>CM076998.1:47907807-53171227 GCA_039090855.1 Macrothele yani | reverse complement strand
TCAGTTTTCGGAAATTTATCCAACATTTTCAAGCTGAAATACAAATATTTATGGAATAAAATGATATCTAACAATACTGGGTAGTGGAAACATCGCGAGAAAAAAATTATGATTACCAGAGAAATCTTATGTGCCTTCCAAAATTTAAGTTCAGTTATGCATCGATTTTCAGACATATCCAAATGATAACAAAAAAGATGGAATTCCTCGAATCAGCATGGGAGAATCTCGTCGCCGAAGATTACGGGGAAACTTTCAAGGACTGACTTCCGTTTTTGGAAATCGTTGCCTACAATTTCAAGCTGAAATTATGCAATGAAATTATATTTAACAATACCGAACAGAAGCAACATCGTGCGAGAAAAAAAATACGATTACTGGAAAAATGTGCACTCTATTTAACTTCTGTTTCTGAACGTTTAAAAAGACAAAACAGTGTCCCCAGATGGAATACGACCCCCCCCCCAACCAATATCCTGAAAATTTCTTCACTTTGGCATCGATCTTGAAAATGACAAAAAAACAAACAAAAAAAAATGAAAGGGACTCCGTGGAAAGAATCTCACGTACCAACCAACCTCTGAATCGATTTCTAATGTCGTAAGATAACGCTAAAATATCACATGACCGGTACTAACTTTTGGCGCAAAATTGGCGCAGATTTCGTCGAAATGGCAATTATTTTTAGCAGAATGGCGCAAGAATAACGTTTTGGTGCGCGTTGGCTTACAGTTGGCACAGGTGGCTCCAGCCCTGAATGTAGCATTTAATTTTTTTTCCCCAGAAAAACTTGGAATAACCAACAAACATTTTTAAGTTGATGAAAATTTGCTTTCTATCTCAGAAAATTAAATCAACAATAATTTTCCGTAATTTCCTCACAAAGCGGTGTTTCCGTACATTTCGTAACAGCAACAAAAAATCCGTACTAGTTGGCATCTATGTGCATGTTACGATATTTTAGTGTTTCAACTTTGTTTTGTAGTGAAATGTGATGGAATTGACCAAACAGGAACATATTGACATAATCCAGCATTATGGTGGATGGAATTCAAGGGAGGTTACAAGGAAGACTTCAACCGTACACCCAGAAAGCTGACCAATCACACATAGTGCATTGGTGAAGCTAATCTAGAAATTTAGGTAAACTGGCAGTGTGTGTGAGAAGTTAAAAAGCAGCTGGCCCAAAACAACAACAAATGAGAAATCAACAACCATGATTTTGGAGGTGCTTGCCAAAAGCCCAAAGAAGAGCACACAACGTTTGCTCCATTGTGCGTGCGTTCTTTCAAAAAACAAATGGCATCCTTATAAACTGTAACTGTTACACTATTTGACAGTAAGGATAATCCTGATTGTCGCCTTCAATTCTGCAAGTGGGCCCTGCAGCAACTTTAGTCTGACCTAACATTCGCATCAAAGATTTTTTTTCAGTGATGAGGGCAATTTCTACGTCAATGGAGAGGTTAATCACCATGATATCCGGTACTGGTCGGATATCAATTCACATTGGATGAACCCATCTAAAATGTAGTGTGCACAAAAAATTATGGTGTGGTGTGGAATACGGAAGACATGCATTTTTGGTCCAAACGTTGTGTGCTCTTCCTTGGGCTTATTGATGGCAATTTGGCTGGTGACAGGTGCACTCTCCACATGCAGTAAGAGTCCATCCTCCCAATGTTGTTAGGTGAACATGATTTCCCCTGCTTCTTCCAACAAGATGGTGCTCCTTCTCACTATGCTGCAGCTGTTCGTGCATATTCTGGATGAGCAATCCACTCATTGTTGGATTGGGCAGTGTGGACCTGTTGTGGGCAAGCACGCCTCTTATATTTAAGTAAATTGGACTTCTTCCTGTGGGGTGGCATGTGAAAGGTGTGTGGTGTACGCACCCAAAGTCAGAGATTCGGGTAACATTTACAACAATTGAAGGCACACATTACTGATGCGCGTGACAGCATTACACCAGACATGCTGAACCATGTTCGTACGGAATGGGAACGACGTTTGCACATGTATAGCTGAACAAGGACAGCATACTGAGCACCTGTTGTGAGGTTTGCCTGTGTGTGTAGCTGGACAAGGGACATAATTTTTTGTGGTTCAGTGTGTACCTCAAGTGAACATGTAACATGCAATAACTTGAAAAACTAATAAAGATATGTAAAAAATATTGGTACCACTCTGTTTTTCTGAGAAAACTTTACATAACTTTAAGTATCACGTGACCCCATTGCAGGGGCTTCTATCCAGGTTTTTAAAGATGATACCTAATTTTGTAAAATTTTGCCTATTTTTGTGAAATTTAGCATATTTTTGAGAAAATTGCCTAATTTTGTGCTTTGAGCAATTTTATTTCTTATAACTATTATTCTGAAAATAAAATTGTTCAGTTATTTTTTAATTACTTTAATTTCATCTTATTTTATTCCCAATTGTGGTTCATGCTTCCTTGGTAGTTGATGCAAGTTTTCTGTTTTGATGGTTGTGTATGCCAGGGCTGGAAAAATATGTTTCAGATCCAGGAGACAGTTCCAAAATTTAGGTGCCAGCAGAAGCAAATTCAAATTTTAAAGAATCACACTAAAAAGTAATGTGCCAAGATGATGGAACAAAAAGTTGTAGTGTACTTTTTCCTGCCATTTTTTAAAAACCCAAATCACTTACTGCTAAATAACATTCTAATTTAGTCCATACATCGCCCCCCCCTCCAATCGCATTTTTCTAGTTGGTGCTCTCAAAAAATTAAAATTTCAGATTTTCATTTTATTTAAGTATAATTTATTTAGCTAAATTCTGCATACATAAGCTCAAGGTATCATATTTTTGTATTTTTCCCTTCCTATAATCCATAGGGCGGCATTATAACTCACGGGCTACAAAATTCAGAAACGATGCACAAAAAAAAAAAAAAAAAACCTATCTTAAGTAACTGTCATTTTTAAGTACTTTTATGATATTTTCGAACAAAAAATCAACTAAAAAAATCTTAAGTAACTGTCATTTTTAAGTACTTTATGTTATTTTCTTAAGAATGAAAAAAAAAAAAAAATGAAAATGCCTAGTTTCTCCGCATTACCATTGTTTATTAGTTAGACCTAAAAATCAGCAGTATGGCATTTCTGAAAATATTTCTCAAAATCTGAAGGATGAAATGCAAAAGCTTTAACACTAATGTGATCAATGTAACAAACTAACAAATGCAATTTGAAAAGTGATTATGCTACACCTGACGACAACAATTACGTGGTCTGAAATATTCAACGTGCTTTCTAGGGCACTTAGCCTGACCTGTTATGTAACTGAGTGCAAAATATTTTCCATCAAAATGCTCATGAAAAAAATGAAGAAAAATATCTCTTTGCGGTTCTCTTTAACTTAGCAATTTCTGTTACATTCTTTTTTTTTTTTTTTTTTTTTGCTGCTGTTAGTGCATTTTTCATACTTTACTAACACCATCAGCTAGCTGGCTCAAAATGACAATTATGCGGAATTTAAAAAAATTAAAGCACCATAAAAACTTCTTTTTACACTGTGTATTATCCACACTAGAATCCAAAATTTTAACTTTTTAAACTGATAATTCACGGATTATTATACAGCGAAAATACGGTATTTACTGCAAATTAAGCAACTTGAAGCAAAAAAAAAGTTAAAAAAAAGAAAAAAGAATAGCTACATAAAATTGAGACATCTGTGACAAATTTTCAGGCGCCTCAGAATTTTTCCGGTATGGTGTATGTAGATACAGTTATCATTATTACTTTCATAAGACTATGTTCTGGAGGCTGATCTCGGGGAGGGGGGGGCAACAACAACAAAAAACTCACTACAGGTTGTATTAAAAATGGAAAGTCATCAAAGGTCAAAAATAAGTGAAACAGTCAACCACTCCCCACCATGTTGTTCTCCTGATATTAGTAAACATGATTTGCAGAATCCCAGTTGGTATGTGGCATAGATTAAATAAGCACACTTTCCAACTTTTCTCTTTGTCTGCAGGAACCGGACCTTTCTGAAGTGATCAGCACGAGGGTTCAGTTAGGGGGAGATGGAGACAGAAATCTAAGGTGCAACACATCTAAATCGTTGCGAGTAGGAAGAAGGAATTCTAAATCACTGCCATAAAAGATGCCTCTACAATCCTTTGAAATTCTTTTCAGTGAGTGCGAGCGAGCATCGCTTTAAGCTGCCAGTGGTGATTTTCTGAAAGCAACAGTTAAAAAAAAAAAAAAAAAAGACATAACAGTTAAACATAACAATATTCAAGATGATTCTTATGCTAAAAAAATTTTGCTAGATGAAAATTTTACGGGAAACGAACATACCATTAAGTTCAAAATATTTCTGCAAAGACACCATTTGAGCAAAAATATTTTTGTGAAGATACCATCCAGTGGTATCAAATGCCACCTGGATCGACCCCTGTGTTGCCATTTGAAAAATTGAAGTTGAATCTAATATGGTGGATGTGTGGGATAACCATGTACGTCAGAGATGGCAATACTTGGTCTAATGTATATTGCACATGGTTGCTTTCATGTGCTGTTGGTAAAAATATTTGGGTGGTTCCAGACTCTAAGTGAATCACCCTGCTCACATATTACAATTTTGACAAAATTTATCATTTTCTGCACAAACATCTGGAGCATGGGATCATTCTCATGTCCTGATCTCACATTTTAGTACACAGCAGCAGACCTTTTATCCGGGAAGGTCTGGGACTGATGCATTGTTATTTTTTAGGTACTCTTCAAATGTCAGGTCCATAAAGCCTAGGCATGTGCAAATCACATGGCACAGTGAGCCCTTGCTATTCATGTGTTCCATTTTTGCTCATTCGTGTGAGATAAAGTGTAACCCATTTATTTTGCTGTTTGCAGGAACCTTGCAAGTATTTGTGACCACGTGCAGTAGACAAAATTTCAAGACGCCTGACCACGCAGCATTGCAGATGAAGTCCAGAAAGAAGGTGCTGCTTTCTTGTTCTTGGTGCTTTCTATTGTGCTTACACTTGATTTTGCCGGAGCATCTGGAATGCATCTACATTTTTTTTGCAGCCTTACATCACTTTTAGGATTATTTTGTAATTAATAACGCCATTTAAGCATAGAAAGTCAAGTGAGTTGTCTAGTGTGTCTAAGTGCAAGAAGGCTGTGATGAGCCTCAACTAATAAAGTACATGTGTTGGATAAATCCTTATTCTGGAATGTCTGTTGCATCCTGGTCAGCTATGAATTTGATGTGAATGAATCAACAATCTGGCTGGTCAATCTGCCATAAGGAAGAAGATACATGTAGAATAAATGTTCTATACGTATGCTTAAATGTTCTTATAAATGTTTTCAGTATTTGTTTTCCTAGAAATTTTGTAGTAATGTGGTATGTGTGTGTGTGCATGTAGATTTGTGAATGCGTGAGTAAGTATTGTCTACCAAAAGATTGTGAAGCATACTGTCACAAACTATTACAAAAGGAAACAGTGTATAAAATGAACAGAGTATATAGAATCTTGGGACAGCAGATATCAAGTGAGGGTCACATTGATGAAGAAATTAATCGGCGTGCAAAACTTGCCTGGAGAGCTTTTGGAAGAAACAGCATAATTTTCTTCAAGAGCAATATGCCATTATGTCTTAAAAGAAAAGTGTTTGATCTAATGCATCCTTCCAGTGCTTACGCGTATGGTGCAGAGACGTGGACCTTTAACTAAAAGAGACATAAGTAAAGGCTGCAGACAACTCAAAGAAGAATGGAGAGGTGCATGCTTGGTATAACCAGGAGAGATAAGAAGAGGAACTCAAAAGTGGATCCGAAAAATGACGAGAGTGGAAGACATCATGATCAGAGTTAAATCCCTGAAATGGCAATGGGCTGGACATACTGCCAGAAGGACAGACCAGATAGATGGACAGCCGAAATTTTTAGATTTGGATTCCAAGGGACAGGAAAAGACCCAGAAAAAGACCACATGGGAGATGGGTGGATGAAATTCGTGAATATGCGGGAGTGACATGGAGGAGACTGGCACAAGACAGACCGCGCCAGGAGGAAACTTGGGGAGACCTTCGTCCAGCAGTGGATTGATAATGGTTGACAATGATGATGATGATGATAATGAATAAACTGTGTTTTACATAAGGTACATGAAATGTGATGAGTTTATGGCAATCATCAGTAGCAAACGCGGTGCATGGTGAACAGGGCTACGGGTCACTTATGTAAACCTAATCCCACTTTTCCTGTAGGATTAATGGTTTCATATTCAAGGGGTTTTCAAGGGAACCTAAGCCTGGTGTGAACATGTAGCAAAGATGGTGTGTGTATGTGTGTTCATTAAAAGATAAAATATTTTTAAAAACTTGACTTCAACCCTTTAGTGATATATCTGTAAAATATAATTCTGTGTGTTTCACAGCCCTGAACATTATACACACTTTAATGTGTGTTCATTAAAGATAAAATATTTTTAAAAACTTGACTAACTCCTGTCAGTTGTGTTTAGTGATATATCTGTAAATATAATTCTGTGTGTTTCACAGCCCTGAACCCTCTGGATTCTTGGCAATAATTTCATTAATTGGCTTCCTTTCTTGCATCACTGGTGGTGCATTCTGAAAGAGTTTTTCCAAAGCTTTACGGTAAGCAGTCTCTCTCATCTGGAATAATAAACCACAATTAATTCTCATTTGAATATATATAGATACAGTAGCATACACAACATAACAAATACATATGAACTTCACGTTATTGAAAAAAAGCATACTACAAAAAATTACCCCCGCCCCATCCCCACACACACGTACACATAAAGAAAACAAGAAAGTTGGACACCCGACTTCGGGTGTAATAAGCACGTCTTTTGAATCAGTTCTTGACGCAAATTAAATTTTATCAAAGCTATTCAAAGTCAATGGAACTGGTATGGAAAAACAATAGATCTGACCAAAGAAAGAAGATTTTCAATCGGGTTTTTAATTCCTCAGATATTGCTGTAAATGGAACCGGTGAGCTTGATGGAACTCTTAGAAACAGAGATATCAACAAAAATAAGATGTGACTTTATGTCCCCCTGGGTGGGAAAACCATGCATTATTTTAGGAAGAAAGTATTCTCAAAAGGTTTATTCGTGATAAGCGGTATCGGTCGAAGAAAAAATTAGTGCCGGAGTTTTCAGGAGCCCAGATTTTGCAACAAATACTTCAGAAGCAGAAATTAACATTACATATGACCTCCCTGGGCGGCTAAACAATTTTTTTACCAAACATTAGACATTATGTGAAAAATATTTTCCATCAGGTCTTGCATGCGTATAAAGGAATAATTTTTTAAAAATCAGAGCTTTAGAAGCAGAAATAACGCAGAAAACACATATTTACACTTTGTGCTCCCTAGCGGAAACTGTATGATTTACTTAAAAATTTTGAATTTATAGGAAAACATTACGCATCGGAAACACTATCCAACAAAGAAGTGATTTTTTATTTTTTTATTGAAGGTTTAACGACCACACCGTGAGCAACTCTAATGGGCTACAAGCAGTCGCTCGTCCCTGAATTTAGGGTCACTGGTTCTAGGGAAGTGGAGAGAGCCAGTGCTGTAAGACAAACATAACATCCATGCCCTCACCGGGATTCTAACCCGGACCCCTGTCGGACGTAATGATCAGAGGCCATCGCTTAGACCACTGCGGCCACCGGGGCGGCAAAGGAATTTTTCAAATCGTACTATTAGAAGTAGAGATATTGACAAAAATAAGTTATACATCTACGCCTTCCTGGCGTAGAAACCATGCATTTTTTTTCAAGAAGAAAATTTTCCAAAAAGGTTTGTCGTACATGAGTAGTATCGGTCAACAAACGACGTTTTTTTCAATCGAGAATTTAGAAGCTTTTAGAAGCTCATATTTTGCTGCAAATACAACAGAAGTGGAAATTAAGATTTACTGCCCCTTGGTGGCCAAAACTATTTTTTTACAACAATTAGAAATTATGTGCAAATGATTTCCCACCAGGAGCTGTATCCGGTGCAGAAAAGAATTTCTCTCAAATCGGAGATTTAGCTAAGCAGAGATATAGGGGGAAACGCAGTTTACCGCTACAGCATGCACTCTGGAAGCGGAAAGTTCATGAATTAACTTGAAAATTTTGAAAATTATATGAAAAAAACATGTCATACGGAAAACACTATCCAACAAAGAAGGAATTTTTCAAATCGGACTCCCTAGAAGTTAAGAGATATTGACAAAAATATAAGATGTACATCTATGCCCCCATGGCGGGGAAAAAGTGCAATATTTTAAGAAGAAAAGGTTCCGAAAAGGTTTATTGGGATGTGAGTGGCATCAGCCCACGAAAGAATTCTTTAATCGATATATTAGGAGCTACGATTTTATGAAGTAAACACATCAGAAGTAAAAATTAACACTTACGCCTCCTGGTGGTAAGCCAAAAGTATTCTTTACCAAAAATTTGAAATTATATGCAAAACATTTTCTCCATCAGAAGATGTATCTGCGGAAGAACATTTTTTTCAAATCGGAGTTTTAGAAGAAGAGTTAGTCGGGAAAAATGTAATTTACTTTTTCATTTCTTAGCGGAAAAATCTATGCGTAATTCTGAAAACTATATCTAAAATACTCTTCGACATAAATGTGAAACTCGAAATAAATACATTTTTTTTTCAATTGGGATGTTTAGAAGCAAATGTGGTGGAATAAAACGTATTTTTGAATTCAACATCATCTGCATTTACGCCTCTACCTCTGGAAGTAAATTGTACATCGTAAAAAAAACGAAATAAAGGATCATCATTTGCATATTTCAAGCTTCCTAATGCAAAAAGACTTTTTTTCAAATCGACTAATAGTTGCTGAGATATCGTGGGTACGGACGTGACAAACCGATAATAGAAGCACGATCTTTTTTACAAAAGACATGCTTAAAAAACATAAACAGGAAAAAGGATGAGGCCATCTTTTTCTAATTTCACAATTCAGGCAGCGAGCCAGGCAAATAAACTCCAGTTTGTAATTACAGATTTCTAGCAAAAATCCTTTTGATTTTTGCTAGGTTTTTTTCCCCCTAATTTTTAATACAGCAAAATAATTTTTTTTACTTTTTGCTATAGAGTTTTTTATTTCTTCTACCAAAATACTTTCATTTCTATTTTTGCTACATTTGATTTTTTTTTTAAATTCTTCATATTTGCTAGAAATATATATTAATCTTTTTTCCACTATAATTTTTTCTGAGCACAACATTCAGATGCGTTTCACACAGAAAAAGTCATAGATACCGTGAATTTTCGTCGTATTATCCAAGCAGACCGCAAAATTCACATAAAAAAAAAAAATTCCTTTCTATAATCCACGGACTGTGACATTCAGAAAAAAAAACGCCGTATAATCTGGCACTGTTATAGATGTTGGAACCGAAAGTTGAATTTCCGACAGAAAAGTCAGAAGTCACATAATGACCCATGAGTCCAAAGATCGTAAGAGAAAACAAAATCAACGATTTTATTAAATAAAGAAATTCATTTTTAAAGGTTACTTTTTTCTATAATTTTTATCTCCTGGACAGATAAAGGGTGTAGCATCCATATGATCACGCCGATGCAGCTCCAGAGTATTGCATTACACCTTGCCAATGACAAAAGGCTGATACAGAATAAGTCATAGAAATACTGTATGTACTTGCATAAGCTTCGCAGAAGTTTTTGAAGGAATTCCTGCTTTCAGAGTGTGAGAGATCGGCTTATATGTGGGCCAATAAAAAACTCTCCGTGAATTCTCCCATGAATTTACCGGACTGAGATTTGTTTACACTTTAGACCGTGGCACAGAGGCTCTCCGCAGGTTACTGCCCTAGATTGTGTTCTGACCTCAAAACCAAGTTGCACAGTGACACGAGACTCATATCCTCAATTCTTGTCCACCACTTTAAGTTTAAATTCGAGCAGTAGTGACTGAAACGTTTCTTTTTCAGGGAGCATCATGAATAGCAATGAAGGAAAAGAGCAGCATCGTACGTTCGTCAAACGGCGAATGTGAATTAGACACGCAGGGCAGTGCACAATGACATGAGGTCCGAAAGGAGGAACGCATAGGTCCGTGCATCAAGTTACGCTGTGCGTACTTCCTTTGGCTTTTTTTGCCAAAAACAGAGACAGCATGACAGTCAGAGCTGTCTCTCAATGATAAACAAAATGACGCTCGCTGCCCTCCCTCCTCACAACTTTCTCGATCTTTCGTTACAACATCCCCCCCCTTCTCCCCAATCCGTACAAACTCCCTGAACTGAGGAAAATTCTTTCAAGGGAGTTCCTTTTCCAATTAGTACCCCCTCTCCTGCACAATTACGCTGGCAGATTTTTAAAAATCAGAAGGTCTGTAATTTTTTTTTAAACGTGCATATTATTCGCATCGGTGTATAACTTTGGGCATACATATATATATATATATGCCTGACCTAAACACTCAACTCTAATTTTTTTTTTCTTTTTTGTGGGCACATTTTTACTACAAAACTTGGCTGCAGCATAGCACTCAACTGTATTGCACAATAGTCAGTTGTTGTTTTTTATAAAATTCTCTACAAAACCCAGACAAAACTGATAAAATTCTTCATTTCTCATGATTAGCTATTTTAGAGTTCTCTTACATGGCCTTTACATTGGCTTTTATGTAACTTGTATGAATATTTGATCATTAATAAATATCCATTCATGGTTACACTCAAAGCAAATTTTAAGCAATTGTTCAGAATTCAGCTCATATAAGTAATTTGGAAATTTTTTCAACAGGAAACAGTCACAATGCAAAAATAATATAGGAGTAGACAAAATCCTAGTAATTTTCAGGTACCAGCATCTTTTTTTTAGAGATACAGGGAGAAAATTATGGATCTATAAATACAACAGATTTGTATACAAACAATAGCTACACATACAGAATTCTGACATTCAACAGTCAAAAAATTAATGCATTGTTTTCTTATATACTGTTCAAAGTAATTCATTGCAAAATTCACCACTATACATAGGTAACATACTATAACCCTTGTATCAATAATTGCATTTTGGAGGTAGGTTTTAATTTCAGAAAGTTCAATCCTTTGCTCTTCTGGTGTATCGCATTCAATAAAAGTAATTGGACAAATAAATAGAATTACAAGCACCTCCACAAGAAATCAGTGCTATGTGTACAAATATCTCTGATGTGCACACTGTATATTCACACTAACTATTAGGTTGCACTATGGAAATGCAGCCAGAATTACAACTGCCAGTTCAGTGCAGAATATACACTGACGGAAAAAAAAAAAAATCCCAACACCAAGAAGGGGTTGTGTTACATAAACGTACAGTTGGTAGGCGGTGAGAGTACATCTGTAAGATGACGTCTATGCAAATTTACCGCGCATTGGTGCATACAGCCGTGCATGGCGCTAGTAGCGCCCTTCAGAACATGCAAAGCAGGTTTGCTGTAAATATGCGCTGTAACGTCTGTGAGCGTTAGTTATCGTTGAGATTCGACGTAGGGTGTTGATTTTAGTCAAGAATGCCTTTAAAAAGACGAAGAAGCACATTATCAACAGCTCACGGAGTCGCTGGAACTGAGGGTCGTGTAATAGGGGCTACGAGAAGGTGGGTTTTCTTTCCGCAATATTGCAGAATGACTTGGCAGGAATGTAGCCACCTGTGAAGCATGATTGTTGGCAACGGTGGTCAAGGGAAGGTATCTGCCTCACAGAAGATCGGGTTCCGGCCGGCCACGTGATGGTACTACTGAGAGGGAAGACCGCTCGTGTACGGCGTATGGCCAGCCGTGGCTCATCGCACTACCGTTCTGCGGCAGCAATTCGAGCTGCAGCTGCCACCACAGTGACACAACGAACTGTTACAAATCGGTTAAGGCTTGAAGGACAGCTCCGAGCCAGACGCCTTGTAGCGTGCATTCTTACTTTCTATCTCCAAACCACTGCCGCTTATGCGACGTCAGAGGTGTTGCAAGCTAGAGCTCATTGGAGGACGGAGGAGATCTGTTGCAAGTTTTCTGGATGAAAGCCGGTTCTGCCTGGGTGCCAGTGATGGCCGCAAAAGTGTTGGGTTAGAAGGAGGCCGCAGGGTGAGCGCCTGCAACCAACCTGTCTGTGGGCGAGACACACTGGACTTACACCTGGAGTTATGGTCTGGAGAGCAATTCTCCCATGACAGCAGTGGGAGCACTCTCTAGTGGTTATCCCACGCATCAATGACGGCACAGTTGTATGTCGTGTCTGGTGATTCAACCTGTTGTGCTGCCATTCATGAACAGCATTCCAGGGGGTGTTTTCCAACAGGATAACGCTGCCCGCATACCGCTGTTGTAACCCAACATGCTCTACAGAGTGTTGAGCATGTTGCCGTGGCCTGCTTAGATCACCAAGCATCTTTAACCAACTCGAGCACGTATGGGACATCATGGCTGGATCTACACAACTCCAGCGTCGCCGCCCAACCGGCATTAACCGTCCCTGTATTGACCGACCAAGTGCAACAGGCATGGAACTCCATCCCACAAACTGACATCCAGCACCTGTACTCTCACACAATGCATGAACATTTGCGTGCTTGCATTCAAAATTCTGGCGGTTACACCGGTTATTAATGTACCAGCATTTCACATTTAAAATGGCTCTTCTAGCGCTTACAGTAAGCTGTGATCTTGAAACCTTAATCGATTAAATATGTTACCTATACAAATGTATTGCCGCCATTTCATTCCTCTACAACTATTTTTTCGTGGTGTTGGGATTTTTTTCCGTCAGTGTATAACCTGTTGACAATAGTGTCAAAAATTGACATTGGAAGGATTCTGTGAAAGAAATATTCTTCTATTTAATACTAGAACAAACAAAGTCAGGAGCATTAACCTAGCAATCAGATATACCTGAATTGTCAATGTTACTGTTCTCTGCCAGTTTTATTGTTTTGCTGCACTCGGTTGTCCTATGGAACTGCAGCCAGATAGCATGGTTGAACGGGAATTGGGAGGTGCAAGTTTGATTCCCACCCCAGGGTCGTGTAATTTTCAAGTTATCTGATGTGATGGATGTTATGTACAGAACAATAAAACTGGTGATACGGGCATCTGATTGCTAGGTTAATAATCCTGATCTTGGCATCTTCAGTATTCTGATTTTATGGTATGTAGTCTACAGAAATGATGCAAACAGAAAAATTCGCACATTCTACTTGTTGCTTTATTAAAGCAATGGAAGCTTCATAACAGAAAGCCAAAATCTGAAAAACGAAAATTTTCAAGATAGAATTCGAAAACTCAGGCATTTGTCAACCCCAATTAAATGAAATTTCATTTTTCATAATTTTGAGAAACTGATTTCCAATTCTGCTTGCCAATACTTTACAGTGCTATCACATAGTTCAAGAGCACAACTGAAAATTCGAATTTTGGAGAATTTTAAATAATTTCTATAGCATTGGAGAGTTTTTTTGTTTTTTTTTTTGAAAAAAAAACAACAGCATTTTTAACACAATGGTTTAACTTACCCAGAAGCTCGGAAGAATTCCTGCTAAATTTCAAAGTACATAACATTGTGTTCAATAGTCTGAACCCATCTGTTTGCCAGTTGTTCAATTCCTGCACTGTACTAAGCTTTCAGTTTGAATGCAAAGAACTCTTGGCACTCACATTCAGCATCATCCAAAGTAGTCAACTGGTAGCTATGCAAAAAATGTGCCACTGCCCGAAACAAGAGGTAATCTGATAAGGCAAGGTCAGGGCTGTATGCTGGATGAGGCAGAAGCTTGATTTCATGCAGTTCTTGAAGTTTAACTTTGGTCCAATTAGCGGTACGAGGTTTTGCATTGTCTTGTTACAGCAGTGCTTGCTTTCAGTTGACTAAGGCAGGATACTTCTGATGAAGTTTGTCGTACATCCTGTCCAACTACTGAGAATACAGTTCGGCATTGATAAAACGACCATCTGAAATGAGCTCAAAGTGGATTACACCTTTATAATTCCACCACGCACAAAGCATGAACTTTTTCTCAAAACGCCCACATTTTGGGGTAAGTACAGCTGGTTCACCTCTACTCAACCACTGTCTTGAAGAATCTGGAACAGATATATCCACTTTTCATCTCCAGAAACTTTTCGTTTGATAAGTCGAGTATCACGTGGATCTGTAACTAAGCAGTTTCTTGTATACCTCGACACAGAGTTTAAGCTGGCTCAAAAAATGCTGTGCTAAAATGAGTAAAAATGTTGTAGCAAAATGCTAAAAAAAAAATTAGCTGCTTTTGTCGCTTGGAAAATTGTAAATCAATTGAATTGTTCACACCAACAATGCTTTGGACATCAGTGGAAAACTAATTATTTTAGAATATACTAACACATTTAAAAGAAAACTGCATTGGGCAGTATAAGTTGATATACAGCTAACAGGTAAGCAGGGTATAAGTATATATTTCTAAAATAATGATTAAATAATAGTTCTTCCTAGAGCCATTTTACTGACGGCCCGCCCAGCTAAATTTCCTTTAATGATCGTTTTCACAATGCACATAATAGCAAGAGTGGAAAACTTATTCCCACATACACCTCAATATTGATGAAAGCTGGCTGAAATCTGTGTCAAATATGATTTATTAGTTAAGTACTCATTTTTTTATCATTTATGTACAATTTTCTAATGTTGTTTATCATGTTTATGTTACATTAATGCCTACCACATCGCTAAAGATGTTTAATAAGCATAATAATATTAAGCAAAACATCTTTTTTTTTTTTTCCCCGATTGGGGAAGGGGTCATTGAGTACCGCTCAACTAACATTTCTTAGTTGTAAATGAATTTATGGCGCCTCTATTCATATTGTACTGTGGAATTAACTTTTTTTACGGGTCTTATAGAGGTTATTATTCAAAAAAGTTGAGTGGTCAAATTTTTGAACAAAAGCCTCATCCAGTAATGGCAAGCCTGGGTAAAGTATCTATGTATACCAACATTAAACCTGGACCTCCTGCTGGAATTCATTGCAGATGACCTGGTGAAAAAAATAGTATTCCATAATCACAATAGAGAAATACTACTTGGCATATATGAACTGCTCCTGTTTTCTTTTCAAGAATAATTTCTTCCAGTTTGGAAAGAAATATCACAGGCAACATTCAGGACTTGCAATGGGTTCCTCCACTAGCACCTCTGCTTGCAAATTGTTATGTAAATAAACTAGAGGCAAAAATCCTTATACAACCTTCAATATTTGCTCTCTATGTAAGATACATGGATGATGTCCTATTTATAGTAGATACAGAGGACCAATCTCTACCCTCTCAGGTTCTAGCAGAAATTAACTCGCTAGAAAATACCTTGCAGTATACCCTGGAACTGGAAAAAGACCATAGCATCAATTTCCTTGATTTAAACTTGACCTCAAGAGAGGGGAAAATATTCACTCAGCTTTTTAGAAAATCCGCTAACACAGGGAAGATGTTAGACTTTTACTCATTCCACCCTGATTATATTAAATTGAATATGGCGAGACAGTCCTGGTCTCTTCAGATGCTCAAAAAGATCTTCACAGAGAAGAATTAAAAGAAATATTGGAAGAAAACAATTACCCCTCCCCTTGTGTTGAGAAATTATTTAGACAAGTGCCAAAAAAAGAAGCAGGAAATAAACAACTTCAAATTCACCAGCAAAATTATGTACCACAAGGGACTTTTCAAAAACTGAAAAGTATCGGAGCAAAATATAATATCAGGCTTGCTCCAGATCTAAGTAACAAATTAAAGAAATTCCCGCCAGCTTTAAAGCAGAAAGAAGTGGACATCCCATTGCAAGAAGGAGTAATACGTATATTGCATCGACTGTAACTGCAGACTCAGCTATATAGAAGAAACAGGGAGAAGTATTAAAGTCTGAACGAAAGAACACCAAGCAGCTATTAGGAACATTAGTAACAAAACAGGGCTAGACAGAAATATACAAGCAAGTGGACACTCCATAAATTGGGACTCAGTAAGAAAAATCGCCCACCAGTCAAACTTAGTAAAGAGGAAACTAGAAGAAGGGATCGAAATAGCAAGAAGAAGAAGTACCACAATTAACGATAATTGCGGTTGGACTCTTCCAACTGAGTGCCAGCAACTACTCCAGTGACGTAGTCCTGATGACGAACTAGGCTTTAGTTCGATAATTTGACCACCAACTTTTTTGAATAATAACCTCTATAAGACCCATAAAAAAGTTAATTCCACAGTATAACATTTCTTGCCACCCAGCTGAAAAAAAAAAAAAAAAAAAAAAAAAAAAAATCTAGAAAGAACACTAAATAAGCATATAGTCCAAATCTCACTGAAATTTGATTTTGTGGGTTACAATGTATTTTGCTCATGATTGATTCCATTAATTAATGACCAGTAGAAATTAAATCAGTAAGAAATGGTAACCACAAAAGAATCAAAGCAACAAATTTACACAATTTATTACCATTTAGAGGTTACAAACTTTTTAATCTTTCTATAATTTCTTTAATTAATGGTCTGTCCCCAGAAATTTTGCTTTTCTTATTGGTCCACCTCTGAAATGCCTGTTTTAAATCAAACTGTCCTCTTTCTGGCCCATCAATGTTGATGATTATTATGTTATTTTAACTCTCTGGCTTTCACTAAATTTAGAGTGGTGAAGCCTAAATTCAGAGCACCTTTTTATGGAATGCTCTACAGAGTATGGAGGAGGGGAGGGGGATTGAGCCAACAGGTGCTGTAGGAACATATCTTAAGAATTAAGAAAATTAGCAGAGTGCAAATCACTGCCATAATTTTGGAAACTTTAGTTTTCAGAGAAATAGAACAGCCAGAGCAGAAACTGCTAATGGGTTGATATTTAAACAGCTGGCACTGCCATTTTGTGATGAACACTAATTTTTCTGTCGCACTTTGGATTATCTCATCACATTTCACAAAAATAGTGACTGTAGCTTAACCTCTGATTTGACACATAATTGAGCTTGAGCTGGGGTGAGCTCATGAGGCCCCTTACAGCATTGTCTGTAAGCCTTTCCAATCTTCTGTATGTACTCAGCGATGGTAGATTTAGAAACTCCCAGTTCTTCTGACTATTTGCAAGTATTTGTTTATAGATTGTCTTCAACAGCCTCTTGCAGGGAGTCCAAATCAACAGCAGAGGGTCTACCTGAACCTTCTTTTCTTTTCAAGCTCAAGTCACCAGCCACAAATTTCTTGAACCACATTCATTGTATTTTGCAAAAACATCCAAGTAACTGCTAGGCCTTTTTCACCTTCAACTTTGTTAATTTTTCAGACGGCTTCCAACAGCTTTAAACCCTTGTTTCCAGTAATGTTGCAATAGAATCAATATTTAAAACTTTGCAGACAGTATTAAAATCATAAAACTTTGTAGACAGTATTATAATCAAAGTTTTGTTTACAGGAGTAAGCAAAAATTTTGATTATCTTTCTATACATTGAGAACTGGCCTTGACTAAAATCTAGAACAGGGTTGCCACTCATATTGGCTTTAAAAATTCCCTGAGTTTTCCAGAAGATAATTTTGCGTGGAATTTCAAGTAAAATTTACAAATTATGTATAACTCCATGATAATATACATACTAAATGCCACATCTATAATGCAATATATTCAATGCAAGAAGAACAAGAAAGATGACACCTAATTTTTGGGTGTAATGAGTACTTCTTTTAAATCCATTCTGATGCAAATTAAAGTTATCAAAGCTATTCAAAGTCAATGGAGCCGGTCTAAAAAACAATAACTTCTGACCGAAGAAAGAAGTTTTTCAATTGGGTTTTTAATCCCATAGATATTGCTGTAAACAGAATCGTGAACTTATGCCCTCTGGTTACAGACTTGTGCATAAAGAAAAATTTGAATTTATGCGAGAAACATTTCACAGCAGAAACACTCTCCAACAAAGAAAGAAAGAATTTTTCAATTCGGACTCTTAGAAGCAGAGATATGGGCAAATATAAGATATGCATCTATGCCTCCTGATGAAGAAAACATGCATTTTAGGAAGAAAATATTCTTGAAAGGTTTTTTGATGTGAGCAGTATTGGTCCAAGAAAAAAAAAATTTGTCGAGTTTTCAGGAGCTTGGATTTTGCTGCAAACCCATCAGAAGCAGAAATTAAAACTTATGCCCCGTGGTGGCCAAACCATTTTTACCAAATATTAGAAATTATATGAAAAACATTTTCCATCAGGAGCTGTATGCGATATAGGAAGTATTTTTCAAATTGGAGTTTTAGAAGAAGAAATATCGGGGAAAACGCAATTTACCTTTGCGACCCCTAGTGGAAAGTTATGATTTACTTGAAAATTTTGAATTTATATGAAAAACACTTGGCACCGGAAACACTACCCAACAAAGAAGGAATTTTTCAAATCGGACTCCTAAAAGTAGAGATATTGACAAAAATAAGATATACATCTACACCCCCTGGCGGAGAAGCCATGCATTTACTTTAAGAAGAAAATATTCCCAAAAGGTCTGTTGACATGAGTAGTATTGGCCCACAAATGAATGAATTTTTTTCAATTGAGATTTTCGAAGCTCAGATTTTGCTGCAAATACACCAGAAGTGGAAATTAAGACTTATGCCCCCTGGTGGCTAAACCACCAATTTTTTTACCAAAAAAAAAAATTATACGCAAAGGATTTCTCATCAGGAGCTGTACCCGGTGCAGAAAAAATTTTTCAAATCGGAGTTTTAGAAGCAGAGATATCGGGGGGGCAATTTTACCTTTACGCTCCCTAGCGGAAAGTCTGCGAATTACTTGAAAATTTTGAAATTATATGAAAACATACCAGAAACTCAAATCCAATGAAGGAAGAATTTTTCAAATAGGACCATTAGAAGCAGAGATATTTTGAAAAAAATAAGAAATACATCTACGCCGCCTGACAATATTTTAAGGAAATATTCCGAAAAAGATTATCGACGGGAGTGGCATCAGTCCACGAACGAAGTTTTCAATCATCTTAGAAGCTCAGGACAGATTTTATGGCAAATACATCAGAAGCAAAAATTAACGCTACAGCCCCTAGCGGCCAAAGTATTCTTTACCAAAAATTTGAAATTATATGCAAAAGATTTCCCATCAAGAGCTGTATCTGCTGAAGAATTTGTTTTTTTTAATCAGAGTTTTAGAAGAAGAGATATTAAGGAAAATGTAAATTACTTTTACACCCCTAACGGAAAATCTATGTGCAACTTGAAAAAGTAACTATACTAAATACTTTTCGAAATAAATGGAATCGAAAGATAAAACAATTTTTTCAAACGGATGTTTAGAAGCAAATATATGGAATAAAATGCATTTTGAATTAGACATCATTTGCATTTACGCCCTCTAGTGACAAAATTGTACATTGCAAAACAAAACAAAAACAACCACGAAACGAAGGATCATCATTTGCATATTTCAAGCTTCCCAATTCAAAAAGAATTTTTCAAATCAGATTAATAATTGCAGAGACATGGTGTCTACAGATGGACAAACCGATAACATAAGCACGGTCATTTTTTTTTACGAAAGACGTGCTCAAAAAGCTATCAGTGTACACTTGAATTAATTGCTAACTTTTTTTTATTGCTGGCTGAAATTTTCGAGTTTTCCGTCGTCCGTAGCGGACCAACAATTTCCATAGCATATTTGATATTTTCCGTCGTCTGTAGCGGATGGACGATTTCCATAGCATATTTGACATTTTCTGTCATCCGTAGTGGACCAGTGATTTCTATAGCATACTGGATGTTTTCCGTCATACGTAGCGGACCGATGATTTACATAGTAACTATGTACATAAAACCCTTAGTATTTGGTATCGCCGAATCTTTCTTCCCAATACTTGGTCTTACTCAGTGTCAAGCAGAACTTGGTGCGCACGGAGAATGTAGTGTGCCTAAGTACTGACGATGATGATGGGGCACTGCAGTTCTGGGCACAATGGCACAAAATCTGCCTTTTACAGCAAGATGGTGCAAGATTTTTTCTTTTGGCACACTCTGGTGCAGAATTCCATCCCTGGTAACTGCATATGCATTATGCAAAAAATTATCAGTTTATTTCCATAGCATACACTTTACAAAAAAGTGTATGCTATGATAATTTTTTTTTTTGCAAAAACCTGACTTTTCCAGGTTTTGCAAAAAAAAAAAAAATGTTTCTCCCAGAGTTTTCCTTGATTTTTAGCCTTATTTTCAGATTCCCTGATTTTTCCCAGTTTCCCGGTCAACTTTGGCAACCCTGCTAGAGGCCAGAAACATCTGTAAAAAGCCAAAGTAACTCAGAGGAAAGGAAGATTAAATAAAAATTCTTCAACTGGAACTACAATTAAATTTGTAGACAGTGCAATTGACTGCGGTACATGTTTAATGCATGAGTTGCGACAAGTGCTTCATGTCTCATTTGATTCACCACCAGTACAAGCTTTTGGTCATCTGTAGCACAGAAAATCTTCCTAGCAGAAAATATGCATTTTTACATCATGGAACTATCCTATGCAAAAACACTGGTTTTTTCCCTAGACACCCCAATAACACAAACTTTTCTACATTCCCACAGTACGATATACATTTACATAATTGTATTTTTGTAATGGGAAATGTTTCTATTATGTACATTTTAACAATCCAGGTCTAGATTTGAAATACTTCAAGCTACATCACTTACTAAAATTAGTAAACCTTGCTTCTAGATCAATTTCAGTGATCGTATCACATCACCTTAAGACCCCTTTTAACACAATAAAAACATTTTTGTAATGTATTAGCTTGCTTTACACAGCATCATTTTAAAGTCATGTGCCATATTTATTGCCATCTGCTTTTCAGCATCAGGCAATGCTGATTTTGTCATTGACATAATATGAAAGTTGTACCGAAAGTAATGCAAAAGTGGGAATAACTTTTTTATTAACTGACAGAGGTCGTTCAAATTCCACTTGTTGGTAGAGTAACTCTTTCTCTACACAAAGGTACTACTCAACATAGTCCCCATCACAAGCGATGCATTTGCGTCATCGTCGAACCCAACTCTTGAATCCTTTTTGAAAAAATTCAGGTGTGGACTGTTGCACCCACTTCTTCACAGCCACTTTCACTTCATCTATGCCATCAAATCGTTGTCCCCAGAGATTGTCCTTCATTGCACCAAACAGGTGGAAGTCAGAGGGCACCAGATTTGGGCTGTATGATGGATGGGACCACCAACTAGCCTAATTTGCTGATCACCTGATTTGTTGCCAAAAATGTGTGTGGTCTCACATTGTCATGGTGAATGTGGATCCTTTTCAGATTCTTGTTCGGTCTCTTCCTCCTTATGCAGGGAGTTCACAGAATTATCAAACCTGATTTCCCTGACCAAATATATAAGAAATCCCTGACCTTACACAAATAGGTTTATTTGAGTTTTTCAATGTATGTGCCATGATAATAAATAAAATTGAATTGGATAATTGAGAAATTTATATTATTTAAAATTGTTTCTGTTTGACGTATTAAGTTTCCCAAATAACTGATTCATTTAATTTTTTTTTTTTTTTTTTTTTTTGGCCTCCACCTTCCCCATGGCCGTCCAACTCACACCTTTTAAATTTTAAGTTTACTCTTTTTTTCATGGTTTTACATTTTATTGAAGAAACACTCAAACAAACCCATACACAATATTCAAAACAGTTACTATAAAAATATTACAGTAGGAACACAGTCACTGTTTTTATATTACACACCACTTTTCTTCTTTTCCCAATCTGAAATCTTCGCCTGCAATGCTGCTTCTTCCAACTCTAGTTCCTTCCGTACTCTGTCTTTTTTCCCTTCAATTCCTTTATTTCATGATCAATTTTTCTTTTTTTCTTCAGTTTTCTTTCTTTTTCATCTTGAAGAACACATTTTTTCTCAAGATAATCCTGATATCTTCGTCTGAAGGCTCTTACAGAAAGAAGCCTTTTATTGACGGCAATGTGTTCTACTCCTCCCACATTTTTAATGGCATCAAAAACTGTTCTCTGACAAATCAGGGATTCTCCCAGGAGATTTTCCACAAGAAGAGATTTATTGACAGAAAATTCACCTTCCACTGAAGCATTTTCCACGAGACATAATGAGACAAATTTTTATTACATCCCAAAGTTCATCGAATTGTTTTTGGTTGTCAAGTAGAGCACTGTAAAATTAGTCTAATCCAATGGAATCATCATGATTGTCTAAAAATTCATCAAACTGAGACCTTAAAGCAGATTGAGCTTCTACACACATTGAAGCATACTGTTTATTAGCTTTTTCAGCACAGTCATCTGAAATCTTGTTTGCACTAAGTAAAATTTCAAGCACAATTTCCACTCTTTTCTTGCCTACACGTGGCTGCTGCACTACCAATATTTGGGTCCAAACAAGTTACCCCACGGACAAACTTAAATTTTTAGTGGTCTTTTCTCACAAAGTTTTTCAATCATACTGGTTAGAAGTTTCCTAAATTCAAGCTTAAACGCTAATTTCTCCCTTTCTGAGCACTTCACTTTCTTTTAATAGCCTTTTAGCACCAACTTTCTAAACTGAGAGATTTTCACTTTTTGATACTACAGTTTTGAGACACTATCACAAATTAAGCTTCACTTAATTCACTATCACAAATTAAGCTTCACTTAATTTGTCAGGCTTCAAGCTTCGTGGTATCAAATTTTTCATCAGATCCAGCAAATCAGTGTGTAAGAAAGGAATTAAAGGCTTTGGGCTCTGGAAACTTCTCAAAAAAGATTAACACTCTGAAGCTATAGTCCTAAATGCAGCCAATTTGCATTTCAACAGTGGACTTTCCATGAATTCTGCAAGAAACACGTGCTGTTTTTGATGGAAACCGATGATTCTTGAACATATTTCTTGATATGATCATAGACAAGCAATGCCCTAGTCAAACAATTAATGTTTTCCAACCACCTTACAGTGCAAAATTTCAAAGGGAAATCTTTACATCCAGTAATCATAGTATAATTTGCATGGCGAGCAGGACTATCTTTTAAAAGGTAGTACAAGTTATGCAGAAAGTGACGTATATCCCATTTCACTGCTTCAAGTCCAGTTTTCATGGCTCCATTGACCATGTGAAGACCACATACTCCAATGTCAACTAATAATTTACCATCTGGATTTTCAGTTCTGAGTTTATCTTTCAGCTTTTGAAGAAAGCTGAGATTAACATTAGGTCCATCCATTGACACTTGTAGCATGTTATCCGAGGAAAGAGGTGCACCTGTAATGAATTTCTCTAAAAGGTCATTAGCTGTTGCCCCTCCTAAAAAGACACTACTTAAGTATCTAGTGGAAACTTTTTGCAGATTGACATCCCAATAACGAACAAACTGATCCATTTGCCCACACTGAGCAATTTTGTTTAGTGATTCATCAAAACAAATTACAAAGTCAGTGCACTGCTTCAGATCGTCCATTAAACACTCTTTGAAACGTGGTGCCAATCCATAGTTTATCACATAAGATGCTTTGCTTTTGCCTAAAGTAAATTTTGAAGCTATTCCACTGTTAGGGAAACATTAACTGAAATGTTATGTTAATCTGTGTACAAGAGTTCAGAGACATTCGCTTGGACAACACTTCCATGGCCCATATTATTTCCGACTTTGTTATATCATCTTTCACTACATAAGCATTAAGGTCACTGGGCTTCACATCATTTTTCACAACACAAGTGTTTGAGTCATTAGACTTGATATTTTCTAGAAGTACTGATTCCACATTTCCTGAGCTTGTTGATGGCAAGAGTTCGTTATTACAAAGAGAGTTCTTTTCACAGAGGAAGTGAAAGAAGCAAGACTGGGCTGAGACATTTTAGCACGGATGTTTTTCAAAATGATTAGGGCCATTTCCGTGGCTGGAGCTGCCCGACGCCCCCAATGTTGCTAAGCTTGAAAGTTTTAGAGCACACTTTACAAAATGCTGATTCATTGTCGCCGTTCACAGCAGCTATCCAACCAGAAAAACTCAGGATTTAATTGTTCGTCCAACCATTGTTCATTAAACACACAATGCTTTGACATTGCTGCAGTCTTAATTGCCTTTTAACAAGGTATAACTTATATCACAAATTTTCTTCTACTCCTTTGACCTAAAACAAAAAGAGAAATGTTAACAATGTAACACAACTTACAATAATAGGTAGGAAATACAAGGTTACATTAGTAGGAAGGGGAAGTTAGTGACTGTCTGCAACACCAAGTGCAAGTGTGTTGGGTGATGAGGGCATCACTCCCCGACACCGGGTTAAAACTAGTATAGTCTAACTGTGATTGAAATTTCCCTGACTTTTTTTTAAATATCACTGATTTACTGATTTTCCCTGACTTTCACCAACATTTCAGGCATTTCCCTGACCAATTTTCATTTCCCTGACTTTCCCTGATTTCCCCTGACTTTTCAGAATGTGTACACCCTGTTATGGCTTATCTAAGCTTCTTGAGTGTCTCAATATACTGCTTGCTGGTCATGGTACAGCCACGTTCCAGAAAATCAAGAAGAATGACACTCCTGTCATCCCAAAAACAGTCACCAAGACTTTCTGTGCTTATTGCTAGCTCTTGAACTTCTTAGGCCTTGGTGAAGAGGTGTGACACCATTCCATGGATTGATTCTTTGTTTCTGGATCATAAAGATATGCCCACGTTTCATCCACTGTCACCAGATCAGAAAAAAAAAAAAAAAAAAAAAAAAAAAAAAGCCTTCACTGAATTTAAAAGCTTTCAGCACATCCGAGCAGACTTCCACCCTTCTCTTCTTCAAATCGAATGCCTACTGCTGAGGTACCCACTTTGCACACACTTTCCAATACCCTAAGTCTTCCACTGTCTTCTGTATGGCATTGTGACCACAATCCAGTTGTGCAACAAGCTCACAGATTGTGACTCGTCTCTCCACGTGAATCAATTCATCCACCAGCTGACAGTTCGTGTTAGTGGACGCAGATGATGGTCTCCCACTGCGTGATTTGTCTTCAATGCTGGTTTCCCCTTCTGTAAATTTCTTCATCCATCTGTGCACATTGCTCTTGTCAATGGTGTGATCTATGTAAACATTCTGCAGCCTTCTGTGGATGTCAGACAGCCTGCACCATTCCTTTGTCAAGAACTGTATGACTAACAGCACGTTGCTTCTGCTTGGAATCCATTATTTACCTGCAATGAAGAAGGGTTACTATAAAGAAAGAGTTACTCTATGAACATGTGCAATTTGAACGACCTCTGTCAGTTAATAAGAAAGTTATGCCCACTTTTGCATTACCTACAGTAGAACCCTCATAATAAAAAAGGGCACAAAATCTTTATGGATTGGAATGAGCAATGGTGTTATGGTATTGTTGATAACAATTTTTTTTCATGTGTACATATGTATATATGTGTCATAATTTTTTTATTAAACCAATATATAAATGAGCAAAAAAATTAATGTCCATGATCTCATTAGTATGAAAGTCAGTCTATTAAGAGAACCACTCTAAAAAAAGTTCAAAAAATGCATAAATTGCATCACTAACTTAGAGAAAGCTGTTTTAGTATAAAAAACTAAAGCTAATTGACTGTACACAGAGCATGTAAACTGATACCCATGGATGAAAAGTGGAAAATGATGTCATTATACATTAAAATAAACTTTTAAAGCATTCAAAACCTCCAGTTTTTATGGACCGTTGGCAACCTCAGAGCCAGGAAACTGACTCTGTGAAAAAGTCTAAACAGTGAATTAGACTTCAGGAGAACTGGCCAGACTTTTAACAGACCATCCAGTTTTGCATTTAAACCAAATTAAGGAATATATGAGATCCATAAAATCATAAGAGTTGCAAAACCGTTTCATTGCTTGGGCTTGGTGTTTGAAATAGAGTGGGAGAGATCTAGCACAAATTTGTGTGCATCGGCAGCTACTGTGCTTGACCATTTGCCTAAATGTTTCGCAATTCCTTTGCACAGTGTTTTCACTGGCAGATGAACTACTGTCATACATCTTGGCTGAAGGAGAAAAGTTGTTCTATGAGATGAGTTCATCTTGCATTACACTGTGATTAAGTACGCATTCTCATTTACTAGTTTTTATCACATAAAGTATGTAAAGTTCAATTCATTGTCTGAAGTTCACAGGGTTGGAACATGCTTTCACTTATACAGTAGCTGATAATGATAGCTGCTGAAATGTCAACTTTCCCCAGCTGTGGCTTCTGTAAGAATAAATGATGATCTGCAATTGTTTCTCAAGTATCCAAGTAATTCATATGATTGAAATAATATTTCTGTCATATAGTGCTGCAATTATCAAACAAGACTGATGCTAGAAAAAAACAGTGCTTCTATATATCAGTAAACTAACCTTGGCTCATTCAAAGTATCAATCTCCCATATCCACAAACCACATAAACAATCATGAAAGTCTAGAAAGACTGGTGGAAAGCAGTGTCAGGCAAACCCTAGTTAGTTAATTGATTTTAGTGGCGCAAGGGCCAGGCTTGGCCAAAGAGCGGCAGACACAGAACTATCAGTTTAAGATTTTTAAAAGCGGGATGAAATGATTAAGAGCAGACAGGCTTGGTAAAAGTTAGAAAGGAGAATGATGAAAGTTGTGAAGACTAGTTAGTTAATTAGGTTTATATATAAATTTGGGATGTAAGGTCAGGTGATGTGTAACATCACAGCCTCTCCTTGACAAATGTCAACCCCGCCTTCTCGTGGTGCATCCTGTTCCCACTAAAGGGGCTCTGACGACCGCAAATAGCGGTATAACTATACCATCGGGATCAGAGGAAATGCTATCCCACACTCACCAACCCGCTTGGCCAGCGTGGTGAGTTATGGCCAAACACCTCCAAAATGACTCTACAACTTAAATCTTGGCCCTCAGTCTCCGGCAGCTGGAATGTACCTGGCCAAGGCAGCGGCCAGTGCGACATGAAGGCAGAGGGTGCTAAGAATCCCCGGAGGACCGGACTAGGCTGCCATTTGATGCTGACCTTGGCTACCTACAACGGACGCTCCCTATCTTCTGATTCAAGGCTTCTTGAATTGGAAGAGGAACTACAAAGGATCAAGTGGGACATCGTCGGGCTAAGTGAGGTAAGGAGAAAAGGAGAAGATCTCACCGAATTGAAAAGTGGACATCTCTTCTACTATCGTGGGACAGATACTGGCAGAACTAGTGGTGTTGGATTTATAATAAACAAGAAACTGAAGGATAAAGTTGTAGAAGTTGAAAGTTCCTCTGACAGAGCTGCATGACTTGTTATCCAACTCTCGAAAAGATACCAGGCTCAGATTATTCAAACTTATGCACCCACCACAAGTCATCCTGAAGAAGAAATTGAAGAATTTTATGAGGAAATTTGTCATCTAAATAATAAAGGTAAGCAGCACTTGAAAATAATTATGGGAGATTTCAATGCAAAAATAGGGCAACGGCAACAGAATGAAACTTCAGTAGGTAAATTCGGTCACGGCAACAGAAACCAGCGTGGAAATACTCTCGTTGAGTTTGCAGAGGCAGAAGGGTTTTTCATCTTGAACTCCTTCTTCAAGAAAAAGCCACACAGGAAATGGACATGGAGACATCCAAATGGGACGACAAGTGAAATTGATTTTATTATGTGTAACAAAAAATTCGTCATAGAAGACTGCAGTGTGCTAAACAAGTTCAACACAGGTAGTGACCATAGATTGGTGAGATGTAAGATGCACCTCAACACTAAACTCGAACGTGGCAAGCTCATAAGACAAACAAAATCTATTGACATAACCAACCTTAAAAAACACCACAATACCTTCAAGTTGGAACTGAAGAACAGGTTCTCTGCTTTAGAAGGCCTAACATCGGAAGAAGTGGACATCTCTGAAGTTAACAGAAAAGTAACCAAAGCTCTTAAGGAAACAGCAACAAAATTAGCTGGGTCTAAGAACAAGTTGCATGTAAACAAATTATCAGGAAAAACGAAAATGTTGATGCAAAAAAGAAGAGAGATGAGGACAACTAAAGAAGATGTGACTTCCAAAGTGGAATATATAGAGCTATGCAAGACAGTAAGAAAAAGTATCACTGAAGACATAAGAAAATTCAACTGTGAACTAGTGAGGAAAGCAATTGAAAACAACCAAAGCCTAAAGATAGCAAAGGGACATCTCAGTAAGGGAAGAAAACAGATTATGGCACTGAGAAAAGAAGATGGTTCTGTAACAAGAAATAGAGGCGAAATTTTGACAAGAGTGAAAGATTTCTACTCCAAATTATATGAAAGGGATGATACATGCACTCCAGACATCATGAAAGATACCAGTACCAAAGTTCCTCCAGTCCTTCCAGCAGAAGTTGCACATGCAATCAAGAACATGAAGCGGGGAAAAGCTCCAGGAGAAGATGGAATTACTGTAGACATCATACAAGAAGCAAGTGGAGAAATCGAAACAGTACTCGCCCAAATTTTCACTCGATGCCTTAATGAAGGAAAGATTCCAGAGGATTGGAACACCGCTACAATGATCCTGCTACATAAGAAAGGTGACATTGAGGATCTCGGAAACTACAGACCTATCAGCCTCCTATCAGTAGTTTATAAAATCTTCACTAAAGTTCTTTCACACCACTTGAAGGTAACACTGGACATGGCTGAACCGAGAGAACAAGCTGGATTCAGGAGTGGCTACAGCACAATAGATCATATCCACGTACTGAGAGAACTAATTGAAAGAGCGAGGGAATATGAACTTCTATTGTGCATGGCTTTTATCGATTATGAAAAAGCCTTTGATTCGGTGAAACCATCAGCAGTTACAATGGCTCTGAAAACCTGCGGTATTGAAGATGCATACATTAATATTATTAATAACATTTATGAAAATGCAAGTGCAAAGATTCGGCTGTTTGAAAATACAACACACGTAAAAATTGGAAAGGGAGTGAGACAAGGCGACACCATATCTCCGAAGCTCTTTAATGCCTCATTGGAGGGTGTTTTTCAGTCACTGAGCTGGGAAAACAAGGGGATAAAGATTAATGGAGATTATCTAACCCACCTTCGTTTTGTTGATGACGTAGTCATTTTTGCAACTACCCCACCAGAGCTGCAGAGTATGATCCAGGAACTTGCTGACAAGAGTAAAGAAGTGGGATTAAAAATGAACTTTCAGAAGACAAAAGTGATGTTCAATGCTTTTACAAGAAATGAAGATTTATCGATTGATGGAGAAAAGCTGGAGATAACAGACACGTACGTTTATCTTGGACAGCAGATATCAAGTGAGGGTCACATTAGTGAAGAAATTAATCGGCGTACAAAACTTGCCTGGAGAGCTTTTGGAAGAAACAGCATAATTTTCAAGAGCAATATGCCATTATGTCTTAAAAGAAAAGTGTTTGATCAATGCATCCTTCCAGTGCTTACGTATGGTGCAGAGACGTGGACCTTAACTAAAAGAGACATACAAAGGCTGCAGACAACTCAAAGCAGCATGGAGAGGTGCATACTTGGTGTAACCAGGAGAGATAAGAAGAGGAACTCGTGGATCTGAAAAATGACAAGAGTGGGAGACATCATGATCAGAGTTAAATCCCTGAAATGGCAATGGGCTGGACATACTGCCAGAAAGACAGATCATCGATGGACAGCCGAAATTTTAGATTGGGTTCCAAGGGACAAGAAAAGACCCAGAAGAAGACCACATGGAAGATGGGTGGATGAAATTCCAAAGTATGCGGGGGTGACGTGGAGGAGACTGGCACAAGACAGACCGTTGTGGAGGAAACTTGGGGAGACCTTCGTCCAGCAGTGGATTGATAATGGTTGACAATGATGATGATGATATATAAATTTATTAATTTACTATTATAATTATTATAACCTTTTTTTTTTTTTTTAAATAAGTTTTAAAACGTTAATCTGTTTTAAAAAGGAAAATTCTCTTCAATGTTTTCATGGCAGCTCTTTGAATGTTGCCCATAGCATAAAATAAACAAAAACACCCTTTCAGTGGTGCCTTGGCCTTTGGGAACAAGAGTAAAAATCAGCTGATGGGGCCAAGTCTGTGAATACGGTGGGTGTGTCAGCCCGCAGACTGTTTTACGGACCCCAAACTCCCATACAATGAGAGTTCTTGTGGACTGGAGTGTTGAACTGCAAGAGCAATCACCCCCATCTTCTTGATACAGAGGTGGCAAGCTATGGTTTCTCTGCAACGAAAATTTCAAAACATCCATGTAACAATAACACTCTAGTGATTGGGCATGGAAACTTTCATGCGTAATTCCTTCACTATCACAAAATTGATTTCTGACCTTTCTTCATGAATTTTTTTGGCTTTGGGGAAGACTGCTGACTTCCACTCTGCACTCTGTCACTTTATTTTGGGGTCATGCTAAAAACACCATGCTTCATCACCCATAGCAATCATATTCAGGAAGTTCGGTTTGCTCTCAGCAACCTTGAGCTCTCTCCAGTGTTCAACTCATGACTGCTGTTGTTCAGCTGTTAACAAATGTGAAACAAATAAACTGTTATAGACCATTGGTTTCTTCAAATCCTTGATTAACATTTACCAAATGGTTTCCTTATTAACGCACATATAATATGAAATCATTCAAAGCATTGCACTTTGGTCACTGGTAATGCTTTCCTGCACCTTTTCAATCAAGTCTGATGTTCAAACTTTTTGTTGGGCTCTAATGTGCATCTTTCATGGCAGAAATGTGTATGCCATTTGAAAACATGTGCACAAGGCAGACAATTCTCTACATACATTTGTTTCATTTGAAAGTTTATGTGGGACCTTTGCCCAGTTGAATGCAAAACTTAATTTGATTAGTGCTTCAAACACACTTCGGTGCTGAACTAGTTCTTCAAACACACTTCAGTGTTGAAAGGCAAAACTTGATGTTTGCCTTTTGTTCCATTGTCCCTTCACAACACATGCAAAGTACAGACATACAGTTTACCTCATGCTAAGTTCTCAAATTGTGCTCTTTCACTCCATGTTCACCTATAGTAGATGACAGAACCAGCACTCATCTCATAATATCAGTCTTGTTTTCCAATTGCCAGAGTGTTTTCTTTTTCTTTCTTTTTATTTTTATTGCTTTTTTGTTTCAGAATTTAATGATCATCATAAGCAATTCATAAAGCTATAAGCAGTTTACTACCTACCCCTAATTTAAGGCCACTGGTTCTAGAGATGCAACAGGATCAGTGGCGGCAGACAAAGACACTGATATACCTCTTCTAGGACTCAAATACTGGTCCATCTCAGGTGAACAGTCAGAAGCCAGAGCCCTGTGTATCTGAGACTGCTGTGGTGTAAAGTTAAATTAATCCTTCATTGCTTGACAGTATAAAATAGGGTGATATTAAGCACAGATTAATATCTGGCATTTTAGCGACATTTAATTTTGTTAAGACGTCTAACATAGTAGATCATAAACTCTTCAGCTTGTTGGGAGCTGCTACATTAATACTTGCCATACATGCTACTTGGTAATCAGTTTATTACCTGTCCCACTTATTGGTGATATTTTATTATTATTATTATTATTATTATTATTATCTGAAATATCAGATAATAAAAATGAAATAATATTTTCTTATTATCCCTCTTGTGGGTTGTAAACCAACTTTGAATGATCACACAAAAAAATATTTTCTGAGCTTTATAATTTTAGCAACATTTGTTTTCACCTATTAGCAATCATTACACAGTATTTTGATATTTACAAAAGTATTCACATGAGTTTCTAATACACAAGACTGCTTTAAAGATAGCACAAGGACCATAGTTTACTGTAAAAAATTTTGTGAAAGCCTGGTATCCCACATATTGCACCCCCATTTATGACAGAGCTGAATCTAAATTATTTTGTCTTGTTTTGTTCAATCCAAGATTTGATAATTACTGCTGTATGGTGTGGACCAATTAATTTTATAATTAATGCTATTAAGTGGTAATTTAATTTTAAAATTCATGATTTATAATATTATCAAGCAAAGAATGATTTATTGAAATACTATTTCTAACAAAATAATTTTATATATGACTTCAAAAGATATCTATAATTTCTTCTTTAAATGCTGCTTTAATTATGATGGAGGAAGCATACAAATGGCAGATGCCAATAAAATAACTGATCACTATATCTGCTGAACTTTTTACCCTAAAGTATTTCATCTAATGATAACAGTGTTAATGCAGTATTTTAAAAAGAAAGGACTGCAGAATGGCACATAAATCCAGCAGCAGCAAATAATTAGCCCAATAAAGCTTTTACCTTTCGAAGTTCCTTGTCCGTAACAAATTTATATTCTGGAGCATCTAGTTTCTGCTTCATAGGCACAAATATTTTTTCATAGTTCAGCCCAGTGATTTTCTTTAGTATGTGCTGAACATGCGGATTTAAATAATGATCCTCAATTGTCTTTTCAGTTGAAACACCATCTGAAAGAAAAGAAAAATGAAATGTACACACACACACACACAAATAAAAACTTAAAAAGCAGACACAAAAAAAAAAAGTTACAGACATTCTGTTGTCTTAAGGTGGTTCCACCTAAAAACTCTGCCCTATATGTTTCCAATAGTAAAAACTTCTTCAGACATTTTCTTCAGAATTAATGTATTCCCAAGGATGAAAATTTGCACATTGATAAAAATAACTTTAAAATTAGAGCATGGCATAACTTAATATTTGCTAAAACTTAACCATAACTACATTAAAAATCACTAATTTTTCCTTGGGTAATGTTCAGCCCTTGTGACTGTCAGTAGCCAGAGGCCAAATGGTGACCAGATATTTTGTAGCGGCTAGTAAATTTTTTAATATAGTAGCCAACGATGGCCAGTAGATTGGTTTTCCCCAAATGAGCAACTATGTTGTCCAACTTTTCCCCCACTTGTGAATGAATATCGAGTTCAGTTTTTCTCGCCCTTGTTCCCGCAGCTGCTTAGAAAATGAATGGAAGTGAAGGTGGGATTTGAGAGAAACTTAATCTGCCGACAGATCAGCCTGGAGCAACCAAAGGGTCAAGGTTACTAAAGCAACATTTGCCATGCTATATATGATCTTTGCCATTGTATATGTATCTTGGCCATGTCAACCTTTGCCATGGTATACTTTGCACCAAGCATTATGCCATCTACAGGTAAAATAATTATTTTTGAATCTCTGTTTAGTTGCATATATGCTGAACAAAAATAAAGAAACTGTTACAGCATTGCTTTTAAGATGATGCAGCTGTTACATCTAATGCCATGTAGTACTGCTCCTTATGAGTGTGGCTTTTTAGAAATGAACCTCATAAAAACAAGTAATCGGGCATGTCTGAATAGTGACATTTTAATGATTTAATGATGATTAGATGCAATGGCTCTTCAACTGAAGATTTTGATCCTCAAAATGCTATTCAATTGTGGTGGGCAGATACCTCTGATGGGAATATCAGACACAGTACATATCAGTGGTAAACTGTACCAACATTATTACTACCATTTTATGCATATATTAGGTGTGCAACTTAATTCTCGGCCCCTAACCGCAAGCAATCATAGAACATCGAGAAATGCAAATAGCTGTGTGCGATAATGGCTGATTGCAGCATTATCCAACAGCTTTCCAGGCAACCATAACCACTCACAGCTATAGTGACAGAAAGGACAAAAGTTGACGGTGAAAGCAATGTCGTTCGAAAAGCAACATTTGAGGCACTGCCTTCTGTTCGTGTTTCAGCTGAAAAATAAGTGCCGCGGAAAACCAGCAAATGATCTGTGCTACTTTGGGTGAGGCTGTTGTGTCTTACAGTACGTGTAAGAAATGGTTGCAGAAGTTTAATTTCGATCTCCGTGATGAAGAACGTCCGGGACAGCCACAGAAAGTTGACGACGAGGAACTGGAACAACTGTTGGATGCGGATCCCTGTCGCACACAGTTAGAGCTTGCCCAGAAACTTGGAGTAACACGGCAAGCCATTACAAAGCGCCTGCACAAGCTTGGGCAGATTCACAAGGAGGGCCGTTGGGTGCCCCACCAACTCACAGCTGCGAACAAGTCTAGGCGCTACGATGTTGCCGTGTCCTTGCACTCCAGATTCAAGAAGGATTTCCTCCACAAGATTTTGACCTGTGTTGAGAAGTAGATCCTCTATGATAATCCTAAGCGGCGCAAATGGTTGGTTTATCCAGGTCAGCCTACCACCAGTATCACCAAACTGAATATCCATGCCAGGAAGTTCTTGCTGTGCATATGGTGGGATCAGCGTGGTGTCGTACACTATGAGTTGTTCAAACCTGGTGAAAAGGTCAATGCTGAGCATTATTGTCAGCAACTAATTCGTGTGAGTGACACAATGGAGGCGAAAAGGCATTACACCGGCAAGGGCAGAAGATCAGTCCTGTTGCTTCAGAATAACGCACGTCCTCACACCGCGAAAACGTCTTTAAACATGATCACCGACCTGGGTGGGAGATTTTGTTCCACCTGGCGTATTCTCCAGACTTCGCCCGTCGGATTATCACCTCTTTCGCTCTCTGCAACATCACCTGAGTGATACACACTTCACTTCTGTCGCAGGAGATCCACACAAGTATTGATGACTTTATCAACTCAAAACAGCCCTCTTTTTCCCGCAGTGGCATTCAGCAGCTTCGTGACCAATGGCTCAAATGTATCCAACACGACGGGGATCATTTCCCTGATTAGGAACGTATTCGATTTGCTATAATTTGCTGTCAACGTGTCGTGCCTGTGGCTGAGAATTATGTTGAACACCTAATCCTAGCTTTTATCCCTTTGTTTTAAATATTATTAAAGAAATTAGACATCTAACTTCAATGGCCTCTCGAAAAATAAATTACGTGTAAATTAACATAGAGTAATGATGTTACAGCACTGAAAATAAATTGTCAAAAAATCAATCATTCTGGAACAAAAAGATATCCACTACTTCGTGTCAATCTAATGATCCTATGCAGTAAATGCTCTGCATCTGTTTTTATGAAGTTAATGGGGGAGGGGTCTCTCATTAGAAAAAAAAACAAAAAAAACATTCACCCATTAAATTTCATAGAAACGTAAGTAGAGAAGTAACTGAACTACATATTTTTTAAACTTTGCATGGCCAGTAGATTTTGTCATTTGGCTAGTGAAATTTTTATTCTACTAGCCACATTGATTAGTAGAAATTTAGAGTTTTGCAAGGGCTGGTAATATTGGGACCTGATAACAGATGGCACAACTAGTACATTGATAATGTCAGTAGACAAACAAATGTTTGATGGCTTATTTCAGGATAAAAATCAGCAGTATGAGTACCTACAGTTCTCTTGACATTTTCAGTAAAATTATTGTCAGAATACTTAATATGTAAGTAGCCCAAATCATTGTAAACATTCCTAACTATCACATGGAGGCTCAAATTTTGATTCCATTCTGAAAATTATTAAATTTATTGGTAATGCCCTAATACAGACAAATTTGAAATCCACCAGGAGATGCAGTGAAGTCTCATGGCGTAGATCATGGCCAGACAGCAGCTTTATTCACTCCTGACGACCATCGACTCTTGGACCTCTAAGGGGCCTGTCTGCAAAATGCATTTTTAACAGTAACCTAGGAACCACAGCCAGGATTGAAATTGAATCCACTTTTCTCTTTTAAACATATAGTGGGGCAGATAAGTGCATCTTTTCAGACGAACTGTTCAGATGTGGATACAAGTACCAAAGTTGGCACACATACTCATTCACTTTTCATATAAAACGTTAGCCACTCAAAATTTCAAGATGGCCAACACATGATAACCGAATATTTCAATGAAATCGTTTTAATGTTTATGCAAGTAATAAATGGGTTATTCCATGTCAAATCACCCAGCATTTCACGAGATGTCACCCACCCATCTCAGATTTTTGTGAAAATTAGTACAAAGCATTGTACTGGTGAGATATGAAACCTGTTAAAATTTCAGGTCAGTCGGTCCAGTAGATCTTGAGTAATGCCACTTTAAAAATTGGGTAGCTTTGCCTCTAAAGTTTTTGCACTATGAGTTTTCACAACTACACTGTAGGACAAAAAATTCATAACTTCACAACTATGTGTTGCAGTCACATAATTTTATTTTTTTCTTAAATGATCTACATGATCCATACATTTGGGAACAAATTGTTTCTGCACATTTTTAGAATTAAAAGTACATTTTTTAAAAAAATTAATGACAAAAGACATGGAAAAATAAGCCCACATTTCTATTAAACAAAATAATTTTTTTCAAAATGAGCCCCCATTTCAAATTCGCTAAAAATATTTCCATGCGTGTATTATAATGTAACCTTTCAACAGAAGAAAAAATACTGTGGGCAATTCGCAATTTTGGAGAGGAAAAAAATAATCCAAAATGGCGTGTTTTATATATGGAACATTCCGACACGATATTGCCCAATTTTTTAATTAAGTGGTTGCTTGACCATTTTATACACCCCCACCCCCATAGTTTAACCCTATCGGTGAGTAGCTCAAAACAATTTTTATTTTATTTTATGTGCCACCATCTTGGATACAGGTTCATTTTTCTTTTCTGTGGCAAGCCAAAATAGGGCATCACAATGATTTTGAAAAAAGGCAATTGCTTTTCTCTTATTGTAGATCAAAAGTTTTGGTTTTCACTACTTTAAAGAGGATATTTTAAGGCTTACAGAAAATATATAGAAATGATAGAAAATATTTTTTTAACCTTGCTCAAAATGGTGTTGAAATCAGCAATACTTGCAAGCATAAATCACCATTTTTGATTGACTGTTAAGGTGACTGGGGGTTGGGACCCCAAGTTGGGAATTTTTGTGTAATAACTATGGCTAGTAGTTTTCAGCCATGGAGAACAAACACACACACACACACACACACACACGTTTCAGATCATCAGCAAATAAAATAATTTATTTTGGATCTTCAGATTTTTTCCATAAGTACATAGTACAAAAACTCAACAAGGAGAAATATTCTACTTTCATATTAAATGTGCAATCAAATAAAAGTACCGTAATTTAACCTGTTGAATGTAAAGTTTTAATAAGGCACAGGAACTTTCTTTAGCTAGTTTTTCATCCAGTACATGTAAATACTTTTAAGAAAATGAAAAAAAAAAAACCTGCGTCCAACCTAAATTTTTTTGTAACAATAATAATGAAATGCTTGCCATAAGTACTGATTCAAAAATTATGCAAATTTTTTTGTAACAATAATAATGAAATGCTTGCCATAAGTACTGATCCAAAAATTTGCAATTAATCTAAATTTTTTTTGTATCAATAATGAAATGCTTGCCATAAGTACTAATGAATGTCCACCCCCTCCCCCGCCATCATTTCTCCTTATAGGACTTCAAAATAAAGTTCTATCCTCACTTGCTATCTCTGTTTTTGCCTCCTACTAAAATTTCTAGTCATTGTGGATGTTTCCACTTCCTTCAGTTTAGAAAAAAGGTTGTGGATTACCACAGACTGTGAGAAATATTTAGTATTTCACTGATGGTTGTTCTGCACAATATAAAAACTGCAAGAATTTTCTGCACTTGTGCTATCATTAACACATTTTTTTTAGATTGGTAGGGGTGGTCAATTTTTGCAACAAGCCATGGCAAGTCACTATGTGATGTTATTGGTGCAGATTGTAAAAAGGCTAACAACAAAAGCCAGTTTGCAGCGACCTTTAGCTCAACAAATAACACCTGCTGCAACAATGTATAACTTCTGCAAAGATAACATAAAAGAAATTACATTTTTCTTTGCGTGTGCAGAAGAGATAAAGTGTGTAATCAGCTTAGTCCTCGTTTTGAGAAAGCAAAAACTCTTCCTGGTACATGCACAATGCATCACTTTTACACCACTTCCCAATTTTGGAATTGGTGCTAAGAGATTAAGTTCTGATAAATATCACAGTACTATTTCTGAAATCAGTGTAATTGATTTTTCAAGATGAGTTACAGTTACATGCTAACTGCTACATGGCATGTATATATGATTCGTGTTGATATGTGGGATTTGTTGAAAAGATTAACTATGATGAAGATGATGTGACTGTTCGACTCATGCACCCACACAGATCTTCTCCATCTTTTTATTGGCCTAATAATGATTGTGAAGTACCTCTGACCACATATATTATGTTTGGTTGAGGTAAACACTGCAACAGGAAGAACATACAGGTGGCCTATCCAAACAGGCTGAAGACCTGGTTCAGTCAAAGTTTTTTTTCATATGAAAATTAGTAATTGTGTTTAGTTTTTAATTCAAACTGACAGAGAAAAGAATTTGTTTATCTCTTATGTAACCAAGGAAAAGTTTTATAAATCATATAAATCATATATAAACGTATTATTCAATGTCAAAATAATTCATAAAATGGTTTGTTCCATTAGTTCATATTTTTATTAAAATTGGTAAGAAATTTAGAGACTTAATCTTTGCAGTTGCTTGTATTCTTAAAAAAAAAAAAAAAAAAGCGAGAGAAGAAAAGAAACAGCTTGGGATAGCATAGGTAGCCCTGTCGGTCACACCTCTCGCAATTGGCGATTATTTTTAAGCACAACAACTTTAAAAAAACTTTGGCGATTTGACTGACGATTGTGAGCACGGCTTTGCAGGCTAGCATTTTGATCAGTTGCAAATTGAAATTGGTCAAAATATTAAATTCAACAGTAACAAATATAGTGAGTTGCAAGTGCACTCCCAGAAGTGAGGCTATACATCTAGACAAATGTTGCTGCCAAAGTTTGTGAATCGCAAACTGTACAATATGCTCTGGTAAGGTTTTTTTAGTTTTTTTATTTACATTATGTATAAATTGTACATATAGTATTTGGTAGTTATAGGTGTTTAAAATATAATTCCATAAGACTTAAAAAATATTTTGAAAACAGAAATAAGCATAAATATTCATCAATTTCTGTGCATTTCCAAGTGCTGAAATGTTACCATTTATTCACAAATATTTTAGAGTCTGTAACTTCTAAACTAGTTTGAACCACAAAAATGAAACTCACAGGCTTTGAGTACCAGTAGGGGTATCCTTGGTGGAAAAAAAAAAATATATATATATATAAATATGCGGGAGTGACATGGAGGAGACTGGCACAAGACAGACCGTTGCGGAGGAAACTTGGGGAGACCTTCGTCCAGCAGTGGATTGATAATGGTTGACAATGATGATGATGATGATATATATATATATATATATATATATATATATATATATGTGGTACCTCTTTTGAGATATGTAACCTTGAAATCTGCAAAAGTTGAAAATTTTGCAACTTTGAGGGGGTGGGGGGGCAGACTTAAGTTCTCCATAGCTGAAAACTCTACTAGCCATAGTTTTACACAAAAATTTCCAACTTGGGTATTCAGAGTTAAAAATGTTCTCATAATACGTGGTAAATGCGTCATGCTAATTAACACAGCAATCGGCCATCGCCGAATTGACTGTAATTACTGTTTCACACATGAATTAAATCACATCAGAAAACTTGAAAATTTCATCGCTGTGGAGTGGTAATCGAACCCGCATCTTCCGATTATCGTTTGAGCATGCGATCCATTGCAGCGCTGTAGCGCGCTCAAACGGTAATCGGGAGATGGGGGTTTGATTCCCGCTCCACGGCGATAAAATTTTCTGATGTGATTTAATTCACGTGTGAAACAGTAATTACAGTCAATTCGGCGATGTACAATTGCTATGTTAATTATCATTACGTATTTACCACGTATTATGAGAAGAATATTTCTTCAACTCTGAATTTACTTAACAACACTAGTTGGCAGCAGAATTTGCATTTAATTTGAAGGTGGTCGGAGAATATTCCGATGCTCTTAACACACTGGTACTTGCGAATTTGCCGTAATGGCTGGTGCAATGGATAGCGCGCTTGAACGGTAATCTGGTGATGCTGGTTCAATTCCAGCTCCACGGCGATGGAATTTTCAAGTTTTCTGATGTGATTTAATTCACGTGTGAAACAATAACTACAGTCAGTTCAGCGATGTCTGACTGCTGTGTTAATTACCATCCCAACTTGGGGTTCCAACTCCCAGTCACCTTAACTGTCCATCAAAAATGGTGATTTATGCTTGCGTAGTTTTGCAGATTTTGCCATTTTAAGCAACGTTAAAAAAAATATTTTCTATCATTTCTATACATTTTCTGTAAGCCTAAAATGTCCTCTTTAAGGTAGTGAAAACCAAAATTTTCGGTCTACAGTAAGAGGAAAACAACTGCCTTTTTTCAAAACCATTGTGAGGCCCTATTTTGGCGTGCTGCAGAAAAGAAAAATGAACCTATATCCAAGATGGTGGCACATAAAAATAAAATAAAAATTGTTTTGAGCCATTCATTAATAGGGGTAAACTATGGGGAGGAAAGGTGTATAAAATGGTCAAGCAACCATTTAATAAAAAATTGGGTAATATCATATCTGAATGTTTCATATATAAAACACACCATTTTTGATTATTATTTTTTTCCACGCCAAAATTGCGAATTGCCCAAAGTATTTTTTTCTCCTGCTGAAAGGTTAGGTTATAATACACACATGAAAATATTTTTAGCAAATTTGAAGTGGGGCTCATTTTGAAAAAAATCGTTTTGTTTAATAAAATTGTGGCCTGATTTTTCTATGTCTTTTGTTGTTAAATTTAAAACAAGTGTTCTTTGAATTCTAAAAATGTGCAGAAACAAGTTGTTCCCAAATGTATGGATCATGCAGATCATGTAAGAAAAAAAATTATTTGGCTGCAACAGTTAGTTATGATTTTTTTTTGTCCTACAGTGTAGTTGTGAAAACACATAGAGCAAAAACTTCAAAGGCAGAAGCTACCCACTTTTTAAAGTGGCATTACTAAAGATCTACTGGACCGAATGAACTAAAATTTTAACAGGTTTCATATTTTACCAGTACAATATTTTGTAAAAATTTCCACAAAAATCTGAGATGGGTGGGTGACCTGACATGGAATGACCCAACATTATCATTGAAAATCACACTTTTCATGTGGACCATTAGCCAATAAAAAAATTCAAGATGGCGACCTTTTCCAATACGGCCAACACCTTTACGAGGATAGTACCCCATGTTTAATGTTTGAACAATACAATAAATGCTTTTATTACTTTTCTGTTTATACACTGCTAGCCACACAAAATGCAACACCAAGAAGGAAGCATCCGATCGGCCTGAAATTCGCAGCATGCGTCGCCCGTGAGAGGACATGCAAACGATTAGCATTGCAGGGCATATGCAAATCATGTGCGCCCGGCACGCCACCGAGAAGCACTGTAAGAAGGGTGCACAGAAGGCAGGGTGTAAGTAGTGGAAGTGTATTGTGCTACAAGACCTGTGCGTGGGAAGCTTCCTGATGCCTCGTCGCAGAATACGGCACTCATTCCAGCACGTTTCGGAGTTCGACGGAGGACGAATAGTGGCTTATCACGACAGCAGTTTATCGTACCGAGACATTGGCGCCCATGTGGGATGACATCCAGCCACAGTGAGGCGAGTATGGATTTGGTAGGTGCAGGAGGGATGGATGGACCGACGTGAGCGATTGCCGCAGCTGCGGCATACCACCGAACGAGAGGATCGGCATGTTGTGCGGCGGACATTGACGGCTCGCACCGCCACATTGTGAACATTAGCGCAGGAATTAGGTTCTGTTGCCCCAACAATTTGTATAAGCACATACCGTTCGACGTCACCTGCAGGAGCGGGGACTTATAGCACGGCGCCCATTGCTCTGATTACCATTGACGTTACACCACTGGCGAGTGCGGCAGCAGTGGGCCATTGAACACCACACCTGGACTACGGAATGGCACGACAATGTCTTCTCCGACGAATCCCGCTTCTGCCTGCACCGTGGCGAGAGACTGTATGACGCCTGCATTCTGCACCGCCACACCGGTCCGTCACCTGGCGTTACGGTTTGGGGCGCAATTGGATATGACACCTGCACCCCTCTTGTACGCATCGCCGGTACACTCAACAGCCACCGCTACATCTCCGACGTTTTGGAGCCTGTAGTCCTCCCTTACCTGCAGGACTTGCCAGCAGCCACGTTTCAACAGGACAATGTGCGCCTGCATGTTGCACATATTGTGCAATAATTCTTCACGGCCCACCAGGTGTCACTGCTGCCATGGCCCGCCTGCTCTCCTGATATGTCGCCCGCCGAACATGTCTGGTCGCTGATCGTCAACCGAGTGGCCCGGCAAGCACCACCCGCGGCTACGTCTGATGAACTGTGGCAATGTGTGGAAGCAGCCTGGACTGACATACCCCAAGCCTATATCCAAAGCCTCTTTCGTTCAATGCAGCGGCGTGTAGCGGCCGTTATTGCCAGCCATGGGGGCCACACGAACTACTGATGTCTGCATGTTCCACAAGTCGCACGGCCCTGTAAGCTCAATCATTTAATCTTTGTATCTGTTGTTATGTGCCCAGTAAATCTGGCTTTGCTATCTTGGTGTTGCATTTTGGGTGGCCAGCAGTGTAGTTAGAAACTTCAATTATGATCAAAGGCAGCATTCCAGGTAGTGAAAGAATAAATCCTCGACAGTGAAAGATGTGCGATTCAAGAACATGGTGAATTTTTCACCATTACCTACAAACATGGCGAACTGAGTCGACCAAATGCTGTTTGTACCAAAAGAACAAGAACGAACAACTGAAATCACCACCATGTTATAACTGTGAAAATGATGGATACAACATGACTGCGACCAATGTTCGTCTCCTTCATGCCATACATGATTTACCCATTGTTCTGGATCCTGGAAGACCGGATGAAGGTGGCGGTATAGAAGAAACACTGAAAAGGAACAAAGCCCAGTACCATAAGAGCTGCCATCTTCTGTTCAACAACACCGAACTTGATCGAGCAAGAAAGTGAAAAATATATGCAGAGAGCAGCAAGCTCCCAAGATGTAGCCATGAATGACAAGAATCTCAGTGCTTCCTATGTGAAAAAGAAGCTCCAACATTCGAACTGAGACAAGTCAACCACATATCCACATGTGAATGATTTGATCACTTATCTGCCTCACTAATAGCACAAATAGGTATAATACACTAATACCAAAGGCAGCATGAATCATTATCAAACGCATGCATGCTGAAGCCTGAAGCAACTTGTTCCAAGGAGTTGTGCAGCAGGAAAATGAGCGAGAGCCCAAATGGGAAAAGCAAGTGGTCAATGTATGCAAATGAGCTGATACCAAGGGTTATCTCCCGAACTAAGGGTGATACAGAAATCAAATACCACTTGCTTTAAAACTTAAAACAAGTGCTATCTTACATATAATTCCGACGTGTGGCACAAAATTGCGGGACATAGGTATGTCTACGAACTTGAGAAATGGCTCATTTTAGCGATCTTGATCCCAAAAATGGGGGGATTTCCATCTAAATTTAATCAGATGATTTCTGTACATGTCACGGAACTTAGTCTGACTTCATCATCGTAACGCAGGGCAAATGGGTAGTCGTATGGCCTTGGGAGATGGAGCCAGCGAGCAAGGAGCTGATTGGCTATTATCAAGGACAAATCAACTACATGTGCTTCCACTGCTATTCAACTGTAAACTGTGTTAGAGTGAGGACAGAAACAGGGTTCTGTTATGAGTAGAGTTCAAGGGAGACCACCCAAACGAGGATGTGTTTTTCGTAATGTATGTGAGCGGAGTTCTGAAAGCACATGTAATGATTGCAGTAATACACGTGGCAACCTATCTTTCCAAAAAGTTTTATTTAATTTCTGTTGTCATAACGGCCTTATTTCCTTTCCAGAACTACAGATAAATATGGGGTAGAAAGCCTTACTTCTGAACAGTGCTAATTTTGTCCAACGCATCTGGAAATAGAATAGTGCAATGCCAGTCATTTACTTACCTCTCAGCAACGAAAACACAAAAAGGAAATTCCAGGCAACGGTCTCTACTGCTTTAAAATTCAGGACAGATTCACCGGTACATCTCGGATTTATTACCACTTACTTGTGAAAATTGTACTTTAAATACATTCTTCAGCAGCTACTAATATACATATTGGTTGTAATCAGCCCTTGCGAATGTCAGTCGCCAGTCGCCAAATGGTGACCAGATATTTTGTAGTGGTTAGTAAATTTTTAGTACAGCAGACAACGACGGCATATAGATTTTTTTTTTCCCAAGTAAGCAACTATTTCGTTCAACCCCCCCCTTCCACTAGCACTCGGTGACAGGGCAAGATTTCATCTTTTGTGCTCAGTAGCAAATTTTGCTAGTGACCAAATAGTTTGCTAGCAAAACATCTGCATGACTAGCAAGTAAAACTGAATTACCTAGTAACCCATTTTCTAACAAACTTACACAGAAATTTTAATGTACAAATATTTTGACTTGCCTTTTCTTAAAATAAATAGAATCTTAGACACGTTTAATGACTGTTTCTAACAAGAGTTTCTTATAAATCCTCATACTATATGAATACACTTCAATCTGATTCAGATTTATATACAACTCCAGCTGAATCAAATCAACTTTCTTCCCCCTTTTGCAGGTAGGAAGAGTTTCTCTGCCCTCTCTCACTTGTTCACCTCTATTGTTACAAGGGTAATGAAATCCTCCTACATCGCTCAGCAAATGCTTTATTTCTACCCCCATTTTGGTTTCTAAAAATAGATCAGTTAAAGATGGGGATTCTCTGTTAGCTATCCAATGACTGGAAGGAACGAAAGCTGTGGAGAAGATTGGAATAAACTACCGAAAGTAAATTTTGGCAACAGTGCATCGCTGTTTTAATAAGAGGTGAAAATAGAAAATACTGCGTAAACTTCGCGAATTGACAATGATTTTTGGATGGTTTAACTAAAAAATGGTAAGGTTCTAAATTATTCAGCTAAAAAAATTGTGAAAAAATTACATACATATTTTAAAAGATGTAATTTGGCAGAAAATGGTGAATACATTTCAGCTCTACAATGCATTTTTAAAATTTTTACTGTCAAATTTACCTGCCTGCATGGGGATGCAAAGGAAGCCTAACCCCAGCACTGCAGTGGCGTCCTCAAAGCCTCCACCAAAACAAAGTAACAGTTGTGCTTTTTTTGCTTTTGTAATCCATTTAGCAAACCAAGTTTTAACACCCTTCCTAGAGAAATAATAATAAATTTAGAATTCTGTTCCAGAGCAAACGTTGTAAGATGCTACAGTGGCCATTTTATGAGTGATAAACTATGAGACAGAAGGAAGGAACCTTTGCATCTTACAACAATCAACACTACTATAGAATCATTAGAGAAATACGGGATTACGCCATATAATACAAATTTTGAAGATGACAATCCGATTTTTGGCGTAAATGTGACAAGGATGGTAAGTCAGATAATATCTGAAAACTTGAAAATTTTCATCGTCCTGGAGCGGGACTCGAACTCCGCGTCTCCCAGAAAACGCCTAGGTATGCTAACCACTACACCACCCAGAACGACCAAGTTTCAAGTTTCCGATCAATTTGAATTTAACCATCACAGGATTCGCTAGTCGAAGCAACCGGCATTCATGTTTAGCGAATCTGGAGGTTAATAATCCTATCCCATGATTGCCCGGAGAAGCAGATAAATCATTAGAGAAATACGGGATTACGCCATATAATACAAATTTTGAAGATGCCAATCCGATTTTTGGCGTAAATGTGACAAGTGATGGTTAAATTCAAATTGATCGGAAACTTGAAACTTGGTCATTCTGGGTGGTGTAGTGGTTAGCATACCAAGGCGTTTTCTCGGAGACGCGGGTTCGAGTCCCGCTCCAGGATGATGAAAAAATTTTCAAGATTCCAGATATTATCTGACTTACCATCCTTGTCACATTTACGCCAAAAATCGGATTGGCATCTTCAAAATTTGTACTACTATAGAAAATAATTCTAAATTTATCATTGTCTCTAGAAAGGGTGTCAAAACTCAGTGTCTAAGTTCATTACAAAAGCAAAGGGAAACAAGAAAGATGACATCGAATTTTTGGGTGTAATGAGCATGTCTTTTGAATTCATTCTGATGCGAATTAAATTTATCAAAGCTATTCAAAGCCATTTCAACCGGTATGGAAAACAGTAGTATCTGACTGAAGAAGTTTTTCAATCAGGCATTTAATCCCGCATATATTGCTGTACACAGAATCGAAAACTTATGCTCTCTGGTTGCAGACTTCTGCGTTAAGAAAAATTTGAAATTATATGAGAAACATTTCGCAGTGGAAAAGCTCCCAACAAAGAAAGAATTTTTAAATAGGACTCTTAGAAACAGAGATATAGACAAATATATGATATGAATCTACGCCCCTTTGTGGGAAAAACATGCATTAAGAAGAACATATTCTCAAAAGGTTTTTCAATTTGAGCAGTATAGGTAAACGAAAAAATGTTTTCAATCAAGTTATCAGGAGTTCAGATTTTGCTGCAAATACACCAGAGGCCAAAATTAACACTTATGCCCCTGGTGGCCAAACCATTACCAAATACAAGAAGTTATAGGGAAAACATTTCCCATCAGGAGCTGTATGTGATAAAGGAAGAATTTTTCAAATCGGAGTTTTAGAAGCAGAAATACGCAATTTTCATTAACGCTCCCTAGCGGAATGTCAATGAGTTACTTGAAAATTTTGAAATCATATGAAAAATATTTTGCATTGAAAATGCTATCCAACAAAGAAGGAATTTTTCAAATCGGAATCTTAGAAGTAGAGATACTGACAAAAATAAGATACACATCTACGCCCCTGGCGGAAAAACCATGCATTATTTTAAGCAGAAAAGATTCCGAAAAGGTTTATCAACGTGAGTAGTATCAGTCCACAAATAAATTTTTTCAATCGAGATTTTAGCTCAGATTTTGCTGCAAATACATCAGAAGCGGAAGGTAAGGCTTACGCCCTGATAGCCAAACCATTTTTTACCAAAAATTACAAATTATATTCAAAAGATTTCCCACCAAAAGTTGTTTCCGGTACAGAAAGAATTTTTCAAATCAGAGCTTTAGAAGTAGAGATATCGAAGCGAACGCAATTTACTTTTACGCCCCTAGCGGAAAATCTATGCGCAACTTGAAAAAGTGACTATACGTAGCATACTCTTCGACATAAATGGAATCAAAAGGTAAATTAATTTTTTTAAACGGTTGTTCAAAAGCAAATATATGCAGGGTGTCCACAGAATTATCAAACCTGATTTCCCTGACCAAATATATAAGAAATCCCTGACCTTACACAAATAGGTTTATTTGGGTTTCTCAATGTATGTGCCATGATAATAAATAAAATTGAATTGGATAATTGAGAAACTTATATTATTTAAAATTGTTTCTGTTTGACGTATAAAGTTTCCCAAATAATTGATTCATTTAATAATTATTTTTTAATTGGCCTCCACCTTCCCCATAGCAGTCCAAACCTTTTTAATTTTAAGTTTACTCTTTTTTTCATGGTTTTACATTTATTGAAGAAACACTCAAACAAACCCATACACAATATTCAAAACAGTTACTATAAAAATATTACAGTAGGAACACAGTCACTGTTTTTATATTACACACCACTTTTCTTCTTTTCCCAATCTGAAATCTTCGCCTGCAATGCTGCTTCTTCCAACTCTAGTTCCTTCCGTACTCTTTGTCTTTTTTTCCTTCAATTCCTTTATTTCATGATCAATTTTTCTTTTTTCCTTCAGTTTTCTTTCTTTTCATCTTGAAGAACACTTTTTTTTTCTCTAGATAATCCTGATATCTTCGTCTGGAGGCTCTTACAGAAAGAAGAAGCCTTCTATTGATGGCAATGTGTTCTACTCCTCCCACATTTTTAATGGCATCAAAAACTGTTCTCTGACAAATCAGGGATTCTTCCCGGTGATTTTCCACAAGAAGAGACTTATTGACAGAAAATCCACCTTCCACTGAAGCATTTCCAGGAGACAATGACACAAATTTTTATTATATCCCAAAGTTCACCGAAATGTTTTTGGTTGTCAAATAGGGCACTGTAAAATTAGTCTAATCCAATGGAATCATCATGACAGTCTAAAAATTCATCAAACTGAGACTTTAAAGCAGATTGAGCTTCTACACACATTGAAGCGTACTGTTTATTAGCTTTTTCAGCACAGTCATTTGAAATCCTGTTTGCACTAAGTAAAATTTCAAGCACAATTTCCACTTTCTTCTCACCTAAACTTGGCTGCTGCACTATAATATTTGGGTCCACACAAGTTACCACACGGACAAACTTAAATTTTAGTGGGCTTTTCTCACGAAGTTTTAGAATCATACTGGTCACAAGTTTCCTAAATTCAAGCTTAAACTCTAATTTCTCTTTTCTGAGCACTTCACTTCTTTTAATAGCTTTTTAGCACTAAATCCAATATCAACTTTCTCAATTGAGAGAAGATTTTCACTTTTTGATACATCTAAAGTTAATAGTTTTGAGAGACTATCAACTTCACTTAATTTGTCAGGCTTCAAGCTTTGTGCCATCAAATTTTTAATCAGATTCAGCAAATCAGTATGTAAGAAAGGAATTAAAGGCTTTGGGCTCTGGAAACTTCTCAAAAAGATTCACACTCTGAAGCTATAGTCCTAAATGCAGCCAATTTGCATCTCAACAGTGGACTTTCCATGAATGCTGCAAGAAACGTGTGCTGTTTGCTGGAAACCGATGATTCTTGAACATATTTCTTTATATGATCATAGACAAGCAATGCCCTAGTCAAACAATTAACGTTTTCCAACCACCTTACAGTGCAAAATTTCAAAGGGAAATCTTTACATCCAGTAATCATAGTATAATTTGCATGGCGAGCAGGACTATCTTTTAAAAGGTAGTACAAGTTACGCATGAAAGTGATGTATATCCCATTTCACTGCTTCAAGTCCAGTTTTCATAGCTCCATTGATCACGTGAAGACCACATACTCCAATGCCAACTAATAATTTACCATCTGGATTTTCAGTTCTAAGTTTATCTTTCAGCTTTTGAAGAAAGCTGAGATTAACATTAGGTCCATCCATTGACACTTGTAGCATGCTATCCAAGGGAAGAGATGAACCTGTAATGAATTTCTCTAAAAGGCCATCAGCTGTTGCCCGTCCTAAGAACACACTACTTAAGTATCTAGTGGAAGCTTTTTGCAGATTGACATCCCAATAACGAACAAACTGATCCATTTGCCCACACTGAGCAATTTTGTTTAGTGATTCATCAAAACAAATTACAAAGTCAGTGCACTGCTTCAGATCGTCCATTAAACACTCTTTGAAACGTGGTGCCAATCCATAGTTTATCACATAAGATGCTTTCCTTTTGCCTAAAGTAAATTTTGAAGCTATCACACTGTTAGGAAACATTAACTGAAATGTTTTGTTAATCTGTGTACAAGAGTTCAGAGACATTCGCTTGGACAACACTTCCATGGCCCATATTATTTCCGACTTTGTTACATCATCTTTCACAACACAAGCATTAAGGTCACTGGGCTTCACATCATTTTTCACAACATAAGTATTTGAGTCATTAGACTTGAAATTTTCTAGAAGTACTGATTCCACATTTCCTGGGCTTATTGATGGCAAGAGTTCATTATTGCAAAGAGAGTTCTTTTTCACAGAGGAAGTGAAAGAAGCAAGACTGGGCTGAGACATTTTAGCGCGTATGTTTTTCAAATGATTAGGGCCATTTCCATGGCTGGAGACTGCCCGACGCCCCATGTTGCTAAGCTTGAAAGTTTTAGAGCACACTTTACAAAATGCTGATTCATTGTCGCCGTTCACAGCAGCTATCCAACCAGAAAACTCAGGATTTAATTGTTCGTCCAACCATTGTTCATTAAACACACAACGCTTTGACATTGCTGCAGTCTTAATTGTCTTTTAACAAGGTATAACTTATATCACAAATTTTCTTCTACTCCTTTGACCTAAAACAAAAAGAGAAATGTTAACAAGTAATGTAACACAACTTACAATAATAGGTAGGAAATACAAGGTTACATTAGTAGGAAGGGAAAGTTAGTCACTGTCTGCAACACCGAGTACAAGTGTGTTGGGCGATGAGGGCGTCACTCCCTGACGCCGGGTTAAAACTAGTTGTAGTCTGCGATTGAAATTTCCCTGAATTTTTTTTAAATATTACTGATTTTCCCCGACTTTCCAGAATGGGGACACCCTGTATAAGAGGTTTGTTTGTATAATATCAAAACACTATTATCAGAATGTAGTGATGAGAACTTATAAATATGGTCAATTTACTTAACTATCTTGCAATGCTATAACAGACCTACATAGAACAACGAAAGGAAAACTATTAATAGTTTTCCTTTCGTATTTAATCATGTATATACATGGTCAGGGATGTAAGGTCAGGTGATGCGTAACATCACAGCCTCTCCTTGACAAATGTCAACCCCGCCTTCTCGTGGTGCATCCTGTTCCCACTAAAGGGGCTCTGACGACCGCCCATAGCGGTATAACTATACCATCGGGATTAGAGGAAATTCTATCCCACACTCACCAACCCGCTTGGCCAGCGTGGTGAGTTATGGCCAAACCCCTCCAAAATGATTCCACAACTTAAATCTTGGCCCTCAGTCTCCGGCAGCTGGATTGTACCTGGCCAAGGCAGCGGCCAGTGCGACATGAAGGCAGAGGGTGCTAAGAATCCCCGGAGGACCGGACTAGGCTGCCATCTGATGCTGACCTTGGCTACTTACAATGGACGCTCCCTATCTTCTGATTCAAGGCTTCTTGAATTGTAAGAGGAACTACAAAGGATCAAGTGGGACATCGTGGGGCTAAGTGAGGTAAAGAGAAAAGGAGAAGATCTCATCGAACTGAAAAGTGGGCATCTCTTCTACTATCGTGGGACAGATACTGGCAGAACTAGTGGTGTTGGATTTATAATAAACAAGAAACTGAAGGATAAAGTTGTAGAAGTTGAAAGTTCCTCTGACAGAGCTGCACGACTTGTTATCCAACTCTCGAAAAGATACCAGGCTCAGATTATTCAAACTTATGCACCCACCACAAGTCATCCTGAAGAAGAAATTGAAGAATTTTATGAGGAAATTCGTCATCTAAATAATAAAGGTAAGCAGCACTTGAAAATAATTATGGGAGATTTCAATGCAAAAATAGGGCAACAGCAACAGAATGAAACTTCAGTAGGTAAATTCGGTCACGGCAACAGAAACCAGCGTGGAAATACTCTCGTTGAGTTTGCAGAGGCAGAAGGGTTTTTCATCTTGAACTCCTTCTTCAAGAAAAAGCCACACAGGAAATGGACATGGAGACATCCAAATGGGACGACAAGTGAAATTGATTTTATTATGTGTAACAAAAAATTCGTCATAGAAGACTGCAGTGTGCTAAACAAGTTCAACACAGGTAGTGACCATAGATTGGTGAGATGTAAGATGCACCTCAACACTAAACTTGAACGTGGCAAGCTCATAAGACAAACAAAATCTATTGACATAACCAACCTTAAAAAACACCATAATACCTTCAAGTTAGAACTGAAGAACAGGTTCTCTGCTTTAGAAGGCCTAACATCGGAAGAAGTGGACATCTCTGAAGTTAACAGAAAAGTAACCAAAGCTCTTATGGAAACAGCAACAAAATTAGCTGGGTCTAAGAACAAGTTGCATGTGAACAAATTATCAGGAAAAACCAAAATGTTGATGCAAAAAAGAAGAGAGATGAGGTCAACTAAAGAAGATGTGACTTCCAAAGTGGAATATATAGAGCTATGCAAGACAGTAAGAAAAAGTATCACTGAAGACGTAAGGAAATTCAACTGTGAACTAGTGAGGAAAGCAATTGAAAACAACCAAAGCCTAAAGATAGCAAAGGGACATCTCAGTAAGGGAAGAAAACAGATTATGGCACTGAGAAAAGAAGATGGTTCTGTAACAAGAAATAGAGGCGAAATTTTGACAAGAGTGAAAGATTTCTACTCCAAATTATATGAAAGGGATGATATGTGCACTCCAGACATCATGGAAGATACCAGTACCAGAGTTCCTCCAGTCCTTCCAGCAGAAGTTGCACATGCAATCAAGAACATGAAGCGAGGAAAAGCTCCAGGAGAAGATGGAATTACTGTAGACATCATACAAGAAGCAAGTGGAGAAATCGAAACAGTACTCGCCAAATTTTCACTCGATGCCTTAATGAAGGAAAGATTCCTGAGGATTGGAACACCGCTACAATGATCCTGCTACATAAAAAAGGTGACATTGAGGATCTCGGAAACTACAGACCTATCAGCCTCCTATCAGTAGTTTATAAAATCTTCACTAAAGTTCTTTCACACCGCTTGAAGGTAACACTGGACATGGCTCAACCGAGAGAACAAGCTGGATTCAGGAGTGGCTACAGCACAATAGATCATATCCACGTGCTGAGAGAACTAATTGAAAGAGCGAGGGAATATGAACTTCCATTGTGCATTGCTTTTATCGATTATGAAAAAGCCTTTGATTCGGTGAAACCATCAGCAGTTACAATGGCTCTGAAAACCTGCGGTATTGAAGATGCATACATTAATATTATTAATAACATCCATGAAAATGCAAGTGCAAAGATTCGGCTGTTTGAAAATACAACACACATAAAAATTGGAAAGGGAGTGAGACAAGGTGACACCATTTCTCCGAAGCTCTTTAATGCCACATTGGAGAGTGTTTTTCAGTCGCTGAGCTGGGAAAACAAGGGGATAAAGATTAATGGAGATTATCTAACCCACCTTCGTTTTGCTGATGACATAGTCATTTTTGCAACTACCCCATCAGAGCTGCAGAGTATGATCCAGGAACTTGCTGACAAGAGTAAAGAAGTGGGATTAAAAATGAACTTTCAGAAGACAAAAGTGATGTTCAATGCTTTTACAAGAAATGAAGATTTATCGATTGATGGAGAAAAGCTGGAGATAACAGACACGTACGTTTATCTTGGACAGCAGATATCAAGTGAGGGTCACATTGATGAAGAAATTAATCGGCGTACAAAACTTGCCTGGAGAGCTTTTGGAAGAAACAGCATAATTTTCAAGAGCAATATGCCATTATGTCTTAAAAGAAAAGTGTTTGATCAATGCATCCTTCCAGTGCTTACGTATGGTGCAGAGACGTGGACCTTAACTAAAAGAGACATACAAAGGCTGCAGACAACTCAAAGAAGCATGGAGAGGTGCATGCTTGGTGTAACCAGGAGAGATAAGAAGAGGAACTCGTGGATCCGAAAATGACAAGAGTGGAAGACATCATGATCAGAGTTAAATCCCTGAAATGGCAATGGGCTGGACATACTGCCAGAAGGACAGATCATCGATGGACAGCCGAAATTTTAGATTGGATTCCAAGGGACAGGAAAAGACCCAGAAGACGACCACATGGGAGATGGGTGGATGAAATTCGAAAGTATGCAGGGGTGACATGGAGGAGACTGGCACAAGACAGACCGTTGTGGAGGAAACTTGGGGAGACCTTCGTCCAGCAGTGGATTGATAATGGTTGACAATGATGATGATACATGGTCAACTGCACTGGCAATGACTATGAATAAGAGTTTCTTTCTCTCTCATTATGGGTTTGCTCACCCCCCCCCCCAAAAAAAAAGACGGAAATCTACATAAAACAACCACACCTATTGATCACCAGGATGTGGAATCCTGTTCCCAGAGCTGGAAGCTTGTATCTCAACCGTTCCCTCACAGACTCTAAGGGCAAAGAATTATCTCTCAATTAAAATTATTAACAAACTTCGGTCTTACTTGAGGTAAGGAATGAATTTTTACATGCATCTTATTTTAAAGTCGTAATTATACTACATGTATCAGAAATGAGCTACAATCTTAAATTAATGAAACGAGGTGCCCACATTATTCACAATCAAATTCATAATTTAAAGAAACACATACCGGTGGTTGTATTTAAAGTACAGTAACAGTTTGATCTGATATTAAAACGATTATTTTTTATAACTTGATTGCTCCTATACAACCATAAATTAACCCGCTTCATCATTCTGTAAACACACACATTCGCCATGCTGAGGTAACGTTAAGAATACCGAAAACGCAGCTAACGATTTGGGCGTGGCCGGAAGTAGGCACGTAGTCCCTAACAATCATGGCTGCCCTCTAAGCTGTTCTCCCTACGTCACTAATTTTACGTGAAGCTTCGTCTCACGTGCAACGTGAATATTCCCACTGGTCTCATAGACTCTTTTCCCCTCTCTCTGACGTGTGTTTTGGGTCCGTGCTAGTCGTTGTATTTGTAAAGTGAGGCTGATTATTTCCTTTTCCCAGTAACAATAATTTCCTTTTCCCAGTAAGTTTTGCATGTATTCTTTACACCATGTTATGCTCATATTTTACTTTACGATCAATTTTTTTGTATGCATTCTTATTATGACAAATATGTCTAACCCACGTGCTATTACACGTGTTTGTTTCTCACATATCTGAGCATGCTCCTTTTAATTATTTTGCTTTTATAACTCGTCACGAGCCAGCTTTACACCATATTGTGCTCATATTGTACTTTCAAGGCGAAATTCCTGCACTGTGGCGATCACTTTTTTTTTTTCTTCATGCATTCTTATTATGACATGTGTTTAACCCGCGTGCTATTACACGTCTTTGTACTCGCCATAAACCTAAGCGTGCTCCGTTTAATTATTTTGGTTTTGTAACTCGTCACGATCCTTTCGGCACTGCGGTAAGATTTCCATATTCATTTCGTTGTGTTTGTGCCCTTGAACGGTAAGATTTACATAATATTTTCATTTATGTTTGTGCTGCTTGAAAAATCGTTACATGCTCTTTCGGTACTTACTGCAGTAACATTTGCATATTCTTTCCGTTTATGTTTGTGTAGCTTGAAAAGTCGTTACGTGCTCTTTCGGTAGTGTGGTTATGATTGCATATTCTTTCCGTCTATGTATCCGCATGAAAAATCGTTACGTGCTCTTTCGGTACTGCGGTAACATTTGCATAATATTTCCCCATCTCTACTGCTTGAAAATATCGTTATGTGCTCTTTCGGTACTGCAGTAAGATTTGCATATTCATTTCGTCTGTGTTTGTGCCGCATGAAAAATCGTTACGTTTGCTTTCGGTACTGCTGTAACATTTTCATAATAATTTCATCTATGTTTGTGTCGCTTGAAAAATCGTTACGTGCTCTTTCGGTACTTACTGCGGTAACATTTGCATATTCATTTCGTCTGTGTTTGTGCCGCATGAAAAATCGTTACGTTTGCTTTCGGTACTGCTGTAACATTTACATAATATTTTCATTTATGTTTGTGCTGCTTGAAAAATCGTTACATGCTCTTTTCGGTACTTACTGCAGTAACATTTGCATATTCTTTCCGTTTATGTTTGTGTAGCTTGAAAAATCGTTACGTGCTCTTTCGGTAGTGTGGTTATGATTGCATATTCTTTCCGTCTATGTATCCGCATGAAAAATCGTTACGTGCTCTTTCGGTACTGCGGTAACATTTGCATAATATTTCCCCATCTCTACTGCTTGAAAATATTGTTATGTGCTCTTTCGGTACTGCAGTAAGATTTGCATATTCATTTCGTCTGTGTTTGTGCCCTTGAAAAAACGTTACGTTTGCTTTCGGTACTGCTGTAACATTTTCATAATAATTTCATCTATGTTTGTGTCGCTTGAAAAATCGTTACGTGCTCTTTCGGTACTTACTGCGGTAACATTTGCATATTCATTTCGTCTGTGTTTGTGCCGCATGAAAAATCGTTACGTTTGCTTTCGGTACTGCTGTAACATTTACATAATATTTTCATTTATGTTTGTGCTGCTTGAAAAATCGTTACATGCTCTTTCGGTACTTACTGCAGTAACATTTGCATATTCTTTCCGTTTATGTTTGTGTAGCTTGAAAAATCGTTACGTGCTCTTTCGGTAGTGTGGTTATGATTGCATATTCTTTCCGTCTATGTTTGTGCCGTATGAAAAATCGTTACGTGCTCTTTCGGTACTGCGGTAACATTTGCATAATATTTCCCCATCTCTACTGCTTGAAAATATCGTTATGTGCTCTTTCGGTACTGCAGTAAGATTTGCATATTCATTTCGTCTGTGTTTGTGCCCTTGAAAAATCGTTACGTGCTCTTTCGGTACTGCGGTAACATTTGCATATTGTTTTCAAGTCTGCTTGTGTGAAAAATCGTTAAGTGTATGCATTCAGTAAATACTCTCTCCGTGGTAAGATTTGCATAATATTTCCCCATCTCTACTGCTTGAAAATATCGTTATGTGCTCTTTCGGTACTGCAGTAAGATTTGCATATTCATTTCGTCTGTGTTTGTGCCCTTGAAAAATCGTTACGTTTGCTTTCGGTACTGCTGTAACATTTTCATAATAATTTCATCTATGTTTGTGTCGCTTGAAAAATCGTTACGTGCTCTTTCGGTACTTACTGCAGTAACATTTGCATATTCATTTCGTCTGTGTTTGTGCCGCATGAAAAATCGTTACGTTTGCTTTCGGTACTGCTGTAACATTTACATAATAATTTCTTCTATGTTTGTGTCGCTTGAAAAATCGTTACGTGCTCTTTCGGTAGTGTGGTTATGATTGCATATTCTTTCCGTCTATGTTTGTGCCGTATGAAAAATCGTTACGTGCTCTTTCGGTACTGCGGTAACATTTGCATAATATTTCCCCATCTCTACTGCTTGAAAATATCGTTATGTGCTCTTTCGGTACTGCTGTAACATTTTCATAATAATTTCTTCTATGTTTGTGTCGCTTGAAAAATCGTTACGTGCTCTTTCGGTACTTACTGCAGTAACATTTGCATATTCGTTTCGTGTATGTTTCTGCCGCATTCCGTACTTTTTGCACATGTTTTTCATCTATGTTTGTGCCGCATGAAAAATAAAATCGCATGAAAAATAAAATCGTTACGTCTCTGCTCTTTCGGTACTGCAGTAAGATTTGCATATTCTTTTCATCTGCGTTTGTACTTTTAGTACTGCGTAAGATTTACATAATATTTTCATCTATGTTTGTGTTGCTTGAAAAATTGTTGTGTCCTTTTTGATTTTTTTTTTTTTTTTCATTGGAGGTTTAACGACCACCATGAGTAACTCAATGGGCTATAAGCAGTCGTCCATCCCTAATTTAGGGTCACTGGTTCCAGAGAACGGGGAGAGAGCCAGTTGCGTAAGAAAAGCACAACATCCATGCCTCACCAGGATTCGAGCCCACACCTTCTCTGACTAATGTTCATAAATCAGTATCCCTAATGTTACCTTCATTGGGGCGGCTTGCATGTCCTTTCGGTACTGCAGTAACATTTGCATATTCTTTTCATCTATGTTTGTCCCACTTGAAAAATCGTTATGTTTGGGTTTGGTACTGCCGTAGCATTTGCACTAATTTTTTCTGTTGGGCGTTTAAAGGCCATTGTGAGCAACTCAATGGGCTATAAGCAATCGCTCAACCCTGATTTAAAGCCACTTATTCCAGGGGAAAGAGAGAGCCAGTGCTGTAAGACAAGTAGAACATCCATGCCTCACCGGGATACGAATACAACATCCATGCCTAACTGGGATACCAACTCAGACCCATCTGAAATGAATGATCAGAAGCCGTCGCTTAGACCACTATGCCAGCAGGGCTGCCTTTTCATTTATGTTTGTGCCGCTTAAAAAAATTTGCACTGTGCTTTTTGTTCTGCATTCATATTTACATAATCTTTGTCTTTATTTGTGCTGCTTGAAAATACTTTACGTGTGCTTTCGGTACTGCAGCAAGATTTGCATAACATTTTCACCTATGTTTGTGCGCCTTGAAAAATCATACCCTAATCTGAGTTAGTGAGCCTTGTTTAATCGGGCCAGTGGACTCGAAGTTTGTTGACCAACTCAACCGCCCCCTGCTAGGCAAGGCGCTGCTCATGCTGGAGTTTGAGGCTATCAAGGGTATTTTTTGGTAAGATTTTGTTGTGTGTAACAATTTTTTACAAGTTATTTTAATTATTTGTTTGCAGTTTTTTCAGCTTATTATTAATAATGTTCATTCAGTTCTTTTTTTAGCTTATTATTTTTGTTGCTTGCAAGTTTTTCAGCTTTTCATAAGCTTTTAAAAGAAAAATCAAGCAGGGGTGTTTACAAATACTTTGCAGCTTTTCGTAATTATGATTATAAAATATACATAGAATATAAGTAAAAAAGTTGTACAAGTACAGGCTAATGAATGACATAAGTAACTTGTTTTCATTTATTTAATACTGCCATTTGCCGCCCCGGTGGCGCAGTGGTCTAAGGCGTTGGCCTCTAATCATTCGTCCGTAAGGGGTCCGGGTTCAAATCCCGGTCAGGCATGGATGATGTGTTTGTCTTACGGCACTGGCTCTCTCCCTTCCCTGGAACCAGTGACCCTAAATTAGGGACGGGCGACTGCTTATAGCCCGTTGACTTGCTCACGGTGGTCGTTAAACCTACAATAAAAAAAAAAAAAAAAATACTGCCATTTAATTATTTCTCATTTTAATTTCTGTAATATACCAGACAAAAGTGTGATGTATGATTGGGAATTTACCAAAACAGGTAAATTGTAACAGATTTAAGGAGTCTAGACATAAAAACATGAAAAGGTGGGCACTTTTTGATCATCCGCAGAACTTGCACTAATGTAGTGTTTGCCAAATTCTGTTTAGTTTGGCCCTTGAGTCAGAGAGCGAATGATAATTTGGCCCCAAAACCAGGAAAGGTTGCCCATGCCTTCACTATATGTATCTCTAGTATCTCTATTGTGAGCAAAATTGAAAGTTGGAAATTGTAGGACAGTAACCTTAAGGAAGACATGGAGACTATACACACACACAATCTCTCTCAGGTTACTAAAAAGGTAGTGATATTGCATGAAATAAAACGTTATATTTTTATGGTTTTCTTCTTTGATTTTAGCTATAGTTTGCGTGTGTTGTCTATTTTTCTTGCCTCTTTTTAGGTGAAATAGGTTCTTATAGTGAAGAGAATTCCTATAAAACAACTATGAGCATGCCCAGGTAGGTACTGTTGGCACTTCTATAATAACATAACTGAAGAAATCTCACCTCCCACCTCTGTTGTCTGAATCCTTTTATATATAGTTTACCTTTTTTTGTTTTTAGTGGGAGGGGATACTTCATATACCATCTGCTCCCTTCAGTTATTTTTTTGCGTTGATAAGTGAAATATTTGAATTGTACAACATACATTTCATGTTACGAAATTTATATTTAAAAAAATTGGGGTAGCAAGCAGAGCTCCATGATGGAAGCGTTAAGTTAGTTTTCAAATAAAGATGCAGACAAGAATTTGCATTACACTGTTAAGGAGAAACATCACTTCACTAAGCTGTTCTCAGAAGATTTAGGTGTTTCCTCGTCAAAGAAAGGGAAGATGACAAAAGTGAAAGTTACTAATAGTAGGTAAGATACTGCATCAAACAGAAACCATTGCTCTTTCCATATTAATAAGCGAGTCACGGAAAAATGTTATCGGCCGCCACCGGGAATCAAACCCAGGGTTTTCCAGTTACACGCCGGACATGCTGCCACTGCACCACAGCGGCCCGGCAGTTAATCACATTTCATGTGATCAACTGCCTGCCATGGGATTAACATGGCAGGCAGCAACCTGCCATGTAGTTTGGCAGTTAAAACATTGCAATAAGTGGCAGGCAGTTAATCACATAATATGTGATTAACTGTCTGCCATGTAGTTTGGCAGTTAATCACATGTGAGTCTGGAGAATTCAAGGTTGCATGGTCTGGCGCATAACTGGGAAACCCTGGGTTCGATTCCTAGTGGTAGCTGATGAGAATTTTTCCGTGACTCACTTATTAATGTGGACAGCAATGATTTCTGTCTGATGTTCCTGATCCACGTCAAGTGTTTGAATTAGGATACTGCTGTTATGTAATGTGCAAAATGGTATAACTATACTAGTATCAGAATTGATTGAGGTAAAACAGAAATCAAAGTTTCCAAGCTTTCTAACGTCAACCAAAAGGCTTTTTGCTGGAACGGGAGACTGTAAACTGAATAGTAGAACACTTCAACAATTTGAACCATGGTGACTTGACACCAGGCTTACATTGTTGAAGCATTCTTTTATTCAGTTTGCTTGTACCTTCCTTGAAAAAAATACCATCTGGTTGATGTGCAAAAGCTTGGAAACTTTGATTTTCATTCTACGCCAATAAATTCTGATAAGTACAGTTACACTATTTTGAGTACTTGCTGTACAGTTTCTTGTTATTAATTTGTAATATAATGTGTTGTAACCCTGTTACCTGTATAATTTGGAGAGGCTTTATAATCAAAACAAATTCAAAAATTAAATTGTCGAAAAAACGTTTTTCTCCTCAGTAAGTACCGTAAAAATTATATGGTTTCACGTTTGATTTTGAATGGAGTTATTTCTAAGAATGCCTAAACAACATGATATGAGCTAATGTAACTGCATGTAAAGAGAAGGCAGTAGTGCTCTTTAGAAGTGATTTTCTCACAGTTAATTATCCCATCTTCCACTGTTTCCTTAGTATATTACTGAGCAATGTAACGACATTTTTATTGGTTTAGTGCATTCATTCTTCGAATGAAAAGTGATATCAGTACTTGTTATTTTTCAGTTCAGTAAGCAGAAGATATTTTTAAGTGTTAGTTGAGGCACAACCTTGTTTGGTGCAGATCACACGATTTGCAGTTGAAAATTTAATGAAGTCTTTATATGTTTTTAAATGCATGTGTTTCGAAATTATTTGCTCTTATTGCTTAAAAGAAGAAACAAACCATTGAAAACCACACATTGGGAAATATGTTTCCTTATAAGTGATATGTTAAAATTTGTAAAAAATATTCCCCCCCTCCGAATAAAAGCAGTATGTTTGACAGTGAGAATGAGTTTCTGCTGTTTTCCCTTATTTTTTGAACTGAATGTTAATGTACTACCATGTAAATAACTAATTTTTGAATAAGTAATGACTGTCTTATAATTGCAACACGGTTAATGAATGATTTTTGTACTGCTTCATTTTCCAAACAATTAATTAACATGCCTTCATTATTCTCATACTTTCTGCCACGTGAACTTCCAGTACGTGTATAGCATGCTTCAGTTTGCAAATGAACCATTATGTTGACAGTGTCTGTTGCGATAATTCTGCTGTACAGTATTTTATGCTATGTATTTGTATGTCATTGGTGAAAATACATTTCTGTTGTGTTGAACTCTTTGTCTTAATGTGGGATAATGATTTTTCTTTTTGCAGTATCCGTGGCTGTATTGTTGGTACCTCAATGGTGAAATATATTACAAACAGAAGGATTGTAGGGCCAACTTTAGGTGCAAATATTTGCACCTTCAGCAAACCAGGTGCTGGGGCTCATAGAATTTTAAATTTCATTTTGAGCCTCGGTGTATCTTCTTTAATTTCCTCATCCTGGAAATAGGTGTTAATGATCTCATGAATGATCATTTCTTAAGTATTTTGGGTGATGTGTTACATTTTTTGAAACGATTAAAAAAAGAATCCAAACCTACACATCATCATTTGTGAGATCATACCTATTTTGAGAGATGAGGAGAAAGATAAAAGAAGAAAAAAATGGAATAAAACACTGAAAAGGCTGCTTCCATATAGCATTAAACTAATGCACACTGAAGTAAGTATTTTTTTCATATATATGAAAAGACCATTGTTGCAATAATGCATTCATTTGTACCTGCAGTTTTCCACTGCCATTACTAGATGATTTTAATTCCAGCTAATAAACTAATGAATGAAAAGGTGTAGAAGAGATGCCTGTAGATACCTAAGGGTGGAAGTTTCTATACTCAGAGAAGAATTTAGAAAAAAGTTTTAATCTCACCTGTAAGTCTAACCTAATATGCTAATGAAATAACCTAACAGATTTATCATAAAACAATGTTTACTGATATAACTCCTCGGGTAGGATGTCACAGGGTTGGTATTTGAGTGAAAAAACAAACAAAAAACTCTGGGAATCCAAAAAGGCTGAAACTCGGAAAGAAATAAGTTTCCAAAAGCTGAAAAGTTGGGTCTTTATGCGACCAACTTTTCTGTCGAAAATTCCGCTTCCGGATCAGCATTTGTTATGTGCGTATTGTACTGTGATTTTTTTTTTCTTTTGAATGTCACAGTCTGCGAATTATATGCCGTCACAGGATATAAGAAGGTAAAAAGAAAATTCTGCAAATTCCAGAGTCTGAAGATAAACAAAAATAACTGTAATTCAAGAATTTGTGAGCCTCACAGAAAAAAATTACTGAGTACCGTTTTCTTTACTTTTCCTCCAAGGAGAGATAAGCTATAAAGCCTTAGGGTAAAGCATTATTTTTTAAAAGAAGTGTACATGACTTTGATATTATGTGTATAAATTTTGAAGATGACAGTCCGATTTTTGGCGTAAATGTGACAAGGATGGTAAGTCAGATAATATCCGAAAACTTGAAAATTTTCATCGTCCTGGAGCGTGACTCGAACCCGCGTCTCCCAGAAAACGCCCGGGTATGCTAACCCACTACACCACCCAGAACGACCAAGTTTCAAGTTTCCGATCAATTTGAATATAACCATCACAGGATTTGCTGGTCGAAGCAACTGGCATTCATGTTTAGCGAATCTGGAGGTTAAGAATCTTGGCGTAATCCCATATTTCTTTCATGATTTATCTGCTTCTCCGGGCAAACACGGGATAAGATTCTTAAACTCCAGATTCGCTAAACATGAATGCCAGTTGCTTCGACCAGCAAATCCTGTGATGGTTATATTCAAATTGATCGGAAACTTGAAACTTGGTCGTTCTGGGTGGTGTAGTGGGTTAGCATACCTGGCCGTTTTCTGGGAGACGCGGGTTCGAGTCACGCTCCAGGACGATGAAAATTTTCAAGTTTTCAGATATTATCTGACTTACCATCCTTGTCACATTTATGCCAAAAATCGGATTGTCATCTTCAAAATTTGTGTTATATGGCGTAATCCAGTATTTCTTTCATGATTATGTGCATATCTCTTCCCATGCCCCCACCCAGTCGTCCAATATCTGGGCACAAAAAATTCAGCTGGCCACTAGATTTCAGAATATGTTAAAATTTTACATCTTGCAATTGTATTTATGTTTTTCCAACCCCTAAAAAAATTACAACCAAGGTACCACTGCAAATACTGTATATATATTTTCAGGAACACCGAACATTGCTTGGGTAAAGGGGGAGGAGGGCACAAAAAAATTTCTATTTTGTTATGTTATTTCCAAGTGTTGTAATGCTAATTCTAAACCATCATGATTAATAATGATAGACGAATTAGGGACAAATTAATTTAGAATAAACATCAACACAAAGATGAATGATAATTTTGTAATTGTGTTACAGTAAGAAATGTTTTTAAATTGTTTTTATTATTTCCGAACATGAAACACCAAACAATAAATGTTACCATGGGGTTCTTCATCCAATTATATTTTGTAAATATTTGGCTGAGGTGTTTAAGTCCTCCATGTTGTCAGGATAATTTGAAGAGCTTTCTTGATAGTCAAGTTTACCATTTACGTGACACTCTGTTAATAGTAATTAATAAAAATGAACTAACTAATCATATTTTAACACAGCGGATACGCTCGTCGTCAAATGACTATTAAAAAATGAAACAAAAAAAATGCTGTATTAACAGTTTCCCTTTTGAAGGGAAAAACATGCAAAATCAGCATTCCGCTGCTTATACTGTACTACGCACGAACTCCAAGCAGCTGGCACAACTAACTTTTTGTTCTAGAAGAAATTAAAAGTAATGCACAATACACAAACAACGCATGACGTAATGGGCCAGTTGTTCGCGAGAGTGTGATGGCATAAAACTTTACGAGGATCCACACGCACCATGTGATTTAGTGAGGCAGGTGGCGTGACCGCACGCCAACATCTCAATTGCAAGAGTGTGACGTTATATGATTTATAAGCACGGGAAACATTAATAGGACAACACCATAACACTAAAAACGTGGTAACTCGGGGTGGTCATTTAACCCACTAAACAAATTTTTACAAAGTCGAGATCAAGCTAAATCAATTTCTAGGACCAGAAAATGGTAGGTTAACCACTTTCATCAAAATCCTTAGAACCATTTTCAAAATAAAATTTACATGGATACAAGAATTGCCCCTTTAGTAGTATGGAAGATTATATATATATATATAAGGAGAAGAATAAAAAAGGAAACCAACATGGAAAAAGAAATGAGTTAAAACCAAAAAGGAGGTGAGAGAAGAAATTAAACAAGGCTGAAAAATGAAGCGGACATTTTACATGGTGTTTTCAAGGTCAATGCATGCAGAACAAACACTCCTTTATTTAACACCACAACCTAGAATTTGGGTTTTTGCCTTAATTTAATGACATAGATTTTGACTTCATCGACAGAATAAAATATTAACATTACCGAGCAAAATGCATAAAATAAGAAATAAAATTAAAAGTAAATATAAAAAAACCAAGCTTTTGAACGGGGGCTCCAGCAAAAAAACTTAGTCCTGGAGAGCTCTTAGGCTGAAACATTAAAAAAATTAAAGTAATTTAAGAATATTACGTTTTTCTTAACTGGGCAAAGGATTTCAGCATTCCCACACTAAAAGATAACCATTGAAGATGAGAAGATATTTTGATTCAAAAATAAAAATTTACATAACCTTTTCTGTTACACAAGTGAAAATGAGACAAAACTGTACAGTAACAGGTTGATTAACTATAACGAGACCCCCAAAGCAAACAAAAGACAAGAAAATTAAAAAATAATAAAAAGCTTTTTTTATTTACAAGTGAAAACGATGCACGGCCAAAAACAGTTTACTAGCGGAATAAGTAGAACAAAAAAAAAAAAGTCCTTTTCTGAAATTAGCACTGTGGTTGTGATTATGTGCATTTCTGTGTTTGTGAAAGAAATATGTACTAACTGCCATATCTTGCATCTATGTGTTTAAAAAAGTCACTGTAATTCCACTTTTTGTGTGATATGATTGACTATATCATGGAAAACAAATAGCAAATTTAAAAATATCTTTCTTTTACTTGTCATTTTGAAAAGTTTGTGTCATGTTGTTGGCTTGTCTGTATCTATGACATTCTCGAATTTCAGGCAGCCTTTGCAGGGAGAAATTTGAAAAAAAAGTTAGCCGTGGATGGACTGCATACCAGTTGGGCTGGAGGTGCAGTCCTTTGCCGGCTAATCCGGTACGAACTGAGGCTGGTGTTCGGCAGGGAACTGGTGCCTGAAGGCAGTTGGGAATACCAGGCCTGTCACACAGGTTTCTGCTTTCAGTGTCACTGCCGTGGCCACAGCTATGGCCACTGCAAAAAATTTTTAAATTCAGCTTGTCAGTGAATTAATAATCATTTGAAATGATTCATTAGATGCCTGCAATATGTTATTTTCATTTAATTGTTATGATTGTATTTCAAATGTATTTTTCCACATTTAGCTATTAAATACTAACAATAAAATGATGAAGATTATGTGCCTTCTTAAGTTTGTGCTAATGTTTTTGTCTCAGAGGCCTCTGAAGAAGTTGCAGGAGCAACATCACCCTAAAAACGTTCTCAGAACAGAATAACTAAAAGGAAAAGAAGTTCAACATCACGTATTGAAGCTGTAATAGATTAATTACACAGGAAATGTGTAAAATCTGCAGAAACAATGAATTTCATGCATTATGTGACTTAATGCAAATTGACGGCTGATTCATTACGTAGCACAGCACATCTAAGATTACCATTGCAAAGGACTCTTCCGTTGTTGTTTTTTGTTTTTTTTTCAAAGTTTTTTTGTAGTAAAACATTAAAACAAATCCCACATGCTAGTCAACTTTATAGCCAATGTGGCTTGTAATAGAGGAGCATTCACACCACTTTATTCTTCTCTGCACCTGCAGAGCTTACAGCTGTAACATTAATTACTCTGGAATTCATTTTTCGCTTCATAGTATTTACGAAACAAATAACTATCGTCCCACAGATATATTTTAACACTTCTAGTTTACCATAAATTTAAATGGAAATGATGAACTGATGGTAGTTTAAGCTGTAAGAAGTAATCCCTCACAAAATGTTAGAGCTGACTACATACATTGTGGATAAGTTATTGCAACAGTCCATGTAAATTATTTTCAGTCTTTAAATAAAGTACTGTCAATTAAACTTTTTATGTATTTTTATATATATAAAAATAAACCCTACATAATTATGAATATTGATTCACAAATCTTGCTCTCACAAATAATATTAATAAAAATTTTTTTAGTAAATTATACATGTTTTGCTGAAATGCTTTTCATGCATAATATACTGTATTACTCTGAATATAGGCTTCACTTGTGATATGAGTTCTCAAGAAAAAAAACAACTTACCTACATGTTATTGTAGGAGCATGATTATAAGTTACACTCCGTTTTTAAACAAATCATTAGAAATGTATAAATCAAATCGTTTAAAAAAATGCCTGCTAATTTTTAACTGTTGTATTGGCAGCTGGACATTAAAAAATAGCTTTTTTCAAACTTTTCTGGCTTGAAAATCGTCAATTATATCTTCAAAACTGAAATCTGCTGTTACATCACTTTTTCAATGGACAGTATTCCAAGAGCATCATTTGAAACTTCTTTTAAACTTGCTGTAAGTCTATGCTCACTTCTTTTCAGAACCAAAAACGAGCGTTCGCTTGAACAGTTGGGAATTGGTATTGTTAAAAAAACAAAATCCTGATGCATGTGTCAACATACGGGAAAATATCAACTAAATTCAACTCAAGTTTGAAATATGTGAATCCGTTTATTGGTGTAAATATGACGTGGATGTTAGTCAACCGCCTGAAGAAGCCGTCCGTTGATGGAAAGGTTGCGGGAAGATTATATATATATTTTCCTACACCAATAAATACGGATTGTATTATATTTGTTTTGCAATTTAGGTCTGTTTTTATACCATTTGAATGCCTTTTCTTTAACTTTAAGGGGAACGTTGGCTAAATGTGCCTCTGTATTGTGAGATTTCTTGAAATTCCTGACAACACTGGTTGAGGTGAATAGGACTTGTCAGCCACTGTTTCCTAGTCCTGGATAAACAACTGGCTACATAGATAATTAAAACCATTAAAGTATCCCTTTTATGTCCAGTAGTTCCTTGATTGTTTAACTGTGAAAGAATGTTTGTCTGGAATGTAGTTCCATTTATAGACATACAGATCTTCCAAAATTTATGAAATTAATGTCACAATGAAATCCTGGGGTGTGTACAGTTCCAAGTTTTCACGATCACAAAACAGTATATGTAAAATGTAATTCACCACAAATCTATCAGTACAATTACTAATGATCTTTAAAAGTTTTTCAGTATGGAAGTCAACATTTATTACCACAAAACATGGCTTACATTACCTGCTACATTGTACCTATGTAAATGCTATTTTTATTTCTTAATTGTATAGAGCTGCTGCATTTGCTTAATGCATAGCAACTGCATTCAAATCATGCGTAATATATCACACTGACTATCAATTATTTTCATGGAGACTTGCCGGCAGTTTAGTAGTGGCTCAAAAAGAAGTTATATTGTAATTGTTGCTTCCGAACCAGCAATCAAGTTCTACTATTCCTCAAAATTGAATATCTGTGCCATGTGCCTGCATGACACAGATCTTCAATGCATCACCAGCGTTTATTTTTAAACTTTTGAGGAGAAACAATGACTGCACAATAAATCAAAATTTTCATTTCCTTTGTTCATAGGGAAAAACAACAAAAGCTCTAAAGTACCTTTGGCTGTAAAAGAACTGGCTGAAACAACTCGCTTCTTGAGTTCTTAAAGTTTGACTGTGATCACTGATAAGTGGTCATAGCAAAACTTGTAAGACCATGACAGCTGAAATCCACATTTGTGCTCAGAACTTCTGCTGCATATGGCAATTGATGGCTTCAGGGGCGGACAGTCTTGTCCTTTAAAAATAAAGAAAAGCTTTCTGTTCGGCTTTACAAAAACATCTGCACATTGGGACTTCACTGCAGCATCGTTACTTACTTCAGAGAAAACAACACACAGGGGAAGAAATTCCGACCATAGGCTTAGCGTCGGGAGGCGCCCCCCCCCCTTCAAAATGTGGAAAAAAATAACTAGTTCACCTCTGAAATGTTATAAAGTCTGGCATACACCAAGGGAACAATGCTACGCCATAGTGAGCAAATGCACAATAGCATGACAGTTTTCATCATCAGGTGACTGCATGAGTTCAGAAGTTCTTTATTCGGGGAAACATATTTACAGGACGCCATGTGACGCCAAAAGAAATAGCGAGAAAACTGTTATGTACAATAGCTGGTCAACATCAGCATAAAGTAATACAAACTGATAAAAACAAGTAACGCCTTGACAGAGGCAATATTGCTCAGGTGCAACAGTAACGAAGTACAACAGATGCAAGAGTGAAAACGCGCAGCATACAGGACTAATACAGGGCCGTAGGCAGGGGAGGGCCAGGCCGGGCTGAGCTCGACCACTTTATATCCTTCGCCCGAATTCAATCATCAGACGCCCCTCCCAACTTGCTTGTCTGGCTACGGGCCTGGACCAAGGAGGTTATATTACTGGAGACACCACTCCTATGCACGCAGCATTGGCCGCCATAAGTCACCGTCCGTGCTGCAAATGACGTCATGAGCAGGCACGACGCAGCCGCAGAAAGATGAGTAATTCAATAATTCTGATCAATGGTACACAACCTTACTGTTTTATCAACGGTATGTTTCAGTTCGTTTTTGCCTGTTTGTGACGTCACACCACAGATTATTTGTGATGGCGGCAGACCCATTGGTGTCTCCAGTAATATAACCTCCTTGGCCTGGACTAATAATGACCAAGCACAAGGCCACGTTTCCTAGAAAACGTAAAGATAGGGGTGCAACAGGTGAAATGACACATGCCTAAAGGCCATACATACATTGTAAAACAGGAACCAAGCTTATAGATACTCAGTAGACAATACATGGGGCCGCCGAGCACGAAAAAGAGGATAGTGAAGGAACATGATGGTATATGATCATATGCTGAAGATAATTCCACTCAGGACTAAGGAATACTGATAAATGCACGTGAAACCTCTCTGAGGTTAGGCGGACCTGACTCCAGAGAGAGAGATAGTGTAGGTTTAACGATCACTCAATGGGCTATAAGCAGTCGAACGCAACTCAATGGGCTATAAGCAGCCGCCCGTCCCTAATTTAGGGTCACTGGTTCCAGGGAAGGGATGGAATAGCACAGACATACACAAGTACATGGGCACACTAAATAAATCGGGACCCCATCTAGGTGCCGAAAGCAAGGTCAAGTAAATTCCACGAAGGATATGTACAAATGCAAGGGAGTCTCACCCAGGAAACAACGGATGAAACACGTGAACCAGCTGGTAGGCAGGGTATACGGAGAGAACTGGAGCAGTAACGGGAACGTGAGCTCGGAGAGCATAAGGGAGATAAGGAAAGTCCACCTAGTAGGTGAGGTAGAGTGTCGAGTCCTTAATTGAGAGTCAGCCAGCACAATAGGCCCAGGTGGTACAGTCCCTCCAGTATAAATCCGAACGATTTTAAAAATTCCAGATCACGTGATGTATAGTTTCATCCGGAAAAAGAAGGCAACCCCGTTATAATCGCTAAAAGAGAAGGTAACCCATCTAAAGCGTTACTAGAAGGGAAGGCCACACAACATTGCTGATCTGAAGAGTTTTTTTTTTAGCGTGAGATCATTATATAACACCAATGTAAAAGTTTTTTTTTTTTTTTTTTTTTTTTTTTTAGCGTGAGATCATTATATAACACCAATGGTTCAACCTCGTTATAAAACTTGTTAAAAAAAAAGGGGGGGGGGGGTTGACCTTTTATGTTGCAAAGTAAAGGCGTCAATAAATCTCTATTAACAAATGACACCAATGGCTCACAGCCGTGAAGCCAGAGAATTTTAGCGCTTGGCGCCCTCTTTTGACCGGAGTTTGTTTATTCTGTTGAGCTCATGAATCTCTAAAGTCGACTCCTAAAGCAACTTTCAATGAATTCGCCTATTGATGAGGATCATCAATAGAATGGGGAACACCGGAAAAAGTTGCGTTTGGCGGAGTTTGTTTATTGTACTAAAATCGACTCCTAAAGCAACTTTCAAATCGATCGCCTACTTCTTTAGCTCCCCCTCTGAGGATGCAGATAGTTCTTGATTTTACCCAAAACAATTACTTTATTAAAGGGGGCTCTTTTTTTAATGCAGCAAAGATGCGTCGTTTATTTGGCTGAATTAATAAATATATTAATAAAGGTAATAGGTTGAAACATTATTTATTGTACGTTGCATACACTACAAGTTGCATAATGTCTGGATATTCTTCATACATGACCACATTTGAATCTCGCGAATTGGATTTCGCGAAAATAGATGGTCAAGTTCGATTAACATTATTGAGAATATTACGTGACTTTAAACATTTTTCATCTCATATCTGCCCACAGGATCATCCATGGTTATTGAATGAACTGTTCTTAAATCCAAAGATAATCTATTTGGATGATGCCAATCTTCCTGTTTTAAAAATCTGGATTAAATTGTGCAAACCATCCAAAGATCAACTAACGGAAGTCTTTTCACGTAATACGGAACTAAAATATCTGATTGATGTTGGTGCAGATATAAACGGTGTTAATCATTGTAGACCGTTATTTTCTTGTTTACATAATGTAGCATACTTCAATTGGATGGTTAGTATTCCTGGATTTAACCCACACGTTCAAAATCACAAAGGTGACAACGCTTTATCGGCGTACTTTGATAAAAAATCAGAAAGAAATTCTCAAATACTTAGCAGACTTCTCACTATGGGTGTTAACGTGAATAATACGCCGCCCCGGTGGCACAGTGGTCTAAGCGATGGCCTACTGATCATTCGTCCGAACGGGGTCCGGGTTCGAATCCCGGTGAGGCATGGATGTTGTGTTTGTCTTACGGCACTGGCTCTCTCCCTTCCCTGGAACCAGTGACCCTAAATTAGGGACGGGCGACTGCTTATAGCCCATTGAGTTGCTCACGGTGGTCGTTAAACCTCCAATCAAAAAAAAACGTGAATAATACCAACAAAAAAGGGCAGACCCCTTTAATGATGGCATTGAAAAATTTTGATACCAGCGAAGAAGATGTACAATTGATACTCAGTAGTGGTGCAGATCCAGACATTTGCGATCTTGAAGGTCGTACTTCACTTCTGCTTTTTATCTTAAAAATAGATTATTTCTCCCTTTGTTTCCCTCAAATGATGTTATTGACGTGTACAAGTGCAACTTGGAACAACATAGAGCCGCTCAAAGACATAAATCAGAATTTTTATATTATCTCAAGCGCTTATTTCCTAATAGTCTTCCAGAGCTTCTTGAATACCGTCTAGAAAATGAAAGCCATCCGGTTGTTCTACTTAAAAAACTATATTAAGCATTTTATGATAAGAAAAACATTATACATGATATCATCGATGAGCCAGCTTTATATTTTAACAAAAATATATTTATATTAGCTTTTCGTTTAGCTTACATTTCTAACGACCCGGACGCTTATGTTTACATGTGTCAAAAAATGATAGCAAATTTTGGATATTTACCATATGAATACCAAATTTCTCTCATGTCGTGTCATCCAGTAGTAGCTTATGATGATAATGGAGATTTAAGAAAAGAGCCTACAGCCTTAGAAAAAATTATATATTATAATCCTTTGTCAAACATACCTTTCAATGGACAATCACTCGAATGTTTATGTTGTCAAGTATTGTTAAAACAGAACAAATATGAAGAAAAGCTTCCACCTTTAATTATTAAGCACGTTAAATTACACGATGTTCACAAAATTATTAGAAGACACTATGAATTTTCATCAGACGATTAGGAAGATATGATGTATTTTCTTTTTATATTTACACAACATAGACAAATGGCGTTGAATCGGACACTTTGTGATAGCCCATGGCGGCCAGGAATCGTGCTATCAGCTCCATCTCTATGCAGTCGGCTGACGGTTTCAAGTCCTCCACTTCAGGAATGGCTGACAGTTTCCCGTCTTCAGCGATCCATGTGTCGGGACGGGGAATGGCTGACAGTTTCCATTCTTCAGCGATCCATGTGTCCACTTCCGGACGGGGAATGGCTGACGGTTTCGAGTTCTCGGCGATCCACGTGTCGGAACGGGGAATGGGCGCAGGAATCCACGTATCTGGACACGGGGTGAAACTTCCTTTTGGTGGAGCTTCCAACTGTTGCAGTATCCACTTTTTAATTGCTTTGGCGCGAACATACGAGCACGTGTGGTCCATCGTCGTTCCATGTAACTGGCAGTTCCACCCTATGTCGGAGGTGGGTACGAGCCGATCGCTGGACGGACAACGGACACTGTCCAGGTGCAACGTGTGGAAACCGTTAAGGAAGACTTCCTTTTGACTCCCTCTGAAGGCGATGAGTGTATGCCTTCTGTCTTTGAATTGTCGGAGAGCGTCTCTGATCAAAGTGTCGAGCTCCTTCAGATCCAAACATTGCTCTCCCATGGAAGGATAAAAAGGAAGTCCGTGTATGTGCCTCTTTACGTATTCAATTTGGCGCTTATCCGCCGGTTGATGCGTGCCCAGATCGAACGAGTAATGATAGCCCGGCTCGTTGACAAAAACAGGAACGATACTCATTTCCCTCGGCACGAACCGCTTCTGGCTCTGGAGCCAGAAGCCGTGCATCTCGACCACCATGCATACTTTGTCGAGATGCTTTGCCGTCTGGTCCTCGTATTTGTCCATCAATTCGCGCCAACGATGGATCTCTCCGTGGCACCGGTCAAAAAACTCTTTCGGTTTCAACGATAGAAGATGGTCCATGGCGATCGGCTAAAGCGACTGAGTCTGTTCCTCTTTTTATGCTCGTAGCCACGCCTACGTGATCATCTACTGATAGCTGGGGGACCTTTTGTACGTCAGTCTGAATAAATATTTGTCTAGACGGCCGTAAACGTCCAAAAGGTCTGGATAATCTTGAAGGCCACTATAAGCAAAAGGCATCATCTACTGGCAGCTTCTCACTAGACCACCGTGCTATAATTACTATTTTTCTAGGACACCATTGGTTATACGGTGCCCATTAATTCATAGAGAGACGGGGGCAGACAATCCATTATTTGTTGCTACTGAAAATCAGGGCAAGAATGAAGACGATTAAAAATAAATGAGGTTAAAAAAAAAAAAAACAACAACAAGAAAGATAACACCGAATGTTCGGGTATTTTGAATCCGTTCTAACACAAATTAAATTTATCAAAGCTATTCAAAGGCAATGGAACCGGTACGGAAAACTCTGACGGAAGTTTTTCAATCGGGGTCTTTAATCCCTCAGATGCATCTTAAGCTTACGAACAACGGAGATATCAACAAAAAAATAAGATGTGACTCCCCTGATTGTAAAAACCATGCATTATTTTAGGAATAAAATATTCACAAAAAAGGTTTATCCATATGAGCGGTCCAAGAAAAAAAAATTTTTAGTCTAGTTTTTCAGGAGCCCAGATTTTGCTACAGCAGTAATTAACACCCCCTGGTGACCAAACCATTCTTTAAAAAACATTAGAAATTATGTGAAAAAATATTGTTTCATCAGATCAGGAAGAATTTTTCAAATCGGAGTACAAAACGTAATTTATGCGTCCTAGCGGAAAGTCTTAAATGATTGTACGTGAAAATTTGTACGGCAGAATAAGTACTGATGGGGGAATTTACGCAGAAATAAAACACGGTGCAATGAGGAAGAATAGTGGTTGACATTTGGTAGTTGAAATCAGGTAGAAATGCAGTTGAAACCATAGGGTTGAATTTGCGTGGATGGTTTGGACATTTCCAACGTAAGTTTTACCACACTTTTCGCCGTGAATTCAAATTTATAAGGAACGTAATTTCAATGTAAATTCTACGTGGTTGTGTTACCAGGGTTATGGTACTAATGGCAATTGAACAGGAACATTTTCGGAGAAACTATTTCCAAGAATGTCCCCCAAAATGTTTTGCCAAGCTGTTCTATCGGAACGTATTTTGACTTGTAAAGAATCGTCCAAATTGAATCGGGACTCGTCCGAAAACACGACATTTTGCCAATCAACACGCCATTGTCTGCATTGAAAACCCCATTCTAGCCTGAGGCGCCCATGGTTCAGGGTCAAAGGAATCCGCCGCAGAGGGATGCTTGCAAGCAGTCCTCTGTGCAGTAGACGGCGTTGAACTGTTGAGGCAGACAATCGCGCACCTGTTGCAGTGCTCCACTGTTGTGCTAACAGGTGCAAAGATGTGATACAGTTCGTCACTGCCATGCGGACGAAGTGTCGTCACATCTTTCAGTCCACTGCCGGACTGTCGCTGCACCTGGTTCTCCTCGGTCCACTGTCGCCACATGGACATCGCTGCCGTGGCGTTATCTCCCTTCCAAGCCGCAATGTCGCGGCACGAAAATGCTCCACGCAGACCACTTATTCGTCCCCGTTCAAACTATGTCGTATGGTGATATTTGGCCTTTCGTCGCCGCCGAGTAGTATAAAAGGACCGGTCCGGCAGTCGCACCAGGGGGACGTGGCATGATACAGCAAGTAGGAGGAAGATGGAGCTTGTTCGGGGTGAGGATGTGCGGTATGTAGGTGGCGCTAGTGTGTTTGGTTGATGTGCTGCCCCCTTGCGGTGCTTTTTGGAATTTTATTATTTCGATGTAAAACAGACAAAACCTTTTTTAGAGCATTTTTAGAAATAATAAGATATTAATGATTGATTGTTTAAATTATTTTTCTTGTATTTAATATCTTGTACATTTAGTAAAATGTTTGACAACCTTGAAGGAGGTAAGAATGTTGCTTACCCTCCCCCACCGTAAAAGTACTCATATGGACGTCACTGTATCTTACAGCCATAAAAGAAGGAAGTTTTGGTGATGTGAAGGCTTTATTCCGTGCTGTCAAGAAAGAAGGCGTCAAGAAAAAAGACGTAGAAAAATGGCCGAAAGGGGAGAAAACGTACACCCTCCACAAACCAACGAGACGTCGTTTCCCGAGAAAGAGAGTTATGGTGAATAAAATAGGCCAACAGTTTCAAGCAGTCTTGGTTGACCTCCCCAGTTTGAGTCGGCATAACGATGGATTTCGTTACTTGTTGACGTGTATTGATATATATTTTCCAAATATGCGTGGGTGATTCCCCGAAAACAAAAGTCGGGGTCCCATATCGTTCAAGCGTTTTCCAAAATTTTCGAACAGAGAAAACCTTTAAAACTGCAAACTGATAAAGGAACTGAATTTAAGAACAAAGAATTCCAAAAGTTTTTAAAACAGCAAGAGGTGCATTTCTTTACGACGAACAACGAGACGAAAGCAAGTGTTGTGGAAAGATTCAATCGCACGTTGAAAACTAGAATGTGGCGCTACTTTACAGGTCAAAACACCTTCAGATTCATCGACGTGCTCGACGATTTAGTACACAGTTACAATAATTCTCCGCATCGAAATACAAAAATGAAACCTTAGCAGTACTTAGTTTTTAAGTAAATACATTTCTCTGGCAATAAAGACTAGAACTAAAAGCATTAGTGAATTACAAGAAAATTACTTTTAAAATACCCCTTAGAATAAAATATGTCCTGCAAGACTACTAAGGTTTTGATTGGAATACATATACTCAGCCTTTTCATTCTCTATAAATATTAAGAGAGGAATTCTGAAATGATGTGTAATATAAAATATTTACCTTCAACAACTGAACATCCGATTTCATTCACAATTTGATTCCAAATGTCTCAGTGCATTGGCATATCTAACAGCAAGAATAAAGGATAATAAAGGCAGAGAATCTCATTTGTAAAGTCTACAGCCGGGGATCCACATCGCGCCACAAAATGTGACTGAAATCTGATAACCAAAAATCAATTAATATAATTTCATTCATGCCAAGGTGAAACGAATATAAAATTTTTCTTTCAGTGCAGATTCATACGTCGATTTTTATGGGTTGCGTCAAATCGATCAGCGACTTCGCTTAAATCAATGTATTTTGCAATTGTCGACTCTATAGCTAAGACAGCGAGATTACGTAGACGATCGTTAGAAATTCGATTTCTGAGATAGGTTTTCAACCTTCTCGTGCATGAGAATGTTCTTTAGCAGGATGCACTAGTCACTGGTATTGTTAGTGTAATGACTGCAAGTTTATACAGCTCATGAAAAGCTAATTTGTATTCCTTCAAAACTTGAGCTAAAATACTGAGAGTTCCCACAACGCATTTTCGTTCTTTTTCATACAGTGAACAAACACCACTTGTGGTACTTCTTCCCGGAAGAGAACCCCTAAAAACCCACATTGGGGACAGACCTGTCACACTGAACACACGCAAAAGACTTTAGGTCAATGACCTGTGATACAATATATAGAGCTTGAAAATACATTAAAAATACAGGATGCCCAATAAATAAACAGTGAAGATAAACTTTCGAACGCAGCACTACATAGGAGCACAGTGCATATAACATGAGTGGTGCACATTGACACATCAGAAGATCACAAAACAGTTCCCCGAAGCCCGCAGCCGCCCACCGGCCGACAGAAGGGATGGAAGTTCAGGAGAATTCCTGAGAGATTGATGAAATGAGTGAATCACTTGCTTGGCAAGTACGAAAAGAAAGCAGCAGGCATCCGGAAGGCGGGTGGGCGGATGTTTTGTGAGCAACAGCCACGGATATGCTTGAAACGGCAAGTCCTTGGAGCAAATTATGTCAGCTAACCGGAAAACACTATGAAGAAGTGGCAGCAAGATAGGGCAGTGGCAGTACATATGAGCGACGTCTCCGTCAACGCCACAGAAAGGACAGAGAGGAAAAGAGATAAGAGACATGCGATAGAGAAGATGGGGGACGGGGAGCCAGCGATGAAGGAACCGCCAGTGGGTGTTACGTTCCAGCGGAGAAGAAAGGGGGAAGAAGAAGCAGACCAAGCGGCCAGGGAGGAGGAAGGAAAAACCCCGGAAATGGGATGGGGGGACTCAGAGGGAGCTCGAAGGAAACGGTACAGGGGAGCGGTAGTAAAAGAAAGGACAGGGGCGACAGAGTCACGAAAAGGAAGAAAGAAAGGGAGAAGGAGGCTGGGGCCGGGGACGACGAGGAGGCAGTTGTCAGAAACAAGAGAAGGATAGAGAAGCTGAAGAGAGAAACGGAGAAGGGTATAGTCGTCCTCAAGGGAAGGAGTTGGGGTGGAAAAGAGTAAGTCGAGGGGTTTCCAGGAAAAATCGGGATTAATGAGGGCCTGCACGGTTAGGATGCCGGCACGGAACCATGAGAAAAAAAGAAAGAAAGGTTGATCGGGGGGGGGGTGAACCAGGGTAGAGAAAAAGAGTGGTTCTGCAAGGAGATCCAGGGTGGTGGTAGGAGGAGAGCGAGGGAACGGAAAAGCGCTAGAGCCTCAGATAAAATAGGAGGAAAGTTTGAAGAGGGAATAGTAAAGTAGTCCATCCCGAGGAAAAGAAAAAAAGTGAAGGATGGATCGCGAAGAGAAAGAATAACGTCAAGAGAAAGTGTAAGAGAAGAAGACGAAGTGACGAGACGAAGGAAGGAGGCGATGCGGTATGCACGATAGTAACAGTGAACATCTATAAGATTAATGCCCCCATGCTTGACAGGGAGATATAGCGTCGGAGCAGCTGACCAGTGCTTGGAGGCCCAGATTACTGAAGTAAAGATGCTGTTGAGTTCCGTCAGGCGGGTTGACAAGAAGACGGTGGAGGTCCAGGAATAGGTGCAGAGAGAAAGTAAGTATCGTCGAACAATGTGAGCTCGCTGACAGTAAGAAGTAATGGGAATCGCAAATCTCCAAAACGCTGCTTGATGACGTAACCTAGACTGCAAACTGGTCCATGTCAAAAGGCTCGCAGTATAGGGGTGATCGATATGGGCTCCAAGGATCTTCTGAGTCGAGGAGGACCAGACCGCACCCCAGGGGTATCGGTCCGGCCCATCCACGACCCACACCACAAACCAGTACTTTTGGTGACATTAAGCGAAGCGCCAGAAACAGTAGCGTAAAGATGGTAGGTGGAGAGAAGATTGTCGAACTGGACGTCCTGGCGGAGACAGAAAGTTGCGTCATCTGCAAATGCTGTAAGTACGCACTCATGGGGAGGAAGAGATAGCATCAGTAGGCACCACCGCACGAAATTTGTCCTGGAAAAAGCGCCGAACTTCCGTGCAGAGACATGAAGGGTCAGATGAGATAGTACCATCAGGTGGGCGAAGGTGGCGTAGCGTCTGCGACGTACGGTGTGTTCTTTCGGTACGTGAGAGCTCCTCGTAGGAAATCTCCGGTGAAGAAAGATGAAGCATCTTCAGCCTGCGAGTAGCCTCCACGGCGAGCGGATGGAGTTTCGCTCGGAAAGCATCCTGAACAACAAGGTAAGCGGGATCCTGTAAGGGGATTGCAGCCAAGGAGCAACGGAGATTACAAATTTCCTTCGCACGTTCGTTACGAATAGCAAACGAAAGACGGCGTACGAGCAGACGAAGATCGTGCTTGATGTCTAACCATAGACGAAGGGTACTGGAAGCGGTACTGATGAGATGTTGTCTATCAGCAAGAAAACGGCGGACGTCGGCGCAAAACGCCACATCCAAGAGTAAAGAATCATTGAAGGTCCAGGAGCGTTGTCTGGAAGGCGGGAAAGAGGAAACGCAGATGGTAAGCGCCACAGCAGAATGGTCGGAAGAGGTAGATGGATGATGTCTCGCCGCAGTGATCGCTGGAAGCAGCGCTGGGATGACATATATGCGATCGAGACGTGCTGCCGCCGAACCTTGTGCTGGAGAATTCCGCCAAGTATAAGAAATGGTGTCCGGGTGAACAACTCAATGGACTATAAGCAGTCACCCGTCCCTAATTTAGGGTCACTGGTTCCAGGGAAGGGAGAGAGCCAGTGCCGTAAGACAAACACAACATCCATGCCTCACCGGGATTCGAACCCGGACCCCGTTCTGACTAATGATCAGAGGCCATCGCTTAGACCACTGCGCCACCGGGGCGGCGCATCTGTGATTCATCAATTGTCCTAATCTTATTACATCGCTGTGTAACATATTTTGTCACACAAAACCATTGGCCTTCACCATATTTCACAGTGAAATACTCCCATCCCAGAGTACCCAACTGAACCACAACAGCTCTTACATTTTGATTATGCAGTATTTCCCTTTTCTTTCTTTTTGGTTAGTCTATTAATGTTTGGCATCACAATTGCTTTACCTGTATATGTAGAATGCTAACAAAGATTCTGCATATTTCCTCACTGAAATGCAAGTGCTATTTAATTTTTATTCAACCAAAAGTATTTCTTCAAAAAACTGAAAACACTAAACAATGAAATTCACACACATTCAAAACATAAGGAAATGATTCCACATATTTATTGGACAGCCAACAACAGTTTACACAAAAGATGAGGAATAACTTCTGCTTCAACTAGTAACAGATTACCTTGTTTCATGTGTATTAGCTTTCTCATATTAAATCATTAATTCCCTATTGTGAATAATGCACTACATAATTAAACAAAATTGTGAATGACACTCAAAACATCAAAATTGAATTTGAACAGAAGCTTTAGATTATATGCAGCATAAAATAAACATTTACCAGATATTACATTTGCATTCCTCAATGCAAGCATTTTAAGCTAGCGATAAAGAAACTTGCTTCAGGAAATATGGTATACCTCATTTCAGGTTTAAAATAGGAATAGGAATTATAAGAGTTCAAAAAATGGCTGTTCAGAGTGTTTCCAGTTGCTATTTATTTTTTTACATCTAAGGAATGAAGATGTGTTGCAGTTATGTAATATGAAGCAAAATGTTATTAGTAAAGTGGAAACAAGCATTCTTATACTTTGATTCACCCTGAGATGACACTGAAGGGAAAGGTACCTGAAACCTAGCACCGCGACTAAAAGTACCCAACATTTTCCGTGAAAACCAACACATTTATTGCCCAGAATCATACTTTATATTGTCCTAACTGTTTACTTATAAGTACATTTAGTTATTTTAGACAAATCTAAAAATGATCTATTTTCAGAAATTAAGAAAAATTGAGTTTTAAAATTAGACCAACACATGCATGCGTAGATATGCAGTGTTTGGGAGACAAGGATGCCAATGAGTTGATTGTGGGTGGGGGGTGATTGACAGCTGCTAACAGCAGGACACAGTGGGGAGTGACGCAGATGAACATAACTATCGGCCATCCCCTTAGGCTCGGTGAGTTAATAGACTCTTGTACCTTAAACTGCAGTGTCATCTTAGGGTGAATCGAAGTATAAGTGGTTTGGCCATGTGGAAAGAAAGAAAGGTAGAGGAAGTCCAAGGAAACCTTGGGAGGACCCGATTCAGGAATGTCTGCATGAGAAAAAGATTATGAGTATGAAGTACAAAAGGTCTTATATGCGCCATGTGACGGAGGTCAGTGAAGCTCAATCTGTGTGCCGATATCTCTGTAAATGAAGATGTTTGATACAGCAACAGTAAATATATTCTAGTTCCATCAGTTAAATACTAATCTGGCAGATGGACTTTCTTTGTAAGCTAATCACTGAATATCAGAGACCAGTTTAATGATATGAATGATACATACTTTTTTAAATGCAAAGAGCAATTATTTGGAGCACAGCAGGCTGAAGGTGAAAGAGCAAAGCTACTAAACTCACTGTATTAAACTTTAAAAAATATATAGAGTTGTATCTTTTACAAGTAATTTCAGTAGAACAATTTCATTTGTTTAATTAAAGCCTATATGCAAAAACAGCAGACCTCGACATCATTTAGTTTAAAGCTCCGCTGCCACGTCAAGGCATGATGTCATCAGCGGAGTGGCCTTTTTTTTCTTCATAAGAAACACTTTGGAAATTTTGTTTATATATATGCAAGGAGAAAAATCTTTTTATATTTCAACAGTGGCAAGCACTTGAAAAATAATCAACAAAAAATGTTAATTACGGGTTTTAAAAAGGAAAATTTTAATGCATTTGGTAGTCACATTTTCAAACTAGAATATAGTTGATTCTCAGATGTGTCACTCTGAATAAACTAGGTTCTTCATGATGAACTACGTTTCAGTTCTAAAATATGACCACTAAATGTATTAAAACTTACCTGTATAAAACTCGTAATTAAAAATTTCTTTCACTGTGATTAATAATTTGAGGTCCCATGTTGTCATTATTTCTAAAAAAAAAAAATTCAAGTACCATGAGACTGAAAAACAGAATTTACTCCTTTATCCGCACTACCTTAACAGAGAAAAAGTGTTTCTTATTAAGGGAGGCTTCCCAGTTCAAAAGAGGTCATTTTGAGCTGAGTCGGAACCCTTGAACAAAGTCAATTAACACAAATATTTAACAAATATATAGCAGGGGCGCGCTGCCGATCACAATTTTCGCAATTTGAGCAAAAGAAATAATTTTGGCAATGGAAAAAAAGCTTTGCCAATTACCTTTTCACAGTGTTATAACACTTTGGTGAAAACAAATTGAATTTGGCGACTAAATTGGTGAAAACTTTAGAAAAGCCAGCGCAACCCCTGTATGGTGTTTCTGAAATATTCAATAAGCAGGAAAATATGAACACAAAAATTAAAATCTTTTTTAAGGTTTTTTTTTTTTTTTGATTGGAGGTTTTAACGACCACCGTGAGCAACTCAATGGGCTATAAGCAGTCGCCCGTCCCTAATTTAATTTAGGGTCAGGGAGAGAAGGGAGAGAGCCACAACAGACAAACACAACATCCATGCCTCACCGGGATTCGAACCCGGACCCCTTACGGACAAATGATCAGAGGCCATCGCTTAGACCACTGCACCACCGGGGCGGCTTTTTTGAAGTTTTGACAAGTGTCTGTTGTGATATTTTGCCTCACACAAATGATATAAAGGTTTCTGAGACTTAGTGCTGATACCGAGCTGTCAAACACAACAGCCTATAATCCTACCAGCCCTGATAGATTTCCAGCTGGTAGGTGTTGTAAAGAAGCTGATTCCCCCCCCACTAACCAGCAACAGATGCAATTTTTTACTTTCTCACAGGTCACCAGGTTTCTGCTGAACTACGTTTTCTTTTTCTTTTTTTAATATGGAGAATGTGACATTGCCATTACAGATCTTTGAGAAATTTGCAGGTGCTGACAGTCCTGAATTTTCGCAACTGGCAGCGTACATATTCAATAAGCAGTTTTTTTTTGACATTTTGCCCCACACACATCCTCAAGAACAATATAAAGGTTTTCTGAGACCTAGTGCTGATACCGAGCTGTCAAACACAACAGCCTATAATCCTACCAGCCCTGATAGATTTCCAGCTGGTAGGTGTTGTAAAGAAGCTGATTCCCCCCCCACTAACCAGCAACAGATGCAATTTTTTACTTTCTCACAGGTCACCAGGTTTCTGCTGAACTACGTTTTCTTTTTCTTTTTTTAATATGGAGAATGTGACATTGCCATTACAGATCTTTGAGAAATTTGCAGGTGCTGACAGTCCTGATTTTTTGCAACTGGCAGCGTACATATTCAATAAGCAGTTTTTTTTTTGACATTTTGCCCCACACACATCCTCAAGAACAATATAAAGGTTTTCTGAGACCTAGTGCTGATACCGAGCTGTCAAACACAACAGCCTATAATCCTACCAGCCCTGATAGATTTCCAGCTGGTAGGTGTTGTAAAGAAGCTGATTCCCCCCCACTAACCAGCAACAGATGCAATTTTTTACTTTCTCACAGGTCACCAGGTTTCTGCTGAACTACGTTTTCTTTTTCTTTTTTTAATATGGAGAATGTGACATTGCCATTACAGATCTTTGAGAAATTTGCAGGTGCTGACAGTCCTGAATTTTTGCAACTGGCAGCGTACATATTCAATAAGCAGTTTTTTTTTTGACATTTTGCCCCACACACATCCTCAAGAACAATATAAAGGTTTTCTGAGACCTAGTGCTGATACCGAGCTGTCAAACACAACAGCCTATAATCCTACCAGCCCTGATAGATTTCCAGCTGGTAGGTGTTGTAAAGAAGCTGATTCCCCCCCCCCCCCACTAACCAGCAACAGATGCAATTTTTTACTTTCTCACAGGTCACCAGGTTTCTGCTGAACTACGTTTTCTTTTTCTTTTTTTAATATGGAGAATGTGACATTGCCATTACAGATCTTTGAGAAATTTGCAGGTGCTGACAGTCCTGAATTTTTGCAACTGGCAGCGTACATATTCAATAAGCAGTTTTTTTGACATTTTGCCCCACACACATCCTCAAGAACAATATAAAGGTTTTCTGAGACCTAGTGCTGATACCGAGCTGTCAAACACAACAGCCTATAATCCTACCAGCCCTGATAGATTTCCAGCTGGTAGGTGTTGTAAAGAAGCTGATTCCCCCCCCCCCACTAACCAGCAACAGATGCAATTTTTTACTTTCTCACAGGTCACCAGGTTTCTGCTGAACTACGTTTTCTTTTTCTTTTTTTAATATGGAGAATGTGACATTGCCATTACAGATCTTTGAGAAATTTGCAGGTGCTGACAGTCCTGAATTTTTGCAACTGGCAGCGTACATATTCAATAAGCAGTTTTTTTTGACATTTTGCCCCACACACATCCTCAAGAACAATATAAAGGTTTTCTGAGACCTAGTGCTGATACCGAGCTGTCAAACACAACAGCCTATAATCCTACCAGCCCTGATAGATTTCCAGCTGGTAGGTGTTGTAAAGAAGCTGATTCCCCCACCCCCCACTAACCAGCAACAGATGCAATTTTTTACTTTCTCACAGGTCACCAGGTTTCTGCTGAACTACGTTTTCTTTTTCTTTTTTTAATATGGAGAATGTGACATTGCCATTACAGATCTTTGAGAAATTTGCAGGTGCTGACAGTCCTGATTTTTTGCAACTGGCAGCATACAATCTTCAATAAGCGGTTTTTCTGACATTTCACTCCTCATATACCTATACATATAATGACTCAAAGTACTGAATCAAATAATGCAGTAATCCTTCAAAAGATGAATGCACTTACTACAACCCAGTTCATTCATTTTGGCATTCCGTTTTGATTCGCTAATGGCTAAAAGAATATTAGGCTTTTTTTAATTCAACATAGCTTCATTATAAACATCTGTTTAAGTTTCACGCTAAAAACCAATATATTGTTTATGCAAATATCAAAACCACTATAATATGCCACCGTTAAGAACCATAGAGATCACAAATGCAGTTTATTCAGGGAAAACAGCACTGCACCCACCGATGCAGGACAAGGAGGCGAGGAGGAGATGTACCCCTGATTTAACTACGGTAAGGACATTATCGCAAAGTTTGTAACAATAAATACAGGAAGTGGCCGCTTTTCCTACAAAACATATGAATGTTAGCCAAGCTTAACATGGCTGACTGAAGAAATAACAAGTACAACAACACGTCTAAAGTAGTCAAAAGGGAATTTTGATGGTTTTGCAACCTTTTATCCATTGCAGCATACTTGCACTTGCCCCATCCCATCAAAGAGTGCATCTATGGAACATAACTATTGCACATGATAGTTACAAAATACACACTAAATATTGGCAAAAAGAAATGTCACAGATATTTGAAATGCAGTGATATCAGAAAAGAAAAAAGCAATTTGAAATATTTTTGTTGAGCTCATTTCTGCAAACTGTTATATGGTATACCATTGTATTGTGTAGCTTAGATGGTTCAGATACATACATAGGATATCATCATCATCATTGTCAACCATTATCAATCCACTGCTGGACGAAGGTCTCCCCAAGTTTCCTCCACAACGGTCTGTCTTGTGCCAGTCTCCTCCATGTCACCCCTGCATACTTTCGAATTTCAGGGTATATATATACTATTATACTTCTGCTCAACACATTGATGACAAATACAACAAAAACATAATAGTGTGTATGCACTACATGCATATCCACTATCTACCAACAAGTAATTGGACACCCCTACAATCGACGATATCTGCGGTCCTGACACATGTCATGGCCGCCACCATTAAATATCGTGTGGGAAACAACAACGCAACCAGTCCCATGCAAGATGCCACGCAGTTCGGAGCTCTCCGATTTTGAGGAAGGTGTAATCGTCGGGTATCACAGAAATGGCCGATGACATATCCAGCGAGTTGAAGTACCCAAAATCGACAGTGGCCTACGTGATTGGCAAGTGGAAGATGAGAGGTGACTGTCGGAATGTGCCCCGACCCGGCAGACCCAAAAAACTGGGAGTTAGAAACTGACGGATGCTGGCCACCGAATTTCGGAAGAACCAAACCAAATCGATGGGCCACATCCGCGAGTGTTCTTTCGATGAATACCATTCGTAAGAAAGCCCATCTGCTCGGTTATCATGAACGTGCTACCGCCCACAAGCCTTTGATCACCAAGTCCAATAGTGCTGCTCGGCTAACGCGGTGCACAGAACGTCGACAGTGGACCGTTGAACAGTGAAAACAGGTTCTCTGGAGCGACGAATCAAGGTTCACCTTCTACCATTCGTATGGCAGGGTCTGGGTTTGGCGTCTGCCTGGAGAACGCCTCCTGCCGGAATGTATTGTGCCAACTGTGAAGTTCGGCGGCAGTGGAATTATGCTATGGGGATGTTTCTCCTGGTATGGCACGGAACCTGGTAGACTCAACACAAAGACCTAGTGCACCATTTTGGATGACCATGCGCTTCCTACTTTGTGGCAGTTTTACGGGGTGGACCCATGTTACTTTCAGGAGGACAATGCCACCTGTCATGTTGCGAGGTCCACCATGGCTTGGTATGGTGACAATGGGGTTAATCGAATGGACTGGCCTGCGCATAGCCCGGACCTTAACCCTATCGAGCACCTCTGGGACGAGTTGGAGCGTCGACTTAAGGGGTGCCCCCACCGTCCGAAATCGGTGAAGGAACTGACCTGTCTTCTCCAAGTCGAGTGGAAGAAAATACTGCTAGCCGTCATACGCCTGGTTGAGAATATGCCCTGGAGGGTCGCAGCTGTAACCGCCGCTTGTGGAGGCTCCAACAACTATTGAAGGTGAATAAACTTCGTTTTCATTTGCTATCACAGGTGTCCAATTACTTGTTGGTAGATAGTGTATATTTGAAAATGAAAAAAACATTTTTTGCTGTTAGAAATACCTGTTTCACAGAGACAAATGCCAAAAATGGATGGAATGGTTGATCACAATTTGTAGAAAGTAGTGTACTCATATTCTGAAAGATTACAAGCAGTGTTAGGTATAAAGAAATATGCAAACTCTAAAATTGAACACAATAACCTATCAAGACTGCTAGACACCATGTTTTTTTCTTTATAAGTGCAAGGAGCACCTGTGACATTGCAATTCCTTATTCCTGTGCAACAGCCCTAATGAAAAGCTTCCAATACTGCACAGATACATTTTACCTTTATACAACTGTGCTTTTAAGTTGGAACATTTGACAGACAGGCCATAAAATTTTGGTTTCAGAATTGGTGCTGAACGCAGAGTTAACATTCCTTTCAAGAATTAATCAAAGTAAATCAGAATACAAAAAATAATAATTCAGAAATATTGTAATTAATTATCTGTATGACAAATTCCTTTTGTTCAACTTTTGTTAAGAAGCAAATCTGTATTCTGCACCTCATGTATCTACACTGAAGTATCAAAAGTCATGGGACAGCAATATGCAAATTTTTAACTGGTGCTGTCGTCATATAAAGGCTTTGACACGGATCACAATTTGTTTCAGTTGTGAGGTGTAATCTCTTGAGTCAGGTTGAACAACCACTAGTAGGATTACGGTAAGCCAATGTGAATTATCAGAGTTTGAATGAGGCATGGTAATGGGAGCCAGACGGATGAGGCATTAAGTTTCCGAAGTTGCGCAAACATTCAACATTCCTTGATCAACGGTGTCATGTGTGTACCAAGAATACCTCATGGAAGACATTAACACCCACCATGAACGGAGCAGATCACAAGTGCTGAATGACCGTGACTAGCGGAGCCTGACCGAGATTGTCCATGCTAATAGACAAGCGACACTAGCTCAAAAAACATCTACATTCAATGCAGGAGGTACCAGACATATCCATCAGGTCAGTGCAGCATAATTTAGCATCCTTGGGGTATGGGAGCACAAGACCCACCAGAGTGCCTTTCTTAACAAAACGACATTGGACACAGCACTTCACCTGGGTTTGTGAACACGGTAATTGGACCCTGGAAGACTGGCAACATGTGGCTTGGTCTGATGAGTCATACTTCCAGTTGTTACGAGGTGATGGTAGGGTTCTGGTGTGGCACACAGACCACACCAGGCCATTGACCCAATATGTCAACAAGGCACTGTGCAAGCTGGTGGTGGTTTCATACATGTGGCACTGTTTGGGTTCTCTGGTCCTCGTAAACACATCATTAACCTACTCTGCTGGGTGACCATTTGCAGCCCTTCATGGGCTCAACAATGATGGGATTTTCCAAGCGGACAATGCACTATGTCATCGGGCCCAAGTTGTTCAAAATTGGTGTGAGAAGAAGCATTCAGCACAGTTATGATGGATGGTGGGCCACCATGTTCGCCCGGCATTAACCCAAAGGTGCACTTATGGGACGTGGTTGGTGGAAAGATTGCACCCCAGATCCTGCACCTACAAATGCCAGCTAACTATAGGCGCCTGTTCAGACGGAATAGCTCAACACCTTTCCAGAAGGCTTCCGGCCACTTGTGGAATCAGTGCCACATCAATTTGCTGGACTTTGCCGGGCTAGAGGACGTCCTACATGAAACTAGGTACGTATCCCATGACTTTTGGCACTTTATTGTATTTGTTCTCCATTCCATTTTTCTGTATACTCTCTTCATAAAACAAACCACTCTAAATCATATTTCTTCCTTTTCCTGTTTTTTTTTTTCTAGTGGTGGATCTAGTTTTTTTACCCTGCCTGTACTGGCAGGCATGCACAAGCATATGTAAACAGCAGATACATAACCAGAACTACTTTATGCACTGAAAATTGGTAGCCCACTCTATTTTTCTCATTCATAGTGTAAGGAAAAACTGCCTTGTACCACCCACAGAACTAAACAAGCACAAGTGACAAACTACACTTTTGGAAATATTACTTATGTTTACAATGCATTTTCACAGTGTTTACAAAACCATTTTTCAGGGAGTTTTGAGTGTATGCCTTGACACTGGAAATGAAACCACTTATTACAACTATCACAACCTGCCATACTACGCTTACTCGTTACTAAAGAGCAATCCCAGCATTTCCACGAAGCTTTTAAATCTTTAATTCTCTGATGAACTGCCATCCAAGCTGCTTCAGAAAAATACTGTCGAACACAACACACATCAACATCTAAAATATCTGCCGAGATACTTTCAAAGTCTAAAGGGATCTGATGGGCCTCTATTATCTTCTTTTGTTTCATTACTTCTGCGATACTTTCCCCCAATATACATTCTAGAATTTTAAACTCTTTATGTGATGGAGAAAAGTTTTGTGTTATGATGGCTGTAGCATCTGTTGTATCAACATCAACATAGCTAGCACATACCTGTTCTTCAATAATCATTTCTCCCTCAGGAACAAGTTGATTTATATTTTCAATAGTCACAGATTCGCTGAAATGTGGCAGATCTGGAGGGGTCGAGGTATCTACACTTTCAATGGAATCACCAAAACTGTTCTGCTCAGGAGCAATTAGCTGCTCTAAATTTTTCTTTATACCCATTGCCTCATTATTTGTTGGTCTACACATCCTACTGCGGGGACGTTTCCTTTTTTGTGTGGAAACAAAGCGCCTCTGAGCTTTAATCTTCTGATTCGGAGCTCTGTTTAAAACCTTGGGAAGTGACACATTTGGCTTATTGACTGATAAAAGTAAAAGTCTTTCAGCTGTTGCAATTGATTCATCGCACTGTTGCATAATATCCAAATCTGTAGCTTTTTCACACAACTTGGAAATATGCTCTAACCGTTCAAGTATCTTCTTTTTTTTTCTTCAATTGTGCACAATGGTTTTCTTAAGTGACTAAGTGTAGATTCTTCTTCCATTCTGTGTTCACCAATTATTATGTTATCACTGGACAAACCACTTTGTTCCCTATACCGAGCCACCAAATGTACATGTTTGCACATTTCGTTGCGGCGAAGATAACTATAGCAGTTGCAAGAAAGTGCATGCTGACAAATATGACATTTTATACAAGTCAACTCACACGAAGCATGGCTATTTCCAGTTTCTGTGACTACATATTCTTCTTCTGTACTCGACGATTTCACATACGCCTGTTCTCCAACAACCCTAATATTACTAAAAGGAATATTTTCACTCTCCTTATGATTTCTTTTTAATATCTTAATCTTATATGCACCAGAATTCCCTTTTTTTGTTTAATCACTTGCTCAAACCCTTTATTTTCTACATAGTTAAAAAGCTTAACCAATACCTCATCAACACGTGGATTTGCTTTCCTCTGCAAATAATTTCCTTTTAAGACTTTGTGAAAGGCTTCTACTGCCATGTTTGTATTGATCCCAAGACCAACTCGGTGACAAGCAGCCCATTCTGTTGGCCTCAAAAAATAATGATTGAAAAAGTACTCAGCAAACTCTCTTGTTCGATTTTCGGAGTGAAATTTTTCATACACTACTGGTAAATATTGGTTAAATTTTATTTCATCAATTTCATCCATTAAAATTCTTAATGTTTGAAAAACCTCTGTTTGATGCTCAGTTGAACCAGCAACCTTTTTTAGGTTAGACTTCCAAGCCCTGAGTACATGCCAGGAACATAACAACTTTTTTGGACCCTCACCAAAGACAGCAACCCATGCTTTAAAATACTGAGGAGCATCGTCTGTCATTATACAACATGGTTTTAAAGTTGGAACTTTTTTCTTAATACTCATAAAAAAATGAAACAGAACTGTATAGTCTTCCCGATTAGTAAGACACCATGCAACAGGAAAACCTTCATCAAACTTATCTTTTATCAGAACTGTTATTAAATAATAATTATGCTGGGACATTCCATGGGTTGAATCCATGCAAATAACCTGATCTGGACCGAATTCCAGTAGCATGCTTTTTTGGAGTGGGGTTTGGATAACTAAAAACAAATCTGTCTTTTTGAGAGTGTTAAACTCTTCCGACACTTCATGTTGTGCTTTGTAAGCCAACACAGAGGAATTATCTTTAGCTTGCAAATCAAGAACCCAACTATTTAAACTGTCAAATTCATTCACATGCTTTGGAATTTCTCCAATTCCAAATGACCTCTGAATATTTCGTACATCCAATTTTCCTATCATGTGCTTTCTTTCAAAAGCACCTGTAAATGAATTCCTTATTTTTTTAACAATAGTTGAAGGTTCAATGCCGGAACTCAAATCTCGAGCAATTTTTCTCCTCTCTTCAAGTGGAATACGCATATCTTCAATGTTATTATTATGCCTATAATGTGATAAATTGTATTTTACAAAAACATTATCACATATCTTTACATGCATATGTGCTGTGCACAGAAATCCAATTTTCTTAGAATTTCTTATGTGCTGGTCTTTTGGATTTCCAGACTTATGGCAAACATAATACTGATATGAACCAGAAGCTGTTACTTTGGTGCCCCTCCGATTAATAAAATTACACTTATACTTGTTTTCTATTTCATTTTTCCACACCTCAAAATCAGCTACAGAAGGAAATTCCTGAGTGCCCTCTACAAATTCTACACCATGAACATTTTTCAAATGAGAAATAAAATCATTTAGCAGATTACATTTCATATCACAATTACTTTCTGGGCAATGTAATCTACCACAATCATCAGAAAAATGAGAAAATATTTTGCAATGCCTCAGATATGATGACTTAAGGGTAAATGATTTATCACAAACTAGGCATTGAAAATTCCATGCACCTGGGGCAGGATCAGTAAGTCTACTTATGTAATGGCCTTTTATTCTGCGATGTTCATCTAAACCCTGCTACCTACAATAGATTTTTTGACAAATTTCACAAGCATATCTTTTACCTGATTTCATTGCAATCTAAGTCTCAGATACCTTTGGTATAATGAAAAATATCTATATTTATTGGTGTTACCTTAAAATAAAAGATCCACTAAGGGAATTTTATAAATTATTTCAACACTACTTACTTACGCTATAAAGGATACACCACCTTTACACTCGTTCTTTAACTTTGGGATTCCGTTTGACAACGCACGTGTCGTCTAAGAACCACAAAGTAGAAACTCTCACGTCACGTACGTGAATTCCCTAACAGGCTCACTCACGTACGTGAGATCCCCAACAGAGGACCGGAAGTAGCAGACGAATTCGTTAGAAGCGTTTTCGGTCCGCTCACCGGGAAGTGTGGTAACCAACCAACCAGCAGCCAAAGAATATATACTTTTCACGTATACACAACGAGATTGCGTATACACTATATATTGTTGCCAGACATTTTTTTTTTTTTTTTTTTTTGAAGACGATGAGGCCTATAGACTGAGATTTGTGTCTCACAGCAACTAGTTGGCCATAAAGGAAGGATCTATAGAGTAGAAACAGACATAGGAGCCCAAGTGGCGTCCCCACGGACCTAAAACAGAAGCAAAATGTGACGAACCACCACAGATATCATATACAAGAAGCTAGATCGGACACCCAGCCCAAGAAGCGTGAGAAGTAGGCGCCATTTTCAGCGGGTCATCACGATCCATTTAAGCAAGGCTACTTTGCATTAAGTCAAGGAAATACGAGTTTGGTACTGTGATTTTCTATTTATATTGAGATTCAAAGCATTCAGTACCCATTTAGCGGCGGAAGTTATAAAATTTAAGTAAAAAACAGTAATATCCCTTAGTGCTAACTAGAATGCCAAAGGTCTTGCAAAATATTGATTATTTCAGATTCCGCCAGGTCTTAAATTCCAGAGATGACATTCCGGTATCTGCGATATAAAAAAATATCACGCTGGTTTTAATTTGCTGAGAGATATGATTTTGACGTTCCTTGTTAGTGAATGCTTACATTTAATACGCCATTTCGTTGCTATATTGCCCAAATAAATGTGAAATGTTAAAAACTTAAATTTCCTTAGTGCATAACAAGACGAAATATCAAAATTTTTGGTGAAATTCAAAACTTTTTGTGCAAACATAATAAATAAATCAGAATGACAGAGGTAATAGCAACAAGGAAAAAGATTCACATTATTTCAGCTTTTCTATGTAAAGCATGTGGAAACCTTTTTTTTTCGGGTTCAAATCAATAGTTTGCTGGACTTAATAGCTACTAATTGATTTTAAATAAATTATTATTTGCGTTCACATTATTTTGAATCGTTGCCGCATTACCTTCTTAAAAATGTTTTCCAATAATTTTCTATACTTGCATACAATACCAGCTTTAAATTTTAATATATATATTGTTTTCAGCATTGGGCAAGAGGCAAATAAGTAACAGCAATCATATTTTTGTCTCTCTGCGTAAGATTTGTAACTGAGGAAGCTTTCACCATGATTTATACAATAACCAAGTCCAAACTATCCTGCGTAATGTGCCATGCTCCGCCGCCATCTTAACCCGCTCAATGTGGCTCCATGCTTCTCACAGCGCTAGCCCATGCTCAACAAAGCAGACAGCCAATCTAGTCCCTTATACGATATCTGTGCGAACCACAGATATCATATACAAGAAGCTAGATTGGACACCCAGCCCATGAGGCGTGAGAAGGTAGGCGCCATTATCAGCGGGTCATGACGATCCATTTAAGCAAGGCTACTTTGCATTAAGTCAAAGGAATACGACTTTTGGCACTGTGATTTCCTATGTATGTGGATATTCAAAGCAGTCAGTACCCATTTAGCAGCGGAAGTTTTAAAATTTAAGTAAAAAACAGTAATATTCCTTAATGCTAACTGAAATGCCAAGGGTCTTGCAAAATATTGAATTATTTCAGATTCGACCAGGGCTTAAATTCAAGAGGAGACATTTTTTTTTTGATTGGAGGTTTAACGACCACCGTGAGCAACTCAATGGGCTATAAGCAGTCGCCTGTCCCTAATTTAGGGTCACTGGTTCCAGGAAAGGGAGAGATCCAGTGCCGTAAAACAAACACAACATCCATGCCTGACCGGGATTCGAACCCGTACCCTTTATGGACGAATGATCAGAGGCCAGCGCCTTAGACCACTGCGCCACCGGGACGGCCAAAGAAGACATTCCGGCACCTGCGATATAAAAAAAAAATATATATCACGCTGGCTTTAATTTGCTGAGAGATATGATTTTGACGTTTCTTGTAAATGAATGCTTACATTTAATACGTCATTTCGTTGCTATATTGCCCAAATAAATAATCTGAAATGTTAAGAACTGAAATTTCCTTAGTGCATAACAAAACGAAATATCAAAATTTTTGGTAAAATTCAAATCTTTTTGAGCAAACATAATAAATAAATCAGAATGACAGAGCTAATAGCAACAAGGAAAAATATTCACATTTTTTCAGCTTTTCTACGTAAAGCATGTGGAAGCCTTTTTTTCCGGTTCAAATCAATAGTTTGCTGGATTTAATAGCTACTTATTGATTTTAAATAAATTATTTGCTTTCCCATTATTTTAAATCGTTGCCGCATTACCTTCTCAAAAATGTTTTCCAATCATTTTCTATATTTGCATACAATACCAGCTTTAAATTTTAATATTTATATGTATACTGTATGTATTGTTTTCAGCATTGGGCAAGAGGCAAATAAGTAACAGCAATTATATTTTCGTCTCTCTGCGTAAGATTTTTATCTGAGAAAGCTTTCACCATGATTTATACAATAATTAAGTTCAAACTACCCTGCGTAACGTGCCATGCTCCGACATCTTGACCCGCCCAATGTGGCTCCATGCTTCTCACAGAGCAAGCCCATGCTCAATAGAGGAGACAGCCAATCTAGTCCCTTATACGATATCTGTGGACGTAACCCCGTGACGTCGGCAATAGTTCCTACGGCAACCACAGATATCATATACAAGAAGCTAGATCGGACACCCAGCTCTTGAGGCGTGACAATGTAGGCACCATTTTCAGCGGGTCATCGCTCTCCATTTAAGCAAGAGTACTTTGCATTAAGTCAACGGAATACGAGTTTGGTACTGTGATTTGTTATTTATATTAATATTCTAAGCAGTTAGTACACATTTAACGGTGGAAGTCATACAATTTAAGTGAAAAAACAATAATATTCCACAGCTCAAACTACAAAGCCAAGGCTCTTGCAAAATATTGCAGCATTTCAGATTCGGTCAGGGCTTAAATTCAATAGAAACTGCATTCTGTCATGTGCTGTATAAGAAAAAAAATCACACTATTTTTTATTTGTTGAGACATAATATAATTTTGAGATTTTTTGTTACTGAATGCTTAACATTCAGTGCGTCCTTTGGTTGCATGCTTGCCCTAATAAATAATTTAAAATGTTAAAAACTGAAATTTCCTTAGTGAATAACAAAGAATCGAAATCTTTAATAAAATTAATATTTTTGAGCAAAATTATAAACAAACCAGAATGGCACAGGTAACCGCTAGCAATTAAAACGATTAACATCATTTCAACTTTCCTATGTAAAGTATGTGGAAGCCATTATTTTTCGGGTTTAAATCAATAGTTTTCTGGATTTAATAGCAACTTATTGATATCAAATGTATCGCTTAATTTTTCATTATTTTAAATATTTGCCTCATTACAGTCGTACACTTGTTTTCCAGTTATTTTCAGTATTTGCATACAACACCAATTTTAAATTTATCTTGCGAACTAATGCCTTCCCAGATATATTCTTTTAACATTGGAATAAAGACAAATAAGTAAGCGCACTTATATTTTCGTCTCTTAGAGTACGATTTATATCCGAGCAAGTTTTTACCACGATTTACGCAATAACAAGTCCAAATTACCCTTCTTAATATGCCCCACTCCAACATCTTGACCCGCTCAATGTGGCTCCACGGTTATCAAAGCGCAAGCGTATGCTCAACAGAGCAGACAGCCAATCTAGTCCCTTATATGATATCTGTGACGGCTACCCAGTGCTGGCGACAGCAGCGCCACCGCACCATCTTGAAAGACATGCCTTTACTTCAGAAATTACAAAAAAATTACGAAGATGGAAAACAATTTTCACAAATGTTGGCCAATTATGGAAATACAGGCTACACAAATGCCGAGTGAAAAAAAGATAAGCCAAAAAGCTAACGAAGCCAATAACGTAGATGTCGAAGCAGATGACAATTGAATACAAATTAGAATTGAAAGTGAAGCAGAGTGGGTATGGAAGAAACAAGCAAATGAACAACGGACACGTAAAAACCCAAAAGTTATGAATTCTGTAAGGAAAAGTATACGATCAGTAAGTAATAAGAAAAATAATACCACTTATTAGAACGCTAGAGGAAATGAAAACCAAAAAAGAATCTTCAACACTGCCGGATAGCAAGCCAAAGTCAACAGTCAAAGTGAAAAACATGACATTAACGGACAAAAATCACGTGGTTCGTGGGTATTACCTGGGAAACCAGCTGTCAATCGACTGTAGTTCTATTTTAGGTCACTGGTGCGCTGCAGTCGACTTCATGACGTCATGAGTTTCAGCTTAATACAGCCAGTGTCTTCTCTATATATCCTTCCTTTAGGTAGTTGGCCAAGCTGTAATAGCGAAAATGTCTCCTGATCACCATGAATCACTAAGAAGCACGAACAGCACGTGAAGCCACGGCAGCATCACAAAAGTCCATCATGGGACACGTTCCTGAGAAGGAAGGTTAGAAATGGAGTGTTCAAAATGAGAAGCGTCTGGAGAGAATTATAAATTTCTCCAAGGCCAGAACTTTACTTTTTGCCACAGAAGCGTCCCGAAAGTCCAACGGCTGAAGCTATATTCACGCTATGCGTGAATATAGCCCACAGACTAGGTTCACGCTCCTTCTGTGATTGGTCCGAACGATTGTAAGGGAGTGGTCTTTTTGGGTAGGGATTTGATGATTGATGTCTTCCTGTTCAGTTGCACGGAATATTCTGTTGCACTTTGAATTATTGTCATTAGATGGCGTCGTGTTCTGTTCTGTAGGTAGTTTATATGAGATTTGCTCTGTTGTGAATTGTGATAAATGTTTACATAGGCGAAGCGGTAAGTATGTTTGAGTAGGTGCCAATGAAGAATTTTTAAATTAGAATAGGAGACAGCATGTAATTTCGCCATACCGTACGCGTCTTTTGGGGCAGTTTCGAAACATAAATGAGTTTTTTACTGATTAAAAAGTGTGCAAATTTGCGGAGGTAAGCTGTGCGAAGAAATTACAGTCACTTAACTCTCGGCCCCATCAGTCCAATGTCATATGTTTGGAGGAAGACTTCATATTCATGTCTTGCGTACTGTATATTTAAACTAGTAATTGAAAAACTACTTTTTAAAAGTAGCTAACTACTGCTACAATCACATTCTTGAAAAGTACCTTGCTACAGCTACATTTTTTGAAAAGTAGCTACTTTTGATACCTAAGTTAAAGGTACAAATTCTGGAGATCTTTATACGCATATTTTTCATTTTTTTCCATCTCGATATATCGAGAAATACTTATATATTTCTATTTGTAGCAATGCTGCACCAGTGGTATAACTACTAGGTAATGAAGTGGCATGCTGCAGCTGCTAGTTCTAATTTTATGGAGAAAAAAAAAACAAATAATTAACCCAAAGATTCAGATTTTTCTTTAAGATAAACTTAGCTAAAAGATATCAGATTTTTCTTTAAGATAAACTTAGCTAATAAATGTCAAGTTACTTTTAAAACACTAGATTTCCTACAGATTGAAGCTCTTTGGCTCAATACGATCACTCTGCAATATTTTTTATACGATTGCTCTGCAAAGAATTGTAAATAATATGATTGCTCTGCAAAGAATTGTAAATAATATGATTGCTCTGCAAAGGATTGTAAATAATACGATTGCTCTGCATGGCTTGTAAAACGATTGGTCTGCAATGATTTGTAAATAATATGATTGCTCTCCAATTGCCTTTTCTCTGTGCTGAGAAGGAAAAGTACTAGCACACATGGAGAGCACCTGTGGACGATGTGTGAAAACAGTCAGTCACCTAGAATTACGTACATGATAGGTGTAAACTTTTCGTGGCAGCCACAGATTTGTGATGGGTGATTTCTTCAAGTGATTTTAGTTTTGGACAAAACAATTACACTTTGCCATTCCTTTTAGTACTTATTGTAAGTATGTCTCATTCACTGCATAGGAAAACTTGAATAGGCTAGCAAATGACATCCATTTGCAAAATGTCACAAAGGTGTCCAACTGAAGCTCTGTATCAGCAGTGGCGTATATTCGAGGCTAGCTGCGAAGCCCATAGAATGCACAAATCAAAGTAAAATGAAATATACACAAATAAAAAACAATTAGCAACAGTATTAAGATATGTCTATGCTTTCGCTGCTACAAAAAACTTGCAGATTTGCTTCTTTTGACTAAAAGAATCTATGGCGAGCAAAGAACAACAGGTCTCCCAGGATGGTGTTATCGTAACGCAAACAGCTCTACCAGTCAGTCTTCACTGTTCTGATCCGAAGACCTTCGATACGACCGCCATCTAGCATTTCCATGACAACATGAATGAGCAGGTGAAGGGGAATGCTTTGGCAACGGTTCGCTCAGAAAAGAGAAGACTTGGACTACACATTAGTCACTCACTTGCTCCCACCGATAATAGTATGTGTTTCACGAGAGTTGTTTCAGTTTGTGTGAAGTGTCAATAAATTAAAATCGGTAATATTGTATCTTAAATTTGTGGCTTTGTTGGATTTGAACTGTTTTGATAAATTTTTTGAAAGCTTTTCTAAACATCTACTATCAGAACTTAAAGAACTCTATGCTTCAAATTTTGATATAGCTTGACTAAAAAATTAACTAAAGGTGTTTTGATTCCCTTGATGAATACAAAAAGAAATCGGTAAGAGACATTTCAGTTAAGGTCTTCGGCCTGCTCGATAGATGGCGCCACGGTATGTCCCTTAGTGGATCTTTTATTTTAAGGTAACACTGCAATAAATATAGATATTTTTCATTATATCAAAGGTATCTGAGACTTAGATTGCAATAGAATCGGGTAAAAGATATGATATGCTTGTGAAAGTTGTCACAAATATTCTAGGCAGCAGGGTTTAGATGAACATCGTAGAATAAAAGGTCATCACATAAGTAGACTTACCAATCCTGCCCCAGGTGCATTTTCTTTTCAATGCATAGTTTGTGACAAATCATTTACCCTTAAGGCATCATATCTGAGGCATTGCAAAACATTTTCTCATTTTTCTTGCAGTGTAACGTTAAAATAAAAGATCCACTAAGGTACATACCGTGGCGCCATCTATCGAGCAAGCCGAAGACGGAACCTTAGCCGACATTTCTTGTTACATAAAGATGAATAAATTGTTGGACATTGTGTTTAGTGTGGTGTACAAATCAGCAGACCTAATATTAGTTTCCATCAGTAACTGCCGAAAGAAGTTTTTCTACATTAAAAAGAATCAAGATATATCTTAGAGCCATGTACATTTCAGCAACTTGGCTGTTATGTCAATAGAAAAAACATTCTTTTTAATTTTTAAATATGAAAAAGTACTCGGAAGAAACTTTTTATGTAAACGTAACACTGAAGTCCACACAAAAGGAAAGAAGAATGGAGTTCATGTACAAATAAAGTATTCAGAAAAAGAATGGAGTTCATGTACAAATAAGTGTTCAAATCCTAATCCGTATAATTAGTTTGTATCGTACTAGCAGTAGCATGTACCTAAAATTTAGAAAAAAGGGTTACTTCTATTAAAATAAACCGCAATTTAAAAAAAAAAAACAGTACTGGGAATGTCGGGGGGGGGGGGGCGCAGGTGTCGGACCCAAGATACGCCACTGAGTATCAGCTAAAGAAAACATGCAAATAAATGCATGTAGCTAGTAAGTCCGGATTGCATTCTTATGGTGTAGGACACTGAGTTATCTATTTGTATGCAACCATATCCAGTAATGATCACTAAAGTCTTATAGTTTTATTAACCTTAAGCGTGTAACTATATTTTACTGCCGAATCCTTTTATTGCAATAAAATGTATGTTCATGCATTGGTCCACACTCCATGTTAGTGTTAATCCTGATTGGCTGATTGATAACCTTGAATTATGTACTTCTGTTCTAAAAATTACATAAAGAGGTAAAACTACAGGGCTCTGAAGGTAGCCCCTTATTTTTCCGGACAATCTTCATAACTCCCCCCTCCCACATACGCACGCACGAAAAACACATCCCCCATTGTGTTCAGAATCCAGAGAAAATTGCTGTGCTTAGGGATACTAAAGTAAATATTGTGTGTGTGTGTGGGGGGGGGACTTTGTCCTAGTTATGCCATTGTGCTACACACGACACTACTGTAAAAGTATATTACAGTAACAGCATTACTTCTAATCACTGATTTATATTAATATTTAAATCTGGCAAATAACCCAGATGCTAGTAAGTACATGACATTTAAGCTGTAGTGGCTTCATAACTACCGTTTTAATTACAGTAACTTCATAACATTAACACTATGTATTTTGAAAGTGTACTGGCATAGACTACAACTGGTCTGTTTAAATTTGGCAAACTATGTCGGATAGAACCCTTTGTATTCTGTTAAAAATGATAGTTACGTTTATCACTTGTACTTTTAAATTACATTATAAATGATATTCTTATCTTACTGCTCATCATAATGTAGCCATACTTCAGGAAAACAAAGCATGGCATGTAAGCATTTCATTCATCTTGAAGTTAGTTCCCCAACTCCGAAACTATGACAAATAGCACAAAATGTCAATTGTGAAGTTTGGGAGCACCATGTGTTTGCTACAGATTGGTCATAAAAGGTGGGGGCCAATGAATAGGTGAATTAGACTGCACAGTGGGGATTGCAAGGTATGGAAGTGTATTTACAGTATATGGAAGTACAGTGTCATCAGAATGTTTTCTAGGGATTGGAGAAAAAAACTGGTGCCGTTGAGGCCTGGCAGTAGCAGAGCCTCAACCTAACTGAATCGGACTGTTTTACCTAACTGAATCAGACTGTTTTTTAATTTATTTATTCAATCGTCGTCCATCGAAATATATGTTCTTTTTTTAACAAAATTAATCTTGGCAGAGTTTTTTCTTTCTACTTCTCTCTCTTTTTTTTTTTCTTTCTTCGTAGTGGCTAAGCACATAACCATAGATTTTTTGTTTGCCGAAACCACCTCAGAAATAGCCAGTGAAGTGGGCACCTGACGCTATATGTAATATATGTATATTTAATTTCAAAGGTTTGTACGACCAAGTAAATCCTTATATTTATATAATGACGAGACAAAAATTTCTTATTTATACAAAAAAAAATCATTAGCATGTGTGAACTGCATATTTTATTGCACTTTTCTTGTATATCTTTTAAAGTACAACATAGCTTTACGCTTTGAAGAGTGCTTAAACTCGGTTTCTTGAAGATTCATGGGCATCCTGCAAACTTTTACTCCTCTGAAACTCTTATTTGCCCGTGGCAAGGAAAACCTGACTGTGGAGTGCACATTTTAACACAATAAATAATGACATGAAAAATTTATGAAAGGAATTAAAAAACTAAGAAATGTGCGAAAAAAGTGTTGCCTTTTTTTGCAATATTTTTGTCAAATATCAAAGTTTTCAATTTTATCTGTCGCTCCTCCAAATTAAAAAGCAAAGCCCTGCAGCATGTTGATCCTAGGTATTATTACCTTGTGTGCAAGTAAGCAAAGTACTGTGACTTCCGTACATGTGTGGAATGCTAGTTTAGTGATGACACACAGTGAATGCATATTATTTAAGGTTTCCTATGCAGGTGAAATAAGGTAACATGACTTCATTGAATGACAACTGTATGTACAATGGAGTACACTTCTGAACAGTGGTCTGAGATAGTGTTGATATATGGAGAATGTTGGTGAAATGCACGTGCAGCTGCTCAGCTGTACTCGTAGCATTTCCCTGGTGGTCCTTGTCCTACACCTTCCACGATCACACCCGCCTTGTACAACATAACATCTCTGCCAAACAAGTAACACTATGACTTGGTAATGCTCTGGTAGACCACATCAATCCTTGAATAGGTTGAGCGCTGTGAGTGTTGTGTCCTTTGCACTTGCCCACCCGTAATATAGTGTACGAGAACTCGCTGTGGCCTGATAGCTAGATGTGCATGGAAAATACTGCGAATCATGGGTTTTACCCATACAACAGAGTACCCCAGCAGGCCATGTATACTGGTGATCATCAGTTCCATACAGACCGGTGTAATTATGTCCTCAATCAAAAGTCAATGAACCTATTATAGTTTCTAGCAAACATTTTGTGGACAGATGAATTCACATTCACACATGACCAAAATCACAACAGGCACAATCACTATCACAGGAGCATGGATGAGCAATGGTGGTTACAAGTAAGTCCAGGTATGTTGGTGGTTTAATGTCTGGTGTGGCATCTGGAAAAACATTTGCCAGATCAGTGTTCTTCCAAGGTTCTCTCACTGGACTACAATATCTACAACTGCTCCATGGTACCATACCAGACTTTTTGGATGATGTTTCATGTACAGTTTCATATGTGGTTTCAAAGCAATGGCACACATTGCACAGCATCGGTCAGCAACTTTCTCACCGCCACGTTCCACTGACACATCTAGGGCTATGGCAGCCCGAGTCACCAGACCTAACCCACTGGATTTTTTCCTGTTGAGGTTACTTGAAATCTAAGGTATATGATACATCAACCCCTGCAGGTGTGCTGCAAGAGCAGGTTCTTGCAGGATAGTTACCAGTGCTGAAAGTTAACTGATATTCTTGATACCTACTATGTAAGTCACATCCAGGAACACATTATAACAAATGATGGACATTTGGAATACTCTTAACTTTGATAGATATGTTTCTTTCTAGTAATGTAATAGCTGAGGGCCTCTATGTCAACAACACATGGCTGCACTTAATGATTTGTGTAAGTTGATTGTGTGGTGTGTACTATTAAATGTCTACAACTTATTCTGAGTATTATTTTCAGATCTTGTGTTCATATTACACTGCCATAGTGGTGCTGTTTCTTCATCAGCTCGTCATGGCATTTATTTTCATGGTTACCTAAATGCACTCATACATTTGCCTCCTCAATGTACAGCCTAATTTTTACCTATTGACCTACACATTTTATTACCAATTTTAGCAAACACATGATGCTCCCCAACTTTGCAATTTACATTTTTTCAGATTTTGGGGTACTAGCTTCCCAGATTTGCTACCAGGTGCACTACAGTCAAGCTTATTGGATCTGCCCCCTCGCACATTTCCTGATCCCGTTGGTTCCACATCTAAGAATGTGAAGCTTCTGTTTGCCAATGCAGCTGTGTGCATGTATATATATATATATATATATATATTATGTATGTGTGTGTGTGTGTCCACTTTATATTATGTAATAAAAATAAAGGACCTTGTTCAATTTCCCAGGACATGTTCTACACCCCAAAATGAGACATATACTCTATATAAACATTAATGAGGAACAATTTTGCTTACCCTTTATAACCTTTTTTTTTTTTATGTAAATTTCTTGCCAGTGTTAGCTATATATAAAAATGCCTGTTGAAATGATTTTGAAGACACACAGTGAATTGGTATGTTTACAGGAAGAAAAGTGCTTGCAATTTCTGATATGAGACTCAACACAGTCTGAGCATATGTTTTTATTGACTGTTTAACTCATTAAAATTTAGTGGAGGTGTTGTGGATTGTCTGACAGTTGTTTGGAACTTGCTTCTGAACCGTGTCAGTGAATGGAGTGGAGTAAATGAGATTTTTTAAATGTCCCCACAAGTAGAAATCCATTGGAAAATCTGGAAAGCACTAGTGCCAAGCTGAATGTCCTCAGTGACCTATTCACTGGGCAGGGTAGTTATTGTCCAAGAGTTATTGTATCATATAGCTAAAATGACTTGGGGCTCATGGACTATATACATTGTGAACCATATACATTTATACATACATAAACCATATTCATTGTGGGAAGTATCAATGGCGCATTCTTTACTTCAGATACCACCATGCATGTTTTTCTCTGCCCATAAGTGATTGTTGTGAAAATTTATGATGCTCTCACTGGTGAATCTGGCCTCATCTGTAAAGAGCACTGATGAAATGAATGGGTCACCCGCCCATTTCTGCATACTCCATTAGCCAGTTGTTTGTGATGGATAATCAGGAGATGTGAAATCCTGCACATGCTTCACGTAGTATGGGTACAAGCTCTGTTCATACAGAACTCTCGGCAAGGTCATGCTTTTGAGATATTTTCTATTGCAGATATTTCTTTATTCTGGGCACCAGGATTCTCTCCTCTAAAGCAAGTGTCCGGATGGCTCTTTGTCTCCTACTGTTTGCAGTAATGGGCTCTCTCTCTCTCTCTCTCTCTCTCTCTCTCTCTCTCTCTCATTCTCATTCTCATTCTCATGTGACTGTAAACAGTGACAAATGTTTCCCTGTGTGTAAGGTGCTGATGTGATAATGTTTGATGGTATGTAGATATGCCTAACCTCCCTACTTTTACCAAGTGATTTCAATACAAAAGATGTGTCTGTGTCAATTCATGAAATGAATAACCTTCCATGCTCATGTGAAAACAGAAGGAGATTAGTGTAGCACAATATGTGCTTAGCACATGGTTCGTACGCATCCTGGAAAAGTCCTGGAATTCCAAATTGCCCTGGAAATATCCTAAAATTATGTTACATGTCCTGGAATTCTATCCATTCCTGCCTTTTTGTCCCTGCACAATGTTTCATAGTTAAGAATTTTTCTACTGATATAACTTATGTCTGACAAATTTCCCTCCCCACCTCTGTTTTCTTATCTGTTAACAGTACTGAAGTTGTGTTATTAGCACGTCATTTGTAAAACAAAGATTGTGCCTATGTTATCACTTTGTCCATCCATCAGTGTACAGCATATCTCTACAACTATCAGTCTGACCAGAAAAATTTCTTTTGCATTGGGAAGCTTGAAATGTGAGAATGATGATCTTTGCATTCCGCAACTTTTTTTTTTTCTGATGCACGTTTCCTCCGCTAGAAGGCGTAAATGCAGATTCTACGAATTCAAAATATATTTTATTTCATATCTTTGCTTCTAAATATCCAGTTGAAATAATTATTTTTCCTTTCAATGCCATTTATATCAAAGACTGTTATAGGTACAGTCACTTCTTCAAGTAATGCATAGATTTTGCTCTAGGGAGGGCGTAAAGGTAAATTGTGTTTTCTCTAATATCTCTGCTTATGAAAGTCCTATTTCAAAAATTCTCCCCCGCATCGGATACAGCTCCTGATAGGAAATGTTTTGCACATAATTCCTAATTTCTGTTAAATAATGCTTTTTGGCCACCAGGAGGTGTAAGTGTTTATTTCTGCTTTGATGTATTCACAGCAAAATCTGAGCTCTTCTGAAAACTCTTGGAAAAATTCTTTCATGAACCGATATCTCTCACCTCCGAAAACCTTTTGAAAATACCTCCTGTGTAAAATAGTGCATAGTTTTCCCACCAGGTATTTGAAAAGTCTTTTTTTCTTAGCATAGCTTTTACCATGAAGACTACTTTTTGCCTACTTTCAACTTTTCCATTATGCAAAATTCTTCTGCTACCAGGTGTAGAGTCATATCGTATTTCTTCTTTGAAGTGTCTGATTTGGAAATCTCTTTGTCGCTGATACTTTCCTTCTGCTATGAGAAACTTTTTGTGTGCCATTTCTTAATTTTCGTAACATACTGTACTTTTTAGTCACTGGTGGAAGTGAGTAGCTGTTTCTATTTCTGGATGTTTTATTGATTGCAAAACTCCAGTTGATTATTTTTTTTTTTAGCCAGTTGCATTGACTTTGAGTAACTTTGATAAATTTCATTCTCATCGGAGAGATTCAAAAGAAGTGCTCATTTCAACCGAAAAATTCAGTGTTGTCTTTCTTCAAATATTTCACCTTCCTTATCCTTAAATTTCCAATGTCAGCATTATTTCAAAATAATTGAATATAAATAGTATTTAGTTTATACATTGATTTTGTGGTATATGATAGCATTACGAGAGTAATGATGCGTTTATGTTCTAACTATGGATTTTATACCTATATATTTTTGAGTTTTATGGGGTTTTTTTTATTTTATAATTTTCTTCAATGATTGAACTAAAAGCCAAAGTAAAAATTAATTTTTCTCAAATTTAGTATAGCATAATGTACATAAAAGTTTTGTAGAAATTAAACTAGTTACATGTTCAGCGACACTTTTGGTATTTCAGTATTTATCTGTGATTCTAAGTTTCTTATTAGCTGCAGCAGACATCAGTTTTCAACATTCTGTTGTATTAAGTTTGCTCAAGCCGGTAGGGAGCGGTTTGTTGTAGGTTACAGGTTTAACAGACCTGTGGTTTCTCTATATTTTAAGTAGGAGCATTTAGATCATATGTCCTGGAAAAGTTTTTCAATTATACGATTGAAAGAATGTATGAACCATGCTTGCATCTAACCTGCTTGCAAATCACAGCTCAGTGAAATACACAACATTGATACAGAACTGTAATTGGCATTATTCCTAGCTCTGCTGCATCAGCACTTTTATATGGATTTTTTACCTTATTTTGACATGTAAAACATGTCTCTAGCATGTGGCCAGACCATTTAGATATACCATGTATGTATTCAGCTTAACTATTTGCTTTCAGATAATGTGCTGCTTTAAATTAAAAAAAAAAATGATGTCCAAAACACTTGCAAATTTAAAACTTACACAATCACTACTCAAAAATGTATCCTTTATCAAAAATATTTCATGAAGAAACAAATAAAGAAATACTCTTTTTTTTTCTTATAAAAATTTGGTAAGTGGAAATTTCAAACTTGATTTCAAAAGTAATGTTCAAGAATGAATGTGTATATGGAATTTCAATCCTACATATACTGTATACAGTAGTGAACAAGTTAATCCAAACACTAATATTATAGAAAAGTTGTAATTTTGCAAGAAAATAAGTACAAAAATTAAACTTCAACTTTCCTAATAATTTATATGTGTGCTACTCTGTTCCTAATAAGTTCATTAATTCCTTAGGTATGGACTCTATCAACATAGAATGCATTTTTATTTCTGCATCTCTAAACCATACCTTTATATGGAATGTATGTAATCCTTTGTATCACAATTAAGTTTTCCAAGTATCTTTTTCATTATGGAACACAAATTTTTTATTAGGTTAATGACAGGAGAGTTATATGGGTACTCTAGCATTTGGATGTTGTGATTTTTGAAGAATCCTCACTTTTTTCGAAGTGTGGCATGGTGTCAGATCCTCTTGGAAGATGAGTTCTTTGTATTTCTAAATCTGCGGGTAAAAGGTTTTTTTTTTTTTTTCCAATATTTTTATCTATTAGTCACTTTTCATCATACTGTCCAACAGTTATAATGGACTGCCACGTCTAATACAACCCAGAACATCTGTTTAGCTGGGTGTGTAGAAGATATAGGGTACTCGCTCTCCTTGGACAAAGAAATGGCTATCATCTGAGAATGTGACCTTCCATTTCTCAACAGTACAATCTTTGTGCACCTTTGTTCACTGGAGCCCCTTCTGCATAGCTTCCATCAACAGTTGTTCTATTTGGTCTGCTGGCAGTCCTCTCAGCTTCCAACAATCTTCGATAGACTGTCATGTCAGAAACATTAAACCCAGTAGCTGCCAAGTCTTTAAGTCTATAGCAGACAATCTTGGATTCACGTTACTTCTTCTAACTAGTAACCAGTCTTGAGTATGTATAATATTCCTTTTTCACCCACATTTTCTTTTTCTGTCAGGGAGAAAAGGTATTTGTCTAACCTCTTTTAAATTTCATTAACAGTACGTAAAGGCTAAACCACTCATTGGCAATTTGTCTTGGAGATGTATCCATTTTGTGTACACACTAGAAAACATGGAAAATGCTATTAAGAAATGTAGGCTTTAGTTAAACATTGTAAAGCCACAACTGGCAATTGTAAACTGAAACCAAAACTAACATTGTTGTGAACCAAAAACTTCACAAAGTTTTGGTTTTGGTTCACTTGTTCAGATTAATTTATTTGCTACAGTACATATATTTTCTCTAAATATTGCACAGATAGCAGATATCTTTGAAATGTATGCACACACACACATCATTTAAAATTTTGCTGTATGGCCACTTTTGTGATGGTAGGCCAAAAGCAGTAGACTGATATGAATAATAATTTTTCATTAAAATTTCAGTATGATAAAAGTTATAAAATTTCATCAAAATTCATTTCCAATAAACATATTTACAACTCCCAGACATTGTCTGCCTTCCCTAATGGATTTCTGATTATTTAAATTTTAAACATATTTCTTCTTTTTGGAAATCTTTATCTGCAGTCATTTGGATAAACTAATTTGAAAATGAAATGTCATAAAAGTATTGATAAAAAATATTCTAATTCTAGATAAGTTTCACTCCTCAGATCTATTCACTATGCATATTTTAATAGGATGACAATCTGGATTAAAATGATCATTTTTGACAAACAGTACACTTAGAATGCCAGATATAATTGCATTCATTCTTACGGAGCCAGATTACAGCTGCTAGTTATTTAAGGACTGCTTGACCTAATAGACAGATTTGAAATTAAAACGCATACGAATCTTGGAAGTGTGTATCCATTTTCATGTTTACATATTTACAAAAGAAAAAAAGAATTATCATAAATATGCTGTTTCCAGTTCATTCATTTTGAATGTGGCATAACTAATAAAAAAAATAACCAAACAGGTTGGTTGCCTCTAAAGGTTTCTTTTTTTTTTTTTTTTGTAATTTATTTAGATTTCTGGATGTGAAATTCATCAAAATGCATTCAAGGAAAGCCTAATTGCAGCTTCCTTTGATTCTTGGTACATATTGCCTTTGCTAATTCAGCCATGTTTCCAACTTCCAACTGCAGATTTAGCCGTAGTTTCATCTTGCAAGTGTGCGTTCATAGATTTATTTATGTGTACTACAATTTGCAAAATAGATATAGCAGACTACGTACTTTTAAGAATTTCAAAAAATATGGCCAACCTGATTTATGTTAATCACAGTTAGTCTACTTGGTTGATTTGATCCAAAATTACTATTTCTGAATAAAATTTCACTAATTATTCCAACTGCAAAAATTCCTATCAAGATTCCATCATTCAACTTAATTACAGCTTCCTCTTAATTGTTGTCTAACACACACTAGCATCAATGAGGCAGAAGCAGCAGCATTCTTACCAAAATCCAAGAGGCAACTAGCCGACTGAGCTGCAAGACATCTAGTAGAAGAATCAAAGAACCAATTGTATGATGAAGAAACCAGAAATCACACACAACACAAATCTGAAACTTTGAGACAAGTTAACTGAGAAGTTTTAATAAGCACACAAAGTACAGGACCCAAATACGTACAGTATTTGCACCAAGATGGAAGAACAAGTAATTGGGCTAGTGGGCAGTGATTCTGTGAGAACATACGTCTAATGCATTTAGCTTTTTAAAACTTCCTTATAGAAACATCTGCTCAAAATGTCTGGTTAGTGGTTAAAAATTCACTTATATAAGCAGATCCACATATTTGTAGTGAGTTACACAGTTCTTGCATGATGGTTATAGCATGACCATGTCTCAGATTCAAGCAAGCAATAGGCAGGTTTACAAAAAATTCAGCTACTAACTTTTTTAAAACAAGTACTCTTAAAGTATGAAAAAACTTACCCTCCCAAAACATCGTTGTAGTCTTATTCCACAAGATCATAACCTGTGTCACATTTGTTTGCATGCAAAACTGTTTCAGCATACCCATGATAGAAAACATGTTTCTCTTGCTTTAGGAGCATGTATATTCTTGTAAACAAAGATATGCGATAAAGTGTTGTTTGCTCTTTACATTATTGTAATGTCATAAAATTTCACCATCATGAACATTGCCTTTAGTGGTTCATCTTACTGTAATATGAGAAAACATTTTATTTTACAGTTAAAAGAAGTCTCTTGACATTTCCCATGGGACATCCAGTATGAGTGAATTGATGTTGACACGTATTCATGGCAAAACCTTCTGTATTCACTTTAACTGCATGTTTAACAGTTTGCCTATGTGCCCCTAAATATTTTCTGTTGTCACCTCACCAGCCTGTAATATGATGTGTCATTATCACAGCAGTACAAGAATTCATTATCCATATTTTCTGTGGAAAGAGGTTTGACTAATGTTTCGTGTGTCAGAGTCAATAGTGTGAATAGTGCTTTCTGTTTTTCTTTTATAGGTCTACACTGTGTCCCAAAGTCACTTATTAGGTGTACAACTTTGATACTTCAGAAATTATGTTTTAAAGCAATTATCAGGACAGGCAATAATACATGTACAAAATCCCTTATAGAAAATAAATAGTTTGCAAAGTTTCATTTTGTTGTGTTATAATGCAACTGCAATTTAAAGTCTGCATTTCATTGTGTTATTACTCGTTTCTTGCTTCTTCTGTTATCATTTTCACAGCTTCCAAATTTGGATTCGGTGAGGTAAAATTATTAAAGACACCCCTAATTACTTTAAGGTATTAAATTAGCGACTGCCCATGCAAAAAAAAAAAAATATATATATATATCTTAGGCTCATGTACATTATGCCAATATTGAAGATATTACCAATTGTATAAGAAATGAATGCCAAAAGGCAAATTTGGACATTGGTATCTGTGCAGAATGATATGCCGCCTGACAGTGAGCAAAGACAGGATTAACAATTGTGCAAGAGGCTATTTGTTACTTGCTATTGGTGAGACAGAAGCAAGTGTAGGGTCAGCATTGAAAGGGAGAGAGATACACTAAATAGATCAGTATATAATGAATTTGCATAGTTTTAAAGGCTGTGAAAATGAAAATATGTGATACTGCTTGGATAACTGGATCAGACCACTGTGTAAAAGCACAAAATGCATTGCACATAGTGAATACAATCCTTAGACTACAGGATTTTGGTCATTTTTAAAGGGGGTCACAGTACTCCTGGAATTTAACTTAAATTTCAGGATTAGAAAGATACAGTTCAAATGTTTTATAATTATAATATTTACCTTCATGAAATTGGCTCAGTTACATAGTATTACCTATAGTATACAGTTACCTGTAATGCTGTTTTTTTGCCCCCCTTTCCAGCAATTAAAACTTGTAATATGTAAACTGAAGCCATAGACTGCTGTATCCTTTGGCAATATTAACTACATGCTATACAAGTCATGTTGAACTTTGGTAGGTGAAAATGTTTGTCATTCAGTATTAGACACACTGATGTAATACCCGTTCATGTAACAGTTTTGTTACATGTTCTTAGCCTCTTGCATATGTGGGTGTATCATGTGTGGGTCATTCCATGTCAAATCCAGGATTTTTTTTTTTACAAGTACTTATCCCCAGTATGTGTCATTCCCCAAAGCTTTCAGTTTTTTATTGTTGATGAATCAATAGATATCAGTATTTGAAATTATGAAAATGTTGGCTTGTGGGATCAGTGTTGCATTCAGAGAGTTTTTTCCAGGGGAAAATTAAAAATTTTGGGAGGGAGGCTAAAGTTTGTTGACTACTTATATATATATCACAATTTTGTTATTTATTTATATAACATTTTTAAATAGAGAACACACATTTTCTTATGCTCTTATATCGCAAATGCAAATTCCACGAAATCTACACAAACAAGTGAGTAAAAATGTTATACCTTTGCTTTAATTCAGTAATGGACCACGGATTGCACAATGGGGCGGTGTAAAATATTGAGGATGCCAGTAAGGTAAGGCTGTGCTGAAGAAAATCCTTCCAAGACATTATGGGTGGTAAAAATGTCCTCGCCTTACTATTAGCGTGTTTCTGATTATTAAGGAATCATTACAGTGTTACTGAAAACGTATGGTGTAATCATTTCCCTGCCATTTGGTTTGTCTTTTTAGATTATTTAGAATAGCAAATAGTAGTAAAAAAAAAACAACTAAAAACTAACAAACCGTTTAAACGGCAGTTTGAGATGCCTTGATTTTATTTATTTTTTCACCGAGTGAAAACCACCACCGCCAGGTGCAGAAAAAAATCATTAGGGGAACAATTTCTAATAATTTGCTATTGTTAAAAAGTAGGCGACAAATATTTTGTTGTATTGGAAGCACTAATGTCACATTACTACACTGAGGCAATAATATGGACAGGCGGCATCCAGAAGACTGAAATAAAACTGTTGACTGAAATAAAACTGTTTTTTTATGCTATCTTGACTGAAATAAAACTGTTTTTATATGCTATCTTGACTGAAATAAAACTGTTTTTATATGCTATCTTGCAAAATATGATGATGTATTGCAGTGCAAACATCTTTACTGTGTGGAATTAGGTTTTTATTGCGGAAGTAATCCGAGGTGTCTGTGCTTGAAAAATTACCCCTTCAGCGAGGACTGTTTAATGTTTTGTTGAAGGATGATAGAAATTTCAGACTGAAGTCCATGTGGACGGGTTTTTTTATTAAAATAATATTTTCCCTCATTTTCTTAACTTTTTTTAAAATCAATTTCTCCAAATATTCAGCTATCTGTATAAACGAACACAGACTAAAATAAGGGTAGATCGCCCAAAAACCTACGGGGAATGAGGGTAGGGGCCTTCATGGATTTTCGGGTGGGGGCTAAGCACCCCCGAGAAGATACCTGATAACATCACTGTGTGGGATGTATTTGCACAAAAACATGATTACCTAAATTTCTTATAATGATGGAAATACCAAAATTGTCATCTTCAAGTAAATTCCTATGCAAAATCCATGGATGCAATTGAACGTTTCTGTCGAAGTTTTTGAGTTTTAAGCATTGTTTTTCTTTTAATTAAAAGGAACTGGCGTGGCCTTGTATGTATAGAAAGTTACAACAAATATGACCTAACATAAAAAAGAAAAAAAAAATGTGAGTGAGTGAGAAGAGAAAGAGTGTTAACTTTCAGCCGAGGAGCTGAGAAACCAATTTTTTAAACATGACACATACACAAAAGCAGTAAAATGGTGTATCTTCACAAGTGGCTAACCAACTCTTGATTTTTATGCTGTATCTGTCGTTAGCATAGGGGCAGTAACCATCCATCTGCATCGAAGCCCCGTACGCAGCAGGATTCGCTGAACTGTCATTTTAGACACACTTCCAGTAGCCCCCTGGTTCATTCAGCCAGTGAATTGCTCCACTGAATCGCGTCGATCGGCCCTCGCGCGGTTTTTTATGCTATCAGCCGACGTTCACCTCTCACATCAATGGCACGTAGTGCTCCGCAGTTTTCAGATCGCTTATTCGCAGGGGTGCCATTTCTCCAATCACAATACACTTTAATCACAGCAGCACGCGAACAGTTCACAAACTGCGCTGTTTCAGAAATACTGCCACCCCTGTCCCGAAAGCCGATAATTATACCTTTTTGCAAATCTGATAAATCGCTCCTTTTATCCATGACAGCAGCGAGTGATATGTTATCAGAATGCATACAGTACACCATATGTACCCTCCAAGCCAGCTCAGCCGCCGCCCCGGTGGCGCAGTGGTCCTAAGGCGCTGGCCTCTGATCATTCGTCCGTAAAGGGTCCGGGTTCGAATCCCGGTCAGGCATGGATGTTGTGTTTGTCTTACGGCACTGGCTCTCTCCCTTCCCTGGAACCAGTGACCCTAAATTAGGGACGGGCGACTACTTATAGCCCATTGAGTTGCTCACGGTGGTCGTTAAACCTCCAAAAAAAAAAGCCAGCTCACGACACGTAAGCACTTTCGTTGGGTACGCGCTGTTGACGTCAAAAGTAGGAGGAGATGGTCTACAATAATATGACTCGACTATATATATATATATATATATATACACTGACGGAAAAAAATCCCAACACCACGAAAAAATAGTTGTAGAGGAATGAAATGGCGGCAATACATTTGTATAGGTAACATATTTTATCGATTAAGGTTTCAAGATCACAGCTTATTGTAAGCGCGAGAAGAGCCATTTTAAATGTGAAATGCTGGTACATTAATAACCGGTGTAACCGTCAGAATGTTCTAACCAACACACGGCCATCACTGGCACCCAGGCAGAACCGGCTTTCATCAGAAAACACAACAAATCACTCCGTCCTCCAATGAGCTCTAGCTTGACACCACTGACGTCGAAAACGGCAGTGGTTTGGAGTAAGTGGAATGCACGCTACAGGGTGTCTGTCTCGGAGCTGTCCTTCAAGTAACCGATTTGTAACAGTTCGTTGTGTCACTGTGGTGGCAACTGCAGCTCGAATTGCTGCCGCAGACGCGGTACGATGCGCCACGACCATACGCCGTGCCTGGCGGTCTTCCCTCTCAGTAGTGCCACGTGGCCGGCCGGAACCCGGTCTTCTTGAGGCAGTACCTTCACTTGACCACCGCTGCCAACAATCATGCACAGTGGCTACATTCCTGCAAAGTCGTTCTGCAATATTGCGGAAAGAAAATCCACCTTCTCGTAGCCCTATTACACGACCTCGTTCAAACTCCGTGAGCTGTTGGTAATGGCTTCTTCGTCTTCTTAAAGGCATTCTTGACTAACATCAACACCCTACGTCGAATCTCAACGATAACTAACGCTCACGAACGCAGCAAACCTGCTTTGCATGTTCCGAGGCGCTACTAGCGCCACACGTATGCGCCGAGCGCGAAATTTGCATAGACGTCATCTTACAGATGTACTCTCACCGCCTACCAACTGTCGTTTATCTAACACAACCCCTTCTTGGTGTTGGGATTTTTTTTTCGTCAGTGTATATATATATACACACAAACACACAAGGTCGAGTCGCATTAGTGTGACCACCAGCTAATACCCAGAGTAACCGCCGTGTGCAGCACAAACAGCAGCTAGACGGGCTGGGAGTGACTTGCTGGAAGGTGTTCTTTTTTTTTTTTTTTATTGGAGGTTTAACGACCGCCGTGAGCAACTCAATGGGCTATAAGCAGTCGACCGTCCCTAATTTAGGGTCACTGGTTCCAGGGAAGGGAGAGAGAGCCAGTGCCGTAAGACAAACACAACATCCATGCCTCACCGGGATTCGAACCCGAACCCCGTTCGGACGAATGATCAGAGGCCATCGCTTAGACCACTGCGCCACCGGGGCGGCACCTGGAAGGTGTTCACAGGTATGTGGAGCATGCTGACTGCAGTGCATCTGACAGCTGCTGGAGGGTGCGTGGTGGAGATCTATAGAGCGAACAACACGATCGAGGTGGTCCCACAGATGCTCAATTGGGTTTAAGTCTGGGGAATTAGGGGGCCAGGGAAGTACTTTGAAGTCTTCATCGTGCTCTTCCAACCACTGTCGGACATTTCGAGCTGTGTGATACGTCGCATTGTCGTGCTGGAAAATCTCATCCGCCCCAGGGAAGACAATCGGCATGTATGAGTGTACGTAGTCTGCAAGGATGAATTCATAACGAATTCGGTCCATAGTGCCTACCACAGGCATGAGTGGACCCAGAGAAGGCCACGAAAGCATTGCCTAGACCATAATGCTGCCCCCACCAGCTTGTGTTCTTCCAGCAATGGTTGAAGAGTGTTTATTCTCCGATGTTTCTCGCCTTATACGACAACGTCCATCCGTTCGGTGAAGCAGAAAACGTGACTCGTCGGAGAAGACAATCCTTTGCTCATCAGCGGAGGTGCAATTTTATTTTTTGGTTGGAGGTTTAACGACCACCGTGAGCAACTCAATGGGCTATAAGCAGTCGCCCGTCCCTAATTTAGGGTCACTGGTTCCAGGGAAGGGAGAGAGCCAGTGACGTAAGACAAACACAACATCCATACCTCACCAGGATTCAAACCCAGACCCATCTCGGACGAATGATCAGAGGCCATTGCTTAGACCACTGCGCCACCGGGGCGGCCGGAGGTCCAATTCCGATACTGCCTTAGAAATGTAAGCCTTTTATGCAAATGCACCTTCGTTAGCATAGGTGCAGTGACCATCCGTTGACAATTATGAAAAATAAAAATACAGAAACATATAATCTCTAGAACCTTTATATATCTATTTATTTTTTGCTCTTCTCGTTTTTTGTTTAAGATAGAGCTAATTTTTCATATTTTTGATAAACGTTTGGAAATCACAGCCTGAATTTCATTTTTTTAAATAATAATATTCAGCGAAAGAATATATTTCCTTTTTCATTTGCTGATGGGCAATTACAATTGCGTTTCAAAATATACGTCGAATCTCGTAGTTTATCTGTTTGCATTCTTTCCCCCCTTTTATTTTTTATTTTCCTCCTGACAAAGGAACAGACGTGCCCTCCCACGTCTGCCCCCTCAATAATTTGCTGAAGTCGGCGCCCCTGATACATATTATATTCACATAGTGTATATACGTATAGCATATGCACATAGCCTATACATTTGATAGATATAGTAGATATTGATGTTTACGTAGGGTGTCTGAAAAGTTATCGGACCGCCAATGAAGGAATAATCGTACATATAGTGCCGAAAAGATAACGAAATCATATAATGTTCAATGCGTGGATCACTATATCTAGCAGTTCAGAGTAATGCAACATTTTACAATGTGCAATAAAAAAAAGTGTTCTTCAATTAAATTCATGTAGCTTTTTTTTTTTTTTACATTTATAGACTATGTAATTTTTTTGAACATGTAAAATAATCTTTTTGGAATGTTTAATTTGTGACGTACATCGCTCTTAATCTCGTGGGGGAGGGGGCTTAAGCACCCAAAGCCCCCCCCCCCCCATGTGTGCTCCACTGCATTTAAAACATGCCAAGGAAAATTAAAGCAGGTGGGGATATACCCCAGCAAAAACAGTCTTGCTGGGCCAGCACTGGGCCATTGCTGGCAGCCAGCTCAGCCAACAATGACCCAGCACTATGTTGCCGCTGCCGAACCGTCAATAAAATGTTCGGGCGGCCAACAGAAGGGCCAGCAGTTCAGGCCAACAGTTGGCACCCCATCAGTTCTCATATGCCACAACAGGGCCATCAGTTGTCCATCACAGGCAGTAGCTGCCACAAGTGGCCCTTCAGTGGTCCTGCAAGCACGTGCCAGAAATGATGGCTAGCCTAATGTAGTCCGCTAGTGGGCCGTTAGTGGCAGCCAACAACCACGTGACGTAACTGGTGGCTTGCCGAATCTTGTACGCCAATTTCCCAGTAGCAGCCATAATAATAATAAAAAATCAAGGACAACCGCAGTTTCCCAAAGCTACATTTTTTTTTTGTACCCTTACAAAACTTGTGAATTAACGCACTGCGCTGGGGAAATTTTCTCAACAGACCGGAAAAACGCCCGCTTGCGTCAGAGAGGATTTAAACCAGGGCCGTTGGCGTGGCAGCTGAGCTCTCTACCGACCGGACTAATTTGCCGCGCTCGAGCGAATGCCTAAAGCTGTCTGTTTGGTATGCATTGTGTAATCGAATGCGTCCCTCTTTCATTTTATAATATTGCGAGGTATTTTTCATAAAAGTCAGTTTCATATAATTCATAAATTAATTTTTTAAACGTAACGATAGTTTGTTTTTTTTACTTTAAGGAAACTTCACTCATTTTCAAGGAGTGTACATACTTAGAGTCGCTTTCCAAAGTTTTGTACTGTCCTTGTCGTCTTGAAAAGAGATTATTGAATAAATATATATTTACCCCGGTTCATGTCACATTCTGTTACATTTTTAAAGTTGTGTCTTTCCTTTCCGTTGTCCGAAGCTACATTTGTTTTAAAGAGTAAAGATATTGTATTTTACTTCTCGTTATTTTTAGAAGCGAATTCCTCCCAGTCTTGTGTATTTAGTCTTGTGTACACCTCATAGCGTTGCTTTTTTCTCTTTCAAATAATTAATAAATTTTGTACGCGTATAATTCTTTTTCTTTTCTTCCAACAAACGTTGTTTTAATGGTTTTCCAGGACATTTGTTTCAAATTTTTGCTTGTTATTCATCCACTCCATTCCATGAATTGTTATTCATGGGAATGGAGTGGGTGTATTTCATGGCTGTAATCTAGTATTTCACGGCTTAATCTGATATCTTCGTCGACGCAAAATTTCATTAGGAAATTAATTCGCCTCTCTACATATGGATTTTTTCTTAACATCCACTAAAATAACACCATGGCGATAGCGTCGTCTTCAACTAACTGGTACCGGAAGCAACTAACTGCGCATGCGCAGTCCGTTGCTTCCACCTGCTGTTGGGGTTGCATTGGTTGCCAGCAACGGGCCACTAGTGGCACTTGCTTGGATTCCCACAATTCACGGCGATGCTGCAGGGCCATCAATGGCTCGCCAACTGATAGCGCTGCCACCAACGGACCACTACCGGGCCGTGAGCGGCCGATTTCAGCCAGCAGTGACCCATCACTGCCAGCTGGTGGCCAGCAGTTTCCCAGCACTTGTGTTTTTGCTGGGACAGGGTGTCCGTAAAGTCTTTCCCACACTACAAAAATTAATATAAAAAAATTTATGTAAGTTAAAATAAAATGGTTGGCGACATAATATAGCAGCACTCATAAATTATTTTTTTTATTTCTGTTCTTTAGATGAGCGCTACTGCTGAATAAGATGAGCATTTCATCGATAATGGCTTCCATGCAAGAAAAAGCGGCATGCGTGTTGTGGTTCCATGAGACCAAATCGGCAGTTACCGTCCAGGGTCATTTCAGAAAAGAGTGCAGATGATCGTCATCGGACCAAATAAGCATAAAAGCTTGGTATGAAAAGTTTAAAGCGACGGGTAGTGTAAGTGTTGGCGATCTTCCCCGAGCGGGTCGAACACCTGTTACACAAGTGACAGCTGCAGCTGTTCAGGAGACATTTCTGCAAAGCCCCTGGAAATCCATTCGTCGTGCATCACTGGAAACTGGGATTCCCCGTCCCACGGTTCACAAAATTTTACATAAACGTCATCTCTGTGCTTATAAGGTACAGATCGTTTAAGCTCTTCAGTCTGACTGATGACCGCCTCGCCGTGCTGCGTTTGCGACGGAGATGTTGCAGCGCATAGCTCATGATAGTGATTGTCTGTTTCTCAGATGAAGACGCATTCGCCGTCTCTAGTACAGTAAATATATACACAATGTACGAATCTGGGGATCAGAAAATCTCCATAATGCCATTGAGCAACAGAGGGTTAGCCCAAAAGTGAACGTATGGGGTGGCCTGATCACTGGCGCACCCACGGGGGATGGTGGCTTTGGGGCTTAATCCCCACCCAAAGCCCTGTACGTCAACTCGTTTATCTACCTATCTAATGCATATCTGTCTATCTTATGCACTATATATATATATATATATATACTATGTGCATATACACCACACATGCATCTAGCCCCCCCTCCCCAACAGGAATTCCTGGGTGTGCCACTGGGCCTGATGCATGACAGAATAATGGAACCCTTCTTTTTCATAAAGCCTACAGTAACGTGTACCTGGACATGCTAGAACTTTTTGTAGCACCTCAGTTGCATGCACTCCAACCTTCGGTTATTTTCCAACAAGACGGTGCCCCACCACATTGGTCAATAATAATGGTTCGTGAGTTCCTGAATGACAGACTTCCGGACAGTTGGATTGGCCGCGACGGATCCATGACATAGCCACCTCGATCGCCAACATAACCCTTCTAGACTTTTTCCTGTGGAAGACCAAGTTTACTCTAGCAGTGTTTCGGATGTCAAGACGAAGAGCAGAATAACGGACGTCATTGGTTCTGTCTCTTCTGAGATATCAAACAAAACATGGCGTGAAGTCGAATATCGCTTGGATGTCCTCCGGGCCACAAATGGCGCCCATGTGGAGGTGTACTGACACTGGAAAAAAAATTAAACTTTACTTGTGCACAATCATTGTCGTGCAATCCCTTTGTTGTACCTGTAATACATATTTTTATATTGGTTTTTGTAATGTGGAAAAGACTTAATGGACTCATATATGGAAAGACTTAATGGACTCATATATAGTAACACCATATTAAGAAATAAAGTTTACATTCCATAATAATTGGTCCTGTGTGTTTACAATTTATTTTGTCAATATTTTTTTACATGAATACAAGTTCGTTTATTTTGTTCAGAATAACTTTCGGGGTTTTTAAAATAAATTAATAAATACATTATCTTTTTCATATTTTTGTTATCACTGCTTCCGTTTTTAATGACCCGTATTGCAAACATTTAAATCTGGAAAACCTAGTTTTAAAATTTGTGCTTTATCTTTATTTATTTATTTATTTGATAGAGGTCTGCAGTGGCGGCTGGCGACTACGTGCTAATGCTGTTGCACGCTAAAAAAAAAAAAAAAAAAAAAAAAAAAAAATTAGTAGCGATTGGTATTAAAACAATAAGAATGGCAATTCAAATTGTTTTTGGCGGAAAGATGCATCAATGATTTGCTGCCAACACAAAATCTTATTCTTAACCGGGCAAAGAAAGTTCTTGTTCGCCGATCGGTCTTAAAAACATTGTATTAAGAACTGAAATCGCGGCGCCCGGCCTTTCGTGCTACTTGTTGGTCAGCACGCCTATACAGTGTGGTTGCTGCTGCAGCTTACGTCACCCCCCCACCCCATCTGTCCTTGGGTGTTGTCAAGTAGTCCATAAAGGCTTGCAGCGTACTGAACTTCTCTGAGCACTCCAATCTCTTTCTCCTTAATTAATACAGACATTTGACGTGGACCAGGAACATCAAACAAAGGTATTCGTTCTTTCCAATTTTATAAGTGAGTCACGGAAAAATTCTCATTGGCCGCGAAAAGTTCGCAAAAGGTGTAGTGGAAGCATATCCGGCGCGTAACTGGAAGACCTGGGTTCGTTTCCCGATGGCGGCCAATTGATAATTTTTCCGTGACCCACTTATAAACGTGGAAAGATCGAATACCTTTGTTTGATGTTCCTTCTGCTATTGGAACTGGGAACAGGGCAAAGTTTCACCCACAATTCTACAGGATGCGGTAGTTGACCAAAACAGAAGAAAAGCTTGTCTTTTTGTTACCGTGCTGTCAAGAAATTTGCGCGATCAATCAGTTAAATTATTTTCGTGCTCTTAAACTTTTTGCTCTTTCTAGTGTAAAGTTTTCGTAATATTTTAATTTCTTGAATGCGTATTTTTGGAGAGGGCGTAAAAATGAAGCTTGATCCACGTGCAATTATTTATACTTTTTTGAGTTTCATAAACTCTTTATGGTGTGATTTCGTACAGTAATTTAGTTAATTCATGTATAATTAATTCATATTTAATTTCTTAGGAAGTGCACCGAAATCACAAATAATTAATAGGATTACAAGGTTGATTGTACATTGAACAAAGACACCGCAAAAATATTTGCCATTAAAAATACGGAAATGAATAAAAACGTATTTTCAATAAACTTGAGTAAATTAATAATTTTGTTTTAGATGATACACAGCTGAATATGTTTTCTCGGCAACTGAAGTCGTCGCAGATTAATACAGTAAATCTATATATTCTGCAAAATATTAGGCTTAATATTTTATTTGATATATGGTTATGAATTTAACCACTAACATTAAAAAAACCATTAATGTAATTACTGATGCTAAAAAGATGAAGGAAATTACAAACAATTCATATAAATTTGTACATAATTACGGAAAACATCTGGAGTTGCTTTTTTTCTACGGCGGATGATGAGACTAAGCCCGTTGAATATCAATTCCAAAGTCTTTGCTGGAAGAGGGGGGGGAGGTAAGTCGTAGCACGCACATTGTCAGCGGCACGAGTCGCCATCGGAGGTCTGCTCATGAAAGGCACAAAGCCAGTGATGCGTGTATAGCACCGTGTAGTAAACGGTGCAGAGGCGAAACTACGGCGAGACTGCATGCAGTCTGATTAAAATTGAAACTAATTTTTACACAAGTTTTTGGTACACTTAAAATTCGAATTTCTTCCTTAAAATGTTTAAAGGATTCTAGCTGTTCACATTCAGGAATGAAGGAGTGGTTATATGGTCCGTCGAACTAAAAGAGAACTACGGCCGTCAGCGACATGTGACTTACTGCGGAGGTAAAGCACACGTCAAGACAAATCTGCAGCTATACATTCCGTCGGTGTAGTTTAGTTGGCTCGAACGGCACACTCCGGAGACCACCGGCAGATGTGTGAATTTCACTTTGGCACTCGAACGTAAAAATGGATCTACTGGCCGGTGGGCTCTTCGAAACGTGTGTGATGTTCGTTACACACATCGTCTGGAATTAATGAAAAATTCTTCGCTTCAAAAAATTTAGAGGCAGATGATGTGACTCATTCCGGAGTGAGGAGACGCGGTTTCCATCTGGTAACCATCAAATTTGTGAATTTCACAAACAATGGAGCCCTCTGTTTTTCTTTAGTCGGATGGACTATACATGGGTGTAGGAGAAGTGGCCACCGGAGAACTGGCCACCCGGAGAAGTGGCCACCGGAGAAGTGGCCATCCGGAGAAGTGGCCACCCGGAGAAGTGGCCACCGGAGAAGTGGCCACCCGGAGAAGTGGCCACCGGAGAACTGGCCACCGGATAACTGACCACCCGGAGAACTGGCCACCCGGAGAAGTGGCCACCGGAGAACTGGCCACCGGATAACTGACCACCCGGAGAACTGGCCACAAAAAATTTAAGGGGTCGTATAAAAATTGCATTTTTGACCGCTTCATGCCCACGACCCCCAGAGGTTGGTTATCTGAGTCATATAAAGTTTCCGTAATTTCGTCTTTTTCTTAATTGCGAAATTAATGTCATTTTTAGAAAAAATGTTTACGACGTACATTTCAACAGAAGATTTCAGGGTTTTCAAACTACAAGTCTGCAAATTTTCTGAGCGCATGTGTAAAATATAAAGCCTGCATTTCTGGTCCGATCGGGAGGTTTTCATCATTCTCAAGCTACGTACAACTCGACACATTTTCTGCGGGCATGTGCCTACTATGCAAAACGAGAGGGAGGGGGGTACCAACACTGTAAAATATGAAGAATTACTCGTCCGATCGGGAGATTTGCAGCATTTACAAGTTACATCTCGACATTTTATCTGAGCGTATGTGCCTACTCTGGAAACCTGTCGGGGAGGGGGGAGAGGGGGTAATACCAAAACTGTAAAATATGAAGAATTTCTCGTCCGATCCGAAAATTTTCAGCATTTACAAGCCCCCCCCCCCCCCCGACAGGTTTCCTGAGTAGGCACATGCCTTCAGATAATGTGTCGAGTTGTAGCTGTTAAATGCTGAGATTCTCCCGATCGGACGAAATCGTTCATATTTTACACTTTTGGTATTACCCCCCCCCCCCCGGACGGGTTTGCTGCGTAGGCACATGCCAGAACAGAAAATTTGTCGAGTTGCAGCTTGTAAATACTGAAAATCTTCCGATCGGGATCGGAAGATAATTTTTCCTCTTTTACACTTTTGATACCCCCCTCACATACACAGGTTTGCTGAGTAGGCACATGCCTTCAAACAATGTGTAACGTACCAGGAGATGTGACGTACCTGCCAGAAGTACGCACACGACATAAAGGCAGATAGGAATCAGAATAAAATGTCCGCGTAGCTCAACTGGTAGAGCAACTTATTCCGGAATGAGTGGACCCGGGTTCGAATCCCGGCGTAGACCAAAAAATGACGGAGAAATTTACTTCGTTATAATGGCGCCCGAACTATCCGGATGACCCGACCGTTCACAATCTCGCAATGGTGTGATGTTATTTCCACACCGCGAGATAGGAAAAATAAGAGCAGCACTTCGAAAAAAAAAAATAAAAATAAGGGGGAGATGATGTAACGTACCAGGAGATGTGACGTACCTGCCAGAAGTACGCACACGACATAAAGGCAGATAGGAATCAGAATAAAATGTCCGCGTAGCTCAACTGGTAGAGCAACTTATTCCGGAATGAGTGGACCCGGGTTCGAATCCTGGCGCGGATAAAAATGACGGAGAAATTCACTTCGTTATAAATGTGTCGAGTTGTAGCTTGTAAATGCCAAAAATCTCCCGATCGGACGAGGAATTTTTCATATTTTACACTTTTGATATTAACCCCCCCCCCCCCCGACAGGTTTAAAGAGAGTGTGTGCACATACGCTGAGAAAATTTGTCGAGTTGCAGCTTGTAAATGCTGAAGATCTCCCGATCGGAAGAGAAATGAGAATTTCTTGATATTTAACGGTTTCGGTATTGCCCCCCCCCCCCACACACACACACTAGTTTCCTGAAGCAGCAGATGCCCTCAGACAATTCGATGACTTGTAGCTTGTAATGGCTTAAAATCTCCCGATCGGACCAGAAATTCTTTATATTTCATATTCTAGGTTTTAAGCCCCCCCCAGACAAGTTTCCTGGGTTTACTTATACTCGCAGAGAATTTGTTTAGTTATAGTTTATAGAAAAATACCGTAAATAAGAAAATACGAAATTACGGACATTTTATGTGTGTCAGATAACCAATCTTGCGTTCTGGGACCACGGAACAGACCAGAACGCAATTTTTATACGGCCCCATAAAATTTTTGTGGCCAGTTCTCCGGGTGGCCAGTTCTCCGGTGGCCAGTTTTCCGCTTAGTCTTAGCTCCGAAAATCATGGAAATGTCAAAATTTCTTACTGAAAATGAAATATTAAAAAAAAAAATATGAACAATAGTTGCTCAAGTAGTGGGGAATATAGCCACACGAAATTTGTTTATGCAGAACAATTTTATGGCACTGAAATTGCAATGTGTCCAGTTCTCCGGTGTCCAGTTCTCCGGTAGCCAGTTCTCCGTACCCGACTATACATACGAGACAAAAAAAGAATGTTGTTCACATTGTTGAAGATTCTCTGGGGGTTATTTGATCATTTCTGTGGCTGTGAGCCACTACTACGAACTGAATTCGGTCCATTTGATGTGGTAGAGTAAGTCCAAACTCTCAAACAATTGCGAAAAACTACACAAACAGTCACAGTTAAATTGCATCTACCGCGTAGAGATAACTTTGGGGTATGACGTTAATTTTGTTTTGTGGAGAAGAGTATTATACTGCCCGACATTATTACTAATGTGCATGTTTAGTAATTTCATAGTTATATATATATATATATGTACACAACTATTAAATTTGTAATGCCTTGAAAGTCAGATGGGGGGCGCAGTATTTTACGGTTTTCCCCGGGCGCAGAAATACCTAGTTACGCCTCTAACACGGTGCGTGTACAATTTCTGAAATTGAAGTATGGCTCAAAAGGAATTTGTTTCTTCTTGAATTAGAGATTTGATTATTGTAATGTTCACGAATTGATTGTGTTTATAAAGTTCTTAAACACAACACAAATTTTAATGTTAGAACCAGACACGATAGAAGGAAATGGCTTTGTTTATGGGACACAACTCATGAGCCATACAATTAAGTAAAATAAAAATAATTAAGTAAATTAATCATGAATTAATTAAGTAAAAGAAAAATATTACAAAGTTAATATGTTATGTAAATATTTAGTGACTAAGTAAAAGTGCAGCGTTACTAAGAAGTCCCACCTTGTCGCCTTTTTCTGAACACAGAAAAGGACGATAAAGTGGGATTTATTAAACTACAGTGTTTCGTCGAACACTGTAGTTTAAAGAAATGTACTAAGTCACGGCAATTTATTTCTTCAAATTAAAATAGAGTTCTCGCTTGGCTTATACAGAACGTTTTCTCGAAATCTGTTTGGAGTTCCCAATTCAGTTCTCAATATAGGCCAAAATACGACAATCTTTATACCCCCCCCCCCCTCCCTTCCTGAACTTTTGTGGCCAGTTGCCCTAAACTCTTATTTCGAAAACTTGGGAAACTGCCACACATTCAAAGTGTTCCTCGAAGGAACAGCAATTTGTGCCCGGCTTTTAATGAAAAACATGTGATAGTTTCCCTGTGTGGCGGTTTACCGGCAACCGACGCTAAAACTCTGGCTAAAACCAGACTACAAACCAATAACCAAAGCCGATGTCATTCGCCGCAGGCATTTGAAGTCTAGTAGATGTTCGACCTCTCCAAGACCAAGGTATGTTATCTGCAAAGCGCCTTCAAACAAACATAAAAAAATTTAAAGCTTCGCGCAAGCATAGTGTCTCTCAGAAGCCAGCCGCAGTTGAGTGGCAGAAACGTTGCAAACCAAAGGGGATTGAATCCCTTTGTGTTACTTGAGGGTTAACAGCCCTGGGGTTGACAGCTGCTTTCCACAGTGCAACATCAAAATAGCCGTAATTGCTTCCCCATCCGCCGTTAATCCCCTGCTGAATTCAGAAGGTGTAAAACAGCTTCTTGTTAAACGAGCGGTTTGGTGTGTGCATTTGAATGCGCGTTTCCGATGTCTTGCTGTTCAACAAGACATCGCAAACGCGCATTCCAAAAGCTACTGCACAAGTGCGGACTGGGCCGCCAAGATACCGAAAGAATTCCCAGTGGGCCACCATGTTCTGACTTCTGAGCTTCTACGCCTTATGCTAAATCAAGAAAAAAAAAGTATTTACATACTTGTACCTCAGTATTCTTGTAGAAGAAAACCAAGTTATGCTAAAGCGACAAAAAAATTTTACCACTTTGACGGCATCAGGGAAAAAAAAATACGTAGCAAATGTTCTGTTGAGCCAAACACTGTTTTTGATACATCTCTTTGAATTTAAGACAGAGCTTAAATTTAAAATACATTGATTACACATGTTAAATTTGAGCTCCGACCCTTTCGGTTGTTAATCTCTACATCCATTCGTTTTTGCCGGTTGCCGGTAAACTGCCACGCCGGAAAACTGCCACATGTTTGACATTAAGGGGTCGGGCACAAATTGCCTTTCCTCCGAGGAATACTTTGAATGTGTGGCAGTTTTCCAGTGGGGTAGTTTTTCAAGTCTCCGAAATATGTGTGGCTGGTTTCCAAGGTGCCTAACGCCGAGTTCTTTTGTTTATCGGAATTTTCAGGCCTGTTTAGCTTAGGGCAACAGGCCAGAAATAGAAACGGCAAGTTTAAGGAGGCGGGGGAGGGGTGATGATTGCCGTATCTTGGCCTATATTAAGAATTGAATTGGGAACTCCAAACAAATTTCGAGAAAAAGTTATATCTAAGCCAAGCGGGAATTGTACTTTGCTTTGAAGAAATAAATTGCCGTGACTTAGTAAATTTTTAAAACCACAGTGTTCGACGAAACAACGGATTATAGCATGACTCATGCTGTGTTCAGAAAAAGATAATAAGGTGGGATTTTTTAATAACGCTGCGCGTTTACTTACTTAAGCACTAAATATTTACATAACATGTCAAGTTATTAATAAATATTTCTCTTTCACTTGATTCATAGGCCTTAGACACCTAGTTCAGTTCTACTTTAATACCCCCCTTCAGGGCTTAGCTTGTTAAAATTATATTGAAGTGGTAGCGGACAAAACAATATGATCCAAACATCATGATTCAAACGAATTCTTAATGTATGAAAATTTCTCCCAATTACAGATGTGTACAAAAAAACATCTGAAATGCTTTCGAAAGATTTGAGGATGGACTGGGGGTGACTATACCTTTTGCGGACTCCTGAAAAAGGGGAAAGAAATAAAAAAAAATCACAAGGTAGTTTATTATTGTTTTCGCTGCGCTATCTGAAATTTTTTTTTGTAGAATATCAATTCTTCAAGCATCCTGCATAATTCTGGGCCCCTTCAGAATGCGAGGCCGGGGGCTTCAGCCCCCATAAGCCCCTTAGTAAATGGGCTCTTCTAATGTACATCGATGAGTCATTACATTATGACCACCTACCTAATAAGCTGTAGGACCTCCTTTAGGCCGCAAAACAGCGGCCCCTCGGCGAGGCATCGATTCAATGAGGTGGCAATAGGCATCCATGTTCGATTAGGTTCATGTCAGGAGAATTTGGAGGCCAGGGCATTAACAGAAAGCCACCACAGCATGCCCCCCCTCCTTGACGATTCTGACAGTTGCCATGAATAGATGAACTTGGGCCGCACCGATGTTCAGATAACTGACAGCTGTCACGGATTGTGCTATTGGGATAATGGTGCCTAAAGTGTGCCAAGAAAACACCGCCCCCGACGGCCTGTTTCCTCACAACAGTGCTGCAGGTGTCATATAGCCTCCGTTGGCAATCGGCGTATCAGCGCTCGGCCGTCTACGTGATGCACCAGGAATCTTGATTCGTCAGACCAGGCCGCTTTCTTCCAATCACCCACGGTCCAATCTCGATGATCTTTGGCCCATTTCATGCATTGTTGGCGATGACGTGCAGTAAGCATGGGGACCCGTCTGGGTTTTCGGCTACGCAGGCTCATGAGCAGAAGGCTGCGATGAACTGTATATTGTGACACATTGTCCTGATCACAACTGTTGAGGCTGAGGGGGATTTGTCGCACTGTGGACTTGCGGTCTCTTTGAACAAAAAACAAAACAAAAAAACCGGCCCTTTTAAGGGCCGAGCAAAATGTTGCCTGAAAGATTTATCTCTTTTGTACTGAATACCTCTCCCCCTGACAAACAAGGTGTTGTTTGTCTTGTCTTTTCTCTCCCTCTGACAAACAAGGTGTTGTTTGTCTTGTCTTTCTCTCCCTCTGACAAACAAGGTGTTGTTTGTCTTGTCTTTTATATTATTTATTTTTTTCTTACGCCTTAGTTCTGACTAAAAAACAAATAAATAAATAAAAACAGGACTTAATTTCTTCCGCTGTAGCAGACAAGTAGCGAAGAAAAAAACTGATTGGCCCTTATACTACCGGCTCCTTAATTAAGGAATGAAAAAAATAAATTATAATAATTATAATAACCCTGATTGTGGCCGTTTTTATACTTTTGTTTTTCTGTTATTTACTCAAAATGAGTAACTTAAACCTCGATCGGTGTAATCTTGTGATCACACCACCTCAGCTATGGTTACTCTGACATGTCAGGCAAGAATCAGCAAAAGTAAACCTGCGAAAAAAAAAATTTAACCAATGGGGAAAAATCTTTTCTCTCATTGGCTGACGAGTAACGAAGCAATTGTGGACCCGTGAGGAACACTGAGCAAATGGCCAGTTTTTGTTTTATCCGGTGTTGAACGTCGATTTTCCTCTGGGAAACTTATTCTGAGTGTGATGTTCTTTTTTTTTTTTTTTTTTTTTTTTTTCAGGTTCTACCTTTCCCGTGTCCTTCACTTCGTTTCTCCCTGTGCTCATCTGTGGCAGCGGTGTACCGGGCATTTTTCTGCAGAGAGAAATATCGCTCAGAACGGCTTGCTGTTGCAGGTAAGTATGTAGGGCAGCTTACAACTTCCCTACTTAACGGGAAACCGTTTACTCCTTGTGCTCTAATATTTCCATAATTTTCTTTTTCTTTCGTGCCATTCTATCAAGGCAATCTGCTCCTAACTCTCTTAGATTCTCTTTCACCTGCCAAAAGGCGCAAAGCGCTGTGGATTCGGGGGTCTCTCAACCTAGATTAGGAACTCCTTGTTGCTAGAGAGGCATTTTGCGTTTCACTAGCGTGCGTCGGATGGGGACCGTCAGCCCCCCCCCGTAACAAATAAGGGCGTCTTTCTCCCCCTTTATATCTCACTTCCGTGTCGCTTCCCTATCGGGCACTCTAGCCCAAATCTCCTAGCTTCCTAGACCTGGGGTCAGTTACTTCCTGCTTAAAATCCTCTACATATGATCTATTACGCGTTTCACCTTCCACGGAGTTGGACGTCGTGTTTTACGCAGAGAGTGTCGGTTAGACCTCTCGGGTTTTTTCGTTTTCACTGACGGAGTTGTCAGGGTTTTTCGGCGATAAGAGATCGGCCGGGGTTTTAGACGGAACGACTCAAGTCCACGTGGCGGAGGGTTTACCGGGATATCGGTGAGATAGTGAAGTGTTCTCTAGCTGGAAACCTGTTGGCACGTGGAGATAGCCAATCGAACGGAACTCATTCCTTCATCTATTAAATTGTGTCTCGTCTAACCAAGGACTTGTTATTGGAGTGCCTCATTATCGTAGATCTTAAGAATTGCTGACTACACGTTCCAGTATTTCAGCTGTCGAATTCAACTCATCGACACTCAAAAGAACCTACGTCAGGCCCGTTTGAGAAATTCGGATTCCGTAAGGCCTAGTGGCAGATCGAACTCAGCGGGACTTGTCACAAACATTCAAGTTTATTTGTTCCAGAAAGATCTGGTACGCTCTTTAAACAAAAAATAATTATATAGTAGCAAATTAATGTAAGTATAGTACTTAAAAATTATATACAGCATATGCACAATCGTATCGGAATAATATGACCACTTACCTAATAACGGGAATAACCACCCTCGGCCCGGATGACAGCTGCGAGACATGGACGCAATGAGGCCCTGGAAGGCTTCCTGAGGCACACGTACCCATTCGGACTGCAGCAGAGCACGAAGGTCCCGGAGATGACATGGTTGTGGGTCGGCACGTCGAACCTGTCGATCCACAAGTGCTCTATGGGATTGAGGTCGGGCGACTCGCCGGCCAAAGGAGAACGGAGACATCGCTGTCGTGTTCCTGGAACCAGCTACGCAGCTCCTTAGCTACGTGGCACGGTGCATTGTCTTGTTGGTAGACACCATCACCGCCAGGGTAAACGACCAACACTAAGGGATGCATGTGGTCAGCGAGGATGGACAGGTAGCCATTGGCGTTCAGGGACCCATCAAGTGGTATCAGCGGTTCCAGATCATACCAGAAAGATTTTCCCCAGACATGCATACTGCCACCGCCGGCCTGAACTTGACCGACAAACGTGTCCGTATGTTGGTTCTCGTGTGTCTGACGCCATATCCGCCACATCTGTGGAGTAGAAGCCTCGATTCGTCGAAGAAGGCAACTTTTCCCACTCTTCCACTGTCCAATGACGGTAGTCCCATGCGAACTGCAGGTGTCATTGCCGATGGACCTGAGTTAACATGGGCGCCTTGACGCAGCGTCGACTCCGGAGAACATGCGTAACATGGTTCGCTCTACTATTATCTGGGATCCGTACCTGTGTGCCCTATAGCATTCATTTGCGTGGTCAATTTGTGATGTATACAAAGGTTAAAGCACATGTGAAGAGGACAAATCTGCAGCAATTCATTCCGTCCGTGTAGCTTAGTTGGGAGAGCAACTTACTCAGGAACGAGGGGGCGCGGTTATGATCCTGTCACGGACAAACTTGTGTTTTTACATTGGCGTACGAACGTAAAAATGAATGTACTGGCAGTTGGGTTCTTCAAAAAATGTGTGATGTTTGTTCTACACATCGGCTAGAATTAATAAAAATTCGTTCTTCGCTTAAAAAAAAAAACAGATTAAGAAAGAGATTATGTGACGTACTACAAAGGTTAAAGCATATGCCAAGACGACAAATCTGCAGCGATACATTGCGTCCGTGTCGCTTAGTTGAGAGAGCAACGTACTCCGGAGTGAGGGGGCGCGTTTTCGATCTCCGTCAAGGACAAATTTGTGTTTTCACAAATTGCTGCACTGTTGCTCGTCGATTGCTCTTTACCAGTCGACAGAGGCGACGTTCCCCTTTGGGGATTCACAGTTATATATGATGTCAGAAGGTCCTCGGTGTGCCAGCGGTTCATTCTTAGTACAGCACCTCGTGAATAGCACACGAAGTCTGCTGTTTCTGAGATGCTTCCACCATTGGCGGGGTAGCCGATGATCATTCCTTTTTGAACGTCCATCAAATCACTACCTCTGCCCATTGTGCTCACGTAACGCACTGCGGCTCATCTGTCCTGGCTGGCTGCTTACATCTCCGTGTGGCCGACCTTGTCACGTGCACTCTGAGACGCGCCTGGGCGGGTACAGTGTGATTCCAGGAATGGTCATATTATTTTGACACGACCGTGTATATGGCAAATGGAAAACTTGCCCCAACTAAGGTTCCATCTCCCCCACCCCCCCCCCCCCACCCCCACGGTCAAAAAGTTCTGAAAGAAACACCGGGCCTTGCACGCGGGAGGCAAATGCCCTTTTAGCACCCTTGCATTGATGTATCAGGAAACATTATTTTCCGACTGTGGACACAATTCCAAAATACGGGAAGTGTTCGAAGAAACCAAGGCCAAGGTCGTCCACGTGAAACTATAACCAGGAACGACCGTTATCTTTTGTCAATAGTCCGTCAAAACAGACGGCAAAATGCTACTCAGCACCAGCGAGAGCTTCTTGTGTCAACAGGGTACAAGTTGTCAACAGGCCGTCGAAACAGACGGGAAAATGATACTCAACTCCAGCGAAAGATCTTCGTGTCAACAGGTCACAGGTTGTCAACTCAAACTATTAACAATCACCTTCACCAATGTGTCCTTTATGCACGTAGGCTAATGGTGTGAGTTCCTTTAACCGGACGATGCCATGCGGTTCGTAGAAACTGAGCTGCGGAACTTCGTGGTTGGAGTCACGACGAGTGGAGTCAAGTCCCCTTTTCTGAAGAGTCCAGATTCAGTCTGGAGTCCAACAATCGACGAGTTCTTATCTGAAGAGAAACTTGCACGCGAAATAATCTAGCTTCTATGCAAAACACATCACATTGCGGCAGACATGGATTGATTGTCTGGAAAAGCCTAAGTATTGGTGGACGTACGGACCTGTATGTCATCCGAAACGGTAGTCTGGCGGCTCAGCGATAGAGAGACGAGATTTTCAGACCTGATGTCATTCTGTATGCTGCAGCCGTCGATGATTCGTTCCTTTTCGTGGACGATAACGCTCGACCTCATACAGCTCGGCTAGTGAACAGCATACTTAAAGAGGAGGGAATCCAGCGTATGGGGTTGTCAGTATACTCAACTGACAAATCCAATTGAACATGCCTAGGACGCACTTGGAAGACGTATTGCAGCTCTGCCGGCGGTACTTCCGTTGACTCTTTGTAGATTGGAGGCTGCCCTGGTTAAGGATTGGCGAAGATACCCCCAAAATCTCATCAGGTCCATGCCCCACAGGTGTGCAGTGGTCTTAGCCGTTCGAGTGGAACACACACCCTGCAATAGGTCAGTTACCACCTTCAACAAGTCATTTTTCTTGTTGTGCAGATATGCGTATTGTTCTATACGTATAACATATCGCATGATGTGCATTAAATGATAATATTACATAAAAATTCGCTAATGCGCTTTTTCTTGCCTATATCATTGAATATTCTACGGTATCTTACATAAAAATAATATTTTGCGTTCAACAACGTGAGTCGCACACATGACTTTCCTTACAATATCTCTTGGTCTCCTAATTCTTTTGAGTGGGGTATTTATTTTTTTAGTTTACTCTTTTGGTCCTTTCTTTGGATCATCGTAACAGCATCGGAGTTACTGATGTCGTATTTTGAATCTTTCAACTCCCTTTCTTCGGTTCTAATTTTTTCTCCACTTTTTCCACGCGTTCTCCTTCACTGGTGCTCTGAGATATCCTCTTCTTACGGTGGTAACAACTAAAAGTTGTTAGAAACGAAGAGCCCTCAGATTCACGCTATCAAACCATTTTTCTCCCTCACACGCATCGTAAAACCCTCCTACTGACCGCAAAACAATAAATACGAAGAAGTTGAAAGATCTCCCTTTCTTACATAAAGAATTCCTTTATCACTATTTTCTAACCCCTAGAGAAATGTATACGCAGGTAAATCAAAAAGTAACTGAAATTTGGAAGTTACATGTATCCGCAACGGATAGAAGCTACATCTTCACAATGGCTTATGGGTAGTTCAAACACACACAGCGCAGCGCTCTGCCGTTAGTCCAGTTGAGACCAAGGTGAAATAAATATGGATGCTCTGCTGCGGGATTGCACCAGTGTTGAACAAAGCGCCGTAGTGAGATTTTTTCGGGCAGAGGGAGTGAAACCTGCTGAAATTCACCTAAGTACATTACCTCAATACGAAAGATAAAACACCATGACTTAATGAACAGATTTTGAATGGGTAGAAAGGTTTAAAGCGGGAAGTACAAGTTCAACCGACGAGGCTCGATTTTGTTGGCCGTCAACATCGTGCACACCAAAAGAACAAATTCAAACGACAGCCCTCCGGCAAGAAAATCATACCGACCTTCTTCTGGGACATGAAGTGTCTTATCCTGACGCATTTTCAGGAACACGGACAAACAGTGATCAGTGCAACGTACTGTGCTGTGCTTAGAGAGAAACGGAAACCTCCAATTTGCAGAAAAATAAGAGGAATGCTGTCAAAATCAGCCTTGCTGCACCATAACAATGCACGTGCCCATTTAGTGACCGCAACAGCGGAGGCAATGCAACAACTGCGGTTTGAACGTCTTCCACATCTCGTTTACAGTCCTGATCTGGAACCATGCGATCATCACGCTTTCAATCCACTTAAAGAGGCCCTACGCTGTCGCAGGTTCACCTATGATTATGAGGTTAAGGAAGCGGTGCAGACCTGGATTTGGCAGCAGCCGAAAAGTTTCTTCTTCCAAGGAATGAAGAATCTAGTTGGACGTTCAAAGAAGTGCATCGACCTGCAGGGGGACTATGTGGAGAAGTGAGATAACCGTTAAGTTCATTTAGTCCCAGTTATCGCTATTAAAGTGGTTTTTTTTTTTTTTTTTGATTGGAGGTTTAACGACCGCCGTGAGCAACTCAATGGGCTATAAGCAGTCGCCCGTCCCTAATTTAGGGTCACTGGCTCCAGGGAAGGGAGAGAGCCAGTGCCGTAAGACAAACACAACATCCATGCCTGACCGGGATTCGAACCCGGACCCTTTACGGACGAATGATCAGAGGCCAACGCCTTAGACCACTGCGCCACCGAGGCGGCCTATTAAAGTGTATGTGGTCTTAACTTTCTGATTATCCTTCATATTCAGCTCTTCCCTCAACATTACTTGCAGGCAATTAACTACATAGAAGTTTCATGACAGCAGCTTTGCATCTCATAGTCACTTGAGTTATATCCTTCTGTGCAACTACTTATCCATCTTCTATCTCCGCATCTGCTTACCCCCCCAACCCTCCTGTCTATCTTTTTTTCCCGGGGGTTGGGTGGGTGGAATGGTCACGTTCTTCGATATTTTACGTTTCTTCGAAAAAGAAAGGGGCATTTCTCTCTCTTATTACCTTTAACACCGACAAGTCATGTGCCTCAGAATCATTGGCGCAACTCTTCCTACAGATTCAGCCCGAGAAGCTTTTTTCGGTCATTCATCGTTGGTAAAGCCGTACCGTATCACTTCGATTTTGCTTTTACAAAAATGTTCAATACACGAATAAATAAGGTATGTATGCTTGTAATGGAACACGAGAGTAATTTTTACAAACCACCAAAAATAAAAGTTCAGAGAATTTACAACAACGTCCATCTTCCATGAGTTCTTGCTTGCCTTTCAGGGGATGAGCCCCACCTGCCCCCTAAAATTTTTTTAATTTTGCAAAACCTCTTCAGAGTTGCAGGTAGAATATTTTAGTCAAAAATTTTGCATGCATCTATAACTTTCCTGGCCCAACCCACACTCGATAAAATCTTTAATCTGTTGTTTCTTTTTTTATGGCATTTTAGGTAAAACTTTTGTTCACCACAAAGAATAAGACTTAGTAGTGCATTTAGTACTGTTCTTAAAGTTTAAATTCTCTCTCAGATGACTTTGTTGCTCAGCAACGTGTTATAACTGAATAATTCTGATGATTTGTTCAGACCCTCTCACAACTTGTGATTTTGTAATCGTTATTCTGGTTTTTGTGGCGGATGACGAGTGTGGGTTGGGCCAGGAAAGTTATAGATGCATGCAAAAACTTTGACTAAAATATTCTACCTGCAACTCTGAAGAGGTTTTGCAAAATTTAAAAATTTTTGATGGGCTTAATTCTTGCATCTATGGCTTTGCAAAAACCAATTTCCAACTAGGTCTTTGTGGAAGTGAGAAAATGCAGAGTTTTTGCTGGTCTTTGATAAAGCCAAGGCTTGGCATTCTCGACACTTTCTACATTCAGTTTTGCTATTTCTTTAATTTATTGTTTACTCATGCCTGTTGGGTTTTGAAGTTTTTCTTTACTTTTTTTGTTCTTGTTAAATATTTTTTTATTTTTTAACAGTCTATACTTGGTCGTGTGTATATATATATATATATATATATATATATATATATACCCAAGAGCAGAGTCAAAGACTAAATTTTACACTAAAGAATTTAAAACCAAATTTGCTTAAAAAACAACCTGAAGATCATGACGCGCAACGCAGCAGTTATGAATATTCAGAACTCACACACTACTAAGTAGAGACATTAAAAAAATATTTAACAAGAACTAAAACAATATAGAAAACTTTAAAGCCCTACAGGCATGAGTAAACAATAAAATAAAGTAATAGCAAACCTGAATGTAGAAAGTGTCGAGAATGCCGAGCCTTGGCTTTACCAAGGAAAAGCAAAACTCTGCATTTTCTCACCTCCACAAAGACCTAGTTGGAAATGGGAGTATGATCCAGGAACTTGCCGACAAGAGTAAAAATGTGGGATTAAAAATGAACTTTCAGAAGACAAAAGTGATGTACAATGCTTTTACAAGAAATGAAGATTTAACGATTGATGGATAAAAGCTGGAGATAACAGACACGTACGTTTATCTTGGACAGCAGATATCAAGTGAGGGTCACATTGATGAAGAAATTAATCGGCGTACAGAACTTGCCTGGAGAGCTTTTGGAAGAAACAGCATAATTTTCAAGAGCAATATGCCATTTTGTCTTAAAAGAAAAGTGTTTGATCAATGCATCCTTCCAGTGCTTACGTATGGTGCAGAGACGTGGACCTTAACTAAAAGAGACATACAAAGGCTGCAGACAACTCAAAAAAGCATGGAGAGGTGCATGCTTGGTGTACCAGGAGAGATAAGAAAAGGAGCTCGTGGATCCGAAAAATGACAAGAGTGGAAGACATCATGATCAGAGTTAAATCCCTGAAATGGCAATGGGTTGGACATACTGCCAGAAGGACAGCAGAAATTTTAGATTGGATTCCAAGGGACAGGAAAAGACCAAGAAGAAGACCACATGGGAGATGGGTGGATGAAATTCGAAAGTATGCGGGAGTGACATGGAGGAGACTGGCACAAGACAGACCGTTGTGGGGAGACCTTCGTCCAGCAGTGGATTGATAATGGTTGACAATGAGGATATATATATAAAGGTGGCTGTATATATATATACAGCCACCTCCAACAAAAATTCTTGTTATATAAACTATATATACAGCCCCCACCAACAAAAATTCATGGGTGCGCCACTGCAAGGGACTGTTATTCATTACGGGAATACTATAAAAAGTTCTCATTTTCTTAGTCTTCGGATGTGAAATGTTTTATTTTTTGTTAAATTGCTTTGGCACTTCATGTTTGGAAATTTCAATAGCCATTGACTGTATAATTTGTTGAAGTAAGTTTCTAAGCTATCATTTTTGTTGAAAGGATATGCTCTGAAATTATTAAAACTTTAGCGTACTTTTAGTTTCTTTTCTAGGAGGAAAGCAAAGAGTTTTTTTTTTCCTTTTTTTTCGCAGTAGGTGTTTCGAATAGCCTTTTAATTTCATGACTAAACTTAACAAATTGATACGGATGTATACGTATTTTTTAATGGCAGGAGATAATTCCTTGAATTTTAAAATGAGATCTTAATGTACTCGAGATCACACACAATTATTGGGTTCGTCAATGTGTAAACTTATTTATTGTTGATTTTTAAAACTTATTAAATAAAAGACTTTAATGTTTCTTATCGATATTCCTGCTCATTATGAATTAACAAAAATGTGAATATTTCGTCAGGAGATATTTTTCAAAGAAGCTAAATGCTTCAAATCCAAATTTTTTGCATCAGATTTTTTGCATCAGGTAAGCTCTGATAATGGAAGCAACTGTGATGCTCAGAAACATTATGCATGGCAAATATTACGAAAAAATTGAATAGAAAAAATTGAAGAGCTTTACAAAATCTGTGGAAAGCAATTAAATTTATTGTCATTTTTAAACAAATTACGTAAATATGCAAACTAGTGATGAATAGCGTACTATCGAATCACCAGTTTGTCATTGTCGCCTAATAAAAACAGAACAGACCTTTGTCATTGTCGCCTAATAAAAACAGAACCGACCGCCGATCGTATTATGTGTATGTTCAATTCAAATGGTCTTCCTCATTCAATTTTTTCCATTCCAGTTTTTTCGTAGAACTCTTGCTTCAAAAATTTACCTTCAGATTCACCTTCTCAATTTTATACACAAAAATATTCAGTTCAAATTAATTAACAAATAACGTCGCTCGCGAAAGTATAAGCAAGTCTATAAGTGAACTACGACAGTTTGTTTTGGGCGAGAAACAGGCTCAATGCGCCATCTAACGACGTGAATTTAAAAAAAAATTTGGAAATGTCAGAATTCAAGCGGGACCGGTATTGGTTAATGCGCCAAAGCAGGAACCGCCCAGACCACGCCTGCGAGATCACAGTGACCAATCACAGAAGGAGCGTGAACCTAGTCAGTGGGCTAAATTCACGCATAGCGTGAATATAGCCTCAGCCAAGTCCAACAAGGAATACGTTTGAGAAGAGAAGGAAGTTGTCGTAAGAGGGGTTGTCACACCGAAGCAAACTCTCCGATATGCGCTGTAGGCAGGGCAGGAGAGGAGGAAGTGAGTAACAGTCTCAGGACCGGAGCCACACCGTGTTTATTTGCTCAATGATAACCGCTGAGGAACTTCGATAACAATGTTCGCTAGGCTATCTGTGACGAAAGCTGATGAACGGATATCGATCTGCCCACCCGGACGAAAGCCAGGCTGAATCAGAAGCGGAGATTATCATGTAACCACTGTGCCGAGCAGCGTCGGAGGCTGTAACAGGGGGGGGGGCACAAGGCCAGGCCCTCCGCATGGCCCCGTCGGGTGGCAGCGTCAGCGGCCTCATTAGCTGGTAGACCTACATGAGCCTGGCACCAAACGAGCACAATGTCCTTGTAGAAAGAGCGGAGGCGTTGGAGAGAATCATGCAGAAGAACGATAATGTCTTGAGATTTGCGATTTAATGCCAGCAAAGCCTGTAGTACAGAACGACTATCAGTAAGCAGCAAGAGGCCACCGCACGGGCCGGGAGCAAATTCAAGCGCTGTCATTAAGGCCTACGCTTCATCCGAGAACACTGAGGAAATAGTCGAGAAGGAGAACGAACGGCTGGAATTTCTCCGTGGAAAAAAAAATGCACGATCGCCACCGAGGAGTTAATCCTTGAAGCGTCAGTTGCAATGATGTGTTGCGACGCTGAGTACTGAGCCAAGAACACCCCAAAGCGATGTCTGAGAAGCATCGGATGCAGATATCGGTGCTGAAAAAGGAGACCCGACCGAGCAAATAATCGAGTAGCGAGTGCAGACGAAGCAGGAGGGGCCGGCAGAGCCGGAAGAAGATCGCTGTTGACGAAAAGCGGCTCATGTCGGAGGCGACTGAGCACGATTCCAAGGGGAAAGCCATGGAATCTCCAAGCGTAGAATGACAAGGCGTCCTCTTCCAGAAGAAGATTAGCGATAGGCGAACGCTGACCCATTGACAGGTGGCGGTACAAAAAATCGGACTGTCAGGAGGGTGATTCGAGAACGAACGCTAGCGATTCCTAATTCAGCACGCAAGACCGCAACAGGCGTCGAGCGAGGGAGTTGAATGGCTGCACGGAATACATGGTTGAGCAGAACCTCTAGAGCATCGTAGAGATAGGTGGGGGATGCGAACAGGACTGGAGCCGCATATTCCATAATTGGCCGAATCACAGCGAAGACAATAGCGTTGGGGAAGCCAAGACCCCACCGGCGATGACAAACAACTTTAACAGCAGACAAGGTTCGGAAGACTGACTTCTTAACGTGCGTGAGGTGGGAAGACCAAGTCAGGGAGGAGTTAAACCAGACTCCTAAAATCTTGATGGAGGGCTGCCAGGCCACTGAGTTGGAACCCAGCCGGAAAGGAGGGGCCGGTGACCGGCGCTTACGAGAGAAGTCAACCGCGAAGCTTTTAGAAGGAGAGTGACGTAAATCCCAGGAAGATTCCCACTGAACAATGGATTCCAAAGTGGGTTGCATATAGCTAAGGGCCGCCGCCCGCTTGGGACTATAGGAAACAATAAAAATGTCGTCTGCAAATAAGAACATATGAGCATTCGGATGACAGCAATCAACCACATCATCAATGTATAAGTTAAAAAGGATAGGCGAAATGGAGCTACCCTGAGGAACACCTTGACACTGTGGAAAGGAGGATGACACCGTTCCCCGTCAACGAACGCGAAATCTGCGCTGAGCAAGGAAGTCAGCCAACCAACAGAGAAGACGACCACGAACATCCAGAGACGCCAATTTACCCAGGAGAGCAGGATGACAGACCAAATCATATGCTACCTGAAGGTCTAAAGACACCAGAAAAACATAATTATGTCTAGCTCGAGCCACCAGAAGATGGCGTTGGATCGACAGAAGGCACGCCGATGTTGAACGTCCTGGCAAAAATGCGAACTGCAGCTTGCTTTTCCATTGATGAGAGAGAATAAAGTCCGTTAGGCGAGAGACCAGGACTTTCTCCAAGATCTTCGAAAAAACCGATATGAGGGTGATCATTCGGTACGATGATAAGTCGAGAGCAGATTTGTTAGGCTTCTTTATTGGGATCACCTAGGACTCCTTCCAGCATGAAGGGAGAACGCCGGCAGACCAAAAGAGCTTAAGCAGGTCAACCAGCCATGAAGAATTCAACCTCCATATAGTCTCACCAGTTCGTAAGTACACCCATCAGGACCGGGTGCACAGCGTCGGGGTGATCCATTAATAGCCCTGGCAACTTCACCGGCTGTAAGTAACGCATCCATCGCTAGGGAAGAGTCATCATGGTCAATTGAGAAGGAGTGCACCGGACAGCAGGAGGCTGTGGAAAAGAGATCACCTAACGCCGAAGCCTGCTCCACCGGATCAGCAACCAGGGAATCGTCAATCCGAAGAAGCAGGTGATCCGAGCTCGATCCAACATGAGATTTCAGGTGGTGCAGGAGGGAGAAAACGAATCTTGTCCTCGAGGTGTCGTTGCATTGTGCCTTCCAGTAAGCACGTCTCTTAAGTGTGAGTAGGGGGCGAAGATTCCGTTCTTCCTGCCGATATAATGTCCAAGCGAATAGGCAGCCGGACGACTTGGCACAGCGAAGGAGGCGACGTTTCTTGCGAAGCCGCTGCGCACAATGTGCCACATGCGCGAGGAGTTTACCAAGCATCCGGGAGTGTTCTTTCGATTAATACCATCCGTAAGGAAGCCCATCTGCTCGGTTATCATGGACGTGCTGCCGCCCACAAGCCTTTGATCACCAAGTCCAATAGCGCTGCTAGGCTAACGTGGTGCAAAGAACGTCGACAGTGGACCGTGAGAACAGTGGAAACAGGTTCTCTGGAGCGACGAATCAAGGTTCACCCTCTACCGTTCGGATGGCAGGGTCTGGGTTTGGCGTCTGACTGGAGAACGCCTCCTACCGGAATGTATTGCGCCAACTGTGAAGTTCGGCGGCGGTGGAATTATGCTATGGGGGTGTTTCTCCTGGTATGGCACGGGACCTTTGGTCGCAATTCCTGGTAGACTCAACGCCGAGACCTACTGCACCATTTTAGATGACCATGCACTTCCTACGTTGTGGCAGTTTCACAGGGTGGACCCATGTTACTTTCAGGATGACAGTGCCACCTGTCATGTTGCGAGGTCCACCATGGCTTGGTGTGGTGACAAAGGGGTTTAATCGAATGGACTGGCCTGCACAGAGCCCGTACCTTAACCCTATCGAGCACCTCTGGGACGAGTTGGAGCGTCGACTTAAGGGGTGCCCCCACCGTCCGAAATCGGTGAAGGAACTGACCTGTCTTCTCCAAGCCGAGAGGAAGAAAATACCGCTAGCCGTCGTACAACGCCTGGTTGAGAGTATGCCCCGGAGGGTCGCAGCTGTAATCACCGCTCGTGGAGGCTCCACCAACTATTGAAGGTGAATAAACTTCGTTTTCCTTTGCTATCACAGGTGTCCAATTACTTGTTGGTAGATAGTGTATTTTTGAATGTTTAATTTGTGACGTACGTCTCTCTTAATATCTTTGGGAAGAAGACACTATGTCAAACACTAAGTAATTTTTTGAAAGTGTAAAACAATATTTTTGAATGTGGGGCTTTCAGAAGAAGACACTATGTCAGACACTATGTAATTTTTTGAACGCGTAAAATAATATTTTTGAATGTTTAATTTGTGGCGTACGTCGCTCTTAATCTCTTTGGGGCCGCCCCGGTGGCGCAGTGGTCTAAGGCGCTGGCCTCTGATCATTCGTCCGTAAGGGGTCCGGGTTCGAATCCCTGTCAGGCATGGATGTTGTGTTTGTCTTACGGCGCTGGCTCTCTCCCTTCCCTGGAACCAGTGTCCCTAAATTAGGGACGGGCGACTGCTTATAGCCCATTGAGTTGCTCACGGTGGTCGTTAAACCTCCAATCAAAAAAAATCTCTTTGGGAAGAAGACACTATGTCAGACACTATGTACTTTTTTGAAAGTGAAAAATAATATTTTTGAATGTGGGGCTTTGGGAAGAAGACACTATGTCAGACACTATGTAATTTTTTGAACGTGTAAACTAATATTTTTGAATGTGGGGCTTTCAGAAGAAGACACTATGTAATTTTTTGAACGTGTAAAATAATATTTTAGAATGTTTAATTCGTGACGTACGTCGCTCATAATCTCTTTGCGACTTTGGGAAGAAGACATTATGTCAGATACTATGTAATTTTTTGAACATGTAAAATAATATTTTTGAATGTTTAATTTGTGACGTACATAGTTCTTAATCTCCTAGGAGGGCTTAAGCCCCCATAGCCCCCTCCGTGGGTGTGCCAATGATTGAGTGCCCAACGTAAATTAGTTTTTGAAATTTCCAGACGAGGGTAGCACTTAGCGCTCCCACTTCTCCTGACTTTTTTACTATTGCGGTAGTTCTCTTATCAGTCATCCCTGCGACCTTCACCTAGGAGACTACATAGTGTTCATAAAGTTGACCTTGGGACACTCAGTGCCCCACGTTCCCTTTCACGTAACTTTGACTAACGCGTGTTTCTTTCTCCCTTTCGAGTTTTTGTGAGAGCTAAAAACATCAAAACAACTGCCAGGTGTGTGTGCAGTCAATTTGTTTGCACAAAGCATAAATTGGTAGTGTGTGCTGATTGAAAGTAGAAATTTTAATTTGTTTAAAGAAACCTCGTGAACATTTTTTTACATTGAATGAGTTCTGTAGATATTGTAGATATTCATTTTTCCCAACATGGATTATTTTTAATTAAGTTTTAATTTTAGGAATATTACTCCTACCAGCATGGATAAGAAAAAGCATAAATCTGGATCACTGAAATGCAAAGAGCGACAAGAAGCAGAAAGGCAGGAATCAGCCAAACGATGCAGGTCTATTACAGATTTTATAATACCATAACCACCATCCACATCAATGTACAGTTTCGCAACAAATAATCAAGAAGCAAGAAACAATACTCATTGTGATGATGATGCAATGACTTGTGCGTTACAAAAACAGGAAAGAGTTACTTTCAATGTAGAGACAAATACAATAGCATCCTTCACTCACCAACCCAGGCCAAGTACTTCTTCTGGCTTCATTGTTCCGGTATCTTTACTACCTGTAGTTGGAACATCTGAACACATAGCTTCAACTAGTTACAGGGAATCAGATTTACCTTCAAGCATAAATGACTTCCTTTCTGAAGCACATCCTATAAATGAACCTACACAAGAAAATGAAAGATCAACTGCAGACTGCTGGATTCTTCCAATATCCATCACGAGCAAATCTGAAACAGTTTCTTTGCTGAACATCCATTTCAGTCCCTTGATCTACCATTTGATGCTCGTTTGTATGAGAGGAAAATTATGAATAATTCAATCCCAAGAAAATGGCTGACATATAAAAAAAAATAGGTGCTTATATTGTTCATACTGCTTGGCCTTTGAGTCTCCTAACACTTGTAATCCATCACCCTTTGTACATGGCTTTAGTGACTACAGGCGTATTAGCTAGAGCTTGGCTTTAAACGAATCGACAAAAACTCATGTCAGAAATGTCTAGCAATTTATCAGTGTGGTTAATGATGGCACCTTAGATAATTTTTTTACATCTTCACTAATTAAAATGAAAGAAATGTTGAACCCGAGGAGTATTGTAGTGAGGATTATAGACATCATAAATATGTTAGGCAAGCAAGCACTTCCTTTTCGAGGTCACAGAAATGAATCGGCCTACACTCTTAATAATGAGGTCATGAATCATGACACTTTTTATAGCTGCAGTGCTGTTGATGGCAAAATGTGACCCCATTATGGCAGCTCACGTTTCGGCAGTACAGAACAACTCTACACAAAGAATCAAACTATTGATATTAGAACAACAAGGAAAGGCTCAAAGTAAAGGCCGTGGTGGACTTGTTAGATACCTGAGTAAAACAACTATTAACATGTTAATCCAAATTATGAAGAATATGCTACAAGAAAGAATTAGTCATGAAATTTCTCAAGCACAATATTATTCTATTCAAGTTGATTCAACACAAGATAATTCATCCATCAATCAGTTTAGCATTATTATTCTGTATGTGCTTAAAGGTGTTTTCTGTGAGTGACTACTTTCAGTTGTGCCAAGTAATGATGGTATAGGACAAGGACGTTTCGATCTATTGACTGAAACATTACAGCATCTTAAAATTGATCCCAAAACGTGTTTATGTGATAGTACAGATGGAAATGCAAGCTACCATGGCCAGAAAAATGGTTTTCAAGGTAAAATTACTGATGCGGCTGATCAACATGTTCATATATGGTGCTATGCCCATCTCTTGAATTTGGTGCTAACTGAAACAACAAAATGTTGTGTTCCTGCAGTTCCTTATTCAATTTGCTCTAGAATTTAGCAACGTTTGTGCAAACATCATACAAGAGAATGGCTGAATAGATAGAAATTGTTGGAAAACATCTAGGACAAGAAAAAATAAAACGATTAAAGCTAATTGGTGAGACAAGATGGTCAGGAAAATCCAATGCAGTAAACAACTATATTTGGACGTCTTGATGATGCCGCGTCAGTACTTTTTTAAATCTATTGCATGCTTATCAATGATACAAGATTCAGATAAGTTTGATGCAAAAACACAACGCCGCCCCGGTGGCGCAGTGGTCTAAGCGATGGCCTCTGATCAGTCGTCCGAACGGGGTCCGGGTTCGAATCCCGGTGAGGCATGGATGTTGTGTTTGTCTTACGGCACTGGCTCTCTCCCTTCCCTGGAACCAGTGACCCTAAATTAGGGACGGGCGACTGCTTATAGCCCATTGAGTTGCTCACGGTGGTCGTTAAACCTCCAATAAAAAAACATAACAAGAAGCAAATATTTTACTTCAAAGTTCTCTAAAGTTTGAAACAATATAGACAGCACTTACTTACTTCTATGTATTTGAAACTACAGCCCTGTTAGCAAGGTATTTACAGACAACTGGTTTAGATACGTTAACTGCATGGAGTTTAATAGATTCAGCTACAACAAAGTTGAAGGAACAGAACATTTGATAACGTACACAGCAAGGTAGTGTAATTTGTAAATAAATATAATGACAAGATTTACCAGTTGAATATAGATGAAAATCAAACATTAGAAATTGACTCTTTGGGAATTTTTTTTTTTTTTTGATTGGAGGTTTAACGACCACCGTGAGCAACTCAATGGGCTATAAGCAGTCGCCCGTCAATAATTTAGGGTCACTGGTTCCAAGGAAGGGAGAGAGCCAGTGCCGTAAGACAAACACAACATCCATGCCTCACCGGGATTCGAACCCGGGCCCCTTACGGACGAATGATCAGAGGCCATCGCTTAGACCACTGCGCCACAGGGGCGGCGACTCTTTGGGAATAACATTGCCAGTTAAGAGACACAGGAAGAAGAAAAGAATGGCAGATGAGCTTATAGATGATGAAGGAAATTACTCAGATTCTCTAGCTGATTTTCGAGTAAATGTGTTTAACATAATAATGGACCGCATTGTCCAATCACTAGATTCACGCTTTGTACAACACAAAAGGTTGTATCAAGATTTATCCTGCTTCGACCCAGCAAACTTTAAAACTACACTGCTGGCCGCCCAAAATGCAACACCAAGAAGAACACGAGATAGCAAAGCCAGATTTACTGGACACATAACAACAGATATAAAGAAGACACGATTGAGCTTACAGGCCCGTGCGACTTGCGGAACACGCAGGCATCAATAGTTCGTGTGGCCCCCATAGCTGGCAATTACGGCAGCTACACGCCGCGGCACCGAACGAAAGAGGTTTTTGATGTGGGCTTGGGATATGTCGGTCCAGGCTACTTCCACACGTTGCCACAGTTCATCAGGCGTAGCCGCGGGTCGTACTTGCCGGGTCACTCGGTTACCGATCAGCGACCATACGTGTTCGATGGGCGACATATCGGGAGACAGGCGGACCACGGCAGCAGTGACACCTGGTGGGCCGTGAAAAATTGTTGCACGGTGCGTGCCACGTGTGGACGTGCATTGTCCTGTTGAAACGTGGCCGCTGGCAGGTCCTGCAGGCAAGGGTGGACTACGGGCTCCAAAACGTCGGAGATGTAGCGTTGGCTGTTGAGTGTACTGGTGATGCGTACCACAGGGGTGCGGGTGTTATATTCAATTGCGCCCCAAACCATAACGCCAGGCGACGGACCGGTATGGCGATGCATAAGGCAGGCGTCATACAGTCTCTCGCCGCGGTGCCACCACACGCGGATCCGACCATCGTGGTGTTGCAGGCAGAAGCGGGTTCCGTCGGAGAAGACAACGTCGTGCCATTCCGTAGGCCAGGGGCGGCGTTCAACGACCCACTGCCGCCGCACTCTCCGGTGGTGTAACGTCAATGGCAATCGGAGCAATGGGTGCCGTGCAACAAGTTCCAGCTCCTGCATACGACGTCGAACGATACGTGCTGACACAGGTTGTTGCGCAACACACCCTAATTCCTGCGGTAACGTTCGTGATGTGGTGGTGCGGGCCGTCAATGTCCCCCGCACAACATGCCGGTCCTCTCGATCGGTGGTGTGCCGCGGCTGCGGAAATCGCTCACGTCGGACCGTCCGTCACTCCTGCACCCACTGAATCCATACTCGCCTCACTGTAGCTGAATGTCGTCCCACACGGGCGCCAATGTCTCGGTACGATAAACCGCTGTCGCGATAAGCCACTATATTCGTCCTCTGTCGAACACCGAAACGTGCTGGAATGACTGCCGTATTCTGCGACGGGGCATCAGGAAGCTTCCCACGCACAGGTCCGGCAGCACAACACACTTCCACTACTTACACCCCGCCTTCTGTGAACCCTTTTATAGTGTTTCTCGGTGGCGTGCCGGGCGCACATGATTTGCATATGTCCTGCAATGCTAATCGTTTGCATGTCCTCTCGCGGGCGACGCATGCTGCGAATTTCAGGCCAATCGGATGCTTCCTTCTTGATGTTGCATTTTGGGTGACCAGCAGTGTATTTCAGAGAAGGGCCTTAAAGATGAAGCATTGCAAGGTATTCTTAAGCTGTCTCCACATATCAACAAAGACCAAGTAATATTGGAATTGTTTTCTTTTGCTTCGAACTTCGATTTAGATCAGATCATATGTAAAGGATTTTAGGAAGGGTGTGTCTGACACCAGGTCTTAAACAACCCTTAGAAATAGGAAGCTAGGAGATTTGGGCTAAAGTGCCCGATAGGAAAGCCACACGGAAGCGAGGTAGAAAGGGGGGGAGGAAGACACTCTTATTTATTACCGGGGGGCCAGTACCCGGGGTCCGACGGCTTAACGTGCCCATCCGACGCACGGCGAGTATTTAGTAGTTCGAACGTTCGTACCTGCCCCGGATCGAACCTGAGGTTATCTCCAAGACAGTCACGAACGCTGACCGCTAGGCGACCCGCGGCCTGAACTTTGAGGTATTAACAGAGCCCGACTTAAGACTAGTGGGGCCCTGGGCACAAACAGCTCGGCGGCCCCCCCATCCCCGGGCATGAATCGTACTCTTAATAAATTAGCAATGGTACTTGCATATTAAGGCAGCACTCCTGGTGCTTCGCCTCTAATTCCGCGTATAATTGTATAAAGCACGAGAAGTGCTGCCTTAATGAACAAGTACTATCTGCTTTAATAAATGTTCAAAAATTGTAAATTAAAAGTAAACATTTTATCTCCATCTTTCAAATGGATATTAATAATCGATTTTTTTAAGCAACATATCGATGCATATTTACACTCGGTGAAAATTAACTGCTGCACGCCGCCGTCGCCGATTTTGCTGCCCATAATAAGAAAAATTAAATGCCAGTGCTTAAATCAGGGGGTCCATGGGGGCCCTGGGCACGGATCCCGTGTGCCCTTGCGTAAATCAGGCTCTGTGTATTAAAGCTATTACTTAATGATGGTGAGAATATGGATTCCAGTTGCAACAGGTGTAAAATTTGTAGCATTTGCCCATCGTGTGTACTAAAAATTCTGGCATCCGACAGACTTCATGACAAGGCATATGATAACCTTTATGAACTTTATAAAGTCATCTGCACACTATCAGTTACTTAAGTCCAATGTGAGAGGACATTTTCAAAGCTTAAGATCATAAAGACAAGGCTAAGAAATTCTGAGGAGAACTTGGAATCATGCATGTTGCTATCCATTGAAAAGGAATTGTTAGATGAATTAGATACAGAAGCAATTATTGACAGATTCGCAAAATCAACTAGTGAATTCAAACTATTGCTCTTAATATAGTGAACTGCACGTAATATGCTTTTGAACTACCTGTTAATGTGTAAAAAGTTTAGTACAAGCAAACTTTTAAAAAAATATCCACCATTTATTTAAAATTAAAAAAAATTAAAAATTCAAGTTTAACAATCTGTATTTACATTTAGTATATACTGTATACTTCCAGTAATATGTACAATATATGTACACTGTAATTACTAAAAATATAAATTTATTTCGCAAAAATTTTAATTGTATTGTGTACAAATAAGTTTTAAAACGTTTTTTGTGACGTAACAGCTAATTTACATATCAAAAATTTCCCCCGCGTTGTTGTCTTGTGATCGTAACTGGTCCAGAGTATAAAATGTGACACAGAAGTTTGCCCAACAGTCAAACGCATTTGCACATCGGCAGGTGAAAGATGGCAAGCGATGCTGCATTTATTCGACACTGCATTCGTTACGAATTCCATCAAGGAAAAAAATGCTGCAAAAGCATGTGCATCGATCTGTTCTATTCTGGGGAGAATATTGTATCGAAAAGCACATGTGAGTTTTGGTTTAGACGGTTTAAAAAAGGTGGTTTTGATGTTAGCGATCGAGAACATAGCGGCGCCCCGCAGAAGGTTGCACATGAGGAACTGCAAGCATTGCAGGATGAAGATTCGTCTCAAACGCAAAACGAACTAGCTGAACAACTGGGGGTAACTCAACAACCATTTCTAATCGTTTAGGCGCAATGGGAAAGATTCAGAATTAAGGAAAATGGGTGCCACATGACATGAGCCATGCAGAGGAACAAGAATGAGCGTGTCATGGAGTGTTTGAATCTGTTGAATAAACAACACAGAAAGTCTTTCCTGAGGAAAATCGTTACGGGTGATGAAAATTCGATATGGTAAGACAATCATAAACGCAAAAAAGCACTGGGTAGACCCCGGTTAAGCAACGCCTTTGACACCGAAACGCAATATTCACTCCGAGAAAGTTCTGCTGTGCATCTGTTGGGATATGAAGGGTGTGGTCTATTATGAACTATTGGAACAAGGTAAAACTGTCGCAGCTGGTCGCTACAAGCAACAATTACTGCGATTGAACCAGAAAATCTACCGGAAACGTCCATTCACATGCAAAGGATTGCGTCCCGTGAAATTACTGTATAGCAACGCTAGGCCGCATGTCGCGAAACCGGTCAGGAAAACGTTGTTGACGTTTGGCTGGGAAGTTTTGGAGCACCCGTCGTATAATCTCAACATAGCCCCTTCAGACTAACATTTGTTCCGATCGATACAACATGGTTTGTTTGCTGTACGGTTCCGGACATGTGACGAAGTGTAAAAATGGGTTGACAACTTCATCGGGTCACACGACGAAGTATTCTTCATAGCTGGAATCCGTCAGCTGCCCGACCGATGGCGGAAGGTGATAAATAGTGACGGCGCATATTCTGATTCGTAAAGGTATTGTCGTTTTCTCTCAAATTACATGTTGCATTGTCTTAAAACGCTTTAAAATTTATTTGTACACTTAATACCTTTTTTCCACTTATGTATTTTTTGAAAATTTTATTTATTTCTTATAAAAATTCAATTATAGCCTTATATTTATAACGAGGAACAATACACCAATTAAGTAGTAAATAGTAACGCTGTACTAGTGATCCGATTTATTGGAGTAGAAAATATATAAATCGCATCACTAGTACAGCGTTACTATTTACTATAGCCTTATAGTTGTGGGTGGGTCCCTTGGTCTCCTGGCAACCAATATTTTTAGACCCAGTCCGCCACTGCATGGCCCATCTATTGTAGTTGGGATTCTAGCGGTTGCCTCGTGAGGGGATTTTTTTCCCTAATTTAAAATAAAAGTTGTTGTTCTTTTCCCGCTAATTATAATTACATTATGTGTATTTCGTTTTAAAAAAAGTGTTGTGATTCAGTTGCGTGTTTAAAACAACTGAACTGATTTTTTTAAGAAAGTAAGAAAGGAAGAGACAAAATATACGAAAGGGGCCCACCGGGAAATGTCCCGGTGTCCCGGTGTGCCTATCCGCCCCTGCCAAAGGCACTTCGAGAAGTTTTAATTTCAATGTTCTGTCTGCTCTTAAATCTGCGAGTTCCTCTATATTAATCTGAAGAGGTTTTGAATTCACAACGAATGAATCACGAACCCAGTCGAAATCTTGAACACTTTCTCCAAGATACTTCTTGAACTTCTGCTGCAAGATTTCTAAATGTTATTTAATTAAGTCCATCAGCACTTTATTGCCGTCAGCAAGTGGCCATGCAGTCGGGAACATTTCAAACGACCCATTTTCAATTCCCTGTATCCGCAAATTCAGCTTCTTCACAAATCCTTGAACTAGTCAGAAGATTTTCGTTCCTACCTTGCATTTTTGTGCTCAGCTCATTCAAGTGTACGAAAATATCGGAAACATATGCCAACTTACATAACCACTCATCCTCTGCAAATAAATCCGCGTACTCATGCCCCTCAACAGTCAAAAATGTATGTACCTCCTCTTTAAGTTCAAATATTCGAGTTAACACTTTTCCTATTGATAACCACCGTATTTCTGTATGTAGCAGGAGTGTAGTGTGTTCTGATCCCGTTTCCTGACACAAAACGAAAAAGAACCGCAAATTTAGGGGCCGCGATTTGATTAGGTTCACGACTTTTAGTACTTCGTCCAGAACTACTTTCGGAAAAGATGGCAAAGACTTAGCAACAATGGCTTCGCGGTGAATGAGACAATAGTAAATAATAACACTATACTAGTGATCCGATTTATTGGCATAAGAAATATACACATAAGTGTTTCCAAACTTTGAAGAGTGTAGGTCCCAAGGAAGTTAGACAGAAACTGCAGTTTCTGAAGTCCAGTTTTCTGAATTATCGCATAGTACAGTATTAGGATTCACTTCGCGTACTTTAGCTACAAATCCTTTCAGTCGGCCTGTCATAGAAGCGGCTCCGTCTGTACAAACACTAATGCAATACTTCCATTTTAATTCATTATGGAGCACACATATTCATTAGTTACACGAAATGTTTCTCCACCGGTGGCTCGCTGAGGAATTGTTTTTGCAAAAAAGGAAATTAGTTGTAATTACATCTCCATCGATGAACCGAATGTAGGTAAGATGTTGTGCGTGACCTATAATATCGGTGGACTCGTCGGTCTGAAGTGAGAACTTCTGACTGCTGTTGATTTTCTCCTTCATAATGTCTTCAATATCACTAGACATTCCGTAACTTGGCGACTGATTGTGTCAGCAGAGAGAGGACTTTTTGAAATTTCACTAGCAGTTTCCTGAACCCAGGATTATTTTCACCATTTCTTTACAAGCAGGCATTAACAACGTTTCAGCTATTGGGTGTGGTTTTTTGGCCTTTACGATAAGTTCGGCTACGTTATAGCTAACACGTACTGTCGCAGTCATGAACGTTGCTTGTTTTTTGTTTTGATCCAACAACCGACGAAAATAATTGATATCTTTGCTTGACAGAGAAGAATGTTTTGTTGAGAAATGTCATTTCAATTTACTGGAAACCATAGCAGCATTACTGAATTTTCACCACAGACGATACACTCAGGGATTGGGCATGTTTTATCACCACACCAAAAAAAAAAAAAAAAAAAAAAAAAAAAACGTAAGATAAATAATTATCACTATACTGCCGGTGCTCTAATTTTTTTCGGGCTCAATCCTTTCACTACTTGCACTCGTGGACGAAACACTCGGTACAAGGAACTTGTCCATCTTGAAAAAATAAAATAGTTTAATAGTAATAGAAAATAGCAAGACTGGCAAGCAATCACAATTTTCTGACTACTTCAGAGCACAACTGTGATAGAACTGAAATATTTATAAGACGCGGTACCTTTACTCTTCAAAGGAAAGAAGGGACACATATACCGTCTTATCTCTCCTCTTCTCTATCTCTTATATATACACTGGCGGAAAGTGAAAAAAGAACACCAAGAAGGAATTGGCGGACGATCAAGAAATTTACATATGTTAATGGGGTCGAGTTTACGTAGGTGTGATGTTAATTTCGGGACCAACCGGTGAGCGCTTACGCCACAGCACGGCATAATATGCAAATTATCTTCGGTGGTTTTTAAGGAGTAGGGCGAAGTGAATGTAATCAGTCGTCGGCATACGGACACGTGCGAAGACCCTGAAGAAGCTGCAATGCCTGGACATGGAAGACGTGTACGATTTCAGCAGTTATCGGACTTTGAGCGAGGTCGTCTAGTCGGACTCCGCGAGGCCGGGTGGTCGTATCGTCGTATTGCGGAGCGAATTGGACGGGAAGTATCTGTGGTGGTACGATGGTGGCGTAGATGGTCCAAGGAACATTCCCATACGAGAAGACGTGGAACTGGGAGTCACAGACGGACTGATGAGCGGACCGATCGACGCATAAGAAGAGCGGCGTCGTCAAGCAGAACATCCACTGCGACGCAAATCCGAGCTGCCGTTGCACCTGAGGTGGCTGTGCGAACAATCCGCAACCGTCTACTGGATGCAGGACTACGTGCACGTGTGCCTCTGGCATGTGTACCTCTGACTCCAGCCCACCGTCAGGAACGGCTGCAGTGGTGTCGCCAACGTCTGCACTGGAGAACGCAATGGCGATCTGTCGTGTTCAGCGATGAAAGCAGATTATGCTTGGGAGCCTCCGGTGGCCATATGCGTGTTCGCAGACGCACAGGGGAGCGTCTCCACCCTTCTTGCATCCGCCAGCGACACACAGGGCCTACACCTGGTCTCCTGGTGTGGGGAGCGATCAGCTATCACTCCCGTACACAACTAGTGTTTGTACCGGGTACGTTAAACAGCGCCTCCTACATCAACAACATCATTCAGCCCGTTGTTGTGCCATTTGTAAGGTCGGTCCATCGTGGTGTTTTCCAGCAAGATAACGCACGCCCACACACGGCACGTGCAACGCAACATGCACTTCATGGCGTGAGGCAACTTCCATGGCCTGCACGTTCACCGGATTTGTCCCCCATTGAGCACGTGTGAGATTTTATGGAACAACGACTTATCCGGTCTCCACGGCCAGCCACGACCATCCCCGATTTACGCGTCCAGGTTGAGGATGCTTGGAACTCAATACTCCAAACTTAAATCCAACATCTGTACGACAGACTCCATGCCAGCATTGCACAGTGTGACGCGGTTCATGGCGGTTCAACCTCGTACCAACCATGTTACATGGAAATGTTATTTTTCAGTTTACCAGCAAATACAGCTGTATTTTGCCATAATGTTTTGATCACGTTATCCTCTGCATTCCGTTATTATGCTGTATAAATTTCGTTGGTATCAGACGTCTCCTTCTTGGTGTTCTTTTTTTCACTTTTCGCCAGTGTATATAAAACAGACTGCGTGTGTGTCTGTCGGTCGGATTTCACATAGAATTAGGCGACCTAGAGCGACGAAATTTGTTATGAAGGTACCTGTAGACATCTTCTGGTGCACCTCGAAGGGATTTTTCTTCAATTTGAATTTGATTTTTAGTTATTTAATGTTACGCGTTTCTACCCGATCTGAATATGTCTTTCCGCTTTGTTGACATCAACCTGATCACACCGAACGTTAAGGCGTGCACAAAAGTAGTTCACCATAAATTTTAGGCGTTTCTTTTTTATAATTCCGTTACGACTATTTTCATTGGTAAATACATTTATTACGCCCTTTTTTGTAAGCGTTGTTTGCCGATTGCATTATGACCTTGAGGGCGGAAAAGAAAAAAAAAAGAAAATAGAACGTAGTTTTTCAATCTGCGTTATTAATTCAAAAGTGTCATACGTCAGAAGGTCATCATACTGTGACGACGTTGTGAGCTAGAAAATAGAACGTTGTTTTAACGTAATTCTAAAAAAGAAATGGCTCAAATTTATCGTGAACTACTTATCTTCGCGTTGGGTGTGATCAGGTTGCATGTAAAGAAAGCGGTAAAGAAAGCGGAAAGGCCCATGTTTTTTGTAAGCGTTGTTTGCCGATTGTATTATGAACTTGAGCGCGGAAAAGAAAAAAAGAAAATAGAACGTAGTTTTTCAATCTGCGTTATTAATTCAAAAGTGTCATACGTCAGAAGGTCATCACTAGCCCGTCAACGACGGGTACAACAGGCTAGTTTAATATAAAGTCTAACAATGGGTGGGTGCATCGGTACAAGAAATAGTAACAAAGTTGAAGAGCCGCCCCGGGCTGCTCCGGTGGCGCAGTGGTCTAAGGCGCTGGCCTCTGATCATTCGTCCGTAAGGGGTCCGGGTTCGAATCCCGGTCAGGCATGGATGTTGTGTTTGTCTTACGGCACTGGCTCTCTCCCTTCCCTGGAACCAGTGACCCTAAATTAGGGACGGGCGACTGCTTATAGCCCATTGAGTTGCTCACGGTGGTCGTTAAACCTCCAATAAAAAAAAATAAAAAAAAAAAGTTGAAGAAGTTCTAATAAACAGGAACAAATACCAAAGCAACGTAATAAAATAATAGAAGACAGGGAAAGTTTAGCTAATCCCAGGCATTTTTAGGGAAAAGCGTACACAGAACATGTGGCAAGTGTAACAAAGAAGTCACATAGCGCAGCGATAGAGGCGAGAAATACAAATATATCAATAAGCAAAATTACGATATAACAACAACTGTGAGTAAATAATTTACATTTAATTTCTTAGAATACATAAAAATTCGCGGCATGTAATAAAGAATAAATAAGCATCATCTTATTTAATCAGTGCAGCGGCAGAGAATGAAATAAAAGCATATGAAACACAGTAACTGCATGGGATAAAATTAAAAAATAAAATTCGACAATTAATTTCTTACCATAGGATAATAGATACAATTTCGCGTCACACCTTTCACCTTGTAGAGGACACCGGTGTGCCGCGGCACACCGGTTGCAGAACACTGGTCTAAGCGATGGCTTCTGATCGTTCGTCCGAAAGGGTCCGGATTCGAATCCCGTGAGGCATGGATGTTGTGTTTGTCTTACGGCACTGACTCTCTCCCTTCCCTGGAACCAGTGACCCTAAATTAGGGACGGGCGACTGCTTATAGCCCATTGGAGCTGCTCACGGTGGTCGTTAAACCTCCTATCAAAAAAAAAAAAAAAAAAAAATACGTGATTCGTTTTAGTTTTGTGCAAAACAATTACATGTTGCTGTTGCTTTTAGTTCTTCCTTATAGTGAGTACGTCTATCTCATTCGCTGTATGGAAACTTGAATATGCAAGCTAACGACATCAATTTGCAAAATGCCGCAAAAGCGTCCAAGTGGGGCTTAGTACCGGCGAAAGAAGAAAGGAGAGCGGGCGAAGAAACTTCCAAAACCCGACTAGTTCTTTTTGCTACGTAGTCAATCACAGTTTTTTTTCTTTTTTTTTGATTGGAGGTTTAACGACCACCGTGAGCAACTCAATGGGCTATAAGCAGTCGCCCGTCCCTAATTTAGGGTCACTGGTTCCAGGGAAGGGAGAGAGCCAGTGCCGTAAGACAAACACAACATCCATGCCTCACCGGGATTTGAACCCGGACCCCTTATGGACGAATGATCAGAGGCCAGCGCCTTAGACCACTGCGCCACCGGGGCGGCATTGCAGTTTCTGATGAAAAGAATTGTGATTTCTTTTTCTGTTTTTTATTGGAAGTTTAACGACCACCGTGAGCAACAAGCAGTAGCCCGTTCCTAATTTAGGGCCACTGGTTCCAGGGAAGGGAGAGAGCCAGTGCCTTAAGACAAACACAACATCCATGCCTCACGAGATTCAAACCCGGACCCCTTTCCTGACGAATGATCAGAAGCCACCGCTTAGACCACTGCGCCACCTATGATTTGTTTAGCACATCAACTGTTGAAAGTTTCGAAGCAGACATTTTACAAAAACCAAGCACTTTAGAAACAAGTGAAAAGCAAAATGGGCGATTATGAAATCTTCTAGTTATTAACCCTAACCATTTAAATATATTTTACCGAATTCGTTTCTTTCGATAAAATGCATATTCACGTTTATGCATTGGTCCGCGCTCCGTGTTAATCTTGATTGACTGATTGATAACACTGGGGAACAGATTTTCTTATCTTCTGTCTTCTGTTGCATGAGATTTTTCAACTGATTCTAAGTAATTTTACAACGCTGATTTGAAATCTGAAATCGGTTTTCCTGTACATGCCCTAGTTTTCATACAATTTGAAACTTATGATTTTCGCAACAAAAGAAAAGGGCACCCATTGCTATTTACACCTAGGGATAGCTTGAGAACTAGGCTTATACATCTACCCTAACGTTAGACTAATTAGGTAAATATTTTTTACAAAAATCAACATTCTTCATCATTATTGTTAATTTTGGATTCCAGAGATTTATCTGATTTACACAAAAATATTACCTATTTTTCTTTGTTTCAGATCTTGTCATGGCTTCTTCAAGTAGACATAAATATGTAAATAATCCTGATGCATTCTGTTATGTATGTGGCTGCTACACATTTCGTTAAAAACGCAATATAACTTCACTTGTGAGACGTGCTTATAAAGCCTATTTTGAAGTTCCCCTTGGCGACCAAGACAAGAAATGGGCTCCCCATATTGTGTATTATAATTGTAAGGAAATGCTTCGCGACGGGACAAAAGGAAAACGAAACGGTCTGTCCTTTGGAGTTCCCATGGTTTGGCAAGAATCCAAGGACCACATAACCGACTGCTATTTTTGCCTGCTCAACACGAAGGGTATCGGCAAGAAAAACCGGCATAAGATCTCTTATCCCAGAATTCCCTCAGCAATTCGATCAACTCGGCACTCTGAGAACTCCTGGTTCCAGTTTTTAATGGTTTTGCCTCATCTGAAGAAGACAGTGAGCAGGTGTGATCAGGAAGAGCACGAGAGTTGTGATAACGAGCTTCAAGAAATGTTTTCAGGATCCGAAGATTCATCTGATACCAAACAGTCATCAGCCCCTAAGCATTTAGCCAACCGGAATTGACTGACTTAGTGCGTGATTTGGGGCTCTTCAAGAAAACAGCTGAGGTATTAACATCTAGGCTGCAAGAAAAAAACCTACTTGACCGCTCTGCAAAAGTTTCTTATTTCCGAAAGCTGGACCAGATTTTTTGTGGACCTTTTTTTCAGAAGACAAGCAATTTGTTTACTACAACGATATCCCAGATCCCCTCAGGCAATTAGGTGTTACCTCATATAGTCCAACAGAATGGCGATTATTTCTGGACAGCTTAAAGCGCAGCCTCCAGAGCAGCTAATTGCCTGAGGAGACCTCTTGCACAGTGGACATGTTTATGGAGCGGTTCCATTTGGTCACTCAGTGCATTTACGAGAAGAACATAATGGCATAATAAGTATCTCAACTGGGTCATTTGTGTTGGCCTGAAAATGGTCAACTTCCTCCTTGGTCAAAGAAAGGCTTCACGAAGTTTCCATGCTATCTCTGCATGTGGGACAGCCGAGCTCGAGAGAAACACTGGACCCAGAAGGAGTGGCCCATCCGTGAAAGTGAAACTCTAGATGCAGGCATGACAAACATTGTGGATGACCCAATCCTCAGCCGAGAGAAGATTACCTACCCCCCCCTACTCCATAACAAGCTCGGCTTCATGAAAGAGTTCGTGAAGGCATTAAGTACTGATGATGAATGTTTTCAACGTATAGTTTCTGTTTTCCTGCTTTGTCTTTCGAGAAGATCAAAGCAGGTGTGTTCAATGGACCTCAAATTTGTGCCCTTGTACGTGATGAGGAATTTGTCAGGAAGATGAATGACAGGGAGAAGGCAGCTTGGCTGTCTTTCGTGGCAGTTATACAAAACTTTCTTGGTAATAAAATGGCTGATAACTACGAGTTTCTCATTACTAGAATGCCGTTGGCTTTTCGCTATCTTGGGTGCAACATGAGTGTCAAGCTTCATTTCCTGAATAGTCACCTTGATCAATTCCCCGAAGAACCTTGGGGATGTTAGTGATGAACAGGGAGAGCGCTTCCATCAAGACCTCATGACGATGGAACAGCGCTATGAAGGGCGATGGGATTAAAATATGATAGCAGACTACTGCTGGAGCGTCAAACGCTGAGAATGTCCGTAAACGCTACAGCTACAAGGGCAAATTCTTGGCTGAATAGAACATATTCGAAGTTTGCATCCCATCCTTATCAGTTGTTCCGAATAACCTATCATCTTTATGTAGAAATATATGTTAATTTAAAGTAAAAAGCATTAGTGCATACTCATATTTGACTATAATGGATAAACCTTTCAGCTTTGACAAGAGGCGATGCATATTTTACTCCACACAAGTGATTTTTTTGAGTTTTTTCAAACTTTAATGCATATTGTGATGCACCTACACGTTTTTGTGAATACATAAAGAAAAGAATATCTTTGCCAAAACGGTTGTTTAAACTTAATTTTAAGACTGCGTGACAATAAATTCCTCAGTTAGACTATGACATCATGCGAGAGGCGTCAGAATTTTGCGAAAAATGAAAATGTTGAATGGCAAGAAATCGAGAGTTTACAGAGAAAAACTAACTTCAGATTTGAATTCAGCACAATCAAATTAGGTAAAAACAAGTATTGGTATCAATTCAACAAAAACTTTGTTCCCCAGTGTAACAGTGTAATTGATAACGTTGCATTATGTACTTCTGTTCCAAAAATTACCTAAAAAGTTAAAACTACAGGGCTCTTTTTGCTTTTCCATACACTCTCCTTAGCTTCCGCCCCCCATCCACTTCATCACCACACACACACACACACACACACACGCACACACTGCGAAAAACACATCCTCTCTCGTGTTCGAAATCCTGGGAAAATTGCTATGTGTGCTTAGGAGTGCTGAAGTAAATCTTGCGGGTGGGCGTACATAGTACTATAATTATAGTAGCCAGTGATACCACTGATCCTGATCCTGTAGCCAGTACGCCAGAGCTGCCGACGGGAGGCGTTTTAGTTTAGTAACTGTTGTTACACAGCACTAGCAGTGTTCCTGCCGAGTCTGCCGGTAACGGTGCTTGAGACCTGAAGTACAATTTAGTTGGCCACGGCACCAGGTGAGAATCTCAGGTGCACTGCTGCACTCAAAGATTCACACCAGAACATAAAAAATGAAAAGTTGAAGAATGACCCGAAGCATAAGGCTTGGGTGAATCCACCTTGTGAACAAAATAACAACAACAAATAAAAAATAAAATAATCTAAAAAAAAATGATACTTTGGGATCAGAGTTGTGATGAGGTTCACCCGCAATCACCAATTCGTGACTGAGTGTAGTGGTCCGGATCTTACTCCGGTACATTCAATCCCCAACCAGCCAGTACAACACTCACTTTCGCAAATAACACATGATTCTCAAATACACAACACAACATTTAATAACGTTCTGCGAGATTTAAACAGATCCGGCGCTCTCTAGGCGCATAGACAATTGCCCCTCATATGTGGGCAGCATACGGTGTCACACTTTACTGTCGGAAGACGCAGCCGACTGAGTCTCCACCGGACTATCTGAACAAGAGATACTACTCGTTTACACACTAAATAGAGCTGCAGGTGATATTCATATACAATTGCTTAGAGAATGAAAAAAAATTATATGCAAACGATCACATTAAAAATACTCGCGACACAAAATACACAAGCACGTTAATTTGCGGTATAAGATTATAGGTGCGAAATACTGCCAAAGTTAATTAACTAAATCTAATAAGCATGCACATGCAGAACCCTGCCCCGCTGACGTTGGTCCTGAACCAAAGTTAAAAGAAACTGTCCCGCCCAGCGGAATTTGTGGCCACACCTTCTCCCTTATTCATGTAAAAAAAGTAATCAGGAAATGGGCCCTGTAAGAAATTGAAATCTGTATGTGCAGGTATTTCCTCTGAGGTTCAGTCACTCAGCATTACTGCATCTATGTCCATGCAGCTTTGGGTGTCGGGATGGCACAAGTTCGCAGATGTGCGAAGAAAGAAAAAGGAAATATTCATCTACTTACAGTTTCGTGACTTTGCTGAGCAAATCCGTTGTGCATCACATAATATCACACGACAAAAAAACACGCACACACAGACACTTGCACCATGTGGCAGTACCGATTATTCAACACTTCACTTTGACGCTTGATGTAAATGAAGCACACATTTAAAATGGTAATATCACGCCGCACTTTGTTGCAATGATTAGAGTGCACACTGATCTATTCTCGTGACGATTTGAAGGTGGCCGTTAAACAAAAGAGGCCGTCTCACATCTGCTGTTGCGGTTTCCAAGATTGATTTTCTGTGTTCCTGGGAAATGATTTTTGTTGTCGTGAAGAAATAATTGTGAACGTCAACTGCTTGGAGAGTGGCACGCCCTCACTTCCGCTGCTGCTATAGTAGATTCCGTCCGTCGCTACCTTCCGTCCTTTTTGACCGTTCATTCCCAATTCAGTCAGTTCCTTTCCGTTAGCATAACATCTACCCTGCCTGAGTACGCAGTTCAAATATGCCTCTCGCAGGTTTTGTTTCCATTTTTTTATCGAGTTGCGACCGCCAGCCCTGAGATTAATTTTCTCGGCCGAGCGAAATCAGACGTGCCTTTACCTTAAGCGTATATCAGCAACTTTCCATTTCACCTGTATATTTGTTAGGTATCGAAGCCACCGCTCTTACGCTCATATTTTTCTTTCGCCATGTTTTTATCCCGTCGCACTTACACGTAGTGGCTTCGCTGCTTACGTGACCACACACACGCACACATGGGGCCTCGCTTCGCCCCGTAAGACAAGCGCGTCTCTTCACTTCCTCCACAGTAGGGGATGAATGGGGGTGACGATTCCACACTGCAGTGGTTGGCATCCGAACCCGACTTTGCTTGGCTTCGCTTCTCATTGGAATGACCACTGTCCACTCGCAGACTTCTTAATTCCCCTGTAACTTGGCTTTCATTAGGCCAAACAGTCGCTGATTTCCATTACGCTCCAGCCTAGAAATTTCTGCTTTATCACGCGGATTTAGGCATTCTGCTGTCTTTATGGCAAACTGGCATCTCCAGCTGCCTCGAGTTGTCTCCATTTCTTACCAAATGCGGGGAGGTTTGCTGCTTCATTTTTCCCAATTCATTTTTCGTAGATCCAAGGCATCCAGCCTTTCACATCGGAGAGCATACAGACAACTAAACTTTCTTCCTTATGTTCATGCCAAGTGCGAACTCTTATTTTTCTGCACGGACCACACAGAGAGCAATTGTTCTCGAAAATGCCCCAAACAATCGACGAATTTACGATTATTCGCTAAACCTTTTGTCCCCATCTTCATTCATTTACTCAAGTGGACCCCTCTTCGAAAGGTACCACTTTCCCTTTCGGTGTTGCTTAGGCTCCCGTCAGCTGCGCCCTGATATTTATGACCTAACAGAGCTATTCTGAGACCACCCAGCCAGAGAGAGAATTCTTCGCCTCTTTTCTTTCCAAACCCCCAGATAAAACTTTATCTGCTGTTTACACTTTTAAACTCCAATCAAGCCTCGAACATAATTAATACTTAATTAATTTCACACATCAACCACGCCCATTAATTACTAAATTAATGGCGGGGGTGGGTCGTAACATCGGCCCCTCCTCAAGAAATCCAGAAGTCCTCTTCTGGGCCTATCGCTTTGCTCTTATCAATTTCCAGAGCAACCATTGAGTGCTACCTTTTCCCACAGGTAGAAACAATTCAAAATGGCAAAAATATTGCGTTTCTTGCCTTCAAGAGCATTGGAGCGACTTCCTAATTACCCCGCAATTTTGTTAATTAATTTAGAGAACAGTCGAAAGAAAAAAAAACAACGTAAATGAGAAATAAATAAAAAAACTGAAAACTGAACTGTAAAAGAACATGTGAGCCTGCCGAACTGTGATTCCTAGCTGCCTCATACCATACGCGACATGGCGGACAAATTTTAGAGGTTTCTTCAGGTTTTAGGATGGGGGTGTTCACTGTAACACTGTGTAAGGCTTTTGCTGGAGGCAGTTCGTAATGGCGAAGTAGACAGTGCGTCAGAGCTGCCGACGGGTGGCGTTTTAGTTCAGTAACTGTGTAAGTCGTTTGCTGGAGGCAGTTCATAATGGCGAAGTAGACAGTACGTCAGAGCTGCCGACGGGAGGCGTTTTAGTTCAGGAACTGTGTAAGGCGTTTGCTGGAGGCAGTTCGTAATGGCGAAGTAGACAGTACGTCAGAGCTGCCGACGGGAGGCGTTTTAGTTCAGGAACTGTGTAAGGCGTTTGCTGGAGGCAGTTCGTAATGGCGAAGTAGACAGTACGTCAGAGCTGCCGACGGGAGGCGTTTTAGTTCAGTAAATGTGTAAGGCGTTTGCTGGAGGCATTTCGTAATGGCGAAGTAGACAGTACGTCAGAGCTGCCGACGGGAGGCGTTTTAGTTCAGTAACTGTGTAAGGCGTTTGCTGGAGGCATTTCGTAATGGCGAAGTAGACAGTACGTCAGAGCTGCCGACGGGAGGCGTTTTAGTTCAGGAACTGTGTAAGGCGTTTGCTGGAGGCAGTTCGTAATGGCGAAGTAGACAGTACGTCAGAGCTGCCGACGGGAGGCGTTTTAGTTCAGTAACTGTGTAAGGCGTTTGCTGGAGGCAGTTCGTAATGGCGAAGTAGACAGTACGTCAGAGCTGCCGACGGGAGGCGATTTAGTTCAGCAACTGTATAAGGCGTTTGCTGGAGGCAGTTCGTAATGGTGCGTCAACTGGATTCTTACTCCAAATTGGAAGTGCGAGGAACAACTCGATTTTTGTGGGCTAAGCGCCTAAATTACAGTGACATCCATCGTGAAATCTGTGCTGTATAAGAGGGAATAAAACGCCTCGCCTGGCCTTTGTAAAGTGGGGCCAACAATTTGAAAAGGGGTCGCACGAATTTGACGGACGAATACCGGGAAGGCAGACTACCAATATCCAGCGCTCCGGAGCATGTTGCCCCCGTTGACTACAGACATGATACTGAATAATAGGCGTAACAAAATCAAGGAAATTGCCAGTAGGTTAGACTTTTCTTACGGGACTCTGCATTCTGTCATTCACGAAGAGCTGGAATTTCGGAAATTCCAAACCGATGAGGATGTGAAAACTGCTGTCCTGCACTGGCTACACCAATGGTGTAGCCAGTGTTAATCACACGTTCCGATAAATGTTTACAGTCTTTAGGCGACTATGTCAAAAAATGAATAAATGTTGTACCTTTAAACCAACATACATCACCAACATATTTTCACCAACATACATCCCCTGAGTATATCTCTTTCTTTCTTTCTTTCTTTTTTTTTTATTCAACAATGTAACTAACTTTTTGATCTAGTTGTGGATTTTATAAAGTAGAATTAGCAGCTCTACTTTACTTGAAAAAAGCCGCAACTGAACCTCTTTATCTTGTGTGTGTGTGTGTGTGTGTGTGTGTGTGTGTGTGTGGCTTCAGTATCTTAGAACAACTACAACTTCTTTACATATAGCTGGTCGAAAATATACAACGTGACGCAGCGTTAAGCTATCCACACCACACCACACTTTTCGCTCCACCATACATTCACTATATGGACAAAAGTCACCGTACACCTAGAAGAGAAACACAATATAGCATTATTGACATACATTAGTACAGTGTCGGGCCACCTTTGTTCTTAACGCATGCACTAACCCTCCGAGACATGCTTTCGACAAGGTTTTGGAACACAGCGATATAGGTATGCGCTTCTATTCAGTACATTATGTTGCCGCTAACTTGCTTAGTAGTAGGCCTTGGTTCCAAACTTCTTATGCGGCGCTCTAATTCATCCCATAGGTGCTGTATGCGATTAAGATCAGGGCTTTGTGCTGACCAGACCACGCACGATACGGAATTATCGTCAAACGATGTCGTAAGGTTAACATTTACACGAGCCATCAGACTGACGAATCGTGTATCTGCATTCATCAGTCCATAGGACTCGTTTCTATTGATCTACGGTCCACGATAAATGCTCTTTACATCGTGCGAAACGACGAGTAGCATTCCGAGTAGAGATGAAAGGCTTATGAGCAGCCGCACGACCACGGCAACCCATGGAATGAAATTCCCTGAGAATGGTACGTGTACATACCGAGGTTCCAGCATTTTTACTCACCTGTACACTGAGGTCTTGTGCAGTATTCCGTCGATTAGCTGTAACGACTCTCCTGAGGCTTCGACGTCCTCTATCACTGATTTTCTTTGGTCTGCCGGTACGTTTTGCTGCTTCAGGCACGCCATGTGTCTTCCACTTATTCAGTACATCCAAAACAGTTGACTTGGGTATGTTTAAACGCCTCTTGGTTTCTCTTGTGGACAACCCACTAGTATAACACCCAACAAACATTCCTTTCTCAAAGTCAGTTCTCTCTCGCCGCGACATTTTCACTCAACCTCATAGTTCGATGTGATCGCGGTCAGCTGCAAGTTTGTTTTTATACCATTTGCAGCTGTACCACGCATCTTAATAACGCAGCGGATCCGTTCATTTGCTTTTGAAGAGGTGTCCGGTGACTTTTGTCAATATAGTGTACATCATATAGCTCGTTCGTATGTCAACATACATACGTCATTCACCCTGACCTCAAGACTGCTGCCACATAACATTCAGCGAGTGAGGAAATACAACGTTAAGCGTGAAACGCTTAAAGAGCACGAACACAACATTTACCTAAAGAAAGCATCTAAAAATGAAAGTTAAATTAAAGTATACTGTACGTCATATATAGTGGTAGCGTGCTGATTTGGAATGGCATTTCATTAGGTGGACGCAGACTTTTATGTGTTTCCAACAGGACCCATGAATGCTCAAAGCTATAGGGATGGTATTCTGGATGTATGTTTGCCCTTACGCAGGTACACTGTAAAAAAATTCTGAAATTCACGAGTCACTTTCCGTGATTTCTTTCGTGAGTTAACGAAGCATATTTATAACACAACTTTTTCCCGTGAAATAACGGGAAAAACTCTGAAATTTTACGGATTTTTCGTATTCCAGAAAAATTCTGAATTTTCAGAAACCTTTCCGTAATTCCTTTCTTATAATGACGGTAAATAATCGTTTTCAAGATGTGTTAACGGAAAATTCTGAATTTTCAGAAACCTTTCCGTAATTCCTTTCTTATGTTAACAGAAAAATTTCGTTCTCCCTTTTTCCGTGTCCATGTGACGAAAATTTTCCGGTAACAGGAGAGATTCACGGGAATACTAGTGAGTGTGATTAACTGTTAAATTTCAAAAGTCTGTCGAAGCATTTGGATTTGAATTTCTGTAGCGAGATTAGATATTGTGGATAGTATGTAAGGTCAGGTGATGCGTAACATCACAGCCTCTCCTTGACAAATGTCAACCCCGCCTTCTCGTGGTGCATCCTGTTCCCACTAAAGAGGCTCTGACGACCGCCCATAGCGGTATAACTATACCATCGGGATCAGAGGAAATTCTATCCCACACTCACCAACCCGCTTGGCCAGCGTGGTGAGTTATGGCCAAACCCCTCCAAAATGATTCCACAACTTAAATCTTGGCCCTCAGTCTCCGGCAGCTGGAATGTACCTGGCCAAGGCAGCGGCCAGTGCGACATGAAGGCAGAGGGTGCTAAGAATCCCCGGAGGACCGGACTAGGCTGCCATCTGATGCTGACCTTGGCTACTTACAATGGACGCTCCCTATCTTCTGATTCAAGGCTTCTTGAATTGGAAGAGGAACTACAAAGGATCAAGTGGGACATCGTGGGGCTAAGTGAGGTAAGGAGAAAAGGAGAAGATCTCATCGAACTGAAAAGTGGACATCTCTTCTACTATCGTGGGACAGATACTGGCAGAACTAGTGGTGTTGGATTTATAATAAACAAGAAACTGAAGGATAAAGTTGTAGAAGTTGAAAGTTCCTCTGACAGAGCTGCACGACTTGTTATCCAACTCTCGAAAAGATACCAGGCTCAGATTATTCAAACTTATGCACCCACCACAAGTCATCCTGAAGAAGAAATTGAAGAATTTTATGAGGAAATTTGTTATCTAAATAATAAAGGTAAGCAGCACTTGAAAATAATTATGGGAGATTTCAATGCAAAAATAGGGCAACAGCAACAGAATGAAACTTCAGTAGGTAAATTCGGTCATGGCAACAGAAACCAGCGTGGAAATACTCTCGTTGAGTTTGCAGAGGCAGAAGGGTTTTTCATCTTGAACTCCTTCTTCAAGAAAAAGCCACACAGGAAATGGACATGGAGACATCCAAATGGGACGACAAGTGAAATTGATTTTATTATGTGTAACAAAAAATTCGTCATAGAAGACTGCAGTGTGCTAAACAAGTTCAACACAGGTAGTGACCATAGATTGGTGAGATGTAAGATGCACCTCAACACTAAACTCGAACGTGGCAAGCTCATAAGACAAACAAAATCTATTGACATAACCAACCTTAAAAAAACACCATAATACCTTCAAGTTAGAACTGAAGAACAGGTTCTCTGCTTTAGAAGGCCTAACATCGGAAGAAGTGGACATCTCTGAAGTTAACAGAAAAGTAACCAAAGCTCTTATGGAAACAGCAACAAAATTAGCTGGGTCTAAGAACAAGTTGCATGTGAACAAATTATCAGGAAAAACCAAAATGTTGATGCAAAAAAGAAGAGAGATGAGGACAACCAAAGAAGATGTGACTTCCAAAGTGGAATATATAGAGCTATGCAAGACAGTAAGAAAAAGTATCACTGAAGACGTAAGGAAATTCAACTGTGAACTAGTGAGGAAAGCAATTGAAAACAACCAAAGCCTAAAGATAGCAAAGGGACATCTCAGTAAGGGAAGAAAACAGATTATGGCACTGAGAAAAGAAGATGGTTCTGTAACAAGAAATAGAGGCAGAAATTTTGACAAGAGTGAAAGATTTCTACTCCAAATTATATGAAAAGGGATGATATATGCACTCCAGACATCATGAAAGATACCAGTACCAGAGTTCCTCCAGTCCTTCCAGCAGAAGTTGCACATGCAATCAAGAACATGAAGCGAGGAAAAGCTCCAGGAGAAGATGGAATTACTGTAGACATCATACAAGAAGCAAGTGGAGAAATCGAAACAGTACTCGCCCAAATTTTCACTCTATGCCTTAATGAAGGAAAGATTCCTGAGGATTGGAACACCGCTACAATGATCCTGCTACATAAGAAAGGTGACATTAAGGATCTCGGAAACTACAGACCTATCAGCCTCCTATCAGTAGTTTATAAAATCTTCACTAAAGTTCTTTCACACCGCTTGAAGGTAGCACTAGACATGGCTCAACCGAGAGAACAAGCTGGATTCAGGAGTGGCTACAGCACAATAGATCATATCCACGTGCTGAGAGAACTAATTGAAAGAGCGAGGGAATATGAACTTCCATTGTGCATGGCTTTTATCGATTATGAAAAAGCCTTTGATTCGGTGAAACCATCAGCAGTTACAATGGCTCTGAAAACCTGCGGTATTGAAGATGCATACATTAATATTATTAATAACATCTATGAAAATGCAAGTGCAAAGATTAGGGTGTTTGAAAATACAACACACGTAAAAATTGGAAAGGGAGTGAGACAAGGTGACACCATATCTCCGAAGCTCTTTAATGCCACATTGGAGGGTGTTTTTCAGTCGCTGAGCTGGGAAAACAAGGGGATAAAGATTAATGGAGATTATCTAACCCACCTTCGTTTTGCTGATGACGTAGTCATTTTTGCAACTACCCCATCAGAGCTGCAGAGTATGATCCAGGAACTTGCTGACAAGAGTAAAGAAGTGGGATTAAAAATGAACTTTCAGAAGACAAAAGTGATGTTCAATGCTTTTACAAGAAATGAAGATTTATCGATTGATGGAGAAAAGCTGGAGATAACAGACACGTACGTTTATCTTGGACAGCAGATATCAAGTGAGGGTCACATTGATGAAGAAATTAATCGGCGTACAAAACTTGCCTGGAGAGCTTTTGGAAGAAACAGCATAATTTTCAAGAGCAATATGCCATTATGTCTTAAAAGAAAAGTGTTTGATCAATGCATCCTTCCAGTGCTTACGTATGGTGCAGAGACGTGGACCTTAACTAAAAGAGACATACAAAGGCTGCAGACAACTCAAAGAAGCATGGAGAGGTGCATGCTTGGTGTAACCAGGAGAGATAAGAAGAGGAACTCGTGGATCCGAAAAATGACAAGAGTGGAAGACATCATGATCAGAGTTAAATCCCTGAAATGGCAATGGGCTGGACATACTGCCAGAAGGACAGATCATCGATGGACAGCCGAAATTTTAGATTGGATTCCAAGGGACAGGAAAAGACCCAGAAGAAGACCACATAGGAGATGGGTGGATGAAATTCGAAAGTATGCAGGGGTGACATGGAGGAGACTGGCACAAGACAGACCGTTGTGGAGGAAACTTGGGGAGACCTTCGTCCAGCAGTGGATTGATAATGGTTGACAATGATGATGATGATATCGCATGAATTTTGATAACTACGGCACAGAATATTTCTTCTCCTCTTCCTATTTTGTGCACCAGATATTATACACTGGCGAGCAAAAATTAAGGACAAGACGGTTTTTGGAATGTAACGTCGTGCAGAAGTGCTCCACATCGACTCAAATCATACCATAAGATCCCCAAGATGTAAGAATATGGGACAAGTGAGCAAAATCGCCCAAACAAGGAATCCAAAGGATTGAAAAGGTGGTTTCGAGCACAACTGGACAGATGACAAAAACGTCCGTGTGACAGGCGGCTGCCAAGAAAAATCCAGTCTTTAGTAGAGGATATGATCAACCCTGACGTTGCAGGATTTACAACGTCTGTCCATGCTGAGGATAAGGTTGTCAAGGAGCTGTTAAGGCACCACGGCCCATTCCTCTTGTAGCGCCAATCGCAGATGCGGAATCGTTGTTGGCGGCTGGTGACGTGCTGCCAAGCATCTCCCGAGAAGGTCCCACACGTGTTCGATTGGATTTAGGTCCGGGGACCTTGCGGGCCAATCTATACGTTGAATATCTTCACTCTCCAACAGCTCTGCGACAGCCACTGTGTGATGAGGTGTAACGTTGTCGTGCATGAAGAGGAACTCAGGACCTACAGCACCTCTAAACAGCCGCACGTGAGGCAGAAGAACCTCGGTACAATAGCGGACACCAGTGATTGAACCTCCTTGGAAGATGTGGTGGTCAGTACGGCTACCCAGCATGATACCGCCCCAAACGAGAACTCCGCCACCTCCAAACCGGTCCCTTTCGATGATGTTGGAGGTGTGATTGCGTGTTCTCTGCTCTCTCCAGATGTGTATACGTCCAGAATCGCTCGTCAGACTAAATCGGCTCTCATTCATAAAGAGAATTCGACCCCATTGCTGATGTGTCCAGTTCTTGTGTTCCTGGCACCACAGATGAGCAGGCGTTAATGGCACACACCGTACTGGTCGTCGTGCAAATAGACCACCTTTGTGCAACTTCCTGGTCACGGTAAAACGCGATAACGGACGTCCAGTTGCCGGTTGCATGTGCCTTGCGATTTCTCCCGCTGTCTGCCGTCTGTCTCTTCTCGCCTGCAGGACAATATACCGGTCGTCCGCCGCCATGGTTGCTCGTGAACGACCACTGCTAAACTCTCGAACAGCTGCTCCTGTCGTTTGAAATGCTCTCCAAGCTCGTGAAACTATGCTGTGAGCGATTCCGAACTCCTCGGACATACTAGTCACACTTCGACTTTCTTCCAACTTCCCAATGACGCGACCTCGGTTTAAATCATCCAGATGTCGTCTACTGAATTGCCTATTGGCAAATCACACGGTGACAGCAACTCGACGTCGTTCAAACCGATGTACACCGTGCAATAGCTTTCACCGAATTGTTGAGCGTACACTGCCCGTGTGCTTTATACCCCTCCGACCCCCCCGTCAGGCTGCATATATGCTCATGCCCTACCGTACCGGACCCTAGTCTATCTTCTGAGTGGTCTTTCAGTCCGTTCTGGCTGCTCGTTCCGCTGTTATGCTAATTTCTCCTCTTCGCCCTTAATTTTTGCACACCAGTGTATATTGCGTTACCGTAAGAAACCGGGTACTTAATTTATTGTACAGGTGTTTGTACGATGTCTATGTATCAGTCTGTGGAGTCTATAGCTATCAAGAGTACATTTTATATTTAGAAGTTATGTGAAATAGTGTTATAAAACAGTACATTGTGCCTTCTCTTAAAGATAATTGAAAGTTATTGTCAGTTGAAAAAAGATCTCAAACTACAAATTATTCTGTTGCTTCGAAAAATGGCAATGAAAAAAATACGTAATTTGTAAGAAGGCCTCCTACAGTAAAAAATTGAATTATTACCAACGTAGTCCAAAAAATAATAAGCTCCAATAGAAAATAAAACTACCAAATCCCTCGCATTAAATATGAAAGAAAAAGTTCTTCATTGCCCAACTAGTTTTACCTTGAACGTGAGTCTGATTCATGTGACCTTCTAGTTCATTGATTACGACGTGCAGCTTCAACCCAAACGAACTGGGCTCGATCACCGGCGGAAAAGGATTATCTCGCACAAGGGATCAAATCTTCGTCATGTTGGATTTTGCGAAATTTCTATAGCCCTAAGTTTGACCGCAGGAACAGTACACTGTGGTAAATCGCGTTCCCCAGGCTGCCGCCATGCCCACACATGCCCATCAGACTGATAGATCGTGTATCTGGATTCATAAGCCCATAGGACCCATTTCCATTGATCTACGGCCCACGATACATGTTCTTTAAACAATGCGAAACGACGAGTAGCATTCCGAGTGCAGATGAAAGGCTTATGAGCAGCCGCAGGACCACGGCAATCCATGGAATGAAAATCCCTGGGAATGGTACGTGTACATACCGAGGTTCCAGCATTTTTACTCACCTGTACAGTAAGGTCTTGTGCAGTACTTCGTCGATTAGCTGTAACGACTCTCCTGAGGCTTCGACGTCCTTTATCACTGATTTTCTTTGGTGTGTCGGTACGTTTTGCTGCTTCAAGCACGCCATGTGTCTTCCACTTATTCAATACATCCAAAACAGTTGACTTGGGCATGTTTAAACGCCTCTCGGTTTCTCTTATGGACTACCCACTAATACACTGGTGTGCAAAAACTAAGGACGAAGAGGAGAAATTAGCATAACAGCGGAACGAGCAGACAGAACGGACCGAAAGACCACTCAGGAGATAGACTAGGGTCCGGTACGGTAGGGCATGCGCATATATGCAGCATGACGTAGGGGGTCGGAAGGGTATAAAGCATACGGGCGGTGAACTCTCAGCAATTCGGTGAAAGCTATTACACGGTGTACATCGGTTTGAACGACGTCGAGTTGCTGCCACTGTGTGCTATGGCCAACAGGCAATCCAGTAGACGACATCTGGATGACTTTAACCAAGGTCGCGTCATTGGGAAGTTGGAAGAAGATCGAAGTGTGACTAGTGTGGCCAAGGAGTTCGGAATCGCTCACAGCATCGTTTCACGAGCTTGGAGAGCATTTCAAACGACAGGAACAGCTGTCCGAGAGTTTAGCAGTGATCGTTCACGAGCAACCACGGAGGCGGACGACCGGTATATTGTCCTACAGGCGAGGAGAGACAGACGGCAGACAGCGGGAGAAATCGCAAGGCACATGCAACAGGCAACTGGACGTCCGTTATCGCGTTTTACCGTAACCAGGAGGCTGCACAAAGGTGGTCTATTTGCACGACGACCAGTACGGTGTGTGCCATTAACGCCAGCTCATCGGAGACGGCGGTTTCTGTGGTGCCAGGAACACAAGAACTGGACACATCAGCAATAGGGTCGAGTTCTTTTTACCGATGAGAGCCGATTTAGTCTGACAAGCGATTCTGTACGTATACACATCTGGAGAGAGCAGGGAACACGCAATCACACCTCCAACATCATCGAAAGGGACCGGTTTGGAGGTGGCGGAGTTCTCGTTTGGGGCGGTATCATGCTGGGTAGCCGTACTGACCTCCACATCTTCCAAGAAGGTTTAGTCAGTGGTGTCCGCTATTGTGCCGAGGTTCTTCTGCCTCACGTGCGTCTGTTTAGAGGTGCTGTGGGTCCTGAGTTCCTCTTCATGGACGACAACGCTACACCTCATCGCTGTCGCAGAGCTGTTGGAGGGTGAAGATATTCAACGCATGGATTGGCGCGCAAGGTCCCCGGACCTAAATCCAATCGAACACGTGTGGGACCTTATCGGGAGACGCTTGGCAGCACGTCACGAGCCGCCAACAACGATTCCGCAGCTGCGATTGGCGCTACAAGAGGAATGGGCCGTGATGCCTCAACAGCTCCTTGACAACCTCGTCCTCAGCATGGACAGACGTTGTATATCGTGCAACGCAGTCAGGGGCGATCATATCCTCTACTAAAGACTGGATTTTTCTTGGCAGCCGCCTATCACATGGGCGTGTCTGTCTTCTGTCCAGTTGTGCTTGAAGCTACCTTTTTCAATAAGGTGCCTTTGTATCCTTTGGATTCCTTGTTTGGACGGTTTTGCTCACTTGTCATATATTCTTACATCTTGGGGATCTTATGGTATGATTTGAGTCGATGTGGGGCACTTCTGCACGACGTTACATTCGAAAAACCGTCTCGCTCGTCCTTAATTTTTGCACGTCAGTGTATAACACCCAACAATTTTTCCTTTCTTAAAGTCAGTTCTCATCCGCCACGACATTTTAACTCAACCTCACAGTGGGATATGATAGTGGTCAGCTGCAGGCTTGTTTTCATACCGTTTGCAGCTGTATCGCACATCTTAATAACGCAGCGGATCCGTTGATTTGCTTTTGTAGGGGTGTCCGGTGACTTTTGTCAATATTGTGTACACTACTGTTTGTGAAAATTGCAGCACCAAGCAGGAACCATGCGATTCAAATGAAATTTATACCACACATTACTGATATGACTGTACATAAACGATTTAAATTTTAGAATACAACAATTTTTACTTGCAAAAATTAGTGTTTTGTGAAGCCTCCGCAAGCTGCGATAAAAGCATCTAGACGGCGTGGCCGCGTGGCATTGGATCGAAAAGGCGTTGGATGGTGTCCTGGATAATTGCTTACCAGGCGGCATGTATGCGAGTCCGCAGATCATTGGTACTGACCGCTGGAGGACTGTGATGGACCAGTTGCGGAGTGACCATATTCCAGACATGTTCCATAGGTGACATGTCTCGCGAACGTGCAGACCAGGGAAGAAGAGGTATCTGGTGTGCTGCAAAGAGGGCTTGAAAATTCCTGGAAAATTCCAACATGAAGTCGGGCATTGTCCTGCTGTAATATAGCGCCAGGAGTGCTCTGAAGGAAGGGTATGACTTCTGCCTGTACAACTTCCCTGATGTAGCGGTCGCTGTTGAGATTGCCCTCAAGTCGTAGCAGCCGAGAACGCGAATGGTGCCAAATGGCACTCCACACCATCACATTTGGCGTTCGGCCAGCATGACGCTCGACAATGCATGCTGGAAGAAGGCGCTCACCACAATACCGTCTAATGCGTATACGGCCAGCATGGCAGTCCACGTTGAATCGGGACTCGTCCGAAAACACGATATGCTGCCAATCAGCATGCCATTGTTCGTATATTGAAAACCCCATTCTAGACTAAGGCGTCTATGTGTCAGGGTCAAAGGAGTCCGCAGCAAAGGGATACGTGCAACCAGTCCTCTCTGCAGCAGTCGGCGTCGAACTGTGGAGGCAGATGATGCCACACCTGTTGCAGTGCTCCAATGTTGTGCTAACACTTGCGAAGATGCGGCACGGTTTGCACCTGGTATGCGGATGAGATGTCGGTCATCCCGCGGTGTCGTTACATTTCTCGGTCCACTGCCGGATTGTCTATATACCTGGTTCTCCTCGGTCTACTTCCGCCACACGCGCATCACTGTCGTGGTGTTATGCCCATTCATGCAGACCAATCATTTGTCCCCGTTCAAATGCGCATGCACGCAGGCCAATCATTTGTCCCCGTTCAAATACGCATTCACGCAGACCAATCATTTGTCCCCGTTCAAACTCTGTCGCATGGTTATATTGCGCACTTCGTCGTCGCCGAGGCATTATTGAATCCTGCAGACCCTTTTACAGCTCGCTGTCCGCGATGCCTTACTGGTGTGTATCCTACGCAGCCCTCTCTTTATACACCTCACTCGATTGTTCAGAAGACACTGCCGGGCCCAGACATGCGCAATGACTCTGCACTTCTAACTATTTGCATATCCTACGCTGCTCTGCATACCCTGTAAGTCTCACGTGATTTCTTCATGGTGTTACAATTTTCATAAACAGTAGTTTATAACGTTTTTGCGGGTGTGGGATTCGAACCTATGGCTTTTTACTCCGGAGGCGACAGTTCTCCCAAATAAACTACGCCGGTAAGCAGAGAGGGATTTAGGGCTTTGCCGTCCCTACTCTCCTTTGAATAAAAAAATTGGATGGCTGCAATTTCATGCAAGTTATTCGGATCCGATCCAAGAGCAAAACGAAATGTTTGGGGGAGGTGGGGAAGAATATAGCCTATCCAAAGCAAAGTACAAATGAAAGTAATAATTTAAAGCTTGAAACGTAGTGAAACTATAAACAAGAATTTTTCTTATAACGATTAATAACCAAATTTGGTGTATCGTTGACAAAAATTCCTTGCTTTTGACTTTCGCCAGCAATTCCTAAATTGATTAAATATTTTAATTAATCAATTGCTTTGGTAGAAGTTTGTCTTCTTTCTCCCCCGCCTTCTTTTTTTAACAATTTTTTATGTTTTGGTACATGGCAGCTCTAAGCCTTTCAGGCACGACAATGGGACTTATGCTTCGCCTTAGTATTCGCTCCTCAGCTACGGACATCAGTCGGCTGAAAACTAATTGACGCTCTTTGTCTCTTGAACACTGATTTTGTTCGCAACTCCAGTGCATACATTTCGTTGTGTCATGTATCTTTTAATGTAGTGAAGTAATAAATAAATTTCGAATTTGAAATTGAAGTGAATTTTAAAATTCCTGCACAAGTTCTACATTATTTTAAATTTTAACAGTGTCGAAATGTTGAAAATTGCCGAGTTTTGACGATGTTCCAAAAAAGTAAAAATGTGTTCGTCTGTGGTTTCTGAAGTCGAAGAGGAAGGGAATTACAGGAACTCGGAAACAAAACCTTGAATATAGCAGTTTCCGGAATAAATGTTAGTTTCCGCTTTTATTTTGGTCTTAAAATGTTCTTTCATTATTTTTATCGGCTTTTAAGAAATTATTAATTTTTGTTACCACTCAAATTTGCTGCCCTAGGCCCGGGCCTAATCGGCTTGTTGGGAAATCCGTCTTGGCAGGTAAGGCTTAACACTGCAGTTTGACGATTTTATTCACGCGTCACCGCAGACGTCATCTTCGTCACATTAAGAGCAGTATGTCATTTATTAGCACGACTTTTGTAAAATAAAGACCGTGCTTATATTATCGGTTTGTCCGTCCGTCTGTGGACACCATATCTCAGCAACTATTAGTCCGATTTGAAAAATTTCTTTTGCATTGGGAAGCTTGAAATATGCGAATGATGATCCTCCATATCGTCTTTTTTTTTTTTTTTTACGATTCACAATTTCGCCTCTAGAGGGCGTAAATACAGATGATAACGATTTTTTTTCTCTTTCGATTGAAGGTTTAACGACAACCGTGATCAACTCAGTGGGCTACAAGCAGTCGCCCGTAATATTTTCACTAACAGTGGTCAACGGAACGTTTATTTACGTCTTTACATAATGGGAAACGTCTTACCTACGTGAATTTAGGTCACTGGTTCTAGGGAAGGGTGAGAGCCAGCGCTGTAAGACAAACACAACATCCATGCCTGACCGGGATTCGAACCCGGACCCATCTCGGACGAATGGTCAGAAGCCAGCGCTTAGACTACTGGGCCACCGGGGCGGCAATATCGAATTCAAAATACACTTTTCTTCATATATTTGCTTCTAAACATTCGATTGAAAAAAATATTTTACCTTTCGATTCCATTTATGTCGAAAAGTATTTTAGGCATAGTCACTTTTTCAAGTTACGCATAGATTTTCGTCTAGGGGGCGTAAAAATTAATTGCGTTTCCCCCGATATCTCTACTTCTAAAACTATGATTTTTTTTTTTCTTCAGAGTATACAGCTGTTGAAGGAAAATCTTCTGCATATAATTTCCAATTTTTGGTAAAGAATGGTTTGGCCACCAGGGGCGTAAGCGTTAATTTCTCCTTCTGATGTATTTTCCACAAAATCTGAACTTCTAAAATCTCGACTGAAAAAATTCGTTCGTGGACAGATAATACTCACGTCGATAAACCCTTTTGGAATATTTTCTTTCTAAAATATTGCATGTTTTCTCCGCCAGGGGACGTAGATGTACATCTTATTTTTGTCAATATCTCTGCTTTTAATGGTCCGATTTGAAAAATTACTTCTATATTGGGTAGAGTTTCCAGCGCGGCATGTTTTTCACATAATTTCAAAATTTTCAAGTCATTCATAAACTTTCCGCTAGGGGGTAAACGTAAATCCCCCCCCCCCCCCCCCGATATCTCTGATTCTAAAACTCCGATTTGAAAAATTCTTTCTACACAGGATACAGCTTCTGATGGAAAATGCTTTGCATATAATTTCTAGTTTTCGGTAAAAAATGGTTTGGCCACCAGGGGGCGTAAACCTTAATTTTTGCTTCTGAGGTATTTGCAGCAAAATCTGAGCTTCTAAAATTTCAATTGAAAAAATCGTTTGTGGGCCGATAATACTCACATCGATAAACCTTTTCGGAATATTTTCTTCTTAAAATAATGAACGGTTTCACTGCCAGGGGGGGGGGGCATTGATGTACATCTTATTTTTGTTAATATCTCTACTTCTAAGAGTCCGATTTGAAAAATGCCTTATTTGTGGGATGGCGTTTCTCGTGCGAAATGTTTCTCATATAATTTCAAAATTTTCAAGTAAATCATAGACTTTCCGCTAGGGGGCGTTAAAGTAAAATGAGTTTTTCCTATATTTCTGCTTTTAAAACTCCGATTTGAAAAATTCTTCGTGTATCGCATACAGCTCCTGATGAGAAATATTTTTCATATGATTTCTAATATTTGGTAAAGAATAGTTTGACCACTAGGTGGCATAAGTGTTCATTTCTGCTTCTGATGTATTTGCAGCAAAATCTGAGCTCCTAAAAACTCGACTGAAAAAATTCTTCCGTGGGCCGTTATCGTTCACGTCGAAAACTTTTGAGAATACTGTCTTCTTAAAATAATGCATGCTTTTCCCACCAGGGGGAGTAAATGCATGTATGATAATTGTCGATATCTCTGCTTCTAAGAGTCCGATTTAAAAAAAAAATTCCTTTGCTGGAGAGCGTTTCTACTGCGAAATGTTTCTCATATAATTTCAATTTTTTTAACGCACAAGTCTGCTACCAGAGGGCGTAAGTTTACGATTCCGTTTACAGCAATATCTGCGGTACTAAACCCCCGATTGAAAAACTTCTTTCTTCGGTCAGATTGCTATTGTTTTCCATACCGGTTCCATTGACTTTGAATAGCTTTGAAAAATTTAATTCGCGTCAGAACGGATTCAAAAGACGTGCTTATTACATCCTGAAATTCGGTGTCATCTTTCTTGTTGAATAATTGTAGTCCAGAGCTATTTTTTTTTCTTTTGTTTACTGCTACAAGAGAAAACAAGAATGATGAAACCGAATTTTTGGTTTTAATGACTACGTCTTTTGAATCCCTTCCGACGCGAATTAAATTTATCAAAGCTTTTCAAAGTCAATGGAACCTGTATGGAAAACAAAAATATGACCGAAGAAAGAAGTTTTTCAATCGGGGTTTTAGTCCCGCAGATACTGCTGTAAACGGAATCGTAAAACCCTCTGGTAGCAGACTTGTGCGTTAAGAAAAAATTGAAATTATATGAGAAATATTTCGCAGTGGAAACGCTCTCCAACAAAGAAAGAATTTTTCAAATCGAAGTCTTAAAAGCAGAGATATCGGCAAAAGTAAGATATGCATCTACGCCCCCAGGCGAAAAAAACATGCATTATTTTAAGAAGCAAGTATTCTCAAAAGGTCTTTTGTTGTGGACGGTCCACGATAGAATTTTTTCAATCGAGCTTTCGGGACCTCAGATTTTGCTGCAAATACATCAGAAACAGAAATCAACGCTCACGTCCCCCTGGTGGTCAAACCATTCTTTACTAAATGTTAGAAATTATATGCGAAACGTTTCCCATCAGGAGATGTATGCGATACAGGAAGAATTTTTCAAATCGGAGTTTCAGAAGAAGAGATGTTAGGGGAAAACGCAATTAACTTTTATGCTCCCCAGCAGAAAATCTATGCGTTACTTGAAAAAGTGACCATACCTAAAATAGTCTTCGACATAAATGCAATCGAAACGTAAAATAATTTTTTCAGTCGGATGTTTAGAAGTAAAATATATGGAATAAAATGTATTTCGAATTCGATATCATCTGCATTTACGCCTTCCATCGGCAAAATTTTGTATCGTAAAAAAGAAGGAAATGAAAGATCATCATTCGCGCATTTCAAGCTTCCCCATGCAGCAGAGATATGGTATCCACAGGCAGGCGGACGGATAAAACGGTAGCATAAGCACGATCTTTTTTACAAAAGACGTGCTAAAAACAGCGCTCGATTACTTTCTCAAAACAGTATTGTCTCGAAGTGATTTTTTGCTTGTGAAATTGGATCTGTTTTGAGATGATTGCATCGAGCGTACGAGAAAACGTTTTATATAACTCAGCATGAGGCAGACACAAAGGGCGAGAGACTTTCAGTTGACGACTGTGTTAGTCTGGGTGAATTGTTCGATCTGAGACGTCGTGCTTGCTCTTACAATGATAAATCAATGTCTGGTGCACGTTACCGTTGCCATGACTATTAAATAAATTTCATGGTCGAGGTTTCGATTAATCGAAGTAAAGTTGCCTTTCAGTCACGGTCAGTTGCTGTTTCAAGTTCTCAGTAAGGACAGGATGTTAAAATTCAGGACAAAGACAATGAAACTAAAGGCATAAAAACGTGAGAGAAAAATATATGAAAAGAAACTGGCTGACATATTTTTAGCACGTCTTTTGCAAAAAAAAAAAAAAAAAAAAAAAGATCGGGCTTGTATTATCGGTTTGTCCGTCCGTCTGTGGGACACCATATCTCTGCAACTATTTGCCCGATTTTAAAAATTCGTTTTGTATTGGGCATCTTGAAATGCGAGAATGATGATCGTTGCATTCCAGTTTTTCAGAGTATTTTTTTTCGATGCATAACTTCGTACCTATATAGAGGGCGAGAATGCAGATAATATCGAATTCAAAATACATTTTGTTCCACATAATTGCTTCTAAATATCCGATTAAATTATTTGCCGCCCCGGTGGCGCAGTGGTCTAAGCGATGGCCTCTGATCATTCGTCCGAAAGGGGTCCGGGTTCGAATCCCGGTGAAGCATGGATGTTGTGTTTGTCTTACGGCACTGTCTCTCTCCTTTTCCTGGAAACAGTGACCCTAAATTAGGGACGGGCGACTGCTTATAGCCCATTGAGTTGGTCACGGTGGTCGTTAAACCTTCAAACAAACTAACAAAAAATATTATTTTTCCTTTCTAAAGGTGCCTTGTGGTATTTGGCACAAGCACGTTACTAGCAGATCCTTTAACTCTTGCAACTTACGTGGTCGAGACGTCGCAGATCAGATTTGCTGTTTCAACACAAACCACAGATGCTCGATTGGATTGATATCTGGGGAATTTGGAGGTCAGGGCAATACCTGGAAATCGTCCTCATGTTACTTGAACCGTTGTAGAACAATCCGGGTAGTACGGCATGGCCAGGGACGAGGTAAGTGTCTTAGACGACATGGGCACAAGACAAAATGGCGTCCCTCATCACCAAATTTGTTCTTTTTGTAAACGGTGCAGGCTTATTATGTGTATGTGTTTGTGGAGTGTGTTTTATTGCTTTTAAGTAATTTTGCAATGATCTCGTATTATTAACGAAAAATATAGTATGTCTGTTTCATAGTGTACCAGTGTACGTTTCAAATTATCGACCTTCAGGATTCTGAAAAATAAATACATTATGATAATAACATTTACTATTATAAAACAATATAATGCACCAGAAAAGACACAATAATGTGGTAAAAGAAGCAAATATTAAAACAGTCTTAATGAACTCTTACGATGCAAATGAAAATTTGATTAACCATTACGTAATTTCCCACTTATTCCACCCAATGTCTGACTGCACTATAATTATGGCATGATCATCGGTTTTTGACGGGGCTTTTCACATGGGCAAAATTGTCAATTATTGGAGTAGTCTATATCCAGAGTTATGTCCTTTTCTACACACATTATCACGAGTGAGTTAAACTTGTTTTTATCCCAACAACGTCCTTTTGTCATTTTTTATTCTTGAGATTGCTGAAATGATCTCTCAGCAGAACAATTCGTGACTGGTAAGGTTAAAAACATTCTCAAAGCTATTTCTAAGTTTGGAAATGTACTCCGAAGATTGTTATCGATGATGAAAGTATACATATCCCGTGGTGTGTGTGTAAGTCTTCCCCATTCATATATGACTGGAAATGTAGAAATTCGTTGCTGAAAAAGTTTTCTATGTGTCCTTGGTGCCTATGAACAAGATTATTTGATCTAGCCTCTATGTCACGAGCACCGGTCCCTTCCAAATCCATGAAAAGGTCATACCTTTCCAGAACAACTTCGTATGATTTCATCCTGTTCGCTAAATTACTGATTAAAGAATCCATAATCTTACAAAACGTGTTTATTCTTGCTCAGTTAATGCTCTCCGTCTACGCATATGGAGTGACGACTACAAATAATATGTTTTAAAAATAAATAAATGTTGTAAATTTTTTTAAGTAAAACTTTTCATGGGGCGGTGGTGCTAAAATATTCATAAAAAAAACTCTTCCAGATTGGCACCCCCCTAAATCTGACGCCCAGGGCCCGTTGCTTAAATCAGCCCTGGTCATGGCGCATTATCTGCCAAAGTAAGGTATTACTAGAAGGAATACCGTTTCCATCAAAGAATGTACCTGGTCTGCAATGATGCCTAGGTAGGCAGGAGAGATTATAGTTTCCTGCACACGAATGATTGGACTCAAGGTTTCCCAGCAGAATATTGCCCAAAGCATTACACTTCCTCCACTTGCTTGTTTTCGTCTTACGGTGCATCCTGGTGCCAATGCTTCTCCAGGTAAACGACGCACACGTACCCGGCCGTCCCCATTTTGCAACAGGAAACGAGATTCATCGGACCAGACAACCTTTTTCCAATCATTCAAGGTCCAGTTTTGATGCTCGCGTGCCCATTGTAGGGGTTTTCGACGTTGAACCGAGGTTAGCAGGGACACTCGGTGCGGCCTGAGGCTACTCAGATGCATTTCAGCAGAGCTCAATGTGCCGTGCGTTGTGACACATTACTTCCGTCACCAGCATTCAAATCACCGGCGAGTTGCGGCATAGTTTCCCTTTTGTTGACTTGTACCATACGGGATAGCCTCAGGGACGTCGCGAAAGGGGTGCGAAGGTGGGCTGAAATTTGTCTTCCGCACCCTGCCGCCCACCCAGTTCAAAATGTATCACTTTTCAGTATATTTAACTTTAAAATCTAATCTGCATTTTGCCAAGTAATAAGTCTTGTGTTTTATTTAATGTAGCCCTAGGTATTTTCCCATAGGAAGTGCGTTGTTTAATTCTCCAAAAAAAGGTTATCAAAATGGCATCCCCAGGGCCATGAAAATTCAAGTGTTCTCCACTGTTCGAATTTATTAGTTTAAGCCTCTTTTTCATGTTTGTGTGGCCAGGGAGCTAATGAGGAGAGTGGATACGATTTCGGTGAGGGGGTCACAATCATTTCTCTGTTTTTTTTTTTTTTACAAAATAGGGGATTCCAACACGGAAAGTGGAGTCTAAAGCTACACTTAAGACTGCCCAGGGACAGTGAAAGTACAGGAAGTGGCTGACGACTACTTTGTAGGAGAAGAGTGCAAGGCAAAGTCTTGGCTTCAACGAAGGGAGTTAAGGAGGGGAAAGGTATTGTGTCTGCGTGGCACAAAGTTCAAATTTTATTTAGATGAAAAAAAAACCGATATTTCCTTTTAAATAAATTGTTCAAGTACAGTACTACAGTATTTTCGTAAGCAAAAATGCAAAATTTTGAAAAGCCATTTAAGACAATGCATTCAGAGCAAGCAAAAAGTTGAAGGCGACATTCTACCAACACTTGCATCTTACACCAGTGGCGTAACTAAACAGATTCGTGTATATATGTATGTATGTATCCAAGTGGAGGGGGTGGGGTTTGCACGAATTCCTTTGTAGCCGGTAGTGAAAGCATTAAAGCCGCAGTGGCGAAGCGCTGCCTTAGACCACTTCGTGCGAGAAGGATCCGGGTTCGAATCCCGGCGAGGCATTGATGTTGTGTTTGTCTCACAGCACTGATTCTCTCCCTTCCCTGGAACCAGGAACCTAAAATTATGGACGGGCGACTGCTTATAGCCCATTGAGTTGTTCACGGTGGTCGTTAAACTCTCAATAAAAAAAAAAACCGTTAAAAATTCGTTCTTTCAGTGTTTCGTAAAAATAAAAGTTGCTATCAGATCAGATCACATCACATATAGAGGATTTTAGATAGGGAGGGTCTGACCACAGGTCTTAAACAACCCTTAGAAATAGGAAGCTAGGAGATTTGGGCTAGAGTGCCAGATAGGAAAGTGACACGGAAGCGAGGTAGAAAGGGGGAGGAAGACGCCCTTATTTATTACCGAGGGGGGCAGTACCCGGGGACCGACAGCTAAACGTGCCCATCCGACGCACGGCGGATATTTAGTGGATCGAGCGTTCGTACCTGCCTGGGATCGAACCTGAGGTCCATTCCGTGGCAGTCACGAACGTTGCCCACTAGGCCACCCGCGGTACAAGTTGCTATCAAGTTTGCCCCACCAAAAATAACGCTCGCCCACCCGTCGCTCATCCTGATTTCGAAGTCTGGCTACGTCCCTGGACAGCCTTGCCTCACCCCTCGCATCGATGAGCCCACACCTTGCCGAGGGTTTGTGGTTTCCCTCCTCAGACCACTTTTTGAAGGTACTGACCACGGTTGACCGTGAGCAGCCCATAAGCCTTGCCGTCTCGGACATGCTCTGACCCAGTCGTCTGGCCAGTGTTGAAGAAGAGATTCAGCATGGCTTAATGACGCTACGGCAGTTTTTCTATAGGCTTAGCGGCGCTAAGGCACTTTTTCTATATAGGCTTAACGACGCTAAGGCACTTTTTTCTATATAGGCTTAACGACGCTAAGGCACTTTTTCTATAGGCTTAGCGGCGCTAAGGCACTTTTTCTATATAGGCTCAACGAAGCTAGGGCATTTTTTCTATAGGCTTAGCGGCGCTAAGGCACTTTTTCTATATAGGCTTAACTACGCTAAGACACTTTTTCTATAGGCTTAGCGGCGCTAAGGCACTTTTCATGGTTAGTTGGAAAGAAATGCAGGACAAAGGAATTTTTAGGTGATCACGTGTGTAAAAAGAATACTGCTTTATATGAAAGCATACTCGTAGCTTAACAGGACGTTCGTTTTGCAAGTACGATACTAATAAACTCTGGGATCACCAGAAGCGACTTTAGATCTTTTAGGGCCCTAGGCGCTAAAAGATTCAGGGCCCCTCCTCCCCTTCTTATCACATAAGAAATCTTTATTGGTCAGATTAGCAAAGAAAAAAAAAAAAAGGTTTTTGCGCTTTTTAAAATGCCATTCTTTCTGTTTTTAGAGCGTTTTGTAAGAAACAGTGTTAGTATAATCACTTTGCCTGTGTTTTAGAGATATTTCAAACATTATTTTTGCGGCAAATAAGAAATCCCAGGATATTAGGTTTGTCACTTTCAGTGGAGGATTTCCAAATAGACATACGGATTAAATGCAAAAGTATCACTGAAACTTTTATTGCTTTTTCAAAAGTTTATTTTATATCGATTTAAGAAATAGAAAAAATGAGAATGCTTGCTAATTATCAATATTAAACCAGGAGAGGAGAAAGTAATAAGAAAATGTTGTTGCAATACAATAGGAATTTCTTTTAAAACTATTACATAAGAAAGAGATAAAAGCTGTGACATTCTCGAATTTCTTTTTACTTGTTTTTTCTTTTTTCAGCCTAAATGTTAATTCTTTTGGTTTAGGCTGGTTTAGGGGGGGGAAGGCAATAAACAGTAAACATCCCCGATCATCAAGACAGACATTTTCTACAAACACTCCTTATTGCAACCCAGAGGGAAAGGAGGTTCGAACACAGATGTTTTCCTTTGGCTGGAAGTAGCATGAAAGTTATTTATGTAACAGCAGACCAGTTAAGTATTCGCCTTACACAATAAAAGTGTGTGAAGTGTTAATTCTTCTTTCACCTACCACTAAATGGAAGGCTAAATTATTTTATCTGTTTCTTTCCAAACAAGAACATCGATAAGAACTCGAAAATTTGGAGTATCAAGAAAAATATATGTTACTAATATGAGAAAGTAAAATATCAATTCACAATGAAAATCAAGTGGTCGCTTTAAGGATTTATTTATAAGGACTTATTTATGTTTTATTCATATTTCGGTCCTTCAAAACCAAACCATTACTGACAATCCAATTATACGTTTTCTGGTCTGGGGCCCTACGCGCGCGTCTATAGTGCTAATATTTGTAAATCCCCTACTGGTTATCACGCAGTAAGGCGTGATCCCCAGCAGGGGATTTACAAATGTAGACAATCATTTGTAGATTTACAAATGTAGACAATCATTTACAAATGTAGGTTTACAAATGTAGACATCATTTACAAATGTAGACAATCATCCATATAGACAGAGCGACAAGTTGCCGCTATGGTGTCGTAGGCTACTCACCATCAGAGGCTGATTATTTTAGGAAATAATCAGCCTCTGATGGTGAGTAGCCTACACTCCAGAAATGGCACACTTTCTCGTGTCCTCTTTGCCGCAATTGTTCGGAAAGAACGGTACTTATGAATAAGAATCGTTAACTTCATTTGGTCTTTATATTATCTGTCTAAAACGTTATTGTCTTAAACAAAATGACGTTTCATTCCATCAATATGTTGGTCGTTTGCTCTAAAATGACAAAGCAAAATTCTCTCTACTTCAGTGAAAATTTTTGGGGCTGGACAAGCACGCTGTTATGAATAAATTAAGCTAACTACGGTTAAGAGTAGGTCTTTGGACTTGCAGTCAAAAGGACATCGGTGATTTCTACCTTCCTTTTTAGCACGTCTTTTGTTGTAAAAGATTTTGCTTATGTTATCGGTTTGTCCGTCTGTACCCCCGATATCTCTGCAACTATAAGTCCGATTTAAAAAATTCTTTTTGCATTGGGAAGCTTGAAATATGCGAATGATGATCCTTTATTTTGTTTGTTTTTTACGATGTACAATTTCGCCGCTAGAGGGCGTAAATGCAGATGATATCGAATTCAAAAATACGTTTTATTCCACATATTTGCTTCTAAACATCCGATTGAAAAAATTATTTTATCTTTCGATTCCATTTATAGCGAAGAATAATTTAGATATAGTTACTTTTTCAAATTACGCATAGATTTTCCGCTAGGAGGCGTAAAAGTAAATTACATTTTCCCCGATAACTCTTCTTCTAAAGCTCCGATTTTAAATTTTTTTTTCTTCTGCAGATACACCTCCTGATGGAAAATCTTTTGCACATAATTTCACATTTTTGGTAAAGAATGCTTTAGCTACCAGTGAGCGTAAGTGTTAATTTTTGCTTCTGATGTATTTGCCATAAAATCTGAGCTTCTAAAATATCGATTGAAAAAATTCTGTCGTGGACTGATGCCACTCACATCGATAAACCTTTTCGGAATATTTTCTTTTTAAAATATTCCACAGTTTCTCCGCCAGGGGGCGTGGATGTATATCTTATTTTTGTCAATATCTCTACTTCTAGGTGTCCGATTTGAAAAATTCCTTCTTTGTTAGATAGTGTTTTCAGTGTGACACGTTTTTCATATATTTAAAAATGTTTCAAGTAATTCATAGACTTTCCGCTAGGGGCGTACAAGTAAATTGCGTTTCCCCCTATATCTCTGCTTCTAAATCTCCGATTTGAAAAATTCTTTCTTCACAAGATACAGCTCCTGGTGGGAAATCGTACGCACATAATTTCCAATTTTTGTAAAAAATGGCTTGGCCACCAGGTGGCGTAAATCTTAATTTCCGCTTCTGATGTATTTGCAGCAAAATATGAGCTTCTAAATTCTCGATTGAAAAAAACGTCATTTGTAGACCGATACTACTCATGTCAACAAACGTGACCATCGTCGGCTGTCAAGAATCGTTTCACGCGATAGGCGTGCAGCACTCTTGCAAGTATAATCGGAATTCGATGCTGGAGCCTCAACAAGCATCAGCGTCCTGACTGTACAATGTACCCTGCACGATATTGGCTTTGGGAGCCGACGCCCAACTCGAGTCCCCTTGATGGGTGCACGACACAGAGCTATGCGCCTCGCTTGGGCACGCCAACACCGCCACTGGACACTTGATGACTGGAAACAAGTAGCCTTGTCTGACGAGTCGCGTTTCCAACTGTATCGGGCAGATGGAAGGATTCGTGTGTGGCGCAAACCCAATGAAGCCATGGATCCCGCCTGTCAACAGGAAGCTGTACCGGCTGTTGAGGGGGGATCCGTAATGGTATGGGGTGTGTTTAGCTGGACTTCACTGGGACCCCTGGTACGTCTACAAACGTCTGTGACCGGCCAACGCTATGTGCGCATCCTTTATGACGAGGTACACCCGTTCATGTCCTGCATTCATGCTGATGGGTTGCGTCTGTTCCAACAGGACAATGCCCCTCCACACAAGTGTCGAGACGCCACATTATGGTTAGAGGAGCATTCATCTGAGTTAGGGGTGTTGCCATTCCCACCCAAGTCCCCAGATCTGAACGTGATAGAACACATTTGGGATGCCATGCAACGCGCTATCGAACACAGAGACCTCGGAATACACCCGAATTGTGGAACGCTCTGCAGGAAGTATGGTGTGCATTGCCTACAGCATATTTCCAGAAGCTAGTAGAGTCCATGCTCCGTCGTATTTCTGCAGTCCTGCGCTCCCGTGGACGACCTACCAAGTATTAGACTGGTGTACCAGTTTTTCTGGCACTTCAGTGTATACATAAAGTTCGGAAAAGTATGAACGGCGAAGAAATAAAAAATATATTATTCTCTGCAGCAGCAGCTATTCACAGCTGGGCAAAGATCTTTCGAAAAAAATTTCCCAGAAATTTGTCTTAGAGTTTTTGTATTCTTGATGGCAAAGTGAGTGATCTCTGGCAGTGGCGTAGCCAGAAATTTCTTAAGGGGTGGGGGTGGGGGGTCCACGGGTTTAGTTCATTGGTGAAAGCTCCATGTATACATATATATCGCTTTAAATTCATGCTAAATCTCCCTTCAAAGGGGGAGGGTCCAGACCCGAGGACCACCCCCTTGGCTACGCCTATGATCTCTGGGGTTTCGCGGCGCATGTGAAATAAGTGGCTAAAAGGATAAAAAAAAAAAGAAAGAAATTATTTCCTTATGGTTCTCACATGCGGTCTAATTTCTTTTATCCATCTCTTGCATGTTATGATTTCTTGGTCTCCTGGTTTCCAATTAAATGTGCGTTGCAAATGTGGCACAATGTAAATTTAATTTGCATATGATGTTTGTGTATGTTATTTGTACTTACAATTTCTGTTTGCCCCCTCCTGAAAATTAAGCTATGGGCGTTCATGGTCGTGTCAAAAGATTTCTTTCAGTTTATATGAAAATTCAGAACATAAGTAAGCAAATAAATAACACTTAGGAATTGTGTCACAAAATAAAACAAAACGTCTTAAATTATTTACTTTTGAATATAAAAAACACATTTGACATCATGCCACAATGTTTTGTACGTAGAAAAAATTTCCTGCGAAGAACATCTGTTAGTTCATTATATTTTGAAGATGGCTCAGGGGCAGATTACCGACTAGGAGCGGATTTCCAACTAGGTGCGCGCCTATAGCCCAGTTTGAGTGGCCCCGAAAACGTATAATTGGATTGCCAGTTTTGTTTTGGTTTTCACGGACAGAAATAAATCAATAATTAAAGCGACCACTTTGTTTGTATTGTTAATTGATATTTTACTTTCTGATATTAGTAACATATATATATATATATATTTTTTTTGCTGTTGCCGATGCTCTGAATTTTCGAGTTCTTATCGTTGTACTTATTTTGAAAGGAACGGTTAAAATAATTTAGCCTTCGTTTTAGTGGTAGGTGAAGGAAGTATTCACGCTTCCCACACTTTTCATATTTTAAGGCGAATTCTTAACTGGTCTGCTGTGCTATAAATTGCTTTCATGCTACTTCCAGCAAAGGGAAAACATCTGTGTTGGATCCCCCCCCCCGAGTTGCGATGAGGAGTGTTTATAGAGACTTTCCTGATGATTGGGGGTATTTACTGTTAATTGTTTTTTTCCTTTGTTGTAGGTTAATCAAGATCTTTCTCAGCCCTAATCCCCTAAACCTAAAGAGATAATATTTAGGCTAAAAAAAATATAGAAAAATATAGAAAATTCGAGAAAATCACACTACCTATCTTTTTCTTATTTAACAGGGTTAAAAGAAAATTATGTTGTATTGAAGCAACATTTCTTATTACTTTCTCCTCTCTTGGTTTAATACTTGATAATTATCAAGTATTATCACCTTTTCTATTCCTTAAATTGACATAAAACTAACTTTTGAAAAAGCATACCATTACTCGAAAAGCTGTGGCTCCTACTTTTCCATTTTCAAACCGGATCTTTTGCATTTATTTCTTATGCTTTTGTTTCAGATAACGGCAGTGCAGGTATATAAAAAAATGTCGCGCATCTTTTTGACAGAATAAAAAAAATGCAGATCTTCACAATTTTCCGATGAAAATAATAAGAAGCAATGCTTTCAAGAAACTCTTCACATTCTCGCTTTCCTGCACTGACATGAAATTCTTACTGTCCAGCTTTCTTGGTCCATGGCATTAGTCTATACCATTGACGACTGAATCTCTTCGATTTAGGTAATTGTTCGCCAAAAGAAAACTCCTTCACGAAAAGTCATTCACCCTTTTCAAGTGAAGTACTGTGCACAAATTGTATTTTAGGAAGATGTGCATTTAGGATATAATAAATAAGAAGATAGAATGGCATTTTAAAAAGCGTAAAAACCTTTTTCTTGACTTGACTTTTTTTTTGTTAATCTGACGGATGAAAGAGGCGATAAGAAGGGGAGGGGGAAGAATCCTGAACCTTTTAGCGCCTGGGGCCCCCAAAGATCTAAAGTCGCCTCTGAGATTGCGTAATTATGTGCAAAAGACTGTAATACATAATTCCCTATTCTCATCAGTGTAAAAATTTCATTCATTGAACTGATATTTCTTTTACATGATCTTGTTAATATACATGTGCAAGAATTATCGCTACGACCAGTGGCGTCGTTAGATCAATTTTTCGGGCCTCAAGCCCTTCCAATCAAAATAAACCTTTTCTTGTATTAACTTACCTAATCAATGCATCCTGCCAGTGCTTACGTATGGAGCAGAGACATGGACCTTAACTAAAAAAGATATACAAAGGTTGCAGACAACTCAAAGAAGAATTGAGAGATGCATGCTTGGTGTAGCCAGGAAAGAGAAGAAGAGGAACTTGTGGATAAGGTAAATGACAAGAGTGGACGACATCGTGACCAGAGTGAAATTACTGAAATGGCAATGGGCTGGACATGTTGCCAGAACAGACCACCGATGGACAACTGAAATTTTAGACTGGATTCCAAAGGACAGAAAAAGAACCAGAAGAAGACCCCATGAGAGATGGATGGATGAAATTCGAAAGCATGCCGACGTAACATGAAGGAGATAGGCTCAAGACAGACAATTGTGGAAGAAACTTGGGGAGACCTTCATCCAGCTGTGGATTGATAATGGTTGACAATGATGATGATGATATATATATATATATATAACGAATGGGCTTAGCACCCCACCCCCACCCCCACCAATCCATCATTCCTAGCGACGCTACTAGCTACGACTGTGAAACGGGACATCAAGTCCTCCCGTATAACTACTTTCCCGTCATCCAGATTTTATAAATCGAAACAACGAAAATGATTTTCAAATATTTTACTTATTTATTGAGAAAAAATTGCCTTTTATTTTAATTCTTCATTCAAACCTGTCTTTAAAATTCTCGGCTGTTTCCTTAACCAGCTTCATATGAAATTTCCGCTAAACATTTTGCAAAATCTTTCTGCCGAGGCTGGAAGCCCTCTTAGCCGTGAGCCCCCCCCCCCCCCGCGCAATGTGGGGATTACAGCACTATCAGTACGTCCCAGCCTGTATGTATTAATTCTGGAAAGTTATACGCTGAGAGAATTTTGAAAAATTGACGACGGTTTATTTTGGGCAAAAGATATAGCCATATTGCCGTTCATTTTCTTTATAAAATTAATTGTTTCTTTTAAAGCTAGTACATTAATTTGTAAATTTCTACCTTTAATGGAACATGTTTGTGCTCCTATATGAGTGTATGTACGATCCATTCGATTTAATGTAACATTCATCATTATTTTGCAAGCTGCATCTTGGCTTTTGGTTTCATTAGAACACGTGAGCGCCACAAACCTTTTATGGCTCAAAGACAAACAACCTTAAGAGGGAATTTCCCACATCAACTGGACGACAACACTGCTGCTCGGCGCATAGGAAACTCCAGAACTTCCGGCTTTTGAAACGCATTTCCTCCGAAACCAAAACCAAATGGGTTTGTCTTATCCCACCTGAGTTAGGGCTGCTCCTTTCTCTCTCGGCTGTTTGCCCGAGTTGCGAGTCAAACTTTGCTCTTCGTCTGACGTGGTTGTTATCTGTGAACGTTGGCATGTGATTAATGTGCAGTCGATTTTTCAGACAAATCTTTCAAAGAATTTGTGGTAGACAGCGAATTTTCGAGTGGTGGTAATTTTCAGTGATATAAAATGGAAGATCGTATTAGAGGTAAGACAGTTTCAAATTATCAGAATTTACGCATGCATATATATCTTCTTTTGCAGAAGGTAGGAACAACGCCGAAGGAGCTCGTATTGTTTCTCTGGTGTAAATGTATATCTGGTAGCATTGATTAGGACACAGTTTCGTGTTACCGATATGTGCAGTTATCTCTGTAAGTTCGACGTCGTAAAGAAATGCTTCGGCCCCCTTTCTGGAATTATATGTAATATGAAGTACAATGTGATCAATTGAAGTCATAATGATAATTATTTTTTGGGAAGGATATAACGCAGTGGCAGATTAGAAATTTTTGGCAGGGATGCCCGGATTTTGAAAAGTTCATTTTCAGGCGCGGGCACGTTGGAGGGATCGCCCCTGCCATTTTATCATGCATGCTTTTATTTATTTCGCAAAGAAACTGCCCCAATCGGCAGCAAAAAAAAAAAAAAAAATTGGTTTTTTAGTACTGTTAAAAGTTCATGTAATTATATATCCCAGTGGCGGATCCAAGATTTTCGTGAGGGGGAAGGGCGTAAATGTCGGGAATAACCGGGGAACTTTCAGATATTTTCATGCAAAATAAAATAGTGTTCTTAATATGTCTATAAATTCTTCCAGTTAATTAACGAAAGTAATATGCTAATACTTTCACGAAAAAATATTCAATTTGTTATTGAAACCTAGCAAATCGGAGCTTTTCCTTGATTCTTGAGGAATGGGCGCTCGACCTCTGCGTCTCCCCCCCCCCCCAACCTCCCTTTGTATCTGCCCCTGATATATACAGTTGACAGACTTTGGCCTGTACTGTGACTGTATGTACCCTTTAGCCGACTATCTTAAAGGTGTTCACATAGGCGTTATGCTCGACCAAAAACAAAAAAATCATTGAAATTAAGAGAGAATTTCCCTCTTAACTTAACATTTTGTTATTTATTCTTTAAAATAAATAACAAAATAATTGAAATGTCTAAAACAATATTCCCTTTGTCTAAACGTTTGTCCCATTTAGTTGGCGCAGTGTAATGTTCATTGTTGTAATGTTCATAAAACATACTTTCACATTTAGACATCGCAAACCAAAAGAAATACCGGGTTATTAAAAAATTACTGTACATAACTTATTTTATTTTTCCGGTCATTATTGACAGGATATACATTAGTGTTCTTTTCGGCCCTTGTACGATCTTTCTTTCATTGCCAGGGCCGAGAACGTTTTGGACACTCTACGCATATATAACTATTAGATACTATGTAATTTTTTTAACATGTAAAATAATATTTTTGAATGTTTTAATTTGTGATGTACCTCTTAATCGCATTGGGACTTTGGCATGTTACTAGTAGACACTTTTCAATTTTTTTAATGTGTAAATAATCTTTTTATTTATTTATTTATTTTTTTGATTGAAGGTTTAATGACCACCGTGAGCAACCAAATGGGCTATAAGCAGTCGACCGTCCCTAATTTAGGGCCACTGGTTCAGGGCCGTGGCCAAGGGAGGGCCAGGCTGGGCTGAGCTAGACCTGTGTTTCATTTGCTTGTCCTAGCGACTCACACAACAGTATAACAGTATAGTGCCTTACCTTTTTTATATCTTTTGCCCGACCACTTTATATGCTTCGCCCGATCTCAATCATCAGTCACCCCTCCCAACTTGCTTGTCTGGATACGGGTCTGCACTGGTTCCAGGGAAGGAGAGAGCCAGTACCGTAAAACAAACACAACATCACCGGAATTCGAACCTGGCTTTCTGGGACAAATGGTCATAAGCCAGCGCTTAGATCACTGGGCCATTGGGGCGGCAATCTTTTTTAATGTTTAATTTGTAATGTACGTCGCTCTTTATCTCCTGGGGGAGCTTAGTCCCCGAACCCCCCCACCTGTGGGTACACCAATGCAGTTTTTAAATCAGCTGTGGAATTTATAAGGAATAGTCTTTGTGTTCTACTGTTTTTAAATATAATCTTCCCCATTTTCTACCCCTACGATAACTGTCTAGAATTTTTTTTTACTTCTTTAATTTTTTATATTCCTTCCACTGTAGAGAAATGGCTGTCATTGCATGAGCAAAAACTTAATCCAGCAGGGATAGCAGAAGGGAAGCTAAACTTACTTAAAATTAATTATAAGAGCTTTTCCTGGGTACCTGCTGCACTAGTGCACCCAGAAATTTCCCTAGGGGGCAGGGGGCTGTGGCACACAGAATTTTGTCAAGGTGCGGGTGACCCCTCAAATTTATTGGGAAAAATAGTCAGGTGCCAAAACAATTGAGGAGGTTAACCTTTCTACATTTATTCTTATCTAGTTACTAGTAATGTTATATAGGGTTGCCAGTTTTTTGCTAGGGCAAACCGGGGAAAAAAATAAATAAATAGGTTTTACAATTTTATTTCAAATTTTACAACACATAAATGCCTCTTACATATGACAAAAAGAAAGTGGCATTAATAATTTATTTAAAAAGAGATGAGTAAAAGTTAAATCACATTTGCAATAAGATTTTGCCTCCTTCATCAAAGTCTTATTTTTTAAATTGTAGTCATACATATTGCAGCAATTTGAATCAAAATCAATGAGGCATTGTAATATCCCCTCAACTGTTTCTAGTAGTAGCAGATTTCTTTTTTCTGACCATTGTATCCTCATTAAAGAAAATACACGTTCAACATTCCCATTATGACCAGGAATTGCAAATAAATATTCACAAATCTTTAAAATATCCAAGTATTGTTCTGGGAATTCTGTTTTAATTTTTGAGAAAATGAAGCTCCATTTCACTGTGGCCAACTTATTATTCCAATCAGTTCCTTACTTATGTGTTACTTCTTCAATTAGGGTTGAAACTTTACTTATTTGGTTGAAAAGAAACATATCATTTAAACTCAAAGGGTCGTTAAAAAAATTATTAATATTTTTGGTGCTCTCTCCTCTTATAAAAAAAACCAAACGATTTTAATGCATCAAATAATTAAAAAAAATATTTCTATGGCCGGGCGAAGTGAACGCCATCTTGTTTTTGAATACGAAAGAAGTGTTTTGTATTCTAGCTCCACAAATTCACAAAACTCAATCGTTCAGTTCTAACCGTGTATATTGAAATAGTTTGAACACAATTAGATCAATATCACAAGACAGCTGACCTGCCGTTGTTTGTGTCATATTATTTAAAAAATATACTGGACACAGTGAGAAGAATTGGCAGGAATACATGTAACACACAAAACATCAAAATAATTCCATGGTTGATGAAGGTAGAAGTTGCTACCGAAACGCCCCGCTTATAATTTTCAACGTAACTTATGGGTGTAATGACAATTTCAAGAATTCTTTTAATATACTGGACAATCTATACCTTCAATTTTGGTACCTAATTCATCCTTTAACTTTGTAAACACATTGTTTTTTTTTCCAAATCTTGCTTTCCCACCGAAATTGATATTCGTATTGTCACCATTAAAAGCTATACATTTTTGTGGATCAATTTTCAAATTCTTTGTCTGAATACAATAGCTCGAGATAATGTCAAACATTTCACCATTTAAATTTCCAAGTTTGATTAATTTAACATTGATTCTGCTTTTTGTAAAATATTAGACAACTCTAATGGGAATATTTTTTCTGCTTTGTGGTTACTGGGATCCATACTAATGCTATAATATGAACAAGTTGATAATTCTTTGAGAATTGAATCTATTGAATGGGGTTCTAAGACTTTGGCGATCAATTTTGTTGTTTTGGTTCTGGCTGATAAATATTTAATTGCTGTTTTTGAATCACTAAATAGCTTTGTAATTAGTTTATTAATGCAGTTAATGGATGCAAAAGATTGCTGATGTTTTACAACATGGTAAGCAAAGCATAACTCAGTAGCAATCAACTTATCTTCATCGTTACTGTCACGTTTTACGAAGAAATGTTTAAGTGATTCACATTTACTTGACAAGGCAACGTTAGATTTATGTGTTTGACTACTTACATGCTCTTTAATGTCGGAGATACTGCCATGACCAACACTAAAATTTGAATTGCCAAGCGTACAAAATGCCTCTGTATCGAATCTTCCTTTTTTTTTTTTTTATAAAAGGGAATTCATCACTATATTTTGCAGAAACTTGCAGTCTTTTTGACATGTTTAGACCACTGTAAATTAAAATTTAATTAAACTTCAGAACATGAAACAAACATATCCTTGCATCTACACTTGCACTCTTGCAATGATGCAATGACATACAAATTCAAAGGGAATGTAATCTAGGGTTGCCAGATTAAACTCATAGAATAGCTGGGACAAAAATAATATTACGTAATGGTTGCGCATGCACTGATTGCGGAGTAAAAGATAAAAAAATGTTAAAAACTGGGACAATCGTGTACATCCCAAGTGGTCTTTTGGGACTCTAGGACCGTTATCTTCATATCTTCAAAACGGAACAATCCCAGAAAATCTGGACGTCTGGCAACCCAATGTTATACAAGAAAGTTAAACAATTAGAAGAAGCAGTAGATGAAATTCTTTTCTTGGTTAGGTTTTTCTAAATTTATTTAACAGAACTACTTCATCATAATTATTGTATGTTATAATTCTTCTGTACATGATTAAGAAGTATATGTAGATCGCATATTATGATTTTTTGTTTCAAACTTCCCCATAATCTTCCGCTTTCTCAGCCTGGGGGTCCCATGGGCCCTCCCTGTGGGTGCGCCACTGATCTATGGTATGTGTACATATCTGTACAACCTTTGAGATAATGAGATAGAGGGTGTACAGATCATACTTGTAACTGAATAAATATTACATACACTGTACACAGAACAACACTCAACTGTTTCTTTTAATTTTATGTTGAAGGGACATTTTTTCTTAACTTAGAACTGTAGTTTTGACACAAAATAAAAACTTGCATAAAAAAGATAGAGGGGGGGGGGCACTCAGATTCCCTTTCTATCAAATCCCGATGTAACTTTAAGGGAATCAAAATGGCAAAGATCAAGTCCTACCTGCTTCCATCTTTCTATGTTTGAGGTCACTATAAACTATGGCATACATATTTGGTTGTTAATGTGTGGGCCACTGGTGGCCTAGTGGGAAATGTTCATGACTGCCACGGAAAGGGCGTCAGGTTCGATCCCAGGCGAGTACGAACACTCAATCCACTAAATATCCATCGTGCGTCGGATGGGCACGTTAAGCTGTCGGACCCCGGGTACTCCCCCCCCCGGTAATAAATAAGGGCGTCTTCCTCCCCCTTTTTACCTCGTGCTTCCGTGTCACTTTCCTATTGGGCACTCTACCCCAAATCTCCTAGCTTCCTATTTTTAAGGGTTGTTTAAGACCTGGGGTCAGACACTCCCTTCCTAAAATCCTCTACATATGATCTGATCTGATCTGGTTGTTACTGTGCAAGTCGGTGGTTTCTAACCATTTATGTGTATGAACCTAAACTTATAACAAATGGCATGTGACCCTCGACCCAATCATGGAAAAGGCATTAACCTCACGGTATTTTAATGCCTTTTCTAAAACACTGCATAACATCTAGTATCTAAAAAGTTTAATACATGTGTTATTTATTTTAAATAAAGCATATTATATTACTAACATACATTGATGCTAGTGCAAAAGTTAAACTAGATTAAATTTGTCATGTACTGGTCATGTGGTTATTTTCCATAAGAGAAATGAATAATGATGTAAAAAATTGAGTAACTGAAAATAAACTGTTTTATTTATTTAAAGCAAATCTTATTTGAGTACTAACATTGATCTGTCTTATGCTGATAATGGTATAAACATGTAAAATAGCAACCATATGGCACAACAAAACCATATAAAAAATTGAGTAACTGAAAAATGACTGATATATATATATATATATTTCAATTTGAACAAAAACTTATTGCAGTACAGATGCTGGCAGCTGGCATTGCAAAAAAAAATTTCAAAATAGTATGCCAAACTCTCATTTTTTTGTATACAGTAAAATTCAATAATGAAGCTTCCACATTTTGTGTGGTGACAAATTTGTAGATGTAACAACACTAGAATTGGTTTCCCGTAGCACAGTCAAGTGAGCTAACTGCCTGTGTGGGGAAAATGTAAAATTACCAGGAGAGGGAGGAGGCTTCATTGCCACTACTGTACGTACACTAATTTGTACAGATGGGGCATTGCTAAGGAGTCCGAGGGTGGGCTAGACCCACCCTGAAATTTCTCTTGCCCACCCTGGCACCCATCCAGTTCATGATGTGCCATTTTTAAAATTATTTTATCTTTGAATTATGATCTGCACTTAAAAAAAAAAAAAAAAAAGCATTTTCAGCTTATTTTATCTTTAAATTATGATCTGCAACAAAAAATAAATAAATAGCATTTTCAGCTTAACCCCATTAGATTGTTATGAAACTTTGTAGATTTATTGACATATACAAGAAATGAATATGTGCCAATTTTTAGCACAGTAGCTCTTAAATTTCCTCAGATAGGAGGTCATAAAATTCAAGAAATCTGCCAAATTTCAGTGTTTTGTATGTCGTAAAAGTACTTATAACTCAAGTTCTTGTTTATCACAGAGTGACAAGGTTTGGTTTTTTAAAACCTTTTCACTGGCTTTAAAATAATGTTATTACTTAATGCATAAATTAAATTATTTTTTTTTTAATTTCAAGGTCAATTTAAATTTGACGTGGAATTTAAAACATCACCATAATAATGATGGACAGCCCATTCATTCCACATGAAAAAAAAAAAAAATACAAACACCCACTTAAAACCTGGATTAAAACCAAGTAATTAACTTCACACTAACAGAACATACATGTCAAAACAACCAAAAAGCAGCATTAAAAGTCATAAAAGACTCTTCCTGAAACCCCGTAAATGCAGAACATGAAACACCAAAATGTAAAACATGAAACACAGAAAGAAAAATTCAGAGATATCACCATAATATTGGACAGCCCATTCTACATGAAAAAACACCCACTTAAATTCCAGATAAAAACAAAGAATTAACTTCAGGGCAGCAGAACATACATGTCAAAACAACCCAAAAGCAGCATTAAAAGTCATAAAAACATGTTCCCAAAACTCCTTATATGCAAAACATGAAACACGAAAATTCAGAAAATCGTAGTATGAAAGAAATAAATAGCCCTAACCTGACAAAAGTAAAAGTGGACAATGTATCAGAATACCAACCCCAAAAGTCATTAAGCCACTCGTTCTCATCAGGGGAACACCCAATGGCATGTGGCCTTTCAAATCATGGGAAGAGCTGGAACAAACCAAAAGCCCGCCGGAGTGTTCCCAAGGCCACCACAAGCAATACGAAACAGAAGCAGAAGGCTGTGAGAGACAATCACTAAACTACGACAGAAGGTGAAAAACACAAACCAAGATTTGGAAGTCGTGCATGGTCATGGTTAGGTGTGTGAAAATCAAAAGGATTAGGTATGTTATAGAAATCTTCAGCTGCGCGTGACCCATCGTGCAGCACTTGGCAACCTAACAATTTTAATGTTGTATAGCAACGGCCAGCGTGGTGAGTTATGGCCAAACCCCTCCAAAATGATTCCACAACTTAAATCTTGGCCCTCAGTCTCCGGCAGCTGGAATGTACCTGGCCAAGGCAGCGGCCAGTGCGACATTAAGGCAGAGGGTGCTAAGAATCCCCGGAGGACCGGACTAGGCTACCATCTGATGCTGACCTTGGCTACGTATAATGGACGCTCCCTATCTTCTGATTCAAGGCTTCTTGAATTGGAAGAGGAACTACAAAGGATCAAGTGGGACATCGTTGGGCTAAGTGAGGTAAGGAGAAGATCTCATTGAACTGAAAAGTGGACATCTCTTCTACTATCGTGGGACAGATACTGGCAGAACTAGTGGTGTTGGATTTATAATAAACAAGAAACTGAAGGATAAAGTTGTAGAAGTTGAAAGTTCCTCTGACAGAGCTGCACGACTCGTTATCCAACTCTCAAAAAGATAACAGGCTCAGATTATTCAAACTTATGCACCCACCACAAGTCATCTTGAAGAAGAAATTGAAGAATTTTATGAGGAAATTCATCATCTAAATAATAAAGGTAAGCAGCACTTGAAGATAATTATGGGAGATTTCAATGCAAAAATAGGGCAACAGCAACAGAATGAAACTTCAGTAGGTAAATTCGGTCACGGCAACAGAAACCAGCATGGAAATACTTTCGTTGAGTTTGCAGAGGCAGAATGGTTTTTCATCTTGAACTCCTTCAAGAAAAAGCCACACAAGAAATGGACATGGAGACATCCAAATGGGACGACAAGTGAAATTGATTTTATTATGTGTAACAAAAAATTCATCATAGAAGACTGCAGTGTGCTAAACAAGTTCAACACAGGTAGTGACCATAGATTGGTGAGATGTAAGATGCACCTCAACACTAAACTTGAACGTGGCAAGCTCATAAGACAAACAAAATGTATTGACATAACCAACCTTAAAAAACACCATAATACCTTCAAGTTCGAACTCAAGAACAGATTCTCTGCTTTAGATGGCCTAACATCGGAAGAAGTGGATATTTCTGAAGTTAACAGAAAAGTAACCAAAGCTCTTATGGAAACAGCAACAAAATTAGCTGGGTCTAAGAACAAGTTGCATGTGAACAAATTATCAGGAAAAACCAAAATGTTGATGCAAAAAAGAAGAGAGATGAGGACAACTAAAGAAGATGTGACTTCCAAAGTGGAATATATAGAGCTATGCAAGACAGTAAGAAAAAGTAACACTGAAGACGTAAGAAAATTCAACTGTGAACTAGTGAGGAAAGCAATTGAAAACAACCAAAGCCTAAAGATAGCAAAGGGACATCTCAGTAATTGAAGAAAACAGATTATGGCACTGAGAAAAGAAGATGGTTCTGTAACAAGAAATAGAGGTCAAATTTTGACAAGAGTGAAAGATTTCTACTCCAAATTATATGAAAGGAATGATACATGTACTCCAGACATCATGAAAGATACCAATACCAGAGTTCCTCCAGTCCTTCCAGCAGAAGTTGCACATGCAATCAAGAACATGAAGCGGGGGAAAGCTCCAGGAGAAGATGGAATTACTGTAGATATCATACAAGAAGCAAGTGGAGAAATCGAAACAGTACTCGCCCAAATTTTCACTCGATGCCTTAATGAAGGGAAGATTCCTAAGGATTGGAACACAGCTACAATGATCCTGCTACATAAAAAAGGTGACATTGAGGATCTCGGGAACTACAGACCTATCAGCCTCCTATCAGTGGTTTATAAAATCTTCACTAAAGTTCTTTCACACCGCTTGAAGGTAACTATGGACATGGCTCAACCAAGAGAACAAGCTAGATTCAGGAGTGGCTACAGCACAATAGATCATATCCACGTACTGAGAGAACTAATTGAAAGAGCGAGGGAATATGAACTTCCATTGTGCATGGCTTTTATCGATTATGAAAAAGCCTTTGATTCAGTGAAACCATCAGCAGTTACAATGGCTCTGAAATCCTGCAGTATTGAAGATGCATACATTAATATTATTAATAACATCTATGAAAATGCAAGTGCAAAGATTCGGCTGTTCGAAAATACAACACACATAAAAATTGGAAAAGGAGTGAGACAAGGTGACACCATATCTCCGAAGCTCTTTAATGCTATATTGGAAAATGTCTTTCAATCACTGAACTGGGAAAACAAAGGGATAAAGGTTAATGGAGATTATCTAACCCACCTTCGTTTTGCTGATGACGTAGTCATTTTTGCAACTACCCCATCAGAGCTGCAGAGTATGATCCAGGAACTTGCTGACAAGAGTAAAGAAGTGGGATTAAAAATGAACTTTCAGAAGACAAAAGTGATGTTCAATGCTTTTACAAGAAATGAAGATTTATCGATTGATGGAGAAAAGCTGGAGATAACAGGCACGTGCGTTTATCTTGGACAGCAGATATCAAGTGAGGGTCACATTGATGAAGAAATTAATCGGCATACAAAACTTGCCTGGAGAGCTTTTGGAAGAAACAGCATAATTTTCAAGAGCAATATGCCATTATGTCTTAAAAGAAAAGTGTTCGATCAATGCATCCTTTCAGTGCTTACGTATGGTGCAGAGACATGGACCTTAACTAAAAGAGACATACAAAGGCTGCAGACAACTCAAAGCAGCATGGAGAGGTGCATGCTTGGTGTAACCAGGAGAAATAGGAAGAGGAACTCGTGGATTCGAAAAATGACAAGAGTGGAAGACATCATGATCAGAGTTAAATCCCTGAAATGGAAATGGGCTGGACATACTGCCAGAAGGACAGATCATCGATGGACAGCCAAAATTTTAGATTGGATTCCAAGGGACAGGAAAAGACCCAGAAGAAGACCACATGGGAGATGGGTGGATGAAATTCGAAAGTATGCAGGGGTGACATGGAGGAGACTGGCACAAGACAGACCGTTGTGGAGGAAACTTGGGGAGACCTTCGTCCAGCAGTGGATTGATAATGGTTGACAATGATGATGATGATATATACAGTGGCAGATTTCCAAATAGGCGCACTAAGCGCTTGCCTAGGGCCGCAGAGCTTGTGGGGCCCTGAAAATGTATAAATGAATTGCCAGTAATGTTTTGGTTTTCAAGGACCGAAATAAATAAATCCTTAAAGTGAGCACATTATTTGTATTGTGAATTGATATTTTATTTTCTTGTATTAGTAATATATATTTTTTCCTTCTGTTGTTCATACACCAGATTTTTGAGTTCTTATCGATGTCCTGGTTTTGAAAGGAACAGTTAAAATAATTTAGCTTTCCGTTTAGTGGTAGGTGAAGAATGAAAGAATTCACGCTTCCCACACTTTTCTTATTGTATAAGGCGGATACTTGACCGTCCTGGTGTTACATAAACTACTTCCATGCTACTTCTAGCCAAAGGAAAACATCTGTGTTCAAACCTCCTTCATCCCTGAGTTGCGTTGAGGAGTACTCGTAGAAACTGTCTTGATGATCGGGGGTGTTTGCTGTTTACTGCCTTTTCCCTTTGGGGTACGGTAATCCAATACTTCCTTTGCCCTAATCTTCCCTAAACCAGTCTAAACCGAAAAAGCTAATATTTAGGGTGAAAAAATAAAGAAATTCGAGAATGTCATAGCATTTATTTTTTTCTTATGAAATTGTGTTAAAAGAAATTTCTATTGTATTGCAAAAACATTTTTTTTATTACTTTCTCCTCCCCTGGTTTAATACTGATAATTACCAAGTATTCTCTCTTTTTTTTATTCCTTAAATCGACACAAATAAACTTTTGAAAAAGCAATAAAAGTTTCAATGATATTCTTACTAAAGATTCACGGGGAGGGGCCCCTGAATCTCTTAGCGCCTAGGGCCCTAAAAGATTTAAAGTCGCCCCTGTATATATATAAGCATACCAGACAAAAAATTAGTCACCACTAACAGAAATGACAGTAGGAAGTTATCTGTTGCACAGAGGGTGCCGTGTAAGCATTGCTAGGAGATAAATAGCACTGATGTGGTGTACAGGATCATTTCTGTCTTGTGCAGTGGTTAAGAGCAACATACATGTCGAATTTAGTCTTCAATATGAGTTGTAAGACAGACATCACTGAGTGGCAAAAAGGAGTCATCGTGTTTGGACCTGCCCACGGGCACAAAGTGAAGTCGCCCAATCTGTTGGTGTGTCAAAGCGTACTGTCCAGCAGGTCTACAAACAGTGGTGTAGTTTGCAGTAAACTGAAAATCAGCGATGTAACTCTGGCCAGAAAACGATTCTCACCAACAGGGAGCACCGCCTTGTTTCACGCCTAGTAACTAAAAATTGGTTTCACACCAGGCAACAATTGCTCCAAACAGTCAATGAAAGTTCACTCCAACCGATTTCTGAATGGACATTGCAACAAGAACTGCACGTGATGGATATCTGGATCAGAGTAGCACGGATGAATCCTCTTTTAAGAGCAAGTCACAAAGTCGCACATTATCAATGGGCTCAGAGGCACCAAAACTTAACTGTGGAGGATTGGAAACAAGTACAATAGAACTCCAACTATCCGAATTAGCTCAGACCACAGCCTATCTGGATATTCGGAAAATCTGGATAATTTTGTTGTCTTTTTTCTGTAGGCCAAATACATATTTATTAATTGAAGTGAGGGAATTTAATTTTTTCGTTTATCGTATTTTAGAACAACAAATGTTATACAGTTTAAAAAATAAATTACAGATTTTTAGTTGCGTAAAACTACAGTAGGCCTAATACAAAACAAACTTTTATCGAAAAAATTAAACATTGAAGTTATGTACGTACATATTTTTTATTTCCTATAAACAAAACACATTGCCTCTTTGTAATTAAATTTTTAACCAAATATTATATTATTTTCTTATAGATGTAAATTAATAAAATTAACTAAAGTTAATACAGTACACATGATTAAATTTTTTTACTTACAGCTTGAAATAAATTTATGTTTTTAAAGAAAAAGTCAAAAAGGGTCGTCTGCCTGTTTTGGGAGAAAACCTGTCTTTGCTTGCATCGTACGAAACGAGAAAAGCATCGGTTATGGATGATCACTGGGAATGCGACAGGCCTTGGCATGACGTAACAGCAGAGACCCTACTTACAGACTTCGCATGTGCTTACTCGTTGCAGTCTTGTTGCAGTTTCACACATTTTGGCATTCTTACACAATTCTACATATTAATTTAATTGCTTTATTAATAAAATATCTACTGTACTGCATTATCATTTTGTATTATTTAAATGAATGAAAAAACTAAAAACACATAAATAAATTAACAAGAATTTTAATTTTACATGGTCTTGAAAGAAGAACAAGTTATCTGGATGTCTGGAGTCTGGATAATTGGAGTTCTACTGTAATTAGGTGACGAGTCCCGTTTTTGTTTTGTACTCCAATGATGGAAGGCAGCGAGTGCATCACACAGACCCAATGAAGCCTATCCTGGTTGTGTTGAAGGTGTTGTTCAAGCTAGAAAGGGGTTCTGTGATGTTTTGGGGATGTTTTTGTACTACAAAATGGGCTCTGTCGTTGCAGTGATGATGAATTTGAACCAGCATGCGTACCTCCGCATTCTGAATGATGGAATGTTCCCTATTGCACATCTCCAGGAGCAGATCACATTGCCATTCCTGTTTTCCAAGATGACAATTGCCATGTGCAATGGGCTAAAACTGTGTCTTATCGGCATGATGAACAATCAGCAACACTGTCTCACCTCGATTGGCTCACTAAATCCGCAGATTTAAATCCTATTGGAAATCTGTGAAATCGTTTAGAACAGAAGGTGAAATGCAGGAATAGACACCCAAGTATTCTGGTGGAACTTCGAGACCAATGGATGCATGAATGGCTCCAAATTTATGTTCAATACACCCACAAAACCTTTTGGAGTCTCCACCACACCGGATCCATGCTGTTATTAAGACAAGAAGAACCGTCACCCGGTATTAGATAAGTTCAGCCAGGGGTGAGTAATTTTTTGCCCGATGTGTGCTATGTATATATATATATATATATATATCATCATCATCATCATCATCATTGTCAACCATTATCGATCCACTGCTGGATGAAGGTCTCACCAAATTTCCTCCGCGACGGTCTGTCTTGTGCCAGTCTCCCGCATACTTTCGAATTTCATCCACCCATCTCCCATGTGGTCTTCTTCTGGGTCTTTTTCTGTCCCTTGGAATCCAATCTAAAATTTTGGCTGTCCATCGATAGTCTGTCCTTCTGGCAGTATGTGCAGCCCATTGCCATTTCAGGGATTTAACTCTGATCATGATGTCTTCCACTTCTGTCATTTTTCTGATCCACGAGTTCCTCTTCTTATCTCTCCTGGTTACACCAAGCATGCACCTCTCCATGCTGCTTTGAGTTGTCTGCAGCCTTTGTATGTCTCTTTTAGTTAAGGTCCACATCTCTGCACCATACGTAAGCACTGGAAGGATGCATTGATTTAACACTTTTCTTTTAAGACATAATGGCATATTGCTCTTGAAAATTATAAGTGCCAGAAAAACTGGTACAGCAGTCTTAAATACTTGGTAGGTCCCCCACAGGAGTGCAGAACTGCAGAAATACGACAGGGCATGGACTCTACTAGCTTCTAGAAATATGCTGTAGGCAATGCACACCATACTTCCTGCAGAGCATTCCACAATTCAGGTGTATTCCGAGGTCTCGGATTCCTGTGTTCGATAGCGCATTGCATGGCATCCCGAATGTGTTCTATCACATTCAGATCTGGGGACTTGGGTGGGAATGGCAACACTCCAAATTCAGATGAATGCTCCTCTAACCATAATGTGGCGTCCTGACACTTGTGTGGAAGTGCATTGTCCTGTTAGAACAGGCCCAACCCATCAGCATGAATGCAGGACATGAACGGGTGTACACATGTTAGAAAGGATGCACACATAGCATTGGCCAGTCACAGACGCTTGTAGACATACCAGGGGTCCCAGTGAAGTCCAGCTAAACACACCCCATACCATTACGGATCCCCCCCCTCAACAGCCGGTACAGTTTTCTGTTGACAGGTGGGATCCGTGGCTTCATGGAGTTTGCGCCGCACACGAATCCTTCCATCTGCCCGATACAGTTGGAAACGCGACTTGTCAGACAAGGCTACTTGTTTCCAGCCATCAAGTGTCCAGTGGCGGTGTTGCCGTGCCCAAGCGAGGTCCATATAGCTCTGTCTCGTGCACCCATCAAGGGGACTCGAGTTGGGCGTCGGCTCCCAAAGCCCATATCGTGCAGGGTACATTGCACAGTCTGATTGCTGATGGTTGTTCAGGCTCCAGCATTGAATTCCGATGATACCTGCGAGAGTGTTGCACGCCTATCGCATAAAATTATTCTTGACACCCGACGATGGTCACGTTCGCCCAATGTCTTTTTACAGCCACACTGGTATCGTAGGTTGGAGGTTTTGCCGGAATTCTTGTAGTCACGGTACACCCTTGCAATGTTCGTCCGTGAAAATCCGAACTTCGTTTCTACCTCCAAAATACTATGGCCCATCTCACGAGCGCCAACTATGACACAGCGTTGAAAATCGCTTAAATCGTTATTACTTGTCATTCTCATGCCGGAAACAGCTCTTGACAGCTGGCAAGGATGTCATTCGCTTTATATACACACTGGTGGACACAACCGAGTATGCACATAGGGGATGTTGCTATGTATTTTGCATAAGCTTGTCTGCACCAGTTTTTCTGGCACTTAGTGTATATATTTTGTAGACTGCAAAGTTTGAATAAACTTGTATTCTGTTTTTGTCCACTAGGATAAAACAGTGAAGTTTGTGTGTGTTGGGTATTGCTCTTGACGTTTCAAAATTGGTTGTAATGACTGTTTTTCAGCTTCGTACGGACTTTCACTGAGGTATTCAAAATCACAGGCTGGCATTTTTTTGGTTGTCCAGTTATATAATTGATAAGGTGTTATAATCTACATTTATGGTGTTTTTAAACTTGCTGTACCTGCAAGACTTAATTAATTACCACCACCACCACCATCACAAGCACTGTTACTACTACAGGATGTTGCATAAAAGTTCCACTAAGCATCTGTTCCAGAATCTATTAATTTTAGCAGAAATTGATCATTTTTTTTTGCTGTCCTTATATTGTGCTGCTGATCCATCTGAATAATAAAAAAAATATTTGTCTTTTTTAAAAGTTTTATTGAGAAACTGTTATTGAGATATGCAAGCAATACTGAAAAGGATGAACTGCTGCTGCATTGTGTTGCAATCTCTCAAAAATTATGCCATAAATTTTGAATTCAGTTTTCTCTGATTTTTTGTGATGTGCAACAAATGGATAAATTGTGGCTTGAAAATTATTCCTGTGAAATCCTTGAGCATAATCTTGCAACAGAAATGAATAATCCAGAGACAGAGAGAGAGAGAGAGAGATATATATTCACATATTACTAAAAATTTGCCAGCTTGCAAATTTGCTTTTAGTTCATTATGAAAAGCTGCCTATTTAACTGTAAATAAACGTCTTAGATGATCAATAAATTTTTCAAAAAAACAAAACAAAAAAACTTTAGAATCATCAATGGTATTTTGTTTGTGTAAGTGTTGAACAATTTGTGGATATTCACTGCTTATAAGTTATATCATCAATTACATTAGAATCAAACAAATCATTAAAATTAGTTTCAAATTTTTAGTCCCTGGGCATTTTGTTGTATTCACCTAAATAAACAAACTGGTGAAGGTGATTCACCAATAGTATTCACTGTATAGCCTTTACATGTCTGGTTTTTTGTCCTTCATCACTCTTGGCAGATAACTTTTCCATTTTGTATCCAATTAGCATTAATTTGACATTTTGTTGAATAATATTGTTGAATAGTACTACACAAATGATGTGAGTGCCACTTCTGCCAGTAAGAGCACACTTTTTTGACCTTCATTTACAAAACTTGGAAGATCCAATTTTCAAACTGGGATATTTTGCCATGCAAAATATGTATGCTTCCTTCAAATGGAAACAGTGCAAAAACTGGAAGTTTTTGAAATCTGCCAGTAGCTTTTTTTTTTTTTTTTTTTTGCAATGTGAGTTGATGCATATTTTTTGAATTAAAGCTTTTTTTTTCTGATGTTTACATTAGAAAAAAATGTGACTTACAAATCGCATTTTAACAAAAAATAAAAAAATAAACGGGGGGGGGGGGGGGTGTAAAGATGCCCTTAAATCAAAATGTCTCAAGTTTTTGATTTTTGAATCTGAACTGTAACAAACACTAAGGACAAATCTGACTGGCTTTTAGAAGGAAAGAGCACTGTAAAAAAAAATTCTTAGAATGAAAGAGCAGTAAAAAAGAAAGCAATAATATGGAATCTTATTGAACCATTATCAAGGAATTTAGTATTAAAAAATGTTTCTTATATTAGTAAACATTACCTCTCCCCCCCCAATTTTACATAATAAAGTTTAATCCATGTATTGTAAAAATTTTTTTAAGAATACTGGTAGGATTACATATGTTCTGGAACTTATTGAAAACAAAATTTCATTTAACTTTAAAAATTGTTAGATTGCCACTCCCAAAATTTTATATATGTCAAGGACATCAAGATGTTCAACATTAAATTTTTAAATCTTTTGAAAGATTTAAATTAAAAAAAATTAATTAGAAGGAAAATTTTACGATGAGTTTTGTATTATTTTTAAAGCTTGTATAATAAGCTTTTTATTGAAACCTGAATCAACTGGATAACAAACACATTTATTATCTCAATATATTAAAAGTTGAATGGTTACAAATTTTCAAAAACATGCAGTAAAATTCAAAATTTTGGCCTTTTTTTGTTTTCAAAACAATCCAAAGGAAAATTTCAAAAAAAAAAAAAAAAAAATTTACTTTACTATGTAAGGACTACCTTCTCACCAATTTTCTTTAAAATTGGAGATAGTCAAAGTTGAGTGCTGTGTTGATTGTACATGGAATGACCCGAGTAATAATGAGTTGTGTTCTTCATCCTGTAGCACTACATATTTTTCCCCTAGAAAGCATGTTGGTTGTTTCTCCATAGAAAAGTTACCAAAACAGCATTGAGAGAGAAAGAGAGAGAGGTTTTACTAATTTTATTAAAAATGGATGGACAGAATGTTAAAAAAAATCAAAAAATCTTCACTTTGAACTCCTTTGTATTCCAAAAATTGCAAAAGAAATACTTAAGACCAATAAAACCTTAAAAACCTCTAAAAATGCTTTGGAAATTGTCTCAAAGTTCAGTTATACTTATACTTCGAAGAGACTTACGAAATTCAAGAAAGACAGTTCCAAAACAAAATTGAAGAGTGTCGATGGAGGAGGGAGGTTGTGGAATTCACAAATTCCTTTGCCGCCTGCTTTAAAAATTCTTTCCCTCAGAGTTTTATAAATAAGTTTTTTGTTATTCTCGCCCACCCTGATTTTGAAGTCTAGTGATGTTCCTGGTGTACAGGGAGGTTTGCACATCCCCTGGAATTTAATTTATCTTTCTTCCAAGCTGTGAAAGTCCTTAATTTTTCATATTGATCTGTATTCCGCTAGCCTCAAATTCTCATACGTACGTTTTGTACTTTTGTTATTTGTGTTTGTGCGTATTGTGACATGCACGAACTGTCAAAAAAAAAAAAAAAAAAAAAAAAAAAAAAAAAAAGTTGTAGCGCAATTTTTAATAGGAAAATATTGTTATAAGTTTGTATCAACAATTGAAACGTAAGTTCCGTTTGATTTCGTTTCCTTAAATTATAATTCTGCTTTACTTTTGTATATTTAATACAAAGTTATTATTATTTTGATTTCGAGAAAGTGGATGATTTTTAATACAAAAATATTGTTATAACATGAAACATTAAGTTCATTTGATTTCATTTTCTTAAATTATGATTTTTATGTACACTTTGTGTGCAATTTAACACAAAGTTATTATCATTTTAATTTCGAGAAAGTGTGTGATTTTTAACATGAAAATATTGTTATACACTGATGAGACATTCCATTATGACCACCCTAGCCTAGAGAAATGAGCACACCTGGAGACCGAACGGTGGCGCAGGTGAAGTTCACAGAACAGTATACTGTATATACATCCTGAGGACCAGCTTTCGGTTAGTAGAGTGTTCAGAGTCAGAATGGGAAAAGCTGCCGATTTATCGGAGTTTAATAATTGACAAATTGTAATGGCATGGTGCCACGGAACTACGATCTTGGAAACAGCGCAGCTTGCGGGTTGTTCACGTGCCGCTGTAGTGAGGACGTATCAAAAGTGGTGCTCAGATGGCCAAACGACGAACCGTCGCACAGCCCTGTGTCGTCCACAGTTCTTTGATGCCATAGGGGAGCGAAGATTGTCGCGCATTGTTCACAGAGACCGCAAGGCCACACAGTGCAACAAATCACCCAGAGCTACAGCAGTGGTGATCTGGGCAATGTGATACAGCACACAGTTCGTCGCAGCCTTCTGCACATGGGCCTTCATAGCTGAAGACCAAGCCTGGTCCCCATGCTCACAGCATGTCATCTCCAACAACGCATGAAATGGGCCCTAGATCATCAAGATTGTACCGTGAATGATTGGAAGAAAGTGGCTTGGTCTGACGAATCAGGATTCCTGGTGCATCATGTAGACGGCCGAGCGCGGATACTCTTATTACCAACGGAGGCTACGTCACCTGGATGCACTGTTAGGAGGAAACAGGATGCACTGTTGTGTCACACAATCCCTGACAGCTGTCAGGTATCTGAACATCGTTGCGGACCAAGTTCACCCATTCATAGCAACTGTGTTCCCAGCTGGTGATGGCCTTTACCAACAGGATAATGCGTCATGCCACACTGCCAGAATCGTCAAGGAGTGGTTTGAGGAACATGCTGGTGACTTTCTGTTTATGCCCTGTCCTCCAAATTCACCTGACATAAACAAAATCAAACATTTGTGGTTCAACTTGGAAAAGCGGCATCGCGCTAAATCACCACCACCCCAAAATGGACGGGAACTGGAAGACCTGCTGTTGATAATTTGGTACCAGGTACCCCAGGATACCTGTCGCCACCTCGTCGAATCAATGCCTCGCCGATTGGCCGCTGTTTTGCCGGCTAAAGGGGAGTCCTTCAGATTATTAGGTAGGTGGTCATAATGTCCGATTGGCCGCTGTTTTGCCGGCTAAAGGGGGTCCTTCAGATTATTAGGTAGGTGGTCATAATGTCCGATTGGCCGCTGTTTTGCCGGCTAAAGGGGGTCCTTCAGATTATTAGGTAGGTGGTCATAATGTCCGATTGGCCGCTGTTTTGCCGGCTAAAGGGGGGTCCTTCAGATTATTAGGTAGGTGGTCATAATGTCCGATTGGCCGCTGTTTTGCCGGCTAAAGGGGGTCCTTCAGATTATTAGGTAGGTGGTCATAATGTCCGATTGGCCGCTGTTTTGCCGGCTAAAGGGGGGTCCTTCAGATTATTAGATAGGTGGTCATAATGTCCGATTGGCCGCTGTTTTGCCGGCTAAAGGGGGGTCCTTCAGATTATTAGGTAGGTGGTCATAATGTCCGATTGGCCGCTGTTTTGCCGGCTAAAGGGGGTCCTTCAGATTATTAGGTAGGTGGTCATAATGTAATGGCTCATTAGTGCAAGTTCATATCAAGAACTGAAACATATCCATTTGATTTTGTTTTCTTAAATTATAATTTTGATGTTCTTTGCTTATTTAACACGAAGTGATTATTATTTTAATTTCGAGAAAGAGAATTATAGTATCTGAGATTTCAAAACAAAACAAAACAGAGCACTATGAACTATAAAGGTAGCAACAACATTCTATTTTCTTGGTTTATTCGTACTGTCGACACAACAAGTAATATTACAAATGTACTTGGAATACATTAAAGTTTATGTTTTAATTCTTCAGATAATTGAGAATGAGTACAAGATGATATCGAGATAGAATTAGAAAAGACGAATGTGATACTCAGAAAAAAAAAATCGAAAAGAAATAGATCTGCGAAGAGGAGGTCCACTTTGCATGAACAACCACCCAAAGAGTCTGATTAGGAAAGCTGCAGAGTACCTCTCAGGTGGTTGAGTGGTCTGTTGCGTGGGCATTGTATTCTTCATCCAAGATGGCACCTGGATTTGAGTCTGAAGATGAGAAATGAGTGCTGTGCTTGTCTGATGGTGCTGCAGCTGCTCCTTCCCTGAAACCTGTGGCTCTAAATTAGGAACGAAAAACTGCTTATATAGGCCTTTCAGTTCTCCTCATATTGGTCGTCACAAAGCAAATAAATAAATAAATAAACAAACTGCGAGATGACCCGATTCGGCTCTAAGCTACTACTCCCCTAGATATGTGGCTCACTGTTTAGTTGGAAATTGAATTAATCGGAAAATGTTGGAGGTTGATCTCTTGGAATTGGCTGATGGGAGTGACTGGTACTGGATTCCTTCCAACCTCTCTATGCCTATCTTAGAGCTCCGATGTCTCAGATGAGTATTTGACTTTTCCCAGATTCAGTGTGATGTGTTGTCTCTTGTCCGACTTTGCTAATTTTCTTGCCTCCTCCTTTGCAACAAACGTGTGTCATCAATTTTCTCCTTTTGCCACGGATTTCATCTGCATGACTCAGTGGTGAAAGTGCGTGGGAACGCCGTTCCTTTTGAAATTGTTGTAAGGGGAACTGCGTTCCCCAATATATAATAGTTATGAACAAAAATACGTAGAAATGTGGAAAAAAAAAAAATGTGCTGCTAAATTATACCAAGGAAATTTGGACTCACTATTCGTTTATATATACGTATGAATTCTATTCATAATTTGTGTAAGAATTTTATGTTTCAAAATTTTATGTATGGTTTTGCAGTAGTCAGAGCTTTTCCCCTGAGACCATATAATTTCTCCTTCAGATTCTTAGCTACCGGCACGTAGCTAGAAGAGATGCTGGCATTCGACTGTTTTGTATTGTCCCTTACGTTATACCGCAAGGTGGAATCGTGAACTAGTAACAATGTTGCAGAGCAACTTTAGAACACCTAAATCAGTGATGAGAGTAATTCATTAATAGGTGTATAGCTGCTAACCAATGTATTATAGCACTGACTTTTGGGGGAAATGGCATTCTCTAATTGTTTAAACTGGTGTCTAATAGCAGTGTGGTTACTTTGGATACTTAAACTTGTAGGAATACCCTCATATTGGAAAAACAGTGACATCAGCTCTTTCTGAGTGAATATCCTATCTTCACCTATGTTACGAGATAGGACCATCTTCTCCTCCTGCATTTTCCTTCTTTTGTGTGCGCAAATTCATACAAAGACTTCTAAATAAATACTAAACACTAAATAAATACTAAACACTGTGGTCCCTCAAAACAAATCTGCCACTTTCACCACTTGTGTGACTTCTCTATTTAGCTACCTAAGCCAAATTTCGTACATATTACCAATCCGTTCAGAGTTCCGAAAATTGCAATCGAATACATCGTTCACGTCGGGAACATAATCAGTTTATGGACACGTGAATCGGCTTCCATGCGTATCCATAGCATGAGCAGGTCATTTTGCATATCGCGAACTGCTACGAATCAGGCATGAAATTGTTCTTCGGATTCGCGGAATTCCGCATTTTTCGCCACATTTCTGTTATACTTGAGATAGATCGAGGAAGGAAAAAAGTAGAAGATAATGTTTTATGATTAGTGGGGGGGGGGGGGGGGGGGTCGTTTTCCGTCTGGTATTCCGTTTGTCAGAACTTCCGAAAACGAAAGTTAAACGGAGTGAAAATTTTTCCTGCAATCGTAATTTCTTTTTCCCGCGCAGTTTCCTCTGTCTAGTATTGTTATTAAATATCAATTTATTGCATAAATATTTGTATTTCAGCTTGAAAGTGTAGACAACAATTTCCGATAACGGAAGTTCGATGGAGTTCCTTGTAAACTTTCGGCACGAGTTTCTTCTGCGGATTCGAGGAACTCTGACTTTGTATGTCGTCATCTGCTTCGCTCTCCAGAGCGATGCAAAACTGCATGAAGACAATTTTGTGAGTGTGTGTCGGTGGAAGGGGGGATATCCGGCTGGGGACGCAATTTCGTCTTTCAAAACTTTCGAAAACGGAAGCTAGACGAACTGCAGATTTAATCTGTAATCGTAATTTTTTTTCCTCTCGCGATATTTCCTCTGCTCAGTACTATTGTAAAATATAATTGTTTGATAACTGATTGTGTTTCAGCTTGAAAACGGAGGGAAAATTTCCGAAAACGGAAGTCGGACGGAGCGAAGATTTTTACGTAATCGTAATTTCTTTTTCGCGATGTTTCCACTGTCCTTGAATTGTTAAATGTTATTTTCTCTCTGTAAATAGTTGCAAAGGGAAAAACTGGACATTCAACTTATCAGAAGAATGGGTGAATCAACCAAGTCTAAATTATGTGAACTGTAAACATCTCAGACATAGTATTCAAGAAGATATATATTTTTTTCAGAGCAGAAGGGAAACATGTTCAAAAATAATATATTAGTTGACCCTTGTAATACTAAACTTGCACATTACAATGTCCAGCGAAGGTTTATTTTATATTTTGTGATTGATATAGACTGTAGATTTTCTTCCTCCACAAACAAGTTTTGGTACAGTCTTTCCAAAGCCTTGCAGAACAGTCTTCAAGTTTTGGTACAGTCTTTCCAAAGCCTTGCAGAACAGGTTTTTTTTTTTAAATTAATGAAGGTGCAGTTATGGAATATTCACTATTCAAACATAGCTGTAAAAAATGAAGTTTATAAATGCCAGTGTCCAAAGTTTTCTAAGAGTTTTATAAGCAACCATTTGCACACATTTCCATTAGTGTCAAAAGTTTCTTTTGCAAGTAAATATTGTGTTGTGTTTAACAAATGTACTACGCGAAGTAGCTTTAGCACACAAAACAGAATTCAGTCAAAATTTAGAGATTCGCTGAGCAACAAAATTCTTAATGCATATTACTGAAATTGGGCCAGAACCCTCAGAAATAAAACAACAGCTGACCAAAGCTTGCTAACTGTTGCAAGGAATCAAAGACAGACATCAGGAGCAATTTCATGATATCAACGTATTGCAAAACAAACAACTCTAGTTTCATAAAATTAATCATGGCAATTTGTAAAATGGTTTCACAAATGCTGTCTGCGTACGATAAGTAAAATCATTAAAAATTTGCAGAATAAAACCAAATTTATTTACAAATTATAATTATTTAATTAAAGGCAAGAACTTTCGGGGCACTCATGGCTCCATCCTCAGCCTAAGTGTCGCAAGAACCAAGAATACAGAGTCAATCATTATAAAGTACATGTAGTCATGTAATTACCCACAATACATCTCGCCATTCATTTCGAGAGGGTGCCAGGTTACAAAAGTTAAAGTTCAAAAAGAGAGATAAACTACGTAAGTCCTTCATCAACAGCTAGTTGTCCAGAGGGAGCTACTACCAATCGTCTTCACTGGCTCGGAACATTAGCCGGGAGGTCAAAGTTACAGCAAGAGTAACTTTTAGTTGCACAGTCCGGACGCTGATGCTTGTTGAGCCTCCAGCCTTGAATTCCGATGATACCTGCGAGAGTGTTGCACACCTATCGCGAGAAACGATTCGCGACAGCCGACGATGGTCACGTTCACCCAATGTCTTTTTACGGCCACACTATTATCGTAGGTTGGAGGTTTTGCCGCAGTTCTTGTAGTCACGGTACACCCTTGCAATGGTCGTCTGTGAAAATCCGAGCTTCGTTTCTACCTCTGAAATACTATGGCCCATCTCACGAGCACCAACTATAACACCGCGTTGAAAATCGCGTAAATCGTTATTATTTGTCATTCTCATGCCGAAAACAGCTCTGACAGCTGGCAAGGATGTCTATCGCTTTATATACGCACTGACGGACGCAACTGAGTACGCTCATAGGTGACGTTGCTATGTATTTTGCATAAGGTGGTCTGTACCAGTTTTTCTGGCACTTCAGTGTATATCTTAAAGCAAAATATGAATCTTTAAGTTATTTATTGTGCGTGTTCGGATTTTTTCATAAAACTATAACTGGCAGCTGCATGGGCTGCGGGGGTGGTGGCTACGCCACTGCTCGCTCGACGCTCCAACGGTCAATATACGACCGCGCTCAGACCGCATTCTGGAGCATGAAAGTCCGAAGTCGCGAGTCAAGGTTGTTTCTTGTTCGTGCTCCTACAGCCAACAGTTAGTAGTATGTATCAGTCCGCATTCTGGCGCATGGAAGTTCAGGATGTTACAACGCCTCTGGCAGCAGGTATTAACTACTGGACAAAGATCTCTTGCAAATTTTCCCAATCTTGAGCGTATTTTTTCATTTTTCATGACCACTTGAGTACTCTGTGAGGTTTCGTGGCGCATGTTTAGTACACAAGTGACCAAAATTATCAAATGGACAACAAAGAAATTTCCTTATTGTTTTGACATGCATCTAATTTAATTTCATCTTTTTTATGATAAAACCGGGTTGATTACAAGAAGGCAGAGGGAAATTTAAATATGGTTTTTGCATATGTTATTTGTAGTTACAGTTTTTGTTTGCCCCTTCCTGAAAACTAAACTATGGGAGCCCATGAGGGCGACGGAACTTTGAAATGCGTTTTACTTGTTCGGGACACAGAATTTCCTTTTCAGTTACTTTGCATGCGGGGGGAATAAGTTCTTCTCCAAAGCTGTGTGGTTTTTCGTTTGGGATATTAATTAAATCTGACAGAGGCAATAAGCTCGTCGGGCACTTTAATGTTTTGCTAATGTCGCCAGGGATTTGTTTTGCGAAGACAGGAGGCGGCGAAAGTAATCTACATGTTCCTACCTAACTTGATTATGATTCTTTCCTAAATGTCTCTTGGGTATGTATGTTTGGCACCACTGACTGATTTTGATAAAGCAGGGCCACAGAGAAGACATAACAGACTAGGATGGTCTTTATCGCACCAGAAGTAACGGAAGTTTAAATTTTCTTTGCCGCCACGGTGGCGCAGTGGTCTAAGCGATGGCCTCTGATCATTCGTCCGAAAGGGGTCCGGGTTCGAATCCCGGCAATTCATGCATGTTGTGTTTATCTTATGGCACTGGTTCTCTCCATTCCCTGGAACCAGTTACTCTAAATTAGGGACGGGCGCCTGCTTATAGCCCATTAAGTTGCTCACGGTGGTCGTTAAACCCCCAATTGCCGCCCCGGTGGCGCAGTGGTCTAAGGCGTTGGCCTCTGATCATTCGTCGGAAGGGGTCCGGGTTCGAATCCCGGTGAGGCATGGATGTTGTGTTTGTCTTACGGCACTGGCTCTCTCCCTTCCCTGGAACCAGTGACTCTAAATTAGGGACGGGCGACTGCTTATAGCCCATTGAGTTGCTCACGGTGGTCGTTAAATCTCAAAAAAAAAAAAAAAAAAAAAAAAAAAAAACCCAATCAAAAAGAAAAATTCGTTACATTTTGTAGAACATAATTTAATGCCGTCACACGCATCTACGTCACCATCACTCACATTAGTTTAAACATCTGCAGTCGAATTTCTTGTCTTTATATCAGATCAGATCATATGTAGAGGATTTTAGGAAGGGTGTATCTGACCCCAGGTCTTAAACAACCCTTAGAAATAGGAAGCTAGGAGATTTGGGCTAGAGTGCCCGATAGGAAGGTGACACGGAAGCGAGGTAGAAAGGGGGAGAAAGACGCCCTTATTTATTACCGAGGGGTGGGGCAGTACCCGGGGTCGGACGGCTTAACGTGCCCACACGGCGGACATTTAGTGGTTCGAGCGTTCGTACCTGCATGGGATCGAACCCGAGGTCGCCGTGACGGTCACGAACGCTGACTACTGGGCCACCCGTGGCACATATAAAGTAAGGAAGATACAGAGTGAAAGCAATCATAGAAGCTTATTGAAATTCCTCCTATAGAACGTAGCGCCCCCATCGATCTGTAACAGAATCAAAATGTGACGTGACCCCGTTCCCTCGGCAATTTTTGCTATGGCAACCTAGTGCTCAGGGACGGTCCAGCTGCTTTTCGCCACCTTCCCGTTGTTTCTTCCTCATACGACTTTGTCCTCAACCTGTCAGAATCTAAGCCAAGTGAGACATTGGAAAGATTACAATAACGTAATATAGATATCGAAGCCAATAGTGTAGATATTGAAACAGATGACAATGGAATACACATCAGAATTGAAAGTAAAGCCGAGTCAGAGCTTATATTTTGAAGAAAACAGTGACAAAATATGCGTGAGTGAAATTAACAACAAAGACACGTAAAAACATAAGTTATGGAATTTGCAAAGGAAAAGTTAACGGTCAGTAAAGAAAAAGCAAGAATAATGCCACTTATTCAATGATCGCTTTCCGGAATTTTTTTGGTTTGAAAGATGCAAACCAAAAAAAAATTCCAGGAAATGATCAATATTCACCGACGAACCATTACATTATCACCACCTACCTGATAAGCTATAGGACCCACTTTAGCCTGCAAAATAGTGGCCACTCGTTGAGGCATCTATTTGAGGTAACGATAGGTATCCTGGGGTATCTGGTACCATAATGTCAACGGCAGGTCCTCCTGTTCCCGTACATTTCTGGGTGGTGGTGATTTAGCGCGAACTCGCTTTTCCAAGTCGAACCATAAATGCTCAATTGGGTTCATATCAGGTGAATTTGGATACCAGGGCATTAACAGAAAGTCACCAGCATCTTCCTTGAACCACTCCTTGACGATTCTGATTCTGGCAATGTGGCGTGGAGCATTATCCTGTTGGTAATGACCATCACCAGCAGGGAACACAGTTGCCATGAATGGGTGAACTTGGTCCGTAACGATGTTCAGATACCTGACAGCTGTAAGGGATTATGCTATTAGGATAATGGGGCCTAAAGTGTCAAAAGAAAACATTGCCCCACAGCATAACAGTCCTGCCGTCGGCCTGCTTTCGTGCAACAGTGCATCCACGTGCTATAGCCTCCGTTGATAATCGGCGTATCTGCGCTCGGCCGTCTATTTGATGCACCAGGAATCTTGATTCGTCAGACTAGGCCACTTTCTTCTAATCATGTACGGTCCAATCTCGATGATCTTGGGCCCATTTCATGCGTTGTTGGCGATGACGTGCAGTGATCATGGGAACCCGGCTGGGTCTTCGGCTACGCATGCCTATGCGCAGAAGGCTGCGATGAACTGTGTGCTGTGACACATTGCCCTGATCACCACCATTGTAACTGCTGGTGATTTGTCGCACTGTGACCCTGCAATCGCTATGAACAATGCGCGATAGTCTCCTCTCCCCTTTGGCATCAGTGAGCTGCAGACGATACTTGGCTAGACAACGGTTCGTTATTTGGCCATCTGTGCACCACTTTTGATACGTTCTCACTACAGCAGCACGTGAACAACCCACAAGCCGCGCCGTTTCCGAGATCGTAGTTCCGAGGAGCCATGCCATCACAATTTGTCCTTTATCAAACTCTAATAAATTGGTAGCTTTTCCAATTCTGATTCCGAACATTCTACTGACCGAAAGCTGGTCCTCGGGTTGTATATACATTGTACTGCCCTGTGAACTTCACCTACGCCACGTTCTGTCTCCAGGCGCGCTCGTTTCTCTAGGCTGGGGGGTGCCGTGGGGTGGTCATAATGAAATGGCCCATCGGTGTATGTCGTATACGTCGTCTTCAACTCTTCTGGGTGGTCAAAGGTCAAATGGACAAAATCACGTGCTTCGTGGTGGCTCTTAGGGTACCCCAGCAGTCAATCAATCGCTAGTTCTGTTACAGGTGGATGGTGCGCTGCAGTCGACTTCATGCGTCAGAGTTTCATCTTAATATGGGCTCTGCCCTCTCTTTATATCCTTACTTCATGACTGTGGCAGTGCAGTAAAACGTCGAATTATCCGAGGCTCAGTTATCCGTGAGGGCGGATTAACCGTAGTTCTCTGTACTGTCTGCCCTGCTATGCAAAAAGACCCTCACTTTCTATGAAAATGAGATAAGACCTGTAATGTCCTGCTTAATACTTATCTTTATAGTAAGCAAGAAAACTTCTTCAGCATCCTTTTTATGCGTTAAAATCACCTGCGACCCACCTTAACTCTGCATTCAGCACTTTTCAGCACAATCTAAAAGCCTCTATCTGCGAAAATGAGAAATGTGCAGATACGGTCGTTTTGCTTAGCAGGGTAGTGTAGTACATACATATTTTATCAGTACGTACAGTGCAAATCATTGTGGCATGGTGCTAGATGTGTTTTTCATATTCAAGAGTAAATAATGAAATAGTTTTGCTTTTTTGTGCCCCAGTTCTTGCTTTTTTGTGCCACAGTTCTTAATTGTTATTTATTTGCTTAAGTTCTGTATTTTCGTATAAATCGTAAAAGGTCAATTAGGTACTGTATCAGCGCAGTTATGTGCTATGTGTGTGTTTGATCGTGAGTCATTTAAAAAATGCGGTCCTTAGTTTGCTTAAAGGACATAAGTTGCTTGGTATAATTAACTTTGGCATAAAGCAACCATTTTAATTTCTTTTTTTTTCTTTTTTTTGATTGAAGGTTTAACGACCACCGTGAGCAACTCAACGGGCTATAAGCAGTCGCCCTTCCCTAATTTAGGGTCACTGGTTCCAGGGAAGGGAGAGAGCCAGTGCCGTAAGACAAACACAACATTCATGGCTCACGGGATTCGAACCCGAACCCCGTTCCGGGCGAATGATCAGAGGCCATCGCTTAGACCACTGCGCCACCGGGGCGGCCCATTTTAATTTCAACGTGCATTTTGTGTTAGACGCAGTAAAGTGTCATAATTTTGTTCTTACGAAAAAAAACCCGTAGGTTTCAAAGAACTTAAAAATATTAAAACGCCCATAAAACCTAGTTCATAATATACAATTTAAAAATTTCATTAATTGAAAGCTTCGCAAAAGAGCCTCCATGGTATTTTTTTGCGGGAGAGTGAGCACGAGTTTTCCGGATACGCCACTGAGTAAAACCCACTTAGCAACAACGAAAACTGCATATGTCGCTTCTATTTGCGCTTGGTAAACAAAGCTGTTCAACTATCAACAAATTATCAGCGCTCTAACTTTGTGCGAGCTTTCCAAGGTCATAAACTCCGGCTTTTTTCGTATCTTTCGTTTCTCAAATCCCAGAGATAGCCACAACGAATGAAGCACAACTAGACGAGTTTATCTTATGAACACGAAATAGATGGATTTCGTCAAAAGTTACTGATAAAAATGTCACCTTACTATCATTTCTTTTATTGCTGATTACATTCCTGGCACAAGTCATCACCTAAATCCGCAATGCAGAAACTTAAAATTTGTTTTGCGGCCTATGTGAGTATATGCATTTACACACATCCTCCACGCGCGTGTGTGTGAAAATTTATTGGCGAATATTCTGTATGTATATTTGCACACGAATTTTGCGTGCGTGTGTAAATTTATAACACAGGTGAGGTCTTAAGCCAATCAGTAAAAAAAGCGTCGGGGCGACGTAACGCAGTGGTCTAAGCGATGGCTTTTGATCATTCGTCCGAAAGGGGTCCGGGTTCGAATGCCGTTGAGGCATGGACGTTGTGTTTGTCTTACGGTTCTGGCTCTCTCCCTTCCCTGGAAACAGCATCCCTAAATTAGGGACGGGCGATTGCTTAGAGCCCATTGAACTGCTCACGGTGGTCGTTAAAACTCCAATAAAAAAATCATTAGAAAGTTAGTAATTTATATTCCTGGTACAATTTTATACCAGGTATATAAATTACCTGGTACATTTTATTCCTGGTACTTCAACACACGAAAGTCAACACCAAAGTAGTTGTTGTTTATGTACAAAAGTTATTTTTAAGGAATGTTTTGACATTTAAAAACAGGGTTAGTGTCACTGCAGCTTTAAATAAATATAAATAAAAATAGTTAGTTTAAATATTAGGTATACAAATAAGTTTTATAGTGTTTTAAGACAACGCAATACGTAATTTGAGCGAAAACAACAATACCTTTAAGAATCAAAATATGTGCCGTCATTATCTATCACCTTCCGCCATGTGACGAATTCCAGCCATGAAGAATACTTCTTCGTGTGACGCGATGAAGTCGTCAACCCATTTTTGCACTTCGTCACATGTCCGGAACCGTACAGCAGACAAACCATGTTACATGGATCGGAACAAATGATAGTCAGAAGGGGCTATGTCGGAACTATACGCACGGGGCTCCAAAACTTCGGAACTAAGCGTCAATAATGTTTCCTTGACCGATTTTGCGACATGCGGCCTAGCGTTGTCATGCAGTAATTGCACGGGACGCAATACTTTGCCTGTGAGTGGACGTTTTAGACAGATTTCCTGGTTCAATCGCTGCAATTGTTGCTTGTAGCGATCAGCAGTAAATAGTTTGACCCTGTTCCAATAGTTCATAATAGAGCACACCCTTCATATGCCACCAGATGCACAGCAGAACTTTCTTGAAGTGAATATTGCTTTTCGGTGTCGAAGTCGTTGCTTCACCGGGGTCTACCCAGTGTTTTTTTTTTTTTTTTTTTTTTTGCGTTTGGGATTGTCGTACCATATCCACTTTTCATCACCACAGGAAAAACTTTCTAAAAACTTTCCACTTTCATCACCACAGGAAAAACTTTCTAAAGACTTAACACTTTCATTACCTTAGGAAAGACTTTCTGTGTTGTTTATTCAACAGATTCAAGCACTTCAGGACATTGTTCCTCTGGCTCAAGTCATGTGGCACCCATTTCCCTTTCTTCTGAATCTTTCCCATTGCGCGTAAAACGTTTGGAAATGGTTTGTTGAGTTACCCCTAGTTGTTCAGCTAGTTCTTTTTGCGTTTGAGACAAATCTCCATCCAGCAATGCTTTGCAGTTCCTCATGCGCAACCTTTTACGGGGTGCCGCTACGCTCTCGATTGCTAACAACAAAATCACCTGCTTTAAACAGTTTAAACCAGAGCTCACCCGTGCTTTCAGATATAATATTCTCCCCCAGAACAGAACAGATCGATGCGCATGCTTTTGCAGCACTTTTTCCTTGATAAAATTCGTAACAAATGCAGTGTCGAATAAGTGCAGCAACGATTGCCATCTTTCACCTACCGATGTGCAAGTGCGTTTGACTCTATGGCAACTTCTGTGTCATATTTTATACTCTGGACCAGTCACGGTCACATGACAACACATGACAACAACGCGGGGGAATGTCGGTTATGTAAATTAGCTGGATACGTCACACAAAAAACGCTTTAAAACTTATTTGTACACATAATACTTCTCAAGAAACGCATATAGCTTATTAATTCCTTTTTTTTAGTGGTGTAATAAACACAAAAATTCGCCAAGCTTTCCACTCCACTGGGAGGCTTTCTCAATGGTATTCATATTGCCTTGAGAAAGCCTCCCAGTGGAGTGCGAAAGCTTGGCGAATTTTTGTGTTTATTACACCACGAAAATAAACGGATTTAATACGCTATGCGTTTCTTGAGTAATAAAAATTGTTTTGTTTGATAATTTCTTACATAAAATCAGCGCAAAACAGGCAATAGCCAGTGTACATAAAATCGTAAAACCATGATACTAATCCGAATTCCTTGGCGTAAAAAATACACTGGCTGAAAGTGAAAAAAGAACACCAAGAAGGAGACGTCTGATACCAACGAAATTTATACAGCATAATAACGGAATACAAAGGATAACGTGATCAAAACATTATGACAAAATACAGCTGTATTTGCTGGTAAACTGAATAATAACATTTCCATGTAACATGGTTAGTACGAGGTTGAACTGCCATGAACTGCGTCACACTGTGCAATTCTGGCATGGAGTCTGTCGTACAGAGATGTTGAATGTAAGTTTGGGGTATTGAGTTCCAAGTATTCTCAACCTGGACGCGTAAATCGGGAATGGTCGTGGCTGGCCGTGGAGACCGGATAAGTCGTTGTCCCATAAAATCCCACACGTGCTCAATGGGGGACAAATCTGGTGAACGTGCAGGTCATGGAAGTTGTCTCACACCCTGAAGTGCATGTTGCGTTGCACGTGCCTTGTGTGGGTGTGCGTTATTTTGCTGGAAAGCACCACGATGGATCGACCTTACAAATGGCACAACAATGGGCTGAATGATGTTGTTGATGTAGGAGGTGCTGTTTAACGTACCCAGTACAAACACTAGTTGTGTACGGGAGCGATAGCTGATCGCTCCCCACACCAGGAGACCAGGTGTAGGTCCTGTGTGTCGCTGGCGGATGCAAGAAGGATAGAGACGCACCCCTGTGCGTCTGCGAACACGCATACGGCCATCGGAGGCTCCCAAGCAGAATCTGCTTTCATCGCTTTACACGACAGATCGCCATTGCGTTCCCCAGTGTAGACGTTGGCGACACCACTGCAGCCGTTCCTGACGGTGGGCTGGAGTCAGAGATACACATGCCAGAGGCACACGTGAACGTAGTCCTGCATCCAGTAGGCGGTTGCGGATTATTCGCACAGTCACCTCAGGTGCAACGGCAGCTCGGATTTGCGTCGCAGTGGATGTTCTGCTTGACAACGCCGGTCTTCTTATGCGTCGATCGGTCCGCTCCTCAGTCTTTCTGTGACCCCCGGTTCCACGTCTTCTCGTGTGGGAATGTTCCTCGCACCATCTACGCCACCATCGTACCACCACCGATACTTCCCGTCCAATTCGCTCCGCGACACGACCACCCGGCCTCGCGGAATCTGACTAGACGACCTCGCTCAAAGTCTGATAGCTGTTGAAATCGTACACGTCTTCCATGTCCAGACATTTCAGCTTCTTCAGGGTCTTCGCACGTGTCCGTACGCCGACGACTGATTACATTCACTTCGCCGTACTTCTTAAATGCCACCGACGATAATTTGCATATTATGCCGTGCTGTGGCGCAAGCGCTCACCGGTTGGTCCCGAAATTAACATCACACCTACGTAAACTCGACCCCATGAACATATGTAAATTTAATGATCGTCCGCCAATTCCTTCTTGGTGTTCTTTTTTCACTTTCCGCCAGTGTAGAACTTAAAAGTTTCCAAGCTTTCGCACATCAATCAGATGGCTTTTTGAAGGAAGGTAGACAGAAAGCTGCATTCTACCTGTCTATTAAGTAGCTAATGTTCAATGCTCTGCCATTACATTCGGGCACCTGCATGGCTACATTGCGTGCTAAATAAAACCTTTGGCTCTGATCACCCTCTCGTCTTGTGGAATATTCTCTACCAGATTTCGTAAATGTTCGTTAATATTTTTCGCCATTCGGCCTTCAAAGCAATGACCAGTTCAGCTTTATTTGATGGCAGATCTCTTCTTCCACGCACCCAATAATCCAGTTTGTCCCAGAGATTCTCTCTGGAGTTCAAATCAAGACTCTGTGCTGTCCAATCCAACTTTTCGACGCCCATGTTCTCAAACCATGCAATCTGTAACAACGCGAGCAGTATAACATGGTGCGTTGGTCCCAGAGATTCTGTATAGGGTTCAGGTCAGGATTCTGGGCTGGTCAGTCCAATCTTTCGACGCCTATGTCCTCAAACCAATTTGTAATAGCACGAGCAGTATAACATGGTGTGTTGGTCCCATAGATTCTCAATAAGTCAGGATTCTGGACTGGCCCGTCCAACTTTTCGACGCCCATGTCCTCAAGTTAGTATGTAATAATACGAGCAGTATGACGTGGTGCGTTGGTCCCAGAGATTCTCTATAGGGTTCAGGTCAGTGTGCTGACCACTTCAACTTTTCGACGCTCATGTCCCCAAATCAATCTGTAACACCGCGAGCATTATGACTCCGGACGATCCAATTCGTCTTAAAGATTCTCTATTGGTACAGTACAACTCTTCGACGCCCAAGTCCTGAAACCAATCTGTAAAAACGCGAGCAGTATACCGGTCGATCCTCCATCTCAGAGCTTCTCTATAGGTTTAGTCCAACTCTTCGAAGCCCAAGTCCTCAAACCAATCTGTAACAACGCGAGCGAGCAGTAATACCAGACTGTCCAATTTGTCTCAGATTGTTAAGTTCAGTCCAACTCTTTGACGCCCAAGTCCTCAAGCCAATCTGTAAGAGCACGAGCAGTATGATGCCAGACGATCCAATTCCTCTCATAGTTTCAGTCCAACTCTTGGACTCCCAAGTCCTCAAACCAATATGTAACAACGTGCGCTGTATGATACCAGATGGTAATGTGTCTCAGCTTCTTTATAGGTTCAGTCCAACTCTTCGACTCCCAAGTTCCAAGCCATTCTGTTACAACGCGAGAAGTATGGGCCTTCCCCAAAGCACTGCCACAACATTGGTCGTGAATAATTGTCGTCTAGGCAGAGCCCAGCACCCATAGTTTTGTCCAAAGCAACTAATAAGCAACTAATAAGCCGAAGACGAATCACAAAAAATCAGCTCCATATCATCATACAGCTTCCACGAAACTTTGTTGTTCGGACGATACAGTCTGAAAGGTACCATTTTTCCGGCATCCACCACGCAAAGGTGCGATTTTTAGACCTAGATTGTACACTGAAGAGCAATTGAATTAGAGATACCTGTCTAGTAACGTGGAGCACCACCTTTTGCCCTGATGACTCGGGCGATTCGTCTCGGCATGGACTCGACAAGACACCGGAAGCGTTGGGAAGCCATACGGATCCACGACCCCTGAACAAGCTCCCACAGTTCACGAATATTTGATGGAGGGAGGGGGGGGTCAGAGCCTAGAACATCTCTCTCGATAGCATCCCAGATGTGCTCGATGGGATTGTGGTCTGGTGACCTAGCTGGCCAAGGAAGCGAGGTCACGTCGGTGGAGTATTCATACAGCCATTCGGATACAATTCTGGAGCTGCATTGTCTTGTTGCAGGATGAGGTCCCCAGTGGAATGTTCAAAACGCACAAACGCAAGCAAATGGTCGTCCAGGATATCCCCGTAACGTTGACCTGTGAGAAACGATGATACACGTACCAGGGTTCCCATTTCAGTCCACGTAAACAGTCCCCAGACGAAAATGCCACCCCACCAGCTTGAACAGTACCCTGCTGGCAAGAAGGATCCATCGCTTCATGTGGTTTGCGCCGCACTCGTATCCTGCCATCCGCATGCACCAACGTGAATCTCGACTCATCAGTCCAGGCAACATTTTCCCATATGTCTAGGGTCCAGTGGTGATGTTCCCGCGCCCATGATAATCTTCGCACCCTGTGATGTGCGGTCAGCAGCGGTACCCTCGTGGGACGATGGCTTCTGTACCCCATAGCGAGGAGATGGTTCTGGATGGTGTGGCTGCTTGCACGTTTTTGGGCACCAGCGTTAAATTGCCGAGTGATTTCTTGCACTGTGGCCCGTCTATCCGCTGTTACAATGCGAGCTAGCCGACGATGACCCCGCTCATCCACACGCTGTTGTCCACGACAGTTGGCCCTTGCAGAGATGGTTTTACCGAATTCGATGTACTCACGGTGCATCCGTGACACAGTGGCTCGTGAAAATCCCAGTGCCTGCACGACTTCCGAGATGGAGTGACCCATTCGTCGGACCCCGACGATTTACCCACGATCAAATGCGCTTAGATCCTTCGTCTTACTCATACTGGGTCCGACTGTTACTGATTCACGTCGCATCGCTCCTCATACTGTCGGATCGCTACATACGTCATGGCGTTTCCGTTTACAGTGCCGCCCACAGCGCCACATTTGCATAACGCCAGCTGTCTCTAATTCAATTGCTCTTCAGTGTATACCGTGGCTTTCATCCCAAAGCGCAGTTTTCCATTGATCAACAGTCCAAGATCGACGTTCCTTAGATCACGCTACTTGGCAGATGGCATTAGTTAAAGTGATTAGTGGTTTGTAGATGACGACTGCTCGACCGTAGTAACCCATGTTTTGCAACGAGCGGCACTCTGTACTGGTGCCAGTCCTACATTGGGATTGGGTGATTTGAGACAATGTTGAATTGAGTTCTGAGCGGAAGCAGTTCTTTGCAGAGTGAGTTCCGGCGTCACGTTCTGTTAGCTTCTGAGGTTTACCGGGTCATTTCTTGGTAGATTCAGCCCCATCATGGTTCGTGCGCGTCCTGGAAATCTCGGAAAACTACTGGGATTCCATGTGTTCTGGAAAAGTCCTCAAAATATTCGAAAATTCTGTTGCATGTCGTGGAATTTTATCCATTCCTGCCTTTTTCTCTCTGCGTCATGTTTTTTAGTTGAGGATATTTCTACTGATATAACTTTTGTCTGGCAAATTCCCCCACTCACCCCCTGAAAAATGCGGGGAGCTGTTGGTTTTCTTGTCTGTCAGCAGTATACTGAAGCTGCGTTATTAGCACGTCGTTTGTAAAAAAAAAAAAAACGTGCAAAAAAAAAACACACAAAGTTATTAACTTGATTGTCCGGCCGGGGACACCATATCTCTTAATTATAATTAGTTCGATTTGTAACATTCTTTTTGTATTGAGAAGCTTGAAATGTGAGAATGATGATCCTTGCATTCCGGTGTTTTTGCAACGCACAACTTTTGAAATCCTATGGAATTCAAAATACATTTTCTTTCATACCCTGTCTACCAACAAGTAATTGGGAACCTGTGGTAGCAAAGGAAAACGAAGTTTATTCACCTTCAATAGTTGGTGGAGCCTCCACGAGTGGCGATTACAGTTGCGACCCTCCGGGTCATACTCTCAACCAGGCGTTGTTCGACGGCTAGCGGTATTTTCTTCTACTCGGCTTGGAGAACACACGTCAGTTCCTTCACCGATTTCGGGCTGTGGGGGCACCCCTTAAGTCGACGCTCCAACTCGTCCCAGAGGTGCTCGATAGGGTTAAGGTCCGGGCTCTGCGCAGGCCAGTCCATTCGATTAACCCCATTGTCACCATACCAAGCCATGGTGGACCTCGCAACATGACAGGTGGCATTGTCATCCTGAAAGTAACATGGGTCCACCCCGTAAAACTGCCACTACGTAGGAAGCGCATGGTCATCCAAAATGGTGCAGTAGGTCTCGGCGTTGAGTCTACCAGGAATTGCGACCAAGTGTCGCGTGTCATACCAAGAGAAACACCCCCATAGCATAATTCCACCGCCGCCGAACTTCACAGTTGGCACAATACATTCCGGCAGCAGGCAGACGCCAAACCCAGACCCTGCCATTCGAACGGTAGAGGGTGAACCTTGTTTCGTCGCTTAAGAGAACCTGTTCAACGGTCCACTGTCGACGTTCTTTGCACCATGTTAGCCGAGCAGCTCTATTGGACTTGGTGATCAAAGGCTTGTGGGCGGCAGCACGTCCATGATAACCGAGCAGATGGGCTTCCGTACGGATGATATTCATCGAAAGAACACTCCCGGATGCTTGTTGAAACTCCTCGCGGATGTGGCCCATCGATTTGGTGCGGTTCTTCCAAATTTCTCTGGCCAGCACCCGTCGGTCTCTAACTCCCAGTTTTGTGGGTCTGCCGGGTCGGGGCACATTCTGGCAGTCACCTCTCATCTTCCACTTGCCACTCACGTAGGCCACTGTCGATTTTGGGTACTTCAACTCGCTGGATATGTCACGTATGGATCGGCCATTTCTGTGATACCCGACGATTACACCTTTCTCGAAATCAGAGAGCTCCGAACTGCATGGCATCTTGCATGCGACTGGTTGCGTTGTTGTTTCCCACACGATATTTAGCGGCGGCGGCCGTGACGTGTTCAGGACCGCAGATATCGTCGATTGCAGGGGTGTTCAATTACTTGTTGGTAGATAGTGTGTATTTGCTTCTAAATATATCCGATTGAAAACATTATTTTTCCTTTCGATGCCATTTATATCGAAGACGATTTTAGTTACAGTCTCATTTTCAAGCAATGCATAGATATTCCGCTTCGGAGCGTGAAGGTAAATCGTGGTTTTCCCGATATCTCCGCTTCTAAAAGTTCGATTTGAAAAATTCTTCCTGCGTCGGATACAAATCCTGATGGAAAATGTTTTGCATATAATTTCTCATTTTTTGTAGAGAATGGTTTGGCCACCAGGGAGCGTAAGTTTTTATTTTTGCTTCTGATGTATTTGCAAAAATATCTGAGCTTCTGGAAACTCGATTAAAAAAATATTTTGTGAACCGATACCGGTCACCTCGGAAAACCTTTTGAGAATACCTTCTGCTTATAATAGTGCATAGTTTTCCCATTACGGGGCGTAGATGTATATCTTATTTTTAGCGATACCTCCGTTCCTATGAGTCGGATTTGAAAAATTCTTTTAACGCCGGATACCATTTACCTTATGGAACAATCTAGGTTTGTATTTTTTTATTGGAAGTTTAACGACCACCGTGAGCAACTCAACGGGAAATAAGCAGTCACCCGTCCCTAATTTAGGGCCACTTTCTCCAGGGAAGGGAGAGAGACAGTGCCGTAAGACAAACACAACATCCATGCCTCCACGGGTTTTGAACCCGCACCCAAATAGAACGAATGCTCAGAAGCCAACGCTTAGACCACTGCGCCACCAGGGCGGCTAGGTTTGTATTTTAGGAGGTTTGTAGTTCACAGTTCTGCCACTACGTATTGTTTGTGTACTTCCGTTTTCAGCTGTATCTCTGCTTTTAAAAACCCTATTGAAAAATTTCGTTTAGTACAGCATGTCATTTGATACAGTAAGAAGGATACTCTTTAAACAACGCACAACTTTTCCTCCTAGGGGGCGTTAAGGTCAAAAACTTTTTCTTTCTATCTCTGCTTCCGGGAGATGTATTTGAAAAAATTATTTCTCTTTAGCATAGCCTTTGCCATGAAGAATGCTTTTCGCCTATTTTCAACTTTTCCATTATACAAAACTTTTCCGCTAGAAGACATCATGTTTTTTTCTATATCTATTCATTTAACTGTTCGATTTGAAAATCTTTTTGTCTCTGATACTTTCCCTCTGCCATGAGAAATCTGTTGTGCACGCACCATTTGTTGATTTTCGTAACATACTTTTTTAGCCATTAGGATCAGTAGCTGTTTTTTTTTATTTTTTATTTTTTTTGCGTGGCTTATTTTGACTTTTAATGAACTTTGCTAATAAATGCTTTATGTAAAAATTTGCCATAAAATCAGATGGCTTTCTATTAGAGTATGCAAAAGTTTCCGCCGCCCCCGCTAGAGGGCGCTGTGGGGAGGGGTCTATCCGGCCGCCGACCCGGGTTGTCATTTTCGTACATGAAGCCAAGCATGGCGGTCGATAAAGTTCATTTGCGGCACTGTTTGTTATTCATGTTTAATTTAGGGAAAAGTGCGACTGAAGCATACGGTTCAATATGTCAGGGCGGATAGCGAAACCGTTATGGGTGAGCGGACGTGTTGAGAACGGCTTGCCAGGTTTAAGAAAGGTGATCTAATCTTGGAAGATTAGCCACGTGCAGGTAGACCGCAGCAACTCGCAGACGAGGAGCTGGAATCGCTTTTGCGAGAGGATGCTACACAATCGACATCGCAAAACGTTTGAAAGCGGCTCAATCGACGGTGGTATGGCGTCTACAGGCCTTACGAAAGATCCAGAAGATTGGTAAGTGGGTTCCGCATTCTATAACGGAGCGTATAATATTGGTCAACGATTGGGCATCTGCATGTCGTTGCTGAAGAGGTTTCAAGGGAAGAAATTTTTTTATGGAAGGTTGTCACCGGGGATGAAAAATGGGTCTGTTGCGTCTTCCCCGTACGGAAACGATCCTGGTTCGGCCCAGGCCAACCATCAGCATCCACTGCAAAACAGGATATTCAACGGCAAAAAGGTGGTGCTGTGTGTGTGGTGGGATATGCATGAAGTGCTGTACTTCGAACTGTTAAAACCGGGAGAAACAATCACTGCACATCGGTATAGCGATCAGTTGATGAAACTGAGCGCCGCAATCAGGCGGCGTGCTTTACGTGTCCATGGACAGGTAAAGCACGCCGCCCAGTCATCCTGTTACACAATAATGCCAGACCACATGTCGGTGCCACCACGAAATCAACTCTTGAACAGTTACACTGAGACGTTTTACCGCACCCGGCTTACTACCCGGATGTTGCACCCTCAGACATACATCTGCTTCGCTCTATGCAACATGCCCATCAGCGATTCACCACAGCTCCAGAGGGCCGCCCCGGTGGCGCAGTGGTCTAAGCGATGGCCTCTGATCATTCGTCCGAAAGGGGTCCGGGTTCGAATCCCGGTGAGGCATGGATGTTGTGTTTGTCTTACGGCACTGGCTCTCTCCCTTCCCTGGAACCAGTGACCCCAAATTAGGGACGGGCGACTGCTTATAGCCCATTGAGTTGCTCACGGTGGTCGTTAAACCTCCAATCCAAAAAAAAAAAAAAAAAAAAAAAGCTCCAGAGGTGGAAAATTTCTCTACTGCGTTCTCAGCTCAAAACCCCAAGTCCTTCTATCACAAGAGTTCCGTGGCGCAACATTCAACACAGATGCTGACGTTATTCAATCTGTACAGGGGTCGCTAAAGCTGTTTCTACAAAATGTCTTCGCCACGTGCTTTGAAAAGTGGACTAAACGTTGGGACTGTTGCATATCATCCGAGGGAAGATACTTTGAGAAAGAATTGCATGTATTTTGCTGTACCTATATTCATTTTGTGTGATTTTACTCTCAGTTTTTATAGAACGGCCGTTGTATATATCCAGTCTGTGACGTGTTTGCGTACCGAATTCACTATCAATAGAGAGGTGTCTAGATATTAATGACAAGGCAGTTTATATGCATTTAAAGGACATCTCTTTCCAGTGTAAAATAATTACTTTTTTTACGAAATAAAATGTTGTTTCATTATATTTGCCAATTTGATAATTCTTATAAAATACAAGGCCAAACACGCTCGAAGGTTACGGGGGCAGATGAGTGGATTTGGGAGGTTGCCCTGAAAAGGGCCATTTTTCTACTTTTAGACTCCTCATTACAAAGAAAAGGTCACAAAAAGTGACAGAGTTTAGGGTTTGGAGCAAGACAATTATTTAATCCGTGAATTGAGTTGGACAACGATCGGAAGACTTAGAAGCAGGCCAGTCAGGTGAAAATTGCAAGGTGGTTGTGTGTGAGTCATGTGGCCCATAGGTTGTGGAGACAATTTAAAAATACGCAGTCAGCTTTTCGAAGGTACAACGAAGGATGGCCTACGGCTACAACACAAGTGGATGACCAATATCTTCGATCAACTGCGCGGAGGAACAGAACGGCTACTTTTTTTACGAAATTAAATTTTGTTTCGTTATATTTGGTAATTCTTGTAAATACAAGGCCAAACACGCTCGGAGCTTTAAGGGTTCTGATGAGTGGATTTGGAAGGTTGCCCTGAAAAGGGCCATTTTTCTAATTTTAGACCTCATTACAAAGAAAAGGTTACAAAAAGTGACCGAGTTTGGGATTTGGGGCAGGACAATAATTTAACACGTGAATTGATATGGACAACGATCGGAAGACTTAGAAGCAGGCCAAAGTTTGGTAGAAATTGCAAGATGGCCCCAAAATCGTGGAGACAATTTCAAAATACGTATTCGGGTTTTCGAAGGTACAACGAAGGATGGCCTAAGGCTTCAACATCCATGGATGTCCGATATCTCCGATTAACTAGGCGGAAGAATAGAACAGCTACCCCGACACAGCTGCGATCTGCCCGTGCTACAGCTACAGAAATGGTAGTATCTTCTTCCGCTGAGCGCAGAAGGATTCACGAAGGAGGTCTTTATGCTAGGCGACCAGCACTCTGCGGCGCCTCTTATCCCCGTCACAGGGGGAACGTTTGAATTCAGCAAGGCTTCACGTGAATTGGACTGAAGACCAATGGAGGCCCGTACTCTTTACTAATGATTCCAGGTTTGCTTTGTAGAGCGATTTCAAGAACGTTCTGATCGGAAGAGAAATAGGGATACGCTATCATTACGCTCTCATACCTCTATGACCCGTGAAAGGGACGCCGATTGCTGTAGTCGCAGCTTGTTGGTTTGGGGTGTCATGTCACTTGATGGGTGCACAGACCTCCACGTGCTCCCAAGAAAAACCATGAGTGCTCGACGCTATGGGAAGGATGTACTAGACTCATACGTTTGCCTGTATGCAGGTGTCATAGGATATACATTTCTCCTACAAGACAATAACTCTCGTCCCCACCGAGCGAGGCTGCTAGAAGATCAACATGTTCAAAAGGAGTTATCTATGGATTGACAAGACAGGTCTCCCAACCTTAATCTGATCGAGCTCTGGCATATTCTAGGGAGACTTGTTGCTACCCTCAATCCCGTCCGGAAGACCAGTGGTGGGCTTAGACAAAAGTTTTGTCATCTAAAGTTTATACTTCACCATACCCTGCCTTTAAAGATAGGAATTAAAATAATACAGCATGCATATTAAATACGTTAATACTTGCGCCATTTGCTAAATCAGTGGTTCCCAAAGTGTGCGCCGCGGCGCCGTGGGAAACCGCGGCATCATCACAGAGGCGCAGCAAAATATTACAAAATTTTCATAATTATACTTCCATTTTTAATTCGTGATAGGACGCGACATCGAGACATCTAGCGGACCTGGTGCAGACCAGTAACTCACTTAGTAATAACTGTTTGCAGAAGCCTCTACAAATGGTTACTAGATGGCGCTTTACAATAATGTTACAAGCGTGAAATTTCCCCCGCACGATTGGCGCCGGACGGACGCACGTGTGTGTTCCGCGCGTGCGCTACCGGAAGTAACCTGAGCTTTCGCACCAGCCTCCGTGCTTCTGATAACAGTTCCCCGTCGTTCTCTGAGCGTCTAGAAATGAAACTCTCAGTCCAGATTTTTTGAGGTCACCAGGTCCTTTTTTTTTTTATTGGAGGTTTCACGACCACCGTGAGCAACTCGATGGGCTATAAGCAGTCGCCCGTCCCTAATTTAGAGACACTGATTCCAGGGAAGGGAGAGAGCCAGTGCCGTAAGACAAACACGAGATCCATGCCTCACCGGGATTCGAACCCGGACCCCTTACGGACGAATGATCAGAGGCCATCGCTTAGACCACTGCGCCACCGGGGCGACCTAGATCCTTTAAATATGCTCATCTGTTGTCAGTTGTGACTCATTTGGCGGTTAGCAGTCTGTTATGTTGATGCTCTGTCGCTGTGTTTCGACGTTTGTAAATTTTCGGCGTATCAACTGAGTATTGTTGTGATTAAGTGAAGTGAACAGTCTTTGAAGTTTTTCTTGAATTTATTTTTAAAAATCGATTGGTTTTGACTAAACAGTAAAAATCGGTTCATTTACTTAGTTTTTTATCACATCGATCGATGTGATAAAAACTAAGTATCGCGTGAAAATCAATGTGGAGAAGGAAATGAGAGTGGCTGTGTCCAGTTTGATTCCAAGATTTGAGAAAATGTGCGCTGATCAACAGACTCATCCACCCCACTAATTATAATTAGTTTAACTTTTTCAATTACATTTTTTTGTGATCTTCAATACGTGTTTTATTTATTTTTTACATTAGTGTACTTGTTAGGATTTGACATAGGCAAAGTGTACTTGTTAGAATTTGACATAAGGCGCCTTGGGAAGACCTGGATTCAGCAAGGGCGCCGAGAATCGAAAAAGTTTGGGAACCACTGTGCTAAATAATAAATCTTTGAAATCGGATAATGTTTCTCGCTACGTCGTGAAGATCACTGCATTTCAACGTCATGGCGTGGTTTACCCGCATGTCTCTCTTTCAGTTTTTCTTTTTTAAAACTCCAATCCCTCTTTCACGCGCAGACCAATGGCTCGGAGACAGCCTACCCATCTCTTGCGGTTGCCCTATATCAGATTTCTCACCTTCCAGTCGCATTGCTTGCCTCCTTAGTTCGCCTCCTACTGTTTCATTAATCACTTGAATTTCGCTTTCCACTCACTACTTGCTTGATGCGACGTCTGTTGGTCTGTGGGAGGTCTGTATTTTCATGTATTTCAGCTTCCCGGCTACTAATGCTGATTTACACAGGTCACACAGTTCCAGAGTTCAGCAGATTATTTAGTCTTCAATCTCTGGAAGGTAGATGCGTGCATTTCGTTGTTTGTGACCGTTTGCGTGTGCGTGAGAGAGATACGGGTGAAGTTGCGATTTAGTCTCCATTTCTTTTTCAAACATTGTGTTATGTAGAATTCTCTGGTGCTTTTATTTTACTAAACGTATGATAAAAATAAAAGACAGTCGTATTAAGAAAAACTAATTTTAACCTAATTCCAAACTATCGCTAAACTCTTATTTTTAGAAAATATGCTTTTATATATTCATTGAACTAAAGTGTAACAAGGTGTAATTTCTTTCTTTAACAGGAAATATGAAATTTTGAATCTAAGAGTCCAGCTGCACTCACGAAGAAACATTTGCTATTAGATTCGGCAAAAAGTCTGCACTAATTTCTATTGTTGACATCAAGATGTGTGATCAAATAAGTCTTGGAAAAGTGACTTTCCGTAATGTAGTTGTCAGAGGCTTTGGGTGTTCACTGAATGACAAACAACTTCGAGTGTACTTCGGAGACAATGTAGGTGATGTTGAAAGTGCCAAAGTGGCAACATTCGGAAATGGTGTTTCTAAAGGATATGGATATGTATGTTTCTACAGTTCAGAAGATGCTGCAAGAGCTGTACGTGAGATAAATGGGAAGAAATTACACGGCTACACATTACTTGTCGAGGAATTTAAATCCGAGGAGCAAAGAAATCAGGAGCTTCTTCGTAGTGTGGATGTTGAAGGATTTGCAGAATCGTTAAATGAGAAATCCTTAAGGGGTCTGTTCGCAAGGTTTGGTGAAATAGAATACTCCAAAGTTGAAAGAGACATCAATGGTTCGTCATGGGGATTAGGGTATGTGTGTTTCAGCAAGCGGGAAGATGCCCAACGTGCAGCACGCATGATGAATGGTTACAAGTTGGTCCCAGTGTCTCTGACTGTCGAGTTAAGAGACGAGAAGCAGAAGAAACTTAAAAACAAGCAGCTTCACATTAGAAACCTCCAGGATTCAGTTAATGAAGTAGAACTGAAGAAACTCTTTGAACCTTACGGGAAAATACGAATCTGTCATGTGGATCCGTCGCCTCGTGAGGGGGTGAAGCAAGGTTACGTTTGTTTCTCAACGGAAAAAGAAGCTGATGAAGCAATTGATAAATTCAATCGTCGTCTCTATAAAGGGCGTAAACTTCTGGTTGATGTGCAGCAAACGAAGCAGAATTACAAAAGAGTCAGCGAAAGCGAAGTGGATAAGGTTCTTCCTGAAGCTTCTCTTCCACGTAGCATGCGAAGGAGGAATGTTGCTCACAATGAGAGTACGAATGAGAGCGATACAAGTCGAGCTCTTCCGATGAATCAAACGAACTTACGAAATATTAAGAAATCGTCTACAGCGTCTGATCCAGATTCGTTGGAAAAGCCTTCAAATGGTTTATTAATGGATTTTTCATGTAAGTATAATTGTAGTGGTGATGATTCCAATTTGGATGTTAATTGGCGGCTTGGTAATAATGTAAATCTTAAGCCGACGTTCCTAGTAGTGATGCTGCTAATCTTTCTGGTGGTGATATTGGCGATTGTGAGCAAACTCAGTGGTATTATTGGCTTTGTGCGAGCAGTGTACAAAGCTGCAAAGCAAAACAGCAATTTGTTCTGAATGAAGCACTTTGCTTCAAATGTCCTGGTAATTGTAACCATGACCGCCCCTAGGGTGTGAGGGCCTCCGGCAAATATTTATTTTTTGCGGAGCCCTTATCTATATAAACAATTTGATTAAAAACTTTATTACGAAGATCCATGTGAGGTATACTGCCCTATCGATTAAGATTTTGAATAATAAGTAGAGAATTATCATCTAATGGATAGGCCAAGATTGCATTTATTTCTTCAGAGATCTGAATTAGATACGAACAATTTTCTTCTTCATTCTGATATGTAATTAAATATTCATTTGCTAAAGAACGTGAAGTTTGCAGGTGTTTCATCTGAGTTATACGAATGCTGGATATGGTGATAATAAGCTTTATTTTCATTTCATCTTTGTGATCAGTAATGGTCTTCAATGACAGCAGAATTTGAAGCATGCTCAACAGGAGTTTGGTCGCTTTCTTTGTTTCCAGTTTTTTTAATTTAAGCTGGACCACCTCTTTGGAGAACTGTTCCTTTTTTTTCAGCTTCCTTTTCTAAGCACCAATTTTGTATTTTCTATCTCCATTTATTCTCAGTAATCTAAAGGATTAAAAAATGTAAATGTATTAAAAGTATACTTTTAATATTATTTGTTGTATTGGCAACACAAATAAACCAGTGAATTGAATGCTGATTTGTCTTTACATTTCACAATTCCTTGTTTTTTGAAACCTCAGATACAGTAGTACTTTATCTTTTTCAAAATTAAAATAGCAATCACTTTGTTGTACTAAATAACAAAATACATTAAGAATCATAATTTAAGAAAATGGAATCAAGTGGAACTTCCGTTTTAATTGTTGGTACACGCCTCTTTGACAGTATTTTCATATTAAAAATTGCACCATTTCTTGTTGTTTTTTTTTATTGTTTGCGACAGTTTGAAAATACACAAACGCGAAAAGTGCAAAACACATGTAGAGGGTTCCGAGGCTATCGGAAACTCGAGCTATCCCGTCTAAACCAAGACTGGGCCGCCCCGGTGGCGCAGTGGTCTAAGGCGCTGGCCTCTGATCATTTGTCCGTAAGGGGTCCGGGTTCGAATTCCCGGTCAGGCATGGATGTTGTGTTTGTCTTACGGCACTGGCTCTCTCCCTTCCCTGGAACCAGTGACCCTAAATTAGGGACGGGCGACTGCTTATAGCCCATTGAGTTGCTCACGGTGGTCGTTAAACCTCCAATCAAAAAAAAAAAAAAAACCAAGACTGGCTTTAATTTAGGTATATTCAGACCATCTAATAACCTTAACAATTATTATGGGTAGCCTTACTGATGGGAAAATTCTACTTTTCATTTGTGCTATAAATTTTTTGGTCAAGATATACAGGGGCTGGACAAAATAATGTGAACACCACGCGCAGAGGCTTGACTTTTAATGCAGCTGCGTACGTCGCAATACGCAAAGGTTTCCAACACTTTTTGATTGCAATAGCTTTGTTTAGAACCTCAAGGCCCTGTTTTAGTGCATTTAAAATGTCTTGTTGCAAAATTTATTTCAGGGTGATGTCGAAATGAGCGACCAAACGGACTTCGAAAGAAAGCTAATTGTTGGTGGCCGGCTAGTTGGTGCCTCCGTGACAACAGTCGCCAGGTTAGTGGGGGCATCGAGAGCTACTGTGTCCAGCGGCATGACAGCGTACCGTGTTTGTTGCGAAACCCAAGAGCGGCCGGAAAACGACCCTGACTGCTAGAGACGGGAGAGCATTAAAGAAGATTGTTACCCGTAATAAAAAGACCACGGCGACGAAAATTAGTGCGGAGCTCAATCTGCATCTCCAGTATCAACGAAAACAGTGCGCAGGGAATTTCATAAACAAGGTATTTATGGCAGAGCTACTATACTATTGCAAAACCTCTGGTCATCCGGGTGAATGCACAACTGCATCGGCAGTGGTGTCAGATAAGTCTGGTGGTTGGAGCATCCCCAATCAACAGACTTAAAAACATCATTGAGCCACTATGGTTGGTGTTGGAAAACAGAGTAATACCGGTTATCCTCCTCCTGCATCTCTCAAGGACCTGGAGCAGTTTCTGCTTGAAGTATGGTGTAACATCCCACTAATCACCATGCAGGATTTGTATGCATCTATTCCAAGGAGGATTCAGGCTGTTTTGAATGCCCAAGGTGGTTCCACACGCTATTATTAAGTACGCAAAACCTTCTTTTCCTAGGTGTTCACATTATTCTGTCCAAGCCGTGTGTGTTACACCGGGTAATAGTGATCGGTAATAATTAATTTGCGGTAATTGATCCTCTAATTTGTTCATCACTGGCGTTGTTAAAATTTTCTGGTATCTAAAAAAAGTGCACAATTCGTGGCTTTCTGGCAAACAAGAATTGCGAAAGCCACATGGCTGCAACAAACCACCTCTGTTTCGGATTTATGGCAGTCCTCACGTGCATTTCACTCCGAAAAGGCTTCAGGCTCACCCCAACATTTCCGTCTCGAAACTACGAGTAGAAACATTCAAGCAGGAGTATGCTGAGAACTGAACTGGATAAGGGAACAAAGAATGCCACCCATCGTTAAAAACAAAGCAATAAACCCCGCTTCAAGTGACGAAAGGAAGGCCTTTTGACGGGACAAAAGGGCGGAAAGAAAGAGAGAGAGACAGGGGGAGGAAACAAGCGCAAGTATTCTCGGTGACGGACAAGATTGCACAAACACGCAAAAGACGGATCGGCGATGTGGATGTAAAGAAGGCCTGCGAGCGACCGACCGCAGAGCCTATGATACGACGGGGAACTGACCCCAAACGTAAATAAACCTATACAGAGTGTAATAATGAGAGCACAAATTAGCCCCCCCCCCCCCTCAAAAGTGGACGAAATCTCACAATCCCTCGGACATGGGACTCCAGCAACCGATATTAGACAACAGTGCGATATGCAGAGACTCCAACTACTACGGATTCTCCGTAGTCACCGTACGGAAATCGTCGGTCCGCTACGGATTACGGAAAGCATCAGATATACTAAGTAAATCTTAGTTAAATGACCTTTTTAACGATGTGCGTTAAGTATATTTTCCTGTTTTCTAGATTCTAACATTCGTTAAACGTTTTGAAGAGTGTTTCTTGAATGTTTTCAATATCGTTGCATTACCACGGCCCATGAAATCCTGGAAACGTCCTGAAGTTTTAGTTTTCTTTCCAGATCTCCGAAAGTCCTTAATTTTTTTTTGTTTTTGTGTAAAGTCTAAATGAAACTACATTTTTTTTTTCATTCCTTTTGGGATGTGAAGATGACTACGAACAACTTCCAGTCTGTGCAGGCACTTGCTATGTTTACTGCGGGTTCTTATTGGAACATATATTAATTTTTGAGGTAAAGTAGAAAAAACAACAACATTGTAGTCATTTAGTGTTTCTCACAATTTGTGGACAATTTTTTAAGCAAAAATTTGCTTTTGTATGAATTTACACTGTCATTTTGCTGCCCTGACAACTTGCTTTTTACTGAGCGTGTAATATAATTTTATTCATTACACTGAAAAACGCTGGAAATTGCGAATTTTCTTTTTTTTGAATTTTTTTTTTTTTTTTTTTTACTACTGAAAATTTTCAAACAGGATTGGAGTCTGTGAACGTGCTGTCTGCAGATTAAAGGCACGAGCTTCCCTGGTACTTCTATCCACTAAGGATAACCTCAAAGTATCTGGTGTTCTTTGAACATATATCACAGACTGAGTGATCATAACCCACATGTGCCACCGAATGATGAAAGCGGCAATATAACTCTCTCCCCAGCGGAAGGTAGCCTGCAATTGTAGGTCTCCAACACATTTCCGTTCATTTGTTTTTTACTGTTTTTATGGCCATTTACATTAAGAGCTCTTCTCAGCTAATTTGACCACTAGCCTATGCGGGGTGTGTGTAGTTGCATCATCATCATCATTGTCAACCTGTAACGTACCAGGAGATGTGACGTACCTGCCAGAAGGACGCACACGACAGAAAGGCAGATAGGAATCAGAATAAAACGTCCGCGTAGCTTAATTGGTAGAGCAACTTATTCCGGAATGAGGAGACCCGGGTTCGAATCCTGGCGTGGACAGAAATGACGGAGAAATTTACTTCGTTATAATGGCGCCCGAACTATCCGGATGACCCGACCGTTCAAAATCTCGCTATGGTGTGATGTTATTTCCACACCGAGAGATAGGAAAAATCAGAGAATCCCTTCTTCAGCACTTCGAAAAAAAAAAAAAAAAATAAGGGGGAGATGATGTAACGTACCAGGAGATGTGACGTACCTGCCAGAAGGACGCACACGACAGAAAGGCAGATAGGAATCAGAATAAAACGTCCGCGTAGCTTAATTGGTAGAGCAACTTATTCCGGAATGAGGAGACCCGGGTTCGAATCTTGGCGTGGACAGAAATGACGGAGAAATTTACTTCGTTATAAACCATTATCAATCCACTGCTAGACAAAGGTCTCTTCAAGCCTCTTCCACAACGGTCTGTCTTATGCCAGTATCCTCCATGTTATTCCCGCATACTTTCGAATTTCATCCACCCATCTCCCATGTGGTCTTTTTCTAGGTCCTTTCCTGTCCCTTGGAATTCAATCTAAAATTTCGGCTGTCCATCGATGGTCTGTCCTTCTGGCAGTATGTCCAGCCCATTGCCATTTCAAGGATTTAACTCTGATCATGATGTCTTCCACTCTTGTCATTTTTCGTATCCACGAGTTCCTCTTTTTATCTCACCTGGTTACATCAAGCATCCATCTCTCCATGCTGCTTTGAGTTGTCTGCAGCCTTTGTATGTCTCTTTTAGTTAATGTCCACGTCTCTGCACCATACGTAAGCACTGGAAGGATGCATTGATCAAACACTTTTCTTTTAAGACATAATGGCATATTGCTCTTGAAAATTATGCTGTTTCTTCCAAAAGCTCTCCAGGCAAGTTTTGTACGCCGATTAATTTCTTCATCAATGTGACCCTCACTTGATATCTGCTGTCCAAGATAAACATACGTATCTGTTATCTCCAGTTTTTCTCCATCAATCGATAAATCTTCATTTCTTGTAAAAGCATTGAACATCACTTTTGTCTTCTGAAAGTTCATTTTTAATCCCACTTCTTTACTCTTGTCAGCAAGTTCCTGGAGCATACTCTGCAGCTCTGATGGGGTAGTTGCAAAAATGACTACGTCATCAGCAAAACGAAGGTGGGTTAGATAATCTCCATTAATCTTTATCCCTTTGTTTTCCCAGTTCAGTGATTGAAAGACATTTTCCAATGTGGCATTAAAGAGCTTCGGAGATATGGTGTCACCTTGTCTCACTCCCTTTCCAATTTTTATGTGTGTTGTATTTTCAAACAGCCGAATCTTTGCACTTGCATTTTCATAGATGTTATTAATAATATTAATGTATGCATCTTCAATACCGCAGGATTTCAGAGCCGTGGTAACTGCTGATGGTTTCACCGAATCAAAGGCTTTTTCATAATCGATAAAAGCCATGCACAATGGAAGTTCATATTCCCTCGCTCTTTCAATTAGTTTTCTCAGTACGTGGATATGATCTATTGTGCTGTAGCCACTCCTGAATCCAGCTTGTTCTCTCGGTTGAGCCATGTCCAGTGATACCTTCAAGCGGTGTGAAAGAACTTTAGTGAAGATTTTATAAACCACTGATAGGAGGCTGATAGGTCTGTAGTTCCTGAGATCCTCAATGTCACCTTTTTTATGTAGCAGGATCATTGTAGCATTGTTCCAATCCTCAGGAATCTTCCCTTCATTAAGGCATCGAGTGAAAATTTGGGCGAGTACTGTTTCAATTTCTCCACTTGCTTCTTGTATGATGTCTATAGTAATTCCATCTTCTCCTGGAGCTTTCCCCCGCTTCATGATCTTGATTGCATGAGCAACTTCTGCTGGGAGGACTGGAAGAACTGTGGTACTGGTACATTTCATGATGTCTGGAGTACACGTATCATCATTCCTTTCATATAATTTGGAGTAGAAATCTTTTACTCTTGTCAATATTTCGCCTCTATTTCTTGTTATAGAACCATCTTCTTTTCTCAGAGCCATAATCTGTTTTCTTCCCTTACTAAGATTAAGATGCCCCTTTGCTATCTTAAGGCTTTGGTTGTTTTCAATTGCTTTCCTCACTAGCTCACAGTTGAATTTCCTTACGTCTTCAGTGATACTTTTTCGTGCTGTCTTGCATAGCTCTATATATTCCACTTTGGAAGTCGCATCTTCTTTAGTTGTCCTCATCTCTCGTCTTTTTTGCATCAACATTTTGGGTTTTCCTGATAATTTGTTCACATGCAACTTGTTCTTAGACCCAGCTAATTTTGTTGCTGTTTCCATAAGAGCTTTGGTTACTTTTCTGTTAACTTCCGAAATATCCACTTCTTCCGATGTTAGGCCTTCTAAAGCAGAGAATCTGTTCTTCAGTTCCAACTTGAAAGTATTATGGTGTTTTTTAAGGTTGGTTATGTCAATACATTTTGTTTGTCTTATGAGCTTGCCACGTTCCAGTTTAGTGTTGAGGTGCATCTTACATCTCACCAATCTATGGTCACTACCTGTGTTGAACTTGTTCAGCACACTGCAGTCTTCGATGACGAATTTTTTGTTACACATAATAAAATCAATTTCACTTGTCGTCCCAATTGGATGTCTCCATGTCCATTTCCTGTGTGGCTTTTTCTTGAAAAAGGAGTTCAAGATGAAAAATCCTTCTGCCTCTGCAAACTCAACGAGAGTATTTCCACGCTGGTTTCTGTTGCCGTGACCGAATTTACCCACTGAAGTTTCATTCTGTTGCCGGTGCCCTATTTTTGCATTGAAATCTCCCATAATTATCTTCAAGTGCTGCTTACCTTTATTATTTAGATGACGAATTTCCTCATAAAATTCTTCAATTTCTTCTTCAGGATGACTTGTGGTGGGTGCATAAGTTTGAATAATCTGAGCCTGGTATCTTCTCGATAGTTGGATAACGAGTCGTGCAGCTCTGTCAGAGGAACTTTCAACTTCTACCACTTTATCCTTCAGTTTCTTGTTTATTATAAATCCAACACCACTAGTTCTGCCAGTATCTGTCCCACGATAATAGAAGAGATGTCCACTTTTCAGTTCAATGAGATCTTCTCCTTTTCTCCTTACCTCACTTAGCCCGACGATGTCCCACTTGATCCTTTGTAGTTCCTCTTCCAATTCAAGAAGCCTTGAATCAGAAGATAGGGAGCGTCCGTTATAGGTAGCCAAGGTCAGCATCAAATGGCAGCCTAGTCCGGTCCTCCGGGGATTCTTAGCACCCTCTGCCTTCATGTCGCACTGGCCGCTGCCTTGGCCAGAGTACATTCCAGCTGCCGGAGACTGAGGGCCAAGATTTAAGTTGTAGAGTCATTTTGGAGGTGTTTGGCCATAACTCACCACGCTGGTGGCCAAGCGGGTTGGTGAGTGTGGGATAGCATTTCCTCTGATCCCGATGGTATAGTTATACCGCTATTGGCGGTCGTCAGAGCCCCTTTAGTGGGAACAGGATGCACCACGAGAAGGCGGGGTTGACATTTGTCAAGGAGAGGCTGTGATGTTACGCATCACCTGACCTTACATCCCTGCATATACTAATATATATTGGCAACTGACGTCCTGTTGAAACGAGCTCTTGCTCTGAGTTGAGTAGCATTTTGCCTCCCGTTCGGACGGGCTGTTAACAATAGATAGCGGTCCTGTAAAGAAAAATTACTGTAGATTTTATGGTGTTAAACCGTTTTCCAGGGTGCCAACACAAAACAGTAAAATCCACAGTTTTATGCAGTGTTGGAGCAAAACTATAGCTTTACTCCAACACTGCATTTAATGAAGAAAGCAGTACAGAATTTGGCTACAGAGAGTCACAGTCCAAATAATCACGAAAACACAAAAATTTGGCTGGAACGAATGTGTTGATTGTGTTGGAACAAAGCTATAGCTTTTCTCCAACACTGCATAAAACTGTAGATTTTACGGTTTTGCCTTGGCACCCTGGAAAACGGTTTAAAACCGTAAAATCTACAGTAAACGTTTTACAGTGTAGGCGAGAATAAAGAGCTTAAATTCATTAGCCGAGTTCGTTCTATAGCAAGTACTATTTATCATAGCGCATGAAATCATACGTATCCTTATGCAAATTAGGATCTGCATTCTGACGTCACAGATGCGAATTTGTATAAGGATATGCATGATTCGGCTATCTACGTCTCACTCGACTTCCGTATTCCACGTTTCGTTAAGATATCACACGACTGGCTTGCATAATGTCGCCTAAGTCACACTCTACTCTAATTATTTTGATCTGTGTATGAACGAGGTGAAAAGATGATTTTATGAAGAGATGCAAACAGTATACGTGTGTAGATTACACTATGTTTGTTATATGGAGATAATCTGATAGCTGTTGTGTCTTGTTAAAATTATATCAAGTACTAGTTTAAATTGCTGAAGATAAACAGGTTGATTCACTTGGGACTGAACACTTTATTATGGAGATGGGGAATATACGACGAGCGTGAAACCCGAATGGAGCGCTTCTTTATTCGCTGGCGAAGCAGTCGACTTGCATTACTTCTGAATAAAATGTCTCCCCAGCAGCTGGGTGGAGCAGCAGTGATTCGCCATCTGTCTAGTAGTGGTGCCGGAATAGCGTGTCCCCGCCGACATTTTAAGCGAGTAGGTCGAATGAAGGTGTTGTACTCAATTGAAGGGCGTAAGTTCATTGTGCGTCAGTACTGGGTAACCGGTTCCTTCAAACAATGTCAGAAGCAAGCAGTTTGGGAAGAAATGTAGTGGCCGTAAACCACCCACCAGTGCCACCATTTCGAAATTGGCGGAGAAGCGGAAGCCTGGTGGATCCGCATGCGGGCGGACGATCCCAGATGGCGGAGGGTACAACAGATGTGAAGCAGCGGTTAGTGGCATTCCAACGAAAATCTATTTCAACGGCTATCACAAGAGACTGGACGATCGTATTCGACATGTCAAAGAGCAGCCAAACAGGCGAAGATTTAAGCCGTATTGTATCACGGCTGTGAATGAGTTAACAGCCACTAGATTTTGCAAAGCGATTGGCATATTGGTTTGCCAAAATTTTCTGCGAAAACCCCGCCCTGCTGGACATAACATGGTTTACGGACGAAGTATGGTTCCATTTATCCGGCTGGGTAAACTCCCAAAATACACGGGTGTTGGTTAGTGATAATCCCCACGCCATCCATGAACAGCCATTGCATCCAGCGAAAATCGGTGTGCGGTGTCCCGACGCCGTATCATTGGGCCAATCTTTTTTTAAAGACACGGTGAATACCGACCGATACTTGGAAATCTTTAAATGAGTTTGTGAACCAGCTGGATGATCAGGAACTTGCAGGTGGTTACAATCAACAGGACGGTGCAACGTTCCACACCTCCAATAAGAGCACGGCAGAAATTCGCAGCTTTTTCCAGGACAGGATTATCTCCAAAGACCTGTGGCGGCCTAAGTCTCCCGACCTGACACCTCCAGATTTCTTTCTCTGTGGACTTTTAAAAAGTAAGGTTTATGCCAACAAGCCAAGGTCGGTTGAGGAACTGAAAGACAACATCACACGTGAAATTGCTTCCATCGACGTCATTACGCTACATTGCACATTCTCCAATACGGAGAGTCGGGTGAATATGTGCCTGGACGCTGGCGGTGGGCACTTTCCAGCATCTTCTGTGAGACATTCCTTTTTTGTCATGGATGAAGGTATGTTTTACATTAATTTCATTTAAATCTGCTTTTACAATCGTGAGTTAATAAAAAAAAAACGTGTTTAGCCCCGAGTAAATCACTCTGCATCACAGGACATGGCATCATGGAAGGAATTGCACTTTTTTCCTGGGAGCGGGTGACCGACGTATTCTTGATTAGAGGGGATCTGACTGCATTGTGGAGAAGCACACGGCCATCACACCTGGTGTTACGATCTAGCAGAGATGGGTCGGAAATTACGTCACTATTATTTTGTCACCGTTACTGGAAAATCACTGTCACCGTTACGACCAGTGACAAAAGTAACAGATCCGAATTCACTGATATCACCGTTGGCCCTGCCCAAGAAAAGCTTGGGGTCTAAAATCACTAGTACTTCATAGTTTCCGATTTCGTACCACCATATCTAAACAATTTATCTAATTTTCTGTTGAACAGTGTTCACATGTCACCTGGAACAGTCCTAGAACTTGATTTACCTTTTTTCCAAGCATGGAAAGTCCTTGATTTTTCACGGCTTTTTATTTTTGTATTTTTAAAGTCTTTCGGGTGTAATAAGCACACGTCTCTTGAATCCGTTCTGGCGCAAATTAAATTTATCAAAGCTATTCAAAGTCAATGGAACCGGTATGGAAAACAATAGATCTGACGAAAGAAAGAAGATTTTCAATCGGGTTTTTAAACCCTCAGATATTGCTGTAAACGGAATCCTGAGCTTACGAACTCTTAGAAACAGAGATATTGACAAAACTAAGATGTGACTTTACGTCCCTCTGGTGGGAAAACCATGCATTATTTTAGGAAGAAAGTATTCTCAAAAGGTTTATCCATATAAGCGGTATCGGTCGAAGAAAAACAAATTAGTCGAGTTTTCAGGAGCCCAGTTTTTGCTACAAATACTTCAGAAGCAGAAATTAACACTTATGACCCCTGGTGGCCAAACCATTTTTTACCAAACATTAGAAATTATGTGATCAATATTTTCCATCAGGTCTTGTATGCGATACAGGAAGAATTTTTCAAATCGGAGCTTTAGAAGCAGAAATAACGTAGAAAACGCATTTTACCTTTGTGCCCCAAGCGGAAAGCCTATGGTTTACTTGTAAATTTTGAATTTATAGGAAAAACATTTCGCATCGGAAACACTATCCAACAAAGAAGGAATTTTTCAAATCGGACTCTTAGAAATAGAGATATTGACAAAAAGAAGATATACATTTACGCCCCCTGGTGTAGAAACCATGCATTATTTCAAGAAGAAAGTGTTCCTAAAAGGTTTGTCGACATGAGTAGTATCGGTCAACAAACGACTTTTTCAATCGAGATTTTAGAAGCTCATATTTTTCTGCAAATACATCAGAAACGGAAATTAAGACTTACGCCACCTGGTGGCCAGACCATTTTTTACAGAAGTTAGAAATTATGTGCAAACGTTTTCCCACCAGGAGTTCTTTCCATGTAACATAACCACAGAAATTTGAAAATTTAATCGTTGTGGAACGGAAATCGAATCCGCACCTCTCGATTTGCGCTCGAGTATGTTAACCATTGCAGCATCCAGGACAATGAAATCCAAACAACTGATGCATTTAATCTAAAACGTCAGACTTTGATTTCACTGCGCCAGTCGAAACAATGTTTCTCATCCTAGTGCAAAGTTAGATCACCCAAAAATGAGTAAATATCAGTTGGAAATATTACTCTAAAGATATTTAGTAAATATCAAGTTGGAAACATTACTCATGTAAGTAAACATTACATTTGGCTTCTTTTGCGTGCTTGTGCCATGCTAATTTGCTGGTGATCTAACTTAGCACTACGATGGGAACACGTTTGTTTCGACTGGTGCAGTGAAATCAGAGTCTGGCGTTTCAGATTAATACTTCAGTTGTTTGGATTTCATTGTCCTGGATGGCGTAATGGTTAGCATACTCGAGCGCAAATCGGGAGATGCGGGTTCGATTTCCGTTTCAGGACGATTAAATTTTCTAATTTCAGTGGTTATGTTACATGGAAAGAACAGCTTGATTTATGTCTAGATAAGTTGAAATTTTTCGACTGGTTTCGTCACTTAGTTCTAGTTCCTTGTGGCGTCTGCTCGCGATGACGGCACTTCCTTACATGGGGTGTGGGGAGACATGATGTCATCTCATGTGATGCCATCATGTCTCCTTTTGACGTTTGTGTGCCTCCTTTTTTTTTTTTTTTTTTTTTTTTTTGGGGGGCTGGAGGTTTGACGACTACCGTGAACAACTCAATGTCCCATAAGCAGTCTCCCGTCCCAAAGTTAGGGTCACTGGTTCCAGGTCAAGGAGAAAGCCAATTTCGTATGACAAACACAACATCCATGCATCATCGGGATTCGAACCCGGACCTATCTCAGACGAATGGTCACAAGTCAGCCCCCACTGCGCCACCAGGGCCGGCAGTGCCATATTTCCAGCCTGATTTGTGACATAGCAGTTGGAGTCACAACAGCGTGTGACTGAAGTCACTGCGCCTCGAGGCGCATTGGTCTAAGCGAAGGCCTCTGATCATTCGTGCGCGATGGGTCCTGGTTCGAATTCCGGTGAGGCATGGATGTTGTGTTTGTCATTCGGCCCTGGCTCGCTCTCTTTCCTTGGACCCAGTGGCCCTAAATTAGGGATGGGTAACTGCTTATAACCCATTGAGTTGCCCACGGTGGTCGCTAAACCCCCAATCATGGTGCAGTGGTCTAATCGCTGGCTTATGACCATTCCGAGAAGGGATCGGGTTCGAATCCCTGTGAGGCATAGGTGTGTTTGTCCTACGGCCCTGACTCGCTCTCTTCCCTGGAACCAGTGGCCCTAAATTAGGGATTGGCAACTGCTTATAGCCCGTTGAGTTGCTCACGGTAGTCGCTAAACCCCCAACCACTGCGCAGTGCATTCGTCCGAGAAGGGTTCGAATCCCGCGAGGTATGGATGTTGTGTTGGTCATACGGCCCAGTGTCGCCCCCTTCCCTGGAACTATTGGCCCGAATTTTTTGATTGGAGGTTTAACGACCACCGTGAGCAACTTAATGGGTCCGTCCCTAATTTAGGGTCACTGGTTCCAGGGAAGGGAGAGAGCCAGTGCCGTAAGACAAACACAACATCCATGCCTCACCGGGATTCAAACCCAGACCCCTTTCGGACGAATGATCAGAGGCCATCGCTTAGACCACTTCGCCACCGGGGCGGCTGGCCCGAAATTAGGGACGGGTGACTGCTTATAGCCCATTGGTTGCTCAAGGTGCTCACTAAACCCTCAATCATGGTGCAGTGATCTAATCGCTGGCTCATGACAATTCGTCCAAGAAAGGTTCGGGCGCGAATCCCGAAGAGGCATGGCTGTGTCTCTCCCGTGGAGTTTGTGGCCCTAAACTAGGGACCGGAGACTGTTTTTTGGCCCATTAAGTTGCCCATGATGGTCGTTAAACCTCTTAATTAAAAAAAAAAAAAAAGATGGCCGTGTTCCTCCTTTCAGCGCGCGCTTACCTCACCAAAGTTGATTGATATCTGGCCTCCCTGCCGCCAGTTTGCGTTAGAATAAATGACCATGAAAAAGAGAAACTTCATTGTCATTGCAAAATTGTTTTGTATCATTATCATTGTGCTATCTTCCAGATTACTTCATATGGGTTTTTTACAGAGCAATTTTTATTCGCGGAAATTTTGCCGCGTCGCTGAGGACGTAATGTACACCGAAGAACACTTTTAAACAGCAGAACTCATAGAGCTTTATAAGAATTCTAAGTGCATTGTAAATTTCAACCTAATTTGCAAAATACAAAAGAAAGCACCGTGATTTAGCAAAACTTTTAATCTCCTGGAATTTTTTTGAACTCCTGGAAAAGTCCTGGAATTTGTATTCTGTAAACTGTAAAAGCTTTGGAATTTATATTCTGTAAATGCATGTGAGCCCTAGTAATGGATGTGTATTGTGCAAGAATTTATATTCTGTAAAGAATTTACATTCTGTAGGATGTGACTAACAAACAAGGTTTTTTTTTTTTCCTTTATTAAAAATTTCTCAAATAGAGCGACTTCGATAAATATAATTAGCCATAAAACTTTTATAAAATATACTGAACACCAGTAATAAGGGCAAATCTGAATTCAAAATGCTTTTAAAAACTTTGATTTTCTTTCCAAGGCATTTTCACCTAATCAGTTCACCGCTAAGGTACTTTTTTTTAATTAGAACTACATCACTGCATGTTTTTCAAAATTGAGTAACCAAAGACTGCAACCAAAACCAATAGGACTTGTTTGCCTAAAGCATGTCTTCGGCTAGTCATCGAGTGTCAGTCTTGTTGATGTCTAAAACCTTCCCATGTAGATAGCGGAGCAACTACAGTAATTTACCGTGCACGTGAAAAAGAGTAATGTACTGTAAATAAGGCAAATACACTTAGCAGAAAGATGGGTTCTTCAAAGGGAAAATGAGGTGATGTGCAAATTTAGCGACTACTGTTATCAGCGTAGGGTAGCTACGTCATATGTAAGTTAACATCATACCAACACAGCACGTGACGTGCGAGCTGCGACAAAAGTACCCTGCGAGAAGTGGAAAAACAGGTGCGTTTCACTGCTTGGTCTAGAAGTTTACTGAGTGTTTTGCCTTCAGTGTAGGATTAACCTGAAACGATGTCCAGACAACGTTTAAGCATTGATAACACAAATAAGGGGCTGTTGGCATGTTACAGGCAAGTGCATGACAGATCGATGTGGCTGCTGCTTTAAGAGTTTCGCAAAGTGTAGTAAGTAGGCTACATGCAATATTTATACCGCGTGGAAATGTTGAAGATCGATCCAGGAGTGGTCGCCCAAGGATAACTACAAGGGGGTGGGGGCAAGATCGCTCTACCTCACAGTAAGTGCTTAGAGAAAGCCTAGTATTACCAATAAACAATTCAGCGAATCACTTCGAGCTGCACCTGATGTCACGCAAAAACGGTAAGAAATAGTCTTCATGAGTACCGACTCAGAGCGAGGACGCCGCTGAAATGTATAGCATTGACATCAGCTTAGCGTCGTCAAAGATGTATCTGGGTCCAACAGTACATGTGGAATACAGAGTGACACCATGTAATCTTTACAGACGAATCCTATCGCTCTTTATCTTGATACTCGACGAGCACACCTGTGGGGGAGATCCAGCACACGAATGCAACCACACTATGTGCAGTCCGTCCACCTTTACCAGCAACAATCAGTTCTGGTCTGCGCAGGAGTGTGTTTTAATGGCCGTACTTTTTTGGATGGTTGTCAAGGCAACATGAGTACCTCAGTGTACTGAAACGAGATCCTTGTGCCCATTGTGACACTGTTTCGCGCTGCTATTGGACATGCATTCTGTTAAACTCAACCAGTCACCGTGCCTGGAGCGTGCTTCAGGAGATGGAAAATCATGGGATTGAATTGTTACAGCTGCCTCAGAGGTTTCCTGACCTTAATCCTATTCAGAAAATTTGGCACGCTGTACAGCGACGTTTCGATAACCACTTTCCATGCCCCAGTACACTGACATACATCCATAACGTGTTACCTGTTATATGGGACGAGTTACCCCGACATACTCATCAGTAATGTCGTTGCAAGTATGCTTCGTAGGTCTCAAGAAGTTTTTCGTCACAGAGGTAGTGTTAACAGGTACTGAAATCCAGACATTCTCGGAATTTACAATTTTGTCTATATTGCAGTGATACTTTGCTGTGTGCAAAAATTGCACAAAGTTGATTTTGTAAACGCACTCATTTATCGTTTGTGTTACGTTGTTTCCCTGATGTTATTTCAATACGTGCTGGAACAGTCGGATGCATCCTTTATTTCATGCAATATCCCTAACTTTTTGTGACCATTGTATTTCGCATTTTAGTAGAGATGAAATGTCAGAATATGGATGGAAACTTGAGACACCCAAAATACTGAGTAAAATAAACTTTTATTAATGAAAATAATCACAGTCTGCAGCGACGCGTTTTTTGGCCTCGAGACACAAGCTTCGGTATGCCGTCGTGAAAAAATGTCGAGCTTCGGGATGCGATAAACTCGTGGAATGCGGTTTCAATTTATGTTTTATTAGAAAAGGATTTTGCCCTGTAGAACGGTGTCCAGGTAAATAAAGAAATAATAGTCCATAGGAGACATACTAGATAAATAAGGTGGGTGAGGTAAGGTTCCAGGATTAATGCCGGCTATTTGGTGAATGGTTTTCCCTCCATAATGCATAATGTCAAGTTCTTGGCAATACCTCTCCTCTAGAGTATAGGCGTATGGCGACTGGCCAATGCCTTCTGTTTGGTGGACAGTTTTCTATGCATAATGTCAAGTTCTTGACAACGCCTGTCCACTGAAGTATGCGCCTATGGCAATTGACTGATGCCGACTGTTTGGTGGACGGTTTTCCGTGCATAATGTCAAGTTCTTGACAATACCTGTCCTCTGGCCTATATCGACTGACTAATGCCGGCTGTTTGGTGGACGGCTTTCCATGCATAATGTCAAGTTCTTGACAATACCTGTCCTCTGAAGTATGAGACTATGGCGATTGACTAATGCCAGTTGTTTGGTGGACAGTTTTCCATACATAATGTCAAGTTCTTGACAGTACTTATCTGTGGTGGTTTTACCCGGATGTAAGAAGAAAAACTTTATCACACCTGTTGCTGACCACGAAACATTGACCATCACCTTCCTGCGATGGATTACCGGCTTCGGAGATTCACCGGGGTAGAGTCACTGCGCCAAACGTCGGCGATTGTCATGCAGCACCCATTTCGCATCACACGTGACGAGGAGCCTCAAAATGTTCGTTTGGTTGTTGATAAGCCAACTTGCGTTTGTGCCGTACCGTCAACTGATGTGTGACCCATTTACCCATCTTATTCACTTTTTAACTATTTGGGAACGACCACAGTGAGCAACTCCTTGAGCTATAATCATTCGCCCGTCCTTAATTTAGGGCTGCTGGTTCCAGGAAAGGAAGAGAGCCAGTGCCGTATGACAAACACAACAACCATGCCTCACCGGGATTCGAACCCGTACCCATCTCGGACGAATGATCAGAAGTCATGGCTTAGACCACTGCGCCACCTTCATTTGGCGTGTGGCCGCTAAATGTTGAAAAATGGTTGCATAGTGTACTCCCGAGTTTCTCTCCCAAGTTCTCATACCGTTTAACGTGGATCAGATTCATTCAATGCCTCAAATTCTGCGTCATCAATAGCTCCTTCAGGTCTACCGCGTGGTTCATTTCCGAGGCTCACATCACCGGCCCGGAATTTAGCAAACCAGTGTTGTGTCTTACGTTTGGCAACGGTGCCTTCCCCAAATGCTGTGTTGATGTCTGAGAGCTGTGTCCGATGCACGGTATCAAAGTATAAATTCATAAAAGAAAATGGCACGAATTTGGCGCAGATCCTTTGTCCTCCTCTTCACTGTAGATCAATCCCCTGTGAACTGATGGCACTCACGAAATGATCAGAACTTTTTTTAGGAAGCAAGCAGCTTCGACTCTTTAAATTTAAATATCGCAAGTCCAACGTTCGCTCGGTCCCCTGGAAAAGTCCTGGATTTTGATTTTTGATTTTTCCCAGGCCTGGAAAGTTCTTGATTTCATATATTTTGGTGGAAGGTCTGTGACGTATATTCTAAATTAACTTTCCTTTTTAGTTTCTTTCCCTGTGTAAATCTTGAGAGTTTATTCTGTTATTCTTCACTCTTAACATGATATCTTTCTCTCAAACGAATACGTTTAGCAACGCAATTGAGGTTGAATGAACGTGACGTGACGTATGCCTGAGTTTTGATGAGAACAAGAGATAAAAACGACGACTAATCTATTGCTTGAGGGCTTTGGGTTGTAAACTGTTTATTGAAAGGAGCATTGTGTTAAAGAGTTGTGTGGTGTGTGGAGAGTTTAGTGCAATATGGTATGCTGTGATGTGTTTGCTACATCCTGAATAAAACATCTTTTTCCGTAAGTGTGACTTCTGTTGTTTACATGTTTCGTTTGGCCGTTAAGGTTTCTTTCATTTAGGAACTATTTCTTAATATGTTGATGTTTTAAGTTAACGTAGAAGTAAGACAAGACTTCTACGCTATAGGTCCTGATAGTGTTAGAATTTTTCTCGCAATGGAAAAGAATTGGCCGAAATGTTTGGATTTTTTTGCATAACTTTGTTCTAGCTCCCTGCAACTTTTGCTCGCGATTGCATCACTTTCTCCCAGGGAGTGTGGAGACGTGACGTCATCTCTTTCATATCATGTGACACTGAAGTGCAGGCTTTTGAGTACCGTATTTTTAGCAACCTTGGGTTGTGGTATAGCAGTTGTGTGCGGTTGGAGTCACAACAGCATGTGAAAATCTTTTCACCAATCCTAGATGGTCATGCCTTCTAGAACGCGCTTTCTTTACTAAAGAAGATTAATGTCTGGCTTCCTTGCTGCCAATATGCATGAGAATAGATCACTATGCAGGAGGGGTTGCTCTGGCTTTTTGAAAGTTTTCGCCAAATTCAATTTTTTTCAAATGTAATCTGAAGTCGCCAATGTGTTTTTCCACCCTCCACTGAAATTATAAAAACCAGAAAAACATAGTGTTATAATAGGTGTTACATCAGTGATTGCGTCATTATTTTCACGTAGTCGCTTTGTGTATCACGCGTAATGTAAACAATGAATGTTATATCAATGTACACCAGACTGTACACAATCAAAATGCGCTTATAACCTAGTAAAATCCATTTATTCAGTGGTTTTCGCTCTCCACTGGGAGGCTTTTTCAGGCAATAGGTAGTCATTTTAGGCCTTTTCAAGGAAATAGGTAGACAAAATGTCTATGTATTACGGTTACCTTAAAAGCCTTCCAGTGGAAAGCCCTTGATTTCTCCTCTGGAGGCTTTTTCAGGCAATAAGTAATCATTTTAAGCTTTTTCAAGGCAATAGGTCGACATATGTCTACCTATTGTCTTAAAAAACCTCCCAGTGGAGTGCGACAGCTTGGCGAATGTATATGCGTCTTACACCAGTAAATAAACGGATTTTACTACGCTATAAGCGCTTTTTGATTGTAAACAATGAAAAAAAAGTTATTAACATTTGAATTATTAACATTGGAATTTCATTTTTCCATTACCAAATCAAATAAAAAAAAAATTAAAATTAATGATTGTGTTTGCTCGGACTTCATCAAAAAAAGTAATGGTCAATATTTTCGCCAAAACTTTTTATGAATCGCCAAAGCATTTTTTTTTTTTTTTGCAAATTGCGAAGGATGCAATCGTCAGCGCGACCCCTGCTATGGAACAGAGAAATCTTCAGTTCCATGGCAAAATTGTTTTGTATTGTTACATTGTGCAAAGTTTCAGATTGTTTCGTATGAGTTTTATACAGAGCACCAGGAAATTTGGCCATTACATCGAAGACGTGACACATACTGAAAAACAACACGATGGCCAGCTGATGTCGTAATCGCGGGAAATTATGCGCCATAAGAATTCCAAACACTCGTAATCGCGGGAAATTATGCGCCATAAGAATTCCAAACACATAATAAATTTCGCCTCAATATACAAAATACGATTCAAAGCACTATGATTCTAGTAAATCTTTAAGCTCCTGGAATGTTTTGATGAACTCCTGGAAAATCCCCTGGGACATATTTTCTGTAAATGTATACGAACCCTGCAAGTCACATCAAGCGATGTGTTAAGTCGTGAATTATCTGCCAACTGCACGAGGCTGTAAAAATCCGATATTTCATGTGCAACAGACTAACAAATTTAGCGTTTCTTTTATTTTTAATCATGATTTTTTTGAGGTACACGGATTTAGTCTTTATTTGTTTTGTAAACATGTTATTATAGAGACTTATTGTGTGTTTTTACTAAACGTATGATAAAAAAAGGACAGTTGTATAACGAAGAAATTTAGTTGGAATCTAATTCCAAATTATAACCATATTTTTAGAAAATATGTTTTTATATTTAGGGAAAATAATCCGTAACAATGTGTAATTTCTTTTTCTTTGACAGGAAATCTGAAATTTTGACTCTTGTCCAGCCGTACTTACGAAGAATAATTTACGGTACTAACATCGGTGAAAAATCTGCACTAATTTCTTTCGTTAATATCAAGATGTGTGAGCAAACAGAAGAACATGGAAAAGTGACTTTTCGTAATGTAGTCGTCAGAGGCTTTGGGAGGTCACTGAATGACAAACAACTTCGAGTATATTTCAGAGACAATATAGGTGATGTTGAAAGCGCCGAAGTGGCAAAATTCGAAAATGGTGTTTCCAAAGGATATGGATATGTATGTTTCTACAATTCAGAAGATGCTGTAAAAGCAATACGTAAGATAAATGGAAAGAAATTACACGGCAACACATTACTTGTCGAGGAATTCAAATCCGAGGAGCAAAGAAATCAGGAGTTTCTTCGTAGTGTGGATGTTGAAGGATTTGCAGAATCATTAAATGAGAAGGCCTTAAGTATTTTGTTCGCAAGATTTGGTGAAGTAGAGTACTCCAAAGTTGAAAGAGACATCAATGGTTCATCATGGGGATTAGGGTATGTGTGTTTCAGCAAGCGGGAAGATGCCCAACATGCAGCACGCATGATGAATGGTTATAAGTTGGGTCCAGTGTATCTGATTGTCGAGTTAAGAGACGAGAAGCAGAAGAAGCTTAAAAACAAGCAACTTCACATTCGAAATCTTCACGATTCAGTAAATGAAGTAGAACTGGAGAAACTCTTTGAACCGTACGGGAAAATACGAATCTGTCGTGTTGATCCATCGCCTCGTGTGATGGTGAAGCAAGGTTATGTTTGTTTCTCAAAGGAGGAAGAAGCTGATGAAGCCATTGCGAATTTACATCGTCGTCTCTATAAAGGACTTAAACTTCTGGTTGCTGTGCAGCAGACGAAGCAGAACTCCAGAAGAGTCAGCGAAAGCAAAGTGGATAAGGTTCCCCCTAAAGCCTCTCTCCCAAAGAACGACCACATGGCACGGAAAAATGCTGTTAATAGTAAGAGTACGGGGAATTTAAGTATCAACAGTAATAATGTAGAAAAATCAAGGGAGAAGAAATCAAGAATTGCTGCAAGTTTCAGCGAGAATCGCACTGCTAGGACGGAATGCGATGGAACTAAGAAAGAGAAACGACCTCAAAAACCTCAAAAAGCATACAGCGCGTACACATCTGTACCAGATTTGCTAGAAGAGTCACGAAACGAACTATTGCGGAAGTACACTTGGGAAGTTCCCCCAAAACTCGATGAACCGTCTTGTGACATTGGTACGAAGTTCTATCAAAAACAAGACGGCACAAGGAAGAGTGGTTGCAATTCAAGTAAAACCCTTGAAGAAAAAGTAAAGGAAAAAACGAGTGCTTCATATAAACCAGATTTGTTGAAACATTCCTCAGATGATTTTTCATTGAATGTTACATGGAAACTGAATGGCCGCAATGATAGTGCTGCTAGCTCCACAAACAGCAGCCCTCAAAACGAAAGTTTTCAGCGAACTGCAACGATGAATGTTAGTACAGATAACATCGATGCAAATACAAATAGTATACAAAGTCATTGTGAAAGCTTTCAACGAAGAGCAACTGAAAATGAGACAAGACCTGTAAGCGTCACATGGAAACTGAAAGGCCACAATGATAGTGCTGCTAGCTCTACAAACAGCAGACCACAGGGAGAACGTCTTCAGCGAACTACAACTGCGAGTGTTACTACAGGTGACATTGATGCAAATACCAATAGTATACAAAGTCATTGTGAAAGCTTTCAACGAAGAGCAGCTGAAAATGAGACTACAAGACCTGTAAACGTCACATGGAAACTGAAAGGCCACAATGATTGTGCTGCTAGCTCTACAAACAGCAGCCCACAGGGAGAACGTCTTCAGCGTACTACAACGGCGAGTGTTACTGCATGTAACATTGATGCAAATACAAACAGTATACACAGCCATTGTGAAAGCTTTCAACGACGAGCAACTAAAAATGAGACTACAAGACCTGCAAACGCCGCTGGAGTCATTGGCAGATGTTTTGAAAGTCTTCGCCAATTGGCTATTGCGGAAAACTCTGCTGGTAAACGTTCGAATAGTAATGATGCTTTCAGAAGTGCGGAACGCACTGGAATTTTTCGGCCAACCTCATCGGAGGATACTACTGAAGATGGGATTACTTGTGACACTGTTTTAAGCAATGTAGGATATCATACTAAAAGTTTTCAAAAAGTGTCTTCTGAAAATCCTTCAAAAATCGTGCAACATCATGCTGAAAGTCTTCACCGAAATACATCAAAAAGTTTTGCAATTCTGGAACATAACCATACAAGACCTGTAAACGCCGAGACAATCATGGACAAGTGTTTAGAAAATCTTCGCCAATTCACACTTGTGAATGATTCTACTGCTAAACGTTCGAGTGGTGATGCTGCCGTCGAGAGTGCGGAACGTAGTGGAAATTTTCGGCAAACATCATCAGGAGATAGTGCTGAAGATGCGACTATTTCTGACAATCTTTTGAGCAGTGTAGAACATAATACTAAAAGTTTTCAGAAAATGGTTTTAGGGAATACTTCTGAAAATCGTTCTTCAGGGAAGACTCAAGAAAATTCGTTCAAGAAGCGTGCAAAATCACGTTGAGAGTCTTCACCGAAATACATCAAAAAGTGGCAAGAAAGCATATATTTGCGGGAAAAAAGTGGTGAAAGACAATAAGAACTGAGCACCACACACTCCCTGAATAAGTGTCAAGCTTCTGTTATTAGCTGTTCTAAGTGACCTCACTTTATTTGCTAAATATAAGTACTCTGTTTATGAAACCAATGAATGTATCAGTATTTTATACTTAAACTGCCAAACCTGTGTAACTGAAAATTTTAAAACCTTGTGAACATTAATTATTTCATCACATAAGTTAGAGTCAGATTTCGTACTGCTGTACGGTATCCCTTATCGCGTGGAATATGTACACTTACATGAACAATAAAAAAATTGCTTCTTATTTTTCTACGTAGTTTATTTATCACCAATAATAGTATGAATATTCGCGGATAGGAGCTTGCTTGCTTGAATTAGTATTTCTTAAAAGCAAATTTTTCACCGAATGAGAAAAATGTTGGTTACCATGTATTCAGATACGGTAAAGCCTTTCATGTAGGGATGTTCTGGGGGCCCTTTTTTTCAGTAAAAAAGGGTTTTATGTTTGTTTTTATCCGGTTACAGTACATACTTACGCACTGCATAAATACTGATGCTCATATCACTAAGTATATTTGATAGGAACTAAATTAAACCAATGTGCTAATCGAACTAACCAATTTGAATGGCAGTTTAATGAATTTATATTTTAATAATGTTGCTTGGCGTTCTTGGTTGGTACGCGTCCTGGAAAAGTCCTGGATTTCCATTTTATCCTGGAAATGTCCTAGAATTCTGTTATATGTCCGGGAATTTTATCCCATGCGCGATGTTTTGTAGTTGAGGATTTTTCTACCTACATAACTTTTGTCCTCACATTTCTCTCCCCACCCCCTGCAAAACACGGGGGGGGGGGGGTGCTGCTGTTGGTTTTCTTGTCTGTAGGAGGACTGAAGCTGCATTATTAGCATTTTTTGCGTCGTGCTTATGTTATCACTTTGTCTGTCCAGCCGCGGAGACCATATCTCTATAATTATATTAGTTCGATTTATAAAATTCCTTTTGTATTGGGAAGCTTAACATGTGAGAATGAGATGATCCATTTGTTCCAGTTTTTTCCCGGTGCACAGCTTCGCTGCTAGAGGGCGCAGATGGTGATCGTATCGAATTTAAAATGCATTTTATTTCATATATTTGCTTCTAAATATCCAATTGAGAAAATTATTTTTCCTTTCGATGACATTTATGTCGAAGACTATTTTAGTTACAGTCCCTTTCTCAAATAATGAATAAAATTTCCGCTAGGGGGCGTAAAGGTAAATCGCGATTTTCCCAATATCCCCGCTTCTAAAAGTCTGATTTGAAAAATTCTTCCTGCGTCGGATACAACTCTTGAGGGGAAATGTTTTGTAAATAAATTCTCATTTTCGGTAAAAAATGATATAGCCATCAGGGGAGCAAGTTTTTATTTTTGCTTCTGATGTGTTTGCAACAAAATCTGAGCTGGAAACTCGATTGAGAACATTTTTACGTGAACCGATACCGCTCACCTAGGAATACCTTTTGAGAATACCTCTTGCTTAATTGTGCATAACATTTCCACCAGGGGCGTACACGTATATCTTATTTTTTGTCCATATCTCTGCTTCTAGAAGTCCAATTTGAAAAATTCCTTCTTTGTTGGAGAACATCTACGGGTGCAAAATGTTTCTCATATGATTTCAAATATTCCTTAACGCACAAGTATGCCGCTAGAGGGCGTAAGTTCACGTTTCCGTTTACAGCAATATATGCGGGACTAAAAACCCGATTAAAAAATATTCTCTTTCGATCAGATACTACTAACTATGAAAACTCCGTATGTGTATTTTCTTCCCAAAATAATGAACAATTTCGCCGCTAGGCGCACAAATTTAATATTATTTTTCTCAATTATCTGTACTTCTAAATGTCCGATTTAAAAAATTCTTTTTTTTTAGCCGCCCCGGTGGCGCAGTGGTCTAAGCGATGGCCTCTGATCATTCGTCCGTAAGGGGTCCGGGTTCGAATCCCGGTGAGGCATGGATGTTGTGTTTGTCTTACGGCACTGGCTCTCTCCCTTCCCTGGAACCAGTGACCCTAAATTAGGGACGGGCGACTGCTTATAGCCCGTTGAGTTGCTCACGGTGGTCGTTAAACCTCCAACAAAAAAAAAAAAAAAAAATTCTTTTAACACCCGATACCATTTACCTTATGGAACACTTTAAGTTCGCGGTTCACAATTCTGCTGCTACGTGTGTTGCAGCCGTGCTCATCTCTGCCTCTAAAATCCCTATTAAGAAATTTTTTTTTTTTTACTGTATGCCATTCGCTATAATAAAGATGGAGTGTGAATAAGATTTTTGCTACAATAAGAAGATCGCCTTCGAATAATTTACAACTTTCCCCCTAGGGGTTGTAAAGCTCAAAACGTTTTTCTTGCTATCTCTGCTTCCGGAAGACGAATTTGAAAAGTTCTTTTTCCGTAGCATAGCTTTTGCTATGAGGAATGCTTTTCACCTGTAAACACAGCTTTGTCCCATTGAATGTTTTTTTTCTTTTTAAGGTGTTGATCGCATTTGATGACCCTGGGAAACAGCTTTTGTACCATGCAGTGGTTTTTAGTCGTTGATCTCTTTAGATTACATTGGTAAACACAGCTTTTGTCCCGTGCAGTGGTCGCGGTAAGTTTTTGGACGGAGAGTAAAAATATTTCTCACATGATTTTCAAGAAGCATTTCTAGAAGCAGCACCTTTTCTTCCTCAGTTTGCAAATGACTGCCTTAAAAATTCTCACTTCTCACGTCTAAAAAAACTGTTTTTTTTTAATTCCATTGAAAATCTATTCTTTGAACATGCAGTTATTTTAATTATTTTAATAAGTATAGCAAAATTTAAAATAGAATAACAACACCTAAAATTAAAAACATGCATCCTTACATCTGCGGCAAAGATCAAAATTCTGTGATATATGTACGTGCAGTCCTTCCTACACATGCAATTTAGTATTACAACTGATTCTAATCGAGAATGATCTCAGTTTCTCATTTTTTAAATATAAAATACAGCCTGCTTGTCACAAGTTCAGTTCTGTTCATTTGCTAAAAATCACTTATCAGTACACTGATAGTTAAAATCCATGACATATTCACATTGTTCTTTTAATTAATAAAACAGAGTGCAATCAGTAGGTTTTACTTTGATGTAAGTACACTTAAAAACACTTAAGGTGTAAATAAGGGGTACCTGCCCCAACCCCTCCACTCTTTTTAGATGCAGAACGGCTATTTCTATTTCGTCGACGCTGCCCACAAACCTTCGGAACTCTGGAAAAAAAATGTTGCCTTCTCCCCATTTCTTTCTGGGTTGCACGCATGCGCATGTTGCAGCCCTTTTGTAGCTCTGTCGTTTGCCAGGCACTGCAGCAAAGCTCAAGGTCACTGAACTTCTCCTCCCAAGTTGTGAAATAGATAATGCATTTTTTCTACATATACTTTCGGGTTCGTGCTTTCCCGCAGCCTGAGATACGCGAAACCGAAAAGAGAGGCTGAGCGGGACAGAAACATAGGAAGGAATTAACTTCTTGATAGCACAATTGCTGTGTTGAACCGTGGAGGGAAAAGTACTAGTAATCGTATTAATTAAAAAAAAACAACCCTAATGGGCGGTTTTTAAATCAGAATGGATAATTTTTTGGAGCAGTAAAAATACGTCCCGATTTTCTTTTAGGAAGTAATTTTCGTTTTTGATGCGTGAAATACGCTTGTCCGGGCGTTAACGCGATCTCTGGTCCCATGGAACATTCATTGTGTTTCTTCTATTGCTGAATTAAAAAATGCAGTCAGAATTTTTCTATCATCCACAGTTTTTATGTGACAACGTTTTTTTTAGTATTACGAGGGTTGTACCGAAAATAATACAAAACTGGGCATACTTTTTTTATTAACAGACACAGGTCGTTCAAATTGCAAACATTGGTAGAGTAACTCTTTCTCTATACAAAGTTACTGCTCAACATAGTATCCATCACAAGCGATGCATTTGCACCATCGTTGAACCCAACTATCGAATACTGTGAAAAAATTCGGATGTGGACTGTTGTACCCAGTTCTTCACAGCCACTTTCACCTCTTCTGTGTCATCTAATCGTTGTCCCCGGAGACTGTCCTTCATTGGACGAAAAAGGTGAAAGTCGGAGGGCGCCAGATCTGGGCTGCACGATAGATGGAGGACCATCTACCAGTCTTAATTTGTTAATCGCCTGATTTGTTGCCAAAGATGTGTGAGGTCTCGCATTGACCTGGTGAATGTGGATCCTTTTCAGATTCTTGTTCGGTCTCTTCTTCCTTATGGCTTCTCTAAGCTTCTTGTGTGTCTCAGTGTACCGCTTAAATGAGTTTCGGCTTGGATGAAGTGTAATAAATCCTTCAGATCAATAGCAAAAAAAGAATCGCCCAGTTTCCTGCATCAATACTAAATTATCTGAACTTACACAAACCTTCAGAAGATGTCTTCAGGGTGACCAGAAAAACTGTCAAAAAGGCAAAGAAAATTGGTTATAAGGAAACTACAAAGAGTGGAAATGCATCTTTGGGTCAGTTGTCGAAGGACCCAATGTTATCACTTTCCTAATCGACTTTGTTCGGGGTTGCCAGGAGCTGCAAGAACTTAGCCTATGTGAAACGAAAATCACAACCACGAATGACTGATCTGCACCGTGAAAATCGACTGAAAGCAAGATATGACATGTCCTGGAAACACGAATTTGAAAGAGTGCCTTTACTGATGAGAAGAAAGTTCAATTTAGGCTGCCTGGATGGATGGAGCAAAACTTGGCACGATCTTCGTTTAGAACTTGATATTTTCCTCCAAAAACTACAAAGTGGTGGACCCGGTTTTTTTTCGGGGGGGGGGGGGGGGGGGCTGCTAAGGATTTAAAGATAAAACTGCGGTAGGTTTTGTATCAGGTAGAATGAAGGCCATGGATTACCAAGAACTACTTGAAGACAATCTGCTGCTGTGTGCTGATAAAATAAAATTGCTGGGTCTACGTGACATATAAGACAACGCACCGATTCATACAGCGAACAGCACATAGGAGTGATTTTTACGCTTTCCAACCACAGGTTGAAGAAGCGTATATGCTCCAGCTTTTTCCGTCCGTATGTCTGCCTGTCGGCACCATAACTCACGTAAATATGGTTCGATTTCAATGAGATTTTAGTGTGTTGTAGGGGACCGCCTGGGGATGAACCTTATTGAAAATGGGTGAAGTGAGGTCAAAGGTCAGGATATAGGAGCAGGATGCATTCCATTGCCCTTATGCGTCATAACGTGCGTAAAAATGGTTCGACTTCGATGAAATTTTAGTATGTGGTAGGGGATCACCTGGAGAGGAACCCTATTGAAAATGGGACAAATGGGGTCAAAGGTCAGGACATAGGATCGGGATCCATTCCATCGCCCTTATCCCTACACTATTAAGATGGACGTCAAGTAATTTTGCTTCCTATATTTCCAATGGAAAAACTTTTCTACACATTTCCTTCAGAATTAATGTGTTCCCAAGGATGGAAATTTGAACATCGATTAAAATAACTTCATATTATAACTTGAAATACTTAAAATTTTCTAAAACACCATAATAATATTAAAAAACAATAACGTTTCCTTTGGTGGTGTAGAAACCAGAAAAAAGATGGCGCGACCTGTACTTTGATGACGTAAAGTTTAAGATTTCGATTAGTAATATACACAGAAAAAAATGGTTTTATTAAATGGCATCTGGTGTCTGCGCACAACTCGTGAAATGATCGCAAATTTGGCTAAAGATCAGTTTTTTTGAAGAACTCTAAAGTTTTGAGGACTAATTTTTTTCTTTAATTTATAGGTTTAATCGCACATGATATACATCTTCGGAAGCTCTTCGCTAGCTGCAAAAACAACAAACAAAAGTATGAAATAAAGGTCAGCTTGTGTGTGTATCATTTCGATGCACGTGCCACTGATGAAAGGAGAAAAAACAACAGAAACAGACAAACGTGATATTTTTTTTTTTTATTGGAGGTTTAACGACCACCGTGAGCAACTCAATGGGCTATAAGCAGTCGCCCGTCCCTAATTTAGGGTCACTGGTTCCAGGGAAGGGAGAGAGCCAGTGCCGTAAGACAAACACAACATCCTTGCCTCACGGGATTCGAACCCGGACCCCTCTCAGACGAATGATCAGATGCCATCGGGTAGACCACTGCGCCACCGGGGCCGCACAAATGTGATAACACACTTGTTTTAAACAACGGCTTACATGTCACTGTGCTGAATTCCAGATTGCTTCATGTAAGTTTTACACAGCAGTTTTCATACAGGGTACACATACACTGAAAAACACTTTATAACCGCGGAACCCATAGGACTTGAGAAGAATTCTGAACGTATAGTCAATTTCAGCCCAGTTCGCGAAATGGAAAACAAACTACGTGATTATGGCAAAAATTTAAATTCCTAGAATTTTTTTGATGAACTCCTGTGAAAGTCTTGAAATTTCTGTTAATCTCTTAGTACAAATAAGTTTAAAAGCGTTTTTTGTGTGACGTATACCTCTAATTTATATATCCGACATTCCTCCGCGTTGTTGTCATGTGACCGTAACTGGTCCAGAGTATAAAATGGGACACAGAAGTTTGTCCAACAGTCAAACGCACTTGCACATCGGTAGGTGAAAGATGGCAAGCGATACTGCATTTATTCGACAACGCATTCTTTACGAATTTCATCAAGGAAAAAGTGCTGCGAAAAGCATGTGCATCGATCTGTTCTGGGGGAGAATATTTTATCGAAAAGCACGTGTGAGTTTTAGGTTTAGACTGTTTAAAGCAGGTGATTTTGATGTTAGCGATTCAGAAAGTAGCGGCGCCGCGCAGAAGGTTGCGCATAAGGAACTGCAAGCATTGCTTTATGAAGATTCGTCTCAAACGCAAAAAGAACTAGCTGAACAACTGGGGTTAACTCAACAAACCATTTCCGATCATTTACGCGCAATGGGAAAGATTCAGAAGGAAGGAAAATGGGTGCCACATGACCTGAGCCAGAGGAACAAGGATGAGCGTGTCATGAAGTGTTTGAATCTGTTTAATAAACAACACAAAGTCTTTCCTGTGGGAAATCGTTACGGATGAGGAAAAGTGGATATGGTACGACAATCCCAAACGCAAAACACACTGGGTAGAACCAGGAAAAGCAGCGACTTCGACACCGAAACACTATATTTGATCCGAGAAAGTCCTGCTGTGTATCTGGTGGGATATTAAAGGTGTGCTCTATTATGAACTATTGGAACAGGGTCAAACTGTTACTGCTGATCGCTAAAAGTAACAATTGCGGCAATTGAACCAGGAAATCTGTCGGAAACGTCCATTCACAGGCAAAGGATTGCGTTCCGTAAAATTATTGCATGACAATGCTAGGCCGCATGTCGCGAAATCGGTCAAGAAAATGTTATTGACGCTTAGCTGGGAAGTTTTGGAGCACTTCAGACAATGATTAGTTCCGATCGATGCAACATGGTTTGTCTGCTGTACGGTTCCGGACATGTGACGAAGTGCAAAAATGGGTTGACGACTTCATCGCGTCACACGACGAAGTATTCTTCATGGCTGGAATCCGTCAGCTGTCCGACCGATGGCGGAATGTGATAGATGATGACGGCGCATATTTTGATTCGTAAAGGTATTGTTGTTTTCTCTCAAATCACATGTTGCGTTGTCTTAAAACGCTTTAAAACTTATTTCTACACCAAATATATGAACCTTGGTACAAGCGTTTCGAGGAAGTAACTTGACGTTAGTAAGGAAATGTCTAACCAAGAATTAAAAAAAATTGCATAGAAAACAAACAAACAAACAAGCGAAATGAAGATTAAATGACAGGTTTATGTCACACGCGTTGACCTTTTAAACATACTTTGATGCATAGAAAATGCTATTGCAAAATATTAGGGGTTGATGCTAATGATATGTCCAAAATAAGTGTCACTTGCAAACCTTATAAAAATAGGAAACACCTACCTGCCTAGTCAAACAAGTCTCCTCTGCATTGACACACTTTTGCAAATGGTTTGTGAGGCTGTGTATCTCTCGGCAATAAATCTCCGGAGTCTGTGGGGCAAAGAAGGTGGCAACAGTCTGACAAAGAAGTGTGCGACCTCGCCTTTTGGGGAGGTGGTCACTTCCAGGAAATGTCTCAGATGCTAGAAGAGGTGATAATCCGTGGAAGCACGGTGTGGGGAATACCCAGGTTGCGGCAGAAGCTCCTGCCTGCCTAGTCAAACGAGTTCCCCTCTGCATTGACACACTTTTGCCACGCTTTGTGAGGTTGTGGATCTCGTGATGATAAAACTCCGAAGGGTGTGAAGCAAAGAATATCGTAACTGTCTGACAACGAAGGGTGGAACCTTGTCATTTGGGAAGATGGTTTTCTTCCAGGAAATGGTCGAAATTCTAGAATAGCTGGTAATCTGTGTGAGCAAGGCCTGGCGAGAGAATAGGCAAAGTGCGACCGAGTTTCGTTGTGGGCCTGGTGGATTCGTTGGACGGTCGTTTCGGAGATATGTTGACGAGCGCTGTCATGCAACAGGAGGACCCCATGCCTGTCGACCAGAGAGGACTCCATGCCTGTTTACATTTTTTCCGTGGATGTACAAAAGTCTTCCTATCTTCTTCATACGAAGCCTTTTGTTCATCTGCCTCATTTCGGCATAGCAGCTTTCTGAACTAATCGGTGAAATAGGTAATGGATCAAACCTTTGGCAGACCACCATACGAGAACGCTGGTGTAGGGTTAGCTTTGGACAGCGTTCAGGTGGCTCCATAGTGTCGAACCACTGTGCTGATCGCTCACGATTGTTGTAAAGGATACACTTTTCATTGCACATTACGATCCGATGTAGAAATCCCCCCCCCCCCCGGGTGTATCTGGCAAGGAAGGAAGTGCGCACCTCTAGACGACGTATCATGTTGACTACTGTCAATAGCACCCATACATGCATGTTTTTTCATCTTTCCCAGGGACGCCTGACAACCTTCGAATGATGCACACAGCTCTTAGGTGCAATCTCACTCACGAACACATTGAACAGTCGAATGATGCACACAGCCCATTGGTGCAATCTCCCTCACGAACACATTGCCGTGTGTCAGGTTCAACGATTTACTTCGGCTCCTCAGCTACTGGTATCAACCACAAGGTGCATTTGCCAGGGTAGGGTCTTCTTGGAATTTTGCAAACCAGCGGCGTATAGTGAGGTCATTTGCAGTGCCCTCACCAAACATCGGATTAATGTTTCGGGCAGCCACATACCTGCCAACATTTCATAAAACTCATCAGGAGCCCATTGATGATCGTCTTCCACGCGCCGTCTCGCGAAGCCGATATGGTGCTATACAATTGGTCTTGCCAAATTTAAAATGTGACATCCTCAGCATAGCTACTACAATAAACATCCATTGAAAACACCTCAAATTGCAGTTTTTTTTATATGTAAAATGTATATTTTCCCTTATTATCTTAGTAATATACATTCATCATATCTGAGAATATGTGGTTGCAAATAAATATTAAAGCTCAAGTGTTGGGACAAAAAAAAATGATACATTAAGAAACCAACTTACTTTACTTCAAAGATAAATACAGGGTTGCCAACTTTTCAAGAACAGCTTGAGGAGTAGAAATTTTCAGGTGCAGTTATAAAAATACGGACAAGAAATGTTTGGAATTAACAATAATTTCTTTTAAGTCAGTGTAATTTATTTTTCACTTACCTGCACATCATTTTAGAGATAAATATGTGGATTTTTTTGCGTTCTGCAGTACTTCATTGGTGAACACAGTCTGATAGCAGACACTTCCTTCAGCTTTAGCAGAACATTTTTCAATTTTCCGGTTAGCAATGCTATTAAAGTAGAAATTTCTAGGCTACGTTTAACAGCTCCATCCAGTTCTGCAGATTGTTTTTTAAAGAAATTTTGCTGACCGGTTGGCGACCGCTTCAGGGATTTAATTTTCTGCTCGCGTTCCTGACCTTGTAGGACGAAGTCCTTATGCTGCGCTTCATGGTGCATCATCACGTTGGTATTTTTTTTTTTTTTTTTTTTGGTACTGCTGCAGAAGCATTGTACAAGAGACAAATAAGTGAATTGTTTTGTTGTACAAAACAATATTTATATGTCCAAGCCTCTTGAAACACAATTTTCGGAATACATATTGTGTTTCTTTATCAGGCGCCATGATAATTGTTTCCGAACTACAACGTATTCCAACCAAGGAGGTTAGAAGTAATATACATTTATCATATCTGAGAATAACCTCCTTGGTTCCAACACTCACTGCCGACGATATGTAAGCACGATAACGATATAAAAACACAGTAACGATATCGTTATTTGCGTAGCGAAAAAATAAAAGATTTAAAACATTTCCTCGCAAGAAATGTTTTAAATCTTTTATTTTTTCGCTACGGAAATAACGATAGCGGTATCGTTATCGGAGATTTCTGGCAAGGAAATATCAATCGGACGCCGCGTTGGAGATTAAGGTTTGCTCCGGCCGCCGAACTTTTTCACTGCGTCGCCGCCGCAGCTATTTGATCAGCCCGCCGATTCGCACAGTGAGGTACTGGGATGTATGGAGGTAGGAATAAGAGGAGACGCTGTCGCCAACTCTTCCCATGCTAGCAAAGTGAAGCCGGTTTTGTACGCTTCCACGGTGAAAGTAGTACCGCCAGCTTTGGCGTAGTTACTCTCAAGATGCAAAAGCATACGATTTTCCGTAGGAAAACATTAGTGAGACCCTGTTCGTTTTCTTAAGATTTTAGATTGTCTTAAATTATAAGCGAAATGGAAAAGCAGTGGAATAGGTTTAAGAAACTCTTAGGTTTACATGAAAGGAATTTTAGTACAAAAACTTAGATTTTCATGAAGGAAAACAGATCTAAAAAAGCGTCTTCGTAACGATTGAGACGTTTATGAACTGACGATTTAAAATGTGTTTATACTAAACATAATTTTATAAAGCGTTTAAAATCTTTCTCTGTCTTAGCGATTATCGTAAAATATTGTTTATCATAGAAATTGTAACGGTCGAGCTTCAGAGAATTTGTATTATGAGTGAATTTTTCAAAAGATCGCACTTTAAAGGGAAGGAACACTTCTGCCATATTGTCAGGAGGAAAATTAAAGTAAATAACGACATTTCCCGTATGTTTTACTTAAAGAACAATTATGATTGTTCTGAAGCAAATAAACAAGGGGAGGGGAGAATATTCTCATTGAACATTATTATTTAAAAAAACAAAAGTTCATGAAATATCTAGATTTTATTTCCAAGCCTTTATAGAAAAAATGGGGAATCTGTGAGCTTCTTCAAAGAAATTTAAAATATCAGACTCAAAATATGACGTTACTATGTCTTCATTTTATTTTTTATAATTGCTTTAAGCACTTGACTGATTTTAGTTTCTTCTAATGGAGGTAGGAAATTCCAACTGGTTTCGTTAGAACTGTATTGGGCCAAAGGTAAGTATGTAAATAATTTTAAAACTACAGGCCTTAATAGGAAGGAAACTTTTTTTTCAGGGGGCGGGGGTAGGTGATCTTTTTAAAGGGTGCAGTTTCAAAATATAGCAAGAAAATATACAATTTATTAGTTTGTGGAAATAGGATTTACAAGTCCTGCTGATAGTAAAGGAAATCTTATTTGATAAAATGTCCTGATAAAAACAGATTTACATTAGCAGCAGAAATAATTCCTACTGTAAGATCTCTTTTTAAAAAAATCCAACTGCATTCAAAATATTATACTTCTAATACACATCACAATTAACAGAGGCACATTCATAATGTAATAAGTTAATAGCTTTTAAGTAGTAAATGAAACAGACGTGTGTATATAATAAGGATTTTTAATTTGGTTTTTGAAATACACGTATACCATTTATGAGCAAGGTTATATTTATTAATAAAGAATTCATTGAGGATAAATCCTACAGTTTGTTGCTAGCACAACATATGTTCAAGAATAGGAAAATCTGGTCGCATAAGGTATGGTTAATCAACACAAGGTGATTAATTTTAGCTCTAATTGCAGAGAGCATTGTTAACAGCAGCCCATATGCTAATGCACATTTAACCAACATTTTATGGCCACAAAAATTAATGGATAACTAATCAAAAGTGCATGAGAAATATAGAAGTGCAAATTTTCTGCCATCAGATACTAAATCATCTTTAGTTCACTGTTATCCATGTAGCATCTCCAGTACCAAAATCTGATTTCCAAAAATATTGCTGACATTTTAAGCTAGAACTTCTTACGACAGCCTATTTCATCTGATTAGTTAAGTAATAAAGTTTTCGCTCAAGTAATTTATTTGTTTACCATAACTATACATTTTCATATATTGCAATTAATATCTTCATAATTTTATGCTGTTATATTTTTACTTCAGTTGAATTCAAGATTTTCCCCCATTTCTGTCATCAAAAAGCCTAGCTGTGAGCTGCATTTCACACTCATTATGTACATTGTAAGCTGTAGAAAATATGTCAGTACTATCATTTCCTAATGGGGCTTCAGTATACCTCTAGTTACACAAGACAAAAGAGAATGAGCTAGTTAGAACATGAAGAAATATTATTATGAGTTGATGCCCACATACATATTAAACTTCTTGAAGTCATTTTTATATATGCGAGAAAAGAAAAGCTTACCCAACAGTATTTGTAGCTGGAACTTAGCTTACTGCTGCAATTCGACCATTAAAAACAAATATTTGTATCGAACTTTATATGTAAATCCAATACAAAACACTTATCTCAAATAGTTAAATCTCATCTTCAGTAACCTTCACTAGCAGTAACAAAATGCTTTCCTTCACATACAATGGGTGCCACATTAGGTATGAGTGACTTTTCTCTTAAAAGGCTTACTCCTTCAGTCCTAATGGGAAAACAAAAAATGTAGGGTGGGGGATGCATGGATACACAACAAGAATACCAAAGAATATAAAAAAAAATACAATACAGGAAATATGTAACAACTATGAAAATATTGGGTACAAGATATTTACACTGATGTGCAAAACAGTACAGGCTAATTACATTGAGCTAATCAGAACATGAACTGTGAGCAAATAAACCACAATAAATATTTGAATGTTTCAGCTACCACAAATACCTCAGCTTTGAAGAAATTACAATCTGTTGATAAAACTGAGACAGGTCAAAAGCTCGATAGACAAAACACACATGCCACACCCACTGTGCAAGGAATGACCTTTTAGCTACATCTCACTGATTTTACCAAAAAAAAAAAAAAAAAAAAAAAGTATGATGTAAAGGAAGAAAAGGTAACAAGAAGGACTTTAAATATCAATAGAGAATCAAAAGGGGAAAATTTAATTAGAGCATATATGCTGTAGGTCATTAATGCTGTAACTAATGTTAGACAGAAAAAGCAAATTATTCATGAGAGAGTTAAAATGCATGAAAACAATGTTTAATCTCAGAACATGTAATGCATGAAAACAATGTTTAATCTCAGAACATGTAATGCATTACAGAATAGCAACTAAATCAGGTAAAGAAAACATTTGGTACCAGAAGTGAATGAAATATATTTGACTTATAGCTTATTTATGGAATATTAAAGTAACTGATGATCCTAAACTGTTTACTGCTCTGTAAAATGAATAAGAGAACATGAAGTTTTAGAATACCAAAAATGTGCAATGACTAGAAATGGGGTGGTCGAAGAGAATCAAATCTATTTTTGGAATGAACAGGAAATACAGGCAATGTAGAGATGTATGATTGCTGTGTTAATAATTCTAATGTAGTTCCATGTATTATGAGAAAATTTCTTAAAAAATCAAAATGTACATACATATGTTTACAGGGTCATTCATAGCTTGAGAGGAGCCAGAATTGCAAATTTCACTGTTCGGTCACTTTCAAATGTTTCCTTGTTCGTCTACTCCCATTTTTTTTTTTTTAATATCTTTTAAATATCTGTGCGCCCTTTGTGTTTCAACTTTCACTTTTCTCATCTACTGTGTTTAGTATAACCATCATTTTATGTTTCACATTCGAAGTGGTTTTGTTGTGAATCTGGAGATATTAACAGTGATGTTTTGCGTTGTCATATAATTCCAAGAAACAGTGAGTTCAGTGTCTTACATGCAAAAGTTACTGTTTTACACGTCCTCTGCTAATCCAGAGAATCTGTATTTGTACTGTGAAGTTCAGTTTTAAATAAAGGAGCTCCAGTTCTATTAACTGATCTTGTAGCACACTATCAAAAGCACCTTGTCTATTAGTTTAAAATGAGAATTATTTACTAGCTATGGTCAAATCTGCAATTTAGTATACTATTCACGCCCTAAAACAGGAAAAAATAAATAGATGAACTTTTGGTAAATGTAGCTAATTCCTATCGTTGTTCTTTATAGTGCAAAGTTTTTGGATATGAACACGGTCATAATTATAGGTTGTTATTAATAATTCAAAGACGATTATCTTAATAATGTAGTTATATTGAACATCCTTTTAAACGTGGTTCAGTTGTGAATACCCCTCCGATTACATAACCTACACTATTCCAGAAAAATTTGCTACAACTTTCGTAAACAGCTTTGTAAAACCTACCGAAACTTAGCGACTTCTTTAATTTTGCTACAAATTTAGAACATTACACAATATGCTAAAAGGAAGCAAATCACAGCAAAATGTACAGTAGCCATTCACAGTAAATTGCAATCGACGATTGAATCCCAAAGAACTTAATTAAACCTAGTAAACGGAAAATAAAGTTATGCTAACCGGTGGAATGACGTTACCTGGTATTTTCTTTTTAAATTTATTTGCATAGCTGAATGCAACGCAGGATCCCATGGAAACTAAATATGAACAAGCTAAAGTATGATGTCAAACACAGAAAAAAATCTACGCTGGAAAACCAGTTTAACAAAAAATATGAGCTTCTAAAAATCACAAGTTTTCAATTCTTTCCTATGGCAGACACGACCAAGAGGGCAACCAAGCACGCGGAGGGATATCATAACAGTAAACAGATCGGCTTCAGAAATCTGCGGTTAAGGCGTCTCCTATGTTTCCTACCTCCATGCTGGGAAATCGTCAAAATCCCGAGAAATCCGACATTGATGTTTCAAATAATCGCTAATCAAAAATTTAACGTCGATTTTTACACGAACGCCACTGTCGATAATCGCTAGTCAAGGTCGCGTCGCTGCGGCCGTCGACAAAATCTAACCGGCACTCCGCCGCAGTCGGTAAAATCTAGCCGGCACGCCGCCGCAGTTGGTAAAATCTAGCCGGCACGCCTCCGCTGTGTTTTTTGATTCGGCGCAGACCTCTAGATGGAGACATGACGCCATTTGGAACCACTTCCAAACTTTCGGCAGGCCGGATACACGACGACCACGGGCCGGAGGTTGTGCATCCCTTGTAATAAGAGGGAGAAAAATCACTGATTTTTTTTTTTTTGCTTAATGCCCAATTAAAAGGATTTTACGTATTTCGTGGATTATGACTCGATTTCCGGAGCAAAAGAACAACTTCGCGGAGCTGCGGAGTTTAAGTGTTTTTCCGGAGAAACTCCGCAAAATTCGGATCAGTTGGCAACCCTGCAGCCATGTCCACGTAATGACCGAGTTTGAACTCGTATAGAAAAAATTAAGCGAAACCGGCCTCTCTTCATGGTCCGCTTTGATCGAAGCCTGTACATTCGCGGTTGCACCTTATCAGGAAATACAGCACATTTGAGATTTATGTAGATTTTAGGAAGGGAATGTCTAACCCAAGGTCTTAAAACAACTCTAATAATTAGGAAGCTAGGCGATTTGGGCTAGAGTGCCCGACAGGAAAGTCACACGGAAACGAGGTAAAAACGGGAAGATGCCCTTATTTATAACCGGGGGGGGGGGGGTACACGAGGTCCGACAGCTCAACTTGCCCATCAGACGCACTATATTTAGCGGTTCGAGCGTTCGTACCTGCTTGGGATCGAACTTGAGGCTTTTCCGTAGCAGTCTCGAACGAAGACCACTAGGCCATGAGCGGCTCGGAAATTACGCACCCAACGTGCACACCAGATATGTACCGACATTTTAACCAATGCCACGTGACATTGCTGGACGACACCATTCAGCTGGAGGTGTGGAACCTCTCCAACTGCTGAAAACGAGCATTTTTTTTTTTTAATCTACAACAACCCAATAGATGCTTGCTTAGAAAATATGGAGTCATCACTATTTGTATTCTTCGCTCTTTGGCCAAACATGGCCATAGTACCATAAAAATTCACTATATGTATTCTTTTTCCGATGGCATGAAAAAATCCACTGTGTTCCTTTGTTAAGAACTTTTTGATCTTACAACTCCTTTCTTAAAGTGAATTTGCAACTGAGTAATTAGGTAAAGATCTTCACCATCGTTATGCCGAGCAAAACACAATTGCAATCTCTCGAACAAATATCACCAAAGGAAGTGGACGCGGAACACTGGAAATGTTGTTTTTAGTTGAATACGAAACGCATTGTGCGTTCAACAGTTATTTAATTTTTTTTATGAAATATATCTGCAGACATAAAACAACCTTATAATAGATATATATTATTTTGTACACATATACCCTGGTGTCCAAAATTAACGTCGAATACAAATTCGATGCCAAAACGATACGACAGACTGTAAAGATTTTTCAGAGACGTGTGCATGATAAAACAGTGAGTCGACGTAGCCAAGCAACGGCTTATGACCATTCGTCTGGGATGGGGTCCGGGGTCGAATCTCAATGAGGCATGGATGTTGTGTTTGTCTTACAGAACTGGCTCTCTCCCTTCCCTGGAGTCAGTGGCCCTTAAATTAGGGAACGGCGACTTCTAATTTAGGGACACTGACTGCCTATTGAGTTGCTCACAGTGGTCATGTTAAACTTTCAATCAAAAAAAAAAAAAAATGCCAAGCAACATTGTGCTAACCTAGTCCTATAGAAATAAGCAAAGGACCATGCGTCATTCAGCTGGCGGGCAATCGACCTTGATAAACATTCTGAGTGTGGTGCGGCAATTGAAGCTTGTTTTTTTTTTTTTTTTTGGAGGGTTTTTTTTTTTTTTTTTTTTTTTTTTTGATTGGAGGTTTAACGACCACCGTGAGCAACTCAATGGGCTATAAGCAGTCGCCCGTCCCTAATTTAGGGTCACTGGTTCCAGGGAAGGGAGAGAGCCAATGCCGTAAGACAAAGACAACATCCATGCCTCACCGGGATTCGAACCCGGACCCCTTCGGACGAATGATCATAGGCCAACGCCTTAGACCACTGAGCCACCGGGCGACAATTGAAGCTTGAGTTTTTTTTTTTTGATTGGAGGTTTAACGACCACCGTGAGCAACTCAATGGGCTATAAGCAGTCGGCCGTCCCTAATTTAGGGTCACTGGTTCCAGGGAAGGAAAAGAGCCAGTGCCGTAAGACAAACACAACATCCATGCCTCACCGGGATTCGAACCCGGACCCCTTTCGGACGAATGATCAGAGGCCATCGCGTAGACCACTGCGCCACCGGGGCGGCAATTGAAGCTTGAGTTGAATTTTTAGTGAAAGAATGGTTCCGTTTGAAGACTCTGTGGCGTAGATCTTTTGGTAGATTTGCAGCAGGGCAATTGCAAGTTGAGATAGCAAGATGACAATGTGTCGAGGCAAATGGTCTGTAATATCTGCATACAGTTGCAGGAAAATGGAATAATAACCAGAAGACCGAGACAAAGACACAAGACGACCGGTATTTGTCTCTTAACAGCTCGCCGCCATAGGAAGTCGACCGCCAGGCAACTAACGTAGCAGCTCTCTTTTGCTGCAGGGACCGCGATATCGAGGCAAATAGTTCACAGAAGACTACGCGAGTGAGGAAGGCCAATGGTCTGTACCCCATTCGCCGCATCGCACAGAAGGGTCCGGCAGAATTGGGCCCGACATCATCACCCCTGATCAATGGGTCTGTTTTATTTTCAGTGACGAATCGTGGTACAACCTAAACACGCATTCTCGACGTCTGTACATTTAGAGAGTGGCGAGAAGCTGAAACCTTCCCTCCAACATTAGGGAAATTGATCACTACGGTGGTGGAGTACTCCTGCTTTGGGCTGGCATCATACGGAGTGGATGCACTCACTGCACACAAATTTTCAAGAAACACCCTGACTGCTACAGGGATGGCATCCTAGAGCCTTATGTACGGCTTTTCAGGGGAGCTGCTGGTCTCCAGTTCCTTTTTATGGACGATAATTGCCCGCTTCTATAGGGCCCGGCTACTCGACGAATACCTGAAAAATGAGAATATTCACAGAATGGAGCGGCCCGTGAGATCGCCGGACCTGTGCCTGTAGGTAGAGCATGTCTGGGATGCCCTGGGAAGAGCAATTGGAAGCCGGCAGCCCCCCTACCAGAGTTTTCCTGGGACTCCAACGCGCATTGGTTGTGGAATGGCACTTATTTTCCCAAACTGTCATTCACGGCCTTGTAAACAGCATGAGTGCGCATTGTGCGAGCTGTGTCTTTGTTTGGGGTAATCAGACTGCCTATTTTCCCTTATAAATCTGCGCCACTTGCTGCATCCCTTAGGGACTGTCATGCTCATGCTTCCTCCTCATGCGGTGATGACATTCCTATTGTGTTGTGTATTGCTGCGTTATCGATATATGTATGTCCGTTCCAAATGTCATTAAACTCTGTCGTGTGGATTTTGCGTTATTCAAGATTTTGTGTTTGTCACGTTAATTTTGGACACCAGTGTATATGAACTAGTAAGATATAAAGATTCATGGAGATTATTTAACCCACCTTCGTTCTGCTGATGACACAGCCATTCTTTCTTGCAAGTACCTCCTCAGAGCTGCGGAGTGAACTTGCTGTCGAGAGTAAAGAAATGGGATTGAAAATTAACTTTGAAAAAAACAGAGTTGATATACAATGCTTTTACGCGGATTTGGAAGTGGCAAATCCAGAAATAACCGTTGCCTACATTTACTTTGGACAATAGATATCAAACGAGGACGACGTGGAAGAAAAATAAGCTGGTGTGTAAAACATAGCTGGACAGCATTTGGAAGAAACAGTGCAATTTTCAAGAGAAATTTGCCATTATTTTTTAAACGAAAGGTGTTTAATCAGTGCATTCTTTCAGTTCTTCCTTATGCAGCAGAGACATGGAGTTTAAACAAGAAAGATATTCAGAGATGGCAAACAACTCAAAAGAATCATGGAGAGGTGAATGCGTGTTCTAACCAGGAAAGATAGGAAGAAGAACTCGTGAATCAGGAAAATTTCAACAGTTGGAGACATCATGATCAAAGTAAATCCCTGAAAGGGCAATGGGCTGGACATGTTGCTAGAAGAACTGACCACCGTTGGACAACTGAAATGCTAGACTAACCAATGGCGTAGCGTGCCCATTTAGGTTGGTGTGCGTTGTTATGGGAAAAAAACACGCAAAAATATTATATATCCCGAGCTGCAAACTTCACGCGTTGATTTTGAACATACGGAAGCGTTTTTTTATTCAGATGCCGTGTAATAACTTATGATAAAGATCTTTACATATACTCCATTGTGGAAAAATCTAAATTTCCTGTGCAAATACTACAGTGATAAACAAATTTTCGGTATGAGTTGTAGATACAGCACAAAGCTTACCTTCTTTAACCCGCTTTACACAATCTGCAAAGGCTCTGGCAGAAAATAGGACACTTAATTCATCGTCAACCTAAATGGATGTTAAAATTCAAATTGTATATTTAAATCTGTGCTCATAAACACAGATTCACACAGCGACGAAAAGACAGAAAAGCAGTATCTCGTAGCAGAACGTTGAATTGGGTTTATGACTCCACGCTATTCCAAACGCAAACAAGTATGACCAGTGGGGCTTTTTTTAAGCGCGCACACCCTGGAAATTTAAACCTCTTCCTTCAAACCACGAGGAAATAAAAACATGACCTGTAGCCCCATCTGGAGTGCTTTAAAGTACAGTTGATTTAACGATTTGGGGTGTCCGCTGGTAAAATAGTACTCCTGCAGCTGCAAATAATACTACGTTTTGTTTACCGCACTAAGCAACAAACTTTCTCCTCTTCGAGTCTTCATGGAAACGCATAAAAAAGGTATTTATATATAACAGTAACTCGTATCACAACGTTGAATTGCCCTGCTCCGTGTGACTCAAGCGGTGCTCATTTTGGCAAGCATACTCTTGAGAGTTCCACTGTTACGTTTGAAACCACAGGGAAATAAGAACGTGAGCTGCAGCGCCATCTGAAGAGCGTATGTACCACAAGTTGCTTTAAGATGTCGGATGTGCGGACGAGAAGCAGCACACCCGAGGATTCTAGCGCGAATGCGATATGCTTACTGGACGAACCTTTTCTTCTCAATGAAAACATTATACTGTATAAGTGGGGAAATTAATTTTAACCACCACTCGAAGCCTTAGGACGAACTCTGGCGAGTTTTATTAGAAATAAATCCGAAAAAATAATATCGATAATATAGGTTAAATTGCGGCTTCGTGTGGGTGTGCGCCGAAAAATGCGGTTGTCTCTGGCGGCTGAAAAGTTTTAGTTGACGAGTACAAAATTCTGTAGAGCAGTTTAAATTCAATCGGCAATTACTTGTACGATATTATGGCTATTGTTGGATACGTAAAACTAAATTTTTTTAAATAAAAGCCCATTTTAATTCACAGAAATGATGCGTGATAGTGTGCCAGCAAGGGGAACTGGTTTCTCCGCGAAAGAAATTGGACAGCGAATGCCGTGAGTCAAAACTTTCGGACACAGTGCGCTTGTGTGAAAAGATAGGCAGTGTAAGAGTCACATGCACCTCGCGAGGTGCCACTTAGTCGTAGGTCAAAGGGCAAACACGGGAATCCGTCAATGCAGGAAATATTCTGCATTATACATGGGAAGTCAATAGAATATTCAAAGCAAACAATAAAGCAATATAAATTCTGAATTTTTTTTGTAACATTTACTTGGCCATCTATGTAGCATCTCTCAGAAAACTTGAAAATTTCATTCTCGCTACAGGGCGATAAGATTTTGATGTTTTCCGAGAGATGTTAACGGGAATCCGTGTTTCCGCGGAGCCGTTAGGAAATTTCTAAAACATTGAAAGGTTCTTGCATCACCTACACAAGAGGGAGGAAACTGGGATTCGAGAACGTGTATAAATTTTTAACAAATCAAACTTTAAAACACGAAACAAAATTTACAGCTGCCACTTTGTTTTGTCAATTGATTGTTTTTTTTTTTTTTTTGCTGTCAACTTTTTTTATCATATTTTCCTGACTGGCGAACCAGCAGGAAATTTTTCAAGCCCTGCACATCAACAATAACAGAGTGGCATTGAATGGAAGGTTTTTGACATCGTCCTGGGGAATAATAGCCTACCAGGCTGCTTCTATGCGAGACCAGAGTTCATTTGTGGTGACTGGAGAAGGCGTTTGACGAACCAGTCGCTTAGCTACCATGTCTTAGATATGTTCGATCGGGGACATATCTGAGGAACGTGCTGGCCAGAGAAGAAGTGATATGTATCCTGCACGGAAAAGGTCTTGCACATTCCGGCCACATGTAGCCGAGCATTGTCCTGATGGAATATAACGCCAGGACAACTCTGAAGGAAGGGTATCACCAAGGCCTCTAGAACATCCCTGATGTATCGCTGGCTATTAATGGTTCCTTTAATTTGTATCAGGCGAGATCGCGAATCGAACTCAATGACGTCCCAAACCGTGACGTTGGGCGTTGGGCCGGTACGACGCTGCATGGTGCCGTTCAGCACGCTGCCTTGTAACACATATGCCACCATCATGATGCATCAAATTAAATCGTGACTCGTCAGAAAACACGACCTATTGCCAATCAGCGTGACAATGTCTGTTTTCGAGACCCAATTGCAGCCTGAGATGTCTGTGGTTGAGGGCCAAAGATATGCCCAGGAATGGGCTGCTAACGACCAGTCCTCTGTTAAGCAGACGACGGTGAACTATGCTGGAGGACAAAGCTTCACCTTTGACAGTGCTCGACGGCTGCGCTAACATAGTGAAAGTTGCTCTGCGATCGGTCACTGTCATTCGGTGGAGGTGTCTGTCATCTTGTGTAGTCCTGTGATTTTGCGGCTCACTTCCCTGATTTCTGTGTATCCGAGCCTCATCTGTCCACTGATACGACGTTCGCAGCACTGTACTGGAGTTTCGTCCTTATACCACGTTCACAGCACTGTACTGGAGTTTCGCCCTTATACCACGTTCGCAGCACTGTACTGGAGTTTCGTCCTTATACCACGTTCGCAGCACTGTACTGGAGTTTCGTCCTTATACCACGTTTGCAGCACTGTACTGGAGTTTCGTCATTATACCACGTTCGCAGCACTGTACTGGAGTTTCGTCCTTATACCACGTTCGCAGCACTGTACTGGAGTTTCGTCCTTATACCACGTTCACAGCACTGTACTGGAGTTTCGTCCTTATACCACGTTCGCAGCACTGTACTGGAGTTTCGTCCTTATACCACGTTCGCACACTGTACTGGAGTTTCGTCCCACACGAGTGGCAATTTCGTGGCAGAAATATCTAGCGTCTCTCATCCCAACAAACCTTCCTCCTACAAAGTCCATCAGGTGTTTATAATGAGACCTTCTTCGGCGACGGGGCATAGTGAGAGACACAAGAAACATCCTTTCGGCTCAACGTCGGCTCTTCACAGATCGCAACATCGCGTTTGAGCCAGCTCTTTATACCCAAGACCGGACAGTTCAGAGGGCGCTGCTCTGAAACCTCATGTGATTACCACTGACATTTTAATCAATTGCATGTCCCAACCTGTTGCACTTATCCTGTTAGTTTCAAGCTGATACCAGCAGTCCTTCATAGTGTTGCAATTTTCACAAACAGTAGTGTATACACAGTCGAGTCACATTATTATGACTACCACCTACTTTTGACGTCTACAGCGCGTAGCCAATGAAAGTAGGCACGTGTCGTGAGATGGCTTAGAGGGTACATAAGGTGTGCTGTAGGCAATCTGAAAACAAATCACTCGTTGCTGTCATAGATAAAAAAAAAAAAAGGAGCGATTTATCAGATTTTCAAAAAGGGATGACTATCGACTTTCGGGCCTAGGGTGTCATTATTTGTAAAACAGCACAGTTTGTGAACTGTTCGCGTGTTGCTTTGGTTAAAGTATATCGTGTTTGGAGAAATGGCACCATTGCGAATAAACGACGTGGGAACTGCGGAGCACCATGTACCATTAATGTGAGAGGTGAACGTCGGCTTTGAAGGCGCGTGAGGGCCGATCGACACGTTACAGGTGGCTACCGGACGTCTATGCTAACGAAGGTGCATCGGCAGAAAAGGCTTACATTTGCCCGTCAGTATCGGAATTGGACCTCCGCTTATTGGCAAAAGATTACCTTCTCCGATGAGTCACGTTTTCTGCTTCATCGAACGGATGGACATTGTCATATAAGGCGAGAAACATCGGAGAACAAGCACCCTTCAACCATTTCTGGAAGAACACAAGCTGGTGGGGCAGTGTTATGATCTGGGGAATGTTTTCGTGGCATTCTCTGGGTCCACTCATACCTGTGGAAGGCACTATGTCCCGAATTCGTTATGAATCCATTCTTGCAGACCATGTACACCCATACATGTTATAGTCTTCTTCCCTGGGGTGGATAGGATCTTCCAGCACGACAATGCGACGTGTCACACAGCTAGAAATGTCCGAGAGTGGTTGAAAGAGCACGATGATTTCAAAGTACTTCCCTGGTCCCTTAATTTCCCAGACTTAAACCCTATTGAGCATCTGTGGGACCACCTCGATCGTGTTGTTCGCTCTATGAATGCTCCACCACGCATCCTCATAGCAGCTGTCAGATGCAATGCAGTCAGCATGGCTCCACATGCCTGCGAACACCTTGCAGCACCTTATTGTGTCACTCCCAGCCCGTCTAGCTGCTGTCCACGCTGCACACGGCGGTTACTCTGGATATTAGTTGGTGGTCACAATAATGTGATTCGACCGTCTGTGTATACAGGGGATGGACAAAAATATGGAAACACCCGGTAAAAGGTATGGGTAAAACGATCAACTTTTCCACTTGAAAACGTAGATGGCGCGGGAGGTCGTGATAGTGAATGTGTGATACGAAACGTGGCAAACCAGCAGGTAGCCACAGTTGCTGTCTAGACATTGATCTGTAGCCACAGTTCCTGTCTAGACATTGATCTGTGCGCTGCAAGTGAATTATGTCGGAGCTTACAGAGTTTCAAAGACGGTAAATTATTGGGGCACGGTATGGTGGTGCTTCCGTGACCAAAGTAGCACGTTTATTTGGTCTATCGCGAGGTACTGTATAGAAAGTTATGACCGCATATTGTGCTTCTGGAAAAACATCACCCGATAAACATCAGCATGAACGAAAGTGTGCGTTCAATGACACAGAGAGAGAAGGACATTGCGGAGGATTGTGACAACAAATAAGAAAACAACAGCTGCGAAAGTTACTGCTGAGATGAATAACGTGATTTCAAACCATGTCTGTACAAATACAGTTCGAAGAGAACTTCATAGGCAGGGAATTTCTGGTTGAGCTGCAATCGCTAAACTATTAGTTAATAACGTGAATGCAGCACGCAGGAGAAAGTGGTGCGGCACTCATAAAACGTGGACTGCTGAGCAATGGAAGACTGTCATCTGGTCCGATGAATCGACCTTTGCATTGTTTCCAACTTATGGGCGAGTTTACGCGTGGCGAACACCCACCCAAACTTACGATCCGGCGTGCCTTTTGCCGACAGTGAAGCATGGCGGAGGGTCTGTTATGGTTTAGGCAACCATATCATGGTATATTCTGCAGGCCTCATTATTACCTTGCGAGGTCGTGTCACTGCCAAGGAATATTTAGGCATTTTGAGCGACCAAGTCCATCCCATGATACAAACAGTGTTTCCTGCAGACGATGCCATTTATCAAGACAAATAAGGCCCCAATTCATACAGCTCTTATCGTCCAGTCATGGTTTGCTGAGCATGCTGATGAGGTTTCCCATCATCCCTGACCCTCTCAATCGCCAGACATCAATATAATAGAGCCCCTGTGGGCCGTTCTGGAGAACAAGGTTCGAGCGCATCCGCCTCCAGCATCTTTACAGGAACTTGAACGCGTGTTGCAGGAAGAATAGTATGACATCCCCTTATCCACCATCCAAGACTTATATTTGTCCATTCCCTAGAGAATCCAGGCCGTCTTGAATGCAAAAGGCAGTCCTATACCATATTAGGCATGGAATTCCTTCTTTTACCAGGTCTTTCCATATTTTCCCCCATCCCCTGTACATGTATATACACTGAAGAGCAATTGAATTAGAGATACCTGTCTAGTAACGTGTAGCACCACCTTTCGTCCTGATGACGGCGGCGATTCGTCTCGGCATGGGCTCGACAAGACACCGGAATCGTTGGGAAGCCATACAGATCCACGACCCCTGAACAAGCTCCCACAGTTCACAAAGATTTGATGGAGGGGGGGGTCAAAGCCTCGAACATCTCTCTCGACGGCATCCCAGATGTGCTAGATGGGATTGAGGTCAGGAAACCTAGCTGGCCAAGGAAGCGAGGTCACGTCGGTGGAGTGTTCATCCAACCATTCGAATACAATTCGGGAGCGATGGCACGGTGCATTGTCTTGTTGCAGGATGTGGTCCCCAGTAGGATGTTGAAGACGCACAAACGGGAGCAAATGGTCGTCCAGGATATCCCGGTAACGTTGACCTGTGAGGGATAATGCCACACGTACCAGGGGTCCCATTTCAGTATACGTAAACAGTCCCCAGACGACAATGCCATCCCCACCAGCTTGAAGAGTACCCTGCTGGCAAGAAGGATCCATCGCTTCATGTGGTTTGCACCGTACTCGTATCCTGCCATCAGCATGTACCAACGTGAATCTCGACTCATCAGTCCAGGCAACATTTTTCCACATGTCTAGTGTCCAGTGGAAATGCTTCCGCGCCTTGCTAATCTTTGCACCCTGTGATATGCTGTCAGCAGAGGTACCCTCGTGGGACGATGGCTTCTGTACCCCATAGCGAGGAGATGGTTCTGGATGGTGTAGCTGTTTACACGTTTTTGTGCACCAGCGTTAAATTGCCGAGTGATTTCTTGCACTGTGGCCCGTCTATCCGCTGTTACAATGCGAGGTAGCCCGCTCCTCCACACGCTGTTGTCCACGGCGGTTGGCCCTTGCAGGGATGGTTTTACCGGATTCGATGTACTCACGGTGAACCCGTGACACAGTTGGCTCCTGAAAATCCCAGTGCCTGCACGACTTCCGAGATGGAGTGACCCATTCGTCGGGCCCCGACAATTTGCCCACGATCAAATGCGCTTAGATCCTACGTCTTACTCATACTACGTCCGACTGTTACTGATTTCCGTCGCATGACTCCTTATATTGTCGGATCGCTGCATACGTCATGTCGTTTCCGTTTACAGGGCTGCCCACAGCGCCACATTTGCATAACGCCAGCTGTCTCTAATTCAATTGCTCTTCAGTGTATATATATATGCAAAGGCCTTTGATTCCGTGAAATCCTGCGGTATTCACGGAATCAAAGGCCTTTTTACGTGTCATGATCAGCAGTTAGAATGGTCTTGAAATCACGCCGTATTGAAAATGCATATATTAGCATTATTAATAACATCTGTGAAAATGGAAGTGAAAGGTTCTGCTGTTTAAGGATACAGCACCTATAAAAATTGGAAAGGGAGTGAGACAAGGTGACACCATATCTCCCAAACTCCTTTTTTATATTATCATTATTGATAACATCTATGAAAATGCCAAGTGCAAAGGTTCGGCTATTTAAGGATACAGCAGCGATAAAAATTGAAAAGGGAGTGAGACAAGGTGACACATCTCCCAAACTCTTTAATGAGACATTGCAAAATGTCTTTCAATCATTGAACTGGGAGAACAAAGTGATGAAGATTAGATAAGAGTAATATTTGGATACAGGAAATTATTTCATTCATCTTCGCTTTGCTGATGACTTCGTCATTTCTACAATTACCCCTTCAGAGCTTCAGAGTATGATCCAGGAACTTGCTGACAAGAGTAAAAAAGTAGGATTAAAAATTAACTTTCAGAAGACACAAATAAAGTACAACGCTTTTACAAGAAATGAAGATTTATCAATTGATAGGAAAAAACTGACGACAACCGGTTCCTACATTTTACCTTGGGCAGCAGATATCAAGCGAGGTTCACATTGATTAATCGGCGTACAGAAATTAGTTGGAAAGCTTTCGGAAGAAATAGTAAAATTTTTAAGAGCAATATATTATTATGTCTTAAAGGAAAATTGTTTAATTGATGCATCTTTCCAGTGCTTAAGTACGGAGCAGAGACGTGGACCTTATACTGCAGACCACTGAAAAAAGCATGGAGAGATGCATGCTTGATGTAACGAAGAAAGATAAGAAAAGGAACTCGTGGATTAGAAAAATGACAAAGAGTGGAAGACATCATGATCGGAGTAAAGTCCCTTTTAATGACAATGGGCTGGACATGCTGCCAGGAGAACGGACCACCGATGGACAACCGAAATTTTAACTGGGTTCCAATGGACAGGAAAAGACTCAGAAAAAGATCACGTGGGAGATGGGTGGATGGAATTCGAAAGCATGCGGGAGTGACATGGAGGAGACTGGCCCAAGACAGACCGTTGTGGAAGAAATTTGGGGAGACCTACATCCAGCAGTGGGTTGATAATGTTCGACAAATAGAAGTATATAAAGAAAATGTAACGAAATGAAATATTTAGTAATGTTTATAGGAGATGTTAAAAAATATTTAATAATTTTTATAGGAAATGAATACAGCTTGTACTGACTTGGGTAAAGCTAAGGCGATAGTAGTTAGTTCTGAAAACAACTTATCTGGATTTTGTGTATCGTATATGGGCAATTTCAATGGAAATATAGTATTTCATTATATGCTTTATAATCGTCATCAATTATTCTCAGTCCACTGCTGAATGAAGGTCTCCCCAAGTCTCTTCCATGTCTCTCCGTGCTTTGCCCATTTTGTTTGGATAATCTTTTTGCAGCTACAGTCTCAACATTGGCAGCTTCCGAAACCTGCATTCTTATCTTACGCGAGACAGATCTTGCTGAAGGGGTCAGACCATTGTTTGCTGCGATATAATTAATGTAAAGCACCTGGCATGCGACGTTATTATTATTTTAATTATGTTACTTTTACCACAGAGTAGGTGACCCAGAAGTAAATCTTTCATAGAGGATCAGGGCAACAATTTAGCCCCGAAGATCTCAGTAGAACAGCGCGCCAGTGAACGGAAATGGAACTAAAGCGTTGAAACCGTAACCGTGAGTGCCCATCCTTTTTTCTTTTTTTCTTTTTTTTTTCAAGAGTTTACAACCAGATCATCAGATCATATGTAGAGGATTTTTTGGAAGGGTGTATCTGACTCCAGGTCTTAAACAACCCTTAGAAGTAGGAAGGTAGGAGATTTGGGCTAGAGTGCCCGATAGGAAAGTCACACGGAAGCGAGGTAGAAAGGGGGAGGAAGATGCCCTTATTTTTTACCAGGGGGGCCAGTACCCGGGGTCCGACGGCTTAACGTGCCCATCCGGCCCACGGCGGATATTTAGTGGTTCGAACGTTCGTACCTGCCTGGAATCGAGCCTGAGGTCTTCTCCGTGGCCGTCACGAACGCTGACCACTAGGCCATCCGCGGCCCCAAGAGTTTACAACCGTCTCCGCGGTGCTACTTATATACCCACTGGTACCGTATCACGCAACAGACGCAATCGTAGTTTCGTGTTCGACCACTGGGGCGCTGTTCAAAAAGCGAAAGTTGAACCTCTGTACCTTCTCTATGACTTTAACTCTCAAGGGACTTTTTATGTTTTGTTTTTTATCATAAATTTACTACTTATCATATTAAATATCTTATAATGTTTTTAAATGGTTTATAGTTTATATTTGTTCTCATGCTATGGGCTCATTGAAAGTCTGTACCCTTAAAACATTACTTATCGTGCATCTGTGATACTTATAACACTGGAGTTTCTTAACGTTATGCTCCGGACTAAAACTGCACGCGGTTAAATTGCTTTTGCGCTGGTGTTTTTATCTCTCAAGTCTAAATGCTTCTCTAAACAAGGCTAAAGTATTAAGATGTATTGTTGAGACAATAGATATAGTGGTATTTTCACAAATCTTATGCGTGCTGAGATGATTCAGAAGTGTATATCCGCAAAATTTTTAACACACAAAAATTAAGATATACGTATGTTTGATTATTGCAATAACTAGAATGTGATTTAAACAAGAAAAACTGAAAAAGACACATTAAACTGCTATACTTGTATACATAGACTTCAAATTTGAAAAAGAAAAAAATTATTGCATTATGGTTATAACCTGCTTCAAGTTACAGCTGAGGAATTCATGTTAATGCTGTGTTGGCAACTGTGATATATGATAATAAAAAGAACTAACACAAAACTTGTGTGTGTGTGTGTGTGTGTGTGTGTGTGTGTGTTACACCCTTCCAAATGGATGGGGTGTTAAGATATTTTAGGAGGTTGGCTGATAAAATTTAGAATTCGAGGGATGTTAGATGGGCGTGTGTAAATACCTTTACATCCCATTCTCTTGGTAACGAACATTTTACGTGACATTTTTTGCTACCTCAAAGTACAGTTTTTCGGTAACGGAGCAAATAAAGGAATGTCTCCGTTTCTACACTGAAGAGCAATTGAATTAGAGACAGCTGGCGTTATGCAAATGTGGCGCTGTGGGCGGCACTGTAAACAGAAACGACATGGCGTATGCAGCGATACGACAATATAAGGAGTGATGCGACGGGAATCAGTAAGAGTCGGACGCAGTATGGGTAAAACGAAGGATCTAAGCGCATTTGATCGTGGAAAAATTGTCGGGGCCCGACGAATGGGTCACTCCATCTCGGAAGTCGTGCAGGCACTGGGAATTTCACGAGCCACTGTGTCACGGGTGCACCGTGAGTACATCGAATCCGGTAAAACCATCCCTGCAAGGGCCAACTGCCGTGGACAACAGTGTGTGGATGAGCGGGGTCGTCGTCGGCTAGCTCGCATTGTAACAGCGGATAGACGGGCCACAGTGCAAGAAATCACTCGGTAATTTAACTTTAACACTGGTGCACGAGAACGTGTAAGCAGCCACACCATCCAGAACCATCTCCTCGCTATGCGGTACAGAAACCAACGTCCCACGAGAGTACCACTGCTGACCGCACACCACAGGGTGCAAAGATTAGCATGGGCGTGGGGAACATCGCCACTAGACCCTAGACATGTGGAAAAATGTTGCCTGGACTGATGAGTCGAGATTCACGTTGGTACCTGCGGATGGCAGGATACGAGTACGGCGCAAACCACATGAAGCGATGGATCTTTCTTGCCAGCAGGGTACTCTTCAAGCCGGTGGGGGTGGCATTCTCGTCTGGAGACTGTTTACGTGGACTGAAATGGGACCCCTGGTACGTGTGGCATCGTCCCTCACAGGTCAACGTTACCGGGATATCCTAGACGACCATTTGCTCCCGTTTGTGCGTCTTCAACATCCCACTGTAGACCTCATCCTGCAAACACCGTGCCATCGCTCCCTGAATTGTATCTGAATGATTGGATGAACACTCCACTGACGTGACCTCGCTTCCTTGGCCAGCTATCCTTGGCCAGCTAGGTAACCTAACCTCAATCCTACCGAACATATCTGGGATGCCATCGAAAGAGATGTTCGGGGCTCTGACCCCCTCCATCAAATCTTCGCAAACTGTGTGAGCTTGTTCAGGGGTCGTGGATCCGTATGGCTTCCCAACGATTCACGTTACTAGACAGGTATCTCTAATTCAATTGCTCTTGAGTGTATAGTATTACTGGAAATTATTTTGCTGTTGAATTGCATTACTAATATTTCACAGTAAAGATTAACGAAAGTTTTACCTGTACTTTAATCGTTTTCTTTTTCTTTTTTCGACAGGGTCATGAAATGTTGACTTTCACGTCATCGACTCAGATGCATAAAGTTGGTTTTTGGAAAAACTAGAATTAGCCGTTTAAAGAAGGAAACAATCAGCGATTCCCTAGAGCAGCATCAGCTAGTGATTTCAAATAAGTTAAAGAGTGCGTATCGAATGAGAACCATTTTTTACAGTAAAAAAAAGGAACGGGGAAATGTATGTGCCAAGTGTAGTAAACATATCCTTTATAGTTCTTTTAGAATCTTAGCTTAAACGAGACTTTATCCTCTGTAATAAGCACACTATTAAATTTTACTAAATCGGTAAAATTAAAACTAAAAAGAGACCAGTTCTTAAAAAATACAGCCTGTAAGCGACGGCGTTCTTACAGTGTGCTATTTAGCAAAATCAAAGAAATATCAGCTGTATTTCTGAATACCATGGAGACATTTGTTAAGGAGCTTTACCAAAAACGTAAGACACGTGATGGAACTGGGTACAAATCAAATGATTCAGGAGATGAACGTGGTAAAGTGTTTGTTACAGGTTTTGGAAACTCGGTAGATGTCTATTATCTCAAGAAATGGTTCGAGGAATATTGCGGAGACGTGCGTAGTGCCAAAATCGCTGAAGACGAGAGTGGGAAATCCTTAGGTTACGGATACGTGCATTTCAAAAGGCCTCAGGATGCAGGCAGAGCCGTATTGAAAGCAAACGGAAAAGAGCTATATGGTAAGACCTTAATAGTCAAACCATACTTCAAAGCGCAAAAACATGATAACGAGTCCTTCCGCAATGTGTTTGTTAAAGGCTTTGGTGACGCACTGGATGATAAACAACTAAGGATTTATTTCAGAGACAACATAGGTGACGTTGAAAGCGCTGAAGTAGCGAAATATGATAATGGTGTATCGAAAGGGTACGGTTACGTGTGTTTCTACGATCCGCAAAATGCTGTAAAAGCAGTGCAAAGAATAAACGGTGAGACAGTGCAAGATAAAACATTAGTTGTGCAACCCTTTAAACCTAAAGAGCAACGAGGACAAGAGGCCAATCGAAATGTTTATGTTAAAGGCTTTAAAGGAACGCTCGATGATGATGATCTAAGGAAACTGTTTGAAATATTTGGTGAAATTGAAAGCGCAAAAGTTCAGAAAGACGGAAATGGTGCCCCTAAAGGATATGGATACGTTTGTTTTAAGAAATGGGAAGACGCCGAAAACGCAGTGGGTGTGATGAATGGATACGAAATAGATTCAGTAGTCTTAACTGTTTGTCATTTCCAATCAAAACAAGAGAGGGAGAAGGAGCTTAAAAATAGAAACCTCCATATTGGAAATCTTGATGCATCAGTAGACGAAGAAGAGCTGAAACAACTGTTTGAACCGTACGGGAGAATAGTAAGCTGTCGTGTTGATCCATCCCCTCGTCCAAGTGTGAATCAAGGTTATGTGTGCTTCGAAACGGCAGAAGAAGCTGATGAAGCAATTGATAAGTTACATCATCGCGCATACAAAGGATTTAAGCTTAAGGTTTCTGTGCTAATGAACAAAGAAAAGTATTATGCAAGGAAGGAAAGAGGTGAAGTGGTGGTTGCACATGGCAATTTTCTTCGTGGAAAACTTGACTACCGCCTACGAGAAACTGGATTTCCGAAAAGCGACCACGTGACAAAGAAAGCTGCTTACAGCCAAAAAAGTATGAGTATGGGAAATCTTCCTAAGTATCGGCCCAGAATTGCAGCAAGTTTCAATGAGAAAGATACCAAGGTTCAGAGAAATGCTACAAAATCTGGTCCTAATAAAAGCCAAGATTTCCCTAAAACGCTAGGCCAATACATGTCTGCACTAGACTTTGATTCACGAAAAGGACGCTCATCGAGCAACAGTTCGAAGGTTAAAGATTGTGGTAATAAAACAGTTGGTCCTTTAAGCCCTCTGTCGAGTTATGGAAATAGCCGTGAACCATCTCGTAACAGCCGGGGCGGTAAAGACGTCCTCACAGCGTTATGGAACACTCCGTAAATGATACATTTGTGCATAACATTTCGTACATATTTTTATAATAAGTATTAAGCTTTTCAAGAGTTAATTTTCTTTTGTAAAAAATAATGCCATCAGTTTTCGTTTTCTGTATAATTTCGCCGATTTTTCGTTACAATGACTTCTCGTGAAGGCGAATATCAACCCTGATCTGAACAAGAAGGATCTCTTTTAATGTATGCTAATGTATCTGTTATTGACTGCAAATGAGACTTGAGATCGTCATGAGAAATAATGTTGAAGAATAATTCTGAATTATCATTTCTAAGGAATAATGCTGAATTATTTATTCCATTGCAATCAAGTTTTACACCTGAATGTTTAGCTTAGAAAACAGGTCAGCGTTTATCCATTTTATATGAACCCCACTTTTAACTTTCATAATATGACTTATAATCGGAGAATATCTCATCGAATAACAAAAAATATATATTCATAAATAAATAAAAATAAAATAAAAATTCTGTGGAACCTAAATTAGTATGAACTGCTTTATGCTGAGGAAAACTTCTCAGAGGGATTTTCATTCATTTTGTAAGGAAACATCTCTGAGTAATTTTCGCATATGTTGTGCCATTTTTGCGTTGGGATAAGTAATGAATCACAATGAATCTCTTTTTATGTTGAAATAAGTAATGAGTTATAATTAATATTTTTTTATGTTGTAATAAGTGTAATGAATCATAATGAATCTTTTTTTACATTGGAATAAGTAATGAATCCTTTTTTATGTTGGAATAAGTATTGAATCATAATGAATTTTTGTGTTGAGTAAGTAATGAATCCTAATGATTCATATGAATCTTTTAAACACCCTTTATAAGATAATTTCTTTTAATTTTGATGGTAGTTTATAGTGCAGCTTTGAAATATCGGTGGAACAGTGTAGCATAAATTAGTATGAACGGCTAGATTCTGAAGGAAACTTCTCTAAGGGATTTTTATTCATGTTGTAAGGAAACATGTCTGAGTAATTTTTATGTATGTTTTGCCATTTTTGTGTTGGAATAAGTAATGAATCATAACGAATTTGTTTTTTTATGTTAAAGAAGGTAATGAATCATAATGAATTTTTGTGTTGAATAAGTAATGAATTATGTGGATCTAATGAATGTTTTGAAGTCCGTTTATAAGAATACTTGTTTTATAAAGTTTTGATGGTAATTCATAGTGCAGCTTTGAAATTGTTCGGTTTTGTTAATTAACTACATGTAATTTGTGAGTATATCTTGTTACTTTGTTAGCTCATCAAACAACAACATAAAATAAATAAATAAAAATAAAATGAAGATCGGCGGAACAGTGTGACGTAAATTAGTATGAGCTGCTTTATTCTTAAGGAAACTTCTCAGAGAGAGAGAGAGAAGGGAATTTTCATTAATGTTGTAAGGATACATCTGTGAGTAATTTCCATATACGCTGTGCAATTTTTGTGTTGGAATAATTTTAACGAAACATACTTTGTAAGATCCTTTATTTCTCTGTTTATAGTAGCTTACAGTGTGCAATTTTCAAATTTTTCTTTTTTGTTAGCTACATATAATTGGTGATAATATCGTTTTTTTCTGTTTGCTCATCGAATAACAACAAAAACTAAATAAATAAAAATAAAAAAAATCAGCAGAACAGTGTAACGTAAATTAGTATGAGATTCTTTATGCTGAAGGAAGCTTCTCAAAGTAATTTTCATGTATGTCGTAAGGAAACAAAAGTAATTTTCATATATGTTGTGCCATTTTTGTGTTGGAGTAAGTAATGAATCACAACGAATTTGTTTTTTATGTTAAAGAAGGTAATGAATCATAATGAATTTTTGTGTTGAATAAGTAATGAAATGTGGATCTAATGAATGTTTTGAAGGCCGTCTATAAGACCACTTGTTTTAGTTTTGATGGTAATTCATAGTGCAGCTTTGAAATTGTTCGGTTTTGTTAATTAACTACATGTAATTTGTGAGTATATCTTGTTACTTTGTTAGCTCATCAAACAACAACATAAAATAAATAAATAAAAATAAAATGAAGATCGGCGGAACAGTGTGACGTAAATTAGTATGAGCTGCTTTATTCTGAAGGAAACTTCTCAGAGAGAGAGAGAGAAGGGAATTTTCATTAATGTTGTAAGGATACATCTGTGAGTAATTTCCATATATGCTGTGCAATTTTTGTGTTGGAATAATTTTAACGAAACATACTTTGTAAGATCCTTTATTTCTCTGTTTATAGTAGCTTACAGTGTGCAATTTTCAAATTTTTCTTTTTTGTTAGCTACATATAATTGGTGATAATATCGTTTTTTCCTGTTTGCTCATCGAATAACAACAAAAACTAAATAAATAAAAACAAAAAAAATCAGCAGAACAGTGTAACGTAAATTAGTATGAGATTCTTTATGCTGAAGGAAACTTCTCAAAGGAATTTTCATAATTGTCGTAAGGAAACAAGAGTGATTTTCATATATGTTGTGCCATTTTTGTGTTGGAGTAAGTAATGAATCATAACGAATCTTTTTTATATTGGAATAAGTAATTAATTTTTGTGTTGACTAAGTAAAGAATCGTATGAATCTTTTGAAGGATCTTTATAAGATCATTTGTTTTCGTAATTTATAGTACAGTTTTGAAATTATTTTGTTTTGTTAACTACATGTAATTTGTAAGCATATGTTACTTGTTAGCTTAGCTCAATAAATAACAACAATGTAAAATAAATAAATAAAAAAATAAAACGAAAAGCTGTGGAATAGTGTAACGTAAATTAGTATGAGCTGCTTTATTCTGAAGTAAATTTCTCAGAGAAAGACAGAGAGAAGGATTTTCATTCATGTAAGGAAACATATGTGAATAATTTTCATACATGCTGTGCTATTTTTGTGTTGGAGTAAGTCTAATGAATCTTATTTTCGAAGATCCTTTGTTTGCCTTTTGATGGAAGTTTATAGTGTGCAACTTTGAAACTGTCCTGCTTTGTTAGCTACATGTAGTTGGTGATAGTATCTTGTTACTCTGTTAGCTCATAGAATAACAAAAACAAAAACTAAATAAATAAAAATAAAGTAAAATAAAATAAAAACCAGCAGAACAGTGTAGCATAAATGAGTATGAACTTCTTTATGCTGAAGGAAACTTACCAAAGGAATTTTCATGTATGTTATATTAATTTTCATCTATGTTGTGCCACTTTTGTGTTGGAATAAGTAATGAATTCTAACGAACCTTTTTTAGTTGGATAAGTAATGAATCGTAATGAATGTTTGTGTTGAGTAAGTAATGAATCTTTTGAACGCCCTTTATAATATCATTTGTTTTGATGGTAATTTATAGCGCAGCTTTAAAATTGTTCTGGCTACATGTAATTTGTGAGAATATAATACTACTTTGTTAGCTCATCAAGTAACTTCTCCTTTTTCTTGGTTACTCAGTCCAAGGACTGGTTGTTCAGTAGATGTACTCTGTCTCTCCATTCCTCTCTATTCTTCGCTGTTTTCTTCAAGTCATAGTATGTCCTAGTATTAGTGTCTTGGAGTAACTGTGCCACAAAACTATTCCTTGGCCGTCCTCTTCCTCTCTTGCCTTGAATTTTCCCTTCCAAAACTTTCAGAATGGGGCCTCCATGGCGCAATGTGTGTCTTATCCATAACATTCTTCTTCTCTTTAACATGCTGATCAGATTCCTAGGTTCTCCCATTCTCTCCGGGACCTCATCATTAGTCTTTCTATCGAGCCAGCTTATTCTCTCCATTGTTCGACATTGTTCTGAGACATGGACATTGTCTCAGAACAATGTCCATGTCTCAGAACCGTAGAGAGCTACTGACCAAACATATGGCTTTAAAATTTTCTTCCTCAGTTTTAGATTTGTATTTTTGGCTGTCAGTAGTCTTTGATTCTCTCTAAAAGCCGTTTTTGCCATCCCCAGTCTCATTCATATCTCGCATCTTCAGTAATAGTTTGACCCAAATAGCGAAATGATTTAACTTGTTCGATGTTTTGTCCTTCAATCTTAAGGAAAGCCTGTTTTGGAACCTTCCCTATTGCCATTAGTCTTGTCGTATTTTTATCTATCTTCATTCCATAGATATCTACATTTTTGTGTATTTTTGACATCGTACGCTGTAATGATTTGGCTGATCCTGAAACTATTGCCTGGTTGTCAGCAAATTTAATGGCCTTAATTCCCTCTCCATTAACCAAACTCCTTTAGTGACTCTCCCCAAGGTCTGATCCATCATAACTTCGGCATAAATACCAAAAAGGCCAGGTGATAACAAGCATCTCTGCGTTACACCTTTATTTATTGGAACTGGATCAGTCATTCCCTCTTGAATTGAAATCAATGCTTCCTGATTTGGATAGAGATTTTTGATAAGCTGGATACTGTTATCATCCATGCCGAGTCTCTCTAGGATTGGAAAAAGTTTTGTCCAAGGCACTCTGTCGAAGGGAAGCCTTCTCGTAATCAATGAAACATACAATGAGGGAGCCCCCCCCCTTGTCTCATCAAATAACAAAAACATAAATAAATAACAAAATCCCCTGCCTCATCAAATAACAAAAACATAAAATAAATAAATAAAATGAAAATCGGCGAACAGTGTAACGTAAATTAGTACGAACTGCTTTATTCTGAAGGAAACTTCTAAGAGAGAGGGATTTTCATTCATGTTGAAAGTAAACATCTGTGGGTAATTTTCATACATTCTGTGCCAATTTTGTGTTGGAATAAGTCTAATGAATCATACTTTGGAAGATCCTCTTTGTTTTCCTTTTAATGATAGTTTATAGTGTGTAACTTTGAATTTTTCCAGTTTTGTTAGCTACGTGTAATTGGTGATATCTTGTTACTCTGTTAGCTCATCGAATAGCAACAGAAAAAAAACTAAACAAATAAAACTAAACGAAATTGTGCAGAACCGTGTAACGTAAATTAGTGTAGACTTCTTTATGCTGAAGGAAACTTCTCAAAGGAATTTTCATGTACGTTGTGAGGAAGCACTCCGAGCAGGGCCGGCTCCAGGGCGGTACCGGGCACCGAGCTGAATTTTTTTTATTTTTTTGGTGAAGTGGTGGTGTATATGAAAAGAAAAAATATCCTACGAATATTGTAATTATTTTAGACAGGATGAGCGACGATAAATGGGAAAGACAAAAGGTGTGGCTGTTACTGAAACAACCCAAATCATTACTATAAAGTAAGTTACAGTGAATCTCAGCCATAAGGAGTGTTGCTTTTTATATTGGCCTCGGGATCAACGCACGCTGTTGCCACTCCTGCAGAAATTTTGTATCCCACGTCACGTGCAGCGAGCTTCAACAAATGGAACACTAGCTGGCTTCTGACTTGACATGGGCGCGGCCATTTTCGAAAGTTTTAGGTAAATCTATGTTCCTTAACAGGGATACAAAAGACACATGCTTTCAAGAGTGGAGACAAGGCCCGAGTGACCTAGTGGTTAGAGCAACCAGATAGTCGTAGGGTCGATCCCAAGTAGGCTGAACTGTTCTGACTAACTGTGTACCGGATAGGCACAGACCATGCCCTACAATTATAAGGCATCTGATCCTTGCCCCCGAGAGAGCCCGCTGCGATTCCATAACTTGAAACTACTAACCATACCGACCAGTAACCCCAATTCGACACCCCACGTTTACTGACCCATTTACCCTGTGCCGTATCTGCACGCCTTTAGGTTCAATCTAGTGTAATTTCCTTTCTGTGATACGCAACACAAAAGTGGACATGCTCAGTTCTATCTGGATCCTACAAGAAATTTCTGGGTGGTCGACAGATCGTGAATCATCTTGACTTTTCGCTCTTTTATGTAAATTGATTATGTGAAAAAGTTTGTGCCAGACTGCTGATACTGCTTTTCAAATAAATAATATTTGCGATAGAAACCTTATGTAATTTTTCAGACAAATATCTATTATTTGAAGGAATGAAAGTATAGACAAAATATGTAGATGTTACAGTTTATACTTGACTGATGGGGATTTAATCTCCATTCCCTACATAATTTCCATATGCCATTTATACGGTATTACCCTTTTTTATTATATTTTGTGTTGTACAACTTTCATGTGTGGCTGAAAAACCATACAGCAGCGTCCGGTGGTGCAGCGATCTATGCACTGGCCTCAGACCTTTCGTTCGAGGTAGGTCTGTGTTCTAATCCCGTAGTGAGGCTTACACGGTTGGTTTGACTAACGGCGCTGGCGCTTTCCCTCCCTGGAGCCAGTGGCCCTAAATTAGGGAAGGGCAACAAGTTTTTATATTTGAGTTGCTCACGGTGGTCGTTAAACCATAAATTAAAAAAAAACGGAAACAGCATCTAATCTAAAGCACACACACAGGCAGACAGAAAAACAAGTTAGTAAAATCATGCAATGCATTGATTATGATACGCTTTCCTACATACTAGAAATCATAAAATGGCTATAGAATAAATCTCACTCCTACGCCCTGACCTTTGATCCCATTTCTATGATATTCAACAGAACTGGTTCAGTATACCTCCGAAATAACATGATAAAGTTTTGTCGCAATCGAAGCAATTTTACGTAAGTTATGATGTATAAGGGCTATGGAATAGACCCCGCTTCTGTGTCCTAACCTTTGACCCATTTCGCCCATTTTCAATAGGATTCGTCCCCAGGTAGGCTCCTACACCATACTAACATTTCGTCCGAATCGAAACATTTTTACGTAAGTTATGACGCATAATGGCGATGGAAGTGATTCCGCTCCTATGTCCTGACCTTTGACCCTCATTTCGCCAATTTTCAATAGGGATTGTCCCCATGTGATCCCCTACCACATATTAATATTTAATCGAAATCGAACCTTTTTTACGTTAGTTATGACGCATAAGACAGTGGAATGGATCCCGCTCCTATGTCCTCACCTTTGACTCCATTTCGTTCACTTTAAATAGGGTTCCTTCCCAGGTGATTCCCTTCCACATACTAAAAATGTCATCGAAATCGAACGATTTTTACGTGAGTTATCGTGCAGACGAACATACGCACACAACGCGTGACGTAATGAGGCAGATGGGAATCGCGGCCATCTGCTAGCAAAAGTGTGACGTCATAAAACTTTAATAGGATCCGCACATGTGTTTGTCTGCTGACGTCATGAAAATACAGGTCCCGCCATTTTTTTCTTCCCAATTAATGCGTTCCCAAGGATGAAAATTTGAACATCGAATAAAATAGCTTCATTTTATAACTTGGAATACCTAATATTTTCTAAAACATAACCATAATTATGCAATCCAACATTTGTTTGTCTACTGACGTCATCAAAGTACAGGTCGCGCCATTCTTTTTCTGATTTCAACACCACCAAAGGATAAGTTATTGATTTTTAATATAATTATGGTTATGTTGTAGAAAATATTAAGTACTCCAAGTTATAATATAAAGCAATTTTAATCGATGTTCAAATTTCATCCTTCGGAACACATTAATTGGGAAAGAAATGTGTACAAAAGTTTTTCGATTGGAAGTATAGGAAGCAAACTTGACGTCCACTTTAATATTATGGAATAAGGGCGATGGAATGGATCGCAATCCTATGTCCTGACTTTTGACCCCATTTCGTCCATTTTCAATAGGGTTTGTCCCCAGGTGGTCCCCTACCACATACTGAAATTTCATCGAAATCGAACCATTTTTACGCATGTCATGGCACATAAAGGCAATGGAATGCCTCCCGCTCTTATGTCCTGACCTTTGACCCCAATTCAACCATTTTGAATAGGGTTCGTCTCCAGGTGGTCCCCTACCACATTGTAAAATTTCATTGAAATTGAACCATATTTACGCACGTTATGACGTATAAATGCAATGGAATTGATCCCGCTCCTAAGTCGTGACCTTTGACCCCATTTTCAATAGGGTTCGTCCCCAGTGGTCCCCTACCACATACTAAAATTTCATCGAAATCGAACCATTTTTACTCCAGTTATCGTGCGGACGGACAAAGCTGGAGCATATACGCTTCTTCAACCTACGGTTGGAAAGCGTAAAAAAAGCTTGTGAGGGGCGTCAGCAAATGCTGTCGTATCCTGTACGACAGTATTTGATGACGCCCTCACGCCAAAACCGGTCCTGACTCCGAGAGTAATTTTTATATACGTTCCATTTTTGTGTTGCAATATGTCTAATGAATCATGCTTTGTAAGTTCATTTGTTTTTGTTTTGATGGTAGTTCCTAGTCTAAAGCTTTAAAATTTCTTGTGCTCTGTTAGCTACATGTAAACTATTTGAATAAATCTATTTATTCTATGCAGTGTGTGTGTAAAATACTGTTGTGAAAACGTGGTAATGCGATCTTCTGATCAGCTTTCTGTAATTTTAGCAGACAAGTCAATCAAATTCACGTGGATTTTTTTTTTGTTTGAACATTTGAATTGAGCTTTGCATGTTGATACGAAAACCTTATTTGTTTTTAACTGTTTCGGAGGGACAATACGCATAAGAAGCCATAGCTGAAGAGGTGCCTAGTTGTAACCAGTGTTGAAAAATGAAAACGAATTTTTGTTATACGTCAGTCAACTACCGTTGCTTCATTACAAATTACTCGTCAAAAGTGAGGTTTCATTCTTTGGAATCAACAGTCAAAGGCAGTGATGTAGCTCTAAATAAAAAAAAAAAAGTGCTTTAGCGCTGAACGGATTACGAAAATACAACCGCGAAAATAATCTCAATATTTTCGAAATTTCTGTGAAACGTGATTTTTTTTTATTTTTTAGTATTTAGATTAAAATTACGTAACTTGAGCAATTTTAAATACAAAAAAGAAACAAAAAAGAACGTTACGTGGGAGTTATGTTATAAGAATGCTAATTTCTTTTATTTAAATACCGCTCTGTCATTCTACACGGTTCTGGTAAGTCATATGCCGCCCCGGTGGCGCAGTGGTCTAAGCGATGGCTTCTGATCATTCGTACTGACGGGGTCCGGGTTCGAATCCCGGTGAGGCATGGATGTTGTGTTTGTCTTACGGCACTGGCTCTCTCCCTTCCCTGGAACCAGTGGCCCTAAATTAAGGACGGGCGACTGCTTATAGCCCATTGAGTTGCTCACGGTGGTCGTTAAACCTCCAATCCAATCCAATCTAATAAGTCATACACCGATGAGACATTACATTATGACCACCTACCTAATAAGCTATAGGGGACCCCCTTTAGCCCGCTACACAGCGGCCACTCGGCGAGTCATCGATTCGATGAGGTGGCGATAGGTATCCTGGGATTATAATGTCAAGAGCAGGTTCTCCACTTCCCGTACTTGGGGGGGGGGGGGGGGGGTAACGCGAACCCACTTTTCCAAGTCCAACCACAAATGTTCCATTTTGTTCATGTCGCGTGAATTTGGAAGCCAATGCATTAACAGAAAGTCACCTGCATGTTCCTCAAACCACTCCGTGACGATTCTGGCAGTGTAGCATGGCCCATTATCCTGTTGGCCATTACCAGCAGGGAATACAATTACCATGAATGGGTGAACTTGGTCCGCAGTGACGTTCAGATAGCTATCAGGGATAATGGAGCCTAAAGTGTCCCAAGAAAACATAACCGCCGGCCTGTTTCCGCCCAAAAGTGCATACAGGTGCCATAGCCTCCGTTGGTAATCGGCGTATCCGCACTCCCGACCGTCTACGTGACGCACCAGGAATCTTGATTCGTCAGAAAAGGCCATTTCCAATCTCGATGATCTTGGACACATTTCATGAATTGTTGGTGATGACGTGCAGTAAGCATGGGGGCCCAACGGGGTCTTCGGCTACGCCGGCCCATGCGTAGAAGGCTGCGATGAACAGTGTGCTGTGACACACTGCCCTGATCGCCTCTGTTGAAGCTGCGGTTGATTTGTCACACTGTGGCCCTGCGATCGCTGTGAACAATGCGCGACGGTCTCCAATGGCATCAATGAGCTGCGGACGACACACTACTGCACAGCGGTTCCTCGTTTGGCCACCTGTGCACAACATTTGATACGAACTCACTATAGCGAGCGGCGCGTGTACAAGCTGCGCCGTTGCGGAGATTATAGTTCCGAGGCTCCGTGCCATCCCAATTTGTCCTTTCTCAAACTCCGATAAATCGGCAGCTTCTCCCATTCTGACACCGAACACTCCCCTAACCGAAAACCGGTCCTCAGGTTGTATATACACTGAAGAGCAATTGAATTAGAGATACCTGTCTAGTAACGTGTAACACCACCTTTCGCCCTGATGACAGCGGCGATTCGTCTGGGCATGGACTCGACAAGACACCGGAAGCGTTGGGAAGCCATACGGATCCACGATCCCTGAACAAGCTCCCCCAGTTCACGAAGATTTGATGGAGGGAGTCAGAGCCTCGAACATCTCTCCGGATGGCATTCCAGATGTGCTCGATGGGATGGAGGTCAGGTGACCTAGCTGGCCAAGGAAGCGAGGTCACCTCGGTGGAGTGTTCATCCAACTATTCAGATATAATTCGGGAGCGATGGCACGGTGCATTGTCTTGTCGCAGGATGAGGTTCCCAGTGGGATGTTAAAGACTCACAAATGGGAGCAAATGATCATCCAGGATATCCCGGTAACGTTGACCTGTGAGGGACGATGTCACACGTACCAGGGGTCCCATTTCAATCCACGTAAACAGTTCCCAGACGAGAATGCCACCCCACCAGCTTGAAGAGTACCCTGCTGGCAAGAAGGATTCATCGCTTCATGTGGTTTGCGCCGTATACTCGTATCCTGCCATCCGCATGTACCAACGTGAATCTCGACTCATCAGTCCAGGCAACATTTTTCCACATGTCTAGGGTCCAGTGGCGATGTTCCCGCGCCCATGCTGATCTTTGCACTCTGTGTTGTACGGTCAAACCCTCTTGGGACGATGGCTTCTGTACCCCATAGCGAGGAGATGGTGTGGCTGCTCACACGGTTTTTGTGCACCAGCGTGAAATTGCCGAGTGATTTCTTGCACTATGGCCCGTTCATCCACTGTTACAATGCGAGCTAGCCGACGATGACCCCACTCATCCACGCGCTGTTGTCCACGGCAGTTGGCCCTTGCAGGGATGGTTTTACCGGATTCGATGTACTCACAGTGCACCCGTGACACAGTGGCTCGTGAAAATCCCAGTGCCTGCACGACTTCCGAGATGGAGTGACCCATTCGTCGGGCCCCGACAATTTGCCCACGAACAAATGCGCTTAGATCCCTCTTTTTACCCTTACTGCGTCCGACTCTTACTGATTCCCGTCGCATCACTCTGTATATTGTCGGATCGCTGCATACGTCATGTCGTTTACAAAGCCGCCCACAGCGCCACATTTGCATAACGCCAGCTGTCTCTAATTCAATTGCTCTTCAGTGAACTTCACCTATATCCCCGTTCGGTCTCCTGAAGCGCTCAAGGCTGGGCGTTGTCATAATGGAATGGCTCATCGCTGTATGTGTGCTGTTGCAATTTCAAGTGCAATGGTTGTGGACTGCAGAATTAGGTTTCTTTCAACGAAACTTTCTACGACGTTAACCCAAATGGCTATCTTTAGCACAGCATTGAAAGATAATGATGTAGATCAACTGTTTTGCAGTGAGTGAGCTTTACGTGCAAGTTTTTCTCCACCTTCTCTGGTATCAGTTAATTTATCTGAAAGCTCATTAATACCAGGAAGGTGCCAAGAAGGCGGATGAATGGATTCTTTTTCAGCACTCCAAGGGGTAATTAATACAGACATTTAACGTGGCCCAGAAACATCAAACAAAGATCTTCGCTCTTTCCACGTTTATAAGTGAAGTTTTCCGTGACTCACTTATAAACGTGGAAAGAGCGAAGATCTTTGTTTGATGTTTCTGGTCCACGTTAAATGTCTGTATTAATTATTCATTCGCCTCCTAATCATTTCTTCAGTTGCTGCTTAGCATCTTTGGTGAATATCCCCAGCATTGTGCGGGGCTCCAAGCAGCAACCTGCCAACTTGGCTTGGCAGTTAGCGTGTGATTCTGGAGGAATTAGAGGCCGCTGTGGTGTAGCGGAAGCATATCCGGCGCGTAACTGGAAGACCCTGGGTTCGACTCCCGGTGGCGGCCAATGAGAATTTTTCCGTGACTCACTTATAAACGTGGAAAGAGCGAAGATATTTGTTCGATACTCCAAGGGGTATTCTGTGTGCGTAGAGAACCTGTTTGTTTGTTTGTTGGGAATCTCTTTTCTGTCGAGACAGTGAGTCTTATGTTTGGCGCTCTTTGGCCAAGCATAGTTCTTCCGTCATAAAAAATCAATCAGCCTATCAAGCAAGACCGTGACTAAATATAATGTACAAATGATTACCCCCCCCCTCCCACCACCCCAAAAAAACAGAGGAAAGGGCTAGTCTGTTCCTTTGAGGAACGGGACGCCGACCTGTGTCTGAAAAAATGGATAGAGCTCTTGTTTCTACGTCATCACGCTGACCTGCTCCTGGAGCTTCATCAGTGCTGTTGCCAGGCTGTTTTGCATTCTAGGCAAGGCTAAACACCTGCACCCCATCCTCCTTCAACAATTTATTACTAAATTTCAAAAATAAAAATAAAACAACATATGAAAAGGATAAATAAAAACAAAAAGGCATGTAGAAAAAATTTTATAAGACTTTTCAAATTAATAATAGCACTGTTGTGGTATTTATCTTAAAATAAAAAATATAAATTATCAGTTGCATTTTTATGTCAGTAAAAAAACAATCTGAATAAAACTATGCCCTTCAGAGGTCTGTGCCCTATGCGCCTGCCTATTTGGCCTAATGATAGCACCAACTCTGTGTAGCAAGTACAGTGAAAAGATTCACAGTATGTGCACTGCATGGTGAGTAAATCTCTGTTGGATGTTTTCCTTAAATACATACCTGAACTTTTAACTTTTCCAGACATGTCACAGACTATACCTCTGCAATCATTAGTGTTGGTGCCATTAATGTTGTAGACTGCTTAACATCCTCATCATCTGTGATTTCCATTCCAGTTTTCCGGCAGAGGTCTAAAAACTCAAATACATCTTTCTTAAAAGTATTTCAGAATGTCTGGTTTCTGCATCTTTGAATATAGCGTAAAATGAGGACATTTTGCTCATTGTGAGCAGTATCAGGTGTAGCAGCACAAACTAGAGAAAAATAAATTACTTCTGCTCTTTCATGCAGAATGACCTCCAAGATATGCACCCCACACACGCATAAAAAAACAGACACATGAACTTGCCTCTTTTTCACTTTTAACCGGGGTGAGCCATACCTTACGGGATACCAGGGGAGACTCAGCCTCCCCTATGAAATAACCGAAGAACATAAATAATAATTGGAACATGCCATATTTTAAAAAAATAATTAACTAAAAAATGCCAATACCACATTTAAAGCGCTGTATAACAATCTGATTGAGAGAAAAAGCTCATATGTCATCTGATAAAAACATGCCCGTCGAGTCATGTTGTCACAGACTTGCTCTCTGCAAGTCTGTGACAACATGCGATCAAAAAGTTCCGAGACTATAGGTAAGTAGCGCGCCAACAGATGGCAGTATGCGGATGCGCGAGCAGCGGCCGAGGGCAGTGACCTTCATGAGTCGTGCCGTGTGGCGTCGTTCTGTGAACATCGCGAGCTGTGCTGCACGATATTAGATGACCACGTGCAGAACACAGCCACGATTTCGGTATGGACTGCAAAGTAGAGCAGCGAGCGAACATCAAATTTTGCGTCAAACTCGGTAAATCGAAAGCGGAGACGCATGAAGTGTTGTGCAGGCTTATGGCAGCGAAGCAATGAGTCATGTGAGGTGTTTTAAGTGTCACTCGCGCTTCAAGAGCGGCAGAACGGCACTGGATGACGACGAGAGGTCACGGCGACCGTCCACGAGCAAACCCCCGAAAATGTGGACAAAATTAGGGAACTGGTGCATGAGAATCGTCGGAAAGCCATTCAAGACGTTGCTACCATCGTGAATGTGTCATACGAAACAGCGCAAGAAATTCTGACATCGGTTTTGAACATGCACCGCAGTGCTGCAAAGTTTGCGCCGAAGATCCTGAACCCGGAACAGAAGGCGCTCCGTGTCGAGCTCTGTCAAGATCTCTGTCAACAGGTGGTGAATGAACCAGCGTTCCTGTTGCGGGTGATCACTGGGGACGAAACTTGGGTCTACGGTTACGGCCCGGATACCAAACAACAGTCGTCACAGTGGAAGGGTCCGGCATCTGCACGACCGAAGAAGGCCCGATAGGTCCGGAGCGCATCCAAAAGCATACTCATTGTGTTCTTCGATATTTGTGGGGTAGTGCTCCGTGAATTCGTCCCCCAGTGCCAGACCGTCACCGCCTTTTTTTACTGCGATGTTCTGCGGCGTCGTAGGGAGGACATTCGCCGCAAACGACCTGAAATGTCGCGCGGGGGCGATTTCCTGCTCCATCACGACAATGCAGCAGCTCACAGAGCTTTAGCAACACATGCCAGTTTTGCAGCCGCAACAGCATGACTACCCTTCCTTACTCGCCGGATTTGGCGCCCTGCGACTTCTTTTTGTTCCCGAAGATGAAGCTCAAGGGTCGCCGTTTTGAGGCCGTAGACGAAAACCAGCGTGAATCGCAGACGGTGCTTGACACGATTCGCGAACAGGACTTCCAGGGAGCGTTCCAACAGCGGCAAAAACGTTGGCAGCGGTGTATCGCTGCCCAAGGAGTCTACTTTGAGGGAGATCATAGCCAGACTTAAGTAACGTAAGTACGTTCTTGTATATCGGCCTAGCCTCGGAACATTTTGATCGGACTTCGTATAGAAATCGGAAGTTTTAAAATAGTGAAGTGTTTTTATAGAAACTTATTTAAGATACAGGAATGCAGTTCGCAAATCAATTTATCGCTCTGACCAACGTAAAAATAAACATGCTAAACTGCTGCAATCGCGCACCGTATGCCCGTGCATTTCTCCATACGCATTATGATTACTTATTTTTGAAATGCTTTGGATTTAGTGAGGTTCAACGCAAAAGTTTAGGCACAAATAAATATCGACGTAAAAATTCAAAGCCAAGGAACACAAACATTTAAAAGCAACTGTAACATTTCAAGCTGTGTCACACTACGCAATAAGAAACCAATACATGTAATGGATATACATATAAAGAATACATTTGTCGAATTTCAATCAAATCGGCTCTTAATTATTTTTAAACAAAGTTTGGAAATATATTTCGAAATTTAGTCTTCATAAGTTAAACAGTTTTGAGTCATTTCTAAAAAAAAAAAAAAAAAAAAAAAACCCATCCCGAGGGCATCTTTCTGGATTTAGTGCCATTAGCAAATCGACAGTATTTCATCAAACGAATACCCCAGAATTTTAAAATTTTCCATTAACACATCTTGAAAATGGCAATTTGCCGTCAACATAAGAAAGAAATTGCGGAAATGTTACTGACAATTCAAAATGTTCTGTTAGCACATCTCAAAACGGCAGTTTACCGTCAATGTATGAAAAGAATTGCGAAAAGGTTTCAGAAAATTCAAGATTTTTCCGTTATCACTTCTTAAAAACGGCATTTTACCGTCAATATAAGAAAGGAATAATACTGTAGAAAGGTTTCTTAAAATTCAGAATTTTCCTGGCGTACAAAAAATCCGCAAAATTTCAAGTTTATTTCTGTCATTTTTCGGCAAAGATTGTACCAGAAACAGGCTTAGGTAATTCACGAAAGGAATCAGAGAAAGTGGCTCGTGAATTTTAGACTTTTTTACAGTGCGTGAATTATGAGCTCCAGACAATTATTCACTATCAGCGTTGCAGGTGGTTCCACCTAAAATCTTTGCCTTATGTTTCCAATAGTAAAACTTCTTTACATATTTTCTTCGCAATTAATGTATTCCCAAAGATGAAAATTTGCACATCGATTAAACTAACTTTAAGTTATAGAATAGGATGCTTAATACTTTGCTAAAACCATAATTATATTAAAAATCAATCATTTTTCTTTGAGTAATGTTTAGACCTGTTAATAGATGGCGCGACCTGTACATTGATGACATCAGTAGACAAACATATGTTGGATTGCTTAGTTATGGTTATGTTTTATCAAGAATTAAGTATCCTATGCCACAACGTAAAGTTAGTTTTATCCATGTGCAAATTTTCATCCTTGGGAATACATTAATTCTCCTCCATCTGAAGACGAGTCGATTGTCGACCCGAAAGTACTAATGGGTTTTTAATCTTTTAAATATGTAAATATCTGTCGTTTTTTTTTAATTAAATATATCGTTCAAAGACGGTGTAAGCTCTTTAATGTATATGTAAAGAAATTTTACCATTGGAAACATAAGGCAGAGATTTTAGGTGGTACCACCTTAAGGGAAGCATCATACCTGCATCAGGAGGACAACGCACTATGTTATACAGCTCGTGTAGTTACAGATTAGTTTGAGGATCGGCATCATTAAAAAAGCTGGACTGGCCAGCCTAGAGTCCTGATGTGAAACCTATAGAGAATCTCTGAGACAAATTAGATTTCCGGGTACATGGTCAAGAAGAGATCACCCAACTTAGTTCATTACATGAACAAAGATCAAATTTTAAAATGTAAAGAAATATTTGTTTGCGATGTAAAATTCACATAGGTCTATCTCTTTGGCTTGCATTCACCAGGTTTTTTTTTCCTGGGATGGGGATACCAGATCAAACGCGAGACTTTCACTGCGAAGGAGTTCTCATACAGAAAGCGTACAGCTCATGTTCCTCTCTGCAGTCAAGAGATTTGATTTCACGTTCATTCTTCTTCTTCCTTCTGGGCGTTAATGTATCATAGAATCGCAACCTTTTTCTCCTGTGTTTTTATTTGATCTGCCTTTTTTTTTTATTTGATTATCCTCATTTAACTTGAGTAATGATTTCTGGTATGTTGGAAAGCGTATCATAATCAATGCATTGCATGATTTTACTAACTTGTTTGGGTTTTTTTTAGTTTCGAGGTTTACCGACTACTGTGAGCGACACAATTGGCAATGCGTTTCGGAGTCCATAATTTAGGACCACTGGCTGCAGGGAAGGGAGTGAGCGAGTTCCGTAAACACAACATCCATGCCTCACCGGAATTCGAACCTGGACCTACCTCGGACGAATGGTCACAAGCCAGCCCTTTTTTAACTTCTTCCCGATCTTTGTTTTATTGTTTACCGTCAGTGGAAGTATTTATTGGCGGAAATTTGAGGGTTTTTAGTTTTTGATTCGGGAAGTTAGGGTCAGGGTGTATGGCTGTTGACTACGGTGTGAGACTACCTTCGAGCACTAGCGAAGGAGGCGCAATTCAAGATGGAGAAGAAACACCTGAGATTCGACATCAAGTAAAACAAGTTAGTAAAACCATGCAATGCATTGCTTATGATACGCTTTCCAACATACCAGAAATCATTACTCAAGTTACACTGGCGGAAAGTGGAAAAAGAACACCAAGAAGGAACTGGCGGACGATCATGAAAAGTACAAATGTTAATGGGGTCGAGTTTACGTAGGTGTGATGTTAATTTCGGGACCAATCGATGAGCGCTTACGCCAGAGCACGGCATAATATGCAACTTATCGTCGGTGGTATTTAAGGAGTACGGCGAAGTGAATGTACTCAGTCGTAGGCGTACGGACACGTGCGAAGACCCTGAAGAAGCTCCAATGCCTGGACATGGAAGACGTGTACGATTTCAGCAGTTATCGGACTTTGAGCGAGGCCGGGTGGTCGTATCGTCGTATTGCGGAGCGAATTGGACTGGAAGTATCGGTGGTGATACGATGGTGGCGTAGATGATCCGAGGAACATTCCCACACGAGAAGACGTGGAACCGGGAGTCACAGACGGACTGATGAGCGGACCGATCGGCGCATAAGAAGAGCGGCGTTGTCAAGCAGAACATCCACTGCGACGCAAATCCGAGCTGCCGTTGCACCTGAGGTGACTGTGCGAACAACCCGCAACCGTCTACTGGATGCAGAACTACGTGCACGTGTGCCTCTGGCATGTGTACCTCTGACTCCAGCCCACCGTCAGGAACGGCTGCAGTGGTGTCGTCAACGTCTGCACTGGAGAACGCAATGGCGATCTGTCGTGTTCAGCGACGAAAGCAGATTCTGCTTGGGAGCCTCCGATGGCCGTATGCGTGTTCGTAGACGCACAGGGGAGCGTCTCCACCCTTCTTGCATCCGCCAGCGACACACAGGGCCTACTCCTGGTGTGGGGAGCGATCAGCTATCACTCCCGTACACAACTAGTGTTTGTACCGGGTATGTTAAACAGCACCTCCTACATCAACAACATCATTCAGCCCGTTGTGTCATTTGTAAGGTCGGTCCATCGTGGTGTTTTCCAGCAAGATAACGCACTCCTACCCACGGCACGTGCAACGCAACATGCACTTCAGGGTGTGAGACAACTTCCATGGCCTGCACGTTCACCGGATTTGTCCCCCATTGAGCACGTGTGGGATTTTATGAGACAACGACTTATCCGGTCTCCACAGCCAGCCACGACCATCCCCGATTTACGCGTCCAGGTTGAGGATGCTTGGAACTCAATATCCCAAACTTACATCCAACATCTGTACGACAGACTCCATGCCAGAATTGCACAGTGTGACGCAGTTCATGGCGGTTCAACCTCGTACTAACCATTTACATGGAAATGTTATTTTTCAGTTTACCAGCAAATACAGCTGTATTTTGCCCTAACGTTTTGATCACGTTATCCTCTGTATTCCGTTATTATGCTGTATAAATTTCGTTGGTATCAGACGTCTCCTTCTTGGGGTTCTTTTTTCGCTTTCCGCCAGTGTATTAGTCAAGTTATGAGGGTAATGGTTGTGGAATAAATCTCGCTCCTGTGCCCTGACCTTTGACCACATTTCGGGGATATTCAGCAAAACTGGTTCAGTTTGCCTCCGGAGTAGCATGATGAATATTTGTCGCAATCGAAACATTTTTACGTACGCTATGACACATAAGGGCGGTGGAATGGATCTCGCTCCTATGTCCTGACCTTTGACCCCATTTCGTCCATTTTTAATAACGTACGTCCTTAGGTTGTCCCTTACCACATACTAAAATTTCATCGAAATCGAGCCATTTTTACGCGAGTTATCATGCGGAAGGGCAGACAGTCAGACGTAAAAAGCTGGAGCATATACGCTTCTTCAACCTACGGTTGGAAAGCGTAAAAAGCGCCAATAACTCTTTGATCCCATTGCGAGAATCCACGGAAAGGACTCAAAATAATAACCTAAATAATAAATAACTAGTTTTACATGCTATTTTGGGAGTATCTTTCCTCCAGCAATAATAAATAACTCTGTAACTTGTAATGTTCGTGTAAGTATAGCTGACTGAATACTACATAAATCAGTTCTAAAAAACTTCACCTAAAGTGAAACAGGAGTCTTGAATAAAGAAGATTAGTCTTTATTCAGCCACTAATACTTTAGCACTTCAACAAAGTGTAATCAAACACAAACGTGAGCTAATAATAATAATAAAACGATCTGCAGTCGGACCATGTGGATAAAACTGCCTCCAATGCATGGTTAACAAACGGATCACTCTTCCCCGAGACCGAAGGGTTCCTGATGGCTATACAAGATCAAGTTGTAAACACCAGGAACTAGCGGAAGCATATCCTGAAGGACACGTCAGTAGAAACGACACATGTCGGCAATGCCATGAAGCGCCAGAGACCAATTCAGCATATCACAGCAGGGTACAGAGTACTCACACAAACAGAATACAGGAACAGGCACAATCAAGTCGCCAAGGTCGTCCATCAAAAACTGGCAAAGAAAACAACACTTCACTACAACTGAGCCCGTCCCCTACTACAAGTATGAGCCAACAATGCTTCTAGAGAACAACACCCACAAGATGTACGGAGACAGATAAATCAGAACAGATAAGGCCACCCCCCGCAATCGGCCCGACATTGCCCTGGTCGAGAAGGAGAAGAAGTCAACATACCTCATTGGCATATGCAGCATGACCAACACGTGCAACATCCAAAAGGCGCACGGAGAGAAGCTGCCAAAGTATCACGACCTACGATAGGAAGTCAAGGATATGCTGCATATGGAGAACATCACCCCTGTCCCCATATTAATATCCGCCACGGGAGTTGTACCTAAGACCATTCACAGCTCTATACAGTCACTAGACCTTCAACCACCTACATGGAACAACAGGAGGCAGCTAGCTATTTTGAACACTTGTAGGATAGAAAAAAGTTTCTGGACAACTGAGCGAAAGAAATACCACTTCCCAGACTTGGTGCGTCGTACCCGTCCTGGAAGGAAGAGAAGAAAAAGCTCAGGAAGAGGTGGAATCTCATTTTTTCTAATAATAATAATTGGTTAAGAAAACAACACCAACACTAAAGTAGAACACGTAACCTTCAAATAACTCAAACTTCAATTTAGCAACGTTTCTTTCACAAATGGTATTATAATATAACTTCCACCATCTCCACACCATTGCTGCTGCTCACACATTATATAACGTTCAGTTCTCATCGGACACATACATACGTCCCACATTCCGACCTCAAGGTGTTGCCAACCATACTCTTGCGAGAGAGAAGATACCACGTTAAGTTGGGAAAAACGCTAAGGGAGAATGTACTCAAATTTACATGGAAAAGGTGACTACTGTAAAAATGAAAGTTAAATTAGAATATATGTCACAAACTCAGCCACCGTAAAACAAATTGCGTTAATGAGATTTATTTTTTACGCTTTTCATCCGTAGGTTGAAGAAGCGTATATGCTCCAGCTTTGTCAGTTTCTCTGTCTGTCCGCACAATAACTCACGTAAAAATGGTTCGATTTCGATGAAATTTCAGTATGTGCTAGCGGGGAACACTTGGGGACGAACCCTATTGAAAATGGGAAAAATGGGGTCAAAGGTAAGGACATTAGGAGCGGGATCCATTCCATTGCCTCCATGCGTTATAACTCGCGTAATAATAGTTCGATTTCGATGAAATTTTAGTATGTGGTAGGGGACCAGATGGGAATGAACCCTGTTGAAAATGGGTGAAATGGGGTCAAAGGTCAGGGCATAGGAGCGGGATCTATTCCATTGTTTTTATGCGTCATAACTTGCGTAAAAATGGTTCGATTTCGATGAAATTTCAGTATGTGATAGGAGACTACCTGGGGACGAACCCTATCGAAAATGGGAAAATGGGATCAAAGGTCAGGATCTAGGAGCGGGATCCATTCCATCGCCCTTATGCGTCATAACTTGACAAAAATACTTCTATTGCGATAAAAATTTATCATGTTGTTCCGGAGGTATACTGAACTGGTTCTGTTGAATATCTGCGAAATGGGGTCAAAGGTCAGGGCACAGGAGCGAGATTTATTCCACAGCCATTATCCTCATAACTTGAGTAATAACTTAAGTAATGATTTCTGGTATGTTGGAAAGCGTATCATAATCAATGCATTGAATGATTTTACAAACGTGTTTATATTTGAAGAGTGTTCAGTTTTTCCTTTCCCCACCCCCTTTTCATATTGTGAATTATTATTATTATTTTTTGTTTACTTTTCAGCATGGAAAAATTGTTAATTAGTAAAGTAAATTAACAAATGAAACGAAAATGCAAAGGAAAACTTGCATAAAGTTTGAACACAGAGCCTCCAAGAGGAGTTTTAGCCCCCCCCCTGATGCGTTTTAGCTACGACCCTGTTTACACAAAAATGCAGAACATAAGTAAGCAAATAAATAAGTAGCACTTAAGTATTGTGCCCCGCCCCACAAAAAGTGAAACTTCTTAAATTATTTACTTTTGAATATAAAAATCACATTTAGCATCATGCCACAATATTTTGTTCGTAGTAAAGAGTCCCCTCGAAGAATATCTTTTAGTTCATTATATTCTGAAGGATGCGTAATTGTGTGCAAATGACGGTTATACATAACTCCTTATTCTCATTATTGTAAGAATCTCATTCATTTAACTGATATTTCTTTCACATGATCTTGTTTATAAACATGTACAAGAACTATTGTTACGGCTGTGAAAAGGAGTAGCAAGTCCTCTCGAGTAGCTGCTTTCTCGTCATCCAGTTTTTATAAACTAAAACCGCGAAAATGATTTCTAAATATTTTACTTATTTATTGAAAAAAATTGCTTTTCTTTTTAATACTTCATTCAAAGCTGCCATCAGAATTCCCAACTATTTCCTTAACCAGCTTCATATATCCGCTAAACATTTTGCAAAAACTTTTTGCTGAGGCTAAAATGCCCTCTTAACCGTGAGGCACCCCGCACTGCTGGGGTTGCGGAGGTTATCAGTAGATCCCTTGCCCGTGCTTTTTTTAATTCTTGAAAATCATGTGCAGAAAAAATTCCAAAAAATTAACTACGGTTGCTTTTGGTTGAAAGTTTTGGCCACATTATGGTTAAATTTCTTTATGAAATTAATAGTTTCTTCTAAAGCTAGTATATTATTTTGTAAATTTCTACCTTTAATGGAACATGTTTGTGTTCCATTAAAGGCATGTTTTATGGTTCAAAGTTCAAACACAACGTTTAGCGGGAATTTCCCACATCACCTGGACGATAAGATAACACTACTCGGCGCACACGAAAATACAGAACTTCCGGCTTTTGTGAAAAACATTTCCTCCGAAACCAAAACAAAATACATTTGTCTTTGCACCTGACTGTCAGACACGATTGTTATCTTCGAATGTTAGCATGTGATAATTGTACAGCCAGTTTTTCAAATCCTTTGGGCAATTTGTGGTAGGCAGCGAATTTTGAGTGGTGGTAATTTTCAGTGATATAGAATGGAAGATCGTATTAGAGGTAAGACAGTTTCAAGTTTACAGAATTTACGCATGCCTATATACTGTATATATATGTGTATATATATATATAACAAAAAGCAAAACTCTAAGCATTTTTTTTAAATAAAATTCTGGATATCAAGCCTGCAGAGGCAAATTGCTATGACATTTGAAAACTTGTACACGTCTCCCATTAGATGACATTGTCAGTACCCTCAAGTTATTCCTTTTCAAATTAATATCTCTAGCATTATTTCGGAAAATTCTTGGTATACACTGCTAAATTGCTGTATTAAAAATAATTTTCTCCTCTACAATAATAAATTTTATAAACATGTTAATGAAATCCCCATGAGGGTGTTCACATTCCACTAGTGTATGCAACTTGTTCTTGTTCTTCAAAGAATTTCAGTTTATGAAGACAAATTCTTTCAATCAGTATTATTATTCTCATACCTACAGATACATAGATGACCTACTTTGCTTGAATAATTCAGAAAATATCGAAAAAGGCTTTGCAGCTATTTATCCTAAATGCCTTAAACTTAATAAAACAAATAACAGTAACCAAGTACTAGAATTTTTGGATTTAGCTATAAATCTTAATACAGGCAACCCTGTACACAGCCTCTATAATAAGAGAGTTTAAATTTTAAAAAAATTTTCAAATATGGTATGTTTTCAATAAAGTAATAATATAGCAATATTTCCAATAAAGTAAGAGAAAATGTATTTATTTCACAAGTCCTAAGACTTTCTAGAATATGTAGCTTAAACTCTGAACTAGAAAAACCTGTTATTGTTTTAATCAAACAGTTTCTTGATAACCAAGTGCCTAAAAACTTCTTAAAAGTTGCATTAAGAAAAATATTGTAGTTCTCTAAAATAGAATTACGATGGAAGACTTAAATTAACTTTAACTTTGTTAACCGAATGAATTGTCTAAATTAAAGCTAATTTTAGAGGTTTAGATGATGATGTGGTCAACTAAACATTTAGGAACCTGTAATACAGTATTTACTCCCATTCAATTGATTCACAAAAAAAAAAAAAAAAAAAAAAAAAGGATATGCAATAAATAAAAATGTACAAAAAAAAAAAAAAGGATAAAACTTTTAAGTAAAAATATAGTTTAAAAAAATTCATATAAAAATATTTGTTATTTGGGTTTTTGAAATACTTTAAAAACTTTTGGAAGCAGAGAAATAAATTACTCTACTACCAGAAAGGGCTTTCTAGTATTCTGGTTCACTGTGAAAATTCGTAGCGGTTTTTTCAGAACTTTGATTCTGGTGTCTTGAAGGTTCTACAATAGAACATCCTTGTGTGGCTCCCTGGAAGGTTCTAAAGTTGGCCGCTAGGTAGCGCTTCAACGGATATGCCCCTGCGGTCAGTAGTTGCTGACCCATTAGTTGGACTGCTAAAGTACTTCTAAGGGCTGGCAAGTCGTTTTTCTGTCTTCTTGATATGAATTTTTATTTTATTTTCTAATCTTATGAGTTATTCATCACTGTTTAGTAGCATGTTTTTTTTTTTTTTTTTGGCTTTGCTGCGGTTGGCGTTTCTTCCGCGGAATATCTGGTCTGCGTATTTAGGTCACTTTGGAGCTTGTAACAAGAAATTGGCTACAAGTTGTTTGATCTTAGGCCAAGGGCCTTCCGGTAGCTTCAATGATTAGAGCAATATTTTGTAAATAATTAACCTTGTATTAGCAATAAGCTGCATTAACTATAATATTATTTCTTATTTTTATTGTTATGGTGTGTTTAGGTTTTTAGTAAAAAGAAAATTTTCGTTACTTATTGGTGTGTTCTAAACCAAACTTTTTGAAATTATTTTGTGTGTCTTGGGCATTTCCCTTGATTATATATGGCTAGGATTTTGACTTTTTGAGTTCAATCTCTCATGCTCCAGCTGTGCAGTAGTAAAAATGCACTGTTTGCTAATACAGATCTTAAATCTTGTGTTTTAAATTTGCAATTTTAAAAGATACTCTTTGATATTTGTTTAAATTTAGTATTAATTTTTTATTCAATTTTCCATGTGAAAAAGAATTTGTTACTCTATTTATTCACCTCTTCATTGGGTCGGTTCTTACACTTTTTCAGTATTTCTTCTTTTTTGGGATTTTTTTTTTTTGGGTGTTCGTCATACTTTAGAGTTAATTGCTGAGATTCTCTCGATAGTCTGTGTGAGGTCGGGCAATGTGTTTTAGTTTGCTGGTTATTGGTTTGGGAGTCCTTATTAAATCTGACAAAATTAAAATTTGGTAAATTTTAACACTAAACTTAGTTTGTCCTGATAGCAAACTAAAATAGCAGAAACCCACCCTTCCATGGTCTCAGTAGATAAATGAGTGATTTTCTTAATGCTTGCTCTTGACGAAGCCGTTGGAGAATCAGTCATTGATCTGCTTCCCTGCATTCGTCTGTTCATTTGTTTGCTCTCGTTTGGAGCTCGATTGCCTCGGATGATTGGAGTAATTACAGCTTTTCGTTTGCTCGTTCTCGGGAATTGTTTGTTTTATTTTCCTCCAGATTTCTTTTATTTTTATTGTTTTTTTAATGAAAAAAAATTTCTTAGAGTTTTGCTTTTTGTTGTATCGTGGTTTGGTCTCTCTTTTATGCGGCCTGGGCGCTTTAGAATTTCAAAGGTGTTTTTTTTGTTTTAATTTCTTGTTGGTTTATATATATATATATATATATACTTCCAGTCCTCCCAGCAGAAGTTGCACATGCAATCAAGAACATGAAGCGGGGGAAAGCTCCAGGAGAAGATGGAATTACTATAGACATCATACAAGAAGCAAGTGGAGAAATTGAAACAGTACTCGCCCAAATTTTCACTCGATGCCTTAATGAAGGGAAGATTCCTGAGGATTGGAACAATGCTACAATGATCCTGCTACATAAAAAAGGTGACATTGAGGATCTCAGGAACTACAGACCTATCAGCCTCCTATCAGTAGTTTATAAAATCTTCACTAAAGTTCTTTCACACCGCTTGAAGGTAACACTGGACATGGCTCAACCGAGAGAACAAGCCGGATTCAGGAGTGGCTACAGCACAATAGATCATATCCACGTACTGAGAGAACTAATTGAAAGAGCGAGGGAATATGAACTTCCATTGTGCATGGCTTTTATCGATTATGAAAAGCCTTTGATTCGGTGAAAACCATCAGCAGTTACCACGGCTCTGAAATCCTGCGGTATTGAAGATGCATACATTAATATTATTAACAACATCTATGAAAATGCAAGTGCAAAGATTCGGCTGTTTGAAAATACAACACACATAAAAATTGGAAAGGGAGTGAGACAAGGTGACACCATATCTCCGAAGCTCTTTAATGCCACATTGGAAAATGTCTTTCAATCACTGAACTGGGAAAACAAAGGGATAAAGATTAATGGAGATTATCTAACCCACCTTCGTTTTGCTGATGACTTAGTCATTTTTGCAACTACCCCATCAGAGCTGCAGAGTATGATCCAGGAACTTGCTGACAAGAGTAAAGAAGTGGGATTAAAAATGAACTTTCAGAAGACAAAAGTGATGTTCAATGCTTTTACAAGAAATGAAGATTTATCGATTGATGGAGAAAAACTGGAGATAAACAGATACGTATGTTTATCTTGGACAGCAGATATCAAGTGAGGGTCACATTGATGAAGAAATTAATCGGCGTACAAAACTTGCCTGGAGAGCTTTTGGAAGAAACAGCATAATTTTCAAGAGCAATATGCCATTATGTCTTAAAGAAAAGTGTTTGATCAATGCATCCTTCCAGTGCTTACGTATGGTGCAGAGACGTGGACCTTAACTAAAGAGACATACAAAGGCTGCAGACAACTCAAAGAAGCATGGAGAGGTGCATGCTTGGTATAACCAGGAGAGATAAGAAGAGGAACTCGTGGATCCGAAAAATGACGAGAGTGGAAGACATCATGATCAGAGTTAAATCCCTGAAATGGCAATGGGCTGGACATACTGCCAGAAGGACAGACCATAGATGGACAGCCGAAATTTTAGATTGGATTCCAAGGGACAGGAAAAGACCCAGAAAAAGACCACATGGGAGATGGGTGGATGAAATTCGTAAATATGGGGAGTGACATGGAGGAGACTGGCACAAGACAGACCGTTGTGGAGGAAACTTGGGGAGACCTTCGTCCAGCAGTGGATTGATAATGGTTGACAATGATGATGATGATGATGATATATATATATATATATATATATATATATATATATATATATATATATATATATATATATATATATATATATCATCATCATCATTCTCAACCATTATCAATCCACTGCTGGACGAAGGTCTTCCCAAGTTTCCTCCACAACGGTCTGTCTTGTGCCAGTCTCCTCCATGTCACTCCCGCATACTTTCGAATTTCATCCACCCATCTTCCATGTGGTCTTCTTCTGGGTCTTTTCCTGTCCCTTGGAATCCAATCTAAAATTTCGGCTGTCCATCGATGGTCTGTTCTTCTGGCAGTATGTCCAGCCCATTGCCATTTCAGGGATTTAACTCTGATCAAGATGTCTTCCACTCTTGTCATTTTTCGGATCCACGTGTTCCTCTTCTTATCTCTCCTGGTTACACCAAGCATGCACCTCTCCATGCTGCTTTGAGTTGTCTGCAGCCTTTGTATGTCTCTTTTAGTTAAGGTCCACGTCTCTGCACCATACGTAAGCACTGGAAGGATGCATTGATCAAACACTTTTCTTTTAAGACATAATGGCATATTGCTCTTGAAAATTATGCTGTTTCTTCCAAAAGCTCTCCAGGCAAATTTTGTACGCCGATTAATTTCTTCACCAATGTGACCCTCACTTGATATCTGCTGTCCAAGATAAACGTACGTGTCTGTTATCTCCAGCTTTTCTCCATCAATCGATAAATCTTCATTTCTTGTAAAAGCATTGTCCATCACTTTTGTCTTCTGAAAGTTCATTTTTAATCACACTTCTTTACTCTTGTCAGCAAGTTCCTGGATCATACTCTGTAGCTCTGATGGGGTAGTTGCAAAAATGACTATGTCATCAGCAAAACGAAGGTGGGTTAGATAATCTCCATTAATCTTTATCCCTTTGTTTTCCCAGTTCAGTGATTGAAAGACATTTTCCAATGTGGCATTAAAGAGCTTCGGAGATATGGTGTCACCTTGTCTCACTCCTTTTCCGATTTTTATGTGTGTTGTATTTTCAAACAGTCGAATCTTTGCACTTGCATTTTCATAGATGTTATTAATAATATTAATGTATGCATCGTCAATACTGCAAGATTTCAGAGCCATTGCAACTGCTGATGGTTTCACCGAATCAAAGGCTTTTTCATAATCGATAAAAGCCATGCACAATGGAAGTTCATATTCCCTCGCTCTTTCAATTAGTTCTCTCAGTACGTGGATATGATCTATAGTGCTGTAGCCACTCCTGAATCCAGCTTGTTCTCTCGGTTGAGCCATGTCCAGGGTCACCTTCAAGCGGTGTGAAAGAACTTTAGTGAAGATTTTATAAACCACTGATAGGAGGCTGATAGGTCTGTAGTTCCTGAGATCCTCAATGTCACCTTTTTTATGTAGCAAGATTATTGTAGCGTTGTTCCAATCCTTAGGAATTTTCCCTTCATTAAGGCATAGAGTGAAAATTTGGGCGAGTACTGTTTCGATTTCTCCACTTGCTTCTTGTATGATGTCTACAGTAATTCCATCTTCTCCTGGAGCTTTTCCCCGCTTCATGTTCTTGATTGCATGTGCAACTTCTGCTGGAAGGACTGGAAGAACTCTGGTACTGGTACCTTTCATGATGTCTGGAGTACATGTATCATCCCTTTCATATAATTTGGAGTAGAAATATTTCACTCTTGTCAAAATTTCGCCTCTATTTCTTGTTACAGAACCATCTTCTTTTCTCAGTGCCATAATCTGTTTTTTCCCCTTACTGAGATGTCCCTTTGCTATCTTTAGGCTTTGGTTGTTTTCAATTGCTTTCCTTACTAGTTCACAGTTGAATTTCCTACGATGTAAGGTCAGGTGATGCGTAACATCACAGCCTCTCCTTGACAAATGTCAACCCCGCCTTCTCGTGGTACATCCTGTTCCCACTAAAGGGTCTCTGACGACCGCCAATAGCGGTATAACTATGCCATCGGGATTAGAGGAAATGCTATCCCACACTCACCAACCCGCTTGGCCGGCGTGGTGAGTTATGGCCAAACCCCTCCAAAATGACTCCACAACTTAAATCTTGGCCCTCAGTCTCCGGCAGCTGGAATGTACCTGGCCAAGGCAGCGGCCAGTGCGACATGAAGGCAGAGGGTGCTAAGAATCCCCGGAGGACCGGACTAGGCTGCCATCTGATGCTGACCTTGGCTACGTATAACGGACGCTCCCTATCTTCTGATTCAAGGCTGCTTGAATTGGAAGAGGAACTACAAAGGATCAAGTGGGACATCGTCCGGCTAAGTGAGGTAAGGAGAAAAGGAGAAGATCTAATTGAACTGAAAAGTGGACATCTCTTCTACTATCGTGGGACAGATACTGACAGAACTAGTGGTGTTCGATTTATAATAAACAAGAAACTGAATGATAAAGTTGTAGAAGTTGAAAGTTCCTCTGACAGAGCTGCACGACTTGTTATCCAACTCTCGAGAAGATACCAGGCTCAGATTATTCAAACTTATGCACCCACCACAAGTCATGCTGAAGAAGAAATTGAAGAATTTTATGAGAAAATTCGTGATCTAAATAATAAAGGTAAGCAGTACTTGAAGATAATTATGGGAGATTTCAATGCAAAAATAGGGCAACGGAAACAGGATGAAACTTCAGTAGGTAAATTCGGTCACGGCAACAGAAACCAGCGTGGAAATACTCTCGTAGAGTTTGCAGAGGCAGAAGGGTTTTTCATCTTGAACTCCTTTTTCAAGAAAAAGCCACACAGGAAATGGACATGGAGACATCCAAATGGGACGACAAGTGAAATTGATTTTATTATGTGTAACAAAAAAATTCGTCATAGAAGACTGCAGTGTGCTAAACAAGTTCAACACATGCAGTGACCATAGATTGGTGAGATGTAAGATGCACCTCAACACTAAACTCGAACGTAGCAAGCTCATAAGACAAACAAAATGTATTGACATAACCAACCTTAAAAAACACCATAATACCTTCAAATTGGAACTGAAGAACAGATTCTCTGCTTTAGAAGGCCTAACATCGGAAGAAGTGGATATTTCTGAAGTTAACAGAAAAAGTAACCAAAGCTCTTATAAATATATATCATCATCATCATCATCATTGTCAACCATTATCAATCCACTGCTGGACGAAGGTCTCCCCAAGTTTCCTCCACAACGGTCTGTCTTGTGATATATATATATATATATATATATATATATATATATATATATATATATATATATATATATATATATATGTTTATATGCAGTGGCGTACTTAAATAAAGAGAGGGTAGATGCATAGATCTATATACTTGTACAAGTAGTATAGCATGTAAGTCAGTATTTGAAAAAACGAGATTACTAAATAGTAGAATATCATGTGCAAGTAAAATGTGACAAAGAATTTAATCTATGTATAACGTACGGTGAAAGTTAATTTTCAAATTCAAAAACCGTCTCCGAAAATTGTTTCTGGCTACGGCCCTGCTCGTAGCATTGGTTCAGCTCTGATTCGGACACAGTTTCGTGTTACCGAAATGTTCAGTTGTCTGTAAATCGGTGTAGTATTAATGAAATGCTTAGTCCCCTTCCAGAAATTATGTATATACCCAGTCGAGTCACATTATTTTGACCACCTCCTACTTTTGACGTCAACAGCGCGTAGCCAATGAATATATAATGTATAAGGTGTGCTGTAGGCATTCTGAAAACATATCACCCGTTGTTGTCATGGATAAAAGGAGCGATTTATCAGATTTGCAAAAAGGCATGATTACCGGCTCTCTGGCCAAGAGTGGCAGTATTTCTGAAACAACGCAGCTTGTGAAATGTTCGCGTGCTTCTGTGGTTAAAGTGTATCGTGATGGGAGAAATGACAATATTGCGTATAAATGACTTGGGAACTGCGGAGCACCACGTGCAACTGATGTGAGAGGGCCGATCCACACGCTACTCTGGAGCAATTCACTAGCTGAATGAACCAGGGGGCTACCAGAAGTGTGTCTAAAACGACAGTTCAGCGAACCCTGCTGCGTATGGGGATCCGATGCAGATGGATGGTCACTGCACCTATGCTGACGGAGGTGTATCGGCAAAAAAGGCTTACATTTGCATTGCAGTATCGGAATTGGACCTCCGCTGATTGGCAGAGGATTGCCTTCTCCGATGAGGCACGTTTTCTGCATCATCGAGCGAATGGATTTTTGGCGTATAAGGCGAGAAACATCGGAGAACAAACACTCTTCAACCTCTGCTGGAAGAGCACAAGCTCTTCCAGCATAGGTTCCCTGGGTCCACTCATACCTGTAAAAGGCACTATGGACCGAATTCGTTATGAATCCATTCTTGCAGACCACGTACACCCATACATGCTGATTGTCTTCCCTGGGGCGGATGGAATCTTCCTGCATGACAATGCGACGTGTTACACAGCTAGAAATGGCCAAGAGTAGTTGGAAGAGCACGATGAAGACTTCAAAATATTTCCCGGGCCCCCTAATTCCCCAGACCTAAACCCAATTGAGCATCTGTGGGACCACCTCGATCGTGTTGTTTGCTGTGTGGACCCTGTCAGATGCACTGCGTCAGCATGGCTCCACATACCTGTGAACACCTTCCAGCACCTTATTGAGTCACTCCCAGCCCATCTCGCTGCTGTCCGCGCTGCACACGGCGGTTACTCTGGATATTAGCTGGTGGTCACAATAATGTGACTCAACCGTGTATATGACATGAATTACTACGTGATCAGTTGAGATTATCACACTGATAAGGGATTTTTGGAAAGGATGTAACGCAGCGGCAGATCCAGAAACTTTTGGCAGTGATGTCCGGATTTTAGAGAGATGAGTTCCCTCCGTTTGTAATGTCACTCTCATGTTCCATGGTCTGATACATCAGTTTCGTGGTTGACGTCATTCATAAAGCGTTGGAAACCAATCAGAAGCCTTCGTTTCCAAGTGATATCACTAAAAGAGGGAACTCATACTTTTAAAGTCATGGCCATGTATTATCTAGACTGCCCTCAAGCCCTCAAACTCCGCATCATCGATAGGTCCTTCTGGTCTACCGCGTGGTCCATTTTCGAGTCTAATATCGCCGGGCTGGAATTTAACAAATCAGCATAGTTTCTGGAGTTTGCCAACGGTGCCGTTCCCAAATCGTTTATTGATGTTGCAAGCTGTGTCTGATGTATGGTGTCAAAGTTTAAACTCATGTAAGAAAATGACACGAATTTGGCACAGATCCATCGTCCTCTTCAGTGTTGAATAATCCCCTCCAACCTGATGGCATTGACAAAGTTACCAGTGCTTTTTAGGCCGCAAGCAGCCGTGTCTCTTTTAATTATGCACTTAAAGCACTTCTGAAATACTTTGTACATATTGCAACTAATTGTTTACGTCATATAACCTTCACAAAGCATTTCTTTAGTTTAATATTGTCTTTATTTTATTCGCGTTTTTGTGTTGTCAGAAGTTGTGGAGTAGGGGTTTTTATAATCCAGATTTCTGTCAAACATCTGTGCTTTAGAAAAAAATAATATTTCCTTTTTATTGCAATATTTAAGAATTTGTAGTACTTTAGTATTGCTATTCAGGTTTAAATTCTCTCTTAGGCGACTAGGTAACTTGGCAATTTGTTATTGCTGAACATTATTTCTGATTCATTATGTCACTCTTACAACTTGAGTTTTCTATAATCATCTTCTTTCTGTTTATTAGTAACAGATGAAGAGCATGGGTCGGGCCAGGAAAGTTAATGGATGCAAGCTAAATTGTTAACTAAAGCTTGGTCATACAACTCTGCGGAGGTCATGACATATATATATTTTTTAAAAATTTTTTGGTGGGCTTATTACTTGCATCTATGACTTTGCAGAAACCCATTTCCAAATAGGTCTTTGTGGAAGTGAGAAAATGCAGAGTTTTTGCTAGTCCTTGATAAAGCCAAGGCTCAGTATTCTCGACACTTTCTGCATTCAGTTTTTTTATTTTTTTCTTTTTACTCACACCGGTCAATACATAAACTTTTCTATGTTGTACTTGGTATGAGTCAAAAAATTTTTTTGCTTCAGTCTCTTCTTAATAGAATGTGAATTCTGAATTTTCATAACTGCTGCGTTGCGCGTTTTGATCTTCAGGTTATTTTGCAACTTTCGTTTTAAATTCTTAAGTTTTTCGTATGTTTTCGGCTCTGCTCTCAAGTATATATATATATTTATATATCATCATTGTTAACCATTATCAATTCACTGCTGGACGAAGGTCTCCCCAAGTTTCTTCCACAACGGTCTGTCTTGTGCCAGTCTCTTCCATGTTACTCCCGCATACTTTCGAATTTCATTCGCCCATCTCCCATGTGGTGTATAAAGGTTAATGGAGATTATCTAACTCACCTTCGTTTTGCTGATGACGTAGATATTTTTGCAACTACCCCATCAAAGCTGCAGGGTATGATCCAGGAACTTGCGGACAAGAGTAATCAAGTGGGATTAAAAATGAACTTTCAGAAGACAAAAGTGATGTACAATGCTTTTACAAGAAATGAAGATTTATCGATTGATGGGGAAAAGCTGGAGATAACCAATACCTACATTTATCTTGGACAGCAGATATCAAGTGAGGGTCACATTGATAAAAAAATTAATCGGCGTATAAAAATTGCCTGGAGAGCTTTTGGAAGAAACAGAATAATTTTCAAGAGCAGCATGCCATTATGTCTTAAAAGAAAAGTGTTTAGTCAGTGCATCCTTTCAGCGCTTACGTATGGTGCAGAGACGTGTACCTTAACTAAAAGAGACATACAAAGGCTGCAGACAACTCAAAACAGCATGGAGAGGTGCATGCTTTGTGTAACCAGGAGAGATAAGAAGAGGAACTCGTGGATCAGAAGAATGACAAGAGTGGAAGATATCATGATCAGAGTAAAATCCCTGAAATGGCAATGAACTGGAGATACTATCAGAAGAACAGACCATCGATGGACAGTCGAAATTTTCGATTGCATTCCAAAAGACAGGAAAAGACCCAAAAGTCCACATGGGAGATGGGTGGATGAAATTCGAAAGTATGCGGAAGTAACATGGAGGAGACTGGCACAAGACAGACCGTTGTGGAAGAGGCTTGGAGAGACCTTCGTCCAGCAGTGGATTGATAATGGTTGACAATGATGATGATGATGATATATATATATATATATATATATATATATATATATATATATATATATATATATATATTTCATTATATGTACATTAATATATATATATCATCATCATCAACCATTATCAATCCACTGCTGGATGAAGGTCTCCCAAATTTATTCCACAATTGTCTGTCTTGGGCCTGTCTCCTCCATGTCATTCCAGCATACTTTCGAATTTCATCCTTCCATCTCCCATGGGGTCTTCTGTGTCTTTTCTTGTCCCTCGGAATCCAGTTTAAAATGTCGGTTGTCCATCGGTGGTCCGTTCTTCTGGCAACATTTCCAGCCCATTGCCATTTCAGTGATTTCACTTTGGTCATGATGTCGTCCACTCCTGTCATTTTCCTTATCCAACAGTTGCTCTTCTTATTTTTCCTGGTTACACCAAGCATGCGTCTCTCCAAGCTTCTTTGAGTTGTCTGCAGTTTTCGCATGTCTTTTTTACGCTTTGCAACCGTAGGTTGAAGAAGCGTATATGCTCTAGCTTTTTCCGTCCGTCTGTCCGTCTGTCGGCACAATAACTCACGTAAAAATGGTTCGATTCCGATGAAATTTTAGTATGTGGTAGGGGACCACCTGGGGACGAACCCTATTGAAAATGGGTGAAGTGGGGTCAAAGGTCACGACATAAGAGTGGGATCCATTCAATTGCCCTCATGCGTCATAACTTGCGTAAATATGGTTCGATTTCAATCAAATTTTAGTATGTGGTAGGGGACCACCTGGGGACGCACCCTATTGAAAATGGGACAAATGGGGTCAAATGAGGACATAGGATCGGGATCCATTCCATCGCCCTTATCCCACACTATTAAGGTGGACGTCAAGTAATTTTGCTTCCTGTATTTCCAATGGAAAACGTTTTGTACCCATTTCTTTCACAATTAGTGTGTTCCCAAGGATTGAAATTTGAACATCGATTAAAATAACTTCATACTATTACTTGGAATACTTAACATTTTCTAAAACATAAGCATAATTATATTAAAAAAACAACAACGTTTCCTTTGGTGGTGTTGAAACCAGAAAAAAGATCGCGCGACCTGTACTTTTTTGACGTCAGTGGATAAATAAATGTTGGATTGCATATTTACGGTTACGTTTTAGATAATATTAAGTATTCCAAGTTATGAAATGAAGCTATTTTAATCGATGCTCAAATTTTCATACTTGGGAACGCATTAATTGTGAAGAAAATGTGTACAGAAGTTTTTCCATTGGAAGTATAGGTAGCAAAATGACTTGACGTCCACCTTAAGTATCAATTCTTTTATTTTAAAAACGGCTCTAAGGATTTTGATGAAGTCATTAACCTACCGTTTTCTGGTTCTAGAAATCGATTTAGCTTGATCTCGACTTTAGAAAAACTCGTTTAGTGGGTTAAATAACCACCCCGAATCACCACGCTTTTAGTGTCATGATGTCGTTCTATTAATGTTACCCATGCTTAGAAATATTATGACGTCACAAGCTCGCGACTGAGATGTTGGCGCGCGGTCACGCCATCTATCTCATTACGCCACGCGTTGTGTGTGGATCCTGTTAAAGTTTTATGACGTCACACTCTTGCGAGCAGATGGTCGCGATTCCCATCTGCCTCATTACGTCACGCGTTGTGTGCGTATGTCCGTCCGCACGATAACTCGCCTTACAATCTTTCGATTTCGATAAAATTTTAGTATCTGGTAGGGGATCACCTGGGAAGGAACCCTATTTAAAGTGAATGAAATGGAGTCAAAGGTCAGTACATAGGAGCGGGATCCATTCCACTGTTCTTATGCGTCATAAGTAACGTAAAAAAGGTTCGATTTCGATGAAATTTTAGTATGTGATAGGGGACCATCTGACGACAAACCCTATTGAAAATGGGCGGAATGGGGTCAAAGGTCAGGACATAGGAGCAGAATCACTTCCATCGCCATATGCGTCATAGCTTAGGTAAAAATGCTTCGATTTGTATGAAATGTTAGTATGTTGTAGGCACTTGCCTGGGGACGAATCCTGTTGAAAATGGGCGAAATGGGTTCAAAGGTTAGTACACAGGAGCGGGATCTATTCCATAGCCCTTATGCATCATAACTTACGTAGAAATGATTCGATTGCGACAAACCTTTATCATGTTATTTCGGAGGTATACCGAACCGGTTCTGCTGAATATCATCGAAATAGGATCAAAGGTCAGGGCACAGGACCGAGATTTTTTCCACAGCCACTTTTCTCATAACTTGAGTGATAACTTGAGTAATGTTTTCTGGTATGTTGGAAAGCGTATTATAACCAATGCATTGCATGATTTTAAAAGTTTGTTTAGTTAAGGTCCATGTCTCTGCTCCAAACGTAAGCACTGGCAGGATGCATTGATTAAACACTTTACTTTTGAGACGTAATGGCATACTGCTCTTAAAAATTATGCTGTTTCTTCCAAAAGCTCTCCAGGCAAGTTTTATACACCGATTAATTTCTTCATCAATGTTACCCTCACTTGATATCTGCTGTCCAAGATAAACTTACGAATCTGTTATCTCCAGCTTTTCTCCATCAATCAATAAATCTTCATTCCTTGCAAAAGGATTGCACATCACTTTTGTCTTCTGAAAGTTCATTTTTAATCCCACTTGATTACTCTTGTCAGCAAGTTCCTGGATCATACTCTGCAGCTCTGATGGGGTAGTTGCAAAAATGACTACGTCATCAGCAAAACGAAGGTGAGTTAGATAATCTCCATTAATCTTTATCCCTTTGTTTTCCGAGTTCAGTGACTGAAAGACATTTTCTAATGCGGCATTAAAGAGCTTGGGGGATATGGTGTCTCCTTGTCTCAGTTCCTTTCCAATTTTTATGTGTGCTGTATTCTCAAACAGCCGAATCTTTGCACTTGCATTTTCATAGATGTTATTAATAATATTAATGTACGCATCTTCAACACCGCAGGATTTGAAAGCCATTGTAACTGCTGATGGTTTCGCCGAATAACAGGCCTTTTCATAATTGATAAAAGCCACGCACAATGGAAGTTCATATTCCGTCCCTCTTTCGATTAGTTCTTGTTCTCTCGGTTGAGCCATGTCCAGTGTTACTTTCTAGCGGTGTGAAAGAACTTTAGTGAATATTTTATAAACCACTGATAGAAGGCTGATAGGTCTGTAGTTCCTGAGAACCTCAATGTCACCTTTTTTATGTAGCAGGATCATTGTAGCGTTGTTCCATTCCTCAGGAATCTTCCCTTCATTAAGGCATCGAGTGAAAATTTGGGCGAGTACTGTTTTGATTTCTCCACTTGCTTCTTGTATGATGTCTGCAGTAATTCCATCTTCTCCTGGAGCTTTTCCCCGCTTCATGTTCTTGAGTGCATGTGCAACTTCTGTTGGGAGGACTGGAAGAACTCTGGTACTGGTACCTTTCATAATGTCTGGAGTACATGTATTATCGCTTTCATATAATTTGGAGTACAAATCTTTCACGCTTGTAAACATTTCGCCTCTATTTCTTATTTCAGAACCATCTTCTTTTCTCAGTGCCATAATCTGTTTTCTTCCCTTACTGAGATGTCCTTTTGCTTTCTTCAGGCTCTGGTGTTTTCAATTGCTTTTCAAACTAGTTCGCAATTGAATTTCCTTATGTCTTCAGTGATACCTTTTCGTACTGTCTTGCATAGCTATATATATTCAGCGTTGGAAGTTACGTTTTTATTTGTCCTCATCTCCCTTCTCTTTTTCATCAACATTTTGGTTTTTCCTGAAATTATCTTCATATGTAACTTGTTTTTAGTACCACCTATTTTTGTTGCTGTTTCCACAAGAGCCTTTGTGAGTTCTCTGTTAACTTAACAAATATCCACTTCTTCCGATGTTAGGCCTTCTAAAGCAGAGAATCCGCTCCTGAGTTCCAACTTGAAGGTATTATGGTGGTTTTTAAGGTCGGTTATGTCAATACATTTTGTTTGCCCTATGAGCTTGCCACGTTCGAGTTTAGTGTTGATGAGCATCTTACATCTCACCAATCTATGGTCACAACCTGTGTTAAACTTGTTTAGCACACTGCAGTCTTCGATGACGAATTTTTTGTTACACATGATAAAATCAATTTCATTTGTCGGCCCATTCGGATGTTTCCATGTCCATTTCCTGTGTGGCTTTTTTTTTTAAAGAGGAGTTCATGATGTAAAACCTTTCTGCTTCTGCAAATTCTACGAGAGTATTTCCGCTTTGATTTCTGTTCCCGTAACCGAATTTACCCCCGAAGTTTCATTCTCTTGCTGTTGCCCTACTTTTGAATTGAAATCACCCATAATGATCTTCAAGTGCTTTTTGCCTTTGTTATTTAGATTCTGAATTTCCTCGTAAAATTCTTCAATTTCTTCTTCAGGGTGACTTGTGGTGGGTGCATAAGCTGGAATAATCTGGGCCTGGTATCTTCTCGAGAGTTGGATAACGAGTCGTGCAGCTCTGTCAGAGGAACTTTCAACTTCTACAACTTCATCCTTCAGTTTCTTGTTTATTATAAATCCAACACCACTAGTTCTGCCAGTATCTGTCCCACGATAGTAGAAGAGATGTCCACTTTTCAGTTCAATGAAATCTTCACCTTTTCTCCTTACCTCACTTAGCCCGACGATGTCCCACTTGATCCTTTGTAGTTCTTCTTCAAATTCATGAAGCCCTGAATCAGAAGACAGGGAGCGTCCGTTGTAAGTAGCCAAGGTCAGCATCAAATGGCAGCCTAGTCCGGTCCTCCGGTGATTCTTAGCACCCTCTGCCTTCATGTCGCAATGTATATATAATAAAATAGTGATTATATGTATATAATCAATCAACAAATTTCAGCCCCCCTTAAAATTTGTAATTGCCACTCCCCCGGAAAAAACTCTCTGAATGCAAGACTGACTGCATCTGAGACAGTGTTGCGTGACGTGTATGGGAAGCTAATTGCTTCTCAGTCATTCGATGGTATACACTTTTCAAAGATGGATGGGGAGATTTGGAACATAAAGAAAGGCTCGGACGCCTCAATTCCTTGAGAAATTTCCCAAACGGATGAAAAGTGATCGCTGCGTGACATTGAAGATGCTGGAGTGTGAGCTCGGTGTTAATAAGGAGACGATTCGTCAAATTTTTGCGCAAGATTTGGGGGGGGGGGTTGTGCTCGTTTTGTTCTGCATTCTTCGTCAGACGACTAGAAACAGGCAGGAGTGGAGTAAGTGAAAAACATTCTGGAGACTGCAGAAACAATGCAAAATGTTCTCCAAAACATTTTTGCAGGTGACGAGACGTGGTGTTTTCATTATGATTCTGAAACGAAGCGTCAAAGTGCGCAGTGAAGGTCCCCACAGTCATTTAAAGGAAAGAAGGTCAGGTTACAGGTCCAAAATAGGGACAATGCTTGTGTGCTTTAACGACGGCAAGAGAATTCTGCATCACAAGTTCATTCCTGAAGTTACAATCGTCCCTGGCAGTGCTTAAACATCCATTTTTGGCATGATTGTGGATTGTTCGTGTCAAGCCTGAGTACAAAAACGGAGTGGTTCCTTCTTTACGATAAGGCACCCACACACAGAGCACTATACAACAATTTCTGGCACGGAAACAAACGTGTGTGTGTGTGTGTGTGTGTGTGTGTGTGTGTGTGTGTGTATTCTCGGCACCCCATTCTCCAGATTTGTCACCGTGTGACTACTTTCTATTCACTAAACTAAAGCTGCCTTTAAAAGGAAATGCTTTTTAACTCATTGAAGACATACCAAGAACTGTGACATCATCTCTTCACTTCATAACAAAAAATGACCTCCGCAAGTCCTTTCTTTCAACGGCTCATCGTGCCACTTCTTGCATTAACTCAAGAGGAATGTAATTCGAAAGAAATATTTTCACGTAAGCTTTTCTGCTTTTCCATTTTGCAAAATAAATTCAGTCTCATTATTTGATTGCCGCACCGTGTAATTCCAAACTATTACCGTATTTTAAGAAAATATACTTTCATATTTAGGGGAAATAATGCGTAGCAAAGTTTGATTTTTATTTTTCTTTGAGAGGAAATATAAAATTTTGACTCTTGTCGTACAGCCATACTTACGAAGAAAAATTAATGTTACTAACTTCGGTGAAAAATCTGCACTAATTTCTTTCGTTAATATCAAAATGTATGAGCAAACAGAAGAAAAAGTTGCGTTCCGTAATGTAGTTGTCAGAGGCTTCGGGAGTTCACTAGATGACAAACAGCTTCGAGTGTACTTCGCAGACAATATATATAGGTGACGTTGAAAGCTCCGAAGTGGCAAAATTCGAAAATGGTGTTCCTAAAGGTAATGTATATATATATGTTCCTACAATTCAGAAGATGCTGTAAAAGCAATACGTAAACATAAATGGGAATAAATTACACGGCAACACATTATTAGTCGAGGAATTTAAATCCGAGGAGCAAAGAAATCAGGAGTTTCTTCGTAGGGTGGATGTTGAAGGGCTTGCAGAATCATTAAATGAAAAAGCTTTAAGTCTTCAGTTTGCAAGGTCAACCATTCGTGGCTGTGTTGCGTCATCTACAGTTACGAAAGAGGCCATCTGGACCGTTGCCAGACGACTTGTTGAACGGAGAGTACATTCGAGGAGGATACACCACCCCTACCTCTGACCAGCGAGCATCGTCGGCGCTGCTTGCAGTGGAGTCGGGTCCGATCCACGTGGGATAGTGTCCAGTGGCGTCGTGTTGTCTTCAGTGATGAGACACTGTTTGCACTTGGCGCCGATGACCAGCGCATGCGTGACTGAAGACGATCCGGCCAGCGCATGTAGCCTGCCTTTACAGTGGAATGGCGTTCGGCTCGTACACCGGGAGTGACTGTCTGGGGAGCCATTTCTTATGATAGCCGGACACCCTTGGTAATCCGCCGGACCACCCTCACGGCTCAACGTTACGTTGACGACATTCTACGATTTGTTGTGTCGTCGTTCCTGTCGCAGCATCACCGAGTAAATTTTCAACAAGACAATGCCCGGCCACATACTCTTCCAGGCCTGCCTCTGCAATGTCGACACCCTTCCATGTCCAGCCCAATCGCCTGACTTCTCGCCGATCGAGCATGTTCGGGACAGAATGGGACGCCAACTACGCTCTTCCCGGAATTTCGGCGAACTGGCCCTCAATTTGGACACCATCTGGCATCAGGGTCGGATGGAGCTTTTGCGGGGCTCAGGGCGAAATTTCATGGCAAGACCCCGGAGCAAAATTTCATTGCTTGCACTAAGAAATAAATTTCATATTTTAACAAAGTCGTTACGTGAAAGATGTCGGTAAAGAATACACAGGATGTGAAACTCACAAATTTGCCTGTGACGGCGACGAATTCGCATCCCTCTGCTCTCCGGAGCTGAATGTTTTACCGATTAAGGTACACCGACGGAATGTATCTCTAACTTTTCCTTTTTGACATGTGCTTCACCTCTATAGTACTTCAAAACGAAAACTATCATAAAGATAAAATGATTATCTCAAAGAAGCATTTGCTTTATGCTCAAGACAAAGACCGGAATATGCATTGAAAGTTTAGAGAGAAAGAGTAAAAACTCTCTATATTTTGAGGTTACTCACCTTTATTCCCTAAATCTTTTAAGAGGTTTTCGGCCTTGAACCACGATGTAAATAAGAAAAATAAGTGTTGGAAATGTGTAGAGACGAAAACTTCTTAAAAGATTTAGGGAATAAAGGTGAGTAACCTCAAAATATAGATTGTCTAAATAGCACGTGAATAATTAAGCAGCTAGATGACATTTGAAATGCTGTATGAATATATGAGAGTAAAAACTGGTAAAATCTACGATTTTCTTTCCGGGGAGATGGGGTTGAGGTTGTAATTCACTTATTGTATAAAAACTGCTTCACAAAATGACAAAAAGCTACGTGCGTAGCGAAATTTTTTGGATTGCGAATATTTTAGTGTAGAAATAAAAAATAATAAATTCGTATAAATAGTTTGTTTCTCCTGATACATGTTTTAGTGATTGATTTTTAATGCAAAATGGCAAATTAGCGACATTTTAAACTTTTATACGCGCTCATATATGATTTTTTTTTATTTCTAGTAATGTTTTTAAAGTCACTGAATAAATGGCCTCCATGTGTAGCCCGAAACCAACTTCGATATATTATTTTTATTTCATTTAAATTTAAGTATCAAGTTTGCACGCAAATTGTTAAATATATAAAAGCAAATTGTTAAATATATAAAAGCAAATTGTTAAATATATAAAAGCAAATTGTTAAATATACAAAATTAATATATATGTGTTACCGTTAAAGTGTATAATTCAGTTATTTCATAGAATACCTAGTTATTTCATGAAATAACTGATCAAGTTTGTTAAAGCGTGTAATAAATTAATAATTCCACACTTTATAGTTATTCTATGAAATAACTAGGTATTCTATAAATTAACTAATGATACACAGTTAAAGTGTAAAATAAGCAATTTGACTGAATTATACAGCTTACAAAATGTTATTTATATAAAAACACAATAAAATCATTTGTTACAACGGGGATTCCTAAAATGGCATTTGGAATTGCATAGAACATTATTTCTAAAACAAATACATTTTTTGTTGACACTGCGTTTTACATGAACATTTTTTAAATCCCTGACCGGTACCTAAACTTTGAGCTGTAGCAACCGACCGGAGCGATTTCTCTATATCCGGCACTTCTTCGATCTGAATTAGTTTTTGTTCACAGACGCTGAACTGGGATCGGGAATATAGCTGTTTTATGCGGCCGTTTCTTATTCCCAATTGAAAAAATCCTTCTTTGGTTATTTTCATGATAACAGCTAAAATAGATCTGGCGTCACCCCTTCCTCTGTCAACTTCAGGTACTGGGATACGGACTGTAAGCCCCACAGAGGCTTCAGAATGAGATTTATCTGACGTTAATTTCATCTTCTTAGCTTGAATTCCCAAACATTCTTTAGAGTTTTCTATTTTCCTTTGAACATTCAGTTCATTAAAACACAATTTGCAGATTTTCTGTACAACTTTGTCTTCCAAAACATAGTCTTCTAAACATGACATATCAACAGGTTTCTCACTTTACAGCCTTTTGAATTTGGGATTTATTTACTCGGTTATTTTACACTTTAACGGGGTGTCGATCGTTATTTTATAAAATAACTAGTTAAACCATAGAATACAAGTGAGTTTTACGCTTTAACTGACTTGATCAGTTATTTCATGAAATAACTAGGTATTCTATGAAATAACGGATTTCATACTTTAACGATAACATATATATATACAAAATGATGAAATTAAATTTGCGATTTGGTGAATTCGGAAAATATCAAGGTCGTTACAATAATCACTTGAATTCTACAGATCTCCGTATTTGTACGGCAAAGGGCGATAACTTTTTCGAAAACGGATTGGAAACAAACAAACAAAAAAACTTTAAAAAAAAAAAAGCAGAAACATTTTTTTAAGGGCAGCGCGCCCGAAAACTTACACAGAAAAAATAATAATTGTAAAAAATTCTAACTAAATTTTTTTTTAAAACTGCGGGCCCCTTAAAGGCGCGAGGCCCGGGGCGACCGCCTCGGTTGCCCCTATGGTCCAGCCGGCCCTGTCTGGCATGCTATACCTTTGAACAGTACCCGTGAACTGCATGCGTCTATGCCACGCCGGGTAATCGCTTGTATCCGAGACAGAGGTGGCGCCACCAGGAACTGGCTTGTTCCACTGGTACAGCTGTTTTATCCGAATAAATGGTCGACCTGATCTGGAATTTGCAACCATTTCCTTTCTTATACATGTACATTGCACGTACCGAATTTCTCTCGATTGAATGATTCTTTGTGGGTGCGGGTGCTGCTTTTTTTTTTTTTTTTTTTTTTTTTGCAAAGAGCGTATCTCACTCGAGAGGCAAGGGGGAGGGTATACGGTGGGCTATAGTGGAGGGTATACGGTGGTATACGCCGTATACCCTCTGCTTTTTTTTTACAGAGTAGCGTATACCTTCAATATCCATATTATCAACAGAACTTCAATCTCGAACTACATCTCTGTCAAGAGCTGAACATCTAATAAAAAGAACCATAAGAATTATAGAGAGCTTCGGAGAAAATCCTGGGGAAAAAACTCATTTAGCATTAGCAGCGAACGAGGAATTATTATTTAAAAATATCCCATTGATTCCTAACAACAAAATTGTACCTATTAACTAAACCACTTTATTCAAAGCAAGGTTGACAGGAAGAAATCAAGACTGTGTTCAGATTCAAACAGTGAAAATGTACAACTTCTTAAAGATATTTCTTCATTAGAGCGAATAAATATTAAAACAGACGACGTGCGCTATGGAGAACTAGAAACAAGGCGAATCTGTTGACGTTTTAATGTTGATGAAATGCAAGCTATTCAGAGACTGAGAGAATATACTGAAAACGTCCAAGTTGTAGCAGAAAACTTAAAACCCCTCTTAAGAACGATTTCAACTCTGCCTTGTTCGACAGCTGAATGCGAACGAGGATTCAGTTTAATGAAGAACATTATAACCTCAAAGCATCTTTGTTAATCTCCAATGTATCTAACCCGATGTTCATAAATTTAAATGGACCGCCCATTGAACGATTTAATCCAAAATATATATATATATATATATATGTAGGGATGTAAGGTCAGGTGATGCGTAACATCATAGCCTCTCCTTGACAAATGTCAACCCCGCCTTCTCGTGGTGCATCCTGTTCCCACTAAAGGGGCTCTGACGACCGCCCATAGCGGTATAACTATACCATCGGGATCAGAGGAAATTCTATCCCACACTCACCAACCCGCTTGGCCAGCGTGGTGAGTTATGGCCAAACCCTCCAAAATGATTCCACAACTTAAATCTTGGCCCTCAGTCTCCGGCAGCTGGAATGTACCTGGCCAAGGCAGCGGCCAGTGCGACATGAAGGCAGAGGGTGCTAAGAATCCCCGGAGGACCGGACTAGGCTGCCATCTGATGCTGACCTTGGCTACTTACAATGGACGCTCCCTATCTTCTGATTCAAGGCTTCTTGAATTGGAAGAGGAACTACAAAGGATCAAGTGGGACATCGTGGGGCTAAGTGAGGTAAGGAGAAAAGGAGAAGATCTCATCGAACTGAAAAGTGGACATCTCTTCTACTATCGTGGGACAGATACTGGCAGAACTAGTGGTGTTGGATTTATAATAAACAAGAAACTGAAGGATAAAGTTGTAGAAGTTGAAAGTTCCTCTGACAGAGCTGCACGACTTGTTATCCAACTCTCGAAAAGATACCAGGCTCAGATTATTCAAACTTATGCACCCACCACAAGTCATCCTGAAGAAGAAATTGAAGAATTTTATGAGGAAATTTGTCATCTAAATAATAAAGGTAAGCAGCACTTGAAAATAATTATGGGAGATTTCAATGCAAAAATAGGGCAACGGCAACAGAATGAAACTTCAGTAGGTAAATTCGGTCATGGCAACAGAAACCAGCGTGGAAATACTCTCGTTGAGTTTGCAGAGGCAGAAGGGTTTTTCATCTTGAACTCCTTCTTCAAGAAAAAGCCACACAGGAAATGGACATGGAGACATCCAAATGGGACGACAAGTGAAATTGATTTTATTATGTGTAACAAAAAATTCATCATCGAAGACTGCAGTGTGCTAAACAAGTTCAACACAGGTAGTGACCATAGATTGGTGAGATGTAAGATGCACCTCAACACCAAACTTGAACGTGGCAAGCTCATAAGACAAACAAAATCTATTGACATAACCAACCTTAAAAAACACCATAATACCTTCAAGTTAGAACTGAAGAACAGGTTCTCTGCTTTAGAAGGCCTAACATCGGAAGAAGTGGACATCTCTGAAGTTAACAGAAAAATAACCAAAGCTCTTATGGAAACAGCAACAAAATTAGCTGGGTCTAAGAACAAGTTGCATGTGAACAAATTATCAGGAAAAACCAAAATGTTGATGCAAAAAAGAAGAGAGATGAGGACAAATAAAGAAGATGTGACTTCCAAAGTGGAATATATAGAGCTATGCAAGACAGTAAGAAAAAGTATCACTGAAGACGTAAGGAAATTCAACTGTGAACTAGTGAGGAAAGCAATTGAAAACAACCAAAGCCTAAAGATAGCAAAGGGACATCTCAGTAAGGGAAGAAAACAGATTATGGCACTGAGAAAAGAAGATGGTTCTGTAACAAGAAATAGAGGCGAAATCTTGACAAGAGTGAAAGATTTCTACTCCAAATTATATGAAAGGGATGATATATGCACTCCAGACATCATGAAAGATACCAGTACCAGAGTTCCTCCAGTCCTTCCAGCAGAAGTTGCACATGCAATCAAGAACATGAAGCGAGGAAAAGCTCCAGGAGAAGATGGAATTACTGTAGACATCATACAAGAAGCAAGTGGAGAAATCGAAACAGTACTCGCCCAAATTTTCACTCGATGCCTTAATGAAGGAAAGATTCCTGAGGATTGGAACACCGCTACAATGATCCTGCTACATAAGAAAGGTGACATTGAGGATCTCGGAAACTACAGACCTATCAGCCTCCTATCAGTAGTTTATAAAATCTTCACTAAAGTTCTTTCACACCGCTTGAAGGTAGCACTAGACATGGCTCAACCGAGAGAACAAGCTGGATTCAGGAGTGGCTACAGCACAATAGATCATATCCACGTGCTGAGAGAACTAATTGAAAGAGCGAGGGAATATGAACTTCCATTGTGCATGGCTTTTATCGATTATGAAAAAGCCTTTGATTCGGTGAAACCATCAGCAGTTACAATGGCTCTGAAAACCTGCGGTATTGAAGATGCATACATTAATATTATTAATAACATCTATGAAAATGCAAGTGCAAAGATTAGGCTGTTTGAAAATACAACACACGTAAAAATTGAAAGGGAGTGAGACAAGGTGACACCATATCTCCGAAGCTCTTTAATGCCACATTGGAGGGTGTTTTTCAGTCGCTGAGCTGGGAAAACACGGGGATAAAGATTAATGGAGATTATCTAACCCACCTTCGTTTTGCTGATGACGTAGTCATTTTGCAACTACCCCATCAGAGCTGCAGAGTATGATCCAGGAACTTGCTGACAAGAGTAAAGAAGTGGGATTAAAAATGAACTTTCAGAAGACAAAAGTGATGTTCAATGCTTTTACAAGAAATGAAGATTTATCGATTGATGGAGAAAAGCTGGAGATAACAGACACATACGTTTATCTTGGACAACAGATATCAAGTGAGGTCACATTGATGAAGAAATTAATCGGCGTACAAAACTTGCCTGGAGAGCTTTTGGAAGAAACAGCATAATTTTCAAGAGCAATATGCCATTATGTCTTAAAAGAAAAGTGTTTGATCAATGCATCCTTCCAGTGCTTACGTATGGTGCAGAGACGTGGACCTTAACTAAAAGAGACATACAAAGGCTGCAGACAACTCAAAGAAGCATGGAGAGGTGCATGCTTGGTGTAACCAGGAGAGATAAGAAGAGGAACTCGTGGATCCGAAAAATGACAAGAGTGGAAGACATCATGATCAGAGTTAAATCCCTGAAATGGCAATGGGCTGGACATACTGCCAGAAGGACAGATCATCGATGGACAGCCGAAATTTTAGATTGGATTCCAAGGGACAGGAAAAGACCCAGAAGAAGACCACATGGGAGATGGGTGGATGAAATCTCGAAAGTATGCAGGGGTGACATGGAGGAGACTGGCACAAGACAGACCGTTGTGGAGGAAACTTGGGGAGACCTTCGTCCAGCAGTGGATTGATAATGGTTGACAATGATGATGATGATGATATATATGTAAGATCTCGGTTGATGAATCATCGTTCAGCAACTGATAGTAGATCAAGAGTTTCTTCTAGAGAAGAACAGTGCTGTAAGGACTTATCTAGTGAGGCTTTTCTTTCTTTTTTTTTTTTTTTTTTGATTGGAGGTTTGACGACCACCGTGAGCAACTCAATGGGCTATAATGCCTCACCGGGATTCGAACCCGGACCCCTTTCGGACGAATGATCAGAGGCCATCGTTTAGACCACTGCACCACCGGGGAGCGGCTCGGGGTTTATGGGATGTATTTCAATAAAAATTAAAATAATCTTGTGCATGCTCTTCAACATGTCATAATTGACAGGAGAGAGGAGAAAATACTTTATTCATATCGGTAAGTGAGCTCATAGTACCCCCGCGAGGGTATCGTGCCTTTTTCTTTTTATCCATGTAGTATAACGTATAATTTTTTTAGGATTCGCACATAGTATACCCTCTCCTGATTTTACGACTACTACACTGGAGGCAACTGATTTCTATAGACCACAAAGCAAAAATCTGCGAAGTAGTTTTTTTTTTTTTTTTTTTTGGATTGGATTTTAAACGACCACCGTGAGCAACTCAATGGGCTATAAGCAGTCGCCCTTCCCTAATTTAGGGTCACTGGTTCCAGGGAAGGGAGAGAGCCAGTGCCGTAAGACAAACACAACATCCATGCCTCACCGGGATTCGAACCCGGACCCCGTTCGGACGAATGATCAGAGGCCATCGCTTAGACCACTGCTCCACCGAGGCGGCCGAAGTAGGGTTGAGGAATAAGTAATGTCGATTTTTTCCGCAGTTCCATTTGTGTGCCAAAATAAAATATTGTAGCAACATGTTATATACTATGCGATAGATACGCGTTCGCTTTACATGCAAGTGTGTGTGATTTGATTTAATTTTTAGGCCGCCCCGGTGGCGCAGTAGTCTAAGGCGACGGCCTCTGATCATTCGTCCGAATGGGGTCCGGGTTCGAATCCCTATGAGGCATGGATGTTGTGTTTGTCTTACGGCACTGGCTCTCTCCCTTCCCTGGAACCAGTGACCCTAAATTAGGAACGGGTGACTGCTTATAGCCCATTGAGTTGTTCACGGTGGTCGTTATACCTGCAACAAAAAAAAAAATTATTTGGTTTTCAGGTCATTAAAATGGAATGTCAAGTGTATAAAAAGGAGGATCACCGACATCTGCTGCTCTTCGTGTTTAATCGAGGGACCAAAGCTACGAAAGCTGCTCGCGAGATTTGTGCTGTCTACGGTGAAGATGCTGTGACTGAAAGGTTGGCTCAAAGATGGTTTTCGCGCTTTAAATCCGATAATTTCGACCTTAAGAACATGAGTCACCCCGGTCGCCCGGTTGAGTTCAATGAAGAGTAATCGAACCACATGCTGCACGAAAACCCGCGTCAATCTACCAGAGAATTGGCTGAGCAAATGAACTGTGACCAGAAGACAGTCGTGAATCACCTTCATGCGATGGGAAAATTTCAAAAGCTCGGTGCTTGGGTTCCGCACGTTGAACTACAACAACAGAAATCAACGTTCCACAATTGCTGCCGGTTTGCTCGCTCGTCACAGGACTACTCGTGAGCACAAGGAAAGATTTCTGTACCGCATCGTTACCGGCGATGAAAAAGGGTGTTTGTGTGTCAACATTAAGCAGCGAAAAGAATGGCTCAGTCCCACGAAACACAGAACGCCGCGAGTAAAACAAGAGTTGCATCCTCGGAAGACAATATTGTGTGTCCGGTGGATTGGCAGGACATCATCCGCTACGAATTTGTTCGGTACAATGAGACGGTCAATGCGGACCTCTGTGTTCAACAACTGTATCGACTCCATGGCGCAATGCACAAATGCGACCCAATCGGCGATACGGTGTTTTGCTGCAACACGACATCGCTAGGACCCACATCGCCAATATGACCAACACCGCCACTCAAGCGCTCAATTGGGAAGTTCTGCCGCACTCACCTTATTCTCCGGACTTGGCTCCATACGATTTTCATCTGTTTCGATCGCTTTCCAACAATTTGCGCAGCGTGTCGTTCAATAATGACGTGGAATTGCGGACGTGGTTGGACGACTTCTTCGGGTCACGACCGGCAGATTTCTATCACTGAGGCATCGAACACCTTGTTGAACGATGGGAAGCAGCTGTAAATACTAGTGGCGAATACATTATTTATTAAATTGCCATTTTTTTTTTGTTGCGAAATAAAGTTTTCCAACGTTTGAAAAAAAATGGCATTACTTATTCCTCAACCCATAGTTAAAATTTTATCTTTACCGTACGATAAAATGAAGAGTGGACATATTTTCTATCTTCGTTACGTACAAAAATGAGCGTCCTCTTTCCAGTACATTTCTTGGCAGTGGCGTAGCCAGAAAAAATTTCTTAAGGGATGAGTGGGGGGGGGTCACGGATTTAGTTCATCGGTGAAAGCCTTAGAGAAAACATACTCCAAGTGGGAATAAGCCCAAAATATTTTAAAGTCAAAAAATGAAAAAGACATTACTGAGAAAAAACCTTTCTTATTATGTCATCATCATCATCATCATCATTGTAAACCATTATCAATCCACTGCTGGAAGAAAGTCTCTCCAAGCCTCTTCCACAACGATCTGTCTTGTGCCAGTCTCCTCCATGTTACTCCCGCATACTTTCGAATTCCATCCACTCATCTCCCATGTGGTCTTCTGGGTCTTTTCCTTTTCCTTGGAATCCAATCTAAAATTTCGGCTCTCCATCGATGGTATGTCCTTCTGGCAGTATGTTCAGCCCAATGCCATTTCAGGGATTTTACTCTGATCATGATGTCTTCCACTCTTGTCATTTTTCTGATCCACGAGCTCCTCTTCTTATCTCTCCTGGTTACACCAAGCATGCACCTCTCCATGCTGCTTTGAGTTGTCTGCAGCCTTTGTATGTCTCTTTTAGTCAAAGTCACACGTCTATGCACCATACGAAAGCACTGGAAGGATGCATTGATTAAAAACACTTTTCTTTTAAGACATAATGGCATATTGCTCTTGAAACTTATGCTGTTTCTTCCAAAAGCTCTCCAGGCAAGTTTTATACGCCGATTAATTTCTTCATCAACGTGACTCTCACTTGATATCTGCTGTCCAAGTCTACATCAATCGATAAATCGTCATTTCTTGTAAAAGCAGTGTACATCACTTTTGTCTTCTGAATGTTCATTTTTAATCCCACTTCTTTACTCTTGTCAGCAAGTTCCTGGATCATACTCTGCAGCTCTGATGGGGTAGTTGCAAAAATGACTACGTCATCAGCAAAACGAAGGTGAGTTAGATAATCTCCATTAATCTTTATCCCTTTGTTTTCCGAGTTCAGTGATTGAAAGACATTTTCCAATGTAGCATTAAAGAGCTTGGGAGATATGGTATCACCTTGTCTCACTCCCTTTCCAAGTTTTATGTGTGCTGTATTCTCAAACAGCCGAGTCTTTGCACTTGCATTTTCATAGATGTTATTAATAATATTAATGTATGCATCTTCAATACCGCAGAATTTCAAAGCCATTGTAACTGCTGATGGTTTCACCGAATAAAAGGCCTTGTCATAATTGATAAAAGCCATACACAATGGAAGTTCATATTCCCTCGCTCTTTCAATTAGTTCTCTCAGTACGTGGATATGATCTATAGTGCTGTAGCCACTCCTGAATTCAGCTTGTTCTCTCGGTTGAGCCATGTCCAGTGTTACTTTCAAGCGGTGTGAAAGAACTTTAGCGAATATTTTATAAACCACTGATAGAAGGCTGATAGGTCTGTAGTTCCTGAGAACCTCAATGTTACCTTTTTTATGTAACAGGATCATTGTAGCGTTGTTCCAATCCTCAGGAATCTTCCCTTCGTTACGGCATCGAGTGAAAACTTGGGTGAGTACTGTTTCAATTTCTCCACTTGCTTCTTGTACGATGTCTACAGTAATTCCATCTTCTCCTGGAGCTTTTCCCCGCTTCATGTTCTTGAGTGCATGTTCAACTTTTGCTGGGAGGACTGGAAGAACTCTGGCACTGGTACCTTTCATGATGTCTGGAGTACATGTATCATCCCTTTCATATAATTTGGAGTAGAAATCTTTCACTCTTGTCAAAATTTCGCCTCTATTTCTTGTTACAGAGCCATATTCTTTTCTCAGTGCCGTAATCTGTTTTCTTCCCTTACTGAGATGTCCTTTTGCTATCTTCAGGCTTTGGTTGTTTTCAATTGCTTTCTTCACTAGTTCACAGTTGAATTTCCTTACGTCTTCAAGGATACTTTTTCGTACTGTCTTGCATAGCTCTATATATTCCACTTTGGAAGTCACATCTTCTTTAGTTGTCATCATCTCTCTTCTTTTAGGCATCAACATTTTGATTTTTCCTGATAATTTGTTCGCATGCAACGTGTTCTTAGACCCAGCTAATTTTGTTGCTGTTTCCATAAGAGCTTTGTTTACTTTTCTGTTAACTTCAGAGATGTCCACTTCTTCTACTTCTTCTGATGTTAGACCTTCTAGAATAGAGAATCTGTTCCTCAGCTCTAATTTGAAGGTATTATGATGCTTTTTAAGGTTGGTCACATCAATACACTTTGTTTTATGAGCTTGCTACGCTCGAGTTTTGCATTGAGGTGCATCTTACATCTTACCATTCTATGGTCACTACCTGTGTTGAATTTGTTCAGCACACTGTAGTCTTCCATGACAGATTTCTTGTTGCACATAATAAAATCAATTTCACTTGTCAATCCATTAGGATGCCTCCATGTCTATTTCCTGTGTGGCTTTTTCTTGAAAAAGGAGTTCATGATGAAAAACCCTTCTGCCTCTGCAAACTCAACGAGAGTATTTCCACGTTGGTTTCTGTTGCCGTGACCGAATTTACCTACTGAAGTTTCATTCTGTTGCCGTTGCCCTATTTTTGCATTGAAATCTCCCATAATTATCTTCAAGTGCTGCTTGCCTTTATTATTTAGATGAAGAATTTCCTTTAAAAATTATCCAATTTCTTCTTCAGGATGACTTGTGGTGGGTGCATAAGTTTGAATAATCTGAGCCTGGTATCTTCTCGAGAGTTGGATAACGAGTCGTGCAGCTCTGTCAGAGGAACTTTCAACTTCTACCACTTTATCCTTCAGTTTCTTGTTTATTATAAATCCAACACCACTAGTTCTGCCAGTATCTGTCCCACGATAGTAGAAGAGATGTCCACTTTTCAGTTCAATTAGATCTTCTCCTTTTCTCCTTACCTCACTTAGCCCGACGATGTCCCACTTGATCCTTTGTAATTCCTCTTCCAATTCAAGAAGCCTTGAATCAGAAGACAGGGAGCATCCATTGTAACTAGCCAAGGTCAGCATCAAATGGCAACCTAATCCGGTCCTCCAGTGATTCTTATTCTTCCTGCTTCTCCTCTCCCATCAGTGTGTGTTTACATTTTCACGCTTGTAAAAATAGTAATCTACTCCCATCAACTGACGCATCAGGAAAACTCCACTGTACCTACTCTCACAGAGGCAAGCAAGAAGCCTGTCCATCACTTCACAGCTCGACTAAAGTTCCGTCTACAGTTAGCGCATGAACTCGCTGTCAATACAGAAACGCTTCCTAACTTCTACAAACTCTGGAGACCATACTTCAGCTGGTTCCAGATTGATGGCCTGAGATCTTCCTTTACAGTTTGAACTATTATGAATACTCTATCCTTTGTTGAAAATTACATCATTAATTAGCCTGTTAAATTTCCCCCTCTTTCTTACCCTCAGGAAGTGTATATAGTATTATTTCTTTACCTACTTGTTCTGGCGCTCATTTGTGCATAATCATACTCACATTCTCATTCTGTACTCCGAGTGCTTAATAAATGTATATTTAAACCTTAGCACCCTCTGCCTTCATGTCGCACTAGCCGCTGCCTTGATCAGGTACATTCCCGCTGCCGGAGACCGAGGGCCAAGATTTAAGTTGTGGAGTCATTTTGGAGGTGTTTGGCCATAAATCACCACGCTGGCCAAGCAGGTTGGTGAGTGTGGGATAGCATTTCCTCTAATCCCGATGGTATAGTTATACCGCTATTGGCGGTCGTCAGAGCCCCTTTAGTGGGAACAGGATGCATCACGAGAAGGCGAGGTTGACATTTGTCAAGGGGAGGCTGTGATGTTGCGCATCACCTGACCTTACATCCCTATTATTATGCATATGTACCTATAGAGTGCTTTAAATTCGTATACTAAATCCCCCTCAAGTGGGGTTCCGGACTCGAGGACACCCACACCCCCTCTTTTGGCTACGTGTATGTTTCTTGGTTAACCGTAGTCTGGCATTCGCCACTGTGTTAATTCTCGCTAATCACCTGGCACTCCGTACTATGTCAAACTGTGCACTCACTTTCCTATCACAATCCTTAGGTTCTATTCATATAGCTTCCGTTTTGCCTGGCTCAAAAGTCGTATTTGTGATCTAGGTAGTTAAGACAGTAAATCCCGTCTTTGGGTGGAATCCTACGGAAAAAAAAATAATCTGTGTGCGGCCACGTGGTTCTCTCTCCCTTGACTAATTTAGCTCCTTATTCTTGTCGGTGCTTACTATGTCTGCTAATGTGCTGTTACTTGCAGTTATGACCTGGGGTCAGACACTCTGTTCCTAAAATCCTCTACATATGATCTGGTCTGATCTACTACAGCATTGTAATGGTCGCTTCTTGTTGTTTTTAGGGTATAATTTGTGTACATTCTGAATAATGGTCAAAACTGTGGAATTGTCCATAGCGGACAGAGTAAAAATAGTTGTTCTGCATGAAGAGGGATATTCTTCAAGGCAAATCTCTGAAAGAGTGGGCTCTAATCAATCTACAGTTATTAGGCTACTGCAAAAGTAAAAGACTGCTGATATTAAAAATATGCGTCGCTGTGTATGAACCAGGCAGGACAGAGTGCTCAGAAAGCTAAGCTTGGCAGACAGGATGCTCAATTCACCTGAATTGCTACAAATATCATCTGAAATGACTGATGTTACTGTTAATACATCTACTGTTGCGAGAAGGCTGCTTCACTATGACTTATGCGGCTGCAAAGGCAGGTGTAAACCACTGTTAACTGCAACTCTAAGACAGCGTAGACTTCAGTGGGCAAATCAGCATGTCTCATGGACTGGAGATGAGTTCGGGCTCAATTTTAGGAGCCCGGGCCCGGCCCTCTTTCTTTGATTACACGTGTTTGCTTAGCCAGGGCCCGCTCGGGCCCGGATTCTTGGAAACTTTTGCTTGTCAAGGCTTGCATTTGTGCATTATACACTGGCCAAAGATATGGCCCAAGCAAGGATTAGTTTAAAAATCATTAGTTTAAAAAGTTTAGTTCAGTTAATATACTTCACAATATTAATATGTTTTTAGAAATACTACGCATAAAGCCAAATATTCTAAAATATGGATTTGAAAATAAATAAATAATCAACGCGCCCTTCGACCGTATCAGGGGAATCAGTAATTTTGGTAAAAGCTGAAGAAAAGAAAATCGTTTAGAAATAAAAAATTCCATTCGTTATTTCTTTTTGATTTCTAAATTTACTTTTATTTTGAATAAATTGCATTATAAAACGTACAACGCCGTACAGACAGTTGTAAGTGTTTGAAATTTTGACTCCAGAAAACTAATTTTTGCAATATAATTTACATATATGCTAATTGGTAAAGGTAGTTTAGAGTGATGTAGTAGAATATAAAAAAAAAGCATGTAGGGAAATTTCCAAAATTAAAAAAAAGAGAACGTAAAAGCATTCCAGACCAGATTATTCTGCAGTTTGTAGCATTAACAAAGCTTTGCGCTTAATAGTATAATAATTACAATATTATCATATGTGTGCGCAGTTTCCAGATCAAGTTCATCATGAAAAGAGAGAGAGAGAGAGAGAATTTCATCTAATGCCTAAGCGCTTCAACTTGATCTCCTTTTCTCTACAACTCGACGTGCTGCACTAAAAACCAACGTCACCCCAAAAATCGCGGGAGTGAGGAAATTTTAAAAAATAAATAACAATACTTCTAACTGCACAATTTTGGAAATTAATACATCATTTTAAAGATAAGATTCTTGATGTTTACTAAAATACAAAAAATGGGAATGTGATTTTTTCCCAGTTTTTCGATGCCAGACCTCCTTAAACTAATCCTTGCTTGGGCCATAGCTTTGGACAATGCAGAATGCTATTCTTGCTAAGCAAGATTTGTCTTGTAATGGCAGCTAGCTTAGGAAATTGAAAATCATTCCACCATGGTAACAAATCCACAATGAAATTCAACACGTGTAATTCAACCGGGCTCGGAATTACACGTGTTGAATTATTTACAGTAATGAAATTCAAGACGTCTAATTCCGAGCCCGGGCCCGGGTTTTTCGGTAGTTCATGAATTCTGAGCCCGTCCGAGCCTGGGCCCGAGCTCATCTCTATCATGGACAATCAAGCAATCGGAAATGTTCTTTTCAATGATGAATCAGAATTTTGCCTTAATGGGAATCAGAGTAGTGCCTACAGTATGTAAGGAGATTCAAGCATGAAGAATTCCATCTAAGTTGCTTAAGTGACAACTGTTAAGCATCCGGTGAGTGTCATGGTTTGGAGCTGCATGTGAGCACATGGCGTTGGGTAATCTCCATGTTGTCGATGGTACGGTAAATGCCTAGAAATGCATCTGGATATTAGAAAACAAGATGCTACCATCATCTAGAAGACTTTATGATGGCAATTTTATTTTTCAAGATGAAAATGCTTCCTGTTATCGTTCTAAAGTAGTGAAAAAGTGGTTTCAGGAAAAAAATGTTCAGCCTCTTCATTGGCCACCATAGTCACAGGACTTAAACCCGATCGAAAATTTATGGTTCAAAGTGTCGTATGGGTTAACAAAAAAGAAACTAACAACCAGAATTCAACTCAATGAAGATGCAATTCAAATTTGGAACAGTATCGTTCATACCACTCTTTTGCAAAAACCTTCTTTACAGTATGTCAGCAAAATGCAAAGCTGTGATTAAAGCTAAAGGCGGGCAACAAAACGTTAGGTGCATTTTGTAATTTTGCTTCGTTATATTTCTGTATTTAAATGTTATTTCATTCCTTATGAAATACAAAAACGATTTATTGCTGTAAACCTAAGTACTGGATGAATGATCCTTTTCATAATAATTTCGACTTGGTCATGATTTTTGCAATGTATCTTAAGAACAGAAGTACATTAGTTACAGGAAAAACTGAGACATTTTTTTAATCTCCATTACATTTCGCATCTAATGACACATAAATGATGACCAGCAATGAAAATTACTTAGTTAAAAAAAAGTATTAAACTTAAAAATTTACGGTTTTTTGCAGGTGATGCAATATTTTTGCACACCACTGTGTATGAAAATAAAAAAGGTTAACACAAAAATTTCGTGTGTGTGTGTAATACACACCTCCAAACGGAGAGGTGTAGAGACTTTTTATGGGACGTCTGAAGAAATTTAGATTTGGAGGGATGTTAGGAGGGATTGTGTCTAGTTACATCCCATTCTCTAGATAACAAGCATTTTATGTGATATTGTTTGTTACCTCAAAGCTCAGTTTCCCGGTAGTGGAGCAAATAAGGTAAGGTATCCGCTTCTAAAACAATACTGGAAATTATTTTGCTGTTGAATTGCATTACCAATGTTTTACAGAGAAGATTAACTATCGTTTTGCCTGTATTTTAATTGTTTTTTTCTTTCAACAGGGTCATGAAATGTTGACTTTCTCGTCATCGGCTCAGATGCATAAAGTATTTACTTGGTTTTTGGAAAAAAGAATTAGCTATTTAAAGAAGGAAACAATCGGCAATTCTCTAGGGCAGCAGCAGCTAGTGATTTCAAATAAGTTGAAGACTACATTTCAAATCAGAACCATTTTTTACGATAAACAAAAGGAACGGGGAAATTTATGTGCCAAGTGAAGTAATCATATCCTTTAAACTGTCTTTAAAATCTTAACTTAAACGATACTTCATTTTTTGCAATAAATACACTATTAGATTTTATTAAATCGGTAAAATTAAAACTAAAAAGAGACCAGTACTTAAAGAAACAATATAGCCTGTAAGTGACGACGTTTTGAAAGTGTGCTGTTTAACAAAATAGAAGAAATATCAGCTGTGTTTCTGAATACCATGGAGATCTTTGTTAGGGACCAAAGATGTAAGACACGTGAGGGAAGTCTGTACAAATCAAAAGATTCAGGAGACGAACGTGCAAAGGTGTTTGTTACAGGTTTTGGAAACTCGGTAGATGTTTATTATCTCAAGAAGTGGTTCGAGGAATATTGCGGTGATGTGCTTAGTGCCAAAATCGCTGAAGACGAGAATGGGAAATCCTTAGGTTACGGGTACGTGCATTTCAAAAGGCCACAGGATGCAAGCAGAGCGGTGTTGAAAGCAAACGGAAAAGAGCTATATGGTAAGACCTTAATAGTCAAACCATATTTCAAAGCGCAAAAACATGATAACGAGTCCTTCCGCAATGTGTTTGTTAAAGGCTTTGGAGATGCATTGGATGATAAACAACTGAGGATTTATTTCAGAGACAACATAGGTGACGTTGAAAGCGCTGAAGTAGCGAAATATGATAATGGTGCATCGAAAGGGTACGGTTACGTGTGCTTCTACGATCCGCAAGATGCTGTAAAAGCAGTGCAAACAGTAAACGGTGAGACAGTGCAAGATAAAACATTAGTTGTGCAACCCTTTAAGCCTAAAGAGCGACGAGGACAAGAGCCCAATCGAAATGTTTATGTTAAAGGCTTTAAAGGAATTCTCGATGATGATGATGATCTAAGGGGATTGTTTGAAATATTTGGTGAAATTGAAAGCGCAAAAGTTCAGAAAGACGGAAATGGTGCACCTAAAGGATATGGATACGTTTGTTTTAAGAAATGGGAAGACGCCGAGAACGCAGTGGGTATGATGAATGGATACAAAATGGATGCAGTATTCTTAACTGTTTGTCACCATCAGTCAAAACAAGAGAGAGAGAAGAAGCTTAAAAACAGAAACCTTCACATTAAAAATCTTGATGCATCAGTAGATGAAGAAGAGCTGAAACAGCTGTTTAAACCGTATGGGAAATTAGTAAGCTATCGCGTTGATACTTCTCCTCGCCTAGGCGTGAATCAAGGTTATGTGTGCTTCGAAACGGTAGAAGAAGCTGATGAAGCAGTTGGTAAGTTAAACAATCGCGTATACAAAGGACTTAAGCTTGATATTTCTGTGCTAATGAAAAAAGAAAATTTTAGTGCCAGGAAGAAAAGAGGCGAAGTGGTTGAGCAGTACAACTTTCCTCGTGGAAAACGTGACTACCACCCATATGAAACTCGATTTCCGAAAAGCGACCACGTGACAAAAAAAGCTGCTTACAACGAAAAAAGTAAGAGTATGGGAAATCTTCAAAAGAATTGGCCCAAGACTGCATCTAGTTCCAAAGAGAAAGATACCAAAGTTCAGAGAAATGCTACAAAATTTGATCCTAATAAAAACCGATATTTTCCTAAAGCGTCAGGCCAATACGCGTCTGCAGTAGACTTAAATTCACGAAAAGGAAGCTCATCGAGTGACAGTTCGAAGGTTAAAGATTGTGATAATAAAACAATTAGTCCTTTAAGTCCTCTATCGAGTTATGGAAAGAGTCATGAACCATCTCGTAACAGCAGGGGCGGTAAAGAAATCCTCGCAGCAGTATGGAACACTCCTTAAATGATACATTTGTGCACAACATTTCGTACAACTTCATATGATCAGCTTTTCAACAGTTAATTTTCTTTTGTAAAAAATAATGCCTGTAGTTCTTGTTTTCTGTGTAATTTCGCCGCATTTTCCGTTACAATGACTTTTTGTAAAGGTGAATATTAACCATGATCTGACAAGAAAGATTTCCTTTTACGTGTGTTACTGTATCTGTCATTGACTGCAAATAAAACTTGTGATAGTCATTTGAGATGCACATAAGGAATAATGCTGAATTATTTATTCCATTGAATTCAAGTTTTGTACCTGAATGTTTGGCTTAGGAAACTGGTCACCATTTTATATGAAATCTACTTTCGATTTCCATGTCTTATAATTGGAGAGAATATCTCATCGAATAACAAAAATATGTATATATATATATGCATACGTAAATAAATAAAAATAAAATAAAAAAAAAAAATTCAGCGGAACAGTATAACCTAAATTAGTATGAACTGCTTTATGCTGAAGGAAACTTCTCAGAGGGATTTTCATTCATGTTGTAAGAAAACATCTGTGAGTAATTTTCATTTATGTTGTACAACTTTTGTGTTGGAATAAGTAATCATAATTAATCTTTTTTTCTTTATGTTGGAATAAGAAATGAATCATAATGAATCTTTTTTCATGTTCGAATAAGTAATGAATCATAATGAATCTGTTTTTATATTGGAATAAATAATGAATCATAATGAATATTTGTGTAGAACAAGTAATAAATGATATGAATCTCTTGAAGCCCATCTGACCGCTCCGAGGGCGCAGTGCTCTAAGCGCTGGCTTATGACGATTCGTCCGAGAAGAGTCCGGGTTCGAATCCCGGTGAGGCATGGATGTTGTGTTTGTCTTACGGCACTGGCCCTCTCCCTTTCCCTGGAGCCCGTGGCCCTAAATTAGATGGAGATGGCGATTGCTTATAGCCCATCGAGTTGCTCACTGTGGTCAATAAACTTTCAATTAAAAAAAAAAGGGCCCTTTAAAAGATCATGTTTTAGTTTCGATGGTAATGTATAGTGCAGCCTTGGATGCTCTATTTTGTTAACTACATATAATTTGTGAGAATAGCATGTTACTTTTTTAGCTCATCAAATAACAACGTAAAATAAATAAATAAAAATAAAATAAACATCAGCAGAACAGTGTAACATAAATTAGTATGAACGGCTTTATTCTGAAGGAAACTTCTCAGAGGAATTTCCATTCATGTTGTAAAGAAACATCTGAGTAAATTTTATATTAATCTTTTTTTTAAATTGGAATAAGTAATGAATCATAATGGATCCTTTTTTTACGTTGAAATAAGTAATGAATCATAATGGATCCTTTTTTTACGTTGAAATAAGTAATGAATCAATAAATTTTTGAGTTGAGTAAGTAATGAATCATATGAATCTCGAAATTTTGAATTTTTTTTTTGAAGTTTTGAAGATGACAATCCGATTTCTGGCGTAAATGTGACAAGGATGGTAAGTCAAATAATATCCGAAAAGAAAATTTTCATCGTCCTGGAGCGGGACTAGACCCCGCGTCTCCCAAAAAACGCCTGGGTATGCTAACTACTACACCGCCCAGAACGACCAAGTTTCAAGTTCCCGATCAATTTGAATATAACCATCACAGGATTCGCTAGTCGAAGCAACCGGCATTCATGTTTAGCCAATCTGGAGGTTAAGAATCTTATCCCGTATGTTGCCCGGAGAAGCAGATAAATCATGAAAGAAATACGGGATTACGCCATATAATACAAATTTTGAAAATGACAATCCGATTTTTGGCGTAAATGTGACAAGGATGGTAAGTCAGATAATATCCGAAAACTTTAAAATTTTCATCGTCCTGGAGCGGCAGTCGAACCCGCGTCTCCCAGAAAACGTCCGGGTATGCCAACCACTACACCACCCAGATCGACCAAGTTTTAAGTATATGGCGTAATCCCGTATTTCTTTCATGATTTCTTTCATTTCTTTCATATGAATCTGATGAATCTTTTGAAGGCCCTTTATAAGATCATTTGTTTTAGTTTTGGTGCTAATTTATAGTGCAGCTTTGAAATTGTTCTCTTTTGTTAACTACACATTTACATGTTATTTGTGAGTATGCCATGTTACTTGTTACCTCAACAACCACGTAAAGTAAATACACTACTGTTTGTGAAAATTGCAACACCAAGAAGGAACCATGCGATTCGAATGAAATTTATACCCCACATTACTGATATGACTGTACATAAGTGATTTACTTTTCAGAACCTGCAAAAGTCTGTATCATGTGAAGCCTCCGCGAGCTGCAGTAAGAGCTTCTGGACGGCGTGGCATTGAATCGAAAAGATGTTGGATGGTGTCATGGGTAATTGCTTGCCAGGCGGCATGTATGCGAGTCTACAGATCATTGGTACTGACCGCTAGATGACTTTGATGGGCCAGTTGCCGAGTGACCATATCCCAGACATGTTCAATAGGCGAACGTACAAGCCAGGGAAGAAGCGGTATCTGCTGTGCTGCGAAGAGGGCTTGAACATTCTTCGCAGCATGTGGTCGGGCATTATTCTTCTGGAATATAGCGCCAGGAGTGCTCTGAAAGAAGGGTATGACTTCTACCCGTACAACTTCCCTGGTGAAGCAGTCGCTGTTGAGATTGCCCTCAAGTCGTAGCAGCCGAGATCGCGAATGGTACCCAATGGCACCCCACACCATCACACTTGGCGTTCGGCCCGTATGACGTTCGACAATGCATGCTGGAAGAAGGCGCTCACCACAATACCGTCTAATGCGTATGCAGCCATCATGGTAGTTTAAGTTGAATCGGGACTCGACCGAAAACACGACATGTTACCAATCAGCACACCATTGTCTGCATTGAAAACCCCATTGCAGGATGAGGCGTCCCTGTTTCAGAGTCAAAGGAATCCGCCACAAAGGGACACGTGCAACCAGTCTTCTATGCAGCAAACGGCGTCGAACTGTGGAGGCAGACAATGCCACACCTATTGCAGTGTTCCACTGCTGTGCTAACACTTTCGAAGATGTGGAACAGTTCGTCACTGCCATGCGGAAGAAGTGTCGGTCATCCCGCGGTGTCGTCACGTGTCTCGGTCCACTGCCGTATTATCGATGCACCTTGTTCTCCTCGGTCCACTGCCTCCACATGCACATCACTATCGTGACGTTATGTCCCGTCCGAGCCGCAATGACGCGGTACGAAAATGCACCTTCACGCAAACCAGTCATTCGTCCCCGTTCAAACTCTGTCGTATGGTGATATTGCGCCCTTCAGCGTCTCCGAGGCGTTATTGAATCCTAGAGACCCTTTTACAACTCGCTGTGCGCGATGCACTACTGGTGTGTATCCTGAACAGCTCCCCTCACTCGACTGTCCATAAGGCCCTTGCCGGGCCCAGACATGCGCAATGTCTTTGCACTTCTAACCATTTGCATGTCTTACCCTGCTCTGCGTATCCTTTAAGGTTCACGTGATTACCATCATTCCTTCATGGTGTTGCAATTTTCACAAACAGTAATTTAAATAAAAATAAAATAAAAAATCAGCCGAACAGTGTAACTTAAATTAGTATGAACTGCTTTATTCTGGAGGGAACTTCTTAGAGTGAGAGAGAGAGGGAGGGGGTGGGGATTTTCATTCAGGTTGTACGTAAACATCTGTGAGTAATTTTCATATATGTTGTGCAATTTTTGTGTTGGAATAAGTCTAATAAATCGTACTTTGTAAGATCCTTTGTTTCCTTTTGAAGGGAGTTAGTTTATAGTGTGCAACATTGAAATTGTCTTGCTTTGTTAGGTACATGTAATTGGTTATAATGTCTTGTTACTCTGTTAGCTCATCTAATAACGACGATAACAAAAAAATAAATAAATGAAAATCAAATGAAACTCAGCAGAACAGTAAAACGTAAATTAGTATGAATTTCTTTATGCTGAATGAAACTTCTCAAGGAATTTTCATGCATGCTGTAAGGGAACAACACTCCGAAAGTAATTTTCATATATGTTGTTCCATTGTTGTGTTGCAATATGTCTAATGAATCATAGTTTATGTAAGATCATTTGTTTTGATGGAGTTATAGTTTGCACTTTGAAATTTGTTGTGCTTCGTTAGCTACATGTAAACTACAGTATTTGAATAAATCAATTTTTTCAGTGTATGTGTGTGCAAAATACTGCTGTGAAAACGTGGTACTTCTAATGGCAATCTTCTGATCAGCTCCCTGTAATTTTAGCCGCCAAATCAATCAAATTCAGGAGATTTTTTTCATTTTAACCTTTAAATAGATCTCTTTGCATGTTGATACAAAAACCTTATTTGTTTTTAACTGTTTTGGAAGTATAGCAAGCATATGAAGCCATAGCTGATCAGGTGCCTAATTATAACCGCTGCTGAAAAATTAGAAACGCAAAAAGACTTTTTGCTACGTCAGTCAAGAACTGTTGCGTAATTACAGATTACTTATCAGAAGTGAGGTTTCGTTCTCATGATTTCAGAAGAAAAATCAAAGGCAGCGATGTAGTTCTAAGCAAAATAAGTGCCTTTTCACTGAACGTATTAGGAACAAGGAAGATGACACCTAATTTTCGGGTGTAATAAGCACGTCTTTTGAATCCGTTCTGATGCAAATTAAAGTTATCAAAGCTATTCAAAGTCAATGGAACCGGTATGGAAAGCAATACCATCTGACGAAAGAAAGAAGTTTTTCCATCTGGTTTTTAATTCCATAGATATTGCTGTAAACGGAAGCGTGAGCTTACGCGGTACGCCCTCTGGTTGCAGACTTGTGCGTTAAGAAAAATTTGAATTTATATGAGAAATATTTCGCACCGGAAACGCTGTCCAATGCCGAAAGAATTTTTCAAATCGGACTCTTAGAAACAGAGATATCGACAAAAATAAGATATGACTTTACGTCCCCTGGTGGGAAAACCATGCATTATTTTAGGAAGAAAGTATTCTCATAAGGTTTTTCGATTTGAGCAGTATGGGTCCACGAAAGAATGTTTTCAGTCAAGTTTTCAGGATTTCAGATTTTGCCGTAAATACATAAGAAGCAGAAATTAACACTTATGCCACCTGGTGGCCAAACCATTCTTTACTAAACATTAGACATTATATGAAAAATATTTCCCATCAGGTGTTGTATGCGCTACAAGAAGAATTTTTTCAAATCGGAGTTTTAGAAGCAGAAATAACGCAGAAAACGCAATTTACATTTGCGCCCCAAGCGGAAACTCTATGATTTACTTGAATATTTTGAATTTAAATGAAAAGCATTTCGCATCGGAAACACTATCCAACAAAGAAAGAATTTTTCAAATCAGACGCCTAGAAGTAGAGATATTGACAAAAATATTCTATAAAGAAGATACCTAAGCAAAAAAATACATATATAATTTTGACTCACACCTAATACAACATAGAAAAGGTTATGTATCTACCTGTGTGAGTAAAAGGAGAAAAGATAAAAAAATAAAATAAAACAACTGAATGTAGAAGGTGTCGAGAATACTGAGCCTTGGCTTTATCAAGGACCAGCAAAAACTCTGCATTTTCTCACTTCCACAAAGACCTAGTTGGAAATGGGTTTCTGAGCAAACCAACTAGTTGGTTTAACCAACTAGTTGGTTTGCTCATTAACCAACTAGTTGGTTTGCTCAGAAACCCATTTCCAACTAGGTCTTTGTGGAAGTGAGAAAATGCAGAGTTTTTGCTGGTCCTTGATAAAGCCAAGGCTCAGTATTCTCGACACCTTCTACATTCAGTTGTTTTATTTTATTTTTTTATCTTTTCTCCTTTTACTCACACAGGTAGATACATAACCTTTTCTATGTTGTACTAGGTGTGGGTCAAAATTATATATGTATTTTTTTGCTTAGGTATCTTCTTTATAGAATGTGAATTCTGAATTTTCAAAACTGCTGCGTTGCGCGTTTTGATTTTCAGGTTATTTTGCACCCTTCGTTTTAAATTCTAAAATTTTTTCCTTAGTCTTCAGTTTTGCTCTTAAGTATTGACAAAAATAAGATATACATCTACGCCCCCTGCAGTAGAAACCATGCAATATTTTAAAAAAGAAATGTTCCTAAAAGGCTTTTCGACATGAGTAGTATCGGTCTACGAACAACTGTTTTTTCAATCGAGAATTTAGAAGCTCATATTTTGCTGCAAATACATCAGAAGCGGAAATTAAGACTTACGCCCCCTGGTGGCCAAACCGTTTTTTTTTACAAAAATTAGAAATTATGTGCAAAGGATTTCCCATCAGGAGCTGTATCCGGTGCAGAAAGAATTTTACAAATCGGAGATTTAGAAGCAGAAATATAGAGGGGAAACAATTTACCTTTACGCCCTCTAGCGGAAAGTCTACGAATTACTTGCAAATTTTGAAATTATATGAAAAACGTGTCACCCTGAAAACACTATCCAACAAAGAAGGAATTTTTCAAATCGGACTCCTAGAAGTAGAGATATTGACAAAAATAAGATATACAACTACGCCCCTGACGGAGAAACTATGCAATATTTTAAGAAGAAAATATTCTGAAAAGGTTTATTGCCGTGAGTGGCATCGGTCCACGAAAGAATTTTTTCAATCAAGATTTTAGAAGCTCAGAATATTATGGCAAATGCGTCAGAAGCAAAAATTAACGCTTACGCCCCCTGGAGGTCAAATTATTCTTTACCAAAAATTAGAAATTATATGTAAAATATTTTTCATCAGGAGCTGTATCCGCTAAAGAAAACATTTTTTAAATCGGAGTTTTAGAAGAAGAAATATCGGGGAAAACGTAATTTAATTTAACGCCCCCTAACGGAAAATCTATGCGTAATTTGAAAACGTAACTATACCTAAAATACTCTTCGACATAAATGGAATCGAAAGGTAAAATAATTTTTTCAATCGGATGTTTAGAAGCAAATATGTGGAGTAAAACGTATTTTTAAATTCGACATTATCTGCATTCATGCCCTCTAGCGGCAAAATTGTACATCGTAAAAAAAAACGATATAAAAGATCACCATTCGCATATTTCAAGCTTCCCAATGTAAAAAGAATTTTTCAAATCGGTCTAATAGTTGCAGAGATTTCGTGTCTACAGACGGACGGGCGGACGGACAAACGTATAACATAAGCACGATCTTTTTTTGCAAAAGGCGTGCTAAAAATAACCGCAGCGAAAGAACACACTCAAAATTCTCAAAATCTGTGTGAAACATGATTTGCTGTTTATTTTTTAGTATCTTTATTAAATATTTATTACTACTTACTTTTATCAATTTACATTAAAATTGCGTAATTTGAGCAATTTTAAATAAAACAAGAAAGATGACAACGAATTTTCGGGTGTAATAAGCACATCTTTTGAATCCTTTCTGACGCAAATTAAATTTATCAAAGCTATTCAAAGTCAATGGAACCATTCCGGTTCCAAATAGTATCTGACGGGAAAAAGAAGTTTTTCAATCGGGTTTTTAATCCCTCAGATATTGCTCTAAACGGAATCGTGAGCTTACGCCCTCTGGTTGCAGACTTGTGCGTTAAGAAAAACATGAATTTATATGAGAAACAATTCGCACCGGAAACGCTGTCCAATGCCGAAAGAATTTTTCAAATCGGACTCTTAGAAACAGAGATATCGACAAAAATAAGATATGACTTTACGTCCCCTGGTGGGAAAACCATGCATTCTTTTAGGAAGAAAGTATTCTCAAAAGGTTTTTCGATTTGAGCAGTATGGGTCCACGAAAGAATGTTTTCAGTCAAGTTTTCAGGATTTCAGATTTTGCTGCAAATACATAAGAAGCAGAAATTAACACTTATGTCCCCTGGTGGCCAAACCATTCTTTACTAAACATTAGACATTATATGAACAATATTTTCCATTAGGTGTTGTATGCGATACAAGAAGAATTTTTCAAATCGGAGTTTTAGAAGCAGAAATAACGCAGAAAACGCAATTTACATTTGCGCCCCAAGCGGAAACTCTATGATTTACTTGAAAATTTTGAATTTAAATGAAAAGCATTTCGCATCGGAAACACTATCCAACAAAGAATGGATTTTTCAAATCGGACGCCTAGAAGTAGAGATATTGACAAACATAAGATATACATCTACGCCCCCTGCCGTAGAAACCATGCATTATTTTAAGAAGAAAATGTATCTAAAAGGTTTGTCGACTGAGTAGTATTGGTCTACAAACGACGTTTTTTTCAATCGAGAATTTAGAAGCTCATATTTTGCTGCAAATAGATCAAAAGCGGAAATTAATATTTACGGTGGTGGCCAAACCATTTTTTTTTATGAAAATTAGAAATTATGTGCAGACGATTTCCCATCAGGAGCTGTATCCGGTGCAGAAAGAATTTTTCAAGTCGGAGATTTAGAAGCAGAGATATAGGGGGAAACGCAATTTACCTCTACGCCCCCTAGCGGAAAGTCAATGAATTACTTGGAAATTTGAAATAATATGAAAAACATGTCACACTGAAAATACTATCCAACAAAGAAGGAATTTTTCAAATCGGACTTCTAGAAGTAGAGATATTGACAAAACTAATATGTACGTCTACGCCCCTTGGAGGAGAAACTGCGGAATATTTTAAGAAGAAAATATTCCACAGTTTCTCCGCCAGGGTGCGTAGACGTAAATATTATTTTTGTCATTTATCGATCTGAGTGGCATCGATGAACAGCTTCTAGATATCGATTGGAAAAATTCTTTCGTGGAATGAAAAAATTCTTTCTTAATTTTTTCAATCGATATTTTGGAAGCTCAGATTTTATGGCAAATACATCAGAAGGAAAAATTAACACTTACGCCCACTCGTAGCCTAAGTATTCTTTACCAAAAATTTGAAATTATACGCAAAAGATTTTCCATCAGGAGGTGTATCCGCTGAAAGAAAAAAAATTCAAATCGGAGTTTTAGAAGAAGAGTTATCGAAAAAAATGTAATTTACTTTTACGCTCCCTAGCGGAAAATCTATGCGTAATTTGAAAAAAAGTAACTATATCTAAAATACTCTTCGACATAAATGGAATCGAAAGATAAAATAATTTTTTCAATCGGATGTTTAGGAGCAAATATGTGGAATAAAACGTATTTTTGAATTTGACATTATCTGCATTTACGCCCTCTAGCGGCGAAATTCTGCATCGTAAAAAAAAAACGAAATGAAAGATCATCATCCGCATATTTCAAGCTTCCCAATGCAAAAAATAATATTTCAAATCGTACTAATAGTTGCAGAGATATCGTGGGTACAGACGGACGGACGGACAAACCGGTAACATAAGCACGATCTTTTTTTGCAAAAGACGTGCTAAAAAATAATGTTATTCTAAGAAGGCCATTTTTTTTTAATTTAAATACAGTTCTGTCTTTCTACATGATTCTAATACATACTATGTCATAGCCCGTGCCATGCACGAGTGAAAAAGCTGTGACTGAAATTTTTGTAACACGAATCGTGAAATATACATATACATCTGAGAAAGCGGCTGCATTACGTCGAGCTTGTAGTTGTTCATGAGTTTTTTGCTGTCGGCGTTTATCATGCGCAAGAGCATCAGTAATATGTCTGGCTTGTCTTTTTTGTTCAAAAGTTTCATTTCGTCTGCGATTACCTCTACCTTCGTTCAAGTTATGCAAAGTAATAGAAGACTGGTTTGCACGCTGTCGCCGTCGTCATTCGCTATTTAAGCAATGTTTTCTTTCAGCTTTATCTTCTTCCATCTTATACTACAAAGAAAAAAATCCTCGGAACCAATATATATTTTTTAATTTCCATCACAGTGAATCAAAACTACGCCTGCAGTTACTTTCCTCCAATTTTACTTGTTCCTTTCTATGAAATAAAATAACGCTGATTCCTTTTTATGAAATTACTCAACAATTTTATTCCTTTTTATGAAATTGCTCTACAGTGCGAAGAAAATGAAGTAAAACACGACATAACACCTACGTAATAGAACAAACGTACCACACGGTTGTTCGAGCACGTGCGTGTTGCCACAGATGAAGTCGTTCGTTTTACTAACTTCATTTTATTTTCCGGTACTAGCATATCATGCCCGTTCTCCGAACGGTGAATCTATATTATTCACGTATGCCGGCGGGAAAGGCCATTTTTTTAACATAAAATTAAAGAAAGGGAAAAGTAATTTAAAATCCGGAAATGTTTTACGATGTTGAACAGCGTCGTGACGTCAATGCATACGGTTTGACGTAAAACGGAGCATCCTTTGGCGCTCCTTAATTTTAAATCAAAATTTGAAATTTTCAAAGCATTTAAGTGATTCTGACAAAATTATCTTTAAACCTATCAGCATTTTGAAACAGTAAAGCTAAGCAACCCTATTGAATTTTTTGGTTTTCAAATTTTTTCCTAGGTGTAGAAATGGTAGAAAAATTCAAGCAGACAATGTTTCAAAGCGCTGTTTTTTTTTTTTTTTTTTCGCGCATTGCATTTGCAAGTATCACTTTAAGACCTACCAGCATGACATTTTTAGATCTCTAGGTTATTTTGAAGTGGTCTAACAATTCGCGAAAAGTTCAAGCAGAAAATGTTCCAAAGCTGCAATTCCTTTTTTTTTTTTTTTTTTTTTTTCGGACTTTTCTGGGTATCCGGACCTTAAGACTTATCAACATGCCAATTTTCAGATCTCTAGGCCATTTAAAAGTGGCCAAACAATTCGCCAAAAATTCAAGCAGACAATGTTCCAAAGCTGACTTTTTTTTCTTTTTTCGTACTTTTCTAGGTATCCGGACCTTAAGATCTATCTGCATGCCAATTTTCAGATCTCTAGGTCACTTAGAAGCGGTTGAACAATTCGCAGACGAACACACTCGCATTTTCCCTCTTTGCTTTTTACACACGAGGCGAAAGCCTATATTTACATCTGTATTCATGTATGCTGGCGGGAAACGCCGAACTTCAAAAGTGTCGCTACGTCATTAAGCATTGAGTCATTACCAGTTTCAGGTTGCGGCGGAAAGTGAAATTCTTTGACCGGGCCCGAAATTTCGATTCGAAATATAAAATGATGAGTTGCTATGTAAATATATTCTGTTGGAATATTTTAATAGCAACGCCATATATACAAACTGAAGGAAATGGTTAAGGAATAAATAAAAATAGTTCTAGTTATCACGGTTGAATGGATGATATATTATTTTAAGATTTCGAACCTTTTCAAAAATTTCAGGACGATTTTTTATTTTTCACATTTTTGGCGTTGTATAATTCCTCTAAAGACGACGAGGGTTGGCAAATGTCAAATGAGAGCAATTAGTGGTGAAGACACTAGAACAAAACAAACAAAACGTCTTACACTAAATCAGATATAAAAGTAAGTTGCTAATGTACATACCTATTTCGATTTCACTATTTTCCGAAGTAATCCCTTCTTCTGCTGCTTGAAGAAATGAAGTCTTCCGCTATCTCTGACGGATTTTTTTAAATTTCGTCCAGGCTATTTTTATGACAGTGCAAGAGCAGCAGATGATTCAGTCTGGATTGTGTCATTGTGGAGCGAATATAAGTTTTTAGTCCCTTAAACGCCGAAAAGGGTATATCTGCTGTGGCAGAAGTCATTGGAACAACCAAATAAAATCTTATAAGGTTGTGAATGTCGGGAAGCATAGACTGGGCGAAGTTAGTTATAACGAAGTAAATTTCTCCGTCATCTTTATCCGCGCCGGGGTTCGAACCCAGGTCCACTCATTCCGGAATAAGTTGCTCTACCAATTAAGCTACGCGGACATTGATTCTAATTGCTATCTGCCTTTATGTCGTGTGCGTCCTTCTGGCAGGTACGTCACATCTCCTGGTACGTTACATAGTGAGTTTGAATATGCATACAACATCTTTCACCGAACTAACTTGAATTTCTGAATGATCATCATTATTATACGTCTTCAGAAGTCCTGGAAGCATTTGCAACTGAATCTTGAGTTTTTCTGCATCAGTGTCTTCAGAATACAGTTGCAATATTGTATTTGAAATTTGTAAATCTTGCCGTGTGCATTGAACGCTGAAATTAAAAGTTTTTCAATATCTCCCAACATAGTCAGCGTCTCTTTACAAAATATTCGATTTAGCTCATTTATCGCGAGGTCGTAAGCTTCGTAAAAGAGTTGCCTGTAATAATCCTTGGCTGTTATTAATACATGGTTAGTTTCCTTTCCTGCATGATCGAGGCGTTTTGGAATTATTTTTTTTTTTTTTTTTTATCGTGGAAGCGTGGGTTCCAGACTATGCAATTTTTTTTGCAGTTTCACATGTTTTTGCATAAATTGCATCGAAATTGTCTCTTTTCTTCTGCAGTGTTTCTTTGAGTAGTGTAATGATTTGATTTGTCTCGCTCGCCGTTATTGTGGTTTTCTGCAATTCTTTAGAACATTGTTCCGTTACTGAAAATATATCCAGTGAAAGTTGTAGTCCGAAATAAGAGGAAAATTGCTGCATAAGAGCTTGTAGACCATTTGCTCTACGTCCTGGTTCACTTCTTTCTTCAGAAATGTGTGCTAGTACTTCATCTAGAATTTCATAAGTGTGAATTATCGACTGCAGAACTTTACTTCTGACAGTCCAACTTGTGACACAGATAGGTTTTAAACTTGCTGTGTTACCGGAATTAAAATCTCTAGCAATTTCCTCAAAAAAAAAGCTGACCCTTTTCGGGGAGATTTTAATTAAATTATGGAGATCGGAAGCAATGTTTAAAGCATTTCTTGTGGGGATAGTTGCAGCAGTAACATCCTGAAGACATAATTGTAAACTATGAGCAACACAGTGTATGGAAACTGCAGCAGGAACTATACTTTCTACGTGAGAGGCAACACCATTTAGACGACCAGTCATGTTTGAAGCGCCGTCATATGCTTGCCCCCTGCAATTTTTTATGTCCATCCCACACCGGATAAGTAGGTCAAAAATCATGGATGTTAATGTTTCAGCAGTAGTGTTGGGAACATCAACAATTCCGATTATATCTTCGTGTATTTCATATTCCGGACTTGCCCATCTGATTGCAATGCAAAACTGTTCGTGATGAGAACAGTCAGTCGTTTCATCTGCTATCAAAGAGAACCATTTTGATTGCTGAACAGAACAAATAATTTTCCTAATAAGTCTGTTGTAAAGATGTTGCAACAATTCATTTACAATATCGTGAGATAAATATTTTTTATCATCTATCCACATCAGTATTCCGGGATCATCTTCACACCTAACTTTTAGCAACTGCCTTAAGTTACTTTCTTACTCATCGTGACCTCTTAGAGCTAGACCTTGTCTTGCCAAGTATCCTACAGATCTAATCACTTTTAGAAATACTTTCTTTCTGGCAATCTGCTCTTCACGGTGCCGGTCACTTATCATAGAACATACGTTTACCGGTTGTTGGAAAGCATTCATATCCATTATGCACTCTTAATGTGATTTTGACTTCTCGTGGTTTCGAAAAGTTTCCATGGCTCTTTTCCAAGCTGTAAATCCCGTTGAAACAAATACTAAATCATTTTTAGACTTTTTTAAAGAAGAATGAGAATCACTCCACTGGCAGATATTGCAAAACGCAGCTTTTCCATTTGTGCAGAAAGACAACCATTTAAATTCTTTGAACCACGTTTTTTGAAATGCACTTGAATGATGTGAATCCTTTTTAACTGTTGATAGGTAATAAAATTCTAGTGGCTGGTAGGCTTTATTTCGGGTCGATTTTTCTTGCTTGAAACACAGTGCACACATGCATAATTGAAAATCGTAATCAGAGTTCGAACTTTCATTCAATATCGGAGGTTGGTTTCCCGTTCCCTGTCTGTCATCAGAAGTGAAAACACAGTCAGGTACCTTAATATTGTTCCCTACAGTTCGAACTGGGATATGCTCGGAGTCAATTCGTGGAGAAGACACTTTAAAATGCGAAGTAATTTTCAGTCGTTTACTCATTTTTATAAAATCTTATTTAAGCCTGAGAACGCGTGGAAATCATACACAACCCACGACTTTTTACTTTTTAGTAGAAGTCTATACTCCGAGTCAACCTAAGAGTGAACCACTATGAAGGGTACGAAACATCTACCTCCGCTACGAAAAATAGTCCCTAGCGTTTAGAGCGAAAAGCATCAGAAATTCAGAATTATTGCTAAGAATCCATTTTTTGTTTGTTCAGCAGTTGTTTATCAGGCAAAATTGCTATCTAAAAAAAATTCAGAAGTTAGAGCGCTTTTATAAATAAATTTGTTGTGAGAAGTCGTTGAATCAAGAGCTTCGCACTTTCGGCTATTTCTGCCCTCCTGGGATACAACTCGGACAGGAAGAAATGGTGGAAGACCTCTCCCAACATTAACAACACAGAGGCAATAAATTGACAATCGATTAAACTCGAACGGTGCGTTACTTAAACACAGGAGCGGCGGAAAGTGAAGTTCGTTGACCGGGCCCGAAATTTCGAATAGTGGTGCATCCCCCTCCCTTCCCGCTTTACGGAACAAACACGAGAAAAACAACGCCTGAGGAGATTTGTTAAGGATTAGGACCACCTGACCACTTACCTAGAGCAACTTTCTAAGGCACATCACAACAAAAAATCGCACATATGCCAAATAAAAATCTTGGTTGAAATTATTGACTGGGCCCGGGCCCTTGCCGCCCGGGCGGTTCCGCCGCCACTGACCAGTTTGATTGTAGCCTGTCCTTTCACCCAATGAGAAGGGAGGGCTAAAAATAGCTGCGTTACCATAGAAGAACTTTCCTGTGTTGTTAACTCTGAAGATAGAGTAAGCCGTTCGTCCCTTTCGTTTACGTCTTTAAAAAATGCTTAAAAATCAGAAAATGACTTTTTCTTAATTTTTTTTTTGTAAGAGAGGGATGATAGTTGTGAGTTTATGCTGTAAAACTTGCAATGCGTTATGATTTATAGTTTGCTATATATCCGGTTTTTTTTAATGGATCCCATCGGGAAATAAAGAATTTTTGAAATAAAAAAAATTAATTTCTCGCAAACTAAATCGAAATTAAAAAAAACGGCGATAAGGTGCAAACTTCGGCCATGGCCCTACGTGCCTACAAAGTTTCGTGGTTCTGTTGCTGTTAGTGTGTCCGGAACGCGAACTAATAGCACTTTTATGCTTACCTTAATTTTGAAATACAATAATAGCTCTTGTAGTATCTCCAGAATCGAAAAATGGTTTATTTCAGTGAATTCTCCGAACAATTCTTTACAAACGATGTAAATTTCATAATTTTGTATTTAATACATTTTGTGCTGCGAGCTAGGAAAGAGCAAGTGCTGCAAAATTTCTAAAACAGTGGCAGTTGCTTTTTTTTAGGATAAAGAGATTTCTCCTTGATTTTACGTATATCGTGCGATATCGGTGAGCTTAGTTCCGATTTCGGCCACCGGATAAAAGCAGATGACGCTGCAAGTACTGAATGGCGTCAGAGTGTTAAGGACAGACGTAGCCTATTATATAGGTTTGATTAGTCACATTCAACAGATGCAACTAATATAATCACAACAATTCAGTGTGACTAATGCGCAGTTTTTTTTAAGATTTCGAAATAGATGCAGATTTATTTTGTACTGCGCGTAAGAAACCAGAGAATGAGCTCAGGCGGTAACTTTTATCATAGAAGACAATCGGCGGTGAGCAGTTTAGTCGAAATGTCCTTCAATACAGTAGTTTGCTCACTGAAAAGTGCAATCTTAACCACACGAATATTCACATTATAACTTCGTTTTGACTGGCGTAGAGAAGACGAATATCTTACTGTCTTTGTATTCCAACCTTTATGATCCAAGACTCCTACTGCATGATCAGACTGCATCCTCTCATCCGTACAACATCTTATTTGTTGTTACGGTTATTAGAAAACTCGTAATGATACCAAATTCATCTGCAAGTTCTGTAGCTCTTATGTCCTCCGGGCAGTTTTCATCAGTTTCGTCGGATAGCTTTATTTCAAGATTCATGCAGTTTTTCAACAGTTGTTGTTTACTCAGTTCCGACATTTTCTCAAAAGCGTACAAAAAACTGACCACATCACTGTGATTTTGAAGCAAATAAAATCTTTCGTCGATTGATCTAACAACCGTGTCAATGATAACAAAAAAAAATGAAAAAAAATCTGTGCGGTAATTATCTTTACGGTTGGTCATAGTTTCATCTTCGTGTTCATATTCGAACATTGTTTTCTCTTTTCTCCTGCGAAACTGTTGAGAAGGAAAGTGTGGCTCTACATTACATGAGGTGACAATTTCAGATGCAGTATGTATCACGTGTTCAAATTTATCTCGGTAGTTTGTGAGACTTTTTTTAAGGATGTCTAAATGTTCAATGCAAGATGATAAATCCGTGTTTCGATTTTGCATCATTTTGGAAACAACGTTTACTCTCGATAACACCTCATACCATAAAACGATGGAACATATAAACGTTAGAGGCTCCAATTTTTCTAACAAACATTGGGCGTCATGCTTAGCAGGTATAGCTCACTTTTTTCTTCTTCGATAATTTCTGATAAGCTGTCACAAACTTCTGATAAACTGAATCGTAAAGGTTTTACTGCTTCAACTCGATTTTCCCATCGAGTGTCTGCAACTGTTTTCAAGGTAAACTGAGACACACTTTGGGTTAAAATTCCCCACCTCTTAGACAAGCAAGAGAAGTATGTGAACAGACGTTGAATGACAGAAAAGAAATCAATTATCCCATAATTTACTTTTGCAGCATCATAAACTACCAAATTGAGCGTGTGAGCAGAGCAAGGAACATAAAATGCTCATGGATTTTTGTTTAGTATATGGGTCTGCAAACCGGTTTTTTTGTTTTGTTTTTTTCTTTAGTATATGTGCCTGGAAAACTCATTTTGGGGTTGACTAACCAACAATGAGGTTTTTGGGGTTGTTTGGTTTTTGACCAACCAACCCCAAAATGATTTCATGTGCTATACGGAGACGGAAAGCTAAATGGCCAGGGCCGAATCTCATGAGATTGGGGTTAGAATTGTTCATAACGAGGACTCTCTTTACCCCGGCACGCGACACCAATGGCTTAGTGTGACTTCCGAACTTCGGCGGATCTTTGGTGATCCAGTTGAACCAGTGGCGTAACTACCATTACCGCAGCTGCGCGGGGGGGCAGGTAACGAAGGGGCGTACTGCAACTGCCAGTTATAGTTTTATGAAAAAATTCGAACACGCACAATAATTAACCCAAAGATTCATATTTTGCTTTAAGATATATTTAGCCAAGGTTAATAGATATCTCTTTAGGTTGAGCCACTTCGGAAACGAGCTGCTATTATCTGGCAAAATGACGTCGCGCTGGGAGCAAAGCAGCGAGAGGCAAAGAGGCGAGCCCAAGAGCCATCGCTGCTACGGATTACACTTTAGTAGGGAATGTAAATAAACTCGATGGAAAAGGTTTTCAAATACTAATAATTTCTAACTTCAAAGATTAACATATTTATCAGTGATCTGTTATTTCCACTTTCATGAATTAATTAATTTTGAAAAAAAACAAAAAAACAACAGCTTTTGTATAAAGAAATATGAGGGCATTGCAGTAAACAAACATATTGCTGAACTTCGTAGTTCCGTTGTAGTTCGCAGGAAGTTATATTTACAAAAAGTTATTGTCAGTGCAAAAATAAATTCTTAAAAATCCGAACTTTTTAAAGTCTAGTCTTTCGATTATGATTATCAGTGCATCAGGTAGTCCAGTTAACAGGCTAAACAAACAAGAAGTAAATATGTTATTCATCATTTAATTTTTGCAAAATAAATCTTGTTGTTTACAGAATTCCACTTAGTAGCCTTCAAATACAAACAAAAATTCGCAAGAAATGTTCGTTTTTCAATTTATTTTAGTAGGTGGCACAAAAAGCTATCAAAATTATATAATACTATTGCAATGGAGGGCAGAATTTAAATGAAAACAAAAATAAAACTTATCATAGTGTGACGGTCCATCCCTGCCTAAATCTTCCTCCCAACCCAGGCTAGCTCAAATGCACAGAAAGGGACTGCCTTAAGTTAAGTTGACATGATATTAAGTTACTGACAGCACACAAAAAACAACATAAGTTTTTTAACTGAATTGTTTAACTTAAATTTAGTATCTCAAATTTAATAGAAGATAGCGTTTACCTTGATAACATATTCCAGCTTTTCTGCCACACCCTGTACTTGGCAACAAACATTCCGTTACTTTGATGAAGCCTGCCATTTGCGTACCTTTCTACTCTGGGCTTCTGCAGCTTTCCGAGCCTTAGCTTTCATGTTAAGGTATCTCAAGCGTATGAATGTTCTTGTTCTCACATACAGTTTGATTAATTCCAGTGGAGTATCAGGAAATTTTTTACTTAACACATTACAGAGATTCTTTACAATATTTTTATCAGGTGACAGAAAATGTTGCCCATGAAATGAGGTAAAGATCAGTTCAAATTGACTGATTTTGCTTAACCAGTCATCAGAAGGCATAAGGAGACCTCCTCGTGACAATGCTCCTATTCAGCATGAAGATGGGACATCGCCGGGAACAACAGGTAATTGCCCAGTGGGAGTGCCTAAGGTTTTATCATATTTTTGCCCACGATGTGCAAGATAGCCAGCAATGTATTTAAAACCTTCAACAGAGCAATCACTTCCAGTAACACATGCTAAAGGAGGATCAGGATTAATAGGATCATCAATCACAATGTCCCGCATCTCAGTGATACCTTCAACCATGGAAAGTGGTTCTGACATATCTGGCAAAATACTACCCAATAGCTGAAATGTTAAGAAGGAATCATTGTCGTCAACATCTGAAGCAACTGAAGAAGCACTAGATAAAGGAATATCCGATATGTTGCTACCCAGTAATAAGAGGAGAATGCGGCACTTCACTTCTGAAGGTAACGGGTTATCGTAAAAATGACCAATTCCTCGGATCCGTGAGAAAAAATTTTCAAGACAGTCCTGATTCAAGCGTGACGTCAATATATATTTGATGTTCAAGGGTTTAAGGTCACCAAAGAGTCCCATCAGTGACTGTATAGATGTTAAAAACCCTTTCTGAAAAGGCAAAAAAACTTTCGTAGTACCAACCCTCAGCTCTTGACAACAAGCAAACAGTTTCCTTAAAGTGTTTTCTTGAATAGCATGATGAATACCAAATCCACATGTATTGGGTCTGTCCTCACAGGGCTTCCTAGAATTGAAAACGTCAAATGATATGTTGATTAACTGAATAAATTCAGCAATGGACTCTTCATTTGGCATTAAATAACGTATGGCATGTACTGTATGGTTGGAAAACAGCTCGACTGCCATACGTACTCGTTGACGCTCTCTGACTTTCACTGTGAGATGATGTGATGTTAATTTTGGGCAAATTTTAATTTCACCACAATCCAAAGATAACAACTGCTCAATAGTGGCTTTTGTGATGACCTTGTTACTTGGCAAGGTTAATCCCACATCAAGAAAATGATTTCTGAGCAACTTATATAGATGGGGTACATGTGCAAATACCCAAACACGTTTCTGGTGGTCTGATGGATTCGGAAAGCTTGTGTTTGTGTGTGACACACTGAGTTCCTTCCACACTGCACGATTCTTTGGCCCAAGGTCAGACACTACAGCAACAACATTGTATTTAATATCCTGTAAGGATGTTATTATTATTTTGAGTAATGACGCTGTCATTGAAACATCAAAATCGTAATATATTGGCTGCTTCCAGCTAGAAAAGATTCCTCGCACCATAACCACCTGAACATTGCTGTAGGGTCCAAAAATACGATCTTCTTCCTGGTCATATGAAATCCGGCTGTCGACATTTATTTCGTCAAATGAAAATACACATACGCGTTTTACATCATTAAATCTTTCACCCTGAGTTTGCATTAACTGTAGAACATCGTGCAAAATACCAGGATGACAACGGAATGAACGAGTGGTCCATCGTCGCAGGGTTGAAAGCCCAGGCAAAGGAAACCCCATCTTCAATCGTAAGAAGTTGTAGGATTTGACAGATATGGCCCGCAATGTAATCGCTTTACATATGTCATCCTTTACCCATTTCACACTTTTTTTGTTATACAGCAAACAACGAATCTGGTTTTCTGTAAATATTTTACGTAAAACTTTACTCACGTCAGCTGCCACTTGTGAAGCTGAGTTATTCAGACATTCACGCAGATCCCTTTGAGTAGATGCAAGTTTGTTATTAAGGCACTTATTTTGCACTCTTAATTTCGTGCACTCAACACTTAATCTTTTATTTCTTATTTCCAATGACTTTATCTTCGTCTTCAGAAGTTGAACATCAGCTGAAGATGGTAACGTAATATTAGTTGACACAGATTTATCAATTTTTTTTTCTTTGGAGACACATTGCGAAAGGTTTCCAATGCTCGTTTTCTTACTTCACGTCCATATAATCTATCTGCTGCAGGACTAACATTCTGAACGCTAGGAACGGAGGATGACGATTCATGAGGATTAGCAGTTGTAATATGCTTATGGCTAATTTGACCTGAAAGATTGACTATAGGTACTGCATCTTCTTTTAATTTCTTTCTGCCAGGTAATCCTAAGTAATTCCGATTTTAAGTCACGAACATAACTGTCAACAGTAAAATGTTCCGAGCAAATTCTTGCATTTTTAACTTTAAAATTATCCTTTCGTTTACATTTCAGTACCCAGAGTTTTTCCAAATCAGGATTTGCAGGAAAACAATGATAAATAATATCTGTACCTCGAGTCTTCCTACTGTAGGATAAACATCCTGCTATTGCACATCCAGGCATATTGTGTTACACTGATATAAAATAATAATATGCGCAACTGATGTTGAGAAATAGCTACTAGTTATGAAGTATATTTACCAATTTCTAAGAACGAGTTTGAGTTTGCACTCCCAAGCCAAAGATGCCGTGCGGCGTCGTTCTGGTGTCGTGTTTTCGCGGCGTTTGCTCCCGGTGTCACGTCATGCGCAGATCCGAGAAAACGGAGATTGCAACTGCACATTGTAATGGCGCCCCCCTGTATTTAGCTTTGCCTAAATAAATGCCTAATTTCACTTTTAAAACACTGAATGTCCTACAGATTGAAAGTGCTCGGCTCTTTGACTTCGGGTTGTAATACGTTTGCTCTGCAATGGGTTGTAAATAATACGATCGCTCTCCAATCGTCCTCTCTCTGCGCTGCCGAGGAAAAGCTCGAGGCCACAGTGGGATTCCGCGTGGAGTACGTCGGTAAACAGTAAGTTACCTAGGATTACGTGCACGACAAGCGTCAACATTTATTCACAGCAGCCGCAGATCTGCCATGTGTAAGAGGGTGATTTCTTCAAGTGATTTATTTTAGTTTTGGACAAAGCAATTACACGCATTGTCAAATCTATTACTTAAAAAGTTAGAACTACAGGGTCTAGGTACCACCATTACTTTTGCAGACACTTCCCCTGACTTCCTAACCCCCCCCCCCCCCCCCACACACACACACACACACACACCGCAAAAAATGCATCCTCCCTCGCGTTCGAAATCCTGGGAAAATTACTGTGCTTACATGTGCTGAAGTAAACCTTGGGGGGGGGGGGCACATTGTGCTAGTTACGCCATTGAGTCGAACTCGAGGCGAGAACGCTGCTACTGGGCCACCGCCGCCCTACTGATTTTGAGGATACCCAGGTGAGCAATAACTGGATGAATTTATTTTAAATTATCACGTATTTTAATTTATTACGTTTTGTAATAAAATATGTTGTTAGTATTTAAATTTGCATATTCTGCATCATTAACATTAGGAAAAATTTCATTTATAGTTAAAAATCTGTCCCGCAAAAAAATTTGTCCCGCAGACTTTTCAACTTTCTCTTAGAAGCAAAGATATTGACAGAAATAAGATATACATCTACGCCACCTGGCGAAACAACCATTCATTATTTTAAGAAGAAAATGTTCTCAAATGTTTATCGATATGAGCGCTATCGGTCCACTAAAGAATTTTTTCACTCGAACTTTTAGAAGCTCAGATTTTGCTGCAATTACTTACGAAGCAGAAATTAACGCTTACGCCCCCTAAGGGCCAAACAATATTTTGTAAAAAATTAGAAATTACAATCAGAATATTCCCCACGAGGAGTAGGAAGAATTTTTCAAATCGTAGTTTCAGAAGCAGAGATATAGGGGAAAGCGCAATTTGCCTTTACTTCCCCTAGCAGAAAGTTCATGAATTACTTGAAATTTTTGTAATTATACGAAAAACATGTCGCTCCGGAAACTATCCACCAAAGAAGAAATTTTTCAAATTGGACCATTAGAAGCACAGATATTGATAAAAATAAGATATACATCTACGCCCCTTGGCGGAGAAACCATGCATTATTTTAAGAAGAAAATATTCCGAAAAGGTTTCTCGGCGTGAGTAGTATCGGTCCATGAAAAAAAAATTTTCAATTCAGATTTTAGGAACTCAGATTTTGCTGCAAATATGTCAGAAGCAGAAATTAGCTCTTACGCCCCCTGATGGCCAAACCAGTTTATAACAAAAATTGGAAATTCTATGCAAAATATTTACCATCAGGAATTGTTATCCACTGCAGAAATAATTTTTCAAATCTGCGTTTCAGAAGTAGAGTTATCGGAGGAAACGCAATTACTTTACCCCCACCCCCAGCGGAAAATCTATAAACTTGAAAAAGTGACTATACCTAAAATAATAATTTTTTTTTTCGGCATGAATGGAATCGAAAGGTAAAAGATTTTTTTTAAATTGGATATTTAGAAGCAAATGTATGGAATAAAATATATTTTGAATTCGATATCATCTGCGTTTATGCTCTCTAGCGGTGAAATTGTGCATCGTAAAAAAAACGAAATGAAGGATCATCATTCACACATTTCAAGCCTTCCTAATGCGAAAAGAATTTTTCAAACCGGACTATTATTTGCAGAGATATGGTGTCTACAAACTTGCGGACAAACGGACGGACCAACAAACCGATAACATAAGCATGATCTTTTTCCGCAAAAGACGTGCTAAAAAAATTTGTTGTGGCCTCCACTGCACTTTCTCATACATAAACTGAGATGTGAAGATGCACAAAATATAAAATTTAATGTTGATAAGTTCGACAATTATTGAGTCATACAGTATAACAAAATAAAAAAAGTTCGAAAAGGAGCGCTTACTTCCGGTTACCCGATTTTTACTAGAATCTAGTGAGCATATGAATATGCGCATAACAAAGCTACTAAATAATAAATTTCGTCTAGATATCCACAATAGTATTTGAGCTTTATAAAGAGAGATCAAACGCGTTATAGGGAACTTGGGTTTCCCCGATTTGTACCAAAATATAATCAGCACATCAAGGTACCACAAAACCCCCAAATATTAAATTTCACTAATATAGTGAGTTATGGTGTACATAAAACAAACAGACACACTGACACCACGGCCAAAATAGTGAAATCGCATTCGGCGGTTCCCAGAAAGTGTATTCCCGTTGAAATCTGGAAATCGAATTTTTGCACGATGAATACTTCCTCATACTAATGAATGAGAAAGTTAAAAAAGTGAAAAAGTCAACACTTTATTTTCAACTGTTGCTTTTAATGACCAGATTACATGTAGGCTAGATCACTCTTACCACAAATCTTCTTGAAATGACACTTATTCGCAAACCAAAAATTGTAGGTCGACCGTCGTAGTATCAATATGTATGTGTACTTGTTTGAAGCTCACGGTCATCTAGCTAAGCACGCTGCTTTGCACGCAGATAAATAGCTGACTGCTGACAGCATTTTCACACGATGAAGTTTACTAACACAAAATTAAATTACACTTTCTGTACATGCTGCATTGACATTCACTAAGTACTTGATGTTACACAGAAGGAACAAACATGATAGAGGATAAACAATTTCACTACTGAGTTCCTTAACACTACTCCAAGAGAGAGACAGCTGGAGGAGATGGCTTACGCACTGCACTCACGTGATCCACTAAAACTTCTCTCCTCAAAGTTGGAACACCAGATCTTTGTCGCCATCAGTATTTCTTCTTTTTTTTTTTTTTTTCTGGATCCTGGTGAACTGAAATAGTATTATCTAATTGTTTGCGAAATTAAATTTGAATTATTATTTTTCTTATTTATTTTTATTTTTACGTATTTTATATTATTTTTTCTTCTCATCATCATCTTTCTTTTCCTTCTTTCTACGTTTCATTCTCTCTCCTTCCATTACTTTTACAAAAAAATGCCGCCCCCTGAGGAGTGCCGCCCTGGTGCGTCGCACCTCCCGCACCCTAGTCGCGAGGCCCTACCACTGTATACCAGTGGCGTAGCCAGAAATTCCTTAAGGGGAGAGGGGGGGTCCATGGCTTTGGTTCATTGGTGAAAGCCCCATATATACACATATATCGTTTTAAATTCATACTAAATTTCCCCTCAAGAAGGGTGTCCGGACCCGAGGACCACCCCCTTGACTACGCATACAAATGAAAGATCTTTCTAGTGTGATGGGTGTATCAAGAAATTCACACAAAAAAGAAATCATTTAAGTCCCGTACAGCTCAACACGGATGAAAAATCATAATAGTTTGATATTAGTCACTAAATATCCTCCCAAATTCTAATGTCTCAAGACATGTATTCCTTCATACTGGTAAAAAGCATTACCTATATGTAATTACAGCCAAAGACATTATGAACAACAATGAGCAAAATATTTAACTTTCTTGTGAAAATATATCCGTTCTTTATGTCGGCCGCATTCGCCTTACTCTTATATCCATATCTAAAACAGTACCTGACCCAAACCTGACCATATTTACTATTTATAGCCACTATTTAAAGTATAAAACTATTTTATAACAACTATTTAAGCACGATTTGCAACCGGCGTATGCACATGAACAGCTTTCCGTCCTCGCCTAATGTCGGAGCATCCGGTTTTCAAACACTGACAGAAGTAGCTAGTATTTGCCAGTCTATTCTCCTCCAAAGTCTGGCCCCCGGGTGGCCTAGTGGGCAACGTTCGTCACTGCCACGGAAAGGGCCTCAGGTTCGATCCCAGGCAGGTACGAACGCTCGATCCACTAAATATCCGCCGTGCGTCGGATGGGCACGTTAAGCCGTCGGACCCCGGATACTGGCCCATCGGTAATAAATAAGGGCGTCTTCCTCCCCCTTTCTACTTCGCGTCCGTGTCACTTTCCTATCGGGCGCTCTAGCCCAAATCTTCTAGTTTCCTATTTGTAAGGGTTCTTTAACCAAGGAGGTTATATTACTGGAGACACCACTGGCTCTGCCGCCATAGGTCACCGCTAATCTTTGGCGTGACCATGGGCAGGCAAAAACAAACTCTTAAGTGAAAGGATAGTAAACAGATAGATGTAATTATGGTAGTTTCATGTTCTGCTTATGGTTGTACCAACCGCAATACAAAAGAAAGTAATTTGACATTTCATAGGTATGTAAAAGACACGAAAATCCTGTCATTTAAGTAAAAATCAGATGTTATTTAATATATATTTAGCACGATGACCGCTCATTATGACACCTCTTCAAAACTACATTGTTCAAGTAACAAATGGGGATTTTAAAGTCTCCTTTGAAATCGTACACTTTCAGAACTTGTGTAAACTGTTAATAGTTTCATTTCTTAATTCAGTTGTCTTAAACCAAACCAGACGAAATCAAATGTATACACCAGTAGCATTTTGAAAGCTACAACACATTTAATTTGCTTCTAGGTTGTGCTACCAGGAGGGAAAACATTTAATATTGCACTTGTTCACATGTTTTCGAGTAATACTTAAAACAGAAAATTTATAAACTTGCATTTTTCTTCTAAATAATTTTAACGTTCATTTGCTTTTCTGAGTTCTTTTTAAAGTTGAGTGGAGCCTATCGAAATATATATTTCTTAATATCTACTTCACTCTTAACCAAAATTTTTCATGTTGCCTAATATGTTAGTCATTTCTGAAAGCTACTCTTTCAATTTTTAGTTAAAGCACCAGATAACATTGGTTGCATCACATGTGTTAGCATTTAATCCCAAAACTGGGTATTTTTTGCTGTACTTGGGACTATGTATAAATAAAGTCACTGTAGCCCACACTGGTATCAAACTTGCTAGGGTACCTGTAATCACTACCACTGCTTTAGTGAAGTAAATAGGTGAGACATTTATTTAGTAACTGGAATTGGGAGAAGAGAAGAGCATGTCACCTGTGCATACCTGATAACCATCTTACATAGTGAGTTGTCTCGGCAGCCCATTCACCAGCTGGCAATAAACCTGTAAGGTGAGTGGGGGAGAACCTTTTTCCCCATTTGTGGCACCACAAAGACAGTAAATTTACAAGTGGGTCTTTGTGTATATTATATGTTATAATTATACGGTACATGCGAGAGGTTTATCAGAGAGTGACTGGAACCAATACCCAGTGGCTGCTCGTGGCAACCGAAACAGGTGGGGCCAGTAGCCAAAGTCAAACAATGAAATTAAAAAAAAAAAACTGTCATTATTAGGCCAACTATTCAGACCCCCACCCCACCCCTAAGTTTCCTTTACTCTTCCTCTGTTTACCCCCTCGACTCACAATAATGCCCAAATCAGGTAGTAATGTGTCAACTATTGTATTGCACACGAATAAAATTTCCTCAGAATAGAATGCATAACTATTAACAGAAAAATGTTAAAACTCCTTAAATAAAATTTTTACCTTAAAACATATGAGCATTAATTTATGTTAGTTGTGCTTTGTGTTTCTTCAGATTTCTGAACTGAGGAATAATCACAGGACAAAAAAATGTAGTGAAAAAATAATAACTCCAAATATATCCAGGGAGGGAATGTTTCATGAATTTCGTCCCATGTAGAATGTGTACCATACTACCATTTGCATTATTTGAAAGGTTTAACCTTTTTTTTTAAAGAATTTGTGAAACCTAAAAACATATATGTACTCATGTGCAAATGATACTTACAGGTTTTCTCATTTATTTATTTATTTATTTTTAACATAGAAAATCATCTTAGTTAAAACTGAAATTAGTTCTGCAAAGCGCTTTGTAAACTTCATACTCTTGGAAACTCAAATTCTTGTGCTGATAAGCACCGAGTTTTTTAAGTGAAGCTTTTCGACTCAAATTCTTGGGATGATGAGCACTGTGTTTTTTTAAGTGAAGCTCAAACTAAAAATCCTTGGGGTGATAAGCACTGAATTTTTTTAAGTGAAGCTTTTCTTCCAGATTTAAAGCAAAGAACGGAGATTTTAACAAAATATCCACTCCATTTATTGTACTCGACAAGCTAAAAAGTCACGACACGAAGGAACAACACATCACCGAGAGAGGCACACACAGAAAAAAACACGAACGGGGGTTTGCTACATTTGAAACATTCCCGCCACCATTGAGCTTGGTCGGGGTAAGCTTCTCTGTCAACCCACGGCGTTAAGGAAATGGATACTCTCCAGGCCAATCAAATTAGCGCGGGGCCAGATAGATCTGGCCTCACAGCTTTTTTGCACACGCGGTTAAGACAGTGTTGTATGTAGGTCTTAATACTGAATGAGACGGGGAGGAAATCGTCTCCTCTTCGCTTGCGTAGTGACGTTACTGGGGCCTGTTGGAGCTGGCCCCAATAACCTCACACCTCACACTCTGAACGTGATCTCTTTCCTCAGGGAATAGTTTTTCGTTTTTGAAGGAAACTTTTCCCTTAGGTAAGGGTTTTTGAAGGGAAAGGTTTATCACCATGTAGTTAAGCGAGAGAATAAGAATCAGGGCACAAAAATATATATATATTTCTATAAATAGAAATTTTTAGGTGGGGCCCGGCCCCTCTGGCCCATAATGACGAACCGCCCCTGCCAATACCGTTGTTCCATTTTCGCCCGGAGACACTGTGATTTGGCTCTCCTACCTTTGACAGTAGTACGCAGTTAGTTTCAGTGGCGGAAGAACCGCCCAGGGCCCGGGCCAGGACAATAATTTTAGCCAAGATTTTTATTTTTATAACTTTTTTATTTGACATACGTGCGATTGTTGTGATGTACCTTAGAAAGTTCCTCTAAGTAAGTGGTTGGGTGATCCTAATTGTCAACAAAGCTCCTTAGGCACAGTAGCGCACCCAGAAATTTCCCAAGGGAGGAGCCCGTGCGCCCTGGCACACATAAATTTCCCAAGGGAGGAGCCGGTGTGCCCTAGCACACATAAATTTCCCAAGGTGGGGGTGACCCCCACCTTGGAAAAATTTTGATTGTCAAAAGAAGCAATTCGTTTTGATTTTTTTGACAATCGTTTTGCCCTCCGTTACCGTGAAATCCTGGAAATTATTTTCACCTCAATGACTTGCAATTACGAATCTCTTCTCTACATTCCGATGATCTGGAGATCAATTCTAAGTTTTGGCAACAAAAATAGAAAAATTCAAATGTATAATCTGGCAACAATCTTAGTCCTCCATTGGCGTGATGAAGACCTAAGATAAGGTCAAAAGCTCCCAACTTACGAACTTTCTTGTAAAAGTTTTTTCATGTAACGTAACTAGCGTGGTCAAGTTACCTTTATTTGTTAATATTGTTACGTGTTTTGCCCATCAACGTCATGTTTTCCTTGTTAGATTTTTCTAAATTTATTTAACAGAACTACTCCCTTATAATTATTATATGTTATAATTATACGGTACATGATTAAGAAGTATATGTAGATCGCTTATTGTGACTTTTTGTTTAAAACTTCTACATAATAATTTTCCACTCTATCAGCCGAGGGGGGGGGCTCGTCCATTCCTGTGGGTGCGCCACTGCTTAGACATTGTTTTTCTTCCGGGAAGGTAGAGGGTACATCACAATTCGAAATTTCAAGCCCGGTCAACGAATTTCACTTTTCGCCTCCCCTGGTTAGTTTGACTTAGAAGAATTTCATGAGTTCCTGATTCTGCCAAGCATGCATCTCTCCATGCGTCTTTGAGTTGTTCGCAGCATCTGCATGACCTTAGTTGTCTTATCTCTGGTCCATAAAGATGCATTGATTAAACATTTTTCTTTTAAGATATAATGATAAATTGCTGCATACTGTACTTTTTTTTTTTTTTGTCAATATGAAGAACAACTTCAGGGAAAAGTCAGTTTGATTCGGGATTTTTTTTTTTTTTTTTTTTTTTTACTAATTAGCAGGAGTGTATTCATGGAATCATACGAAACCACTGGGGGGAGGGGTCAGGACCCTCACAGATTTTCAGAGTCGGGGATCTCCAATGTAAAGGACCCCCCCCCCTCATTTTTTTGGGAATATAATGATATAATATGACACTTTTTACATGTGAGCCAACTAAATTTAATAATGTAAGATTGTAATTTTTTGTAAAATGCAAACACATGTATAATGTGTACTTAATAAAACAGCGATATCGATTCCTAATAAGCAAAGTCAGTTCTACAATTTTGTAATTTACATTTCTGCCCTGTCTATCATAGTTTTACAGTTGTGTTTTCTAATAGAGGCATTTATGTCGTTCCCGTTAGATCGCGCCTTAGCAACTGCTTTGCTCCTGCGTGTGTGTAGATCCGGGTCCCAAACTCTATCTTACACAGTATGTATGTACATGTTGCCAGAAGAAGATCGGACCACCGATGGACAACCGAAATTTTAGGCCGTATCCTCGGGAGATGTTAACAATGAGCATTAGTCTTAGTAGAAAAGGACTTACCTGCAGATGACGGAATAAATTCCTTAGCAAAATTGTCATCAGTAATGCTCACTTACTGCAATGACTTCTTTACTAATGTTGTTAATACCATGATACCAAGCTGTATTAAATCTTAAAAAATTCCTGTTGGTTAGAGACCTCATGAAAAATATCCAAATGCTAAGTGAACTAACAGTGAACTTAATGTAAGATGACCGACCTATCATTAATTACTGTACATTTTATTAAGTATTTTATTTAGTGGTAGGGAAATTTGCAGGAGGATATATCACTGTTTATGTAAGAATAATATGTTTGGCAAGGTTTTATAGTTAACAGTATTAACCTTCTGGTGTTTTATTTTAATTGTTGAATTAACAGAAAGTGCTGTTACAACTGTATGTAATTATAATAGGAGTTACTTGGGCAAAGAATGTCCTTAATGCTATCTTGAATGAGATTTGTAAATATTTACCTTTTGGACAATTATATTGAATCGAACTCTTACAAGTTCAATAGTTTGTCCCAACTATTGATCATACTTTCGTATAATAGTTATTAGTATTTGATTTTCTTGTAAAGGGTAATTCTGGCTATGTTACTTTTTTTTTATTGTAATTGAACTGTGGTGGAATTTAATGTTATGTTTTTTGGATATATAATAACTATATCCTGTATGGGTACATATGCTCATTAAGCAGTGTGGGGTGATATGCATAATTTTGTTTTATGTTAGGAGCTGTGTTTTGGATGCTTTTTTTTTTTTTTTGTGAAAACGTTGAGTTTATATTTATGTCACGTATGTATACACAAAAGTGTTGAATCGTTTTTTTTTAAAGCTGTTTTCCTGATTTATATTTATTGTAAGTATATCAGTGTACATAAACAGATTTGATTCTATGTTCGTAGATACTGAATGTAATTTTAAATGTAATGAAAAATAAGTGACCTGCTATGACACCTGTGCATTTTGTGTTATAAGGTAATATCTTCGAAAGCTGATGTGATGTGAGCGTAAGAATGACCTTTGTATGTAGAATATATGTGCATGCATTCCGGGTGGTTTCTCATTCGGAATTCCTTCCCACCTCACTCTAGTTTTTCTGTCATTTTTTTGTTGGGCTTTTGGTCATCTTCCTCCTACTAGGGTAGGGGAAGTGTGTTTTTGTGGAATTATACAGTGTGGTCTGTGTCCTTTTTGTGCTACATTTATTGTGTTATTTGTTTGCAAATGTCAGCTTGCATTTGTTTTGTCTTGATCGCTTGCATTTTGTGTTGTTCTTTTGCTTATTTTTATTTTTTCATTCTCCTTTTTATCATCTTTTGGAGGATGCTTCTGTATTTTTCTGCATCATTGTGCATTCTCATTGCTGTGGGACTATTTTGTTGTTCTTGCACTGTATTTGCTCCAATTTTCTGCCCCATTTTGTGTTGAAATTCCCCTTGTTTCTTGTTGGATTTGCTACGTTTTTATGATGTTTCTTACTACATTTTACTCTCGACTGACCAACACTGTCTTGTGTGTTCGAACCATGTTTACTCCTGTTCAATGTGCTGCATATTTTTTCTATCTGCATTTTGTATTACATGTTTTGTTTCACTCCACTGTGCGAGTCATGTATATTGTTTGCTTACTATGCTATTTCAATTTTGTTTCTAAAAGTTTTACATGCTCTTTTTGAACTTGTTATGCGTTTCACACAAAGCACTCTTCACACTATGATGTATATAGCACATGTTCTGTAATTTTTGCGAGTCTTGTACTCTTAACTGAAATTTTCACGTATTGAGCAATTTTTGCATGTTTGTCTGCTAACTTTTGTTGTTTCCTACCAGAAAATATCCGGAGCCTGTTATTTCTTCATTCATGCTGAGTGCAGTTTTATCTTGTTTTTATTATATTTTTATGATATGTACCCTGCTTTTACAAGCTAATAAAAATTGTTTTGATCTCAAAAATATGACCTCTTAATAGCGACCCTTCACTTACCGTAAAAATTGAAGTAAGGAAATATTTTCGACTTCAAAAACTTAAATTATGAGATTACTGAAAATATTAAATTATCTGCACATATCAGGTAAGTAATTTTATTCTTCCAGCACCTAACCTTCTGTGAAAAAAATCGAATTCCGATTTTTGTTTCGTAACGTCTCCGAGTTTAGATTCCCGAAATGCTGGTTTTTTCTTTCTTTCTTTTTTTCTCTTTTTAGAAATCTTGTGAAATTAAGAAGAAAAAAACATTTTTATTTGCACAGTTGATTAAACAGTAAGGTTGTATAATTGATAATTATTAAATCCCTCATTTTTATCTGTAAACGCCTCGTAGCTTCAGTGGTTTCCGTAGTTTCAAAGCAGCTTTTTGCCTGCCCGTGACGTCAGACCAGTGGAGGCTTTTGGGAAGGAGGCAAGGGAGGCAGTGCCTCCTCAGAATTTTAAGACTCTTAGAATTATTCGTTTTGTTCATTCAGTACTTTGGGGTATAGGAGAGTAAACGCCTATGCTAGTTAACTCTTTTGTATTAAATGTCGTCTATGCGTTCATTCAGTTTTTTAAATTGACGCTTTTCGAAAACAATCAGTAGCGCGTAGTTGCGAATTGTCCTCAGCTTGCGATCTCCGTCCTTGAGGCAGGAAGCGAAATGCCTCTCGTTCATTTTACGCCAAACCTATTTACTCTCACTGAATCAGTAGATACGAAGGTAGGCGGTGGAACTGCGAACACAAAGAGCGCGCGCGCACCGTGGACATCCTGAGAGGCAGATGTTATCTTGCTTCATGGGAACAGCTGTTTCCCTGTAGGCAGCTCCGCTGTATTAACTCCTCATTCTGACAGCTTCGAGCGTCATTACATAGCGTCTTCTTCCTAGTTGCTTTTCTTTCACACTAATGTTTGTGTAACTAATTTTATTTATGTTTTATGAACAGTTGTTTATCAGACCATGGCTTCCACTTCAAACATATCTAATATGGTGGATAGCTTACTGAAAAAGCCTTTCAGTAGGAGAGATTTTGAAGAAAAGAATCAAATTAAAAGTTATGGTAAGCCTACACCTGAAATGAAAAAGATGACTTCAAAGGGCAAAACTTTAAACAGTGGTTTTAATGTTGACTGGTACAGAAAAAAACAATGGCTAACTGGTAGTGAATCAACGAAGAAACTATATTGTTGGCCATGTTTGCTGTTTCCTGTGAGTGGCAATGAAGTCTGGCAAGGCCGCCCCGGTGGCGCAGTGGTCTAAGGCGCTGGCCTCTGATCATTCGCCCGTAAGGGGTCCGGGTTCGAATCCCGGTCGGGCATGGATGTTGTGTTTGTCTTACGGCACTGGCTCTCTCCCTTCCCTGGAACCACTGACCCTAAATTAGGGACGGGCGACTGCTTATAGCCCATTGAGTTGCTCACGGCGGTCGTTAAACGTCCAATCAAAAAAAAAAAAAAAAAAAAAAAAGAAGTCTGGCAAGAGAAAGGCTTCAATGATTTGAAAAATTTACCACGTGCTTTGGACAGGCACAAAAAGTGTAAAGATCACATTCTGGCAGTTGGCAAATTAGAGTTGCTAGGCAAAACAAGGATAGACTACTCTCTCAACGAAGCGAAGAGAACAAGTGACTTCCTTCATAATGAAAAAGTAAAAAAAGAATCGTGATGTAATGAAGAAATTAATTGATATTACAACACTACTGGCCCGGCAAGAGCTCCCATTTCGTGGACACGACGAGAGAGAAGTCTCTGAAAATAAGGGAAATTACCTCGAGATGACTGATTTACACTCCAAGAGTGACGAAACATTGAGGGTGTTTATGGAGAATAGTACAACATTTTCATGAACTTCAAAAACAATACAGAATGATTTAATCGAATCAGTTGCTCATATAATTAGGAATAAAATCAATGCAGATATTGAAAATGCCCAGTTTTTTCTTGGCAGATTGATGAAGCGACAGACATTAGCTCCCATGCACAAGTATCAATTATAGGTCGATTCGTGAAAGATGGAGTACCAGTAAAAAGATTTTTGGGATTTTTTGACGTAAGCTCTGATCGGTGTGCTACTTCGCTTAAAGAATTACTGGATCGTGAGTTGGATGATTTAGCTACAAAGAAAACTAGTTGCACAGACATATGATGGCGCAGCAGTCATATGTCTTAAGTCATATGTATGATGGCGCAGCAGTCATGTGTCTTAAGTCATATGTATGATGGCGCAGCAGTCATATGTCTTAAGTCATATGTATGATGGCGCAGCAGTCATATGTAGGCATCTGAGCTAAGTTCATTGCTACGCACACAGGCCGAACTTAGTTTTGAACAGAGCAGTATCAGTGTAAAGGAATCACGTTTTTTTTTTTTTTTTTTTTTTTCCAAATTTAAATGCAATTTGTGCATTCTTTTCCAAATCGACAAAGCGCGTTCATTTACTAGAATCTGTTGGTGGACCCAGACCTCCTTGGGTATCTCAGACCAGGTGGAACTTCAAATCTCGTTCAGTGTCTACCATAGCTAACCACAGGTGCCTGCTAATTGAAGCATTTCAAAAATTGAGGATGATTCTAACTATGATGATGAGACAATTCATGAAGCAGCAGGACTAAAACGGTGGCTCCAAGATTTTAATTTCGTTTTTCTTCTCTTCTCATATAAAAAAAGGTTTGATTTAACTGAGGTTACTTTCACTGTACTGCAATCAAATAGTTCCGATGTGACATTCTGTAACAAACGAATCACTGGCTAATGTGGAAAATTGTTGTACTTTCGAGATCAGAGACAGTTTGATGATTTCTATCATAACGTGTGTATATAGTGAGGTTGGTTCTCCAAATAAAAGATTTAAAGGAAGCAATGATATTCCAGCATACGTGCAATACAGAAGACTGTATTATGAGGTAATAGACAATGTTACAACTCAGTTAAAATGCCGGTTTTCTGACACTGAGAAATTAAAATTTCTTCAGCTGGTCGATGTACACTGCTTTGAAGCTCATTCTAGAATTTTTCCTGAACACTGTTTCAAAGCTCTGCTTCAAACTTATGAAAAATACTTTGACAGCACCAAACTGCATAATGAGCTGCAGGTTCTGTATTCAGACAGAGATCTGTGGAACAATGCCTAAAGTAAACAGAACTTCTCTCTGCCATATACAATAATAATCTAGCACAGGCACGGCCAGAGCTATTTAGACTTCTTTCCCTAATAAAAACAATTCCTGCAACATCGGCCTCTGTGGAACGCAGTTTGTCGTGCCTGAAGGGGATAAAAAACTACAAGAGAAACTTCATTGGGCAAGAAAGGTTGTCAAGTTTATCAGTTCTGTCCATCGAGAAGGAGCTTGTGAAGAGGATGGAAGCAGAACAGATATGGTATGACCATATAATAAATCACTTCGCCAAACAGCCACCCCGGTGGCGCAGTGGTCTTAGCGATGGCCTCTGATCATTCGTCCGTATGGGGTCCGGGTTCGAATCCCGGTGTGGCATGGATGTTGTGTTTGTCTTACGGTACTGGCTCTCTCCCTTCCCTGGAACCAGTGACCCTAAATTAGGGACGGGCGACTGCTTATAGCCCATTGAGTTGCTCACGGGGGTCGTTAAACCTACAATCAAAAGAAAAAAATGTAAAAAAATGGCATTAAATTGAATAAATTTATCATGAAAGAAATACAGGATTACAATATATAATACAAATTTTGAAGATGACAATACGATTTTTGGCGTAAATGGGACAAGGATGGTAAGTCTGATAATATCTGAAAACTTTAAAATTTTCATCTTCCTGGAACGGGACTCAAACCCGCGTCTCCCCAATAGCGCCCGGGTATGCTAACCACTACACCACCCAGGACGATAAAAATTTTAAAGTTTTCGGATATTATCTGACTTACCATCCTTGTCACATTTACGCCAAAAATCGGATTGTCATCTTCAAAATTTGAATAAATTTATTTGAATTCAGGCTGAGAAGTAGTTTGCCTCCCCAGCAATTTTGGTCACGGGCCGCCACTGCGTCAGACGCTGCGGGGGCAGTGACTTATGGCGGCCAATGCTGCATGGATGGGAGTGGTGTCTCCAGTAATATAACCTCCTTGTGTTTAACACCTGGGGTCAGACACTCCCTTCCTAAAATCCTCTACATGTGATCATTTGATCCTCCAAGGTCTGTGATTGGTAACAGTGCACCGGAGTTATCACAAATAGTTAGCGCCGCCCCGGTGGCGCAGTGGTCTAAGCGATGGCCTCTGATCATTCGTCGGAACGGGGTCCGGGTTCGAATCCTGGTGAGGCATGGATGTTGTGTTTGTCTTACGGCACTGGCTCTTTCCCTTCCCTGGAACCAGTGACCCTAAATTAGGGACGGGCGACTGCTTATAGCCCATTGAGTTGCTCACGGTGGTCGTTAAACCTCCAATCAAAAAAAAAAAAAAAAAAAAAAAAAAAAATAGTTAGCGCTGCCATCTATCGGCCGATATGTAATCACTATATCACGCAAAGCAGGCCAGGGTTTGAAGGATAGCTTTACCGTAATTTCAAATTTTGTGTCACTTATATCAGTTATATTTTGGTTAAAGTGTGGGCTTGCTTAATTTTAAACAAAGTATTTATTGGAGAAAATACAATCTTCTATCAACTTATTAATTTTGTAAGCAAACTAGTGTGTGAAATACACATTTATTCACTCTACATTGTGTATTTCCCACATTATTTTGCTTACAAAATTAATTTCTCTCTAAGCACGTTAATTTTGCCTAAAAATCCCTTTCTTTGACTTCATATCATCGAGTCAAAAACAACAGTAACAAATTCTATCAACGTTGTTTACATTTTTAGTAGCGGTATCTACTATAGTTTTGCCGTCTAGCGGTAAAAACGTCCGACAGCGGTGACCCAGGACACTTTTTTTTTTTTTTTTTTGTAGATCTTCCGATCTAGCTGGTCAGAGGTCATATCCATTGCGTAAGTCTCGGGCACGGTGTCTCGGGTATGGGAAGGTCAAAGTCAAATTCCCATCCTATCAAAGTGGCGGTAAAAAATACACACGTGCTCAGTACCTGCGTAACAATCTGTTTGCTTAACAAAGCTATAGCGTCTAGAAGGTAAAGTGTGCCGAGCGCCTAGCATGCGTAATGATTGGCGTGGATGCCGAAATTTGTCTCCATCGTAGATGGCGCTGCGATCGCCTTCCTTCCCTCTTTCTTAATGTGAGCTAAGCGGGAAACTAAATTCGTGTTGCTTACTGTGAAAAGAGCGGCGATTTAGACGAAAACGTGTTATGTTTTAGGTTTTAGAAGGAATGTGGATTACCTAAATATTGTATATAAGTTATACTTAGTTCATTATGCGGAAGAGAAATAACCATTGTTTTGTGCCAGGTTGCAATACTCAGTACAAAAACAGTAAGCTGTCGCTTTTTGGAATACCCAAAAATGATAAACTTTTACAGCAATGGCAAAAATTGATTCCCGTGCAGATAAAAACTTAGAGAAATGTAGTGCTGTATGTGAACTGCACTTTGATGAGAGATTTGTGGTTCGAAATTTTGTGCATAAAATAAACGAGGAGACTGTGTTAATACCCAGAGATCGGCCCATCTTGACACCAGATGCAATTCCAACAATATTTCCAAACCTTCCCCATTATTTATCAAAACCTCTGGCAAAAAGAGGAAAGTTGGGGAAACTGATGATAAGCCTGATGGTAATTTAAATAGCTTGGAATTTACTTCCCATAGAGTTACACTGAACTGCCTTCTGAATATCAACCTTCCTTCAGTATTTTGGGGTAAGCAAATACCTGCTAATAATTCAAAGTGCATAATTTTCCATGTTCATTCATTCAAATGTGAATTGTCAAATTCATTGATAACTGAAAAACTGGTTGTTGTAACCGAAAGTGAACCAGAGTTTACCTGTGAAGTGTATTTACGTGGATTAAAAATGAACACAGTTTCTAATATTACTTCTAAAGATGAATTAGAATCCATTATTCGAGACACTGATAGGCTAACAATATGTCATGGTGCAGGCTCCATTTCAGAATTTGAAAATAACAGGAAGTACCTTGAAAGTGGAGTTATTTTTCAGAATAATTTGTACAGCAAAAAATGTGTAAGGAAAGGAACAACAGCGACTTGCCTCAAATGTAAGTATCTGCGGCGCTTACTTTTGCACAAAGTAGCTTATCATAGAAAAAAGGCTACATTTAAAAATAAGTATCAGAATAAAGTTCGGAAAATCAACAGGCTGAAGAAACGAGTTATTTCGCTCTCTGATTACATAAAAAAAAATCCAAAACAAAAATAAGAATTTTACAGAACTTTCCATTAATGAAAAAATAGCTGAATTACCCATTAAGCAGCAGCAAAAGGAAATCTGCAAGAGGTATGTCATATACCAAGGAATGGTTACTTGAATGCTTACTAATGCACATAAAAAGTCCAAAATTGTACGAGCACATGCGGAAACACAAAATCATGATCCTACCTAATAGAACAACTATTAGAAAGTATATTTCAAATTACAACAGTGGTTTTGGATTCAATGCACTGACGTTTGAAACTATTTCAAAGAAAACAAGTGAAATGGAGCCTTTTGCAAGACATGGTGGTATATTAATAGATGAAGTGAAGCTTACAGAAAAACTGCAAGCAAAATCATCTGGTGAAATATTAGGGTTTGTTGATATTGGGCCATACACTTCAGAAACTGTTAAGCATACCCCATGTAATCACGGACTGGTAATGGTGTTTCAGCCATTAAATGGAGATTGGACCCAAATAATTGGTGTTTTTGCCACAAGTAACAATATAAGTGGAACTTTGCTTGCAAAATTAATTATTGAAGCTGTTATTCTCACTGAAAATGCAGGTCTGTTTGTTGATTTCATTACGTGTGATGGGGCTTCTTGGAACAGGAATATGTGGAAGACATTTGGTATATCAGCAGATTGTTCTGGAACTAAATACAGCATTATGCATCCTACCGATTGTTCTAGAAGTTTACATTTCATATCAGATTTTCCTCACTTAATAAAATGTGTACGGAACGCATTTGTTACCAGAGGTTTTCTTCTGCCCGAAGGAGAAGCAAGACCAGAGCATGTTGAAACAGCATGGAGGAAGGACTCTGACATAACTACTCTAAAAGCCATGCCAAAAATTACACGCGTTCATATTCACCCGAATAACTTTGAGAAAATGAGGGCAAGCTATGCTTTGCAGCTTTTTAGCAACGAAGTATTAAAAGGCCTTTTTCTCTATAAGCATCATATTGAAAAACAGTTTGGAAGCACTAATGCAACTGCATTTTTCATAAAGTTGATGATGGAATTAATAACTGTAATGACCTCTAGGAGTCCATCAAGTAGTCTCCGCATAGATTCTGAGGGATGCAAAGTACTTAATGATTTTCTGTTATATTTAGATAAATGGGAAGCTTTTGCAGGAGAGAAGAAGATTGGGTTTTTAAGTGCTAGCACAGCTGCAGGATTACGAGTCACTATAGGCAGTACTATCTCTCTACTAAAATATCTAACAGAAACCTTGAACTACAAGTATGTAATGACATCGCGCTTGAGTCAAGACTCAATAGAAAACATTTTTGGCATTATTCGGCAACTGTCAGGCTGCAATGACCACCCCACTGCAGCAGAATTTTTAGTGACCATTCAGTGTTTAGGTTTTTATAATCTGGCCAAGCCTGTAAAGTGTGGTACTAGCTGCACAACAGAAATCATCAATTTCCTTATTGGGCCAAGTGACACCATCAGTTGCAAACCTAATGTTTTGTTAAATTTAAATGAACTTTTAAGTGATGAAATGCTAGATAATGTGAAAGATACCTTGAATAGTGCTGCATATTCTGATTGTGCTTCCCCTTTTCCCACATAATTCCCATAACCAGTTGCTAGTTTATGTTGCAGGTTATGTAGCTAGGAAATGTGTTGCAATAACTAAATGCAAAGATTGCACCAAAATGTGTTTAACATGCAGTATTGAAGAAAAGGCCAGGTTTTCTGGAACACTGATACGAGAATTTGATAAAGGTGGCTTATTATATCCATCAAAGGAACTCCTAGTTCTTGTCAGTCAACTGGAAGGTATTGTTACACATTATTTCAGCACCGAAAAACTACACAGAGATAGTATCGTTGATATTCTAGCTATCTTGATGATAAAGAAAATTAAATTCATTGGTTGTGCAGAACACAGTAAAGATGTGACATGTAAGATTGCAAAATTTTATTTACTGACTCGGTTGCATTTCTATATAAAGGGACTTAATAAGATTCACAATGATAATAGAGAAAAATGAAGTACCTTAAGCTGAGACGTTGCAAATAAATATGAAGTTCCTGGATTTGGGTGTTGAGGTTCTTTTTATGAGGAAGCAAGTGAGAGACAGGTTTTTTATTACTGTGGAGAGAGAAAATATATGTGGAGTCAATCAATAGCTCTCACTTATAATTACTGTGGAGTCAGTAAATATATACCGACTCCATAGTAACGCTACAGCTCAAACCCTCAACGCTCTTCCTCAAAACTACCTTAACAGCTAATAAGAACTTTGCAACAGAACAGGTTCCGTCATTCAAACCCAGGGGCTTGAACTTAGTCACATTACCAATGTTCAACTCGTAGCAAGCAGAGCAGCCACTGCTGTGTTTACTGATCTACTATATATTACCATATATAAGCATATGACTGTATTAAAAAGAATGGATAATTTTGGGAGTATGTAGCAGTGGCTAGTTAACTTTTCCTTCATTAAATATGATATGTATGCACATAGCAGACAGTAAGCCTAATGCATATGCAAATAAGTGATCCTAGAAACTTAACCCAAACTCATTAAGAATTTTTCCAGCCTATAATGAGGTCAAGAAATGTCCAGGTTGTTAACAAACTTAGAAAAGAAAGTTACAAAAACTGGTAAGTTATTTAGAGATTCAAAATTCATTTCTTTAAATGTATTTATTTTTAAAAAATTAATCCCCTCCCCCTCCCACCAAGTAACTGAATAGTTCAGCAGATAAGATATTAATATACAAAAAGATTTTAAGGAACATGTGTGGTGGTAATAATATTGCAGAGTTACTATTTTTCATTAAAAATGTTTAGAACTGTGGGATTCTTTAGCAAGCTGCCCCACCCCTTCATCTTTTTTTTATTTTTAATGTTCAAATCCCAAAACCACTGGTGGTAATCTGATATAAACACACTTTTTTTTTTTCAATCAACATTTAGCTTTGGCATTTTCAGCATTGCTAACTAGGGCTTTCATGATGGAATTACATATTACAAAATTCAGTATTTTGAAGAAAATTTGTAAAATGCCATGAGTGATTAAGTGTGACTAATTTACTCTTTACAAGGTGGTGTAAAAGTAATAAAAAAATAAACTAAACAGGTATAAAATTTATTTCTGAAATTTAATTGTGTGTGAAAACATCTAATAGTTGCATTCACAAATTCTTGCTCTTTGATTCAATTGCATTTCCTAAGATGCCTAAAAAATCAAGTTGTGTGTTATTTATTTTTTGTGTAATGTTACTTTTTAAATCCCCCCTCCCAAGTTCTGTTGCTGATAAATTTCTCTGTCGCTATACAATTGAGAAACGGTTTTTGATAAAAAATTTCAACAACTGCTGCACTAGCCTTTGACATATAACAGCCCACAATGAATTAATCAAGCTTCTACTTTATAAAAAATAAAAACGAAAAAAATCATTTAAAATGGGATGCTTACTTTTGCCTCACTGTATAAATTGAATAAAGCTTAACCAATGTGCTGAGGTTTAGTAATATTTGTAATAAATAATGCTACAAGCAATGTAAGATTAAAACATTGCTTTATTACAAACTACACGTGGCTTCTGTATGGAAATTCCTAAAGTCATTTATAATTAACTCTCATCAGCAAGCTTTTGGTCCCCGTGCTGATGAGAGTTCAATATTCCACACCGGTCCACGTCAGAGGTCAGTTTTTCCACATGTGCTTCAACATTTGTTTCAATTGGTGTAAATTATATCTGTATTACCTATTCCCAACTATTAGGGGCATTACACAACGATGTTACATGTTTACATTGTGCACAATGTGTCACTGCGCGCACCTTACTGGGACGACAAACCTTTCTGGATTTACTGAGGGGATATCAGTATGAGACTGCAATAATTCCAATTTCAGAAATTAAGAACAAATAAATGTCTTGGTCAATTATTTGCTCCCCCACAATATTTCTTCATTTAATAGTAAAATTTATCTAACGGTATAAAAAATCCCTCTAAATCAGCCCTTTTTTTTTTTTTTCGTTTTTTTCTGAACAATTACTGGTAAATATTTTCTGATGCATGCATTATGACCAAAATTATGCTTCAGTCAGAGAGGAATGTCATTATAAATGCGTGTGCTTAAATAAGGTGATACACACCGTTTTTTAAACCAGTCAGTAACAGACAAAAATAATTTTTGTTAAGCCTCTTAATAATGCGAAAAGCTTACCCAACGTTTATATATATCTGTTATATCCACGCTAATATATACATATGCTGGTGCTCGGCACACTTCCCCTTCTATGCTATATATCAGCTGTTTCTGTATAACTGTTTGAAGAGTAGATACATGGAAGCACTTTATATTTACATGCCCCTACGTATTTACTTCAAACAGCAAATTTTGCCCGCTGTCCCTAAATTGTTTTTAAGGAGGGCTCTGTATCTGACTGGCAGCATTAAATTTGTTGAACCACGGTATTACTTATACCTGATCATAGGCCTCAACCACTGGGGGATCAGGACCCCCAGATTTTCATAGTCTGGGATCCCCAATGTAAATGATACCCCAAATGTTTCGGGAATATAATGATATGAACTTTTTATGTGAACCAACTAAATTATTTAATAATATAAGATTGTAATTTTTCATAGAATGCAAACACGTGTATAATGTGTACTTAATAAAACAGTGATGTCGATTAAGCATGGTTACCAACATCGCTGGCGTATATACATTATGTGATCAGACCCCCCAATCCCCCCCCAATTTTGAAACACAGCACAGTTATGCCACTGTACCTGATGGTCACTGGCCAACATCGCCGATGCTGACACTTAAGCATTCAATATAATGTCCCATACAAAAAGCCTTGCAATTTTTGTATATACAGCAGGAGCGGCTCCTGCAATAATCCAAAGCAGTTTTTTCATGCCACATCAAGAGAGAAGTTTACTGAACTCAGCTGGAAGTTTTTCCTGCACAACGCCACTGGGAGCCAAAAGAACGCTTGCGCGCTGCTCTGACTGCTATTGAAACCAACTTATGTGGGAAACTCTGCCTATTCCCACATCAGTTCATTTCCTTTGAATAAAACGTCCCTGGGGGCTGCAGCTCTCGCTGGTACAGCAGATATAAGTGGTCCTCGGAGTTATTTGCGAGTGACGTAGCTACAAAGCAGTCTTTCGTTGGCTGCAAATACATCTCCGGGCCTTCAACTTTTGGTTTGTTCCTACTTTTATTCAACATGATAATTCTAACAACTGGAGATTATTCGTGTTTGCTAACAACAAATACTCAGTTGCCGAGATTTTTGCCAAAAAGTTTTACTTCTGGTCAAAATGGGCATGTGAACAAATTGCGATTAAGAATAAAGTTCAGTAATGAATAAATTGAAAAATGAAAAAAAAATGACTAATTTCTGCAGCGAAATACTTGCACAAAATTAATATTTTCACTTACCGGGCACAGACAAAATTTTCGCTTTTAAACTCATGTACATTTCTATTCATCAAAAAATATTGAAGTTGCTCCATTGGCCATATTTCACTTTTCTGCTGCATATGCATACCCTCCCCCCCCCCAAAAAATAAGCTGAACATTTGAGTTGAGGTAGTGCTTTATACTTTATTACTTTAAACACAACATTTAATCAAACACAATTGTTTAGAAAATTTACGAAGTTGGTAAATTTTGAAAACAAATTGTTCTACACTAAATTGTAATCATAGCTTGAAAATTAAAACTGGGAATATGTTTGCAATTCGTATTTATTAAAGAGAATGCCTGTTAGTCAAAATTCCAAAGGGAGCATATCAGAAGAAAAATATTTATTATATTTCTACTAGGGGTCATAATTGACACCTGAAAATGCGTATATGACGTTGGGTGCGTGTCCGCTGTCACTGGCACACGCATTTTTTTTTTTAATCTTTAAAACTGGTTCCCTTAACTGAGTGTGTGTTGCTCTTACAGTATCTACATTTATATATGATTTACAACCACTATCTCAATCCACTGCTGGATAACAGTCTCCAAGTTTCTTCCACAAAAGTCTGTTTAGAGCCAGTTTTCTTCTTGCTCCCGAATTTCATCCACCCATCTCCCACATCATCTTCTGGGTCCTTTTTTTTTTATGTCCCTTGCTATCCAGTTTAATATTTCTCGCTGGCTCTTTCTTCTAGAAATATGTCCATCCCATTGCAATTTCAGGGATTCTGATCATTGCTGTCTTCCATCCTTGTAATTTTCCCGATCCACGAGTTCCTCTTTGTATCTTTCCTGTTCCTGGTTACATCAAACATGCATCTCTCAATCCTTTTTTTTCTGTTGTCTGCAACCTCGGTATATCTGTTTTAGTTGAGGTACATGTCTCTGCTCTATGCGTAACAACTGGAAGGATGCACTGATTAATGAGCGTCATGTTAGGATCGTTAGCATCATGTTAAGATCGCCGCCCCGGTGGCGCAGTGGTCTAAGCGATGGCCTCTGATCATTCGTCCGAACGGGGTCCGGGTTCGAATCCCGGTGAGGCATGGATGTTGTGTTTGTCTTACGGCACTGGCTCTCTCCCTTCCCTGGAACCAGTGACCCTAAATTAGGGACGGGCGACTGCTTATAGCCCATTGAGTTGCTCACGGTGGTCGTTAAACCTCAAAAAAAAAAAAAAAATGTTAAGATCGTTAGGATAAGGGTCCTGCATGGAATGTATGTGGAAGTAATTTCTTTGACGTGCAATGGTGTATGCGTGGGTGATGATCAAATGATCATATGTAGAGGATTTTAGGAGTGTCTGACCCCAGGTCTTAAACAACCCTTAGAAATAGGAAACTAGGGAGATTTAGGCTAGAGCGCCCAATACGAAGTGACACAGAAGCGAAGTAGGAAGGAGAGGAAGACGCCCTTATTTATTACCGGGAGGCCAGTACCCAGTACCGGCAGTACCGGTGTATGCTGTATGCATGGGTACCTCTCCACAAGGTAAACAATGAGGAAATATACACGAAAATACTGGATAGCACTATGATTCCGAAGTTCACATTAAAATGATTTGTGACTACAAAATATGCCAAACACTTTTCTTTTAAGAAATAATGCATCAAACCAAGTTTTATACGCCGATTATTTTCTTCATAAATATGGCCACTCCTTGATATCTGTTCCCTAATTCAGGTATCGGTTATCTCTAGAATTTCCCTATCAGTTGCTAAATATAAAACTAAATATTAATTTCTACGAGTACATATATAAATTATTATTAAAGGGACAGCATCAGCAGGTTCAGTAACTTAGCTTTCGAAGTGATATCTACAAAATTTTAATGCAGGCCCTCCATCTCAGCTTACCACTAGCCGCTACTGAGTGATATATTTAAATTTTCCAAACAGCACGTCTTTACTTGGCACATCCACGCCATTTGTTATCGTTTTAGTAGGCATTCTTCGAGGAGGTTGCATATCAATTTAAATCATGTAGAATTCTATTGTAAATTAAATTGACGACGACGCTGCACTCTATGGCAGACTTAAGACATTTCACTGAACCGTAAAAGGTGTTTCCATAATCGCACACTTAAGAAAATCGTACACTTACATCCTAATTCAACCCCGTTGTTTGGGTTACATGCACATCGCTACACACATTCTCTGACACAGATACCGTTCTGCAGTGCCGCGATGCGGCGTGGGACATATTTCGAACGCAGTTTTTGAGTTCGCACGGCACACTTCCCCTTTTAGACGCTATAACAAAGCTGCAGTACATCGACAGTAGGTTGCAACCGTAAAAGCGAGAGCACCGGAAAATCAAGTTTCTGTAAGTAATATAAATTTATGTTGCTAAGTTCAATCGTACAGTAACTAACCGATTTGATTAGATGTCTTATAGTTTATATCAATATCGGTGTGGCTTAAATCCTTTTAAATCGATATCGTTAAAGCTCCGAGCAGTCCGCGCTAGAAAAATTAGTGAATCACTATTTGGAATTGCGAGAATACGTTTCTGATGTCCACCTTTCCAACTCCAAGTTATATAATTTTCTGTAACAGTAAAATTTCGCCTTTCCAAGCTCAAAAATGAATGTTATACCAAAGTTATGTGCACAGTTGTTTTTAACAGAACTACTAATCAATTAGTTTGTAGATTTTAAATCAATATCAGTATCGTACATTGGCAGAGGAATAAGGCCAGGCATTACAATAATAAAATCAGCTTAACGAACTTATTATTGTAATGCCTGGCCTTATTGTGCTTGTTAAGCAATGGTAGTAACGTCATCGTAGTGCTAGTGTGTAGGGTTTAGGTTTTTTTTTTCTCTTTGACTATAATCAAGAAATAGTCAACAGTTGACCAGCCCAGAGTGTAACTTCAGGAAGTAATGTCAGAGTATTTGAGGGCAATGGTGCCCATAGGGTTCGGAAGGGGGGACTCGAGCCCCCAGCCGTTGGTATAGCCAAATTTTTGATAAATTTAAAACACTAAAATAGAGGAAACCTTTTTTTTATGCATTTTTTTAAAATAATATGATATTAATGATTGATTGTATCAATTATTTTTGTTGTATTTTAGTATCTTGTACATTTTCTAAAATGTTTGACAGCCTTGAAGGGGTTGTAAGGATTTTTCTTAGCCCCCCCCCCTAAAAGTCCTCATATGGGCACCACTGTGAGGGAACTATGAAAAAAGGTCAAATTGTTATCAGTTACCTTTCTCAAGTATTTGTGGATTCAGTCAAACAGTTTTTAAATATTACTGATTTGTTTAAAATAATTTGCTCTATTATATCTTGTATATAAATAACACATAATATGAGTAAATTTCAAATTGCATTTTGATAACGGGAATATTTGATGTGATTTTTTTTCGAATTTCCATTTGGATTTATGGAAAGCTCACAATATAGAGGCAAAAACTATTCTTATAAAAGATGCAGCAGTAGCCTATTATTAAAAACTAATGAATTGCCTAGTTTAAAACAAAACATTAAATATTTGTAGTTCCCTGTTCATTTATTACAGGTGTTTTTGTAAAAAGTACTGGACTAGGTTGTTGATTCCTTTGATAAAAACATTTGCGTATGACTGATTCGTGAATTCCTTCTAAAGTGTTATAACTAATATTAAAAGCAGAGGGGAAATGTATGTGCAAGGTAATTCTCAAAAACAAAAAAGTTCAGTTACAAGAAATCCTGTTTGCAGTAACTCAGTCAAAAACGGATGTTTGTCCGTGAAGGGTCTGGGTTCGAATCCCAGTGAGGCATAGATGTTGTATATTGTCTTCTCTCCCTTCCATGAACAGTGACCCGTGTTTTTGCTCTCTCCCTTCCCTGGAACCAGTGACCCTAAATTAGGGATGGGCGACTGCTTATAGCCCATTAAGTTGCTCCCGGTAGTCGTTAAACCTTCAATAATAAAAAAAACAAAGACTGAGATGTGCATTCTTAAGTATTTAAGTTGTCCAGTGGTGATCAAGTGTTCTAGCAATATATTTGGCCTATTGCCACATGAACATTTCACTTTTTTTTTTTGATTGGAGATTTAACGACCAAAGTGAGCAACTCAGTGGACAATAAGCAGTTGTCTGTCCCTAATTTAGGGCAACTGGTTCCAGAGAAGGAGGGAACCAGTGCTGTAAGGCAAACACAACATCCATGCCTCACTGGAATTCGAACCTAGACACATTTCAGACGAATGATCGGAAGCCATCACTTAGATCACTGCATCATAGCCGCCCCGGTGGCGCAGTGGTCTAAGGCGTTGGCCTCTGATCATTCGTCCGTAAAGGGCCCGAGTTCGAATCCCGGTGAGGCATGGATGTTGTGTTTGTCTTACGGCACTGGCTCTCTCCCTTCCCTGGAACCAGTGACCCTAAATTAGGGACGGGCGACTGCTTATAGCCCATTGAGTTGCTCACGGCGGTCATTAAACCTCCAATCAAGAAAACAAACAAGATTACTGCATCACAGGGGCAGCCATTTTTACTTTTATCATGATGTCAACTCTTGTCATTTTGCTGATTTTTGAATTCTCCCCACCTTTCCAGTTTATATCAAGCATGCACCTCTCCATGCTTCTTTCAGTAGTTTGCAGTCTGTATGTCTTTTTAAGTTAAGGTCCATGTATCTGAACAATAAGTAAGAATTGAATGGAAGCATTGGTTAAACATTTTCTTTTAAGACATGATGGTAAATTGCTCTTGACAATGCATTGTTTCATCCAAAAAAGCTCACCAGCTAAGTTTTATACACCTATTTATTTCATCTTCGATGTGACTCTTGCTTGATATCTGTTGTTCAAGGTAAAAGTATTGGTTTTAGTTTCCATTAATAGCTTCATATGACCCTTTCCATCTCAATTCAGGCAAGGGGTGTCAGTTGACCACCTCAAATTTTTTTGAAAAAATTATGGTAGCTACTCCTAATAGAGGTATAAAAGTACTGCAAAAAGATTTTTCATAAAAAAAATTTTTGTTTAAGAAGCTACAGCATTTTGAAAATAGGCAAAAAATACACCCGTGACGAAAATCATGTGAAACACCAAATTTTTACACTTGCATTACTCATGTATAAACAGGTAGAGACTTGAATTTTATTTTTTTTTTTTAGTTTAAAGCTATTGAACTGGCCTTTCTTTATGTTCACAGAAATTGATCAAAGGGATGTTGCTAGATGGCAAAAAAAAAAAAAGTGTATTTATTTCAAAAAAATTTAATTTTCCACAAATTTAGGATTTTTTTTTTTTTTAAGGAAAATACTTATCAGGTGGGAAGTGTGCCAACCTGTACTCCTACTAGGGTTGTCTTAGCAGTGATTTTATTTTTATCCTGTGATGCATGCAACTCATAAAATCAAATTTTTAAAATATGCAAAATTAAAAAAAATCAACATTTTTGAATTGCAATATCTGAAAAACCCCATTTTTAAAAATTCTGAAATTTTGTCCAAATAATGTCCTAATGGTAGGTATTTAACTGGGGGAATCAGGTTACTGGATTTTTGCCTTGAAATTTTCCTACAAGTTTTTGAAAATGCACTTCTCTCCTGCTCGAACCTCACGGTTGGGTTGTTATTTAAAAAAAAAAAACTTTGAAAGATATTTCTGAAAAGTTTACCTGAGTATATAATCCATATATATATATATATATATGTCAATCTATATTTTAAAGTCATTTTTATGATTTTTAATAATTGTCACCTATGTACATGTTTAATTTTTTTTTTAAATCCATAGTCTATACACATACAATTTACATTATCTGAGTTGCAGTTAAGATTCAATTTCTATTTACATAAGAAAAAAGGCCTCAAAGACTAAATTATGAGCTTACCATTGTAACTACAAATTATTCAAACTGAGAAAAGCTGCTGGATTTTATTGATTTCCTTCTCATCAAAGGTATGCAGTCGTGCAGAACATCCAACAGTTGGGGCATTCACCTTCAGAAGTAAATTTTTTAAGGGCACTGGGCACTTGTTTGTTTTCTTGCCACATTCTTCTGGCCACCAAAAACCTCTGGCTGGTCAATAAGGGTTCATGAAAAATAATACTGTTATGTCCTCAAATTCTCTAGATATGTTTGTAATCTGTTCCATCCACTAGTTATCATCATAAATGCATCCTATAAATTCTCCTATTTGAAAATCATTCACAGAAAATGGGCTTTTTTTTTTGTTGTTGTTGGCTTGAAAATTGCACTGCTTTATGTGGGTGCTGGACTGTTGTGGCCATTGATGGTTTATTTCCTTGTACTAACAAGCAATGCTGTGACTGTATCCCAACAACAGATTTTACTGTATCCCACTCTTCTACTTTGCTGGTTCGGTAGGATTGAGCTTCATCAGTTGTGAGGAGTAGAAGTTTAGTCTTTGGGATCAAGGGGCGGACAGTTTCAACAAATGAAGGTGCATCTATAGACTTTCTGTAAGTTGAATTTAGTTGCAAAATGTTTGCACAGGCTACCCACACCATCATATGCACTCTTGCCATGGCCTGTGGCTGAGAAGATCCACTTCCTTGTTACATTTGGGTCCCCCTTCATAAGTTCATAGAACTAATATTTGTTTTTGAAGTGTCCTGCTGCTCCATCTGAGATGTAAACAATAGTTTTAAATTCTTCCAAAGGACAAGTCTTAGCAATTTCACTTTTTATGAGCAGAATTGCACACAAAGCATGTGCTGTGTCATGACTTATATCATTGCATGCTACCACAAAAGACTTAGTCTAATTTGGAAAGTATGCATTGCACGTAAAGAGTGAGATATGGACATTTTTTTGCCAGTGGAAACTTTGCAGTACTTTATACCTCTTTGAACTTCATCAGGTAGAATTACAGACCAGTTCTGAGCAAAGTTCAAGTCCAACACTGGACTATGTGTTACAGACTGTTTAACCTCTGCTACCCCATCTCTCTGGATCTGCTCATTATAAATTACGGAAGAGTTTCTTCCCTCCTGATATCCCCACCTTTCAGTACCTCTTATTTTCATTGACTCCCCCAATGACTCTCAAGCAGCCTTGATAGGTGTTTCACAGTACTTCATAACAATTGTACCAGGTAGTACCATTTTCAGCACCACAACTTTGGGAAATCAAATTTTGAAATCATATTGGTTGCAGTTTAGTCTAAAAATTACCGCAAATTGCAGTTTACCCATGAGTCAAAAATTGCCTAAGTTTCATAAAATCATTCGCCACCATTTTCACTGTTACTAATTTTTTTCTCGCCATTTTCGGATTTAGTCACATTTGGCAAATGCTTAGTGCGAGCCCTGCCGGGAATTGTGTTCTCCTACTATTAAAACTTTACTAAATAATGTTTACAGTTCTCTTTTTTTCCTCTGAATTCAAAAATTTGAAAAAAAGTGCCATTTTTCAAAAATTGGAAAAAAAAAAGAAATTGAAAAATGAGTGTCATTTTCAAAAAATATGTAGGAAAATTTCAAGGCAAAAAAATCCAGTAACCTGATTCCCCCAGTAAACTACCTACCATTAAGGACATTATTTGGACAAAATTTCAGAATTTTTAAAAATGGGGTTTTTGAGATATTTTAATTCAAAAATGTTGATTTTTTGAAATTTTATATATTTCAAAACTTTATGAGTTACATGCATCACAGGATAAAAACAAAACCAATGCTAACACAAACCTAGTAGGGGTGCAGGTTGGCACACTTACCCACCTGATAAGTCTTTTTTCTTGAAAAAAAAAAAAATCCTAAATTTGTAGAAAATTAAAATTTTTTGTAATAAATATAAATTTTCTTTGCCATCTGGCAACATTTGTTTGATCAATTTCTGTGAATTTCAAGAAAGGCCAATTCAATAGCTTTAAAAAAAAAAAAAAAATAGAGTATCTTCCTGTTATCGTTCAGGAGCAGTATGCACTTCAAATTTGGCATTTCACATGATTTTCACCACGAGTGTATTTTTTGCCTATTTTCAAAATGCTGTAGCTCGACCAAAAATTTTTTTTATGAAAAATCCTTTTGCAGTACTTTATACCTCTATTAGGAGTAGCTACCATAACTTTTTTTTTTAAATTGGTGGTAGTCAAACGACACATGTTGGTCACACCTGCCTGAAATTGAGATGGAAATAGTCATATGTTTTACCAAAGTTTCTTCATAAAACCCATGTTTTCTAATTATTTGTGGTCTTGTGATCCTGTATCAGTCAATGGAACACACACTTTTGCCGTTTAAATTTGTCAAAATCAAATTTGAAAATCGGTATATACCCACTGCAATACTTCCTCAACCCTCATTTGCAATGGCACGCAAAGTTTTTTTTCACATCACAGGTATTTCCTGCCACTTAGAATTCCCAGTAGCCAACCAAAAAGCAGTGGGATGGGTAAAAGTGTCAGCTTTCATCAATAATTACACTTTAATTTTTTGCGTAAGTTCCAGGATCATACTCCATAGCTCTCAGGGTATACCTGCAAAACTGTGTTGCCAAAAAATGAAGGTGGGTTAAAAAATCTCTATCAATCTATCCTCTTAGGAAGCACTTCTTAAGTGCTACTGGTTTCTTTCTGATGCGTTGTTTGCATTTGAGATCATGGCATTCTGATGCCATTACACTATAGAAACAGTACCACAATAATTCTCCTCTGGCAGTTGGCGATGGGTTTGTTTACGATGTAGACCATGGGTTGTTCATTTTGAAATGGGTCATATCCTCAGCTGTGCTCCCTGCCCCAACATGGGTGTGACATAGAGTATCACAAAACCCCTGGATATCAAATTTCTTCTTAATAGCTGTCGTAGTTTTTGAGTTATGACGGCAAAAATTATCCACACAAGCATAAAAAGAGTCAAACCATGTTCAGGGGAACCCAAAACGTATATTTCTGTTAAAATCTCAAAGTTAGTGAAAATAGAGCTGCAGGGAAAGGTATGTGGCCATGAAATTTTTTTATTTTTCAAGGATGTTTTGCAGAGTAAAGGGGCCCATAAATCAAAGCTTCGTGCAGGCATTCTCAAGACATTAACTCACTTGACTATTGCCACATGTCAGTTATGTTGTAAGGTACCTCTGCCTGTGATTATATTAGGCGTGCAAATAAGTTTTAAAGTGTTTTTTGTGTGACATATCTGACATTCCCCTGCGTTGTCATGTGACCATAACTGGTCCAGAGTATAAAATGTGACACAGAAGTTTGCCCAACAGTCAAATGCACTTGCACATCGGTAGGTGAAAGATGGCAAGCGATACTGCATTTGTTAGGAATTTCGTCAAGGAAAAAGTGCTGCAAAAGCATGTGCATCAATGTGTTCTGTTCTGGGGGAAAATATTGTATCAAAAAGCACTTGTGAGTTTTGGTTTAGACGGTTTAAAGCAGGTGATTTTGATGTTAGCGATCAAGAACCTAGTGGCGCCCAGCAGAAGGTTGCACACGAGGAACTGCAAGCATTGCTGGATGAAGATTAGTCTCAAACGCAAAAAGAACTAGCTGAAGAACTGGTGGTAACCCAACAAACCATTTGCAGTCATTTACGTGAAATGGGAAAGATTCAGAAGGAAGGAAAAACTGTTTCAGAAGGAAGGAAAGTGGGTGCCGCATGACCTGAGCCAGAGGAACAAGGATGAGCATGTCATGAAGTGTTTGAATCTGTTGAATAAACAACACAAAGTCTTTCTTGTGGAAAATCGTTACGAGTGATGAAAAGTGGATATGGTACGACAGTCTCAAACGCAAAAAAACACTGGGTAGACCCTAGTGAAGCAATGGCTTTGACACCGAAACATAATATTCACTCCAAGAAAGGTCTGCTGTAAATCTGGTGGGATATGAAGGGTGTGCTCTATTATGAACTATTGGAACAAGGTCAAACTGTTACTGCTGATCGCTACAAGAAACAATTGCTGTAATTAAACCAGGAAATCTGTCTGAAGCGTACATTCACAGGCAAAAGATTGTGTCCTGTGAAATTACTACATGACAACGCTAGGCCACATGTCACGAAATCGGTCAAGGAAACATTATTGATGCTTGGCTGGAAAGTTTTGGAGCACCCGGCGTATAGTCCTGACATAGCTCCTTCAGACCATCATTTGTTCCAATCGATGCAACATGGTTTGTCTGCTGTACGGTTCTGGACATGTGACGAAGTGTAAAAATGGGTTGACAACTTCATTGCGACACACAATAAAGTATTCTTCATGGCTGGGATCCGTCAGCTGCCCAGCCAATGGCAAAAGGTGAAAGATAATGAAGGCGCATATTTTGATTCGTAAAGTTATTCTTGTTTTCCTTCAAATTACATGTTGTGTTGTCTTAAAACGCTTTAAAACTTATTTGTACACTTAATAGATCAATGGGAGCCTGTGTTTTGGACTAATGAGTCACTATACACAGTCTACTAATCTGGTCATTATTGGGTGTTGCAGATGTCAGGAACAAAGCTACTCTCCTGACTGTATTGTCCCAATAATGAAGTTTGGTAGAAGTAGTGTTATGTTCTAGGGCTGTTTCTCATTGTTTGGCTTGGGCCCATTATTCTTCAGACAAAACCATGGACATTATTTCTGAAGTGCTACGGGTTGGCTGGTTTATTTACATTTTCTATCACGACTGTATGTGCTACTACCAGTGCTAGATAGATCTTTTGTGGGACCCGGGTCAAAATTTTCATTGCGGGCACTAGAAAAATAAATCTTGTGTTTAATAAAGTTGTTACATTAAAAAATTCTTCCTTAAAGAGCACACATGGAAACTATCACAAAGACAAAATGATTATCAAAAAGAAGTATTTGAATGCAAATATTTTTGGTGTAGGAAATAATAAGGATCCCTCTAAAATATATTTGTATAAATAGTTTTTTTTTTTCCTGATACATGTTTTAGTGAGTGATTTTTAGTGCAAAGTGGAGTAACTGACAAATTAGGTGACTTTTTAAACTTTAAATTTCTTGTAATGTTTTTGAAGTCACTAAATAATTAGCCTCCACATGTAGCCCAAAACCAACTTTTGCTATTATTATTCTTATTTCTTTAAATTTAAGTATCTGGTTTGCACACAAATCATTGAATATACAGTATGGGACCCCAAATCCAGAAAGTTTGGGACGAACGATTTCTAGATTTTCTGGATTTTGGGTCCTCGTGCATCGAATTACTGTATGTACATATGTATCTGTTATAGTTGCTACCCTTTTTGACATGTGTGAAAAATTGAATAAACAACCAAGAAAACTATCATTAAGACACCAACCATCTTATGAAGCTAACCAGTCGTGGCCAGCATTCAGAAGAAAGAAAAGTTGGAAGTGATAACAAACAGGACTTTTTGTTTTCCATGCTCAGGGACCAAATTCACTGCGGATGCTTGTGGAAGGGGAGAGCTAGCTAGGTATGCATATTACTGTAATTTGATTTGAGGCATCTTAATGGTGGAAGGAGGAACAAGTTGGACAGGAGAAAACAGGAAGAGATTTTGCAGTGTGACACCCCCTCCTCCTAGCAGAGGCAGGGAATTTAATAAAGATAGGGAGATAACACAGCAGGGGTCTCCCTTTTTCCTTCCTGAGAAGGATCCAGTCTTTGCTGCTGACTACAAAAAGACACTCTGGCTATAAGTGGGAAAGAGACTGTCGCCTTTTAAGCTCATTTTCTTCCTTTCAAATAAACATGATGGTTTCCTTCACAGCTGAAAGCTAGGAGGACTTTTAACACTGGCACCAGTCTTCAGAAAGAATACATAAAACCCTTGCTAACCTCTCATATTAACATTACATACCTAATTTACACAAGATTGCTTTAAAGCACTTCACTTCTAGTATACAGTAGGTATTCCAATGTGGCCGCCCTGGTGGCGCAGTAGTCTAAGCGATGGCCTCTGATCATTCGTCCGAACGGGGTCCGGGTTCGAATCCCGGTGAGGCATGGATGTTGTGTTTGTCTTACGGCACTGGTTCTTTCCCTTCCCTGGAACCAGTGACCCTAAATTAGGGACGGGCGACTGCTTATAGCCCATTGAGTTGCTCACGGTGGTCGTTAAACCTCCAAATTAAAAAAAAAAAAAAAAAATTCCAATGTCAAGGTGATCTGGGATTTGTGGTTTGCATGTAAATAGACTTGGGATGCAATTTTTTTTTATTTTATTTATTTGTTGTTGTTTCATTAAAATAGTGAATATAAATAAACAAACACTCTAAAAACCATAAAATATATGTCTAAAAATATAATATTAAAAAATTTCCAGAAAAAAACCGGCAAAAAAAAAAAAAAAAAAAAAATGTTTGAAAAAAAAATTCTGGATTTTGGGATTCCAAATTGTGGGTCCTGTACTGTATATAAAAGTAGGGGCCACAAAATGTTGAAATTTAATTTGCTGTTTCATGAATGTGGTTACAAAAATCATTTGAAATCTGCAAATTTCAGCATCTGAACGGTGAAGGGCGATAACCAATTTGAAAATGAGGTGGGGGGGGGGTTAGGAAAAACAAAACTAAAAAAAATGTCTTTTTAAGGGCCTCACATCCCAAAACTGATAAAAAAATAATAATTATAAAAAAATTCTACCCAAAATGATTTTTTCCCCTAACCTACATGAAGGCCTTACCTGCACCATCCTGGTTGCCCAGCCCCTATGATCCAGTCAGCCCTGGCTACTACGTGATATAAATAGTTCCACAACAAAATGCTGAAGAATGCATGCATGCAAGTAGAATATAAATAGACTTTTGAAAACACAGATAGCATTCCTCTTCTTTTGTTTCAATGGTCTTTTAATATGTAGTTTAACTGATTTTCTAAATTCGCATTTAGGAGACGGTTATGTCAGACTTTTGTAAAGTGAAATACAGTGTGTCCAAATGACCTTTTTTTTTTTTAAAGGACTGTCCTTTAAAACTGTGACTACTGATAAAGTCCTTTATTTCCAGTACTGTCCTTTATTTTCAGTGAGTTGAGAACATCAATGATCTACAAAAATATTAAGGAAAAGTAATAAAAATGTTAATTTAAGCAAAATGTCTTATCCTCTTGTTTTCCTAAAGGGAAAACATTAAAGGTTTTTTTGTTTGTTTTTTTATGCAGAAAAAGGCTTGAGTAAAGATTACTTGTGTTATGTATTTAAAATTTAACCAACTTTCATATATTGTTCACTCTTTTTCATACTGGTATGCCATAACATGTACAGTACTTATTTTTATTAGGAAAGAAAAGTTGCGCATTGGAAAAGTTAAGTGGCTTGAATTTTTTTAATAAAATGTATTCAATTTATTTGTAATTTATATACCTATGTTAATGTATGTTTTATGTACACTCAATTATAAATGTAGAAAATAAATTTTAAAAAATATATATATATAAAAGAATTTAAACTGTGGGAGGAACAAAATGGCTATAAGAGAGGCCATTTTGAAAATTATATAACTACGGTAACTTCTTTCTGCTTTTAACATGCTAAAAACAGATTTAAGCCAGAAACAAGCACCTTTAATTGTAAAACATGAGAGCTTCACCCCCAAATGGAGCCCCGCCCCTGTAGCCTGCTGGGAGTGAACCACCAATACTTTCAGATGTCTTTTTTTTTTTTTTTTTTTTTCATTTGCAGCTAAACACACTGCAAATAGCGTTCTTCATTGGTGTGGATGGTCTTTACTGTGCAGTTTAATGAATTCATTAAATATAGTTATAACAACAGAATGGGGGAAAAAGAAGATAATTGTTATTTCAGATATTTGTGAAGTTTGTTCATTTGTATTTTGGTTGCAATATATATCACTTTTTAAAATAAGTCTTTTACTTACATTTTAGACGTACTCTCTCTTGCTATATCCTCAGCTGTGTTGCTTCTGGGGGCACACAGCTGAGGATATAACTAATCTCAAAATTAACCCAGGGTCTAAATCATAAACAGATCCACCAGTAACTGCCATGGGATAATTATTGCGACACGATTTATATTGCATAATGGCGTGTGCAAAGCCACTGTCTCAAATGTAAATAAACTCGGCAAACATCGCACTTCGGAAGTATTTCCAAAACCATGAACGCTGAGTTACACTTAGATGTCATGGAAAGTTGTGCACTACCAACATTGTGGCAGTATTCAGAGAAGGACCATACCTTTATCAACAGGATAAGGCACGCTGTCATACTTCTCGTATTGTTACAGATTGTTTTGAGGATATCAGCATCGAAAAGTTGGACTGGCCAGCCCAGAATCCTGATCTGAACCCTTTAAAGAATCTCAGGGATAAATTTGATCATGGACAAAGAGATTTCTCAAAAAACAAAACTGACTGGTCACTGCATTGAAGATCAAATGGTGGAACATATTGGTGGGCATTTACAAAAAAACTGGGGAAGAGTATTCCACCATAAGGGCCAAAGATTTCAGTGCACAATATTACATATTCTGTAACTAAACATTATTATAGACATGCTAGCAGCCAGATATTAATGATAGGGCAATGTTTACGTAAGTATAATGGGACCTTGAATACCTAAGGAACTACACACCCATCAGAGAAAGCCTCCTGTCAATTCACAAAAACTTCACCAAGGTACTGTCACATCACTTGAAAGTAACACTAGACTTGGCTCAACAAAGAGAATAAGCAAAGTTCAGGAGCTGATGTAGCACCGTATATCATACCCATGTACTGAGAGAACTAATTGAAAGAATGAATGAATATAACATCCCACTTTGAGTTGGTTTTATTGAATTTGACTGTAAAAACGCTTCAGATTCTGTGAAGCCATCAGCAGTTGTTGAAATTTGTTGTTTTGAAGGTGCATGCATTAATATTATTAATAACACTATGCAAGCCACCCCGGTGGTGCAGTGGTGTAAGTGATGGCTTCTGACCATTCGTCCAGTGATGTATTCAGGCATCTTTTGGAGGTGTTTACTCCTCTCCCCAGAAATCCATGAATCCCCCCTTAGGTTTTTTGACTATCTCCCCTTATATTTAATCTAATTGTTTTCTGCTGAATATTTGGAGAAATATTAAAAGGAAAAACTTAAGAAAATGAGGGAAACTATTATAATAAAAAAATAAAAGCATCCATATGGACTTCAATCTGAAATTTATATCATCCTTCAATAAAACCTTAAACAGTCCTCACTAAAGGGCAATTTTTTCATGCTCTGACAACTCATACTACTTCCATAATAAAAATCCAATTCCACAGTTTGCACTGCAATACATTATGATATTTTGGAAGCTCGCATTCAGCTTTATTTCAGTCTTCTGGATGCCGACTTTCCCTGTATACGTTAAGCCTCAGTGTAGCTAACGTGATGCTGGTGCTTCAAATACAACAAAATATTTGCTAACTAGTTTTTAACAATAGAAAATTATGAGAAATTGTTCCCATAAAAAAGGCTTTTTTTCCCTGGTGGTGGGTGATTCACACTCTGAGAAAAAAGAAAATAAAGGCCCCTCAAACTGTGATCCACACACACAAATGGTTAGTTTGTTTTTTTACTATGTGCAAATGTAAATAATCTGAAGGGATTGAAACCAAATGGCAGGGGAATGGTTTACACCATGCTTTTTTCAGGTAATGTAATGATTTCTTAATAATCAGAAACACACTTGCAGTAAGGCGAGGACATTTTTAACACTCCTAATGTTGGGAGAGGAGGATTTAGGATTTAGCACAGCAAATTTTACACCACCTCAATATTTTACACCACCCCATGATTAAATCCATGGTGTGTTACTGAATTAATGCAAAGGAAAAGCATTTTTAATCATTTGTATGTGCAGATTTTCTTGGAATTCGCATTTGCGATATGCGAGCATAAGAAAATTTTTATACTCTAAAATTTGTATATGTGTTAATGTTTAAATCAGTCAACAAGTTTCACCCCCCCCCCCCCGGAAAAAAACTTTCTGAATGCAACGCTGCGTTCGTCCAAGGTGGGTTCGGGTTCGAATCCTGTTGTGGCACGAATGTTGTGTTTGTCCCTTATGGCATTGGCTCTCTTCCTTCCCTGGAACCAGTGGCCTTAAATTAGGGATGAGTGACTACTTATAGCCCATTGAGTTGCTCATGATGGTTGTTAAACCCCCACAGAAAAAACAAACAACAAAAAAAAAAACTATGCAAATTCAACTGTCTGAGGAAACAGTGCATACAAAAATTGGTGAAGCAGTGAGACAAGGTGGCACCATGTCTCCCTAGCTCTTCAATACCTCATTGCAAAAGGCTTTCAATCATTGAACTGGAAAGATGGGGGAATAAAGGTTAGTGGATATTATTTAACCCGCCTTTGATGTTCTGAAAACATAGCCATATTTGCAAGTACCTCTCTCAGTGCTCGAGTGCGTTATGATCCATGAACTTTCTGACAAGAGCAAAGATAAAAACAAAAACATAAAGTGGATGTACAACAGACACTTACAAAAACAAGTTAGTAAAATCATGCAATGCATTGATTATGATACGCTTTCCAACATACCAGAAATCATTACTCAAGTTATGAGGATAATGGCTGTGGAATAAATCTTGCTCCTGTGCCCTGACCTTTGACCCCATTTCGATGATATTAAACAGAATTGGTTGAGTATACCTCCGGAACAACACGAAAACGTTTTGTCGTAATCGAAGCATCTTTACGTAAGTTATGACGCACAAGGACAATGGAATGAATCCCGCTCCTATGTCCAGACCTTTGACCCCAGTTCACCCATTTTCAGTAGGGCTCATCCCCGGGAGGTCCCCTAGCACATACTAAAATTTCATCGAAATCGAACCCTTTTTTATTCAAGTTATTATGCATAAGGGCAACGGAATGGATCCCTCTCCAATGTCCTGACCTTTTACCCCATTTCACTCATTTTCAATAGGGTTCGTCCCCAGTTGATCCCCTATCATATACTCACATTTCATCGAAATCCAAACGTTTTTACTTGAGTTATGGCGCATAAGGGCATTGGAATGGATCCAGCTCCGATGTCCTGACCTTTGACCCCATTTCACCCATTTTCAATTGGGTTCGTCCCCAGTTGATCCCCTATCATATACTGACATTTCATCGAAATCGAAGCATTTTTTCTCGAGTTATGGCGCAGGGCAATGGAATGGATCCCGCTCCGCTGTCCTGAACGACCTTTGACCCTATTTCACCCATTTTCAAAAGGGTTCGTCCCCAGGTGATCCCCTATCATATACTGAAATTTCATCGAAATCGAACCATTTTTACAAGTTATGGCGCATAAGGGCAACGGAATGGATCCCGCTCTGATGTCCTTACCTTTGACCCCATTTCACCCATTTTCAACAGGGTTCGTTTCATGCGATCCCCTACCATATACTGAAATTTCACCGAAATCGAACCATATTTACGCAAGTAATGACGCATAAGGGCAATGGAATGAATCCCGTTCCTATGTTGTGACCTTTGACCGCATTAACCCCATTTTCAATAGGGTTCGTCCTTATGTGGTCCCTTACCACATACTAAAATTTCACTGAAATCGAACGATATTTACGCAAGTAATTACGCATAAGGGCAATGGAATGAATCCCGTTCCTATGTCGTGACCTTTGACCCCATTAACCCCATTTTCAATAGGGTTCGTCCCCAGGTGTTTCCCTACCACATACTGAAATTTCATAGAAATCGAATGATTTTTACGCGAGTTATCGTGCGGATGGACGGATGGACAAAGCTGGAGCATATACGCTTCTTCAACCTAAGGTTGGAAAGCGTAAACAAGATTTGGAAGTTGATGGGGGCAAATCTAAAAGTAACCAATGTCTACATTTACTGTGGACAACAGATATCAAACAAAGGCCATGTAAAAGAAAGCATACCGAGGAGCAGAATCTTTTTCAGAAGTCTGCAATGCAGAAAGGAAAACCTAAAAATTGTCTGCAAGGTAAAGGGATGCCTAAATGTTAATATTGCCATGAAATTTATTGTTCTGCGCTGTGACGTGATTATTTAGGTGACTGTGTTAGGGGGCTAGGGATCATGTCAACTTTTGAAGCAACAGTGCTTTTGCCACATTTAACGTGATTAGTGAAACAGGTGTCCATATAAAATTTTTGTTTGAAATCCATTTTGTGAATTGACTACAGTTTTACGAAAATTTCGTAAATTTGTGAAAATGTGATGGGAGCAGTTTCATTGATATTAAAACCCCCATAATATTAAAGCGAGAAAACCGGCAATGGTTTTTGTAAAGCAAAAACTTTTCACCTCATCAATCTGAGATAAAACTATCTGGAAGAAAATAATAATAAAAAAACATGTAACCATCAGCTTCTGGAATACCATGTAATACGGCCTTGGAAACAAAGCGTGGGGGGAGGGTAGGGGACTTTAAAAAATGTGAAAAAATATGGCTATAGTAAAAAATAAAACTGAGATAAAGTTTTCTGGAAGGAATAAAATATAATGCAACCGTCAATTTCCAAAATGCAATATGGCCGCAGAAACGGAAGGGAATGTTGCAAATGCTTAGCAAATGTGGATTCTGTCAAGCGTTTGCAAAAAATCAGCATTAATCTAACTGAAATGAAGTGATCTGGAAGCCGAAAAACGCAAAATGGCTAACATCAGCTTCCGGAATGCCTCGTAATGCGAACGTGAAAAACTGAGAAGACGGACGATAAAAATGCGTAAAAATATGGTTTTTCGAAATAAGAAAAACGAGGAAGAAGAAAATAAAAAAACTCCTTATCAATCTAACTGAAATGAAGCTATCTGGAATCAAACAGAAGAAAAAAGTTGCGAAGACGAAATGCTGACAGCCACAGAAACAGAAAACGCTTTTAAAATATGGTTCTTGTAAAAAGAAATCACCTTAATCTAATTATCAGTTTATGAAAGTTTAGGCCTCCATGAAGTAAAGAAAGAAAAGGAAAAATTGGGATCATTAGCTTCCGAAATGCCACACCAAATGTGCGCGATTCACAAAAATATCGCTTCCTAGATTCAAACTGAAGAAAAGCAATTATATCTCATCAAACTAAAGTTCTCTGTGGAAAAAATATGGAAGAACGAAAGCTAAAATAAAGGAGGGGGGGGCAGTGGCCTATGTCAATTACAGCTTTACGCCTGAAATGCGAGCCAACGTTAAAAACGCGTGAAAATTTCCCTTGTTTTAGAAGTTAAAGAAATGTTAAAAACAATTGATGTTAAGAAAATAGAAAAACAGTCTGCACACCTTTCCGAGAATCTGCGACCAGCGTCGCTATGTCGCATTGTTTCTGCTCCCGGGAAAGCATACAGAATTTAGTTGGAGAGCTTTTGGAAGAAAGTGCAATTTTAAAGAATAATTTATGATTATGTCGTAAAAGAAAATCAACGCATCCTTCCATTTTTCTTAATGGATCAAAGACATGAACCTTAGCAAAAAAACATCAGAGGCTACAAACAACTGAAATAAGCATAAAGATGTGCATGCTTGGTGTGACTAGGAAAGTCAGTAAGTAGTGGAAAGTACCAAATACCCTCTAGTGACAGTAGGCTGGAAATATTTCAGGACTTAACTAGGTTGGACAACTGGAATACTAGATTGGATACCAAGGGGCAGGAAAATATCCAGGAGACCACCATGTGGAAGATGGGTGGATGAAGTTCATAGTCATGCCTTAAGGACTTTGGTAGAGACTGGCTTTAGACAGAAAGTTGTGGAAGAGACTTAGGAAGACCATCAAGCAATGGATTGATAATGGTTGATGATGATGATAATACAGGGTTATTACAAATGAAATAGACAGTTGCAACATTTTATTGACACTCGTAATGCACTGTTCTATCGCCAATAGTAACAATTTTATTATATAGATGGCATCACTAAAAGATTGTACATTTTTACTGTCATGTGACCAGTCAGGCAAGATGGCTGCAAATGCTCTACAGATGGTTTTCTGTGTGCTGGAATGAAGCAAAACAAATTCTGTTACTGTTGTGCAGAAGTGTTTTAGAACACTTTTCAAGAAATCACCATCGAATAGACAACCCATCTATAACTAGAAGAAGAAATTTGAAACAATAGGATGCTTATGTAAAGGTAAAAATCTACGGAGATCATGTGTATCTGATTAGCAAGTGGAGCACATCCGTGTCATTTACCAACGCAGCCCAAGGACTCACAGTTTTGAACAATTGATGTTACAAATCCATACTTACTCAAAACAGTTTTGAAGTAATGCTTTCACTTTGAAATTTCAGTACTTCTTTTTCTTTTTTTATTTATTATTATTTTTTTTTCCAGATAGTAGCTAAATTTGACGTTCAGGGGGAAAATGGCTGAAGTCAAACACTCTGGTGGTTGTCACTGTGGTGCTGTTCGCTTCAATATCTCGGCACCACCAAAAGTCACCGTTTACACTTGCAAGTAAGCTTGAGTTTTCTACAATTTCAGTTGAAACCAAATTTCCATTTGATTTTTAGAAATATATGTAATTACTGTCTTTAGAAAAGCTTCCAAATGCCACTTTTATTTCCTGGATGCGTATGTTGAGTGATTTGCCTTTCACAATTACCCGTAAAGTGTTCAACTCTATGTAGTGTACATCTATTTCTTTTGCTGTTTGTTTTTATGCTCTGTCTTTGAAAAAAGTTTTTCTTTCACAATGAAGCAAGAAAGGATATAAAATGTTTAGAACCTGATCAGAAAGGATGACAAACAAAAGTAATATACCCTAAGTTATAATTCACCCAGAAGGAACTGAAAATGGTGTTTAAGAAAAAATGAATTAATTATTTTGACTAGCAAGTTATCTGTATTAGAATTTTTTTTTTGTTAACATGTTCTTTTTAATTCATTATTTTACTTATTTTTTCATTTAAGACATGCAGCAGATACTTGGCTGATATAACGTATAATGAGAAAATTTCAAACTAGGAAGTGAAGAGAAATTCTGTTAAACTATATGGGGAAGTAAGTAAAGAGAATTTTGAACAAACCCATTATTCTGTAAGAAGTATATTCACTTGAAGCAGTTGTATCAACATTGAGACAGTGAAGGATACTGTAACTTTTTGGACTTTAAAGACTGTTCCCCGTGTGCATTTAAAGTTGTAAGAAGTTGTTCATCATTAATTTAAAACCACTGCTTCCAGGAAAGTCATAAGCCCGCGCTCTAGACTACTTGACCACTGGGTAACATTTAAGTTTGAACAGTAGTGTCCTTGTACTGATAATACCCAATATTGCTCTGATTTGTTGAATGATATGGACACATACAGTAGCGAACAAAAGTATTTGGCGAAACACTTTTTCAACCTTAATTTTTTTTCTGCTGGACCAAATCGGGTCATTTTGGAATATGATATGTGTTATTCAGTTGTAAACATGACCCATATGCAGATGGATTGGAAACCTTAACACAGATCAGGTACCGAGCTTAATCGCAAAGATCATACAAATTGACCAACAAAGTAGGTGTGTATCACATTCATTTAATGCAACAATAACAGAAAACAAGTACGAGAAAATGACAAAACAATAACTAATACTTAGTGCGATAACCATGAGACTTAATAACAGCTGCACAACGGGCCGGCATAGAGTCCACTAGCTCCTCGACGGTGACCTGTGGAATTTGCGCCCATTCTGCAGACAGCTGGTCGAACTTCTGGGCCCTATTCCGGCAGGTTTTCTTCGCACATTGTCTCTCCAGCTTCTCCCACATGTGCCCGATGGGGTTGAGGTCTGGAGATTGGCTTGGCCAGTTTAGAAGTGTGACCTGTTGCTGCTGGAAGGCTGCCTTCGCTACTGTGGAGGTGTGCTTCGGGTTGTTGTCTTGCTGTATGATCCATCCAGGTGGCATGTTCTGGTTTGCCTATGGGAAGACATCATTGATGCGCATGTTCCTGTAGCTCTGGCCGGTCATTATTCCGTCAATCTTGATGATTGGTCCCATTCCATTGCGAGAGAAGGCACCGTAAACCATGAGCGATCCTCCTCCGTGATTGACAGTCAGCTGAATGAACTGGGGGTGGATCTCTGGCCACACGGACATCGTACATATCGGATGCCATCACTTCCGAACAAGTTGAACTTGCTCTTGTCGATGAAAAGCACCTTATTCCAGTCCGCCACGGTCCAGTGTTGATGACGGCGCGCAAACGTGATTTTGCTTGTCGATTCTTGACTGCGATGAGTGGTTTCTTGGCGGGGCGTCTTCCATTCAATCCACCAGTAATGAGACAACAGGAGATGGTCATTTGGCTGATGTTCAGGTTGTCACTGTCGCGGAATTCGGTGGCGATGTCCACAGCAGTCAAGGTGGGATCAGCAAGAGATCGACAGAGGATGCGTCTATCTTGACGCAACGTAGTGGAGCGAGGCCTACCACATTGCGGACTGTTCTCGACGGTCCCAGTCTTCTTATAACGTTGCAGGATAGCTGAAATGGACTGGTGTTGGATCTTCAGGGCCCTCGGAATGTCGGTGACGCACATTCCGGATTCCATCATGTTCACGGCCGCCTGGCAAGCTCCAACAGGGATATCCGCCTTTTTACCCATTTCTGAAAACCTAAGATTGACTTATTATCACACTACACATCACAAAACCCACAAAAATCGCAGGGAAAACATTAATACATGCAGCAAACAAATGGGTAATAATTGGCAACTTGAATATGGCCCATTTCAAATGATAAATTTGCTTTGAGCGAAATACGAATTATGTGGCATTGTAACCCACGAGTCAACACATATCATATCCCAAAACGACCCGATTTGGTCCAGCAGAAAAAAATTATGGTCGAAAAAGTGTTTCGCCAAATACTTTTGTTCGCTACTGTATACACTACCAGGGCTTTCAAAATACCATGCCCGAGATGCCCAGGGCATGTAAATTATTGGCTTGGGCAGATAAATAAAAAATCTAGTTGCCTGGTCTGGGCAACTAAATTTAAAAATAAAAAAGTTTGGAATAGAATTTCGTACGATAAGAAAAAAGACAGTTGGCACATGCCATGTTTCATTTCACTGCTAATCACCAGAAGTTGTATTATTGTTACAGAGTGCCAAAGACAGAAGAATATCACTTCTTTAATTATAATATGCTCTAGGTCCAGAAATTGGAACTATGTACAATTTTGCTCCAAATGTTGTTTATAGTCAGCGACAGGATGGATGCCTCCGACGGAACTATTCTCTGTTGTTTAGTGACAAAGGGCAAAAACTTCAACAACAGGAACATGAAAGAATCGCTAAATGTCTCAAGTACCAATTTCATCATGATACCATTTTCATATCAATTTCAGTATCATCATCTTGAAACTTGAGATATGCTTTTTTGCATTGAACATTTTGAATAAAGACCCTTAAAACAGAAATGCAAAACATTTAAAAAAGTTCATCCTATTATTTAACTTAAACAAAATGAGGGTTCTGATTTGTTGTATCGTAAAAGATAAATTTTCCTGGGCATCCAGTTTTTATTGCCTGGGCAGGTAAATGATGTCTACACATGCCCAAGTGGGCATGTAACTTTTCAGATATTTTTCAAGCCTTGGTGGCTATGTATGGTGACTGCTAAAGCATTAAGCAGAATTTTTCTGCAACAGAGGACTTCCTGGTGGAACAGTGGAAGTACGAGTTGCCTAGCAATACCAAGAGTTCCAGTACCTTGAAGTCTGTCCCACTGACTTTTATCTTATATACTGCATTGGTTATGAAAACATTTCAAATATACAAATAAAAGACGAATCTTTAATGTGTCAAGTTTTTTTTCAGCAAATGGCACAACATGCACTGTTATTCCATTTCAAGTACTGGACCTTTCATATGTCCGCAATAGAAGATAAAAAGTGGTATGCATTTATTTATCTTTTTGTTTGTTCATTTAGTTGTTCTTTTGTTCTTCTGTTGGGTCTTAGTGGGCCAAACTGATGAATGGAACAACTGAAAGTAACTTCCCAGGGTCCAACAAAAACAGATTGGAAATCTTTGATAGTCGAGTGATCCAGGTCATCATTTTCTGTGATTTTGTTGATCTGGGTGTAAGTTCGATCTTCTTGTGAGACATTGAACTGTTGTGTTCTTTAACCAAGCAGTGGTTCTCTTCCTTCCTTGAAACAGCATCTCATGCTCACTGGACATCGCTGAATTACTCATAAATGGGAAAATATTTGAAAGATCCCAGTAAGAATAAAACAAGAAGCTGTTCTGCTATTTCTGTTTTCCACATATTTGTTTACAAGAGGGTCACTATTTGGAATGCCACAGCAAAGAAGTGTGACTGCAAAAAATACTTTGCTTAAAACCCAGTTAAAGTTCAGCATCAATTTGTACACTCTTACAGCAGATGCCTGTGCTTGGTGTTGAACAGACATACACTTATGTTGCCAATGTGTTCCCCTTTTATGTTTGTCTAATCAGTATTAAATTGGGGAAAAAGTGTGCAGCTTGTCAATAGAAACACAGATATATAATACAATTACTCGTATGTCCAGACTTAACATCATTATGGTCAATTGCTCCTATATTGTTGAAGTAGTGGTTTTATCACTTGAGTATGCCTCTGGATACTGGTTGGTATGCAGATAGTATTAGATATTTTAGGTAGTAGCAATTGTACTGTACTTTTTACACAGGCCTTTGTAATATATGTGTGTAGACAAAGCAAAGCTTAGGAAGATAGCCATTCATCAGAGTTGACAATTTGCATGTGTCATGATTCAGCTTTGTCCTTCTCCCGTGTCGTATGTGTTCAGTGCTTGGTAACCTAGCATTGTACGATTCTAACCTCTAAGGTTGCATGTACTGTTATTTTGTATGCATTAAGTGCTCTGTAGCCTAGCATTGTAAGGTTCTAAACTCTCAGGTTGCTGTACTGTGATTTCTTATGCATTAGGTATTTTGTTACTTAGCATTGTAAGGTTGTAATGGCATAGCTTGCATATGCTGTTATGTGTGTGTGTATGTTCGTTGCTTTGTAACCTAGCATTGTAGGGCTCTGAAACAGTGGCTAGTCAATGCTGTGTGTATTAGGTGCTCTGTAAGCTAGCATTGTAAGTTTCTAACATTTTGGCTAGCCTGTACTGTGATGGTCTAATCAAGAAACCTGTTTCCATGAAGCCATTACAACACAAGCTTACCACAATGGTCATATCATAATTAGCATGACACTGTCTGTATCGTCATTATGTTCTTTTTCCTTAAAACTGAGAATGACTTGCAGGACAACTCGTAATTATGGTAAATATCCGAGGCGGAGCTAAGGGGGAGCAGTGGGGGCTTGTGCACCAGTGATAGAGGGGGGTGGGGGTGCAGAGCCCGGCGACATGGAGAGACGGGACGCAGACGCTCATAAACCCGTTACATGTTTTTGAATTACATCTCAAATTCCTTAATGTGTAAATTTTTTTAATCAAAAGCGAGTGATGACTCGAGCTCAATAGTCGTAAACTTTGGTAAAATATACAGCCTTCATAACTGTATAAATAATATCACTGAGCTTATTCATACGGTAAAGTAAAGGCTGCTCAGTTTATGATGCTGTAGTTCTCACACTCCGCACCATGGACAGGGCAGCTCGAAGACGATTGTTCTATCAGTGACGTCATGTGTGCCTTCCTCATTGCTCCAAAATTCTTGGTTATCACGTATTGGCTGCCACCGTAGATGAAGATGGGGACTGTGATGTATGCTGTTGTTGATGTCCTCTTGTACTTGGCACAGCAAGGAAGTGCACCACGTGGATCAGACAAAGAGGAAGATTTCTACTAGGAGGTCTTCGAAGTAGAAAATTTTTGTACACCGTTGAACTTGTTTCTCATTACCATCCTCCACTTAAGGAACATTTGGAGAGCCACAAAAAAGGCCAAGTTGGTTACTTCTCTCATGAAATTCAGGATGAGTTCTTGGAAATCATTGCTAGTAAGATGAGGCAACAAATTCTAGATGATATCCGAGAATCAAAATTCTAGATGACACCCGACGTTAGTCATAAACAGGATTTGATTTATGCTTAGGATTGTAAAGCCTGGGCCTTGGACCCAGCATTTTAGGGAATCCCAGAATCGCAATTCAAAAAAAATTATGCTTTTCTTATTAATTAATTACTAGCTTTACTACCTGGCTTTGCCTGTGATTTAGGCTTATTAATTTCATATTCCCTTATATGTCACTGAAAAAAATTGGGAAAAAAATTGATGCTTTCAAGAAAGAAAAAAGCTGATTTCACAAATTCGGTCATTACAAATTATTTATTCATAGTGTAATTATTTCAGCACTTGGCCATGCACAACATTTTTGGTTTCTCCTTCATCGGAGACAATATATAATTTTGTTGGATCCTTTGCTCTTGACATTCCAACATACAGCTGTTCATGTGAGAAGCATCAAATGCACCACATGCTTTCAGTTTCAGACGTCTTTGAGGGGTGAATCTCTGGGATAAAAAAGTTAAAAACGTATCTTCACGAATATTTTATGAAACTGGCTGAAATTTTAATGAACACCATAAATCGTTAATAAGAACATGACCTCCAAATTTCGCCTGAATCGGTACATAACTTTTTAAATTAGCCATCAAAATTTTATTAACCGTTTCTGCGTATATATTTCTGTTTACTGATGAATTAAAAATTCCATGCCTATTTTTAAAAGTTTTGACCGGATTCCGGTGAAATTTTGAGGGACTCCTCTTATTACCAATTCATGGTGTTGATAAAAATTTTAGCCCATTTCGCAAAGTTTGTTTTTGCATTTTGTATGCGCAGTTCTCAAAGAATAGAAACACCTGTGGATGTGCTGCGGCGATGATTGCAGTCACGTGCTTTCAGATACTGATGACGTAGCAAACGATGCTGACTTTAATGATTAGTTTATTAATTAATTCATAACTTGCGAACGGAACAACGTAGATATCTTAAAATAGTTGCGTTGACCTAGAAATTTCAGTATTAATAAGCTATGCAAATTTCACGATGACACAGTTCGGTCTTTGAGAGTTTTTGCTGCTTCAGACAAACAGGCGTTTTGTGTTTTATATATAAGATTATGAATGGAAAAAAACATTTGGGGGGGGGGGTTCCCCCTGAAATGAAGAATGACTAACCTGATCTTAGCCACTTAACTCTGATCATTGTTCCTTTTTTTATATAATGTATGTGTTTGTGTGTATATCATCATCATCATCACTGTCAACCATTATCAATCCACTGCTGGATGATGGTCTCCCCAAGTTTCTTCTACAACAGTCTATCTTGCGCTGGTCTCTCCTCCATGTCACACCCACATACTTTCAAATTTACACAGATCATCACACACAAACCATCACACAACTTACTTTTGGTCCTCGAAATCACAAACATATTAATTGTGTGGAAAAATCAGAATCTAGGGAGCTTGTAAAAACTTATTTGTATGGAATCCCTTTAATCTCAAATGTGAGTAATAGATATGGCGAAAAAATTGCAGTTCGTTTCATCTGAAACTTGCAGATGAAATATAAATGTGCTATTTTCCTATGCATACTATGCAGCTTTTGAGAGAGGTTTTGCATTACTAAGACACTTTGTATAAGCTTTGGGTATTTCATATTGTAAAGTATCAGATTTTAAAATTGCTTGGGTCTAAATTAAGTGAATTAATTAGCTAAATAATGTGCTTTTATGAGTGTGAGAATTATCCAGCTATGCATGTTTGCTCAAATCGAAGTATCATTCCTCTGTTAATAGAATTATTCTACTATAGTATTGAACACATCATAAGTGATTAATCATCTACGTGGAAGTTCACCTTGCCCCGCATAAAATCTGAGTATACCAAATCTAAATGTTCATCAGTTAAAAATAAAATTGAAAGGGGATGAATAACTTAACATCTCTGGATATTTGAAGTATTATACAAATTGTATAATTAAAGGCAAAAATAGCAATACCAAACTATTAAATAGTGTTTTACTTACTCATCTATAGGGACAGCGCTAGACTTCGACTTCGAAATCAGGATTATTTTTGCTGGGGCAAGTTTGATAGCAACTTTATTTACAAAAAACTGAAAGAAAGAATTTGTTTTCCTTTTTCTACAGGCTGCAAAGGTATTCGCAATAACCCCCCATCCCCTTCCTGGATACATACTCATTAATTATGTAGCTGTGGAACTGTTGAAGTTTTTGTACTTTTTTGGAATACAAGAGTCTAAAGTTAGGAGTCATTTTTTGCTAATGTTCCATCCATCCATTTTTGATAAAATTAGTAAAACCTAAAGAGTTACATTCCCATATGATAAACATGACACATTGCCACCAACACCAGTAAAACGCCCTGATTAAAAGAAAATTTCCTGCCTAGGAGAATGATCTTAAAACAAATGTTTTTGTAGATTAAGAATGAGGGGAAATGTTTGAGTTAGTATGATTAACTTGCACATTTCACATTTCTGTTTATCCTTTACTAAACAGCTGCTTGATGAAGCCGCCCGTAGGTGGTGAAAGCTAGCAGAATTGTTGTTCTCTATAGTTTTTTGTACGCCAATAAATGGATTTATATACGTTTAGTCTCCATATTAGCAGAGCAATTACTAATGACCTCAGTGAATTCCTGTTCATCCTCTTCATTCACTCCTCATCATACTAACTTGAAAAAAAGGCTTAAATTCAGGATTTGGACGAGTGGAAAACAACTGAATTTTCATGGCCCTGCGGATGCTATGTTGATAACATTTCTACAAAGAAGGAAAAAACACATTTTCTAAGGGGAAATACGTACGGCTACACAACGAAAAATACACAATGGAGTCATTATTTCTTTGACAAATTCCAGATAATATTTTAAAGTTTAAAAAAATTTAAATATGGCACATCTTGAACTGGGTGGGCAAGACAATTTTCAGGGTGGGCTACAGCCCACCTTCACACCCCCTTGGCGACGTCCTTGCCCGTCTATATTTTTAAGTGCAAATTTCCTTACTAATATTAGGATTTAATAAAAATAGATATTATTTCCTATTTTTCCCCGCTCAATGTACCATTTATTAAATCAACTTTTAAATTGATTGATAATATTTAGTGGCGACAAATGTACTTACTCTTTGAAGAATGTGTAGGGGGGGGGGCTTCATCTTGTGTTGTGTCTAGGGCCTGATTCTGTGTAAATCGGGCTCTGTTCATAAAGATCAGATATCTCAGGTAATAAGTTATGTGAAGGTGGGGGAAGAAGGTCCTTAGGTCACAGAGAGTTTCATTGATTTTTTTTTAAGTGAGTGGAAAAACAGGTGAAACTTTTGCTGAAGCAATAGTCAGAAATTTGCAAAACGATTGTTTAGTTCTCACAAACTGTAGAGGACAATCGTATGACAATAGAGATTGCATGGAAGAAAGGTGCAAGGGGGTTCAAGCATGCATTCTTAAAGAATATAATCTTGCATTTTTCTTGCCATGTGCAGCTCACTCTCTTAATCAAATGGGAGTTCAAGTTGCTAGTGTAAATCCAGATGCAGATACTTACTTTCAAGTTCTCCACTGTTTCTATTTATATCTTCAACAGCTAGGTGGGAAATATTACAGAAACGTGTTAAAATGTCACTTGAATCCCGATCTAAGACAAGGTGATCCACAAAGATAGAAGCTGTTAGAAGTGAAAGAAAGACAAGCTGTTCACAAAGAAGCTGTTCCAATGAAAGAAGTTTTACGAAGCTGAAGCTTATCAAAACATATCTGCAGAACTCAGCTGGCCAACAGAGATTAACAAATTTAAGTGTGATATCTATAGAACATGAGTCTGCATCAAAACTTTCTTATGATGATATCATAAAGGCTTTTGCTGCCAGAAAAGTCAAGCTGTAGACATGCCTGTCCCTGGAAAATTTTCTCGAAGTTTAAAAAATTGGGCTTCATCTTAAATTGTAATGCACAGCTGTATTCAAATGTTTAAATGTTTATGTCATACAAATGTTTAAAATGTAAAACTCAAAGGTTTGTGTATTGAATAAAAAATAGTTGGTATATTGAGTTAAGTGCTGTTTTAGTGAACAGTGTGTTAATGTTACAGTTATTTATTTTAAAACAAAGTGATAGAACAATGTGATGAAAGACCAGTTGACCAGTTTTTGAACATGGGAGACTTATTAATTGGCAAAGACTAAAATATTAAATTAGTTATTGTTTTTACTGTAAAAGAACTCTTGATTATATTAACTGTTAAGATTCATTCAAAGGAATTTGTGGTTTAAGAATAAACTGGCTGCCCCGGTGGCGCAATGATCATTCAATGATCATTTAGCTGGCTTATGATCATTTGTTCTCGTGGGTCCAGGTTTGAGTCCCGGTGAGACATGAATGTTGTGCTTGTCTTATGGCACTGGCTCTCTCCCTTCCCTGGAACCAGTTGTCCTAAATTAAGGAAGGGCAACTGTTTACAGTCCATTTAGTTGCTTATGATGATCGTTAAACCTCCAACCAAGAGAAAAAATGAAGAAGAATAAAATGATAAATTTCTTTAATAAGTCGTTTGTGCTCAACATCACAAAACCCCATGATTCTTACAATATATAAGAGTTTTATTCATTTTGATCCTCGAAAAAACAAAACCGCAAATCAGGTGCAATTGTAAAATTTAATGAAATGCTAGTAGATGTAATCTCAAAAATTTTAAACTAAATTTTAGTTAATATGTTGTTGATGAAGGAAGGGTGAGGGAAGTGGGGGGGGGGGGGCACCAAATCTGCTTTGCCCCTGTTGAAAGAAATCCTAGCTCCACCTCTTTAAATACCCTATGTGACTCCCAGAAGCTCATTCACTGCTCAATTGCAATCATTTGCACATCCTAAAGAATACAGCATTCCCTGGTTCTGGAATGACTTAATATGGTGTAACTCAGTCTCTTGAAGAACAACTTGCTTCCACCTACTCGTACTTTCCAAGGCACTACAGCAGAACTTACAGTATAAGATCGCTGCTTCATCCACTAGTTTTTGAGTACTGTCATGTTCTGGATTATGTCATTTGTAGTTGTACTTACTGTACAAGAACCATGCATGCAAAAGGTTTTTTTTGTACAACATATGTCTGCATGTAGTGTTTGTACTATAATGAAATTCTGCTTTATATTTTCTTTAGTGTTAACATACACATTTAATACTGTTATAGGTTCATTGTACTGAAACTACTTTCCACTTTGATTGCATATTGATCAATGTAAATTTTTCCCACTACCAAGTTTTCTAGAAAAAATTATCATAGATTTGAAATGTCCTCAGTGGAGGAAGCTTAAAACTTTCACGAACATGGCTTTTAAGGATTCCCAATTAGTGAAGTTAGCAGTAAAAATTTTTTTATGTGTGGTGAGTGGTGTAGCGTTAAGATGAAAGAATGCTAGCACACAGTTGTGTTAAGGAATAAATATGAGCGAATCCATCTATTATGGTGTAATTGTCAGCTTCATACAGTTATACACAAAATATACTAATTTTATAAACAATGAAGTACAGCCCACTGATTGCATATATTCAATGTATGTGTGCATATGTGCGTGTGTGTGTAGAGATACAAATGCCAAGTTTTGATACGTATATTAAATTTTGGAGATACATACATTTGGACATGCTCATATGCATACTAGTACCACTTTTGATTCATATGTATTAAGTATCCAAACTCACAATTATGTGGTTTTGATAAAATGTATGTAAAGGAGTTCCAGTGGTAAATTTTAATAGCTTAGGCTGATATGTTGTTCCTTTGCTTATAGAAAAAAATGCGAGAGTAGGAACTATCACATTGTCGGAAGGTAGGAAAATGGTACGCAAGTCAAAACGAAGCATAGTTAGGTACAGAGCCAAAATTTGGGGTTGTGCTAAGCCACCCCATACAAGGTAGGTTGTGGGTATACTGGTCTAGTTAGAGCAACCCACTGTAAGCTTGTTAGTTGTTTGAAGCTGACTTTTCAAGCAACTAACAGGAGTTTTCAATGAGTTCTTATGCAGATGGCCCAGGGACAAGGGGCACACTGTTAAAAGTAAAGTCATTGCTTCCTTACCTCTTCTCCCCCAACTGGCCACCGAGCTCCACCCATCTCGCAACTGTCTTACCGGATGCTCTAAGCCTTTAGCGCTGCCCCAGTGGCGCCGTGGTCAAAGCAATGGCTTCTGATCATTTGTCCAAGATGTGCCCGGGTTCGAATCCCGGTGAGGCATGGATGTTGTGTTTGTCGTACGACACTGGCTCTCTCCCTTCCCTAGAGCCAGTGGCCCTAAATTAGGGATGGGTGACTGCTTATAGCCCACTGAGTTGCTCACGGTGGTGTTAAACCCCCAATCAAATAATAATAAGCCTTTAACCTGCTTCTTCACTTTTTTTTTTTAATTAGAGATTTAACGACCACTGTGAACGACTCAATGGGCTATAAGCAGTTACTCATCCCTAATTTAAGGCCACTGGTTCCAGGGAAGGGAGAGAACCAGTGCCGTAAGACAAACACAACATCCATGCCACACCGGGATTCAAACCCAGACCCCTTTGGACGAATAATCAGAAGCCATCGCTTAGACCACTGCACCACAGGGGCGATATTCTTCACTTCTTGTCCTATATCTGGTACAAAGGTCTGTATGAACTGTTGAAAAAGTCAGATCGAATCCTATAACTTTGGTAGGAACCCCTAAGAGAAAATGAAGGGTATCAACATGCAGGAGTTCCAAGTTTTCTTCCACAAATCAAGAAAGCCGTCCTGGAATTTGTGTGTGTGTTTATGTTTTACAAAAATTACTTTCATGAATTATTATAAATTATAAGTATCAAATATCTACCACCACCTCAAATCACCTTGTTATCGCATTAGTTTAGGCTGTTGAATTCAAACTTTTTTAAGAAGAAATTGAAGAATTTTATGAGGAAATTTGTCTTCTAAATAATAAAGGTAAGCAGCACTTGAAAATAATTATGGGAGATTTCAATGCATGCAGAATGAAACTTCAGTAGGGATGGTTGTGGCGCGTAATACTTTCTGCAACTTGGTTTGGTTACAGTTCTTATTCATCATACAGGCCGACAGAGGAGATGAACTATGGAGACATCCAAATGGGACGACAAGTGAAATTGATTTTATTATGTGTGTATACTGGCCATAGAAGACTGCAGTGTGCTAAACAAGTTCAACACAGGTAGTGACCATAGATTAGTGAGATGTAAGATGCACTCTCAACACTAAACTTGAACGTGGCAAGCTCATAAGACAAACAAAATCTATTGACATAACCAACCTTAAAAAACACCATAATACCTTCAAGTTGGAACTGAAGAACAGGTTCTCTGCTTTAGAAGGCCTAACATCGGAAGAAGTGGACATCTCTGAAGTTAACAGAAAAGTAACCAAAGCTCTTATGGAAACAGCAACAAAATTAGCTGGGTCTAAGAACAAGTTGCATGTAAATAAATTATCAGGAAAAACAGAAATGTTGATGAAAAAAAGAAGAGAGATGAGGACAACTAAAGAAGATGTGACTTCCAAAGTGGAATATATAGAGCTATGCAAGACAGTAAGAAAAAGTATCACTGAAGACGTAAGAAAATTCAACTGTGAACTAGTGAGGAAAGCAATTGAAAACAACCAAAGCCTAAAGATAGCAAAGGGACATCTCAGTGAGGAAGAAAACAGATTATGGCACTGAGAAAAGAAGATGGTTCTGTAACAAGAAATAGAGGCGAAATTTTGACAAGAGTGAAAGATTTCTACTCCAAATTATATGAAAGGGATGATACATGTACTCAGACATCATGAAAGATACCAGTACCAGAGTTCCTCCAGTCCTTCCAGCAGAAGTTGCACATGCAATCAAGAACATGAAGCGAGGAAAAGCTCCAGGAGAAGATGGAATTACTGTAGAACATCATACAAGAAGCAAGTGGAAAATCGAAACAGTACTCGCCCAAATTTTCACTCGATGCCTTAATGAAGGAAAGATTCCTGAGGATTGGAACACCGCTACAATGATCCTGCTACATAAGAAAGGTGACATTGAGGATCTCGGAAACTACAGACCTATCAGCCTCCTATCAGTAGTTTATAAAATCTTCACTAAAGTTCTTTCACACCGCTTGAAGGTAACACTGGACATGGCTCAACCGAGAGAACAAGCTGGATTCAGGAGTGGCTACAGCACAATAGATCATATCCATGTGCTGAGAGAACTAATTGAAAGAGCGAGGGAATATGAACTTCCATTGTGCATGGCTTTTATCGATTATGAAAAAGCCTTTGATTCGGTGAAACCATCAGCAGTTACAATGGCTCTGAAAACCTGCGTTATTGAAGATGCATACATTAATATTATTAATAACATCTATGAAAATGCAAGTGCAAAGATTAGGCTGTTTGAAAATACAACACACATAAAAATTGGAAAGGGGAGTGAGACAAGGTGACACCATATCTCCGAAGCTCTTTAATGCCACATTGGAGGGTGTTTTTCAGTCACTGAGCTGGGAAAACAAGGATAAAGATTAATGGAGATTATCTAACCCACCTTCGTTTTGATGATGACGTAGTCATTTTTGCAACTAGCCCATCAGAGCTGCAGAGTATGATCCAGGAACTTGTGACAAGAATAAAGAAGTGGGATTAAAAATGAACTTTCAGAAGACAAAAGTGATGTTCAATGCTTTTACAAGAAATGAAGATTTATCGATTGATGGGAAAAAGCTGGAGATAACAGACACGTACGTTTATCTTGGACAGCAGATATCAAGTGAGGGTCACATTGATGAAGAAATTAATTGGCGTACAAAACTTGCCTGGAGAGCTTTTGGAAAAAACAGCATAATTTTCAAGAGCAATATGCCATTATGTCTTAAAAGAAAAGTGTTTGATCAATGCATCCTTCCAGTGCTTACGTATGGTGCAGAGACGTGGACCTTAACTAAAAGAGACATACAAAGGCTGCAGACAACTCAAAGCAGCATGGAGAGGTGCATGCTTGGTGTCAGGAGAGATAAGAAGAGGAACTCGTGGATCCGAAAAATGACAAGAGTGGAAGACATCATGATCAGAGTTAAATCCCTGAAATGGCAATGGGCTGGACATACTGCCAGAAGGACAGATCATCGATGGACAGCCGAAATTTTAGATTGGATTCCAAGGGACAGGGAAAAGACCCAGAAGAAGACCACATGGGAGATGGGTGGATGAAATTCTAAAGTATGCAGGGGTGACATTGAGGAGACTGGCACAAGACAGACCGTTGTGGAGGAAACTTGGGGAGACCTTCGTCCAGCAGTGGATTGATAATGGTTGACAATGATGATGATGATGATGATGTACAAAAAGTATAAGCACTTCAACATTTGGTACAGCTTCATTGTATACACAGATCTAATCCCTTTGCATAGTTTGTATACAAAGAAAGCTTTACAGTTAGTTTGAAAAGCTTTCAGCCAGATATAATGGGTTTTGAAAACTACTTTAGTTTCAATCATGTAAATGCTTCATCTTTGGTTTTCACATCAAACGTACTAATTTTAGCTACTTCTACAACAGAAATCAGTGTTATGTTACTGAACAGGGGAAAAGTTCACAGCAGCTTGAAGCTTACTGTTCCACTAGACACTTTGTTCTCAGAAGTGCGAGCCAAATCAGAAGTAGAAATGCTTCAACAACTTTGCTTGTTGTTGTCAATGAAATCTCCATATCTACTAAACATGAACTTCTCTGCATTCATCATCTTTTGCGCTAATTGATAAAAGTGAATAGCCATTTGGTGGGAAAATAATCATCATTGGAAGAGATTTCAAACAAATATTTCCAGTTGTCACATGAGGAACAAGATTTTATGTTGAGTGCTCCAATAAATCGAGTGCATTGTGTAGCATTTCACCAAATTAACATTGACAGCCAATCCCAATGTATGAAACATGCAACATAATGCACATAACGAGTGGTTGCTCAACATTGAATAGGGCAATATGCAGGAGATCTAAGTGTGTTGGTTCTTGACTGATGTTATTCCAGAAATGTTTTTGGACAAAGCTAGAGTTTAAACAAGTGACAAACCCCAGCTTCACCTGAATAATTCTACATTTAAAAAGAAAAAGTTAAGACTGCATTTTATTAGGGGCTTTGCATTTCATGACAGTGACCAATCTAGAAATTTTTTGAAGGTGGGGGGGAGGGACAGTTTTTGACTTTTTTTTTTTTCCACAAGCAGAGACACATGCAGGAGTGATGATGTCATTTTCATACATGTTTTCTTCTTGTGCGAAAACAACTGTTTCAAAGCAAATAAAAAAATGTCCAACCTCCCTTCCCAACAGCAAATAAATAAAAAAAAAAAAAAAAACCTCCACGGAATGTCCTTCTGGTATAAGGTGTATATACAAGGTTATTATAATAAATGTGGAGTGATTTTTAGATACTTATATCTTAAAGACAATTTAACCTGGAAAAGTTAAGAAACCAGTTTTGGAAGCTAAATTATCTTTCTGTGTAAGTCATTGATAACATAGTCGTGAACATCACTGTCACAGAAGAAATAAAATGAGCATCCATGCTGTCAGCTCTCAGTGCTGGGAGAACCCCAAAATAGATTGCAGAGTTCCACAAATTATCGTCAGTCCTGTCTCCATTACATCTTCCAACAGGACTTTGCTCCAGCCCACAAGGTCAAAGTGACTCAGAAATGGCTTGTACAGAACGTGCCCTGCCACTGGTTTCGAGACGTTTGATCCCCCAACTTGAATCCATTGGATTCCTATATGTGAGTTGTAGTTGAAAAAGAGACCAGCAAGCATCCCCATAACACCATTGATTCTGTCAGGCATGCAATCACCAATGTCATGACCCACACGAACAAGGCCCAGATTGTCAAGGCTTGCAACTGAGTCTGTTCAAGGATCAAAGCTGTCACTGCCGGCAGTGGTGGGTTCATTGAAGAATTTCAAAGTGTGTTTGTGCATCAACTATTCTACACGATTTTGCTTCAATAAAAGTTCAGGATGCCCCCACTCGCTACTGAACCCGGCATTTCTTTAATAATATTAACACCAATGAAGATATTGCAATGAAATTTGAAGTGGATTTACCTCCTTTTGTGCGAAATATGATGACTTCACAACATGTGATGGAAGTGCCCACCATTTATGTCCAGAGAGTATTGAAGTGGCAGACATATTCCTAAGTGCCCACCGTTTGCATCCAGAGAGTGCTTCTTAGTGGCAGACACATTCCTAAGTGTGGCACCACTGAGGAGCAGTCCGCCAGCCAGCCGGACTCTCCTCTCTGCAGCTTTGTTATGCCATTTTGCTGAGCGTGTCTACACAATACGGTTGTTGATAGTAAGTACTCATGCTCGTGGCTCTTCGCATACGTGTGAAAATGTATCGGTAAACTCTGGGGATCAAGTGTTTATTGTTCGCACTTATTGGATAACAGAATCGATAAAGTCTTGTCAACAGCAATTCCTGGAGAGGTTTGCAGGCAGATATCTGCCGGGCAAGTCCGCCATTTGAGCATTGTCGAAGAAATTGGAAACCAAGGGGAACTTTATTAGATGACCATGCAGGAGGTTGTCCACAAATGTCCGAGGAAACAATCCAGAATGTGAAGGGCCAACTACTTGCATCTCCCAGGAAGTCACTTCACCGACTGTCACAGAACACAGGGTTGTCTAAAAGCACTTGTCAACTTGCTGGGGGAAAAGTGAAGCTTCATGCATACTGTATCTCCATAGTCCACAGACTGAAAGAGGTTGACCACATGAAACGAGCGACATACTGTCAATGGTTTCAGACATTTCTTCAGGAAAATCTGGGCATTCTGGACTACACGTGGTTCTTGGAAAAGGCGTAGTTTCTCCTGCCCGGATATGTCAATTCTCAAAATTCCCGTATTTGGGCCCGTGAAATTCCCAACACAATACATGAAGAACCCCTTCATTCACCGAAAATTGGTATTTGGTGTGGGATGACCCAATGTCCCACATTTGGTCCCATCTTCTTCGATACAACCATCACAACAGCTGCATATATGGAAATCTTCCAACACCTTTGTAAATCAATTGGACAACGAAGAACTCTCCATTGGATATTACCAGCATGATGGAGCGACATCACACACCAGTATGGCTGAAATTCAGTCCCTTTTGGCTACTGTGTCATATTGAAGGTCTATGGCCACTGCACTTGTCTGATCTGACACCTCCTGATTACTTTTTATGGGAATATCTAAAAGAGAGAGTTTACCAAAAGAAACCGTGAACCATAGATGCCTTGAAAGCAAACAACCCCGAAGAAATTCAGGCAGTGATGGCGGATGTACTGGCAAGGACTTTCCACAATATGGTGCGCCGGGTTGCTACTTCCAGCACTTTTTTCATGTCATCACATTTTGGTTGCCACTTTTTCACAGGGTGCTTTTGCACTTCCAGCACGTTTGATGTCATCACATTTCGGTTGCCACTTCCAGCACATGTTGTGATATCATTACATTTATCACGAAATGAGATAAGTCCGCTTCAAATTTCGTTGCAATTTTGGTGTTAATATTATTAAAGAAATGCCGAGTTCAGTAGTGAAGTGGGACACCCTGTATATTCACGTTTCTATCAATTGTTTTTTTATATACATAAGTTTTCCACATTTACCATGGTAACCCTGTAATATTTATTCAGTTATGAAGTTTGGTCTGTAGTCTGCCATTTAGCTATCACAAAGTTTGTATGGAATCAAGTTTTTTTTGTGTATCTGTTGTTTGTGTACATATCTGTACAACCTTTGAATATTACATACACTGTATACCTAAAAAACATTAAAGTTTTTTTTTTCAGATTTTATGTTAGGTGATGACATTTTTTGTTGCTTAGAACAGTTGTTTTGGCACAAAATAAAAACATGTATAAAAAATGGTATGGGGGCCCATCACTCAGCCCCCTCTGCATTTGTGCCTAGCCTGTTTCACAACCATTTCACCATTAAATAAGAAAGATGACACCAAATTTCCAGTTGTAATGAGTATGTCTTTTGAATTATTTTCAACTTGAAAAAAATATTTCAAACCAGAGTTTTGGAAACCCTAAAAATTCAACAGAAGGGAAGAGAATCAACTTTTTTTTTCTTTTTCTATTTTACACCCTGGGGCATCATATTGGTCGATGAATCCAAGGTGGGAATTTTAGTCTTGTGGTTCACTACAGAAACACACATACATACAGGGTAATAATACCTCATAAATTCCCTCATGAAAAAAAATTCTGTTTACTCATGGATGAAAGAGCACTGTTGAAATATGCATTGTAAAACTAATTAAGTTGTAAGTAAATTTTAACAGCAATTTAAGGGTGAAAGAATTTTAAAAAATCCACTCCTGATTGAATGTAATATATCAAACCATACTCAAAACAAGGTGTTGTACCAGATCATTATATTTATTTGGTCACTGATCATCTACTGTGCAATGATATTCGTACTACTTCCTTGAATAAATGTGTTTTTTAAGTCTGCTCATTATTTTGACTCGTTAACTACCATTTTGATCCATAAACCAGTTCCAGTATATCATCGTTTCTTGTAAGATAAATATGGGTGGGACCAGTGTTGCATTCAGATATTTTTTTCCGAGAAGACAATTACAAATTGGTGAGGGGTGGGGTGGGGGTGAAACTCGTTGACTGATTTATAAACATATAATCACAATTTTGTTATTTATATCTACATTAACACATATAACAATTTTAAATAGAGTATAAATATTTTCTTATGCTCGTATATTGCAAATGCAAATTCCAAGAAATCTTCACATACAAATGATTAAAAATGTTATATCTTTGCTTTTATTCAGAAATGCACCATGGATTTCACCATGGGGTGGTGTAAAATATTGAAGATGCTAGTAAGATAATAATGTGCTGGAGAAAATCCCCCACTCTTAACATTAGGAGTGTTATAAATGTCGTCGCCTTACTACAAGCGTGTTTCTGATTACTAAGGAATCATTAGAGCGTTACCTGAAAACATATGGTGTAAACCATTCCCCTGCCATTTGGGTTCAGCCCCTTTAGATTATTTATATTAGTACATAGTAAAAAAAAAAAACTTAACAGTTTGTGTGTGTGTGGATGACAGTTTGAGGTGTTTTGATTTTTTTTTTTTTTTTGATCACAGAGTGTAAATGACCCACCACCATGGAAAAATAATTCTTTTTATGGGAACAATTTCTCATGATTTGCCAGCTATTGTTAAAAATTAGTTAGCAAATATTTTGTTGTATTAGAAGCACTAGCTAGCATCACATTAGCTACACTGAGGCTTAACCGTATGCATAGAAAGTCGGCATCCAGAAGACTGAAATAAAGCTGAATTCCAGCTTCCAAAATATGATGATGTATTGCAGTGCAAACATCTCTACTCTGTAGCATTGGGTTTTTATTGCGAAAGTAGTCTGAGTTGTCAGTGCTTGAAAAATTGCCCCTTCAGCGAGGATGGTTTAAGGTTTTATTGAAGGATGATAGAAATTTCAGACATATGGATGAAATTTCTATATGATAGAAATGATATGATAGATAGAAATATGATAGAAATTTCAGACATTTCCATATGGATGTTTTTTTTATTAATATAATATTTTCCCTCATTTTCTTACATTTTTCTTTTTCATTAATTTCTCCAAATATACAGCTATAAAGGAAAACAATTAGATTAAATACAAGGGAAGATCGTCCAAAAACCTACAGGGGCGTTAATGGATTTTCGGGAGTGCGGGGGGAGGGAAGGAAGGATAAGCATGCCCAAAAGATGCCTGAATACATCACTGGGTGGGACACAAATTTCAAAACATCTCTGCCAAAGAATCGCTTTGTGCTCTGTCTGCATGTGGATAAGAGTGTGGGGATGATAGACCATCAGAATTGTTCTAGTGCCTCCTTCAAGTTTATGAAAGGAGGGTAGAGCCTACTAATGTCCCTTTGGCTCCAAGCTTAATTATTTATAACGGTTAGCTTAATTTATTTAATACAGCTTGTTTGGTCTGGTGGCAAATTTTTCATTGAAGTAGAGATAATTTTACTTTGTCGTTTTAGAGCAAACACTCAGCATGTACATAAATGGAAACACCAACTTTTTTTTTTTTTTTTGAGATGTTTCAGGCAGATAACACAAAGCTTAAATAAAGTTAAAACGATTCTATTCATAAGTACCAAAATAATTATTCGTTGTTTCTGAACAGTCCGGACAAAGAAGATACGAAAAAGTGGGCCGTTTCTTGAGTGGTGCACTGGGAAACATCCAGGTGTCTTGGTGGGCCAATCCGCCTCTGCTTACACCATACAGAAAACTGCATAGCATTTAAAATGTGCAATGTGAGAAGAATCATTCATAGTGAACGGAACCGATTAAAAAAAATAAAATTAAGTGGATTTCTGCAATTGATAAAACATCCACAAATATAAATAGCTACTTACTCCCACTAGTAGCTGAAAAGCAGTTATAAAAGTTAACAAATTGTGCACAAAAAAATTTGTATAGCTGAAGGAAAACGTCAGAGGCAAAAGGGATTTTCAGATTCAACAGTTTGAAGAATTTATTAGAGGAAAGCATAATATATAACAATTTTGGAAGAAATATTCCTCATAAATACATGGGAAGTTCACTAGATTATTCACAGCAATCAGAATTGTATACTTAATTGCTTGTAGATTACTGGGGAGCATGTAACATCTCATCAGAAAACTTGAAAATTTCATGGCTCCAGGACAATGAAATTTTTAAGTTTTCTGATGTGATGTCACACATTAGTTTACTGGTGACCAGTAAACTACAAGCAATTCAGTATGTGATTCTGATTTCTGTCAATAATCTATGATATATAACTTTCCACAGCTTAGAGGAAAAGCTGTGTGTTACTTAAAGAAGATAATGGGTGCAAAATGCTCTTCATGATGAAAACTATCATAACAAAACAGGAATGTTCTAGTGGATTTCCAGAATCAAATAAACTCCATCAAATATGAACATACACTGTTGCCTCTGGCAGAAGAATTTTGAATATTAATAAATGGATAAAAAAAATGAACCCACAAGTATGTGCAAAATGTGTTCCACCTACTTTAGGATGGATGTGAATGCATTGTTGCACTGTAGTGGTGTACAGCTGTATGAGATATCTTGCACTGATAAGGGAGGATTTTTTCCAATTTCTTGAAATCTGATTTATCTGCTTGCTTAAATTCCATAATGATTGTTGAGAATTTCCAATGTTAATTAATATGAAAACATTAGAATAATCTTCTAATGTCTTGAACATCTTCTTATAGAAGATGTCAGTATAACACAGCTGTTGATTGCTTGAAATACCTTAAAGGTTGTTAAATTTGCAACTTTTTTTATTAAATATGAGCTAATTATTATATATCTGGGAATTCTGTATGATTTTTATTAACAATTACTTTGAATTGTGAATCTGCTGAATTACTTTTTATGTCAATTTATGTGTTTTTCTTCTTTCTTTTCTTCCTCTAGCTGCACCATTTGCACCAAAAAGCAGCTGAAGGTCTTTCTTGTTGACGATGAAAAATTTGAAATTGTGAAAGGAAAGGAACATTTAACGCAATATACCTACAATACACATCAAACTAAGTATTACTTCTGCAAAATCTGTGGAGTACAAAGCTTTGACAAGCCACGTTCCTATCCGGATGCAATGAGTAAGTTCTTTTGGCTTCTTTTTCCCTTTCATCTCTTTTTTTTTTTTTTACTTTTTACATCTGTATTAACAGAAAGTGTGTAGGATAAAAACTGCTGCTTACAATTTTATCCTACACACTTTCATATCGGAAGATTCATTCATTCATTCATTAATTGATGTATGTTGTGGAAGACAATAATCTTAGGGTAAGGAGGTGAATTAAATTCATCTACACATTAAATTTTCTGCTGCCTTAATCAGCTCCTCTTCACATGGATAACAATAAATAATTATCATAAGTTACCTAAATTGGGATAAATAAATTAGTTCAAAAATAAAGTAAGTATAAAATTAAATGTGGAAATAAAAATAGTGTGGCTAACCAAATATAATAAAAACACCAAACTGAGTACTGTGCTTATGTTTTGAATTTACCCATTCTTACCAGAGAAAAACTGATCTGTTTTGGTCAGCTCTTTTAAAATGCCTTTATATGCTTTGACACACATTTACAAACGGTCGAGTCACATTATTGTGACCATCAGCTAATATCCAGAGTAACTGTCATGTGCAGTGCAGATAGCAGCTAGACGGGCTGGAAGTGACTCAATAAGGTGCTGGAAGGTGTTGTTCACAGGTATGTGGAGTCATGCTGACTGCAGTGCATCTGACAGCTGCTAGAGGGTGAATGGTGGAGGATCCATAGAGCAAACAGCATGAGCAAGGTGGTCCTACATATTCTGAATTGGGTTTAAGTCTGGGGAATTAGGAGGCCAAGGAAGTATTTTGAAGTCTTCATCGTGCTGTTCCAACCACTCTCGGACATGTCTAGCTGTGTGACATGTCGTATTGTCATGCTGGAAGATCTTGTCCGCCCCAGGGAAGACAATCAGCATATATGGGTGTACATGGTCTGCAAGGGTGGATGCATAATGAATTCGGTCCATAGTGCCTTCCAAAGGTATGAGTGGACCCAGGGAATGCCACGAAAACATTCTCCAGACCATAATGCTGCCCCCACCAGCTTGTGTTCTTCCAGCAATGGTTGAAGAGTGTTTGTTCTCCAATGTTTCTCACCTTATACGCCAACATCCATCCGTTTGATGAAGCAGAAAATGTGAGTCATCGGAGAAGGCAATCCTTTGCCAATCAGTGAAGCTCTAATTCCAATACTGCCGTGCAAATGTAAGCTTTTTCTGCTGCCGATGCACCTTCGTTAGAATAGGTGCAGTGACCATCCATCTGCATCGGAGCCCCATATGCTACAGGGTTTGCTGAAATGTCATCATAGGCACACTTCTGGTAGCTCCTGGTTCGTTCAGCCAGTGAGTTGCTCCACTGTAGCGTGTGGATTGGCCCTCACGCACCTGCGCAGCCGACGTTCACCTCTCACATCAATGGCATGTGGTGCTCCGCAGTTTCCACATTGCTTATTCGCAATGGTGCCATTTCTCCGATCACGATACACTTTAATCACAGCAGCATGTGAACAGTTCTCAAACTGCGCTGTTTCAGAAATACGGCCACCCTTAGCCTGAAAGCCAGTAATCATCCCTTTTTGAAAATCTGATAAATCGCTCTCTTTATCTATGACAGCAATGAGTGATATGCAGGGATGGGGTATTCCAGGAAAATCTTATCAGCCAGGGATTTTTACCACTAGCCAAGAAGACGCAATATAGTCACATTATGACAACAGTGTACAGGGATGGGATATGACACAAATATTGAATTTCTGCCCCTATGTAATATAAATAAATACATATATACGCTATACCAGATTGTAAAAAAATCCCCATGAAGCCTTTGATTTATAACGGAGATGCATGACACCAATTTATTATTATTTTATAATTAAATATTTCATACCTAATTAATAATGATTGTTCAACTTTATTTCTTTTCAATTTATACATCAATAATTCAGCATCACAAAATTTTCTTTTATGTCCTTGTACATGCTTTGTTCCACCTCCAAGGTACCACTTATCTATAGAGTCTGCTGGATCAAAATTTTCCAATGATGTCCCATTAATGCATATATTTAGGAGACTGCTCATACTTCTGTTGACTAATCAGGTCCTCAAGAGATTTTTGATGAGATTCATCTGGCTGAAGCCACCTTTGCAGGTTGATGTTGATGCTGACATTACACAAAGAAATGAAAAGAACTGGCTTATGCAAAAAAAAACTTCTCCTTATGTTCAGTAATCTTTAAAAGTAGTTCATCAACTTTCAAGTTCTGGCTACTTATTTTGAAGTTGAACCATTCGTCTACCACATTTTTTTCGATATATTTCTCATTGTTTTTATGTTTGATTACTTCCTTAAAATGATGCAAGATAATTTTGATTTCATTGTCTCCAAAGTAACTCAAATCTTTTCCAGTGGGCCAAATGAATGTGTGAAAAACATATGTTGAAGTGATTACAGGGGAATTAATGTCACAAAATCTTTCCAACAAATATTTTTTTGCAAAGTCTATATCATAGTATTTCTGTCAGATTTGCAGAACTTCTTCCCATTTGCAACATTTGTCAGAACTACATCTTTGTAAGTTTCTCCATTATAGGAGCTAAAAAAATTGTTCTTCATATTTTCTTCTTTCTCTGCAAATTTTCTAATTTCTTTTTTGGTTTCAAAACTTCGTTGTTGACTTGACATGCTGTTTTTGGAAAATGAGGGACAAGTCTTTAAAGATTTGAAGAAAGTCTAGGAGAAAACTGAGGCTTACCAGAAATCAGAAATCTTTTATTTCTTTACTATGCATTCTGCATTTTTGCTACCTTGTTTTTCATTAGCTTCATTTTCTAAATGCCACACAACCGGCTGGTAGTCATGACAAATTGCTCTCAAAACTCCTACTTTATATGCCACCCATCTAATTTGGTGCAATTTCTGAATTTTAAAAATTTTTTGTGCTAATAAGTTGGCCATTTTTTTCAGGTGCTTGATCTTTTTACTGAAATGTCCATGACATTTATAAATTAAAATAAGAATAGAGTCAAACGCTACTAAATACGATACATTCTTCTGAGTATAAAGTGTGCTTAACTGCAATCAGTGAGCAACACAATGCACAGACAATGAATGTGGTAAAAATTCTTTAAATTTGGCACATAAACCAGATACTTCACCAACCATGTTGGCTGCCCCATCTGTTGCTATACCAACAATCCAAGAATTTTTCTTCAAATCTAAACCAAGAGAAGCAAACTGTTTCTCAATAGCAGAAAAATAGGACTCAGATGTGCTATTTTCTAATTCTAGAAGCCCCAAAAAGCATTCTTCAATTTTATCACTTTTCAAATATCTTGCATACATCAACAATGCCTCTATTGTGCCCTTGTCTGTAGAGGCATCTAAAATAATGCTAATGAACTGGGACTGCCTACTTCCTTAAATACCAACTCTGTTATATCCTCTGATATGCAATAAATCAATTCCCTGCAAACATTTCTGTTTGCATACTGGTTTTGTACATCAACCTCTAACTTTCTGGATAACATGATGAGTGATTCAATGTCAGAAAATGGCTTATTGTTTTTTGCAATACAGTGGAGTCCCATTACAGCAAAATCTGATAGAACAAAAAACCCGTTATAACGAAATTTTTAGCATTCCCCAACAAAATTCCCATTAACGAAATGTATTTCTAATTCCGTTTGACCGAAATTCATTAAAACAAAATTTTCGTTACAACGAAGAAATATTTTAAATTTTAAAAGAATTTTTTTTCCATTATAACAAAATTTTCAGCCCTGAAAACAATTAGCCCATTCCTTTCAAAGAGCTTTTCCCCACATTTTTAAAAGAAAAAGCAACTTTTTTAATCTGACTTTTTCACTTTGATAACTCACTCATTTTCGCGCACCCGTGGTGACTGACCTACACGACCAGATGCTGGTGTTTCCATAACAACCTACTTGCCACGTGCAGTAAACTTCTCCTCTTCCCATTTCTTCTGCAACTGGAACGCAGTTTTTCTGACCTTGAAAAAAGTGATAGGACACAGTTGAGCGCTGGATTTCGTTGCAAAAGGAAGGGGTTTTAGTTCTTTCGATTATTCTTAAAATTTCGCTCGTCGGCTTACGTTCCAGTTTGGCGTCTTCTTCAAGGCAAGTCGATCAGCTTTTGCTACAGGTTTTAACAATGAATTTAGCCAAACCAAAGCAGTTTTCTTTGGAGGAAAAAAAAAGAATTATTGATGAAGTAAGTGCAGAGAAAAAGAAAGGAGATGTGGCAAAAAAAATATGGGACCACTCCCTCGACATTATCAACGTTTTTGAAGAACAAAGAAAAAATCGCAGAGCAGCTTCAAAAACCGGCGATCAAACCTCAAAGAAAAAGATTACAGCAAGCTTAATTCCAAGATGTGGACTCAGCCACTTTCACCTGATTCCAAGATGTACGATCAAGAAATGTATCCGTTAGTGGACCACTGATTCGAGAAAATGCTGCGCAGTTCGCCAGACCTTTTGAAGTTATGAATTTTGAGGCAAGCGGGGGGATGATTGAATCGGTTCAAAGACCGGTACGGAATCATCACAAAAACAATTTGCGGAGAAGTGAGTGCTGCTCCGATGGAAAATGTGAATGAGTGGAGAGCAGGAGAAGTTGCAAAACTCATCCAAACTTGTACACCAGATGATGTCTTTAATGCAGACGAGTCTGGAATTTTCTTCGGGTCACAGCCCGACAAAACTTTGGCAATGAAGAATGACAAGTGTGTTAGTGGTAAAAGATCGAAACAGCGACTGGCTGCTTTCTTCTGCTGTAATCAATCAGGAACTGAGAAGAGGAAAGTGCTAGTGATTGGACGATCCCCAAAACCTCGGTGTTTGAAAGGTGTGCAATCGCTACCTTGTGACTACAAAGCCAATAGAAAGGTGTGAATGACACAAACTATCTTCAGTGAATAGCTATTGAAGTTCGACTTTGAGATGAAGAGGGAAAAAAAATTTCTTCTTTTGGTTGATAATTGTAGGGCTCATAACGAATCTCCTCAGCTCGAAAGCATTCGTGTGGAGTACTTTCCACCAAACTGCACAGCAGTTCTCCAACCCTTGGACCAGGGGGGTCAAGGGTTGAGAACTGCTGTGCTCTTTAACACCCTTGACCAGTTCTCCAACCCTTGGATAAAGTCTGTAATGCATCATTAAAAGTGCATGTTGATGAAATTGATTCTTCTTGGAATTGAGAAAGACGATTCCATAAAAGTAAATGTTAAAGATGCATTGCATATGATTTCTGGAGTATGGGGCAAAGTGTCTGAGGCAGCAATAAAAGACAGTTGGCACCATCCAAAGTAAAATGACTGTGAAATGAACCGAAAAACGATGCGACCAAAACTGACGCGAATTTAAGTGCTTCGTTAGGGACCATGTAGAACGCTCTCCAGACATCTGCTTGAGTTCCCACCGATGTTTCACTACAGGATATTTCACATGCGGATAGCAATATTCTGACCACTTACGAACTGACTGATGCAGGTATAATTGAATCTATTTCGAATAACAGAAATGCTGCGAAAAGCAGCGAGGATGATGAAATTCATTCAACTCCTCCATTGCGTTTGAGTGCGTGTGAAGCACTTAGCTGTTTAGAAAAGGTTTGCCATTTTGTATCAGGACAAACGAACGTCCCGGATAAAACTTTTACCCATTTACATTCTTTGCAAGAACTTTTAGTTTCGGCAGCAACAAAGTCCCATTTTCAAACAAAAATAACAGATTTCTGTAAAATGTAAATACTACATACATACAGTACATACTATATGTACTATAACAGATTTCTGTAAAATGTAAATACTACATACATACAGTACATACTATATGTACTGTATAAGAAGAGAAAACCTCTAGTGCACAAAAGTGGTGTAAACTTTATGAAAGGTATGTATGAAATTAGACGTACTAGATAGTTTTATTTTTTATTTCATGTTTTAAGATACAATACAGTATAAGCACTTTGAATACAATCGATTTCCATGAGTCTTTTAAAAAAATAAATGCAAAATAAAAAAAATTCCATTATAACAATGTTTCAATATAATGAAAAGATTTCAGCGGTCCCGTGAGGTTCATTCTAATGGAACTCGACTGTATAGTAGCGCAGATTGAATAATACTTTGAGCTGCTTAAATATTTTTTCATCCATCTTTTTAATGCATTTGACCAATAGGGTGCTCACAAGAAGCTGTGATGAATTTTCAATAAAATCAAAATTTTTTCTATGCTGCACAGATTTATCGTGCAATTTAAAAGTTTCATGTTTGAAAGGGCCACTAAATCCCTGTGAAAGCTTACATGATGTATTGACTTTCACATCTGCTTTGCAGCAAAATTCACATTTTGCAAAACCATCTTTATAAAAAATCTAGGGAAATTCTTCTATTCATTTCTCCTGAAATTTCCTGTTCTGTGGTTTTTCACAATTTTTTGCATCATTTCTATCTTTAAGTAAAGCATTTTCAGAACCAGAATCGAGTCATATCACATTGTTATCAACCAAAAGACATGGTGTAGAGGATGAATCACATGGCACTGCTACATTGCTACCGGACGAATTGCGTTGGAAAAATGTAAGTAAAGTTGATTGTTTGGAAATAAACATATTGAGATCACACACTGATTTTCAATAATACTGTGATTTTTTATGTTGCAGAAGCCCTTTGTCCACCAAAACCTTGTTGTTTTTGTTTCCATCGCACATTCAGGCAAAACGACAGAGTGAAGACAATTTAGTTGGCGCTCTGAAAAAGAGAGCCGTAGGTACCACGTGATAGAACAGGCAGGGTGTCGGCAACGTTTCCTGCACGCACTTCCCGGTGGTTACACATAGGGCTTTATTAGTTACGCAGTGTTGTTCTCCAGTGGGGAAAACTGGTTTATTCCGCCAGTAGTAGAAGCGACTCAGCTTGGCCCTGAGCGACTGGGCCAATGATAGCGTCTCTCTGGAGTTGCCTCATATTTGGAATCAATTCTTCAAATAATGCTGAGTCTTCTACCATAGTACTGCGTGCCCAACCAACGTGACCTCGTTTCTTCGAAATATCACGTTTGCTCCTATTCGTTTATTGTCTAGTCAAGTAACTGTGTTCAAAATGTTGAAACGTTCTATGATCCAGTTTGCAGTTAGCTGTCTACCTTCCTTGAAAAAGCCACCTAGTTGATGTGTGAAAGCTTGGAAAGTCTCATTTGTATTCTACGCCAAGAAATTTCGGATTATAAGTATAGTTATATTATTTTGAGTATAATTTGGTGTACAGTTCCTACTTATTGAAGACTATACACATTCATTACTGGAAATCTTTTGGTCTCACCCTTGATTTCCAAGGCTACCACATTGTTGGTGTGTTTCAGTTTTAGGACCACAAGGGCTGGATCTTTTATGACCGTGGCAACTCTGAGTTTCTCTACCCTAAGATAGTAGATTCTATGGGAGTTAGGGAAGTAGATTCAGTAAATTCTATGTAAGTTAGGGAGGTTCTTGTATGAGCAGAATTTGGGATTCTGCTCATTAGCTATCACTAGTACCTGTGCTGTTGCTGCACATGCATGATATAGGTTGATTTGTAGTGCTCTTATATCTTTCTTTACCAGTTCAACCATAGTTGATTCTGGTTTGCAGTTGGGCCAGTTCTCCGACTAAGCACAGACATTTCTTGTCCAAACTAAAGTGGCATACTCTGTTTGAACTTCCTATTTGTGCTGAGGCAATTAGTTCAACATGGGTCGTTTTTGCACTCTTGGTGCTGATGCCCTGTCTCGCTGCAATTGGCACACCTATCTAACTCCTCCAGGCATTTTGTGCGGAAATGCCCGAAAATGGCCGAAGCTAATGCACTTGAAGCAACACACTTTCCTAAGATCTTCTCTTATGGGGTGAACTGTGCACCCAAGACTTAAGTTTTCATCTCTTCATAACCCATTTGAAGGCTAGTGGCATTGCCTGTGCCACCCAGTGGCTTTTGCCACTGTTTGCCTTCATGGAGAATTTCAACTTGAGGCTGTCTTTCTTCAGTTCTGGGTACTGTTCCAACAGACTGGTCTTGACATCTGCTTTTGAAAGCTCCCCATCTACTCCATAGACAATGAACTTAGGGAGTCTTTACAGAGTCAATTTTGGGTGAAAGCAATCCTTTGCCCTAGAATTGCGTCTCAACTCCATCGAATTTGTGGAGATCCTCCACATTGGGGAACACTCAACCATTACCCCACCTTTATTAATTTTCTACATGTATGTAATATACTGATTTCATTGTCCCGTTCCGCCAATCTGTCTTGGCTCCACGGGGACTTATTGAGCACCTTGGATGTTATTTTGACATGTTGCGACAATTATCCTGCCTTGAGACGCCGGTTCGGACCCTGGCCACCCCAATGGCCCAGAGACCAGCCCGTGGTGATGTGCTGGCAGGCGACCTAGTATACCTTGTCTGGGTTCCCGCTCTGTCTGGCGGGATAGGTCGTTTCTTACTTTATCGTTGACTGGAAGATTCCTTGCTCTCGAACTTTTTTTGGGGAATAATTTCCCTTTATTTTCTTTTTCAAAACATCTACACACATGTATGCACTGTCCTCATGCTTAGGACTTACAACATCAAGAGATAGCAAAAAATTTATTTACAGAATATTTACATTGGTGGTCTCTTCGTCTGCTTTCCCACAGACTTCTACCCTCATTCATCTTCCGAATCGCTTTCGGTGTGCACGTTCACCTCCTGCGTTTCGGTCCCCGTTTGATTGGGGAAGATGGCATGTTGCTGGAGGGTTAGCCTTTCGACCAAGGCTATTATCCCCCTCCTGTTAACGGAAGATTGGATGAGCAGATCCAATCTTCGCGTTCTTTGTACACCTGGGATCAGTGTGTTTCTCCATTCGGCGAAGCCACTGCATTCAAGTACGCAGTGTTCTATGCTTGCCGTTCTCTTTCCACAGGGACAAGTGCAGTTCCTGATGGCAAATCTGCCTAGGTATTCAGGGCTGATGCCATGGCCACTGAGTACTTGATTCAGGAACTTATTTGTCTGTGCTCGTTTGGTCGAGACCTTCGGAAACACTCTGTGTGTCTTCCGCCCTGTCTCTCCCGTGTCCCATCTGACCTGCCATTCGGTCATGGTTCGACGTGCTAATGCTGCGCGAGTACACCTTCGCGGCGTTCTGCATTGCACGTCGACCGTCTCTTTCAGCGTGGCTGCCTTCGCCAGCTGATCTGCCCTTTCGTTTCCTAGGGTTCCGACATGGCTTCGTACCCAGTGGAAACTAACTGCCCCATCTCCCTCTGCCCTCAAGAGGGTTTTGATCCTCTGGACGATGGGGTTTCTTCCCTGAATCTACTCAGAGCCTGCAGTGCTGCCTCACTGTCCGAGTAGAGTTTTATTCTTTCTTCACTACGCCTGGGGAGTGCCCAGGTGAGTGCCATCTCTATCGCCAGAAGTTCTGCCTGGAAGACAGAAGCGTTCTGCGATAATTTCACGCTTCCTGCAGTGGCTTCGTTCCCGTCCGAGAACGCACAGAAGCCTGCCCCCACTTGTCCTTTCATCTTTGAGCCGTCCGTGAACAGCTCATGCCCAACTCCCGTGGGTTTCTCCTTGTCCCACGGTGGGCAAATTTCCTCGGCAGGGTGGATCTGCCAGTCCACGCTTTCCATCTCCATGTCGGAGGCTCGATGCGGCGCACCGAGAAGGTAGGCGTCCTCGCTTGACCTTAGGCAGTGCATTGCTGCCTCCCTTTCCACTACTAGGTCTGCCGGCTCGCACCCCGCCAGCACTTGGAGTGCTAGGGTCGACGTTGTGCGAAAACAACCGGTTATCCCTAGTAGGGCCAACCTTTGGATTTGGTTTATCCCCTTCTTCATTCTGACTGTGGGAGTCCACCATGCTCCACTTGCATACGTCAGAATTCTTTCAATTCCTCTCTGATAGATGGCCTTCTTGGTTTTGCCCGTTAACCTCATGCCATTCAATCTATTGAGAATCACCGTGCACCTTGTTCTAAGGTGCCTCAGGTGTGGCAGCCCTGATAGACTCTGATCCAGGACCACACCCAAGTATTTCATTTCACGCACCGCCTTGATAGTGCACCCTTGGAATCTGCACTGGGGTGGTGTTTTCATTACTCCTCTCTTAGCTATTGCTAGCAGAGTGGTCTTCTCAGGAGCGAAGCACAGTTTGCTTTCTCTGCTCCAATTTTCTAGCACATCCAAGGCCCTATGTGCTTCTCTTTCGATCACGTGTCTCCCTGAGGCGGAGACCACGAGAACGAAATCGTCCGCATAGGCTTGAATCTCCACTGCGGGCCCCAGGTCTAGGTTCAGTGCTGAATCAGCAACTATATTCCACCAGAGCGGCCCGGAGTTGGATCCTTGCGGACACCCTCTATGGTACGAACGCGAGGATTGCCCATTCCCCGCTTCGAACTCGACTCTTCTATCAGACAGGTAGCTGCTGATCAGTTTGAACAGGTTCCTTGGACAGCCAAGTTCTTTAAGTCTGGTTAAAACCATTGGCCACCAGACACTGTTGAATGCCCCCCTCACGTCTAGTGAGATGAAGCAGGTATGGAGCCCCTCCGCTTTGTTCCTCTCTGCCCTCTCTCGGAGGCTGCGAATTGCCTGCGTTGCGCAACGCCCTGGAAGGAAACCAAATTGGTTCCTGTTTAGCTTTCCCTGCTCCATGAGAAAGCCAAGCGCTCTGTTCGTTATGAGCTTATCCAGCACCTTGCTCCACGCCGAGAGGAGGCAGATGGGCCTATAGGCTGCGGGATCATTTTTGTTCTTTCCGGTCTTGTTGAAAAGAACTAGCACCGCTGTTTTCCACAAGTCTGGGAAGATTCCCCTCCCGAGGCATTCGTTTAGGAGCGCCACAAAATACCCGGGATTTGCATAGTAGATTTCTCTGACTATGCTGAGGTCGAACCCATCCTTGCCTGGTGCTTTGCCCGTGTTTAGACTGGAGAGGGCATTCTCCACTTCGTCTCTCGTGAAGGGGGGTCCTCACCAGTGTCCGGCGGGATCCGACTTTCTTCCCTTATTTCTTTTTGTTGAGGGGAGTCCCCTTCTCCCTCGTCTCCTTGGAAGTGGTAATCCAAGAGACTTTCTACGGTACTATCAAGAGTCTTTGATAGGCTACCGTCTGCCCTTTCTACCGCTGCCAGTTTTAGCGGTTCGGTTATGGATCCCCTCGAGATCTTATAGGGGATCCCGAAAGGGTCAGCCGGAGTTTGAAACTCACACAGTTTTCTCCAGTAGGAGATTTTCGAGAGATTCAGTTCTCTCCTGTATGCTGAACGAGCCTTTTTATGCACTTCTGTGCACTCCCTGTCTTGCGGAGTAGCTTTTGCTCTTTGCAGAGCTTTCCTACTCCGCCTAGCTCTCGCCCTTAAAGCTTTTAGTTTCTCCGACCACCAGGGGTGGGGGTCCTTGGCTCCCCTTTTATTTCCCCTACTACTCTCGCATAGCGTTGTTATTTGACTGGTAAGTTCTTCAAAGAGGGAGTTGAGGTCCGACACTTCTGCGGCCTCTTCTTCCCTCCTACCCCCCAACAAGGTAGTTAACTTGGCTTTAAGTGCCCACCAGTCTATATTCTTCATTAAGAACCTTTTGCGCTTGGGTCGGATGGGCTTTTCCGATCCCAAAACGAAAGATAGCGCTAGGTGGTCACTGCAGCTCTCGTCGTCCAGTACTTACCAATCCTGGACAAGGCTGCGCTTAGAGACTCTGACGAGAGTCACGTCGATCCAAGAGGAGCCCCTCGCCCCTTGGAAGGTCGGGGTGCTCTCTGGATCGTTCAAGAAACTCAGGTCTTCCGCGTTGGCAAAGTCCACTAGTAGCTGGCCGCGTTCGTCCTCGTTCTGATTGCCCCAGAGAGGACTCTTCGCGTTGAAGTCGCCTGCTATTATTATCTCATGACTGGGGAATTCCCCTAATAGAGCCATTAGCTCATTCAGCGTTTCTCTCAAATTGCCTGCTGGAGAACTGTATACGTTCACCATTAAAAATTTCGCATCACCACATTCCACACCCAGGGCGACCACGTTCTCGGAGCATTTTATCTCGAGAACCGCTAGGGACGGGTCTTTCACGACCGTAGCCACTCTGGGCTTTGCCACCCTAGGGTGGTAGATCCGGTAGGAGTTAGGGAAGCCCACCACTCCTCCCCCCTGTTCGAATGGTTCCTGCAATAGCAGAATATGAGCTTTTTGCTCAGTGGCTGTCACCAGGGCCTGTGTTGTTGCTGTCCGTGCGTGGTGCAGATTGATTTGAAGCACCTTAACGCCTCTCTTTGGTTTATTATCCATAATGAGTGCGTTCTTTTAGCAGAGCCAGTTCTCTGACAAGGCTTGGGCATTCCTTGTCTAGACTCGAGTGGCCTACATCCACTCGACGCCTGAATCTCTTGTTGTTTGCCAAGCAGTTAGTGCAGACCGGGCTATTGCTGCACTCCTGGCGCTTGTGCCCGGTTTCCCCACACCGGGCACACCTATCCTGCTCTTCGGTGCACCTTGACCTAAAGTGCCCGAACCCGTTACACCTGTAGCAACGGACCTCCCTCAGATATTCCCTTACTGAGTGGACGGTCCATCCCACTCCGAGCTTGCCTCGCTTCATCACTTTTTTGAAGGTCAGTGGGTCCGCCTCTGCTACCCAGTGGTGTTTCCCACCCTTCACCTTCAATGAGAACTTGAGCTGGAGGCTGCTCTCCTCCAACTCTGGGTTCTGTTCCGCGAGACATTGCTCGACCTCTTCCCTTGACAGGTTTCCGTCTATCCCGTAGACGATAAACCTCGGATTCCTTTTAGCTGGCAATCTGGACCGAAGGTTCTCCTTCGTCACTGCATTGCTCTTTAGCTCCGAATCCAGTTTCTCTATTTCTTTGGCGGAGGAGCGTTCCACCATTACTCCTCCCCATTGACCTTTCTAACTCCCTTAACCCCAATCTGGAGTTTGGCGGGGCAAATCTGAGTTTGCAGAACCGCCTTAACGTCTTCTGACGAGGGAGTACCCTTGTCTGTTGCGGGGTAAACGAGAAGCACGTGCCTCTTCTCGACCCTCTTGGCTACCACCTTCTTGGCTACTTCCTTCTTAGCCGTTTTTTGCTTAGGGGCCGTGTTCCCCTTGCCGGGCTTCGCTCGAGCCGCTTCGGCATATGTTTTTGGAGCCGCGCTAGCGTGCTCACTTCTTTCCTGTAGTCTCCCTTGGATGAGACTCATTTCTATCACTTGCTTGGTGCAAGCTGCCTGTAGCGAGTTCGCTACCTTTCTTATCTTGGTTCTGGTGTTAACCAGAACCTTATTTGATGGATTCTCTAGAATCCTCTCCAACTCTTGAAAGAAGGAGTTGACTGCGCTTGCGAATTCCGACGGAATTTCTAAGCCGCAGTCTGCCTCAACGGGCTCACTTGGACCGGGGGTTGAAGCCCCCGCATCCTCTGCCATCTCTCTACTCGGGTTGCTAACCGAGTGTAAGCCCTGGGACCTGTGTCCCTGGTCGGTCAGACTTACGTACGTTCGAAAGTCAGGTGCTCAGCGGTACCCTGAGGTTCTTCCGCTGTAACCTGCACCTGACCCTGGTTGAGTGCAGGATTTGGACTGATCCGTAGATCAGTGGGACCAGCACGGCGACGACGTACCCGCTCGTTTGTCAGAGTTGCGCACCTTGCTTTGACCGAGGTTTGGACTTTGCCCTTACAAGGGCAGTTTTAACTAAGTCCAAACCCACTGCCTCGAAACCCTATTGTATATTCAGGGATCGAATTAAAAAAAAAATTTTTTTTTTTTGAGGGGAGCAATTCACTCCCCTCGCTCTGCTAGCAGAGTCTATTGGAACAGCAGTCGATTTGATTCGCAATCAATCACACGGTACTCACTCAACCAGCCTCTGACAACGGCGCATCAACCAAAAAGCCATAACAGTAAAGGAATGAAATTAGAAACATGTCTATGAAGTTGGCATAATGTAGTGATTCCTCCCAATCCCCATATACATTATATATCATGAGAGATGGTGCTGCTCAAAAAAAGTAAATAATGGTGCAGGGTATTGTGTTCATGTTGATAGATATGCATATCATCATCATTGTCAACCATTATCAATCCACTGCTGGACGAAGGTCTCCCCAAGTTTCCTCCACAACGGTCTGTCTTGTGCCAGTCTCCTCCATGTCACTCCCGCATACTTTCGAATTTCATCCACCCATCTTCCATGTGGTCTTCTTCTGGGTCTTTTTCTGTCCCTTGGAATCCAATCTGAAATTTCGGCTGTCCATTGATGGTCTGTCCTTCTGGCAGTATGTCCAGCCCATTGCCATTTCAGGGATTTAACTCTGATCATGTCTTCCACTCTTGTCATTTTTCGGATCCACGAGTTCCTCTTCTTATCTCTCCTGGTTATACCAAGCATGCACCTCTCCATGCTGCTTTGAGTTGTCTGCAGCCTTTGTATATCTCTTTTAGTTAAGGTCCACGTCTCGGCACCATACGTAAGCATTGGAAGGATGCATTGATCAAACACTTTTCTTTTAAGACATAATGGCATATTGCTCTTGAAAACTATGCTGTTTCTTCCAAAAGCTCTCCAGGCAAGTTTTGTACGCCAATTAATTTCTTCATCAATGTGACCCTCACTTGATATCTGCTGTCCAAGATAAACGTACGTGTCTGTTATCTCCAGCTTTTCTCCATCAATCGATAAATCTTCATTTCTTGTAAAAGCATTGAACATCACTTTTGTCTTCTGAAAGTTTATTTTTAATCCCACTTCTTTATCCTGTATGATCCAGCAAGTTCCTGGATCATACTCTGCAGCTCTGATGGGGTAGTTGCAAACATGACTATGTCATCAGCAAAACAAAGGTGGGTTAGATAATCTCCATTAATCTTTATCCTTTTGTTTTCCCAGTTCAGTGATTGAAAGACATTTTCCAATGTGGCATTAAAGAGCTTTGGAGATATGGTGTCACCTTGTCTCACTCCTTTTCCAATTTTTATGTGTGTTGTATTTTCAAACAGCCGAATCTTTGCACTTGCATTTTCATAGATGTTATTAATAATATTAATGTACGCATCTTCAATACCGCAGGATTTCAGAGCCATTGTAACTGCTGATGGTTTCACCGAATCAAAGGCTTTTTCATAATCGATAAAAGCCATGCACAATAGAAGTTCATATTCCCTCGCTCTTTCAATTAGTTCTCTCAGTACGTGGATATGATCTATTGTGCTGTAGCCACTCCTGAATCCAGCTTGTTCTCTCGGTTGAGCCATGTCCAGTGTTACCTTCAAGCGGTGTGAAAGAACTTTAGTGAAGATTTTATAAACCACTGATAGGAGGCTGATAGGTCTGTAGTTCCTGAGATCCTCAATGTCACCTTTTTTATGTAGCAAGATCATTGTAGCGTTGTTCCAATCCTCAGGAATCTTCCCTTCATTAAGGCATCGAGTGAAAATTTGGGCGAGTACTGTTTCGATTTCTCCACTTGCTTCTTGTATGATGTCTACAGTAATTCCATCTTCTCCTGGAGCTTTCCCCCATTTCATGTTCTTGATTGCATGTGCTACTTCTGCTGGGAGGACTGGGAGAACTCTGGTACTGGTACCTTTCATGATGTCTGGAGTACATGTATCATCTCTTTCATATAATTTGGAGTAGAAATCTTTCACTCTTGTCAAAATTTCTGCCTCTATTTCTTGTTACAGAACCATCTTCTTTTCTCAGTGCCATAATCTGTTTTCTTCCCTTACTGAGATGTCCCTTTGCTATCTTTAGGCTTTGGTTGTTTTCAGTTGCTTTCCTTACTAGTTCACAGTTGAATTTCCTTACGTCTTCAGTGATACTTTTTCGTACTGTCTTGCATAGCTCTATATATTCCACTTTGGAAGTAACATCTTCTTTAGTTGTCCTCATCTCTCTTCTTTTTTGCATCAACATTTTGGTTTTTCCTGATAATTTGTTCACATGCAACTTGTTCTTAGACCCAGCTAATTTTGTTGCTGTTTTCATAAGAGCTTTGGTTACTTTTCTGTTAACTTCAGAAATATCCACTTCTTCCGATGTTAGGCCTTCTAAAGCAGAGAATCTGTTCTTGAGTTCCAACTTGAAGGTATTATGGTGTTTTTTAAGGTTGGTTATGTCAATACATTTTGTTTGTCTTATGAGCTTGCTACGTTCGAATTTAGTGTTGAGGTGCATCTTACATCTCACCAATCTATGGTCACTACCTGTGTTGAACTTGTTTAGCACACTGCAGTCTTCTATGACAATTTTTTTGTTACACATAATGAAATCAATTTCACTTGTCATCCCATTTGGATGTCTCCATGTCCATTTCCTGTGTGGCTTTTTCTTGAAAAAGGAGTTCAAGATGAAAAACCCTTCTGCCTCTGCAAACTCTACGAGAGTATTTCCACGCTGGTTTCTGTTGCTGTGACCGAATTTACCTACTGAAGTTTCATTCTGTTGCCGTTGCCCTATTTTTGCATTGAAATCTCCTATAATAAGTGCTGCTTACCTTTATTATTTAGATGACGAATTTCCTCATAAAATTCTTCTTCAGGATGACTTGTGGTGGGTGCATAAGTTTGAATAATCTGAGCCTGGTATCTTCCCGAGAGTTGGACGAGTCATGCAGCTCTGTCAGAGGAACTTTCAACTTCTACCACTTTATCCTTCAGTTTCTTGTTTATTATAAATCCAACACCACTAGTTCTGCCAGTATCTGTCCCACGATAGTAGAAGAGATGTCCACTTTTCAGTTCAATGAGATCTCCTTTTCTCCTTACCTCACTTAGCCCGACGATGTCCCACTTGATCCTTTGTAGTTCCTCTTCCAATTCAAGAAGCCTTGAATCAGAAGATAGGGAGCATCCATTATACGTAGCCAAGGTCAGCATCAGATGGCAGCCTAGTCCGGTCCTCCGGGGATTCTTAGCACCCTCTGCCTTCATGTCGCACTGGCCGCTGCCTTGGCCAGGTACATTCCAGCTGCCGGAGACTGAGGGCCAAGATTTAAGTTTTGGAGTCATTTTGGAGGGATTGGCCATAACTCACTACGCTGGCCAAGCGGGTTGATGAGTGTGGGATAGCATTTCCTCTAATCCCGATGTTATAGTTATACCGCTATTGGCGGTCGTCAGAGCCCCTTTAGTGGTTGGTTGTTTGATTTTTATGGTGCAAGGGCCATCCCCTTTAGTGGAAACAGGATGTACCATGAGAAGGCGGGGTTGACATTTGTCAAGGAGAGGCTGTGATGTTACGCATCACCTGACCTTACATCCCATATGCATATATGCATATATCATGTGCTTTCTCTATCTCTGAGAAAATGCAAAATGTACAACAGGACAAGTGTGAATATATTCTTATCAGTGACATACCCAGAGTAGAGGAGGACAAAAATGCTTTTGCATCCACCAAAATTCCCAGTGTCCTGTGTTTAATTGCATATGCATCATTCAATTTCCCATTTTCCCAAATTTTAAGCAACTGTAAAATGATAGGGGAGTGTTATTTCAAATTTCAGCCATATAGCCTTGATTTAATATAGTCAAAGATAAATGAAATATGATCCATATAAGCTGTGTTCATAGCTGTAATAAGTCATTTTCAACATCATATGAACTGGTTGTTGTCGTTTTCAACATCATATGAACTGGTTGTTGTCGTTTTCAACATCATATGAACTTGTTGTTGTCGTTTCCAACAACAAGTTCATGGCTGTAATAAGTAGTTTCCAAAAACGACTTATTACAGCTATGAACTTGCATAATAATATTTCTTGTTAATCATGTGAACTATGGCAAATATATATATTCTGTATATTTTTGCACCCTGTTTACCATATTCCAACATAGACCTGGTCTGATTTGTGATTTAGCCATGATATGATGGCAACACTACATAACCCTTGCGACACTGCTCCACACTTGGCACGTCATCACACCTAGACGTATATATGGGAGCAGACTGGCAGCAACTGCCCTCCTCCATCTAAAGACGGGTGCGACTGTCGGCCCAAAAGTGCTTATGGGTTTTTAAGCTTTTTAAAGACGGTGTATGTTTTCTGTATTCCCCATGCAATAAATTTTTATATTTATTTGCTCCCTGATTGCCTACTGCGCGATGGTATTGGTATTTCCTTCTTGAGTAGAGGAGGCCTTTTCCAAGTCTACCCATTATTTGACCCATGTGCCAGCACTGTGGTAAACCGTTGTTTCTTTTTAGATAATCAGAGTTCTGTGTGGGACACAGAACTCGGATTATCTCTGCCGGAGAAGCATGCTCTGTGTCATTCACTGGATAAAAGTGAGGGGATCAGACTATCACATGAGGCTAGGGCCCACCAAGGGCCCTGGGTTCCAAAATCCAGCAACCTACATCTAATTGTAGTTAGCCTTAGCCTAATTAATTTATAAGAGCTTGCTTGGTCAGGAGGCACTTTTCTCACAGATGTGCAGAGAACTTTGCTATTTTTTGGAGCCAACGCACAACGTAAGTAGAAGGAAAAGTTCTTTTATGTAAATAACCAATCAAACAGAAATAAAGTTCCAATGAAGTTTATCCTTGTATTCTTCATAAATACCAAAATAATTATTCAGTTTTTTTTTTGTTTTTTTTTTTTGAAAGTTCCAGACAAAAGAATAGCAGAAAGTAGGTCATTTTTCGAATGGTCCACCAAGAAATGTCCTGGTATCCTGGTGGGCCAATCCGCCCCTAGGCACCTGCAGAAATTGGTTAGTCATCCAGTGTAGATACATCTTCCAATGCCACAATATCATGAACAAGTGCAACTGTCCACTGTTAACGTTAAAGAGCAACACAAGGAGAGATGTACCAGCTAGAGTAGACACAGCTTTCAATGCTGTAATATCACAAGCAAGTGCAGCTGTGGTCGGCACCATCATCCATGCCCATAGCATTGCCCATCAGCCAGTTCAAAGGTACCCAAATGTACAGGATTGAATCTGTGGTGAGCTGCGCCATGGCAAAATGCAAATCCGAATTTAAGTCCTTCGCCATTTACAGTATAGTCAGAAATCCAGTTGACTCAGTGGCTCCTCATGTACATGAGGTGATGGAATGTAAACTAGCCCAGAGATCAGCCTTTAGATGGTATCTTCAAGCAGTTCCTCATGTACATGAAGAGATGGGGTGCAAATTAGACCAAAGATGAGCCTTTAGATGGTATCTTCCAGTGGCTCCTCGTGCACGAGGTGATGGGATGCAAATTAGCCCAGAGATGAGTCTTTAGACGGCATCTTCTCCCTGCTTCCTCAGTCGCAATTACTGACTATGAGGGATTACCAACCGCTCCGCCTTTTTAAAATATTAATAAGTGACTTCAGGTACCATAATTTTCATCGTATAATCCACAGATCATCTGCTAAAAAAGTTTAAAATATAGGTTCTGGGGATTATAAAAAAATGCAGATAATACGCTGAATTAAAAAAAAAAAGTTTTTATGGCCCTTCGATTTTTTAAAAATCTACTGCATAATTGTGCAGGGAAGGGAATATAATTGGAAAAGTAACTCCCTCTGAGGAAAATTTTCCCTCAGTTCAGGAGTTTGTACGGAGTGGGGAGGGGGGGGAGGAATGTCGTAATGAAAGATCAGGCAAGTTGTAAGGAGAGACAGTGGGGGTCATTTTGAATCGTTGACAAGGACAACTCTGACTGTTGTGCCGTCTCTGTTTTTGTAAACCAGCCAATGAACGTATACACTGCGCTTGCTGGACGAACCTAAGCGTTCCTCCTTTCGGATCTCGTGGTGTGCGCTGCCTTGTGTTTAGTGTGTCTTTCGCTGTTTTGACCAATGTCGTTGCTATTTTCCTTCATTGCTATTCATGTCTTTGAAAAGGAAACATTTCAGTTACACTGCCGGATTTAAACTTAAAGTGGTGGACACAATTGAGGATATGATCGTGTCCCTGCGCGTAGTTTTGAGAAATTCAGAAAACAATCGCGCAGTAACACGCGGAAGGTCGCTGTGCCGCCATCTAAAACGTAAACAAATCCGTCGGTAAATTCCGCTGGAGAATTCATGGAAGTTTTTTATTGGCCCACGTATAAGCCGATCCCCCAATTCTGAAAGCAGGATACCTCCAAAAACTTTCGACTCATACGCGAGTACATACAGTAGTTCTATGACTTGTTCTGTATCAGCCTTTTTATCATTGGCAAGGTGAGCTGCATTAACGTGATCTATGGATGTCACGCCCTTTATCTGTCTGGAGATAAAAATATGAAAAAATAACCTTTAAAAATGAATTTCTTCATTTAATGAAATTGTTTTTTTTTTCTCTTACTTCTTCGGACTCCTAGGACATTATGTGACCAACTTTTCTATCGGAAATTCCACTTCTGGTTCAACATCTGTGATGAACGGATTATATGGCAATTTTTTTCCCTGAATGTCACAGTCTGTGGATTATACGCCGGTGCAGATTATAGGAAGGAAAAAAAAAATTATGTGAATTTTGCGGTCTGCAGATAATACGATGAAAATTTCGGTATATTTATTCTCTTTTTCTTTAATATTACTGTTGTTAATGTACTGACATCACAAGTGATCAACATAGCCGGCCAAATTGGTGTCATACAGGACACGTGGAGGCAGTGCTACAGTTTGGGGTTATATTTACATGGGCTTTCTTGAAGTCCTTTGTATCAGTCGAGACTACTGGCACAAGGTATATGAACATCTTCGCCGACCATCAACACCCGTTCATCGTGATTCTCTTTCCTCACCGTGGCGCCATCTTTCAACAGGACCCCCACCACACTACACACTTCCTGAGTGACAGCCAATTGTCTCCACGAACTTTCAAATGAGTTTATCGCACTTAAATGTCCCCTTCAACCACTGGACCTCAATCCCATTGAGAATATATGTGACAAATTGGACTTATTTGTTCGAGCCCATCAACCTCCACCGGCAACTCTGGATGTTCTATGACAGGCGATCCTCACTTCATGGGCTGCAGTACCATCTCTGTGTTTTCAATGCCTACTGAATCCTTAGCAAGACAAATTTTGATGATGACAATCCGTTTTTTTGTGTAAATGTAACAAGGATTGCAAGTCAGATAATATCCGAAAACTTTAAAATTTCGTCGTCCTGGAGCGGCAACTGAACCCGCGTCTCCTAGATAGCACCCAGGTATGCTAACCGCTACCCCCCACAGAATGACCAAGTCACAAGTTTCCTATTAATTTGAATATAACCATCACAGGATTCGCTAGTCGAAGCAACCAGCATTCATGTTTAGCTAATCTGGAGGTTAAGAATCCTATCCCGTGATTGCCCGGAAGAGCAGATAAATCATGAATGCAATACGGGATTACACCATACAACACAAATTTTGAAGATGACAATCCATTTTTTGGTGTAAATATGACAAGGATGGTAAGTCAGATAATATCCGAAAATTTTAAAATTTTGTCGTCCTAGAGCGGAAATCGAACCCTCGTCTCCCAGATAGCACCCAAGACATTTGGCTGCTATTGTGAGGCAAAAGATGAAGCAACATGTTATTAGGCAGGTGTATATAATAATTTGTCCATTTTGATACTAGCAAAAAAGGAGTCAACTTACCATCTGTTTTTGTGTAAAAAAAATATATCCATTTTTAATTGTATACAGAAGCCTCCCACAGGCTCTGGATTTAATAAATTTAATTTTCCTACTGAAAAGAACATTTTCTTATTATAAATATATGCTAAGTAAGTATTTGGAATCCTTTTGTTTTCCTTATGAAAATCTAAAAGAGTAAGTTTAAATAAAACATCACATATTTCCAAATGAGATCACTTTGCATTGAAAAAAAAAATTAATTCGAATTTTGTTCAACATGAAATTAGCGCAATTTATTTTTTTTTTTGCGTTTTTTTTTTTTTTTTGTGAACAAAGGTTTCTTTATAAATGCAAATATTCATTTTCCTTCATTTGGAAAAATACGTTTGAAACTAGTCACTCATAATTCTGTGTAACTCAAAGATTCCTAATATGGCTTCCTGAAGTTATCTATGTATCCTAGAGGTCTGCTTGGGCCTTAATTTAGAAAGCCAGTCCCGGCCTGTCTTAGAATTTTCAGTTTGCTGCCTGGCCTGATTCAGACTTTCCAGTTTATGGCCTAGCCTGGTTCAGACTTTCCAGTTTACAACCTGGCCTGGCTCAAACTTTTCAGTTTGTGGCCTGGCCTGGTTCAGACTTTCCATTTGACAGCCTGGCCTGACTCAAACTTTCCAGTTTATGGCCTGGCCTGACTCAAACTTTCCAGTTTATGGCCTGGCCTGACTCAAACTTTCCAGTTTGTGGCCTGGCCTGGTTCAGACTTTCTAGTTTTTGGCCTGACTTGGTTCAGACTTCTCAGTTTACAGTTTGGCCTGGCTCAGACTTTCCAGTTTACAGACTCAGACTTTTTCAGCTTACAGACCGGCCCATTTCAAACTTTCATCCTGCATCCTCCACCACTTAGTGCATGTAACACAAGGCTTCCTTTGGAGAAATAAAACTGAAATGAACTACCACAGTAATAAACAGAATGTAATGCAGGGAGACATACCATTTTTCATAGAAATTCCTCCCACAGATGAGGTTTAGACCTGACTATGTACTACTGTTACAAATAATATAGCACTGTTGATTTCAGCTCTAATTTATGAAAGCATCTGGTGGTGGATGCCCCCTTCCATTTAACATCTTTCATTTCACTCTGTGATTTTTTGCCATCTGATTATTTCACAAGTCAGTCTTTGTGAGTCGAAAGTTGTTCTTTAATCCAGAAGAAAAATGATAAACTTTCTAGCACAGGCCCAGGTTGGTTTCAGGCTTTACTGCCTTGGCCAGACTCGTGCAGACTTCTAGTGTGTCTTGTGGGCAGAATGAAAGCAGTATTTTCTGTTTTGTCCATAGATATTGTATTTTGAAATATTATTTGTGTTGTAATATTTTATAAACTAAAGTAGCTTTTCATGAATACTTTTAACAAAATGATGTATATACCTTTTTCCTTTGTCTTTTGGAAAGGAAAGAACATACTTTTAACATAATAAATTATTCTTTTTTTCTCCATTTTATATCTAAGTAATGACTGTAATTGATTTTTTGAACAGGCATAACGTATTACTGCGTGGATCCCGGAACAATGGAAGTGGACGAAGAAGTTTTTTTTGATGGACAAAACTATGAAGAATCCATGAAGAAGTGCTTCCCTGACTCACAGTGATGAAATGTAAATATCCCTGTGAGACTAGCAAAATCAGTTTCCAAAGCATTCTTTAAAACATATATGAGTTGTTCATGTAATACAGTGTATTTGTCCGGAAAAAAGTGTCTTTTAAACATATATGAACTGTTCATGTTTATATTTGTCCAGTGATAAATTTTATGCATTATTGAAACTTCTTTCATTGTAATAAAATTCATTAAATGAAACAGCTTCTCAAATTCTTTTTTTCTTCGTGCATCACATTAACACTTTTGCTGCGTTACGACCCACTGTGTCTGTTTGGTGTGCGCCACCTAGAAATGCGCGCTATCCTCCTGTGCTGAAGCAAGGACTTCTGCATTTTTCAGAGGAGGAAAAAAAAAGTTTACATACATAAATTTATATTGGATATCGGTCACTTTATGTATATATCTTTAAACGACCCACCGGTGAGACGTAACGTGCACATTTGAAACTTGTGTTGTAGGTTCTTCTTGGCTGTACAGCTCAGTGTGAACTTTGGCCTCCTCAACAAGTTTTTGCCACTGTTTTCTATTTTGGGCCATTATTTTCTAGTTCTAGTAGCCCAGGCTTTTTCTGTTATGTTGTAGGTTAGTGATAGTTTATAAATACTGTGAAAACACAAATTTGTCTGTGACAGGGATCGAACCCACACTTTCTCACTCCGGAGTAAGTTGCTCTCCCAACGAAGGTACACGGACTGAATATATCGCTGCAGATTTGTCATCTTGACACGTGCTTTACCTCTGTAGTACATCACATCATCTCCCTCTTACTTTTTTTTTTTTTACTTTTTTAAGCGAACAAATTTTTTTTCGTTAATGCTAGACGTGTGGAACAAACATCACACATTTTTTTTTCGAAGGACCCAAAGGGCAGTACATACAATTTTTACGTTCAGGCTCTAATGTGAAAACACAAATTTGTCCATGACGGAGATCAAATCCGTGCCTCCTCACTCTAGAGTCAGTTGCCCTCCCAACTAAGCTACACAGACAGAATTGAATATATCACTGCAGATTTGTCGTCTTGACATGCTATTCCCCTCTGTAGTACGTCACAGTACATGCATTGTTATGGCTGCTTTTCAGACATTTTGTCTGACGTAGTGCCAACCCCTGCTCCTCCCATTACACACAAGCGTACTTTGCAGATGCCCCCCTTGAAGGGAAAGAGGTGATATGATACCCATCTTCTCACTCTTGACTATGTTCCCCACCATAAAAGACATAAAAAGATCAAGAGTGAGGAACATAGGAGCTAAGAACTAGGGATAAATACTAGCCAGCATTGAGACAAAAGTTAATGCAAGAGGTGGCAGTTTTATTGCATCATTCAGAAAATGAAATTCTTTTAGACAATTTTGGCATTATAGTTATGACTCGGTTCTCGATAAAATCTGAATTTTTTCTTTCCGCAATGGATACTAGTTTCTTTTACGGACAAGGTAAAAAATGTAAATTTAGCAGAATCGATGAATCTTCTACTAGTGCATTTTCATACTCAAATGTGGGGTTTTCTGACTCTGAAAGCAACATCACTGAGGAGGTTGACAGCTCTGATGATCAACTTTATCAGCCATCTGGAGAATCAGCTGATTCCAGTGAAACAGAAATTATATCTGACATTGATTCAATGGTTTCTTTATCAGTAATAGGCTAACAATGATTTGTATTCGGTTCCCCCGATAAAATCAGCATTACTACATGATCGTTTCTTATTATTGCTACGCAAATTTTGGCACTTTGTCGATTTAGAAAAGCCTCGTGAAACCAACGATCATCTATTTCTTATTAGTCCTCTGTTGAAAGTTTGAATAGAAACTATTCCCTCAGTACATGTTCTGATAAATCAATCATATAGGCATAATAAAATTAGGGTTAAATGAACCAAAATCAAATTGTTTTTCCATTTAGTAAAAAGTTAGAGTGTATTGATTTGTTTCATCATTGTGTGCTGAATGACCCACCTGTGCTCGTTCCTGCATGTGCGTAATGCATTATAACGAAAATCTTAAAGTGAAGAATCCTAATTCCAGTTGTAATGAAGAATCTATGTTAAATATTATAATTACAGAGTTGAATCCCTTTCATTATTCATGTATACAGCTATTTAGTGCAGAAAAATCATATATATATTTTTACATTCTTCACATTTTTTTGTTTATTTTAGAAATCAGCTGATATAACAAAGAACATCATACTACTGCATCACCTCACCATAGATTCCATGTAATAATTCATATAGGTATAATAAATTTAGGGCTAACAAATGAAAGGCAAACTGTACTACATTTAAATGGAGTGGTTTATCAATTTCATCATTGTGTGCTAAGTGACCCATCAACAATCGCTTCTGCTCTTCAGTATGCTATCTAAACTCTGTTCGTTACAAAATGCAAACGTACAAACCACAGACATCAACCACCATGTCTTGGTAGACAAGGAAAAAACTTTCAAGAAACGACCCACTGTATTGAAACAGTCTACGACCCACCAGTGGGTCTCAACACACTACAAAAAAGTTATCAAAAAACTTCACTACAACAAATGAGTTAAATAATCCAGACATGTCACTTGTTTTTCTTTGATTGGGAGTTTGACCACCATGAGCAATTCAATGGGCTATAAGATGTCACCCATTCCTAATTTAGAGCAACTGGTTCCAGAGAAGGGAGAGAGCCAGTGTAATAAGACAAATGCACATCCATGCCTTATCAGGATTCAACCCCAGACTCATCTCAGATGATTGGTACAAAGCCATCACTTATACCACTGAGCCAATGGGGCAGCCTGCTATCACTTTGACCATCCACCTGTGGGCACCATATTTGTAAAACTATTAGTCCAATTTGAAAAATTGTTTTTGCATTAAGTTTGAAATGTGAGAATGATGACCCTTCCATTCTGTTTTCTTCTCATCCACAACTTCATTGCTAGAGGGCATAAATACAGATGCTATCAAATTCAAAATATGTTTTATTCCATATAATTGTTTCTAAATATCAAAATGAAGCAATTCTTTCTTCATTTCAATACCACTTATAACAAAGCCTATTTGGGGTACTGTTTCTTTTTCAAATAATGCACATTTTTTTTTTTTTTTTTTTTCATTTGGGAGCGTAAAGTCATATTGATTTTTTTCCAATATCCCCGTTTCTACAAGTTTGATTTGAAAAATTATTTTTCATTGGATAGAGTTCCTGGTGGGAAATGTTCTGCATATAATTTATAATTTTTGAGAACAGTTTTGCCACTAGGAAGAATAAATGTATATTTATATTTCTGATGTATTTGCAGCAATATCTGTGCATCTGAAAACTTGATTGAAAAAGATTTTTTGTGATAAGATACTGCTCACCACAGAAAAAACCTGCTTAGAATGATGCAGTTTCTCCACCAGGGGGCATAGTAGTATATCTTGCTATCTCTGCTTCTAATAGTCCAATTTGAAAAATTTCTTTGTCAGAAGTTTTCTAGTACAAAATGTTTTCCATATAATTTCACATTTTTCTTAAAGCACAAGTCACGTTTCCATTTACAGCATATTTACAGTAGTATCTAAACATCTAGAAACCCGACTGAAAAAATTCTTTTTCAGTCGGATATTACTAATTAAAAAAACATGTTGTGTGCATTTTCTGCCCCAAATAACGTAACATTTCCTAGCTAGGGGGCACAAATGTTTAATCTGTTTTTCTCAATATCTTTGCTTCTGAAAGTCCGATTGAAAAAAATTCTTAAAACGCCATATTCACATGGAACACTTTAAATGCACTCATGCGTTTGTTTAGTTCACGATTCTGGCACTATGTGGTGTTAGTGTATATTCACATTTGCAAATAATGTATCTCTGCTTCTAAAAAATTGTATTGAAAAATTCCTTTTTGTACTGTATGCCATTTACTACAGTAAAGATGGGGAACATTATCCTCCGAGTAATTCACAGTTGCTTGCTAGGTAGCATAAATGTCAAAACTTCTTTCTTGCTATCTCTGCTTCCAAGACAGGTATTTGAATTATTTTTTTTCCCCTTAAGCATAACTTTTGTTAGGAAGAAAAGTTTTGAAAAGTAAAAAAATAATAAAAAAGAAAATGCATTAATGCCCCCTAATAAGAAACTGCATATTAATAATACATACACATTCGCATCATTCTTCATAGTGAATGAAACCAGTTGAGAGTACAAACAGAATGTTTTTTACCAGATTTGTAGAAGCAGTAAAACATTTTTGCATGTAGAAATATGTACGTCCACTAGCAGTAAAAATGAGCATTATGAAAACACACAAATTTTATACAAAATGTTCCTTGTACAGGAAAATATCCAAAACAAAAGAATTTCTTTAAATCAAACAACAATTACAAGCCAAAACATGGAGGAAAATGCAATATAATCATGCCCCTTGGCAGGAAAACTGTTATTTGAAAAGGAAATTCAATGAAAAATGTTCTTTGCAGCAAAAAGATATCTTACCAAATAATTTTTTGATTGGATTTTTAAAATTGGAAATCCTTTTTTTTTTTTTTTTTTTCAGAATAGAAATACACACTTATGCTTCCTAGTGGCTGAACTATGCACTATAAATGAGCATTATGAAAACACACAAATTTTATACAAAATGTTCCTTGTACAGGAAAATATCCAAAACAAAAGAATTTCTTTAAAGCAAACAACAATTACAAGCCAAAAACATGGAGGAAAATGCAATATAATCATGCCCCTTGGCAGGAAAACTGTTATTTGAAAAGGAAATTCAATGAAAAATGTTCTTTGCAGCAAAAAGATATCTTACCAAATAATTTTTTGATTGGATTTTTAAAATTGGAAATCCTTTTTTTTTTTTTTTTTTCAGAATAGAAATACACACTTATGCTTCCTAGTGGCTGAACTATGCACTATAAAAAAGAAAATGCATGCATAATGGTCTTCATAGCATAACCTATGCGACCTGAAATTTTTTCAAACACAGCTTTTAGAAGCAGATACAAGTATGAAAAAAGTTCATGCACATACAGCCCTCTAGTGGTAACACTTTGCATTACTTATAGCAAATAATATTTATAATCCTTATCATAGTAAATGGAATGCATAGTTATGCCCCCAACAGGGCCGTAACTAGACTTTAGTTTCAGGGTAGGGGGAAAAAAATATACCACAGCAAAAATGTAATGTATCTAACTAGACTTTTGTTTTGGATTTGTTTGTTCTTTAAAACTATTCCACAGCAAAAAATTATCTATCTAATCACTTTAACAAAAAATAAACTTTAGTTTTTAGTACATATATTAGTTTTAGCGATTAACGACACATGAACTTACTCAGTATTAACAGAAAAACAAACTGAACAATATGAGACAGAGTTCACATGAAAACAACAAGATTACACAGGAGACAGGATGAAAGCAAGTACAGTCTGAAAAATGAAAATTGTAAAAAAATTGAAATCTCCTTCGGGAAGTGGATTTTAAAAATTCCAATAGCAACCGTAAGACGGCCAATTCAACGTCAAAGTCCCTTGGTAGGGTGGGTTCATCTATCATTATCAGAATTTTTAAAATCCACTTCCTTACAGAGATTTCAGATTTTAATAATTTTAGTTTTTTAAGCCTTTTTTATTAGAAAATAGATAGATAAAAACTATTAAAAATGGCTTAAAAAATTATAAAAAAAATTTCAAATCTGTCAGGAAGTGGATTTTTAAAATTCCTAGGGATAGATGTCATGCAGTGGTGGTTAATTTCATTCTCTCCGTCCCTACACACACCGCAAGAAGCAAACTAACCTCCACCAAGTACGAGGAAATAAATCAGAACATTCTCAACCTGAACATGTGCTTTATGCTTTCATTTCACATCCTCATTTCCTTCTCAAATGACAACAAGCTAATTGAAGTTTGCAAGTCTCATTCCTCAACCAAAGCAATGGGTAACCACATATTGGGATGTCATATGTAATTGTAATTCATCTTCTACCGATGCCACTTCCTTCCCTTTTTTCCCTTACAGCTTTCTCCTGCTATTTAGACGGAAAGCAAAACCAGAGCAGTATTTACCTGAGCACTGAATCTTCTGCTCTCCTGGTGCCACTTTGGACCCTGTGGTATGTGGAGTTTCAAATTCGAGATGCAATCACTCACTGTGCTCTCACATATCTAAACACAACTCATCCCAGAGTGGCATCTTGATGTTATAAAGAAAAAATAAGCTGTGATTCCAACTGCCATTTTTTTTTCATCTCTCTTAACACGATAAAGCAATAAATAAGCAATTTCAAAAATTCCTGATAATAGAGCAATTTCGATTAATAAAGTACCACACAAGAGTTTCCTGGCACTTTATAATTTGAATTGTAAAGTGCCCGGAAACTCTGTGTCTGGCACTTATTAATCAACATAGTTCATAAAACTTTTATAAATTTGTTACTGCTGACCAGTGGGATAGTGAGGAAAAAATGTTCTTCTGAAGTAAGGTTTATCAAAGGAAATAACAGAAACAATTCGTAAAAAAATAAAAAATAAAATAAAAAGAAGATAATGGCAACTCCTGTTGATCTAATAATTTATGATACACAAGCAAAAACTTCTGGGGGTGGACCCTAAAAACCCCTCCCCTGGATATGATGGCCATGTCTACCAACATCAGAACTGTGCATTTGGAAGTATATGAAAAATGTTTCTCCAATATAAATGCTACCTATAAAGAATTTTTGAAACTGGGCAAACAGATGCAGAGACATTGTGCCAGCAGACAGGTGGATGGATATAGTGATGTACCTTTTTTCCAAAAGATGTACTAAAGAGAAAAAGTGGGAGGCTGAGATAAAGTTGTAAAGCACAAAATGCTTCAGAATCATCTGTTTTAATAACTACAGAATTCCAGTTATGGTCATCTCCTTACCTCTTTGAAACACTTGGAAAATAAGCCAGTGAAATTATTACATAACTGTCTACTACTAAATACAAAATTAAAGTCTCGAAGGCATTCGCAAGGATAAAAAAGAAAAATACACAAAAGCAGGTAGAGACGTTTGGCATGTAAAGAGACACAATCATAAGGGTAAGAAACATAACAGACAAATACGTACACATTTTGTGTATACAGTGTCACATCTGCAAATGTCACCAAGCTGAGATGTAAGAATATAACCTAAAAATGTCTTAAGGAATGCGATCATCTCGTACATGCAGACAACTCTCACAATGATGATATTTACCGATCACTAGGTTGATGATGAACTCCGGAGCCATAGAATTCCATTCCTTGAGGAGGGCAGTGTTTGTATCTTGGGAAGGGGTTGACGAGCTGCTATGTGTCATTCCATAGCATCCCAGGCATGCTCCATAGGGGCTCAATTCCAGAGACGTGGCTCAACGGTCCATATGCCAAGTATTCTCACTTGGCAGGAAATTAACAAGCTGAGCCCTGTTCAGGCAAGTGTTGTCCTCCATTAAAAGGAACTGAGGTCCAACAGCTCACCCCAAAAGTCCAACATAGGGCTGTAGGATCTTGTCCTCATAGCGCTCAGCATTTACATTGTCTGCTGTGACCACGTGGAATGATGTGGCCGTTGAACATAATGCCCCCCACATGAGCACACCACTGCCTCTGAAGGAATCTTGTAAGCGGGAATGTTTGCAGGATTATTATGGGTTCCCTGTTCCCTTCAAGTGAAATGCTCCTGAAAATACATTTGTAGACTGAATCTCAACTTATCTGTAAAAAGAACACTGGCCTATTCATCTGGGCTCCAGGTACAATATTGCCTCCACTCCTGTGAGATGTAGTTTGCAGGACACAAACCATGGGTCTCCTGGCACAAAGGCCAATTGCATTAAGCCTTCAATATATCATGTGCCTTGATACCATAGTCCCAGTAGCAGCAGAGAGCTCCAAAGACAATTTCTGAGATGTGTAGGACCTATGACGTAGTGCAGTTAAAGCGATGTTACAGTCCCAACAAGGTGTCGTAACACCTTGGATGACCTCGGCCAAGCCATCGTGACACTTCACTAGTGTTACTGAATTGCTGTCATAATAGTCACACCACTCTGGGGTAAATATTCAAATTGCTTGCAACCTCGGCCTGCTGCTAGTTGTCCTATCGCTTGCCACCGTACAGCATCGGATACATATGCATAAAAGACATAAGGAAAGCATTTGCAGTCACCAAAATGATTGTATACACACCGTCAACAAGAAATACCACTTCTGTTCCCCCTTAGCTTTAAGTATGAACTCAATTTACATATTGGACAGCATTTTTGTTCACTGATATGCTTATTTCACTGTGGGCATTTGTTTTTTATGTCAATTTGCATACACAATGCCCTGTGAACATAGAATTTCATTGAGCGCTTTGGATTATTTGCCCGCTAGTACCTTCTAAACTTAAATTTGGACACCAGTGTACTTCATTTTCTTTTCCTAGGTCCTTTTCATCATTGTTGAAGAAATTATTAGCATACCCTATGAAATTCCAGTTGATCTTATAATTTTTTTGTTTGTTCTTTTATGTAGCCACTTGTCTGATTACATCTAAAATTCTAGGCTAAGACATAACTCTGCATATATATGTAATTAAAGAGCAAAAAATATGCTTTGAGCTGCACCAAATTTTCAATAAACAGGTTTCAGAAATTCTTACCAATGTGTCCCCCACCCTCCCAATCTACATTTGTCAAGGACAACAAACTGTCTCCAGGTGACTGCTACCAGGTTTTGTTCAAGAAAGGGGTGGAGTGGGGGACACTGCTCCAGTAAAAAATAAATAAATGCAAGAATCATGTATGTACAGTGAAGTGCCAGAAAAACTGGTACAGACAAGCTTTTATGCAAAATACATAGTAACGTCACCTATGCGCGTACTCGGTTGCGTCCGCCAGTGCGTATATAAAGCGATAAACATCCTTGCCAGCTGTCAGAGCTGTTTTCGGCATGAGTAATGACAAGTAATAATGATTTAAGCAATTTTCAACGCGGTGTCATACTTGGCACTCGTGAGATGGGCCATAGTATTTCGGAGGTAGAAACGAAGTTCAGATTTTCACGGACGACTATTGCAAGGGTGTAGTACCGTGACTACAAGAATTCTGGTAAAACCTCCAACCTACGATACCAGTGTGGCAGTAAAAAGACATTGGGTGAACGCAGTGGCGCACCTAGGAATTCTTGTTGGAGGAGGCTGTATATATGTAGTATACGTACACAACGTGTGTACATATATGTAGTGCACGCCTATAGTTAATATATGGTTGCGACATACGTCGCTCTTAATCTCTTTGGGTCTTTGGGAAGAAGACACCATGTAATAGAAAACACTATGCAATTTTTTGGACATGTAAAGTAATATTTTTGAATGTTCAGTTTGTGACGTACGTCACTCTTAATCTCTTTGGGGCTTTGAGAAGAAGACACTATGTAATAGAAGACACTACGACACAGAGCTATGCACCTTGCTTGGGCACGGCAACACCGCCACTGGACTCCTGATGACTGGAAACAAGTAGCCTGGTCTGACGAGTCGCGTTTCCAACTGTGTCAGGCAGATGGAAGGATTCGTGTGTGGCGCAAACCCCATGAAGCCATGGATCCCGCCTGTCAACAGGTAACTGTACCGGCTGGTGGGGGTCTATAATGGTATGGGGTGTGTTTAGCTGGACTTCACTGGGACAGACTTCTGGTACATCTACAAACGTCTGTGACCGGCCAACGCTATGTGCACATCCTTTCTGACGAGGTACACCCGTTCATGTCCTGCATTCATGCTGATGGGTTGGGCCTGTTCCAACAGGACAATGCACCTCCACACAAGTGTCAGGTCACCACATTATGGTTAGAGGAGCATTCATCTGAGTTTGGGCTGTTGCCATTCCCACCCAAGTCCCCAGATCTGAACATGATAGAACACATTTGGGATGCCATGCAACGTGCTATTGAACACAGGAATCCGAGACCTCGGAGTACATCTGAATTGTGGAACGCTCTGCAGGAAGTATGGTGTGCATTGCCTACAGCATATTTCCAGAAGCTAGTGGAGTCCATGCCCCGCTGTATTTCTGCAGTCCTGCACTCCCGTGGGGAACTTACCAAGAATTTTATTTTGCAAAATTAAATTTCTATTATGAAGCCTCATTTCTTTAATAAGGCAACAAGTACACTATACAGATTTTTTCTGTGTGCTAATTTTTGTGGACTACTTATCGTAAAATCGGAATAATAAAGATGTCAATGTAGTGTCTAATTGGGGGGGCATTATTGCCAGTGGAGTTATGCATTCTGCAGCAATATCGTCAATAGTAAGTCAGTCTGAAGTTCTGCGGTGAAACACAAGATAGATATACGCATTAGAGGTCTGCACGGGTCAATTTTTTTCCCCCATCAGTTAAGTGAAAATTTCCAGGCTCAGGTCTGTACTGGAAGGTTTAGCATTTTTTTTTAGCATTAAAAAAAAAGTTTCATCTTATGAAATGCTGACTGACTTGTTAATCAGATGGCTAAGTTCACAGAATAAAACTGGCAGACCCATCTGCCCGGATGTGTTGATTAATTCCAGCTGAAAATGATAAGCTGGGTTGTAAGGTGAAAGTCTGAAATGGGATGGGTTATTTCTTTACAGGTCGAAACCAAATTCCATTTTAACTTTGTTGGCTATAAAGACTAAACGTGTTTTTTTTTTTTTTTCCGAGAAATTTACATGAACAGAGTTTACAGCTGCACGAAACCAAAACCGAAACAAACTTCAGGTGTCATTCGTTGTTACAACGGAGACGAGAAAGTTCAAAGTACAATATTTGTTTACATATTGGGGGACCGAGGGGTACCTTGTTTAAACTTAAGTGTATATGCATGTAACAGAAGTACGTAGTTAGATCTAAATCTCATCTGTGTGTGTGTGTGTGGGGGGGGATTCCTACAAGAAATAAAGAAATGACACATCTCTCTGCATTACATTCTTTTTACTACTAAGGTAAGTCAGTTCAATAGAATAACTTTATTTCTTTAGAGAAGTAGGTCTTCAGCCTTTTCTGAATCGTGGACATGACAAAATGGAATGGCACAGGCCAAGTGAAAAAGAAAAGTAAGAATACATGTGTTTATTATGGTATCGATTATTCCAGAGAAGTTTTGAATCCTAATACTTAACTTTCAGAAAAAGAAACGATGCAGTCAACATGATATCTATGTTACAATGAGTTTTGAAATAGGTACCTGATTTGCCTACATTTTTCGGTACTCTTTAAAACTTTCAGTTATATAATTTATTGCAGCCTAGCACATAGCCTATTTGCCACCCCGGTGGCGCAGTGGTCTAAGCGATGGTTTCTGATTTGTCTGAGATGGGTCCGGGTTCGAATCGCGGTGAGGCATGGATGTTATGTTTGTCTTACGGTGCTAGCTCTCTCCCTTCTCTGAAACCAGTGGCCCTAAATTAGGGACGGGTGACTGCTTACAGCCCACCGAGTTGTTCACGGTGGTTGTTAAACCTCCAATCAAAAAAGTCTCCACTTTGAAAATGAAAATGTATTTTTTCCCCACTTAAGGATTCTCTTTGTGGACAACTTGCGGGCCATTTAAAAAAGTGCTCCGCAGATAAGAAGTTAAAGATCCCTGCTCTAAAGGAAGTCTTACGTTATTTGCAATAAGTGGCAGAGAACACGATGAAAATCTTAAAAGGGTTGGGCCAGGCTTTTTAATTAAGGCCTGTACAGACCTCTAACGTGCATGCATGCAGAGTAGGTGTTATAGATGTCCGTAGCTATTGAGCTGATTTCAGTTGGGATGCTTATAAGTGATATTACTCATTAGTGGTTTTATTGAATGTTTTGCACCAGATAACAAAGCTGAACTTTCTGAAATGAAAACCTACTTTGGCTGCCCTGGTGGCGCAGCGGTCTAAACGCTGGCTTCTGACCATTCGTCCAAATTGGGTCCTGGTTCAAATCCCAGTGAGGCATGAATGTTGTGCTTTTTGCTTCCAACACTGGATCTTTCCCTTCCCTGGAACAAGTGGCCCTAAATTAGGGATGGACGACTGCTCATAAGCCATAGTGTTACTCATGGTGGTTATTAACCCACCAGCAATAGCTGTTATAGGACAGTGTTTCAGATCAGATAAATTAACAGAAAGAGCAGGGACGAAGATCTTGTCTTGGACATAGCCGCATAAAAAAACAAGTTAGTAAAATCATGCAATGCATTGATTATGATACACTTTCCAACATACCAGAAATCATTACTCAAGTTATGGGGATAATGGCTGTGGAATAAATCTTGCTCCTGTTCCCTGACTCCATTTCGATGATATAAAACAGAATTGGTTCAGTATACCTCTGGAACAACATACTAAAGTGTTGTTGCAATAGAAATATTTTTAGTCAAGTTATGAGAATAATGGTTGTGGAATAAATCTAGCTCCTGTGTCCTGAACTTTGACCCCATTTCGATGATATTAAACAGAATTGGTTCAGTATAACTTCGGAACAACATACTAGTTTTGTCGCAATAGAAGCATTTTTACTTAAGTTATGGCGCATAAGAGCGATGGAATGGATCTCTTTACTATGTCCTGACCTTTGACCCCATTTTTCCCATTTTCAATAAGGTTCATTCCCAGGTTGTCCCCTACCACATACTGAAATTTCATCGAAAAGAAACCATTTTTACATGAGTTATCGTGCAGACAGACAGATGGATGGACAAAGCTGGATCATATATGCTTCTTCAACCTACGGTTGGAAAGCGTAAAACAGAAAGGCACAAGGTGTTGGATCCGGACTTCTTGGTGGCCAGCATGTGAGCGACATGTTGTCGCCTGTTGCACGGCCAATCCAGTGCTGTGGAAAATTTTCGAGGTAATTTCTAACTTCCCGATGCAAGTAAGGAGGTACTCCGTCCTGTTGAAAGATAAAATGATCACTGTCTTCATGCAGTTGAGACATCAACCAAATAATTAGCATATTGAGATAAGAATTTCCCATTATAGTGTTTTCTTGGAAAAAAAAGGGGCCACATACCACTTTTTTCGGAATATAGCTCAGAACACATTAACTTTTGGGTAATCCCACACAGGCTCCACTGTTGCTCTAGGATTTTCAGTCTCCCATACGTGAATATGACGTTTCTTAACTTTCCCACTTATGTGGAATGTCAATTCGTCGCTGAAAACTGGACGCTCACTAAAACCATGCTCTTCAAAACACTCCTGCATTTCTGTACATAAATCGCGACACGCAGTTCTGTCATCTTCACTTAGATTTTGCAATTTGTAGGAAGTCATTTTCAGCGGCTTGCTCAAAATTTTCCAAACAGTCGGTTGGGGAATTTGTGACTCCCAACCCGCCATTGTTGTGGATTTCCATGGGCTGCATTGGTAAACAGCACAAGCACGGTCCACTTGTTCATCAGATACATGTGGTCTCCCTCGCTTTTACCTGTACACAAACATCCTGTTGTTTCAAATTTCTTGTGCCAGTTATTAATGGATTGTCTATTAAGTGGTGATTTCTTGAAACATGTTCTAAAACACTATTGCACAGCAGTAACAGAATTTGTTTTGCTTAATTTAAACACAAAGAACATCTCCACAGCATTTGCAGCCATCTAGCCTGACTGGTCACATGATGGTGAAAACATACAATCTTTTAGTGACGCCATGTATGTAATGAAATCGTTACTATTGATGATTGTGTCAATAATATCTTACACAGTTTTGGTTTTAAAAATGTTGGAACTATTTCTTTCATTTGTAATAACCCTGTATTTTCAGTTTGAATTGCACTTAAGCAACATGGCTATTATTTCTCTTTTGATGCATTCATTCACACTTTCATAATGTGTGGTTGCTTATTGTTTGCCTTGAGAAGGCCACCCATTGGTGAGAAGCTCGGTGTCTACATTTTTATGAACATAAAGCAGTAAATAGATTTTTCATAACACATTAAAATTAAGCTTGATGTGCAGAAAATAATTATGCTGGTATGTCTCTCGTATATGCTTCATATTTGAACTTCATGCACTAGATAAAAAAAAAATTCCACCCCGTTTGTGTAGTCTACTTTCTGTTTCTTGTATCATTTACAGTCAAGTTAACGAAGCATTGATTAAAAAAAGAATGTATTCCGTGTTATATGCATTTAGTAATATATTTTCTTTCCCCTGGATCTCCATTAATTAGCGAAATGTTATTTGATTTTGGGACTAAAGTTATTGGATATCTGAAATTGCAGTTCAATTCATCTTACTGGTTTGTCATCGGAAATGCCACATCCAATTTAAAGCCACATACAAGTAATTCTTAACTGACAATTCCAAATCCCCCCCCCCCCTTACGCCACTGATATGGTAGCAGAGTACATTGTACAACTTTCATCCGAGATAAATGAACCAATGAAGGGAGGTGTTAGGGAAACTATTTGTTTTTAGTACACTTTTAATCGCCTGAGAAACTTGCATCAAGTAGTACTGGAGGTGAAAGCACTCTGGACACTTCCAGAGATGTTATGCAATAAATATCAGTCATCACAAATGCTTCATGGTGCACTTGTGTAACTCTTTCTCCTAATGGGTAAAGAATTTTCATAAACAGTGTTTATGGGAGAGGGAGCGATGTGAAAGTCAGTGTTTCATAGTGGGTTATTTGTTATCAACTCTGGCAGTGGGATTAGTAACAAAATGCCCTGCTGAATGCCATTTAGCCTGTGGTTGAGCTAAATCCTGGTGAACATGTGTGGAGGTGTGGAGCAATTCAGCATTGAGGGGTCAACAATGACAGAGTCGCACCATACTTTGCTGAAGGAAAAGCTAACTTTGGAGTAAAACCAACTCACAGGGTGTGTACATATTTACAGAAAATAAATTTTACAAGTTCAAAAAATTCCAGGAGTTTAAAAGTTTTGCTAGAATCATAGGGCACTGTATTATATTGTGTAACAGGGGTGAAAATTGAAAATCCTCCAAATACATGGTGTCAGTGAATAAACAAAGACATCTCTCTTTCCATGTTTAGCAACACACAGCAACTGAAAAATTGTTATTCAGTCACCGCTGTGGAATTGAATCCCAGATCTCTCAATATCTAGCCGAGCGCATTAGCCTTACACCACAGTGGCCAACAATCCACGGTGCTATGTGTGTTTTTCTGTCAGCTTCTGACATAAATCCATAAGATAGGCTCAGCTACTGAGACGTCTCCATCTGGTGGGCATTAACGGCACTGGCTATATATTAATTATAGCAGTTAAATCCAAAGTGAAAATCCTCCAAATACGTGTCGTCAGTGCATGATCGCCCTTTGGATTTAACTGCTATAATTAATATATAGCCAGTGGCATTAATGCCCACCAGATGAGATCTGGGGATCAATTCCCCAGCGTGACCGAACAACAATTTTTCGGTTGCTGTATGTTGCTAAACGGAGAAAGAGTGATTGATGTCTTTGTGGAGTGAAATTTACTATGCACTTCATTCTTATGAAATCCTATGTGTTTCATTTTTACAGATTGTTCTTCAGCGTGTGTTCATATCTTCAACAAAGTGGCAAAATTTGCTAGTATAAAAATTGCTCTGTGTAAAACTTATATGAAGCAATCTGGAACCATAGGCACCTACTTCTGAAAATTTCGAGGGGTGCTGAAATTCAAAAGGCAGGTACGGTTTTCAGTGTTGAAATTTTAGATGTTTAAATGGATCTTGTCTTCAGTGTAAACGTAAACAAACCGATACATGATTTCATGATAAAGATATTACATTTTTTTTATAACAACACAATTCTTGAACCCCATTTTAATTCTTCCGATTTAATTTTCTGCGATGTGCGCACAAGAGCCCCTATAATTTTTTTTTCTTTTGGACAAAATTTTAGCATTTTTTTGGGGACTACTACCAGAAAACCAAACCTGTTGAAAAAGGCTGCGATTGGCAGTATATATCATTAGTCAAAACAGACAGTAGGTTTATAGCGATACCTTTGAAGAGCTCGCTCTAGCAGTAGCAAACAAACTGGCGTGTTCAGTGTTGGAATGGAACGCGCTTCATAATCATTGCTCTGTATTATTTTTCTTACTTGTTATTGATAGCATTTAGTGTATAATGCAGCATATATCACAGTGAAATTTTTGATCAACTAGTGTAACTTGGAAATCTCCACTCCTACCCGCCATCATTTGTCTTGCAGTCCATGTGAACTGGTTGTGATTGATTGGTGTTACTATTGGTGACTGATTATATGTTTTATAAAGCTAGGGAGAAAAAAAGCCTCAACAGAATTATGTCAAACAAACAAACAATAACTGCAACAACAACAGCAGCAAAAAAAAAAAAAAAAACTTCAAAATTATCCTTTGAGTGAGAAAAGATTATTCACAGTCTTGCTGTGTGTCTTCTGCTCTTGGACAGTCATTCATTACTCCCACTCTGACATTTCTGGCTTTATGACCCTACTGAAGCTCATTGCATGCATGGTGAGCTGCTGACAACTTACTGATGTGCAAGGAACGTAATTGGAAAAGAAAAAAAAATCGGTAGCTTTAAACAATTAGGAAGGTAGGGTACAAACCACAACCCACACTCCCGATTTCTTGCTTGCTTGGCTGTTTTATTTCTTAAGTACTTATTCGGTATCGGTAGTTAAAATATGATTTTTTGAAGATAGTGATTTTTCTTTATAGAAACCAAATATTTGTGCTATATTCCGATTATCTCATTTAATTTTATGTAAAGCGGAACTAAATATTTAAGTATGAATCCAGTACATATAAAAAAATTCGGAGGGTGCGGAGCACCCAAATGATTTCAAGGAGTGCTCAAGCCCCTGAGCACCCCCGTAGTTGGTGCCAGTGCTTGGAACTTAGAATGATAATAATACAAAACAATTTTGCTGTAGCACTGAAGATTTCCTATTTCATAGTCATCTATTCACACACACACACTGGTGTCAGAGAGGCCATATATCAATCTCCTTCAGTTAGGAAAGCGTTTACTACAAGAAACTGCCATCTTGGACTTGTGCAACGATGCTGTTGTAACTTTTAACTGCACACAACTGAATACCACTAACCAAGGTCGCTTGAAGTAAGGCACTCAAATAACTTGCACTGCAGTGTCACAGGAGCTGAAAGCCATATAGCATATCCACATTCTATTGAAGGAAGTGATGTCATTGTGAGCAGACACTGCAGGGAGCTAGAGCGAAATGATACAATCAATCCAAACATTTGAATCAATTTTTTTTCATTGTAAGAAAAAATTCCAGCGGCTGTGTTAACCCTGAACTCAAGTACTTCACAGAGTCCATGCTACATTACATACTTACTGCCACTCTCAACAAAGGTTAACATTTTTTTGTGGCTGTATGTACATCAAAGTATTTTTGTATTAGTCCATATAGAACATAAAATTTCCTGGTAGTATTTTGCTGACTCTACAAAAGTAAATAATGCACATGACCATGATAAAATGCACACTGTGCTAGAATATTTCATTTTGGAATTCAGCAGAAAAGACTAACAGTGTGAGTTCTTTTTCAAACAAACTAGGGGGAAAATTAATAGCAACTCTGGACATTTTTGAGGTTTGAGTGTTGCTACAAAAGTAAATATGCAGAGAATACGGGCAATGTGTACATCATTGGAAAGCAAATTTTATGCAGAATCCAAATCAGGTTACATAATGGGAATAACTTAAACAGAACTCAAGTTATGAGCAGAAATGTGCTGCGAAGGAAGCACACGTCGTGATGTGAAATGTCATCGTCGTTGTACAAGGCGACAGAGCTTTCTCCGACATCCGGGTACATGCGATATAAAAGGCAGCCGAGGTGCCTGGGGTCATTCTCGTAGGTAGTCGGTTGCATTGCTGTGTGTGTAGGCGTGCGTGCTCTGGACTGCAGTGGAAATCTGAAGTTTGTCCTTTCCGATTACAAACTGTGTTGCAGGTATGGGAAGATTAGGTGATGTTTCACCACGAAAGGCTTCCAGAATGGCGACATTAAGCGACAGTGGCAAAAGCAATGCCGAAATTGCCCGCATGACTGGGGTACACAAAAGCACTATTGGACGGCACCTCGCGAAGATCCGTGATATGGTTGGTATCAACAATTGCAGGCTGGATAAATGTGGCCGAAAAAGGAAAACAATGGCGAGAACTGACAGTGCCTTGCAGCGGTTATGTCTGTGAAACAGGTTCCAATCGTCAACAGTTCTTTCCAAAGAATTGTGGAAGAGCTGTGGTGTTGCTGTTTGTCCTCGAACAGTGAGGAACAGGTTACGTGATGTGGGTCTGACGTCTCATAGGGTGGTTAAGAAGCCCTTGCTAACCAATGTGCAACGTAAGAAACGTGTAGAATGGGCTAAGGAACATAAGGACTGGAGCACTGATCGGTGGCGTCAAGTTTTATTTAGCGATGAGACCAAATTGAACATTGAATGTAACGACGTGGGGTGCCAAGTGTTTCACTGACGAAACAAGGCGTTGAATCCCTCTTGCACACTGAAGACCACAAAGTACCAAGCCAGTGTTATGATTTGGGGATGTTTTGCTGCTGCTGCTGGAATGGGCATAATCCATGTGTGTGACAGCACTGTTAATGCACAGGTGTACAAGAGTATCCTCCAGGACAAGATGGTTCCTTCGGGATGTGATTTGTTCCAGGGTCAACCATACATCTTCCAGGACGATTCGGCCCCATGCCACCATGCAAAAAGCATTAAAGCTTATGTGACGTCTTTAGGAAATGTTGTGCCTCTACCTTGGCCTGGTAATTCCCCAGACTTGAACCCAATAGAGAATTTGTGGCGCATTCTCAAAAGAAAGGTGCACGACAGGCACCCCACAAGTAAAGTGGAAGTCATTAACACCATTACTCACGTATGGAACAACTGCATGTCATCCAAGATGTTGGGTAACTTGATTGACTCCATGCCCAAGAGATGTGCAGCGGTCGTTAAATCCAAAGGTCACCCAACAAAATATTAGGGACGTTATTTCTTTTCATGTCATCCTGTTACTTTGCCATGATTTTTGTTTCGCAGCACATTTCTGCGCATAACTTGAGTTCTATTTAAGCTATTCCCATTCTGTAACCTGATTTGGATTCTGCATAAAATATGCTTTCCAGTGATGTACATATTGTCTGTATTCTCTGCATATTTACTTTTGTAGCAACACTCAAACCTCAAAAACCTCCTAAATTTCCAGAGTTGCTATTAATTTTTCCCATGCTGTATGTTTAACATATCGACCTAATTCCAATTTTTGTTCCCCATGCTACAATACAAGCATTTACAGTTCTACATAAATAATAAAAATGGTGAGGGACAGAAGTACTATATGTTGATTTAAAAAAAAAAAAAGATTTACATATCAAAACGACCTTAAAATCACAATTAACAAAAAATTTAAAGTGAAAAACATTTTGTGAACTTCTGTTTGCTGAAGTTTAACCTTTACTTTAAGATTGTAATGAACAGAAATAATTTCAAAGAGAGTATATGAAATTTATTTGGTTAAACATTTATTAATTTATAACAATTAGTTATGTTTTAAATATAGTCTTCAGTTTGACAAGTGGAAACACTATTGTGAACAGTATTTATCACATGGGATATCTATTACCACAAATTATGATTTCTGAAACGAGAAATGCGACTGATGTTGTATGCTCAGCACTTCTCGTAATAAACACTGCAAAGAATGTGCCCCTTGTCACACTGATAGCAGTCAACAGTTCAACGAAAATGCAGGCTTCAGTCTTTCAGAGACTAAGTTAGACATTTCCAATTAATTTTCTTTAACTGCATGCAAAGCATAGGACACTCCATCATACTGAGACCAAGACCAGCTCTTACACACTGGATTGTAAATCATTCCGCGTGTTAAAAGTGTCTTGCAACCACGTGAGGATAACATGTGTTTCAATTCTTGAGGTGAGATGAATTTTTTCCAGTCATGTGTTCCCCGAGGAACAATTCCTAATGCATACTCAGCAAGCAAAATAGCTGAAAAATAAGAGAAAGCTGTGCGATTGATGGTGGTGAAGAAAAGCGAGCCATTGTCTTCAACAAGATCAACACAGCATTTCACAAAATGTTCAACATTGTCAACATGCTCTATGACTTCACTGCAAGCCACAGCATCATACTTTGTAGTTTCCCCACAAAGATCTTCAACTGTACCACATACATATTCTAAATTGTTTCTAATCTCACTATCAAGCTGAGCATGGTTCTGAGCAGCTTTAATATTTTCAGAACCAGGATCCAACCCGGTTACATTGGCACCAATCCTGGCGAGTGGCTCTGAGAGGAGTCCACCACCGCAGCCAACATCCAGTACTGTAAAACCTTTAAGAGGTTTTGCGGTCCTTTCATACTGAGGTGACCTTGTGCTAAGTATTCCATCTCTAACTAGAGGAACGCGTAATTTGTTCATTGCAACAAGGACACTAAATGTGGACTTTGTATCCCACCAATCTTCAGCTTGCTGCTGAAATTTTTCAATTTCTTCTTCATTTCTTGTACTTTTTTCTGAATTGGTTTTGGCAGAAAAGGAGCGAGCAGAAGTCCATTCTTTACTTCTGTAATTACAAGATGCATGCAAGAAGGCTGTAGCAGCAGCAGCTTTTTGACTTGAGGAGAAACAAGCAATCTGAAGAACACTTCGAATGGACATCATCTGCAAATAAATTATACAACATTTGAATTATTTTTATGAATTTTCATTATGAGATTTACAGAACAGTACCAACAAATTTCTAGAACAAAAAATTAAAAGCAATAATACCAAATGCTATTTTAATGCCATGAACTGATGTATGAATAAGTGTAAACCTCTTATGCTACAGTGATTCTAAAATTAACAACCCCCCCCCCCCCCAAACTACCACCACCAAGACACTTCATGCATTTATTTTCAATTAGAACATGATGTCAGAAGCATAGGGTTACTCAGCCACTTCTCATAAAAAATACTTAAAATGCCTGGTTAACACAAACTTGATTACATACTCAGTGTAGAAACAAACTATGAATTTAATTTAATTAATGTGAGCTGTTAATTATCTGTAGTACAGGGTGTTTCACTCACTCTTGGCATTTGATTTTCCCTTATAACTTGCAAACTAATGGATGCAATTCAGTGAAATTTGACACGAATGTACCTATGTGTATGAGAAGTATAGCCAGTGAACTGCTGAGAACAGCGAACATGCAATTTGCCTTAATTTCATGCAGGCACAACACACGAGCTAGAAAGTAACGAGTGGTGGCACAACTCTAGCCTGTGTGTCACGCCTGCGTGAAGTGAAGGCCGATTTCATGTTTGCTGTCCTCAGCAGTCGGTGTGACTGTGCTCTTGTTCCGGGATTGTCAACAGTCACCGTGCCTTTGTGTTACGGGCAATTACAGTATGAATCAGTACACAGTGGAACAGCATGTGTTTATTGTCCGCACATAGATAAAAGAGTGCTAAAGACAATTTATTGTGTAGTTTGGGGTTCGGAAACCATCGGCAAAATCCTCCATTCAGTATCTGGTGAAGAAACTGGAAACCACACGAACATTGTTGGATATCCACAAAGGAGGATGCCCGAAACTGCCAAAAGCCACAGTGCAGGAAGTGAAAAACAGACTGCTGGCCTCCCCACAGAAGTCCTTGCTTTAACTGTCGCAGGAGATGGGGGAGGGGGTAGGGGTGTTCCACAAGCACATGTCAATGAGCTGCAAAAAAGCAAAGCTACATGCATATCGAGCTACTGCTATACAAGAATTGAAGCCTCCCAACGAACAGAAGAGACTGAATTACTGTTATTGGTTCTAGCAGTTTGTCAATGCACATCTGGTAATACTGGACTACATGTGGTTCTCTGATGGGCGTGGTTCTACCTAAGTGGGCAAGTCAGTTCCCAGAATAGCCGTATTTGGGCTAGTGCGAATCCTAACATCATGCATGGGACACCTCATCATGATAAAAAAATTGGGGTGTGGTTTACTTTGTCGCAATGACACATTATGGGCTCAATCTTCTTCCATATAACGGTGGATACCACAGTCTACATGGAAATCTTCCACGAGTTTGTGAATCAGTTGGATGATGTGGAACTTCGTACTGGCTATTTTCAGCAGAATGGTACCACCTGCCACACCTCCAATATCAGCATGGCTGAAATTATTTCCTTCTTTGAAGATTGTGTCCTTTCTAAGGGACTTTGGCCACCAAGGTCGCCTGACCTCACCCCACTGGATTTCTTCCTATGGGGCATGCTGAAAGGGATAAGTGTATCGCAACAAGCCACACACTCTCATGGAACTGCAGGAAAACATTAAGTGGGAAACTGAGGCTGTGACTTCCGATGTGTTGGTGAACACCTTCCGCAATATGGAGAGGTGTGTTCAGGTGTGCCTTGATGCTAATGGCGACCACTTTCAGCACTTGCTCTGAGATCATCATGCTTCTTATACACCAAGGTAGGTCCATGTCAAATTTCACCGAATCACATCCATTAGTTTGCAAGTTATAAGGGAAATTCAGAGGCTGAGTGCGAGTGAAACATTCTGTACATACATAAAATTATGGTTACCAACATACACTACTCTTGCTAATTCAACCATTCCTTGCACAGAGGAGTGCTAGATTAATGAGAGTGCCAGATTACTAAGAATGCATAAAAATTTAGTTTAATTCTTCATTAAATTTAATGTTACAAGTCTACTGTGTGTTAGTACATATGTATTTGAAACAAAAACAAATATGAGACAAGCATATGATAATGGTAGAAGAACACAATCATAACGTTAGTGTACTATACTACCTCATATGTATGTAGTAAAAGAAATGTACAATTACAATACAGCAGAGATGGAATCTTACATTTTCTACTTAGTGCAGTCACTTTGAAGCATGTCACGGATTTTTGTCTGCTTTAATGAAGACGCTCCTCGACGGCATGCTTTGTCATGCAATAGCATTATGTTGGTAGTGCACGTGCCTATTTTTTTTTTTTTTTTTTTTAATAGTCATAAGAAAGCTATATACAAAGCAGCTAGTGAAAACAAGGTAATGCAGGAGATTCAGGTATGGTAAATTTAGGCACAATACAAAAAAATTATATACAACAAACCAGAGAAACGAATATGCAGAGCACTTGATTATGTGCTCATCAGATGGTTGAAACCTTTCACACATAGCCAGCCGGTGAGCCGTCACAGTGCCGCCTGGGTAGCAACAAATGGTCCAAAAATAACCCACGCTCCCGACTTCACAAGGACGAATAACTCCGCCTCTTTTACATCATGAAGCGAACTGGAGGCCGGATTAGCAAGAGTCTACTGAATTAGATGTACAACACTGTGCACTTAGCCGCAAAAAGGACAAGGGTCTCTCTTTTTTTTTTCTTTTTTTTTTTTTTGCAAAATGTGCCAATACACCATTCCAGTACTTTTTTTAACACAAAAGTTTTGGTTTTGAGTTTTAAAATGATTATTTAATTAAAATAACATAATAACCGTAACATGTAACAACATACAATCTTCGTAGTTCTAATTCTGATATCATCAGAAAACTACTGTCCTTTAAACGTGCATACGTTCATCATATTAGATATTTCAGCTAGATAATGCTGCTTACCTTTGCATTTCTATCTTGCTTGACTTTTATATTTCTTGCAGGTGGTCCGGTTGTCGCTGATGTTATCGTTCCAATCGTCCGTTTTAGGTATAGCTGTTCTTGGCGCTATTCTCGTTTAATGCAGGTTTGCTTCACTAAACTTCGATTAGGTTCCGTTAATACCAACTTTTACTGTTTTCTTTGCTCGAAATTTTTCGCCCAACCTTTGGGCATCTTCAGGAGCATGGCGATTTTGCACCTTTGCTGTGGGTGCCTTTGCACCTTTGAAAGAAAACGGTAAAGTTGGTTCCGTTAGTACCAACTTTTACCGTTTTCTTTGCTCGAAATTTTTCGCCCAACCTTTGGGCATCTTCAGGAGCGTGGCGATTTTGCACCTTTGCTGTGGATTTTGCAAAGGTGCAAAATCGCCACGCTCTGAAGATGCCCAAAGGTTGGGCGAAAAATTTCGAGCAAAGAAAACAGTAAAAGTTGGTATTAACGGAACCTAATCGAAGTTTAGTGAAGCAAACCTGCATTAAACGAGAATAGCGCCAAGAACAGCTATACCTGAAACGGACGATTGGAAGGATAACATCAGTGACAACCGGACCATGTGCAAGAAATGTAAAGTCAAGCAAGATAGAAATGCAAAGGTAAGCATATTAGATAGCTGAAATATCTAATATGTAACAACATATAATTATGTAAAGAATAAGATGTTGATTTGTCAAGCTGTTCCAAAGTGTTAGATGCAAATAATTGGTAAAAAAAACACAAAGGGAAATACATTATATAGTGAAGAAAAAATCAGAACGTTATCTAACCAGAGCTTGAAAAATATCTAAAAAGCTACATGCCTAGCTGGGCATGTGCAGAAATTATTTACCTGTTCAGGTAGTAAAACCTGGATGCCCAGAAAAATTTATTTTTCAAGATAACAAATCAGAAACCTCATTTTTTTTCTAAGTAAAAAAATATGATGTACTTTTTTTTACATATGTTGCATTTCCATTTTAAGTGTCTGTATTCAAAATCTTCAATGCACAAAAGCGTGTATCTCAAGTTTTAAGATGATGCTGAAAATCGGTATGATGATGAAATTGGTATTTGAGAAAAGCCATGTCCCTTTCGTTAAAGTTTTCGCCCTTTGTCACTAAACACTGGAGGGTAGTTCCATCAGAGGCATGCATCTAGTCACTGTTTATAAACATTTGGAGCAAAATTACATAAGGTTCCAATTTCTGAACTTTATTTTTGTTTGCCAGTCTGAACTTTATTTTTGTTATTCCGTTCACCAGTGATAATATAATTAAAGAAGTTATATTCTTCTGTCCTTGGCACAGCATAACAATAATACAACTTACGGTGATTAGCAGTAAAATGAAGAGCAACATGCGTGTATGTGGTATTTTTTAACAAATCAGAACCCTCAGTTTGATGATGACTGTCTTTGTTCTCGTAGTAGGAAATTCTATTCCAGACTTTTCCTGAACTGCAATATTGACATATCATAAAGAAGATACTACAGCCTTGAAATTTATCAATCTAAGATAAGAAAACAATAAAAAGGGAACTATGGCATTATTTCAAATGCTTGTGGTACAAGCACTCACACCTATCACAAAGTAGAACAGTGCATCCAAAAAAAAAAAATGAATGCTATTAAGCAATGTTAATTGTGGCAGCAAAAAAAATTAATTTTGCTGATTTTTTCTTCTGCTTGCAGGTGTACAACAGATATTAACTTTTACTTTGTTTATGTATAAACAATAAGCACAGTAGCGAAGGATGTATTCCAACAGCAATAAAAAAAGTGTGTGGCTTAAAAAGAGTACAGCTGTGAGCACATATATAAAAAACAAAACAAAACAAAAACTATTATTTATACAAAATGCCAATATCAGAGACAACTCTCCCAGTAGGAATTACCATCTGACAAAACAAAAAAGTCTGATCATCTTGTTATGGGAGACTTCTACATAATGATCCATGAAGCGTAATTTTACACAGGAAAGCTTTTGGAACATTTGATACTTGTTTTGTTAGATATGTACAATGAAATGAGCAGTGAACATCCTGACTGCATGACTCAAGGACACTTTATTACTATGCACATACACACAAACAAACACACATGCAGGGCTTAGGTCAAGGCCAAGTGATGCACAAAATACAGCCTCTCCTTGACAAACATCAACCCCACTTTCCCGTGGTGCATCTTATGGCTGGGCTTCAAAAGAGTTATGCAAATCCATCCATGACAATTGCAGGCAGGTTTCTGTATGTTTTAAATCTCTGCTCTTTGTGTGTCACTATGCAATAGTTTTCAGACCTTATACACAGCTGTACGTTGTCCTACCCATGAGAGGCTTGGGGAGAGGCTCTGCTATGAATAATAACAGGCATGTATGATTACTCTTCTGCAAGACATTGTATTATATACATCAGCATAGATGCCACCTCTAGAAGTAGTTTTCTGTAACCAAGACAGTTTTTCCCCGTAATCCAGTCCACAGTGGCGAATTCGGGTAGTTAACATGACAAATTTCAGTCTGTCACAACAACTATTTAAAAAAAAAAAAGAAAAGAATATTATAAATTTTGCTAGAGGAAAAATTAAAAATACTGTGTACAAGAAAAATATAAAAGATTACCTCCAAACATGAAGAAAATTTATCACTTGGATTGTTGACGCTACTTCGATTCTGTGTGCCTTCGGCAATCATTCCGTCCACCAGTGGTGTACCCAGGATTTGTTTATGGAGGTAGCCCAAAATATTGAAGACTCAAATGAAAATCTGGAGTAACCATCTCAAGATATTGAGAAGCAATAATAATATCTTTTTTTTATTTTTTTTTATTGGAGGTTTAACGACCACAGTGAGCAACTCAATGGGCTATAAACAGTCACTCGTCCCTAATTTAGGGTAACTGATTCCAGGGAAGGGAGAGAACCAGTGCCATAAGACAAACACAACATCCATGCCTCACCGGGATTCGAACCCAGACCCCTTTCAGACGAATGATCAGAGGCCATCGCTTAGACCACTGCGTCACCGGGGCGGCGATAATAATATCTCTACCGCATTAAAGTGTGCTTCCAATTATTTGTTAATTATATATTTAAAAACATATACAAGCATAATTACAAATAACCACCAATAACAAAGAACTTGCCATTCTGGTGGCACAGTGGTCTAAGCACTGGCTTCTGATCACTTGTCCGAGATGGGGTCCGGGTTCATATCCTGGAAAGGCACGGATGTTGTGATTGTCTTATAGCACTGGCTCTCTCCCTTCCCTAGAACCAGTGACCCTAAATTAGGAACAGGGGACTGCTTATAGTCCATTGAGTTGCTCATGGTGGTTGCTAAACACCCAATAAAAAAAAAAGAATGAAGGGCCAAGTGATAGAGATACCTTACAGTGATGGCCCAGGCATACAGAGAGCTGCACATGCTCTGTGTGACAGAGCACGTTTAGCGGAGAGAACAGAGAAGCGGTACAGGGAACGAATGCTGGAGAAGCGTCTTTTCAACACATTCATCCTGTGTTCTTGCAGGCAGGAGGCACGAAGGGCATGATTGGAGTTCGGAACAAATGCCTGAGCAGCGTCCATACGGAGCCACTGTTATACTGCTTTCTGCGTAGTTGCAGCTGGGGACACACAGAGTGACATGGCACAAAAGGCTGAGCCAGTGCATCGCACAGTTGCTGCTCAGCCCACAGTAGATAGCTCATAGGATTGCTAATTAAGATGCAGAAATCTATAATGCACACAACACAGCATTTAATCACCCCCTTTCCGGATAAACAAGAACAAACAAAAAATTTTGGAGGTCGTCCATTTCCACAAGAATACCGATTTTTACCCCCCCAATCAGCTAGCCCAATTCCGCACCATCTCTTGCAAGAAAATAAAATTTATTTTGTCTAGTAGGGATTATTTTCAGTTACGCACTGTCTCATTGACCGAACATACACAGTACGCACTTCCACAGAAACTTCTCATTGACACAACATATACATTTACACAACATATCATCATCATCATCATCATCATTGTCAACCATTATCAATCCACTGCTGGACGAAGGTCTCCCCAAGTTTCCTCCACAACGGTCTGTCTTGTGCCAGTCTCCTCCACGTCACCCCTGCATACTTTCGAATTTCATCCACCCATCTCCCATGTGGTCTTCTTCTGGGTCTTTTCCTGTCCCTTGGAATCCAATCTAAAATTTCGGCTGTCCATCGATGATCTGTCCTTCTGGCAGTATGTTCAGCCCATTGCCATTTCAGGGATTTAACTCTGATCATGATGTCTTCCACTCTTGTCATTTTTCGGATCCACGAGTTCCTCTTCTTATCTCTCCTAGTTACACCAAGTATGCACCTCTCCATGCTGCTTTGAGTTGTCTGCAGCCTTTGTATGTCTCTTTTAGTTAAGGTCCACGTCTGTGCACCATACGTAAGCACTGGAAGGATGCATTGATCAAACACTTTTCTTTTAAGACATAATGGCATATTGCTCTTGAAAATTATGCTGTTTCTTCCAAAAGCTCTCCAGGCAAGTTTTGTATGCCGATTAATTTCTTCATCAATGTTACCCTCACTTAATATCTGCTGTCCAAGATAAACGTACGTGTCTGTTATCTCCAACTTTTCTCCATCAATCGATAAATCTTCATTTCTTGTAAAAGCATTGAACATCACTTTTGTCTTCTGAAAGTTCATTTTTAATCCCACTTCTTTACTCTTGTCAGCAAGTTCATGGATCATACTCTGCAGCTCTGATGGGCTAGTTGCAAAAATGACTACGTCATCAGCAAAACGAAGGTGGGTTAGATAATCTCCATTAATCTTTATCCCCTTGTTTTCCCAGCTCAGTGACCGAAAAACACCCTCCAATGTGGCATTAAAGAGCTTCGGAGATATGGTGTCACCTTGTCTCACTCCCTTTCCAATTTTTATGTGTGTTGTATTTTCAAACAGACGAATCTTTGCACTTGCATTTTCATAGATGTTATTAATAATATTAATGTATGCATCTTCAATACCGCAGGATTTCAGAGCCATTGTAACTGCTGATGGTTTCACCGAATCAAAGGCTTTTTCATAATCGATAAAAGCCATGCACAATGGAAGTTCATATTCCCTCGCTCTTTCAATTAGTTCTCTCAGCACATGGATATGATCTATTGTGCTGTAGCCACTCCTGAATCCAGCTTGTTTTCTCTCGGTTGAGCCATGTCCAGTGTTACCTTCAAGCGGTGTGAAAGAACTTTAGTGAAGATTTTATAAACTACTCATAGGAGGCTGATAGGTCTGTAGTTTCCGAGATCCTCAATGTCACCTTTCTTATGTAGCAGGATCATTGTAGTGGTGTTCCAATCCTCAGGAATCTTTCCTTCATTAAGGCATCGAGTGAAAATTTGGGCGAGTACTGTTTCGATTTCTCCACTTGCTACTTGTATGATGTCTACAGTAATTCCATCTTCTCCTGGAGCTTTTCCCCGCTTCATGTTCTTGATTGCATGTGCAACTTCTGCTGGAAGGACTGGGAGAACTCTGGTACTGGTATCTTTCATGATGTCTGGAGTGCATGTATCATCCCTTTCATATAATTTGGAGTAGAAATCTTTCACTCTTGTCAAAATTTCGCCTCTATTTCTTGTTACAGAACCATCTTCTTTTCTCAGTGCCATAATCTGTTTTCTTCCCTTACTGAGATGTCCCTTTGCTATCTTTAGGCTTTGGTTGTTTTCAATTGCTTTCCTCACTAGTTCACAGTTGAATTTTCTTACGTCTTCAGTGATACTTTTTCTTACTGTCTTGCATAGCTCTATATATTCCACTTTGGAAGTCACATCTTCTTTAGTTGTCCTCATCTCTCTTCTTTTTTGCATCAACATTTTTGTTTTTCCTGATAATTTATTTACATGCAACTTGTTCTTAGACCCAGCTAATTTTGTTGCTGTTTCCATAAGAGCTTTAGTTACTTTTCTGTTAACTTCAGAGATGTCCACTTCTTCCGATGTTAGGCCTTCTAAAGCAGAGAACCTGTTCTTCAGTTCCAACTTGAAGGTATTATGGTGTTTTTTAAGGTTGGTTATGTCAATAGATTTTGTTTGTCTTATGAGCTTGCCACGTTCAAGTTTAGTGTTGAGGTGCATCTTACATCTCACCAATCTATGGTCACTACCTGTGTTGAACTTGTTTAGCACACTGCAGTCTTCTATGACGAATTTTTTGTTACACATAATAAAATCAATTTCACTTGTCGTCCCATTTGGATGCCTCCATGTCCATTTCCTGTGTGGCTTTTTCTTGAAGAAGGAGTTCAAGATGAAAAACCCTTCTGCCTCTGCAAACTCAACGAGAGTATTTCCACGCTGGTTTCTGTTGCCGTGACCGAATTTACCTACTGAAGTTTCATTCTGTTGCCGTTGCCCTATTTTTGCATTGAAATCTCCCATAATTATTTTCAAGTGCTGCTTACCTTTATTATTTAGATGACAAATTTCCTCATAAAATTCTTCAATTTCTTCTTCAGGATGACTTGTGGTGGGTGCATAAGTTTGAATAATCTGAGCCTGGTATCTTTTCGAGAGTTGGATAACAAATAACAAGTCGTGCAGCTCTGTCAGAGGAACTTTCAACTTCTACAACTTTATCCTTCAGTTTCTTGTTTATTATAAATCCAACACCACTAGTTCTGCCAGTATCTGTCCCACGATAGTAGAAGAGATGTCCACTTTTCAGTTCGATGAGATCTTCTCCTTTTCTCCTTACCTCACTTAGCCCCACGATGTCCCACTTGATCCTTTGTAGTTCTTCTTCCAATTCAAGAAGCCTTGAATCAGAAGATAGGGAGCGTCCATTGTACGTTGCCAAGGTCAGCATCAGATGGCAGCCTAGTCCGGTCCTCCGGGGATTCTTAGCACCCTTGGCCTTCATGTCGCACTGGCCACTGCCTTGGCCAGGTACATTCCAGCTGCCGGAGACTGAGGGCCAAGATTTAAGTTGTGGAGTCATTTTGGAGGGTTTGGCCATAACTCACCACGCTGGCCAAGCGGGTTGGTGAGTGTGGGATAGAATTTCCTCTAATCCCGATGGTATAGTTATACCTCTATTGGCGGTCATCAGAGCCCCTTTAGTCGGAACAGGATGCACCACGAGAAGGCGGGGTTGACATTTGTCAAGGAGAGGCTGTGATGTTACGCATCACCTGACCTTACATATATATATAGGGATGTAAGGTCAGGTGATGCGTAACATCACAGCCTCTCCTTGACAAATGTCAACCATACGAAGGCTGCCTTCATACGAAGGCTGCATACGAAGGCTGCCTTCTCGTGGTGCATCCTGTTCCCACTAAAGGGGCTCTGACGACCGCAAATAGCGGTATAACTATACCATCGGGATCAGAGGAAATGCTATCCCACACTCACCAACCCGCTTGGCCAGCGTGGTGAGTTATGGCCAAACACCTCCAAAATGACTCTACAACTTAAATCTTGGCCCTCAGTCTCCGGCATCTGGAATGTACCTGGCAAGGCAGCGGCCAGTGCGACATGAAGGAAAAGAAGATGGTTCTATAACAAGAAATAGAGGCGAAATTTTGACAAGAGTGAAAGATTTCTACTCCAAATTATATGAAAGGGATGATACATGTACTCCAGACATCATGAAAGGTACCAGAGTTCTTCCAGTCCTCCCAGCAGAAGTTGCTCATGCAATCAAGAACATGAAGCGGGGGAAAGCTCCAGGAGAAGATGGAATTACTATAGACATCATACAAGAAGCAAGTGGAGAAATTGAAACAGTACTCGCCCAAATTTTCACTCGATGCCTTAATGAAGGGAAGATTCCTGAGGATTGGAACAATGCTACAATGATCCTGCTACATAAAAAAGGTGACATTGAGGATCTCAGGAACTACAGACCTATCAGCCTCCTATCAGTGGTTTATAAAATCTTCACTAAAGTTCTTTCACACCGCTTGAAGGTAACACTGGACATGGCTCAACCGAGAGAACAAGCTGGATTCAGGAGTGGCTACAGCACAATAGATCATATCCACGTACTGAGAGAACTAATTGAAAGAGCGAGGGAATATGAACTTCCATTGTGCATGGCTTTTATCGATTATGAAAAAGCCTTTGATTCGGTGAAACCATCAGCAGTTACCACGGCTCTGAAATCCTGCGGTATTGAAGATGCATACATTAATATTATTAATAACATCTATGAAAATGCAAGTGCAAAGATTCGGCTGTTTGAAAATACAACACACATAAAAATTGGAAAGGAGTGAGACAAGGTGACACCATATCTCCGAAGCTCTTTAATGCCACATTGGAAAATGTCTTTCAATCACTGAACTGGGAAAACAAAGGGATAAAGATTAATGGAGATTATCTAACCCACCTTCGTTTTGCTGATGACGTAGTCATTTTTGCAACTACCCCATCAGAGCTGCAGAGTATGATCCAGGAACTTGCTGACAAGAGTAAAGAAGTGGGATTAAAAATGAACTTTCAGAAGACAAAAGTGATGTTCAATGCTTTTACAAGAAATGAAGATTTATCGATTGATGGAGAACAACTGGAGATAACAGATACGTATGTTTATCTTGGACAGCAGATATCAAGTGAGGGTCACATTGATGAAGAAATTAATCGGCGTACAAAACTTGCCTGGAGAGCTTTTGGAAGAAACAGCATAATTTTCAAGAGCAATATGCCATTATGTCTTAAAAGAAAAGTGTTTGATCAATGCATCCTTCCAGTGCTTACGTATGGTGCAGAGACGTGGACCTTAACTAAAAGAGACATACGAAGGCTGCAGACAACTCAAAAAGCATGGAGAGGTGCATGCTTGGTATAACCAGGAGAGATAAGAAGAGGAACTCGTGGATCCGAAAAATGACGAGAGTGGAAGACATCATGATCAGAGTTAAATCCCTGAAATGGCAATGGGCTGGACATACTGCCAGAAGGACAGACCATAGATGGACAGCCGAAATTTTAGATTGGATTCCAAGGGACAGGAAAAGACCCAGAAAAAGACCACATGGGAGATGGGTGGATGAAATTCGTAAATATGTGGGAGTGACATGGAGGAGACTGGCACAAGACAGACCGTTGTGGAGGAAACTTGGGGAGACCTTCGTCCAGCAGTGGATTGATAATGGTTGACAATGATGATGATATATATATAATTCTTAAAACACCTGACCCTATTTTACATTTCACTGTCGAACTATTTACAGAGAGTGCAAATAAACCCATCTACAATTGCCACAGAAGTATCCATGAAACACTTCATTCAGACAGTACTTCCCAATGTGTTCCCTATTATACTATTAGCGGTATAACTATACCACAGGGATTAGAGGAAATCCAATCTCACACTTACCACGGTATCTTTAATTATCTGGCTGGGCAACTAGATTCTTTTTTTTTTTTTTTATACCTGCCCAGGCCAATAATTTATATGCCCCAGGCATCTTGGCCATGGTATTTTTCAAGCCCTGCTACGTTATGTACAAAAATGTGAAAAGTTTTTTTTTAACTAAGAAAAATAATATAAAATATAAAATCGGGCTTGCCGCATATCTGAATATACAGTATATAACAAAATTAAAAAAAAATCATTCCAATTCTTTTACAACAGAAAAAAGACATCTAATTACAAGAAAGGATAGACTATTAAGATAGCACAGACTATTATGTCTGAGCAGGAACACAAGCTATGCAGGGTGATTCTAAATTCATAGGACAAACTTTAAGGGTGGTATGATGGCCATGATTTAGTTTTTTTTTTTTTTTTTTTTAAGCAGTAGCAACATTTGCTAGTGTGGTCTTATTTTTTTACTAGCAAATGTTTATTAACATTATACAAAAGAAACTTTAACATGTCCTCCTTCATTAGAATGTTGAAAATAAATTTTACATTTTTTCCCCTACTGAAACAATGAACAGCAGATGCGATTCTGGCAAGTCGGGTAGACAGGATCAGAAGCGGGGGAGAACTAATGTTTTTTGAGTTGAAATGTTTTACTTGCAGAAAAACGAAGTAAAACATTTGCCACCTTTTAGATAAAGGAGGATAGTGCCTTATCTGTAATGGTTTACCCTGCGGTGGGGGTCTAGAATGAAAAAAAATTTAGTCTTAGCAATTCCTCCCATGTTTCACCCAGGAGTGAATTACAGTTAGTCATTCAACAAGTTTTGGGAAAGGAACACGCAGCCGCTGATTTTTTACCACTGCACAGACCTTTATTCCAAATGCACAATGCAGTTGCCGCTTTACATTTCACACTAAAACATTCAAAAAATTTCCTCTAGCAACTTTTGCTAGAACCACTTTTTATCACTAGCAAAATGCATTTGCTTACTAGCAATTTGCTGCTAACTACCAGTTGAAATCGCGCACTGGTGTTAGGGCACACTGAAACAAACATTTTTTGTCAAATAATGTATGTCTGCAACTGTCACGTTTAAGTTCTAGCACAGGAATTGCTCAGAAAATTAAACAGATTTGTTATTTACCTCATTTTATTGTAAATGCTTGAAGGAGCGACCGCTAACTGCATCAATGCCTGACAGCATTGACGCAGTGATTGGCATACCTTTTCGAAGATGCTAGGTATTTCTCAAACAGTTGCAGCAGCGACTGACAGTCAGGCGACGAGGACCTCAGTGGAGTCAATGAGAATCTCATACATGAGGCCATTCAGATGTCCCCATGGGAAGAAATCAAGATTTGATAAATTGCGTGATCGTGGTGGCCAAGCGACACAACCACCTCGGCCAATCCATCGCCCCACAAAAGTGGTATCCAGGTAATTATGCACATTAATGTTGAAATGTGCTGGCGCCTCATCGTATTGAAACCACATTCGACTTCGAACGGCTACTGGAATATCCTGAAGCAATTCCGGCAAGACCTCCTCTAGAAAAATATGATAACTTTTCCTGTCGAATCGAGGTGGTAGCAGATATGGCCCAACAGAAAGTCGTTGATGATACCTGCCAGACGCTGCGAATGCCGGTAGCCAGTTGACAAATGGCAACTAGATATTTTGTAGTGGCTAGTAAATTTTTTACTATAGTAGCCAACAATGGGTAGTAGACTCCCTCCCCCCCCAAAATGAGCAACTATTTTGTCCAACTTTTCCCCATCACTTGTGAATGAATATCAAGCAGTTCAGTCAGTTTTCTCGGCCGTGTTACTGCAGCTACTTTGGAAATTAATGAAAGTGAAGGTAGGCTTTGAGAGGAACTTAATCTGCTGACGGATCAGCTTGGAGCGATCAGAGGGTCGAGGTTACTAAAGCAAACTTTACCATGGTATATTTGATTTTTGCCATGGTATACCTTGCACAAAGTATAATGTCCTCTACAGGTACAATAATTATCTTTGAATCTCTGTTTTGCCACATATGTGCTGAACAAAGAGAAACAAACTGTTATCGCTATGTTTTTAAGATAATGCAGTTGCTACATCTAATGTCATGTAGTACTGCTCCTTGTGAGTGTGGCATTTCAGCAGTGAACCTCATAAAACTGAATAATTGGGCATGTCTGAATAACGACACTTTAAATGACTTAATGACGATTAGATGCAATGGGCCTTCAACTGTAGATTTTGATCCTCAAAACGCTATTCAATTGTGGTGGGCAGACACCTCTGATGGGAAGATCAGACACAGTACATACCAGCAGTAAACTGTATCAACATTATTAGTGCCACTTTATGAATATATATCCTTGTTTTTGTTCCTTTGTTTTAAGTATTATTAAAAAAATTAGATATCTAACTTCAGTGGCCTCTCGAAAATAAATTATGTACGTGTAAATTAAGATAGTAAGAGTAATGATATTATAGCACTGAAAATAAATAGTCAAAAATCAATCATTTTGGAACAAAAGCATATGCAATATTTGCATTCAATCTAATGATCCTATGCAGTAACTCCCCTGCATCTGTTTTTATGAAGTAAATAGGGGAGAGGCCTCTCATGAGAAAGAAAAAAAAATCACTCATTTAATTTCATAGAAATGTAAGTAGAGAAGTTACTGAATTATTATTATTTTTTTCAACTTCGCATGGCCAGTAGATTTTGTCATTTAGCTAGTAAAATTTTTATTCTATTAGCCACATTGGCTAGTAGAAATTTTAGCAGTTTTGCAAGGGCTGAATGTAACACCGCTCGTGCTTCCATCGGGACTTTCTTCAACCTCTTGTAGAATGTGTTCTTTGATTTCTGGAGTTCTCGGACTTCTCGTCCGATCCACATCATGCCTGATGACATGGAATGATTAGGTTTCACAAAGCTGGCGGTGCAAACACTAAAAATTTTTATGATCTGCCACTCGCCTATTAGGGAAGTGCTTATGGTACAAGCTGCCAATGGAAATGGAAGAGCCTTGCACAGCTCTTCCATTTCCATTGGCAGCTCCATACATTAGATCTATGTCTGCCTTCTCAGAATTCATGAATTGCTTCATCATGTGCAAAATCCGCCTTGTGACTGACGGGTTTAAGCAGAGGAACAAATTTCAAGCACACCAAACAGCATCCTCTGGAGCCTACATGCTTCGGTTGCAGACATACATTGACAAAAAAGAAGTTTGTTTTAGTGTGCCCTACCACCCCTTAAAGTTTGTAGTATGAATTTAAGATCACCCTGTATAGGTGAAAAAGGGAGAAGTATAAAAATGCACATGGAAGAACATAAACGGACTATTAGAAACAGCATACAAGACCAGGTTAGACAGGCATACATAGGCAACTGGACATTCCATAAACTGGGTCTCAGTAAACATAATCACACTTGATAATAAGGAAGCTTGAAGAAGGAATGGAAATGGTGAGAAATACCATGCTAAAAAATAATTGTGGTTGGGCATTACCAAATGATTGGCAGCAACTATTCTAGTGACGTAGTCCTGATGATGAACTAGGTTCCAGATCAAAAATTGACTATTAAAAGTAAAACCTGTAAATCATCATCATCATCATTGTCAACCATTATCAATCCACTGCTGGACGAAGGTCTCCCCAAGTTTCCTCCACAACGGTCTGTCTTGTGCCAGTCTCCTCCATGTCACTCCCGCATATTTACGAATTTCATCCACCCATCTCCCATGTGGTCTTTTTCTGGGTCTTTTCCTGTCCCTTGGAATCCAATCTAAAATTTCGGCTGTCCATCTATGGTCTGTCCTTCTGGCAGTATGTCCAGCCCATTGCCATTTCAGGGATTTAACCCTGATCATGATGTCTTCCACTCTCGTCATTTTTCGGATCCACGAGTTTCTCTTCTTATCTCTCCTGGTTATACCAAGCATGCACCTCTCCATGCTTCTTTGAGTTGTCTGCAGCCTTTGTATGTCTCTTTTAGTTAAGGTCCCGTCTCTGCACCATACGTAAGCACTGGAAGGATGCATTGATCAAACACTTTTCTTTTAAGACATAATGGCATATTGCTCTTGAAAATTATGCTGTTTCTTCCAAAAGCTCTCCAGGCAAGTTTTGTACGCTCGATTAATTTCTTCATCAATGTGACCCTCACTTGATATCTGCTGTCCAAGATAAACGTACGTGTCTGTTATCTCCAGCTTTTCTCCCTCAATCGATAAATCTTCATTTCTTGTAAAAGCATTGAACATCACTTTTGTCTTCTGAAAGTTCATTTTTAATCCCACTTCTTTACTCTTGTCAGCAAGTTCCTGGATCATACTCTGCAGCTCTGATGGGGTAGTTGCAAAAATGACTACGTCATCAGCAAAACGAAGGTGGGTTAGATAATCTCCATTAATCTTTATCCCTTTGTTTTCCCAGTTCAGTGATTGAAAGACATTTTCCAATGTGGCATTAAAGAGCTTCGGAGATATGGTGTCACCTTGTCTCACTCCCTTTCCAATTTTTATGTGTGTTGTATTTTCAAACAGCCGAATCTTTGCACTTGCATTTTCATAGATGTTATTAATAATATTAATGTATGCATCTTCAATACCGCAGGATTTCAGAGCCGTGGTAACTGCTGATGGTTTCACCGAATCAAAGGCTTTTTTCATAATCGATAAAAGCCATGCACAATGGAAGTTCATATTCCCTCGCTCTTTCAATTAGTTCTCTCAGTACTTGGATATGATCTATTGTGCTGTAGCCACTCCTGAATCCAGCTTGTTCTCTCGGTTGAGCCATGTCCAGTGTTACCTTCAAGCGGTGTGAAAGAACTTTAGTGAAGATTTTATAAACCACTGATAGGAGGCTGATAAGGTCTGTAGTTCCTGAGATCCTCAATGTCACCTTTTTTATGTAGCAGGATCATTGTAGCATTGTTCCAATCCTCAGGAATCTTCCCTTCATTAAGGCATCGAGTGAAAATTTGGGCGAGTACTGTTTCGATTTCTCCACTTGCTTCTTGTATGATGTCTATAGTAATTCCATCTTCTCCTGGAGCTTTCCCCCGCTTCATGTTCTTGATTGCATGAGCAACTTCTGCTGGGAGGACTGGAAGAACTCTGGTACCTTTCATGATGTCTGGAGTACATGTATCATCCCTTTCATATAATTTGGAGTAGAAATCTTTCACTCTTGTCAAAATTTCGCCTCTATTTCTTGTTATAGAACCATCTTCTTTTCTCAGAGCCATAATCTGTTTTCTTCCCTTACTGAGATGTCCCTTTGCTATCTTAAGGCTTTGGTTGTTTTCAATTGCTTTCCTCACTAGCTCACAGTTGAATTTCCTTACGTCTTCAGTGATACTTTTTCGTGTTGTCTTGCATAGCTCTATATATTCCACTTTGGAAGTCACATCTTCTTTAGTTGTCCTCATCTCTCTTCTTTTTGCATCAACATTTTGGTTTTTCCTGATAATTTGTTCACATGCAACTTGTTCTTAGACCCAGCTAATTTTGTTGCTGTTTCCATTAGAGCTTTGGTTACTTTTCTGTTAACTTCCGAAATATCCACTTCTTCCGATGTTAGGCCTTCTAAAGCAGAGAATCTGTTCTTCAGTTCTAACTTGAAAGTATTATGGTGTTTTTTAAGGTTGGTTATGTCAATACATTTTGTTTGTCTTATGAGCTTGCCACGTTCCAGTTTAGTGTTGAGGTGCATCTTACATCTCACCAATCTATGGTCACTACCTGTGTTGAACTTGTTCAGCACACTGCAGTCTTCGATGACGAATTTTTTGTTACACATAATAAAATCAATTTCACTTGTCGTTCCAATTGGATGTCTCCATGTCCATTTCCTGTGTGGCTTTTTCTTGAAAAAGGAGTTCAAGATGAAAAATCCTTCTGCCTCTGCAAACTCAACGAGAGTATTTCCACGCTGGTTTCTGTTGCCGTGACCGAATTTACCTACTGAAGTTTCATTCTGTTGCCGTTGCCCTATTTTTGCATTGAAATCTCCCATAATTATCTTCAAGTGCTGCTTACCTTTATTATTTAGATGACGAATTTCCTCATAAAATTCTTCAATTTCTTCTTCAGGATGACTTGTGGTGGGTGCATAAGTTTGAATAATTTGAGCCTGGTATCTTCTCGATAGTTGGATAACGAGTCGTGCAGCTCTGTCAGAGGAACTTTCAACTTCTACCACTTTATCCTTCAGTTTCTTGTTTATTATAAATCCAACACCACTAGTTCTGCCAGTATCTGTCCCACGATAATAGAAGAGATGTCCACTTTTCAGTTCAATGAGATCTTCTCCTTTTCTCCTTACCTCACTTAGCCCGACGATGTCCCACTTGATCCTTTGTAGTTCCTCTTCCAATTCAAGAAGCCTTGAATCAGAAGATAGGGAGCGTCCGTTGTACATAGCCAAGGTCAGCATCAGATGGCAGCCTAGTCCGGTCCTCCAAACCTGTAAATACAGCTCTTTAAATGTAAGATATAATAATAGAAGTGCTGTGACTTCGTTATCACTGATTTTTTTTTCTTCTGAAAAATCGTCTGTGTCATTTCACTTCACTGATTATACCACCACATCAGAATTTAGTGAAACACTAATATAGCAGTGTGGCATCTTAATGATTTGCATATACTGCTTTACCATAATCACTTTGGCACATGAAGCTCCCATTAAAGATTTAATACAGCCATAACTTTAGTGTCTGGAGACCTCAAAATGATGCAACAGAATTCAAATGAGGAGCTCTTCTTTCTAAATTTAGGGTTTCAGCCAATGTTTCATTCAATGTTTAGCATGTGATTCATTAATCAGTAGTTTTGCACATCTCAGAATATAAGTCTACTGTGCACAGAATAAATCAAGAAGAAAATCTACACTGGCTGCCCAATGCTTAAGTTAAGCAATTAAGAAGTTAACCACTTGATATAAGGAATTGGCTAAAACTCAAAGCAGAAAATATACAAAAGTTAAACTTAAAGCTTAGGTATTCAGGATGATGTAATCAAATTTTAACCATTAGGGATATTGTGAATACTATAAATTAGTTACTTATTGCACCAGAAATCCTAAATTGTGAATGGATTACCTCTTTTTTTCTTTAAATGCTCATAACACATGAGAAGGTATTAAAAAAAAAAGCACTATTAACATACAAAACTGCAGCAGCTGAGGTCATCACTAATTAACAGTGTTGAAAGAACAACATTATTGTCACTGTTTCTTTGACTTTATAGAAAAGAAAAACTAATTTTTTTTTTTTTTGGTGTTTCATGACTGCAGTGAGCAACTCTGAGGGCTATAAGCAGTCATTCATTCCTAATTTAGGGCCACTGGTTCCACAGATGGGAGAGAACAAATGCTGTAAGAATAACACACCACCCATACCTTATCTGGGGTTCGAACCAAGACCCAGACCACTGCCAGAAACCAGTTCTTTGAGCACTTGACCACAGAGGAGGTATAAATGTACATTTTAAATTATACTGTCTGTTAGGCATGCATTAATCAAGAGGAGTTCATGGCTTATCTATACAGATTTTTCACATTCATTCTATGCACCTTATACCAAAAATATAACCAGTTTTCACATCTTACATTATCCCAGAGATGGATTTAGAGCTTTGCCACCCCTACTCTCCTTTAAAATAAAGAATTTGATAGCTACAGCTTCATGTAACTCATTCGGATCCAATCCAGGAGCAAACTGAAATGTTCCAGGAAAAAATATCTTCCAAAATATCGGGAATAAAAATATTTTCGCCATATTAAAGTACTTTTCTAATTATTCGTAAAATACCCACACCCAATATATTCAAAATCATGTGAAAATATATTTAAATAAGCAGCCAATAAAGACAAAGGATTAAGTGATACTTCATGATGGGGGCTCCCCCCACCACCACCACCACACACACTGGATGCACCACCACTGCCCCTTGCCATTGTATTCATTCTGAGGGGAGATGAGATAGCTTTGTTTGAACATCCTGCAAATGTCTGCCTCTAAAAGTCCGAAGCGATCTTTCGTTATCTAAACCAGAAAACTTTTATCAGGCTCCAAAAACCAACATTAACACCCCACTGGTTCCTCCCACCACCTGTTCGTAATCATTTCAGTTCTTAAACATAGTCAAACAGATAAATATATTGTGGCCCCAGTGGCTTTGAGGTCTAAGCAATGGCTTATGACCATTCGTCCATGATGGGTCCTTGTTCGAATCCTGTTAAAGTATGTATGATGTGTTTGTTTTACAGCACTCGCTCTTTTCTTTCCCTGGAACCAGTGGCCCTAAATTAGAGAAGAGCTACTCTTATAGCCCATGGAATTGCCCATGGTGGTTGTTTACCTCCAAACAAAAAAAACAACAACAGATAAACATATATTTGTCTATGGTTTCTCAAGTCGAGGAGGAAGGGGAATTACGAAACAAAATCTTGCATACAGCAGTTTTCTGACAAAATGTTGGTTTCGACTTTTATTTAAAAATTTTCTTTCATTATTTTTGTGGGCTTTTAACAAATTCTTAATTTTCACTACCACTAAAATTTGCCACCTTGTGGGCCTATTGGGAAATCCCTCTCTGGATTATCCCATACCCTTACCCAGAATTTAAACACCTCTGCTGCTAGCTTAAAAAGAGCTAAGGGGATGAAGAACAAAAAAAAAAAAAAAAAAAAAAGTTTTTACGCATTATAACTTAGTTTGGAAAAAAATTCTCGTGCATACCCACACCCAAGAATCCATCTTTTTTTTTTCTTTAATGGGCTATTTGTTTGTAAGCATGTTAAATTATTACGAAAATTTTGAAACTTGCAGGTAGACTGAAGAACTGTTGGAAAACCAAAGGAAAGTACACAATTTCATTAGTTTGGGAAGGGCAAAGTGGCAGCAAAAATATCCCACGTGTTTTCCTACGAAGGTCATGCAGCAATTTGCTATACAAGACTGAGGCGTCGTCAGCAGCTTACAACAGCGAGGTCCTTACGAAAACACACGTATCTGCATGTAAGTAACATAACTTTATATTCCTAAGCTCAACTATATAGTAAACTTACCTTACTAAAAAGTTGTGGGCTATGCCTATGAAAATCAGTGCCGCATCACTTCAATATTGTTTTCAAATTAATTTGAACTGTAGTTACTAGTATTACAAACTATGAGAACCACCTTTCGCAGTTATATACTTGCCTTTAATAAAATGTTTCCTTTTAAACTCAAGGCCAAAAAGACGACATAATTTTCATGCCGTTTCGATGTTTACAAAGTGGTATTTACTGTTTTTTAAGGTTCCTAGTCGATTTGATTGTCGATGATGAAATATCGATACATTAGGCAAAGCCTCTGCTGTTTCCACTTGTTCATACACTCACAAAGCCAACCGAGTAAGTTACGAGTGACAGCCACAGATATCATATAAAGGACAGCACAGCACAGCACATTGTAATTTGGTTTATCGTGCAATTGGCTAATGCCGGTAAATGATGATTTGTGTATATATGTGTATGCCCTGCCGCTGCAACGTAGATACAGCTCCTTTATATTTATAATTAGTTTATACAATTATGTTGTTTTGAGTTATTAGTTTATACTATTATGTTGTTTTGAGCTATTAGTTTATACTATTACGTTGTTTTAAGCTGTTAGTTAATACTATTATGTTGTTTTGAGCTTATTCCACTTTAACCTCGGAAGTTTTTCTTGCTGATTGAGAGCTAGCGTCCCCCTCCACGGTCCGAGCCGTATGTTTTGTATATAGATTCACGTGTTATTGCGCTCTTGGTCCGTACGCTAAAAATTTCAAACGTCAAATCTTCGGCTTTAAAACTCTGGCCACTAAGCCAACAGTGGCCAGGGCATGTTTGCATCACTTTGGTGGTTAGTCATATGTGACATAAAATCAGTACTGCAATGCGAAACTAACCATGTTTTCAATTAGAAACGTTGAAACGTCAATTTTTCAATGTTCTCTGAAAACTGGAGTAGTCGAATCCTTCACATAAATGCTTCAATAATTCGGTATATTTTATTTTGATTCGCAAAGGAACCAACAACTACTTTTTGAACCGTGAAATACGAGATTACACCAGTATACAATACAAATTTGAAGCTGTGAGCCTGTCCGTCTGTTAGTGTAAATTATGACGAGTGGTAAGTCAAATAACATCCGAAAAATGGAAAATGTCATCGTCCGATCGGGTGGCCCAGAGCCCAAGCCGCCGCCCCGGTGGCGCAGTGGTCTAAGCGATGACCTCTGATCATTCGTCCGAAAGGGGTCCGGGTTCGAATCATGGTGAGGCATGGATGTTGTGTTTGTCTTACGGCACTGGCTCTCTCCCTTCCCTGGAACCAGTGACCCTAAATTAGGGACGCGCGACTGCTTATAGCCCATTTGAGTTGCTCACGGTGGTCGTTAAACCTCCAATAAAAAAAAATTAAAAAGAAAAAAAAAGAGCCCAAGCCACTGGGCAACTCCCGCTGAGTTCGCTACTGCAGTGGCTCATTTAGTGGGGATTGCTCTAGCCCTCTCCGTGAGGTATCACTTGGTCTTTCAATCTGTGTTACTTGGTCTTTCATTCTACGGCTGCTTACTTTCAAACACATTTGTGTATTGTTTTACAATATATTTTATGAAGCATTGGCAGAGATATTTTTATAGCTTCCTAAAATTTTGGAAGTTGTTATTTTTTTTTTGATTGGAGGTTTAACGACCACCGTGAGCAACTCAATGGGCTATAAGCAGTCGCCCGTCCCTAATTTAGGGTCACTGATTCCAGGGAAGGGAGAGAGCCAGTGCCGTAAGACAAACACAACATCCATGCCTGACCGGGATTCAAACCCGGACCCCTTACGGACGAATGCTCAGAGGCCAACGCCTTAGACCACTGCGCCACAGGGGCGGCGAAGTTGTTATCTCCGGGCATTTTTATTTTCATCTTCAATATTGTAGCCCACCCCCATAAAGAAATCTTTGGTGCGTTATCGCTTCGTTTTGGTATTCATGAATCTGTACAAAGGCTGCGGAGAAACAGTCGGCTGGGTTGAGTACGCGGGATACAAATTTTCTTCTTTGGGTGATGTTCTCCTTTAAGATTTGTTCAGTGGCGACTCGTGCTCCTGAGAGTGTACATGCTGTGACTTACTGATTTACACGCGGTCTGCTACCCCCACAGTGATGTAGTTCTAATTAAAAGAAGTGCCTTGTCGGTAAGGTGAGATATTGGAACACTGATTTGAGGATAAAAAGAGGTGGTGTCTCCAAATCGGCAGTTCCTTTGGGAACAAATACGTACTCAAAAAAAATATGCAAATCTTTTTGTCACAAAACTGCATTGCTTCAATAAGTGTTATATTGCATATGAAAATTTGTGTCTTAAAATTATATGTCTTGTAGAATGTTGGTAATTTGTATTGACAAAGTAGGACTATGATGGCGAGAACATATTAACAAAAGTGAAATGCCTTACCGTATGCTGAATTAAAATCAAGCTGCACACTAAAGTAATTGCATGGCGAATTTTTCATTTTACCAAAGTTTTTGGAGGAACTCAGAACAAGTACAGTCGAAATTTGACCGCGTCAGTGGTGCAAGTGACTATTCGTACAAGTTGGCACGGGTTCGAGTTCCGAATGAGGCATAGTTGATGTGTTTGTCTTACAGCACTTGCTCTCGACCTTTTCTAGAATGAATGTCTCCAAATTAGAGACAGGTGACTGCTTATTGTCCTTAGAGTTGCTCGCAGTGGTCGTTAAATTCGAAAAAAAAAAAAAAAGTCAAAATTTGTGTTCACAACAAGCATGTCAGAAAATTAGTACAGCGAAAAACTACTTTTAAGAACATTTTTCATTAGAAATCTAACGAGCTAATGAAGTGTAAATTCGAGGGCATTTGAGGACCATTTGCGTTTTCAAAGGCATCAGACGGTTTTGGGGACAGTAAACCAAATTCGAGGACTGTCCTCAAGAATTCGGGACTTCTGCTCAGCTTACTTTTTTTTTAGGTAAAAACGCCTTGGTAAGAAGACTCAAAGTTTTTAAAAGCGTGAATTCTGATTTGCCATTTTCATTTTTCAGTATATTTCATAAAAAATTTATTGCAAACTATTTTATTTTAAATCGCAATTTTTAAGGAAGCAAAAAATGTTTGTTAGTCATATCCGAAAGGTATGGAGATGGAGGTTTCTTTTCTCAGTTTTTTTTTTGATTGGAGGTTTAACGACCACCGTGAGCAACTCAATGGGCTATAAGCAGTCGCCCGTCCCTAATTTAGGGTCCCTGGTTCCAGGGAAGGGAGAGAGCCAGTGCCGTAAGACAAACACAACATCCATGCCTCACCGGGATTCGAACCCGGACCCCTTCGGATGAATAATCAGAGGCCATCGCTTAGACCACTGCGCCACCGGGCCGCCACAGTTTTTTTCTCTGAGTAATGAAATAATTTTGCGGACTACCGTCTGGACAATGGACTCTATATTCTCTTTAAGCAGTCCCGGTGGCAAAGTGGTCAGAGGTGTAGGTTTCTGGCAAGTGGTCTGAGCTACGCGTGAAACATGGTGGTACGCATGCTGCGCCCTAAATTAGGGACGTCCAACGGAATATAGCCCTTGTAGCAGCTCGCGTTGAAGCCAGAAACAAACATTCTTTTTACCCTTATGATCCATGAGATGTCCTATTGTGTGATGCGACGGTGTAATCTCACCCTTGCAATACGAATATACACTGACGGGAAAAAATCCCAACACCAAGAAGGGGTTGTGTTAGATAAACGACAGTTGGTAGGCGGTGAGAGTACATCTGTAAGATGACGTCTATGCAAATTTCGCGCTCGGCGCATACGTGTGGCGCTAGTAGCACCCCTCGGAACATGCAAAGCAGGTTTGCTGTAAGTACGCGCTGTAACGTTCGAGAGCGTTAGTTATCGTTGAGATTCGACGGAGTGTGTTGATGTTAGTCAAGAATGCCTTTAAGAAGACGAAGAAGCCATTATCAAGAGCTCACGGAGTTTGAACGAGGTCGTGTAATAGGGCTACGAGAAGGTGGATTTTCGTTCCGCAATATTGCAGAACGACTTGGCAGGAATGTAGCCACTGTGCATGATTGTTGGCAGCGGTGGTCTAGGGAAGATACTGCCTCAAGAAGACTGGGTTCCGGCCGGCCACGTGGTACTACTGAGAGGGAAGATCGCCGTGTACGGCGTATGGCCGTGGCGCATCGTACCGCGTCTGCGGTAGCAATTCGAGCTGTAGTTACCACCACAGTGACACAACGAACTGTTACAAATCGGTTACTTGAAGGACAGCTCCGAGCCAGACGCCCTGTAGCGTGCATTCCACTGACTCCAAACCACAGCTGTTTGCGACGTCAGTGGTGTCAAGCTAGAGCTCATTGGAGGACGGAGTGGAGATCTGTTGAGTTTTCTGATGAAAGCCGGTTCTGCCTGGGTGCCAGTGATGGCTGTGTGTTGGTTATAAAAGGAGGCCAGGTGAGCGCTTGCAACCAACCTGTCTGCGGCCGAGACACACTGTATCTACACCTGGAGTTATGGTCTGGGGAGCATTTTCCTATGACAGCAGGAGCACTCTCGTGGTTATCCCACGCACCCTGACGGCACAGTTGTACGTCGGTCTGGTGATTCAACCTGTTGTGCTGCCATTCATGAACAGCATTCCAGGGAGTGTTTTCCAACAGGATAACGTTCGCCCGCATACCGCTGTTGTAACCCAACATGCTCTACAGAGTATCGAGATTACCAGATCTTTCACCAATCGAGCACGTATGGGACATCATTGGACGACAACTCCAGCGTCATCCCAACCAGCATTAACCGTCCCTGTATTGACTGACCAAGTGCAACAGGCATGGAACTCCATCTCACAAACTGGCATCCAGCACCTGTACGACACAATGCATGAACGTTTGCGTGCTTGCATTCAACATTCTGGCGGTTACACCGGTTATTAATGTACCATCATTTCACATTTAAAATGGCTCTTCTCGCGCTTACGTTAAACTGTGATCTTGAAACCTTAATCGATTAAATATGTTACCTATATAAATGTATTGCCGCCATTTCATTCCTCTACAACTATTTTTTCGTGGTGTTGGGATTTTTTTTCCATCAGTGTATATCGGTTATGATCGTATATAAACACAGTATTCGCTATTTTTGAATATATGATCATCTAAAAGATTTCTTTACCGATCTTCTGCAACAGTCTACCTATGAAAAGCACCTTAGCGCCGCTAAGTCTAGAAATGTAGTGCCTTAGCGCTGCTAAGGCCCTTCTACACTCTTAACCCCCACTACCACTTCCACCAAAGGCCTTAGGAATTGGGCAAGGGGATCATCCTGATCATCGGAGTAAATACCCGAGAACAGATTTTCGTAATTACATATAAATTAATATGATTATTCATTTTGTTCACCTCTTTGGCGTTAATGGCTAAATTTGTAATCGTATATTCGACAGAGTATTAAGCCTAACATTTTGCGGAATATATGGCTTAATTAATCTTCGTCGACTTCTTTTTTTTTTTTTTTTTTTTTTGATTGGAGGTTTAACGACCACCGTGAGCAACTCAATGGGCTATAAGCAGTCGCCCGTCCCTAATTTAGGGTCACTGGTTCCAGGGAAGGGAGAGAGCCAGTGCCGTAAGACAAACACAACATCCATGCCTGACCGGGATTCGAACCCGGACCCCTTACGGACGAATGATCAGAGGCTAGCGCCTTAGACCACTGCGCCATCGTCGACTTCAGTTGCCTAGAAAACATTAGCAGATCTTGATCATCGTGGAAAATAGCCGAGAACAAAATCGAGGATCTGGAAAAAGGACGAACGTTTTTTCATTTACTCATTTATTTATTTTTGAAAATAGGTTTTTATTCAATTTCATATTTTTAATACGAAACTTTTTTACAGTGTGCTTCAATATACAATCAGTCAATCACTCTTGCAACTTTATTATTTGCGATTTTTAATGCACTTTTGAAGAGCTTAAGTATGAGTTAATTATATATCAATTAACGTAATTACTCAACGTATTGCACAAGTAAATAGTTTATGAAATGCAAAAAAGAACGTAGATAATAGACCGTATGCATTGACGTCCCGAAACCGCGGTTTGCGTCACTTTTCGTCTGCTGATTTCTTGCAGGACAATTGGTGTACAAGTGAGATCAAAGATGCATTACATGGGCTACGTAAGTGGGTTATCTGTTGATCAAAAACAGCTTTATTCTGATAAATTAAAGTTATTGGGCAATTGTGGTGACCCATATGTAATTCCATACTCATTTTTCCTAAACAATATTGAGGTCTTGCCACGAATAAAACACGACGATATTGTTAATTACACTGCCGGACAATTGCTAAGGACGGATGACAATAGCAACGATAGCAACCATAAAATGAAAGGCAGGAAAATGTGGAAATTAGCATAAGTGCGGGATACAATAAGACGTGTTGTGCGTATGCAAATTTTGGATTGCCGAACTTGTTCGTGACGTCATAGCGCTGATAAGAGATATACAGGATTTGACGCGTATTGACCGTTGTTGTTCAAACGCAAAGTTGAAAGGGAAAGAATCAATTGACGAACTTGCAATTTTCAGTATGTCTTCCCGACGTCACCTAGATGATTTTCCGCGTGGCCGTATTATTGGCAAACTTGAAGAATTGCGAAAAATAACGGATGTTGCCAGGGAGTTCGACGTCAGCCACAGTGTTGTTTCAAGGCTTTGGAAATTATTTCAAACAAATGGAGAGTGTAGCAAACGTCACGGGGAGGTCGTGTTCGCAGCACGACACCTGCAGAAGATCGGTACATACTGCTATCAACAAAAGACACCGGCGCAGCACAGCTAGTGAGGTAGCAAATCAGTTTATGGCTGCTATTGGCAAGCGGATCTCCCGAGAAACTGTCGCCAGACGTTTGCATGAAGGAGGACTATACACACGCCGTCCTGTTGTGTGCATCCCATTGTCCAGACGTCACCGTACCGCCCGTTTGCAATGGTGCCATCAACATCGCAATTGGACTGATAACGACTGGTCTGCTGTCCTCTTCTCAGATGAGAGTAGATACAGTCTATCGTCTGATTGTCAACGACAACTGATCTGGCGTGATAGTGGTACTGCATATTTTCCAGCAAACAGACAGGAAAGGGACCGATATCCGACATGTAGTGTCATGGTATGGGCTGGCATCATGATCAATGGCCGTACGTCCCTCTATGTGCTTCCAACTGGGACTATGACTGGCCAACGATACATTAATGATGTTCTGCTACCCCATGTTCGCAGGTTCCGTGGTGCTGTCGGTGATAGATTCATTTTCATGGACGACAACGCAACATGTCATCGAACAGTCGCTGTCCAGGAGTGTCTTGAGAGCGAGGATATTCAACGCCTCGTATGGCCAGCATGTTCTCCAGATCTGAATTCCATTGAAAATGTGTGGGATGCTTTGAGGAGGAGTCTTGCTAGTCGCCAATGCCCTCCAATAAACAAGGACACCCTCATTCGTGCACTGACAGAGGAATGGGATAAATTACCCCAACAGCTGCTTGATAATGTTGTGCAAAGGCATCGCCCTCCATGGTGGCCATATCCCGTACTGACATCTTACGCCGGAACGCCTGCGGACGGTAATTGCATTTTTTTCACGTTTACGTATTCTGCACAAAATGGCCTGTTTGCCCCTTGAACACGTTCCAGAGCCTTCTCGATTTCAAAGCACAATAAATTGTCTTTCTTGTAACCCCTGGCATTCTGACATTATTTTATTTCACTTGGCATTCAACCACACTTACTTTTTTATACGCTATATAGCCGTTTATGATCCGTCCTTAGCAATTGTCCAGCAGTGTATTTCGTTTTCTGCACTAACGCCTTCACTCCCGAGCAAATGGAATCGTGTAAGTCATTCATAAAGAAAGGTTTATTCCAGTCTAAAGGTCTTCATAGAGTTTTTGTAGATAACGCATCAGTAAATTTATGAACATATCTGTTACAAAATGCAAACTACACACTGTAATGTTCCTTCGTTTCCGGTCATCAATGTCAACTCTGCTGATACGTGATAATCACAAATTTTGGCGCTTCTGAATAATTTTTTTTATAATTCTGATCCCACTTTATTCACTCAGATGGTTATCTATAATAGGACACATCATTATCTCTCCCACTTCGGTTACCGCAGCCGAAAATAGCACATAACACCATCTTCCATAACGCTTCACAATACAAATCCAAGCAGTGTTTGTACACCAGTTGATCACCAGGCCGTCTGCTAGGATGGTTTACCTTGCTGTGACGTCATATGCATACGGTCTATAATTGCACATGGATCAAGCTTCAGTCTTAGCCCCTCTCAAAAAATTACGAATCGCCATGTCTCGCTCCACCTCCCCACACAGCATTTTTTTTCCGTATCCTTACGTGACGGGAAGAAGTTGGGATGGGTCGACATGCAAAATGCAAAAATTACACTGGAGTAATATGGAATCAGCCTACCTAATGCCGAAAAATGAATTCCATTCTCTTGTTTTTCTTATTTGCAAATTTCTCTATTACCCTTGCATTGAAGTCCTTGATGGTTGTCACCAATCTCTTTTCGACGGGAAGCATAGTCAAAGCGGATCCTGAGTCATCGTGTTCCTGAGAAACATCTTAATTCGTTTGAGTAATGCAAAGTACCAGGCTCTGCAGTTGTCATTGGTATTGTTATAATTATCCTGAGTAGATTTGCAGTTTCGCTAAATGTGTCCTCTAAGTTCTTCAAAATCAACCGTAGAAGAGAAATTGCCCCATTCATTTGGCGGAAGTCTTGTCTTTTGTACAAAACATTCAATTTCGTTCTAAGTTTGTTTCTGTTCAGCATTGGGTAGTTTTCAACAGACAGTTTAAGCTCGTTTTCTGGAAATATTTTTGCATATGCAGGGAAATTTGCGGAATCCAGGAGTTTGGCAGCATCGAGGTGATCAGAAGGCTCAAATCGATGGAGAGCTTCTGTGATAATACCATCACAGACTTCTTCAGCATCCGAATTTCTGTGTGATTCGTTGCGTCGTCTCTTATTCTCCTGTTGAACGGGAAAGGCCGCTTCATTTCTGTTGGAACAGTCTGTGTGAATTTTGTTTACGGCCCTCACAAAAGCACCAACGCAATTTTTCACTTTCACTGTGTCTGTCTGTCTGGCTTGAAGTTGGCTGTACAGCAAATCGACGTGTGGCATTATTCAGTCCTCTAAATTGTGATGGAGTCCTCTAGATTCCTGAACGGTTTTAGAAGAAATAGATTTTTCTAATTCAGCAAAGCATTCCAAAAGTGCTTCTTGATTTTCATAAACGGCATTTACAGTTCGCGATGTGAAATTCCGTCTTGTTGCCAGTCCACTAGGAAATCGTCGCGCAACAACGGTTTCCAGTGCTGACAGACGCTGAGGTGATCGTGCGAAGAAACCTGCAAAAAAGCACCCTAGCAGATTGATTTTTCTGAGGCAGCTCATTGTACAATTAAATCTAGCTGGTGAGCATAACAGTGGATGTAGTGTGCAAGAGGAAAATGTTTATTAATTTTTACTTGAACCCCATTTTGTGCACCACTCGTCAGGGAAGCTCCATTGTAAGTTTGCGCAATAATTTTATTTTCAGATCCCTTGCAGAAAATCTTTCTTAATTCTACCAAAATTCACTGCGAAATTCAATTTGCATTATATCCACCGGGATTGAAAAATTCATAAAACTTCTCATACGCAGATCCATATTTTTCATATTATAAACAAGTGACATTTGTAAATGCTTTGAAATGTCTCTTGTCTCGTCAGCCATTAATGCTACAAATTTAGCTTCATCCATTTTCTGTTTAAGGATTTCGAGACAAACTTCCAGCATGCGGTCCAACAATTGGTTTTGAATTGTTTTCGAAGTGCCTTAAAACACCGACTGCTTTAATGTGTTAGCTTAAGACACTAACCAAAGTGTCCAGAAGACCTCGGAATATTCCACGATTATCGGATGTCTCAGTTTCATTGTGACCACGTAGCGCCAACTCGAATGCACCACAAAACTTAATGCAGTCTATTATTTTAGAAAGAATATAGCGATTTCTTTCCACTAATTCGTTGTGTTTGTGTGTTGAGTCCTGATATGCACGTTTTAACTGTGTTGCTATATTCACTCTTCCAAAGGCATTAAGATCTAGTCCACTGTTAATATGTTTTTTGTTATGTACTCGTTTAAGTGTCCGATATCTTTTATTCTTCCTTTGGACTAAGAATAATTACTTCCAAACAGTAAACAAGGAAATCAAAAAGGGGCATTCCTCACTTCACAACCACATATTTTTTTTATTGGAGGTTTAACGACCACCGTGAGCAACTCAATGGGCTATAAGCAGTCGCCCGTTCCTAATTTAGGGTCACTGGTTCCAGGGAAGGGAGAGAGCCAGTGCCGCAAGACAAACATGACATCCATGCCTCACCGGGATTCGAACCCGGACCCCTTTCAGACGAATGATCAGAGGCCATCGCTTAGACCACTGCGCCACCGGGGCGGCACACAACCACATATCCACGAATTGTTATCATATATCTTCCTACTGAATTGCCTATTATATGAACGATCTTTCCCGCATTTCGCCGTCTGAGCTACAGTATAACCAAATCTGGTGTTGGTCGACCTAAGGACTTTACTTCAATTTTTCCCTCTAAAGTTCTTGAAGAAAATGGTAGTTTCAACAAAGGATCTACTGAATTAATCGCAGTCTCCATTCATGAAATTAAAAGATTACGAAACCTACAGAACAAAGAACAAAAAATTAGAAGCACAGGTAGATTTTAACTGACTGATCGAGCAAACGTCAGGAGAGCACAGAAACAAACAATCAGATAAGTTTTCCCTCAATTCTATTGGTCAACTGCCCTGCCTCCAGTTCCGATGGGAGAAAGAGGGGGTGGGGTCTGTCTCGATGCCGTTTGCTGACGGCGATCTTATATCGTGCTGACAGCGTGCTTTATTAGCCTTGTAGCCGGCTTGAGAAAAGAACCCCCAAGAGGGGTTTGGTGTAGGAGGCAGGTATAACACACTGTTGGGGCTGTGCTATTTGGTTTGCAGGACGGAAGACCCAACGAGTAGGCGGCAGCAGAATCACGCTGTTATTCCCGTGCTAACCGACACCATAGACCGAATGGCGAACAGGAGCCTTGATTACGGCCCGTCTAAAAATCGGATTTTGTGCTGGCAGCAAATCATATGCATGCACTTTCAGCTACAATAAACAATACGAATCTGAATTCAAATTTTTTAGCGTGATTCAGCACCGCAAAACGTAGCCTCCGGCCACCACTGGATTTTTTTTTTTTATGTTTTAACACGACTTGAGAATCATTCGACTTCGTGAATTTTTTTGGAAGACTTATAGTAAAACAATTAAAATGTTACGCCCAGTAAAATGTTTTAATTTTATTATATAAATTGTCAAACATCATACTAAAAAAAAACACCAAAAGGCGATCTCGCTGTAGGTGGCTAGGACCTAAACTCTACTCACTGTGGACGGAAGTCCTACAAGAAAATGACAAATACTTCATTATAAAAAAAACAACATTATTTCCGGAGTCAGTGGCCCTAAATTAGGACAGGGGAATGCTTATAGCCCATTAAGTTGTTCACGATGGTCGTTAAACACCGAATCAAAAGAAATAAAAAAGTTTTATACAAGGGAGGGGCAAATGAAAACCTTAAATATTTTTTTTTCTCACAATTTCTTAAATAAGGGTGGTGTACACCTGTATCATTTTTCACTGTAATTTCCATTTTGTGCAATACAAGTCCTCCAGCGCTTATAAATTGCATAGATTCCTGTGCAATTTTTTTCTGTTGCATGTGAAGCCACTCATGTACCACCTACTACACCACTTCATTGAACCTGAAAGTATTTCTTCCCATCGCATCTTTGAGTGGTCCAAAGATGTGTAATCACTTGGGGGTGAATACGACGGATGGGGAAGACACTAGAAGTGCAAGTTTTGTATGGTTGCAACCTTTGCATAGGCAGCATGGGAACGAGTGTGGTCATGTTGCAACAAGACACCAGCATTCAGAAGTCCACGTTGTTCGGATTTGATGGCAGGTCGAGGATGATTCCTGTTGCATGATATGAACGGGTGCAATGATCCCCAAGGATGATTACGTAGCCTCTACCGGTCTGCATACGTATGAGGAATCATAATGCGTGCCAGCTGAAAACACCACACATCATAACAGAGCCATCGCGGCCTGCACTGTTTTTTGTAAGCATGCGGGATCTATTGCTTCGTGGAGTTGTCGTCACACCCGAAGTCGGCCATCTGCCCCAAACAGTAGGTACCGCGATTCGTCTGACTAGGCTACATGTTTTCAGTGAGATCTCATCCAATGGCGGTGTTTCCGAGCTCAGGCGAGGCCCAGAGCCTTGTGTCTCCGGTTCAGCATTGGCACTCGGGTAAGCCTTCCGCTCCCGAACCCTCCATAGAACACATGGAACATTGCAGTATCCGACGTGATGCAGCTACTGGCCCCAGCATTGAATTGCGCTGTGATTTAGGCCAATGTTACACGCCGGAACGATATCATGATGCGTTCCAAACGCCGCTGTCTATGATCGTGCAGGGCTTTTCTACGACTACACCGGTCTCGCACTCCTTTTTTTTTTTTTTTTTTTGATTGGAGGTTTAACGACCACCGTGAGCAACTCAATGGGCTATAAGCAGTCGCCCGTCCCTAATTTAGGGTCACTGGTTCCAGGGAAGGGAGAGAGCCAGTGCCGTAAGACAAACACAACATCCATGCCTCACCGGGATTCGAACCCGGACCCCGTTCGGACGAATGATCAGAGGCCATCGCTTAGACCACTGCGCCACCGGGGCGGCTCTCGCACTCCGGATACCCCCTGAGTTTGTGTAGTTCAGGTATACCCTTGAAGTTGCTGACGGTGGAAATATAAATTTCGTGGTAATTTCCGAGATAGTGTGACCCGTCTGCAGGGCGCCGACTATCATATTGTTATAGAGTGCAGCCTAACTTGTGGTCAATTTTTACATTTCATTTATGCAATAAATTTTTGTTTCGATATAAATGCAAGGCGGCACTGATAGTTATAATTAATTACGGTAATTGATCCTCTAGTTTGTTCATCACTGCCATTGTTAAAAAAAGTTTATTACCTGAAAAGTACATAATTCGTAGCCATCTGGCGAACGAGAATTGAGAAAGGCCACATGGCGACAGACTATCTCTATTTAGGACTTATGGCAATCGTCGGGTGCATTTTGGACTCCAAAGTCTGTAAAACTCATCCCAAAATTTCTCCTCTCTCGAAACTAAAGTGACATTCTGGTGGTGGCATTTCTGCGAACTGAACTGCATAAGGGAAAACCGAAGGCCACCCACAGTTAAAAACAAGGTGATAAATTCCTCTTCAAGTGGCGAAAAGTCTCGTGACGGGACAAAGAGAGGAGAGCCCAGACAGAAGAGAAACAAGCGTCGAGGCATTTTCAGAACTGATTCGATTGCGTTAACACGCAAAAGAAACGCATCGGCAAGGCGTATGGAACAAAGGCTTGAGAGCTGACCGCAGAGCGGCCAAAAAAAAAAAAAAAAAAAGAACTGGGAGAAGCAAGAGAAACATCAGAGTAAGAAAGGCTGGGAATGATTCCTTCGAAAAAATGAGCGACATTGCAATCCCTCGGACATGGGGGCTCCTCGACCAATATTACAGTAGGTCGACATCAGTGCACAAGTGCCTAGGCTGTCTACACACAAAATAAAGGCAAGAGATTTCTTGCCACTTCTCTGCGCTAAGGATATCTTAAAGACTGCCAAGGTATGTGGAATTTATCTGAACATTTGCTCACAACCTACAAGTGCCATCGGGCGATGAAACAGCGTGTAGAACTCTGTCCCCTGTGAAAGGGAGCACGCATATGGAGGCCTCCAACACATTTCATTCGTGTTTTTTTCCTTTGTGTTATGGCAATAGTTATTAAGAGCTCTTCCCTGCTAATTTGGCCTCAAGCCTATGCAGGGTGTGTGTAGTCATGAAGATATATATAGTAGTTTATAATTAAAATTACGGCAGTCATGGTAATTACTGTATCATTTTAATCACTGGTACCCAATCTCGTACTATATTCTCGCTTTTAGGTTTGCATTTAAATATTTTGGTATTTTCTCATGTATGGTTTTTTTTTATTCTTTTAGATTGTGCATGAGCAATATATATTAAGCTAGACTCTCACCAGTGTTTTAATCAATGTTAGTTTTTTTGAATCAGTGTTAGTATTTTAAATCAGTGATGTATAGAGTGTCTAAATCATTGTGCATAATTAGGCTGCCGATAGAGCAGCCCGCCATATGTTCATCTCAGCAGATTTTTTGTGCCACTCCACGGATGTGGCAGTGTATATAACATACTGTTGAATATTAAATGTCAAGCGTGCGTGAAATGAGCGTTGGGTAACTTTTCGAGCGTGTGTGTGTGCGTTGCTGTGAATTTTCGGTACATTGGGACGTGCTGGAGTTAAATCTAGGCATCCACGCCCAATCGCGGTACGGGTTTTGCGGGAAGTTTATAATTAATTTGTTATAACTAATTATTGGAAGTTATTATTAATTATTGGAATTAAGTAATTAATTTGTTGTTGCATAATTTTCGGTTGCCAACGCAAGTAGAAACTCCTTGCTAGTCTCGAGCAGCAGAGGAGCAGGGCAAAATTTTTACAAAAATGTTCTTTGAACTTTTATTTATTTTTATTTTTTGGTGGAGATATCGGTTGCCTTACTGCACGGGATACTTCACCTGGTGCCACGGCCATATCAGCCTGTAAAGGTGAGATCCAACAATATCACGTTCGAAATTGCTTAAATCTTGATAAGCTGCCATCTGAACTGCGAGTGATACTACTTGAGCTTGCGCAGATATCTGCCTATATATACGTCGTTTGCGGACGATACTATTTACCGTATGGGTGTGCTGGAATGTAATGGAAATGGTAGCGCTCTTCTCAGTGTTTTTTGGCACCTCAGTGTACTTTGGGTTCCAGAAGTGATGTAATGAACATGTGCCTTTAAATCCTATGTAAATGGACTGAATTTAAATAGTATTTGCATCAAACACAGCTTTGCAATGACAACACCCTTTTAGTTGACAATACCCAACTCATTATAATGCGTAAAAGACGGATGGGAATGCACTGCACCGGAGAGAATGACGTAGATTCGTAGCAGCGAAACACTGCGACAACTTCTGAAATAACGGTGCATCAACGTCGGCGGATTTTACGTCACGTATCTGTTGCCTTGAGAGAAATGATCTGCCAATTTTTAAAGTGTACGCCATGATTCCCCAATTAGTTATGGTTCCCGATGAGTGGGAACCATAACTTATTGGAAAATTATGGTGTCGTGCACCCCAGTTGCCCAAAATAATGGAAACACCTCGCTGAAAACAGTGAGTTTGATATGTGCTGCTTTTAGAATAAAACGAACAGGTAGCTACCATTTTTTGTACAAAGGTGGTGCTTATAGTCTCAAGAGTCTGTGTGATTGCATTGTAAATCGGTGTTTGCATAATTTCGTTCCAGGTGAAGGCACAATGAGTGGCCTGTCGGAGTTCCAAAGAGGGTAGATTGTAGGAGCCCGTCTGGTTGGAGTGTCGATAACCACAGTGGCACAGATATTGGGGATATTGAGAGGTATCGTGTCGAAGGTCATGACAGCATACAATGTTCACGGTACAACATCATCTGCGAGTACCCAGCTGTGGAAGGAAAACCAAACTCACTGCGAGAGACAGGAGAACATTAAAGAGGAGTGTGACCTCAAGGAGGAAGACCACGGTGACGAAAGTGACTGTCGAGCTTAATGCACATCTCCAAAACTCAGTATCGACCCATACCGTGCGAAGGGAATTGCATAAGCACAATTTTTACGGTAGAGCTGCGATTGCAAAACTCCTGGTGTCACAGGTGAGTATGAAACGGAGACTACAGAGGTGCCAGGAACATAAAACGTGGACTGCGGATCAATGGAAACATGTCATGTTTTCCGATGAATCAAGTTTCTTACCATTCCTCACCACAGGACGAGTTTACGTGTGGAGAACCCCCGCAGAAGCCTACAACCGAGACTGTCTCCTTCCTACAGTGAAACATGGGGGCGGTTCCTAATGGGCTGGGCCATAATCTCGTGGTTTGCAGCAGGTCCCATTATCACCTTACACGGACGGATCACTAGCGGTGACTATGTCACTCTTTTGGCCGACCGTGTGTATTCAATAGCGCAAACATTGCTTCCGTCAGGGGCTTGCTCTTTTCAAGATGATAATGCCCCGATTCACAGAAGTCAAACTGTTGAACATGGTTTGAGGAACATGAGGATGAAGTTGTACACCTTCTCTGGCCTGCACAATCACCGGACTTAAACATCATTGAGCCCCTGTAGTCTGTGTTGGAAAACAGTGTGATCGCGTTATCCTCCTCCGGCGTCTCAAGGAATTAGAGCAGTTTCTGCAGGAACAATGGTACCAAATACCACCATCCAGGACTTGTATGCGTCCATTTCAAGGAGGAGTCAAGCAGTTTTAAATGCCAAGGGTGCTCCCACACCATGTTGGGTACGTAACACCTATTGTTTCGAGGTGTTTCCATTATTTTGGACAACTCCCGTATATTGTAAGGCTTAAACCACAATTATAAAGATGAATTTCTACGAAAAATTGCACGGCTCTATGCGTGACATTCCTTCTACACTGTATTTTCTTCTATTTTAGAATTACCTTTGTGGACAATGTCTGTCTCGTGGGCCATTAAAACAGTATTCCACGGGTCACGGGTTGAAAATCCCTGCTCTAAAAAAGGAATTACGTTATGTAACAAATGCCGGAGAACGCTTAATGGAAGTCTAAAACGGGCCGGTCCATTAATTGGAAATTCTAGGCCGGGCCGGGGTTTCTAAATTAAACTCCGTGCAGACCTATATATACACTATATTGACAAACGTCACCGGACACTCCTTCAAAAGCAAATTAACGGATCCGCTGCGTTGTTAAGATGGGTGGTACAGCTACAAACGGTGTAAAAACAAGCCTGCAGCTGATCGCAATCATATCGTACTGTGAGGTTGAGTGAAAATGTCGAGACGGGAGAGAACTGACTTTGAGAAAGGAAAGATTGTTGGGTGTTATATTAGTGTGTTGTCCATAAAAGAAACCGTGAGGTGTTTAAACATACCCAAATCAACTGTTTTGGATGTACCGAATAAGTGGAAGACACATGGCATGGCTGAAGTAGCGAAATGTACCGGCAAATCAAAGAAAGTCAGTGATACAGGACGTCGAAGCCTCAGAAAAGTCGTTACAGCTAATCGACGTAGTACTGCACAAGCCCTCAGTGTACAGGTGAGTAAAAATGCTGGAACCTCGGTATGTACACGTACAATTCGCAGATAAGTTCATTCCATGGGCTACCGTGGTCGTGCGGCTGCTCATAAGCCATTCATCTCCACTCGGAATACTACTCGTCGTTTAGCATGGTGTAAAGAACATTTATCGTGGACCGTAGATCAATGGAAACTGGTCCTATGGACTCGTGAATCCAGATACACGATCCATCAGTCTGATGGCCGTGTGTGAGTATGGTGGCAGCCAGGGAAACGCTATTTACCACAGTTTACTGTTCCTACGGTCAAGTTTGGAGCTGGCAGTGCACTCGTGCTGGGGTGTTTTTCGTGGTATGGCCCCTGCCCATTGGTTATCGTGGACAAACCTGTTAACCAGCACGTCTACCTCGATATTCTGGACAATTATGCCCTACCAACTCTGTGGCAATACAATGAAACCGAGCCTTCTTGGTACCAGCAGGATAATGACGAGCCATAAAGCAAGGACTGCTACGGCGTGGTTTGACGATAATTCCGTATCGTGTGTAGACTGGCCAGCACAGAGCCCTGATCTTAATCCCATACAGCACTTATGGCATGAATTAGAGCGCTGCATAAGAAGTTTGGAACCAAAACCTACTACTAAGTAACAGTTAGCGGCAGCATTATGTACTGAATGGCAGCGTATACCTATCGTTGTGTTCCAAAACATTATCGAAAGCATGTCTCGAAGGATCAGTGCATGCATTAAGGCCAAAGGTGAACCGACACCGTACTGATGTGTGTCAATAAATGCTATGTTGTGTTTCTCTTCTAGGTGTCAGGTGACTTTTGTCAATACAGTGTATATTAGTAGGCAATATGTGTAACGGTTGCATGACGATTACAGTTCACAAGAATGTTTCTTGACTTTAGAAAAAAAAATGTGTACACAATTTCCTAAATGAGTGGGGACACGCGTTTAATTTTTACATGATTCATCATTTTGTGAGCAAACTGAGCTTTGGCAAAAAGAGCTCCTAAAATTTAATTCTTTTAGGTAATTTCTTCCTAATTCTTTGCGTGTAATTTGTCAAACGGCTGATTACCCCGTGTGTGACCTAGATTTATAGTTTTGAGCCGTTCAAGTTACAAATCCAAACATACTGTATTTACCAGTGGTGTAATTAGGCATTTCTGCGGCCGGAGCGAACAAAAAAATATGGCACCACTCCTCCCACCGAAGTCGTTAACACAAAGAGCTTTATCGCCTAAAATATTATGGACATGTCTGCATTATTTAATACCCACACGCATATACAATTACAGTTTCTCAAATGAAGTAACACTGGCCAACGGAAATTGCTTCTGATATTTCGCTTCACACTAAATTTTATACTATTTTATACTACTTTTTGTCATACACTGACGGAAAAAAATCCCAACACCACGAAAAAATAGTTGTAGAGGAATGAAATGGCGGCAATACATTTGTATAAGTATAATATTTAATCGATTAAGGTTTCAAGATCACAGCTTAATGTAAGCGCGAGAAGAGCCATTTTAAATGTGAAATGCTGGTACATTAATAACCGGTGTAACCGCCAGAATGTTGAATGCAAGCACGCAAACGTTCTTGCATTGTGTCGTACAGGTGCTGGATGTCAGTTTGTGGGATGGAGTTCCATGCCTGTTGCACTTGGTCGGTCAATACAGGGACGGTTAATGCTGGTTGGGGGTGACGCTGGAATTGTCGTCCAATGATGTCCCATACGTACTCGATTGGAGAAAGATCTGGTGATCTAGCAGGCCACGGCAACATGTCGACGCTCTGTAGAGCATGTTGGGTTACAACAGCGGTATGCGGGCGAGCGTTATCCTGTTGGAAAACACCCCCTGGAATGCTGTTCATGAATGGAAGCACAAAAGGTTGAATCACCAGACCGACGTACAACTGTGCCGTCAGGGTGCGTCGGATAACCACCAGAGTGCTTCTGCTGTCATAGGAAATTGTTCCCCAGACCATAACTCCAGGTGTAGGTCCAGTGTGTCTCGGCCGCAGACAGGTTGGTTGCAAGCGCTCACCTGGCCTCCTTCTAACCAACACACGGCCATCACTGGCACCCAGGCAGAACCGACTTTCATCAGAAAACACAACAGATCTCCACTCCGTCCTCCAATGAGCTCTAGCTTGACACCACTGACGTCGCAAACGGCAGTGGTTTGGAGTAAGTGGAATGCACGCCACAGGGCGTCTGGCTCGGAGCTGTCCTTCAAGTAACCGATTTGTAACAGTTCGTTGTGTCACTGTGGTGGCAACTGCAGCTCGAATTGCTGCCGCAGACGCGGTACGATGCGCCACGGCCATACGCCGTACACGGCGGTCTTCCCTCTCAGTAGTGCCACGTGGCCGGCCGGAACCCGGTCTTCTTGAGGCAGAACCTTCCCTTGACCACCGCTGCCAACAATCATGCACATTGGCTACATTCCTGCCAAGTCGTTCTGCAATATTGCGGAACGAAGATCCACCTTCTCGTAGCCCTATTACACGACCTCGTTCAAACTCCGTGAGCTGTTGATAATGGCTTCTTCGTCTTCTTAAAGGCATTCTTGACTAACATCAACACACTCCGTCGAATCTCAACGATAACTAACGCTCTCGAACGTTACAGCGCGTATTTACAGCAAACCTGCTTTGCATGTTCAGAGGGCGCTACTAGCGCCACACGTATGCGCCGAGCGCGAAATTTGCATAGACGTCATCTTATAAATGTACTCTCACCGCCTACCAACTGTCGTTTATCTAACACAACCCCTTCTTGGTGTTGGGATTTTTTTCCCGTCAGTGTATTATCTTATAGTTAATTGCTAAGTAATAGTCACTAACAGTTTTGTAATGGACTTTAAAAGCAGGCTAGTTTATCGGCAGATCAGAGAAAAACTTTTGCAAAGTTATTGCCATTTTGATTGTAGTTTAACAACCTAAATTTTAAGTATTTTATTGGGTTATGACTGCAAACAGGGTATTAGGGAACTAGATGTAATTTCTTATCCCAAACGGGAACGGCATTTTACCCTCATTAATTGCGTCGGAAAAAATTAAGAAATGGGTACAGCACTCAGCGGAAAACTTTCGTTTATTTCTCATGCCCTTACTTACATCAAGGATGTTTTGAGCGGTAAAGTTGAACTGGACGCTGAACGCCGTTTAGCGCTGTAGAACTCTAAATGTGAAGAGATCGGTGAGTTTCACAATTGCTCCGGAGTTGGATCTTAGGTACCACATTAAACGGACCTAATGCAGCTTGCATTAGTAGCAATTATGATCGAATATTTTTTTATCTTCAAAAATATGAAAGATATACATATCTTGTAACGTACGAAAAACCGCGACGTCATTTCTGATTGCGAGCAACCTGCATCCCCTGAACATTTTTAGGAAGAAATGATAATTAGCTGCCGCCAAGCTATCGCAACTGGTGCAAGAAATTATAGGTAAATTCTCTACCACAAACTGGTGCAAAAGTTTCAACTGAGATTTTAATCAGTTATTTTTGCGGGACAGGTTGCGCCTCAGATATTTACAACAGAAGAGGGTGCAGCGGTACACCTCATACTTAAGATGTTATCAGCTTTTCATTTTCATTTTTTTTTGTTTTAGTTAAACCCTTAAACCACCTTCTGTTATGAAAGGTGAATCACTACCACTGTGAGCAATTTAGGAACGGCTATTAGCATCCCTAATTTGAGACGGCTAGTTCCAGGAAGGGAAGGGACGGCGACACCGCTTTATCTGGGGCTCGATTCCGGCACCAGCGCGGTTGATTGGCAGACAGCATCCGGCGCTTCTGACCAATTGGCAAATGGGGGGGGGCTTCCATTTTCCATCAGGAGGAAATTCTGTTACGTTTTGCAGCAGTGTTTTCATGTTGAAATTTCAGTCCTTTTTTTTTTTTTTTTTTTTCTTTCAGATATTAACTGAACTTTCTGTTCATTTGGGAAATGTCTGATGTCAAACATTCCGGCGGTTGTCACTGTGGTGCTGTCCGCTTCAATGTCTGGGCACCAGCCAAAGTCACCGTCTACATTTGCAAGTAAGACCCTATAATTTCAGGATTCGATTTTCAGAATTATATTTCATTTCAGTGTTTAGAAAAAGTACGAGTATCAAATGCCGATTTCATTTCCTGAATGCATTTCTTGAGTGATTCACCTTTCATAACAGAAGTGAACAACTCTGTGTAGAAATATTTACTGCACTACTACTTGTTTCATGTCTGTTTTTGTTTTTTTGTTTCGGTGTTTAAGGACCATCATGAGCAACTCTAAAGGCTCTGAGCAGTCGCCTGTGCTTAATTTAGGGCCACCAGCTCCAAGAAAACGCACATAATCAGCAGTGGCGTGCCCAAGGTGTGTGTGTGTGTGCTGCGCGCGGGCGGGGGGGGGGGGGGGTTGAACCCCAAAAGGCAAAATTTGGAACCTTTCGATACTTAAAAAACGCGATTTTAAAAGGCAAAGTTTTGTGAGTATTTGATCTTGATTTTATGTCTCATGGCAACAACTTAACGTGTCTCCCCCACGAAGACGAGGAATAAGCGAGGAGCCAAGGACCAGGATGTCACGAAGACGAAGAATTAGGCGAGGAGCCAAGGGCTAGGATGTCACGAAGACGAGGAATAGGCGAGGAGCCAAGGACCAGGATGTCACGAAGACGAGGAATAGGCGAGGAGCCAAGGACCAGGATGTCCCATTGCAATGAAGAGCCAATAAATGAGTATATTGAAAGTTCCTATGGCGACAAGGCAATACAAAATTTGAGTTCCATGACATATTTCAAATTACTCTAAAGCACGCTGAAAGGCAAGGAGTTTTGATTAAAATATCAAGAATAACATCAAAACAAAACCAACGCTGTAGCATAAGATGCGTTCAGAATTCCACGATGCTTGACAGACAGGAAATCCAAGCAAGGGAACGCACAGTGCACTGAATTTTTTGCAAGTGATTTGAATGGCTCGCTATAAGAAATTAATCGCAGAACTGAAATTGTTGTACCGTAAGATCGCCAGTAAAGAAAAGAAGCCTGGCCAAAAAATGTATTAAGTGCTTTAAAACTGTGCTACAGGGAAATGTTACCCAATATAAAAACATTGTTTCACATATTAAGTACTCTACCAGCGACAACTTCAGAAAGTGAGCTTTCGATTTCAACACTGTGTCTCTTAAAATCAAATCTACGTAATACCATATCAGAACTGAGACTCAATGGGTTAGTATTACTTCACATTCATCGAGAATGTACATCGACAGCTTGAGAAAGTGAGCTTTCAGTTTCAACATTGCGTCTCGTAAAATCATATCTACGTAATACTATACCAGAATTGAAACCCAATGGGTTAGCATTACTTCACATTCATCGAGAATACACACGAAAAGCTGAAGAAGTTTTAGATGAACTAGAGAAAAAAAAAAAAAAAAAAAAAAAGCAGAATGCTGGAAATAAGATCAAGGCATTAGTCTAGAAGCCTGCCAGGGAGGCTAAGCATCCCCTCGAAAGAATCAACGAGCGTAATAATTAGTGCACACGATATTTGATACTAAGGATATTTTTGTTCAATTTCAACTAATTCGACTGTAAAAAAAATTCAAACAAGGCTTGGAAATTTCAAACTTTGTTCTGATTGGTGAAACAGGTTTTGAGTCATTTTAAGCATCCAGAGGGTACCTCCTTTTTGGTACTTTAATGACGCCAAAAGAGGAGGTGCTACCGAGATTAAGTTATTTGCTTATGCATCATACATGTATATAAAGTATATACACGATCGAGTCACATTATTCTGACCAGCAGCTAATATCCATAGTAACCGCCGTGTGCAGGGCAGACAAGAACTTAGACGAGCTGGAAGTGACTCAATAAGGTGCTGGAAGGTGTTCACCGGTATGTGGAGCCATGCTGACTGCAGTGCATCTGACAGATGCTGGAGGGTGCGTGGTGGAGAATCAATAGAGCAAACAACACGATCGTGGTGGTCCCACAGATGCTCAATTGGGTTTAAGTCTGGGGAATTAGGCGGCTAAGGAAACAATTTGAAGTCTTCATCGTGCTCTTCTAACCACTCTCGGACATTTCTAGTTGTGTGACACGTCGCATTGTCGTTCTGGAAGATCCCAACCGCCCCAGGAAAAACAATCAGCATTTATGGGTGTACGTGGTCTGCAAGGATGGATTCATAACGAACTCGGTCTATAGTGCCTTCTACAGGTATGAGTGGACCCAGAGAATGAATGCCACGAAAACATTCCCTAGACCATAAGCATGTGTTCTTCCAGCAATTGTTGAAGAGTGTTTGTTCTCCGATGTTTCTCGCCTTATACGCCAACGTCCATCCGTTCGATGAAGCAGAAAACGTGACTCATCGGAGAAGGCAATCCTTTGTCAATCAGCGGAGGTTCAATTTCCATACTGCCGTGCAAATGTGAGCATTTTCCGCCGACGCACCTTCGTTAGCATAGGTGCAGTGACCATCCGTCTTCATCGAAGCCCCATACACAGCAGGGTTCGCTGAACTGTTGTTTTAGACACACTTCCGGTAGCTCCCTGGTTCATCCGGCCAGTAAGGTGGTCCTATGTAGCGTGTCGGTCGGCCATCAAGCACCTTCGAAGCCGACGTTCACCTCTCACATCAATGGCACGTGGTGTTCCGTAGTTTCCACGTCGTTTATTCGCAGTGGTGTCATTTTTCCAATCGCAATACACTTTAACCGCAGCAGCACGCGAACAGTTCATAAACTGCGCTGTTTCAGAAATACTACCAGCCTTGGCCAGAAAGCCGATAATCATCTCTTTTTGCAAATCTAATAAATCTCTCCTTTTATCCATGATAGCAACGAGTGATATGTTTTCAGAATGTCTACAGTACACCTTATATACCTCCAAGCCATCTCACGACACATGCCTTCTTTCATTGGCTACTCGCTGTTTACGTCAAAAGTAGGAGGTAGTCACAATAATGTGACTCGGCTGTGTATAACGGAAAAAATTCTAGTCTCCCTTGCATTTCTAGGAACCTCCGCTAGAGTTTACCTCTAGCTACGGCCTTGAATACGACTGGAGTTATAGTAAGTAAAAGTAACGTAAGAGTTGAATCAAATCAAAATAATATTTGCCGAAATGAGTGCCGTCAGGGCCAAGAATTGTTATTCTTCCCGTACAATGAAACAAGTTAGTAAAATCATGCGATGCATTGATTATGATACGCTTTCCAACATACCAGAAATCATTAGTCAAGTTATGAGGATAATGGCTGTTGAATAATTCTCGCTCCTGTGTCCTGATCTTTGATCCCATATCGATGATATTCAACAGAACCGGTTCAGTATACCTCCGGAACAACATGATAAAGTTTTGTCGCAATCGAAGCATATTTACGTAAGTTACGACGCATAAGGGCGATGGAATGGATCCCGCTCCTATGTCCTGACTTTGGACTCATTTCGTCCATTTTCAATAGTGTTCGTCCTCAGGTTGTCCACTACCACATAGTAAAATTTCATCGAAATCGAACCATTTTTACGCGAGTTATCGTGCGGACAGACAGATAAACAGACGGACAAAGCTGGAGCATATACGCTTATTCAACCTACGGTTGGAAAGCGTAAAAAAGAGCCATTATACAAATGAAGAATGTTTCACTTGAAGGTAAATTTTTGTGTGTGTGTGTGATTGAAGGTTTAACGACCACCGTGAGCAACTCAATGGGCTATAAGCAGTCGCCCGTCCCTAATTTAGGGTCACTGGTTCCAGGGAAGGGAGAGAGCCAGTGCCGTAAGACAAACACAACATCCATGCCAAACCGGGATTCGAACCCGGACCCCTTACGGACGAATGATCAGAGGCCAACGCCTTAGACCACTGCGCCACCGGGGCGGCGGTAAATTTTTATTTCGTTCTAGAATTACTTGTATCTTTAAATCATTTAACAGTAAGAAGTGAAGCGTTCTTGTTTTGGGCACAGATAAATAGCAAAGTATAAGTGATCAGACATTAAGATGGTGATAAGAATATTAACAATAATTTCCAGCAGCATTTATTTGAATATTTTTGCGCGGATGTTGCATACATTTCAAAAATGCACTCACAAAACATTCAGTTGTATATACAAAGAAAAAAAAATTCGTACCTTTCCCTCCCCGCCCCCGAAAAAAATACCGGGCACGCCACTGCGTTAGCACTCTTGCTGCAGTTTTTTTTTCTTTTTTTCCGAGTTTGATGAAAAAACAAACAAACCCGCGAGCAAGTAAGGGCCATCAGCAGTCACCTTAGATGCGGCGGATTGAGAGTTACCGGGGCCCTGCTCACGCCATCGGTTATGGGCCCTACTCACTTTGCCCGCTATCCTTGGAAACAATGTTTTTTGTTATCACAAAACCACTCCTTCCCCCGCCCTGCTTCCCCGCTCTTTTTTAGCACGTGTTTTGCAAACAAGTTAGTAAAATCATGCAATGCATTGATTATGATACGCTTTCCAACATACTAGAAATCAAGTTATTACTCAAGTTATGAGGAAAATGGCTGTGGAATAAATCTCACTCCTGTGCCCTGACATTTGATCCCATTTTGATGATATTCAACAGAACTGGTTCAGTATACCTCCGAAATAACATGATAAAGTTTTGTCGCAATCGAAGGAATTTTACGTAAGTTATGATGCGTAAGGGCTATGGAATAGATTCCGCTTCTGTGTCCTAACCTTTGACCCATTTCGCCCATTTGCAATAGGATTCGTCCCCAGGCAGGTCCCTACAACATACTAACATTTCACCCAAATCGAAACTTTTTTACATAAGTTATGACGCATAATGACGATGGAAGTGATTTCGCTCCTATGTCCTGACCTTTAACCCGTATTTTGCCAATTTTCAATAAGGTTTGTCCTCAGATGGTCCCCTACCACATACTAAAATTTAATCGAAATCGAACCTTTTTTTACGTTATGACGCCTAAGGGCAGTGGAATGGATCCCGCTCCTATGTCCTGACCGTTGACCCCATTTCGTCCACTTTCAATAGGGTTCCTTCCCAAGTGTTCCCCTATCACATACTAAAATTTCATCGAAATTGAATGATTTTTACGCGAGTTATCGTGCGGACGAACATACGCACACAACGCGTGACGTAATGAGGCAGATGGGAATCGCGACCATCTGCTCGCAAGAGTGTGACGTCATAAAACTTAAGATCCGTACACAACGCGTGACGTAATGAGACAGATGGCGTGACCGCGCGCCAGCATCTAATGGGACGACGCTACGACATTACACCAAAAACGTGGTAATTCGGGGTGGTTATTAACCCACTAAACGAATTTTCCTAAAAGTCGAGATGAAGCTAAATCGATTTCTAGTACCAGAAAACGGTAGGTTAACGACTTTTATCAAAATCCTTAGAGCCGTTTTCAAAATAAAATTTACATACATACAAGAATTGCTCCTTTAAGGTGAACGTCAAGTAATTTTGCTTCCTGTACTTCGAATGGAAAAATTTCTGTACACATTTTCTTCCCAATTAATACGTTCCCAAGGATGAAAATTTGAACATCGATTGAAATAGCTTCATTTTATAACTTGGAATACTTAATATTTTCTAAAACATAACCATAATTATGCAATCCAACATTTGTTTGTCTACTGACGGCATGAAAATACAGGTCGCGCCATATTTTTTCTGGACAATTAATGCGTTCACAAGGATGAAAATTTGAACATCGATTAAAATAGCTTCATTTTATAACTTGCAATACCTAATATTTTCTAAAACATAACGATAATTATGCAATCCAACATTTGTTTGTCTACTGACGTCATCAAAGTACAGGTCGCGCTATCCTTTTTCTGGTTTCAACACCACCAAAGGAAACGTTATTGATTTTTAATATAATTATGGTTATGTTTTAGAAAATATTAAGTATTCCAAGTTATAATAATAAGTTATTTCAATCGATGTTCAAATTTTCATCATTGGGAACACATTAATTGTGAAGGAAATGTGTACAAAGTTTTTCCATTGGAAGTATGGGAAGCAAAGTTACTTGACGTCCACCTTAATAATATGGGATAAGGGCGATGGAATGGATCGCAATCCTATGTCCTGATCTTTGACCCCATTTCATCCATTTTCAATAGGGTTCGGTGATCTCCTACCACATACTGAAATTTCATCGAAATCGAACCATTTTTACGCACGTTATGACGCATAAAGGCAATGGAATGCATCCCGGTCTTATGTCCTGACCTTTGACCCAAATTCACCCATTTTAAATAGGATTCGTCACCAGGCGGTCCCCTACCACATAGTAAAATTTCATTGAAATCGAACCATATTTACGTAAGTTATGACATATAAGTGCAATGGAATGAATCCCGCTCCTACGTCGTGACCTTTGACCCCATTTGTCTCATTTTCAATAGGGTTCGTCCCCAGGTAGTTCCCTACCACATACTAAAATTTCATCGAAATAGAACCATTTTTACGCCAGTTATCGTGCGGACAGACGGACGGACGGACAGACAAAGCTGGAGCATATACGCTTCTTCAACCTACGGTTGGAAAGCGTAAAAAAATACGTGCTTATGTTATCACCTTGTCCTTATGTCTGTGGATAGATCTTCTCTAGAACTGTTAGACTGATTTGAAAAATTCTTTTTCCTTTGGGTAGCTTGAAATGTGAGAACAACGATCTTTGCTACCACGTTTTCTTCTGATGCATAATTTCGCGGCTAGAGCGCGTAAATGCAGGTGCTATCGAATTCAAAATACATTTTATTCCATATCGTCGCTTCTAAATATCCAATTGAAAAAATTCTTTCTTTCCTTAGATACCATTTATAACGAAACTATTTTAGGTACAGCTTCTTTTTCAAGTAGTGCACAGTTTTCCCGCTAGGTGGCATAAAGGCAAATTGCTATTTCACGGATATTCCTGCTTCGAAAGGTCCGATAGAAAAAAATCTTTTTGCTTCTTATAGAGCTTCCAATGAGAAATGTTCTACATGTAATTTATACGCTTTGGGAAAATTAACTGTTTTGCTACTAGGGGCGGGGCGTAAGCGTATATTTGTATTTTTGATGTATTTACCGCAATATACCCGTGTCTAAAACCTAGATTCAAAAAATTCTTTGGCGATCAGTTACTGCTCACCACGAAAACTTTTTCGGGAGTACCTCCTGATTAAATAACGCATAGTCTTTTCACCAGGAGACGTAATAGTGTATCTTACTTTTCTCAATATTTCTGCTTGTCCGATTTGAAAAAATCTTTCTTTGCAGGAGAGCGTTTTTGGGACAAAATGCTTTGCATATAATTAAAATTTTTTTATCAACTAACAAGTTGGCCACTAGAGGGCATAAGCTCACGTTTCCGGTTACAGCATATTTACAAAAACAACTGTGCGTTTAAGCACCGGATTAAAGGAATCCTTTTTTGTTCAGATACTACTAACCACGAAAACATTTTGTGTACATTTCCTGCCGAAATCAGTTTTGCCGCTAGGGGGCGCAGATGTTTTATAAGACTTTTTCTCGGTATGTTTCCTTCTAAAAGTCCGATTTAAAAAAATATTTTAACAACGGATACCATTCACCACGTGGAACACTTTGCATGCATTTATGAGCTTTTTATTTCTCAGTTCTTGACGCTAGGTGGTGTTAGCGTGTATTTATGTTCTTCGCTTATGTAAACCTATGCATGTATCTCTTCTTCTAAAAATCCTGTTGACGAATTTCTTTTTCCTACTGTATGCCATTTGCTACAGTAAAAGTGGACAACACAACCATCTTTAAATAATGCACATTTTCCCGCTAGATGGCATAAGTGTCAAAACTTTTTTTTATCGCTATCTCTGTTCCCAAGAGACATATTTGAATTTTTTTCCTTAGCATAGCTTTCGTTATGAAGAACTTTTTAAGTATGTTTTCTATGATACTTTTCTACTATTCAAAATTCGGCCGCAACGGGACATCAGGATATTCTTCTACACTCACAGACAATGCAGTTTTCGCACCTACAAGAAAACATGCTACAACCGCGAAACTTTGCAAATAGCTAGAGTGCGTGCGGGTATGCAAATGATCCACGTTTGGTGCGATTGCGCATGACCGCACACCCTGTGGTGGCGCTGCAAGCACGAACCGGAAGCCTTATAAACCGGCGTGTAGTCGATTCTCCATGAAAGCGAAAAGCACCGGCCGACGCAAGCAAGAGTACAGAGTGACAAGAATGCCGGGTAGACACCAGGGACGTCGATTTACGCAACTTACGGACTTTGAGAAAGGCCTGATCATCGGACTGAAAACCACAGGGTGGTCGGCGTTCCCTATAGCCCGCCACGTGGATCGTTCTGACAATACCGTCCAACTATGTTGGAAACAGTGGACCCGTGACGGCACTGCCATATGGTAGAGCGGCTCCGGACGGACCAGGAGGACCACCGGTAGAGGGGATCGACGGATCGTGCGCCAAGCACGAACGGATCCCACGGGGCGCGGTCCACTATACAGGCAGATGTAGCGGTTCCTATGTGCCCACAAACCATTTTCCGACGCCTCGCGGAAGCGAATCTGCAATCCCAGCGCACCTTACGTGTGCTGCCATTAACACCGGAACATCGCCGGCTCCCTGTGCAGTGGTGCTAGGCCATAGCGACGTGGAACGCCACAGTGTGGTGTTTAGTGATGAGTGCCGCTTCGTTTTGGGGACAGTGTTCATCGTGTGCAGGTGTGGAGGTCCCCGGGTCAAGGGCACAATCCCAAAATCGCTATCGAGCGCCACACTTCCCCTACTGCGGGCATTACGGTCTGTGGAGCCATTGCTTACGATAGCCGATCAGCTCTAGTAGTGGTACGTGGATCACTGACGGACCAGCGGTATGTGGATGAGATCATACGGCCTCGTGTGCTCCCATTCCTGGCCGGGATTCCAGGTGCGCTGTACCAGAAGGATAATGCCTGCCCACACACGGCTCGGGATGCCCAGGACTACCTATACATCATATACAGACACTTTCATGTCCTGCCCGCTCCCCGGACATGTCCCCTATCGAGCATGTGTGGGACCATTTGAAGCGACGGCTGCCGCCGTTCCGAAATATCCGGGATTTGGAGCACACCGCCCAACACGTGTGGGCCATTCTGCCGCAGGGCAACATCAGACGTCTGTTTGCCTGAACAGACGCCAACACTGACGTCTGTTCGCATGTATCACAGCACGAGGCGGTGCGACGCGCTACTGAAGACGACCGGACTGCGTGCCATAGATCCCTCCGTAATTGTCATGCAGCTCTGTTTTTGCCATTATGTGTATCATTCATCTGTATCATTACGTCCATAAAATTTCAGTTTAATACGATGCTTCCTTCTTGTGCGCAAATTTCATTGTCCATGAGTGTGCAAAGATAAGAATCGTGAATACACTAGGCACTTTTCCGATTCCGGTTTCTTCTAAATCTCCGTTTTTAGCAAAATGTTCAAATGTAAATAAATTTTGCTGGCCATGTCGGCTCTTTAGCTCTGAAAAAAAAAAAACTATTTGGAAAAAACATTGGAGCCAAGAAAGACGGTGGTTAAGCTCTTCTCAGCATAGAAATGGCCTCACTGGAACAGCTCAGAAATAATCCCCAGTTCAATATCAATAACGCTGTAATAGAAGATTTTTGGGCCCAAACGAGACCTCTAGATTTCATGTTTTAGTTAATTGAATGTCATTATGTAATTAGTATGTAAATTAGTTGCTATATATGCTGTGATGTACATTGTTTAAAACGTTCTTAAATCTGCAACTGCAATGCAAATTTTACTATTGCGGTAAAACGAATTTTTTAATGTACGTTTGTATCTGCATTCCTTCGATTTACAACTAAGTGTAGATTACCCTCTTCTCGGAATCAGCATACGCCACTACTTACATTATGTATTTAAAATTATGCGCAGTTTTTCCTTATAGGTGATGTAAGTGTATTTTTTTTTTTTCAGAAGTTAGATTTTCTTAAAAAACTGCTTTGAAATATATTTTTTGTGTCGGAAAAGATTCAAAAGACCTGCTTATTACAACCGAAAATTCGGTGTCATCTTTCTTGTTTTTCGCTTTCTTATACTAATGCGTAAAAAGTCAGTAAATGTGATAGGAAAATAAGGAAGTTTTTTTTTTTTTGGAGTTTTAGCGACCGCAGTGAGCAACTCGATGGGCTCTAAGCAGTCGCCCATCACTAATTTAAGGTTACTGATTCCAGGGATGGGAGAGAGCCAGTGTCTTTCGACAAGCACAACATCCATACCTGCTCGGGATTCGAACCTGGACCAATCTCGGACGAATGGTCAGAAACCACTGCTTAGAGCACTGGGCTAACAGGGCGGCAAATGAGAATGTGGAAAGGAGTAATCGCAAAAAAATTAGACGTCAACATTTCAACAGAAATACACATTTTGTGTTCATCCGAACATTATTTGATAATTCTTATTACCACGGTTTGTGTGTGTGTGTGTGTGTGTGTGTGTGTGTGTGCGTGCGCGCATGGGTGTCGCAGGCAAGGTCCTGGGAGGATATGTCCCCTCCAATATTTCTGACCCCTCCATATTTCTGACTGCAACTCTTTTCTTTTTTTTTCATTTTTTTCATTCAATTAACACTTGCGCCCCCCCCCCCCTCACCAATTCCTACTTGCCAGCGACGCTCATGGCGCGTGTGTGTGTTTTGTCGTCATAGCTCAAAACCAATTATGACACCCAGGTAGCGCAGTGGTCTAAGCCCTGGCTTCTGATCATTCATCCGAGCTGAGTCCGAGTTCGAATCCCCGTGAGGCATGGATGTTGTGTTTGACTTACGGCCCTGGCTCTCTCCCTTCCATGAAACCAGTGGATCTAAATTGGGGACGAGCGACTGCCTATACAGGGGGTGAGTCGAATGATTTGCAATATTTGGATCACTGTATGTCTCCATAGGTACCTTTACGACGAAAGCTGACTAGTATTCAAAGTATAGGCCATCGTGTTACACCGTCTCTAGCGATCCGTCTGTCAGTTCTTCGATTCCGCGGCGGTACCAATTCTTGTCCTTCAAGGCGAAGAACTCCTTCACCCCAGCTGACACCTCCTCCTTTATGTTGAAGTGTCACCCGCGAAGGAAGTGGACCATGGACCAAAACTAGTAATAATCAGACGGGGCAAGGTCCGGACTACATGCTGGGTGTGGCATCAGTTCGATGCCCTCAAGTTCCTGTTTTTTTCCTGTGTCGTTCGCGCGGTATCAGGCAGAGCATTCATTGTCCTGCTGTAGGAGAGCGCGCTTTCTGTTCACCAGTGCTGGGTACTTCTCCTCTAAAACGGCATACATCAGCTCCAGTTGTTCAGAGTAGAGGTTGGCGTTGATGGTTCGACCGTCTGGAACAAATTCGTAATGAATTATCCCCTCGAAATTCCACCAGACGCAGAGCATCACCTTGTGCTCGAAGCGCCCACATTTGGCAACAGGTTCAGGAAGCTGTCCCGGGCTCAACCACTGCCGTCGTGTGTTAGGATTACGGAAATAGAATCACTTTTCATCGCACGTAACAATTCTCTTGATGAAACGTACATCGCGCGGGTTCTCCAGGAGTTTCATGTGCACTTCCACTCGGCGGTTTGCTTCAGCTGGCGTCAGTTCGTGCAGCTCCTGCAGACCTTGTCGAGGTCCTGAAGGTGACGGACCTCGATAGTCTGTGATATGTCATACCTCCGAGTTCTGATTGTCTGATTTGCCTCTACGTCCCGGCGCACGGCCTCCGAATCCACGGTTCTCGGCCTACCTGACCTTGGCTGATAGTCGAGGTTTCTGTCACCTGATCGAAATTTCTTGAACCATTTGGTTGCGGTGCTGTGGTGCACGGAACCTTTCCCTTTTGCATAAAAAATGTTTCGTGTTGCTTGAACAGCGTTATAGCCGAGTTCAAACTCGCAAAGCGAAAGTTACGTAATTAGCCGGTTGTGGCTGTTCATCTTTTAGGCGTCCCAACCACAGATAGAACGACGACATGCAATGCTGTTCACAGCAACGACTACCACTTTATATCCCTTTCGATTGACTACAGTGCGCGACTTGAACTAGTTTAAACACGTGACATACTGGCTGTAGCACATACGTTTATGCAAATATAGCAAAACTTTCGACTCACCCTCTGTAGCCCATTGAGTGGATCACGGTGGTCGTTAAACCCCCAACGACAACAACAACAACAACAAAGACTATTATAGTTATCAGGACGAAATTTAATATTTAGGCATTTTGTGATATATTTTGACGCGGAATAAGAAGTGGAAGTTACAAGTTGGAACGCCTTTGTTGAGAAAGAGAAGTGGGAATTATCTAAGGATTGTTACAGAAGCATAGCACTGTAGCACTTAAAATGTTACATACGGTTAGTTCATGGCGCTGCTTCAACTGACAGTTATGCCACATGCGATAGGAGATCTTCTGTCATATACCATCAGATTCCGTATCATTGACAGCTTCCCTAAAAAATCCTGAATATGGAAGAAATCAGCTATCGTGTCTCATAAAACAAGCTTTCCCAAAGCCACTTTACTTATGATTGCCTCTTAAACAGGACTGATGAGAAGAAAGAAATATTGAGGGAAAGGTGGGCGGTCGTATCCCGAATTAAAGAGAAAAATGGTCATTATATTCTACGTAAATCGGATAGAAATAACCCGATAATCTCTGAGCTCAGTTGTGCAGGATTAAGTAATAGATTAATTAGCTCTCAGAATGAGTTTTAGTTAATTTGTATTAACCTAATAAACTGATCAAAATTACTAAGTTGGCAAACAGAATAACCACTTCCTAGCTTACTGTTCCTCATGTAACATTACATCAAAAAACTTGAAAATATCATTATTTTGGGGACTCTGCAAAATTGCGCGGCTCCGCGAGCTTCCGTATAAATCCACCAGTTCCTAATTTGGAGTCACTTGTTCCAGGGAAGAGACAGAACCAGTGACGTAAGACAAGCACACAACCCATGCCTCATCCGGGATTAGAATCCGGGCACACTCGGAAGAACAGTAAGAAGCCAATGCTTAGATTACTGCGCAAAGATGCTGTGTTCTACCCTTAGGGCCGCGGGTGGCCTAGTGGGCAACAATCGTGACTGTCGCGGAAAGGACCTCAGGTTCGATCCCAGGCAGGTACGAACGCTCGATCCACTAAATATCCGCCATGCGTCGGATGGGCATGTTAAGCCGTCGGACCCCGGGTACTGCCCTCCCCGGTAATAAATAAGGGCGTCTTCCTCCCCCTTTCTACTTCGCTTCCGTGTCACTTTTCTATCGGGCACTGTAGCCCAAATCTCTTAGCTTCCTATTTCTAAGGGTTGTTTAACCAAGGAGGTTATATTACTGGAGACACCACTGGCTCTGCCGCCATAGGTCACCGCTAATGTTTGGCGTGATGTCATGACACTCCCTAAAATCCTCTACATATGATCATGCTGTGTTCTACCCGTCCGAATACAAACACTTGTACTATGCGTATATCAGCAAGTACTTGCATAGGTCAACCGTGATTCAAAACGACAGTTCATTTATTGCTTTTGTACCGGAACTGCAGTTTTATCACCGTCTTCAGTTTTTCTTGCAGATAGAATCTTGAGAGTTTTAAGAAAATAGCAACCAGCTGCACTTCAATAATTCTGTGTTGTTCTTTTTTAAAGTTAACGCTGTATATTGTATTAGTGGCTTTGTCTTTCGCTGTTAAAAAGTATCTATTTCAGTAATCAATACACCTGCTCTTTTAGCTTTATTCCCGTGTTTTTTGGGGTCAGAGCATGATTTACCGGTTTAGTAGGAACATCAGCCGGAAAAAAGTGGGTTTGTGGTCAGCAATGAATGAGCCCAAGCCTCAGGAGTTTCTTTTTTTTTTTTTTTTCAAATTTGTTTCCTTTTCCTTCTCCACTGGCCTTCTGTAAAATCATTCAGGAAATGCTCCGCAGTTTTTTTTTTTCGATCATTTCGTTTCTTTCGCAACGAATTGTTTTTCACGAAGTCTGCCATCATCTACTATCGCAATCTTAAATTATTGTTATGATGAGGTCATCTAAGATCTGGAAATTTTTCTTTTGTTTTATTTTCTTTCTTTTACTTTCGTTCCTTTTTTTTTTTTTTTTCACTTTCAAGACTACTTCCTCTTCCTCCTTTGTCACTCTCTTTTCTCGTAATTTAGTTGATTTTTTAAGCAATCTTTGCAGAGTAAATAGAAAAGAGAAACTGTGATTTATTAGCGAATCATATTCACCCTTCTTCTGTGAATTTGAAACAATTCTGAAACGCATTAACCGATTTTATTGAAATTCGGTATAGTATGAGAATTAAAATCTCGAATAGTGTTTTCGAATTACGCGGAATGTACCATGAGTGGAAACGATGATAGTCGATTTTAACGAATTCTGGTAAGGAACGCTTTTACATGTTTCAGCTGCTCTCAATAGAACGCTATAAAACAGAATCAGTAAGTGAACAGATGAATTTAGTCCATGTACATGAATGAAGGAATGTGCGAAAATATGTTGGTGAAATTCAATTGGTATGTGGATTCTTGCATGAATTTCGGCCAAATCTTGTTGAACCATGTTATACTGCATTGTACAATTGCATTATTTCTAGTTCTAATGCCCTTAAATTATGTTAGAATCACGTCCATATAGTACAGAAAACATGAAAACTGCGCGCGCGAGAGAGACAGCCGAATAACTGGCTGTCACTCTTTCCTTTTTTGTTTGAGGGTTAAACGATCACTGTGAGCAATTAGATGGCTATAAGCACTGTTCCTAATTTTGGGCCAGTGGTTCCAGGGTAGGGTAACAGACAGTGGCGTGAGACAAACACAAAATCCATACTTCACTGGGATTCGAAGCCGGAATCATCTTGAAAGAATGTTCAGAAGCAAGAGCTTAGACCACTGCACTTCTGGGGCGATCTCGTGCAGCAAAACTTCCCAGTAGGTTACGACTTTTAACGAGATTTCTCTTTTTAAAAGTTTCCGTTTCTACCTTTCGACGTAAATTCGGTAACAGAGGCCGATAAATCCAAGTATAAAATTATATTCTAATCTATAATAAGCCAAAACGCGGTGCAATTACAACACAGATATTTTTAAATTTATGGATAAATGGAGAATGTGGATTTAATACCTATGACCGAATTATGTGCACACACTGTTAATGAAGAACACATGTAGACACATTATGGTACCCATGCAAGTAGCATTCAGATTTCTTGTAAAGTTAACACATTTAGAAAATTTATACCTTTAATACTAAACAAGTGACACAGACAATGAGATTTATTATATGTAATTTTAATTTATGACTACTAAACTTGTGGTGTTACGATAGGATAAAACAGCGGCATTTCTCACAATAAAATGTTTATTATACGTCGACTATAGTTTCGAAGAGCATTTGGCTCGGCATCATCAGGACGAATGGAGCGTAAACATTCAAATCATTGTGACATCACCAGAGTTCTGACGGTCACAGATTTTGCTGAGTTGTTTCCACGCGCTTGAAAGAAATGGAGTCGACGTCATGTTGTTGACAAGCCGTTAGGAGTTCAGGCATATGTGGAAAGCTTCTAATACACGGTCGAGTCACATTATTGTGACCACCAGCTAATATACCGCAGTGTGCAGCGCGGACAGCAGCTAGACGGACTGGGAGTGATTCAATAAGGTGCTGGAAGCTGTTCACAGGTATATGGAGCCATGGTGACTGCAGTGCATCTGACAGCTGCTGGAGGGTACTTGGTGGAGGATCCATAGAGCGGACAACACGATGGAGGTGGTCCACACACAGATGCTCGATTGGGTTTAAGTCTGGGGAATTAGGGCGCCTGGGAAGCACTTTGAAGTCTTCGTCGTGCTCTTGCAACTACTTTCGGTCATTTCTAGCTGTGTGACACGTCACATTGTCGTGCTGAAAATCCCATTCGTCCCAGGGAAGACAATTAGCATGTGGGGGTGTACGTGGTCTGCAAAGATGGATTCATAACGAATTCGGTCCATATTGTTTTCCACAGGTATGAGTGGACCCAGACTCTTTCGCTAAACATGACCCTTGCGCTATAAAAATCCACCAACCAACCAGAGAATGCCACGAAAACATTCCCCATACCATAACGCTGCCCCCAACAGCTTGTGTTCGGTCAGCAATGGTTGAAGAGTGTTTTTTCTTCGATGTGTCTTGCCTTATACGCCGACGTCCATCCGTTCGATGAAGCAGAAAACGTGACTCATCGGAGAAGGCAATCTTTTGACAATCAGCGGAGGTCCAATTCCGATACTGCCGAGCAAATATATGCCTTTTCTGCCAATGCACCTTCGTTAGCATAGCTGCAGTGACCATTTGCATCGGAGGCCCATACGCAGCAGGGTTCGCTGAACTGTCGTTTTAGACACACTTCCGGTAGCTCCCTGGTTCATTTGGCCAGTGAGTTGCTCCACTGTAGCATGTCGATCGTCCCGTACGCACCATCGAAGCCGACGTTCACCTCTCACATTAATGGCACGTGGTGCTTCGCAGTTTCCACGTCGCTTATTCGCAATGGTGCCGTTTCTCCAATCATGATACACTTCAACCAGAGCAGCACGCTAACAGTTCACAAAATACGCTGTTTCAGAAATACCGCTACCCTTGGCCCAAAAGTCAATAATAATTCCTTTTTGCAAATCTGATAAATGATGGCAACGAGTGATATGTTTTCAGATTGGCTACAGCACACCTTATATACCCTTCAAGCCAGCTCACGACACGTGCCTTCTTTCATTGGCTACGTGTTATTGATGTGAAAAGTAAGAGGTGGTCGCAATAATATGACTCGACTGTGTATATTAAGCCTGATAGTTGATATAATCGGGTTTATCAATACGCATAACGTTTTCAAACACACATTTATGGTTATTTTCCGTGACAATGTTGGGCGAAAAAATGTATAGACGACTTCTCGGTTCATAGTTCTGTACGTAGGTCTTGTGTTCCTTTACATGGGAACTTAAAGCCCTGCGGGTCTGTCCTATATATGAAAGTCCACAATCACAAGGTAATTTCATAAGAATATATATCCTCGACGTAGTCTTCTGATTCGTAAAAATTCATCTTGTTTATGGGTTTAAAAATAACGTTGAAATTAAAACTTTTGAGAATTTTTGAAATTCCGAAGCAAATGTAAAGAGAAAAGCGGATAACCGCCCAATTATTTCGTACTGGGAGGTCTACTGGGGTGAGCGAGCAGACGGGCTTTGGTTTCCTAAATTTTTGGACAGCTTTGTCTATAACGGAATAGCTATATCCTCTGTGTAATTCGTTTAATCATACCAAGCTCTTTCTGTAAGGAATCCTCAGTTGAGCATGTATGTATTGCACAATATACGTATGTGTTTAAGGCAGAGATTTTTCTTTTCCATGGGTGATTTGATTTTGCATGTGGGGGTATAGAAATAGCAAATGGTTTTCTATAAACTGTTGTACTAAACGATCCTTCAGAACGTGACCCAAGGATATCAAGGAATGGTAAGCAGCCATTATTTTCAGTCTCACACGTGAACTGTACACAGAAGAGCAATTGAATTAGAGACAGCGGGCGTTATGAAAATGTGGCGCTGTGGGCGGCCCTGTAAACGGAAACGACATAACGCGTATGCAGCGATCCGACAATATAAGGAGTGATGCAACGGTAATCAGTAAAAATCGGACGCAGTATGGGTAAGACGAAGGATCTAAGCGCATTTGATCGTGGGTAAATTGTCGGGGCCCGACGAATGGGTCACTCCATCTCCAAAGTCGTGCAGGTACTGGGATTTTCACGAGCCACTGTGTCACGGGTGCACCGTGAGTACATCGAATCCGGTAAAATCATCCCTACAAGGGCCAACTGCCATGGACAACAGCGTGTGGATGAGCGGGGTCATCGTCGGCTTGCTCGCATTGTAACAGCGGATAGACGGGCCACAGTGCAAGAAATCACTCTGCAATTTAACGCTGGTGCACAAAAACGTGTAAGCAGCCACACCATCCAGAACCATCTCCTCGCTATGGGGTACAGAAGCCATCGTCCCACGAGGGTACCGCTGCTGACCGCACATCACAGGGTGCAAAGATTAGCATGGGCTCGGGAACATCGCCACTGGACTTTAGACATGTGGGAAAATGTTGCCTGGACTGATGAGTCGAGATTCACGTTGGTACATGCGGATGGCAGGATACGAGTACGGCGTAAACCACATGAAGCGATGGATCCTTCTTGCTAGCAGGATACTTTTCAAGCTGGTTGGGGTGGCATTCTCGTCTGGGGACTGTTTACGAGGACTGAAATGGGACCCCTGGTACGTGTGACATCGTCCCTCACAGGTCAACGTTACCGGGATAACCTGGACGACCATTTGCTCCCGTTTGTGCGTCTTCAACATCCCACTGGAGCCCTCATCCTGCAACAAGACAATGCACCGTGCCATCGCTGCCGAATTGTATCCGAATGGTTGGATGAGCACTCCACCGACGTGACCTCGCTTCCTTGGCCAGCTAGGTCACCTGACCTGAATCCCATCGAGTACATCTGGGATGTCATCGAGAGAGATGTTCGAGGCTCTGACTCCCTCCATCAAATCTTCGTGAACTGTGGGAGCTTGTTCAGGGGTCGTGGATCCGTAAGGCTTCCCAACGCTTCCGGTGTCTTGTCGAGACCATGCCGAGACGAATCGCCGCCGTCATCAGGACGAAAGGTGGTGCTACACGTTACTAGACAGGTATCTCTAATTCAGTTGCTCTTCAGTGTATATGAGGATCAGTTGAATTAATAAGTTCAACTAATTTAGGTATTTCCGAATTCACGCCATTCCAGGGAACAAAAGTATCATCTACAATATCAAATCCACATGTCGAATTTACGTAAAAAGCTGAAAGAGTTTGTCCTCAAAGTGGCGCATGTAGACTTCGCATAAAATAGGCGACAGCGAGCTACCAATGGCAAGGCCTTCTGTCTTTCGGAAAAATCTTCCACTGAAAATGAAACTGTTTTCTCTGATACAAATCTCCGCTCGTCTCAAAATTTCTTCTACTTCCGGTTGGCTGAAATGATGTTCAGTGAGACTCACTTTCAATGATTCTCGAATCATTTAAAGCAAGTTTCATTCGTCCTGATGATGCAGAATGAGAACGAAAGCAAGTCCATTCGTCCTTATGATGCGGAATGAGAACGAAAGCAAGTCCATTCGTCCTTATGATGCGGAGTGAGAACGAAAGCAAGTCCATTCGTCCTGATGATGCGGAATGAGAACGAAAGCAAGTCCATTCGTCCTTATGATGCGGAATGAGAACGAAAGCAAGTCCATTCGTCCTGATGATGCAGAATGAGAACGAAAGCAAGTCCATTCGTCCTTATGATGCGGAATGAGAACGAAAGCAAGTCCATTCGTCCTTATGATGCGGAGTGAGAACGAAAGCAAGTCCATTCGTCCTGATGATGCGGAATGAGAACGAAAGCAAGTCCATTCGTCCTGATGATGCGGAATGAGAACGAAAGCAAGTCCATTCGTCCTGATGATGCGGAATGAGAACGAAAGCAAGTCCATTCGTCCTGATGATGCCGAGCCAAACGCTCTGCGAAACTATAGTCGATGTATAATAAACATTTTATTGTAAGAAACGTTGCTATTTTATTCTAACGAGATTTATTCTTCAGTGAACTTAAGAATAAAGTCGCCCTGGTGGGCGAGTGGTCTGAGGCTCATTTTTAGGATCATTCGTTCTCAGATACGTCTGGGTTCGAATCCCAGACGAGACATGGGTGGTGAGCTTGTCAGATGGCGGTGGCTTTCTCCGGCTTCTGCACTGTAAAAAATAAGTGGTGTGAATTCACGGGAAATTTCTGAAAATAACGTGCAGCAAAGTTGCCGGTAAGTGTCCGTCTTTTAACGAAATTTCCGTTTTAAAAAGTACCCGTTTTTTTTTAATTTCCGTATTTTCACAGATTTTTCGTAGTCACTAATTCTGTTTATTTCAGAAAGTCCGTTTCAAGTTTTTCCGTATTTAGACTGAAATTTCCCAAAATCAAAGAAGCTGAATTTTTTTTAGCCCATTCGCCAGAAAATCCTTACATGCCGGTGGCTGGGTTAGAACCAAGGCCATCTTTATACCTCACCAGGCCTGCAACAAGGTCACATGACTTTCCCGTGACGTCATACTCGTAGGGCTACTCTTTTTCAGTAGACCTACGGGTTTGACTCGTTTCGTAGTTTGTTGATATTATATTCATTCTTGTTGGCTAGTTGTGCTGTGCCAATGAATGTTGTTTGGATATTTACAGCGCGTTTTAAGCTTATTCTGAACCTCCTGCTCGATTACAAAAGCGGATATTTTCAGTGGTAAGGTATGTTTCTTTTCTTTTATTAGTATTTAGTAGTAAAATTTTACGAATTCGAGCTGTTGACTGAACGTCACTTCACGAAGTGCGGGTTTTACGTTTCATAAACGTTCTTATTGCTGGGATGTAATTTATACATTTTAGGGATGTAATTTTATACATTTTGTTATACAGGTATTATGTGTATGCTGAAAATGTTACAAGTTTACAGTAATTCGTTGTTGAAGTGATCTTAGAAATGGGTGCATGATTCTGAAGTTATGAAAAATCATTTCTTTATTCTGTAAAAGTTCGTTATGAATAATGGTAGAATTACAAGAAATTACGAAATTTTCGTTTTAAGTAGCATGTCTTAGTGGTTGTTCAATGAATTTTAAACTGATTACTTGGAATTTCAAAACGTGTTTTCTATTGTATGCCACCAGTAATTCTGTATTTAACCCTACACACATAGCTTTCATTCTTCGTTCTGGGGCTTATTGTGGATGGGTTTTCGTCTTTTGAAAATCTTGACGACCTGTTATGATTGTCAAGTTTATTCAAAAGCTCATTTCCTCCTCATTTATATTTCTTTAAAAAATTTAAGAAATTCGCCGTAATTGCATACCTGCCAAGTATTGTGGATAGTGTTGTCTGCGGGTAGGAAAAAGTTTTTTACCGGAATTTGTTACATTTCTGGAAGTTTATGAGACTTTCATATGGAATCGATGGTAATGCCCGTTCTAGCGCTATGGAAATATTCCGGGTTTTTCCAAGTTTAAAACTTATCCGACAAAGTTCTGTTGCTTAAAGAAATTGGAATTCGTATTCCTCCCTCCCTCCACCTTCTGCTAGCGAAATTAAATTTCAAACTATGTGCTTCATCTGTCCATGATGGAATCGTGACTCATAAAATTATGTTCACGGAAGAGCGAGCTACATTTTCGTATTTTCGTGATACGTCAAATTGTTTTTACGACAGAGCGAGCTATGATAGTATCAATTTTTGATATTTTCACTTAAAATGCATGTTTTGCCACTCCTTACGCACCCTTTTCTATATGAAGTAACACAGCAGGCATTTTCCCATTTTCTTAACAAAATTGCTGTTCAAGAAATGCCACTCCTTCCTCTTTATGTAGAGAAAATTACTTTACGTGCCATGACAGGCTGACACTGACAGTCATAAAAAAATCCGATTTTGAATACTTGAAAAAATACTATACACACAAAAGTATTAACAGTGCTACTTACCTTGCTGAAAAAATTGCATTCCGAAATAGTTCCCAGAAGTACCTGAGATCCATAACATATCCCTTGAAATACGAAACGATAATATGAAAATACGTGGTAACAGAAAATATACGAACATTTTCTGTTACCACGGAGATAAAAGCAAATCAATAGCACCACGATTGTGACGTCACAAATCCTTGTGGCAGGCCTGGTGAGGTATAAAGATGGCCTTGTTAGAACTCCGGTTGATTTGGCTAGGTTTACACAAGCCACGTGTCTTAAGGTGGATCCACCTACAATCTTTGCCTTTGGGAAAACTTCTGTAGACATTTTCTTCACAATTAATGCGTTCCCAAGGATGGACATTTTAACATCGATAAAAATAACTTCATATTATAGCCTAGTGCACTTAATATTTTCTAAAATTTAATTATATTAAAAATCAAGACCTCTTCCTTTGGTGGTGTTGAGACCAGAAAATAGATGGCGCCATATCTACTTGTGACTTACTAAATGCTATCACGTCGCACTTTTCTTTCAATAATTTTATTAATTTTCGGAATGGAATCAAAATTTGAGTGTATCCATGCGACAGTCTGGAATGTTTGGAATGATTTGAAACACTTAGATTAAATGTTCTGATAATAATTTAGCTGAAAGTGTTAGCAGAATTGTAGATGCTCTGGGTTTTAATTCCGAAATAAACCAGCATGCTCACTCTGCAACATTTTAAACTAAATTAATGTTAGGATATTTAATCTCAATGGCTCGAATCATTGTAAACATTCCGGACTATCGCATGGATGGACACACACGTTAATTGCAGTCCATGTTAATTGCAGTGATAGCATTTGCATTTAGTAAGTCACACGTAGATATGGCGCCATCTATTTCCTGGTCTCAACACCACCAAAGGAAAGTTATTGATTTTTAATATTATTATGATTAAGTTTTAGAAAATATTAAGTATACTAAGCTACAATGTGTAGTTATTTTTATCGATGTTCAAATTTTCATTCTTTGGAATGCATTAATTGTGAAGAAAATGGCTACAGAAGTTTTCCCATTTGAAATACAAGGCAGAGATTTTAGGTGAATCCAAATTAACCACTGAGCCACGAAAGTATTAGAATTTGTACTCACGTTCAAGGTAAAAGTGATCTTGCGATGATGTTTTTCTTTTAGCTTTCTTTCTTTTTCTGTTCTTTTTTGTTCGTTAATGCGAGTGATTTAGTCATTTTATTTTCTGTTGGAGCTCATTTTATTTAATATGTTTGTAATAATTGTGTTTTTTTCTATAGGAGGACTTATAAATTAAGTATTATTTCTAACGCGATATTTCGAAGCAACTGAATGTTTTGAAACTTGAGATATTTTTTTTAACTGACAATAAATTTCGTGTATCTTTAAGAAATGGTGAAATGTATTGTTTCATAGTATTATTTCACAAAACTTTTAAATGTAAAATTTACTCCTGATGGCTACAATAGCTTTTGTCTTAAGCACTTCACAGAATAATACATAAACACTGTACAATCACCTGTACAATAATTTAAATACCCAGTTTTTTACCATAACACGATAAACGTAGTGCGATCAAAAAGTTCCGAGACTAGGTAATTAGCGCGCCAACATCCCCTCCACTGAGGGTCCATGGCGAGGGTCGTCTTCCAATGAGTATTCCCCGCTTAAAGAGATCAGCACATATTTTGACTGTGGCTTATGAGGTTTTGCACCACCGACGTACACACACACACACACGGTTAACACATTCATGATTACTACATGATATTTCATCTTCCTTCGTCAAAAATTCAGTCAAAACTCGGTTCCGCAATTTCATCTGTCGCTCATCCATTGTTACCTGATAGACTTTAATGCACTGTGGCGCCATCTCAAATGTTGATAAACGACGTGGCGTGGCTGTTATATAACTGAAGGAGGTTGCAATACTTTGCAATACTTGCATCAACCGCTAAGCACTACTTTCAAAGTCAGGCTTAGAACTTATTAAACACCCCTCGTACTTTAGCATGTAGAGAGTGCTCCCTAAAGATGTAACCAATTCCAAATAATCGTAACAGTTTCAATATAAATGATCTCAATACACAACTTGTGTTAATTGACAGAACAGATCATGAAGTTTCATAGACATTTGACATGGACACAATTTGTCACCCGAACAATGTCTAAACGGTATTCCAGTTCCAACCATGTTTGTTCGAGAATGTCCGTATTAACTTTATGCAGTGCATGTCTAATCCTCATCTTTAGGTCAGCAATGTCTCAAAAGGAGTGCTGTAAACCTCATCTTTGATGAATCCCCATAAAAAAAATGAAAGGGTGCTAAGTCCGGCGAACGTGGGGGCCATGCAATGGGACCACCACGCCTAATCCATCGACTGAAAAATTTGGTATCCTGAGACTTCCTCACAATCAAAGCCCAATGAGATGGCGCCCCATTTTGTTGAAAATGACCGGAGTTGCAAGTCCATCCAACTGGGGATACACAAACTGCTCAATCATGTCCAATTAATTATCAGTTCTCACGGTTGCTTCATGAAGAAAAAGGGTCTAATAACACGGTCGACCATTATGCCATACCAAATATCCACTTTGGGGCTAGCATGTTCACGTTCTATTGTGCAATGCGGGTGTTCAGTTCCTCAAATTCAGTTTATTAACCTTTCCAGAAACATGGAAAGTGCACTCATCCGAGAAACAGATTTGTCTCAGGAAAGATTCAGTACTTGCGATGTTCTCCAACATCTCTTCAGCAAACTGTTTACGTTTCACATGATCATCTGGGGTTATGTGATGGGTTATCTGCAGTTTATACGGGTGCATTTTTAATCTCTCACTCTGTGCATTGACGACTTGTAGGATGGCCAGCTGTCGTTCTGCTTGTCTGATTGACTTTCGAGGGCTACGAGTGAATGTTTGTCTCACAACCTCCTCCCTTTCTGGAATCAGCGATGGTCGTCCAGAACTTTTCTTTGTAAGGACGCTACCAGTTTTTTTTCTAGTTTTTTTATTGGAGGTTTAACGATCACCGTGAGCAACTCAATGGGATATAAGCAGTCGCCCGTCCTTAATTTAGGGTCACTGGTTCCAGGGAAGGGAGAGAGCCAGTGCCGTAATGCGAACACAACATCCGTGCCTCACCGGGATTCAAACCCGGACCCCTTTTGAACGAATGATCAGAGGCCATCGCTTAGACCACTGCGCCACCGGGGCGGTCGCTACCAGTTTCCTTGAATGACTTGCACCACTTTCTGATGCTGTTACGTGTAGGCGATTTACTCCCATATTTTGTTCTGAAATTCTGCCGCACCTGCGTTTCGGGTTTCAGTAAACCACTCTACAATCAGTTCTTTCGTCCAGGGTCCCTTGGGTACACTTCTAGAAAGCTTGAGGGTATTCCTTACCACATGCAGCAAACAGAATGCTGATATTAGTTTTTGTATCCAAAGTTATCATCATTTGAAATTGGTTACAGCATTTTTAATTACACCCTGTACTTTTTTTTTTTTTTTACTAAAGACTGGCTGAAAAGTGTTATACTATATCTTCAGTTTCACAGCTGTTGATTACTTGAAACACCTTAATTAGTATCTTAAGGTTATTAAATTTGTGACTTCATTATTTCTCTACTTTGAGGAAATACGAGCTCATTACATCTGAGAATTTGGTGAGATTTATGTTTATAGCAATATCAATTTTCGAAATGTAAATCTGTTGAAATGTTTTTGTGTTAATTTGTTTTCGTTTCCTTTTCTTCCTCTAGCTGCAGTGTTTGCGCCAAAAAGCAACTGAAAGGTGTTGTTGTTAAGGACAACAAATTTGAACTTCTGAAAGGAAAGGAAAATTTAACGGAATATACTTTCAATACACGTCAAGCTAAACATTACTTCTGCAAAATTTGCGGAGTACAAAGCTTTTACAAGCCACGTTCCAATCCCGATGGCATCAGTAAGTTTTATGAATATCTTTTGCAGTGATGCAGTTCTAAATGAAAAAGCGTCTGTAAACGAGCGGATTAGGCAAAAAAAAAAAAAAAAAAAAAAATCTGAAGAGTACCCTCAAAATTTTCAAAAGCCTCGTGAAATCTGATTTGTTTTTATTATCTTTTATTAAATTTTCGTTATTAATTACTTTTACGAATTAATATTAAAATTGTTTAATTTCAGCAATTAAAAAAAAAGAAGCAAAGTTACATGAGGGTCACATGTTAAGAACATTAAATTTTTATTTGAATACTGCTTTGTTGTTCTGCACGATTCCTTTACGAAGAATAATACGCATTGGTCGTACTGATCACACACACACACACACACACACACACAGATGCAACTAACATTTAAAAATGTCTTCTATTATTTCGTTTTTGAAGCTTTTAGCTTGGTGATGCCAAGAAGAAAGTTCGCCAAAGGTGTATTTGGATTCTCCGAGAAACTGGCTTTAGTGAAGTGGAGAATATAAAAGTGATGAACTTGGAGTCGGTAAGAACATGTTTGAAATACAAAATTTATGCAGCTGCACGAACAACTTGATCTTTATAGTAAAGATCAAGAAAGAGATACTGAAGAAACTTTACGATATCTTAGGAAATGTATTTCGATAAAAAAAACAGTCAGTACATTGTAATAAATCAGTGAATTCACGGAAAATTCTTGAAAATAACGTGCAACAAAGTTGCCGGTAAGTGCCCGTCTTTTAATTTCTGTTTTTAAAAGTTCCTGTTTCTTCTAACCCGTGTTTTAACAGATTTTCTGTACACTATATATAAAAAATTCTGAAATTCACGAGCCACTTTCCGCGATTTTTTTCGTGAATTAACGAAGCATATTTCTGATACAACTTTTCCGTGAAATGACGGGTAAAACTCTGAATTTCACGGGATTTTTGTACGCCAGGAAAATTCTGAATTTTCAGAAATCTCTCCGCAGTTACTTTCTTATATTAACGAGAAAACTCCGTTCTCATTTTTTCCGTATCCATATGACGAAAACTTTCCGGTAATAGGAGAAATTCACGGGAATACTTGAGGTTTGATTAACTGTTAAATTTCAACAGTCTGTCGAAGTATTTGATTTTGAAACTCTGTAACGAAATGGATATTGTGGATAGTATATCGCATGAATTTTTCTGTGGCACAAGGTATTTCTCCTTTCTCCCATTTTGTGCACCAGCTATTATGTATTGTGTTACCGTAAGAAACCGGGTACTTAATTTATTTTACATGTGATTGTACGATGTCTATGTATCAGTCTGTGGAGCCCTTAAGGCAAAAGCTACATAGCTATCTAAGGTAAATTTTGTATTTAGAAGTTTTGTGAAAAAATCTTATAAAACAGTACATTGCGCCTTCTCTTAAAAATAAATGAAAGTTATTATCAGTTAAAAAAAAAATCGAAAACTCCAAATCATTATCTTCCTTTGAAAAACCACGATTTAAAAAAATACGTAATTTGTAATAAGACCTCCTACAGAAAAAATAAAATTATTAGAAATGTATTCAAAACAAGAAAGATGACACCGAATTTTGGGGTGTAATAAGCACGTTTTTAAATCCGTTCTGCCGCAAATTAAATTTATCAAAGCTATTGAAAATCAATGGAACCGGGACGGAAAACAATAATATCTGACGGAAGAAAGAAGTTTTCCATCGGGGTTTTAATCCCTCAGATATTGCTGTAAACGGAATCGTGAGTTCACGCCCTCTGGTTGCAGACTTGTGCGTTAAGAAAAACATGAATTTATATGAGAAACATTTCGCACCGGAAATGCTCTCCAATACCGAAAGAATTTTTCAAATCGGACTCTTAGAAATAGAGATATCGACAAAAACAAGATGTGACTTTACGTCCCCTTGTGGGAAAAACATGTATTATTTAGGGAAGAAAGTATTCTCAAAAGGTTTTTCCACATGAGCAGTATCGGTCCAAGAAAAAAAAATTAGTCGAGTTTTCAGGAGCCCAGATTTTGCTACAGATACATCAGAAGCAGAAATTAACACTTATGCCCCCTGGTGGCCAAACCATTCTGTACCAAACATTAAAAATTAAGTGAAAAATATTTTCCATCAAGTCTTGTATGCTATACAGGAAGAATTTTTTCAAATCGGAGCTTTAGAAGCAGAAATAACGCAGAAAACGCAATTTACCTTTGTGCCCCCTAGCGGAAAGTCAATGATTTACTTGAAAATTTTGAATTTATGGGAAAAACATTTCGCATCGGAAACATTATCCAACAAAGAAGGAATTTTTCAAATCGGACTCCTACTCCTAGAAGTAGAGATATTGAAAAAAATAAGATATACATCTACACCCCCTGGTGTAGAAACCATGCATTATTTCAAGAAGAAAACATTCCTAAAAGGTTTGTCGACATGATTAGTATCGGTCAACAAATGACTGTTTTTGCAGTCGAGATTTTTGAAGCTCATATTTTACTGCAAATGCATCAGAAGCGGAAATTAAGACTTACGCCACCTGGTGGGCAAACCATTTTTTACAAACATTAGAAATTACGTGCAAACGATTTCCCATCAGGAGCTGTATCCGGTGCAGAAAGAATTTTTCAAATCGGAGATTGAGAAGCAGAGATATAGGGGGAAACGCAATTTACCTCTACGCCCCCTAGCGGAAAGTCTATGAATTACTTGAAAATTTTGAAATTATATGAAAAACATGTCACACTGAAAGCACTATCCAACAAAGGAGGAATTTTTCAAATCAGACTCCTAGAAGTAGAGATTTTGACAAAAATAAGATATACGTCTACGCCCCCTAGCGGAAAGTCTATGTCTAATTTGAAAAAGTAAATATATCTAAAATACTCTTCGACATAAATGGAATCGAAAGATAAAAGAATATTTTCAATCGGTTGTTTAAAAGCGAATATGTGGAATAAAACGTATTTTTGAATTCGACATCATCTGCATTTACGCCCTCTAGCGGCGAAATTGTACATCGTAAAAAAAAAACAAAAAAAAAAACGAAATGAAGGATCATCATTCGCATATTTCAAGCTTCCCAATGCAAAAATAATTTTTCAAATCGGACTAATAGTTGCAGAGATATCGTGGGTACAGACGGACGGACAAACCGGTAACATAAGCACGATGTTTTTTTACAAAAGACGTGCTAAAAATAACAAAATCCAATGGAAAAGAAAATTACTAAACCACTCACGTTACTTGGGAGGGAGGGGGGGGGATCACCATGGCGCAATTACGTTTTACCTTTAAGGTGATCCTAGTTCCTGTGGCATTCTGGCTCAGTATAGTAAAGACGTGCAGCTTCAATCTAAAAGACCCAGGTTTGATCCTCACTGCCGGCGCAAAAGGTTTCTCTCGCGTAGGGGCTGGAATTCTCAGCGTGCAATCAACACTATAAAAGGAGCTAATTCTAGAGGAGGACCCCTCATGCACTTTCTCTCCTTAAACTTCCTCAATCGCCCCATAAAAAATCCCATCAACCACGCCACCACCCCTAATCTCATAGTCACCATCAAATGTCTATAGTTCTAGTTGGATTTTGGGAAATTTCATTCTAAGTACGGGAAAACACGAAACGGACTTTTCTGAAATCAGAATTACTGACTGCGGAAAATCTCTGAAAATACGGAAGTTAAAAAAACAAAAAAACAAACAGGCAATTTAAAAACGGAAATTCCGTTAAAAAAATGGGCAGTTACCGACAACTTTTCTGCGCGTTATTTTTAAGAAATTTTCCGTGAATGCACACCACTGAGGAGCATCAAGATGGATTTCAACATCTGCCCTGGCCAGCTAAATCGTCTGATTTGAACAGCATCGAACCACCGTGGTAAGTTTTGGAGAGCAGAGTGAGAAGCAGAATCCCTTCCGCAACATCTCCGAAGCAATTGGCTGTTGTTTTCACCGACGAATGATAGAATGTTCCACTGGAGACTGTTTAAAAGTTGTATGAATCTATTCCAAGATGGTTGGAAAGATGTATTTAAAGGCAAATGGTATTCCAACACCTTATTACTAAAGACATAATACTTATGTAGCCTATTTCCCAGGTGTTAACATTATTTTATCCAACCCCTGTATAAAAACAAGAAAGATGACACTGAATTTTCGGGTGTAATAAGCACGTCTTTTGAATCCGTTCTGACGCAAATTAAACTTATCAAAGCTATTCAAAGTCAATGGAACCGGTATGGAAAACAATAGATGTGACGAAAGAAAGAAGTTTTTCAATCGGGGTTTTAATCCCTCAGATATTGCTGTAAACGGAATCGTGAGCTTACGCCCTCTGGTTGCAGACTTGTGCTTTAAGAAAAACATGAATTTATATGAGAAATATTTCGCACCGGAAAGGCTCTCCAACACAGAAATAATTTTTCAAATCGGACTTTTAGAAACAGAGATATCGGCAAAAATAAGATGTGACTCTACGTCACCTGGTGGGAAACCATGCATTATTTTAGGAAGAAAGTATTATCAAATAGTTTTTCCATATGAGCGGTATCGGTCCAAGAAAAAAAAATTTAGCCGAGTTTTCAGAAGCCCAGATTTTTCTACAAATACATCAGAAGCAGAAATTAACACTTATGCCCCTTGGTGGCCAAACCATTCTGTACCAAACATTATAAATTATATGAAAAATATTTTCCATCAGATCTTGTATGCGACACAGGAAGACTTTTTCAAATCGGAGTTTTAGAAGCAGAAATAACGCAGAAAACGCAATTTACCTTGTGCCCCTTAGCGGAAAGTCTGTGATTTACTTGAAAATTTTGAATTTATAGGAAAAACATTTCGCATCGGAAACACTATCCAACAAAGACGGAATTTTTCAAATCGGACTCCTGCTCCTAGAAGTAGATATTGACGAAAATATGATATACATCTACGTCTCCTGGGTGGAATATTTTAAGAAAGAAATATTCCAAGACGGTTTATCTATGTGAGTGGATATAATTTTTTTAATCGATATTTTAGAAACTCAGATTGTATGGCAAATACAGCAGAAGCAAAAATTAACACTTACGCCCCCTGGTGGCTAAAGTATTCTTTATCAAAAATTTGTAATTATATGCAAAAGATTTTCCATCAGAATGTGTATCCGCTGAAGAAACAATTTTTCAAATCGGAGTTTTAGAAGAATTATCGGGAAAAATGTAATTTACTTTTACGCCCCCTAACGGAAAATCTATGCATAATTTGAAAAAGTAACTATATCTAAAATACTCTTCGACATAAATGGAATCGAAAGATAAAATAATTTTTTCAATCGGATGTTTAGAAGCAAATATGTGGAATAAAACGTATTTTTGAATTCGAAATCATCTGCATTTACGCCCTCTAGCGGCGAAATTGTACATCGTAAAAAAAAAAAAAGAAAATGAAGGATCATCATTCGCATATTTCAAGCTTCCCAATGCAAAAAGAAGTTTTCAAATCAGACTAATAGTTGCAGAGATATCGTGGGTACAGACGGACGGACAAACCGGTAACATAAGCACAATCTTTTTTTACAAAAGACGTGCTAACAAAACGGAAAGCAAGGAGCCATAATAGTGGAGAAATTAAAGGTGTATATTGGTCACGTTGGCATGCTGGAATGATTCCTCCAAATCCCCACGTATATCCTTCCACATAAGAAATCCATGGCCCACCTCGGGGCCCACCTGTACGTTTTTATCTTGCACGAAAATTTTTAAGAACATATTTATCACCTGAATTGAACATACTGCTGTAAAAAATAAATAATGAACCAGGATATTGTTTGTCTATTGACAGAAGACGTCTTCAGCTTTCTCAGTCTCCAGCAAAATTCAAGTGTACAACGTGACAAATGTAAGCATACCCTTATGCCACCTAGAAGAAAAAACAATAAACAGATGGGAAAGCTTGTATACACTTACCTCTACCAGAACAAAAAGTGTTTTTCGAGTTCGTCCTCTGGGAGACAGAAATATACGGAAAATGAATGCGCATATGCACTGCTGTGAAATCCTAAAGACGAAAATGAAATCTAACGATTACAGAGCGTCATGGGCTAAAATAGCTTGCTAACATATGCACACGAGTACAGTGTGATGTATGAAGACATTCCATGACGCGCAGTCCGTATTCAAATTTGCTGTGAGCACGTGACAACTGCAGAGAGTGTATGTATGTTGCGACGGTCCAGATTGCCTAACTCTTTGTCTCAGTCCAACTAGCTCAACTCTGCAGGAAGGACTCTAAAGCTAAGTTGACATGTACATTTAAGTTACTGACAGTGCACACAAATTTTATAAACACAAATTTTGAACTCAACTATTTAATATATCTCTAAAGCATTTGCACTCGATCAAAGAACAAACATTTACCTTATCAAAAGATCTCTCATTCTCCTTGACAGTTTGAAGGCTTGCTCAAAATCAGAAGAATTCAAAAAGATATATAATCATTTCCATCAAAGCGAAACAGTCAGAACCTTGTAGACAGGAGTTGTCACCTCATCACACTCAGCCGGTGGGTAGTCACACGAAATCGGATTCCACTGTTCAGAGGGGAAGCACGACTTCGGCAGAAAAAAATGAGAACAACAGTTCAGCAAAAGGTCATGCTCACACGCTTGTCTTGTACGCCACTCCTCGGCAAACGCGATGTCAGCAGGGACAATGAAAACAAATGGTCATGCTCGCATGCTTGGCATGTACCACACTCCTTGGAGAAACACGAGTCCAGGAGGAACAACGAGAACAACAGTTCAGCAAGCACGGCTGACTCCTAGCTTTAAAGGTTCAACGGCCTTTCTTCGCAATGAAGGGAAAGCAGCACAAAGCGCGTGGCTACACAAAGAAGCGATGAAATCTTCGTTATATGCTCCTTTATCTCTCTTCAAACAATCGCCAAGGAACGTGCATCCAAGATTATTCAAATGCCCACCAAGAACGATGTACCCAAGAAGAGGTGCCAAAGAAAAAGAAGTGCTTTTGAGGCCTTTAGATTTCATTCAATGTCTCATAAATGCCTTTCTCTGATGACTATTTCTCTCGTGCCCCGTAACGTGACAATGTATTATATTATTATCCAGAGAGCATCGTACAGCACGCTTCCAGTGGCGTATGTCTGGCATTGGCTGGTCTTAAGACCAATGGGCCAAGTAATGTTCACAGATGAAACCCGCTTCAATCTTTCGTCGGATTTCAAGCTGCAGTTGATCTGCAAGGAATGTGAGATTGCGTATGGTGCCAGGACCATTGTTGAAAGGGACAGACATGGTAAATATACGATGTCATCGCTCTGTCCACGTTATTTTATAAACAACAAATAGCAACTGAAAAATTGTTCTACGGACACCGCTGGGATCGAACCCCAGAACTCTCGATAACTAGTCGAGTGCGTTCGCTTTACGCTACGGTGCCAACAATTCACAGCGCTATTCGTGGTTTATCAATCAGCATCTGACTACACAAATCCATATTGATGGGCTGAGCAACTGATGTGTCGCCATCTAGTGGCATCCAACAAAGCAAGCTGTTTTATTTGCTTCTGATAAATCCAAAGGGCGATAGAAATGGTGAATATATTTCAAATACGTGGAGATAATGTAAATATACGATGTCATATTTACATTATCTCTGTCCACGTTATAAAATAACGTGGACAGAGATAATGATGACATCGTATATTTACATTATCTCCACGTATTTGAACTATATTCACCACAGACATGGTAGTCGCTGCGTCATAGGGTTAGCCGGTACAACGCGTGGTCAACGGACGGACCGAACTGCAGATGATGGATAGAGGAACAATCACCCGGTAGCGGTACTGTAATGACGTGATTCTTCGATACGTGCGTCTGTTCCATCGTTCAATGAGAGCAAATTTCATTTTTATGGATGATAACGCCCGTCCTCACTGCACAGCAACTGTAGATAAAGTATTGGCTGGTGAGAATATCTATCGGATGGAGCCGTCAGCGCTCTTCCCTGATCGCCATTCAATCGAACATGCATGGAACGCTCTGGTGAGGCGTGTTACACAAAAGAATCCCCTACCAGAATGCATTCCAGCACTTATCAGGGCTCTCTAGAAGGAGTGGGATACAGAGGGTGAGTCGAAAGTTTTGCAATATTTGGATCACTTTATGTCTTCATAGTACCTTTACGACGAAAGCTGACTAGCATTCAAACTATAGGCCATCGTGTTGCGCCGTCTTTAGCCATCTGTCTGTCAGTTCGCGGCGGTACCAGTTCTTGTCCTTCGAGGCGAAGAACTCCTGCACCCCAGCTGCCGCCTCCTCCTAGTTGTGAAGTGCCGCCCGCAAAGAAAATAGGCTCTGGACCAGAACAAGTAATAATCCAACGGGGCAAGGCTCGGACTATATGCTGGGTGTAGCTTCAGTTCGATTCCTTCAAGTTTCTGGAGTTTCAGCCCAGGTCGTTCGCACAACATGCGGCCGAGGGTTCTCCTGCTGTAGGAGAGCGCGCTTTCTGTTCACCAATGAAGGTATTTCTCCTGCAAAACGGCATGCATCCGCTTCAGCTGTTCAAAGTCGAGATTAGTGTTGATAGTCCGACCGTCTGGAACAGATTCGTAGTGGATCATCCCCTCGAAATTCCACCAGACGCAGAGCATCACCTTGAGCTCGAAGAGCTCGCGTTCGGCAACAAGCTCAGGAAGCTTTCTCGGGCTCAGCCACTGTCAGTGTGTGTTGGGATTACGGAAATAGACCCACTTTTGATCGCACGTATCAATTGTCTTGATGAAACGTATATCGCGCGGGTTTTGTAGGAGTTTCGTGCACACTTCCATTCGGCGGTTTGCTTCAGCTGGCGTCAGTTCATGAGGAACAATGCAGGTCTGTGATATGCCCAGCTCGCCTGATCATCTCCTAGTGCTGGTTGTCGGATTTGCCTCTACGGCCTGGCGCACGACCACCTTATTCACGGTTCGCGGCCTACCTGACATTGGCTGATCGTTGAGGTTTCTTACACCTGAGCGAAATTTCTTGAACCATCTGATTGCGGTGCTGTGGTACACGGAACCTTCCCCTTTCGCATGACAGATGTTTCGTGTTACTTGAGCAGTGTCATGGCGGAGTTGAAACTCGTAAAGCAAAAAGTCCCTAATTAGCCGGTTGTGGCTGTTCATCTTTTAGGCACCCCAACCACAGACATCCGTGCTGTTCACAGCAACGACTACCACTTTATATCCCTTTCGACTGGCCGCAGTGCACGTCTTGAACTAGTTTAAACACGTGACATACCCGCCGCAGCACATACAAATATTGCAAAACTTTCTGTACTTTACCTCAAAAGCTCTTGTACCGCTTGTGCTAAGAATGACAAACCAGCATTGCGGTGCAGGATGAACATATCATCTACTGAGGACTTAGTCTTGTCTGTTTATGAAGTGCTGAGGAAAAGTGTCACTGTACGACAGGTGAGCTTGTGCCGCCTCCGTAACGTTTTGTTCTGTTTCGATCTCTATTGCATATAACTCATGATTTTTTATATTGTGCTTTTGATTTTACTGTTACTATTACCACCAGTACTACTTACATCTGTAAAACTCCTTTTTTTATGCTTTCCAACCGTAGGTTGAAGAAGCGTATATGCTCCAGCTTTTTCTGTCCGTCCGTCCGTCCGCACGATAACTGGCGTAAAAATGGTTCGATTTCGATGAAATTTTAGTATGTGGTAGGGGACCACCTGGGGACGAACCCTATTGAAAATGGGACAAATGGGATCAAAGGTCACGACGTAGGAGCGGGATCCATTCCATTGCCCTTATGCGTCATAACTTGCGTAAATATGGTTCGATTTCAATGAAATTTTACTATGTAGTAGGGGACCGCCTGGGGACGAACCCTATTAAAAATGGGTGAAGTGGGGTCAAAGCTCAGGACATAAGAGCGGGATGCATTACATTACCCTTATGCATCATAACGTGCGTAAAAATGGTTCGATTTCGATGAAATTTCAGTATGTGGTAGAGGACCACCTGGGGTCCCCTACCACATACTGAAAAAGGTCAGGACATAGGATTGGGATCCATTCCATCGCCCTTATCCCATATTATTAAGGTGGACTTCAAGTAATATTGCTTCCTATACTTCCAATCGAAAAATTTTGTACGCATTTCCTTCAGAATTAATGTGTTCCCAAGGACGAAAATTTGAACATCGATTAAAATAACTTCATATTATAACTTGGAATACTTAATATTTTCTAAAACATAACCATAATTATATTAAAAATCAATAACTTTTCCTTTGGTGGTGTTGAAACCAGAAAAAGGATGGCGCTACCTGTACTTTGATGACGGCAGTAGACAAACAAATGTTGGATTGCATAATTATGGTTATGTTTTAGAAAATATTAAGCATTCCAAGTTATAAAGTAAAGCTATTTTAATCGATGTTCAAATTTTCATCCTTGGGAACGCATTAATTGGAAAGAAATTGTGTACAGAAATTTTTCCATTGGAAGTACAGGAAGCAAAATTATTTGACGTTCACCTTAAAGGATCGATTCTTGTATGTATGTAAATTTTATTTTGAAAATGGCTCCAAGGATTTCGATGAAAGTCGTTAACCTACCGTTTTCTGGTACTAGAAATCGATTTAGCTTGATCTCGACTTTAGGAAAATTCGTTTAGTGGGTTAAATAACCACCCCGAATTATAACGTTTTTAGTGTCATGGCGTCGTTCCATTAATGTTCCCAATGCTTAGAAATCTTATGACGTCACAATCTCGCGTTTGAGAATGTTGGCGCGCGGTCACACCATCTGTCTCATTACGTCACGCGTTGTGTGTGGATCCTATTAAAGTTTTATGACGTCATACTCTTGCCAGCAGATGGTCGCGATTCCCATCTGCTTCATTACGTCAGGCGTTGTGTGCGTATGTCCGTCCGCACGATAACTCGCGTAACAATCGCTCGATTTCGATGAAATTTTAGTATCTGGTAGGGTATGACCTGGGAAGGAACCTTATTTGAAGTGAACGAAACGGGGTGAAAGGTCAGTACATAGGAGCGGGATCCATTCCACTGCTTTTATGCGTCATAACCAACGTGAAAAATGTTCGATTTCGATTAAATTTTAGTATGTGGTAGGGGACCACCTGGGGACAAACCCTATTGAAAATGGGCGAAATGGAGTCATAGGTCAGGACATAGGAGCGGAATCACTTCCATTGTCATTATGCGTCCTAACTTACGTAAAAATGTTTCGATTTGGATGAAATGTTAGTATGTTGTAGGGGCCCGCCTACAACATACTAAAAATGAGCGAAATGGGTCAAAGGTTAGGACACAGGAGCGGGATCTATTCCATAGCCCTTATGCATCATAACTTGCGTAAAATTGCTTTGACTGCGACAAAACTTTATCATGTTATTTCGGAGGTATACTGAACCAGTTCTGTTGATTATCATTGAAATGGGATCAAAGGTCAGGGCACAGGAGCGAGATTTATATATCGAGATTTATTTCCACAGCCATTATCCTCATTACTTGAGTAATGATTTCTGGTATGTTGGAAAGCGTATCATAATCAATGCATTGCATGGTTTTACTAACTTGTCTATTTTGTTTGATCAAAATGTACGTTTGGGACAGCATTTGTCACGAAGGAGGAAACTTGTGGGCCATGAAAATTTGGCAAATGTTTGGAAAATATTGACCAAGCGTAGCAAATTTAAGAAAAGAGAAGTTTTTCTGGTGCATCTCGTCCATACAATTATATCACGGAAAATACAAATGTCTATTAAAGCCGTTTAATATAAAAAAAAATGGGATTAGGAATGCGTAGGAAAATGTAAAACGCTATAGCCAGACTCACATCTATTTAATCCAAGTAGAATTCAATAGACGTTTAAAAATGGGACATATTAAAAAATTACTCCTCCTCCCCCGGGAAAGGGGTTCATTTAGTAGATTTGTAATTCATTTTTTATTATTTTGATTATTTTTTCGGCGGAAAGTAGTTTTATTTTTCAGAATATAATTTTTTATTCCTACTTGCGTACTTAGAAAAAAAAAAGCGATTTATCGTGGTTTTTGTAAGTTTAGAATGCGTTCTTATGGCGCATGATTTATATTCTTTTTTCGTTTATTTTTGAGAGAGGACAGTTGTTATACAGACATACAGTATCTTCACATCAGAGCAATTCTGAAGTCTGAAAAGAAATTTATTTGAAAATGGATTGTTCATGAAATCTAAGTGAAATAATTCACCCAACGAAAGACCGGGAACAAGCCACCGCACGCGTTGCAAGAGTGACGAATTCGCCGCGAGCGAACATTGTTCTGCTTCTCGTGATCACACGTGATAAAAAATTTCACGTAGGCACTAATGGTTGCCCACTCACGCACGTTCAAGGTCACACGCGTGTATTCGGCTGTCTCATAACTTCCTGGCTTTGTAGACATAAAATTACGCGCATAAACACCCAGATCTATCTATCTCTGTCTGGAACGCTTGACATCACGGCAACGTCTGCATTGTTGCGCCATCACGTATCGGTCAATTCGTGTGTGCTTTCGAGATGTCAAAGGGATTTCCTGCTATATAATAGCACGCGATCACTTTGAGATGTCAAGGTGATCGCGTGCTAATTTAAAAACATTGGAATATCAATTACTCGAGTTCTATTTATCCGATCTACAAAATTCGAACTGAATTGTTAATATCACGACAAGTTGCACTTGCCTATTAATTTGATTCAGCTCAACTTGAATATTAATTTATAAGCTTTAACTATTTTTTACTTCTTTAATTTGACTAGTTTTCTGAGTTTAGTGCTGATTATATTATACATTTTGCAAAATATCGATGTATCTAAACGCTCCAACCTTACCTACAATAAAAACTGAAACTTGAGATGTCAAAGTGAGCAAGATTGCATCTAAAAGCAGATTGCGCCCGAATAGTTCATTGTCGAGAATTTACATAGTTTCGATTTGTAATACCAGATGGCGCATTATTTTGTAGAAAATACTTAGGAATGAAGTTTCAAACTGACCGCCGAATAGGATAGTCTACTACAAGCCATGGAGGGACTAAAAAGTGTGCCGGAGAAAAAGCAATTTAACTAGAAAAATCCAAAAAGTCATTAAGGTAAGTTCACACGAAAACAACTTTCCGAGTTTGGTGCTGATTATATTACACATTTTGCAAAATGTGGATCTATCTAAACGCTCAAACCTACAACTGTTAAATAACAAATATTTTACACAGAATGTTATTTATCGCGAAGTCTTTTGAAAAACGGAAATAAATAGCATATAATTTTTAGTTCTGACTTGAATGAGTTCTTCTTACTATATAAGTTTTTACTATATTTCCTTATAGAGATCCGGCGTCTATTTGATTTTCAGACTGCTTCAATTAAAAATTTCACTCCGTCATAGGACGGGCAACATCCTCTATATATTAATATTTATTTAAAGCTTAAAAACAACCGTCCTAGGACGGGCTATACGCTAGTAATACACTGAGGGGCCACTTTATTATGACCACCCCCTCAGTACTTCGTTGGGCCAACTTTTGCCTTTAATACTGCGTCGATTCTTCGTGGCATGGACTGCACGAGATGTTGATAGGTGGTTTGTGGAATCTGAGACCATGCTTGATGAATACCACTTTCCAGGAGTGTGAGATTGCAGGGTTGTGGATCCAGCTGTCTGATGGCTCGTTCAACTCCATCCCACAAATTCTCAATGGGTTTGAGATCTGGAGATTGTGTAGGCCACCTAAGCAAAGTAAACTCACCGGCATGTTCCTGAAACCAATCGTGTACAATACGAGCACTATGGCAGGCCGCATTATCTTGTTGAAAGTAGCCATCGCCATTGAGAGAAACCATCCACATGACAGGATGCATTTGGCCCGCAACGATATTCAACACGAATTAAAGGGCCCAAAGCATGCCAGGAAAACATTCCCCAAACCACAACGTTGCCTCCACCAGCTTTAAGGGTTGTAGCAATGCATTTGGGGCCCATGCTTTCGTGCTGTTTCCGCCAAATTCTCACTCCGCCATCGGCACGGTGCAACTAAAAACGTGATTCATCGGACCGCATTATTTGCTTCCAATTATCGACTGTCCAATCCTTGAGCTCCTGTGCGAACTGGAGACGGTTTCTCTTGTTAACTATAGACAGCAAAGGTGCTCGAACTGGCTTTCGGCTGCCATATCCCATCCGATGCAATGTACGGCGAACAGTGCGTGCAGAGATGATTTGAGGGGATCCTTGATTAAGATGGTCTGTAATTTGCTGCACTGTTGCCCTTCTGTTGTCAGTTACCAGTCTTGACACTCTCCGTTCCGCCCGAGCAGTCACTAGTCGATGACGACCTCACGTTGCACGTAGAGACCCAGTTTTTTGGCTGACAGTCCAGTATTTGAACACTTTAACAACAGCTGCTCTGGAACATTTCACGAATGCGGTGGTTTCGGTGATACTCGCTCCACTGCTCCGAGCTCCTACAATCATCCCACGTTGAAAGTCCGTCAAATTGCATTTTTTTACCCATCTCGTCACCCAAAAATCAGCTGTACTACTGTCGCAAGCACTAAGCTTTCCCTTTTTATACTAGCCTCGCCCTCTGGCGGCAACAGCGTGCAGACATAGCTCATTTGCTTAAAACTGTCAGGTGGTCATACTAAAGTGTCCACTCAATGTATAATAAATATTTTGGCTTCAAATAAGTCGCGCCGTCTTGGAATTTCAACTTGAAACAGGCCATTGCTGCTTGAATGATAAGGAAAACAATCGGCCATTTCTATCGCAATTTATTGCTAAGTTACGGTTGTTACACACACACGCATAGATATTCTGTTTTATTACTGCAGATAAACTACGAGTAGAGTAACTTTTCATGAGTAAACAACCTTTGAGGTGATAGAATACGCTCTTCTCTCACTCTCTCTCTCACTCTCTCTCTCACCCACTCTCTCACTTTCTCTCACTCACTCACTCTCTCTCCCACTCTCCCACGCATTCTCTCTCGCATTCTCTCTCCCACTCTCCCACGCATTCTCTCTCGCATTCTCTCTCACACTCTCTCTCACACACTCTCACTCTCACACGCTCTCTTACTCTGTCACTTTCTCTCTCTCTCACACACTCTCACTCTCACACGCTCTCTTACTCTGTCACTTTCTCTCTCTCTCTCTCACACACACACTCTCTTACTGTGTCACTTTCTCTTTCTCTCTCTCTCTTTCTCTCTCTCTCTCTCTCTCTCTCTCTCTCTCTCTCTCTCTCTCTCTCTCTCTCTCTCTCTCTCTCTCACTCTCTCTCTCTCTGGAAGAGAAGAAATGTAAATAATGATCTTTTGTTTTTTGTTTTCAGGTGTACAGTATTACTGCCTGGATCCTGGGACAATGGAAGTGGTCCAAGAAAGTTTTTTCGATGGACAAAACTGGGAAGAATCCATTAAGACCCAAAATGTTGCCTTGCAATGATTTCTGGATATGATTTCAGAAAAAATAGCTTCCGAAAGAATTTTATTAAAAAAAACTGTGAATCGTTAGTGTGGATATTTTAATTGAAATTTCACCTTGATTCGGTTTTAATGAATGCGACGTTTTTCTGGCATTTTCGACTATTGTGTATGTGTGGGAAAAAAGTAGACTCTTCAATCATTTCTTGACCTGTACCACTTTGACAAATGATTAGGAAATTATGCTGTGATAAGTGTTGCACATATTTTTATTTCTTTTATTTTGATAAACAAACGAATTTTTACATTGCGAAAGGTTTTCTAGATTTTTCTTTTCTTTTTTCCATGTGGCATATCAAACATCCCAATCATTTTATTCGTGGCGAATTCTTTGTGATCAGTTCCTAAAGCTCTCCACCAACTTAAAAATGCGTTACTGATTTACTGATCTGAACGTCGACTGTTTAAAATAGGGAGGAACAACTTGATAGGATAGAATAGACGAGATCAGAAGGAAGTTGAGACTTAGGCCAGATGTACAGATGAAATAGATTTTCAGAAAGAAAGCTAGAGTTATAGACTGGGTGTCCAGACGAACGAGAGAGACTGAAAAGGTTTTTGTCAATCAGGATATTGAACGCATGCTGACAAGAAGTAGGGATATTAAGACCCGGAATGGAGACTAACGAGGCAATGTGGAAAGATTTTCGCCCATCAGTGGATTGAACTCATGTTTACAAGAAGAAAAGATTTTAAGAGCGGGATTGGAGACCATCAAGGGAGGTTGAAAATGTTTTCGTTCATCAGAATATTGAACACATGCTGACAAGAAATAGGAATTTAAACACCCGGAATGGAGACCAACGAAAGGTGTTCGTCCATCAGTGGAATGAACTCATGTTTACGAGAAGAAAGGATTTTAAGAGCGGGAATGGAGACCAATGAGCGAAGTTGAAATGGTTTTCCCCTCATCAGAATATTGGACATATGCTGACAAGAAATAGGTATTTTAAGACCCGGAATGGAGACCAACGAGACAGACTGGAAAGATTTTCTTCCATCAGTAGACTGAATTCATGTTTACGAGTAGAACGGATTTTAAGAGCAGGAATGGAGACCAACGCGGGAGGTGGAAAAGATTTTCGCTCAGCCGAACATTGAACACGTGCTGACAAGAAATAGGGATTTTAAGACCCGGTATGGAAACAAACGAGGCAGTGTGGAAAGATATTCGTCTATCAGTAGATTAAACTCATGTTTACAAGAAGAAAAGATTTTAAGAGCGGGAATGGAAACCAACTAGGGAGGTTGAAATGGTTTTCGCTCATGAGAATTTTGAGCACATGCTGACAAGAAGTACCGTATTTCCGCGAAAGTAAGACCTAACTGGAATATAAGCCCTTGCATGATTTTTCCGGATGCTCGTAATATAAGCCCTATCCCGAAAATAAGCCCCAGTTTCGATACGTAGTACCGTAACCAGCCAGCCTATCACTGTTCAAAAAACTGAAGCGAGGGCCAAAATCACTGCAGGATACCCTATTCATGAGTTTAATTTGCCTTGAATATCCAGAGTAAGAAAGAAAGCCGATTGACTTTGAACTCAGCCGAGGACATAGTTTTTGTGATTATGGCGCATGCATCCAGTTCGGTTCAGAGAGCTAGCGGGAGATGAAAATAAGCCGTCTTTTGTTCGGCAGCTGTAACATCCAGTTCCGAAAAGGGAAACCGACGTGGGAAACTTTACCGGTGAACGCTATCTTTGGCGGAAAAATTATTCATCAACAGGCGGTATGTTTTTTTAGAAATGGGGGAGGGGGACACATGCGAACTCAAAGAAAAAGTAAGAAGTGTTCTAACCGCCTTCAATGGATTACGAAATGGGTTCGTCCCTGTCGAAGTTACTGTGTTGGCAACGGTGACTGAAAGAATTCTTTAAAAATCAGAGAGTTAGTATTTTGGGGCCGAACGTACATTCTTAACTGTCATCATTTTTGTTGCCACTCCTTTGTCGATTAACAATTAACACAGTCTTCAATTAAATGGTAAATTTAAATGGAATAATATTTTGCCCCCAAGCAAGATGAGTGCAAAAAGAAAGAGCTATTCCGTCGAGTACAAGAAAGGAATCGTGGAGAACTCCCGGGGCAAGAATCTTACGGCTTCATGCAAGGAGAAGAAGTTGGATCTCCGAATGGTCCAAAAACGGCGAGCAGAGTACGATAACCTTAGTCAACAAGTGGACGAGAGAAATGCTAAGAAGCGCAAGTGTGGGTCAGGTCGGCAAACATTATTTCCTGAGCTGGAAGGCATCATCTGTGAATGGATTGCTGACAGGAGAGCAAAGGCTTTGGTTGTGCGTAAAGCTGATATTCAAACATTTGCTCTTGCAATGGAACCACAGTTAGAAATATCCCCAGAAGAATTCAAAGCATCACAGCACTGGCTAGATGGCTTCCTTCAGCAATATGAACTGTCTCTAAGAAGATCGACAACACTGTTCAAGCTGAAAGATACTGAAGTTATTAAACGTGCACTTGCATTCAAGTGCTTTGTTGATGGCATCGACTTTTCTAAATACCAACTCTCCAACATGATTGCTATGGATGAAACTGCAGTGTTTATGGGCCAAGGATCTCAAACGACAATTGATCAGAGGGGTGCCTAGTCAATCTCCACTGGTTACGAAAGTGCACGTGTTACCCGTGTTTTGGTAATTCGTCTGGATGGAAAGAAAGCCCCACCTCTAATCATCACTAAGGGTAAGAACGATAAGATTGAATGTGTTTCAGGCATTTATGTTCTTGAAACCGAAAACGCCTGGTGCACACAAGCAGTTATAAGGAAATGGGTCGATTTAATGCTGCCACTTGCTTTCCGAGGTGGCCAAAGAGGTCTGCTAGTCTGAGATTCAGCTAGCACTCACCGCATTAAAGACATGAAGAACTTCCTTGCAGAGAGAAGAATAGATCAAATAATGATTCCCGCAGGAATGACTGCCTATCTCCAGACTCTTGATATTGCAATAAACCAGCCATTCAAGCATCATTTGCGCATGGAAATCAATGACTACATTGAAAATAGAATGGAGAGAAATCAGCGTGGAAACTTTGTGAAGCCTAGCCTGCAAGAGGTCGTGACTTGGGTGAAGAATTCCTGGGATAAAATCACTGACAGCTGTGTTGCCAATGCACTACGAGCAGGCTACATGGACAAGAAGTGCTCATTTAAGGAGAGATTTATTGCTGGGCATGAGAGATTGGGGTCCGTGGTTGTACAAACGCAGTCGCAAGAAATTCAGGCCGGAATTCGGGGTTTGGAGAGTTATGACGATGTTCCAGAAGAAGATGACATGACTGTATTTGAATAAATGTAGATTTTGTACATGAATAAATGTAGATTTTTGTACATGAATAAATCAATAAATGTAGATGAAAATAAAATAGAAAAAAGTTGGTAGTACATGAAAAAATAAGACATCCCCTGAAAATAAGCCCTAATGCGACTTTTGGAGCAAAAATTAATATAAGACCCGGTCTTATTTTCGGGGAAACACGGTAGGATTTTTAAGACCAGAAATGGAAACCAACGAGACGGATTGGAAAGGCTTTCGTTCATCAAGGGATTGAACTCATGCTTACGAGAAGAAATGATTTTAACAGCGGGGATGGAGACCAACGCGGAAGATTGAAAAGGGATTGAAAAGGGTTTCGTTCATCGGGATAATAAACACATGCAGACGAGAAGATGAGATTTCAATACAGTTTGTAATAAATATATTATGTATAATAGATTATGATTAGATTTGTGATAAAGTTTGCCTCCTTTCCTTGAAACAATTCTGTGTCGCCCTATCCCTTAAGTCACAGAATTTAATTTGAGTAACGAAAAACTGATGATTAAACGTGTTCAAATACGGAACTCATTTCATTTTTACTTTTTTGGACGTTGTTTGCAGCCGGTACGTTGATTGGGAACTCAATGAATGTGTGTGTGTGTGTGTGCAGAATTGAGGAAATGAACTCCGTGACTTTTAATCTGTTGAACTTTACGTGCTTGCTGTGGGCGATCGTAGATATAAACAACTGTAATAACCGTAGTAACTTCAGCATGCCTTTATTACGATTAAGAATAAACTTTCTGTAAGAATAAATGCATCTTGGGAAACCAGGATTTTTTTCAAGAGTAACAAAAAAAGTCATTACTCACTCTCCCTGTAGGCATTTTTTTTTCTTCTTGAAATCCTTTCAGTTTCTCTGACCTCGTTATGTTGTGAGAGGTTAAAATTGGTATAACGCCTCAAGATGTGGTGACCCAAGGTAGGAACTGTCTGTCTGCTTAAAGTTTCTAGTGAAAGTCTTCCGCCTCAAAAAAAAAAAAAAAAACGCAGTTTCATTTTCCTCGGTAATTCAGTTTTGTTTCCTTATCGAAGAAAGAGCACAGATTACGTTACCAAGGGGAATCTCCCCCCACCCATCGTTCAGGATGCGATCGATATATTTTTGAGTAATTTATTTTGTTCTCGTTCACTTCCTGTTTATCCACTTTCTGCAAGGTGGCCGGGAAAACAGGGAGAGGTGTTCAGTTTCTACGAGTTTCCTAAAATGGCACATAGTACTAATATCCGTGCAAGTAATTCTTCGTACACTCTGAAAGTACACCATCTTTCTGATATTCCAGAGTATTTGCCTTTTACTGTTATTTAAAATTTTGTTGCTTCTTGTTATGTTTCTGTTCTGAACGCGTCATCTGAATATGTATGGGAGCTTTGTGTGTGTGTCTGTGCGCGCACGCGCGCGAGTTTATAACCGTTCCTAATTTGGGGACACTAGTTCCCGGAGTGGGGGAGGGGAACTAGCGCCATGAGACATGCGCGCCGTCGATGCCTCACCGGGACGCGAACCCGGACCCATTTTAAACGAATGATCAGAAGCCAGCATTTCCTACCACTTTACCACCGGGACCGCTATGAGCTTTCCCAAATGTAACGTAATACACTCAAAGTTCAAAAGGTCACACCGGTGGCGCAGTGGTCTAAGCGCTAACTTATGAGTATTCGTCCATGCTTCGAACATGGATGTTGTGTTTGTCTTACGGCACTGGCTCTCTCCCTACCCTGGAACCAGTGGCTCTAAATTAGGGACGGGCGACTGCTTATAGCCCATTGTGTTGCTCAAGGTGGTCGTTAAACCTTCAATCTAAAAAAAAAAAGTTCAAAAGAAAACTGAACTCGACGTAAAAATTACCAGAATACCACCGATCAATTGAATCGATCAATTTAATTCTTATGTATCTATAACGATCAATTCAAGTTCTTTATCCGAGATGTGTCCTTATCACCAGAAGACTTCAGAAAACGTTAAGAATGACTAGATTAGAACTTCATAGATGTTAAGACTAAATAAGCGCATATGTGAAACGATGCAGTTCCCTAACCAGTTGTCCCTCAAAAGTGACATCGTCCTGCTTTATACTACTGAATTTAGCCGTGACTTGTCTGACAGACAGACTAAATGGAAGAAAAAGCTCATAGAAGTTCAAATGTGAAGTTCAGAACAGAAACAACAAAAATGAAAAGTTTAAATAAGAGCTAAAGACAACTAACATGGACGCAGAGCAGACTTTTATCCTATGCAAGCAAGATGGCATCCTAGGGCCGCTATTTCTAGTTACTAAAATAAAAAAATAAACAGTTGAAATAAATACGGCTTTTTGCTTTTCCTTCTCCCACTTTTCTTTAGTAAATAATGTTGAAAATCCTCCAAATACGTGGTGTCAGTAAATAAATAAATACATCGCTCTTTCCACGTTCCAGAAACACATAGCAATCGAATTTTTTTTTATTATTATGTTAAAGGCTGATTAAAAGCAACCGAATTTTTTTTTATGTCAGAAGCTGACTTAAAAATACACATAGCACCGTGGATTGTTGGGCAACGTGGTGTAAAGTTAACGCGCTCGGCTAGATATCGAGAGTTCCGTGGTTCAATTCCTCGGCAGCGGCTGACAAACAATTTTTCGGTTGCTATGTGTTTCTGGAACATGGAAAAAGCGATGTACTTACTTATGTAAATAATGGATTCCAAGCAGAAGCAACGTGCCGTCATTGAGTTCTTGACGAAGGAAGGATGCAGGCTGTCCGACATTCACAGAAGGCTACAGAATGTTTACGGAGATGACACCATTAACAAGAGCAATGTGCACAGATATATGAAAAAGTTTAAAGCAGGGGAAAACAGCATTGAAGACAAACCACGTAGTGGGAGACCATCATCTGCGATCACTAACACGAATCGTCAGCGAGCTGATGACTGATTCGCGCGGAGAGACGAGTCACAATCCGTGAGCTAGTTGCACAACTGGACTGTGGGCGCAATGCCATACAGAAGATGGTAAAAGACTTAGGGTATCAGAGAGAAGGATGAAAGTCTGCTATGATCTTCTGGAAGCGCTTCAAGCCAATGAAGACACGTTTTCGATCTGGTGACAGGGGATGAAACGTGGGCGTCTCTTTACGATCCGCAAACGAAGAATCAATCCATGGAATGGCGTCACACCTCTTCCCCAAGGCCTAAGAAGTTCAAGAACCAGCGATCAGTACAGAAAGTCATGGTGACTGTTTTTTGGGATTACAGGGGTGTCATTCTCCTTGATTTTCTTTAACGTAGCTGTACCGTGACCAGAGAGCGGGGCATTGAGACACTCAAGAAGCTTAGAGAAGCCATAAGGAGGAAGAGACCGAACAAGAATCAGAAAAGGATCCACATTCACCGTGAAAACGCAAGACCACACACATTTTTGGCAACAAATCAGACGATCAACAAATTAGGCTGGTCGGTGCCTCCCCACCCCCAACCACCGTACAGCTCAGATCTGGCGCCCCCAGACTTTCACCTGTTCTGTCAAATGAAGGACAGTCTCCGGGGACAATGATGTGATGACACAGACGAAGTGAAAGTGGCTGTGAAGAAGTTGGTACAACAGTCCACACCTGAATTTTTTGGAAGAGGGGTCGAAAGTTGGGTTCAACGATGGGTCAAATGCATCGCTTGTGATGGAGACTATCTTGAATAGTGCGTTGTATAGAGAAAGAGTTACTCTACCAACATGTGCAATTTGAACTTCTGTCAGGTAATAAAAAAGTTATGCCCACTTTTGCATTACTTTCAATACAACCCTCGTATTTTTGCAGCAAACAGTTTTTGAAATACGGAAGACTTCATCGAAACTGCCTGAAAGTGAGTTTACATACAAAATAAGTTACTAGACATAATCATCATAATAATAAAGGCCTTGACGTACCAGTAGCTTATGCAATTTGCCTGCACATCCTTATATTCCTGGAAATCAGCTGCCTTGGGTTCAATGGCGCAGCGTTCCCTGCTGATACCACTGACCAATCAGGTATCTGCTTTGTGTAGCTCCCTATCAAAATCCTTTTATCAGCTTTTTTTGCTCTTTGCGTCGCCTGCTCAGCGGCAAAACGGGACTTTTCTCAGTTCCTCCAATCCACGACGCAAACACACAACTGGACAATAAATTCGACATTTCTTCAAAAGGATTTGCGATGGAGTTCGACCAGGAGTCTGCATTTTTCAGCCGTCGTTTGCAAAGTCGCAGCTTCGATTTGTATCTGGAAATGAGAAAAAACATGAATTTTGTGACGTCACTTTTAAAGTGGGCAAACTGTCGTTACCAGCTCACAAAGTGATAGTTTCAGCAGCCATTCCTCGCCTGAGAGAAGAGCTCTTACGGAAAGCAAAGGAAGGCGGTGAATCGCAATTGCCACTTAGTGGCATTGACGAGAGTGCTTTTGAGTCACTTATCGAATACGCGTACACTCTCAAAATCAAAATCACCAGTGAAAATGTGAAAACGATTCTGTTTGCAGCTTGCAGTCTGAATGTTGACGAAGTCAAAAATGCTTGTTGTGATTTTCTGACCAATAACTTGAGCCCCGAAAACGCATTAGACATAAGAGATTTCGGTAAAATTGTGGAGTTTCCAGAACTTATATCAATTGCAGATCACTACGTGAAAGAACATTTCGAGAAAATATCGAAAACCAAAAGCTTTTTTTGCCTCTCTTTTGAAGACCTGAAAGTGTTGATCAGCAGCGATAATCTGCATGTAAAATACGAAGAAACTGTGTACGAAGCTGTAATTCAATGGATTCAAAAAACGATAGAACGCGAACCACACACTGAAGAATTGATGAGATGTGTTCGTATGCCTCTTATTGACAAGAGTTACTTAAGAAGACAAATCAGTGATGCGCCAGTCGTGAAAAATAACTTGAAAGAAGGCTGTAGCTGGTTAGACGAAGTAAAAGATTACCATTTGTTCCCAGAGCATAGAAAAGAATTATGTAGTTTATCAGACAAACCAAGATGCTTTACGAAAAATAAGCGAATTTACAAATTACAAGTAATTTCTGCTTACGCCATGCAATATTTCGAATCACCGAAAAGTACATGGAACACGTGCAAGCATACGTTCGAATTCTACCCAGCTCCGCTTGTTAGGTCAGGCGACGAACTGTACTTCTTCATAGCAGGTCGAATGACGGCATACAATCCAAGTACAGATTCTTATCACACTTCTGAGAGTGTGACATCCGCACGGTACTGGTTTGGAATCGTGGCTCACGATGACAAAATTTACATCTGCGGGGGATCAGACAGTTCATCTGTTCTCAACACAGTCGATGTTTTTGATTGTGTGTCAGAAGACTGGAGAAAGGGAAATTCTATGACCGCAAATCGTAGAGCTCCAGCTGCGGTAAGTGTGGGAAAATTCATTTATGTTATTGGTGGTAGAAACAAGTACAGTGCTCTCAATTCAGCTGAGAAATATAATTCTAACACCAGGCAATGGGAAACTATTGAACCCATGTTCACTAGAAGATACTCTCTGGGTGCTGCAGTACTTCGTGGGTCCATTTATGTATGTGGAGGGAAGGCTTCTTTGCACGGTAATAGATGTGTTTCAACTGCAGAAGTATACGACCCTGACACCAATCAGTGGAAATATATTACATCCATGATAAACGCCAGATGCAAGCATATCTTGTTGCCGTGTTCAGACGAACTCTATGTTCTTGGAGGAGAAGATGAAAGAGATAATGAACTGCACTCAGTGGAAATTTTTGACAGTCGAACACACATATGGAGACCTGGTGAAACTGCGACTGATTTAAATTTCTTTATTTCAGGAGGGTGTGCAATGCCTTTCCCTGAAGAATAAAAGAGAGTGACATGGTCTACAACCAAAACAGTAGAATGGATTTTGCACTGCAAAGGTATTTTCTGTTTTATGTATAAAATCGTTCGTGCATAAGTGCAGGGCGGGAAGCACAATTGCAAAACTGCAGAACAGGAATGATTCAAATGCCTTTGATTGATATTGGTGATCTAGTAAAAGAATAGATTTTTGTAGCTGAACCGATGACCTCTGTGTACGAAAGAAGGAGCTGCATATGTAATAGGTAGGATAATACTATGTGCATATACTTATTATGCACATGCTGACATATTTAACTACAAATTTTTTTAAATAATGGTTTTCCGCTATGTAAAGTGGAGAAGATGATTGCTGAGGATTCTAAAGATATAAATAAAAAGTAACCACGATATACAATGCTTATGAATCGAACTACGGATGTACGTAAAATATCATACTGCCATATATATTTAAAATTTCATTCGTGTAGAATAAATGACGTAAACTAACAAATCCCGCTATGCTAGTTTTTCACGAGAATGCTCTATAACTGTGCAGGTTCGGATATTTTAGCGACTGCACTTCGAAGAAAAATATTAATAATTTGCAATAAACACAAATTTCACGGTTTTGACAATGTTATGCTGATCTGCTTTGACAAGTGTCTCCTTATGGTATATTGATAAACCTATGAGCTAAATCTGCTTTGTTAAAGACCCACAAAATTTATGCAGTGGACCAAATTCAAATTAACATGAAATTTATTTATTTATTTATTTATTTCGTATTTCGGTTGTTACAATATGCGATTGACATGCTAATGTAAAGCAAACTAATACAGTAACAACCAGGAAATGAGAGGGAAAAGGTCTTCATGAGGCCGGACGAGCCCTCTCATCCTGACGACTGAAACACAAAAATATATATATGTATGCCATTACGTCTTAAAAGAAAAGTGTTTGATCAATGCATCCTTCCAGTGCTTACGTATGGTGCAGAGACGTGGACCTTAACTAAAAGAGACACACAAAGGCTGCAGACAACTCAAAAAAGCAGGGAGGGGTGCATGCTTGGTGTAACCAGGAGAGATAAGAAGAGGAACTCGTGGATCCGAAAAATGACAAGAGTGGAAGACATCATGATCAGAATTAAATCCCTGAAATGGCAATGGGCTGGACATATTGCCAGAAGGACAGACCATCGATGACAGCCGAAATTTTAGATTGGATTCCAAGGGACAGGAAAAGACCCAGAAGAAGACCACATGGAAGATGGATGGATGAAATTCGAAAGTATGCGGGAGTGACATGGAGGAGACTGGCACAAGACAGACCGTTGTGGAGGAAACTTGGGGAGACCTTCGTCCAGCAGTGGATTGATAATGGTTGACAATAATGATGATGATGATATATCCTAAAGATTAATGGAGATTATCTAACCCATATCTTCGTTTTGCTGATGTCATAGTCATTTTTGTAACTACCCCAACAGAGCTGCAGAGTATGATCCAGGAACTTGCTGACAAGAGTAAAGAAGTGGGATTAAAAATGAACTTTCAGAAGACAAAAGTGATGTTCAATGTTTTTACAAGACATGAAGATTTATCGATTGATGTTGAAAAGCTGGAGATAACAGATGCGTACGTTTATCTTGGACAGCAGATATCAAGTGAGGGTCACATTGATGAAGAAATTAATCGGCGTATAAAACTTGCCTGGAGAGCTTTTGGAAGAAACAGCATAATTTTCAAGAGCAATATGTCATTATGTCTTAAAAGAAAAGTGTTTGATCAATGCAACCTTCCAGTGCTTACGTATGGCGCAGAAACGTGGACCTTAACTGAAAGAGACATACAAAGGCTGCAGACAACTCAAAGCAGCATGGCGAGGTGCATGCTTGGTGTAACCAGGAGAGATAAGAAGAGGAACTCGTGGATCCGAAAAATGACAAGAGTGGAAGACATCATGATCAGAGTTAAATCCCTGAAATGGCAATGGGCTGGACATACTGCCAGAAGGACAGCCGAAATTTTAGATTAGATTCCAAGGAACAGAAAAAGACCCAGAAGAAGACCACATGGAAGATGGGTGGATGAAATTCGAAAGTATGCGGGAGTGACATGGAGGAGACTGGCACAAGACAGACCGTTGTGGAGGAAACTTGGGGAGACCTTCGTCCAGCAGTGGATTGATAATGGTTGACAATGATGATGATGATGATGATGATATATCCTAAAGATTAATGGAGATTATCTAACCCATCTTCGTTTTGCTGATGTCATAGTCATTTTTGTAACTACCCCAACAGAGCTGCAGAGTATGATCCAGGAACTTGCTGACAAGAGTAAAGAAGTGGGATTAAAAATGAACTTTCAGAAGACAAAAGTGATGTTCAATGTTTTTACAAGACATGAAGATTTATCGATTGATGTTGAAAAGCTGGAGATAACAGATGCGTACGTTTATCTTGGACAGCAGATATCAAGTGAGGGTCACATTGATGAAGAAATTAATCGGCGTATAAAACTTGCCTGGAGAGCTTTTGGAAGAAACAGCATAATTTTCAAGAGCAATATGTCATTATGTCTTAAAAGAAAAGTGTTTGATCAATACAACCTTCCAGTGCTTACGTATGGCGCAGAAACGTGGACCTTAACTGAAAGAGACATACAAAGGCTGCAGACAACTCAAAGCAGCATGGCGAGGTGCATGCTTGGTGTAACCAGGAGAGATAAGAAGAGGAACTCGTGGATCCGAAAAATGACAAGAGTGGAAGACATCATGATCAGAGTTAAATCCCTGAAATGGCAATGGGCTGGACATACTGCCAGAAGGACAGACCATCGATGGACAGCCGAAATTTTAGATTGGATTCCAAGGGACAGGAAAAGACCCAGAAGAAGACCACATGGGAGATGGGTGGATGAAATTCGAAAGTATGCGGGAGTAACATGGAGGAGACTGGCACAAGACAAATCGTTGTGGGATAAACATGGGGAGACCTTCGTCCAGCAGTGGATTGATAATGGTTGACAATGATGATAATGATGATATAAATATCAAAGAAAAAAGCAAGCCACACACATCGTACAACCCGTTTAGAAGGTGAAAATGATAATAATAATAATAATAATAAGGGGCATCACGAAACTGATTTCAGGATAATAAATGTTGTTTAAGTTTTCTTTTAATCAAATTATATAATCATTAATAGCTAACAACTGTGGTGGCAGCGAATTCCAAATCTGTGGGCCAGCATAATTAATTAAAGCCCTAGAACGTTCATGTGAAGGGAAGCAAGAAATCAGTAAGGTTTTATGTCTAGTTGAGTAAGAATGGTTAGGGACAGTTAAGGAAATTAAACAAGAGAATAAGTCATTCTTTACCCTTTTAAACATGCGTTTTGCCAAGTTAAAATGGTACAACTGATCAATATTTAATAACTGAACATCATTAGGCTGCAATCCGGGGAGAAAATTAGGATTTGAAAAGCAGGAATTTGAAAGTCTGAATTGCATCAGCCCCAAAAATCTATTTTGTAATCTCTGAAGTTTAGTCAAGTTATAATTGGTAGTCGAGCCCCAGACCGAAATACAATATGAGAAGTAGGGATAAATTAAAGTGTAATATAGTAAAATAATAATTTTCGGACACAAATAAGCCATAACTCTCCCAATGATTTCAATATTTCGAGAAATTAGATGATCAATGTGAGAGTTGGACTTAAGATTCGACTGAATTCGTGATACACTTTAACGAATGTTATTGAAAAACTAATATCACTGTGTGATTTATTCCCCGTAAGTTCATGTTTCATGAGAACAAGGAAAAAAACCCTCCAAAACATACAAATTTGAATAACTAACCTATCCTGAATTACAGATAAACATATAGATATGTTTTACATAGTAATTTCAAATTAATACATTTGTGCATATTGAAAATCAAAAGCATAAGAAAAGTAATCTCTCTTAATTTCAAAAGCATCGCAAGGGTCTAAGCGATGGCCTCTGATACTTCGTCCGAACGGGATCCGGGTTCGAATCCCGGTGAGGCATGGATGTTGTGTTTGTCTTACGGCACTGGCTCTCTCCCTTCCCTGGAACCAGTGACCCTAAATTAGGGACGGGCGACTGCTTGTAGCCCATTGAGTTGCTCACGGTGGTCGTTAAACCTCCAATAAAAAATAATAATAATAATGATAATAATATCTCTTAATTTCAAAAGCATAAAAAAAGTAATCTCTCTTAATTTCAAAAGCATAAGAAAAGTAATCTCTCTTAACTTCAAAAACATAAAAAAAGTAATCTCTCTTAATTTTAAAAGCATAAGAAAATTAATCACTCTTGATTTCAAAAGCATAAGAAAAGTAATCTCTCTTAATTTCAAATGCATAAGAAAAGTAATCTCTCTTAATTTCAAAAGCATATGAAAAGTAATCTCTCTTATTTTTAAAAGCGTAGGAAAAGTAATCTCTCTTAATTTCAAAAGCATAACAAAAGTAATTTCTCTTAACACAGAATTCCATTTCAATTCTCTAAAAATCTCTCTTCGAAAGTTGATTGCGCGTAGATTTTTCTTTTATGAAATTATACCTAAGAAGAAGACAAAAAAGCGAATGTAGTGTCTTGTGTCCTAACATCAGGTTTCCAAAATGTTTCCCTGTGCAAATATCACAAAAGGGAAGTATTTTTTGATTCATGGATACGTATCGGCGCTTGTGGTACCCTATGCCATAGGCTTCGACTACGTGGGTGCCACAAGACCCAGGCACCAATTGAAATTTATCAATGGGTGCTGAGACGGGCAGAACCCGAAATCCTGAAGACAAGCCCGGGCTCGAGCTCCATAAAAGTGAATTTTCTTCTTTTCTTTTTACATGTGATTTTGTATTATTTAACATACGAGACTCTTCTTTCAGAGAATTGTTCGGCAACTAAGTCTGGCAGGGGAATCCGAGGTACTACTGATACTGATTCCGGGCTTGGGTACCGTGACGTACCGGAAAGTCTCCCCCCCTCCCCCCGTAAAATTTTCTTCTCGGCCCTTTTGCGAAATTCTATTAGCATTCAATTACTTAAATTTTTAATTCCATATTATCAACTAGGTTTTATTGACATTTATTAATTAAAATTCTTTGAAACCTACAGGTATTTGTCGTAAACCCAAAATTATTGAACTTTACTGCGGGTCACACAGATGTTCACTTTGTGATTGAAATAGTTGCCCTAATTTTATACAAATAGATAGTATTACAAAACAGTTACTCCAAAGTTGAACATATGATGGAAATTATATTCTTTTAGAGAAATAAGTCCAGCATCTTTCAAATGCTTCACGAGCACACCCAAAACACGTAATTTCCGTGTGACAGTGTCTAATAACCTTTTACGATTTATACGAAAATACAGAACATAAGTAAGCGAATAAATAAGTAACACTTAAGAACTGTGGCACAAAAAAAGAAAAAAATGCTTAAAGTATTTGCTCTTTAATATAAAAAACACACTTAACATAATGTTACAATGTTTTGCACATAGTAAAAATTCTCCTCTTGACTCTGTTATTAAAAAAAATGACATAAGACTTTGATTCTCCCAACGAAGAACACCCTTTCAGTTCATTATATTCTTAAGCATGCGTAGTTACGTGTAAACAGCTGTAATACGTAACACCTTATCCTCATTGGTAAAAACTTTTCATTGATTGAACTGATATTTCTTCCACATTCTGTTGTAAATATACATGTATAGGAATTATTGCTATTATTGTGAGAAGAGGCCTCAGGTCCTTTGAAGTAAGGGCTTCCCCGTCATCCTGTTTTTATAAATTTTAACTGCGAAAAAAAGAATATTTTCTTTTCAATTCTTCTTTCAAGGCTGCCGTAAAAATTTGCTGACTATTTGTTTATTCACATGAAGTTTCCGCAAAAGATTTTGTAATGTAAAATGTTTTTGCTGAGGTTAGAAGGCCATTTTAGCCGTGAGCCCCCCCCCCCCGCAACGCAGGGGTTTGCGAGGGTTATCAGTACGCCCCTGTTTGGGTAGCAAATATCATAAGACACACATTAGCGGATTTCCGCGGCATAGGAAAAGCGCTTCTACAAGAATTATAGGCACTAGATAGTAGATGGCACCCTGATGAAATATTTCGCTCTATCTCCATGGGGCAGCTCCCAGCTAATTCCATTAAACAATATGCGCAGATTGCAGAGCCGCCCGATCTTTCCGGAGAACCGGCAGCTTGAAACATTTCAGGAGGAAAGGAATTGGTCTAAGAAAATGTGCGACTATACTATAGCAATCAAACAGATGCCTCTTCCCTAATCTCAGGTTGAGAGAAACATTGGTTAATTGCAGGGGGACGAGCGAGGGGAATTAATCCTGGAAGAGAAGATTTTTTTTTATTAATGCCTAAGCGTATTGATCATGGTTTTCGGGCTCGTTCAGGCCCAGGATCTATCTTGCAATATAAAATTCGGGCTCGAACTGACATACTTGTGCTTCAGGCTCGGACGGACTCGGGTCTTAAATTTAGCCCGAACACAGCACTTCTGAGCACCCCTAAATCATTGGTAAAAATAAAAGTTTAAAAAAAAAAGAAAAGGAAAGAAAGAAATGTTAGGTTGTCCTGTTTATATTTTTAGCCGTAACACTATAATTTCCTTCTTTTCAGTACTTCTGTATATAAAACGAGTTATAACAACGAGACTGTGTATTGTGGGATGAAGCTTATACAGAGTGACTGTAAACTCCTTCAACAAAACAAGAAGGGTGATAGTACACATCAAGACGAACAATATTTGCGATGGAACCTAGGGCCGCATTCCACTCCTAGTGCCAGAAAAGAGCACGTTCGAAAAACGTCCAGCAGACACACGGAGTTCCAACTAGCGCATGAGAAGCACAAGATGCAAATCAGATGCGTTGAACACGTTTGGTAGACCATGAGGAGTAAACATTTAAAAACATTTAAACACAGATGGGCATGTGGTTTATGCATGATGGGGCCCCAGCACACTTTGCCACCGAGGTCCGATACTTCTTAAATGCGACATATCCCGGGCGCTGTATTGGACGCGATGGACGCGTGGCTTGGCCTCCACGCTCCCCGTAGCTCCTTAATCCACTGGACTTCTTTTTCTGGCAGCACATGAAAATATTGATGTACGAGACGCCCGTGGGCTCCCTGGAAGATCTCGTCGCGCGAATCGCTGTTGCTGCGTACAAGATCAACACCACACCGGGAGTCTACGAGAGGGTTCGACAATCCTTCATTCGCCGGTGTGGGCTGTGCAACGACGCCCTGGACGCCAGTTTGAGCAGCTCCTTTGAGTCTTTCTCTGATGCGATTGGAATTGTGCAACTCATAAATTAGGTATGTCTCTTTGTTTTCACTGTTGAAGGCTCAACGTGGATATGTAACTCAGGGCTATAGAAGAGAAGGGCTGGTCTTTAGAGCTAGCTTTCCTGAAGACGCAAGCTGGAGGTGTTGACGTAGTCATGTGCAGAAGTGGGTTGGTGGTGTTGGGGTTTTCAGAAGCCACTGCTCCACGCAAACTCGGAACAAATAGTGGAAAAGTCAGGAAAAAACTACATAAACCTGGAGTTAAAGGAACGAGGATGAACTGAACTCTCTGTCATCACTATAATTTAAAAGGAGCAAAATGTCCTTTAAACGTATGTTTTTAACATGGGAATATTCGAACTGGGTCTACGTGAAAACGCGGTTGGCACATTTCTCCAAAGTTTCTAATTTGCGTTTTTTTTTCCAAAGCTTCTTAATCGCTGAATTTGAGATAATAAGGATCTCCTAGAAGTGCCCCATCTTTTCGATCGTTGAACAGAAACTTTGCGATTTCTATTTGTTTCCTGGCGTATGGTTTGGTGATCTTTTTTAAGTGTTGAAATGTTTTTCATTGAATTAGCGTTACAGATTTGCAAATACTCGCAGTTACGGCATTCTATCATCTTTGCATTGCTTTTGATTTCACATGTCGTACCCAAGAGTTGCTTTCACTTTCAGCATCCCGATTAATTTTCTTCCGGCTTAATTCATCTATTCGTTCCGAAGCACTTGGAACAATTTTTGTTTTCCTGTGTCTCTGGGTTCTCGGTGTTATCTCTTTAGAAATTAAAGAAGGTACATTTACACGGGGCACAGCATAAAATTTGAGTACTTTTTTCAAAAGCAATTCAAGAAATCCATTTTTAATGTCATCTTCATAATCACTTCTGTGAAAATGTTCGATACAAATTCTGGCGTACGTAACATTGATAGAGTCCCGAGTCTTGTTTCCGACATTTGTTCATTCATTCCTTTACCAGCATTGGATTATTTCGAGAAAAGGCATGAAACATAATAAGTTCTCTTTCACGGTACCTGCGTGTATCTCGACAAGTTACAACAGCACACAACATCATTTGTCACCATAAAAAAAAATATAAACAAGTTAGTAAAATCATGCAATGCATTGATTATAATACGCTTTCCAACATACCAGTAATCATTACTCAAGTTATGAGGAAAATGGCTGTGGAATAAATCTCTGTCCTGTGCCCTGACCTTTGACCCCATTTTGATGATATTCAACAGAACCGGTTCAGTATACCTCCGAAATAACATGATAACGTTTTGTCGCAATTGAAGCATTTTTACTTAAGTTATGACGCATAATGGCGATGGAAGTGATTCCGCTCCTATGTCCTGACCTTTGACTCCATTTCGCCCATTTTCAATAGCGTTTGTCATCAGTTGGTCCCCTACCACATACTAAAATTTACTCGGAATCGAACCGTTTTACGTTAGCTATGATGCATAAGACCAGTGGAATGGATCCCGCTCCTATGTCCTGACCTTTAACCCCATTTCGTTCACTTTCAATAAGGTTCCTTCCCAGGTGTTCCCCTTCCACATACTAAAATTTCATCGAAATCGAACGATTTTTGCGCAAATTATCGTGCGGACGGACATACGCACACAACGCGTGACGTAATGAGGAGATGGGAATCGCGACCATCTGCTCGTAAGAGTGTGACGTCATTAAACTTTAATAGGATCCTCACACAACGCGTGACGTAATGAGACAGATGGCGTGACCGCGCGCCATCATCTCAATCGCGAGATTGTGACGTCATAAGATTTCCAAGCATGGATAACATCAATGCGACGACGCCATGACACTAAAAACAAGTTAATTCGGGGTGGTTATTTAACGCACTAAACGAATTTTCCTAAAGTCGAAATCAAGCTAAATCGATTTCTAGTACCAGAAAACGGTAGGTTAACGACTCTCATCAAAATCCTTGGAGCCGTTTTCAAAATAAAATTTACATACCTACAAGAATTACTCCTTTAAGGTGGACGTCAAGTAATTTTGCTTCCTATACTTCCAATGGAAAAAGGTTTGTGCTCATTTTCTTCACAATTAATGCGTTCCCAAGGATGAAAATTTGAACATCGATGAAAATAGCTTCATTTTATAACTTGGAATACTTAATATTTTCTAAAACATAACCATAATTATGAAATCCAACTTTTGTTTGTCTACTGACGTCATCAAAGTATAGGTCGCGCCATCTTGTTTCTGGACAACTAATGCGTTCACAAGGATGAAAATTTGAACATCGATGAAAATAGCTTCATTTTCTAACTTGGAATACTTAATATTTTTCTAAAACATAACCATAATTATGAAATCCAACATTCGTTTGTCTACTGACGTCATCAAATTATAGGTCGCGCCATCTTTTTTCTGGACAATTAATGGGTTCCCAAGGATGAAAATTTGAACATCTATTAAAATAGCTTCATTTTCTAACTTGGAATACTTAATATTTTCTGAAACATAACCATAATTATGAAATCCAACATTCATTTGTCTACGGACGTCATCAAAGTACAGGTCGCGCCATCCTTTTTCTGGTTTCAACACCACCAAAGGAAAAGTTATTGATTTTTAATATAATTATGGTTATGTTTTAGGAAATATTAAATATTCCAAGTTACAAATGAAGTTATTTTAATCGATGTTTAAATTTTCGTCCTTGGGAACACAATAATTGTGAAGGAAATGTGTACAAAAGTTTTTCCATTGGAAGTATAGGAAGCAAAATTACTTGACATCCACCTTAATAGTGTGGGATAAGAGCGATGGAATGGATCCCAATCCTATGTCCTGACCTTTGACCCCATTTCGTCCATTTTCAATAGGGTTCGTCCGCAGGTGGTCCCCTACCACATACTAAAATTTCATCGAAATCGAACCATTTTTACGCACGTTATGACGCATAAGAGCAATGGAATGCATCCCACTCCTATGTCCTGAACTTTGACCCCACTTCACCCATTTTCAATAGGTTTCATTCCCCGGTGGTCCCCTACAATATGCTAGAATGTCATCGACATCGAACCATATTTACGCAAGTTAAGACGTATAAGGGCAATGGAATGGATCCCGCTCCTATGCCGTGACCTTTGATCCCATTTCGTCCATTTTCAATAGGGTCCTTCCCCAGGTGGTCCCCTACCACATAATAAAATTTCATCGAAATCGAACCATTTTTACGCGAGTTATCGTGCCGACTGACGGACGGACGGACAAAGCTGGAGTATATGCGCTTCTTCAACCTATGGTTGGAAAGCCTATAAAAGGTTCACCGATTCACACAGCTAAACTATTTTTATATATGCATACAGTACATATACTATTAATATTCGCACAATTAATCTTTTTTGCATGTACACTAATAAATATATCGCAAATGATAAAACAATCTGGTTTGATGAAATAAATCGCAAGCTAGAAAACTCCTCTCGCTATGACAGCCTAGCAGCACTGGAGATGTCCAAGCAACACAGTGACGTCACAACTGGTCTCCCAACCTCTCTCACGAGGACCGTGTTGGCATTCGCTTTCACAAAGAGATGGACCAGCTCTTCTCTCTTTCATAGCCCTGTATGTAACTTAACTCTTTTCTGGCACTGGGAGTGGAATGCGGCACTAGATTCCAATGCAAATATTGTTCGTCTTGATGTGTACTATCACCCCTCTCGTTTTGTTGAAGTTTGCAATCATCCTGTATGTAAGTACCAGGGCGGGAGCATCCAGAACAGTGCCAGTTTCCCGAAACTTTGCTGTGAGCTGACGTACCGCATTGCGGTAGGGGACGTCTGCATCATGAAATTTCCTAGCGAACTGTCTTTGTACTTCGTTCGTGTACTTGTCGTTATGGTGAGAGACATGTTCAACCAAAAACACTTTCTGTTCCACCGTGACACCATCGTCCATGTGCCGAGACGAGTGATCAATCGACACGTCTGCCTCCGTCGACCAAGCGCTCGGGAATGACCTTCGCTCGTAATGTAAGCTGCGCGCGCCTCGGGTCGGGGAGACATGAAGGTTACGAGACACAGAGCACTTCCATGAGGCGGGTCACTTCTACTGTAGTTCCATTAAAAATTTCTTTATTATTACATTACAGCAATTCATACACTCAGTGCACAGTCGTTATTCAGACATTCTGTACATGTGCTGTATTATTAAAGAAAGAATATATAAATGTTGAACAAGAAAGAATACAAATGTTTAACAAGAAAGAATACAAATGTTTAACAAAAAATAATAAAAATGTTTAACAAAAAAGAATATAAATGTTTAACAAGAAAGAATATAAATGTTTAACAAGAAAGAATATAAATGTTTAACAAAAAAGAATATAAATGTTTAACAAGAAAGAATACAAATGTTTAACAAAAAAGAATATAAATGTTTAACAAAAAAGAATACAAATGTTTAACAAGAAAGAATATAAATGTTTAACAAAAAAGAATATAAATGTTTAACAAGAAAGAATATAAATGTTTAACAAAAAAGAATATAAATGTTTAACAAGAAAGAATATAAATGTTTAACAAGAAAGAATATAAATGTTTAACAAAAAAGAATACAAATGTTTAACAAGAAAGAATATAAATGTTTAACAAAAAAGAATATAAATGTTTAACAAAAAAGAATATAAATGTTTAACAAGAAAGAATATAAATGTTTAACAAAAGAATATAAATGTTTAACAAGAAAGAATATAAATGTTTAACAAAAAAGAATATAAATGTTTAACAAGAAAGAATATAAATGTTTAACAAAAAAGAATATAAATGTTTAACAAGAAAGAATATAAATGTTTAGCAAGAAAGAATATAAATGTTTAACAAAAAAGAATACAAATGTTTAACAAGAAAGAATATAAATGTTTAACAAAAAAGAATATAAATGTTTAACAAGAAAGAATACAAATGTTTAACAAGAAAGAATATAAATGTTTAACAAGAAAGAATACAAATGTTTAACAAGAAAGAATATAAATGTTTAACAAGAAAGAATATAAATGTTTAACAAAAAAGAATATAGATGTTTAACAAGAAAGAATATAAATGTTTAACAAAAAAGGAATATAAATGCTTAACAAGAAAGAATATAAATGTTTAACAAGAAGGAATATAAATGTTTAACAACAAAGAATACAAATGTTTAACAAGAAAGAATACAAATGTTTAACAGGAAAGAATACAAATGTTTAACAAAAAAAGAATATAAATGTTTAACAAGAAAGAATACAAATGTTTAACAAGAAAGAATATACAAATGTTTAACAAGAAAGAATATAAATGTTTAACAAGAAAGAATATAAATGTTTAACAAGAAAGAATACAAATGTTTAACAAGAAAGAATACAAATGTTTCAACAAGAAAGAATATAAATATTTAACAAGAAAGAATACAAGTGTTTAACAAAAAATAATATAAATGTTTAACATGAAAGAATACAAATGTTTAACAAAAAAGAATATAAATGTTTAACAAGAAAGAATACAAGTGTTTAACAAAAAAGAATATAAATGTTTAACAAGAAAGAATACAAATGTTTAACCAAAAAGAATATAAATGTTTAACAAGAAAGAATATAAATGTTTAAGAAGAAAGAATACAAATGTTTAACAAAAACGAATATAAATGTTTAACAAGAAAGAATACAAATGTTTAACAAAAAAGAATAAAAATGTTTAATAAAAAAGAATATAAATGTTTAACAAGAATAAATATAAATGTTTAACATAAAAGAATATAAATGTTTAACAAGAAAGAATACAAATGTTTAAAAAAAAGAACATAAATGTTTAACAAGAAATAATATAAATGTTTAACAAGAAAGAATAGAAATGTTCAACAAGAAAGAATATAAATATTTAACAAGAAAGAATACAAATGTTTAACAAAAAAGAATATAAATGTTAAACAAGAAAGAATACAAATGTTTAACAAAAAAGAATATAAATGTTTAACAAGAAAGAATATAAATATTTAACAAGAAAGAATACAAATGTTTAACAAAAAAGAATATAAATGTTTAACAAGAAAGAATACAAATGTTTAACAAAAAAGAATATAAATGCTTAACAACAAAGTATATAAATGTTTAACGAGAAAGAATATAAAGTTTAAAAAGAAATAATATGATTTATGCTCTGAAGTAAAAAAATGTGTGCATTATTTAAAATATACAAATGCACATTAAATTCTTTAATTTTTCTTCTATTTTTCATTAACTTTAATTTTGTTCTTGTGGATTTCAAAAATTTCCATTTTTCATCCGGCCCAGCCGAAAGAAATTCTATATAAGCCCCCGATGGGCTCTATTATGAAATACGCAGAGAATGGAACACAGTAATGTAAGGAGTGTTGAGAAACCGTAATACATTTGTGTTGCAACTAGAAATGAGCACATATGCCCAGTAGCGGAAGAGCTGTTATCATGGAAAAGTACAGAAAAAAAGAATGCGTAACGTTTTCTCATAATGGAATCTATGGGACTGATAAAGAATTTTTCAAATACGGCTTTTAGAAGCAGACAGAAAAAAAAAAAAAATAGGTCGCAAATATCAACATGATCATTGTCAACCATTATCAATCCACTGCTGGATGAAGGCCAACCCAATTTTCTTCCATAGCTATCTGTCTTCAGCCTGTCTCCTTGTTGTAACTCCGGCATGCCTTCAAATTTCGTCCCTCCATCTTCCATGTGGTCATGTTCTGGGTCTTTTCCTGCCCCTTGGAATCCAGTCTAAAATTTCGGTTTTCAATCGGTGGTCCGTTTTTCTGGCAACGTGCCCAGCTTATTCCCATTTAAGGGATTTTACTCTAATCATGATATCTTTCACTCTTGTCATTTTCCTTAACCATGAGTAATTCTTCTCATTTTACCTGGTTACACCAAGTATGCATCTCTCCATGCTCTCTCTCTCTCTCTCTCTCTCTCTCTCTCTCTCTCTCTCTCTCTCTCTCTCTCTCTCTCTCTATCTATCTATCTCTCTCTATATATATATATATCATCATCATTGTCAGCCATTATCAATCCACTGCTGGACGAAGGTCTCTCCAAGCCTCTTCCACAACGGTCTGTCTTGTGCCAGTCGCTCCCATGTTACTCCCGCCTACTTTCGAATTTCATCCACCCATCTCCCATGTGGTCTTCTTTTGGGTCTTTTCCTGTCCCTTGGAATCCAATCTAAAATTTCGGCTGTCCATCGATGGTCTGTCCTTCTGGCAGTATGTCCAGCCCATTGCCATTTCAGGGATTTAACTCTGATCATGATATCTTTCACTCTTGTCATTTTTCGGATCCACGTGTTCCTCTTCTTATATCTCCTGGTTACACCAAGCATGCACCTCTCCATGCTGCTTTGAGTCGTCTGTAGCCTTTGTATGTCTCTTTTAGCTAAGGTCCACGTCTCTGCACCATACGTAAGCACTGGAAGGATGCATTGATCAAACACTTTTCTTTTAAGACATAATGGCATATTGCTCTTGAAAATTATACTGTTTCTTCCAAAAGCTCTCCAGGCAAGTTTTGTACGCCGATTAATTTCTTCACCAATGTGACCCTCACTTGATATCTGCTGTCCAAGATAAACGTACGTGCCTGTTATCTCCAGCTTTTCTCCATCAATCGATAAATCTTCATTTCTTGTAAAAGCATTGAACATCACTTTTGTCTTCTGAAAGTTCATTTTTAATCCCACTTCTTTACTCTTGTCAGCAAGTTTCTGGATCATACTCTGTAGCTCTGATGGGGTAGTTGCAAAAATGACTATGTCATCAGCAAAACGAAGGTGGGTTAGATAATCTCCATTAATCTGTATCCCTTTGTTTTCCCAGTTCAGTGATTCAAAGACATTTTCCAATGTGACATTAAAGAGCTTCGGAGATATGGTGTCACCTTGTCTCACTCCTTTTCCAATTTTTATGTGTGTTGTATTTTCAAACAGCCGAATCTTTGCACTTGCATTTTCATAGATGTTATTAAAAATATTAATGTATGCATCTTCAATACCGCAGGATTTCAGAGCCATTGCAACTGCTGATGGTTTCACCGAATCAAAGGCTTTTTCATAATCGATAAAAGCCATGCACAATGGAAGTTCATATTCCCTCGCTCTTTCAATTAGTTCTCTCAGTACGTGGATATGATCTATTGTGCTGTAGCCACTCCTGAATCCAGCTTGTTCTCTCGGTTGAGCCATGTCCAGTGTCACCTTCAAGCGGTGTGAAAGAACTTTAGTGAAGATTTTATAAACCACTGATAGGAGGCTGATAGGTCTGTAGTTCCTGAGATCCTCAATGTCACCTTTTTTATGTAGCAAGATCATTGTAGCGTTGTTCCAATCCTCAGGAATTTTCCCTTCATTAAGGCATCGAGTGAAAATTTGGGCGAGTACTGTTTCGATTTCTCCACTTGCTTCTTGTATGATGTCTACAGTAATTCCATCTTCTCCTGGAGCTTTTCCCCGCTTCATGTTCTTGATTGCATGTGTAACTTCTGCTGGAAGGACTGGAAAAACTCTGGTACTGGTACCTTTCATGATGTCTGGAGTACATGTATCATCCCTTTCATATAATTTGGAGTAGAAATCTTTCACTCTTGTCAAAATTTCGCCTCTATTTCTTGTTACAGAACCATCTTCTTTTCTCAGTTCCATAATCTGTTTTTCCCCTTACTGAGATGTCCCTTTGCTATCTTTAGGCTTTGGTTGTTTTCAATTGCTTTCCTTACTAGTTCACAGTTGAATTTCCTTACGTCTTCAGTGATACTTTTTCGTACTGTCTTGCATAGCTCTATATATTCCACTTTCGAAGTCACATCTTCTTTAGTTGTCCTCATCACTCTTCTTTTTTGCATCAACATTTCGGTTTTTCCTGATAATTTGTTCACATGCAATTTGTTCTTAGACCCAGCTAATTTTGTTGCTGTTTCCATAAGAGCTTTGGTTACTTTTCTGTTAACTTCAGAAATATCCACTTCTTCCGATGTTAGGCCTTCTAAAGCAGAGAATCTGTTCTTCAGTTCCAATTTGAAGGTATTATGGTGTTTTTTAAGGTTGGTTATGTCAATACATTTTGTTTGTCTTATGAGTTTGCCACGTTCGAGTTTAGTGTTGAGGTGCATCTTACATCTCACCAATCTATGGTCACTGCCTGTGTTGAACTTGTTTAGCACACTGCAGTCTTCTATGACGAATTTTTTGTTACACATAATAAAATCAATTTCACTTGTCGTCCCATTTGGATGTCTCCATGTCCATTTCCTGTGTGGCTTTTTCTTGAAAAAGGAGTTCAAGATGAAAAACCCTTCTGCCTCTGCAAACTCTACGAGAGTATTTCCACGCTGGTTTCTGTTGCCGTGACCGAATTTACCTACTGAAGTTTCATTCTGTTGCCGTTGCCCTATTTTTGCATTGAAATCTCCCATAATTATCTTCAAGTGCTGCTTACCTTTATTATTTAGATCACGAATTTCCTCATAAAATTCTTCAATTTCTTCTTCAGGATGACTTGTGGTGGGTGCATAAGTTTGAATTATCTGAGCCTGGTATCTTCTCGAGAGTTGGATAACGAGTCGTGCAGCTCTGTCAGAGGAACTTTCAACTTCCACAACTTTATCCTTCAGTTTCTTGTTTATTATAAATCCAACACCACTAGTTCTGCCAGTATCTGCCCCACGATAGTAGAAGAGATGTCCACTTTTCAGTTCAATGAGATCTTCTCCTTTTCTCCTTACCTCACTTAGCCCGACGATGTCCCACTTGATCCTTTGTAGTTCCTCTTCCAATTCAAGAAGCCTTGAATCAGAAGATAGGGAGCGTCCGTTATACGTAGCCAAGGTCAGCATCAGATGGCAGCCTAGTCCGGTCCTCCGGGGATTCTTCGCACCCTCTGCCTTCATGTCGCACTGGCCGCTGCCTTGGCCAGGTACATCCCAGCTGCCGGAGACTGAGGGCCAAGATTTAAGTTGTGGAGTCATTTTGGAGGGGTTTGGCCATAACTCACCACGCTGGCCAAGCGGGTTGGTGAGTGTGGGATAGCATTTCCTCTAATCCCGATGGTATAGTTATACCGCTATTGGCGGTCGTCAGAGCCCCTTTAGTGGGAACAGAATGTACCACGAGAAGGCGGGGTTGACATTTGTCAAGGAGAGGCTAGGTGGCCCCCACAATCTCCAGATCTCAACCCCATTGAGAATTTGTGGGATGAAGTTGAACGAGCCATCAGACAGCAGAATCCACAACAGTGCAATCTCACACTCCTGGAAAGCGCTATTCATCAAGCATGGTCTCAGATTCCACAAACCACCTTTCAACATCTCGTGGAGTCCATGCCACGAAGAATCGACGCTGTATTAAAGGCCAAAGGTGGCCCAACGAAGTACTGAGTGGCTGGTCATAATAAAGTGGCCACTCAGTGTATACTTCACCATACCTCTGAAGAGGAGAATCTGAATAAGGCTGTCCAAGACTTTCCTTCATTCTGGACTAGTGGCAGCGATTATTAATTTTACAAAAACAAGGTTAAAAATTCGTAACCGAATGCCTGCTGCTTGCGAAATGTGTTAATCTATTCATCCCCTATCACGAAACAAAAAAATCCCCAAAAATTCAGCAGAGGGTGATCACAATTTACACCCCACCAAATGAATAAAATCCGACCGACAGACACACACAATCTGTTTTATATAGAGAGAGATTCGTTCAAAATAAACACTACTAATTAACAGCGTGATAGCGACAATAATCGAGTGTTAAACTGTCACTTGAGTTCGTAGTTAATTATTCGTTTGTCTGTTTTTATATTTCCAGTCTCTGGCAGAAAATAACTTAGCTTTCCTATTACTTCATGTGCATGTTTTTATTATTTCGGAAAGAAAAGGTGACATTTAATGTCTCTCCTGAAGGCAAGAATAATAATAATAATTTCAAAATTAGGCGAGTAATCATTTAAAAGGAAATCACATGTCGGGTCTGTTTATTATTGTTCTCGCACATTTTTGGCATTGTCACGACATAGTATGGCATGTTAAGTACTTCATACCGGTCAGTAACAATGTATTTCGGTTAAGTCGGCTAATGACGATGACGCTTTGGGCGGTAGCTCACGCGACTTCCTAGGCGTCATACATGCGGAAGTATAATGCAACCAGAAATGATTACTTAAATACTCACTGGACGGCTAATATCGCCATGGTTCAACGACTTCACAATAAGACCTCGTCACACAGTGAACGTTTATTTTTGTAATGCGTATGGAGAGATATAATTCCGGAGAAATCCATTCTCGCACAACTACAAACGAGCAAAGCAACATTATGTAACGGTTCTAAACAATGCACAACAACGACTTACATTACGAGGAGAAAAAAATAGCAGAAAAAGAAAGTGAAAGTTGAGGAAAACTCTCCACGTAAACATCGTGCACGCTTTATAAGGAGACGAAAAATAAAATAAAACCCTTATCAAGAGATAAAGACGAGCTTGTCGGAAGAAAATGGGCGGTCACGAAGGCTTTGATGTATGGATTTGGCATTTTTAGCTTTTATCGCTAGCAAGACGTACAAACAACCACAGGGTAAACTCTCTTCCAGTCGGCATATTAAACATAACCTGAATTAGCATCAAGAACCGGTAACAAGAGCAAAGGAGGTTAACAATCAGAAAAGCAACTAAATAAATCATTCGACACCACAACAGTTTTCTTGCTGAAGAACATTTTTTAAAACAAAATTAAAACCCTCATTCCCCTTGGCATTTGGTGATGCATCATAACTAATTAGTAAATAATGTGTTATAATGAAAACGTTATCCTTGCACTAGAAGATTAAACCATTAAAATGGGTCATGGCTTTTTTTCTCTTTGGTTGGACTAAATTTACAGTCACTGTTTTTAAGGAATTAAATTAAATTACATTTTAAAAGAAACATTAAGAGAGTTCCACTTAGACTGTACACGACGTTTAAATCGTTTTCAGTATTAAATAATAGCATTAAATGTTACATCTTATAAGCGTCATCGAATGGAATTAAAACATTTTATTTACGAAAAGTGCGTCAGCTGAGCTCGGCTTTTTAAACAGAAACGGAATTTTTGTTTATAAAAGCTTCGTCAAAAAGGTGCTAAAATTAGGTTTTACTCTGAAGCATTTTTCACTCAGTTCGTAACAGTAGTGCCATCCTTAAAAAGGGAAAGAGAATGCCGATTATATGTAATCAACACATTTATCGATATCCGAATAAATTTGCCTAGGGGAGGGTTTACCATTGGGTCAACCTGGGCTATGACCCAGGGCACTGCATAATGAGGGGCGCCATAATTTTATTGTTATTATTATTTTTTTTTCGGTAGGGGGTTTAACGACCACCGTGAGTAACTCAATGGGCTATAAGCAGTCACCCGTCCCTAAATTAGGACAACTGGTTTCAGGGAATGGAGAAAGTCAGTGCCGTAAGGCAAACACAACATCCGTGCCTCACTGGGATTCGAACCCTGACCCACCTCGGACGAATGATCATAAGCCAGCGCTTAGGCCACTGGCCACCGGGTTGTCCCAAAATTTGGGAATACATGTGATAAAAACCTCTTGATCTCATTATGGAAACAAAGAAACAAAAAAATCTTGCAATGAAATAACATTTTGCATTTCTATTTACAAATAAAACCGTGTGGCAACTTTCAGACCCGAAGAAATTATTTAACTGTAAATTCAGTTTTTTTTTTTACTTTTTTGTCGTATTGTTTTTAGAGTAGAATTCATTACAAATAATAAATTAAACAGTGATTGGAAAGCTACTTTTAAAAGTAGCTTGCTACTGCTACAACTATATTCTTGAAAAAGTAGCTTGCTACAGCTACAACTACTTTTTCTGAAAAGCAGCAAGCTACACAACTTTTTTAAAAAGTTTAGTTTTGCCACTTTTCAGTTACATTTTTTACGTTTAAATTTAAATTAAATGTGCAAATTCTGAAGATGAGATTTACATCTACATTATTGCATATGGTATTCAGAGTTAAAAGCCAAGGTAAATTGCACAAGTAATTTATCTTTGTATATGTAACACATTTTGACGCAGCCAGGGTTGCATATTTCAAGCTAGACAGACTAGCTGAAAAGCCCGAGGAATTCAGTTAAAAGTCATATATTATTCTATATCTGCGAATTCATTTTTGACTAAAAGAACGAAACTCGCAGTCAAGGAAGTATTTTCAATAAAACCACTAGTGGTACAACCCGCGGGACGGCCCCGCTGGCGCAGTGGTCTAAGCGCTGGCGGACATTTTTTCCACACTCTTCACAGTTTTGAGACAACAAACATTTTTTTAACACTCTCCATAATTTTGAGTCGATGGACATTTTTTCCACCCTCTGCACAAATTTAAGCCAACGGACATTTTTTTTTCTTACACTCTCCACAAATTTAAGCCAATGGACATTTTTTTTTTTACACTCTCCACAATTTTGGGACAACTGACATTTCTCCCCACACTTTCCACATTGAGTCAACGGACATATTTTCCGCCCTCTCCACAAATTTGAGTCAACGGACATTTTTTTTCTACTTTCTGCAATTTTGAGACAACGGACATTTTTTTTTTTTTTTTTTCGCACTCACCACATCTTTGAGCCAACAGGCATTTTTTTTTAAATTTAAGCTAACGGACACTTTTCCTACATTCTCCACAATTTTGAGACAACGAACATTTTTTTTTTCACTGTCTACAATTTTGAGACTACTGACTTTTTTTCCACTCTCTACAATTTTTACTTTGAATATATCGTCAAGATGAACAATATGAAAGAGAAAAGAAAAAAGAAATTTTCTCTTTAACAATTCATCTCCGAAGTTTGAATGCGGCTCTTTGTGCCGGGCCTCGAATTCTGTACCTTAATTTACTTTTACCGTAATTTTCGGGCTAAGTGCCGTATCTGCGCAAGAGCCCCACCGGCATAAATGTAGCAACCCAAAGTTTTGTGATTTCTTCGTCATCGATGCAAGAGCTTTGACAAATAACATCGTAAGACGTTTGGCTCACTATCTGATCTGCATATTTTTTGTAATTTTCCCATAATTTTGTAAACTTTCAAGCCATTTTCGGTAATTTATTGGACTAATACATATACATAACTGAAATAGCACTGAAATCACGAATGTTCTTTGTTTTATAATCTCATCTGTTTATTTGTGGTTTAACAGTCTTTCTCAGAGGGTGATAGTGATTATAAATTTCAACTCGTAAATACACTTTGGTGTTATTTCGCTGTTGTAATTTTAGTTGAAAAAACCTGATTTGTGCTATCAAAAAATATCTGAACGAAAACAAAGAGAAGAATATTAAGTTCTCATAGAAGGATGTTCATGAAAAATAAATATTCAATTCAATCAATTCTGTTTTTAACTTCAAGTACCTTTACAGCCAGTGTTAAAACCAGAAATGGTATTTTTGATAAAAGTTTGTGATATACTACGGAGGTAAAACACGTGTCAAGACGACAAATCTGCAGCGATACATTCCGTCTATGTAGCTTAGTTGGGAGAGCAACTTACGCCGGAGTGATGGGTTCGATCTCCGTCACGGACAAATTTGTGTATTAACCCTGTTTTCTGGAACAGCACTAAATTCTCAGAAGTGCTACAGGGTGGTACATGATAGAAACGCAGGATCACTGCTACAAGTTCCTGTTATTTATATTTGGACATTAATTTACTACTGACCACGTATAAACTAATTTTTCCCCTACGCAATCATGTTATTCATTTTTCATTAATATCAAATTTAGTGACGTAAAGCTGAATTTCGGCTTTTTTTTATGTAAAAATTTTGCTCTGTGCAGTTTGGTAAGAAAAGTGGGAAAGACAAATCGCTGGAGGAAAATGGCTGTGATGGATCTTCCTATCATTCTCAATAACCTCTCAAAGATAAAGTACTGTCACACAAGAGGGGGATTTTTTTTTCTTTGATTGAAGGTTTAACGACCATCGTGAGAAACTCAATGGGCTATAAGCAGTCGCCCGTCCCTAATTTAGGGTCACAGTTTCCAGGGAAGGAACAAAGCCAGTGCCGTCAGACAAACACAACATCCATGCCTCACGGGATTCGAACCGAGACCCTTCTGTGACGAATGGTCACAAGCCAGCGCTTAGACCACTCCGCCACCGGAGCGGCGGGGGAAATTCATTGCTGTTTACTGTGAGAAGGATATTACATACAAATTTACAACTGCTGTTTGCTGAGCAGTTGTTTAGAAAATAATTCGTGGTGGTAAAAACCGCAGGGCCGGCAAATAGTTTTTTTTTTTTTAATCATAAGAGCAGCAGCTCTTACTCTGAAAATTACGGCGCTCAAATCCAGTTTTCTCCCTTTTCTGGAGTGAGTGACCCTGAATTAGAGATGGATACTCTTCCTAGCCTTCGATGCTGATAAGAACAATTAAAGAACTTTAATTGAATAAATAAACAAATGAAAACCTGAGGTAGTAAAAAGTGAATTTTTTCTTCTCTTTTCTCTCTCTCTCTCTCTCTCTCTCTCTCTCTCTTTTTTAACATACGAACTAAAATTAAAGTTTTAAAATAAGTTCGCAGAGTCAGCTGCAACGCAGGCTTGTTTTGTGAGTGTCAAAATGTGTATAAAAAATGCTGAAAAACAAAACAACTAAAGTTTTCGTAAGGGAAACAAGTAAATGGTGTAATTTACATAATTAAAAAAAAAAAAGTAACCCTAAGCATGACATCGGGTCAGGAAAATAAAACTATTTCCTAGCGCGAGGCTATGAATAATCTCACGTATCTTTTTATGTGAGTAAGGTCCTGTCGTTTTCGGGTATGAGGAAGGCACGTGTGCGCCAGCTTCTGAGGTCAGTAACCAACCGTTAAGGAACATTGGAAGGAACCAGCAACTTTGGACTCTCAAAAACTAGTTGAGAGCGTTGAAACTGTGTGTACCTCAGCGCTTATAAACTACACGCAACGCTTTCTTCCTTCCTTCCTTCCGCTGATCTGAGGGCTCCACGTGTTAATTTTTTTAGAACGTAAAATTTATTAAGCGTAAAAGGAAAGTCATGAAAACGTGCAAAAATAAATAAATAAATAAATAAATACATAAATTGCCCCATTTATTTCAAAAGGCGGTGAATGCTACACATTCGCAAGGTATAAAAAGTGATCTTTCCATTCAGAGAACATTCTCTCAAGTACATCAAGTAATAGAGGATTAACCTACAGTTGCAGTCATGAACGCAGTGGTAAGTTCATATGTGTATTCCTGAAGACTAAAAATTAAAGTTTCATTGATATGAATATTATTACGTGGTATACAGAAATCACGTTCATATCTTTATTTTGTTAATGAGCAAGTGTTAGAGTTTATGGAGCAAGGTTAGATGTTGCGAAACAGCACCGACCTTGAAAAGAACCTAAAAGGACAGGAGAATAGAGATCAAAAATCAACCGCCCCGGTGGCGCAGTGGACTAAGCGAAGGCTTCTGATCGTTTGTCCGAGACAGTTCTGGGTTCGAATCCCTGTGAGGTATGGATGTTGTGTTTGCCTTACGGAACTGGCTTTCTCCCTTCCCTGGAGCCACTGACTCTATAAATTAGGGACGGACGACTGCTTATGGCCTCCTCCGTTGCTCACAGTAGTCGTTGAGGGTCGCGGGTGGCCTAGTGGGCAACGCTCGTGACTGCCGCGGAAAGGGCCTTAGGTTCGATCCCAGGCAGGTACTAACGCTCGATCCACTAAATATCCGCCGTGCGTCGGATGGGCACGTTAAACCGTCAGATCCCGGGTACTGCCCCCCCCCGGTAATAAATAAGGGCGTCTTCCTCCCCCTTTCTACTTCGCTTCCGTGTGACTTTCCTATCGGGCGCTCTAGTCCAAATCTCCTAGTTTCCTATTTCTAAGGGCTGTTTAAGACCTGGGGTCAGACACTCCCTTCCTAAAATCCTCTACATATGAACGAACATACAATGGTCGTTAGACTTCAAGAAAAAAAGGGGGTGGGGTCATAGGTCACAATGCAATTTCGCTTGTTTTGGAATCTTGTTTTCATGTTACGAGCTTAACAACAAGAAACTTGCATTTCTGTAGTGAATCCCCATAGTGTAGCCTTGTTTTTACGGAAATTCAGCATGCAAAGCGAAGTTAATGTCCGTAAATGATCCCTGTGCATCCTCTTTATACCATTTTTTTAGCACGAGCTAATGCTTATGCATCAGAATCGCTGCGTGGAAAGCACGCTGGACCTCACAGTGTCCGAGTGGTCAGAGGCGTAGGTTTCTGGCTAGTCATCCGAGATGATGGGTTCCAGTCCCAGATGAGGTATTGGTTGTATGCTTGTCTAATGGTGCTATGGCTCTCTCTCTTCCCCGGAACCAGTGGCCCAAAATTTAGGTACGCAGAGCCGTAACTAGTGGGAGCTAGAGCGGGCTCAGCGACCTTACAAAGCTATGTAGCCCTCCTCCGAAAGCTGGGCGCTGTTAAAAATGCTCCGAGCTTTTCTTTCGATGGTTTACGTAAATTGCTTTTGGTATTTTATCATAGGCATAAATACTTTAACTATTTGCTCATATACTGGACTTCTTTTAAAAGTGAAGTAATAGTGAAGTGACACAGCATGAACGCAAGTCAAAAGAAACAAAAATTTCGACTTCTTCAAGTGAAATAATATCAACGGCTGAGTCAGTAATTTTAGTAATTCTTTGCTGCATGATGATAGGGCTTATTGTTGCTGAGAATCATAAAGAACGAGAACAAGGTTAAAAAACAAAGGGTGGAGGCATACTTTCACTGGGCCGCCCCGGTGGCGCAGTGGTCTAAGGCGTTGGCCTCTGATCATTCGTCCGTAAGGGGTCCGGGTTCGAATCCCGGTGAGGCATGGATGTTGTGTTTGTCTTACGGCACTGGCTCTCTCCCTTCCCTGGAACCAGTGACCCTAAATTAGGGACGGGCGACTGCTTATAGCCCATTGAGTTGCTCACGGTGGTCGTTAAACCTCCAATCACACACACATACTTTCACTGAAGACTAAAACGTTTCCTCTTTTTCTAAGTTACTATGAGATGCAAAGCTGCTGTTTAAAGACTTGTGAAAACACAAATTTAGCAGCGCCCTCTGACTCCAGAATAAGTTACTCTCCCAACTAAGCTACGTGGACGGAATGCACCGCGGCAGGTTTGTCGTCTTGACACGTGATTCACCTCTGTAGTACGTCACAGACTTCCAGGTTCAATTTCTTTTAAAGAAGTGTTGTGGAAACGTTTTAGATAAGTGTATCCCGCTACAGGTTAGAGGTAAATCCTTGTGCAAGAGAGTGAAAGTGCTTTCAGTTTCTTTCTGTTCATTGCTTTACGGTCAGTAGCAGTAGTTTCACGATGTTTAGATGTGAGAAAAGGGTTTGTATCGACGGGAATCTAAAAGCTCTTGGTTTTTAAGTGGGAAAAGGAGGGATTTGGCTTTGATAATAAGAGGCTATACCTTTGAGCTGCAGTGAAGGAGAATGCGCAATTAAATACGGAGGAAAAAAAACTGGAACCGAAGATGAGGAGTAGAAAGAGTCGAAATAAGTCATCAAAAACTCCTCGATGCCATTGCATTGATTCATGGAAAGGGACCAGCATAGTTTTTCTTTGCTAGTTGGAAGTTACTTTGCCTCAAGCGGTAAAGAACTTGCAACTCAACCACCATGCAGAAAATTCAGGAATGTTACTTATTTATTATATTTCAAGTAAGTTCAGCCCCTCCCTTTCACATTTTGCATTTTATTTTATTGTTTATAAGAACCATATGGATATGGTCTGTATTAATGTGCTAAATAACTTATCTTAAACGGTGTGCACATTCCTTCACGTGAGTAGTTTAGTTTCCCCTTCGATACATGCACTAAAAGGGTGTAGCAATCTGGATACTGCAGGAAAAAATATTACAAACGAGAGGTTCCAGGGACTATTTTGCGAGCATTTGAGAATTTTTGTATTAAATGGTAATTAATATTTCTTAGTGAAGTGTTCTCAACAGTAAGACTAATAGTCTTTTGAACTAAATAGTCCATGGAACCTCTCGTTTTTAATATTTTTTGCAGTATGCAGATTGCTACAGTTTTTTAGTGCATGTATCGAAGGAGAAACTAAACTATTCACATGAAGGAATGTGTACAGAGTTTAAGATAATGAGAACTGTATTTGAGAAATACACTTTATCAGATAATTTTTTTGTTGTTTTTACGTTTTGGCATGGGAAAATTATTCGCTGGCGAAGTTATAGCGTCAAAGCCATTCGCCGTTGACGCGAATCAAACCTGCATCCTTCTGCTCCTGAGCCGAATGCTTTTCCCAATTCAGCTACACCGACGGAGTTTGTCGCTGCAACTTTGCCGTCTTGATAGGTGTGTCACTTCTAAGGTATAGGTACGTCAGAAAGTATATTAACAAAAGAAAACATATATAGGCTTTTACTCAATTTCTTGTCCTCTGGTTGCTCTGAACATAAGTATATAAATATATACTGAATTGTTCTTCCCTCCTATGAAAATTCATATATATATATATATATATATATGTTTTCTTCTTAACGTTATATGTTATAAAATTAATATTGAAATGCAGTATGGTCAAATATAACCCCATAACGAAAAATAAATGAAATATGAAATGGACAAACAAAACAAAATTTGCATCTGTATTCGTAGAAAAATATAGTTCGTACAATTTGTATTAATAGTTAAATACAAAGCCCCCTTCCTCCCAAGGCGAACCTTCAGCCCGCCTGGCACTGGGACCTAGATACGGTCCTCTACAGAAGGGTGAGTGCTCGTAGCCCTAGTAGTTGCTTTAGGTATTGGTTAACCACCCTCACTCTCCTTAAAAAGAAGATACTGAATTGTTCTTCCCTCCTATGAAAATCCCTTACAAGGTGGCGGTATCTATACCAGAACTGAGTTCGGACTCAATTTTCGGAACCCGAGCCCACCCGAACCCGAAATTTATGTGGCAAGATAGAGCCCGACCCGAACGAGTCCGAAAACTGGATAGCCTGTTCAACCATTAATAAAAAAAATATCATTTTCCACACTTCCACCCTCTCTCTCTCCTCCTGCAATTAGCCAATGTGCTTCTCAAATGGAGAGTGGGGAAGGGACCTCTATCTATTTTTATAGTGTAATTATACGATTTTCTTTGACGGTTTGTTTCCATCTGAAGTGCTTCGGGCGGTGCTGCAATTGTATGTTGCTGAAATAATGCTAATGTTATCACGCCATAATGCGCTGCAATATATACGTTGCAAAATAAAATTAGCAGGGAGCTACTGCGTGGAAATAGGGAGTAAATTATCGTCGGCATGCTATCAACTATCCAATATCTATAGTTCTTGAAAAAGCTTTTTCTTCTCTGCAGAAACACACTAATGCGCGGCCTATGGCATTTTTTACCCAAGCCCAGAATAAATAGACATCTCGAATGCCCACTTCCCAAGCAGAACCAGTTCCAGAAGAATTTTCTTTACCAACTATAAAGTGTCTCGTTTGCTAAATCATATAAAATCCCATTTATATATAAAAAAAATTATCTCGCTCTCCCTCTCTCTAAGAGCACGAGCCCGAATCGGGCACGGGGTCTGCTTCGGGCTTTCGGGCTCAGCCTGTCTCAGCTCGGATATACACGCCACTGGTGTGTTTAAAGGTATTTCTTTAATTCTTTGAGATATAAGGTCGGAGCGTCTCCATATCTGCAATGCAGCGTAACTAATTCTGTATTCGTATTTATTATTCAACTGCTTGTTCGTGATGTAAGCTAAAATGGAAGTGATGCAACACCAACCATAACGTGGCTGTAATTTGTGGGAAAAACAAATACATACACGAAAGCATTAAATATACAAAGAGTCTAAATGTTGCTCGATAAAAATACATGAAATCATGCTCTGTTGCGAAGTTACAAACGACACATATTTCGTTCTTAGGAACGTTTATGTTAACACAAAGAAGGTGATATTTGATTTCCCACTCACATGATTAAGCAAGGTACTATTACGTATTATTCTGTCCTATTGAGATGGAGTGTCGCAAAACTTAATGCCGCAGTTTATTTGAGGATCCTAGGATTTCACGCCAAAATAGATATGAAATCAAGAATCTTCACCTAGAACTTACTATGCCAGTATTTAGAACTTACACTATGGCTGTGTTTGAGAAGTCAAGACCACAGTTAGCGAGGTGAACGGGAGTCGTGAGTGACTCTAAAAATTGCACAGGTTAAAAATTCCACTTTTTCTTATCTTTGATATGAGCAGCGCCGTAGCTGACGTGGGAGATGGTGGATGAAATTCAGAAATGTGCCGGAGTGTCATGAAAGTGATTTGCTAAAGACAGAGATTTGTGGAAGAGACTTGGGGAGACCTTCATCCAGCAGTGGATTGAGAATGGTTGATGACGAAGCTGATGATTTATTTTTGACAAGCATTTTCCTTACACCCGAGATTTGAACAGCATGTCTCCCGTTCTTCGTAGCGTTTCAAAAAACTTCAGACTTTGACGGGAAAGAGATATTAATTTGGTAAGTGATTACTGGATTTAATAATTAGGTTGGGGAGAGGGATTAACAATAACCGGTGCTTGGTTGTTTCTAAATTTTCCCATCTAATGCTTCATCCATGTTCGGAACCCGTAGTGAAGCATCCTATCCCTCTGGAGCACGGGTCTAAACTGTACGGTTAGCCAGAAGCTCGCACTTCTAACCACTAGGCCAAAGTTGGAAAAGATTTTCTCCGTTTGTCCTTATGGCTGTTGCAGTCTGTAGCGTTTGTGTGCATCTGACTTACAAAAACACTACATAAATCAAAAGCTTCACCTACAGTGAAATACAAATCACTCAAATAAAGTACAATGAGTTGTTACTTACAGCTAATCCTTTATTACTGTCAATAAGCACTTGATCGTTTGCACTTCAACAAGGTGCAATCATGAAACTTGTATTAATATCCACAATAAAGATTAACTATGAAACACAACACTGGGACTTGAGTTAATATCCACAATAACACTTGACTACAAAACGCAGCACTGTCATTAACGTAGAACACGTAGCCTTGAATAATACTTAAGCGGCAATTAAGCAACCTCCTATTCACAAGGGAGCATTAACATTCACATTTAAAATCCCCCTCTCACAGCTACTGCGTAGCCATTACATATCTCGTCTTGTTCTCATCACATACATACGTCTCTTACGTACGGACCTCATGATGTTGTCAACCTCCATTCATGTGAGAGAGAAGATATCACGTTAAGTTTGGGAAGTCAAAAAGGGAACAAACTCAAATTTGCATAGGAAAAGGAACTAAAAATGAAAGTTAAAATAGCACGTACGTCACAAGTCGCTGGAATTAAAATAATGTTCTTGTAACTCGTTGTAGATTATAGTGTCTGTATTTTACATTCCTTATCGAAAAATCTTCCACATTCAAATTTCAAACAACTGATTTCCACATTTTCCAATATTTTAATGGAGGGGGGGGTATACTTTCCTCCCTATGTCCGGAAAACCGATATTTCGGAATATGCAAGTTAGTTGTTGTTCTTAACGAGTGTTAGAACCTCGGTCCTGCCGACCATCTAGTCTGCGGTTTTTCCGGGGTTTTCCGTGTTTGGAGACGCGAATGCGTAGATGGTTTCCTCTGAAGTCGTCCCCGGACGCGCTTTGTCCTTGAACCCCCTTTTCTAGGATGCCTGGGTTTATCAGATGAGTGTGGTAGTAAAACAATAAAAGACGAATGAAATCTGATGCCCCATGGTATCAAACACCAACGGGTTTATTACCCATGGTTGTTGATGATGATGATGTTGGTCTTAAGAACTAGCTCGCGCGATGCTTAAAGCTTCTTTGGGAGCTTAAGCATTTTTCTTGCTGAGAAAATCACCGACTAACTATTGGCTGTGAATAAATGTGATTTATCCTTTGAACTGCACGCATGTATATATCAGAACTGAGCTCAATTTTTGGGGCCCGAACCAGTCCGAGCCCATGGTATATCAGCCCGAAATTTACATTGCAAGATAGAGCCCGAAAACTGGCTAACCTGTTCAGCCATTAATAAAAAAACATCTGCTTTTTCCACACTTCCACTCTCTCCTCCTCCTGCAATTAGCCAATGTATTTCTCAAATGGGGAGTAGGAAGGGACCTCTACCTATTTTTACAGTGTAACTGTACGATTTTCTTTGACCGTTCGTTTTCACCTTAAGTGTTTCGGGCGGTGTTGCCATTGTATGTTGCTCAAATAATGCTAATATTATCGCGCCATAATGCGCTGCAATATGTACGTTGCTCAATAGAATTAGCAGGGAACTACTGCGTGGAGATAGGGGTAAATTATCGTCGGCAAGCTATCAACTATCCAATATCTATAGTTCTTGGAAAAGCTTTCTTTTTCTCTGCAGAAACACACTAATGCGCGGCCTATGGCATTTTCTACTAAAGCCCGGAATAAATAGCCATCTCTCGAATGCCCGCTCCCCAACCAGAACTACACTATCTACCAACAAGTGATTGGACACCTGTGATAGCAAAGGAAAACGAAGTTTATTCACCTTCAATAGTTGGTGGAGCCTCCACGAGCGGCGATTACAGCTGCGACCCTCCGGGGCATACTCTCAACCAGGACGGCTAGCGGTAACTACGACGGCTAGCGGAATTTTCTTCCACTCGGCTTGGAGAAGATAGGTCAGTTCCTTCACCAATTTCGGACGATGGAGGCACCCCTTAAGTCGACGCTCCAACTCGTCCCAGAGGTGCTCGATAGGGTTAAGGTCCGGGCTCTGCGCCTGGCAGTCCATTCAATTAACCCAATTGTCACCATACCAAGCCATGGTGGACGTCGAATGACAGGTGGCATTGTCATCCTGAAAGTAACATGGGACCACCCCGTAAAACTGCCACAACGTAGGAAGCGCATGATCATCCAAAGTGGTGCAGTAGGTCTCGGAGTTGAGTCTACCAGGAATTGCGACCAAGAGTCCCGTGCCATATCAGGAGAAACACCCCCATAGCATAATTCTACCGCCGTCGAACTTCACAGTTGGCACAATACATTCCGGCAGGAGGCGTTCTCCAGGCAGACGCCAAACCCAGACCCTGCCATCCGAACGGTAGAGGGTGAACCTTGTTTCGTTGCTGCAGAGAACCTGTTTCCACTGTTCAACGGTCTGCTGTCGGCGTTCTTTGCAGCACGTTAGCCGAGCAGCGCTAATGGACTTGGTGATCAAAGGCTTGTGGGCGGCAGCACGTCCATGATAACCGAGCAGATGGGCTTCCTTACGGATTTTATTCATCGAAAGAACACTCCACGGATGCCTGTTGAAACTCCTCGTGGGTGTGGCCCATCGATTTGGTGCGTTTCTTCCGAATTTCTCGGGCCAGCACCCGTCGGTCGCTAACTCCCAGTTTTGTGGATCTGCCGGGTCGGGGCACATTCCGACAGTCACCTCTCATCTTCCACTTGCCAATCACGTAGGCCACTGTCGATTTCGGGTACTTCAACTTGCTGGATATGTCACGTATGGATCGGCCATTTCTGTGATGCCAGACGATTACACCTTTCTCGAAATCAGAGAGCTCCGAACTGCGTGGCATCTTGCATGCGACTGGTTGCGTTGTTGTTTCCCACACGATATTTAACGGCGGCGGCCGTGACGTGTATCAGGACCGCAGATATCGTTGATTGCAGGGGTGTCCAATTACTTGTTGGTAGATAGTGTAGTTGGCGAAGAATTTCCTTTACCAACTACAAAGTGTCTCATTTGCAAAATCACATAAAATCACATTTATATTTTAAAAAATTATCTCGTTCTCCCTCTCTCTAAGAGCCCGAGCCCGAACCGCAGGAAATATTCTACAGCCCGAGCCCGATTCGGGTCCGCGCTCTGCTTCAGGCTTTCGGGCTCGGGCTCAGCTTGTCTCAGGTCTGGTTCATATATACGGGCTTAAATTACGATTTTTAATGTGTAAGTTCACTTGTTTACGTTAAAAATGCTAAATAAATAGGAGCAGCTTTTTAGCACGTCTTTTGTAAAACAAGATCGTATTTATGTTACCGGTTTGTCCGTCCGTCCGTCTGTATCCACGATATCTCTGAAACTATCAAGCCGATTTGAAAAATTCTTTTTGCATTGGAAAGCTTGAAATATGCGAATGCGGATCCTTCATTTCGATTTCTTTACGATGTACAATTTCGCTACTAGAGGGCGTAAATGCAGATGATGTCGAATTCAAAAATAAGTTTTATTCCACATATTTGCTTCTAAACATCTGATTTTAAAAATTCTTTCATCTTTCGATTCCATTTATGTCGAAGAGTATTTTAGATATAGTTACTTTTTCAAATTACGCATAGATTTTCCGCTAGGGGCGAAAAAGTAAATTACATTTTTACCGATAACTCTTCTTTTAAAACTCCGATTTGAAAATATTTTTCTTCAGCGGATACACTTCCTGATGGAAAATCTTTTGCATATAATTTCAAATTTTTGGTAATTAATACTTTGGCAACCAGAGGGCGTAAGTGTTAATTTTTGCTTCTGATGTATTTGCCATAAAATCTGAGTTTCTAAAATATCGATTAAAAAAATTCTTTCGTGGACTGATGCCACTCACATCGAAAAACCTTTTCGGAATCTTTTCTTCTTAAAATATTCCACAGTTTCTCCGCCAGGGGGCGTTGATATATATATTATTTTTGTCAATATCTCTAATTCTAAGAATCCAATTTGAAAAATTCCGTTTTTGTTGGATAGCGTTTTCAGAGTGACATGTTTTTCATAAAATTTCAAAATTTTCAAATAATTCATAGACATTCCGCTGGGGGCGTAGAGGTAAATTGTGTTTCCCCCTATATCTCTGCTTCTAAATCTCCAATTTGAAAAATTATTTCTGCACCGGATACAGCTCCTGATGGGAAATCGTTTGCACATAATTTCTAATTTTTGTAAAAAAATGGTTTGGCCACCAGGGGACGCAAATCTTAATTTCCGCTTCTGATGTATTTACAGCGAAATGTGAGCTTCTAAATTCTCGATTGAAAAAAACGTCGTTTGTAGACCGATATTACTCATGTCGACAGACCTTTTAGAAACATTTTCTTCTTAAAAAAATGCATTATTTGTACGCCAGGGGCGTAGATCTATATCTTATTTTTGTCGATACCTCTGTTTCTAAGAGTCCGATTTGAAAAATTATTTCGATATTGGAGAGTGTTTCCGGTGCGAAATGTTTCTCATATAAATTCATGTTTTTCTTAACGCACAAGTGCGCAACCAGAGGGTGTAATCTCACGATTCCGTTTACAGCAATATCTGAGGGATTAAAAACCCGATTGAAAAACTTCTTCCTTCCGTCAGATACTATTGTTTTCCATACCGGTTCCATTGACTTTGAATAGCTTTGATAAATTTAATTTGCGTCAGAACGGATTCAAAAGACGTGCTTATTACACCCGGAAATTCAGTGTCATCTTTCTTGTTTTAAACTTTTGTCAGTATGACTGTTTCTATCACCGTAATAAAAAGCGTGTTTTTTCAAAGTCTAAAACAATTTCGAGCATGCCCTAATTTTCGCACCACCCCTGCTGTTGAATGCGAAAACGCTGCACGTTATTTTAGATTTGAGTCTCATTAGAGGAGAGTGATAGTGGGTGAACGGAGGTGCGAGTGGGGTGGAACCTCGGTTTCTCGAAAAATCGCTGTGCACTAGAGGATTTAGTCACGGGTGTCGCTAGTCTTAGAACATTAGGATGGACAGGGTTTAATTTTCTTCACTGCCTCGTACTCACCCTTCCCCCTCCCATAATAAGAAAAAATAAAACCGCCGAATTTTAAGATTGATAACTGTCACTTTTAATTTAACTGCGTTTTAAATGTAAAATAATTAAAGTAATTCATTTAATTTCACTTACAACCAATGTTACCCCGAGATCTTCAGTTTTAGCACAATAATTTTATCCCAGCATTAATATTACTTAAATTTTTATATTCTCCCCGCGTGTTTTTTTTTTTTTTTTTTTTTTTTAGAATATTTAGATTGCCCCCAGTTGCTTTTCTGCGGTGAGGACTATAATACAATGCTGCAGTGAACTCGCCTTTCTTCTTTCTACAAGGATTTTTATCTGTGTCCTTTATTAGGACAAGCAACAGATTCTGTATGCAGATAGCATAAAGCCAAACTTTTAGTTTTATAGTCCCCGCATTTCAACAAGGGACGGAATGAATAGTGGGTCATCTGTGTGCTGGCTGGGTGATCTAATTCATTAGGGTGGCGACACCGCGGGGTACCAGGCTTCGGAGACAGACAGAGCATCCTATTAGGTGCTTGAATTAATTCCCGCTGTTGCCCAGTAAAGCGCAGCAGTGGTGCGCTGTGACCCGGGCCACACGTGACCTCCCTTGCACACGCACGTACCGTCCGTAATCTGGTCGAAGCAGTGTGTGACACGCGATCAGAGGGCACAGAACACGAGTTTGTATCGCATTCACGATGTCGAGTTTCGTACCAAAAAAAAAAAGGAGCATTTGCGGGAAGCATTACTCTTCTGCTTTCATCTCAAGAAATCTGCAGCGGAAAGTCATCATTTGCTAGTGCAGGCCTATGGGGAACATGCCCTATCGGAAACAACATGCAGAGAGTGGTTCCGACGCTTCAAAGCCAACTAATATGACTTGAAGGACAAAGAGCTCCCTGGTCAGCCAAAAAAGGTCAAAGATGGCGCATTGGAGGCCTTATTGGACGAAGATTCATGTCAGACGCTCCACGAGTTGTCTGAAACACTACGGGTCGTTGAGTCAGCAGTTAGCAAACGTTTAAAGGCAATGGGAATGATCCAGAAGCTTGGAAATTGGATCCCACATGACAAGGTTATTCTTCTCCACGACAACGCTAGACCTCATGTCGCCAAATCCGTGAAGGAACTCTTGGAGTCACTTGGCTGGGACTTCTTACTCCACCCACCTTATTCCCCGGCCATTGCTCCCTCGGACTTCCATTTGTTCCGGTCGCTACAACATGGCCTGTTAGAGCAGCACTTCCTTTCTGTTGCGGATATTCAAAAATGGCTCGATGAATGGTTCGCCTCGAAAGAACCTGCATTTTTATACCGCGGAATCAATTTGTTACCCCAACGGTGGGAAAGGGTCGTAGCTGCCAACGGACAGTACCGTTCTGTGGCAACACACAGGTGTTTGTGTGGCAAAAAACAGAAGGAATTAATTCAAGCACCTAATAGTTAAGGGCAACTAAGGCTGATTAAGAGAGAGACACCCACCTTAGCGCAAGAAATGTAACACCAAATTCAGCATATTAGACACAAAACATCTGAGCATCCAATTGATGTTCACTTCCACCAGGCGCGTACAGTGTTGCCAACTGTTGAAAAGAAACTATGACTAAGAAGTAAAAAAATTACAAACCGTATTGCACCTCCGACGATCCTCGAGTTAATGCCATGAGTGGAATTCCCACTAGTGGAACAAGGAAGTTACGCGAAAAAGTAGCGGTTCACAGATCTATCTCAATAAAAATGTATACATTTTAATAACATATGTGGCTTCTGAAGTATCAGATTTATGTATTTTATAGTTTGTTCTAAACAGTATTTAGGTGCACTAATTTAGGTATGGAACAGTATCATACGTATGGAAGTCCTATTGCTGTAATCATTAACGTAGGAAAGCGTGTGTAAACACTTTTTAATATCTTCAGTGGCTACCATTTCATTAAGACATCTATTCATTCTTTCATTTAACTTGACAGTTGTTTTTTCCTTTTTCTAAATTCAAGAAAATTCTTCGGTATACGATGTCGCTGTTTTCTGCCTCTTTTTTAAAGCGCTTGATCAGCTCTACGATATTCGGGTGAATTTTATTCAAAACAGTGGTCAACTTTCTGTGCCATTCTTCAAGGACATTACAGTTGTTTGCAAAAGCTTGAGACCACCTGTCAATTTACTGAAAATTAAGATTTTTAAAGAAACAACTAATTACTAGTCAGAGATATTTGAAAAAAAATGTCAGATGTCATCCCAGATGAATACTTACTTTCTTTAGAACACAAAAAGACCGAAATCAGTACTTTGTGTGGCCACATTTGTTTCTTACAACGGACAGAAAACGATGTGGCATACTCTCAATGAGGGATTTGCAGTAGTCACTTGAAATGTCTTTGCACCGCATACTTTATCACATCAATGAAAGCTTGAAAATTTGATGGCTGTTTTTCTGCTACCTTGTGTGTAACGTGCGTGCCCCGTACGACGCACATGAGACAAAGGCAGATAGCAGTGAGAGCACATGCCAGTTCGGTATACTAGATAGTACTCGGCGCTCTGGAGCCGAGACTTGTGGGTTTGAATCCCGTCCTTGGCATAAAAATGATGGAAATTTACTTCGTCATAAATGGTCCACAAATTTTCGATGGGGTTAAGGTCGGGACTATTACCGGGCCAATCAAGCACAGTTACGTTTTTCCTCTGCAGGTAGTCCTTTACTGTCTTTGATCTGTGGCATGGAGCACCATCATGCATAAAGATTGTGCATCTGTGCACTTGCATATGAGTCAATAGCTTCTCACGTAACATTTCCACATAAAAAGGACCAGTCACGGTAGTGCATGTCGGCAAAAATGATGATGAAGCTGTACCGGATGCTGGCAAAGCACCCCATATCATCTGACTAGGTGGATGTCTCACGGTGCTAACGGTGTATTTATTTTTCATCATACCTTTTGCCTTTTGGCCATCGAACATGTGTTTCACGTGATTCAAATTGACGCACAGTTGATTCATTGGAAAAAAGAACTTGGCTCCAATTTTCAGCAGTCCACGATTGACGACGCTTCGTAAACTGAAGTCTCTTCCTTTTGATGACAGAGGTTAGTCTAGGTTTACGTGCAGGTTTATAAGACTTTAATCACAAATCTTTGCTAAGACGTCGGGAAACAGTGCTGATACTAATATCAGACCCTTTTGAATGCAGAAAGGCCTGGATTTTCTTGCACGAACTCCTCGGAAAACGCATAACTATCCGCCTTAAGGTACTGTCATCGCTTAGGGTTATTTTTCTTGGACGTTCACTTCTCTTTCAGTCGCTAAATTCACCTGTGTATCGATATTTCACGATAGTATTATGAATAGCAGTCTTTCTCACATTCACCTTTCTGTTTATGTCACGTCCGGAATAACTTTCATGATATGAAGTCCCTATTTGTGCTTTTTGAGTAGCACTTAATGGTGCTTTTTTTTGCCCATTTTTCGCTATATAGAAAATACATACAAAACCTCTGAGCATGAAAACCAGAAGCAAACTGACACTCGCACGCTTCCCCCAACTCTATCAACAGCTGCCGCTGTAGGATGATGCAACACCGACAGGAAGTTGAGTAATACAGACAGTAGCTGAAGCAATCGGCAGAAATCTCCTAATACCAACAGGTGGTCTTAAACTTTTGCAAATGACTGTATTTGTTCGACGTCATCTCTTGTTACAGTTCCACATACTAACATCCACTGATGAATTTTCTAGCCACTAGGTCACAAAATAATACCACACCTAACTTCCTCAGTTTCACTAGTGGGACGATTCCCCCCCCCCATTCCACTCGTCGGACGCTCCCAGGATCCACGGCGTGTCTTTAAGACAGCGACGATTTCTTACGCGTCTATCATTAGTATGTAATGATCAAATGTAAATTTGTCACAAATTTACATTTCTTCTTTATTTATTTATTTGTGGAAAAGTGATCCTTAGTTTAAAATCACAAACAATGTATTTTCCTTTGCCTGAACGTTTGTCCCACTTAGGTGGCGCAGTGGAAAGAGCGCTTGTTTGTTTTAATATATGTATATCATCATCATCATCATCATCATCATTGTCAACCATTATCAATCCACTGCTGGACGAAGGTCTCCCCAAGTTTCCTCCACAACGGTCTGTCTTGTGCCAGTCTCCTCCATGTCACCCCTGCATACTTTCGAATTTCATCCACCCATCTCCCATGTGGTCTTCTTCTGGGTCTTTTCCTGTCCCTTGGAATCCAATCTAAAATTTCGGCTGTCCATCGATGATCTGTCCTTCTGGCAGTATGTCCAGCCCATTGCCATTTCAGGGATTTAACTCTGATCATGATGTCTTCCACTCTTGTCATTTTTCGAATCCACGAGTTCCTCTTCTTATCTCTCCTGGTTACACCAAGTATGCACCTCTCCATGCTTTTTTGAGTTGTCTGCAGCCTTTGTATGTCTCTTTTAGTTAAGGTCCACGTCTCTGCACCATACGTAAGCACTGGAAGGATGCATTGATCAAACACTTTTCTTTTAAGACATAATGGCATATTGCTCTTGAAAATTATGCTGTTTCTTCCAAAAGCTCTCCAGGCAAGTTTTGTACGCCGATTAATTTCTTCATCAATGTGACCCTCACTTGATATCTGCTGTCCAAGATAAACGTACGTGTCTGTTATCTCCAGCTTTTCTCCATCAATCGATAAATCTTCATTTATATATATATATATATATATATATATTTTATTTTTTGAAATGTTCATGAAACATATGTAATAATACTTTGGCATTTGGAACACATCTGTTTCCCTTCGACAAAGCATTGTTACCGATTCTGTGTCAGAATAATCTTATATATAAAACACAAAACGTATGTTTGTCTGAAGCAGCAAAAACTCTCGAACGCCGAACTGTGGCATCGTGAAATTTGCCTAGCTTATTAATACTGGAATTTCCAGGTCAACGCAACTATTTGAAGATCTCTACATCGTTCCGTTCGCGAGTTATGAATTAATTAATAAGCTAATCAATAAAGTCAGCGTCGTTTGCTACGTCATCGTTATCTGAAAGCACGTGATTGCATTCATCGCCGCTGCGCATCCACAGGTGTTTCTATTATTTGAGAACTGTGCATAAAAAAAAAGCAAAAACGAACGTTGCAAAATCTTAACGAAACGGGCTGAAAATTTTATCAACACTATGAATTGGTAATAAGAGGAGTACCTTAAAATTTCACCGGAATCCGGTCAAAACTTTTTAAAATAGGCATGGAATTTTTAATTCATCAGTAAACAGAAATATATACGCAGAAACGATTAATAAAATTTTGACTGCTTATTTAAAAAGTTATGTACCGATTCAGGTGAAATTCGGAGGTGATGTTCCTATTAACCATTTATGGTGTTCATTAAAATTTCAGCCAGTTTCATAAAATATTCGCAAAGATACGTTTTTAACTTTTTTATCCCAGAGATTCGCCCCTCAAAGACGTCTGGAACTGAAATCACGTGATGCATTTGATGCTTTTCACATGGACAGCTGTATGTTGGAATGTCAAGAGCAAAGGATCCAACAAAATTATATATTGTCACCGATGAAGGAGAAACCAAAAGTGTTGTGTATGGCCAAGTGCTGAAATAATCACACTATGAATAAATAATTTGTAATGACCGAATTTGTGAAATCAGCTTTTTTCTTTTTTGCTAGCATCAATTCTTTTCCCGATTTTTTCAGTGACATATAAGGGAATATGAAATTAATAAGCCTAAATCCCGGGCAAAGCCGGATAGTAAAGCTAGTTAACTATAAATACAGAATATTTCATTTCTATATATCTTATTTTTCCTTTTTACTCTACATATCTTATTTTCCCCCGTCGTTACTGACGAGCTTTCACCTATTAAATAATAATACGCTAAACTTAGCAATAATTTAGATTTTTTTTTTTTTTTACTTGAACGAAAAACTTTTAACGCGATATAGAGGGGCTCAAATGTCATTGGATGGGCTTCCCACCCCCTCCGAAATGGTTTAGCGGCGCTCTTGGTTTTAGCGCATGTTACCCAACCACTTCTACGCCTTGATGAATTCTTCCTACAAGACTAAATGAGCCGCTAGTGAATGAGTGTAGTTATAGGAACTATTAAGATTTCCCCCATGAACAAAAACAGCTTTTCCACATGAAAAATAGTCTCTGCAGAACATGAACTTGCGTGGCACTAAGGCTTACGTATAATTATTTCTTAAGCACAATACAAATTAACAGAGACAACAAATAATGATTTTTTTCTTTTACAGGTTTTGTTTTCTCTTGTCATCCTCTTGGTTTCCCAAGCTATGGCCGATGGTCATCATGGACATCACCGTCATCACGATCACCCCGGTATTTTCATTGGCGGCCTCCGGATAGGAATCCCTCTACCTAAGGTCTTTAAATTTGGTTTTCATGATATTCTCCATCTTGGACATGGCAGCAGCAGCAGCGGAATTTCCCATGGTCACGGAGGTGGACATGGCGGTCATGGTGGCCATGGAGGACTTGGATTAGGATTTTCACTCGGTGGCGGTCATCATCATCATTGACCTCAGTGACCTCAGTTTCAAATAACTGCCCTCATGAAGTTCAGAAGGAATGACTTCAGGTAAGCTCATGTTTCTTATATTAACATGTTTCAACATGTTGCCAAACACAATATGCGTAACACCAATCGACACCGCATCGAAGAATCTAATCTACAGAAATCTGTGAATTGTAGAAAAAACATAGTATGCCATTATTCATAAAAAATTAATCAAATGTTAATAAGATATACATTGATAATTATGGCTCAACGGCATCGAGGGGAAAAGTATCCTACACCGCCTTTGTTGTTCTAGAATTTTATGCACCAAATTCAAAATAAAATGAAAGCACACTAACAACTGTTAGCATGTGAAGTAAGCAGCTCCAGTAGTTGAGTGGTCTGAGGTGTACGTTTCTGACCATTTGTCCGCGATGAGACTGGGTTCGATTTCTGGATGCAGCAGCAGGGGCGGTGCGCTTGTCTGATCCCGCTAGCTCTGCCTAAGTAATGTGGATGGTCGCCCGTCCCTAAATTAGGGACGGGCGACCACCCACACTACTTCGAGTTGCTCATGATGGGCGCTAAACCCCGAAATAAAAAGGAAAAATTCGAGAGATTATATCTTGGTGCTCTTTGTAGATAATTTATGCTATGTATCATTCGCATGTAGGATCTAGGTGGGTGTGAAATAAAACAGGTAATTCGAGAGTACTCATTTACAATATTTTAACATTGGAAAAGCATCTCCCAATCCACTGAATCTAGGTTCTAGCTCCAACATGCCGATGAATGGGTCCATATTCTATGTCGCGCGGGTGAACAAATGCGAGCAGACTGCGAACACGAAAACAGACCTACGACAGATATCATAATATAGAGATTGTCCTCATGGATATCACTGGGACCTCACATCTCTATTGAAAATTCCCTCACTGCTAGATCCTACCTAGGCGTTATTCCGGATCAAGTGTTACTATACAACATGGTGGCCGTGAATCCGGATAGTACAGGACTCTTTCAGAAAGTATCACAAGGCTCGCCTTGTATTGGAATGGTCGATGATCATGTCCAAATATTTTATGTGCCAACTTGCAGCCAGATTCCCCGATTTGGATCCCATCGATATGCAGTAAAACGCAGTATTCGTCGGTCCACACCAGTTTTTCGCTCCGCCGCCGAACTTCGGAACGTGGTTCTGTCCACCTTCGGCGATCTAGTGGAGTCGATTCCACCAGAGGGGTGAAAGTAGTTATCGAAGCGAAAGATGGCCCCACATAGTATTAGGTAGGTAGTCATAAAGTTATGACTCATGAGTGTATATAAATAATATAAATAATATGAGGAACGATCGCAATTACTGTTACTAGGAAAAAGATGGAGAAGGATTTAATAGAGTAATCTATGCAAGTGTGTTGAATCAAGGCCATCTAGAAAATGCAAGGTCATGACATTAGAGAGACGAGTTCCCTCTTTTAGTGACGTCACGTGGAAGCCAAGGCTCCCGATTGATTTTCAACGCTTTCGTGTATGACGTCAAACATGACACCGACGTATCAGACAGTGTAACCTGAGAATGACGTCACAAACAGAGGGAATTGATTTCTAATGTCATGGCCCTGTACTTTCTAGACCGCCTTGATTGAACCCAGCGATGCAGTTCTAAACTTAGCGGTGTGAATGGATTAAGTCAAAATAACCCGGAAAAAAGAACCTCAATATTATCAAAAGCCGTGTGAAATATGATTTTGTTTTTATTATTTAGTGCATTTTATTAAATGTTTATTACTAATTACTTTTATCAATTTTTATTGAAGTTGCTTAATTTTAGCAATTTGAAGCAAAAATTGCTTGGAAATCACATGCTCATAATGTGAAGTTTTTCTTTAAATACTGCGCTGCCATACCACACAATTGCAAACACTCATTGTGAATAATACGTATTAATCACGCTTGATCAATATTGCCGATCCCGTTGACCTAGTGGTCTGAGGCGACGGTTTCTAACCAGGTATCCGAGATGTGTCCTGGTTCGAATTCAGGATGAGTCGTGAAAGACGGGAATGTCTGATAGCACTGGTTCTGGCCCTTACATATCCCCAAATTAGGGACTGACAACCCTTAGTATACTCAAAATGGTTGTTAGCTCCCTTTCCCTCAAAAAATAGATGTTACTTAAACAGTGACATCTATTCGAGGTCAATGATACTCCTTTTTTCCTTAGATTATGAGCTAGGGTAGAAAATTTCCCTTTGTTGCCCTTAAGGAATCAGAGAATGAGTTCATGTGTTTATTTATTTATTGGAGCCGGTCACCGATGGCGAACTGTTTAATATAAATATCTGTCGGAACCATGAAACCATTACCACTCAGCCTTCATGAATGTACAGTTGTTCTCTTTAGTTTTCCTTCCGAGAAGTGCAATCTGAATCCACGAGGAAGCCAATTTTCACAGTTTTATTTCGAAGACTGTCCTCTTGAAAAAGTATTTAATATTCTGTTTATATTGGAACTCTTATGATTCGTAGCATTCCTTACTACGTGATTCGATATTTTGGTCTCATTCCTGAAACACGAACATTTGGTTGAGGTCTGTGAATGCTTGCATATGCACGGTCAAGCCACATTATTGTGACCACCAGCTAATAACCAGAATGACCGCCGTGTTCAGCGCGGACAGCAGCTAGACGGGCTGAGATTAACTCAATGAGGTGCCGGAAGGTGTTCACAGGTATGTGGAGCCATGCTGACTGCAGAGCGTTTGACAGCTGCTGGAGGGTGCGTGATGGAGGATCCACAGAGCGAACAACACGATCGAGGTGGTCCCACAGATGCTCAATTGGGTTTTACTCTGGGGAATTGGGGGCCCAGGGAAGTACTTTGAAGTCTTCATCGTGCTCTTCCAACCACTCTCGGACATTTCTAGCCGTCGCATTGTCGTGCTGGAAGATCTCATCCGCCCCAGGGAAGAGAATCAGTATGTATGGGTGTACGTGGTCTGCAAGGATGGATTCATAACGAATTCGGTTTGTAGTGCCTTCCACAAGTATAAGTGGACTCAGAGAATGCCACGAAAACATTCGTAAACTATAACGCTTCCCCACCAGCTTGTGTTCTTCCAGCAGTGGTTGAAGGGTGTTTGTTCTGCGATGTTTCTCGCCTTGTACGCCAACGTCCACCCGTTCGATGAAGCAGAAAACGTGACTCATCGGAGAGGGCAATCCTTTCCTAGTAAAAACAGTCTTGCTGGGCCAGCACTGCCATTACATTATTACCGTTGTATCTTTCCTTTCCGCTGTCCGAAGCTACATTTGTGTTAAAGAGGAAAGATATTTTATTTTACTTCTCGTTATTTTTAGAAGCGAATTCCTCCAGGCTTGTGTATTCAACCCATGGATGAGTACATTATATCCACATAGCGTTGCTTTTCTTTTTCTTTTTTTTTTTCAAGTAATTGATGAATTTTGTACACGTATAATTCTTTTTTTTTTTTCAACACACGTTTTTTTAATGTTTTTGCAGAACTGTTGTATCAAGCGGTTTATTTAGTGTATGTTAAAACGAAAGATTACACAGAAATCATTTCTTGTTATTCATGGGAATGTGGAGTGGGTCTATTTCATGGCTTAATCTGATATCTTCGTCGACGTGGCATTTCATCAGGAAATTAATTCGCCTCTCTACATACGGCTTTTCTTTTTTTCGTAACATCCACTAAAATAACACGATGGCGATAGCGTCGTCTTCAACTAACTGGTACCACGAGAGACACACTGACACAGCACGTGTTGCTTCTGCGCATGCGCAGTCTCGTTGCTTCGACCTGGCGTCGGGGTTCCATCGGTTGCCAGCTACGGGCCACTAGTGGCTTGGAAGCCCGCGATTCACGGCGATGCCTCATGGCCATCAATAGCTGCCAACTGATGGCGCTTCCACCAACGGACCGCTACAGGGCCGTGAGCGGCAGATTTCATCCAGCAGTGAGACATCCCTGCCAGCTGTTGGCCAACAGTTTCCCAACACTTGTGTTTTTGCTGGGTTGCCAATCAGCGGAGATCCAATTCCGATACTGCTGTATAAATGCAAGCCTTTTCTGCCGATGCACCTTCGTTAGCATAGGTGCAGTGACCATCCGTCTGCATCGGAGCCCCATACGCAGCAGCATTCGCTGAACTGTTGTTTTAGACACACTTCTGGTAGCCCCCTAGTTTATTCGGCCAGTGAGTTGCTCCACTATAGCGTCTCGATCGGCTCTCACGCACCTTCGAAACCGACGTTCACCTCTCACATCAATGGCACGTGGTGCTCCGCAGTTTCCAGTCTATTATTTGCAATGGTGCCATTTCTCCAATCACGATACACTTTAACCACAGCAGCTCGCGAATAGTTCACAAACTGCGCTGTTTCAGAAATGCTGCCACCCTTTACCCGAAAGCCGATAATCATCCTTTTTTGTAAATCTAATAAATCGCTCCATTTATCCATGACAGCAACGAGTGATTTGTTTTCAGATTGCCAACAACACACCTTATGTACCCTCCAAGTCAGCTCACGACAAGTGCCTTCTTTCATGGCTACGCGCTGTTAACGTCAAAAGTAGGAGGTGGTCACAATAATGTGACTCGACTGTGTAAAACATAGTATTTTCTATTTCCGAAAGTGTGATCTAAAAAATTTCTTTTGCTCACGTTCTCCAACATCTAGCAACAAAACGTTCCTACCCCCTAAGCCTATAGAGAAAAAGGCTCTTTTAAGCCATTGGTTGAACCACATTAAATCAAGAAAGGAGTTATTCCATACCCTTTGTAACTGAAACGGAGATGAGTCTTCAAACCTAATGAATACACGCTGTCTAATCTGAATGCACTTTGTCTTCTTGCGATGAGTTAGGCACCCAGTATAAGGCAGATATGTAGTATCAAGAAAAGCTGAAATCTGTGTTTCTGTTACAAAGAGTATATTTTATGATGGATCATTACCAGCAGACTGATTAGCAGCACTGAATCTGAATCCTTGCATTTAAAATAGACTGAAACTATTGATTGACCGTAATAAGACAATGAACCGTAGTATCACAATCAATGTCATTTTCCTTAATCAGCTTTGTTAAAAAAAGTCCATGTGGATATCGTTTGAAGAAATTCATTACGACGTCCTAACATGGGTTCTATCTGATAGGACGTTATTTAATCTCTTCTGTCTTGTCTGAAGAGATAGGACCCCGTAAGGAGCTTTATCTGTAGTCACACACGCACAAGACAGAAGGGAATGAATGAGCTAATTTGAACTAGTAGTACCTTTTCTGTGTTGTCTTTGCCAAAATCCTGGGCACGTAATCTCTTGTAGCATCCAACACAAACAGATGAGTTCAGTGAAGAATGATCGGTAATTAAACCAAGGTAAATACGGTAACGAACACTTCGTTACAACCAATAACTCTGATTCGAAGAATTTACAACCAGTTGACAAAACAGCGACAAGTCACCAGCTCGATAGCTGAATTGCACATGCCACACCCTTTTGCTCACCCAATCAGCTTTCATTTACGCCTCACTGACTTGACTGCTTGCCAGGAGTTTCCAAAAAGTAAGCTCTTGTGAGAAACGACGTTAAGTAAGAAGAGGGAATGGGAAGAGTATCATAATTTAAATAGGACCAGACAACTGAAATTAAATTAAAGCAAAAACGTCACATCATTTAAAAGGAAAATGTTGCTTAACTCAAAGAACGTTGTTTTTCGTCTATCATCTACAGAGCGTGTTCCAGCGATAAATGTTGCTGTGTTTACACAGGATCGATTCCTTCTCGTAATGAGTACGAACAATGCATGATGTGATGGAATGTAATTTTCATTCGGTCATTTACTTAGTTCATGCAGAATATGGATGTGTTTTCTTGCTCACTTACAAAATGTAAGTTAAATGTTATTTGGTTACTTTTGTGTGATGCTCAGTTTTTCTTTTACAGGTTCACGACTATATAACTGATGCAGTGTAAACCTCAAGTTGGAAGAACAGCCATATCATCTGATCATCTTTGTGTATATGTACATAGCAATCTCATTTAACACATTCCAAAGCCTATTGTACAAAGTATATTTCTTTAAGAAATCAAATAAAAATGTTTTCTCGAGAAACAAGTTATCTTAATTCTCTCTAACACCTTGAATTGAAAAAAATGCCATTTCTTTTGTTAAAATGAAAACGTACATTTACGACGAAAAAAAGTTTTCTCACGATTTCTAACTTAAATTAATTCAAACACTCGACGTGGATCAGGAACACCAAACAGAAATCATCGCTCTTTCCACGATAATAAGTGAGTCTCAGAAAATTCGAATTCGAGGTCGCTGTGATGCAGCGGGGTTCCATGGAGCAACGTGCCATGCAGTTTGGCAGTCAATCACATGTGAGTCTGGAGAACTCGAGGCCGCTGTGGGGCAGTGGTAGCATGTCCGGCGCGTAACTGGAAGACCCTGGGTTCGATTCCCGGTGGCGGCCGATGAAAATTTTCTGAGACTCACTTATTAACGTGGAAAGTGCGATGATTTCTGTTTGGTCTAACTTAAATGTTTTTCCATTTGTTTTTATGCTAACTGTGGCATCTGAAATGAACAATTATTGTAATGTGTTAACCCCAGACTGTAAAACATCAAGTTTAATGAATTGCTTAAAATCCCAAATATACCCTCACTTCATTTAGCTCTTATACCGTAAAATTTTCCAGTGTTAATTTGATGCTGTTTTAAGATGGAAGATAAAGAGAAAAGAACCTGGATTTTAAAATTCAAGTTCAGAATGAAGTACACTGTAAAACATTTTCTCAAATTCACCACCATTTTTCCGTCATTTCTTTCGTGAATTAACGAAGCATGTTTCTGATACTACCTTTCCGTGAACTGACGTTAAAAAAACTGAATTTAACGGACTTTTGGTGCCACGGGAAAATTCTGAATTTTCAGAAACCTTTCCGCAGTTTCTTTCTTACATTAACGGTAAATTACCGTTTTAGAGATCTGTTAACGGAAAATTCTGAATTTTCAGAAACCTTTCCGCAATTCCTTTCGTATATTAACGGAAAATCTCCGTTCTCACTTTTTTCGTATCCGTAGGACGAGAAATTTCCTCTCATAGATTCGAGGAAATACTTGAGGTTTGCGCCTATTCATTTATTGTCTAGTCAAACCACAGCTTCAAACTGTTGAAGTGTTTTATGTGTTCGCGTTCAAACTGTTTAAGTGTTCCAGTTTTCAGTTAGCTGTCTACCTTTCTTGAAAAAGCCATCTGGTTGATGTGCGAATTCTTGGGAACTTCGATTTCTACTCTACGCCAAGAAATTCGGATTTCTAGTACAGTTATACTATTTTTACCTCTAACAGACGCAACAGGATTACACTGCTCGACATAGAAACTTCCACACCAGGAAGTATATAACAAAGCGCCATGCATATTGTCTGGCATGTGTAGACAGTTGGATAATTGCAGTTACGAACCAATCACGTGACAGGTGAAGGAGATGAAAGGGCAAAACGGCTCGGCGTAGCTAAGTTCGGTCATCCTCATCTGAGTGAGTGGACCACTGCATCGATGTTATTTCGGCGGCGAGAGCACGTGTAAGGAGAGATAATTCCTTGGAGACGTCATCGGGAATCTTGCCCTCAGACGGAGGCTTCAAAGGCTTCAATGAAGCAAAGCCATAACTTTATTAGAGGCATTGCTTCATTCAGCGGCTCGTTGGCCCCTGCGTCGCGGATCGCTGCAGAAACGCATCTGGATGCAACAACTGTTACCAAAAGGTGGTGACAATGGTTCAAAGAAGGTAGCGTGCTTCGCCGTAGTGGCACTGGGGCAGGTAGGTGGACATCCGAATGCCTTGATTGTCGCATTCTACAGCAAGCTGTAGCAACTCCACAATCCACAGCGAATGACATTTGATGAGGTTTACAGGCAGCTGTGGATATCTCCATATCAAAGAGCATTGTGAGTGGCAGATTGTCCCTCCAGCCATTGTGACAACTTCCACTCACCGCAGTACGTTGTCGTGGAAAGTTGCAGTGGTGCCGAACCAGATATGCGTGACGGACCAAATGAGAAAATGTCGTATTCAGCGACGAGTCCCGCTTCTGTCTCAGCACCAACGATCGCCGGTTGATAGTCTGAAGACTACGTGGCCACCGGGCTGATCTTGCTGCCATCCATGAACGTCATACGGCTTCTTAGCCTAGTGTCATGCACGGCCGAATCCAGGGGGATTAGGGTCCACCCCTCCCCTCCCCTGAAACTTTTTTGCTTGTTTATCGTAAGTTATTAGATCAACAGGAGTCGCTATTATATTCTTTTCATTTTTTTTACAAATTGTTTCTGTTATTTCCTTTGATAAACCTTACTTCAAAACGACATTTTTTTCTCACTGTATGTGCCCATTGGTCAGACGTAACAAATTTATAGAAGAACAGGAAACTCTGTGTCTGACACTTTATTAATCGGAACTGTTCTATTATAACAAATTTATAGAAGAACAGGAATTTCTGTGTCTGGAACTTTATTAATCGGAACTGTTCTATTATAACAAATTTATAGAAGAACAGGAAACTCTGTGTCTGGCACTTTATTAATCGGAAGTGTTCTATTATAACAAATTTATAGAAGAACAGGAAACTCTGTGTCTGGCACTTTATTAATCGGAACTGTTCTATTATAACAAATTTATAGAAGAACAGGAAACTCTGTGGCTGGCACTTTATTAATCGGAACTGTTCCATTATAACAAATTTATAGAAGAACAGGAAACTATGTGTCTGGCACTTTATTAATCGGAACTGTTCTATTATAACAAATTTATAGAAGAACAGGAAACTCTGTGTCTGGCACTTTATTAATCGGAACTGTTCTATTATAACAAATTTATAGAAGAACAGGAAACTATGTGTCTGGCACTTTATTAATCGGAACTGTTCTATTATAACAAATTTATAAAAGAACAGGAAACTCTGTGTCTGGCACTTTATTAATCGGAACTATTCTATTATAACAAATTTATAAAAGAACAGGAAACTCTGTGTCTGGCACTTTATTAATCGGAACTGTTCTATTATAACAAATTTATTAAAGAACAGGAAACTCTGTGTCTGGCACTTTATTAATCGGAACTATTCTATTATTTTCAGGTATTTTTGAGATCGCTTGTTTATTTGTTTCTTTATCGTGTTAAGAGATGAAACAAGAAAGATGACACCGAATTTTCGGGTGTAATAAGCACGTCTTTTGAATCCGTTCTGAAGCAAATTAAATTTATCAAAGCTATTCAAAGTCAATGGAAACGGTATGGAAAACAATAGTATCTGACGGAAGGAAGAAGTTTTTCAATCGGGTCTTTAATCCCTCAGATATTGCTGTAAACGTAATCGTGAGCTTACGAACTCTTAGAAACAGAGTTATCGACAAAAATAAGATGTGACTTTACGTTCCTTGGTGGGAAAACCATGCATTATTTTAGGAAGAAGGTATTCACAAAAGGTTTATCCATATGAGCGGTATCAGTCCAAGAAAAAAATTTTTAGTCGAGTTTTCAGGAGCCCAGATTTTGCTACAAATACATCAGAAGTAGGAATTAACACTTATGACCCCTGGTGGCCAAACCATTCTTTACCAAACATTAGAAATTGCGTGAAAAATATTTTCCGTCAGGTCTTGAATGCGATACAGGAAGAATTTTTCAAATCGGAGTTTTAGGAGCAGAAAACGCAATTTACCATTGTGCGCCCTAGCGGAAAGTCTATGATTTACTTAAAAATTTTGAATTTACAGGAAAAACATTTCGCATCGGAAACACTATCCAACAAAGAAGGAATTTTTCAAATCGGACTTTTAGAAGCAGAGATATTGACAAAAATAAGATATACATCTACGCCCCTGGCGTAGAAACCATGCATTATTTCAAGAAGAAAATGTTCCTAAAATGTTTGTCGACATGAGTAGTATCGGTCCACAAAAGACTTTTTTGAATAGAGATTTTAGAAGCTCATATTTTGCTGCAAATGCATCAGAAGCGGAAATTAACACGTACTCCACCTGATGGCCAAACAATTTTTTACAAAAATTTGAAATTACGTGCAAACGATTTCCCATCAGGAGCTGTATCCGGTGCAGAAAGAATTTTTCAGATCGGAGATTTAGAAGCAGAGACATAGGGGAAAACGCAATTTACCTTTACGCCCCCTAGCGGAAAGTCTATGAATTACTTGAAAATTTTGAATTTATAGGAAAAACATGCCACACTACAAACACTATCCAACAAAGAAGGAATTTTTTTAAATCGGACTCTTAGAAGTAGAGATATTGACAAAAATAAGATATACATCTACGCCCCCTGGCGTAGACCCCGTGCACTATTTTAAGAAGAAAATGTTTCTAAAAGGTTTGTCGACATGAGTAGTATCAGTCTACAAACGATGCTATTTTCAATCGAGAATTTAGAAGCTCATATTTTGCTGCAAATACATCAGAAGCGGAAATTAAGGTTTACGCCCCGTGGTGGCCAAACCATTTTTTCACAAAAATTAGAAATTATGTGCAAATGATTTCCCATCAAGAGCTGTATCAGGTGCAGAAAGAATTTTTCAGATCGGAGATTTAGAAGCAGAGATATAGGGGAAAACGCAATTTACCTTAACGCCCCCTAGCGGAATGACTATGAATTACTTGAAAATTTTGAATTTATAGGAAAAACATGTCACACGGAAAGCACTATCCAACAAAGAAGGAATTTTTCAAATCGGACTCTTAGAAGTCGAGATATTGACAAAAATAAGATATATGTCTACGCCCCCTAGCGAAGAAACTGTGGAATATTTTAGGAAGAAAACATTCCGAAAAGGTTTATGGATGTGAGTGGCATCAGTCCACGAAAGAATTTTTTCAATCGATATTTTAGAAGCTCAGATTTTATGGCAAATACATAAGAAGCGAAAATTAACACTTACTCCCCCTGGTGGCCAAAGTATTCTTTACCAAAAACTCGAAATTAAATGCAAAAGATTACGCATCAGGAGATGTATCCGCTGTAAAAAAAAAAAATTTCAAATCAGAGTTTTAGAAGATCTTATCGGAAAAAATGCAATTTACTTTTACGCCCCCTAGGGGAAAATCTACGTGTAATTTGAAAAAGGAACTATGTCCAAAATACTCTTCGACATAAATGGAATCGAAAGATAACATTTTTTTTTCAATTGGATGTTTAGAAGCCAATATGTGGAATAAAACGTATTTTTGAATTCGACATCATCTGCATTTACGCCCTATAGCGGCAAAATTATCCATCGTACAAAAAAAACGAAATGAAGGATCATCATTCGCATATTTTAAGCTTTCGAATGCAAAAAGAATTTTTCAAATCGGACTAATAGTTGCAGAGATACCGAGGTTACAGACGGACGGACGGACAAACCGATAACATAAGCACGATCTTTTTTTACAAAAGACGTGCTAAAAAATGGCAGTTGGAATGATAGTTCTTTGTTTCTTTATAACATTAAGATGCCAGACTGGAATGGGTTGTATTTAGAAATGTCAGAGCGCAGTGAGTGATTGCATGTCGAATTTGAAACTCCACAGACCACAGGGTACAAAACCGCGCCAGGAGAGCCGGAGATCGAGTGCTTAGGTAAATGCTGCTCTGCTTTTGCTTTCGGTCTAAATAGCCGGAGAGGAACGGAAGGGGAAAGGGGAGGAAGTGGCGTCGGTAGAAGAGAACTTACAATTACATCCGAAATCCCAATATGTGGTGGCCTATTGCCTGTTGACATGGGTGAGGAGTGAGATTTGCGAACTTCAAATAGCGTGTTGTCATTTGAGAAGAAAATGGGGGGGGGGGTGCGAATGGAGAAATGAAGACATAAAGTGCACGTTCAGGTTGAGATATAATATACAGCATGGTTCATAATTACTGTCGGGGTTTCCGTGGCCCGGGCATGATCAAACCGTAACCGACCAAATAAAACTGCCTACAGCATAAACAAGTTCACCGCGGAAAGTTTTATGTAGCAGCAGAGTACCCGCTGAATTGACGTCATACTTCAAAATGGCGACTGTTGAAGAAAAAGCAATCTGCGTACTCTAGTTCTCGAAAAAAGTCACTTATTACAGCGCAACGTCGTTACAGAACACAGTACGGCAGAGCTCCATCTTCCGATAGTGCTATCCGACGTTGGTTAAATCAGTTTTAAAAGACTCGTAGTGTGTGCACCATCAAAAAGGAGCTGGAAGACCGAGCACTTAGCAGGACGATGTTGATCGCGTCCAGGAAGAATTTTCTCGAAGCCCCTCACAAAAGGCGCGCATGTCGAAGTGGTTTATCAATCTTATGTATCGATTTTACAGGTACTAAGAGTTTTAGTTATCATCTGCCATATTCTGTTTGCGGTTTTAGTTTGTTGTTTCCCGTTTTCCGATCATATGCCACTGAAACCACGACACTAATTATGAATCACCCTGTACTAAAAACTGAAGTGTTTATTTTTTGTTAAGTGAGCAGATAGATACATAGATAGAAGATACTTTTTTTGCTGTGGATTAGTTTAAAAAAAAACTAAACAAAAGTCTAGTTACGGTCCTGATAGATAGATTACATTTTTGCTGTGGAATATTTTTACCCCCCCGAAACGAGAGTTTAGTTATTACGGCCCTGGTATCATGGTCTAGGATGCAATACGTTTCAACATCCGTACACCGCTCGTAAACATAATAGTTACAATGACAACACGACGGTACGTTGATGAGGTTCGGTAGTCTGTTTTGTTGTCGTACCTCAGTGTTTTTCCCAGCGCTTGTCAGCGCGATTTCCAAGTTTCACAATAGAGATCGTGTGTGACGTCATCGGCAGACGATTTAGCGCCTCTACCCCCCCCTCCGCTCCTCGCAATGTCGGTGAACTGTAGACACAGGTCAACGAGGCCTGGTCAGCGATATCTGATAACCTTGCTTTTTCCGATAACTGAAGTAGCATTGCCTCTCTAAGACTGGACACATCCATTCTTATTTATATCTCTAGCTTTCGATTACGAGATTGCATTTTGATCTGTTGTCAAGTGTTGTTAAAGCTAAATTCGCCGAGAGAGAAAAATGTGGCGTTCAGATTGAAAAATTACTTAACGAGAATAAACCCAATTTGCACAAGAAGACAGGAACTAAAAAGGAAGTTCAAATACACGTCATACTGGAACTTATCATTCTCTTTCACTCTTGAAACGAATTCTGTTGCAATAAACATATAATTAAAAAGTCCCAGTATCCCCCCCGCCATTTTAAAGTTTTCAAATATTTTTAACTGTAACATGTTATAAAAGTAAAGAGCAAATGCCATTTAAGAAACAACTAAAATGAGTAAAACAAAGCTGGCAGTGTATATACACTATCTACCAACAAGTAATTGGACACCCGTGATAGCAAAGGAAAACGATGTTTATTCACCTTCAATAGTTGGTGGAGCCTCCAAGAGCGGCGATTACAGCTGCCACCCTCTGGGGCATACTCTCAACCAGGCGTTTACGACGGCTAGCGGTATTTTCTTCCACTCGGCTTGGAAAAGACAGGTCAGTTCCTTCACCAATTTCGGACGGTGGGGGCACCCCTTAGGTCGACGCTCCAACTCGTCCCATAGGTGCTCGATAGGGTTAAGGTCCGAGGCCAGTCCATTCGATTAACCCCATTGTCACCATACCAAGCCATGGTGCTCCTCGCATCATGACAGGTGGCATTTTCATCCAAAATGGTGCAGTAGGTCTCAGCGTTGAGTCTACCAGGAATTGCGACCAAGGGTCCCGTGCCATATCAGGAGAAACACCCCCATAGCATAATTTCACCGCCACCGAACTTCACAGTTGGCACAATACATTCTGGCAGGAGGCGTTCTCCAGGCAGACGCCGGACCCACACCCTGCCATCCGAACGGTAGTGGGTGAACCTTGATTCATCGCTCCAGAAAACCTGTTTCCACTGTTCAACGGTCCACTGTCGACGTTCTTTGCACCCCGTTAGCCGAGCAGCGCTATTGGGATTGGTGTTCAAAGGCTTGTGGGCAGTAGCACGTCCATGATAACCGAGCAGATGGGCTTCCTTGCGGATGGTATTCATCGAAAGAACACTCCCGGATGCCTGTTGAAACTCCTCGCGGATGTGGCCCATCGATTTGGTGCGGTTCTTCCGAATTTCTCGGGCCAGCACCCGCTGGTCTCTAACTCCCAGTTTTGTGGGTCTGCCAGGTCGGGGCACATTCCGACAGTCACCTCTCATCTTCCTTTTGCCAATCACGTAGGCCATTGTCGATTGTGGTACTTCAACTCGCTGGATATGTCACGTATGGATCGGCCATTTCTGTGATACCCGACGATTACACCTTTCTCGAAATCAGAGAGCTCCGAACTGCGTGGCATCTTGCATGGGACTGGTTGTGTTGTTGTTTCCCACACGATATTTAACGGCGGCGGCGGCGGCCGTGACGTGTATCAGGACCGTCGATATCGTCGATTGCAGGGGTGTCCAATTACTTGTTGGTAGATAGTGTAGTTTAGTATTCGGTGAAACATATATTCTCTTGCTCGTGCTTCGTAAACAGCAACAGACCAGATTTGCTGTGAACAGACAACGGAAACAGGCAAAATAATTTCAATAAGCCATGCATTTAAATGGAATCTACTTCCTAGGGTAACGAAAACGATAGGCAGAGAGGTATTTCTGCGGCAGCGGCAAACCGTAAAATATTGCGCCCCCCGTCTGTCTTTCTATTTTACAAACCCGCATACACACAAATGTGTATGTAAATATACCTCGCTCAATAAAACGAAATTAACATCACATCTACGTGGGTAGCCCAATCAAACTGTTTGTACTGCTTTTCCGTTTGACTGTTTCGTTTGATGTGTACCTTCGGTACCTCATCAAACGGACCGAATGCAAGTGGCAATCGTTGCTCGCAGTCGCAGTAATGATCGAATAGCCTCCAAAGAATCTTCAACAATGTGAACTACATTCCATACCTTGCAACGTACGTAAAACCATGCCTTCATTTCTGAATGTGAGCAAATGACTACTCCTGAAATTTTTGAGGAAGAAATACAAATTTTAATCTACCAAGGCTACCGAAACTGGTGAGAGATATTATAAGCAAATTCTGTAAATGTACAAAAGACAAAATATGGTGCGAAAAACCTGTACCTGCATGAAAGTGAAGCAAAAGTTTGAATTTTGATCAGATTGTAAGTAATGATTTTTGCGCCCTCTCTTGAGCTGCGCGTGGGGCAGCCGCCGCCCTTTGTGGAACCCAAATTTGTCGGTAGCTATACTGGAAGCTACGTCATTCTGCTCCGGAGCCGAATGCTTTTCCAATAAGTTAAGCAGGCAAGGGCTTATCACTGTTACTTGCCGTCTTGATATGTGCGTCACCTCTGTAGTATGACACATATATCACTCCCTCCCCTTTAAAAAAAGAGGGGGCAAGAAATCGCACGTTTCGGGCCCGCCGTAAACCATGCTTGAAGAAACTTTGCAGAAGAAGGAATTCTCATTAATTCCAGACGATGTGTGGAAAAAGAATCACACATTTTTCAAAGCGAAGAAGGAACTCTCATTTATTCCAGACGATGGGTGGAACGAACACCATGCATTTTTCGAAGAACCCAACGGCCAGATCCATGTACGAGTAGATTCATTTTTACGTTCGGGCGCCATTGGAAACCCATATTTTCCGCTAACGGGATTCGAAACCACATCCTTCTGCTCTAGAGCAGAATGCTTTCCCAATTAAGCTACGTCGGCAAGAGCTTATCATTGGTATGTGCTGTCATGATATTTGCATCAACTCTGTAGTACGCCACAGGTCTGTAGATATTTTAATAACGAAAGTATTTTGAGATATTGTGTTAGAAAACTGATTTCAATCTAGTTATTTGAGATTCATCTTAAATTGCCGGTAGAATGTGACCATATTTTGACAATGGGAGAAATCTGTCTATGGACTGTTTTGAAAAAAGAAAAATGGTAAGGAAAAATGCCAGGGATTGCAGGTCCCGCTTTACAACGCCCCTGTTAACGACTGCTCTACTAGTAAAAATACTCCCCAGCTTAAGACCAAACTCGCTTATAAGACCGAGTTCAAAGAAATGATTAGCAAGAAAGAAAAAAGTTATTCTTCCGCCTGTGCATTAACAATAACTCTCGCTATTCCCTCAACTTTATCATCAAATTTCTTCATGTTTGCTACAGTTCAGCGGTTCCCAACGTTTTTTTGCAATCGCGGACCTGCAAAACGTTGGAGAAACTTCCGCGAACCGGCAAAACGTTGGGGGAAACTTTCGCGGACCGGCGATGCCGAAACAAAAACTTTAGGCTATTTTCGGGTATTCAATCTCGTAATATTCTATATTTTAATGATCACTGTGTACAGACTATTCAGTGTTACCTACTCAACAGCTACTATATTTAATCTGTTAACATTCTTTAATTATAAATAAGAGCAAACCAAAATGAACAATAATCTCCTAACCGTTAATATTTCTTCTGGGGTCAATGCGACGTCTGTTGCTGCTGCTTCGCGATAATCTTCTCAAGCCATGGTTCCAGCATCGTTTCTGCAAGACACAAGGCAGCATTAATGTCCACAATGTTTCTGTACTTTGTTTTGATGGCCGAAAAGCTGAAAAAGTTCTCTCGCAATAAAAATATGGTCGAAAAAGTTACCAATATCAATGAAAGAAATACGGGATTACACCATTCATTGTACAAAACAAATTTGGAAGATGTAAATCCGCTTATTGGTGTAAATATGACATGAAGGGTAAGTCAGATAATATCCGAAATCTTGGAAACGTTTTCGCATATTATCTGACTTACCATCCATGTCATATTTACACCAATAAACGGATTCACATCTTAAAAGTTACCAATGATTTTGGAGCTTTGTCGCTGAGACCTGGATGTACTTACTTTCTCCATAATACCTCAAAACCGAGTCAGAGATTTGGATCTGGATACCGATACCAGACTGGCATCAAGAGGAAGTTCAACAAAGCTTTCCTTTTGATGGTGAGTTAGCCTGCAGGAGTTAAGGTCTTCTGTGAAGATATTAACGATACAAGCCGCGGGTGGCCTAGTGGTCAACGTTCGTGACTGCCACGGAGGAACCTCAGGTTCGATCCCGGGCAGGTATGAACGCTCGGACCACTAAATATCCGCCGTGCGTCGGATGGGCACGTTAAGCCGTCGGACCCCGGGTACTGCCCCCCCCTCCCGGTAGTAAATAAGAGCGTCTTCTACCTCACTTCCGTGTGACTTTCCTATCGGTCACTCTAACCCAAATCTCCTAGCTTCCTATTTCTAAGGGTTGTTTAAGACCTGGAGTCAGACACTCCCTTCCTAAAATCCTCTGCACATAATCTGATCTTAACGATCCAAGCTTCCTTTAATCTTCGACAGATGTTCAAAAAAATTAAGATCTAGATTTCCTCTTACTTTGACTCCATTTCGATTCAAAAGAAAAATAAATAAATTCACTCGTTTCTCGTGGACCGGCGATAGGGAAACACTGCTGTAGTTAAAGAAAACGTATTTTGCAGGACAGGGGAGCCGACATTTTCCTCCTGACAAAGGAGCACGTCTGTTCTCTGTCAGGAGGAAAATAAAAATTAAAAAGAGGGAGGGGTGTAAAAAGATAAACTACGAGATTCGACGTATATTTTGAAACGCAATTGTAATTTCTCATCGGCAAATGAACAAGGAAATAGAAATATTCTTTTGCTGAACTTAATATTTTAAAAAAAATATTTAAATGTCCTGCGATTTCATAAAAATATTCCGAGAGATTTTGCTTCCAAACGTTTATCAAAAATTATGAAAAATTAGCGCTGTTACTCAAACAAAAAATGAGAGGTGCAAAAAATAAATAGGTACATATAGGCGCTAGAGAATATACGTTTCTGTATTTTTATTTATTTTATTTTTCTTAATTGTTTTAAAAATCACGAAAACATGTCGAACAAAATACAGGGCTGACAATCAAGTTTCTTATCAAATAAGCAATGGTTTATATAAGGAAAAAGTTTACTTATTTTGTTATTTATAACTTTTCGGAAATAAATCGCTTTGGCCTCATAAAATGGAGCTTGGTCTACTTTATGAGGCCAAAGCGATTATTTAATTAAACAGGACGAAAAAATATTGGGTCGGCACTGCCCACTAGTGAAATTATTAGGGGACAAGATTCACCTAGACCTCCTATGGTCGGTGCCTATGTTGCAGGGGGGACACTCTCTGTCTGAATGGCAACACTTATAGTAACGAAATCACAGCTCCCGTGAAATGATTAGCTAAAACTAAATTAGCTTTGAAGTATTTAACAAGTTAGGGATCATGATAAAAAACCTAAAACGTAAAAAGTACCTCGGAGGTAAGTGTAACAATAAAAATCCCAAGGAGGTTAGAAGTTAGAGGAGTTGGCAACAGCCCCTCTCCCTGTGCTTCTGGCGTGACGCCACTTTTTATCAGCTGACTACACCAATGCGTCCAACCTAAAAATCTCCTGTATATCTCTATGGGGAAATCTCGATTTTGAACGGGTTTTTCGGACCCTTACTCTACCCATACAGGCATGAAAAAATTGAGGCTGAAATATTCATTCCCATAATCAAAAATTTCCAGAAAAAACAGGAAAATATGTGTTGGTATTTCTTTAAAAAATTGAACAAAATAATGATTTTTTGAGCGGAAGTGCATAGTGCGCATGGTTACTTACTGCCCATGTGCAAGTAACCATGTTTAAAATATAACCAAACGCCTAATGTTAAGAAATAAGAAGTCCGAAATATGCCTTCTTTCCATCCTTGGTTTGCATGCGCTGAGCAAAACTGCTTAATCCACAGGAAGTGACGTCACGTTCCCGAACTCTCGCAGCGCAGACTCCGACCACCTCAGAGAGAGGACAGAAACAACTGATCTGTTTTGGCTTCACTCAAAACGGGTCCCTTCACCTAATCTTCTTCTAACCTCCTTGAAAAATCCTGTCTGATGATTTACATAAATTACTGTACATCAAAGCAAATGATGGTTTGGTCTCTTCAGGAAGATAGCTGGCTTGCATAACATAAGCGTTCAGAATGAAGCATCGAACGCTGACATTGTAGCTGCGAAAGATTATATCCAAACAAATTAGCTCAAATCATTGAAGGGTAGGTGTTGAACGAGGGCATTTAGAAACGAATGCCTACTTGTCGCGGTAGGTGTTGAACGAGGGCATTTTAGAAATGAATGCCTTCGTGAAGCTACATTCTTAAAGAGCGAAAATCGATGCGTGAGTTCGGAGCTGCGAAGAACAGATTGACTTTGTTGTGCAAAATGCTACAGTAACTGCAAATTAAAACCTCTAGTAATTTAAAATGCCGGACTTCAAGAGCATTGAAGGGCAGTGGCGTCTTAATGGGTCGGCCCCATTAAGACGCCACTGCCCTTCAATGGACGCCACTGCCCTTCAATAAATAAACAAACTTTGCTACCAGTTGATACCCCTTCATTAAGACGCCACTGCCCTTCAATGGACGCCACTGCCCTTCAATAAATAAACAAACTTTGCTACCAGTTGATACCCCTTCATTAAGACGCCACTGCCCTTCAATGGACGCCACTGCCCTTCAATAAATAAACAAACTTTGCTACCAGTTGATACCCCTTCATTAAGACGCCACTGCCCTTCAATAAATAAACAAACTTTGCTACCAGTTTGGGTCGTCCAGGGCCCCGACCCAAACTGGTAGCAAAGTTTGTTTATTTATTTTATTTCGAAGTTTGGAGGTTATAAACATTAAGTAGTATAACGAAGTGAATTTCTCCGTCATTTTTATCCGCGCCGGGGTTCGAACCCGGGTCCACTCATTCCGGAATAAGTTGCTCTACCAATTAAGCTACGCGGACGTTTTATTCTGATTCCTATCTGCCTTTATGTCGTGTGCGTCCTTCTGGCAGGTACGTCACATCTCCTGGTACGTTACAGTAGTACATAACACAAAACACCCAGAAAGCATTAAAACTTATTAATTGAAAGGAGGAATTTATTAAGTCACTTCGTTTTAAGTATTTCTAATGTTGCAAGAAATCATGCCTCGCACTTGTCAAGACTCAAGTGCGTTCTATTTCAATAAATCAGTTCTATGTTAAGCAATCCACGGAGAAGGACGGGAGAGGGGCGTGGGGGGGGGGGGCTTACGGACGGAGGTAACTGAGAACAATTATGCATGCGTTTTCCACGAAATTTTCTCTTTCAGTCAGTAGTGACCTGCTTGACCAACCATCATATGACCCCCCTAATAAAGCAGATTGCTGATGTTTACTCAAGTCCGAAGAGTGTTTTTACAGTGCCAGCAAATCAAGCATTATTTAAAGACCGCAAACGTTAATACTCATTCAATTTTGGAGATTTATTAGTCGATTAAAAAACCGTTTACACTCAACTTTTCGAAATATTGAAATAGTTATGCGCATGTTCCTTTCAATGATGATAAGTTTTAATCACTAACAGCACAGATGAACTAGCTTTCGCCAAACTCAAATTTATTAAATCAGCTCTTCGAAATTCCATGACAGAATCAAGACTTGGCTGTTTTTCGTTATTGTCCATCGAAAATGAGCTAACGAAAGAATTAAACTTTTCCGGTGGATTAACGAATTCGCCATTCTCAAATCAAGGGGAAAAAACCATTTAAATGAGAAAACACGTGTGAGAAGCAGAAATTCCGTTATGTTCATATTCTTAATTTATAGATTTTTATTGATACTTCGATGCGCCATCACTGAACACTGAAGCTTGGCTTTAGGAAACAAATTTCTCTGTTGATTTGATTTCGATATAACGCTATTGTTATGCACGAAAATGTAAATTTTAGCCTTATTAAGCTTAAATTTCGCTCCTTAGTACTTTTCTGAGTTTGCTTTTTCAACAGATTACCGTTTGTTAAAGCAACACATCTTTTTTATTACAAAAATTTGGAAATTTAAAAATTAGTGCAAAAAGGACCCCCGATTGCGTTAATACGTCCCAGCTGAAGGGTTTAGGCAGGGCAACGCTTTCAATAATTTGGAAATCCAGTTCTAGCCCTTTGCACTCCAACAGTGAGTCTCACCCACCACCCTATTCGTTACATTAACTCCAACGGCGAGTCACACTCACCAGCCTAGTCTGTACACTAGCTCCAACGGTGAGTCTCACTCACCACCCTATTCGTAACATCAACTCCAACGGTGAGTCACACTCATCACCCTATTCGTTACATTAACTCCAACGGCGAGTCACACTCACCAGCCTATTCGTTACATTAACTCCAACGGTGAGTCTCACTCACCAGCCTAGTCTGTACCCTAGCTCCAACGGTGAGTCTCACTCACCAACCTATTCGTAACATCAACTCCAACGGTGAGTCACACTCACCACCCTATTTGTTACATTAACTCCAACGCCGAGTATCACTCACCAGCCTATTCGTTACATTAACTCCAACGGTGAGTCTCACTCACCAGCCTAGTCTGTACACTAGCTCCAACGGTGAGTCTCACTCATCACCCTATTCGTAACATGAACTCCAACGGTGAGTCACACTCATTACCCTATTCGTTACATTAACTCCAACGGCGAATCACACTCACCAGCCTATTCCTTACATTAACACCAACGGTGAGTCTCACTCACCAGCCTAGTCAGTACCCTAGCTCCAACGGTGAGTCTCACTCACCTCCCTATTTGCAATATCAACTCCAACGGTGAGTCACACTCACCACCCTATTTGTTACATTAACTCCAACGCCGAGTCACACTCACCAGCGTATTCGTTACATTAACTCCAACGGTGAGTCTCACTCACCAGCCTAGTCTGTACACTGGCTCCAACGGTGAGTCTCACTCACCACCCTATTCGTAACATCAACTCCAACGGTGAGTCACACTCACCACCCTATTCGTTACATTAACTCCAACGGCGAGTCACACTCACAAGCCTTTTCGTTACATTAACTCCAACGGTGAGTCCGTACACTAGCTCCAACGGTGAGTCTGTACACTAGCTCCAACGGTGAGTCCGTACACTAGCTCCAACGGTGAGTCTGTACACTAGCTCCAACGGTGAGTCTCACTCATCACCCTATTCGTAACATCAACTCCAACGGTAGGTCACACTCACCACCCTATTCGTTACATTAACTCCAACGTGAGTCTCACTCACCAGCCTAGTCTGAACACAAGCTTCAGCAGTGAGTTTCACTCACCAGCCTATGTTACATTAACTCCAACAGTGAGTCTCACTCACCAGCCTAGCCTGTACACTAGCTCCAACGGTGAGTCTCACTCACCACCCTATTTGTTACATTAACTCTAACGGTGAGTCTCACTCATCAGCCTAGCCTGTACACTAGCTCCAACGGTGAGTCTCACTCACTACCCTATTTGTTACATTAACTCCAACGGTGAGTCTCACTCACCACCCTATTTGTTACATAAACTCCAACGGTGAGTCTCACTCGCCATCCTATTCGTTACATCAACTCCAACGGAGCCTGAGAGGCGCGTAAAAGGTTTGGTGGTTCAAAGGTATGTAATTAGAATCTGTACAGAAGTGGTAGAAGTAAGCATCTAAAGTGTATTCTATAATTATTGTAGTGTGAAATGTTTAGAAGTATCTTTGTGTGATTTTCCCCGTATTATTGTATTATACATTTTTTCGAGATTTTTTCCTGTTTTGTAGGTCAGAAAAATAAATGTAAATGACGATATTCATAGCAGTGATGATGCATTCGATTTAACGTTATTGAGAGACAATATTGATAATGTCATGAAAGACACAAACGAACATAGTGATCAAGATAACAGTAGTGACGATAGTGATGAAAGAATAGGTATAAGATGACGAAAAATTTGAGTAATGGAAAGTGAAACTGATTCTGATCCCGTAGAAGACGAAGATCGTTCTGAATGGGAAGATGAGACAGAATCTGAGAACTTACCAAGCAGAATAACATTTAGAAGTGACAAAAAAGGAACGGCGCCAAATGTTACAGAAAATGCGACTGACCCACTTCATTTCTTCAAATTATTTTTTACCGACAGCCTGATTGATGGGATTATAACTGACACAAATAATTATGCTCACAAAAAAATGAATGAAAAGGAGTTAGCGGAACATTCAATTTTGCGAACATGGACAAAAGTAAATGGGAAAGAATTTCTGGCATTCGTAGCTGTAGTTCTGAATATGGGGACGATGCCACTTGCAAACATCCAAGAATATTGTCCTTGCAGGATAATAGTCTGATTCCACTTTTTCCCAACACATTTACCAGAAAAAGGTTCAACCAAATCTTTTGGATGCTTCATTTGAAGACAATTACTGCCGGAAGTACAGACATCAGGCATCATGTAGAACGAGTTAGTTCTTTCTTGGAAGACATAAACTCGATTTTTTTGAAACATTTTGTCTCCAGAGAGAATATCTGTATCGATGAATCAGTTGTGAAATTCAAAGGGAAAATTTCTTTCATCATTCACAATCCTAACAAAAAGACCAAATGGAGAATAAGGATTTATGTACTTTGTGATTCTGCAACTGGATATATTTGTGTTATTCTTCCATATTATGAAAGTATCACAACAGAGAAGTTGATGATGCCAGATCTTCCTGTGGCAACCAGAATTCCTTTGCACTTATACAAAATGCTGTTGGATAAAGTTCCTGGAGCACAAGGACACCACATGTTGATGAACAGATACTACACAAGTTTTCCTTAACCGAGGAGTTATCAAAAATGCAATGTTATTTAACCGGAACTATCCAAACAAACCGAAAAGGATTGCCAATTGTCATTAGGATACCAGAATTTGGAAAAACAGAAACAAAAGCATCTCGAAAAAGAAATAATCAGTTGTTAGACTGGAAAGATAATCAAGTTGTGATCATGCTGACAAATTGGAACAGTGCAGGAATGACTGCCGTAAGGAGGTTTGAAGGAGGTGGTGTTGAAATTCAAATTAAAAAATCGAACGTTGTTCTAAATTACATCAAATTTATGGGAGGCGTTGACCTAGGTGACCAGTATGCATCAACATACAGTTCAAATTTTGAAGATGACAATCCGATTTTTGGCGTAAATGTGACAAGGATGGTAAGTCAGTTAATATCCGAAAACTTGAAAAAAATTTTTTTTTCATCGTCCTGGAAAGCGGGACTCGAACCCGCGTCTCCCAGAAAACGCCCGGGTATGCTAACCACTACACCACCCAGAACATGAATGCCGGTTGCTTCGACTAGCGAATCCTGTGATGGTTAAATTCAAATTGATCGGAAACTTGAAACTTGGTCGTACTGGGTGGTGTAGTGGTTAGCATACCCGGGCGTTTTGTGGGAGACGCGGGTTGGAGTCCCGCTCCAGGACGATGAAAATTTTCAAGTTTTCGGATATTATCTGACTTACCATCCTTGTCACATTTACGCCAAAAATCGGATTGTCATCTTCAAAATTTGTATTATATGGCGTAATCCCGTATTTCTTTCATGATTTATCTGCTTCTCCGGGCAAACACGGGATAAGATTCTTAACCTCCAAATTCGCTAAACATGAATGCCGGTTGCTTCGACTAGCGAATCCTGTGATTGATAAATTCAAATTGATCGGAAACTTGAAATTTGGTCGTTCTGGGTGGTGTAGTGGTTAGCATACCCGGGCGTTTTCTGGGAGACGCGGGTTCGAGTCCCGCTCCAGGACGATGAAAAGTTTCAAGTTTTTGGATATTATCTGACTTACCATCCTTGTCACATTTACGCCAAAAATCGGATTGTCATCTTCAAAATTTGTATTATATGGCGTAATCCCGTATTTCTTTCATAATCAACATACAGTTTTTTGAGAAAATCGTTCAAATGGTGGCGCAAGTTATTTTCCTGAGGATTAGAAATATGCGTAATTAATTCCTTTATATTATATAAACTTGTGAAGAAGCAGAGCAATGAGCATCCACTCAGCCATTTAAAATACGGGAAGCTATTGATCAATCAACTAAAAAGAGATTTTCCAAAAAACCGTGGGGCTGGGCGTGGTTCGACATCCACTACTATCGATACAAGTGTTCGATTGAATGGAAAGCTTCATGTGATGCTGACAGGAAAGATCAGAGATTGTAAAATCTACTCTGGCAGAACAAAAAAAGGAAAGAGGCACCAAACAGGATATTTTTGTGACACTTCTCCTGAAAAACCTGGAATACCTCTTGGTGAGTGCTTTGTAAAATACCACACTAGACAGAATTATAGAGCTTGAGGTTTAAATATTATATTTCTGAAATGTGAAAATGTATGAAACATTCAAATAAAAAAGGTATCTTCAATTTGAGTATATATGATCTTTTCGTATTTTTTCTTTCAAAATATTGCGGAGTTGCTGGTTTCTCAAGGGGAAAAAAGGCTTTGAATGCGTCTATTCTTAGCCTGGAAAGATAAGCGGGTTTGTGACCGAGACAGCCACGATAAGCAAATTGTCACAGAGACAGATAAGATAAGCGAGTTGGAGTGCAAAGGGGCAGAGCTTGGATAACTGCAACAATGTTTGAAGACTGGATTCCTCATCATTTTGTTTCAGAGATCAAAAAATATTGTCCTGACAGTGATTTTTCTTTTAAAGCAATGTTGATTGTGGACAATGGACACAATCAATCAACTATGCTGCACTTGTTCAACTCTACTATCCTAAAATCAAAATAATTTTCATTCCTGTAACTGATATGGCATAAATGACGTATTACCGAGAAGACGCATACGCCAAATGGACAATAAATCAGCGATAAGCCAGCCGGCATAGTTCAATTGGGAGAACAGCTGCTCCGGAATAGGAACACGTGGGTTCCAACCACCACCAGCAAAAAGGTTACACTGTAAAAAAAATTCTGAAATTCACAACCAATTTTCCGTCATTTTTTTCGTGATTTAACGACGCATATTTTTTATACAACCTTTTCCGCGAAGTGACAGAAAGAAACCTGAATTTCACACCTGGGGAAAATTCTGAATTTTCAGAAATCTTTCCGCTGTTTCTTTCTTATATTGACGGTAAATTGCCGTTTTAGAGATGCGTTAACTGAAAATTCTGAATTTTCAGAAACCTTTCCGCAATTCCTTTCATATATTAACGGAAAAAACTCCGGTCTCACCTTATCCGTATCCGTATGACGAGAAATTACCGGTAATAGGAGCTAACGAGTGATATAATAGGAGTGAAATTACCGGAAAATAGAAAATTCCGAATAGGAGCGAAATTACCGGTAATTGGTAAGAATACTTGAACTTTGATTAGCTTTTAAATTTCAATCGTCTGCCGAATTTTGAAGTTCCGTAGAGGGATTGGATATTGTGCATAGCATATTGCATGAACTTTGTTTATTGTGGCACAGGATATTTCTTCTCCTTTCCCCTATTTTGTGCACCTGCTATGGGTTATAGGAAAAGTCATGACGTATTTTAGCCATGCATTGCAAAGGTCATTTATTGATAGAAAGAACAAAATCAATCAATGATATAATGCCCGATTTGTTCGATAACCTTTTGCCATCTTTCAGTGAGCTACAGAATGCCTCGTTCATAGAAGGACCTGTCTTTCGTGACGAAAAACTGTACAAGGTGCTGATTTGCAGCCTCATCTGAATTGAACGTTATACCACGCAAGGACTGTTGAAGAGAGCGAAACAAGTGGAAGTCTGACGGCGCAAGGTCAGGCGAGTATGCTGGGTGTGGCAACACATCCCACCCAAGCTCCAATAATTTTTGGCGGGTGATCAAACTTGTGTGTGGTCTCGCGTTGTCGTGATGGAACACAACACCTTTACGATGAACGAGCTCTGGACGTTTCTGGATGATGGATTCGTTCAAACTATCCAATTGCCAACAGTACACATTCGAATTGATTGTTTGGTTCCGTGGTAGGAGCTCGAAAAACACGACACCTTTAAAACCCCACCACACTGAAACCAGAACCTTCCGCTAATGAATGTCTGCTTTGGATGTCGTTTGAGGCGAAGCAGCACGTCGGGACCAAGACCGTTTGCGTAGCACATTGTTGTACACAATCCACTTTTCGTCACCAGTTATCAGTCGCTTCAAAAAAGGATCATTTTCCTCACGTTTAATGAGCAGATCGCAGATGTTTATACGCGCCGTTAATTGGGCTTCTTTGAGTTTATGAGGAACTCACGCATCGAGCATGCTTACGTATCCCAGCTGCTTCAGGTGTTTGTGAACGCTTGAATGATTTATGTGCAATGTGTCTGCAATCTCTGGTGTGGTGTAACTTGGGTTTGACTCGAGCAGTGCCTTTATTTGGTCGTCATCAACCTCGGTTGTCCTCCCGGACCGAGAAGCATCATTGAGGTCAAAATCACCAGCACGGAATTTTGCGAACCACCGCTGGCACTTACGTTCTTCTAGAGCATTATCACCGTACACTTTACGCAACTTTTCACAAGCTTGACGCGCGTTCTTCCCTTTACGGAAGTAAAACAGTAAAATATGGTGAAAATGCACAGTTTGGTCTTCCATCTTCAACTTGATGTCAAATCTCCGCAAATCCACCAAATCGCTCACTATTCCTTTTACACTGCAGGTAGAACTGACATCTGCCGAATGTCATAGTGATAACAGAGCTGCGCATGCCTCTAGTACTTCCAAAACCGCCCAACCGCCATCGGGTTCCAAAATACGTCATGACTTTTCCGACAACCCAATATTTATTATGCATTGCGTTACTGTAAGAAACTGGGTACTTACTATACAGATGATTATAAGATGTCTATGTATCTGTCTTTGGACAAATTAAGACAAAAGCTACATAGCTATCAAGAGTAAATTTTATATTTAGGAGGTTTTTTTTTTTTGTGTGTGTGTGTGTGAAATATTCTGTACATATAAAAGTGAAAGTTCGTATATTTGTTTGTTTGTATGTTTGTATGTTTGTTCGTCCGCTATACAAATCTACAGTTTTAAACTCAGAACCACCAAATTTGGTATACTACACTGCTGGCCACCCAAAATGCAACACCAAGAAGGAAGCATCCCATTGGCCTGAAATTCGCAGCATGCGTCGCCCTCCAGAGGACATGAAAACGATTAGCATTGCAGGGCATATGCAAATCATGTGCGCCCGGCATGCCACCGAGAAGCACTATAAGAAGGGTGCACAGAAGGCGTGGTGTAAGTAGTGGAAGTGTGTTGTGCTGCCGGACCTGTGCGTGGGAAGCTTCTTGATGCCTCGTCGAAGAATACGGAAGTCATTCCAGCACGTTTCGGAGTTCGACAGAGGACGAATAGTGGCTTATCGCGACAGTGGTTTATAGTACTGAGACATCGGCGCCCGTGTGGGACAACATCCAGCCACAGTGAGGCGAGTATGGATTCGGTGGATGCAGGAGGGACGGACAGACCGACGTGAGCGATTGCCGCAGCCGCCGCACACCACCGTACGAGAGGACCGGCATGTCGTGCGGCGGGCATTGACGGCTCGCACCGCCACATCACGAACGTTAGCGCAGGAATTAGGGTGTGTTGCGCAACAACCTGTGCAGCACGTACCGTTCGACGTCGTCTGCAGGAGCGGGGACTTGTCACACGGCGCCCATTGCTCCGATTACCACTGACGTTACACCACCGGCGAGTGCGGCGGCAGTGGGCAGTTGAACGCCGCACCTGGACTATGGAATGGCAAGACATTGTCCTCTCCGACGAATCCCGCTACTGCCTGCAACACCACGATGGTCGGATCCACGTGTGGTGGCACTGCGGCGAGAGACTGTATGACGCCTGCATTATGCCTCGCCATACCGGTCTGTCGCCTGGCGTTATGGTTTGGGGCGCAATTGGATATGACACCCGCACCCCTGTGGTACGCATCGCCAGTACACTCAACAGCCACCGCTACATCTCCGACGTTTTGGAGCCTGTAGTCCTCCCTTTCCTGCAATACCTGCCAGCGGCCACGTTTCAACAGGACAATGCGTGCCAACACGTGGCACGCATCGTGCAATAATTCTTCACGGCCCATCAGGTGTCACTGCTGCCGTGGCCCGCCTGTTCTCCCGATATTTCGCCCATCGAACACGTCTGGTCGCTGATCGGCAACCGAGTGGCCCGGCAAGCACCACCCGCGGCCACGCCTGATGAACTGTGGCAACGTGTGGAAGCAGCATGGACTGGCATACCCCAAGCCCACATCCAAAGCCTCTTTCGTTCGATGCCGCAGCGTGTAGCGGCCGTTATTGTCAGCCATGGGGTTCACACGAACTATTGATGTCTGCGTGTTCCGCAAGTAGCACGGGCCTGTAAGCTCAATCGCTTCATCTTTGTATCTGTTGTTATGTGTCCAGTAAATCTGGCTTTGCTATCTAGTGTCCTTCTTGGAGTTGCTGTTTGGGTGGCCAGCAGTGTATCTCATGGTACTCTGACTTAGACCGTAGACGGTTTTGGGAAGGGGTCGAAGCTCGGGGGTCAAAGGGCCCCCATACAAAAAGTTCTACAGTTTTCAATTTACAACAACTAAATTTGGTATATTATCTCATTATACTCTGACTTAGACAGTAGACAGTTTTTGGAAGTGGTCGGAGCCGGGGGTCAAGGGGGCCCCATACAAAATTCGTTATTTTAGTTAAAATTTCTACAGTTTTCAATTTAGAACTACCAAATTCGGTATACTATCTCATGGTACTCTGACCTAGACCGTAGACCATTTTGGGAAAGGTTCGGACCCCGGGGGTCAAAGGGCTGGGGGATCAAAGGGCCCCCATACAAAATTTTCGTAAAAAGTTCTACAGTTTTCAATTTACAACCACCAAATTTGGTATGTTATCTCATGATACTCTGACTTAGACCGTAGACAGTTTTTGGAAGGGGTCGGGGCCGGGGGTCAAGGGGACCACCATACAAAATTTCGTTATTTTAGTTAAAATGTTTACAGTTTTTAACTTAGAACTACCAAATTCGGTATACTATCTCATGGTACTTTGACTTACAATAGATCTTAGACGCTTTTGGGAAGGGGGCGGAGACCGGGAGTCAATGGGCTGGGGGTCGAAGGGCTGGGGTCAAAGGCCCCCCATACAAAATTTTCGTAAAAAGTTCAACAGTTTTAAATTTACAACCACCATATTTGGTATATTATCTCATGATACTCTAACTCAGACCGTAGACAGTTTTTTGAAGGGGTCGGAGTCCGGGTAGGTCAAGGGGCCATCATACAAAATTTCCAAGAAAATTTATACAGTTTTCAATTTAGAACCACCTAATTCGGTATACTACCTCATGGTACTCTGACTTAGAACATAGGCGGTTTTGGGAAGGGGTCAGAGCCCGGGGGTCGAAGGGATAGGGGTCAAAGGGCCCCCAAACAAAATATTCGTAAAAAAATCTACAGTTTTTAATTTACAACCACCAAATTTGGTATATTATGTTATGATACTCTAACTTAGACTTTAAACGGTTTTTAGAAGGGGTCGAAGCCCGGGGTCAAGGGGTCTCCACACAAAATGTTCGTAAAATCTACAGTTTTCATTTTAGAACCACCAAATTTGGTATACTATGTCATGGTACTTTGACCGTAGACGGCTTTCGGAAGGGGTCGGAGCCCGGGGTCAAAGGGCGCCCATACAAAATTTTCATAAAAAGTTCCATTTTTTAGTTTTACGCTAGCTTTCACCACCAATAAAGCTGCTTCATCAGGCAGAAATAAAATGTTATGTAAATAGAGAGTTCCAGATGTTCAAAATTCAAAACGATAAACACGATGAAAAATGTTTAATTGATCAATGCCAAAGTCAAGTAGCATGCACGCGACATGAGATAGGTACATTGCATTTCAGTGACGCGGGATTCTGAGAAGCGCACGCCAGATGTACGGCTGTTCTATAGATGTATCCTCGAAGGTAAGCATTTCCATTCCTCTTCGTTTCTTTTTGGTTTCGTTAAAGTAAATTAACTAAATCGAATTTTTTTTTCTATATATTTAACATTATTTTATTTTATTTTTTCATGTGTAACCTGAACGAATTAAAATAAATTTACTGGAAAATTACAGGAATATATTTTTCATTCATAAAATTTCATCCGCTGAACTTGGTGATTCCACGAATAATTACCCGGGAAGTACTGGGTACCCCTGCTAGTATTATAAAAAATACATTTCACCTTTTTTACAGATAACTGAAAGTCACAGTCAGTTTAAAAATTGCAAAGTATTTTGTTTCTTCGAAAATCACGATGAAAAATGTTTAATTTGTGAAAAGTCCTTCAACAGAAAAAAAAATATTACAAACCTATTCAGAAAAATAATAAGCTCCAACAGAAAATAAAATAACTAAATCACTCGCATTAATGACAGAAAAAAAATTTCATCGTCGCGCAATGTATTTTACGATGTACGTGATGCAGATTTCCGAGCGGTTGTGGCTCAGTAGTTAAAGGCGTGCATTACCAACCCAAACGACGAGGGGTAGATCTTTCCAGCAGCTGAAAAATTAGCTGGGGTACAGGGTATATGCTCCCAAAACGACTTCACTTCTTTACAGAAGTCATGTAGATGATACAGAAGTCATTGCATTCTTGAAGACCTAATATCTTTGAGGAACATTTCAAAAGCTGATTGAAGCACTCGACAAGGAAAATGGACTGAAAATCAGGGACGTTTAGAAACAAAATTCAACTTTTTGATGTTCTGAAAATCATCACATATACCTGGAATAAAGTCACTGAAACAAACCTTAAAAGGTTTTTGGAAGAAATTCTGTACTCAACTTGTTCAGGATTTAGAAGGTTTTGAGAATCCTGTCGAAAATGTGACTGCAAATGTGGCTGAGATCGCAAATCGATTGAAGCTACAAGTCTCTCCTGAAGACGTGTCTGAGCTCTTAAAAGCCGGTGAAAGGGAACCTAGCAATGAGTATCTTATTCAAATCGTGAAAGAAATCATTAAAAAAGAAGACGAAGAAGAAGTCGAAGAGGCTGCCACTCCCATTAATTTAAAATTCAAAGACTTCCCACTTGGGATCATATAATTTGCGCTAACAAGTTTTCGAGACAGATGACCCAAAATTTAAGAGAAGTTTGAAGGTTCTTGCATCTGTAAGGAATGACTTAACATGTTACAGAGATATCTATTTATCACCATCATCAGACGTCTTCAGTTAAAAAGTCACTGGAATATTTTTTCCAGAAGACTCAATCAGCAAATCCCTGGAAGAAAAACCCTAAAGAAGCAACAGTTCGAAGTCTCCACAGTTGCCCCCTCCCCCCTTCCAGTCTGCCTCTCATCACACACAGTCTTCGTTTAACCCTTTGACCTGCTGAAGCGAATTATCTCTACATTAACAAATGGACAGAAATCATCTTGAACGAATGTTTCCGCTGTCTAACAAGTAGGCAAGACGCTGCTAAAACGAGTGAACCTTCACACCAGAAATCGTTGCTTTCCCCTTAGCTTTGTCATATTCACAGTGTTCATTTAAAAGGATGATCGACACTGATCTTTTCTCACTGATTACCCGCTGAAAGGGAAACAACAATATCAACGAACCTAAGAAAGGAGTGAAAAAGTGCTTGAGTTACTAGTTTCTTGCCAGTGGCATGATGTCCGTGTCACTGGGGGTGGGAGGACTAGACTTTCCCTATCATGTTTTGGGCATGGAGCGGAGAATAAAGGATTAGGAGGAAGCGCTTATCACCGATAACGCGTTTCTGGTTTGCATTGTTGATATAAACGGGAGGGAAGGTATTGTTTTGCTGTAGCTTTCGTAAAACCCGGCCGCTATGTGAGCATTTGTGTTTGGGAAGCACCAAAAATGTTGGGCACCATTTGCTTCAGGTACATCGGCAGTCTAAAGGGTTAAATTTTGAAGATTCGGAAGATCCAAATAACCCACTACCCTCCCATTTGATTTCCTTCAAACTCCTTGAACTATGTGCTAAAGATTTTAAAAGAGCTGTATCAAGGAATATTTTGTTAATTTTATACATTTTATATTTTACAGTACTCTACATATAAGCTTTTTTTCTGTATTAGGTATTATTTTTTTCATATAATAAATATTTGAAAATGCATGTATTTTGGTTTTATTTCATTTTCATTTATTTTAATGCTCAATTTTGTTACGTTTCATGGTGTAAAAAGCGTCTCTCAGAACGGAATCTAATTTACACCATTGCGTCTATTGGAAACTAGGGTTCGTCGTACTACGGCTCGCTTGCTTTAACAGAATGTCTTCCAAATTTTGGAAATGCAATTTGGTGATCGTTTTCAAATGACCTGTGTGTGTGCGTGAAAAGACACGCTCTCTCTTTGTATCTTTACACACGGTGGTATCAGAATAATATGACCACCCCCGGAATCACAGTGTAGCCTCCAACGCGCGTCACAGAGTGCACGTGACAAGGTCGACCACACAAGATATAAGCGGCCGGCCATGAACGGATGAGCCATAGTGCTTTACGTGAGCAAAATGGGCAGAGGTAGTGATTTGACGGACGTTCAAAAAGGAATGATCATCGGCTACCGCGCCAAGGGTGGAAGCATCTCAGAAACAGCAGACTTCTTGGGCTGTTCACGAGGTGCTGTAGTAAGGCGGTTCCAAGAATGGACCACTGGCACACCGAGTACCTGGTGACGTCATAACTGTGGAGCCCCAAAGGCAATGGACCCCAGAGGAGAACATCGCCTCCGTCGACTGGTAAACGGCAATCGACGCGCAACAGTGCAGCAATTGAACACGCAAATGAACGCTGGAGAACCCAGGTACGTGTCCCCGATAACAGTAGAGCGAAACCTGTTGCGCAGGGGTCTCTGGAGTCGAAGCTGCGTCGAGGCGCCCATGTTAACCCAGGTCCATCGACAACGTCGCCTGCAGTTCGCATGGGACTACTGTCATTAAAGAGAGGAAGAGTGGGGAAAGGTTGCCTTCTCCGACGAATCGAGGTTTCTACTCCACAGAAGTGACGGATACGGCGTCAGACACACGAGAACCAACACCACACCGACACACTTGTCGGTCAAGTACAGGCCCGCGGTGGCAGTGTGCATGTCTGGGGGATATTTTTCTGGTATGTCCTGGGACCGCTGGTACCACTGGATGGGTCCCTGAACTCCAGTAGCTACTTGTCCATCCTCGCTGACCACATGCATCCCTTCATCTTGGACGTTTACTTTGGTGGTGATGGTGCCTACGAACAGGACAATGCGCCGTGCCATGTCGCTAAGAGGGTGCGTGATCGGTTCCAGAAACACGACAGCGATGTCTCCGTTCTCCCTTGGCTATCAAAATCGCCCAACCTCAATCCCATAGAGCACTTGTGGGACTATTTGGATCGACAGGCTTGACGTGCCGACTCACAACCACGTCACCTCCGGAAACTGCGTGCTCTGCTGCAGTCCGAGTGTGTACGTATGCCTCGGGTAACCTTCCAGGGCCTCATTGCATCCATGCCACGCCGCACAGTGGTCCGGATAGGAAAAAGGCGGACAAAAATATTTGTACGTCTTAAACGAAAGAAAATGTAGTGTGATAACTAAATATTCGCTTATTTAAGTGTTTTAATGAATTATAATTGCTCACAGTACTGTAAGAAGGGTCCAGATATCCAGTCGGTCATTCGTCTTCTGAAGCAGATGTTTCACATTAGTCGTCTTCTTCCCCTCCTCCTCTTCATCGGATATTACCAATAGACCTAGCACTTCCGAAGGTAGTTTTATTTGTTTTTTCTTTGGTAGTCCTCCCAAGCTGGAAATTATTAGGTCAGAAGTCAACATTAACCTGCGAAAGAGGTCCAAATTGCTGTCTTGTCGCGAAATTATTCCGGTAAAGCTTTCTCGAAATTTTCTCACATCTTTGTTTCTACACTCAATGGCTTCTTCTGAAAGCTCTCCAATCGGTAAAATCGCTGCCTGCACAATTACGAATCCATGAACAAGAATTTTATGTACCGTGGGTGGCATATAGTACCAGGGATACAATCTCACGAATAACTGTGCTGTTTCCATGCAGTACATATTGAATTTCATTGCATTTATTTCGTGGCCGCATGAAATTGCTGTCAAAATATTTCCAAAACGAGAAATCAAATTTTGGTCTATACTCTAGTCACTTCGGAACTTATTTCGGGATTTGTAAAGAATCTTCTGGCGGTATCGCCGTCATTCGCATTTCCATAGTCTGGTTTTGGGACATCTACAATAAGTCCTAGTTGATTCCTGAAGGAATCTTGTACAATCCTTTTCCTTTTTTCCAGAAGCTCACGGGTTCCATCTTTCTTACTCGCTTTCCATTTCTTAAAATCTGAACTGTAAGAGATATGCAGAATACATTCAAAAAAGCGTATATGGGCATGAAGAATAGACAGTCCAAACTCAAAGGAAGAGGTATCCTCCTCTGGCACTTGTGTAATGTAATCTAACTTGTTCAGGTCCGACACTTTCGCACCACATATGTAACATTTCATGCTTGATGACTGGGTCAGAGCATTACATATTTTCCCATCAATCATTGACAATATGAGAGAATACTGTACTGTAACGTTGTCACTTCTTAATGGCTGTAAATTTTTAATTTGTTCGTTCATGTATTCTTTTTCTGCTTGGGCAACTGCAGGGGTTTCATGAAGCCACTGGAGACCTACAAAAACGGGTTGATGATGGTCGTTCATTTTTCCATACGGAATCTTCCGTTTCACTGTCAACCATTCGTAAGGGAACGATAGATGTCATAAATAAATATTCATCACTACTGCCGCTTTGAACCCATTTCTGCTTGTATTGGGAATGACCAGCGCTGCCATCGAAACCCCATTTACAATGTAAAATATAAGTTTTTTCGTTGTTAGACGGCTCACTTTCAGGTAGAAATGACAAAATTCGGGTAGCAGTATGGCCCAATAAATTATGAACTTTCACTTCACATGCACTCTCACTAATACTTATATTGTGCGGATAAGTTACGTCTTTTGCTTTCAGAATTGCATAATAACTTGGATATAAGTCATGATTGTGATTAATTGCCATTTTTCTAATAGACATATATTGATGTTTTGATAAATGTGTACTTACTATCATAAATAACGCTTCTTCTTCTGAGAGCTTCGTGGCTTGTTTTCTTTTCTTCAACCATGAGTCACGAATTTGTTTACCTCTGGTAGGTGTTGTGGTGGTCACTTCTTTTAACAATTTTGTTGCATTTTCGTCACCTTCAGCATTCAAATTCATCACTGTGGCATATGGAAGCTCCGCAGCACCCACATTCTCCCTCAGATTTTGAATTTTCCGCCTTTTACTTCTTTCACTTAATTGCTGAAATACTTTCGAATGACGTCCACGCTTTTCCGAAGAAGTGGAAGGAAAGTCTGTAAATGGTACTTCAATTTCTTGCTGTAACCAGTCTGGATATTTACGAAGAAACATGCTTTCGGTTCGGTGACATTTCTTCCAACGCTGATAGTATTTAAGAAAAAAGCTCATTCTTATTACGCTGTGTAGAGATTTTGTGCTCTGACTGTCCAAATTTAATTCAGATTTGTTCTTCACATGTTGCACAACATGTTCTTCTTGTAGCACACTGGTTTCATTATTCTTTTCTTTCATTTTCTCGTAAAGTTCTCGGCGACTAACATGTAAATTCATTTTTCACACACTATATTGTCACACACTATTCACTGACCTGATACAAACAACAGCCCTCTGGAAACTGAAGAAATCAAGGGTCTGTGGTTTACCACCGACAAGCCACCCCTTGTGTAAACAAACATAAATTTTAGGAAGTGCTCAGCGCCCGCTCGTTGTACAGCGGGAGAACACCTTCCCGATGTCAGCAGCTGGCTGCTCATAAATAACAGGGAAGCTTCACAAACAAAAGGTCATAGTTCACAGTATTGCAAGGTGTTGCAGATGAAACCTTCAGTTATAGACTTATAATTATCTACCAATATACATCTGTAAGTTTCGCGGTGGACATGTTTGGCCATTTTTTTAAAACTCTAAAAACATTTTTGTTTTTTCGCAAAATACGGGCATTCAAATTTGTATTTTTTATCAGTACTTAGAAACACAAAACACTAAAAATTGTAATTGTGCCCTATATATAAGACCGTAACACATTCACAAAAAATACACTTAGTATTTTATTTTGCATTGTTCAGTCAGAAACAATGTAAACAAAATCACCTACAGAATTGCAAAATTAATCAAGAAAGAGTTACAGCACTTTTGAACTTAAGTATTGACCAGAACCATTGGAGTATACTTTCAAAAACACTTGGTTCTATCAGAATGACTACTGAGGATTATTATTAAGTGAATTGTGTGTTTAAAAATATGAAGTTCGAAAAATTATTTTTGTCCGGGTTTTTAGCGATTCGGACCACTGTGCGCCGTCTCGCCGCTGTCATCTAGGGCAAGGGTGGTTATTCCCATTATTAGGTAGGTGGTCATATTATTCTGATACGACTGTGTGTATAGAAACTCTCTCTCACTTTCTCTCTCTCTGAATACACTGAAGAGCAATTGAATTAGAGATATCTGGCGTTATGCAAATGTGGCGTTGTGGGCGGCCCTGTAAACGGAAACGACGTGACGTATGCAGCGATCCTACAATATAAGGAGTGATGCGACGGGAATCAGTAAGAATCGAACGCAGTATGGGTAAGACGAAGGATCTAAGCGCATTTGATCGTCGGCAAATTGTCGGGTCCCGACGAATGGGTCACTCCATTTCGGAAGTCGTGCAGGTACTGGGATTTTCACGAGCCACTGTGTCACGGGTGCACCGTGAGTACATCGAATCCGGTAAAACCATCCCTGCAAGTGCCAACTGCCGTGGACAACAGCGTGTGGATGAGCGGGGTCATAGTCGGCTAGCTCGCATTGTACCAGCGGATAGGCGGGCCACAGTGCAAGAAATCTCTCGGCAATTTAACGCTGGTGCAGAAAAACGTGTAAGCAGCCACAGCATCCAGAACCATCTCCTCGCTATGGGGTACAGAAGCCATCGTCCCACGAGGGTACCGCTGCTGACCGCACATCACAGGGTGCAAAGATTAGCATGGGCGCGGGAACATCGCCACTGGACCCTAAACATGTGAAAAAATGTTGCCTGGACTGATGAGTCGAGATTCACGTTGGTACATGCGGATGGCAGGATACGAGTACGGCGCAAACCACATGAAGCGATGGATCCTTCTTGCCAGCAGGGTACTCTTCAAGCTGGTGGGGGTGGCATTCTCGTCTGGGGACTGTTTACGTGGACTGAAATGGGACCCCTGGTACGTGTGATATCGTCCCTCACAGGTCAACGTTCCCGGAATATCCTGGACGACCATTCGCTCCCGTTTGTGCGTCTTCAACATCCCACTGGGGACCTCATCCTGCACAAGACAATGCACCGTGCCATCGCTCCCGAATTGTATCCGAATGGTTGGATTAACACTCCACCGACGTGACCTTGCTTCCTTGGCCAGCTAGGTCGTCTGACCTGAATCCCATCGAGCACATCTGGGATGACTTCGAGAGAGATGACCCCCCCCCCCCGCCCCTCCATCAAATCTTCGTGAACTGTGGGAGCTTGTTCAGGGGTCGTGGATCCGTATGGCTTCCCAACGCTTCCGGTGTCTTGTTGAGTCCATGCCGAGACGAATCGCCGCCGTCATCAGGGCGAAAGGTGGTGCTACACGTTACTAGACAGGTATCTCTAATTCAATTGCTCTTCGGTGTATATGCTATTCAATCGATTATAATGAACGATGGTAGCAGCACTGTATTCAAAAAACAAATCCTAAATATAGTATTGCTTTCATTGAAAATTAACTTGCAGGCAAATATTTCATAAGTATGCTTAAAATCGAGAAATTTCATTTGTAAATGCAAAAATATGAATTGGAGTTTCAAAATTTCGCAAAGTAAACTTGCGAGCAAAAGTTATTTAAACTTTTTATTTCAATGCACAGGTTAAATGATACATATGTCGCAACAAATTCTACGGAATTGTTCTTGAAAATATGCTCATTCATTTTTGTGATAAAAAAATCTGTACATAATTTAAGTATTAAATTCAAATTGGAAGTTATTTTTTGGGCAATGAAATACATTTATTTACGGGCGTCTAATTTTTCTTCTGTCCCAGCACTTATTTGCGTGCAGGGGTGAAACATCACATTTGTCCCCCTCATTTTTCTTCCTCTTTAACTATGCCCGTAATCAGAAATCGGATTAATACTTGAACATTTTTTTATGTTTTGCCACTTCTTTCTCATAAAACAAAAGATTGTTTTCTACATTAAATATTAACCATCTGGAACTCCAAATTCCTGAGTCGCGGGTTAAACTCACCTCGCTTGTCCAGTATGAAAACAAAGAAGTTTCAGGAAGTACCAGCCTTATTCTGAAATTCCTAAAAATTATTGTTTTTTATTAAAATAGTCGATGCCTTTCTATTTCATTTAATTATAATAAAATCAGTCATTCTTTAAGAAATGAATAATATATTTTTATTCTGATGTTGTTTGATGTAAAACGTAAGGGCTACGGTTCCTGTGGAATTCATATCAATGTGGAAGTGTTCAAATCAATACAGTTTAGCGGTTTATAATATCAGTAAATATCTTTATATCGAAATACCATGTAACACAGATATAAAAGTTCTAGGTTTATATTAATTTAGATTTATTGATATAATTGTTTTACCTGTAGCATATTCAAATGACGTCATCACATTCTGTTTTGCAAAATCACAATAAGTTTTATGATCTAACCAAAAAATGCGTATCCTGAAATCTTGCTCCCGTTGTCAAAAAATAGTTCCGACGCCCCTGTGTGTGTGTGGAGGGGGGGAGGGGGGTTGTAATGATAACGATTAAATAAAGTCTTGAGGCATTATAAAAAATATCACTTCCAGATGAATTTAAAAGCTTAAAATAACAAGTGACAGCCAAACGCCTCCTGTTGTGTAACACAAAAACTGCTCATTAATGGTAAAAAGAGTAGATCTCTCATTAGCAAAACAAATGAGCTGGCTTATTTTCAGTATTAAAAAAGTTATTTTGAAAGTGACATTAGGGTCAAGAAGATAAAATTATTTGCTTCCGGGGAAAACTATGAATTTTTTGCTTGAGGGGAAACTATGAATAAATCTCACATTGATTGCTGAAGACGGTTGCCATTTTCAAGCAATGAGCACCTCAACACGATCGGAACAGGAAGTGACGTTTGCGTCAACAGATCCTCGGGGGTCAGTATCTGGGCCATCCGTGATTCGGTGATAACGAAAGGTGGCGGACCATTCAACGGGACTTACCACTTTCTACTTCCCCAAAACTAGTTAGGTGTCCAAGGTGTGCGTTACGTGACCCAGCTTCTGCGGACCCTGTCTCCCTCTCTCTCTCTCTTGTACAGGATTTCCTCCCTTCCTTCCGTCTTAATTTCTTCCTTCCGCATCCCCGGAAGGGTTCCGCCAGTAATGGCATGCTGTGGGTTTTCACAATGGAGAATGCATTAAATATAAAAAGTAAATGATAGAAAGGAGAAAAAAAAAGTCGTCCCATTTATTTCAAAAGCAGGCTGGATACTGCTCGATCGCGAGGTATAAAAACTCATGTTTTCATTCAGAAGACATTGTCTCGAGTACTTCAAGTCAGAGAAAGGATTACTCCCTACAGTTGCAGTCATGAACACACTGGTAAGTGCGCATGTGTGTTTCTGAACACTAACAATTAAATTTGCATTAACTTGAATGTCTTGTAGATATGCAGCACGATTCTTCAACGACGAATATTTGTTTATTGGCCAAGTGACAGAAATAGCTGCAGTCGAAGTGGTGGCCCCGGTGGCGCAGTTGTCTCAGCGCTACCCTGTGACCATGGGTTCGGGTTCGAATCCCGCTGAGGCATGGATGTTGTGTTTGAGTTACGGGACTGGTTCTCTCCCTTTCCCTGGAATCAGTAGCCCTAAATTTGGGACTGGCGACTGCTTATAGCTCATTGAGTTGCTCACCGTGGTCATTAGACCTCCGAACAAAATGTTGTGTTACCTTACGGCTCCGGTTCTCTCCCGTCCTTGGAATCAAAGGCCCTAAATCAGGGACAGGTGACTTCTCATAGTAAAGCTCACAGTGGTCGTTAAGCTCCAAATAAAAAAAGAAGTGATTTCAGAAGCACCAAGCATAAAAGAAGTGAGATTAGTCATTGATATAGTTCAGACCGTGAGGGAGCCACGGCTCAAACAACCGGAAAAATCCAGTTTGCCTCCCGGAAGGACGAGTGGTCAGAGTTACGAACTTCTGTGATGGGCCTCGGCTCGAGAGCCGGATATTGTCATGAGGTAGCCCGGAGATGGTACTGAATTACGGAACCTTTCAGAAAACTTTCTCTATTTCTATAAGTTATTTTGCTATCTATTATTTTTTGTGAAATATTATAAGGTTATCTGCAGGGAGGGGGTAATTTTTTCGGAAAGAAATCGTTGTAAAGGCATTATTAGTGCTATAAATTCTTGGTTATTATTTTTATTATTGTTAACACACATTCTGCTTTACCTAACTAGCGACTTGTATATTATTTATTTTACATATCCGGACTACAGAAATCAATCGCGTTTAACTAAAAATATTTTTAAAGACTAAATTAAAAAAAAATAACAACAATAAATTATATTCAATAGTATTTAAATACATTTTCTTAGTTCAGAAAAAATGTTTTCGTTAGTATGGTATGAACAAAGCTTTCAGTTTGTGATATAAAGTATTCATTACCTTCAAGTGGCAGAAATGCTGGTGATTTTAGAACTTCTTAAGAATTTTTTCTTAAAATGTTGATTTTGTTTTGGAGGCCCAAAAAACCATTCCTTTCACAGCTTTGCATTCGTTCATAAGAGACTACAATAACACAAGTGTTGTTGTATGGATTTTTAGAAGCAATCACCAGAAGAAAAAAAAAGGGAAACAACAAAAATTTTTATGCGCAGACGAGTGGACCGAGTTTTTGAATGGCGACATTTTTTTTAAAGCTTAAGTAGGTAAGGGAAGGCGATTCCAGTTTGCTATTTGTAAAATCTATTTAAACCCGTGTGAAAGTTAATCGCTGCAACGCAAGTGTGCAAGGTACAAAATTTATTTTTAACGATGTCAATGGAAGCCCCACCGAAGCCGCTGCCCGAAGCTGCAGCTCCAGAGCTCCCCTTCCCTTTAATCCGGCCCTTCCCGGATGAAAATCAAATCAGTTTTCTGTAATATTTAATTTTCAGATAAGATTTTGCTTATGTATCTTTGCTTTCTGTTTCTATTTCAAAAACATTGAAAATGCATGTTTAGTGAAATTTTGGATGAAGAGCTAGTTACAGTTCACGACGGGCATAATTTTCTCGTAGAAATTTCTTCTTAGGTTCAGACTTAACTTCTTTAGTCTGCAGAGGCTTTTGTGTCATGTATGAGTACGGAAGGAATGGAAATGAGAGGTGGAGCACCCCGATAAGAAAGTCATGAGACACGTGGAGCACAGCAAGAAGGGTGTGGAGAGGGTAATAACGTTATTTCTATCGAGGAGTTCGTACCACGGGTTCATCGGCTTAACTCACTCTCTGAAGCGCGGTGGGTATTGAAGGCTCACAACTGCAGCAGGTTTCAAACTTGTAATCATCAACAAGATGTCAGTCAATTGCTCTCAAATCCCATTTAATGTTTCTTTCAAAATACCGGGATCTTTACCTTGGTGAATTGGAAGTAATGCATCATAAATCTGAAAGAAGCTGAAAACAGTTTTCTAAGAGCATTTTACAGTAGGGCGCCGATTATACGCACGTTTTTATTGTTTATACGTTGAATTCCTGCAGTCCCGGCAGACTCCAATACGCACTAACGTTAATTTATTTCCGTTCTAGGTTGTTCGTTAGATTGTAAATTTCATTTATACGCTCTCATTTTCTAGCTAAAACGGAAAAAAAATTCCCTTTTTGAACATTTACAAGGAAAACCAATTGCTTTTTTGACTGTAAGCTTGCCTTTCTTCTTTTCCGTTAATTGCTGCCATCGGTATTAGTGAGGTGGTCAGAGATCTTTCGTGTGGTATACCTTGAACAGGGTGAATTGGTAAAAACCAAAATTGACGTTTTGAAAGATATGAACTTTGTAGCCAGGGCTTGGGAAAAGGTTTTACCGCAGATGGCAAAAAACAGTTTGACAATGATGGATTCCATTCAAACGAAGGTCTCTCGCGACTAGAAAATTCGGAACCAGTGATAATATCAGACGAAATTTGGTTGAATTTGAGCCCAGGAACTTTTAGAGGATTATGCCACCTGTGATTCCGAACTTGGAACGTCATCACTTTTAACAACTCATAAACCGACTGAAATAAAAGATGGTGAGAAGAGCAGTGACAGTGGTGACGAAGAAAGTGTTATTACTCTGCCAACTTGCGCAAGCTCTTGCTGCCTATGATGTGACGAAAGCACTTCTCATTAATCCTGATGTTTACGAGATTACTCGAAATTCTCTCACTACAGTTTACAATGAATTTTTTGCATTACGTTCAAAAATCCATCTCATGCACAGTTCACATAGTATTCTAAAACAGTAATTGAAAAATAATACCCAAGATTCTGTTGTTAATCCGAGTTAGACTACGTATCGATAAAAAATACTATACAGCACATATCTATTAAAGAAAATGTTTCTATAAAACTGAAAATAGAATGAATTAAAAAATAATGTTCCATTAGTGATACGTGCATCAAACATTTGTTTTTTACATTAAATACCGTAAATTTAAAATATAGAGGTTCGTATTTTCTACAACAATATCGTTACAATTTGAAGTTTCGCTTATACGTGTTTCATAGCTATACGTTTATAATTTGGGTCTCTGGAAAAATGCATAATTGATGTTTTACTGTATTTATTTGCTATTTGTCTTTTATTTATTCGATAATTCGAGAAGACAGTTTCTCCGTTTGGACATACATAGTTTCAGGCCCTGCCTTAGTACTTCGGAGGGACTAGGCAGAGATTGACTTGGTGGTCCCAAAAAGTATATCTGAATGTAAAACTTCCATTGTTCTTAATCGCTAAAATATCCATTTTCAGGCAATGAAAGGAAAATGAAAGTTAAAAAAATGCATATATAAACTGTTTATCTTTTTAGCGATTTTTATTCCTTTTTGTCAAAGGTAATACAGATTAAAATTTGTACATCAAAAATATCATACATGATATTTTATCAACAATTGTTTGTCTTGTTAGACCACTAAGGAGGATAGGGAAGAGGTTTTCGTTGCAGACCACCTCCGTGAGGAAATCCTATGTGCGGTACTGATTGCAGTAAAAGCCTCAAGAAGGACATTATCAGCAGTGCAAAGACTAATCAAGCATGAAATGCTCCGGGAGAGATCCATCACCAGATCTCTTTCCCGACCGGTTGTCAAACACTTTTCTTTTATGTGCTGCCGGCACATCTTCACAATAACAGTTGGCAGAAAAAACATAAAAAAAATAAAGATGAAAAAATGTAACAGAAAATGGGTCTTGAATATACTACTGCCAACGACTTGTTTCCAGTTCTTCATTTATCAACCTCTGTGCCGTGTGAGAAGGGGGAAATTATCACATTTCGAAATATTTTGTCTTCTCTGCGAGAGACCAATGTAACTTTCTTACTTCCCGCATCGATTCGAGTGCGACTTCCTATATTCTTATTTTTTTTATGAATTTTTTCTTTAAAAAATAAAAAGAAAATTTCGCATAATTTGTTTCAATCATTCGGCTATTTGACTGGTAACCCCTTTTTATCATTTATATGAAAAAGGGAAAAACGCAATCGCTACCTTATATCAAACTTTTTTTTTTAATTCTATTTTTGTGTGGTTTAGGTCATCAGTAAATCTCAATTTAAATGCGTCAAAAATATCACGCATTTACATTCTTCATGCCGTCCCGGTAGCGCAGTGGTCTAAGCGATGGCTTCTGATCATTCTTCAGAGATGGGTCCGGGTTTGAATCTGGCTCTCTCCCTTCCCTGGAGCCAGTAGCCCTAAATTAGGGACGAGCGGCTGCTTACAGCCCATTGTGTTGCTCACGGTGATCGTTAAACACCGAAACAACAAAAAAAACATTCTTCATGTATTTCGCAATTTTTCCATTCATCACCATAATGGCGCGGTTGGGCACTGTTTACCAGAGCTGAGACGGGCTGAGCCCGAGTCCGAAAACTCGAAGCAAAGCCCGGGCCCAAATCGGGCTGTATAATATTTACTGCGGTTCGGACTCGGGTGGGCTCGGGCTCTTAGAGAGAGGGAGAGCGAGAGAATTTTTAATATATAAATGTGATTTGATATGATTTAGCAAATGAGACACTTTATACTTGGTAAAGGGAATTCTCCGGCAACTGGTTCTGATTGGGGAGCACGCATTCGAGATGTCTATTTATTCCGGGCTTGGATAGAAAATGCCATAGGCCGCGCATTAGTGTGTCTCTGCAGAGAAGAAAAAGCTTTTTCAAGGACTATAGATATTGGATAGTTGATAGCATGCCGACAATAATTTACCCCTTATCTCCACGCAAGTAGCTCACTGTTCATTCTAATTAGCAACGTACATATTGCAGCGCATTATGGCGCGATAATATTAGCACTATTTGAGTAACATATAATTGCAGCACCTCCCGATCATTTTGGATCCCCGAAGCACTTCAGGTGGAAACGAACGGTCAAAGAAAATCGTACAGTTACACTGTAAAAATAGATAGAGGTCCTTTTCCCGCTCCCCATTTGAGAAATACATTGGCTAATTGCAGGAGGAGAAGACAGTGGAAGTGTGGAAAAGGAAATGTTTTTTATTAATGGTTGAACAGGTTAGCCAGTTTTCGGACTCGTTCGGGCCCGGGCTCTATGTTGAAATATATAATAAAATTAGGGCTCGGGCTCCGAAAACTGCGCCCGAACACAGCTCTACTGGTTACCACATGCTCCTCCCAATATTCGCCTCCAGACCTCTCTATCTTCAGCCAATACTCTCCAATCAGCTCTACTCATTATTGCGCTCACATTTTCATACCTAATATCTAGTCTCCATTAAAAGGTCTTACACTCCTAGGTCTGTACTGTAGTCCAGCGGAACTCCAGGGAACTTTACTGTAAAACTCCTTTTGCACCTAACAGCAATTACAAAGCAAATGGATATTTTTGGAAAAAATTAATTTATGTTGCGGATTTCCCATTGCATGTGGTGCAGTAAGAAAATTTTTATACTGTGAAATACCCTTGTTAAGGGGGACTTTTTCAGATGGTTCAAATTTTTTTTTATTTCTGTAGTCATCACAGAATATCCTTAATTTTGGCTGAATTTCACTTCCCTTTCATAAAATGCTTTCCAGGATATGAGAAGTATTGGAACTTTTAAACTTTTAAACCATTGGGGAAAGAAAATTAACGGCTGGCAAGTCGTGGGTTTCCAGTTTAAACTGCAATTGAAATAACAGGTAACCACAAGAATTATTTTTTAACACCCCATCGTCCTCTCGCACTGGCATTTTAGGGCAAATTGCACTTTTAAGACATATAATGAAAACACATTAAATACGCAGGATTGTGCCACAAATTGAATTATTTTTTGCTACGTGTTAAGGTGTTTTACGCACTTCTATCTGCAGAGTCGGCCAAAGGCACGTTTGCGCCCCGATGCACCCTTTTGTGAACTCACTATAGATAAAATGTACGCAATGTTTTCAAATTTATCATACTGACACGCATTTGGCTGTTCTGCCCCATTCCTCCTCCAAATATTTTAAAGACAATGTGTTTTAGTATCTTTCAAGTACTTAGCAACACAAATTATCACGGAGTGATTTCATTCACGTAAAAAAAATATTGCTTAGTACAGGGGCTGATTGGCTCATCGGAACACTGGGACATTTTCCGGTGGACCACCCGAGAAGTGACCCATTTCCTCGTAATCTTTTAGTCTGAATTTTTTTTTAAAGAACGAATAATTATTTTACTGCTTATGAATAATAACATGTAACTATATTTGTGTGTTTCATATATATCTTAAAAATTATTTCCTTAAAAAAAAAAAAGATTTTCCTTCTATTTATAATTTGGGAGTTAACTCTGAAAAGGTACAGAGAAGTTCTTTGCACTTATACGAGAAAAATGAAGCCGGCCCAAGTATACTGTTTTAAATTAATTAAGCAAAAGCTAACTACAGTTAGGCGGAAGTCACTGGACTTGGAGCCCAGAGTAATTGTCACAGTAGGACCCGCCATACTGTAACGTACCTGCCAGAAAGACGCACACGACATAAAGGCAAATAGGAATCACAATAAAACGTCCGCGTAGCTCAATTGGTAGAGTGACTTATTCCGGAATGAGGGGATCCGGGTTCGAGCCCCGGCGCGGATAAATATGACGGAGAAATTTACTTCGTTATAATTGCGCCCGAACTATCCGGATGACCCGACCGTTCAAAATCTCGCATTGGTGTGATGTTATTTCCACACCGCGAGATAGGAAAAATCAGAGAATCCCTTCTCCAGCACTTAAAAAAAATAATAAGGGGGAGATGATGCAACGTGCCAGGAGATGTGACGTACCTGCCAGAAGGACGCACACGACATAAAGGCAGATAGGAATCAGAATAAAACGTCCGCGTAGCTCAATTGGTAGAGCAACTTATTCCGGAATGAGGGGACCCGGGTTCGAATCCTAGCGCGGATAAAAATGACGGAGAAATTTACTTCGTTATAATGGCGCCCGAACTATCCGGATGACCCGAGCGTTCAAAATCTCGCAATGGTGTGATGTTATTTCCACACCGCGAGATAGGAAAAATAAGAGAATCCCTTCTCCAGCACTTCGAAAAAAAAAAAAAAAAATAAATAAATAAATAAGGGGAGATGATGTAACGTACCTGCCAGAAGGACGCACACGACATAAAGGCAGATAGGAATCAGAATAAAACGTCCGCGTAGCTCAATTGGTAGAGTGACTTATTCCGGAATGAGGGGATCCGGGTTCGAGCCCCGGCACGGATAAAAATGACGGAGAAATTTACTTCGTTATAATACTTTTGTAATTTTGACAGAGATAGTAGAATCTAATGTGATCGCCCATCATCCCTTCATTTTTCTCTATCTACTGACAAAGCATTCTCCGGCAGAGATACATTTGGAAATCCATGTCCTTCCCGTATTTGTCTTAAAAGCAACAACGGTTTACCACTGAACTAATTCATATGGGTCAAACTAATGGGTCTACTGAAGAAGGAGGTACCAGTGCAATAAATACAGGGTGATTCACAAAGAAGTATGCGGTTTCAACGCACTATAAAACAAGAACAATGTAAGATATTTTATGTTATCTGTAACAGAATTGTAGGGGAATGTTTCAAGTTATTTTAGAGACAGTCACAGATGTTCTATGTGTGTAACCTTAGTCACACGACACACGTCGAGCCGGTAATCCATTTCCGCCCAAACGCAAGGTAAGATATCTGAATCAAGTGCAGTGATAGTGGCTGTGATACGCTGTTTCAGCTCCGCTAGATCAACAGGAAGGGGAGGGGCGAATACCTTGTGCTTTACGTACCCCCACAGGAAAAAGTCACAAGGTGTTAAGTCAGGACTTCTGGGTGGCTATTGGGTCAGTGGCATGTTGTAGTCCGCGGCTCGTCCAATCCATCGGTGAGGAAGATGTTCATCGAGATAATCTCGCACATCGCCTAACCAGTGCGGTGGTGCACCATCCAATTGGAGAATAAAGTTGTCGCTGTAAGCCTGCAGCTGTGGCATCAACTAAAGACTTAAACATATCCAGCAAAGAGCCTCCCGTGACAGTTTTCTCGTGAAAAAAGAAAGGGCCGTGCACTTTCTTTTTGGACACAGCACAGAACACATTTACCTTAGAGGAATCTCGCACGTGTTGCACTGACAGATTTTCTGGTTGCAGGTTCTTTTCCGAATCGTGATCGAAAATGCCGTTGCACAACGCAGGTACAGATTCCGTTTAGCTCAATTCAAGAACACAAAACGCCTTCTCCACTGCAGAAGCTGCCATTTTTGACTGATTAGTCACGTGATACGCGCGCTATCGCCTACCTCACTTCCCTCAGTAGCGGGACACAAACTTTATGAGTACATCTACCTAACGGTTCGCAGTTGTGGTCCGTGTCTTCAACTGTTACTGTTTCACAGCATCTGGAAACTGTATACCTCTTTATGAATCACCCTGTACAGGTACCAATAAGTATTTATTTGGTAACTGATCAGCGCAGTAAATGATCAGTGACCAAATAAATCCAAACAATAATTGCGTAGGAGGATTGTTATGTGGTATGTGCATCAGAGGCGTAACTAGGCGTTTCTGCGCCCGGGGCAAACCAGAAAATATTGCGCCCTCACAATCGAAGACGTTAAGACGAAAAAAGCTTTACCGTCTAAAATATTATAATCTTGCTTGGTGCATGAGTTTTTAGGAGAATAAAAGCGGTCTTGTGTTAGTTACGCACAGATTTGCATTATTTAGTACCCACACGCATACGCAATTACAATTTCTCAAAAAAAAAAAAAAAATAAAACCCGACTGGCCACTGGGAGTTGCTTTTGACATTTCGCTTCACACTAAATTGTATACTTTCTTTTTGTATCATATTCTTTCGTAGTTAATTGATAACTAATACTAACGTCCGTGCAATAGATTTTAATAAAGGGCTAGTTTTTCGGTGGACCAGAGGAAGACCTTTGTTTGTTTGTTTGTTTTTCGGAGGTTTAACGACCACCGTGAGCAACTCAATGGGCTATAAGCAGTCGCCCGTCCCTAATTTAGGGTCACTGGTTCCAGGGAAGGGAGAGAGCCAGTGCCGTAAGACAAACACAACATCCATGCCTCACCGGGATCCGAACCCGGACCCCTTACGGACGAATGATCAGAGGCCTGCGCCTTAGACCACTGCGCCACAGGGGCGGCGAAGACCTTTGCAAAGATACTGCCATTTTAATTGTAGTTTAACAACCTAACTTTTAAATATTTTTATTGGGGTATGATATTGCAATAGGGACTAAGTGTCATTTCTTATCCCAAACGGGAACGGCATTTTACCCTCATTAACTGCGTCGGAAACAAATTTGAAAATAGGGCCAGCACTCATCAGAAGGGTTTCGTGCATTTCTGTTGCTCTTGCTTTCTTCTTCTTGGTCACTTAGTCCAAGGACTGGTTGTTCAGTAGATATACTCTGTCTCTCCATTCCTCTCTATTCTCTGACGTTCTCTTCAAGTCATAGTGTGTCCTAGTATTGGTTTCTTGCAGTAATTCTGCCACAAAATCATTCCTTGGCCGTCCTCTTCCTCTCTTGCGTTGAATTTTCTCTTCCAAAACTTTCAGAATCGGGCCTCCATGGCGCAATGTGTGTCCCATCCGTAACATTCTTGCCCTTACTTACATTAAGGATATTCTGGGTAGTGAAGCTGAACTGGACACAGGACGCCATTTAGGACTGTAAAATGCAAAATCTGAAGAGAGCGGTGAGATTCCCAGTTGCTCCGGAATCCCGAATTTTGGTCCACATTAAACGGACCGAATTCAGTTTTCAGTAGTGGGAGTAATGACCGAATTTCTCTCAGAGAATCTTAAAAATATGAACGACATCTTAACCTTGTTACGCACGAACAACCCTCGCCGTCATTTCCGGTTGTGAGCAATTTGTAACCCCTGCAGATTTTGAAGAAGAAATGCTAATTTTAACCAGCAACGGGCGACAGATATTAGAGGTAGATTCTGTACCAGAAACTGGCGCAAAAGTTCAATTCCGATTTTAATCAGAAGCAGTGATTTTTGCGCCCTCTCTTGAGCTGCGCCCTGGGCAGCCGCCTACCCCGTCCTAGTTACGCCTCTGATGTGCATATATATTAGAGGTATGCAAAACTTTCCGCCGTTTTAAGGAGAAAGGAGACAGGAACAATCAGGGAACCAATACACATTTATTCAACGAAATATTGGCCGTTAGCATCAATGACCTTTTGCCATTTTCTGCAACAAATGAATGCCCCTGTGATAGAAGGACTCGGGTTTTGAGCTGAAGAACGCAGTGACGAAATTTTCCATCTCTGGAACTGTGGTGAACAGCTGTTGGGCTAGGGCATGTTGCATAGAGCGAAACAGATGAAAGTCCGAGGGTGCAATGTCCGGGGAGTAAGACGGGTGCGGTAAAACCTCCCAGTGTAACTGTTCAAGGGTTGATTTCGTGGTGACACCGATATGTGGTCTGGCATTATCGTGTAACAGGATGACTTGTCGGCGTCCTTTACCTGTCTATCGGAGTTTTTGCTCGATTGCGGCTTTCAGTTTCATCAACTGATCGCTATATCGTCGCGCAGTGATTGTTCCGTCCGGTTTCAGCAGTTCGAAGTACAGCGCTCCATGCGAATCCCACCACACACACAACAGCACCTTTCCCCCCGTGGATATCCTGTTTTGCAGTGGATGTTGATGGCTGGCCTGGGTCGACCCAGGAACGCTTGGGTACGGTATTGTCGCAATAGACCCATTTTTCGTCCCAAGTGACCACTTTCCACAAGAAATTCTTCCCTTGAAACCTCTTCAGCACTGACGTGCAGAGGCCCAATCGTTGACCAATATTATGCTCCGTTAAAGTATGCGGAACCCACTTACCATTCTTCTGGATCTTCCGCACGGCTTGTAGATGCCGTACCACCGTTGATTGAGCCACTTTCAACCACTTCGCCAGTTGCGTGGTCGATTGTGTGGCATCATCTTGCAACAGAAATTCCAGCTCTTCGTCTGCGAGTTCCTGCGATATCCCTGCACGTGGCTTGTCTTCCAAGCTTAGATCATCTTTCTTAAACCTGGCAAACCATTCTCGACACGTCCGCTCACCCAAAACCGTTTCGCTATACGCCTGACATATAGTACCGTATGTTTCACTCGCGCTTTTCGCTAAATTAAACATTAATAACAAACAGTGCCGTAAATTAACTTTATCGACCGCCATGCTTCATGTACGAACTGACAGCACAGGTTGCCAGCCGGTTAGACCCCTACAGCGCCCACTAGTGGGGGCGGCGGAAACTTTTGCATACTCCTAATAATATTTTAACTCTCAGAATAACCTTCATGGTGATTAAGTTGGAACTGGGTCTTCAAGAGATTCCTGACTTTGTCAGAACCAAATTTTTCAAAGAAAAAAGTTGTCTTGTATAACACCACGTTTTATACATGATTTGATGCTACATTCAATCATGAACGAATTTAGAAAATTCTTTTACTGTTAAATTGTTGTTAACATTTGTTCACGACTGACTTTGTCTTAAAATGCATGTTTTCACAGTTCTTTTTCATCCGGGATCTAATAGAATGTTTTTTTATGGGGTAATTTACGAGGTGTTCCGCTTTAGGACAGCAAAACTAAAATTCTCGTCCTGGCTTGGTCGTCCCAATCGGCCCCTGCTTAGGGTCTCCGCCCACACTTCGTAAAATTATTGAGGGTGCTAGATTCACCAAGCCAGTCGATACCCTTGATGGTTCTCTCTACTTAAAAAATAGAAATAAAAATATGCAAGTAACTTCGCAATGTCCTCTACATTTCATTCATGCAAAAGAAAATGAAAAGCTGCTTGGTGAAATTTTTAGAGAGCAAAATTTCGCTTCCCCACCCACCGTTAACGGTCGCTCCAAGCAACTTTTTCCTTCTTTAAATGGGAAATACTGCACTGCGTAGCAGGGAGGAACTTCACCCAAATAAACACTCTGTTTCGTTTCCTCAGAAAAAGACAGAAGTGAAGGGGGAAGGGGTAGAGATGCGACAAAGCAAGACAGTCTGTGCTCAAAGAAGGAAGCAGGATAAATTGTTTAGTACTGCTTTTGAGTTAAAACCACTACGTGTTCTCCGCGGAAAGACAAGATAAGGCTATAGGAGCTCCAAAAATATTTCATTTTGCTCACACAGCACTTAAAATTTTATAAAAGTTGCGTTCTTAAAGGTGCTCCTATGCCTCGCTCACCAGCTTGAACTGGCCCTATCTATGTTTTTCTTGAAATCGTCAAAATCTTCTGTCGCTTAGTATGCCTTTGCGTAAATGCACCCTGTTTTCTGCAATTATTCAAGTCAGCGGCAATTTTTACCTAAAGTTAAGTTTAGGCACGAATGGGTCACGTGGTTTCATGCTATATGTGTGAAAGACATTTACAGTTGGTCTGTAGTTTGTAGTTGGCGTCCCCACTGCTCGAGTTTACCTTTCGTGCATATTCATGTCAAGTTCCGGCGCTCTTTGGCCGACTAAGACCTGTTGCGCCAGTAAAAAAAAAAAAAAAAAAAACCTTCCCTTTTCCACTGCAATGAACTTCTACAGGAAGATTCTTTCATGTGGGTATGAACACAGAAATGAAAAATTTAGTTATCTGTTTAAATGTGTTTCCTGTGAACAAGGTACATTTTGATATTAGAAATCGTTATTTTCAATTTGTAAATGTATGACGGAAAAAGAACGAGAGGACGTTCCCCAGACAGATTCATCGATCAAATAAAAACTCTCACAAATTTATCAGTTGCAGAAATCATGAGAACTGTGGAGAATAGACAGGAATGGCGAACCCTGACTGCCGACGGGATGTGAATTGGGTCACGACGCTCGAACCGAGCAAAGAAGAGAGAGAGAGAGAGAGAGAGAGAGAGAGAGAGAGATTGTATGAGAGTTGAATTAATTATAATTAAATGAATTATAATTAAATGAAGTTTTAGATTAAGCTGAGTAAAAGTTAATGACAAATAATCATGATTTTTTTTTCTGTTCACAGGTTTTATTTTCCCTTGTTGCCCTTCTGGTTTCCCAAGTGTCGGCCAGTGGGCACGGCCATGAAGGGTTTTATGTCGGCGGGCTCCGTATAGGCATTCCACTTCCTAAGATCAAAATAGGTTTCCATGATATCTTGAATCTCGGACACGGCGGCGGAGGAGGAGGAGGAATCTCTTTTGGTCATGGAGGTGGACATGGAGGTGGTCACGGAGGAATCGGATTTGGATTCTCTCTTGGGGGTGGTGGAGGTCACCATGGACGGTAGTGACCTTGATGTTTGCATAACCACTCTCATATAATTCAGGATGAACATTTTCAGGTAGGTTTGCGTTTTCTTCATTACGGCAAAAGTTGTGCTTTCATGTATGACACAATCTATGAACCCCCATTTTTGACGGACTGTAGGAATCACTGAATCTTAACATCATCTAATGTTGTTTATAAAATATCAATAAAATGTGAAAGCCCTTAAAAAAATTCGGGAAAACCCTTTCCATTATAGAGGTGCCGTACAGGAAATTTCTACCACTCAGCGGCCGATTGATCTGAGACACTGATATCTGTTCGTTCGCCCGGATGTGACCGGGTTCGAGTCTCGGATGAGGCATGGCTGGTGTTCTTACCTAATGGCTCTGTCTCTTCCCTGGAACCAGTGTCCTCAAATCAGGGAAGGGCGGCTACTTATGGCCTTCAGAGCTGCTCATGGTGGTCGCTAACTCATCCTCCCTCCCAAAAAAGTGAAAATTCTTGAGAAAAGATTATAGGAATCGATAAAGGGAATAGTTCCAAGGTTCACCTCGCCATTTTTCAATATTCAAAGTACTCAAAGTCACTAAATTTCTCCACCGAAGGGCACAAAACGACCCACTTCGGTGTTAGCGCCCCTGAGGTACTGCACGAAATGCTTAGGCTTAGGAATTTCGTACTGTGTTCAAAACTGTTAGACCAAAAGTTGGGTAAAAAAAATGTTATACCATTTTCAGTTGTTACATAGAATGCGTAGTTCAAGTTTGGCAAAGTTTGAACCAAGGCCTATTAATTTTTCCGCCTGGATAGTCGTCTAGATTATTCAGGACAGAACTAGGATGGCTAGTTCTGTCTCCTTCCTAGTACCAGTGGCCTTAAATTAGGGGCAGTCGACTCCCTATCCCTTTCCTTGTTCATGGGTGTCGCTAGATCCCGACACAAAACAAATGTCTGTTTATTTTAATACATGCTCATTATTTCCTGTAATCATGTAGGCAGCGGGGCTGGCACTGACATCATCTCTTATGTATGTTGTCATTGTTCGATATCCAAACCATAAAATAATGGTCAGTGATTGCGCGTTAGAAATGAAGCAGCATTTTAAAATTTAGCCAGCACAAAACGCAAAGTGCTACTCCAAAGAATGGCACTTTTCCTGCTGGTGAATGGTACATGCAGTTAGCGAACGAAGTGAATAGTGCTAAATGCGCAGCGAAGAAGTAGACAAGCCATTGCTGGTTGCGTAAAAAGTAGTTATGGGTACAGAACATAAAAAAAAAAAACAAAAAAAAAAACATTTTATCTGCCGAGTACAGCACGGAAGCAGTGCTTTTCAGCTTATAGATCCGACAACAAACCGTTTGACTTATTTAAACTGATACGCCCCAGTCCGGCATGGTAGAAGGGACTGTAAAACCTAGGGAGCTCTCAACCACGTGTGAGAATATAACTCTTGAAAATTTAGAGCTATTTATTCCGTTCTGTAAACCGGAAAGGCTATTAAAAATAATTAACGTTACGCCATTAATTTTAATTCCCGACATGCCGTCTTGGCAGTCGAGAGGTTAGAGACGCTGTTTGCTGGCAAGCCGTCCCAGCTGGGTTCAGGTCCGGATGTCCTACAGGGCTCAATCCCAGCCCCTGGAACACCCAAGTTATGGACCGGAAAGTGCTTGTAGCCCTAAGAGTTGTCCATGATAGGGTTTAACCCGCGTCCTCTTCCAAAAATTGTTCTCGATATCAAGATAATTTGACTAATCAATACACAGCATTTCGTACTAGCATTTATGCCTCAATTTGCCAAAAATGTATTTCCTCATTTTATTGGACGCCAATACATTGCTCAGATCCAAGTCGCTCGGAGCTTTTCCCTTCACCCACTGTTGTTCCTAGGTTCGAATTCCGGTAATGACATGGATATTTTGTTTGTTCTTCGTCTATGGCTTTGTCATTTACCTGGAAAGAACTCTAAATTAGAGACGACTCCATCTAGCCTTAGATGCTCATGGGAGTAATTAAATTAAAAAAAGAAAGAAAGAAAGAAGAAGAAGTGTATTTCATGATTCGTCAATAAGTTTCAGAAACTTTGTGGAATGCTGGGTTATTTTTTTCACACTGTGTCTGTAAGGTACACAATAACACCTGCTTCTCTATGGCAGCGAAAAACAACAATTCTGAAACTGCACGAGATGAACACTGCTGGATTTTGGTTCGAGTACCCCACAAAGAGTGAATTAGTGCTACTCCTTATGGCAGTGGCTCTCTAATTGGAGCAGGGATTAGTTATTCTACCTTGAGCTGAAATTTCAATGGAAGAAGAATAAAAGGTTTCATTTTGTATGTGTGTCGCGTTTTGCGGCATAAAAGTTCTTGATTTTCGGCGAAATGATGAGCCGATGTCACGTAATATCATAGCGTTACTATATTCAATCTATTATCACAATATATACTGACCACTGACTCACTTCCTTCGAGGGCCGTAGCTACTGGGAGGGCCTTTGCCCTTCCAGAATTCCAGGAGGCGTAAATTCATGCTCTAGGGGATGTTAAAAATTGAAATTGTCTAAAATACAGGTACGCTCAGTTCTGATTGAGCCGTCAGTTTAGAACGACCTGCAGATCGGAGAGTTGATATGAGTTAGTCGAGTATTTTTTCATAGCGTTTATTTAATTTGTTATAGCCAACAAAGGTCTATGATATGAAAAGTGGCTTATATAATTTTTACAAATAATGCTGAATACATTGCGAACACAAAGCAGATTGATACACGAATTACCCAACGTGGTGCTGTGTCTTCTTGGGATTCTTACATTCCTCATCACTTGCTCTTGCCTCTCGTTTCGATTTTCTCCACTTTTGCTTGCGTTCATATATACTGCGAATTCCGTGGCATTGTCGAAAATGTTAACCCTTTCACGCGAAAACATATTTTTTAATTTTAGTTTAAACCACTGCGATATATTCTTTATACATTTGAGTAAATCTCGTTGAGAGCTTTAAAACAATACCACGCACAGGCGTTTTGCACTCACGGTTGACCAGATAAACCGCGATATTGTAAAAAGTGTTCACCAGTTCACAAGAAAACAATTTTTAAAATGTTCAGTTCAAACCACTGCGAAATGTTCTTCGTATATTTGAATAGATCACGTCGAGAGCTTTAGAACGATACCACGCACAGTCGTGTTGCGCTCGCGGTCGCCGAGATAGACTGAGTCAAACGCGGCGGTACACCCAGTAATATTACATCATCTCCCCCGCGCACAGGTAGCAAGGGGAGCGTCGCGCGCACGACGTATTGCGCAGTACGCGAATTGTACTCCAAGCTGTTTACGAATATGCTAACACGATTAGTGTGCGGCACGTATTTTTAATTCTATAATGATTTCAGTTGGGACCTACTTTTGTTACAGGTGGCAGGCCGTAAGTCGGCCCATAGTATCTGCGGAGTTTGATGTAGTCCTGCGTCAAAAGACAAATTACACCCTTCAGTATTTTCTTTTTAAAGATTTTAATTAGTCTCATACAGTTAAGCAGGGTACAAGCAGTGTAACATGCAGTCAAGCAGGGTACAAAATAACAAAGTAACATAGACTTTTTTTACTTTTTTTTTTCTTTTCTTTTCTTTTTTGGTTGAGGGTGTTTTTTTTTTTTTTTTTTGATTCGAATTTTAACGACCACCGTGAGCAACTCAATGGGCTATAAGCAGTCGCCCGTCCCTAATTTAGGGACACTGGTTCCAGGGAAAAGAGAGAGCCAGTGCCGGAAGAAAAACACAACATCCATGCCTCACCGGGATTCGAACCCGGACCCACTTGAACGAACAATTATAAGAAAGAGCTCAGACCACGGTGCTGCAGAAGTGGCATAGCATACACTATGAAGTGTGAACATCTCATATCCATGCACGGAATTTTCAAACACAGTGAATGGAGGCATAGAAAACATATGCTGGCATACCTAACTTCCATGGCCTTTCCGAACATGTCGTTGGGATGAAGGGCTGATTAATCATTTGTGCTTGTCGCAGAAAGTTCTCTGAATGTTTAACCTGGAACGGAATTTTTCCAAACCCTACCCGCCGCACACGTGCGCAGTTGTCTAAGCGATGGCTTCTGACCATTCGTCCATGATGGATCCCGGTTCGAATCTCGGCGAGGCATGGATGTTGTGTTTGTCTTACGGCACTACCTCTCTCCCTTCCCTGGAACCAATGACCCTAAATTAGGGACGGGCGACTGCTTATAGCCCATTGAGTTGCTCACGGTGGTCGTTAACCCTCCAGTAAAAAAAAAAAAAAATACCCCTAAAGCTTCTTCCTGTTGTTAGTTGTTACGTTCACTATCTGATACTCATTCGTTCTGCGCTGATGTGATTTTCATTCTGCATTTCTGTGGAGTGTTGTGCTGTCCGCGCGTTCTGATAACGTTTATGCCTTACTTGGTATTTAAAACCTGTGCTTCTTGGGTATTTACCACCTAATTTTTACATTTTTAATGAAATTACGTCAAGAACCTGAAGTGCGATTTTTGAAGGATCAAAGTAAAAACCACGTATTATTTAAGTGGAACTCGAAGGTGCGTAATTTCAAGTCTCGCACTCCCTGATAAGAAAAGCTTGCTACGGTGCTTCCCTCCTGTATATACCGAAACCAAAGTAGGATCTGACTAGCTGCGTAAAATAAAGCTATCGAATTTTAGCATGGGCGATCTGTTGGAAATCTAAATAGGGAACTTGTATCGGTCAAAACTGAAAGCGTTGTTGTTCAGAAACTGAAACATATTTGAGACGCATAAATGCTTTTGCAAGCGTACAGAAGTACAAAAAGAAATTATAATCTTCTAATGTGCACAAATTAAATACACATCTGACAGTCAGAAATAAAAATACTAAAACCTACATTTGTGAATAAAATTTCAAACTCGTAAAACATTCACGAACGTAGTAGACTTATTTTTGCAATTGGTTCGTCACACAAAATTGCCCCAATATAACCATGCAGAAATTGTACAAAGGGCATACCGCGCCCCGGTGGCGCAGTGGTCTAAGCGATGGTTTCTGATCATGGGTCCGGGTTCGAATCCCGGTGAAGCATGGATGTTGTGTTTGTCTTACGGCAATGGCTCTCTCCCTTCCCTGGAATCAGTGGCTCTAAATTAGGGACGGGCGACTGCTTATAGCCCATTGAGCTGCTCTGGGTTGTCGTTAAACCTCCAATCAAAAAAAAAAGGGGGGGGCATCTTGAAAGTAATGCCTCGTCCCTCATAAGATTTTTATTTGTAGCAACAAAAATGTAAAACTTGGTGGCAAAATACTTGGACACATTGTTAATAATGCTAGCCTGTTCAAGGTATTGTCCATCACTTTCTATATAATTCCGCCATCTTTGAACCCATTGGAAAAATCCAGTTTGAAAAAATTCTTGAGGCTGTCGTTTCACTCATCGATTCAAAGCCAGTTTAACGTCTGTCACATCGTCGAAACGTTCCCCACAAAGGGTGTTTTTCAAAGGGGCAAACAGGAAAAAAGTCTGAGGGAGCCAAATCAGGATTGTAGGGGTTGGGGTATTACCGTCCACCCCATTTCGGCAATAGCCTGTGAAGTCTCCATTGAGGTGTGGGGACGTTCATTATCATGGTGTTAAATAACACTATGAAGTGGGATGTCACGTCTTTTCTTTCTGATAGCCTCCTTTAGCTTCTCCGATGTCTGCACATAATGAGCACTGTTTATTGTTGCACCCCGTTCAAGGAAATCAGTCAAAATGACACCACATTTGTCCCAGAAAATTGTCACCATCACTTTCCCTGTGGAATGAGTTGTTTTCACCTTTTTCTGTCGAGATGAAGATGTGCGGTGCAATTCCATTGACGCACGTTTTGTTTCTGGGTCATGAAAAAACACCCAGGTTTCATCCCCCGTCACAACGTTAGAGAAAAACCACCTCATTCTTCCGATCATAACAGCCCAAGATGTTCCGGCACAAGTCCACCCTTTGCTCACATTGTTCATGGGTTAGGTTTCTTGGGATCCACTTTAAACAATTTTTTTCTGTAGCCCAGATCCCTAATTAATGCTTTCATAGCACTATGACCACAATGAATTGCATCACACAACTCCTGGATGGTGACACGACGATCAGCTGTGATGAGGTCTTTCGCTCGTTGCCTGTTGGCATCTGTCACTGCAGTTGCGGATCTTCCACTCCGTTGTTTGTCCGACACTGAACTTTCTCCCTCTCGAAACCTCTTCATCGATCTTTGGACATTACTGATATCGATTGTGGCAGCTCGTTGCTTTTCTTTGTCATTCACGATTTTTATTTACGATTCTAAAAAAAAAAAAAAAATTCCCACATTGGTAACATATCCTAGTACATGTCAGTGAAGTTTCATTAAAATCACTTCAAAATTTATTAAGGAGAAGGCATTACTTTCAAGATGTCCCTTGTAATACAGACTTATGACATACACAACAAAACAATACGAACTGAACGAACATTAAATAAAGCTACATCACTAGACTCCTGTGTTTTAGTTCACCGATATTTTCCAGTATTCTGGTTGGTCATTTCTTATGCTGCTTGTGGTGCGATGTCTTGTTTCCAAATCAATGTTAATGAATGCTAGAGCAATACAAAACTAAAACACACGAATAATAAGACATAAGAAATTATAAGGTTTTGTCCCTTTTATCAACCACGCGCTGAACTTTTCAAGCACAAGTCTGCAAATTTTGCTTACAAGTAAGCAAACGCAAGCTGAAGGCTTTGACCGAATTTAGTGCTCTAGGCTTCAAGGAATCCGTGAAACAAAAAGCGTAATCTTCGAAATGTGACCGCCATCGCCAGATATCTTTATTCTACCTAATGTAAAGAACAAACCTAGCACACTAAATTTAATGGAAATCTGTAAGCCCTTGTAATAAACACAGCTTGTTGGTTCCTGCAAGGAAGAAATTCTTTCCCCCATAAAATGCTATGGGATTTTTTCCACAAACAGATATTTCCCACTTCTAGTCAGCAGAAGCCTCTTGAATTTCATTCTGAATTTTCTACAGCTGTAGATGAAGCTGTCTCATTTGGATATCTTGCATACTACAGTACAAGGGTAGTTCAAAGTTGACCTGGACTTTTTATTATAACTCTCCGTGTTCTGTATCCATTGATATTTATGTGGAGGAATTTAGTTAGGGAGTATCTGACCCCAGGTCTTAAACAACCCTTACAATTAGGAAGCTAGAAGATTTGGGATAGAGTGCTGGACAGGAAAGTCACACGGAAGCGAGGTAGAAAGACGCCCTTATTTATAACCCGGGGACCGACGCTTAATGTGCCTATTTTAGGAAAGAAGTGTGTGACCCCAGGTCTTAAATAATCCTTATAAGTACGAAGAAAGGAGAATCGGACTAAAGTGCCCGACAAGAAAGTCAACGAAGCCAGGTAGAAAGAGCAAGACGCCCGTATTTATCACTGGAGGACCAGTACCTATGGTCCCAGGGCTAATGTTGCCATCCGACGCACGGCGGACATTTAGTGTTTCGAGCGTTCGTACCTGCCTGGGATCGAACAGAGACTTTTCCGTAGAAGTCACGAAACGTTGACCACGAGGCCATTAGTGGCCTCTCTACCCATTGAGACAGAAACCGCATGATAAATACATGTGAGTATCCCCTTCACGCCAGTAATGGTTACGACTACGTGGCGCGTGCGAGATGCATTGTGGGAAGCCTGGAGTCGTACAGATATATCAGCGAGTACGGAGCAGCGTTAAATTAAATAATTTCTTGTGAAGGATAAGGTGAAACCTGCTGAAATTTTGCGAAGATTGCAAGCACAGTAAGAAACTAAAATGCTGCCAAAGGCAAGTGTCTGCGATTGATGCAACAAGCCTTCCGAGGACAGAGGAGAAGTAGCACATGAAACGCATGGACATGTGCTGGCTATTGCTAATGGCCGAAGTAAAATTAGATTGGGTGCAACAGGTTACTTTGGAAAACAGGAATACGTGACAGCTGCAATAATCAACACTATCCCTTTCCTGAAACCAGTGGCCCTAAAGTAACGACAGGCGACTTCTTATAGCCCGTAAAGTTACCCATGGTAGTCGCAAATCCCCTCTCTTAAAAAAACAAAAACAAATCCTGGGGAATGGTGGATATTTTTCCCGTTGCCCACCTCATTGAGTGTTAAGATACATCGGCCAGAAACGTTTCAGTGTATCCAATAGGGATTTTAGGAATCCATCCACGCAAGCCCTGAAAAATTGCAAAACGGATGGTCGGCAACGGGATAAGAATCCACGGTAGTCTCGCCAACTTCAAATACATCACATCATCTAGCTAAGTCACGCCAGATGGTCCGAGTTCATCAAGTGAAATACATTCGTCATTACCATAACGAAAAGAAAGCAAGATAGTTTTTCACTGCCTCGTGGATTTCAGAATTTGATCTCCACCCCACCCCACCCCTTTTTTCCCCCATTCAGACGCTATAGAATTTTGGTGCCTGCTGTTTCATAGGTGCTTATACACGGTCGAGTCATCACATTATTGTGACCACCAGCTAATATCCAGAGTAACCGCCTTGTGCAGCGCGGACAGCAGCTAGACGTGCCGGGAGTAACTTAATAAGATGCTGGAAACACCCCACAAACGACGACCGATGCATTCATTCCTAACTGAATCCTGCAGGCGCTTATCAACTTATCCTGCGAATGAGGAGGCATTCACTTCTGTTTTACAGAAAAGCAGCTAGATTTTACAGATTTCTTTAATTTGTTTTTCATATTTACTTTTCCTATGTAAAAAAACTACATAAAAGCACAACAGCGATAAGCACCAACATTTGGGGACGGCGGGGGGGGGGGCTGTTTGAAAGAGTACAAACTGTAAAAAAACAAGCTATGAATACCTGTTGATCATTTTTTTAAATTACATATATGGAGAGTTTAGTTTGATCAGTTTTTTGAACAAAGAGGGACGCGAAATAGTACTCCTGGAGGGAGCTCAAGCCCTATGAGCACCCCTCTCACCCCCATGGCTGCGGCCCTGGTTTAAACAAAGTTGGGTTTTATTACAATCCATGAGAGCAAAGATTGAAAGAATTGAATTTTCTAATACGTGGATATTGTCTAAAATACTCTGTGTATAATAGAATCTCTGTTACGTAAGGATATTTTAATTTACTCTGTGAAAATATGTGTTTAATTGCTTTTATTTGACCATATGTAATTTTGAATTTTTCTATTACAGCGGCACAACAACGCAGTAAATCTGTTGCGTAATTGAAGAAGCTGGAAGAACAGTCACATCATCTGACCATTTCTGTGTATATGTACATAATAACCTTATTTAAGACATTACATACCACTTTGTACAAATTGTATTCGTGTAAGTAAGTAATAAAACGCTTTCTCGAGAAATAAGTTTTCGTAAATTCATTCTACGACTTAAACTAGGACGGTTGCTACGACCAATGGTCGCAAAGCTTAAAGGTCAGCTGTCAAACTGTTATATTTTATTATAGCAACAACACAGCAAGCAAGCATTACATTTTCTTCCGTTTTAATTTACTGTATTTTACTAGTGTGTAATTTCGCAAGTGCCGAAAAGAAAAAAGATGACAAGAATGCAATCAGCAAGTATGTAGAATTTTTTCAACGCAAAAACAATTTTTCGGTGGGGATTTTCAGATACTGAAATAAAATCTCTAACAAAGTGGATTTGTATTCCATAGCGATAAAACTGCCCATCGTATAAATTACACAACTTTCATAATATTCTTCATAATGAATAGAGCCAGCGTTAATGAAGCCAAGTACAAAAGTAACTTTTTTTAACCCGATTCATAGAATTGGTAAAACATTTGCGAGTAGAAATAGCTGCTTAGAGGCACTAGCAGCGGAAATGTACACATATGAGCCGATACACTATGATCACCGCAAGCCTAGAGAAATGAGCGCGCCTGGAGACTGAACGGTGGCGCAGGTGAAGCTCACATACATACATATCACTAAGCTGTTCTCTGAGATTCAGAGGTTAGCTCCCAAAAGAAATACAAACTTCCAGATATTTTTACTTATTGTTGTCGTATCAAACTTCGCCATTTACAGCGATCTTGACATACAACTCGTGCTTCACTGATATCCATTACACGCCGTACACAAGATCTTTCATACTTCATACTCATAATCTTTTTCTCATGCAGACACTCCTGAATCTGATCCACCCATGTCTTCCTTGGCCTTCCTCTGCCTTTCCTTCCTGCCACTTGGGCTGGAAATATTTTCTTAGTAAGCATTTCATCACTCATTCTTTCAACATGGCCAAACCACCGAAGCATATTGGTCTCCACCTTGCTAACAACATTTTGCTTTACATCACACAACAATACATGCAATACATCTTCATTTCTGCAATACATCTTCATTTCTCACACGATCAGATCGTGTCTTGCCACAAACCCCACGTAAGTAACGCATTTCTCCAGCACACAAACGACTCCTATGTTTCTTCTGCAGTACTAAGGTTTCACTACCATGCATCAGAGTAGGAACAATTACTGTTTCATACACAGCCAAGCGGGACTCTCTAGAGAACCCATCATTCCTGTGAAAACCTCCCAGAGCAGCTATGACTTTCAAAGAAGAATTAACTCGCCTACTGATTTCACCATCCAACTTGTTCTCTCTGTCAAACATGCTTCCTAAATACACAAACTCACTCACCTGGTCAATCACAGTGCCGTAATACTTACATTACATTCAGTACTACCCATTCCTCTCTTAAACACCATAACTTTGGTTTTTCCCTTATTTATACTCAGTTTGAATTTCATGCAAACTTCGTGCATCCGAGTCAACATACTCTGCAGGTGAAGTTCACAGAGCACTATATATACAACCCGACGACCAGCTTTCTGTTAGTAGAGTGCTCGGAGTCAGAATGTGAAAAGCTTTGATAAAGGAGAAATTGTGGTGGCGGGGCACCTCGGAAATACGATCTCGCAAACGGCACGGCTTGGGGTTGTTCATGTGCCGCTGTAGTGAGTACGTATGAAAAGTGGTGCACAGATGGTCAAAGGACGAAACATCGTCCAGCCGTGTGTCGTCCTCAGCTCATTAATGCCAGAGGAGAGCGCAGACTGTCGCGCATCGTTCACAGCGACCGCAGGGTCACAGTGCGACAAATCACCCGCAGCTACAACAATGGTAATCAGGGCAATGTGGCACAGCACACAGTTCATCGCAGCCATCTGCGCAGCCGCAGACCCAGCCGGGTCCCCATGCTCACCGCACGCATCGCTAACAGCGCATGAAATAGACCCAAGATCATCGAGATTGGACGGCGGATGATTGGAAGAAAGTGGCTTGGTCTGACGAATCAAGATTCCTGGTGCATCACGTAGACGGTCGAGAGCGGATACGCCGATTACCAACAAAGGTTATGGCACCTGGATGCACTGTTGGGCGGAAACAGGCCGGCGGCGGCGGTGTTAGGCTGTGGGCGATGATTTATTGGGACACTTTAAGCCCCATTATCCCAATAGCACAATCCCTGACAGCTGTCAGGTATCTGAACATCGTTGCGGACCAAGTTCACCCATTCATGGCAACTGTGTTCCCTGCTGGTGATGGCCATTACCAACAGGATAATGCGCCATGCCACACTGCCAGAATCGTCAGGTAGTAGTTCGAGGAACATGCTGGTGACTTTCTGTTAATGCCCTGGCCTCCAAATTCACCTGACATGAACCCAATCGAACATTTTTGGTTCGACTTGGAAAAGCGGGTTAGCGCTAAATCACCACCATCCCGAAATGTACGGGAACTGGAGGACCTGCTGTTGACATTATCGTACCAGATACCCCAGAATACCTATCCCACCTCATCAAATCGATGCCCAGCCGAGTGGCCGCTGTTTTACGGACTAAAAAGAGTCCCACAGCTTCTTAGGTAGGTGGTCATAATGTAATGTCTCATCCGTGAAAGTGATGAAAATCAACAAAATACGCAACGAATATTTCTTACAGCGGACGACATCCTGATCAAAAGAAATTTCTCAAATTTAACAATTAGAAGCAGAGATATGAACAATTTAATATCCCTTGCATCCTCTGGTGTGGACTAACTGTGCGTTTCTAGAAGAAAACTGAGAGAGAGACATAAAATACTCCAGTATAGTAATGAACCATTCATGAACGATTCTTTCACAACAAATGAATCTTCATCGTGAATGGTGAGTTGTCCGCTCTCACCTCGCTATGAATGATCATTCAACATGCCATTACTGCGCATATTGAATGGTCATTCATAGCAATATGTGATAATTCAATATGCAGTAATGGCATATATACTGTATGTATCTTATGTGCGCCACTGCTCACATAACGGTTGGCACATACACTAAAGTTGCAGCACGTTTTACTCTATTCCTCCCACATGACTTCGGAAAGGATTTCTCAATCAGAAAAGTGATGTCAAGAAATAATGAGTGTCACCCGTTACGTGAGCAGTGGCGATCCATAAACGGCCCTAGAAGTTCTTTTGTGTGGCTCACTTTTCGGGAACATTAGCAAACTATACACAAGAAACGCATACACAGTGCGTCAAAGAATTTTTAAGACTGGCGCTAGATTTCAGCCTACGGTGGCGCCACCAGTGCAATCGCGAACGCGTTCTAAACCATGACCATCTGCTTGCTTTCTGCCAAAAGTACTGCGCAGTTGTTAAAGTAACTCAAACGAAACGGCCGTTCATTAGAGAAGTAAAATTTTTTTCATGTTGAATTATTAAGATGGAACAAAGGGCTGTTATTAAATTTAACGCAAAACTTGGTAGAAGTGCCTCGGAAACGTACCAAATGATGAAACAAGTTTACGGTGAGTTTTGTTTTAGTAGATCAAATGTTTTCCTGTGGCAAAACGTTTTTTGGACGGAAGAGATACGCTAGAAGATGATAAGCATACCGGAAGACCAAGTTCATCTAGGACACCTGAGATTATTGAAAAAGTGCGTGATTTCGTGGAAAACAATCGATTTGCGCCACTAAGAATGATTGAATAGTCTTTAAACATCAACAAAGAAACGATTCGAACCATCCTGCATAAAGATTTGGGCAAAACAAAAGTCTGTGCTAAATTGGTTCCACACGCGTTAACCAATGAACAAAAATTAAGGAGAAGTGCACATTGCAGAGACATCATTTCAGCCGCTGAAAATGATCCAAACTTCTTAAAATCGATTGTTACTGGTGATGAAATATGATGTTTTCAATATGATCCTAAAACAAAGCGACAAAGTGCGGAATGGAAGTCAAACAACTCACCACTAGCCAAAAAAAGAAGAAAAGTTCCATCAAAAATCAAAACAATGCTCATTACATTCTTCGATAGTAAGGGTATTATCCACAAAGAATTTGTTCCAAGTGGGCAAATAATTACTGTTGAGTTTTGTTTAAATGTTTTGAGGCGTTTGATGAGCAGAATTCGTCGCATTCGTCCAGAATATCGGGATGAAAACAGTTGGTGTTTGTTGCACGATAATGCACCCAGTTATACCTCACTTCTTCACTTCTTGTTCGTAGATTTTTGGCGAAAAATAACGTCTGTGTTGAATCATCCACCGTATTCGCATGATTTAGCACCCTGCGACTTTTTCTTTATTCCCAAAACTTAAAATGACGTTAAAAGGGTGTTATTTTGATGATATTTCGACCATACAAACAGCTTCGACGCGTGCTTTGGAGGTAATTCCGCAAAGTGAACTGGAACAGGCATTCGAATCATTATTAAATCGCTGTAACAAGTGTATTGAAGCCGGAGGGACTTATTTTGAATAACAAACCGAAACAAATTATAATTTCTTGCTTCTATTTCATTTTACAGACCCAGTCTTAAAAATTCTTTGCCACACTGTGTATAGCATATTAAATCCGTTTATTTTTGTGGTGTAATAAGCAGAAAAATTCGCCAAGCTTTCGTACTCCACTGGTAGTTTTTTTCAAAGTGACGGTATGACATAAAAATGCTAATAAAATAATGTATGTATGGTAGATATAAAAATGGTTGACGAATATTTGTGCTTATTACACCACAAAAATAAACGGATTTAATACGTTATATGCGTTTCTTGAGTATTCACAGTCTGGTGAATTTAAAATAACATTATCAAGGTATTCCATCCCTGAAAAATAAGGTGTATCAGCATCACCGTATACTGTTTAAAGATCTTTTCTACACAAGTCTTCGTATCATTGCAGTTTTTTAATACCGAGGCAATAATTAACATTTTTACCCATTTTCTTGGACCGCAGATTCTTAGTAATATTTAATGTAGGAACAAAATTACTACCGTTGCTGAGAAGCAACAGAGAAGGCACAGTCTCTGACAGAGAATGCTGATGACTTTATTCCATTCTTATGAATTTTATTGCGATAGCTGAATTCAGAATTTGCACTAGTTCCTTCGCTAATAGTGAGAACGGAATCCAAAAGATTTACTTTTTCAAGGCTTACTTACCATTAGTAAAATAATCACGAAAAAAATCTCTTGAAACAACTGAAAATGTCCAGAATTGCAAGAGTTTCAGCGCAAATTTATAAAGTGAGCGGAATTAAAGAATGCGACGTTGATCTAGCACGATACCACTGCAACTCGTGCCAGCGATTCTCGCTACCCATCAGTGGTTGGCGACGGAGTGGCTTTTTCGAATACAGTCCTCGTGCCGGAAGTCGTCTGGCAACGGTCCGGATCGCCACTTCTGTTTCTGTAGACGGCGCAACATGGTCACGGATAGTTGAGAACGATGAATTCGGTTCTGTTCGTGCAGCACTCACAACCGCAAGATCCTCGCGTTCTGTCGTCGCCCTCGTCCACTGCTCGTGTGCCGCTGGGATGTGCGTTCCTCGACACAATGGCGTCAACATCATCCGATTTCAGCGTCAAGACCCAAATGCCGGACGATACGGCGACTTAACCAACCAACCTCTCTCAGCCCAATTATACGTCATCTCTTAAACCAGCTCAATTGCTCGTACTGTGCATGTATCCGACGTCGAGGCATCCTCACAATCCGTGGAGGTTAATGCAACCGCAATCAGCTGTCACTATTGCAACTTTCTCGGAGTGCTTCGCTTTTTTTTATTTTTTTTTTTTTTTTGCAAAGAGTGTAGTTACATCCTTAAAACCAAAGAACGGTACAGAGAATTCTCAAATATATGCTAATTATTTGTCGTAGTACGATGCTATAGAAAAATAATTTTTCTAATATGACGTATAGAAACCGAGATAACAAGAAAATAGGTTATTGAAGAAGAAATTAATAGGTGTATAAAGCTAGGATGGGGTGCATTTAGAAAATCAGTGTAATTTATCAGTTTACAAGAGCGTCTTAAAAGAAAAGTCTTTAATCAATGCATTTTTCCATTTCTTAGTTATGGATCAGAGGCATGGATCTTAACTACTGTATTATGAATATGCACAAATTTCCAGCGCTCCACGTAGGAAGTTGTAAAAGCGAAACAGTAGAATTTTTGTCAGAATTTCGTGCTGTGGGTGTCAAGTGACAACACTGTTGACATAACCAACACAGTCCACATAACCTCCACAGATCCTAGCTAAACTGAGCTAGGACATGTATTCGAAAGGACAATATTTCCCAAAGAAAATAGTATCCGATGATTTTTTTTCCAACTTTTAGAAGCAGTCCATAATTTAGGGCTACTGGTTCCAGGGAAGTCAGAGAGCCAGTACCGTAAGACTAACACAACATCCATGTCACTCCGTGAGCCGAACCCGAACTCATCTCGGAAGAATGATCTTGACAACTGCTCCACAGGGGCGACATTTTTCTTCATTGCACAAGGAACTTACCTGATTAACAGAACAAATAAAGAATAACTGAACTAATACAGTAGTTGGAGAGCAAATACAGTAGTCTAATACAGTGGTCTATGTGCTGGCTTATGACCATTTCTCCGAGATCCAGGTTCGAATCCCGGCAAGGCATGGAAGTTCTGTTTTTCTTACGGCACTGGCTCTCTTCCTTCCCTGGAACCAGTAGCTCCATATTAGCCACGCGGGACTGCTTATCGCCCGTTCAGTTGCTCACAGTGGTCGTTAACCCCCCCCCCCCCCCAAAAAAAACCGATCCTTTTTGGTAAGACAGTCACAGATAATAAGCGAAAATATACGCAAACATAACAATCACACGACTCAAGAAGTTCTGTTATGTCCTTTATTAAGAGCGCACATACGTATTATTTGGCTGCGGTTCATCCTGTAAACATGGGGAAAACCCAGGATCTGTTAGAATTTGAAAAACCTTTAATAGTAGGTGGCACGTTTGGCGGGAGGTGCGATTCACAAAACAAAAGAAATAACTGGTTTTTCAAAAGCAACCACTTCGAAGCTGTTTGGCGACTGGAAGACAACCGTATCTTCCATATACACTGGTGTGCAAAAATTAAGGACGAAGAGGAGAAATTAGCATAACAGCGGAACGAGCAGGCAGAACGGACCGAAAAACCACTCAGGAGATAGACTAGGGTCCGGTACGGTAGGGAAGGCGCATATATGCAGTATGACGAGGGGTGGGGGAGTGTCGGAAAGGTATAAAGCACATGGGCGGTGTACGCTCAGCAATTCGGTGAAAGCTATTGCACGGTGTACATCGGTTTGAATGACGTCGAGTTGCTGCCACCGTGTGATATGGCCAACAGGCAAACCAGTAGACGACATCTGGATGACTTTGCCCGAGGTCGCGTCATTGAGAAGTTGGAAGAAGGTCGAAGAGTGACTAGTGTGGCCGAGGACTTCGGGATCGCTCACAGCATCGTTTCACGAGCTCGGAGAGCATTTCAAACGACAGGAACAGCTGTCCGAGAGTTTAGCGGTGGTCGTCCACGAGCAACCACGGCGGCGGACGACCGGTATATTGTCCTACAGGCGAGAAGACACAGACGGCAGACAGCGGGAGAAATCGCAAGGCACATATAACAGACAACTAGACGTCCGTTATCGCGTTTTATCGTGGCCAGGAGGTTGCACAAAGGTGGTCTATTTGCACGACGACCAGTACAGTGTGTGCCATTAATGCCTGCAGATCGGAGACGGCGGTTTCTGTGGTGCCAGGAACACAAGAACTGGACACATCAGCAATGGAGTCGAGTTCTCTTTACGGATGAGAGCCGATTTAGTCTGACGAGCGATTCTGTACGTATACACATCTGGAGAGAGCAGGGAACACGCAATCACACCTCCAACATCATAAAAAGGGACCGGTTTGGAGGTGGCGGAGTTCTCGTTTGGGACTGTATCATGCTTGGTAGCCGTACTGGCCTCCACATCTTCCAAGTAGGTTCAGTCACTGGTGTCCGCTATTGTACCGAGGTTCTCCTGCCTCACGTGCGTCTGTTTAGAGGTGCTGTGGGACCTGAGTTCCTCTTCATGGACGACAACGCTACACCTCACCGTACAGTGGCGGTCGCAGAGCTGTTGGAGAGTGAAGATATTCAACGCATGGATTGGCCCGCCAGATCCCAGGACCTAAATCCGATCGAACAAGTGTGGGACCTTCTCGGGAGACGCTTGGCAGCACGTCACCAGCTGCCAGCAACGATTCCGCAGCTGCGATTGGCGCTACAAAAGGAATAGGCCGCGATGCCTCAACAGCTCCTTGACAATCTCGTCCTCAGCATGTACAGACGTTGTAAATCCTGCAACGCAGTCAGGGGTGATCATATCCCCTACTAAAGACTGGATTTTTCTTGGCAGCCGCCTGTCACATGGACGTTTCTCTGTTCTGTCCAGTTGTGCTCGAAGCCACCTTTTCAATAAAGTGCCTTTGTATCCTTTGGATTCCTTGTTTGGACGGTTTTGCTCACTTGTCCCATTTTCTTACATCTTGGGGATCTTATGGTATGATTTGAGTCGATGTGGAACACTTCTGCACGAGGTTACATTCGAAAAACCGTCTCGTCCTTAATTTTTGCGCGCCATTGTACGAAGAGTATGAATGTACCTGTAAAACTAGCGTTAAAGAGTGTGACAAGTGCTGTGCGTAGGATTGTACGGAAGAACACGTCTTCCAATGTGCAACAACTGGTTGCTGAATTAAACCAAGGCCAGGAGCAGTCTCTTTCGATTCGACGCAATTAGAATTTTTTTCTATGAAGGTTATGATATCAATGAAATCTAAATGAACAATTACACTAACAATTTACATGCAATATCAATGTATTTGTGATATCTTTGGGGGAAATAAAGTTTGCCCAAACTAGTATCATTACATGTTTAATTGGGATCACTAAAATAAGTATCCATATTATCGGGTGAATTAAAGTAAAGAAATGAACAAAGTAATTTATAATATAAAAGCTGAAAGAATAAATTCTTTAGGAATAATCAGATAAAAAAAATTTAAGCACTTTATCACAAGTATAATAATAATAATATAAAGGCAAAAAAACTCTGAACACTTACTATCTGGGGTATTTCTTGTATAAATGATCACAGGCGACTGCGTTTGTTTTTTATTATTTTTTCTGTGGTATTTGCGTTTCGTTGAACACTCACAATCACTTCCAGAAAAAGGATTGGTCAGGGACTTGGAAACTTAACCACAAACATCCTCCTTGCTCGGCTAATTGTAGTGCCGAGCTGCCGTTGACAGAAAATTCTAAAATTCCTTCATTCTACCTTAATCCTAGGGGTTAGATTCTAGTCGCTAGTGGGTTAGAACAGCTAGAGGGAGGAGATCATACCCTAACAGAATATCCTTAAATTTCTTCATCTTACCCTAAACTATGGAGGTTAGATCCTTGTGGGTTACAACAGCTAGAGGGAGGAAGCCATACCCTAGAGAGTTCCAGCTTCTTTTATAGTCAGACGGATAGACAAAAATAATTTTACATGGGCGACCATGTATGGGAACATAAGGGGGCACTTGTCATCCCCTGGAAATCTGACCCTGCCATTTCTGTTCTTGCAGGGCACTACAAAGATTTCCCTGATACTTTCTGGTTGTTAAATTATTTGTTGAACTTCTGGATGCGGGAGTATACAGTAAAAATAGGAAAAAACTGGGAATTTTCAGTAGAAAATGAGGAAATTTACAGTATAAAGGAATGAAATTTTCCATTGAATGTTAAAGCATAAAGTACATAAGTACAACGTGGAAAAGTATGAAAGGTGAAAGAAAAGAAAATACACCGCAGGCCACACAAAATGCAACACCAAGAAGGACACGAGATAGCAAAGCCAGATTTACTGGACACATAACAACAGATACAAAGATGAAACGATTGAACTTACAGGCCCGTGCGTCTTACGGAACACGCAGACATCAATAGTTCGTGTGGCCCCCATGGCTGGCATTAACGGCCGCTACACGCCACGGCATCGAACGAAAGAGGCTTTGGATGTGGGCTTGGGGTATGTCTGTCCAGGCTGCTTCCACTCGTTGCCACAGTTCATCAGGCGTAGCCGCGGGTGGTGCTTGCCGGGCCACTCGGTTGCCGATCAGCGACCAGACGTGTTCGATGGGCGACATATCGGGAGAACAGGAGAGCCACAGCAGCAGTGGCACCTGGTGAGTCGTGAAGAATTGTTGCACGATGCGTGCCACGTGTGGGCGCGCATTGTCCTGTTGAAACGTGGCCGCTGGCAGGTCCTGCAGGTAAAGGAGGACTACAGGCTCCAAAACGTCGAAGATGTAGCGGTGTCTGTTGAGTGTACCGGCGATGCGTACCAGAGGGGAGCGGGTGTCATATCCAATTGCTCCCCAAACCATAACGCCAGGTGACGGACCGGTATGGCGATGCATAATGCAAGCGTCATACAGTCTCTCACCGCGGTGCCGCCACACGCGGATCCGACCATCGTGGTGTTGCAGGCAGAAGCGGGATTCGTCGGAGAAGACAATGTCGTGCCATTTCGTAGTCCAGATGAGGCGTTCAACGGCCCACTGCCACCGCACTCGCCGGTGGTGTAACGTCAATGGTAATCGGAGCAATGGGCGCCGTGCGACAAGGCCCCGCTCGTGCAGACGACGTCAAACGGTACGTGCTGCACAGGTTGTTGCGCAACACACCCTAATTCCTGCGCTATCGTTCGTGATGTGGCGGTGCGAGCCGTCAAAGCCCGCCGCACAACATTGCGGTCCTCTCGTTCGGTGGTGTGCCGCTGCTGCGGCAATCGCTCACGTCGGTCCGTCCGTCCCTCCTGCACCCACCGAATCCATACTCGTCTCACTGTGGCTGAATGTCGTCCCACATTGGCGCCGATGTCTCGGTACGATAAACCGCTGTCGCGATAAGCCACTATTCGTCCTCTGTCAAACTCCGAAACGTGCTGGAATGACTGCCGTATTCTGCGACGAGGCATCAGGAAGCCTCCCACGCACAGGTCCGGCAGCACAACACACTTCCACTACTTACACCCCGCCTTCTGTGCACCCTCCTTATAGTGCTTCTCGGTGGCGTGCCGGGCGCACATGATTTGCATATGCCCTGCAATGCTAATCGTTTGCATGTCCTCTCGCGGGCGACGGATGCTGCGAATTTCAGGCCAATCGGATGCTTCCTTCTTGGTGTTGAATTTTGGGTGGCCAGCAGTGTACATATAATTCTCTGCAGCAGTCTTTCACTGCTGGACAAAGATATCCAGAAAATTTTTCCAGAACTTTGGTACTGTGGGTACGGTGGCGCACCCAGTATTTTGACAAGGGGTGGGGAGTTCTAGAAAATACCTTCTCGTAGGAAAAATTACGTGCGTGTGTGTGTATCGACCTCGTATAGATAAATACTGACACTAAAATATTATTATGGATTGAACACTAAATTATAATTCGTTGAACCTGCTTGGTCGGAGACTTGAAATGTACAGGATGACTTTAAGGTCAGAAAGTAACTATTACAGCGAAAACCACGTTAGCACATTTTGTCTGTCTGTCGGTTCGTTCGCCTGTTTTTGATAAATATCTTCCTAACCGTTGGAGATAGAATTTTGTTTTTGATTGGAGGTTTAACGACCACAGTGAGCAACTCATTGGGCTATAAGCAGTCGCCCGTCCCTACTTTAGGGCCACTGGTTCCAGGAAAGGGGACAGCCAGGGCCGAAAGACAAACACAACATCCATGCCTCACCGGGATTCGAATCCGGACCAGTTTCATACGAATGATCAGAAGCCAGCGCAGACCACTGAGCCACCGGGGCGGCGGAGATAGGATTGAAATTTTGTGGATGGTTTGTACGGACTGTACATAACTGTCACACATGGGCGGTTCGTCATTAGGGGCCAGAGAGACCGGGCCCCACCTAAAAATTTCTATTTTTAGAAATGTCACACCATTTCTATTTTTAGAAATTTTTTTTTTGCCCTGATTCTTATTCTCTTAACTACGTGGTGATAAACCTTTCCCTTCAAAAACCATTACCTAAGGGAAAAGTTTCCTTCATAAACGAAAAACTATTCCCTGAGGAAAGAGATCACGTTCAGAGTGTGAGGTTATTGGGGCCAGCTCCAACAGGCCCCAGTAACATCACTACGCAAGCGAAGAGGAGACGATTTCCTCCCCGTCTCATTCAGTATGATGACCTACATACAACACTGCCTTAACGCGTGTGCAAAAACAAACTATGGGGCCAGATCTATCTGGCTCCGCGCTAATTTGATTGGCCAGGAGAGTATCCATTTCCTTAACGCCGTGGGTTGACAGAGAAGCTTACCCCGACCAAGCTCAAAGTTCAGTTAGTTGTTTTTTCTGTGTGTCTCTCTCGGTGATGTGTTGTTCCTTTGTGTCGTGACTTTTTTGCTTGTCGATTACAATGAATGGAGTGGATATTTTGTTAAAATCTCCGTTCTTTGCTTTAAATCTGGAAGAAAAGCTTCATTTAAAAAAACTCACTGCTTATCACCCCAAGAATTTTTAGTTTGAGCTTCACTTAAAAAACACAGTGCTCATCAGCCCAAAAATTTGGGTCGAAAAGCTTCACTTAAAAAAACTCGGTGCTTATCAGACCAAGAATTTGAGTTTCCAAGAGTATGAAGTTTACAAAGCGCTTTGCAGAACTAATTTCTGTTTTAACTGAGAGAATTTTCTATGTTAAAAATAAATAAATAAATGAGAAATCCTGTAAGTATAATTTGCACATGAGTACATATATGTTTTTAGGTTTCACAAGTTCTTTAAAAAAAAAAGGTTAAACCTTTTAAATAATGCAAATGGTAGTATTGTACTCATTCTATATGGGACGAAATTCATGAAAAGTTCCCTCCCTGCATATATTTGGAGTTATTATTTTTTCACTACATTTTTTTATCCTGTGAATCCTGTGATTATTAATCAGTTGAGAAATCTGAATAAACACAAAGCACAACTAACATAAATTATTGCTCATATGTTTTAAGGTAAAAATTTTATTTAAGGAGTTTTAACATTTTTCTGTTAATAATTATGTATTCTATTCTGAGGAAATTTTTTTCGTGTGCAATACAATAGTTGACACATTCCTGCCTGATTTGGACATTATTGTGAGTCAAGGGGGTAAACAGAGGCAGAGTAAAGGAATCTTGGGGGTAGGGTGGGGGTCTGAATAGTTGGCCTAATAATGACAGTTTTTTTATTTCATTGTTTGACTTCGACTACTGGCCCCACCTGTTTCAGTTGCCCCGAGCCGCCACTGCTGTCACACCATGTGTGCACTTTGTGTGTCTGTTCGTCCGTCCGTCTATCCTATGCTTTCGATGAATATCTAGGGAACAGTTTGATATGAAAACAAGAAAATGTCTGGATAACCATTAGGAAGCTGAAGTAACTCTGCCCAAAGGGCGAAGGATCAGAGATCACCGCAGCCTTCAGCAAGGTCACAGGCTCTTTCACCGAGCAGATGTATCACCAGTGTTACACATTCCCTTCCGCCTAACCCCCGACCGATTAAAGCAACAGTGTAACAAAGATACCGTGAAAGTAACTAGCCCACTCCTACACTTCCCTGTAGACGTGGAACAAACACTCATATTCTAGCTGAAGCTCATGTTTTCTCAAGACGAATTCCTGTCAAGGACTGAAAGAATACACATGCTTTAACTATTTTTTTCTTAATTTAAAGAACATATCTTGCGTGTGCATACAATACAGTATGCATGAATTAACTATGCGTTATTTTTGTAATAGCATAATATCTTAGGGTCACTGCTATTATTTTTAAGAGGGTTCCGGAGCCGTTGGACCCCCACCGTCGGAGGCGCCACTGTGTGGGTACCTTTCTTCTTGCTGACCGATTGATTTGTCACTGGGATTTTGTGGTGCATAGGGCATAAACGGCCAAAAGACGCAATGCTAAAAGAGAACAACAAAGGAATTTTCTTATTGTACCATCAAGCTGTCTAGTCTCATTTATTTATCTCTTGTATGTAGTTTTTAGGTCTCTTGATTTCCAATTAAATTTATGCGTTCAGAGTGCGGTAAAAGCAGTTAGATAACAATAAGTTACAATGGGAAATTGCATGTGGTGTTTGTTTACGTTATTCGTAGTTACAATTTCTGTTTGCCCCCTCCTGAAAACTGAGCTATGGGCGCCCATGCAAGTGTATCCCACTTTTTGTGTGAACGAGATATTAGGTCGTTCAAATGAAAGTGGCAGCGGCGGTATAGTGAAAAAGGGCACGTCCAAGACGGAAGGAGTCGCATACGATTGTTTGATAAGCAGCTTCCGTTCTGTAGCAATCATTCTGTTTGAAAGTATCGTAACGTGCAATACTGCAGGGAAATTCGCGCTGCTGTGAATGATGGATTCGTCTAAATGTGCACAGAGGGCAGTGATTCAGTTTTAAACGACAGAGGGCGCAACTCCTACAAACATTTATCGGCTGATGCAGGCCGTATATACGGCGAGAAATGCGTGTCAAAACGCACTGTGTTTCGATGGGCAGACATGTTTCGACAGGGACGTGTGTCAACGGCAGATGTCGCGGGGCCAGGGAAAGCGAACGGGAAAATCACAGAAGAAAATATCGCGGGGGTTGATGCTCACATTAAGGAGAATATGTGAATAACCATGCAATATATGTGTGCTGCGTTGGAACTAAGCACAGGAACTGTGTACACAATAGTCCATAAACACTTACAGCAAGGCGAGCACAGTGTGTGTTCCCAAACTGTTGCCACCAGAACACAAGCTGAACAAATGGGCCTGTCCTTGGAGTACTTGCTGCGGTAGGAGAAGGAGGGTGAAAAGTTCCTTGACAGAATTGCAGAATTGTGGCCGGCTATGAAACGTGGTGTCAAAACTTTGAACAAGCCACCTGTCGCATGAGCTTGCAGTGGAAACATCCGTCATCGCAAATCACGCAACATCATCAGCGCAGGTAAAGTGATGCTCACCGTACTTTTTTTTATCACCGCGGTCAAATACTGCTGGGCTGACTACCACACTGTGCAACAGTGAATAAGAAACGATACTACGCAACGCTCGAAAACTTGCAGAAAGCGATCAAGTCAAAAAGGCCTGGTAAGTTCGGTGTGGTTCTCTTGCATGATGACGCAACGCAGCATACCTCCAACGTTACACGCGCTAAACTTGGCAAACTACGATTGGGCTGTCCTGCCTCATCCGCCCTACAATCCAGATATGACTACCACATTTTTGACCCTCTAAAGGACACTTGAAAGGGCGCAGCTTTACGAACGACGGCGATGTCAAGCAGGTAGTCATGGATTGATTCTCCCAGCAGCCGTCTTCATTCTTCGATAACGCCATGCGTTCACTGGTGTCAAGATGGGATGCTTACCAAAGTGCTCATGACGATTATTTTTGGTTTTGCCTTATCCCCGTAAGTTACCATATTCATTGCCACTTTCATTTGAACGAACCAAATACAAGGGCAGTGGAAAAAGCCTATTAATTGTGAGCTCTAGGATGTGATTACAGATAAAAAGCCCAACATGGGGAAGTTGAAGGTTTACAATTTCGTCATAGGAACGCTCAGTGGAGAGGAATATAGAATCAAACTGCGGCAGAGACATAGGAGATGAAAAAATAGCACTACCAATGCGAATTCTTGAAAAAAAAAAAAAAAAAAACCTCCGGGACCCTATCCTCGTTATGCACTTGGTTTCGACCCCAACCATACGTACACTGTAAAAAATCTAAAATTCACGAGCCACATTCCGTGATTCCTTTCGTGAATTAAGGAAGCATATTTTTGATACAACCTTTTCCGTGAAATGACGGGGGAAAAGAAAACCTGAATTTCGCGGATTTTTCGTACGCCAGGAAAATTCTAAACTTGAAATATTTCAGCGATTCCTTTCGTGTATTAAGGGGGAAAAAATGTTCTCACTTTTTCTGTGTCCATGTGACGGAAAGTCTCCGGTAATAGAAGCGATTTGAGGTCAGAGCCCATTTAGGAGGGGGCTAGGGGGCCTGGAGCCACGGGCCCGGCATTTTCAAGGGCCCCCAGGATTATGCAGGATGCTTAAAAAATTAACAGAGTTCTAAAAAACTTTTTCGTTTTTTTTTCTTTTTTTTTTTTTTTTTTTTGCAGATAGCACAGCAAAAACTATAAGAAACTGCCTTGTGGAAAAAAAAGTTATATTTCTTTCCACTCTTTTAGGAGGAGTCCGCAAAAACATAGTAGCCCCCAGTCCATCCTCAAATCTTTCAAAAGCATTACAGAAACTTTTTGTACGCATCTGTAATTGGGGGACACTTTCATACATTAAAAATTCATTTGAATCATGATATTTGGATCATAATATTTTGCCCACTACTTCGATATAATTTCAACAAGCTGAACCCAAGCCTGGGGGGAGAGGGGGGGGGGTACATTTTCTTACCAACACTGATTCGTCCATGGATACACACTTCAATACGGCAAGGATATTTTTGTGACTTCCTCATCATATTTTGGGAATGTTTTCTCCTGGGTATTTTTATTCATCCACCCATAGTGAAATTTTAGATGTGCCGCTGATACTGGGGCCCCAAAATACTGTCCAGCCCTCGGGGCCCCTGTATCCTTAAATGAGCTCTGCTTGAGGTTTGATTAACAATTAAATTTCAACTGTGTGTTGGAGAATCTGATTTTAAGGTTCTGTAGCGAGATTGGATATCGTGGATAGCATATCGCATAAAATTTTGGCTATTGTGGCACCAGATATTCTTTCCCCTCTCCCCCATTTTGTGCACCAGTTATTGTATATTGTGTTATCGTAAGAAACCGGGCACTAAAAGTACTGTACAGGTGATTGTATACTGTCTATGTATCAGTCTGCGGACCACTTAAGACAAAAGGTATTATAGCTATCAAGAGTAAATTTCATATTTAGGAGGTTTGTCGAGTAATACTATACACATAGCAATACAGTGCACCTTTTTTAAAAAAATAATTGAAAGTCATCGTCAATTTAAAAGGATCTCAAGCTCCAAAAAGGCATTCTGTTGCTTCGAGAAATCACGATGAAAAAATTGTAAAAATAAACTTATTACAAACCTATTACAAAAATGAGCTTCAACAGAAAATAAAATGAGTACTTCACGCGCATTAATAGCAAAAAACACTTCATCATTGTGCGCGATTAGAGTTCTACCTTATACGTGACTGTACGCTGCGAGCCTTTCTGGTCAACGGTAGCACGCGCGGTTTCTGTTGAGCCAACCCAGACGACCACGGTGTTCAAAACCCACCAGGGGCAAAGGGAAAAGGATCTCTGGTGAAAGGGCTGGAAAACTCAAAATCCCCGATTCTGCGAAATTTCTGTATGGATACGGAAAAACTTGAAACTGACTTTTCTTAAAAATAAGCGGAATTACTGACTTTGGAAAATCTGTCAAAAAAAAAAAAAAATCCGTAAAATCCGGGAGTTAGAGGAAACAAGCTCTTTTAAAAAAGTACATTTTGTTAAAAGACGGACACCTACCTACCAGCAAATTTTCTGAGAATTCACACCACTTATTTTTTACAATATATGGACTGGGCTTGTTTATGCCAGTGGAAGGTATAAAACAAACGATTTATTACATAATGAATTAAAAATTCACATTTCTTGACTGACATTGGAGAATGTAAGGAAATCAAGTAGAGAAATGTAAAACTAATAAATCATTACAAAATGCGTAGTTGTGCAGAAACATCTTATTTTTCATTTATTTATTTGATCACTTAAACACTCAGGTCTTATTTGTTTAACTCGGTGGCTTCAACTTTGCCAGCTCTAATGTTTTCACAGCCATTTCTAGAGCTCCATTTCGAGTCTTATTGACACCAATAAAACCTTTTAGATGTACAAATGTGCATCCAGGGATGCCACTAACTCTGCTTAGGTCTTCATCAAACAAACCTTTCCACTCGTTTGGGAGCGGTAACCTGCTAGTGAACTTCTGCCCTTCAACTGGAACACACTGTATTTTATAGGTATCGTTAGAACCTGGGTATATGACAAACTTTGGATGCGGACTAATGTTTAAATCTTTCTCCAGTGAAAATAGATGTTCATCCCACGGAAGTGTGCCGTCTTCAAATTCAAGAATTTCCCCACTCGGGTGCACATCATATCTTTTCGACAAAGCAGTCTCAACTATCTTCTTTGCTGGCCACCAAACCTCTGAGTAGTTCAAAACTTTCTCAACAAATTCTCCTCCAACCTGTTCCATTGCTTTTTTAAATCTTGCATCAAAATCTTTTCGTTCATCATTCCATCTTGGATTTAAATATTTCACTCTAGAACTGACATTTGTAGTAATAAAATACTTAGGTGCGCTACAACAAGGAGGTATGCCATTATCCATACCATCAATTTCTTCCACGAAGTTCTCTTACATTTTTTGAAGATGGTGTTTACCTTCTCGTCACTGGAGCTCACACCTAAAATTTCAGACAATACACGATGCCCAAAGTGGAAGTAAACAAGTCCTGCACTGCAAAGCTTTGTAGTCCATGGATATTTACCACTCAGGCTGTTCATGTTTTTATTAAAAGTCTTTTGGTGATGGTCATAGCGATGCCTTGATGGATCAAATTCTCCTCCAACATCAACCACAATGTCACATTCATCTAGAGTCTTTTTGTCTCTGGATCTCACAATCTCATGATGCTTGTATTCCGGCAACAGCTTCAAAAGGAAACACGCAAGTGCGTCGTCACAATGAAAAGTTTGATCATGCGTTCCTATTTTGTGACTAGCAACATGTGCACTCTTGGGTTCATCGGCACCTTCCATCTTACTCCTACAAAAATGTACAGAAAATATTTCGTTAAAAAACTTTGAGTAAATGAAATGAGCGTAAGTTTGAAAATACTCCAAATACGTGGCGACAAGTAAATAAATAAATACATCGCTCTTAACCACGTTCTAGAAACACACAGCAACCGAAAAATTGTTTTTTCAGCCGCCGCTGTGGAAATGAACCAACAGAACTCTCGATATCTAGCCGAGTGCGTTACATATACGTTTATTGTGCATTATCTAGTGTTTTAGTGTAACTATTTGTAGGTATATTTTAATTGTTTATGTTACACGAAAATCCCAACGCAGCTTCAATACACAGTGAGATAATTAAGTAATGAGACCAAATTTTTTTAAAAGTGGAAAAGCAGGAAAACTTACATGAATGTATTTTATTCGAAGTACATTCCTCCGGCGTTAATACAAGAAGTGACACAATCATCTAAAGAAAGGAAGAACTTGCAGAGGTCATTTTTTGGTATGGAGTGAAGAGCTGATGTCACAGTTCTTTGTATGTCGTCAATATCCCGAAAAACTTTTCCTTTTAAAGGCAACTTTAATTTAGGGAATGGAAATTAGTCACACGGTGACAAATCTGGAGAACAAGGGAGATGGTTGAGTACACACGCTTGTTTTCGCGCCAGAAGTTGCCGTACGCTGACTACTCTGTGTGCGGGTGCGTTATTGTGAAGGAGCCATTTCCCGTTTTTGTACTCAGACCTGACACGAACAATCCTCTTCCACAATCGTTCCAAAATGAATGGGCAAGCATTGCCAATGGCAGTTGTACAGTCATTTGCAAAAGTTTAAGACCACCTGTTGGTATTCGGAGTTTTCTGCCGATTTCGTTAGCTACTGTCTGTATTAGTCAACTTCCTGTCGGTGTTGCATCATCCTACAGCGGCAGCTGTTGATAGAGTAGGGAGAAGCGTGCGAGCTTCAGTTTGCTTCTGGTTTTCATGCTGAGAGGTTTTGTACGTATTTTATAAATAGCGAAAAATGGGCAAAAAAACGTCATTAACTGTTGCTCAGAGGGCACAAATAGTGACTTTATATCGTGCAGGATACTCCGAACGTGACACAAGCAGAAAAATGAATATGATCAAGACTACTATTCATAATATGATCATGAAATACCGAGATACAGGTGAATTTAGCAACCGAAAGTGAAGTGGACGTCCAAGGAGAACAACCCCACGTGACGACAATACCATAAGGCGAATAGTTATGCGTTCTCCGAGGAGTTCGTGCAAGAAAATCAAGGCCTTTCTACATTCAAAAAGGTCTTATATTAGTATCAGCACTGTTTCCCGAAGTCTTAGCAAAGATTTTGGATTAAAGTCCTATAAATCTGCACATAAACCTAGACTAACCTCTGTGATGAAATAGAAGAGTCTCCAGTTTGCGAAGCGTCATCAATCGTGGACTGCTGAAAATTGGAGCCAAGTTCTTTTTTCTAATGAATCAACTGTGCGTCAATTGAATCACGTGAAGCACATCTTCGACGACAAAAGCCAAAAGGTTTGGTGAAAAACACACCGTTAGCACTGTGAGACATCCGCCTAGTCAGATGATATGGGGTGCTATGTCAGCATTCGGTACTTCTTCATTATCCTTTTTGCCGATAGGAACTACCATGACTGATCCTTTTTATGTGGAAATGTTATGTGAGAAGCTGTCAACTCATATGCAAGTGCACAGATGCTCTTTGTACATGATGGTTCTCCATACCACAGATCAAAGACAGTAAACGACTACCTGCATAAGAAAAACACAACTGTGCTTGACTGGCCCGGTAATAGTCCCGACCTTAACCCCATCGAAAAGTTGTGGACCATTTTAAAAGATAAGGTAGCAGAAGAACAGCCGTCAAATTACCAACCTTTGATTAACGCGATAAAGTATGTGTGGTGCAAAGACATTCCAAGTGACTACTGCAAATTCCTCATCGAGAGTATGCCACATCGTATTCTTTCCGTTATAAAAAAACAAAGGTGGCACGCAAAGTACTGATTTCGGTCCTTTTGTGTTCTAAAGAATGTAAGTATTCATCTGTGGTGTCATTTTTTCAAATATCTCTGACTATTAATTAGTTGTTTCTTTGAAAATCTTAATTTCCAAACTTTTACAAATAACTAATATATTCAATTAGAGCACTTAACAGAGGCTATAAGTACAGTTACCCTACCACACGGCTGAATCGACTTAAAGTTGCTACGTTAACAGAAAACATAATTGGAGCTCTTCCGCCTCAAGAATAAGATTACACAAGTTAGTAAAATCATGCAATGCATTGATGATGATACGCTTTCCAACATACCAGACATCATTACTCAAGTTATGAATATAATGGCTGTGGAATAAATATCGCTCCTGTATCCTAACTTTTGAACCCATTACGATTATATTCGACAGAACCGGTTCTGTATATCTCCTGAAGAAGATACTAAGGTTTTGTCGCAATCGAAGCATTCTTACGTTAGTTATGACGCATAAGGGCGATGGAATTGATCTCGCTCCTATGCCCGGACCTTTGACCCCATTTCATCGATTTTCAAAAGGGTTCGTTCCCAGCTTTCCCCCTATACCACATACTAAAATTGCATCGAAATCGAACCATTTTTACGCAAGTTATGACGCATATGGGCAATGGAATGGATGCCGCTCTTATGTGACATTTGACCCCATTTCGCCCATTTTCAATAGGGTTCGTCTGCAGGTGGTCCCCTACCACATACTAAAATTTCATCGAAATGGAACCATTTTTACGCAAGTTATGACGCATATGGGCAATGGAATGGATGCCGCTCTTATGTGACATTTGACCCCATTTCGCCCATTTTCAATAGGGTTCGTCTGCAGGTGGTCCCCTACCACATACTAAAATTTCATCGAAATGGAACCATTTTTAAGTAAGTTATGACGCAGGGCAATGGAATGAATCCCACTCCTATGTCCTGACCTTTGACTCCATTTCGTTCATTTTCAATAAGGTTCATCCCTAGGCGGTCCCCTATACTAAACTTCCATTGAAATCGAACCATTTTTACGCGAGTTATCGTGCGGACAGACAGACGGACAAAGCTGGAGCATATACGCTTCTTCAACCTACATTTGGAAAGCGTCAACAAGGCATAAAGTCGCTAGAGCGATAAAAACTTTTCTCTCAATACATGGTACAAGGGAAAACAAGCAATATCAAGAAGAGCAGGAGCAGCTTAAACTACTAAAGCAAAACCCGGAGATAGCCATAACGACGGCAGATAAAAGTAACCAAATAGTAATCATGAATAAAACAGAATATAATAATAAGGTGAAAGAGGCAATTTCAAAAATCCCCCATTCAGTAGTCAAAACGGATCCTACAGCAGCCACCATTGCTACACTGAACCGTCTAAAAAAACAAGGCTACCTTCCAGCAAGTATATCGATGCATATGCACCCCTCGAGTGGCCCAAGGGTTTCCGAGCTTTTTGGAAAGATTAAAATGCATAAGGAGAATCACCCAGCTCGACCCTTGGTGGCAAGCCATGCCTCCCCCGCAAGGCCATTCGAGGGAGCATTAGCACGTTTTCTTACTCCTTTAACACAGAATTCCGAGTTCTCAATATCAATCTCGTTGCAAGCGTTAGACAGACTTAAAGCTTTCTCAGCTCAGGGAGTGCCTTTTATAATGGTATCTCTGGACGTCGTATCTTTGTATACTAATGTCTCAGTGCAAGAGGTCCATAAAGTCATTGAGGAACAACTTCAAGAAATGCGTACTTATGCCCAAACTGAAGTTCATGTGATAATGGAAGCCCTTCGAATAGTAGCACGTCGAACATATTTTAAATTCTGTGATGTTATATATCGACAAGAAGGGGAACGCCTATGGGTTCCCCGCTTTCGGCTGTATTGGTTGAAACTGCTATGCAAACACCAGAAAGTCGGGTATATGCACAAACAGACAAAAAAACTACTTTACTTGAGATATATAGATGATATTCTTATGTTCTAGCAGCATGCTGTTGAAGACTTAACATTATTTGCAAATATTATGGCAGCACAATTCCCCAGTCTGCATTTCACCATTGAAGTTGAAACTACACATTATTCGCCTTTCATAGACTTCATTAGCATCAAACAGAGGTCATCGCTCTTTTCACGTTTATAAGTGAGTCACGGAAAAATTCTCATAGACTGCCACCGCGAATCGAACCCAGGGTCTTCCAGTTACGCGCCGGATATGCTTCCACTGCACCACAGCGGCCTCGAATTCCTCCAGACTCACACACAGTAACTGCCAAGCTAATTTGGCAGGTTGCTTCTTACTTCTTAGAGCCCCGCACAATGCTGGGGATTCATCAAACATGGTAAGCAGTAACTGAACAAATAATTAGAAGGCGAATGAATAATTACGACAGACATCTGACGTGGACCAGGAACATCAAACAGAAGTTCATCGCTCTTTCCACGTTTATAAGTGAGTCACGAAAAAATTCTCATTGGCCGCCACCGGGAATCGAACCCTGGGTCTATCAGTTACGCGCCGGATATGCTTCCACTGCATTTGATTCCATGGATGGCGGCCAATGAGAATTTTTCCGTGACTCACTTATACACGTGGAAAGAGCGATGACCTCTGTTTGATGTTCCTGGTCCACGTCAGATGTCTGTATTAATTAGACTTCATTAGACAGCGCAACTCGGACACTTTGGAACTTACATTTGAGGTTTATCGAAAACCAATTTTTATACCAACTTTAACACCAAGGCATTCCTCGCAACCCAAACGGCATAAATTAGCCGCATTTAACTACTTAGTTCGTAGGGCGTATTCCTATTCCACAACGAAGCATTCTCGTCAAAAAGAGATAAAAAAATTAAGGATATCGCTCGGGGATACGGATATACTACCCAGTGTGTCGAACAAATACACAGGCAAGTTCGCGAAACTGTACAAACAACATTAAGGAATCACGACCAAACAAATATTTTGGCTCTATGCCTTTATTCCCTCTATATCCTGTATCTTGAAGAATGTCTGTGCAAGGCATAATTTGGGGATTGGTGAAAGCGCACGTACTTTATTTGCAATTGTTAAGCGGGATAGAGATTCGGTACCCGAGGACAGGAGGAATGGAGTATATGCCATCCCCATGATGAGCCATGACCCAGCTATTAAAGACATATATATCGGCTCCACCACCCGATCTTTGGGGGTAAGATTGTCTGAGCACAAATATAATGTCAGATGTTGCTCGACTAATACAGCATTAGCCAGACTTGTCGCTGCTGGAACGCATTATCCATCATGGGATGAGGCACGTGTATTAATACGCCTTAGAACAAAAAGACAGACCCTTATTGCCGAAACTCTGTATATTTGTAGATATGCAGACCAACGCTGTAACGACGACATGCCATACTTTCTTTCTAAGGTATGGAGATTACTTATACAGTCATCAACCTAGGATATGCCAGATGGTAAAAATATAATATTTGATGTAACAGAGTAAATGTTTACACATTGTACGAACCAGCCCATTGGGTCGATGAGATTGCGCAGTATCCATGCAATTGTCGTCATACATTGTTATCTTGACGATGTAAATATACAACACCGTTCTTATATCTCATTTGGCTTGTACTACCTGAATATTGGGTGGATGGTCCACCCGAAAGTACTTGTAGGACTTTTAACCTGTGTATATTTTAACGTAGAATACATTTGATGTATTTTTATGAGTTGGAGTATACACTTGTGATTTTATGTCTGATTCTCCAAGATCGTGCTTCGACAGCTTTACCTGGTGATATAGATATATTTATCAACCCACTGCTGGATGAAGGTCTCCCCAATTTTTTTCCATAACGGTCTGTCTTGTGTCAGTCTCCTCCATGCTACTCCGGCATGCTTTCGAATTTCATCCACCCATTTTCCATGTGGTCTTCCGGGTATTTTCCTGTACTTTGGAATCCAGTCTAGAATTTTGGTAGTCCATCGGTGATTCGTTCTTCTGGCAACATGTCCAGCCCACTACCATTTGAGGGATTTTACTCTGATCATGATGTCTTCCAATCTTTTCATTTTCCTTATCCATGAGTAGCAATATCTGTAGTATCATGAATTTCTTTTTCACAAAAATGCAGCTAGTTTTATATTGAATAAATACAGAATAATAGTAAAACACACGTTTTATTCCGTTAAACCATGGGCCGCGGATGGCCTAGTGGTCAGTGTTCGTGACTGCCCTGGAGAAGACCTCGGGTTCGATCCCAGGCAGGTACGAACGTTCGAACCACTAAATATCCGCCGTGCGTCGGACGGGCACGTAAAACCGTCGGACCCCGAGTACTGCCCCCCCCTCCCACCGGTAATAAATAAGGGCGTCTTCCTTCCCCTTTCTACCTCGCTTCCGTGCGACTTTCCTATCGGGCACTCTAGCCCAAATCTCCTAGCTTCCTACTTCTAAGGGTTGTTTAAGACCTGGGGCTAGACACTCAGTTCCTAAAATCCTCTACAGATGATCTGATCTGATCTATTCCGTTAAACTATTGGGCAGCGGGTGGCCTAGTGGTAAGCGTTCGTGGCTGCCACTGAGGAACCTCAGGTTCGATCCCAGACGTGTGTGAACGCTTGAACCACTAAATATCCACCGTGAGTCGGATGGGCACGTTAAGCCGTCGGACCCCGGGTACTGGTCCCTCGGTAATAAATAAGGGCATCTTCCTTCCCCTTTCTACCTAGCTTCCGTGTCACTTTACTATCGGGCACTCTAGCCCAAATCTCCTAGCTTCCTATTTCTAAGGGTTGTTTAAGACCTGAGCTTAGACACTCCCTTCCTAAAATCCTCTACATATGATCTGATCTGATCTATATAAGAACCTTATGGATATGGTCTGAATCTGATCTATTCCGTTAAACCCACGAGTCCATTCGTTCCGATTAGCTGGTTTCAAACTCCTGCATAAAAGAAACTGCGCACAGTACTAAGTTCACAAAAAGAAGAATAAGTCCACACATGATTAGCAATGAGTTCTTAAATAAATACCTTTCAAAATCATATTTTTTCACTCTGTACACCGAATAGCTTTGACTCCTCAAAAGGATACAGAGATACACATACTGCTTCGCACACACGCACACGAAAAGTCCGTTGTACTATTTCGATAATTTTCCTTTATAACAAATATTCAAAACTTCCTCCTCTAAAAGACGTCTGTCATTCCAACGCTTTATCTATAATTGTTCTACGTAAAACTTCGCATAAAAAGCATCGTAAACTATCCCCTTTGCTCGTTGAAGGTAGATATGTAAACTTGGCGCAACGATACACGCGAACTTGAGAACTACGTTAAAGCTTTTGTAATCGGAAGACCATCCGTACTTTCTTCGTATATAAAACCTGTGTTACTAGAGCTGGAATTTTTTTAGAAAATAAAATGCTCCAATGATATTTATGCAGAATTACCCTTAAAGCAGAGAGTGAACAAGCCGTTCGTAAACAACGCGGAGTGATACACGCGAATTTAGGAATTACTTGAAGGCGCAGTGCCCAGAAGAACCATAATTTTTTTTTATATGTAAGGTTTAACGACCACCGTGAGCAACTCAATGGGCTATAAGCAGTAGCCCGTCCCTAATTTAGGGTCACTGATTCCAGGGAAGGGAGAGAGCCAGTGCCGTAAGACAAACACAACATCCATGCCACACCGGGATTCGAACCCGGACCCATCACGGGCGAATGGTCAGAAGCCATCGCTTAGACCACAGCGCCACCGGGGCGGCGAAGTACCATAATAGACATGTAAAATAATGAACGTATTAATTGCGATGTATCATGAGAATAATGCATATATCCTTAAGTTGACGGCAACTATAATAATGATGTTTTCAGAAGTGATTTATTCATTCGTAATTTATCCTCTTTTTCTTAATTGATTGCCACCTCAAGGAAACGGTTCGTCTGTACACATACGGTTTCAACATACACACATTTCTAGAGTACCTCAAACCGTAAATATCACAAAGTTAACTTATATACATTACTAATTTCTTGACTTCGAATTTTAAAACAATAAATAATATTTACTTTGCAGAATAATAATGCATTTTAAACTTACACTTTTTCAATCCCTAACTGCAGGTTAAATTTCCGTTGGGTAAAAAATATTTTTGGGGGAAACTGAAATTTTGACGCTTGACAGAAAACACATGCCAGGGAAGTCTGATGTTTATAAACGTAATCGAAACAAACGGTTTTCGAAGTGATACCACGTGCATACGCAATTTAAACAATATCTCGAGCAGAGCCGAAGTTCAGAAAAACCCAAGAGAAGAATACACAGAAGTAAAACTCGTGAATTTTATTAGCGCCCCAGTGAACGGCCCTACTCGATCGAGCGTGAAGGAACACTCAAAAGAGAGAGAAAGAGAGAGCATCCTCTCACGCTCGATAGAGTCGGTCAGTGGTCAAGAAGGTTAGAATAAGACTTTTTTTTTTTAAGGTTTAACGACCACCGTGAGCAACTCGATGGGCTATGAGCAGCCGCTCGTCAATAATTTAGGGCCACAGGTTCCAGGGAAGGGAAAGAGACAGTACCGTAAGACAAACACAACATCCGTGCCTCACCGGGATTCGAACCCGGACCCTTTCTCAGACAAATGGTCATAAGCCAGTGTTTTTAGACTACTGCGCCGGGGCGGCAGAATAAGACTTCTGGAGATGTCCTGGTTATCTTAATCGTGAAGCTGCAATGTGTGGGAATATCAGGTTGTTTACATGATACCCATGTAGTTTCAACTGCATGTATTTTGGAATTGCGTAGTTTTTGATTGCAGAAATCGTGTTAATATCAAACCGGAAATATATTCGTACACAAATAATGTTTTCAATTTTAACTTTATATTTTGGTTTGAATTCGCAATAACGCTCATGCATTTCAATCTAAAATAAAAATGGGAAAGAGCCTCAAAATAATTATGACTTTTACAAATTTTCGGTAAGATCAAGACACACAAAGAAGGATTTCCAGCTCGACCTTTAGTGTCTATTATGAAAGCCCTACCCATTCATTAGAAAAAGCGGTAGTCAGATATCTTAAGCCCCTTGTCGCAGCCTCAAGTTACTCAGTCACCAATTCAACACAAGTCATTCATAGGATTTGCACTTTTCAAGCAAGAAACACTCCGTACATATTAACCTCTATCGATGCCGTTTCGTTGTACCCAGGTGTACCTATAGACCTCGTACATACCATCATTGAATCTAAACTACAAACCCAAAATATTTCCCCTGCTGAGATCCAGGCTATAATGCAGTGGCGTATCTTGTGTCCAAGACTTGGCCTACCTCACCGCACCCCACAGTAATGGTTTTTTTTTAAATTGCGAAGTTTATTTTTTAATTGTTAAGTAATAGAAGTAACATTTTTTTTTAAATTTTAGGTACATGCTATATTGCTAACATGATACCAAATAATTATGAGGATTAGGATTTGAATACTTATTTGTACATGAACTCCATTCTTCTTTCCTTTTGTGTGAATTTGAGTGTTATGTTTTCAAAAATGTTTCTTCCGAGTACTTTTTCATATTTAATATTTTTTTCCATTAACAAACCAGCCAAGTTGCTCGAATGTACATGTCCTTGTGTGCCTCTAAGATATATTTTGATTCTTTTTAATACAGAAAAACTTCTTTCGGCAGTTGCAGTTGTTGATGGAAAGTTTAATATTACATCTGCTAATTTGTACACCTCAATAAACACTATGTGCAATTATTCAACTTTCTATAAAAAGTAATGTCTTTTACTGATTCGTTTTGTATTCATCAAGGGAATAAAACACCTTCAGTTCATTTTTTAATCGAGCTGTATCAAAACTTGAAGCATAGTGTTCTTTAAGCTCTGATAATAAATGCTCAGGAAAGCTTTCACAAAATTTATCAAAACAGTTCGAATCCAACAAAGCCACGAATTTAAGATATATCACTGATTTTAATTCATTGACACTTCACACAAACTGAAACAACTCTCGCGAAAGATACGCTGTTAAAGGTGGAAGCATGGATGGACTGAGTGAGATAGTTCGAAGTCTTCTCTTTTCTGAGCAAACCGTTGCGCAAAGCAATGGTCCATTCCCTCCATACGCTCATTCATGTTGTCATGGAAACGCCAGCAGGCGATCGTATCGAAGTTCTTCGAATCAGAACAGCGAAGACCTGCATATGCAGTTCGTCATCACTCGCCAGACTGATTCTCATAATCGAAAGAAGCGAATCCGCTCGTGTTTTTTTCGCACCGAAAGTATCGACATGTCTTAATACCGTTGATAATTGACTTTTGTTTATATTTAATTGACTTTAATTTGTGCATTCTCTGGGCTTCGCAGCTATCCTCGAATATACGCCACTGCTACAATGAGTTCTTTACGCCTCATCCAAAATCGCACCTATTTCCGTTTTAATGGTACCATTTACAGACAAGAAGAAGGAGCACCCATGGGCTCCCCACTCTCTCTTAAATACTTGAAGAAATTATCATGCAAAGGCTAGAAGATGTTTTGAATAAATACCCGTTCAAACAGCTATTCTGTATAACTATAAGGTATGTAGATGATGTTCTAATGTTGTAAGGGTCGCCCGCAATCAAACTGTCAATTATGAATTTATTTAATTTTAATATTGTGATGAACACGTGCGGACGGGCGTTTCATTCCGCCATTTTGTTGTTTCAGATAAGAACTGATATTCTTCACCACCCACGTGGTACAATTTTAATCCTATGTGGGATTAAGAGAGGGGTGCATGAACACCTGGGGCACCTGACCTTGAAGAGTCAGCTGCTCGAGTGCTTCTGTTAAACAAGTTGTCATACCGCTTTTGTATACGTGCAAGGTTGTAATCGCCTGCGGGTATCCGACGGCATTCCTGAGTTCAGGTATTTCACGTGCTGACCGGGGAAACCAGTTTTTTTGCGCATGCGTGGTAGAGGACAGAAAGGGCGAGGAGAATTGAGTGAGATAGTTGAGCCAAAGAATATCTAACTGATAAGAAGGTAAGGCTCAGCGAGACGTAACTAGCGCCACTATATTATGCGGCAAAAAATTACTACACAGAAGCCAACATTACAGGCTGATGCCGCAGGATGCCGGAGCAGACTGAGTTGGACTGAACATGCGTGTTTGTGTTCAAAGAATATAAACGCTTGTTTGTGTTGGCGTTTTGTTCAAAGGTTTTGTTGTTCTCATCTAGATCTGCGTTTATATTACAGCCATGAAATACCCACTCCATTCCGATGAATAACAATTCATGGAATGGAGTGGATGAATAACAAGAACGAATTTTAAACCGCTTGAAACAAATATCCTGGAAAACCATTAAAACAACGTTTGCTGAAAAAAAAAAAAAAGAATTATACGCGTACAAAATTCATTAATTATTAGAAAGAAAAAAAGCAACGCTATGTGGTGTACTCATCCATGGGTTGAATACACAAGACTGGGAGGAATTCGCTTCTAAAAATAACGAGAAGTAAAATAAAATATCTTTTACTCTTTAAAACAAATGTAGCTTCGGACAACGGAAAGGAAAGACACAACGTTAAAAATGTAACAGAATGTGACATGAACCCGTGTAAATATATATTTATTCAACAATCTCTTTTCAAGACGGCAAGACAGTACAAAACTTTGGAAAGCGACTCTAAGTATGTACACGCCTCGAAAATGAGTGAAGTTCCCTTAAGGTTAAAAAAAAAACAAAAAACTATCGTTACGTTGAAAAAATTAATTTATCAATTATATGAAACTGACTTTTATGAAAAATACCTCGTAATATTGTAAAATGAAAGAGGGAAGCATTCGATTACACATTGCATACCAAACAGACAGCTTTAAGCATACCCTCAAACGTGACGGATTAGTCCGGTCGGTAGAGAGCTCAGCTATCACGCCAACGGCCCAATCAATGTTCATTAACATGTAACCTCTCTTAGTTTCAATAAAGTTCGTTTTGAAAAGGTTCGAACCTACTCAGATACGAACGGATGTTTTTCCGACCTGTTGAGAAAATTTCCCCAGCGCAGTGCGTTTAATTTACAAACTTCGGAAGGGTAGAAAAAATTGTAGCTTTGGGAAACTGCGGTTGTCTTTGCTTTTTTTTTTTTTTTTTTCTTTTATTATTATGGCTACTACTGGGAAATTGGCGGACAGTGCTGGCCCAGCAAGACTGTTTTTGCTGGGTACCTAATGTTTACGTTTTGTGGGAACCCATTCCTTTGTTTTGCTACTGAAAATTCCATGCAAACAATTTTTAATACGAAGTACCACGAATCCCATGGAAATTCAAAACCAGCCTCAGCATTTTTGACATTTAAGGTATATTGTAAATATGAAATTCATGCCAAGCAACCTGGTATTACTACGGTGCTTAAAGTGAGAATAAAACTGCTAAAATTTCCTTAAAATAATATTAATTGCTAATGTATATATTTGTTTCACCAAAAGAAGGGACAGCAGGGATACTCAGAAAAGAACAAAAAAATGCTTTAGTAGACCCAATGAGACCGAAGGAAACAGTCGCAGATCAAAGCTTCGCTTCCTTTCCGTGAAATAGGCTTCCTGTCCCGTGTCTCCTACGCTTTTTGCGCCTGAATGTTAACTTTTCCGCAGAGCATCTACGGCCGCATTACATGGTGGCGCTGCTGTCGCCTGTTTTACATTATCTCTACGAGAGTTGAGCTTCTTCACGCGAAGCGTTTATATTCTTTGGTTGAGCTTCGGTCGTCAAGGAGAGAGGGTCCTGGTTTGGACACCGGTTTCTGACGGAAGGGCTGCGGTTATCGCAGAAGTGCAGCGTGGTGAACGGGAAGGAGGATTCCTTCGTCCACCGGGTATCGCGGAAATAATTGTGGAAAGGTAGCACGTGGTCAGCACGGGAACCAGAGCGGAAAGTCATCGGAAACCCGTGAAGCAAATGTTATCGGAATAATAAAGTCTTGCTGTTGTGTTTATTTCCGTGTACTGGACTGAGTTTTGTCGAGGTAATTATTCTTCTACACAAGGACGCCTTCAGCCGCCTTGATAGCCAGATCGTATAGTAAAGGCGAAGCGGTAGCTCACTATACGGCGGGAAACAAAAGGTTTTATCTAAGAATTGATATGTCTGGCCCTACAAATGTTTTGTCCGCACTCTTTGGTTCAGTTTTCAGCATTTGTAGAATACATGTCACAAGAATATGATACAATTAACTTCATGTAGACTATTGAAGGAAATAACAATTTGCTATATTTTGACTTCCTTCTAGTAAGAAACCCAGTTAATCAATACCTTAGTTACTTCGTTTATAGGAAATCGTCAGCAAACCCCATTATCATCTCCTTTGCTTTAGCCCACCCAATGAATTACAAGCTCTCTGCCACAAGATTCATGTTGAAGAGAGCTTACACTCACTCATCAAGCCTCAGAATCAGGGCCGGATTAAGGCTTTAGTGGGCTCCTAGGCTAAGACATCTCAGTGGGATACCAAGGCTAAGGCATCTGAGTGGGCCCCCAAAGAAATTATGACGGACAATCATTACTGAAATCCGTTCAAACATGAAACTCTAGCAATACGCTTGTGGTAATTAACATGTGTGTACTGCATTCTCCAAACTAATAAATTACCTGCAGAGTTTTCATAAAAAGTCACTGTATTTTTCACTGTTCTCATAAGATGAGCTAAAAGTTTAAGATTCCTAGATTTTTCTTGGAAGTTTTAATAATTTAGCATTGTATACTTTTTTGGTGCATCTTTTTTGTTATGCAATGTTAAGTCACAGTGGATTTCATTCATTAACGGTTTCAAGTGCAAGCAGGGAGGTGTGGAAAAGCTGAAGTTGTCTCGCCGGCCCCGCTGTACACAGCGACATGGAACGTTTTTAGTGAGTCACACACTGCCTGGAAATCTGTTCGTCTCCTAGACACTGTTTCTTATCCAGTGGAAATCATACGAGACAAAACTAAAGCTATTTCATATAAATAAACAGGCTGTGTATTATTTGAGGTGTAGCGGCATGCTTCCTGGGCCCTTGGTGATGGTGGGCCCCTAGGCTATAGCACCGCTAGACCTCCCCCTTAATCCGGCCCTGCACAGAATACGAAGGACTGAAATTGACAAGATTCAAGAAATAACGAGATTTCATGGCTACGACGACCACATCATGCACAACCTTTTACGAAAACTTAGTCTGTCTATGTCTACTACACTTTGTCGAGATATTCGTCGAACAAAGTGTGTCGGTTCTATGGATTTTCACATTATTCCCACCCCAATAGCTTTACAGCTAAATTATAGCTGTAAAAGCTATAATTTAGCCTTTGGAATCAGAACATCAAATATTTTATCTGTTATTAAAAATTATTGAGACCCCATTGAAATGGATGAAAAACATAAGTTCATGTTTTTCATCCATTTTAATGAGGTCTCAGTCATTTTTAATAATAGATAAAATACACTGGTGTGCAAATATTAAGGACGAAGAGGAGATATTAGCATGACAGCGGAACGAGCAGGCAGAACGGACCAAAAGACCACTCAGGAGATAGACTAGGGTCCGGTACGGTAGTACATGGGCATATACGCAGCATGACGTAGGGGGAGTGTCGGAAGGGTATAAAGCACACGGGCGGTGTACGCTCAGCAATTCTTGGACCGCGGGTGGCTAGTGGTCAGCGTTCGTGACGGCCAGGGAGAAAACCTCAGGTTCGATCCTGGGCAGGTAAGAACGTTCGAATCACTAAATACCCGCCGTGCGTCGGATGGGCACGTTAAGCAGTCGGACCACGGGTACTGGCCCCCGGTAATGAATAAGGGCGTCTACCTTCACTTTTCTACCACGCTTCCGTGTCACTTTCCTATCGGGCACTCTAGCCCAAATCTCCTAGCTTTCTATTTCTAAGGGTTGTTTAAGACCTGGGGTCAGACACTCCCTTCTTAAAATCCTCTACATCTGATCTGCTCAGCAATTCGGTGAAAGCTATTGTACGGTGTGCATCGGTTCGAATGACGTCGAGTTGCTGCCACCGTGTGATATGGCCAACAGGCAATCCAGTAGACGACATCTGGATGACTTTACCCGAGGTCGCGTCATTAGGAAGTTGGAAGAAGGTCAAAGTGTGACTAGTGTGGCCGAGGAGTTCGGGATCGCTCACAGCATCGTTTCACGAGCTTGGAGAGCATTTCAAACAGGAACAGCTGTCCGAGAGTTTAGCAGTGGTCGTCCACGAGCAACCACGGCGGCGGACGACCGGTATATTGTCCTACAGGCGAGAAGAGACAGACGGCAGACAGCGAGAGAAATCACAAGGCACATGCAACAGACAACTGGAAGTCCGTTATCGCGTTTTACCGTGGCCAGGAGGCTGCACAAAGGTGGTCTATTTGCACGACGACCAGTACCGTGGGTGCCATTAACGCCTGCTCATCGAAGACGGCGGTTTCTGTGGTGCCAGGAACACAAGAACTGGACACATCAGCAATGGGGTCGAGTTCTTTTTACTGATGAGAGCCGATTTAATCTGACGAGCGATTCTGGACGTATACACATCTGAGAGAGCAAGGAACACGCAATCACACCTCCAACATCATCGAAAGGGACCAGTTTGGAGGTGGCGTTCTCGTTTGGGGCGGTATCATGCTTGGTGGCCGTACTGACCTCCACATCTTCCAAGGAGGTTCAGTCACTGGTGTCCGCTATTGTACCGAGGTTCTCCTGCCTCACGTGCGTCTGTTTAGAGGTGCTGTGGGTCCTGAGTTCCTCTTCATGGACGACAACGCTACATCTCATCGTACAGTGGCTGTTGGAGAGTGAAGATATACAACGCATGGATTGGCCCGCAAGGTCCCCGGACCTAAATCCAATCGAGCACATGTGGGACCTTCTCGGGAGAAGCTTGGCAGCACGTCACCAGCCGCCAGCAACGATTCCGCAGCTGCGATTGGCGCTACAAGAGGAATGGGCCGCGATGCCCCAACAGCTCCTTGACAACCTCGTCCTCAGCATGGACAGACGTTGTAAATCCTGCAACGCAGTCAGGGGTGATCATATCCCCTACTAAAGACTGTATTTATCTTGGCAGCCGCCTGTCACATGGACGTTTCTGTCTTCTGTCCACTTCTGCTCGAAGCTACCTTTTTAATAAAGTGCCTTTGTATCCTTTGGATTCCTTGTTTGGACGGTTTTTGCTCACTTGTCCCATATTCTTACATCTTGGGGATCTTATGGAATGATTTGAGTCCATGTGGAGCACTTCTGCACGACGTTACATTCGAAAAACCGTCTCGTCCTTAATTTTTGCACGCCAGTGTATTTGATGTTCTGATTCCAAAGGCTAAATTGTAGCTTTTACAGATGTTTTTAGCACGCCTTTTGTAAAAAAAAGATAGTGCTTATGTTATCGGTTTGTCCGTCCGTCTGTACCCACGATATATCTGTGACTATTAGTCCGATTTGAAAATTTCCTTTTGCATTGGGAAGTCTGAAATATGAGAATGATGATCCTTCATTTCGGTTTTTTTTTTTTACGATGTACAATTTCGCCGCTAGAGGGCGTAAATGCAGATGATGTCGAATTCAAAAATACGTTTTATTCCACATATCTGCTTCTAAACATCCGATTTAAAAAATTCTTTTATCTTTCGATTCCATTTATGTCGAAGAGTATTTTAGATATAGTTACTTTTTCAAATTACGCATACATTTTCCGCCAGGGGGCGTAAAAGTAAATTACATGTTTCGCGATAACTCTTCTTCTAAAGCTCCGATTTGAATTTTTTTTCTTCAGCGGATACACCTCCTGATGGAAAATCTTTTGAATATAATTTCTAATTTTTGGCAAAGAATATTTTAGCCACCAGGGGGCGTAAGTATTAATTTTTGCTTCTGATATGTTTGCCATAAAATCTGGGCTTCTAAAATATCGATTGAAAAAATTCTTTCGTGGACCGATGCCACTCACATCGATAAACCTTTCGGAATATTTTCTTGTTAAAATATTCCACAGTTTCTCCACCAGGGGGCGTAGATGTATATCTTATTTTTGTCAATATCTCTACTTTTAGGAGTCCAATTTGAAAAATTCCTCCTTTGTTGGATAGTGTTTTCAGTGTGACATGTTTTTCATATAATTTCGAAATTTTCAAGTAATTCATAGACTTTCCGCTAGGGGGCGTAGAGGTAAATTGTGTTTCCCCTATATCTCTGCTTCTAAATCTCCGATTTGAAAAGTTCTTTCTGCACAGGATACAGCTCCTGATGGGGAATCCTTTGCACATAATTTCCAATTTTTGTAAAAATGGTTTGGCCACCAGGGAGCGTAAATCTTAATTTCTGCTTCTGATGTATTTGCAGCAAAATATGAGCTTCTAAACTCTCGACTGAAGAAAAAAGTAGTTTGTTGACCGATACTACTCATGTCGACAAACCTCTATGAAGTATTTTCTTCTTGAAATAATGCATGGTTTCTACGCCCCCTGGCGTAGATGTATATCTTATTTTTGTCAATATCTCTACTTCTAGGAGTCCAATTTGAAAACTTCCTTCTTGGTTGGATAGTGTTTCCAGTGTGACATGTTCTTCATATAATTTTAAAATTTTCAAGTAATTCATAGACTTTCCGTTAGGGGCGTAAAAGTAAATTGCTTTTCCCCTATATCTCTGTTTCTAAATCTCCGATTTGAAAACTTTTTCTTCAGCGGATACACCTCCTGATGGAAAATCTTTTGAATATAATTTCTAATTTTTGGTAAAGAATGCTTTAGCCACCGGGGGCGTAAGTGTTAATTTTTGCTTCTGATGTATTTGCCATAAAATCTGAGCTTCTAAAATATCGATTGAAAAAAATATTTCGTGGACTGATGCCCCTTCACATCAATAAACCTTTCCGGAATATTTTCTTCTTAAAATATTTCACAGTTTCTCCACCAGGGGGTGTAGGAGTCCGATTTGAAAAATTCTTTTTTTGTTGGATAGTGTTTACGATGCGAAATGTTTTCTTTACAAATTCAAAATTTTCAAGTAAATCATAGACTTTCCGCTAGGGGGCGTAAAGGTAAATTGCTTTCCCCCTATATCTCTGTTTCTAAATCTCCGATTTGAAAAATTCTTACTGCACCGGATACAGCTCCTGATGGAAAATCGGATGGGAAATCCTTTGCACATAATTTCTAATTTTTGTAAAAAATGGTTTGGCCACCAGGTGGCATAAGCCTTAATTTCTGCTTCTGATGCATTTGCACCAAAATATGAGCTTCTAAAATCTAGATTGAAAAAGTCGTTTGTTGACCGATACTAATCATGTCGACAAACCTTTTAGGAACATTTTCTTCTTGAAATAATGCATGGTTTCTACGCCAGGGGGCGTAGTGTATATTTTATTTTTGCCAATATCTCTACTTCTAAGAGTCCGATTTGAAAAATTCATTCTTTGTTGGATAGTGTTTCCAATGCGAAATGTTTTCCCTAAAAATTCAAAAATTTTAAGTTAATCACAGACTTTCTGCTAGGGGGCACACAGGTAAATTGCGTTTTCTGCGTTATTTCTGCTCCTAAAACTCTGATTTGAAAAATTCTCGCATACAAAACCTGATGGAAAATATTTTTCACATAATTTCTAATGTTTGGTAAAGAATGGCTCGGCCACCAGGGTGCATAAGTGTTAATATCTGCTTCTGATGTATTTGTAGTAAAATCTGGGATCCTGAAAACTCGACTAATTTTTTTTTCTTGGACCGATACGGCTCATATGGAAAAAACCTTTTGAGAATACTTTCTTCCTAAAAGAATGCATGGTTTTCCCACCAGGTAACGTAAAGTCACATCTTATTTTTGTCGATGTCTCTGTTTCAAAGAGTCCAATTGGAAAAATTCTTTTTGTGTTGGAGAGCGTTCCCGGTGTGAAATGTTTCTCATATAAATTCATGTTTTTCTTAACACACAAGTCTGCAACCAGAGGGCGTAAGCTCACAATTCCGTTTACAGCAATATCTGAGGGATTAAAAACCCGATTGGAAAAGTTCTTTCTTCCATCAGATACTATTGTTTTCCATACCGGTTCCATTGACTTTGAATAGCTTTGATAAATTTAATTTGCGTCAGAACGGATTCAAAAGGCGTGCTTATTACACCCGAAAATTCGGTGTCATCTACCTTGTTTAATATTGTGATAATACTGAACTGAAAGCTGTGTTTTTTTAATATTGAGGTGTACATCCCACTGAATGCTGTGTACAACAGCGATAATTAAAAAATGTATATAGATTCCACACAACGTAATTTAAAAACTCGCCTGGCAGAACACATATATAACGTTGGAACGGGAGCTATGACTACCACTTTAGCACATCTAACACATAGTGGGACATATTATCCTGTATGGAGTGAAGTTTAAATTCGCACCACACCTTCCAACGCGTCATCACTCTTATTCACAGAAAGTTTGTGTATCTTTGCTCAAGAACATATATGTTGTAATGACTCTATTCCATATATTATCCTGCACGCCTGGAAAATGCTGTTTCAGAGGGACCTGAGTCCTACAATAACTTAGAAGACCATGCCTTCACATAACCACGTTACTGCATTCCTCATCCTGCATGCTATCGATTTTTCTAACGGATTGTTAAATGGGCGTGCAGGTGATTTGACACGTCATTACGAACATATGATCTATTGTGATATTTTATAGCCCGTGTGCAGACATTCCTTGATATTAAAAATCTGAAGAAGAGCCCATGGTGGAGCTCGAAGGATCACATGTCGTTGTTTTTAAGCTGTATTTACTTTAAGCTTTCAGAAAAGTTATTTTTACTCGTAAGGATTGTGCACCTATTGAGTTTTTATCGTGTGCAAAACGGTATAACCATTTGATACTGAAAGTTACAATGAAAAATTAGAAACATTTTCCTCGAAAGAATGCGATTCGGCCAACACAAAATGCATTGCAATAGCCTTGAAAACCACCAGCTTTCCCACACTTTAACTGCCGTCGCTCGCGATTATAAGCTTCACGCAAAGCGATACTGCTTGATTGACTAGGACATTCCAGATACCTTATTCTAACCTCCTCAGCTGCAGTATCTGTCACGTGATGACAAACTACAGGTTTTTTGCCGCCCCGATGGCGCAGTGGTTTAAGCGATGGCCTCTGATCATTCGTCCGGAAGGGATCTGAGTTCGAATCTCGGTGAGGCATGGATATTGTGTTTGTCTTACGGCACTAGCTCTCTCCCTTCCCTGGAACCAGTGGCCCTAAATTAGGTACAGGCGACTGCTTATAGCTAATTGAGTTGCTCACGGTGGTCGTTAAACTTCCAATAAAAAACAAAAAAACTACAGGTTATATAAACAGCGTCGCGGAGGGTCGCTACTCTTGAAACAAGACAGAGGACACCAAGTTCTATGTAGTAATGAGCACGTATTTTGAATCCATTCCGACACGAATATAATTTTTCAAAGTCATTCATAGTCAATGGAAGCCATTAAAAAACATCAACCGCATTTCTACAATCGATAAAACGTTTAGAAATCGAAACAGTTACTTTCTCCTACTAGCGGTTGCAAAGTCAGTTACCAAATTAACTAACCGCATAAAAAGTTTCTCTAAGCAGAAGTAAGATTTAGAGACAAAGCTATTTTCAAATCAAAAACAGAACAGATATAGAAGAAAACATTATATAAATTTACGCCCCCTAGCGGAAGACTCTTGAATAATGGAAAAGTAGAATATATGCGAAAAGTATTCTTCATAGCAAAAGCTATACCAAGGAAAAAGTTTTCAAGTATGTCTCTTGGAAGCAAAGATAGCGAGAAAAAGGTTTTGACATTTCTGCCTCCCTAACGGGAGATTTGTACATAATTTAAAAAAGATATTTCCTATCTTTATTGCAACTTATACCGTGCAGTGAAGAAAGATTTTTTTCCATAGGTTTTTTAGAAGCAGAGATACAGCATCAAACAGAAATGCACACTAACACCACCTAGCGCCAGAACTGTGAACTAAAAAGCACCACGAGTATAGGCAAAGTTTCTACAGAGTAAATGGCATACAGCTTTCAAACAATACTTTAAAACCGATCAGATATTTGCATCCCCTAGCGAGAAAACTGTGCACTATTTTGGCAGTAAATGTACATAACACGTTTTGGCAGTTAGGAGTGTTGAACCAGAAAAGGATTTCTTTTTTCAATTGGGTTTTTAAACGTGCAGATATTGCTGCTAATATGATGCAAAGGGAAACGTGAGCGTATGCCCTCTAGTGGCGCAATTGTGCGTTAAGAAAATTTCAAATTACATGCAAAATATTTTGCACCAGAAACGCTTTCCGACAAAGAATTTTTTTTCAAATCTGACTGTTAGAAGCAGAGATATAGACAAGAATAAGATTAAATCTATGTCCCCTGGCGGAAATGCTATGCACAATGCGAAAATAGGGCAACAGCAACAGAATGAAACTTCAGTAGATAAATTCGGTCACGGCAACAGGAACCAGCGTGGAAATACTCTCGTAGAATTTGCAGAGGCAGAAAGGTTTTTCATCATCAATTCCTTTTTCAAGAAAAAGCTGCAAAGGAAATGGACATGGAGGCATCCCAATGGATTGACAAGTGAAACTGATTTTATTATGTGTAACAAGAAATTTGTCATGGAAGACTCAGTGTGCTAAACAAGTTTAACACAGGTAGTGACCATGGAATGGTAAGATGTAAGATGCACCTCAATGCTAAACTTGAGCGTAGCAAACCCATAAAACAAACAAAGTGTATTGACACGACCAACCTTAAAAAACATCATAATACATTCAAATTGGAACTGAGGAACAGATTCTCTGCTCTAGAAGGTCTAATGTTGGAAGAAGTGGACATCTCTGAAGTTAACAGAAAACTAATCAAGGCTCTTATGGAAACAGCAACAAAAATAGCTGGTACCAAGAACAAGTTGCATACGAACAAATTATTAGGAAAAACAAAAATTCTGATGCAAAAAAGAAGACAGATGAAGATAACCAAAAAAGATGTGACTTCCAACGTGGAATATATAGAGCTATGCAAAACGGTAAGAAAAAGTATTACTGAAGACGTAAGGAAATTAAACTGTGAACTAGTGAAGAAAGCAATTGAAAACAACCAAAGCCTGAAGAGAGCAAAGGGACATCTGAATAAGAGAAGAAAACAGATTATGGCACTGAGAAAATAAGATAATTCTGTAACAAGAAACAGAGGTGGAATTTTGACAAGAGTGAAAGATTTCTACTCAAAACTATATGAAAGGGATGATACATGTACTCCAGACATTACGAAAAGTACCAGAATTCTTCCAGTCCTCCCAGAAGAAGTTGCACATGCAATCAAGAACATGAAACGGGGGAAAGCTCCAGGAGAAGATGGAATTACCGCAGACATCATACAAGAAGCAAGTGGAGAAATTGAAACAATATTTCCCCAAGTTTTCACTCGATGCCTTAATGAAGGGAAGATTCCTGAGGATTGTAACAAAGCTACAATGATCCTGCTATATAAAAAAGGTGATATTGAGGATCTCAGGAACTACAGACCTATCAGCCTCCTATCAGTGATTTATAAAATCTTCACTAAAGTTCTTTCACACCGTTTGAAGGTAACACTGGACATGGCTCAACCGAGAGAACAAGCTGGATTCAGGAGTGGCTACAACACAATAGATCATATCCACGTATTGAGATAACTAATTGAAAGAGCGAGGGAATATGAACTTCCATTATGCGTGGCTTTTATCGATTATGAAAAGGCCTCTGATTCGGTGAAACCATCAGCAGTTACAATGGCTTTGAAAGCCTGCGGTATTGAAGATGCATACATTAATATTATTAATAACATCTATGAAAATGCAAGTGCAAAGATTTGGCTATTTGATAATACAGCACCCATAAAAATTGGAAAGGGAGTGAGACAAGGTGACACTATATCTCCCAAACTCTTTAATGCCACATTGGAAAATGTCTTTCAATCCCTGAACTGGGGAAACAAAGGGATAAAAATTAATGGAGATTATCTAACTCACCTTTGTTTTGCTGATGACATAGTCATTTTTGCAACTATCCCATCACAGCTGCAGAGTATGATCCAGGAACTTGCTGACAAGAGTAAAGAAGTGGGATTAAAAATGAACTTTCAGAAGACAAAAGTGATGTACAATGCTTTTACAAAAGATGAAGATTTATCGATTGATGGGGGAAAGCTGGAGATAACCAATACCTACATTTATCTTGGGCAGCAGATATCAAGTGAGGGTCACATTGATATTAAAGAAATTAATTGGCGTATAAAGCTTGCCTGGAGAGCGTTTGGAAAAAACAGTATAATTTTCAAGAGCAATATGCCATTATGTCTTAAAAGAAAAGTGTTTGATCAGTGCATCCTTTTAGTGCTTACATACGGTGCAGAGACATTGACCTTAACTAAAAGAGACATACAAAGACTGCAGACAACTCAAAGCACCGTGTAGAAATGCATGCTTGGTGTAACCAGGAGAAATAAGAAGAGGAACTCGTGGATCAGAAAAAATGACAACAGTGGAAGACATCATGATCAGAGTAAAATCCCTGAAATGGCAATAGATGGACAGCTGAAATTTTAGACTGGATTCCAAGGGACAAGAAAAGACCCAGAAGAAGACCACATAGGAGATGGGTGGATGAAATTCGAAAGTATGCGGGAGTAACATGGAGGAGACTGGCACAAAACAGACCGTTGTGGTAGAAACTTGGGGAGTCCTTCGTCTGGCAGTGGATTGATAATGGCTGACAATGACGATGATGATTTTAAGCAGGCGGTACTCTCAAATAGTTTGTTGTGGTGAGCGGCACCTGAATGCGAAAGATTTTTTTAAAACAGGGTTTTCAGAAGCGCAGGTGTTGCTGTAAATACATCAGAAACAAAAATATACACTTACGCCCCCTAGTGGCCAAACCATTCTTTGACAAAAACTCGAAATTATATGCAGAACATTTCCTATAAGGAGCTCTATCCGATAAAAAAAAAAAAAAATCAAATCGAACTTTTAGATGCAGAGATATAGAAATCATAATTTAACTTTCCTCTCCCTAACGGAAAAACTATGCGTTACTTGAAAAAAAAACTGTACCCAAATAGTCTACTTTATAAATAGAATATGTTTTTTATGTTTTCATGAAAGAATATGTTTTCAATCGGATATTCAGAACCAATTATATGGAATGAAATTCATTTTACATTTCATAGAATCTGCGTTTACGCTACCGTCAGTAGCGGGCGGTCATAGCGGAGACGTTATGCATCGTAAAAATCCAGGAAAGCAATGGTCACAATTCTCGCTTTTTAAACTTCCCAATGCAAAAGGAATTTTTCAAATTAAACAAATAGTTGTAGAGATATGGTGTCCACATGCGGGCACGATGGACAAAGCGAAAACGTAAGCACAATTTTTATTTTTTACACAAGACATGCAGAAGTGCGAAAAGAATCTAGACTTTCACGGCATAATAGTTCCATTTTCGTCCACGGGTGGCCTTCCGAACACGAACACATTTCAAGTAGTTCACGACTTCGCGTGTATCGTTTCGCCTTGCTTACATATACAACCCGCTCACACCCAGCGTGAAACGGCAAAGGAAATAATTTGAGCTAACTTTAGGCGGTATTTTTGTAGAATTTCACCATATTAGACGCTTTAATGACTTCTTTTTTTATTTTGTAAATTTAGTTTATCAAGGAAATTTATCAAATAATAGTACTACGGATTTCATGTTTTCCGTGAAATTAAAGTTGCTACCAGGGGCGGATTGGCCCACCAGGATATTTCCCGATGGACCACTATTTCTCTGATACTCTTTGTCTGCATTGTTTGGAGAGAATAAATAACTATGTATTTTGATACTTGTGCATAAGAATGGTTAACTTTATTTGAGCTTTATACTTCATTATCTGTCCAAAACGTTACTGTCCTAAAAATGACATTTCATTCTATCTACAGGAGTTGGACAGAATAATGTGAACACCATGCTCAGAGACGTGACTTTTAATGCAGCTGCGAACGTCGCAATTCGCAAAGGTATCCACCACTTTTTGGTTGCAATAGCTTTGTTTAGAACTTCAAGGTCCTGTTTAAGTGCATTTAAAGTGTCTTGTTGCAAAATTTCTTTCAGGGTGACGACGAAATGAGCGACCTAACGGACTTCGAAAAAGGGATAATTGTTGGTGGCCTGCTAGTTGGTGCCTCCGTGACAACAGTCGCCAGGGTAGGGGGTGTATCGAGAGTTACTGACTAGTGTCATGACAGCATACCATGTTCGGGGCAAAACCTCATCTGCGAAACACAAGAGCAGCCAGAAAACAACCCTGACAGATAGAGACAGGAGAGCGTTAAAGAGGATTGTTACACATAATAAGCCCACGGCGCCGAAAATTAGAGCGGAGCTCGATCTGCATCTCCAGACCCCAGTATCAACGAAAACAGTGCACAGGGAACAACTGCATAAACAAGATATTCATGGCAGAGCTGCTACTGCAAAACCTCTGGTGATCCGGGAGAATGCACAATGGCGACTGCAGTGGTGCCAGAAGTATACAACGTGGACTGCCGATGCATGGAAACGTGTAATGTGGTCAGTCGAACCCACATTCACACTATTACACACCGCAGGACGTTTACGTGTGAACACCGTCAGTAGCGTACAACCCAGACTGTCTGCTCCCTACAGTGCATGGTTGTGGTTCTGTCATGCTTTGGGAGGTCATATTGTGGTTTTCAGAAGGCACCCTGATCACCTTGAAAGGACGGATTGACTGGTAGGGCGTATGAAACCATTTTGACCGACCAAGCCTATCTAATGGCTCAGGCATTGTTTCGTGCAGGAGATACCATCTATCAAGATAATAACTCCCCAATTCACAGAGCTCGGAATGTCCAATCATGGTTTGAAGAACACGAGGACGAACTTTCACACCTTCCTTGGCCTCCCAAATCACCAACTTAAACATCATCGAGCCACTGTGGTCTGTGTTGGAAAACAGAGTAAGATCCCGTTATCCTCCTTCTGCATCTCTCAAGGACCTGGAGCAGTTTCTGCATGAAGAATGGTGTAACATCCCGCTAACCACCATTCAGGATTTGTATGCGTCCATCCCAAAGAGGATTCTGGCGGTTTTGAATGCCAAAGGTGGTCCCACACCCTATTAGGTACCTGAAACCTTCTTTACCTAGGTGTTCACTTTATTCTGCCCAACCCCTTATATGTATAAACATATGTTGGGCGTTTGCTCTAAAATGACAATACAAAATTCTTTCTACTTCAGTGGAAATTTTGCCGCCAGACAAAGCATGCTTTTAGAAATAAAGCTAACTGCGGTTAAGCGTAGGCCGTTGGACTTGGGACAGAGGGACATTGGTAGGCCTTACCCGCCTTTTGTAATTTTGAAGGCGACAACAGTAACAATTTTGATAGTCCATCATCCCCATATTCTTATCCACGTACAGATATAGAGCACAATGCGATTCTTCGGCAGAGATATTCCGAAATTAGTCACATTTATCTTAAAAGAGACAATGATTTACCACTGGTTCACAGACCAAACTGATAGCTCACGAGTCAAAACAATGGTTAGACTTAAAAAGGCTTCCATTCAAGGAGGCGGTATAAATATTATTGCGCAGAAGACGATCAGTGACCAAATAAATATAATTATCTGGTACAACACCCCATTTTGTGTATGGTGTGATATGTTACATTCAATCATGAGTGAATTTTTAAAATTGTTTCTTAAATTGCTGTTGAAATTTGTTCACGAATGATTTAGTTTTACAATGCATATTTCAACAGTTCTCTTTCATCCAGGAGTTAAGGTGGTTCCACCTAAAATTTCTGCCTTATGTTTCCAATGGTAAAACTTCTTCACATGTTTTCTATGCAATTAATGTTTTCCCAAAGATGAAACTTTGCACATCGATAAAACTAACTTTAAGTTATAGCATGGGATACTTAATACTTGCTAAAACATAACCATATATACATTAAAAAATCAATCATTTTTATTTGAGTAATGTTCAGACCCGTTTGTAGTGCCGTGACCTGTACATTGATGACGTCAGTAGACAAACAAATGTTGGATTACTTAATTATGGTTATGTTTTAGCAATCATTTAGTATCCCGTGCTATAACTTAAAGTTAGCGTTATCGATGTGCAAAGTTTCATCCTTGGGAATACATTAATTGCGAAGAAAATATATAAAGAAGTTTTACTATTAGAAACATAAGGCAGAAATTTTAGGTGGAACCACCTTGAGGGAATTTATGAAATGTTCCCCTGTGGGTACGTTTGTTTCTGTAGTAGACCGCAAGACTGAAATTTCCCGGCGCGGTTTCAGCGACCCAATGCGCCGCTAGTTGCTACGATTGCTGCTCCAGATTTTGTTTTTCATTTCTTCGGAAAAAATAATTGCCAACGATATCAATTTTCTGTTATTTGCAAAGCGCTAGCAGCCGATCTGAAAAAAAAAAAAAAAAAAAAAGACGCATGGGAGAACTTTCACCCAATAAGAAGAGTGCATTTCGTTAAGATTCTGTATCCCGTTATGATGTATAAATCATGTATATGAAATAAATACATATTATTTCTTTCCTTGACGAAGGGGTGAAAGCCTAGATTTGCCGTCCCTTGTACGAGAATATTTTTAAAAGTTTTATAACTTTTTACGTATTAGAAAGGAAATAAATACCTTTAGGAACATTAATTTCTATTTCCTTGAGATTAAGAGTTTTTATAAAACGTTAATGTCTCAAGAAAAATAAATCCGTAAATATTTTAAAGATATTTATAAATCTGTAAAACTTGTCAGAAGACGAAGACCAATAATCGAAAGATGCAGTTTTGTCTCGGTCAGTTTACATAAAAATCCACTTATCGGGTAAAGATGTTTCGTTATGCCCAATGATATACATACTAAAGTTGTCCCACGGGAAGGAGGTGGGGAACAGTTGTGGTATACATATAGCATTGAATATGATGCGCGTCTCCATAACTATTCTAGCCAAAAAAAAAAAATCTCTCGCGTGAGTACATATAAAAGTAAGTAGTACAAAACTAAACACACAATTCCGAAATAACTAATTTTGACATTTAAACAAAAAAAAAATTTGTTTTCTATAAACTAAAAACTGAAGGTTCAGGAAATTGCACACACTCACAATCTTGTGTAGTTTCAGCTAAAACTAACTTTTTATTATTATTATTATTTTGTTGAAAACTTTTAAACAGTGTCCAAAATGTCTAAGTCTGCAGCGATTTTGTTTTCAATACTATCAATACTTTATATTTGAAAGTCGGTCCTGTTTCATATTTGACCAAAAATAAATTTTTATTATTTTAAGTTTGGGAAAGGATCTTTCCTCGCAAGACATTGTTGCAGACAGTATCTAGTATACGTATTAAAAGAATACAACGCAGTTTATGACAAATACTTATTTTTTTAAGTCGACCATGGTTTCTCTGGGTATTGAAACCATAAACAAAATGAACGTTTTAGGATCAAAGGACTATGCTGAAGACAAAAACTTGTGGGAAATTTATCAAATTCCATGTGAATATGGCGCTTCCTATAGAGGACAGACCCGTAGAGCCTTGCATTTTTCGATTGAAGGAGCACAAGACCTACATTCAGAACTGTGACCTAAAGAAGTCATCGATGGCTAAACACTGTTACAAGACCATAAATTTCTCTTTGAAGAAGCAAAACTAATTATTTGACAAGCCAGATTCAACCACCAAATTTGATATTTTGGAAACTTTCCATATATATCAGTAGTCTTCGCAACTTGTTAATGACATGGCATCCACCCTATTTCTATCAAGTGCGTGGAAGCAACTAACCAAAACCCGTGACTGTAAACACCGTTCATGACATCATATGCAATTTGAATATTTATGTGCTATTCGTCCTGATGAAGCTAGGTCAACACCCAGCAAAACCATGGTCGACTTGAAAAATAAATATTTGTGACAACCACGTTGTATTCTCTTAATACGTATAATGTCACAAGATTGTAGTCTTTGAGATCAAGAGTATCTAGTACCTCCCCATTCACTGAGTGACATAATTCAACTTACAAATTTTTTTATCCGCTGCCTGCGTCGTCATTTTCATACTGCCAAAAAATAAGCAAATATTGATAAACACAGTCAATGTTCTTTTTTTTTTTGATTGGAGATTTAACAACCACTGTGAGCAACTCAGTTGACTATAAGCAGTCGCCCGTCTCTGATTCAGGGCCACTGGTTCCACGGAAGGGAAAGAGCCAGCGCCGTAAGACAAGCACAACATCCATGCCTCACCGGGATTCGAATCTGGACCCATCTCGGACGAATGATCCGAAGCCATCGCTTAGACCACTGCACCACCGGGGCGGACAATCAATGTTGACACATCACTGCATCAGCGGCAGATCCAGAAGTTTACCTTACGGGGGAGGGGCGATGCGCAGGTAAGAGAGAGATCATATCAGATCAGATGTAGAGGATTTTAGGGAGTGTCTGACCCCAGGTCTTAAACAACCCTTAGAAATAGGAAATTAGGAGATTTGGACTAGAATGCCGATAGGAAAAAGGAAAGTGACCCAGAACTGAGGTAGAAAGGGGGAGGAAGACGCCCTTATTTATTACCGGGAGAGAAAAGAGAGATTGTGAAAGTTGAAGTTTTACTCTTTCCTTGCATTGCAAGGCTTTTTAAACATCTTTCATGAAAATAATTGGTCTAAATTTTCAACCTGCGAACAAGAACGGTACAATCAGCGTTGTTTTCATGGCGTTCTGTTGCGCGCTTTTCCAAGGAAACCAGCTTGATGCTTTTTAAATCTCACACCTGGATAAGATCTTTTAAAAGAAAATTTGATCCCCTTTACTCACGTGGGACAATTTATGGAAATACAGTGGAAGCCTGTTATTTTTTTTTTTTTTTGATTGGAGGTTTAACGACCACCGTGAGCAACTCAATGGGCTATAAGCAGTCGCCCGTCCCTAATTTAGGGTCACTGGTTCCAGGGAAGGGAGAGAGCCAGTGCCGTAAGACAAACACAACACCCATGCCTCACCGGGATTCGAACCCGGACCCCAGACGGACGAATGATCAGAGGCCAGCGCCTTAGACCACTGCGCCACCAGGGCGGCAAGCCTGTTATAATGCGAGTATATGGGGACAAGGCGGTAAGCGCGCTATATCCGAATTTGAGTATGCATTTTGTTTGGGAGACACGATTGGACTCGCGTTATATACGACTCAGCGGTATAACCAACCGAATTATATCCAGTTCCCACTATATTTCCAGCTAAGAAATTTATTACTAGTTTTTGTTTTTGGCCCAATCGAGGTACTTATTTCGCTCTGTCACCTACACAACATCACGCACACTCCAGTCTAACACACACGGTGGCTTTCCCTTCGTCCAGTTACTAATGATACCAGACAATGCTTAAAACAGAACAAAGCACACCCATTGCTTTTCGTAGTCAAAACTTCTTTTCACTCCCGCTCTCAACTTTGTTTCTTAACCTGCAGCTTTTTCTTTTTTTATCTCCTGAAGCAAGAACAGAACGTTTTAATTGTATGTAATTTGACTACTAAGCTTGTGGTGTTAATTAAGACAATAAAAATAGCACCGTTTCTCACAATAAATATTTATTACCCATCGACCATAGTTTCGCAGTGCGTTTGGCTCGGCATCATCAGTACGAATGATGATTCGTCCTGATGATGCAGAGCCAAACACTCTGCGAAACTATAGTCGATGTATAATAAACATTTTGTGAAAAACCTTGCTATTTTTATTCTATAGAACATTTTAATTTCCAAATTTACAGCAAATTTTCATGTTACAAAAACTTTTACGAAAATCCGTGCACTTATTACGATAATTTTACATAAATAAATACATAAATTATTTACAATATTGGTCATTTAAAAGAGAAAAACCAGGTTGGAGGGGCGATCGTCTCCAGCTAGATCTGCTACTGCCCTGCACCACACTTAAGCTTAGAATTTAATGCAATTCATATGTATATGGTTAGAAGCAACCTCTCTCTGATTCAGGACAACTTGGTTTCATTAAAGGGAAAGAACTTCTGATACAGTATAATATAAATGATACAACATTCATACCTTACCTGTTTCAAATCCAGAACTGCACACGAAGTCACACAACTGTATCTCAGAGCACTCAACCACCAGTCAATCAGAATTTTTTTCAACTTTGGTAGGCTCAACGTGCGACAAGAATAGACTTCTACAGTAGTCTTTTCCTACCTGTGCGCAGGCTCGTAGCCAGAGAAGTTGGGAGAGGCTGCAGATGCTTTAAATCTGGCAACGATCGGACATTTCCTTACTCTATTCATATATGTGTACAATCGCTAAGAGGGGGGGGGAACAGGGAGCCCCTCTGGCTACGGACCTGCTTATGCGACACTACCTAGACTTCCATCTGTAGCTTTACAGTTACTACGTTACATCAGATTGGAAACTGGTCCTAGCACACAGCAAATCACTGGATGGAAACATTCATCCAGTGATTTGCTTTTGCACAAGAGGACAACAAGCAAGCCTGTTTCAGAAATATATCACTGATATACTGCACACCACCACTGATATCCATCTAGAATTTCCCCAAGGAAAGAAAAACTGTACCTACAGAAAACTTGAGATTTGGATTTATTTATACATAGAACATACATTATATTCTAAGAATTAATATCATCATCATTGTTAACCATTATCAATCCACTGCTGGACGAAGGTCACCCCAAGTTTCTTCTACAATGGTCTGTTTTGTGTCAGTCTCCTCCATGTTACTCCCGCATACTTTTGAATTTCATCCACCCATCTCACATGTGGTCTTCTTCTGGGTCTTTTCTTGTCCCTTGGAATTCAGTTTAAAATTTTGGCTGTCCATCGACGGTCTGTTCTTCTGACAATATGTCCAAGCCCATTGCCATTTCAGGGATTTTACTCAGATCATGATGTCTTCCACTGTTGTCATTTTTCTGATCCACGAGTTCCTCTTCTTATCTCTCCTGGTTACACCAACCATGCATCTCTCCATGCTTCTTTGAATTGTATGTAGTCTTTGTATGTCTCTTTTAGTTAAGGTCCACTTTGAATCCAGTTTAAAATTTTGGCTGTCCATCGACGGTCTGTTCTTCTGACAATATGTCCAAGCCCATTGCCATTTCAGGGATTTTACTCTGATCATGATGTCTTCCACTGTTGTCATTTTTCTGATCCACGAGTTCCTCTTCTTATCTCTCCTGGTTACACCAAGCATGCATCTCTCCATGCTTCTTTGAATTGTATGTAGTCTTTGTATGTCTCTTTTAGTTAAGGTCCACGTCTCTGCACCATACGTAAGCACTGGAAGGATGCATTGATCAAACACTTTTCTTTTAAGACATAATGGCATATTGCTCTTGAAAATCATGCTGTTTCTTCCAAAAGCTCTCCAGGCAAGTTTTATACGCCGATTAATTTCTTTAATATCAATGTGACCCTCACTTGATATCTGCTGCCCAAGATAAATGTAGGTATTGGTTATCTCCTGCTTTCCCCCATAAATCGATAAATCTTCATTTTTTGTAAAAGCATTGTACATCACTTTTGTCTTCTGAAAGTTCATTTTTAATCCCACTTCAGCAAGTTTCTGGGTCATACTCTGCTGCTCTGATGGGGTAGTTGCAAAAATGACTATGTCCTCAGCAAAACGAAGGTGAGTTAGATAATCTCCATGAATCTTTATCCCTTTGTTTCCCCAGTTCAGTGATTGAAAGACATTTTCCAATGTGGCATTAAAGATTTTGGGGAATATAGATATAAGAATTAATATAAAGTAGCTTATTTCTCATACTGCATTTTTGTTAACTTGTGGTATTACAGAATCATATTTTCTACTTGAGTCTGCATATAGTCTATGCTTTTTTAATGGGGACCAGATGGGGGGGGGGATACAAATTCTAAGTGTTTGCAGTATAACACATGTCCCCATTGGAAAAGTGGTTAAATATTTTGGGACTTTATCATTTAAAGCATAAAAAGATATTGTGTTCTTTCTAACAGCATACATTTTATTCCTTAGAACAAATGGCCTTAAATTATGGGCAGGTGACTCTTTCTACTCTTAAATGCAATGAGGGTTTTTAAACTTGGAGAGAGATCCACACACTATTCAGAATGTTCTATCTTTGCTGCAAAAACTGTCTTCATCAAAGATTTTGTTCAGAAAACTAATAATTCTGGAAATCGTTGCTGTCTACTTCCTCGGCAAAGGTTGGTGAGCGAAAGGTTGTAACTAAGTACCTTTTGAATTGTGTAAAACAATCTCTGTGACAATCATAATTCTTCGAGATTTTTTAGAAAGTTATTTGGTCCAATAATCTATGTTGTGCTCTGTTTCCAGATCCTTTGGATTTCCATTCACAGGTTCTTATATTTCGAGATTTTCTCAGACACTGTTCTTTAGATGCTTTCTGTAAGTGGAACTGCTACATCCATTAGTTGTGTGTCCTTCAGTGTCTGTCTATAATTACAATGTCAGGTTGATTGTGGTCAATGGGTCTTGTCTGTTTATTATTATTGTTATAATTTTGTACTCGATCTCTGCTAAACAAATTATCATTTTGTGCTGCGTTAACATTCCTCTCCTTTTAATTACAAGAATACTGTGTTGAGGTAGATTGGCTACTAGTGCTTTTTTCATGGATGTGGGAACAGGGGACAATCAGAAAATTTGCTTACGAACTTTTATGCCATTTGAGAATATTTTTATGAATCATCTTACTGAGTTCCTGCAATGAATCACAGGTAATCCTATGAAATGTGTTCAAGATCTGTTTTAAAATTACTCTAGGGAAGAAATTTGAACTGGCCAGAACTTGTCACTTACACTGGTTTCCATAAATTAAGAAACAACATGAAATTTGAAGTTTTTGTAAAAAAGAAAATCGACAATGAAAGTGAATGAACCTAACATAATAGGGTAATTTTTTACTTGACAGGGTCAAATATAATAAATGAATCTACAAAAATGCATCTAAATATTCAGATCAGTGCTTTAGGTTAAAAGGAGGCAGTTGTATTTCATGTCATATCTCTTCTGAATTTAAAAATTTGTGTTCACTGTTAGGTAAACACAAATTTTATCATGCTATTTTTTTCATTTAAAAACTTGTGTTTTACTGTTATGGTGACATTGTGATCCGCGTTTGGTGCGAGTGCGCATGACCACACACCCTGTGGTGACGATGCAAGCACGAACAGGCAGCCTTATAAACCGGCATGTAGTCGATACCCCATGAAAGCGAAAAGCACCGGCCCACGCATACAAGAGTACAGAGTGACAAGAATGCCGGGTAGACACCAGAGACATCGATTTATGCAACTTACGGACTTTGAGAGACGTCTGATCATCGGGCTGAAAACCGCAGGGTTGTTGGTGCGCTGTATAGCCAGCACATGGATCGTTCTGACCATACCGTCCGACTGTGTTGGGTGCAGTGGACACGTGATGGCACTGCCACATGGCGGAGCAGCTCCGGACGGACCAGGAGGACCACCGGTAGAGAGGATCGACGGATCATGCACCAGGCATGAATGGATTCCAAGGGGACCCGGTCCACTATACAGGCAGACGTAGCGGCTCCGTTGTGCCCACGAATTATTTCCCTAACGCCTCGCGGAAGCGAATCTGTAATCCCAGCGCCCCTTACATGTGCTGCCATGTGTCCATGGTGCCAGGCCAGAGCGACGTTGTATGCCACAGACTGACGACGTGTGGTGTTTAGCGATGAGTGCCGCTTCGTTTTGGGGACAAATGATCATCGTGTCTGGGTATGGAGGTCCCCGAGTCAACAGCACAATCCAATCCTAGCGCCACACCTCACCCACTGCAGGCATTATGGTCTGGGGAGCCATTGCCTACGATAGCCGATCAGCTCTAATAGTGGTACTTGGATCATTGACGAGCCAGCGGTATGTGGATGAGATCCTACAAGCCCATGTGCTCCCCTTCCTGGTGCGCTATACCAGCAGGATAATGCCCACCCACAAACGGCTCGGATTGCCCAGAACTGCCTACATCATGTCCAGACACTTCCATGGCCTGCCCGCTAACCGGATATGTCCCCTATCGAGCATCTGTGGGGCCAGTTGAAATGCCGGCTGCCACACTATCCGGGATTTGGAGCACACCGTCCAACACGTGTGGGCCAGTCTGCTGCAGGACAACATCTGTCGTTTTTTCGCCTTCATGCCAAACCATATTGCAGCATGTATCGCCCACGAGGCGATGTGACGCACTATTGAAGAAGATCAGACTGCGTGCCACACATCCCCCTGTAATTGTCTTGCAGCTCTGTTTTTGCCATCATGTGTATCATTTATCTGTATCATTATGTCCATAAAATTTCAGTTCAATCCGATGCTTCCTTCTTGGCGTAAATATTTCATTGTCCACGAGTGTACTATACTTTTATGTTTAGCCATTGTTAAGTACACGCTTCTGTTTTTTATGAGCCTGCCCTGCTATTGTTGTGCTAGACATGTATTTATGCCCGCTTACTTGTGCGTTCACGAGTTAATGATAAAAATACAGTTTAGGACATATCGCACATGTTGTATATAACAATCTGAAACGAACACAGAACTATATTATAGTTCCTTTAAAAAGCAAAATAATAGAAAAAGAAAGGGAAGAACCACATACCATCACAACAGACGTTTAAGACATCCAAACTGGAGATGCAAACGTATTAGTGGCACTGCATTACAGCAAACTGGGGATGCAATTGCATAGCTGCCAACTAAATTTAATGAAAAACCAGAAGATTGCCAAAAAAAAAAAAAATCCAGAAGATTGCATAATAATCAGCATGATTTTTCTGACGTTAGTTTGTTATACAATATCAAATGTCCACAGAGCTAAAACTGTATCTTGTTTTGCAATAGTTACACACAAATTTTTATATGCACTGCAACAAAACAAGGGAAATATTAACCAAGAAGCCCATTATGTATAGTTTACTAGGTTTTGAAACACTACATCCATACAAGTCAGCAAGAAAAATTCTATCCTTTTGAATACATACGCAGAATCTGACAAGAAACACGTAAAATACACTCCGAAGAGTTTTACCATTGTGTAAAGATATGCATCGGGACGGTATTTCGTCTTTCAGCTGCCCCAGTGTCGCAGTGGTCTAAGCGATGACTTCTGATCATTCATCCGGAAGGGGTCCGGGTTCGAATTCCAGTGTGGCATGAACGTTGTGTTTGTCTTACGGCACTGGCTCTCTCCCTTCCCTGGAACCAGTGACCCTAAATTAGGGACGGGCGACTGCTTATAGCCCATTGAGTTGCTCATGGTGGTCGTTAAACCTCCAATAAAAAAATAAATAAAAATTCGTCTTTCAAAAACGGAAGTAAACGAAATAAAGATTTTTTCCGTAATCATAAATTCGTTTTTCCACGATGTTGCCTCTGCTCAGTATTGTTGTTATATATCATTTTATTCCATAAATATTTGAATTTCAGTTTGAAACTGGAGGAAAAATTTCAGAAAACGGAAATTCGACGGCGTAAAAATTCTCCTGCAATCTTCAGGCATGAGAGTGCCACGGCTTCTAGAATTTCTCCTTTTCCGTCTTAATTTGCGTTATTCTCAAGATCGATGCATAACTGAACAGAAATTTTGGGGCAATTTGTATTGGTGAAGGATGCTTTCCACCTGAAACTTTCGAAAACGGAAATTTTGTCTTTCAAAAGTTTTAAAAACGAAAGTTAGACGCATTGAAGATTTTTCCCATAATCATAATTTTATTTTTAATGCGATGTTTCCTCTGCCTAGAATTGTTGTTAAATATCCTTTTATTTCATAACTATTTGTATTTCACTTTGAAAATGGAGGGGGAAATGTTTGAAAACGGAAATCAGACGTAGCAAAGATTTCTCAATTAACTGTAATTTTTTCTCAACGATGTTCCAAACAAGTGTCCTGTGTTCTTCAATATTCCCCCAAAAAAGGTTTGCATTTCATCTTGATAAGGGGGGGGAGGTCCAAAAACGAAAGTGACGAAGCTGAAAAGTCTGTAAGAATTGATGCATGGTGTTCAAAAGTATTAATATCCTCAAAGTTACACTTTATCTTATCAAAAATAGTGAAAGCTATCATGCATTCATGGTTCTCACAAACTGAAAGTTTTTCTGCATGATGGATAAAATTGTCATCCAAGGGCATAAAAGAAAGAAAAAAAAAGTGACAATAAAGAAATGCGAAGGGTAACAAAGATATCAACGAAATGAAAATTTAAGCACTGGATGCTGCTTAGCTGCAGAGTCAATAAAAGACAAATGTGGCTGTGGTACTTGCTGAGAAGTTTATGCTGGCCGAAATCGCCATCCAGAATTTTAGTTACTCTTCAATTGTGTTTGTAAAAAAAAAATATTTTTGGCTCCTAAAAAATTGTGAATGGCTCCTAAATATTTAGCTGCACGGGCCATTTAGCACATGGCAAATTTTTTAGTTTCATACCCTGGTGTTGACGTTCAGTAAATCGTTGGGCCATTAAATTTTGTTAATGCGAACAGGGGCATGCCATTCTTGTGAATGAACCTTGCAGTGGAAGACCGGTTGAGGAGTTTACCTGACAGAGTTTTTGGAAACTGGAATGCTAACAATTCATCACATCACACTGAAATAATAAAGAACCTATGCCAGAGGGTGTGTCAAGTTAGGAAGTCAACTGCCCTGATTTTATTGCTGCATAACAATGCAAGACCACACACTTCTTGTGAAACACTTGACACTCTCCAGAGGCTTAAATGTGAGGTTCTCTCCCATCTGCCTGGACTTGGCACTGACAACTTTTGAAATCTTAAAAGTGATCTCAAGAGGATTTATTTCATCTCAGATGATGAAGTGAAGCATGCTGTCACATTATGTATCAGACAGAGAAACCCTGAATTCTGCATTGATGGTATGCATAAACTTGTCTTATGTTGGGGAAAATGTATTGAACAACAAGGTGACTACATAGAAAAATAGCATACCTGCCAACCTGAGAAAATTAAAAAATGTAAAATTGCGTGCAAATGACATTTCTTATGATTTTTTTAAAACTATGTGCAAAAAACATTTATAATGAATTTAGCTATGTACAAGTAAAAAAAATGCAAATATTTTTGCATTTTATAATTTTTAGATGTTTTTAATATAAACAAATTATATCACATTTTGATACCATACTCAACGTTTTCCGTCGTCCATAGCTGACTGACGATTTCCATAGCATACTTGATGTTTTCCGTTGTGACCTACGATTATTATCATAGCATGCTTGAAGTTTTCCATCGTCCGTAGTGGACCGACGATTTCCATAGCATACTCGACATTTTCCGTCGTCCGTAGCGGACCGACGATTTCCATAGCATACTCGACATTTTCCGTCGTCCACAGTGGACCGACTATTTCCATAGCATACTCGATGTTTTCCGTTGTCCGTAGCGTACCGACGATTATCATAGCATCCCAATGTTTTCCGTCGTCCGTAGCGGACCGGCGATTTCCATAGCATACTCGATGTTTTCCGTTGTCCGTAGAGGACCAACTATTTCCATAGTAACTACGTAAAATCCGCAGTGTTTGGAGTCTCTAAATCTTTTTCCCACCGCATATGATCTTTATTCAGCGTCAAGCATAACAGTGTGCACGGAGAATTTACTGTGTCGAAGTCCAGACGATGGCGATAGGGCACTGGTGTTCTGGCGCACCCAACGAGATAGAAGTACGTAGAGCGCTTACGTCGGGGAACGGGTGAAGCCACCGGAAGCAAGTGGCAGCCATGTTTGATGAGGTACAGAACGATTTCCATTCCGTGTTAAGAAAGGGAGTTTTCGTAATATATGGTTTGATGTTAAATAAGGATATAACTCAGAAATGTTGTTATAAACACCTAGGGGTGAGACTAAAACTTTAATGTATCAAATAACGCTTTTCATTGTTAGTTGGCGGCAATAGTGTTTTAAAAAGAAAATGATATTTTAATGGATGCAGCTTGCTCTCGTTGAATAAAATCTCATGCCGTAATTTTTTGACATTTCTCAAATTTTTTGGAACCAATTTTCAGTGAAATATAAGTCAGCGGTAATAGAGTAAATGAAAAAAAAAAAGAAATAAAAAAATAAAAAATGCAGTTGCAGTCAATCCGCAATTTCGGTAAAAATCTTAGATATTCGTGGGTCATCACCATGAGAATGCTGAATCATCCCACAGCTTATCACTCCAAATACATAGACGCCAAATATTTTATGAGAGTTTTAAATGAAAAAAAAAAAAAGTTCAAAGAAAAACGGAAAACAAACAATGAGTTTACACAGCCAAGAGGTACCAATATTAAAATACTTTTACCAACTGCCCCTATCTTATATAATCAGAAGAAAACTACTACTTAACTGGTTTTTATTTAATAAAAATTAAAAGTCCTTCGCACTGGGCATGTTTCTAATCTGTTTGTTAGCCTTAACATTGGACAACACAGATCTGTAAACCTTATTCGTGGGTAGGCAAGGCAATTGTGGTAACTTGACCATAATAAAGGTATCTCCCAGTACATACACTAAATACTTCACACAATATAATTCTCTCTCTCTCTCTCTATGTATATATAAGACCCAGAAGATGACCCCATGGGAGATGAATGGATGAAATTCGAAATCATGCAGGAGTGACACGGAGGAGACAGGCTCAAGACAGACAACCGTGGAAGAAACTTGGGGAGGCCTTCATCCAGCAGTGTATTGATAATGGTTGATGTTATACATATATCAGTAAAAAGAAGTAAAGCACACTCATGTAGTAATTAGACCACATCAACACTGCACCTTGCTGCAGGAATTAGACGTAGTAGAAATAAACATAGAATTAACCAGAAGTAACCCACTTTCATGGTTCTAGACAAAAATGACATAGAATAAAACAACTCAGGAACCCCAAACCACTCTTTAGGGAAAGACATCTGGAGCCCCAAAGTTAAATCATAGCTTAAGGGTTACCGAAAAACCCAGAAGACCCCATGGGAGATGGGTGGATGAAATTCGAAAGCATGTCGGAGTAACATGGAGGAGATAGGCTCAAGACATACAGTTGCGGAAGAAACTTGTGGAGACCCTCGTCCAGTAGTGGATTGATAATGGTTGACAATGATGATAATGATATATATATATTTTGATTATATACAGTATACATATATTGTAATGATAATAGTTGTCAATGATGATGATATATATACCATTATCAATCCACTGCTGAATGAAGGTCTCCCCAAGTTTCTTCCACAATTGTGTGTCTTGAGCCTGTCTCCTCCATATTACTCCGGCATGCTTTCGAATTCCATCCACCCATCTCCCATGAGTCTTCTGTCCCTCGAAATACAGTTCAAAATTTCAGTCATCCATCGGTGGTCTGTTCTTCTGGCAACATGTCCAGCCCATTGCCATTTCAGTGGTTTCACTCTCTCTCTCTCTGTATATATATATTCTTTGAGTTGTCTGCATTCTTTGCATCTCTTTTTTTGGTATCAAAAGAAAAATTTTTCTATATATCCTGCTTTTCTTTTTTTAGTTAAGGTCATACATACAGTATCATCATCATCATCATTGTCAACCATTATCAATCCACTGCTGGACGAAGGTCTCCCCAAGTTTCCTCCACAACGGTCTGTCTTGTGCCAGTCTCCTCCATGTCACTCCCGCATATTTACGAATTTCATCCACCCATCTCCCATGTGGTCTTTTTCTGGGTCTTTTCCTGTCCCTTGGAATCCAATCTAAAATTTCGGCTGTCCATCTATGGTCTGTCCTTCTGGCAGTATGTCCAGCCCATTGCCATTTCAGGGATTTAACTCTGATCATGATGTCTTCCACTCTCGTCATTTTTCGGATCCACGAGTTCCTCTTCTTATCTCTCCTGGTTATACCAAGCATGCACCTCTCCATGCTTCTTTGAGTTGTCTGCAGCCTTTGTATGTCTCTTTTAGTTAAGGTCCACGTCTCTGCACCATACGTAAGCACTGGAAGGATGCATTGATCAAACACTTTTCTTTTAAGACATAATGGCATATTGCTCTTGAAAATTATGCTGTTTCTTCCAAAAGCTCTCCAGGCAAGTTTTGTACGCCGATTAATTTCTTCATCAATGTGACCCTCACTTGATATCTGCTGTCCAAGATAAACATACGTATCTGTTATCTCCAGTTTTTCTCCATCAATCGATAAATCTTCATTTCTTGTAAAAGCATTGAACATCACTTTTGTCTTCTGAAAGTTCATTTTTAATCCTACTTCTTTACTCTTGTCAGCAAGTTCCTGGATCATACTCTGCAGCTCTGATGGGGTAGTTGCAAAAATGACTACGTCATCAGCAAAACGAAGGTGGGTTAGATAATCTCCATTAATCTTTATCCCTTTGTTTTCCCAGTTCAGTGATTGAAAGACATTTTCCAATGTGGCATTAAAGAGCTTCGGAGATATGGTGTCACCTTGTCTCACTCCCTTTCCAATTTTTATGTGTGTTGTATTTTCAAACAGCCGAATCTTTGCACTTGCATTTTCATAGATGTTATTAATAATATTAATGTATGCATCTTCAATACCGCAGGATTTCAGAGCCGTGGTAACTGCTGATGGTTTCACCCGAATCAAAGGCTTTTTCATAATCGATAAAAGCCATGCACAATGGAAGTTCATATTCCCTCGCTCTTTCAATTAGTTCTCTCAGTACGTGGATATGATCTATTGTGCTGTAGCCACTCCTGAATCCAGCTTGTTCTCTCGGTTGAGCCATGTCCAGTGTTACCTTCAAGCGGTGTGAAAGAACTTTAGTGAAGATTTTATAAACCACTGATAGGAGGCTGATAGGTCTGTAGTTCCTGAGATCCTCAATGTCACCTTTTTTATGTAGCAGGATCATTGTAGCATTGTTCCAATCCTCAGGAATCTTCCCTTCATTAAGGCATCGAGTGAAAATTTGGGCGAGTACTGTTTCAATTTCTCCACTTGCTTCTTGTATGATGTCTATAGTAATTCCATCTTCTCCTGGAGCTTTCCCCCGCTTCATGTTCTTGATTGCATGAGCAACTTCTGCTGGGAGGACTGGAAGAACTCTGGTACCTTTCATGATGTCTGGAGTACATGTATCATCCCTTTCATATAGTTTGGAGTAGAAATCTTTCACTCTTGTCAAAATTTCGCCTCTATTTCTTGTTATAGAACCATCTTCTTTTCTCAGAGCCATAATCTGTTTTCTTCCCTTACTGAGATGTCCCTTTGCTATCTTTAGGCTTTGGTTGTTTTCAATTGCTTTCCTCACTAGCTCACAGTTGAATTTCCTTACGTCTTCAGTGATACTTTTTCGTGCTGTCTTGCATAGCTCTATATATTCCACTTTGGAAGTCACATCTTCTTTAGTTGTCCTCATCTCTCTTCTTTTTTGCATCAACATTTTGGTTTTTCCTGATAATTTGTTCACATGAAACTTGTTCTTAGACCCAGCTAATTTTGTTGCTGTTTCCATAAGAGCTTTTGGTTACTTTTCTGTTAACTTCAGAAATATCCACTTCTTCCGATGTTAGGCCTTCTAAAGCAGAGAATCTGTTCTTCAGTTCCAACTTGAAGGTATTATTGCATTTTTTAAGGTTGGTTATGTCAATACATTTTGTTTGTCTTATGAGCTTGCCACGTTCCAGTTTAGTGTTGAGGTGCATCTTACATCTCACCAATCTATGGTCACTACCTGTGTTGAACTTGTTTAGCACACTGCAGTCTTCGATGACGAATTTTTTTGTTACACATAATAAAATCAATTTCACTTGTCGTCCCAATTGGATGTCTCCATGTCCATTTCCTGTGTGGCTTTTTCTTGAAAAAGGAATTCAAGATGAAAAATCCTTCTGCCTCTGCAAACTCAACGAGAGTATTTCCACGCTGGTTTCTGTTGCCGTGACCGAATTTACCTACTGAAGTTTCATTCTGTTGCCGTTGCCCTATTTTTGCATTGAAATCTCCCATAATTATCTTCAAGTGCTGCTTACCTTTATTATTTAGATGACGAATTTCCTCATAAAATTCTTCAATTTCTTCTTCAGGATGACTTGTGGTGGGTGTATAAGTTTGAATAATCTGAGCCTGGTATCTTCTCGATAGTTGGATAACGAGTCGTGCAGCTCTGTCAGAGGAACTTTCAACTTCTACCACTTTATCCTTCAGTTTCTTGTTTATTATAAATCCAACACCACTAGTTCTGCCAGTATCTGTCCCACGATAATAGAAGAGATGTCCACTTTTCAGTTCAATGAGATCTTCTCCTTTTCTCCTTACCTCACTCAGCCCGACGATGTCCCACTTGATCCTTTGTAGTTCCTCTTCCAATTCAAGAAGCCTTGAATCAGAAGATAGGGAGCGTCCGTTGTAGGTAGCCAAGGTCAGCATCAAATGGCAGCCTAGTCCGGTCCTCCGGGGATTCTTAGCACCCTCTGCCTTCATGTCGCACTGGCCGCTGCCTTGGCCAGGTACATTCCAGCTGCCGGAGACTGAGGGCCAAGATTTAAGTTGTAGAGTCATTTTGGAGGTGTTTGGCCATAACTCACCACGCTGGCCAAGCGGGTTGGTGAGTGTGGGATAGCATTTCCTCTGATCCCGATGGTATAGTTATACCGCTATTTGCGGTCGTCAGAGCCCCTTTAGTGGGAACAGGATGCACCACGAGAAGGCGGGGTTGACATTTGTCAAGGAGAGGCTGTGATGTTACGCATCACCTGACCTTTATATATATATATATACATCTGGTTATGATGTCGTCCACCCTCTCTTTCTCTCTCTCTCTATATATATATATAAAACATTACTTACCCTTTTCCTGTATTTTTTATTCTGTCAGTTTACTTTTTGATGTATTTTAACAGCAGGAATAGGCTAACCCTTTTTTTGATGAAAATTATTTTATTTATGTATCTACATATGTTTATTTGCTATGTATTATTTAACTATCTTCCAAGGTTTATCCGTAAGAAAAAGAATTGAAAATAATTATTCTTAAGTGCAGTTTAAATAAACTTGGTGACCTAATATGTTGTAGTTACAGATATATATATATATATATATATATATCTATATCACTTCTGTAACTCCCCTGTGACCTAGGTATAGACAGACATTGGGGCAATATGATGCTCCAAATGCTATTTACAGTTAGCAACACCAGTACCGAGTAGCTAAAAATAGTTTTATGTACTTTTTCAACCTAAAAAGACTTATAATTTTTGGTATCAAAAGAAAAATCTTTCTACACATCCTGCTTTTAATATCTGGGCAGGTAAATTTTCTCTGGGCATGTATTATTTTAGATATTTTTCAAGCTCTGGGCTGAGTGACCAAAAAATTCAGATTATGGACTTTAATTTTTTATGGGACAAAATTTTTTTTTTTTTTTTGTTTCAGTATTAAGTATTTAATATTTTTTATTTGCACTTTCATATTTTACTTTTTTTTTTAAGAAGCCTAGTTTTTTGTTGTCCCAAAGCTGAAATTTTGTAGTTTTCACCTGATATTTGTACACATTTTGGCAATTGTTAAGATGTACTGCACATAGTTTTTTTTTTTTTTTTGTTTCAATTTTAAGGGCACAGCCCCTTATTAATATGAAGTGAGAAATTAACAACCACTGATTTGCATTCATGATGTGCAAAAAGTTTGGCGAGCAAATGTTTATGTTTTGTGTTGTTATTTTGTGGGTTCCTTCAACAGTCTTGCTGGAAATACAAGTGCGTCTGATTTGTATTTTAGAGAAATACAGGCACAACTTGTTCAATTCAAAGAAAGATTGATTTACGTGAGTGATATTTGTTCAATACTAACCTCTCATATATATGGTTGATGCAAAAGGAATAACTGGCAATTTATACATGGACATACTGACTGTACATTCATCATGAATCAGAGGTCACATTCTTCAATATATTTTATGTTATTTGCATTTTTGAGGTACCATTGTACTCCCTGTTTCCTATTTTCAGTTTTAAATCAATATTGCCTGTATTTTTGCCACCCAAAAACCACACACATTGTACTAACACATTCACAAATAAAGAGTATTCTGTCAAGAAATTTTCAAGCTCCCCACTCTCACTTTGTTGCAGTAATACTACAGATTAATCACTAATCAGAGACAAATGCCTAGAACACAAGCTGGGTGACCCTGTGCTTTCAGATAAAATACTAGATTGTTTCCTGACAGGTGTCAGCAAGCAATAAATTTATATTACCAATCACAATTATTACTTCTGCAATTTAAGTAACCATAAATTGATTACTTTACCAGTATTTGCTATCTAATGGGCATTAGCCATGGGTACATGATCTTTATCACATAAAAAGAAATTGCTGCTTCCTAAGATTTTGAAATATTTGTTGTCTTGTCAGACAAGTTGCAAGTACACTGTACAGATTCTAGAATATATATGCAAATGCCATTTGCAAAACATCCTTAAGTATATGTTAAAAAAAAAAAAAAAAAACACTAGCATAAGTAAAAATTGTTCCCAAAAAGCCTCAAAGTTGGTAACTCACAATTAACCTCATCTTCCCATAAACATGATTCAGTGTTCACATTGAGTACGACTGTTTACAAAATATAAGGAATAAAAAGTCTTAAGATAACACAGATATTGAAATGGTTCATCTGCTGGTTTAATCACCAGCTACACGGATTAGATGTCCTATTTTCTGCGTTTGATTAACTGAGCATTTACAGCCCAACCTTATTTAAAAATGCTTACTTGTGAAATGTAGGGCTAACCTTCCAAAAGTGGACTAAATGGCATTTTATTGTTGAAATAATTATCCAACATGTGCTGATAATTGTGAATATTCACAAAACATAACACGATCTCCGAGCAGCTGAAAGAACCGAGGTGACTCCTTGACACACGCAGAATTTGTACCTCATCAAAGATGGCGGGCTCTCCCCACGTTGGCTTCAGCTGCCACAGCAGAGAACCAATCACAGAAGCACTCTATGTATTTCTATCTCGTTGGGCGCACCATAACGCAAAATTCCCATCTCGGTTATGTATTTTATTTATAGGGATATTTTTAACAAAAAATACTGAAAATTTTAAAAATCCGGAAGAAAAGTTCTTCCAGCCGGAAAACCGGAAGACCGTATAAAAAAAAGGAAAACTTCCGCAAATTCCGGAAGAGTTGGCAGGTATGATTTAACTGAAACATTAAGAAATATTTCTTAAGGAAGATTTAATTTTTTTAATATGCGGAAATGCGTAAAAAATAGCGATCTATGCGTAAAATCGTAAAGAACAGTAAAAATGCGTAAATTTTATGCGTAATGCGTAAAAGTTGGCAGGTATGAAATAGGTATGTCAATTTATGCCTATCATATTGTACTTTCATTTCAGTTTTGATTTGTGCAAATACATCATTTCTTTTTCTGGATATCTAACTCTGAGCATCACTTATCAGCCTGCCCTCATTCATTAACTTACCCATAGTGGCACAAAAAGGAATTATAACAGCTATCTTGTTTTAATCTATGTCAAGAAGAAAAATATCTTTCTCGCACGCACACACATACATATAAGTCAGATTTTTAATAAAGATGGAAAAGCTGTAATTTAAAGTACAATTTTACCCAAAACAAAGTATATTTATCACATTACTTTTAAAAAATGCCACATAAGAAAATTGGTACACAAGACTACTGCATGACAACAAAATGAGCAGCCATACTGAAATACTTTTGATTTTTTGATTTCTTTATTTGATAGTTTAGCACTTAGATACCATTTGCTTCACTTGACTTCACCTTTGCCAGTTCTAATGTTTTAGCTGCCATTTCCAGAGCTCCATCTCGAGACTTGTTGCCACCAATAAATCCAGATGCATGGACAAATATGCATCCAGGGATGCCACTAATTTTGCTTAGTTCTTCATCACGAAAGCCACGCCATTCTTCTGGAAGTGATAACCTATTAGTGAAGGACTGTCCTTCAACTGGAACACACTGTACTCTGTAAGTACCATTTGAATCAGGGTATATAATGAATTTTGGCTGTGGACTAATGTTTAAATCTTTCTCCAATGTAAATAAATGTTCTTGCCATGGACACGGTCCTTCTTTAAACTCAAGAATTTCTCCACTTGGGTGCTCATCGTATCTTTCCAACAAAACACTTTCAACTATCTTCTTTGCTGGCCACCAAACCTCGGAGTAGCTCTTTACTTTCTCGATAAATTCCCCTCCAACCAATCCCATTGCTTTTTTAAATCCTGCATTAAAATCTGGAGCTTTGTCATTCCACTTTGGATTCAAATGCTTCACTCTAGAACTGACATTTGTGGTAACAAAATACTTAGGAGTACTACAACAAGCAGGTACACCATTATCAATGCCATCAATTTCTTCCATGAAATTTTCATACATTTTTTTGAAGATTATATTTACCTTCTCATCATTGGGGTTTACACCTAAAATTTCAGACAATATATGATGCCCAAAGTGGAAGTAAACAAGCCCTGCGCTGCTTAGCTTCGTAGTCCACGGATATTCACCATTCAGGCTGTTCATGCTTTCGTTAAAAGTTCGCTGATGATGATCATAGCGATGTCTTGATGGATCAAAATCTCCTCCAACATCAACCACAATGTCACATTCATCTAGTATCTTTTTGTCCCTGGATCTCACAATCTCATAAAGCTTGTACTCAGGCAAAAGCTTCAAAAGGAAACAAGCAAGAGCTTCATCACAATGAAAGCAGCCATCGTGAGTTCCTATTTTCCGGCTAGAGACACGCATGCTCTTGTTCTTGGGTTCACCAGCACCTTCCATCTTATTCCTACAAAAATACATAAGAAAAAATATTCCATAAAAAAATTAAATAACTTAAATTAGCAAAAGTTTAAAAGTGCATTCAGAAAATGTCTTGAAAGCAAATTAATACAGGCAACCTCAACAGACATATCACAGTTTATGACAGAAGGGTGCAGAACCAGAACACAGCAGATTGATTGCAATTTACTGATCATGATCATGCAATTTACTGCACAAGGTGACAGATATTAAGTTTGAAACAGATCTAACTTTGGCTTAAGTGAGCAGTAAATGCAAATCCCCCTCCCATTTGTATTAAATGCAACTCACGTTTGTTTCCTATATTTTTGTACAGGTGTTTTAAAAGAGTACAGATTTAATAAAAATGAAAATTCTATCATCTAAGATGTTTACGAGGATCTGCACAGTGAGTGGTTGTTTTTAATCTGCCAATGCTGTCGCTTTGTCTGTCTTTCTGTATAGGAAGGTTATCAAACTTACTTAAATCACACTCAAGCGGGGGGATTCCAAATTTCAGGTCTTTTTACTAAGAGGACACCCTTACTACTTGATTTCAATGGCAGGATTTGAAAGAATTGCTGTACTCTTGTTGATAATTTATGATAAGTAAAAAGTTTAAGTTATATAATAATTCACAAAGCTGAATTTCCAGCAGGTGTTCTGTTGGCAAGTGTGGTATCTGTATCCTACTGATGGTTTTACCCAAATGTGTGAGTGCATTCCTATATGCCAATCACATTACTAAAACACTTATTCTCCTATTTTGTACTTAGAATTATTTTAATAACTTTTCAACAACAATGAAAAATGAACCACAACCCAGCATGGTCAGGAGTAGCACCTACACTGGTTTCCACAAATTAAGGAGCAAGACTAAATTTTGAAGTGTCTCAAAAACTACGGTGAGTTTTTTATATGAAATTTGAGGAAAATGTATGATTTAATATGCCTTTCCATATTATATGTACAAAATAAGAAAGCCGATCATTAATTAAAGAACAAATAGGATGCACACCTGGTCACAAAGCATCTTATAGCTAGAGAGCAAAAGTGAGTCAAAATGGTGTGTAGTCACCCCTCGCAGAAAAACATGCTTCACAGTGATGTTTCATGCTTATAATGAGTGTTCAGAAGCCATCCCTCCTGAGAATAACAACCTTTGCTCCACTTGGGGCAAGCTCCTACAAGTTTGGGGTTTTTTTTCTTTTCTGAGAGAAACGTTTACGTGAACAGTTTTCAGGACACAAAACCAAAATGAGCTTTTGGTGTCATTTATTACTACAACGGAGATGAGAAAGTTCGAAGTGTTACATATTTTGGGAACAAAGGCTACCATGTTTATACTTAAGCGAAGAAGAGAAAAGGTGTTTACATATATTGAACAAAAGTATGCACAGAGGTCTAAACCTAATGGCACTTCTCTCTATGTTATATTTTATTTATAACTAAGGTAGTTCACTTCAGTAGAGCACCTTTTTGTTTCTCTAGTGCAGGGGTCTTCAAATTTTTCTGAATTGCAGAAAACATGACAAAATAGAATAGGACTAACAGGCCACACAAAAAAAGAAGAGTAAATATGCATGTATTTATGATGAATATTGATTATTTCAGAGAGGTTTTGAATCCTAAAACTGGGGGTTGGGGAAAAGAAACAGTGCAAACACATGGTATCTATGTTACAAAGAATTTGCTCCTGGATTCAAAAAAATTTATGGTATTCCCTCAAGATGTTTATCAACAACACTGAAAATAGAACAAACTTTATGAGTGAAGGACAGGCTGTCCTTCACTCATAAAGTTTGTTCTATTTTCAAGTCTTTTGGCTACAGGATTGCAGTCAAACCACCTCCACATCTTCTCAAACTCATCCTTAAGGACAGAAATCTAAATGAACCCCTAGATTTACAAGGTGTCTACTCTATCCCTATCAACACTTCCACAGGCGTTACCAACTATATTGGTAGTACTTACCATGGCATAAACCGGTGTTTGATGAAGCATATCGCTGATGTTAAGAAAGGTAGCCCTTCCACTCCCTTTCAATTTTAACCATCAGCGATACGTCCGCAGCTCCCGATTGGCACAATGTTAAGCGAATCGCCCCGTTCAGCAATCGGCATGCCCTCAGATACTGCGAAAGCATTGAAATCTACCTTACCCCTAACACCTGCAATACTGACGCACCTTTTAACATCCCTATTATTTGGAAAGCGATTTTGAAATCTGGCAACAACTGACGCTTTTACCACGTGTCTCATTCCATGGCTGATGAAGGTAGAAGTCGCTACCAAAACGTCCCACTCTTAATATTTCAACGTAACTTACGCGTGTGATCACAATTTCAAGAATTCTTTTAAAACCCAGTGAGTTGAAACATGAAATGCAACTGTCTCCTTTGAACCTAAAGCACTGATTTGAATATTTTGATGCATTTTTGTAGACTTGCTTATTATATTTGACACTGTCAAGTAAAAAATAACCCTATTATGTTAGGTTCATTCACTTCCATTGTCGATTTTCTTTTTTACAAAAACTTCAAATTTCATGTTGTTTCTTAATTTATGGAAACCAGTGTAAGTGACAAGTTCTGGCCAGTTTAATTTTCTTCCCTAGGGTAATTTTAAAACAGATCTTGAACACATTTCATGGGATTACCTGTGATTCATTGCAGGGACTCAGTAAGATGATTCATAAAAATATTCTCAAATGGCATAAAAGTTCGTAAGCAAATTTTCTGATTGTCCCCTGTTCCCACATCCATGAAAAACACTAGTAGCCAATGTACCTCAACACAGTATTCTTGTCATTAAAAGGAGAGGAATGTTAACGCAGCACAAAATGATAATTTGTTTAGCAGAGATAGAGTACAAAATAATAACAATAATAATAAACAGACAAGACCCATTGACCACAATCAACCTGACATTGTAATTGCAGACAGACACTGAAGGACACACAACTAATGGATGTAGCAGTTCCACTTACAGAAAGCATCTAAAGAACAGTGTCTGAGAAAATCTCGAAATATAAGGACCTGTGAATGGAAATCCAAAGGATCTGGAAACAGAGCACAACACAGATTATTAGACCAAATAACTTTCTAAAAAATATCGAAGAATTATGATTGTCACAGAGATTGTTTTACACAATTCAAAAGGTACTTAGTTACAACCTTTCGCTCACCAACCTTTGCCGAGGAAGTAGACAACAACGATTTCCAGAATTATTAGTTTTCTGAACAAAAATCTTTGATGAAGACAGTTTTTGCAGCAAAGATAGAACATTCTGAATAGTGTGTGTATCTCTCTCCAAGTTTAAAAACCCTCATTGCATTTAAGAGTAGAAAGAGTCACCTGCTCATAATTTAGGGCCATTTGTTCTAAGGAATAGAATGTATGCTGTTAGAAAGAACACAACACTCGGGTCTTACTTGGAAACTGAGCCCATGTGTAGCAGCACACTCAAGATTACATTTAAAAAAAAAAATCCTTTTTTAGACTTGTACGGGGGTGGATTTTATATGGGGGGGGGCTTTTTGGTATGTATCATAAATGGTGGGTTTCGTATATAATAAACTACAGCTGTAAGTTTCATTTTAATAAAATTCATATTTGACAAAGTTTTCTTTGTTGGAGCATTTTTTAAAAACTTCAGCAACAATGGATTAAGTGCATTTGAAAATGTTTGTCATTTTATTGCTTACATATTTTTCTTTTTCTTGTAAAATAGTCAAACCTGGTAAACAAAGACTTCTGAATAACGGTAACCTCCAAGCAACAGCAAGTTTTGGTTAGTACAGAACAGATGCCATAGGATTAACATTAACGAATGAAACCTCTGAACAGTGCACAACGACGGTCACCCCATTCAGTCCTGAGAGAGATCTAACATACACTTCATTCCAGGGTTTTAAACAGGTACTTTGACACAAGAGATAAGACACGGATAAAGAATATTGGTAAAGAAACTGTGCCTCAGGCGGGACGGACTGGGTTACGACTACAGTAACCATATTTCCCGAGTTCGAATTTGGGACAGATGAATAGGTAATGTCAAGTGCTTGGTTAAAAATATCCCCTCCCTCTGTCCCGCTGGGGTTAGGGGGCTGAGGTAGGTGTTGAAACGCAGCATGCTTGACTTTTGTTACTATATGTATTTATCTCTAAAATGAACAATAAAAAAATAATAATAGGTAGTTTGAATCAAAATGATTACCTACAAAAAACTTAATTTCATTATTTGTAGAAAGTATTCGTTCCATTTTATTCTAAGTACTTGCCGTTGAAGTGGTTGACGATGTATACCAATCGTACTTCTACGACGAAGACAACTTCTTTATGAGCATTTTGTCCCTTTTTATTTTTTCATACATTTCCATGCAAGATTCCAATTGATTCAGTTGGATGATCAACAAGGCTTTACCACATTCAATTGTCATTGAAGATTTCTCTGATCTCCAGAAATTATTAATTATTGAAAATGCCCTTTTTGTTCTCCCCACATGTGTGGTTTGTGCTGCACAGCTTTACAACATGGCCGTTGTGATTTCGAATCCGTCCAAGCTCGATCAGCAAGCGGTGATTATTGCTTTTTTTAATTCTCCCACACCTGCGGGTGTAACTTTTCGTTCGTTTTAATAAAGCCACTGGAACAGGTTTCGTTTGATCACGCCTTACATGTAAATAATTAAATCAGGATAAAATTTGGGATTTTTTTTTGTGGGGGCGGACACCGGGACAGACTTCTGAAATTCGAGACATATGGTCATCATAGTTACGGCAGTATAGTGATTTACTTTTGTGAAAAGGAGTTATAGTTTAGTTCTACGTAATGTGAGGTCTGGCTAGCGTGAATGTTTCAATTGCCCCCTGAATGCTGTGGGGGTGGTTTTTTGGTGCCTCAAAAGCTACCTACCCATTGGCTGCAAAGTCTCTTGATGTGGTCCCTGTCAATTTTGTTAGCTGTGTAGTTACACTTCATTTTCTAATAATTTTTTTCTTCACTATAGTGTACTCTAATCCAGGGCGCAAAATTTGCGGTTGCCCAGTCGCCAATGGCGACCAGAAATTTAATGTTGGCGAGCAGTAAAAATATTAAATTGTTTTCCTGTTCGGCATTTGATGCCGTCGGGCGGTATCTTCACAAAAATAATTTGAACTGTGATGGTGTCTTCACTTTCAGTAAAATGTTATCTTAAAATATTTCAGTCTGAGAGGCATCTTGAGTATTTATTGTATTTAACTGTGCTTTCTTTCTTTTTTTCGTCATCATGAAACGTTTTCAGTAAAACGATCTTTGACGGAAGCGTATCAATCACTGCGTCATCACCAGCAGCCCAGCGAGCTAGCGAGAGCCTCTTCTGTGGGCTGCACAGCAACAGCCAGGGGTTGCGCTGCCGATCGCCTTCTTCGCAATTGCAAAAATAAAATCGTCTTGGCGAAGAGAAAAGAGCTTTGCCGATTACCTTTTTTGTACTGTTATAACACTTTTGGCGATAAAAAAATGAACTCGGCGAATAAATTGGCGAAAACTGTAGAAGTGCCCTGGCAACAGCTGATGCGAAGCTCGCTGAAAGGAACCCCCAAAGCATTGTGGGAGGAAGTGTTTCTTCCCCTCGTGTGTTTTTAAGTCTAACTCAGAATGGGGATGGGCATATCGGTGGATATTCATTCCCGAAACATTCACGCATCCGTAATATGGGTGGAAATTTTTGATGCATCAGTGAAATAGAACCAAAGAATTGGCATCTTTCCCATCTGCAGCAGTTATTGGACACATCGATGAATAAATCGCTGTTCAATATATCGGTGATAGCTCACTAATTCAACATCGAGTAACCATAATATTTGTTAAAGTGCTTGATGTATCGTAAACCTCGATGCACTGGCTCCAGTAACATCGAGGATAAGAACTCTAGTTTCGGCAACGAAACATTGCAGAAAAACGGCATAAAAAATTGCTAATTTGCGACATAGAAAGGTGATATTCCCTTTCTCAGTATAAGAATAAGAAAAAGGAAGGTGATATTTCCTTTTTCTGTATAAGAATACGAAAAAGACAAATTCATTTACTTATTGCAGAAAAATTTTGAGTTCATTGCGCTATTGCAGTTTCAAACATCGGTCATGAAACCTCGTTTTTTTTGGGGAGGGCTTATTGGTTCCTATAACATCAAGGAAAAGAACTCGATTTTCGGTGATGAAGCATCGAGCAAAACGGCAAAGAAGTCCCCAATTCATGACCTAAGATTATATTTAAAAGAATGCAGCAAAGAGAAATTCATTTACTTCACGTAGAAAATATTCTTTTGCAGTTTCTAGCGTCGATTATCACTTGGAAAAAACGTCAACGTCAATACTCAAAAACACTGATATTTTTCCCCATTCGTACTCCGATTAATCTTTGCTGTACCAGCCGGGATTCCGGGAAGCGTATTTATGTACATATGAGGAAAAGGAGCGTGGTGGTGGAGGTGCTGACAATTTGCTTTATGGGGATTGGGTTGTGGTGTATGACCAACATTTTTTTAAATGTTATTTTAGTTATTTCTTTTCCTCCAGTGCTCACTCAAAAATATTGGCTTCTGATTACTTTCCTGGTTTAATTCAACCTGGAGGGTTATTATTATTACTATTATTTTCTAAGATCTCAGCTGCAGCACAATAACAGAGTTGTATATATATACAAATATTTGCATACACAATCATTAAAACAGAAACTTGCTGCAAATTCACTGTCTCACTCTTTCACTGTCTCTTGCAGGTCACAGTGGTGTGATGGCGAGTGATTTTTTTTTTTTTTTTTTTTGGCTGGTAGAGTTAGACCTGAAATTTTGAGCCCTGTCTAATCTTAATCTTCCAGCTTGCTATTTTTAAGAGCTGTTTAAGACCAGACATGGCACTGCTTTATTGAAAATCCTTACATCATAATTTATTTTATTGCTAATGCTTTATTCATCATTTGGAGAAAGCACCACAACTGATTTCTTTGTGCATCAGCTACATGTACTTATTCTGCTTTTGTACAAAAACAACAATGGACTAGAAATGCTAACTCAGGCCTAACCTCTGAACAATGGCCACCTCCCAACAATGGTCACTTTTACAGATCCAAACAGTGTCCATTATTTGGAAGTTTCACTATACATTACAGCGTTCAAATTTAGTGGTCCGCTGGCCACTGACCAGTAAAACTCCTGTCGGACCACTAAACTATTGATTTTACTGGTCATTTCGCCAGTAAGTTTGTTTTTTCTAATTTGTCACCTAGGTTAAAAATGAATTTCTATTTCTTTTATCTTGCTGTATAGTTTTCTTTTTAGGCTGCAAACTAATAGTAGGTTTAAAAACAAATATTGGAGATAATTCCATTGAAAGTATACGTTATTTTCAACATATATTGTACATAAATGTCTTTACATTTTTTTTTATTATTTTTTCTTATGGACCAATGGCCACTTTGGTGGACCAGTGGTTTGCTAATTCTAGTGGTCTGCTGGACCAGTAGAAGATTTATTTTTAATTCTAACACTGCATTAACATTACTAACCTGAAAGAAAATCATTATTCACAATATAAAAATTAATTAGACCCTTCCTAAAACTTTGTCAGCTGGTCTTAACCCTTTGTAGTTTCCCTTTCCTTTAAACTATTCTAAAGCATGAGTGATTGTGAGGTCAAATAAGAAATCCTGAAAACAGGGAGACAAAAGTAATGAGTATGCTGAGTTCACTTAGGGTGCAAACTGTTATTTTGGACTACATGTGTTACTTATAAAACAGTTTTTCATAAATATTCTAACTTAGATATTCTTTGGAGAAATAAATTGATAAGTAAAGCAATCATGAATTTAAAATCAAACAGCTTAAAAACAATTTTTGTTTACATTTTTTTTTACACAGAATAAAATCTAAAAACAACTAACCTGTTTTCAGGGATCATAGCATACTTCTGGAAAATTTTAGGTAGGAATTTTAGGAATTTTAGGAATTTTTAGAAAATTTTAGGAAAATTTTAGGAGTGTATTTCAATAAAAACTAGATGTATATTTGTATACATCTAGTAAAACAACTTTGTATACATTGTAAAGAGTTTGCTTCACACCCTTCAACCATATATACTGATAGACTGCGCATGACATCAAAATTTCTGGCTCCAACATAAAATCACATGACAACAGTCAAAAAGATGGGTTACACCTGCTGTGCTTATGGTTGCTCTGAGCGATATAGTAAAGAAAGTTCTATGATTTTTCATGGGTAAGAAACGAATTAAATACCTAAGTCAATAAAGTTCAATTACTTAACCAGAAACTTGCAGCTATTGATATAAAAATATAGTAACTTAAGAAAAAAAAATGGAATGCATGTTCCAAATTCTTCGCAAATGTTCATCACATTATAAATCACAAAATGTAAACAACCCGATCATGCATGTATATAGCTCATAAGTAAACTTACCTGAAGAGTTTTCATTATATATGAGGCGCATTCACATAATACACCGAAAACACTGAAGTTCTGCAGCGTAAATTAGTAATCATAACAGCATTTTTACACGAAATTTGGAGTCTGATGATGACGTGCCCAATGTTTGAGCCATGGCGGCTTTGATGCAGCTATTGCCAATGTGCAGTCCATTAGTATATATGGTCGAAGTTAACACCCAAATTTTTTTGCATAACGTCTAATGTCTAAAGTTTAAGTATGATTTACTTCTAATGTTCAGTTCTTATCTTTTCACGTGTTATTATCATATTCAAGTATATTTACCACATTCAAGTTTCACTTTGAACATTAATATGCTGTTGAACCAGAAGCAATTCACGATTTTCACAGTAAAGTTTTCAGGTTTCACATTAAATTATAATATCCTAAAAAGGTAATTGAAAACCAAGAACTATGTACAATTGTTCACTGAATTACTTTTTTCATATTATTGTTTTAACCTTTTCCTGATTAGCCCTATCTTTTTCTGCTTCTACCACAACTAATTTACTTTCAGTTTTCTTTATTTCAGCTGAACCTTGTATGATCAAGTTAGAGGCAACTGCTATTTCAACAGTATTTTGTTTTTCTACAGCTTTTCTCATTCTTTCTGTTCCCTCTTGAATTATTGCTAGGGAGGCTTCTTTATCGTTTTTAAGTCTATTTATTTCTGCATCATTTTCTTTTATTTTGTCATCAAACTCAGCTTTTCTTTTTTTCTCTAGCTGCTTTTCCTTATTTTCCCTCTCTTTCTGCTTCCTTTCTTTTACCTTTTTTGATTCTTCTTCCTTCAGCTTATCAACATACTCTTTATAAAATTTATGTGAATCACAAACACTATTTAACAAATTTCTTGTTATGGGAACTTTACTTACACATCCATAGTGTTTAATGGCCCCTTTAACTATTCTTAATGATGTTATAGTTGAGTCTTTTAAGTTAGCCTTGTCCTTCCTTAACAGAGCAGTGTTAACCGAAAATCCCCTTTCTGCATCAGCATTACCATGAGGTAAAACTAAAATTGACTTTATGAGTTTAGCAAGATTTGAGTATTTTTCTTTTCCGCTAGAGTCTTTAATACTAAATATATTACGCCAGTAATGATCAATCCGCACTGGAATATGCCCCTTAATCTGAAAATTTCACTAGTTCATCTAGAGTTGGCTTATCGCAATTTAAAAGTTTCCACTCTTCTCTTACTCTATCAATTTGTTCCTCAGACAGATGCAAAACACTTGAAATTCTGGTTATTTCCGAAAGTCCTTCAGTGACTGAAAGTTGAGTTGACTCTTTCTTTGGTTCTTTTACCTTTAAAACTTCTATGTCTCTTAGCTTTTGATTGCAGAATGGCAAATTTGACTTTAAATATTTTGTGGTTGCAATTAGTGATGATCTTACATCTAAGAGAAATAATTTCTGCCTGGTCTCCTGAACATTCCTGAGGAGATTTTTTGTCTTCATACCAACTTCTAACTCCCCTAGTTTTTTCCATGAATTTTTGTTTTCAAAATCTACATTCTTTAGGTCTTCTCCAAATTTCCCTGCAATAACATCATCTTGGATAAACTGAGCCATAACATTCCTCATTAAAGTATTTAAATCAGAATATAACTGGTGTATTTTTGGTTCTTCACTCTGATAACATAATGAAAACTTTTCAAAATTTTGGTGTGAAAATGAAATTAATGCTAAATTGCAAGGAGTAAGCTCATTTTTCAGGAAACAGTGAATTCTTTTTATACCTTGCCGAATTGCGCAGTTGTTTTTCAAATACTTTTTGAGATGGCAAGAAGTTTAAAAAATATTCTGTAATATTTAGCCATTGATCCAAGAGCCTCTGGGCTACAGAACCAACGGTTAACCATCTGTTGCTGACATGACGCAAAAGAAATTTGGCAGTGACCAATGTTATATCCTCGACAGATTTATAATCCTCTCGTCTTGCAGCACTACTCTTTAAAGTAATGCATATCAGTAGCAAATTCGTCAAAATCTATATTTAAGCTTGTCAAAAAAATTTTAAATGCATTACTAACAACATGCAGGTTGCAAAAACCTAGTTCCAAAGATTTCTGGCCTGTTTCTTGTTTTACAACTTCATTGAATTTGCGTAAAAAGCACTTATTTACATTTGGGCTGTCCATGGATACACAAATAATTCTTTGTGGAATAACTTTTTTTACGGGTCTTTTAGAGGTTATTTTTAATGAAAGTTGGTTGTCAAATTTTCGAACTAAAGCCTAGTTCGTCATCAGGACTATGTCACTGGAGTAGTTGCTGCCACTCAATTGGAAGAGACCATCCGCAATTATCGTTAATTGTGGTACTTCTTCTTCTTGCTATTTCGATCCCTTCTTCTAGTTTTCTCTTTACTAAGTTTGACTGGTGGGCGATTATTTTCACTGAGTCCCAATTTATGGAGTGTCCACTTGCTTGTACATGTCTGTCTAGCCCTGTTTTGTTCCCAATGTTCCTAATAGCTGCTTGGTGTTCTTTCATTCGGACCTTAATACTTCTCCCTGTTTCTCCTATATAGCTGAGTCCGCAGTTACAGTCGATGCAGTAAATTACTCCTTCCTGCAATTGGATGTCCAATTCTTTCTGCTTTAAAGCTGGCAGGAATTTCTTTATTTTGTTATTAAGATCTGGAGCTAGCCTGATATTATATTTTGCTCCGATCCTTTTCAGTTTCTCGAAAAGTCCCTTGTGGTACGTAATTTTGCTGGTGAATTTGAAGTTGGTTTTTCCTGCTTCTTTTTTGGCACTTGTTTAAATATTTTCTCAACATATGGGGAGGGGTAATTGTTTTCTGCCAACATTTCCTTTAATTCTTCTTTGTGAAGATCTTTTTGAGAAGCTGAAGAGACCAGGATTTCAATTTTTTCCAAAAATTGTCTCGCTGTATTCGATTTAATATAATCAGGGTGGAATGAGCAGAAGTCTAACATCTTCCCTGTGTTGGTGGGTTTTCTAAAAAGCTGAGTGAATATTTTCCCTTCTCTTGAGGTCAAGGTTAAATCCAGGTAATTGATGCTATGGTCTTTTTCCTGTTCCAGGGTGTACTTCAAGGTATTCTCTAGTAAGTTAAATTCTTCCAGAATCTGAGAGGGTAGAGATTGGTCCACAGTATCTACTATAATTAGGACATCATCCATGTACCTTACATAGAGAGCAAACAAGGAGGGTTGTATAAGGATTTTTGCCTCTAGTTTACTTATATAATAATTTGCTAGCAGAGGTGCTAGTGGAGAACCCATTGCAAGTCCTGAAGTTTGCCTGTAATATTTCTTTCCAAACTGGAAGAAATTATTCTTGAAGGAAAATAGGAGCAGTTCATATATGCCAAGTAGTATTTCTCTATTGTGATTATGGAATACTATTTTTTCCGCAAGGTCATCTGCAATGAATTCCAGTAGGAGGTCCAGGTTAATGTTGGTATACATAGAGACTATATCCAGGCTTGCCATTACTGGATGAATTAATTCTGGCAAGTTGTCCAGTTTTCTTTTTAGCTGCATGGAATTTTTTAGTAGGTAGGGAGGAGAAGGGAAAATATCTCTGAGGTGACCAAGTAAATAATAATTAATGTTGGAGAGTGGCGAATTTCTAGTGTCTATTATAGGTCTTATTGGATGGCCTTCTTTGTGAACTTTTATCGTACCATAGATCTGTGGAATTCTTGACTGGATTTTGGAGAAGTTTTTGAAGAGCTCATTAAGCTGTTTTTATTTCTTAAAGAGCTGATTAATTTCTTAAGATTTTTTACAGTTTGATCTATAGGATTACCATTGAGTTCTTCATAATAAGGCTTGCTCAATTCAGCTTCCATTTTATTGTAATACTTCTCTTTTTCTACCAATACTCAAAACTTTGCTCTTATCTGCTCTCAGTGCTACTACTTTATCATTGGCTTTGAATTTTTTAAGGTCAGTAATGGCACTTCTATTAAAATTGTAATCAACTTTTACTGGCTTTTTTACAAATTTTGAGACGCAGTCTGAGAATTCTTTCCTTAAAGTAACTGCTGTATTTTCATCTTCTCTTTCCACCTTACTACAGATGCTTTCTAAATCAATCAGTATACGTTTTTTATCAAGTGTTGCGAAGGAAAGGTTGTAATTATATCCCTTATTGAGGAGATTAATCAGGTTTTCATCTACTCCTTCTTCCGTCAGATCCATGACATGTTTGTTAGTGGTGGATGGTATTAACTGTGGGCCAGGTGCTGTAGACATTAACTTTGGACTTAACCATTTATTTTCTTTAATTTTCAATTTTTCCTTAAACTTTTTGTTTTTATCTCTCACTGCTTTAGCTAACCAATTATCAATATTTTTCTTTTCTGCTTCCGGAATTTCACCTAATGAAGAGGTCCAAATACGAGTTTCTATTCGTTCGCATTGCTCAATAGTTTTGAATTTATTACGAATCGCGCCATTCACCGTTTTTAGTTCTATTTTTCTAATAAAATTTCTTGACAGATTTTCCGCGATGTTTTTCGTGAGTCTCAAAGAAGGTGGAACAAAATTAGCTCTTTTACATTTCTTAAGAAAATACAGTTGTGACTTACATTTGTCGCTTTTGCACTTACTCCTTTCTATCTTTCTGATGTTTCGCCATATATCCAGCCCGTATGTGGTTTTAATCCTAGTTGTAAATGCATTTATGGCACCTCTATTCATAGTGATTGTGGAATAACTTTTTTTACGGGTCTTTTAGAGGTTATTTTTAATGAAAGTTGGTTGTCAAATTTTCGAACTAAAGCCTAGTTCGTCATCAGGACTATGTCACTGGAGTAGTTGCTGCCACTCAATTGGAAGAGACCATCCGCAATTATCGTTAATTGTGGTACTTCTTCTTCTTGCTATTTCGATCCCTTCTTCTAGTTTTCTCTTTACTAAGTTTGACTGGTGGGCGATTATTTTCACTGAGTCCCAATTTATGGAGTGTCCACTTGCTTGTACATGTCTGTCTAGCCCTGTTTTGTTCCCAATGTTCCTAATAGCTGCTTGGTGTTCTTTCATTCGGACCTTAATACTTCTCCCTGTTTCTCCTATATAGCTGAGTCCGCAGTTACAGTCGATGCAGTAAATTACTCCTTCCTGCAATTGGATGTCCAATTCTTTCTGCTTTAAAGCTGGCAGGAATTTCTTTATTTTGTTATTAAGATCTGGAGCTAGCCTGATATTATATTTTGCTCCGATCCTTTTCAGTTTCTCGAAAAGTCCCTTGTGGTACGTAATTTTGCTGGTGAATTTGAAGTTGGTTTTTCCTGCTTCTTTTTTGGCACTTGTTTAAATATTTTCTCAACATATGGGGAGGGGTAATTGTTTTCTGCCAACATTTCCTTTAATTCTTCTTTGTGAAGATCTTTTTGAGAAGCAAAATAATCGCCCACCAGTCAAACTTAGTAAAGAGAAAACTAGAAGAAGGGATCGAAATAGCAAGAAGAAGAAGTACCACAATTAACGATAATTGCGGATGGTCTCTTCCAATTGAGTGGCAGCAACTACTCCAGTGACATAGTCCTGATGACGAACTAGGCTTTAGTTCGAAAATTTGACAACCAACTTTCATTAAAAATAACCTCTAAAAGACCCGTAAAAAAAGTTATTCCACAATCACTATGAATAGAGGTGCCATAAATGCATTTACAACTAGGATTAAAACCACATACGGGCTGGATATATGGCGAAACATCAGAAAGATAGAAAGGAGTAAGTGCAAAAGCGACAAATGTAAGTCACAACTGTATTTTCTTAAGAAATGTAAAAGAGCTAATTTTGTTCCACCTTCTTTGAGACTCACGAAAAACATCGCGGAAAATCTGTCAAGAAATTTTATTAGAAAAATAGAACTAAAAACGGTGAATGGCGCGATTCGTAATAAATTCAAAACTATTGAGCAATGCGAACGAATAGAAACTCGTATTTGGACCTCTTCATTAGGTGAAATTCCGGAAGCAGAAAAGAAAAATATTGATAATTGGTTAGCTAAAGCAGTGAGAGATAAAAACAAAAAGTTTAAGGAAAAATTGAAAATTAAAGAAAATAAATGGTTAAGTCCAAAGTTAATGTCTACAGCACCTGGCCCACAGTTAATACCATCCACCACTAACAAACATGTCATGGATCTGACGGAAGAAGGAGTAGATGAAAACCTGATTAATCTCCTCAATAAGGGATATAATTACAACCTTTCCTTCGCAACACTTGATAAAAAACGTATACTGATTGATTTAGAAAGCATCTGTAGTAAGGTGGAAAGAGAAGATGAAAATACAGCAGTTACTTTAAGGAAAGAATTCTCAGACTGCGTCTCAAAATTTGTAAAAAAGCCAGTAAAAGTTGATTACAATTTTAATAGAAGTGCCATTACTGACCTTAAAAAATTCAAAGCCAATGATAAAGTAGTAGCACTGAGAGCAGATAAGAGCAAAGTTTTGGTATTGGTAGAAAAAGAGAAGTATTACAATAAAATGGAAGCTGAATTGAGCAAGCCTTATTATGAAGAACTCAATGGTAATCCTATAGATCAAACTGTAAAAAATCTTAAGAAATTAATCAGCTCTTTAAGAAATAAAAAACAGCTTAATGAGCTCTTCAAAAACTTCTCCAAAATCCAGTCAAGAATTCCACAGATCTATGGTACGATAAAAGTTCACAAAGAAGGCCATCCAATAAGACCTATAATAGACACTAGAAATTCGCCACTCTCCAACATTAATTATTATTTACTTGGTCACCTCAGAGATATTTTCCCTTCTCCTCCCTACCTACTAAAAAATTCCATGCAGCTAAAAAGAAAACTGGACAACTTGCCAGAATTAATTCATCCAGTAATGGCAAGCCTGGATATAGTCTCTATGTATACCAACATTAACCTGGACCTCCTACTGGAATTCATTGCAGATGACCTTGCGGAAAAAATAGTATTCCATAATCACAATAGAGAAATACTACTTGGCATATATGAACTGCTCCTATTTTCCTTCAAGAATAATTTCTTCCAGTTTGGAAAGAAATATTACAGGCAAACTTCAGGACTTGCAATGGGTTCTCCACTAGCACCTCTGCTAGCAAATTATTATATAAGTAAACTAGAGGCAAAAATCCTTATACAACCCTCCTTGTTTGCTCTCTATGTAAGGTACATGGATGATGTCCTAATTATAGTAGATACTGTGGACCAATCTCTACCCTCTCAGATTCTGGAAGAATTTAACTTACTAGAGAATACCTTGAAGTACACCCTGGAACAGGAAAAAGACCATAGCATCAATTACCTGGATTTAACCTTGACCTCAAGAGAAGGGAAAATATTCACTCAGCTTTTTAGAAAACCCACCAACACAGGGAAGATGTTAGACTTCTGCTCATTCCACCCTGATTATATTAAATCGAATACAGCGAGACAATTTTTGGAAAAAATTGAAATCCTGGTCTCTTCAGCTTCTCAAAAGATCTTCACAAAGAAGAATTAAAGGAAATGTTGGCAGAAAACAATTACCCCTCCCCATATGTTGAGAAAATATTTAAACAAGTGCCAAAAAAGAAGCAGGAAAAAACCAACTTCAAATTCACCAGCAAAATTACGTACCACAAGGGACTTTTCGAGAAACTGAAAAGGATCGGAGCAAAATATAATATCAGGCTAGCTCCAGATCTTAATAACAAAATAAAGAAATTCCTGCCAGCTTTAAAGCAGAAAGAATTGGACATCCAATTGCAGGAAGGAGTAATTTACTGCATCGACTGTAACTGCGGACTCAGCTATATAGGAGAAACAGGGAGAAGTATTAAGGTCCGAATGAAAGAACACCAAGCAGCTATTAGGAACATTGGGAACAAAACAGGGCTAGACAGACATGTACAAGCAAGTGGACACTCCATAAATTGGGACTCAGTGAAAATAATCGCCCACCAGTCAAACTTAGTAAAGAGAAAACTAGAAGAAGGGATCGAAATAGCAAGAAGAAGAAGTACCACAATTAACGATAATTGCGGATGGTCTCTTCCAATTGAGTGGCAGCAACTACTCCAGTGACATAGTCCTGATGACGAACTAGGCTTTAGTTCGAAAATTTGACAACCAACTTTCATTAAAAATAACCTCTAAAAGACCCGTAAAAAAGTTATTCCACAATCACTATGAATAGAGGTGCCATAAATGCATTTACAACAAATAATTCTGTTCAACGAAATATTGAAGGATGATAACACATCAAGAATTTCTTTTAGCAAAATATCTGCTGTTGCATGACCCAGAAAAACGCTTGTTAGGTATCGGCAAGAAACTGAATTTATTTCTGAAGACCAGTACCTGAGATACACATCCAACTGCCGTTTCACTTGTGTATTTGTAGTTTCATCAAATGCTATAGTAACCTTTCCTGGGCTACTAGATGCAATGTCTTTTTTCAAATCCTCTTCAAAATATTTTGACAATCCATGTGATATCACATAAGCAACTTTTTTTTTCTTTAAGTTGCATTTTGGCTGCAATAGCAGAATCAGGAAACATTTCTTTGAAAAGTTCAACTGTTTCAGTGCATGAAACAAAAGACATATTGTCCTTAGCAACTTTCATGGCCCATAATGCTTCGGCTTTAGCCAACTGTAAATCATGACTCAGTACTTCACTAATATTTGTTTTGGGCTGAAGATCCCGTCCTCCAAAGGCTTTCAGGATGGACTTATTTTGAAATTTACTTTGAAATTTCTGCAAATGTTTTTTCCTTTATGATGCGCTTTTACTTGTGAAAAGCCACTATTAGAAATGTTGAAAATTTCTGAACACAATATACACTTAGCAGAAAATATTGTTTCAGTTGCAGAACACCATTCTTTCAACTTCACTCCGTCCAATTCTTTGGCGAGCCACGCATCTTGAAATTTCGTTTTGGATTTAGGCATCTTAAACACTTGTATTACTAACCAGAAAATGAAAGGGAAGTACAAAAACACGTTCCAATATTGCAAAACCAGACAACTTCCCGAAATTTGGCTGCGAGGATGTCAGAAGATATGAAAAAAAAAAAAAAAAAAAAAAAAGCAGGTCACCACTAGAGAACTGAACCTGCACACAGCACAGAGAACACCATAAAAGACGTAAAACCAGAAACTATCATACGCATCTCACGCAAGTTCAGTCAAAGCGAGTCGGAGCCGAGATATATTGCGCATCGAAGGTCGCTGTCGCCGACGCATGATCGAAGGTCAATGATCACGTGCTCTACTGCCTGCCAAGATAATACTCAGCTACCATCCCATCGTCATTACCGGAGGTTACGGAAGGAGACCACATGTTTCCTCTTTGCTTCCACCCACCTGCGGTTTACAATAACAAAACATCAGCAGAAAGAGGAGGTTCCACAAGGCATGTACAAAAATAAAGTATGATCTTCTGCGTGCCAAAGCGCAAACCAGGGGTGAAAATGACCCCTCCCCTTTTCCCTTAGATCTCTTGTTACTCTCGAAAACTGTTCGAAGGCAAAAAAAAAATGGAACGCCCGCCCCGAAGCAAGTGCATCTCGATGGCGTCATTTTCCCCTCCCTTCAGCAGCACAGCATATAGGCTGTGTTTCTACAATAACAGGTCTTTTTTACCTTACCGTAATGGTAAATTTATTGGCGTTAATAACGGTTGTGTTTTTAATAAAAATAAGCTTACGAAAATTTTAGGATGAATAGCAAATTTTAGGTCTAATTTTAGGAATTTAAGGAGGGTCACAAAATATTAGGAATTTTAGGAATTTTAGGAGGAATGCGATCCCTGTGTTTTATAAAAGTATAGGTTGATGAATTCCAAAAGTTCAACCTTTTTTTAAAAAAAACATCAATTTTGTCTGGTTTTTCCCTCAGCATAATCAGATTTTCTTTTACACCTTTCATTTTTACTAACCTCTGGAATCTCTACACATTTTTTAATGTCACAATGTTTTTTTTTTTTTTTCTAGCCAGTTTTCAACACTGCTATTAGATTTTTCAATACTACTTTGCAAATCCTTCTTGTAATTAACTAAACTATTTACCAAATTTTGGAGCAGTTTTTTATTTAGTGACTCATTAAATGGATCCCTGGTGTCATATTTCTTACATTTTGTTGTCAAGGATGTTAAGAGATCATATTTAACTGTCTGCATAGCATCTAGGGAGTCTACATTTAGAGAAGTCTAATCTTCAGTCATGATGTTACCCATAAAGCTGTAGGCACCTTCAATAACAGCACCATGGAAACAACTTAAACATGCTTTAACCATTTTCTTCAGTGAGGGATGTTTTGGATTATCAACTTTTAGAGCAAAAACGTTTGCCCAGTACTCATCTAGAGAATACTGCTTTTTATTTGTTATCCAGGGATCAGTTTGACATATCCGAATTTCACGGTTGACAGCTTGTGTTTCAAAGTCATTTAAAACATGAGAAAGTGAACTGGCAAGATTGAAAAGGGCACAAAGTTGTTGTCTTACCCCAAAGTTTAGGGGACGTCCAGTGAAACTGATAAAAAGAGAATTGTCTAAAGGCAATTTTTTCAACATGTACTCTCCACTATACATATAAGGTTTCCTCAAAAAAAATTTAAATCTAAGATAACAGAATCAGTCTCCTTTTGTTTGGCAATTATCATTTGTGCATCTGATCCCACATACAGCAACTTGTCTGACAATTGAGAATTAGCGTCTCACACATAGAACTTTAATAATTCTTTGTAACATCAAATAGAAGTAATTGCTTGTTCCAAGTTTATAAGTGAGTCACAGAAAAATTATCATCAACCTCCACCGGGAATCGAACCCAGGGTCTTCTAGTTACGTGCCGGACATGCTCGCATTCCCGGTGGCAGCCGATGAGAATTTTTCCGTTACTCACTTATAAACGCGGAACGAGCGATGACTTCTATTTGATATTCCTAATCCATGCTAATTGTGTGTATTAATTCTTTGTAAGATTTACAGGTACACAAAACTTCTGGTTTCATGAAATACATAAAAAATTCTGAAACTAAATTGAACCAAGTGATATGTAGTCGATGTAACATTGGCTTTTTATTTTCAAATAACTTTACATATTTGTTAAATTCAGGTAAAACTGAAGTGAACATAACACATATGCAACATTTTTATTTGGTATGGTAAAGCAGCCATTTACCATTCAAACTTTGCACATACTTGCTTCTTTTGTTAGGTTTTGTGACTTTAGAGTTGTATACAAACTATCTAAGCTTTTCTTCTGAGTAGTACTTTCTTTTTTTTTTTTTTTGTTAAATACTTTTAATATTTGGTTGGTACAGCTCTTTATCTCCTTCAGGAACCCAGAAAAAAGAAAAAAGTATAAGTGCATCCCGAAGTATTTTTATTCTCTCCACTGTCAGAAGGCATACCCACCGATAGTCTGGCCTTAGAGGTTTCAATCATTTAACACCCAACGTAGAACATATTTAAAATATATATATCTCTCTCCCTCTTCATGTCATAGTACATGTCATCAAAAAGAGTTTCTAAATAATTACTGAACTGTGATATAAACTTCTTCGCAGAGTTACTAGCGCATGGCAGATATCGCCATCCACATTTAGTAGATGAGGTGCCTTTTCTTCAAGCAGCCTGGTTTCGACACCCTTTTTTTCCCCTATACATGTCATTGCAGGAATCCATCAACATGCTTATAAGATTTTGCCGCAGAATTTCATTTTCTTCAAATACTTTTATAATGGCAGAAAAAATGGATAAAGCATTAATATTTTTAAGTTTTACTAACTGAAGATGTTGCATGACAACCAGGGCTTGTAGCCCAGGGGAGGGACAGGCCGGGCTGCGCCCGACCTGTGTTTCCTTTTGCCCGTACTAGCGACTTGCACAATAGTATAGTGCCCGACCACTTTCCCATCTTTTGCCCGACCACTTTCCCATCTTTTGCCAGACCACTTTCCCATCTTTTGCCCGACCACTTTTCCATCTTTTGCCCGACCACTTTCCCATCTTTTGCCCGACCACTTTATATCCTTCGCCCGATCTGAAACATCAGCCGCCCTTCCAACTTGCTTGTCTGGCTACAGGCCTGATGACAACAGAATCCTGTTGTTCACAAAAGTACTAAACTAGCATTGTTAAAATGCTTTCATTTGCTGCATTCATACTTTTATCTAAGTTTAGTGAAAATGAAGTTGACTTCAACAGGCACACAATATCAACCTTTAGTGTTTTATCCAAACTAAATTTAAGTTTGTAAGATGCGGTAGTTCTACTCATTGAAGTTTATTTCAATGCAACTGGATCACGACCTATATATCATAACTCCTGTGCTAATTTAATAAGTTTCAGTGCCAAACTAAAGGAAAAAGAATTTTTGGCTAAATAAGAAGGAACAAGTACTTCTTGGAGTACTTTCCTGGTGGTGAAATCAATTGGCCTATCTTTATCAATAACATCATCTGGAGTCACTGCATCCACAAAACGTTGGATAGGCAATGTGCCTTTTGCATTTTTAACATGACTCTGAGTTTTAGTATGTGACATAGTGCTTTGAATCCCTTAGAGCTGTACTTTAAAATGGAATTGCAGATAACACAGTAAGCTTCACCCAGCGAATTAATTTTTTTGCACTCCAAACTTAATTTTCTGACATTTGCATCTGCATGCTGCAGCCATTCCCAGTGAAATGCGTTTCTGAGAGGATTCTCTCATTCACAAATATCGGAAAGTATATGGAAAATCTCCAAAATAAAAAACACACATTCTTATTAAAAAAATCTGCTCTTTCTAAGGGCACAAAAAGAAATATAATTGGAGGTGAGAAAATTGAGATCCAAGTTATCAAAGATGGTCAAAATAATACATATAAATTTCTTGTAGTATGTTTATAGTGCAATATTTTTTTAACTACTTAATAATAAGTGTTACAACTTGGCAGACCAACTGTTTAGTTGATCTACCAAAGGGAAATTTCTAAAGTTATTTTGTATTGAAAATATGAGAGTCTCAATATGAAAAAAATTTGCTGCGCTGAATTTTTCCCTTAACTTTGACTTTCAAATTTTCTGAATTTTCCCTTAATTTTCTGAATTTTCCCTTAACTTTGACCATCTGAAAACTATCAAAGACCTCTGAAAACTTGTCAGTGGTTTGAGGTCCAAAAGTTGTGCAGTTACCCTAAATCCAGTCCCTTTACTAGCTACAGTTTTACTTTCACAACATATGAAATTTGACATTTTGTTTCGTACTATGCGCATGACATTTTGGGGGCCCCTAAAACCTTCAATTTTTGTTCTTAGAATGTAAAACTTTGCACAGCTTAGTTTTATAACATAAGGAAGTTCTGTGCCAAATTTCATTAAAATTGGAGATGGTCAGGTGAAGATAACCTTTAAAATTGGTCTACTTGACATGGAATGACTATTGTTATTACAATTTATTTCTCTAGATTTTTTTGTAACCTTTTAGAAGGCAGATGCACTCAATTTTATGAATTTTAAGTGCATCGATTCTGAGACAGATGCAGATGATGTCACAATGAGGGATGAAAGCACAGGAGGGATCTCAAGAGAAGAAGTGTGTAAAGCTCTAAAATCTCTTCAGAATGGTAAGGCTCCAGGAGTTGATGGCATAACTGCAGAGATGTTGAAGTATGGTGGTGACTATAATTGACTGGTTAACTGAAATTTGCCAGTTGTGCTGGGAGTTAGGAATGGTCCCTCGGGATTGGAAGGATGCTATCATTGTTCCCTTGTGTAAGGGAAAAGGTGATCAGACTGAATGCAAGAACTATCGTGGTATTAGCCTACTGAGTGTGCCAGGGAAAGTGTTTGGTAATGTTGTTATTGAAAAAGTATGGGGTCTTACATCAGAGAAACAGAGTGGTTTTATGCCTGGTAAAGGCTGCACTAACCAGATTTTTGCATTACGCATGATGATTGAAAAGTACCTGGCTGTTGGGAAGAAAGTTTTTACTGCCTTCATAGATTTAGAGAAAGCTTACGACCGAGTGAATATGACACTTTTGTGGAAGGTATTGAATGAATATGGTGTTACTGGGAATCTACTTAATAGTGTAAAAGCCATGTATGCTGGTAGTAGAGCTTGTGTACGAGTGAATGGTGTTTTATCAAAATGGTTTTCCATTGGTGCAGGAGTTAGACAAGGTTGTGCAATGTCACCATGGCTGTTTAATATATTTATGGACGCATGCATGCGTGAGGCTAAAACAGATAATAGTGGTTTATGTCTTGGTGATATCTGTGTGTGCAAATTGCTGTATGCTGATGACACTGTCCTGTTGGCAGAGAGCAAAAGTGAGTTGCAGAGTATGTTGACTCGGATGCACGAAGTTTGCATGAAATTCAAACTGAGTATAAATAAGGGAAAAACCAAAGTTATGGTGTTTAAGAGAGGAATGGGTAGCACTGAATGTAATGTAAGTATAAATGGCACTGTGATTGACCAGGTGAGTGAGTTTGTGTATTTAGGAAGCATGTTTGACAGAGAGAAAACGTTGGATGGTGAAATCAGTAGGCGAGTGAATTCTTCTTTGAAAGTCATAGCTGCTCTGGGAGGTTTTCACAGGAATGATGGGTTCTCTAAAGAGTCCCACATGGCTGTGTATGAAACAGTAATTGTTCCTACTCTGATGTATGGCAGTGAAACCTGGGTACTGCAGAAGAAACATAGGAGTCGTCTGTGTGCTGGAGAAATGCGTTACTTACGTGGGGTTTGTGGCAAGACACGATCTGATTGTGTGAGGAATGAAGATGTATTGCAGTTGTGTGATGTAAAAAGCAAAATGTCGTTAGCAAGGTGGAGACCAATATGCTACGGTGGTTTGGCCATGTTGAAAGAATGAGTGATGAAATGCTTACTAAGAAAATATTTTCAGCCCAAATGGCAGGAAGTAAAGGCAGAGGAAGGCCAAGGAAGACATGGGTGGATCAGATTCAGGAGTGTCTGCATGAGAAAAAGATTATGAGTATGAAGTATAAAAGATCTTGTGTACGGCGTGTAATGGATATCAGTGAAGCACAAGTTGTATGTCAAGATCGCTGTAAATGGCGAAGTTTGATATGACAACAATAAGTAAAAATATCTTGAAGTTTGTATTTCTTTTTGGAGCTAACCTCTGAATCTCAGAGAACAGCTTACTGATATGTATGTATGTATGTACTTCATTTCACAACTTAGACATTTCCAATAGCACAAATAGAATTTCATGTATGTTTTTCATTCACATAACTTCATTTAAGCATGTTCTGCATGAAAACAAACATATAGGTTGTTTACCAGTGCTGAGTTTGGGATCAATTTTAAGAGCCCGAGCCCGAAGTACAGAGATATGTCAGCCCGAGCCTGCCCAAATTTTATATTGCAAGATAGAGCTCAGGGACTATGATTAACCTGTTTATGCATTAATATAAAAAATCTCTTTTTACAGACTTCCATTCTCTACTTGCCTTTTAATAAACCTATGTCTTTCTCAACTGGGCAGTGGGGAAGGGACAACCATTTGGTTCCATAGTACAGCCTCAGGAGTTTCTTTGATCATTCGTTTCCACCTAAAATTCTTTCGGCAGCTGGGTGTCTGATTAAATCGAACTGTACTGCAGTCTAAGTTGCTTAATAAAATTAGCACAGGGCTGCTGCGTGGAGGGATGTGTGAAATTTTGAACATGTGATATCTATGGTCTAGTACCTACAGTTTTTGAAGAAGCTCAGCCACAAAAATCCACTAATGCATAACCTATGGCATTTACTTCCCAACCCCAAAATAAATAGTGCTCCTTACTCTACACTCCAGTCCCTGACCCAGTTGTAGAATTCCATTTACCAACTTGAAAGTGCAGTTAAAGCCATGTATGATAAATCATATTAAAATCTGTTTAAAAAAAAAAAAAAGAAAGAAAATTCAAAGTTTTTTTTTTTTTTTTTGATTGGAGGTTTAACGACCACCGTGAGCAACTCAATGGGCTATAAGCAGTCGCCCGTCCCTAATTTAGGGTCACTGGTTCCAGGGAAGGGAGAGAGCCAATGCCGTAAGACAAACACAACATCCATGCCTCACCGGGATTTGAACCCGGACCCCTTCCGTGCGAATGATCAGAAGCCATCGCTTAGACCACTGCGCCACCGGGGTGGAGAAAATTCAGAGTCTGCACTTAAACCGTAGTATTATCGAGCCTGAATCCCCTACTCTGGCCAGGGCTCAGCCTGTCTTAGCACTGTTGTTTACATCTCACATACACTATAGTATATTGACAAAAGTCACCGGACACCATTTCAAAAGCAAATGAACGGAACCACTGTGTTGTCAAGATGTGCGGTACAGCTGTAAATGGTATAAAAACAAGCCCGCAGCTGACAGCAATCATATCGCACTGTGAGGTTGACTGAAAATGTCGTGGCGGGAGAGAACTGACTGAGGAAAGATTGTTGGGTGTCATATTAGTGGGTTGTCTATAAGAAAAACTGAGAGGCATTTAAACGTACCCAAGTCAACTGTTTTGGATGTACTGAATAAGAGGAAGACACATGGCGTGCCTGAAGCAGCAAAACATACTGGCAGACCAAAGAAAATCAGTGATAGAGGGTGTCAAAGCCTCAGAAGAGCCGTTACAGCTAATCAACGGAGTACTTACTGCACAAGACCTCAGTTTACAGGTGAGTAAAAATACTGGAACATCAGTACGTACACGTACCATTCACAAAGAACTTTATTCCATGGTTACTGTGGTTGTGTGGCTGCTCATAAGCCTTTCATCTCCACTCAGAATGCTACTCGTCATTTAGCATGGTGTAAAGAACATTTATCATGGACTGTAGATCAATGGAAACGGATCCTATGGACTGATGAATCCAGATACACTATCCATCAGTTTGATGGCCGTGTGTGGGTATGGCAGCAGCCAGGGGAAACGCTATTTACCACAGCAGACGTGCCAACCAGGGCAAGATTTCATCTTTTTTGCTCACTAGCAAATTTTGCTAGTGACCAAATAGTTTGCTAGCAAAATATTTGCATGACTAGCAAGTAAAACTAAATCACATTGTAACTTATTTTCTAATAAAGTTACACAGAAATTTAAATATGTGTATAAATATTTTGACTTTTTGAATAATGAATAGAATCTTAGATAAGTTTAGTGACTATCTTTATTATTAATTTCTAACAAATTCTCATACCACATGAATATATTTCACTGACATTCTAATTCAGATTTCTTCCCATATGGTTTACGCTCAGGGTGTCTGACTTTGTCATCATACCACTTTATAACTGCTGACCGTGGATTAAAAATCTCTTCTTGTGGCCCTTCTACAGTATTTCAATTGTCATCAGAGCATTTAAAGTTTCAACAGACAAATTGTTCCTCCAATCCCCTTGTATTCTTTTTAAAAAACTGAATCCCACCTCACAACATGCAGTATTCTAAGTGGAAGTATCGCACAAATTTCTGCTAAACTTCTACACACTTCATATCTGCCAACTACCACACAATGCCGTAGTAGTAGTTTCTACGGAATTAGTTGTCTGACTACGGAACTCACTATCAAAACTACGGATTCTACAAATTTTCATTTTGTTTCAAATTTTTCTTTTGCTATTATTTTTATGATATACACGAGATTCTTATGGGAATTCGCGGAATACCGCTTTATTTTTTTTTTTTTTGTCATCAGTTAGATCATTCTGAAGATCGATATTTGGGAGAGGGGGAGGTCGTTTTCCATCTGGAGATGAAATTTCGTGCTTCAAAACTTTCGAACACAGAAGTGAAACGGAGTAAGAAAATTTTGCCGTAATCGCAAATTTTTCACCCAATGTTGTCTTTGTGTCCGCTTTTCTTGTTAAATATCATTTTATTGCATAAATGTTTGCATTTTAGCTTGAATCTGTGGAGAACAATTTCCAAAAACGTAAGTTGGCTGCTGCAAAATTTTTCTGTAATCTTCAGGCATGAGATTCTTCCGCGAATTCAAGGAATTCCGGCTTTTTTCGTTATTATTGGAATTCCGTCTTTACGAAACTAGAAAACTAAAAGGTCGACGGAATTCGGATTTTTCCGTAATCATAATTTTTTTTTTTTTTCTCACGATGTTGCCTCTGTCAAGTATTATTGCTCATTAACATTTTACTGGATAAATATTTGTATTTCAGCTTGGAAATACAAGGAAAATTTCCAAAACCAGAAGTCAGACGAAGCAAAAGTTTCTTACGTAATCGTTTACCCTCCACGAACACGTTTCGTAAAAAAACGTCTATCTATGCCACGCAATAAGGCTAGTTACTATGGATAAGACTTTTGCCAGTGTTGGCAGGCTATTTTCCAGTAACATTTTGGTTTGCTTCTTTCGGTTTTGTCTACCATCCGAATAAGTGGAATTATTCTTGCTTATTCATCACTGATCATTAGAGCGCAGTATTTGATGTATGCACGACTATCAAGACTTGTGGAAGTAGGCGATCGCTTCGCTTAGGGTACGATAGGAGTTGAGGACAAAGTTCGTGGGGCAAAAGAAGGGAGGGTGGCAGAGCAGGTGGTCAAACAACCGATCCATCCCGGAGCTCTGGGTTGCCACAGCAACCATTACCGACGTCACGTTCAGTTTCTGTAATAGACCAATGAGGGCACGATGGAGAGGAGTTTCAATGCGCTTCTACGCAGGGCCGATCTACGACAGTTTCCACTGGAAGGGATGAAAGATATGGGGAGGATGGGTAATTAAGTGTCGAAAGGAAATTGGCGAAAGGGAATCGCTGATCGTCGCTGTTTTAACAAGTGATAATAGAAACTGTTATGTAAACTTCGTGGATTAATAATGATTTTTGGTTACTTTAAATAAAGAAATTACCTTACTAGCAATATTTGCTACTGCGATTTTTTTTCACTAGCAAATTTGATTTTTCACTAGCTATTTGCTAGTTGCTAATCGGTGAAATCGCGCCCTGGTGCCAACCTTCAAAATCTAAAAATCAGGAGATTTTTTACAGCTCCTAAAATCATGAGTGCTATTTTTTATTGACATTTTTCAGATGCAGGAGAAATTTTCCAGAAGTACTATTATTGGTACATAGCATTTTTAATATTTAAAAAGTTATTCTAAATGCAGACTGTATGTTTATATGCAAAATAAAAAGCATAGTTAAAAAAGTTGTCAACCAGATACAATTACTAACATTAATAATTAATACAAGATATGTACTTAATTTTTGATACATTATTTAATCATAATTAATCTTTATCCTTATTTAGTGAATGTACAGTAGCCAATTTAGCTCTCTTTAACAAAGATCTACAAAAGTTTTGTTCAAAGCATTTTTCCTTCATTCTGGACTTAACTGTCAGCAGTTTTTCCAGTGTTGGAATAGAGAGAGAGAGACAGAGGTATCTGTCAAAACAAATGTGGAAGTGTCAAGCTTTCTTCTTGGTTTGAGGCTTAATGACCACAGTGAGCACTTCAGTGGGCTATAAGCAGTTGCCCATCCCTAATTTAGGGCCACTGGTTTCAGGGAAGGGATAGAGCCAGTGCTGTAAGACAAATACAACGTCATACTTGCCAACTTTGGAAAATGTGCATCAGCAAAACTTTTGTGTGAACGCCATTTACCACAAAACAAAACATAATTATATTAATAAATATGCAGTAAAAATCTCAGCATATGCCACAATAACTAAACTAGTATTATCTGTGTTTAAAATAGTAATTTAAAAAAAAAAAAAAATCTTAATTTTGTTCAATGTTAGCCTTGCAAACCTGTGGTGTTTCAATACTAAACTAAAATTTTCATTTGCTGATATCTTTGTTTACCTTCCCATTTCTTTATTATCGTTTTTTCTTTTAACGCCCTTGGATGACAATTTTATCCATCATGAATGCATGACAGCTTTCACTATTTTAGACAAAAAATGAACAGTGTAACTTTGAAAATATAAATACTTTTGAACACCATGGGGATGTAAGGTCAGGTGATGCGTAACATCACAGCCTCTCCTTGACAAATGTCAACCCCGCCTTCTCGTGGTGCATCCTGTTCCCACTAAAGGGGCTCTGACGACCGCAAATAGCGGTATAACTATACCATCGGGATCAGAGGAAATGCTATCCCACACTCACCAACCCGCTTGGCCAGCGTGGTGAGTTATGGCCAAACACCTCCAAAATGACTCTACAACTTAAATCTTGGCCCTCAGTCTCCGGCAGCTGGAATGTACCTGGCCAAGGCAGCGGCCAGTGCGACATGAAGGCAGAGGGTGCTAAGAATCCCCGGAGGACCGGACTAGGCTGCCATTTGATGCTGACCTTGGCTACCTACAACGGACGCTCCTATCTTCTGATTCAAGGCTTCTTGAATTGGAAGAGGAACTACAAAGGATCAAGTGGGACATCGTCGGGCTGAGTGAGGTAAGGAGAAAAGGAGAAGATCTCATTGAACTGAAAAGTGGACATCTCTTCTATTATCGTGGGACAGATACTGGCAGAACTAGTGGTGTTGGATTTATAATAAACAAGAAACTGAAGGATAAAGTGGTAGAAGTTGAAAGTTCCTCTGACAGAGCTGCACGACTCGTTATCCAACTATCGAGAAGATACCAGGTTCAGATTATTCAAACTTATGCACCCACCACAAGTCATCCTGAAGAAGAAATTGAAGAATTTTATGAGGAAATTCGTCATCTAAATAATAAAGGTAAGCAGCACTTGAAGATAATTATGGGAGATTTCAATGCAAAAATAGGGCACCGGCAACAGAATGAAACTTCAGTAGGTAAATTCGGTCACGGCAACAGAAACCAGCGTGGAAATACTCTCGTTGAGTTTTGCAGAGGCAGAAGGATTTTTCATCTTGAATTCCTTTTTCAAGAAAAAGCCACACAGGAAATGGACATGGAGACATCCAATTGGGACGACAAGTGAAATTGATTTTATTATGTGTAACAAAAAATTCGTCATCGAAGACTGCAGTATGCTAAACAAGTTCAACACAGGTAGTGACCATAGATTGGTGAGATGTAAGATGCACCTCAACACTAAACTGGAACGTGGCAAGCTCATAAGACAAACAAAATGTATTGACATAACCAACCTTAAAAAACACCATAATACTTTCAAGTTGGAACTGAAGAACAGATTCTCTGCTTTAGAAGGCCTAACATCGGAAGAAGTGGATATTTCTGAAGTTAACAGAAAAGTAACCAAAGCTCTTATGGAAACAGCAACAAAATTAGCTGGGTCTAAGAACAAGTTGCATGTAAACAAATTATCAGGAAAAACCAAAATGTTGATGCAAAAAAGAAGAGAGATGAGGACAACTAAAGAAGATGTGACTTCCAAAGTGGAATATATAGAGCTATGCAAGACAGTAAGAAAAAGTATCACTGAAGACGTAAGAAAATTCAACTGTGAACTAGTAAGGAAAGCAATTGAAAACAACCAAAGCCTAAAGATAGCAAAGGGACATCTCAGTAAGGGAAGAAAACAGATTATGGCTCTGAGAAAAGAAGATGGTTCTATAACAAGAAATAGAGGCGAAATTTTGACAAGAGTGAAAGATTTCTACTCCAAACTATATGAAAAGGATGATACATGTACTCCAGACATCATGAAAGGTACCAGAGTTCTTCCAGTCCTCCCAGCAGAAGTTGCTCATGCAATCAAGAACATGAAGCGGGGGAAAGCTCCAGGAGAAGATGGAATTACTATAGACATCATACAAGAAGCAAGTGGAGAAATTGAAACAGTACTCGCCCAAATTTTCACTCGATGCCTTAATGAAGGGAAGATTCCTGAGGATTGGAACAATGCTACAATGATCCTGCTACATAAAAAAGGTAACATTGAGGATCTCAGGAACTACAGACCTATCAGCCTCCTATCAGTGGTTTATAAAATCTTCACTAAAGTTCTTTCACACCGCTTGAAGGTAACACTGGACATGGCTCAACCGAGAGAACAAGCTGGATTCAGGAGTGGCTACAGCACAATAGATCATATCCACGTACTGAGAGAACTAATTGAAAGAGCGAGGGAATATGAACTTCCATTGTGCATGGCTTTTATCGATTATGAAAAAAGCCTTTGATTCGGTGAAACCATCAGCAGTTACCACGGCTCTGAAATCCTGCGGTATTGAAGATGCATACATTAATATTATTAATAACATCTATGAAAATGCAAGTGCAAAGATTCGGCTGTTTGAAAATACAACACACATAAAAATTGGAAAGGAGTGAGACAAGGTGACACCATATCTCCGAAGCTCTTTAATGCCACATTGGAAAATGTCTTTCAATCACTGAACTGGGAAAACAAAGGGATAAAGATTAATGGAGATTATCTAACCCACCTTTCGTTTTGCTGATGACGTAGTCATTTTTGCAACTACCCCATCAGAGCTGCAGAGTATGACCCAGGAACTTGCTGACAAGAGTAAAGAAGTGGGATTAAAAATGAACTTTCAGAAGACAAAAGTGATGTTCAATGCTTTTACAAGAAATGAAGATTTATCGATTGATGGAGAAAAACTGGAGATAACAGATACGTATGTTTATCTTGGACAGCAGATATCAAGTGAGGGTCACATTGATGAAGAAATTAATCGACGTACAAAACTTGCCTGGAGAGCTTTTGGAAGAAACAGCATAATTTTCAAGAGCAATATGCCGTTATGTCTTAAAAGAAAAGTGTTTGATCAATGCATCCTTCCAGTGCTTGCGTATGGTGCAGAGACGTGGACCTTAACTAAAAGAGACATACAAAGGCTGCAGACAACTCAAAGAAGCATGGAGAGGTGCATGCTTGGTATAACCAGAGAGATAAGAAGAGGAACTCGTGGATCCGAAAAATGACGAGAGTGGAAGACATCATGATCAGAGTTAAATCCCTGAAATGGCAATGGGCTGGACATACTGCCAGAAGGACAGACCATAGATGGACAGCCGAAATTTTAGATTGGATTCCAAGGGACAGGAAAAGACCCAGAAAAAGACCACATGGGAGATGGGTGGATGAAATTCGTAAATATGCGGGAGTGACATGGAGGAGACTGGCACAAGACAGACCGTTGTGGAGGAAACTTGGGGAGACCTTCGTCCAGCAGTGGATTGATAATGGTTGACAATGATGATGATGATGATGATGAACACCATGCATCAATTTTTAAAAAATTTTCAGCTTCGTCACTTTCGTTTTCTGACCCTACCCGTTTATCAAACTGAAATGCAAAACTTTGGGGGGGGGGGATATTTAAGAATACAGGATACAGTTCTGATCATTGTTGGTGCAAAAAATTACAGTTGTAAACAGGGGATATCTTTGCTACATCCGATTTCTATTTTCTGACATTTTCAAGTTGAAATACAAATATTTATAAAATAAAATTATATTTAACAACAATACTAGGCAGAGGAAACATCATGTGAAAAATAAAATTACGATTACGGGAGAAATCTTCACTGCGTCTAACTTCCATTTCCGAAAGTTTTGAAAGACAAAACTTCCTACACCACTAATTGCCCCAAAATTTCTATTCAGTTATGCATTGATCTTGTGGATAACCAAAATTATGACGGAAAAGGAGAAATTCCTCGAAGCCGTCACATTATCATGCCTAAAGATTACAGCGAAATCTTTTCGCCCTCGAATTTCCGTTTTCGGAAATGTTTCCTCTATTTTCAAACTGAAACACAAATATTTACGGAATAAAATGATATATAACAATAATACTGGACAGAGGCAACATCACAGGAAAAAAAAATTACGATTATGGAAAAAATCTTTATTTTGTTTACTTCCATCTCTGAAAGACGAAATACCGTCCCAATGCGTATTTTATGAATTGGTAAAATTCTTCGATGAGTAGTTTTACGCTCCGAGAAAAATTCAGGATGCATATTTTTACATGTCGAGAAAAATTCCCGACGCATACTTTTACACTGTGCAGAAAATTTCAGATGCGTATTTTTACGCGTTGGTAAAATTTAGATGCGCACTAGACGCATAATTAGACTACTCATTTTGGAGAACTCTGGTTGGCACGTCATTTGAGCACTCCCGTTACAGTGCCTATCTAAGTGGATGGTTGCAGGGGGTTGAAATATTTCGAATGAGCAATCGAAATATTAAAAAATCCGTAAAAAAAATGCTTCTATCTGTAAATCAGTAAAATTAAGCAGAAATCCGTAAAATTTGGCAAGTATGCACCATACATGCCCCACTGCGATTCGAACCCGGACCCAACTCGGACAATTTGTCGGAAGCCGGCGCTCAGTTTCACAACTTTATTATGCAGCAAAGACAACAACAGCTAATATTTAAAGAAGAAACAAATTGCCAAAGATATGACAAAATAAAACATTAAAAACCGCAAAAGTGGCATTAATGCAAAAGGAAAAATCTCCCGCAAAAAGCGAAAGGAATGAGAAAAAAAAAAAAGAAATCCACAAACTAAGTGTACACAAAATGCTACAATAGAAGATAAAACAATTAAAGCTGACAATAACATATTCGCAATTAGAGATGAACAAAGGAGCATATTAATCTTCAACAAAATGTGACGAAGAAGGGAAAAAGAGACAATCGTGGTGCAAAACAAGAAATAAAAATCTCCACAGTAAAGCAAAACTGAAAAACACTTCGCAAAACTCAAGAAAACAACAGAGCTGGCAGTTAAGAGCGGGGAGACGTGAAAAGATTAAGTATGTCACAGCTGGTGCGCAAGTGTGTTTGTAACCAACATAAAACACCACTGCGCCACCGGGGGTAGCTTTCTTTTTGCAGATGTGAGGAGAGGAAAAAAGTACGATACTTATGACTGTAAATCCGTCTTACATCGACGCAGAAAGAAAAAGATTTCACAAGCGGTACGAAATCTTTTTCTTCTGTGTCGATCATTTCGACCAGCGTAACGGCTAATTATCGGTGAAAATCGGGAGAATTTGACATTTATCTGGAGGGCAGGAGGAATGGCTGAAAATCCGGAGTCTTTTTTTTTTTTTTTTTTTTTTTTTGATTGGAGGTTTAACGACCACCGTGAGCAACTCAATGGGCTATAAGCAGTCGCCCGTCCCTAATTTAGGGTCACTGGTTCCAGGGAAGGGAGAGAGCCAGTGCCGTAAGACAAACACAACATCCATGCCTGACCGGGATTCGAACCCGGACCCCTTACGGACGAATGATCGGAGGCCAGCGCCTTAGACCACTGCGCCACCGGGGCGGCAATCTGGAGTCTCCCGCCTAAATCCGGAGAGTTGGCACGTCTGCCACAGTGTACTGTTCCTATGGTCAAGTTTGGAGCTGGCAGTGTACTCGTGTGGGGGTGTTTTTCGTGGTATGGTCCCGGCTCATTGGTTATCGTGGACAAACCTGTTAACCAGCACGTCTACCTCGATATTCTGGTCAATTATGCCCTACCAACTCTGTGGCAATACTATGGAACTGAGCTTTGTTGGTACCAGCAGGATAATGCACCGAGCCATAAAGCAAGGACTGTTACGACGTGGTTTGATGATAATTACATATCGTGTGTGGACTGACCAGCACAGTGCCCTGATCTTAATCCTATAGAGCACCTATGGGATGCATTAGAGCACCACATAAGAAGTTTGGAACCAAGACTTGCTACTAAGCAACAATTAGCGGCAGCATTATGTACTGAATGGAAGCTCATATCTATCACTGTGTTTCAAAACCTTGTCAAAAGCACGTCTCAAAGGGTCAGTGCATGCATTAAGGCCAAAGGTGGACTGACACCGTACTAACGAATAAACAAAGACATCGCTCTTTCCATGTTTTAGCAACACACAGCAACCGAAAAATTGTTATTCTGTCACCGCTGGGGAATTGAATCCCGGATCTCTCGATATCTAGCTAAACGTGTTAGCCTTACACCACGGTGGCCACCAATTCATGGCACTATGCGTGTTTTTCTGTTAGCATCTGACATCATAAATCCGTAACATGGGCTCAGCTACTGAGACGTCTCTATCTGGTGGACATTAACGGCACTGGCTATATATTAATTATAGCAGTTAAATCCAAAGGGCGAGATCCAAAGTGAAAATCCTCCAAATATGTGACGTCAGTGAATAAACAAATACATAGCTCTTTACACGTTTTACAACACACAGTAACCGAACAATTTTTATTCGGTCACTATCGGGGGAATTGAACCCCGAATCTCTCGATATCTAGCCGAACGCATTAGCCTTACACCACGGTGGCCAACAATCCATGGGACTGTGTGTGTTTTTCTGTCAGCATCTGACATCATAAATCCATAATATGGGCTCAGCTACTGAGACGTCTCCATCTGGTGGGTATTATTCACTGACGCCATGTATTTGGAGGATTTTCAGGGTACTAATGTATGTCAATAAATGCTATGTTGTGTTTCTCTTCTAGGTGTCCGGTGACTTTTGTCAATATAGTGTATGTTGTAGGCAACGGTTGCATCTTCCACTAATAGGGGCCTCTCTCCCTATTGGTGTGAGAAAATGGAGTTGTGGTGCAACTGGCAGATGGTTAAAAAACTATCACATAATTTGCAGAGCGAGAAAAAATAAACATATCTCTGTGTCTCCAATGAATGAAACTTCTTTACCACTAAACACGTGTACGTCTACGGAAAATCAAAGATCTTTCATGTATTTTATTTCTGCTCCAAATTAAAAATCACTATTTTGACTAAATACATCTCTTCCCTCACACTTTTTTGTTCATTTTCGTAACCAAAACATTGGTGTGATCAAAAGGTTCAACTGTAAACATCAAGTTCACAGTTATAAACTCTAAGAATCACAAGAGAAGATTTTGAAACAACTCAAATCGTCATCGAAGCATACAAAACAAACTACTTTCAATATGCAATAAAAGCAAAAACTTACGATAAACTTCTCACAAAATTATTGCACTGAAGACGACGAGAACCAGTAAATATTATTCTAACTCCAACACCGATTGTTACAAAGCTACGCAACTTAACAAACATAAATATAACTTGTCTAGTTTCGTGATTCGTCGACTAGCAGACTAACAGTTGAGTTGTTTTTCTGTTCGGACTTCCTGTTTCCTGAAAGGAAAGATGAGGCTTCTAGGGTAAAATTTATGTTTTCAGAAGCTCAAAAAAGGACTGTGATAATTTATTTGCTCAATTTTGCAGCGATGTGATCATGGTTTAAGACTTTAAGTTACTTGATATGAAAAAACCGCCTAAAACAAATCACAGGATTTTTTCTAACAGCACACATTTTATAAATATTGCATAACAGTGACGAAATTAGCTGATGTAAATAACCTGTGCCGCCCCGGTGGCGCAGTGGTCTAAGGCGTTGGCCTCTGATCATTCGTCCGTAAGGGGTCCGGGTTCGAATCCCGGTCAGGCATGGATGTTGTGTTTGTCTTACGGCACTGGCTCTCTCCCTTCCCTGGAACCAGTGACCCTAAATTAGGGACGGGCGACTGCTTATAGCCCATTTGAGTTGCTCACGGTGGTCGTTAAACCTCCAATCAAAAAAAAAAAAAAACCTGTAGTTTAGGACATCGCCGCTTCCAAAATTACATAAAGACCAGGATCATCGCAGTTTTTTTTTTTTTTTTATTGGAGGTATAACCACAGATATCGTATAAGGGACTAGATTGGCTGTCTGTTCTGTTGAGCATGGGCTTGTGCTGTGAGAAGCATGGAGCCACATTGAGCGGGTCAAGATGGCGGCGGAGCATGGCACGTTACGCAGGATGGTTTGGACTTGGTTATTGTATAAATCATGGTGAAAGCTTCCTCAGATAAAATTCTTACGCAGAGAGACGAAAATATAATTGCTGTTACTTATTTGCCTCTTGCCCAATGCTGAAAACAATACATATATATATATTAAAATTTAAAGCTTGTATTGTATACAAATATAGAAAATTATTGGAAAACATTTTAAGAAGGTAATGCGGCAACGATTTAAAATAATGGAAACGCAAATAATTTATTTAAAATCAATAAGTAGCTATTAAATCCAGCAAACTACTGATTTGAACCCGAAAAAAAAAGGCTTTACATAGAAAAGCTGAAATAATGTAAATCTTTTTCCTTGTTGCTATTACCTCTGTCATTCTGATTTATTTATTATGTTTCCTCAAAAAAAGTTTTGAATTTCACCAAACATTTTGATATTTCGTCTTGTTATGCACTAAGGAAATTTCAGCTTTTAACATTTCATATTATTTATTTGGGCAATATAGCAACGGAATGGCGTATTAAATGAAAGCATTCATTAACAAGAAACGTCAAAATCATATCTCTCAGCAAATTAAAACCAGCGTGATATTTTTTTATATCGCAGATACCGGAATGTCTTCTCCGAAATTTAAGCCCTGGCCGAATCCGAAATAATTCAATATTTTTCAAGACCCTTGGCATTTTAGTTAGCACTAAGGAATATTACTGTTTTTTACTTAAATTTTATAACTTCCGCCGCTAAATGGGTACTGACTGCTTTGAATCTCAACATAAATAGAAAATCACAGTACCAAACTCGTACTTCTTTGACTTAATGCAAAGTAGCCTTGCTTAAATGGATCGTCATGACCCGCTGAAAATGGCGCCTACCTTCTCACGCCTCATGGGCTGGGTGTCCAATCTAGCTTCTTGTATATGATATCTGTGGGTATAACGACCGCCGTGAGTAACTCAATGGACCTTATTCACCTCGCATTTTTTTTTTTTTTTTTTTTGATTGAAGGTTTAACGACCGCCGTGAGCAACTCAATGGGCTATAAGCAGTCGCCCGTCCCTAATTTAGGGTCACTGGTTCCAGGGAAGGGAGAGAGCCAGTGCCGTAAGACAAACACAACATCCATGCCTCACCGGGATTCGAACCCGGACCCCGTTCGGACGAATGATCAGAGGCCATCGCTTAGACCACTGCGCCACCGGGGCGGCCACCTCGCATTGCATCATGGGAAAGCCTTTCCGTGGCCGAGGACCAACAAGAGTTTGTTTACATGCGTTTTTTTTTTATTGGAGGCTTAACGACCACCGTGAGCAACTCAATGGGCTATAAGCAGTCGCCCGTCCCTAATTTAGGGTCACTGGTTCCAGGGAAGGGAGAGAGCCAGTGCCGTAAGACAAACACAACATCCATGCCTCACCGGGATTCGAACCCGGACCCTTTACGGACAATCGATCAGAGGTCATCGCTTAGACCACTGCGCCACCGGGGCGGCCATGCGATTTCCCGTTGCTCAACATGGCGTTACGTTGCAAGGGTTCAGGAAAAACGCAATTTTCGTAAATTTATTAACGACATGAATAACTTGTGCTCATCGTATGGTTGTACTAATAAATCCTGCAACCGAAATTGTGTAGACCAAAAAAAACATCCTTTAATTTTCCGCTGAAAAAGACGAAATTGGTTCCACCGAAAATCTCTGTTTTATGTTTCCAATGGTAAAACGTCTTTACATATTTTCTTCGCAATTAATGTGTTCCCAAGGATGAAATTTGCACGTCGATAAAACTAACTTTAAGTTATAGCATGGAATACTTAATACTTGCTAAAAAATAACCATGATTATATTAAAAATCAATCATTTTTTTTAGTAATGTTCAGACCTGTTAATAGATGGCGCGACCTGCACAATGATGACGTCAGTAGAAAAACAACAAATTTTGGATTGCTTAATTATGGTTATGTTTTAGCAAGTATTAAGTATCCCATGCTATAACTTAAAGTTAGTTTTATCGATGTGCACATTTTCATTCTTGGGATACAACAATTGCGAAGAAAATATGTAAAAAAGTTTTACCATTGGTAACATAAGGCAGAGATTTTAGGTGGAACCACCTTAAGGCCACATTGCAAAATGGTTTTCAATCACTGAACTGAGATAACAAAGAAATAAATATTAATTGGGATTATTTAACTCACCTTCGTTTTGGTGATGACACTGTCATTTTTTGCAACTACCCTTTCAAAGATGCAGATTATGATACAGGAACTTGCTGACAAGAGCAAAGAAGTGGGATTAAAAATGAACTTTCAAAAGACAAAAGTGATGTACAATGCATTTACAAGAAACGAAGATTTATCGATTGATGGGGAAAAGCTGCAGATAACTGATAACTACATTTACTTGGACGGCACATATGAAGTGAGGGTCATATTGATAAAGAAATTAATCGGCGTATAAAAGTTCGTTGGAGAGCTTTTGGAAGAAACAGTGCAATTTTTAAAAGCAATATGCTATTATCTCTTAAAACTAATGTGTTTTATCGGTGTATCCTTCCAGTGCTTACGTACAGAGGAGAGACGTGGATCTTAACTAAAAAAGACATACAAAGACTGCGCAGTCGACTGAAAGAAGCATGAAGAGATGCATGCTTGGTGTAACCAGGAAAGATAAGAGGAGGAACTCGTGGATAATGAAAATGACAAGAGTGGAAGACGTCATGGTCAGAGTTAAATCCCTGAAATTGCAATGGGCCAGGAGAACGGACACCCGATGAGAACTACACATCATGGTCAGAGTGAAATCCCGAATTGGCAATATTGCCAGGAGAACGGACCACGGATGGACAACCGAAATTTTAGACTAGATTCCAAGGGAGGCCCAAAAGACGACCATTTGAGAGATGGGTAGATTACATTCGAAAGCATGCGGGAGTGACATGGAGAAGACTGGCTCAAGGCAGAACGTTGTGGAAGAAATGGGGAAACCTTCCCCCAGTAGTGGATTCATAATGGTTAACACTGATGGTGATGATTTTTTTTTCCGACGCAAAATTAATTTTTATTTATTTATTTGGGGTTTTAAGTTGGTCCCACCTAAAATCTCTGCCTTATGTTTCCAATGGTAAAACTTCTTTACATGTTTTCTTTGCAATTAATGTATTTCCAAGGATGAAAATATATTTTTATTTACAAAAGTGTTTCAGATTCTAAAAATCCTTTTTTGGCAGTGTACATTTTATTTCGCTACAAAGAACATTTTGCGCCCATTTTCATCCTTAAACGATGCGCAGGTTTCGTTCTAGGGTAAGGTGACCTACCGTTCTCAGTTTCTGGGAACAGTCCTCAATTTCAATGCTTCGTCCTCAATTCCGTAAAAATTGACTGAGGACGTCAAAACTCCTCAATTTCTTATTTTTTGTTATCAGTTTTTGAAATTTTCCTCCAAAAATTGAAAAAGTTGCAATTAAAAAAAAAATTCAAACTTTAGGGATTCACAGAGAAGTCGGAACATCATCATCACCAGCATGAGCATCAAACAAAGTCATCTCGATAATCGTGATGTTACTTAGTTTCTGTTTTAACCGGATTTAACTAAAATATTTGTAGGATGGGGAATAAATCTCATCTTTTGCAGTGTCCACTTTCTTGCAATTAAATAAGTAATTGCTGCTAAATTTGGTTGCATTTTAGATTACATTGAGAGTTTTACTTTTCTTCAGTACATTTTTTTTATTAAACTGTTTCTTCAAGTGAAGTTATTGGACTTGGAATATTTCTTCTCATAGAGATAGATACATGATTTCTGTCCGCTCAGTGTATAGTAGTTTTCTAGCTTTAGATATTTTATCTTGTGTAGCATCAATGAAATTTCAGTTCAGAAACAAAATGCATCTTTGTTAGCATGTGCTGCCTCCTATGAGTAACGTTTAACATTTAACACAAGTAATATCCTGTATAATAGTATTTTATTGCTATTTTATACTTACAGTATTTCACAGGAGAAAATCATCCTTCAGGTTCATCATAAGTTTTCCCATGAAACTGGGCAACTATGATACAGTCATGATACTCTTTGCTAATTTTCGGCTTTACCATAATGCATCAAATGTTGTTCCGAATTATGTTCTCATTCTAAAACGAAATTGTCCTCAATTTAGCATTGAAATTGAAGACAACGTTTCATTTTGTCCTCAATTTCGTTCTCAAAAATCTGGTCACCTTATTGTAGGGGGCACGAAATTATATTTTGTTTTCCTTTATGCCTCTACTTCCAATTACCTTTCAATTTATTATTATTATTTTTTTTTTTGAGTATACTATAAGAAAGATTTTCCGTAAAATTTTAGATTTTTTCAGAACGAAGCTCTTTACCACTAGTAGGCGCATATTCTCATTTGTATTGCAAATTTTTTATCGATTCTTTCATCTTTTTTTAAATTAATTACAACATTCACTATGAAGACCACTGTGAGCTTAGGTAATTTCAAAGAGTGCGCAGTTTTTCGTTAAGGACGGTAAATACGTTTTTCTTTTCTTTGAATTTTTCCTTTTCTATAAATTCGCTTTGAATACAGTAATCTCATCAATTGCTAGAATGCCGTCGTTGCACGATATAAGATGAAATTCAAATTTAACGATGAAAAATTGACTTTTTATTTACACTTAATCAAAAGCTGAAAGTCAAAATCACATCACTAGATCTTTCATGGTGGCTCCCAGCACATCCTCAGGTGAATTCTAAAACAGGTATCGTAAAAATTTGAAAAAGAGTCCACGCTTTTGTTTATATACATCGCGTTCAGCACCTGAATGACTTCAAAAAACGTCACCATACTCTTACTTATGATTGTTGTGTCTTAATTGTTATTGGGTGAGTTCCGAAATAAAGTTCGAGTTATTGGTTTATTTGCTTCTTCTTGTTCGAAATTAACTGCATCCAAGTTGGAGGTATGAATCTGGGTATTTCATCGTTACAACATTTCTCAGCGTTATTGACGATGTGTAAACTCTCCGCTAGCAAAGTCGCATTTTTGTTTTTGTAAGAAGAAATAACTCTTGCCTCATTCCACAGAGGGATGTGAGCTCCCTGGTTAACTAATCTTGCAAGTGCTGTAGAGTTTGAATGTGTTTTGACACTGTACTTGTGTTCCGCAATACGAAAGTTCAAATTCCTCATGGTGGATCCAATATAAATTCGATCTATGTCAACAGTATCCAGGGCCTGTGAAGGTATTTTGTAAACTCCGAATCTGCTATTACTCGGAATTGGGTCCCGATCTTTTTAAAAGTTGACATTAGGTTGTTTGTTTTAATTCCAAAATCCAAGTTGTATTTTTTACAGGAAGATTTAAGTATATTCATAACTTTCGGAATATAATCCAGTGACCCAACATATTTGCGTTGACTGGATTCTTTAGTTAATGTTGAAAAGTTTGTGCTTCTTATTTTTCGATGGATCCGGTTTACAATATTTCTGAGGTACCCATATTCGTCTGCTATGGCATTTATTTCATTTAATTCTCGTCTCCTAGCAGTAACGCTTGAACAATGTGTGTATGCTCTACGGATGAGAAACTGGAATGCAGATAGTTTATATGTATTAGGATGTGCTGAATAATATGGTATAATTGCTGATGTTGCACTGGGCTTGCGGTATACTGAAAAAGAAATAATTTGTGATATAGGGTTTCTCTTCAACAGAAAGTCTAAAAAAGGGATAGTACAATTCTTTTCTAGTTCAACTGTAAAATTAATTGAGGTAATCTGCGAAGACATCAGTTCAGCAAATTTATATAAGGAATCTACGTCATGGTTCCAAAAGACAAGAATATCATCTATGTATCGAAGATATAGGCGCGGAGCTACAGGAGTAAGTTGTAAAACTCTTTCCTCTAAATCTTGTAATACAATCTCTGCCAGGAAAGGTGAGAATGGGAGCCCATAGGTGCTCCTTCCTTTTGTTGGTAAATAACATCTTGAAATTTGAAATAAGTTCTTTTGTAAACCAATTTCAAAGCTTCCAGGAAAGCTTGGATTTCCAGATCATTCATGGTTCCCAAGAATTGTAGTTTTTCTTACTCATGTGCATATGTTATCGGTACACTTGGGAACAATGACTCGACGTCCAGTGACGCAAACCAAAATGGAGAGCTCCCTGGTACAAAGTCTTTAATTTTCTTTAAAGCTGCAACAGAACTGGATACTGAATAGGTTGAATTAGAAGTTAAAGGTGATAACAATTGTACTAGAGCTTTTTCAAGCGGTCTCAGAGGGTTAATGACACCTGAGATAAGTGGAGGAATTGGGTAACCAACTTTGTGGATTTTTATTCTTCCGAAAAGTTCTGGGATTCTAGGTCCAATTGTTGGGTATAAAGTTCGGGTGAACGATGTAGGTAAATTACTATGATTTCTCAATCTGCTTAAAGCATTCACAGTTGCTGCTGTAGGATCTGATTTTATGACACTATGAGGAATTTTGTTGATGGCTTCTAAGACCTTAGTATGGTAATCCTTTCTATTCATAATAACGATTTTATTTATTTCAACTCAAGTTCTTGAGTTGAAATTGTTCCTTGGCAAATTGTGTATTGCGGTCCCTTGTTGTACTTCTTTGTTTTAGGTTTGTGATAGCTTTTGCTATCTTGATTCTGACTGAGTCCTGATCAGAAGAAGGTAATGTACTGATGATATTTTCAAGTTGAGGAATAGTTTTAAACAAATTAATATGCATCTTGGGAAAAGCGAATTTTGGGCCCCTTTGTAATGCTGAAGCTTGTAAGTCATTAAGTTGCAAGGAACTAAGGTTTACGTAGGTTGAATGGACTGACCGGCGACGACTGACTCTGGAACACACCCACCTGGCATTTCTTCTGAACTGCAGGGACTTAAAAGTAACACCTAAATATTTAACTTTGAACTATAAACCTTTATCAAGACGTGATGCAGCCATTTCGTCTAAAGCACAGATCCGCCGAAATTCGACTAAAAAGAGGTTTAATATATTATCTTTCACGAAAAGCTTATGTGGATTACACCCACCTTTGTAGGACCACCCATCCGATTATTTTAGACCGGCTACTAATATCTTACTTAGCCACTTTCAACACAGAGGCAAAACGTTATGAGAATCGTCAAATTCATAAACTTCGAAATCTAGTCGCTGACGAAGTACAATCTGGGCATTCACATATCAACCAGTTAACCGGTCAGTCCATTCAATATACGTAAACCTTAGTTCCTTGCAACTTAATGACTTACAAGTTTCAGCATTACAAAGGTGCCCAAAATTCGCTTTTCCCAAGATGCATATTAATTTGTTTAAAACTATTCTTCAAGTTGAAAATATCATCAGTACATTACCTTCTTCTGATCAGGACTCAGTCAGAATCAAGATAGCAAAAGCTATCACAAACCTAAAACAAAGAAGTACAACAAGGGACCGCAATACACAATTTGCCAAGGAACAATTTCAACTCAAAAACTTGAAAAATCAACCTGACATAGCAATAGTAGCCGCCAACAAAACAAATAAAATCGTTATTATGAATAGAAAGGATTACCATACTAAGGTCTTAGAAGCCATCAACAAAATTCCTCATAGTGTCATAAAATCAGATCCTACAGCAGCAACTGTGAATGCTTTAAGCAGATTGAGAAATCATAGTAATTTACCTACATCGTTCACCCGAACTTTATACCCAACAATTGGACCTAGAATCCCAGAACTTTTCGGAAGAATAAAAATCCACAAAGTTGGTTACCCAATTCCTCCACTTGTCTCAGGTGTCATTAACCCTCTGAGACCGCTTGAAAAAGCTCTAGTACAATTGTTATCACCTTTAACTTCTAATTCAACCTATTCAGTACCCAGTTCTGTTGCAGCTTTAAAGAAAATTAAAGACTTTGTACCAGGGAGCTCTCCACTTTGGTTTGCGTCACTGGACGTCGAGTCATTGTTCCCAAGTGTACCGATAACATATGCACATGAGTTAATAGAAGAAAAACTACAATCCTTGGGAACCATGAATGATCTGGAAATCCAAGCTTTCCTGGAAGCCTTGAAATTGGTTTACAAAAGAACTTATTTCAAATTTCAAGATGTTATTTACCAACAAAAGGAAGGAGCACCTATGGGCTCCCCATTCTCACCTTTCCTGGCAGAGATTGTATTACAAGATTTAGAGGAAAGAGTTTTACAACTTACTCCTGTAGCTCCGCGCCTATATCTTCGATACATAGATGATATTCTTGTCTTTTGGAACCATGACGTAGATTCCTTATATAAATTTGCTGAACTGATGTCTTCGCAGATTACCTCAATTAATTTTACAGTTGAACTAGAAAAGAATTGTACTATCCCTTTTTTAGACTTTCTGTTGAAGAGAAACCCTATATCACAAATTATTTCTTTTTCAGTATACCGCAAGCCCAGTGCAACATCAGCAATTATACCATGTTATTCAGCACATCCTAATACATATAAACTATCTGCATTCCAGTTTCTCATCCGTAGAGCATACACACATTGCTCAAGTGTTACTGCTAGGAGACGAGAATTAAATGAAATAAATGCCATAGCAGACGAATATGGGTACCCCAGAAATATTGTAAACCGGATCCATCGAAAAATAAGAAGCACAAACTTTTCTACATTAACTAAAGAATCCAGTCGACGCAAATATGTTGGGTCGCTGGATTATATTCCGAAAGTTATGAATATACTTAAATCTTCCTGTAAAAAATACAACTTGGATTTTGGAATTAAAACAAACAACCTAATGTCAACTATTAAAAAGATCGGGAACCAATTCCGAGTAATAGCAGATTCGGAGTTTACAAAATACCTTCACAGGCCCTGGATACTGTTGACATAGATCGAATTTATATTGGATCCACCATGAGGAATTTGAACTTTCGTATTGCGGAACACAAGTACAGTATCAAAACACATTCAAACTCTACAGCACTTGCAAGATTAGTTAACCAGGGAGCTCACATCCCTCTGTGGAATGAGGCAAGAGTTATTTCTTCTTACAAAAACAAAAATGCGACTTTGCTAGCGGAGAGTTTACACATCGTCAATAACGCTGAGAAATGTTGTAACGATGAAATACCCAGATTCATACCTCCAACTTGGATGCAGTTAATTTCGAACAAGAAGAAGCAAATAAACCAATAACTCGAACTTTATTTCGGAACTCATCCAATAACAATTAAGACACAACAATCATAAGTCAGAGTATGGTGACGTTTTTTGAAGCCATTCTGTTGCTGAACGCGATGTATATAAACAAAAGCGTGGACTCTTTTTCAAATTTTTACGATACCTGTTTTAGAATTCACCTGAGGATGTACTGGGAGCCACCATGAAAGATCTAGTGATGTGATTTTGACTTTCAGCTTTTGATTAAGTGTAAATAAAAAGTCAATTTTTCATCGTTAAATTTGAATTTCATCTTATATCGTGCAACGACGGCATTCTAGCAATTGATGTTTTTGGCACGAATTTCGTCAACGAATACAGTAATCCCTCGTTATCCGCGGAGGTTACGTTCCGCCAACATGCTACGGATAAGAAAACCGCGGATAATAAGTCAAGGCGCCTATACAAAAACAGCGATTGTGTGTACAAACTGTCCCAATTTACCTTAAATAGCAGAAAATTTTTGTATACTTTTTAAGATAAATTAAAAACAGCAGAAAATTTTGTATACTTTTTAAGATAAATTAAAAACAAAAATACCAACTTAGATGTTTATCAACACATAAAGGTAACATTTAATTGTAAAGTGCGTTTTAGGAAGACACCGTAGTATGCAGGGTAAACCGCAGATATGCGGCTAGACTAACGAGGCGATAAAAAAGCTTGTACTTGACGTTTGTTTCTTCTTTTCAAGCTTTTTCCGAATTTCTTGCTAATGCTCAAGTAAGCTCTCTATGCCTCTTTTAAATTTTAGTCCCCTTTCCCATGAAAGGGTATAAATCAAAAACTTTATCAGTTAATTTACCATCCAATGAAAAAACTTCATTTAACGTTTCCATACAAATATCCGGCTTAACAACTTTCATTTCCGTTTCATCTTCCAGGTCACTTTCTTGCGGATAGACATTCGAGTATCTAGGGTCCGAGACCTGGGCTATCTCACCCGTTCCGCCGCCCCCTTCCCCCAGTACTGTTTTAAATTGCAAAGTTTAATTTTTAATTGTTAAGTAATAGAAGTAATTTGTTTTCTAAATTTTAAGTACTTGCCATTGCTAACATGATACTAAATAATTATGAGGATTAGGATTTTAACACTTATTTGTACATGAATTTAATTTTTTCTTCTGAATACTTTATTTGTATATGAACTCCATTCTTCTTTCCTTTTGTGTGAACTTGAGTGTTACGTTTTCATAAAATGTTTCTTCCGAGTACTTTTTCATATTTGAAAAGAATGTTTTTCTCTATTAGCAAAACAGCCAAGTTTTTCGAGTGTGTATGTCCTTGTGTAACTCCAAGACATATCTTGATTCTTTTTAATGCTGAAAAACTTCTTTCGGCAGTTGCAGTTGTTGATGGAAAGTTTAATATGAGGTCTCCTAATTTGTACACCTCGCTAAACACTATGTCCAATTTATTCAAGCCGCTCCGCCCCGGTGGCGCAGTGGTCTAAGCGATGGCCTCTGATCATTCGTCCGAAAGGGGTCCGGGTTCGAATCCCGGTGAGGCATGGATGTTGTGTTTGTCTTACGGCACTGGCTCTCTCCTTTCCCTGGAACCAGTGACCCTAAATTAGGGACGGGCGACTGCTTATAGCCCATTGAGTTGCTCACGGTGGTCGTTAAACCTCCAATCAAAAAAAAAAAATTTATTCAACTTGTAACACGTAATGTCTCTTACTGATTTGTTTTTGTTATCATCAAAGGAATAAAACACCTTCAGTTCATTTTTTAGTCGAGCTATATGAAAATTTGAAGCATAGAGTTCTTTAAGTTCTGACAGCAGATGTTCAGGGAAGCTTTCACAAAATTTATCAAAACAGTTCGAATCCAACAAAGCCACTAATTTAAGATATAATATCTCTGATTTTAATTCATTGACACTTCACAAAATCTGAAACAACTCTCGCGAGACACTCGTATGGGCGGGAGTATGCGAGTGACTCAGATATAGTCTGTCTTCTTTTTTAGGAGTGAACCGTTTCCCAAAGCAATGGGCCAATCCCCTCTACCAGCTGATTCATGTTTTCATGGAAACGCTAGCAGGCGACTGTACGGAAGGTTTTCGCATCAGAACTGCGAAGACTGTGGAAGAGCTGCTTGCGTTATGCCGTTGGGTTTTCGCTCGCCAGACTGAGTCAAAGAAGCGAACCAGCACGCGTTTTTTCGCACCGAAAGCATCGCAATATTTTAATACCGTTGATAATTGACTTTTATTTGTGTATATTTAATTCAGTGCATTCTCTGGGCTTCGCAGCTAGCCTAGCTAGCCTCGAATGTACGCCACTGTGGATAGGTAATCAATTCTTCCAACTCTTTCAACGCTAGTTCTTCACATTTGTTTCCTGTGACAATTTCTTCTACGTTCGTCGTTTTAATAACATTGAAGCCTTTATATTCTGTGTTTTGTGCGATAGTTACGATTTGGTCCACTATCGCATTCATCAGTGGCATATATTCGAGGTTAGCTATGCTAGCTGCGAAGCCCAGAGAATGCACACATAAAACTGAATTAAATATACACAAATAAAAGTGTATATTTAATTCAGTAATCAATGGTATTAAAATATGTCGATACTTTCGGTGCGGAAAAAACGTGTGCGGATTCGCTTCTTTGACTCATTCTGGCGAGCAAAAACCAACGGCATAACGCAAGCAGCTCTTCCAGAGGCTTCGCAGTTCTGATTGGAAAACCTTCCGTACGATCGCCTGCTAGCGTTTCCATGACAACATGAATCAGCTGGTAGAGGGGAATGGGTCATTGCTTTGGGAAACAGTTCACTCAGAAAAAAGAAGAGTTAGACTATCTCAGTCACTCGCATACTCCCGCCCATAAGAGTGTTTCGCGAGAGTTGTTTCAGTTTTTTTGAGGTGTCAATGAATTAAAATCAGAGATATCATATCTTAAGTTCGTGGCTTTGTTGAATTCGAACTATTTTGATAAATTTTGTGAAAGCTTCCCTGAACATCTACTGTCAGAATTTAAAGAACTCTATGCTTCAAATTTTGATACAGCTCGACTAAAAAATGGACTGAAGGTGTTTTATTCCTTAGATGAATACAAAAACAAATCAGTAAGAGACATTACGTGTTACATGTTGAATGAATTGGACACAGTGTTTAGCAAGGTGTACAAATTAGGAGACCTCATATTAAACTTTCCATCAACAACTGCAACTACCGAAATAAGTTTTTCAGGATTAAAAAGAATCAAGATATATCTTAGAGCCACACAAAGACATGCACATTCGAAAAACTTGGCTGTTTTGCTAATAGAGAAAAACATTCTTTTCAAATATGAAAAAGTACTCGGAAGAAACACTTTATGAAAACGTAACACTCAAGTTCACACAAAAGGAAAGAAGAATGGAGTTCATGTACAAATAAAGTATTCAGAAGAAGAATGGAGTTCATGTACAAATAAGTGTTGAAATCCTAATCCTCATAATTATTTAGTATCATGTTAGCAATGGCATGTACCTAAAATTTAGAAAAAAAGTTACTTTTATTACTTAACAATTAAAAATTAAACTTCGCAATTTAAAAAGAAAATACAGTGTTGGGGGGAGGGAGGGGACAGGTGAGATAGCCCAGGTCTCGGACCCAAGATACGCCACTGTATTCGGGTAGCCAGAAATTTCTTCGGAGGCAAGTCCATGGGTTTGGTTCATTGGTGAAAACCTCGTAAACACGCTGTATTACGCTTTAAATTCGTGATCAGTCTCCCCTGAAAAGAGGGGTTCAACCCATCCCCCTCTGGTTACCCAACTAGTTCTCACTCCTACCACAGCGAACGGCATACAGCGCAAAATAATTTTTTCAACTGGAATTTTAGGAGCGAGGAAAACACGAATAACGCAAAAGCTTCGCATTTTGAAAAATTAAATACAAAATTACATGAAAAAGGTTTCCCGAGAGAAAAATTAATTTTTCAAATGGAACTTTTAGAGGAAGTGAAAAAATGAATACTAAAGTATAAGTGTACCCCTGGGGGAAATTTGTGCATTATTTTCGGTAGGAAACATGAAAAAAAAATGTTTTCCGAAGTGAGCGGTATCTGACTAAAAGATTTTTCTCAGTAGGATTTTTAGAATTGCAGATTGGGCTACAAATATATTGTAAACAGAAATGTGCACTTACATTAAAGTGACTAAACGACCTTATTTTCTGGGGAAAGTCCTCAGGTACAAAGCTTCGTCCTCAATTCCGTAAAAATTGACTGAGGACGTCAATGTCCTCAATTTCTTATTTTTTGTCCTCAGTTTCTGAAATTTCTCTCCAAAAATTGAAATAGTTGCAATTAAAAAAAAATTCAAACTTTCGGGATTCACAGAGAAGTCGGAACATCATCATCACCATCATCAGCAACGAACAAAGTCATCTCGATAATCGTGGTGTTTCTTCGTTTCTGTTTTAACTGGATTTAACTAAAATATTTGTAGGATGGGGAATAAATCTCATCTTTTGCAGTGTCCACTTTCTTGCAATTAAATAAGTAATTGCTGCTAAATTTGGTAGCATTTTAGATTCCATTGAGAGTTTTACTTTTTTTCAGTACATTTTTTTTACGCTTTCTAACCGTAGGTTGAAGAAGCGTATATGCTCCAGCTTTTTCCGTCCGTCCGTCTGTCGGCACGATAACTCACGTAAAAATGGTTCGATTTCGATGAAATTTTAGTATTTGGTAGGGGACCACCAGAGGACGAACCCTATTGAAATGGGTGAAAGTGGGGTCAAAGGTCACGCCATAAGAGCGGGATCCATTCAATTGCCCTTATGCGTCATAACTTGCGTAAATATGGTTCGATTTCGATGAAATTGTAGTATGTGGTAGGGGACCACCAGGGGACGAACCCTATTGAAAAGGGTGAAGTGGGGTCAAAGGTCATGCCATTAGAGCGGGATCCATTCCATTGTCCTTATGCGTCATAACTTGCGTAAATATGGTTCGATTTTCAATGAAATTTTAGTATGTGGTAGCGGACCACCTGGGGACGAACCCTATTGAAAATGGGTGAAGTGGAGTCAAAGGTCAGGACATAGGAGTGGGATGCATTCCATTGCCCTTATGCATCATAAGGTGCGTAAAAATGGTTCGATTTCGATGAAATTTTAGTATGTGGTAGGGGAGCACCTGGAGAGAAACCCTATTGAAAATGGTACAAATGGAGTCAAAGGTCAGGACATAGGATTGGGATCCATTCCATCGCCCTTATCCCACACTATTAAGGTGGACGTCAAGTAAGTTTGCTTACTATATTTCCAATGGAAAACCTTTTGTACACATTTCCTTCACAATTAGTGTGTTCCCAAGAATGGAAATTTGAACATCGATTAAAATCACTTCATACTATAACTTGGAATACTTAACATTTTCTAAAACATAAGCATAATTATATTAAAAAACAATAACGTTTCCGTTGGTGGTGTTGAAACCAGAAAAAAGATGGCGCGACCTGTACTTTGATAACGTCAGTGAACAAATAAATGTTGGATTGCATAATTACGGTTATGGTTTAGAAAATATTATTACGGTTATAGTTTAGAAAATATTAAGTATTTCCAAGTTATGAAATGAAGCTATTTTAATCAATGTTCAAATTTTCATTTTTGGGAACGCATTAATTGTGAAGAAAATGTGTACAGAAGTTTTTCCATTTGAAGTATAGGAAGCAAAATTCCTTTACGTCCACCTTAAAGTAGCAATTCTTGTATGTATGTATGTATGTGCATTTTGTTTTGAAAACGGCTCTAAGAATTTTGATGAAAGTCGTTAACCTACCATTTCTGGTACTAGAAATCGATTTAGCTTGATCTCGACTTTAGAAGAATTCGTTTAGTGGGTTAAATAACCGCCCCGAATTGTAACGTTTTTAGTGTCATAGCGTCGTTCCATTAATGTTTCCAACGCTTAGAAATCTTATGACGTCACAATCTCGCGTTTGAGAATGTTGGCGCGCGGTCACGCCATCTGTCTCATTACGTCACGCGTTGTGTGCGGATCCTATTAACGTTTTATGACGTCCTACTCTTGCGAGCAGATGGTCGCGATTCCCATCTGCTTCTTTACATCACGCGTTGTGTGCGTATGTCCGTCCGCACGATAACTCGCGTAAAAATCGTTCGATTTCGATGAAATTTTAGTATCTGCTAGGGTATCACCTGGGAAGGCACCTTATTTAAAGTGAACGAAATGGGGTGAAAGGTCAGTACATAGGAGCGGGATCCATTCCACTGCTGTTATGCGTCATAACTAACGTAAAAAAGGTTTAATTTCGATGAAATTTTAGTATGTGGTAGGAGACCACCTGGCCACAAACCCTATTGAAAATGGGCTAAATGGGTTCAAAGGTCAGGACATAGGAGCGGAATCACTTCCATCGCCATTATGCGTCAGAACGTACGTAAAAATGCTTCGATGTGGATGAAATGTTAGTGTGTTGTAGGGGCCTTCCTGGGGACGAATTCTATTGAAAATGGGCGAAATGGGGTCAAAGATTAGGACACAGGTGCGAAATCTATTCCATAGCCCTTATGCATCATAACTTACGTAAAAATGCTTCGATTGCGACAAAACTTTATCATGTTATTTCGGAGGTACACCGAACCGGTTCTGTTGAATATCATTGATATGGGATCAAGGGTCAGGGCACAGGACCGAGATTTATTCCACAGCCATTATTCTCATAACTTGAGTGATAACTTGAGTAATGATTTCTGGTATGTTGGAAAGCGTATTATAACCAATGCATTGCATGATTTTACAAACTTGTTTATTAAACTGTTTCTTCAAGTGAAGTTATTGGACTTGGAATATTTCTTGTCATAGAGATAGATATATGATTTCTGTCCGCTCAGTGTATAGTAATTTTCTGGCTTCATACAGTACCGCACCCAGAAATTTCCTAAGGGAGGGGCCCGTGCGCCCTGGCACACAGAATTTTCCCAAGGTGGGGGTGACCCCCCCCTAAATTTACCGGGAAAAGTAGTGAGGTGCAGAGGCGGCTCCTGCTATGGGGCTGTGGGGCTGCAGCCCCCTACCCAAAGCAGTTTTTTTTTTTTGCCGTACCATGAAAGAGAAGTTTTGTGAACACCGCTGTAAGTTTTCCCAGCATAATGCCACGACTGCAGTTTTCTGAACTCAACTGGAAGTTTCCCCTGCATAACACCACTGGGAGCGGGAAGAACGTTACGGACTGTGCTTCTTGCAGCCCTGAAGGCTATTGAAACCAACTCATGTGGGAAACTCTGCCTATTCCCACATCAGTTCGTTTCCTTTGAATAAAACTTCCCCGGGGACTGCATTCATGGCAGCTCTCGCTAGCAGGGTTGCTCGCGAATGCAGTCTTTCGTTCGGTGGGAATGCATCGCCGGGCCTGTATGCTTTGTTGATTAATACGGTTCTTGTGCTTCCGAATAAGACATAAAATAGGGGAATGAATTAAAAATAATGACGAATGTTGAAATAAAGTATTAAATAAAGTACGTTTGAATGTATTACTCAACCTGTTTTTTTTTTCTTCCAATTTTTGGTTTGTTCCTGCTTTTATTCAACGTAATAATTCTAACAACAATGTTGCTCCCATCTAATAACAAATACTCAGTTGCCGGAATGCCGGGACTTTTGCTAAAAAAGTTTTACTAATATTTTCTCTTCTGGTCAAAATGGGCATGTGAACAAATTGCGATTAAAAATAGAGTTCAGTATTGGATAAAAAAAAAAAAAAAAAAAAAGAGAGAGAGATACTAATTTCTGCAGCGAAATAATTGCACAAAATTGATTTCTTCACTTACCAAGCACAGCGAAATTTTCGCTTTTAAACTCACGTAAATTTTTATTCACCAAAAATCATTGAAGTCATTCCACTGGATACATTTTATTTTTCTGCTGCATCCCCCTCCCTCCCAAAAATCAGCTGCGCATTTCAATTGAGGTAGTGTACTTAATTACTTTGAAAAGAACATTTAATCAGATATCATTGTTTAGAAAATTTACGAAGTTGGTAAATTTTGGAAAACAAATTTTTCTACACTGAATTGTTATCATGATGGCTTCAGAATTAAAACTGGACTGAATATGTTTGCAATCCGTTTTTATTAAAGAGAATGCCGGTGTGTGAGTATCGCAATAACAACTCGTCGCGAAATTCTGGAAGACACTTCAAAATTCCACAAAATGTTTTTCATCGCCGTCCAAGTTGCAGTGGTCGATATCAAGTCGAAGTTTCAAAGGGAGTGTATCAGAAGAAAAAATATATATTGTCATATTTCTAGGGGTCACAATGAGACACTTGAGAACGCGTAACGTGTACATGACCTTGAGTGTGTCTCCGCTACCACTGGCACACGCATTATTTTTTTAAATTTTTTTGTCCTTATATATACTGTATATATACGTACAGTATATGCATGTATATATAATTTGCAACCACCATCAATCCACTGCTGGATGAAAGTCTCCAAGTTTCTTCTTCCACAACAGTCTGCCTTGAGTCAGTTTTTCATGCTTTCGAATTTCATGTACCCATCTCCCTCTTGTCATCTTCTGGATATTGTTTTTTTCCCTTGCTATCCAGTTCAATATTTCAACTCTCCGTCGGTGGTTCTTTCTTCTAGCAATATGTACATCCCATTGCAATTTCAGGAATTTTGACCATGTCTTCCACTCTTGTCATTTTCCCGATCCACGAGTTCCTATTTGTATCATTCCAGGTAACAACAAACATGCATCTCTACATGCTTCTTTCAGTTGTCTGCAACGTCTGTCTGTCTATTTTAGTTGAGGTCCATGTCTGTGCTCCATGCGTAAGAACTGGAAGGATGCACTGATTAATCAGTTTCTTTTTAAGAAATAATGTATCCGACGAAGTTTTGCAGGTGGAAGACATCATGATCAGAGTTAAATCCCTGAAATGGCAATGGGCTGGACATACTGCCAGAAGAACAGACCATCGATGGACAGCCAAAATTTTAGATTGGATTCCAAGGGACAGGAAAAGACCCAGAAGAAGACCACATGGTAGATGGGTGGATGAAATTCGAAAGTATGCGGGAGTGACATGGAGGAGACTGGCACAAGACAGACCGTTGTGGAGGAAACTTGGGGAGGCCTTCGTCCAGCAGTGGATTGATAATGGTTGACAATGATGATGATGATGATGATGAATATATATATATATATATTATTGTTATTGTTATTATTATTAAACGGAGAGCGTCAGCACAGGCGCAGTAACTTAACTTTCGAAGTGGTATCGTGATATCTAAAAAATTCAGATGCAGCCCCCCCATCTCAGCTTACCACGAGCCGCCGCTGGTCAGGTGCTATAACAATTAAGAAGGAGGTTGACTTTTGTACATTTATTCTTATCCAATTACTAGTAATGTTACAATGCAAGAAAGTTAAATGATTAGAAGAACCAGTAGATGAAATTCTTCTGCTGGTTAGATTTTTCTATATTTATTTAACAGAACTACTCCCTTATAATTATTATATGTTATAATTACACGGTACATGATTAAGAAGCATATGTAGATCGGGTATCGTGACTTTTTGTTTCAAACTTCGACATAATAATTTTCCGCTCTATCAGCCCAAAAGGGTGGCCCAGCTCCCCGTGGGTGCGCCACTGGCTTCAGATATTTTTTCTTGTGTAGCATCAATGAAATTTCAGTACAAAATCAAAATGTATCTTTGTTAGCACGTGCTGCCACCTATGAGTAACATTTAACATTTATCAGAATTAATATTCTGCATAATAGTATTTTATTGCTATTTTATACTTACAATATTTTACAGGAAAAATCATCCTTCAGGTTCATCATATGTTTTCCCCTAAAAGTGGACAATTATGATACAGGTGGTAATGTTCTTTGGTAATTTTCGGCTTTACCATAATGTGTCAGATGTTGCCCTCAATTATATCTTCATTTTAAAACGAAATTGTCCTTAATTTTGCATTGAAATCGATTACAACGTGTCATTTTGGTCTCAATTCCGTTCTCAAAAATCTGGTCACCTTAACTTACGTCTACTAATGGCGAATTCGTTTTGTAAGAATAATTAGGAATTGCATGCAAAGCATTCTTCGCCATGAACGATATCATGCACAAAAAGAATTCTTCTCCATGAACGATATCATGCACAAAAATAATTCTTCGCCATGAACGATATCATGCACTAAAAGAATTCTTCAAATCGGAAATTCTGGATTTAGAAATATCATGGAAAAATATGTTATACATTTACATTCTGTAGAAAGGAAACTGTGCACGTTTTAAAGAAAAAAACACTGTGAAAAATGATCTTTTCATTGCAAATCAAAGGTAGAATGAATCGTTTTAACCGAATTCTTAGAACCAGTGATATGGAACAGAATCCTGTCACGATGACAACGGGGACTGTGACAGGGAAATCACTGTTCCACTGGTTGAGGTGCAGATTCCTTATTGCTGGATAAACTATTCAAATTTTTTATTTATTATTCTGGTCCCTTTCCGTGAGTCCTCTATCGAGGAGTTATTGATGTCGTATTTTGACTCATTCTACTCATCTTCGATTTCACTCTTTCTTCATCTTTAATCACGCATTCTTTTTCGCTGAAGCTCAGAGGTACCTCTTCTTACCATGGTCAACAGCCCAACCCCCTCTCTTCCCCACTCAAAAATCCAAGAGATCTCATATTCACGCTAACAAACCGCTTTTCTCCTGCATATATGCATTGTAAAGCTACTCCTACTGACCCCAAGGCAATGAATCGGAGGAAGTCGAAAGCTCTCTCTCTCTCTCTCTCTCTCTCTCTCTCGGACAATGATTTTGCTTTAACGCAACTTCCCAACGCCTACGGAAATACACATTTAGCTACTCCACATGCCCTCTCCTCAATAACACTTCTTTGCTGGCAGTTAACTGCATGGGAGTTTCTTTACAGCACTTAGCATCTCATAGTCACTTACCAAGAGACGAACAGTGTTTCAGCTTTCTGTGCAACTATACATCCACCTTGGCCTGTGTTTTTCTTTCTTTCCTTTCCATTTTTTTTAGAATTCTTTCATATTTTACATCTCTGAAAAAAAGAGAGCATTTCTCTCCTGTCTGACCGTTAACACCAATAAGCTGTTTGAATGCGTAGTTGAGTATCATTGGCACAGCCTTTCCTACTAATTCACCCAGAGAAATAATTTCTTTTGAGTTATACATTGTTCTTGCTCTATCATTTCACTTTAGTTTTTCTTTAAAAAGTTCAATACAGGAATAAATAAGGTATTTATGCTTATAATGAAATATAAGAGAAGTTTCAGAAACCACCAAACATAAAAATTCAGAAATACAACAACCTCCACTTTTCCAGGGCGTCTTGCTTGACTTGAAGGAGGGCTGAGTCAAAGCCGTCTAGAAAACACAAGGCCATGACATTAAAAATACGAGTTTCCTCTTTTAGGACATCACGCGGAAACCAAGGCTTCCGACTGGTTTCCAAAGCTGTCGTGCATGACGTCAAACAATGCACTAATGTATGAGGCCGTGTAACATGAGAATGACGTCACAAACGTCACGCTCGTGTTACACGGCCTTTTTGTCATCTCTCTAATAACATGCATGGCCTTGTTCTTTCTAGACGGCCTTGGCTGACCTTCTTCAGTCGCCTCCTAGCTACGGCCGTAGCTGTTTGGCACAAGAGTCTGAATAAAAAGCAAAGGTGCTGGGTAATAGATTGAAATGAAAATGACGATCCGGCTGCAAACATGATCTCATTCAGAGGTACTGCGATGATTAGGTTTCTCTGGGCACGGAAAATGCTGGAGCCGTAGATCGATCGGCAACTGCAAGAAGTCTATGATCCTCAAGTCATGAGCGTGTCAAAAAGCTGTTCAAAAATCGCATACGGGCGCCGTGCGATAACGGATGAGTAACTCAGTGATAGGCTTGCAACATCAATAGCACACAACAACACGTTGTTCGGTGTGTATATGCGTGTGTGTGTGTGGGGGGGGGGGCACTTGTGGTGCAGAAAGACAGACAGGTGACTTTCCGGCAGATTCCTGCAAATGTCTCCTTTGGTACCACGCGACACGTCGTTCAACCTAATCACCGCTCATGCATCTGGGTGAGACCATATTCCCAGACTTGTCGTCCTTTTCACTTGACTGTTCCCCAAAACGCTGAGTGTAATGACCTGGGAAGGCACCGATTTACTCATTTACATATCCCAAATGAGCTGCCGCAGGTCGTCGGAAGTTATTTATGGATCACCCGGGAAGTACCTGAACTTATCACTAAAGTCCGGATTATATGCAATTGCATATTTATATGCAACTGCATATTTTAGCCTTTTTACTTTAGTGTATATAAATACACTTACGGAAAAAAAATCCCAACACCACAAAAAATAGTTGTAGAGGAATGATATGGCGGCAATACATTTGTATAGGTAACATATTTAATCGATTAAGGTTTCAAGATCACAGCTTATTGTAAGCGCGAGAACAGCCATTTTAAATGTGAAATGTTGGTACATTAATAACCGGTTTAACCGCCAGAATGTTGAATGCAAGCACGCAAACGTCCATGCATTGTGTCGTACAGGTGCTGGATGTCAGTTTGTGGGATGGAGTTCCATGCTTGTTGCACTTAATCGGTCAATACAGGGACGGTTAATGCTGGTTGGGGGTGACGCTGGAGTTGTCGTCCAATGATGTCCCATACGTGCTCGATTGGTGAAAGATTTGGGGATCTAGCAGGCCACGGCAACATGTTGACACTCTGTAGAGCATGTTGGGTTACAACAGCCGTATGCGGGCGAGCGTTATCCTGTTGGAAAACACGCCCTGGAATGCTGTTCATGAATGGCAGCACAACAGGTTGAATCACCAGACCGACGTACAACTGTGCCGTCAGGGTGCGTGGGATAACCACGAGAGTGCTCCTGCTGTCACTGGAAATTGCTCCCCAGACCATAACTCGAGATGTAGGTCCAGTCTGTCTCGGCCGCAGACAGGTTGGTTGCAGGCGCTCACCTGGCCTCCTTCTAACCAACACACGGCCATCACTGGCGCCCAGGCAGAACCGGCTTTCATCAGAAAACACAACAGATCTCCACTCCGTCCTCCAATGAGCTCTAGCTTGACACCACTGACGTCGCAAACGGCAGTGGTTTGGAGTAAGTGGAATGCACGCTACAGGGCGTCTGGCTCGGAGCTGTCCTTCAAGTAACCGATTTGTAACAGCTCATGTCACTGTGGTGGCAACTGCAGCTCGAATTGCTGCCGCAGACGCGGTACGATGCGCCACGGCCATACGCCGTACACGGCGGTCTTCCCTCTCAGTAGGGCCACGTGGCCAGCCGGAACCCGGTCTTCTTGAGGCAGTACCTTCCCTTGACCACCGCTGCCAACAATCATGCACAGTGGCTACATTCCTGCCAAGTCGTTCTGCAATATTAGGGAAAGAAAATCCACCTTCTTGTAGTCCTATTACACGACCTCGTTCAAACTCCGTGAGCTGTTGATAATGGCTTCTTCGTCTTCTTAAAGGCATTCTTGACTAAAATCAACACACTACGTCGAATCTCGACGATAACTAACGCTCACGAACGTTACAGCGCTTATTTACAGCAAACCTACTTTGCATGTTCCGAGGGGCGCTACTAGCGCCACACGTATGCGCCGAGCGCAAAATTTGCATAGACGTCATCTTACAGGTGTACTCTCACCGCCTACCAACTGTCGTTTATCTAACACAACCCCTTCTTGGTGTTGGGATTTTTTTCCGTCAGTGTACATAAAAAGCTCAAATTACCGACAAAAATGCACAGTGCAAGCAAAACAATTTTACAGTTTATTTAATCTTTTAAAGTACACTAACATGACAAGTTTACTTTAAAAAAATAACTTTCAACTCTCGAAACCTGGGAAGGCACTGAACTTCTTAGCTGGGCGGTAGATTAAAGGATTGGAAATCCACTGAAACCAAGAGAATAAAGAAATTATAAACTTTCTTTCTCGACAAGTGGCAGCAAAAAACGCGGCATCAGAAGTGTCCTCTGCAGGTAGCTTTGCTTTGATGCTTGACCCTTCTGACTGAAAGTTTCTTCCAATTCCTACAAAAGTTAATGCGCAATCCTACGGAGTTGCGCAGAAACACCACATGCGACATTTAGTTTTGGGAACTAATTTTCAGACCTAATGATCTCGTCACACCAAATGTCAAATGAAGAAGCAGATCTCTGGGAACGAGCGTTACGTTTGATTCGCGAATAATTGAGTGTTTTGGAAAACGCACTTTTGATAGTGGGAGTTAGCCACCAAAATGCCTAAAATTAAATCAAGTAAAAATGTTTTAATCAAAGCATGAATGTCTGACTGCCGTAAGGATTTGACTACTGACGCAAATATTGCATATTGTGCGATTTGTGATAAAAACATCACTTGCGAGAAAAATATCAAATCGATCAGTACATAAAAACCTTCCACCATACTGCAGAAAAAATGAAGAAAACTGAGGACCGTACACCAGTACAAGCGTAATAATAATAAATAAAAAAAAAAAAGGAGAGATAAATGCGTATTTTACAATTTAAGCGCATATTTCTCGTAGTTTAAGTGCACATTTTGTTGTTTTCAGTGCATATAATTTGGTCTCTATTTATTCCGATACCTCCATTTTCAGAAAATACCTCTATTTTATGGCACCTCTATTTTCGGAAAATTTTATAATTTTTGGTCTGCCGGGTAGTCTGAAACATGTCCAAGATTTTCCGTCTGTCACTTGCTGCTTTTCCTCCCGTGAGGGAGCGTAAACGAATATTTGCATCTTGTCATATCTCTCTCTGTTTTTGAAATAGTTAATGAAAGTTCTTTTTGCATCGGATAGCAGTTAATATGATTTTAATTCTTTCTTTTTTTTTTCCTTATACGGGGTTTTTCTGATATTGTAATTAAATGTAAACAGGAATAAAGAAAGCAAAAGCACGTGATATTATACGTCTACATACAAAGTATCTCCCTTGTAGAATTCCCAAATGATAGTATAATATTCTGAAACATTTTAATTTTGACCTTCATTTTTCAAGACATGCTCAATACACCAGATTCCACAGGAGACAGGGGCGCGGCCACTGGTGGTGCTCACAGGGCTTCACCCCTATCCAAGAGCACTCTTTTGCGCCCCTATTCTTTCATAAAACCGGTCAAACTTCAAGCAGAGTAGAGCAACCCAAAATTTATACAAATATATATATATATTTTAAATTATCAGCGTGCATTTATAGCTAGTTTGCGGTTTGTACTCTTTCAAACAGCCCCCCCCCACCACCACCACCACACCTTCACACCCACAGCGTTGGTGCTTCTTGCTGCAGTACCTTCATGCAGTTGTTTTACGTTAGGCAAGATGAAAATGAAAAAATAAAAAAAAAGCTGTCAAATCTAACTGCTATTTTATAAAGCAGAAGTGAATGCCTCCCCATTCGCAGAAATAACAAGTTAATAAACCCCTGCAAGATTCAGTTAACGCTGAATACATTAGTTGTCGTTTGTGTCATATTTCAGTTCACATTAGAAGATGAATACATTTTTAACGCTGAATACATTAGTTGTCATTTGTGTCATATTTCAGTTCACATTAGAAGATGAACAATGGAATTCGGCATTTTATTATTTCACAATCAATGTATGTGCGCCGATAAATCAAAAGCTTATGGTAACTTGGGAAGTTTTCGTTAATTTGCTCAGATGTCCTACTCAGTAGTCACACCCGGGCACATGTAGGAGCAGTATAAGGCTGGTGTAAATTATTCTCGTGCTGCCCTAAAAAAAAACTACAACAACCATTCCATAAAAACTGAGAGTAAAATCAAATAAATAGAAGAAACATAGGTACAGCAAAACATATGTTTTTCTTTCTCAAAGTATCTTCCCTCGGATGATATGCAACGGTCCCATCATTCAGTCCTCTTTTCAAAGCATATGGCGAAGGCATTGTGCGGAAGCTGCTTTAGCGACACCTGTACAGCAACGTCGGCATCTGTGTTGAATGTTGCGCCACGGAACTTCTCCTTCATTGTTGCAAGCAACCAGAAACCGCACGGGGCGAGGTCAGGACTATAGGTAGGCTGTGGCATGATTTCAATACTGCATTTCGTAAGAAACTGTTGAACACAAGCAGCCACATGTGGACGGGCATTATCATGGAGTAGGGACAACTTTCCCACCAGTTCCGGTCGCTTAATCGACATGTGTCGTCGCAGACGCTTCAAGACTGAAATGTAATACTCAGCATTGGCAGTAATTTGTGGAATAACGGCATGCTGGTAGACTACACCTTTATGATCAAAGAAAATTATCATAATCCCTTTCCTAGCTGATTTGGTTTGGCGGACTTTTTTTCGTACGAGGCGAGCCTGTGTGTTTCCAGACACTCGTTGCGCGCTTCGTGAGGGAGTCAAAATAGTGGACCCATGTTTCATCGGCAGTGACTACTGTGTTTAGAAAGTCTGAATCCTTTGCAATCATTTTTTCCACTCCTGACACACTTGAACTCTTGCTAACAATTGTTCTCTCGTCAGGTGATGAGGTACCCATCTGGAACACACACGATGCAGCAGTAGTTTGTCGCGTAGAATGCAGAATGCCGAAGTTTTTGAAATATTAGTTGATGCCGTTACGTCTTCACACGTTATTCGTCGATCTTTTTGCGGGAATGACTTAACAGTATTAACAATATGCTCCGTAACAACACTTTCAGGTAGACCAATCCTAAGAGCGAGCTCTGCCGACAAACGCCCTTTTTTCAAATCATGGTGCCAAAATCTTTGACTCACCCAAACATTTATTTTTGTAAGCTTTTTTCATTGAATCAACTGTTTCTGGAGCCGTTTTACCCAAACGACAGCAAAATTTTGTAGCATAAGTAATCACTCACCTCCATAGCTGTATGGCGAAATGCAGGCGTACGGTACCTTAAACAACTGCGCAGTAACAAACCCAGAATCGTCTGCCACGGCTAATAACTGTTGCCGTAGATACTGCCTTAATTCTGTTAGTTGTCTGCGTGGTTATTTTTGCCTTCTCCCTGTTGCCAACCCCAAAAAAATGTACTCCCGGTTTTTATGGGACGGCCTTTGTATTTATTTTCCAGTTCCATATAATCTTTTTTCATTTGCAATGCATCCTCCTGAACAATAAAATGGAAAAACCTCAGATGAAATTATACCATACACTCGCAAGAAAGATATTTTATTGTACACGTCCTCCGTGGCAAGAATTTACTGAAAATAATGGCAAAGGAGTAAATACCAATGGTAGGATCTACAGCACAATACGATTTGTTGCTGACATAGCAGTAATAGCAAATAATGAAAGGAACTTATAAGAGTCGTTAGAAGAACTGGATAAGGTTCTTGGAGATAAATACAAAATGAATTTAAATGTGAAAAAAAAAGTAACGAAATGCGCCAGAGACGGACAACAAAAGATTAATATCATTTTAAAGGGGAAAAGAGTAACTCAGGTAAAGGACTTCATTTACCTAGGTAGCATTTTTACATCCGATGGAAGAAATGTAAAAGACGTGAGAACTAGGACAGTACAGGCAAAAAATGCTTTCAATAAGGAAGGAGGACTATTACCATCCAAGTTCATCTCTCTGGAAACAAAGAAAATCTAAAAAGTTTTATATGGAATGTAACACTTTGTGCATCTGAAACCTGGACATTACAAAAGATAAACAGGGCAAAGTAACAATCATTTGAAATGTGGTGCTGGCGACTTATGATGAAAATTGCTTGGACAGAAAGAGTGACAAATGCGGAAGTGTTAGAAGTTTTCAAGAAAAACAAGAAATATTATGGACTATAATATTTAAAAAGAAGAAGAGACAGCATGATAGGCCATCTCATAAGACTATGACATACTACAGAGGTGAATCACGTGTCAAGACGACAAATCGGCAGCGATGCATTCCGTCCGTGTAGCCTTTTTTGGGAGAGCAGCTCACTCCGGAGAGAGGGGGAGCCAATTCGATTCCCGTCACAGAAAAATTTGTGTTTTCACAAGACACTTGGAGTGGTGTGCCAACTTGATTGAAGGTAGAATGGAAGGAAAAGTTGGAAGAGGACGCCCAAGAATTCAATATATGAGTCAAATAACAAAAGGAAGACCCTTCCGGAACATCAAGCTTATGACTCAAGAAAGAATTCCTTTGTGGATGATGACTAATGCTAACAGATTAAAGGCATAGAATGGAAGGGAAAGCTGGAAAAGGACGCCCAAGAATTCAATATATGAGTCAAATAACAAGAGGAAGACCCTACCCGAGCATCAAGCTTATGGCTCAAGAAAGAATTCCTTTGTGGATTATGACCAATGCTAACAGATTAAAGGTAGAATGGAAGGGAAAACTAGAAGAGGACGCCCAAGAATTCAATATATGAGTCAAATAACAAGAGGAAGACCTTACCGGAACATCAAGCTTATGACTCAGGAAATAATTCCTTTGTGGTTGATGACCAATGCTAAACACCAACCTTAGGATTGAGGAGAGGAAGAGGAGGTCCTCCGTTGTTTTTAAGATACAAGTGCGTAATAGAGTGAAAAGTAAGGTAAAAATAAATTTAATGTTCTATGGCTTAGCATATCTAAAATGAAATGCAAAATGTTTCAAGATCTTTAAGATTCACACTTCGCTTCAAGTATTAGTCATAAATTTTCAGAAATTGGCAAGAAAGCACCACCTCATCACGACTGAGCCTGGACCCTAATGCAAGTATGAGCCAAAAATGCTTCTAGAGAACAACACACGCAATATATACTGGGGATCATAACAGAGAAGACCATTCCTCACAATCAGCTCGACATTGTCCTGATAGACAAGGAGAAGTGCCTGACAGAGAAAATGCCACACCATGAAGGAATGCCTGAAAACAGACCAAACTGCACACATAGATAGCCAAGTAGGTCCTGAACAAATGATTTAATTGTCACATACAGATTAAGCGCATGTGGCCGAATATACAGGATGACCAATAAGGAGTGCGGCCCCACATTTTGGGCGATACAGCGTTGAATCCGACGTGGCATCGAGGCAATGAGAGTCTGAATAGAGTCCTAGGATATCGTGGACCAATCGGCGTTGATCCGAGTCCACAGTTCATCTTCATTTTGCGGGGTGGAAGAGTACTCAACCGACGTCCAATCGTGCCCCACATATGCTCGATGGGCGAGAGGTTGGGGGATCATTCTGGCCACGGAAGCATCCGCATATCGTGTAAAGCATTCAGGCTGGACCGAAAGGTATGCAGCCGGGCGTTATCCTGTTGAAAAACGGTGTTTAGGATGCTCTGCAGATACTTCAGTGCCACGGGCCACTGAACCTCGTCAACATAGCGGCGTGCCGTCAATGTGCCCGTAATGCGTGCCAGCGGTGAACGGCTGCTGGCACTGATAGCACCCTGCACAATGATTCCACGTTGCCGGGCAGTGTGGCGCTCCACAGTAGCGGAGGGATCCGCCAGTTGGACACGTCACCTAGAGACTCTCGCACGGCGATCATCCGTGTTGAGACAGAACCGCCCTTCGTCGCTGAACACCACACTGTTCCATTCTGCACCCCACGCAGCTCTGGAGCGGCACCACACCAAGCAATGGCGACGATGGCTCGCTGTTAAGGTTAACTTTCGCAACGGATGGCTAGACAGCAAACCAGACGCAGCCAATCGGCGCGACACTGCCCGCGTCGATATCGGTGCATCCAAGCCTCTCCGTGCACTCTGAAAAATGTCGCCCATTGCAGCCTGTGCGTCCGCTACGGCATGACGTCTGATGTGAGGATCGGGGCGCTTGGACGTCAGTCTCCGTGCTCCGGGGCGCTTGGACGTTAGTCTCCGTGCTCCGGGGTGCTTAGACGTCAGTCTCCGTGCTCCGGGGAGCTTGGACGTCAGTCTCTGTGCTCCGGGGCGCTTAGACGTCAGTCTCCGTGCTCCGGTCCGCCGACAACATTGCACAGACCTTTCTTGGGACCATTGTCTCCAATTGCGACCGGCGGTTGTGGCATCACGTTACGTTTCTTCCGCAATACGACGCAAGGATCGTCCCTTCGGCGTATTCGGAAAGGTCACGGAGGCTAAACAAATCCGCATACAGTATATTGTTCTGTATGCATCTCTCCGCTGTTTCGGAGAATTTCTTTCGTGCATATAAGGTGTTCCTCGCAGAGTAGTTTACTCTGTACGGTGGTTAGCTGCTTGGAATACTTTATGTTTAACTTACCTTTTCCATATAATTTTCAGTGAATTTATTCACACACATTATGCATTTCTATTTCTTACGCTCCTCAGAACATAAATTTAAGCCCATGGTATGACCATTCTGGGAGAAACTATCCCCTCGTATCTACGACTCTGACTTGAGGGAAATCTCTCTCTCTCTCTCTCTCTCTCTCAGTCTCATACCTATTCCTATTGGGGAAGTCATTTTTTTAAATCAGGCTTTTCACAGAATTCTGAGAACCGAGATTACTGATTCCTTAAGGACACCGAAAGTGACATAATCCTTGGCAGCCTCACGTGGGCGGCTCGTATGGTCATCACGGCCGCATTCCCTTGGTATAGGCTGTTATGTTATAACCTGGTAAGTTGTGCAGTATTGCTTATTATTTTTAAAGGTAGGAGGAAAATGTTTTCTACGTATGGAAATCTTGTATTTACCTCAAATAAAAAGAAAACTTAGCATTCAAATGTCAGCAAAAATTGTGTTTCCATTTGCTCAGGTCCTTAACACAATTGTTATTTTGCTTCCAGCAAGCACCCTTTTAAATTTCAACTTGAAACCATCCATCTAAAACTCGTACAACAAGATAAATCGATCTGCCAAATTTCGTAGTGTCCACCACGTTTTCCCGACGACGATCTATGGCTCACACACATACACACGCACGCACGCACACACACATTTTATTTTATTACTGCAAATAGGTGTGCTGTCTTTCCGTATTTTCTTCTTTCTCTCAGCTCATAGATAATAGTTAATAGCTCTCTCATTTGTTTAATATCTCCGGTAATAAAAAAGGTAGACAATAAATAGTGCAGCCATTTATTTAATATTTCTGGCCATAAAGAAGTAGATAACAATTTAGCGAAAAAGGGAGAATCAGTTATTCAATAACTCTGGTAATAATGAAGTAGATAATAGTTCTGTGTGTGTGTGTGTGTGTGTGTGTGTGTGTGTGTGTGTTAGTTGTTCAGTAACTTATAATAAAGAAGTAGATAATGGTTCTGTGTGTATGTGTTAGTCGTTCAATAACACTGGTAATAAAGAGGTAATAATTGTTCTGTGCAAGTGTGTGTGTACCATTTGTTCAATAGCTCTGGTAATAAAAATGGAGATAATAGTTGTCATTTATTTAATGTTTCTGGTAATAAAGAAGTAGACAGCAGTTTAGAGAGAAAAAGAGAGTCGGTTGTTCAATAACTCTGGTAATAAACAAGTAGATAATAGTTCTGTGTGTGTGTGTGTGTGTGTGTGTGTGTGTGTGTGTCAGTCGTTCAGTAACTCTGGTAATAAAGAGGTTGGTAATTTTTTTTTGGGTGCGCACGCGCTCGTGTGTATGTGTGTGTTGTTCAGTGACTCTGGTAATAAAGAAGTAGGCAATAAGTTCTGTGTGTGTTCTTGTGTGTGTCAGTCGTTCAGTAACTCTGGTAATAAAGAGGTTGGTAATTTTTTTTTTGTGCGCACGCGCTCGTGTATATGTGTGTGTTGTTCAGTGACTCTGGTAATAAAGAAGTAGGTAATAAGTTCTGTGTGTGTTCGTGTGTGTGCCAGTTGTTCAATATTTTTGGTAATAAAGAGGTAGACGATATTTCAGTTGCTTGTTCAATAACTCTGGTAATAAAGAAGTAGTTCATATTACCTAGTTGTGTGTGTGTGTGTGTGTGTGTGTGTGTGTGTGTGTGTGTGTGTGTTTTAGAAACAATTTTCACTCTAGCTTCCCTTACTAGCCTCTAAATAGAAGTTCAGTGATTTTGCACTATACGAGACCATTCATACTAAGAAAAGAAGAAAGCTATTGAGCTGGAGCCATACACATGCCATTCCCCCCTCAGCGTATTTCGCGATAGCTTTTTTCTAGCACTGCTGCAACATTACATTGAATGCTAGATATCTGCTTCCCAAAGTGCATCAATAAGTAAGCCGGTAGTGCTGAATTTTTTAACAAGCAAATCTTGAAAAGAAATGTCTTTGCTTTGAAATTTACAAATTTGCATTAATTACCTCGACATTCTAATTAAATACCATCATCATCACCATCAACTGTTCTCAATCCACTGCTAGATGAAGGTATCTCTAAGTATCTTCCACAACTTTTTATCTTGAGCAATTCTTTTCCATTTAATTCCGCCGTTCCTTCGAATTTCAGCCACTGATCTTCCAAATGTTCTGTGTCTTCTCCTGTCATTTGGTATCCAATCTAATATTCCGTTTACCCAACTGTGGTCAGTTCTCCTAACAACATGCACAGCCGATTGTCACTTGAACGTGTTTATTTTGATTATGATGTCCTTTTCCTGATCCGTGAGTTTCTTTTCCTATCTTTCTTGGTTACACCAAGCAGGCATCTCTCCATGCTTCATCTGTATGTTTCTTACTTTTTCCTTTTTTTTTTTAAGGACTTTGTTTCTGATCCATAAATAAGAAGTGACAAAGAAGTGTAAAGCGCAAAATATGCTGAGTGGGGAATGCCATGTGAATAGCTCCAGTTCAACAGCTTTTTTTATTTATTTTTTTATTTGTATGAATGGTCTCGTATAGTGGAAATCACCGAACTTCTATTCAGAGGACACACAACACACACACAATTGTACTGTTTCTTCCAAATGCACTCAAGCCATGTTTTTACACCAATTAATTTCTTCTTAAAAAATGTCTCATTTAACTGTCTCACCCTGTATTTATGAAAAATGTGAACAAAACTGAGAGGATCACCAATGGATCAAAAGTGGATGTGAGTATTATAGAGCAAACCGAAAAATAAAAACATCAAGAGCAAAACTGCTAATGAAATTGAAAAATTAACTGAAAATAATTACCACTAGTACTATGACCTCACAAAACCAGACAAAAAATCGATGAAAATCCCTTTTAAAAAGTGAAAAATCATATATGTAAGAGCTATGTATTTCATCATCATTGTCAACCATTATCAGTTCACTTCTGGATGAAGGTCTCCCCAAGTTTCTTCCACAACGCTCTGTCTTCAGCCAGCTTCCTCCGTGCCCCCCTTCCCCGCATGCTTTCGAATTTCATCCACCCATCTCCCATGTGCTCTTGTTCTGGGTCTTTTCCTGTTTCTTGGGGTATCCTGTCTAAAATTTCGGTTGTCAATCGGTGGTCCGTCCTTCTGGCAATATGTCCAGCTCATTGCCATTATGCATGTATATACAGTATATATATACTTAAGAGCAAAACTGAAGACTAAGGAAAAATTTTAGAATTTAAAACGAAGGGTGCAAAATAACCTGAAAATCAAAACGCGCAACGCAGCAGTTTTGAAAATTCAGAATTCACATACTATAAAGATACCTAAGCAAAAAAATACATATATAATTTTGACTCACACCTAGTACAACATAGAAAAGGTTATGTATCTACCTGTGTGAGTAAAAGGAGAAAAGAAAAAAAATAAAATAAAACAACTGAATGTAGAAGGTGTCGAGAATACTGAGCCTTGGCTTTATCAAGGACCAGCTTAGGAATTTATTAGAGTATGGCTCTAATTTCAGACCTTCCTTCACAATTTCCAAAGAAAGGATTCTTGAGAGCTTCACTCAAGATGTAAATAAGTACATCGTAAAAACCAGTTTAACGTACAATCAGCCTATTGAGGCCTTCGCAGAATGGAAATATAATATAATCAATAGCTTCACCGGTGAGTTGGCAGGTCTGGACTTTTGTTTCGACAGAAATCTCTTTTCTCTGGAGAAGCTAAAAGGTCACTCTCCAAACTACAAGACCAATTTATTTTTACCACTACGGATAAAGCTAGCAATAATTTTGCAATTATCTGTAAGAAGTTCTATTTTGAATTGTTAACTATGGAACTCAATAATAGAGTAACATACGAGCCCGTAAGTTATTCTACCAAGCAGTTAGAAAATCGGTTTAAGGCATTCTTCAAGAAACTTAAAATTCCGCAAACTAGAAGATATGGGCCTGAATTTCCATTTCTTTTTGCAACGGTTAAGTTTCATAAGGATCCTGTGAAGTTCAGGTTCATAGCTAGTGGAGTAAGGAGTCATAAAAAGAAAATAGATCTTGCTTTTGAAGATGTCTTAAAGAAGGTTTTGAAACACATTAGAAACTGTTCTAACTTGATGTACAGAGATTTTTGGATAATTAATAATAATGCAGAAGTAATTTCTACTATACTCAAAGTGTGTCCCCTAGATATTAATAGTTATGATTTTGAAAACCTATATACTAATCTGCCTCTATCAGATATAATCACTACCTTTAAAGAGCTGTATGCAGAATTTAAACTTAACCAATTTGTTGATGTAGAAACTTGGAACTCTTATCTCAATTGCTGCATAAAAAATAACCATATCTTATATAATAATACTCTCTATAAGCAAGTGAACGGTATTCCAATGGGAACATCAACGTCCACGAATATCGCTAATCTATTCCTGTTCTTTAAGGAATATAAATTCATTAAAAATCACCCCACCTGCTCAGATAACTACCTTTACACTTTTAGATATATTGATGATCTGCTGTGTATCAATAATTCCGAAGTTATAGAGAGTGATTTTGATAATATCTATCCTAGCTCTCTTAACTTATGTAAAACCAACCACAGTAATCAGGAACTTGAGTTCCTAGACTTAAGCATTAAGCTCAACAGAGGTAACCCATCTATTAGCCTCTTTGATAAAAGAGTTAATTTTCCTTTCAAAGTAATTAAATATCTACACTGGAATAATAACATTTCAACCAAAGTAATTGAGAATGTACTAATTTCTCAGGTCCTAAGAATTTCAAGAATTTGCAGCAACAATTTGGACTTCAATTACCACATTAATATACTATTAGAAAGTTTTCTAGAGAACGAAATTCCTTCTTCTTTCATCAAAAGAACTTTAAGAAAAATTATTCTGAATAATAGAGTAAGGTTGGCAGATCTGCTTTAATTTTCTACACAGTTAATAATATGATTCTGACCAATCAAAGCCGTAAGGAAGTTGGCTAGAGGATGCCTATTAACTACCTAAAGGAACCTTAGTGCTATGGATATGACGGTCCTATTAAAACAAAAAAATTAAATAATATAAACAAAATCACAAAAAAAGCTTAAAAATCTGTTTATAAAAGAAAATAAAAACAAATAAAAAAGAAAACTAGTTATTCATCACTAGGATAGCTATACTAAAAATAGTAAAACCAACATTAAAATTAATAAGATTCTGATTAATCTATAGAAGCTCACTAAGGTGATTTAATACATGCAAAGATTATTAAATAAACTGCTCGTGTATTTTATAATATTTCTCATGTATTCTGGAGAGTTAATTCTGCTCATTCTGATCATACAGATCCACAGTCTTAAGTTTATATATTTTTTTCTCTGGTTAAAATCTCTGCGCGTTGGTTTCTTGCTGTATGAGGAGGCCATCAGCCCCACCCTCACTGCCCCCAGCGTCTAGGGAGTGGCGGAAGAGGTCAGCCATGTTCTCCTCTTGTGAGGAGAAAAGTTTTTGTAACTCAAGAGGTAAGCTCTCTCTTCCTTGTTTTTGGGTTCTAGGTTTTATAAGTTCAATGTTTGTACTTCATGTACCTTTTCTCTGTCGTTTTTTAGCTTTTCAGCTTTTAAGCATTGGTTTGTCTGTTAACATTTATGCGGGTTTTAACTCTTACTTTTCTTTGTAACTTTGAGCGTCTTTTGTGATACCTAGGAACAGAAGATGGCTAAGCTTGTTCCTTTTCTATGCGCTGTCTATGCGCTGTTTTTTTCAAAGTAGTTAAGTTCTTAATAACTAATTAATTATGCACTTAAAGCACTGCTGAAATACTTTGTACATATTGCAACTAACTGTTTAAGGTATATAACTTTCACAAAGTTTTCTTTAGTTAATTATTATCTTTAACTTATTCTCGTTTTCGTGCTGTCATAAGTTGTAGAGTAGGGGGTTTTAGACTCAAGTTTTCTTTCAAAAATCTGTTCGTTATAAATTAACATTTCCTTTTTTAATTGCAATGTAAAATTTGTTTTTCAGGTTTAAATTCTCTCTCAAACGAACTTGGAATTTCGTTATAGCTGAAAATCATTTCTATTTATTATGTCACTCTCACAGCTTGAGTTCTCTTTAATCTTCTTCTCTCTGTTTAATAGTAACAGATGAAGAGCATGGGTCGGGCCATGAAGGTTAATGGATGCAAGCGAAATTGTTAACTAGTGCTAGGTCATGCTACTCTACGGAGGACATGACTTATATATATATTTTTTAAACTATTTTAGGTGGGAATGTTACTTGCATCTATGGCCTTGCAGAAACCCATTTCCAACTAGGTCTTTGTGGAAGTGAGAAAATGCAGAGTTTTTGCTGGTCCTTGATAAAGCCAAGGCTCAGTATTCTCGACACCTTCTACATTCAGTTGTTTTATTTTATTTTTTTCTTTTCTCCTTTTACTCACACAGGTAGATACATAACCTTTTCTATGTTGTACTAGGTGTGAGTCAAAATTATATATGTATTTTTTTGCTTAGGTATCTTTACAGTATATATATATATATATATATATATATATATATATATATCAACAATAATTCTCCATCGACTAAGAGATGAAGGTCTCTCCACGCCTCTTCCATAACACTCAGTCTTGAGCCATTTTCTTCCAGTTCACACCAGCGTGCTTTCAAATTTCATCTACCCATCTCCCACGTCTTCAATATATTTAGCCCATTGCCATTTGAGGGTCTTTACTTTGATCAGGATGTCATTAATTCTTGTCATTTTCTTGATCCATGAGTTACTTCTCTTACCTTTTTTGGTTACACTATACATGCATCTCCCCATGCTACTTTGAGTTGTCCGTATCTTTTTAGTTACCACTTATGAAGTGGAAGGATCATTCAAGCACTGTTCTTTAAAGACATAATCGTAAATTGTTTTTTGAAAATTTATTGTTCCTTCGAAGTGTACTCCAGACAAGATTTATACCCCTATTAAGCTCTTCAATATGACCCTAGCTTAATATCTGTTGTCCAAGGAAAATGTAGGAATCAGCTAGTTCTAAATTTGCCCCATCAACCTCTGATATACACCGAGTGATCACTGAATTATGACCATCCCTATGAAAAATGTATTTATCCCGTTGACCACGTGATTTCCGAGAGGACGCGATTAGTCGAACGACGTTACATACATAAGGTGTGAGTGGAACAGTAGGTAACACAATTCGGAGCGTGTTGGTTAAACGAAAGATTTTGAGAAAGGACAGATTGTGAGAGCTTGGAGAGCGGTGAAAATGGTTGAACAACGACCCGGAGGCAAAACTGTATAGGACAGCGGAAGGTTGATCTGACAAGTGAGCCCCGGGTCCGAAGACACCTACGGGCCAACAGACGCAGCACTGTTCAACAGTTGTCAACCCAATGCAACAGAGGTCAACCTGGAACAGTATCTGTCATGACCATGCTTCGCACGATCGCACGTATGGGATATAACAGCAGACGACCCCGACGACATCCTCTCTTAACGACGGTTCGTCGGAGCAAAAGATTCGCCTGGTGCAAAGATCATGCAAGTTGGACGTCGGATGACTGGAAAAAAGTGTGCTGGTCTGACGAGTCACGTTTTTTACTCCACTCCGTGGATGGTCGTGTACGTATTTAGCACAAACAGCATGAGGCACACGATCCATCCTGCATGGTCTCCACAGTGCAAGACGGCGGAGACAGTTTTATGGTTTGGGGTATGTTTACCTGGCAGTTACTGGGACTCCTGGTGCATGTTGAACAACGTGTGACTGGTGCCCACTATCGTGAATTGCTTGCCGACTCTGTACATCCAGCAATGTTGCACTTTTACGAGAACGGCGACGATGTCTTCCTTGATAACAAGCCACAGGTATAATATTGTGAAGAAATAGTTTGAGGAACACAAATCAGACTTCCAGCATATTGATTGGCATTCAAACTCCCAAATGTCAATCCCTTTGAGCACTTGTGGGACACTGTGGAATGGCATATCGGGCGTCTAGATACCCCATTCACCTCCATACCTGTATTGAAGGCTGCATTGCACAGAGCTTGTGGTTGGCCATACCCCTCAACTGCTTCCAGCATCTTATTGAATCAATGCCACGTCGGATAGTTGCTGTACTGAAGGCGAAAGAAGGACATATGAACTATTAGGCAGGTGGTCATAATTCAGCGATCACTCAGTGTATATACGTAGTGAAAATACAGACCACACACACACACACACACACACGGGAAGAAGGGCTTGTGTTACGGCCATAGTTCTCTCCTTTTTGCAGAAACAGTGGCTCTAAATCAGGGCGTGGGAATCCTTATAGCCCTGGGAATCGCTAACCTTGAAGTTAAAACATTTCCCTCATCCCCCTGAAGTGGCATTCTATAGTTATGTCACTATTCCTTGTTAAAATTATGATGCTATAGACTTGTATTTCTCACACACTCTCTTTGTATTGCATCTGTCTTCTCTCTCTTATTTGACGAGCTCACTGTTTTCTGAGAAACAGGTCCAGATAAGATCATGACAACTTTAACGAAGAAGCCGTGTCCTTGCCCATGCTTTCCATTGTTCAGCAAAAAAGGGATTTTTTTCGGAGAACTGACGAGTAGATGGTTAATAAATCTCGGAAATAGAGACGTAAAGAGATTGAGATCAAGGTGTTCTCTTTGCCTCTTTCAGATAGTGTGCCCTCAAGCATCTTGTCATCTCATTCCTAATTCAAAGCAGTGAAACATTTGAGGGCAAAAAATGTGTAGCAGGTAAATCTCATTACTTATCACTCGTTTAACGTAATTTTGATCTGCAGTTTCGCAACTCTTGCGTCTTAGTTTCAGCATTTAGAATTAAGCACATGCGTATTTCCCTCGGGTAGGATAAAAATCCTTGAGGAGTGGCCATAAAAGCGGTTATAGCGATACATATTTTTCCACTTCCGTGGTACGCACTTTCTCAGAACCTTGTTTTTGGCTACAATCCGTTTAAAAAACCAGAAACATGAAAGCAGTGGTAAGTTACTTCTTTCTTCTTTATTGGTAAAAGGAAACTCCTTTATTCTAATTCATGCTTCCTTATGGTTGTTTTTGCTTCGGCTGCCTTTGAATGTACCAAAGAAAATCCATAAGTCCCTGCCAATATTTTTTTATATTATTTTGTTATTATTAAAATTTCAGAAATATTTATGTAAAAGAAAGGTGAATCTCTCCTGGTTCTTTCTTCTTCTTCTTTTTAATTTCTTTCACGAGGGTTTTTGTGGCATTCCAAACACGTTGGGTCTCTTGTCTGTGTTCACGCCACAAGAACAACGAGGAGTTATTCTGTTTTCGTGATTCCAAAGGTCTTTTTAGATTACGATTTCCCAAACTTTTCGTTTTCCTGTAGAAAGAGCAACATACAAGCGAGCTATTTTCGTAATGCCGTTACAGTAAGTACAACGCTGGAAATAAATAATTAAAAGCACATTAAAGATTCTTTTAATTTGTGTGTACCCAAATGTACATAATAATATAATTCGTCATCAAACTATATGATGACTATATGTACACCCGCAAGCACCTGGTCCAAATCAGTTCACAGCCTGATGATGCATGTGCGACACATGGGAAAGATCTTGCGGGTTTTATCATGTATATATTTTAAGATTTATTAAATACTTTGAGATCGTGACCGTATATTTTTATGGTGCTTCGACAGCTGTTTGATTTTATTACTACCCAGCACGAAATTTTAAATATTTGTATAATTCAGAATGTTATAGAAAGGGTTAGTAGTTATCCTCGTACGTATTTCTAAGCTTCTTTGATTCATCTCTTCTTTTTGTTTTTTCTATTTGTGCCTCAAAATAACCTACACAAAAAGAATGCAATCAGATGAAAAGTAGACAAAGCCATATGTCGAAAGGTCAAATCTCATGTTAACTATTATTATTATTGTTATTATTATTATTGTAGGTTTAACGACCACCGCGAGCAACTCAATGGGCTATAAGCAGTCGCCCGTTCCTAATTTAGGGTGTAAACTATTCGGCGCCCAGAGCTGGTTTGTATGGTAAGGATATGAATGTAAATACCAAACTAAAGGCGACAAATATTTGACGAATTCTCAAAATTAAATTTCACGCTGGCCAAAATATTTTTTTCACGCAGGCTTTCTTCGTTTGCTAAAACATGTTCCGATAGTTCAGGGGGAATCGTTTCCTTCCTAACATTAACTTCCCACTTTTCACCAAAATTGCATATTATCCGAAATCTCTATTTATGCTGTCTTGCTCAGTTGAGTAATTTTCCTTTCTTTTATTTTGCTGAATTGAGCTGTTTTCCGTTGACAATACTGTGGGAGTCAAACTTGAAGTAAAAACAAACAAAAATCGCAAATTTTTATCAGAATATCTAAGATAAGAATTTTTTTTAATAAGTTCCAAGGTGACAGGGGAACATTTAGAGGGGGAAAGGGGCCTTGTCCCATGAAAGTGTTTAATGTTTTCGTTTTTTGTTAAAAAGCGACTTATTTTAGAAAAATAAATTATTTCTTTTAATAAAAATGCATCAACTTACATTAGAAAAAATGCTTGTGTTTTCTTCTATTTTTCAATAACTTTCTTTTTGTCTTGGTGGATTTCAAAACCTCAATTTTTTGTCCCCCTCCCCCGAAAAAAACACAATACACGCCCCTGCAAGGTGGTATGAGTGCAGTAAGGTTTCAAAGGTTCGAGAGCACTATTTTAATACCTAACTTCGAGTTTTTTCATATCGAAATTTCCTTTAACATCTATTTTAGTATTTTGTTCCAAAGGAAAGTTAGATATTAACATGAATATCAGTTAAAACTTAGGCATCGAAATGAAATATATATTTTTCATTGCTTAATTTTCCGGTGACACTTTAGTATTGCATCTTTGCAGTGCATTCTCAATACATTTTTATGGCATTCACTGTATACATATGCATGCGTTTTTAATACATTCATACTACATTCACTATCACCATTATCATCATGAATCCTTCTTAATCGGTTGTTGGATGAAGGCCTCCCCAAATATCTTCCACAAATCTCTGTCTTTACCAGTTCTGTTTTATGATACTTCAGCATAGTCTCAAATTTCATCCAACCATCTCTAACGTGATCTTCTAGGTGTCTTCCTGTCCCTTGGTATCCAATCTAATATTTCAGCTGTCAAATGGTTCATGATGTCATCTACTCTTGTCTTTTTCCTGATCCATGAGTCCGTTTTCTCATCTTGGTTAGACCAAACATGCATCTCTCCATGCTTATATGAGTTTTCCTCAGCCTCTTCATGTCTTTGATCTGGAAGAAAGGTCTGAAAGTATGCATTGATTAAACACTTTTTCTTTTAAGACTATGTGCTAAATTTGCTCTTCAAAAGTCTGCCGTTTCTCCAAAATGCAACCCAGCCAAGATTATGCCCCCCCTTCCATTAATCTTTCTTCAGTGTGGTCCTCGCTTCAGATCGGTTGAACATCAGTGTGGTCTTCGCTTCAGATCGGTAGGCATCAGTTATTTTTTAATTTACCCCCACTAATATCTAAACCTTCAGTTCTTGTAAAAGCATTAAACATCAATTTTGTTTGCTGTGAAGACACCGGGCTAAGGGTTCATGACACACCGTGTTGGACATGCTGGTTCGTGAGTGGCTATGTTCATTATGTACATTACGTAAAAGCATTTACATAATTCCAATGATCCCAGTATCAGATTAGTCCGACACTGGCGTTATTAATATAAGTGCCGTCACGCTGACCTCTCAGTAAAGAATAAATGGATTTTCTGATCAAAAAAGATTTCTTAGCTCCTCCGAGGAACTGCTGGATCGGTCACTAGAACAAGTAGTTGGTGAGGACCTTGGAGAATGTCCAAACCACTCGTTTACCATCCACGTGGGCAGCTAAGAGATTTCAAGAAGAGAAAATTATTAGCCTCCGAGAGGGCAGATAGTCGACTCACCGTATAGCAGAACACAAGTGGCATGACACTACCACAGTCCATTGATACTGACAACAGTCCATCGATACGGACACATGTGGCATGAGACTACCACAGTCCATCGATACTGACAACAGCCGTTGCGAAGAGACACGCATGCCTGTCTGGTGGGAACTGATGCACGTCAAACCATTACACCTTGAACGGACTAGCTGATCCTATGACAGGCCTGCACCTCACCTACAGCCGCGTTAGCTTCCATCATTAAAGGTGATCCGGTCAGCATTTACCCCTTCATATGGTGAATGATCTCCAGCCGATTGCCAGAGGCGGGATGGCTTACATTGCGTCATCTACTTCTGACCGATGCGCATCGTCACTACAATCTGTATCCCAGCTGACCGATCAAGAGATAACTGGGATACAGACTGGAGTCAAGTGGTGCACAACGATGAATCCAGCTTCTGTCTAGGGCTCGATAACGGCCGACGTACGAGTAGAAGTGACGCAGCCAATGCACCGATGCGTGAGCCATCTGTGATGTGCAATAGCTTTCTAGCAGACGAATTGTTTACTTTTTCTTTTGTTTGGGGGGGGGATTTAATGACTACCATGAGCAACTCAATGGGCTATAAACAATCGGCAATACCTAATTTAGGGTCACTGGTTCCGGGGAAGGGAGACAAGCAATGTCATAACACTGGCACACCATCTTTGCCTCGAGGCCGAGCCAATTCGGACGAACGATCAGGGGCAGCACTTAGACCACTGCGCTACCGGGGCGGCACAGACGAATTGAATTTTTATTTGTCTAGGACTAAGGAGAACGTGTCCAAGATTGATTTTCTAATTTTCTCACTGGAATTTTTTGTTTGTTTGTTTTGTTTCAGGGTTTAACGTCTACCACGAAAAACTACTGAGCCTATAAGTATTCGCTCGTCCTTGATTTGGGGACACTGGTTTCAGGGAGGGAACAGAGACAGCACCATCGGAAAAACATACCACGCATGACTCACCTAGGATTCGAATCCTGACCCATTTTTTTCAATTGGGGGTTTAAAGACCACCGTGAACAACTCAATGGGCTATCAGCAGTTTCCCGTCCATAATTTATGGCCACTGGTTCCAGGGAAGTGAGAGAGCCAGTGCCACAAGACAAACACAACATTCATGCCTCACCGGAATTCGAATCCGGAACCATCTCGAACGAAGGATCAGAAGCCACCGCTTAGACCACTGTGCCACCGGGGCGGCAGCTCCTTTCAGATGAGTGTTTCGAAGCCAACACCTCAGACCATTCGGTCACACAGGGGAGGGAAGAGAGCTTCCACTGGATTGAGCAAATCTTTATTTGTATCAATCAGGATGTATCTATTTCTGAAAAGCCATCTCCTTTTTATCACGCAGAGTTAATAAGATTTCTCAGATTTTTCTCAGCTAAGAATCTTTCCTTTCCTTTCCTTCAGACATCAGAAACGAATAAAATATTATTTGCTTCAAAGGCGAGATAATATTTTAGCTTGAAAAAACGTGCCTCCGTACGTGATACCTTCTCTGCCTTGAAATTTGGTAATAACTGCGATATTACGTTATGAAGAAGTGAACCTTGGTTAAGCAAGCAAGGCTAGCGTTGTGTCGAATAAGACGATTGTATTATTCAAACACTAGACAAAAATTCTTGTATTCTCCTTCACCAGCACAAGACCCTAAGAAATTGTTGAATACCGCATTTTCTTACTACTGTCATATTTTCCGAAACCGGGATATGTGTATCTTGGAACTTTCACCCCTATCAGCTCCTTCAATCCTTCTGCCTATTCAACACAAACAAAGAATTGAACAGTCTAAGTGTCCTTTTTTATACGCTTTTCAACCGTATGTTGAATTAGCGTATGTGCTCCAGCTTTGTCAGTCTGTCTGTCCGCACGATGACTCGCGTAAAAATAGTTCGATTTCGATGAAATTTAGTATGTGGTAGGGGACCACCTGAGGACGAACCCTATTGAAAATGGAATAAATGGGGTTAAAGGTCAGGACATAGGAGCGGGATCCATTCCATTGCCCTTATGAGTCATAACATGCTTAAAAATGGTAGGGGACAGCATGGGGACAAATTCTGTTGAAAATGGGCGAAATGGGGTCAAAGGTCAGGACATAGGAGCGAGATCCATTTTATTGCCCTTATGCGTCATAACTTACGTAAAAACGCTTCTCTTGCGACAAAACTTTATCATGTTATTTCAGAGGTACACTGACCCGGTTCTGTTGAATATCATCGAAGTAGGGTCAAAGATCAGGACACAGGAGCGAGATTTATTGCGCAGCCATTAACCTAATAACTTGACAAAAAATGCTTCGACTGCGACAAAACTTTATCATGTTGTTCCGGAGGTGTACTGAATCGGTTCTGTTTAATATCATCAAAATTGGGTCAAAGGTCAGGACACAGGAGCGATATTTATTTCACAGCCATTATCCTCATAACTTGAGTAATGATTCTTAGTATGTTGGAAAGCGTATCATAATCAATGCATTGCGTGATTTTACTAATTTGTCTAACATCAACTGTGTAGATAGAGTTCGTGCAATATTGAAATTCGCCATTTCTATGTTTTGGGAGAGCAGCTAAACCGTGGCGTATTCCGTCAACTATATTTCGAGTCAACGTAAGAGTGAACTACTGTGGAAGGTACAAAAAACCTACCTTCCCTATGTAACTTAGTTTCTAAAGTTTAGACTGAATAGCAACAGAATGATTGCACAGAATCTGTTTTTTCTTTGTTCAGAAGTTTATAGGGAAAATTTTCTAACACAAATCTTCAAAGCCGCAGAGAGTTTTACAAATAGAGTTGATGTGAGAAGTTACTCAATCAAGAGCGCCCCAGCTGGGAAATATGAGTACTGTAAAGATCGATTATACGTTTTTCAAGGGACCAAAATTAAAAACCTGTAACTATGAAGCGAAGCTTCAAATGTTAACGATATTGCTATAGAAAAATACGAACCTCTGCATTTTAGAAATACAGGTATTTAACATGGAAGCATATCTTTAATGCACTTGCCGCTAATGGAATAGTATTCCTTAATTTATTCATTTTCATACAAACGTTTTCTGGAATAAATATGTGGTGTATCGAAATGTTATGGATACACAGTTTAAATTGGATTAACAGCAGGCATTATTTTTCAATTACTGTTTTAAAATACTGCGCCAGTAAGCCTGAGATGAATTTTTTGAACGTAATGCAAAAAGTTTGTTGTACGCTGTAGTGAGAGTATTTTGAGTGCTTTCGTTTTCATCATGATTAATGAGATGAGTTTTCGTCACATCATAGGTAGCAAGTGCTTGTGCAAAGTTTGGGTGTTGGCAGAGTAACAGCACTTTCTTAGTCATCACTCTGTCGTGCTGTTTGTTCTCACCATCTTCCGTTTCAATCAATTCATATGTTGTCAAAAATTAGGACGTTGCAAGTTCGGAATCACAGTTGGCATAATCCTCAAAAAATTCCCGTGCTTAAATTCGAACACATTTCAACTGGTATTGTCACTGGTTCTGAATTTTCCGTTTCCGTGGAACCTACGTTTGAATGGAATCCAGTATGGCCAAACAGTTTTTTACCATCTGCCATAAAACATTTTACCAAGCCATGGCTACAAAGTTCTTAACTTTCAAAAAGGAAATTTTTTTGTTTTTACCAACTCACATTTTTCAAAGTATTCCACGACAGATCTCTGTCCTCCTCACTAGATGCCTGTGGCAGCAGTTCACGGAAGAGAAGAAAGGGAAGATTACATTAAAAAAAAAAAAAGCAGGTGGTTCTTCTTGCTCTCCTCAGAAAGGGAGAATTTTCGTTTTAGCTAGAAAATGAAAACGTATAAACGAAAGCCACGATCTGACGAATAACGTATACCTGAAATAAATTAACATTAGCGGATGTTGGAGTCCGCTGGGACTGCAAGAATTCAACGTATATATGATAAAAACGTATAACAGAGAAATGTACAATTGGTGCTCTACCTTCGAGAGAGGGGGACAGTTACCTTCGAGAGAGGGGGACAGGGTGAAGGCGATGAAAGACTTCCTCCAACATTATTTTCTTTGATTGGAGGTTTAACGACCACCGTGAGCAACTCAATGGGCTATAAGCAGTCGCCCGTCCCTAATTTAGGGTCACTGGTTCCAGGAAAGGGAGAGAGCCAGTGCCGTAAGACAAACACAACATCCATGCCTCACCAGGATTCGAACCCGGACCCCTTTCGGGCGAATGATAAGAGGAGGCCATCGCTTAGACCACGGCGCCACCGGGGCGGCGCCCCCAAAATTCGCAACGCAAAAACAATAAACTGACAATGGCGAAAATGCGAGGCCGCCTAGATGGCGCTGTGGTCTAAGAAATGGCCTCTGATAATTCGTCCGAAAGGGGTCCGGGTTCGAATCCCGGTGAGGCATGGATGTTGTGTTTGTCTTACGGCACTGGCTCTCTCCCTTCCCTGGAACTAGTGACCCAAAGTTAGGGATGGGCGACAGCTTATAGCCCATCGAGTTGCTAACGATGGTCGTTAAAACTAAAAAATCGAGCTGGGTGTATTTAAGCAACCGTAGGAGAGAGTGGAGAAAAGAAAAGACATTAGAATGAGCTTCGGTTACTTATAGAGCAGTAAATGGTGGATTAGTGCGGGAGTGTGGCACAAACTGACACCGTTCTTGCGTTCTTCCGGAGACGGCTATCCTGTGTTCCACAATAGAAGACTCTTAGGTTGACTTGGTGTATAGAAGTGACTTGGATTTAGGTGGGAGGTAATAGCGCGAATGGCACGCTCCTATCTCCCCCCCCCTCCCCCGCCCATTTCTTTCCTTTCGTCACAGATGGTCTCCGAATTTGATTGCGAGGTTTTCTCAAGAACGAATAGCAGCAGTGACGACGTTTGGCGCTCAGAACTGGATGGGCTGTTGGAGGAGGGGAAAAGCATGATGGGGGATCACAAATTTTGAAGTGCTTGGCAGAAATTTTGGCAAAAAAAAATTCGTTAGTGTGCATTTTACACCACGCTGATACCGCAGTAAAAAAAGCATTCAAGTGAATACTGTACGTAGTATTTATTCAATCTATGTGGTACGGAAACCATGGATATCAATCTCTATGGAAAATTACTATTTTTTCGTAATTTTAGCTTACTTGAGTAGCTTTTTTTTTTTTTTTTTTTGCCTTTATAAGGCTGTTTATGAATTTCAGTTTATATAACTTGACAAGGAATCTCTCTCTCTCTCTCTCTCTCTTGAAACTGTAATTACAAAATTCTACAGGACTACTTCTTTTAGAAATTCATTCAGATGGCTCCCTCCATTTCCCAGAATCACAAACATTAAATTTAACTAATGTAAAATCCAATTTACAAAGGCCGTTCCATAAAAATTGAGAGTACTTGTTTTCCTGTTGGCAACAGTGCGAAGGGAAAAAATAACCACGCAGACGACTAATTGAATTAAGGAAGTATCGGGGCAGACGATTCTGGTTTTGTTATTGCGCAGTTGTTTGAGGTACGTCTGCACAGCTATGGAGAAGAATGATTCAGGATTAAGAAGTGAAATGCATTGTGCGATAAAATTTTGCTATGTTTGGGTAAAACGGCTCGAGAAACAGTTGATTTAATGAGAAAAGCTTACAAAGATAAATGTTTTGGTGAGTCAACGATTTTTAGATGGCACCATGATTTCGAAAAAGGGCGTTTGTCGGAAGAAGGCTCTTAGGCCTGGTCGACATGAAAGTGTTGTTACAGAGAATATTGTTAACACTGTTTGGGCAATTCTGCATGAAGATCGAGGAAAAACATGTGAAGACATACCGCTCGTCAGCTAATATTTCAAAAACGCCCGCATTCCGAATTCTACGCAACAAATTACTGCTGTATCGTGTGTTTTCCAGATGGGTACCTCATCACCTGACGAGAGAACAATTGTTAACCAGAGTTAAAGTGTGTTATGAGTGGAAACAGATGATTGCAAAGGATCCAAGCTTTCTAAACACAGTAATAACTGCCGATGAAACATGGGTCCACTATTTCGACCCTCTCACGAAGCGCGCAACGAGTGTCTGGAAACACATAGGCTCTCCTCCTCCGAAAAAAGTCCGCCAAACCAAATCAGCTGGGAAGTTGATAATGATAATTTTCTTTTATCATAAAGGTGTAGTTTACCAACATGCCGTTCCTCCACAAATAACTGACAATGCTGAGTATTACGATTCAGTCTTGAAGCGTCTGCGACGACACATATCGATTAAGTGACCGGAACTGGTGGATAAGTGGACCCTACCACATAATAACGCCCGCCCACGTGTATCTGCTTGTGTTCAACGGTTTCTTACGAAATGCAGTATTGAAATCATGCCACATTATGCCTACAGTTCTGACCTTGTCATATATTGTTGTCATATTTTCCTGTATTCTCATATGGGTAATTTGTAGATGAATAAGTAAGATTGGCAACACCCACGATTCCGGTGGTTGTTGTGATCTGTAATGTCAGATCACATGTCTTTGTGAGGTGATTACTGTGTTGTTATTACATGGTGTCAGATCGTGGGATCGTGAACTTCGTAAGTTATGACTAATTCTAATCAACTGTGATAAATTTATTGTATCAAGTAACATGGATTCATCTAACGCTCGTCTTCCTCGTGAGCTTGAAGTGACAGTTGACAATTATTAACATGGCTACAAAATAGAAGCTGTGGAAACAGGCGTTCGAGTTTTGCACAATTGGTACACAGCTTTTTGAGAAAACACCGCAGGTACAGGCCGCTACGTTTATGTCAGCAATATGAGCTTCGGCAACTATGATTTTTAATACGTTTAATTTAACTGAGTCAAAGAAAAGCGATATAGCTGTGATTAAAGGAAGATTTCATGATTACTTCCCCCAAAACCTAATGAGACGTACTGTGTACACGCTATTTGTTTTTCACTTGTATTCAAGGCGAGCAAGAAAATTTTTATTCTCACTTAACCAACCTTCGAACGAAGATCAGTCATTGTGCTTTCGGTAATTTACAAGATAGCTTGTTGCATGGCCAGATTATGCGTGGTATGCATTCTGATAAAGTATGTGAATTATTATTAGCCGAAAGAGAGCTTACATTGAATAAAGCGATTGATATATGCTGGACCAGTGAGCAAGCTACGAATCAACTTCAGGAAATGAGGACAGCAATGAATAAAGATAAAGAAGTCTTTTCGTTAAGAATGAACAAACAAAAGGTCACTAGAGAATTCAATGGCTCAGAAATGCACTAAATATCAAAGTCCACAGTGGACATCAAAGCAAAAAGAATGTGCTGGCGATGCAGTTTGGTTCACCAATTTCGGAATTGTCCTGCTTTCAGTGTGACGTGTAATTCCTGTTGCACGCCAATTTAAATTTAATATGAAAACCCTTAAGTCACGGAATAAGGACGTCCATGAGATAAATGAATCAGATAGTGATTTGGAGGACGTTACTGCGTATACCTGTGATACTTTACATATAAGTGAATTGGTTAATTTCTTAAATAATTAGAAAGGTAAGTGGTGTAAAAAGGCGCTGTTTGATAATTGATAACGGAATTTGTGCTGATTTTAAGATTGACACTGGTGCAGAAGGGAATGTCATAACTTCAGGATTGGCAAGACAACTATCTGTGAAAATTTCAAATCCACAAGTTAAAACGACTGAGATCTTTTAATAATACGTATACACCGGTTGTGGGCGAGATAAGCACTGAGCGTATGATACAAAACAAACCTGTTACACTTAATTTTCTAGTGGTTGAGGGTAATTTCAACTGCATTTTAGAATGCTATGCTTTGAGAACTTTGGTTTAATGATAAGAAATAAGGATTTCACACAAGTCCATGAAGTTGGAAGTCCTATTCCAGAAAAGATTTTTCAAGGTATTGGTTGCATCAAGAATTTTAAATATGATATAGACCTGCAAGAAGGTGCTTCGTTAACTATACATTGCCGAATACCATATGTAATTCGTGAGAAGGTAAAGAAGCAGATTGACATGAAGGTCAAGGTGAAAATTCTCGTACGTGTCTCAAATCCTACTCCTGCAGTAAGCCAGTTAGTAATAGTTAAGAAACAAGACAATATTCGTTTGTGTTTAGACCCTACTGACTTAAATAAGGCTATTAAAACATGTCACTTTCCACTCAAACTGTGGAAGATATAGCTGCTAGAGTGAAGAAAGCAAGATAGTTTACCCTCCTTGATCTTGATACAAAAGAAGAGATTTGGGCAATTACTGTCACAAATCGTACTTCGGATTATTTGACAATTAATACATCCTGGGGTCGATACTCATTTTTGAGAGTGCCTTTTCCACTTTCTTCAGCACCCAAAATTTTCCAACAGGTTATGGAGTCAATATTGCAGGTTAGTGACAATACTGAATGCTCAATGAATGATATTCTGATCTGGTCAAACATGCTCAAGGAGTTACGTAATTTAACATCAAAGGTCATTGATCGACTTTTAGATGGAGTTCGGTTGAATAAAAAAAAACGTGAATTTGATAAAACGAGAGTTAAGTTTTTAAGTCACATTTTTACGCCAAATGGAATAGAAATTGACCCATCCAAGGTTGAGTCAATTGGAAAATTAAAAATACCTACTTGTGTCACTGAGTTGCAAAGATTTATGGGTATGACTAATTATGTTTCTAAATTCATACCTAATTATTCAAGCATTTCAGAGCCCATGCTCAGACTCCTACAGAAAGACGTCATATGGGAGTGGTCTTACTAAGAAGCCTTTTGTAAGTTAAAAGAAGCTCTTCAAAATACACCACAGTTGGCTTATTATGATGTAAGCAAACCAGCGGTTGTTTCAGTGCAAACTAGTTCTCATGCGGTTAGTGCTGTACTTCTCCAAGATGGTAGACCGATAGCATATTCTACCAAAGCATTAATATCTGCACAACAGCGTTATCCTCAAATTGAGAAAGAGGCCTTTGCTTTTCGTCATGGGTGTAAAAACATTCATGACTATATTTATGGCAAGTCTGTTAACATTGAAACGGATCACAAACCTTTAGAAGTCAGCGCAAAGAAACCCTTACATACTGCTCTATCTAGATTACAGCGATTAATTTTTGATGTGCTTTAGTGTTCGCCGAGAATAATATTTAAACATGGTACTGAGATTCCAATCCCTGAGGCTCTAAGTCGTGACTGTAGTACTGAGTTTTTGGAAACAGCTGATGAAGATCATGAACTATTTGAAACATTACTTGATATACCGCTTCCCTCATTAATATTTCAAGAACTGACTGCAGCAACTAATGAATATGAAGAACTACAGCAACTCAAGAGAGTTATCCTTGAAGGTTGGCCATCAACAATAAAGGAAGTGCCTGTTTCTTTACACAAGTATTGAAATTATCGTGAAGAATTATCTGTATACGAAAATCCGTTGTTCAAGGCTGAACGATTGATCATACCTGGAGTAATTCAATCTAAATATATCAAGCTTATTCATCAGGGTCATGTGGGTACTAGTCTTTCCTTACATCGTGCACGAGAAATAATATTTTGGCATGGAATGTCTAAAGATATTGAATTATTTGTTCAAAAATGTCCAACTTGTCAACAAACTGCTCGTGCTCCTAATACAGAACCACTGTTGATGAAACCTATTCCCTGTTTTCCATGGGAACGAGTAGCATCAGATTTATTTGACTTTAAGAGTGACCATTATCGCCTTGTAGTTGATAGTTATTCCGGATATTTTGATTTTAAAAAACTAAGTCAACCAACCTCTGAAGCTGTTGTCAAGTATTTAAAAGTTACTTTTGCCACTCGTGGTATTCCTGTTATCCTCGAAACTGACAATGGTCTACAGTATAACTCTAAAGCATTTCGTAATTTCACAAGAGACTGGAAGATACAACACCTCACATCCAGTCCTCATTATCCCAAGTCAAATGAATTGGCGGAACGGTATGTGCAAATTGCTAAGTTAATGTTAAAGCGTACTTATCTAGAACAATCTGACTTGCACTTGGCACTATATACTCAATTGGAGGAATAATCCTCGAAGTGACTTACCTTCTCCAGCTGAACATCTATTTGGACGTCCTACACGAACATTGATCCCGTTACATCCTCTAGCACGTTTGCCTCGTGCGTCAACTTATGTTCGTCTTCAGTTCTCCAGAGAGAACCAGCGTATAAATTCCACAACTGGTACTCATAACAAAGCGCCATCCTTGGTACAGGGTCCATCTGTGAAACTTAAAACGGCGCATCGCAACTGGATTCCCGCTACTGTATCTGCGAAGCTTAGTACCCCTCGTTCCTATTTAGTTACCACGCAGGATGGTACCGCTCTTCGTCGCAATGCAAAGTGTATTCGTCCAACATAAGCTAATTTATGCCGAAAAAATTAGTGGTAGCGTGCCCACCAGTTTCGTCTCTCTCAGAGAACTCTCAAAACCATGATACACTTATGCTTACTATACCCGATTCTAATCGGTTGCTCCTTCCTCAGAACTCTCAAACTAAAGATAAACGTCATGTTACTATACCGGAGTCACAAGTACCATCTCGTTTTTCTCAGTGCACTGGCACACCTACTAAGTTGTCTACTTCAGTGACCACCACCCGTTCTGGACGACAGACTAAATCTCTAAAAAAAAAAAAAAAAAAGATGTCATATATTGTTGTCATATTCTCCTCTATTCTCATTTGGGTAATTTGTAGATGAATAAATGAGGTTGGCAACACCCACGATATTCCGGTGTGGTTGTTGTTATCTGTAATGGCAGTTTAGTCTTTGTGAGTGATAACTGTGTTGTTACCAATGATAAATTTCGCACGATAACTGTACAATTACTAGATATATGCTGTCTCACGTACGATCAACACAAACCGCGTCTCCAACTGCAAATTAAAACACATTTATTTACAATTAAAAACACTACTTTGAAATACAAAGGCAAGTACTTTCAGGGCTCCCATATCCCCATCATAAGGCCCAAGTGCCACGAAGCATATCATATCATATGTAGAGGATTTTAGGAAGTCTGACCCCAGGTCTTAAACAACCCATAGGAAGCTAGGAGATTTGGGCTAGATTGCCCGATAGGAAAGTGACACGGAAGCGAAGTAGAAAGGGGGAGGAAGACGCCCTTATTTATTACCGGAGGGACAGTACCCGGGGTCCGACAGCTTAACGTGCCCATTCGACGCACGGCTGATATTTAGTGGCTCGAGCGTTCGTACCTACCTGGGATCGAACCCGAGGTATTCTCCGTGGCAGGCACAAACGTTGACCAGTAGGCCACCCGCGGCCCTGCCACGAAGCATGAGGAGCCATCTTATATATATACAGCCACAAAGTATTCCCGTCATACGTCTCTTTAACCCTCCTGTGTTGCCAGCATTAGAACACAAACTCTAAAGATCAAAAAATAATTATACAAGTCAGAGGTAGTTCTAGATTTCACTCTTGATGGAAGAGGGAGTCACCAACCGTCTCCATGGGTTTGATATATAAGTAGGCATGTCAATATTACAACAGGTGTTACCATATGAAATGATATGCACAATTTCGGAGAAAAATATTGTACTTCTGGTTACATTCGAACAGAAAATTTTTGCTTTATCTCAGTCAGGGGAGTAACTTCCCTGCCCAACTGCAGTAGTAAGTGCTGTGTTAATAGTCCCCGTTCGTAGTGCATATTTATGTTCACTCAATCTTTTATCCAATGTCCGAAGTGTAGAACCTATATAGAATTTATTATTAGTATTAGGGTATTCATGTATAAGTGGGATACTACAAACACCTGGTTTACAAAAATTTGAAACCTTATCACGGTCATTCCTAATTAGTGATAAGATATTTCTAGTGCAGACACTAAATTTTAAAGCATGTTTCCGGCATGCCTTTTTGACGGTAAAAACAATTGGGGGGGGAAAGTATTCCACCTTGCCAACATACCTAAAAGTCCCGACCTCCGTAGACAATGTCGTGAATCTCAAATTCGTGAAGTCGTTCAACCATTTATAGAAATCCTGCTCTGCGAATTCAAAAGACCTAGCCAAAACCTTAATAGTAGAAAGTTCCTTATTTCTAGCTCTACAAGTAGATGAATGAGTGAAAGCTCGTCTTATCAAAAAACGGAGAGCTGAGATCTTTTGTTCAATGGAGTGTGATGAAGCAAAAGGGATAATGCATGGTGTAAACGTTGGTTTTCTATAAACAGAATATTTGACCTGGTGTGAAGATGGGTCCCTTGACAACATAAAATCCGAAAAAGGTAGTTTTCCCTCTTGTTCCAATTCTCTAGTAAACTTGATAGTGGGAAATTGTGAGGAGAGGTGTTCCGAAAATTTGTCCAGGAATGTAATAGGATGAGGCCAAAAAACCAACATATCGTCCACATATCTAACAACGAGAGCTTTTTGGAAAGGGAAATTCGATAGAGCACGGTCTTCCAGTTACTGGAGCAAAATCTTTTGCTAAAATGGGGGATAATGGGGACCCCATGGGTGCACCCTTTTGTTGTTGAAAACATTTCCCGTCGAATTTAAAATACAACCTCCTGGCTACCAACTTAAGAGCGGAGAGGATAGCCTCCGCTTCAAGTGGAGGAATGGAACAGTCAGCTTGTAATTTGTCAGCAATAATGGAATGTACTTGGGTGAGTGGAACGCTAGGAAACAAAGAGACAACGTCAAGTGCAGCCATGACAAACTCAATCCCCCGAGAGTCAAATGCCTTAATGCAATTCAAGGCCTGAATGGAACTCCGAATAGAAATCTGAGAATTTAACGTTAAAGGTTTCAGGTAAGTGGCTAGGGCCGTCTCCAAGTTACGAGTTGGGTTATCATAACCCGAGACCAAAAGCCTGAGTGGTTGACCTTGTTTGTGAATCTTCAGTTTCCAAAATATTTCGGGAACTCTTGGTCCAATTCGGAGTTTCATCTTGGATGATACGGAATATGGTAGAAAATCTTGATTACGGCGTTTACTCAGGTCCGAAATTGTAGCAGAGGTTGGGTTGGATCTGAGTACTCGTTGAGGGACTAAATCAATAGCTTGTAACATCTTATCGCAATAGTGTGAACGGTCCATGAAAACAACCTGTTGTGTTTTATCCGCGCTAATAATGGATAAATTAGGGTTATTTGCTAACTCCAGTAGTTGTCGTTTTTCATACCTTATTTTTGGTGGGGTCTGAATCCTTCTTGAGATAGATTTTGCCAACGAGTATCTAATGGATTCTCGCTCATCCTCCGGAAGTGCTCTTATAACATTTTCCACATATGGTATTGTATGTAGAGGTCGAACCTTGGAGACAGGGAAAACTAAATTTTAGCCCTCTATTAAGGGTAGAACATTGGCTGGCTGATAATTGGACAGAACTTAAATTAAAAAAAGGTTCTTGAGGTGGGAATTCATGATGAAAACCAGTAGATAGGCCTAAAGGTTGGAACTCTATAAGTACTTCCCGAAACTAGTTCACAGAGTTTTTCTATATGTCTCAATAACATTGTTCATTTTTGTTTGTGGTGAGTTAAAAAACTTCATCAATAGCTTGCCTAATAGAATTGGATGGGTAAGTTCCCTCAATTTGACATATTCCATATAGGATTGACGGCTGAGGAAATCAATAAAACTTCTTTTTCTTCGTATCTCAGAATTCAAGCGCTTCCTCTCTGCGTTAACGATGACGCAGGCGTCTCTCTGTGACACTGCACAACGGTGTTGTTATTACAGACCTCACCCACCCCGCGCGATTTCTGGTTGTTTCCAACAATGAAGGAGAAGTTCCGTGGCGCAACATTCAATACAGGTGCTGACGTTATTCAAGCTGTACAGAGGTCGCTAAAGCAGCTTCCACAAAATGCCTTCGCCACATGCTTTGAAAAGTGGACTAAATGATGGAACTGTTGCATATCATCCGAGGGAAGATACTTTGAGAAAGAATAACATATATTCTGCTGTACCTATATTTATTCATTTTGTGTAATTTTACTCTCAGTTTTTATAGAACGACCGTTGTATATAACAAAATTTCAGTGAATTCCAAAAATTCACGTGCGTTTATCCACGTTCCCTAAAATCGTAGATGTCTGCACCCGCCATATGTTCAAACTACTTAAACATTTGGTGGGGAGGATGGAAGCTAAACGGTGGCTTAAAGCAAAGTTGGGTGGATTGAAGCCCACCCTAGCTCATCGTAGTGTTGCGCCTGGTACTTTTGGGTATGGAAACTCGCAGTATGATTTAAAAGCACAGCTCTGCTACTTATGAAATCATAGTCCATTTCTCATGTGCATTTATTTTTTTACACTTTTAAAGGCATATGAATTCATTTGATGAAAAGCGCTTCATCGATACACGTAGTTAATGAAGGAAGTTTTCCTGATGGAATGCGTTCATGTTTTTTGCATGTACCTTCACGGGTATTTACGCTGTTTACTACAAATGAAAAATAGCAGTAAGACACTGACTACTGCAGGAAAAGAAATTAATAAGCCATCTGGATGAAAAGAACAAAAAATTCATAATTGTTTTGGTTGCTTTATTTTCAGCTTTCTTTTTCGCATTTCCTTCCTCCACAGATAAGATGTCCGATAAGCATAAACGGTAATGAAAAGCAAATTAATGTTTCAATTTCTATTCTGCCTCACGAACTAAAGATCCTTCAAGTACCACATGACCTTGTTTTTTTTTTTTTTTTAAAGGAATACCATAATAATCACGTGAGCGGCCAAATGACATGCTAAAGAAAGCAAGGAATACGCATCCTTGTAACTACCTGCGAAAACATCGTAGATTCTGGTGTGTGTGTGTGTGTGTGTGTGTGTGATACGTTACGTTATCAAGCAACTTGTGTTATGAATTTGGGTGGGGCTATAAGAACAGGGGAACAACGTGATCGAATAATTTCTCAAAAGCATTCCAGGTGCCCTGTAATACAATAAGTACTGCAACATGTAGCGTCACTTTGTCAAACTGTTGCAAATACCTACCTGCACATAGTTTTAAAGGCATAATTTGCTAGCCTTTTATCACCGAGAACTGAGGGTTTTGAAAGACAGCCAGAAATGGTCCAATCAACTTTATGTTGCAATTACCGTTTATAAAATCTTTGTTGAGTGAACTGTGCAGTGACTAAATTTTTCATCCCAATTCAGACGTAGGTATCGGTTCGGAAAAAGGTTAGAATGTTTTCACGCGAGAAGAGTTAATTTTGCTATAAAATAGTAAAACTCTAATAGTAATAGTAATAGTTTTACAGTTATTAGTACCGTTTTACATACACAATATTGACAAAAGTCACTGGACACCTAGAAGAGAAACACAACATAGCATTTATGGGCATACATTAGTACGGTGTCGGTCCACCTTTGGCCTTAATGCATGCACTGACCCTTCGAGACATGCTTTCGACAAGGTTTTGGAACACAGCGATAGGTATGCGCTTCTATTCAGTACACAATGCTGCCGCTAACTGTTGCTTAGTAGTAGGCCTTGGTTCCAAATATCTTATGCGGCTCTCTAATTCATCCCATAGATGCTCTATGGGATTAAGATCAGGGCTCTGTGCTGGCCAGTCCACACACGATACGGAATTATCGTCAAACCACGCCGTAACAGTCCTTGCTTTATGGCTCGGTGCATTATCCTGCTGGTACCAACAAGGCTCGGTTCCAAAGTATTGCCACAGAGTTGGTAGGACATAATTGTCCATCGAGGTAGACGTGCTGGTTAACAGGTTTGTCCACAATAACCAATGGGCCGGGACCATACCACGAAGAACACTCCCACACGAGTACACTGCCATCTCCAAACTTGATCGTAGGAACAGTATGCTGAGGTAAATAACGTTCCCCCAGCTGTCGCCATACCCACACATGGCCATCAGACTGATGGATCGTGTATCTGGATTCATCAGTCCATAGGACCCGCTTCCACTGATCTACGGTCCACGATAAATGTTTTTTACACCATGCTAAACGACGAGTAACATTCCGAGTGGAGATGAAAGGCTTATGAGCAGTCGAACGACCAAGGTAACCCACGGAACGAAGTTCTCTGCGGATGGTACGTGTACATACCGAGGTTCCAGCATTTTTACTCACCTGTACACTGAGATCTTGTACAATACTCCGCCGGTTAGCTGTAACGACTCTCCTGAGGCTTGGACGTCCTCTATTACTAATTTTCTTTGGTCTGCCGGTACGTTTTGCTGCTTCAGGCACGCCATGTATCTTCCACTTATTCAGCACATCCGAAACAGTTGACTTGGGTATGTTTAAACGCCTCTCGGTTTCTCTTACGGACAATCCACTAGTATAACACCCAACAATCTTTCCTTTCTCAAAGTCAGTTCTCTCCCGCCTCGACATTTTCACTAAACCTCACAGTGCGATATGATCCCGATCAGCTGCAGGCTTGTTTTTATACCTTTTGCAGCTGTACCGCGCATCTTAACAACGAAGCGGATCTGTTCATTTGCTTTTGAAGGGGTGTCCGGTGACTTTTGTCAATATAGTGTATATGCTAGTAATAGTATAGTTTTTGGCGTAAGAATATAAATCAACGTTTGCAGGTTTTCTCACATCAACCAGATGGCTTTGGAAACGTTGATTTATATTCTTACGCCAATAAATCGGAGTACTAGTATAGTTTTACTGTTTTATATGTAGTTGGTGCACAATTCCTTGGTATTAGTTTAAGTTAATTTTGTTAGTTCGTGAACTAAGCTTATTCCTTAAGATTCAATTCACATTTTGTGCTAAAATGATGACATCGAAGGATTTAATGTAATATGCAAGTCTTTTGACAACCACAAAAGTGGGGGGGACAAATGATAGTCCCCAGTTGCTTTGCTGCGATGAGGAGTACTAAGCAGTGTTGAAGTGGAGTTAAAGACAATTCAGGGCGTTAAAGTGAATGAAAGAGACCAACGCAGGCCATGAAAGCTGGCCCTGTAATACCAAATTCAGCGTATGAGCCCCCAGATCTCTGAGCTTCCAGTTGATCTCCACGTCCATGAGGTTCATACAGCGTTACTAACTCTTGAAAAGAACCTATGGCCAAAAATTAAACATATATGCGAACCGCATAACGCACCTGACGATCAGAGAGACGTCTTTTTAAGCAAAAGGCACTTCCTTACGTGTCCTTCGGAAGCATATAATAGTCAAATGCAAATCAGCGAGTCGTCTCCTTAAGCAAAAGGCGCTTCCTTATGTGTCCTTTGGAAGCATATAATGGTCAACTGTAAATTTAGCATTTCTTTCTTTCTTTCTTTTTTGATCATTAATTTAAAAAAATCATAATAATAATAATAATAATAATAATAATACATTGACAGCTCCGAATAAAGGTCACTGCTCGGACCAGAAAAAAATTATTGTTGTTCCGAGGTGGCCGTTGTTCGAGATTAGGCCTAAGTTAACATTGCTGATCCGATACGTTTGTACAAAAGCGGTATAAATGTACGACGCTTATGCACAAAGAAAAGAGTTGCACTGCTTTCTCTAAATGCTGAATAAAACTCAGTATAATAATTAAATAAAGAAGTTATGGTGCAGGTAGGGGATTTTAGGAAAGCAGTACCTGACGTCTGGTTTTAAACACCCCTTAGAAATAGCAAGCTATTATGGGTAGTTTTCACCGTTTTAAGGAGAAAGGAGACGGGAACAATCAGGAAGCCAGTAAAAATTTATTCAACGAAATATTGGCCGTTAGCACCAATGTCCTTTTGCCGTTTTTTCAGGCAACAAATGAATGCCCCTGGGATAGAAAGACTCTGGTTTTGAGCTGAAGAATGCAGTGACGAAATTTTCTACCTCTGAAACTGTGGTGAACTGCTGTTATTCTAGGGCATGCTGCACAGAGCGAAACAGATGAAAGTCTGAGGGTGCAATGTCCGTGGAGTAAGTCGGGTGCGTTCAAACCTCCCAGTGTAACTGTTCAAGAGTTTATTTCGTGGTGGCACCGACATGTGGTCTGGCATTATCGTGTAACAAGACGACAGGGCGGCGTCCTTTACCTGTCCATAAGTGTTTTTGCTCGATTGCGGAGTTCAGTTTCATCAACTGATCGCTATATCATTGTGCAGTGATCATTCAACACGGTTTCAGCAGTTCGAAGTACAGAACTACATGGGTATACCACCACACACACGACAGCACCTTTTCCCCGTGGATATCCTATTTTGCAGTGAATGTTGATGGCTGGCCTGAGTCGACCCAGGATCGTTTGCGTACGGGGTTGTCGCAATAGACCCATTTTTCATCCCCAGTGACAACCTTCCACAAGAAATTCTCCATTTGAAATCTCTTCAGCAACGACATTCAGATGTCCAATCGTTAACCAATATTACGCTCCTTTAAAGTATGCTGAACCCACTTACCAATCTTCTGGATCTTCCCCAAGACCTGTAGACGCCGTACCACAGCCACTTTCAAACGTTTCGCCAGTTGCGTGCGTGGCCGATTGTGTGGCATCGTCTTGCAACAGCGATTCCAGCTCCTCGTCTGCGAGTTCCTGTGGTCTACCTGCACGTGGCTTGTCTTCCAAGCTTAGATCACCTTTCTTAAACCTGGCAAACCATTCTCGACACGTCCGCTCACCCATAACCGTTTCGCCATACGCCTGACATATTGGTACCGTATGCTTCACTCGCACTTTTGCCTAAATTAAACATGAATAACAAACAGTGCCCCAAATGAACTTTATCGGCCGCCATGCTTGGCTTCATGTACGAACTGACTTCATGTACGAACGGTTAGACCCCTACAGCGTCCGATAGCGGGGGCGGAGGAAACTTTTGCATACCCCTAATAGATTATTGTTAGGATATGTTACAGGAAAGAAAAAATATAAAATTGTTAGACAGGGAAGTGAAACTGCACAGTCAGCTAGCCGCTACCAGAAAACGGAAACAGAAGATACTGCCTTCAGTAGGCAAAATACCTGGAACAAGCAACCAACATTGCGGCCGTTGGATGCCGACTAAAGCTCCTCTCACGTAGAACTGAACTTGAACTCTTTCTCTTCACATAAGCACACCATTGAATTGTATCAGCTGTACTTCAACCCATCCTACCCGGAGCATAGTTTCTTTAGCAACATTCTTTGTCCCTAACTTATCATTCTGGCTGGCTCCGATCCCTCTCGCAGAAGGAACTACGTAAAATCCTAAGAGATAAGGTGTCCGTTAAATCTCTTTCGGGCCTGACTGGGGTTTTCGTTGACCGCTGTTAAGAGGGTTCGTTGTTCGGAGTTATCGTTAATGTTAATCCTACGAAGCTGTTCTGTACCAATCAAAATTTGCCATTGTTCGGAGGTTGCCGTTGTACAGAGGTGTCCGTTGGTGGAAGTTTCACTGTAATAATACTACTACTAATACTAATCCGAACTTAAAAGCAAGAAATTTATTTTTTGGTTTAGAATTTTTTTTTTAAATTTAAACGAAAACTTTATTTGGACATTATTGTAAGATTATTGGGGGCTTTATCCCCACTTGAAATGGTCGAGATACTTTCCCTGGGGTACGGGCACTGGTGCGACCCTGTGCTGCGTGGTAGCGAGAGCGTCTTTACTTAAAGTTCCAGATTCACGGCTGAGTATGTTCACGAAGAAAAAAAAATTGGTTCCGTAGCATTAGAGGAAATTCTAAAGCATGCTGAGGTTTAACAGGGTGCTTACTAAGATTCTGCGGCCTACGGAATCAGTATGAGCAACGCCCACATAGCCATTGACAGGACCGGCCTTTGGAATAGGCGAGCAAGGCGGCCGACAATTCTAGAGGCGGCGGATTTTAATCATATATTGATTTTCTGTCACCATCCAATTTTTAATTTACATAATCTTAAAAAAAAAAATAACCAAAATCACTGAAAATATAAATAGTCGAAGTACGCCTTTTCTCTTGTCCCATTAGTTTTTGGAGGATGCCCCTTTGTGAATCTACACTGCTGGCCACCCAAAATGCAACACCTAGAAGGAAGCATCCGATTGACCTGAAATTCACAGCATGCGTTGCCCGCGAGAGGACATGCAAACAATTAGCATTGCAGGGCATATGCAAATCATGTGCGCCCTGCACGCCACCGAGAAGCACTATAAGAAAGGTGCACAGAAGGCGAGGTGTAAGTAGTGGAAGTGTGTTGTGCTGCCGGACCTGTGCGTGGAAAGCTTCTTGATGCCTCGTCGCAGAATACGGTAGTCATACCAGCACGTTTCGGAGTTCGACAGAGGACGAATAGTGGCTTATCGCGACAGAGGCTTATCGTACCGAGACATCGGTGCCCGTGTGAGACGACATCCAGCCACAGTGAGGCGAGTATGGATTTGGTGGGTACAGGAGGGACGGACGGATCGACGTGAGCGATTGCCGCAGCAGCGGCGCACCACCGAACGAGAGGACCGGCATGTTGTGCGGCGGGCCATTGACGGCTCACACCGCCACATCACGAACGTTAGCGCATGAATTAGGGTGTGTTGAGCAACAACCTGTGTCAGCACGTACCATTCGACGTAGTCTGCAGGAGCGGGGACATGTCGCACGACGCCCATTGCTCCGATTACCATTGACGTTACACCACCGGCGAGTGCGGCAGCAGTGGGCCGTTGAACGCCGCACCTGAACTACGGAATGGCACGACATTGTCTTCTCCGACGAATCCCGCTTCTGCCTGCAACACCACGACAGTCGGATCCGCTTGTGGCGGCACCGCGGAGAGAGACTGTATGACGCCTGCATTATGCATCGCCATACCAGTCCGTCGCCTGGCGTTATGATTTGGGGCGCAATTGGATATGACACCCGCACCCCTCTGGTACGCATCGCCCGTACACTCAACAGCCACCGCTACATCTCCGACGTTTTGGAGCCTGTAGTCCTCCCTCACCTGCAAGACCTGCCAGCGGTCACATTTCAACAGGACAATACGCGCCCGCACGTGGCACGCATCGTTCAACAATTCTTCACGGCCCACCAGGTGTCACTGCTGCCGTGGCCCACCTGTTCTCCCGATAGGTCGCCCATCGAACACGTCTGGTCGCTGATCGCTGCTACGCCTGATGCTACGCCAGCTGCTACGCCTGATGAACTGTGGCAACGTGTGGAAGCAGCCTGGACCGACATACCCCAAGCCAAAATCCAAAGCCTCTTTCGTTAGATGCCGCGGCGTGTAGCGGCCGTTATGGCCAGTCATGGGGGCCACACGAACTATTGATGTCTGCGTGTTCCGCAAGTCGCACGGGCCTGTAAGCTCAATCGTTTCACCTCTGTATCTGTTGTTATGTGTCCAGTAAATCTGGCTTTGCTATTTCGTGTCCTTCTTGGTGTTGCGTTTTGGGTGGCTAGCAGTGTATATAAAAACAGCTGTTCCCCTTCCTTATGCTTTGCAGTGAAGTAAAGTTTCTTTTCCGCCGGCTTTACTTATAAAACGGTAATAACAAAGTAAGAATGTGTAGGCAGTAAACAAAACGCCAGAACAAAGTTTCCGGGGTCGAGTGAAAAGCAGAGCGTCTGAAATTTCCTATTTAACAAGATTACAATTCCCACACTTTTGACTACAGTAGATCGTTTGACTAATGTAAATCTAAATGAGTTCTGTTCTTTGTGAGAGGTTGAGAGCTACAGAATCAGGAAGGCTGCAATGGGTATCCCATTACAACCTCCTTGGGAAGTATCGTTTATACTGTTACTCGTTATACAAACGAAAACGGAAAATCAGATGGAAAACTTAAAAAGGCCAGGCCGGCCTCAGGGCAAAAGAAAGAAGTTTCTGGTGGTGGGATATGATCCTAAATGATTTGTCAACTGTCATGGGGAGATAACGAACTATTTTGTCCTCTCGAGCTGCTCATACAAATTTCCAGCAAACTTCGGAGCGGACCATGTAACCATGTTCCATTCCTGAGAGTTAAAATATCCTCTGGCTATTAAAAGGTTGTAGCTCCGCTGAGGGATTCACGAGGAAGGGCCAAAAATTAAAATACTTATTAGCCGAAGTATAGGAGGCATTTCGTCTCATCTGCGTCCAGCCGGGAAAGCTTTTTGTGAACAGTGTGTTTAATGTTAAACCGTAAGTATGTGCCCAAAAGTTTATGCAGGAATAATCACGAAACAGCAAGCTACAATAACATTTACAAATAAGCATATTGTAGACAGCATTTCGGAGAAGTTCAGAAAATTTCATATATTCAATAAAAATTATGTGCATTTTTAAAATTTAGTTTCCTGTCATTGAGGGAAGAATACGTTACTCAAATATGATTGAAAACTGATATTTTAACAACTAAGCATAATGCACGTTTTTCAGTTTAAAATACTATTAGGGACCGCAGAAATAAATCTTTGCCTAGGGCCGCAAAAGTAGTAAGCCGGCCCTGGCCATTGACCTGTTGGGACATGTGCTTGCTTTGCCCCAACGGTTTGTGCGTCACTACCTGAATCCCTGTTTCAGAAGACAAGTCACATGACAGCATCGCGGCTACGCGAAGGCAGGTGTCACAGCTAGCGCAATCTGGAAGTTTGTTTAACTTCTTACATAATTGACTTCGGTTAGATGGAATTGCAACATAATTGCATTTTGAGCATGCGCAAATGGAAATCAGAAGATTTAGGTTTTATTTCCATCTCGGAACAATGCAATTTGCAAGCTTTGTGGAGTTGGCTGCATGGATGAAAATGAATTCCGATCTTCTGTTCGAGGAAAATATTTATTAATGTGTACTTTACATTCACGAAATAACCAAACAACTTAATTAGATCCTGTTTTTTTTATTTTTTTTAAAACATCTTCTGTTTCTTTTATAGATTCTTCTAGTGCTCCTGATTGCTGCTTCCGGTGCTTCTGCTGGGGGCTATTTGGGAGGCCATTACAGCTATGGCGTACCTTACTACACTTATGGTGAACCCTATCACGGAGGACACTACGCAGTATCTTACAAACCTGTGGTCACCTATGCCAAGCCTGTGGTAGCTTACTCCAAACCTGTGGCCACATTGGGGTACGGTTTAGGTCACGGTTATTATGGCCATGGTCTCGGAGGACACAGTTACTACGGCCATGGAGGACACGGCTACGGTCATGGAGGACACGGCTACGGCCATGGAGGACACGGCTACTACGCTCTCGGACACAAATAATAGCACTGAAATCCAAAGATCTGAAATATTGTAAATGTGTGAGGTAAGTGATGACATTATTATTGTTCGTTTTCATTTCTTTGCGTTTAATGACACTGTGTACACTTGGGGCTACAAACATGTCGGTCCATAATTCAGAGCTAGTATGTTCAGGGATCCATTGCTTCCATCTAGTGTTGCCAGAGACTTTTACCTGAAATCAGTAGATCTGAGTTCAAAACTTTAGTAGAAATCAGTAAATCAGATCTTTTTGCTTGAAATATTCTTGAAAAATTCGATCAAAAAGTTTAGTCGCCCGTATACAATTCAAATGAATCTTGACAGACGGGAAAAGACGTGACGCCGTGTGCCCAATCGCCTTGAAAGGAGGAAGGAACAGTTGTTCATATATGAAAGTCAAAGTAGTGAAAAATACAGCCTCATAGAGAATATGCTTTGTTTTAGGCCAAATGCTGAGTATGATGAAAAGCTATGTCTCATAAACTGTACATCTAAACCTCTGGTAAATTAATTTAATTTAATTAATTTATTAGGTGGGCATTGAATCATTAATTCATTGGTGCTGGAGGAGGCTTTCTTTAAATATATTATTTGCATATATTTGAGGTATCATACTTATTTCTGAGTCTTGCTCTTAATCATTGTTGTTTTTTCATTGTATGAGAGGAGTTCAAAACTTGGTTTAATTGAATTGGATTATTTTAAAAAGCGATGTCTGCGTTCTCTCTGTAAAAATAGATGCACTGCTATTGAATCGGGTATCTTATGCTTGAAAGCTGCCGTTGGCAAGTAAAAACCAAGATGATACTTTTTAGCATTTGGTAACTTATGCTTTAGAGCTGCTCTTTGCGAAGCAAGTAAAATCCAAGATGATACTTTGTTAGCATTGGGTACCTTATGCTTTAGAGCTACCCTTTGCAAAGTAAGTAAAGTCCAAGATGATCTTTGTTAGCATTGGGCACCTTATGCTTTAGAGCAGTCCTTCACAAAGCTAGTAAAATTTTAGATGAGACTTGCCTGACACTGCTTTTGCATTGGGTATCTTACGCTTGAGAGCTGCCCTTTGCAAAGCAAGTAAATCCTTTAATTTGACTGACTAATGAAAGAACTCTTAAATCTACCGGTATGTCAAATATTACCAGAACTCCACGAATTACTATGAAACAGCACAATGAAAATTCAAACCAATATACAATCTCGAGTCGCTTTTTTATAAGATATTACTGATTAATCAGCTTTGTAAAATAATGCTGATCATTAAAATCAATGTTGGTGTAAATAATGATGGCATTGGACTTTTAATGTTTTAAATTTAGACACTTATAATGCACAGCTGGATTTGTCCCATTTGTCTCTCTTATTACTTAACGATACCCAGATGTTCCCAAATTACATGAAACAAGTGCTACACTCAAAAAAGTATTATTAATACAGACATCATGCTACATACCGATGTTTTCCTGATATTATGCGTTTTAACAAAACTAGGAAAATTTTTGTATAGCAGACTAATTAATTATCTAGAATAATAAAATATTTCATAACAACCAGTAGGAATTTAAAAAAATAACAGGTTGCAGGTGCTGAATAATTTTAGTTTAGGCAGATTTTTCTCTTCAGACCAATTCTGAGATGAGACTTGTCCATTGGATCAGTAGATGGTGAGTACTGAAAGAATGAAGACATTCTTGGACAGCATGTTCCTGAGTGTGTAGGTGGTCTTAAAACAAAGAAAAATCCGTAGATTGCGAAAATCTATCAATACACAGGAGTCAAAATCAGTAAAATGGCGACACTGCTTCCATCACTGATTCGGTTCGGTTTCTGTGGGTTACAAACAAAAGGTTTTACTAAGAATTGAAACAATATGACACATGAACAATCAGTCGCCCAAAAACTACAGCTATACATTTGGAACTTCAATGAACCAGAAATTTGCCTCAATATATATCGTCTCCTCATTACGCGTTATGTGTCTCTCTCTCTCTCATGACAAATAAGTGGTGAATTTGGAGAGATTACTGCAACGATGACAGGACAGGCTTCGACAGTTTTGTTCTTTTTCCGAATTTAACGAAACACTGCGACATACACTTTATTGACAAAAGTCACCGTACACCCCTTCAAAAGCAAATGAACGGATCCCCTGCGTTGTTAAGATACACGGTACAGCTGCAAACGGTATAAAAACAAGCCTGCAGCAGACCGCGATCATGTCACACTGAGAGGTTGAGTGAAAATGTCGCAGCGGGAGAGAACTAACGTTGAGAAAGGAAAGATTGTTGGGTGTTACATTAGTGGGTTGTCATAACAGAAAATGAGAGGCGTTTAAACATACCCATGTCAACTGTTTTGGATGTACTGAATAAGTGGAAGACACATGGCGTGCCTGAAGCAGCAAAACGTGCCGGCAGACCAAAGAAAATCAGTGATAAAAGACGTCGAAGCCTCAGGAGAGTCGTTACAGCTAATCGACGGAGTACTGCACAAGACCTCAGTGTACAGGTGAGTAAAAATGCTGGAACCTCGGTATGTACACGTACCATTCGCAGAGAATTTCATGACATGGGTTACCGTGGTCGTTCGGCTGCTCATAAGCCACAATGCTACTCGTCGTTTAGCATGGTGTAAAGAGCATTTATCGTGAATCGTAGATCAATGCAAACGGGTCCTATGGACTGATGTATCCAGATACACGATCCATCAGTCTGATGGCCGTGTGTGGGTATGGCGGCAGCCGGGAGAACGCTATTTACCTCAGTGTACTTTTCCTACGGTCGAGTTTAGAGCTGGCAGTGTACTCGTGTGGGGGTGTTTTTCGTGGTATGGTCCCGGCCCATTGGTTATCGTGGACAAACCTGTTAACCAATACGTCTACCTCCATATTCTGGACAATTATGCCCTACCAACTCTGTGGCAATACTATGGAACCGAACCTTGTTGGTACCAGCAAGATAATGCACCGAGCTATGAAGCAAGGACTGTTATGGAGTGGTTTGACGATAATTCCATATCGGGTGTGGACAGGACAGCACATAGCCCTGATCTTAATCCCATAAAGCACCTATAGGATGAATTAGAGAGCCGCATAAGGAGTTTGGAACCAAGGCCTACTACTAAGCAACAATTAGCGGCGACATTTTATACTGAATGGAAGCGCATACCTATCGCTGTGTTCCAAAACCTTGTGGAAAGGATGTCTCGAAGGGTCAATGCATGCATTAAAGCCAAAGGTGGACCGACACCGTACTAATGTATGTCAATAAATGCTATGTTGTGTTTCTCTTCTAGGTATCCGGTGACTTTTATCAATATAGTGTATATCATCTATTTTAACTTTCCCTTTTTGCTGGTCGTCTCTCGCGTAAATTTTGATTATCTGTCGTTGTGTAATACTTTCCGTACTTAACGTCTTGTCTGAACTTCCAAGTTTGTATATTTTTGTGTAGTCAGTCAAGGAATAAAAACAGCGTGCATGATATTCTGTTAACCTACGCCATTATTTCCTATTCAGTGGCGCACTCAGCATTTCTTCTTGGGGATAGCCCAAAATATTGAAGATGCAAATAAAAACACCCCGGGGGAAATATCTCCCAAAATACTGAAGTGATAAAAAGATCTTCGCCACGTTAAAGTGCTTTTCAATTATTCGTAATATATATATTTAAAAGCATATGCAAATATATTTAAAAATGAGCAACCAATAACAAAGGTCAAGGTGATACGTCATGGGCAGGGCCAGGGCTCCTTGGCCACCCATACTTAGTGCTCCACGCTTTCTGTAATCTTCAGGCTCATCGTTAGTTAACTAAAAACGTTGTCATTCTGCTTCTTCGAAGTCATAGTTGAATTCAGACATTTTAATAATCTGTGTTAACGTCTTCTGTATTTTGACTAAGCCAAGTTAAGTTATCTTCCGTATGTCTGTCAGCACATCAGTGCCATATGTATCTCTAAATTAGGCTTTCTTTTCTGAGTTTCTGTTCTTGTGTAAATTATGTTACTTTGATATATTCTGAACGGGATGTCAACTTCACCGAATTTTCTGATCCCTTTTGGCAATGGCTGACAGTAAGTCAGAGGTAAATAAAATGCCACGCCCAGTGTAACGAGGTGTGTGTGTGTGTGTGTGTGTGTGTGTGTGTGTGTGTATTTGAACGTAAAATGATATATTGCTTGAAGTAGAACCTCATAATATCTTCATGATCTGTACGCTGAATAAGGGTTATTCAGTCTACGAGGCTGTTTTTTTTTTTTTTTTTTTTTTTTTTGTTTAACGAAGATTTTGTGTCTGTGTCCATAAACCATTTTGGGATTCCGTAAAGTGGCGTTGTAAGTTGACAACTAGAGAGACGAATAACCAGGACCATAGCTACTGGAAGGGGAGGGAGGGCGGTTACCCTCCCAGTACGGTTATTTTAGAGGCGTAAATTCATGCTCTGGGAGATGTAAAAATATAAATTGTAACTGAAAAAAAAAGTTATACAGCCTGCAAATTTTCTTGTTAAAGACTTTGGTTAGTCTCATACAGTATTCCATGCAGTAAACCAGAGTACAGAGTAGCATACACTGTGAGGTCTGAATATCTCCTATCGATGATGGGAATTTTTCAAAAGAGTGAATGGAGGCATAAAAAACAATATGCTGATTTGTCTGACCTTCATGACCTTACCGAACATGTCGTTGGGATGAAGAGCTAATGACCGTATTTTTTCGTGTATAAGCGCCCTCATGTATAAGACGACCCCTACTTTTTCGAACCGAAAATTAAGAAATCAATATTTTTAATGGTCAGAAGTGCAGAAATTTGGGATTACGTATTCAGAATGATTTTGTGCTCCATTTGCTCTTTGCGGATGATCAAGTAATCTTTGCAGAAAATAAGGATGACGTGGCTTATATGTTTCGTAAACTGATCTCTGAATATGACCTTTGGGGACTTAAAATTAACGAAAATAAAACTGAGCACTTGTCCTATGATCACAGAGACTTCATTAAAATAACCGCTAATATTACATTGAGAACAGTTGAGGAATTTAAATACCTTGGATCCATTATACATCAGGATGGTGCATGCCGTCATGACATTGAGTGGAGAACTGCGGAGGGCAGGAAACCTACGTATCTCTGCTTTGAATCCTGTTCTTTGGAGCAGCAATGTCTTTCCAAGATTAAAAAGGCACATTTTTTTCTGCGATTGTACAGAGTATCACTTTATATGGTGCGGAGACGTGGACACTGAATAAAAGACATCAACAAAGATCATTGACTACAGAGATGGACTTTGGAGGCGTTCTACAAGAAAATCCAGATGTGAAAAATGCGTAACACAAAAATTCGAGATATTATGAGTGTTAAAGTAGACATTCTTCAAACTATTGTGATGCGGAGATTACAAGGGTTCGGCCATGAAAGGAGAATGTCATCAGAGAGACTTCCTAAAACTCTGATGAAGTGGGAGGCTCCAGGAAAGAGGGAAAGAGGAAGACCAAGAAGAAAGTGGATGGAGGAGATTAAATCAAGTTTAAACAAGAAAAATGACACCAAATTTTCGGGTGTAATAAGCACGTCTTTTGAATCCGTTCTGACGCAAATTAAATTCCTCAAAGCTATTCAAATTCAATGGAACCGGTATGGAAAACAATAGTATCTGACGGAAGAGAGATGTTTTTCAATCGGGTTTTTAATTCCTCAGATATTGCTGTAAACAGAATCGTGAGCTTACGCCCTATGGTTGCAGACTTGTGCGTTAAGAAAAACATGAATTTATATGAGAAACATTTCACACCGGAAACGCTCTCCAACATAGAAATATTTTTTCAAATCGGACTCTTAGAAACAGAGATATCGAAAAACTTAAGATGTGACTTTACGTCCCCTGGTGGGAAAACCATGAATTATTTTAGGAAGAAAGTATACCAAAAGGTTTTTCCATATGAGCGGTATCGGTCCAAGAAAAAAATTTAGTCGAGTTTTCAGGAGCACAGATTTTGCAACAAATACATCAGAAGCAGAAAGTAACACTTACGCCCCCTGGTGGCCAAACCATTCTTTACCAAACATTAGAAATTATGTGAAAAATATTTTCCATCAGGTCTTGTGTGCGATACAGGAAGAATTTTTCAAATCGGAGTTTTAGAAGCAGAAATAACGCAGAAAACGCAATTTACCTTTGTGCCTCCTAGCGAAAGTCTATGATTTACTTGAAATGTTTGAATTTATAGGAAAACATTTCGCATTGGAAACATTATCCAACAAAGAAGGAATTTTTCAAATCGGACTCTTCGAAGTAGAGATATTGACAAAAATAAGATATACATCTACACCCCCTGGAGTAGAAACCATGCATTATTTCAAGAAGAAAATCTTTCTAAAAGGTTTGTCGACATGAGTTGTATCGGTCTACAAACGACGTTTTTTTCAATCGAGAATTTAAAAGCTCATATTTTGCTGCAAATACATCAGAAGCGGAAATTAAGGTTTACGCCCCTGGCGGCCAAACTATTTTTTTTACAAAAATTAGAAATTATGTGCAAACGATTTCCCATCAGGAGCTGTATCCGGTGCAGGAAGAATTTTTCAAATCGGTGGTTTAGAAGCAGAGATATAGGAGGAAACCCAATTTACCTCTACGCCCCCTAGCGGAAAGTCTATGAATTACTTGAAAATTTTGAAATTATGTGAAAAACGTGTCACACTGAAAACACTATCCAACAAAGAAGGATTTTTTCAAATCGGACTCCTAGAAGTAGAGATATTGCCAGAAATAAAATATACATCTGCGCCCTCTGGCGGAGAAACTGTGAAATATTTTAAGAAGAAAATATTCCAAAAATGTTTATCGATGTGAGTGGCATCGGTCCACGATAGATTTTTTCAATCGAGATTTTAGAAGCTCAGATTTTATGGCAAATACATCAGAAACAAAAATTAACACTTACGCCCCCTGGTGGCTAAAGTATTCTTTACAAAAAATTTGAAGATAGTATTAAAAGAAATCCGTCTTATTGCACGATGATATTTATTCAGCTAAAAAATGAAATCTATATACAGTTTAAAAACACATGAGCACTTTCGGTGTCACATTGACACCTTCATCAGATGTAATTTCACCATGTGGCTGCATGCTGGTCTTAAGTACGCGGAGTAGATGCATCATGGGAAAGGTAATGTCAATGTCACATGATATACCAGATAACAAGACAATCAAAAAAAGGCATAGTTAGCCAATGATCACTTAACAGAAGCAATTGCTATTGTGCTGTCCTTCCCAACAAGATTGCTCCAAGGTTCAGGTAAAACATAAGGATAATAGTCATTACAGCAACTTGTATTATAAGCCGAGATATAGAGGCTTTCTGCAAATAACAAGGAATGAACAGAGTTAGGTGTGTTTATGATTTTAGCGTTGTCCCAGTCTGGGATGGAATTTCCAGCACTTATGGTTCTTGCAAAAGAGGTGCTTTGGTGATTCATTTTTAGATCATATCTGTGTTCATTTAATCTCAAATCCATATTTCTTTTGGTATAATGATTGTTTAGTTCACCAGAGATAATGATTGTTTAGTTCACCAGAGATAGTGTCGAGCATAGGAATAACATACACACCCCATTTTTTCCCTTTGTCAATTTTGTCACGATCATTGCGGATAATGGTATATAGATTGCATGATCGTATTCCAAATTGTATTTTATGACGAGAACATATGTTGGTAAGGAGGTTTACAATATGTGGATTAAAATCAACAGATCCAACATACTTTTTAGGCACTTGCTCACTAATTAAAGCAGTTGACATAGAAAACCGTACTTTATTGTGCACTCCCTTAACAAAAAAAAAATTTTGAAATTATATGCAAAAGATTTTCCATCATGAGGTGCATCCGCTGAAGCAAAGAATTTTTAAATCGGAGTCTTAGAAGAAGAGTTATCGGGGAAAATGTAATTTTACTTTTACACCCCCTAACGGAAAATCTATGCGTAATTTGAAAAAGTAACTATATCTGAAATACTCTTCGACATAAATGGAATCGAAAGATAGAAAAAAATTTTCAATCGGATGTTTAGAAGCAAATATGTGGAATAAAACGTATTTTTTGAATTCGACGTCATCTGCATTTACGCCCTCAAGCGGCAAAATTTTACATCGTAAAAAAAAACGAAATAAAGGATCATTATTCGCATATTTCAAGCTTCCGAATGCAAAAAGAATTTTTCAAATCTGACTAATAGTTGCAGAGATAGCGGGGCACAGACGGACGGGCGGACTGACAAACCGGTAACAAGCACGATCCTTTTTTACAAAAGACGTGCTAAAAATAACGGACTGGATGAAGTGATGTCCTTAGATAGAGAGAAGTGGAGGAAGACTCTGGGTGGAGGAAGAAGTGGTCGAGGAAATCCGTTTGGTAGTGGAAATTTTTGATGATGATGATGAATATTTTTATTACAAAAAAGGACACATTTGATATTTTTTAGAAATTAGGTAATATCATTGAAGTATATTTAGAAATTAGGTAATATCACAGACACAGTCTGTGGTAATATATGAAAAAAAAGTTTGGAAATTTACATTATTTAGAAATTAGGTAATATTTTTTAAGATACAAACTATTGTATCTTAAAGGTAATATTTTTAAAATACAAACTTTCTCCAGCACTATTAGTTCCAGACATATCACTCTTTTTCAACCTCAAATACATCACTACTGTCGTCTGAGTCACTGTCTATATATATTCGTAGTGGGGAGAGGGGATAAGAGGTACTGGCAGTTTCACCGCGGTAGCCGCAGGATTCTCTCAACCGGTTACCCCCGTGTGTAAGACGACCCCCAATTTTTGGTCTAAAAATTTCGGAAAAAAATATTGTCTTACACACGGAAAAAAACGGTAATTATCTGTGCTCTGTCGCAGAACGTTATCTGATCGTTTAATCTTGATCGGAATTTTTCCAAGCCCTACCCCTAAAGCTTCTTCCTATTATTGCGTTCACTATCCCATATTCATTCGTTCTGCAGTGGTTTGTTTTTCGTTCTGCATTTCTGTGAAGTGTTGTGTTGTCGGCGTTCACATAACGTTTACGCTTTACTTGGTATTTACAGTCTGTGGTTCTTGGGTTTCTAAATTTTTAGTAAAATTATGTCAAAAACCTGAAGCGGCGCATGAACGATCACAGGACTTTCCTATAACGGAGGTGTGTGAGAAAGTAAAAACCACGTATTATTTGAATGGAACTCGTAGGGGCGTAATTTTAAGTCTCGCCCTTCCAGATAAGAAAAGCTTGCTACTGTCCTGTGAATAACCAATTCTTTGAATGTAAGTTCCATTGCTGCTATAGCGATTCCCGTGGCCGTTAGTTGTGGTTTAAGTGTCAGTGTTAAAAATTTATTATTTGTTTATCTACTGACGTCATCAAAGTACAGGTCACGCCATCTTTTTTCTGGTTTGAACACCACCAAAGGGAAATTTATTGATTTTTAATATAATTATGGTTATGTTTTAGAAAATATTAAGTATTCCAAGTTATAAAATGAAGCTATTTTAATCGATGTTCAAATTTTCATCCTTGGGAACGCATGAATTGTGAAGAAAATGTGTACCAAAGTTTTTCCATTGGAAGTATAGTAAGCAAAATTACTTGACGTACACCTTAAGCCTTAAAACATTATACTGTGTACGAGTCTACTCAACTAAGACAAGCCGCCAACGGTAACCGATAACTCGGGTACAGTTGGCAAATTTTGAGCGAAGCTATTGCAAAATTACTTTTGTTCTGGCGTCTATAACAAATTCTAAAAGGCGAACGTGTAAAATTTATGACTTCCAGCACAAAAGTACGAAACTTTCTAAAAAAAGAAATACCTAAAATGTATCATGAACTACATACTTTCCTTCACGCCTTCACGTTGGTTGTGATCAGGTTACATGTAAACAAAGCGGAAAGACACACTCAGATCGGGAACCACGTTTTTTATTTTGCATCGCGAAAGACACACACACACACACATACACAAACTTTCTTTTATTATTGTAGATTAAGCAAGTGTTGAGTTAACAGACGGAAGCTTTCCATTTCTTCGTTTTCAATTTAAACGATTTTTTAAAATTAATATTAATGAGCCGACTTTCGTGAAACGGTTCAAGTAAAAGATCATCTAGTTTTAATTGAAATACCTCAATGACACGGATTTTTGGGAATCGGAAGTCGTCAAAACCTGACCATGGACGATGTCCAATCGCATGACAAAAATCACGGTGATCGGATGTGTCATGTCGTAGCTATGCCCGAACAACTAATTGTCCCGAGTCTCGTACAGAGAGCGGATTTTCTTAATTATTATTAAAATTGGCCAATTTTTTAATGATCATTATTTTTATACAACAAGACCAATTACCACGAAACCAACCTCATGTCACTCACCATGTTCTTCCCTTTCTCTGTGGCAAGTGTCACCGCGATCAGCAGAAGATCTTTGGAGGAGATAGGTAATAAACGACCCTTTCTCAAAATCCGGAAAAAACCCATTTTGGACGATTAGTCTTCAATGACACGGAATTTCGGGAATCGAAAGGCGTCAAAACCTGACCGTGGACGATGTCCAATCGCATGCAAAAAATCACGGTGACCGGATGTGTCATCTCGTACTTATGCCCGAACAACTAAATGTCTCGAGTCTCGTTAAGAGATCTCCGCTCCGCCTTCGGTCCTCGCTTCGCTCAACAAGGGAGCCATAAAATATTTGGACTGGTAAGTCGTTTCTGATATTAGCTTTGGTGCATTTGCTAGCTTTGAGAAAACTTGAAAGGTACATCCAATGCAGCCTCTGCTCACAGATGACGCTAAAAATTGCGCTGTAATTTTGCGACCCCTTCTTGTGGGGATCTTACAGTAGTTTTGTGAGTGAATTTTGTGAGGTCTTTTCCTTATCAGATGGTGATTTCTGATAAAGCTTCTGTCAGCAATCTTAGATTACCATCACCTGATTTCTGATTTACATAAATTTGTGGATAGAAAAGCCAATAGACTGTAATGTAAATGATTTAAATAATTACTGACATCCTAAACAAAAGTCTATAACCGCTCAGTTATTATTGTTTGTATGAAAACTTTTAATATTCAAGAAAAAAGGTAAGGAAATGCCACGTTTCCAGTATTTGATGAACGTAAAGCGCCACCTGTTAACGATATTCAACAGTACACCAACACGCGGAAATTTAATTTTAAAATATTCCCTATAGTTTTTTTCTCAAATTTCCAAGCCACTGACTATAGTTCACTGTCTTCTTTGTTCGTGTGCCAATTTTCACGAGTCAGGAAGCATTTCTTGCGTATGTGAACTTGTGTAACTCAGTTTTTACCATTGCAAGTATAGCGGCGCATGTTCACTTGACCTCCACCTTAAAGCACAAAACACAAGGTTTGCTGATAACTGAAACCATATGGCACATGTTGTCGTTTAAAAATTACAACTATAGCAACCAGTCATTCAAAAATTACAACTGTACATATGGAACTATCAACAGAAAATTTTCCAAATACGTACCATGTCTCCAACTTACGCGTTAAGGTGATTCCACCTAAAAACTCTGCCCTATATTTCCAACCTTAAAACTTCTGTAGACATTTTCTTTGTATTTAATGTATTCGTCAGGATGAAAATTTACACATTGATGAAAATATCTTTAAATTATATACTATGTCATACCTAATACGAAGGCTATTTCAAAAGTTTTGCACACTGTGGGTTATCTCTTGAAAAACGAATTTATTCACAACATATCTGTACAGGCCTTCGAAGTAATCTCCATGTTTCTTTATGACAGCGCCCCAATGTTTGGGCAAGTCTTGTATTCCAGTCAGGACACTTCCATTTTTGAGGCGTCGGATTACTCAGGTCACCTCATTAGAAACATCCTGAATCGTACTGAATCAATTCCCGCGTAGTGGCTTCTTCAGTTTTGGGAACAAGTCACAGTCTGGTGGGCTCAGGCCAGGACTGTACGGCGCATGGGGAAGCAATTACCATCTATACTTTTCCAGAACGTCTCTTACTGTACGGGCAACATACGGCTAAGCGTTGTCACGCAAAATGATGACACGAGCTTCGAGCATGTCAGGCCTTCTTTTGCGAATCTTTGGGCGGAAAACATTTTGCGGAGACCTTCTGTAGTATTCCGCTGTTACAGTGGTCCCTCGAGCACTGTGTCTGTTGCTATCACTCCAACCCTGTCATAGGCCATAATCATCATCAGCTTAACCTACGATTGTTGGCGACGGAATTTTTTCTGGCGAGATGATTCTGAATGTTTCCACTGAGCGGACTGAGATTTCTCGTATCCAGGTTTCGTCTATAGCAACGATTCTGTCCATAAACTTCTCGCCTTCTTTTTCGTACCGCTGAAGCAATTCTTCTGTGATCCCTTTGCGAACTGCTTGCCGCTCTTCACTCAGATTATGCGGAACCCATTTGGCAAACACTTTTCTCTTCTGTAATATTTCAGTTAGGATTCTGAAAACCTAACTGGTAGACATGTTTGCTTCATATGCAATCTCTTCACATGCTTTCCGTCGATGTTCTTCCAAAATGCTATTGACGATAACCACAGAAGTGTCGTCTGTTGCATCTGAGGCCGGCCGCTTCTTGGGTCGTCTTCGATGCTTTCCCGACCTTGGCGGAAACGAAAAGCCCACCGTGACACTTTGCTACGATCTACTACACTAACTCCACAAACTTCACACAAAACTTTGTGAATTTCGGTAGGGGATTTTCCCCGCAAAGTTTCTATTTTAATGTAGGATCGCTGGTTTTTACGCAATATCCGACTTGACTCGCTTTCTTCCTTCCTTTCTAGGCAGAATTGTTCGGAACAGGAACAAATTAGCCAGCAAACGTTAACACAACTTTGTATACTGAAATCGGACTCACAACTGGCGAAACGATTGCAGCGATTGCATCATCCTAAGGGCAGCGCTTGCGCAATGTGCAAAACTTTTGAAATGACCTGCGTATTTGTTAAAATTTTACCATAACTACATTAAAAATCAATAATTTTTCCTTGGGTAATGTGAGACCTGATAGTTACGATAGACGGGTGATCTTCGTTAATGGTCTTTTTTGCTATAGTGGTTCGGCGCCTGCGTTCGAAACCGGCGTACGACATGAATCATGGCTACCATTTACATGGTGGATCTGCGGCCTAGGCCGAATTAAAGAGTAGCCTTGGGGGCTGAAGCTCCGAGCAGTACACCAAGGCTCCTCTGGTATTCTTAAAAATAAATTGTGTACCCAGTCCGGGCTTTGCTTAAGTTTAACTTTTATTAGAATTGAAAATAACTTTTGCAAATAGCAAGCCGGAGAATATTTCCCCCTTGCTTGACCATTAAAAAATCTAGCTATTCGAAAACTCGGTTCAACGGCGACCCTTGAGCTTCAGCTTCATCTTCGGGATCAGAAAGAAGTCGCAGGGTACCAAATCCGGCGAGTAAGGCGGGTGATGAAGGGTAGTCGTTCTGTTGCGGCTGCAAAACTGGCGTGTTGCCAACGCTATGTGAGCTGCTGCACTGTCGTGATGGAGCAAGAAATCGCCCATGCACCACATTTCAGGTCATTTGCGGCGAATGTCCTCCCTAAGACGCCGCAGAACATCGCAGTGAAAAAGGGCGGTTACGGTCTGGCCCTGGGGGACGAATTCACGGTGTACAACCACACGAATGCCGAAGAACATGACGAGCATGCTTTTGGTTGCGCTCCGGACCTATCGGGCCTTCTTCGGTAGTGGAGGTGCCGGGCTCTTCCACTGCAATGACTGTTGTTTGGTCTCCGGGTCGTAATCGTAGACCCAAGTTTCGTCCCCAGTGATGACCCGCGTCAGGAACGTTGGTTCATTCCCCACCTGCTGACGAAGATCTTTACAGAGTTCGACACGGACCGCCTTCTGTTCGGGGTTCAGAATCTTTGGCACAAATTTTGCAGCAATGCGGTCCATATTCAAAACCAACGTCAGATTTTCTCGCACTGTTACGTATGACACATTGACGATGGTAGCAATGTCTTAAATGGTTCTCCGACGACCCTCATGCACCAGTTCTCTAATTTTGTCCACATTTTCGGGGTTTTGCTCGTGGACGGTCGCCCTGGCCTCTCGTCGTCTTCCGGTGCCGTTCGGCCGTTCATAAAGCGCTAGGGCCACTCAAAACACCTCGCACGACTCATTGCCATAAACCCGCCGCAACATTACATGCGTCTCTGTTCCCGATTTGCCGAGTTTGACGCAGAATTAGATGTTCGCTCGCTACTTTAGTTTGCAGTCCATACTGAAATCGCAGCTGTGTTCTGCACGTGGTCACCAAATATCGTGTAGCACAGCTCCCGATGTTCACAGAACGGTGCCACTCGACACAATGACTCATGAAAGTCCCTGCCCTCGACAGCTGCTCGCGCATTTGCGTACTGCCATCTGTTGGCGCGTTACGTACCTAGTCTCGGAACTTTTTGATCGCACTACGTATAAGCCTCTAATTAAGTAAAGAAGAATGTGCGTTAACAATAATAAAATAATAATAATGATTTTGTAGCAATAATAGCAGCGATACAATGATTTTTTCTTATAACATTACTCCCACCCCCAACAAAGATAATCTCATAATATTTCGCTGAAAATAATTGATATCGAAATAACTTATAGAAGTAAGTAAAGTTTCGTGAAAGGGGCCGTAATTCACAGTGCCAATCCAGGGCACAGCATGACGTAATCCAGCCCTTGTGACTGTTGATTCATCTTTTGTTTTCGCTTGTGAGTCAACGGCCTCATTTCATTAAATGCCTAATACCGTTTGAAGGAAGTGGACGCATATTTCATTATATGCATATTTTTTATATACTAGGTGAAAGCTCGTCAATAATGACGGGACAATATAAGATATGTAGAGTAATTTTTTAAATCATTAATCGATGCTCTGACATATTTTTGGTCCTATTAGCAGTACGTGTCTGTTCTAACTTTTTCTTCTTCACGTATGCAAATCCTGTTTTGTATAAAAATTTTATTATTTTCTTTTTTATGTACCGATTGTTTTTTCCTTCGAAGTGGCATGGTTAAACAAATACAGCAAAAATGTCACCGCTTTACAAACGTCATTTCGTCAGAATTACTGACCATTGTGTTCGACTGTCTCTTTCGGCTGATGCCATCTGTCGAAATTAAAATGTTCTCCCAATTGTTCAATACTTTTTACGCTGCGAGCTAGGAAAGCGCGAGGCGAAAGCCTATATTTACATAGGTATTCATGTATGCCGGCGGAAAACGCCGAACTTTAAAGCGTAGCTACGTCTTTTAGCATTGCGTCATTACCAGTTTGATTGTAGCCTGTCCTTTCACCCAGTGAGAAGAGAGCGCTAAAAATAGCTGCGTCACCATGGTAGTAGGTTACGAGACTAGACGTTCCTGTGTGGTTACCTCGGTAGACAGAGGAAGCCGTTCGTTCCTTTCCTTTGCGTCTTTAAAAAATGCTTAAAAATCAGAAAATGATTTTTCTGATTTTTTTTAAAAAGAGGGATGATAGTTGTGAGTTCATGCTGTAAAAATTGCAATGCGTTATGATTTATAGTTGCCATTTATCCGTTTTTTTAATGGATCCCATCACGAAATAGAGAATTTTGTGAAATTTAAAAATTTAATCTGTCGTAAACTAAATCGAAATTCAAAAAAAGGGTAACGAGGTGCAAAAATTCGGCCATGGCAACGAAGTTTCGTGGTTCCGTTGCTGTTAGTGTGTCCGGAACGCGAACAATTGCACTTTTTTGCTTATATGAACTTTGAAATACAATAGCTCTTGAAGTATTGCTAGAGTCCAAAACCGGTTTATTTCGGCGTGTTTTCCAAACAATTTTCTACAAACGATGTAAATTTCATATTTTTCTGTTCAATACGTTTTGCGCTGCGAGCTAGGAAAGATCGAGTGTCGCGATGTTTCTAAAACAGCGGCGGCGGCAGTGGCAGTTACTTTTTTTATAGAATAGAGAGATTAAAAATTATTTCCCGAGAAAATGATACTATTAGATTAAATGAATACACTTACATGCAGTGCTGGAATTAAAAAAAAATCACTGTTCTGAGAACCAGTGACTTTTTTTTTTTTTAATTAAATCTTGAAGCATTCCGAATTGCATGCTTACTTGGGGATTCTCCATAAATAAACCTGACGTACTGTTTGGAATAATGTAAATGAGGACTCATCGGGCCATGTCACACGTTTCCAGTCATCAGTTGTCCAGGTTTCATGCTCACGACGCGTAATACCTAAGAAGTTCGAGTTTTTAAAAATAATCGCAAATAACTTGCTGTTACTTCTTTAGAATTTCATCTCTTGAAAAAAATGTTGGAACAAAACTTATTCTTCCGCAGTAGATAAGTGTTACGTTGATTTTGTACCTTTTTCAAAAATATTAGTGCAACTTTTCTTATGTATTTTTTTCTTTGAAATATGTGTTTACTGTGAATTCTGCATGAAGTTCATATATTTTTTTCATTGTATGTTTTTAGGTTACCCAGTGGGAATACTGAATGAAAAAAAAATGATTCCTTCGCATTTTAAAGAAGAAAAACAAAACTTCTTGGCAGAAAAGAGCATGGCCATGCATGCAGTCTAACTTTCCTTGACCTAAAAAATTCAATGAATATAAATTTTTAACTTCAGTTTGAATAATAAACTCATTTTTGTTGCATGTCCTGTGTTTCAAATGTTCATTTCATGACTGTTCCTCAACTTCCTTTGCATTAAGATATTCATTTAATTCGCGTAAAAGTATGAAATTTATAGTTTGAGAAATATATATTATACTTTCTTTTTTACCAGTGTATGTCAATTGTATTACCAGAAGTATGCGACATTTACTCATACCATTTACAGAACTCGCCCAAAGTCCAGCAAGAGTGGGAATAAAAACAGCAAGAACAAACACCACTGAAAATGAGTGAAATTATCGAAATCTTCTGACGTACTGTACATGCTCTAACTCAACCTTCCTTCTCAGTTCCTCTCTTCTTATGTAAATTTTGGTTTATTCTCGTTAAGAGTTTTTTAGTCTGAACGATACACTTTCTCACCGTGTTTTGGCAATCCTGGCAACAGACCAAACAGTAATAACGTGCTTAAGATGATGATAACCAGAGGTGCGCCAAGGGACATTTGCCGCTCGGGTGCAAGCCCAGATTTGTCACCCCCTTGTACAAAAATATTTTTAAATTTTTATTCATTTTTTCCTTAAATAAATATCTTTAGCAACATTACTTTCTGTTTCCCGTAAACTATTCTAACCAACTAACCAAAAAATCTCTCATATGGGTACATATACAAGTCCTTTGTTTAAAACTAAATACAGAATTAGAAATAACTGGTTTTCATGTAAAAACTAATTTTTTTTTTCTCCTACAAACCTCGATACCCTTATTGCATCGATTTCTCACCTTGTTACAGAGCACGGTTTTATCGTCAACGCTGGAAGCTCTTTGCCTAAAATTTGCCAAAGGTAAGGTAATTCAGAAAAGAAAGCATATATTTCTTGAATAATGCTGAAAATTTCTAGAGAAATTTTTTCGTCATTATTTACTACCAGATTTAAAATATGAGCCGCTCAAAGTACATAAAATGCATCAGAGTTTTAGATAGATTAATTGTTTTTTTAAGGTCCACTGTGTTTTTCTTTCATATTGGCCCCAGTGTCATAGTGCTAGCCACGCATATCATGATACTAAAATCTTTGAGATTTAAAAAAATTTAGAAAAAAATTGTTAGTCATTTGCCCGCGGTATCCGTTATTGAACAAAACAATAAAAATTATTCTCTGATTTCATGTCGTTTTCAATTGAATAATAAAATGAATTTTGTTACTAGAAAAATAAACGTGCCACGTAGCATGACGATTTCTGAGAGTAAAACGTTTTCTTAACTTCTTCCTCGTCACTGACATTAATTTGTCAACCGTAAAATTTGATTGAGGCGTCCTGCCGTCCCCGAAAGCTGGCGCCCGGGTGCTTCGCACCCATTGAACCCCCGCTGGGACCGTCCCTGATGATAACAGGTGTTGTTTTGAGTGTACGAGAGCACTTGCTTTTCCAACAGCCATTTGCCTTTTCACGAGCACAGTTTTGGCTACAGCAAGTACTGTTTGTCAAGAACACTTGTTACAACCAGCTCTGTTGTATCACAAGCATTCTATTTTTCTGTTTGAAGGGATAGTTGATTCCTTATGAATTGCTGTTTTAAAGCGATAGCAGTCTTATAATATTGCTAAAATATACACCAATGAGTCATTACATAATGGCCACCTACCTAATAAGCTGTAGGACCCCCCCCTAGGTCGCGAAACAGCGGCCACTCGGCGAGGCATCGATATTCGGTGAAGTGGCGGTAGGTACCCTGGAGTATCTCGTATCATAATATCAACAGCGTATTCTCCAGTTCCTGCGCATTTCGGAGTGGTGGCGATTTAGCGCGAACCCGCTTTTCCCAAGTCGAACCACAAATGTTCAATTGGGTTCATGTCAGGTGAATTTGGAGGCCAGGGCATTAACTGAAAGCCACAAGCATGTTCCTCGAACCACTCCTTGACGATTCTGTTAGTGTGGCATGGCGCATTATCCTGTTGGTAATGGGCCATCACCAGCAGGGAACACAGTTGCCATGAATGGGTGACCTTGGTCCGCAACGATGTTCAGATACCTGACAGCTGTCAGGGGTTGTGCTAATGGGATAATGGGGCCTAAAGTGTCCCAAGGAAACATCGTCCACAGCATAACACCGCCGCCGCCGGCATGTTTCCTCCCAACAGTGCATCCAGGTGCCATAGCCTCCGTTGGTAATCGGCGTATCGGCGCTCGGCTGTCTACGTGATGCACCAGGAATCCTGATTCGTCAGAACAGGCCACTTTCTTTCAATCATCCACGATCCAATCTCGATGATCTTGGGCTCATTAGATGCGTTGTTGACGATGATGTGCATTGAGCATGGGGATCTGTCAGGGTCTTCGGCTACGCAGGCCCGTGCGCAGAAGGCTGCGATGAACTGGGTCGTGTAACACATTGCCCTGATCACCAATATTGTAGCAGGGGCTGATATGTCGCGCAGTGGCTCTGCGGTCGCTGTGAACAATGCGCGACAGTCTCCGCGACCGTCTGGCATCGATGAGTTGCGGGCGACACACGGCTGAACGGCGGTTCGTCGTTTGGCCATCTGTGCACCACTTTTGATATGTACTCACTACAGCGGCACGTGAACAACCCACAAGCCGCGCCATTTCCGAGATCGTAGTTCCGAGGCGCCGTACCATCACGATTTTTCCTTTATCAAACGCCGATAAATCGCCAGCTTTTCCCATTATGACCCCGAACACTCTGCTAACTGAGAGCCGGTCCTCGGGTTGTATATATATATAATGCTCTGTGAACTTCACCTGCGCCACCGTTCGGTCTCCAGGTGCGCTCATTTCTCCTAGGCTGGGGCCGATCATCATGTAATGGCTCATCTGGGTATATGCATATTATAGAGAGAGAGTCAAAGGAGTAAGGAGCCATTTCTGCACTCGAGCAAACCAAAAAACATTACGCCCCTCATTTGTTATACACACTGGCCACAAAAAGTTAGGGATATTGCGGTTTCGGAGGGAAAACGGGGTAATAGGCAAATTTAGCGAATACTACAGATCGGTTCTCAGCGTGGGTATACATCGTATGTAAATAAACATTATGACAACACAGCAATTGGTGTGCGATCTCCGATTAAAGTATACCCTGAGTGCAGTGGAAAACGGTTCGCCATGACCTATATCGCCCTGCGATTTTCACATCTTCGCACATATGAAAAAATTTCTCAAAGTCAAACGTTTCGCTTCGGATGATCAGGTGCGTGAAGCTGTAGATTACTGGTTACAGCAGTGGCCTGTCTCCTTTTATGCTGCAGGAATACAAGGACTTGTGCAACGATGAGACCGCTGTCTAAATGCTGGCGGAGATTATTTTTAGGTATGTCATGTATGTCTTGACTCTTTCAGGGAGAAAGTCTCATTACTTATTGAGCAACCCTTATGTTTAGAAAACGCTACTGAAGATGAGAGTAGAAGTGAAACTGAAAAATCAAAGTTGAGAGGAATGCTGACAAATTTGACAATGAATGTAAAATCAAATTTAAGTGGAATACTGAAAATTTTGGCATCTAATGTATCGTCAGTGATATGAGCCATATTAGTACGGCACTTTAGATCAACTATCTAATTTATTAAGTCATGTGATGTACCACAGAGGTGACATAAGTAGCAATTATAAGCCTTTTTTTTTTTTTTTTTTTTTTTTTTGAAGGTTTAACGTCCACCGTGAGCAACTCAATGGGCTATAAGCAGTCGCCCGTCCCTAATTTAGGGTCACTCGTTCCAGGGAAGGGAGAGAGCCAGTGCCGTAAGACAAACACAACATCCATGCCTCACCGGGATTCGAACCCGGACCCCTTTCGGACGAATGATCAGAGGCCATCTCTTAGACCACTGCGCCACCGGGGCGGCATAAGCCTTTGTCAGGACGGCAAGTAATACTAAGCCCTTGCTGGCGTAGCTTAATTGGAAGATTATTCGGCTCCGGAGCAGGAGGATGCCTGTTCGAGTCTCGCCACCGTCATAAATGAGTTTTCGCATTGGTGTCCGAACGCCAAAATGTTTCTTCCGGTGGTTAGGTTCTTCGAAAATGTGCGATGTTCCTTTCACACATCGTCTGGAATAAGTGAGAATCCCTTCTTCTACAGAGTTACTTCAAGCATAGTTTGCGGTGGGCCTGAAGTCCTGCGATTTCGTGTCCTTGCTTTTCTCAAGGGGAGGTATGTAACGTACTACACAGGCGACGCACATGTCAGGATGGCAAAGAGCAGTGACAAACCTTTGTCGGTGTAGCTTTACTGGGAAAGCATCGGCTTCGGAAAAGAAGGACGTGAGTTCGAGTATAGCCACAGGCAAATGGACAAAGTCAACGCTCTTTCCACGTTTTTCTTTAATTAACACACAGCAACCGAAAAATTGTATTTCGACATCCCTGGGATCGAACCCCATATCTCTCGATAACTAGCCGAGGGCGTTCGCTTTACGCTACGGTGCCAACAATCCACGGTGCTACGTGTATTTAACTGTCAGCATCTGACTTCACTATTCCGTAGGGATGGGCTCAGCAACTGAGACGTCTCCATCTCGTGGGGCTTAACGGCACAAGCTATTTAATTATAGTAAATAAATCCAAAGGGCGGGAGAAATTGTGAAAATCTTCCAAATACGTGGAGAAAATGTAAATAGACAAAATCATCGCTCTTTCTACGTTTTTCTTTAATTAACAAACAGGAACCGAAATATTGTATTTCGACACCTCTGGCATCGAATCCCAGATCTCTCGATAACTAGCCGAGTGCGTTCGCTTTACGGTACGGTGCCAACAATCCACGGTGCTACGTGTGTTTCGCCACAAGCAAATTTGGGCTTCAGTCTCCAGGATCGGTTATGCACTTTATATAATAGGTCATAAGCGTTCAAACCGTACTACTCATGTTTTGTCACAGATGAAGTGTAATCCGGGATAAATGACTAAGCAGTATTTAAAAGCCATAGACAAATACGTCAATTTCAAACAGTTACAACAGAAAAGTATCATCAAAATGAAGAAAGTTACTCGCTTTCATTTTTCAGCAAGTTTGATGAATAACATAAGAAAAGATTCTTTTTTGAAAATTCCAAAAACGTTCATCTTTGATTTCCGGTTTGCGTTGTTTGGATCCCAACTCGTGGACTAATAAAATTGACGTGGATTTTGGTAAAATGTAAATTCAAAGGCTCCGGGATTCATTCCTAATCATCGAATGAATACTGTTTTCATCGATTTTGTGGATCATTATGGTCGTAAGTAAAAGGCAGCATTCCATGCATTAATTAAATGCCCAAAAAAAGAATACCTTGTAGCAATGCTGAATGTGAAAGGGGCTCAGTGCCATGAATTTATTCTTTATACAAAACTTTTTAATAATCTACAGACTAAAAATGTCGCAAATTTAATGTTCATTAAGTTAAATGGACTGCCTTTAAAATAACTCTTCCGTGAACTGTCAATTTCGTAATGCACAGTTCCCCGCTTGCTTTACGAACGGATTTCCTGGGGCTTCGTCGGAAACTTTCATTAACTTGGTCAACCGTCTCAGCGCTGACGCTAGGCCTATCGACTCCTCCACGATGTTCCGCATTGCCAGTTCCTTTAAAGTGTTTCATCCACCTCTTAATTGAATTCGCTGACGAAGGATTACAACCATACTCTAAACGGTACCGTCTTGCAACTTTAATGACACACTTTAATTCCGCAAGCCATAACACACACATCGCCTTCTGCTGTACGGATGGCATGACTACTGATTGCGCATTTTTCATCCAGCCACACTAGCGCCATCTATCGGATTCTGGGAATAACAATTCTGCAAAACAGAAATATACAAACCGTGTTGCCGCCCCGGTGGCGCAGTGGTCTAAGCGATGGCCTCTGATCATTCGTCCGAACGGGGTCTGGGTTCGAATCCCGGTGAGGCATGGATGTTGTGTTTGTCTTACGGCACTGGCTCTATCCCTTCCCTGGAACCAGTGACCCTAAATTAGGGACGGGCGACTGCTTATAGCCCATTGAGTTGCTCACGGTGGTCGTTAAACCTCCAATCAAAAAAAAAAAAAAAAAAAACCGTGTTAGTAATACGTGACATACAAAACCAGACAATGTGTAGAGAGTTAGCATTTGCATCACATGTCTGTTCTTGATACACAATCTCGTCAAGGAGGTTTAACGACCACCGTGAGGAACTCAGGGAATTGTAAGCAGTTGCCTGTCCCTAATTTAAGGTCACTGGTTCCAGGGAAGGGAGAGAGCCTGTGCCGTAAGACAAACGCAACATCCATGCCTCACCGGGTTCGAGCCCGGATCCATCTCAAAATGAATGGTCAGAAGCCAACACTTAGACAACTGCTCCATCGGAGCGGCCTCGTCAAGTGAATCACGCTGCTGTCTTGAAGAGAATGGAATTGTACGATTTATTTCGAAAGAAAAATCAGTGTACATGCGATGATTTCCGCTAATAGAAATACAGGGTGTCCGAGAATTATTGGACACATTACAAAATTACGTACAAAAAAAACTATGAGCATTGTCTGTTTTTCTACGTCACGTATTACTAACACGGTTTCTACATTTTTGTTTTGCAGAATTGTTATTCCCAAAATCCAATAGATGGCACTAGTGTGGCTGGATGAGGAATGCGCAATCAGTAGACGTGTCATCCGTACAGCAGAAGGCGATGTGGCTTGCGGAATTAAAGTGCGTCATTAAAGTTAAAAGACGGTACCGTTTAGAGTATGGTTGTAATCCTCCGTCAACGAATTCAATTAAGAGGTGGATGAAACAGTTTAAAGAAACTGGCAATGTGGAACATCGTGGAGGCACCGGTAGGCCTAGCGTCAGCGGTGAGACGGTTCACCAAATTAATGAAAGTTTCCGACGGAACCCCAGGAAATCCGTTCGTAAAGCAAGCAGAGAACTGTGCATTCCGAAATCGACAGTTCACGATATTTTGCACAAGAAATTAAAGTTTCATACTTATAAAATTCAAATAGTGCAAAAGATGCATGTAAATTATCACACTCTGCGATACGATTTCGCTGTGTATATGCTGAATCGAGTGGAAAACGACGAAAACTTTCTCAGTACTGTAATTTTTAGTGATGAATACATGCACATTTCATGTATCAGGTATTGTGAATCGTTACAACTGTAGGATACGGGTCATTGAACCGCCTCATCCTGCTATTGAACTGGAACGTGATTCTCCAAAAGTTAATGTGTGGTGCGCCCTATCAAAAAAAGAAGTGATTGGCACTTTCTTCTTCTGCGAAAAATCCATAAATGGTGACATTTACTTGGATATGCTATAAAATTTCGCTATACCCCAGATCAAAAGATATGACAACGTCGTTTTCTAACAAGACGGCGCACCTCCGCATTGGTCAACGTGTGTACGTAAGTGCCTAAATGAGCATTTCCCCAACAGATGTATTGGGCGTGGTGGTCCCATTCCGTGGATTCCTCGCTCTCCAGATCTAACGTCATTAGATTATTTCATGTGAGTTATGTGAAGGATCGTGTCTATCAGACGCCTTGAACTGATTTGCAGGAACTGAAGCAGCGTATCACAGCTGCTATTAATTCCATAACTCCTCAGATGCTTGCCAATACATGGCATGAAATCGAGTATCGCTTGGACGTACTACGAGCAACCAAGGGATCTCACATCGAAATTTATTAACGTGTGTAGTTACATTGTAAGTCATACAGTCAGTTTCTTTCTATCTGTTTAATGTTTTGTTTCATATAATTTTGTAATGTGTCCAATAATTCTCGGACACCCTGCATTTTACGACGAACACTTGGAAGTCAATAATTTTTACGTGTTTCATCTATTGTAAAAATCATTAATTTTATAATGTAATATGCAGTTGAAACCACGTATAACTAGTCTGCATAATACGAAGTTCGGCATGAACCAAAGTTTCTATAGATCCCTTGAACTGCGTAATATTTTCATTTGTTTTTTTAACCGCATACTACGAGCAATAAGTTTTGGAAAAACTTCATATATCGAAGTCAGGAGGTTTATTAGCAAATAAAATTAAAGGCTTTCACCCAGTTTTTTCACAGGAAAACAAGGAATCACCTGTTGTTGACAACACTTCGTAGTTCCCTTTACAGATAGATCAGTTCGCAGGAAGACTAGAACTGGGAAACATGGAAACACCTGGTGTTGACAAAACCCCATAATTTCCCTTACAGATAGATCACTTCGCAAGAAAACTCTAACTGGAAAATAAGGAATCACCTGCTGCTGACAACATCCCGTAGTTTCCCTTACAGATAGATCAGTTCGCAGGAAGACTAGAACTGGAAAACAAAGAATCACCTGCTGTTGACAACACCCCGTAGTATCCCTTACAGACAGTTCAGTTCGCAGGAACACGAGAACTGGAAAACAAGGAATCACCTGCTGTTGACAACACCCCGTAGTATCCCTTACAGACAGTTTAGTTCGCAGGAACACGAGAACTGGAAAACAAGGAAACACCTGCTGTTGGCAATAAATAACCCATAGTTGCTATTGCAGATAGATCAAATCGCAGGTAGTCTAGAAATGGAAAACAAGGAACCACCTGCTGTTGACAACACCCCGTAATTTCCCTTGCAGATAGATCAGTTCGCAGGAAGTCTAGAACTGGAAAACAAGGAATCACCTGCTGTTGGCAACACCCCGAAATTTTCCTTATAGGTAGATCAATTCGCATGAAGACTAAAACTGGAAAACCAGGAAGCACCTGCTGCTGACAACACTCCGTATTTCCCCTTAGAGATAGATCAGTTCGTAGAGAGAGTAGAACTGGAAAACAAGGAGTCACCTGCTGTTGACAACACCCTGTAGTTTTCCTTACAGATAGTTCAATTCGCAGGAAGACTAAAACCGGAAAACAATGAATCACCTGCTGCTGACAACAGCCCATAGTTTCCCTTACAGATAGTTCAATTCGAGTAATACTAGAACTGGAAAACAAGGAATCACCTGCTGCTGGCAACACCCTGTAGTTTCCCTTACAGATAGTTCAATTCGCAGGAAGACTAAAACTGGAAAACAATGAATCACCTGCTGCTGACAACAGCCCATAGTTTCCCTTACAGATAGTTCAATTCGCAGGAAGACTAAAACTGGAAAACAATGAATCACCTGCTGCTGACAATAGCCCATAGTTTCCCTTACAGATAGATCAGTTCGCAGGAAGACCGAAACTGGAAAACAAGGAATCACCTGCTGCTTACAACAGCCCGCAATTTCCCTTACAGATAGATCTGTTCGCAGGAAGACTAGAACTGGAAAACAAGGAATCACCTGCTGTTTACAACACCCGGTAGTTTCCCTTACAGATAGATCATGTTCGCATGATGACCAGAACGTTTCAGTTGCGTTTTTACACACACCCTTCTGCTTGCCAAACGTACATCATCGAGGCGAATGTTGTCTTCTATTCCCTCCTCGCCACCTTTAAATCATTTAATCTCTGTTTAGGAAATCTCAGAGTTTATTTTGCATCCAGAAACATCTTAACCACCGGATCAGACGAAGTGGAAAAACATTTAAAACAGCGAACATGATCAGCGCAAAACAAGCAAGAATTGGCTCATATATTCTAAGTAACCGAAGAAATTTCAAATTTTGGGCAGTTGCTTTAATTTTTACGTTTGTTAAATGTTTTGCTCATTTCAGATCTCTCTCATATTATTTGTTAACTATAGTTCGCAATTAACAATGAAATAAAATTTATCCTCGATTAATAGATAAATAGTTTATGATTAACAAATTTTAACCTGACATAATGCAATATGCCAAAAGTAAACCTTTTTTAGCTGTCTGGATAATGAAATCGAATGTTTTTGACTCTTCCTTCAACTTTAATATATACGACTTCGTTCGACTGTATTGTTATATTGAAGATAAATAATAATCAGTGTGTTTTCAAATATATTCAACTTCGCGAATTCAACTGTGTGAATTAGCGTTTTTCTTTCTTCTGAACTGTCTATGCTGAAAATCATGATTTGGAAATTTACATGAATCGTAAGAAATGATATTACTAGTAATATACAAAAAACTCGGTAAGGCTATCCAGCAATTTTAATGAAGGAAACAAACGGCAATTTCAACTCAAATTGATTTTGTTTCTGCCGGAAGTGACGTGGGTATCTTTTCTAGTAAGAAATTACGAAGTACAGTAATTAATAAAACGATCTATACACCAAAGAATGAAATCTGAAATCGAAAATATAAACAAATGAAACAGTAAGAAATAATCCAATTTAGTACTCAGTGTAAAAAAGGTTACGCTTTATTCTGCCTAAGGAAGTCCAGCTATCCGTTTTCATTTTGTTCTCAAAGTTTCAATCTCTTTTCCTGTTTTTTCGCCAACACTTATAAATTATTATTTACTTCTACGACGAAAACGTTTTTAGAAGATAATGGCTGTATATTCCCATTTTATACAGTTAGCACCCTCGGTTTTCAAAAACTGCTTATCCTACCCTATAGACCAACTCTCCAAGCACCAATTTGCGTTCTATTGAGGATCGGAAGGGGCAAAACAAGTCATCTGAGCGACTTTGAACCAAGCGTGTCAGTTTAAGCCACTCCTAAACGCCCGTTCTTCTGGATTTTCCCCTCATAATCGTAGCAAGTGTGTACCAATCGGGGCAACACATCGAAAACTTCCGGCAGTCGGCAATCCTGTTGATGGAAAATAGCTGGTAGATCAGACAGACGGGGCCAAGCAGATTAGCGACATGGTCGTATAGAGTTTCATCCTTCCCATTTGATTATCGGTCCGATACCGTGAACATCCGCAGATGACCCTCGACACACCAATGTTGAATTCTGCAAGTATTTTCTAGGTTGTGGCCCATGTATTTGTTTTCACGATTCTCGTCAGTATCCTTTGACTCCTGTGATTCACTAGCTCTTTCAGTCTACAAGATCACTGTCCGCCTTACGCCAGCAATCATGCAATGCTCGAATTTGCTCAGATCATTCATTTTGATTGTTTCGACCCTCAGTCAAACGTTAATTGATGCTCGACGAGTTGGACTGCCTAATTTACGGACTACTCACATGCCGTCTCACATATTGGAGTGAGCCATTAATGTAACGTGGGAAGGTATATCTTATAAACAGACATATTTTCGGGGGGGGGGGGTTAACGACTTCAATGAGCAGCAACATGGGATATAAGCACTCAGCCGTCCCTAATTTAGGGCCACTGGTTATAGGGAAGAAAAGCCAGTGCCATGAGACAAAGAAAACGTCGATGACTCACCGGAATTTGAAACCAAATACAGCGCTCAGACCGCTGTACCACCGGAACGGTTCAACTAGCATCTTAGTGTTCTTATAAAATTAAAGTTTTATTAGATGTGACTACACTCACTACAGAGAAGTGTCTGATTACAAAAACAGCCAAACCTATTCCAAAATGATTATTTTTTAGAAACCTAAAGGTTCTGAAAAATAATCATATTGGCATACTTTTATTTTCACTACATAGTTATTGATGTCAATAAAATATTTGGTTACTGTCTCGATTTCACAGGAATCGCCTAGAATTAAGGAATTATATTTACACCGAGTGCTCACTGTATTATGATCACCCCTGTTATGTCGTCGTTCATTCAAAATCATGCCGGCAGAGGGTTGAAGAAAAAAGACTTCTTACCCGCCATTCAATTATGATCGCCGACTCGTGTATATCCCGGGGGTCGGTGACGCTGGAACCAGCTGACAACAGCACCTTCGATGCCGCCGCTGGAGATTCTTCACACAGCAACTATAATCCTTCTAGTAATTCCGAAGTGGACACAATGATTCACTCAACACAAAATAAGAACATCTAACATACATTTAACACACACACACACTAGCTATATTCGTATAAAAAAACACCGGCGTTATTTACAATTGATGTTCCATCTTGAGGTGGCTTCGGACTTATCTTTCTTCTCTCTTTACACTGAATGACAGAACCCCCTATCAAATTGTCTATGCAGCTGCTCGGACCCCCTCCCCTTTTTCTCTTCTTCTTCCGACAACTCCTATAAACAGTGCATGGAACCCGTTGAGCAAGTGATTTCTGAGATGACGTAATTATTCGACCGACGTAGTATATATATGACGTGAGTGGAGCAGTAGGTAGTAAAATTCTGAGCGTGATAGGTAAACGGAAGAATTTACCAAACTCTGAGAAAGAACAGATTGTGGGAACTGGGAGAGTAGGTGCCTCGATTTCCCAAACGGCTGAACTGGATTGGGTTGTTCGCGAGACGCCGTATTTAAAGCGTATCAGGACTAGCATGAAAATGACAAACAAGGACCCGGAGATAAAACTGCACAGAACAGCGAAATGTTGATCTTAGAGGTGAGCGCTGGGTCCAACGACTCGTACAGATCAACAGACCAGCACTGTTCAACAGTTGATTACCCTATACAACAGAGGTCAACCCGAAACAATATCTGTCATGTCCATGCGTCGCACGCTCGCACGTATGGGTTGTAACACCAGAAGATCCTGACGACATCCTCTCCTAACCACGGTTCATCGGTGCGAAAGAGTCGCCTGGTGGAAAGATCATGCAAGTTGGCCGTCGGATGACTGAAAAAAGCGTGCTGGTCTGACGAGTGACGTTTTTCACCCCACTCCATGCGTGGTCATGTATGTATTTGGCGCAAACAGCATAAAGCACTGGATCCACCCTGCATGGTCTCCACAGTGCAAGCTGGTAAAGGTGGTTGCACTGGGCATGTTTATCTGGCAGGAACTTGAATCCCTGGTGCATGTGCAACAACCTATGACTGGTGTCTTATCTTGAATTGTTTCCTGATTCTGTACATCCAGCAACGTTGCACTTTTTCCCGAATGGCGACGGTGTCTTCCAAGACGACAATGCGCCGAAACACATGTCTAATGTTGCGCAGGATTGGTTTGAGGAACACAGTTCAGACTTCCAGCATATCGATTTCCCTTCGAACTCCCTCAACAACAATATAGACCACTTGCGGGACACTATGGAACGGCATATAACATGTCTGGATACACCAACCACCTCCATACCTGCATTAAAGGCCGCATTACACACAGCTTGGTTGGCCATACCTCCGAACTGCTTCCGGCATCTTATTGAATCGATGCCACGTCGGATCTGCTGTACTGAAGGCGAAAGGAGGACTTACGAAGTATTAGGTATACACCAATAGCTTCCACACCTTGTAACGTACCAGGAGATGTGGCGTACCTGCCAGAAGGACGCACACGACATAAAGGCAGATAGGAATCAGAATAAAACGTCCGCGTAGCTCAATTGGTAGAGTGACTTATTCCGGAATGAGGGGATCCGGGTTCGAATCCCGGCGTAGACCAGAAATGACGGAGAAATTCACTTCGTTATAATGGCGCCCGAACTATCCGGATGGCCCGACCGTTAAAAATCTCGCAAAGGTGTGATGTTATTTCCACACCGCGAGATAGGAAAAATCAGAGAATCCCTTCTCCAGCGCTTCAAAAAATAAATGTGTGTGACGTTGCATTCCACACACCAGATTGACTGGGAGTTCTCAAGTGCACGTTCTACAGTGGATGGCTGCCAGCAACGATTCATGGTCACGGCTGACCCGTGGGCCGTGCCCCCGGCCCTCTTTGGGGGGGGAGATGTGACGTACCTGCCAGCAGGACGCACACGACATAAAGGCAGATAGTAGTCAGAACAAACGTCCGCGTAGCTCAATTGGTAGAGCAACTTATTCCGGAATGAGGGGACCTGGGTTCGAATCCTGGCGTGGACAAAAATGACGGAGAAATTTACTTCGTTATAACCTGCGTTGAAGGCCGCAATACACACAGCTTGGTTGGCCATACCTCCGAACTGCTTCCGGCATCTTATTGAATCGATGCCACGTCGGATAGCTGCTGTACTGAAGGCGAAAGGAGGACTTACGAAGTATTAGGTATACACCAATAGCCTCCATACCTGCATTGAAGGCAGCATTACACACAGCTTGGTTGGCCCTACATCCGAACTGCTTCCGGCATCTTATTGAATCGATGCCACGTCGGATATCTGCTGTACTGAGGGCGAAAGGAGGACCTACGAAGTATTAGGTATACACCAATAGCCTCCACACCCGCATTGAAGGCCGCAATACACACAGCTTGGTTAGCCATACCTCCGAACTGCTTCCGGCATTTTATTGAATCGATGCCACGTCGGATAGCTGCTGTACTGAGGGCGAAAGGAGGGCCTACGAAGTATTAGGTATAAACCAATAGCCTCCACACCTGCATTGAAGGCCGCATTACACAAAGCTTGGTTGGCCATATTTCCCAACTGCTTCCGGCATCTTATTGAATCGATGCCACGTCGGATAGCTGCTGTACTGAGGGCGAAAGGAGGGCCTACGAAGTATTAGGTATAAACCAATAGCCTCCACACCTGCATTGAAGGCCGCATTACACACAGCTTGGTTGGCCATACCTCCGAACTGCTTCCGGCATATTATTGAATCGATGCCACGTCGGATAGCTGCTGTACTGAGGGCGAAAGGAGGGCCTACGAAGTATTAGGTATAAACCAATAGCCTCCACACCTGCATTGAAGGCCGCATTACACACAGCTTGGTTGGCCATACCTCCCAACTGCTTCAGGCATCTTATTAAACCGATGCCACGTCGAATAGCTGCTGTACTGAGGGCGAAAGGAGGACCTACGAAGTATTAGATATAAACCAATTGCCTCCACACCTGCATTGAAGGCCGCATTACACACAGCTTGGTTGGCCATACCTCCCAACTGCTTCCGGCATCTTATTGAATCGATGCCACGTCGGATAGCTGCTGTATTGAGGGCGAAAGGAGGACTTACGAAGTATTAGGTATACACCAATAGCCTCCACACCTGCATTGAAGGCCGCATTACACACAGCTTGGTTGGCCATACCTCCCAACTGCTTCCGGCATCTTATTGAATCGATGCCACGTCGGATAGCTGCTGTATTGAGGGCGAAAGGAGGGACTTACGAAGTATTAGGTATACACCAATAGCCTCCACACCTGCATTGAAGGCCGCATTACACACAGCTTGGTTGGCCATACCTCCCAACTGCTTCAGGCATCTTATTGAATCGATGCCACGTCGAATAGCTGCTGTACTGAGGGCGAAAGGAGGGACCTACGAAGTATTAGATATACACCAATAGCCTCCACACCTGCATTGAAGGCCGCATTACACACAGCTTGGTTGGCCATACCTCCCAACTGCTTCCGGCATCTTATTGAATCGATGCCACGTCGAATAGCTGCTGTATACTGAGGGCGAAAGGAGGGCCTAAGAAGTATTAGGTATAAACCAATAGCCTCCACACCTGCATTGAAGGCCGCATTACACACAGCTTGGTTGGCCATACCTCCCAACTGCTTCCGGCATCTTATTGAATCGATGCCACGTCGGATAGCTGCTGTATTGAGGGCGAAAGGAGGGCCTACGAAGTATTAGGTATAAACCAATAGCCTCCACACCTGCATTGAAGGCCGCATTACACACAGCTTGGTTGGCCATACCTCCCAACTGCTTCCGGCATCTTATTGAATCGATGCCACGTCGAATAGCTGCTGTACTGAGGGCGAAAGGAGGGCCTAAGAAGTATTATGTATAAACCAATAGCCTCCACACCTGCATTGAAGGCCGCATTACACACAGCTTGGTTGGCCATACCTCCCAACTGCTTCCAGCATCTTATTAAACCGATGCCACGCCAGATAGCTGCTGTACTGAGGGCGAAAGGAGGACCTACGAAGTATTAGGTATACACCAATTGCCTCCACACCTGCATTGAAGGCCGCATTACACACAGCTTGGTTGGCCATACCTCCCAACTGCTTCCGGCATCTTATTGAATCGATGCCACGTAGGATAGCTGCTGTACTGAAGGCGAAAGGAGGACTTACGAAGTATTAGGTATACACCAATTGCCTCCACACCTGCATTGAAGGCCGCATTACACACAGCTTGGTTGGCCATACCTCCCAACTGCTTCCGGCATCTTATTGAATCGATGCCACTTAGGATAGCTGCTGTACTGAGGCGAAAGGAGGATCTACGAAGTGATAGGTGGGTGGTCAGAATTCAGTGATCACTCAGTAATAAAAATACAAATCAAATCAGGCGAAAAACGCACTCGTTATATTGCATCATCTATAAAAATACAAATCACAAATGCCAGTGGTCGCTTGATGAGAAAAGCTCTCGCATGACGCAAAAGCCAACGGCCGCTTGATGTGAGAAATGTTTACACGAAGCACACGGGACCAAAAAGCAAACTCTTTTTAAGTCAAAGGCGCGCCAATCCTTATCGGAACTGATAATATTAGGTGTACAAATAAGTTTTAAAGCGTTTTAAGACAACGCAACATGTAATTTGAAAGAAAACAACAACACCTTTACTAATCAAAACATGCGCCGTCATTATCTATCACCTTCCGCCATCGGTCGGGCAGCTGACGGATTCCAGCCATGAAGAATACTTCGTCCTGTGACGCGATGACCGAGAAGTCGTCAACCCATTTTTGCACTTCGTCACATGTCCGGAACCGTGCAGCAGACAAACCATGTTGCATCGATCGGAACAAATGATAGTCTGAAGGGGGCTATGTAGAGACTATACGCCGGGGGGTCCAAACCTTCCCAGCCAAGCGTCAAAAACGTTTCCTTGACCGATTTCGCGACATGCGGCCTAGCGTTGTCATGCAGTAATTTCACGGGACGTAATCTTTTGCCTGTGAATGGACGTTCCCGACACATTTTCTGGTTCAATCGCAGCAATTGTTGCTTGTAGCGATCAGCAGTAACAGTCTGACCCTGTTCCAATAGTTCAAAATGGAGCACACCCTTCATATCCCACCAGATGCACAGCAGAACTTTCTTGGAGTGAGTATTACGTTTCGGTGTCGAAGTCGTTGTTTCACCGGGGTCTACCCAGTGTTGTTGGTTTTTTTTTTTTTGCGTTTGGGATTGTCGTACCATATCTACATTTCATCACCCGCAACGATTTTCCACAGGAAAGACTTTCTGTGTTGTTTATTCAACAGATTCGAACACTCCATGACACGCTCATCCTTGTTCCTCTGGCGCAGGTCATGTCGCACCCATTTTCCTTCCTTCTGAATCTTTCCCATTGCGCGTAAACGATTGGAAATGGTTTGTTGAGTTACCCCCAGTTGTTCGACTAGTTCTTTTTGCGTTTGAGACGAATCTTCATCCCGCAATGCTTGCAGTTCCTCATGTGCAACCTTCTGCGGGGCGCCGCTACGTTCTCGATCGCTAACATCAAAATCACTTGCTTGAAACCGTCTAAACCACAGAACTCACACGTGCTTTTCGATACAATATTCTCCCCCAGAACAGAACAGATCGATGCATATGATTTTGCAGCACTTTTTCCTGGATCAAATTTGTAAAGAATGCAGTGTCGAATAAATGCAATATCGCTTGCCATCTTTCACTTACCGATGTGCAAGTGCGTTTGACTGTTGGGCAAACTTCTGTGTCACATTTTATACTCTGGACCAGTTACGGTCATATGACAACAACGCGGGGGAATGTCGGATGTGAAAATTAGCGGTATATGTCACACAAAAAACGCTTTAAAACTTATTTGTACGCTTTTTTAGAGTGTTGAGAACATTTTAAAAGTCTGCTATAGAGCGGGAATGGGGCCCCAAGGGTCATTTCTGAATAAATGGCGCTCTTTAATTAGGCGTAGCTTGAGAGAAATGTTCATAGCGCGACCAACGACCGGTTTAAAAACCGAACAGGCGCACCCAAAGAGTAAAGGGCGTACCCTTGTTAACTTTCGGATCATTTAGGCATGCACAAGATTTGTGAAAATATCAATACCTACTGCTTTAACAACCCATGCTAATTCTTTTTTGCTCTAGTCTTATTTAACGAATCATTTTGACATTAGAGATGCCATCCCGGTGGTTGGTCTAAGTGGTGGCTTCTGACAATTCGTCAAAGATGAGTCCGGGTTCAAATCCCGGTGGGGCATGTACGTTTAAAGTAAGAGGGTCGTAAATGATTGACTTTACTTTATACCTTTCATCAAGGTCATTTTTATACAATCTTTTATCCTGAGATGCAAATATGGCCTTGATTCTATTGAGCGTTCTACAACTTCTATGCCGCCCCAGAGCTCAGTAGTCTAACGGATGGCTTCTGATCATTCGTTCGAGATGGAGCTGGGTCCGAATATCGGTTAGGCATCGATATTGTGTTTGTCTTACGACGCTGGCCCTCTGGTCAGTATGGGATCCAGAGGGGGACTGAGGCGATCTCACCCCTAAACCCTACGAAGTTTTTACGTATAAAGTAGCGAAGATCATAAATGATTGACTTCACTTTTTTTTTTTTTTTTAGTTTTATCTAAAAAAAATGTAACAATTAAACTTACTACGGAATTGGATTTAAAATTCGTATTACATTGATTTAGTTTCAGTAAAAAAAAAGAAAGAGGAGCAGTAGCGGCCCTAGCCCTTGCGGGGCCCCGGGCGATGGCTCTTCATGGGGCCCTTCGCAATCGCAATAACCCAATACCATCGCAATAACCCCTTATATATACACTGAAGAGCAATTGAACTAGCTATACCTGCCTAGTAACGTGTAGCAAAATCTTTCGCCCTGATGACGGCGGCGATTCGTCTCGGCATGGGCTCGACAAGACACCGGAAGCGTTGGGAAGCCATACGGATCCACGACCCCTGAATAAGCTCCCACAGTTCATGAAGATTTGATGGAGGCGGGTCAGAGCCTCGAACATCTCTCTCGATGGCATCCCAGATGCGTTCGATGGGATTGAGGTTAGATGACCTAGCTAGCCAAGGAAGCGAGGTCACATCGGTGGAATGTTCATCCAACCATTCGGATACAATTCGGGAGCGATGGCACGGTGCATTGTCTTGTTGCACGATGAGGTCCCCAGTGGGATGTTGAAGACGCACAAACGGGAGCAAATGGTTGTCCAGGATATCCCGGTAACGTTGACCTGTGAGTGACAATGTCACACGTACCAGGGGTCTCATTTCAGTCCACGTAAACACTCCCCAGACGATAATGCCACCCCATCAGCTTGAAGAGTACCCTGCTGGCAAGAAGGATCCATCGCTTCATGTGGTTTGCACCGTACTCGTATCCTGCCACCCGCATGTACCAACGTGAATCTCGACTCATCAGTCCAGGCAACATTTTTCCACATGTCTAGGGTCCAGTGACGATGTTCCCGCGCCCATGCTAATCTTTGCACCCTGTGATGTGCGGTCAGCAGCGGTACCCTCGTGGGACGATGGCTTCTGTACCCCACAGCGAGGAGATGGTTCTGGATGGTGTGGCTGCTTACACGTTTTTGTGCACCAGCGTTAAATTGCCGAGTGATTTCTTGTACTGTGGCCCGTCTATCCGCTGTTACAATGCGAGCTAGTCGACGATGACCCCGCTCATCCACACGCTGTTGTCCACGGCAGTTGGCCCTTGCAGAGATGGTTTTGCCGGATTCCATCTACTCACTGTGAACCCGTGACACAGTGGCTCGTGAAAATCCCAGTTGCCTGCACGACTTCCGAGATGGAGAGACCCATTCGTCGGACTCCGACAATTTCCCACGATCAAATGCGCTTAGATCCTTCGTCTTACCCATACTGCGTCCGACTCTTACTGATTCCTGTAGCATCACTCCTTATATTGTCGGATCGCTGCATACGTCATGTCGTTTCCGTTTACAGAGTTGCCCACAGCGCTATATTTGCATAACGCCAGGTGTCTCTAATTCAATTGCTCTTCAGTGTATACAAAAGAGCAATTTAATTAGAGACAGCTGAAGAGCAATTGAAGAACAACAATTGAATTAGGGACAGCTGACAAGAAGGATCCACATGAAGCGATGGATCCTTCTTGCCAGCAGGGTACTCTTCAAGCTGGTGAGGGTGGCATTCTCGTCTGGTGACTGTTTACGTGGACTGAAATGAGACCCCTGGTACGTGTGACATCGTCCCTCACAGGTCAACGTTACCGGAATATCCTGGACGACCATTTGCTTCCGTTTGTGCGTCTTCAACATCCCACTGTGGACCTCATCCTACAACAAGACAATGCACCGTGCCATCGCTCCCGAATTGTATCCGAATGGCTGGATGAACACTCCACGGACGTGACCTCGCTTCCTTGGCCAGCTAGGTCACCTGACCTCAATCCCATCGAGCACATCTGGGATGCCATCGAGAGCTCTGACCCCCCCTCCTCCATCAAATCTTCGTGAACTGTGGGAGCTTGTTCAGGGGTCGTGGATCCGTATGGCTTCCCAACGCTTCCGGTGTCTTGTTGAGTCCATGCCGAGACGAATCGCCGCCGTCATCAGGGCGAAAGGTCGTGCTACACGTTACTAGACAGGTATCTCTAATTCAATTGCTCTTCAGTGTATATATACGTAAAAAAAATTGCATGTTGCTTACACTAACCGTAAACCATCCGCTCGCTTTTTGTTTTTCACACCAACCCTCACTTAGGGTGAATGTGATCCCAAAGCAATATTTTTTTATTGGGAATTGTGGTATTGGTTTATATGAAATAAACACGTTGTAATACAATACTTTGTGTATTAATATAATTAGGAATCCGAAAGATTACCTGTTACTAAATAAACAAAAATAGCTGTATAATTATAATAATATAAGTCTATTATTTAAAGAAGAATTTTGCGACTTTTCTTGTGGCTGAAGTCTTCAATCAAATCACTATAGTCCAGAGTGCATGCCACGTCGTTTTCTATGGACAGAAGAGCGAGAGCTGACAGCCGGTCTTGGGTCATGGTGTTCCTTAGGTAGGTCCTGATGAGCTTCAGTTTAGAAAAGCTCTTCTCGGCAGACGCAATAGTAACAGAAATGGTGGCTATTATTCTGAATGCAATGTAGATTTCACAAAGGCCGTTTTTGACTATGTACTAAGAGCTGAAACTGCGTTCTTGCCTCCCTCACTCTCGAAGACTTGTACAAATATTTTGAGCTCATCATATAGTTCCAGTGCTTCGTGTTTGTCTCCTACGCTTAAAGATACTTGTAAGTCTTCACAGTTTTCCATTAGATCTTCGTCACTTATTGTCAATAAGTCCTTAATTCAGCACCTAAAACCAAACGTGCTTTCGTGGGATTTAAGAGCTTCAAATCTCGACTGACAGCTCATTCGCACGGCGTCTACAACTACATTAAAGTAGCTTATTTTGAAGTAGTCGTGCGGTGAAATCTCAAGAGCCTCGTCCTCTGCTTCGTAGGAGAACGTTTTCTTTTCCCGTCTCTTTCTAATGGCATTGAACGTAATTTCAATGCCTTCTTCTTCCACAAATTCTCTCACTGTCACCAGTGCTGACGAAAAGCCACTTTCACGATAGTCTTCGAGCCACTTGATGAAAATTTCTAGGTGCTTAATTGCGACATCTAAGTGCATATTTTGACTTTGCCATATTTTGTTGATACAATGTATCTTGACAAGAATATCACACCAAGTCACTAGAGAGGTAACAAGTTCATAGGTGGTTATTTCCTTTTCCAATTACTGGCACTCACTGATCACCCCACAGTCTATGGTTTTTTCATGCAGACTCTCCAAAGCATCGCAAACTTTGTTCATCTGATATCTTACAGCTCTCACAGGTTCAAATCTTCCCTCCCACCTGGATTTTGAGAGAAGTTTCAGAGAAATGTTCATATGTGACTTGAGAATGCCTCACCTCTCACTGAAGCATAAAAAATGGTGTAGAGTCTCTGCAAGAGGCCGAAAAACGACTAAGCCTGAGATCAAGATGAAATGCCGTCACCCAACAACAGGTTCCAGCTGTGGCTTTCACAAGGTACAAAAAAGCTAGGGGGTTCATGTTGAGAAGTCTTATTCGGACACCGCTTTCTCCCCCGCGCATGTTGGCACCAGTATCATAACCTTGCCCTCTACAGTTTTCCAGTGACAAGCCTAGGCTAGTTGTTTCATTTCTGTGATGATGCTATCTGCCAACCCTTCACCAGAAATTTTCTCTACCGCTGAAAACCCCACAAAGTGTTCCCCAATTTCAGCAATGTCCTTGTTTGTAGTTCGCAGTATTATAGAGAGCTGCTCAATCCGAGCGATATCTCGAGTACAGTCCAGGATTATTGAGCAGTACTTGATCTTTTACACTTTTTCTCATATTTTATTTTTAACGTGGTGCGTGGCTTGCTATGAGCTGTATCAACTCATTTTGGGTATTTTCCCCGAGGGAGTGGTTTCTAACAACCATCTTGTTCTCACTTTGTGCAGATGCTCTCGTAAAATGGGATCAAATCTAGCAATCAATTTGATCAAATCCAAAAAAATTGCCGATGGAATCTGAGGCCAAAAGTTCATTGTGCCGTCTAAAAGCCTAATTGTGGAAAGCCAAAAATTGCACGATTGCCAGTAACCTCTCCAATATGTCTTTACGTAGCTGCTGTTCAGCTAGAATCGCAGTCTGAGAAAGCGAGTCGATGGTTTTCCCACAACTCGGCTCTTTTTCTGAAGCTAACCATATTGACATACAGTCCTTGTGGGACTTACTGACTTCATGAGATTTCAGAGCATCACTAAGGTGCTTCCAGTCACTCATTCCCTCACTCGAACTAAAAGCACTACTGGAAGTAAACAAGAACAAACGACACGCAAAACAGTACACAGCATCTCTTGATTCAGAATAAATCAACCATCGCCTGTCTTGCTCTTCACCATTTACTAAAATTCGACAGGCAATAACTACTAATTAATTGGCAGCAGTGCGGAGCCCTGGGCGGTTGCCCGGCATGCCCGTACCTGGGGCCGCCACTGGAGAGAAGGGAATAGAGAGAGAGAGAGAGAGAGAGAGAGAGAGAGAGAGAGAGAGAGAGAGAGAGAGAGAGAGAGAGAGAGAGAGAGAGAGAGAGAGAGAGAGAGAGAGAGAGAGAGAGAGAGAGAGAGAAAAGACAAAGGGGAGACAGGGACAGCGGGGCAAAATAAGCATGGGAGTATTCTATGTTAGTTCCATCTGTGGTTAGTTCTTTGTTATTGTCATGTTATCTAGCGTCTGTAATGTCTCGAAACAGGGTAAGACACAGTTTGGTACTGAAATCAGAGTAGGTGGGAGAAACCACAGAAAGAAACTGTGAGTAACAATCTGATCTACGCACGTATCTTAATTGGGTCGTAAACAAAATTAGTAAAAATGATAGTAATCTATTCTGAACTATCATAAAAATGGAAACTTTCTATTAGCTTTTGGGAAGTTTGGTGCTATAAAATTTTCTCAGAAAAAGATTAATAATATCGTAAAAATTCCAAGCTGTTTAAATTTGGTGATCGTCGAATATTATGAGGCACTGTTTATTTGGTTTTACATTATGTACTCATTTAAAGGAAGTTTTCAGTTTTTCAAACGAGATTAGGAGAACTTTTTGTTTTCAAATGAAAAACTAAGTTCTCTTCATCTCATTTTTGTACGAGTGTGATTGTAACACACACTGAGTACGCCCGTGTGTCTACCGTCCTTCATTGGGGTTTTCACTTATGTACGTACAGTAACTGATGTCAGAACTGCTTTCGTTTTCCTTTTTTATGTTAATTTCCAATGGACGTAGAGTTTCGTTGATTTATCACCAAAGAAAAAAAGTCGAAAATTATTATTTTTGTCGCCGTCGGGCACAGGAAAAACAAAAACGGGGGAGAGGAGAGTAAAACTCCAATTACCGTGTTTTATATGTATCAATTTTAGGATTAAACCGTGTGTTCATTATGTTTTGGCTGAAATCAGGCGTATATTTACTTTAATGTATAAGAATATGTCAGGTGGAAACCACTAAAATATTTTTTGAATAAATTAACCAACTTCGAAAATAAGAGTTTAGACTTTATTTTGAAGGATTTCATTCAGACGTAGCCTGTGCCGATTTCAAAAAAGCATAAAGTTCATTTCTTCAGGAAACACGCAATCGATTGTATTGAAACAATTGTGACTTTTTGTCTATTGCTTGCTCTCGTTCAGGTATTTAACGATTTAACATTCCTGGAGCAAGTGAAAGTGTTTTAAAGATCTTGCAAAGGAACGCCAGGTAAGAGCGGCACTGCCAATATGTATAATGTATGTTTAAAAAACCCTTCCATAATATCTTTTCCCCCTTTTTGTAACTGAAAAACTGCCTCCCCCACAGAGTAAACTTCTGGATCCGCCCCTGTGTCTAGCTCTCTCTCTTCCCTGGAACTAGTGACCCTAAATTAGGGACGGGCGACTGCTTATAGCCCACTGAGTTGCTCATGATGGTCGTTAAAATTCCAGTCAAAAAAAAAACAACTTCTGTTCAGTACATTGTTTCATTTTTTATTATTATTTTTTTTATTGTAATTTTAACGACCACCGTGAGCAGTTCAAATTCTTTATTAAAACAAGGTATGTTACAATGAGTCGCTCGACAGCAAATTAAAATGTCAAAACAATGACTGACAATGAGATGGTCTATACATGATGCAAGTGGGAAACCGTCCCATAAAACAAAAAAATCGAATGATAAAAGACATTATCGGGTGGCAACACCCGAGGCATACATTTTATGAACAGAACCTGGGTAATGCATGTATTATGTATATTGTTATGCAATACAGTTACCGGAAAAAATAGAAAGGCAGAAGAGCACGGTGCAAATAAAGAGGAGGAGCACAGTCGACGAAATCAATGGTAGTTGGGACACGCGAGCTTGTGGTTCGAAAGAAAAAAACAGGTACATAGCGAGCAAAATGCTTATAACAAGTTATTAAAAGGTATGTACATAGCAGTTCACAAAAAACACGGTACAAAGAAATTACGGTACAATAGCGGAAAACTGGGGTGTGCAACGAAGACACACGCACAACACAACACTGATAATTATTCAAATCAGTTTCCGTGATAAACCATAAGACACGACACCAAAGGCAGAAAAGCACGGTGCAAACAATACAGAAGCACATTTGACGAAAACAAAAGTAATCGAGACACACGAGCTTGTGGTCTAAATAATCAAGAACAAAACGTGCAAAATGTGTATAACAAGATTGTAAAGGGTATTGTACAGAGCAATTTACAAAAAGCACGGCGTAAAGAAATTACAGTACAGTAGCGAAAAAACTGGGATGTGTAACGAAGGCACATGCACAACACAATAATAAAAGAAGGATATATGTAATACAGTTTTCGCGATTAAGCAGTGATGTAGTTCTAAAAAAAGTGCCTTAGCGGTGACGGAATTATTAAAACTACCACGAAAAGAAGTCCCTTAAGTTTTTCTAAAGACATTCAAAATTGGACTTGTGTTCTTACAGTTTAGTAAATATTTATTATTTGTTTTTATCATTTCATTAATATGAATTAATTTGAGCAATCTTGCATAACAGAAATGTAATGAGAGATTCTACGTATCCGGTTGGAAGATTTCAGTTGAAATCTGATGTGTGCGTCTTCAAAATGTAAAATTTCGTCTCAATTGGTTTAATTTTTGAGTTATTTTCGCCCAAGTCGTAAACAGACTAACATATGTCTGCATACATGAAACAAAAAAAAGGGCTTTTGTAAAGTGAAATGCTTAGGTGTACTTTTCATTTCAATATAACGAAACAATGTTTACAAAACTAGTGCCTTTTATACGAATGCCTACCGAGCCTTAAACGCTTGTTCCACAGAACAGGGAGTCCAGAAAGAACTTGATTACATCAAAAGTATTGCCATCAATAGAGGCTTTAAATCCTCAGTGGTGAACTTAGCTGTCCAAAAAACTTGGGAACCCTAAACATAAATCCACCTTGAAGCCGACCTCTCTCCAAACTCGCACTAGAACGTTGCAGTTTTTCCTTTTATCAATGAAATTTGTTTCAAAATAGCCAAAATCTTAAGGTCGTGAAATTTAAAAGTAATTTCCACTTCCGTGACTATAATGATTTACGCTACAAAAAAGGACACAGCTCCTGACAAAAATTCTTAGGGAATCATCTTACAAATCACTTGAAAAGTTTTGAGGAAGAAATATGAATTTTAAGCCACCAAGCTACCACAACAGGCGATAGAAATTATAAGTAAATTCTGAACCAGAAACGGGTGCAAAAGTTTCAATTCTGATTTTAATCAAATTGTACGCAATGATTTCTTGAGCTTTGGCAGCCCGCCTGCCCCACCCTAGTTAGGCATCTGATCCTTCCAGTTCTTACTTATGGAGCAGAGGCACGGACCTTAACAAAAAAGACATACAGATGCTGCAGAGTGCAGACAACGGAAAGAAGCCTGGAGAGGTACATGCTTGGTGCAACCAAAAAAGGTAGGAAAAGAAACTCATGGATCAGGAAAATGACAAAAGTGGAATGGCTTCATGATCAAAGTAAAATCACCAGCCACCGTTGAAGAACTGACCAGCGTTCAACTGAAATACTAGACTGGATACCAATGGACAGAAAAACTCAGACCACGTGGGAGATGGGTAGATGAAATTCAAAAGCATGTTGGAGTGACTTGTAAGAGACTGACTGTCAAGAGAGGAAGTTTTGGAGGAGACTTTCATCCAGCAGTGAATTGGGAATGGTTGTTGTTGGTGATGACTGATGATACATAAAATATTTCTTTTGTCAGTTTTCATGAATTTACTGAAACCAATTCGTTTTAGATAACGTTTAGTTCAAACGAAATTTTCTTCACTTATTCATTTCCGCGAATAGGCTTTTCTGTTTATAGATTTCTTTTGGCTCAGGTTGGGTTTGCCCCTTTGACTTTTCGTTCTTTAATGCATGGCTGGGTACCATGAAAAAGGAAAATACCTAGATAAAGATGACGTAGGAAATATGTGGATGAAATTCAAAAGCATATGCTAGAGGGACATGTAAAAGAATTTTCTCAAAACAAAGTTTTTGAAGAGACTTGTAAAGACCTTCATCCAACAATGAATGGAGAATGGCTGATGATATAAAAACTTATTTTCCATCTCTCTCTCTCTCTCTCTCTTACTGGTTTTTTTTTAATTCATTTAAAGCAAACACACTATGGTAATTTAAAGATTTTTAGCCCAAATCATTCTTTTAAACTGAATGCGTAAATTTAAAAATTATATAGATGAAATGACCTGAAAAACCGATAGAATTTGGTGCAAATGGAGATTGGTTTCTAAAAGATGCTTAGATTAATCTTCGTGCAGTAAAGATTATGACCACTTTGAAAGATCCGCACATTAAAACAAATAAAAACTAAATTTCACAAAATCTAAGTGAGTTAACCACTTCTTCAGGTTCCCGTTCAGTATATTAAAACGACGAACGATGTATTCAATACTTCTGTATTTCCCAATACTGAACAATAATTCTCGAGTATACACCAGTAGTAAACACACGTATCTTGATTCGTGAGGAAAACCCTTCACCTAAATTTATTTATTGCAAATAAATGAACAGAGGAGTACGGGTTTTATGTCTTATCTAACACTACCATGAAGTTTTACTGCTCATTGTAATTCATATGTTTTGTGCAAATGAAATAATAAAAAAAAACAGTGTTTAAGTTCTACTTACCCAAATATACATGCAATTTACTCTCCTAAAATATTTTCCATAGTGCCTCCTTTTCCTTCTGATCTTTTCCTTCTTCGTTATATGCCACATGCCTCAATTTTGTCTCTGTTGCTGAGTGGTGTTTTCTTAGCCAAAGTTTAACGTATGGAAGTGAATCCCATTTTTCCAAGGGTGGTCCGTTCAAGTGGATAAACATAAGTGATGACAGATGCTTTATTAACAGACGATTTCTGGTTGACGTAGCAATAAGATTTATGCAACTGAATCCACGTTCACACTCAGCAGAGCTACGTGGAAGGATCTTTTGCACTGCATTAAGGGCTCCAAAGTTTGGGTTCCTGCGAGATCAATGTAATCTCAAAACCCATTCAACAAGCTCCTTTCGTTTTCCAGACAAAACATTTTACAAAGTCTGCTAATTGAATCTTTGCCATACAAAATATCAGTATCACGTGGCCAATAATCAGGATTTAGGACATCAAAGCCTTCCATCAGTTGTGAATATTTAGCCACATTTTTAGCATATCCATCACCTCTGTGTTTTACATTGGAATATTGTGTAGTAAAACATCGACGTTTGAGGTTATCAGAAATGCTGGTTAAAAACTGTGAACTGTTGATACTTTTTAATCTCTTGTTGCTTGAAAGAATAACACCATTGAAGTTCCCTTCTGATAAGGCTTTTTCTGCTGATTTTGTGTATTTGCCTGGTGTTACTTTGAACAATTCGATAATTTTAACTGTTCTTTTAAAAAGTTTATCCCCACGGGATAAGTTGCAGTTTTTGTCTTGGAGCTGCAAAGATAAATTTGAAAGTTCTTCTAGCGTGTCACACATTATAGCTAAATCTTTTTAAAACTCTGTGGACTCCATTCTTGATAACAGAGCCAAATATCGAGATCTCTCTGTCTGAGATCTTTGCTGGTCGATGGAAGCTTGTTGAAAATGTTTTGATAGAGCTGAATAGGTATTCCATACGGCAGAAACTGCTCTGAAACTGCTAGCCACCCATCGCATTCCAAATATTTTCCCTATCTTATTCATCTGTAATCCTAGTTCCAAAGCAGCATTTAATATTTCTTTACAATTTTTTGGAGACTGATTGTACAAAGAATAAAGTTCCTCCATGAAACTCTGGAAATGATATACAGAATTTTGATCTTTTAGAGCATCACTTACTGCCAACTCTACTCTGTGATTTAGACAATGCCAGGTAATCATTTTTGGAAATTTATTTTCAAGAAGTTTTCCAACGCCGGATTTGGAGCCCAGCATTACACTTGCACCGTCACATGCTAAGCATATTAATTTTTTTAAATAATCATCTGTTATTCAGTATGATTCTAAGCATTTCAACAGCGATTCTGTTATAGTAAAAGCTTTCTGGTCTTCCAGTTTGATAACGTCCAAAAAAATTGTTAAATCTTGTGATTGAATTATTGTCCGAATATAAACAATCAGCGGTGATTTATTGCTCACTAAAGTGGATTCGTCAATTATAATTGACATTTTCCCTTCATCTTCGGCCATAGCTTGAGTCAGTTTTTTTTAAATTCATCAGCGATAAAATTTGTTATCGCAGTGGCACTGAAACGCGACTGTAGGGATATTCCAACATCCAGCCCATTTTTCCTTTGTAATTTCATTAGATCATGAGGATCAGAAAACGGCCTGTTTTATTTCACCAGGTAGTACACTGTATTGAAAATTTTCACATTACAATCTAAATTTTGTGCCAGTTGTTTGTTAATATTGGTCTCAAAAACCTCATTCTCACTGATTTGTCGAATGGAACATGCTTTTTTGTGGGCCTCAGAATTTTGATGTACAGAAATTTTTTATCTCAAGGATTTTAATTGCCCTTCCTTTGTATTTACATTGACGTAACTATGTATTTACCCCATTGTGGGCTAATGTACAGACCTTCTGATTTGAATGTTTGTAAATTCTGAATCTGCGAACAAATTGCGCAGCCCAGATATCCATTTTTGCTATTAAGCCAAGCAGTGGCGTAGGAACGCTTTTGATTTAGGGGGTACAAGCTCAGAAACCTTACATCTCAAGGATTAAGCCATCTATGGATGACCCCCTCCGAATTTGGGGGGGAGGGGTAGTATATTAGAGTTCTTATAAAATACGTATACTGATCAGGAATTCATCCGAAGGAACATTGTTATCATCATATTATTATTAGTTATTATCATTATTATTTTTATTGCTGACAAAAAGTTAACGTTATTGATTTCTTATCAGAAAATGAATGGAGAAGGGTTTTTTTGTGTTCTCTCTTGTTAATTTTTGTACTTTTTTTTTCATTAAAATGTTGAGCAGGGACAAGTCAAAATTAGGATGAATTTCTGTCAGCAGGGTTTGGAAAAGAGGGATTTCTCAGGAAATGTTATATAACTCTTTAGAAGAAGGAATTAAATTTCTTATCATTTTTGTTTACGTTAATAAAGTAAAATCGCAGTAAAATAAAAACTGCTCTACCCGCGAAGATAGTACCATTGAAGCATTATGAAATCTATATTAAAAACTTTGAACGATACATAGGCTGACAATTGATGTAAAAAGCACATTGGTGAGGTGCAAAGCTAAATGATGGTGGTTATATCGAGGAATTGGAGTTCTATGAGTGGTATGTGAAATCCGTAATGCACTTGTTGTATTGCTACAGATCTTAAGACAGAAAACAATTTTAGTGCCGGGGCTGCGGGAGCTGAAATGTCCACTTGTGCATTAAATTTTTCTTTGAAAGTGCAGAAAGGACGACCTGATCATGATGCATGGAATTTTAAGAGAAAAGAAACACTGATCACAAGTATGTTATCAAGCCCTAGCCCTACCATATGCTGTTTGAAGTTATTAACAAAAACCTCGCACTCGTCGTTTCCCTGCAGAACTAATTTGCTGGAGTTTTCCAGATCGTTGACCAGTTTTTGGTGGATGAAAAGCCTCCCACTACAAGCTTCGGATATAAAAAAAACCCAGATGACCCGTGATATTTCTTTGAAAAAAAGTGAATAAAAAAAAAATAAGTAGCATATAAATTTCATAGTTCACTCTTTATGAATGATTGGTTTGTGTTTGCTCATATCTGGGGGAGGGGGTACAGTTGATATTAATGTACCCCTCTCCAAAATTTGAGGGGTACATTGTATCCCTGTACCCCCGCCTTTCTACGTCACTGAAGCCAAGCATGTTGCATGTTTCGTTTTTCTTTCTAGCCACATTTCCTGAGACCAGATATCGGGATACGATTTAATGTTGCTGTCATTTATCCGTGCAGAATGTTCAACGTCTGAAATCATATCACACATCTATTTCGTAGTACTATGATTTGTACATAAAGTTTCCTTACTATTTAAAGCAAAACTACTAACCTGTGAAATGTTAGAGTCAGTATCAGATAAACATCCTTTACTGGAGCTTGAGTCATTTTGTGCACTAGGAACCTTCACTTTTTTAGAAAAAAATTACGAATATCTTTCTGGAATTCAAAATCTTGTGCTCGTTTCATTATATCACGTGTAATTACTTAGAATTTGAAAACTAATTAAGAATTGACACTTTGTCTCGACAACAGAGATCAGAAAATGCGTAATCCTTTAAGAGAAAGCTAGCTTGCATCGGGGAAAAAAAGCAACACAGACTGAAAATAAATTCAGAGTGAGGTATGGCGCCCGGTGGTCATCTATTCATCCTAACTTCCAGCAGTTTTTCCTTAGTTAATGGGATGGGTGTAAAGGAAATTCTTCGTGTGACACCATGCGGATTTAGAAAATGAGCTGAGGGGATTGCTATTATTGGATCTGCTCACCGGATGCAGTTCTTCAATAGAAATACCCTGCGCCACCATAAAACTTGCGATACTTAATTTTTCCTAAAACTGTCTTCCCTACGGCAGTACAGTTTTAACTCGCGTATAAGTAACATTTGGAAACTGTTTTTTGGAAGTCGCCATTCGGGCAAAAGATTACCCACCCATTTTAAACTACAACTCGTTCGTAAAGGCACTCACTGCGTGATCCGAATATTTAATTTTATCTCTGTAATAAGAACATGGGGTTACCATGTACACAGTATTTTTTTCTTTTTTATAAAACAAGGTGTTTTTTTTGTGGGTTATCATTTAAAAAATATCTCTTTAACCATAAAAAAAAAGTGCCTTAGCGCCGTTAAGGCTGTTCTACATCCCTGATTATTTGGTTTTCTTGTAAAGGATAATTCTGGCTATGTCATTTTATTTATTGTATTTGAACTGTGGTGGAATTTAATGTTATGTTTTTTGGATAAATAATAACTATATCCTGTATGGGTACATATGCTCATTACGCATTGTGGGTCTGGAGTGATAGATATGTATATATTTTTTATATTAGAAGCTGTGCTTTGGATGTTTTTTTTTGTGTGAAAACGTGGAGTTTATATTTATGTCACATATGTATACACAAAAGTGTTGAATCGTTTTTTTTAAGCTATTTTTTTATTGGAGGTTTAACGACCACCGTGAGCAACTCAATGGGCTATAAGCAGTCGCCCGTCCCTAATTTAGGGTCAATGGTTCCAGGGAAGGGAGAGAGCCAGTGCCGTAAGACAAACACAACATCCATGCCTCACCGGGATTCAAACCCGGACCCCTTACGGACGCTTAGACCACTGTGCCACCGGGGCGCTAAGCTAAGCTGTTTTCCTTATTTATATTTATTATTTATTGTAAGTATATCAGGGGACATAAACAGATTTCTGTCTATGTTCCTAGATACTGAATGAAATTTTAAATGTAATGAAAAATAAATGACCTGCTATGACACCTATGCATGTTTTGTGTTATAAGGTAATATCTTTGAAAGCTGATGTGATGTGAGCATAAGAATGATCTTTGTATGGAAAATATATGTGCATGCATGTTTATTATTTGTTTTGTATTTCTTTATTTTCCCATTTTTCTGGTTGAATAAAGTTTGAATGATTTAATACAGCAGCGAGATTTCAAAAATATGACCTCTTAATATAGCGACCTTTCACTTACTGTAAAATTTCAAGTAAGGAAATATATTCGACTTCAAAAACTCAAATTAGTGAGATTACGAAAGTATTAAATTATCTGCACATTCAGGCAAGTAATTCTATTCTTTCAGCACCTAACCTTCTGCGAAAAAAAACGCATACCGATTTTTGTTTCGTAACGTCTCCGACTTTAGATTCCCGAAATGTTGGTGGTTTTTCTTTTTCTTCTTTTTAGAAATCTTGTAAAATTAAGAAGAAAAAACATTCTTATTTACACAGTTGATTAAACAGTAAGGTTGTATAATTGATAATTATTAAATCCCTCATTTTATCTGTCTAAAAGCCTCGTAGCTTCAGTGGTCTCCGTAGTTTCAAAGCAGCTTTGTACCTGCTTGGGACGTCACACGCAGCGCGGACGGTGACTTATGGCGGCCAATGTTGCATGGATAGGAGTGGTGTCTCTATCTAATATAAGCTCGTCCCCTTATGTGACGTCACCCATTCGACCAATGAGAAGCGTTGTTAGAAAAGGTATCTCCTTCCACTGTGATTTCTTGTACGCCGACCAGACAGTGGTCATTTGTTGACAATTTTACAGCCTTACTCAGTGTTTTAGCTCCTAATATCTTTTTATTTTCAATGATTACTGCTGGGAATTTTGATTCAACAATTTCTTAGTGTTGTTTATACCAGAAAGATGTTTGTTATTGCATGGCTTCATTCACCAATATTTCTTTCATTGTGTTTTATTTACCGAGTTTGTCATCAGCATTTCGCACTTAGGCAGATATCCGAACACCTCCATTGGTGGATGAAAACAGCTTCATAAAAATTGATCATGAGTGCCTAAAGCGTGCGTGTAATTTTGAACATCGGTATTAATGGAATTCTCACGAGAGAAAAGCATGAAATCGGGTGGGAAAAAAATCCGTTTATAATTTCTTTCAGTTGGATTTCTGCTGTACAATTAATTTTTGTTGTTGTTTGAACTTTGCTTTTACACACGAGTAGCCATGAACTTGAATTGTTTCAACTTACTTTTGTTCAATGAACGGCCCTTATGACACTCTAATGTACAATGATCAACGGAAATAAATGGCATGCCCTCAAATGGTATCCTGCCGCCCCGGTGGCACAGTGGTCTAAGGCGCTGGCCTCTGATCATTCGTCCGTAAGGGGTCCGGGTTCGAATCCCGGTCAGGCATGGATGTTGTGTTTGTCTTATGGCACTGGCTCTCTCCCTTCCCTGGAACCAGTGACCCTAAATCAGGGACAGGCGACTGCTTATAGCCCATTGAGTTGCTCACGGTGGTCGTTAAACCTCCAATCAAAAAAAAAAAAAAATGGTGTCCTGTTTTCAACATTGGAAATTTGTTTCCCTTCGAACATAACATCCTTCTTCACACCTTTAATATCACTTAACTGGGCTTGCCCAAGATTGTGAACTACACCACGTTTTTTAATATAATGTGTATTAGTAGAAATCTCGAAGCTTTTGAAAACGGTTAAAGCATCTTCTAACGAAAAAACGATCCAAAATAATCATTAACAGAATGACGAAACCCCAAATTCATTTTAACAGTTATTTTTAACATCTAAATTGAGTTATTTATCAACTCAAACCACGCGCGCACTAACCGACAACAAAAAGAAAACATTAGGAGTAAAGCGTACAAGACATCACTCTGGTAGAGATACCTTTTTTAACAACGCTTCTCATTGGTCAAATGGGGACGTCACATAAGGGACCGTATAACTATACCATCGGGATCAGAGGAAATGCTATCCCACACTCACCAACCCGCTTGGCCAGCGTGGTGAGTTATGGCCAAACACCTCCAAAATGACTCTACAACTTAAATCTTGGCCCTCAGTCTCCGGCAGCTGGAATGTACCTGGCCAAGGCAGCGGCCAGTGCGAGATGAAGGCAGAGGGTGCTAAGAATCCCCGGAGGACCGGACTAGGCTGCCATCTGATGCTGACCTTGGCAACGTACAATGGACGCTCCCTATCTTCTGATTCAAGGCTTCTTGAATTGGAAGAGGAACTACAAAGGATCAAGTGTGACATCGTCGGGCTAAGTGAGGTAAGGAGAAAAGGAGAAGATCTCATTGAACTGAAAAGTGGACATCTCTTCTATTATCGTGGGACAGATACTGGCAGAACTAGTGGTGTTGGATTTATAATAAACAAGAAACTGAAGGATAAAGTGGTAGAAGTTGAAAGTTCCTCTGACAGAGCTGCACGACTCGTTATCCAACTATCGAGAAGATACCAGGCTCAGATTATTCAAACTTATGCACCCACCACAAGTCATCCTGAAGAAGAAATTGAAGAATTTTATGAGGAAATTCGTCATCTAAATAATAAAGGTAAGCAGCACTTGAAGATAATTATGGGAGATTTCAATGCAAAAATAGGGCACCGGCAACAGAATGAAACTTCAGTAGGTAAATTCGGTCACGGCAGCAGAAACCAGTGTGGAAATACTCTCGTTGAGTTTGCAGAGGCAGAAGGGTTTTTCATCTTGAATTCCTTTTTCAAGAAAAAGCCACACAGGAAATGGACATGGAGACATCCAATTGGGAAGACAAGTGAAATTGATTTTATTATGTGTAACAAAAAATTCGTCATCGAAGACTGCAGTGTGCTGAACAACTTCAACACAGGTAGTGACCATAGATTGGTGAGATGTAAGATGCACCTCAACACTAAACTGGAACGTGGCAAGCTCATAAGACAAACAAAATGTATTGACATAACCAACCTTAAAAAACACCATAATACTTTCAAGTTGGAACTGAAGAACAGATTCTCTGCTTTAGAAGGCCTAACATCGGAAGAAGTGGATATTTCGGAAGTTAACAGAAAAGTAACCAAAGCTCTTATGGAAACAGCAACAAAATTAGCTGGGTCTAAGAACAAGTTGCATGTAAACAAATTATCAGGAAAAACCAAAATGTTGATGCAAAAAAGAAGAGAGATGAGGACAACTAAAGAAGATGTGACTTCCAAAGTGGAATATATAGAGCTATGCAAGACAGCACGAAAAAGTATCACTGAAGACGTAAGGAAATTCAACTGTGAGCTAGTGAGGAAAGCAATTGAAAACAACCAAAGCCTAAAGATAGCAAAGGGACATCTCAGTAAGGGAAGAAAACAGATTATGGCTCTGAGAAAAGAAGATGGTTCTATAACAAGAAATAGAGGCGAAATTTTGACATGAGTGAAAGATTTCTACTCCAAATTATATGAAAGGGATGATACATGTACTCCAGACATCATGAAAGGTACCAGAGTTCTTCCAGTCCTCCCAGCAGAAGTTGCTCATGCAATCAAGAACATGAAGCGGGGGAAAGCTCCAGGAGAAGATGGAATTACTATAGACATCATACAAGAAGCAAGTGGAGAAATTGAAACAGTACTCGCCCAAATTTTCACTCGATGCCTTAATGAAGGGAAGATTCCTGAGGATTGGAACACCGCTACAATGATCCTGCTACATAAAAAAGGTGACATTGAGGATCTCAGGAACTACAGACCTATCAGCCTCCTATCAGTGGTTTATAAAATCTTCACTAAAGTTCTTTCACACCGCTTGAAGGTAACACTGGACATGGCTCAATCGAGAGAACAAGCTGGATTCAGGAGTGGCTACAGCACAATAGATCATATCCACGTACTGAGAGAACTAATTGAAAGAGCGAGGGAATATGAATTTCCATTGTGCATGGCTTTTATCGATTATGAAAAAGCCTTTGATTCGGTGAAACCATCAGCAGTTACCACGGCTCTGAAATCCTGCGGTATTGAAGATGCATACATTAATATTATTAATAACATCTATGAAAATGCAAGTGCAAAGATTCGGCTGTTTGAAAATACAACACACATAAAAATTGGAAAGGGAGTGAGACAAGGTGACACCATATCTCCGAAGCTCTTTAATGCCACATTGGAAAATGTCTTTCAATCACTGAACTGGGAAAACAAAGGGATAAAGATTAATGGAGATTATCTAACCCACCTTCGTTTTGCTGATGACGTAGTCATTTTTGCAACTACCCCATCAGAGCTGCAGAGTATGATCCAGGAACTTGCTGACAAGAGTAAAGAAGTGGGATTAAAAATGAACTTTCAGAAGACAAAAGTGATGTTCAATGCTTTTACAAGAAATGAAGATTTATCGATTGATGGAGAAAAACTGGAGATAACAGATACGTATGTTTATCTTGGACAGCAGATATCAAGTGAGGGTCACATTGATGAAGAAATTAATCGGCGTACAAAACTTGCCTGGAGAGCTTTTGGAAGAAACAGCATAATTTTCAAGAGCAATATGCCATTATGTCTTAAAAGAAAAGTGTTTGATCAATGCATCCTTCCAGTGCTTACGTATGGTGCAGAGACGTGGACCTTAACTAAAAGAGACATACAAAGGCTGCAGACAACTCAAAGTAGCATGGAGAGGTGCATGCTTGGTATAACCAGGAGAGATAAGAAGAGGAACTCGTGGATCCGAAAAATGACGAGAGTGGAAGACATCATGATCAGAGTTAAATCCCTGAAATGGCAATGGGCTGGACATACTGCCAGAAGGACAGACCATAGATGGACAGCCGAAATTTTAGATTGGATTCCAAGGGACAGGAAAAGACCCAGAAAAAGACCACATGGGAGATGGGTGGATGAAATTCATAAATATGCGGGAGTGACATGGAGGAGACTGGCACAAGACAGACCGTTGTGGAGGAAACTTGGGGAGACCTTCGTCCAGCAGTGGATTGATAATGGTTGACAATGATGATGATGATGATGAAATTCAATTACAAAGTAGTGTCCCACAATGGCAAAATATTAACATGACCCAACAACAACAACACGCGTAGATATCTCCAGTCAAGTCACGTTTGTTTTGCTGATCTGATTTCATGTATTGCAGTACTGCAATTCTGTTCTGGTGTTCGACGGTGAATCAAGTGTCTTGTTAGTTTTGCTGTGTGTTTCCCATCCTAAAGAACTGAAAAATGATGCCTGCTCCTGTTGGTCAAGTTACTGCTTCTGCACATCCTTCCATGCCTTCACAGCCACCACAACAGCAAAACTCCGCACAGGCGACAGAAGTGAAATACGATAATATCGTTAAAGTAAAAACTCTGATCTGGTCTTTGAAGGATGCTCTTGCAGTAAGTTGCGTTTTTTATAAATTATATCTGAGCTTTTTATTGTTCGAGTTACGTAGAGATGTTTTGTGTTGTCTCTGTCACCTGTGTGTTATTTTACGGGAAGTAAATACATCTGCCACTCCAGCGACGACTAACTCATTTATACGTATTACAATAATTCGAAATTATGTTATTGGGTTGTCAGAAAAGTCCTGACGTTTTTTGGCACCCGATGGCGGTTGTGGAAGTACTAGAGGCGCAGCTTTGTTATGGCTATGGCATTCGACACGTGCCAGTTCCAGCTGCAGTCTAAAAGGAATAGTGAGCGATTTGGTTGATTTGCTGAGATTTGACATCAAGTTGAAGATGGAAGACCAAACTGTGCATTTTCGCCATATTTTACTGTTTTACTTCCGTAAAGGGAAGAATGCGCGTCAAGCTTGTGAAAAGTTGCATAAAGTGTAAGGTGATAATGCTCTACAAGAACTTCAGTGCCAGCGGTGGTTCACAAAATTCCGTGCTGTTGATTTTGACCTCAAAGATGCTCCTCGGTCGGGGAGGCCAACCAAGGTTGATGACGACCAAATCAAGGCATTGATCGAGTCAAACTCAGGTTACACGACATGAGAGATTGCAGACACATTGCACATCCATCATTCAAGGATTCACGACCACCTGAAGAAGCTGGGATACATAAGCAAGCTTGATGTGTGGCTTCCTCATGAACTCAAAGAAGCTCAATTGACAGCGCGTATAAACATCTGTGATGTGCTCATTAAACATGAGGAAAACAATTTTTTTTTTAAGCGCCTGATAACTGGTGACGAAAAGTAGATTGTGTACAACAATGTGCTGCGCAAACGGTCTTGATCCCGACGTGCGGCTTCGCCTCAAACAACATCTAAAGCAGACATTCATCAGTGAAAGGTTCTGGTCTCAGTGTGGTGGGATTTTAAAAGTGTCTTGTTTTTGGAGCTCCTACCATGGAACCAAACAATCAATTCAAATATGTTCTGTCGGCAATTGGACAGTTTGAACGAATCCATCATCCAGAGCTCGTTCATCGTAAAGGTGTTGTGTTCCATCACGACAACGCAAGACCGCACACAAGTTTGATCACCCGCCAAAAATTATTAGAGCTTGGGTGGGATATGTTGCCACACCTAGCATACTCGCCTGACCTTGCGCCGTCAGACTTCTACTTGTTTCGCTCTCTTCAACAGACCTTACGTGGTATAACGTTCTATTCAGATGAGGCTGTAAATCAGCACCTTGTACAGTTTTTTGCCACGAAAGACAGGTCCTTTTATGAACGAGGCATTCTGCAGCTCACTGAAGGATAGCAAAAGGTTATCGAACAAAATGGGCATTATATCATTGATTCATCTTTGTTCCTTCTATCAATAAATGACCTTTGGAAAACATAGCAAAAATATGTCATGACTTTTCCTGTGCACATTGCTCTTGTCAATGATGGAATTTTTATCAGACAGTACATTTTCGGCCATATTTGATACATTTTTTCTCAGAGATGAGTGTGTTTAACTTCTCATGAGAAGAGAAATTTATTTAGAAAACTTTAGTACCCAGGCCTTTTGGATCTGCTATGATAAGTCCCCCCAACACCACGACCACCAAGAAATGTTACTATTGGGTTCCCGGAAAAGTAATAAAATATTTTTGCCATGTTTTGCAAAGGTCATTTATTGATAGAAGGAACAAAGATCAATAAATGATATAATGCCCGTTTTTTTTTTTCGATAACCTTTTGCCATCTTTCAGTGAGCTGCAGAATGCCTCGTTATGAAGGACCTGTCTTTCATGGCAAAAAACTGTACAAGGTGCTGATTTACAGCCTCATCTGAATTGAACGTTATACCATGCAAGGTCTGTTGAAGAGAGCGAAATAAGTGGAAGTCTGACGGCGCAAGGTCAGGCGAGTATGCTAGGTGTGGCAACACATCCCACCCAAGCTCCAATCCTTTTTGGTGGGTAATCGAACTTTTGTGTGGTCTCGCGTTGTCGGGATGGAACACAACACCTTTACGATGAACAAGCTCTGGACGTTTCTGGATGATGGATTCGTTCAAACTGTCCAACTGCCGACAGTACAAATTCGAATTGATTGTTTGGTTCCATGGTAGGAGTTCCAAAAACACGACACCTTTAAAATCCCACCACACTGAGACCAGAACCTTTCGCTGATGAATGTCGTTTGAGGTGCATCACTTTGTTGTACACAGTCCACTTTTTGTCATAAGTTATCAGTCGCTTAAAAAAAGAATCGTTTTCCTCATGTTTTAATGAGCATGTTGCAGATGTTTATACGCGCCGTCAATTGAGCATCTATGAGTTCATGAGAAACCCACACATCAAGCTTGCTTACGTATCCTAGTTTCTTCAGGTGGTCGTGAACCCTGGAATGATGGATGTGCAATGTGTCTGTAATCTCTCGTGTTGTGTAATGTGGGTTTGACTCGATCAATGCCTTGATTTGGTCGTCACCAACCTCGGTTGGTCTCCCCGATCGAGGAGCATCGCTGAGGTCAAAATCCTGTATAAACAATTTCAGAGTATATGTCTGTCATAAACTAGATTCACAAAGCATGTAAAATTTTGGTAAATGTGTATTTTAGCATCCTAAATTATTTTGTGGGAAAAATTTAACTGTGTCAGAAAAGTGCGATGTACAATACTTTAAGCATGCAAAATAATGGGGAAAGGTGAAAAAATATTGTATTTTTAGATAAAAAGGAAAGAATTTTTCCGAAGTATTTACCTGGGAGTAGGATGGTTTGAAAGAGTACGTGCATAAGGCCTAAAATGACGGAGTGGCGACGCCGTCAAGGTGGTTTCCGGTGAATGGAAGCTTCGTTGAGAAGGGCAAGTAACGGGCAGAAGAATACAGAAGAAAGCGGTTCAGCAGTACGTAGCCATCGAAGCATCTTATAGGAATGCGCTGAAGGAAAGAGGTCGGTGTTACACAGCATCGCAAATTTTTTTTTAAAGGGTAATTTTAAGAAAGCGTAAGTACAAAATCGTCAGTCTCCACACTTTATTTCGGATTTCGTCAGACCTTAAAATGTCTTTATCCGCCACAATACAAGAAACTGTATGGTTTCCTGCCATAGTGCAATATAAGAATTGAAGAAAATCGTTTATTTTGAAAAATATTCGTTTCACGAAGTAAAAATATGAGCTATGTTGTATGGAATAACAGCAGAACTACAAATGAAGTGCTTGTAGAAATCACCTACCCCTGCACATCTTCCAAACCATAACCAAAACGTCTTCCTCAAAACTTCTGTCGTACATAAATTCATTTATATTAATTTCTTTCCATTCGGAAACATTGTGAAACTCATATTAATGACATTCCACACATCTTTCTCAAAAAATATTAAAACAGGTTTGAACTACTTCTACTTGTGCCCGATTACATGACGCATCACACTCATTAGAAAAACACACCCCACTCCTGTTGTATTTTTCCGCGCATTCACTAGCAACTCGTACTCCGTTCCGACGCGCGGAACCTTCACGTGGTGGCTGTTAGCATCGCTTCAGCCTCCCGCACCAAGTGCTGCAAACCATCGTACTCACAGGTAAATACTTTGGAAAAATTCTGTCCTATTATCTAAAACTACTATATTTTTGCACCTTTCCCCATTATTTTCCATTATTTTGTATGCTTAAAAAATTGTATGTCGCACTTTTCCCACACAGTTATATTTTTCTGACGAAATAATTTAGGGCGCTAAAGTACACATTTACCAAAATTTTATCCCAAACCTCTCCCTCTTCAAAGAAACATATTTTTTCCAACCTAACTTACCTTTATATAATAACAAACTTTAATCTATACTTACATTTGTTTCAACCGAGTAAGAACTAAAATTTTTGGGAAATTTCTTGGAATATTGGCCATATTTTACGTAATTTCCAACGTGGGTGATCACTTTCATTTAGTTCACCATTGTTCACAAAATGTAAAACTTTCTTGATTAGTTGGAAGTGACATGTATTCGTGAAAGGCTGGTGTTGAAAGAAGGTTTGACATTGTCCAATAAAGTTTTGTCGTAGGCTTCACAATTATCCCTTGCAAAATTTTAAGTGCAATAAATACAAACAGTTCATGTAAACTAGTTTCTTTCCAGTCCTTCACTCTTGATTTCAGCTTCACTGCAGTGACCTATTGTCTAGTCTGAACACCTATTAGTCTCTGAAACAATGCGCTCAACCATTGCTTCATTAATAAATGTTTGAAAACACTCAAGAGCTGAAGATACACGGTCTAAACTAACCTTTACTCCTGGTGTTCCTGTAAATGTAAACCTGGGGGGCCAGGCCTCGTGAATGTCGGTCGCCAGTCGCCAAATGGCGTCCAGATATTTCCTAGTGGCTAGTAAATTTTTCAGTATAGTAGCCAATGATGGCGTAGATTTTTTTCCCAAGTGAGCAACTATTTTGCCCAACTTTTCTGCCCAAGAAGACTCTGCAATGTATCGATAGATCATGATAAACCGGTGTGAACTTAACATTGATGTTACGGTGTTTCGACGGACAAAACAACGATTCATCACCATCGTGGTGTAAATGCTCGTGATGTAATTGCAATCATGCGCCGCAACATGTTTTTTAATTGTATTATCAGTACCAATTTGCAGTTTTTTCACTGAAATTGTTCTTAAAATATTATCAGACAAACTCATTTGCACACTCAGTGCAATTTTTTTGCAAATGAAAATAATATTCTTTTTTGCAAACTAGGTGTAAATGAAAAATGTGCTGTTTTTGTAACTATTTTACCCCACCTGACCCTACTCGTCGAAAAGCCACTGAGCAGAAATACATTGAGCGTAGTCTGTGCGGAAGAGCAACTAGTCAGCTTTCGATAAACACCACAATGTCTGCGGCGGAATGCATGAGAAAGTATCGGGATTTGGGAGCGAAAGAAAATTGCTGCGACACACAAGCCCATTAACGTGGAGCATCAGCTACGAATTTCATAAAAACCAGTAATTGCGCATGTCTGAATAGTGACACTTTAAACGACTTAATGATGGTTAGATGCAATGGCCCTTCAATTGAAGATTTTTATCTTCAAAATGCTATTCAATTGTGGGGGACAGATACCTTTGATGGGAAGATTAAACACAGTACGTATCAGTGGTGAACTGTATCAACATTATTAGTGCCACTTTATGTATATATATCCTAGCTTTCGTCCATTTGTTTAAAATATTATTAAAAGAAATCAGACATCTAAATTCAATGGCCTCTCAAAAATAAAATATGTATGTGTAAATTAAGATAGTAAGAGTAATGATCTTACAGCATTGAAAATAAATTGTCAAAAAATCAATCATTTTGGAACAAAAGATATGCAATATTTGCAGTCAATCTAATGATCCCATGCAGTAACTGCACTGGATCTGTTTTTATGAAGTTACTGGAGGAGGTGTCTCTCATTAGAAAGAAAAACAAAACAAAAAACATGCACCCATTTAATTTCATAGAAACGTAAGTAGAGAAGTTACTGAATTACTATTATTTTTTTAATTTCGTATGTCCAGTAGATCTTGTCATTTGGCTTGTAAATTTTTTATTCTACTAGCCAATGTAGCTAGTAGAAATTTCAGCAGTTTCACAAGGGCTGCTGTTGGGAGGGGGAAGGGTGCCGGTTGTAAATTATCATCATTGTCCATTGCTGTTCATTTACAACACTTTTCCAAACTAACATTGTCTGATTCTTCCCCATTACTTACATAACTTCCAGAATCACCAGAGAAATTGTCATCGTCAAATAAATAATTTTTCATATCAATTTCACTTTCCTATCTGGAAATCTCGTAAAATTGTTTTCGTTTACTCGTAGAAGCCGTCACGTAACAATCGAAATCACTTTGACAACGGCATACAAAAAAAGTACTCAAAATTATACTGTCGCTTACGAAAAGCAGGACATCTGCTGCCATCTACTGGAATCAACTAGAACTGCCAGAGTGCTGCTTGGGAATGCCATGTAAAGGCTTATAAAGTGGCACTTATAATGTTTCATTTGAATGAGCTCTTTTCGTGTTTGCCATTTTTAGAACATACCAAATGAATTGCCTGAGATTAATTCGGTGATGTCTACTGTCCAAGATGAGCTCAGGAATACCCATTGAAGGGTTAAAGAAGGAGAAACCAGCACTGAAGACAAACCACTCAGTGGGAAACCATCATCTGCAACCACTGACATGAATCGTCAGCGATTGAATGAATTAATTCCTGCTGAGAGATGAGTCACAATCTGTGAGCTAAGACTGTGGCCACAATGCCATGCAGAAGATGGAAGACATAGGGTATCAGAAAGTGTGTGCAAAGTGGGTGCCTCTGCAGTTGACACCCGATTTGAAGAAGAGAAGGGTGGAAGTCTGCTCTGATCTGCTGGAAGCGTTTGAAGCCAAGGAAGCCCCCTTTTTCTTATGATCTGGTGACCGGGGATGAAAATGGGTGTGTCTTTACAATCTGTCAATGAAGAAACAATCCATGGAATGGCGTCACATCTCTTCACCAAGGCCTAAGAAGTTCAAGAGCCAGCGATCAGCACAGAAAGTCATGGTAACTGTTTTTTATGATGACAGGGGTGTCATTCTCCTTGATTTTCTGGAACGTGGCTGTACCTTGACCAGCAAGCAGTACATTGAGACATTCAAGAAGTTTAGAGAAGCCATAAGGAGGAAGAGACCGAACAAGAATCTGGAAAGGATCCACATTAACCATGACAATGCGAGACCACACACATCTTTGGCAACAAATTAGGCTGGTCGGTAGTCCCCATTCACTCTACAACCCAGATCTGGCGCCCTCCGACTTTCACCTGTTCGATTCAATGAAAGATAGTCTCCGGGGACAACGATTTGATGACACAGACAAGGTGAAAGTAGCTGTGAAGAAGTTGGTACAACAGTCCACACCTGAATTTTTTCAAAGAGGATTTGAGAGTTGGATTCAACAATAGCACAAATGCATCGCTTGTGATGAAGACTATGTTGAGTAGTACCTTTATATAGAGAAAGAGTTACTCTACCAACATGTGCAATTTGAACGACCTCTGTCTGTTAACAAAAAAGTTATGCCCACTTTTGCATTACTTTCGGTATAACCCTTGTACATATAAACACCCAGATATCTCTCTCTGTCTGGAACGCCTGATGTCACAGCAACATCTATATTGTTGCGCCATCATGTATGAATCAATTCATGTGTGCTCTCAAGATGTCAAGGTGATCCCATGCTAACATAAAAACATTGGATTACATGACTTGAGTTCTATTTTTCCAATCTACAAAATTTGAATTGAATTCTTAATATCACAGAAAGTTGATTGTGTGCTAATTTAAAAACATTGGATTATCTATGACTCGTTCTATTTATCCGACCTACAAAATTCGAATTAAATTCTTAATATCACAACAAGTTGTGCTTGTATATTAATTTAATTTAGCACAATCTGAATATTAATTTGTAAGCTTTAATTATTTTTTACTTTAACTTTCCGAGTTTAGTGCTGATTATATTAGACATTTTGCAAAATATCGATCTATCTAAACGCTCTAACCTACAATGAAAACTGAAATCTTGAGATGTCAAAGTGAGCAAAATTGCATGTAAAAGCAGATGTTGCTCTCAGCAGACATTGTCGAGAATTTACATAGTTCTGGTTTGTAATACCAGATGTCGCATTATTTTGTAGAAAAATATTCTGTATGAAGTTTCAAACTAACCATGGAATAGGACAGTCTAAAACAAGCCGTGAAGGGAATAAGTGTACCGGAGAAAAAGTAATTCAGCATGAAAAATCAAAGTAAAAGTTATTATTTATACAAAAACAACTTTCCGAGTTTAGTGCGGATTATATTACATACGCATTTTGCAAAATATCAATCTATCTAAGTGCTCTAACTTACAATCATCAAACAACAAATATTTTACACAGAATGTTATTTATCGTGAAGTCTTTTGAAAAACGGAAATAAATAGCATATAATTTTTAGTTCTAACATGAATGAGTTCTTTCTTACCAGGGTGGGTAATTAGAAAAAATTGGCATGTGCAAAATCACGCCTGTAGCTGAAATTCTAGGTGCAAATCTTACAGTACCATATACAGAATCTGTTTTTCGAGTGAAAAGGATATAACAGGTGTGTTTGCATGCATTTAAAAGAAATTGTGAATTAAATAATTGAATATGGGTTATTTGGGGAATCCTTTCGTATGTTTGAAATTTGACCTATGTGAATAAAATAAGTTGTGCATAGCATGGAGGATAATTTTTGTGGATTTTTGAACCACATTTTGGCAATGCAGTTTAAAACTTATGTACCAGTAAAATTTCCTTTATTTCCTCTATCAGATGTATAATAAATACCATGAACATCAAAACTAAATTGAAATTTGCTGTGTTTTCATAATTTGGAGATTGAGGTCCACCATATTCAGCTTCTTAAAATAAAAACTGCATGCATGAATTCACATATTTCTCAAATTCCACAGATTTGTTAGTTTGAAAAAAATGAACAGGAGGGGGAAATCTTGAGTCAAATTTACTGAGTTTATCAGCTACATTACACGAGTCACAGAAGTTAACATATACTTAGCCCGTACATCAAAAATTACAGCTATGCTATAGTTACCAAAAGTTATATAAGTTTTCGAAACACTTTTCTATGCATATGTGTTGCAAATCAAAGATTCATTAACCTTCCTATAGCATTTTGGGTCTTGTAAGACCCCAGCAGATCTTTGAGCTTTGGTAACTCTGTTGACTCTTGTATTTTTTTATTTTTTTTTATGCCATTTTGTGACTTTTATTTATTTGGTGCGAAGCACAAAATCTTTAGTGATCGTAAGTTTTGAGTAATTAGTAAGTTACATTTTTTACCTTGGGTCCTATATGACCTCAAAGGTACTGTGTGTTCGTAAGATTTGAAGGACTTGTGAAAGTTAATGAATGTTTCACTAATACCCACCAAAATATCGGAAATTATTTGAAATTGTAAACAAGCTCTAATTTGCAACTGTAAGACTGGACATTTAGAAGATGCTTACTTGGGAACTGAAGTGATCCAGATCTTCAATTTCTTCTAAAATTTGTGCAGTCGTGAATTTGTGCCCGTGCTCAAAATACTTGTCGCAGAATGAAAATTTTCCGTCGCATTTTGCTCCTTGCGCCCGATAATTTCCCACCATGGTTTTTACTATATAAGTTTTTACTATATTCAGACCTGTTTGTAATCCGAATGTAAGCCCGGAATTCCAGGGTTTTGTAACATTCCAAACCCGTAAATCTGGATTTTTAAGCTTTAGAAGAATTTGAGGTGCTTCAGATATTTCACTTCTAAAAATGCTACAAAATGCTAACCAAAAGTTCAAGTTCCATTTTCTTTGGGAATTTCAGTAAAGTTTGATTAAAAACACCGCATGTCCGTGTGGATGGTGAATGTAGACGATTTGTGACACCTTGAGTGTTTCTTTTGTTATCAAACAAGCTCTCAAGATAACAACCTGCTGAAAGGAAGGCTCTTTTTCCATTATTTTAAAAGTTGCACAGATAACAGAGATCGTGCTAGGATTTTTTCAAAAGGGTAAAAATACTCTTTCACATTTTTTGAAGGAGTATTTTTTTTTACTTAAGGTTTTTTTTCATTTTCTAATTTTTCTTTTTAGTATGTTTTGGATGCAGCTTTTTGAAGTGTAGTTTATACTCGAGTTTGGTCTTTTCTTGGACTGCTTATTTCTAAAAGTTTTCCTAGTGTGGAAGTGAGAAAATGCAGAGTTTTTGCTGGTCCTTGATAAAGCCAAGGCTCAGTATTCTCGACACCTTCTACATTCAGTTGTTTTATTTTATTTTTTTATCTTTTTTCCTTTTGATCACACAGGTAGATACATAACCTTTTCTATGTTGTACTAGGTGTGAGTCAAAATTATATATGTATTTTTTTGCTTAGGTATCTTCTTTATGGAATGTGAATTCTGAATTTTCAAAACTGCTGCGTTGCGCGTTTTGATTTTCAGGTTATTTTGCACCCTTCGTTTTAAATTCTAAAATTTTTTCCTTAGTCTTCAGTTTTGCTCTTTAGTAACTAATTTCAATTTATTATTTAGCAGCTCATGCGCAAATTCTAGTTGAAATGTTTTATTATTATTATTATTATTTTTTTTTTTAATATTTTTTTATTACTATTTTTTTTACTTAAGGTTTTTTTTTCATTTTCTAATTTTTCTTTTTAGTATGTTTTGGATGCAGCTTTTTGGAGTGTAGTTTATACTCGAGTTTGGTCTTTTTCTTGGACTGCTTATTTCTAAAAAGTTTTTCCTAGTGTGGAAGTGAGAAAATGCAGAGTTTTTGCTGGTCCTTGATAAAGCCAAGGCTCAGTATTCTCGACACCTTCTACATTCAGTTGTTTTATTTTATTTTTTTATCTTTTTTCCTTTTGATCACACAGGTAGATACATAACCTTTTCTATGTTGTACTAGGTGTGAGTCAAAATTATATATGTATTTTTTTGCTTAGGTATCTTCTTTATAGAATGTGAATTCTGAATTTTCAAAACTGCTGCGTTGCGCGTTTTGATTTTCAGGTTATTTTGCACCCTTCGTTTTAAATTCTAAAATTTTTCCTTAGTCTTCAGTTTTGCTCTTTAGTAACTAATTTCAATTTATTATTTAGCAGCTCATGCGCAAATTCTAGTTGAAATGTTTTATTATTATTATTATTATTATTTTTTTTTTTTTTTTTTTTTTATATTTTTTTATTACTATTTTTTTTACTTAAGGTTTTTTTTTTCATTTTCTAATTTTTCTTTTTAGTATGTTTTGGATGCAGCTTTTGGAGTGTAGTTTATACTCGAGTTTGGTCTTTTCTTGGACTGCTTATTTCTAAAAAGTTTTTCCTAGTGTGGAAGTGAGAAAATGCAGAGTTTTTGCTGGTCCTTGATAAAGCCAAGGCTCAGTATTCTCGACACCTTCTACATTCAGTTGTTTTATTTTATTTTTTTATCTTTTTTCCTTTTGATCACACAGGTAGATACATAACCTTTTCTATGTTGTACTAGGTGTGAGTCAAAATTATATATGTATTTTTTTGCTTAGGTATCTTCTTTATAGAATGTGAATTCTGAATTTTCAAAACTGCTGCGTTGCGCGTTTTGATTTTCAGGTTATTTTGCACCCTTCGTTTTAAATTCTAAAATTTTTTCCTTAGTCTTCAGTTTTGCTCTTTAGTAACTAATTTCAATTTATTATTTAGCAGCTCATGCGCAAATTCTAGTTGAAATGTTTTATTATTATTATTTTTTTTTTTTTATATTTTTTTATTACTATTTTTTTTACTTAAGGTTTTTTTTTCATTTTCTAATTTTTCTTTTTAGTATGTTTTGGATGCAGCTTTTTGGAGTGTAGTTTATACTCGAGTTTGGTCTTTTCTTGGACTGCTTATTTCTAAAAAGTTTTTCCTAGTGTGGAAGTGAGAAAATGCAGAGTTTTTGCTGGTCCTTGATAAAGCCAAGGCTCAGTATTCTCGACACCTTCTACATTCAGTTGTTTTATTTTATTTTTTTATCTTTTTTCCTTTTGATCACACAGGTAGATACATAACCTTTTTCTATGTTGTACTAGGTGTGAGTCAAAATTATATATGTATTTTTTTGCTTAGTTATCTTCTTTATAGAATGTGAATTCTGAATTTTCAAAACTGCTGCGTTGCGCGTTTTGATTTTCAGGTTATTTTGCACCCTTCGTTTTAAATTCTAAAATTTTTTCCTTAGTCTTCAGTTTTGCTCTTTAGTAACTAATTTCAATTTATTATTTAGCAGCTCATGCGCAAATTCTAGTTGAAATGTTTTATTATTATTATTATTATTTTTTTTTTTTTTTTTTATATATTTTTTTATTACTATTTTTTTTACTTAAGGTTTTTTTTTTTCATTTTCTAATTTTTCTTTTTAGTATGTTTTGGATGCAGCTTTTTGGAGTGTAGTTTATACTCGAGTTTGGTCTTTTCTTGGACTGCTTATTTCTAAAAGTTTTCCTAGTGTGGAAGTGAGAAAATGCAGAGTTTTTGCTGGTCCTTGATAAAGCCAAGGCTCAGTATTCTCGACACCTTCTACATTCAGTTGTTTTATTTTATTTTTTTATCTTTTTTCCTTTTGATCACACAGGTAGATACATAACCTTTTCTATGTTGTACTAGGTGTGAGTCAAAATTATATATGTATTTTTTTGCTTAGGTATCTTCTTTATAGAATGTGAATTCTGAATTTTCAAAACTGCTGCGTTGCGCGTTTTGATTTTCAGGTTATTTTGCACCCTTCGTTTTAAATTCTAAAATTTTTCCTTAGTCTTCAGTTTTGCTCTTTAGTATATATATATATATATATATTCTATTAAGAAGAGACCGAAGCAAAAAAAAAAAAAATTTTTGATTCGTACCAAGTACAACATAGAAAAAGTTATGTATCTACCGGTGTGAGTAAAAAGAGAAAAAATAAAAAATAAAATAAAACAACTGAATGTAGAAAGTGTCGAGAATACTGAGCCTTGGCTTTATCAAGGGCCAGCAAAAACTCTGCATTTTCTCACTTCCACAAAGACCTAGTTGGAAATGGGTTTCTGACAAGCCCTAGATGCAAGTAATAAGCCCACCAAAATTTTTTTTATAAAATATATATTTTTTTTAAATTATATATATATGTCATGACCTCCGCAGAGTTGTATGACCTAGCTTTAGTTAACAATTTAGCTTGCATCCATAACTTTCCTAGCCCGACCCATTCTCTTCATCTGTTACTATTCAACAGAAAGAAGAAGATTATAGAAAACTCAAGTTGTGAGAGTGACATAATAATTAGAAATAATGTTCAGCAATAACGAAATGCCAAGTTCGCCCGAGAGAGAATTTAAACCTGAATAGCAATGCAAAAGTATTCCAAATTCTTACATTGCAATTAAAAAAGGAAATATTAATTATTTAAAACTCAGATTCTTGAAAGAAAACTTGATTGTAAAACCCCCTACTCCACAACTTCTGACAACACAAAAACGAGTATAAATTAAAGACTATAATTAACTAAAGAAATGCTTTGTGAAGGTTATATGACATAAACAATTAGTTGCAATATGTACAAAGTATTTCAGAAGTGCTTTAAGGGCATAATTAAGTAGTTATTAAGAACTTAACTACTTTGAAAACACAGCGCAAAGTACAAGAACTATGAATGGCCAGCTGCTTGGCCTAAGTTTCCTAAAAAACGCGCAAAGTTACCAAGAAAAGAAAGAGTTAAAATCCGCAAAAAAGTTAACAGTCTTGCCAGTGCCTAAATGCTAAAAAGCAAAAAAAAAAAACCAGAGAAAAAAAGTACAAGAAGTACAAACATTGAGCTTGGAAAACCTAAAACCCAAAGACAATGAAGAGAGCTTACCTCTTATGCAACTGAACTTTCTCCACACAAGAGGAAACATGGCCGACCTTTTCCCCAAACTTCTAAACTCCTCTGCCACTCCCTAGTCGCTGGGGGGCAGTGTGGATGGGGCTGAAGGCCTCCACACACTGAAAGAATCCAACTCGCGGAGATTTTAACCAGAGAAAAAAATATATATACTTAAGACTGTGGACCTGTATGATCAGAAAGAGCAGAATTAACTCTCCAGAATACATGAGAAATATTATAAAACACACAAGTAGTGTATTTCATAATCTTTGCATGTATTTAATCACCTTAGTGAGCTTCTATAGATTATTCAGAATCCTATTAATTTTAATGTTAGTTTTACTATTTTTAGTATAGCTATTCTAGTGAGTGAATAACTAGTTTTCTTTTTTATTTGTTTTTATTTTCTTTTATAAACAGATTTTTAAGCTTTTTTTGTGATTTTGTCTATATTATTTAATTTTTTATTTTAATAGGACCTTCATATCCATAGCACTAAGGTTCCTTTTAGTAGTTAATAGGCATCCTCTAGCCAACTTCCAAACGGCTTTCATTGGTCAGAATCATATTATTAACTGTGTAGAAAATTAAAGCAGATCTGCCAACCTTACTCTATTATTCAGAATAATTTTTCTTAAAGTTCTTTTGATGAAAGAAGAAGGAATTTCGTTCTCTAGAAAACTGTCTAATAGTATATTAATGTGGTAATTGAAGTCCAAATTGTTGCTGCAAATTCTTGAAATTCTTAGTACCTGAGAAATTAGTACATTCTCAATTACTTTGGTTGATATGTTATTATTCCAGTGTAGATATTTAATTACTTTGAAAGGAAAATTAACTCTTTTATCAAAGAGGCTAATAGATGGGTTACCTCTGTTAAGCTTAATGCTTAAGTCTAGGAACTCAAGTTCCTGATTACTGTGGTTGGTTTTACATAAGTTAAGAGAGCTAGGATAGATATTATCAAAATCATTCTCTATAACTTCTGAATTATTGATACACAGCAGATCATCAATATATCTAAATGTGTAAAGGTAGTTATCGGAGCAGGTGGAGTGATTTTTAATGAATTTATATTCCTTAAAGAACAGGAATAGATTAGCAATACTCGTGGAGGTTGACGTTCCTATGGGTATACCGTTCACTTGCTTATAGAGAGTATTATTATATAAGATATGGTTATTTTTTATGCAGCAATTGAGATAAGAGTTCCAGGCTCCTACATTAACAAATTGGTTAAGTTTAAGTTCTGCATACAGCTCTTTAAAGGTAGTGATTATATCTGATAGAGGCAGTATGCTTTAATTTTCTACACAGTTAATAATATGATTCTGACCAATGAAAGCTGTTTGGAAGTTGGCTAGAGGATGCCTATTAACTACTAAAAGGAACCTTAGTGCTATGGATATGAAGGTCCTATTAAAATAAAAAATTAAATAATATAGACAAAATCACAAAAAAAGCTTAAAAATCTGTTTATAAAAGAAAATAAAAACAAATAAAAAAGAAAACTAGTTATTCACTCACTAGAATAGCTATACTAAAAATAGTAAAACTAACATTAAAATTAATAGGATTCTGAATAATCTATAGAAGCTCACTAAGGTGATTAAATACATGCAAAGATTATTAAATACACTGCTTGTGTATTTTATAATATTTCTCATGTATTCTGGAGAGTTAATTCTGCTCTTTCTGATCATACAGGTCCACAGTCTTAAGTATATATATTTTTTTCCCTGGTTAAAATCTCCGCGAGTTGGATCTTTCAGTGTGTGGAGGCCTTCAGCCCCACCCACACTGCCCCCCAGCGACTAGGGAGTGGCAGAGGAGTTTGGGGAAAAGGTCAGCCATGTTTCCTCTTGTGTGGAGAAAGTTCAGTTGCATAAGAGGTAAGCTCTCTTCATTGTCTTTGGGTTTTAGGTTTTCCAAGCTCAATGTTTGTACTTCTTGTACTTTTTTCTCTGTTTTTTTTGCTTTTTAGCATTTAGGCACTGGCAAGACTGTTAACTTTTTTGCGGATTTTAACTCTTTCTTTTCTTGGTAACTTTGCGCATTTTTTAGGAAACTTAGGCCAAGCAGCTGGCCATTCATAGTTCTTGTACTTTGCGCTGTGTTTTCAAAGTAGTTAAGTTCTTAATAACTACTTAATTATGCACTTAAAGCACTTCTGAAATACTTTGTACATATTGCAACTAATTGTTTTTGTCATATAACCTTCACAAAGCATTTCTTTAGTTAATTATTGTCTTTAATTTATACTTGTTTTTGTGTTGTCAGAAGTTGTGGAGTAGGGGGTTTTAGAATCAAGTTTTCTTTCAAGAATTTGAGTTTTAAATAATTAATATTTCCTTTTTTAATTGCAATGTAAGAATTTGGAATACTTTTGCATTGCTATTCAGGTTTAAATTCTCTCTCAGGCAAACTTGGCATTTCGTTATTGCTGAACATTATTTCTAATTATTATGTCACTCTCACAACTTGAGTTTTCTATAATCTTCTTCTTTCTGTTAAATAGTAACAGATGAAGAGCATGGGTCGGGCCAGGAAAGTTATGGATGCAAGCTAAATTGTTAACTAAAGCTAGGTCATACAACTCTGCGGAGGTCATGACATATATATATAATTTAAAAAAAAATATATTTTATAAAAAATTTTTGGTGGGCTTATTACTTGCATCTATGGCTTTGCAGAAACCCATTTCCAACTAGGTCTTTGTGGAAGTGAGAAAATGCAGAGTTTTTGCTGGTCCTTGATAAAGCCAAGGCTCAGTATTTTCGACACTTTCTACATTCAGTTGTTTTATTTTATTTTTATTTTTTCTCTTTTTACTCACACCGGTAGATACATAACTTTTTCTATGTTGTACTTGGTATGAGTCAAAAAAATTTTTTTTTGCTTCGGTCTCTTCTTAATAGAATGTGAATTCTGAATTTTCATAATGCTGCGTTGCGCGTTTTGATCTTCAGGTTATTTTGCAACTTTCGTTTTAAATTCAAAAGTTTTTCCTTTGTTTTCAGCTTTGCTCTTCAGTATATATATACATATATCATCATCATTGTCAACCATCATCATGAAACGTGAGAACAATCACCAAATAAAACTGTATTTTATGATGGTATTAGATGGCAGTGCAACATATCTTCATGGCGCAACAGAAGAAGTTTTCGTAGTGGAACATGGTTTGAGAACTGTCAATTGCCTTTAATAAAATAACCCGTAAAATGTGATTTCTAAACCGTATTTGGGGATTTCTCACTTGCACCCAGCTAACAGAAAAGTAGCCTTTATTTTTAATAAATACTATTAATGATATTAAGGAGTAAATCTGGATATTTAATTCATTATACATATCATCATCATTGTCAACCATTATCAATCCACTGCTGGACAAAGGTCTCCCCAAGTTTCCTCCACAACGGTCTGTCTTGTGCCAGTCTCCTCCATGTCACTCCTGCATACTTTCGAATTTCATCCACCCATCTCTCATGTGGTCTTCTGGGTCTTTTCCTGTCCCTTGGAATCCAATCTAAAATTTCGGCTGTCCATCGATGGTCTGTCCTTCTGGCAGTATGTCCAGCCCATTGCCATTTCAGGGATTTAACTCTGATCATGATGTCTTCCACTGTTGTCATTTTTCTGATCCACGAGTTCCTCTTCTTATCTCTCCTGGTTGCACCAAGCATGCACCTCTCCATGCTGCTTTGAGTTGTCTGCAGCCTTTGTATGTCTCTTTTAGTTAAGGTCCACGTCTCTGCACCATACATAAACACTGAAAGGATGCATTGATCAAACACTTTTCTTTTAAGACATAATGGCATATTGCTCTTGAAAATTATGCTGTTTCTTCTAAAAGCTCTCCAGGCAAGTTTTGTACGCCAATTAATTTCTTCATCAATGTGACCCTCACTTGATATCTGCTGTCCAAGATAAAAGTATGTGTCTGTTATCTCCAGCTTTTCTCCATCAATCGATAAATCTTCATTCCTTGTAAAAGCATTGAACATCACTTCTGTCTTCTGAAAGTTCATTTTTAATCCCACTTCTTTACTTTTGTCAGCAAGTTCCTGGATCATACTCTGCAGCTCTGATGAGGTAGTTGCACAAATGACTACGTCATCAGCAAAACGAAGGTGGGTTAGATAATCTCCATTAATCTTTTTCCCTTTGTTTTCCCAGTACAGTGATTGAAAGACATTTTCCAATGTGGCGTTAAAGAGCTTCGGAGATATGGTGTCATCTTGTCTCACTATTCCAATGTTTATGTGTGTTGTTTTTTCAGACAGCCGAATCTTTGCACTTACATTTTCATAGATGCTATTAATGATATTAATGTATGCATTTCAATACCGCAGGATTTCAGAGCCATTGTAACTGCTGATGGTTTCACCGAATCAAAGGCTTTTTCATAATCGATGAAAGCCATGCATAATGGAAGTTCATATTCCCACGCTCTTTCAATTAGTTCTCTCAGTACGTGGATATGATCTATAGTGCTGTAGCCACTCCTGAATCCAGCTTGTTCTCTTGGGCGAGCCATGTCCAGTGTTACCTTCAAGCGTTGTGAAAGAACTTTAGTGAAGATTTTATAAACCACTGATAGGAGGCTGATAGGTCTGTAGTTTCTGTGATCCTCAATGTCACCTTTTTCATGTAGCAGGATCATTGTAGCGTTGTTCCAATCCTCGGGAATCTTCCCTTTATTAAGGCATTGAGTGAAAATTTGGGCGAGTACTGTTTCGATTTCTCCACTTGCTTCTTGTATGATGTCTACAGTAATTCCATCTTCTCCTGGAGCTTTTCCCCGCTTCATGTTCTTGATTGCATGTGCAACTTCTGCTAGGAGGACTGGAAGAACTCTGGTACCTTTCATGATGTCTGGAGTGCATGTATCATCCCTTTCATATAACTTGGAGTAGAAATCTTTCACTCTTGTCAAAATTTCGCCTTTATTCCTTGTTACAGAACCATCTTCTTTTCTCAGTGCCATAATCTGTCTTCTTCCCTTACTGAGATGTCCCTTTGCTATCTTTAGGCTTTGGTTGTTTTCAGTTGCTTTCCTCACTAGTTCACAGTTGAATTTCCTTACGTCTTCAGTGATACTTTTTCGTACTGTCTTGCATAGCTCTATATATTCCACTTTGGAAGTCACATCTTCTTTAGTTGTCCTCATCTCTCTTCTTTTTTGCATTAACATTTTGGTTTTTCCTGATAATTTGTTCACATGCAACTTGCTCTTAGACCCAGCTAGTTCTGTTGCTGTTTCCATAAGAGTTTTGGTTACTTTTCTGTTAACTTCAGAAATATCTAACTTCTCCCGATGTTAGGCCTTCTAAAGCAGAAAATCTGTTCTTCAGTTCCAACTTGAAGGTATTATGGTGTTTTTTAAGGTTGGTTATGTCAATATATTTTGTTTGTCTTATGAGCTTGCCACGTTCGAGTTTAGTGTTGAGGTGCATCTTACATCTCACCAATCTATGGTCACTACCTGTGTTGAACTTGTTTAGCACACTGCAGTCTTCTATGACAAATTTTTTGTTACACATAATAAAATCAATTTCACTTGTCGTCCCATTTGGATGTCTCCATGTCCATTTCCTGTGTGGCGTTTTCTTGAAAAAGGAGTTCAAGATGAAAAACCCTTCTGCCTCTGCAATCTCGACGAGATTATTTCAATGCTGGTTTCTGTTGCCGTGACCGAATTTACCTACTGGAGTTTCATTCTGTTGCCGTTTCCCTATTTTTGCATTGAAATCTCCCATAATTATCTTCAAGTGCTGCTTACCTTTATTATTTAGATGACGAATTTCCTCATAAAATTCTTCAATTTCTTCTTCAGGATGACTTGTGGTGGGTGCATAAGTTTGAATAATCTGAGCCTGGTATCTTCTCGAGAGTTGGATAACGAGTCGTGCAGCTCTGTCAGGGGAACTTTCAACTTCCACAACTTTATCCTTCAATTTCTTGTTTATTATAAATCCAACACCACTAGTTCTGCCAGTATCTGTCCCACGATAGTAGAAGAGATGTCCACTTTTCAGTTCAATGAGATCTTCTCCTTTTCTCCTTACCTCACTTAGCCCGACGATGTCCCACTTGATCCTTTGTAGTTCCTCTTCCAATTCAAGAAGCCTTGAATCAGAAGATAGTTAGCGTCCATTGTACGTTGCCAAGGTCAGCATCAGATGGCAGCCTAGTCCGGTCCTCCGGGGATTCTTAGCACCCTCTGCCTTCATGTCGCACTGGCCGCTGCCTTGGCCAGGTACATTCCAGCTGCCGGAGACTGAGGGCCAAGATTTAAGTTGTTGAGTCATTTTGGAGGGGTTTGGCCATAACTCACCACGCTGGCCAAGCGGGTTGGTGAGTGTGGGATAGCATTTCCTCTAATCCCGATGGAATAGTTATACCGCTATTGGCGGTCGTCAGAGCCCCTTTAGTGGGAACAGGATGCACCACGAGAAGGCGGGGTTGACATTTGTCAAGGAGAGGCTGTGATGTTGCGCATCACCTGACCTTACATCCCTATATATATATATATATACATACACTGAAGTGCCAGAAAAACTGGTACACCAGTCTAATACTTGGTAGGTTACCCACGGGAGCCCAGGACTACAGAAATACGACAGGGCATGGACTCCACTAGCTTCTGGAAATATGCTGTAGGCAATGCACACCATACTTCCTGCAGAGCGTTCCACAATTCGGGTGTATTCCAAGGTCTCGGATTCCTGTGTTCGATAGCGCATTGCATGGCATCCCAAATGTGTTCTATCATGTTCAGATCTGGGGACTTGGGTGGGAATGGCAACACCCCAAACTCAGATGAATGCTCCTCTAACCATTGTCCTGTTGGAAAAGGCCCAGCCCATCAGTATGAATGCAGGACATGAACGGGTGTACCTCATCAGAAAGGATGTGCACATAGCGTTGGCAGGTCACAGACGTTTGTAGACGTACCAGGGGTCTCAGTGAAGTCCAGCTGAACACACCCCATACCATTACGGACCCCCCACCAGCCGGTACAGTTCCCTGTTGACAGGCGGGATCCATGGCTTCATGGGGTTTGCACCACACATGAATCCTTCCATCTGCCCGATACAGTTGGGAACGCGACTCGTCAGACCAGGCTACTTGTTTCCAGTCATCAAGTGTCCAGAAGCGGTGATGCCATGCCCAAGCGAGCCGCATAGCTCTGTGTCATGCACCCGTCAAAGGGACTCGAGTTGGGCGTCGGCTCCCAAAGCCCATATCGTGCAGGGTATGTTGCGCAGTTCGGACGCTGATGCTTGTTGAGGCTCCAGCATTGAATTCCAATGATACCTGCGAGAGTGTTGCATGCCTATCGCATGAAATGCTTCTTGACAGCCGATGATGGTCACGTTCACCCAATGCTTTTTGCGGCCACACTGGTGTTGGAGGTTTTGCTGGAATTCTTGTAGTCATGGTGCACCCTTTCAATGGTCGTCCGTAAAAATCCGAACTTCGTTTCTACCTCCGAAATACTATGGCCCATGTCACGAGCGCCAACTATGACACCGCGTTGAAAATCGCTTAAATCATTATTACTTGTCATTCTCATGCCGAAAACAGCTCTGACAGCTGGCAAGGATGTCTATCGCTTTATAATATATGCACTGGTGGACGCAACCGAGTACGTGCATAGTTGACGTTGCTATGTATTTTGCATAAGCTCGTCTGTACCAGTTTTTCTGGCACTTCAGTAAATCGTAATTTATCAAAATCTTACCTACTTGTCTTGTTTTATCCATGTGGCTACAAAAAATTTGTTTTGCATTTGAAAAACTGCACCAAAACTTGTGTGTGTGTTGCTTCACAGATTCAGGTTCTACACAATCAAACTTCAAAAAGAGTTCTATTGTGGAGGAAGGAAATCTACAGTCTATCTTAATCACAAAAGATAAAATAAACCTTCAGAAATGAGAAAACAGGCTGTCAAAGTACGATGAATATCATGATCAGGAACACCAAGGGGTCGGTTACTAAAAGATGACATTTATTTACATTTTAAAAGATGTACACCACACCAAGAGGTTAAAAATCAGAGACAAGATCTTTCGGGGCTTCTAAAGCACCCATCTACAGGTCGAGGGACACAGAATGAAATGCGCTCATGAACATTTATGTACAAGTTGAAAGTTGACCATCATGCCCTGCCAGAGAGGTAGTAACGTGTTGCCAACAAATTATCTGTAATCACGTATAAAAAAAGTAGTAATTGAACAATGTGAAACTAGTGTTTTATACAACATTAGTGATGTGGTCGAACTCGTTAATTAAGTTCAGCCAGGGTTGGGGGACGAGCACAGGGGGCTTATCATTACAGCAGATTGAGGTGAATTTGTAGATAGCTTTCTGCAAATAATAAGGCATATTTATTTGGAGCTGTCACAATAATTGTTGTTTGTGCCCAATTAGGGTTATATTCACCTTCAAGAACAGTCCTACTTAAAGCAGTTGACTGATCCTTGGCCTACAGTGTATTGGTGTTCTGCTATTCTCACCGGTAAATTGCGGAAGGTAGAACCGAATCTGTAACATCTGGTACATTTGAGGAAAGCGGTATGTTGTACACACCACATTTCTTATGCAGAGATATTCGATCACGATCTCTGCACACAAGTTTAAAGTTATTGACTGTACGAACGTCAAAATCAAGGTCGTACTTTCTACATAGATTCTTAAGTATGTTTACAAGAGGAGGAAGAAAATCAATAGCACCAAGAAACTTAGGGGTGGAAATAAAACGTTGCAAAGTAGTGAAAGTCAAACGATTATAATCTTGTACCAGCTTAAATACGGTCTTAGCTGAATAGCCGAACATTTGTGCAATCTCAACAATTTCATTAAGTTCTTTGTGCCATAGTTATTGGAGGAAGAGTGTGAAAACGAGCGTCTAAGAAACGTAAAGCAGCCAGCTAATGAGACCAAGGGTGTGCTGAATTGAATGGAATAAGTGCGGGGCAAAAAGTAGGTTTCCGATAAACTGAATAACTTAGCCCACAGGGACTAGATGTGTGGGTAAGTAAGAAGTCAAGAAAAGGAGGCGATCCCTGTTCCTCCAGTTCCACCATAAAGTTGGTAGTAGGATATTGTGAAGACATAAGATCTGCAAAATTTGTAAGCTGTTCGAAGGTAAAAGACCAGAACAATAAAATATCAACATAACAAATATAAAATGCGGGTTTCAACGGAGAAATGGAAATGACATATTCTTCCAAAGACTGCAACAAAAATTCAGCAAGAACGGGGGAGAGTGGGGAACCCTTGTTGGTAAATGACTTCGTCAAGCACAAAATAAGTGCGTGAGGCTATAAGCTTTAAAGCTGACATAATGGCCTCAGATTCAAGAGGGGTTAAGTTTGGAACTAGCAAAAGTTTAGACTGTATTATATTATGAACACATGAAATGGGGACACTGGGGAACAGGGATATGATGTCCGAGGAGGCTAAAATGAAAGGTCCGGTAGGATGGAAAGATTTAATTTTGTTTAAAGCATCAGTAGAACTGCGAACAGAAAGATTAGATGACTGAATAAGAGGAGCTAGAAATAAAGCCAAAGCTTTCTCTAAATATCTGGTAGGATTACAGGAACTAGAGACCAGAGGGCGAAGTGGATGACCGGGTTTTATAAAGTTTGATTTTCCCAAATAGTTCGGGAACTCGTGGGCCAGGGGGTGGATGCATACACTGAGAAATGCTGGAGGGTAAAAAAACCTTGATTATGCAATTTACTTAAAGATGAAATTGTGGCTAGAGTAGGATCTGACTGAATTACCTTATGAGGTATTTGAGCAATGGCGACATGGCGTCATGCATTTTAGTATGATACACTGTTTTATCCAAAATGACAATTAGTGGAGATTTGTCAGCTGAGATGATAGCAATTAAAGGATTCTTTGCAAGTGCCAATAATTGTGTTCTTTTATACTTTAACTTCTTTTGTTGAACTCTAGCTTGAGTAGTGTACATTTGAGAGACGGCATGAGCTACAGAATGTCTTGCAGAATGTCGATAATTCTCCGGAAATGCACAAATCACAGTTTCTGCTTGTACAACAGTTTTTATAGTCCATGCTATAGTCACTGTCTGTAAGAAACGAGTGGACTCGGTGGCGATCGTGACAATTTGTCTCGCATCGACTAACCAACTCGACTCAAGCCGCGATTGGTATGCGAGTCGCATGCAATTTCTGTGATATGCAAAAAAGTATGGAACGTAATACCTTTTTGGCAGGTATAAAAAAGAGTTCTCGAGGTGTACGTCAAATCTCGCAGTCATGGAGAAATATTCCAATGATGAGTATTGCGAGATGTTGCTCCTATACGGTGAATGTGGTTGCAATGCAAGAACGCCGGAATGGCTATATCGTGAACGTTTTCCTGCAGGACCGCATCCGTCATGGAAGACCATCCTCAATGCTGTTAATAGGTTAAGGGAGACTGGCTGCGTGACCAACCGACCTCGATTCGGCAGACCAGATGCTGTAGGCCGTCAAGTGCAACCAGAGGATGTCTTAGCATACGTCCTCAACAATCCTGAGAGCAGCACAAGAAAGGTTAGTGCCTAGTGTGGCCTCTCAAAAAGCCGCGTATGGCAAATCTTGCGGCGATCAGGTGCTCATCCGTTCCGTCCAACACCGTTGCAGGCACTACAGCCAGGAGATGCTGAGCGACATTACAACTGGTGTAACTTCATCCTGAACAAATTAGAGGGCCAGCCAACATTCCTTGTCAACATTATTTGGACAGATGAGGAGTGTTTTACAATAGGCAGAACACCCATTACTGGGCAATGGAAAAATCCTGCGCGTGGTCTACCAGTTCGTCATCAGGTGCGGTGGTCCATTAATGTTTGGTGCACCATCTTCAAGGACAGCCTTGTCGGACCTGTGTTTTACAAGGGTACGTTAACAGGAGCCGATACTTGGAGCTTCTACAGTACGTATTACCCGATCTTTTAGACAACCTGCCATTGCCTCAACTGCGGAATGTTTGGTTCCAACATGACGGCATCCCTCCGCACCAGCCAGGAAACATAAGAAGGTACCTGGTCGAGACATTCGAGCAACAAATCATCTGCTATGGTAGTTGCATAGAGTGGTCTGCAAGCTCACCGGACCTCACCCCATTGGACTTCTTCCTGCGGGGCTACCTCAAAGAGCAGGTGTATCAGACCCCTCCGACAACGTAGCAGGACCTTCGACACAGTATAACTGATGCTTGTTCCAACGTGTCACCTGACATGCTGCTAAATGTGTAGCATGAGATTCAATCTAGAGTCGAAATGTGTATTGTGGCTGATGGAGAGCACATTGAGCACCGACGGTAAATGTGCCTAGGGACAACTTAAATTGCTCCTTTCTGAACGCGTTTCGTGATGTAACAGTGTTCGACATCACGTACAAACAAACGAGTGTTGTACGCTTTCTATTCTTAGCATTCATGTGCACAAGGTGTCTTTTCGTACTAAATTGATGCTGCTCTACAACTTTGTAATTGACTATTTTCCCGTATCTCGTATAGTTTTTGAGATCTGCTTGTTAACTCCTGACTTTGCTGCTAGGAGGCGCTGTAAGCGGTCTCATCGAATAGCACATAGCCACTCTACTATACCTAGACATTGTTTTTATGGCTATAGCTCTCGGTGTTCGAAAGGGGCTGAGAAAGGACTTTACTGGGCGCTCTGTATATAAAGGGAGTGTCTGACCCCAGGTCTGAAACAACCCTCAGAAATAGGAAGCTAGGAGATTTGGGCTAGAGTGCCCGATAGGAAAATAACATGGAAGCAAGGTAGAAAGGGGAAGAAAGGTGCCCTTATTTATTACTAGGGGGTCAGTACCCAGGTTCCGATGGCTTAATGTGCCCATCCGACGCATGGCGGATATTTAGTGGTTCGAACCTGAGGTTTCTCCGTGGCAGTCATTAAAGCTGACCACTAGGCCATCCGTGGCCCACAACCCAGAAAGTGAGTATTTGAAGATTAAATACCATAATTTACGTAGCTTATCCCCAGACCCTGGGATTAATACAATTTGTTTTACCTTTGTATAATCTGCACCGGCATATAATTCGCAGATTGTGACATCAGAGAAAAAAAAATTGCTGCATGGTCCGCACATCACAAATGCTGATCCAGAAGCAGAATTTTTGACAGAAAAGTCGGTTACATAAAGACCCCGGAATCCAAAGAAAAACGATCTTGCTAAATAAAGAAATTCATTTTTAAAGAACATTTTTTAGTGTTTTTATCTTCGGACACAAAAGAAGCTTAGTGGTGTGGCATCCATAGAGCACAAATTTTCATCATGCCGATGCAGCAGCTCTAATTGCATTACACATTGCCAATGATGAAACCTGATACAGAACAATTCATAGAAATACTGCATATACTTGCATGTAAGTCGAAAGTTTTTGGAAGAAATCCTTCTTTCAAAGTAGGAGTCGGCTTACACACAGGTAAAAAAAAAAAGATAGGGCTGCAGCGTTCGAATTACCCGGTGATCTGCTGGCCATTGGCCAGTAAAGATTCCATCAGGCCAGTGAAATATTTATGTTACTGGCCCGAGTAGCCAGTAATTTTTCATTTTGTTTGTTTTTGAATTTACAAGTTATATAGAACTGAACCAGATTTGAGAATATGTAGGTTTGGCTATGACAGTTGTCAGTTGTTTTTTTTTTTTAATTCAAATTATGCTTCAGTTTTGTGAAAATTTTAGATTGTATAGCAAACCAAAGTCCAAAACAAAATATTTGGTAATATTTGTACTACAAACTTTAATTTGAAATTAACTAGGTATATATTATTCTACAGTGTACTGTTCTTGGTACAAATACAATATACATATTAAATGTAATAGTATTTGTGCCATTTCTGGACCAATAAAAATGAGTGGACCACCACATTTTGGTATGAACTAGCTCTGCTGAAAAGTGATTTTTTTTTTTATTTATTTAGCTGTTGTTTTCTAATTTCTTCAACTGCTTACTGTGCTTTTTGTTTTATTTATGCGTTATTTGCATGCATGCATGTGTAGATTCTGTTGCTCTAAATTTGTGATGTACAGCCCCAATGAAATTATACATTATTTTTTTACATATTCTATAAATGTGTAAGTTCTAACACTGGGGCTGGACTTCCGTGAATTCTCCCACGGAGTTTACTGACGGGTTTGTTTACATTTTAGACACCAGCTTTTCGCATGTCACTGCGTGCTAGTTTTCTGACCTTTTGAAAACTATCGCGTAGTGACATGATCATATCCTCAGCTGTGCCCCCACTTTAAGTTTAAATTTGGAAGTGTAACTGAAATGTTTCCTTTTCGCAGACTACATCATAAATAGTGATGAAGGAAAATAGCAGCAGCAAAGACTGGGGCAAAGGACGAACTAAAATACAAAGCCACACGAATTCCAGAACACGGAACTTTGAAATGATGCATGCATGTGTATATAGGTTTGTGCAGCGAGCGCCGTGCGTATCTTTTTATTGGCTAATTGACGAAGAGAGGGCTTAAGCACAGTCAGTGTTTTCTGTTTCCCAACAATACAAAGACAAATAACTCCCGCCATCTCTCCCTACAACTTTCACGGTCTTTCATTATGGCATCTCTGCTCCCCTCCGTACAAACTCCTGAACTGAGGAAAATATTCCCCAGGGAGTTCTTTTTCCAATTAACCCCCTCTCCTACACAGTTACGCTGCGGATTTTATTATTTTTTAAATCAAACGGCCGCTAAAATGTTGTTGTTTCTTTATCGGCGTTTATCTTTGGATTACACGACAAAAATTACGGCACATGTTTTTCAGTGATGTTTTCCGTAGTAGCCTGGACAATTTTTTGGTCGCCCGGGGGGACCAGGCGACCGCAGTTTTCGACCCCTGCTGATAACTAATTTATAATGTGCAATGAATTCTACATGTACTTTAATCTACTTTTCAACATATTCCCTATGGATGATAAGGGATCAGTCATAGCGTGGCACAAGTTTCTGGATACCCTCCTCATAGAAGTCTGCCATGCGGGTTTTGAGCCACAGCTCAACCACCATCTTCATGTCATTGCCATCATCAAACTGCTGTCCGGCAAGAAGTTGTTTTAAGTGAAAAATCAAATGATAGACACTGGGTGCCAATTCTGGGCTGGATAGAGGGTGGACCAGTTGCTCGTATCGAAATTTGTTGACCAGGTTTTGAGTCGCATTCATAGCGTAAGGCCTTACGTTGTCAAGGAGAAGAACAACTCCCTTGCTCAGCATGCCATGCCATTTGTTTTGAAATGCACAATGGCAGCCCTGGTGGCGCAGTGGTCTAAGCGATGACCTCTGATCATTCGTCCAAAAGGGGTCCGGGCTCGAATCCCAGTGAGGCATGGATGTTGTGTTTGTCTTACGGCACTGGCGCTCTCCCTTTCCTTGAACCAGTGACCCTAAATTAGGGACGGGCGACTGCTTATAGCCCATTGAGTTGCTCATGGTGGTCGTTAAACCTCCAATCAAAAAAAAAAAAAAAAAAAAAGATGATGCACAATTCAAATTTCTCAGTGCCTCACAACAAATAGCTGTACAAACTGTTGTGGCTTTAGGTAGAAATTCTTGTAAAGGTGTAGTTTAGCATCCTAAATTGTTTGTCTAAAAATATTGGAAAAAAATGATATACATATTTTAAAGTACGTAATTTGATGTGAAATGGTGAAGAAATTCCAGCTTTACAATCCATTTTAAAGATTTTTACCATAAAATTTACCTGCAAGTATGGGGATGTAAGCACACGCTGCAGCAAGCTTACCTCCAGCACCACTGCATTGTCAAAATGATCTTTGCCTCATACTGCAGTGGCCATTTTATGGGCAGAAAACAACGAGACAGAGCAAACCTTTGCATCTCTCATACAATCTGCTTTGCTCTAGAAAGGAGTTCTAAATTTATCATTATTGTCTGTAGGAAGAACACTACAACTCAGTATTTAAGCAGATTACAAACTGTGATCTTCATTTCAGCAAATGCACAAAACAGCCATCACAGCATGACTCAAAGTTCATTGCTTCGCCGGAGCCTCAGAAGACGTTGTGGCGATGCTGGGAGTAAGCTTGCCGCAGTGTGTGTTTACATACCTGCACTTGCATGTAAATTTTACAGTGAAAATCTTTAAAATGCATTGTAAAGTTTAAATATTTTCACCATTTGATGTCAAATTACATACACTAAAATATATATATCACTTAGGACACTAAACTACACCTTTACTGGAATCCCACCAACAAAATTCCTTTCTTGTCCCAGAAGACAGGACACATGGCCTTCCGCAGTGCAATTGTCTGTTTGAATGTTTTGGCCATAGGTGAGCCTGTTTGTTTCCATTGCAGGGACTGCTGTTTTGATTCAGGTTAGTTGTGAGATATCCAAGTCTAATCTCCCTAGAGAATCACCTCCTCTGTGTGTGTGTGTGTGTGTGTGTGTGTGTGTGTGTGTGTGTGTGTGTGTGTGTGTGTGTGTGTGTGTGTGTGTGTGTGTCTTCATTGCTCGGTTTGAGTGTTGTGACCCAATTCACATCCTGTCGGCAGTCAAGGTTCGTCATTCCTGTCTATTCTCCACAGTTCTAATGATTTCTGCAACTGATAGATTTGTGAGAGTTTTGCCACCGCCCCAAAATTCCAAAGCAGATCACATGCGCTTCATTTTGTGCTCTTCTATCAGGATCTTTGGCACCCATCATCCACACACTTTGCAGTACTGAAATTTTTCTGTAAGGATTTTGTGCAGCAATAATTTCGAAACTTCAGAGAAATGTTCTCTGAAAATCAGAAATTGTGAAGCGTTGGTACTCCTTAATGTTTTCATTCACCCTCTCCACCAAATCTTCTGTAACCAGAGAAAGCTTACTGCACAATTCATCATGTACTCCCTGTCTTCTTTCATTAAACATTTGAACCCACTTTCACACCATTCCTGCACTCATTGCATTTTGTTTATAAATTTTGCAAATTTGCTGATAAATCTCAATTGGTTTTACATTTCTCATTCAGAAACCTTATCACACACCGGACTTCGCAGTCAGCGGGCTGTTCTATTAACTTAAACATTATTAATGCACAGCACAAACCTTTAACATAGCATGGCTAATGGATGAAGCACCACAACTGTGTGCATACGCAACTGTGAAACAAATCGAATACTTGCTCAGAAGTGAGGCATGAACGTACTTTCTGGATTTCTGGATGGCCCCTCGTATATCTTCAGCTGTGATGCTCCCCGGTGTGTGTGGAGGGGGGCATGATGACACAGCTGAGGACACCCATCTCAAAATTAATCATCATAAACAAATCTGCTGGCAATTGCTTTGGGAGAATTATTGCATTAATGTTTATACATTGGGTTGGTGCAAATGAAATGCCCAGCAAAGGACCAGCACATGTGGATGGCGAGAATGGAAAAGTAGGATAACTTACCTAAGCAAAATAATCCCCCTCGGCATTGACACATGCCATCTGTCCGGCAATTCCATGATTCCGGAATGAAAAAAGTCTTGTTTGTGGCGGAGACCCGAAGAAGTCATCAACTGCACATTGTCTGTCGTGAACTGTCTCCTGGACATGAAGTCATCCAGGTGATGAAACAGATGATAATCTGTCAGAGACAAGTCCGGGCAATAGGCAAGAAGAGGCAGTGCTTCATAGCCCAAGGCACTTAGTGTCTGCATCGTTCGTTATGCGACATGAGGGCGGGCATTGCCCTGGAGCAGAAGAACACCATGTCTGTTGACCAAAGCTGATTGTTTCTGCAGAAATTTCTGGTGCATCTGGTGTAATTCAGCACAATAACATCCTGCAGTGATGGTTTGGCCTCTTGTCAAGAAACTCCAGTGAATTATCTTGGCTGTGGACCACCAAACAAGGAGCATCATCATCTTGGTGTGTAGGGGTGGCTTAGGATGCCATCCAGCAGGCTGTGCCTTGCTTAACCATTGTTCAGATCGTTTATGATTATCATGAATGACCCACTTCTCATCACAGGTGACAATTTGATGCAGTAGAAGTTTCTGTTCGTTCCTGGCAAGCAGCGACATGCAGACTTACAAATGTCTAGTCTTGTTGGCAGTTGTCAACTCATGTGGCAGCCACATGTCCAACTTTTTGACCTTACACAGTGCGGCCAGACACCAAACAACTGTAGTGTGGTGGACATCTACCTCTGCCGCTATTTCACGACACGTTTTTCGGGGGTCCGCTTCAAACACACGTAACAGAACATCATCAGAAACAGCAACAGGTCGGTGACCAAGTGCTTCGTTTTGCAGGTCCGTATCTCTGCTTCGAAACTTCACAAACCATTGCTGAATGATTCGTTCATTCGCTGTATTCTCCCCAAACGCTTTGTCAACATTTCAAGTAGCAATTCCTGCAGAATGGCCCGGTTTAAATTCGTACAGGAAGATGACTCTCAAATCCGGTGTCTGCATGTTTCCTTTGCAAGCCACGTTACATCCAAAGAAACCACACCTCAACCTTGTGCTTCACACACATGCTAGCTATTTATAGTATGTGATATAATACCCACACCCATGGGTGGTGCAGTAATCTAAGCGCTAGCTTGTGACCATTTGTCCGTGATGGGTGCGGGTTCGAATGCTGGTGAGGCATGGATGTTGTGTTTGTCTTGCGGCGCTGGCTCTCTCCCTTCCCTGGAACCAGTGGCCCTAAATTAGGGACGGGTGACTGCTTATAGCCCATTGAGTTGCTCACGGTGGTCGTTAAACCTTCAATCAGATCACAGTTGCATTCTGCTGTAATGGGGGCCTGTCTCCACTGTTCATTCACACCAACCCAATAGCATAATAGTGCCTGCCCACAGAGCCATGATCTGAAATGTGAAGAAACGCATTGGCAAACTTCATGGAGGGATACATGTAGTGCCTCAGAAGTGCTTTCGAAATCTGTACTGTTTGGAATTGTCAAAGTACCTTTACTTGCTTTTCTGAGTGTTTTTAATTTTAAATAAGAGTCTTTATAAATAAAATAAAATTTAGTTGTTTTAAACCCTCAATGCTGTTTAAATGGTGGATTTCATTGGGGTGCTGAAAGCAAGCATAAAAAGCATAAGCAATGTACCTGATCGATCAAAATAGTCTGCAGCTGTTTCAGTACACTCCTACCAGCGAGTCTAAGTGTGTTCATTCTAACTTTGAAAAACTGGTTTTCTGGAGGTAATCAAGTCCTGAAGTGCCTTGTAAACAACTCCATCATTGTGAATGTCCTCTTAGACAGAACACAGTCCAGATGCCCAAAAAAAGTTATAGTCCAATGATGCAAGGTCTGGAGAGTAAGCGGAATGTGGCAGAGTCTTGTATTTTAACCGGTGAAGTTTTTACACGGTTATTTGTGCAACATGGGGGTGAGTAAATAAATAAGTACATCGCTCTTTCCACGTTCCTGAAACACATAGCAACCGAAAAATTGTTTTCAGCCGCCGCCGTGGAATCGAACCATGGATCTCTCGATATCTAGCCAAGCGCGTTAAGCTTTACACCACGGCGGCCAACAATCCACGGTGCTATGTGTATTTTTAAGTCAGCTTCTGGCATCATAAATCCGTAAGATGGGCTCAGCTACTGAGACATCTCCATCTGGTGGGTATTAACGGCACTGGCTATATATATTATAGCAGTTAAATCCAAAGGGCGAGATCCAAGGTGAAAATCCTCCAAATACGTGGTGTCAGTAAATATATAAGTACATCGCTCTTTCCACGTTCCAGAAACACATAGCAACCGAAAAATTGTTTTCAGCCGATGCCGTGGAATTGAACCACGGATCTCTCGATATCTAGCCGAGCGCGTTAAGCTTTACACCACGGTGGCCAACAATCCACAGTGCTATGTGTATTTTTATGTCAGCTTCTGACATAAATCCGTAAGATGGGATCTCGCCCTTTGGATTTAACCGCTATAATATCTATAGCCAGTGCCGTTAATGCCCATTAGATGGAGACGTCTCAGTAGCTGAGCCCATCTTACGGATTTATGATGCCAGAAGCTGACTTAAAAATACACATAGCACCGTGGATTGTTGGCCACCACCGTGGTGTAAAGCTTAACGCGCTCGGCTAGCGGCAGCGGTTGAAAACAATTTTTCGGTTGCTATGTGTTTCTGGAACATGGAAAGAGCGATGTACTTATTTATTTACTGACGCCATGTATTTGGAGGATTTTCACCTTAGATCTCGCCCTTTGGATTTAATCGCTATAATATACAGTCGAACTCTGTTAAGACGAGCTGTTCGGGATCGAACAAATTGCTCGTTATAGCCGTTATTCGTATAATCCGGGAAAGACCCAAAATATCAAGGAAATCATTCGAAAAATAAATTTCGTTATCAAATATAGTACATACAATGTTTAATTTTGTGAAATACTTTTGGATTGAAGGCTTATTGTCGAAATATTGTACAGTAATTTCAACTACTTACATTTAGTTGAAATTACCGTACAATATTTCGGTTAGTTGTGGAATTCTTGAAAAATGCATACGCACAGTACTACATACACACAGAACTATACGTACCATTATACATAGTGTAGTACATATTTATGTAAGTACGTACGATGTGATGCAGATTAAGTTTAAATTCTTGAATAACAGACATGTAAACTACATACGTACTGTATGAAATACAATATGTACTATACAGTATTGTAATTTTTGTACCATACAGAACTTAGATAAAATTAAGCACAGATACAGTACTATCTGCCCAAAGCACATATCCTTTTTATTTCATAGGAAAAAATTTGGTTAATTTTAGCTGTGTTGTCCTTGACTTCAACCGAAAATCCATCAGATTACGCTTAACAACTGATAATGCACTGAACACACATTCATTGCCAGAATTAGTTTCATAAAATCTAGTCGAAACATCCAAGGCATCTTGTGCTTGATTGTAAGTCACAACTTCTTGCGTTTCTGTAATGTTTTCGCCTTCACTGTCGGTTTCAGTTTCTTTATTCACCGCAATGACTTCTTGCACAATTTGTTCCTCCGTTAAAATTCCAGTTGTTAGGACCGCAGCGTCAATGTCGACAAAATCATCAATAGAATTGCATTTTTAAAGGTGCTTAGATCTCTACTTTTTAACCATTCTGATAAGGGCAGATCATCGTCATCAATCACTTCAGTGCTTTCTATTAAAGTCTCCTTTAGAAGACCAGCCTTCCTATAACAATTTTTAATGGTTGTCGGAGGGACACTGTCCCAAGCTTCTCTTATAAGACAAACAGCATCCAATACGGAAATCTTTATCTCTAGGTTCTCCATTTTCTGGATTAATTGTACGGTTAGAAATCGCCGAAAATGGCACTGAAAGCTCCTAATAATCCCTTGGTCCATAGGCTGTAGAATTGATGTTGTGTTTGGTGGTAGGAACACAAGTTTGATATTTGTCAAGTTTTCTACTTTGGGATGTGCTGTCTATTAACAGCAAAATGTTTCTGTTTTTCTTTCATAGTTCATGATCCCATTTATGAAGTTCTCCCGTAAATATATCTGATGTCAACCACGCCTTTCTGTTTGCTTTATAATCAACCGGGAGATGATGAACATTATTAAAACATCGAGGCTTTGACGATTTGCCAATCACCATTAATTTTCTTTTTCATTTCCTGCCATGTTCGCACAAATTAGAACTGTTAGCCGATCCTGTGCCAATTTACCTCCAATGCATTTCTCGCCTTTAAAAGTTAGTCATGTCAGGGGTTACCTTGTAAAAAATGCCAGTTTCATCAGCATTGAATATGTTCTGCTCACTGAATTCAGAAATGAAGCTGGGCCAAACTCTTTTTAGCCATTGACTTACAGATTCCGTATCTCCAGACATTGAATCCCCGGACATTTTTGCATAAACAATATTGTGTCTGTTCTTGAAGCGATCAAGCCATCTACTACTGCATATAAAATTCTAATGACCGAACTGTACTGCACATTTTTCCGCTTGCATTTTTAAAATCGGTTCAGTGATAGAAAAACCAGCATCACGTTGAACTTCAAACCAACAAAGTAAAGCTTGATCAATATAATTTTTTTCACACTTTTTCATTTTTTTGCAGTCTGTAAGATTGTTTTCAAATGCTGACAAAACTGCATTTGTGTTCTTCCACAATGTAGATACGGTAGATGATGAAAGCCCATACTTTTTGCAAACAGCTGAATTTTTCTCGACGTCTTGCAGTTCGTGAATAATATCCATTTTCTCCCTGATGGAAAGAGCCTTTCTTTTAACACCAACCATTTTGCTCACAATATCACACCTAATAAAAAAGGGTGAGGGAAAGCATAAGTGATGTCGCAAGAGTAGGGCTGCGTCCGACTTTCTGATTAAAAAAAGGTTACGATATGTCCCGTGTGAAGTTGAAATACTGAATGCATTAAGAAAACGTGTGGGGTTAGACCATAGCAGCTAATGAGAGAAAGCGAATTCCAGGAACCCTCTCGTAAACAGTGGCAAAGGAAAGGCTGCCGCCCCCACCTACCCTTGGGCTGAAATGCAAGACGTCGTAAAACACTTCCCGATTTTCTCTTTTGAGCAGGTGACACACAGACGGTCTTTTTGGGTAGCAGGTATCTAATTGATGCCACCTGTCAATGCTGCGCTATCTTTACTGGGTGTAAAAATAAAATCTGAAAGTCTTGCAAATTTGCCCGCTATAACAGAGTTGATACTCGTAACAAGCGGGATAATTTAACACTAATTGCATACGAAACCAAACTTCTTCTGGCATTTACTCGCTATAGCCGGGACCTTGTTATACCCGAGCTCGTCTTAAACAAGTTCGACTGTATATAGCCAGTGCCGTTAATGCCCACCAGATGGAGACGTCTCAGTAGCTGAGCCCATCTTATGGATTTATGATGTCAGAAGCTGACTTAAAAATACACATAGCACCGTGCATTGTTGGCCACCGTGGTGTAAAGCTTAACGCGCTCGGCTAGACATCGAGAGATCCGAGGTTCAATTCCATGGTGGCGGCTGAAAACAATTTTTCGGTTGCTATGTGTTTCAGGAACTTGGAAAGAGCGATGTACTTATATATTTACTGACGCCACGTATTTGGAGGATTTTCACCTTGGATCTCGCCCTTTGGATTTAACCACTATAATATATATAGCCAGTGCCGTTAATACCCACCAGATGGAGACGTCTCACTAGCTGAGCCCATCTTACGGATTTATGATGTCAGAAGCTGACTTACGAGTTGTCACTATAACATTCCAATGTAACAGTCTGATCAGGTCTCAAGAATGAAATTTATTTCAAGCCTACAGATGGCCACCATACAGTGACCATCACTTTCTTTGGGTGTAGGGCTGGCTTTGACATGTTCTTGGGTGCTACATCAGCATTCAGCTGTTAAGTGGAACATCCGTGATTATCATACAGGATCCATTTATCAGTTGTCACAATGCGCTGAAGAAATCCTTCTCTTTTGTTCCTGTTAAGCAGAGAAAAGCACATTTTGAGGCACATGTGTTCCACAGTTAGCACATGCAACATCCAGTGATCTAGTTTTTTCACCGTACTTATGATTTGTAGCTGTCATTACTCCTCTTGAATAGTAGCTATGTTTAACTTCTGTGTGACCTCCCATACCATTTGGCATGAATCCCATTAAGTGATTTCCTTCAGTTTAATAGGATTAATGGTTGCAGGGTTGTGTCTGTTGGATTCAGTTGAAAGACTCTTATTGCCGAACTGGAATTTTGTAAACCAGCAACGCATGGTCAGCTTGCTGGCTGCTCAATGGAGAATGTCCCAATTTAAACTCATAAAGAAAAATTATTGTGAATTTGACTTGGCTCCATGGCCCACTTATTAGAGGTGGGTTTAACAGTGATTTTTCTGTCACAGTGACAATGGTGACAGTTCCATGGAAGTAATGGTGACTTTAAAAACAGTGACAAAATCATCATTTACGACAGGGGTGACAGAACTGTAATAGGATGGCGAGTCGTTGTCTGGCTAGTATCAGTGACAAAATCACTGTTTACAGCAGGAATGGGATGATGAAGCAGTAACGGGATGACATGTGGAACTTTTGTAAGAAAGCTTTTGCTTACAGATATCACACAAAGCAAAATTTCCATCAACGACAGTGAAATAATTCCACATCTCACAGATTTTTCTATGCTTGGCATCAGACATTCTATTATGTTGAATGCTGAACAGCATTAACACTTGATTATCATTCATGTCTGTTCCTAAACACTCCTTGGGAAGAGAATAGCACACACACACACAAAAACGTTTTTTCTTGAAGAAAGCAGACATCACTAGTGACCTCTGTGACGTTTCAGCAGGAACTGCATGATGACATAGTAACCTTGGACCCCAAGCATTGCTCTGGCATGGCTAACAGTGACATTCTTATCAGTGACTTTGGAACTGTTACTTTTTGTCACTGGTCGTAACGGTGACAAAGTAACAGTTACATTATTTCCAACCCATCTCTACCACTTATACTTCACTGTGTTCACTACCACCAGTAACCACAGCAGGGCTCAATTTCAACCAGTAGTTAGTAGCAAATTGCTAGCAAGCATATACATTTTGCTAAGTGGTTCTAGCAAGAGTTGCTGGTGGGGGGGGGGATTTGGAACGTTTTAATGTAACTGTAAAGTACCCCTGCATTGCGCGTGTGGAATATGTTAGACACATACAGAAAGGAACAACTGCTTCCTGGAAACGAATGTTTCTTGAAAAGTACAAACATTATAAAAACATTTTGGCACTAGTAGAAATATCCAGTATATTTCCCTTATCCACTTCTGCATGTGAGGTTGAGTTCAGTTTCATGAAGAGAATCCAGGGAGATTGGAGGGGCAGTTTAAACTTACAAATATTGAATGCTCTCATGAGTATTACCTACATAAGATTCTTTCGCGGAATTGCGTTTTTTTTTTTTTTTTTTTTTTTTTGTCATCATTTGGGTCTTTCTCGAGATTGATGCAGAACTGAAGAGAATTGGGGGGGGGTTGCTTTCCGTCTGGGGATGGTATTTCGTCTTTCAAAATATTGAAAATTGAAGTTAAACGGAGGGACAATTTTTCCCGTAATCGTAATTTCTTCTTTCTCACGATGTTGCCTGTTCCCAATATTGTTATTAAATATCATTTTATTGCATAAATGTTTGTATTTCAACATGAAACTGTGGGCAACAATTTCCAAAAACGGAAGTTAAAGCGAAGCGAAGATTTCCCTGTAGTCTTCAGGCAAAGATTCTTCCGTGGATTCAAAGAATTCCGCCATTTTCGTTATCATTTTGGGCATTCTCGAGATCAATGCACAACTGAACAGAAATTTTGGGGGTAATGGTGGGGGAGAGGAATTCGTTATTCGTTTGACGACGGGATTCCGTCTTACGAAACTTTCGAAAACGGAAGTTAGATGCAGCGAAGATTTTCCCCGTAATCTTTTTTTTTTTCTCGCGATGTTCCTTCTGCTCAGTATTGTTCTTAAATATCCTTTTACTCCACAAATACTGCATTTCAACCTAAAAATGGAGGAAGAAGTTTCCAAAAACAGAAGTCGGTCGGAGCGAAGATTTCTCCCGAAATCGCATTTTTTTCTTTCCGCAATGTTCTCACTATCCTGTGTTGTTTTAAGTGTTACTATCCTCCATAAATGTCTGCGCTTAAGCTTGATAAGGGAGGGGAATTTTCCAGAAACAGAAGGGACAGAGTTTGAAAATTTGTTAGAATTGATGCATGATGTGTTCAAAAGTATTCATATTCTGAAAGTCACACCATTTATCTAAAGTAGTGAAAGCTTTGATATGCGTTAGTAATTCTCAGGCTAAAAGTTCTTTCAGCGTGATGGAGAAATTATTGTCATCTGAAGGAATAAAAGGGGAGGAGGGAAAAAAAGTGGTGAAGAAATAGGAAGGGAATTATATCAACAGAAAGAAAACTAAGCAAAGATTGCTGTGCAGCTGCAGAGTCAACAAAAGACAAATATAGCCATGGAACTTGCTGAGAAAAAAGCAACACAAGAGGAAAATTGAGCTGATGTTCTAGCAAGTACAAAAAAGAGAGAGAGAGAGAGGGAGAGAGAGATGTTTGAAGCAGTGTCTTTTAGAATCACTTTATTTTGTTTTCAGTTCAGTAATTTTATGTTGTGAATACAGTGAACAATTCCATCTTGCTCATGCTGCTTTATATTCACACTTTTTTGTAGCATGTTCTGATTTTTTTTTGCCCGATTAAAAAAAAGTTCAGCTTTTTCATTCCTTGGCCAGTCTCATGAAGAACAAATTTGTCTGAAGAACAAATCTGACCCCATGCCTGCTGTTTTAAAGTGGTATGATGAAATGACCCAAAACTTAGATCGTAAAACCATACAGAAAATAACTTTAAGATTTTGAATTTTGTGAATAAAGTTAAAGGAATTTTTTTTAAGTATTTGCATTCAAATTAAATTGTTAGAATTAATCTGTCAGGTTATGAAAAGGTGAGTTATTTCTAAATATTTGTAATCTTTTCAACATTACAATGTGACAGCTACAGTGGGTTAAATCAAAATTTGTCATGATTGACTAATGGAGGGCGACATGTTAAAGTTTCTTTTGTATAATGTTAATAAACTTTTGCTAGTAAAAAATAAGGCCACTAGCATGTGTTGCTACTGCTAAAAAAATGAAATCAAGGCTTGAACCACAGGCTATTCTATTGCATAGCCCACAGTCCTAGGTGTCATGTGGCCATACCATGTGCATTTGCTGTACAGCACCAATCTAGCAAAATGGTGCTAGAGAGATATTTCCTATCTGAGGTTGAGAGACCCGAACCCTCAGCGCTCTGCGCCTTTTGTCAGGTGAAAAAGAGAAATATTAGATGTTTGGGAACAGATTTCCCTGATAGAATAGTACGAAAGAAAAGTATGGAAATATTAGAGGAGAGGGAGTAGACGGTTACCCGTTAAGAAGTGAAGTTGTAAGCTGCCCTACATACTTACCTGTAACAACAAGCTATTTCAAGTGATATTGCTCTCCGCAGAAAAATGCCCGGTACATCTGTGCCACAGAAGAGCACAGGGGGAAAGGAAGGAAAGGACACGGGAGAGGGGAACCTGGAAAAAAAAATCATCACACACAGAACATCTTTCCCAGAGAATAATCGTCTTTGAACTCCGGGTAGGACAAAACTGGCTATTTGCTCAGTGTTGCTCGCCAGCCAATGAGAGAAAAGATTTTTCCCCATTGGTTTACAGAATTTTTTCACTGGTTTACTTTTGTTGATTCTTGACAGGCATGTCAGATTAACCATAGCTGAGGTGGTGTGATCACAAAGTTACACCGATCGAGGTTTCAGATGCAACATTTTGCTCGGCTCTTAAAAGGGCCTTGTTTTTTTTTTGTTTTGTTTTGTTTTTTTAATCAAGGAAAAACAACAACAAATTTTAACATGAAAGGCAAGACCAACAATACCTTGGTTTTTTTTTTTGTTGTTTTTTAAGGGCAGAGATATTTAGTACAAAAAAGATAAATCTTTTATGCAACATTTGCTCGGCCCTTAAAAAAGCCTTTTTTTTTTTTTTTTTTTTTTTTTTTTTCCTCATTTTTAATTTAACTAGGTTTCTTCACATGGGTGAAGTATGTTTTCAAAACAGAGTACGGCTCTTAGAGGATCCCACCCCCTTTTTTTTTTTTTTTTTTTTTTATTTAACGAGATTAATTCACATGTGTGAAGTAAATTTGCAATCAGAGTAAGGCCCTTAAAAGAGCCTTTTTTTTTTTTTTTTTTTTTTTTCACATTTTTTATTTAACAAGGTTTCTTCACCTTCTAAACTCTAGTCCCAATTATTGTTATTTTTTTTGCTAGGGTAGCTGTGAATTGGGTTCATTTCTGGAACTTTATTCAAGATAGTTTTTGGCCTTTTATAACTGTCAGTTTCATTGACAGTATGGTTAATGGCCGCTCTGACCAGAGGATTAGGATGAATCTTAGCTTTTTCATAGTATCTATAAGCTAAGTCATACATCGTGTAATGGATGGAATTAATATTTAGCATGCTTCGGATAGCATGGTTTGAAGTTCTTCCATCAAGTCCAACCATATATCGTAGGGTTTTATTTTGAAATGAGGTAATCTTATTTTTCTGCTGTTTGTTGCAGTTACCCCAGATAGGACAGGCATAAGTAATAACAGGGCTGATACAGGCTTTCCATATCAAAGTTTTGTTTTTCCTGCTAAGCCTTTTATTTTTTATTATTGGCTGGAGACTTCCTCTGATCTGAAGAGATTTGGACACAGTTTCTTTAATATGCTTGTTCCAGTTTAGGTTGTGGTCCATAAAAAGTCCTAAGTATTTAACATCATTTACCCAAGGTATTTTTTTTATACATTTCTATTTCAAAGTCTGGATTGTGATTGTATTTAATCCTAGAAAATAGAATTGCTTGAGTTTTTTCGGTATTGATTTTAATTTTCCAATCTAAGAAATATTTCTCAAGTTTTTCAACATAATGTTGCAACATGAAAGTTGCTTGATTTTTATTTTTGGAAGTATAAACGAATGCAGTGTCATCAGCATAGAGAGCTGTAGTCAGATTCCTGTTATTATAGTTGGGAAAGTCTGACCTAAAGATAGAATACAGCGTTGGTGCGAGTACACTGCCTTGAGGTACACCAGCTTCGATTTTTTTTTAACGATTTTTTCCCATTGATTTTTACACAGAATGTTCTGTTAGTGAGGTATGATTTGATTATATGTATAATCCAGGGTGGGAAATCATGTGCTATTAGCTTGTAGATAATTGCCTCATGTGGGCATTTGTCGAATGCTTTTGCCACATCCAGAAATATGGCTGCTGTGTGTTCCTTTTTTATAATTCCTTCAGCACATTTTTCAGTTATTCTGGAGAGTTGGTGCACCGTGGAGTGTTTATCTCTAAAACCTCCTTGAGTAAATGGAATTACTGGGAATTCCTCACAGAATTGTTGCATTCTAATAAGAATTATTTTTTCAAAGATTTTTCCCATGGTTGGGAGCAACGAAATCGGTCTGTGATTTTCAGGAATTGCCGGGTTTTTGCCTGGCTTGGGTAATAGTATTTATTACCTCTGCTATCTTCCAAATATCAGGGAAGTAATTTAATTTAATGGCACAATTGTATATTTTAGTAAGGGTTTGCACATATTCTTCCGGTAATGTTTTCATAATTTTATTATTTATGCCATCATTGCCTGGTGCCTTTTTATTTTTAAGATTATTAATATGAAACCAAACTTCCCTTTCACTTATGGGTAGTGGTTTTTCAAAGTCAGGAGGAACAAAAATTTTTTTTGGCCCTTAAAAGGCCTTTTTTTATTTCTTATCTTTTCAGTTTCTGGCGTTCCGGACCCGCGAGAGGTCGTCACCTTTAACTTGTCTATCGGACGTAAAAGAGGCCGTAGCATTTTCTACTTTTGGCTGCTGTTTTCTATGCCTTGTGCTTCTATTTTTTTTAAAAGAGACTTTCTGTTTGCTTTTAATTGGGGATGTTAATACAGGTTTTTTTTTACTAGTAAATTCTTCATAGAGTTGTGCACTTTGGGCTATGACTCTAGAATTTTCTACATCCTCCGCGTGTCTAAAATAAGTATTCAGGGCCTTTTTCATTTTAATGGCTACATCAGTGTCAGGGATGTCATTTATTTTAAACTGTTTTTCTAGTGAGTTTGCAAAAATTTCTGCTTTTTCTTCGTCAGTTCTAACTACCGTCCCATCTTCTTTTTGAAGGGGTGGGAGTAATTTGACATTTTTATTTTGCAAGCTCGACGTAAGATTCCATAGAGTCATTTTGTTTTTTTTTTATCCGAATTTTCAGAGTAGTCAATATGAGCCTCCTCTAATACTTGACCCCATGACCCATTCTCGAATTTTCTGATTTCTCTTTTAATTTGTCTATTTATGCAGCAATAAAGGTCATAGAACGTTTTATTTCTTGTTCTTTGCCACTTGCTTCGGTACCTATTTTTTCTTTTATAAGTTCCAAAATTTCTTTGGGTAAATAGTACGGATTTTTTTCTCTTTGGCAGGAGTTTGACATTCTTCCATAATTTTTTTAATGGCGAATTTAAAGAGTTTAATAGCTGTGTCAGTTTCTTCTTTGCTATTACAGTCTCCAATTACTGGGGGTGGCACTAGTTTAATTTTCCCTTCAAATTGCTTGAAGTTAGTGACCATTTTGGGTGCTACCTTCACAGTTTTGTCAGTATAAAGCTGGAGGTGAACTGAATTGTGGTCAGAGGAGAGTGCCGCCTCAGTATAAATTTCAAAGTAATATTTATTATTCTTCAGGAGTGCAAAATCTAGTATATTGCTAGTTCCTCTGAGCGCCGTTCGTGTAGGTTCAGAAGGCGACCCCAAGTCAATGTTTTGGTTTAAAAGATATCTGAAAATATTGTTCCCACTTTTATTAGCTCTTGGGCAGTGCCAATAGCGGTGTTTACTATTAAAGTCTCCCGCAATGACCGTAGGAATATTTTCCTCGAAAAGCTTATCTAGAGCTTCCCTGGTAATAGTGTGTTTGGGATGATTGTATAGTGCCGTAAATTTAATCGGGTTATTTTTTGTTTGAATTATAACCGAGTGCGCTTCCATGCCATCCTCTGTGTTGCATATCACTTCACTTTGCTCTAGTTTATCTTTCACTGCAATCAAAATTCCCCCACTTTGGGAGGTTTTGTCTTTTCTGTAAACCTTGTAGTTGGGAATTTTGAATTTAATTCTGTCCATTAGCCAGGATTCATTAATTAGCGCAATGTCAATTTTTTTGTATTTTAGGTAGGCTAAGAATTCTCTATGCTGCCTTTTGATGCCTTGCGCATTCCAAATTAATATGTCAAGTCCATTTGTTTCAGAGGAAAAAAATCATCCTCGGTTTTTTTTTCATCATTTTTTACTGTTTCAATTTTATTTATATTGCTGTTAATTTCGATATCTTGGTCAGTATTACAATTGTTTGCTTCCTTGCTTTTGACCAGTTTGGCAGCTAATTCTGCTATTTGATTGATGGTCCATTCACCATTTTTTTGTTTTTTATCGGTTTCTCCATTTATTTTTTTTTCCGTAAGTTTCTCACTCGTGGACATTCCTTTAACTTTTTAATTAATAGGTCAAATTTGCTTTCTTCCTCAGAGAATGAGGGAAAGGTTTCACTAAGAGGGCGTTTTTCTTCTTCAGAGAAGGAGGAAAATGAAAATGAACGGCCCCTAAAAATGCTGTTGTTTTTTTCCCCCTTTCCTCAGAGGAGGAGGAAAATGAGAATGAACGGCCCCTAAATATGCCGTTGTTTTTTTTCCCCCCTTCCTCAGAGAAGGAGGAAAATGAAAGTGAACGGCCCCTAAATATGCCGTTGTTTTTTTCTTCATCGTTGTTATTAGCATACTGCAATTGAGCCTCTTCATTACTGTTATTTTTTTCTGCCTCTTTAATTTCTTTGCTAAGCCTGCCAGCGAAATATTTTGGTTTTTCCACGGTTGGAGTAACCAGTTTTTTTTGCTTATGCGTAGCATTTTCATCTATATTTTTATCAACATCAACAATTAATTTCTCTATCACTTTTGTGTTTTGGAATTTTTTTGCGATATTTTTTTATTTTTCTTGGGGCACAGAATTCTGTATCAGGCTCTTAAAAGGGCCTTTTTTTTTTTTTTCTCGCCTAGATATTTGTCAACATCGGCAATCAATTTCTCTGTCACATTTGTGTTTTGGAAATTTTTGCGATGTTTTTCAATCCTTTCTTTTAGCACAGAGTTCTGTACATTGCTTTTAGGGACAACTCTTTTTTTCTCTGTGTAATAAATTAATATTACACAGGTATTTATTTGTGTCATTTTTCATTAATTCTGTGTCATTTACAGCATTCCTTATTTTTGAGCTTAACTTATGCTCATAAGATGACTGAGGTTCCTTTTTTCAACACTTTTTGTGTTTTGTATTTGCACAGTTATTTTTTTGAAAAAAGTACTCGGCCCCAAAAAGGGCCTTTTTTTTTTTTTTTTTTTTTTCATTGCAAAAGCCTGACGCCGAAGCCGTCTCAGGTCTGTTTTCTATAAAACCTTCCTCTTGGGTAAGGTTGTCCGGAATTTTCTCGGACTTTTCATAAATCATATCTGTTATTTTCTCAGATATTCCATCGCCCGGGCATCCCACCGGTGTTCTATTGATAACTGAAAATTTTACAAATATCCCATCGCCCGGGCATCTCTCCGGTGTTTTAATGATATCTGAGATTTTATCAGATATCCCATCGCCCGAGCATCTCTTCGGTGTTTTAATGATATTTGTAATTTTTTCAGAAATCCCATCGCCCGGGCATCTCACCGGTGTTTTTTTCATATCTGATATTTTCTCAGATATTATGTCTGGAATTGGCACAGACATACAAGAGTCATCGACAACTTCTTTGTCAGATGACGTGCCTAGAATTTTCTGAGGCACAGAATAAGAAAGTTTTTTACCTACCAATCTTCTTCTTGTTCTTTTTTGGATACTATTACAAAGTTCCGGCGGAAGGTTCTTAATTCTTCTAGATCTTCTTGGATCTGGCTTTTCAGTTGACTCAGGATTTCCCGTGAAAGTAGATGTGGAACGGGAAACGGCATCGCTTTTCTTGGCGTCAGGCTTTTGCTCTACAACATTCTCTTAATTTTTTTGGATGGGCTTGAAGCTGAAACGAAGAGAAGTGGATTCGAGAAAATTTTAATTGAGCTTTGAAAAAAGCTTAACAACTAAAAGATCCCCTAACCGGACTGATTCGGATAGACTGGTAACCCAGAAACTATCTAAGTGGCTATACCCTGGAATATACCATTTCAACTATAACAACATACTGGGTGCTTCTGAATTCTTTAGAGCATGTGATTACTTGTTAAGATAACCATAACATGGCCTTGTGAAAGATTTTGTGTGTTCATGTCATGTACATCTAGCAGTTTCATTTCCCCTTGTAAATTTTTTCCTGTTCATTCACCACCTTTCATTGTGATTTAGTTATGTCCATTGGACTTTCTTTATTCAACAAGTAGAATCATTATTTGCTTGGTTTTGTATGTCTGTTTGATTTTGCTGTGTAAGAATTGCATTTTTTACCACCATAAAGTGATAAGATTTTTTATTTTCTAGAATGTCATGAAAGTTGCAGGAGCAAATGTTTATCATAGTGCTGCTGGGTAAGTTTGCTTTTTAAAATTAAGAGAGGATTAGTACATTCACGGATGCATTAGGGTCATTCCATGCCAAATCAACCAAAAAATTTCAATATTCAACCTGACCATCTCAGATTTCAATGAAACCTTCAGGGATCATTCTCCCTAATGATATAAATGAGAATACATTTTTACAATTTTTTTTATCTCATTGGGTTTTCATGTAATTAAATTTTAAAATTTTTAAAAATCGTTGTTTTTTGTCTTGCATAAAATTTTTCAATCTTCAAGTTCTATAAGGCCTAGAGAGTTGTTTGACCCCTCATTTTAAAGAGAATTTCATAAGTTTTAATTGATATGCAACTTGACTATGCTTAGTGAAAAAAATTTTAATTAAAAAAAATATTTTTGAGTGTTTTTTTTTTAATTTTGAAAAAAATATATGTTTTTTGTAATATTATAAGCTTTAAATCCTGAAACTTTTAGAGTGGGATCTCAATGCGATTGGGAGCTATGGCAAAAATCTTAAAGTTACTGTACAAGTAATAATGGATTATAATTCTCATTTTAGTGTGTATACATGATAACAGACACTGAGTTTTAAAATCTACATAATATATCATACTAATACATAGTAAAACATAAAACAAGAGAAGGATAGTCCCAACAGGCTAAAAGTTTTACCTGGTAAAATTAATAAAAGTTTTTTTTAGTTAGCACTCAGAGTTGTAGTTACGCCAAAATAGCGGCCTCTTAGTTCTTTAATTTAACAAATAATTTCTTGTTTGCCTTTTTGGTTTCTGAGTCTGTAAGTCAATAAACTCTTCCTGTAGATGTTGTACGATCAACTTTTGTTAAAACCTCACTTTGCCGCCCCGGTGGCGCAGTGCTCTAAGCGATGGCCTCTGATCATTCGTCCGAATGAGGTCCGGTTCGAATCCCGGTGAGGCATGGATGTTGTGTTTGTCTTACGGCACTGGCTCTCTCCCTTCCCTGGAACCAGTGACCTTAAATTAGGGACGGGTGACTGCTTATAGCCCATTGAGTTGCTCATTGTGGTCGTTAAACCTCCAATCAAAAAAAAAAAAAAACCTCACTTTTATGCACAACTAGTATGTCAGTAAATTGTGGGTATTTGAAAGATGGAGAAGGGCCATGTGGTTCCAAAAAACTTATTTTTACTTCATCTCCTTCTATTCCTAACACACAACCTAACCACCACTTGTCTGAGTATTGGCATGCAACAAAGCCAACAATGTCATTAATGTCCAGATCATCATCAGTGTCATCAGCTGAAACTATTTCTATACTTGATTCCTCTGAAAATGAGTAGCTTTTCACTAAAACTCTAGTCTCATTCACAGGACTGTAACTGTGAAATTGTTGAGTACCCTTTATTGTTGTTGCTGCTTCAAACCTACTCTTCAAGGTCTTTTCCTCTGCCTCGTATTCGTCTGTAGTGGAATACAAAAAACTGATGTTGACAATATTGTCTTTAGCCGAATCATAAAGTTGGCGAGGGGTCATAATTTGATCATTGTAGACCATTCGTAGACTGGCCAATGCTGCTAATCGTTTAACAGTTCCTCTGACACCATCGCACGCATTTTTTCCATGTGACGATGCAAAGAAGTTCCATTCCACCTTGATGCCAAAATCTTTCTCATGATGGCAGAGATTGAGAAAGTTTGATTTGTTTTTGTACTGTGATGATGCTCCATCTGAAAACCATCCTCGACTTACCATCCTTGTCACATTTACGCCAAAAATCGGATTTTCATCTTCAAAATTTATTTACTCACATGCTATCCCTAATTTGTCTGTAGCTTTAGTAAATCATTATCTGTAATAGACCCTAATGTAAATTGGTTGCCTTATAGCCAATGTATTTTATTTTTATTTTACAGTCTTACAAAAAGTTAAAGGTAGCAATGTAGCCCTAACTGGTATTTAAAACAATACCATTGGTACCATAACTCCTGATCCCATTGAGATCCCACTCTAAAAGTTTCAGGATTTAAAGCTTATAATATTACAAAAAACATATCTTTTTAAAAAAACACTATCTTAATTTAATTTTTTTTAATTAAAGAAAGTTTTTCACCAAGCATAGTCAAGTTGCATATCAAATTAAAACTTATGAAATTCTCTTTAAAATGAGGGGTAAAACGACTTTCTAGGCCTTATAGAACTTGAGAAATTCAAGATTAAAAAAGTTTATGCAAGCCAAAAAACAATTTTTCAAAATTTAAAAAAATTAATTACATGAAAACCCAATGAAATAAAAAAATTTAAAAATATATTCTCATTTATATCACTAGGGAGAATGATCCCTGAAGGTTTCATTGAAGTATGAAATGGTCAGGTTGAGTGACTGGTTGATTTGGCATGGAATCATCCATTAGTCAAATACAGTTTAAGGAATAACTGCAATAACAGATGTTTATTGAGTGAAAATGTGTAGCTATTAATTTTTATTATTAGGCTGGAATACAAGTAGTATGGCAAAGGAAGAAATTATGGATTGTGGGAAATTATAAGGTTTATTTTTATGTTAATTTAAGAAAGAAATCAATTCAATGCTTTCTACTATTACTATACTTTTTCTGCTCACTATGTTTGATGTGTACGAAAGCTTAGTCAAATGACTAAATGGAAAGCTTACATAGGTAATTATAAAGGCTTCATTCGTTTTACTCACAATCTTAAGACTGTGAGTAAAAAGAATGATGTAAGCTTTCTGCTTAAGCATCTGAGCCAAGATCTTGCTCATATCAAACATAACAGGTAGAAGAGGCTTAATAGTAGAAAGCATTAAATTTCTTTCTTAAATGACACCTGCTCACATAACTTTGGGATATATGTTTCATATTATTCTGGAGTTTTTGTTATTTCTCCTATGACATGGTGTTTAATTTATGGATAACACTTCTTAGAAACTGACTGAATCTTTGGCATAGTGCATATTATTATTATTATTTCTTACAACCTTCATCATGAAATTGCCTTATTAATCAGTTTATCTGTATAAATTTAATGCTCTTGATTCTGAAGGAAATTCTGATAAATTCAATTCTTTTTTGGTGAGTTTAAGTATTTTCTACATTTGCAAATGTGGAAAATTAATTTTGTAGCCACTGGGTAAAGGTTATGTTTCGTACTGCTACTTATTGCCCGTACTGAGCTATGCAACAGTTCTGCAAAGACCATGCAGTTTTCCACATAACACTGTTTTGTCGTACATGCACTTCCATGACATCAACTGTTGCACTGCACCACAGTTATATATAGCAGCCAATTCCATTAGATATTTCAGCATTGAGAAGTAGTGATTCCAAAAGTTTATGCTGGGGAGTAACATGTTTTCAATATTGCTCCATATGAATTCATAATAAGCAGTATTGTTGATTAGCAGAGCACATGGTCAGGCACAATTGCTGTGTGTTTATGGGAATGAGTGTCGACTCAAATTAAAACCTTTTTCAATAGCTTCAAACTTACTTCCCTGAGTCATCAGTGCAGGAAATGCCTAATATCATCAACCAAAATGAAATTCATACCTAAATGTTCTCAAAATCAAGCAAGTCTAACTTCCAACATATTAGGGGTATGCAAAAGTTTCTGCTGTTTTAAGGAGACAGGAACTATCATGAAACTAGTACACATTTATTCAACAAAATGTTGGCCGTTAGCATCAATGACCTTTTGCCATTTTTCAGTCAATAAATGAATACCCCTGTGGTAGAAGGACTCGAGTTTTGAGCTGAAGAACACAGTGATGAAATTTTCCACCTCTGGAACTGTGGTGAACCGCTGTTGGACTAGGGCATGTTGAATAGAGCGAAACAGATGAACGTCTGAGCGTGCAATGTCCGAGGAGTAAGCCGTGTGCACTAAAACCTCCCAGTGTAACTATTCAAGGGTTGATTTCACGGTGGTACCAACATATGGTTTGGCATTATCGTGTAACAGGATTACTGGGCGGCGTCCTTTACCTGTCCATGGGCATTTTTGCTTGATTGCGGCATTCAATTTCATCAACTGATCACTATATCATTGTGCAGTCATTGTTTCTCCTCCCGATTTCAACAGTTCAAAGTACAGCACTCCATGCATATTCCACCACACACACAACAGCACCTTTTCCTCCATAGATATCCTGTTTTGCAGTGGATGTTGATGGCTGGCCTGGGTCGACCCAGGATCGCTTGTGTACAGGGTTGTCGCAATAGACTCATTTTTCATTGTGAAATAGTGTAAATAATTGAATTAGACAGATTATTATGGAAGTATTTCCAAGCACTACTAAAGTTACCAGTAGTCTGACATGAAAACAACTAGTAAGTTACATCCCAAATGCTTCACATATGTTGCTAGATTTTACTTACTGTGTGTTGATATATCAAACATCTCCATTTACAGTAATCTTGGCACAGTTTAAAACAGTGGTACATACAACAATAATGTAGACAAAGCCCCAAAATTTTCAGGCATTAGTACAGTTTTTTCAAGAGATGCAAGGAGAAATAGCTTTGCATTAGGGACACTTATCTAATAGCACATTGGTCCACCTTTTTTGTGCAATCATGGCTCGCAGACATGGGATTATTTTACCTGTGTAGGAGCTATGAAATTATATGTGCTTGTTTTGGAAAGAGACTGACTGACAGTGTTTTCAAACCATAGTGCTATTGTCGGTGTCTTCCTTCTGTTAAATGTTCCACAGAACCCAAAAATAACCTCTGCCATGTACTTGTGGCCGTGTTGTTATTTCACATCCCTTTGTATGAATTTCCATTCACTGTGAACTTTTGGATGAATTGTTATTATGTGCAGAATTCATTCAGGACTTCCAGCTTAGGTAGGATTACATAATGTGAATTTGTGGGTTCATGAATCCCTCCCCTCACACACGCTGATGCAGGAAGTGGAAGAGATCAAGCAAATTCATAGCATAATCTTTTAAGTTCAAGGAACCAAAAATTTAAACTAATTTGAAATTGCTTCAGAACAAGTTAACAACAAATCTCAGCTAGTGCTCTCAGTTGATGAGAAATAACTTCTGGCTTTGAAGAAGGCTATCAGTGGAACAGATATTGCCACATATCTTTAAAAAAAATAATGAGGGCAATGAATATGATGGTGAATCTGAATGAAACACTTGTATTATAGGAATTAATAAAATATTTTATTGCAAAACTGGAGGTTTATGAATAAATTGCCTCAGTTTTAGATTAATCCCCCCCCCCTTTTAATGTGACATAAAGTAGGGGTGCAGCCTATTTTTGATTTATTACAGTATACAGCAGTATATAGTGACAAGAATTTCATGTCAAAAAATTTCACAGCTTTGTATATACAGTGGTTAAATGTGATCTTAAGGCTTAACTATTCTGTTTGTACCTTATCATTACAGCAAAACAAGTGAGGATGCACCATCCAGAATTGATAAAACTTTGGAAGATTTCTTTTCAATCTGTAATCAGATTGAGCTAAACTTGGTAAGTTTCCTGAGTTACTTGTATATTGTGAATATTTATTTAATGTTTATGTGTTTGTTAAATGCAATTTTGCATCAGTAGAAGTGACTAGTCACATTTTTTTTTACATGTGGAACTGATTGTTTCTTATAACAATGATAATATTATTGGGTATATAAATAAGTTTTGATGGATTTCCGTTCGGTGTGGTACTTATTACTGCTCACATGTATTTTAAGGTGGCAACACTGCGATATCGCAGTACGAGACATCAGAGTCAGTATACGACGTTCGATTTAGGTGCGAAGACGTATTTGTTTTACTCGATTGAAAATGTCAACTTTCTTCGTCCCTACAAAACAGCATTTGCGGAAAGTGTTAGTGCATTACTTTATTGTCAAGAAAAGTGCTGCCGACAGCTATCACTTAATGTCAGAAATCTATGGTGAACATTCCCCATCCATAAATACATGTGAATATTGGTTTAGACGATTCAAAAGGAACGATTTTGATGTCAGTGATAAAGAACGTTCTGGACCACCCAAAAAAATTGCTGATGCCGAATTGGAAGCTTTACTTGATGAAGATCCGTGCCAGACCCAAAAAGAACTAGCAGCAGCATTAAATGTTAGTCAACCATGCATTTCACAACGTTTAGCTGCCATGGGAATGGTGCAAAAAGAAGGGAATTGGGTTCCACGTGCTTTGCAGGAAAGAGACCTTGAACGTCAAAAAACCATTTGTGAATTGCTGCTTCAAAGACAAAAAAGAACATTTTTTATGCATTGTATTATTACTGCAGACAAGAAATGGATATGGTACGATAACCCTAAACAGCAGAAAGCATGGGTGAAGGCAGGTCCTTCAACGCCAAAACGTAATATCCATGGTTCTGGTCCCACCAGATGCTGCGTATCTGGTGGGACCAGAAGGGTGTGATCCACTATGAACTGCTGAAACTGTCAGAAACTATTACTGGTGATCGGTATCGAACCCAATTAATGCGTTTAAAACAAGCTCTTGTGCAAAAACGGCCGGAATGGGAGAATAGACACAACAAAGTCATCTTACAGCATGACAACGCAAGACCACGTGTTTCTCGACCCGTGAATAAGTACTTAGAAGGATCCGACTGGGAAGTTCTACCCCACGTGCCATATTTGCCAGATATTGCGCCATCAGATTACCATTTGTTCCGGTCGATGCAGTCAGCACTTTCTGGAGAACGGTTTAGTTCTTATGAAGACATCAAAAATTGGCTGGACAACTGGATCTCTTCCAAGGAACCGGAATTCTTCCTTCGGGGCATACGTTCACTGCCCGAAGATGGGGTAAAGTTGTAGCTTCAGAGGAAGAATACTTCGATTAATATTAAAATATTGTTTCTGTTCTCCAACAACGTGTTTTGTTCACCTCAAATCCTTCAAAACTTATTTATATACCCAATATATCATCACTTTTTTTATTATATCACATTTACCTTATGAAAATCCATCTTTTATAGCTTAAAACACACTATTGATTGTTTCTTATTTTGTAATTTATCATCTGTAATTGTAGCCAAGATAACGTTTCTGACTTATGCTTAATAAGTTCGGTCATTGTCATGCCTTAAGACACTGCTGTTTATTAGTCTGAGACAAAATGTAGTTTTAATAGAAAAACTATCATATAGTACTTAAAGACAGTATTTCTCACTACAAAGAAACAGTGTCAAATATGAAATAGGTTTATATACAACAACGATTCCATACAAATTGAGAGTAAAATCACACAAAATGAAGAAATATAGGTACAGCAAAATATATATTATTCTTTCACAAAGTACCTTCCCTCGAATGATATGCAATGGTCCTGTTTTTCAGTTCACTTTTCAAAGCATGTGGCAAAGGCATTTTGTGGAATCTGCTTTAGTGACCCCTGTACAGCTTGAATAACATCAGCATCTGTCTTGAATGTTGCATCACAGAACTTTTCCTTCACTGTTGGAAACAACTAGAAATCACACGGGGTGAGGTCTGGACTGTAGGCTGGCTGTGGCATGATTTCAATACTGCATTTTGTAAGAAACTGTTGAACACAAGCAGCCGCATGTGGGCGGGAATTATCATGGTGTGGAGTCCACCAGTTCTGGTCGCTTAATCGATATGTGTCTTTGCAGATGCTTCAAGACTGAAATGTAATACTCAGCATTTACAGTAATTTGTGGAGGAACGGCATGCTGGTAGACTACACCTTTATGATCAAAGAAAAGGATCACCACCACCTTCGCAGCTGATCTGGTTTGGCGGACTTTTTTCGGAGGAGGCAAACCTGTTCGTTTCCAGACACTTGTTGTGCGCTTCATGATGGGGTTGAAATAGTGGGCCCATGTTTCATCAGCAGTTATTACTGTGTTTAGGAAGTTTGGATTCTTTGCAGTCATTTGCTTCCACTCATGATACATGTGAACTCTGGCTAACAATTGTTCTCTCGTCAGGTGATGAGGTACCCATTTGGAACACAAACGATGCAGCAGTAATTTGTCACATAGAATGTGGAATGCCGATGTTTTTGAAATATGAGTTGAGACTATGTCTTCACACGTCATTCGTCGTTCTTTTTGCAGGATTGCCCAAACAGTGTTAACAATACGCTCCGTAACAACACTTTCAGGTCGACCAGGCCTTAGGAGCAAGTTCTGCTGATAAACATCCTCTTTTGAAATCATGGTGTTGCCGCCCCGGTGGCGCAGTGGTCTAAGGCGTTGGTCTCTGATCATTCGTCCGTAAGGGGTCCGGGTTCGAATCCCGGTGAGGCATGGATGTTGTGTTTGTCTTACGGCACTGGCTCTCTCCCTTCCCTGGAACCAGTGACCCTAAATTAGGGACGGGCGACTGCTTATAGCCCATTGAGTTGCTCACGGTGGTCGTTAAACCTCCAATCAAAAAAAAAAAAAAAAAAAAAAAAAAAAAAAAAAAAAAAGAAAAGAAATCATGGTGCCATTCAAAAAATTGTTGACTCACCCAAACATTTATTTTTGTAAGCTGTTTTCATTAAATCAACTGTTTCAGGAGCCGTTTTACCCAAAAGATAGCAAAATTTTATCGCACTACGCGTTTCACTTCTTAACTCTGAATCACTCACCTCCATAGCTGTATGGCAAAATGCAGGTGTACCTTAAACAACTGTGCAATAACAAAACCAGAAGCATCCGCCATGGCTAATAACTGTTGCCATAGATACCTCCTTAATTCAGTTAGTTGTCTGCGTGGTTATTTTTCCCCTTCACACTGTCAAAAAAATTACTCTTGTTTTTATGGAACGGCCTTTGTATAAATAAATACGAAAGTCTAGAAGTGTTGATCTTATGATTTTAATCACTCTGGGGCTGCTAAAGTTTAATCATTGTAGTGTCTTGTGCGCTATACATGAACACAGGGTTAGTGCATCATTAATGTCAAAAAAGTATAAGATATAGGTCTTGCTATTGGAATAACATTTTCTGAATTCATTAGCAAACAAAGAAATATATCTTGGGTACAAAAATGTATTTGATATTTCATATTTCTCCCCCATCCATCTGATCTGTTTCAGATTTTATATGTAGCCTATATTCAGAGTTCAAGCTGACTCAAAAAATGCTGTAGCTGATATGGGGAAAAAAGTTGTTGCGAAATGCTAAAGAAAGTTAGCTGCTTTTGTTGCTTGGAAGATCGTAACATCAAGGAATCGTTCACACCAACAACACTTTGGACATCGGTGGAAAACTATTGTTTATGGTCTTGGGGGAATGCCGTAGATATCACAGCTGATTCTGGTATAAACTTGAACTTTGAATTGGGAAGAATCTAATCCCTCTAGCCTCTGTAATCATATCCCACACCACCTTTTACGGAGTGCTCACAGCTCCACAGTGTATGAATGTGAGGGGGGGGTGAGCCAACAGTAGCTGTATGAACATACCTTAAGGATTAAGAAAATAGTGTTAGGGGAGTAAAGGATATGACTGATGATACCATGGGCACAGGAAGCTATCAAGTATTGAAGGAGGACAGAGAGAACTTGTTGAGTTACCGTTGGACCTGTGAAGAGACAGAACACTAATGATGATGATTAGGGGAGTGCTAGTCACTGCTAGAATTTTGGAAACTTTTTATTTACAGAAATAGAAAACCCGCAGCAGAATCTGCTAATGGGTTGATATTTAAACTGCTGGCGCCATTTTGCAACGGACGCTAATTTTTCTCTCGCATTTTAGATTAACATATCGCTTTGCGCGAAAATAACGACCATAACTTAACCTCTGCCTCTATTTATTGTGAAATATATGACATAGTAACTCATGAATCAATTCATTTATCTACAGCTGGTGTGAATTAGAGCACATTACATAGAAGGTGTTTAAGGGCTTCACTCCATTTCAAAATGGATTATATTTAGCCTGAGGCATAAAAATGCATCAAATTTTCTTTCAAATTTGAGGGGAAAAAATTTCCTTTTCCAAAATTTTAAAAATGACTTTTATGGGGGAAGGGGGAATGAGATGGGTCATTTGAAGAAAATTCAGTGATTCTCAACATTTAAAGAGGCTTCTTATCCATCAAAGGCTGTTCTCACTCTAGTTGTCCTTCAACCTGAAAAACAATGATTCAGTTGTTTCTATTTGTAAACTGATCAAGAGTGATTGAGCATGTAAAAAAATGCCAGTTTTGTATAGGTAATTGTAGAGTTAGTTATACAATTTGTTGGAGAAGTTGTAAGCTTTGGTTATAGGTCTTGTTAATCATCATAATGTCAGCAGGTAACAAGCAGCATAGAGTAGAGGTCTGCATAGGCTTTCATTTGAGAAGCCCGGCCTAGCCTGGACCCAAACTTCAGGGTAGCAGCTCAGTCTGTTACAGACTTCCATCATGTGTTCTTCTCCACGTATTGCACATAACACAAGGCTTCCTCTGGAGCAGGGTTTTCAACTCGTGTTGCGGTGCCCTTCTTATTGGCCAATGAAACATTTTGCACTAAGAAAATTCTAAAATGGAGAAAAATACATTTTTAAAATGAAAAAAATTATATCCAGGTATGACTTTGACATGGATATATGGACTTTGAATTTTCAAATCTGCTATGAACTATGCTGTGATGCATCATATAATTGAAATTTTTAGAATATTAAAATATCTTGACATATTAGGTACCTACTTTGGACTTCTTTGTAACATAGATACATTAATTGCATTGTTTCTTTTTCTGAAAGATAAGTTTTAGGATTGAAAACCTCTCTGAATTTTTACTTTTCTTTTTCATGTAACCTACAAGTTCTATTCCATTTGTCATGTGGTCCATGATTAACAAGTGGTTGAAAACCTCCTACTGTAGAGAAACAATTCTAGTATACTGAACTAATCAGCCTTATTAGTAAAGGGAATGCAACCTAGAGAGATCTACCATTTCTCATAGGAATTCCTCCCATAGATGAGATTTAAATCTGACTACATACATCTGTTACAAATGTAAATGCGATTCCTCTTCTATGCTTAAGTATAAACAATGTAGCACTTCATCCCCAAATATATAAACACATACTTCAACCTTCATCTCCATCCCAGCAGTGAATCGTGCTACAAGCTCACTTTGGTTTTGTCAGGTTAAAAATTGTTTATGTAAACATATCTCAAAAAGAAGAAAAAACATGTGTTTTTGTCACGAAAACCAATGTAATAATAACAGAATCTGATTTCCACCTTTAAAGAAATAAACCATCCCATTTCTGACTCTCATCTTACAGCCCTGTATGTCGATTTCAGCTGTAATTAATTCAAAGTATCTGGGGGTAGAAACATCATTTGTCTCACTCAGTGATCTTCACCATCAGTCATTTTTTTTTTTTTTTTTTTCGTTTTGCGAGATGAAAAGTTTTTATTTACTCCAGAAGCAAAATGCTAAACCTTGCAGTACAGACTTTGCTTTGCCCAAGCCCAGAATGTTCACTTAACAGACGGGAAAAAAAAAAAAAAAAAAAATATGCCAGGCCTGTAGACCTCAAGCTCAAAGTAACGGAAAAAAATCTTCCTATACATCCTCCTAGCTTCATCCTTTTTTGTTCAATGTCTTTCACTTATCATTGTGAAACATTTTCCCTCAAAAGCTCTGAATTTCTCAAAATCCCACTAATTTACTGTTGTGGATTCATTCATGGTGGCTGAAGGTGAGACTGATTGACCAGGCTGCACTTTTTTCAAATTTTAATATACACTGATGAGCTATTACATTATGGCAACCTATCTAATGAGCTAGAGAACCCTCTTTAGCCTGAAAACAGCGACCACTCGGCAAGGCATCAATTTGATGAAGTGGCGATAGGTATCCTGGCTATCTGGTACTATAATGTCAGCAGCAGGTCCTCCAGTTCCTGTACATTTTGGGGTGGTGGTGATTTAGCGCAAACCTGTTTTTCCAGGTCGAATTACACATGTTCCATTGGGTTCATGTCAGGTGAATTTGGAGGCCAGGGCATTAACAGAAAGTCACCACCATGTTCCTGGCGATTCTGGCAGTGTGGCATGGTGCATTACCCTGTTAGTAATGGCCACCACCAGCAGGGAACACAATTGTCATGAATGGGTAAACATGGTCCTCAACGATGTTCAGATACATGACAGCTGTCAGGGATTGTGCTATTGGTATAATGGGGCCTAAAGTGTCCCAACGAAACATCGCCCACAGCATAACACCACCGGCCTGTTTCCGTCCAACAGTGCATCCAGGTGCCATACTCTCCGTTGGTAATCAACGTATCTGCACTCCACCGTCTACGCGATGCACCAGGAATCTTGATTCATCAGACCAGGGCATTTTCTTCCAATCATCCACGGTCAAATCTCAATGATTTGGGGCCCATTTCTTGCATTGTTGGTGATGACGTGCAGTGAGCATGTGGACCCGTCTGGGTCTTTTGCTATGCAGGCCCATGCACAGAAGGCTGCGGTGAACTGTATGCTGTGACACATTGCCCTGATCATCACTGTTGTAGCTGCGGGTGATTTGTCACACTGTGACCCTGCAGGCAGTGTAAACAATGCGCAACAGTCTCTGCACCCCTCTGGCATTAGTGAACTACAGACGACAGTTCGTTGTTTGGCCATCTGTGCACCACTTTTGATATGTACTCACTACAGCAGCACTTGAAAGACCCACAAGTCGCGCATTTCCGAGATCATAGTTCCGAGGCGACGTGCTATCACAATTTGTCATTTATCAAACTCTGATAAATCAGCAGCTTTTCCCATTCTGACTTCGAACACTCTAATAACCGAAAGCTGGTCTTCGGGTTGTATATATACTGCTCTGTGAACTTCATCTGCACTACCGTTTGGTCTCTAGGCTGGGGGCGGTCATGATGTAATGGCTCATCGGTATAAACCATAGTAGCAACACAACAACAACCCTAAGTCTAGTAACATTTAATTTTTATTTCATCACAGGGATTGTTAGTCCTTACTACAGAGTTTTATCTAATTCTGAGTGCTGTATTTGGTTCATAGGGATTTGGCAGTGAACAGGACAAAACAGAGACAGTAGGTCATTATTTAGAAGACGAAAAACAAATATATAAAAATTAATTCTAAAGATAAAATGTTACAGCACTGACTTAGTTAACTGCATTGGCATTACTGTCTTACTAAAGAATTATGTTTATTTCTAAAAATATTTTTAGTCAATCACTTTTATTTTATTTTGTTTTGTAATTGTAGTTTGATTGAAATTAAGATTAAGAGGACATTTGATCACTAATCCCATCTTGTCTGGCCCTCCATACATACACCTTGCCCCTATCTTGAGTTTCGAAAATCTAGGCGTGGGTGTGTTATGACATTGGAAAAGTTTGACCGACTCATGCACACACGCACACAGACAAACAAACAAAATAAATACCTATATGTAAATGTACAGTAAAAGAGGTAATATCAATACTAACTCTGCCCAACTCAACTCATGCCACACATACTCTCACCAAGATATTTACAAATTTGCATATTTGCAGAAGCAATTTGTGTTAAAAAAATTTAAATAGTGTCTGCAATTATTATAATCCTAATAACATTGCAACTCAATGGAAAGAGTTGATAAAATTTGAAAAGAAATGTAGTATCAAAAAGAAGTCCTGCTTTATCAGCAGCTGTAGCTGGGTTGTCACATTCTCTTAAATGTCTTAAATGTTTGCAAGTCCCTTTCCTGTCAATATTTATTTCAGTCTGGGGAACAAAAAATAGTTGCTGCTGCCAGATCAGGCTAATGTGATTGATGGTTCAATCCAACAACGACTTGGTCAGTTAGAAGAATTTGATATTGGTTCTCTGCTACATTTTTGCCATTTCTTATTGACATACATACATGTCACTAAGTTGTTCTCTGAGATTCAGAGGTTAGCTCCAGAAAGAAACACAAACTACCAGCTCATTTTTACTTACTGTTGCCGTATCAAACTTCTCCATTTACAGTGATCTTGACATACAACTCCGGCTTCACTCGCATCCATTACACGCCGTACAGAAGTTCTTCTATACTTCATACTCATAATTTTTTTCTTATGCAGACACTTCTGAATCTGATCCTCCCATGACTTCCTTGGCCTTCCTCTGCCTTTCCATCCTGCCACTTGGGCTACAAAGATTTTCTTAGTAAGCATCTCATCACTCATTTCAACATGGCCAAACCACCGAAGCATATTAGTCTCCACCTTGCTAACAACATTTTGCTTGACATCACACAACTGCAACACATCTTCATTCCTCACCCAATCAGAACGTTTCTTGCCACCCACCCCCATAAGTAACTCATTTCTCCAGCACACAAATGACTCCTATGTTTCTTCTGCAGTACCCAGGTTTCACTGCCATTCATCAGAGTAGGAACAATTACACTCTCATTTACAGCCATGTGGGACTCTCTTGAGAACCCATCATTCCTGTGAAAACCTCCCAGAGCAGCCATAACTTTCTATGAAGAATTCACTCGCCTACTAATTTCACCATCCAATTTGTTCTCTCTGTCAAACATGCTTCCTAAATACACAAACTCACTCACTTGGTCAATCACTGTGCCATTTAGACTTACATTACATTCAGTGCTATCAGTTCCTCTCTCAAAAACCATAATATTGGTTTTTCTCTTATTTATACTCAGTTTGAATTTCATGCAAACTTCGTACATCCGGGACAACATACTCTGCAACTCACTTTTGCTCTCTGCCAACAGGACAGTGTCATCAGCATACATCAATCTGCACACACAGATATCACCAAGACATAAACCAGTATTATCTATTTTGGCATCACGCATGCACTCATCCATAAATATATTAAACAGTCATGGTGACATTACACAACCTTGCCTGACTCCTGCACCAATAGAAAACCATTTTGATAAAACACCATTCACTTGTACATAGGCTTTACTGCCAGCATACATGGCTTTTGCACTATTAAGTAGATTCCCAGTAACACCATATTAATTCAATACCTTCCACAAAAGTGTCCTATTTACTCGGTCGTAAGCTTTCTCTAAATCTATGAAGGAAGCAAAAAACTTTCTTACCAACAGCCAGATACTTTCCAATCATCGTGCGTAATGCAAAAATCTGGTTAGGGCAGCCTTTACCAGGTATAAAATCACTCTGGACATCCCACACTTTCTCTGATGTAAGACCCCATACTTTTTCAATAACGACCTTACCAAACACTTTCCCTGGCACACTTAATAGGCTAATACCATGATAGTTCTTGCAGTCAGTCTGATCACCCTTTTCCTTATACAAGGGAACAACGATAGCATCCTTCCAATCCCAAGGGACCATTCCTAACTCCCAACACAACTGACAAATTTCAGTTAACCAATCAATTACAGAGTCACCACCATATTTCAACATCTCAGTAGTTATGCCATCAACTTTTGAAACCTTACCATTCTGAAGAGATTTCAGAGCTTTACACACTTCTTCTCTTGAGATCCCTCCTGTGCTTTCATCCTTTACTGTGCCATCATCTGCATCTGTCTTAGAATCATTTTTGCTTTCTTGATCTAATAACTCACAGAAGTATTCACCCCATCTTTCACTTAACTCAATGGGCTCCCATATCATTTCCCCAACCCTATTCTTCACACAACTTAACACTTTGTTTCCTCTAATTTTTCCTGTCTCATGTACTTCCAGAAAGACTTCCTATCTTTCCAAAATGCCAATTCATACCTTTCCACCTTCTCCTTCCTATCTTTTGCCTTACTCTGGCAAACCAGCTTATTTCTTATTGACACACCTTGTATATTTAATGTATATTTAAAGTGATGTAATAATGACTATGTTTTTATGTAATTTTGAATAATGATAAATTGTTGAAAAATATTCCAAGAATTCTAAAAGCATAATCCATCCATCCGAACCTGGCAGTCGGGAAATTTAACTCTCCCACATTTAGGGGTGGTAGCAGGCATGATAATGTGCCTCATTCCCTGTGGAACTCACATGAATGGCAAGTTGTTAAATTGCTCTCAGTAGTCGTTTGTGGGATAAGGTGGGGTGGGGATATAGACAGAAGATTTTCTCCCTATTACAAGAACGGAGAAAAAAGCACCCGACGGATGATCGGGAACCTAATTAATCGTTCTCTGTGTGGTCAACTGAGCTTTTGGAAAGTGATTGTTACAATGGAACCCGCTGGCTGTAACACTCTCTGACAGGAGCAATGCCTTTAAGCAAATAACATTGGAACAAACTGGGTGGGATGGAGAAGACTTGCAAATCCTCACTACTATCATGGCTTATCATGCCGGCTACTACCCCTAAATGTGGAAGAGTTCAATTTTGCCGATTGCCAAGTTCAGATGGATGGAGTATACATCCAGAGTTTTATGCAAAATTGCTGCATAGATTGCCTAATACCCTGTGCAATTTAGCCCAGTTCTTCTTTGGAAAGAATGTCACTAAAGCATATTTTGGAATGTTCTTCAACAATATTTTTTTTTCTTGTATGGGGTGTTAGACACTGAAATATTGCTATATATAAAAATTATAACTTCAGTTTATAATGTGTTAACTGTTTAAACCCACAGTTTAAAGTGTTTGTGTTTATTTACTTTTTTCCATGTCTCTCTCTCTCTTTTTAATGTAGAAAGCTATTCAAGAATGTACCTTGCAGCAGAAAGACAGTGCCCAATACCTTCCATTAAATGTGTTGCCCAATAAAACAGACCCTGCAGGTGGGCCAACCCAAGAGTGGTTGTCCTACAGCCAATACCTCAGCACAATTAAAGGCCAAGTAAATTTTGGGAAAGCAATACAAGAAATGCTAACTGAAGGAGCTAGGAAAGTTACACAAGGGGATTAATTTTCAAGTTATTAAAAAGAAAAAAGAACTTAGGTACTGTATTTATGTGTGCTTGTATATATCAATGGTATTCTTGTGAAGTTTTTGCACTTGCATATATAAGAAGAAAAAGAAATAAAATATTTACCAACAAGAATATTTTTTTCATCTCTGCTCAGTATTATGGAAATGCATTCATCCTTCTTGTCGCACTTAATTATAAACAATAATGTAAAATGTACATAACAGTGGATGAAAAACTAAACAATCCTTTAAAAAAAACATTCATAACAGGAATAAAAAACACTTACTGACTTTACTCAGATTAAAATAACTGAATTCTATTTTAACTTGAAGAGATTTCCATTATTCTTCATATAAAGATTTAGAGGCTAGAAAAGTCTGCAAATACAAAAGAACGCAAAAGATATGAAAAATAATAAACTCTTCAAGTTAAAATAGAATTTAAAAAACATTCAGTCAAATCCCAGAAATCTTCACTACTATCCTTAACAGAAGTGGGCAGTTGACTTAATATCTTATGCCATTGCCACATAACCATGTATCATTGTCAATAATTCTTGGTCCACTGCTGGATGAAGGTCTCTCCAAATCTCTTTTATAACACTCTCTCCTAAGTAATTGTCTTCCATGTCGCTCCAGTACACTGAATTCCCTTCACCCGTTTCCCAAATGGTCTTCTTCTGGGTCTCTTCTTGTCTTTTGGTATCCAGTCTAGTATTCTCAGTCCATGGCTGGATGAAAGTCTGCCCAAGTTTTTCACATCACTCTCTTGGGTAATTCTTTTTCATGCCATTCTGGCATGCTGCTGGAACTTCCTCCACCCAGTTCCCAAATGGTCTTCTTGATCTTTTTGTGTCTCTTGGTATCCACTCTAGTGTTCTCAGTCTATTGCCAGATGAAGGTCTTCCACAGTTTCTTTCGTAACCCTCTCTCTTGAGCAATGCTCTTTCATATCATTCTCACATGTTTTTAAATTTCATCCATCCATTTTCTAATTGGTCTTCTGGGTCTTTTTTCTGTCTCTTGGTATCCAGTCTAGTATGTCACTTGTCCAACCGTTGCTAGTTCTAGTTGTAGGTCCAGCCCATTGCCACTTAAGAGTCTCTACTTTGGTGAGGATGTCATCAACTCTTGTCATTTTCCTCATCCATGAGTTGTTCTTCTTATCTTTCTTTACCAGTCAGTTTCTGTTATATTTGTGGGAAATTTACCATTAAAGAAAAAAGAGCAGAAACATTGCAAACTTGTAAAATATTGGGTTGGTGTGAAGGAAATGTCCGGCAAAAGACCAGCAACCATGGACGGTGAGAACTGAAAAGTAATACAACTTACCTAGGCAAAATAATCCCCTTTGGTATTGACACATAGTTGTAATCTGTGCGGCAAGGCCATGATCCTGGAATAAAAAAAAGTCTTGTGGCTGGGACCTGAAGAAGCCATCAACTGCACATTGAACCTCTTTATCTGTCGTGAACTTTTTCCCAGACAGGAAGTGATCCAGGCGACGAAGCAGATGATAGTCTGTTGGAGACAAGTCTGGGTAATAGGCAGAATGAGGCTGTGCTTCATAGCCCAGGGCATTTAGTGCCAGCATCTTTCGTTGGGCGTTGTCCTGGAGCAGAAGAACACCATGTCTGTTGACTAAAGCCGGTTGTTTCTGCAGAAATTTCCGATGCATCTGGTGTAATACAACACAATAACATTGTGCAGTGATGGTTTGGCCTCTTGCCAAGAAACTCCGATGAATTATCCCGGCTATGGACCACCAGAGAAGAAGCATAATCTTCTTGGTGTGTAGGGGTGGCTTAGGGGCTATCCAGCAGACTGTGCCTTGCTGTGCATTGTGCAGATCATTTCCGATTATCATAAAGGACCCACTTCTCGTCGCAGGTGACGTTTCAATGCAGTAGAGGTTCCTGTTTATTCCTGGCAAGCAGTGACGGGCAGTCTTCCAAACGCCTAGTCTTGTTTCCAGTTGTCAACTCATGCGACAGCCACATGTCCAGCTTTTTTACTTTACGCAATGTAGCCAGACACTGAACAACTGTCATGTGGTGGACACCCACCTCTGCCGCTATCTCACAACACGTTTTTCGAGGGTCTGCTTCAACCATGCGTAACAGAGCATAGTCAGAAACAACAACAGGTCGGTGACCACGTGCTTCGTTTTGCAGGTCCGTACCTCCGCTTCGAAACTTCACAAACCATCGCCGAATGGTTCGTTCGTTGGCTGTATTCTCCCAAAACGCTTTGTTAACTTTTCGAGCAGCAATTCCTGCAGAATGGCCCAGTTTAAATTCATGCCGAAAGATGACTCTCAAATCCGGTGTCTGCATGTTTTCTGTGCAAGCCACGTTACGTCCAAGCAAACCATGCCTGAACATTGTTCTTCACACCTGTGCTAGCTCTATTTATAGCAACTGTGTCATGTAATACCTACAACACCTGTGGGTGGTTCCATTCCAACCACTGCTCGTTTGCACCATACATTTCATTTGCACCAACCCAATACATGAAACAGCACCATTCCACACAGGTGAATGGTGCTATTTCATGCCTCTCTCTGTTCTGTCAACTGATGAGGAACCCATCAAGTAATCGACTTACTCAGTTGAATTTTTCCTAGAAGAATGGAATTGATGCTCCCCAAAAACTAATATTTAGAATGTTAGCAATCTCTTGATGCGCAATTCCTGGATCTTCTTCGATCAGGGCTTTCATTTTTCCAACATTGAGATTAGTAGTGGACATTCTCAGTCTTCCACTTCTAGGGTCATCTTGAAGGGTTCTCTTTCCATGTTTAAACCCACCATACCAATTAAGCTCAGTGGTATGTGAAGGGGGCTATATCAGGGAAAATTGTGGACAAGTTCTGAAAGCATTTCTCTGCCGGTTTTAAAGTCGTAGAAAATCAGTGCCCGCCAAGCATGTCTGGTGAACGTTGGAATAGGTTGTGACCTTCACTCCTTTGGCAGAGTGTAGAATAAAGATGGGTGACTTGGTGTTGTTACATCACCTGGTGATGTGTAATAAAGGTATAAGCTTTACAGTGCCCCAAAAAGTTAGTGGTTTGGAAATTTCGTGTATGCATATCCTGAAATTTTCTGAACCACCTATGTGTAACGTTTGTTTTAAAGTACTAAGGCAAAGGGTAGGAAATAATCCATTCATTTGGTGTTCCAATAATCTAGAGGTAACTAAAAAAATCACAGTGATGACTGCTACTTTTTATCTTAAAAGTTGCAAGAATACAATACTGAAAGCAAGGAAGAGATTTTGTATCCAAGTTTTCCACCATCTATACGACCTATAGCTGATGGACTAGGCATATCAGTTCTAATACCACCTGAAATCCTTGAAGATGCTCTTGTATGCTCTGAGTGAGTGAGGGAGTAGTTACAATGAGGAGAGTGATAGAGCTATAAGACAACCACAAGTTTTTCTCAAAGTGAGTTTAATTATCTGGTGAGACTTGGGCCTTGCTAAAGATTCTGCACAGATTGTAGGCTCAAGACTGAAATAAAAAAAAATATTAAACCTGGTGCATCATTTGCTTGGTATCAAAACTAGGAAAGAGAATTTTATTATGCTCAAGAAGGTGATTTCATCTACTCCAGAAATGCTGGTTTAATAAAAAAAAGTTTACGGCCTGGTAATAATGTTAACGAGTAAAAACTTTTCGTACATACATATATACATATCACTAAGCTGCTCTCTGAGATTCAGAAGTCTGCTCCACAAGGAAATACAAACCACCAGATAAATTTTTAATTGATTATATCCTTACTATTGCCATTCCAACTTCTCCATTTTACAGCTATCTTGACACACAACTTGGGTTTCACTGACATTCATCACATGATGTAAACAAGATGTTCTGTACTTCATACTCATAATGTTTTTCTCATGTAGACACTCCTGAATCTAGTCCTCCCATGACTTCCTTGGCCTTCCGCTCTCTGCCTTTCCTGCCACTTGGGCTGAAAAAATTTTCTTAGTAAGTATCTCATCACTCATTCTTTCAACATGGCCAAACCACCCAAGAGCGGTTCTAGAGTTGCAGTCTGGGGGGGGGGGATAATATTTGATAAGCTTATGTAAACTATTAACTATAGCATGTAATAATAACTAATATTTCATGAAATTTAGCTATTTAAATTAAAATTGTTTAATATATATTCTAATTGAATTATATTAATTAAATTAATATTCATTAATTCAATTAATTATTAAAAACATTACTGTTTATTCACACAAATAAAATCAAATGACGAACTCCAGTCTTCGGTTCTTCATATTTGCAAATCTGTCAATAACATTGTCCACTGATATGAAGATATCTCGATGAACATGAAGAAGGGCAAGGCCAACCAATCTCTCTTGCGTCATTGTTGTTCTTAGCCACGTTTTCAACCTTTTTAATGCTGAAAAACTCCATTCACTCGAAATCACATTCACTTGAAATCACATTACACAACTGCAGCACATCTTCATTCCTCACACAATCAGAGAGAGTCTGGGCACAAACTTCCCGTAAGTAACACGTCTCTCCAGCACACAAATGATTCCTATGTCTCTTCGGCAATACCCAAGTTTCACTGCCACACATCAGAGTAGGAACAATTACACTTTCATATGTCGTTGGCCTCTGATCATTCGTCCGTAAGGGGTCCGGGTTCGAATCCCGGTCAGGCATGGATGTTGTGTTTGTCTTACGGCACTGGCTCTCTCCCTTCCCTGGAACCAGTGACCCTAAATTAGGGACGGGCGACTGCTTATAGCCCATTGAGTTGCTCACGGTGGTCGTTAAACCTCCAATCAAAAAAAAAAAAAAAAAAAAAAAAAAAAACTTTCATATGCAGCCATTTGGGACTTTCTTGAGAACCCATCATTCCTGTGAAAACCTTCTAAAGCAGCTATGACTTATAATGAAGAATTCACTCACCTACTAATTTCACCATCTAATTTGTTCTCTCTGTCAAACATGCTTCCTAAATACACACTCGTTCACCTGGTCAACCACTGTGCCATTTAGACTTATCTTTCATTCAATACTAACAGTTCCTCACTCAAAACCCATAACTTTCATTTTTCCCTTATTTATACTCAGTTTGAATTTCATGCAAACTTCATACATTCGGGACAGCATACTCTGCAATTCACTTTTGCTCTCTGCCAACAGGACTGTGTCATCAGCATACAGCAATCTGCACACACACAGATATTACCAAGACACATACATACATACATACATATCACTAAGCTGTTCTCTGAGATTCAGAGGTTAGCTCCAAAAAGAAATACAAACTACCAGATATTTTTACTTACTGTTGCCGTATCAAACTTCTCCATTTACAGCGATTTTGACATACAACTCGTGCTTCACTAATATCCATTACACGCCGTACACAAGATCTTTTATACTTCATACTCATAATCTTTTTCTCATGCAAACACTCCTGAATCTGATCCACCCATGTCTTCCTTGGCCTTCCTCTGCCTTTCCTTCCTGCCACTTGGGCTGAGAAGATTTTCTTAGTAAGCATTTCATCACTCATTCTTTCAACATGGCCAAACCACCGAAGCATATTGGTCTCCACCTTGCTAACAACATTTTGCTTCACATCACACAACTGCAATACATCTTCATTTCTCACACAATCATATCGTGTCTTGCCACAAACCCCACGTAAGTAACGCATTTCTCCAGCACACAAACGACTCCTATGTTTTTTCTGCAGTACCCAGGTTTCACTACCATACATCAGAGTAGGAACAATTACACTTTCAAACACAGCCATGCGGGACTCTCTAGAGAACCCATCATTCCTGTGAAAACCTCCCAGAGCAGCTATGACTTTCAAAGAAGAATTCACTCGCCTACTGATTTCACCATCCAACTTGTTCTCTCTGTCAAACATGCTTCCTAAATACACAAACTCACTCACCTGGTCAATCACAGTGCCATTTATACTTACATTACATTCGGTGCTACCTGTTCCTCTCTCAAACACCATAACTTTGGGTTTTCCCTTATTTATACTCAGTTTGAATTTCATGCAAACTTCATGCATCCAAGTCAACATACTCTGCAACTCACTTTTGCTCTCTGCCAACAGGACAGTGTCATCAGCATACAGCAATCTGCACACACGGATATCACCAAGACATAAACCACTATTATCTATTTTGGCATCACGCATGCATGCATCCATAAATATATTAAACAGCCATGGTGACATTACACAACCTTGTCTAACTCCTGCACCAATGGAAAACCATTTTGATAAAACACCATTCACTCGTACACAAGCTCTACTACCAGCATACATGGCTTTTACACTATTAAGTAGATTCCCAGTAACATCATACTCATTCAATACCTTCCACAAAAGTGTCCTATTCACTCGGTCATAAGCTTTCTCTAAATCTACGAAGGCAGTAAAAGCTTTCTTCCCAACAGCCAGATACTTTTTAATCATCGTGTGTAATGCAAAAATCTGGTTAGTGCAGCCTTTACCAGGCATAAAACACAAACTACTATTATCTGTTTTGGCATCATGCATCCATAAATATATTAAACAGCCATGGTGACATTACACAACCTTGTCTGACTCATGCACCAATGGAAAACCATTTTGATACAACACCATTTACCTGTACACAAGCTCTACTGCCAGCATACATGATGGCTTTTACACTATTAAGTATTGGGTTGTCGGAAAAGTCGTGACGCATTTTGGCACCCGATGGTGGTTGGGCGGTTTTGGAAGTACTAGAGGCATGCACAGCTCTGTTATTGCTATATCATTTGACAGGTGCCAGTTCTAGCTGCAGTCTAAAAGAAATAGTGAGCGATTTGTGGAGATTTGACATCAAGTTGATGATGGAAGACCAAACTGTGCAGTTTCACCATATTTTACTTCCGTAAAGGGAAGAATGCAGGTCAAGCTTGTGAAAAGTTGCGTAAAGTGTACGGCGATAATGCTCTATAAGAACGTCAGTGACAGCGGGGGTTCAAAAATTCCGGGCTGGTGATTTTGACCTCAACGATGTTCCTCGGTCCGGGAGGCCCACCGAGGTTGATGACGGCCAAATAAAGTAATTGATTGAGTCAAACCCATGTTTGATGACACGAGAGATTGCAGACACATTGCACATCCATCATTCAAGTGTTCACGGCCACCTGAAGAAGCTGGGATACGTAAGCAAGCTCGATGTGTGGGTTCCTCCTGGACTCAAAGAAGCTCAATTGACAGCGTGTACAAACATCTGCGATATGCTCATTAAACGTGAGGAAAACTATTCTTTTTGAAGAGACTGATAACTGGTGATGAAAAGTGGATTGTGTACAACAATGTGCTATGCAAACGGTCTTGGTCCTGACGTGCTGTTTCGCCTCAAACGACATCCAAAGCAGACATTCATCAGCGGAAGGTTCTAGTCTCAGTGTGGTGGGATTTTAAAGGTGTCATGTTTTTCGAGCTCCTACCATGGAACCAAACAATTCTAATGTGTACTGTCCGCAATTGGACAGTTTGAACGAATCCATCATCCAGAAACGTCCAGAGCTCGTTCATCATAAAGGTGTTGTGTTCCATCACGACAACGCGAGACCACACACAAGTTTGATCACCTGCCAAAAATTATTGGAGCTTGAGTGGAATGTGTTGCCACTCCCAGCATACTAGCCTGACCTTGCGCCATCAGACTTGCACTTGTTTCGCTCTCTTCAACAGTCCTTGCGTGGTACAACGTTCATTTCAGATGAGGCTGTAAATCAGCACCTTGTACAGTTTTTCGCCCGAAAGACAGGTCCTTCTATGAACGAGGCATTCTGCAGCTCACTGAAAGATGGCAAAAGATCATCAAACAAAACAGGCATTATATCATTGATTGATCTTTGTTCTTTCTATGAATAAATGACCTTTGCAAAACATGGCTAAGATAAGTCATGACTTTTCCGACAATCCAATAGATTCCCAATAACACCATATTTATTCAATACCTTCCACAAAAGTGATCTATTTACTGGGTCGTAAGCTTTCTCTAAATCTATGAAAGCAGCAAAAACTGTCTTACCAACAGCCAGATATTTTTCAATCATCATATGTAATGCAAAAATTTGGTTAGTGCAGCCTTTACCAATCATAAAACCACTTTGAACATCCCACACTTTCTCTGATGTAAGACCTTGTACCTTTTCAATAATGACCTTACCAAACACCCTTGCACATTCAGTAAGCTAATACCACAATACACTGAAGAGCAATTGAATTAGAGATACCTGTCTAGTAACGTGTAGCACCACCTTTCGCCCTGATGACGGCTGTAATTCGTCTCAGCATGGACTCGATAAGACACCAGAAGTGTTGTGAAGCCATACGGATCCACAGCCCCTGAACAAGCTCCCACAGTTCACGAAGATTTGATGGAGGGGGGTCAGAGCCTCGCCCACCTCTCTCGATGGGATTGAGGTCAGGTGACCTAGCTGGCCAAGGAAGTGAGGTCACGTCGGTGGAGTGTTTCATCCAACCATTCGGATACATTTCGGGAGCGATGACACGGTGCATCGTCTTGTTGCAGGATGAGGTCCCCAGTGGGATGTTGAAGATGCACAAATGGGAGCAAATGGTCGTCCAGTATTTTCCGGGTAACGTTGACCTGTGAGGGATGATGTCACACGTACCAGGGGTCCCATTTCAGTCCACGTAAACAGTCCCCAGACGAGAATGCCACCCCCATCAGCTTGGAGAGTACCCTGCTGGCAAGAAGGATCCATCACTTCATGTGGTTTGCGCCGTACTTGTATCCTGCCATCCGTATGTACCAACATGAATCTCAACTCATCAGTCCAGGCAACATTTCCCCACATGTCTAGGGTCCAGTGGCGATGATCCTGCGCCCATGCTAATCTTTGCACTCTGTGATGTGCGGTCAGCAGCGGTACCCTCGTGGGACGATGGCTTCTGTACCCCATAGCGAGGAGATAGTTCTGGATGGTGTGGCTGCTTACACGTTTTTGTGCACTAGCGTTAAATTGCCGAGTGATTTCTTGCACTGTGTCACGTCTCTTCGCTGTTACAATGCGAGTAGCCAACAATGACCCCACTCATCCACACACCACGGCAGTTGGCCCTTGCAGGGATGGTTTAACCGGATTCGATGTACTCACGGTGCACCCGTGACACAGTGGCTCGTGAAAATCACAGTGCCTGCACGACTTCCGAGATGGAGTGACCCATTCGTCAGGTCCCGACAATTTCCCCACGATCAAATGCGCTTAGATCCTTCGTCTTACCCATACTGCGCCCGACTCTTACCGATTCCCATTGCATCACTCCTTATATTGTCGTATCGCTGCATACGTCATGTCGTTTCCGTTTACAGGGCCGCCCACAGCGCCACATTTGCATAACGCCAGCTGTCTGTAATTCAATTGCTCTTCAGTGTAGTTCTTGCAGTCAGTAGGATCACCTTTTCCCTTATACATACAAGGAAATAATGATAGCATCCCTTCAATGTTGAGGGACTATTCCTAACTCCCAGCACAATGGCAAATTTCAGTTAACCAGTCAATTACAGAGTGACCACAATATTTTAACATCTCGGCAGTTATGCCATCTACTCCCGGAGCCTTACCATTCTGAAGAGATTTTAGAGCTTTACTCACCTCTTCTCTTGAGATGAAAAACTTTTCATCAGTTCTTCAAAACAGTCTTAAGGAAGTTATTTTACATAATGGCAGCAAGTAAGTTTTTGTGGGCCATTTGGTGCAACTGAAGGGAAGTTATTAAAATCTGGCACCGATTCTAACTAAAATTAACAAAAATGTCCACAGATGGATGATTTGTGGGGAATAAAAGTTATTTTGTATGCTACTAAGGAAACGGGATACACACAGTTTCTTGTGTGAATGGAATAGCAGAGCAAAGAGTCTTCACTGGGAACAGAAAAACCAAACTGGCTGAATAGACTTACACTTAGAACAAATAATGTTGTGTAAGACAGTTTGCTTGATCTGGAAAGATCCAGTTGAACTTCTAGAAATAAAACTTGGTTTAACACGTTCACTGCGTTATGACCCACCCATGGGTCATAATGCGTTAACTTCTACATTTTTCAGAGGAGGGAAAAAAAAAGTTTATATACATAAATCTGTAATGGATATCTGTCATTTTATGTATATACCTTTAAATGACCCACTGGTGTGTCGTACAGCACTGTATTGAAACAGTTATGACCCCCGGTGGGTCGTAACGTACTACAAAAACTTCGCCGCAGCGAACGTGTTAATGAAACATTTTGTAAAAGCTTCGCCACAAAGTCGAGAGGTTTTTGTGCTAAAAGGTTACCAATGTTATCAGATGGCAAGTTCAAAAACAAGGTTTTCATGGCCCCTGGAATTTGATTTTCCTATTTTCCAGGCTTGGAAAGTCCTTAATTTTTCATATTCTTGTGGAAGGTCCTAGAAATGTCCTGGAATTTTTCCTTGCAATGAAAAAAAAGTCTATCTTTAGATTAATTGCATCGCTTTGTTCTAGCTCCCTGTGGAGTCTGCTTGCAATGGCGTGATTTTCTTTCATGGAATGTGGAGATGTGATGTTATCTCATGTGATACTGGAACAAGATTTTTGAGTGCCATATTTCCAGCGACCTTAGTTTGTGACATAGCAGTGGTGTACAGTTCGAGTCATGGCAGTGTGTGATAACCTTCCTGTGAGTCCAAGATGGCCATTCCTTCTAGTATGTGCTTTCCTCAGTGAAAAACAGATTAATATCTGGCCTCCTTGCTTACCATTGTGCTTGAGAATAGATGATTATGGAATAGGGAATCTTCAGTGCCATGACAAAACCATTTGGTATTATTGTCATTCTGCTGAATTCCAGTTACTTCATACGAGTTACATACAGCACAATTTTTATGGGGGTTAATTTTGCCACTTCATTGAACATGTAGTACATGCCCAAGAACATTCTGCAACAGTGGAACCCAAATGACTTCATAAGAATTCTAAATGCATAGTAAATTTCACCCCAATTTGGAAAATATAAGGGTTGCCCAAATGAAAGTGAGACTTGTGTAATAGCATCGTCGTATAATTACACAGAGCCATGCATTTTGTGCCGGTAGATGGCATGTCATGTCAGTAAGACGCTATTATCGGCGGCATGTGTCAGTGTGCTGTTTGCATCTGCGGATGCAAGTTGACCAAGTGGGGTCGTGACATGGATTCATCCAAACAGGCCCAGTGGGCAGTTATGCAATTTTTGAAGGCAGAAGGTCTTAATGGTAAGGGTAGCTCACCACACACGAGCATGCAGCAACATTGTCTATGAGTAAGGGAACTAGTATTAACACCATTGTCGATTGGGATACAGCAAGGTTTGCTCACAATGGATCCCCAAGCATCTCCAGGAGGAGCAAAAGACTCGGCAAATGGGTGCTTGCCTGGAGCATCTGCGTCGTTACCATGCAGAGGGGGGACAGTTTCTTTCCAAGATTGTGGTCACAGATGAAACTTGGTGCCACCACTTCGATCCGGCCACAAAAGGGATGACTATGGCATGGGGGCATCCCAACTCTTCATCCCCCCCCCCAAACACACACACACACCTCAGTCCTCCGTAAGAGCTGGAAAAGTGATGTTCACGGTTGCCTTCGATGAGAATGGACCATTGCTGTTGGATTGGCTGGACGCAGGCAGGCAACCACACACTGCAATACTTTACGCAACCTCAAAACAGCCATCAAGCATAAGCGACCTGGTGTGTTGTCAAATGGGTTTATTGTGCTGCACGACAATGCACGCCCGCATGTGGCTACAGTGTTCCAAGATTTGCTGCGAAGCATCCACTGGGAAGTCCTCGACCATCCCCCCTATAGCCCCGATCTGTTGCCCTGCGACTACCACATCTTCGAGCCACTGAAAAAAGCTCTCAAGTGCCGCTGGTTCACTAACGACGCTGAGGTCCAGGACGCCATTGAATACTGGTTCCACAGCCAACCACAGATGTTCTTTGCTTAGGGTATCCACAATCTTGTGCCGACAAGGCGATATGTGTAGCGGGTATGGTAGCAGTTTCATTTGGGCGACCCTTATGCAGTATATAGCAAAGCATTGTGATTCTAGCAAAAATTTAAGCTCCTGTTCTTATTTTCTGAACTCCTGGAATTAATGTTCTGTAAATGTGTACGAACTCTGCAGAGAAGGCGTATTTGTCAGACCAGACATAAGGAAACTAATTCAGGATGCAGATTTTGAAAACTCATTACCTGGATTGCCTTCGAAGATGTCAAATCAGGCAGTGAGTTTTCAAAAATTCTCATCTGACGTCTTTTTAAGTTCTTCCCAAACTACAAACAGATCATGAACACAATTTTGGAGAAGTTCAGTGTGTTGAAGAGTAATATGAGCCTCAAAGTACATTTTCTGGATGCTGGTTTGGGCTACTTTCGGAAAAAACCGAGAGCTTAAGAGTGAAGAGCAAGGTGAAAAGTTTCACTTGGATATAATGGAGACGGAGAGTAAGTACCATGGCAAATGTTGCACAGAGAGAGACCACAAGAAACATATTAACGGAACTGTAAGAAGCACAGTTTTGAAGGGAAAAAGACAGATTTTACCAGAAATCTGAAACTCATTTAATGTAAGGGGAAAAAAGATATTGTATATACTCTTGCATATGCCTACCTTCCTACTTCAAGAGCTAAAAGTTTGTGAAAAACCTTGACCCGCATATAAGCCAACATTAAATTTTAGGATTTTCGAAAATACATTTATTGAAATGAATTACGCAAATTTTTGAGATTGTCTTCTGTAAAAACCTTTAGAGTACGATTCACTGTTGGAGTTTTTAAATAACTCGAATAGCGTCCATTGCATTAATTACACAGCATTTTTTGAAAGACTTTATAACCATTTCGGGTGAAATCACATCCCATAGTTCTTTCACCCAAGAAGTAACAAGCCCATGTTGGCCTTTTGCAAGTTTTGTTGAGTTATTGATAACTCAACGAAAGTTATAGATAATTTAAAAACGATTAGCAACACTAATTTCCTTATGTACAGCCATGATATCATTTCCCTTTATCCCTGCACGCCAGTGGACAAGGCAATTGAGCTAATCAACAAAAAGCTAACCGAATTAACTAATGATAAGGAAAGAATCAGCTTCATAAAAGCATTAGAATTCATCAACAATAAAAACTTTTTCTCTTTCAACAATGCGATATATAAACAGCAATTTGGCACTCCTATGGGTTCTCCACTATCTGGTTTATAAGCCGAAGTTGTATTACAAGACCTTGAAAATAATTCACTCAGACCAAGCAATGACAATCCTCTATTATACTCTAGATATGTTGATGACATCTTATTACTTTGGCAGCATTCTGAATCCAAGTTAACCTCTTTTATGGATAAGATCAACAACTATTACAAAAGTATAAAAACCACCATTGAAAAAGAAGAAAATAACCAGCTCCATTTTTTAGATTTTTCTTTAAATAAAAACCACCAAAAGTTAGATTATTCTGTTTACAGAAAATCTATGTATATTCCTACAATCATACCCCAGGACTCCAACCATCCATGGAAACATAAAACAGCAGCTTTTCGGTTCTTCATACGAGAAGCTATCTCTCACTATTTTAACAAGTCTGCTGAACTTAAAGAAATAAAATTGATTATCAACATAGCACAAGAATTTGGATACAACAAGAAATTGATCACCTCAATGTATAGAGATATCAGAATCCCTAAAAAATCTACCGGAACAACCAAAGAAAAAAGACAATACTGTGGCAAATTATCAACAATACAACCTATCGTCAGGAAAGAATGCAACAAAAACAATTTTGAACTATCTGAATCAAACTATGATATATCACAACTGCTAACCAACAATAGCAAAAATTCAATTTTAAACTCAGCAGGTGTATACGCCATTCCTACCAAAAAAGCAGAAAATAACCAAGCAGATCTATACATAGATAGCACAAAAAGACGTTTCCAAACTTGCCTACACGAGCACCTCAAAAACTGGAACAAAAAGGAAGAAAAGACTGCTTTAATGCAACACTGTGTGCAAAACAATGCTATCCCATGCTGACATGAATCTAAAATTGTAACAACGCATGCCACACATAAAAAAATTTTGACCGCAGAAGCAGTTTTAATTGAGAAAACGCGTGGAAATAATTTCAACAATAATACTCCTGTTGAATTGCCCTTTGCATGGAAATTCCTCATAGAGCAAGTGAAAAAACAAAAACAAAAAGGGATAACGGAAAGTAAAATAATTATGAAAAGATTTATCCACAAAAATGACTAATGACAATAAAGAACAATAGATGGCAACCCTATATATCTAACACTAGGAGAGACATTCGAACGTAGACGGCAACAAAACTATGAAATAACATCGTCATTAAGGCCGCAGCTAAGTGCCTAATAACATCAAGTACTAAAATGATAGCACAAAAAGCTCACTGAAGAAGGCTTATACATCAAAAGCTGAAACTGGTATGAGAAATAATATGTTAAGAAGATGATGCAGTGCTTCACATTCCTGGATTTCATCAAGGTAACCATTAACTGTTCTTTGGCTATAAAGAAACACTTAACCTCAATGACAGAGAACCATAACTGCTAAGCCTAATACCAAAGGACAGTAAATAATAACATCAAACTTATGTTTATCACAAAATTTCTGGAAATGATGAAGTACAACTTTAATTCTTGACGATTAAAACCAATATTAATGTGTGAAACAGTAAATTAAACCACGAGTATTTATAATCTGACAATATATTAAAATGTTATGATAACCATGAAATCCAGCAATGGCATTGAGTCGTTAATAGCAACGGATGATCGATGATGTTTACCATTTAATAGCAGAAATGGTAAAACACAGATAAAGAGACTGGTAGAGGCGGAAAGCGTTATGTTAATTATCATAGACCAACGTCGGTCTTGTCTCTCCGTGATTCGATTAATTGTCCCCACAGTACAGTGGAGGTGAGGTTCTTTGTAGTAGAACTATCCAATTAATATTTAATAACTATAGTGAGGCTCTCTCTCTCTCTCTCTCTCTCTCAGCTTTCCATGAATAAATCTGCTATCGAGAGAGGGGAGGTAAAAATTGTAAAACATTAACTCGGGCATGAAGAATTTACCAGGCATAAGTAAAATTCAACGAGTTTAATTGTAGCATATTATCTGGCTGCAGCGAGACTGCGGCTCTGTGGTTTATGGTTGCAATAGTCCTGAATATTGATTAATTCCCTGACGTAATCTGACGCTGCAGATACCGTGTCCTGACAATCTAAATTCCGATCTCGGTGACAGTGTTTTTGGATGCCTGTATCACCTCAGGAGTCCGTTCGTTACCCTGCGCTATGTGCGATAGCTAAACTGTCAATTCTGGTGAGATCCTCTGGAAAAAACTTGTATCACCGTTCTTGTATTTTCCGCCACCTTCGGAAATCTAGCATCTCCGCCGTGAGCACTATCCCCAACACGAATTCATCGCTCGACCCAGCTCTCCTCCTGGGGCCAACCTCTACCCGTGAAGACACAACACACAAAAAATTTTCCAATGCTTTATCTCTCCACCTAACTTCTTCCCTACTTCCTATTGGTTCCTGCTTTCCTGCTCTGCCCGGAGGCGATCCTCATCCTCTTGCCTTGGGTGCTCCTAACAAAGGTAACCCGACTTTCTTTACATGCTCCCAAACCCCCCAGGGGGTCTTCCATCCTTGACCTGGCTGCAAACTACCGCACGCTGGTCTCCGGACCCACTACAACTGAATTCTTTAATGTGCCGTGGCTGTTGCACTTTTAAATGCACCGATCGTAACAAACGCTAACGGCACTTGTGAATACACAGATTAGTGAACAACATACATTAGAATATAAAAGTTTACAATAGGTAAGCCAGACACCCTGGCACCTGGCTGGTTTCAACAAAGTATCGTGTGTACTTTCATCCTTAACGGAAGATCTTATCTACTTCCTTAAGGTAAATCTTTATTGTTCAAAGGCAATAATAGCACGTTCTCTAAGGCTTCACTCTGGCACCATCCTAAGTCTGGTGATTCTCCCAAGCTCAGACAAAGAATGCTCTGGAATGTTCGAAAGCTGCGTCTCATTTCTTTGTTAAGAAAAACACATGCTTTTCCTTCCACACACGTGTAACATTATGCCAATTAATGTTCATCAAATAATATGTCAGTCTCATTACATACCATTTCACAACATAATTAATTTTATGTATAATTATGCTAAATAATGTTCATCAACATATCACACAACATCATTAATTTTCACCCTTACAAGACTGTTAGGCAAATTTTGCATGAAAACCTGAACATGAGAAAGGTGTATCCCAAGATGGCTCCAAAACTTGTCACGCCTCAACAAGAAGAAAATTGCAAGTGAATTTGTGCTGGCATCTGGGGCAAATTCAGGCGAACCCCAACCTTTTAGAAAGTGCTATCATTTGTGATGAAACCTGGATCTTCAATACAGGCCTGAAATGGAAAAAAAAAAAAAAAAAACGGTTGATGCATGGGAAAACACCAATGTCATGAAGGATGAAGAAAGCACAGCAAAGCAAGTTTAAGGGAATATTAATTGTTTTCTTTGACATGAAGGATGTAATTTTGGCTTAGTGGGGTACTGATGGTGCAACAGTGAACCAGCATCACTACAAACAGGTTCTGGTGACTTTGAGAGAGCAAGTCAGAAGAAAGAGGCCAGAGTTGTGGGAAAATGGCTTCGTTCTTCATCAGGACAATGCACCAACTTATTCACAAGATTTGCACACCCCCTGGAATCCCGGAAAAGTTCTGGAATGATTCCGTATTTTTCAGGTCTGGAAAGTCCTTGATTTTTCTTATTTTTACTTATTGTCAAAGGTCCTGGATTTTTTTTTTCTTGCAATGAAAAAAAAAATGTAATAATGTTTGGATTGATTGCTTCACATTGTTGTAGCTCCCTGTGCCATTTGCTTGCTATGGCTTCACTTCCTTTCATAAAATGTGGAGACGTGATGCCATATTTTAAGCAACATTAGTTTGTGGTACAGCAGTTGTGTACAGTTTCAGTCACAACAGCTTGTGGAAACTTTCCTGATTGTCCAAGGTTGCCCTCCTTTTTAGCACACACTTTCCTCAATGGTGGAGATTGATATCTGGCCACCCTGCTGCAGGGACGGATCCAGAGGGCGCACTCCCTCTCAGAACCAGGGAAAAGCTTTGATTTGTCAGGTTTTAATAACAAATTGAATATTTTTTTTGTGAAAGAAAGTATTATTTAAAAGTATGTTACTTTCGTTAATTAATTGGAAGAATTTATAGACATACTAAGGACACGTTTTCATTTTGTGGGGAAATATCTGAAAGGCCCCCAGTTAATCCTGACACTTGTGCCCCCGCTCTTTCTCTCATAGTAGTCTATTCCCATGTACACTGACTGCCCCTTCTCTGCAGCCAATGTACATGGAAATAGATGGCTATGGAATAGGGAATTTTCAGTGTCATGGCAAAATTATTTTGTGTTATTATCATTGTGCTAAGTTTCAGATTTCTTCATATAAGTTTTATGCAGAGCAATTTTTATACTGGGAAATCTTGCCACTTTGCTGAAGATGTCACACACACTGAAAAATACTCTAACATTGGAACCCATGGGACTTCATATGAATTCAGAATGTATGGTAAATTATCCCAATTTGTGAAATATAAAACAAAGCACTGATTCTAGGAAAAAATTAAGCTACCAAGTAATGATCATTGTAAAGATTTTGATGCTATGTGATCCATTTATGAACGAATGCAGTGATGAGGATCGAAATGGCACGAGTAAAAATGCTCTTCCCAATAGTATTGAAACTGTGCAGCACTGTGGATAGTAATCAGAAATCATATGATAGATTACTTTATTAAAAATCCTCTACCTCAAAATATGAAGGTGGTGTAAAAAGGAACCTCACAAAAGGAAACTTACCATGTAAGAAAAAAAAAAAAAAAAAATGGAGAGAAAATCCTTAGAAAATGGCTCATTTTATCAGCATCTACAAAAGAATTATTTTGCTGGGTATGTAAAATTTTTGGTGCAGTTATTTCATCCAAAAATAAATTAGTAACAGGATTTAATGATTGGAAGCATGTTGCTCTAAGACTGAGTGAACATGAGAATTCTCCATTACACAGACAGACAGTGACTAAAATGTCACAACGAATGGATACATCACAGAGAATTGATTCATCTCTAGTTACGCAGTATGAAGAGGAAACAAATTATTGAATAGCTGTTCTTGAAAGAGTTGTTGCTGTTGTGAAATTTTTGTCATTGCGTGGCTTATCATTTTTTGGTGATGATGAAAATGTTGGTTATAGACATAATGATCATTTCTTGGGATGTTTAGAAATTGCAGCTCAGTTTGATCCATTTTCAGCTGGTCATTTAGAGAAGAATGGTAATCCTGGTAAGGGAAATGTACGCTACTTATCATCAACTTGTGTGGACCAGTTCATCGATGTGATGGCTAAGGAAGTTTTAAGGCGGATAACTGGTGATGTATTGTCCGCGAAATATTTTTCACTTATTATAGATTTGACACCAGCCCTTGCACACGTTGATCAGCTGTGTTTTGTTATTTGATATGAAACTCAAGCTCAACCAGTTAAATATTGTTGTTTTTTTTAATTTATTCCCATTTATAGTCACAAATCCAAAAACTTGGCAGAAGTATTGGGTTGTCGGAAAAGTCATGACGTATTTTGGCACATGATGGCGGTTGGGCAGTTTTGGAAGTACTGGAGGCATGCACAGCTCTGTTATCACTATGGCATTTGACAGGTGCCAGTTCTAGCTGCAGTCTAAAAGGAATAGTGAGCGATTTGGTTGATTTGCAGAGATTTGACATCAAGTTGAAGATGGAAGACCAAACTGTTCATTTTCGCCATATTTTACTTCCATAAAGGGAAGAACGCGCGTCAAGCTTGTGAAAAGTTGCCTAAAGTGTACGGTGATAATGCTCTACAAGAACGTCAGTGCCAGCGGTGGTTCGCAAAATTCTGTGCTGGTGATTTTGTCCTCAACAATGCTCCTTGGTTCGGGAGGCCCACCGAGGATGATGACGACCAAATCAAGGTATTGATCGAGTCAAACCCACTTTACACGACACCACGACACGAGAGATTGCAGACACATCGCACATCCATCATTCAAGCGTTCACGACCACCTGAAGAAGCTGGGATACGTAAGCAAGCTCGATGTGTGGGTTCCTCATGAACTCAAAGAAGCTCAATTGACGGTGCGTATAAACATCTGCGATATGCTCATTAAACATGAGGAGAACGATCCTTTTTTGAAGCGGCTGATAACTGGTGACAAAAGTGGATTGTGTACAACAATGTGCAGCGCAAACAGTCTTGGTCCCGACGTGCTGCTTCGCCTCAAACGACGTCCAAAGCAGACATTCATCAGCAGAAGGTTCTGGTCTCAGTGTGGTGGGATTTTAAAGATGTCGTGTTTTTTGAGCTCTTACCACGGAACCAAACAATCAATTCGAATGTGTACTGTTGGCAATTGGACAGTTTGAACAAATCCATCATCTAGAAATGTCCAAAGCTCGTTCATCATATAGGTGTTGTGTTCCATCACGACAACGCGAGACCACACACAAGTTTGATCATCCGCCAAAAATTATTGGAGCTTTGGTGGGATGTGTTGCCACACCCAGCATACTCACCTGACCTTGCGTCGTCAGACTTCCACTTGTTTCGCTCTCTTCAACAGTCCTTGCATGGTATAACGTTCAATTCAGATGAGGCTGTAAATCAGCACCTTGTACAGTTTTTCGCCACGAAAGACAGGTCCTTCTATGAACGAGGCATTCTGCAGCTCACTGATAGATGGCAAAAGATTATCGAACAAAACTTGAATTATATCATTAATTGGTCTTTGTTCTTTCTATCAATAAATGACCTTATGACCTTTGCAAAACATGGCTAAAATATGTCATGACTTTTCCAACAACCCAATACTGTTAATGTCTTTACAGGATCTTGGCATTGACATCTTAAACTGCAGGGGCCAAAGCTATGACAATGCATCAAACATAGCAGGTAAGTACTCTGGGCTGCAAGGTCAGTTAAAGATCATCAATCCCATTGCAGATTTTGTTCCTTGTTCTGCACATTCATTGAATCTTGTTGGTGTAAATGCCGTTGAATCATGCAGTGGGGCCCTTCAATTTTTTTCTTTAGTGCAGCAAGTATACAACTTTTTGTCAGCCTCAACACATCGATGGCAATGCTTTAATGAAGAAATATAGAAAAATGGTGAAAGGTTCACTTTAAAGAATCATCATATGGCTAGGTGTTGTGCTGATGTACAAGCAGTTACGTCCTTGAGAAAAAATTATACTTCTATTTTGAACATCCTCACTGTTTTAGCAACTGATAGAGATCAGAGTGCTTTAACAAAATCTGAAGCATCAGTACTTAATAAAAAAACTAAACAAATTTGAAATGTACTAAATATACAAATTTTGAAGATGACAGTCCGATTTTTGGTGCAAATGTGACAAGAATAGAAAGTCAGATAATATCCGAAAACATGAAAATTTCATCGTCCTGGAGCAGGACTCGAACTCGCGTCTCCCAGATAGTGCCCAGGTAGTTGTGTGGGATACTCTTTCACAGCAAATTAATAAAACAAGTGTGGAACTCCAAAGTCCATCGTTGAATTTATCTTGAGTTGCACCTCTTTATCAGTCCTTAATTGACTTCACACACTTCGTTAGAGATAATTTTGCCTTGTATGAAGATCTAGCCAGAAAATTTTGGGGAGAACAAAACATACACAGAAGTGTGGACAAAAATTATACCTCAAAGCAAAGATCCCCATGCGATAGATATTGCTGAAGTGCAAATGACTGTCAAGCATACATTTCAAATATTCATTATGTTGTGTGTGATGCCTTAATATTTCATCTTTCACAGCGTAAAGTTCCTTATACAGATACAACAAATAAGTTTGCTTGCTTCGTTAACTTAAAGTCTACTTCAATGCTGCAGAAAGAATCAGCATTTTTACAAAACTGTTATCCATCAGATTTAGCAGGTAGTTTTCCAGATGAGCTTCAGCAATTTTCATCTCTTGTACAAAGTAGAGATTCCATATTACAGCTGTTGCAAAAGCTGAAATGCCTGAAATTAGAAGAAACTTTTCCAAATGTTGAAACTGCATTAAGAATTTTTTTTGACTTTACCAGTTTCAAATTGTTCTGGAGAACGACTGTTTTCTTCATTAAAGAGGTTGAAATCTCCCATATGTCCTACTCTCTTGCAGAACAAATTAAATTCTTTAGCTTTATTATGCATTGAAGGAGAGATTGCCAAGAAATAGGATTTTAAGGACATTATTCATGATTTTGCTTGCATTATAAAGCAAGGAAAAAACTTGCACTTTAAATTTTTTGTCACCTTCTTTAAAAGTAAGTATGACAAATAAGTAAAAATCTTTTTAAAATACAGATTTTACAAATTCCCCTATAATATTAAGAATAGCATAAGGTGTACTTCTGAAATGCACAGATTGTTAAGGTAGCTGCATTTAATTTGTAGAAAGAGCTTTCTGAAATATTAAAGAATATGCATCTTAGTTGCTGTGAAGCTTGAAATTGTGATCATCTCATTTTGTTATCACCAGTAAAATATGGTATGCAAATGTTTTTTCACTGATATTCACACCCATAGTGACAACATTTTTATTGTATTTAGTTGAGGGTACTTTTGCATTATACTGATCTGTCACCAACGCTAAGCTGAAAGTCACCAATTAAAATTAAAACAAGAAAGATGGCAGCTAATTTTTGGGTGTAATAAGCATGTCTTTTGAATTCGTTCTGAAGCAAATTAAATTTATCAAAGCTATTCAAAGTCAATGGAACTGATATGGAAAACAATAGTATCTGACGGAAGAAAGAAGTTTTTCAGTCGGGTTTTTATTCCCTCAGATATTGCTGTAAACGGAATCGTGAGCTTACACCCTCTGGTTGCGGACTTCTGCATTAAGAAAAACATGAATTTATATGACAAACATTTCGCATCGGAAATGCTCTCCAACACAGAATTTTTTAAATCGGACTCTTAGAAACAGAGATATCGACAAAAATAAAATGTGTCTTTACGTCGTCTGGTGAGAAAACCATGCATTATTTTAAGAAAAAAGTATTCTCAAAAGTTTTTTCAACGTGAGCGGTATCGGTCCAAAAAAAAAAAAAAAAAAAAAAAAATTATTCGAGTTTTCAGGAGCCCAGATTTTGCTACAAGTACATCAGAAGCAGAAATTAACACTTATGCCCCCTGGTGGCCAAACCGTTCTTTACCAAACATTAGAAATTATATGAAAAATATTTTCCATCAGGTGTTTGTTGTATGCGATACAGGAAGAATTTTTCAAATTGGAGTTTTAGAAGCAGAAATAATGCAGAAAATGCAATTTACCATTGTGCCCCCTAGTGGAAAGTCTATGATTTACTTGAAAATTTTGAATTTATAGGGAAAACATTTCGCATTGGAAACACTATCCAACAAAGAAGGAATTTTTCAAATCAGACTCCTAGAAGTAGAGATATTGACAAAAGTAAGATATACATCTATGCCCCTGGCATAGAAACCATGCATTATTTTAAGAAGAAAATGTTCCTAAAAGGTTTATCGACATGAGTAGTGTCGGTCTACAAAAAACTTTTTTTCAATTGAGATTTTAGAAGCTCATATTTTGCAGCAAATGCATCAGAAGCAGAAATTAAGGCTTATGCCACCTGGTGGCCAAACCATATTTTTCAAAAATTAGAAATTATGTGCAAACGATTTCCCATCAGGAGCTGTATCCGGTGCAGAAAGAATTTTTCAAATCGGAGATTTAGAAGCAGAGATATAGGGGAAAACACAATTTACCTTTACGCCCCCTAGCAGAAAGTCTATGAATTACTTGAAAATTTTAAAATTATATGAAAAGCATGTCATACTGAAAACACTATCCAACAAAGAATGAATTTTTTAAATTGGACTCCTAGAATTAGAGATATTGACAAAAATAAGATATACGTCTACGCCCCTGGCGGAGAAACTAGGGAATATTTCAAGAAGAAAATATCCTGAAAAAGTTTATCGATGTGAGTGGCATGAGTTCTCGAAAGAATTGTTTCAATCGATATTTTAGAAGCACAGATTTTATGGCAAATACATCAGAAGCACAAATTAACCCTTACGCCCCCTGGTGGCCAAAGTATTCTTTAACAAAAATTGGAAATTATATGCAAAAGATTTTTCATCAGGAGGTGTATCTGCTGGAGAAAAAATATTTCAAATCGGAGTTTTAGAAAAAGAGTTATCGGGGAAAATGTAATTTACTTTTATGGACCCTGACGGACAATCTTTGCGTAATTTGAAAAAGCAACTATATCTAAAATACTCTTCGACATAAATGGAATCGAAAGATAATTTTTTTTTCAATCGGATGTTTAGAAGCAAATATGGGGAATAAAACGTATTTTTGAATTCTACATCATCTGCATTTACGCCCTCTACCGGCGAAACTGTACGTCGTAAAAAAACGAAATAAAGGATCATCATTTGCATATTTCAAGCTTCCCAATGCAAAAAGAATTTTTCAAATCGGACTAATAGTTGCAGAGATATCGTGTCTACAGATGGATGGATGGACAAACCGATAACATAAGCACCATCTTTTTTTACAAAAGACGTGCTGAAAAGGGTATACAATGGTTAACACCAAGGCAAAAATCACCAATTAAAAAATGCAATGGTAAATATAATGTTTTAATTTTCTAAAGTACAAAACAAAGGAATAACAAGAAAAGAAAGATACTATACCTTTTTCAAACCACATTTCACCTTTTTCAAACTAACAGTTCAAAAAAGTGTAGCATTGGTGACTGGTTGGTGTAGTGCGAAAGTACGAAGTTAAAGTATAAAGTATGCGATGCAACGACATTCATTTGAAATTTGTTATATCATTAAGGAAGCTCTCACTGTAAAAATATTACAATGACATTTGTATTAAACATTCATATAATGTAAACCCCTTTTTTTTAACAAAATTTTTAAATTTTTATAAGTAATTGAACTCGTCTGTGTGTATTGAATTAAAAACTTATTTATTTATATTGTTAATTATAGACTAGAAATGAAAAGAGGAAATGTTTATTTGGTAGTTATCCTATTGCCTGAGCCAGGCGCATTTGGCATTTGCACTAACAAGTACCATCATTGGCAAACCTATTAAAATGGTAGAATAGATTTATAGATAAGCATAATTTTGAAGAAGCATTGTTTTTTACAAAACGTTGGTTATATTTAAATTCTTAGTCATGAAAATTTGGGACTTACCTGCTTCAGAAGAAGGAGCTGTTTTTTTTTTTTTTTTTTTTTTCTTTCTTTCAAGAAAAGGGGATTTTGCCATTAAATATGAAACGTGAGAACAATCACCAAATAAAACTGTATTTTATGATGGTATTAGATGGCAGTGCAACATATCTTCATGTCGCAACAGAAGTTTTCGTAGTGGAACATGGTTTTAGAACTGTCAATTGCCTTTAATAAAATGACCCGTAAAATGTGATTTCTGAACCGTATTTGGGGATTTCTCACTTGCACCCAGCTAACAGAAAAGTAGCCTTTATTTTTAATAAGTACTATTGATGATATTAAGGAGTAAATCTGGATATTTAATTCATTATACATATCATCATCATCATCATCATTGTCAACCATTATCAATCCACTGCTGGACAAAGGTCTCCCCAAGTTTCCTCCACAACGATCTGTCTTGTGCCAGTCTCCTCCATGTCACTCCTGCATACTTTCGAATTTCATCTACCCATCTCCCATGTGGTCTTCTTCTGGGTCTTTTCCTGTCCCTCGGAATCCAATCTAAAATTTCGGCTGTCCATCGACGGTCTGTCCTTCTGGCAGTATGTCCAGCCCATTGCCATTTCAGGGATTTTACTCTGATCATGATGTCTTCCACTCTTGTCATTTTTCGGATCCACGCGTTCCTCTTCTTATCTCTCCTGGTTACACCAAGCATGCATCTCTCCATGCTGCTTTGAGTTGTCTGCAGCCTTTGTATGTCTCTTTTAGTTAAGGTCCACGTCTCTGCACCATACGTAAGCACTGGAAGGATGCATTGATCAAACACTTTTCTTTTAAGACATAATGGCATATTGCTCTTGAAAATTATGCTGTTTCTTCTAAAAGCTCTCCAGGCAAGTTTTGTACGCCAATTAATTTCTTCATCAATGTGACCCTCACTTGATATCTGCTGTCCAATATAAACGTACGTGTCTGTTATCTCCAGCTTTTCTCCATCAATCGATAAATCTTCATTTCTTGTAAAAGCATTGAACATCACTTTTGTCTTCTGAAAGTTCATTTTTAATCCCACTTCTTTACTCTTGTCAACAAGTTCCTGGATCATACTCTGCAGCTCTGATGGGGTAGTTGCAAAAATGACTAAGTCATCAGCAAAACGAAGGTGGGTTAGATAATCTCCATTAATCTTTATCCCTTTGTTTTCCCAGTTCAGTGATTGAAAAACATTTTCCAATGTGGCATTAAAGAGCTTCGGAGATATGGTATCACCTTGTCTCACTCCCTTTCCAATTTTTATGTGTGTTGTATTTTCAAACAGCCGAATCTTTGCACTTGCATTTTCATAGATGTTATTAATAATATTAATGTATGCATCTTCAATACTGCAGGATTTCAGAGCCATTGTAACTGCTGATGGTTTCACCGAATCAAAGGCTTTTTCATAATCGATAAAAGCCATGCACAATGGAAGTTCATATTCCCTCGCTCTTTCAATTAGTTCTCTCAGTACATGGATATGATCTATTGTGCTGTAGCCACTCCTGAATCCAGCTTGTTCTCTCGGTTGAGCCATGTCCAGTGTTACCTTCAAGCGGTGTGAAAGAACTTTAGTGAAGATTTTATAAACCACTGATAAGAGGCTGATAGGTCTGTAGTTCTTGAGATCCTCAATGTCACCTTTTTTATGTAGCAGGATCATTGTAGCATTGTTCCAATCCTCAGGAATCTTCTCTTCATTAAGGCATTTAATGAAAATTTCGGCGAGTACTGTTTCGATTTCTCCACTTGCTTCTTGTATGATGTCTACAGTAATTTCATCTTCCCCAGGAGCTTTTCCCCGCTTCATGTTCTTGATTGCATGTGCAACTTCTGCTGGGAGGACTGGAAGAACTCTGGTACTGGTACCTTTCATGATGTCTGGAGTACATGTATCACCCCTTTCATATAATTTGGAGTAGAAATCTTTCACTCTTGTCAAAATTTCGCCTCTGTTTCTTGTTACAGAACCATTTTCTTTTCTCAGAGCCATAATCTGTTTTCTTCCCTTACTGAGATGTCCCTTTGCTATCTTTAGGCTTTGGTTGTTTTCAATTGCTTTCCTCACTAATTCACAGTTGAATTTCCTTACGTCTTCGGTGATACGTTTTCGTATTGTCTTGCATAGCTTTATATATTCCACTTTGGAAGTCACATCTTCTTTAGTTGTCCTCATCTCTCTTCTTTTTTGCATCAACATTTTGGTTTTTCCTGATAATTTGTTCACATGCAACTTGTTCTTAGACCCAGTTAATTTTGTTGCTGTTTCCATAAGAGCCTTGGTTACTTTTCTGTTAACTTCAGAAATATCTACTTCTTCCGATGTTAGGCCTTCTAAAGCAGAGAATCTGTTCTTCAGTTCCAACTTGAAGGTATTATGGCATTTTTTAAAGTTGGTTATGTCAATACATTTTGTTTGTCTTATGATCTTGCCACGTTCAAGTTTAGTGTTGAGGTGCATCTTACATCTCACCAATCTATGGTCACTACCTGTGTTGAACTTGTTTAGCACACTGCAGTCTTCTATGACGAAGTTTTTGTTACACATAATAAAATCAATTTCACTTGTCGTCCCATTTGGATGTCTCCATGTCCATTTCCTGTGTGACTTTTTCTTGAAAAAGGAGTTCAAGATGAAAAACCCTTCTGCCTCAGCAAACTCAACGAGAGTATTTCCACGCTGGTTTCTGTTGCCGTGACCGAATTTACCTACTGAAGTTTCATTCTGTTGCTGTTGCCCTATTTTTGCATTGAAATCTCTCATAATTATCTGCAAGTGCTACTTACCTTTATTATTTAGATGACGAATTTCCTCATAAAATTCTTCAATTTCTTCTTCAGGATGACTTGCGGTGGGTGCATAAGTTTGAATAATCTGAGCCTTGTATCTTCTCGAGAGTTGGATAACGAGTCGTGCAGCTCTGTCAGAGGAACTTTCAACTTCTACAACTTTATCCTTCAGTTTCTTGTTTATTATAAATCCAACACCACTAGTTCTTCCAGTATTTGTCCCATGATAGTAGAAGAGATGTCCACTTTTGAGTTCAATGAGATCTCCTTTTCTCCTTACCTCACTTAGCCCGACGATGTCCCACTTGATCCTTTGTAGTTCCTCTTCCAATTCAAGAAGCCTTGAATCAGAAGATAGGGAGCGTCCGTTATACGTAGCCAAGGTCAGCATCAGATGGCAGCCTAGTCCGGTCCTCCGGGAATTCTTAGCACCCTCTGCCTTCATGTCGCACTGGCCGCTGCCTTGGCCAGGTACATTCCAGCTGCCGGAGACTGAGGGCCGAGATTTAAGTTGTACAGTCATTTTGGAGGTGTTTGGCCTTAACTCACCACGCTGGCCAAGCGGGTTGGTGAGTGTGGGATAGCATTTCCTCTAATCCCGATGGTATAGTTATACCGCTATTGGCGGTCATCAGAGCCCTTTTAGTGGGAACAGGATGCACCACGAGGAGGCGGGGTTGACATTTGTCAAGGAGAGACTCTGAGGTTACGCATCACCTGACCTTACATCCCATTATACGTATATTGTTATTTAAAACACTCACTTTTATTTGCATATGGTTTTGAAACATTACCCTTAAAGTTTCATACATATGCATGTGTTTCTGTGACAGAGTAGAAACACGATGTGGGGGGGGGCATTTAGACTTCTGCCCAGGGCCCCATGGTTGGGCCCTGTCCAGATCCCACTATAGATGTCTGTAATTTTTATTATATCATTATTTTAATGTATTCGGTTTAAAAAACTTCGTAATGGAATGAAGAATAGGGAGTAATAGATTATACAGAAATTTTAGTTTTGCAGCAGTGAGTATAAACTTTTTCCACACTTCGGACTTTTTTTTTGGAAGGGGGGGTGAGATTGCTATTATTTTAAGACCGATTATTCATTCTGATTGCGGAGATTCAAATTACCTGACTTTTTCAAACAAAGGTCTTCGCTCTTTCCACGTTCATAAGTGAGTCACGGAAAAATTCTCATTAGCCGCCACGGGGAGTCGAACCCAGGGTCTTCCAGTTACGCGCCGGATATGCTTCCGCTGCACCACAGCGGCCTCGAATTCCTCCAGACTCACACACGCTAACTGCCAAGCCAATTTGGCAGGTTGCATCTTGGAGCCCCGCACAATGCTGGAGATTCACCCAAGATGGTAAGCAGCAACTGAAGAAATAATTAGAAGGCGAATGAATAATTAATACAGACATTTAACGTGGACCAGGAAATTCAAACTAAGGTCTTTGCTCTTTCCACGTTCATAAGTGAGTCACGGAAAAATTCTCATTAGCCACCACCCGGAGTCGAAACCAGGTCTTCCAGTTACGCGCCGGATATGCTTTCGCTACACCACAGCGGCCTCGAATTCCTCCAGACTCACACACGCTAACTGCCAAGCCAATTTGGCAGGTTGCATCTTGGAGCCCCGCACAATGCTGGAGATTCACCCAAGATGGTAAGCAGCAACTGAAGAAATAATTAGAAGGCGAATGAATAATTAATACAGACATTTAACGTGGACCAGGAAATTCAAACTAAGGTCTTTGCTCTTTCCACGTTCATAAGTGAGTCACGGAAAAATTCTCATTAGCCACCACCCGGAGTCGAAACCAGGGTCTTCCAGTTACGCGCCGGATATGCTTTCGCTACACCACAGCGGCCTCGAATTCCTCCAGACTCACACACGCTAACTGCCAAGCCAATTTGGCAGGTTGCATCTTGGAGCCCCGCACAATGCTGGAGATTCACCCAAGATGGTAAGCAGCAACTGAAGAAATAATTAGAAGGCGAATGAATAATTAATACAGACATTTAACGTGGACCAGGAAATTCAAACTAAGGTCTTTGCTCTTTCCACTTTCATAAGTGAGTCACGGAAAAATTCTCATTAGCCGCCACGGGGAGTCGAAACCCAGGGTCTTCCAGTTACGCGCCGGATATGCTTCCGCTGCACCACAGCGGCCTCGAATTCCTCCAGACTCACACACGCTAACTGCCAAGCCAATTTGGCAGGTTGCATCTTGGAGCCCCGCACAATGCTGGAGATTCACCCAAGATGGTAAGCAGCAACTGAAGAAATAATTAGAAGGCGAATGAATAATTAATACAGACATTTAACGTGGACCAGGAAATTCAAACTAAGGTCTTTGCTCTTTCCACGTTCATAAGTGAGTCACGGAAAAATTCTCATTAGCCACCACCCGGAGTCGAAACCAGGTCTTCCAGTTACGCGCCGGATATGCTTCCGCTGCACCACAGCGGCCTCGAATTCCTCCAGACTCACACACGCTAACTGCCAAGCCAATTTGGCAGGTTGCATCTTGGAGCCCCGCACAATGCTGGAGATTCACCCAAGATGGTAAGCAGCAACTGAAGAAATAATTAGAAGGCGAATGAATAATTAATACAGACATTTAACGTGGACCAGGAAATTCAAACAAAGGTCTTTGCTCTTTCCACGTTCATAAGTGAGTCACGGAAAAATTCTCATTAGCCACCACCCGGAGTCGAAACCCAGGGTCTTCCAGTTACGCGCCGGATATGCTTCCGCTGCACCACAGCGGCCTCGAATTCCTCCAGACTCACACACGCTAACTGCCAAGCCAATTTGGCAGGTTATATCTTGGAGCCCCGCACAATGCTGGAGATTCACCCAAGATGGTAAGCAGCAACTGAAGAAATAATTAGAAGGCGAATGAATAATTAATACAGACATTTAACGTGGACCAGGAAATTCAAACTAAGGTCTTTGCTCTTTCCACGTTCATAAGTGAGTCACGGAAAAATTCTCATTAGCCGCCACGGGGAGTCGAAACCAGGGTCTTCCAGTTACGCGCCGGATATGCTTCCGCTGCACCACAGCGGCCTCGAATTCCTCCAGACTCACACACGCTAACTGCCAAGCCAATTTGGCAGGTTGCATCTTGGAGCCCCGCACAATGCTGGAGATTCACCCAAGATGGTAAGCAGCAACTGAAGAAATAATTAGAAGGCGAATGAATAATTAATACAGACATTTAACGTGGACCAGGAAATTCAAACAAAGGTCTTTGCTCTTTCCACGTTCATAAGTGAGTCACGGAAAAATTCTCATTAGCCGCCACGGGGAGTCGAACCCAGGGTCTTCCAGTTACGCGCCGGATATGCTTCCGCTGCACCACAGCGGCCTCGAATTCCTCCAGACTCACACACGCTAACTGCCAAGCCAATTTGGCAGGTTGCATCTTGGAACCCCGCACAATGCTGGAGATTCACCCAAGATGGTAAGCAGCAACTGAAGAAATAATTAGAAGGCGAATGAATAATTAATACAGACATTTACGTGGACCAGGAAATTCAAACTAAGGTCTTTGCTCTTTCCACGTTCATAAGTGAGTCACGGAAAAATTCTCATTAGCCACCACCCGGAGTCGAACCCAGGTCTTCCAGTTACGCGCCGGATATGCTTCCGCTGCACCACAGCGGCCTCGAATTCCTCCAGACTCACACACGCTAACTGCCAAGCCAATTTGGCTGGTTGCTTCTTGGTGCCCCGCACAATGCTGGAGATTCACCAAAGATGGTAAGCAGCAACTGAAGGCCGCGGTGGTGTAGCGGAAGCATATCCGGCGGCGCGTAACTGGAAGACCCTGGGTTCGACTCCCGGTGGCGGCTAATGAGAATTTTTCCGTGACTCACTTATGAACGTGGAAAGAGGGAAGACCTTTGTTTTAATTTCCTGGTCCACGTTAAATGTCTGTATTAATTACCTGACATTTTACTACATGAAAGTCCCTATTGGAGGGTTGGGGGGTGGGGGAGCTGTCTGTTCGGCTCGGGACCTTAACGTTCTGGGTTCAAGTCCAGCTGAATCACTAAGGATTTGTCAAGGTTCAGAAGTCTCGTTAATCCGTTGTTCCCGGGGTATAGACTCCTCGTTCTAAACAAATCTAAACCCAGTCTCCTGAGTGTTGCATAAGTAGTGCTGTGCCCGCTGGGGCCACAAACCAACCAACTAAAATCGACCGCCATCGTTTCTGACTTATGGTGCAATAATATTTCACCGAATTGTCAATTACCTTTTCACACGCAGGAGTTTTTCTACCGGGGATTTTTTTTTTTTTTTTTTTTTTTTACTTTTTTATTTTTGGAGATTTTCTGGTAAAAGTATTTTTTCCGAATGATTTTTAGTTAAATGTGAGCATACTGGCACTTCAAAATTCCCATTTTGAGCACTGGTCCTAAAATGGAAGGACCTACCTACAACTGTGTGCCTTGTGGGGCCTATGTTACACCACTGATTTCTTCCAGTATCAAATTAATGAGGTAAGTTAAAATTATGTACTTTAAGTGAAAACACTTATTTAATTCATTATAGGTAACAAAAAAAAAAAAAATAGTGTTGCTATGTCTAGGCCCATGGTTAAGTGCAATCACGAGGTGCCTATTTTACTTTCTAATAACCGAGTGGTCTATTGGTGGCGTGTCTTCCTAATGGCACTGGTTCTGTCCCTTACCTGGAACCAGCGACCCCAAATTAGGGACAGGTGGTCGAGCTAGAATTGCTCATGGTGGTCGTTAAGCACCTACCTAAAAAAGGCGTTTATTCGAAGTTTCTGGCTTGGAAAATTTATTTAACTTTGAACTCGGCATTTTTTGCTCTTTCCAACCACAGGTTGAAGAAGCGTATATGCTCCAGTTTTGTCCGTCTGTCTGTCCGCACGATAACTCGCGTAAAAATGATTCGATTTCGATGAAATTTTAGTATGTGGTAGGGGACAACCTGGAGACGAACCCTATTGAAAATGGGCGAAACGGGGTCAAAGCTCAGGTGCATAGGAGCAGGATCCATTCCATCGCGCTTATGCGTCATAACTTACGTAAAAATGCTTCGATTGCAAAAAAAACTTCAGTATGTTGTTCTGGAGGTATACTGAACCAATTCTGTTGAATATCATCGAAACGGGGTCAAAGGTCAGGGAACAGGAGCGAGATTTATTCTACAGCCATTATCCTCATAACTTCACTAAAAATGCTTCTAATGTGACAAAACTTTAATATGTTGTTCCAGAGGTATACTGAACCGGTTCTGTTTAATATCATCGAAATGGGGTCAAAGGTCAGGGCACAGGAACAAGATTTATTCTACAGCCATTATCCTCATAACTTCACTAAAAATGCCTCTATTGTGACAAAACTTTAATATGTTGTTCCAAAGGTATACTGAATGAATTATGTTTAATATAATCGAAATGTGGTCAAAGGTCAGGGCACAGAGCGAAATTTATTCCACAGCCATTATCCTCATAACTTGAGTCAGTGGCGCACCCAGGAATTATTGTTGGAGGGCTGTATATATATATATATATATATAGTATACGCACATAATGTGTGTACATACACTGAAGAGCAATTGAATTAGAGATACCTGTCTAGTAACGTGTAGCACCACCTTTCGCCCTGATGACGGGGGCGATTCGTCTCGGCATGGACTCGACAAGACACCGGAAGCGTTGGGAAGCCATACGGATCCACGACCCCTGATCAAGCTCCCACAGTTCACGAAGATTTGATGGAGGGGGGTCAGAGTCTCGAACATCTCTCACGATAGCATCCCAGATGTGCTTGATGGGATTGAGGTCAGGTGACCTAGCTGGCCAAGGAAGCGAGGTCACGTCGACAGAATGTTCATCCAAACATTCGGATACAATTCGGGGGCGATGGCATGGTGCATTGTCTTGTTGCAGGATGAGGCCCCCAGTGGGATGTTGAAGACGCACAAGCAGGAGCAAATGGTCGTCCAGGATATCCCGGTAACGTTGACCTGTGAGGGACGATGTCACACGTACCAGGGGTCCCATTTCAGTCCACAGACGAGAATGCCACCCCTACCAGCTTGAAGAATATCCTGCTGGCAAGAAGGATCCATCGCTTCATGTGGTTTGCGCCGTACTCGTATCCTGCCATCGGCATGTACCAACGTGAATCTCGACTCATCAGTCCAGGCAACATTTTTCCACATGTTTAGGGTCCAGTGGCGATGATCCCGCGCCCATGCTAATCTTAAGCCCTGTGATGTGCGGTCAGCAGCGGTACCCTCGTGGGACGATGGCTTCTGTACCCCATAGCGAAGAGATGGTTCTGGATGGTGTGGCTGCTTACACGTTTTGTGCACCCGCGTTAAATTGCCGAGCACTGTGGCCCGTCTATCCGCTGTTACAATGTGAGCTAGCCGACGATGAACCCGCTCATCCACACGAATCCGGTTAAAATGCTTTAACCGGATTCGATGTATTCACGGTGCACCCGGGACACAGTGGCTCGTAAAAATCCCAGTGCCTGCACAACTTCCGAGATGGAGTGACCCATTCGTCGTGCCCCGACAATTTGCCCACGATTAAATGAGCTTAGATCCTTTGTTTTACCCATACTGCTTCCGACTCTTACTGATTCTGTTGGACAGTATTTGTCATTTTCTTGTAGGACTTCCGTCCAAGTGAGTAGAGTTTAGATCCCAGCCACCTACAGCGAGATCGCCTTTTGGGCAGGACATAGAAACAGAAGGAATGAGAGCAAGTCTAGCGACATTGACAGAACAGTTTTAGTGAGATTAGAGTACAGTAGGTGGCGATACCGTACAAGTACGATGTCGCAAATAGAGGGGTGAGAGAATTTCAGGGGAGGGGCATAGGAAAGAATACCCATTTAATTAGTGTGTCCAGCCTGGGGACCGTCACTTAACGTGCTCGTCCGATGCACGGCGGATATTCAGCCATTGTTAGTAAATCACACCATCTCTGAAAGATCAGCCGAGGTTCGAACCTGAGGACCTTGCATTGATAGTCTGACTCGCTAACCACTAAGCCATCCGCGGCTCCTCTTACTGATTCCCGTCGCATCACTCCTTATATTGTCGGATCGCTGCATACGTCATGTCGTTTCCGTTTACAGGGCCGCCCACAGCGCCACATTTGCATAACGCCAACTGTCTCTAATTGACTTGGTCTTCAGTGCATATACGCCACCCCGGTGGCGCAGTGGTCTCTGATCATTCGTCCGAACAGGGTCCGGGTTCGAATCCCGGTGAGGCATGGATGTTGTGTTTGTCTTACAGCACTGGCTCTGTCCCTTCCCTGGAACCAGTGACCCTAAATTTGGGACGGGCGACTGCTTATAGCCCATTGAGTTGCTCACGGTGGTCGTTAAAAAATCCAATCAAAAAAAAATCAGTGTATATACAGTATAGTATACGTACGCAATGTGTGTACATATACTGTATATAGTATACGCCTATAGTTTATCGGTTGTCACGTACGTCGCTCTAAATCTTTTTGGGGCTTTGGAAACAAGACACTATGTAATTTTTTGAACATGTAAAATAATATTTTTGAATGTTTAATTTGCGACGTACGTTGCTCTTAATCTCTGTGGGGCTTTGGGAAGAAGACACAATGTAATAGAAGACACTATATCAGACACTAAGCAATTTTTTGAGGTGCATTTCACCAGCCCCCCCACCACGGAATTTTTTAATTTTTCAGACGCCATTCGTTTGTACCACGTATGAACCGGAATGAACTCGGTTTTTTTCGTTTGAACCGCAAAAGTTTTGGAGATATTTAAAAAACAAAGTGGGGGGCTGGTGAAACGATAGCCCCCCACCATGGAATTTATAAAATTTTTTTGCACCATTCGTTTGTACCACGTATGAACCGGAATGAACTCAATTTTTTTCGTTTGAACCGCAATACTTTTTGAGTTATTTAAAAAACAAAGTGGGGGGGCTGGTGAAATGGTACCCCCAAAAAATAGATATTTCAAATTTCAGCATAGCCATTCGTTAATAAATCGTATGAACCGGAATGAACTCCATTTTCATCGTTTGAACCACAATAGTTTTTGAGATATTTAACAAATAATATTGAGAATTTGCATATAAATATAGGAGGCAGACCATTTCACCAGCCCCCCACCATGGAAATTCAAAATTTCGAAATAGCCATTCGTTAGTAAATCGTATGAACCGGAATGAACTCCATTTCTATCGTTTGAACCGCAATAGTTTTTGAGATATTTAACAAATAATATTCAGAATTTGCATATATACAGAAAGACCGACCATTTCACCAGCCCCCCACCATGGAAATTCAAAATTTCAAAATAGGCATTCGTTAGCAAATCGTGTGAACTGAAAAGAACTCCATTTTCATCGTTTGAACCGCAATAGTTTTTGAGATATTTAAAAAATAATGTTACAGGCCTATCATTTCACCCCCCCCCCCTCATCATGGAAATTCAAAATTCCGAAATAGCCATTCGTTAGTAAATCGTATGAACAGGAATGAACTCCATTTTTATCGTTTGAACCGCAATAGTTTTTGATATATTTAAAAAATAATAGAATTTACATATACGCACAGAGACCGACCATTTCACCAGCCCCCACCCCCATGGAAATTCAAAATTTCAAAATAGCCATTCGTTAGCAAATCGTATGAACCGAAAAAAACTCCATTTTCATCGTTTGAACCGCAATAGTTTTTGAGATATTTAAAAAAGAATGTCACAGGCATACGCCATTTACCCCCCCCTTCATCATGGAAATTCCAAATTCCGAAATAGCCATTCGTTAGTAAATCGTATGAACAGGAATGAACTCCATTTTTATCGTTTGAACCGCAATAGTTTTTGATATATTTAAAAAATAATAGAATTTACATATACGCACAGAGACCGACCATTTCACCAGCCCCCCACCCCCATGGAAATTCAAAATTTCAAAATAGCCATTCGTTAGTAAATCGTATGAACAGGAATGAACTCCATTTTTATCGTTTGAACCGCAATAGTTTTTGAGATATTTAACAAATAATGTTACAGGCCTACCATTTACCCCCCCCTTCATCATGGAAATTCAAAATTCCGAAATAGCCATTCGTTAGTAAATCGTATGAACAGCAATGAACTCCATTTTCATCGTTTGAACCGCAATAGTTTTTGAGATATTTAACAAATAATGTTACAGGCCTACACCATTTCACCCCCCCTCATCATGGAAATTCAAAATTTCAAAATAGCCATTCGTTAGTAAACCGTATGAATCGGAAAGAACTCTATTTTCATCGTTTGAACCGCAATAATTTTTGAGATATTTAAAAAAGTATGTCACAGGCCATTACACCATTTACCCCCCCTCATCATGGAAATTTAAAATTTCAAAATAGCCATTCGTTAGTAAATCGTATGAATCGGAAAGAACTCCATTTTCATCGTTTAAACCGCAATAATTTTTGAGATATTTAAAAAAGAATGTTACAGGCCATTTCATCCCGCCTCCCCCTCATCATGGAAATTCAAAATTCCGAAATAGCCATTCGTTAGCAAATCGTATGAACTGAAAAGAACTCCATTTTCATCGTTTGAACCGCAATAATTTTTGAGATATTTAAAAAAGAATGTTACAGGCCATTTCATCCCCCCCCCCCTCATCATGGAAATTTGAAATTCCGAAATAGCCATTCGTTAGTAAATCGTATGAACAGGAATGAACTCCATTTTTATCGTTTGAACCGCAATAGTTTTTGAGATATTTAAAAAATAATATTGAGAATTTGCATATATACAGAGAGACCGACCATTTCACCAGCCCCCCCCCACCACCATGGAAACTCAAAATTTCAAAATAGCCATTCGTTAGCAAATCGTATGAACCGAAAATAACTCCATTTTCATCGTTTGAACCGCAATAGTGTTTGAGATATTTAAAAAAGAATGTCACAGGCCTACACCATTTACCCCCCCCCTTCATCATGGAAATTCAAAATTCCGAAATAGCCATTCGTTAGTAAATCGTATGAACAGGAATGAACTCCATTTTTATCGTTTGAACCGCAACAGGCCGCCCCAGTGGCGCAGTGGTCTAAGGCGCTGGCCTCTGATCATTCGTCCATCTGGGGTCCGGGTTCGAATCCCGGTGAGGCATGGGTGTTGTGTTTGTCTTACGGCACTGGCTCTCACCCTTCCCTGGAACCAGTGACCCTAAATTAGGGACGGGCGACTGCTTATAGCCCATTGAGTTGCTCACGGTGGTCGTTAAACACCCAATAAAAAAAAAAAAAAAAAAAAAAACCGCAACAGTTTTTTTTTATTGGAGATTTAACGACCACCGTGAGCAACTCAATGGGCTATAAGCAGTCGCCCGTCCCTAATTCAGGGTCACTGATTCCAGGGAAGGGAGAGAGCCAGTGCCGTAAAACAAACACAACATTCATGCCTCACCGGGATTCGAACCCTGACCCTGTTCGAACGAATGATCAGAGTCCGTCGCTTAGACCACTGCGTCACCGGAGCGGCCAACAGTTTTTGATAGATTTAAAAAAAAAAAAAAAGTTTGAGAAAATTGGGGGACGACCATTGCACACACCCCCAGGGAAAAATTCAAAATTTCAAAATAGCCATTCGTTAGCAAATCGTATGAACCGAAAAGAACTCCATTTTCATCGTTTGAACCGCAATAGTTTTTGAGATATTTAAAAAAGAATGTCACAGGCCTACACCATTTACCCCCCTCCCCTTCATCATGGAAATTCAAAATTCCGAAATAGCCATTCGTTAGTAAATCGTATGAACAGGATGAACTCCATTTTTATCGTTTGAACCGCAATAGTTTTTGAGATATTTAAAAAATAATATTGAGATTTTGCATACATACAGAGAGACCGACCATTTCACCGGCCCCCACCATGGAAATTCAAAATTTCAAAATAGCCATTCCTTAGCAAATCGTATGAACCGAAAAGAACTCTATTTTTGTCGTTTGAACCGGAATAATTTTTGAGATATTTAAAAAAGAGTGTTACAGGCCATTTCATCCCCCCTCTCCCCCTCATCATGGAAATTAAAAATTCCGAAATAGCCATTCGTTAGCAAATCGTATGAACTGAAAAGAACTCCATTTTCATCGTTTGAACCGCAATAATTTTTGAGATATTAAAAAAGAATGTTATAGGCCATTTCATCCCCCTCCCCCCTCATCATGGAAATTTAAAATTCCGAAATAGCCATTCGTTAGCAAATCGTATGAACTGAAAAGAACTCCATTTTCATCGTTTGAACCGCAATAATTTTTGAGATATTAAAAAAGAATGTTATAGGCCATTTCATCCCCCTCCCCCTCATCATGGAAATTTAAAATTCCGAAATAGCCATTCGTTAGCAAATCGTATGAACTGAAAAGAACTCCATTTTCATCGTTTGAACCGCAATAATTTTTGAGATATTAAAAAAGAATGTTATAGGCCATTTCATCCCCCTCCCCCCTCATCATGGAAATTCAAAATTTCAAAATAGCCATTCGTTAGCAAATCGTATGAACTGAAAAGAACTCCATTTTTGTCGTTTGAACCGCAATAATTTTTGAGATATTTAAAAAAGAATGTTATAGGCCATTTCATCCCCCTCTCCCCCTCATCATGGAAATTTAAAATTCCGAAATAGCCATTCGTTAGCAAATCGTATGAACTGAAAAGAACTCCATTTTCATCGTTTGAACCGCAATAATTTTTGAGATATTAAAAAAGAATGTTATAGGCCATTTCATCCCCCTCCCCCCCTCATCATGGAAATTCAAAATTTCAAAATAGCCATTCCTTAGCAAATCGTATGAACCGAAAAGAACTCTATTTTTGTCGTTTGAACCGCAATAATTTTTGAGATATTTAAAAAAGAGTGTTACAGGCCATTTCATCCCCCTCTCCCCCTCATCATGGAAATTAAAAATTCCGAAATAGCCATTCGTTAGCAAATCGTATGAACTGAAAAGAACTCCATTTTCATCGCTTGAACCGCAATAATTTTTGAGATATTTAACAAATAATGTTACAGGCCTACCATTTCACCACCCCCCTCATCATGGAAATTCAAAATTCCGAAATAACCATTCGTTAGTAAATCGTATGAACAGGAATGGACTCCATTTTTATCGTTTGAACCGCAATAGTTTTTGAAATATTTAATAAATAATATTGAGAATTTGCATATATACAGAGCCCGACCATTTCACCCACCCCCCATGGAAATTCAAAATTTCAAAATAGCCATTCGTTAGCAAATCGTGTGAACCGAAAAGAACTCCATTTTCTTCGTTTAAACCGCAATAGTTTTTGAGGTATTGAAAAAAGGATGTTACAAGCCTACACCATTAACACCCCCTCACCATGGAATTCGAAATTTCATAGCCATTCGTTAGTAAATCGTATGGCCGCCCCGGTGGCTCAGTGGTCTAAGGCGTTGGCCTCTGATCATTCGTCCGTAAGGGGTCCGGGTTCGAATCCCGGTCAGGCATGGATGTTGTGTTTGTCTTACGGCACTGGCTCTCTCCCTTCCCTGGAACCAGTGACCCTAAATTAGGGACGGGCGACTGCTTATAGCCCATTGAGTTGCTCACGGTGGTCGTTAAACCTCCAATCAAAAAAAAAATCGTATGAACCGAAAAGAACTCCATTATTATCGTTTGAACCGCAATAGAGTTTGACATACCTACAAAAAAAAAGGATTCAGAAAATATGGAGCCGACAATTCCCCCTCCCCCCATGTAATTTCAAAATTTCAAAATGACCATTCGTTAGTAAATCGTATGAACCGGGAAAACTCTGTAAGAGCGAACGTGTCGTCACGTGACTTAGCGCCGCCTCCTACTTAAGCATCCGAGGAGCACGCGCAGCGGCTCACAACAAGCAGAGAGTTCGTTTACTCTTCCCGGAAGTACACACTCTCTCTCTCTCACTCTGTTCGAGCGAACAAACGAAACCTCCCCCACTTTACTATATATATATCTGTGAATCGGGGAGGCAGAGCGACAACAGCTGGTTATACCGAAGTTTATCCACTTTCAGACATAATTTGAAAAGAACGCTTGGTTAACACATATACGAAACACTTATTCTTCATCAACTAGAATTTTGATGGCGGCGGATTACTCGCTCTTGAAAGTGACCTCGTTATGACTGGACCTGGCAAAGATCGTGGAACGCGCAAGATAAGGTGATCGAATTCTGTAGAAATCTCACCCTGCGTTGGCGTCCTAACTTAGGGTCTCCTTGACACTAGATATACCTCTATCTTATCGATGCTTCAGGACTAGTCTTCTAGCTATCCTTCTCTAATCGATGCTTCAGTGGACTGTACTAAGTCCGTAATTCAGTAGTATATCATCAGCTACTCTACCGGTATCCCTGACTCGGGTAGATTCCTTCTGTAGCGGCGACCTACTTCATCTAGGTCGGTGTCCGCTCTTTCCACGTGGACTCCGAGAGCCCACCACACCATCCACGCAAACGCGTTCCTTTCTATCGGAGGACTATCACCTTCGCTCTCCGAAGACAGACTGCTCCAACAGGTCCACTCGGAGCGACCTCTTCGCCCCCCCCTTCACGCTGCTCCTTCTTCAAGGGCGACGGCGCTGACCTTCAACATGCTGCTCTCCTCTCGCGCCACGTGTCACCTCTCGCGCCCTTCACCTGCCCCATCCCTAGTCGTTTTCCGGGAATCGGGCTCCTAGACCTTTAAATCTACCTTGCGCATTCCTCGCTTATCCTCAGGCTATACATTATTGAGTGCCTCCTTCCGAGAAAGCAATCCTATCGTCGTAGTACATCCGTAGCAATACAATACACATTGTTATAACTATACAAAAGAGTATGTCTGCATTTCAGACTTGTATGCGCCTAGTGAAAATGAACAATGTATCTGTGAAAGTCACAGCGTCCTTGGCGATACTTTCAGTTCGTAGAACAAGTCCTCGCCCTTTCTAAGGCGTGAGAACCTGAAGTCTTTTGTCATACATCTCGCCTTCCCCCCCCCCCCAAAAGGATTAAACATATTTACGAATTCTCTGTCGCCATTTTGGGAACTTGCGATGTTTTCTTTGGTCAAAAAAAAACCACATAATGTTTATCATTGAAATGAATTAACATCGTTAATGTGTCCGTTCTTACAAACTCCATGTTTATTTTTTCAACCCCGATAGTTTTTGAGATGTTTAAAAATGTTCCACGATTTCAGCTGCCCCCACCCCCACCCCCGGACATTTCCTGTTTCAGAATAGCTATTCGTTAGCATCGTGTGAACCGGAAGGAGCTATATCTTTATCATTCGAATCTGGATAGTTTCTGAGATATTTGTATAAAGGGTAATGGAGGATGATGAAGAAGTAATTTATTTTCAAAAAGTCTTGTATTCGTTCCTGTCATTATCTTAAAGATCTCTCCGTTTCTAGCTTTGAACCGCAGCAGTTGAAAAGACATTCCAAAAAGAACGTGACGGTTTCAACATTTCTTCAATGTGTCTCAAGGACCAGAACACAAGAGAACCGGAAAATGCATGGCATAGTAAAACAGCCAAAATCTCGGAGCTGAAACAAACGACGCAATCCAGTCTGTAGTAAACATACAGTACAAGGCATCACAGAAAGAAAGGGAGCATGGCAGAGGCACAAAGCAGTCCGTTACATTACAATCGTGCGCTGTAGTCGGTGGCAGATACAACACGAGGCAAAGCACACAGGGAACAGTCACTGAGCAGAGGAACGGCTGAGCCAGCAAATAGACAAAGCACCATACCTGGAACCAGGGAGCAACATGATGAGTAGAAAACCCAGGATCTATTCCTTCTTCCTTTTAAGGAAAAAACGAAATTATTGGTGCGAAATTATTGCTGTCCATCTGTGGTTATTGGGCGCCATCCTCCGACAAAAAGAGAAATAATGGTACTAATGCCACATTGAAAAGAAAAACATTAAGGAAAAACTATTACTTTCTTTAAAATTGGCATTTTCTGTCTAACAGTGGCATAGCAGTTAGACATACTATACAAAACATAGCAGGGTAGGAAGCAACACATGGCACTCCGGGAAAATCGGGCAGGGGGCATGCTTGAACCACAGAAAAACAGAAGCAGAACGAACGGTGCGAGGCAGTTGGTGATGGTCATGTAAAGCGGATGCAGGCAGGACATCGTAAGACAAAACACACAGAAAAAGGTCACAAAGCAGAATGATGAGGGGAAAGAACGAGGCACGAGGGAAAACACTTCACAAAGAGGAGAACGAAACAACAAGGGCTCAAAGAGACAGGGAGAAACATAGCTAAGAAAACACAACAGAAATCAATCATCAAACAAAACCACACAGGAGCTAATCAGGTGGACACCGAAGAAGGAGACGATGTTGAGCATGACAAATGAAGTGGTCAAGACAACCATAGTAACATTCAACTTCCGGGTAAGAGCCCGAAAGGTGAAAAAATGCAAAGTAAAAAGCGCTAAGATTGTCAACCAGAGATGAGTAAACTGCCGGATCGTTGGAAGCAATAAAGTGATTAAGTGTAGCATCGTGAGAAGAGTCAAAGAACAATGGGAAAGCGGCATCTAGAGAAAGAGTCTGCGTAAACTCGAGAACAACTTGAAGGCGAGCAACAAGATCAGGCACAACAGAGGGACTGTCAAGAACGCGAGCAAAAGTGACGGCAGCAGGATCAGGAGCGGTGCCTTGCGAAGAACGATGAGGAGGAGACATAATCACAGCGGCACGCTTAGCGCGAATCTTGCGATTAGACCGATGACGACGCTTCTTATTAGGAGCAATACCAGTAGGGAAATGTTGACGAAGAGGACGAGACGACATAGAAGGAACAACAGGCGGCGTCTCGAGATTCTGGCGAGGTGAATAGGGTACAAAGTCGGATGACACATGTAAGGTGGTAGCTGCAGGAACAACAGAAGCCGGAGAGGGTGGGGTTTCAAACGAGACTAGAAGAGGAGCTGTGCGAAAGAGCGGGGACAGACCATGGCGACCAGAAGGTGAAACAAAGACAACGGCACTAGAAGCATCAGAAGAGCCCCGAGAAGGTGAAAAGGGCGGAGAGCACACCGGAGTACTGGAACCAGTGGAGGAAAGATGAGCGTCTGAGGGTGGCGTAGCCGACGTACGCAGCGGCGATGGTGGAGCAGAAAATCCCGGGATCGAGATAGACGAGGTGACTTGCGAAAACAAAGAAGGCAGCACCTGAACAGGCGGAGAAGGTGCAGCAACAGGATGTGACAAAGCGCAAACATCAGACGATGAAAAAGAAAGAAATACAGACGAAGGCACCGAAACAGGAGCAGTAGATCCAGATGTACCCACAACAGACGATGCTGGCGAGGAAGGAAAAAGACCAACGGAGGCAGATGATGGAGATGGAGACTAAGAAGGTGTGAACTGATCAGGCGAAAGCGTGGTAACTGGAAGCGAAGAAAGAGGTTCTGTGACGGGAACTTGAGCAGCCGTTGAAGAAGACTAGGAAGAAATGAGGGGGCATTGCGAGAAATGGTGACCAGGCTGTTTACATGAGATGCAATGATAGGCAGTGAATACGTTGAATGCTACGTTGTGATGACAACAAATCACCAGAAAAGTTGTGGGGCAGTAAGAAACAGTCTGTGTCAGGGAAAAAAACTAAGTCTTGGCGGCGGAAGCCAAAATAAGGACGATCACCTTGATCAACATGGGCGGCGGGTATCTTGCGGATATCACTAAGAACGCGGCCACACCGAGAAGGAAAAGCATGTAAAAACTCATCGGAAACGTCCGGAGGTACAGGTTACAAATTAAGAAAAACGGGAGAATGTGCAAGGAGGATAGGGACCAAGCTATGATCTCCAACGGAAAGGCTAGTCGATAGGACTTGAGGAACAAACTCAGGTGAAAAAATATATACAAGAATGGACTTAGGCTTGCTGGCGAAATGTGTAATTGCACCGGAAGGGAGAAACGACAATGCAGACATACACTGTATAGACGTGCAACTTGACATTGGGTAAGGCGTCGAACTTGACACTTAAACTAAGAGTTGAAAGCATTGTACGTGTGCAATAAGCGTGGAACCTTGACATGAAATATAGGAGTCCAAGGCTGTCGCGAGGAAAGTCGGAGACGTTGAACACGGATCTGTAGCAGGATGAGGAGAAGAGCAGTCCTGGGACGCATCCAACACACTTGGAGGACAAGTCATCGAAGCAGCACATAGTGACGTGAGAGGGAAATAGAATTTAGAAGCAGAAGCACAGGCCATGGACAATGTGTAGAAATGCACGGCGAAGGGCACACAGATCCACTATAACAAGGTGGGGCACCAGGAAGGCGATCAGCATACCGAAGAAGGCAGCGCAGAGAACCACTGTCAATGGGTGGAACACAAGGAAGGTAATCCACACACCGGTGAAGGCAGCGCAGAGAACCATTAACGATGATTGGAGCGCAAACACGGAAGGCAAACGTAGACACAGCAGCAGGAAGGCTACTACATGCAGCAGACAGTTTTAGAGCAAAAAGTCAAGGCGAGTCACGATGGGCAGATTGTAAACAGGCCCAACGAAATGAATTGTAAACAGGCCCAACGAGATGAATTATAAAGGAATATCGGCAAAATATGCATGTACCAACTCGAAAGAATGACTAGGAAGAGAGCGCAGACATTCATGCACGAGAGAAACACAAATTAATTCGGCGGTGGGCGCTAGATACAGGCGGAGCACAAAATGCAGAGCTCGAAAGGGCGTGGCAAGCAGAGCAACGTGACGGGATGCTGTGTGAGTCAAATATCGTACAAAGACAATTGTTTGGATGGGACCATTTCAAGAATGTTTGTTTTAAATTTAAGGGTGCATCTGCTTTGCACTTCCTTTCGACCGAAGCGTGTTAAAGTGGAAAAGTTTCCTGCACGTTCTTTGAAAACTAAAGGATGTACTTATACCTTCACTATATACATGTATCTGTCTGTATACGTTTATCTGTGTAACTCTAAGTCTGATTTAATATCAGCCTCTTTTTGCTTTGGGAAGCTAGAACAGTGAGAACGATGATCCTAGCATTTTAATCTTTATCTGATCCATAATTTCGCCGCCAAGAGCGAAATGCAAATTCCACCGATTTCAAAATATATTTTGCTTCATATCGTTGCTCAAAAATCAGATTGAAACACTTTCGACGCCTATTGAATGTACCATTTTTACGTACAGCTTATTGTATCTTAATATTACCGAATTTTTCTGTTACGACGAGCAAATGCGTACATTACTGTTTGTGAAAATTGCAACGCCAAAAAAGAATCGCACTATTCAAAAGAAATTTATATCACAGATTCCTCATGTTGCAGGAGATAACTGATTTTATTTTTAGATCTATAGAAGATTTTGTCAATTCAAATCTCAGTACTATTTGTTCAGTTGCTGCCTACCAAAGATGTTAGGCAGCAACTGAACAAATAACTAGCATACGAATGAATAATTAATACACACAATTGACGTAGATTTGGGACATCAAACAGATGGCATGGCTCTTTCCACGGTTTTAAGTGAGTCACGGGAAAAGTATCATCGGCCGCCAACGGAAATCGAACCAAGGGTCTTCCAGTTACTCGCTGGACATGCTACCACTGCACCAATTGCTTCTTACCATCTTTGAGGAATCCCCACCATTGTGCGGGTCTCCAAGAAGCAACCAGCCATGTGGTTTGGCAATTAATCACATGTGAGTCTTTAGAATTCGAGGCCGCTGCGGTGCAGTGGTAGCATGTCCAGCGCGTAACTGGAAGACCCTGAATTCAATTCCCAGTGGCGGCCGATGATAGTTTTTCCGTGACTCACTTAAAAACGTGGAAAGAGAAATGACTTCTGTTTGATGTTCCTAATCCACGTCGATTGTGTGTATTAATGCATTACAATTACAGAGGCATCTGTGGCACGTAGTCCGGTCATCTTCAATAGCGCGTCGCACCGCTTCGTGCGGTGATACATGTTGCAATATGGTCCAGCATAGAGGCGAACAGACGCCTGATGTCCTGCTGAAGAGGGCCCACACTTGTTGGACGGTGTGCTCCAAATCCCGGATAGTGCGGCACAGAGTCAACCGGCGTTTCAACTGGTCCCACGCATGCTCGATAGAGGACATGTTCGGTGAGCGGGCATGCCATGGAACTGTATGGACATGACGTAGGCAGTCCTAGAAAACCCGAGCAGTGTGCGGGATGGCACTATCCTGCTGGTAAAGCGCACCTAGAATTCCGCCCAGGAGTGGGAGCACATGGGGCCATATGATCTCATCCACATACCGCTGGCCCGACAATGATCCACGTACCACTACTAGAGCTGATCGGCTATCGTAGGCAATAAACCATAAAGGCTCCCTAGACCGTAATGCCTGCAGTGGGGTAGGTGGGACGCTCGATAGCAAGGTTGGAATTGTGCCGTTGACCCCGGGACCTCCACACCCGGACACGATGATCATCTGTCCCCAAAACGAACCGACACCAATCTCTGAACACCACACGTCGCCAGTCTGTGGCGTTCCACGTTGCTCTCGCCTGGCACCATTGCAAACAGAGCCGGCGATGATCCGGTGTTAATGGCAGAACACGTAAGAGGCGCTGGGATCGCAGATTCGCTTCCGCGAGACTTCAGGAAATGGCTCGTTGGCACACAAGAGCCGCTACATTTGCCTGGGGAGAGGACAGGGTTCTCGTGGGATCCATTCGTGCCTGCCGTACGAACTGTCGATCCTCTCTACGGATGGTCCTCCTGGTTCGTTCGGAGACACCCGCCGTGCGGCAGTGCCGTCACGTGTCCACTGCCCCCAACACAGTCGGACGGTATGGTCAGAACGATCCACGTGGTGGGTTATACGGCGCGCCGACCGACCTGCTGTTTTCAGCCCGATGATCAGGCCTCTCTCAAAGCCCGTAAGTTGCGTACATCGACGTCTCTGGTGTCTACCCGGCATTCTTGTCACTCTATACTCTTGCTTGCGCCGGCCGGTGCTTTTCTCTTTCATGGGGCATCGACTACACGCCGGTTTATAAGGCTGCCGGTTCGTGCTAGCAGCGCCGCCACAAGGTGTGCGGTTATGCGCACTCGCACCAAACGCACCCTAGCTATTTGCAAAGTTTCGCGGTTGTAGCATGTTTTCTTCTAGGTGTGCAAATTTTTTGTCCACGAGTGTACAAGAAGCAAGTGGAAGAATTGAAACTTCACTCGCCCAAGTTTTCACCAGCTGTCTCACCGAAGGTAAGATTCCTGAGTATTGGGATAATGGTACAATGATCCTGCTACATAAAAAAGGTGACGTTGAGGATCTCAGGACCTACAGGCTCATCAGCCTCCTATCAGTTATTTATAAAATTTTCAATTAGGTTCTTTTACATCGCATGAAGGTAAAACTGGACATGGCTCAAGCAAGAGAAGAAGCTGAATTCAGGAGTGGCTACAGCACTGAAGATCATGTCCATGTACTTAGAGAACTAACTGAAAGAACAAGAGAGTATGAACTCCCATTATGCAAGGCTTCTATTGATTATAAAAAGGCCTTCGATTCCGTAAAACCATCAGCAGTTACAACTGCTTTGAAAACCTGCGGTATTGCAGATGCATACATTAGCATTATTAATAGTATCTCTGAAAATGCATTTGCAAAAGTTTGGATATTTGAGGATGCAGCACTAATAAAAATTGGAAAGCTAGTGTGACAAAGTAAAATCATATCTCCCAAACTCGTTAATCCCACATAGCAAAATATTTTTTAATTACTGAACTGGGACAAAGAAAAAAATATTTATGCAGATAATTCAAATCACGTTCGTTTTGCTGATGACGTTGTCATTTTTGCAACTACGACTTCTGAACCGCAGAATACGATCCAGGAACTTGCTGACAAGAGTAAAGAAGTGGAATTAAAAATGAACTTTCAGAAGGCAAAAGTGACGTATATTGCTTTTACAAGAAACGAAGATTTATTTATTGATGGTGAAAAGCTTGAGACAACCGATACCTACATTTATCTTGGGCAGCAGATATGAAGTAAGGATCACATTGATGAAGAAATTAATCGGCGTGTAAAACTTGGATGGATAGTTTTTGGAAGAAGTAAAATTTTTACGAAAAGTATGCCATTGTGTCTTAAAAGATAAATGTTTAATCAGTTCATCCTGCCAGTGCTTACGTATGGAGCAGAGACATGGACCTTCACTAAACAAGTTAGTAAAATAATGCAATGCATTGAATATGATACGCTTTCCAACATACCAGAAATAATTACTCAAGATATGAGAATAATGGCTGTGGAATAAATCTCGGTCCTGTGCCCTGACCTTTGATCCCATTTCGATGATATTCAACAGAACCGGTTCGGTATACCTCCGAAATAACATGATAACGTTTTGTCGCAATCGAAGCATTTTTACGTAAGTTATGATGCATAAGGACTATGGAATAGATCCCGCTCCTGTGTCCTAACCTTTGACCCTATTTTGTCCATTTTCTATAGGGTTTGTCCCCAGGGGGTTCCCTACCACATACTAAAATTTCACCGAAATCGAACCATTTTTACGTGAGTTATCATGCCGACAGACGGACGGAAAACGCTGAAGCATATACGCTTCTTCAACCTACGGTTGGAAAGCGTAAAAAAGACAAACAAAGACTGCAGACAACGCAAAAAGCCCTGGAGAGAATCATGCTTGGTGTAAACAGGAAAGATAAGCAGACGGACATTGATAAGGAAAACGACAAGAGTTGACGACATCATGACCACAATGAAGTCACTGAAATGGTGAGGGCATGACATGTTGCTAGAAGAACGACCACCGACGGAAAACCGAAATTTTAGAATGAATTTCGAGGGACAGGAAAAGACCCAGAAGAAGACCCTATGATAGAATGATGCATGAAATTCGAAAGCATAGAGGTGTGTCATCGAGGAGACACGCTCAAGACAGACAATTGTGGGAGAAACTTGGGAGACCTTCATCCAGTAGTGGATTCAAAGATGATGATATATATATATCATTGTAAACCATTATCAATCCACTGCTGGACGAAAGTCTCCCCAAATTTTCTCCACAACGGTCTGTCTTGTGCCAGTCTCCTCCATGTCACTCCCGCATACTTTCGAATTTCATCCACCCATCTCCATGTGGTCTTCTTCTGGGTCTTTTCCTGTCCCTTGGAATCCAATATAAAATTTCGGCTGTCCATCGATGGTCTGTCCTTCTGGCAGTATGTCCAGCCCATTGTCATTTCAGGGATTTTCTCTGATCATGGTGTCTTCCACTCTCGTCATTTTTCGGATTCACGAGTTCCTCTTCTTATCTCTCCTGGTTACACCAAGCATGCACCTGTCCATGCTGCTTTGAGTTGTCTGCAGATTTTGTATGTCTCTTTTAGTTAAGGTCCACGTCTCTGCACCATACGTAAGCACTGGAAGGATGCATTGATCAAACACTTTTCTTTTAAGACATAATGGCATATTGCTCTTAAAAATTATGATGTTTCTTCAAAAAGCTCTCCAGGCAAATTCTGTCCGCCGATTAATTTCTTCATCAATGTGACCCTCACTTGATATCTGCTGTCCAAGATAAACGTACGTGTCTGTTATCTCCAGCTTATCTCCATCAATCGATAAATCTTCATTTCTTGTAAAAGCATTGAACATCACTTTTCTCTTTTGGAAGTTCATTTTTAATCCCACTTCTTTACTCTTGTCAGCAAGTTCCTGGATCATACTCTGCAGCTCTGATGGGGTAGTTGCAAAAATAACTACGTTATCAGCAAAACGAAGGTGGGTTAGATAATCTCCATTAATCTTTATCCCTTTGTTTTCCCAGTTCAGTATTGAAAGACCTTTTCCAATGTGGCAATAAAGAGCTTCGGAGATATGGTGTCACCTTGTCTCACTCCCTTTCCAATTTTTATGTGTGTTGTATTTTCAAACAGCCGAAAATTTGCACTTGCATTTTCATAGATGTTATTAATAATATTAATGTTTGCATCTTCAATACTGCAGGATTTCAGAGCCATTGTAACTGCTGATGGTTTCACCGAATCAAAGGCTTTTTCATAATCGATAAAAGCCATGCACAATGGAAGTTCATATTCTTTCGCTCTTTCAATTAGTTCTCTCAGTACGTGCATATGATCTATTGTGCTGTAGCCACTCCTGAATCCAGCTTGTTCTCTCGGTTGAGCCATGTTCAGTGTTACCTTTAAGCGGTGTGAAAGAACTTTAGTGAAGATTTTATAAACCACTGATAGGAGGCTGATAGGTCTGTAGTTCCTGAGATCCTCAATGTCACCTTTTTTATGTAGCAGGATCATTGTAGCGTTGTTCCAATCCTCAGGAATCTTCCCTTCATTAAGGCATCGAGTGAAAATTTGGGCGAGTACTGTTTCGATTTCTCCACTTGCTTCTTGTATGGTGTCTACAGTAATTCCATCTTCTCCTGGAGCTTTCCCCCGCTTCATGTTCTTGATTGCATGCGCATCTTCTGCTGGGAGGACTGGAAGAACTCTGGTACTGGTACCTTTCATGATGTCTGGAGAACATGTATCATCCCTTTTATATAATTTGGAGTAGAAATCTTTCACTCTTGTCAAAATTTCGCCTCTATTTCTTGTTACAGAACCATCTTCTTTTCTCAGTGCCATAATCTGTTTTCTTCCCTTACTGAGGGGTCGCTTTGCTATCTTTAGGCTTTGGTTGTTTTCAATTGCTTTCCTCACTAGTTCGCAGTTGAATTTCCTTACGTCTTTAGTGATAATTTTTTGTACTGTCTTGCATAGCTCTATATATTCCACTTTGGAAGTCACATCTTCTTTAGTTGTCCTCATCTCTCTTCTTTTTTGCATCAACATTTTGGTTTTTCCTGATAATTTGTTCACATGCAACTTGTTCTTAGACCCAGCTCATTTTGTTGGTGTTTCCATAAGAGTTTTGGTTACTTTTATGTTAACTTCAGAAATATCCACTTCTTCCGATGTTAGGCGTTCTAAAGCAGAGAATCTGTTCTTCAGTTCCAACTTAAAGGTATTATGGTGCTTTTTAAGGTTGGTTATATCAATACATTATGTTTGTCTTATGAGCTTGCCACGTTCGAGTTTAGTGTTGAGGTGGATCTTACATCTCACCAATCTATGGTCACTACCTGTGTTGAACTTGTTCAGCACACTGCAGTCTTCGTTGACGAATTTTTTGTTACACATAATAAAATCAATTTCACTTGTTATCCCATTTGGATGTCTCCATGTCCATTTCCCGTGTGGCTTTTTCTTGAAAAAGGAGTTCAAGATGAAAAACCCTTCTGCCTCTGCAAACTCAACGAGAGTATTTTCACGCTGGTTTCTGTTGCCGTGAGCGAATTTATCTCCTGAAGTTTCATTCTGTTGCCATTGCCCTATTTTTGCATTGAAATCTCCCATAATTATCTTCAAGTGGTGCTTACCTTTATTTTTTAGATGACAAATTTCCTCATAAAATTCTTCAATTTCTTCTTCAGGATGACTTGTGGTGGGTGCATAAGTTTGAATAATCTGAGCCTTGTATCTTCTCAAGAGTTGGATAACGAGTCGCGCAGTTCTGTCAGAGGCACTTTCAACTTCTACAACTTTATCCTTCAGTTTCTTGTTTATTATAAATCCAACACCACTAGTTCTGCCAGTATGTGTCCCACGATAGTAGAGGAGATGTCCATTTTTCCGTTCAATGAGATCTTCTCCTTTTCTCCTTACCTCACTTAGCCCGACGATGTTTCACTTGATCCTTTGTAGTTCCTCTTCCAATTCAAGAAGCCTTGAATCAGGAGATAGGGAGCATCCATTGTAAGTAGCCAAGGTCAGCATCAGATGGCAGCCTAGTCCGGTCCTCCAAGGATTCTTAGCACCCTCTGCCTTCATGTCGCACTGGCCGCAGCCTTGGCCAGGTACATTCGAGCTGCCGGAGACTGAGGGCCAAGATTTAAGTTGTAGAGTCATTTTGGAGGGGTTTGGCCATAACTCACCACGCTGGCCAAGCGGGTTGGTGAGTGTGGGATAGCATTTCCTCTAATCCCGATGGTATAGTTATACCGCTATTGGCGGTCGTCAGAGCCCCTTTAGTGGGAACAGGATGCACCACGAGAAGGCGGGGTTGACATTTGTCAAGGAGAGGCTGTGATGTTACGCATCACCGGACCTTACATTCCACACACACATATATATATATATAAACGAACGAAGAGTTACATCCGCAGGTGTGGCAGAATTAACACGCATCCCATTGCTTGGAAAGACGACGCATCCCATCGCTGGGAAAGACGACGCATACCGTCTGGAAAAAGGAACTTTAGTTTCTCCTTAAATCATTTGGATATGTCAACATGAAAGTCACATGTTGACAGATCCGGGCTATAGGCTGGGTGGTGCAGAACCTCTCACCCTTTCCGTGCTAACGCATCCTGCATAATGTGTGCAACAGAATCACACCACGCGAAAGCATGCCAGGTCACCCATTCTTGATTGCTTTATGCAGCTTGTCCACTGTGTCGATGTAGTGGTTGGCATTGCTGTTCACGTGAGGCTCTTTAAAGTCCACCAACAAAAGCCCTTCAGCATAACCTCCCCGACGGAGTCCTGTGACTTGAATTTTATGTGTTTTGGTGATCCGGGATGTTTCCATTGCATGCTCGCTGGTTTGCTGGATGGCTCAAAGCCGTGGCACCGCGATTCGTCACCTGCCACTATGCGCGATATAAATGCATCACCCTCTGCTTTGTAACGCAGCAAGTGGTTCAAACTCCAACCCATACATTCTTCCTTATGGTGGTCAGTCAGCATCCGCGGGATTAATTGTAAACATACTTTCCGATATTGCAGTATCTTCGTAACCACAGTTTGAACTGTAACAAATGTCATAGCAAAGTCCTCCGTTTGCGAACGTCAGCCCCGACGACGGTTTTACATGCATTTCTTTCTCGGTGTGGGCGCATTGTTTGTGTTCTTCGCACGCTCCCCGCCGATCAAGGTGATCGTCCTTATTTAGGCTTCCGACGCCAAGCCTTAGTTCTCTTCCCTGATATGGACTCCATTACTTCCTGCCCCACTGTTTTCCAGGTGCTTTGTGTTCATCACAACGTCGTTATAAACGTGTTCACTGCGTATCATTGCTTCTCATGTAAAACGCCTGGTCATCATCGCTTGCAGTGTCCGCTCACCTCTTCTTGTTCTTCCTCAACGGCTGCTCAAGTGCCCATCACAGAACCCCCTTCTTCACTTCCGGTCACCACGCCTGCGCTTGTTTCGCTTCCACCTTCTTAGTCTCCATCTCGATTGTCGTTGCCTTCCTCTGCAGGTCTTTTTCCTTCTCCACTAGCGTTGCCTCTTGTGGATACATCTGTATCTACTGCTCCTGCTTCGGTGCCTTCGTCTGTCTTGCTTTCTTCTTCGTCGTCTGTTGTCTGTGCTTTGTCACATCCCGTTGCCAACCTTTCTCCGCCTGTTCAGGTGCTGCCTTCTTTGTTTTCGCACGTCACCTCGTCAATCCCAACCCCGGGATTCTGTGCTCCATCATCTTCGCTGTGTACGTCAGCTTCGCCACCCTCTCATCCTTTCTTCAGCCGTTCCAGTACTCCGGTGTGCTCTCCGCCCGTTTCACCTTCTCCGAGCTCTTCTGATGCCTCTAGTATTGTTGCCTTCCTTTCGATTTCTGGTCCCGTGATCGGTCCCCGCTTTCCAGCACAGCTACTCTTCTGGATTTGTGTGAAGCCTTACCTTCACCAGCTCCTGTTGCCCCATCAGTTGCCTCTTTGCTTGCGTTATGCGCACATGATCCAGATCTTCCTTGTCAGACTTCTCACTTGCTGTCGGTTACTCCTTCTTCACCACGTCCCTGTTGGTATTGCTTCTAATAAGAAGTGCCGTCGTCGCTCTAATCGAGAGACTCGTACTAAGCGAACCGCGGTCGCTCAGCCTTCTCTTCATCGTTCTTCAGGTTCCGCTCCTAATTCTACTGTTGCTGCTTACGCCGACCTTATTGGTACTCCCTCCGTTTCCACTGCAATTGTCGCTCGCCTCCAAGCTGTCCCTGGGTATTCGAAGATTCTCTTCCCAGATGCTGCCAACCCTTGTTCTTTGCCTCTTCTTGTGACGCTGGTTTGGATCCCCTTCTTGACTCCCATGATCCAGCTGATTACTCGAATATGATCGAGGATATTCGCTGCTTCCTCCAAGTTTTCGTTGACCTCACGAGATCTTACCCCTGAGATATTTCGTTATTAAAGTTTTCTTAATTGCTACCTTGGTGATACTCAAAATCGCCTCATTGATCTGGTTCTGACCGATTAGTTTCTGTCTGCACTTGCATGATGTTTCGCTTCCTGCCGTCTTTGCCTTGCTGCTGTTCCGTCTTACTCCTTTGCATGTTTCTGGTATGCGTTGTACCCAACCTTTTTCTTTCCGTTGTATCCTATGTACCGCCATGTTTTCTCCACATCTCGGTTCTTTCAAACATCCGCCCGGTGCCTACTTCCGTGAACCCGTCACATCGTTTTGTTCACAGAGCTTCTTCCTGTGTGCATTGTTATGCGCGATTCTTCTCTTATACCTTTTGTCACTGTCCTGGATTGCCCTATGTTGCTGTTCGCACCCAGTTAGTTTTTTCAGGTGTTTTTCCTGTCTCGTCGAGTATTTGTCTTATGTCATGCCATGTGCCTCAGCATACCTTCTACTGTTGTGCTACGTTACTTGCTCATCCAGTGTGACTCATCTCGTCAGATACTTACCGTTATTGCTTTGCCTCATGCTAATTGATTGTCCCATACTGTTACCTACACCATGCCATCTTTGCAAGTGTTATCTGTTGCACCTCGTTTTCTGCTTTTCATGCTGCGCCCCGGAGCATGAAAAGCAGCCTCCAGTTCGATGTATTCTCCATCTCCATGTCCGTCGTTCCTTCTGCTCAGTGACTGTTCCAGTGTGCTTCGCCTATCACAGATTGCCTTGTGCTGCTCGTTCAGCTTCGTTTATCTTTGTATGTCCTGATTGGCTTTTACAGACTGCTTTATGCTGCTCGTCCAGTACCGTTATTCTTATTGTTTTATCATGCCATTTATTTTCCGTTCTCCTGTGTACTAGTCCTCGATACCTAATAAAGCAACGTCACGTTGTTTTTGGAATGTCTTTTTAACTGCTGGGGTTCAAAGCTAGAAACGGGGAGTTCTTTCAGCTAATGTCAGGAACGAATGAAAGACTTTGTGCAAAACAAATTACTTCTTCATTATTCTCCATTACCCTTATTACAAATATCTCAAAAACTATCAAGATTCGAACGATGAAGAAGGAGGTCTTTCTGATTCACACCATGCTAACGAATAGCTATCCTGTAATGGGAAATGTCCAGGTTGGGGTGGGCGGGGGAAGAGGCAGGTGAAATCGTGGGCTACTAACATTCTTTTTTAAACATCTCCAAAACTATTGCTATTCAAACTATGAAAATGGCGTTTATTCCGGTTCACACCATTTACTAACGAATGACTATCTTGAAATTTTTAATGAATTTCCATGGTGAGAGGGGGGGTGATGGTCTGTCTGGAATATATATATACATAAGTTCTCAATATTGTTATTTTTTTCTCAAAAACTGTTGCAGTTCAAACGATGAAAATGGATTTCCCCTCGGTTCATACGATTTGCTAACGAATGGCTATTTTGAAATTTTGAATTTCCATGGTGGGGGGGCTGGTAAAATGGTCGGTCTCTCTGTATATATGCAAATTCTCAATATTATTTTTTAAATATTTCAAAAACTATTGCGGTTCAAACGATAAAAATGGAGTTCATTCCTGTTCATACGAGTTACTAACGAATGGCTATGTCGGAATTCTGAATTTCCATGATGAGGGGGGGGTGAAATGGTCGGTCTCTCTGTATATATGCAAATTCTCAATATTATTTTTTAAATATCTCAAAAACTATTGCGGTTCAAACGATGAAAATGGAGTTCTTTTCGGTTCATACGATTTGCTAACGAATGGCTATTTTGAAATTTTGAATTTCCATGGTGGGGCTGGTGAAATGGTCGGTCTCTCTGTATATATGCAAATTCGCAATATTATTTTTTAAATATCTCAAAAACTATTGCGGTTCAAACGATAAAAATGGAGTTCATTCCTGTTCATACAATTTACTAACGAATGGCTATTTCGGAATTTCAAATTTCCATGATGAGGGGGAGGGGGATGAAATGGTCGGTCTTTCTGTATATATGCAAATTCTCGATATTATTTTTTAAATATCTCAAAAATTATTGCGGTTCAAACCATGAAAATGGAGTTCTTTTCAGTTCATACGATTTACTAACGAATGGCTATTTCGGAATTTTAAATTTCCATGATGAGGGGGGAGGATGAAATGGCCTGTAACATTCTTTTTTAAATATCTCAAAAATTATTGCGGTTCAAACGATGAAAATGGAGTTCTTTTCGGTTCATACGATTTGCTAACGAATGGCTATTTTGAAATTTTGAATTTCCATGGGGGTGGGGGGCTGGTGAAATGGTCGGTCTCTGTGCGTATATGCAAATTCGCAATATTATTTATTAAATATTTCAAAAACTATTGCGGTTCAAACGATAAAAATGGAGTTCATTCCTGTTCATACGAGTTACTAACGAATGGCTATGTCGGAATTCTGAATTTCCATGATGAGGGGGGGGGGGGGGTGAAATGGTAGGCCTGTAACATTCTTTTTAAATATCTCAAAAACTATTGCGGTTCAAACGATGAAAATGGAGTTCTTCTCAGTTCATAAGATTTGCTAACGAATGCCTATTTTGAAATTTTGGATTTCCATGGGGGGGGGCTGGTGAAATGGTCGGTCTTTCTGTATATATGCAAATTCTCAATATTATTTTTTAAATATTTCAAAAACTATTGCGGTTCAAACGATAAAAATGGAGTTCGTTCCTGTTCATACGATTTACTAACGAATGGCTATTTCGGAATTTTGAATTTCCATGATGAAGGGGGGGTTAATGGTGTAGGCCTCTGACATTCTTTTTTAAATATCTCAAAAACTATTGCGGTTCAAACGATGAAAATGGAGTTCTTTTCGGTTCATACGATTTGCCAACGAATGGCTATTTTGAAATTTTGAATTTCCATGGTGGAGGGGCTGGTGAAATGGTCGGTCTCTCTGTATATATGCAAATTCGCAATATTATTTTTTAAATATCTCAAAAACTATTGCGGTTCAAACGATAAAAATGGAGTTCATTCCTGTTCATACGATTTACTAACGAATGGCTATTTCGGAATTTCAAATTTCCATGATGAGGGGGAGGGGGATGAAATGGCCTGTAACATTCTTTTTTAAATATCTCAAAAATTATTGCGGTTCAAACCATGAAAATGGAGTTCATTTCAGTTCATACGATTTACTAACGAATGGCTAATTCGGAATTTTAAATTTCCATAATGAGGGGGGAGGGGGATGAAATGGCCTGTAACATTCTTTTTTAAATATCTCAAAAATTATTGCGGTTCAAACGATGAAAATGGAGTTCTTTTCGGTTCATACGATTTGCTAACGAATGGCTATTTTGAAATTTTGAATTTCCATGGTGGGGGGGCTGGTGAAATGGTCGGTCTCTCTGTATATATGCAAATTCGCAATATTATTTTTTAAATATCTCAAAAACTATTGCGGTTCAAACGATAAAAATGGAGTTCATTCCTGTTCATACGATTTACTAACGAATGGCTATTTCGGAATTTCAAATTTCCATGATGAGGGGGAGGGGGGATGAAATGGCCTGTAACATTCTTTTTTAAATATCTCAAAAATTATTGCGGTTCAAACCATGAAAATGGAGTTCTTTTCAGTTCATACGATTTACTAACGAATGGCTATTTCGGAATTTTAAATTTCCATGATGAGGGGGGAGGGGGATGAAATGGCCTGTAACATTCTTTTTTAAATATCTCAAAAATTATTGCGGTTCAAACGATGAAAATGGAGTTCTTTTCGGTTCATACGATTTGCTAACGAATGGCTATTTTGAAATTTTGAATTTCCATGGGGGTGGGGGCTGGTGAAATGGTCGGTCTCTGTGCGTATATGTAAATTCTATTATTTATTAAATATTTCAAAAACTATTGCGGTTCAAACGATAAAAATGGAGTTCATTCCTGTTCATACGAGTTACTAACGAATGGCTATGTCGGAATTCTGAATTTCCATGATGAGGGGGGGGGTGAAATGGTAGGCCTGTAACATTCTTTTTTAAATATCTCAAAAACTATTGCGGTTCAAACGATGAAAATGGAGTTCTTCTCAGTTCATAAGATTTGCTAACGAATGCCTATTTTGAAATTTTGGATTTCCATGGGGGGGGGGGCTGGTGAAATGGTCGGTCTTTCTGTATATATGCAAATTCTCAATATTATTTTTTAAATATTTCAAAAACTATTGCGGTTCAAACGATAAAAATGGAGTTCGTTCCTGTTCATACGATTTACTAACGAATGGCTATTTCGGAATTTTGAATTTCCATGATGAAGGGGGGGGGGGGGGGTTAATGGTGTAGGCCTCTGACATTCTTTTTTAAATATCTCAAAAACTATTGCGGTTCAAACGATGAAAATGGAGTTCTTTTCGGTTCATACGATTTGCCAACGAATGGCTATTTTGAAATTTTGAATTTCCATGGTGGGGCTGGTGAAATGGTCGGTCTCTCTGTATATATGCAAATTCGCAATATTATTTTTTAAATATCTCAAAAACTATTGCGGTTCAAACGATAAAAATGGAGTTCATTCCTGTTCATACGATTTACTAACGAATGGCTATTTCGGAATTTCAAATTTCCATGATGAGGGGGGAGGGGGATGAAATGGCCTGTAACATTCTTTTTTAAATATCTCAAAAATTATTGCGGTTCAAACCATGAAAATGGAGTTCTTTTCAGTTCATACGATTTACTAACGAATGGCTATTTCGGAATTTTAAATTTCCATAATGAGGGGGGAGGGGGATGAAATGGCCTGTAACATTCTTTTTTAAATATCTCAAAAATTATTGCGGTTCAAACGATGAAAATGGAGTTCTTTTCGGTTCATACGATTTGCTAACGAATGGCTATTTTGAAATTTTGAATTTCCATGGTGGGGGGCTGGTGAAATGGTCGGTCTCTCTGTATATATGCAAATTCGCAATATTATTTTTTAAATATCTCAAAAACTATTGCGGTTCAAACGATAAAAATGGAGTTCATTCCTGTTCATACGATTTACTAACGAATGGCTATTTCGGAATTTCAAATTTCCATGATGAGGGGGAGGGGGATGAAATGGCCTGTAACATTCTTTTTTAAATATCTCAAAAATTATTGCGGTTCAAACCATGAAAATGGAGTTCTTTTCAGTTCATACGATTTACTAACGAATGGCTATTTCGGAATTTTAAATTTCCATGATGAGGGGGGAGGGGGATGAAATGGCCTGTAACATTCTTTTTTAAATATCTCAAAAATTATTGCGGTTCAAACGATGAAAATGGAGTTCTTTTCGGTTCATACGATTTGCTAACGAATGGCTATTTTGAAATTTTGAATTTCCATGGGGGTGGGGGGCTGGTGAAATGGTCGGTCTCTGTGCGTATATGTAAATTCTATTATTTATTAAATATTTCAAAAACTATTGCGGTTCAAACGATAAAAATGGAGTTCATTCCTGTTCATACGAGTTACTAACGAATGGCTATGTCGGAATTCTGAATTTCCATGATGAGGGGGTGAAATGGTAGGCCTGTAACATTCTTTTTTAAATATCTCAAAAACTATTGCGGTTCAAACGATGAAAATGGAGTTCTTCTCAGTTCATAGGATTTGCTAACGAATGCCTATTTTGAAATTTTGGATTTCCATGGGGGGGCTGGTGAAATGGTCGGTCTTTCTGTATATATGCAAATTCTCAATATTATTTTTTAAATATTTCAAAAACTATTGCGGTTCAAACGATAAAAATGGAGTTCGTTCCTGTTCATACGATTTACTAACGAATGGCTATTTCGGAATTTTGAATTTCCATGATGAAGGGGGGTTAATGGTGTAGGCCTCTGACATTCTTTTTTAAATATCTCAAAAACTATTGCGGTTCAAACGATGAAAATGGAGTTCTTTTCGGTTCATACGATTTGCTAACGAATGGCTATTTTGAAATTTTGAATTTCCATGGTGGGGCTGGTGAAATGGTCGGTCTCTCTGTATATATGCAAATTCGCAATATTATTTTTTAAATATCTCAAAAACTATTGCGGTTCAAACTATAAAAATGGAGTTCATTCCTGTTCATACGATTTACTAACGAATGGCTATTTCGGAATTTCAAATTTCCATGATGAGGGGAGGGGGATGAAATGGCCTGTAACATTCTTTTTTAAATATCTCAAAAATTATTGCGGTTCAAACCATGAAAATGGAGTTCTTTTCAGTTCATACGATTTACTAACGAAAGGCTATTTCGGAATTTTAAATTTCCATGATGAGGGGGGAGGGGGATGAAATGGCCTGTAACATTCTTTTTTAAATATCTCAAAAATTATTGCGGTTCAAACGATGAAAATGGAGTTCTTTTCGGTTCATACGATTTGCTAACGAATGGCTATTTTGAAATTTTGAATTTCCATGGGGGTGGGGGCTGGTGAAATGGTCGGTCTCTGTGCGTATATGTAAATTCTATTATTTATTAAATATTTCAAAAACTATTGCGGTTCAAACCATGAAAATGGAGTTCATTTCAGTTCATACGATTTACTAACGAATGGCTATGTCGGAATTTTAAATTTCCATGATGAGGGGGGGGGGATGAAATGGTAGGCCTGTAACATTCTTTTTTAAATATCTCAAAAATTATTGCGGTTCAAACGATGAAAATGGAGTTCTTTTCGGTTCATACGATTTGCTAACGAATGGCTATTTTGAAATTTTGAATTTCCATGGGGGGGGGGGCTGGTGAAATGGTCGGTCTCTGTGCGTATATGCAAATTCTCAATATTATTTATTAAATATTTCAAAAACTATTGCGGTTCAAACGATAAAAATGGAGTTCATTCCTGTTCATACGAGTTACTAACGAATGGCTATGTCGGAATTTTGAATTTCCATGATGAAGGGGGGGGGTGAAATGGTGTAGGCCTGTAACATTCTTTTTTAAATATCTCAAAAACTATTGCGGTTCAAACGATGAAAATGGAGTTCTTCTCGGTTCATACGATTTGCTAACGAATGCCTATTTTGAAATTTTGAATTTCCATGGGGGGGGGGGCTGGTGAAATGGTCGGTCTTTCTGTATATATGCAAATTCTCAATATTATTTTTTAAATATTTCAAAAACTATTGCGGTTCAAACGATAAAAATGGAGTTCGTTCCTGTTCATACGATTTACTAACGAATGGCTATTTCGGAATTTTGAATTTCCATGATGAAGGGGGGGGGGTTAATGGTGTAGGCCTCTGACATTCTTTTTTAAATATCTCAAAAACTATTGCGGTTCAAACGATGAAAATGGAGTTCTTTTCAGTTCATACGATTTGCTAACGAATGGCTATTTTGAAATTTTAAATTTCCATGATGGGGAGGGGGATGAAATGGTCGGTCTCTCTGTATATATGCAAATTCGCAATATTATTTTTTAAATATCTCAAAAACTATTGCGGTTCAAACGATAAAAATGGAGTTCATTCCTGTTCATACGATTTACTAACGAATGGCTATTTTGAAATTTCAAATTTCCATGGTGGGGGGGGGGCTGGTGAAATGGTCGGTCTCTCTGTATATATGCAAATTCGCAATATTATATTTTAAATATCTCAAAAATTATTGCGGTTCAAACCATGAAAATGGAGTTCATTTCAGTTCATACGATTTACTAACGAATGGCTATTTCGGAATTTTAAATTTCCATGATGAGGGGGAGGGGGATGAAATGGCCTGTAACATTCTTTTTTAAATATCTCAAAAATTATTGCGGTTCAAACGATGAAAATGGAGTTCTTTTCGGTTCATACGATTTGCTAACGAATGGCTATTTTGAAATTTTGAATTTCCATGGGGGGGGGCTGGTGAAATGGTCGATCTCTCTGTATATATGCAAATTCGCAATATTATATTTTAAATATCTCAAAAACTATTGTGGTTCAAACGATAAAAATGGAGTTCATTTCTGTTCATACGATTTACTAACGAATGGCTATTTCGGAATTTCAAATTTTTATGATGAGGGGGAGGGGGATAAAATGGCCTGTAACATTCTGTTTTAAATATCTCAAAAACTATTGCGGTTCAAACGATAAAAATTGAGTTCTTTCCTGTTTATACGATTTACTAACGAATGGCTATTTTGAAATTTTGAATTTCCATGATGAGGGGGGGGGGTGAAATGATAGGCCTGTAACATAATTTTTTAAATATCTCAAAAACTATTGCGGTTCAAACGATGAAAATGGAGTTCTTTTCGGTTCATACGATTTGCTAACGAATGGCTATTTTGAAATTTTGAATTTCCATGGGGGTGGGGGCTGGTGAAATGGTCGGTCTCTGTGCGTATATGTAAATTCTATTATTTATTAAATATTTCAAAAACTATTGCGGTTCAAACGATAAAAATGGAGTTCATTCCTGTTCATACGATTTACTAACGAATGGCTATTTCGGAATTTTGAATTTCCATGATGAGGGGGGGTGAAATGATAGGCCTGTAACATAATTTTTTAAATATCTCAAAAACTATTGCGGTTCAAACGATGAAAATGGAGTTCTTTTCGGTTCATACGATTTGCTAACGAATGGCTATTTTGAAATTTTGAATTTCCATGGGGGTGGGGGGCTGGTGAAATGGTCGGTCTCTGTGCGTATATGTAAATTCTATTATTTATTAAATATTTCAAAAACTATTGCGGTTCAAACGATAAAAATGGAGTTCATTCCTGTTCATACGATTTACTAACGAATGGCTATTTCGGAATTTTGAATTTCCATGATGAGGGGGGGGGGTGAAATGATAGGCCTGTAACATTATTTTTTAAATATCTCAAAAACTATTGCGGTTCAAACGATGAAAATGGAGTTCTTTTCAGTTCACACGATTTGCTAACGAATGCCTATTTTGAAATTTTGAATTTCCATGGTGGGGGCTGGTGAAATGGTCGGTCTCTCTGTATATATGCAAATTCGCAATATTATATTTTAAATATCTCAAAAACTATTGTGGTTCAAACGATAAAAATGGAGTTCATTTCTGTTCATACGATTTACTAACGAATGGCTATTTCGGAATTTCAAATTTTTATGATGAGGGGGGAGGGGGATAAAATGGCCTGTAACATTCCTTTTTAAATATCTCAAAAATTATTGCGGTTCAAACAATGAAAATGGAGTTCTTTTCGATTCATACGATGTGCTAACGAATGGCTATTTTGAAATTTTGAATTTCCATGGTGGGGGGGGGGGCTGGTGAAATGGTCGATCTCTCTGTATATATGCAAATTCGCAATATTATATTTTAAATATCTCAAAAACTATTGTGGTTCAAACGATAAAAATGGAGTTCATTTCTGTTCATACGATTTACTAACGAATGGCTATTTCGGAATTTCAAATTTTTATGATGAGGGGGAGGGGATAAAATGGCCTGTAACATTCTGTTTTAAATATCTCAAAAACTATTGCGGTTCAAACGATAAAAATTGAGTTCTTTCCTGTTTATACGATTTACTAACGAATGGCTATTTCGGAATTTTGAATTTCCATGATGAGGGGGGGGGTGAAATGATAGGCCTGTAACATAATTTTTTAAATATCTCAAAAACTATTGCGGTTCAAACGATGAAAATGGAGTTCTTTTCGGTTCATACGATTTGCTAACGAATGGCTATTTTGAAATTTTGAATTTCCATGGGGGTGGGGGCTGGTGAAATGGTCGGTCTCTGTGCGTATATGTAAATTCTATTATTTATTAAATATTTCAAAAACTATTGCGGTTCAAACGATAAAAATGGAGTTCATTCCTGTTCATACGATTTACTAACGAATGGCTATTTCGGAATTTTGAATTTCCATGATGAGGGGGGGGGTGAAATGATAGGCCTGTAACATTATTTTTTAAATATCTCAAAAACTATTGCGGTTCAAACGATGAAAATGGAGTTCTTTTCAGTTCACACGATTTGCTAACGAATGCCTATTTTGAAATTTTGAATTTCCATGGTGGGGGGCTGGTGAAATGGTCGGTCTTTCTGTATATATGCAAATTCTGAATATTATTTGTTAAATATCTCAAAAACTATTGCGGTTCAAACGATAGAAATGGAGTTCATTCCGGTTCATACGATTTACTAACGAATGGCTATTTCGAAATTTTGAATTTCCATGGTGGGGGGCTGGTGAAATGGTCGGCCTCCTATAATTATATGCAAATTCTCAATATTATTTGTTAAATATCTCAAAAACTATTGTGGTTCAAACGATGAAAATGGAGTTCATTCCGGTTCATACGATTTATTAACGAATGGCTATGCTGAAATTTGAAATATCTATTTTTTGGGGGTACCATTTCACCAGCCCCCACTTTGTTTTTTAAATAACTCAAAAAGTATTGCGGTTCAAACGAAAAAAATTGAGTTCATTCCGGTTCATACGTGATACAAACGAATGGTGCAAAAAAAATTTAAAAATTCCATGGTGGGGGCTATCGTTTCACCAGCCCCCCCCCCCCACTTTGTTTTTTAAATATCTCCAAAACTTTTGCGGTTCAAACGAAAAAAACCGAGTTCATTCCGGTTCATACGTGGTACAAACGAATGGCGTCTGAAAAATTAAAAAATTCCGTGGTGGGGGGCTGGTGAAATGCACCTAATTTTTTGAATATGTAAAATAATATTTTTGAATGTTTAATTTGTGACGTACGTCGCTCTTAATCTTTTTATGGCGTTGGGAAAAGACACTATGTAATATTTTGAACATATAAAAAAATATTTTTGAATGTTTAATTTGTGACTTACGTCATTTTTAATCTCTTTAGGGCTTTGGGAAGAAAACACCGTGTAATAGTCAGACACTATGTAATTTTTTGAACACGTAAAATAATATTTTTGAATGTTTAATTTGTGATGTACGTCGTTTTTAATCTCCTAGGGAGCTTAAGCCCCCAAAGCTCCCTCCGTGGGTGCGCCAATGACTTGAGTAATGATTTCTGGTATGTTGGAAAGCGTATCATAATCAATGCATTGCATGATTTTACTAACTCGTTCTTTTAAAGTCTACCTTTATTTTTTGCAAAAATTGTGACACACTATTTTTTTAAAATTCTTTGCAATAAAAATTTGCTTGACTGTTAACACGTAAACGATAATTACAGCCGGTCACTTCAGAATGTTTCAGATAAAGCGTCCTCGTTTCTAATGTCAGTCTTGGTAAGCAGCAACCGTAATAAATGGAAAAACGTTAATAAAATCGAAACTTTCCGAATTATTAAATTGATAGTTGCCGAGTTAGTTGCTATACGTTGGAGAGAATATACTGTGAGCGATTTTTCTTTTTCTTGTACGATATAGTAAGACGAAACCACACGTCTGATACGCTCTTGAACTTGAGCTGCCCGGTTACAGACGACGAGTGGTCTATTGAAAACCACCAAAAAACAGCATCCCTTATTAGAAAACCGCGCTTTGTATTAAGCACGGAGGTTATATAAAATCTCGAAATTTCAGTTGAAAAGAAATAATAAAAGTTCAGTCTGTCGAGCCGGAATCGAACCAGCGACCTAAGGATTACTGCTCCCTACTACAGTCCTCCGCTCTGCCAACTGAGCTATCGATGGCAAGTATGGATGCTTTGAAACAAGAGTATAAGAAGAGTACTTCGTCTACATGACTAGATCTACTTATGATAAGAACAACACGTTTTCATTAAAACGCGAATGTGAAGTTCTGTAGCGATTAAAGAGCTAACCGTCATCAAGATTATCACTTCTCAAAGTGGTCTGTCGATCGGCACCAGTCCGCAGAGAACTACCATGCAACTAATAAAAAAATTGCTTTTCATTTATTTTGAAATGACTGTTATTCTTTTTTCAGTATGTTCGAAAAAGTATATATAGTCTTTCAATTACTTTTTCTTATATTCTCCAAGTTGCCAACCGTACAGCGGTTCCTGATAAGCTGAGAGGGGGGGGGGGGGTTATCGGTCCGCCGGACGAGACAGTTTGATAAAAGTTGATCTACATCCAGATTCCGCAACTTTGTACGAGTGCTGTACCAAAGTAAATAAATTTGAGGTAGTGGCGGATTCAGTAGGAGCAATTAGGATCATCGCTCCTCTTTAAAAATTAACAGCCTTGAAATTCCTTTTGCGAAAATATGCAGATAAAATATTTTGTTTTCCTGATCAAATTCAATTTAAGCAAGTTTTTTAACATAATACTAAAAAGAAAATTCGAGAGAGTACCCTGGAACTCTTTCTAGATAATTTATACTATGCATTTTTCTCATGCCAAGTCAGTGCTCGAAATATGCCGGTATGCGCCGGTATGGTGTACCGGCACTTTTTTTTTACCCTGAATCTCCGTGCCGGCCCTAATTTTCGTAGCTGGAACTGCAGGAATGATTTCTTTCGGGGCCTTGGCTTCCGAGCGAGCATTCTTAAACATAAGAACTTTATGGGGTTAATGATTATATTATTTACCTTATGGGTTTATGTTTATATCTTGTGGTTTGAGAACATAAAAACCTTATGGGCTTCGCGCAGAGGCGTAACAAGACATATTTGCGCGCGGGGCTAACCACAAGATATCCCCCCACACACACACTTGCAGGGCCCGATTATCGGCAGGGCAGATGGGGCACTTTCCCAGGGGCCACAAAATTTCCTATTCTTTTGCGACACACATGCTCCACTGCTGTAGCTGCAGGAGATTTGTCATATTGTGACCCTGCGGTCGCTGTGAACAATTGGCGACAGTCTCCGCACCACTCTGGCATTAATGAGCTGCCGACGACATACGGCTGGACGACGGTTCGTCGATTGGCCATCTGTGAACCACTTTTGACACCTACTCATTACATCGGCACGTGAACAACTCACAAGCTGTGACGTTTCCGAGATCGTAGTTCCGAGTCTCTGTCCATCACAATTTGTCCTTTATCAATAAATCGGCAGCTTTTCCCATTATGACTCCAAACACTCTACTAACCGAAAGCCGGTCCTCTTGTTGTATATACTGCTCTGCGAACTTCACATGCGCCACCGTTCAGTCTCTAGGTGGGGGAGCGGGGGATATCATCATGTAATGGTATTTTGTGTTTCATGTAATTTCCATCCATAAAAAATGAAAACGTTTTTATCGATATCCTTCTGGACACTCAAAACGACTGAAGAAATCTCTAAAAGACGAATTACCAATTTCATTTCGAATTCACCTTCACTAAAAATAGATCGAACTGTTATATATTCTGCATATTTTTAGAAATAGCTAAGCAAATTAACCTTAACCATTTTATTTTTAATTTCAAACAGCCTTGACCAGGTGAATTTCAGCCACATTGTTAATAATTTTTATTTCTGCAGTTCGGAAATATTTGGGTGCTATTTATAAACTCAACTAAATGTAAAAGAAAATTTATACATATTTTTTATTAAGAAAATCCAAAGTACTTTCATCGGTCACAGTTTTATAATACATAGTGTATTTTTCATAATTGCTTTCTTTTATTTTCTCGTAACTTTAATGAAGTAAAAGCCATTTCTACATAATTTTTGCTATATACCTATATAGATACTATGTTACACATGCATTTAAATATCTGTTAGTTTCATGTACAGCAGTGTATTTATATAAAGTATAGTAAAGCCACATGCAACATGTTTGTGCAATTATTCCATATATTCAAAACAAATATTAATGTGTAATATTGTTTTGCTACCCACTCCTCGTAGAAAGATCTTTGATTGGGGGCCAATTTTTTTTATTGCCCTGATGCCCTAGATTTTCATGATCGGGCCCCGCCCATATGTCTTTAGGTACACACACACACACACACACACACACACACACACACACACATCCTGATATAGGTATTATCTGTTAGAGCCCTGCTCCTCCGTGCCACTTTTTAAGTCGTCATAGCCACAACCGAGGAACAAATGTTTGTGACGTCACGCTTAGGTTTTCGTGTAACGAACGTCATCACCTACACGCGCACAGTCCACGCGTATACAATTTTGTTTTGTTGCCATAGCAACAAAGAACACAGCTGCTGGTGTGACGTCATCTAATCCAAATCATTCTCACATGAAGTCAGAGTCAAAGATGCGTTACGTCACACGGTCAGCTAGAGATACGAAAACTTTTTTTTTTTTGGTTGGAGGTTTAACGGCCACCGTGACCTACTCAGTGGGCTATGAGTAGTCTCCCGTCCCTAATTTAGGGGCACTGGTTTCAGTGGAGAAAGCCAGTGCCGTAAGACAAACACAACATCCATGCCTCATCGGGATTCGAACCCGGACTCCTTTTATTAAATTTAACGCAAAACTTGGTAAAAGTGCCTCGGAAACGTACCAAATGATGAAACAAGTTTACGGTGAGTTTTGTTTAAGTAGATCAAATATTTTCCTGTGGCACAAACGTTTTTTTGGACGGAAGAGATACGCTAGAAGATGATAAGCGTACCGGAAGACCAAGTTCATCTAGAACACCTGAGATTATTAATAAAGTGCGTGCTTTCGTGGCAAACAATCGATTTGCGTCACTAAGAATGATGGAAGAGTCTTTAAACATCAACAAAGAAACGATTCGAACCATCCTGCATGAAGATTTGGGCAAAACAAAAGTATGTGCTAAATTTGTTCTACACACGTTAACCAATGAACAAAAATCAAGGAGAAGTGCACATTGCAGAGACATCATTTCAGCCGCTGAAAATGATCCAAACTTCGTTAAATCGATTGTTACAGGCGATTAAACATGGTGTTTTTAATACGATCCTAAAACAAAGCGACAAAGTGTGGAATGGAAGTCAAAAAACTCACCACAAGCCAAAAAAAACAAGAAAAGTTCCATCGAAATTCAAAACAATGTTCATTACATTCTTCGATAGTAAGGGTATTATCCACAAAGAATTTGTTCCAAGTGAACAAACAATTACTGGTGAGTTTTATTTAAATGTTTTGAGGCGTTTGATGGGCAGAATTCGTCACATTCGTCCAGAATGGATGAAAACAATTGGTGTTTGTTGCACAATAATGCACCCAGTCACACCTCACTTCTTGTTCGTAGATTTTTGGCGAAAAATAACGTCTGTGTTGAATCATCCACCGTATTCGCCTGATTTAGCACCCTGCGACTGTTCTTTATTCCCAAAACTTAAAATGACGTTAAAAGGGTGTTATTTTGATGATATTTTGACCATACAATTAGCTTCGACGCCTGCTTTGGAGGCAATTCCGCAAAGTGAACTGGAACAGGCATTCGAATCATTATTAAATCGCTGTAACAAGCGTATTGAAGCCGGAGGGACTTATTTTGAATAACAAACCAAAACAAATTATAATTTCTTGTTTCTATTTCATTTTACAGACCCAGTCTTAAAAAATTTTTGCCACACTGTGTATAAATTTTACTTTTCGCCGTCATTATTGACGGGCTTTCATCTGGTATATATAAATACTTCTTCGACGCCCGAACCTCCGGTACCACATCAAACGGACGAAATGCAGCTGGCAGCTGGCAGCCGCAGTAATAATAAAATAGCTTCTACAGAATCTTCATTAATGCGAACGACTTCTTCATCTTGCCATGTCTATTCAACTAAAGAAGAACGTCAGACCTCATTGTTATCGACGAAGGCCGTGGCTGTTCTTTAGTTGGACGGACTATGCAACAGCCCCTTCATTTCCGAACATTTTGAGGAAGAAATACAAATTTTAAGTCGCCTAGCTAACGAAACGGGCGAAACATACAACAAATTCTGTAAACAAAGTACGGCGCGAAAGAAACTCCGCTAAAAACTAGCACAAAAGTTTCAATTCTAATTTTATTCAGATTGTAAGCAGTGATTTTTGAGCCCTCTCCTGAGCTGCGCCCGGGATAGCCTGCCCCGCCCTAGTTACGCCTCTGGGCCTTGTGCCCTTGAGAAATAGCTCTGTAGGAACCGTAGAGCGACAAGTTCATTCCTTCAAAGGATGGAAATGAAGCTACCCATGGCTTATAATCATATCTTGTCAAAGCCCTAGATGTCTGTAATTTTTACACAGACAACTGGGGCTTTGGCAAAATATGATTATGATGTCTGTAATTTTTATTTTATCATTAATTTAATATATTCAACTTGAAGAGCATTTTCATTAAAGGAAGAATTGAGAATATGAGATTAAACACAAATTTTAGTTTTGCAGCAATGGTATAAACTTTCTCCATTTCGGACTTTTTTTTTTTTTTTTTTTTTGAGGGTGATGAGATTGCTCTTAATTTAAGACTGAATATTCATTCCGAGGGATGTAAGGTCAGGTGATGCGTAACATCACAGCCTCTCCTTGACAAATGTCAACCCCGCCTTCTCGTGGTGCATCCTGTTCCTACTAAAGGGGCTCTGACGACCGCCAATAGCGGTATAACTATACCATCGGGATTAGAGGAAATTCTATCCCACACTCACCAACCCGCTTGGCCAGCGTGGTGAGTTATGGCCAAACCCCTCCAAAATGACTCCACAACTTAAATCTCGGCCCTCAGTCTCCGGCAGCTGGAATGTACCTGGCCAAGGCAGCGGCCAGTGCGACATGAAGGCAGAGGGTGCTAAGAATCCCCGGAGGACCGGACTAGGCTGCCATCTGATGCTGACCTTGGCAACGTACAATGGACGCTCCCTATCTTCTGATTCAAGGCTTCTTGAATTGGAAGAGGAACTACAAAGGATCAAGTGGGACATCGTGGGGCTAAGTGAGGTAAGGAGAAAAGGAGATCTCATCGAACTGAAAAGTGGACATCTCTTCTACTATCGTGGGACAGATACTGGCAGAACTAGTGGTGTTGGATTTATAATAAACAAGAAACTGAAGGATAAAGTTGTAGAAGTTGAAAGTTCCTCTGACAGAGCTGCACGGCTTGTTATCCAACTCTCGAAAAGATACCAGGCTCAGATTATTCAAACTTATGCACCCACCACAAGTCATCCTGAAGAAGAAATCGAAGAATTTTATGAGGAAATTTGTCATTTAAATAATAAAGGTAAGCAGCACTTGAAAATAATTATGGGAGATTTCAATGCAAAAATAGGGCAACGGCAACAGAATGAAACTTCAGTAGGTAAATTCGGTCACGGCAACAGAAACCAGCGTGGAAATACTCTCGTTGAGTTTGCAGAGGCAGAAGGGTTTTTCATCTTGAACTCCTTCTTCAAGAAAAAGCCACACAGGAAATGGACATGGAGACATCCAAATGGGACGACAAGTGAAATTGATTTTATTATGTGCAACAAAAAATTCGTCATAGAAGACTGCAGTGTGCTAAACAAGTTCAACACAGGTAGTGACCATAGATTGGTGAGATGTAAGATGCACCTCAACACTAAACTTGAACGTGGCAAGCTCATAAGACAAACAAAATCTATTGACATAACCAACCTTAAAAAACACCATAATACCTTCAAGTTGGAACTGAAGAACAGGTTCTCTGCTTTAGAAGGCCTAACATCGGAAGAAGTGGATATTTCTGAAGTTAACAGAAAAGTAACCAAAGCTCTTATGGAAACAGCAACAAAATTAGCTGGGTCTAAGAACAAGTTGCATGTAAATAAATTATCAGGAAAAACGAAAATGTTGATGCAAAAAAGAAGAGAGATGAGGACAACTAAAGAAGATGCGACTTCCAAAGTGGAATATATAGAGCTTGTGACGTACCTGCCAGCAGGACGCACATGACATAAAGGCAGATAGGAATCAGAATACATGTCTGCGTAGCTCAGTTGGTAGAGCGACTTGTTCCGGAATAAGCGTACTCGGGTTCGAATCCCGGCGTAGACCAAAAATGACGGAGAAATTTACTTCGTTATAATGGCGCCCGAACTACCCGGATGACCCGACCGTTCAAAAATCTCGCATTGGTGTGATGTTATTTCCACACCGCGAGATAGGAAAAATCAGAGAATCCCTTCTCCAGTGCTTCGAAAAATAAATGTGTGTGACGTTGCATTCCACACACCAGATTGACTGGGAGTTCTCAAGTGCACGTTCTACAGTTGTTGTCTGCCTGCAGCGATTCATGGTCACGGCTGATCCGTGGGCCATGCCCCAGGCCCTCTTTCGGGGGGAGATGTGACGTACCTGCCAGCACGACGCACATGACATAAAGGCAGATAGGAATCAGAATACATGTCTGCGTAGCTCAGTTGGTAGAGCGACTTGTTCCGGAATAAGCGTACTCGGGTTCGAATCCCGGCGTAGACCAAAAATGACGAAGAAATTTACTTCGTTATAAGCTATGCAAGACAGTAAGAAAAAGTATCACTGAAGACGTAAGAAAATTCAACTGTGAACTAGTGAGGAAAGCAATTGAAAACAACCAAAGCCTAAAGATAGCAAAGGGACATCTCAGTAAGGGAAGAAAACAAATTATGGCACTGAGAAAAGAAGATGGTTCTGTAACAAGAAATAGAGGCGAAATTTTGACAAGAGTGAAAGATTTCTACTCCAAATTATATGAAAGGGATGATACATGCACTCCAGACATCATGAAAGATACCAGTACCAGAGTTCCTCCAGTCCTTCTAGCAGAAGTTGCACATGCAATCAAGAACATGAAGCGGGGAAAAGCTCCAGGAGAAGATGGAATTACTGTAGACATCATACAAGAAGCAAGTGGAGAAATCGAAACAGTACTCGCCCAAATTTTCACTCGATGCCTTAATGAAGGAAAGATTCCTGAGGATTGGAACACCGCTACAATGATCCTGCTACATAAGAAAGGTGACATTGAGGATCTCGGAAACTACAGACCTATCAGCCTCCTATCAGTAGTTTATAAAATCTTCACTAAAGTTCTTTCACACCGCTTGAAGGTAACACTGGACATGGCTCAACCGAGAGAACAAGCTGGATTCAGGAGTGGCTACAGCACAATAGATCATATCCATGTGCTGAGAGAACTAATTGAAAGAGCGAGGGAATATGAACTTCCATTGTGCATGGCTTTTATCGATTATGAAAAAGCCTTTGATTCGGTGAAACCATCAGCAGTTACAATGGCTCTGAAAACCTGCGGTATTGAAGATGCATACATTAATATTATTAATAACATCTATGAAAATGCAAGTGCAAAGATTCGGCTGTTTGAAAATACAACACACATAAAAATTGGAAAGGGAGTGAGACAAGGTGACACCATATCTCCGAAGCTCTTTAATGCCACATTGGAGGGTGTTTTTCAGTCACTGAGCTGGGAAAACAAGGGGATAAAGATTAATGGAGATTATCTAACCCACCTTCGTTTTGCTGATGACGTAGTCATTTTTGCAACTAGCCCATCAGAGCTGCAGAGTATGATCCAGGAACTTGCTGACAAGAGTAAAGAAGTGGGATTAAAAATGAACTTTCAGAAGACAAAAGTGATGTTTAATGCTTTTACAAGAAATGAAGATTTATCGATTGATGGAGAAAAGCTGGAGATAACAGACACGTACGTTTATCTTGGACAGCAGATATCAAGTGAGGGTCACATTGATGAAGAAATTAATCGGCGTACAAAACTTGCCTGGAGAGCTTTTGGAAGAAACAGCATAATTTTCAAGAGCAATATGCCATTATGTCTTAAAACAAAAGTGTTTGATCAATGCATCCTTCCAGTGCTTACGTATGGTGCAGAGACGTGGACCTTAACTAAAAGAGACATACAAAGGCTGCAGACAACTCAAAGCAGCATGGAGAGGTGTATGATTGGTGTAACCAGGAGAGATAAGAAGAGGAACTCATGGATCCGAAAAATGACAAGAGTGGAAGACATCATGATCAGAGTTAAATCCCTGAAATGGCAATGGGCTGGACATACTGCCAGAAGGACAGATCATCGATGGACAGCCGAAATTTTAGATTGGATTCCAAGGGACAGGAAAAGACCCAGAAGAAGACCACATGGGAGATGGGTGGATGAAATTCGAAAGTATGCAGGGGTGACATGGAGGAGACTGGCACAAGACAGACCGTTGTGGAGGAAACTTGGGGAGACCTTCGTCCAGCAGTGGATTGATAATGGTTGACAATGATGATTCATTCCGATGGCGGAGATTCTAATTGTCCGACTTTCTACTTCATGAAAGTCCTTATTGGAAGGGGCTGTCTTCTCACCTCAAGACCTTCAAGTTCTGGGTACAAATTCAGCTGAATCACCCAAGTTTAGAACATTGGAATCACCAATGATTAGCCGAGGTTCGGAAGTCGTGTTAATCCATTGGTGCCGGAGTAGGGACTCCTTGTTACAAACAGATATTAACCCGGGTGTAGCATAAGTAGTGTCCGCTAGATCCCCAAACCAACCAACTAAAATCGACCGTCATCCTGTCTGCAATAGTATTCCATGGAATTTTTAATTACATTTTCAGACAAAGGGGGTTTTCATCCAGAGATTTTTTCTTTTCCAGTTTTGGAGATATTCTGTTTTCTGGCGAAGGTATTTTTTCCGGATGATTTTTGCTAAATACGAGCATACCGGTACTTCAAAATTTCCATTTTGAGCACTGGTCCTAAAATGGAAGGACCTACCTTAAGCTGACCAGAAGTCTCCAATTCTTGAGGACAGTCCTCGAATTTAGTTTACTGTCCCCAAAACACGTCTGATGCTTTTGGGGACGCAAATTGTTCTTATATTTTGATATTTGTTCTCAAATGTCCTCGAATTTACACTTCCTCATTAGCTCGTTAGATATCTAATGAAAATGTTCTTAAAAGTAGTTTTCGTTGTACTAATTTTCCGACACGCTTCTTGTGAAAACAAATTTTGACTTTTTTTTTCTTCTTTCCGAGTTTAAAGACCACCGAGATCAACTCTAAGGACTATAAGCAGTCACCTGTCTCGAATTTAAAAACATTCGTTCTAGGGAAGGGAGAGAACAAGCGCTGTGAGACAAACACACCATCCATGTGTCTCAGTCGGGACTCGAACCCGTACCCACTTGTACGAATGGTCAGTGGCCAGCACTAGGGCGCTGAACTACTGGCACGGTCAAATTTCGACTGTACTTGATCTAAGTTTCTCCAAAAACTTTAGCAAAATGAAAAATTCGCCATGCAATTAGTTTGGTGTGCAGCTTGATTTTAATTTGGCACATATACAAGGTAAAGCATTTCACTTTTGCTAATATGTTCTGGCCATCATAATTCTACTTTTTCAATACAAATTACCAACATTCTTCAAGATATATCCTTTTAAGCATAAATTTTCATATGTAATATCACACTTATAGAAGCAACGCAGTTTTGTGTGAAATAGATTTGCATATTTATTTTGAGTACGTATATGTCCGTAAATGAACTGCCGATTTGGGGACGCCACGCCCTTTTGTCCTCAAATCAGTGTTGCAATATCTGGTCACCTTAACTTACCTACAACTGGGCGCATTGTGGGGCCTATGTTACACCACTGACTACTTCCAGTATCAAATTAATGAGGTAATGTTAAAATTATGTACTTTAAGTGATAGCACATATTTAATTCATCATAGGCAACTGAAGAAAAAATTGTGTTGCTACACTGGCGTGCAAAAATTACGGACGAGGCGGTTTTTCGAATGTAACGTCGTGCAGAAGTGCTCCACATCGACTCAAATCATACCATAAGATCCCCAAGATGTAAGAAAATGGGACAAGTGAGCAAACCCGTCCAAACAAGGAATCCAAAGCATACAAAGGCACTTTATTGAAAAGTAGCTTCGAGCACAACTGGATAGAAGACAGAAACGTCCATGTGACAGGCGGCTGCCAAGAAAAATCCAGTCTTTAGTAGGGGATATGATCACCCCTGACTGCGTTGCAGGATTTACAACGTCTGTCCATGCTGAGGACGAGGTTGTCAAGGAGCTGCTGAGGCATCGCGGCCCATTCCTCTTGTAGCGCCAATCGTAGCTGCGGAATCGTTGCTGGTCGCTGGTGACGTGCTGCCAAGCGTCTTCCGAGAAGGTGCCATACGTGTTCGATTGGATTTAGGTCCGGTGACCTTGCGGGTCAATCCATGCGTTGAATATCTTCACTCTCCAACAGCTCTGCGACAGCCACTGTACGATGAGGTGTAGCGTTGTCGTCCATGAAGAGGAACTCAGGACCCACAGCACCTCTAAACACACGCAAGTGAGGCAGGAGAACCTCGGTACAATAGCGGACACCAGTGACTTAACCTCCTTGGAAGATGTGGTGGTCAGTACGGCTGCCAAGCATAATACCACCCCAAATGAGAATTCCGCCACCTCCAAACCGGTCACTTTCGATTATGTTGGAGATGTGATTGCGTGTTCCCTGCTCTCTCCAGATATGTATACGTCCAGAATCGCTCCTCAGACAAAATCGGCTCTCATCCGTAAAGAGAACTGGAGCCAATTGCTGATGTGTCCAGTTCTTGTGCTCCTGGCAACACAGAAACCGCCGTCTCCGATGAGCAGGCATTAATGTCACACACCGTACTGGCCGTCGTGCAAATAGACCACCTTTGTGCAGCCTACTGGCCACGGTCAAACGCGATAACGGACGTCCAGTTGTCTGTTGCATGTGCCTTGCGATTTCTCCCGCTGTCTACCGTCTGTCTTCTCTCGCCTGTAGGACAATAATACGGTCGTCCGTCCGTCGCCGTGGTTTGTCGTGGATGACCACGGCTAAACTCTCGGACAGCTGTTCCTGTCGTTTGAAATGCTCTCCAAGCTAGTGAAACGATGCTGTGAGCGATCCCGAACTCCTCGGTCACACTAGTCACACTTCGACCTTCTTCCAACTTCTCAATGACGCGATCTCGGGTAAAGTCATCCATATGTCGTCTACTGGATTGCCTGTTGCCCATATCACACGGTGGCAGCAACTCGACGTCGCTCAAACCGATGTACACCGTGCAATAGCTTTCACCGAGTGACTGAGCGTACACCGCCTGTGTGCTTTATACCCTTCCGACACCCCCCCCCCCACAAGTCATGCTGCATATATGCGCATACCCTACCGTACCGGACCGTAGTCTATCTCCTGAGTGGTCTTTCGGTTCGTTCTGTCTGCTCGTTCCGCTGTTATGCTAATTTCTGCTCTTCGTCCTTAATTTTTGCACATCAGTGTATGTCTAGGCCCATGGTAAGTGCAACCACGAGGTCTATTTTACTTTCTAATAACTGAGTGGTCTATTGGTGGTGTGTCTTCTTGATAGCACTGGTTCTGTCTTTTACCTGGAACCAATGATCCCAAATTAGGGACAGGTGGTAGAACTAGAATTGCGCATGGTGGTCGTTAAGCACCTACCTAAAAAAGGTGTTTATTCGAAGTTTCTGGTTTGGAAAATTTATTTAACTTTGAACTCGGCCTTTTTTTGCGCTTTCCAATCACAGGTTGAAGAAGCGTATATGCTCCAGTTTTGTCCGTCTGTCTGTCAGCACGATAACTCGCGTAAAAATGGTTTGATTTCGATGAAATTTTAGTATGTTGTTCCGGAGGTATACTGAATCAATTCTGTTTAATATAATCGAAATGGGGTCAAAGGTCAGGGCACAGAGCGAAATTTATTCCATAGCCATTATCCTCATAACTTGATTCTTGTTGGAGTATACGCACATAATGTGTGTACATATATATACCGTATATTATACGTACGCAATGTGTGTACATATACTGTATATAGTCAGTGGCGTTTCCTGACACAGAACTAAAGGCGTTGGCACAGATGGAATAATGTGTTAAGTGTTAATTCTCACGACCCCCCACCCCATGTCTTTTCTTCCAACAAATATTTCAATGTTGCTCCGAGTAATTTACGGGTAACTTTAGAAAAAGTCTGAATAAAATTGAATCAAGAAAGACAGTGTTCATTACATAAGCAATAGGAAGGCACTTAATTAAGTACATTAACCTACTTAAATACGTATTTACGAAAATAAAGTAGAAATAATTACATAATAAAAGTTCAGCAAAACAAAGTGATTACTTACGGTCATTTGAATTCCAGTTCCATTCTTCGTTCTTTCTGCAGGAATTTCTTGATCACTTCTTCATAGAATTTGGATTTATCCTCTTGTCGTATCGTAGAAAGTAATTCTTTTTCAATGCAGATAAGGCTTAGATTACACTAATATGCAAGGTTTTGTTGTTTTGAAATGAATAGGTGTATCTGAATGGATTTCTTGCGCAGATTCCGAAAATGACCTTCAAAATTCCGTGTCACGTCAAGTTTTTTCACAAATGACGGAAATGTGAAAATTAAAAAAAACGTTATTTTTTAATGACATTGTTATATGGCAACGTTTGTAACGTGTGAAAATGTTCTCTGGAGGGGCGGAATGATTGTTTAAGGAATAGATAAACATAAATATATAGCTGATAATGGAAATGCAACTGTTTTATCTGTATGACGTCACGATTTGCGCCACTCACAAAGGCGGAGCATGAGAGAATGTTATCTTGGCACGGCAGTATGACTCACACCTCACGCCACTGCTCCCTTCTTTCTATTCGTCACATGTGGCGCCATTCGGGGCTGATCTTGTTACACTAGTCAGTGCAAAGAAGGGACTGGTCCCGTTCGGTTGTTTCTTTGTGGCGTGTGCAATGGCTTCACGTGGTTGTGTAAATCATCCAGACATATTTTGCTACATATGTGGCTGTTATACGACAGGAAAAAAACAGGGGCAAAATATTACGCCTTTCGTGAAAAATGCTTATTTTCAATACTTCGGCATTAAACTAGCAGATCAGGACAAAGTGTGGTCTCCTCACGATGTGTGCCGTGCATGTGTGGAGGGGTTGAGGAACTGGAAAAGTGGAAAAATGGCATCAATGCCGTTCGGTTTACCCATGGTGTGGCGTGAGCCAAAAATCAAAGTGACGACTGCTACTTCTGCACAGTGAATATCGTTGGCCATACCAGAACTAGTAAGCGTAACATTGTGTATCCCAATATCCCATCTGCCATAAGACCAGTGCCCCATACTGAATCCATCCCTGTGCCATCCCCGTCTAATATCAAGCCCCCAACAGACACCGATTCAGACGGTGATACAAGTGATGAGATGTGCCAACCGGACAGAATGGAGGTGAAACCCTAGTGCCATTTACCCAGCATGAACTGAATGATTTGGTTCGTGATCTGAATTTACCTAAAGACGCAGCAGAGCTTTTAGGATCACGAGTTTAGGAAAAGAATTTACTACGTCATAATACGAGATTCTCCTGGTACAGACACCGAGAAGCAGAATTGGTTCCGTTTTTTGCTGAGGAAGGCGGTTTGGTATATTGTCGAGACATTCCGGCAGTCATGAAATACTTCAACATTAATTACAATTCAGGACAGTGGAGGTTGTTCATAGATGCCAGCAAATCCAGTTTAAAAGGTGTTTTATTACACATTACTAACACCCATTCTTTATTACACATTACTAACATCTATTCTTTATTACACATTACTAACATCCATTCTTTATTACACATTACTAACATCCATTCATCCATTCCAGTAGCACATTCTGTGACTTTGAAAGAGACATACGAGAACCTTAAATTGCTGCTGGAAAGTGTGCAGTACAAGTTTCATGAATGGTCTTTGTGCGGGGATTTCAAGGTGATTGGAATATTGCTCGGCCAACAAAGCAGGCTACACCACATTTCCTTGCTTTTTGTGTGAATGGGACTCCAGAGCAAGGACGGAACATTGGGTTCGGCAGCAGTGGCCAGTCAGAAGTACATTCACACCTGGCGAAAAAAACATTGTTTCACTTCCATTGGTTGATCCCTCGAAAATACTGTTGCCACCTTTACACATCAAACTTGGCTTAATGAAGCAATTCGTGACAGCTTTAAGCAGGGACAGTAAATGCTTTCAGTATCTTGGTGGTAAGTTTCCATAAATCACGTCTGAAAAAATTAAAGCTGGCATTTTCATAGGCCATCAAATACGAAAATTAATGGCAGACAACATATTCGAGGAAACCATGAGTGAGTGCGAATTGTGAGCATGGACTGCATTCAGAAATGTGGTACACAACCTTTTGGGGAACACAAAGGCTTCAAATTACACCACTTTAGTCGAGGACATGCTGGAATCCTATGAATTACCTTGGTTGCAACATGAGCGTCAAAGTTCACTTTCTTCATGCTCATCTAAATTACTTTCCTGACAATCTTGGTGACTTTTCGGAAGAAAATGGCGAGCGCTTCCATCAAGATATTAAAGTGATGCAAAAGAGATACCAAGGAAAGTGGACTGTACATATGATGGCCGACTACTGTTGGATGTTGAACAGAGACTCTACGGACGCACACCAAAGACAATCCAAAAAGAGGAAGTTTGAAGGGGAGCCCAATGGCGAATGTTAGGCATGTTTGCTTTTGAATATGTATTTATGTTTATCTATTCCTTAAACAATCATTCCGCCCCTCCAGAAAACATTTTCACACGTTACAAACGTTGCCATATAGCAATGTCATTAAAAAATAACGGTTTTTTAAATTTTCACATTTACTTTATGAAAAAACCTGACGTGATACGGAATTTTGAAGGTCATTTTCGGAATCTGCGCAAAATATCTATTCAGATACACCTATTCATTTGAAAACAACAGAAAACAGTTGAAAAATTGCAGATCAGTGTTATCCATGCGATGCTGGGTTTGTGTGGCGCGGCAGAATGTATGGATCCGCTTCAAGGACTCGACGAATGATGTTGTGGAAGGAATTGTTGCGATCAGCATAGCCAATTTGTATATGTTCGTAAATCCATGCATTAGGTTCATTTCCAATAAATAATCAACAATTTGAATTGGTGTTTTGTCTGAACCTTCATTAGAAGAATACCATACATATAGTTCATTCTGGAGTTTGCTCAAATTAAAAAGATCCCCATAGATTCCCTGCAATTTTTTTAATAAATCGCGAGGAAAATTTTCTCTTTTCTTAAAGTAGGTCATTTTTGTTGGGTTTAACAAATCAAAGTACTGCAACTTTTTAAACGATGCGAATCTAATTGTTATATGATTGCTAATATTATCAATTATTTCGAAGTAAAGTCTCCGGCAGTAGTCTTTCTCTGATTCATCGTTCAACCTCTGTTTTTTTATTGGACGCATTTCTTCCTCCCTTACTTCACTATGAATACAAGACCACAATGGCTCAAAATTCTCCCTTTTGCTTTGCAGTTGCTGTTGAAACTCAGTTATTTTAGTACTGCAGTACAAAATGTCAACATTCGTGGACTGCAGTATACTGAATAATACATCTGAAAAGGAAAGCAAATTAGATAGAACCTTTATAAAAAATATGTTTTGTTTTTGAAGCTCTTTAAAAAGCCAACAAATCCTCTTGCTGTCATTGCAGTCAAAGTCCCCACTTTCACTGACATGTTCAAAAAACATTATCAATGCTTCTCTGTTTTCATTGACTGTATGAACGAGTCTTGAGGTAAAATTCCATCGGGTAGAAGCTAATGATGGTAGCTTTCTGGACATGAAAGCAGAAAGTTGGTGTAATCTTTCAGGAGAATGAGAGAAAAAGTACGTAATGATTTAAGACCGCTAAAGAAGACTTTAAGCTCTTTGTTGCACTCTGGAGACTGTTGCAATACCAAGTTTATTACATGAACATAGCATTGCGTGAAGAGAGCTTTACGGTACTTTGCCTTGAAGTCCATTGAGATGGCCACTCATCACCGCCGCTCCATCGTACGTCTGGGCAATCAATTTATCCCCACACTTATATCTGTCCTCGATTTCATTCACATGATTAAACAGAGCTTCTGCAGTTTAATCAGCGCTCACCTCAAGAAATCCCAGAAATCGTTCTACGATTTTTTCTGTGAGACTGAAAAATACCGCAACACAGTTGAGAGCTGAGATTTATTGCTTACATCTAATGTTTCATCAAGCATAATGGCCACAAAATCGGTGTTCTGAATTTCGTAGTAAATTTTATCTCTCAGGACATTAGCAACGGAATTTATTAAATCATTTTGAATGCTTGCCGAAGTTCTGCGAAAAACTGTAGAAGTCGCTAAATGTTCTTTCAATGGGGAATCAAACTTGACACTTGCAATAAGCAACTCCATATAATTTCCCCTATTGAAAGATTCTTCATTTTCCTCATGACCTCGGAATGGTAGTTCCTGTTTCGCTAAAAAGCACACGGCATTAATCAACCTCTTCAATATTTCCCTGTTCTTTTTAACTTTTTCATTGTGCAGCTCGATTTCAACCCTTCTTTGGGAATCGAAAAGAATGTCAATTCGATTAGGGAACGGAATAAATCTGGTGAATTTAAAAAAAACTGTAAAGATGAATTTCAGAATCACCGTGTTTCTTCCCTGCAGTATTCAAATGATTCAAGTCCTCGTACCCTTCATGATTCCAAACAGTTTTCTTATTTGAGAACAACAAGCATGTCCAACAGTAAAATTTGTGATCCACATCACATCCGCAAAGACAGTCTGTTATTTCGTAGAGCATTTTACGAAAACGTCTCTCAAAACCTCTTCCAGCGCCATTTTTTCCTTTTACACGTGTTGATATTGTGAGATTAGGACATGGTCGGCCACTGTCAATTACTTGTTTCTTTTCTGCGTATGAGAGCGATGAAAAACTACTGTTTAATAGTTTTTTTTTTTATTACACTTTCACTATCCATCTTAAATCTTAAAGCAACCAAACCCCCAACTTCACTGCGCAAGCAACAATACAATCGCGCGGAACGCAGAGACAAATTGAACTTAAGCAAAGCATGTAAGCGTTGAAACTGCATACAACGCCTTCGCTGGCTTTCGCACTTACGTGAGCCGGGTAGAAGACATGGGGCGCATGCGCGAACTGAGTCTCGTAAAGCAGCGGAGATAATGTGGGGAGCGTTGCAACGGCTTGGCCCAATCTGGCTGTTTCTTCGGTCCGGTCTCCGGACCCCACAGGCTCACGTCATTCGGAACGGAGAGCGTATTAGCCCAAAGAACATATCATAAAAAAAAATTAAAAAAAAACATTCTACAGGGATAAATGAATTATAAAGAAATCATTCTTTTTTGTAACTTTCTTTGGGCGTTGACACACAACTTGCACACACAGAGAAAACGCCACTCTATATAGTATACGCCTATAGTTTATATACAGTTGTCACGTAAGTCGCTCTTAATCTTTTTGGGGCTTTGGAAAGAAAACACCATGTAATAGAAGACACAATGTCATTTTTTGAACATGTGAAATAATATGTTTGAATGTTTAATTTGTGACGTACGTCGCTCTTAATCTCTTTATGGCTTTGGAAAGAAGACACTATGTAATAGAAGACACTATATCAGACACTATGTAATTTTTTGAACATATAAAACAATATTTTTGAATGTTTAATTTGTGACTTACGTCACTCTTAATCTCTTTCGGGCTATGGGAAGAAAACACCATGTAATAGTCAGACACTATGTAATTTTTTGAACACATAAAATAATATTTTTGAATGTTTAATTTGTGATGTACGTCGTTTTTAATCTCCTTGGGAGCTTAAGCCCCCAAAGCTCCCTCCGTGGGTGCGCCAATGACTTGAGTAATGATTTCTGGTATGTTGGAAAGCGTATCAAAATCAATGCATTGCATGATTTTACTAACTTGTTCTTTTAAAGTCCCTTTATTTTTTGCAAAAATTGTGATACACTATTTTCTTAAAATTCTTTGCAATAAAAATTTGCTTGACTGTTAACACGTAAACGATAATTACAGCCGGTCACTTCAGAATGTTTCAGATAAAGCGTCCTCGTTTCTAATGTCAGTCTTGGTAAGCAGCAACCATAATAAATGGAGAAACGTTAATAAAATAGAAACTTTCTGAATTATTAAATCGATAGTTGCCGTTAGTTGCTATACGTTGGAGAGAATATACTGTGAGTTATTTTTCTTTCTTTCTTTTTCTTGTACGATGTTGTCAGACGGATCCACACGTCTGATACGCTCTTGAACTTTAGCTGCCCGGTTACAGAGGACGAGTGGTCTATTGAAAACGACCAAAAAACAACATCCTATATTAGAAAACCGCTTTGTAGTAAGCTTTCAAAACAAACTTTATTTACAATTTAAAGATGAATTACATTTGTGGCTGACAAGGCGAGAGAGCTTTCACTCCTCAGGAAATTGATGATGGTAAGAGTAAGGTGAATATTTACAAATGTGGTGAGTTTTTACAGTTGTTTTGCTCATTTGAGCAGCATGTGTGTACGTTGGCTGAGCTATAACATGAGAATAGGTGTGTTGAGGTGCAGTTTGACAGATGAACATACAAAATTTACAGAGGATGATTTAGTTGTTGTTAGAGTTGGGAGTGGTGCGTTGGTTGGTGAGTCCAGAGTCTTTTTTGGGTGAGATCTGAAAAAGATGGTGCAAATTGTTGACAGAAGGAAAGATGCTTTTTACAGTCGGTGTCATAGTTACAATCCTGGTTTGCAGGGTTGCTTCCAGTTGTTTGGTGCAGGTGCTGGCAGGTGGCTCTTTGGAGTGGTGCACAGCGTGGGGTTTTGCTGTAGTTTCTTGAGCTGCTTTTAGTTGAGACGGACCTGGTCGTCGCTGGTGATGGTGAACCAGCTGATAGGCACGGAGGTTATATAAAATCTCGAAATATCAGTTAAAAAGAAAGAATATTCCGTCGAGCCGGAATCGAACCAGCGACCTAAGGATTACTGCACCCTACTACAGTCCTCCGCTCTACCAACTGAGCTATCGACAGCACGCATGGTTTGTTTGAAACAGAAGTATAACAAGAGTAGCTCTTTCTGCATGACTACTTCATCTACTTATGATAACATCAACACGTTTTCATCAAAACGCGAATGTGAAGTTCTGTAGCGATTAAAGAGATAACCGTCATTAAGATTAGCACTTCTCAAAGTGGTCTGTCGATCGGCCCTAGTCCGCAGCGAACTACCATGCAAAAAATAAAATAATTTTGTTTTTCACTTATTTTGAAATGACTGTTATCTTGTTTCAGTATGTTCGGAAAAGTATATATAGTCTTTTAATTCTTTTTTTTTTTTATATTCTCCAAGTTGCCAACCGTACAGCGTTTCCTGCTGATTAGCTGAGGTGGGGGGGGGATCGGTCCGCCCCACGAGACAGTTTGATAAAAGTTGATCTACAGTAGATCGAGATTCCGCAACTTTGTACCAGTGCTGTACCAAAGTAAATACCTATGACGCAGTGGCGGATTCAGTAGGGGCGATTACGATCATCGCCCCCCCCCTTTAAAAATTAACAGCCTTGAAATTCGTTTTGCGAAAATATGCAGATAAAATATTTTGTTTTTCTGATTACATTCAATTTAAGCGAGTTTTTATTAACATAACATTAAAAAGAAAATTCGAGAGAGTACCCTGGAACTCTTTCTAGATAATTTATACTATGCATTTTTCTCATGCCAAGTCAGTGGGCAGGTATACGCCGGTATGGTATACCGGCACTTCGTTTTACCCAGTATTTCATACCGGCACTTTTTTTTTTTTTACTCTGAACTTCCGTGCCGGTACTAATTTTCGTAGTGGGAACTGCAGGAATGATTTCTTTGAAGGCCCTGGCTTCCGAGCGAGCATTTTTAAACATAAGAACCTTATGGGGTTAATGATTATATTATTTACCTTATGGGGTTAATGATTATATTATTTACCTTATGGGGTTAATGATTATATTATTTACCTTATGGATTTATGTTTATATCTTGTGGTTTGAGAACATAAAAACCTTATGGGCCTCGCAGAGGCGTAACTAGACATATCTGCGCCCTGGGTTAACCACAAGATATTGTGCCCCCATTTGCCCTGATTATCGGCAGGGCAGACGGGGCACTTGCCCAGGGTCCACAAAATTTCCTATTCTTGTGCCACATACATGCTACATTAGCAGCACTTCCCGACCCATCTCTGAACGTATCCTGAATATTGAAACGCAGATAACCAAACACTTAATAAAAACGGAACACCGCCACAGTCATCATTAACACACTATTTCAAAAGCCATCCTTTTAAGATGTCCACCATTTTCTAATAGAAAAGAATTATACTTTTTAGAAAGCCTTGAAATTCTCTCTTCTATTAATTGTAATATTGAATCCCCGCAATATATTCACCAACGTTGACAAGTTTTAATTAAAAATTTTCAATAGTTTTTTATGCAAATGGCAACGCCATAATTCTGGTTGTTTACATCTCTGTTAACCGCAAACCGCGGTTATCATTGAATGAAAACTTTACTTCTCAGTTCATGCTGCTTTGCGAGTTTTGCTGTAATCAAGGGACATTGAATTATTTTATCTACTTCGATCATTTCTACCATTGTTTCTCCACTTGTGTGTAGAGCGAGTTAAGAGAATAACAACCAGAATTATAATATATATAAATGTACACTGATGAGTCATTACATTATGACCACCTACCTAATAAGCTGTAGGACCCCCTCTAGCCGCAAAACAGCGGCCACTCGGCGAGGTATCGATTCGATGAGGTGGCGATAGGTATCCTGGGGTATCTGGTACCATAATGTCAAAAACAGGTCCTCCAGTTCCCGTACATTTCGGGGTGGTGGTTATTTAGCGCGAATTTGCTTTTCCAAGTCAAACCACAAATGTTTGACTGGGTTCATTTCAGGTGAATTTGGAGGACAGGGCATTAAAAAAAGTCACCAGCATGTTCCTCCAACCACTCCTTGACGATTCTGGCAGTGTGGCATGGCACATTATCCTGTTGGGATAATGGGGCCTAAATTGTCCCAAGAAAAACATCGCCCACAGCATAAATGCCGTCTTAGCCGGCCTGTTTCCGCCAAACAGTGCATCCAGCTGCCATATTCTCCGTTGGTAATTGGCCTATCCGCGTTAGGCCGTCTACCTGATGCACCAGGTACTTTCATTCGTCAGGCCAGACCACTTTCTTCCAATCATTAACGGTCCAATCTCGATGATCTTGGGCCCATTTCATGCGATGTTAGCGATCACGTGCAGTGAGCATGGGGACCCGGCTGGGTCTTCAGCTGCGCAGGCCCATGCGCAGAAGGCTGTGATGAAATGTGTGCTGTGACACATTACCTTGATCACCACTGATGTAGCTGCGGGTGATTGGTCGTATTGTGACCTTGCGGTCGCTGTGAACAATGGGCGACAGTCTCCGCTCCACTCTGGCATTAATGAGCTGCCAACGACATATGGCTGGACGACGGTTCGTTGTTTGGCCATCTGTGAACCACTTTTGATACCTACTCATTACAACGGCACGTGAACAACTCACAAGCCGCGACGTTTCCGAGATCGTAGTTCCGAGGCTGTGTGCATCACAATTTGTCCTAATAAATCGGCAGCTTTTCCCATTCTGACTCCAAACACTCTACTAACCGAAAGCCGATCCTCTTGTTGTATGTACTGCTCTGCGAACTTCACATGCGCCACCGTTCAGTCTCTAGGTGGGGGAGCGGGGGATATCATCATGTAATGGTATTTTGTGTTTCATGTAATTTCCATCCATAAAAAATGAAAACATTTTTATCGATATCCTTCTGGACACTCAAAACGACTGAAGAAATCTCTAAAAGACGAATTACCAATTTCATTTCGAATTCACCTTCACTAAAAATAGATCGAACTGTTATATGTTCTGAATATTTTTAGAAATAGCTAAGCAAATTAACCTTAACCATTTTATTTTTAATTTCAAACAGCCTTGACCAGATGAATTTCAGCCACATTGTTAATAATTTTTATTTCTGCAGTTCGGAAATATTTGGGTGCTATTTATAAACTCAACTAAATGTAAAAGAAAATTTATACATATTTTTTATTAAGAAAATCCAAAGTACTTTCATCGGTCACAGTTTTATAATACATAGTGTATTTTTCATAATTGCTTTCTTTTATATTCTCGTAACTTTAATGAAGTAAAAGCCATTTCTACATAATTTTTGCTATATAGTGTACCTATATAGATACTATGTTACACATGCATTTAAATATCTGTTAGTTTCATGCACAGCAGTGTATTTATATGAAGTATAGTAAAGCCACGTGCAACATGTTTGTGCAATTATTCTATATATTCAAAACAAATATTTATGTGTAATACTGTTTTTGCTCCCAGTCCTCGTAGAAAGATCTGGAATTGGAGGCCAATTTTGTTTTATTGCCCTGATGCCCAAGATTGTCATGATCGGGCCCTGCACATTTGTCTTTAGGTACACACACACACATCCTGACATATAATCTGCTAGAGCCCCTCCTCCATGCCACTTTTTAAGTCGTCATAGCAACAACCGAGAAACAAGTGTTTGTGACGTCACGCTTAGGTTTTCGTGTAAGTGAACTCCTCACCTACACGCGCACAGTCCACACGTATGCCATATTGTTTTGTTTCCATAGCAACAAAGAACACAGCTGCTGGTGTGACGTCATCTAATCCAAATCATTCTCACATGACGTCAGAGTCAAAGATGCGTTACGTCACACGGTCAACTAGAGATACGAAAACTTTTTTTTTTGGTTGGAGGTTTAACGGCCACCGTGACCTACTCAGTGGGCTATGAGCAGTCTCCCGTCCCTAATTTAGGGGCACTAGTTTCAGGAGAGAAAGCCAGTGCCGTAAGACAAACACAACATCCAAGCCTCATCGGGATTCGAACCCGGACTCCTTTCGGACGAATGATCAGAAGCCATCGCTTAGACCACTGCGCCACCGGGGTGGCTACCTAAAACTTTGCATGAGGAATTTTGGTTCACTACCTGAACCGGTGTTTAGCCATCTGTATGTGGCAACGTCAAGAGTACGACGATCTGACGACGTCAAGATAGAAATAGTTCACGGAAAAGAACAGGGGAAATTGATACAGCGTTCACAGTCAGTGTATACGAAAAATGTGTATAAGGAAGTGTTGACGAAATAGGGACTAAAGATTTTACAAAACGCATAACAAACGACAGCCCGTCGCATCGAATTCCATAACTGACTGCTCATGAAATTTTCAGAAAGATGTGAACCATCGTCGCCATCTATTGACGTGGAACTCAATAAATAAATGTCAATAATTTCTGTATTATAAATTTTATTTTTCGTCGTCATTATTGATGGGCTTTCATCTAGTATACATAAATACTTCTTCGCTGCTCGAACCTCCTGTACCACATCTAACGGACGAAATGCAGCTGGAAGTTGTGGCTGGCAGCCGCAGTAATAATAAAATAGCTTCTACAGAATCTTAATTAATGTGAACGACTTCTTCATCTTGCAATGTCTATTCAACTAAAGAAGAACGTCAGACCTCATTGTTATCGACGAAGGCGGTGGCTGTTCTTTACTTGGACGGACTATGCAACAGGCCCTTCATTTCCGAACATTTTGAGGAAGAAATACAAATTTTAAGTCGCCAAGCTAACGAAACGGGCGAAACATACAACAATTTCTGTAAAAGTACTGCGCGAAAGAAGCTCCACTAAAAACTAGCACAAAAGTTTCAATTCTAATTTTATTCAGATTGTAAGCAGTGATTTTTGAGCCCTCTCTTGAGCTGCGCCCGGGATAGCCTGCCCCGCCCTACGTACGCCTCTGGGCCTTGTGCCCTTGAGAAATAGCTCTGTAGGAACCGTAGTTAGTTCATTCCTTCAAAGGATGAAATAGCTCTGTAGGAACCGTAGAGCGATAAGTTCATTCCTTCAAAGGATGGAAATGAAGCTACCCATGACTTATAATCATATCTTGTCAAAGCCCTAGATGTCTGTAATTTTTATACAGACATCTGGGGCTTTGGCAAAATATGATTATGATGTCTGTAATTTTTATTATATCATTAATTTAATATATTCAACTTGAAGAGCTTTTTCATTAAGTGAAGAATTGAGAATATTAGATTAAACACACATTTTAGTTTTGCAGCAATGATATAAACTTTTTCTATTTCGGACTTTTTTTTTTTTTTTTTTTTGAGGGTGATGAGATTGCTCTTAATTTAAGACTGAATATTCATTCCGATTGCGGAGATTCTAATTGTCCGACTTTCTACTTCATGAAAGTCCTTATTGGAAGGGGGCTGTCTTCTCACCTCGAGACCTTGAAGTTCTGGGTTCGAGTTCAGCTGAATCACCAATGATTAGCCGAGGTTCGGAAGTCTTGTTAATCCGTTGGTCCCGGAGTAGAGACTCCTTGTTACAAACAAATCTTAACCCGTGTCCTCGGTGTAGCATTAGTGATGTCCGCTGGATCCACAAACCAACCAACTGAATCGATCGTCATCCTGTCTGCAATAGTATTCCATGGAATTTTCAATTACATTTTCAGACAAGGGGTTTTCTTCCAGAGATTTTTTCTTTTTCAGTTTTGGAGATATTCTGTTTTCTGGCGAAGGTATTTTTTCCGGATGATTTTTGCTAAATACGAGCATACCGGCACTTCAAAATTTCCATTTTGAACACTGGTCCTAAAATGGAAGGACTTACCTTAAGCTGACTAGAAGTCCCCAATTCTTGAGAACAGTCCTCGAATTTAGTTTACTGTCCCCAAAAACGTCTCATGTTTTTGGGGACGCAAATTGTTCTTATATTTTGATATTTGTTCTCAAATGTCCTCGAATTTACACTTCCTCATTAGCTCGTTAGATATCTAATGAAAAATGTTCTTAAAAGTAATTTTTGTTGTACTAATTTTCCGACATGCTTCTTTTGAAAACAAATTTTCACTATTTTTTTTCTTCTTTCCGAGTTTAATGACCACCGAGATCAACTCTAAGGACTATAAGCAGTCACCTGTCTCGAATTTAAAAACATTCGTTCTAGGGAAGGGAGAGAACAAGCGCTGTGAGACAAACACACCATCCATGTGTCTCAGTCGGGACTCGAACCCGTACCCACTTGTACGAATGGTCAGTGGCCAACACTAGGACGCTGAACTACTGGCACGGTCAAATTTCGACTGTACTTGATCTAAGTTTCTCCAAAAACTTTAGCAAAATGAAAAATTCGCCATGCAATTAGTTTGGTGTGCAGCTTGATTTTAATTTGGCACATATACAAGGTAAAGCATTTCACTTTTGCTAATATGTTCTGGTCATCATAATTCTACTTTTTCAATACAAATTACCAACATTCTTCAAGATATATCCTTTTAAGCATAAATTTTCATATGTAATATCACACTTATAGAAGCAACGCAGTTTTGTGAGAAATAGATTTGCATATTTATTTTGAGTACGTATATGTCCGTAAATGAACTGCCGATTTGGGGACGCCACGCCCTTTTGTCCTCAAATCAGTGTTGCAATATCTGGTCACCTTAACTTACCTACAACTGGGCGCATTGTGGGGCCTAATGTTACACCACTGACTACTTCCAGTACCAAATTAATGAGGTAATGTTAAAATTATGCACTTTAAGTGATAGCACATATTTAATTCATCATAGGTAACTGAAAAAAAATTGTGTTGCTACACTGGCGTGCAAAAATTACGGACGAGACGGTTTTTCGAATGTAACGTCGTGCAGAAGTGCTCCACATCGACTCAAATCATACCATAAGATCCCCAAGATGTAAGAAAATGGGACAAGTGAGCAAACCCGTCCAAACAAGGAATCCAAAGCATACAAAGGCACTTTATTGAAAAGTAGCTTCGAGCACAACTGGATGGAAGACAGAAACGTCCATGTGACAGGCGGCTGCCAAGAAAAATCCAGTCTTTAGTAGGGGATATGATCACCCCTGACTGCGTTGCAGGATTTACAACGTCAGTCCATGCTAAGAACGATGTTGTCCAGGAGCTGCTGAGGCATCGCGGCCCATTCCTCTTGTAGCGCCAATCGCAGCTGCGGAATCGTTGCTGGTGGCTGGTGACGTGCTGCCAAGCGTCTCCTGAGAATGTCCCACTCGTGTTCGATTGGATTTAGGTCCGGGGACCTTGCGGTCCAATCCATGCGTTGAATATCTTCACTCTCCAACAGCTCTGCGACAGCCACTGTACGATGAGGCGTAGCGTTGTCGTCCACGAGGAGGAACTCAGGACCCACAGCACCTCTAAACAGACGCACGTGAGACAGGAGAACCTCGGTACAATAGCGGACACCAGTGACTGAACCTCCTTGGAAGATGTGGAGGTCAGTACGGCCAACAAGCATGTTACCGCCCCAAACGAGAACTCCGCCACCTCCAAACCGGTCCCTTTCGATTATGTTGGAGGTGTGACTGCGTGTCCCCTGCTCTCTCCAGATGTGTATACGTCCAGAATCGCTCGTTAGACTAAATCGGCTCGTATCCCTAAAGAGAACTCGACCCCATTGCTGATGTGTCCAGTTCTTGTGTTCCTGGCACCACAGATACCGCCGTCTCCGATGAGCAGGCGTTAATGGCACACACCGTACTGGTCGTCGTGCAAATAGACCACCTTTGTTCAGCCTAATGGCCACGGTAAAACGCGATAACGGACGTCCAGTTATCTGTTGCATGTGCCTTGCGATTTCTCCCGCTCTCTGCCGTCTTTTTCTTCTCGCCCGTAGGACAATATACCGGTCGTCCGCCGCCGTGGTTGCACATGGATGACCACTGTTAAACTCTCGGACAGCTGTTCCTGTCGTTTGAAATGCTCTCCAAGCTCGTGAAACGATGCTGTGAGCGATCCCGAACTCCTCGGCCACACTAGTCACACATCGATCTTTTTCCAACTTCCCAATGAAGCGACCTCGGGTAAAGTCATCCAGATGTCGTCTACTGGATCGCCTGTTAGCTATATCACATGGTGGCAGCAACTCGACGTCGTTCAAATCCATGTACCCCGTGTAATAGCTTTTACCGAATTGCTGAGCGTACACCGCCCGTGTGCTTTATACCCTTCAGGCAGTATACGCACATAATGTGTGTACATATTGTGACGAACCCCCCCCCCACTCCGCGCATAATTAATTGGAGAGAGGCGTGTTTAATTAACGGTAATTGAAACTTGATTGGAGGTTTTAATTAACAGAGAGTTATAATTTAAACACTTGCGAGAGGCGGTATATTAAGAAAAGATCTTCTAGCACTTTGATTTCAAGTGGCGAGTTGCAGGTGTTTGCCACGAGAACAAAGAGCCCATAAACGGAAATGGGACGGGTCAGAGTTTAAAAGCTATTTCCCATAACTCAAAAGTGTTTGGACGGCAAAAGCGTTTGAAGCTTTTGTCTGTGCAGCGCGCTAAACAATGGGAAAGCTCTTGGACTTGAAGAGCGGTTTATAATAAAAATGTCGCGGTTTCAAGTGTTGGAATTCACCGCTTACCAATTTCTTGGAGAGGGGAGATTGTTGTTGAGGACAGATCCCGTTTGATATCCGGGAGAGCTGGGCCTCGATTTTTCCTCGTGCTAGAAAATGCTTGCCGTCCGTCTGCGTGCTCTTACAATTTTGAGCATAAGAAGGGAATCCAGCTGAAAAGCATAAGCTGATGAATAATAACCACCAGATTTACCTAAAAACTTTCTGATCCTCGCCGGACTATCGATACCTGTCCTAAGGAGCCATTTCAGGTGAAATGCCAACAGAAGCATAATAATTACGGAATATCGCCTCACTCATGCAGAGCGGAGAAGAGAAACGCCAACATCGGGGACCCACGGAGGAGCCGAGACCCCTGCAGAGCCTCTTCGCAAAGAAAGCGGGGAGAACTTTTGTGCGTGTGTCTGAGTACGTGCGTTCAGCGACTAGGGATGAAGTCGTTTTGACGAAGAGACCGTAAGCAACGCGGCGTCATCCAAAAAGGAAAAAGAACTAACCGTAGTGCCGACATATTAGTGAATGTGAGTGAGTGTTGTGTTGTTTTCTGAGTGCCATCCATACTGTGGATACTCAAGGACCTATGTAAGTACTTTTTGCGAATACTTTTATTTGTGGCTCATTGTGAACGAACAGACTTTTCGTTAGGACATATTTTCTGAAACACCGAAGAGGGCCAAAGCTGGCCGGAAATTATAGCTTTGTAATTAGATGAAGAATCCGGTGTAATTTATGCATGTATCCATTAAATCCCTGTTTTAATTGTTATACTGTGCCTCCATTGGTTTATTGGTGTACTGTGTCGGCTAATTGGCTAACGAGGTATTGCCGAATTCAGTGATTCGAATCGCCGTCCGGAAGTGATTGGGCATCCTGACAACTAAGACCCAAAGAACGCAACAATATATACAGTATGGTATACGTACGTAATGTGTGTACATATACTGTATATACTCAGGGGCGTTTCCTGATACAGAACTAAAGGCGTTGGCACAGATGGAATAATGTGTTAAGTGTTAATTCTCACGACCCCCACCCCATGTCTTTTCTTCCAACAAATATTTCAATGTTGCTCCGAGTAATTTACGGGTAACTTTAGAAAAAGTCTGAATAAAATTGAATCAAGAAAGACAGTGTTCATTACATAAGCAATAGGAAGGCACTTAATTAAGTACATTAACCTACTTAAATACGTATTTACGAAAATAAAGTAGAAATAATTACATAATAAAAGTTCAGCAAAACAAAGTGATTACTTACGGTCATTTGAATTCCAGTTCCATTCTTCGTTCTTTCTGCAGGAATTTCTTGATCACTTCTTCATAGAATTTGGATTTATCCTCTTGTCGCATCGTAGAAAGTAATTCTTTTTCAATGGAGATAAGGCTTAGATTATTTATTATCCATGCGATGCTGGGTTTGTGTGGCGCGGCAGAATGTGTGGATCCGCTTCAAGGACGAAAACGACCGCTCGACGGATGATGTTTTGGAAGGAACTGTTGTGATCAGCATAGCCAATTTGTATATTTCCGTAAATCCATGCATTAGGTTCATTTCCAATAAATAATCAACAATTTGAATTATTGTTTTATCTGAACCTTCATTAGAAAAATACCATACATATAGTTCACTCTGGAGTTTGCTCAAATTAAAAGATCCCCATAGATTCCCTGCAATTTTTTTAATAAATCGCGAGGAAAATCTTCTCTTTTCTTAAAGTAGGTCATTTTTGTTGGGTTTAACAAATCAAAGTACTGCAACTTGTCAAACGATGCGAATCTAATTGTTATATGATTGCTAATATTATCAATTATTTCGAAGTAAAGTCTCCGACAGTAGTCTTTCTCTGATTCATCGTTCAACCTCTGTTTTTTTATTGGACGCATTTTTTCCTCCCTCACTTCACCATGAATACAAGACCACGGCGGCTCAAAATTCTCCCTTTCGCTTTGCAGTTGCTGTTGAAACTCAATTATTTTAGTACTGCAGTACAAAATGTCAACATTCGTGGACTGCAGTATACTGAAAAATACATCTGAGAAGGCAAGCAAATTAGATAGAACCTTTATAAAAAAATATGTTTTTGAAGTTCTTTAAAAAGCCAACAAATCCTCTTGCTGTCATTGCACTCAAATGGTCGAAGTTCCCACTTTCACTGACATGTTCAGAAAACATTATCAATGCTTCTGTGTTTTCATTGACTGTATGAACAAGTCTTGAGGTAAAATTCCATCTGGTAGAAGCTAATGATGGTCTCTCTGGACATGAAAGCAGAAAGTTGGTGTAGCCTTTTACGAAAATGAGAGAAAAAAGTAGGTAATAATTTAAGACCGCTAAAGAAGACTTTAAGCTCTTTGTTGCACTCTGGAGACTGTTGCAGTACCAAGTTCATTACATGAACATAGCATTGCGTGAAGAGAGCTTTACGGTACTTTGCCTTGAAGTCCATTGAGATGGCCACTCATCACGGCCGCTCCATCGTACGTCTGGGCAATCAATTTATCCCCACACTTATATCTGTCCACGATTTCATTCACATGATTAAACAGAGCTTCTGCAGTTTAATCAGCGCTCACCTCAAGAAATCCCAGAAATCGTTCTACGATTTTTTTCTGTGAGACTGCAACACAGTTGAGAGCTGAGATTTATTGCTTACATCTGATGTTTCATCAAGCATAATGGCCACAAAATCGGTGTTCTGAATTTCATAGTAAATTTTATCTCTCAGGACATTAGCAACGGAATTTATTAAATCATTTTGAATGCTTGCCGAAGTTCCGCGAAAAACTGTAGAAGTCGCTAAATGTTCTTTCAATGGGGAATCAAACTCGACACTTGCAATAAGCAACTCCATATAATTTCCCCTATTGAAAGATTCTCCATTTTCCTCATGACCTCGGAATGGTAGTTCCTGTTTCGCTAAATAGCACACGGCATTAATCAACCTCTTCAATATTTCCCTGTTCTTTTTAACTTTTTCATTGTGCAGCTCGATTTCAACCCTTCTTTGGGAATCGAAAAGAATGTCAATTCGAGTAGGGGACGGAATAAATCTGGTGAATTTAAAAAAACTAGAAAGATGAATTTCAGAATCACTGTGTTTCTTCCCTGCAGTATTCAAATGATTCAAGTCCTCGTACCCTTCATGATTCCAAACAGTTTTCTTATTTGAGAACAACAAGCATGTTCAACAGTAAAATTTCCACATCACATCCGCAAAGACAGTCTGTTATTTCGTACAGCTATTGACGAAATTTTTTTCCATTTTTTCCTTTTACACGTGTTGATATTGTGAAATTAGGACATGGTCGGCCACTGTCAATTACTTGTTTCTTTTCTGCTTATGAGAGTGATGAAAGACTACTGTTTAATACTTTTTTGTATTACACTTTCACTATCCATCTTAAATCTTAAAACAACCGAACCCTCAACTTCACTGCGCAAGCAACAATACAATCGCGCGGAACACAGAGACAAATTGAACTTAAGCAATGCATGTAAGCGTTGAAACTGCATACAACGCCTTCGCTGGCTTTCGCACTTACGTGAGCCGGGTATAAGACATGGGGCGCATGCGATAACTGAGTCTCTTAAAGCAGCGGAGATAATGTGGGGAGACGTTAGCCGCTGATGGCTTAGTGGTTAGCGAGTCAGACTATCGATGCAAGGCCCTCAAGTTCGAGCCTGGGCTGATCTTTCAAAGGTGGTGTGATTTGCTAACAATCGCTGAATATCCGCCGTGCATCGGACGAGCACGTTAAGTGACGGCCCCCAGGCTGGACCCACTGGTTAAATGGGTATCATTTCCTATGCCTCCCCTGAAATTCCCTCACCCCTCTGTGTGCAACATCGTACTTGTACGGTGGCGCCATCTACTGTACTGTAATCTCACTAAAAACTGTTCTGTCAAAGTCGCTAGACTTGCTCTCATTCCTTACGTTTCTGTGTCCTGCCCAAAAGGCGATCTCGCTGCAAAAGGCGATCTCGCTGTAGGTGGCTGGGACCTAAACTCTACTCACTGTGGACGGAAGTCCTACAAGAAAATGACAAATAAACTGTGGGGAGACGTTGCAACGGCTTGGCCCAATCTGTCTGTTCCTTCGGTCCGGTCTCTGGACCCCACAGCCTACACGTCCTTCGAAACGGGGAGTGCGTTAGCGCAACAAACATATAAAAAACTAAAAAAAAAAAACATTCTACTATGATAGAGGAATTATAAAGAAATCCTTCTTTTTTGTAATTTTCTTTGGGTGCTAACACACAACTTTACACACCCAGAGAAAATGCCACTGTATATAGTATACGCCTATAGTTTATATACGGTTTTCACGTACGTCGCTCTTAATCTTTTTGGGGCTTTGGAAAGAAAACACCATGTAATAGAAGACACTATGTAATATTTTGAACACGTGAAATAATATTTTTGAATATTTAATTTGTGACGTACCTCGCTCTTAATCTCTTTATGGCTTTGGAAAAAAGACACTATGTAGTTTTTTGAACATGTAAAATAATATTTTTGAATGTTTAATTAGCGACGTACGTTGCTCTTAATATCTTTGGAGCTTTGGGAAGAAGACAATATATCAGACACTAAGTAGTTTTTTGAATATGTAAAATAATATTTTTGAATGTTTAGTTTGTGACGTACGTCGCTCTTAATCTTTTTTATGGCTTTGGGAAAAGACACTATGTAATATTTTGAACATATAAAAAAATATTTTTGAATGTTTAATTTGTGACTTACTTCACTCTTAATCTCTTTCGGGTTTTGGGGAAGAAGACACCATGTAATAGTCAGACACTGTAATTTTTTGAACACGTAAAATAATATTTTTGAATGTTTAATCTGTGACGTACGTCGTTTTTAATCTCCTTGGAAGACCCACGCAGAGTGCCCCCAAAGCTCCCTCCGTGGGTGCGCCAATGACTTGAGTAATGATTTCTGGTATGTTGAAAAGCGTATCATAATCAATGCATTGCATGATTTTACTAACTTGTTTTTTTAAAGTCTACCTTTATTTTTTGCAAAAATTGTAACACATTATTTTCTTAAAATTCTTTGCAATAAAAATTTGCTTGACTGTTAACACGTAAACGATAATTACAGCCGGTCACTTCAGAATGTTTCAGATAAAGCGTCCTCGTTTCTAATGTCAGTCTTGGTAAGCAGCAACCATAATAAATGGAAAAACGTTAATAAAATCGAAACTTTCTGAATTATTAAATCGATAGTTGCCGAGTTAGTTGCTATACGTTGGAGAGAATATACTGTGAGTTATTTTTCTTTCTTTCCTTTTCTTGTACGATATTATCAGACGGAACCACACGTCTGATACGCTCTTAAACTTTAGCTCCTTGGTTACAAAGGACGAGTGGTCTATTGAAAACCACCAAAAAAACCCCATCCTATATTAGAAAACCGCTTTGTATTAAGCACGGAGGTTATATAAAATCTCGAAATTTCAGTTGAAAAGACAGAATAAAAGAATATTCCGTCGAGCCGGAATCGAACCAGCGACCTAAGGATTACTGCACCCTACTACAGTCCTCCGCTCTGCCAACTGATCTATCGACGGCACATCGGGTTAATTTGAAACAGAAGTATAACAAGAGTAGCTCTTTCTGCATGACTACTTGATCTACTTATGATAACATCAACACGTTTTCATCAAAACGCGAATGTGAAGTTCTGTAGCGATTAAAGAGATAACCGTCATCAAGATTAGCACTTCTCAAAGTGGTCTGTCGATCGGCCCTAATCCGCAGCGAACTACCATGCAAAAAATAAAATAATTTTGTTTTTCACTTATTTTGAAATGACTGTTATCTTGTTTCAGTATGTTCGGAAAAGTATATATAGTCTTTTAATTCTTTTTTTTTTTTATATTCTCCAAGTTGCCAACCGTACAGCGTTTCCTGCTGATTAGCTGAGGGGGGGGGGGGGATCGGTCCGCCGCACGAGACAGTATGATAAAAGTTGATCTACAGTAGATCGAGATTCCGCAACTTTGTGCCAGTGCTGTACCAAAGTAAATACCTATGACGCAGTGGCGGATTCAGTAGGGGCGATTACGATCATCGCCCCCTCCCCAGGGCCCGATTTACTACATGCGAGGCCCAGGGCACAAAACATTTCCGGGGCCCCCTTGTTATTCTCTATCGACCAAATAATAGTCACTGTGTGCAGAGTAGCAAAATGTAGGCGTACGTGCGTACGCTGATAGTTTCCAATACATTAACAGGTTTGCAGATAGTTTTTGCATGTAGATTTAAAAAATTAAAATGTTACGCCTATATACAGCAATTAAAACACTTACTCAACGCTTTACGCAGATTAATATACTTAATTCTATTTCAACTGAAGAACTTAATTTTTTTCACATCTTCTGAGTTCTTTTGTTTTTACAGACATTTCTGGCCTCTAGATTTTATCAAGACCTTGTTCTCAATGTATACGAACTGTATTAAAGGTTTTGTTTACACAGAATTTAAATTTTATTGCCAGGTTCCACTTTCAGTTGCCAATTAAATAAAAATAATCTCCTTATGCATTTTGTAAAGTCCAGTATTTTTGAATTAACTTGTTGAAAATCATATTTATAATTTTTGAAGGTTCATTGATATAACTGTTTTTCTGGATATAAAAACTTTCTTTAATTAATCTCTTGTGTTTATGAGGTTCGTAGTCCAATATTTTAATATTTTGCCATAAAAGTCCATTTTACACACATTGCTGCACATTCAATGGAATGTACTTATTTTGTCCTCATTGGAATCTGTAATGTTCTAATATTTATTTGTTTTATTAATTTTTCCCTTAAATTATCTTATTCTATTGTTATGGTTTGCGGGTTTTCAGCGAGTTTTTTGTTTCAATAGCTGTGTACGCAGATACATTTTATTTTTATACAACTCTGGCTGTGCGGGGACAACTGGTTGATCAGTTGTTTGTGCTGTTAATGACCCCATAGATTCTAACTATAACAATATATCTATGACGAAATGGATGGACATCTTAATTTTAGTGAATATTGTGGTCTTGCAATGTACTGATTCTTGCGTCTAGAACATGAGAACAATGCATCCTACAAAAAATGTGAATTAAAACAAGAAAAAATAATCCATGGTGACCTCCACTGGACCTTCTCATGAATAGAGATATGAAACTGCATAAACAATTGAAAAAGTGCTATGGGAACTCCTACTTCCAGCTTCCCGGTTTCTACCAAGATCAAATCAGCACATCATGATCAATATATCAGAAAACTGCAAAACATAAAATTTTGTGTTGATGGGGAAAAGTCCGAGTTAAACATTATAATCTGAAAAGCTGAGGGGAACATCTAGTACCGGTTCAATTTTTGGTAAATGTGTACTTCAGCGTCCTAAATTATTTCGTCAGAAAATTTGCAAAATTTCAAAAAAAAAAAAAAAAAGTCATATTACAGATGTTTACCGAAAAACTTACCTCCAAGTACGATGAGTAAACACACGCCGCGACGACGACCTGAAGCTTTGCTCCGTTGAAAGGAAGGTTTGCTGTGGCGGGGAATTCATGGACAGAAGAGTACAACACGAATCAGGTACGCTCTTGTCAGGAAAGAGTAACAGAATATACTTCTATGCTAAAGAATGTAGTTTGAAATTTCTGTCTCACTTTTTAAAGAAACATGCAGAGATTGTCTTCGTTCTTTGGCATGTAATTCCGTGATACGAAATAGTAAGTATGCACATTCCTTTCTTGTTTCTAGAAAAGCGTTAGAGTAGGTGTCACATTCTCTCCAACGGAAGTTAGATGGCAAGCCTCAATGTGAAAGTTTGATTACTAAATAAAAAAAAACTTCCATGGAGAAATGAGTTCATACATTCAGCATCAAAGAATCCCATGGAAAAAAACAACAAACTCTCCGACTGCGATGTCAATAACTGACACCGAAATTAACTATTTTCTGTAGCGTAGCACTACACTCTTTCCTGACAACAGCGTACCCGGTTCCTGTTGTACTATTCCGCCCGTGAATATCCTGGCTGCAGCGATCCTTTCTTTCAACGGAGCACAGCTTCATGTCAACGCCGCAGCGTTGTTTACGGCCTCCCGCAGCGTCTTCTGACTCGTCATACTTGGAGTTCAAGTTTTTCGGTAAACATCTTTAATATTCATTCTGACGATGAAATTTGTTTACCATTTCCCCTTAAATTGCATATTTTAGAATCTGTACGTCACACTTTTTCGAAATTTTACATCTTTTCCGACCAAATAATTTAGGACGCTAAACTACACATTTACCTAATTTTTACCAAAATCTAATGAGCACATAATGACATGAATGTATAAGTTGTCCAGTGTCAAACAAAAATGACAATACGATGACAAAGTTCTGTGTTTGGGCACCAGATCTTTTTATTTGTAATAACTCATTTACTATTCTTTATTTTTAGGAATGAATAAAAAGAATTGAAAATTTACCTCCTATATCTGGACGAAACAGTTGGGTTGAATATTTTTCTTCTACATTTCCTAGATGCAAAGTCATGTATTAGAGAATCATAATTCAAAGACTATGTCACATCACTCTCCAAAGACAGCAGAGCTAATGATGCCAGTTTTGTTTGTCGCATGGTTGATCGTAAGGGATTTTTCAGTCTTTTCAGCAAAGAAAATGATCTCTCACTTGTACAATTTGAAATCGGTAATGTCATGAACATTCCAAGTGCAGTCTCAGTGTTCGGAAATGTGGCTTCTAAATTGCTTACCTTCAAAGTTTGCAGCATCTGGGGAACGGTTGCATGCTCCCCCATCATTGAGGAGAATTGCAAAAACTCATCAGCAAACTGGTCGTCAAGGTCATTGTTATAGTATTCCTGCAATGCTTTTGCCCCTTCAAAAATTTCAGATCTTGATTTTTTTGTAAAAAATTCAAATTTTCTCATTATATTTTCATAAGCACTTTTTCTGCTTGAAAGCTGAGTGATTAAAGCATCACAAAGCACATAATGAACCTGAGTTCTAAATATATCCTTTGCACTGAGTTCTATATGTTCACTGTAACATTCATCTAGGAGTTTATTCTTGGGCACTTTCTTTCTTCGGAATTCATGACCATGGTATTGCACATTTTCAGACACTAATGTTTTAGCTTTCTCTTCATAGACTTCAAAATTTTCCCTCACGAACTGAATGAATTCAATTAACGACTCAAAAATTTTAAGTACTTCAGAAATATTTCCTTTTAGATTCTGGCAAGTTTGATTTGCGCAGTTTAATCTCTGAAGTATTGTGTCCCAAACTACTGTGCTGATCGATATTTCCATTGTTCGCATTTTCTTCAGCAGTGATTTTGCTTCATCTCTTGTCTGTCGAGAATCATCTACATTTTCTGACAGAAATACTAAAACTTTCTCTATTTCACGATAAGTTTTCCTCACTGATCGTGTAGCTGCAGCATCTGTACACCATCTGGTAACTGACCGACTCTTCAGTGTGAGTGATGAATTTCCATGTGCTTTCTGGACTTTCTCCTGAAGTATCTTCCAACGGTGAGTTGATGCAGAAAAAAAGTATAGAGTTTTTGCAAAAATGTGAAAAAAGAAAGAACTTTACCACAACTATTTATGCTATTCACACCAACTAAATTTAAAGTGTGAGCAGAACATGGCACATATTCCCCTAGTGGATTGATTTCCATAATGCGTGTTTGAACACCAGAATACTTCCCAGACATGTTGCTGGCATTGTCGTAGCTTTGGCCTCTGACATTCATAATATCCAGGCCAGCGTCCTGTAGAAAAGATATAATGGTATTTATAATGTTTTCTGCTCAAAAAGCATTTGAGCATTTCTTCTGTAATTTCTCCCCATAAGGCAAGATCCACTGCATTCATTGTGGAACTTGTGCTCTCTTCATTAAATGAATTCAAAATATTTCCCAAATTAGGAGCACCTGTGATGTTAGATGATTCTGAAGTCAGATTACTGGCTTCCAAAGGCAAATTACACTCAAGATACTCACCAGTAGTAAAATTAGAGGAATGTGTAGGAATTTTGGGACCAAGTGAAATATCCAATTTTTTAATGGCAAAACGTTCAATGCTACCATGCTGCAGGTCATTATCCTTCAGTTTCAATTGTTTGGCTTTCCGTTTAGCACTGCTGGATAAATATGTTTGTTTTGACATAATTTAACTGTTAAATAATTCAACTTAAATATATTGTTACAACTAACTAAATTTGATTATATATAAAATTAACATATATCCAACATTCCATCAGACTACAAGAAACGCAACGCAAAATACAACCATGCCACCGCGTTTGCGGTTACAGTTACGAGTTACGACAACGACAATGCGTGTGCAGGAAGTTGAAGGATCAGTTAAGTTTAGGTGTGTTCGGAGAAGCAAGAAAAGGTCACGTGAATCAATGAAAGCAGTCCTCCTTCTCAATGGCCACCTGAAGGTTATTAAACCACTGAAACTCATTAATGGCCACGTGTTTACGTAAAACTCGAAACTCAAACTCACTGCATGTAAGTACCACATTTATAAACACATGACTCGTGAGCATGCAAAAGTAAAAAAATAAATTTTACATATACACACACAAAATTCCCATTAACTAAGTACACATTTAATTCAAATTTGGGGCCCCCAAAATCGGGGGCCCTGGGCACGTGCCCCGTGTGCCCTCCCGTAAATCAGGGCCTGCCCCTCCCCCTTTAAAAATTAACAGCCTTGAAATTCGTTTTGCGAAAATATGCAGATAAAATATTTTGTTTTCCTGATCAAATTCAATTTAAGCAAGTTTTTATTAACATAATATTAAAAAGAAAATTCGTGCCCTCGAACTCTTTCTAGATACGTAGTTCTGGCAGGGCCGGATTAAGGCCTTAGTGGGCCCCAAGGCTAACACATCTTAGTGGGGCCCCAAAGAACTTATGACTAAGAACTATTATGAAGTCCGTTAAAACACAAAACTGTAACTACTAAATTATCTGCAGAGTTTTCATAATAAGTGACTGCATTTTTTATTGTTCTCAGAAGAACATGAGTTAAAAGTTTAAGATTCCTAGATTTTGTCATGAATTTTTTACTGATATACCTATCTTAATTCATCTTTTTTGTTAAACGCAATGTAAAGGCAAAGGGGTCTTCGACAATTAACGGTTTCAATCACAAATTGAGAGGTGTGGGTGGATGGTAGTGAAAAAGCTCAAATTGTCTCGACCTCGCCACTGACCACAGCAACAGGAAACATTTACTCTTAGTGAGCCACTGTTCTGAAATCTGTTCGTCTTCTAGCCTCTGTTTCTTACCAAGTGAAAATTACACCACACAAAAGTAAAATTACATTATCATTTTCTCTCTATTACTTGCCTAGGCATGCCTCTTAGGCCCTTGGTCATGGTGGGCTCCAAGGCTTATAGCCCCTATAGACCCCCTCCCGTCCTTAATCCGGCCCTGGTTCTGGCATGAAAGATGGGAAATCTACATGTCTCAAAGGTTTAGATACAACAGAAACGTAGTGCAAAACATGTCATTACTGGACGTGTGTTCAATAAAAAAGTTTCTCGGGAGAATATATTACATTCTGTAGAGTTTCTGGTTGATAAAATTTGAAATGAATAGTATGTTAACTATCGCATAAAAATTAATCAGTATGTTGTCTTCTGTCGTCCTTGAATGATTTTCCTTTAGCGTTCCCAAATACATTTCGCCCGAACTTTTTTTTTTAAAACGCCCTAGCCCAGAGGAAACAAACAACGGTTTCGCATTTTACTTTAACGGACACCTCTAAACAATGAAACTTCTTTCAACAGCGGTCAACGGACACCCCAGTCAGCCCCGAAGGAGACATATAAAGGCAGCCACAGACACACACGTTTGAGTGTCACACTAGCAAACGGGGAAGTTTTGTGTCTGAGGCGGCATGCAGCGTAGAGTGAAGCAAGAGTAAAGCTCTTCAACGCCTGCCTGAAATTCTCTTCACTTCATGCTACATACCGCCTCAGGCACAAAACTCCACAATTTGCTGGCGTGACACTCAAACATCTGTGTCTCTGGCCACCTTGACGGGCACCTTGTCCCTTGGATTTTACGTAGTGTCTTTGGTACTTTGGCAGGAGGGATAAGACAGGGACAAATAATATTTATTGCTAAGGGCATAATGGGTTGAATTACAGTTGGTACAGTGGTATGTTTAAATGAAAAGAAACTGAATATAGTTCTTCGTGAGGCGAGCTACAGCTTCCATATATGTTTCAGTCACCCACGGGGGCTGCGGTGTGGGATGGGGGTTGACAGGTTTGGAATTTTGACCGTTGAAGGCGATGTTTTTTTTGGGTTGGTTCCAGTGGGCTCTGTTCCTGCATTACGGCGCGCGGCCAGATAACTGTGCAGTTACTCTTTACTATCAAACATTTTTCTTTTTTTTTTAATTTCCTATAGCATACCCTAACCTTAATATCCTACTTTGCTATTTCTAAGACTGCTTAACACCAGACGTCGGACACTGTTTTCTTAAAATCCTCTACACCATGAATTAGTTAATTCATTATTATATTGTATTTAGTTTATTCAGCAGTCAGCATTGGAAAAAATCACTGCAACATTTTCTTTATTGTGCATACGCTTCACACATTCATTCTGCTTTTGCAGAAACGCAACGGCCTAGCAATGTTAACTTGGGCCTAACCTCCGAACAACGGCCACCTCTCAACAACGGTCACTTTTTCCCGGTCCAAGCAGTGACCGTTTTTTGGAGGTTTCACTGTATAAAGGATATTTTTGTTCAATTTCATTCAAATCGACTATAAGCGGGGTTTTTTATTTTTTTTTTATTTTTTTTTTTTAACAAAGCTTAGAAATATCAAATTTTGTTTTGATCGGTTAAAACAGTTTTTGGACCACATCATTCTGAAAAAAAGCCCGAGAGTACCTCCACTTTTGGTGTTATTAAGGGCACTAAAGAGGAGGTAACAAATAAATATCCACTAATGGATCAAAATACTATTACGTACTTCTAATCCATAGTCGATACGAAGCACATTATTGGTGTATCAATTCACTTTGTTTGTGGATTCATTGATGATTCTCAACACTTGTCGCGATTATTCCAACTATAATTCCATTGGGAGATGAAACACTTGGTTTTAATCTTTCTTTTGTGTACGTTATTGCACATACATTATTGAACTTTGGTTCTAACACCTTAAATGTTAAAATCACTATATACATGTTGATAAAATATCCCATTCCATCGATGTTCACTTGTACTTGTTGCACCAGCAGTTACATTTGAAATTTAAAAAATATTTCACCATTAAAATCCAATAAAAAGTTTAAAATCACGATCACCACTATTCCATCGTCAAACTTCCACCAAACTCTCGTTAAAGCTTTTCAACTTATATAAAGCCATCATCAGAACCTTCATCCGATACACGATTTTGCAGACCGACAATGTGCACTAGATGATTCCCTACGGGGTTCCCTACGTGTGCGAAAGGGCTAAAGGATCACGTGCAGGGAGATGCACGTGATCCTTTAGCCCATGTCACGATTATTCCAACTGTAATTCCATTGGGAGATGAAAAAAACAAGTGCTTCATCACCCAGTGGAATTATAGTTGGAGTAATCGCGACATGTGTTGAGAATCATCAATGAATCCACAAACAAAGTGAATTGACACACCAATAATGTGCTTCGTATCGACTATGGATTAGAGGTACGTAATAGTATTTTGATCCATTAGTGGATATTTATTTGTTACTATGGAACTTTCGGTGTGGATAATCAACGCGGACCCCAAAACACAAAAATGTTTGGGTTCCAGGAAGATATTTACTAAAGAGGAGGTATTCTCGTGAGATATATTATACCGTGGTGCTTATGATTTTTTTAAAAATAAGTACTGCTTGTTAAGTTAAAATTTATTTACAAAAGTCATTAAAATTTTTCAAGCCTCCACTACATTAAGTAGTCCTGGAATTTACCATTAATAACTGCCCTACCATGCCTTCAGTAAGCTATCTACCAAATTTCTTTGCGATGTCTCCATTTCTTGCTTTTCTAAACACCAGAGAACAGGGATATTTACTCTATAACCATCCGGTATTATGATTATTTGAAATCACTTTTGAACACGTCTTTTGTAAAAAAGAGTAATGCTTATAACATCACTTTGTCCGCCGTCCATCTGTGGACACCATATCTCTGCAACTATTAGTCCGATTTAAAAAATTATTTTTGCATTGGAAAGCTTGATATGTGAGAACGATGATCCTTGCTTTCCGGGGATTATTTTTATGCATAGCTTAGCCGCTAAAGGTCATAAATGCAGATATTATCGAATTCAAAATACATTATATTCCATGTCATTGCTTCTAAATATCCGAATGAAAAAATTATTTCTTCCTTTCAACGCCATTTATAACGAACACTATTTTGGGTACAGTTTCGTTTTCAAGTGATGCATAAATTTCTCGCTAGAGGCATGAAGGTAAATACTTATGCTTCTAAAAGTCATATTTTAAAAATTCTATCTGCATCGGATACAGCTCCTGGTGGGAAATGTTCGGCATATAATTTCTAATTTTTTTTTTCGTAGAAAACAATTTGACCACCAGAGGGCGTAAGTGTTTAATTCTGTTTCTGATATATTTGCAGCAAAATCTACATCTCTGAAAACTCGACTGAAAATTTTTTTCGAGGACCGTACCGCTCACCTCGGAAAACCTCTTGAGAATAACTTCTACTAATATTGCATATTTTTTCTACCAGGTGGCGTATACATATATCTCATTTTTGTCGCTATATTTGCTTCTAAGAGTCGGATTTGAAAAATTATTTCTTTGTCCGGGAGCGTTTCTGATGGGGCTAAATGTTCTGCATGTTATTTCAAACTTTCCGTTTGCAGCAATATCTGCGCGACTAAAAACCCGATTTGAAAAAAAAAATCTTTTTCGGTCAGATATGAAAACATTTTGTGCATATTTTCTTCCAAAAACGCACAACTTCGTTGCTAGGGAGCGATTAATCGGTTTTTCTCGATGTCTCTTTTTCTAAACGTCCGATTAAAAAAAATATTTTAATACCGAATACCATTTACCTTGTGGAACACTTTAGATTTGTACTTGAGGAGTTTTTTGTAGTTCCAAGTTCTGTCGCTAGGTGGTATAACTGCGTACTTCTCTTTGCAGCTTGATCTTCGCTTCTAAAAACCCTACTGACAAACTTCTTTTTCTTATTGTATCCCATTCGCTACTATAAAGATGGAGACCATTATCCTCTCTTAGTAATGTAAAGCTTTCCCGCTAGGGAGCGTATTTCTTGCTATCTCTGATTCCAAGAGACGTATTTGAAAAGTTTTTTTCCTTAGCATAGCTTTTGCCACGAAGAATAGTTTTCGCATACTTCCAGCTTTTCCGTTATGCAAAGTTCTTCCGCTAGAAGACGTAGAGTTATACCATGTTTCCTCTTACATTTCTTTTAACTGTTGAAATTGAAAATCCCTTTGTCTCTGATATTTTCCCTTCAACTATGAGAAATGTTTTGTGCAACATTTGTTAATTTTCGTAACATATTTCTCAGCCGCTTTTAAGTGTACATGTATATAGCTATTTCTATTTCTGGATGTTTTATCGATTGTAGAAATCCGGTTGAGGCTTTTTTTGGATTTTTTTTTAATCTTCTAACCGGTTCCGTTGACTATGAATAATTTTGCAAAAAAAAAAAAAAAATCACGTCGGAAAGGATTCAAAAGACGCTCTAATTATAACCGAAAATTCGGTGTCATCTTTCTTGTTTTGTTTTATTTTTTTGTTTGTTTTTCTATGCCCTCTACCTGAAACTCGTCGCGTGCCATTGAAAATCTCTCTGCATACCGTAGGTTGCGGTCCCCTGATCTAGATAATCAAATGAAGCCTTTTCAGTTGTTGCAAAGTAGCTGAAATACGGGGAAGTGAGACGCAGTGGTGTTGCGTTCCTCAGTTTTCAATAAGTTTTAAAAAAAAGCTACTGAATTTTGATATTTTTAGTGCTTAATAGTACCACTTTGAAGCTGAAATTTGCAGTTAAATGCCGAAGAGAGAGAGAGAGAAGGAAATAAATATCAGGAAATTAAAATGAAAAACCTGCTTCCTAGGGTGAGGGGTAAGGGTGGACATCAGGCTACAACGTTTCGTGGCTATTGCCTTAGTGCCTTAGTTCCAAAAGTTGCATTTGTTGCACTCGCTGTTACGTTATCAGACACGTGTATATTCCTAAGTACAATTCGTCCAAGGTTAATGGAGTCTACTAACCTTGCAATTCGTCTACTCTCACGCGTTAGGCATCGATTGGATGATATTGACAATGGTGCCAGTTCGGCGAGAAAAAATGATAAAAAATTTCTTAGATATGATAATGACAAAACTTTCATTTGCTATTTCAAATAGTCAAGCAAATGTGGAATCCACATGCAAAAACTGATGCTTATTTCTGGGTGTTAGTAAAAACCAAAAGTGATGCCGTTTCGAGAGATGGTAAATTCTGATAAAATTAAGATTAAAGCACCAGAAGTTGAAGGACTTAAATAAATATTTAGAATCAAAGATCATAAAGTGTATTAGATGATCAACTGAGAGACAAAAAGAGAAGACAAGCTGTCGGCTACTTTAGATAAATTGCGAATAAATGCAAACAAAACACAAAACAAGATTATGGAATGAATTATTTCACTTTTGGATACCTACAGAAATGAAAGATTGAACTTAAACGAGTGCGAAAAGAATAAGCCGATTTAATGTAAATGTAAGGGTATTTTTTTTTATTTTATTATTATTTTTTTTTATGAAAGCGAATGATCAGAAGTCCTTGTTTGGAATAACAATGAAAGAAAACTTTTTTTTTCTTTTCTTTGTTAGTACGACGTTAAAAAAATAATAATTTCCTGCTTATGTTTTCATGAAAACATTATGAACTGTGCCCACCCGTCCTCCCCTCTGTAGACACCATTAGAGGTCTATACGGGCCTCATTTGGTGAGTCCTGCGGTCCGGTCAGACTCGTTTAAGGCCCGGCCCGTTCCAGATATTATACACTCGATCCCGGTCCGGCCCGTGATGTGTCAATTTTGTTGTATTATTTTGTCTTTCTATTGAATTTTGTTAAATTGCAAAAATGAAATAATGAAATGAGATACTGAAAATATTTAGTTAAATGTAAGCCTAAAAATAGTAATTAAACTTTAGAAATTATCGAGGAATATATTCTTAAAAGAGAAATAAACAAGAAAGATGACACCGAATTTTCGGATGTAATGAGCACGTCTTTTGAATCCGTTCTGACGCAAATTAAATTTATCGAAGCTATTCAAAGTCAATGGAACCGGTATGGAAAACAATACTATCTGACCGAAGAAACAAGTTCTTCAATCGAGTTTTTAATCCCACAGATGCTGCTGTAAACGGAATCGTAAACTTACGCCCTCTGGTTGCAGACTTGAGCGTTAAGACATTTTTTTATTTATATGAGAAATATTTCGCAGCGGAAACGCTCTCCAACAGAGGAAGAATTTTTCAAATCAGACTCTTAGAAGCAGAGATATGGGCAAATATAAGATATGCATCTACGCCCATGGCGGGAAAACCATGCATTATTTTAGGAAGAAAGTATCCTCAAAAGGTTTTTTGATGTGAGCCGTATCGGTCCAAGAAAAAAAAAAAAAAAATTATTCGAGTTTTCAGGAGCTCAAATTTTGCTGCAAATACATCAGAAGCAGATATTATCACTGATGCCCCCTTGTGGCCAAATCATTTTTTACCAAAATTAGAAATCATATGCAAAGGATTTCCCATCAGGAGCTGCATCCGGTGCAAAAAGAATTTTTCAAATCGGAGTTTTAGAAGCAGAAGTATCGGGAGAAAGCAATGCCCCTAGCGGAAAATCCATGAATTACTTGAACATTTTGAATTTATATGAAGAACATGTCACACCGGAAACTCTATCCAATAAAGAAAGAATTTTTCAAATCGGACCATTAAAAATAGAGATATTGACAAAAATAACATATACATCTACGCCCCTGGCGGAGAAACCATGCAATATTTTAAGAAGAAAATATTCCGCAAAGGTTTATCGACGTGAGTGGCATCAGTCCTCGAAAGAATTTTTTCAATCGAGATTTAAAAGCTCAGATTTTATGGCAAATACGTCAGAAGCAGAAAGTAACTCTTACACCTCCTGGTGGCCAAAGTAATCTTTACCAAAAATTAGAAATATATGCAAAAGATTTTCCATCTGGAGCTATATCCGCTGAAGAAAAAAATTTCAAATCGGAGTTTTGGAAGATGAGATATCGGGGAAAACGTACTTTGCTTTTACGCCCCCTAGCGGAAAATCTATACGTAACTTTTTTTTTTTTTTTTTTTTTTTTTTGATTGGAAGTTTAACGACCACCGTGAGCAACTCAATGGGCTATAAGCAGTCGCCCGTCCCTAATTTAGGGTCACTGGTTCCAGGGAAGGGAGAGAGCCAGTGCCGTAAGACAAACACAACATCCATGCCTGACCGGGATTCGAACCCGGACCCCTTACGGACGAAAGATCAGAGGCCAACGCCTTAGACCACTGCGCCACCGGGGCGGCTATACGTAACTTGAAAAAGTAATTATACCTAAAATACTCTTCGACATAAATGGAATCGAAAGATAAAAGAATTATTTCTCAATCGGATGTTTAGAAGCAAATACAGTATATTGAATAAAATGTATTTTGAATTCGATATCATCTGTATTTACGACCTCTAGCGACGAAATTGTACATCGCAAAAAAAAAAAAAAAAAACGAAATGAAGGATCATCATTCGCATATATCAAGCGTCCCAATTCAAAAAGAACTTTTCAAATCAGACTAATAGTTGCAGAGATATGGTGTCTACAGACGGACGGACAAACCGATAACATAAGCACGATTTTTTTTTTTTACAAAAAACGTGCTAAAAAGACTAAGGGCGTTCAAAGTAAATTTTCAAAGTGTAGCGCTCTTAAAAAAAAAAAAAAAAAAAAAGAAAGAAAGAACATTCAGCAGTTTACTTTGGGCCTATTCTATTGGCTGTTCTCCATATTTATAGTGTGCTCCATAGATGTTTCACTCTATTGTAAAATGACGTTATTCCTTAGCGATTGTCAACCAGTGTATTAGAATGTATTCTCCTGTGGTAATTTTTTCGCGGAATTCTTTTGATTTCTTAAATTCCATGGTAGAAGAAGTTACATTTTCAACTATGAGTACATGAAGACATCGACAGCGGTCTGATGCCGATAAGTTTTCCCCGTGAAATACCGCAGGAGGGTAATAAAATATTCCTTTCTTCGAACTAGCAAGCGGTAACACTACAAAAGTAAATCCCTATAGGAATTAGGGATAAGAAAAACAATCGATGTTATCCCGATTTTCATACGAACACACATACCCCATCGCACTGCAGACACCGGTCGTTCCCCACTCCACACAAAATACACTCTCTCTCGGAGTGGAATCTTTTTGCTGTCAACAAGTCCCAAAATGTTTTTACCGTCTTAATACCTACAGATGGTGAAATCACTTTAAGTACCTCTCCTCGCTTCTGTGTTTACGGCCTGGGCTATGTCGTGGAAGTAAGTAAAACAAGCAACCAAAAACAATTAAACACAGCACCAGGAAACACGTTTTCTGTACCATTGCGATAAAAAAAAAAAAAAAAATGGGACGACCTGACCCTTTTTTTTTACTGGAGGTTTAACGACTACCGTGTGCAACTCAATGGGCTATAAGAAGTTGCCCGTCCCTAATTTATGATCACTTGTTCCAGGGAAGGGAGAGAGCCAGTGCCAAAAGACAAACACAACATCCATGCCTCACCGGGATTCGAACCCGGACCCCTTTCGGACGAATGATCAGAGGCCATCGCTTAGACAACTGCGCCACCGGGGACTCCGACCTGGCCCTACACACGGTAGGTGTGCCGCCCCGGTGGCGCAGTGGTCTAAGGCGCTGGCATCTGATCATTCGTCCGTAAGGGGTCCGGGTTCGAATCCCGGTGAGGCATGGATGTTGTGTTTGTCTTACGGCACTGGCTCTCTCCCTTCCCTGGAACCAGTGACCCTAAATTAGGGACGGGCGACTGCTTATAGCCCATTGAGCTGCTCACGGTGGTCGTTAAACCTCCAATCAAAAAAAAAAAAAAAAAAAAAACGGTAGGTGTCTGAGAAAAAGGATAGCCCCTGTAGACCTCTAGCCATCATATCTCTGCACGTAGTCCAATTTTAAAAATTATTTTTACATTGGGAAGCCTGAAATGTGAGATTGATGATCCTTGTCTTTTGGTATTTTTCCGATGCATAATTTCGCCCCTATAGAGCGTAAACGCAGATGCTACTGAACTAACGACTACCTACATTGCTTCTAAAAATCTGATCGAAACTATTCATTTTTCCTTCGAAATTTTTTACCGCAAAGACGTTCCCCCAATAACTCAGCTTCCAAAATTCCGATTTCAAAATTCTTTTTGCTACACTGGTAGCATTCATGGCGAAGAATGCATTGCATATAACGTAATAGGTTTTTTTTTTTTTTTTTGGTTTCTTTTCGTTTTGCCACAAGAGGCGTAAATTAGTGCAAATTTCTGTTTCCTACACATTTGCAACCGTTTCTACGTGTCCGAAAGCCGAATTGGGAGTGAGAAAAAATTGATTAGAAAACCTTTTACTTGTATTTCCTGCCCAAAATCATGCACAATTTTCCCGCTAGAGAGGAGCGCAAGTACATTTCTCGTGATTTCTCGGTTTTTAAACGTTTGGTTATAAAAAAATGTTTGCACAAGGTACCATTCATCTCGTAGAACATTTTGCGTATATTTTTGAATATTTTATAGTGCGCAGTTTTAACGCTAGATTGCGTAAGTGTACATTTCTGTTAGCAGCTGTCCCTTCGCTTCTGAAAATCCGATTCGAAAGTTCTTTTTGTACGGATTAGGAGCAGTGCTGTAGAACAGCCTTAGCGGCGCTAAGAGACTATTTTTCCTGGCTTAACGACGCTAATGAGCTATTTTTCTAGGCTTAGCGGCGCTAAGGGACTTTTTGATGTCAGATGGTTGCCCAAGCTAGGCAAAAGAATTATTTTAGATGATCAGTTATTGAAATGACGAGACTAAACAGTTGGATCATGCATTAACACCTTTGCGTGGACGGCAGTCTTCACAATAAAGTTATAGGAGGTTTGTTAAGATTGTACGGCACAGAGGGAAAACTGCAAATTCATATGTAAGAACGGACATATTAACTATGTTAATTTATAATAATGCTGAACATTATGTTACTTTATTTTTTCATGAAGAAAAAGATATTACAAGCCCAAAAAAGCGACAGAAGGTTCGCGAACATTTTTATTTTTCAGATGTCGAGAGCCTCAAACAAAGAACTTTAGTTTCTCACGCGTTAGAAAGGGAGAGGCCTTTTCGACGAACTGATAACATCTTCAATGATACGGCGAATTTTGCTATACATTGTCAGTGTCGCCCAGACGCCTAAAATTCTGGGAAACAGCCATCTACCTTTGTGCAAATATAACAATGTATATTGTGTTAGTGTAAGAATGTACTTCGGCGGTAGGATTACTTTCTCAAAGGAGCCACTTACTAATGGACAGATCTGACAGAACCGCAAAGACACGAGGGGTAGGATTGAAACCGATCAGCGAGGCAAGCCGAGCCAACGCCCAGGGCGTGGTCGGCGAAGGGCATCAAAGGTGAATCACGTGGCCAGAGAAGGCGAGCCACAACAACAGGTCAGCGAGAGGACAGGGTCAGCGCCAAGGTCTTCGCGCATGCGTTGCGCGGAGGAGGGGAGACGAGCAGGTCTCTTGAAGAGGATCTGTTAGTCAGTCTGCTTTCGTCCAACGGAGAGAGTAGTTCTCCGGTAAAAGGGGACGCGAAGCGTTTGCCTCTTTTTTGTGAGCAGAGGGACGCTCCGACGACGGAGGTCCGACACTCTGGTTAAGTTTAGCGAGCATCTATCTTAAAAGAGATAGAGTGCTCGGCTGCAGCGGTACAGGTCTCGGTCAGGACTCCCACTGGCGCATCAGATATTCCTCTACAGTGAATTCGATCTTAGCACAGGCTAAGATTGAAACGTATCGACAGGGCAGAATAGGTAGACTACTATTCATAATAGTCGCAGAGATATAGATCTACCTAGAACGTCTACGCCAAGAGAGATTTTCTTCGGAAGTTGTTATCCTAGCTTTCGTGTCCACGCCACTGTTCAGGTCTGATCCTTAGGAAAACCTGATGTTAGAGAAAGAGTAATCCACCGCCGTCAGGAACCCAACTGATTATGTAATAAATGTTTGTGTTTTTAATAGTAACTCCTCTTGATATCATTATACGTATCTTAGTGTGAGTATTATTCTGTCCGTTTAGCTGTTTCGCTCCGCCTTCCCGAATCACAGATTTCATATTAAAATGGGGAAGGCTTCGTTTGCTCGCTCGAATATCGTTGGGGGTGTGCTTCAGAGAAACACAAACACTTCCTTGTGTCTGTGAGAAGCCATTTAGCGTGGACGCCTCAGATCCATAAATAGGAGGCGGAGCCACGACACGTGACCAGTGTCTTCGCTCTCGCAACATATACAGATGTTGGACAGAGGTTGGATATGAACACCTAGGAAAAGAAGGTTTTACGTACCTAATAGGGCGTGGGGCCATCTTTGGCATTAAAAACTCCTGATACCTCCTTGTAATGGACGCATACAAATCCCGGATGGTGGTTAGTAGGATGTTACACCATTCTTCATGCAGAAACTGCTCCAGGTTCTTAAGCGATGCAGGAGGAGGATAATAGGAACTTACTCAGTTTTCCAACACAGACCACAGTGGCTCGATAATGTTTAAGTCTGGTGATTGAAGAGGCCAAGGAAGGTGTGAAAATTCGTCCTCATGGTTCTCAAACCATTACTGGACATTCCGAGCTTTGTGAATTGCGCCGTTATCATCTTGATAGATGTCATCCCCTGCAGGAAACAATGCCTGAGCCATTGAATGGACTTGGTCGGTCAAAATGGTTTCATAAGCCCTACCAGTCATCCGTCCTTTCAAGGTGATCAGGGGACATGCTGAAAACCACGATATGAACGTCCAGAGCATGACAGAACCACCACCATGCTGCACTGTTGGGAGCAGACAGTCCGGGCTGTACGCTTCTGATGGTGTTCTCCACATCGAAACACGTCGTGTGGTGGTGAATAGTGTGAAGGTGAATTTATCCGACAACGTTAAACGCTTCCAACCATCGGCAGTCCACGTTGCATGCTCCTGGCACCACTGCCGTCGCCGTTGTGTATTCACCCGGGTCACCAGAAGCATTGCAATAATAGCTCTGACATGAATATTTTGCTCATGCAGTTCTCTGCTCACTGTTTTCGTCGTTACTGGGGTCTGGAGCTGCAGATTGAGCTCAGCACTAATTTTCGGCGCCGTGGTCTTCTTATTACGGGTAACAATCCTTTTTAATACTCTCCTGTCTCTATCAGTCAGGGTCGTTTTCGGGCCTCTCTTGTGTTTCGCAGACGAAGTTTTGCCACGAGCACGGTATGCTATCATAACGCTAGACACAGTAGTTTTCGATAACCCCACTACCCTGGCGACTGTTGTCACGGAGGCACCAACTAGCCGGCCACCTACAATTTGCCCTCTTTCGAAGTCCGTTAGGTTGCTCATTTCGTCGTCACCCTGAAAGAAATTTTGCAACAAGACACTTTAAATTCACTTAAACATGATCTTGGGGTGCTAAATAAAGCTATTACAACCAAAAAGTGGTAGATATACCTTTGCGTATTGCGACGTATGTATCTGCATTAAAAGTTACGTCTCTGAGCGTTGTGTTCACATTATTCTGTCCAACCCCTGTGTATACATATAAGAGTATATTAAAACCTGTTCTTAAGACTGAACCTGTATAAAACGAAACTTTTTCTTTTGGTCCTGAAACGAAGAAAATTACCTACTGCTTTGCTTGTCTGCAACGGAACTTGCCGAACGCGAAAACGGAAATGGCAAGAGAATAAATTAACCTGATAACAACGGAAAGTTGCCAGATGTTTCCGAGCCGTCAAGTATTTTAATTGAATCATCATCATCATCATCATCATCATCATTGTCAACCATTATCAATCCACTGCTGGACGAAGGTCTCCCCAAGTTTCCTCCACAACGGTCTGTCTTGTGCCAGTCTCCTCCATGTCACTCCCGCATACTTTCGAATTTCATCCACCCATCTACCATGTGGTCTTCTTCTGGGTCTTTTCCTGTCCCTTGGAATCCAATCTAAAATTTCGGCTGTCCATCGATGGTCTGTCCTTCTGGCAGTATGCTCAGCCCATTGCCATTTCAGGGATTTAACTCTGATCATGATGTCTTCCACTCTTGTCATTTTTCGTATCCACGAGTTCCTCTTCTTATCTCTCCTGGTTACACCAAGCATGCACCTCTCCATGCTGCTTTGAGTTGTCTGCAGCCTTTGTATGTCTCTTTTAGTTAAGGTCCACGTCTCTGCACCATACGTAAGCACTGGAAGGATGCATTGATCAAACACTTTTCTTTTAAGACATAATGGCATATTGCTCTTGAAAATTATGCTGTTTCTTCCAAAAGCTCTCCAGGCAAGTTTTGTACGCCGATTAATTTCTTCATCAATGTGACCTTCACTTGATATCTGCTGTCCAAGATAAACGTACGTGTCTGTTATCTCCAGCTTTTCTCCATCAATCGATAAATCTTCATTTCTTGTAAAAGCATTGAACATCACTTTTGTCTTCTGAAAGTTCAATTTTAATCCCACTTCTTTACTCTTGTCAGCAAGTTCCTGAATCATACTCTGCAGCTCTGATGGGGTAGTTGCAAAAATGACTACGTCATCAGCAAAACGAAGGTGGGTTAGATAATCTCTATTAATCTTTATCCCTTTGTTTTCCCAGTTCAGTGATTGAAAGCCATTTTCCAATGTGGCGTTAAAGAGCTTCGGAGATATGGTGTCACCTTGTCTCAATTGAATACAATTTAATTGAATACAATACATTAAACGATAAAGTGCAATGATGAATGCACCCAGAACAAATATGCCTGAAGTTGTAAATAACATAAGCAGAGAGAGAGAGAGAGAGAGAGAGAGAGAAAGATTGCTAATCCACTGTGGCTTCTTCCTAAACACGTGCCGCTACTAATGTTCAATTTATGTGACGAGTGCTGCTCTCTTTGCTAGATGCAAAGTCCAAATTCTTCTCAGCTAGCTGCTTCGTACGGATTTCAACGAGACGCTTCGATTTAATTCTGTAGGAAATCAATCCTTATTTTGCTGTTTAATTTCATGTAATGACGTAATTGTTCATATGTTATTATGTTCCTTAATTCAAGTCAAGTGAGATATGGATATATATCACGTCACGCATTGTTCTCGTGACAAGCACTATTGAATGTAAGTGCTGTAACGGCAAAATAGATCATTGGAGCTGTTCTTGCCTTCGTGGCATAAGGTTGAAGTCAGCAGTCATTACTGTATTCTATTATTTTAAATGTTTACGACTTCTTAAGATTTTTAACGACAATAAATAATAGGTTTAACTTCTCAATCATGTCTTTTAGTTGGCGATTATCTCACTGTGTAATATGTAGCATTTACAATGCTCCATTAATTCTCTCACAATTTGGTTCACAACCAGGCGCGTATCCTGGAATTTTATTGAGGGGGGGGTCCAAGTCCGAGCAAAAACTAGGAATAATTTATATATATGCCGCCCCGGTGGCGCAGTGGTCTAAGCGATGGCCTCTGGCCATTCGTCCGGATGTTGTGCTTGTCTTACGGCACTGGCTCTCTCCCTTCCCTAGAACCGGTGACCCTAAATTAGGGACGGGCGACTGCTTATAGCCCATTGAGTTGCTCACGGTGGTCGTTAAACCTCCAATCAAAAACAAATTACATACAGTACAACCTCGAAAATGCGGCATCCAAAAAACTGGCAAGTTCAGAAATCCGGCATTTTTCTGATTTCGTATTCGTGAGAACATCCGATGTTTCACCAATGACCATGGGCCGCGCTGAAGTGACGCAGACCAATGAGGCGACGAATCGGCGTAAATACGTGTCGAACGTGTGATGATGATCTGTGCTTGGTGGTGGTAGTATATGAGGATTCGATCGTGTAATGACATCTACATGGGCCTTCATGATGCATCGCAGTAATCGCCTTCACGGTGTATTGTAGTTTCCTCAGTCGAAAAACCGTAGCATCGATGTGAAATTCACATCGGGTTTTCGCGATGTTTCGATACATCTTTCATCCCTAGCGGTTGTTCTGTTTTTTTTTTGAAGATTTTGCCTAACCATTCGCCAAATTAAATTTTTTTCGACAGAGTTTTATAATAAATAGTACAAAAAGGTAATCGCCAATATTTTCGTCAAAACTTTTTTTCGAAATTTGCGTAGAATGGGATTGGCAGCGCGACCCCTGCATATTTATAAAGTGTAGACACGCAAATTTTTGATAAAGCCGCGGATGGCTTTGTGGTTAGTGTTTCAGACTATCGATGCAAGGTCCCCAGGTTCAAGCCTGAGCTGATCTTTCGGAGATGGTGTGATTTACTAACAATCGCTGAATATTCGCCGTGCATCGGACGAGCACGTTAATGACGGCCCCCAAGCTGGACCCACTGGTTAAATGGGTATCCTTTCCTATGCCCCCCCCTGAAATTCTCTCACCCCTCTATGTGCAATATCGTACTTGTACGGTGGCGCCATCTACTGTACTCTAATCTCACTACAAACTGTTCTGTCAAAGTCGCTAAACTTGCTCTCATTCCTTCCGTTTCTGTATCCTGCCCAAAAGGCGATCTCGCTGTAGGTGGCTGGGACCTAAACTCTACTCACTGTGGACGGAAGTCCTACAAGAAAATGGCGAATACGGACAATTTTTGATAAAGTGACCTGTTACGTGTAAGTACGGTGACTTTAACAAAAATTACGTAACGGCATGGATGGCGGTCTCTCTTTTTCTGCAGTCCTTCCTTTACTACCTTTTTCTACTCGTTACTTCTTGGTTCAGATCTTCCTGTAATTTAATTTGTGATCCTCTGGTTTTTGATTAATTGTAGCTCTTGAATATTCTTTTCTGCTGCTTTTCCGCGTCTAGATTTTCATGAACTTTGTTTTTTTTTTTTGTGTGGGGGCTTGTTTACCATTCGTATGTTTCTTATCTTTATACACTGAGGGGCCACTTTATTATGACCACCCACTCAGTTGGGCCACCTTTTGCCTTTAATACTGCGTCGATTCTTCGTGGCATGGACTCCACGAGATGTTGATAGGTGGTTTGTGGAATCTGAGACCATGCTTGATGAATAGCACTTTCCAGGAGTGTGACATTGCAGGGTTGTGGATCCAGCTGTCTGATGGCTCGTTCAACTTCATCCCACAAATTCTCAATGGGGTTGAGATCTGAAGATTGTGGGGGCCACCTAAGCAAAGTAAACTCACCGGCATGTTCCTGAAACCAATCCTGTACAATACGAGCACTATGGCAGGACGCATTATCTTGTTGAAAGTAGCCATCGCCATTGGGATAAACCACCCACATGATAGGATGCACTTGGCCCGCAACGATGTTTAGATATGATGTGCCAGTCAGGCGTTAGTCAACACGAATTAAAGGGCCCAAAGTATGCCAGGAAAACATTCCCCAAACCATAACGTTGCCTCCACCAGCTTGAAGGGTTGTAGCCATGCATTTGGGGTCCATGCTTTCGTGCTGTTTCCGCCAAATTCTCACTCGGCCATCGGCATGGTGCAACTGAAAATGTTATTCGTCGGACCACATAATTTGTTTCCAATTATCGACTGTCCAATCCCTGTGCTCCTGTGCGAACTGGAGACGTTTTCTCTTGTTAACTGCAGACAACAAAGGTGTTCGAACAGGCCTTCGGCTGCCATATCCCTTCCGATGCAGTTTACGGCGAACAGTGCGTGCAGAGATCATTTGAGGCGATCCTTGATTAAGATGGTCTGTAATTTTCTGCGCTATTGCCCTTCTGTTGTCTGTTACCAGTCTGTACACTCTCCGTTCCGCCCGATCAGTCACTAGTCGATGACGACCACACGTTGCACGTAGAGACCCAGTTTTTTTGGCTGACAGTCCAGTCTTTAAACACTCTAACAACAGCTGCTCCGGAACATTTAACGAATGCGGCGGTTTCGGTGATACTCGTTCCACGGCTCCGAGCTCCTACAATCATCCCACGTTGAAAGTTCGTCAAATTGCATTTTTTACCCATTTCGTCACCCAAAAATCACTTGTACTACTGTCCCAAGCACTAAGCTTTCCCTTTTTATATTAGCCTCGCCCTCTGGCGGCAACAACGTGCAGCCATAGCTCATTTGCTTAAAACTATCAGGTGGTCATAATAAAGTGGCCACTCAGTGTATATATTTATATATATACACTGAATGGTCAAATTATTATGACCACCAGACCATGTTATGCGAAGTAGCTATCCCGCAGATGCTGCTGACGCAAGACAGCTGAATCGGTATAAAAAGGGAACGCTGAAGGCATGGCGAGACTAGTGAAGTGCATTGCGCAAACAATAACGGCTAAAAGACGCGATCTGATGGACTTTGGACGTGGAAAGATCGTGGGTGCTCGAAGCATTGGTGCAAGCATTAGCAAAACAGCTGCACTTGTGAAATGTTCGAAGGCAGCAGTTGTTCAAGTTTACAGAAAGTGGACCACAAGTCATAAAACCGCGTCTTAGCGCAAGGGGTGTGATCGTCAACGGTTATTGAATGCTCGAGCTGAGCGGGGAGTAGGCAGACTTGTTGAGTCCAACAGGCGGGCAACAGTTCGTCAGATTACAGATAATCTGAATCAGGGACCAAGTACGATGGCCTCTCAACATACAGTTTGCCGCACATTACATCGCATGGGCTATATACAGAAGCAGACGGCCTGTCCATAAGCCATTGCTATCTGCTGCGAACAAAAAGAAACACCTCCACTTAGCTCAGGAACACAAGAATTGGACAGTAAATGAGTGGAAACGGGTAATGTGGTTCGACGAATCACGTTTTCAACTACACCATGCAGATGGAAGGGTGAGGATATGGGGGCAGCTGCACGGAAGCATGACCCATCTTGCACCGTCAGTACTCTTCAAGCTAGCGGAAGCAATGTTATGGTCTAGGGCATGTTTTCGTTTGTGTGTTTGGTAACAGTAATATATATATTTATAGTATACAAATAAAACAAAAAAAATGTTTTATATAAATATTATTATAACACAAAAGAAATTAGACAAAAAGGCTAATACCATGAGAAGCTAAAAAATGTGTCTCATTTCTTAGTTTCGATTCAAAACTAAGAAATGTGTCTCTATTCTACGCAGTAATTTTTTACAATGCGCACTAAAGCTTTCTTATGAGTTTGGTTTGCTCCTCGAAGCCTTTAACGAATGGCTGGATTCTGTGTTGTGTGACATTCGTCATGAGCTCGACAAGTTAAAGAGCTCTGGGGTTTGTGCCCGGCAGCCACATAATTTTGCTTTGATTAATTCACAAATTCATGAACTTCAAAACTTATTCACTATTTCTCCAGTGGATAAAGCTGGTAATAATTTTTCCTTCTTTTATAAACAGTACTATCAGGATCTCCTAATACAGGAGATGAACACCGCGGATACTTACACTTCGGTTTCTCAAAACCATAAGGACATTGTTAAACAATTAATCGCTGTGCATAAAAGAATTAAGCTTAATGTGCCCAACTTAAACTTTCCTTTTATTTATGCTATCCCAAAGTTTCATAAGGAACCTGTTTCATTCCGTTTCATTACTAGTGGACGCAACTGTTATAATAGTAAAGAGGGTGGGTTGCTTCAGAGATACTTACTTGTCCGTGGCGCTACGCAAGCTGGGTTCGACTTGGATTATTGGGAACAATAACAGAGTCTTAGAGACACTTGGCTCGGTGACTGTCGCATATGTGGATACTTGCGATTTTAAAAACCTCTTCACTTCAATTTCATTGAAGTGTTTGTGGCAGGTGGCCCTAAACATATATACGAAGTTCGAGCTCGGGACTACAAAACAGTATTGGCACTTCTTACTGGATTTCTGTATCAATAACAGTTTCGTTACCGTGGGCGATGGGCTATACCTCCAAACTCGTGGTATCCCAATGGGCAGTCGCTTTTCTAGCAGTTTGGCTAATCTCTATCTACATTTCTTTGAGGATAGATTTGTTGCCAATCATCCTTTACCTGGGATTGCTCTAAGATATGTTGATGACATCATTGTCATCAACATTCCAGGCTTTTTTGCATTGCGCCACTGACTTGTATCCTGACGACCTTAACCTAGAAAAAACCAACAGATCGTCTACTTGTTTTTGTTACCTCGATTTAGAGGTTCAGGTGGACGAGGAGGGAAGAGGTGTGGTGAACTTATCATTCACTACACTCACTGGTCATCCAACATTTCAAAAGTTATACATCGCAATCTACTCATCTCTCAGTTTCATAGAATAGCTAAAATTTGCTCTACACAGTTCTTACTTGTAAAAAATCTGAAAGCTCTTCTTTCTAAACTGCAATCTAACAACTTTCCTAAAAATTTCTTAAGACATCATTTTAACCATTTAATTTTGAACTATAATTCGGTGTACAAGAGTTTCAAATTGCACATTGACATGCTTTATTAACCTAGGACCTAACAATTTTAAGTACATAGGCAACATAAAGTGCTATTTGGTGGGTCCTAATAGCTGAAGATCCTATCTACATACACAGTTTTGCATCTTGTCAATTCACACATTTTTTGGCTTACCAGGTAGTTGATTAACCGTGACCACCTTTTATATCAGTGTATATATTTAGGTTCTTGTGGGTGCTCTGTTCAGTTTTGTTTGATTTCTTGTCATGGTGGTTTTGTTCTGCCGGTAAGCTTTTAAATATTTTTTTTAGTTGTATAAATTTGATTCTTGTGCTTATTAGAATTTGGTTTTGTGGCGTAGGAAGCATGATCAACCGACACTTTTGGCTTGCCTTGTCGTTTTGTTGGTACTAGAAAGGCCACTTCCACAGGTTGATGCTCTCCTGATGACGGCAACCTGTTTTAGTTTTCACTTGTTTTGAAGTTCCGTTTTAAAAAAAAAATGTATTTTTGTTCTGTAATGTTTTCATTCCATCCTATCTACATACACTGTTTTGCATCTTGTCAATTCACACATTTTTTGGCTTACCAGGTAGTTGTAGTTATATATCATCATCATTGTCAACCATTATCAATCCACTGCTGGACGAAGGTCTCCCCAAGTTTCCTCCACAACGGTCTGTCTTGTGCCAGTCTCCTCCATGTCACCCCTGCATACTTTCGAATTTCATCCACCCATCTCCTATGTGGTCTTCTTCTGGGTCTTTTCCTGTCCCTTGGAATCCAATCTAAAATTTCGGCTGTCCATCGATGATCTGTCCTTCTGGCAGTATGTCCAGCCCATTGCCATTTCAGGGATTTAACTCTGATCATGATGTCTTCCACTCTTGTCATTTTTCGGATCCACGAGTTCCTCTTCTTATCTCTCCTGGTTACACCAAGCATGCACCTCTCCATGCTTCTTTGAGTTGTCTGCAGCCTTTGTATGTCTCTTTTAGTTAAGGCCCACGTCTCTGCACCATACGTAAGCACTGGAAGGATGCATTGATCAAACACTTTTCTTTTAAGACATAATGGCATATTGCTCTTGAAAATTATGCTGTTTCTTCCAAAAGCTCTCCAGGCAAGTTTTGTACGCCGATTAATTTCTTCATCAATGTGACCCTCACTTGATATCTGCTGTCCAAGATAAACGTACGTGTCTGTTATCTCCAGCTTTTCTCCATCAATCGATAAATCTTCATTTCTTGTAAAAGCATTGAACATCACTTTTGTCTATATATATATATATATATATATATATATATATATATATATATATATATATATATATATATATATATATATACACACACACTATCTACCAACAAATAATTGGACACCTGTGATAACAAAGGAAAACGAAGTTTATTCACCTTCAATAGTTGGTGGAGCCTCCACGAGCGGCGATTACAGCTGCGACCCTCTGGGGCATACTCTCGACCAGGCGTTGTATGACGGCTAGCGGTATTTTCACCCACTCGGCTTGGAGAAGACAGGTCAGTTCCTTCACCGATTTCGGACGGTGGGAGCACCCCTTAAGTCGAAGCTCCAACTCGTACCAGAGATGCTCGATAGGGTTAAGGTCCGGGATCTGCGCAGTCCAGTCCATTCGATTAACCCCATTGTCACCATACCAAGCCATGGTGGACCTCGCAACATGAGAGGTTGCATTGTCATCCTGAAAGTAACATGGGTCCACCCCGTAAAACTGCCACAACGTAGGCAGCGCATGGTCATCCAAAATGGTGCAGTAGGTCTCGGCGCTGAGTCTACCAGGAATTGCGACCAAGGGTGCCGTGCCATACCAGGAGAAACACCCCCATAGCATAATTCCAATGCCGCCGAACTTCACAGTTGGCACAATACATTCCGGCAGGAGGCGTTCTCCAGGCAGACGCTAAACCCAGACCCTGCTATCCGAACGGTAGAGGGTGAACCTTCATTCGTCGCTCAAGAGAACCTGTTTCCACTGCGGTCCACTGTCGACGTTCTTTGCACCACGTTAGCCGAGCATCGCTATTGGACTTGGTGATCAAAGGCTTGTGGGCGGCAGCACGTCCATGATAACCGAGCAGATGGGATTCCTTACGGATGGTATTCATCGAAAGAACACTCCCGGATGCCTGTTGAAACTCCTCGCGAATGTGGCCCATCGATTTGGTGCGGTTCTTCCGAATTTCTCTGGCCAGCACCCGTCGGTCTCGTAACTCCCAGTTTTGTGGGTCTGCCGGGTCGGGGCACATTCCGACAGTCACCTCTCATCTTCCACTTGCTAATTACGTAGGCCACTGTCGATTTTGGGTACTTCAACTCGGTGGATATGTCATGTATGGATCGGCCATTTCTGTGATACCCGACGATTACACCTTTCTCGAAATCAGAGAGCTCCAAACTGCGTGGCATCTTGCATACGAGTGGTTGCGTTGTTGTTTCCCACACGATATTTAACGGCGGCGGCGGCCGTGACGTGTATCAGGACCGCAGATATCGTCGATTGCAGGGGTGTCCAATTACTTGTTGGTAGATAGTGTATATATATTACTATTATTACACACAATCGAGCCACATTATTGTGACCACCTCCTACTTTTGACGTCAACAGCGCGTAGCCAATGAAAGAAGACACCTACCGTGAGCTGGCTTGGAAGGTATATAAGATGTGCTGAAAGCATTCTGAGAACATAACACTCGTTGTTGTCATGGATAAAAGGAGCGATTCATGAGATTTGTAAAAAGGGTTGATTATCGGCTTTCGGGGCAAGGGCAGCAGTATTTCCGAAACAGCGCAGTTTGTGAACTGTTCGCGTGCTGCTGTGGTTAAAGTGTATCGTGATTGGAGAAATGGTACAATTGCAAATAAGCGACGTGCAGACTGCGGAGCACTACATGCTATTGATGTGAGAGGTGAACGTCGGCTTCGAAGGTGCGTGAGGGCCGATTGACACGTTACAGTGGAGCAACTCACTGGCCGAATGAACCAGGGGGCTACCGGAAGTGTGTCTAAAACGATAGTTCAACGAACCCTGCTGCGTATGGGGCTCCGATGCAGACGGATGGTCACGGTACCTATGCTAATGAAGGTGCATTGGCAGAAAAAGGTTACATTTGCATGGCAGTATCAGTATTGGACCTCCGCTGATTGGCAAAGGATTGCCTTCTCCGATGAGTCACGTTTTCTACTTCATCGAACGGATGAGCGTTGGCGTATAAGTTGAGAAATATCGGAGAACAAACACTCTTCAACCATTTCTGGCAGAACACAAGCTGGTGGGGGGCAGCGTTGTGGTCTGGGGGATGTTTTCGTGGCATTCCGTGGGTCCACTCATACCTGTGGAAGGAACTATGGACCAAATTCGTTATGAATCCATCCTTGCAGACCACGTACATCCATACATGCTGATTGTCTTCCCAGGGTCGGATGGAATCTTCCAGCACGACAATGCGAAGTGTCACACAGCTAGAAATGTTCGAGAGTGGTTAGAAGAGCACGATGAAGACTTCAAAGTACTTCCCTGATTCCCCAAACTTAAACCCAATTGAGCATCTGTGGGACCACCTTAATCGTGTTGTTCGCTCTGTGGATAATCCACCAAGCATCCTTCACCAGCTGTCAGACGAACTGCAGTCAGCATGGCTCCACATACCTGTGAACACCTTCCAGCATCTTATTGAGTCACTCCCAGCGCGTACCTAGCTGCTGTCCGCGCTGCACACGGCGATTACTTTGGATATTAGTTGGTGGCCACAATAATGTGACTCGACCGTGTATATGTATATATGTATGAGGCTTTCGCTAATGAACCAAACCTATGGACCCCCCCCCCCCACACTCACACTTAAGAAATTTCTGGCTACGCCACTGATGTGTGGCGTGCTTGTCTTACAGGGCTATGGTGGTCGTTAAACACAGAAACAAAAACAAATAACAAAACGAAGAAAAAAAAATGCGTTCTTTTTTTTTTTTTTTTTGTGCTCCTTGATAATTATTCTTCATCCACTTCTGTTTCCACCGATCTCAGATTGCCAGTGAACAATCATGGCGCCCTGTTATCAGGGCAATGTTTTAACTTAATTGATAGGTAAAATATTGCTCTGATATTGCCTGGTGCCCGACGACAAGATACAGACAGCGTTAGCTCCGGAAAACACACAAGGGGAGCGACAAAAAGCAAAATGCGTATAGTCGTATACACATCTGTTTTTAGAACGTGAAGCGAGTCATCAGAATGTCGTAATCGCTGTCGAGTCTGTTATGATGGAATCCGTTAAAATAAATGCATGAAACTACGCTTTAAGCTGAGAGACGATCAGAGCCGTAGCTAGTAGGGTTTCGGGCGCTAAAGCCTTACATTACATTAAAAATGCGCCTTAGTGAAAAAAATATCAATTTAAAGCGTAATTACATCAGAGGCGACACTATATAGCCGCTCAGACCTGGGTGCGCTATTGGGGGGGGGGGGGGCAAATTTTGAAGTGTTTGGCAGAAATTTTGGCAAATAAATTCAGCTCGTGTGTATTTTACGCCACGTTGATAATGTTATCTCTAGTAAGAAAAAAAAGTTTTAAAGTGAATACTGTACGTAGTATTTATTCAATATATGTAGTATGGGAACCATGTATACGAATATCTATGTGGTAAGTTACTAGTTCTTTGAATTTATTTATTTATTTTTTTTTTTTTTTGCTTTCATAATGTTTATGAATTTTAGTTTGTAACCTGACAAGGAATCTCTCTCTCTCTCTACCTCTTATATAGTTTCAAACCATAATTAAAACGAATGGTGCCTTTCTATTCTGCTCTCTTTGAAATTCGTTCAGTGAACTCCCTCCATTTTCCATAAGTACAAACAGTAAATTTAACAAAGAATCCATTTTATATAATAAACAAATTTCAGTGAATTCGAGAAATTCACTTACATTTATCAAATTTCCCTAGAATTTTATATGGTTGCACCCATCATATTTTCCAACTGCTTAAATATTATTTTTAAAGGAGGGAGGCAGGACAGGGAGTTTAAGTGTTGACCACCTCGGGTCTTCCAAAGGTCAATGCAACCGGGGTTGAAAGGTTAGATGGTAGGTGGTTGGTTCCCAGGGTGGTTCCATGGCCCTGGGTGGGTTCAGGGTAAGCCCCACCGCGCGAACTGTGAGGGGCGTGACGTCACGGCCAGAGAGCCATCGCAATCCCTCTCTCCAGAAATGTCAAAGGGCAAACGTAAGGGGAATGCCGATATTAGCTGTGCGTTCATGCAGCATTGGCCAGTATTGAGCTTTCGGCAGTCGTGCACGTGAGTTAGCGTTTTTATGTATTATACCTGGAAAATATTAAGTGCCTTTATGTAGATCTAATTACAAAGCACATCCAAAAGCCACTATTTTCAGCTTTCGAAGAAGATGGATTTCTTCCGTGCGAATAAAGAATGTTTAACGCACAGTGAATTCAAAGGTTAGTTAAGCTTAATTGTTCTCATGATAGCATGTTCTGCTTTCGTTGTAAATACAACTGTAATTTAGTGAATTGTTAGTCGTTATTTTGATTGACAGAGTAAAATTTAAGGCCTAGCCTTCCGACTATCAGCTTATTACTTGTTGTGGCTTAAATAATGATGTTACTCTTACCATTCAACATTTCATTTCTATAAAATAAATGTTACTTTGCTTTACAAAATTCCTAGTTAGTAGTGTTCAAATTGAAAACAAACAAACAAAGGAGATGTACAGATATTATCAGCGCATCAAGTACTAAGGTTGACCAGGCAAAGAAACTGGCAATAAATAATTACGTTATTTATTAATTAACATTTCTTTTCCGTAAAACAAATGTCATTTTCTTCACAAAATTGCTGTGTATCAGTGTCCTAATTAAAACAAGAACTCGCACGAAATGTACAGAACTATACTTGATGCGCTGATAATCTGAAGACTAGCCCAAAGAAAAGTTTCTTGGAATGTCTAACAAATGTATCCGAAAGAATTCACTTATATCGTTAAACTTCAGCTCGATCCCTGAAGTTTACGTATAACGAAGTAAATTTCTCCGTCATTTTTATCCGCGCCAGGATTCGAACCCGGGTCCCCTCATTCCGGAATAAGTTGCTCTACCAATTGAGCTACGCGGACGTTTATTCTGATTCCTATCTGCCTTTATGTCGTGTGCGTCCTTCTGCCAGGTACGTCACATCTCCTAGTACGTTACATCGTCTCCCCTTCATTTTTATTATTAATATTATTTTTTTTTTTCTCGAAGTGCTGGAGAAGGGATTCTCTTATTTTTCCTATCTCGCGGTGTGGAAATAACATCACACCAATGCGAGATTTTGAACGGTCGGGTCATCCGGATAGTTCGGGCGCCATTATAACGAAGTAAATTTCTCCGTCATTTCTGTCCTCGCCAGGATTCGAACCCGGATCCCCTCATTCCAGAATAAGTCACTCTACCAATTGAGCTACGCGGACGTTTTATTCTGATTCCTATCTGCCTTTATGTCGTGTGCGTCCTTCTGGCAGGTACGTCACATCTCCTGGTACGTTACATCATCTCCCCTTCATTTTTTTTTTTTTTTTTTTTTTTTTTGAAGTGCTGGAGAAGGGATTCTCTTATTTTTCCTATCTCGCGGTGTGGAAATAACATCACACCAATGCGAGATTTTGAACGGTCGGGTCATCCGGATAGTTCGGGCGCCATTATAACGAAGTAAATTTCTCCGTCATTTCTGTCCAAGCCAGGATTCGAACCCGGATCCCCTCATTCCGGAATAAGTCATGTAACGTACCAGGACATGTGACGTACCTGCCAAAAAGGACGCACACGACATAAAGGCAGATATGAATCAGAATAAAACGTCTGCGTAGCTCAGTTGGTAGAGCGACTTGTTCCGGAATAAGCGGCCTCGGGTTCGAATCCCGGCGTAGACCAAAAATAACGGAGAAATTTACTTCGTTATAATGGCGCCCGAACTATCCGGATGACCCGGCTGTTCAAAATCTCGCAATGGTGTGATGTTATTTCCACACCGCGAGATAGGAAAAATAAGAGAATCCCTTCTCCAGCACTTCGAAAAAAAAAAAATAATAAGGGGAGATGATGTAACGTACCAGGAGATGTGACGTACCTGCCAAAAAGGACGCACACGACATAAAGGCAGATAGGAATCAGAATAAAACGTCTGCGTAGCTCAGTTGGTAGAGCGACTTGTTCCGGAATAAGCGGCCTCGGGTTCGAATCCCGGCGTAGACCAAAAATAACGGAGAAATTTACTTCGTTATAGTCACTCTACCAATTGAGCAACGCGGACGTTTATTCTGATTGCTATGTGCCTTTATGTCGCGTGCGTCCTTCGGGCAGGTACGTCACATCTCGTGGTACGTTACATACTGGCTGATAAGTTAAAATATGTACATATATTCATGGGCTTACAATTTCTTTAAGTTAGTGAATGTACAATTTAATTTAAATTAAGTTGTGGTAGAGTTTGAGGTTCGTACTATTAGAGAACTATGAACTTGAATTGTCTACATTGAACTCTTTTGCAAAGCAGCACTTTAATTCCTAGTTACATTCATCGTCACGTGTATAAGGATAGTTTCAGAAATATTGGCAGTGAAACGTTCCTCCCTGCAAGAAGAACATCCTGCAAAAAAGAAAGTACTTATGCATAATGAAGGAACACATTTATTGCTGCATGTGTTTTCCGCTTTTTAGGGAGTCTGTTAATGTATTAATTGATATCTTCAATATCGTTACAGATATTGAAAAATGGAAAAAAATTTGGAATCTTCTTCGAAGGCTTTCACCTTCAAGAAAGCTGAAAATAGTGGCTTTGGGATGCGCTTTGTAATTAGATCTACATAAAGGCACTCAATATTTTCCAGGCATGTTGCATAAAAACGCTAACTCACGTGCACGACTGCCGAGAGCTCAATACTGACCAATGCCGCATGAACGCGCAGCTAATATTGGCATTCCCCTCACGTTAGCCCTTTGACCTCTCTGGCGAGAGGAATTGCGATGGCCCTCTGACCGTGACGTCACACCCCTTCGCAGTTCGCGAGCTGGTGGCTTGGTCTCCAGGGGGTTTTGCCCCAGCCATCACCCCCTGCACACCCGTAGCGTCGCACCTATTACCATCAGAGGCGGATCTAGAACTTAACTAACTGGGGGCGGGGGTGCTCTGGTCTAAAAAAAAGACAGAGATTCGTGGATGGTCCCTCTTTCTCTCTCACGCTTGCCTACACACATTGGCAGAGATGCTGATCCCCCCCCCTGTGCTCCGGCATTGCACATCTTTTAAAAACTATCCCATCAAAAAAATTGTGCAAAACTTTTAAATCACAAAAGAGGGTGGGGGGTTAGGGTACTGAAAAAGCAGCATTACCTTCCTAGCGTTCAATTGCCTGCTTTGCGCGGAAAGGTGCACATTACTTTTTAAATATCAAGTCTGGATAGAATTTTTCAGAATACATTTGAGCCCTTCTATTCAGGCGGCTTAATTTAAATGATCCGTTTGGGTAGGGATAATTTAATCCCAGCTTGAAACATCGAATCGTTCTAGAGCAATATGACCGGTAATTCCACTTTAAAACATTCGTTTATTCTTTCGCAGTACATGATTTCCACCTCATTTTAAACAAAATTTCCATTTACATCGCTTAATCAGGTCATTCGTGCGCCATTCATTGTCCCATTGGCGATTTTCTCTCGGATGTTTGTGGAAATATTAGGTTAAACAAAACACACACAATGCTTTTCGTGATCAGCCAAAATCTCTATTTCCTTCCGGTCTCAGCTTCCTCTGATTCTGAAACTCTGTTGTTGTTGTTGTTGCTTTTTCTTTCTCTTTCTCTCTCTCTCTCTCTCTCTGAAGCTAGAACAGAACATACAATCTCCAAATTCACAGAAAATTTTAATTGTTTTAAAGACTTTTACAAAAATCTGCATTTGTGACTGTAATTTTACAAAATTAAATTCATTAATAACTTACGATTTTGGCCATTTGAAAAGAAAAGTCTGTTTTAGAGGGGGGCGCCCCCGCTGGACCCACTAATGATTATGATAATACAAGGTGATCCGTTTGGGTAGGTATAATTTAAAAACGTCGTGGTATGGCTTGTAACACATATAATACGTCAATATTTGGAAGAAATTACCTTTAGGGATTGGAGTTTGTCTAACCACCCTTTGCGGACTTGGCAGAGTTCATACCGGGTGTTCAATTCTTGCCACGTGTGGTCTAACACCTGCGGAGTGATTTACGCAAATGCTGCAGAAACTTTCACTTTCAAGTCATCCAGGCTTTGTGGTCGTTGTGCGTAGACAATGTTCTTCACAAACCCCCACATGAAGAAATCTTAGGGAGTGAGATCCGGGATTTTTTTTTAATGGAGGTTTAACGACCACCGTGAGCAACTCAATGGGCTATAAGCAGTCGCTGTCCTTAATTTAGGGCCACTGGTTCCAGGGAAGGGAGAGAACCAGTACCGTAAGACAAACACAACATCCATGCCTCACCGGGATTCGAACCCTGACCCCTGTTGAACGAATGATCAGAAGCCATCGCTTAGACCACTGCGCCACCAGGGCGGTCCGGGAAATTTGCAGGCCAAGGCTGCCACATCAGTTGTCACTGAATGTGTTGCTGAGGAAGTTTCTGACTTTCAGCGACCAGTGGGGTGGGGCCCCGTCTTGCTGTAAAATGACATCGTTATGCAGTTGTGGTACCAAGAAGATCTGTAGCATGTCCAGGCATGGTCCTGATCGTATAGTGTCTGTAAGGACTCTTATTACGATAGTGAGATTGTTATTTTTTTGTCTATATATGTATTAATGCCAGCGGTACTGGGCACATTCGCTAAGTCTTACTGACGTCAGCGCAGGGTCAACGCTGAGTCAGGTAATCTTTACGCCTGAGGGGTCTTAGCGACACTCCCGAGTGAGAGGACTGGCTTGGTCGGGGGAAATTAGGGAGAGACTAAAGAGGTTATAAAAAGAGGAGGTGAAGGGACCCGTTTTGAGTGAAGCCAAAACAGATCAGCTATTTCTGTCTTCTCTCTGAAGTGGTGGGAGTCTGCTGTGGGAGTTCGGGAACGTGACGTCACTTCCTGTGGCTTAAACAGTTTTGCTTACTTAGCGCATGCAAACCAAAGATGGAAAGAAGGAATATTTCGGACTTCTTATTTCTTAACATTAGGCTTTTGGTTATATTTTAAACATGGTTACTTGCACATGGGCAGTAAGTAACCATGCGCACTATGCACTTCCGCTCAAAAAATCATTATTCGTCATAGAAGACTGCAGTGTGCTAAACAAGTTCAACACAGGTAGTGACCATAGATTGGTGAGATGTAAGATGCACCTCAACACTAAACTTGAACGTGGCAAGCTCATAAGACAAACAAAATCTATTGACATAACCAACCTTAAAAAACACCATAATACCTTCAAGTTGGAACTGAAGAACAGGTTCTCTGCTTTAGAAGGCCTAACATCTGAAGAAGTGGACATCTCTGAAGTTAACATAAAAGTAACCAAAGCTCTTATGGAAACAGCAACAAAATTAGCTGGGTCTAAGAACAAGTTGCATGTAAATAAATTATCAGGAAAAACGAAAATGTTGATGCAAAAAAGAAGAGAGATGAGGACAACTAAAGAAGATATGACTTCCAAAGTGGAATATATAGAGCTATGCAAGACAGTACGAAAAAGTATCACTGAAGACGTAAGAAAATTCAACTGTGAACTAGTGAGGAAAGCAATTGAAAACAACCAAAGCCTAAAGATAGCAAAGGGACATCTCAGTAAGGGAAGAAAACAGATTATGGCACTCCGAAAAGAAGATGGTTCTGTAACAAGAAATAGAGGCGAAATTTTGACAAGAGTGAAAGATTTCTACTCCAAATTATATGAAAGGGATGATACATGCACTCCAGACATCATGAAAGATACCAGTACCAGAGTTCCTCCAGTCCTTCCAGCAGAAGTTGCACATGCAATCAAGAACATGAAGCGGGGAAAAGCTCCAGGAGAAGATGGAATTACTGTAGACATCATACAAGAAGCAAGTGGAGAAATCGAAACAGTACTCGCCCAAATTTTCACTCGATGCCTTAATGAAGGAAAGATTCATGAGGATTGGAACACCGCTACAATGATCCTGCTACATAAGAAAGGTGACATCGAGGATCTCGGAAACTACAGACCTATCAGTAGTTTATAAAATCTTCACTAAAGTTCTTTCACACCGCTTGAAGGTAACACTGGACATGGCTCAACCGAGAGAACAAACTGGATTCAGTAGTGGCTACAGCACAATAGATCATATCCATGTGCTGAGAGAACTAATTGAAAGAGCGAGGGAATATGAACTTCCATTGTGCATGGCTTTTATCGATTATGAAAAAGCCTTTGATTCGGTGAAACCATCAGCAGTTACAATGGCTCTGAAAACCTGCGGTATTGAAGATGCATACATTAATATTATTAATAACATCTATGAAAATGCAAGTGCAAAGATTAGGCTGTTTGAAAATACAACACACATAAAAATTGGAAAGGGAGTGAGACAAGGTGACACCATATCTCCGAAGCTCTTTAATGCCACATTGGAGGGTGTTTTTCAGTCACTGAGCTGGGAAAACAAGGGGATAAAGATTAATGGAGATTATCTAACCCACCTTCGTTTTGCTGATGACGTAGTCATTTTTGCAACTAGCCCATCAGAGCTGCAGAGTATGATCCAGGAACTTGCTGACAAGAGTAAAGAAGTGGGATTAAAAATGAACTTTCAGAAGACAAAAGTGATGTTCAATGCTTTTACAAGAAATGAAGATTTATCGATTGATGGAGAAAAGCTGGAGATAACAGACACATACTTTTATCTTGGACAGCAGATATCAAGTGAGGGTCACATTGATGAAGAAATTAATCGGCGTACAAAACTTGCCTGGAGAGCTTTTGGAAGAAACAGCATAATTTTCAAGAGCAATATGCCATTATGTCTTAAAAGAAAAGTGTTTGATCAATGCATCCTTCCAGTGCTTACGTATGGTGCAGAGACGTGGACCTTAACTAAAAGAGACATACAAAGGCTGCAGACAACTCAAAGTAGCATGGAGAGGTGCATACTTGGTGTAACCAGGAGAGATAAGAAGAGGAACTCGTGGATCCGAAAAATGACAAGAGTGGAAGACATCATGATCAGAGTTAAATCCCTGAAATGGCAATGGGCTGGACATACTGCCAGAAGGACAGATCATCGATGGACAGCCGAAATTTTAGATTGGATTCCATGGGACAGGAAAAGACCCAGAAGAAGACCACATGGGAGATGAGTGGATGAAATTCGAAAGTATGCAGGGGTGACATGGAGGAGAGTGGCACAAGACAGACCGTTGTGGAGGAAACTTGGGGAGACCTTCGTCCAGCAGTGGATTGATTATGGTTGACAATGATGATGATGATGATATACTTTGGACTGGATAAAGTATGTTACTTGTACAAATTGGAAGGTGGTAATATGGTGAGAACATTGCAACCCATTCTCTTTTGTGAACATGAAGAAGCTGACACTCGTATTTATTGTGTTTCATGTGAGCCACATTTGTGAAGAAAAGGAAAATTCTAATATAATCGTACGAAGTAGTGACACTGATATACTAATAATTTTACTAGCGATTATTCATAAATTATCGTCTAAAATTTGGATGGATGTAGGGGTAGCCAGCAACAATTCTCGTCATTATATTGATGTAAATGGAATTGCAAATACCATTGGGATGGAATACTGGTCATCTCTACCAAGATATCACGCTTTTACAGGATTACACTGCTTCGTTCTTGAGATAAGGGAAAACCAAACCTCTTCAAATTCTTGAGAAAAATAAAGATTTTACGGCTGCTTTCTCCAGTCTTGGATACTCAGCACATGTTTCCCAGGAAACTATAAACACAATTGAACATTTCGTATGCACTATGTATGGTAAACCTTAGTATTTAAGGTGAACAATGCGTGCCCAACACTATTTAAATCCTAGTATTCTCCAAGTAACGGAAGAAATCCATTGGATAAAGTTTAGGGTACTGACTCAAGTCTTCTTCCACCTTTTCTTACTGTTTTAATTCCAAAGATCAAAAGGGCGAATTTTATTGCTCAAATATGGAAAGCAGCTGTTACTAGAAAGCCAGCTCATCTAGATCCAACAGATCATGGTTGGAAAATTACAGATGGAAAATATCCATTAGTTTGGTTCATCGGGAATCAGGTCCCAAAAGACGTGAGACTGCAAATTGATGAAAACTTTCAGAATTTTGATTATATTGAAGATGAAGGAAGTGATTTTACAGCATCCGAAGAATCCGAAAATGATTCGGACAATTAATTACACACTGTCATTTTTACTTTTATTTCTTATGATTATTTCATTAAATTTCTGGTGTAATCATTAGTATTACTCACATTTGCAACCATCGATTCCTACTATCATTTTTTTTTAAAGTAGTAAAGCAAATTCTTTGTAACATAATGTCGAGTATTATTTTGTAATTTCAACAAACTGTACTTTCCAGAAAAAATAAATTTTATTTAACTTAGAATGTTTTGCATAATATTTACCCCTATAACCCCCAGTGGGTGCCACCCCACCACAGGGGAACACTAAAAGATTTTTATTTTATTTTTTTGAATTCCTGAGATTTGTTTACTATAGAAAACACTTTTAAACCTTTTTGCGCTTCTCAAATAAATAATTACTAGGGGCGTATTTACCGCTTAAACCCCCAGTGGGTGCCACACCCACCACGGGGGAACACTAAGACTTTTTTTTTTTTTTTTTAAATTTCTGAGATTTTCCTACTGTGGAAAACACTTTGAAACCTTTTGTCGCGTCTCGGTCAAATAAATATTTACTAGCTCCTGGACTACATGGACGTCGGTGGCGCCTCCACTGATATCTTTAAAAAATATTCATGTACATTTGTTTTATTTTGCACGTGCGCATACGACTGTTATCAAAATTTTTATAAAAGGAGAAAACGTACCAAAATTTTTATGGTAGGTTGAAAGGGCGTCTCGTTTCTCTGTTTATCAATGAAATCAACTGACTTACCGGCTTTTTTTCTTTATTTGCAATATACGATTTATTGAACGCCCCTCATATATAATATTATTAATACTGCTCATGATATACGCATAGCATTTTCTGGTATTTTATGCTTATTTCTCTATATATGTACGGGGGGCGGAATTGCTTAGAAAGGTACAAAAATGCAAATACACCCCTCCCCTCGGTTTTACAGCTCGTTCTAACTTTCATAACTTATAGATATTTTTTTCTTGAACTTCATCGGTAAATGTTCCCCTGCGCTATATTTTCCGAAATTTCTGAAAAGACTGATGCTTAAGAGGAACAGAGGCCCCAAAACATAGTTCTTGCCCGGGCCCCCCAAACCTCTGGATCTAGCTCTGCCTATTAACATTGTGCTGTGTGATCCGGGCCTCACGTTCACGGAGGAGCCTTAAATTTTGACTTTTGATCTTATCGCTCTTCATTTTTTAACAAATTGTGGGTCTTAAAAGAATGGAAGTTGCTCGGGGCCATGGGCCCCGAAAGGAGGGGTCACTTGACCCCCTCCCCCTGTAGAACTATTTTTCCCTTTATTTTATTTTATTTATTACTTTTTTTTTTTACACTCACAGAACTGGACCAAAAGGAAAGATAGAGCTTGGGGCGTTTAATTTAATATCCCAATTTTATTGGAAATTTGGAATTGGAAAACGATAACGTGAAAGCGGAAAACCTAGCAAACCGTAAGGTAGTACGCCCAAACAAGTTCCGCTCAGGGTGGTGTGTGCTGAACTTAAAAGGCTTTGCGTGGCCCTGCTCGACACTGTTCATTATTTTGAAAACAGTTACCAATGTACATGATAATACATGACTATTACTAACATACACTTTCTTCAAGAGCAGCATCAATTAATAATAATAGTAGTAGTAGTAGTAGTGTTCTAGTGTAGTAAGTAAGTAGTAGTAATAGTAATAGTATTAATCTTTCATTTTCACGAATTACTGTTTTCTACATGGCAGCCAAACCTTAATTAATTATACTTGACCCCCCCTTGAAAAATGTCTTGCAGGCGCCCATGCTCGGGCCTCTCTTGACCTCTGAGACTGCCTGGCAAAATACGTCTCCATTTGTTGTTATTCTGAAAACCTCAGTCAGTCATAGACAGTGGCGCACCCAGAAATTCTTGTAGGAGGGGGATGTATGTATATAGCATACGTACACAATGTGTGTATGTATATAGCATACGTACACAATGTGTGTACATATATAGAGTGTACGCCTATAGTTTATATACGGTTGTGACGTACGTCGCTCTTAATCTCTTTGGGGCTTTGGGAAGAAGACACTATGTAATAGCAGACACTATGTCAGGCACTGTAATTTTTTGAACATGTAAAATAATATTTTTGAATGTTTAGTTTGTGACGTACGTCGCTCTTAATCTCTTTCGGAAGAAGACACAATGTAATAGAAGACACTATATAATTTTTTGAACATGTAAAATAATATTTTTGAATGTTTAATTTGTGATGTACGTCGCTCTTAATCTCTTTGGGGCTTTGGGAAGAAGACAATATGTCAGACACTATGTAATTTTTTGAACATGTAAAATAATATTATTGTTCTTAATCTCCTTGGAGGGGGGGGTGTCTTAAGCCCCCGAAGTCCCCTCCGTGGGTGCTCCAATGGTCATAGATACGACCGCTAATGAACTAAGCTGGAGTTTCGTGTCAGCCCAGGATTTAAAAAAATAATGGTAATTTTCGGCATAGGTTTTTCTTATGAAACCAAGTACCTTTTATATAGTTTATGTGATTTTTATACGCTAATTAAGCAAATTCATACACGATAAACGGCATGCAAATATTCTAATGTGCAGTTTTTTATTCCAACAATATTATCACAGTGTGAAACAATTATATCAAAATATCCATTTCCTCTTAATAAGAACACAAGGGGCATTTTTAACATTTACTGGGAGAAAACATGAATACCAACACCTTTCCTCCATTTTTTTTGAACGAAAAAAAAAAAAAAAGAAAAGAAAAAAAAGATAAGATAATCACTAATTTTTCTTTCACAAGTTAAAGGGTTTTGAATATCAGCTTTTCGTGATAATTGTGAAACATAAAAAGTCTACACATTCTTTTAGTAAAAAAAAACAAAAAAACTGTGAGAATGCTGGTTTACGTGTTGATAGCAAAGTGCTAGCAGTTAAAAATGTTTTTCCGTCGAGCCGGAATCGAACCAGCGACCTAAGGATAACTGAACATTTGCAACTACAGTCCTCCGCTCTGCCAACTGAGCTATCGACGGGACAACTAGGAAAGTGTTAAAACTTGTACACAATACTACTGCTCCTGTTAAGTAGGTCGGGCAGCTGCGGTTCTCCTTCAAAAGTTCATTGACACGCCAAGCGTCCTTCGAAGAAAAGTTGTGGGGTAGGGATCATGGCTTTTTCCTCTAAGTTCTGACGGCCCGGTGTTAGCTCACACATTGAATTGCAATGCAAGTCCTTGAGCGCCTCTTGTCTTATATGTCAATCATAGCTTAATTTTAACATCCAGAGCTCGCATGCAGGAAGCAGCGATTGGGTTACTGGACTGATATGGAACTGCGCCTGGCATCTTGCCTTTCTTCAAATAAAAAAAAATCTTCGCAAGCTTTTAAGAAAAAATCAAACTTCTGACCGTTAGAAATCGAGGAAATGCTTGATATGCAAAGAAGGCTTGGCGTGTCAATGGACTTTTGAAGGAGAACGTGCAATGAAAACAAATGGACTGGTGCGCCAATAGCTAATATCATTTCATAATAAATAAGCATTCCTATATTGATATTTTCAAAATTTCGTCCCCCTAGTTGGATCTTTAAAGAAATATTAAAGTCATCGAATTAGCGCAAATTCGATTTACAGAACAAAAGTTGATTGGATTTTTTAAATCCAGCACTACCCACCAATGTAGAGAGGGAGGGGGGAGGATTTGTCCATACGTTTGTCCCATTTTGGTGGCGTAGTGGAAAGAGCGCTTGCCTGTTTCAATTCTGCCTCAACCGATATACTTTTTTTTTTTTTTTTTTTTTTTTTTTTTGTAATCAGGGTCGGTTCCTTTTTTTTTTTTTTTTTTTTTTTTGTAAACGCTAGGAGAACCAGGCGGCTGCCTAGAGTGCCAACATTTGGGAGGCCCCAAGATTTAGAGTTCATAAAATCCAATGAGTTTTAATAAATGTGAAAAAAACAAAAACAATAAAAAACAAAGGCAATTTTATTTTATGTTTTCCTTTCGGTGTTCAATATAACTTTAGAATTCTTATTCCTTCAGTGAACGGGAGACGGAGTTCTGCTCTTATAGACTGGGTAAGTGCGCTTGCAGTAAATCCGACACCGATGCGAAAGCGCGCATCTGTCGAAAAACTGCCAGAAATCGGACTCGTCCTTGTGCAGCAGACGAGTCAGAGCGGGACAAAATTTTTAAGATAAGAGGTTTCTGTATTATTCGGCTTTCAATGGAAACATCAAGACTGCCCACTTCTATCACAATTAGTGGTAATGCACAACACCTGAAGGTTAACAATGATCACACTCAAACTACGTATTTTCTAATGAGGGGTAAGTGTAATAGAGGCTCTACCACCACGGGCGGCGGACGGTAGGGGACACGGGGGTCTGGACTACAGATGAACTCGGACGGGCTCAGAATTCATTAACTACCGAAAAACCCGGGCCCGGGCTGGGCCGTTCTCGGAATTACACGTCTTGAATTTCATCAAAATTTTAAACACTTGAACTGTCTGTACGGCGTTGTACGTTTTATAATGCAATCTATTCAAAATAAAAGTAAATTTCGAAATCAAAAAGAAATAACGAATGGAATTTTTTGTTTCTAAACGATTTTCTTTTCTTCAGCTTTTACCAAAATTACTGATCCCCCCTGATACGGTCGAAGGGCACGTTGATTATTTATTTATTTTCAAATCCACATTTTAGAACATTTGGCTTTATGCGTAGTATTTCTAAAAACAAATTAATATTGTGAAATGGATTAACTGAACTAAACTTTTTAAACTAATCCTTGCTTGGGCCATATCTTTGGCCAGTGTATAATGCATAAATGCAAGCCCTGATAAGCAAAATTTTCCAAGAATCCGGGCCCGGGCTCCTAAAATTGAGCCCGAACTCATCTCTAGTCTGGACCCCCTTGCAATTTCATGGTCCCCTTTAGTGAGGGTCTTTCTACGAAAGATTTCTGGTTTACAAATGATTTATTGTTTTTTCAGTAAGATTTTCTAGAGACCGACACCACGCTTTACAATTTCCTGGAAAGCCTTTCAGGTACAATTAAAAACATTGATTTAGCACAAATGAGTTGAACAGTTAACTCAGAGCTGTGTTTTTCTATTTATAAAAGATCATTTAAGAATTATTTAAATTACTTAAAAGCAAACAGTATTGTGGTCCTTTTCTTCCCTTTCTCTCTGTTTGTGTATTTTCTTTTTCTTTCTTTTTTTCCCCCCAAGTCTGAATATGTCCTACTCGAGATAAGAAAACCCAATGCATCCGCCAAATAAATAACTGAACAAGAAATAACTCGAAAGTCTCGAACTCAAATTAAGCGATAAGTATACTACTGCTTGTCGTACAAATACCTTTCTTGGAGTTTTGTCACATAGAAGATATCGAGCCTGGACGACATTTCTGTGTGTTTTTTGCTGCGAAAACAACTACAGTAGAAATAAAGATGAGGAACACATGGATCAGAAAAATGACAAGAGTTAATGATATCATGATCAAAGTAAAGGCCCCCAAATGGCAATGAGCTGGACATCTTGCTAGAACTGTTGAGCAATTGAATTTTATACTGGATACCAAAGGCCAGGAAAGGGCCCAGAAGAAGACCATGTGGGAGGTGGATGGATGTAATTCGAGAGATTGCTGAGGTGACACGCTTGAGATGGAAAGTTGTGGAAGCCACTTGAGGAGACCATCTAGTAGTGGATTGTTAACGAATGATGATATGCACAATTATATGCATATATATTATATAGGGTTTTTCCTCTCTCTGGGTCAGGGGCGCCAACTTCATCAAATTATTGAGAAGGGGCAGGCGTGAAGAGATCAGACGTGGGAGGGGCACATCTGTTCCGTTATCAGGAGGAAAATAAAAATAAAGGGGGCAGAAAGATAAACTACGAGATTTGACGTATATTTTAAAACGCAATTGCAATTGCTCATCTGCAAATGAACAAGGAGACAGAAATATTCTTTTGTTGAATATTAATATTTAAAAAATGAAATTCAGTCTGCGATTTTATAAAAATATCTAGAGAGATTTTGTTTCGAAACGTTTATAAAAAAAATGAGAAATTAGCGTTGTTACTCAAACAAAGAACGAGAAGCGCAAAAAATAAATAGATGCATAAAAGCGCTATTATACGTTTCTGTATTTTTATTTATTTTATTTTTGATAATTGTTTTAAACATCATGAGAATAGGTCGAACAAAATACGGGGCTGGCAATCAAGTTTCTTATCAAATGAGCAATGTTGAATATGGGAAACATTTTTTACTTATTTTGTTATTTATTAATTTTTGGAAGTAAATCGCTTTGGCCTTATAAGGCGGAGCTTTGTCCACTTCATGAGGTTAAAGCGGTTATTTAATTAAACAGGACGAAAAACATTGGGTTGGCACTGCCAACCCCCCCCTTAAAATTATTAGGGGGACAAGAATCACTTTGTCATCCTATAGTGGGAGTTTGCTCTGGGTCACTTTCTTTTTCTTCTTTTATTGTTTTAGCTCTTGAAGAAGTTGGACCCCTTCTGCAATTATTAGGTTCCGCCGCCCGTGCCTACCACTATATTCATGATGCTGGAATTCTTTTTCTCTATTTTTTTTTTTTTTTCTATCTGGGGATCCAGGAAAGAACCTTGTTCGGTTATCGATTGAACAAGAAATACCCCGTGACATAGTTTGTTTGTTTTGTGTTTAACGACCACCCTGAACAACCCGATGGGCTATAAGCAGTCGCCCGTCCCTAATTTAGGATCACTGGTTTCAGGGAAGGTAGAGAGACCGTGCCGTAAGACAAACACAATATCCATGCCTCACCGGAATTCGAACCCGGACCCATCTTGGACGAATGATAAGAAGCCATCGCTTAGAACACTGTGCAATTAGTTGGCTGACAGTTTTGAAGACACTTGTGGGTAATTTTGCTAACAATGAAGCTCGCAAAATGGAATTTTAATTTAATTTTAAGTTACATTGGACCAGTATTTAAATAGATTTATTTCTATTACTTTCTTTCTATTTAGTTTATATATTGTATTTTTGCATTTTGAAATTATTGAATAAATGCAATATGTTTAGCCACACATATGAATAACAGATTTTTGGTGAGTAAGCCTAGGGAGCTAAGCTATTAGGGGGTGATGGCTAAGCACCCTAGCACCGGCCCTGGTTGTAATGTTCATGAGACGTACTTTCACATTTGGACATCGCAAGAATACCTGGTTATTAAAAAATCACTCTACATATCTTATTTCCTCTAGTCAATTTAATCATTTGCAAACGCTCATATTTAAAGATATTGATTTAGCGATTATTCAAGAGTAATGTTTGTGCAACTGCAAAATACTATTTCTCCATAAGATGCATATTTAAACATTTCGGGGGGGGGGGGGTGTTTGGACCCCGGATCCCTTTACCTGGATACGTGCCACGTAAACAGACACGGAGATAAAAAAAAAACTAAAAAAACCTGCTTAGATTTCAAATCATTTATTAGGACACGCAAGAAACACTTGCTTTGATCTTGAATGAGATCGGGGAAATGATATGGGAGCACAATGAGTTAAGTGAGAGATGGGGTGAATATTTCTGTGAGTTATTAGATCAGGAAAGCAAAGATGATTCTGAGACAGACGCAGATGATGTCACAGTGAGGGATGGAAGCACAGCAGGGATCTCAAGAGAAGCTCCAACACATCCATCCTAATTCCTTACAATTACGATGCGTTGCCAGATCGAAAACAGTAGATTGGTCGCGGAGCTGTTCAAGAAAAGAAAAAAAAACAATCTCGCTTTCAGATGGACAGCTCAGACCGTCCCAGACAAATGGGAGCTGGAACCTAAGCGGGTTTTGTTTTGTTTTTTCAGTTTTTCTTTTTTTTTAAATTTAATATCAGGCCGTAGCCTGGGCGGCGTTCAACTACAAACAAACGTTTTCCACGAATACAGACGCAAGTTTTTCCTTGTTTTTTTTTTGTTTTTTTTTTGCTCCCTTTGTTAATTTACTATAATATCGAATAATTGCTCCATGCCAAAACGTTAAAACAGTCAAATAAAATATAAAATATGAAAATAAGGGGGTGAAAGAGAACTAAACTCTTTGAAATATAAAAATAAAATAAAATTCACGTTCTCTGAATTTTCTTGATTATGATTGAATTATAGGTTCCTTATTGATGGATATCCATTTAATTTTTTTTTTAGTTTACATATTTGGTTCCTTTCCGTAGATCCGCAAGATAGCATCGAGGAGCTATTGATGTCGTTTTTTCACTCTTTCTGCTCCTCTTCTTCGGTTCCATTTAATCACGTATTCCCTTTCGCTGGTACTTGACGGTAATCTCTTCATACCGTGGTCAAAAGCCGAACTCTCTCCGTTCTCAACTCAAAAACCAAGAGCCCTCGTTGTAAAAAATAAGGTGTGAATTCACGGAAAATTTCTAAAAACAGCGTGCAGGAAAGTTACCAGTAGTGCAGGGGCGCACTGATACCCCCCCCATTGCAGGGGCCTAATTGGCTAATAGAGCCTCTAACCTCAGAATTTTTTTTTACAAAGTTTTGGGGAGAAACTGTACATGAAGCTGGTTATAGAAATAGCCAGAAATTCTTAACAGCAGCTTTGAATGAGGTATTAAAAAGAAAATAAATTTTTGGTATTTTTTTCAATAAATATGCTAAATATTTGGAAACCATTTTCGCAGCTTCAATTTATAAAAACTGAATGACATGAAAGCAGCCGTTCCATAGACTTGAGGCCTCTTTTCACAGCTATGGCAATAACCTCTATCATCATCATCATCATCATCATTGTCAACCATTATCAATCCACTGCTGGACGAAGGTCTCCCCAAATTTCCTCCACAACGATCTGTCTTGTGCCAGTCTCCTCCATGTCACCCCTGCATACTTTCGAATTTCATCCACCCATCTTCCATGTGGTCTTCTTCTGGGTCTTTTCCTGTCCCTTGGAATCCAATCTAAAATTTCGGCTGTCCATCGATGATCTGTCCTTCTGGCAGTATGTCCAGCCCATTGCCATTTCAGGGATTTTACTCTGATCATGATGTCTTCCACTCTTGTCATTTTTCGGATCCACGAGTTCCTCTTATCTCTCCTGGTTACACCAAGTATGCACCTCTCCATGCTACTTTGAGTTGTCTGCAGCCTTTGTATGTCTCTTTTAGTTAAGGTCCACGTCTCTGCACCATACGTAAGCACTGGAAGGATGCATTGATCAAACACTTTTCTTTTAAGACATAATGGCATATTGCTCTTGAAAATTATGCTGTTTCTTCCAAAAGCTCTCCAGGCAAGTTTTGTACGCCGATTAATTTCTTCATCAATGTGACCCTCACTTGATATCTGCTGTCCAAGATAAACGTACGTATCTGTTATCTCCAGCTTTTCTCCATCAATCGATAAATCTTCATTTCTTGTAAAAGCATTGAACATCACTTTTGTCTTCTGAAAGTTCATTTTTAATCCCACTTCTTTACTCTTGTCAGCAAGTTCCTGGATCATACTCTGCAGCTCTGATGGGCTAGTTTCAAAAATGACTACGTCATCAGCAAAACGAAGGTGAGTTAGATAATCTCCATTAATCTTTATCCCCTTGTTTTCCCAGCTCAGTGACTGAAAAACACCCTCCAATGTGGCATTAAAGAGCTTCGGAGATATGGTGTCACCTTGTCTCACTCCCTTTCCAATTTTTATGTGTGTTGTATTTTCAAACAGCCGAATCTTTGCACTTGCATTTTCATAGATGTTATTAATAATATTAATGTATGCATCTTCAATACCGCAGGTTTTCAGAGCCATTGTAACTGCTGATGGTTTCACCGAATCAAAGGCTTTTTCATAATCGATAAAAGCCATGCACAATGGAAGTTCATATTCCCTCGCTCTTTCAATTAGTTCTCTCAGCACATGGATATGATCTATTGTGCTGTAGCCACTCCTGAATCCAGCTTGTTCTCTCGGTTGAGCCATGTCCAGTGTTACCTTCAAGCGGTGTGAAAGAACTTTAGTGAAGATTTTATAAACTACTGATAGGAGGCTGATAGGTCTGTAGTTTCCGAGATCCTCAATGTCACCTTTCTTATGTTGCAGGATCATTGTAGCGGTGTTCCAATCCTCAGGAATCTTTCCTTCATTAAGGCATCGAGTGAAAATTTGGGCGAGTACTGTTTCGATTTCTCCACTTGCTTCTTGTATGATGTCTACAGTAATTCCATCTTCTCCTGGAGCTTTTCCCCGCTTCATGTTCTTGATTGCATGTGCAACTTCTGCTGGAAGGACTGGAGCTACTCTGGTACTGGTATCTTTCATGATGTCTGGAGTGCATGTATCATCCCTTTCATATAATTTGGAGTAGAAATCTTTCACTCTTGTCAAAATTTCGCCTCTATTTCTTGTTACAGAACCATCTTCTTTTCTCAGTGCCATAATCTGTTTTCTTCCCTTACTGAGATGTCCCTTTGCTATCTTTAGGTTTTGGTTGTTTTCAATTGCTTTCCTCACTAGTTCACAGTTGAATTTTCTTACGTCTTCAGTGATACTTTTTCGTACTGTCTTGCATAGCTCTATATATTCCACTTTGGAAGTCACATCTTCTTTAGTTGTCCTCATCTCTCTTCTTTTTTGCATCAACATTTTCGTTTTTCCTGATAATTTATTTACATGCAACTTGTTCTTAGACCCAGCTAATTTTGTTGATGTTTCCATAAGAGCTTTGGTTATTTTTCTGTTAACTTCAGAGATGTCCACTTCTTCCGATGTTAGGCCTTCTAAAGCAGAGAACCTGTTCTTCAGTTCCAACTTGAAGGTATTATGGTGTTTTTTAAGGTTGGTTATGTCAATAGATTTTGTTTGTCTTATGAGCTTGCCACGTTCAAGTTTAGTGTTGAGGTGCATCTTACATCTCACCAATCTATGGTCACTACCTGTGTTGAACTTGTTTAGCACACTGCAGTCTTCTATGACTAATTTTTTGTTACACATAATAAAATCAATTTCACTTGTCGTCCCATTTGGATGTCTCCATGTCCATTTCTTGTGTGGCTTTTTCTTGAAGAAGGAGTTCAAGATGAAAAACCCTTCTGCCTCTGCAAACTCAACGAGAGTATTTCCACGCTGATTTCTGTTGCCGTGACCGAATTTACCTACTGAAGTTTCATTCTGTTGCCGTTGCCCTATTTTTGCATTGAAATCTCCCATAATTATTTTCAAGTGCTGCTTACCTTTATTATTTAGATGGCAAATTTCCTCATAAAATTCTTCAATTTCTTCTTCAGGATGACTTGTGGTGGGTGCATAAGTTTGAATAATCTGAGCCTGGTATCTTCTCGATAGTTGGATAACGAGTCGTGCAGCTCTGTCAGAGGAACTTTCAACTTCTACCACTTTATCCTTCAGTTTCTTGTTTATTACATGTATATTAATAAGCGAATGTGAAAGAAATACCAGTTTAATGAATGAAATTATTATACCAGTGAGGGTAACTATGCATCACATAACTACGCATCCTTCAGAATATAATGAACTGAAAGGTATTCTTCGTGGGGACGAAGAAACAGAGACTTGCGTCAATGTTTTGCACAGAGTAAAAAAATTACTCTGTGCAAAACATTGTGGAATATGTTACGTGTGTTTTTTATATATTCACGAGTAAATAATTTAGTTTACTTTTTGTGTGTCATAATTCTTAATTATTACTTCTTTATTTGCTTACTATGTTCTGCATTTTTGTATAAATCGAAAATCGTCATTAGACACTTTCACACGTCAATTACGTGTTTTGTGGGCGTGGTCATGAGGCATTTCAAAGAAGCTGGCCTTTTTCTCCAAACGAATAAAATTTGCATGATATGATTAATTTCTGCGTAAGTGTTTTGCAGTACACTTAAACTAGTGCAATCATTTTAATTACAACGTACACCTTTGTGTTACATGCAATAACGTTCAATAATTTTAGTTTAGCGAAAAATAACTAAGCTCCAGAGAATTTCAATTATTTAAATACTCATAAAACCTAATTAATAATATGGAATTTAAAAATTTCAGTAATGGAAAGCTAATAGATTTTTGCAAAACGGCCTCGAAGGTTCTTTTGCAGCGGACGCAAGCTTTATTCGGTGTTGGTAAATTGCGCCGAGAGCCACGGTGGTCTCCAACCCCAGCTATATGGGAAGGGCAGATGGCACAAGGAGGTTAGAATAATACTTTTGGAGATGCCCTGGTTTCTTAACCGTGAAGCCGCAAGGTTTAGGCATCTGCCGTTGTTTACATGATACCTATAAAATTTCAACTGATTGTATTTTGGAATTGCGTGGTTTTGGGTTGCAGAAACCGCGTTAATATCAAACCGGAATGAATTATACTTCTTACACGAATGAATTTTACAATTTTAACATTATGTTTTGTTTAGAATGCGCACTAATGTTCGTGTGTTTCAATTTAAAATAAAAATGGGAGGGAGCTTCAAAATAATTAAGAATTTTATAAATTCAGCATTTTCTCACACATCGTCAGCAAGTTACGATGAGGAATTTAAAAACATTTGCAACGAAAGAAGGCGATTCGGCCAACACAAAATGCATTGCAATAACCTTGAAAACCATGAGCTTTCCCACACTTTGACAGCCGTCGCTCGCGGTTATAGGCTTCACGCAAAGTGGTACTGCTTCATTAACAAAGGCATCTCAAGATATCTTATTCTAACCTCTTTGAGATGACAACGTCTTAGGATTTACCTGCAACCCCATAAGTAAATTTCGGCTAAAGCTTATTGGAAGGGAAGATTACACAAAACATAATAGCCTACATCTTTATAGGAATGAAAATCAACTAATATTTCCAAGTTAAATTTCTGTTTACATGGTTGCTATAAGAGGAATAACAAATTTTGCCTTACCGATACTGAAGAGAGAAAGATAAAGCAACACTCTAATTGTTTCACGGCAGAGTGAGCAACGCTGTATCCAATGTTGACATTTAATTTTCTATAAAGTTCGTGTTTTTCAGTTTCTTAATCACTTCTTACTCATACATGAGATTCTTCCGTGGATTTGTGGAATTCCACTTTTTCTGTCATCATTTGGGTCATTCTCGAGATCGATGAAAAACTGAAGAGAAGCTGGGGGGGGGGTCTTAAACCTATAACATATAATTTTATTATTTTTAAATTATAAATACACGCACCGCTGAAAGCACGTTGATGTCCCGGTTTTTGATTTTGAAAAGTTGGCAGCTCTGGAAAAGGCGTTTACTCAAAAAGGACATACTGATACTTGCGCAGTAAGCCATCAGTGAGCAAATAAATGTAAAAATTAATTGTGTAGAAAAATTGCGAGTGGCATGTGAACATTTCAACTTCGTGGTGCTTTAATTGGAAATTGGGTCTTTACTTGCGATTTCTTTATTGTAGAAACACAATTTTTTTAAAGGAAAATAATTGTTTGGCACAATACCGTTTTGAAAGGGATTTGATGCTACATTCAGTCATGAGCGGATTTTTAAAATACTTTCACCGTTAACTTGTTGCTAAATCCTCTGTCCTCCAGAATCTAACAGAATGTTTTCATAAGGGAATTTGTGAAGAAAGGCTTTTTTTTTCATTGTGGGATGCACGACTAAAATTCCTGGCGGCTTGGTTTGATTTTCTGAATCATCAGTAGCGTCGCCAGCAAGTCAGAATTCAGGAGGGGGATATTAGAGAAGCTATAAGTATCGTACGGGAGGCACAAATTTTGAAGTGCTTGACAGAAATTTTGCCAAAAAAAAAAAAAAATTCTTTCATGTAGATTTTACCCGACGCTGATGACGTTATCCCACGGTAAAAAAAAAGTTTTCAGGTACATACCCTATGTAGTACTGGGAACCATGCAAACGAACCTCCACAGCCTTTAGCAAGTTACCATTTCTTTGAAATTTGGCTTACTTACGTCATTTTTTAAATCTGTTTTAATATTTGCTGCAAAAAGGCTATGTTTATGAATTTTAGTTTGTAAGCTGACAAAGAATCTCTCTTTCTTATCTTTTAAAAGTATAATTACGAAGAAAGTGTGTTTCTTCTGCTCTTAGGCATTCCATCAGCGAACTCCCACCATTTCACAGAATAGACAACACTAAACGCAACAAAAAATTAATTTTATATAACGAAATTGCTGTGAATTCCAAAAATTTACATACGTTTATCCAAGTTATCTAAAATATCTTAGATGATTGTACTCGCCATGTATTCTAACTGCCTAAATATTTGAGACTGGGCTCACAGAAAAGTTGGGTGGGCCTAGCTCACCCGCAGGGTCATAGCCAGGAAAGGGTTTTGGGGGTTTAAACCCTCCCCGAAATGCAGTGCTTTAAATAAAGAGAGGGTAGATAGATCTATGTACCTGGGCCGCGGGTGGCCTAGTGGTCAGCGTTCGTGACCGCCATGGAGATAACCTGAGGTTCGATCCTGGGACGGTACGAACGTTCGAACGAATAAATACCCGCCGTGCATCGGATGGGCACGTTAAGCCGTCGGACACCGGGTACTGGCCCCCTGGTAATAAGTAAGGGCGTCTTCCTCCCCCTTTCTACCTCGTTTCCGTGTCACTTTCTTATCAGGCACTCTAGCCCAAATCTCCTAGCTTCCTGTTTCTAAGGGTTGTTCAAGACCTGGGGTCAGATACTTCCTTCCTAAAATCCTCTACATATGAGCATGATCATAGATCTATGTACCTGGGCCACGAATAGCCAAGTGGTCAACGTTCGTGCTGCCACAGAGGAATCTCCGGTTCGATCCCACGCAGCTACGAACGCTCGAACCACTAAATATCCGCCGTGCGACGGATGGGCACGTTACGCCGTCCAACCACGGATACTGGCGACACGGTAATAAATAAGGGCGTCTTCCTTGCTCTTTAAACCTCGCTTCCGTATCACTTTCATATTTTGCACTTTAGCCCAAAACTCCAGCTTCCTACTTATAAGGGTTGTTTAAGACCCGCGGTCAGACATTTCCTTCCTAAAATCCTCTACATATGATCTGATCTGTGAGATCTAAATACTCGTGTAAGAGTAGTATAGTATATAAGTCAGTATTTGAAAGATAGGGAGTATTAAACAGAAAATTTTAGTGTGCAAATAAAGAGTAACAGGAAGAATTTAACACATATATTTGAAAATAAATTTTCGTATGTTTGTGAAGATTAATTTTATAATTCAGATTCCCCTCCCTCGAAAATTATTTCTGCCTATACCCGTTGCGTTGCGGTTGCTAATCCGCCTTTCTCTGTTATACTGTATAAAGCTGCTGTTATAAGGATACGTTCAATGTATAGCCAGGCGCAATATTTCAAGATGGCAGACGATGTGCCGTGCATTTGTAAACGGTTCGGCTTCTTACATTATCGGTATTCCGCCCTTCCCAAATACAAAGATTACTCACTTGTCAGGATGTCCTCAGGCAGTGGCGCACCCAGGATTATTTTATGGGGATGGTCCAAAATCTTGAAAACGCAAATAAAAATACCCGAAGGAAGATATCGCCCAGAATATTGCGAAGCGATAAAAATATATCCCAAAATATTACACTGGTGTGCAAAAATTAAGGATGACGAGGAGAAATTGGCATAACAGCGGAACGAGCAGGCAGAACGGAACGAAAGACCACTCAGGAGATAGACTAGGGTCCGGTACGGGAGGGCATGCGCATATATGCAGCATGACGTCGGGGGGGGGAGTGTCGGAAGGGTATAAAGCACACGGGCGGTGTACGCTCAGCAATCCGGTGAAAGCTATTACACGGAGTACATCGGTTTGAAGGACGTCGAGTTTCTGCCACCGTGTGATATGGCCAACAGGCAATCCAGTAGACGACATCTGGATGACTTTACTCGAGGTCGCTTCATTGGGAAGTTGGAAGAAGGTCGAAGTGTGACTAGTGCGACCGAGGAGTTCGGGATCGCTCACAGCATCGTTTCACGAGCTTGGAGAGCATTTCAAACGACAGGAACAACTGTCCGAGAGTTTAGCAGTAGTCGTCCACGAGCAACCACGGCGCCGGACGACCGGTATATTGTCCTACAGGCGAGAAGAGACAGACGGCAGACAACGGGAGAAATCGCAAGGCACATGCAACCGACAACTGCATGGACGTCCGTTATCGCGTTTTACCGTGGCCAGGAGGCTGCACAAAGGTGGTCTATTTGCACGACGACCATTTTTGTGGTGCCAGGAACACAAGAACTGGACACATCAGCAATGGGGTCGAGTTCTCTATACGGATGAGAGCCGATTTAGTCTGACGAGCGATTCTGGACGTATACACATCTCGAGAGAGCAGGGAACACGCAATCACACCTCCAACATCATCGAAAGGGATCGGTTTGGAGGTGGCGGAGTTCTCGTTTGGGGCGGTATCATGCCTGGTAGCTGTACTGACCTCCACATCTTCCAAGGAGGTTCAGTCACTGGTGTCCGCTATTGTACCAAGGTTCTCCTGCCTCACGTGCGCCTGTTTAGAGGTGCTGTGGGTCCTGAGTTCCTCTTCATGGACGACAACGCTACACCTCATCGTACAGTGGCTGTCGCAGAGCTGTTGGAGAGTGAAGATATTCAACGCATGGATTGGCCCGCAAGGTCCTCGGACCTAAATCCAATCGAACACATGTGGCATCTTCTCGGGAGACGCTTGGCAGCACGTCACCAGCCGCCAGCAACGATTCCGCAGCTGCGATTGGCGCTACAAGAGGAATGGGACGCGATGCCTCAACAGCTCCTTGACAACCTCGTCCTCAGCATGGACAGACGTTGTAAATTCTGCAACGCAGTCAGGGGTGATCATATCCCCTACTAAAGACTGGATTTTTCTTGGAAGCGGCCTGTTACATGGACGTTTCTGTCTTCTGTCCAGTTGTGCTCGAAGCTACCTTTTCAATAAAGTGCCTTTGTATCCTTTTGATTCCTTGTTTGGATGGTTTTGCTCACTTGTCCCATATTCTAACATCTTGGGGATCTTATGGTATGATTTGAGTCGATGTGGAGCACTTCTGCACGACGTTACATTCGAAAAACCGTCTCCTCTTTAATTTTTGCACGCCAGTGTAGGAAGCGATAAAAGTATCTCCTCCACATTAGCATGCGTTTCCAATCGTAAAACGTATTTCTTAAAATAAGTAGTCAAGAATAAGGAGCAAAAGACCAAGCGATACCTCATGGATAGGGCCCGGGCCCCTGGGCTACCCCCACTGAGTGCGCCACTGGATATACCCGCTATCCTCAGCTGTAGTACACCGTGGCCGATCTCGGGATGTCCTTCTAATGCATATTCTTGTATCTTTGAATTGCCACCATAGCCTAACTGCGCTAGTCCCTTCCCCATTTTCGCGAAATTAAGAATGGGTGATTGCTCTTAGACTTGCCGATGGTGGTTGTTAACCCCCCCCTAAAAATTTCTCAAAAACTTAAAAAGAAAAAAAAAAAGTCATGCTGGCGTGTCCTACCAAACAAAGATAACCCTGCAGCACATCCTCGATTGCCAATATTAACAATTTTAAAATCAAAAATAATCTGGCACGTCAGTTCATGACGACCAAGATCTTCACGATAACAATCATACTGATCACAAATTGTTCTACTGCATTTCCGTGTGTGTAGTCAAAATTTTCGAGGTAACGGAGAGAGTACCGTGGAAATTTAACCAGGAAGTAGTGCATGCGGGATTTTCCAATGTATGGTAAATGACGCTGTTCAAACAAAGTATGAAAGGCGATGAACTGAAAATCATATCATCACTTATGATAGCATTCTTGCTGCGTTCATTGGTCGACAAAGTTATCCTCCAATTTCTTCCGAAATGATGGATTTGGGTATTATTTTCGTTTTGTTCAATGACTCTTCGTGATAACAATCAAAGATCTTCGGGATAACCAGGTAGGACTGGGCCAGGAGAATTCCGGGTAGGCTGCCATATTCTGGGCAGGTAAGGCATATGCTAATTCAAGGGGGGGAAAGGAGTGTATGTATACTCGTACTTGTACTTCAATAATAATCTTATAAAAGAAAACCAAGTTACGCTAAAAAGGCAAAATTTGTTTGCCACTTTGACAGCTCCAGAAAAAACAAACTTCATAGTAAAAGTTTTTGTTCTGTTGAGCCAAACACTGTTTCTGATACATCCCCTCTCCATTCCCGTGTTTCAGATTTAAGCCCCGTCTCTTTGGGTTGTTATCCTCTCCCTCGGTTCGCTTTTGCCAATAAGGTAAATAATCAATACAATCTGATCAAATATGCAACTGATAGTCTGGGGTACAAACTCGAAATTCATTGTGTACGTCAGTGCACTGAGGTTTACCTACGGTAAAATTTTTAAATTTTTAGGGTTGCTGCTTGTCATATGCATACATATATTTATTTTTTTTTTTTGTTGAACCAGATCTGCGTCTGATTAACAACTTTTTCGACCTTACAGCCAGAGATGGAAACGGGTCACGGGTCAACAATTTCTTGCGGGTCCAATGGGTCGGACCATGGTGTTCCTGACCCGATTTTGACCCGGTATTATTCCCGTTTTGTTTTCGAAAAGAGAAAAATATATTCCAAAGAAAAATGGGTGTTGTGGAATTCTGTAGTCGACACTGGTGCCAACGGAGTAAATAATGATTTCCTATGCAAAAAATAATTGTCGTCTCTTTCTTAAAGCAACGAAGATTTCCACCGACCGACGTCAAATACACCGACACCATATCGTAAAAAAGATACTTCCTTTGTGTTCTTTAACAGAGCGATTGTCCAGGGCAATGTACAGGCAAATGCCATTCGCCTGCTTCTCAACTGATTCACTCTCTCCATGCGAAGTTCACTGTGTGACTAAGAGTTACTCTTTTCACATCGCATCTTTTACATTGAGCATTCAGAGGTTTTCGATTGATGTGCTAACATCCCGTTCCCATGACATGTCATGTCGAGATTAACTCCTTATTTGTTAATATGGATGGATTTAATATTAAGGAGGTTGCGAAAGGCGTCAAGGCCAACAAATACGTGATTGTTGAAAACCACAAGGGGAAGAATGAATGCTGGAAATTGTTTCGTCTCACTAAGGAACCGGTGAATAATTACGTGTTGTTTGGTCTTGCTTGTTGTTCAAAATGTGGAAAGTGTATAATTACAAAGAAAGATGTCGACGGTGTAATAAAAGATTATGGAACCAAAAATCTAACGGACGATATGAAAGTATGCTCACCTCCATCAAAGCGTGGAAAGACTAAACAATCTAAATTCATTTAAAAAAATACATTTGTGTAATCGTAAATAATGATTCCCATCTTGTAATATACTCACGGTCATAGCCAGCCATTACTTCTGGAAAACGCAAAATAGTGGCACTAAAAATGGCACTAAAATTTTGCAAGTAACCAAATTTTATTAAAAAAGGATTTCAGTTATTAAATATCAAGCAGTTATTGGGATGATATATATATTACGTTTATATGCGTATATATATATACAGTATATACACTGACGGAAAAAAAATCCCAACACCAAGAAGGGGTTGTGTTAGATAAACGACAGTTGGTAGGCGGTGAGAGTACATCTGTAAGATGACGTCTATGAAAATTTCGCGCTCGGCGCATACGTGTGGCGCTGGTAGCGCCTCGGAACATGCAAAGCAGGTTTACTGTAAATACGCGCTGTAACGTTCGTGAGCGTTAGTTATCGTTGGTTGATTCGACGTAGGGTGTTGATGTTAGTCAAGAATGCCTTTAAGAAGACGAAGAAGCCATTATCAACAGCTCACGGAGTTTGAACGAGGTAGTGTAATAGGGCTACGAGAAGGTGGATTTTCTTTCCGAAATATTGCAAAACGACTTGGCAGGAATGTAGCCACTGTGCATGATTGTTGGCAGTGGTGGTCAAGGGAAGGTACTGCCCCAAGAAGACCGGGTTTCGGCCGGCCACGTGGCACTACTGAGAGGGAAGACCACCGTGTACGGCGTATGGCCGTGGCGCATCGTACCGCGTCTGCGGCAGCAATTCGAGCTGCAGTTGCCACCAGAGTGACACAACGAACTGTTACAAATCGGTTACTTGAAGGACAGCTCCGAGCCAGACGCCCTGTAGCGTGCATTCCACTTACTCCAAACCACTGCCGTTTGCGACGTCAGTGGTGTCAAGCTAGAGCTCATTGGAGGACGGAGTGGAGATCTGTTGTGTTTTCTGATGAAAACCGGTTCTGCCTGGGTGCCAGTGATGGCCGTGTGTTGGTTAGAAGGAGGTCAGGTGAGCGCCTGCAACCAACCTGTCTGCGGCCGAGACACACTGGACCTACACCTGGAGTTATGGTCTAGGGAGCAATTTCCTATGACAGCAGGAGCACTCCCGTGGTTATCCCACGCACCCTGACGGCACAGTTGTACGTCGGTCTGGTGATTCAACCTGTTGTGCTGCCGTTCATGAACAGCATTCCAGGGGTTGTTTTCCAACAGGATAACGCTCGCCCGCATACCGCTGTTGTAACCCAACATGCTCTACAGAGTGTCGACATGTTACCGTGGCCTGTTAGATCACCAGATCTTTCACCAATCGAGCACGTATGGGACATCATTGGACGACAACTCCAGCGTCACCCCCAACCAGCATTAACTGTCCCTGTATTGACCGACCAAGTGCAACAGGCATGGAACTCCATCCCACAAACTGACATCCAGCACCTGTACAACACAATGCATGAACGTTTGCATCCTTGCATTCAACATTCTGGCGGTTACACCTGTTATTAATGTACCAGCATTTCACATTTAAAATGGCTCTTCTCGCGCTTACAATAAGCTGTGATCTTGAAACCTTAATCGATTAAATATGTTACCTATATAAATGTGTTGTCGCCATTTCATTCCTCTACAACTATTTTTTCGTGGTGTTGGGATTTTTTTTCCGTCAGTGTATATAAATTGAGTTTCGAATTCATAGTTCAAAGAAGATTTGTCCGGTGCAGTTAATGGCCTGGATCGGGTCGGGTCCGGGTCCGACATTTTTGACCCGTTTCCAACTCTACTTACAGCTACACAAATTTTTGAACTGCAGTTCTGGAAAGTCTGTTTCAGTTACAGCCCCATTTGAAAATAATTAATTAAAAATTAATTTTCGCATTTCCTTAATTTCTCTCACTTTATAGATCTGCACTAAAAATTTTGCAATTATGGACATTTTTAATTTTTTAAAGAGGTTTTTTTCGTAATTATTGAATTAACGATGGATAAAGTCTTGAAAAGGCAATTAATTTTTCGCACATTTGGATTTCCCTTCTCACTAAAAAAGAAGAAATTATTAAAAATTCTGAATTCAGCTATCACAATAAAATTCATAAGAATGGAATAAAGTCTTTGACAGTCTCTCTTCCTCAGAAAACATGCCTTCTCTATTGCTTCTCAGCGACGTAAGTAATTTTGTTCTTGTGTGAAAAATTTTATTGTAGGAATGTGCGGTGCAGGAAAATGTAACGTTGATTAATGGCTCAACGCAAAAAAATGCGTTGATTCGTAGACATGTGCAGGAAAGTTGTTTAATAGAAAACGGTGATGCCGACATATACGCGTTTCCTTTTTTTTTTTTTTTTTTTTTAGAGATGTGATACTTCGATCATTCCCCTCCCCCCCCCCCCCAAAGTGGGCCACATAAAATTAAATGCCACCGCCGTTTATTGATCGCTAGTCCGCCACAGGTGACAACAATCATACTGACCACGAAACTTGAAAAAATTTGACACAGTGAGAAAATGTGCTACTCAGTGGCGTAGCCATGTTTCAAAATATGTGGGGTCCGATCACACATACACACTTTATATGTATATACAGTATATACACTGGCGCGCAAAAATTAAGGACGAGACGGTTTTTCGAATGCAACGTCGTGCAGAAGTGCTCCACATCGACTCAAATCATACCATAAGATCCCCAAGATGTAAGAATATGGGACAAGTGAGCAAAACTGTCCAAACAAGGAATCCAAAGGATACAAAAGCCCTTTATTGAAAAGATAGCTTCGAGCGCAACTGGACAGAAGACAGAAACGTCCATGTGACAGGCAGCTGCCAAGGAAAAACCAGTCTTTAGTAGGGGATCTGATCACCCCTGACTGCGTTGCAAGATTTACAACGTCTGTCCATGCGGCATCGCGGCCCATTCCTCTTGTAGCGCCGATCGCAGCTCACAGAATCGTTGTTGGTGGCTGGTGACGTGCTGCCAAGCGTCTCCCGATAAGGTACCACACGTGTTCGATTGGATTTAGATCCGCGGACCTTGCGGGCCAATCCATGGTTGAATATCTTCACTCTCCAACAGCTCTGCGACAGCCACTGTACGATGAGGTGTAGCGTTGTTGTCCATGAAGATGAACTCAGGACCCACAGCACCTCTAAACAGACGCACGTGAGGCAGGAGAACCTCGGTTCAATAGCGGACACCAGTGACTGAACAACCTTGGAAGATGTGGAGGTCAGTACGGCTACCAAGCATGATACCGCCCCAAACGAGAACTCCGCCACCTCCAAACCGGTCCCTTTCGATGATTTTGGAGGTGTGATTGCGTGTTCCCTGCTCTTTCCAGATGAGTACACGTCCAGAATCACTCGTCAGACTAAATCGGCTCTCATCCGTAAAGAGAACTCGACCCCATTGCTAATGTGTCCAGTTCTTGTGTTCCTGGCACCACAGAGACCGCCGTCTCCGATGAGCAGGCGTTAATGGCACACACCGTAATGGTCGTCGTGCAAAAATTGACCACCTTTGTGCAGCCTCCTGGCCACGGTCAAACGCGATAACGGACGTCCAGTTGTCTGTTGTATGTGCCTTGCGATTTCACCCGCTCTCTGCCGTCTGTCTCTTCTCGCGTGTAGGGCAATATACCGGTCGTCCGGCGCCGTGGTTGCTCGTGGACGACCACTGCTAAACTCTCGGACAGCTGTTCCTGTCGTTTGAAATGCTCTCGAAGCTCGTGAAACGATGCTGTGAGCGATCTCGAACTACTCGGCCATACTAGTCACACTTTGACCTTCTTCCAACTTCCCAATGACGCGACCTCGGGTAAAGTCATCCAGATGTCGTCTACTGGATTGCCTGTTGGCCATATCACACGGTGGCAGCAACTCGACGTCGTTCAAACCGATGTATACCGCGCAATAGCTTTCACCGAATTGCTGAGCATACACCGTCCGTGTGCTTTATACCTTCCAACACCCCCCTCCCTTACGTCACGCTGCATATATGCACATGCCCTACCGTACCGGACCCTAGTCTATCTCCTGAGTGGTCTTTCGGTCCGTTCTGCCTGCCCGTTTCACTGTTATGCTAATTTCTCCTCTTCGTCCTTAATTTTTGCACACCAGTGTACACAAATGTGTATATATATACAATATTATATACATACTGTATAAGATAGAGTTTGGGACCACTCCTCCCCACACGCAAAAGCAAAGCAGTTACTGAGGCGCGATCTACCGGGCCTGACATAGGTGCCTATGTTGGCGAATTGTGGAACTTAGCGAACACTACTGCAAAACCATGATAGATAGGGCAGAAATGTAAACCACAGAGTTATAGAACTGACTTTGCTTATTAGGAATCCGACTGACCGACTCCGTCATAAAAACAACGGATCAATGATAGAATATACGCGGTGCACTGACGAGCAGTATAAAGACACTATATATATGTTGGTAGGTCTGGGAAACAGATTACCAGCAAAGGAATGCTGTTACGAATCTGAAAATCAAGATGGCCACCCCGGTGGAGCAGTGGTCTAAGCTATGGCTTCTGTCCATTCGCCCGGAAGGGTTACGGCTTCGAACCCGGCGAGGCATGGATGTTGTGTTTGCCTTACGGCACTGGCTCTCTCCCTTCCCTGGAACCAGTAGCCCCAAATTAGGGACGGGGGACTGCTTATAGCCAATTGAGTTGCTCACCGTGGTTGTTAAAACTTTCAATAAAAAAGAAAAAGAAAAATCAAGATGGTAAATTTTCATATTGTAGAATGAGTTTTAGACAAAGAACAATAGTCATTGTACAAATTAAAAAAACTCCCATCGCAGTCGTAAAGTACTCCATTCATCTGTGTGGCTGGGTTTACCGGACTTTATTTTACATCTATTATTCACAAACAAGAGTACCATTGATAAAATTCCGTAATAGATAAAGGAGAATTTGTAATACAGGTATAACATCATAGAATTTTAAGAACATTACCCAGAAAACTAAGGCCGAAATAGAAAAACGCCAGAACTTTTTCGACATATTTCCCAAGAGGAATTACAGTTGCACCATGTTTTTAGCACGTCTTTTGTAAAAAAAGACCGTGATTATGTTATCGGTTTGTCCGTCCGTCCGTCAGTCCGTCTGTATCCACGGTATCTCTGCAACTATTCGTTCGATTTGAAAAATTCTTTTTGCATTCGGAAGCTTGAAATATGCACATAATGATCATTTATTTCGTTTTTTTTATTTTTTATTTTTTTTACGATGTACAATTTTGCCGCTAGAGGGCGTAAATGCAGATGATGTCGAATTCAAAATTACGTATTATTCCACATATTTGCTTCTAAACATCCGATTGAAAAATTATTTTATCTTTCGATTCCCTTTATGTCGAAGAGTATTTTAGATATAGTTTCTTTTTCCAATTACGCATAGATTTTCCGCTAGGGGGCGTAAAAGTAAATTATAGTTTTCCCGATAACTGTTCTTCTGAAACTCCGATCTGAATTTTTTTTTCAGCGGATACATCTCCTGATGGAAAATCTTTTGCATATAATTTCGAATTTTTGGCAAAGAATACTTTGATCACCAGGGGGCATAAGCGTTAATTTTTGCTTCTGATGTATTTGCCATAAAATCTGAGCTTCTAAAATATCAATTGAAAAAATTATTTCGTGGACTGATGCCACTCACATCCATAAACCTTTTCGGAATATTTTCTTCCTAAAATATTCCACAGTTTCTCCGCCATGGGGCGTAGATATGTATCTTATTTTTGTCAATATCTCTACTTATAGGAGTCCGATTTGAAAATTCCTTCTTTGCTGGATAGTGTTTTCCGTGTGACATGTTTTTCATATAATTTCAAAATTTTCAAGTAATTCATAGATTTTCCTCTAGGGGGCGTAAAGGTAAATTCCGTTTCTCCCTATGTCTCTGCTTCTAAATCTCCGATTTGAAAAATTCTTTCTGCACCGGATACGGCTCCTGAAGGGAAATCGTTTGCACATAATTTCTAATTTTTGTAAAAAATGGTTTTTCCACCAGGGGCGGAGATCTTAATTTCCGCTTCTGATGTATTTGCAGCAAAATATGAGCTTCTAAATTCTCGATTGAAAAAAGACGTCTTTGTAGACCGATACTACTCATGTCGACAAACCTTTTAGAAACATTTTCTTCTTAAAATAGTGCATGGTTTCAACGCCAGGGGCGTAGATATATATCTTATTTTTGTCAATATCTCTAATTCTAGAAGTCCGATTTGAAAAATTGCTTCTTTGTTGGTTAGTGTTTCCGATGCGAAATGTTTTTCCTATAAATTCAACATTTTCAAGTAAATCATAGACTTTCCGCTAGGGCGCACAAAGGTAAATTGCGTTTTCTGCTCCTTAAACTCCGATTTGAAAAATTCTTCCTGTATCGCACACAAGACCTGATGGGAAATATTTTTCACATAAGTTCTAATGTTTCGTAAAGAATGGTTTAGCCACCAGGGGTCATAAGTGTTAATTTCTGCTTCTGATGTATTTGTAGCAAAATCTGAACTCCTGACAACTCGACTAAATTTTTTTTCCTTGGACCGATACCGCTCATATGGATAAACCTTTTGAGAATACTTTGTTCCTTAAATAATGCATGGTTTTTCCACCAGGGGACGTAAATTCACATCTTATTTTTGTCGATAACTCTGTTTCTAAGAGTTCGTAAGCTCACGATTCCGTTTATAGCAATATCTGAGGGATTAAAGATTAAAGATCCGATTGAAAAACTTCTTTCTTCCGTCAGATGTAATTGCTTTCCATACCGGTTTCATTGACTTTGAATAGCTTTGATAAATTTAATTTACGTCAGAACGGATTCAAAAGACGTGCTTATTACACCCGAAAATTCGGTGTCATCTTTCTTGTTTTTGTTGCACCAGAACTCGAGATTCAGTCAGTGATAACCTTTCCTCTGACCCTGAGTGACTTAAGACAATAAATAACACACAGCCCTTTCTTTGCTTTTGCTGCTCTTCACAGTCCTGTTATACGCCAACGATGTTAGTAACCCTGCTTTTTTAGCACATCTTTTTTTTTTTTTTTTTTGACTGGAGGTTTAACGACCGCCGTGAGCAACTCAATGGGCTATAAGCAGTCGCCCGTCCCTAATTTAGGGTCACTGGTTCCAGGGAAGGGAGAGAGCCAGTGCCGTAACACAAACACAACATCCATGCCTGACCGGGATTCGAACCCGGACCCCTTACGGACGAATGATCAGAGGCCAGCGCCTTAGACCACTGCGCCACCGGGGCGGCACGTCTTTTGTAAAAAAAAAAAAAAAAAAAAAAAAGATCGTGCTTATGTTATCGGTTTGTCCGTCCGTCCGTCTGTACCCACGATATATCTGCAACTATTTGTCCGATTTGAAAAAATCTTTTTGCATTGGGAAGCTTGAAATATGCAAATGATGATCCTTTATTTCGTTTTTTTTTACGATGTACAATTTCGCCGCTAGAGGGCGTAAATGCAGATGATGCCTAATTCAAAAATACGTTTTATTCTACATATTTGTTTCTAAACATCCGATTGAAAAAAATATTTTACCTTTCGATTCCATTTATGTCGAATAGTATTTTAGATATAGTTACTTTTTCAAATTACGCATAGATTTTCCGCTAGGGTTCGTAAAAGTAAATTACATTTTCCCCGATAATTCTTCTTCTAGAACTCCGATTTGTAAACTTTTTTCTTCAGCGGATGCACCTCCTGATGGAAAATCTTTTGCATATAATTTCTAATTTTTGGTAAAGAGTACTTTGGCCACTAGGGGGCGTAAGTGTTAATTTTTGGTTCTGATGTATTTGCCATAAAATCTGAGCTTCTAAAATATCGATTGAAAAAATTATTTCGTGGACTGATGCCACTCACATAGATAAACCTTTTTGGAATATTTTCTTCCTTAAATATTCCACAGTTTTTCCGCTAGGGGCGTAGATGTATATCTTATTTTCATCAATATATCTACTTCTAGGAGTCCGATTTGAAAAATGTCTTCTTTGTTGACTAGAGTTTTCAGTGTGACATGTTTTTCATAACATTTTAAAATTCTCAAGTAATTCATAGACTTTCCGCTAGGGAACGTGGAGGTATAATTGCATCCCCCCCCCCCCCTAAATCTCTGCTTCTAACTCTCCGATTTGAAAAATTCTTTCTGCTGCACCGGATGCAGCCCCTGATGGGAAATCGTTTGCACATAATTTCTAATTTTTTGTAAAAAAAGGTTTGGCCACCAGGGGGCGTAAATCTTAATTTCCGCTTCTGATGTATTTGCAGCAAAATATGAGCTTTTAAGATCTCGATTGAAAAAAGTCGTTTGGTGACCGATACTACTCATGACGACAAACCTTTTAGGAACATTTTCTTCTTGAAATAATGCATGGTTTCTACGGCAACCGGGGGGTGGGGGTGGGGGTGGCGGAGGTGTAGATGTATATCTTATTTTTGTGAATATCTCTACTTCAAGGAGTCAGATTTGAAAAATTCCTTCTTTGTTGGATAGTGTTTCCGATGCGAAATGTTTTTTCTATAAATTCAAAATTTTCAAGTAAATCATAGACTTTCCGCTAGGGAGCACAAAGGTATATTGCGTTTTCTACATTATTTCTGCTTCTAAAACTCCGATTTGAAAAATTCTTCTTGTATCGCATACAAGACCTGATGCAAAATATTTTTCACATAATTTCTAATGTTTGGTAAAGAATGGTTTGGCCACCAGGAGGCATAAGTGTTAATTTCTGCTTCTGATGTATTTGTAGCAAAATCTGGGCTCCTGAAAACTCGACTAAATTTTTTTTACTTGGACCGATACCGCTCATATGGAAAAACCTTTTGAGAATACTTTCTTCCTAAAATAATGCATGGTTTTCCCACCAGGGGACGTAAAGTCACATCTTATTTTTGTCGATATCTCTGTTTCTAAGAGTCCGATTTGAAAAATTATTTCTGTATTGGAGAGCCTTTCCGGTGCGAAATGTTTCTCATATAAATTCATGTTTTTCTTAAAGCACAAGTCTGCAACCAGAGGGCATAAGCTCACGATTCCGTTTACAGCAATATCGGAGGGATTAAAAACCCTATTGAAAAACTTCTTTCTTCCGTCAGATATTATTGTTTTCCATGCCGGTTCCATTGACTTTGAATAGCTTTGATAAATTTAATATGCGTCAGATCTGATTCAAAAGACGTGCTTTTCACACCCGAAAATCCGGTGTCGTCTTTCTTGTTTGTTCTTTTTTGTTTGTTTTTATTGGAGGTTTAACGACCACCGTGAGCAATTCAGTGGGCTATAAGCAGTCGCCTGTGCCTGATTTAGGGCTACTGGTTCCAGGGAAGGGAGAGAGCCAGTGTCGTAAGACAAACACAACATCCATGCCTCACCGGGATTCGAACCCAGACCCCTTTCGCTCGAATGCTCAGAAGCCATCGCTTAGATCACTACGCCCCCTGGGCGGCTAACCATGCTTAATCGATATTGCTGTTTTATTAAATACACATTATACACGTGTTTGCATTCTACCAAAAATTACAATTTTATATGATTAAGTTTTGTTGGTTCACATCATAAAAAAAGTGTGCATTATATCAATGTATTCCCGAAAGGAAAAAAATTGTTTGGGGGTGGGGGTATATTGGGGATCCCCGACTCTGAAAATCTGGGGTTCTTGACCTCCCCCCCCTTCGCGCGGTTACCCCTATGGTGCTACTACATTTATCTTCGTGTGTTGGAAATTGTGTCGCGAAGGACAGAAGTCGTCAAAAGAAGCAAATCTCAAAAGAACAATACGTACAACAAAAACAACAACGGATATTTCCTTACCATTCCAACACGCTGTGTTATTTCTATTATCTATCTCTTTTATGAACTTTCGGCTTCTTCTGCTACTTAATTAAATTTCTCCGGTGAGAGCGTGCGTGCGTGTGTGTGTGTGTGTGTGTGTGTGAAAAACACTTCTTCCCTTCTCCTTTCTAATTGACATGTCATCTGCTACATAATGAGCTATGTTATCCGAATATTTACCAGCCAAATAATCTTCCCTTTCATCATGAAATGAAAAATGCTATCAGAGAAAGTAAAGACTTTTAATTGCTTTCAAAGTAGAACTTGTACTACACAACAAAGCCAGAAGGACACTCTGGATTACAATGAACTTTCACGTGAACTCTAACGTCCTTGATGCTGCAATCGGACCGTGAAGGAAAAACTCTCTAGAAGTCTGACGAAAGACATTGGATTGTGACAGGAAGCACACTTCCCTTTCACCGTAAAAGGAAAAACAAGCTTTTGAAACGAATTTAAGAGGAATTTTTTGTAATGCAAATGTACAGGCAGTTCGATTATATAGAAGACTTATCAACAACGCACGAGGAACGCAAATATACTTTGTTTAGCAATTTCCAAGTTTTATTTATTTAAATGTTCAGTTATTATCTGAGATTTATGCATCGAATTTTAGGAAGAGGGAGTCCGACCACCGTTAAAAGTAGGAAGCTATAGAGTGCCCGACTGGAAAGTCACACAAAAGCAATAGAGAAGCCCTCATTTATAATTGGTTAGACCCATAGGCGTAGCCAAGGGTGTGGTCCTAGGGTCCAGACCTCCCCCCCCCTTGAGGAAAGATTTAGTATAAATTTAATGCGATATATATGTATATATGGGGCTTTCACCAATGAACCAAACCCATGGAGCCCCTCCTCCTTAAGAAATGTCTGGCTACGCCACTGGTGGGACCAGTACCCGGGGTCCGACGGCTTAACCCGCCCATCGACGCACGGCACATATTTAGTGGCTCGAGCGTTCATGCTTGGCTGGGACCAAGCCTGAGACTTTTCCGTGGCAGTCACGAACGATGACCACTAGGCCATTCGTGGACCGTTCAGTTATTATAAGAATGGTCCTGTCAGGCGCGGAATGGGCCGCCGGGATACTGGATGAATTCCCGGCTGGCTGTCCATGTTTTGGGCCGGTAGAACTTATGCTATATCAAGAAAAAAGTATTTATGTACTTGAACTTCAATATGCCGCTCCGGTGGCGCAGTGGTCTAAGGCGCTGGCCTCTGATCATTCGTCCGTAAGGGGTCCGGGTTCGAATCCCGGTCAGGCATGGATGTTGTGTTTGTCTTACGGCACTGGCTCTCTCCCTTCCCTGGAACCAGTGACCCTAAATTAGGGACGGGCGACTGCTTATAGCCCATTGAGTTGCTCACGGTGGTCGTTAAACCTCCAATCAAAAAAAAAAAAAACAAAAAAAACTTCAATATTCTTGTAGAAGAAAAGGAAATTATATTGAAACAGCAAAGTTTATTTAGAATTTTGACGGCTTAAGAAGAAAAAAGAAAAAAAAGCCTATGTATTAAATGTTTTATTGAGCCAAACGCTTTTTGATACACCTCCTTCCCCTTTCTCGACTTTTAAATTCAAGCCCCGTGCCTTTGAGCTGATATCCTCTACCCAGTCCGCTTTTGCCAATTGCATTTGTAGTTCAATAACCAATACAATCTAATTAAATATACTATCAATAGTCTCGGATAAAAACTCGAAATTCATTGTGTACGTTGTTAATGCTTTGAGGTTCACCTACGGTAAAATTTTTGGCTTGTTGTTATATATATATATATATATGTATGCTTCTATTTTCTTATCGAGATCTGCACCCATTGAACAACAAACTTTCATCTATCCACCACTTGTTAATACGTGCACTTAACTACTGCTCCAGTAATACACTTCTGGAAACTGAGCTTTCAAATATCCGGACAATAGCAATAACTCGTGGCTACTCGGAAACAACGGTCAACAACCTATTACGAAAAATGCAGAGACTAACGTTCACCACTCTACTCCACGATCATATAACGAACCTAGGTTCATAGGATCCATGACCTTAGTGCCTGAACATACACCCATTCTAAAAAACATTTGTAAACGTTTTAATATACAGCCTTTGGGATTAAAACAACTAATATCCTTTCCATTATTAAAAGTGATCATGACGCTGCAGAAACAGTAAATCAATATGGTATTTATTGTATTCCATTGAAAGCTGTGAATATGGATGACATCGATCAGATATATGAGGGATCTACTTTAAGATCGGTTAAAATAAGATTGTCTGAACATAAATATAATCTGAAAACGGGGTCTATGGCGACTGCCCTTTCCCGTTTAGTTAACCAAGGAATACACTACCCAATTTGGGAAGATGTTACTGTTTTGACCACACCACCTTCTAGATTTTCTAATACAGTATATTTAAGAAAGCATGTTTATATACAGCAACGCATCACGATGCTGCAATGATGACTTCCCATATAATATTCCAACACCTTGGAAAATGCTGCTCTTTAGGACGGTAGGACGAACCAGGTGGACACTAACTAATTTACGGGACTTATAGTACGACAAAGAGATCTGCGAAGTATACGACGTAAACTCTAATTACGCATATGTCATGACATGCGCCGTACTTGCTTGCACATAATATATGTATATATTTTCTTTTATTAGTATTTTTCCATTAAGTGCATGTATATGCATCTGAAGATGAACCCGAAGCGGATTTGAAAGATCTTATGTGTTTTTAATCTATGATTTTAGATTAAACGATATTTTAAATATCGTAGTTTTAACTCCTATCTTTTTACGATCGTGCAAAGACGGCGTTTGTTAAGAAGTATGATGATTTAGGGCTCTTTGGCCCTTTTGGTTACACGAATTCTTGACATGCAATTCTGGAAAGTCTGTTTCAGTTACAGCAAAAATAATTTTCCAATTTGAAAGTAAATATATATTTTTTTTTTTTTTTTTTTGCATTCTAGAATTTCTCTCACTTTATAAGTTTGCACTGAAATTCTTGCAATTCTGGACATTTTCATTCTTTCCAAGAGATTTCTTCGTACTTATTCTGTCAGTGATAGTAAGTCTTGAAAAAGGAATTAATTTTTGGCTGATGTGAATTTCCGTTCTCACTAAAAGCGAAGAAACTAGCCCAAATTCTGAATTCAGTTATAGCAATGAAATTCATGAGAATGGAATAAAGTCTTCGATATTTTTTCTGTCAGAGAATGTACATTGTCTGTTGCTTCTCGGCAACGGAAGTCATTTTGTTCTTACATCAAATTGTACTGGGCTCCAAGCACAGTTGGGCAGGAAATCATTACAAAGTAATGGAAATACAGATTACAATTAACGTGTAATGCATTACAAAGTAATGGAGTAACAGGTAATGCATTACAAGGTATGGTTTGCACAAGGTAATAGAACTAATCTGTAATGCATTACAATGAAGAGGATATAATTCAAATATTTAATAATGCCATTCAAACGCAATGGAATTATTTGGTAATGAAATTACACAATTTGCAAATAATAATTACATACTAATAGTTTATAGAAATGTACGTGTGCCAAGAGCTATGTCTAGAAAAGGCAGCCACATAACATAGCAGACAGAGACCGAAGTGTCGTGTAGAATGTTCTAGAAGCGGCAAGAATGGGTTAGACGTTTGTGTAATGTTCCAGAATGATCGCGCAGTGGGAAGTTGGAAAGCTTTATGTAAATCAAGAATATTCCAGAAGGTTCAGGTCCTATCGGGAAGTATATATAAAGGAGTTAGTCGCTCGCTAGTCCAGTGTTAGTATCGGACAAGTAATGGACAACAACACTTGCGAAGTACGGCAAAAATGTCAAGAGTTCGCAAATTTCTGTAAAAATCGGCAGTGCACTCTGAGTTGCTGAACTGTGAGGGTAGTGCTATATGTGCTTGTGGCTACAGTGGGGTAATTATTTTGGACAATGAAACGTATGTAATGGACGAGAATACTGTACTGGAGATGGACGAAATGAGTATCTCTAACCGAAATAAACATCCCATTCGTACTTACTTCATATGTATTATTTCGTTCAAATCACTTTACTTGCTGCGAAGACGGGGCAACTGCTCATGTCATACACTTACAATATCCAATACCTACATACACGCATTTGAGGTCCGAGGGGCGGAACAATTGTCAAATAAGCTACACAACATGTAAGGGTGTACTGGTTGCTGGTTTATTCATGTGGTATTGTTACCCATAAGTTATTGGTTAATTACCAACATATAGTTAACCATTAACCATTACGATTATAATGGGTAACTGCTACATGTCATTACAATTACCATGTAATTCTAATGACCAGTTCACCATTACCATGTAATGGTAACGCTAAGTTCTTGTTCCCATTACCATTACGCTGTAATGCATTACCGATTAATTCAATTACGATTTTGCCCAACTCTGGGTCCAAGAACGTGGGTAAAACATTAATTATTGCCTCAATAAAACAACAACAACAAAAAAAGCCACTGATTCGTAGACTTGTGTTGAAAAGTTGTTTAAAAAGTAAATGGTAATGCTGACAAACCGTATTTTTAAGGATGGAACCTCAATAATTCTCCCCAAAAGTGAGTCGCATTAAATAGCTTCCAGGGCAGTTTGCTTATAAAATCTGCATTTTCATACACCCAATTTCGATGGACACTCATTATACACAGACCATCTAGTCTCGCCGCTCCTGAGGCATAATGGTCTAAGCGATGACCGTCTGATCATTCGTCCGAGATGGGTCCAGGTTTGAATCCCCGTGAAGCATGGATGTTGTGTTTGTCTTGCGGCACTGCTCTCTCCCTTCCCTGGAACAAGTTGCCCTAAATTAGGGATGGGCGACCGCTTATAACCCATTGAGTTGCGCACGGTGGCCGTTCCCCTTCCCCCAAGAAAAACCCCATGTTGTTTCTCCACGGTCACGGTTGATCTTTACGGAGGCTACTGAAAGAACTTTCAAATGTACGTGCTGTTGTATGGAGTGTGGCTGCGATTTATAGTGCCGGTGAAATTTTTCTGCTTCCTGCATCCTACCTGAGAGAGCTGCCGACTTGTCTTTCCAAAAATTGTTCCATGACCTTGACCCCAGTGAGGTCGGAACCATTTGGACAGAGGGGCAGCTGCCCCCGTACTCATCTGCTTGCAGGGGCAAGAGATCCCATTTGCCCCCTCACTTATTTTTTTTTTAATTATGTCGGAAATCGGAAAAAAAATTGATTTTTTTTTATTTTCTGTCACTAAATTCCTGCTCATAAAACTAAATATTCTATTTCGATTATAAACCATCTAGAACCTGAATTTTTAATGCCATTTCTGAGACCTGGGTTAAATTCTCCTCGGGTGTCCATAACGAGAAAAAAACCAAAAAAAAAAAAAAACCCGTCTGTTTCATTTGTGGGATTCATTCCATATATACCATCCGTATCGAATATCTTAAAAAACATATGTAATAAGTACAAACTCAAGTTTGGTGTAAAGTCTTGTACTCTATTTAGCATTGTCAAACAGGACAGCTAGACTGTGTGAACCATCACGGTGTATATTTGGTTCCACTAAAATCTACTAACCCTGCTGAGCCCGATTTATGTTATGTGGGCTCTACCATTCGTAATTTGGGGCGCCGCATTAATGAACATCAATATAATTCCTAGAACGCATTCTGGCGTTACATCTTTGTCGTGACTTTGATTCTTACCTACCATGTTGGAATGATACCATTATCCTGGATTCTCCCAGGAATCGTCGATCAACACTTTTCTCCGAAAGTATTCACATATTTGTTAATGGCGAAAGATGTTGCAACGATGAACCCCTTGTGTTTATCCCCCTGCCTTGGAAAAGACTTCTGAGCAAGGTCCCGCCCACCGACTATGTTTTTACCCACGAAACTTGGTTTGGACTTTGCCGATATTGCACATGAGCATTAACCGCTTCTTGTTTCATTAAAGTATATAGGTCTCTCACTTCTATGTTCAGTGCTGCATTGTTCTGAGGATGACACCGTTGTGGTGTTGAAAGATCTTAAACTTATATTTATTTTAATTGTACATATTTTTTATCATTAAAGTGTATCGTGCAAGAGACGGAATTTGTTTTCAATTTGATAGCTTTGGTGCACGAATTATTTTCTTTATATAGGTTTCACGAAGTAGTAGCGTCATTAAAAAACAATTATGCTGAAAGGTGTTATATTTTTATTGGATTGGAAAGAAAACAATGTCTGCAAATGCAAGGCAACAGAAAAGTACTAATTACCGTATATACAAGTACCAATCAATACAAAATGTAGTTGACATCGTTTACCACGACCTACTCCCATCGTCTGCGCAGCTGTTGGACATTGTCCCTGCAGAAATGTGGACTCTTGGACGCAAAGAAGTGAGTAAGTGCGCGTTCGATAACGTCCCGGTTGGTGAGCCGCTGTCCGTCCAGGAAATGCTGCAACGACCGGAAAAGGGGTTAGTCGCTTGGAACAATGTCCGGGGAACAGGCTGGACGCGGCAGAAGCTCCCAGTCCAGGTCCTTGATCTTATGACAAGTCACCGTGCTGTGTGAGGTGTCGCTTCATCCTGCTGTAAGATGACGCCCTTGCAGCTCAGCAGTGCTGGTCGCTTCGACGTGAGCGATGCGTGCAGATCGTCGAGCTGACGGCAGTACACATCGGTGGTGATAGTGGTAACGTAAAAGCACGACCTCCCAACCCCATATTCCACCAAACAGATCACCGGAACTTACGTGAGTGTAAGCCTGCATTGGGGGTCGACATCGGTTTTGTTTGGGTACAACCAGTGCTTCCGGGCGCTGGCATTATCATACAGGACCCATTTTCCGTCACCTGTCACAATACGATCAAAGAACGGTTTGACTTGGTCACGTGCAAATAGCAAAACGCATGCACTCATGCGATTTGCTTTCTGTTCAAGTATGAGTTGATGAGGTACCCAAACCCCTCTTGTGCACCTTCCGAATTTGACGCAGGTGCGTGATAATTTTCGTGTGGATAGTTCCCAGCTGTTCTGCCAACTCCAGCGTGGTTAAACATGGGTCGGTCTCCACTAAGGTCTTCAGCACGTCCATATACAGTGTTGCGGGGCTTCCGGCTTTGGGACAGCCTTGACAGGTCAAAATTTCCCTCTCGAAACCGTTCGAACCAACGACAGCACTGACGATGTGATATGACATTGAGATACACACTGGTAATGTTCCTTACAGCACTTGCGTGCAGAGACGACTAGCGTCTCTAGACAGGAATAATTCCCTATGGGAGTCAAACTGCGCATGCTCACGGACATCACTTGATGATCTCGGAAAGTTCAGTTTCGGGGTCGCACACATATTGCATTAATAAAGGCCGCAGTCCTACTTCTACTCTTGAACGCAGGTGTTGTTTATATTACTTTCAGGTCGGTAGGCATCTACTGTCGTGCGCAAAAGATAAGTATTAGTTCGAAAAAACTTGAAGCATGTCGAACGCCGCAGCTGTTTCTTGTGCTTATTGTAAACGTGAGTTTTCTGGGAAAAGTAATAAAAGTAATTTATCCAGGCACGTGAAAAAGTTTCATTGTCATCCTACAGAAATACCTGGAACTTCAGCCAATTTCTACTGTGGTCTTTGTAATTGGAGTTTCGGGCGTTTGGTCGACTTGCAACAGCACATTAAAATTATTGAATTACAATATGAACATATTATATTTCATTCTATGGAAGATTTTGAACTTTGGAAGAAGATGGAACGCGAGACGCGGTCCTATTTTGTTAAACAGACAGGAAATAAACAAAAAAATTGGCAGATGGGACACAGCCATGTATTTTTCTTGCCATTGGAGTCGCATGTACGAATGTAACGTACAAGGAGAAAGAAAACGTCATTTAAAATGTATTGGGAGCCACAAAACCCAGAAAACTTGTCCTTCCAGCATTGTTGCTTGTGTTCAGCATGTGAATGATGCTACTGAATTGTTGTCACTTATCAATTTCCAGAGTAGAAGTCGGACTCTCGCTGACGTTAAGTAAACAACACCTGCGATCGAGAGTAGAAGTCGGGCTGCAGCCTTCATTAATGCAATATGTGTACGTCCCCCGAAACTTAAGTCCCCGGGATCATAAAGCGTCGATGTCCGTGAGCATGCTCAGTAAGGCTCTCATAGGGAATCATTCCTGTCTATACTCCGAATCAACCTAAGAGTGAACCACTATGAAGAGTACGAAACAGCTACCACCGCTACGAAAAATAGTTCCTAGCGTTTAGAGCGAAAAGCATCAGAGTTATTGCTTAGAATCCATTTCTGTGTGCTCAACAGTTTAGAAGAAAAAATTGCTATCTAAAAAAAAAATTCTAGAAGCTAGAGCGCTTTTAGAAATAAATTTGTTCTGAGAAGTTGCTGAATCAAGAGCTTCGCACGTTCGGCTGTTTCTGCCCACTTGGGATACAACTCGGAGAGGGGGAAGGGGTTGAAGACCTCTCCCAACATTAACAACACAGAGGCAATAAATTGACAAGCGTATTCCAGTATCACACTTTTTAGGAAAAACAAAACTTTGATATGGAAAGCCTGTATCAGCCCTGTTATTACTTATGCCTGTCCTATCTGGGGTAACTGCAACAAACAGCAGAAAAATAAGATTACCTCATTTCAGAATAAAACCCTACGTTATACGGTTGGACTTGATGGAAGAACTTCAAACCATGCTATCCGAAGCATGCTAAATATTAATTCTATCCATTACAAGATGTATGACTTAGCTAAAAGATACTATGAAAAAGCTATGATTCATCCTAATCCTCTAGTCAGAGAGGCCATTACCTATACTGTCAATGAAACTGACAGTTATAAAAGGCCAAACGCTATCTTGAATAAAGTTCCAGAAATGAACCCAATTCACAGCTACCCTAGCAAAAAAAATAACAATAATTGGGACTAGTGTTCGGAGGGTATTCTTCACATAAGAAGAATTTTTGTTAAAAAAAAAGGGGGGCTCTTTTAAGGGCCGTACTCTGTTTTGAAAAATACTTCACACATGCTAAGAAATCTTGTTAAAAAAAAAAAAGGCTCTTTTAAGGGCCGTACTCTGTTTTGCAAAAATACTTCACACATGTAAAAAAATCTTGTTAAAAAAAAAAAAAAAAAAGGGCTCTTTTAGGGGCCGAACTTGTTTTGCAAAGAGAAATATTACAGTCCACATATATGAGACTGGCCCAGAAACAAGGTACTATGGTTAAAAAAAAAAAAAAAGTACCAAACTCCCCTCCAGCCAGTGGAATAAAAAAAAAAAAAAAATTCTCCGAGAAGCGAGGTGAAAAGCTGACTCCTACACGGGAACTGAGCAAACGGCAACTGTGTGGTTTAAGGTGCCTTGCAACACAGGGTTTTGTGAGAAAACTGGGTGTTTATCTGTAGGATTTTTCTTGTGTGGTTCTTTTCTTTTTTTAGGCACCCCTTTTCCCTGTCCTTTTCCCGATTCCCTGCGGCCGGGCGTTGACTGCGGGATGACTTGCTTTGATTGATTTGTTGCAGGTAAGTATGTATGGTAGCTTACAACTTCAATACTTAACGGGAAACCGTATACTCCTTTTGCTCTAATATTTCTGTACTATTCTTTCATGCTGTTCTATCAGGGAAATCTGTTCCCAAATATCTTATGTTCTTCTTTTTCACCTGACAAAAGGCGCAGAGCGCTGAGGGTTCGGGTCTCTCAACCTCAGATAGGAAATCTCTCTCTCCCAGTATCACACTTTTGGGGTGAATTGGAGTATAGAAACGCTAGTGGCAGGGACGTACTGATAGCTCCCGCAACCCCCGCAGTGCGGTAGGGTCTCATAGTTAAAAGGGGCCTCTAGCCTGAGCAAAAAGTTGTTATAAATTTTTTTGCGAAAACTTCGTATGAAACTGGTTAAAGAAATAGCCAAGAATTAAGGCAGCTTTAAAGTTTTAAGAAAAAAAGAATTTTTTTCTCAGCAGATACCTAAAATCTTTAGAAATCATTTCGGCTGCTTTTGTTCATAAAAACTGGATGACGGGAAAGCAACTATTCGAGAGAACATGAGGCCCCTTGTAGTAGCCCTAGCTGTTACAAGGGGCCTCGAGTTCACAGCCCTTGCAATAGTTTCTATGCAGGTATATTAACAAGAGAATGTTAAAAAAATACCAGTTCAGTGAGCGGAATTTTTATACCAATGAGGATAAGGTGTTATGTATTACAGTTGTTTGCACATAACTATGCATCCCCCGAATAGAATGAACTGAAAGGTGTTCTTTGCGGGAGTTATCAGAGACCTGTATCATTTTTTTATAACAGAGTCAAAATATTGTTTTTACTATGTGCAAAACATTGTGGCATTATGTTAAGTGTATTTTTTAAATTCCAGAGTAAATAATTTAAGTGGTTTTACGTTCTTTGTGCTACAGTTCTTAATCGTTACTTAGTTATTTGTTTACTTATGTTGTGACATTTCGTATAAATCGTAAAAGACATTAAACACTGTCACACGGCAGGTTTTATGAGTGGTCGTGAGGAATTTCGAAAAGCAGGCCTTAGTTCTTTAAAATAATAAATTTTGCATCATATGATTAACTCTAACGTAAGTATTTTGTAGTAATTTGTATCGGGAACCAGGGCTATCATTTTAACTATAACGTACATATTTGTGTTTCACGCAATAAAGTGAAATAATTTTGATTTTTACGAAAAATACTCGTAGGTTCCAAAGAATTTGATTTATGAAACCCCTAGTTAATAATAAGGAAGTTAAAATTTTGAGTAATTAAAAGCTAATGGATTTTCATATAAAAGCCTAGAAAACATTTTTCGCGCGGGGAAGGGAAGGGGGGCTCGAGTTTTTCCGGTACGCCACTGCTTGCGGGGTTGCTACCGCGACGAAACTCATACAGCATGCGCCGCCCCCGTGGCGCAGTGGTCTAAGCGATGGCCTCTGATCATTCGTCCGAAAGGGGTACGGTTTCGAATCCCGGTGAGGCATGGATGTTGTGTTTGTCTTACGGCACTGGCTCTCTCCCTTCCCTGGAACCAGTGACCCTAAATTAGGGACGGGCGACTGCTTATAGCCCATTGAGTTGCTCACGGTGGTCGATAAACGTCCAATAAAAAAAATACAGCATGCAATGGCGGATGTGCTGCTTGTCCACTTTCATGCTGCTTGGCGCTTACCATGGATTTAGGAATGAGGCGAGAAAGCACTCTCCGTTGACTCAATGCAATCCAAGTGAAGCCAGCGAAACGTCACGCCTGTGACGTCACGGCAGCCATCTTAAGTCTGACATGAGCAGACTATGGAATAGCTGTTAGTGCTGTGCGAGGCATGAAGTTGGCAATTTGCTTTTAATATTAATAAATTTGCCCATCTTTATTATATTAATCGTTGATATAATGTTCTTAAGGATATTATTAGTTGACTTATCAATGTTTAGGGCGTTTCGGCTACTTCTAGGTATTTAGAATTTAGGAAACACTTCGGCTGGCTTCTGGGGCATCAGCATAAGTATAAGAGTTTTTCTCATTCTGTAGGTAAAACCGCCGTGTAATTTCATAGATTTTAAAGTTGTGTGTATGATAATCTAAGTTTAGTGATGTTTTACAGAGATCTGCTCTGTTAAAATGAAAAGAACATGATAGTGTACGCAAACTCATGTTAGCTGCAATACCCCAATATTATTTTATATTAGATATATTATGATGTTGCCTTTTCACCTGTGAACAAGCACATGCCTTGAAAGATTACTTTTCCGAGGAAATTGCTTGGAACATACATAACATTGGTAAGGCTTTTTACCTGAATTAATAAATTAACAAGCATATGCCTTAAAAGATTACTTTTCTGAGCAAATTGCTTAGAGCACACATCACATTGATGAGGCTTTTCACCTGTGTGAAGAAGGATGGGCTGCGAAAGAAGACTTTTCCAAGAAAATTGTTTGGAGTATACTTCATATTAGTGAGCCCCCCCCCGTCTAAATGAGTAAATGCTTCTAAAGATCACTTTTTCGAGAAAATTATTTGGAGCATACATCATATTGGTAAGGTTTTTTCCCCGTGTGAATGAGTAAATGCTTCGAATGTTCACTTTTTGGAATAAATCGTTTAGAGCATATATCGCACTGGTGAGGCTTTTCCCCCGTATGAATAAGTAAATGCTTCGAAAGATCACTTTTTCGCGTAAATTGCTGGGAACATACATCACGTTGGTAAGGCTTTTTAGTTTTTACCTGTGTCCGTACATGCTCCGAAAGATGACTTTTCTGAATTTCTATTAGAATATTGTTTCCTTTTAGCACAACAAAATGTCATACTGTTCAGTTCCATTCTGTCAATCAAAATTGGAAATTCAGCTGGTCATATCTAAATTGACTTCATATACGCGCTTTACTACTAAATGCTCTTCGGAAATTAAAAGATTTCATATTAAATGTTTCTCCTTTGCTTACCTGTGAAAAGTAACTCCAGGAGGCTGTCGCCCGGAATTGTTATGACATCCGTAAGCGCAACAACACACCATTTCTAAAAAAAAAATAACTTCAAATTTCGAAAATCAAACTTCTCACGTACGTAACCCAATGGCCCAAAATCACCATCAGAGGCTTAAGATGGCCGTCACACATCAGTGTCGTCTGCTAAGAAAGCTTCAAGTTTGTGACGTCATACTTTTCCCCCTTATTCCCAGGGCTGATAGACTGCTTATTCCTACCTCCATGGCGCTTACACTCTTCGTCTTCGGACGGCTGCCACTGGTTAAGCCACCTCTACCTACTGATGTCATGCCGGTGTACTGCGCAGTTTCAGCGGCCAATGTGCGCCGTGGCCGAGGCTTCGATTTCGGTTATCTCGTCATCGAACATTACTTTCTTTCCAATACAGTGTGAAAGCAGGAACATTTCCTATTTCCTCTAAGTATAATAAAATCAGTTTCTCGTTAAAAAAAGAAAAAAAAAGTAAAATGTTTTATAACGGAAAATCCTATAACATATAGTTATAAAACTCAAGTTTTACAATAATTTAGATTTTATCGCTATAATCGTTTCGTGCGTATCATGTTCTAATGACGTCGTCACATCTTGTTTTACAACAGCATAAACACTTTTATGATCTCACCAAAACATACATATCTTGCTCTCCTTGTCAAATTATTTTTTTCGGCGTCCGTGCTTTATCCTGCACCTAAATTAGCAAGATGCACGTTGCTAAAAGGTCTTTGGCCGACAAATTAAAATTAGCCACATCAAGTTTACTAACATTTTAGAGAAGTAATTTAAAAAAAAAAAATAGTGGTCCTTTCTCTTCCAAGAATCTGCTTTCCACAAAAGTTATCAAGGAATTCAAATATGGAGTGTAGGTAGATGGATGGTAAAATTCTTCTCCCGAATTTGATGGTACATTAGACCTATATGCACTTGCTCAGTCACTTGAGAATAGGGGGAGAGAGAAAACTGGTTTCGCAGGATGTGAGGTCCACTGGGACGACAGCAATCGTAGTGAACAAGGACGGAGACGCAGCCATTGGTCATAAAAAAAATCGAAATTCATCCCTTCTCTATTCTGCCTTTATTTCAATTTTATTTTAAATTTTGTTTGGAGGGGGATTGCAACTTCCGGGAGTCCACTTGACTCACGATGCGGAAGCCCATGCGTATGTGACACACATAGATTATATAATATTGGCTAGGTAGCAAGCATAAACATTTTTAAGTTAGTTCCTTCAGTTAATTTTGCACAATTTAGGAAGAAATAGTTCTTTTGCGCAGCACACAGCCTTTTCTGCGCGTCTTTTTTCTTTTTTCAAGTACGTTTTTATAGTACAGTATTATGCTATGTCCGTTCATCTTTCACAGGGTTTTTTCTCCAGACTGTTCGAGCGCATAGGCGTAGCCAAGAAAGGAAGAGGGGGGGGGGGTGGGTTCTCAGGTCCGGACCCTTCTCCTTGAGGCGGTGCAAGCCGGTTGGTATACGAGCTCGAATTTAAAGTGATATGTATGTATGTACAAAGGCCGTTCCATAAAAACTGAGACTAATTTTTTTTTGAGTTGGCAACAGTGCGAAGGTGAAAAAATCACGCAGACGACTAACTGAATTAAGGAAGTATCGATGGCAACAGTTATTAGCCGTGGCAGTCGATTCTGGTTTCGTTATTGCGCAGGTGTTCAAGGTATACGTCTGCAATTCTCCTTACAGCTATGGAGTTGAGTGATTCAGAGTTAAGAAGTGAAATGCGTTGTGCAGTAAAATTTTGTTATCGTTTGGATAAAACGGCTCCAGAAACAGCTGTTTTAATGAAAAAGGCTTACAAAGATAAATGTTTGGGTGAGTCAATGATTTAGACGGCATCATTATTTCAAAAGAGGGCGTTTGTTGGCAGAACTCGCTCCTGGACTTTGTCGACCTGAAAGTGTTATTACGGAGCGTATTTTCAACACTGTTTGAGCAATCCTGCAAGAAGATCGACGAATAACGTGTGAAGACATAGCGGCGTCAACTAATATTTCAAAAACGTCGGCATTCCTCATTCTACGTAAAAAATTACTGCTGCATCGTGTATGTTCTGGATGGGTACCTCATCACCTGATGAGAGAACAATTGTTAGCCAGAGTTCAGGTGTGTCATGAGTGGAAACAAATGATGGCAAAGGATCCAAACTTTCTAAACACACTAATAACTACCGATGAAACATGGACACATTATTTTGACCCCCTCACGAAGCGTGCAACGTGTATCTGGAAACACACAGGCTCGCCTCCACAGAAAAAAGTCCTCCAAACCAAATCAGCTGGGAAGGTGATGATGATAATTTTCTTTGATCATAAAGGTGCAGTGTACCAGCCTGCCGTTCTTCCACAAATTGCAGTCAAATGCTGAGTCATTTCAGCCTTGAAGCGTCTGCGACGACCCATATCGATTAAGCGACCGGAACTGGTGGGTATGTTAACACCATGATAACGCCTGCCCACATGTGGCTGCTTGTGTTCAACAGTTTCTTACGAAATGCAGTATTGAAATCTTGCCACAGCACAGTCCTGACCTCGCCTCGTGCGATTTCTGGTTGTTTCCAACAATGAAGGAGAAGTTCCGTGGCGCAACATTGAACAAAGATGCTGACGTTATTCAAGCTGTACAGGGGTAGTTAAAGCAGCTTCCACAAAATGCCTTTACCACATGCTTTGAAAAGTAGACTGAACGATAGGACCGTTGCATATCATCCGAGGAAAGATACTTTGAGAAAGAATAACATACAGTTGCGTATCTAGGGTCCGAGACCTGGGTTATCTCAACCCCCCCCTCCCCCACACACAGTACTGGTTTTTTTTAAATTGCGAAGTTCATTTTTTAATTGTTAAGTAATAGAAGTAAAATTTTTTTCTTAATTTTAGGTACATGCTATTGCTAACATGATACCAAATAATTATGAGGATTAGGATTTGAACACTTATATGTACACAAACTCCATTCTTCTTTCCTTTTGTGTGAACTTGAGTGTTACGTTTTCACAAAAATGTTTCTTCCGAGTACTTTTTCATATTTAAAAAGAATGTTTTTCTCTATTAACAAACCAGCCAAGTTGCTCGAATGTGCATGTCCTTGTGTGGCTCTAAGATATATCTTGATTCTTTTTAATACGGAAAAACTTCTTTCGGCAGTTGCAGTTGTTGATGAACAGTTTAATATTGATCTGCTAATTTGTAAACCTCAATAAACACTATGTCCAATTATTCAACTTTATGTAACAAGTAATGTCTCTTACTGATTTGTTTTGTGTTCATCAAGGGAATAAAACACCTTCAGTTCATTTTTTAATCGAGGTGCATCAAAATTTGAAGCTTATAGCTCTTTAAGCTCTGATAGTAGATGTTCAGGGAAGCTTTCACAAAATTTATCAAAACAGTTCGAATCCAACAAAGCCACGAATTTAAGATCTAATGTCACTGATTTTAATTCATTGACACTTCACACAAACTGAAACAACTCTCGCGAAACACGCGCTGGAAGCATGGATAGACTGAGGTAGTCCGAAGTCTTCGTATTTTAGGAGAGAACCCTTGGCCAAAGCAATGGCCACTCACGAGCTCCGTAGCTAATTCATGTTGTCATGGAAACGCTAGCAGGATATGGTATTGGAGCTCTTCGCATGAGAACAGCGGCCTCCCGAAGACCTACTTGCGGGCCGCGGGTGGCCTAGTGGGCAACTTTCGTGACTGCCGCGGAAAGGACCTCAGGTTCGATCCCACGCAGGTACGAACGCTCGATCCACTAAATATCCGCCGTGTGTCGGATGGGCACGTTAAGCCGTCGGACCCCGGGTACTGGCACCCCAGTAAAAAATAAGGGCGTCTTCCTCCTCCTTTCTACTTCGCTTCCGTGTCACTTTCCTATCGGGCAATCTAGCCCAAATCTCCTAGCTTCCTATTTCTAAGGGTTGTTTAAGACCTGGGGTCAGACACTCCCTCCCTAAAATCCTCTACATATGATCATGAAGACCTATTTGCGTTACGTTAATTGATGCCGTTGTTCATCGCTCGCCAGACTGATTTTCATAATCAAAAGAAGCAAATCCGCTCGTGTTTTTTTTTTTCGCACCGAAAGCATTGACATGTCTTAATACCGTTGATAATTGACTTTTATTTGTGTATATTTAATTACCTTTTATTTCTGCATTCTCTGGGCTTCGCAGCTAGCCTAGCTAGCGGCGAATATACGCCACTGATGACATATATTTTGCTGTACCTATTTTTTCTTCATTTTGCATGATTTTATGATTTTACTCTGAGTTTTTTATTTTTATTGCCGTTTATATATTAAAAAATGTTTTTTCTAAGTAATGTTTTTTTTTTTTTTTACTTTTAAAGATGTTGGTCTTATTCCCACTTGGAATATATTTTTTCGAGAGGCTTTCACTGATGAACCAAATAAATACCCTCCAAGAAATTTCTGGTTACACCTCTGTTTGAGCACAGATGAAGAATATTTTCATTTCCTTTGCGAGGTAAAATTGCTTGGACAGACAAGTGATAAGTGTTGCTGATAATTTGATGGAATTGCCCAATTTATATCGTGCTCCGGGCGCCAGTTACTTCGTCACGCTGCTGTGTACAGTTTTTTCATGAATGAATGAATTAGCATGCTTTACGTTTTTTTTTGTTTTTTTTTTTTTTTTTGCTTGTTTTAGAAGTGAAAAACGTAAACATATTATTGCCAAGCCGTTCCGAAAATAATGGATGATTTTCTGAGGTGCCACATTCAACTCACTCAGAATGCTTTCAGATCAACGGGCTCGCACCGCCATTCGTATACGAGTTGTAGGTCGACTCAGTCGCCACATACACGCCATAATCGGTTGAGCTGCAGTCGTTGCTACTCGTGTGAGAGTTGTCTATACAACATGTTAGTAAGGAGCGAGTTGTGGGTGATTCTACTTTATGAGTTAAAGTAGAATCACCACAAACTGGGTCGTAATGGCGCGCAAACCTACCGTAATGGGGTCGAGGCATGAGGTGAGGAGACAACATCGAACGTACTGTTCGTTGGTGATTTGAAAAGTTTCGTTCCGATGACACGAGACTACAAGATGAAGAGGGCCGAGGACGACATTCGATCATTGATGACGACGCTCTGAAGGTAAATGTGGGTGCAAATCCTCACGTCACAGTCAGAGAGCTCGCCAAACAATATAATGAGTTGGCGTGAACCATTTTCAAACATCTCCACCAAATTGGTGAGGTCAAGAAGCTGGATACGTGAGTCTCATACGAACTGACGGAGCATCAGAAACAATTGAGGTGTGCAGTAACCATCTGCTTCGCAACGAAAAGGAGCCCCCTACTTGATCGCATTCAGGGGCGTACTGATAGCCTCCCGCAACCCCCACATTGGGAGGGGGCTCACGGCTAAGAGGGCTTCTAGCTTCAGCAAAAACATTTCACAGATTCTTTTGCTGAAACTTCACATGAATAAAGAAATAACCTGCAATTTTTTACTTAAGCTTTGAAAGAAGTATTTAAAAGAAAAGTAATATATTTTTTTCTTCGCGATTAAAATTTATTAAAACTGGATGACGGGGAAAGCAGTTATTTCAGAAGACCTGAGGCCCCTTTTCATAATAATAATTTCTATACATGTATATTACCAAGGGAATATGAAAAGGGTATCATTTCAATGAATGAAAAGTTTTTACCAATAGGATAAGCTGCAATGTATTACAGTTGTTTACACGTAACTACACATGCTTCATTCAGAATATAATGAACTGAAAGGTGTTATTCGCGAGAAGAAACAGAGACCTGCGTCATTGTTTTCATAACAGAGTCAAGCGAAAATATTTTACTATCATTATTTTTATAACAGAGTCAAGAGAAAATTTTTCTCTATGTGTAAAATCTTGTAGCATTATGCTAAGTGTTTTTTACATCCAAGAGTAAATAATTTAAGAAGGAGTTTCATTTCTTTTGTGCCACAGTTCTTAATTGATACCAATTTGTTTACTTATTTATGTTTGGTGTTTTTGTATAAATCGAAAAAGATCATTTGACACTGTCACATGAAACTTACGTGTTTTGTATGTGTGATCGTGAGGCATTTCAATGAGACTGGCTTTAGTTCTCTAAAACAATAGAATTTGCATGATATATTCAACTTTGGCGTAATTGCCTTGAAGTGCTTTCTGTTGATATAAAATTAGGGCACCTATTTCAATTGCATTGTGTTACACGCAGTAGAGTGCACTAATTTTGGTTTTGCGAAATATACCTGTAGGTTCCAAAGAATTTGAATGATTAAAACACCCATAAACCATAATACTTCGTTAACAATGTAGAATTAAAAACTTAAGTAACTGAGTGCTAATATATTTTCCCAAAAGAGCCTCGGAAGAATTTTTGCGGGGGAGGGGGTGAGATTTTCCGGTATGCCACTGATCACATTGTAACCTGTGATGAAAAGTGGATGCCATACGACAACCGTAAGCTATCTGGGCAGTGGCCGAACCAGGGTGAACCCCCGAAACAACATCCTAAACCAAGGTGAACCCCCGAAACAACATCCTAAACCAAGGTGAACCCCCGAAATAACATCCTAAACCAACGTTGATGCACAAGAAGATTTTATTGACAGTGTGGTGGAGTGTTCACGGTGTCATACACTACAGGCTTTTGACTGCTGGTGAAAGCACTTACCATACTGTAAATAAATCGACCGAATGCACCAGAAGTTGTGTTCGAAACAGTCATTTTTGGTGAACAGCTAGGGTCCTATCCTCCTTCATGATAACGCGAGACCACACGTGTCACAAACACGAACTGAGGTTCGAAACCCTCCCACATCCAGCTTATTCACCTGACTTGGGACCTACCGATTTCCACCTGTTCATGCACTGTGAAGAAATCGCTCGAATGCACCAGAAGTTGTGTTCCAAACAGCCATCTTTGGTGAACAGCTAAGGTTCTATCCTCCTTCGTGATAACGTGAGACCACACGTGTCACAAACACGAACTGAGGTTCAAACCCCTCCCACATCCAGCTTATTCGCCTGACTTGACAACTACCGATTTCCACCTGTTCATGCACTGTGAAGAAATCGCCCGAATGCACCAGAAGTTGTGTTCCAAACAGCCATCTTTGGTGAACAGCTAGGGTTCTATCCTCCTTCATGATAACGCGAGACCACACGTGTCACAAACACGAACTGAGGTTCGAAACCCTCCCACATGCAGCTTATTCGCCTGACTTGGCACCAACCGATTTCCACCTGTTCATGCACTGTGATGAAATCGCCCGAATGCACCAGAAGTTGTGTTCCAAACAGCCATCTTTGGTGAACAGCTAGGGTTCTATCCTCCTTCGTGATAACGGGAGACCACACGTGTCACAAACACGAACTGAGGTTCAAAACCCTCCCACATCCAGCTTATTCGCCTGACTTGGCACCTACCGATTTCCACCTGCTCATGCACTGTGAAGAAATCGACCGAACGCGCCAGATTGTGTTCCAAACAGCCATCTTTGGTGAACAGCTAGGGTTCTATCCTCCTTCATGATAACGCGAGACCACACGTGTCACAAACACGAACTGAGGTTCGAAACCCTACCACATCCAGCTTATTCGCCTGACTTGACAACTACCGATTTCCACCTGTTCATGCACTGTAAAGAAATCGCCCGAATGCACCAGAAGTTGTGTTCCAAACAGCCATCTTTGGTGAACAGCTAGGGTTCTATCCTCCTTCATGATAACGTGAGACCACACGTGTCACAAACACGAACTGAGGTTCAAACCCCTCCCACATCCAGCTTATTCGCCTGACTTGACAACTACCGATTTCCACCTGTTCATGCACTGTGAAGAAATCGACCGAATGCACCAGAAGTTGTGTTCCAAACAGCCATCTTTGGTGAACAGCTAGGGTTCTATCCTCCTTCATGATAACGCGAGACCACGCGTGTCACAAACACGAACTGAGGTTCGAAACCCTCCCACATCCAGCTTATTCACCTGACTTGGCACCTACCGATTTCCACCTGTTCATGCACTGTGAAGAAATCACCCGAATACACCAGAAGTTGTGTTCCACACAGCCATCTTTTGTGAACAGCTAGGGTTCTATCCTCCTTCATGATAACGCGAGACCACACGTGTCACAAACACGAACTGATTTTCGAAACCCTCCCACATCCAGCTTATTCGCCTGACTTGGCACCTACCGATTTCCACCTGTTCATGCACTGTGAAGAAATCGCCCGAATGCACCAGAAGTTGTGTTCCACACAGCCATCTTTGGTGAACAGCGAGGGTTCCTATCCTCCTTCATGATAACGCGAGACCACACGTGTCACAAACACGAACTGAGGTTCGAAACCCTCCCACATCCAGCTTATTCACCTGACTTGGGACCTACCGATTTCCACCTGTTCATGCACTGTGAAGAAATCGCCCGAATGCACCAGAAGTTGTGTTCCACACAGCCATCTTTGGTGAACAGCTAGGGTTCTATCCTCCTTCATGATAACGCGAGACCACACGTGTCACAAACACGAACTGAGGTTCGAAACCCTCCCACATCCAGCTTATTCGCCTGACTTGGCACCAACCGATTTCCACCTGTTCATGCACTGTGATGAAATCGCCCGAATGCACCAGAAGTTGTGTTCCAAACAGCCATCTTTGGTGAACAGCTAGGGTTCTATCCTCCTTCGTGATAACGGGAGACCACACGTGTCACAAACACGAACTGAGGTTCAAAACCCTCCCACATCCAGCTTATTCGCCTGACTTGGCACCTACCGATTTCCACCTGCTCATGCACTGTGAAGAAATCGACCGAACGCGCCAGATTGTGTTCCAAACAGCCATCTTTGGTGAACAGCTAGGGTTCTATCCTCCTTCATGATAACGCAAGACCACACGTGTCACAAACACGAACTGAGGTTCGAAACCCTCCCACATCCAGCTTATTCGCCTGACTTGGCACCTATTGATTTCCACCTGTTCATGCACTGTGAAGAAATCGCCCGAATGCACCAGAAGTTGTGTTCCACACAGCCATCTTTGGTGAACAGCGAGGGTTCTATCCTCCTTCATGATAACGCGAGACCACACGTGTCACAAACACGAACTGAGGTTCGAAACCCTCCCACATCCAGCTTATTCACCTGACTTGGGACCTACCGATTTCCACCTGTTCATGCACTGTGAAGAAATCGCCCGAACGCACCAGAAGTTGTGTTCCAAACAGCCATCTTTGGTGAACAGCTAGGGTTCTATCCTTCTTCATGATAACGCGAGACCACACGTGTCACAAACACGAACTGAGGTTCGAAACCCTCCCACATCCAGCTTATTCGCCTGACTTGGCTCCTACCGATTTCCACCTGTTCATGCTCTGTGAAGAAATCGCCCGAATGCACCAGAAGTTGTGTTCCAAACAGCCATCTTTGGTGAACAGCTAGGGTTCTATCCTCCTTCATGATAACGCAAGACCACACGTGTCACAAACACGAACTGAGGTTCGAAACCCTACCACATCCAGCTTATTCGCCTGACTTGACAACTACCGATTTCCACCTGTTCATGCACTGTGAAGAAATCGCCCGAATGCACCAGAAGTTGTGTTCCAAACAGCCATCTTTGGTGAACAGCTAGGGTTCTATCCTCCTTCATGATAACGCGAGACCACACGTGTCACAAACACGAACTGAGGTTCGAAACCCTCCCACATCCAGCTTATTCGCCTGACTTGGCACCTACCGATTTCCACCTGTTCATGCACTGTGAAGAAATCGCCCGAATGCACCAGAAGTTGTGTTCCACACAGCCATCTTTGGTGAACAGCGAGGGTTCTATCCTCCTTCATGATAACGCGAGACCACACGTGTCACAAACACGAACTGAGGTTCGAAACCCTCCCACATCCAGCTTATTCACCTGACTTGGGACCTACCGATTTCCACCTGTTCATGCACTGTGAAGAAATCGCCCGAATGCACCAGAAGTTGTGTTCCAAACAGCCATCTTTGGTGAACAGCTAGGGTTCTGTCCTCCTTCATGATAACGCGAGACCACACGTGTCACAAACACGAACTGAGGTTCGAAACCCTCCCACATCCAGCTTATTCGCCTGACTTGGCACCAACTACCGATTTCCACCTGTTCATGCACTGTGAAGAAATCGCCCGAATGCACCAGAAGTTGTGTTCCAAACAGCCATCTTTGGTGAACAGCTAGGGTTCTATCCTCCTTCGTGATAACGCGAGACCACACGTGTCACAAACACGAACTGAGGTTCAAAACCCTCCCACATCCAGCTTATTCGCCTGACTTGGCACCTACCGATTTCCACCTGCTCATGCACTGTGAAGAAATCGACCGAACGCGCCAGATTGTGTTCCAAACAGCCATCTTTGGTGAACAGCTAGGGTTCTATCCTCCTTCATGATAACGCAAGACCACACGTGTCACAAACACGAACTGAGGTTCGAAACCCTCCCACATCCAGCTTATTCGCCTGACTTGGCACCTACCGATTTCCATCTGTTCATGCACTGTGAAGAAATCGCCCTGAATGCACCAGAAGTTGTGTTCCAAACAGCCATCTTTGGTGAACAGCTAGGGTTCTATCCTCCTTCATGATAACGCGAAACCATACGAATCAGTGTCACAAATGACGAAACGGAAGCTACACGAACTGAGGTTCGAAACCCTTCCACATCCAGCCTATTCGCTGTCACTCGCTGGCAGAGGTGTTTAGTTGCTGGAGGCGCCAATTTCGAATAAAACAAAATGTGTGCTATGAGGTATATCTCTCTCATTTTTACCCTCCAAATCGGCCATTATTTTCCGAACGACCTGGTTTTTGCACCTTTGTAATTCAATCGGTTGGATGGCATGCAGCACTGATCAGGCACTTTAAACTGCTTATGCTCAGTGGCTTAGGTACCACAGGGCGAGGTGGTGCATTTACATTGAGGTCTATATGCTTGGGGGGGGGCACACATTGCTGTCTAACGATAAGCTACTGAAAGAATGAAAATTTAGCAATGAAAAATTGATGGCATTATGTCTGTCTGGTAGCAGAAATACTTTTGTATGACATTCCCAACGATAAAACACGAAATTCATCTTACAATAAACCAGTGGAAGAACGGTAATATAATTATTGAGTATTACTGTGCTTATTGAACACTTACCAATCATCAGTTATTTTTATGTTTACGGAAATAACTCCGGTAATATATATGTTTTCTCTTTCCCTCGTTTGAGCCGTATTTCACGATAGCGCTCATTGTGCGCGATGCCGCGCTTTAAATATTGCCGATTGTCTGAAACGATGCTTCGTTCTCACGCTCTGTCCCGTCGATCATTCATACACCGCCATACGTTGTAGGCTGCCACATAGTCAGTGGCTGCTTTATTGACAACAAATATTCGTGTAACCGTGTATTAGTCAGTGTTGAGAAAACAAGGAGATCCTTTCTTCAAGGGGATCCTGTCGTTCTTTTGAATATTCAGGAGATCCTTTCTTCAAGGGGATCCTGTCTTTCTTTTAAATATTCAGGAGATCCTTTCTTTAGTGTTGATCTGGATATAGGTGTATAGACAACCTTATATTTTGCGCTATACAGAGGATGCTCACATATTTTTAGAACGAATTTTCAGCAATATAATTGATGTTTAAAATAAAGTTATTTCTTTCTTAAATGTTCTATTTGATAGCTCTTTCTCTGTACAATGAACCTACATCTAGACTTCCAAGATAACAGGGTATTTCTTAAAATTGGTAGTGGTATTTTATTCCACTTCTCCCCCACTGCTTTCTATAGTCCAATAATTGTTTTAGATCTGCCTTTACAAAAAGCTCATTTTAGCAGGCCGAAAGTACAATGATCCATTCGTGGCGCATCGGGACTTTAAAGTATGAGCAAAAGGTATTGCCCGTGTCTTTTTTCATTTTTTCAAGAAACAGAGTGGTAGATTTGGATGTATGACTGTGGTAGTCATATCCTGATGGAGTTCTACTCTTTGAAGGTTCTGTGGATAAAGGAATGGTATTTTCTCTTTAAACAAAGGAATTAAAACATTATTTTGGTAACATGTAGAATTGATTTTAACATTCTTTTCAACTTTTTTAACTTTCCCATTGTACGAAAAACCAGCGATAACCATAAATCTTTTACTGAAACTTTCTTTGAATTCTTGAAACAAAGTTTGTAAGTCTTTTTTGCTCTTTTGCGATAGTAAATCGACTTTTTTTTTCGTTACAGTCGTTTAGCTAGACCCATGCTTCATCAACAGCCACAATAAATTTCCATCTGTCTCTGTTTGTGGCTAAGTGATTTTCACAAAGAAGTCTACACCGTGTGAACAATTTTTTTTTCAGATTTAAATCTTTGTTTATTAACTTGTTTACAGTTGATACAGTCAATTTTTAGCAATTGCTCTTTGGGCCAGTGGATTTTCTTTTAAGACCAGAGACCTTACTTTTGAAACAGTCGTAAAAGTACGTACTTTCTTTGGATATTCGTTTCGTGTTCTGTAACGTATACTCTATATTCACTTTCCTTTTGATTTTACTATCTCTGGTTATTTTATTTTTCTATGTAAATTATCTTCTTACTGAACGAAATATTATTTCCCCCGCTGAATGAGATCTGGCAATGAGTGTAAGTCATGACGTGGTGGTAGCCAGTATAAATAGGCGCGTTCAACGATACCCAAGGAGAGCGTTGTTGTTGAGAGAGAGCTTTGGTTTATGTGAAGGAGAGAGTTTGTTGCTGTATGGAGAGCTTCGTTCTATGTGATTAGTTTGATTCTTGATTATTGTGAAACGAGTTGTGTGTGTGCGTTGGATGATCAAGCGTACATAATAAAAGAACTTTGTAGTAAGTACGTCTTTCTCAATTCATAGTTTTTGTCAGATCTCTGTCTGGCTGTTAGGTTTATGTCAATTAGTGGATTATTATTAACAACCAGCGTTAAGACTTTATTCATCCTAATTACTACTACAACATTACTACCAGTTATAAGTTTGTTCAATACTATTACTACACTACTAGCAGGAGACTTTATTCATGATACTAATTAACTAGTAACAACAACCATTTGAATTCATTATAATATTCGTGCAAGCTATATTCACGATAGTATACTTAGCTTAGTTGAAAGCTTTATTCATCATTATCATTAGCTTAGCTTTAGCTAGCTGGTAGAAAGAGTTTATCCATTTTTAGTTTAGTTAGGTAGAAAAAGCTTATTCATTATAGTTCTTTTTCCTGCTAAAAGCAGTGCTTCGCCGTTTTCCCCTTTATTACTAATAATATTACTTATTTTACATTTTGAAATGCTAATTCTATGATTTTCACAGCGTTTTTTTACGCTTTCCAACAGTAGGTTGAAGAAGCGTATATGCTCCAGCTTTGTCCGTCTGTCTGTCTGTTTGTCCGTCCGTCCACACGATAACTCGCGTAAAAATGGTTCGATTTCGATGAAATTTTAGTATGTGATAGGGGACAACTAGGAAGGAACCCTATTAAAAATGGACGAAATGGGGTCAAAGGTCAGGCCACAGGAGTGAGATTTATTCCACAGCCATTATCCTCATAACTTGACTAACAATGTTTCTATTGCGACAAAACTTTAGTATGTTGTTTCAGAGTTATACTGAACCAATTCTGTTTAATATCAGCGAAATGGGGTCAAAGGTCAGGGAACACGAGCAAGATTTATTCCACAGCCATTATCCTCATAACTTGAGTAATGATTTCTGATATGTTGGAAACCTTATCAAAATCAATGCATTGCATGATTTTACTAACTTATTAATGACTGAATACAAATATTTCTCTTCGTCAAGAACAAAAACATAACCTTCTATTCACAGCATGTTTACATGCGCCATTTTCTAAGCAGAAGATATTTAACTGCAGAAGATGTGGTTCTTTCGTGTTCATCGAACACGCTTTTGCCAATTTCAATTCTTTGAACTTCTTTTATTTTCAGTAATTTCTTATCAAAAACGTTCTAAAAGTGCGTGAACATCCTCTGTATACTGCCGACCCTGGGCTACCTCCACTAAGTACCTAGGGCTCCAACTCGATTGTCGACTTTCGTGGGTGACGAACTGGTCAGCTACCACGCGAATAAAGCTAGACAATGCCTTGGGCAGCTAGGCTCCACTACTCCACCGGAGAAGCTTCCTTACAACTCGGCACAAAGAACTGCTGTATAAGACGGTTGTCAGGCCGGTGCTTAACTATGCCTCCTCTACCTGGATTGGTATTAGTAGGAATCAGCGAGAGAGAATCGAGAGGGTGTAGAGCCGAGCACTTCGAATGATCACTGCGGGGCTCCCACTTCGAATGATCACTGCGGGGCTCCCATTTCGAATGATCACTGGGGCTCCCACTTCGAATGATCACTGGGGCTTCCACTTCGAATGATCACTGGGGCTTCCCCTTCGAATAATCACTGGGGCTCCCCCTTGGACCCCACTTCGGAACAGACTTGGAATCGAGAAGATACATGAGTTTTCCACCGGACTCGCCAAGAAGTTCAAGAAAGCGGAAACCCACCCTAATCGACTTGTTAGGGGAGCGGTTGATTACAAACCCAGCGAATTCCTTAGGTATCCCAGAACTAAGGCGGCGATCGTTGACCCCCCCTTGGCACAGAGAGAGTAAGTATGTGAACATTGGTGGGTGTTAGACAGACCACCACTCCCTTCTTTTTCACATTGGTATCGGAATGGGGAAATTGGATTTTGCACGGACATTTGGATTTGATCTCGTTGAGTTGCAGTGACTCCCTCGTCCGTCGGCGGCCGGGTGGTGTTGTGGTTCTCTGTGATGTTGTGCGCTGCTTGGTTCCCCTTGTCCCCTTCCCCCCGAACGGGCGTCACGGCTCACAGTTTGCAAGATATATCACCCTCTACTTTCACTCAATTTTTCTGTTTGTCTTTCCTATTGTGTTCACTTACTCAGATCTCTTAGCTTCCTACTTCTAAGGGTAGATTTAGACCCGGGTCAGACACTCCATTCCTAAAACTTCTTCAAATATTGTTTTTTTTTCCCTTCCGTTCAACGTTCGTGACTACCACGGAGAAGACCTCGGGGGTCGATCCCAGGCAGGCACGAACGCTCGAACCATTGAATATCCGCCGTACGTCGGATGGGCATGTTAAGCCGTCGGGCACCGGGCACTGGCCCATCGGTAATAAATAAGGGCATCTCCCCCCCCCTTTCTACATCGCTTCCGCGTGAGTTTCCTATCGGGCACTCTAGCCCAAATCTCCTAGCTTTCTATTTCTAAGGGTTGTTTAAGACCTGGGGTCAGACACTCCCTTCCTAAAATCCTCTAAATATGATCTGATCTGTATACTGCAGAGGGCCGCGGGTGGAATAGTGGTCAACGTTCGTGACTGCCACGGAGAAGAATTCAGGTTTGATCCCAGCAGGTACGAACGCTCGAACTACTAAAATATCCGCTGTTCATCGGATGGGCACGTTAAGCCGTCGGGTCCCGGGTACTGGCCCACCGGTAATAAATAAGGGCGTCTTCATCTCCTTTCTACCTCGCTTCCGTGTGACTTTCCTATTGGGCACTCTAGCCCAAATCTCCTAGCTTGCTATTTCTAAACGTTGTTTAAGACCTGAGGACAGACACTCTCTTCCTAAAATCCTCTACATAGTATGATCTGATCTGATCTGATCATTGTATACTGCTGATTGCACGATGAGCCACCGGTATAGAACGTAAAAACAAATGCCTTATGTAAAACGAAATTCGCGGCATTACACCTAGAAATACCTGACGAAACTGTACGATATTTCTATGGAACAGTGGGTCCCACAGCATAATTCTGCACGAGAGCTCCAATAATACAAGCTGCGCTCTTGCTTATGCTATAGATCTCTCATAGAAATATACGTAAATAAGTGCCAATATCTATGACGTATTCCGGATAAAAAATTCGCAAGAAAAAGAGCAAAAAAAAAAAAAAAAAAAATAAGCCATAAGAAGGGACGACGACCTTGATTGCAACACTTTCCACCCGAGCTGCCCTGGCCTTTACTATCTCATCGGCCGTGGTTACGGCTCAGTGGAAAAAAGAATGTTTTTTTTTTTTTTTTTTTTTATATTGGAGGTTAAAAAAATGCTGGTGGTATACAGAGACATGAGAAACAGGCAGACATAAACGGGATATAGATGTTTCACGTCAACAAGTACTTGTAAAACATGGTTCTTACTGTATCCTAAATGGCCAATGCAGTGTTTCTTCCAAGTATACATTCGGGGGGGGGGGGGCTTCCGGAAACGACCATTCGTCCCCCTGGAGAAATTTTAGGTTACCGAGCCAAATGTGAATAAATTTAGACTATGATGAAAAAGAAAGTTTCGTTTCATTTTTATGCTACAAATATTTCTCCAATTATTTTGTTTTTAATATTTGTTCAAGCATTATAGTTTATTTTGCTAAAAAGTATATTACGACGCATGGTATTCTTCAAAATATAATAAGTAGACTAATCATACCTAATTGTCTGGGAATCGTGATTCAGGATCAAGAGTGTGTTAAATGCATTTTAATACACTGCTGGCTACCCAAAATGCAACACCAAGAAGGACACGAGATAGCAAAGCCAGATTTACTGGACACATAACAACAGATACAAAGATGAAACGATTGAACTTACAGGCCCGTGCGTCTTGCGGAACACGCAGACATCAATAGTTCGTGTGGTCTCCATGGCTGGCAATAACGGCAGCTACACGCCGCGGCATCGAACGAAAGAGGCTTTGGATGTGGGCTAGGGATATGTCGGTCCAGGCTGCTTCCACACGCAGCCACAGTTCATCAGGCGTAGCCGCGGGTGGTGCTCGCCGGGCCACTCGGTTGCCGATCAGCGACCAGACGTGTTCGATGGGCGACATATCGGGAGAACAGGCGGGCCACGGCAGCAGTGACACCTGGTGGGCCGTGAAGAATTGTTGCATGATGCGTGCCAAGTGCGGGCGCGTATTGTCCTGTTGAAACGTGGCCGCTGGCAGGTCCTTCAGGTATGGGAGAACTACAGGCACCAAAACGTCGGAGATGTAGTGGTGGCTGTTGAGTGTACCGGCGATGCGTACCGGAGGGGTGCGGGTGTCATATTCAATTGCGCGCCAAACCATAACGCCAGGCGACGGACTGGTATCGCGATGCATAATGCAGGCGTCATACAGTCTCTCGCCGCGGTGCCGCCACACGCGGATCCGACCATCGTGATTTTGCAGGCAGAAGCAGGATTCATCGGAGAAGACAATGTCGTACCATTCCGTAGTCCTGGTGCGGCGTTCAACAGCCCACTGCCGCCGCACTCGCCGGTGGTGTAACGTCAATGGTAATCGGAGCAATGGCCGCCGTGCGACAAGTCCCCGCTCCTACAGACGACGTCGAACGGTACGTGCTGCACAGGTTGTTGCGCAACACACCCTAATTCCTGCGCTAACGTTCGTGATGTGGCGGTGCGAGCCGTCAATGCCCGCCGCAAAACATGCCGGTCCTCTAGTTCAGTGGTGTGCCGCGGCTGCGGCAATCGCTCACGTCGGTCCGCGTGTCCCTTCTGAACCCACCGAATCCATACTCGCCTCAATGTGGCTGGATGTCGTCCCACACGGGTGCCGATGTCTCGGTACGATAAACCGTTGTCGCGATAAGCCACTATTCGTCCTCTGTCGAACTCCGAAACGTGCTGGAATGACTTCCGTATCCTTCACGAGGCACCAGGAAGCTTCCCACGCACAGGTCCGGCAGCACAACATACTTCCACTACTAACACCCCACCTTCTGTGCACCCTTCTTATAGTGCTTCTCGGTGGCGTGCCGGGCGCACATGATTTGCATATGCCTTGCAATGCTAATCGGTTGCACGTCCTCTCGCGGGCGACGCATGCTGCGAATTTTAGGCCAATCGGATGCTTCCTTCTTGGTGTTGCATTTTAGGTCGCCAGCAGTGTAGATAAAAATTTCAAGCAGAACCTCCCCTCGTTTAGCTGAAAAAAGTTTGTTATTCTTGAAATGTTTGAAGAAGTAATTACTATATCAGGAGCGTATGTAGAATTATTTGGGAGGGGGAGGCAAAAATGGAAGTTTTGGGGAATCCACCAGAACAAAATTAAAGTTAATGAAAAATAAAAGAAAAATGAAAGATTTTTTTCTAATGCAAGTTGATACATTTTTATTAAATTAAGGCATTTTTTTCTAATGTTAGCGCATTTTAACCAAAAACAAAAAAAAGAAACACTTTCGGGGGGAGGCATGCTCCCCTCTAAATGCGCATATATAATAATTACTTCTCTATATATAAATATAGTAGTTAAAAATTTTATATATGTATATAGCAAATGGAAAACTTGCCCCCTTTACGGTTCCATTTGCCTGCACGGTCCAAAATTCCTGATAGAAACACTGGACCAATGTACACAGAGAGCCAGTGTTGGACAAGTAACACATTGAGAGCCAGTGCCGAAAGACAAACACAAACATCCAGGCCTCAACGGGATTCGAACCCGGAACCCTCATAACGTGGACCAAGCTCCAACTTTTGGGGCCAAAGCGATTTATTTCCAAAAAAATTAATAAATAACAAAATGACTAAAAACTTTTTTCCCAATCTCAGCATTTCTCATTTGATAAGAATCTGGATTGCCAACCCCGTATTAATAGAGTTTGACATGCTCTTGCGATATGTAGTAAATGCTTAGAACAATTATCAAAATTAAAATAACAATACAGAAACGTATAAACTCTAATGCCGTTATTTATCTATTTATTTTTTGCGCTTCTTGTTCTTTGTTTGAGTAAACCAGCTAATTTCTCATTTTTTACAAAACTTTGGAAATAAAATCTTTCTGGATATTTTTATAAAAATCGCTGGCTGAATTTTATTTTTAAAAATATTAATATTCAGCAAAATAATATTTCTGTTTTCTTGTTCGTTTGCTGATCAGCAATTACAATTGCGTTTTAAAATATAAGTCGAATCTTGTAGTTTATCTCCTCCCCTTTTTTTTTATTTTCCTTCTGACAATGGAAGAGGCATACCCCACCCAAGTCTGATCTCTTCAAGCCTGCCTCCCCCTCCCCAATAATTTGGAAAAGTTGGCGTCCCTGGAAGGAAAATATTGTGTCTGCAGGTGGAAGCACAGCAGGACCTTTTTCTTTTAAAGGCCTGTTAAAACACACACACACACACAGTAATCGGGCATGAAATATGCGATATGAATTTACTTTTGGAATATGTCATTTATGTGAAAAAGAAATCAGAAAAACCAAGCGAGAGAAACAGAAACGAACGAAGGAGAAATTAAGAAATTCTTACTGAAACTGCACGAGAAAATATTTTTGTCACGATAATATACACTTAATGGACAAAACATTAGAGATGACTACCTAACAGCGTGTTGGTCCTCCTCTAGCGCGAATACACGCCGAGGCATCGACTCCACCAGATGCCGGAGGGTTACCAAAGGTAATGCCAGTCATACCTTTTGCAGATATGGCCACCACTCCACCCGATACGTCGGTCCTGGATCTACGGATCAGATGTTCGCTCCCCGGTATCCCAGACAGCTTCCACAGGGTTCAAATCCGGGGACCTGGGAGGCCACTGGATGGTTCCAAACTCAAATGAGTGTTCCTCGAGTCATGGCTGGGTTGTTGCGACCAGTGCCGTCTTAACACTTTTGGAGGCCCTGGGCCGTCACATTTTTCGGGGCCCCTGATCTTATTTATACTGTATATATACATATACACAACATATGGTATTATTACAATGTGTGGTTATTTTTTGTATTCACACATGGTATTTTATTACAATATGGCATTATGGTTGGTTGGTTGGTTGTTTGATTTTTATGGCGCAAGGGCCATGGTTGGCCAAAGAGCGCCAGAAACAAGACAAACAAATAGTATTAAAAATGTGGTAAAAAGCTTAAAATCTGACTGATCATGTAAAACTGAAAAATGAGAACGATGGAAGGGCTAAAAAAGATAATGAAACAAACAGTATTAAAGACATGATACAATGATTAAAATCTAGCTGATTCAGTAAAACTGAGAAATGAGTAAGATGATAGGGCTAAAATCTAGATACGTTTAAAATAGTCAATTTCTTTATAAAATGGAAACACGGCAAAGGTATCACAGTGGTCATTGAGGAGCCGCTGCAGTGTAGCGGCGTCCTCGGTCAACAAATGAGAATGAAAGAAATGAAAACGTACATCACGAAAACGAACACAGGTACACAGAAGATGAGTTACGGTGAGTCGGCAATTGCACGTCTCACACATCGGCGCAGTGTCGCCACACAGCAAAAAGTGGTGAGTGAAACGACAATGCCCAATGCGGAGACGCTCAAGCACCACTTCCTCCTAACGGTTCCGACGATATGAGGATTTCCAGACTTCAAGATTAAGTTTAATACGATGCAGTTTATTTTCTACCTCTTGGTCCCACAGACCTTGCCACGTTCGCTTGATATGGTCGCGAACCAGAAAGCGGAAATCCCGATGAAACAGTGGCAAGCGTGTGACGACCAAAAAGGAAGCAGATCTAGCAGCCGCATCAGCACACTCGTTACCCGAGATTCCAACATGTCCAGGAATCCAGCAAAACTGAACCTGAAAACCGGCCTCGAGCAAACGACGAAGTAACTGTCTCACATCCAAGAGAACAGGATGGTCACGGCAATCTGCAGATGATAAAGACTGCAGGACACTTAAGGAATCCGTATAGACCATAGCACGATGATGAGAACCCGACTGAACATGGAGAAGGGCGAGATACACAGCATGCATCTCCGCCGAAAACACCGTGGTCTCAACTGGGATCCGCGCTACTGAAACGTCATCTACACAGACAGCCGCGGATCCAACGACTCCATGCAGCTTGGAGCCATCAGCAAAAATAGGAGTGTAGTCAGAATGGAGGTCCCGGTGCTCAGCAAAGAGCTGCTGGTACACTGACGCAGGGGTTGAGGATTTATCGAAAGACGTAAAGGAGGTATCAACCATAACACCAAGTGGGTGCCATGGCGGATCCCCAAAGCCCCTGGTCTCTCCAACAAGTGACAAGTCGAGCCCTACATCACGGGCTACGGCCGCCATACGAAGACCGAAGGTTGAAATGCACGAGGGCCGGTTCTCGAATAAACGAGCATGCTGGGGATGAAAAACTGCATCGTATAAAGGATGGTCTGGAAGAGATCTAAGTTTCAGGTAGAATTGAATAGACAGCTGCAGGCGGCGTAACTCAAGCGATGGTTCGTTCGAGTCAGCGTAAAGGCTGGGAATGGGAGATGTCCGAAAAGCTCCCGAACAAAGACGCAGTGCTTGATGGTGAATAGTGTCCAAAGGCCGGAGAACGGAACAACGAGCAGAGCCATACACGATACAACCATAATCCAGTTTTGACCGTATTAATGAATGGTAAAGACGAAACAAAGACATCCTGTCTGCGCCCCACGAGACTCTGGAAAGGATCCTAAGAATATATAGAGCCCGCAGACAGGAGATTTTGAGCCGCCGAACGTGCGCACGGAACGTAAGCGCACGGTCGACGGTTAGTCCAAGGAACTTGGTCTCCGGCAAAACTGGTATGGCTGCACAGTCTAAAAACAGCTCTGGGTCAGGATGGAGGCCACGCCTCCGGCAGAAATGGGACGCACGCTGTCTTGTCGGGAGAAAGAACGAAACCATTGCTATTCGCCGCTTTAAAGATCTGATTAATTGCAGACTGCAACTGCCTTTCAATAAAATGCATGCTTGATGACGAGCAGAAAATGTGCAAGTCATCAACATAGACAGTAGCCGAAACCGCAGGAGGAAGATTTGTGAGGAGACAATTAATGAGAAGGATGAACAATGTGACAGATAAAATGCAACCTTGAGGAACACCTTGATCTTGATGGAACGGTGCCGATAGCGTCGTACCCAGGCGCACCTGGAACACCCGATTGCGAAGAAAATTTAAAATAAATGTCGGAAGATTTCCTCGCAATCCGCATGCGTGGAGGTCACGGATAATACCGTGCCGCCACGCTCGATCATAAGCTTTTTCAATATTAAAAAATACAGAAACCAGGTGCTGCCTACGCACGAACGCCTCGCGCACAGATGTCTCAAGCTGCAGGAGATGATCGTGAGGTGAACGATGACGGCGAAAGCCGCTTTGTGATGGTGAAAGTACTTGATGATATTTTAAAAAATGAATTAACCGGGAATTAACCATGCGTTCAAGAACTTTACACAGACAGCTAGTGAGAGCAATTGGACGATAACTAGAGGGAGACTTAGGATCCTTGCCAGGTTTGGGAAAAGGCAGAACAAAAGCTTTTCGCCAAGATTCCGGGAAACTGTGCTCCGACCAAATACGATTATACAAGATTAAGAGATTCTCGAGAGACGACTGCGAGAGATGACGGAGCATGTCATAGTGGATTCCATCGGGACCGACAGATGTAGCGCCGGACCGATGCAGAGCCATCCTGAGTTCAATCATGCTGAAGGGGAGTTATATCCCGTATCGAGAAAAGGCGCAAAGGAGATTCTCTGGCGTTCCGCAGTGGATTTTATTCTTTGAAAAGAAGTAGGATACGCCAGGTCACTCGACACGGAGGCAAACGCCTCCCCCGAACAATCAGCAATCTCCACGACTCCAGCATATGTGCAGCCGTTACTCTCGAGAATTGAGATCTGGTGAGAGCTGTAGTTACCCCGGATCTTACGAATCTTTTCCCACACACTTTTCGAACTGGCACGTGAAGTGAGAGATGACACATACTGAATCCAAGACTCCCTCTTGCTACGTCGACGCACCAACCGAGCATAGGATTTTGCTCGTTTGAATGTAACGAGATTAGCATCGGTCGGATAACGCTGAAACGTAGACCAGGCCTTATGTTGAGCTCTCCTAGCCGCTGCGCATTCAGGGGTCCACCAAGGCTTCGGACTTCTGGAGAGTGTCGTAGATGTTTTTGGTATAGAAAGATCAGCTGCCTGAAGAATACAATTTGTGACTTCAAGAACCGCTGCGTCGATTGACTCTTGGGTCACCATTGCAGAAGAGATCAAAGCTGACGGTGTGAAGACCTCCCATCTCGCACGCTCCATCCTCCAACGAAGAGGGCGGGAGGCAGAAGATGGCATGTTTGCATGATGCGAGAGGACAATTGGAAAGTGGTCGCTCCCGTGGAGGTCGTTACACACCGTCCACTACCAGTCAGCAATAATTGATGGTGATCCCAAGGTCAAATCGATCGCACTGAAGGATCGTGTCGGTTCATGGAAGTACGTGTCAGCACCGGTGTTAAAAAGGCACAAAGAGGCCGAGGACAGAAAAGACTCTATGCGACGACCTCTCGTGCTGATGCTGACACTACCCCACAAATGATGATGGGCATTGAAGTCATCTAGTACAAGAAAGGGTGAAGGCAGCTGATCAACCAATCTCTCCAGTACAGAGACTCTCACGTTCTCGTCCGGCGGCAGATAGACACTGCAGACAGTAAGAGGTACAGGCATAGAAATACGAACCGCCGCGGCCTGCACAGTTGTGGAAACCGCGACGGAAGGTACCGGGACCCTGTGAGGGACGAGAATAGCGACTCCCCCATAGGCTATATTTCCAGAGGAGTTATCTGTCCGAAATGCACTGTAGCCTCGAACTGAAAGCAGGTCTGATGGTTTAAGCTTCGTCTCCTGTAGACAAAGGCACACCGGAGAGTAAAATGAAAGCAGATGTTTCACTTCATCAAAACTCGTCCGAAAACCTCGACAGTTCCACTGAATGATTGAAGCAATGGTTATAAGTGAAATGAAAATGAAAATGATCAAACGAAGTCAGGCTCCATCGCCTCTGATGGGGGTTCCCCCAGATCTGGAGGCGTGTGACCAGGGGCTAAGATGAGAGCATGTTTTGTCCCAAGTGTCTTAACGGGAGGCTCACGACGTTGAGTCGTTTCCTGAGATTTTGGATTAGAAGAAATGCTTTTCTTATCCTGGGCTTTGGTCTTTTTGTTAGAAGAAGTGGCCTGAGTTCCCTTGTTGGTGGTGGGATGAGTCTGCTTCGGCGAAGTGGTGGGTGGCGCTTTCTGACCCCTAGCTCGAGACTGGAGTGCCTCCAGTCCGGCTGCGATGATGTCGTTTACATTGTACGTACATTTAGGGGGGATCTGAATGTCGGTCTGAATGGCAACCGTAGATTTGGCAACCACCACTGAAGCGTATGATCGCCGATCAGATGTAACAGGAACCACTCTTCTTCTGGCCTCAGGATAGGAAATATTTTCCACCGTTTTGATCCTTTGGATTTCCTTCTCCTCCTTCTACTTGGGACAATCTTTGGCTGATGCTGCGTGTGAACCCTTACAGTTCACACAAAACTCGGCCTCGGCCACACATTCCTGCAAAAGATGTTCTGTGGCACCACAGCGTGCACACCTAGGATTGCTCCTGCACGACTGCTGAGAATGGCCATAAGACTGGCACCTAAAACATCTCAAAGGGTTAGGGATGTACGGGCGTACATCTAGGTGAAGATACCCTGCCTTGATGGACGTAGGCATCGAAGGGCTATCAAACGTTAAAATGATGTTGCGGGATGGGACGGACTGCCCATTCCGCCTAAAGAGTATACGCCGCACACCCGTAACGTGTTGACTCCTCAGTTCTTCTAGTAGTTCTTCCTCAGTACACTCAACGAGGTCCTGAGAGGAAACAACACCTCGAGATGAATTTAGGTATCCGTGAGGTGTTATTTTGACCGGAGTCTCAAGCAGCGTGGTGGTGTTAAGAAGTGTAGAGCTGTAGGCCACAGTGGACATTTATACAAGAAGATCTCCAGATTGGAGCTTCTTTACGCTCTTAGGAGAGCTTGCGATGGATTGAAGTGCTTTATTAATCCAAAATGGACTTTTGGCACTCAAAGGCTTTGAAGGGTCTAATGAATGAGAAAAAGAAACGAGCGTTGCAGGAATCAGGCACATGCTTTTTGGCGGAAGGGGATGAGCCTTCCTCATTACCTCTTTTGCTTTTTGGTTCGTGGGAAACTTTATTTTCATCCATGGAATAAATTAATAATTCGTCCGCCGACTTCCCCAACCACAATCGAGCCCAACGAGGGAGAGCCGGAGGTCCGCAAGCCCAAGTGGACGCAGGACACGGCTCTAGGGATAGCAAGCGGATATAGCAAGTTGATAGGGCAGACATGCGCTCAGTGTGCACCCAGACTTTCCCGTGCCTGGAGAACACCCCTTTTGGCATGCCCACCCTATCCCCACACTCACCCTGTCGTGCGAGACGACAAACCGTTAGAGGTCTGGGCTCCACTTGGCCACAGACCTCATTGACTAGGAGTGGGTTAGTTCCCAGCCGCCCGTTTAGGGTGAAGCAGGGGGCAAAGAGGAGTGTTGGCAACTGGCGACAGCAACACCCAGGCCACCAGAAACCTCAGCCTCCAGCTTCCCCTTTTCCACCTTACGGGTCACCGCACACGGCAAACGTGCAGGTAGGTCTAGCTAACCAGCTCGGAAAAACAAAGAAAGGAACATGAAATGGAGAAGACAGGAAAGAAAACGAGAAACTAAAATCCTGAGCTGGCGCATAATCACAACCTCAGCAACCTACAAATGAGGCGGGTTCATGTCAAGTGAAAAAACATAAAAAATGTGAAAATCATCACATATAGTACATGTTGGCTCGGGCCGTGGGGACGCCATCCCCCAGCAGCTGGATGAACAGCTGTCCCTTCGGTTATGTAATCGTCAAAGCCGCAAAGGCAAGAGAAACCGTCACAAGGTTAGCTCGGGCCGTGGGGGCGCCGCTCCCCAAATAACTGGTAAACCAGTTATCCCCGTGCGGGGTATGGCATTATCTACATACAACATATGAGAATTCTTACGTATATTCACCACCATCACCATATTATCTCATAGGAGAAACATTCAATGCCCAGTAACTTTTTAAATACCACTTGAATTAAAAATGGTGCATGACAAAATTGTAGAACTCCATTAAGTGTACCAAATGCACTCACATTTAGTTGCTTAGTAAATTACAAGAAAATTAGTGTTGAAAGATATGTTTCTTCCACATTCTACAAATTATTCAACGAAAATTAAATTAAAAAAGCAGAAGAAATAAACCAACCAGTGCCGTTTCCTGACAAAAATGCCGATATGCGGCCTCTGTCATTGTTATTTATTTAAAGAGCGAAGATTGAATATACACTGAAGAGCAATTGAATTAGAGACAGCTGGCGTTATGCAAATGTGGCGCTGTGGGCGGCCCTGTAAACGGAAACGACATGATGTATGCAGCGATCCGACAATATAAGGAATAATGCGAGGGGAATCAATAAGAGTCGGACGCAGTATGGGTAAGATGACGGATCTAAGCGCATTTGATCGTGGGCAAATTGTCGAGGCCCGACGAATGGGTCACTCCGTCTCGGAAGTCGTGCAGGCACTGGGATTTTCAGGAGCCACCGTGTCACGGGTGCACCGTGAGTACATCGAATCCGGTAAAACCATCCCTGCAAGGGCCAGCTGCCGCGGACAACAACGTGTGGATGAGCGGGATCATCGTCGGCTAACTCGCATTGTAACAGCGGATAGACGGGCCACAGTGCAAGAAATCTCTCGGCAATTTAACGCTGGTGCGCAAAAACGTGTAAGCAGCCACACCATCCGGAACCATCTCCTCGCTATGGGGTACAGAAGCCATCGTCCCACGAGGGTACCGCTGCTGATCGCACATCACAGGGTGCAAAGATTAGCATGGGCACGGGAACATCGCCACTGGACCCTAGACATGTGGAAAAATGTTGCCTGGACTGATGAGTCGAGATTCACGTTGATACATGCGGATGGCAGGATACGAGTACGGCGCAAACCACATGAATAGATGGATCCTTCTTGCCAGCAGGGTACTCTTCAAGCTGGTGGGGGTGGCATTCTCGTCTGGGGACTGTTTACGTAGACTGAAATGGGATCCCTGGTACGTGTGACATCGTCCCTCACAGGTCAACGTTACCTGGATATCCTGGACGACCATTTGCTCCCGTTTGTGCGTCTTCAACATCCTACTGGGGACCACATCCTGCAACAAGACAATGCACCGTGCCATCGATCCCGAATTGTATTGGAATGGTTGGATGAACACTCCACCAACGTGACCTCGCTTCCTTGGCCAGCTAAGTCTCCTGACCTCAATCCCATCGAGAGAGATGTTCGAGGCTCTGACCCCCTCCATCAAATCTTCGTGAACTGTGGGAGCTTGTTCAGAGGTCGTGGATCCGTATGGCTTCCCAACGCTTCCGGTGTCTTGTCGAGTCCATGCCGAGACGAATCGCCGCCGTCATCAGGGCGAAAGGTGGTGCTATATGTTACTAGACAGGTATCTCTAATTCAATTGCTCTTCAGTGTTTATATAAGTAGACCAGGTGGGCAAACTTCAGTTCTATACATACGTGCACTTCTTCGTATAGACAGACATCACAAGTGACTATCTAAAAGGAAAAAGCGATTCGAAAAAAATAGCGATTTGTGCGTAAGCCTCACCCACACTCGGGATCGGGAGAGAGGTCGGCTATTTTTTTGTTTCTTGTTTTGTCACAAAAGATCCACCTTAACACCTAACTGCCCTCCTGCCTCCTCAGGAAATCAAAGCTACGAGTAAGGTTTGAAAAAAAAAAGAAAAAAAAGGAGGAAGGACTTCCAACTTTCTGCATTGGTGTTTCTTTTTTCTTTACATAAAAAAATAATAACCTTCTGGTGAGTGGTGAAAGAGTTTGATTTTTGTAAACCCATAGGACTGTTGAGGCGTTGGAGGCCCCGATCTCAGGTGGGGGCCCTAGGCATCGGACCCGTTGGCCCACCCTTAAGACGGATATGGTTGCGGCCCGGCGCATTGTCCTACTGGGACAGACCATCGGCCCCAGGATAGGCGAAGGCCACGAAAGCGTGTATAGGTGATCAGCCAGAACATGCAGCAGTTAACGATCTCTCCAGACACATTGAGGGACCTAATGTGTCCTATGTGAAGGCTCCCCAAACCATCACAGAGCCTACGTGGCACGACGGGGTCATGGCCTCATGCTGCCGACGCCACACCCACACCCTCATGTCAGCTCGGTACAGCTGAAAACGGGATTCATCTGACTACACGACGCGGCGCCATTCTGCATAGGTTCAGTTTTGACGTTGCCGTGAGCAGGCGAGGAGCAGTTTCGGAAGACGAGCAGTCAACAACGTCACGCGAGTAAGGCGTCGGCTCCCGTAGCCCAGAGCATGCAACGTGCGCCGTATCTTTCGCTCGCTGAGCTGTTTAGGCCTCCGACATTTAATATGGATGTGATTTACAACGCCATTGACAAACGGTTGGTCTGTACGAGCCTGGGTAGTCTACGTCGAGCCCGACCATCAATGGCATGTGGTCAGCCACCACTTGCTCTCTGGGCGCTGGTACGTCTGTTGATGGTATGCTTGCGGTACGTCCTTGATACGGTTGCCCTCGGGAACCCTAGGGTTCTTACCACTTAGGCGATCGAATGATCCATCTGTCTTGTGTCGACAATACGTCCACGATCAAAGTCGCTCAGACCACCACGTTTACCCAATCGTCGATTGCGATACGCTGTTGGGAAGCCCTCCTGTCCGCCTATTTATCTCCTGCGTTCAATCTGGATCTGTTCCACTATGCGCGAGGGGTGCCCGTATCAACTGCCCATTACTTCTGCCTTTAACGTTTTATCTACTGTGTGTAAAAATATTCTTCATGGAAGCAGCTATGGAGAAAGATTTTTCAAATTCGTACGACTTATGGAACCGGAGATAGCCAGAATGTTACAAAAAATAAAAAAAAAAAATACAGGTAGACTCAGTTCTGATTGAGCCTTCACTTTGGAACGTAGGACTACGACTTGCAGATCGGAGAGTTGAAATGAGCTAGTCGAGTATGGTTTCAAAGCGTTTATTTAATTTGTTATGGCCAACACAGGTCTATGATATGAAAAGTAGCCTTCATAATTTTTACGAATAATGCTGGCTACATTGCGAACACAAAGCAGATCGATACATGAATTACCCAAAGTGGTGCTCTGTCTTCTTACATTTCTCATCACTTGCTCTTGCCTCTCGTTTTGATTTTCTCCACTTTTGCTTGCGTTCATTCTACGAATTTTGCGACGTTGTTGAAAATGTTAACGCGTTCACACGAAAACAGTTTTTAAATAAATTTAGTTTAAACCTCTGCGATATGTTCTTTATATATTTGAATAGATCTTGCTGAGAGCTTTTTCGCACTCACCGTTATCCCGATAAACCGCGATACTGTCAAAAGTATTCACACGAAAACATTTTTTTAATTCTAGTTTAAACCACTGCGATATGTTATCTATATATACACTGCTGGACAATTGCTAAGGACGGATCATAAACGGCTATATAGCGCATAAAAAAGTAAGTGTGGTCGGATGCCAAGTGAAATAAAATAATGTCAGAATGCCAGGACATTACAAGAAAGACAATTTATTGTGCTCTGAAATCCAGAAGGCGTTGGAACGTGTTCAAGGGACAAACAGGCCATTTTGTGCAGAATACGTAAACGTGAAAAAAATGCAATTACGGTCCGCAGGCGTTCCGGCGTAAGATGTCAACCATGGAGGGCGATGCAAGATTCCACACGTCGTGTCACACTTTGCAGAACATTGTCAAGCAGCAGTTGGGGTAATTTATCCCATTCCTCTGTCAGTGCACGGATGAGGGTGTCCTTGTTTATTGGAGGGCATTGGCGACCAGCAAGACTCCTCCCCAAAGCACCCCACACATATTCAATGGGATTCAGATCTGGAGAACGTGCTGGCCATACGAGGCGTTGAATATCCTCGCTCTCAAGACACTCCTGGACAGCGACTGTTCGATGACATGTTGCGTTGTCCATGAAAATGAATCTATCACCGACAGCACCACGGAACATGCGAACATGAGGTAGCAGAACATCATTATTGTATCGTTGGCCACTCATAGTCCCAGTTGGAAGCACATAGAGGGACGTACGGCAATTGATCATGATGCCAGCCCATACCATGACACTACATGTCGGATATCGGTCCTTTTCCTGTATGTTTGCTGGACAATATGTAGTACCACTATCACGCCAGATCAATTGTCGTCGACAATCAGACGATAGACTGTATCTACTCTCATCTGAGAAGAGGACAGCAGACCAGTCGTTATCAGTCCAATTGCGATATTGATGGCACCATTGCAAACGGGCGGTACGGTGACGTCTGGACAATGGGATGCACACAACAGGACGGCGGGCGTATAGTCCTCCTTCATGCAAACGTCTGGCGACAGTTTTTCGGGAGATCCGCTCGCCAGTAGCAGCCATAAACTGATTTGCTACCTCACTAGCTGTGCTGCGCCGGTGTCTTTTTGTTGATAGCACTATGTACCGATCTTCTGGAGGTGTCGTACTGCGAACACGACCTCTCCGTGACGTTTGCTACACTCTCCATTTGTTTGAAATGATTTCCAAAGCCTTGAAACAACACTGTGGCTGACGTCGAACTCCCTGGCAACATCTGTTATTTTTCGCCCTTCTTCAATCTTGCCAATAATACGGCCACGCGTAAAATCATCTAGGTGATGTCGGGAAGACATACTGAAAATTGCAAGTTCGTCAATTGATTCTTTCCTTTTCAACTTTGCGTTTGAACAACAACGGTCAATACGCGTCAAATCCTTTATATCTCTTATCAGCGCTATGACGTCACGAACAAGTTCGGCAATCCAAAATTTGCATACGCACAACACGTCTTACTGTATCCCGCCCTTATGCTAATTTCCACATTTTCCTGCCTTCCATTTTATGGTTGCTATTGTTGCTATTGTCATCCGTCCTTAGCAATTGTCCGGCAGTGTATTTGAATAGATCTCATCGAGAGCTTTAAAACGATACCACGCACAGTCACCTTGTGCTCATGGTTGCCGAGATAGACTGAATCAAACGCGGCGGCACACCCAGAAATATTGCATCATCTCCCCTGCGCACAGGGAGCGAGGGGAGCGTCGCGCGCACGATGTATTGCGCAGTACCCGAATTGGACTCCATGCTGTTTAGGAATATGCTAACACGATTAGTGTGCGGCACGTATTTTTAACGCTATAATGATTTCAATTGGGGCCTGTTTTTGTCACAGACGGTCGGCCATAAGTCGCCCCCATACTATTCGCGTCCGCGGAGTTAGACGTAGTCCTACGAAATTAAAAAAAAAAAGAAAGAAATTCTTAACGTTAGATTCGACTAATTTCTGGTACACACACGGGCGCTCGCGGTTTTATTCAACATCAACTGATTTTCGACCACTTTTTCTTGGTGTCGATGAAGGGGGGAAGGGACGGAACACACACAGTTGCGCTAATTATTTGGCTCCCTTTCGTGACAACGCCCTCGCTGTTCCCTCAACACGAAGAATAATCAGACACATCGTTACGTGAAGTCAAATCGGCTAGAATAATCCGTGGTGTTAAGCAATTCTTTAAAAGAACGCTAGTTTTTTATTTTTGGTCAGACGAACTATTTATTCAAATGAGCACAAGGCTATTTTTATTGTTGTGTAGACAAACAGTGCTCTGTATCATACTTTTTTTTCTTGGTCGATAACTAATTACACAACAGCACGTGTCTTCCACTGATATCAGGGGAAGGGTCAAGGAAGTATACGTTTCGTCTGGAGTTAAGCAGAACACTGCTGATAATCGAGTAGAGAGATATGATTAATAAATGTGTCTTAAATGGTGCTGCGATAGGATTCTGTTGATACACAAAACCGCAAGTCAAAAGGCTACCATTAACTCTAGATACTTAGATGAACGAACTTTTTCTGCGATAAAGAGTTCGTGCGATATCGTAACGTACTTTCAAACTGCAAAGGCCTTTTTATTTTAATCAGACTTTTAAGAAATAAATAAATGAGATGGGTGTTCCACATCAGTGGTGTGCCCGGGGGAAGGGGGAGTTAACCCCCAAATTTGGAACCTTCCGATATTTCAAAAACGCGATTTTAAAAGGCAAAGTTTTGTTAGCATTTGAAATTGTTTTTGTCTCATGGCAACAACTGAATGTGTTTTCTCCATGAAGACGAGGAAATTGCAAGGAGCCCAGGATGCCACATTGCAATGGCAACGAGGCAATGCCAAATTTAAATTCCATGAATTATTTCAGATTACTCTAAAGCACGCTGAAAAGCAAGGACTTGGATTAAAATACCAAGAATCACATCAAAACAAAACCAACGCTGTAATATAAACACAGAAAGCCCACAAGACTATTACAGGATTTCAATTCAAGTACCATTTTTCAGACATGTCTATTAGTTAATAGTAACACTATACTAGTGATCCGATTTATTGGGGTAGGAAATAAACACATAAGCGTTTCCAAGCTTTCGGACATCAACCAGATGGCCTTTTCAAGAAAGTTAGACAGAAACTGCAAACTGAATAATAGAACGCTTAACAATTTCAACGCGGGAACTTGACAATAAATAGATGCGACGTTATATTCATTTAAAGAAAGGAGGCATCACGTTGGTTGCACGCCGGATCCTGGTAGAGAAAAGGCGTTGCTTGAAGAATTGGTTCCAAATTCGTGGCAACTCGAGTGAGACACAATCATTGCAAGTATCGCTGTTTGTAATGATCTCCACGGTTTCCCGAATGGCTGTACATTTAGGGGTAGAGTAGCTAGCTAATTTCTTTATATCATCCCACATAGGAGTAGTGGACTTGAATTTGACTTCTCTGGATAGTGCCGTGGCTACTTTACCATATTTCGTGTCCCTTTTATGTTCGTTGACTCTGATTCCAAGCGAACGTTTGGTCATTCCAATGTAGTATCGTTTAGAGCCGTTCGGATACTGTAGGGGATCGCATAAGCGCCTGCTTCGCTGGAGAAAGGTGTTTTTTAAATATTTCTCTTTAGCATAATATATAAAGATGCAGGAGACCTTATGTGGACGCCGAAGTTCATCTTCTTGAGGGCGTCTTTGAGTTTGTAAGACACACTTGGTATGTAGGGAATTGAGCCTCAATAACGTAACTGCGGCACAGGAAGATCGGAATGTTTGACTCTGGCTTTTTGGATAAAGTTACATATCTGATTCAATGAATATCCTGCATCAGTGGCTAACTTGATGACGCTTTCAATTTCGTGTTGTCTAGAATAGGTATCGGAAGAAACGGCGAAGGCTCTTCGCCGTTTTTTCCGAGTAGCTAGCTAATTTATTTTTTTAAAGAAATTAGCTAACTACTCTACCCCTAAATGTACAGCCATTCGGGAAACCTTGGAAATCATTACCAACAGCGATACTTGCAATGATTGTGTCTCACTCGAGTTGCCACGAATTTGGAACCAATTCTTCAAGTAACGCCTTTTCTCTACCAAGATTCCGCGTGCAACCAACGTGATGCCTCGTATCTTTAAATGAATATATCGTTGCAGCTATTTATTGTCGAGTTCCCGCGTTCAAATTATTACGCGTTCTATTATTCAGTTTGCAGTTTCTGTCTAACTTCCTTGAAAAAGCCACCTGGTTGATGTGCGAAAGCTTGGAAACGTTTATGTGTTTATTTCCTACGCCAATAAATCGGATCACTAGTACAGTGTTATTACTACTTAATTGGTGTACTGATGTTCCTCGTTATAAATATGTCTATTAGTGCTTTGGAAAACATATTTCTCGCAAACATATGGGTCTTATCAGGATTCCAGTCATTTTTTCCAACGAATCCCAATGTACCACCATCTTCTCAAAATACTGATGGTTTTAAACCTTTAACTGAATTTTATGCAGGTGACTTGAATGGCTCGTAAGAAGAACTGCTAGCAGAATTGAAACTGTGGTATCGTAGAATCGCCGACAAAGAAAAGAAGCACTGGCCAAAAGATACATTAAGTGCTTTAAAATTGTGCTACAATGAGGTGTTATCCACCAATACACCTCACTGTAGCACAGTTTTAAAGCAGTTAAAACTGGCAGAGTATCTACTATTGTTTCACATACTAAGTACTCTACCAGCGACAACTTCAGAAAGTGAGCGTTCAGTTTCAACACTGCGTCTCTTAAAATCATATCTACGTAATACCATATCAGAACTGAGACTCAATAGGCTAGCATTACTTCACATTCATCGAGAATGTACATCGACAACTTCAGAAAGTGAGCTTTCGGTTTCAACACTGCGTCTCTTAAAATCATACCTACGTAATACCATATCAGAACTGAGACTCAATGGGTTAGCATTACTTCACATTCATCGAAAATGTACATCGACAACTTCAGAAAGTGAGCTTTCGGTTTCAACACTGCGTCTCTTAAAATCATACCTACGTAATACCATATCAGAACTGAGACTCAATGGGTTAGCATTACTTCACATTCATCGAGAATGTACATCGACAACTTCAGAAAGTGAGCGTTCAGTTTCAACACTGCGTCTCTTAAAACCATACCTACGTAATACCATATCAGAACTGAGACTCAACTTCACATTCATCGAGAATGAACATCGACAACTTCAGAAAGTGAGCGTTCAGTTTCAACACTGCGTCTCTTAAAATCATACCTACGTAATACCATATCAGAACTGAGACTCAATGGGTTAGCATTATTTCACATTCATCGAGAATGTACATCGACAACTTCAGAAAGTGAGCTTTCGGTTTCAGCACTGCGTCTCTTAAAATCATATCTACGTAATACCATATCAGAACTGAGACTCAATGGGTTAGCTTTACTTCACATTCATCGAGAATGTACATCGACAACTTCAGAAAGTGAGCTTTCGGTTTCAACACTGCGTCTCTTAAAATCATATCTACGTAATACCATATCAGAACTGAGACTCAATGGGTTAGCATTACTTCACATTCATCGAGAATGTACATCGACAACTTCAGAGAGCTTTCGGTTTCAACACTGCGTCTCTTAAAATCATATCTACGTAATACCATATCAGAACTGAGACTCAATGGGTTAGCATTACTTCACATTCATCGAGAATGTACATCGACAACTTCAGAAAGTGAGCTTTCGGTTTCAACACTGCGTCTCTTAAAATCATACCTACGTAATACCATATCAGAACTGAGACTCAATGGGTTAGCATTACTTCACATTCATCGAGAATGTACATCGACAACTCCAGAAAGTGAGCTTTCGGTTTCAACACTGCGTCTCTTAAAATCATACCTACGTAATACCATATCAGAACTGAGACTCAATGGGTTAGCATTACTTCACATTCATCGAGAATGTACATCGACAACTTCAGAAAGTGAGCGTTCAGTTTCAACACTGCGTCTCTTTAGATCATACCTACGTAATACCATATCAGAACTGAGACTCAATGGGTTAGCATTACTTCACATTCATCGAAAATGTGCATCGACAACTTCAGAAAGTGAGCTTTCGGTTTCAACACTGCGTCTCTTAAAATCATACCTACCTAATACCATATCAGAACTGAGACTCAATGGGTTAGCATTACTTCACATTCATCGAGAATGTACATCGACAACTTCAGAAAGTGAGCTTTCGGTTTCAACACTGCGTCTCTTAAAATCATACCTACGTAATACCATATCAGAACTGAGACTCAATGGGTTAGCATTACTTCACATTCATCGAAAATGTACATCGACAACTTCAGAAAGTGAGCTTTCGGTTTCAACACTGCGTCTCTTAAAATCATACCTACGTAATACCATATCAGAACTGAGACTCAATGGGTTAGCATTACTTCACATTCATCGAGAATGTACATCGACAACTTCAGAAAGTGAGCGTTCAGTTTCAACACTGCGTCTCTTAAAATCATACCTACGTAATACCATATCAGAACTGAGACTCAACTTCACATTCATCGAGAATGAACATCGACAACTTCAGAAAATGAGCGTTCAGTTTCAACACTGCGTCTCTTAAAATCATACCTACGTAATACCATATCAGAACTGAGACTCAATGGGTTAGCATTACTTCACATTCATCGAGAATGTACATCGACAACTTCAGAAAGTGAGCTTTCGGTTTCAACACTGCGTCTCTTAAAATCATACCTACGTAATACCATATCAGAACTGAGACTCAATGGGTTAGCATTACTTCACATTCATCGAGAATGTACATCGACAACTTCAGAAAGTGAGCGTTCAGTTTCAACACTGCGTCTCTTAAAATCATATCTACGTAATACCATATCAGAACTGAGACTCAATGGGTTAGCATTACTTCACATTCATCGAGAATGTACATCGACAACTTCAGAAAGTGAGCTTTCGGTTTCAACACTGCGTCTCTTAAAATCATATCTACGTAATACCATATCAGAACTGAGACTCAATGGGTTAGCATTACTTCACATTCATCGAGAATGTACATCGACAACTTCAGAAAGTGAGCTTTCGGTTTCAACACTGCGTCTCTTAAAATCATATCTACGTAATACCATATCAGAACTGAGACTCAATGGGTTAGCATTACTTCACATTCATCGAGAATGTACATCGACAACTTCAGAAAGTGAGCTTTCGGTTTCAACACTGCGTCTCTTAAAATCATATCTACGTAATACCATATCAGAACTGAGACTCAATGGGTTAGCATTACTTCACATTCATCGAGAATGTACATCGACAACTTCAGAAAGTGAGCTTTCGGTTTCAACACTGCGTCTCTTAAAATCATACCTACGTAATACCATATCAGAACTGAGACTCAATGGGTTAGCATTACTTCACATTCATCGAGAATGTACATCGACAACTTCAGAAAGTGAGCTTTCGGTTTCAACACTGCGTCTCTTAAAATCATATCTACGTAATACCATATCAGAACTGAGACTCAATGGGTTAGCATTACTTCACATTCATCGAGAATGTACATCGACAACTTCAGAAAGTGAGCTTTCGGTTTCAACACTGCGTCTCTTAAAATCATATCTACGTAATACCATATCAGAACTGAGACTCAATGGGTTAGCATTAATTCACATTCATCGAGAATACACACGAAAAGTCGAAAACTTCAGAAAGTGAGCTTTCGGTTTCAACACTGCGTCTCTTAAAATCATATCTACGTAATACCATATCAGAACTGAGACTCAATGGGTTGGCATTACTTTACATTCATCGAGAATGTACATCGACAACTTCAGAAAGTGAGTTTTCGGTTTCGACACTGCGTCTCTTAAAATCATACCTACGTAATACCATATCAGAACTGAGACTCAATGGGTTAGCATTACTTCACATTCATCGAGAATGTACATCGACAACTTCAGAAAGTGAGCTTTCGGTTTCAACACTGCGTCTCTTAAAATCATACCTACGTAATACCATATCAGAACTGAGACTCAATGGGTTAGCATTACTTCACATTCATCGAAAATGTGCATCGACAACTTCAGAAAGTGAGCTTTCGGTTTCAACACTGCGTCTCTTAAAATCATACCTACCTAATACCATATCAGAACTGAGACTCAATGGGTTAGCATTACTTCACATTCATCGAGAATGTACATCGACAACTTCAGAAAGTGAGCTTTCGGTTTCAACACTGCGTCTCTTAAAATCATACCTACGTAATACCATATCAGAACTGAGACTCAATGGGTTAGCATTACTTCACATTCATCGAAAATGTACATCGACAACTTCAGAAAGTGAGCTTTCGGTTTCAACACTGCGTCTCTTAAAATCATACCTACGTAATACCATATCAGAACTGAGACTCAATGGGTTAGCATTACTTCACATTCATCGAGAATGTACATCGACAACTTCAGAAAGTGAGCTTTCGGTTTCAACACTGCGTCTCTTAAAATCATACCTACGTAATACCATATCAGAACTGAGACTCAATGGGTTAGCATTACTTCACATTCATCGAGAATGAACATCGACAACTTCAGAAAATGAGCGTTCGGTTTCAACACTGCGTCTCTTAAAATCATACCTACGTAATACCATATCAGAACTGAGACTCAATGGGTTAGCATTACTTCACATTCATCGAGAATGTACATCGACAACTTCAGAAAGTGAGCTTTCGGTTTCAACACTGCGTCTCTTAAAATCATATCTACGTAATACCATATCAGAACTGAGACTCAATGGGTTAGCATTACTTCACATTCATCGAGAATGTACATCGACAACTTCAGAAAGTGAGCGTTCAGTTTCAACACTGCGTCTCTTAAAATCATATCTACGTAATACCATATCAGAACTGAGACTCAATGGGTTAGCATTACTTCACATTCATCGAGAATGTACATCGACAACTTCAGAAAGTGAGCTTTCGGTTTCAACACTGCGTCTCTTAAAATCATATCTACGTAATACCATATCAGAACTGAGACTCAATGGGTTAGCATTACTTCACATTCATCGAGAATGTACATCGACAACTTCAGAAAGTGAGCTTTCGGTTTCAACACTGCGTCTCTTAAAATCATATCTACGTAATACCATATCAGAACTGAGACTCAATGGGTTAGCATTACTTCACATTCATCGAGAATGTACATCGACAACTTCAGAAAGTGAGCTTTTGGTTTCAACACTGCGTCTCTTAAAATCATATCTACGTAATACCATATCAGAACTGAGACTCAATGGGTTAGCATTACTTCACATTCATCGAGAATGTACATCGACAACTTCAGAAAGTGAGCTTTCGGTTTCAACACTGCGTCTCTTAAAATCATATCTACGTAATACCATATCAGAACTGAGACTCAATGGGTTAGCATTACTTCACATTCATCGAGAATGTACATCGACAACTTCAGAAAGTGAGCTTTCGGTTTCAACACTGCGTCTCTTAAAATCATATCTACGTAATACCATATCAGAACTGAGACTCAATGGGTTGGCATTACTTCACATTCATCGAGAATGTACATCGACAACTTCAGAAAGTGAGTTTTCGGTTTCAACACTGCGTCTCTTAAAATCATATCTACTTAATACCATATCAGAACTGAGACCCAATGGGTTAGCATTACTTCACATTCATCGAGAATACACACGAAAAGTCGAAAACTTCAGAAAGTGAGCTTTCGGTTTCAACACTGCGTCTCTTAAAATCATATCTACGTAATACCATATCAGAACTGAGACTCAATGGGTTGGCATTACTTTACATTCATCGAGAATGTACATCGACAGCTTCAGAAAGTGAGCTTTCGGTTTCAACACTGCGTCTCTTAAAATCATACCTACGTAATACCATATCAGAACTGAGACTCAATGGGTTAGCATTACTTCACATTCATCGAGAATGTACATCGACAACTTCAGAAAGTGAGCTTTCGGTTTCAACACTGCGTCTCTTAAAATCATATCTACGTAATACCATATCAGAACTGAGACTCAATGGGTTAGCATTACTTCACATTCATCGAGAATGTACATCGACAACTTCAGAAAGTGAGCTTTCGGTTTCAACACTGCGTCTCTTAAAATCATACCTACGTAATACCATATCAGAACTGAGACTCAATGGGTTAGCATTACTTCACATTCATCGAAAATGTACATCGACAACTTCAGAAAGTGAGCTTTCGGTTTCAACACTGCGTCTCTTAAAATCATATCTACGTAATACCATATCAGAACTGAGACTCAATGGGTTAGCATTACTTCACATTCATCGAGAATGTACATCGACAACTTCAGAAAGTGAGCTTTCGGTTTCAACACTGCGTCTCTTAAAATCATACCTACGTAATACCATATCAGAACTGAGACTCAATGGGTTAGCATTACTTCACATTCATCGAGAATGTACATCGACAACTTCAGAAAGTGAGCTTTCGGTTTCAACACTGCGTCTCTTAAAATCATATCTACGTAACACCATATCAGAACTGGAACCAAAGGGGTTGGCATTACTTCACATTCATCGAGAATGTACATCGACAGCTTCAGAAAGTGAGTTTTCGGTTTCGACACTGCGTCTGTTAAAAACATATCTACTTAGTACCATATCAGAACTAAAACCCAATGGGTTAGCATTAATTCACATTCATCGAGAATACACACGAAAAGTCGAAAACTTCAGAAAGTGAGCTTTCGGTTTCAACACTGCGTCTCTTAAAATCATATCTACGTAATACCATATCAGAACTGGAACCAAAGGGGTTGGCATTACTTTACATTCATCGAGAATGTACATCGACAGCTTCAGAAAGTGAGTTTTCGGTTTCGACACTGCGTCTGTTAAAAACATATCTACTTAATACCATATCAGAACTAAAACCCAATGGGTTAGCATTAATTCACATTCATCGAGAATACACACGAAAAGTCGAAGTTTTAGGTGAACCAACAAAAAAATCAAGAAGGCTAGAAATACGACTCAAGTAATGGTAAGTAAAAGTAACATAAGAGTTGAATCAAATCAAAACATATTTGTCGAAATGAGTGTCTTCACCGTCAGGGATTGTTAGTTTTACTGAACAATGAAACAAAGTTAGTAAAATCAAACAATGCATTGATTATGATTCGCTTTCCACCATACCAGAAATCATTACTCAAGTTATGATGATAATGGCTGCAGAATAAATCTCGCTCCTGTTCCCTGACCTTCGACCCCATTTCGATGGTATTAAACAGAATTGGTTCAGTATACCGCCGAAACAACATACTAAAGTTTTGTCGCAATACAAGCATTTTTAGTCAAGTTATGACGATAATGGCTGTTGAATAAATCTCGCTCCTGTGTCATGACCTTTGACCTTATTTCGATGACATTAAACAGAATTGGTTCAGTTACCACCGGAACAACATACTAAAGTTTTGTCGCAATAGAAGCATTTTTAGTCAAATTATGACGATAAAGGCTGTGGAATAAATCTCGCTCCTGTGCTCTGACCTTCGACCCCATTTCGATGGTATTAAACAGAATTGGTTCAGTATACCGCCGAAACAACATACTAAAGTTTTGTCGCAATAGAAGCATTTTTAGTGAAATTATGACGATAATGGCTGTGGAATAAATCTCGCTCCTGTGTCTTGACCTTTGACCCCATGTCGATGATGTTAAACAGAACCGGTTCAGTACATCTCCGGAACAACATGATGAAGATTCGTCGCAATCGAAGCATTTTTACGTAAGTTATGACGCATAAGGGCGATGGAATGGATCTCCTCCTATGTCCTGACCTTTGACCCCATTTCCAATAGTGTTCGTTCCCAGGTTGTCCCCTACAACATACTAAAATGTCAGCGAAATCGAACCATTTTTACGCGAATTAACCTGCGGACGGACAAAGCTGGAGCATATACGTTTCTTCAACCTACGGTTGGAAAGCGTAAAAAAGCGCCGTTATAGAAATGAAGAATGTTAAACAATATAAATAGAAGGTAAATTTTTTTTCGTTCTAGAATTACCTAATGGCTGTGGAATAAATTTTTATTTTCGTTCTGGAATTACCATCTTTAACTATGTGACAGTAAGTACTGTAGTGTTCTTGTTTTCTGCACAGATACAGTAAATAGCAAAATACTGTATAAATGGTTAACCATTATGTGGTGATAAGAATATTAATAATTTCCAGCAATATTTAATTGAATATTTTTGCGCGGATGTTGCATACATTTAAAAAATGCACTCATAAGACATTTAGTTGTATAAAAAAAAAAAAATCGCAACACCCCCGCCCCTTCCCTCGAAAAAAATTCTGGGCACGCCACTGTTCCATATACGTAGAGAACAGAATTCAGGGAAATCGTTGAGAAAAGAAAAAGAAAAAAACGTTGTGTGATAAGGTATTCAATGAAACTAGAGGGAACATGTCCTATAGTGTAGCCAATTTTGCTAATGAAACAGCGAAGTGGTCGGGTCGTAGCTAGATCTCAGGGTCAGAAGAGTTCGACGAAACTGAAATATAAGTTGTTTTTCATTTCATTTATTATTTCTGCTGTTACAGATTCCTGATTTATTGTCACCTTATTATTTATCTGTTTTTATAACAACAGCAAGAAAGCTCCGGGAAACGGCCTCACAGACTCCTCCTGTCTTGGCTCTCGAGCTCCGTAAGTAAAGTGAACAATACAAGACAGCAATGAAATTAGTTTACTATTGATATAACATTAAATCTTTGCGGCGTTACAATTAGAGATCACTCTTGCCCTCCAACTTTCCGATTACCATCCCATCTCTCTCTCTCTCTCTCTCTTTTTTTTTTAGTTAGTTTAATATACATGCTTTAAGTTTTTTTTTTATTTTTCATTTAAGTTATAGTTATTGATTTCTGTTAGTTCTCTAGATAATGAATTCCAAAATCTTGGTCCACAGTAATGTAAACTTTGTTTTATGGTTATAGTTTTAGATAAAACTGGTATTAATATATGCTGATTTCTAGTATCACATTGATGTGTATAAGTAGTTATTTGTATTTGATCATGTTCTATGTTATTTTTTATTCTTTTATACATAATTTTCCCTACGTTAAAATCAGCCATTATATTATATTTAACAGTCATTATATTAAATTTATTAGGGAAAACTCTTGTAAATCCATGAATACCAACCGCATATAACTATTACTGTTAAAGTTGTATTTTAAATCTATTAGTCTAATAAATTTATTTTGAAGTACTTGCAGTTTTTTTATATTGGATTGAGTTGTTTGACCTCATGTTAATATGCAATAATAAAGGTGTGTATGAATTTAGGTAAATTATAATAATTTTAATGTTTTAACCGTAAAATTTATTAAAACATGGCTTACAATTCCTATATTTTTTTATATTTTTCTCAGAAGATTTTCTATGTGTTTATTCCATTTTAAATCATTATTGAGTGAAATTACAAGGTAAGTAAAGTTATTTAGTATTTCAGTTGATTTGTTATCCAATAATAATGGTATATTTATATCTTGTTTTGTTTTCTGTCTAGAAAAAATTACCGCTTCAGTGTTATCTGTATTTAGTGCCAGTTCATTTGATCCCAACCACTCCGTATATTTCTGTAATTCTGTATTGCCTTGTAAAATTATTCCATTTGGGTCAGTTCCATTGAATGTGGTATCATCTGCATAAATGCTAATATTAGATTTAGCGTCTATATTAAAAATATCATTTATACAGATATTAAACAGCAGTGGTCCAAGTATTGATTCCTGTGGCAGCCTCATTTCTACAAAAAAAAAAAAAAAAAAAAAAAAAAAAAACATTATCTGACAGAAAGTTTCGTATTAAATTTTGTTCGCAAAGCCTACAAAACTAGCTTGCAAAGGATTTCACATATACAAAATAACAAAGCTGTTCGGTTAAATGCTAGATTCATACCGTTTTGTTCACAGATGAAAATTAGAACATACAGATCTTCTCGTAAAACATGCTAATTTTCGATTATCTTCTTAGGACTAAATCTGGACCGGACCAAACAGGCGCGACGCTATAGGAGGCTAGAGTGGGTTTCGGCCCACCCCAAGCAATTTTATAGCAATTTTTCTACGCAGAACTACCGTTTTGTTATATGAACCAGTTCTGCCAAATAATCGTTGTTTCTTTAAAGGTAAATGTGGGTAGGACACAGATTTTGGAATATCTCTGCCGGAGAATCGCTTTGTTCTCTGTGTCAGTCTGTGGATGAGGAGGTGGGTATGATAGCCGATCGCAATGGTACAGTGTTCCCTTCAACACTGCAAAAGGACGACAGGGCATACCAATGACCCTGGGCCCCAAGTCCAACGACCTAGGTGCAACAGTAGTTAGATTGAGCTTATTTAATGTATAACAGCGTGTTTGGTCCGGCGACACTTTTCTCATAGAAGTACAGTGAATTTTCCTAGGTCATTTCAGAGCAAATGCTGAACACATAAATAGAAGGAAACGCTATTCTCTTTATTTAAAGAAATAATTCGTCCGGAGCCCATCTTGAGGTATTGGCCGGGAGCCAGTGCCTCTGACCCCTCTGGTCGTCCTTTTGCGTTACTCATTAGGAATCACAGAATGGGCTCACGCAGGGGATTACTTTTGTTGGAGCCCGTGGCGAGTTTAATTGAAACGCCATTCTCAATCGTAAAGCGCTTGTCACTTTTGGGGTAGGCGCGACGCTGCGAAGTCCCCCCCCCCCCCCCCCAACACACACACACACACACACACACACACAAATATTTAAGCAGTTGGAACATGTAGCGGGTACAACCATCTAAGTTTCTAGGGAACTTGAATAAATGTAAGCGAATTTCTCAAATTCACCGAAATTTTGTTAAATAAAATGAATTCTTTTTTAAATTTAGTGTTTGTAATGGGAAATGGAGGGAGTCCTCTGAACGAATTTCTGAGATGGTAGTAGAAACACACCATTTTTGTGATTATAGTTTAAAATGATGAGAGACAGAGAATTTTTTTTTTTTCTCTCTTGGAGGTTTAACGACCACCGTGAGCAGCTCAATCGGCTATGAGCAGTCGCCCGTCCCTAATTTAGAGACACTGGTTCCAGAGAAGAGAGAGAACCAGTGCCGTAAGACAAAGACAACATCCATGCTTCACCGGAATTCGAACCCGGAACCTTCAGGAATTTCGGAATTCGAACCCGGAACCTTCGGAATTCGAACCCGGAACCTTCAGGAACGAACAGTCATAAGGCAGCGCTTAGACCACTGCGCCACCAGGGCGGCGACAGAAATTGATATTCCTTGTCAGGCTGCAAACTGAAATTCATAAACATCCTTACGAAAGCAAAACAAAACAGAAAAAACGATTTAAGTAAGCTGAAATTGCAAAGGCTGGCGTCGCCACTGCTGTGGGGGAACGTTTAACGACCATTAAGAGGAACTCTAATAGATATAAGCATCCGTTTGTCCCTAATTTAGGGTCTCTGGCTTCAGGGAAAGGAAAAAAGCAGTCCTGTAAGACAAGCACATTACTTATTCCTCGACTGAAACTCGAACCCAGGCACACCCAGACGAAAGGTGAGTAACCTAAGCTACCGTAGCGGCCATCTGCCGCTGTGTACATGGATGGTCAACAGTAGCGTAACTAGCACAACGTGCGCCCCCCCCCGCCCGGATTTACTTCAGCACCCCTAAGCACAGTCATTTTTCCAAGATTTTGAACACGAAGAAGGATGTGTTTTTCTTTGTGTGTGTGTGTTTGGACTGGGGTTCAGGACGTCAAGGAGAATGTCTGGTAAGGTAAGTAAGATACCTAGAGCCCTGTAGTTTTAAATGATTTTTGGAACAGAAGTACATAATGTAAAGTTATCAATCAGCCAATCAGGATTAACACCGTGCGCGCACTGATGCATGAGCATGAATATACATTTTATCGCAAGAAACGAATTCGGTAAAATATACTTTAATGGTTAAGGCCAATAACTATAAGACTTCATAATTACCCATTTTACTTTCACTTGTTTCTGAAGTGCTTAGTTTATGTGAAATGTCCGCCTCTAAAGTTTAAACAGCTGCCGTGCTAAACAAATCATCATTCTTTTAATCAGAAACGGCACTTGGGTTTACTTGATTCTACACAAAAAGAGTTGGTCGAGCTTTCGAAGTTCCTTCGCGCGCTCTTTTTTTCTTTCGCAGATACTATGCTCCACTTGGACGCTTTTGTGACATTTTGCAAATGGATGCCGTTCGCTTGTATGTTAAAGTTTCCACTTAGTAAATGAGACGGGCGTATACTTACTATAAATAACTAAGCGCAAAGCAATGTGTAATTGTTTTGTCCGAAACTAAAATACTGTAAATCACTTGAAGAAATCACCCTCTTTTACACGCAGATCTGTGGCTGCTGTTAATAATTGTTGGTGCCTGTCATCTACGTAATCTTAGGTAACCGATTCTTTTCTCGATCCTTTACGGGGAATCCCCCTAGGTCTCCTACCTAAGAGGCCGATTAGAGAACGATCTTACTGTTTACAATCCACTGGAGAACGATGGTATTACAACCCATTGCAGAGCGATCGCATTACAACCAAGGACAGAAAAGCTTCAATCCGAAGGGCATCCAGTATTTTAAAAGTGAAACTTGGCATTTATTTAGGCAAACCTACACTGAAGAGCAATTGAATTAGAGATACCTGTCTAGTAACGTGTAGCACTACCTTTCGCCCTGATGACGGCGGCGATTCGTCTCGGCATGGACTCGACAAGACACCGGAAGCGTTGGGAAGCCATACGGATCCACGACCCCTGAACAAGCTCCCACAGTTCACGAAGATTTGGAGGGGGTCAAAGCCTCGAACATCTCTCTCGATGGCATCCCAAATGTGCTCGATGGGATTGAGGTCAGGTGACCTAGCTGGCCAAGGAAGCGAGGTTACGTCGGTGGAGTGTTCATCCAACCATTCGAATACAATTCGGGAGCGATGGAACAGTGCATTGTCTTGTTGCAGGATGAGGTCCCCAGTGGGATGTTGGAGACGCACAAACGGGAGCAAATGGTCGTCCAGGATATCCCGGTAACGTTGACTTGTGAGGGACGATGTCACACGTACTAGGGATCCCATTTCAGTCAACGTAAACAGTCGCCAAACGAGAATGCCACCCCCACCAGCTTGAAGAGTACCCTTCTGGTAAGAAGGATCCATCGCTTCATGTAGTTTGCGCCGTACTCATATCCTGCCATCCGCATGTACCAACGTGAATCTCGACTCATCAGTCCAGGCAACATTTTTCCACATGTCTAGGGTCCAGTGGCGATATTCCAGCGCCCATGCTAATCTTTGCACCCTGTGATGTGCGATCAGCAGCGGTACCCTCGTGGGACGATGGCTTCTGTACCCCATAGCGAGGAGATGGTTCCGGATAGTGTGGCTGCTTACACGTTTTTGCGCACCAGCGTTAAATTGCCGAGAGATTTCTTGCACTGTGGCCCGTCTATCCGCTGTTACAATGCGAGCTAGCCGACGATGACCCCGCTCATCCACACGCTGTTGTCCGCGGCAGTTGGCCCTTGCAGGGATGGTTTTACCGGATTCGATGTACTCACGGTGTACCCGTGACACAGTGGCTCGTGAAAATCCCAGTGCCTATGCGACTTCCGAGATGGAGTGACCCATTCGTCGTGCCCCGACAATTTGCCCACGACCAAATGCGCTTAGATCCTTCGTCTTACCCATACTACGTCCGACTCTTACTGATTCCCCTCGCATCACTCCTTATATTGTCGGATCGCTGCATACGTTATGTCGTATCCGTTTACAGGGCCGCCCACAGCGCCACATTTGCATAACGCCAGCTGTCTCTAATTCAATTGCTCTTCAGTGTATATACGTATGTATTAAAGGAAAATATGAATTTTTTGATTAATAATTTGTTTTCGTATGCGTTTGGATTTTTTCATAAAACCATTACAGGCAGCTGCAGTACGCCTCCACGCAGCGCTGGAGGTATGACACTGATGGTCAAGCCTTCATGCGTGATCCGACAGAAGTTTAGCAGGGGCGTACTGACTGCACCCGCAGTGCGGGAGGGGGGCTCATGGTGTAAAGGGCCCCTTGCCTGAGCAAAAGGGTTTTACATTTATTTATTTTTTTGCCGAAACGCTTGTTCATAAAAACTGGATGCCGAGAAAGCAGCTACTCAAAATAACTTGAGGCCCCTTGTAATAGCCCTTGCTGTTACAAGGGGCCTCAAGTTCACAGTCCTTGTAATAGTTTCTGTGCAGGTATGTTAACTAGAGAATGTGAAAAGAATATCAGTTGAGGTATTTGTTATTTCTTGTAGGACTTCCGTCCTCAGTGAGTAGAGTTTAGGTCCCAGCCACCTACAGCGAGATCGCCTTTTGGGCAGGACACAGAAACGGAAGGAATGAGAGCATGTCTAGCGACTTTGACAGAACAGTTTGTAGTGAGATTAGAGTACAGTAGATGGCGCCACCGTACAAGTACGATGTTGCACACAGAGGGGTGACAGAATTTCAGGGGGGGGGAATAGGAAAGGTTACCTATTTAACCAGTGGGTATCGATGCAAGGTCCTCAGGTTCGAACCTGGGCTGATATTTCAGAGATGGTGTGATTTACTAACAATCGCTGAATATCCGCCGAGCACGTTAAGTGACGGCCCCCAGGCTGGACCCACTGGTTAAATGGGTATCCTTTGCTATGCCCCCCTTGAAATTCTCTCACCCCTCAGTGTGCAAAATCGTACTTGTACGGTGGCGCCATCTACTGTACTCTAATCTCACTACAAACTGTTCTGTCAAAGTCGCTAGACTTGCTCTCATTCCTTCCGTTTCTGTGTCCTGCCCAAAAGGCGATCTCGCTGTAGGTGGCTGGGACCTAAACTCTACTTACTGTGGACGGAAGTCCCAACAAGAAAATGACAAATACTGTGTCACTTAACGTGCTCGTCCGACGCACGGCGGATATTCAGCGATTGCTAGTAAATCACACCATCTCTGAAATGTCAGCCCAGGTTCGAACCTGAGGACCTTGAATTGATAGTCTGACTCGCTAACCACTAAGCCATCCGCGGCTGTGATCGGGATTTTTATACCAATGAGGATGAGGTGTTATGTTTTACATTTGTTTGCACATAACTATGCATCCTTCCGAATATAAATAAACTAAAAGGTATTCTTCGCGGGAGAGAAAAATCAAAGACCTATGCCATTTTTTTTAGAGCAGAATCAAATGTTGTTGTTTTTTTTTGCTATGTGCAAAACGTTGTGGCATTATGTTAAGTGCGTTTTTTATATTCCAGAGTAAATAATTTAAGCAGTTCTACGTTTTTTGTGCTCCAGTTCTTAATCGTTACTTAGTTATTTGCTTACTTATGTTGTGACGTTACTTATAAATCGGAAAAGTCATTAGACACTGTCACACGGTAGGTGCATGTTTTGTGTGCGCAATCATAAGGCATTTCAAAAAGCAGGCCTTAGTTTTTTAAAATAATAAATTTTGCATTATATGATTAACTTTGATGTAAGTATTTTGTAGTAATTTGTATCGGTAACCAGAGCAATAATTTTAATTATAACGTGCACATTTGTGTTTCACGCAATAAAGTGAAATAATTTTGATTTTACGAAAACTACTCGTAGGTTCCAAAGAATTTGGTTTATTAAAACACCCGTAATAATATCGAAATTAAGTTTTTGAGTAATTAAAAGCTAATGGATTTTCGCAAAAGGGCCTCGAAAACTTTTTTGCGGGAGTGCCTCGAGTTTTTCCCGTACGCCACGGCAGTTTAGTATCATCCTTGCAATACGAGCGTTCTGTTAAGGTACGAGTACGGTTTCATATATATAGTATTCTTTTTACATGATTATATAAAATAATTTAATTTCCCTGCTTTTCTTCCCAACTAACCATGAAAAGAGCCTTACAGTCGCTAAGCCCCGCTCTGGTATTGAGACCTAGCTATGGATATAACATCACATATAATTGAAATTCCGCGATGTGAAAAAACATTTCATGACATTCAAATCGACTCGACCGTATACGATTTCTGATTCACATACAGATAGCCCATTTAAGAGGGGGATGGGGCTACGGCTGCAACCCCGGGCCCCGCATTTTCAAGGGGTCTCATCAGAATTACGCAGGATGCTTAAAGAATTGACAGAGTTCTACAGTCGTTTTTTGCTTCTTGTTTTTTCCAGATACCACAGCAAAAACTATAAGAAACTGCCTTGTGGAAAACATTTTCTATTTCTTCTTTTTTAGGAGTCCGCATAGAATACAGTCGCCCCCAGTTCTTCCTCAAATCTTTCGAAAGCATTACAAAAGTTTTTTTGTACACATCTTTACACGGGGGAAATTTTCATACACTAAGAATTCGTTTGAATCATGATAATCTTATTTAGATCATGTTATTTTGCCCACTACTTCAATATAATTTCAGCAAGCTGAACCCAACCCTTGAGGGGAGGAGGAGGGGGGGGGGCGTTAAAGTAGAACTGAAATGGTATCTATTTTTCAGCCATGCATTGTTACATTTTCTTGCTACCACTGCTTCGTCCATGAATCATGGGATGCATACTTCAATACGGCCGGGATATTTTTATGACTTTTTTTTTTTTTTTTGATTGGAGGTTTTACGACCACCGTGAGCAACTCAATGGGCTATAAGCAGTCGCCCGTCTCTAATTTAGGGTCACTGGTTCCAGGGAAGGGAGAGAGCCAGAGCCGTAAGACAAACACAACATCCATGCCTGACCGGGATTCGAACCCGGACCCCTTACGGACGAATGATCAGTGGCCAACGCCGTAGACCACTGCGCCACCGGGGCGGCTTTTATGACTTAATCATCGTATTTTGGGAATGTTTTCACCTGGGTATCTTTATTCATCCATCCATAGTGAAATCCTAGAAATGCCACTAATATTGGGGCACATAGGCGCCGACTATGGGGGGTAAGGTGAATCTTGCCCCTTCAATAATTTTACTGGGGGGAGGGGGTGCAGTGCCCACTCAATATTTTTCGTCCTGTTTAATTATATAATCGCTTTAGCCTCATAAGGTGTCAGACCAAGCTCCACCTTATGAGGCCAAAGCGATTTATTTCAAAAAAATTATTAAGTAAGAAAATAAATGAAACCTTTTCCCCCATATTCAGCATTGCTCATTCGATTAGCAACTGGATTGCCAGCCCTGTATTGTGTTCAGCATGTTCGTGTGATATGTGGTAAATGTTTAAAACAATTATAAAAAATAAAATAAATAAAAATACATAATCTCTAGCGCCTCTTGCTTTTTGTTTAAGCAACCCAGCTAATTTCTCATTTTTTTTTTTAAACGCTTGGAAATAAAATCTCTCTCGATGTTTTTTATAAAATCACAGGCTGATTTTTTTTTTAAATACTAATATTTTTCTAAAAGAATATTTCCGTTTCCTTGTTCACTTTGCTGATGAGCAATTACAATTGCGTTTTAAAATATACGTTGAATTCCGCAGTCTATCCCCCCCCCCTCTTCTTTTAGTTTCCCTCCTGATAATGGAAGAGACATGCCCCTCCCAAGTCTGACCTTTTCACGCCTGCTCCCTTAATAATTTGAAGTTGGCGCCCCTGTTGGGGCCCCAAAATACTGTCCAGCCCCCTCCTTAAATGTGCTCTGGACTCACAGAACAAAACAAAGCCCACCCGAACAACCAGCACGCGTAAACTCGTTGGTGAACACGCCCACCGGAGATAGCTCAGCCATTCCCCCGTTTTTTTCAAAGCATGGATCTCAAAAAATAAAATAAAAAAAAATAACAGGTCATAGGCCCACATTTTCCCTCGCGTCGCCCCAGCTAGTGACACCTGTTAAATAGCCATACCAAATTAAAATCCTGCTCACGATAGAGCAGTTACCACGAGGACGAGGTTTCACCGCCTCTCCCCTTCCTTCCCCAGCATTGCCAAGAATTCAGGTACTCTACGCTGAAGAACCTAAGATCTTTAACTGGTCAAGGTCAACCGGAATTCCTGATCCGCATGACAAGGTCACATTATGTTTTGTGTAACTTCTGTAATGACAGTGGTCAAAAAATTTTTGTCTTCTATTGCCAAAAATTTAATCATGAAAAACCTTTATCAAAAGCAATGCATTATTTCATTAATTAATTAAAAGTTTAGTATTACAATCACTATCAACATATTTCGTTAGTGTATTGTAAAAACAGCTCACTGATACATAATGGAACGAAGCATTGACTTCTAATCAGTCGTCAGAGACAGCGCAGGATTAAGGCCTTAGTGGTCCCCAGGCTAATACATCTGAGTATCTACCAAGGCTAAGATATCTGAATAGGGCTCCCAAAGAACTTATGGCTGACAATAATTATTGCTGCCCGTTAAAACACGAAACTTTAGCAATATGCTTGTGATAATTAACACGTGTGTAGCGCATTCTCAGGGCCGGATGGAACATTTGCGGGTCAGAGAGGGGGAGGGATTTCATAGCGGGCCCTCGAAAATAAACCTCATAGTTTAATAAAATCGTTACGTGAAAAATGAAAATACACGAAAATTATTATAAAGAAAATAATTATCTCAAATTACTGTGAGCTTAAGGAAAAGACCATAATATGGATTGAAAGTTCAGAAAGAGAGAGAGAGGCAGAGAAACAGAGGGAGAGATAGACAGAGCGACACAGAGAAAGAGACAGACAGACCGAGATAGAAAGAGGCAGAGACAGGCATGGAGAAAGAGGCAGAGAGAGAGAGAGAGAGCGACACACAGAAAGAGAGAGAAAAAGGCAAAGACAGGCACAGAGAAAGTGGCAGAGAGACAGACAGAGCGACACAAAAGAGACAGAAAAACAGAGGGAGAGAGAGACACAGCGATACAGAGAAGAAGACAGAGCGATACAGAGAGAGACAGAGACAGAGAGGTAAAAAGTGCTAAAATCTACGATTTCTGGGAAAAAGGGGTTTAGGTTACATTGTGATTTTTATAAACTTTCTGACGAAATGATAAAAAGATAAATTTAATTAATCTGCGCAGCGAATAATTTTCCATAGGAAACATTTTTGCGTTGCGAATAATAAGGATCCCTCTTAAATAAATTCGTTTACATATACAATATTTCCTGGTACATGTTTTGGTAATTTATTTTTTATGCAAAACGGAATAAATGATAAATTAGTAACTTTTTGTACCTTTTAACGCTGCACTCATGTATGAAAACGTTTTTTTTTTTTTTTTTTTAATTTCCAGGACTGTTTTTCAAGTCACTGAACAATTGGCCTCCATATAATATACACGAGACTGACGATGAAAGAAAAAACTGAACTTTTTCAAAGGGTGAAAAATCGGAACGCGCCGCGAGAAAGTATGAATGTAACGCAGCCCAGGCAAGACAGAATTGTTCACCGAAATTTATTTTACGTAAATATTAAAATAAAGCACATGAAATGTAACATTACTGACATTTAACAAAAAGAACACTGGACAGAGAAACATCGCTTTGGTACAATTACGGGAAAGTAATCGCCCCTTCTGACTATCGTTTTCAGACATTTTTACTCCATTTTCAAGCTGAAATACAGTTATTTATGGACTAAAGTGGTATTTAACAACAGTACTGTATGGAAAGAGCATCGCGCGAGAAAAAAAATTACGATTACAGCAGAAATCTTCACTCTCTCTCTAACTTCCATTTGCAAAAGCTTGGAAAGTTGGAATTCCGTTTAATTTTTGAGGAATTGGTGGGGGGGGGGGATGAACGACCCCCACCAATCCCTCAAAAAATTTTGCTCAATTATGCATCTATCTCGAGAACCACAGAAATTATGATGGAAATGGCGGAATTCCTCGAAGAATATCGTGCCTGGAGATTACAAGAAAATTTGTGCGCCGTCTAACTTCCGTTTTCGGAAAATTTTCCTTCAATTTTTCAAGATGAAATAAAATATTTATGGAATAAAATTTTGTTTAACAACAATACTGGACAGGGGAGCATCACGAATAAAAGAAATTACGATTATGGGGGAAATCTTCACTCTGTTTGTTTAGCTTCCATATTTTTAAATTTTGAAAGACCAAAAACCATACTTCGCCGAAAAAACGGCATCACCAACTTAATACACCTTAAAAATTTCTCTTCAGTTTTGCATTGATCTCGAGTATGACCCAAATGATGACAAAAAAAGTGGAATTCCGCGAATCCGCAGAAGAATCTCATGCATGATATACATGTATAGCCCAAAAACAATTTTGATATTGTTTCTTTTAGTTTTTTAAATTTCAGTATCTGGTTTACTCGTTTGGCCATCTGTGCACCACTTTTGATACGTACTCACTACAGCGGCATGTGAACAACCCGAGATCGTAGTTCCGAGGCGCCATGCCATCACAGTTTGTCCTTCATCAAACTCCGATAAATCGTCAGCTTTTCCCATTCTGACTCCGAACACTCTATTGGGTTGTCGGAAAACTCATGACGTATTTTAGCCATGTTTTGCAAAGGTCATTTATTGATAGAAAGAACAAAGATCAATCAATGATATAATGCCCGTTTTGTTCAACAACCTTTTGCCATCTGTCAGAGAGCTGCAGAATGCCTCGTTCATAGAAGGACCTGTCTTTCGTGGCGAAAAACTGTACAAGGTGCTGATTTACAACCTCATCTAAATTGAACGTTATACCACGCAAGGACTGTTGAAGAGAGCCGAACAAGTGGAAGTCTAACAGCGCAAGGTCAGGCGAGGATGCTGGGTGTGGCAACACATTCCACCCAAGTTCCAATAATTTTTGGCGGGTGATCAAACTTGTGTGTGGTCTCGCGTTGTCGTGATGGAACACACCTTTACGATGAACGAGCTCTGGACGTTTCTGGATGATGGATTCGTTCAAGCTGTCCAGTTGCCGACAGTACACATTCGAATCGATTGTTTGGTTCCGTGGTAGGAGCTCGAAAAACACACCTTTAAAATCCCACCACACTGAGACCAGAACCTTCCGCTGACGAATGTCTGCTTTGGATGTCATTTGAGGCGAAGCAGCACGTCGGGACCAAGACCGTTTGCGCAGCACATTGTTGTACACAATCCACTTTTCGTCACCAGTTATCAGTCGCTTCAAAAAAGGATCGTTTTCCTCACGTTTAATGAGCATATCTCAGATGTTTATACGCGCCGTCAATTGAGCTTCTTTGAGTTCATGAGAAACCCACACATTGAGCTTGCTTACGTATCCCAGCTTCTTCAGGTGGTCATGAACGCTTGAATGATGGATGTGCTAGGTGTCTGTAATCTCTCGTGTCTTGTAACGTGGGTTTGACTCGATCAATGCCTTGATTTGGTCGTCATCAGCCTCGGTGGGCCTCCCGAACCGAGGAGCATCGTTGAGGTCAAAATAACCAGCACGGGATTTTGCGAAACACCGCTGGCACTGACGTTCTTGTAAAGCAGTATCACCGTACACTTTACGCAACTTTTCATAAGCTTGACGCGCGTTCTTCTTTTTACGGAAGTAAAACTGTAAAATATGGCGAAAATGCACAGTTTGGTACTCCATCTTCAACTTGATGTCAAATCTCCGCAAATCAACCAAATCGCTCACTATTCCTTTTAGACTGCAGCTAAAACTGGCACCTGTCGAATGCCATTGCGATAACAGAGCTGCGCATGCCTCTAGTACTTCCAAAACCGCCATCGGATGCCAAAAAACGTCATGACTTTTCCGACAACCCAATACTAACCGAAAGCCGGTCCTCGGGTTGTATATATATATATATATAGATCTCTGTGAACTTCACCAGCGCCACCGTTCGGTTTCCATGCGCGCTCATTTTTCTAGGCTGGGGAGGGGGGCATAATGGAATGGCTCATAGGTGTAGAACGCAGCATGAGCAAGATAGAATTGTTCATTGTAATTTATTTACGTAAATATTAAACAGGGACACATTCCTGCATTCAAAGTATAAAATTATTGACATTTAAAAACAACACAGGATAGAGGAAATATCGCGGGGAAAAAAAATTAAGATCACGGGCGAAATCATCGCTCTCTCAGACTTCCGCTTTCCGAAATTTTCTACATTTTCAAGCTAAAATAGATATTTCTATGGAATAAAATATTTTCAATATTTTATTCCATAAAAATATATATTTTAGCTTGAAAATAAAATAAGAACGAACAATGCGAAAAAACAAAACAAAACAAAAAAAAACGATTACAGGAGAAATCGTTTAACTCTAGCTTCCGTTTTCGAAAGTTTTGGCAGTCGGAATTCCGTCATCAAACGGAAAACGACCCCCCTCCCATCGGCTACTTATGGAAGATTTCAGGGAAATTTTAGCGCCGTCTAGTTTCCGGAAAAATTTTCTCAATTTTCAAGCTGAAAACCAAGTATTTTAGGGAAAAAATATTTAACAATGCTGGGCAGAAGAAACACTGCGATAAAAAGAAATTGAGATTACGGGGAAATCTTCACTCTGTTTAACTTTCGTTTTCGAATGCTTTGAAAGATGAAATAACGTCCAGAGACGGAAAAGACCCCCCCCCCCCAAAAAAAAAATCTTCAGTTTCGCATCGATCTCGAAAATTACCCAAATGATGACAAAAAATGCGGAAGAATCGTGTATGTATATATGCTACGTCGGTCGACTAATTGCACCTTCTCAGAAATCACGTCAACGGGCCGCATCAAAATAGGGATGGTCATAATTCAGTGACCACTCACTGTATGTGGGTTTCACTGTACTAACTACTGCTGTGTTGAAACACACACACATCACCAGGATGTTTGCATTTGCATTATACGTATAATTGTGGCAGTTTTTTAAGAAACTGGTATTCCTTTGGGTGGGGAAAGAGGAGTTCAACGAATACAAAGCTTTTCAGTAATAGTTCAGCATGCATCCCAGATGATCCTTGAATAATCTTACATAGATACTGCAATTCTTTTTAATGTAGCTGGTTCCGTTCATTTGTATCACTGCCCAAGGGTAAATGTGGAAGCCTTTAAAAAAAGAACGTTTCGTTACTTCATGGTGCTCTGTGAGATGTTCATCGTAAACTTCAGAAAAACTTTATCAGGTTTCTACATAGAACTTGTTGGTTCTTTAATTTCCAAAAAACAATTATTGGTGTTTAATCTGATGGTGGTTCGGGAAGTTTTTTTTTTAAACTTAAAACACTGAAACTTAATAAACACTTTTAAAGGATGGGCACGCTTTCCGCATATACTTACTTAACTTAGTCTTCAAAAATACCAAGACAGCAGAAAAAAATAATTTCCATTTATAAATTATTAAAAAACAACCATCAATGAAATAATGACCTACTCCAGCAAATGTAGAATAGTCCAAACGATATCTAAATGTTAAACTAGCAAACTATGAATCTTGATAGATATACAAATGAATTATAACGAATATATAATTCTTATAAAAACGATCATTAATAGAACACAATTTCAAAATGAGGTTACAGAAAACCCCCGCACATTGCATGTGGGACTGCTGGCGCAGTGGTCTAAGTGATGGCTTATGATCATTCGTCCGAGATGGGTCCGGGTTCGAATCCCGGTGAGGCATGGATGTTATGTTTGCTTTACGGCACTGGCTCTCGCCTTTCCCTGGAACCAGTGACCCTAAATTAGGGACGGGCGACTGCTTATAGCCCATTGAGTTGCTCACGGTGGTCATTAAACCTCCAATCAAAAAGTAGGGGGGAGAGGCAATGGTCCTTGATGGTCAAGAAACAGAGTAACACCACCTTACCTGCGGAAATGGTGGACCAGGATTTATTCGGCAGTGGCAATTATGCATGTTTCCGCTGCATTTTTTTTTTTTTTTGATTGGAGGTTGAACGACCACCGTGAGCAACTCAATGGGCTATAAGCAGTCGCCAGTCCCTAATTTAGGGTCACTGGTTCCAGGGAAGGGAGAGAACCAGTGCCGTAAGACAAACACAACATCCATGCCTCACCGGGATTCGAACCCGGACCCCGTTCGGACGAATGATCAGAGGCCATCGCTTAGACCACTGCGCCACCGGGGCGGCGTTTCCGCTGCATGCTCAGGTGTTTCGACTCTGGCTTGAAATGATAAACACCACCAGCTTTAGTCCCCAGTAATAATGCGCAGAAATCTTCACCCTTATGGTAGCAGAACAGATGCAGTAACGATAGTCCCATTCGTTGACACATCTGCTCATTGGACAGATGTTTCGGTACATACGTGATACAAACCTTACGATATTCAAGGTGTGAACGCATGATCATATTGACAGTTCCGATTATCACACCTGCGCTGTTCACCCGTTCCAGGATCGTGATTCTTTGGTTGGCCTTTACTGCAGATATCACACGCAGAATTGTCACTGAAACAGCACGACATGGTGCATGGCTGGATGGTCTGCAGTACTTGTTCGTCCCCCGCTAAAGAGCTAGCATCACTGCATTACAGTACTGTGTGGAAGACAAGCAGGCCCCCACACCGCCGTCATCAATCTGTGAATTTTGCCTGGTAGCGTTCGTTCTCTCCGCTTTCAAAAACACAATTACAGCAGACTCTCCTACGAGAGAACAATACGTTGCACGGCTTTTGTAACAAACAAGCTGCAACGCAGTTGCACAGCCTTTAAATTACCTATACACTAGCACCACCCATTGACAAAATTAGGAAGTGCAAAGGCAGTCTACCATGAGTTCCACTACTTGTTGAACAACCCTTTTAATACAAAATAATTTTGCCATGGCACTGAAGATTCCCTATTCCAGTCACCTATTCCCATGCATACTGGTAGCTCGGAGGCCAGACATCAATCTCCTACAGTGAGAAAATCATATGCTAGAAGGAAAGGCCATCTTGGACTCACGGGGAGGTTGCCTCATGCTGTTACGACTCAAACTGCTATAACAAGTTAGTAAAATCATGCAATGAATTGATTATGATACGCTTTTCAACATACCAGAAATCATTACTCAAGATATGAGGATAATGGCTGTGGAATAAATCTCGCTCCTGTGCCCTTATCTTTTACCCCATTTCGATGCTATTCAACAGGACCGGTTCAGTGTACCTCCAGAACAATATACTAAAGTTCTGTCGCAATAGTAGCATTTTTGGCCAAGTTATGAGGATATCTGTGGAATAAATCTCGCTCCTGTGCCCTGACGTTTGACCGCATTTCGCCCATTTTCAATAGGGTTCGTCCTCAAGTTGTTCCCTGCCACAAACCAAAATTGCATCGAAATCGAACCATTTTTACGCGAGTTATTGTGTGGACAGACTGACAAAGCTGGAGCATATACGCTTCTTCAACCTACGGTTGGAAAGCGTAAAAAACCAAGGTAGCCGGAAATGCACTCAAACATCTTGTGCTGCAGCATCACATGAGATACAATCTAGTCTCCACACTACCTGGAAGGGAGTGATGTCATCGAGAGCAGATGTCGCAGGGAGCTAAAACAAAGTGGTACAATCAGCCCACACATTTTGACCAATTTGTTTTTCTCATTGAAAAAAAAATCTGATTATTCCATGATTTTTCATAAAAATATGAAAAATCAAGGACTTTCCTGGCATAGGAAAAGGGGGAATCAAATTTCAAGACTTTTACAGGATTCCAGGGATCATGCGAATCATGTATCACACGAGACTGATGAAGAAAAAAAAAACTGAACTTTTAACTAGGTAAAAAAACAAAATGCACGATGAAACAGCGTGAATACACAGCATAAGCAAGACAAAATTGTTCACGTTAATTTATTTAAGTAAATATTAAACTGGAGCACATCACTCTATTCACAATATAAAAGTATTAACATTTGACAACACAAGATAGAAGAAACGTTGCGCAGAGGGGGAAGGGGGAATAACGATTACGGGTGAAATCTTAGCACAGTCTGACTTCCGTCTTCGGAAACTTTCCCTCCATTTTCAAGCTGAAATACACATTCATTCAATAAAATGATATTTAACAATACTGACCAAAAGGATGTTGCAAGAAAAATGAAAATTACCATTTCGGGAGAAATGATTACTTCGTCTAATTTCCGATTTCGAAAGTTGCACACCTGTCCTCCGCGGAAAACGCACTCTCCCCCAAATTCTGTTCAGTTATACATCGTTCTCGAGAACCACACAAATGATTATGAAAATGACGAAATATCTCAAATCCGCCAGTCTCATGCCTGAAAATTACAGGGCTGCAGTGGTTTAAGCGATGGCTATGATCATTCGTCAGAGATGGGGTCCGGGTTCGAATCTCGGTGAGGCATGGATGCTGAGTTTGTCTTACGGCGCTGGTTCTTTCCCTTCCCTGGAACCAGTTGCCCTAAATTTTTTTGATTGGAGGTTTAACGACCACCGTGAGCAACTCAATGGGCTATAAGCAGTCGCCCGTCCCTAATTTAGGGTCACTGGTTCCAGGGAAGGGAGAGAGCCAGTGCCGTAAGACAAACACAACATCCATGCCTCACCGGGATTCGAACCCGGACCCCTTACGGACGAATGATCAGTGGCCAGCGCCTTAGACCACTGCGCCACCTGGGCGGCACCCTAAATTAGGAACGGGCGACTGCTTATAGCCCACTGAGTTGTTCATCGTGGTCGTTAAACCTCCAATCTCAAAAAAAAAAAAAATAATAATAATAATACTGGGAAATTTCCACGCCATCTAGATAACTTTTATTTTCGGTAAATTTTCCTCCGTTTTCAAGCTGAAATACACATTATCTACCAACAAGTAATTGGACACCCCTGCAATCGACGATATCTGCTGTTCTGATACACGTCACGGCCACCGCCGTGAAATACCGTGTGGGAAACAACAACGCAACCAGTCGCATGCAAGATGCCACACAGTTCGGAGCTCTCTGATTTCGAGGAAAGTGTAATCGTCGGGTATCACAGAAATGGCCGATCCATACGTGACATATCCAGCGAGTTGAAGTACCCAAAATCGACAGTGGCCTACGTGATTGGCAAGTGGAAGATGAGAGGTGACTGTCGGAATGTGCACCGACTAGGCAGACCCACAAAACTGGGAGTTAGAGACCGACGGGTGCTGGCCAGAGAAATTCGGAAGAACCGCACCAACTCGATGGGCCACATCCGCGAAGAGTTTCAACAGGCATCCGGGAGTGTTCTTTCGATTAATACCATCCGTAAGGATGGTATTAATCGAAAGAACAATCTTGGATGCCGCCCACAAGCCTTTTATTACCAAGTCCAACAGCGCTGCTCGGCTAACGTGGTGCAAAGAACGTCGACAGTGGACCGTTGAACAGTGGAAACAGGTTCTCTGGAGCGACGAATCAAGGTTCACCCTCTACCGTTCGGATGGCAGGGTCTGCCTGGAGAACGCCTCCTGTCGGAATGTGTTGTGCCAACTGTGAAGTTCAGCGGCGGTGGAATTATGCTATTGGGGGTGTTTCTCCTGGTATGGCACGGGACCCTTGGTCGCAATTCCTGGTAAACTCAACGCCGAGACCTACTTGCACCATTTTGGATGACCATGCGCTTCCTACGTTGTGGCAGTTTTACGGGGTGTACCCATGTTACTTTCAGGATGACAATGCCACTTGTCATGTTGTGAGGTCCACCATGACTTGGTATGGTGACAATGGGGTTAATCGAATGGACTGGACTGCGCAGAGCCCGGACTTTAACCCTATCGAGCACCTCTGGTACGAGTTTGAGGTGTGTCCCCACCGTCCGAAATCGGTGAAGTAACTGACTTGTCTTCTCCAAGCAGAGTGGAAGAAAATACCGCTAGCCGTCGTACAACGCGTGGTTGAGAGTATGCTCCGGAGGGTCGCAGCTGTAATCGCCGCTCGTGGAGGCTCCACCAACTATTGAAGGTGAATAAACTTCGTTTTCCTTTCCTATCACAGGTGTCCAATTACTTGTTGGTAGCTAGTGTATTTATGGAATAAAATGGTACTTAACAACAATACTGGGCAGAAGAAACATCGCGAGAAAAGAATATCACGATAGCGGAAAAAATATTTTCTCCGTTTACTAAAGTTTTAAAAGATGAAATATCATTTCCTGAAGGAAAACGAATCCCTCCCCCAACTAATACCCCCAAAAGATGACGAAAAAAGCAGAATTCCGCGAATCGGCAGTGTGTGCTCTATGTGAAATGTGTATGATGTACACATTTCACATAGAGCACAAACAACTCTATGGCTGGCTCTGAACATCTTTTGCACATTTCTAGCAGCAGGATATCAACAACTCAAGAGTATTCATTTACACTAATATTTACAACACACAGCTTTGTTCTAATTTTCCAACCAACCAGCATACTCCATATATAAATTTGGACATACCATGCAACCATAAGAACAAAAAAAAGCACTATTAAAACTTTAAGAACACACTTAGGTAACAAAAAAACTACAGTTATGCATTTAGATCCAAATTTATCATGTTATTTCAAAGTCACACAACTCTTAAGGCTTTTTAATTTGTATTGTAGCAATTGAATTTGCTTCCTTAAATACTGTGTTCAAGTTCCAAACTTACTCTCCATAATTATAGAAATCAATTTTAAAAGAGAAAAAATAATCACAACTTTACAGATATTGACCCACTTTCCAGGTTGAAAAAGACAATGCAGTTGAAAGCTTCCTTACACTTTAAATTATGTGTGTAACTTGCTATACTCCATATAACCTGTTCACAGAATATAACCTGTTCTCCAACAGTGTACAAGAAATGAGAAAACCACACAAACTATTATTCATATTATTTATTCTCCAATAAAAAAATTTAATAAAAAGTTTAAAACATAGATCATTTTTCCTAGTAGATCTGAAGTAAATATTTTCACAAAAGGATATAAACACATGAATATCCTATAAAAATGAAAAAAGGATTCTTCCTTGGTTCTTGAGCAAGCACAGATAGTAGAGAAAAATCTGCAAGCTTAAATTTTTGATTTCAGTTACTTCCAAATGCTCTTTCAGGCACATTCAACTTATACTATCCCACAAGTAAAAGGAAGAAGAAAGAAATCACATAGTCAGTATCTGCTTTTATCAGTATTTGTAGAAAAGCACAGCTCTTCCAGCAGAGAATCCTGATTTACAAAACACTGGGCCTGAAACACAAATTTTAAAATTAATACCATGTTTCTATATACAGATTTAGTAATAGCAAATTTTAGCAGCATACTGGGAAATGCTTCACAAACTATAATGGCACCAATTGAACTTATATACACTGAAAACAAATCAAAAACTTAAAATTCAGACTGGGGTGACAAGAGGGATGCATTTTATGCAGGCATGAAAGTGGCCATGGCAGAAAAAGGCTTAACTTTTCCCACATAGGAATATGCAAAACATAATTAACATTTCAGCAATTATTGACTACCCTACACACCACATTATGCATATATAAAGCCACTAAAATTGTCTAACATTTCTTTAGGAACAAATAAGAATTTTATTTTAGTCAATGTCCTTACATCAGACCAAAAATGTTAATCTCATATTTATACCGATCTAATTTGTTTTTTTGCAATTATTGCATTTTTGCATCAATCTCAGGAAGTCCCTAGATGACTTCCAAAAAGGCGGAATTCCGCCTTTTGGTGGAACTCTTTCACCCCTAATTTCATGTTAAAAATTGTGATTTGTTAAAAGCCACCCCCTCTACATTTTAAACAAACTGGCCCATCTCAGAACTCTTAACTCCAAACTGGTTTCATTGAAATAAATAAAACAATTTAACAGAACTCAAGACAGGATGAATTTTATTAGCATGGTTCAGTATAAATACAGTACTAAAAACAGGGTGCCCACTCTTTTTCAGGAAAGGACATTGAAGGACTTTCAAGGACCTTTAAGAAAAAATTCAAGGATGAATTTTTCAATGTCCTAAACTGCAATGAATAAATATATCAACAATTGTGTGTTGTATTATGATTCTCATTATCTCCATAAAATATCTATATGCATTGCATTAACTTTTTCTGTATGTTCAAAACTCCCAATTTCTCAAACCAAAATTATCATAACAATAAAACACTTAATATCTATTTTAGAATTATGTAGAGGTATGTATAACACATTAAGTCACTTTTGTATGATTTTTAGATTTATGCTAATACCAAATTTTCATCTAATTATTTATATCATACTTTATAATATAACATTTATTTTTTACCATTAATAAAAGAAATATTTAAATTTAATGAATTGAAAAAAATAAAGATTTTAATAACATATTAGCTCACTTTCATATTGAAATTTCAACACAGCAAAATTAGAAAACTTACATGTTATTCAGAAAAAAAATCCTTTCTTCACTTTCACATTTACAAGTCTCGACATAATTGATGGATTTTGGATGCACGTCATTTTTGAAATACTTCTGTGGGGTAACCAGTTTTGTACACATTGAATTAAATACCAAGAATGAAAACAGATACTTTAAACATTTTGGAAACACAGGCATGGGGTGTGGAGACTGAATGATCTTTTCTTTAGTGGGCAATATTTCTGGACAGTATGAAGTAGTCATATTTTATCACTAAATGTGAGAAACGACACACAATACCAGCATTTAAATTTTTCTTTTACTTTCGGCTTATCTTCAAGTTTTTACGATAGACAGTTTCAGTTATTAGTAGTTAGGCACGCACTAGAAAACAAATTATGGATTCGAAATCCATTGAATTAGGTTTCCACCACAGAGAAATTAAAAAGATTCTATGGATTTTATCATTAAAATGGTTTTAAACACCTTACATATGGCACAGTACGAAAGCAAGACCATGGTGTATTTCTGTTATTATAAGAAAACTGAACCAAAGAAATTAACATCAGTATTTGTAATTGGTAGCCAATTATAAGAAAAAAAAAATCTTAGCAACAATGAATCTCCAAATTTTGAAAAAAGTTCTTTACTGAATGACAAACTTTTTTCAGGTAAAAAAATATTTAACAAATGAAAATACTGTAATTAATTTTTAAATAATTAGAATTTTTTTCTACTCAAATGTCAGTACTTTTAACACAACATTAAATTTATCATTGTTAAAATATAATTAACAAGTATATTAAAAAAATATTAAGCAAATGGGTGAATAATTTGCAATTATTCACTAAACCCATTTTTTTTTTTGAGTTCAGAATCTATTTCTTTTATCAATGATTGTTTGTCTTGAGCTGTCTTTCTAAAGCTATTTGATTTAACAATACAGTTAAAATTATGAGTATCTTCTGCTTTTGTTGCCAAGTCATCAGCAGATTTAAATAAATCTAATACTTCATTTTCTACAGATGTTTTTCTTTTTTCATACTTTCTATTTCATCCAGTATTTGTTTTTTCTTTTGGGCTACAGCAGAATTAGCCTTGTCTCAAACCTTTTCTTCTCAATTTATTACATATCTTTGCCTAGCACATCTGACATTACTCAGAAGCAATTTTGAAAACTCCACCTTTTCCATGCCACCAATGTTACTTAGATGGTCATATAATCATTGTTTGTGAAACAATAGTTTTCTTTCATATTGTCAATTATTAGTTCCTTATTAATGGAGAATCCTTCCTCTCTCCATTGATGCCTGTCCATGCGAGAACAACAGCAGCTTTTTAGTTACTTCCCACAACAGATCATAGTTTTTACTTGAGGATAAATGTTCATAAAATAACTCATCTATTCTCAATTCCTCATAATTGTTATCAAAAAGTTGAAAATCTGAATACTGCTGCAACACTACTTATAAAATCCTTTAACTGCAGCATAATAGTGTCAACACCACCAGGTTTCAGATGACTTGCATCCACAAGAATTTCTAGAATAATCTTGAAACTTTTTAAGCAAGATTTTTTTTCAGCACTCATTTAATTTAGGATCTAAACACTTCATGTGCCGCACAAGAGCATACTGCAGTGGGCATTTAGTGAGCAATTTTTTTTTTTTGACAAGGTTTTGCAAAATTGAACTGCATTTCATACGAAATTCTATTATTTGCTTTTCACTTACATTTGATGGCAAAATCTTCACCTCTTTTTCAGCCTGGAATCCAATATCAATCATCCTATAAGTGGAACAATTTTTATTATCTTGGATCAATTTTTAGAAGTGCCATAATGGTCTTTGTTTGTTCTAATACATCCATTTTAACAAAGCGACTCATCAGATTCCTTAACATTTTCTTTAAGTCTTTAGCCATGAATGGCAGCATTGGCTTAACTGCCTGATACTTTTTTAAAAAGGGACTCCGTTGCTTTGCAATAGAATTAAAAATATAATTTGGCAAGTGCCAATGGATCCTTCACCCATTTTTGGACAATATTAAAGAAAACTGTGCAAGGATTATTTACAATTTTCTGGGCTACTAAAGTTTCATACTTCAAAATAAAGGGCCAAATTTCTATAGCACGTTCACACACAGCCACCTGTGTGAACAGAATTTTAGTGGCATTTTTACAGCATTATCTACATTTAAATAACCCTCACGCCGTGCCTGTGAATCTTTAAATAACCTGCACAGGCTTGAGAGAAATTTTTCTATTTCCCAATCACTCACAGTAGTAGCATGTCTCAAGCATTATGCACTATGTGCAATCCACGGGTACCAGTGTTTAAGAGAGATGCATTTGAATTGGTCAATAAATCATCATCTTGAAATAAAGAAAAAACCTTTAAATTCACATTCTGCCCAACCATAGAAAACTGAACTGTATTTTTTAAAGGCAAATCCTTCAAAGATTGCTTAAGTTTATCTAATAAAATGTCTGCACTTGCGTAGCCTAAAAACACAGAAGTCAGATACTGTTATGTTACTCTGTTCTTGTCCCAAAATCTTTTATGGATGTCCATTTGTTTTTGTTGAAAGTATTTATTTAAACTCTCAACAAACGAAACAACAAAATCTTTGGTTTCATTAATCTGTTGCAACAAAAGTGATTTAAAATGGGGTGCCAAGATAAAGCAGCAAATATATGAACATTTTGTTTGTCCAAAAGAAAAGTTGAGAGCCGTTTCACTGTCTGGAAACATCAATCGAAACAACTTATCAATTCCAGCACATGATCTGTATGAATAATGGCTTTCTACCACTTTTAAAGCCCATAATATTTCGGCTTTTGTAGGATCTTTTCTGGGTAAACAACCTGCTGTTGATGATGATGATGAAGATGGCTCTGGTGATGATGGTGTTTGTATGTTGGTGCCGGTACTTTTTCAAACAGTCCATCTAAGGTGGAATTTCGATTTTTGTTTTCAGAACGGGCCACATGCCTTTTGCTTTTCATGTGGCTTCACAATACAGACTCCACCATGGATGAAATATGAATGTTCTTTAAGCATAACAAACATCTCGCAACATGATTATTGCCGCAATCCTTACCAACCCACGTGGAATACTTGGGATTGTGCAACCAAAGATCACTGAAATTGCACTTATGACTCGTATTTATTAAACACAAGAACAAGAAAATTCCAATATCTAACAATTAGATGACAAGTAGAGACATCTCAAAGCAAAACACACTAAGCCAACAAAAATCAAAGAAATTTTTTTTTTTTCAGTCACTACACGCACATTGCAAAGAACTTTCCGGAAAAGCAATGTAAGGAATCCCTACTCAGTAATGCCATGAGCATTGTGTGTAATCCTATGCTATTGCCAGATACATAAGAGTAATATAATACTCTGTGGCCAAAAATAAAAAGCGCAACCAAAATACGGAAAATGGACCAACACAAACAAATAACTTCAACTTTTTGTTCTCATGGAACATAAGCAGCAAGCAGGACCTGTTAGCATGCACAATTTGTCAATCACGTCTACCATTTCATTCGCAGTCCCGTGGGCCACCTGTTGAACTGCCTCCTTCCCCAACAAATGACAAAAATGCAAAAAAAATAATAACAACAACAATAATTTTCCGAATTTTCATTTAAGAGAGCTGAATGTTTGACATATACCATAGCTTGGTCTTATAAGGTTAGCACTTTTTTTTTTTTTATTAACCCTCCAAGTGGTTTGAATGTGCTATGCGCGTTCAAGGTCGCCCCTTTCTAAAACTGCTCAACCTCATGAGACTAATTCTTTCTCTATAGCTTCGAAAGTGGTTTGACCGCACCAGGCGCGATTCCCCTGACTACTTTGTAAGTCGGTTTGCACGCATGGAATGCATTCACTATTGTCTTGGGGATTAATGGCTTGGTGTGTTTCTAATGCAGGAGCAGCAATCTATAGGGCAGGGTACTCTGAAATCTGTAATCCCTATTTCGTCTTTCAAAGGCTGTTTCCTCAGTCACCTTAATTTACATTCTTTCAAATAAAAGTCACCTTTGCACAAGTGTGGATTGTAGTGTTAAAACAGCAGGTGTATTTCACCAGCCTCCCCCTCCCCCCACGGAATTTTTTAATTTTTCAGACACCATTTGTTTGTACTACGTATGAACTTCGTTTTTTTCGTTTGAACAGCAATACTTTTTGAGATATAAAAAAAAAAAATAATAATATTGAGAATTTACAAATATATATAGGAAGCCGACCATTTCACAAGCCCCCCCCTCCCCACTTTTTTTAAATATCTCAAAAACTATTGTGGTTCAAACGAAAAAATGGAGTTCATTCCAGGTTATACGTGGTACAAACGAATGGTGCCAAAAAAATTTTAAACTTCCGTGGGGTGCTATCATTTCACCCCCCCCTTTGTTTTACAAATATCTCAAAAACGTTTGTAGTTCAAAAAAAAAAACCCAAAAAAAACGGAGTTCATTCCTGTTCATACATGGTACAAACGAATGGTGTCTGAAAAATTTTAAAATTCTGTGTGTGTGTGTGTGTGTGCGTGCGCGCGCGTTTGGGGGGGGGTGCGTGAAATGCACCTATCAACAGCATCGAATGAACCCGCTTTGAAGCAGATAAAGAAGAAACAAGAAGGGGAAATCTCCGCCTTGCCGTAAGGAAAATGAAAGAAACGATATGATAGTTTTCCCCGCAGCAGAACAAGTGCTGTAGGGTAGCAAACACTCAACTCCTCTTGCAGTAGATGGGGGCGGATGATCTAATCTTGACCTACTTAACTCCCCGTTAGACCACAGTGAACCCTTTCTCACAGTGATGCACCTGCTTTGAAGCTTACTCTTTTTGACTTCCGATGTCAATGGGGGATTGCAGAAAAAAAAGTGAAAAATAACAAAAGGAAAAGATCAGAAATTTTGATCAAAATTTTTCGGCTATGGGGTTTTAAAATTCAGGGACTTTCCAGGCTAATTAAAGAAATTCAAGGACATACAGGCCTTGAAATTTTCTTTTGAAATTCAAGGACTTTCCCAGTTTTCAAGGACGTGTGGGCACCCTGTAAAAAAAGAATTTGGGGATACTGCAATATCAGACTAAGTAACACAAAATATCAACAAGCTGCAAGCCTGTGGATGAAAAGTCAACCTATGAGTGGCAACAGTCAACAACAAAAAGGGATCAGAACATGCAAAACAAGACCAACTGTGCACTTTACTAAAGCAAAAAGCAAACAGAGTACAAATAATCTGCTCATCAAGCCATTGTCATTCAGGTGTGTTTCAGCTGAATGACGTCTCAGCAATGTGATTAACCAGAATCACACAGAGCTATCAAAAGGGGTTGGCCAGACACAGGAGATAGTAACAGAAACAGCCGAGAATGTTTCAAAGGGTCATCAGTAGACTCTACGAGGCATTTCCAGGAGACCAGAACAGCAAAGACAACCAGGGCAAGGTCAGCCAACATCGACAACAGCATAAGATAACTGGTATTTGAGTTTATTGGCTGATAGGATCTGCTGAAAAAAATGCAACAGAACACTGTAATGCCTGTTTACTGTGGCTACTGGATAATGCATATCAACAGCACAAGATAACTGGTATTCGAGTTTATTGGCTGATAGGATCTGATGAAAAAATGCAACTGAACACTGTAATGCCTGTTTACTGTGGCTACTGGATAATGCATATCTACACAGATTATACAGAATAAATTCCACCAAACAGAACTGTATTCCTGTTGACCGATGACGTATATACCCAGCCATCCCTACACATAACCGGAGAGAGCCTACACAGAGTGTGTTGAAGACTATCATATCATGGTTAGGACTGTCTAAATTTTTTTTTTTTTTTTTGATTGGAGGTTTAACGACTACTGTGAGCAACTCAATGGGCTATAAGCAGTCGCCCGTCCCTAATTTAGGGTCACTGGTTCCAGGGAAGGGAGAAAGAGCCAGTGCCGTAAGACAAACACAACATCTATGCCTGACCGTGATTTGAACCTGGACCCCTTTCGGACGAATGATCAGAGGCCATCGCTTAGACCACTGCGCCACTGTTGAAATCGATGCTGTTATTTTCATGGATGAGTTGTGGTTCAACCTGCAGTTGGATAATCATAGCATCTTTCCCTGGTGTGAATGAGGAATGTGGAATAATCCAGCCTTCATGCAGAAAGATGCCTTTGGTGGCGACAGAAACCTTGTATGAGCGGGCATCAGCACTGTTGACCATACAGATGCCTACATCATCTGGAATGAACTCCTGATGGTGGTCAGGTATGAAGATGAGATTCTGTGAACTATAATTGCACCCTATGCCTTGGTACTTGGGGATGTGTTCTCTTCATGGATGATGCACCTGCCTCCATGCCTTCTGGGCCTCATCCCCATACAGCACAAGTGGGATGCAACAGGAAAACATCTTGCAGCTCGCTCGTAACAGGGAGTGGTTGAGAATCAACCAAGTACTGCCAAGGTTCATACTCTTCCAAACACTTTTTAAACCCGAATTATGATATGTGTGTACTGTCGGTTGGTCAGTAGGTAGGTATTCTAGTAAGTTCAGACCATTTAACCTTTGCTCGGGCAGGCACACCTTTAATGATCTGCCGCTATCCCTTGCCCCCAGTTGGTTTATTTTGTTAACTTTGAATTGCCCCTTCTGTTTTGGTATTTTTTTAAATCATTTTATTTTGTGGAATGTTTTGAAAGAGTGCATTATTTTCATATTCATCTGCTGGTGACACTTTTTATTTTTGATGCATTTTTTGATGCAACGAAGAGACAAAGGGTCCGCGCATGAAGTACAAACAATTCCTGGAAGTTCCACGCTCCGGCAAGAACACGTCCCTAACCCCAGTAAACAGAAGCCCATCACAATTTGCAAATATGTCATTCCACTTATTTTAATCCCACAGCTGTTGCTTTACTCTGTAGTGATATCATAGCCAAGGCACCAACTATCCACACACTCCCCTGGACTGAACACAAGTTCTGCGCTATTTGATAAGCTTGGTGTTTTTATCAGAACTACACACAAATCTCCTCTACATGTTTTCAACACAATTATTTAACACATGCTCTTTCATATCATTACTTAAAAAACAAAACAATTTTTTTTCAAGTACTATTTACAGAGCCTTAAACCTTTTCAAGTCCTTGAAAGTACTTAAAAATGAACTCTTTTTATTCAAGGACTTTTCAAGGAGTGTACAAACCATTGCTTTCAAATATTTGGCATCAGTTCAGCTGCGCAGCACACGCGAAACAATTTTATGGGAAACATTGACTGGTATATGGAGCCAGCACTTTCTTTACAAGACATTTCCCCCTGGTTGCCATGGCCATAATGCGTCGAACATCCCTTGACGAAAGCTTTTGTTTGCAACCGGAACCCTTTTAAACCTTGATAGCTTTTTTCATTGCATTTTCTACCGCACCTTTTGACTTTTTAATTGCAACAGCTATCTCATGGTATGATTTCCCTTCACCACGAAGTTTCCATATCTTTCGAACCTCTACTGCAGTTAACTACTTTCCACAAGACATTGTTATTACACAAAACGACATATGCAGTGTCTTCGAGAACACGTTCACCTACGCAGACTTTGCTCTTATTTGCATAACACATGCAACGTTATGGAAGTTTATTCGTTTTTCTTGGAACTTCTTCTCGTGTCCTTATATTTATGGACACCTTAAAAAAACGTAAAATTTATTTTACAACCATTATAAAAGGTTGTCTGAGATTCCAAATCTCATGTTTGAAACTAATGTAGGTTCGGTATACCACGTCATGCACATAATGCGTCAATGTGCGATTCCTTTGTACTTATCTACAAAATACAACTGTCCTTATACGTAATTATGAGCAGCAGTGTATCACTTACATATCAATAAGCTATTCTCTGAGATTCAGAGGTTTGCTCCAAAAAGAAATACAAACTACCAGATAATTTTTACTTACTGTTGCTGTATCAAACTTCTCCATTTACAGCGATCTTGACATACAACTCGGGCTTCACTGAAATTCATCACATGTCATACACAAGATCTTCTATACTTCATACTAATAATCTTTTTCTCATGCAGACACTCCTGAATCTGATCCTTCCATGACTTCCTTGGCCTTCCTCTGCCTTTCCGTCCTGCCACTTGGGCTACAAAGATTTTCTTAGTAAGCATCTAATCACTCATTTCAACATGGCCAAACCACCGAAGCATATTAGTCTCCACCTTGCTAACAACATTTTGCTTCACATCACACATCTGCAACACATCTTCATTCTTCGCACAATCGGAACATGTCTTACCACAAACACCCTATAAGTAACGCATTTCTCCAGCACACAAAAAACTTTTGTTTCTTCTGTAGTACCCAGGTTTCACTGCCATACATGAGTAGGAACAATTACACTTTCATACACAGCCATGTGGGACTCTCTTGAGAATCTATCATTCCTGTGAAAACCTCCCAAACCAGCCATAACTTTCAATGAAGAATTCACTCGCCTACTAATTTCACATCCAATTTGTTCTCTCGGTCAAACATGCTCACCTAGTCAATCACTGTGCCATTTAGACTTACATTACATTTAGTGCTACTAGTTCCTCTCTCAAAAACCACAACTTTGGGTTTTCCCTTATTTATACTGTTTGAATTTCATGCAAATTTTATACTTCCGGGACAACATTCTCTGCAACTCACTTTTGCTGTCTGCCAACAGGACAGTGTCATCAGCATACAGCAATCTAATGGATATCTCAAATGACATATCGTCTAAACATTCAATGAAATTTTTTTCATGTAATTCAAATCTTGAAAGTTGGCAAGTCTGCTGTGGTAGTTGTTTTACAATTTGTTCTATGTAAATCAGATCTAGATCGCTCTGCCTAAACAGTGAGCTATAAGTTTTACTCTAATTTTTAGTGATAATTAGTAATCAAAATGCCACAGAACACAACATTTTGTTCAATCTGGTTGGCAGAGGACAAAAATGGTGCACTAGTCAGTGACTGGTGTGCTCTAAATGATGTATTTTCAGAGATGTGTTTTGTGTTCAGCAAAAATCTCTACATTTCTGATATGGGATTTCTACAAGTACTTTCACATGCTGATGGCATAAAATGTAGAAAAACAGTGAAAAGTATGGTCAATCAGACTATTTTTAAATCCTTGAATAATGCTTTAATATTACAGGGTGTCTACCAAATTTGGGAAACACAATTTCATGACCAATAAAAAATTTTCATGATGACTTTTAAAAGACTTCAGTATATACACCTATCCAGGCTGCAGTATATGCACACACACTAAAGTTGGGGGGCACAATTCCCTCTTTTTATTTCTATGGAAAAAGTCCCCTGCTGTTCTGCTAGTAACAAAAATCTATTCATCATATTGGGACTGTGTGCACTTAAAAAGTTGAAATACTCACCATTTTGCTACAAGATTTCACTACAAACCCTTCAATTTATAATTGAAAAATGTCCTGACTCTATAAGTAGCATAATGCAAGTTGCTAAATTGATCTTAAAATTGTGTAAACAAGATTATGTACATGTATTTTTATGCTAAGACATTTTGTGCTCTATCAGTTTTCTTTGTGGAGGAGAGAACAAATGCCCCCCCCCTTTTTTTGACACTTTAAAAAATTGTTCCATGGATTGTGCCTTATGTGGTCAGTGCATGGAGAATTACTTAAGAATTCGGCCAGAAAATGAAAAATTGCTAAAAATAAAAATACACCCCCCTCCTCCCAAAGCAAAATTTGTGACTTTCTCTTGACTTTCACAATTTTCATTACTAGTACACACATATTAGAACGTGGTAACCAAAACTTCAGAATAGAAGCTAACAGAACTGAATGACGAGATTGATTGCAGAAGCACTAATAGTATTAACGGCTGTGAAGAACAATGGTTTGTTTGCAAGTTGCAATGATTTTAAGCAGAAGCGCATTAGTTGAAAGCTTTGACAGAAGTAAACTAAGATGATACCGCCTATACAAAATGAGGAACTGGACAAAATAACAACAAAAAACTTTTGGACCACAATACAATGCATCAGTACAATCTCGGTTTAGAATTGCCTCCTTAAAATCAACTTATTCATAATTTGCTAAATACTGGTAATGACCCATTCTACACAATTTTACGATGTAGTTTTAAAATATATTTTTTCTATTTGGTCTATTCTCATATCCACTGAAGTAGGGGAAAACATGATCAGATAAAATCTTTTTTTGTAACCAGAATTTCTTCTGCATTTCATATAATAACCCTATGGAACCCATATTGTATATTCTGAAATATTTCCCTTCCACTCCTATCTGTGCAATCCATGTGTATGTCTACATATGGTTGCTATTGCAGTATCTCATAAGTTTTTTTTTTTTTTTTTTGAGCAATGTACTTTCACAATGCTGATATTTTTGGGGGTGGGGACAGACTATGCTGATCATACACAAGATGCATGATCTTTGAATTCACCCTTTCTGAAATGTTTATGGTGCCATTTTAACTATTTACAAACTGTGCAACAATTGACAGCATATACACATTCTGAAGTTATCCCCTACATAAATAATTTTCTCTTGGAGCAAGTTATTTGTACAATTAGTTACCTTTATGCTACACTTCAGGGATTTAAAAATATCTAAAATGTTAGATGCCCAGCTGGGCATGTGCAGAAAATAAATTTACCTGTCCAGGTAGTGAAAGTACAGAAAAATTTGTCCTTTAAAAAAAAAAAAAAAACAAAAAAACTTTTTTTTTTTTAGGTTAAAAAGTACAATGAATGTTTTTTGGTACTCCTTTTGCCAAAAGTAAATAACATTTGGAGTAGAGCATCCCCAGTGTCCGTATGTAGATCTAAAAACAGTTGTAGAAGTGATATACAACTGACTGCAACAGTAATACACAAGAAAGATGATAACGAACTTTCAGTTGTAATTAGCATGTCTTTTGAATCCCTTCTGAAGCAAATTAAATTTCCCAAAGTTATTGAAAGTCAATGCAACCAGTTAGAAAAAAATTAACCGGATTTCTACAGTCTATAAAACATCCCGAAACAGAAACAGCTACTTACTTACAACAGTGGCTAAAAAGTATGCTAAAAAAAATTAACAAATGGTACACAAAAAGCTTTTCTGAGCAGAAGAAAGGTATCAGAGACAAAATGGTTTTCAAATAAAAAAATTAAAAGAAAATATATAAAGGAAACATGATATAATTCTATGTCTTCTAAAGGAAGAATTTTGAATAATGGAAAAGCTGAAAATAAGCGAAAAATATTCTTCATGGGAAAAGCTATAAGGAAAAAACTTTTCAAAAATACGTCTCCTGGAAGCAGAGACAGTGAGAAAAAGGTTTTGACCTTTACGCCCCCTAGCAGGAAAATATGTGCATTATTTAAAGATAAATCTCCACATTTCTATTATAGCAAACAGCATACAGTAAAAAATAAATTTCTCAATAGGGATTTTAGAAGTGGAGATACAGCTGCAAACAGAGGTACACAACCACCACCTAGCAACAGAACTGTAAACTACAAAACTCCTCTAATACTAAACTAAAATGTTCCACATGGTAAATGGCATGCAGTGTTGAAAGAAATTTTTAAATGACACATGTAAAAGCAGAGATATTAAAAAAAGCAGATTAAAGGTTGATGCTCCTAGTGGTGAAATTGTGCATCATTTTGGAAAGAAAATACAAAGAGTTTTCATTGTTAGTAGTACCCGACTGAAAAAGTTTTTTTCAACATTTTGGTTTACTGCAGATATTGCAGTAAACCAAAATGTGAACTTGCACCCTCTAGTGGCAAACCTGTGTGGTAAGAAAAATAATAAATCACATGAGATACATTTTGCAGCGGAAACGCTCTCCAACAAATGAAATTTTTTTCAAATCGGACACATACAAGCAGAGATATTGAACAAAAATATGATATACATCTACACCCCTGGTGTAAAAAACTAGGCATTATTTTAAGGAGAAATATTCTGAAAAGGTTTTTCAAGAGGAGTAGTATCTGCCCACCAAAGAAGTTTTTCAATTGAGTTTTCAGAAGCTCAGATTTTGCTGCAAATACGGCAGAAGCAGAAATAAACACTTACAATCCCCTGGTGGCCAAACCATTCTTTGGCGAAAATCAGAAATTATAATCAAAACATTTCTCATGAGGAGCTGTATCCAATGTAGGAAGAATTTTTCAAATCGGAGGACTGGGAATAGAGAGAAGAGGTACAACATTAAATTATTCGAAAGAGGTACTTTTCCTATCTTTTCTGGTTCTACTATACCAAGCATGCACTTCTCTACACGTCTTTCAGCTGTCAGCAGCTTCTGAATGTCTTTTCTCGTTCAAGTCCATGGCTCTGATTTATAAACAAGAACTGGAAGGATGCACTGATTAAACACTTTTCCTTGCAGAAATAATGACAAGTTGCTTCTGAAAATTGCATTGACTCTTCTCCCAAATGCACTGCAGCCAAATTTCAATTTCTTTTTTGATGTGGCCCTTGCTTGATATCTGTTGTCCAAAGTAACTTAGTATATATCTTTGTCCATGTACAAATATTAGGGGGAAATTAAGACAGACCAAGAATAATACAAACACTTCTAAATATAAAATACCCTTCAAAACTTATCTAGTATTGCAATACTTTTGTAACCAGCATAAATCCAAATCCAAAATTTTTCAATTACAATGGCATGGCACTGAACACCAGATTTCCAAGCAACTCTGAGCATTCAATCTAATCCTTCTAGGCACTACTTATGGTTCCTCACTCATCAGTTTCCAGCACATCTACACACGCACATGCATTTTAACTGTACTAAAAGGAAACTCCGATTTACCAATTTCTAACATATTGAAAAAAAAAGGAACTAACATTAAAAAACTCACAAAATACCTTACATATTAACACATCTGGTATAATAAGGAAAAATAAACATACACTGAAAAAGATACAGCATTTATACATTTTTTTGACAAGTAAAAATGTCATACCAGCCACTACTTGGCAATAAAAATCATGTCACAGATTTACAAGAAACCGCACATTGCATCCAAACATTTCTTGAGAAGCGTAGGTGACATAAAGAAAACCGTCTTCATCTTTGCTTTCCCTATAAACTTCTGCTAATGTTTTAGACATACTAGCTATGCTTCTATTATTAATAAGCAAATAGAACGCCTGATTAGATTTCAGCTGCATACGATTTCTGCAAGTAAAAAAAGTTGGCACATGAAATGATCTTACAATCTCTATGTACTTCATGCAAACAAAAATTGCAAATCAATTAAACACACCTGTGAACAAAATTGAGTCAAATACAAGTGATCATGTTATCACCGAGAATAGGCCACAATTTTTTATTTAACAATATCTTTTCTATATATTTTATTCCTTATGATGGAAACAAATTAAAATTAAACATGTTGCTTGTACATATATTGATTATCTTCAACAAGTGAAAAATATTAGTGTTCACTTTTAACACATTATATTCTGGATATCGGAAGTTAAAAATTCCTTGTATTTAAAACATATTATTATAAAATAGAATAAAAAGGCTTAACTCAATGTTTTTTGGTGGTGTCTTCTTCCTTTTATTGCTTTCAATTTTTGAAGTTGAAGTAAAATGTCATTATCATTCATGCCAGGAATTTTGGTGACATATTCACGCTTGCAGGTACACCCCCCCACCCCCACCCCCCCCGCCGTAGGTGAGTATGGCTTAAAAAATGAAGTATTGGTTAAAACAAATGACCAAACGAAAAGTTCGAAAAAAACCATGACCTTATACTGACTTTAAAAACCCTTTTTAGGTAAAAACATCGAGAAACCTCCTGCATTCTTCTAGGTATTTTTCGTAGAAGATCACAAAGGTGAGTATGCAAGTCTTGAGAAGAAAAACTTTGGTCAGAAACCTTAATGGAACAGATAAAAAGGTATTTTGTGAGTTACTTTTTATCTGTTCCTTTAAAGGTTTCTGACCAAAGTTTTTCTTCTCAAGACTTGCATACTCACCTTTGTGGTCTTCTACAAAAAATACCCAGAAGAATGCAGGAGGTTTCTCAATGTTTTTACCTAAAAAGGGTTTTTAAAGTCAGTATAAGGTCATGTTTTTTTTTTTTTTCGAACTTTTTCATTTGGTCATTTGTTTTAACCAAGACATCGTTTTTAAGCCATACTCATCTTAGAAGAACCAAGACTTCATTTTTTAAGCCATACTTACCAACAGGGTACTTGTAAGCGTGAATACGTCACCAAAATTTCTGGCATGAATGATAATGACATTTTACTTCAACTTCAAAAATTGAAAACAATAAAAAGAAGACACCAAAAAACATTGTGAGTAAAGCCTTTTTATTCTATTTTACAATAATATCATGTTTTAAATACAAGGAATTTTTAACTTCCGACGTCCAGAATATAATGTGTTAAAAGCGAACACTAATATTTTTCACCAGTTGAAGATAATCAATATAAATATCTTTTCTATCATGTTTTGTATATATATAACACAAAGTGAAATTTCAACTTGCACTTCCATACGGTATCTCGAACAATATTTTTAAACAGATATTTTTTTTGCTTACAGTGAATAAAAGAAATTGAATTAGATGATCACAATTTTCAGAGATATTATTTATAGCTGAACTTCTGATTTTAAGAATTTCCCCACTTTGCTGCAAAAGTCTAAAAAAGCATCAAAACACTACATTCCAAGATTTACCACTAAGAATTGAAATCATGGGGAAATTCTAATGCTTTTTACTAACCAAATGGGTGGGTGATCTTAGGAGGAGAGGGAAAGGGAAAGGGGGAAAAAAGAATTCAATATTTAAATATATTTAGAACTGATTTTTACTTTTAAGTATTTCAAAACTAAAAAAAAAGTCCAAAACTTTTGAATTCAGTTCCAAGACCAAAATTTTCATTGTATTGATCATTTTCTTGGTTGAGTTTATAGCACAAGGGCTACAGAACATGCAAGAAAATTCCAGAAAAATGCAAGATCATAAAAAAGAAATTTGTCTCCAAATAATTTTTTGCAGATGCTTTTTCATCATTTACTGGAATACAGCAGAAATGCTTTAAAAAAAAAAAAAAAGAACATGTTAACGAATAACTGTTTTCTTTCATGAAGCCCATTCTTTCAAAATATAAGTATAATTAAGATAAACCATATCTTCTATGTACTTTCATGGACAGATTGATCTTTGTATTTTTGATAAACAAAACATGGTCTCATTTCTCAGTGTCTGCAATAGTAGCATTTGTAATGCAATTATTACAAATGCTATATTCACACACACACACACACACACACACACACACACACACACCAGATTTACAAAATGTTCATAACTTCAAATTGAAGACTTGATTTACCCTACCACAAAATACATCTATTATGAATATTTTGTGCTTCTATGATTCCTTAACATATATGAAAAAATAAAGCAAAAATAAGTCAAATACAAAATAAACTTAAGCCACTCAGTAGGAAAATTTATACATGTAAATCAGAAAACATATGAATTATTTTGATCAAAATGGCTAGCAAGCTCAAAGGATTTTTCTTTTCTTTTCTTTTTTAAGTGCTAATATTGTGCAGAATACAATATGTACTGATGATGTAAGTTAGAAGAAATGGTGTTAGGCAACTGGAAAGTGCATAAAGAATTTTGGGAAGGCAGCAGCAATGTGATGAAAAAACAATTCTATACCATCTTCTGAAGACTCACCTGCTAAATATATAGATTTACACTCCTGAGGTGGAATATTGGGCATAACAAACTGTGGAACATGTATAATTCATCGCAAGGCCCAAAAATTTCAAAATTGTAACATGCCCAGTCAGACATGTAAAAAAATAAGTAAATAAAAAAAGCCTGAACTAAATATTTTTACACACCCACACACACACACACACACACACACACACACACACACACACACACACACACACACACACACACACACACACACACACTATTTTGTCTAAACATTTCTGAAACAAAAAATAAGAATGAGTACTTTCACTGCATTTCATAAACACCCCTCCCCCTCCTCCCATCCAGCAATAAAATATGAACTCTTATATGGGTCATTTCATGTTAAGTCAGCACAAAAAAAAAAAAAAAAAAAATGTTTTTGACCTGAACCTTTTAATTTTAATGAAACTTGGTGAACTTGCAAGGTTTATACAGAAACTAATGAGTGCAAAATTTCAACTTCGTACATATACAATACTTCTATAGTTATAGAAATTTGAAAATTATTGAAAGAGGCATTTTTGTCCCAACCAACCTATCATAAATGTCGATAACTGTAGACTTAATTGGTCAACAGAGCTTATATTGGGCCCGTTTGAAAGCTTAGTACAGAAGCTTTCTTTTGCAACATCACACAAATAATATTGCGGGCAATTTAGTTTTCAAGGTCATCTGCTTTGACCTTTAATTTCGCAAAACACACCCATTAATTTTATTAAATAAAGCAGAGGGAAGAAGCTTCTTAGTAGTAAGAACATTGGTTGAGAAATGAAGAAACATTCCTTTTTTTTTTTAACTATTTATCCTATAATGAGTTAGATTTTTCACATGCCCTAGGCATGTCAGGCAATACAATTTTTGGGCCCTGAAAGGGGGTATGACTAGTGGAGCCTTTGGATTTACATACAGTAGCTTGTTTGGAAGTTTAACATCAACCATGAGCAACTCTGAAGGCCACAATCAGTTGTCCAACCTTAAATTATGTTCACTGGCACCAGGGAAGGAAAAGAGAGCCAGCCAGTACTTTAAACCACATGCACCACAAATGCTTCAAATAGGACTGAAAGCAAGGCCTACCTCAACTAGAAGCCAAAGCCTCAGACCAACTGGCCATTGAGACAGCTACAGCAGTTTGAGAAGTATGGCACGTGCACCCCAATGAATGCTGCAAGATTTTAAATTCACTACATCTGGGCTCAACACGGTGTCAAATTGATTATTTTCAATAATGAATGATAGGTCACGGCAGGGTTAATTTAAAATTTAATAAGTGTTGGTAACAGTATGTTGCACTTTCAAGGTCCACATTCTTTCTTTGCCTTAAAAATATATAAATAAATAAAAATAATAATTAGGATAACCCAAAACATTTTTATGTATCTATCCAACTACAAGTGCAACAATAACACACAAGCACAAATAACCTTTCTAGATAGTCCTTCAATATGCAAATAAAACATGCTGATGAAGTTTGAAAATTTTTTTTCATATAACTCAAATTTTTGAATGTCACAAATCAGACTATGATAATAAAAAAACATTGTCCTTGTTCTATCAGTTTTCTATTTACTACTAAATTTCATGCCACCAGTTACAGAAAAAATAAGTGATTTTTTTGGTCCAAATTACAGATTTCTCAGCATTTAGGGGGGGCAACACTAAAAACTTTTAGCAAACCATGAGAAACACCAGCAGATTTTCTTATATCTGGCATTTAGGCTTTTAAACTGAAAAAATGAATACCACATTCACAAAGCTGCCCCATAAAAGAGAAAAGTTAGCTAGTGGGAGGTCTTGCAAATAGGATGGTGATTAAACACCACTTCACTTTTCTCAAAGAAGCTTTACTATGTGGGCAGAACAAACAGGTGCAATGCCATGACAAAAGAACTGTCTCTTGAAATCACTTCAATACCTTTGGGTGCTCTTTGGCCAATCATGGCCCTTGCGCCATAAAAATCAAACAACCAATACCTTTGCTAGAATCTGACATAGTTCCAAATTTGTTTCAAGCATGAACTTCATGTGAACCATTTTGTGTGTCAAAAATAGTCATTTTTTTCTTCCTGTACTCCTGCAAGTAACACTTTTTGGGCCTTTGCAATAGTTTTCCCCCAGCAATCACAATTTCATTTTTTCATGATACTGAAGTACCCATGTTTTACCTCCAAAAGTGATGTAATCGAGAAAGTTTAATACAACTATTGCAACAAACAATCCAGAGCTTAATACTACTGTTACAACAAAATTTTTGGTAAATGATATGAACACCCTGTACCAAGACAATAAAGAACTTTGCAATGTGAAGCAAAAAACAGTAACTCTTGCAAGGCAAGAAAGTACACAAACTCTGTATGCTCCTTCTCCTGCCGAATGATGAGTTTGACCTCCACCGGCTACAAATTAGTAGCATAGCAAACAGCTTTGCTTTAGTGTTTAAGTGATGATTCTTATTCTCTACTCACTGTGTGTTACAACACCCAAGACAATGAAGTTCCTGGGTGGTGTAATGGAAGCTTGTTCTAAACCCAAGGACAACAAAGCTCCTAGGAGATGCAACAGTAGACCGCTCAAATTGAGATCAGGAGATATGGGTTTGATTCCCGCTCCAAAACAATATAATTTTTGAAGTTTTCTGAAGAGGTGACTACACTGGAAATAGTGAAAATATGGTACCTTTCATGCCATTTGTATTGCCTTCCATGTATTGGCAAATAATTATTTATTTAGGAGGATTCATTTCAAATTGATATCAACTTGCGTAGATATTCCATTTTTAAAATTTTCATGAAGGAACTAACTTTAAGTTTGTTCTCCATCATTTGACAGACTGGTTACTAATTCATGAACTTTTGTGACTTCTACTTGGTATATCTATTTAAGGTTCTTATGCCCCTCTGAGAATCTTTTAAATTATTCAAAGGCATGTATATGAGGTACAGAATGATTTTCATCCAACAATTTTAACTACTGAAGTAATGAAATATTAAGTAAAGCAGTGATTAAATTTTAAGTTTTGAAGTAAACTTAATATTTCATCACTGCTTTCACGACATCACAGCTTATGCATGGCAATGCTACAGATGAATTTACTCAGCTTGAACTTTTGTGCCTACTAACCTCTGGCGTCATAACAGAAACAAACCAGCTTATAAGCCAACTCATCTTGTCCAATAGCACCAGTTCTGGAGTTTCTTGCTACAAGTGAAACTCCTTAAATATTTCAAAACATAGAAGTCATAAGAAAAAGCGAACCACTAAATTAAATGTCATTTCTTTCTTTGAATATCTTTAAAGATCATTTTGTGCATTTTTAGAAATATGTAAAAAATGCATTTTATGCAATATAAATTACTTTCAAGGAAAATGATTTTCTTCTAATGGAATTTACAATTTTTTTTAATGAACCAACAATCATAACTTTCCTATATAATGAAATAGCTTTATATTAAGGGGTCATCTGTAAACAACATCTGCACATGGGACTAGGAAGAAACAGACCAATTCAAGTATGAGTGGACAACATTTTGAGAATTGTGGATGATGCAAAGAAATGTAATATTTACACAAGTTTTATCTGAAAACTACCTGAAACTTAAAAAATAAAATCACTCTTTTCTCAAAATATGACAGAAACAACTTTTCAAAAATTGAACTGTGGATTTTCACTACATATTAACAATTTTCCAGCATCTATAAAAAAAATAAAACAGATAATAGAAATTACACTAGAAACATCTAAGCTACAACATAGAAGATTCTGAATTACATGCTGGAAGTTACCTGAAAGAATGAAAAGCTAGAAAAAGGGGAGCAATAAATATATGAAGATATGAAAAAAGAAGATGGATTAAATGGACTAGAAAAACTATAACTAGTTCAAGGATACCAGTGGAGAATATCACAGATACATGGGGAGAAGTGAGAGCAACTTTCATTCTTTAAAGGATACATAACACACACTGCAAAGAGCTACCAAACTTGCATTTCTTGAAAATACATCTTAGATAAATATTTGCATTTTTGAACTTCACTTTTAGTTGGTAAAGTGCGGTAAGTGTTCATCGAACTTTACCAACTAAAAATGAAGTTCAAAAATGCAAATGCATTAATGCACGTTAAAAAATATAACCTCCAATATCGGAAGTAAATTGAAACTTAGATAAATATGTTAGACAATCTGTGACAGTAGTTAGGCCTACTGTAAAAATAGAAATAATTGCACAAATTATTTTAGATAAAAAATTAACACTTACCTAATAATAGTTAAAAACTGTGAAACTGTTAACTCTTGTGGGACTAAGAATTTTGTTTTGTCAAGGTAAGGAAGCTGCTGTTCTTTTTGGTACCTCTCAACTATCACCTATGGCAAAGAAAAATGCCATTAAACAAACCCCAGAAAATCAAACAAGACTGCTGATTATGCACCCTAGTAATTATGCTAAGGTACTTAACAATTTACTCATTGAGGTTTAAAAACATTTACAAAACTTTCTTGATTAGTATTCAGAAAAATCTCACTCACATGAATACCAATCAAGGAAATTTTTTGTTTTCAAAAATAACAACAAATGCCACATTTTAGTTTAACTTCAACAATAAATAAATTTTAATCATATAAAGACAGGGTTTTCATCGAGCCACCGGAAAAGGTGATAATCTGAGGGCACTAGATCAGAAGAATATGGTGGGTGCAATAGAACTTCCCACCCAACATCTTGAATAGCAGTTTTGGTCAGATTAATGTGGGGGCGAGCATTGTCATGTTGAAGAAACACAGTGCTGCCGGTTGGGTTCTTTCAGCTGAATTGCCTCATTGAGCCGCTGCATTTCCTTAACTTAAAGCTGCGCATTGATCGTGGTGTTCTTTTCAAACATTTCATAATGGATTACACCTTCCCAATCCCACCAAACGCAGGTCATGGTATTGTGTGGATGCAGCTCAGCTTTGACTCGAGGTGTTGCTTGCTTGTGAGGCCTCTGCTTCATACTGACATAGAAACACCATTTTTCATCTCCTGTGATGATGCAGTAAAGAAACCTCTGTGTTCACGAGTAGCCTGGTGTCAAGCGAGCAAACTGGCAGCGATAGTGGAGAACTGGGGTTTGTCTCTTGCATTCAGAATGTGGCGCCCATGCACTGAGTTTTCGGACCTTACCCATCGAGTGAAGGTGATGGACGATGGTATCATGAGAGCATCCCACCTGCTAGGCCAATTCCCTAGTGAATTGATGCGGATTCTTGTGGATGAGCTTATCCTCATTGAACTGAATAGGTTTTTTACAATGCAGAGAGTCTGGAGGTCAAATTTTTCCTTCCGGAAACATGAATACCATTTCTGTGCAGTTCTGTCAGTAATAGAGCCTTCTCTCTGTACACAGCACAAATGTCTTGAGCAGCTTTGGAAACTTGATTGAAAGTGAAGAGATGCAGGTGTCGAAAATGCTCATTTCTGTCTACTTGGCAGTCCATCTTCATATGGCTAAAAAGAGTTAAACCAAATATAATATCGAAACCAACCAACAAAAAATGTAAAGGAAAAATAAAGCTACAAAAAAGGAAAAAAATATAACACTATGATAAAAATATTGTTCATGCTCCTTCAAATAACAATGGAAAAAACCGAGCAAACTTATCTGACAACCCAATAATATATAAAATCTGGGTTGTTCATAACTTTGCAATCTCATAAATGCTGAGGACCAAACAGTTGTGAAATGCTAACTAACACAGTGCTTGTTAGTTAGCCTACAGAAAGCTGAACTTGTAAATCTTTTTGAACCAAACAAGTTGATGAAATTTTTCACAGGCACATCTAAACCACTTCTTCAAATGAAATTTTGGGAACATTGAAAACATGGTGAGTTACATTATAGAATAGTAGATATTTCAATCATTGCTGAGAAGTGCATCCATTCAAGGAACAGCCCAAAAAAGCTGACAATGTTTCAGGTGAAGCTTAGGCACAGCAATCAAGACTTTAAAATTGGCAATTCAAAAACATTTTTTTTTTTTCAATTTTAATTCACTTAGGGTCTCACAACATGCAGCATCCAAGTTTGGATTGAAGCTACAAAAGAATTGTAGAAGGACAATTTATTCTTGCATGCATGGCTTGAGATCTTGGTTCGTGTACAGTCAAATGAGGACTGCATCATATATCTTTGTTTGGAAGAAACAACCCCTCAAATGTGGCAGTGTTTTTATTAGCTTACTCAGTGTAATTAGCACTACATTAGCAGTTTGATCATCTTATGAAATCTCAGTAGTGAGATTTCATCGGGGTGGTTGAACCACTATTATGGATGCAACAACTCGATTAAAGATGCCACCTTCTGGAAGTAATTATCAGCAACCATGATTTTTAGCACATCTTTTGGGAAAACACAAAACAAAAACACACCTACAGCAGAGAAGATATTGATCCTTTTAATATCTTTGGAAATTCAATTCAGGATATCATTATTCCTTTCTTTTACATAATTTTACTTAATTGAAAAAAAAAAAAAGTCTTACTACACACAGCACATTGTCTACCATCCAAGACCCCCCCCCCACCCCTTAAGTAACTACAGACTTGTGAAAACATTGACAATGGCAACCGCAATGTGAAGTGGGAAGTTCAACATCAAGCAATGGTATGTAATAAAAACTTGATTTAATTGGATTAGCAAGCAATAACAGCAAAGCATATATATATATCATTGCAACTTATGACTATGTCTTTGAATACTAAATACAAGTAACAGAGTTGTCAATTGTGAAATAATCTTTAGTTTCTTCACAAATTACATGTAAGGCATGCTATGTTATCACTATGCCAGTCTGCCAACCTGTGTACAAAATATCTCTGCACTTATTTATTCCAATTTGAAAATCCCTTTTTCTATTGTTAAGATTCAGCTGTGAAAATAATGAATCTTGAATTTTTGTCTTTTTCTAATACATAACTTCACCAGTGGAAGGAGGAGGAGGGTAAAAACGAAGTTGCTGTCAAATTCAAAATACAGGGTATATATAAATTAAGTATACAATTTCAGTATGCTACTAAAAAGAATACAATAGAAAAAAACGTATTTTAAACGTCAAGAGACACTGCAAATGTTAAAGTTAGTTAAGTCAGATGATGCATGGTGCCAGATGTCTCATGTAATAAAAAATCTCGTCAAACAAGGAATACAACAGACATGGCTTCCCCAATGGAAAAAGCAGTGTGTGTGTTTTGGTTTGTGTAGTCAAAATATCGAACAACAGTTCAGAACGGAGTACAAGAGACAGCCACTGACATGAAGGAGCACCAAACAATGAGTAAATGAATTCAAAGCAACAGGAAGTGTCTTGAAAGGCAAAAACACTGGGAGACCTTTCATTTTGGATGAAAAGGTGCAAGACATGCATAAGGCTTTTCTAAGAAACCCGAAGAAGTCTGTCCGCGACGCCAGTTGTGAACTCGAAATACCGTGAGCAACAGTTCACAAGGTTCTGCATAAACGTCTAAGCCTATATGCATATAAAGTGCATGCAATTAGTGCAAAAACTTTGACCAAATGATCAACCACGTCGAAAAGCATTTACCGTAGACATGCTTAATCACATTGATGAAGACCCCCACACATCTTTCATGGAACTGTTTCACTGATGAGTCGATATTCTATGTTTCTGGCAGAGTGAATAAACATAACTGGTGAATCTGGGGCACAGAAAATCCCCATGTGGTCGTAGCACATGAGAAAGACAGCCTGAAGGCTAATGTCTGGGCTGGGTCTAATGGAAGACAGAGTGATAGGGCCCTTTCTCTTCATTGAACCAACTGTTACTGGCATAACGTACCTAGACACGTTAGAACAATTTGCAATTCCACAACTCCAGGATATTCAAGACATCATTTACTAGCAAGATGGAGTGCCTCAGCACTGGTCTTTGCATGTACGCAGATCTTTAGACTATTTTCCAGGGTGTTGGACTGGACGTGGGGGTCCAACGGCATGGGCCACTCTGTTCTCCTGATATCACCCCATGCAATTTTTTCTTTGGGGCTTTATTAAGGACATTGTGTACAAGAAAAAGGTTACATCTATTACTGAGCTCAAAGATCACATTACTGCAGCTTTCCTTTTTGTTACACCTGACATTCTGCAGCATACATGGGTCGAACTGGACTATTGTTTACACATAGTCCAGTTCGACCTTTTGGTTAACAGGGCACACGTGGAGTACTACTGGCATTTAGAAAAAATAAAGACTTTCACAGTTATGTGTTTGACATTAAAAGCAAGTTATTTATTGTAGTTTTTTTTTTAATAGCATACTGAAGTTGTATACTTCATTTATGGACACCCTGTACATTTATTCCATATCACTGCTCTAAAAATCCCACTTAAATGATTCTTTTCTTCCTTTGATACTTTTACAATGAAAACTCTCCAATCCACCCCTCCATTTTGAGTACAGTTTCTTCCTCAAATATTGCAGTTTTCCCACCATGGGAATGTATGTATATATTGATTGCACTTTCTCTAATATTTCTGCTTCTAACAATGAAATTTGAAAAATTATTTTTGCACCAGATAGCTTGTGTGGTAAGTAATGTCTCGTATATAATTTCGTTTTTCCATAAGGCGCAATTTAGCCCCAAGGAAACATATGCACATGTTTCTATGTTTCTGGTTTCAACATAATTGCAGATGCGAGTCTAAAAACTGGCTGTATGAAGGTGTCAAGATTAATTTTTCATTAAATAAAAAGGGACAGCCTTACACCCACCATTCAGTTTACTTGTTAATTGATAACTATAGATAGCTAGATAATAAGAGTGAGATCTGCAATAAGCAAAACATTTACCAAATGTAAAAAAAATAATTTAATATTTTGGTAACTTTTTAAAAAGTAACTGCCAAAAATTAAATTTCACCTGCTGCATGCTACGTTGGACACATGAGCCAATTCTTGCTTGTTTGGTGCTTATCAAGGTTAATAGACTACTAGTTTGCACATACGAGACAAACTTTCCTGCAGAGCATTCCCTCTGACATCATATGTCTTCACACTCAGTTGGGGTGGCTCAGGGGCTCGGGCCCTCCCCATGAGGTATCACTTGGCCCTTCATTCTTTGTTATTGGCTGTGTATTTTTAAATATATTTGTACATGATTTTAAGTATGTATATTATGAATCATTGAAAGCATACTTTAATTTGGCAGAGATATTTTTATGGCTTCCCAGTATTTTGGATATGCTTTCTTTAGTGGATTTTCACTTGCATCTTCAATATTTTGGGCCACCCACATAAAGAAACAATTTGGGGCTCCCACTGAACAAATGTGAGTAATAACACACCTAAAAAAATCATTTTTTCACGAAGTTATCTTCGGAAGCTTGCGTTTTCTTTTTTTTTTTTTTTTTCTCTCTCTATGCGGTGAATTGCTGTGCCTCATTTAAATCGTAGTATATGCCATTATGGAGATGTAAGGTCAGGTGATGCGTAACATCACAGCCTCTCCTTGACAAATGTCAACCCCGCCTTCTCATGGTGCATCCTGTTCACACTAAAGGGGCTCTGACGACCGCCAATAGCGGTATAACTATACCATCGGGATTAGAGGAAATGCTATCCCACACTCACTAACCCGCTTGGCCAGCGTGGTGAGTTATGGTCAAACCCCTCCAAAATGACTCCACAACTTAAACCTTGGCCCTCAGTCTCCGGCAGCTGGAATGTACCTGGCCAAGGCAGCGGCCAGTGCGACATGAAGGCAGAGGGTGCTAAGAATCCCCGGAGGACCGGACTAGGCTGCCATCTGATGCTGACCTTGGGTACATATAATGGACGCTCCATATCTTCTGATTCAAGGCTTCTTGAATTGGAAGAAGAACTACAAAGGATCAAGTGGGACATCGTCGGGTAAAGTGAGGTAAGGAGAAAAGGAGAAGATCTCATTGAACTGAAAAGTGGACATCTCTTCTACTATTGTGGGACAGATACTGGCAGAACTAGTGGTGTTGGATTTATAATAAACAAGAAACTGAAGGATAAAGTTGTAGAAGTTGAAAGTTCCTCTGACAGAGCTGCACGACTCGTTATCCAACTCTCGAGAAGATACCAGGCTCAGATTATTCAAACTTATGCACCCACCACAAGTCATCCTGAAGAATAAATTGAAGAATTTTATGAGGAAATTTGTCATCTAAATAATAAAGGTAAGCATTACATTTCAATGCAAAAATAGGGCAACGGCAACAGAATAAAACTTCAGTAGGTAAATTCGGTCATGGCAACAGAAACCAGCGTGGAAATACTCTCGTTGAGTTTGCAGAGGCAGAAGGGTTTTTCATCTTGAACTCCTTTTTCAAGAAAAAGCCATACAGGAAATGGACATGAAAACATCCAAATGGGACGACAAGTGAAATTGATTTTATTATGTGTAACAAAAAATTTGTCATAGAAGACTGCAATGTGCTAAACAAGTTTAACACAGGTAGTGACCATAGATTGGTGGGATGTAAGATGCACCTCAACACTAAACTTGAACGTGGCAAGCTCATAAGACAAACAGAATGTATTGACATAACCAACCTTAAAAAACACCATAATACCTTCAAGTTGGAACTGAAGAACAGATTCTTTGCTTTAGAAGGCCTAACATCGGAAGAAGTGGATATTTCTGAAGTTAACAGAAAAGTAACCAAAGCTCTTATGGAAACAGCAACAAAATTAGCTGGGTCTAAGAACAAGTTGCATGTGAACAAATTATCAGGAAAAACCAAAATGTTGATGCAAAAAGAAGAGAGATGAGGATAACTAAAGAAGATGTGGCTTCCAGAGTGGAATATATAGAGCTATGCAAGACAGTACGAAAAAGTTTCACTGAAGACGTAAGGAAATTCAACTGTGAACTAGTGAGGAAAACAATTGAAAACAACCAAAGCCTAAAGATAGCAAAGGGACATCTCTGTAAGGGAAGAAAACAGATTATGTCACTGAGAAAAGAAGATGGTTCTGTAACAAGAAATAGAGGCAAATTTTGACAAGAGTGAAAGATTTCTACTCTAAATTATATGAAAGGGATGATGCATGTACTCCAGACATCATGAAAGGTACCAGTACCAGAGTTCTTCCTGTCCTCCCAGCAGAAGTTGCACATGCAATCAAGAACATGAAGCGGGGAAAAGCTCCAGGAGAAGATGGAATTACTGTAGACATCATGCAAGAAGCAAGCGGAGAAATCGAAACAGTACTCGCCCAAATTTTCACTCGATGCCTTAATGAAGGGAAAATTCCTGAGGATTGGAACAACGCTACAATAATCCTGCTACATAAAAAAGGTGACATTGAGGATCTCAGGAACTACAGACCTATCAGCCTCCTATCAATGGTTTATAAAATCTTCACTAAAGTTCTTTCACATCGTTTGAAGGTAACACTGGACATGGCTCAACCGAGAGAACAAGCTGGATTCATGAGTGGCTACAGCACTATAGATCATATCCACGTACTGAGAGAACTAATTGAAAGAGCGAGGGAATATCAACTTCCATTGTGCATGGCTTTTATCGATTATGAAAAAGCCTTTGATTCAGTGAAACCATCAGCAGTTACAATGGCTCTGAAATCCTGCGGTATTGAAGATGCATACATTAATATTATTAATAACATCTATGAAAATGCAAGTGCAAAGATTCGGCTGTTTGAAAATACAACACACATAAAAATTGGAAAGGGAGGGAGACAAGGTGACACCATATCTCCCAAGCTCTTTAATGCCACATTGGAAATTGTCTTTCAATCACTGAACTGGGAAAACAAAGGGATAAAGATTAATGGAGATTATCTAACCCACCTTCGTTTTGCTGATGACATAGTCATTTTTGCACCAACCCCATCAGAGCTGCAGAATATGATCCAGGAACTTGCTGACAAGAGTAAAGAAGTGGGATTAAAAATGAACTTTCAGAAGACATAAGTGATGTTCAATGCTTTTACAAGAAATGAAGATTTATTGATTGATGGAGAAAAGCTGGAGATAACAGACACGTACGTTTATCTTGGACAGCAGATATCAAGTGAAGGTCACATTGATGAAGAAATTAATCGGCGTACAAAACTTGCCTGGAGAGCTTTTGGAAGAAACAGCATAATTTTCAAGAGCAATATGACATTACGTCTTAAAAGAAAAGTGTTTGATCAATGCATCCTTTCAGTGCTTACGTATGGTGCAGAGACGTGGAACTTAACTAAAAGAGACATACAAAGGCTGCAGACAACTCAAAGCAGCATGGAGAGGTGCATGCTTGGTGTGACCAGGAGAGGTAAGAAGAGGAACTCGTGGATCCGAAAAATGACGAGAGTGGAAGACATCATGATCAGAGTTAAATCCCTGAAATGGCAATGGGCTGGACATACTGCCAGAAGGACAGACCATCGATGGACAGCCGAAATTTTAGATTGGATTCCAAGGGACAGGAAAAGACCCAGAAGAAGACCACATGGGAGATGGGTGGATGAAATTCGAAAATATTTGGGAGTGACATGGAGGAGACTGGCACAAGGCAGACCGTTGTGGAGGAAACTTGGGGAGACCTTCATCCAGCAGTGGATTGATGATGATGTGTTTTCATGAAAAGTTTAATGCCTCGGCCAAATTTCAGAGGTAATACTTTTTCTTTTGCCTCCGATACGTTCTTCGTAATATTTTTTATTTTCATGTTCATTGATTTGGGGAAACATCCGCACAATGCTTTTTCTGTGGCAACTGTAATAGTTCACTTTGCATATCGCCTTTCAGTCACCTTCCGCAAAATGCTTGTAGCAAATAGTAGCATTCTGGATAAAAAAATCACCTCAATTACAGCGTGGTTTCCGTAACTTGAAGAAGCTCAGTCACTTTCGGAAATCTATGGTATGTAATTAGGGATTCTTTGGTATTTTTTATAAGTTATTCTCCCGGCAGCAGAAACACTGCAACACGGCGACATCAGTAACAGATTTTCGGAAAAATTAGCAGACTGTTTTTCTGTTTTCTTAATATTAATTACTTCTAAGATACCTTTAAATTTTTTAAACAAAGAAAGGGAAAATTTCATGCACTTTTAAGCCTGGCTCTTGTTCCAGACACAAAACTGTAATCGATAGATCACTCAGGTAACTTGTTACCCCACCCAACAAGTCATTTTATTTTAGCTTTCATTTTTACATATTTTTCAGATAACTTCAACTTTTTTTTTTTTTTTTTTATGATTGGAGGTTTTAACGACCACCGTGAGCAACTCAATGGGCTATAAGCAGTCGCCCGTCCCTAATTTAGGATCACTGGTTCCAGGGAAGGGAGAGAGCCAGTGCCGTAAGACAAACACAACATCCATGCCTGACCGGGATTTGAACTCGGACCCCTTACGGACGAATGATCAGAGGCCAGCGCCTTAGACCACTGCGCCACCGGGGCGGCTAACTCCAACTTGATGAGATACATGCAATTGTTTTGTTTTTTTCAGCTTCGAATCTAGGAAGCGATAGTTTTGTGTACTTTTAACGCACCACATTTCGGAAGCTAATAGTCTCAATTTTTCTTTTTGGCATAGAGGCCTAAACTTTCATCTAACTGAAAGTTAGATTGAAGTGATTTTTTCTTAATTTTTTTACAAGAGCCATAATTTTAAAGTGTTTTCTCGGTTTCCGCGGCAGTCTTTACATTACAACTTTTTTCTTTTTGCTTCCAGATAGCTTCACTTCACTTAGATTCATAAGATGTTTTTTTGTTTTCTTCTTGCTCTTTTTTTCTGTGTTTCGTTCGAAAACCATATTTTCATACATTTTTATCATGTCTTCCGTTTTCCATGGGTGCATTATGAGGCATTCCAGGAGCTGATGCTTGCAATTTCGCCATTCTTGGCTTCCAGATTTTCAATTCAGTTAGATTAAAGCAGAGTTTTTCTTTTTTCTTTTACAAAATCAATATTTGCTAAGTGTTTTCAACATTCCCATCCACTTCTGTGGGCATGCAGCATTTCGGAAGTTGACGGTCGCATTTTACTTATTTATTATTATTTTCTTCCAGATAGTTTCAACTCGGATTGATGAGATAAACAGTTTTTTGCTTTACAAGAACCATTGCCATTTTTCTCACGTTGATTTTAGGGGGTAATTATGTTAATGAAAATGCTTCCCATCACATCTTTACAAATTCACTAAATTTTTCTTAAAACTGTGGTCAATTCACAAATTGGGTTTCAAACAAAAAATCTTATATGGACCCTTGTTTTACAAATTAAGTTAAATGTGACAAAATTACCATTGTTTTTAAAGTTGACAAAGCCCCCCCCTCCAACACAGTCAACTTAAATAATCATGGGGTGAGTACTAACTAGTACAACATAACTGCTGCAGGAAATAGTAAGAGCAGAATGTCTATCAGGCAAAACATCCTTCTAAGGAGGAGTTAAAGTTTAATCAATTAACTAAATGCAGAATAAAAAAATATACACTAAATTGCTCTTATATTAATAAGGCACAGAAAAAAACATGCAATAAATTTGACAAGTTTCGTAGAAGCATGTATGACGTATGTACATGTTCTTCATTGTTTTTAACTTTTTGCGCACTATCACCTCTGCTGCTACTTGTCCTGTTCGTTATACCTAAATTAAAATGGGGAACTTGCATTACTAACATATTGTACTTTAAATAAACTGTACAAAAAACGCTTACCTGTCTTGATGTCATTCATTATCTATTTAATACAAATTTTCTTCCCTATTGGCTGACAGGTGCTATGGAAGATGGTCAGTCAAGATGCAGTTGACTCAATGAATTTTATCTGAACTGATAGTTCAAAGTCAAGAACACAAATAAAAACAGTGAATGGCTATGGCACGAAGTGAAGAAAGCACATTACACCAGTTAAAATGTGGCAGGTGTAACAGGTTTTTTTTCACTTCGTGCCATAGCCATTCACTGTTTTTATTTGTGTTCTTGACTTGAACTATCAGTCCAGATAAGATTCATTGAATCAACTGCATCTTGACCGAACTTTAAATTAAACTGCATCATGACTGACCATCTTCTATAGCACCTGTCAGCCAACAGGGAAGAAAATTTTTATTAGATGGATAATGAATGACATAGACAGGTAAGCATTTTTTATACAGTTTATTCAAAGTACAATATGTTTGTAATGCAAGTTCCCCATTTTAATTTAGGTATGACAAATGGGACAGGTAGCAGCAGAGGTGATAATGTGCAAAAAGTTAAAAACAATGAATAACATGTACATACATGCTTCTATGAAACTTATAAAAAAAAATATGGATTTCAAATTATTTATTATTTCTTACACTGTCTGGCCATATTTTTAAAACTCAAAATTGCATTTAAAGAATGATGTTTAACTTCTGAATGAAATAAAATAGTTCTAGTTTCTTCTGCATTTCTTATCAGGGAATAGCTAGTTTGACTATTTCAAATAAATACTAATTTTCACTATTATCAAAATCTCAAACCTACTCACTTTTTAAAACTTCACTTTGGCAAAAATGAGTCAGTTTGAGATTTTGATGCAGTGCAGAACAATAAATTTTATGGCAGAATTAACGTTTAGGCATTCCTTTACTTCGCAGACAATTTTTAGGTTTTCCTTACTACATTACAGACTTCTGTAAAAGATTCTGCTACTGGAGTTGTTATTGCAATCTACAACAGTGCAGGAACTTGAAGGCATTTCAAAAGAATAAACCATTTGCAAACAAACTTAGCTATTCTACTTAGTACATATACACACTAAAATTATTCAAGAAGCTGAAGAAAACACAGCTCTTTGAACAATAGTCAAATGACAATTACGACTGCTTTGACCTCCGATGCACCAAACCAGTTAGCTTGCAAGACAGCTGACGTCATCAGAATCTCTTCTGCACTCCTACAAAGGGAAAGTTTTACAAGGGTATTACGGGCACAACCTTGTATGTTAAAGAACCTTGGTACTTATAATTATCACTGTTTTCAATGTTTTTCAACTTCCTCTGATGCTGTGGCTAAGATATTTCAAGATGCAAAATAAACTCCAAAATTTTCTAAACAAAGATTCAGTGATTGAAAGGTGACAAAAATAAGAGGAGGGGGGAGGGGACAGCATTTGCCCAGGAGATCCATGTTTAGAAAGCCTGGGGGAGGCAGTAAAAAGCAAGAGAAACATTCTTGTCTTCATGCACACTGACATATCTGTATGGAAAACCACAGAATGTTATCAACACAGCAGGTACTTCCTTGTTTTCTAGTGAAAAAGCTGGGTGAATGCCACTTATTTTGTTTGCTGATAACTGCATTGAACTTTGACATACGAGGTTAAAAAAACAAGGTAGAATATAAAGAAGTTCAAGACATCTATAAAAACCTTGGTTCATGCAGAACTTCATATTACATGAGCTCATTATATCTGGATATGAAAAAAAAATATATATAATGTAAAATCCCTAAAAATGAGTCATTCACAGGCATAGAAAGAAGGCAGCTGTTTTTGAGCACAGACTATTGTGGTGTGAATATAGCGTAAGGAGGTGAAACGTTAAACTCGCATAAAAATTCCGCTTCCCAGACTGAAGAAAAAAACAAACTGACAACAGAAATAGCAAATCTTATCGCAATTAAGCTATTTAAGAAAACAAAAGACAAAACAATGCATCAACGAACTTCCTAAGTCTGGGGTCATGCTGTCGATCTCATTCTTTGCAATTTGCAAATGAAAAACAAAAAATCGTTTAAAAGAAAGTACTGGCGATTACTTTCTTTTAAAAGACCTACATTCGGAATTGTGACCTAAAGAAGTCATCGATGGCTAAACACTGTTACGAAAGAAACCACAGATTTCTCTTTGAAGAAGCAAAACTTATTGGCAAGCCAGATTCAACCTCCAAACTTGATAGTTTGGAAGCTTTCCATATATATATCAGGTCTTCGCAACTTGTTAATGACATGGCATCCACGCCATTTCTATTAAAAGCGTGGAAGCATCTAACCAAAACACATGACTGTAAACACCATTTATGATGTCATATACAATTTGAATATTTACATGCCATTCGTCCTGATGAAGCTAGGTCAATACCCAACGAAACCATGGCCGGCTTGAGAAATAACAAAATAAACATTTGTGACAACTACGTTGTATTATCTTAATCTATATATAATCGTCAGAAGACTGTAGTCGTTGAGATAAAGTATCTTAACATTATTTAGCAAAATAAAATTGAATTTGGCAAATGGCTTGGTAAAAACTTTTGAACAAGAGAAAATTGAATTCTGTCCTCCGACATTGAAAGAAAACAACAAGTCTACTTGAACTTGAGCTATTTGAGAGAATGAGAGAGATAGACAGAAGCTATTATTGCAGTCAAGGGCTTTATTTAGTGATGACTTCAATTTTTACTTTTTTTTTATTTTAAAAACAGAAAAAACTTGAAAACAAATAAAAATTGTAAATTACTTTATTGCAAAATGAACGGAGGATAAAACAACATTGTTTTGGGTGAGTGGCATTTTAGAAAAAGAAAAATTCAAGCAGCTCTGAAAAATTAACGAAAAGTAGTCCTCTAAGCAGCTGTCCATCACCTGCCTGCAAAAGGCTTACTCTGAATGACGGAGTACTTGACTTTAAGCCCCTGACCTTGCTGAGAAATTAAAAGGTCTAGTTCACAGAATGTTGGAAGCATTCATCACCAAAAATGCACTACCATCATGCCTTTCCCAGCCAAGCCCACTTTCTTTGTTCTCTGTTGTGAAAATCTTGTGCTTGAATTACATCTTCATCATTGGAGAGTGGTGAAATCCTTATCTTCACTGACTTAGCAGGTTCATAATAATTAACACTGGTACTTACCATGGATGAAAAGAAGAGGGAGCATTGGTGGCTGATTTATTGGAACCTGTTCCATGTCATTTACTTTTAGGCTTGCGTACAGAAGGGAGGAAACTGATTTTATATAATTTCAAATCCTCCATAAAATTCATTGCTATACTGAAAACAAATCTACTTGCCACTTTTGGCAAGTACATTTTAAAAAATTTGCATGCCAGTGCACAAAATCCAACTTGAAAGTGACATTCCCAAAAATTGGTACCCATCATAAGCATTAATCACTATGTTAGAACAAATTTCCAAAGTAAAGAATGGCAATCCAGCAACCACTTTAACAATGTTAACCATCAGCAACTCTTCTGTCATTTCCAGTTGGGAAAACATTAAATGTGCACACCCTTTCATTAACCAAAACTCTCCCAGGTATTGCAAAAGCATTTATATTTACTCTTCCTGCACCTGCAACACAGAATAGCCAAGTCATACTTTACTCATCTGCAAATCTATTTTGAAATCTGGCAACATTTGAACAACATACTTTACTAAATAATATAATTGCTATTCACCCGATGGTTGATGAAGGTAGCATAAAATACTGAAATATACCAATGATATAATTTCTACATTAACATAATAATTCAGCATACAGTTAATTTAAATATTGTTTCAGAAAAACTACAAGAACCTTTCAATTCCTTGCTGTTTCTTTTTCCAATCTAAATAGCTGGTAAGTGTAACTGTGCTTGAACTTCACCAGAAATTATAATCTGTATTTCATTTCTGAACGTATGGTCTTACCAGTGACTTTCACCATAAAAATACCATCAGCAACTATAATTCATGTGAGGGAGGGGGGAGAGCTCTCCACATAGCTGACACAATTTTTAAGCCCCAAAATAATATATTAATATGAGTGAGTATACGTCAAAATCAGTTCATGGGAAAATGGTTTTGTAGTCTTTCAAAAGGGCAAAAGTGCATTTAATGAACAAAATCAACAAATTGTAGCTTTATCAGTTTAGAAGTACTTTAACACCCTACCTTTGAACAATAGGGTTGACCATAAAATAAAGGTAGTATTTTATTTTATTTTGTCTTTCTTGAATTTAAGAAAAAACACATCTACAAAAAAAAAAGAAGAATAAATAAATAAAGTGGCTAAGACGTAATATCTTAAATTCTCTTTTCATATTTTCATGGTGCACACTTTTGTTTTTTGGTATTGATTCAACTACATACTGCAGAGCACACACTGTGTTTTAATACACTTGCATCAATTTGTGCCAATAAAATCAGAAATTTTAAATTGACACACTATATAAATATGCATATTTTTCAATTCTTATAAACTATGACCATAGGAGTAACTAAGGTAATTTTTTTAATTCTGGTGGGTTCAGCGGCAACAACAAAAAATCTTACTATACACAGTGTTTTTTAAAGAAGAAAAAAATTGCCTTCATTTTCAGTGGTTTTATACTGAACTTAGACACAGATTTAACTTTAAATTTTTAAAAGTTTAATCTGGAGCTACTTTTTTTAAAAAACGGCATTTGAAACTAACAAAAATGTAATTATTTGCAAAAGTGGAAAAAAAAGGGAGGGAGGTACTTGCCTTATTTCAGCTCTTCAAGTTAATGTGGCTCTATGGTTATGAATAAATAAAACCAGACTTCTAAGATGCAGCAAACTAACACTTTGTGTGTAGTGTAAATGTAAGCAATACTTCCTCCATAGCTGCACTTAAGAACACAAATATATAGTAAAATTTTATTTCAGCTCTTTAAGTTAATGTGGCTATGGTTATGAATGAACAAAAATAAATTTCTAGATGCAGCAAACTAAAGTTTTGTGTGTAGTGTAAATGTAAGCAATAAATACTTCCTCTATAGCTACATAGTTAAGTACACAAATATATAGCAAATTTTATTAAGCAATATTTTTTACATTAACATAAAAATTTACACTTCAAATAACAGTAATGATAACTCACTGGAATTTTTGTGGGAAATTTCGATCGGATGTTTTCAACTTCTTCAATTCTAGTAGCTAAAAATAAATGCAAACATCTGATATTCAAACTTTATTTTAAATACACCAGACATGAATAATAATCAAATGCATATAGGGTTTTAAATCAGCTTATTTTTGTGGTGTAGTCTATACAAAGATTGGCCAGGCTTTCACCCTCCACTGGGAGGCTTTTTCAAGGCAATGGTAGACATAAAAATGCAGAGAATTGGAGTATGTAAAGAACGAAGATGATTTTTGAAAATAACGTTTTGAGTGACATCACGAGGATATTACATGAATTTTTTATCACACAATTATACGGTGCTTTGTGAGGCGTTTCCATATTTTAATAATGCATGCCAGTTTGCTGGATAGGATTTCCACTATTTCCCTGATGGCAGTCTCTTTAAAATTCGTGTAAGGGGCAATTCTTCTGATATTATTCCATACAGGAGCGGCTGAACAATGCATATATATCAAAATGACAGAGCGATCCTTGGACACTAGATGTAAAGAACACATACGAAGTGTGAACCAGGACATGCACAATACAGCCCTCGCCAGAGAAGTCATGCTTTGCTCGGCCGCTCCTGTATGGAATAATATTAGAAGAATTGCCCCTTACACGAATTTTAAAGAGACTGTCATCAAGGAAACAGTGGAAATCCTATCCAGCACGGTGGCATGCAATGATATATAGTCTCTACTGAACTACCAATGGTTTGGCATGCATTATTAAAAGGTGGAAACACATCACAATGCGCCATATAATTGTGTGATAAAAAATTCATGTAATATGCTCTTGATGTCTCCCCACGTTATTTTCAAAAATCATTGTCATTCTTTACATGCTCCAATTCTCTGCATTTTTATGTTTACACCATTGCCTTGAAAAAGCCTCACATTGGAGTGCGAAAGCTTGGCAAATCTTTGTGTTGACTACACCACAAAAATAAACTGATTTAATATGAGTTTCATTATTATTCTGATATACAAAAACTTTAACAGTTACATACAAATGCACAGTAGGAGTTTAAAAATGATAATGTGGTAAGCTTTAAGTCAGTCAGGAAACATCACTGCATCCTTCAGAAGATACAGTTAATTTTCCATAACTTTTTCTTTACTCTGAAAGAGAAAATATACATGTTTTTCTTATAGTAAAACATACACACACACAATCACCACTTTAATTTACTGATAATTACAATTTAAATAAACCTTGTTTTCAGCAAAACACATTTCTAGAAAGGTAGCTAAAGTAAATAGGCAAAGTATCAGTACTTATTTATATCACACCTTCAGTTCATACCCATTTTATTTTCAACAACAAAATGGTTGCATGGAACACACAAATCTATTTATAACTATATTTGATGAATTACAAATATACACAGTCGTATCAGAATAATATGACCACCCCAGAATCAGAGTGTACCTGCCCAGGTGGGTCACAGAGTGCATGTGACAAGGTCCACCACATGGAGATATAAGCGACTGGCCAGGACAGATGAGCCATGGTGCATTACATGAGCACAGGGCAGAGGTAGTGATTTGACAGACGTTCAAAAAGGAACGATCATTGGCTACAGCACCAAGGGTGGAAGCATCTCAGAAATAGCAGATTTCGTGGGCAGTTCGCAAGGTGCTCTAGTAAGGATGTACCAAAAATGGACAGCTGGCACACCGAGTACCTCCTGACGTCATAACTGTGGAGGGTTCATACCCTTTTCTGTGGAAAACAGATAAGGACTTTCTAAGGACCTACACTCCAATTGATATTTTGCATCATTGGAATATCACCAGGTGTGTGTGTGACATGTGTGTGTACAGGGTTCGACAAATATGTTCTAGATCTAGGAGCCAGCTCCAAAATTTAGGCACCAGGTGAAACGAAGTCAATAACGCATGAACAAAAACATGTTTCGCTATGACGCTAGAACAAAAAGTGGTAAACCATATTTGTTGTTATTTTTTTTTCTTTTTACCCAAACCATTTATTGCAAAATAAAGTTCCAATTCATTATTCTTTCAATAGATGATCTCAAAAAATAAAATTTCAGATTTTGATTTTATTAAAATACTATTTGTGGATGGCATATTTTGTACATAATAATTCAAAGTACCATATTTTTTTTCTTCGTATAATCTGTAGACAATAAAATTCAGAAAAAAATTCCTTCGTGAGATCCGCAAGGGCATATAATCCAAATGATGTGGAAAAAAATATCCCACGTATAATCCGCTGCAGTATATGATCGTAGATCGTGAAATTCTATGAAAAACATTTTTTTCTTTGCATAAAACGTGGCAGCTCAGACCATGATATTTAAAAAAAAAAAAAAAGAAAAAAAAAAAAAAAAAAAGACTGTCCACTCCTGCCAACATTGGCAATAGCCTTGTTACTAATAACTAGTATTGCATGGAATACATACTCTATTATACGAAATGATATATCTCTTTGTAAAAATCAAATATGCACCCCAACAAAACGGTACAACAAACAAGGACTCTAATGAAACAAACTTAACATGTGTGAAACACAAAGTTGATTCCCCAGCGAAGGCATGATTGCGAGATTTAAGTTCGGAACTTGCACCAGTAAAAAACAGTAAAATGCATTCAGAATTCCACAATGCTTGTCAGACAGGAAATCCAAGTGAACGCACTGTTTACAAAGCTCCAGCTCCACTTAACACATGATCATACTGCCTCTAAAATTGCAGTTTACGACAAGGTGAGACCAAAGAAGGGAGAAAAAAAGCTGAACATTTTAACTGTTGAAAATCAAAACAGACAGCAAGAATGTGGACTACTGTCAGTTTGTCTTGTTGACTCTGCAACTGCACAGCACCATTGCTTAATTTTTCTTTCTGCTGATATTTTCTCCCTACTTCTTCATTGCCGCTTTTTCTTTCTTTTCTTGTTTTCAGGGATCATAGCATACTTCTGTAAAATTTTAGGTAGGAATTTTAGGACTTTTTAGAAAAATTTTAGGAAAATTTTAGGAGTGTATTTCAATAAAAACTAGATGTATATTTGTATACATCTAGTAAAACAACTTTGTATACATTGTAAAGAGTTTGCTTCACACCCTTCAACCATATATACTGATAGACTGCACATGACATCAAAATTTCTGGCTCCAACATAAAATCACATGACATCAGTCAAAAAGATGGGTTACACCTGCTGTGCTTATGGTTGCTCTGAGCAATATAGTAAAGAAAGTTCTATGATTTTTCATGGGTAAGAAACGAATTAAATACCTAAGTCAATAAAGTTCAATTACTTAACCAGAAACTTGCAGCTATTGATATTAAAATATAGTAACTTAAGAAAAAAATGGAATGCATGTTCCAAATTCTTCGCAAATGTTCATCTCATTATAAATCACAAAATGTAAACAACCCGATCATGCATGTATATAGCTCATAAGTAAACTTACCTGAAGAGTTTTCATTATATATGAGGCACATTCACATAATACACCGAAAACACTGAAGTTCTGCAGCGTAAATTAGTAATCATAACAGCATTTTTACACAAAATTTGGAGTCTGATGATGACGTGCCCAATGTTTGAGCCATGGCGGCTTTGATGCAGCTATTGCCAATGCGCAGTCCATTAGTATATATGGTCGAAGTTCACACCCAAATTTTTTGCATAACGTCTAATGTCTAAAGTTTAAGTATGATTTACTTCTAATTTTCAGTTCTTATCTTTTCACGTGTTATTATCATATTCAAGTATATTTACCACATTCAAGTTTCACTTTGAACATTAATATGCTGTTGAACCAGAAGCAATTCACGATTTTCACAGTAAAGTTTTCAGGTTTCACATTAAATTATAATATCCTAAAAAGGTAATTGAAAACCAAGAACTATGTACAATTGTTCACTGAATTACTTTTTTCATATTATTGTTTTAACCTTTTCCTGATAAGCCTATCTTTTTCTGCTTCCACCACAACTAATTTACTTTCAGTTTTCTTTATTTCAGCTGAACCTTGTATGATCAAGTTAGAGGCAACTGCTATTTCAACAGTATTTTGTTTTTCTACAGCTTATCTCATTCTTTCTGTTCCCTCTTGAATTATTGCTAGGGAGGCTTCTTTATCTTTTTTAAGCCTATTTATTTATGCATCATTTTCTTTTATTTTGTCATCAAACTCAGCTTTTCTTTTTTTCTCTAGCTGCTTTTCCTTATTTTCCCTCTCTTTCTGCTTCCTTTCTTTTACCTTTTTTATTCTTCTTCCTTCAGCTTATCAACATACTCTTTATAAAATTTATGTGAATCACGAACACTATTTAACAAATTTCTTGTTATGGGAACTTTACTTACACATCCATAGTGTTTAATGGCCCCTTTAACTATTCTTAATGATGTTATAGTTGAGTCTTTTAAGTTAGCCTTGTCCTTCCTTAACAGAGCAGTGTTAACCGAAAATCCCCTTTCTGCATCAGCATTACCATGAGGTAAAACTAAAATTGACTTGATGAGTTTAGCAAGATTTGAGTATTTTTCTTTTCCGCTAGAGTCTTTAATACTAAATACATTATGCCAGTAATGATCAATCCGCACTGGAATATGCCCTTCCTCTGAAAATTTCACTAGTTCATCTAGAGTTGGCTTATTGCAATTTAAAAGGATCCACTCTTCTCTTACTCTATCAATTTGTTCCTCAGAAAGATGCAAAACACTTGAAATTCTGGTTATTTCCGAAAGTCCTTCAGTGACTGAAAGTTGAGTTGACTCTTTCTTTGGTTCTTTTACCTTTAAAACTTCTATGTCTCTTAGCTTTTGATTGCAGAATGGCAAATTTGACTTTAAATATTTTGTGGTTGCAATTAGTGATGATCTTACATCTAAGAGAAATAATTTCTGCCTGGTCTCCTGAACATTCCTGAGGAGATTTTTTGTCTTCATACCAACTTCTAACTTCCCTAGTTTTTTCCATGAATTTTTGTTTTCAAAATCAACATTCTTTAGGTCTTCTCCAAATTTCCCTGCAATAACATCATCTTGGATAAACTGAGCCATAACATTCCTCATTAAAGTATTTAAATCAGAATATAACTGGTGTAGTTTTGGTTCTTCACTCTGATAACATAATGAAAACTTTTCAAAATTTTGGTGTGAAAATGAAATTAATGCTAAATAGCAAGGAGTTAGCTCATTTTTCAGGAAACAGTGAATTCTTTTATACCTTGCCGAATTGCGTAGTTGTTTTTCCAATATTTTTTGAGATGGCAAGAAGTTTAAAAAATATTCTGTAATATTTAGCCATTGATCCAAGAGCCTCTGGGCTACAGAACCAACGGTTAACCATCTGTTGCTGACAAATAAAGGTAACTTGATCACGCTAGTTACGTTAAATGAAACTTTTATAAAAAGTTCGTAAGTTGGAAGCTTTCGACCTTATCTTAGGTCTTCATCACGCCAATGGAGGACTAAGATTGTTGCCAGATTCTACATTTGAATTTTTCTTATTTTTGTTGCCAAAACTTAGAATTGATCTCCAGATCAACGGAATGTAGAGAGAAGATTCGGAGTTGCAAGTCATTGAGTTGAACATAATTTCTATGCTTTCACGGTAACGGAGGGCAAAACGATTGTCAAAAGAAGCAATTCGTTTTGCTTCGTTCCAGTGGGGAACTGCAGATGTGTCTTCCATTGTCAAAATAGACAAGGCAGTATTGGGATTGGCTTTCGAAACATCTTTTCTATGTTCTAAAATTCTATGGCTAATGCTCCTGTATGTGCTTCCAATGTATAAGTTATCCCCAGTAGAAGAAGAGATAGGAATGCAGTAAACTCCTGGGAGGTTCAGGCTTTCAACTTTGTCCCTATCCCTTTGTAGAAGTTTTAAGATGTTTGGGGTAGATTTAATGGCAAGATGGTAACCAAAACTTCTAAAAAGAATCTGTAACTTATAAGCATAGGAAGGATGGTAAGGAACAGAACCACAGAATTTCAGGTCTTCTTTCTTGTGAGGAAGGAGGCATTCAATTTTCGAATGGTTTTCATATTTCTTTATGAGGGAGTTGACTATAACAGCAGGGAAACCATGAGAGAGGGCTATTGTAGAAATTTTGGAGAGTTCTTCTTGAAGAGAGAGTTGGTTGTTGCAAATGATATGAGCCCTGTGGATGTAGGACTTCAATGCTGCAAGTTTGTAGAGATGCAGGGTGCAAGATTTGTAGGGAATGATGTTAGTGGCCGCAGAAGGTTTTCGATAGACGGAACGAGTAATGGAGAGATCAGCGTTTCTGCAGATAGATACATCCAGGAAATCAATTTTGTGATTTACTTCCTTAGATATAGTGAGCTTAATGGAAGGAAATTTTTCCGTAATGGAGTTGATCAGTATCTGTAGTTCAGACTCGGAATGTGGCCAGCTAATGAAAATGTCGTCTACATATCTTAACCATAGGGAAGGTTGAAAAGGGTATAGAGGAATGATGGAAACTTCAATATGTTGCATGTAGATTTCAGCAAGCAGAGGGGAAAGAGGTGAGCCCATGGGGAGACCAGATTGTTGCCTATACACAATTTTGTTGAAAACAAAACAACTGTGTTGATGAATAGTTTGGAAACAATCATAAAGATCTTTGATAAGAGGACCGGGGGGTTCAAAATGAAGAATCAATTTCTTCATGAGGAGCATGTAGGAATCAAAATATGGAACAGAGGGAAACAAAGATTCTACATCAAGAGTATACAGATTATCACAAGGAGAAAAGGAATTAGGAAGGTTGTGGATGAAGTTTGAAGTAGAGACAACTGTATGAGGATGGTTGGCTGCCAGGGATTTGCATTTGAGGACCAATCTCTTTTCAAGGTTTACTGCTGGAGAAAAAGAATATTCCACTAAAGGTCTGATGGGGTTACCAGCTTTATGCAGTTTCACTTGCAGGAAGAGCCTGGGAGTTCTAAAGTAAGGAGGGGGTGATATATCACCAAGGAAGGATTGAAGAGTCTCTTTCTTAGCTAATCTGTCAACTGAGTTTTTGAGTGAGTTGGTGGTGTCTGACTGTAAAGGGATGCAGTTAGCAGATGTAAGAAAAGAAAGCACTTTTTGGTTTAGAGTTTCTTTACCAATGATGACTGGGCAACCAACTTTATCTGCTTTGCATACGGCTAGGTCATTTTCTTGAATAAATGACCTGAATTCTTTTAAACAAGAAGAAGAGTACTTGATTGGCACAGAATTTTGCTTGGATAAGATAACAGCAGCGTTGGCACGAAGTATAGGCTGCTGAACAGTCTCAGTTCTGTGGATGGCTGATTCTATAACAGAAACAGTTTGTGGAAGATTGATAGGAAGAGCAGGTGAAAATTTTGGGCCTAATGATAAGAATTTATCCAAGCTAGGAGGAATAGTGACAGAAGAAAGATTTACATACTTTGGCTTGTCAGTAGAGGCTGATGACGGAGATGTTGCTTGACTTTTTTGCTTGGAGAGTAGAAAATTGAATTTCTTTGTATGGCGAGCATATTCATTTACTTCAATTGTTGTGAGTTGTACTTCAATTGTTGTGACTTTAGAACTCCCAGGCTCTTCCTGCAAGTGAAACTGCATAAAGCATGGTAACCCCATCAGACCTTTAGTGGAATATTCTTTTTCTCCAGCAGTAAACCTTGAAAAGAGATTGGTCCTCAAATGCAAATCCCTGGCAGCCAACCATCCTCATACAGTTGTCTCTACTTCAAACTTCATCCACAACCTTCCTTTGAAGATTCCTTTTCTCCTTGTGATAATCTGTATACTCTTGATGTAGAATCTTTGTTTCCAGAAGTCTGTTCCATATTTTGATTCCTACATGCTCCTGCATGAAGAGAATTGATTCTTCAGTCTTGAAGTTTCCGGTCCAATCTTATCAAAGATCTTTATGATTGTTTCCACACTATTCATCCAACACAGTTGTTTTGTTTTCAACAAAATTGTGTATAGGCAACAATCTGGTCTCCCCATGGGCTCACCTCTTTCCCCTCTGCTTGCTGAAATCTACATGCAACATATTGAAGTTTCCATCATTCCTCTATACCCTTTTCAACCTTCCCTATAGTTAAGATATGTAGACGACATTTTCATTAGCTGGCCACATTCCGAGTCTGAACTACAGATACTGATCAACTCCATTACGGAAAAATTTCCTTCCATTAAGCTCACTATATCTAAGGAAGTAAATCACAAAATTGATTTCCTGGATGTATCTATCTGCAGAAACGCTGATCTCTCCATTACTCGTTCCGTCTATCGAAAACCTTCTGCGGCCACTAACATCATTCCCTACAAATCTTGCACCCTGCATCTCTACAAACTTGCAGCATTGAAGTCCTACATCCACAGGGCTCATATCATTTGCAACAACCAACTCTCTCTTCAAGAAGAACTCTCCAAAATTTCTACAATAGCCCTCTCTCATGGTTTCCCTGCTGTTATAGTCAACTCCCTCATAAAGAAATATGAAAACCATTCGAAAATTGAATGCCTCCTTCCTCACAAGAAAGAAGACCTGAAATTCTGTGGTTCTGTTCCTTACCATCCTTCCTATGCTTATAAGTTACAGATTCTTTTTAGAAGTTTTGGTTACCATCTTGCCATTAAATCTACCCCAAACATCTTAAAACTTCTACAAAGGGATAGGGACAAAGTTGAAAGCCTGAACCTCCCAGGAGTTTACTGCATTCCTATCTCTTCTTCTACTGGGGATAACTTATACATTGGAAGCACATACAGGAGCATTAGCCATAGAATTTTAGAACATAGAAAAGATGTTTCGAAAGCCAATCCCAATACTGCCTTGTCTATTTTGACAATGGAAGACACATCTGCAGTTCCCCACTGGAACGAAGCAAAACGAATTGCTTCTTTTGACAATCGTTTTGCCCTCCGTTACCGTGAAAGCATAGAAATTATGTTCAACTCAATGACTTGCAACTCCGAATCTTCTCTCTACATTCCGTTGATCTGGAGATCAATTCTAAGTTTTGGCAACAAAAATAAGAAAAATTCAAATGTAGAATCTGGCAACAATCTTAGTCCTCCATTGGCGTGATGAAGACCTAAGATAAGGTCGAAAGCTTCCAACTTACGAACTTTTTATAAAAGTTTCATTTAACGTAACTAGCGTGATTAAGTTACCTTTATTTGTTAATATTGTTACGTGTTTTGCCCATAATCGTCATCTGTTGCTGACATGACGCAAAAGAAATTTGGCTGTGACCAATGTTATATCCTCGACAGATTTATAATCCTCTCGTCTTGCAGCACTACTCTTTAAAAAGTAATGCATATCAGTAGCAAATTTGTCAAAATCTATATTTAAGCTTGTCAAAAAAATTTTAAATGCATTACTAACAACATGCAGGTTGCAAAAACCTAGTTCCAAAGATTTCTGGCCTGTTTCTTGTTTTACAACTTCATTGAATTTGCGTAAAAAGCACTTATTTACATTTGGGCTGTCCATGGATACACAAATAATTCTGTTCAACGAAATACTGAAGGATGATAACACATCAAGAATTTCTTTTAGCAAAATATCTGCTGTTGCATGACCCAGAAAAATGCTTGTTAGGTATCGGCAAGAAACTGAATTTATTTCTGAAGGACAATGTCTTTTGTTTTATGCACTGTTTCAGTGCATAAAACAAAAGACATTGTCCTTAGCAACTTTCATGGCCCATAATGCTTCGGCTTTAGCCAACTGTAAATCATGACTCAATACTTCACTAATATTTGTTTTGGGCTGAAGATCCCGTCCTCCAAAGGCTTTCATCAGGATGGACTTATTTTGAAATTTACTTTGAAATTTCTGCAAATGTTTTTTTCCTTTATGATGCGCTTTTACTTGTGAAAAGCTACTATTAGAAATATTGAAAATTTCTGAACACAATATACACTTACAGACTTGCCAACCTTAAGAAGAGAAAAATCCTGCAATCTTCTATGAAAATCCTGCAAGCTTATTTTCGTATGTTTGAAATAATTTTTTTTTTTTTTTGATTGGAGGTTTAACGACCACCGTGAGCAACTCAATGGGCTATAAGCAGTTGCCCGTCCCTAATTTAGGGTCACTGGTTCCAGGGAAGGGAGAGATCCAGTGCCGTAAGACAAACACAACATCCATGCCTGACCGGGATTCGAACCCGGACCCCTTACGGACGAATGATCAGAGGCCAGCGCCTTAGACCACTGCGCCACCGGGGCGGCTGTTTGAAATATCAGTGGACATAATTTGAAGCACTAATGTTACGTTAAGGTATATAAAAAATGTAAAACAATTTCTGTTAACAAATTTTTAAAAAAATTATGTTAAGTTATGCATCGATCTGGAGAATAACTCAAATTAAGACTGAAAAGGAGAAATTCCTCGAAACCGTCGGATTCTCATGCCTAAAGCGAAATTTTTTTGCCGTCAAATTTCCGATTTCGGAAATTTTTCCTCCACTTTTGAACTGAAATACAAATATTTATGGAATAAAATGATATATAACAACCATACTGGACAAAGGCAGCATCACAGGAAAAAAATTATTGATTACGGGGAAAAACCTTTATTTCGTTTACTTCCGTTTCTGTACCGTCCCGATGTGCATTTTTATGAATTGGTAAAATTATTCGATGCGTAGTTTTACGCGCGAGAAAAAGTTCCCGACGCATATTTTTACGCATCGAGAAAAATTCCCGATCCGTATTTTTACGCGTTGGTAAAATTTCGATGCATACTAAACGCGCAATTATGCGTTTTGGCGAACTCGGGTCGGCACATCACTTGAACACTCTACCGCACGATGTCACAAAGCCAGCGAGCCAAAGATGACATCATCGCATGACACAGCGCTCGTAAGGTCTGTTAGAAAATCTAAGTGGATGGTTGCAGGGGGTTGAAATATTTCGATTGAGCAATCTAAATATAAAAAAAATCTGTTAAAAAAGACCTCTATCCGTAAATCAGTAAAATTTTACGGGTAATCCGTAAAAGTTGGCAAGTATGCAAAACTATTTTTTTTAAATTTCCCCATTTCGGCAACAACGCACGATGTTTTTGTCCTGTTACACATGCATGTGTTTGAAATGTTACTATCTGGGAACATTTTCTTGAAAATCACACTTGCATGGTCAGCACAGCTTAAAAGTAAGTTATGTTACACGAGGAATGAAGTAACCAAGCACTCAGCATGGATAATCGCATCAGAAGATGAACTATCTCGAGCAAAATTTAATGTTTTGTTATTTTCCACGCACTTAGAATTGGCCACGTGTTTTGCGTAAGAATGTGATTAACGATATTTCCTTTGCCCTTGCGGACAACGAAAAAATCACACCTACAAATAGAACAAAATGCAAATCGTTGCCGGTTCCCTGATTTCGATTATACACAGATAATCTGTCGTATACTTCTTAAAAACGGACTGATATTTTCTACCAGCCATCGCTTGATTAAACGCATGCACAAAAAATTCTCAGAAATTACTGTTAAGACAGACGAAGTACATGAAACAAACCAAAACACTACCGCGCGCTTACGATAGAAACCTGCGTCGGTACGCGCCAAGGCCAAGCCCGCTCCAACTACGTGCGTGCAGCGCCAGAGATCATTACTGGTCGGAGCCGAGATATATTGCGCATCGAAGGTCGCTGTCGCCGACGCACGATCGAAGGTCAATGATCACGTGCTCTACTGCCTGCCACGATAACACTCAGCTACCATCCCATCGTCATTACCGGAGGTTACGGAAGGAGACCACATGTTTCCTCTTTGCTTCCACCCACCTGCGGTTTACAATAACAAAACATCAGCAGAAAGAGGAGGTTCCACAAGGCATGCACAAAAATAAAGTACGATCTTCTGCGTGCCACGGAGTTCGTCTGCAAAGCGCAAACCAGCGGTGAAAATGACCCCTCCCCTTTTCCCTTAGATCTCTTGTTACTCTCGAAAACAAACTGTCCGAAGGCACATAAGTGGAGCGCCCGCCCCGAAGCAAGTGCATCTCGATGGCGTCATTTTCCCTCCCTTCAGCAGCACAGCATATAGGCTGTGTTTCTACAATAACAGGTCTTTTTACCTTACCGTAATGGTAAATTTATTGGCGTTAATAACAGTTGTATTTTTAATAAATAAGCTTACGAAAATTTTAGGAAGAATAGCAAATTTTAGGTATAATTTTAGGAATTTAAGGAGGGTCACAAAATATTAGGAATTTTAGGAGGAATGCGATCCCTGTGTTTTTTATGCCCTCTGAAAACAACCATCAGCCTGAGTACCATGAATGCATGATTTCAAAGCTTCAACTATTTTAGAAAAATAGTGTAACTTTGGAAATATTAATACTTTGGAACACCATGCATCAATTTTTCCAAATTAGTCACTTTCGTTTTCGGGAATTTCCTTCTTCCCTTATCAAGATTAAATGTAAAAACTTACAGCATGGGGGATATAACAGTGCTGGAGAGTGGGAACATCGCGGGGAGTGGGGGTGGGTAGCGATTACGGGAAATCTGTCCGACTTCCGGTTTTAGAAGTTTTCTCCTATTTTCAAGCTGAAATACAAAAATTTACCCAGTAAAATGATACTTAAAAATACTAAACAGAGGCAACATCACAAGAAAAAAGAAATTATGATTACGGAAAAAATCTGAACTCCATCGACTTTCCGTTTTCGAAGGTTTCATGAAGATGGAATTCCGTCCTCCGACAAACTGAACATCACCCCCCCCATTCTGTTTACTTGTGCACCGATCTCCTGTGTGGCCAAAATAACGAATATGGCAGAATTTCTCGAATTCGCGGAAGAATCTCGTGCCTGAAGATTAGGAGGAAATTTTTGCGACGTCTAACTTCCTTTTCCACAAATTTTTGCCTACAGTTTCAAGCTAAAATACGAACATATATGCCATAATATAATATTTAACACTAATACTAGACACAAACGCAACATCGAAAGAAAAAAATTACGATTAGGGCAAATTCTTTTTACTCCATTTAATTATTGTTTTTGAAAGCTTTGAAACACAAAATACCGTCCCCAGACACGGAAAATGACCCACCCCAAATTCTCTTCAGTTTTGCATCAATCTTGAGAATGATCTAAATGACAAAAACGGGGGGTGGGATTCCGCGAATCTACTTAAGAACCTTATGTATATCATAAAATAATTGCAAAATAATTTCTTTTAAACAAAATGAAAATTCATAGAATCCGTAGTATTAAGAGTGAGTTCCGTAGTCAGGCAACTAAATCCATAGAAACTACAGACATTCCATAGTATTTGGTATGAGTGACAGTCGTATAAACCTGCACCTATCATGTTAATCGTGAATCGTAATTTCCGACAGAAAACTGCGATTCACTGGACCGACTCAGAAATCCAAAGATGTAAGAAAGAAATTATAGTCTTATCGAAAAAGTAAATGTCATTTTGAAGAACTTTTGTGTTACTTCTAAGTTAATAAAGAACTAAAATGTTGCAGCATTACCGTAGTTCATTAGTCACACTAGAAAATCCGTTGAAATTGCGGACACTGCATGTATTCTTATTTCTGAATATGTTTCAACTGAATACCAAAGGAAAAAAAAATCCTTAACTAATAACAATTAAGAGCACCAAAACTAGGCAATGCAATTTGCAGAATGGTTACATGCTACGGAATAGCTCTGCGGGATCCCCAAGAGACACGGATTCTCACACCACGTAGGCTTCCGCATGCGCAAATACTGTAGTAACCCCTTCCTTGAGTCATATTTTCAAGTCAAAATGCTTCTAAGTAAAATTATTATATACTATATATATATTCTTACAATCTCTTTGCGGTCTTCTATCTCGCTGTTACGTAACATTTTTTCTCTTACCGCATTTTCGGTACTTTCTCAATGACACCACCTCTCCTGACAATTACCTTGAGGACTTTTTATAACGCCGCACCATTTTTTTTTTGTTCATTTTTTTCTTTACCGGTGTCCGCAGTACCTAAATTTATAACTTTTTAATAGATACTTTATGGATTATACAACAGAAATTACGGTATTTACTGCAAATTACGAAACATCAAGTACGAAGAAAATTAGGCGAAACGACCTGAATTAGGGCACCTGGCGCACGGGATTTGTCGAGCCTTAACAGTATGTATATACACATATCTAGGGGATTAAACAGCGCTAGTGGACATTTACCAGGCATTTTTTCCCAAATATAAACTACTTTGTCCGCAAAGAACAAAATTAAATGCACGCCGGAAAAAAAAAAAAAAAAAAAAAAAAAAAAAGGACAAGCAGGAGACACAGCGACAATGAAGCATGGTGAGTTGAGTAGACACAAGATAGATCAGACCACATGAGACAACTGACACCATAAATTGCGTGTGATAAATTGTGTAGAAGTCAAAAAGAACCTCCCCCCACCTTTGACCTTTGCTTTGACCTCTAAAATAACACAACACAGACAGGGCCTAGTAACAAGGGCTGGCTCATCGCTTTCTATTTCTGGTCGTTGAAGTGGTCCTCGCCTGTGCTGCTCAGTGACGTCACAGGGATGCATGTCACTAGTCAGTGCGCGATGTAAAGTGCTCGGTGGATGCTGTAAACCCACGTTTGTTGCATTCGCATTAGTTACCTGCTGTTTATTAGGTTGTATTTCTGACATTGAATTTTTTAATTTAATTTCTTTAGTACATCGTTTTCGTACAATGGCTTCCTGTGCTGTTGCTACGTGCCGAAATACCAGCAGGAATACGAAAGAGCGAAACATAAGTTTTCACTGTTCCCTAAAAACGACCCAGTAGTTACAAAAAACTGGGTTAACAGGTCTTGCAGAGCAGATTCTTTCAATTTGAAAAATGCCAGGATTTGCAGTGAGCACTTTTTAAATAGTAAGTACGAAGAAGATATGATGAATCGCCTGCTTGGTTAAACAATGAAAAAGATATTGAAATCATCGGCTATACCAACAATTAACTTACCGAGATCAAACATTGAAAATGCCACTGCAAGAGGTGAAAGACAAAGGAAAAAAATACAGCATGATGCTTTTGATATATTTAAAAATCTTAGTCCCAAAAAAAGGTCTTTTGCAGAAAATGTGGCCACAATTCAACCTGCATCAGATGAAGAGACAATTTTCTGCGTGAAATGTGATATATTCAAGGAAAAAAAAAGGATATTTTAAAGAGCTTTTCTAGCAGAGCCAGAAGATGGAATCGTTCGCACCGGCTTTTATTGAAACAAATCAGAACTGAAAATTAAGGTAAAAAAAAAAAACAAAATACGAAAAATCAAAAATTGAAAAAACAAAATGACAAATGCTTTTAAAACATGCTTACAAAAAGCACAGGTAACCTCTCTTGTAGAAGGTAAAAGTCGAATTAAATGGACACCTGCATATCCAAAACGCTTCACAAAAATTACAGTAGCCGAGGATTTTTTATTAACAAAAAAGCATTACATTCGTGTTTGATGGAAGTAATACACATATATACGTATAAAAAAGAAAACAATCAATGATATATTCTGCTTCACTCCTTTTCTTTCTTTAAATAATTTCACTGTTTTGTTTCATATTCGGCAGCTCAGTAGTTGTATTTATTATCAGAGTTCCCCTGCACAGAGCAAAGCAAACGCGATTCTTAACACTCAACGATGCATCCCAGCTACGTCACCAGCCGCAACTCCCGGGGACAACTGAAATCTGCCGTATGAGCCAGCCCTTGTATCTAGAGCCCTGCAACACAGATGTCGATCCCACTGGTCAAGGTAAGTCATGCAGGCTACAATGGGAAAAGTGGGGTGTTGGGTGTTGAAAGGAGATAATTTCTAGGGATTATCTACCTTCAATGAGCTAGAAGAAAGCTCTCCTGATAAATGGGTTAACATATTTACAGACACACAAACAAAAATGGGGGCAGGATTTTGATGTCCATTACTGCAGCGCATAAACAAGACGGGTGGAAGAACCAATGCCGCAAGACAAAAACAACATCCATGCCTCACCAGGATTTGAACCCAGACCCATCTCAGTTCCCTGCGTTTAGATCACTGCTCCACTGGGGCAGAATAATCATCATCAAGGGAAATGATGCCTATATTGACTTGAATACCACTGTTTACACAGCAATCAGACATCTCTGAATTGACTGTATTTTTACTGTTCTCATGCAATATCTATCCTTCAGAAAACTTGGAAAATTTCATTGTCCTGGAGCAGGAATCGAACTTGCATCTCCTGATTACCATTCGAGTTCAAACAAAATTGTTTAAACTCAAATGGTAATCAGGAGATGCAGGTTCGATTCCTGCTCCAGGATGATGAAATTTTCTAAGTTTTCTGAAGGATAGATATTACGTGAGAACAGTAAAAATAGTCAATTCAGAGATGTCTGATTGCTGTGTTAATTATCATGACTTATTTCTACGTATTATGAGAAAAATATTTCTTCCATACTATACACCACTTCTTATTTTTTCCATGTTGCGATGGATAAGTCTTGATGCATCAGTTTGTGGATGAACCTTCATTACATTCCAACATCTGCACAATTCCTTGTAACAACGAGGAACAGTCAGCACTCACCTCGAGTCAGTTACACATTTATTGCCATAGTTCTACCATTGGTTGGGGTTGGAAGTTTTTCTATGTGGTCTGAGTACACACATGCGACAGTCTGATGTGGGAATCCCCAACAGTTCAGCAGTCACAGTGATTGAACAATTGGCTTTTCTTACATCTACTAGCTGGCCACAGTCAAACTCATGATTACTCCCTGACTGGTTTCCAATGCATTGAAAGGTGCTGTATTTTATAGGCACTGCCAGTTTCAGTATCCCACGTGACTTGACATGATATTTCTGCTTTGCATATTGCTATTGAGGTGGATAAAATAAGTTGTCCATACATGCATACATACATACATACCACTGGTGTGCAAAAATTAAGGACGAAGAGAAGAAATTAGCATAACAGTGGAACAAGCAGGCAGAACGGACTGAAAGACCACTCAGGAGATAGACTAGGGTCCGGTAAGGTAGGGCATGCGCATATATGCAGCATGACGTGGGGGAGTGTCGGAAGGGTATAAAGCACACGGGCTGTGTACGCTCAGCAATTCGGTGAAAGCTATAGCACGGTGTACATCGGTTTGAACGACGTTGAGTTGCTGCCACCGTGTGATATGGCCAAGAGGCAATCCAGTAGACAACATCTGGATGACTTTACCCGAGGTCGCGTCGTTGGGAAGTTGGAAGAAGGTCAAAGTGTGACTAGTGTGGCCGAGGAGTTCGGGATCGCTCACAGCATCATTTCACGAGCTTGGAGAGCATTTCAAAAGACAGGAACAGCTGTCCGAGAGTTTAGCAGTGGTCGTCCACGAGCAACCACGGTGGTGGACAACCGGTATATTGTCCTACAGGCGAGAAGAGACAGACGGCAGACAGCAGGAGAAATCGCAAGACACATGCAACAGACAACTGGACGCTCGCATTTCACGTCACTTCATGGCCTGGATGAAGTGACATTTCACGTCACTTCATCCAGGCCATGTAACCCACCATCTCAGATTTTGATGAAATTTGGCATGGAGGCATACTTCACCAAGATATAGAAAATGACCAAATTTTAACTTCCTACAACCGCATAGTTTCTAAGATACAGTGCTCCAAAGTTTCACTGAACACCAATCGCACACGTAGAGCGGCGGAGTACCACTTTTCACAAAATACTGCATAACTGTAGTGCTATCTAGTTTAGAAGAAAGAAATTTTGTACCCTTATGCAAAAGAGCTTCCAGAATAAGAAATCATTTTAAATTTCATTGAAAACACTGAATAAATAAATTAAATACAGTGGTAAAGTGAAAATTTAAGAAAAAAACTTGCTATTCTATATTAGGCTCTACAGCAAATAGCAGAGGTATGAGGGAGCTCTTTTTTAATGTATATTGGTCTTTGATATATATTGTCACATAACAAGAAAAAAAAAATAGTGGCTTTCAGCTTGATTTTGAAGATATGTGCAAATATCTGAAATGTGTGTGGAGTTCCAGTTCGTCAATTCAACCACTTCTTTTTTTTATTAATTATAACTCATCTCTTGACATTCAGAAATTTCACAAGGAGATAAAACTACAAGAGGAATGGGCCGCGATGCCTCAACAGCTCCTTGACAACCTCGTCCTCCGCATGGACAGACGTTGTAAATCCTGCAACGCAGTCAAGCGTGATCATATACCCTACTAAAGACTAGATTTTTCTTGGCAGCCGCCTGTCACATGGACGTTTCTGTCCAGTTGTGCTCAAAGCTACCTTTTCAATAAAGAGCCTTTGTATCCTTCGGATTCCTTGTTTGGACGGTTTTGCTCACTTGTCCCATATTCTTACATCTTGGGGATCTTATGGTATGATTTGAGTCGATGTGGAGCACTTCTGCACGACGTTACATTCGAAAAACCGCCTCGTCCTTAATTTTTGCACGCCAGTGTACATACATACATATCATTAAACTGTTCTGTGAGATTCAGAGGTCAGCTCCACAAAGGAAGACCTTGTGCCAAGTACAGGTTTAACTGACAGAACTAGAATTTACTTACTGTTGGTGTATCATGTCTCCATTTGCAACGATCTCTGCACACCGCCCGAGCTTCATTAACATCCATCACATGCTGCACACAAGACCGTTTTGTACTTCATACTCGTAATCTTTTTCTCAAGCAGACATTCTTGAATCCGGTCCTCCCATGATTTTATTGGCGTTCCTCTACCTTTCATTCCTGCCACTTGGGCTGAAACAAGTCTCTTAGTCAGCACCTCATCACTCATTCTTTCAGCATGGCCAAACCACCTGAGAATATTAGTTTCCACCTTACTAACAACATTTTGCCTCATATTACACATTTGCAACACATCTTCATTCCTCACATGATCAGTGCGTCTTACCCCCCCCTTAAGTAATGCATCTCCCCAGCACACAAACGACTCCCATGTCTTTTCTGCCGTACCCAGGTTTCACTGCATATCATCAATATATTGAATGGTGATTTATTCGTCATGTGCCCATAACCAGGGCTAGATGAATTATGGGTGCCCTAGAAAACTGGCACTGGCGCCTGAATTTTTTTTACTCCAGATTTGCAATTTACAGTAAATAATGTACTTCTGCCGTATAATCCGCGGTTTATCTGTTAAAACGTTATAAATTCCAGTTCTGCGGATAAACCACAGGTAATTTCAAAAACAAGTTTCTTCGGCATTTTAAAAGATACTCGTGGTAATTATCAGTAGTGGTGGCATTATTGGAAAAGTACCAAAAATGTTAAAAAAAAAAAAAATGTAATGCAGTACAAAATAGAGGACTTAAAGAGATTGAATATGTTTTTTTACTTGTGAGCATTCTGATAGCAAGTATGATGCAACGAATGAGGTACTATTTGCGCTTGCGGAAGCCTACATTCTGTGAGAAGTCTGCAAAGATATTCCATGGCATGAAATCATTTTGGGAATCGCATTCGTTACTTTTGCTACGCTAATCATATTATGTTTTTTGTTCGCTATTCAGTTGAAACATTCAGAAAAGAGAAATACTATGGATTTTTTTAGGTCTAACTAATGAACTACGGTAATGCTGCTAAATCCAGGGATTTCAGTTCTTTATTTACTAAAAAGTAACAGAAAAATACGATAATTTCTTACTTCTTTGAACTTTACAATCAGTCATCCTGTGAATTGCAGCTTTTCTGTTGGGAACTATAGTTCAGATCAACATGACAGGTGAAGATTATACGATGATCTCATTTCTTCTGAATTTCATGGTCTACAGATACGACGCAGAGGATTGATTACACAATGTAAAAAAGTGTTTTTCTCAGAATTTCAAGATCTACAGATTATACGTCGCTATGAATTATGTGTCAGATATGTGTGAGTGTTTTAACAAAATCAAAATATTAATTTTTTTTAGAGCACTGGAATAACGGAAAAACAAAATCATGGAGCAAATTGGAACTTAATTTTGCAATAAGTGGTTTGGATAAATATAAAAATTTGTGTGTGTGACAACAAATATAGTTTTGCGAATTAATGAAGACATGGCAAATCCTAGTGAAGAATTATTGTAGTTAAACTGTGTATTATGGGGATTACTAGGATATAAGTTTTCACTTGTGCACACCAACACTACCTAAAATGGAAACTTGAAGAAAGTCTACACATTGAGAGAAGAAGAGGTTCCACGAACATAGCGGTACGATATGTTCGTGGAACCTCTTCTTCTCTCAATGTGTAGATAACGAACATAGCGGTACGACATTACTACTTGAGTGGCAGCATCTTCTGTCTTAGTCCTGACGAAAGGTTGGAGTACAACCCAAAAATTTGACAAGTGAAAACTTATATTCTAGTAATCCCCGTAATACACAATTTAACTACAAATGTAGTCATTTCTCGTTCCACCATCATCACCACACATTATGTTTCTGCATTATTCTTTGAAATTTTACTTCGTTTCATCAGTTAGTTAGTTAGTTAGTTAATTGATTTTAGTGGCGCAAGGGCCAGGCTTGGCCAAAAGAGCGCCAGACACAGAACTATCAGCTAAAGATTTTAAAAAGCGGGGTGAAATGATTAAGAGCAGACAGGCTTGGTAAAAGTTAGAAAAGAGGATGATGAAAGATGTTGTGAAGACTAGTTAGTTTATTAGGTTTATATATAACTTTATTAATTTACCATTATAATATAACTTTTTTTTTTTTTTTTTTTTTTTTTTTTTTTAAAATAAGTTTTAAAACCTCAATCTGTTTTAAAAAGGAAAATACTGCGAAAGTGTCGCAGTGGTCGCCCAAAAGCTTTTGAAGCGTAGCTGCGTCCTCGTCCAGCAGATGAGACTGAAAATAGTGAAACCGATGCTGACGAAAACGAACACAACTGCACAAAACATGAGAGACGGTGAGTAAACAGTCGCACGCCTCACACATCGGGGCAGCGTCGCCACACAGCAAATAGCTATGCGTGAAGCGACAATGCCCAATGCGGAAGACGCGCAAGAACAACTTCTTCCCTACGGTTCCGGCGACACGATGATTTCCAGACTCCAAGGATGGGTTTAACACGGTGCAGTTTATTCTCCACCTGTTGGTCCCACAGACTTCGCCACGTTCGTCTGATATGATCGTGAACAAGAAAGCGAAAATCACGGTGAAACAGTGGCAAGGGTGTGACGACCAAAGAAGAGGCAGATCTAGCAGCAGCATCAGCAGACTCGTTCCCTGGGATCCCAACATGCCCAGGAATCCAGCAGAACCGAATCTGGACATCAGCCTCGAGCAAAGAACGAAGAAGTCTCCGTACGGTAAAAGAAGTGGGTGGCCAGAGAAATCCAAAGATGACAATGATTGCACAACACTCAACGAATCAGTGTACACAATAGCACGCTGATGAGAGCTCGACTGCACGTGAACAAGTGCAAGATACACAGCATGCATCTCCGCCGAAAACACCGTGGCCTCGGCAGGAATGCGGGCAACAGAAACTTCGTCAATGCAGACGGCGGCGCATCCAACGACACCAGCTGCCTTAGATCCATCGGTGAAAACAGGAATAAAGTCTGCATTGACGTAACGGTGTTCGGCGAAGAGCTGCTGGTACACTGACGCAGGGGTTGAGGACTTGTCAAAAGATGTAAAGCTGGTATCAACCATGACACCAAGAGGGTGCCATGGGGGATCCTCAAAGCCCCTGGTCTCTCCAACGAAGTGACAAGTCGAGCCCTGCATCACGAGCTACGGCCGCCATACGAAGACCGAAGGTTCGAATGCACGAGGACGGGTCTCGAACAAACGAGCATGCTGGGGATGAAAAACTGCATCGTGTAAAGTATGTTCTGAGAGAGATCTAAGTTTCAGGTAAAATTGAAGGGACAGCTGCAGACGGCGTAAATGAAGCGACGGTTCGTTCGCGTCGGCATAAAGGCTGGGAATGGGTGACGTGCGAAATGCTCCCGTACAAAAGACGCAGCGCTTGATGGTGGATGGTATCCAACGGCCGGAGAACGGAAGGACGCGCAGAGCCATACACCATACAGCCATAATCCAGTTTAGACCGAATGAGAGAATGGTAAATACGGAACAAGGAAGTCCTGTCTGCACCCCAGGAGACTGAGGCGAGGGTCTTGAGGATGGACAAAGCTCTCAGACAGGAAGTGCGAGTCGTCGAACGTGCGAGCGAAAGGTGAGCGCACGGTCGACGGTCAAACCAAGGAACTTGGTTTCCGGCAAAACTGGAATGGCTGCATGGTCCAAATAGAGTTCTGGATCAGGGTGGAGGCCACGCCTCCGGCAGAAATGGACACACGCTGTCTTTTCAGCAGAAAGAACGAAACCATTGTTGTTAGCCGCTTTAACTATCTGGTTAATTGCAGACTGCAGCTGCCTTTCAATGAAATGCATGCTTGATGACGAGCAGAAGATGTGAAGGTCGTCAACATAAATGGTAGTCGAAACCGTAGGAGGAAGATTTTTAAGCAAACAATTAATGCGGAGGATGAACAGAGTCACCGAAAGAATGCTGCCTTGAGGAACACCTTGTTCTTGATGGAAGAAGGCAGAGAGAGTTGTACCGAGGCGCACCTGGAACACACGGTTACGAAGAAAGTTGGCAATGAAGGTTGGCAGGTTTCCCCGCAACCCATTCTCGTGGAGGTCACGGAGGATACCGTGACGCCACGCTCTATCGTAAGCTTTTTCGATGTCAAAAAAGACAGACACCAGGTGCTGCCTACGCACGAATGCCTCTCGAACAGACGTCTCAAGGAGCAGGAGATGGTCAGGAGCTGAACGATGACGACGGGAAGCCGCTTTGTGATGGCGACAGAATTTGATGTTCTTCTAGGAAGTAAATTAGCCTAGAATTAACCATGCGTTCAAGGATTTTGCACAGACAGCTAGTGAGGGCAATTGGCCGGTAACTAGAGGGAGACTTGGGGTCTTTGCCAGGCTTGGGAAAAGGTAAAACAAAAGCTTTTCGCCAGGAGTCCGGGAAACTGTGCTCCAACCAAATGCGGTTGAAAAGCACTAACAGATTCTCGAGAGACGACTGCGATAGATGACGGATCATGTCATAGTGGATGCCATCGGGACCTACAGATGTTGCACCGGACCGATGCAGAGCCACTCGGAGTTCAACCATGCTGAAGGGGGAGTTATACTCGGTGTTATGAAAAGGCGCAAAGGAGAGTCTCTGGCGCTCAGCAGCTGGTCTAGTCCTCTGAAAGGAGAGAGAGGGTACGCCTCAGAACTGGAAACAGAGGCAAACGCCCTACCCAAACAATCCACTATCTCCCCGACTTCAGCATACGTGCAGCCGTTACTCTCGAGAATAGAGTCTGATGGGAACCACAGTTTCCCCGAATCCTACGAATTTTTTCCCAAACAGTTTTTGAACTGGCACGTGAATTGATCGATGAAACGTACTTTATCCAAGACTCCCTCTTGCTTCGTCGACGCACCAACCGAGCGTAAGATTTTGCTCTTTTAAATTCAACGAGATTAGCATCGGTTGGATACCGCCGAAATGTACACCAGGCCTTATGTTGAGCTCTCCTAGCCGCTGTGCAATCAGAGGTCCACCAAGGTTTCGGACGTCTTGGGAGCGTCGTTGATGTCTTTGGGATAGAGAGATCCGCTGCCTGAATGATACACGTGGTGACATCAGTAACAGTTGCATCGATTGACCCTCGGGTCACCACGACAGAAGGTATCACTGCGGACGATGTGAAGACCTCCCACTTGGCACGATCCATCCTCCATCGAGGAGGGCGGGAAGCAGAAGATGGCACGCTCTCATTATAGCCAAGTACAATTGGAAAGTGGTCGCTCCCATGGAGGTCGTTGCACACCGTCCACGACCAGTCAGCAATGACTGATGGTGAACCCAAAGATAAATCGATCGCACTGAAACTTCGTGTAGGCTCGTGGAAATAAGTGTCAGCTCCGGTGTTAAAAAGGCACAGGGAGGTCGAGGACAGAAGAGATTCGATCCTACGGCCTCGTACGTCTGTTCTGACACTACCCCACAATGGATTATGAGCATTGAAGTCACCCAGAAGAAGAGCAGGTGACGGCAGCTGCCCAACTAAGCTCTCAAGAACGGACACGCTCACGTCCTCATCCGGCGGCAGATAGACGCTGCAAACAGTTAGAGGCACAGGCATGGAGATACGCACCGCAACGGCTTGTAAAGATGTTGAGACCGCAACGGGAGAAACTGGAACACTGTGGGGGACAAGAATGGCAACTCCCCCGCAAGCTATATCTCCTGAAACATTATCTTTCCGAAATGCACTGTAGCCTCGAACTGAGAGCAGGTCTGATGGTTTAAGTTTTGTCTCCTGGAGGCAAAGGCACACCGGAGAGTACGACGAAAGCAGATGTTTGACGTCGTCATATTTTGTCCGAAAACCTCGACAGTTCCATTGAACGATTGAAACCATGATTTGAGGGGTAGATAGGAAGAAAGAAACGTGGGTCAAATGAACTGAAGAGGCCTAGAAGGCCTCGGAGTCCATGAATTCCTCAGTCTGGTCTGCAGTGCCCCTCGGCAGCGTGGTAACCGGGGGAAGGACTGGGGGGTGTCTGGAGGATGAAGACCGGGACTGATTCGTTCCGGCTTGAACCTTTGTTTGAGATTTAGTGGCTGAGGATTGTTTGGCCTTGCCTTTGTGTCTAGCAGGCGAGGGATCAGGGCTCGTAGAACGGGAAACCTGTTCTGCAACAGCGCGCTTGGGCGAGGATGCAGGACCCCGAGCATTGGTCTGTGGTGGCAAAGATAAACTGTCAGTGGTGGAAAGTCGAAGGGCCTTCAGCCCAGCAGCATAAATATCCTCGAGAGAGAAAGGGCAGTCTTTTGGTATAGTGATGTCTGTCTGAGTGGCAATGGATGTTTTAGGAGCCACAACGGAAGAGTAGGTGCGTGCGCTTGGAGCAGCGGGAACGACCTTCCGTCGAGCTTCAGGGTAGGACAGGTGTTCAAGTGTCTTAACCTCCTGAATCTTCCGCTCCTCAATCCACTTCGGACAGTTCTTGGCATTGGCAGCATGGTCGCCTTTGCAGTTCACACAATGGGCAGCTGCAGCAGAGCAGTCAGACTGAAGATGGTCGTGTGAACCGCAACGATTGCAAGTAGCAGCACCACGGCAAGACTGCTGGGAGTGCCCGTACACTTGGCATCGGTAGCAACGAAGGGGGTTAGGAATGTACGGGCGCACAGAGCAGTTCAAATAGCCCGCATGGATGGAAGATGGAAGAGTCGGGCGATCAAAGGTCAGAATCACTGTTCTGGAGTTGACCAGCTCCCCGTTTCGGCGGAACTTGATCCGACGAACCGCTGTGACACCTTGGTTGGCAAGCTCCTCAAGAAATTCTTCCTCTGAAACATCCACGAGGTCGCGCTCGGAGATGACACCTCTGGATGAATTCAGGGACTGATGAGGTTTGATGTCCACAGGGACACCACCCAAGTTGGAGACGCCCAAGAGCAATGAACCATGGCGTGGACTTGACATTTCCACCAATATATCTCCCGATTTTAACTTCTTCACACTGGTTGGTGACGCAACCGCTCCTTGCAGGGCTTTTTGAATCCAGAAGGGAGATTTGGAGCCAAGCTTGTGAGAATCTTCCCGGGCATGGATGATAAAAAATCGGGCAGTGTCCGGCGGCAAAGTACGCAGTTTCTTATTGGTGGGGTTAGGATCCGTGTCCAAAGATTTCTTTAGTTTGACAGAAGGGGGAATATTTGAAGAATCCATATATAAGGCGAAAAAATTCATCCGCCAGCTTCCCCGCCCACTACCGAGCCCAACAGGGGAGAGCCGGAGGTCCGCAGGCCAACATGGGCGCAGGACACGGCCCTAGGGTTAGGCGGCGGATATAGCATGTTGATCGTGCAGACATGCGCTCAGCGAGTACCTCGACTTTCCCGGGTCTTGGTAATACCCCTTTGGCATGCCCACACTATCCCCAAACTCACCCCGTCGAACGAAATGACAAGCCGATTGACTAGGAGTAGGTTAGTTCCTAGCCTCCCGTTTAGGGTGAAGCAGGGGGCAAAGAGGAGTGTTGGCGACTGGTGACAACTATAGCCTGGCCCCCAGTAACCTCAGCCTCCAGCATCCCCTTTTCCACCTGTACGGGTCACCGCACACGGCAAACGTGCAGGTAGGTCTAGCTAACCAGCCCGAAGAAACGAAGAAGGAACAGAAAATGAAAAGGTAAGGGAAGAGGAGTAGAAAATAGAGAAAAAGGAAGAACAGGGAGTGGAGAAGAAAGCAAAGACAGGAAAGTGAGGAAAGGGCTGGCGCATAATCACAACCTCAGCAACCCACAGGACTGAGGCGGGAGCGTGGCGAGGTAACAACAACAACAATCACAAATGGAAAAAGATTTTAAACACTACTGTCGGCTCGGGCCGTGGGGTCGCCACTCCCCATCAGCTGGATGAACAGCTGTCCCTTCGGTGATGTAATCGTTCAAGACGAAATGACAAAATGATCCGTCACAAGGTCAGCTCGGGCCGTGGGGGCGCCGCTCCCCAAATAACTGGAAAACCAGTTATCCCCGTGCGAGGCGTTTCATCAGGCAACTAAATTTTGAGAGCTGGCTCCTAGACCTAGAACATATTTGTTGAGCCCTGCCCATAACTTCCGCAGATGGGGAAAATGCAAATTCTTTGGTTCCTCAGAAAAACATCGAGGTTTTCACGGATACATCGAAAATTTCCACCAATACTACCGGTGTGTGAATGTTTCAGGCATGAGTATCCACCAGTGTGCCCATCCATACTTTGGAGTTGTCTCTGGAAAATACATGCATAGGAAAAAATGCTCCCATAATGATTTGAGGTTCCCTTTAGTTAGGTTCACCTTAGCTGCCTCTAGTGATGATGCAGTGATTGATGCACATCTGTCAGAGACCGACTTAGTGAAAATAGTTCATAATGACGAAAAAACAGAAAGAAAGCACAGTTAAATACAACAAGATGCATCACAATAAAATATTTTTCTTAAGATAAAATTTTTTAAAAGTGAAGATACCATTACAGTTCAAAATGTTTTTGTGAAAATGCCATTTGAGCTAAAAATATTTTTGTGAAGATACTGCATGGATCGATCCCTGAATTGATGTAAAATAAATCAGTTGTTTGTTCTGGTATCTCTAAGATACTCTGTGCTGGAAGTATTTCAATATTTAACATAGTCTTTCATTATATATAACTTTTAAGCTTCGTGAAGTTTTTTAAAGAAAAAAAGTATCTAGGCTAGTTTAATCCAAGAGGCATCAAAATAACAGTTAATATTCTATAATCAAAATAACACCATTTTCTTGATATAGTCTATTTAGGACAAAAGGATATGGTCTATTTAGGACCTTTCCAACTTATCAGCACTTCAAGTAGTTCCATACTGCATCATTACATGACAGCTGTGGAACCCCACAATCATGGAAGCAAAAAACAGATAGTCCCGATACCATTAATATTCAACATTTCATTTCAATAATACAAATCTTATTTTTCTGTACAAAATTGCTACTTATGCTCTGCTTTGTTTACACGACACCTGCAAATCGAACATTCCCCAAGAGCGAAAAAAGTAAATAAATAAAAGCCCATTTATTGTTTAACTTTAACATTTCATTTCCGTAAAACAAGTCTAACTCTTTTTTACAAAATTGCTACTAATTAAGAGTTCCAATCAAAAAACAAATACTTTGCTTTAGCAGTGGCTCCAAGTCACAGAACTACCTGAAGCACTGATAACTGGAAGGTCAGCCAGGTAAAAATCACAACACTAAAGAAAATTACAATAGCTAGCCTTCCGATTATCAGTGCATCAAGTAGTTCTGCATGGAAGAGGCTGTAAGGGCTGTCAAAGCACGATCAAATCCAACTTGTTACAAAGCGCACACTTCCAAATTATCGCCTAAAAACGTATAGTCTAAAAAATGACTTTATTTACAATTTAAAAATATGGTTGTTTAAACGCGCTGGCGAGCATTTTCGCGACCACTATGGTCGCATCTTTAGGCTAATGAGTGAAATCATTTTAGAGCTGCATATGGTTTAAATAGTAACAGACATAAGCACAGAGATCCTGTACTGTTCAACCATCATTATACATACGGTACGTTGATGATCTTTTTCTTATCTGACCTCACTCTGTCTCAGAACACTGCATGCTATGGCTTCAAACTTATCTTCAATCATTCCCGGTATAAGATTTACTATAGAGAAAAATCTGGTTCACTACCTTATCTTGACTTTTTGGTCTCACATTCCTCGGATCATGAATATTTTGACTTTTCTGTCTATCGGAAACCAACCTCTATCCCGGTAATGATCCTCTTCAACTCATGTACTCCAACTTCTAACAAATACTCAGCACTTGCCCTATTTCTGCAATTCCTTGTAAATAGAGCTTTTACTCACTCTTTGAATTCTGTATAAAGAAATCAGGAGTTGGGGAAATTAATGAAATTGCAAATGCACATGGATACCCCACGGGCAGCGTACAACGACTTATACAGGAATATAAACAGAAGACTTCAACAACCCTAATGAGAACTGTACCCACAACTAAATATGTGGGAAGTTTACCCTACCACAGCATCTCCTTGACAAATGTCAACCCCGCCTTCTCGTGGTGCATCCTGTTCCCACTAAAGGGGCTCTGATGACCGCCAATAACGGTATAACTATATCATCGGGATTAGAGGAAATGCTATCCCACACTCACCAATCCACTTGGCCAGCATGGTGAGTTATGGCCAAACCCCTCCAAAACTTAAATCTTGGCCCTCAGTCTCTGGCAGCTGGAATGTACCTGGCCAAGGCAGCAGCCAGTGCGACATGAAGGCAGAAGGTGCTAAGAATCACCGGAGAATCATGAATATTTGACTTCAAGGCTGCCATCTGATGCTGACTTTGGCTACGTATAACGGACTTCTGATTCAAGGGTCCTTGAATTGGAAAAACTACAAAGGATCAAATAAATGGGACATCGTCGAGCTAAGTGAGGTAAGGAGAAAAGGAGAAGATCTCATTGAACTGAAAAGTGGACATCTCTTCTACTATCGTGGGACAGATACTGGCAGAACTAGTGGTGTTGGATTTATAATAAACAAGAAACTGAAGGATAAAGTTGTAGAAGTTGAAAGTTCCTCTGACAGAGCTGCAAGACTCGTTATCCAACTCTCGAGAAGATACCAGGCTCAGATTATTCAAGCTTTTGCACCCACTACAAGTCATCCTGAAGAAGAGATGAAGAATTTTATGAGGAAATTCGTCATCTAAATAATAAAGGCAAGCAGCACTTGAAGATAATTATGGGAGATTTCAATAAGAAAATAGGGCAACAGCAACAGAATGAAACTTCAATAGGTAAATCCGGTCACAGAAACAGAGACCAGCGTGGAAATACTCTTTTAGAATTTGCAGAGGCAGAAGGGTTTTTCATCATAAACTTCTTTTTCAAGAAAAAGGCGCAAAGGAAATGGGCATGAAGGCATCCCAATGAATTGACAGGTGAAACTGATTTTATTATGTGTAACAAGAAATTTGTCATGGAAGACTGCAGTGTGCAACAAGTTCAACACAGGTAGTGACCACAGAATGGTAAGATGCACCTCAATGCTAAACTCGAGCGTGGCAAGCTCATAAAGCAAACAAAGTGTATTGACATGACCAGGGCTTGAAAAATATCTGAAAAATTACATGCCCAGCTGGGCAAGTGCAGAAAATATTTACTTGCCCAGAAGTAAAATCTACATGCCCAGAAAAATTTATCTTTTAAGATAACAAAACAGAAACCTCATTTTTTTAAAGTTAAAAATTATGCTTAGCTTTTTATACATCTTTTGCATCACCATTTTAAAGTGTCTGTGTTCAAAGTGCACAAAAGCATGTATCTAAAATTTTAAGAAAGGTAATCGATGGCATTTGAGAAATTTAGTGATTATGCCATGTTCAAAAATTCTTAATATACGTCCTGTGTTTTGCAAAAAAATAGTCAAAGTTAACTGTACAACAGTTTAAGTAGTTTTCAACAATTTTGAATGTAAAAATTATTTACCCTTTTCTCTTGTGCAAACAGAAGTGATTTTGCATCATAAAATATCCCAAGAATTGTTTAGAAACAAAGCCCATCCTTACGTGTTCGACTACTATTGTGTGCACTTATAGTTATTAAACTATATTATCACCTGGACCCCCCCCCCCCCCCTCCACACACACACACAAACATTCCTTGAAAAATTTGCTGGTGGTATCGGCAATTTTAGGATGGTTTTGGCAAGCAGTGCACCACATAATAGTCTTGTCGTCATTTGACTTTAGCCAATTAAATGTTTTTATCTAAGATTCCTCAACTGTCCGACCGCGTTTTTTTTTTTGCGTCCACTTTATCATAGTCCGCTTGCGTAAGTTTCAATTCTGCCAACGACAGATTCAGATTCTGAAATTACGTCACTCAACAATGCAGAAGACGAATTTATAACAACCGCTGACAAATCGGGAATTCCACATAATTGCTTACTATGAGATATACTCTCATTGCTGGATTTTTTTTCCAAAAAAAAAAAAAAAATCATATCCATTACTAAATACAACTTATATCTGCAGCTAACACAGACTTCTCTCAGACAAACTAGGTAAGTTATCAGTGTCAGTAATTTTCGCTCTTCTCCCAGCTAAGTGTACAGGCTCGTTCTTAAATCTTAAATGAAACTTAGGCTCTGTTTCAGTAGTACCGCTGTTGTTCACGTGGAGGGGTGGGGGCGCGCGCTTATGGGAACTTCCATTTTCCCTCCCTCACTCGCGCAAGTTGTATCAGAGACCCAACCCCACCAGGGGCTGTGCAATAAATATTCTGTTATCGCTCCCTCCCCATAAAGCACGGCTTTTTTGCCCATCAGTCTGCGTCCTCCTGTTTCAGAGCAGTTTACACATTTTGTCACTAAACACAGGAGGCTAGTTTTATGCGAAGCAAGCATCCTGTCGTTAACTGTAAACAACATCTGGAGCAAAACTACGTATGGGCCCAATTTCTGGATGTAGAGCATAATACACTGAGTGGCCACTTTATTATGACCACACTCTCAGTACTTCGTTGGGCTACCTTTTGCCTTTAATACTGTTCAATTCTTCGTGGCATGGACTCCACGAGATGTTGACAGGTGGTTTGTGGAATCTCAGACCATGCTTGATGAATAGCACTTTCCAGGAGTGCAAGATTGCAGGGTTGTGGATCCAGCTGCCTGATGGCTAGTTTAACTTCATCCCTCAAATTTTCAATGGGGTTGAGATCTGGAGATTGTGGGGGCCACCTAAGCAAAGTAAACTCACCGGCATGTTCCTGAAACCAAAATTGTACAATACAGGCACTATGGCAGGACGCATTATCTTGTTGAAAGTAGCCATCGCCATTGGGATAAACCATCCACATGACAGGATGCACTTGGTCCGCACCGATGTTTAGATATGATGTGCCACTCAGACGTTGATCAACATGAATTAAAGGGCCCAAAGCATGCCAGGAAAACATTCCCCAAACCATAACGTTGCCTCCACCAGCTTGAAGGGTTGTTTGTAGCAACGCATTTGGGGTCCATGCTTTCGTGCTGTTTCTGCCAAATTCTCACTCGGCCATCGGCACAACTGAAAACGTGATTCATCGGACCACATAATTTGTTTCCAATTATCGACTGTTAAATCCTTGTGCTCCTGTGCGAACTGGAGACGTTTTCTCTTGTTAACTGCAGACAGCATAGGTGTTCGAACAGGCCTTCGGATGCCATATTCCATCTGATGCAGTGTACGGCAAACAGTGCGTGCAGAGATCATTTGAGGGGATCCTTGATTAAGATCGTCTGTAATTTGCCGAACTGTTGCCCTTCTGTTGTCTGTTACCAGTCTGGACACTCTCCGTTCCGACCGAGCAGTCACTAGTCGATGACGACCACACCTTGCACGTAGAGACCCAGTTTTTTGGCTGACAGTCCAGTCTTTAAACAATTTAACAACAGCTGCTCTGGAACATTTCACGAATGCGGCGGTTTCGATGATACTTGCTCCATTGTTTCGAGCTCCTACAATCATCCTACGTTGAAAGTCCTGCAAATCGCATTTTTTACCCATCTCGTCACTCAAAAATCACTTCTATTACTGTCGCAAGCACTAAGCTTTCCCTTTTTATACTAGCTTCGCCCTCTGGCGGCAACACGAAGAAGCGCTATCCTCCTGGCCTTGGCATTCATTCCGTAATAATAACATAACTTCTGGTGATTTGCAGTAAAATGAAAAATACGCGACGCAACGATTTTTTTTTTTTTACTAAAGTAAAACATTCTCCATTCCAAACTTTTTTTTCTTCTTTAACCCGGTCGGGCAACTAGATTTCATTTTTACTTGCCCAGGCCAAAAATTTACATGCCCTGGGCATCTCGGGCATGGTATTTTTCAAGCCCTGATGACCAACCTTAAAAAATATACGTTCAAATTGGAACTGAGGAACAGATTCTCTGCTCTAGAAGGTCTAACATCGTAAGAAGTGGACATCTCTGAAGTTAACAGAAAAATAACCAAGGCTCTGATGGAAACAGCAACAAAAATAACTGGTATCAAGAAAAAGTGGCATACGAACAAATTATCAGAATAAACAAAAATTCTGATGCAAAAAAGAAGAGAGATGAGGATAACCAAAGGAGATGTGACTTCCAAAGTGGAATATATAGAGCTATGCAAGAAGAGAGCAAAGAGACATCTGAATAAGGGAAGAAAACAGATTATGGCTCTGAGAAAAGAAGATGGTTCTGTAACAAGAAATAGGGGTGAAATTTTGACAAGAGTGAAAGATTTCTACTCAAAACTATATGAAAGGGATGATACATGTACTCCAGACATTACAAAAAGTACCAGAGTTCTTCCAGTCCTCCCAGCAGAAGTTGCATGTGCAATCAAGAACATGAAACGGGGGAAGCTCCAAAAGAAGATGGACTTACTGTAGACATCATACAAGAAGCGAGTGGGGAAATTGAAACAGTACTCGCCCAAGTTTTCACTCGATGCCTTAATGAAGGGAAGATTCCTGAGGATTGGAACAATCACTACAATGATCCTGCTACATAAGACAGAGGATCTCAGGAACTACAGACCTATCAGCCTCCTATCAGTGATTTATAAAATCTTCACTAAAGTTCTTTCACACCGCTTGAAGGTGACGCTGGACATGGCTCAACCGAGAGAACAAGCTGGATTCAGGAGTGGCTACAGCACTATAGATCATATCCACATACTGAGAGAACTAATTGAAAGAGCGAGGGAATATGAACTTCCATTGTGCATGGCTTTTATTGATTATGAAAAGGCCTTTGATTCAGTGAAACCATCAGCAGTTACAATGGCTTTGAAATCCTGCAGTATTGAAGATGCATACATTAATATTATTAATGACATTTATGAAAATGCAAAGATTCGGCTATTTGGGAATACAGCACACATAAAAATTGGAAAGGGAGTGAGACAAGGTGACACTATATCTCCCAAACTCTTTAATGCCACACTGGAAAATGTCTTTCAATCACTGAACTGGGAAAACAAAGGGATAAAGATTAATGGAGATTATCTAACCCACCTTCGTTTTGCTGATGACGTAGTCATTTTTGCAACTACCCCATCAGAGCTGCAGAGTATGATCCAGGAACTTGCTGACAAGAGTAAAGAAGTGGGATTAAAAATGAACTTTCAGAAGACAAAAGTGATGTACAATGCTTTTACAAGAAATGAAGATTTATTGATTGATGGGGGAAAACTGGAGGTAACCAATACCTACATTTATCTTGGACAGTAGATATCAAGTTAGGGTCACATTGATGAAGAAATTAATCGGCGTATAAAACTTGCCTGGAGAGCTTTTGGAAGAAACAGTATAATTTTCAAGAGCAATATGCCATAGTGTCCTAAAAGAGAAGTGTTTGATCAGTGCATCCTTCCTGAGCTTACATGTGGTGCAGAGACGTGGACCTTAACTAAAAAAGACATACAAAGACTGCAGAGAACTCAATGTAGCATGGAGAGATGCATGCTAGGTGTAACCAGGAGAGATAAGAGGAACTCGTGGATCAGAAAACTGACAAGAGTGGAAGACATCATGATCAGAGTAAAATCCCTGAAATGGCAATGGGCTGGACATATTGCCAGAGGAACAGACCATAGATGGACAGCTGAAATTTTAGACTGGATTCTGAGGGACAGGAAAAGACCCAGAAAAAGACCACATGGGAGATGGGCGAATGAAATTCGAAAGTATGCGGGAGTAACATCGAGGAGACTGCCACAAGACAGATCGTTGTGGAAGAGACTTGGGGAGACCTTCGTCCAGCAGTGGACTGATAATGGTTGACAATGATTATACCCTACCAAAAATCAGTTGTTACCTTATTAAAAAACACCTGTAAAAAATACTCCCTAGGGTTTGGTGTCAAAACTGAAAACCTCTTTTCTAATTTTGGATATGACAGAGATATAATACCAACTGTTTCCCACTTGGGTGTATATGGTGTCCCCCTGATGGACATTAATAGACAATCTGCAGATCTCTGCTATGTGGGTTCAACCTTTCGAAGCCTGGGAATTCGGTGGGCTGAACACAAATATGCCACCCGTAACGGAGCTACTACTTCGACATTGTCAAAGACTGTCATTGAAGGGGACTTGAGACCTGACTGGGGAAATGCAAACTTGCTAGCAACGGCTTCTACAAGAAGCTCTATGCTCCTTACTGCGAGCCTATGTATTATTAAATTAGGACCTAAGTGCTGCAATGAAGACGTTCCTGTCTACATCCCTAGTGCCTGGAGAAATTTCATTTTACAATACTCATGGGAGAAACCACCAAAATAATTTTGATGACTTTAAACAGTTTGTGGTGAATGGCAGTGATTTTTGTATTTTTCTCATTTACATAATATGTTCTCTCTGTGCTCATGTCTGTTGTTACTATTTAAACCATGTGCCGCTCCAAAATGATTTCACTCATCGGCCTGAAAATGCGACCATAGTAGTCACGAAAGTGCTGGCCAGAGCGTTTAAACAACCATATTTTTAAATTGTAAATAAAGACGTTTTTTTAGACCATACGTTCATACAGACTCTTCGATTTGTAGCGCAAAAATACTTATGATCTTTAGTTCTGCATGAAATTTTGTTTTAATTGGATTGCTAATAAGCAGCACTTTTGTAAAGAATAAGATGCAGCCATATCAAAATAATATGACCACCTGGGTGCGTCACTGAGCGCACGTAGATAACCCACACGGAGATATAAGCAGCTCGCCAGGACAGATGAGCCATAGTGCATGATGTGAGCACAATGGGCAGAGGTAGTACTTAGATGGACATTAAAAAGGGAATTATTATCAGCTACTGCGCCAAGGGTGGAAGCATCTCAGAATCAGCAGACTTCGTGGGCTGTTTGTGAGGTGCTATAGTATACGGGTGTACCAAGAAAGGACGGCTGGCACACCGAATACCTCCTGACGTCATAACTGTGCAGCCACAAAGGCCATTGACCCTAGAGGAGAATGTCACCTCCACCGAATGGTAAAGAGCAATTGACCGCGCAAATGAATGCTGGGGCACCCAGGTAAATGTCCCCACTAACAGTAGAGCAAACTCTCTCACGCGTGGGTCTCTCTCCAGAGTTGAGGCTGCGTCAAGGCGTGCATGTTAACCCAGGTCCATCGGCAATGACCCCTGCAGTTCATGTGGGACTACCTTCATAGGACAGTGGAAAAAGGTTGCCTTCTCTGACGAATCGAGGTTCATACTCCATAGAAGTGACAGGCAGTGGCGGACACGGCATCAGACACATGAGAACCAACACCCGACACGCAAATACAGGCCAGAGGTGGCAATGTGCATGTCTGGGGGATTTTTCGTGATGTGACCTGGGACCGCTGATACCACTGGATGGGTCTCTGAATGCCAATGTTTATGTGTCCATCATCCTCGCTGACCACATGCAACTCTTCATGTTGCACATTTACCTTGGTGGTGATGGTGTCTACCAACAGTACAGTGCATCGTGCAGACCCACAACCACATCACCTCCGGGACCTCTGTATTCTAGTGCAGTCTGGGCACATGTGCCTTGAGCAACCTTCCAGAGCCTCACTGTATCCATGCCATGCCATCTTGCCGCTGTCATCTGTGTCATATTATTCTGATAAGACAGTGTATTTCCTATTTCGTAGATATGAAATGCTGAATAATAAATATTATTATTTCTAGTTTCTTTGCTCTGTTAATGGAACTAATTTCTGCACTGATAATTTCCGTGCATTTCGGGTTAATTTTTTGTTTCAGTTGGAACGATAAAGTATTACTTTGTAAAGAAAAATTAAATTTGTTTTTACAAAAGTGAAGTGTTTAGAAATATATTTGTTATTTGTTTCTTTGCTCGTAAATATAACTATTTGATGTGCTGATAACTGGAAGCCTAGATATTGTACACACACACACACACACACACACACACACATACAAAGAAAACCTGGTTTGGCATGAGGAAATACATGTTCTCACAGACAAAAATCTATATAAGAAAATTGGGCACTAAATTTTATTCTTTGCACCCAAAATGGATAAGGAGTAAACTGGTAAACATGAAAGGCACGAGTGCATATGTGTGATCTGAAAATATTTTGCACTAGTAATTTCAGTTAAGAGAAGCCAGGAACCTATTTTTGCCCAGTACCTGTTGTCACTATAGAGAAAAGTGTTGGCTAAAGAAATGTGTCTTGAAGAAGGGCTTGAAAAATAAATACAAAATTTCTAAAAACAAAAGATGAAATTACATATACTACAGCAGAGTAGTGTCACAATTTTCACTCATTTAACTTTTGAAATCTTGACAAACTAGTATTCATTTTGCAGGCTACTTTTGGGTCATCCATGTCAAATCAACGAATACAAATATTTTCGGACTCGCTGTCTCGGATTTCAATGATTTTTGGTTTATAGTTCGTACCTATATGATAAGAGTATATCAAAAATCTAAATTTTCATATTTTTTGGGTCAACGGTTTATTTGATTTGATTTTCAAAAATGGCAAATTTTGCAAGAATGCCATTCACACACACACACAAAGTCTGCGGGCAGTGATGCTAGAGGGCTCATCTACAGCTCTTTTTATGGGCTTTAGTTTGATATGCAACACAACACACTTCAGAGCATCTTTTTTTTTTTTAATCTCAAAAACAACCCTTTTAAGGCTTTTTTTTTTTTTTTTCAACACATGATAGTCTTACACATGTTGGCTAGAGGAATGCAAAGTTTGAAGACAAAAAAATGATGAATTTTGGAGAAACAGATTTTTGAATTTAAGGTTACATGTAGTTATGATAAACAGCAGTGAAAGTTCTGACATGCAGTAACTTGCAAAAACAACAACCAACAGAAAGGAACACGAAATAAACATGCAGAATAATCCCATACTTGCTTCCTATTTACACTCATGTTGCTTCCTGTTAGATAACGACTCCTACACAGCTTAACAATTTTACAAAAGAAAACATACCAGGTATAAATTTCATGTACTGCACAAATGAAGAGTACTATGAAAATGAGAAAACTGCCTTCCCGTTTGATGAGTCACGAACAGTATATGGAACACAGAACATTCATGCAGTTATCCCACTGTCTTACTCACAAATAGTTTTTCTTTTTTGATTGGAGGTTTAACGACCACCGTGAGCAACTCAATGGGCTATAAGCAGTCGCCCATCCCTAATTTAGAGTCACTGGTTTCAGGGAAGGGAGAGAGCCAGTGCCATAAGACAAACACAACATCCATGCCTCACCGGGATTCGAATCCGGACCCCTTTCGGACAAATGATCAGAGGCCATCGCTTAGACCAGTGTTCCGCAATGGGTGTGCCCCCCCCCAAGGTGAAACATGAATTTTTACCTGCACTGGCGTGCAAAAATTAAGGACGAAACAGTTTTTCGAATGTAACGTCGCTGCAGAAGTGCTCCACATTGACTCAAATCATACCATAAGATCCCCAAGATGTAAGAATATGCCAGGACAAGTGAGCAAAACCGTCCAAACAAGGAATCCAAAGGATACAAAGGCACTTTATTGAAAAGGTAGCTTCGAGCACAACTGGACAGAAGACAGAAACGTCCATGTGACAGGCGGCTGCCAAGAAAAATCCAGTCTTTAGTAGGGGATATGATCACCCCTGACTGCATTGCAGGATTTACGTCTGTCCATGCTGAGGAAGAGGTTGTCAAGGAGCCGTTGAGGCATCGCGGCCCATTCCTCTGGTAGTGCCAATCGCAGCTGCGGAATCGTTGCTGGCGGCTGGTGACATGCTGCCAAGCGTCTACCGAGAAGGTCCCACTGAATTTATCTGTTTGATTGGATTTAGGTCCGGGGACCTTGCGGGTCAATCCATGCGTTGAATATCTTCACTCTCCAACAGCTCTGCGACAGCCACTGTACAATGAGGTGTAGCGTTGTCATCCATGAAGAGAAACTCAGGACCCACAGCACCTCTAAACAGACGCACATGAGACAGGAGAACCTCGGTTCAATAGCAGACACCAGTGACTGAACCTCCTCAGAAGATGTGGAGGTCAGTACGGCTACCAAGCATGATACTGCCCCAAACCGGTCCCTTTCGATGATGTTGGAGGTGTGATTGCGTGTTCCCTGCTCTCTCCAGATGTGTATACGTCCAGAATTGCTAGTCAGACTAAATTGGCTCTCATCCGTAAAGAGAACTCGACCCCATTGCTGATGTGTCCAGTTCTTTTGTTCCTGGCACCACAGAAACCCCCATCTCCGATGAGCAGGCGTTAACGGCACACACCATACTGGTAGTTGTGCAAATAGACCAACTACTAGTATTTGTGCAGCCTCCTGGCCACGGTAAAACGTGATAACGGGCGACCAGTTGTCTGTTCGTGGACGACCACGGCTAAACTCTCGGACAGCTGTCCCTGTCGTTTAAAATGCTCTCCAAGCTCGTGAAACGATGCTGTGAGCAATTCCGAACTCCTCGGCCACACTTCGACCTTCTTCCAACTTCCCAATGACACGACCTCGGGTAAAGTCATCCAGATGTCGTCTACTGGATTGCCTGTTGGCCATATCACACGGTGGCAGCAACTCGACGTTGTTCAAACCGATGTACACCGTGCAATAGCTTTTACCGAATTGCTGAGCGTACACTGCCCGTGTGCTTTATACCCTTCCGACACTACTCCCCGTACGTCATGCTGCATACCCTACCGTACCGGACCCTAGTCTATCTTCTGAGTGGTCTTTCGGTCCATTCTGCCTGCTTGTTCCGCTGTTATGCTAATTTCTCCTCTTAGTCCTTAATTTTTGCACACCTGTGTATTATCCCATTGTAAGAAATTGTAGAGTTTTATTTTTTAATTTTATCCCAGTTACTGTGTTTCATATGCTTGTATTTCATTCTCTGCTACTGCACTGATTAAATAAGATGCTTGTTTATTCTTTATTACATGCCGTGCATTTTTATGTATTCTAAGAAATTAAATGTAAATTATTTACTCACAGTTGTTATATCGTAGTTTTGCTTATTGATATATTTGTATTTCTCGCATCTACACTTGTCGCATGCCATATATTTGTATTTCTTCTTTGTCACACTTGCCTCATGTTCTGTGTATGCTTTTCCCTAAAAGTGCGGGGATTAGCAAAACTTTGTCTTTTATTACGTTGCTTTGGTACTTCAACTATACGTTAGTGTTTCTTCAACAATACTTTTTTCCTGTACCGATGCACCACCCTCCCATTCTTAGACTTTATTTTAAATAAGTCAGTATATGCATCCCTTGTTCCCTTTGAAGAGTGCAGGTCCCGCATATTACAATTATTTCAGTTCTATCACAGCTGCGCTCTGAAGTAGTCCAAAAATTGTGATTGCTAGTCAATCTTGCTATTTTCTATTAGTTTACTATTAAACTATTTAATTTTTTTTAAGATGGACAAGTTCCTTGTACGGAGTGTTCTGTAGTATAGTGATAATTATTTATCTTAAGTTTTTCTTTTTTTTTTTTGGTGTGGTGATAAAACATGCCCAATCCCAGAGTGTATCATTTGTGGTGAAAAACTCAGTAATGCTGCTTTGGTTCCCAGTAAAATGAAACGACATTTGTCAACAGAACATTCTCTGTCAAGCAAAATATATCAATTATTTTCGTCGGTTGTTGGAACAAAACAAAAAACAAGCAAGGTTCATGACTGCGACAGTACGTGTTTCGGAAAAAGTACAGGAAGCTAGCTAAAAGGTAGCCGAACTTATCTTAAAGGCCAAAAACTACACGCAATAGTTGAAACATTGTTAATCCCTGCTTATAAGAGATGGTGAAAATAGTCCTGGGTTCAGAAGCTGCTAGTGAAATTTCAAAAATTCCTCTCTCTCTCTCTCTGCTGACACAATCAGTCACCAAAATAGTGATATGTCCAGTGACATTGAAGACATTATGAAGGAGAAAATCAACAGCAGTCAGAAGTTCTCACTTCAGATCAACGAGCCCACCGATATTAGCGGTTACGCACAACTTTTTGCCTACGTTCGGTACATCGATGGAGATGTAATTGCAACTTACTTCTTTCTTTGCAAAGAACTTCCCGAGCAAGCCACAGGTAAAGAAATATTTTATGTGACTAATGAATATGTACTCCATAATGAATTAAAATGGAAGGATTGCGTCAGACGGAGCCGCTTTTATGACAGTTCGAAGGTTCGTACAGACGGAGCTGCTTCTATGACAGGCCGAGTGAAAGGATTTGTAGCTAAAGTATTCGAAGTAAATCCTAACATACGATGTGATCATTGTCTCATTCACCGTGAAGCCATTGTTGCTAAGTCTTTGCCATCTTTTCTGAAAGTTGTGCTGGACGAAGCAGTAAAATTCGTGAATCTCATCAAATCGCAGCCCCTAAATTCGCGGCTATTTTCCTTTTTGTGTCAGGAAATGGGATCAGAACACACTACACTCCTGCTACATTCAAAAACACGGTGGTTATCACGAGGAAAAGGGTTAACACGAATATTTGAACTTAAAGAGGAGGTACATGCATTTTTGATTGTTGAAAGGCATGAGTATGTGGGTTTATTTGCAGATGATGAATAGGTATGCAAGTTGGCATATCTTTCCGATATTTCAGTACACTTGTATAAGCTGAACAGAAAAATACAAGGTAGGAACGAAAATATTATGATTAGTATAAATAAGATTCAAGGAATTGTGAATAAGCTGAATTTGTAGATACAGAGAATTGAAAATGGGTCGTTTGAGATGTTTCCAACTGTATGGCCACTTGCTGATGGTAATAAAGTGGTGATGGACTTAAAGAACATTTAGAAATCTTGCAGCAGAAGTTCAAGAAGTATTTTGGAGAGAGTGCTCAAGATTTCGACTGGGTTCGTGATCCATTCGTTGCGAATTCAAAACCTCTTCCAATTAATATACAAAAGGAACTCGCAGATTTAAAAGCAGACAGAACATTGAAACAAACTTTTCGAAGGACACATTTTGGTTGGCAATAAGAAGTGAATACCCAGCTATCTCCGAGATGGCAGTTAATGTGTTATTGCCATTTTCAACTACATACTTGTGTGAACTGGGATTCTCGACGTTGACTGAAATTAAAACATCAAAGAGGGAGAGACTCAAATCAGTCGATGAAGAAATGAGACTTGCATTATCAACGATTACGCCACGGATCAGCCGCCTGTGTGCAGCTAAACAGGCGCAAGTATCACATTGAAGGTATGAGTAGAATTATTTACTTTAATAGTAATAGAAAAATGTATTTTCTCCAGTGAATTAAAGTTCATATATTGTTAATAAATGCACGAGTTGATTTCTGTTTAATATAATAATATAATTATAATAATAGGTTGATTACATTAACATATTTATATTAATAGTGTACAATCATGCTTTTGAGATTTAACATTTTGGTGTGCCGTGTTGAGTCATGGATAATTTATGGAGTGCCGCGAGCAGAAAAAGGTTGCGGAACACTGGTTTAGACCACTGCGCCACCGAGGCAACCTTACAAATAGTGACAAAACCATATTCTTTCAGTACTTGAGAATCCATAGAGGCACCTATAACTTCATAAAGCACAACTGAGTTTGAAGAAGTTGAGTCTGGATTCATCACAGTTGTTTATGACATCTGGTTCTTGGTAGCTTGCTTGTATTCTTGTTAAAAAACCATGAATCAAATGATTACAATGTTAGCTTTCTTCACCCTAAAGGACCAGCTCTATCATTTTATTATCCCAAACCTCAACTTTATATTCTGGATGTTTTAGCTGATACTCTCTTGAGAAAAGTAGATCCCTGCACAGCAATAGGAAGAGTGTACACATTATTTACACAGGAAGAAATGTCAGCTTCAACAGCTATTTTAGAAACAAAAGTTACAAGCAAAGTAGATTCACATAAACTTATTTAAAAGAATAAACACAGAAAGAATTTGAAAATCTGTAACTTGTAAAACAGGAGTCTTATTAGATAACAATTATTTACTGTAAATATTTTTTGCTACTGGACTGCATGACCATAAGTGATATGAACCGTTTAAATAATACATTATAAGAGCAAATCAAAACTGAAACATGTTTTGAGTTTTAAAAATGTTTAACTGCCACTCTGCTTCACCCAGATGTTTTAGACTATCGGGTAATAAGTTTTTATTTTAAATTACCAGTTACTATACAGGGTGCATAGGAAAGTCCCTTTAGCCTGGAATAACTTGCGAACGGAGAGAGGTACAGTTATGCAAGTGAGATAACGGTATAGTAAAGTGACTATGCCCGATCGAATGCAACCGTAGCAGTGCCCCTAATGGCGAAATGCGGAAGTTAGCCACTGCAAATCGAAAACAAAAAGAGATAAGAGCAAAATTTCCACTTGCAAAGTTGTAGAGCATCAATTAATTAGTGCAAAATGACATTTGTATCACATGGATAAGATAAATTGTCGCCTGAATACCCTACAATGCCCGAAATCGATGTGCGACGATTCAAATCTGCATATTCACATTTTGCAAATGTAGCTGTATGCAAATGCAGATTGTGATGTTGTATCTTACCTACGATAAAAAAAAAACAGTAGTAGGATGTACCCTGATCAAAAGTTTAGGTCTACGTACGCTGTGTGAGAATGGCGAGTTTGGATTTCTAGGGTTACGTTAAAAATTCGGGTGTATGCAACAGCGCCTACAAGTCTGCTGGATCTACGTCATCTTGTTGCAGATGCTTGCAATAGTGTGACACCTTCCATGCTGAGGAATGTGCATGCAGAGTTATTTTCACGAATACAAATGTGTATCGTGGGCAATGGGGAACTCTTCGAACATACTAGACATTAACTTTTTATCACTGTGCGCCAGTTTGCCTTTTTTGTTTTGTCTGACGTCATCAAACTGTATTGACATAAGTATGCATTTATGCAATAAATTGTGTGTATTTGCTCATACCTATGCCTGTTCCCTTCAAACGTTCACACAAAAGGTCGCGCATTGATTTCGGATATTTTAAGATATTCAGGCGCCAATTTATCTTATCCGCGTGAAACAAATGTCGTTTTGCACTTATTAATTGATGCTCTACAACTTTTTAATTGGAAATTTTGCTCGATCTCTTTTCATTTTCGATTTGCAATGGCTAACTTCCTCATTTTGCCACTAGGGGCGCTGCTATCTATTGCATTCAATCGGGCATAGTCGCTTTACTATACTGTTATCTCACTTGCATAACTGTACCTCTCCATTCGCAAGTTATTCCAGGCTAAAGGGACTTTCCTATGCACCCTGAATGTATCTGCCCATTATTAGAATAGTTGCCATGTAGTGATGAAAAACTATCCATAGCCAATATTTCCAATAATCCAGCTGAATACTTTAATAACTACTCAGTAACTATCAGTAATTACCTATAATACTACAGATATACTATTTTTCAAAATTAGGTGTCTAACACCCAATCATTTCATCTTCAAACTTTGCATACCTCTAGGATTAACATGTGTATGTGTTTAATTCAAAAGGGGTGTTTATGAAATTTTCAAAATCAACAAATTAGAAAATATCAAAAAAATTTTATGCTCCAAAGTGGGGTGTGTTGAATATCAAATTAAAGCCCATAAAAAGAGCTTCAAAAGGAGCTATAGATGAGCCCTATCACTACCTGCAGACTTATTACAGTAAAACCTATAAAGTTGGCCACCTGCCTAAATTGACAACTTTTTTCAATGAACGGCAAATATCCTATATGTAGTAACACAGAACAAACCTATGTAACTTTAACTTGGAAGTTGGCCAACCAAATATCTTAAATTTCGAATTTGTCTGTACTAAAACTGCACCCCAAAACCTCTCAAAGTTGGCCACCTGGACCTGCTTGAATTATTATTATTATTATTATTTTTTTTTTGGTTGAGTAGCAACAGAATGTGTAAAAGGATTAGTGTAATCAGCAACATCTGGCCATCCCCTTAGGGCACAGTAGGAAATTACGGGACATGTGTGTTTGTGTAGCCTTTAATCTCGCTTAATCAGTTGTCAGGAACATTCATACCCCATTCATGGATCATTTTCCTTATCAGTGTCTTTCTTTGCAGTAAATAAGTGTGTGTGTGTGTGACTGTGTGTGTTTAAAACAGTGAGGGTTGAGATTTTCTAAAGAGGGGTGCATACAAATTGCCATCAGAGCTTAGTAATGGGTGGGTTGTTCTATAAAGGATTGCCTGTGTGAAGGTGCTTCTAAAGTCTGGGGAATTTTCTAGAATAAGTTAGGTGTTGGGCTCTCTCTTTTACTCTAGGCAACAGGCCAAGTTGTTCTTAGTTTATGCTATTAGTTCAATGATTTGATGGCTCCCAAAAGAAAATTAGTGGAATTGTCTATTGACGAAAAGAAAGAAGGAAGTGGCAGCAGTCAGAGAAAATTAGCTGACCAGTTTGGTGTAGCTAAAAGTACAATAGGAAACATTGAAAAAAGTAAGGACTCGATAGTTAAATCTTGGTTGGAAAATTGTAGTAATGAGCGACAAAGAAAATGCGTAAGACTGAAAATGAAGAAATAAATGTGGTAACGTGTTTACTGCTCGACATCTTTTAAAAAAGATGTCGAGCAGTAAACATACCAATTTCAGGCCCCATGTTACAGGCTAAAGCAAAAGAAATTGCAGAACTGATTTTCATGCCAGCAATGGATGGCTTAATGCATTTAGAGAATGAAACAACATCAAGTTCTATATCCTTTGTGGTGAATCAGCTTCTGCAGACATAAATAACGGCAGCAGAAGATTGGAAAATAAAATTAAAAGAAGTTTTGAAAGATTATCCTGCTAAAAATCAGTTCAATGCAGATGAAACCGGACTTTTTTTTTTTTTTTATGAGCAATTACCAACAAAATTTCTTGTGCAAAAAAATGAAAAATGTTCAGGGGGCAAATTGGCAAAGGAGAAAGTGACAGTGTTATTTTGTTGCACTGCTACTGGGGAAAAACTGAAACCTCTTCAGGGCTCGACCCAGGCGGGATTTGATACCGTTGGACGGTATCTTCACAAAAGTATTTTTTGTTCAAACGGTATCTTCACAGAAATATTTCAAAATTAATGATGTATTAGCTTCCCATAAAATTTTAATCTAGCAAAAAAAAATTTTAGTGTAAGAGTCATCTTGAATATTATGTTTAACTATTATGTATTTTTTATTTAGAATAAAAAAGTGTTTTCAGTAAAACATACTCTGACGGATGCCTATCAAAAACTGCATCATTGCTACCAGCGGCTTAGGCAATGCTCGCTTGCTAAAAGGAATTTCAAATGATTGTGAGAGCATCTTTTTAAGGAGAACGCGATTGGTTCTCCGTCTTTCCTCCCTGGCAGCAATTTAGATGTATTTTACCTTAGATTTCTGTCTCCATCTCCTCAAACCGACCCCCACCCCCTTGTGCTGATCACTTCACAAGATTTGGTTCCTGCAGTTCTTGCACACAAGGGGGAAAGTTGGGAAGTGTATTTATTTAATCTTTGCCGTACTAACCAGGATTCTTTTTTTTTTTTTTTTTTTTTTGATTGGAGGTTGAACGACCACCGTGAGCAACTCAATGGGCTATAAGCAGTCGCCCGTCCCTAATTTAGGGTCACTGGTTCCAGGGAAGGGAGAGAACCAGTGCCGTAAGACAAACACAACATCCATGCCTCACCGGGATTCGAACCCGGACCCCTTTCAGACGAACGATCAGAGGCCAACGCCTTAGACCACTGCGCCACCGGGGCGGCTAACCAGGATTCCGCGACTCGTGTTTACTATTATGAGGACAGGAACATGGTTCACTTTATGAGGGATTGGTGACATATAAGCGACATTTTAAATATATATATATATAATATATATGTATTTTTTTTGCTTAGGTCTCTTCTTAATAGAATATATATCATCATCATCATCATCGTCAACCATTATCAATCCACTGCTGGACGAAGGTCTCCCCAAGTTTCCTCCACAACGGTCTGTCTTGTGCCAGTCTCCTCCATGTCACCCCTGCATACTTTCGAATTTCATCCACCCATCTCCCATGTGGTCTTCTTCTGGGTCTTTTCCTGTCCCTTGGAATCCAATCTAATATTTCGGCTGTCCATCGATGATCTGTCCTTCTGGCAGTATGTCCAGCCCATTGCCATTTCAGGGATTTAACTCTGATCATGATGTCTTCCACTCTTGTCATTTTTCGGATCCACGAGTTCCTCTTCTTATCTCTCCTGGTCACACCAAGCATGCACCTCTCCATGCTTCTTTGAGTTGTCTGCAGCCTTTGTATGTCTCTTTTAGTTAAGGTCCACGTCTCCGCACCATACGTAAGCACTGGAAGGATGCATTGATCAAACACTTTTCTTTTAAGACATAATGGCATATTGCTCTTGAAAATTATGCTGTTTCTTCCAAAAGCTCTCCAGGCAAGTTTTGTACGCCGATTAATTTCTTCATCAATGTGACCCTCACTTGATATCTGCTGTCCAAGATAAACGTACGTGTCTGTTATCTCCAGCTTTTCTCCATCAATCGATAAATCTTCATTTCTTGTAAAAGCATTGAACATCACTTTTGTCTTCTGAAAGTTCATTTTTAATCCCACTTCTTTACTCTTGTCAGCAAGTTCCTGGATCATACTCTGCAGCTCTGATGGGGTAGTTGCAAAAATGACTACGTCATCAGCAAAACGAAGGTGGGTTAGATAATCTCCATTAATCTTTATCCCCTTGTTTTCCCAGCTCAGTGACTGAAAAACACCCTCCAATGTGGCATTAAAGAGCTTCGGAGATATGGTGTCACCTTGTCTCACTCCCTTCCCAATTTTTACGTGTGTTGTATTTTCAAACAGCCTAATCTTTGCACTTGCATTTTCATAGATGTTATTAATAATATTAATGTATGCATCTTCAATACCGCAGGTTTTCAGAGCCATTGTAACTGCTGATGGTTTCACCGAATCAAAGGCTTTTTCATAATCGATAAAAGCCATGCACAATGGAAGTTCATATTCCCTCGCTCTTTCAATTAGTTCTCTCAGCACGTGGATATGATCTATTGTGCTGTAGCCACTCCTGAATCCAGCTTGTTCTCTCGGTTGAGCCATGTCCAGTGTTACCTTCAAGCGGTGTGAAAGAACTTTAGTGAAGATTTTATAAACTACTGATAGGAGGCTGATAGGTCTGTAGTTTCCGAGATCCTCAATGTCACCTTTCTTATGTAGCAGGATCATTGTAGCGGTGTTCCAATCCTCAGGAATCTTTCCTTCATTAAGGCATCGAGTGAAAATTTGGGCGAGTACTGTTTCGATTTCTCCACTTGCTTCTTGTATGATGTCTACAGTAATTCCATCTTCTCCTGGAGCTTTTCCTCGCTTCATGTTCTTGATTGCATGTGCAACTTCTGCTGGAAGGACTGGAGGAACTCTGGTACTGGTATCTTTCATGATGTCTGGAGTGCATATATCATCCCTTTCATATAATTTGGAGTAGAAATCTTTCACTCTTGTCAAAATTTCGCCTCTATTTCTTGTTACAGAACCATCTTCTTTTCTCAGTGCCATAATCTGTTTTCTTCCCTTACTGAGATGTCCCTTTGCTATCTTTAGGCTTTGGTTGTTTTCAATTGCTTTCCTCACTAGTTCACAGTTGAATTTCCTTACGTCTTCAGTGATACTTTTTCTTACTGTCTTGCATAGCTCTATATATTCCACTTTGGAAGTCACATCTTCTTTAGTTGTCCTCATCTCTCTTCTTTTTTGCATCAACATTTTGGTTTTTCCTGATAATTTGTTCACATGCAACTTGTTCTTAGACCCAGCTAATTTTGTTGCTGTTTCCATAAGAGCTTTGGTTACTTTTCTGTTAACTTCAGAGATGTCCACTTCTTCCGATGTTAGGCCTTCTAAAGCAGAGAACCTGTTCTTCAGTTCTAACTTGAAGGTATTATGGTGTTTTTTAAGGTTGGTTATGTCAATAGATTTTGTTTGTCCTATGAGCTTGCCACGTTCAAGTTTAGTGTTGAGGTGCATCTTACATCTCACCAATCTATGGTCACTACCTGTGTTGAACTTGTTTAGCACACTGCAGTCTTCTATGACAAATTTTTTGTTACACATAATAAAATCAATTTCACTTGTCGTCCCATTTGGATGTCTCCATGTCCATTTCCTGTGTGGCTTTTTCTTGAAAAAGGAGTTCAAGATGAAAAACCCTTCTGCCTCTGCAAACTCAACGAGAGTATTTCCACGCTGGTTTCTGTTGCCATGACCGAATTTACCTACTGAAGTTTCATTCTGTTGCCGTTGCCCTATTTTTGCATTGAAATCTCCCATAATTATCTTCAAATGCTGCTTACCTTTATTATTTAGATGACAAATTTCCTCATAAAATTCTTCAATTTCTTCTTCAGGATGACTTGTGGTGGGTGCATAAGTTTGAATAATCTGAGCCTGGTATCTTTTCGAGAGTTGGATAACAAGTCGTGCAGCTCTGTCAGAGGAACTTTCAACTTCTACAACTTTGTCCTTCAGTTTCTTGTTTATTATAAATCCAACACCACTAGTTCTGCCAGTATCTGTCCCACGATAGTAGAAGAGATGTCCACTTTTCAGTTCGATGAGATCTTCTCCTTTTCTCCTTACCTCACTTAGCCTCACGATGTCCCACTTGATCCTTTGTAGTTCCTCTTCCAATTCAAGAAGCCTTGAATCAGAAGATAGGGAGCGTCCATTGTAAGTAGCCAAGGTCAGCATCAGATGGCAGCCTAGTCCGGTCCTCCGGGGATTCTTAGCACCCTCTGCCTTCATGTCGCACTGGCCGCTGCCTTGGCCAGGTACATTCCAGCTGCCGGAGACTGAGGGCCAAGATTTAAGTTGTGGAATCATTTTGGAGGGGTTTGGCCATAACTCACCACGCTGGCCAAGCGGGTTGGTGAGTGTGGGATAGCATTTCCTCTGATCCCGATGGTATAGTTATACCGCTATGGGCGGTCGTCAGAGCCCCTTTAGTGGGAACAGGATGCACCACGAGAAGGCGGGGTTGACATTTGTCAAGGAGAGGATATACATATATATATATAGGGAAAATTTGCTTTTGCTATATATATATATACACTGGCGGAAAGTGAAAAAAGAACACCAAGAAGGAATTGGCGGGCGATCATGAAACTTACATATGTTAATGGGGTTGAGTTTACGTAGGTGTGATGTTAATCTCGGGACCAACCGGTGAGCGCTTACGCCATAGCACGGCATAATATGCAAATTATCGTCGGTGGTATTTAAGGAGTACGGCGAAGTGAATGTAATCAGTCGTCTGCTTACAGACACGTGCGAAGACCCTGAAGAAGCTACAATGCCTGGACATGAAAGACGTGTACGATTTCAGCAGTTATCGGACTTTGAGCGAGGTCGTCTAGTCGGACTCCGCGTGGTCGTATCTTCGTATTGTGGAGCGAATTGGACGGCAAAGTATCGGTGGTGGTACAATAGTGGTGTAGATGGTCCGAGGAACATTCCCACACGAGAAGACGTGGAACCGGGAGTCACAGACGGACTGATGAGCAGACCGATCGACGCACAGGAAGAGCGGCGTTGTTAAGCAGAACATCCACTGCAACGCAAATCCAAGCTGCCGTTGCACCTCAGGTGCCTGTGCGAACAATCCGCAACCATCTACTGGATGCAGGACTATGTGCACGTGTACCTATGACTCCAGCCCACCGTCAGGAATGGCTGCAATGGTGTCGCCAACGTCTGCACTGGAGAACGCAATTGCGATTTGTCGTGTTCAACAATGAAAGCAGATTCTGCTTGGGAGCCTCCGATGGCCGTATGCATTATGCATGTTTGCAGAAGCACAGGGGAGCGTCTCCACCCTTCTTGCATCCGCCAGCGACACACAGGGCCTACACCTGGTCTCCTGGTGTGGGGAGCGATCAGCTATCACTCCCCTACACAACTAGTGTTTGTACCGGGTACGTTAAACAGCACCTCTTACATCAACAACATCATTCAGCCCGTTGTTGTGCCATTTGTAAGGTCGGTCCATCGTGGTGTTTTCCAGCAAGATAACGTACGCCCACACATGGCACGTGCAACACAACATGCACTTCAGGGTGTGAGACAACTTCCATGGCCTGCACGTTCACCGGATTTGTCCCCCATTGAGCACGTGTGGGATTTTATGGGACAACGACTTATCCGGTCTTCACGGCCAGCCATGACCATCCCCGATTTACGCATCCAGGTTGAAGATGCTTGGAACTGAATACCCCAAACTTACATCCAACATCTGTACGACAGACTCCATGCCAGAATTGCACAGTGTGACGCAGTTCATGGCGGTTCAACCTCGTAACTAACCATGCTACATGGAAATGTTATTTTTCAGTTTACCAGCAAATACAGCTGTATTTTGCCATAATGTTTTGATCACGTTATCCTCTGCATTCCGTTATTATGCAGTATAAATTTGGTTGATATCAGAAGTCTCCTTCTTGGGTGTTCTTTTTTCACTTTCTGCCAGTGTATATATATTGCATAATGAATTATTTCATTTCCATCAGCACTTAAAAAATTTTGACCTTTGATGACTTTCTTTTAAATAACCTGGAGTGTTTTTTTATTGTAGTTGTTGTCTCCCCTCCCCAGATCAGCTCGAACGTAGGCTTGCGAAAGAAATAATAACTGTATCTACATACACCATGGCTGAAAAAATTCCGGGTGCCTAAAAATTTGTTGCAGTCGCCCCAGTTTTGTTTTTTGATTAAAGTTGCGTAATTTGCAGTAAATACTATACTTTCGTCGTATAATCCACGAATTATCAATTAAAAAGTTTAAATGTTAGGTTCTGCGGATAATAAGATTTTATGGTACTTTAATTTTTTAAAATTCCGCATGGCGCCAGGACAGCTAGCTAGCGGTATTGGAAAATGCGCTAACAGTAGCGAAAAAAAAAAAGTAACTCAGTATGGAGTTAGGGAGCCGCAAAGAGGTGGAAATATGGCTTTTTCATTCTTTTATTATTTTACCAGCATTTGAACAGAAATCATTTCGTGCTCAATTAGTAGTGTGGAATAGCTCAGTGGGCCAGGTTAAGAGCTCTGGAAAGCTCGCCAAGCTATTCCACACCACGCAAATGTTGCCGTCGCGTTAGCGTAATAACTTTCCGAATCGCATCTGTTAATTTGTTGCATTAATCAGATTAGTTTTAAGGCTTTTGTTCGTCCTTCAGTTTTTTGAGAAATATTTTCAGAAATGGAAAATACTGTGGATTTTTAGGTCTAACTAATAAACAATGGCAATGCTGAAAAAACTAGGAATTATCGGTGGTTTTTTCATTTGAAAATAATACATCTCTTTCGTACGTTTTTGGACTTCTGGTCATCGCATGAATCATGACTTTTCTGTTGGAAATTATGCTACAGGATCAACATGACAGGTGCCGATATTTTATTTCTGAATTTCACAGCCTGCGGATAGCTCAACGTGAATTAGATGACTGAAAAATTATGTTTTTCTGAATTTTATGATACACCACTGAAAATGACGCATAAGAATTTTTTATTCTCGCCGCAGATTATGCGCAGGAATTTTTTTTTTTTTTTCTAAATTTCATAGCTTGAGAGTCCGGATTATAGGAAGGGAAACAATACTTTGGGCTTATATGTGCAAAATTTAATCTCAATAAATTATACTTAAATAAAATGAAAACCTAAAATTTTAAATTTTTGAAAGCACCAACTAGATAAACGCGGCGGGGGGGGGTATGGACCAAATTGAAATTTTATTTAGCAGCAAGTGATTTGGGTTTTTAAAAAATGACAAGAAAAAATACACTAACTTTGTTGTTCCATCATCTCGACACATTACTTTTCAGTGTGATTCTTTAAAATTTGAATTTACTTCAGCTGGCAGCTAATGTGGAAACTGTCTGCTAGATCTGGAACCTATTTTTTAGCCCTGGCATGCACAATCATCGAAACAGAAAACTTTCTGCAAACCCAGAAAATGTGGACCACAATTAGAAATAAAATAAAAGGAAATTCTTATTTTCATCTTATTTTATTCCTAATAATTTGAAAATAACTGAAATAAGACAATTTTTATTTTCAAAATAATAGTTATAGAGGATTAAAATTGCTCTAAACACAAAACCTGGCAAATTTCTCAAAACTAAGCAAATTTCACAAAATTGGGTATTATCTTTAAAAACCTGGATCAATCCCTGCTCTCCTAATTGGCAATTTCTCGTGCATTTAAGAAAAATGGCGTAAAAGCAGAACATCTGCCAATAACTTGGCATCATAACAAAAAAGCATGGATGACAGCAGCCATTTTTGAGGAATGGTTAAAATCTGTAAACTCTCAAACGAAAAGTCAAAACTATTTTTTTAAGCCTAATTGACAATGCTACAAGCCACAAGTGTATGATTCCAATGAGCAATATTGAATGCAAATTTTTGCCCACTAACTTAACATCTCTCATTCAACCTCTTGACCAAGGGATTATTTTGTGATATAAAGAAGCAGTATCGAAAAATGATGCCGACGTGTTTGGTGAATGAGCTTGACACTTGTAAAGATGTGACAGAATTTTTGAAAGCAGTCACTGTTTTTTATTGTATTCATTGGGTGCATGCTTCTTGGCAAAATTTACAGATTTCGACAATAGCTAAATATGTTCAGAAAGTTGGATTTCCGGAAAACGCAGAGATGAATGATCAAACTGAAGTTGACAATAACACCAACAACCTACTAGGAACATTACCTCAAGACATCCAAGATGACCTGCTAAGTGAAGATAAGTTCCCAGCAATAGATTGCAATATCAGTGCATAAAGATGTGGTAGACACAGAAGAGGATATTTTTTCTGATGTTCTATCAAACATTAAAAATCCTATTCTAGAGTTACAGGATGAAGAAGAAGCTGATGATAATGTGAATGAACAGCAAACTATCAGAAGAAAAACCCTAGTATCAAATTTACAACACTATGCATCTGGAAAACATCCTGCTTTACTAGAAAAACTCGTGGAAGTTCCTGCAGAAATTAAAAAACACTGGGCCCAAACAAAATTTAAAGAACGTCAGCAGAAAACTATGACTATATTTTAAAAAGAATATGTAATGTTTGCTATGAACTTAATACGTAATAAGGATACACAAATTGGAAATGGGCATTATGTAAGCAATGTCCTTTCACATATTTTTAGATGTACGCACTACTCTTATACTGTACTAAATACATAATGTATTCACCATTCAGTGAATATCATTCCAGTTTAGAATCAAGCCTATAGTATTTATATAGTGGTACTGTACTTATATGTACTGTATAAACAGTATTTCATGCAGTACTTTAAAACGTTGCTATGAATTCATTTTCTATGTTAATGTACAGCACATATAACATCCACTTTGATTCCGAACTCTCTAAGTTGGCCACAATAGTTTGAAACCATGAGTGGCCAACTTACACAGGTTTTACTGTATATTTTTTGTGAATGGCATTCTTGCCAAATTTGGATTTTTTTACCATTTCTGAAAATCAGAAATAAAAAGCTGCCGACCCAAAAAAAAAAAAAAAAAATCAAAATTTAGATTTTTCATATACTCCATAGGTGCAAACTGTAAACCAAAAATAACTGAAATCTGAGACATCAAGGTCCAGACCTCTTCTTGATTTCACCTGGAATAACCCTTTTACCTATTCAGTACTGCACAAAGGCAATCTAGTATCAAATCCCTTTTACCTATTCAGTACTGCACATGGTAAGCAATCTAGTATCAAATATCTCAGGATCCTGCAATTAATAATTATTCCTAAATTTTGACTATGGGATCATTTGGCCAAAGAAATTAGCTTTAAAGCAAAACAAGTGTTTTGATATGATCTAATTTTCACAACAAACTTTTTCATTACTTCATTTTGGCAAGCTATGCTATAAAATATTTCCCTCTTTGGAAACAGGATCCTTTACTGTTAAAGGGAATGTTACCTCTGATAAATTCTAGTTTCAGTCGCAGTGGTAATATTTTAACTGACACACGATTGAGTACTGCACACAAGTATAACAAATATATGCACATTAACATGTAAATGAAAAGTTCTTCTGAGGTATGCCAGATATTTTATTTGGCCAATAATTGCAACATATGCTCACTCTTAATCACGTGGGCAACGGTTAGTTTGATGCCTTTCAGCTTGGCTAAATAAATACCTTTAAAAAGTAACACACCCTTATAATCAACATGTTTGATTTCATGCAGAGGGCTAAAAAAAAAAAAAAAAAAAAAAAAAAGCGATAAAGTAGATAGATAAACACGGTGTTATTATATTGAATAAGAAGTACATACATACCTAATGGTTTTCGCTGTTTGAAGTTCCCCGTACTGGAATTTTTGTAGGTATTTGTATGCAACATCTCCACACTTACGATGTGCACCAAACTATCTTCAGCTTGCGAATTTAAAGAGGTATTATGCCTACAGCACTACAAGGTTATAAATCGACGCACGTGATTTCGACGCAAAGACGTAACAAAAACAATCGCCTGTTTATCACACCAACGAACAGCGTAATGAGAATTGAACGTTGACTGACGGTTTGACTGGACTTGGAACCACGGCATTGAACATCGAGGACAGCACTATCGATTAGTACGATGAATCGTTAAATTCGTTTTCAATGAAATATGTATTTATCCACAGGCATCTAGATTTTATGTCTTTGTGCAACGAGACATCAGGATTCCTCTATACTTGATTTTTTAATCAATGAAGTGATCGTGTAATTTATCTTTTGCACGCTGTTTTATCATTCAAAATCCAAAAGTGCATTTATATTAAAGAAAGAAAATTAAAAAAAGTCTTTAAGTTTTTTTATGCTCTGATATGACCATGGTAGAATGCCGAAATTCCTACTCAGCTAGTGCTGATTTCTAAAAAGTTAGTCGATGATAGAAAAGCCTTTGCAAAATGCTCAAAACCCGTAGCTTTTAGAAAACTTTCAGGAATGGTAGTATATTCACTTACAACGAAGAATTAAGTAATAATTAATATCCATTATATTTTTCGTTCACAATTCTACTGTAGAAAACTTTTATGTATGTTTTGATTGTTAATTTCACTAAAGGAACACAACGCGCACTTAGCTCTTAAAAATAATCATGTCTGCTCTGAATTCATTCATAACTGCATCTGCAGCAAAATGTTATTCTTGTAGATAATTCCTCAGGAATTTAAAAGCATTTGCTGTTCTGAACGTTTTAAAGTTTTTGAGCAGTTGGTGAAGGCATTTTAATGACTAAAAATTATGCCTCATGAATTTCAATTTGCTCGGAAAAGTAAAGACCATTTATTTCTCTTGGTTTTTTTTTTCATCTTCTGTACATCTAGCGGTCTAGCCAAGGAGGTTAGAATAAAGGAACACAACACGTATTCTAACCTCCTTGGGTCTAGCCCACAGATATCATATAAAGGACTAGATTGGACATCCGGCCAGTGCGACGTGACAGCGTAGGAGCCATGTCGAGCGGGTCAACGCTGCTTTCCGTAGCTCGACGAAATACGTGTTTCGTATGGCGATTCGCTGGCTCAGGTTAGATGGTAGGTACCTAGTACACATTTCGGGGAGAAAATACGAATAATTATATTGAGAAAAATCGATATTTATTAGTACTGTACAAGTGATAGCTTTAAGACGATTGCAAAGTATTGCGGAAATCAGATATTAGATCACAACTTAAAATACCACGGAAACGGGGTTTCGATACCTACGATTAAAAAAAGTCACTGATTCATGGGAAGTCTTGCAGTTCATCTTTTTACATAAACAATGAATTTGAAATACTAAGCAACTTATTTTCGAGGGGAGAGATTGGTTCAATAAGTCACGGAAAACAATTTTCGACGTTCATCGATATAAGAGTCCACAATTTCTTAAAAACAGAATTAGTCCAAAAATTCATGATGTCATTTCTAATGTGCAAGCATATTTGCCAAATTTTATCATTACGAAGGATCAAAAGTGTGGTGGTGTTATTCATATTCCTGATTCTTAATAGACAGAGAATTCGTCCAACAATTTTTGCATTTGTTTTCTAACATATGTTAAAAAATAGGAGTTCTAAAAAGATCTGCTCATTAGTGAAAATTGGGATCGAACAAGGTGTGGTTATTCAACTCATAAAGGTGATAGAGCATAGAGCACATTGGTGATGCTTTTCACTTGGGTGAAGAAGCATATACCATGAAAGATGACCTTTCTGAGCAAATTGTTTTGAGCATCCATCAAATCCTGAAGTTTTTCACCTGTGTGAAGAAGCATATGGGTTGAAAGACCACTTTTATGGGCAAATTGTATTGAGCATTCATCGTGATGGAAAGAAGTTTTACTTGTGTGAAGTGGCATGTCTTGCATTTAATAAAATAACTGTCAATATTTTGTTCGAACTATTGCAATATTCATTACAAACTGTAATTAATATTAATTAACTAGACTTTAACGCTATTACAAATTAACAGGTGGTATATTCCACTCAGATGAATCTTACACACTACCATTGGGTCAACTTAATATTGGACAGTAATCTTTAAATTCGTAAAATTAACTACGAGCACTCACCTGTGAAATGAAATCCCACTTTGTTTGCTGTTTTCATTGTCTCGGGCACTGAAATTTAGTGCAGAACAAGCTTTCACCATTTTCGATATCTCGTAACACACATAGACATCGCAGAACACTCTCTCAAACTGACCCGCTCAATGTGGCTCATTGATGCACGTCGTAAGAGTGTTACACAAATAGCGGTCAGCCAATCTAGTTCCTTATATGATATCTGTTCCTTATAATCTAGTTCCTTATATGATACCTCTAGATTGAAGGAAAGGAACTGGCAACGACATTTCTTATCCATGTTCAGTCTGCATCTGCACACTAAATTTCAGTAAATACAAGTTAGCTGGGGCATCGGTCTAGATCTTTAAGTGTAATTTACAGTAAAGAGAAGTGCGTAATTTTACCACTATAATAACAGTATGTCCACAATCGAGGAACTTCAAAAGAAGCTGAGTGAGGAGTTGGATAAATACAAAACTCTGAACAAAGGTGAGCGACAGATGTGTTTCTGCTCATCTGTTTTTTAATGGGAATTTCTGTTTTGATGGCAAATATATTTTACAAACGTAAAGAAGAGTGTTAAAAAAAGAAACCCGTGTATTTTGATTTCGAATGCCGTTGTTGTGATTTTTGTGTGTGTGGTTTTATATTGTAACCTTGGTGTATATATTTTTCTTGCGTTTTCGTATCCAGATTGTTTCATTGGCTTTGATTGGTGAGTATGCTATACAGATTTTTATTAATTCATTGTAATCCACAATCTCAAACGTAAATAAAACGAGTTGGCAAATGCTGTTACCCCAATAGTACTTAGGAACATAGTTTAAGCTGGCTCAAAAACTGCTGAAATGGGCAAAAAAGTAACAAAATGCTTTTGTAGTTGTTCACATCAACAACACTTTGTACATCTGTACAAAACTAATTGTTTTGAAAGGTGCTAACACATTTAAGGAAAACTATTGGGCAGTATAAGTTAATATACAGCTGACAGATAAGTAACGGTAAGGACTTATTTCTAAAATCATGATTAAATAGGCTTAAAATCCAAATCTGTATCACTTGCCAGGACATTGCTGCAACACGCAATTCACAGTTCAAATACGGCATTTTATCCATGCATTTAACTTTCACTCATTTGTAAAGGGAGCACCATTTTCACACAAGTTGCTCAAAAGGTATAGATGCAGTAGCAGTTTTACTTTTTTTAACTCAATTTTTTCCAGTTGATTTATCAGTACTGTCTTTATAATCTTTGCATTTTTAATAAAGAATTTACCCTAAGCAACTGTGGTATGTGTATGATAGATGGCACTAGAGATGGCGAGCACTTTTCTTTCCTAATCCGTGTTCTGTCTCCGTGGGATTCGAACCCAGACACTTCACGGATGGATGGTCACAAGCACTGGCTTGTGGTCATCCATCCGTGAAGGGTCTGGGTTCGAATCCCGATGAGGCATGGATGCTGTGTTTGTCTTACGGCACTAGCTCTCTCCCTTTCCTGGAACCAGTGACTCTAATTTAGGGAGGGGTGACTGCTTATAGCCCACTGAGTAGCTCATGGTGTTAGTTAAACCTCCAATTAATAATTTAAAAAAAAAGGTCACTCTCATCATGAATGCACTGACGATATGTGGTTGTTTATGGCCTTGTGGGATGCTGTAGATATCACAGCTAACTCTAGTTTAAATTTGAACTTTGAATGGGGGTAAGGAGTCTAATCCTTGTAGCCTCTATAATCTTACCTCACCCCACTCTTTATCCAGTGCCCTGAGTGTAATGGGAGGGGGTGATTAAACCAACAGGTGCTATAGGAACATACTTTAAATATTAAGAAAATGACAGCAAAGTGTGAGTCACTGCACTGCCAGAATTTCAGAAACTACTAGCGTAATGCGAGTCGCTGAAATAGGAAACTAGCAGAATCAGATCATATCATATGTAGAGGATTTTAGGAAGGGAGTATCGGACCCCATGTATTAAACAACTCTTAGAAATAGGAAGCTAGGAGATTTGGGCTTGAGTGCCCGATGAGAAAGTGACACGGAAGCGAGGTAGAAAGGGGGAGGAAGACGTCCTCATTTATTGGCGGGGGGCCAGTACCCGAGGTCCGACGACTTAACGTGCCCATCCGACGCACGGCGGGTATTTAGTGGTTTGAACCTGAGGTTATCTTCATGGCAGTCACGAACGCTGACCACTAGGCTACCTGCCGCTCTAGCAGAACCTGCTGGTAGGTTGATATTTAAATGGCTGGCACCATTTTGCAACAGACATTTATTTTTCTCTTGCTTTCTCAATTAACTCTGCATTTTGCAAAAATAGTGACTGTAGCTTAACCTCTGCTTCAAAAGTACTTTCCCTGAAGAAATAATTTTTTGTAAATATATGAAAGGCAATACAAATGTTATTGTTGCCATTTTTACCTTCCATGCACATTCTTTGCCAAATTTTTTTTTTTTTAAATGAAGCACCGAGAAGGAATCATCCAATCGATATTAAAATTGATATGTGCAATGTATATTTATAGGAATGGAAATGATTACAATTCCAAAGCAGTTGAGTCTTTTATTAAACAACTGCACGAGTGGAACAAGGCAGTATGTTATAGCGCTACCTCGGCGTTGATCTGGCCCAACACCTACGCAACTAGTGCCGGCAATGCTCGCTGGTGAGAGGCCTCCTTGAATTTAGTCCCTGTGTCGCAAGTCATCTGGCAACAGTCCGGATGGCCACTAACATACTTGTAAACGACACATGGGCACAGATGGTTGAGGATGATGAATTTGGTTCTGTTTGTGCATCTCTCACAATTGCTTGATGCTCATGTTCTGTTATTGCCATCGGCCATCCACTGCCCACATGCCGCTGGTTTGTGCCCTCCTCGACCCATTGGTGCCAACTTTGTCCGATTGCTGCATCGCTCTGATCCCAATGCCTGGTGATATAGCGGCTTGACCAACCGGTCTCTTTCAGCCCAATAATAGGTCCTCTCTCAAACTTGCTTAATCGCTCGTATTGTGCATGGATCCGAATTTGAGGCATTCTCACAGTCCATGGAGGTTAATGCAACCACAATCCACTGTCACAATTGTCCCTGCATGCAAGCTATGCTCTTGATATACTCCTCATGATGTGTAGTTCCCATGAGCAATGGCAGGCCATTATTTAGTCATTGCTCGTTATGTTTTAATCATTTGTATATTCGGCCCTGAAGTACTTGCATGTGCAGTTTCATTAGGATTGAGCAACTTTCCTGAGATGCCCTTTCTTTTTTTTTTTTTTTTTTTTTTACAAAGGGTATTTGGAAATAATTACTTCTTCAGGGTAAAGTATTTCTTAAGTACTATTGGTATCCATCTCAGGCAGGCCCATAGCCAGACAAGCAAGTTGGAAGGGGCGGCTGATGATTGAGATTGGGCGAAGGATATAAAGTGGTCGGGCACCATACTGTTGTGCGAATCGGTGGTACGGGCAAAACAAATCACAGGTTGGGCACAGCCTGGCCTGACCTGGCCCTCCCCTGGCTACGGCCCTGCTCTCAGGGCTTGAAAAATAGTATTCTTGAGATACCCGGGGCGTGTAAATTATTGGGCAAGTAAATAAATAATTATTGGGCAAGTAAATAAATAATTATTGGGCAAGTAAATGAAATCTTTGGGCAAGTAAATGAAATATTGGGCAAGTAAATGAAATATTGGGCAAGTAAATGAAATCTTTCTCTTGATACCCGGGGCGTGTAAATTATTGAGCAAGTAAAAATGAAATCTAGTTGCCTGGTCGGGCAACTAGATTTAAAGAGAAAAAGTTTGAAATGGAGAATTTTCTACTCTAGAAAAAAGACGGTCGTTGCGTGTTTTTGATTTTACTGCAAATCACCAGAAGTTGTATTATTGTTACGGAATGAATGTCAATGCCAGGAGAATAACGCTTCTTTAATTATATTATGCTCTACGTCCAGAAATTAAGGCCATATGTAGTTTTGTTCCAGATGTTGTTTACAGTTAACGACAGGATGCATGCCTGGAATGAAATTAGCCTCTGATGTTCAGTGACAAAATGTGTAAACTGCCATGAAACAGGAGGGCGCAGATTGGTGGACAGAAAAGCCATGATTTATGAGGAGGGAGTGACAATGGGCCCATTCCATCTCAATTCAGGCAGAGCATGTCAGTTGACCCCCTTAGATTTGTTCCAAAAAATTACAGTAGCTATTCCTACTACAGATATAAGATATTCCAAATGGATTTGCTCCAAAAAAATTTATATCACTTTGCTGCGCCATTTTGAAATTTGGTGAAAAACACGTTTTTTGAAAGGAATGTCAAAAACGGCATATTTTAAAAATGTTATTGCGATTAAACTACTTGGGCGATTCAGTTCATTCTTGTTTTGTTTTGTAGCTAATGAATTGATTTTTAACTTGACATACTTTAAATATGCATGTTATAATTATTAGTAATAAAAAAAATCCACTTTTTAGTACAACAGACAATGAAGATTGTTGGCTCCAAATGTGTGGTGACTGTCTTGGTACAGATGCACTGACAGCTGATACTCTTGGCTTGTTGAATGAAGAAGAAGTTACTTATGCTATTTGGGAACGTAATGACCTTATAAAGAAAACTGTACCTACTGAAAGGTTCCTCGAAGATGCTAGACATTGGATTAATAAAGCAATTCCTCATAATTATATCCGAAAAATCCAGAGAGAAGGAATAGCCAAAGTTAAAATCTCTGCGAAAGGGAGTTCTGTGTGTGTTTTACATTTTGATTTTGCAGAGAACTGGTCAGTTATATTGCCCAATGAGATACAAAGCTATCACTGGCAAAATGTACAAATCTCATTGTTTACATGTGTTGCACAAATTGGTCAAGTGAAAGAAAGTTTTGCAGTAGTGTCTGATGATATAACCCATGACACAGCTCATGCTCTCTGTGCCATAGGTCTTATAAAAAATGACATTTCAAAATCGTATCCATTGGAAACTAAGACCTCAGTAGTTTACGTTTCAGATGGAGCTGCCGCATATTTCAAAAATCGATATCAACTTCATGAGTTGTCTAAGGGTAATCCAACTATAGAAAGAAAGTGGATATTTTCAGCTACTGGGCATGGTAAGAGTGCATGCGATGGTATAGGTGGCATATGCAAGTACTATGCTACAAGATTTAATCTACAAAAAGAATCTGTGGAAGCCATAAGAGACTCCGCTTCATTTGTTTGTACAATTTCAAATCTTATACGTAATACGAAAATACTACACCTCAAAAGTGAAGTTGTTCAAATATTCAGGTCTTGTAAAGAAAAAGAATGGATCACTGTAAAACCTGTTGTAGGATTACAATCTCAGCATTATTGGTTGGTGCAAAATAATGAAGCTTATATGGCAAGAACAATTAAACATAATGTGCAGAAAGTAGAAATAACAAGCCAAGTAAAAAACAGGTACTCTTTGAGTGATTTCATAGTAGGTCAATTTGTTGGGTGTGTATATAATGATTATTGGTGGATGGGACAGATAAAGAGCATATCTCTAGAGCTCGAAGACATTACTGTGTTGTTTATGCATCCCCATGGCCCAGCTAAAGGGTTCCAATGGCCAGTGGAATGTGGAAAGAGAGAGGATGTATGTGCAGTGTCATTAAACAATGTAGTGCTAAAGGTGAAGGAACCCACTCCCAGTGGACAATCCGCTCGACTCCACATTTTCGATACCAAGGAGCTGAACCAGATCCAACAGATCTGCAGTGTCTGAACTTTATGTAAACTTACTCTGTAATTATTTTAGTATAATGTTTATAGATCTCAGCTAACATGGAGTTGTTTACGATTATTTGTTTTAGTGTTACAGAAATCAGAAAATTGTAAAAAGACAAGCAGTTCAATGAGTTCTTGGTTTTCCACATTTTCTATGTTTTTCTTTTTGTTCTTTTTTTCATTATTTTTTTCTAAATGAGTAACTTAAGTTTACTTATAAAAGTGTTCAGTGGAGCTTAAAAATCAGGGTGGCTTTAAAATTTCATTGTAAAGAACAATTGTATACGTTTTTGTATCGTTTCTATTTGCAACCCGCAAATGCTGGAGAAGTGTCATTTTCAAAAAACGTTCAAAATTTACGAGGCAAAAACACACAATTCTGCCCCCACCAATTGATAATATACTAATAGGACAACATAAAGTCAAGTTTTAAGATTTTTAAAAAATGGGGTTTTTGAGTTATTGCTACTTGAAAATAGTGCATTTTCGTACTTTTGCATATTTTGAAGTTTAATTGTATAGACTGTATATATGTTAGGCAATAAATAAAATTTGCTGTAAAACTACCATTGGTGGACTACACATTGCCATCTTTATTTATTTAAAAAAACTTTTCTTAGTGTAAGAAAAAAAATCGTTAAATGTCAGAAAAACCAAAATTTTGTACCTAAAAAGTGGATTTTTTTTCATTACTAATAATTATAACATGCATATTTAAAGTATGTCAAGTTAAAAATCAATTCATTAGCTACAAAACAAAATAAAAATGAACTGAATCGCCCAAATAGTTTAAAACGCAATAACATTTTTAAAATATGCCGTTTTTGACTTCCTTTCAAAAAACGCGTTTTTCACCAAATTTCAAAATGGCACAGCAAGTGATATAAATTTTTTTGGAGCAAATCCATTTGGAATATCTTATATCTGTAGTAGGAGTAGCTACTGTAATTTTTTGGAACAAATCTAAGGGGGTCAACTGACACATGTTGGTATTCTCTGCCTGAATTGAGATGGAATGGGCCAATGGAATATTTATTGCACAACCCTGGGTGGGGTTGGGTCTCTGATATAACTTGTGCGTGTGAGGGAGGGGAAAGTAGAAGCTTCCACCTGCGCACCCCCACCCCCACGTACACACAAACTGACAACATTACTATTGAAACAAAGGCTAAGTTTCATATAAGAACGAGCCTGCACACTTAGCCAGGAGAAGAGCGAAAATTGCCTACGCCAATAACTTAGTTTGTCTGAGAGAACAGTAGTTTGCGTTAGCAGTGGATATAAGTTGTATTTAGTAATGGATATACGATGGGCTTTTTTTGGAAAAAAATCCAGCAATGAGAGTATATCTCATAGTAAGTAATTCTGTGAAATTCGTGATCTGTCAGCAGTTGTTACAAATTCATCTTCTGCATTGTTGAGTGACGTAATTTTAGAATTGGAATCTACATTGTCGGCAAAACTGAAACTTACGCAAGGGGACTATGATAACATGTATAGAAAAAAATGCTGTCACACGGTTCAGGAATCTTAGATAAAAACATTTAATTGGCTAAAGCCAAATGACGACAAGATTATTATGTGGTTCACTGTTTGCCAAAACCATCCTAAAATTTCTGATACAACCAGCAGTTTTTTCAAGTTATGTGGGTGGTCAAATGATAATATAGTTTAATAAGTGCTCGCAACAGTAGTTGAAAACATAAGAATTGCCTTTGTTTCTAAACAACAATTCTTGAGATATTTTATGATGCAAAATCAGTCCTATTTGCACTAGAGAAAAAGGTAAATAATTTTTACTTTCAAAATTGTTGTTGAAACCTACTTAACTGCTATACAGTTAACTATGATTATTTAATATTTGTTTTTGCAAAACACAGGACGTATGTTAAAAATTCACGAAATTTCTCAAATGCCATCGATTACCTTTCTTGAAATTTGAGATATATGCTTTTGTGCACTTTGAACACAGACTCTGTAAAATGGTGTTACAAAAGATATATAAAAATGTTTATTATAATTTTTTACTTTAAAAAATGAGGCATCTGTTTTGTTATCTTAAAAAATAAATTTTTTCTGGGCATGTAGATTTTACTTCTGGGCAAGCAAATATTTTCTGCACATGCCCAGCTGGGTGTGTAACTTTTCAGATATTTTTCAAGCCCTGCCCCTGTAGGTCCATTATTTTGATAATCCCCTATAAGTTAATAATGTAGGGTATATGTTTTGCATTGGGTGAAGGGAAGGATTGGTTGGCCTTAGATCACCATACTGATGATGACAACATGGGTAGAGTTTGTAGCATTTGCTGTAGTCCAACAGTATAGTTATACTGCTGTTAGTCAGCCTCTCTTTTATCAGAGCCCCTTCAGTGAGAACAAGGAAGGTGAGATTGACATTTATCTAGGAGATGCTGTATGGTGTGCACCATTAGACTTTACACAGCTAAACATTTTGCTAGAAGAACTGACCACTGTTGGATTACTGAAATACCAGACTGGGTACCAAGGTGTAGGGAAGATCCCATGGGATATGTGTGGGTGAAATTTGAGAGCATGCCAGAGTGACATGGAAGAAAATTGCTGAAGACGGAGAGTTGCGGAAGAGACTTTGGAAGATCTTGATGCAGCAGTGGTTTGAAAATGACTACTGCTGCTGATAGGTAGTGACACTACTAATAATAATTCCGTTGATCAAATCCAAAGTGATGACAGAGCACAAGACAGCCTGCTCAAAATACACTTAGCATAGTTGTTAACATGTGAAGCACTTTTCACCAAGAAAAATGGTATATGACAATTATTTTACTGAAAGTGACCTAGTGGTCACCTAAAGCATTGCCAGGGGAGAAACAGGTTCTTTGTTTGGCTGTGTATCTACTTTAATGAGTGAAAAAAGAGAAAGTTATGTAATATATTTAATAAAACTAAACATTTATGGCACTAGTAAAATTTTAATTACATTTTTCCATTGTATGCTGCATTTAGTGCAATTTCTCATTGAATAAGTTTTTTATGACATCCTTTCAATGTATGCATTTTTTAATTGAAACTTCTGTTTTATTCTTTCTTTATAGAGGGCAGTAAGCATTTTACTAATAAACAGCAGCTTGAGGCTCAGCTTAGTGAAAATACCATTGTTGAAGAGGTAATTTTTAATGTTTTCACTCTTTTTCATTATTCCCATGGGTTGTTGTGTTTGTTAAGGATGTACAAAATACAGATTACCGTATATACTCGCGTATAAGTCGAGAAATTTGGGACAAAATGAGAGCTTCAAAGTAATGGGGTCGACTTATACGCGGGGTCTAAAAAAATCGTAAGTCCAAAAGTTCTTCCCGTGAGACAAAAGGCAATCCATCCCAAAAGAAATAAAAATGCCGATGCGGTATTAATTACGAAATCGCAATCCTCCGAAAGAAAAAAAAAAGAAAGAAAAAACACCAATGTGGTAGAATTACGAAATCGCGACTCTCTGAATTTCTCCGCGCTTTGAAAAGTCTCCTCTCTCCTGGCTTTGCGTATCCACAGCCGCGTATAGAAAGCTCCGCCCTTCCGACTACCAGTTGATTGCGCTGACCTTCGACGTAACGGAGCCATCGACAGCCAGTGTTAGGTGTTGCTTGTTCTTAATCGTACGTGTCTCGCTTCTCCTATTATGGGTGACACGGATTGTGTAAAGAAACGGATGTCCTATAACGCAGGATTCAAGTTGAAAGTGGTTTCTTTTGTAGAAAATACTAACAACTGTGCTGCTTCACGTCAATTTGGCATTAACGAAAAACTGATTCAAGATTGGCGTAAAAAAACCGGACTTGGTGAAAATCCCAAAATCGCAAAAGGCGCTGCACCGTGGAACGACATCTTTCCCAGAGCTGGAAAGTGTCTTGAATGATTGGATTGTGGGCTGCAGACAAAATGGTTACATTGTAACGCGAACTGGTATACGTTTGCGAGCAATGAAGCTCACAAAAGATGAAAAGTTTGCAGCCTCAAATAACGCTTTTCGTGCCTCACCAGGTTGGTGCACAAGGTTCATGAACTGCTATGGGTTGTGTCTACGCCAGCGCACCAAAATTGCACAAAAGTTACCTCGTGACCTCGAAGCAAAGATAATGGAATTTCAAAAGTATGTAATTCGAAAGAGAAAAGAGACTGCTTTTGAACTTTCCCAAATAGGGAACATGGATGAAACCGCCATGTGTTTCGACCTTCCTGGAAATAAGACGGTGAACCAAAAGGGCGAAAAATATCTTGATCAAAACGACTGGCTACGAAAAATCCAGTTTCATGGTTGTTCTTTCCTGTTTGGCCGACGGCAGTAAGCTACCTCCGGTAATTATTTTCATACGCAAAACTCTGCTGAAAAGCGTTGTCTTTCCGTCTGGTGTGCTCGTTCGTGCCCATGAAAAAGGATGGATGAACGAATCCGGAACAATTGACTGGTTAAAGAATGTGTGGAACAAAAGGCCAGATGCACTTTTGAGGAAACCTTCTCTTTTGTTGTGGGATATGTTTGTTGCACACCGTTGTGCAGAAGTGAAAAAAACTGCAGAAAATTCAAAAACAATCTTGCTGTCATCCCAGGTGGGTTGACATCTGTTCTTCAACCACTAGATGTCTGCCTTAATAAGCCCTTCAAGGACAATGTGCGGAGGTGTTGGGCAGATTGGATAAGTTCCGATTTGCCGACTGAAACCAAGGGCGGAAATCTAAAGAAGCCGGATATCGTTTTGATTGCGCGATGGGTCAAGGATGCTTGGGATGCGATACCTTCGGAAATGGTCGTGAAATCATTCGAGAAATGTTGCATTAGTAACAAACTTGATGGCACAGAGGATGATGAGATTTTTATGAGTGATGATGACAGTGATTCTGATGACACAGGCATAGATGGAAATGCTGATGTTTATGATGACGCACCGATGACGGAGAAATACTTTTTTGAACTGTTTGGCGAGTCTGACTCGGAATCGGATTTTGAAGGGTTCCGATGAAGTTTTTGGGTATGCAAATTAAATTTAGTATTATATATATAATTTTTTTCGTTTTCAAATGTTTTTGAATAAATTCATTGAAATTTTTTTTTTCTCATTCCGGGATCGACTTATACGTGAGTTTCCGATTTCTTACGATTTTTTCCTCTGAAAAACTCGTAAGAAATCGGAAACGCGAAGTCGACTTATACACGAGTACATATGGTACTCATTCTGGCTCTCTGGCACTCTTTACATTTCAATAAAAATCTTGTATATTTTGAGCACTAATTTGAACAAATTTCCCTCCTTAAATTATTACCATGTCACCTGCAGAAAAAAAAAATCTTTTTGTTTGTAGGCCTAGTTCCCTTTTTTTTTTTTTTTTTTTTTTTTTAATTTTGGTATTTAGGTTGTTCTTTAGAGCATGGGATGATCTTTGTGCAGTGCTCCTTCATTATCACTTAATTCCTATCTATTACATGTTTTGGTGTTTACTGTGAACAACACCACTATATTGTTATCATGGTGATCCAGCTGTTATTGACTCATATGGATAGCCCATTAAAGAAAATTCCATGAGCTTACTCTCTACAACGAATAATATTTATTGCTCATAAACACAGTGTCATTGTATCATGGATTGCCAATGTATCCATCACAGAAACCCAATAGTGGTCAGAGGTGCTGGCTTCTCACTATTTGTCCGAGATGGGCCTTGATTCAAGTCCTGAATAAGGCATGGGTAGTGTGTATGTCCTATGGTGCTGTTTCTCTCTGTTTTCCAAGTCAATAGTCCCTAAATTAGTGATGGAAGAATGTTTACAGCTTTCAGTGGTTTCTCACAATGGTTTTTTAAACCCCAAAAGCAATTGAAACCCATACTACAGCTTATTTACTGCTGTAAAGTAGCCTACACATGCAGCAATTTTATAAACATCTTTACTTCTACCCAATGGCTAACTGCAGCAGAACTTTAATTCATTTGCTTATGTCAGTTAGTTCCTTGTATGCTGTGATTTTCATAGCTTAATGCCTGCACATTCTCAGGGTTTGTTTTAGTGTTGAACAGTGTAATTTGATAGCAGTAATTTGTTTGCTACACAATGTGTGGCAAATCTATCCTTTGTCATTTGTGCTGTAAAATAATCGGTCGCTGTCAATTGCTACCCAGAAATCTCGTAACAAAGTGTGCAACGTGATGATGCAGACAGTTTATCGTCACCTAGGGTAATTCCCGGTCACTAAGTTTCCGGGGCAATTCTTGGTCACATACTTTTTTTAATCAAAATGACACTTCACCAAAGTAAAAAAAAATCATAGAAACAATTTGAACATTCTACTTTGCAATGCATAACTCAAAATGCCTGAAGTTGAAATTTATTATCAAAAAAAAAAAAAAAATTAAACTTACTAGTTAAGTTTCAATGAAAAGACCATTAGAAAGAACCACTCACTCACCATAAAGATCATGGTAACCTCCAATGACAACACACTTCCAACACGTCATTCATCGTGATGTAACTGGGCTTCCAAGGTTTACAGACTTCTTGCTTGCGCTTCTTATTTTCGGGTGTGAAACATCGTATTTTTTTTTTTTCTTTTCCTTAGCCTTATAAGATGTTACTATAATGCTTGTCAATTCGATAAAAAATCACACATACAACTCATTCATACAATTCAAGTAAAAACTATGTACATAACCTTACATTCACAGGTGATTAAACCTTGGTCAACTCTAATTATCAAACTCCTCCTTCTTTTTCACAACCTCTGCTACTCCCACTACAAGTGTCACACCCATTCAGCCCCTCACATCCAATCCTCTAGTACTTTCGACAGGCCCCTGTCATCTTCAGGAGGCAGGTGTGTCTCACCTGCCCACCACAGCTCAAGTGAGCAGAGCCATCGAGGCCTGGGCTCCAGTCGCTATCTCTGAATCGTTGTGTCTCTGGCGCCATCTATTGTCCCTGCTGCTCTTTTTTCCCTCTTTCTTTTTACGCTGCTGTTCAATTTTTATTAGGGCTTTCCATTGTTCGTTTAGGTTACTTGGCTCATTAATGTTGCATAATCTTGATCTGTTTTTTTCAATTAACACTGATTCTGCAATTCTTAACTGCTTTTCGTTTTTACAGCTCTTAATAATTTTAATATCTTCAAACCTTGGACATTTTTGATTTTCCATACAGTATTGGGTCAATGCTGTCTTAGCTTCTTTTTATTCCAATTATTAATATGCTGGTTCAATCTATACTTTAATTTATTCTTGGTGCTGCCTATATATGACACAGGTGGTTGCTGGTTTATTGGGATTTCATAAATTCCTGCTCTATCTAATTGGCTAATTTTTTCATTTTTAATCACTAAATTTTTTACAGTAAGTACCTGATTTCCTACCTGTATGCCATACTTGCCACAAACTTTATTAATTTCTGCTGAAACATTTTCTATATATGGTATTGCTCCTACATATTTTACAAGTTTTTTATCAGTCTTGACCCTATTGTAACCTTGAGTTACTTCATAAATCCATTTTTTAATACCTGTTTAGGGTATCCAAAATCATATGCAATTTTTTCAATATATTCAATTTCTTCCTTTCTATACTGTTCAATTGATGAATGTGTTAAACTTCTTTTAATTAGTGTTTTAACACTATTTCTTTTATGTGTTAATGGATGTGATGACTGAAATGGTATAAGTACTGGGATATATGAAGATTTTCTATGCACTCTGAATTGTATATTCTCCTCTGTTTTAACAATCAAAACGTCCAAAAATGCCAAAGTATTGTCATGTTCTTGTTCTACTGTCAGTTCAATAGATGGATAAATTTCACTATACTTTTTGTCAAGTCCTCAAGTTCATCATTTTTTAGCCTGGATAACAGAAAAATGTCATCAACATATCTGCAGTATATCAGTGGTGGATCCTCGAGTTTACTTATTATTTTTTCCTCAATGTCACTCATTATAATTTCAGCAAATAAAGTTGACAGTGGTGACCCCATAGGTCCACCATGATTTTGTTTGTACATCTTGTTGTTAAACTTAAAAATGTTATTTTCATATATGTACAATAAAATTTCTCTTAACTCCTCTATTTGTATTGCATTCATTGTCTGTAGCACATATAATTTTTCAATAATTATTTCTATTGCCTGAGGTACTGGTGTGCTAGGAAAAAGAGCTCTCACATCCATACTAGCCATATGATATTCACTTAAATCTTGTTTAATTACTTTAATTTTCTCAATAAATTCGTATGTATTCTTCACAGTGAACCTTTTCTTCATGAACAAAGGTGCCAAAAATTTGTAGATATTCTTTTCCAGTTTTATTAGTGGGAAATTCCTTTTTGATACAATCACTCTCGTAGGTGTATCAGGCTTATGAGTTTTTATTTTTGCAAACATTTTTGGTATTCCAGTACCCATTGGTGGGTATGCTTTCTTTATTTCATCAGGCAAGGTGCTGTGATTTCTTATTCTAGCTAAGTACCTTACTTGAGATTCGGTTAGGTCTTTTGTTAGAATGCTGCAATTTAGTTCTTCTATAGCTCTATTCATTTTTAGATCATATTCAGTTGTGTTTAATATTACAATTTGCCCTGTTTTATCAGCTTCACAGAATTTAATTGTTGGGTCATCTCTTAATTTAATCAGTTGTTCTTTCTCATACTGAATTTTATCTATATGATATTTCTTTTTCTTACTTTTTTCATTAAATTCTTTCAAAACAATTCTATACAGTTTACTTCGAAAATTTTCACGTTCTTCTGCTGGTACACTGCGTGCCATTTCTTCTAAGTTGGGTATTAATTCCTCCGTCCTCGGCAGGCTCCGTGGAAACGCAAATTTTTTACCTCTCTGCAAAATAGCTCTTTGCGTGAAGCTCAAGGTCAAGTTGGAGTTATTCTGATATACCTCATACATATTCTCCCGTTGTTCTTGTACACGTTGTCTGTCAATCATCACGTGCAACTTTTTTTCCATGACTGCTCTTGAGCATTTTTTTTCGTATTCCACGATGTCAAAAATTTCTCTGAAGGTTACATCCAAAATCTCATCTTTCCAATTACTGTCGAACTTTCTATACTTTTTATAACATATCAAATCGATTAAATGTAAACATTTCATATTCAAGTTAAAAATCAATTTCCTTTTATTGACAATTTCAACTCTTAATCTCTTTTTTTGGCACTCCTGGATTATTCTATTATCCTTAGCAGTGACTGGGCAATTCTGTATTTTTAAATACTTTGGTGTTATTTCTAGGTCACGGCACGTCACCAAAAATTCTTCTTGATTTTCTGACTTTACTAATTTAATTTTAGCTTTCTTAAACGCTTTAATATCTCTCATCTCGAAGTTGTGAAATTGATTCCTATAGCGCATAATCCCAGAGTATGATAGCGACTGCAAACCCCACACCTCAACTATCCCAGCTCTGAATTTTGCATGTAATTCTCAATTATTATATTTGCACTTTGCAAGAGGTTAATACCTTAAAAGTGCAAATATAATAGTTAAGTTTCTGTAAAACACAATTGGCCTAAGTAAGTGCACACATTTGCAAAGATCTTTGTCATTAATAAAGTTAAGTACTTAACATTTTTTTCTTTTTTGGTAAAATTATAAACCATCACAGCTTCTAAAAGAAAATTTAAGATTTTCATATGCTATTCTAAATTAATTTATAGGAGTATAAGCTTTGCCCTATATTTCAGGAGTAATTCCTGGTCAATGGGGTAATTTCTGGTTAGTGTAGTTTTGCTGTATTTATGCTTGGCATTTTACTTATTGTGACCATCCAACTGTGTAATCATATTTGTCATGCAACTTTTTAACTCTAACTGCAAAACAACATTCTTAACTGTGACTGCAAAGCATCTCTAACTGTAACTGCAATGTGATAATTTGTTGTGCCAAAAACATGTGCATATTTCCTAAATGTTAGCCAGTTATTCAACTTGTTTTTTTTCCCTGTATTCCATTTACCTAAAAATTTAGTCTATTATTTTAGCGTACTTTCTGTGTTAACTGTGGGCTATAATATTATACAGTTTCAGTGCACGTGCAGCTGTTAAAGCTGTAGATATGCCTTTTTCAACTTTGCAGGTCTGTTTAGCAAGCTTAAAAAACAAAACAGAAATAAAGCCTGTAGGTGCTCCTTTTTAAGTGTTCCAAGTGAATCAGAGGATAACAGCAGTTGCTTTGAAGATATGGATGATTTAAATTTGATTAAACAGTTAGGGAAAGACATTTCATCGATAAAATGCGAAAATAGTGTTGAGAAATATCCAGAATGCAGTACAGGAGCACAGTTATTATGCTGTGTATTATGATAAAGACTCTTTTTCTTTTTATATTGGGAAAGTCACAAACAAACAAGGAAGTAAGGTAGAAGTAAAATTTCTAGATAAAGGAGCTGGAAACTTGCGGTGCCCTATGTGAGTCAGACTAGAAACATTTAGTACATTTTCTATGCACCAATAGATTTGCAAGGTGTTGATCCATTTACAGTGAAATGATGAGCCAATAAATGTTGCATACAAATGTTATAAGAAATACTTTGGATAATGTAGAATTTAAGTGCAAGACTTTGGCATATCCAATAAAATTGTATTTTAGCTACTACATAGTGTATGTTGTTCTCCGTTTTGGCTATATGGTTAATATAAGTTAACTTTATATCATTTAGTTTAAATGTTTTAACAGATAATCATAAAAAATTAAATTACTACTCCATTTGTGTATATCAAATATGGTGCTGACCAATAATTACCCCAGAAGTGACCAGGAATTACCCCAACCCCGAGGTTAATCATTGGTCACTTAATAAATTTACAATTAATCAAAATAAGAATTAATTTACGATGAAGTAAAAATCTTATAAAGAGCATATAACAAAGTACTTAACTCCTTGCCAAAATTGGAGATACAAGCTTTCATAATTTTTATAATAATTGAATGTTATTGATTTTTGACCAGGAATTACCCCGGGTGACGATATGCTCCAAATTGCATAATGGTATTTTCTGTAGATACTCTTTTTTTTTTTTTTTTTTTTTTTTTTTCTTTTGTGGTTTTTCTTTGAATAAGAACCTGTTTTGTGATGGCTGTTAATGTTTTCATAACATTTTAAAACATACAAATATTTCATCTGCTTTTCAATTAACTTTGTCACTTTACATATATTTGTAATCCTGTGATGTAGGAGATCAGCAAGCATTGCTCTTGCAGGAAAGGGATGATTGAAGACCATTTCACATGAATGTTAGGTTTATTTATTTTTGGTAGCTTGAATTTCATCAATTCCAAAGATTAAGGAATGCACACTGAAAAGATTGGAAGTGTGGATTTGCAGTCAGTGTTGTAATAAAGTTGCTGATGCATTTTGTGAGTTTCTCATAAATGCAGAACAGTCTGGTGACTGCTGCTGTGTAACAATGAAGTTCATCAGTAATACAGGATTAAGAAGTAGTTATGAAGTGTGTTGCGTGAATTCTTCTGCAGCAGTTGTTGGTGGATTGATTTATATTTAAGATCATGCCTCACTATGCGCAGATACCCGTGCACAATGTTATAATCCCACAATAAGATGCAAAATAGGGTCGAATTCATGTTTTTAGGAATATATATATTTCAGTGAAACAAGTACAGTATAACTTCCAAATACCGGACACCATTAGGGAAGTAAAATGCGCCCATTATTCAGAAAAATTTATAGAACATAAACAATAAAAAAAGCAAACAGAGATTGATGCGTACCTTTCAAATAGTATTAAAAGATAAAAATATAAGACGAGCGAAACAGTCACGTACGGTAAAAGGTTCGTTTAGCGGTAGCTTTCGGTCATCCTACGTCCTTGATCACCCGCGATCGACTGGATGGGCTGGTTGCCAGAACTACAATTTGAAGTTGGGGTGTTGGAACTGTTGCCAGATTTTAGAAGAGAGATCCAAATAAATAAGATTTGGGGAGGGGTCTCTGAATTGCAGTTTTTGGTGAACAAAATTCCAATGCTCTCTTGGAAATGCAGAGATGCCTTGTTGAAGAAAGGGGCAACTTTTTTCGGCTTCTTTCCAAATGGGAACTGCAGAGGTGTCTTCAAGGGTTAGTGCAGATAAGGCTGTCTTTGGAAGACCATTGGAAGCATCTGCATTTCCAAGAGAGCATTGAAATTTTGTTCACCAAAAACTGCAATTCAGAGACCCCTCACCAAATCCCATTTATTTGGATCTCTCCTCTAAAATTTGGCAACCAGCCCATCCAGTCGATCGCAGGTGATCAAGGTCGTAGGATGACCGAAAGCTACCGTTAAACAAACCTTTTTACCGTACGTGACTGTGTGTGTTTCACTTGTTTTATATGTTTATGTGTTATTGTCGCGTGAAGCCTGAGTTTTAAACCATGTATTAAAAGAATTTAAGCTTTAATGTAATTGCCAATTTATTTGAAATATTTTATTAATATACAAAGAAGAGTTTTAAGTTTTAATACTAATCAAATTTTTTATCGTCTTTCTACAGTCTTTTTTCATATCTGATTCTACATAAATTCTAATTAAAAACCTGAATGAAATTTAAGCTCAGAAAAAAATATATTTCAGGTACAGGATTTCAGAGTACATATAATTACAAAACTGGAACCAGAAACTAGCACAAACAGTAGCCGATGAGTGAATTTTGTGTTACATACCTGGTTCTATCTGCATTTCTAATACAAAAATCTAAGGGAATTTCAAGTCCAGAAAAAAGTTATTTCTTTACAGGAATTAGAGATTACAAAACTTAACAACAGATTGCAGCTAACAGGAACTAGTAGCCGATGCACCAGCGGAGAAATAATCAGAAATTTTTGTCTATTTCCAGCACTCTTTTGCTAGCTTTGCTTCTAGATGAATTTCTATTTCGGAAACCATTCTCAGTCCTAGATCCTTCTCCATATAAAATCGTTTTAGCTTCCTGGCATATTGATGAGCGTCCTTATTGTTAACTGATTGTTCCTCAGCTTCATCATCCTTGTTCTCACTGCCTTCAGTGTTCACGTTTTCTGTACATTCACCTATTACAGAGTCTACGAGAATTACATCTGTGGACTGATTTTCAGTTGAAACTGCATCATCAATTGATGTGTAATCTCCATATGTCTGCATAAATTCATGTACCTCAGGATCGGCTTCACACTCACTTTGACTTGAGGTTGTGTCTTCACTAGATGAAAATACAGCCTTCAAAAAAAATTGTGCACGATTCGGGGTGTGATTTATCTTATGCAGTGTACAATCCACAGCACGGCAGTTAGTACACTGACACTTTTTGATAGATCATTTGCTGACTGAGGTGTTTCCATTCTTGCTTAAAGATGTCGCACAACTTGTATACATAGTGCACTTTGAAGTTTTCTATTGCCGCCCCGGTGGCGCAGTGGTCTAAGGCGTTGGCCTCTGATCATTCGTCCGAAAGGGGTCCGGGTTCGAATCCCGGTGAGGCATGGATGTTGTGTTTGTCTTACGGCACTGGCTCTCTCCCTTCCCTGGAACCAGTGACCCTAAATTAGGGACGGGCGACTGCTTATAGCCCATTGAGTTGCTCACGGTGGTCGTTAAACCTCCAATCAAAAAAAAAAAAAAAAAAAGAAGTTTTCTATTATGCCTTGATCCAAGGATTAGCAAGCTGCTATTGTGTTTGGTGGCAGAAAGATCAATTTAACATTTTGTAATGAAATGTCCAGGTGAGATGAAGTGTTATTTAGAAATATGATCACTTTTCTTTTCTGCCTCCCCATTTTCCTGTCAAATACAAGCAGCCACTCTTCCATCAGATCACATGCCATCCACAACTTGCTGTTCGCTCGCCATTCAATGTCAACATTGTTAATGTTGACTCCTTTGAAAAAGGAGAATTCTTTGCTTTTCCAATAATCAAGGGTTTTTCAAACTTTCCAATCATATTAATGCAAAGGATGACAGAAATTTTACTGTCACTGCATCTTTCGTCCTTCAAGCACATGGTTTTATCTGGCAAAGCTCGCAAGAAAAGGCCGGTTTTGTCGCAGTTAAAAATATTTCTTTCTTCATAGCCTTCGCACAAATGTTTGAGCTTATCTTTCCAATCAGAAACAGAGTTCTCCTTGACTGAAGCAGCTTCACCACATATAATTTTGTAATAGATGTTATGCCTAGCCCGGAACTTATCAAGCCAACCTCCTGATGCTTTGAACTCATTATTCCCTAATTCTCTTGTAATTTCTAGCACCTTTTCTCGAATCAAAGTCCCAGATAAAGGAATGTTATTTGCCCTAGCCCGGAAAATCCATTCATAAGTTGATGGTATCAATAGCCAATCCTTCTGTCTTCGGAAAAGCCCTCTTGGCTAACTGATTTCCATTTTCAGCCCATGACTTAAGTATGTTATCCTTATTCTTCAGGATTTCACTGACTTGTGTTTGCCTACTTGCAGCCTGGCTGCCAAATCACAAACATTTATTTTTGATTTCACATGCTGCTTTATAACGTCAACTTTTTCTTTCAATGTTAAACACTTGCGTTTCTAGGACATTTTCATGAAATGTATTAGAGGAAACAGTTTACGTACTAAAATGCAATGTTACTTTATTCAACAGAAAAGTAGTACGTTGAACCAGCAGGTATTGCACAATGAACAATGGCAGCACGAAGTTCGGAGTAGCCTGCCCTTGACCTACAGATTTCCATAGCAACAAGAGAACCAATCAGAAGCAAGACTGAGAGCAGATGGGATTATGCTTGCTCCAACCTGTCCGTTATTCGGACAATTTTCCACATCATTCAGTAATTACTTCTTTGGCGGTGTCCGCGTCCGTAATTCAGGAGGTCCATTATTGGGATATATCTGCTTCATAGAACCTCCTGTTTTTATGCCGGGGAATCTCAAACTCTCCGCTATAAAGAGGCATCTGCTATTTGGAAGTATCTGTTATAGGAAGTTTAGCTGTATATGGAATATGAAATGTGTTAAGAATGATGAACAGTCTGTGAGGCCCACAAGCAGCAAAAGTGGAAACAGTATCAACCTTGTATGCATAGCTGTGCAAGAAAATTACTGAATGACTATTCGTGAGTCATCTGAAGACTTAACCTTAGTTTCGGTTCAGTTTAGTTATTTCTTATGGACGATTTGAGTATAAGATGCATCTCAGCCCCCCAATTTGTGCCAAAATTGCTCTTAGCTGAGCAAAAACGGGCTAGTGTTTCATCTGCTAGTGACCTGCTTGAGGGTGTCGAAAACAACAAAAACTTTTTAAAAAGTAATGTAACTGGTGATGAATTGTGGGTTTATGGGTATGACCCCGAAACTAAGGCCCAGTCTTCACAATGAAAGACTCCAAACTCTCCCTGACCCAAAAAAGGCATAACACAGCTGTAGCAATGTCAAGACCATGCTGACTTTTTTTCTATCGTGAAGGAATTGTGCATCATGAACAGAGTTGTAGAATGTAGATGTACACTGTACGCAGATAGTTTCCAAATTATTAGCAGATTTTGCAGATAGTTTGTGCTTGTAAATTTAAAAAAATAAAAATGTTATTTACATATTTTTTTTAGTCAAACTTTCCTTTTTGCTTTAAATTTTCCATTTACCCATTTCCCGCCACCACTTCAAGATATTGTAAACTAAATAAATATGTAAAACTAATAGAAACCACATAGAAATGTGGTGCCTCCAACCAATAACAAAATTATGATGGAAGCTGAACCATGTGATCGTAATCACCTCATTTGTGGTAGAAAGTAAAATACGGATCTATCCAATTAACACATGTTGCTCCACATTCAATTGTAATATTCCTATTTTGTCCTCATTGGAATCTGTAATGTTCTAATAATTATTTGTTGTTTTATTGATTTTTCTTTAAATTATTTTATTCTATTACTGTGGTTTGTGCTTTGTGAGTTTGTTTCAGTGGTTGTGTACACAGGTACATTTTTTTTTTTTATACAACTCTGATCATGAATACGCTCCATCAGGCCAATCAATCAACAAGGCGTACCACTGTCGAGTTTTGTGATATGATGATGATGGGCAAAACACGTAACAAGAAATAACATATAAAGGTAATTAAGATTTTGGAACATAGGAGAGATGTTTTGAAAGGCAACCTCAGTACTGCCATGCCTATTTTGACGATGGAAGGCACTTCTGCTCTTCTCTGCTGGAATGAAGCAAAACGTATTTCCTCTTTTGACAATCAATTTTCCCTCCTTTACTATGAAAGCCTGGAAATTCTTTTCAGCCTAAAGACTTGCTATTCATATTCCCTACTCCACATTCCAATGATCTCGAGATTGATTCTAAAATCTGGCAACCAAAATAACAAAAATTCAAACATAGGATCTGAAAACAACCTTAGTCCTCCATTGGCGTGATGAAGACCTAAGACAAGGTTGAAAGCTCCCAACTTTTAAACTTTCTTTGTAAAAGTTCTAATTTCTTAATGTAACTAGCGTGATCTACTTACCTTTATTTGTTAAGTTTTGTGACGTTTGAGGAATGCAGTTCATCGCAAAAGGCCAAGATCGCATGAGAGTGTCGAGTGACAACTCTACTACAACAGCACCCCTGCCAATGCATCACAACTTGTGCATCAGTTTCTTGCTAAGCATCGTATTGTGCAGATCTGATCATCCGACAGCCACCCTATTCGCTAGATCTTGCTCCTTACAACTTTTTTCATTTTCCAAAAATCAAAAACCACTTGGAAGAAAAAGATTTCAAGATATCGAGGAGATACAGCAGAATGTGATGTTCACTATTTCAGAAGAGGACCAAAAATGCTTTGAGCAGTGGAAATAGCTCTGGGCAAAGTGTGTGGCTTTGGAAGCCCAGGGGCTACTTCGAAGGCAACAAATCTGTAAGTCTTGTTAATTTTTTTTTTTTTTTTTATAAATCCAGTCTGGATACTTTCTGGTCACACCTTGTATATAATACAATGTAACTCAAAATGAGTGCCCCAATTACAAATGACAATACCTGGTTTATGAACATAGATACAGAGATCACATTGTTGCACAATAAAGAAGGAAGTTTAGAATTTTGTTTCCATACCTTACAAATGTTTTATGTGACTCCCTTGGGTCACGCGGACAACATCTAAATGGTAATTCATTTCATGCCATACATTATGAAGCATGTCCGTAGTCACCGATACCAGTGCAAGCTGAATGTGCATCTTTAGTTTTTGCAGTGTTCTTGGCAAAAGTGGCACATATGCAGGGTTTTTGTCATACCCCCATGCAAAGAAGTCACAAGGAGTTGAAAAAGGCTTTCCAAAATGCCTTTTCTGCCGCCATTTCTTCCCACTGACTTTGGCGCATGGGCAGCTCATTTTCCTACGTCACCATAGCAACATAGCAGTTGGTTCCAATAAAATGATGAACTTTCTCCTTTCTCGTGTAGGGGTATCAGCTGTCTATTTAGCTTCATAAACACGTTATTGTCATTTTTAATCGGGGACAATCATTTTGTATTACCCTGCATAATTTTTGTAGGTGTTACCAATTCCAAAATAAAAAGTGAAAACTTATGCTGGTTTTCTTTGTCATTGTGTGTACTTCTATATTAACAATTTAACTGTATTTGTGTTGTGAGATTTTTATGTTTGACATCCTAGATGTATGTTGAAAATTTCTGTTATAATTTATGTTAGCAGTCTTTGGTTAAAGATATAGCATGTGTTCACCTATCTCCTCAAGAAGCTGTGATACTTTGTATAAGAAAATTTATCTGTCATTAAATAAAAAAGTGTAATTATGAGATACTATACCAAATTTGGTAATTGTAAATTTAAAACTGTAGAACTTTTTACGAAAATTTTGTATGGGCGCCCTTTGACCCCTTCCAAAAACTGTGTACGGTCTAAGTTAAGAGTGCCATGAGATAAATACCAAAATTGGTTGTTCTAAATTGAAAACTGTAGAACTTTTTAAAAAAAATTTGTATGGGGGTGGGCCTTGACCCCTCCCCGGCTCCGACCCCTTCCAAAAACAGTCTACGGTCTAAGTCAGAGTATCGTGAGATAATATACCAAATTTGGTGGTTGTAAATTGAAAACTGTAGAACCTTTTACGAAAATTTTGTATGTGACCCCCCCCCCCCGCTCCGACCCCTTCCCCAAAACCGTGTACGGTCTAAGTCAGAGTACCATGAGATAGTATACTAAATTTGGTGTTTCTAAATTGAAAACTAGAAATTTTAACTAAAGTAACAAAAATTTTGTATGTGACCCCCCCCCCCGACTCCAATCCCTTCCAAAACCCTTCTGCGGTCTAAGTTAGAGTACCATGAGATAGTATACCAAATTTGATGGTTCTAAGTTGAAAACTATAATTTTGTATAGCAGACAAACAAATATATAAACTCTCACTTTTATACATTATAGATTACCAGATTTTTCTTTCAATCTTTGAAAATCGCTTTCCAGAGCATAGAAAAACGCTTTTCATTGAAGAGTTACTAATTTCTCACTAATTAGTGATCTCACTAAATTACCATGTAAAAGAATATCCCCGATGAGAAATTGTTATATACTTTGAGAATTTTATATGATTCTAATGCCTCTAACTGTTGTATGGTAATGGCGCTTCGGCCAAACACGAAGTAATAGAAAATATTTACTATTTGCACTTCTGGAAAACTTTTCGTGTCACCTTCGAAGATACTTACATTCAGCACATAGGGATCTTTTCCTTCAATCTCATTCATTTTTTCCAAATACCGCATTTTGTACTCGAAAGTTAAACTTTCAAAGTAAGACGTCGTTTCAACAGGGACTGGTTGTCCTTCACTTACATCATTACTAAGGCTCGTTGCCATGAAGAAAGTCACGTGTCTGCTTCATCCTCACAGGCAGTGGAAGCCACGAAAGAATGCGAATGGCGGTTTTTTCTTTGACTTGTCACTAAAATAGTTACCGCTCGGCTCCCTTTTGTCATAGATTAAATAATGTTTCATACATCTAAACCTTTCTCGACAAATGCTCTATGGAATAGTGTCAAAATCCGTCCAGCAATTCTCGAGATTAGCCCGAACAGACAGACAGATGCCTACCATGGACTTTATTTTATACTATGTATAGATGAAATTTTTGGTACAAAGTATCACGCTTATATCTTAGTTGCTGCAGTTGATTGTTGGTTCTCACATTATTGATTTGTTAATAATAAACAATACACCAAACCTTTTTCACATATTTATTTCATATTCATTTCAGGAATTTACTTTGTTAAGGGAAGATTCTGTTGTTTATAAACTTACTGGACCAGTTCTAGTCAAACAGGATTTGGATGAAGCTAAACAGAATGTATCAAAAAGAATGGAGTTTATCAAAAATGAACTGTAAGTTTGTCTGATTTATCAATGGTTTATGTAATTTGTTTGTTCTGATGTCTGCATTTGCTTTACTTGTACAGAAGTAACAAGTTAGTAAAATCATGCAATGCATTGATTATGATACGCTTTCCAACATACCAGAAATCATTACTCAAGTTATAACTCAAGTTATGAGGATAATGGCTGTAGAATAAATCTCGCTCCTATGACCTGACCTTTGACCCCATTTTGATGATATTCAACAAAACTGGTAAGTATACTTCCCGGAGAACATGATAAAGTTTTGTCTCAATCGAAGCATTTTTACGTAAGTTATAATGCATAAGGGCGGTGGAATGGATCCTGCTCCTATGTCCTGACCTTTGACCCCATTTTGCCCATTTTCAATAGAGTTCGTCCCCAGGTGGTCCCTTACCACATACTAAAATTTCACCGAAATTGAACCATTTTTACGTGAGTTATGACACATAAGGGCAATGGAATGGATCCCGCTCCCATGTCCTAACCTTTGACCCCATTTCGCCCATTTTCAATAAGGTAGTTCCCTACCACATTATGAAATTTCATCAAAATCGAACCACTTTTATGCAAGTTATGAAGCGTAAGGGCAATGGAATGGATCTCCCTCTCCTATGTTCTGACCTTTGACCCCATTTCGCCCATTTTCAATAGGGTTCGTCCTCAGGTGGTCCCCTACCACATACTAAAATTTCATTAAAATCGAACCATTTTTACGTGAGTTATCATGCGGAAGGACAGACGGACAAAGCTGGAGCATATACGCTTCTTCAACCTACGGTTGTAAAGCTTAAAAAATGGGTACATCTTGAGTTTATTCATGTATTTAAAGAATATTCTTATTTTTAAACAAATTTTGATGTACTCAGTGAAGTAATTAATATTTAAGTAGCATTGATAGTGTGCTTGAAAGTGAGAAACATTAGAATTGAACTGAATAACTTTAGTATTAGAGCTACTGCGTCGAATTCTGTTCTCGAAAAGGTATTGCAGACGTACTTGCCTTTCAACCTGCAGATGTGTGGGTTTTCCTTGTAGGAATGCATATTACATTCTTCAGGAAAACAAGGTCTTCATTTCTGGATATAGGAGCGATGTAATGGATCATAATCCATGTGCTTAGCTCTTCAGAAAACTTGCAAGGTGTGCTCCTTGAAATTGCATCTTCTGTTTTCCATTGAGTTTGTCACTCTCACACCACCTCTCAGAGCAGTGCATTTCCTAGCACACAAGAGGGAGGGGGGGTCTCTGAACAAATCATCCAGAGTGCCTTTTTTCTCTGTGTCCTCACATTAATGAACCCTTTACACTGCATACAGGTATCGAATATCCATCCCACCCCAGTCTACTCATTGCAGTGAATCTGCTGTCCTGTGAACAGAAATCTAAATTTGAGTCTTTTTTCATGTCTTCTCGTGTAAATCAACTTTTCATCTTGTAAAAGGCATGCAGAGTCATGTTCTTTGTCCAGTTTTTACCATTCCACTTGAGCTGGGCCCCTAATCACCACATGGAAAATACTCATATTTTAAAATTGGAGTATACTGAGAATGAAATAATTAACTAAACACTCTAACACCTTACTTGTATTGAAGATAATATTGCCCCTTTGAACTGGAAAATGAATGCATTGTCTAAGCAACTGATTCCAATCAATCCCCACCAAGTACCACTAGATGCCAGCCACTTTCATTAAAACAGACATTTTAGCTTGTGTCCCACCAAAAATTTATGTCGGTGAGTGATCACTAATGATGTTCACAGAGAACTCTATTTCCATTTTCCATGTATCTATAAGCAATGAACTATGTTTTGAGAATAAAACTTGAGAAATTTCTTGAAGTGAGCATCCTTTGTTAGTTCTATACCATTACCATCTGTCACGTATTTATAATAGTTTAGATTACTCTTTGTTACTTTTTGGTTGCCTTCTGTTTATCACTTTAATATTACCTGTCGTAGTGAGCGATGGGTTTGCCTCCACAGGGCGCTCCGTGGTAACAATGGCACACACAACAGCAACTAGGGCCTCTGTTAATCTTGGAGAAGTGCAAGCTAGTCCTGTGTGATGTTGGCGAAAAGACCCCAACTCACTGGGTTTTGTTCCAGAATCCTTAGGTTGAATGACCAACTGGAACCCTCAGCTGTGGGCTAATCTCCCACACTGATGTACTTACCTGATTAAAAAGACAAAAAGAAATCAATATCTGGACTCATGTGTGGGATATGGTGGACCTACCACACTTGAGAAGGATGGTCCACCATGGAATCGACCTAGACTTTCTAAACTTCGTATGAGAAAAAGATCTTGGCTGAGTGAATGTAAGATTGGTGTGTGGAATACTAGAGGTATAAATGGCAAGATGAATGAGGCGATTGAGGAGATGAATAAGTATAGACTGGATGTGCTGTGTGTAAGTGAAACCAAAAAGAAGGAAATTGGGGTAGAAGAAGTGAATGGCACAGTGAGTGTGTGGTCTGGAGTATTGGATAATGTGAGAGGACAGGCTGGTGTAGGTGTGATTTTAAGTGAAAAGATGAAGAACAACTTGATTCACTATAGTTGCATAAGTGAGAGAATTATCTGGATTCGTTTAAAAGTGAAACTTCAGTGAATCATAATTGTTGTAGTGTATGCTTCTTGTGACTCTGAACCCTCTGATAAGAAGGAAGATTTCTGGAATGAGCTAAAAGCTGTTTTGAGCCAGTTTGGTGCTACAGAAAAAGTTATAATAGCAGGGGATTTCAATGCTAGAGTAGGTGTGCAGAATGCAATTTCTGACAATGTTCTGGGTAAGTTTAATGATCCTTGTGTGAATGATAATGGTGAAATATTAATTGAACTCTGCATTGAGAATGGTTTGTGTGTATCTAATACATTTTTCAACCACAAGTATATCCACACATATACTTGGGAAAATCGTACTCTTGGTCAAAAGAGTGTGATACATTTTGTTGTCTACAATCAGTGTCTGAAACACTTAGTTGTTAACACCCGTGTGACGAGAGGTGCAGATGTTGGTTCTGATCATTACTTGGTAGTGTCAGGAGTGAAACTTAATGTTGGTTGGAATAATAGGAAGAGACCCAGGATAGAAAGAATAAAGGTTGATAGGCTCCTTGAAGATCATCAGCGTTATTCTGACTTACTCAGAGAACGACTGAAGGAGCTGGAGTCTGGTGAGAGGGATGTAGAAAAGAAGTGGGGATGTTTTAAGAACTGTGTTGTCACTGCTGCTAAAGAAGTCTGTGGCACTACAATAGTGAGTAACAACAAAGGTGATGCTTGGTGGAATAGTGAGATTGAAGAGGCAGTAAAGAGAAAGAAGGAAGCCTATTTGAGGATGTTGCAAGGTAGTCTCTGTGGATGAATATCGCTGTAAGAAGCGTGAAGCTGCTAAGCTGGTTCGCCACAGTAAGGCAAAAGATAGGAAGGAGAAAGTGGAAAGGCATGAACTGGCTTTTTGGAAAGATAGGAAGTCCTTCTGGAAGTACATGAGATTCAGGAAAAATACGGGAAACAAAGTTGTAAGTTGTGTGAAGAATGAGATTGGGGAAATGATATGGGAGCCCAATGAGTTAAGTGACAGATGGGGTGAATACTTCTGTGAGCTATTAGATCAGGAAAGCAAAGATGATGTTGAGACAGATGCAGATGATGTCACACTGAGGGATGAAAGCACAGGAGGGATCTCAAGAGAAGAAGTGTGTAAAGCTCTAAAATCTCTTCAGAATGGTAAGGCTCCGGTAGTTGATGGCATAACTGCAGAGATGTTGAAATATGGTGGTAACTCTATAATTGACTGGTTAACTGAAATTTGCCAGTTGTGCTGAGAGTTAGGAATGGTCCCTCGGGATGGGATTGGAAGGATGCTATTATTGTTCCCTTGTATAAGGGAAAAGGTGATCAGACTGAATGCAAGAACTATAAGTGGTATTAGCCTACTGAGTGTGCCAGGGAAAGTGTTTGGTAAGGTTGTTATTGAAAAAGTACGAGGTCTTACATCATTGAAAGTGTGGGATGTTCAGAGTGGTTTTATGCCTGGTAAAGGCTGCACTAACCAGATTTTTGCATTACGCACGATGATTGGAAAGTATCTGGCTGTTGGGAAGAAAGTTTTTACTGTCTTCATAGATTTAGAAAAAGCTTAAGACTGAGTGAATAGGACACTTTAGTGGAAGGTATTGAATGAATATGGTGTTACTGCGAATCTACTTAATAATGTAAAAGCCATGTATGCTGGTAGTAGAGCTTGTGTACAAGTGAATGGTGTTTTATCAAAATGGTTTTCTATTGGTGCAGTAGTCAGGCAAGGTTGTGTAATGTCACCATGGCTGTTTAATATATTTATGGATGAGTGCATGCGTGATGCCAAAATAGATAATAGTGGTTTATGTCTTGGTGATATCAGTGTGTGCATACTGCTGTATGCTAATGACACTGTCCTGTTGGCAGAGAGCAAAAGTGAGTTGCAGAGTATGTTGACTCGGATGCACGAAGTTTGCATGAAATTCAAACTGAGTATAAATAAGGGAAAAACCAAAGTTATGGTGTTTGAGAGAGGAATGGGTAGCACTGAATGTAATGTAAGTATAAATGGCACTGTGATTGACCAGGTGAGTGAGTTTGTGTATTTAGGAAGCATGTTTGACAGAGAGAACAAGTTGGATGGTGAAATCAGTAGGCGAGTTAATTCTTCTTTGAAAGTCATAGCTGCTCTGGGAGGTTTTCACAGGAATGATGGGTTCTCTAGAGAGTCCCGCATGGCTGTGTATGAAACTGTAATTGTTCCTACTCTGATGTATGGCAGTGAAACCTGGGTACTGCAGAAGAAACATAGGAGTCGTTTGTGTGCTGGAGAAATGTGTTACTTAACGTGGGGTTTGTGGCAAGACATGATCTGATTGTGTGAGGAATGAAGATGTATTGCAGTTGTGTGATGTGAAGCAAAATGTTGTTAGCAAGGTGGAGACCAATATGCTTTGGTGGTTTGGCCATGTTGAAAGAATGAGTGATGAAATGCTTACTAAGAAAATCTTTTCAGCCCAAGTGGCAGGAAGGAAAGGCAGAGGAAGCCCAAGGAAGACATGGGTGGATCAGATTCAGGAGTGTCTGCATGAGAAAAAGATTATGAGTATGAAGTATAAAGATCTTGTGTACGGCATGTAATGGATATCAGTGAAGCACGAGTTGTATGTCAAGATTGCTGTAAATGGAGAAGTTTGATACGACAATAATAAATAAAAATATCTGGAAGTTTGTATTTCTTTTTGGAGTTAACCTCTGAATCTCAGAGAACAGCTTAGTGATATGTATGTATGTATGCATTTCACAGCATTTGTCATCATCTCTTTCTTGGTAAGACATTTTTCAAATATCCTTGTACACTTATTTGGATTTTATATAACTTTGTAAATTTAATTAACATTTTTATTAGATGATTAAACTTATTTCAAATAAAATAAATCACAATAATATCATATGTGATAGAGTATGTAATATATGTATTATATTTTCTAGTTCTTTAAATGCAAAACCTATCATAAATGTGTTATTCTTTGGTTCCTGTGCCTATTTCATTAATACCATTGCAATGAACAGGCAGGCAATCCCTACTCTGGCATCATATTTCCCCCTCATCATAGTAGTGGACCTTTTTTTCTTGTAAATAGACATGTAGATCAGAAATATTCCATTCTTCAGGTGGAAACATCGTAGAAGTTAATGAAGAATAAATTGCCAGTGCACATTGCAGGCTCAAAAGATTGTTTTTGAGTGTAGAAATGCAATAATTAACCATTATCAGTTTTTCTGAGTTGGCCACATGCATGACAGTTCTTTATCAGATTTCTGTGCCAAAAATGAAGTATTGCTTTGGAAAAAAACGTTCAAAATTTTGAAGTATTTTGATGTGCATTATGAAAAAATAGTGTGGTAAAGTATTTCGCTTCTGTGTTTGTAAAAATGTGATGCAGTTTATTGAGTGCTTCCTTGCATTACATTTTGCAATATGGGATAATTGGTAGAACTATTTATGTGTGAGCTGTATGTGGTATTAGGAGAATAGTAGAATGCACAAGCAGATATGGTTGCCTTAATTGGTTTCATGTTTTTATTAGACATAAGGTGCAGAGAAATGCACACATTCTTCATGAATAAGTAAATGTACTGATTTTGATCTGTAGTGCTGTGATTTTTGTGTATCTGGGAATTAGCTGTGTGTATATTACTCAAGAGTGGAATATAACTTTCACATGAAGGTAGTATTGAATTTGCAACTTTGATGTAGGATAGCTTTGTATTAAATACAAATCTATCCTTTCACTAAAAAATTAGGCCATATCTTTTTTCCAGCTTGGCAGCCTGCTACTACTAATTTCATTGTTAATTTAATATTTTCATTGCCTTGCCTTTTTTTTTTTTTTTTTTTTTTTTTTGCTAGAGGCCTATGAGAATATTTTTCCCCTAACTAAGCAAATTAAAATTTTGGAAGTAATTTTACATTTCTTAACCACTGTAGTTAACTACATTTGTTTTTGGCAGTGTTTACTTTAGCAGTTGCTAAGTAGAGCAGGATGTTTTGCCATAGGCTTTCTTTCATAAACTAGTGTGTGAATTAGCTTAGCAGTTGTTGCATCAGAAGGATCTGCTGTAGGCTCATTTTCGTCACCTCTCAGCACCCATGTGAGAGAAACCTAATTTTTCAAGTAAGCATGTTCCTTTATCAATCAAATATTTACAGTTAGAACACTTAATTATATATCCACTTTCAGTGTAGGGATATTGACTTCAAATTTAGTTCTATTACTGCCCAATATATATATAAATATACTCACTATCTACCAACAAGTAATTGGACACCTGTGATAGCAAAGGAAAACGAAGTTTATTCACCTTCAATAGTTGGTGGAGCCTCCATGAGCGGCGATTACAGCTGTGACCCTCCGGGGCATACTCTCAACCAGGCGTTGTACGACGGCTAGCGGTATTTTCTTCCACTTGGCTTGGAGAAGACAGGTCAGTTCCTTCACCGATTTCGGACAGTGGGGGCACCCCTTAAGTCGACGCTCCAACTCGTCCCAGAGGTGCTCGATAGGGTTAAGGTCCGGGCTCTGCGCAGGCCAGTCTATTCGATTAACCCCATTTTCACCATACCAAGCCATGATGGACCTCGCAACATGACAGGTGGCATTGTCATCCTGAAAGTAACATGGGTCCACCCCGTAAAACTGCCACAACGTAGGAAGCGCATGGTCATCCAAAATGGTGCAGTAGGTCTCGGCGTTGAGTCTACCAGAAATTGCGACCAAGGGTCCCATGCCATACCAGGAGAAACACCCCCCATAGCATAATTCCACCGCCGCCGAACTTCACAGTTGGCACAATATATTCTAGCAGGAGGCGTTCTTCAGGCAGATGCCAAACCCAGACCCTGCCATCCAAACGGTAGAGGGTGAACCTTGATTCGTCGCTCCAGAGAACCTGTTTCCACTGTTTAACGGTCCACTGTCGATGTTCTGTGCACCACGTTAGCCGAGCAGCGCTATTGAACTTGGTGATCAAAGGCTTGTGGGCGGCAGCACGTCCATGATAACCGAGCTGATGGGCTTCCTTACGGATGGTATTAATCGAAAGAACACTCCCGGATGCCTGTTGAAACTCCTCGCAGATGTGGCCCATCGACTTGGTGCGGTTCTTCCGAATTTCTATGGCCAGCACCTGTCGGTCTCTAACTCCCAGTTTTGTGGGTCTGCCGGGTCGGGGCACATTCCGACAGTCACCTCTCATCTTCCACTTGCCAATCACGTAGGCCACTGTCGATTTTGGGTACTTCAACTCGCTGGATATGTCACGTATGGATCGGCCATTTCTGCGATACCTGACGGTGGCACATTGGCCTAAGCGATGGCCTCTGATCATTCGTCCGAACGGGGTCAGGATTTGAATCCCGGTGAGGCATGGATGTCGTGTTTGTCTTTCGGCACTGGCTCTCTCCCTTCCCTGGAACCAGTGACCTAAATTAGGGACGTGCGACTTCTTATAGCCGATTGAGTTGCTCACGGTGGTCGTTAAACCTCCAATCAAAAAAAAAAAAAAAAGATACCTGACGATTACACCTTTCTCGAAATCAGAGAGCTCCGAACTGCGTGGCATCTTGCATGCGACTGGTTGTGTTGTTGTTTCCCATACAATATTTAACGGAGGCGGCCGTGACATGTATCAGGACTGCAGATATCGTCGATTGCAGGGGTGTCCAATTACTTGTTGGTAGATAGTGTATATATCGTCATCATCATTGTCAACTATTATCAATAAACTGCTGGATGAAGGTCTCTCCAAGCCTCTTCCACAACGGTCTGTCTTGTGCCAGTGTCCTCCATGTTACTCCTGCATACTTTCAAATTTCACCCACCCACCCATCTGCCATGTGGTCTTCTTCTGGGTCTTTTCCTGTCCCTTGGAATCCAATCTAAAATTTCGACTGTCCATCGATGGTCTGTCCTTCTGACAGTATGTCCAGCCCTTTCCCATTTCAGGGATTTTACTCTGATCATGATGTCTTCCACTCTTGTAATTTTTCTGATCCACAAGTTCCTCTTCTTATCTCTCCTGATTACACCAAGCATGCACCTCTCCATGCTGCTTTGAGTTGCCTGCAGCCTTTGTATGTCTCTTTTAGTTAAGGTCCATGTCTCTGCACCATACGTAAGCACTGGAAGGATGCATTGATGAAGCACTTTTCTTTTAAGACATAGTGGCATATTGCTCTTGAAAATTATGCTGTTTCTTCCAAAAGCTCTCCAGGCAAGTTTTATATGCCAATTAATTTCTTCATCAATGTGACCCTCACTTAATATCTCCTGTCTAAGATAAACGTATGCATCTGTTATCTCCAGCTTTTCTCCATCAATCGATAAATCTTCATTTCTTGTAAAAGCATTGTACATCACTTTGGTCTTCTGAAAGTTCATTTTTAATCCCACTTCTTTACTCTTGTCAGCAAGTTCGTGGATCATACTCTGCAGCTCTGATGGGGTAGTTGCAAAAATGACTACGTCATCAGCAAAACGAATGTGAGTTAGATAATCTCTATTAATCTTTATCCTTTTGTTTTCCCAGTTCAGTGATTGAAAGACATTTTCCAATGTGGCATTAAAGAGCTTGGGAGATATGGTGTCACCTTGTCTCACTCCCTTTCCAATTTTTATGTGTGCTGTATTCTTAAATAGCCGAATTTTTGCACTTGCATTTTCATAGATGTTATTAATAATATTAATGTATGCATCTTCAACACCGCAGGATTTCAAAGCCATTGTAACTACTGATGGATTCACCGAATCAAAGGTCTTTTCGTAATCGACAAAAGCCATGCATAATGCAAGTTCATGTTCCTTCACCCTTTCATCTTTCAATTAGTTCTCTCAGTACATGGATATGATCAATAGTGCTGTAGCCACTCCTGAATCCAGCTTGTTCTCTTGGTTGAGTCATGTCCAGTGTTACCTTCAAGCAGTGTGAAGAACTTTAGTGAAGATTTTATAAACCACTGATAGGAGGCTGATAGGTTTCTAGTTCCTGAGATCCTCAATGTCACCTTTTTTTATGTAGCAGGATCATTGTAGCATTGTTCCAACCCTCTGGAATCTTCCCTTCATTAAGGCATCCAGTGAAAACTTGGGCGAGTACTGTTTCAATTTCTCCACTTGCTTCTTGTATGATGTCTACAGTAATACCATCTTCTTCTGGAGCTTTTCCCTGCTTCATGTTCTTGATTGCATGTGCAACTTCTGCTGGGAGGACTGGAAGAACTCTGCTACTGGTACCTTTCATGATGTCTGGAGTACATGTATCATCGCTTTCATATAATTTGGAGTAGAAATCTTTCACTCTTGCCAAAATTTCACCTCTATTTCTTGTTACAGAACCATCTTCTTTTCTCAGTACCATAATCTGTTTTCTTCCCTTACTGAGATGTCCCTTATTTTCAATTGCTTTGTTCACTAGTTCACAGTTGAATTTCCTTACATCTTCAGTGATACTTTTTCGTACTGTCTTGCATAGCTCTATATATTCCACTTTGGAAGTCGGATTTTCTTTAGTTGTCCTCATCTCTCTTCTTTTTGCATCAACATTTTGGTTTTTCCTGATAATTTGTTCACATGCAATTTGTTCTTAGACCCACCTAATTTTGTTGCTGTTTCCATAAGAGCTTTGGTTACTTTTCTGTTAACTTCAGAGATGTCCACTTCTTCTGATGTTAGACCTTCTAGAGCAGCGAATCTGTTCCTCAGTTCCAATTTGGAGGTATCATGATGCTTTTTAAGGTTGGTCACATCAATACACTTTGTTTGTTTTATGAGCTTGCCACGCTCGAGTTTAGCATTGAGGTGCATTTTACATCTTGCCATTCTATGGTCACTACCTGTGTTGAACTTGTTCAGCACATTGCAGTCTTCCATGACAAATTTCTTATTACACATAATAAAATCAATTTCACTTGTCCAACTAGGTCTTTGTGGAGTTGCGAAAATGCAGAGTTTTGCTGGTCCTTGATAAAGCAAGGCTCGGCATTCTCGACACTTTCTACATTCAGGTTTACTATTACTTTATTTTATTGTTTACTCATGCCTGTTGGGCTTTGAAGTTTTCTATATTGTTTTAGTTCTTGTTAAATAATTTTTTACTGTCTCTACTTAGTAGTGTGTGAGTTCTGAATATTCATAACTGCTGCGTTGCATGTCATGATCTTCAGGTTGTTTTTTAAGCAAATTTAGTTTTAAATTCTTTGGTGTAAAATTTAGTCTTTGACTCTGTTCTTGGGTATGTATATATATATATATATGATTCTTTAAGTTGTAATCTTCATATTTTTCTGGCATAGCCTTTGCATTGGCATCGATTGTTAATAGCTTTTTTTGGCCACCTGTAAAATGTTTTAACCTGTATAATTCCGTCTTTTTTAAAATGTTTGTCAAAAAACTAAAATATTTGATTATATTATTAATACTGTTACATCGCTGGCGGCCCCAAATCAGTTTCGAGACACCACACACAGGATGAAACTGAATCGGTCGAGTTTGACTTCTGGATCAGAGAACAGTAAAAAAGATAGTGTGCACATAAAGACTTCCTCTAGAGAACAGTTTAACCAGCAAAAAGGAAATCTACATTTAATAACTCAAAAGTAAATACAAGATTGAGAAGAATAGATAATGCTCAGATACACCACATAATAAGTGAATAATATATCGAACAATATGCCGGCCATTCCTCAGACAGTGAGTTCGGCAAACAGATGTTCTTCCTAATTACTACAAGTAACAAATTTATATGCCATGAATCTTTGTTGTATCACTGCAAACATTTTGGACATCAAAATATCGCCTTACCTTGTTCGATGTTTGCATAGGTAATCTGTGAAGTTTCTGATCATCACTGATGAACACTCTTTTTGTCACAAGCACAGTTCACATGTCAAAAGTTCGCATGTGTTCGCTTACATCGTCAAAAGAACACACACTTCTTCAAAGGCACATGCACTTCTTCCTTCATCAACCTGTTGCTTTTCACAGCCCACACAATGACATCATGTGACTAACTTAGGTCAAGTTCACCACTGGAAGAAACTTTACCACGGCAAAAATAGAGAAAGAACAACTCGCTCGCTTGGTGACAGCTGCCAATACCTGGTCACTAAGCAGACTGTTGTTTGCAGATCACTGGCAAAACACTTGAGATGATTTTATTTTACTTAGCCATAAAAAAAAACAAAAATGAATTAATTATGCACTCAACAATATTATGGGAAAAGCTGAAATTCAGTGTTTTTAGATTAAGTAGAAAAATGTTTATGCACAATTACTTTTCTTTTTTTTTATTGTGCATAAATGTTCTTAATCTGTTAGTCATCACAATGGGTGTAGTCTACAACTAGTGAAACCAATGTTTTTAGGGTTTTGCTGTAAATATAGAGCAGTATTGACTGGAATTATCTTGATAAGATGAGCATCAGCATATTTCGAGCATTTGTCTTTTAGCCAGTAGGATGAACTTTCCTCTTTGTTCATATGGTGGTTTTAGCCAAGGATTCGATATGGAACCTTAAGGAAGATATGTTGATGAAGATATCTTAATTTGCAGCTTTTTTTAGGTGCAATAAGAATTCCTTTTTTGTCATTAGGATTATGAATTCAGTTCTTTCATTTTGATTTTCTGCACATTTTATATACAGGGTGCATAGGAAAGTCCCTTTAGCCTGAAATAACTTGCAAATGGAGAAAGGTACAGTTATGCAAGTGAGATAACTGTATATTAAAGCGGCTACGCCCGATCAAATGCAACTCATAGCAGCGCCTTTAGTGGCGAAGTGCGGAAGTTAGCCATTGTAAATCGAAAACAAAAAGAGGTAGATCAAAATTTCCACTTACAAAGTTGTAGAGCATCAATTAATTAGTACAAAACGACATTTGTTTCACACGGATAAGATAAATTGTCGCCTGAATACCCTAAAATGTCCGAAATTGATGCACAACCTTTTGTGTGAAGGTTTGAAGGGAACTGACATAAGTATGAGCAAATACACACAATTTATTCCATAAATGCGTACTTATGTCAATACAGTTTGATGACATCAGACAAAACAAAAAGGCAAACTGGCGCACAGTGATAAAAAGTTAATGTCGAGTATGTTCGAAGAATTTGCCATTGCCCATGATACACATTTGTATTCGTGAAAGTAACTGTGCATACACATTCCTCAGCATGGAAGGTGTCACACTATTGCAAGCATCTGTAACACAACAACATATTCCTGTGCAGCTAGTGCCGCGTTTTGTTTGCATTCGCCGTAAATAAGCACCATCTCACAATATTGGGAGTGAGTGAAGCTCACCATTCTCATACAGCATACGTAGACCTAAACTTCTGATCAGGGTACATCCTGCTACTGGTTTTTATATCGTAGGTATGGTACAACGTCACAATCTGCATTTGCATACGGCTACATTTGCGAAATGTGAATATGCAGATTCAAATCATCGCACATCGATGTCGGACATTTTAGGGTATTCAGGCGACAATTTATCTTATCCGCGTGAAACAAATGTCTTTTGTACTAATTAATTGATGCTCTACAACTTATGTAAGTAGAAATTTTGCTCTATCTCTTTTCATTTTCGATTTGCAATGGCTAGCTTCCGTATTTCGCCACTAGGGGTGCTGCTGTCGGTTGCATTCGATCGGGCGTAGTCACTTTACTATACCGTTATCTCACTTGCATAACTGTACCTCTCTCCGTTCGCAAGTTGTTTCAAGCTAAAGGTAAAGGGACTTTCCTATGCACCCTGTATATATAATTTTTACACCAATTAATATAATTATATATCGTCCAGTTTTTTTAAATATAATTTTATATTGAGGTGGGTTGAACACCACCTCAGTTTAAACATGCACACACACTCAATGTTGCAACGCGCTTCAGGTAGGATGCTGCACGATGTCCTGTCCACGTGCACTGATGTTGACATGGACCAATGCCTTTTACTTGATGAAGAATCTGTCCATCCTCATTTCCACAAGTAAAGGGGATCTATGTTGTAGATCCCGATTTCTGACCTTTTTTCACATTACAAGTTGTCAGAATCCTAGCCACTCTCTCTGTGTTGATTTTGCTGCTTAGCATGCAGTAAACTGACCTCCGAAAGGCTACCCTCGAGCTCTCATTCAGTATTCCTCTGTCTATCAATAGATGCAGACCATTGTCATTGGGTCTCAGTGGTGATTTCTTTATATTTGCATTGGCCGTTAATGCCTTGGCACTTTGGGAATGAGCTTCCAAGATTTTCTTCTCTTTTCACCATCACTACAGCCCACTCAGGTGGTCTAATTAATACAGCAAAAGCTTTTGTGATCCAAAACATTCTGAAGCCATACAGGTCCTGCAACCAAGCTCTCTTAAAGACTACCTTTTTTTTTTTTTTTTTGCCCTCTTTCATTATTTGCCTGTCCTGAGGTTGCTAGGGGTCTATTTTTAATCAGTTGACATCTTAATTGTTTAAAAGTTCTTAACATGACACAAGATTATAATAGCACATCACTCTGCATTCCAAAATATTGTGGTCAGTGATCCTGTTAGGAACCTCAGTCTTAAATCTTAGTTTCCACTTCTCTGTCTTATTAAAATCTGCCCTGGAGAACACCATAAAGTATGGTTTACTCTTTCTTCACACTTATAATTGGTTCTTTGACTTCATCCAAGCATAATTCCAAACACTTTGGAATGGACCTCTTAGTGTGCTTTGGCGCCAAGCTGAGACATTCTCCCACACATTCAGCACCACAAGCTCGAGGCAGTCATAATTATGCTCTACAAAGGTGAGGGAGAAAGATTGGGGGAGAGTCATGGATCATTTGAAAATATTTGAGGAAAGTACATTGATAGTTACTTTAAATCAGAGATTGTGCTAGGATTTTTTCAAAAGAGTAAAAATACTCCTTCACAGTTTTTGAAGGAGTATTTTTCTTTCCAAAGGAGTAATTTTAGAGAATGAACAATTATTGCATTAAATTTTTAGCTAAATAATATTTAATATAAAAACAACTAATTATATCTATATATAAATATGTCAACATGAATTAGCATGTAATTGAATTTCTTTTATATAAAATAAGTAAATCGTAATTTATCAAAATCTTACCTACTTGTCTTGTTTTATCCATGAGGTTGCAAAAAATTTTGTTTTGCTTTTGAAAGACTGTACCAAAACTTGTGTGTGTGTGTTGCTTCACAGATTCAGATTCTACACTCAAACAAGAGTTCTATTGTGGAGGAAGGAAATGTACAGTCTCTCTCAATTACAATAAACCTTCATTGGACATTGTGATGTGCACGTTTGGTATTACAAAGGTCAACTAATTTATTATTTTTGAACATGTTTTCCTTCAGCTCTGAAATTTTTTTTCTTTGAATACTATTTATGAGATGTTTACAGTTCACATAATTGAGACTTGCTTGATTCAACCATTCTTCTGATATGAGGAATGTCCAGTTTCTCCCTTTGCAACTATTTATAGAGGGAAAATAACATTTAACAATAATTCAGGAAAGTGGAAGCATTGCGAAAAAAAATAATTACAATTATAAAAAAATCTTTGCACTGTTTTCGGATTTTTTCCTCCGTTTTCAAGCTGAAACACAATCAGTTATCAAACAACATTATATTTTACGATAAAAATGAGCAGAGGAAATATTGTAAGGGAAAAAAAAAATTACTATTACAGATAAATCTGCAGTTCATCTGACTTCCGTTTTCGAAAGTTTTAAAAGACGAAATTCCATCCCCAGCCGGAATTACCCCCCCCCCCCTTCCGCTGCCACCACACACACACCACCCTCCAAAAAATTAGCTTCAGTTTTGTTGACAACAAAGTCAGAGTTGCTCTTTGAATCCGCGAAAAAAAACTTGTCCCTAAAGTTTACAAGGAAATTTTCGCTCCATCAAACTTCCGTTATCGGAAACTATTGTCTACACTTTTAAGCTGAAATTATGCAATAAATTTATATTTAATAACAATACTGTACAGAGGAAACTTCGGGAGAAAAAGAAATTACTATCTCACGGGGAAATTTCACTTCATTTAGCTTTCGTTTTCGGAAGGTCAAAAAACGGAATACCGCTCCCCAGGTGAAAAACAAGCCTCCCCCACTAATCCTCCGAAAATAAAACATTATCTGCAGTTTTTTTTAGTTTTTTTGTTTTTTTTCATCGTTCTTAAGTATAACCAAAATGTGGAATTCCGCGAATCCAAAGAACAATATCGTGCCTGATTCGCAACAGTCTGCGATATGCAAAATGAACTGCTCATACGGCTATGCATGAAAGCCGATTCACTGGTCCATTATCTGATTATCTTCAATTGCAATTTTCGGAACTTGGAACGGTCCGTTTCTAAATCACGTATTTTTACAAAGGATACGTTTTTAATGCGCAAATTTTGCGAGCAATCTGAAAATGGACCCACATTTTATGTTTATATATATTTTTTCTTAAAATTTCGTAAGGCAGGAGACTCCCACTTAACAGCTTTGTTTCGGCAGGAATCCTGCCATCCCACCCTGAAATGGCAATTAAACGAACTTCAAAACATATCGCTTTTCACTTCCTCCATGTCAAGGCTTAACTGCACCGATACACTAACGTCTCAATCCCGACGCAGCTGAATCCCTCTTCCCTGTAATGCGCTTGCCCATCGGTTGAGCTGCTCTTAAGTCCCATTCTGCCCTGAAGGTTCTTCTGAATGATTGCCGAAAGCCGATCACTACCTGACTAGCTCGGCAATGGGAACCAAATCATGATTTTTCATAAACTGTGACATAAAAGTTAACACATAATTTCTTGTTAAAAAAAATGGTCATTTTTATGACAAAATCCCGATGTAATCACCGATTATAAAAGGAAATTTCGTATGGAAAAACAATGCATAAAAATACGCATTTCTAAATTTTAAAGCTTAATCGGCGTTTTTAAGGCGTAAAATACACGTGTAGATGCGTTATTGCGATCTCTGCTTTGAATGTCATTTGTTTGTGCCATATTTTCTATGTTCATTGGAAATTAGTTATTTTCAGTTATTTTTGTATCTATAACCAAACATGTTACACAAAACTTGCATGAAGGCTTGCTTAATATAGGTGCAGAAATGTGTTTTCAGTTCTTCGTGGCAAGGTGCAGTTTTGATCTTTTTACTGTAGCGTGATGCTGGAATCAGACACCAATTGACTTTACATGATACTGGAATTTCTTAATAGTGTGAAGTTGCAGAATCAATCCAGTAATGTTGAAAGTATTGTGTGTGAATGAACACATCAAGTTCCATTCTGGTAAAAGGTACGTTATCAAATGATACACCGTTTTGTTGAGCGTGCTTAATTAATATTTATTAGTGAATATGTTTCATGTTTTCAGTACAAACTCTGCACATTTTTTATCAGGAAGTTCCCAAAGTATGTGTGCAAGTCCATATGCATCTTTAGGCTTAAGTTTAAATTCATCATTAGGGTTAAACACATTTCACAACAGGCTTCTGTAAGGGTTAGGGCTTGAAAAATAGCTGAATGTACAGAAATCATTTACCTGCCCAGGTAGTAAAAAGCTGGATGCCCAGGAAAATTTGTCTTTTAAGATAACAAATCAGAAACCACATTTCTTTTAAGTTAAAAAATATGGAATTTTTTTTTTTACATGTTTTGCATTTTTATTTTAAAGGTTTGTATTCAAAATGTTCAATGCACAAAAGCATGTATCACAAGTTTTTTAAGATGATAATGCTGAAATTGGTATGAAATGATATGATGATGAAATTAGCATTTCAGAAATTTAGAGATTCTACCTATTTCCTTTCATTGAGGTTTTCGTCCTTTGTCACTAAACACCGAATGCTGATTTCATCAGAGGCATGCATCACATCACTGACTATAAATAACATTTGGAGCAAAATTGCATGTGTTTCCAATTTCTGGACCTAGAAAATAATATACTTAAAGAAGTTATATTCTTCTGTACTTGGCACTCTGTAACCATAATACAACTTCTAGTGATTAACAGTTAAATGAAACACGACGTGCAACGACTTTCTTTTTGTTGTAGTAGGACATTCTATTCCAAACTTTTTATTTTTAAAATTTAGTTGCCCAGACCGAGCAACTAGATTTTTTCTTTTACCTGCTCAGGCTAATAATTTACATGCTCCTGCCATGATATTTTTCAAGCTCTGAAGGGTAAAATACTTTTATGGTGAATTAAAGAATTAAAGTATTTAACCCGTTTTGGGACAGGCTCTGTAAGGGTAAAATACTTCTATGATGAATAAAAGTATTTAATCTTTATAGAAGGGTTAAATACTTTTATTCGTAATAAAAGTATTTTGCACTTAGAGCCCACCTTGAAAAGGGTTAAATACTTTTATTCATCATAAAAGTACAGGGTGTCATAAAGTCCATTAAAAATTTATATATAAAAAATGTATTACAGGTACAAGAAAAAGATTGCACGGCAATGATGGTGCACAAGTAAAGTTTTTTTGTTTTTTTTTCCAGTGTCAGTACTTCTCCGCATGAGCGTCATTTGTGGACCAGAGGCCATTTAAGCAATATTCGATTTCACACCATGTTTTGTTTAACATCTCAGCAGAGTGACAGATCCTGCTGTTCAATGTCTCGACATCTGGAACACTGCTAGAATCAACCAAGTCTTTCACATAACCCCACAGGAAAAAGTCTAGAGAGGTTATGTCGGGTGACCAAGGTGGCCATGTCATGGGATCGTCGTGGCCAATCCATCTGTCTGGAAATATGGCATTCAGGTACTCAAAAACCATTATTGATCAATATGGTGGGGCACTGTCATGTTGGAAAACAACCAAAGGTAGGAGTGCATGCAACTGAGGCCCTACAAAATGTTCCACATGTCCAGGTACACATTACAGGTTACTGTGGATGTTGTAAAAAGAAGGGTCCGGCGATTCTGTCGTGCATCAGGCCGCACCATATGTTCACTTTGGGGCTAATGGTGAATTGCAACTAAGCCTAATGAAGCACATGAACTTGCACAAGTACTTGGAAACTTTCTGAGAAAAATGTGCACAGAGTTTGTACTGAAAACATGAAATATAATGTTTTATATATGGAATGTATTCAGTAATAAATTAAGTTTCATTTATTATAATTGCACTTTTAAGGTATTAAACCCCTGCAAAGTGCGCATAGTTTACGTGCAATTCATAAATGATATACTATTAAAAATCACTTATCTTAAAGATCATGGTAATTTCCATCCACAAAACACTTCAATCACGTCAATTATCGTAATGTTGTAGGCCTTCAAAGGTTTACAGACACCTTGCTTACGGTTCCTTCTTCCGGGGATGAAACATTGTATTTTTTTTTATTTGCTAGACAAACAACGCTGGGTTTTTTTTTAGCCATATGAGATGTAACCATAGCTCGTCAATTCCATTAAAACCACACAAGCATACTACTCATTCATACATTCAATTAAAAAACTATGTACATATTTACACTACATTACATTCCCAGGTGGTTAAACCTTTGTCAACTGTGAGTAACAAAATGCTCCATCTGTTTCAAAACCCGTGCTATTCCTACTGCAAGTGTCACCCTCATTCAGCCCCCACTAGAGGATTGTGTGTGAGGGGCTGAATGAGGGTGACACTTGCAGTAGGAGTAGCACGGGTTTTGAAACAGATGGAGCATTTTGTTACTCACAGTTGACAAAGGTTTAACCACCTGGGAATGTAATGTAGTGTAAATATGTACATAGTTTTTTAATTGAATGTATGAATGAGTAGTATGCTTGTGTGGTTTTAATGGAATTGACGAGCTATGGTTACATCTCATATGGCTAAAAAAAAAATACGATGTTTCATCCCCGGAAGAAGGAACCGTAAGCAAGGTGTCTGTAAATCTTTGAAGGCCTACATTATTACGATAATTGACGTGCTTTGAAGTGTTTTGTGGATGGAAATTACCATGATCTTTAGGGTAAGTGATTGGTTATTTTTAATAGTATATCATTAAGTTTCATGTTCACGCAGCACATGAAATGATCTTGGTTTATGGATACATGATTTTCCCCCACATGGATCAGAGAAGGGAACCACGCAACTGCCCATTTGTAGATGAAGTGATAATTTAGGTTTGACATTTTAATGATACCATTATTTCTCAGAAATCTCCCAAAGATGTTCAGTTAACCTAGTCCACTTCCTTGGTGTTTTGATTAATGTTTTATACTGTAGTCAGCATTACTGAACACTGTGCTTTGCATTTTAAAAGTTACCTTGTCATTTCTAGTGTGCCTGATATTCATTTATGAATGCTCTTCTGTGTATTTACGTATTGTAATGCATTATTTCTTTTTCAATTTCTAGAAAGCGTGTTGATGCAGCTTTAGTAGATATTGATGATAAAGGTGAAAAGATGAGAGAAAACATGAGTAAATTGCAAAATCTGTTGAGGCAGCATCAGTTCAAATCTGCAAATGCACTTTCCAGATAAATAATATCAGTCCTGCATGTGCAGGTTGGTTATTGTGGTAAAGAGATCTGTTCTGTGATACAGTTTAAATATTCTAGTATGCCTTGTACCATTTTTAAACACAATGGTGTTTCAGCAGCAAGTCTCAAATGCGTACACGTTGCTAATAAAATGCTCCTTCCGAGAACTGTTCTGTAATTAAATGTTTTTTTAACTTGTTTTTAAATGAGTCATTGCAGTGAAGCCATTCTGGAAATGCAACATGTTGTGAGGCCTCTGATCGGTATAAATTTATGTTTAACTTTTACTGCAGTGGAGCCATGTTAGAAATATGAGATGTTGTAAACCTTATGACCATTGTAAACTTTTGTTTAACATTTCATGCAGTGGGAAAAAATTAACCTAGGATAGAAACTTATTTAAAATATTAATCCAAAGTGTGCCTAGTACTGGAGGTTGTTTTGATATGAAAGTAAAAGTGTGTTTCATCTTCTGAGCTACCATCACCTTGGCTTTGTGTTGTAACAAGAAATAAAAACTTGAAAACCATGTGTCACCAAGTATTTAATGGGTACTATTATGTGTACTCTGTACTTAAGAAAAAGTGTATTTGAATTTTTGTGGGAAAATTAGTGTATTACTCCATCTGGTTTAAATTACTGTATGGGTGCATTTGTGTACTATAGTGATCTGCTCCAGCATAGAGTAGTTGCAGGTATGGGCTTGTATTTAAATCTCAGACTTGGCACAAATGCTGATTATTTTTTGTATGGCTCTGGTTCTTTCACCTCCTCAGAAACAATGATACTAAATTTGGGATGATTTCTCCTGGCCTTAGAGTTATTCTTAACAGTAAGATTTTTTGTAAGCTTGACTTTTGACCTTAGAGTCAAAGCTTAACAGCACACTATTTGCAGATGTGCCAACTCTCCTGATTTAGATGGGAGACTCCGGATTTTTAGCCCTACCTCGCGCCTTCTGGATGAATGTTAAATTCTCCTGATTGTCACCGAGAATTAGCCTTCAGGATGGTTAAAATTCCATCTACCACCATGATTTCGAACCGTGTGTGAAATCTTTTTCTTCCTGCGTCGATGCAAGGCGGCATTACAGTTGTCAGTTTCGTACTTTTCCTCTGCTCCTATCTGCAAAAGAAAACTGCCCTGGTGGCACAGTGGTATAAGTGCTGAGGAATCATCCAAGATGGGTTGGGGAAAAATTGCTTTAAAAAATTTATTCAAGTCCGATTGTCATACACCTTCAGCGAAGAGCTCACCCGTTCTGGCACTAGAATGCCAGGAAGGGTCAGTAATTGATTGACAAATGGTGCTTTGCATTCTCTTTACAGTTCAGTCTTTCAACCCTTCCCCTCAGCAGAGCCGCTCACATTCTAAGTGATGATAAACTGGTGAGTTGTGATGAATTCACTTAACGAAAAAGGGAGTATTTACAGTTGGCTTGCCTTGTAACAAAAGAGCATGTTAGTATGGTGCTTTTTTGTCATCTTTGTCTTCACACTCAACCTAAAGAAGAGACATAAAACAATTGGCTGCTATTTTATTCGTAAATAACAACAACACGCGTGCCATTTTATGTTTTCATTATCTTGTGGAATTGTTGTACCTGAAAAAGAATTTCAGTAGGGGGAAGAGGTGTTGATTCTCGTGATGTTTTTTTTGTTTTCTCTGGAACTTTTAGTGGACCAATAATACTACTTCTGGAAAATTGTTCCTACGCCTGGAAAATGTCAATAAAAAAATAGCTCTCGTCTGCCTGATTTTCAGATTTTGAAGGTTGGCGTGTCTGCATTTGTAAGCTTGACTCCTGGCCTGAGTCAAGCTACAGATATGTGAGTTGGCTAATTATTCATTTCAAATAAGTAACTGGCAAAGTGAGTAGCTCAGGAATAAATAGAGCTAATTGCCTTCTGGTTTAGGACACAAAGTTCAATTTCTCGACAAGACACAGATTTTGTGGTGCTGGCTGTTCTCCTTACTTTGAAACAGCAAAATTAGGTCTGTGTAAGTTGTTCAGTGAACCAAATGTCAAATGCATAAATCAGTGCAAACTACTCATTTCACTTTAGATACTACTCAAAATTGCATGTTTCCAGGGGTGAAGTGGGACTATCACATTGGCCCTGGTACTTTTATTATATACACTGCCTGGCAGAGAAAATGGCACACAATGAAGACGTGAATGCAGCGCCATGCAAATTGTAAGGTGGGTGCACACGTACAAGTAATGCAAATGATTGCATTTGCAGGCCAATCACATGAATGGTGCACAGGATACAGGCAGACAACCAGCCCGTGAGGTTATAAGCAGAGACTTCACAGCCGTGAGAACTGAGTGGTTCTTCTGTAATCTCTCTGGAGAACAAACAGAGGGTGCCAGTGCCATTAAGACGCTGTCGTACACGATTTTGTCAAATGGACGAGTTCACAAGAGGTGTCATCGTAGGCCTCCATATCACTGGATGGTCCTTGTGTCATATTGTGGAAGAAACACAACATGATGCTACAACCATCAGTCGCATTTGGAGGCAGTGGTCCCAGGAAGGATCTGTGCGATGTTGTAGGGGGACCCGAGCACAGACGTTCGATCCTCGTATCCTACAGCCTGCCATAGCGGACCCACAGGTCACAACGGGTGACATTTTGCCGAGTGTACGAGGAGGCTTGGTTACTCTGATAGCGACGCGGACAGTGTCGCACCTATTGGCTGCATCTGGTTTGCTGTCTAGTCGTCTGTTGCGAAGGCTACCCTTAACAGCGAGCCATCATCATTACAGCTTGGCGTGGTATCGCTCCAGAGCTGCGTGAGGTGCCGAATGGAACAGTGTGATGTTCGGCGACAAATCGTGGTTCTGTCTCACCATGGATGATCACCATGTGAGATTCTGGAGATGTGGCCAACAGGTGATTCCTCTGCCATTGTGGAACGCCACACAGCCCGGTAACTTGGAATCATGGTGTGGGGTGTTATTAGCGCCAACGGCCTCTTACTGCAGGTACACATTACGGGCACATTGATGGCACACCGCTATGTTGACGAGGTGCTGTGGCCCCTAGCACTACCGTATTTGCAGGGCATCCCAAACGCTGTTTTTCAACAGGATAACGCCCAGTCGTATACCGCTCGGATCAGCCTGAATGCGTTACACAGTGTGCAGATGCTTCCGTGGCCAGCATGATCCCTCGACCTCTCGAGCATCTGTGGGATACAATTGAATATCGGTTCAGTACCTTCCCACCCCCGCAGCATGAACTGTGGACTTGGATCAACACCACATGTCCATGATACCCCAGGACCATTCGGACTCTCATTGCCACGTCGGATTCAATGCTGTATCACCCAAAATGGGGGCCACACTCTTTATTGATCATCCTGTATGTTCGGCCACTAGAGCCTAGTCTGTATGTGACAATTAAATCATTTGTTCAGTTGGCTATCTGTGTGTACAGTTTGGTCTGTTTTTGAGCATTCCTTCATGGTGTGGCATTTTCTCTGCCTGGCAGTGTGCTAGTGATGAAGCAGAAATTAATAAAAAAAAAAAAAAAGGAAATATTTGTTAATATTTTATTATGCAAAATATTTAAATCATAAAAGTTTTCTTTGACTGCAACAATTGCAATAAGATTATTATGAAACCCAATTTTAGAAAGTAAAATGGTTGGTTGTATTTACCATTTTGAGATAAGGAGTTGGCCTGGCAATGAGAGTTTCACTTTGGTAAAAAGGAAAGTGACCATTTTTTAAACTGTTTGTGAATCGGTGTTGGCTGGCATTCTACGTGAAGCAAGGTGAAAGACTTTAATAAAACTATTTTGTCATGTTTATGGCCTTAGTCAAAGAACATTTGCTATTGTTAGCTGTTTGCAGGCTATGGATAGCACTTTAATGCAAACAATTAAGTGGGTGAACAGGGGAAAGTTGTTCTTTGAGGAAACTGGTTTCAGAAGCTATAACTGTCTACTTGCTTTCCCTAAGAGAGAAAGTAATGTGAATGCCAAATTATGTGAAGTGAAGCAGTTTGGGGAGTTCAAACTGCAGTGTTATAAAATACATCTTAGCAAAACAAATTTGTTGTTGGGTGGCCATGGAGTATACATCAAGATTTTGATTATCCTGAGAGCCTTCATGGGTGTTCTAACACAATGCACCAGAGTAGTTGTGTACTACTGTGTAGGATTTTGTCCTGTTTTTGGACATAGCATGTTGTCTAGCTAAATGATACAACTGTGGCTGAATGAATGCCATGCCACCTAGGTGGCACAGTGTGGTCTAAGCGATGGCTTCTGATCGTTCATCCGAAAGAGGCCCGGGTTTGAATCCCGGTGAGGCATGGATGGTGTGTTTGTCTTACGGCACTGGCTCTATCCCATCCCTAGAGCTAGTTGCCCTAAATTAGGGATGGGTGACTGCTTATAGCCCATTGTGTTGCTCATTGTGGTCATTAAACCTTATAAAAAAAAATGCCACAGTGTGGAATGGTGATATTGAATTCCATGGCAAAGCAAGGCAGACTGAGGAAGGGATATAATGATAGAATTCCTGGGAACTGTCTACTGAGAAATGTGATGACCAAGGGGAAAGTTGGGTCCTGAAAGCCATGTGGAGGTATCCCTGAGGATGCAACCTCCTGTATCAGTTTTCACAGGGATGAAATAGTCTATGCTGAGGCATCATTTGGACTTGCTGACTGCTACAGTATTTTCATCAAATTGGTTAATCTTGACAGCTGTCTTTCTGTAGGTTATATCTATCAATACTATTTGTAAGCTAAGACATGGCTCATTTTCCAAAACCAACATTTAGGAGGAATTTTATTAGGCATACTTCGGGTAGACAATGTGTTTAACTTTATTTAAATAGTTATTGAACAATTCATTTTCATTCAGCGTGGCCCAGTGATTGCACCATACATTTAAATGGTCAATTTGCCTTTGCCTGTACTTTAGTATTAAAGAGTCAATACAAACTACTCATTTATTCACTTCAGATACTGTTCAGAATCATCTGTCTATAGGCTTTTAATACTACAAAAGAAAGTTGCATAAACTACTCAGTCATTCACTTCAGATACTGCACACAATCCCCTGTTTCTATGCTTTAGTAAGGTTTGGTATATAGTTTCCAAATAATTCTGATGTCCAGTATTCTGGCTCCAGTTGGATCTAAATGGTACCTACCAACGACCAAGAGATAAATATGATACCCTAAAACACTTCAATAAACATTCTACTGGGATTTAAATAGCTCCTGATTATTTGATATTTTGGACAACTAGGTGATAGTTCTGTTATGCCATAAAACACTTTATTTTACTTTGTATGTATACAGGTCATTAGTGAAACATGTGGGTAAAATAAAAGAAAGTATAAGCTATTCACGAGTTGAATTGTAAGTCTTGATTGGGTGAAAGCAGCTGGGTCATCCATCTAGTCACAAAAATTCTGACACATCCAAATTTACTTGTGCAAGCAGTTTAATTTCTATTGTACCAGAGATTATGATAATCTCAGTTTAAGTGCCTTCCAATGTATGTTGATAGACTAATGGAACAAACTACGTAACAGCATTAGTTAAATGTAATTACAATACAGTCTACCAATGTTATCACAATCAGCTGTTTCAAAGAATCAAATTTCAGGATAAGATTCAAGTTATTAATTATATTTTATTATATTTATGCCATTTATTGAAATTGCAGTTTTTACTCTTACAAATCAGCACTAAACTAGCTCTCACTTTCAAGAGAGACACCATTTCAGGAAATATCTGTTATAGAAACCATTCAAGTTTAAGAAACGCAGAAATCTACACTCGCAATTCAAGACAATCGTCATTTATGTTAGCCATTTTCATAGCTTTTTTTCATGCCTTATGCAGTTACAGGCGAGGAAGGAAATCAATTCCACATTTATTGTTATTCATTGCAACAGAACATATAAAATTCATTGGACATATTTTTGATAGTTTAAATGCTTTCTAATCCTCACCTACCTATTTCCTTTGATTAGCTAAATTTACTGTGTTGGTTGCATTCAAATGAAAACTGATTTGTGTGTTGCTTTGAATAAGAGAACTTTTTGTGTAAATATGTCAATGATTAAGATGCTGTCAATTAAAAAAGTATGGTGTTGTTTAAACTCCCCCTTCCCATCGAAAAAATTATGAAATTTTTTTGTATTAATGGCACTGCAGCAGTGATGTTTATAATAAGATTTGGAATATGCAAACTAAAGTGACAGAGTAAATATGATTATATAGTTTTAATTAAAAATAGCAGCATGATGAAACAAAATTTACCTCTGAGAATAGTTGTAGAGAGTTTTTTCACTGACTAAATATGCGGGCAAGTATGCAAAGTACACATGAAGAGCAGTTATTTGAGGAATAATCAAATCAGAGTGGAGTCATAAAGGAAAGTGGGCATGTCCTTTGCAATAAGCATGAGTAAACTGTAGAACTAAAGCATAATTTGAAATGTAGCAGAAAAGTTTCCATTATGAAGTTGAAGACCAGTACTTTTTACATTCAAAAACATAATAACATCTGAAGTTAGATGAGCAGTGAAAACAACTAAACAGGCATGGCAAGAGATAAAAACTTGCATTTGATTAAGTATTCTACCTGATACATACCCAAAGCATCTGCCATTTTGGGGCATGTGTAAAAATGTTCTTATGAATGGCACCATTGCTAGTGCCACAGGCTTTTATTCAAGTTTTGGAGCTCAATGGGTTTGTTGCTTATGTACTTTTAATTTCTAATACAATGTACAGTAGAACTCCCATTATCCGGATCAACTCAGACCACAGCCCAACCGGATAATTGGGTTGCCTTTTTTCTGTAGGCCAAATACGCATTTATTAATTGAAGTGAGGGAATTTAATTTTTTCATTTATTGTATTTTATAACAACAGATGTTATACAGTTTAAAAAATAAATTACAAGTTATTCAAGCAAAGCAAACTGAATTTGCTTGTACTACTTACTGGTCATCCATGTAACACTTCTCAGAAAACTTTAAAAAGTTCAATCGTCCTGGAGCGGGAATTCTAATCGGGAGATGCTGGGTTCGATCCCACTCCAGGACGATTGAAATTTTCAAGTTTTCTAAGAAGTGTTACATGGATGACCAGTAAGTGGTACAAGCAAATTCAGTTTGCTTTGCTTGAATATTCTGGGAATTTTCCATGTATTATGAAGAATATTTCTTCCTTCATTGATATAAATTACAGGTTTTTATTTACATAAAAATACAGTAGTACAAAACAAACTTTCATCGAAAAATTAAACAATGAGATTTTATATGTACATATTTTTAATTTACTATAAACAAAATACATAACCTCTTTAAAAATTAAATGTTTAACCAAACATATTATTTTCTTATTAATGTAAACCAATAAAATTAACAAAAGTTACGAGTAATACAGTACACATGATTATTTTTTTTACTTACAGTCTGAAATAAAAAATTTTTTTTAATAAAAAAAGTCAGAGGGTCGTCTGTTTTAATGTTCCGGATAATTGGAGTTCCGGTTATCTGGAATCCAGATAATTGGAGTTCAGCTGTACTTTTAACTGTTGACAAGAAGATAAGCAATTAATTATCATGAGCTGCAAACAGTCAGGGTGATGAACATCCTGATAAATGGGGATTGTGATGAGGTGGTTTCTCTTAGCCTTCCCCAAAGTGCAACTGCCAGAAACAGCACAAAAATATCACCTTGCACTGTGCACGGTCATGGTGATGAATATCCTGAGGAATGGGGATTGTGATGAGGTGATTTCCCATTGCCTTTCTCATCACTTGGCAACTATCAGGAATGGCTTGATATGTCTATAATCGTGGCAAAGCTAACCTGACTGGTGTGAAAGGTACTAAGTGTGTACTTCCACTGTATAATAGAGTTCCATTGGTGCACCAGCGGTGGGGGAGGCCTTCCCAAGAAGATAAAGAGCTATGTAAATCACAAATTAAACATTCAAAAATATTATTTTGCATGTTCAAAAATTTAGTGTCCACTTATCTTTTTTTTTTTGACCCTATAATACGATTTTTCCTTCATTTTTGGACACCCTACATATATATCAATATCAATTTATCAGACGCATGCACTAATGTGCTTATACTATACATACATATCCACCCGCTACGTGCATACATTATATACACTATCTACCAACAAGTAATTGGACACCCCTGCAATCAAAGATATCTGCGATCCTGATAAACTTCACTGCCGCCGCCGCCGTTAAATATCGTGTGGGAAACAACGCAACCAGTAGCATGCGAGATGCCACGCAGTTCGGAGCTCTCTGATTTCGAGAAAGGTGTAATCGACGGGTATCGCAGATACGGCCGATCCATACGTGACATATCCAGCGAGTTGAAGTACCCAAAATCGACAGTAGCCTAAGTGATTGGCAAGTGGAAGATGAGAGGTGACTGTCGGAATGTGCCCCGACCCGGCAGACCCACAAAACTGGGAGTTAGGGACCGACGGGTGCTGGCCAGAGAAATTCGGAAGAACTGCGCCAAATCGTTGGGCCACATCTGCGAGAGGAGTTTCAACAGGCATCCGGGAGTGTTCTTTCGATGAATACCATCCGTTAAGAAGCCCATCTGCTCGGTTATCATGGACGTGCTGCAGTCCACAAGCCTTTGATCACCAAGTCCAATAGCGCTGCTCGGCTAACGTGGTGCAAAGAACGTCGACAGTGGACCGTTGAACAGTGGAAACAGGTTCTCTGGAGCGACAAATCAAGGTTCACCCTCTACTGTTCGGATGGCAGGGTCTGGGTTTGACGCCTGCTGGAATATATTGTGCCAACTGTGAAGTTCGTCGGCGGTGGAATTATGCTATGGGGGTGTTTCTCCTGGTATGGCACGGGACCCTTGGTCGCAATTCCTGGTAGACTCAACGCCGAGACCTACTGCACCATTTTGAATGACCATGCGCTTCCTACGTTGTGGCAGTTTTACGGGGTGGACCCATGTTACTTTAAGGATGACAATGCCACCTGTCATGTTGCGAGGTCCACCATGACTTAGTATGGTGACAATGGGGTTAATTGAATGGACTGGCCTGCGCAGAGCCCTGACCTTAACCCTATCGAGCACCTCGGGGACGAGTTGGAGCGTCGACTTAAGGAGTGCCCCCACCGTCCGAAATCGGTGAAGGAACTGATCTGTGCCGCCCCGGTGGCGCAGTGGTCTAAGCGATGGCCTCTGATCACTCGTCCGAACGGGGTCCGGGTTCGAATCCCGGTGAGGCATGGATGTTGTGTTTGTCTTACGGCACTGGCACTCTCCCTTCCCTGGAGCCAGTGACCCTAAATTAGGGACGGGCGACTGCTTATAGCCCATTGAGTTGCTCACGGTGGTTGTTAAATCTCCAATCAAAAAAAACTGATCTGTCTTGTCCAAGCCGAGTGGAAGAAAATATCGCTAGTCGTCGTGCAACGCCTGGTTGAGAGTATGCCCCGGAGAGTCGCAGCTGTAATCGCCGCTCGTGGAGGCTCCACCAACTATTGAAGGTGAACAAACTTCGTTTTCCTTTGCTATCACAGGTGTCTAATTACTTATTGGTAGATAGTACCCTATATATACATTAATGTGTGTATGCTGTATATCCACATGCTATGTACGCATACTATATATATACACTATACACCAATGAGATTACATTATGTCCACCTACTTAATAAGCTGTAGGACCCGCTTTAGCCCACAAAACACCGGCCACTTGGCGAGGTGGTGATAGGTATCCTGGGGTATCTGGTACCAGAATGTCAACAGCAAGTCCTCCAGTTCCCGTACATTTCGGGTTTTGGTAATTTAGCCTGAACCCACTAACCACAAATGTTCAATTGGGTTCATGTCAGGTGAATTTGGAGGCGAGGGTATTAACAAAGTCACCAGCATGTTCCTCGAATCATTCCTTGACGATTCTGGCAGTGCGGCATGACACGTTATCCTGTTGGTAATGGCCACACCAGCAGGGAACAGTAATATTGTGGTATTTGCACATGGAAGTCACGTGCAATTTAATAATAAATACCAACTGAACTTAAATAGTATAACTATAGTAGTGATTTGAAATTTCTTTGTATAAAATAGAAATCAAAGTTTCCAAGCTTTCGCACTTCAACCAGATGGCTTTTCCAAGGAAGTCTGCTGTCTACGTTCCTTGAAAAAAGCCATCTGGTTGATGTGCAAATGGAAACTTTGATTTCTATTCTACACCAAGAAATTTCAGATCACTAGTATAGTTATACTATTTAAGGGAACAGTTGCAATGAAATGAGTAAACTTGGTCCTCAATGATGTTGTCAGGGATTGTGCTATTGGGATAATGGGGCCTAAAGTGTCCCAAGAAAACATCGCCCACAGCATGACGCTGCCATTGCTGGCCTATTTCAGCCCAATAGTGCATCCAGGTGCCATAGTCTCCGTTGGTGATTGGCGTATCCACGCTCAGCCGTCTTTGTTGTGTACCAGGAATCTTGATTAGTCAGACCAGGCCACCTCCAATCATCCACGGTCCAATCGCGATGAACTTGGGCCCATTTCATGTGTTGTTGGCGATGACGTGCAGTGAGCATGAGGATCCAGCTGGGTCTTCGGCTACGCAGATCCATGCGCAGAAGGCTGCGATGCGCTGTGCTGTGATACATTGCCCTGATCACTGTTGTAGTTGCAGGTGATTTGTCACACCGTGGTTGCTGTGAACAATGTGCGACAGTCTCCGCTCCCCTCTGGCATCAATGAGCTGCGGACGACGGTTTGCGTTGGGCCATCTGTGCACCACTTTTGATACGTACTCACTACGACAGCACATGAACAAGCCACGCTGTGTCCGAGGTGTCGTACCATCACAATTTGTCTTTTATCAAACTCCGATAAATCGGCAGCTTTTTCCATTCTGACTCTGAACACACTACAAAAGGAAAGCTTGTCTTAGGGTTGTATATATACTTCTCTGTGAACTTCACTTGCATCACCATTCAGGCCATCTCACATCTCTAGGCTGGAGGCGGTCATAATGTAATGCCTCATTGGTGTATGTATAGACTAAGTAAAGGTTGTATAGGAAAGTCCTTTTAGCCTGAAATAACTTGTGAAAGGAGGGAGGTACAGTTATGCAAGTGAGATAACGGTATAGTAAAGCAACTATGCCCGATCGAATGCAACCGATAGCAGCGCCCCTAGTGGCGAAATGCGGAAGTTAGCCATTGCAAAACGAAAAGAGATAGAGCAAAATTTCCAATTACAAAGTTGTAGGGCATCAATTAATTAGTACAAAACGACATTTGTTGTTTCACACGGATAAGATAAATTGTCGCCTGAATACCCTAAAATGTCCGAAATCGATGCACGACAATTCGAATCTGCATATTCACATTTCGCAAATGTAGCCGTATACAAATGCAGATTGTGACGTTGCACCGTACCTACGATATAAAAACCAGTAGCAGTATGTACCTGATCAGAAGTTTAGGTTTACGTACGCTGTGTGAGAATGGCGAGCTTCACTCAGCATCAGGGTGACGCTTTCTCACAGATTATTTTGGGCAACGAATCATCGGGTATGGTGGTGGTGTTGAATGGCCTCACGATCGCCGGACCTCTGTTGGATTTCTTTCTCTGGGGTTACGTAAAATACAGGTGTATGCAACAGCGCCTACAAGTCTGCTGGATCTACGTCGTCGTGTTACAGATGCTTGCAATAGCGTGACACCTTCCATGCTGAGGAATGTGCAAGCAGAGTTACTTTCACGAATACAAATGTGGACAATGGCGAACTCTTCGAACATACTCAGACATTAATTTTCTATCATTGTGCGCCAGTTTGCCTTGTTTGTTTTGTCTGACATCATCAAACTGTATTGACGTAAGTACGCATTTACGCAATCAGTTGTGTGTATTTGCTCATACCTATGCCTGTTCCCTTCAAACGTTCACACAAAAGGTTGCACATCGATTTCAGACATTTAGTGGTATTCAGGCGACAATTTATCTTATCTGTGTAAAACAAATGTTGTTTTGTACTAATTAATTGATGTTCTATAACTTGGTAATTGGAAATTTTGCTCTATCTCTTTTCGTTTTTGATTTTCAATGGCTAACTTCCGCATTTTGCCACTAGGGGCGCTGCTATCGGTTGCATTCGATCGGACGTAGTCGCTTAACCATACCGTTATCTCACTTGCATAACTGTACCTCTCTCCGTTCGCAAGTTATTTCAGACTTTAAGGGACTTTCCTATGCAACCTGTATATATGCACCCACACTATGTATGTATACTATATACACTGGCGGAAAGTGAAAAAAGAACACCAAGAAGGAATTGGCGGACGATCATGAAATTTACATATGTTAATTGGGTCGAGTTTACGTAGGTGTCATGTTAATTTCGGGACCAATCGGTGAGCGCTTACGCCACAACACGGCATAACCATGCAAATTATCGTCGGTGGTATTTAAGGAGTACGGCGAAGTGAATGTAATCGGTCGTCGGCGTACGAACACGTGCGAAGACCCTAAAGAAGCTACAATGCCTGGACATGGAAGACGTGTGCGATTTCAGCAGTTATCGGATTTTCAGCGAGATCGTCTAGTCGGATTCCGCGAGGCCGGGTGGTCGTGTATCGTCGTAATGCAAAGCGAATTGGACGGGAAGTATCGGTGGTGGCGTAGATGGTCCGAGGAACACGGGAAGACTTGGAACCGGGAGTCACAGACGGATTGATGAGCGAACCGATCGACGCATAAGAGCGGCGTTTTCAAGCAGAAAATCCACTGCGACGCAAATCCGAACTGCCGTTGAACCTGAGGTGACTGTGCGAACAATCCGCAACCGTCTACTGGATGCAGGACTACGTGCACGTGTGCCTCTGGCATGTGTACCTCTGACTCCAGCCCACCGTCAGGAACGGCTACAGTGGTGTCGCCGACATCTGCACTGGAGAACGCAATGGCGATCTGTGGTGTTCAGCGATGAAAGCAGATTCTGCTTGGGAGCCTCCGATGGCCATATGCGTGCTCGCAGATGCACAGGGGAGCGTCTCCATCCTTCTTGCATCCGCCAGAGACACACAGGGCCTACACCTGGTCTCCTGGTGTGGGGAGCGATCAGCTATCACTCCCGTACACAACTAGTGTTTGTACCGGGTACGTTAAACAGCACCTCCTACATCAACATTCAGCCAGTTGTTGTGCCATTTGTAAGGTCGGTCCATCGTAGTGTTTTCCAGCAAGATAATGCACGCCCACATACGGCACTAGCAACGCAACATGCACTTCAGGGTGTGAGACAACTTCCATGGCCTGCACGTTTACCTGATTTGTCCCCCATTGAGCACGCGTGTGATTTTATGGGACGACTTATCCAGTCTCCACGGCCAGCCACGACTATCCCCGATTTACGCGTACAGGTTAAGGACGCTTGGAACTCAATACCCCAAACTTACATCCAACATCTGTACGACAGACTCCATGCCAGAATTGCACAGTGTGACGCAGTTCATGGCGGTTCAAATTCGTACTAGCCATGTTACATGGAAATGTTACCAGCAAATACAGCTGTATTTTGCCATAATGTTTTGATCACGTTATCCTCTGTCTTCCGTTATTATGCTGTATACATTTCGTTGGTATCAGACGTCTCCTTCTTGGTGTTCTTTTTTTACTTTCCGCCAGTGTATATGTGCATATATAAATCTCTCTCTATATATATAAATAGCGCCCCCCCCCACCTCCAACAGGAATTCCTGGGTGCTCCGCTATATAGTTTCAACCTGAAAGCTCATATTTGAGCTTGAACTGAGATTTAAAGAACCCATAAATGTTCTAAACGTTGTGTGTGCATACATAAAAAAAACATGATCCAAGTTTTGGTTATGTTTCAAAAAAATACATTCACGTTTTGGCGGCATTGTTGTCACTTCTGTTGGGTGGACATGTGAGTGGAAGAAGCTATACTTGAGAATATTTACTGCCAGTGGGAGGGGATAATTATCGACCAAAGGGTAAGTCGGAAGTTAATTGGTTTGGGGGTCACTAAGTCTTGTTCCTTTCTTCCCGATTGCTGTTTAGAAAGCTCATTCTGTCTTGGTTGAGATAGAAGGATCAGTGAGAAGTTTCCTTTTGTCTTGCCTCCAGTCAGGGTGACACACACTCAGGGTTTGGAAGAGTCTGAAAAACAAGGGATGTTTATTTATTTATTTTTTTGGTGAAAAGGCTAACATTCACCGTGCAACCAGGTTGGATTTGCCCCATAGGGCTGATTTTGGGAATCGTCCTAAATTCGTGGAAAACTGCAAACTGGATGATCAGCAGCACGAGGTTTGAACCCGCAACAGGTACCTACTACATAGACACGATCCTAGTGATTAGCTAACTTCACCATGTGGCAATGGCATTCCTTTTCTGTTGTGTATTGCTTCATTAACAGTACAGGGGTTGGACAGAATAATGTGAATACCACGCTCAGACGTGACTTTTAATGCAGCTGCATACGTGCAATATACAAAGGTATCCACTACTTTTTGGTTCTAATAGCTTTGTTTAGCACCTCAAGGTCTTTTTTAAGTGCATTTAAAGTGTCTTGTTGCAAAATTTTTCTGGGTGATGATGAAATGAGCAACTTAATGGACTTCGAAAGAGACCCAATCGTTGTTGGCCGGTTAATTGGTGCTTCCGTGACAAAAGTCGCCAGGGTAGTGGAGTATCGAGAGCTACTGTGTCTAGTGGCATGACATCATACCGTGTTTGTGGCAAAACCTTGTCTGCAAAACACAAGAGCGGCCGGGGAAACAACCCTGACCGATAGAGATAGGAGAGCATTAAAGAGGATTGTTGCCTGTAATAAGAAGACTACGGCACCAAAAATTAGTGCGGAGCTAAATCTGCATCTCCAGACTTCAGTATCAGCGAAAACAGTGCGCAAGAAACTGCATACAAGATATTCATGGAAGAGCTGCTATTGCAAAACCTCTGGTGACCCGGGTGAATACACAATGACGATGGCAGTGATGGCAGGAGCATATAACATGGACTGTCGATGCATGGAAGCATGTAATGTTGTCGGATGAATCCGCCTTCACACTATTCCCCACTATGGGTGCCCATAGGGAGGGACAAAAAGGGGCAACCCCCCGGAAATCTAAATATTCAGTCAGAATTGTGCGTATTAAAAAAATATTCTTCGTAAAAGAGAATTGACTTCGAAAGTCATAATGAGATTTTTACATTTCTGAAAGTTATTTAATAAAAAAGCAAGTAAAATGATTATTTCCGGAAACTTAGTTCCCTTAAAATTCTCTATTGTGTATGTGCGGGAATGTCTCTGGAACAATCACCTGAGGGCTGAGTTTGAAGATCTCCTGAAACAGATAAATCATGCAACGATAGTTTGTGCTTTCAGTGGCATGGATCATGCAATGATAGTGTTTGTGCTTTCTCCGAAGTTACGGAGGCAATTTCACCCCTCGGATATCTGCAGGGTCCGCTTTTAACATCATGTCCTGCACAGCTCACGGATCTGTCTCACTTTCTTTACTGCTAACACGATGGACACAAGGGTTGAGCATTGTGGGTGGGTGGGATGAACTTCGTGTTTATGGTAGGCTACCGATAGCTCAGACCACTGTAGTACCTCTTTAAGAAGAGTCGCGTTGCGGAGTTTATGGCACATACTTAGGGGCGGCATCCTGCATGTGCTGATTGAACCTGCCTGTCCTACGCATTGATTTGAAATACGCTGCTCTTAAAAGGAACGTCTAGAGTTCTCAGTGAGAAAACAGTGACGGCAGATGTTTACCTGGATGTTTTGCGTATGTTGTGCTGCAGTCGGAGGACCTTCAACCAAGCATGATATTCCAACAGGACGGTGCACCACCACATTGGGAACGGCATGTTCAGGACTTTTTAAACACAACATTCCCTGGGACGTGGATTGTACAGGAGAGTCCAATTGCATGGCCACCCCGTTCCCCTGGCATCACACCTCTGGACTTTTTTGTATGGGGATATGCGAAGGACATCGTGTATCGGACAAAGGTGCAGGACGTCGATGACCTGAAATAGAGGACGATCAACGTCATTTCAACCATTACTGAGGACAAGCTGCAGTGCACATGGTTGAAATTGGAGTTTCGGCTAGATGTTTTACTCACAACAAATGGTGCGCGTATTGAGCTTTTGTAATGAGGTAGAAAAAAACTTTAGTCTTTGCTCTTTCTTATGTGCTCAACCACATTTGTCTATCTCATAAGTGTATCTGTAATGTGCTCAACCAGATTCGTCTATCTCATACAGTGTATCTGTAATAAATGTGCAAAGTTGTAAAGAGACTTTGTGGACACCCTGTATATTCATTTGCGGCCTTCTGCACTCTATGACTTAAAACCTGGGATAGCATGGGGATGAAAATATTTAGAATAAATTGCATTGTTGATGGAGATTATTATTGTTTAGGTTAACTACATTTCTGTATTGCACTGTGTTACACTTAAGTTAATTACATTTCTGTTTACACTTCGTGTTTTCCTGGATAAGAGAAAGAAGCTTTCTCTCTCTCTTATCCATGAAAACAGAGAAAGTAGCTTTCTCTTATTTATGAACACTGAGAATAAAACGCTTTCCTTCTCTTGTCCTTGAAAGCTGAGAGACAGTAGCTTTCTTTCTTATTCATGAGAGAGAGAGAGATCGAAAGAATAGCTCTCTCTTATCCATGAAAACAGAGAAATCTCTTACCTGTGAACAATGAAAAAGTAATTTTCTCTTTCTTCTTCATGAAAATGCAGAGAAAGAGTAGCTTTCCTTTAGTTATAATTGAAAGCTGAGGGAAGTAGCTTTCTCTCTTATCCATGAAAGCTGGGAGAGAGAAAGTAGGACTCAAAGTTGTTTGATGCTATAGGTCTATGTAGCAGTCATATAACTTGTCATGTGACATTTCCAGAGGGTGGGCATAATAATATTACCACTACTAATGCTGTGTAGTTTGGCTTTGTTTAACAGCCGATAATGATGTCAGCAAAAGAAGCACAAATTTGTTGACAAAGACTCATGCTTTAAAGGAAGTTTAATGGATAGTAATTATTATTTTACTGAATTCAAAGGCAAAGAAAGAATACCCCCTTATTTGTAATGAAACAGTAGGTTTCGAGAGAGTACAACAATATAAAATCTGTAGCTAGCACTTTAAATTTTTTTTGTATGCTTGCTAATGAAGAAAATATATTATTATGTATCTGCAATGCAGCGCCACCCAATTTAAATTTTATTGGATGCACCGATGTATAAACAAGGGAACAGAATTTAAAGTGTTATTTTGTTTAGAGTATGTGCGGATGTAAGCTCAGGTGATGCGCAATATACTACAGCCTCTTCTTGACAAATGTCAATCACGCCTTCTCGTGGTGCATCCTGTTCCCACTAAAGAGGCACTGACGACCGCCAAATAGCGGTATAACTATGCCATTGGGATTAGAGGAAATGCTTTCCCACACTCACCAACCCGCTTGGCAAGTTATGGCCAAACCCCTCCACAACTTAAATCTTTGTCCTAGGGCTCCGGAAGCTGGAATGTACCTGGCCAAGACAGCGGCCAGTGCGACATGAAGGCAGATGGTGCTAAGAATAACTGAAGGACCGGACTAGGCTGCCATCTGATGCTGACCTTGGCTACGTATAACAGACGCTCCCTATCTTCTGATTCAAGGCTCCTTGAATTGGAAGAACTACAAAGGATCAAGTGGGACATCGTCGGGCTAAGTGAGGTAAGAAGAAAATCCCATTGAACTGAAAAGTAGACATCTCTTCTACACTAGTGTACAAAAATTAAGGACGAAGAGGAGAAATTAGCATAACAGTGGAACGAGAAGGCAGAACGGACCGAAAGACCGTTCAGGAGATAGACTAGGGCATGCGCATATATGCTGAATGGGGGGGGGGTATAAAGCACACGGGCGCTGTACGCTCAGCAATTCGGTGAAAGCTATTGCACGGTGAACATCGGTTTGAACGACGTCAATATGCTGCCACCGTGTGATACGGTCAACAGGCAATCCAATAGACGATATCTGGATGACTTTACCCGAGGTCGCGTCATTGGGAAGTTGGAAGGTCAAAGTGTGATTAGCGTTTCCGAGGAGTTCGGGATCGCTCACAGTATCGTTTGACGAGCTTGGAGAGCATTTCAAACGACAGGAACAGCCGTCCGAGAGTTTAGCAGTGGTCGTCCACGAGCAATCACGGCGGCGGAAAACCGGTATATTGTTCTACAGGCAGAGACAGACAGCGGGAGAAATTCCAAGGCAACAGACAACTAGACGTCCGTTATCACGTTTTACCGTGGCCTGAAGGCTGTACAAAGGTGGTCTATTTGCACGACGACCAATACGGTGTGTGCAATTAACGCCTGTTCATCAGAGACTGCGGTTTCTGTGGTGCCAGGAACACACAAACAGGACATATCAGAAATGGGGTCGAGTTCTCTTTACGGATGAGAGCCGATTTAGTCTGACGAGCGATTCTGGACATATACACATCTGGAGAAAGCAGAGAGCACGCAATCACACCTCCAACATCATCGAAAGGGACCGGTTTGGAGGTGGCGGAGTTCTCGTTTGGGGCGGTATCATGCTTGGTAGCTGTACTGACCTCCACATCTTCCAAGGATTTTCAGTCACTGGTGTCCGCTATTGTACCGAGGTTCTCCTGCCTCACGTGCATCTGTTTAGAGGTGCTGTGGGTCTCAAGTTTCTCTTCATGAATGACAACGCTACACCTCATCATACAGTGGCTGTCGCAGAGCTGTTGGAGAGTGAAGATATTCAACGCATGGATTGGCCTGAAAGCTCCCCGCACCTAAATCCAATCGAACAAGTGTGGGACCTTCTTGGGAGACGCTTGGCAGCACGTCACCAGCCGCCAGCAACGATTGGCGCTACAAGAGGAATGGGCCGCGATACCTCAATAGCTCCTTCACAACCTCGTCCTCAGCATGGACGGATGTTGTAAATCCTGCAACACAATCAGGGGTGATCATATCCCTTTCTAAAGACTTGATTTTTTCATGGCAGCCGCCTGTCATATGGACGTTTCTGTCCAGTTGTGCTCAAAGCTACCTTTTCAATAAAGTGCCTTTGGATTCCTTGTTTGGACGGTTTTGCTCACTTGTTCCGTATTCTTACATCTTATGGTAAGATTTGAGTCGATGTGGAGCATTTCTGCACGACGTTACATTCAAAAAACCGTCTCGCCCTTAATTTTTTCACGCCAGTGTATTATTGTGGGACAGATACTGGCAGAACTAGTGGTCTTGGATTTATAATAAACAAGAAACTGAAGGATAAAGTTGTAGAAGTTGAAAGTTCCTCTGACAGAGCTGCACGACTTGTTATCCAACTCTCAAGAAGATACCAGGCTCAGATTATTCAAGCTTATGCACCCACTACAAGTCATCCTGAAGAAAAAATTGAAGAATTTTATGATGAAATTCGTCATCTAAATAATAAAGGCCAGAAGCACTTAAAGATCATTATGGGAGATTTCAATGCGAAAGTAGGACAACGACAACAGAATGAAACTTCAGTAGGTAAATTCAGTCACGGCAACAGAAACCAGCGTGGAAATACTCTCATAGAATTTGCAGAGGCAGAAGGGTTTTTCATCATGAACTCCTTTTTCAAGAAAAAGCCACACAGGAAATGGACATGGAGGCATCTCAACGGATTGACGAGTGAAATTGATTTTATTATGTGTAACAGGAAATTTGTCGTGAAAGACTGCAGTGTGCTAAACAAGTTCAACACAGGTAGTGACCATAGAATGGTGAGATGTAAGATGCACCTCAATGCTAAACTCGAGCGTGGCAAGCTCATAAAACAAACAAAGTGTATTGACATGACCAACCTTAAAAAACAGCATAATACCTTCAAATTGGAACTGAGGAAGAGATTCACTGCCCTAGTAGGTCTAATGTTGAAAGAAGTGGACATCTCTGAAGTTAACAGAAAACTAACTCAGGCTCTTATGGAAACAGCATCAAAAATAGGTGGTACTAAGAACAAGTAACATATGAACAAATTATCAAAAAAACAAAAACAAAATTGTGATGCAAAAAAGAAGAGAGATGAGAACAACTAAAGGAGATGTGACTTCCAAAGTGGAATATATAGAGCTATGCAAGACGGTACGAAAAAGTATCACTGAAGATGTAAGGAAATTCAACTATGAACTAGTGAGGAAAGCAATTGAAAACAACCAAAGCCTGGAGAGAGCAAAGGGACATATGAGTAAGGGAAGAAAACAGATTATGGCACTAAGAAAAGAAGATGGTTCTGTAACAAGAAATAGAGGCGAAATTTTGACAAGAGTGAAAGATTTCTACATCAAATTATATGAAAGGGATGATACATGTACTCCAGACATCATGAAAGGTACCAGTACCAGAGTTCTTCCAGTCCTCCCAGCAGAAGTTGCACATGCAATCAAGAACATGAAATAGGGAAAAGCTCCAGGAGAAGGTGGAATTACCGTAGACATCATACAAGAAGGAAGTGGAGAAATTGAAACAGTACTCGCCCAAGTTTTCACTCGATGCCTTAACGAAGGGAAGATTCCTGAGGATTGGAACAACGCTGCAATGATCCTGCTACATAAAAAAGGTGACATTGAGGATCTCGGGAACTACAGACCTATCAGCCTCCTATCAGTGGTTTATAATATCTTCACTAAAGTTATTTCACACCGCTTGAAGGTGACACTTTACATGGCTCGACTGAGAGAACATGCTGGATTTAGGAGTGGCTACAGCACAATAGATCATATCCACGTACTGAGAAAACTAATTGAAAAAGCAAGGGAATATGAACTTCCATTATGCATGGCTTTTATAGATTATGAAAAGGCCTTTGATTTGGTGAAACCATCAGCAGTTACAATGGCTTTGAAATCCTGCAGTATTGAAGATGCATACATTAATATTATTAATAACATCTATGAAAATGCAAGTGCAAAGATTCGGCTATTTGAGAATACAGCACCCATAAAAATTGGAAAGGGAGTGAGACAAGGTGACACTATATCACCCAAATTCTTTAATGCCACATTGGAAAATGTCCTTCAGTCACTGAACTGGGAAAACAAAGGGATAAATATTAATGGAGATTATGTAACTCACCTTCGTTTTGCTGATGACGCAGTCATTTTTGCAACTACCCCATCAGAGCTGCAGAGTATGATCCACGAACTTGCTGACAAGAGTAAAGAAGTGGGATTAAAATGAACTTTCAGAAGACAAAAGTGATGTACAATACTTTTACAAGAAATGAAGATTCATCAGTTGATGGGGAAAAGCTGGAGATAACCAATACCTACATTTATCTTGGACAGTAGATATCAAGTGAGGGTCACATTGATGAAGAAATTAATCGGCGTATAAAACTTGTCTGGAGACCGTTTGGAAGAAACAGCATAATTTTCAAGAGCAATATGCCATTATGTCTTAAAAGAAAAATGTTTGATCAATGCATCCTTCCTGTGCTTACGTATGGTGCAGAGACGTGGACCTTAACTAAAAGAGACATACAAAGACTACAGACAACTCAAAGTAGCATGGAGAGATGCATGCTTGGTGTAACCAGGAGAGATAAGAAGAGGAACTCATGGATCCGAAAAATGACAAGAGTGGAAGACATTATGATCAGAGTAAAATCCTTGAAATGGCAATGGGCTGGACATATTGCCAGAAGGACAGACCATCAATGGACAGCTGAAATTTTAGACTGGATTCCGAGGGACAGGAAAAGACCCAGAAAAAAACCACATGGGAGATGGGCGGATGAAACTCTAAAGTATGCGGAAGTAACAGAGGAGACTGGCACAAGACAGACCGTTGTGGAAAAAACTTGGGGAGACCTTCGTCCAGCAGTGGATTGATAATTGTTGACAATGATGATGTAGGTAAAAAAAATTCTTGATTTTGCATTACGTTGCTAAATTCAATGATGTAACACTAAATTATGTCAAATTCCTCTAGCAACCCAACTTACGACAGTTTGGTCAGTTTTTTAATGCAATATAAAAAAAAAGGGATGGTAATAGAAAATGTGTGTGGAGGGGAAGGTGGTAGAGCGCACTTACACAGACATGAAACTTCTACCTCTTTTGCCATCATCCCGTAACATCCTTGCTTCAAGGCATCAAATGTTCAGACATGCTGTTTTCTTGCCATACTTTAACTACAATTATACAATGAAACGCTGATTATCTAGATCAGTGGGGACCAGGAGGGATCCGGAAAATCGGACATTTTGTAAAAATTAGTACATAACACAAAAACAAACATGCAAAAAAAAATTACAGTATGTATTCACTAAATTTTTATAGAAATTATGTATGTATATTAGATGATGTATTACATACTATAAAAACGTACTGGAATATGTAAGTACATACATAATGCATGTATGTAATTAGTTTTTACTTGCCACTTTGCTTGAAAAATTCATCTATCGTTTTCTGCTTCAAAGATGAAATTTGTTTTCATGCCGCTAAGTCCTGCATTCTTTTTAAATGTATTAAGTCAGTAAAATTGCATTCTTCCTGCCTGTCTAGCCATTTCAGTGAAGCATTCAAATGCCTTGGAATGCGTAGGCCCCTCATCTGCATCTGTGCAAGTCAACCAGAGTAGCAAAATGTAGACGTACGCGGATAGTTTCCAAATTATTAGCAGATTTTGCCGATAGTTTTTGCTTGTAGATTAAAAAAATGTTATGTACTAAAATTAAAACACTTAATCAAGGCTTTACTCAGATTAATATATTTATTTCTATTTTAACTTTAAGAACTTTCAATTATTTTTCACATCTTCCAAGTTGTTTTGTTTTTAAAGACATTTCTGGTCTCTAGATTTTATCAAGGCCTGTTTTCAATGTATAGGAAATGTATCAAAAGATTTGTTTACACAGAAAGAATTTAAATTTTATTGCCAGGTTCCTTTTGCAGTTGTTAATTATTAAATAAAAATCTTTTCCTTATGTATTTTGTTAAATCCACTATTTTTTAATTAAATTGTTGAAAATGGCATATATTTTTTGAAGATTCATTAATGGAATTGTTTTTCTAGATATAAAAACTTTCTTTGATTAATCTCTTGTTTTAATGAGGTTCATAGTCCATTATTTTAATATTTTGCCCTAAAGGCCCATTTAACGTGCATTGTGGCACGCTCAGTTTTAATGTACTTATTCTGTCCTCACTGGAATCTGTAATGTTCTAATTATTTATTGTTTTATTGATTTCTCTTTAAATTATCTTATTCTATTGTTGTTGTGATTTGCAGGTTTGCAGCGAATATCTGTTTCAATGGTTGTGTACGCAGATACATTTAATTTTTATACAACTCTGGGGTCAGCCCTTCATCATCACCCTGTTTTTCTTCATTGGCTTCAATAATTTCTTCTTCCATTAAAAGTTGATATGTACTCTGGATCTTCCTCGTCCCTCTCCAGCCATTTTGGTATATCATGCGGATCACACTCAGAGCACCCTGGAATCTGTTTTTAAGTTGGTAACAAAGCAATTGTTTCGTCATTTTCGATCTCATGATCTTCTGCAGCAAGTTATTCCATGCTTTGCAAAGAGTGGTGCCTTTCATAGAATGCCATGGCATCAGTGACCATAAGGCAACATTTTTTTTAGGTCAAATGCTTTTTCAAATTTAACAACCTATTAACACATCATTGTCATCTGACATAAAAAATTCCCAAAGAAGCTGTTTCTTATACAACCACTTTAAGGTTTTCAACACACTCTGGTCCATAGGCTGTAAAATTGATTTCACATTCAGTGGCAGGAACATGACATTTAAACATGCCAGCTTCCCTTTCTAAAATATCAGACAAAGGATGTGATGGCACATTGTCCAAAATCGGTAAAACCTTTCCCACTTTGCCAGTGATTCCATACCAATCTATAAAAATTGTAGCAATCATCGATGCATTTCTCTGATTGGCATAAATGACAGGCAATTTTTTTCACTTTGTTGAAAGCCCTAGATTTCTTGGATTTTCTGACGAGCAACAAAGGGAGCATATGTTTTCCACTAGCATTAGCGCAAGCAATAATTGTTACAGTCTCTCTTTGCACTTTTTGTGGCCTGCTGTGGCATCCTTTTTCAAGGCCAATGTATTTGCAGGAAGACTGTTCCAATTTAACCCTGTTTCATCAGCATTGCAGATGAAATCTAAATCATAATTTTCTTGCTCTATAAAAACTCTTTAGTTTTTGCACAAATTTGTCTGCTTTTTCCAAATTCGCAGAGTTTCTATCTCACAAACTCCGTGTCGATCTTTGAAGCACTTAAAACAACTAGAATTTGCCTTAAATTCCAAATCTCCTCTAATTTTTTCATTAAATAAAAGAACATTTTTGCAAAACATAGGACCAGAAATCGGCTGACCTGCAGAACGCGTTTGTATAAACCATGTGTAAACAACAGCATCTTCCAATTTTTGGTTGTCAGAATGTTTCATTGTTTTCACTTTTGCAGCCCTTTCTCCAAATGAGAAACAAAATTTTAAATGCTCACTGTTTTTCTTTGTCATATATTGTTGATGTTCCAACACAATAATCTGCTGCTAATTTTGCACCAGATACACAGTTCTTCAACTTTTTAACAATATCTTATCACTCATTGACAGACAGAACCACACGTTTTCGTTTCACAGACATTTCTTTGAAAGGAATAAAAGCATGTGTCTGAAGAAGTAGCACACTTCAGAACAGAATGGTTTAAACTGGAAAGAGTAACGAATAGGGGTCGCATTTGATTGGCTTGGCCACCTCCACCATAAATAATAGGGGAAACGTAGTGAGGGGGACCTTTCAGAATTCTAGCAATTTGTCACTTGGCCTTCTTCACACTTGTGCTCGAGGCCATTTAAGGGGCAAATGCCTCCTAGAAACCTATGCGCTCTTTAGGTTGAAAATTGTAGCTGACACATCATGTGCACCCCTAGTTGAACCAGCTTCATCTTTGAAAATATACATGGTGATCAAAAAGTCTGTGTATCTGTATGTGTGTAAAAAAAAAAAAAAAGACAGTTAACCACGATACGGATAATTGTTTGAATATTCAGATAATCAGTGTCCAGATAATCAGCGCTCTGTTGTATTAAGTTTTACAGTAATGGAATTGATGACCTTAGTGAAAGTCAGTGTTCTAATAGCTTAATGTCATGTGTTTCTGTTAAAAACAATTCTGTCTCTCTTCATACATTATTTTAAACAAGTTTACCAGACTTTTGTGACTTTTTTACACAAATAGTGCATGTTACAAAGTGCCATGTCTTTTTCACTAAGGTTCTGCTGCATCCACATCTTCCAGTGACCTGCATTAAATGGCAAGTGAGGCATCAATGAATGAGTAGAAAACTTTATTTCAACAGCACACTTTTACACAAATGCAAATAAATGTCACTGTCCAAAGAAGTCTAAACATACGAATACTTAAATCATATATTCATATGATAGGATACAACTTGAAAATTATGATCTAGCAGATTCAATGGAAACCAGTTTTATTTCAATGATGACACAAAATTTAAGTGACACAAGGCAACACTTTCTCACTTTCTGCAGCAGCCTAACATGTAAGTTTTCAATGAATGCCTATTGTAAGCTGCCTCCCCCCCCCCCAATTTGTAATGTGGCAAACCTTAGTTAACGTAACTCTAAACACTATCCTCCCTTCATATCATAGAATCTCTAGTGAGCAGTATGTAGTTTGGCTTATGGCAACTTTTTGGCTAGTTGCATCTCCAAAATTTTCTATTCCTTAAAATAAATATGTACTAATATAAGTTTAGAATGCTTACATACAATAAATAAGTTGTTTTTCAATATAATCTTATATATAAAACACAAAACGTCTGTTTGTCTGAAGCAGAAAAAACTCTTGAACACTGAACTGTGGCATCATGAAATTTTCATAGCTCATTAATACTGGAATTTCTAGGTCAACGCAACTATTTTAAGATTTCTACATTGTTCCGTTCGCGAGTTATGAATTAATTAATAAGCTAATCAATAAAGTCAGCATCTTTTGTTACGGCATCCTGTTTCAAATATGAAAGCACATGACTGCGTTCATCGCCGCAGCACATCCACAGGTGTTTCTATTCTTTGAGAACTAACTGTGCATAAAAAAATGCAAAAACGAACTTTGCGAAATCTTAACGAAATGGGTTGAAATTTTTATCAACACCATGAATTGGAAATAAGAGGAGTCCTTCAAAATTTCACCAGAATCCGGTCAAAACTTTTTAAAATAGGCACAGAATTTTCAATTCATTGGTAAACAGAAATATATATGCAGAAACAGTTAATAAAATTTTGACGGCTAATTTAAAAAGTTATTTACCGATTCAGGTGAAATTCGGAGGTCATGTTCCTATTAACGATTTATGGTGTTCATTAAAATTTTATCCAGTTTCATAAAATATTTACAAAAATAAGTTTTTAACTTTTTTATCATCCCAGAGATTGCCCCTCAAAGACATCTGAAACTGAAAGCACGTGATGCATTTGATCGTCGATAACAAATTGTTAATGAATTTTTTTTAGTCAGTGTTCTAATGCTGTGTCTCCTGGACGAGTGTTAAATAATTTGTAACGCTTTTGATCAGTTTGATTCTACAGATTCCATACATTCTGTACCGGGCAAAGCCGGGTAGTAAAGCTAGTAGATAAATAAAACACAACACATTGTTTAAGAAAACTTTAATAATGCAATAAGAATTCATCACCATATTTTTTTATGAACTCCTGCCGTTTTGTTTTACCTTTGAGAATGGCTGTTTTAAAAAGTTTACAGAACAGCTCAACTGAAGGAGGGCTATCATCATTACCTGGTACAGGATAAGTAATGAAATTTGGAAAGCAATTAGTGTCAACTATTGCAATGGTCGGAATAAGCAACCTGTTTGCTTCTATAATAGCCCGATGGGGGTCGAAAACATTATCTAGAGTATTAAGAAAAATCAGTAAGTCAGGCAATCTTGTGAAAACACCAAATTTTTTAGGATTTGTAAAAGTTCCACGCAGGAAGTTTCTTGTATGGGAATATTCACCGCATTCAAGAGCAGTTTTCTCAACGAACAAGGCATTCTACAAAATAAATAAAACAAATTATGTGCATCATAAAGATGAATTCATATGACTTATTTTAATAAATGCACACAAACAGGGTTCAAAATTTCCAGTCACCCACTCACCACTGGTGATTGAAATACAAGTAAAATTACTGTTGTATTTTGTACTTGGTTGGTTGATTTTTATGGTGCAAGGACCATGTTTGGCTAAAGAGCACCAGACACAAGACTATCAAAGAAAAATATTTAAAAATGTGGTACAAGAGTTAAAAGTTGGCTGATGCCGTAAAAGTGAAAAATGAGAATGAGGAAAAGTTTAAAAGCTAGGAAAAGTTTAAAAAGTTAGACACATTTAAAAAAGTCAATGTGTTTTAAAAATGGAAAGACGGAGGATGTATCACATTGGTCACCTAAGATCCTCTGCAGCATGGCTGCACTGTCGTCTAACAAATGGAAACGAAAATGACGAATGCGATGGTCACAAAAATGAACACAACAACAGAGAACATGAGCAACAGTGAGTCAGTAATTGTGCACGTCTCACACATTGGGGCAGTGTCACCACACAGCAAGAAGTGATGGGTGAAACAACAATGCCCAATGCAGAGACGTGCAAGTACAACTTGCTCATGACAGTTTGTTTGCGAACTAGATGGCCATAGTCCAATCTGTGGTTTGATGGAGAGAAGTTTGTCCCCCCTCCCCCTGTTGAGACCAGAGGGACAGCCACCCAGCCATGATGAACGTGCGAATACAAAGACGAAAATCTCGAAAACACAGTGGCAATCTAGTGATTGTCAACGAGGATACGGATCTGGCAGAGGTATCCGCCAGCTCGATACCTTGAATCCCAACATGGCCAGAAACCCAATAGAATCGGACCAGAAATCCAGCACCAGTCAAAGTCTGTAGAAGGAGATGAACATTTCTGGTGATTCGAGAATCAGTGCCCTCCAGAGAAGATAAAACTTGGATAACAGACTGGGAGTCTATGCGCGATGATGGGTTGGCGCCATGCTTGCATTGTCCCCCATTTTTCTATTGGTGCAGAAGTCAGGCAAGATTGTGTAATGTCACCATGGCAGCTTAATATATTTATGGATGCATGCATGCATGGTGCCAAAATGGATAATACTGATTTATGTCTTGGTAACAACATGCATGCATGCAGATTGCTCTAAGTTCATTCTGAAAGTTCATTTTTAATCCCAATTCTTTACTCTTGTCAGCAAGTTCCTGGATCATACTCTGTAGCTCTGATGGGGTAGTTGCAAAAATGACTATGTCATCAGCAAAATGAAGGTGGGTTAGATAATCTCCATTAATCTTTATCCCTTTGTTTTCCCAGTGCAGTGATTGAAAGACATTTTCCAATGTGGCATTAAAGAGCTTGGGAGATATGGTGCCACCTTGTCTCACTCCCTTTCCAATTTTTATGAGTATTGTATTTTCAAACAGCCGAATCTTTGCACTTGCATTTTCATAGATGTTATTAATAATATTAATGTATGCATCTTCAATACCGCAGGATTTCAGAGCCATTGTAACTGCTGATGGTTTCACCAAATCAAAGGCTTTTTCATTATCGATAAAAGCCATGCACAATGGAAGTTCATATTCCCTCGCTCTTTCAATTAGTTCTCTCAGTACGTGGATATGATCTATTGTGCTGTAGCCACTCCTGAATCCAGCTTGTTCTCTCGGTTGAGCCATGTCCAGTGTTACCTTCAAGCGGTGTGAAAGAACTTTAGTGAAGATTTTATAAACCACTGATAGTAGGCTGATAGGTCTGTAGTTCCTGAGATCCTCAATGTCACCTTTTTTATGTAGCAGGATCATTGTAGCGTTGTTCCAATCCTCAGGAATCTTTCGTTCATTAAGGCATCGAGTGAAAATTTGGGCGAGTACTGTTTCGATTTCTCCACTTGCTTCTTGTATGATGTCTACAGTAATTTCATCTTCTCCTGGAGCTTTCTCCTGATTCATGTTCTTGATCGCATGTGCAACTTCTGCTGGGAGGACTGGAAGAACTCTGGTACCTTTCATGATGTCTTAAGTACACGTATCATCCCTTTCATATAATTTGGAGTAGAAATCTTTCACTCTTGTCAAAATTTCGCCTTTATTCCTTGTTACAGAACCATCTTCTTTTCTCTGTGCCATAATCTGTTTTCTTCCCTTACTGAGATGTCCCTTTGCTATCTTTAGGCTTTGGTTGTTTTCAATTGCTTTCCTCACTAGTTCACAGTTGAATTTCCTTACGTCTTCAGTGATACATTTTCGTACTGTCTTGCAGAGCTCTATATATTTCACTTTGGAAGTCACATCTTCTTTAGTTGTCCTCATCTCTCTTCTTTTTTGCATCAACATTTTGGTTTTTCCTGATAATTTGTTCACATGGAACTTGTTCTTAGACACAGCTAATTTTGTTGCTGTTTCCATAAGAGTTTTGGTTACTTTTCTGTTAACTTCAGAAATATCCACTTCTTCTGATGTTAGGCCTTCTACAGAGAATCTGCTCTTCAGTTCCAACTTGAAGGTATTATGGTGTTTTTTAAGGTTGGTTATGTCAATACATTTTATTTGTCTTATGAGCTTGCCACGTTCAAGTTTAGTGTTGAGGTGCATCTTACATCTCACCAATCTATGGTCTCTACCTGTGTTGAACTTGTTTAGCACACTGCAGTCTTCTATGATGAATTTTTTGTTACACATAATAAAATCAATTTCACTTGTCGTCCCATTTGGATGTCTCCATGTCCATTTCCTGTGTGGCTTTTTCTTGAAAAAGGAGTTCAAGATGAAAAACCCTTCTGCCTCTGCAAACTCAACGAGAGCATTTTCACGCTGGTTTCTGTTGCCGTGACCAAATTTACCTACTGAAGTTTCATTCTGTTGCTGTTGCCCTATTTTTGCATTGAAATCTCCCATAATTATCTTCAAGTGCTGCTTAACTTTATTATTTAGATGACGAATTTCCTCATAAAATTCTTCAATTTCTTCTTAAGGATGACTTGTGGTAGGTGCATAAGTTTGAATAATCTGAGCCTTATATCTACTCGAGAGTTGGATAACGAGCCGTGCAGCTCCGTCAGAGGAACTTTCAACTTCTACAACTTTATCCTTCAGTTTCTTGTTTATTATAAATCAACACCACTAGTTCTGCCAGTATCTGTCCCACGATAGTAGAAGAGATGTCCACTTGATCCTATGTAGTTCCTCTTTAAATTCAAGAAGCCTTGAATCAGAAGATAGGGAGCGTCCATTATACGTAGCCAAGGTCAGCATCAGATGGCAGCCTAGTCCGGTCCTCCAGGGATTCTTAGCACCTTCTGCCTTCATGTTGCACTGGCCGCTGCCTTGGCCAGGTACATTCCAGCTGCCGGAGACTGAGGGCCAAGATTTAAGTTGTGGAGTCATTTTGGAGTGGTTTGGCCAAAACTCACCACGCTGGCCAAGCGGGTTGGTGAGTGTGGGATAGCATTTCCTCTAATCCCTATAGTATAGTTATACCGCTATTGGCGGTTGTCAGAGCCCCCTTTAGTGGGAACAGGATGCACCATGAGAAGGCGGGGTTGACATTTGTCAAGGAGAGGCTGTAATGTTACGCATCACCTGACCTTACATCTCATATATATATGTTGATTCAGGCAGGGATTCAACAATAAAAATAGGCAAGCACTGAAGGATGCCAATGAAGTTAACAATATTTCCTTGTATAATTTAAGTTTATACATACATACATATCACTAAGCTGTTCTCTGAGATTCAGAGGTTAGCTCCAAAAAGAAATACAAACTACCAGATATTTTTACTTACTGTTGTCGTATCTAACTTCTCCATTTACGGCGATCTTGACATACAACTCAGGCTTCACTGATATCCATTACACGCCGTACAAAAGAAAAAAATCTTTTATACTTGATACTCGTAATCTTTTTCTTAAGCAGACCCTCCTGAATCTGATCCTTCCATGTCTTCCTTGGCCTTCCTCTGCCTTTCCTTCCTGTCACTTGTGCTAAAAAGATTTTCTTAGTAAGCATCTCATCCCTCATTCTTTAAACATGGCCAAACCACCGAAGCATATTGGTCTCCACCTTGCTAACAACATTTTGCTTCACGTCACACAACTGCAACACATCTTCATTCCTCACACAATCAGACCGTGTCTTGCCACAAAGTAACACATTTCTGCGGCACACAAACAACTCCTATGTTTCTTCTGCAGTACCCAGGTTTCACTGCCATACATCAAAATAGAAACAATTACACTTTCATACACAGCCATGCAGGACTCTCTAGAGAACCCATCATTCCCGTGAAAACCTCCCAGAGCAGCTATGACTTTCAATGAAGAATTCACTCGCCTACTAATTTCACCATCCAATTTGTTCTCCCTGTCAAACATGCCTCCTAAACACACAAACTCACTCACCTGGTCAATCACAGTGCTGTTTATACTTAAATTACATTCAGTGCTACCAGTTCATCTCTCAAATGCCATAACTTTGGCTTTTCCCTTATTTATACTCAGTTTGAATTTCATGCAAACTTCGTACATCCGAGACAACATACTCTGCAAATCACTTTTGCTCTCTGCCAACAGGACAGTGTCATCAGCATACAGCAATATGCACACACGGATATCACCAAGACATAAACCACTATCATCTATTTTGGCCTCACGCATGCAAGCGTCCATATATATTAAATAGCCATGGTGAAATTACACAACCTTGTCTAACACCTGCACCAATAGAAAACCATTTTGATAAAACACCATTCACTCATACTCAAGCTCTACTACCAGCATACATGGCTTTTACACTATTAAGTAGATTCCCAGTAACACCATATTCATTCAATACCTTCCACAAAAGTGTCCTATTCACTCGGTCGTAAGCTTTCTCTAAATCTATGAAGGCATTAAAAACTTTCTTCCCAACAGCCAGATACTTTTCAATCATCATGCGTAATGCAAAAATCTGGTTAGTGCAGCCTTTACCAGGCATAAAACCACTCTGAACATCCCACACTTTCTCTGATGTAAGACCCCGTACTTTTTCAATAACAACCTTACCAAACACTTTCCCTGGCACACTTAGTAGGCTAATACCATGATAGTTCTTGCATTCAGTCTGATCACCTTTTCCCTTATACAAGGGAACAATAATAGCATCCTTCCAATCCCGAGGGACCATTCCTAACTCCCAGCACAACTGGCAAATTTCAGTTAACCAGTCAATTACAGAGACACCACCATATTTCAACATCTCGGCAGTTATGCCATCAACTCCCAGACCTTACTATTCTGGAGAGATTTTAGAGCTTTACACACTTCTCTTAAGATCCCTCCTGTGCTTCCATCCCTCAGTGTGACATCATCTGCGTCTGTCTTAGAATCATCTTTGCTTTCCTGATCTAATAACTCACAAAAATATTCACCCCATCTTTCACTTAACTCATTGGGCTCCCATATCATTTCTCCGATCTCATTCTTCACACAACTTACAACTTTGTTTCCCCCATTTTTTCTGAGTCTCGTGTACTTCCAGAAAGACTTCCTATCTTTCCAAAAAGCCAGTTCATGCCTTTCCACTTTCTACTTCCTATCTTTTGCCTTACTCTGGCGAACCAGCTTAGCAGCTTCACGCTTCTTTAAGCGATATTCATTCACAGAGACTCTACCTTGCAACATCCCCAAATAGGCTTCCTTCTTTTTCTTTACTGCCTCTTCAATCTCACTATTCCACCAAGCATCACCTCTGTTGTTACTCACTATTGTGGTGCCGCAGACTTCTTTAGCAGCAGTGACAACACAGTTCTTAAAACATTCCCACTTCTTTTCGACATCCTTCTCACCAGACTCCAGCTCCTTCAGTCGTTCTCTGAGTAAGTCAGAATAATGCTGATGATCTTTAAGAAGCCTATCAACCTTTATTCCTTCTATCCTGGGTCTCTTCCTTTTCCTCCAACCAACATTAAGTTTGACTCGTGACACTACCAAGTAATGATCAGAACCAACATCTGCACCTCTCACCACACGGGTGTTAACAACTAAGTGTTTCAGACGCTGATTGTAGACAACGAAATGTATCACACTCTTTTGACCAAGAGTACGATTTTCCCAAGTATATGTGTGGATATACTTGTGGTTGAAAAATGTATTAGATACACACAAACCATTCTCAATGCAGAGTTCAATTAATCTTTCACCATTATCATTCACACAAAGATCATTAAACTTACCCAGAACATTGTCAGGAATTGCATTCTGCACACCTACTCTAGCATTGAAATCCCCTGCTATTATAGCTTTTTCTGTAGCACCAAACTGGCTCAAAACAGCTTTTAGCTCATTCCAGAAATCTTCCTTCTTATCAGAGGGTTCAGAGTCACAAGGAGCATACACTACAACAATTACGATTCACTGAAGTTTCACTTTTAAACGAATCCAGAGAATTCTCTCACTTACCCAACTATAGTGAATCAAGTTGTTCTTCATCTTTTCACTTAAAATCACACCTACACCAGCCTGTCCTCTCACATTATCCAATACTCCAGACCACACACTCACTGTGCCATTCACTTCTTCTACCCCAATTTCCTTCTTTTTGGTTTCACTTACACACAGCACATCCAGTCTATACTTATTCATCTCCGCAATCACCTCTTTCATCTTGCCTTATATACCTCTAGTATTTCACACATCAATCTTACATTCATTCAGCCAAGATCTTTTTCTCATACGACGTTTAGAAAGTCTAGGTCGATTGCATGGTGGACCATCCTTCTCAAGTGTGGTAGGTCCACCATATCCCACACTTGAGTCCAGATATTGGTTTCTTTTTGTCTTTTTAATCAGGTAAGTACATCAGTGTAGGGGATTAGCCCACAGCTGAGGGTTCCAGTTGGTCTTTCAACCTAAGGCTTCTCGAACAAAACCCAGTGAGTTGGGGTCTTTTCACCAATGTCACACAGACCTAGCTGGCACCTCTCCAAGATTCACAGAGGCCCTAGTTGCTGTTGTGTGTGCTATTGTTACCACGGAGCGCCCTGTGGAGGCAAACCCAACGCTCACTACGACATAATAAATTAGAATTTATATAATTCAGAAGACAGTTCTGCTGGTTAAATCTGTTTTCCTATCTGAGAGAATAATCACATATGCAATAACAAGTATGAAAATTGTAAAACTGTAGTTAAATGTTATGATTTCAAGATTTCGATTTTGCACATAATCATCTCACTGAGGTTTAAATTGCAAAACCAGTCAAAATTATGTGTTCAAGATTTTGGTTTTTCACTTCACTCTCTCATGCTATAACTGAATAATTTTTATTTGCATATACGAAATGGGGAAATACAAGAGTGAAATATCAGAAGAGATGGGTGATGGAGCTTGTTGGGTGGAACCTGTTGGATGTGTCTAATTTGGTCCACGGTTCTGCACTTTTTTCCCCCAGCAAATTACTGTCCTGAGCTCTCCTACACGCTCTTGGCTGGTGTCACATGACATCATCAACATAGCCGACCAGCAAGAGTAGTTGTAGGTGCTACTTCGAGATTTTGTGCAGCCAATTAGAAAAAAATTAGGACTTTGTGCCTCTTTTTCTTTTTTTGCAAAACATAAGGACTTCTAGGCATTCAAATAAAAAATAAGCACTTTTTTAAGGACTTTTGAGGATTTATAAGGACTGTGGGAACCCTGTTCTACTGTGCCACCAAAGTGGGACAAACGTTCAGACCAGTGGCGTGTATTCGAGGCTAGCTGCGAAGCACAGAGAAAGCACAAATAAAAGTCAATTATCAACGGTATTAAGCTATGTTGATATTTCACTGAAAAAAAAAAAAAAAAAAAAGGACACATGTGCTGATTCACTTCTTTTGACTAAGAGAATGAGTCTGGCGATCAAAGACCAATGGGCCTCTTAGTGGGGGGATGGTGTCATTCTGACGCAACCAGTCTCTCTACCAGTCTTCGCCTGAGGTCTTTGCTGTGTGATTAGAAGACTTTGGATACGTTCGCCGGCTAGGGTTTCCATGACAACATGGAGGAGCAGATGAAGTGTGAATGGGCCGTTTCTTTAGGCAACAGTTCGCTCAGAAAAAAGAAGATTTTGACTACCTTCGTCATTTGCATTCTCCACCCAGTAAATGCCCGTGTTTTGCGAGAGTTGTTTCAGCTGTGTGAAGTGTCAAGAATTAAAATTAGTGATATTATATCTTAAATTCGTAGCTTTTGTTGGATTCAAATTGTTTTGAAAAATTTTGTGAAAGCTTTCCTAATCATCTACTGTCAGAACTTAAAGAACCCTATGCTTTAAATTTTGACACAGTTCAACTCAAAAATGAAACTGTGTGTGTGTGTGTGTGAAGGTGTTTAGTTATTCCCTTGATGAATACAAAAAGAAATTAGTAAGACATTACTAGTTACATGAAATTGAATAAATTGAACATTGTGTTTATTGAGGTGTAAAAATTAGCACACCTAATATTAAAATTTCCATCAAAAACTGCAACTGCCGAAATAAATTATTCTGCATTAAAAAGAATCAAGACATACATACTTTAGGGAAACACAAGGGCATGTACATTTGAGCAAATTGGCTGTTTTGTCAATAGAGAAAAACATTCTTTTTAAATGTGATAAAATACTTGGAAGAAACTTTTTATGAAAATGTAACATTCAACTTCACTAAAAGGAAGAAAAAATGGAGTGCATGCACAAATAAAGTGTACACAAGAAGAATGGAGTTTATGTACAAATAAGTGTTAAAATCCTAATTCTCATAATAATTTGGTAATATGATAGCAATAGCATGTACCTAAAATTAAGAAAAAAAAAGTTAGTTCTATTAGTTAACAACTGAAAAATAAACTTTGCAATTTAAAAACAACAACGGTACTGGGGGCTGGTGAGATAGCCCAGGTCTTGGATCCAAGATACGCCACTGGAGACAAAGGAAATTATATTGTTTGTGATTTTAAAACAAAGTGTGCACACACACACACACACACACACACACACACACACACACACACACACACACACACACACACACACACACACAACAAAGTATAAAACATATGAAATAACAAAATTTCATACCTGTTTGCTTCTAGTGACAAACATTATAATGCCATCTCTAAATGCTATATGTGCCGCAAAATTGAGTGCATCACTTAAAAGCTCTGCTGTCTGGTCGAGGTCAATTATCAAAGTGCCCAGTCGAGAGCCAAGGACGAACTGCCTCATATTCTCATTGAGTGTGCCAATTGTGTGACCATAATGGACTTTGGCATCAAATAAATCTTTCACAGTAAAAATATTGCGCACTCCAAAGAAATCATGTTGTTGTAAAGATTCAGGAATCACACTTTCGTTCTGCCCTGCAGATCAAAAAGTTCTTGCTAGTAAATTGGCTCAAATAATATAAAAATAAAAGGAAATGTTTCCATTTCCTTTACCTCTTGAGCTGAAACAAATAAATACGAATTTTGTTTCAGCTCAAGAGGTATGTTTTACATGATTTATATAAATGCCTTTAACATAATTCTAGAACTTTACCATCATCTTAACAGTACACACACACACATTTAAAGCAAGTATGGTTTCGGAATAAACAAAAATGATCAATGATACAAAGGAACATTTACGGAAAGGTGAATGAAATTATAATATAGAAGGTCATCAAAAGGTATGTTAAAAACATGTATGCAGTTACATAAAAAGTATAAACAGTCAGGGATGGAAAGTATTTTTTTTCAAGGGTAAAAAAAACCTGGTTAAAAAAATTGCACTGAAAAAAAAAAAAAAAAAGAGAGAAAAAAAAAGATTTTGCTCATGTTAAAATATAATATACTTCTAACATAAATCACTGCTAAACATAGTCATGGATGATTACATTTCAATTCATGCAGTGACTACTGATTTTATTAAAAAAATATATGTAATACTTCATAGTTCTACTGTAGAAATTTAACAAAATATCAACAAAGGGTTTGCTTTAGAAAAAATTCTGCTGATTTTCAAAATACTATAATTTTAAAAGCATAAATATTATAATCTTTTATTTATGTTATACACACAGTTACATGCATATAGTAACATGCTAGAAAAAATAAAATATTTATTTTATATAAATTGTGAATATACTTTCGAGAGAGAACTCAACACATACCTAAGAAGGTTTTAAGGGAAGACTGCTATAGGTGAACTTAGCCATGATACTCATTTCACATATTGTTCATAGAAAAAAAGCTTCAACTACGTGAATCACTACCTAGCTGTACAGGCAACAAATTTGCATATGTTCTATAGATTCTTGATGGCATTTTAAATTTTCTCGTGGATTATATATGTATCATAATCTTTTCAAATATATCTCATTTGGTCTGTATAATAACAGAGAAAAACAGTGACCATCAAGAATTATCCTACCTGGAAAAAGTATAACGGCAATGCCAACTACAAATTATATTATTGATCTTTCAGAATACAGAAATGGCAGTCTGTAATGTAATTACGACACTGAGATGGCTTTACAAATAACTCACTGCAAAGGATTCATAAAGCATGTACAAAGTGTTGATAGCAGCGATATGGGTAAGACTGATGATTTAACTGAAAGAGGCATGATAATGGGCACTAAGCAGGTAGGTAGGTGGAAACATACCAGAAATGGCACACCTTCTCGGCAATGCAAGAACAACTCTTAAGAGTGTACAATGAAAGGCACACAAGCAACAAAAAAGAAGTCAGCTGTCTTTTTCTAGACAGAAATAACTGGTTGATGTTTCAGGGCAATGGTGGCCGGAGAGCATTATCAGGCCTGTTTGTTGTACGGGTGTATGTAGCCTGGAATTCCGGATTTTCGTAATATTCCAAACCCGGAAATCCGGGTTTGGAAGTTTTATGTAGGAATTTGGGAATCCTCATTTATATCATTTCTGAAAATGCTATCAAGTGGTAATTAATTAAAAGTGCCTTTTCAGATTCAAAACTATTGTGCATGCTGAAAGGAAAGCTACATTTTTATCATTTTAGCAGCTGTACCTACAGTATATAAAATAATTTTCGTTACGTAAGATTCAATGAATCCAATGAGCTAAATGCAGAATTGACAAAAACCACTGTAGGATGTTATGGAAGCAGGACTTACAAGCATCCAGAGCTGAACTACTGATATCCACAGTTTGAAGTGCAAAATTTGACCTCAAAACTGCAATTTTTGAAGCCGAATTTCAGTTTTTGAGAGATATCTATCACTAATATCACATATGAAACTCAAAAATGCAATTTTCGAAAGATTATTACATACTGGAGAAAAAAATTGGTACTTAAAAAACGGCTCCAAGTTAAATTTCACTGGCACTAGAGGTTAATTGTTATGCAGCTAGTTAATATAACGTACAATATGTGTAATATAATATATAAACAATGTGTGTACCTGTATTATACATAACATTATTCAATATATGTATAAATTATATGCATGATTCATACATGTAACCCTGAGGTCAGGGTTTCTTGTTTCATCTCACAATCACCCCGGCATTATGCGAGGTTACACTTGAGCTCTATTGTGCCAGGTAACCAAGCAGTACAAGGGTATCGAGAGGACAATTTCAGCATACACAGCTTGCTGCACATTGGTGCGAACAGGCTATAACAGCAAAGACATCCCCTTTGGGTAAAAACCAACAAATTCATCTGCAGTGGGAACAGAAGCACCAAAATTGGATTCTTGAGGATTGGAGAAAGCTCACCAGACCCAATAAATAACATTTTCAGTTTTAAAATATATGCCGATGGATGGGCCAGAATATGGTGTAAACGGCATAAATTCATAGATCCCAGCTGTACAAGCTGGTGGAAGCGGTGTAATAGTCTGGGCTCTGTTTTCATGGGCACTGGGTCTCTTAATACCTTTGGAACAGCATTTGGAAGCCACAAGATATCTGAAATTTTAACATCACTAAAGATCAGGCACCCCTGTACATAATGTTTCTTGATGCAGAGGCCTATGTCCAGTAGTATAATGAACCATGCAACATGGTTTGGATTGTTACAGTAGTTCCAGGAGCATGGCAGTGTCCTGTCGAGAATTTTCATGTTCGTAAATCTCGGGGAAACTGATCACTTTGCTGAGATTTACTGCAGAAAAAAAAATATATAAATAGGATGAAAATTCTCTCCAGTCCGCACTTGAAAATTTCTGTTTGGAAGAGGCAGTGAAGTGAGGGAATAATGGCCATGTTCTTTCATTTCTCAGCCCTGGCCAGACAAACAAAATTTCATTTCAAAAAAAAAAAAAAAAAAGAAGAAGAAGAAGAGAGAAGGGGAATAATAAGAATTAAACTTTTCTTTGGGGATTAATTTACTTTTTACTCTTGTAAGATAGATAGAAAAAGGCGAATAAGGTGTAACCATCAACCTTTTTTTTCAAAAACAAAATTATTTGCTATTTATCATGGAATGAAGGGAAAGCGTTCTTGTAAAAATTTGTGCAAAGCCAAAATCTTTCTTTTACGAGTCCACCATTTTAGGCATTTTAGAAACCTCTAAGAAGAGACACAAAAGTTCTCTCAGGCAAGCGTCAGGCTATTTTTAGAACGAGGTCACTTCGACATGCAGAAGGCGATGATTTCCCCTGCGTGGAGGTCAGAGGTCACCCTGGCTGGCGTGGGGAGGTTCGTGTAGTATGCGGAAATGCCGTTGCTATGCGGAAGTTTAGCCAATGAGGGGTCAGCGGTTTCAAGCACCCAGCTTTTTTGGAGAAAGCACGCTCTTCTCGTTGTTGCTGGCCACGATGTAACATCTAAAAGAAAAAAACTCCGGTGAGGGGCCAGCCAGCCCAGTGAGGGGCTGGCCGGCAGGAAAAATGACGGCGCCGCTCTTGAGAATGGGTAATAGTGGCATGGGTACGCGCTGTGCTTCGTACCTTGAAGTAAGAAAAAAAAATTATTATTATCAAGATTTCCTGTACCGGAGATGAAATGTTCGCTGATTCATCCCTCTCATAGTGGATGACTGCAGTATTGAGCAGAATGGGAACAATGAGTAATTACCGAAAAATGGCCTCAGCTGGAGAATTTCTTCCTGCCCACCTGCATATCGGGGGGCCTGCCGACCCAAATGCTTTTGCCGCTCTGTTCAACATATAATGGAACGACTGAGATATGGAGAAGAAAAACAGCTTCCAGTGGTATGTTTTGGAACCCGAGATCACTGGAGGCATCATTAATGGCCATTGTTATTTTGGAAGAAGCCAGCCCCTCTAAGGAGGAGACTGACGGTGGGTTTGAAAAAGTCATAAAATCATGCCAAGACCCCTTCTTAAATGAGGGCTACAGAGAGATGTGGAAATGTTCTTCAGGAGAGGCAGTGGTTGTTTTCTTTTCCTTCTGTATTTGGGAAGTGAACACTTTTTGTGCGTGATGTGAGTCAATGTACTCAAGAGCATTGCTGTGCACAGTCCAAAAGGTAAAGAAACTTTTTGTTTTGGCATTTCAAAAGGAAGAGAAAAATACATCATGTTAGGGTTACTCTAAAATATTTAACATGTGGGTTTTTGACAGCGGGGCAGTGTGAAAAAAAGAAGTGTATATGTAAATATATGCATTCACCTTAAACAAATTTTTGTTTCGGTTATTTTATATATCACGTAGTTCCTTGGAGAAATTGTATTGTTGGGCAAGACAGTGGGGCAGGTCGGGTTTCAGTTGTAATCCATGCTTGGGTCAGTAAAATTAAAGAAATAAAAATGTAAATGTTTTTCATTCAGGTTTTTTTTATATATTTTGATGTTCGTGTGTTTTGTAGGAATGAAGCTTCATGTTTGGGTGTTGTGCTTAGTGGGGAAACTCCATGTCATTTTCTAGCAATAAGAAAATTTTAAATTAAGTGGAAAGGCAATGTATAATTTTACATGTGTAAGGAATATCTGAAATCCAAATTGTGTTTTAAGCTATTTTGAAGAACAACCTCTCAAACCAGTAATTTTTTTTTATTAAGGAAATTTAACTTTCTTTGTGTGTGGTAGCAGTTAATATTACATAAATAGCATTTGTATTTATGAGTATAGGGTAAGTGCCATGTAGTTTAAATTTTTCTTAGAGGCAGCTTTAGTATGATCAGAGTGTTTTGGTAAATTTAGGTGTACAATTATTCTTTAACTTTTTGTAGTAGTGTGGACTAGTTTCCAATATCAGTCAGTGGATCTGGAAAATGGATTTTCATGAGTGGGGTCATTAAAAAAGGCATGCATGCAGACTAGGGATTCATAAAGTGTTGGCATGTACATTACCATTGTGTAATGTTGGAATTCTTCAGGAGGTGATGATTTCTGGAAATAGATAGTTCTTCGATAGGTGTAATTTTCTGGAAATAAATGCTTCTGCGATGTAGTGTGTTTTCCTGGGGAAAAGGAGATTTAATGGTTTTTCTGGGAAATGAGTGATATAGAGTATTTTCTGGGAGGGGGGTGATATGGTGTAGTTCCTGGGAAAAAAGTGATATAGTGGATTTTTTCTGGAAATAATGATGTTGGTGTATTTTTCTGGAAAATAGCGTTATTTCTCCTGGAAGCTGTGGTGTGCCTAGGGAATGACAAGATAAGGGTATTTCTGGAAATAATGTGAGTCTTCGTATGGTGTTTTTCTGGAAGCTGTGTGCCCAGGGAAAAATAATTTTGGGCAAGAAAGTTCTTGCAGGGCGCTTTCCATACGTGGAAAATGCTTCGTGTCTGAAAGGGCATAGATGGAAACTATTGGGGGGATTGTTCTTCTACCCCTGGTAAGCCGAAGGCCAGTAGGAAGCTACTCCGAGCAAGGCGAGTTCATGAGTGTTGTCCCAAAACAGGAAGTGCAGAAAACAGTACAGGGTGATATGTCACACTTATACTCCCTTTTGGTGCATAGGCCTGATTGGATTCATGACCCAATCTCACCTTCAGCCTTAATAATATTTCCTCACAGTGAAAATTTTGTTTTCGGAGAAAGTGAGTCTGATTTAAATGAGATGTCATCTAGCCTGTGCCTGAATTTACTATATGGACCTACTAAATTGGTGAAAAACTTACATAGTGTACTTTTGAAAATGTAGATTAAGTTGATTTAGGAGTTACATGTCAGAAATAGTTGTGTATTTTAAAATTTTGCTGAATGGTAAGGATGACTATAGATATAAGTTCAAGTTCAGGAGTGTTGCAAGTTAGTGTTTGCCTTTTTTATTTGCATTGTAAGGTATTGTGTATTCAGGGCAAGCTTGTGTTAGGAAGGTTATTTGAATTTCTTGATGATGGTGTGAATTTTAATTATTTTTGACAGCGTTGCAAGTTAATGATAAATTTTGAGTTAAGTTAGTAAGATATTAAGTGCAGTGTGTTCAGTATAGTGTCTGGGAGCTATTTGGGTATCAGTTAATGCAGTTCTGTGCTATGAGATTTTAATGCAAATTTTCCTGTTAGTGTAGGATTGTTTACTAAAGTAACTTTTGGTTATTTATAAAGTTTTGCTCAGTTATTGTAATTTTAAAATTAATGTTGGATAAATAAATCTGGTCTGAGAGGGTTGTTCGTAAGGTTAAATGAAATCTGTTGAGGGGTTTGTGTATTCATTAAGCTGTAAATTCATGGCTGAGAGAGAGAAAGAAATAACATTTCAGTTATCAGAACCAATTCACAATGTTAAGTCTTACTGCGTCATCAATCAGGTGTTTATGTGATTCGCAAATCATTATTATTATTATTATTTTTATATAAATAAGGTGCCTGGTGCTACAAGCTAAGTTTTGTTACATAATTTGTGAACTTCAAATATGTGAGATATTATGCTAATACAAAGTAGTGTGTTTAAAAATTGTCATGTTCTGAAGGTCAAATTGTTAGTCTACTACTGGTTCCAGCTGTAATTAAGCTTCATTGAGTTTTCAGCCTGCCATACTAATTTAAAATCCTAATGAAACTACATGTTAGGCATAAATTTAAAAAATTCACATTTTGTGTGCAGAATTGTTTGTTTCTTTCGAAGCATCTAATCTGTGTGTCATCTGATATTTATAAGGCCAGTAGCCAAAGTTAAAAGAAATTTTTAAAATTTGAAAAGCTGATTGTGTCGAACAGAAAACATTTGTTGACGTGGGTATTCCTCGACTTCTTGAAATACTTTGTTGTTGTTGTTTAAATGGTTTAAGTTTTTTCAAATAAATGCAGGCCAAGTGGCCTTTCAAAAACCCAAACTTTGTGCAGTGAAGAATTAGTTGACTTAGTTGAAGTTCATCGCAGGGTCACGTGCTCATCCACCTTATCTTGCCTAAGGTAGGATACGTCCCAAGAATTTTGTTTTATTTAATAAATGCATTTTGTCCTAACCACTAAAATTTATCCTCACAGCCTCCAAAAGTTATTACACGTGTACATTGAATACCATCTATTTTTTTAGTGTTCACAAGTTTGGTACACATGTAGACAATAATTACTTATTTTACACTTGCAGGTGTCTCAACTCATCGAAAACTCAAACAACGCAAACCTTCAATAATAACTTTTGGAATTTTCAAACATCAGTGTTGCCTTTTATTTATATTTTCATTTATAATGGCCTTAAATAAATTGAATTTACTTTTTGTTTCAAAATGCATCCACCCATCTCCCAAATTTTAATTTTTACCTAAATTAAACATTTACCTCAATTTTGATATTTGCATAAATTTAAATAGTAATTATCCCCTTGCCAAAAACTATCTCCATAACAGCAGTGACTACTTAAAAGGGATAAAATGGCGGCCCCCACAGTCTTCAGAACGTAATTCAATTGAGTACCTGTGGGATGGGATTCAGAGAGCTGTTTGTAACAGAGGTGGTCCTCCAGCAAACATTTAGCATTTCACAGATGGTATCACATATACTTGGTTGAACATACCTGTAGAACAATATCAGCACCTCCCTGAATCCATGGCAGATCATATCGAGGCTGTTTCGAAGGCCAAGGGCAGTCCAACATATTAGATTGGTATTCCTAATAATTTGCTACTTCACTGTATATATAGCCATAGAAACATTATAAACCTAAAATGCCTCAGGCTACAATGGAAAACCAACACCATTTAGAAATATTTATCTCTACTGCCACCATACACAGCTTTCACACACCCAAGTAAATTCCCTGTTATACCATAACCAGGGATAGGAGAGCATTTGGAAGCTAAAAATAGAGATTTCAGAGACTATAATTAGAACAAAAGAGACAAAAAGAGACTACGATTACCATAGCTTTAACTTGAAAAAAACATTAAAAAAAAAAAAAAACCTAACAAAGGCTGGTTCAGTCCAAAATGAAATGTCAATTTATTAGTTCTGGCAGGTAAACTGCAAAACTTTTTCAGTTATAAGTAAATTGTTCACTTCATTCTGAACATGGATGGGGTATAGCCAAATTTTCTTTATTTATCAACATTACATGGTGTATTACAAAAAAATTCAAATGCAACAAAAAACTGTTTTTTATGCTTTTTGTGAAAAAAACTTGGTAATCATCGTGCCTTTTCTTTTTTCAACCACAATTTGCAGCTGTTGAACTTCTTTAAATTCTTTGCTCTCCAAGTCTTTCAGTGACCAAAACCCCTCTAATATACCTTGAGCCACTTGAATTTGCACAAAATCTCCTTTCCTTAAACCTTTTTTCATCTTTTATGTGGCATCTTTTAACAAAACATCTGCTGATTCTCTAGTGGTTTCAAGGTTCCTCTTCTTCTCTTTAAATGTATATTCCAAGTGTTGAATTTCTTTCTTAGAACTTTCTTCTTTTTGAGTCTTCTACCTTCATACGCTCTTCATTTCCTTTCTGATGCAGTTGTTCTTCCAGATATGCTTCGTAATGTTTATGAGTATTTTGTGCCAACGATATCAAAGTTTCTTAGTAATTGATACAAAGGAAGGGTTATTTTTATATTGTCCCATTCCATCTTTTATAATAAGAATTGAATTAAGTGTTCTCACAAACATCTGTCAACAATCATCAAGAATAAACTTGGAGGATGAAAATCTTCTCTCAATGTCAGCATTTCCATGCGAGATGCATAATGCTGATTTCACTAGCTTTGGAACAATGGGATACTTGGGTAATTCATCAGATGTTTTAAAAGAAAAAAAGTGATTCCAATATTTTTTTATTTCATTGGCATCAGATTCATCACTTTCCACCTGAAGACATTTCCACTCATCTAGGAGGCAATCAGAATCTTCACGAATATCCAAAGGCAGTGCTTTGGCAACAGTCACAATCTGTGTCGACAGCTTCTCGCTGTGTTTCTTTCTAATTTGTGTAGACATCCAAGGGCTTTTTAAAGCCTTAATGAAGGTGTGATGGCCTTTTTATAAGGCGTGTACAACCAGCAATATAGTGTGATTAGACATTTTTCTGAAAAATCAGTTTACATTTTTGATCAAGCAAAGAAACTTCTTTCATTACTTCTTCAGACACAGTAGTAGAAGACGGTTCTACCAAATTTATCTGATCAAATAAGTTCTTATTTACCCAGTCATACGAGTACAAATATTTTAAAGCATATGAATGGCAAATGCGACTGGCTAGCTTCTGCACTACTGACAGAAGTTCATTAAGCAAAATATGAACCAACAGACAGTCAACCTGAAAAGTTCTAGTGAATGTCTGAAAAAGTTTAGCAGATGAAAGAGTAAAATGAAGCTCAGATAACATCCCAAGTTTCTTTAACAATGTAACAACATTTTTAAAAGAGTTTCTCTGAAGATGCTCATTACTTTTTTTTAGAAGGTACAAATTTCAAAAAATACTGTAAAACACCAGGCCACTGTTTGATCAGTCTTTTCGCAGCATCAACAATAGTTAACCATCTAGAAGTAGTATGCTTAATGAATTTACGTGCAGGCAGTTTGAGTTCATTTTGGATAGCTTCAAAATCTTTTCATCTTGATGGCCAGTCACTAAAATAATAATGAATACTTATCATTAAAGAGGAAGCATCTTTACCAAAATTTTCAAGAGTTTTCAGAAATGCATTGTGGACAATGTGCATTGGGCAGGTTCCAATGTCCACCAATCCTTTGGACCTTATTTTGTCAAGAGTTCTTTATTGAACAGCCTATGCACATTTTTGTTAATGTTGGGACCATCTGAGCCTATCATTAAACAGGTTATTCAGTGGAAAATTAGCATGATCAATTGCTGACAAAATTTCAGAGTAGTGTTTCTGTGTCAGCTTTACTAAGAAAAATGTTTCTAAATGATAAATGACGTGAAACAACTTCAGTCCTGGCCTCTGACCAATAATGAACAATGTCTGCAATTCCTTTTTATTCTCAATATCAGTTGTTTCATCAAATGAAATAGTAACACTGTCAAACCTAAATTCTAGCATTTGAATCACGAAAATAAATGCCTAGTGCATCATTTATAAGGTACCACATCTTTTTTGGCCTGAGAGAGATGTTCGATGGAATTACTCCTAGAAAAGTAGTATCCAAAACTTCGTTCCAGTCACTGAAAGAATTAGCTGAAAAACTGCTGCAAATGTGTTTGAGCAGGGTTCCCGATAGCGTGCGCAGATGCGTGTTTCGCATAAAGAAGTTTGAATTTGCACAAGAAAAATAAAGTGACGCACGAAATGGGCGCACGAGTAGAAAGATTTCAATCGTGAGCTATTAGCATGGAAAATCTACGAAGGCGATGCCGTTTCAGATCACGTGTGCCGATTTCATGACATGACGGTACAATCCTATTGTTCAGTCACGTGTGCCGATTTCATGACGTCACGGTACAATCCCAGTATTTCCCTTCCGGTCGTATATAAATGGATTACAGGATAATCTGCGTAGAGTGGGGCCACGGGTGGCCTAGTGGGCAACGTTCATGACTGCCACGGAAAGGACCTCAAGTTCGATCCCAGGCAGGTACGAACGCTCGATCCACTAAATATCCGCCGCGTGTCGGATGGGCACGTTAAGCCGTCGGATCGCGGGTACTGGCCCTCCGGTAATAAATAAAGGCGTCTTCCCCCACCTTTCTACTTTGCTTCCGTGTCACTTTCCTATTGGGCACTCTAGCCTAAATCTCTCAGCTTCCTATTTCTAAGGGTTGTTTAAGACCTGGGGTCAGATACTCCCTTCCTAAAATCCTCTACATATGATCATCCGCATAGAGTGCGACGAGACGAAAGCCCACGCGCTGCTAAGGTAGTTATTCTCGTTTATAGTAGCCCACGTGTTGCTGAGTTAGTTAGGTTTATAGACCTCGTGTTGCTAAGTTATTCACTTTTGTAGATTTGTTTGTTCTAACATAACACAATGGAAAAGTTTCTCATTAGAAAGAGGAAGCGTTCTACTGACGATTCTGCAAGTTCGGCATTGAGTGCTACGATTTTAAACAGTGAAATATTGCCTGAGAAATGTAGTGAGGCTGTTCCTGCTGTACCTCCAACTAAATTAAAAAAAAAATCTTAACTTTCAAGAGAAATGGCGCAAAATGTACGACTGGCTTGAAGTCGAAACCGACGAAAATAAAACAATTTTGATGTTTTGTTCATTCTGCAAGGCGTCATCAAAACCAACGTTATTTGCAAAAGGTAAGTTAATGCCATTCATTATTTTATCAATATTTATATAAATGGTCTGTTTTTTCTCATCTGAAGAACTCTTTTCTAAAATTTGGCTCATGCTTGTATTGATACTGAGAATTTTTTTTTTTTTTTTATCCTGTCATAATTTTTGGCTAAAAGCAGCGGCTCATACAGTGTTCAAGTGATTCTTTTTTTTTTTTTGAAGTTGTAAAGGTCCCTATGTTTATTTTATTATTCATTGTTGTGAAAGGAGCCAATTCGCTCAAACGCTTTTGGGATGGGAAGTTAATATCCTCATTGGTGTCGTGCGCATTGCGGTCGTGTTTGTAGCGGTCATCTAAAATTCGTGCTCCTAGCGGTCATATATTCTGCCCCCCCCATTGTTCAATTCGCTTCTTATTTCTCTTCAGAATTTTATCCCTATTTATATTACTTTTATATTATTAATATATATTTAATTTGTAATTTTCTTTAACACTTTTACCCAAGGCTTGGGACTGGGCAATGCGATATTTAACATTGGCGGTTTAAAAATTACAGGTAAACACCTTTGTCATTATATTCAGGCAGATATGAAATCATCGGCGAAAAAAAAATCTCAGTGTTACTGTCCCCAGTCCATCTTTGTTACGTAGCTCAAATACGTATTCATTTAAAATATTAGAAATGCGTTTGTCTAAATTTATGTACGCTCTCCTTCGCTTGACCTTGGGTTGTCAAAGTTCTCTGGATTTAGAGGTATGTGATACTTCACTTTCCTCCATTAAGTATTTGAATAAAATATGAACGTTTAGTTGGTTTCTTCCTATTTTCCTGTTTAATTTTCCATTCCAACCTTTGACAGCTTCCTATTTTCATGTTCCAACCGAAGTCACCTTGCCGTAAACCAGAAATGCTATTTCCCCTACCTCATTGTTCGCAATGAGAGAGAATTCTTTCTTAGAATTGTTGTAAAAGAAAACAAAGGGGAGGGGAGAAAGACAGCAGACCAGCTGGCGACAATAGATACGAGATGAGTGATTTCCTGCAGAGTGGTGGGGAAGTAGGGTTGGTCACGCCACCAAAAGAAAGAATGTTGAAATTCACGGGGGATACAAATGAAAATCAAGAAGCAATTTCGCATTTCAATGAACGTAACAAATAAAATTGGTAACTCAAAGTTGTACTCTAAAGGGAACAAAATACGGAAAGAGTCTTTGTGACGATGCTAAGCAAAATACCTTAAGCCGCTGAATGAATGATTCCTTTTTTTTCCCACTAACCTAGTAAACCGCCATAAGAAAGTTCTGCAGTTGCCCTTTTTTTTTCTCGTTGTGGTTTTAACATTGTGCTTAGAAGGGGGGGGGGTTCGGTCAGATTTATGGTGACACATCTTCTCTCAACCCAACTGCAGAACTTGTAAAACACGTGTTGCCTGGGCAACCTATTTAGTGTGAGCAGCAGCTCATGCAACATCATGTTACCTGGTAGGGTTTTTTTTCTTTTTTATCCAAAACATTAGAGGAGCATTATTGCGAGTGAACTGAGAAAATATTTATTGCCTAAATCCCACTGTTTAATACTGTGAGGAACTGAATTTTGTGCGTGTGTAATAAAATTGATTTATCATTTTGTTATGCCATAAAATTCAAGATACCAAATTAAAGATAATGGTGCCAGGCGTTTTTTAAACAACCTACTAACCACCATCAGTAAATGTAGTCGATATGTGAGTGTTTCAGAGTTATTAACTGTTTCTTACATACATTTTTTTTTAAACAGATCCAGGCCTTGAAATATCTGGTTGTTAGTATGCCATTGGCGACTGAAGCTTCTTTAGTTGAATTTAATGGATTAACAACATTTCAGCCTTGTAGCTAAAACAGAGCGACGAGACTTTCGTTGCAGTTTGAATACGTTTGTGGTGTGAGTTCACGAAGATTTGATGAAGGGTGGGTCAGAGCCTTTTTCAGTTACTCAATCTTTAAAATAAAAAAATGGTCATAGATCAACATCAGTAACTATTTCCAGATTAGTGTTGTTCCCTTTCCGTACAAATTGCACATAATTTCACGTTTACCTGCAAGTAGGAACCCCCACGGGCAACTTTGCTGTTCATCACTTCAAGTACACTGAAGAGCAACTGAATTAGAGATACCTGTCTAGTGACGAGTAGCACCAAGGTAAGTAGAATATAGAAGGTAGGTCTATAAGCCGGTCGAGCGGTATTGGCTACTCGGTACCACACCCCTGTGACGTCAAAGGTGCAAAGCAGCTAAGGACCGAAGTATTCTGTTTAGCGTTTTACAAACTTTTGAGAGAAGACTTTGGGTGTAAAACTTCAAGACTTTATGGAAAATGCTTAAATAAAATATTTCAAAATATTTTACACTGCGTTAATGGAGAGTATCTTCAAATACAAGGCAACAAAACGTATTTCGATTTCCAAAAGAAATATAAATGTATTGAAAAAAATGTCAAAAAATTAAAATTTGCACTTAGAAACTTTTTAGAGTAAAAACTAAAATCGCAGTAAAATTAATTATCTAAGTAACTAGTACTTTAAAAAGAAATACTGCCATTCACTATAAACCATACAAATACCTTCGCCATTTTTTTAAACTAAAGATTAAGAGCTATGAAAGTTGATAAATTTTGTGTTTGATTTTCAGCTGTGTACATGAAATTTATAGTTATTTTCAAACTTTCAGCTGGGCGCTGGGTGTTGAATATTAAAAAAAATAATTCATTCCGTGAACGCGTTATTCTAGTTACAATAAATAAAAGATCAAATGTGGTGTGTTATCATACAGATGGCTGCAAAGAGCGAGAAACAAGATCTCTACATTCCGGATGAAAAAGATATTTCGATGTTTATGTTAAGATGCTGTATGATATGATATGTAACATTTAACAACTGTGCGTATATTTCTTCATTTTCAGAAAAAAATTGCTGCATTTTAGGTAACAGAAATGCAAAGAATATACCTTTTTGAGTTTGAAGTACCTCTCATGACGAGCTTGTTTTACTTTTGAGAACTTTTTGCCCACTGTTTATTTTTTATTTTCATATTAATACTGAAGTTTCGATCGTAACTCAGTCATACAATTATTAAGGAATTTAATCCTAATAAAAACGCTCAATTTTGGGTGAAGATGTACGAATTTTTCATTCATCTCTGGAAACACCTTTTTGAGTTCCAAAGATAAATGCTTAACTATATGATGTTTCGCAAGTTGTTTTCCGTGGACTTTCAAGAAAACACTTTCAAATTTTCGAAGAATTTCCATACAAGAACTTGCAAGATACGTATGATCACCTCTGCTGATATGCTTTTTGAAAAATTCTACTCAAAGTTTCTTTTGCTTTTTTCACCATTTTCCTCAGCAATAAAAGATTTTTTTTTTTTTCAGCAATGCATTTTTAGATTGTACATTTCTAGCTTTCAAATAATTGATTTTAGCTTTGGTTTTACAATACGTAACTTAGAATCGTAACTCAAAATTTATTTCGATCGTAACTCAGAATTTATTTTATTGAGGTTTTTTACATATTTTTAATGGTGCAATTTTCTTTCCTTATTCTTCTATTTCGACTTTCAAGCTAAATGAAAAAAATCACTTTCAGCTAGTCGTCAACAGACTGAACTTGCAAATCTGAACTTAAAATTCTGCATTACTTCTGAAAAAAACTGCTGACATTTTTTTTTTTTTCAGCACGTTATGAGCTTTTTTGCTTTGTGCTTGAAGCACAACAACCAAATAGATTAACGTGAGGAATCACACCTGTTTTCAGGCGAGGCGAGGATTGCAGCATGTTAATTCACTTTTATAATCTCTTTCAAAATCCTCATCAAAATGGGCACAGCATATTTTGGCGTTGTCAGTGTTAAATGCATCTTTTTGTCGACATGAGTTCATCCGGGCTTTTCTCAAACTGCCCTTTGGAATCCGATGAAAATTTAAGTTGGAATTTTTCGATCTTTTGCTGTTGACACAACACGCAACAGGGCATCCAAGCATATCCATTAATGCACAATGCACAAAAAGCTGCTTTGACCAAGTATATTAATAAAAAATATATATAAACTGACTATTAACTCACTGCAAAAATGTGTATCATTTGCAAAATACTGGACAAAAGTCGTTGAAACTTGGCATACATTCTAGAAAGCACACGCACCTTACGCAGGATGTCAGTCTCAACTTTGACCCATTGCTAACTCCGTTTGCACCTTTGACGTCACAAAACTCATCCTACCTGAGGGTTTAGAACTACTAGCTTCGAAAACCTGCTCTCGGACCTACCTTCTATATTCTACTTACCTTGGAGTAGCACCACCTTTCGCCCTGACGACAGTGGCGTTTCGTCTCGGCATGGACTCGACAAGACACCAGAAGCGTTGGGAAGCCATACGGATCCACGACCCCTGAACAAATTCCCACAGTTCACGAAGATTTGATGGAGGGTGGGTCAGAGCCTCGAACATCTCTCTCGAGGGCATACCAGATGTGCTCGATGGGATTGAGGTAAGGTGACCTAGCTGGCCAAGGAAGCGAGGTCATGTCGATGGAGTGTTCATCCAACCATTTGGATACAATTCGAGTGCAATGGCATGGTGCATTGTCTTGTTGCAGGATGAGGTCCCCAGTGGGATGTTGAAGACGCACAAACGGGAGCAAATGGTCGTCCAGGATATCCCGGTAGCATTGACATGTGAGGGACGATGTCACACGTACCAGGAGTCTCATTTCAGTCCATGTAAACAGTCCCCAGATGAGAATGCCCCCCCACACACACACACACCAGCTTGAAGAGTACCCTGCTGGCAAGAAGGATCTATTGCTTCATGTGGTTTGCGCCATATTCGTATCCTGCCATCCGCATGTACCAACGTGAATCTCGACTCATCAGTCTAGGCAACATTTTTCCATATGTCTAGGGTCCAGTGGTGATGTTCCTGCACCCATGCTAATCTTTGCACTCTGTGATGTGCGGTCAGCAGCGGTACCCTCGTGGGACGATGGCTTCTGTACCCCATAGCGAGGAGATGGTTCTGGATGGTGTGGCTGCTTACACGTTTTTGTGCACCAGCGTTAAATTGCTGAGTGATTTCTTGCACTGGGGCCCGTCTATCCGCTGTTACAATGTGAGCTAGCCGACGATGACCCCGCTCATACACGGCAGTTGACCCTTGCAGGGATGGTTTTACCGGATTCGATGTACTCACGGTACACCCGTGACACAGTGGCTCGTGAAAATCCCAGTGCGTGCCCGACTTTCGAGATGGAGCCATTCGTCGGGCCCCGACAATTTGCCCATGATTAAATGTGCTTAGATTCTTCGTCTTACTCATACTGCGTCCGACTCTTACTGATTCCCGTTACATCACTCCTTATATTGTCAGATCGCTGCATACGTCATGTTGTTTCCGTTTACAGGGCCGCCCACAGCTCCACATTTGCATAACACCAGCTGTCTCTAATTCAATTGCTCTTCAGTGTATATTCATGAGGGACGATGAACATATCAATGTGATAAATATGCATAAAAATTTGGGAAACCAATGAGCATTATCAGTAATTACAATGTGTATTTTATTAAATTGCAACATTAAACGATATTTCTCTGCCCTACACATGCCCCTTTTCAACGTCTGTTGCATTCGAATCGCTTTATTTTAAAAGGGGACTTCTAAATTTTTCATTGATTTTAACTTATTCGAATTTTAAGAAACTGTATGGAATGGGTTTCAGGTTTTGATACACTAAAATGTGAATTAGCATAGGAACTAATACAAAGTGTGCACCTTGAAATAAAGAAATTGCACTAAAAATTAGGTTTTTTTTTAATTTCTCCTGTAAAATTAGTAGAATGGCAAAGCCCTCTTTTAAAATAAAGCTATTCGTTTACATTATGTATGTTTTTATTTGTGTTAAACATCTCGCACCTTTTTGTTTTTATGAAAGATAGTATATTTTCAACTACATTTTTTTCTTTTAATTTTTGAGCTCCATTAACTTAAGGGTCATTCCATACTATTTCAACAAATTTACATTAAATTGGTTGCTGACAAATTTTTAATCTTTTTTTTTTTTTTTTTTTTTTTTTTTGCACAGTTGTTTATACATTTTTAGATATTCAGAACAGATTTCATAAAAAAAAAAATTATGACCATTTGGTGGGGAGGTCCTTGGATACGCTTGTAACACCTCCATTTTTGCAGTTGCAAGCATTTACGTCAAATGCTACAACTTTCCCCCTAATTTAGGTAATTTGAAAATTCCGAAACCACTTAGAATGAAATGGAAATGCTGATTATTTTGGTTTACCTCTTTTTTTTCTTTTTTTTTTTTTTTTATAGTTATTTGAAGTGTTTTGGAAATTTTATTGGTGGTCAAAGTTGGCTATTGAAATTTGCATTTTTTCAATTTCCGAGCCAAAGTTTCATCAGGAAGGGGACAAAACACTCAAACCAATTTTATTTTGCAAGAACCATGGTAACAGTAGATTTTACCTAGGGTGAGAAAACTGGCATTATGAGCCCTTCCAAGATTTTTTTATATTTAAACAAGAAATTAAAAATATTTTATGATATACAAAGCTCTCATGATGACTGCTTTCTGCGCAGCACATAGTTGTGGCCCTTATCTGATGTGGATATTAATCCAAAAATATAGTATTTTTAGTTGTTATAACACTTTTTTGTTCAGTGTTCTTTATATTGCTTCTCAAAATGGGGTTTTTTTTAGGAGGATGCACTACATATAAATCATCAACATTGCAATGCCATAATAACAGTGCAGATCTTTTACATGAAGTTCAAGATTCTAAATCTAAGAAAGAAATGGGAATGGCACTGAGTAAAGCAGCAGTCAAAAATCAAGATTTTTTAATTTCTTGTTTAAAGTCAGCACTTTTTATTGCTGTTAATGAGTTGCCTAATTCAATGTTTGGCAAATTACAAGATTTTGTTATTTTACAAGGCTGCTCTGATGCACAATCTGAAAATTCTGTGCAGTACAGACACAGTGAATCAGTAAATGAGTTGCATGAAGCAACTGCCACTGTTATAAAAGATGAGGTTCTTTATGACATAAGTAAAACTAAGGTTGTTTCCATAATCTGTGATGAAACATGTGACACTATATCAATGACAAATTTTTAGATAATGTACAGATAACTGATGGAACTGCTGTTCTTTAATGGGATGCATTAAAAACGTTTTTGAGCAAAACTCCATACCATTCAAGAAATAGTTGCTCTGGGATGTGATGGGGCTTGGTAAGAAGACGGGTCTTTTAGCCCAATTAAAAAAAGAAAATACTTATCTAGTAGCTGTTCATTGCAGTGCACACAGATTATTGGTGCTGCAGCATGCAACAAAAGATGTACCTGCGAGCAAATCTTTCATACAGTGAAACACTGAAGAGTATATTTATATATTTTAGTGCCTCTGCAGTGAGATGCTCCAGTTAAAAGAAATTCAAAAGTTATTAGAAAGTCCGACACTAAAATATGCAGAACTGCATAGTGTAAGATGGTTATCAATGCAGAATGCTGTTAACATTAATTTTAAAACAATGGATGTCCTGATTGTAGTTTTAGAAGCAGAAGTCTGTATTGGACGAGATACCATAACACGGGGTTTGTTAAAAGCTGTGAAGACTGTTAGATTTATGTACATAACTCACATTTTAATGGACATATTGCATACATTTTCAGTATTGAGCAAAATCTTCCAAAAAGATGTATCTGATTTTTCACTAATCAAACCTTGTGTTCAAACAGCATTAACTAAACTTAATAATCTGAAAGAAAATGTTGGCAAAAGTGAAAAGTTATTTTTTGATGATGTTTTAAATTATGATCAAAATGTAAATGATGAATTTAAGGATTTTTAGTCTGTTTCAGATTGCAGTGATGATGGAACAGTGCTTAACAGCAATTATTACTGTACACTGAAATATCACTTAAAAGCAACTGATAAAATCTCACAAGATGAACTTACCAAAATAAAACTAAAATTTATTGATTCAATTATAGTTGGCATGCAGCTCAGGTTTTCAGAAGAAACTATGTTTTAGAATGCTTTTCTTTTGCATATGAAGAATTTGTTTTGAAGTTGTTAGACCACAACAAAGGTTTTGAAGATTTGAAATGCCTGTTGAGTGAATATCCAGATATATTTATTCTGCTAAAAAATAGCTATGCTAGTTTTAAATTTGCTGATGTTGCAGAACTTTTCATCTGCAGGTATAAAGATGTGTATCCAAGCACAGTGTTGTAAGAAATTGCTTTGGTTGTGCCAATAAGTTCTGCATCAGTAGAGCGATCTTTTAGCACACAAAATCGAATAAAAGATAAATTTCGCAACAGACTGAAAGAATCAACTTTAAAAAATTTGATTCGAATATCAGCAGCAAATGTAACACTAGAAAGCTTTCCATTTCACAAAGCTGCTGAAATATTTAATAACAAAATTAGAAGATATGAATAAAATATTTATATTATTTTTGTGTTTGTTCACCCCTCCCCCTCCCCATAAATGTAGTATTTTTCTCGAAGTTTACGATTGTTTAAAATTCACCCCGATTTTTCAAAATCACCCCCAGAAAAAAGCCTGGGGGACAATTTTCACCCCTGATTCTGGAACCCTAGCGAGAACCCTGTTGAGGGTAAGAATTATTTCAGCAGTGGTTGCTTTGTCTTTTGAACTCACTAGCCCTAATTAGGCATTTTGATTAGTGCTGTTGGTAAAGAAGCTACAAGATTGCTCTGCAACATTAAATGCTGTAGCTGACTAGCACAAAGTCATCTGTTTTGGATTCAAAACCTCCAACGAGATTTTCTTATGTTTGAAGCCACCAGCATGATGTAATAATGAGTGAACACTCTTGTTCCCAATGTTTATCACAGCAATACATAATTTACAAAAAGCCTAAAACTTACTTTTTGTCTAACAAACCACAATGAAAGTTCGTGACCATTACTGTCTTCTTGTTTCAACCAAAAGTCTCGAAATTTGCATTTGCCCATAATGAAATCTCAGATTTTTTTCACTAAAATGTTTAATTAAAACGAACAATTAAAACACCAAAATACTGCACTAGCTCCTCTTGAATTTTTACACTATCAATACTAATGCTATAATAATACCAATACTGTCATAGCTTGCATAAAAATTCTTCACTCAAAGTGCCTGGAACAATAAAAATACATTTCATTAGACACATACAAAATTAAGACCACAGATTTCAAAAGTGCTCACTTCTCAAATTAAATCGAGAAGCACAAATGAAACCAAAACACACCTTAGTTAACCTTCATTGGGGTTACTATACAATATTACCTAAGGTTAAACAAATTTGAGAAAATAAGACAAAGAATTCAGGAACAAATCCCTTAAAAAAAAGAGATTTTACGAGACTTGATTACAAAAAAAAGATACTTTAAGAGACAAGTTGGAAAAAAGAGACTTTTAGATAAAAAGGAGACTCACTCCTATCCTTGCATAACTGAACATTATTTATGTACACTGAAATGAAAATACAAACATACATGCAACAAGCCATCATCACAATATAAGGTTTCTGTTCCAAAAAATTGCCCAAAAATGCACATCTGGATTACACATAAATACCAAATATTCACGAGGATGACTTTTTTCGACAGGGAAAGAGATCAAATCCATTAGCGCACTGTTCTGACAGCATTCCAAGAAGTGACTGACTGCACACACTAGGATGGGCTGAAAAAAGGCACTTTTTAAATATTTGTTTTTAATTTGAAAGGCCTAGTGCAGAAAAAGTGCCACTTGGGCTCATGAGTTGCAACACAGAGAAACTTTAAGATCGGTCAGTATTTAGAGGTCCCACTGCGGCCTCAAAATGTAAAATTTCAATAAAAAATAAATAAATTATAGTATTTTTTTTTACATTTTAAATTCTTTTTTTATTCCAAAGGCCTACTGTGGAAAAAGGCCCACACAGGTTAATGAGGCACCATGCAAAAAAGTTTGAGATCGATGAATATTTAAAGGTCCCACCGAGACCTCAAATTATTCAATTTCAATAAAAAAAAATCGAAGAAATTTCAATGCTTTGTAATTTTGTTGTTTTCGTTCATTTTTATTCTCAAGGCCTATTAAAGAAATGTTATGCAGGCTCAAGAGTTACCCCACAGAAAAACATTTGAGATTGGTTAACATTTAGAGGCCCCACTGGGGCCCAAAAGGTTTCAATTTCGGTGAAAATGCAACTTCATAAACAGCAATTTGCTATTTTCTGGTATGTCAATCTGTTAATCTTAATGCATCTGAATGGAAACTGTGAGAGTGTTTGTACTCTTTACTTGTTTCTGTGTGAAATAATTAATAGAAACAAACGGAAAACTTACTACAGGATTGTTGCTGCATGGTGACTTGTCGAGCGCTGACTCCAGCCCAACCCTACAGCTGCACAACACCAGTTATGTTTTTACCAATTGCCAGTTATAAGAAAAAAATTGGGATTTATAGCAGAAAATCGGCATTGCTTTGCTCAATGCAATTCTTTCTCTTATGTAGCTATCTATCTCTGGCCACTTCATTACACACTGATGCAGAAGCGTCGCTTACTGGACGGATTACTCTCTCCACGGCCTGGGTATGACAAGGTAACTCTGGTTAGGTATCTTAATATTTGCTGGTTTTTCAGAGTTGACCATACAGTGAATGTCTCCGTTTGAGATGTGTTTCGTGAGTGGGGATTCACTGAGCACACGCGTCTGCCAGTCAATCATTTCGAAGTAATTCTGTAACATCAAAATTGACAGAGGGAATCTTGAAACCTCTTATTTCAGTACCACAACTACTACTCGTTTCTTCTCATGCACGAAGAATTCACAGCAGAACAAGGTGTTGGACATGCATGTGGTAATCTGTAAGAATTGACTCTGAATGAGTGAAGTAGGCGTTCCTCCTAATTATCTTGTCTACAATATTCCTCAAATTTGTGGGAAGTTCCTGTTGAAGAAATTTTGTTTAATCTTCCTTCGCTCTTCAACTGGAACCAAATGAATATATCTGGGTAAAGTCTTGAGTGATTTGTGGGAAAGGTACCTTGTTAATCATTTGCCGTAGGTGTTGTGAGACCGCTTGGCATAAAGGATTGCATTTGATTTGGAACCACACAGCAGTGCATACTTTCATAATAAAGGTGATGAGATAGTAAAGATTCTGTGATGGCATAGGGCTGCCGACGTACAACCAAAGCACTCTGTTAGCTGTAGTTGACCAGCGTGCATGTGATAGCTTTTCCGGACTCTGTTCTGCAAGATATGGAGAACAGTAACCCGAAGAAATCACTCTGCAAATGTTTAGCAAGTACTTCTGGTCTGCACTGAGGTTGGTGTCATCCACTTTAGGAGGTTGCACCTCTACTTTTTCATAAGGAACAACAGGCAGCTTCTCACAGTCCTCTCGTTTCTTCCCAATTGGTCCATTGTTGCTGTAGGGCCCTGTGGTTAATCCACCATCAAGTTCACACAACACATGTCGTAGGGGAAGTTCATTCGCATATAGCATACAAGCCAGCCAGTGGAGGGAACGTCCCAGCTCCTCTTCAGCAGTCAAATCACTCCTCTGTGTATTCCCGCATTTACCTTAGTGCCATCACATCCGATAGCTAGTAAATCATCATAATAATTATTATTATTATGCAGCAGATGTTCAATCATGCACTTCTTTATATTGTCTGCAGTAGGGCTGCCATCTATAGTGGAATGACCATCGTACACAGAACCAGGTTCTTCCAACATTGTAATGTGCTCTTCTGGTTTTGTTCGCCTGTAGAACTTACTTCCTTTCTTAACTTGCACTACAATGTTATCTTTCTTACCATAAAAAAATAATGCTTTTAAATTATGCATCTCACTGTGACCGTTCTGCCTAAGAGTAGATCTTGTCTTTTTCCTCTCTCTTCTAACTTTATTCCTGTCTATTACTTTTGATTTGTCTTCTTCTGTCACCAAATGAAGATCTCCCATTAGAGTGGAAGCTACTATTGCTGCTTCTCTATCAGAAACTCCAGTCCTGTCACAAGCAATGGCCAGTGAGCTCAGTTTGTTTTTCATTTAGTTGCATGACATCTGCGTGACCTTATTTTTCTTCGGTGTCAGTCGCTGGTATTTATGATGTGGCCTACTCGTCGTCTTCTTCTGATGCACTGCTACTTGAGCTTACTTTTGTTAGACCCTGACACTATAAATCACTGAGATAGAGGGGTCAACTGTCTGCGAGGATTTATGTGCTTCTACATTTACTACATGTCTGGAAACCTTTCTCACTTCCATAGCTTGTAGTTTCTTTGAAATGCATACGTCCAAGTTTCCTATCCTCATCCGTCTGTGTGCCCTTAGATCCAAAATGAACTCTCTCTCTCTCCGGAACTTTACGGTTTTTCAGACAATAACACTTATTGAAATCCAAACACTTATAAGGCAGAAATGTCAAAAAGAGTATTGTTAGCATCAGTCTGGAATTTCTTAACACTATCAAGAAACAATCTGCTTTTCCTGGTCTTTATATTTTAAAGGATACTTCAGTATTTATCATGATGGAACCGCATTATGCTGACAATTCTTTTTTGTGAAACTGTAGGAATTGAAGCTTTCTCCCAAAGAACAACAAGTTTTCCTGCCACTAAATGTGGCAGATCCCTACAGCCATCACAGTGAGAATAATTGCCAGTGAAACACGTAATACACAAAACATTAGAATAATTCTTGATATCCTCATATCACGCATAAGTTACCTTAAAATTTATAAGTGGTGGAACGTTTCGATAGTGACTTCTACCTTCATCAGCCATGGAATGAAACACATTGCTGATGTTAAGAAATGCAACCCTTCCACCTCCCTTTCAATTTTAACCATCAGTGATACATCTGCGATTCCCAAATGGCAAAATGTTAAACGTGTCGCTCCGTTCGGGAATCGGAAAGCCCTCAAGTACCGCAAAAGCATTGAAATCTACCTTACCCCTGCAATACAGACGCACCTTTACATACCTATCATTTGGAAGGCTATTTTGAAATCTGGCAACAACTGATGCTCATACCAAGTGTTTCATTCCATGGCTGAAGAAGGTAGAAGTCACTACCGAAACGTCCTACCACTTATAATTTTTAAAGTAACTTATGTGTCATACGAGGATATCAATAATTATCCTAACAGACATTTCTTTGCTGTTCTTTTTCAAATGATTGTCTGAGCCACTGGTAGTATTTAAAAACGTCTGACTGAAGTGGAAGCATATCCATCGGCAAGTCCTTAGGTGTGCCAAAAATTTTGCGTTTTGGAAACTTCTCTCCCCTAACAGGTCTCTCGTCATGATGAACCTGCAGATTCTCTACAGAAGAATCTGCCATTTTTAAATGCCTAACACAAAAGTCATGCAGATAAAAATTGGATTTTCGTTTGGTACTTATCGAGCGCATTCCCTTTGCTACCAAGGCAACGACAAACGATGTGAACAGAGATGCACTTTCTGCAGCTGTCATGCAAATATCATAGGCAAGTGTTCTCCGTTCTATGTTCCCATTTCTCAAACGGTTACGTAACCCTGGGCAAAAGTCTCTGACCCACCCTGTTCAGAACAGCATCATTCTGTGTTATTAGATCCCAGTACTACTGTCTGGTGGACAGCAACGACTAATGCATAACTTGCTGTCTATGCATTGCACAATTTATCCTCCTGAGAGAGGAGCATGGGGGAAGGGGAATAACTGATTCTAAGATTCTAACAGCCTTGCCATCCGAAGATATAAACTTGCACTTAGACAATTAAACAATGGATCCATTCAAACTATCCATGACTCATGACTGAGGCCATTTAGTATGCTTTGCATCCTGCGTTGGCACAGTATTAGAAAAAGTATGGAATTTGTACCGAATTCATCATCACTTTCAGGCCCCAGTGTGTTCTCTAAATATTGACCTCTCATTTTTTTTTTTTTTTTTTTTTTTTTTTTTTTTGCCAATTTATAACATTTGTATGCCATCTTTACAGCATTAGAATATTTAAGTAAGTAAAAATATTAAAAACTACAGACTTTTTAAAAATGTTTTTTGTTCTGAAACTGAAAAACTTCAACACTCCAGTGGGACCTCTAAATATTAACTGACATTTAAGTTTTTCTTTATTGGTTACTAATCAGCCAAGATGGCACCTTTTCTGCTCTAGGCCTTTCTGATTTAAAAACCTTTTTTTTTTTTTTTTTTTTTTTTTCGACCCACCCTACTGCACACCTTTGAGTTGTTGAAATATGTTGATGCTGGAGGTGAATGAATTAAATGTATTTAGTGACATATTCATAACCATTCATTCACATATCAAAATTCACTTACAGAAGTATGCTGATACTGGAGGTGAATGAATTACCAGCAAATGTACTTCTGCAATATTCCTAACCATTTATTTACATTTCAAAATTTTCAGAGGATCTCTTGTATATGAAGAATAGGCTGAACTTCCTAAAAATGATGCTGAGGTGGATATGTGGTGTTATCTATTAGAATACAGTTCAAAATGATAAGAAGGCAATAGTTAAGTCACACGGGTTTTGGAGAAAGTCCAAGAAATAAATCTGTGCTGGTGTGGACATGTATTTAGGAAGAACAAACAGTACATGGATACAGTTTAATGAATATGGTACTACCTAGAAAGCAGTGCAGAGAAAAACCCAAGATGAGATCAAAAGATTGCCTGAACAAGACAATGATAAAAATAATTTACTGTAGTGTGACAATACAGAACAAACTGCATACAGAAATAATATCCCTAACAGCAATCATGCCTGACAATTTTGGGGGACAATGTTGTAGAAAAAGAATACTTTCCAGGGCTTAAAATTCAAATTTGAAATGGAAGGCAGTCTTCCCACCTGTTTGTAAATGGACGGGATTGAAAATTTCTAGTGGGGAGATTTTGAATATATGACTTAATATTAAAATTTAAGACTCTGGGAAAACATTAATGAATTTTAAAACAATACGATTATATGCTATGTTTGGTTTTTGAAACAAGCAGGTGAATTAAATCAAAATATTTACTACTATTCCATCTAACACAAATCACGATAAATTAAAATATTTACTACCATTCAAACTAATACAAATTAACATGATTCATTTTACAATATTTTTTCATTTGATATCATAAAATTGCACCTCAATTATTTGTGTCTGTCTTTCATTATTTACCACAGTTAGCAAGCTTTGATCAGCTGGTTTTCTGAGAGTTTTATCTGGCCTAATTTCAAAAATATGCATTAAAATTTTTGTTGCTCAACAAATCTCTAAATTTTAACTTAATTCTGTTTTGCGTGCTAAATTCATGTTCACATGGCACATTTGTTAAAAGCAACACAAGAACTACATGCAGAACCTTTGACATTAATGGAAATGTGTGTAGATGATTGCTTACAAAACTCTTACAAAACTTTGGAAATTGGCCCATATACTCTTCATTCTTTACAGCTATGATATGTCTGAATAGTGGCAAGTAATGAAAGACAGACACAAATAATTGAGGTGCAATTTTATAACTGCATCTTCATTAATTTTTGAAAAAGAAAAACTGGTCTGCAAGGCTTTTGAAAGATTACCGAAACTTGTGTTGTTTGTATCATTTTATAGATTCAGGTAACACACTCAAACTTCAAAAAGAGTTCCAATGTGGAGGAAAGTAATCTGCAATATATCTCATGCACAAAAGATGAAAGAAACCTTGACTTGACATTGTCATGTGCAAGTTTTAGCATTACAAGGTTATTATTTTTTAACGTTTCCCTTCAGCTCTGAAAAACCATCTCTTCTTGAATATTATGAGATGTTTGCAGTTCACATAATTGAGACTTGGTTGATTCAACCATTTTTCTGATATGAGAAATGTCCATATTTTTACTTTTCAACTATTTAGGGGGGTAACATTTAACAATAATACAGGAAAGTGAAAACTTCGTGAAAAAATAAATAAAAACTATGATTGCAGAAAAACCTTAGCTCCATCTGATTTCCGTTTTCAGAAAATTTTCCTCCATTTTCGAGCTGAAACACAAGTAGTTATCGAAGAAAATTACATTTTTACAATTACACCGAACATAGGGAATACTGTAAGAAAAACAAAAATTACGATTACGGGTGAAATCAGATTCTGTTTTCCAAAGTTTTGAAAGAAGGAATTCCATCCCCAGCCAGAAAATGTCCCCCCTTCCCCACCCAACCAACTTCACATGCACGCATGTGAAAGCACACACACCGATCCCTCCCAAAATTCTCTTCAGTTCTGCATCACTCTCGAGAATGATGCAAATGATGACAACAAAGAAGAAACTTGTGCCTAAAGTTTACAAAGAAATTTTTGTGTCAAACTTCCATTTCCAGAAATTGTCTATGTTTTCAAGCTGAAATACAAACATTTTGCAATAAATTGATATTTAGTAACAATAATGACAGAGGTAACTTCACGAGAAAAATTTTCACTCCATTAAAATTTCGTTTTGAAAAGCCGAATATCATCCCCAGATGGGAAAAGGCACACGTGCACACACATGCACACACACTAATCCTCCAAAAATAAAAAATTCTCTTCAGTTTTGCTTCGATCTGGAGAATAACAGGACGAAAAAATCAGAATTCCGCAAATCCAAGGAAGAATTTCATGCCTGATTTGTAATATTCAGCGATATGCACAGTGAACTGCTCATGCTGCTATGAATGAAAGCCAATTCACATGTCCATAAACTGATTATACTCCCAACATGAATGATGTATTTGATTGCATTTTCGGAACTCTGAAGGGTTCGTTTCTAACATACATAATTTCACGAAGGACAGGATTTTAACGTTAGAATTTTGTGAGTAGTCCAAACAAAGAGCCAAGATTTTTTCTTTTCTTATAATTATATAACACAGGAGACTCCCTCCTAACAACTTTATTTTGGTGGGAGTTTAAATTTTTTGGCGGGGGGCATCCTGCCCTGAATTTTAAGCCCTGACTTTCAGTTTTGGAACTCATCCAAAAAATTCAGAAGTTGTCAGTAGCAAACAATTGACTTTCATTGATTAATGCACTACATGTTTGCAATTACGGTATGATTCTTCAAAGCACAAGCACTTGAGATTAAATCAACAATCCAACCCATGTTCTGTTACATGTTACTCAAACACTTTTCTTGTTGTCCCTCTCCACTGAAATCCATTAAAAAAATTCTTGACTATGAAAGTTAACAAAAAAATTTCTTACATGAAATGTAATTCATTTTTCCATTATAAAAACAATCGGATTCATAACATTTACTACAGTTCGGGCTAAGAGACAGGGAATCGTCTTCTTTTTTTTTTTTTTTTTAATGTAATTTTATATTGTTTAGCATATGAAACTCATCTTACACTTGTTAGTTCATGAAGAGAATTCTTTAGCAAAAGGGTCTGGGTGGGAAATAGGGGCTTGGGAGGGCAATTTATTTGGGGCTTGGGTAGAAAATGCAATAGGTCACATATTAGTGGATTTCTGTGAAGGAAAAGCTTCTTCAAGAACTACAGATACTAGACACCATGCAATTTCTTCAAGCACCAGCTTCTCTTTCACTGCATTGAGCACAGTACGTAGATTCCAGGATGCCTGATCTCCCGCAAAACATTTCAGGAAGAAACAATGGTAAAAAAAATCATACAACTATACTATAGAAACTGATACAGGTCATTTCCTGACTATCCAAATGAGAAAAACCTAACTATCCTTTTGAGAAGTTAATTAATACGGAGAGGAGAGACCAAAGTCTGGAAGAGGATATTATTTTATACGAGGGTAAATAAAAAATTATCCGCAGTTGCGCCATAATTTCTTTTAGGTTGGCTGCACTGCCTTCTGTGTGCACATGCTCAAAAGTGGCACGGGGTGCAGAATATGTCCAAACGCGCGAACAAGGTTCGGGGGAAATTAAGGCAGCTGTAGGGAAATTTTTGCCTGGGGGTAAAATAATAATAGTAATAATAAAACAAAAAATTGACTTATTAACAATGAATATAACACGAAAAATGGGAGTAATTTACTTCATGGTAATCAGGTAATCATTTTGAAAAATGTGTCATTATGAATACAAGAGCTTATGAGGGCTGTGACGTACTGCGAACTGCCGCTCGCAAACGATTCACTGAGCCTAAACTACTTTACTAATGCTAAGGCGGAGACAGTGTGGCAGCCTAATGACTTTACTAATGCCAGGGTGGAGACTATGACGCAACCACTAGTCCCGCTAATAAACGTTTCCGAAATTAATGGGCCGCCCCGGTGGCACAGTGGTCTAAGCGACGATGGCTTTTGATCATTCATCCGAGATGGGTCCAGGTTCGAATCCTAGAGAGGCATGGATGTGAGCGAATGTGTCATAAGTGCCGATTTCAAAAATTATTGGGGGTTCCAGACATTTTAAAGCAAATGACCCACGTGTTTTTCAAAGGATTTAAGTCGAATTTAAATTTCATTCAGTAAAATTATCTGGCACAATTAGATGCCTGGAATGCTATAATGAAATAAATTATAGTTAGTTAAAGAATTTTTTAGCTGTTTATTTTTCAGCCTCTCTGCCCCAGGTTACTTCTTGATTCGCCTATTCTGGTTTTTCCTATTTTTCGTACGTCGAAAGTTAATGGGTTCCACCATTTTAGGCGAGGAAAGAATTCTTGATTCACCTATTCCTGTCTTGCCTAAAACTTTCACCTGCTAGAGGGGAGAGATTCACCTGGAGCACTAAATCTTTCATGCTTTAAAAAAAAAAAAAGACAATTTTTTTCGTGAAAAAAACACACCTAGTTATTTATTAGAATAAATATTAGTTGTCACTTTTTTTTTCCAAATTTTTAAGTAATAGACTTCAAGGATAGTTCTTGATCATCTACATATACTCTAATAATCGCTTAAACTTGTATGAAAATCCGCTATAGTTTTGGGGGAAATTTCAGACAAAAAAAAATGTTTTCTGGGGAAATATTGGGCCCTGAACATTTTCTGCACCCCTGTAATGTGGTATTCTTGAGGTTATGTTACTGAAGTTTAATCTTAATTGCCAAATTTTTCTTTGTTCTGTTACAGAGTAAACATGGCTGCTCCGCTGGCGGTGTGCGCCAAGGAAGAACAGGGAGCAGTGAGCCGATTCCTCTGGTCTGAAGGTGTGTCAGGGGCTGAAATTCATCACAGGCTTGCAGTACAATATGGGGACAGTGCTCTACCACATAGAAGTGTGTATGAGTGGATCGAGAAGTTTAAAAATGGCCGGACAAATGTGAAGCATGAAGAGGGTGCGGGACGCCCATCAACCTCAACCACTGACGGGAAGATTCAATAGGCTTGAGAGATGATTCTGGCGAACCGACGAGTGACCACCAATGAGGTTGCCTGTTCTCTGCAAATCAGTTATGGTTCTGCATATGAAATCATCCACGAGAAACTTGGTTTCCATAAAGTCTCTGCAAAATGGGTGCCAACACAGCTTACCGAAGAGCATAAGCGCAAACGTGTGGAGATCTCTCAACGCTTACTCCACCGCAACAACGATGATGGCAAAGCTTTTTTGGAGAGAATTATCACAGGAGATGAGACCTGGATCCATTACTTTGAGCCGGAATCCAAACGGTAGAGTATGGAGCAGAAACACCCGGGAACGCCAGCGAAGAAGAAATTCAAGACGCAACCTTCCACAGGAAAAGTGATGCTAACCGTTTCTTGGGACTCTAAAGGGCCTACACTGGAACATTACCTGGACAAGGGGTCTACAGTCACCAGCATACGCTACAGTGAAATGCTGGCAAAGGAACTGAAACCAACTATTTGCACCAAACGCCGAGGCCTATTGTCGAAGCAAGTGTTGTAGCACAACAATGCACGCCCCCATTCAGCCTCCCATGCTGTTGGCAAATTGGGTTTCGAGGGGCTGGAACACCCTCTATACAGTCCAGATCTCACCCCTTTCAACTTTCACCTCTTTGGACCCCTCAAAGATGCTTTGTGAGGTCGTCAATTTGCTTCAGACGACGAAGTGAAGTGGTACATAAACCTTTTTCTCCAATGGAATACGCAAGCTTGTGGACTGCTGGAACAAGTGCATACATAGAAAAGCAAGGAGACTATATAGAAAAATGATGTACTTTTTCAACCTTTGATGTTGTTGTGATATATTATAGAAACAAGAGTGCGGATAATTTTTGATTTACCTTCGTAGTATAGTATAATTGTATGATTTTTTTTACAATTGTTTCTTTTCGAGCTCGTTCAGGCCAAAACTTTATCTTGCGATACAAAATTCGAGCTTGGGCTGATATACTTCGGCCTCGGGCTCTTAAAATTAAGCTCAAACTCAACACTGGTGTACGAGACAACACTTCATGTGATTTACTATACCCTATCAGACACACCTCATTATTCTGGTTCAGATGCACTAGCCCACAATAGTGAACATTTTTTGAATAGAATAAAAATTATGAAAATTAAACTGGAAACCAAAATCAGCTAAGAAATAAACAATTTCATACTGGTCAGGCAAGATAGGACACAATGTCAGAATTTTATCTTATTTTCCTGACCTGAATAGCTTTAATTAAAAATATCATACCTGATGATTTTATTTTCATGCAAAAACAAATCTGGAAATAACAGCTTACACTCACCAGTAACTATGTCTTCTGGAGCATTCTGAGTTGAATACAATGCTGAACATGGTCTTGAGACAGCCAGTGTTTTGGTGATGATACTTGAGAATTCTGCAAAAGATGTTTAGTCACTGTATAAAGCCAGATAATCCCTTTTATGCAAAACTACTAAAAAAAAATCAATATAAGCAAATTTCATTTCAGTATGGTAATATGAAAAATTCTGACATTTTTGTAACATCTGGTAGCTTGCCTTATAAAAAATGGGTTGCCTTTCCTTTTCTTCATTTCAACCTTTAGATTTTTTGTATTTCAACTTGAGGTTTAATTACCATGAGCAACTCGATGAGCTATACGCAGTCACCTGTCCCAATTTAGTACCACTGGTTCCAGGGAAAGGAGAGAACCAGTGCCATAAAACAAACACAACATCCATGCCTTACCAGGATTCGAACATGGACCCTACCCGGACGAATGGTCAGATTCAAGTGTTTAGACCATTACGAAAGTTTTTAAAAGATTACAAGTTGACATGGAGTATAACTCGAATGGGATAAATTTCTCTCAGTTTCTTCTTTCATAGATAAGTCGATCCTGAGTATAAGACAAGAACTAGCACAAATATAGTTAGTGCTCCAGAATTCTCTAACTATATTTTTGATGTTTCAGTAAATATAAAAAGGAATGGAAAGTGAGGTAATTACTGCCTTTTTCTTTTCAGCAAATAGTTGAATTCCATAAGCTTATTTTTTCTTATAAACTGAAGCTACCATATTCTTTCCCTCTGACTGATCAGAAGAAGCCACACACAAAGGTGAAAAAACAAAAAAATAAGGTCACAGGAGTGTGACAAATCAGAGTTTAGAAGCATGAATTATTGTTCACTGCTTTCTGACGGAGTCTAACTGAAATCAGAAACCAAAATATCTTTTCATTTCAATCAGAAACATGCAATAAATTAAGATAAGCATAAATAAATAGAAGTAATTGTTGATTTTAATTCAGTTCAGAAACACAATTCAGAGACTGACAAAGTAAAAAAAGATTGTCTTCGCTAGCAGCTGGCCATTATTGTTCTTAAAGCATCTGTGCTGCCCGTAGTTGACATGATTGTCACCAGGAAATCAACTGCCTGCCAGCGACATGTTTCAGTGATTTAATCACTGCAAGATAAATGAGGTGCACCCATTGTAGTCCTGGCAGCTTTGCAAAACCAGGGGTGAATGTCACCCCACGAGTCTTGGGGCAATCAAGAGGAGGATGCAATTAACATATATGACAGCTGCCACTCCAAATTAGCGCACAGCGATTTTAATTATGTTTAGATCTAATGGAATATTATATTGCATACATATGCTCTTGGAATAGTTTCTTATGAACATAATATTGCACTTTATATGCTCAGATCAGAACTGAATTTAAGGCACAATTTTTATTTTCTTTTATTTTCCTCATTGAGAAATTTCAATGACCGGTCAACAGATAAGTCAACATGCCACACAAGTCGAGGTACAGACTTACGAAGAAAAAAAGTCTCATACGCTGAAAAATATGAAAATATTTCCTATTGCTTATCCCCAGGCTTAAGATAGAAAGTTGTAGAAAAGACTAGGAGAGACTTTCATTCAGCAGTAGATTGATAATGGTTTACGGCCCCCACCTACTATTTCCTGCAAGCACATGACAACTCCCTGTGTGGTACCACAATGTGTACAATAATGTCACATCAGAGTATTTGGACAAGAATTATTTTTATTTTTAACATGTTTTTATCATTCTATATGTAATTTGTAACATAATTTTACAAGTAACTTCTATTTGTTCCATCAAATCCTAAGAGATTTTCAGGCAAGAAATATGAATAATTCTTTTCCTTCCTTTCTTACGCTTTCCAACCGTAGGTTGAAGAAGCGTATATGCTCCAGCTTTTCCTGTCCGTCTGTCTGTCAGCACGATAACTCACGTAAAAATGGTTCGATTTCGATGAAATTTTAGTATACGTGGTAGGAAACCACCTGGGAACGAACCCTATTGAAAATGGGACAAATGGGGTTAAAGGTCACGACATAGGAGCGGGATCCATTCCATTGCCCTTATGCCTCATAACTTGCGTAAATATGGTTCGATTTCAATGAAATTTTAGTATGTGGTAGGGGACCGCCTGGGGACGAACCCTATTGAAAATGGGTGAAGTGGGGTCAAAGGTCAGGACATAGGAGCGGGATGCATTCCATTGCCCTTATGCGTCATAACGTTCGTAAAAATGGCTCGATTTCGATGAAATTTTAGTATGTGGTAGGGAGCCACCTGGAGAGGAACCCTATTGAAAATGGGACAAATGGGGTCAAAGGTCAGGACATATGATCAGGATCCATTCCATCGCCCTTATCCCATACTATTAAGGTGAACGTCAAGTAATTTTGGCTTCCTATATTTCCAATGGAAAAACTTTTCTACACATTTCCTTCACAATTAGTGTGTTCCCAAGGATGGAAATTTGAACATCGATTAAAATAACTTCCTATTATAACTTGGAATACTTAACAATTTCTAAAACATAACCATAACTATATTAAAAAACAATAACATTTCATTTGGTGGTGTTGAAACCAGAAAAAAGATGGCGCAACCTGTATTTTGATGACGTCAGTAGACAAACAAATGTTGGATTGCATAATTATGGTTATGTTTTAGAAAATATTAAGTATTCCAAGTTATAAAATGAAGCTATTTTAATCGACGTTCAAATTTTTATCCTTCGGAACGCATTAATTGTGAAGAAAATGTGTACAGAAGTTTTTCCATTGGAAGTAAAATTACTTGACATCCACCTTAAAGGAGCAATTCTTTTATCTATGAAAATTTTATTTTGGAAACGGCTCTAAGGATTTTGATGAAAGTCAACCTACCGTTTTCTGGTACTAGAAATCGATTTAGCTTGATCTCGACTTTAGGAAAATTCGTTTAGTGGGTTAAATAACCACCCCGATTTACCACGTTTTCAGTGTCATGGCATCGTTCCATTAATGTTACCTATGCTTAAAAATCTTATGACATCACAAGCTCACGATTGGGATGTTGGCGCCTGGTTACGCCATCTGTCTCATTACGTCACGTGTTGTGTGTGGATTCTATTAAAGTTTTATGACGTCACACTCTTTCGAGCAGATGGTCGCGATTCCCATCTGCCTCATTACTTCACGCGTTGTGTGCGTATGCCTATCCGCACAATAACTCGCGTAACAATCGTTCGATTTCGATGAAATTTTAGTATGTGGTAGTGGACCATTTGGGAAGGAACCCTATTGAAAGTGAACGAAATGAGGTCAAAGGTCAGGACATAGGAGCGGGATCCATTCCATTGCTCTTATGCGTCATAACTTATGTAAAAAAGGTTCGATTTCGATTAAATTTTAGTATGTGGTAGGGGACCACCCGAGGACAAACCCTATTGAAAATGGGTGAAATGGGGTCAAAGGTCAGGACATAGGAGCGGAATCACTTCCATCACCATTATGCATCATAACTTACATAAAAATGCTTCGATTTGGATGAAGTGTTAGTATGTTGTAGGGGCCTGCCTGAGGACGAATCCTATTGAAAATGGGCGAAATGGGGTCAAAGGTTAGGACACAGGAGCGGGATCTATTCCATAGCCCTTATGCATCATAACTTACGTAAAAATGCTTCTATTGCGACAAAACTTTATCATGTTATTTCGGAGGTATACTGAACCGGTTCTGTTGAATATCATCGAAATGGGATCTAAGGTCAGGGCACAGGAGCGAGATTTATTCCACAGCCATTATCCTCATAACTTGTGGATATTTCTGGTATGTTGGAAAGCGTATTATAATCAATGCATTGCATGATTTTACTAACTTGTTAGTTTTTAAAGGAACAAAATTCTGCACATATCTTATCTGAAAATAATTGATGAATATATAACACACACAGCAGTTTATTTGAGCCAGCTTCCCAATTTTAAAAACAATTAAAACTACTTAATATAATTATATTTTCATCTGTATTTATAAAAACTTTAAAATTTACTAAAAATATTATATTTGCACTTTTAAGGTATTAACCTCTTGCAAGGTGCGCATAGTTTACGTGCAATTCATAAATGAAAAAACCATGAGGAATAACCACTCACCATAAAGATCATGGTAACCTCCAATGGACCAAACACTTCCAACACGTCAATTCATCGTGATGTAACTGGGCTTCCACAGGTTTACAGACCTCTTGCTTACGCTTCTTATTTTCGGGTGTGAAACATCGTTTTTTTCCTTTGCCTTATAGTATGTTACTATAATGCTTGTCAATTCGATAAAAATCATACATACAACTCATTCATACAATTCAAGTAAAAACTATGTACATAAACCTTACATTCACAGGTGATTAAACCTTAGTCAACTCTAATTATGGAACTCCTTCTGTTTCACAACCTCTGCTACTCCCACTGCAATTGTCACACCCATTCAGCCCCGCACATCCAATCCTCTAGTACTTTCGACAGATCCCTGTCATCTTCAGGAGGCAGGTGTGTCTCATCCGCCCACCGCAGCTCAAGTGAGCAGAGCCATCGAGGTCTGGGCCCCAGTCGCTATCTCTGAATCGTTGTGTCTCTGGCGCCATCTATTGTCCCTGCTGCTCTTTTTTCTCTCTTTCTTTTTACGCTGCTGTTCAATTTTTATTATGGCTTTCCATTGTTCGTTTAAGTTATTTGGCTCATTAATGTTGCATAATCTTGATCTGTTTTTTTCAATTAACACTGATTCTGCAATTCTTAACTGCTTTTCGTTTTTACAGCTCTTAATAATTTTAATATCTTCAAACCTTGGACATTTTTGATTTTCCATACAGTATTGGGTCAATGCTGTCTTAGCCTCTTTTTGTTCCAATTATTAATATGCTGATTTCCTACCTGTATGGCAAGTATGGCATACAGGTAGGAAATCAGGTACTTACTGTAAAAAATTTAGTGATTAAAAATGAAAAAATTAGCCAATTAGATAGAGCAGGAATTTATGAAATCCCAATAAACCAGCAACCACCTGTGTCATATATAGGCAGCACCAAGAACAAATTAAAGTATAGATTGAATCAGCATATTAATAATTGGAACAAAAAGAGGCTAAGACAGCATTGACCCAATACTGTATGGAAAATCAAAAATGTCCAAGGTTTGAAGATATTAAAATTATTAAGAGCTGTAAAAACGAAAAGCAGTTAAGAATTGCAGAATCAGTGTTAATTGAAAAAAACAGATCAAGATTATGCAACATTAATGAGCCAAATAACTTAAACGAACAATGGAAAGCCATAATAAAAATTGAACAGCAGCGTAAAAAGAAAGAGAGAAAAAAGAGCAGCAGGGACAATAGATGGCGCCAGAGACACAACGATTCAGAGATAGCGACTGGGGCCCAGACCTCGATGGCTCTGCTCACTTGAGCTGCGGTGGGCGGATGAGACACACCTGCCTCCTGAAGATGACAGGGATCTGTCGAAAGTACTAGAGGATTGGATGTGCGGGGCTGAATGGGTGTGACAATTGCAATGGGAGTAGCAGAGGTTGTGAAACAGAAGGAGGAGTTCCATAATTAGAGTTGACTAAGGTTTAATCACCTGTGAATGTAAGGTTTATGTACATAGTTTTTACTTGAATTGTATGAATGAGTTGTATGTATGATTTTTATCGAATTGACAAGCATTATAGTAACATACTATAAGGCAAAGGAAAAAAACGATGTTTCACACCCGAAAATAAGAAGCGTAAGCAAGAGGTCTGTAAACCTGTGGAAGCCCAGTTACATCACGATGAATTGACGTGTTGGAAGTGTTTGGTCCATTGGAGGTTACCATGATCTTTATGGTGAGTGGTTATTCCTCATGGTTTTTTCATTTACTAAAAATAGATTAAAATTCTTAAAACCTTAGCAAAGGTTCAAGTTAATAGGTTTTAGGAATTTTAATGTATTTTGAGTAAATGTTTAAGCTTTTATAAATTAAAACAAATTAAAATAAACATTTTTAAGTAGCTATAATTATTTTAAAATTGAGAGTTAAGACTCAAAAACTACTATTTGTGTTATATGTTCCATCAATATTTTTAGGCAAGATTTTTTGCAGAATTTTGTTTTTCAAAAATTGCGTTACTTGCCTGAAAACGACTTTAAATTTAAATTAAGTACACAAATTTAGACATAAGAGTTTCGATATTCCTATCAATTATCTCTGCATTTGGTACTCCTATTTCAGTTTTATTTCAATAAAGTATGGTCATTATATGTCCAACTGGGTCTACATTGCCTGCAATGCACATGTATATCTGGGTTATACAAGCTGTTTCATAAAATTAATAAGGGAAAAAGGGAGGAGCATACCACACGCTAAATGAAAATTTTATTAAATTTTTCTAAACATATTACATTTCCTTCATGAAAATGAAGTTCAGATTACGGGTAGCTTTGATGAAATTTAATATTTATTTATGTTTAACAAATAACCACATTAACCCTTTGAATGTACAATTTCCGGAAACAAAATTGCCTCAGATTCATTTTCCCCCAAATATTTTATCCTATGTACTTTTGGATTTTATGATGTACAATTTGCTCTTTGAAACATTAGTTAAAATTTTATTATGAACTGATCATACTGCCATGATCTTTCCCAAAATCATATACAGTAACAAAATTATGCATTCAAAAATTCTAATTTAAAATGTATTAGTACACTCACACACAATTAAAGGAAGCATCAGTTTGAACTGAAATTTTATGGACATAATGATACAGATGAATGATACACATGATGGCAAAGACAGAGCTGCAGGACAATTACAGAGGGATCTGTAGCACACAGTCCGGCTATCTTCGATAGCACGTCGCACAGCCTTCTGCGGCAATATGGTCTGGCATGGAGACAAACAGACGCCTGATGTTGTCCTGCGGCAGATTGGCTCACACGTGTTGGATGGTGTTCTCCATATCCCAAATAGTGCGGCACAGCGGCAGCTGGCGTTTCAACTGGTCCCACACATGCTCGATAGGGAACATGTTCGTATTGCGGGCAGGCCATGGAAGTGTCTGGACATGATGTAGGAAGTCCTTGGCAACCTGAGCCATGTGCGGGCGGGCGGGCATTATCCTGCTGATATAACACACCTGGAATCCCGGCCAGGAATGGGAGCACACGGGGCCATAGGATCTCATCCACATACCGCTGGCCCGTCAATGATCCACATGCCACTACTAAAGCTGATTGGGTATCGTTGGCAATGGCTCCCCAGACCACAATGCCTGGAGTGGGGGAGGTGTGGCGCTTGAAAGCGAGGTTGAGATTGTGCCATTGACCGAGGACCTCCACACCCAGACACAATGATCATCTGTCTCTAAAACGAAGCGGCACTCATCGCTGAACACCATGAGTTCTACGTTGCTCGTGCCTGGCACAACTGTAAACAGAGCCGACAATGTTCCGGTGTTAATGGCAGCACACCTAAGGGGCGCTGAGACAGCAGATTCACGAAGTGCCAGGAAATGGTTCGTGGGCACAAAGGAGCCGCTCCTAGAGTTCGCCAAAATGTGTGTTTACGAGTCTAGTACGCATCGAAAATTTATCAATGTGTTAAAATATGCATTGGGAACCTTTCTCGACACGTAAAAATATGCATCGAAAAACGCTTAAAATATACACCAGCGCATCGAGAAACACGTAAGATGCACATCAACACATAAAAATATGCATCGAGAAATGCATAAATTACGTATCAATGTGTAAAACTACGCATCGGGATGGTATTTCGTCCTTCAAAAATGGAAGTTAACAAACTGAAGAATTTTTCCGTAATTGTAATTTCGTTTTCCTGCGATGTTGCCTCTGTCCAGCATTGTTGTCATATATCATTTCATTCCATGAATATTTGTATTTCAGTTCAAAAATGGAGGAAAAAATTCCGAAGACGGAAATTCGACGGCGCAAAATTTCCCCTGTAATCTTCAGGCACGAGAGTGCCCGGCTTCGAGGAATTTCTCCTTTTCCGTCATAATTTGGATCATCCTCATGATCGATGCATAACTGAACAGAAATTTTGGGGCAATTGGTAGTAGTGAAGAAGGATGCTTTCCGCCTTAAACTTTCTAAAACAGAAATTTCGTCTTTCAAAACTTTCGAAAACGGAATTTAGACGCAGTGAAGATTTCTCCCATAATAGTAATTTTACTTTTCATGCGGTGTTTCCTCTGCCAAGTATAGTTGTTAAATATCATTTTATTTCATAAATATTTGTATTTCACTTTGAAAATGGAGGGAAAATGTCCAAAAACGGAAATCGGACACAGCAGCAAAGATTTCTCCTGTAACTAATCCCCCCCCACACACACACGATGTTCTTAACATGTGTCCTGCGTTCTTAAGCTCTTAAACATTCCCCCCCCCCCCCAAAAAAAGGTTTGCATTTCAGCTTGATTGGGGGGTGTCCGAAAACGAAAGTGACGAAGCTAAAAATTTGTAAGCTGAAAAATTTGTTCAAAAGTATTCATATTCTCAAAGTTACACTATTTAATATCTTTCATCTAAAATAGTGACAGCTGTGATTTATTCATGGTCCTTACAGACTGAAAGCTCTTTCATCATGATGGATAAAACTGTCACCCAAGGGCATAAAAAAAAAAAGAAAAAGAAAAAAAAAAGCAGCGATAAAGAAATGGGAAGGGAAACAAAGATATCTTCAAAATGAAATCTAAGCACTGGATCCCGTGCAGCTGCAGAGCCAACAAAAGACAAATGTGGCTGTGGAACTTTCTGAGAAGTTTATTAGATATTTTTAGATATCTATAAGAATTTTTTCAAAAGTATAATGTATTCACTTCTTGAATACACTGCTGTTAACATGTGGTCATTTATAAAGCATGATAAATTTAATGTTATTGTTTTAAAATACGAATATCATATTTATTACTAAAACAAGAAGCAACACGAATCTAAATTCTAAATACAAGTACATTGAGTGGTAGTGAAATACACTGGCGGAAAGTGAAAAAAGAACACCAAGAAGGAATTGGCGGACGATCATGAAATTTACATATGTTAATGGGGTCGAGTTTATGTAGGTGTGATGTTAATTTCGGGACTAACCGGTGAGCGCTTACGCCACAGCACGGCAATATATGCAAATTATCGTTGGTGGTATTTAAGGAGTACGGGGAAGTGAATGTAATCAGTCGTCGGCGTACGGACACGTGCGAAGACCCTGAAGAAGCTCCAATGCCTGGACATGGAAGACGTGTACGATTTCAGCAGTTATCGGACTTTGAGCGAGGTCGTCTAGTCGGACTCCGCGAGGCCGTGTGGTCGTATCGTCGTATTGCGGAGCGAATTGGACGGGAAGTATCGGTGGTGGTACGATGGTGGCGTAGATGGTCCGAGGAACATTTCCACACGAGAAGACGTGGAACCGGGAGTCACAGACAGACTGATGAGCGGACCGATCGGCGCATAAGAAGAGCGGTGTTGTCAAGCAGAACATCCACTGCGATGCAAATCCGAGCTGCCGTTGCACCTGAGGTGACTGCGCGAACAATCCCCAACCGTCTACTGGATGCAGGACTACGTGCACGTGTACCTCTGACTTCAGCCCACCATCAGGAACAGCTGCAGTGGTGTCGCCAACGTCTGCACTGGAGAACGCAATGGCGATCTGTCGTGTTCAGCGATGAAAGCAGATTCTGCTTGGGAGCCTTTGATGGCTGTATGAGTGTTTGCAGACGCACAGGGGAGCGTCTCCACCCTTCTCGCACCCGCCAGCGACACACAGGGCCTACACCTGGTCTCCTGGTGTGGGGAGAGATCAGCTATCACTCCCGTACACAACTAGTGTTTGTACCGGGTACGTTAAACAGCACCTCCTACATCAACAACATCATTCAGCCCGTTGTTGTGACATTTGTAAGGTCAGTCCATTGTGGTGCTTTCCAGCAAGATAACGCACGCCCACACACGGCACGTGCAATGCAACATGCACTACAGGGTGTGAGACAACTTCCATGGCCTGCACGTCCACCGGATTTGTCCCCCATTGAGCATGTGTGGTATTTTATGGGACAGCAACTTATCCGGTCTCCACGACCATCCCCTGATTCACGCGTCCAGGTTGAGGATGCTTGGAACTCAATACCCCAAACTTACATCCAACATCTGTACGACAGACTCCATGCCAGAATTGCACAGTGTGACGCAGTTCATGGCGGTTCAACCTCGTACTAACCATGTTACATGGAAATGTTATTTTTCAGTTTACCAGCAAATACGGCTGTATTTTGCTATAATGTTTTAATCACGTTATCCTCTGTATTCCGTTATTATGCTGTATAAATTTCATTGGTATCAGACGTCTCCTTCTTGGTGTTCTTTTTTCACTTTCCGCCAGTGTATTTTCTAATATGAAAAAAATCTGGACTGGTTTTTCATAATCGCCTAACATTTTTGTAAGTTTTTTTATTTCATCTGTTAATTTTTCTAAAATGCTCCCTACTTTTAAAAAATTACTCCTTAAATTTTTTCAAAGGAGTAAAAATACTCCTTTAAATATTTTTTCTCGGCAAACTCTGGCCGCTACATCTGCATGTATAATGCACCGGGTCCCCTTGGGGTCAATTCGTACCTGGCGCACAATCCGTCGATTCTCTCTACCAGTGGTCCTCCTGGTCCATACGGAGCAACTCCACCGTGTGGCAGTGCCGTCACGTGTCCACTGCTCCCAACACAGTCAGATGGTATAGTCAGAACGATCCATGTGGCGGGCTATACGGCGCGCCAACCACTCTGCGGTTTTCAGCCTGATGATCAGGCCTCTCAAAGTTCGTACGTTGCGTAAATCAACATCTCTGGCATCTACCCAGCATCCTTGTCACTCTGTAATACTCTTGCTTGCATTGGCTGCTGCTTTTTGCTTACATGTGGCATTGACTACATGCCAGTTTATAAGGCTGCTGGTTCATGTTTGCAGCACCACCACACACCACAGGGCGTGCTGTCATGCGCACTCGCACCAAACATGGATCATTTGCATACCAGCACGCATTCTAGCTATTTCCAAAGTTTCGTGGTTGTAGCATGTTTTCTTCTAGGTGCACAAATTTCATTGTCCGTGAGTGTATTTTGAATAATACAACGTACATCCTAGAGGAAACAAAACTGTGCTTACATTTCTCAAATTACAGCAAACTTGTTTATCCATGTACAAGTTTTAGCACCATCATCAACTGTCAGTTGGCAATTAGATATTGTTCTTCTATAAGCAATTAATGTTATTGAGAATAGGAAGATAAATAAAATAGGCTATTTCTTTCTTCTGTGCAGGCCTGAATATAAATAGCAGAGCTTATTAAATTGGTCATGCCAATAAATTAGCCATTGTGCTCCTTCCCAGTAACCAGTGTAAGACTGTGAATCTAAATCAGTGAAGCTAAGGATTTTGCACTTGCAAATGGCAAAGATATAATCCGGTGTCATGAATGCCAAGAGTTTAATAGCTATATCAAAACCTTGTTGCTATACATGCTAAGATGAGAGAGGATGTAGACCTGATTGGGGATGGGGTAGCAGAATGGGCTATCAATTCCAGCACACACATTTCTGAACTGGGCCTTTTCATCAATGTCACAAGTGAAGTCAATCAGCCCAGACATGCAGCCTTTCTGGAGAGCTGAGTGACAACTAAGTGGCTCTTGCTTCACTACGTGTACATTTTCTGAGCTTCTTAGCTTTTTCTTTCTCTGTGATCATGTGTGTGGGGAGGGGGGGAGGCAATCCCACTTTGGCAAATAAAATGGAAAACAAGTTTATGAACCTCTTAATAATGAAACATGAGCAAAGATGAGTTTTTTGTAACACATCTTTTTCTCTTTTTTATTGGCATTTATGGATATTGTGAAATTATGGAAAAACAGCATTTTGGTGTTTCTTCAGAAGGAAGAAATTATTTATCCACAAATGTCTGTAATAATGATTTTCCATTGGTATAAAACCATTGCAATGAAATACTTCATTTTTTAATTTTTTGATTTCCGTAAAAAACAACAGCAGCAGAAAAACAAAAAAACAAAAAACACTGAATCGGAAATTGCATTATGCAAGTTCAATACAAACTATGATGGCTATGACTGAAATTATAAACGAGAATGGAAATCCAAGTTTTGGTAAATGTTTATATAAGACAAAATCACTTATTTTACATACCTTTCTTTTTATTTTCACAAGAATGCATAATTTTTATGATGTTAGTCGATGCTCTCTTTTCATTTCAGATCAGAAATATTTCACACATTTTTGTCACCTGCATCATTAGGAGGACTTGGGTATGGATAATAACTACAGAGGGCAAGTCGAAAGTTTTGCAATATATTCGTACGTACCAAGCTGACTAGCTTCAAAGTATAGGCTATCGTATTGAACCGTCTTTAGCCACATGTTCTTTGATTCCGCAGTGGTACCAGTTCTTGTCCTTCAAGGCGATTAACTCCTTCACTCCAGCAGCCACCGCCTCCTCGTTGTTGAAGTACTGCTCGTAAAGGAAATGGGCCATGGACTGCTTCCAGGAAGCAGGAAGCAGTCCATGGCCCACTTCCTTTTTAAATAATCTGATGGGATAAGGTCCGGACTATATGCTGGGTGTGGCCTCAGTTCGATATTCTCAAGTTCCTGGAGTTTTGCACTGGTCGTTTGTGCATTACGAGGCCAAGCATTGTCTTGCTGTAGGAGAAGAACGTGCTTTCTGTTCACCAGTGATGGGTACTTCTCCTCCAAAACAGCATACATCCGCTCCAGCTGTTCAGAGTAGAGGTTGGCATTGATGGTCTGACCAGCTGGAACACATTTGTAATGGATTATCCCCTCGAAATTCCAATAGATGCAGAGTATCATTGTGCTTGAAGCAGCCACACTTGGCAACAAGTTTTGGAAGCTAACCTGGGCTCAACCACTGCTATTGTGTGTTAGGATTACAGAAATAGACTCACTTTTCATTGCAAGCAACTATTCTCTTGATGAAACATACATCACATGGGTTTCCTACGAGTTTCGTACACAAATCCACTTGGCGGTTTGCTTCAGCTGGTGTCAGTTTGTGAGGGACAATGTGGCAGCTACTGTAGACCTTTCCCAGGTTCTGAAGGTGACAAACCATGGTGGTCTGTGACATGCTCAGCTCGCCTGATAATCCCCAAGGGCTGGTTGTCAGATCTGCCTCAATGGCCTGGCGCATGGCCTCCAAATCCATGGTTTGTGGCCTACTTGACCTTGGATGATCGTCGAGGTTCATTTCACCTGAGTGAAATTTCTTGAACAATCTGGCTATGGTGCATGGAACCATCCCCTTTCGTACGACAAATGTTTCGCGTTGCTTGAGCAGCATTATGGCAGAGTTCAAACTCATAAAGCAAAAGTTCCTTAATTAGCCAGTTGTGGGTGTTCATCTTTAAGGCATCCTAACCATACACAGAACGATAACATGCAATGCTGTTTGTTCACAGCAACGACTACCACTTTATATCCCTTTTGACTGACTGCAGTTCGTGACTTGAACTAGTTTAAACACATGACATACCTGCCACAGCACATGCATTTATGCAAATATTGCAAAACTTTTGGCTCACCTTATGTAGCACGTATGATTATTCTGCTCCCAAGACCTCACAGAGTAACACAACTCCTTTTGTCAATCAATAGCATAAGTGCACTGCAGAAGTAGACTGATTTCCCACCAAAGAAGAAAATTATGACTTCAGATACTTCTTACATTCTATTTTCCGTAATTTACTTGTGTTTCAGTGAATTATTTATTCTTAAACAAAGCTGTACCTCACTTCAAAAGTACTTCCTATTTATTTCTAATGGAAACGCTTTTTTATGATAATAGTTCAATTTTTCTCCTTTCAGATGACAGAAATAATATTTTGCACATTTTTCTTTTTTTGCCATTTTTTTTTTGAATGGAGGTTTAACGACCACCGTGAGCAACTTAATGGGCTATAAGCAGTCGCCCGTCCCTAATTTAGGGTCACTGGTTCTAGGGAAGGGAGAGAGCCAGTGCTGTAAGACAAACACAACATCCATGCTTCACCGGGATTCGAACCCAGACCCCGTTCAGATGAATGATCAGAGGCCATCGCTTAGACCACTGCGCCACCGGGGCGGCGCCATTTTTATCATACTGATTCTCAGAGCCATAGCCAGAAAGAATTTTTGGGTGGAGTTTCTGAATTTGAAAATCAATTTTCACCGTACATTATACATATATTGAGTTGTTTTTCTGTCACATTTTATTTGCACACGAAATTCTTCTATTTACAAGGTGGGGGCAAATATCAATTATACACGGTTGAGTCACATTATTGTGACCACCAGCTAATATCCAGAGTAACCGACATGTGCAGCGTGGACAACAACTAGACAGGCTGGGAGTAACTCAATAAGGTGTTCACAGGTATGTGGAGCCATGCTGCTGACTGCAGTGCATTTGACAGCTTCTGGAGGGTGAATGGTGCCAGATCCATAGAGCGAACAAGATCAAGGTGGTTCCACAGATGCTCAATTGGGTTTAAGGCCAGGGAAGTACTTTGAAGTCTTCATCATGCTCTTCCAAATACTCTGATATTTCTAACTGTGTGATACGTCACATTGTCGTGTTGGAAGATCCCATCCGCCCCAGGGAAGACAATAAGCATGTATGGGTGTACGTGGTCTGCAAGGATGGATTCATAATGAATTCTGTCCGTAGTGCCTTCCACAGGTGTGAGTGGACCCAGGGAATGCCATGAAAACATTTCCCAGACCATAATGCTGTCCCCACCAGCTTGTGTTTTTCAGTAATGGTTGAAGATTGTTTGTGTTCTTCCGGTAAAGACAGCCATCAGGAACAAGCGAAAAAGGGCACAAACATCTGTCATTTCTCCTGGATAATGCCTGTCCACACGTGGCTGTTTGGACCATGAAAACCATCCAGAAACTGAAATGGAATGTTCTACCACATCCTGCACACAGTCCGTACCTTGCACCCTCTGACTGTCACCTCTTTGGCCCCCTAAAGGCATATCTGGGAGGGAAAAGGTTTGGCAGTTATGAGGATGTGATGGAGGCTGTTCGGGGGTGGCTACACTGAGTACCAAAAGATTTCTTCCTGAGCGGCATCCGCAAGCTTTCAGACCGTTGGCGCAAGTGCATCGCAAACCAGGGGGATTATGTTGAAATGTAGCAACTTCATTTTCGGACAATGCATCAATGTTTTTGTTCCGTTTACAAATTATATTTGCCCAACCTGGTAATACTCCTCATTTTTCAAATACTGACTTACATGCTATACTACTTACAAGAATTCATAAAACAATTATTTTATTTGTGAGACATTTTAAACATTTCGGTGAGGGTTTAAACCCCGAAAACTCCTCCCAATCTATGGCCGTGCTGATTCTTTCCACACATGTATGTTAATGAGTTATGATAAAATTATCCTGAAAGCTAATACCCAGTTTATTTCATATGACTGACAGTTATCATCCATATCTATTCCCCTTCAGGAGAAGCAGCAACTGGGATACAACTGGCAAGAGGTCACAAAACCATGGTCAACCTTTATCAGTCCATTGTTTGAGTAAGTTCTGCCCAAGTTTCTCCCACAGCTTTCTGTCTTAAACCAGTTTACTCCAGGTCAATCTGAAATACTTCGAAATTTCAGTTACCCATTTCTAATGTGGTCTTCTGGGTCTTTCTCTATCCCTTGGTATCTAGTGAAATACTTCATGGAGGAGGAGAGGGGTGGATGGCCATAACACCACAGTGGCATAGTGGGTTTGCCAGTGTGAGATAATATTTTCTCTAACTCAAATGGTATAGTCATACTGCTATTGGTCGATCATCAGAGTCCCTTCAGTGGTGACAGCATGCACATGGGCTGATTCTATCACTTATTATTGCTTTGGTAGCCATGTTAGGCATACCGAGTTACATGTGATTTGTAGGAATAGCACAAAACACACACACAACAGGTTTTAGCCTACCAACTATATGATACTTTTGTAGCCTTTCACAAGTTGCATCACAACTGTGTGCTCCCCAGGTCCCAGCCAGGTACAAGGAAAATGCAGCATATACCAAATCCACATGATAGAAAAATGACAAAACCTATAAAATATTATTTCTACTCTGTGAAATGAGAAGAAATTGACTATTTTATATATATCAGCATTCAAATTACCTGCTGGCCATTGGCCAGTAAAAATTCTATCGAACCACTAAAAAATTTGTGTTACTGGCCCAGTTGGCCAGTAATTTTTTTTTTCACTTTGTTTTGAAATTTGCAAGGTCATAAAGAATTGAACTACATTTCAAAATATACAGGTTTTGCTATAGCAGTTTTTTGAAATAATAATCCAAGTTTCGCTAGATGGCAGTTTCTTGAAATAATCTAGGTTTCACTGTGAATTTTTTGAAATTTAGATATTTACTACTCAAAAACTGAATATCAGAACTGCAAGCCATATTTAAATTTTATGAAAATTTTGGAAGATAGGGAACCGAGGTGTCCGAGTCAAAATATTTGGATTAAGACAGTGCCGCTTTTTGCATAAGTAGTGACCCCAGAGTATAGGTCTTTTATGATGTTTTCTAACTGGAGGTTGAAGAAACATCTGTGCTCTGGCTTTGCCCATCTGTCTTTCTGTCCACATGGGAAAACTTCCTTCCTTTTACACCGTTAAAGCAAGGTATTTCAGGGTGGCTTTTGGTATGTCGCAAAGTGCTTCATATCAGCGCCCTTATAACTAGTATACCATACTAGATACTAGCACCATGTGCATACAAAATGTGTTAACATTTGTGCCATTTCTGGACCAGTAAAAATGAGTGAACTACCGACTTTTCGTATATACTGGTTATGCAAACCCGTGTTTTTTTTTATTTTTATCACTGCAAAACAAGTTTTGTGCTTTATTTATTAGTACTATTTATACAAGTAAATCTGCACATTCTGTTCTAAATTTGTGATATACAGCTCCAGTGAAATGATACGTCATTTTCTACATATACTGTAAATGTGCAAGTTTTTTGGTATTTTTTTTTTCATGAACCAGTGGCCATTTTGGCGGACCAGTGATTTGGAAATTCGAGTGGTCTGCCAGGCCTGTAGAAAATTTATTTCTGATTCTAACACTGAATAATGTACTGTAGCGGCCAAAATTGTGGAAACCTTTTGGGAATAGTGTATTTTTGAGGTTTGATGGCTCATAACACCATTTTTTTTTTTTTTTTGGAGTAATACCATAAAATTATATATCAATGGAAAGATTATTTCATCAAGAATGTAATGCAATAACTTTTATGAAGGATTTTGTATTAGAGCAGCAGCAGCTATAAAGAAGAAAAGTGAAACACATAGAAAAAACGAGATATACAAAAATTCTCACCATGTCAGTTAATACTTAGTTGGATAACTTTTAGCGTTAATTGCGGCCTTACAACGCCTTCCTCATGGACATGGAGTAAACCAAGTTTTTTAGTTCTGCATCTGTTATAATGTGAAACCAAGATTGAATTATTGCTTCTATTAATTGGGTTTTATTTTATTGCTGGGTTGCTTCTGATTAACAAGTTTCTTTAGTCGGCTCCATAGATTTTTTATGGGGTTAAGGTCTGGGCTATCCCCAGGCCATTTCAGCAGTGGAATATGATTATCTTGAAACCACCTTTTGCACACAGCAACAACATGACATGGAGCTGAATCCTGTTGAAAATATAAATGCTTCATTATCTTGGAAAAGATTGCGTGCAGAAGGCTTCAGTTTGGGCTCCAGTATTTCATTAATGTATTTTTGGCCATTTATATTCCCATTAATCATGTAAATTCTGTCCACACCTTTTGATGTCATACAACCTCAGATCATAACACTAACTGGGTGTTTCGTGGTACACGCAATGCAATCAGGAGGCAAATCTTCTCATCACTCAGAATGCAAATCTTCTCACAGTATGTAATGCAATCAGGATGCAAATCTTCTCCGATTCTTTTCCTTGTAAACATATTTTATGACATCACTACCAAACAGGGAAATTTTGGTCTCATCACTCCAAATAACACTGTCTAGTTAACATGGGCTTTAGCCCAGTTTAATATTTTCAACCTTTGTTTGAGATATAAAAATGGCCTTTTTTCAAGGAATTCTAGTTTTTAGACCAAATTCCTCTAGTCTGCACTGAACAGCCCTTGCTCAACTTCACATTGCATTGCGCAATTTCATCTTGTATACACCCAAATGATTTTCTTCTGTCACCTAGGCAATCTCTTAATTTTTCTATTATCACTTCTGTTGTGCACCTTTTCCTGCCTTTTTTTTTTTTTTTTTATTAGAGGTTTAACGACCACCATGAGCAACTCAATGGGCTATAGGCAGTCGCCCGCCCCTAATTTAGGGTCACTGGTTCCAGGGAAGGGAGAGAGCCAGTGCCGTAAGACAAACACAACATCCATGCCTCACCGGGATTTGAACCCGGACCCCTCTCGGACGAATGATCAGAGGCCATCGCTTAGACCACTGCGCCACCGAGGCGGCTTTCCTGCCTTTACCAATCTGGTTTTGTAGTGACTAAGTCTCCTTATACCTCTTCAAAAATTTAGAAATGCCCCTTTTGGTTAAGTTTCCATCAATTTTTCTTCTAATTTCTTCATAACTGAAGCCTTGTTTACTTAATAGTATTATTTTACATCGCTTTCTGGATGACCGGTGAACTCTTTGCGCCATTTCTTTAATTTTTTTACGTTTTACAAGCTCACTAAATAAAAGAACACACACACACACAAAAAAAAAAAAAACCCAACTTGATAGCAATCACATAACACTGACAAATATCGTCCTCTCAGCTCCAATTCATGACATCAATAGCTGAATCCTACTGTGACCTGACTGGCTCATTGCCAAAACAAGATGCCACCTGATTGGCTCGCTAAACACTCATGCTCATTGGCTACATTCAAATGAAGGAAAGTTACTTCATATCAACCTAAGCAAGTTGTACTTCCTTTTTCTAGTTATTTGGCTATAACTTCTCATAGAATACAGATAATTGAACAAACTTTGTTGCATTAAATTCTTGATGAAATTATCTTTCCATTGATATATAATTGTATGGTATTACTCCAAAAAAAAAAAAATAAAAAAAAAATGAGCTATCAAACCTCAAAAATACATTTTTTCCAAAAGGTTTCCACAATTTTGGCCACTATTGTATATGCATATATATCCATTAAACTAGTAATATATATGTACAAAATGGAAAGACAGATGGAGTCACAATATTTTATGGTTTGCCTCATGTGCAGAAATGTCTAGCCTAACATATGGATAAGAATTACAGAATCTGATCACCGTACCACACAGCAAACAAAGCTTGTGCATCTGTTATAATATGGGATCACCCATACCCGACACAATGCATATGTGTAGAAAAGCAACTTGAATATGAAATACAAAAAAAATTTCATTATAAGTTCTGATTTAAAAAGAAAAAAATTCATAAAAGTGCATCCAGAGTGCACAGGGATACCAATTTTAAGAAAACATCAATTAAGATATTCCAACTTAGTATTTCAAAAATCACTTCACATTTTTAGAATTGTTGATCTACTGACCACCAGGGGTGGATTTATGATTAAGTTGGGGGTCTATTCTTGAAAGTACTTCATGAGAAGCAATTTAATTTCCCTAACCTGGACATTGTGTTAAGAAATTTCCTGTGCACCAAGATGTCTAATGCATATGGTCAAAGGTCTTTAAGTGTTCTTAAAAGAGTTAAGAGCTATCTTAAGATTACTTCAGATTTGAAATTCTCTGGTTTGTCTAGTTTTGTTGCAATGCTGAACTTGTAAAAGAACTTGATTTTGTAGATGACATTAGAGACTTAGCTGCTACGAAAGCACTTGTACAAAGAGGTATGTATCATTAAAATCTTTTTTTTAATAGTTAAAAGTGAATTTTAAAACTTTAATGCAGCCAGACTTTTTAGTGTTCTTCCTCTTCCTTTACAATTATTATTGTAGTTTGTAGCTGATTCACTAGTTTTATTTAAATACGGAAAAAAATAAATGTTTATGCTTTCCTCTAGAACATATTTTTATGCAAGTTTGAAGAAAGGTACATAAAAAAATAACTGTAATTTGCTAAATGGTCAGTGATGCACTTAAGTCCGTTAAATATTTTTGAGTGGGGAGGAGGACCTCCAAGCAAAGCTAGCTTAGGGCTCCAATGCAGAATGCTATCCTAAACAAACTAATTTGAGCAAATATTTAATTTTGTTTGAGCTTCTCACAGTGCATCTGAAATATTTTCTTTCTGAGAAACAGTACACCAGATGCAAGAAATAAAAAATGAACTATTAAAATTTCCCTTTACACATCTAAAATAGTACTTACACGTTTAATAACTTTTCAATATTTTTCCAATGCTACAGTTTAGTAAGCTGAAAGACTTGAACATAGTTTTGAAACTTAACCAAGCGCAGTCTCATGTTGCACATCAAAATATAAAGCGGTAAAAATGAGATGAGAAAAGGGCTTCAATATAATAAAATCAGGATACTAGCAGGTTTATTTTTCAATCGCTCGATGCGCACTTCAAGAAAAGGAGGGAGATGAGCGGTACTTTCTAATTTAACATCACTTGTTTCAAAAGAAGTACACCACATTTGTTCTTCAGATACAACCTCATAGTATAACAGATGAAAAAAAATAAAAATTACTTACTATTCAACACATGTTTGCTGCAGTGAAACATGATCACAATTACAGTTGTACCATATATTCAAACAAATTAAGTTTCTAAAGACTATTCTTTTTCGTTCAACAACCTTTCTATTTCAAAGGTTACATATAACAAATAACACAAAGTGAAAATTTTTATTTACTTGAAGTTTCAAACCTCAGTGACTAGTACGACGCCATATTTATTTACATTAATGGCAACCGATTGCCAGATCAAAAAAGAATTACAAAATAATTTTTTTTTCTTTTTGTCAGAAAAGTTTTTTTTTAATTGGAACTTTAACGACCACCGTAAGCAACTCAATGGGCTATAAGCAGTCGCCCGTCCCTAATTTAGGGTCACTGGTTCCACGGAAGGGAGAGAGCCAGTGCCTTAAGACAAACACAGCATCCATGCCTCACAGGGATTCGACCCCGAATCCCTTCTGGACGAATGGTTATAAGCCATCGCTTAGACAACTGCGCCACTGGGGCGGCACGAAAATATCCCCTGGCTATTACAGTGTCATGCGCATAACATTGTAAAACCTGTAGATCAAACATGTACAATAATTTGAATTCGTTTTTATTTTTAGCATAACTTGGCTGACCAATCTAAGTTTGAGGACTTCAAGACCACCATAAGCAACTAACTGAGCTACAAGCAGTAGTCCGCTACAAAACAAGCACACGCATACATACCTCAAGCCGCCTCGGTGGCGCAGTGGTCTAAGCGATGGCCTCTGATCATTCGTCCGAACGGAGTCCGGGTTCGAATCCTGGTCAGGTATGGATGTTGTGTTTGTCTTACGGCACTGGCTCTCTCCCTTTCCTGGAACCAGTGACCCTAAATTAGGGGCGGGTGACTGCTTATAGCCCATTGAGTTGCTCACGGTGGTCGTTAAACCTCCAATCAAAAAAAAAAAAAAAATACATACCTCAATGGGATTCGAATCCGGTGAGGGCCGCCCTGGTGGCGCAGTGGTCTAAGCGATTGCCTCTGATCATTCATCCGAAAGGGGTCCGTGTTCGAATCCCGGTGAGTCAGGGATGTTGCGTAGTGTTTGTCTTGCGGCACAGGCTCTCTCGCTTCCCTGGAACCAGTGACCCTAAATTAGGGACGGGCAACTGCTTATAGCCACGCTTATAGCCCATTGAGTTGCTCACGGTGGTCGTTAAACCTCCAACAACAACAACAAAAAAAAAGGACCTGGTGAGGCAATGTTAAAATACAGCGCCCAGGTCCACTGGGGCGGCTTATTCATTTTGTATGAACTTTTGGGATTTTTTAGAACTATTTTTCTTCAGATTTTATTTTGACAGAAATCAGGCACTTGTATGCCAATGGTTCATCAACAAATTCGGATGTTTTTATGCCAATTTCGGCTGGACATTTCATGATATATATTTCCATCACAATTTTCTAAAAGAAAATGCACTTTCATCCAATTAATTTTTCAGTGTAATTTCAGAAAAGGAAAATTTGAATTTTTTGTGTAAAAGTTTTATACTCCCTACTGGATACTGATTTTACAAAACAGTAAAAAATAACAAGCTGTGAAACAGATTCAGTAGCTTCTTACTACAATTTTAATATTCTTTCTTACCTGCCGTACCGGTGGCGTAGTGGTCTAAGCGTTGGCTTCTTATCATTCGTCCGAGATGGGCTCAGGTTTGAAATCCGGTGAGGCATGCAGTTGTGTTTGTCTAAAGACACTGGCTCCCTCCCTTCCCAGGAACCCAATTAGGAACGATTGATTGCTAAATTAGAAATGAACAACTGTTTATAAAGTCCCGGCCTAAATAAGAAACCGGCCAAGAAGTTTAGAATAAGGTACTTGCCAAGGAGGTTCCGGAGATGCTTTATATGTATTAACCGCGAAGCTGCAAAATATCGGAATTTAAGGATGTTTACACGATACTCATCTGTGTGTATTATTTTTGAATTTCGCGGTATTGGGTTGCAGAAATCTTATTTTTATCAAACCGGAATGAATTATATTTCATACACGAGGGAAGTTTTCAATTTTAACATTATGTTTTGTTTTCAATTCGTACTGATGTTCATTTATTTCAAATTAAAATATATCTGGAAAGAAGGTTCAAAACAATTAGGAATTTTATGAATTTTCTCGCAGATTACAGCGTCACCTCCGTGACGCAATGGTCTAAGCCATGGTGTACGATAGACAGTTGATTCAACTCCGTATGACCGTCGTGCTGGAAAAAAGGTCCCTTAATGTAATGACCACTAGAGGGCGTTAGAGGAAATGCGGGCCACTCGAATCTCCGTCTTCTGTGACTCAAATCGTCATGTGAGTAAACAAATCGAAGAAAGTATTTGTTACAGGTGGTTAGAACCAGGTAAGTAACTGAAATCTTTGCCTTTTCTATTTCTTGACCTACTTTGAAATCAGTGTAAACTTCCTGATTTTTTTTTTTTTGTCGGTTGTTGGTTTTTACTGAAGACTTTAGTTTTCCGGAGTTTTCGATTCCCGTGACATGGGACGTAAATGTTTCGTTTCGAATTGCTGTTCTGGTTGTGCTAGTAGTGAAAAACATGCTTCTCTATTTAAAGCACTTAAAAATGAAAAAATGCTTGCTAAATGGCAGAAAACAATCCCTCGAGCCGATCGGACACTCAGCAGTAACGATTTTGTTTGTGAGAAACCTTTCCTCTCCCATGTTGTAATTAGACGCAGGAGTGAGACATTCAATGGCCAATTTTTATATGATGTGCTTGTCCGTGTCAGACAACTCCACTGTTACTCCTGTAACATTTCCTGAATGTCCAACCTACCTTTCAAAGAAGGCAGCAAAGTCATTACTTGGAAAATGCGTAGTTCTTTTTTTTTTGATTGGAGGTTTAACGACCACCGTGAGCAACTCAATGGGCTATAAGCAGTCGCCCGTCCCTAATTTAGGGTCACTGGTTCCAGGGAAGGGAGAGAGCCAGTGCCGTAAGACAAACACAACATCAATGCCCGACGGGATTCGAACCCGGACCCCTTACGGACGAATGATCAGAGGCCAGCGCCTAAGACCACTGGCCACCGGGGCGGCAATGTGTAGTTCAGCATCCTAAATTATTTCGTCGGATTTCGAAAAAGTGGGACATTAATAGGATTTCAAAAAAAAAAAGAGACGTACAGATTTTAAAGTATGCAATTTCAAGGCAAATGGGGAAAAAATTTCATCATTATGGTGCATTTTAAAGATTTACCGTAATATTTACGTGCAAGTACGGCGCTGTGAACAGAAGCTGCGGCACGCCTAACACAACGCCGCTGCAACAACTTTGCTCCGCCGCCATTCTGCTGGCAAAAGAGAACAGGAGGAAAGGGGAACGTTCTTGCTATGAAAGCGATCCAGTTTGTAGTGCTACCTAACAGAAAATAGTTCTTCATTTCTGTCGCAGTTTTTTAAAACACATAATGAAAATTACTTCGTTCTTATGCATATGATTCCTTGGTGCGAAATAGAAAGTATGCAAATGCCTTCCTTTCTTCTACCAAAGCGTTAGAGGCCGTGTTCTCTTAAACGAAAGTTACATAGCATCGGAAAATCAAAGTTTTGCTCCTCCTGTTGACAGCGTTGTTCGCAATTCATTGAAATTGGATAACAAAAAGAAAAAGCTCTCGAACAAGTGAGTTCATAAATTGCGCATTAAAGAATCATACGTGAAAAAAACCCCAAGGAATTCTCAGATTGTGATATTAAAATGTGAGACAGAAATGATGATCTATTTTCTGTAGCGCAGCACTACAAATTGGATCGCTTTCCTGGCAAGAATCCAAGTGTTTGGATTCTTTATCCAAGTGTTTGGACAGAACAACATCATATTTTCCAAGTAAATCCATAAGTCCCAAGAAACTGCCATTTGTAGGAGATCCGATGATTTCATTCTTACTGCCTCTAAACGCTAAGTTTCTTTGGGATAAAAAAAGAACACAGTCTATGATTTTCTTCATGACTAATTCCAGTTCCTTATTTGTCTCATGTACTAGGGCTTGTACCGTACTATCAATCATTGTTCCTGATAACAACCGTTTCTCCCATTCTTTCCACTATATATAAGTCTTAAAATGAACTTTTCCTCTTTCAAGTTCAGATATCATAAAGCTAAGTTTTTGCCATTTGTTATACCCTTTTATAAAACGTCCATCTTTTTTACTGCTGTCAAATAGCAAACAACAAAAACAGTAAACCTGATCGGCATTCTTCGAATAGATTAACCACGCGCGTTTTATTTTTTCTCCATTATTTAAAACGCGCATGTAATAGCTTTCAGAAAATGATCTCTTAGTGCCAATATCATTGGCTATAGTTTTTCGAAAAGAATAATTCCTTAGCTGTTGAGGTCCCTTGCGAATGAGCTGAATTCTAATTTCATGCGTAAATTTATTCCATTGGACTGGATCATCACCGGTATCATTATTGGAGGCAGATGCTGTCGCCACTTCGTTACCCAGCAAAAACAGTATTGCTGGGCCAGCAGTGGGCCATTACTGGCAGCCAGCACTGCCAGCAATGGCCCAGCACTATGTTGCCGCTGCCGAACCGTCAATAAAATATCCGGGCGGCCAACAGAAGGGCCAGCAGTTCAGGCCAACAGCTGGCACCACATCAGGTGTCATATGCCACAACAGGGCCATCAGTGGTCCATCACAGGCAGTAGCTGCCACAAGTGGCCCTTCAGTGGCCCTGCAAGTACTTGCCAGAAATTATGGCTAGCCTAATGTGGTCCGCTAGTGGGCCGTTAGTGGCAGCCAGCAACCACGTGACGTAACTGGGTGGCTTGCCGAATCTTGTCCGCCAATTTCCCAATAGTAGCAATAATAATAATAATAAAAAGCAAGGCTAACCGCAGTTTCCTAAAGCTACAATTTTTTTCTACCCTTACGAAGCTTGTGAATTAACGCCCTGCGCTGGGGAAATTTTCTCGACAGACCGGAAAAACGACGTTTGCATTTGACTAGATTCGAGCCTGGGCCGTCTACGTGGAAGCCGCGCTCGCTACCGACCGGACTAATTCACGACGCTCCGGTACGTGCTGGAAGCTATGTGTTTGGTATGTAATTTGTAATCGAATGCTTCCCTCTTTCATTTTACGATATTGCGAGGTATTTTTCATAAAAGTCAGTTTCATATAATTGATAAATTAATTTTTTCAACGTAACGATAGTTTTTTTTTTTTACCTTAAGGGAACTTCACTCATTTTCAAGGCGTGTACATACTTAGAGTCGCTTTCCAAAGTTTTGTACTGTCCTTGCCGTCTTGAAAAGAGATTGTTGAATAAATATATATTTACCCGGGTTCATGTCACATTCTGTTACATTTTTAACGTTATGTCTTTTCTTTCCGTTGTCCGAAGCTACATTTGTTTTAAAGAGTAAAAGATATTTTATTTTACTTGTTATTTTTAGAAGCGAATTCCTCCCAGTCTTGTGTATTCAACCCATGGATGAGTACACCACATAGCGTTGCTTTTTTTTCTTTCAAATAATTAATAAATTTTGTACGCGTATAATTCTTTTTTTTTTCCAACAAACGCTATTTGAATGGTTTTCCAGGATATGTGTTTCAAGCGGTTTCAAATTTTTTCTTGTTATTCATCCACTCCATTCCATGAATTGTTATTCATGGGAATGGAGTGGGTGTATTCCATGGCTGTAATCTAGTATTTCACGGCTTAATCTGATATCTTCGTTGACGTAAAATTTCATTAGGAAATTAATTCGCCTCTCCACATATGGATTTTTTCTTAACATCCACTAAAATAACACGATGGCTATTGCGTCGTCTTTAACTAACTGGTACCATGACAGACACAGCAAGTGTTGCTTCTGCGCATGCGCAGTCCCGATGCTTCCACCTGCTGTTGGGGGTTGCATTGGTTGCCAGCAACGGGCCACTAGTGGCACTTGCTTCGAGGCCCACAACTCACGGCGATGCTGCAGGGCCATCAATGGCTCGCCAACTGATAGCGCTGCCACCTACGGACCACTACCGGGCCGTGAGCGGCAGATTTCAGCCAGCAGTGACCCATCACTGCCAGCTGGTGGCCAGCAGTTTCCCAGCACTTGTGTTTTTGCTGGGTATTCTTACTATCTGCTCCTTTTTCGGAGGTTTCGAGATTCTTCTCAATAGAACTTCCCGACTAACGCGGAGGCGGAGGTGCTACTGCATTAAAAGTGTCTGTAAGGGAGCCACATTCGTTGACTGAAGGGGCTTCACTTTTATCTGTAATTTGGGAATCACGATGGGCCAAAACTTCAGCAGTCTTTGGAGAAATGTTGTCCGTTGTCAAACAACTCGAAATGCCTTTATTGAGCTTTTTATTTATTTCTTCACGATGTTTTAATTTCTTCCTCTTCTCTGCACCAGATTCAAAACTCTTAAACATTTCGAAGTAAGAAGGGATGCCAAATTTCTAATAAAATTTAAAAATAGCCACTCGATAACAACAGCAAAAAAAGTGAACTATACTCCGAGTCACCCTAAGATGACACTACAGTGGAAGTTACGGAGAGCCTAATCACTGAGCCATTTGGAGACGACCGAGACAATAGTTGTGTTCATCCGCGTCACTCCCCACTGTGTCACGCTGTTACTCCTTTTCCGCCAAGCAGGGCCGCTGGTGGCCTAGTGGGCAACGTTCGTGACTGCCACGGAAAAGACCTCGGGTTCGATCCCAGGCAGGTACGAACGCTCGATCCACTAAATACCCGCCGTGCGTCGAATGGGCACGTTAAGCCGTCGGACCCCGGATACTGGCCCCCCGGTAATAAATAAAGGCGTCATCCTTCCCCTTTCTACATCGCTTCCGTGTCACTTTCCTATCGGGCACTCTAGCCCAAATCTCCTAGCTTCCAATTTCTCCCTTCCTAAAATCCTCTACAATCAATCATTTCCCCCAAGCATCAACTCATTGGGTAAGAGTGGAGGAATTAGCACCACCCCGTTGAGCTTCCTCCAAGCCATTCCTTCCAGGTGGTCTTGCCCAGGAAAGAAGGGGTGCCGCCCCGGTGGAGCAATGGTCTCAGGCGCTGGCCTCTGATCATTCGTCCGTAAGGGGTCCGGGTTCGAATCCCGGTGAGGCATGGATGTTGTGTTTGTCTTACGGCACTGGCTCTCTCCCTTCCCTGGAACCAGTGACCCTAAATTAGGGACGGGCGACTGCTTATAGCCCATTGAGTTGCTCACGGTGGTCGTTAAACCTCCAATCAAAAAAAAAAAAAAAAAAAGAAAGAAGGGGTGGGGGATGGAGCCTTGTCTCCCAAGCGTGTGAGTGATGGTCTAATTTTGAAACTTATTTTTTTTAAATTGATCATTTTAAAATTTACGTCTAAATAACTACATGCATGATGTACTTATAAGTTAACAACTAGGAATCATATAAAGTATGATTCTGGAATTTCTGGACAATGAATATATTGGTTTTCACGGGAAATTTAGGGAACTACTTTTAGTCGCGGCGGTAGGTTTCACGTACGTTTCACTCCAGTCTCCAATGTCATCTTAGGGTGACTCGGTATAGACAATGACAAGGTTCGTAGCTAGATATTCCCACGTGGATATGAGAGGACTGTTAAAAGTGTGGAGGAGGAGAGGGCAGGGATAGAACCTTTTGTCAAACATCCATCCAATGACCAGTAAGTTCAAAACAAAAATCTGATGGTCCCTTTACTTTCTTAGGTCAACGAAATCCTCTAGAGAGACCACCCGGTCAGAGTTCTTTGTTACTATACTCGAGGCAAAGCTATCCTGGCAATTAGGCAAAGGCTGCGGTTCCTTTTCACTCCCAGTTACCAGTATTACTCCGCACTAATGGTGTGTAATTAATCGGCACTCGGAAATTTTGCGAGGGAGCTTCTCCAACAGGACCTCAGGGCTGTCTGTCAACGTGCCCGGACCATATCCCCAGTACTCCCCACCCCCAACTCCCGCGCACGTTGTGGACCTGTAGTGACCGGCAGATGCTATTGGAAAAACCCGAAAAGACAGAAGAGTGTTTTAAAACAACAATCAAGAAGGAGAAACGCGAAATGCCTTCGGAACACTTATCTCGCCATCACGCTTCCGCTAAAGACCCCAACCCCCACAGCAATAAATGTACCCTGTGTTGACTCTGACCCAAAGAAGAATGCTGTCACAGAGGACGATCAGTGATGTCACAAAACGCGAACATTTTTTTTTAGAAATGCCGCTGAAACTGAGATCTGAATTTTTTAAATGCACATACACACAACGTATTGAACATCTGTGTACTTTTTAAGTGCCCGTTGAAGCTGGAGTACGAGCTTTTAGACTAGAACTATTTTATGCAGTGGAAGTATACACTCTGTAGCCTTCCTTCCATTGCCAGATTAAGTTTGCCCCGAGTATAATGTGTTTTAGTATCCTTATACAATCACCACCCCACTCCGATCCGTACTGATAATTACCCAACAAACCATTGGCTTTTACGTACGTCACGCCACGGCGGCCACCGATTTATTTTCTGCTTTCTAGGGAAGTGTATCTTCCCCCAACTCAATACCAGTCCACCCTCAGTGCCAGAGGTATGATGAAACATCTATTTTAGGAGCAGTTTGCCCGCAGCAGTGTTAGTAGTTCATAGTCATGTTTTTAAAAACAGTCAGGAAAAATTTCGCAGATAAGTTTAATTTTTGTTTAGTTACTAATTGGTAACAGCTGAATTTTTACAATTCGGGTCAATCCTGCGATGATTAATTTTTTTTTAAATAAACAATTGTTCCATAGATAATTCAGGGAATTTTAGAAGAATTTTGAGGCCCCCTTAGCAACGAGACCCCGGTGCATTACACCCTCCTTGGACCGCCCCTGCAATTATCAAACATATATATCCATATATATCGCTGTAATTGACGACGTCCCATTTTGTAGGCACAAAAGTGCATATTTACGAGGTGTTTCAGGTTTTGTTTTCTCAATTCCAAGCGGCCGCCTCGGTGGCGCAGTGGTCTAAGGCGTTGGCCTCTGATCATTCGTCCGTAAGGGGTCCGGGTTCGAATCCCGGTGAGGCATGGATGTTGTGTTTGTCTTACGGCACTGGCTCTCTCCCTTCCCTGGAACCAGTGACCCTAAATTAGGGACGGGCGACTGCTTATAGCCCATTGAGTTGCTCACGGTGGTCGTTAAACCTCCAATCAAAAAAAAAATTCCAAGCAAAACAGCATTCTTAAAAAAAAAAAAAAAAAAAAAAACACTTTCTCCTTCCTCACATGTGCCGATCCATCGGCCCAAATGTTGGTCGCGCCATCTATATGTCAAATGACATTTTCGAGCGATTCTTTTTTTCAGAGTCGTATCATCTGACTATCATACATAAGCTGACAGAAGTCAACAATTCTTGAGGACAGTCCTCGAATTTAGGTTTCTGTCCCCAGAAGCGTCTGATGCATTTAGGGACGCAAATTGTCCTCAACTTTTGATGCTTGTCGTCAAATGTCTTCAAATTTACACTTCCTCATTAGATCGTTAGATTTCTAATGAAAAATGTTCTTAAAAGTAGTTTTCGTTGTACTAATTTTCCGACATGCTTCTTGTGAAAAGAAATGTTGACTTTTTTTTCTTCTCTCCGAGTTTAACGACCACCGCGAGCAACTCTAAGCAGTCACCTGTCTCTAATTTGGTGGCTCAGTGGTTTAAGCGATGGCTTATGACCATTCGTCAGTTAAGGGTCCGGGTTCGAATCTCGGTGAGGCATGAATGTTGTGTTTGTCTTACGGCACTGGCTCTCTCCCTTCCCTGGAACCGGTGGCCCTAAATTAGGGACGGGCGACTGCTTATAGCCCATTGAGTTGCTCACGGTGGTCGTTTAACCTTCAATCCAAAAAAAGTCTCTAATTTGGAGACTTCGTTCTAGGGAAGGGAGAGAGCAAGTGCTGTAAGACAAACACCCCACCCATGTCTCGGTCGAGACTCGAAGCCGTAGCCACTTGTACGAATGGTTAGTGGCCGGCACTAGGACACTGAACTACTGGAACGGTCAAATTTCGACTGTACTTGATCTAAGTTTCTCCAAAAACTTTGGCAAAATGAAAAATTCGCCATGCAATTAGTTTTTGTGCAGCTTGATTTTAATTCGGCACATATACAAGGTAAAGCATTGCACTTTTGCTAACATGTTCTGGCCATCATAATTCTAATTTGTCAATACAAATTACCTACATTCTACATGATATGTCCTTTTTAGACACAAATTTTCATATGTAATATCACACTTATTGAAGCAATGCAGTTTTGTGACAAAAATATTTTTTTTGAGTGCGTATATGTTCCCAAATGAACTGCCGATTTGGGGACACCACGCCCTTTTGTCCTCAAATCAGTGTTCCAATATCTGGGCACCTTTATCATACACCGTGTCTAAAAGCCAGCAAAACTTCGCGTTGCTGTGACTTTTCCAGTAACCAAATTCCCACAAGTTAGCGCATAGAACTTCCATTCGATAAACAGAAGCAACTATTTGGAAGAATTAAACAACAAATTTAATTTCTTTTTATTCGGAAGTTTTTTTTTGATTGGAGGTTTAACAACCACCGTGAGCAACTCAGTGCGCTATAAGCAGTCACCCGTCTCTAATTTAGGGCCACTGGTTCCAGGAAAAATACAAACACAACATCCATGCCTCACCGGGGTTCGAACCCGGATCCATCTCGGGCGAATGATCAGAAGCCATCGCTTAGACCACAGAGCCACCGGGGCGGCATTCTAAGGTATAACTACCATCGTGAGCAACTCAATGGGCTACAAGCCATTGCCCGTCCCTAATGCAGGGCTACGGGTTCCAGGGAAGGAAGAAAACTAGCGCTTAAACCACTGTGTGCCGCCCCGGTGGCGCAGTGGTCTCAGCGATGGCTTCTGATCATTCGTCCGAAAGGGATCCGGGTTAGAATACCGGTGAGGCATGGATGTTGTGTTTGTCTTACGGTACTGGCTCTCTCCCTTCCCTGGAACCAGTAACCCTAAATTAGGGACGGGCGCTTATAGCCCATTGAGCTGCTCACGGTGGTCGTTAAACAGACAATCAAAAGAAAAAACCCACTGTGTTATATTACCATACTGAAGTCAGCAGTTTGGGAGACAAACTGCCTTGGTAAAGCATCAGGATTGAAATTCTTGACACAAACCCTGAAATTACCCCTTCGCCCAAGTGGAAGGACGGCCTAGTGGCGCATTGGTCTAAGCTCTGTCTTCTGACCATTCGTCCGAGATGGGACTGCCAGGTTCCAATCCCGGTCAGGCATTGATGCTGTGTCAGTCTTACGGCACCTCTCCCTTCCCTGGAACCAGAGTTCCTAAAGTAGGGACGGACGATTGCTTATAGCCCATTGAGTTGCTCACGATTCTTTTTTCGTTTTGACTATGGATTTTTTTTTTTTTTTGATTGGAGGTTTAACGACCACCGTGAGCAACTCAATGGGCTATAAGCAGTCGCCCGTCCCTAATTTAGGATCACTGATTCCAGGGAAGGGAGAGAGCCAGTGCCGTAAGACAAACACAACATCCATGCCTCACCGGGATTCGAACCCGGACCCCTTCGGACGAATGATCAGAGGCCAACGCCTTAGACCACTGCGCCACCGGGGCGGCGACTATGGATTTAACGACCACCATGAGCAACTCATTGGGGTGTAAGAAGACGGCCGTCCCTAATTTAGGGCCACATGTTTCAGGGAAGAAAGAGAGCCAGTGCTGTAAGACAAACACAACATCCACGCCTCGTCGGGATTCGAACATGGGCTCATCTCCAAAGAGTCAGAAGCCATCGCCTACACCACAGCGCCACCGGGGTGGAGAGAGGTACAAATCAGACTTGGAGTTGCACTAGAATAGATTATTTAAATTTCCACTTACAATAATTTACCCCCGCAACATCCACACTTCAACGCTCTTAACGACAGTACAAAAAGTAATTTCAAGAGACCGCAAAATGAGAATGGATTTATAAACTAGCTCTATCTTCGAATAAACATGGCTGCACCAGTGGCGCAATGGTCTAAGCACTGGTCTATTACCATTCTTCCGTAACGGGCCTCGAATACCGGTTCTCTCCCTTTTCAGGAACCAATGGCACTAAATTAGGGACGGACAGCAACTCCCATCGAGTTGCTCTCAGTGGTCGTAAAACCTACAATAAAAATAAAAATTAAAACATGTGACGTTCATTCCACTAACCGTGAAGTTTTTGTGTTGCATTTCTTTATTGGAAATAATTGGAGGACCACGGGACATTCTCATTAAAAAAAAAAGAAAAAAAGAAATGCGGTGTAGTGGTTTAACGGAACGCATGCCGGCTAAAAAAAAAAAAAGATACAGGAACGCCGTTTTGGCCCCACTACACCACTGGGTACCTACAACCAAGAAACTGTCTCCCCTAAAACGAAAACAGCTATCAAAGGTAGCATTATGTTTCACTGTTTTTTGAATAACTAAACCGATAATACTTTTAGTTTTCTTCACTCCGAAAAAACGTTCTGTGTTTACTCAAGTTGATGGTACTGATGATAAACGTTTCAGATGCACAACCCAAAGACCTTGGAGAGAATAGATTGGCAAACCTAATGTTAGCGCTTCGGAGGCAACGAGCAGCAATTGAGATAGCAGCGCCATCTGTTACCGATGGGAGTTGGTGAGAAATACATAGCTATTTTTTTGTTCATTGGAGGTTTAACGACCACCGTGAGCAACTAAATGGGCTATAAGCAGTCGCCCGTCCCTAATTTAGGGTCACTGGTTCCAGGGAAGGGAGAGAGCCAGTGCCGTAAGACAAACACAACATCCATGCCTGACCAGGATTCGAACCCGGACCCCTTACGGACGAATGATCAGAGGCCAGTGCCGTAGACCACTGCGCCACCGGGGCGGCTTACATAGTTATTGGAAAGGTACATACAGTGTTTGATTCAACGCATAATATATCGTATAAAAAGCGCAGAAGGAATATTCAGGTGCGAATGCGAACCGCCGCCCCGGTGGCTCAGTGGTCTAAGCGATGGCCTCTGATCATTCGTCTGAAAGGGGTCCGGGTTCGAATCCCAGTGTGGCATGGATGTTGTGTTTGTCTTATGGCACTGGCTCTCTCCCTTCCCTGGAACCAGTGACCCTAAATTAGGGACGGGCGACTGCTTATAGCCCATTGAGTTGCTCACGGTGGTCGTTAAACCTCAAATAAAAAAAAATGCGAACCAATAAATTTCTAGATCAAAATTTAATTAGCAAGTTCTCAATTTCGATGAAAATCAGTTATGAAATAGAAAATACGCCGCTATATACAACGAACACCTGATACCTGAAGTTGCAGCAATACAAATTTAAACATACCGCATCATCGTTCCTTCATATTACCCTTAATCATTATCTTGTAAAAGATCAAAAAGGAGAACATAGCACAAGATAGGCACTGAAATTGTGGTGTAGAAGCTTTGTTTTTTTTCCCTGTAATTATGATTTAGTCAAATGCTAGTTTTAATATGAACTGAATGTCAACAAACTGTTCTGTAATCAAATGAGCCGCCCCGGTGGCGCAGTGGTCTAAGGCGTTGGCCTCTGATCATTCGTCCGTAAGGGGTCCGGGTTCGAATCCAGGTCAGGCATGGATGTTGTGTTTGTCTTACGGCACTGGCTCACTCCCTTCCCTGGAACCAGTGACCCTAAATTAGGGACGGGCGACTGCTTATAGCCCATTGAGTTGCTCACGGTGGTCGTTAAACCTCCAATCAAGAAAAAAAATAATCAAATGATATTTTAACTCACTAAGCACGGAATACCCCGATCCCCATGAGTGTAACTTTTACCAATGAGATTGTAGGATGTTTCTCTCGTACCAATCTGAGAATGTGCAGAGTTATTTTCAATCGTACACCTTGTATGCAACGATTGTTTAGCAACATTTGACAAAATTCACACCAAGTTGTTACCATCGGCACCTTGTATTCAATGACTCTATGCTGTAAGCAATCACAGAGTAGCTGTGTTTATCACAACCACAGCAAACTGAATGGGTGAAAATACAGATAATTCACTTCACTCAGCTGTGATCGAATAAATTGAGAATTGTGTGACAATTTGACATGAACACATCTTCCATTTGAAATTGTTCTGGTTGTTATACAACACAAAATTCATTTCATCCAGTTGTGATTGAATGAAATGAGAATTACATGACCATCTGACACTTTGCCATGAGCACACCTTCCATTTGAAATTGTTATGTTAACACATTGACATCTTGATATTGTGTAGTGGCTCAGCGTTACTTGATAACCATGTCACGTGGGCTTACAAACCTGACATACATAAGAATTAGCTTTCAGGGGTCACAAATGCTGTATATTTCTAGCTTCCGAGGGGAGACGAACTTTGAAATGTTCAATGAACGTTCCTGATACACTGTCCAGAGAAGCGGAGAAAGTTTCCACATGATTTTCGTCAAGTTTCTTGCAATTTAATTCAAAATATGATTAACATTTTTGAATCCATAATTCATATTAGTTTCAAACTGGCGTGTTTCACCAAATTACCAAAAAAAGTAGGGTAATAATTTATGTAATATTTCCAAAATAGCTGGAGCATACGAAAGATGTTTACACAGAGGCTTTTCATCATGTTTTGGGCAATTTTATTCAAAAAATGTTATTAAAAAATTTAAATTCACAGGAAAAAATAGTTTCCACCTGGTGTTTTTTTAGCAAATTAAAAAACATGTGAGGCAATTAATACACTGCTGGCCACCCAAAATGCAACACCAAGAAGGACACGAGATAGCAAAGCCAGATTTATTGGACACATAACAAGAGATACAAAGATGAAACGATTGAGCTTACATGCCCGTGCGACTTGTGGAACACGCAGACATCAACAGTTCGTGTAGCCCCCATGGCTGGCAACAACGGCCGCTACACGCCACGGCATCGAACGAAAGAGGCTTTGGATGTGGGCTTGGGGTATGTCGGTCCAGGCTGCTTCCACACGTTGCCACAGTTCATCAGGCGTAGCCGCGGGTGGTGCTTGCCGTGCCACTCGGTTGCCGATCAGCGACCAGATGTGTTCGATGGGCGACATATCGGGAGAAAAGGCGAGCCACGGCAGCAGTGACACCTGGAAGGCCGTGAAGAATTGTTGCACGATGCGGGCCATGTGCGGGCGCGCATTGTCTTATTGAAACGTGGCCGCTGGCAGGTCCTGCAGGTAAGGGAGGACTACAGGCTCCAAAACGTCGGAGATATAGCGGTGGCTGTTGAGTGTACTGGCGATGCGTACCAGAGGGGTGCAGGTGTCATATCCAATTACGCCCCAAACCATACCGCCAGGCGACAGAACAGTATGGCGATGCATAAAGCAGGTGTTATACTGTATCTCGCCGCGGTGCCGCCACACGCGGATCCGATCATCGTGGGGTTGCAGGCAGAAGCGGGATTCGACGGAGAAGACAATGTCGGGCCATTCCGCAGTCCAGGTGCGGCGTTCAACGGCCCATTGCCGCCGCACTCGCCGGTGGTTTAACGTCAATGGTAATCGGAGCAATGGGTGCTGTGCGACAAATTCGCGCTCCTGCGGACGACGTCGAACGGTACGTGCTAACACAGGTTGTTGCGCAACACACCCTAATTCCTACGCTAACGTTTGGGATGTGGCGCTGAGAGCCGTCACTGCCCGCCGCACAACATGCTGGTCTTTTCGTTCGGGAGTGTGCCGCAGCTGCGGCAATCACTCACGTCGGTTAATCCGGCCCTCCTGCACCCATCGAAACAATACTAGCCTCACTGTGGCTGGATGCCGTCCCACACGGACGCCGATGTATCGGTACGATAAACCGCTGTCTCGATAACCCCTATTAATCCTCTGTCGAACTCCGAAACGTGCTGGAATGACTTCTGTATTCTGCGATGAGGCATCAGGAAGCTTCCCACGCACAGATCCGGCAGCACAACACACTTCCAGTACTTACACCCCGCCTTCTGTGCACCCTTCTTATAGTGCTTCTCAGTGGCGTGCCGGACGCACATGATTTGCATATGCCCTGCAATGCTAATCGTTTGCATGTCCTCTCGCGGGCGACGCATGCTGCGAATTTCAGGCCAATCGGATGCTTCCTTCTTGGTGTTGCACTTTGGGTGGCCAGCAGTGTATATTTCTTTTTCCACAGGGGAGGAACAGCATGTCGCTTTTTACAGGGGTGATCATTGAGGAACTGTATTTGCATTTTTAATGCTCCCAGGCACAATTTGGAAATTCTGATGTCTCGAAACACACAGTTTTTGATATTTTCAGTATCCCATGATTTTTGTTTTTTTTATTGGAGGTTTAACAACCACCCTGAGCATATCAATAGACTATAAACAGTCGCCCGTCCCTAATTTAGGGCCACTGGTTCCAGGGAGGGAGAGAGCCAGTGCCGTAAGGCAAACACAACATCCATGCCTCACCGGGATTCGAACCCGGACCCCTTTCGGATGACTGATCAGAGGCCATCGCTTAGACCACTGCGCCATTGGGGCGACACCCAATGTTCGAAAACCTCAATTGCATACAATCCTTAGGCCCTAAATGTGACTATTTGATGTCGAACATGTGTTTCGAGGTTTGATTTTTTGAACATTGAATACCAAAAATTGAAATGAACAAGAGAGGGTGTTCAAATATTGTTAACAGTCCTGTATTCAAACCAAAAACATTGTTATATAAATAATTATTATATTTTGAACATGATGTAACGTTCATATATTCCTCCATACTTAAAACATATTATTCCTTCATACTGGTAAAATGCATCATCATGCCATTACAGCCAAAGACATTATGAACAACATGAACAGAAAATTTAACTTACTTGTGAAAATATCCGTTTGTTGTGTTGGCAGTTATGTTATATCCATATGTAAAACAGTACCTGACTCAAACCTGATAATCTTTATTTTTTTATGATAACTATTTAACCCTTTAAGCGGCCGATGTACTTGAACTAAACGGTGTTCAAACTCCAAACAGAAATGTTCGCATAGCGACGGGGTTTTGCGAAAGTTACGGCAAAACAATTTATCTCCATCCCATCTTTTCTCAGCAGCACCAAAAGTAACCTGTCTCGGATCATAGGCTCTTTCTCCTGGTGTTATATTCCCTGTTCCATGACCAAAAACATGATAGGAACATCATGCAACTGGGTAAAAAAATAATTGATTAAAACTTCTCTCTGGCCTTAAATTCGTCTCCATTACTATAGCTCTTTATCAGTTAATTTGTCAAAAGACGTTATTGTCAATAATAAATCTTACTCCTGAATCGCTAGTCTCAATAACAGATCTAAGGAAGAGAGCAACCCTTTTTGATGCTCTAGTCTCTAAGGTCACTCGTACGTACAGCTTTGGGGTCATTACACACAGTGGCGGCCGGTGAGCTGGTTGCAGTGTTGCGCGATAACCAGTTTCATTATAAAGAAAAATAACATTTTGTTAATAAAGCATTCTTTTTTTTAATGAGAAATTGGTTTATTTCGCTTGAAATCAGTAAAAATTAAATAGTGCAGTAAACTCAAACAATCCAATAACCGATGCAATGTTGGGAGTAGTGTATGAGCTAGCCGTCGCTTGACTGGGTGTTGCAGTCGAGCTGCAACCCCGACGCCGTAATGTCATAGGTAGGACGCGAAATGCTAGACCCAGTCGTTGCATTTCCAACCAGTAGATATGTGGTTGTTGCAAACGCTTGGCAACCCCACTAGCAATGACCTCGTTTCGTTTTTCTCCCGCTAGAGCATGCGCAGTAACCCATTGCTCTTGAGATCACATGTAACCTGAAACCCGCAGATGAGCTCCGCGTTCTTGTCTTTTCACCATGTGCAAACTTAATAGTCTGACAGCGGACGTTTGTGTTTCAGGAGAGGTTATGTGTGTGCTGTGTAGTATTTGTTAATTTTCTAATTTGTTATTCTTTTATTGTGCCAATGAAACATACGTTATTGGCTTTGTTGTAATTAATAAATTAATGTTTTTTTTTTCCAAATTTAAAATGAATAGTTTTGAAAATCTTTTATCAAATACTTTTCCTGGACTTTCCTATGAAGAAAAGCAAAATATTCGAAAACTTAGACGGCCATTATCTGACTTGAATATTGCATAGAACATAACAACTGGTAGGCGACGATTTAAAATATTTTTTAAAAGAGAATTCTACGTAAATAATGAGTGGTTGTATGGGTGTGATGTAAAAATTGCACTATTTTGTTTCCCATGTTTATTGTTTGGAGGCGAAGATTCGTGGACAAAATCAGGCATGACAGATATTAATCATTTGACCACTCGCATTAAAAAACACGACAGCACCAAAAAGTGACAATTTTTAAACATTAAAAATGTTTTAAAATTGTCACTTTTTGGTGCTGTCAGTATAGCTGAACAGTTAGACACAGCATATAGACGAAAAGTTTTAGAGGACAATAAAATGTTTAGGCATAACAGATATGTTTTAAATATTTTAATAAGTTGTGCTGCCGCCCCGGTGGCGCAGTGGTCTACGGCACTGGCCTCTGATCATTCGCCCGTAAGGGGTCCGGGTTCGAATCCTGGTCAGGCATGGATGTTGTGTTTGTCTTACGGCACTGGCTCTCTCCCTTCCCTGGAACCAGTGACCCTAAATTAGGGACGGGCGACTGCTTATAGCCCATTGAGTTGCTCACGGTGGTCGTTAAACCTCCAACCAAAAAAAAAATTAATAAATTGTGTTAGGTTTTGCGGGGTTTCGAGTAGCATTGAGAGGTCATGATGAAACTGAAACATCATCTAACCCTGCAATATTTAAAGGTTTGGTTAATTTTTGTTCGGAACAAGTTGCTGCATTAAAAACTCATTTAGAAAAGGCAACTGTCTTTAAAGCAACATCGAAAACAATTCAAAATGAAATTTTACAAATAATGTTAGAAGTGTGTCATGATGAAATAACAAAAGAAATTAAAGAAGCACAGTTTTAAGCCACCATTGCAGATGAAACAAGTGACATTTCAAATATATTTCAAATGGCCATTGTTTACCGGTACGTGATAAAAGGAAAACCATTTGAAAGGTTTTGGGATTTTATTTCTTCTTTACAACATGACGCACAAACCTTGGCTTCGGGTTTACTAGAAGAGCTGAAGAAACATAAAATTAATGAAAATCCTGAAAAATTAATTGCACAAACGTACGACGGAGAATCTGTTATGGCCGGTTCTTCCAAGGCTGAACTGGATCCAACCAGGCTGTAACATTAGGCAAAAACAGCGAGGACAGAAAAGATGAGTTGGGACGTAGCGCCATCTATTGACGTAGTTCGCATAAGCAAACTGATTCCGCATCATTATTTGCATTTGAGATTTTATTTATATTCACTTTCACGTCAACAGATGAATATTTACATTCTGAATTCGTAGTACTTGGGCAACAGAATTTTTCTGTAGGAACTGGTGTAATTAATGTGTAAATCTCATTCCTCCTTTATTTTTCAGCGATCTAGCGCTGAGATTTTGGTAAATCTGTAGATTAGCATCTTAAATTATTTCGTCGGAAAAATGTTAGCACCTGGAAAACGTGCGACGTACAGATTTTAGAGTATGGAAATTAATGGAAAATGGTGCAGAAATTTCCTATTTTAAAAGTCTTTTAAAGATTTTTACAGTAATATTCAAGGCATCGCACTTGCACGTAAATATTACGATAAAAATCTTTAAGAGATATTTGAAACAGGAAATTTCTGCGCCATTTGCCATTAATTTACATAATCTAAAATCTGTACGTCGCACCTTTTTCAGATACTATATTCCCGACGAAATAATTTAAAACGCAAATCTACACATTTACCTACTGTTTTACTTAATATGAGTTTATATAGCAGAGTTTTTTTCTAAAATTGAATTAGGTACGTAATTATCAGAATGCAAATGCTTACCACAAACAACAGTTGAAGGTGACTTGTCATTTGGAGCAAAATCCTGAGGAGATATTGCTTTCAGTAACAATTGCTTTAGGTTCTGATCTGAGGGGAACTCGTGGAATGAAAATCCTACGTTTTTCTTCTCAGAAGATGTGCACATCGGCACACAAGAGTAAACCATTTTGAAAATGGGTTAGATTTTGCTGTGAAAACATCAGTTTGGTTTTAAAACTGTAAGGTTATTTTAAAAGAAACACAAAAGAAAAAAGCGACGAACATACACAATCCAAACAACGTGAAAACTGAGTTGTTTATACCTTGGGATGCAGTGCCATTTAACGGCTGAAATCGTCCATAACGCTCACTGCCAACCACCAAAAGTCTATTGTCTTCAACGTTAATGTTATAGCCAGTTCTTCATCTAGTTCAGCTTTGGTTCTTCCCACGGCGTGCAAGCAGTTGTGAAGGAATCTTATCCAGCTGCTGAATACATACATTGCTATGCTCATCAAATAAATTTAGTAATGATGAAAGCTGCTTCTCTAAATAGAAATATACGAATTTTTTTCTCTAGTTTGCAAGGCATCTGTACGTTTCTTTGAAACAGCCCACAACGAACTGCAGTACTTGATCAGGTTGTGAAAAAACGTTTACCCCGAGCTTCCCCTACAAGATGGAATTTTCTCTCACGCAGTGTCAATACGGTTTTTGATAAAAAGAGAGATATTACCGAATCCCCGAAGATCATTCTTAAGTCTAATGACATTAAAAGTGAAAGTACTATTTGCCAGGCTAATGGTCATTTAAAGGTTCCTGCAAGATACAGCTTCAGCTTTTGGCTTTCAATTTTCGCTAAAATCATGCCTCCTGTAGAAATTTTGTTCAGTCAACTTAAAAAAAGTGACCTTGATCCCTCTACAACAAAGAAAGATATTACTGTGTTTGAGACAAATGCAGTGACAATTAGGGAACAAATTGATGTTGATGAGAGTGCAACGACACAGGGTACATCTGCTTCTTTTAAAAAACGGAAAACTGACCACTTCGAGTGGATGAAAGAAGAAAAAGAAGTCTGTGATGTCATTATTTCTCAGGCTAAGCAAAGGTTTACTTTCACAGGGCATCTAGTTCCAACTTTGTTATTTTTACCACAAATGTTCCCTCATTATGCCACTAAATTCCCAGCAGCAACATTGAAAACAGTGTGTGCTGTGTATCCATTTATAGATAAAATGAAACTCCGCCATGAACTTTTGTCCATCTACTGTGCAGAAGAGTTCAATTCACTCTCAGGGGTGTTAGCTTATGCGAATTCATCATGAAGAACAATTTAGGAAAAACATTTAGTGAATGTTACACGTTACTGAAACTTATCCTAACAATTCTTATGACATCAGTTGAAGCAGAACGGTGTTTTTCCACTTTAAAACGAATAAAAACATTTTTGAGGAACTCAATGACACAGGAAAGGTTGTCAGCCTTGGCCATGCTTTCTATTGAAAAGAATCTTATCATAGATATTCCCGACTTCAACCAAAGAGTTATTGTCAAATTCGCTACGCAGAAAGAAAGAAGGATAGACTTTCTCTTCAAATAACTTATGGTAAGAACTGATTTCATGTTCTTATCCATTATATGTTATTACGTAATTTGAAATTTTGGAATATGGCAATTATGTAGAAAGTATCTTGTTGCCACATTACGTTGCTTTTAATAATGTTAAACTCCTCCTGCGCAGCATCCTCCCCCTCCAAGTACACTACTACCACCAACAAAAAAAAAACAAACAAAAAAAAACAGTGCTCGCAAGTAGTGTTTCTAAGGAAAACGATATATGTGCAACACCCTATTTTTGAACCCACGAGCCGCCACTGATTACACATGAGGATGTAGCACGTGACGTCATCGAGAAGTTTCAGTGAAGTGGCAACAGTCCCTGCAAAAGTTCCTGAAGGACAAGCATAGCGGGCTGTCCTGCACTTAGTGTGTAAAGTGCAATCAATAGCGGTCGGTGTTTATAAAAATTTGAAGCCAAAATGCCTAGATTTTGTGGCATTATGAATTGCGGTAATAGAGAAATCGAGACGTAAGTCTTTTTCAGGCTACTAACTGCTGTCTTTAAAGGCAGCACAGAAACAATTCGCTTATATGCCAAACGAAGGGATATAGCTTCCCAGAGCTCAGAAAACACTTTTTTTTAAGAGTTAGACTCTTCAAAGGCAGAGAACCTTTTAAATGTTGGTTTTATACAGAAATCAGTGATATGTGGTAAAGCAGAGAATCTATCTTTTACTTGTTCAAACGCTATTGGAGTGCAATGCTTACACTCATTGGGCCAAGCGTTTCATTCGTTGATTCATAGTTTTCAAGTTGAATTTAAAAGGCGTTGGCTGTTTTTTTTGTTGTTTTTTTGCGTAGATTTTATTACTACTGACTATTTTTTTATAGAACACCTTTTAGAGTTTGTCTCTTAATCAAAATATTTTTGAAATAAACGCTTCGGTCCCCAATCGGCACTTCTGTGCACGTGTATTTTTCCCCAGGGACTTTCAGAAGGTTTCTGGTTGATCTAGGGGATATTGAAACTTTTCATAGTTTTTATAGGGCTAAAAGCTAATTTGTTAGCAAACCTGACTTTTAGTTAAAATAAAATCTCTGGCTCTTCTGTATTTTTTAGATCTCGAGCACACCGTTCCCCTGACCACAGCCGTAACTAGGGCTGGGCAAGCGGGGCAGCCGCCCCGTGCGCAGCTGAAGAGAGGGCGCAAAACTCAGTGCTTACAGTCTTTTTAAAATTGGAATTGAAATTTTACACCAGTTTCTGCTACAGTTTTTATCTTTTCCCCTCAAAACGTTCATGGGATATTAATTGCTCACATTAAAAAATGATGGTGCAGTTGTACGTGTGGTGCAAGATAAGAATGTCGTTCACGCGGTTGAACATTCTCTGGGGACTGTTTAATAATTTCTGAGACTTTGAGCTTCGACTTCCATTTGATGTAGTACCGAAAGTCGTTAAGTCCTAAGCCGTACAAACACGCACAGTCCGAGTTTTTTTGTTTGGGGGGACTGTTTAATAATTTCTGAGACTTTGAGCTTCGACTTCCATTTGATGTAGTACCGAATGCCTTTAAGTCCTAAGCCGTGCAAACACGAACAGTCCGAGATTTTTTGTTTAGGGGGAAGGGGGGTTTAACGACCACCGTGAACAACTCGATGAGCTATAAGCAGTCGCCCGTCCGTAATTTTGAGCCACTGGATTTAGGGTCACTGTTTCCAGGGATCCATGCCTCACTGGGATTTGAACCCGGGCCCATCTCGAACGAATGGTCTGCTTTGACCACTGCACCACCGGAATGGCAGTTCGATTATGCCTCCCCTATAGTTAGATACATTGGGATGAGACGTTTTGTTTTGCCGAGCAATATACATTCATGTGTGTGCATATGTATACGCGTACGCGATTAAATCAAAAATATATATAACTGATTTATAAGATCGATGGGGGCGCAATATTTCGTGCTTTGCCCCGGGGGCCGAAATGCCTAGTTATGCCTCTGCCCTGACTCACTGTTTTTTGCAAGTTTTCGGCTTTTCGCTTTTAAGGTTATTTGGCTGTCGGTGTTGGGGTTTTTGAGTTTACTACTTTGTTCTATATGATATTTCCTCCCCAAACTACCGTTGATTTTATCTTTAGTACACCTGGATTTTTACCTGGAGCTGAAGCACACTTTTGGCGAAAAATGCAAATAATGGCTAAAATTATTGTCCAAATGAAATCCTTTCTAATGTCTAGGTCTGTTTACAGGTCGGTATTATGTTGCTAAATTTATTTACGGATAAATAAACTATAGGGCACAAATCCCAGCAAAATTATTTTGTTTTTTCTCCAAAATTTCACGGAAAAAAAAATTACTCATTTTTCTAAGGCTTGGAAATTGCTTCACTTTTTGTTGAGTTAAACGCTCAAAAAGGCATAGAACCTTTCAAGGGTGAGTTTTATCCAAAATCAGCGATTCCTGGAAAGAAAGTAAATCAATCATTTTTTTACACAGTTCTCCGCACCGGGGCGAGGGGGGGGCTTTACTTATTAAAGCAACGGTACCTATTTACCTATTTTCTCCATAAATTACTGATTGCTCACGAGTTTGTGATCGTACTAAATTACCCTGTAAAAGAATACCGAGGACAAGAAATTGTTATATGCTTCGAAACTTTTACATGTCTCGAACTGTTCTGCGGTAAAGGCACTTCGACCAAAGACGAAGTAATCAAAAATATTTACTATTTGCACTTTCGGAAAACTTTTCGCATCACCTTCTAAGATACTTGCATTCAGCACATAAGGATCTTTTCCTTCAATCTCTTTATTTTTTTTCCAAATACCGCATTTTGTACTCGGAAGTTAAAATTTTAAAGTAAGACGCCATCATTTCAACGGGGCTGGTTGCAGAGGCGACTTCAGATATTTTGGGGCCCTAGGCGCTAAAAGGTTCAGGCCCCCCTTCTTATCCCCTCAGAAATTTTCACCGTCAGATTACCAAAAGAAAGGGGGGGTCAGGAAAAAGGGTTTTACGATTTTTAAAATGCCATTATATCTTCCTTCCTATTATTAGAATGTTTTGTAAGAAACGGTGCTAGTGTAATAATTTTGTCTGTCCATGCACATCGAACCTTTTAATTTTTGAGGTATTTCAAAAATGATTTTGTGGCTAATAGGAAATCAGTGGATAATAAGTCTCGCACTTTAACTACCCGTATACCATTTATACCTGCACTGCATTTATCAGAAACAGAAGCATGCGAATTAAATGCAAAAGATCCGGTTTTTAAATGGAAAAGTAGGAACTGCAGGTTTTTGAGTAAGAGTATCGTTGAAACTTTCCATTGCTTCTTCAAAGGTAGTTTTAAGTCGATTTAAGGAATAGAAAAAGTGAAAATACTTGATAATTATCAGTGTTAATCCAGGGGAGCAGAAAGTAATGAGAAAATGTTACAGTACAATATAAATTACTTTTAAAACTATTAAATAAGATAGTGTGATATTCTCAAATTTCTTTACTTTTCCAGCCTAAATGTTAATAACTCTTTTGATTTAAAATGGTTTAGAGGGATTAGGGCCGAGAAAGAACTTGATTGTCCTAAGAATAATTATCCTATGCAGAATATTTCTTTTTTCATTCATTTTCCTACCACGAAGGAAAAAAACAATTAACAGCAAACACCCCCGATTGCCAGGAAAGTTTTCACAAGCACTCTTCGTCACAACTCGGACGGGTGGGGGAGGTCCGAAGGTTCCAACACAGATGTGTTCCCTTTGCTGCAAGTGGCATGAAAATAATTTATAGCACAGCAGGCTAGTTAAGAATTCGCCTTAAACAATGAAAAGTGTGGGAGGCATGAATATTTCCTTTACCTACCACTAAAAGGGACTCAAAATTATTTTAACCGTTCCTTTCAGAGTAAGTACATTGATAAGTACTCGAAAATTCGGAATATCAGCAACAGCAAGAAAAAAATATGTTGTTATTAATATGAGAAAGTAAAATATCAATTGACAATACAAAGTAGCCACTTTAAGGATTAATTTGCTTCGGTCTGTGAAAATCAAAACAAAACTGAAAATCCAATTATATGTTTTCGGGGCCCCTCAAACAGTGAGGCCCTAGGCGCGCGCCTAGCCGGAAATCCGCCCCTGGCTGGTTGTCCTTCACTTGCGTTGCTAAGGCTCGTTGCCATGCTGAGAGTCACGTGTCTGCTACATCCTCATAGCTTCAATGAAAAAGTTTGAGTTGCATTTGGCCCACTTCTCAGACAGAGAAAAAAATGAATTGATTTCAGCCCGTTTGTCAACCCCGAGTTAATTCGTTCCAGCCAGTGAAAGGGTTAAAGCACGATTTGTAACACGCACGCAACCAGTATATGCTGAGGAACAGCTTTCACTCCTCGCTCTAGGCGGAACATCCGGTTTTCGAAAACTGACGGAAGTAACTAGGTATTAGCCAGTCTATTCGCTGCAAGATCTTTGGCATAACCAGTGACGTTTACCACTTTTTGGGAAGCAATTTGTGGTTTCTTTCTTAGTTAGGATAGTTGCCTTCACTAGCGTGATTGAGTATAGATGCAGAATTTATTGTAGTTTTTCTGCAATCTAAAATTGCACTAATCATAGACTGATAAATCTTCAGCTAAGGACTTAATTGATTTTTATTGAAAGGAAGGTAATATTTCTGAAATCATGGCAATGTCCACGCTGCCATCCACAGGAGTTAAGTTTGTTTGTTTTGGTTGTCAACATCATCAGCGGTTCAGCGCCTCCAAGGGTGCTACTGATGCTCTTGAACATCAACTTACCGTAATGCAGTGAGCATCCGTGATTCGCAGAGGTCTGTGTGGATTTCTCCACTTTCGATATTTGGACATGGTTATCAGTTCAGTCCTGTTTTTAGGCAGTCATGGGAACTGATGTATGTAGCATGTTTAAGGAAACGTACTGCTATGCGAGTTCCTTGGAAGTGTGTTAAATGTAGCATTGCTGTTTATTTCCATCTGTGGCCCTAAGAGTTTTTGTTTTCATATGAGTAGGAAATCTCAGAAAAGCAGAAAGCAGGTAAATAGATTTAATTGGTGGTGTTATTTCTCCTTTTTACAGTGTAAATTTCTGATCCGATGATAATGGGTGTGCATATATTACCATGTATGTATTATAAGCATGCACAAATCAGCAGATGTATCAAAAATATAATCATCCTATCTCCGGAAATCTCTGTGCGAAGTCTTTAGTTTTTTTTAACCCAAATCTTTTTTATTCCAGAAAGAAATTTAAATCACTCAGAAAATGAATTGACACGTAGGTTAATCTTGTAGCATTTATTCCTCGTTTTTATTCTTCAGAAACAATTTCCGAGCATTAAAGTGCTTACATCAATTGAGTGCAGTTGATACAAAATCAAGGTTTGTTGTTATTATGTCATGGTATGGGAAAGATAAGCAATAGAAAAGCATAAAAAGAAATGAAGTGAATAGTTCTAATTTATTTGGGGTATTAACACAAAAATTGCATCACCATCACATATTTTGGAAAACAGTTTTCTGGCTTTTGAGTACTATATATATATATTCCCATTTGTACCCAGGAAATATTGTCATACATTGAATTTTTATGATGAATTCTACAGTGATATTTGGATCACAAGAACAAAGCACGGTTGTAGTTTTCTTGCTACACTTCTTGTTTTTACAGGAAAGTTACTGTGCTAAAATTTTAGGAACTAGTTTTAAAATTGTCATCCACTTGCAAGTTGTTTGAAAACTTCTCTAAAATAGTATCTCACTAGATAAATAAATTTAGCATAACAAAACTTTTATCTGCATTACACCAAATTTGTAAAAAAAAGAATTATGTATAATTTTTTTTGTCTTTTTGCTGATTCTAGCTAAATAAATGAGAACTTTTAGTGAGCCATTATCAATTTGGCTAAGAATTGAATGAATGTATGGTAAAAAAACAAAATAGGATTTCATTAACCTACATTATTTGGCCATTAGCACCAAGAACTTACATGATTCTTTAACTAATTAGGTTTACAAGAAATTATTTCTTTTAATAATTTTGGATAAGTACAGAGTGTGCTTTATGTTAAACACTTCACTAGGAAAATGTATTAATATTTGCTGAAAAACAGTAAATTAGATAACAGGGCTTGAAAAATATCTGAAAAGTTACATGCCTGACTAGGGTGCAGAAATTATTTATCCACCTGGGTAGCAAAAGCTAGATGCCAGGAAAATTTATCCTTTAGGTTAACAAATTAAAAGCTTCACTTCTTTTATGTTAAAAAATATGATAAACTTTTTATTCGTCTTTTGCATTGGCATTTTAAGGGTCTGTATTGTAAATGTTCAATGCACAAAAGCACGCATCTTGCCTCACTCTCTCATGTTACACTAGAGACCCAACTTCACTAGTGGCTATGCAATATCCCATTGTTGTTCAATCCTTCCCCCATCTCATCCCATAGCTAACTGTAAACATTTGGAACACAATTACATATGGCCCCAATTTTTCGACCTGGAGCTTGATGTAATTAAAGAATGATATTCTTCAGTCCTTGGCACTCTGTAACAATAATGCAATTTTCGGTGATTTGCTGTAATGTAAAATGAAAAATTATGTGCAATGACCATCTTTTTTTCCTTATAGGATATTCTCCATTCTAAACTTTTTTTAAACCTAGTTGCCCAAGTAGGCAACTAGATTTGTTTTCTTACCTGCCCAAGCCAATAGTTGTAATATCTCGGGCATGGTGTTTTTCATAAAGCCCTGGATACTAATAACAAATTGAGCAAGTTAAGAAATTAAATTTAAAATAAAATGTCATACACCTGAACATTAATAGAAGTGAACAGCAGTATTTGCCATTTTTATCCACAGTAATGAATTTCAGTGCAGGCGCATGGTAACTGAAATTGCCTGAAATAGCAAGCACAATTTTTTTCTCTGTCCACAATGAGGTGTGAATGATTTCTCTTTCTGGTAAAAAAAGTCTATATTTTTGAGCAAAAAAAATAAAAAAAAAAAAATTGGTCAAGCCCTCCATTTAGATAGATGATGAATTGTGGCACGGATAATTTATATGATGGGTCACATCTATCCCTAGCCACCCCAGTGGTGCAGTGTTTCTATGTGCTGGCTTTTTTGATCATTCGTCTGAGTTGGGTCTGAGTTCGAATCCCGGTGAGGCATAGATGTTCTGTTTGTCTTATGGCACTGGTTCTCTTCCTTCACTGGAACCAATGACCCTGACTGTTTATAGCCCATTGAGTTGCTCATGATGGTTGTTAAATTGTTAAACCTCCAACTAAAAAGAAAAATAACATCTATCACTGTAAATGTGCAATGCACAGAAATTATAGTTTTTCTTCTAAACATGATTAGTGATAACAACTTGATACAGATTGATCTTTTGTTTTTTCATTTCGGGGTTTGACAGCCTCCACATGCAACTGTGAGGGCTATAAGCATATGCCCGTTCCTGATTTAGAGCCACTGGCTATAGGGAATAGACAGAACCAGTGCTATTGGACAAATGCACTATCCGTATCTCATGCAGAAGGCAGAACCTCAAACCACTTGGCCACCAGAATGGCTCTGCTCGATGAATAGACAGAAGGCAGAACCTCAAACCACTTGGCCATCAGAGTGGCTCTACTAGCCTCTCACATTGGAATTGTAGAAAGTGTGTCACTTTTATTTATTTGTTGTACAACATGGAATTTATTTCAATGTGCTACCTCCTTCTATTTTTACCAAGTATATTTTTCCTAGTGGCAACTATTAAAATTTTTTCCCAAATGGTCATTCTCACATTCTTTAAAAATGGTGGCTACTAACACAGTCCAATTTTATGTTCATTTTTTGCATTTATTGATATTTCCTTTTAGTGCTATACTTACAGTGGAGACAGAGCATTTATTGATATTTCCTTTTAGTGCTATACTTACAGTGGAGACAGACCCCCTAGACCATTGATGTATTCAGGCATCTTCTCGAGGGTGCTTAGCCTCCCGAAAATCTATTAATTGCTCCCCCCCCCCCCGTAGGCTTTTGGGCGATCTTCCCTTATGTTTTGTCCAATTGTGTTCGTTTATAACTGAATATTTAAAGAAATTAAAAAAAAAAAAAAAGAAAATGAGGGAAAATATTATAATAAAAAAACAACAACAACATCACATGAACTTCAATCTGAAATTTTATCATCGTTCAACAAAACATTATACAGACCTCGCTGAAGGGACAATTTTAAGCACTGACAACTACTTAAGCACTAAAAACAGAATTCCACACAGTAGAGATGTTTGCACTGCAATACTTCAGTATATTTTGAAAACTGGCATTCAGTTTTATTTCAGTCTTCTGGATGCCGACTTTCCATGTATATGGTTAAGCCTCAGTGTAGCTAACGTGACATTAGTGCTTCCAATACAGCAAAATATTTGGTACCTAATTTTTAACAATAGCAAATTGTTAGAAATCGTTCCCGGAATAAGGTTGCTTTTTTATCTGGCGGTGGTGGTTTACACTCTGTGACAAAACAACAACAACAAATCAAAGCACCTTAAACTGGCATCGAAACAGTTTCACACTGTACAAGGCGAGGACATTTTTACCGCTCCTAATGTCTTAGGGAGATTTTCTCCAGCACAGCCTTACCTTTACAAGTGTCCTTAACAATTTACACCAACCCATAGTGAAATCCATAGTCAATTACTGAATTCAAGCAAAGGTATAATATTCTTGCATTTTTAATCACTTGCAGAGTTGTATAAAAATAAAATGTATCTGCGTACACAACCATTGAAACAGAAAACTTGCTGCAAATCAGCGAAGCACAATCCACGATAAAAATAGAATAAGGTAATTTGAAGAAAAATTAAGAGCATTATAGATCCAATGAGGGCAAAATGAGTACATTACAATTGAATGTGCAGCAATGTGTATGAAATATGGACCTTTATGGTAAAATATTAAAATATTGGACTATGAACCTCATAAAACAAGAAGCTAATTGAAGAAAGTTCCTATATTCAGAAAATTGGTTCCATCAATGAACCTTCAAAAATTATAAACTATTTAATTCAAAAGTAGTAGACTTACAAAATACATAAATTTTAATTTAATAACTGACAACTGCAAGAGGAACCTGGCAACAAAATTTAAATTTTGTGTAAACAAAACTTCTGATGCAGTTTCTAAACAATGAGAACAGGCCTTGATAAAAATCTAGAGGCCAAAAACGTCAGTAAAAACAAAATTTAAAAACGATTTAAAAAATAATTGAAAGTTGTTTAAGTAAAAATAGAACTAAGTATATTAATCTGCATAAAGCCTTGAGTAAGTGTTTTAATTACTGTAAATAATTTTTTTTATTTTTTTAATCTACAAGCCAAAACTATCTGCAAAATCTGCTAATTATTTGGAAACTATCCACGTACAGCGTACACGCGTACGTCTACTTTCTGCTACTCTGATCACTTGTATGTGTAGATTTCTTGGAATCTGCATTTGCGGTATATAAAATTTTTATATGTATTAATATATATAATATATATAAATAACAAAATTGTGATTATATGTATATAAATCAGTCAACAAGTTTTGGCCCCCTCGAAATTCGTACCCCCCCTGAAAAAAACTCTTAATGCAACACTGCCCGGACAGGGCCGTTTTAAGACTATTGCAGGCCCTAGGCACTTTTATTTCTAGAGGCTTTGTCCAAACAAAAGTTTTACTTATTTTTATGCTGATTTTGTCATTTGCACACACATATTATAAATTTTTATTAATCTTAAAAGTACTTGTAAATTGCAATGCACCATGAACTCCTCTGAACCACTGCGGACACAAAATTCTCCACTGGTATGTGATACATGCAGCTACGCATAAGTTTGTGCATATGACAACATAACTCTAGCGTGGTTCATACACCTGTGGGGGAGGTTCAAGTACTTTTCAAGGTCCAACAAACTTTTCAAGGACTGAATCATATTCAAATTAAATTCATACATATGTAGTAATTTAATCATTGGTATATATACATATATGTGAGAAAACAGGTTACTTTGCAAAAGATTTTAATTAATAAAACTGTAAAATTAAAAAAAAAATAATTTCTTCTTGAGGAACAACTACTCAGTGTGATGAAATTATAATGCAGTGCATACTAAATTTTGTAAATTAATTTTTGTTATTCATCATATACAATTGGGAACTGAATTTCCCCAAAGAAGTAATTCTTCATAAATACAGGGTAGGCATTGTAATGCTATTATTGGCATATTTTCACTGTATTCCATGCGAGACGCTACGATGGGGCAGAAATAGCTTTCACTAGCGCAAATCTGAAGGTTCTCAGATATCTATGTTCAGTTGCTTGGAATTTCTCTGTCATGGGTAGTGTAATGACAAGCATGCTCAACTGGAAATTGAGAGGTTCGATTCCCGCTCCAGGACAATGAAAATTTTCAAGTTTTCTGAAGGAAGTGGTTATATGGAATACTGTGAAAATATACCAATAATAGCATTACAATGCCTACCATGTTTTATGAAGAATTATTTCTTCGGGGAAATTCATTTCCCAATTGTATATGACACACTTTCATCGCTGGAATTTGTGATCTATCTCCCCTCCCACCCTGGATGTGAGAAAAGGTCGTGAGATGCTACGATGGGGCAGGAATAGCTTCGACTAGCACAAATCTGAAGGTTCTCAGATATATATGTTCAGTTGTTTGGAATTTCCTTGTTCAGGGTAGTGTAATGACTAACATGCTCAACTGGAAATTGGGAGGTGTGGGTTTAATTCCTGCTCCAGAACAATGTAATTTTCAAGTTTCCTGAAGGAAGTGGATACATGGAACACAGTGAAAATATGCCAATAATAGCATTATTCATCATGGTATTGATTTACTCTTAACAGTTATTAAAATGACAAAAATATGAAAGGGAAAATTTATTTTACAGTAAGATCTCATAACGGATTTGTAGGGACTGCGATTTTGATAAAGTGAAAAATCAATATGGTGGCCTATCTGGATTTAAATTGTTTGAAATAGCGAAGCTATTTGTGTTGGATAGGTAAACTGATCTTATGCAAGAATGTGCAATTTAATAAACTAATAAATGAAAGTCAAATTTTATAACATTTCTTAACATCACCATTGAAAATTGAAATATTTTTGCAAGAAATTCAAATAATTTTTGCCAGTTTTAAAAAAGTGCAATTGCCCTAAGCTGATATATGTATGCTGAGCATATTCATCAGCAGCTTTCAAAAATTCACCTATATATCTCTCTGGTTGGCTATTTTTTCTCTTCAATGCTTCATTCTCATTGGTATCTTGATGCGTTTTCTGTTGCTTTTCTAAAGAACATGCAACGTTTTCTGGTCCTCTAGACATTTTCATTCTTCTTCTGGTTCTCGCTTACCATGTGATATGGTAATATCACACTCATTGTAGGCCCTAGGCACTGTGCCTACTTGGCCTAATAGATAAAATGCCCTTTCCCTGGATTGTAAATTGTTTTAAATCATTGAGTTCATATAACTTATCAAAATTCTCTGATATACTTCATTCTTTTCCCCATACCCATAGCAGACCATGTATGCCATCATGACCTTGCATCACCATGAGACTCTTTCATGAGGTAACTTTGCCATAAATACATGTAGTTGTATGCCAGACAAGAACCCTGTTCATGCCTGCACTGAGGCTACCTTGCTTAAGATATCTAAAGCCTTCACCTAAACTATTCAGCCTCTGGGGTAGCCTTCGATATTACTTTACACACAAACAGAAATATTTTTTCTTATTTACTGATGTACTGAGTTTCTATTTAAAGCAAAGTTCAGATGAAATAGCACAAAAGCTGAGTAAGCCCCAAAAAACTTCTCAAGGTAGTATCCTTTGTCAGGGCTTGAAAAATACCATGCCCGAGATGCCTGTGGTGCATGTAAATAAATCATTGACATTCGCAGGAAAAAAAGAAACGACCAAACTAGTTGCAGGGTCCGGGCAACTAAATTTAAAAAAAAAAAAAGTTTGGAATAGAATTTCCTACTACAAGAAAAAAGACAGTCGTCGCATGTCGTGTTTCATTTCACTGCTAATCACCAGAAGTTGTATTATTGTTACAGAGTGACAAGGGCAGAAGAATATCGCTCCTTTAATTATATTATTAGGTACAGAAATTGGAACCATATGCAGTTTCTATCTAAATGTTTCTAGTCAACAAAGGGAGCATACCTCACATGGAACTAGCTTCTGGTGATTAGTGACAAAAGGTGAAAACTTCAACGAAAGGAACTTGGCAGAATCACTAAATTTCTCAAATACCAATTTCATCATCAAATAATTTCATACCAATTTCAGCATCATTTCAAAACTTGACATAGATGTTTTTGTGTGTGGAACATTTCGAATACAGACCCTTAAAACAGAAACACAAAACATGTAAATAAAACTCCATCATATTTTTTAACTTTAAGTTAAAAAATATGATGGAGTTTTTTTATATCTTTCTTGGATGGTAAAAACAACAACAACAACGAGGGTTCTGATTTGTTATTTTAAAAGAAATTTTCCTGGGCATTTAGCTTTTACTACCTGGGTAGGTAAATAATTTCTGCTCATGCCCAGCTGGGTGTGTAACTTTTCAGATAAATATCTGAAAAGTTAAGCCCTGCTTTGTTGAGGAAATTCAAAAGAATATAAAAAGAAAACAGATGAACAGAGGAAAAAAAAAGTTAAAATAGTGGGGGCTAGAGGCAGAATGAAACAAGGTAATGACTGAGATTCCGAAATGTCACTATGAAAACTTTCAGGAAGGTAATACATTGTAATCTACTGCTGCATTTAATGGTGCAGATTTATAGATTCACACAGGACAAATCAGTTTACAAAGCAAGTTTTCAAAAACTACAAATCACAAATATTTTCGAGTCAGTTTACAAAATTTCAAAACTCTCACTTCGAAGAACAACTTTTATTTTAATAGAAAAAAAAAACAAAAAACAACTTTTATTGTAATAGAAAAAAAGAAAAACAACTTTTAATGTAATGCTTTGGCTTTGATTTCCAAACCAAATGCATTATTTTTAGTAAAATTACTTATGAAAGTCAAAATTGAAACTTTTCATAATATGGTGAAGAAACCTTTTTTTTTTTTTTATAATTGTGAAATTCCACTCTAAAAAATAAATTAACAAAAAATGAAAAGTACACTTATCTGTATTTGTATAAAAATATCATAGTTTACTATTCTATACAGAAGCACCCAACTGATGATTGATTCTTCCCTTTGCCCTGTGAGCTAGCTGCAGCCCTGGTACATTTGTGCAGCCACCTTCAAGTCCAATTTTGAATGGGAAATTTTATTGCAGTATGATATTTCACAGTGAATTTTAGCCATTGAAATAAATACTTTTTTTATATGAGAGATTTAGTTACATTTAAAAACCTTGTAATGGAACTTTTCAAGATGTCAAAAGTGCAATTATGTGTACTAATGTATTCTATTCCGATAAGTAGTTCAGACAAATGGATTGAATTTCTGACATGCATGTACTTCTGAGATTTTGTATACATTAAAATTGTTAGCAAATGAAAATTTTGATATTTTCACCTCTGTAGTATATTAAAAAAAAAAAAGTGACATTTAACATGATTTTTGTTTCTGATCCTTGGCCATTGGCACTGAAGGTCACAGGAAAATCTCTATACTACTTCTCAGTTGGCAACAGTATATTATTTTATCTTTCATTTCTTTGCTAATGTCAATCTTGTGCCAGCAACTGCAGTTATGCAAGAACACCATTTAATTATTGAAGTTTTTTACTCCTTCTATTTCTTACAGACATAAAACAGTGAAATTATTATATCTTTAACAAAACCTTCTTCACTAAACCCATAACTTAGACAAAAAAACTAAGATTAGACACCCTACTATTCTAGGTTCTAAAAGGTAATATCCTCAAGAGAAACCTTTACCCTTTGGCGGCCTTCTTCCTTCTTAGAGGAACTTATTTCTTAATTGATAATCCGTGCTAATTTTAACTTTTTAAGCTTCTGTACTGCTGTCTAAACACAAAAGTTAAATCTTATATCTCCTTAACCAGCACTATTAAGTTAGGTCAAGGTGAAGGTCAAAATACATCCTGCCATCATGCTGCTATCACCACTACAAAACAAAACCAGTAAGTCATACTACTGGTTTTGGTCATCATTTTAGCTACCCATACCACCATTTCCAAGGCTCCTAAACCCATCAATAAAGGCCACATCAATTGTTCTGTTGTATCAGTATAAATGCGTCTGAATTTTTTTTACACAAATAAGAATATCTTCTAAGATGAAAATCATCGTCAACTATTCTCAATCCACTGTAGAATGAAGGTTTCCCCTCAGGCCTCCTCCACAACTATCTGTCTTCAGCAGTTCTCTTCCATGTCACTCCAACTTGCTTTCAAGTTTCATCTACCCCCTTCCCCATGGTCATCTTTTGGGTCTTTTCCTGTCTCTTGGTATCCAGTTTAGCGTTTCACTTGTCCTGCAGTGGCAATCATCATCATCATCAACCATTTTCAGTGTCTAGTTCTTCTAACAATGTGTCTTGCCCATCGCCACTTGAGGGTCGTAACTTTAATCATTATATCACCAACTCTTGGCATTTTCCTGATACATGAGTTTCTTTTCCTGTGTTCCTTGGTTGCACCAAGCATACATATCTCCATGCAGCTTACAGTTTGCAGCCTCTGTAGGTCTTTTTCTGTTAAGGTTAGGGGTAGACAAAACCACAAATTTTTCAGATGCCAGCTCCTTTTTTTCAGGAGCCACAGCACCTTTTCAGGAGAAACCCACAATTGATCTAAAGAAAAACTACATGTACAGAATTTTTAATTAACGTATTATTTCTTAAATATTGTTCAATAATTCAGTGCAATATCCACAACTGAAACCAGGGAACATATTGTAAACTTCTTGTATTAATAGTTGTATTTGAAAGCAGTTTTTCATTTCAGAAAGCTCAGATTTGTCTTTAGATGTAGAACACCCAATAAAACCACTAATGGAATGATTTTCAAGTAGAGTTATTAGTCACAAAAGGTTGTGTAATGTCACCATGGTTGTTATTTATGGATGGATGCTGCATGATGTCAGAATGGACAATACTTATGTCTTGGTAATATCTGTGTGTGCAGATTGCTGTATGCCGATGACACAAGGTTTGCAGAAAGCAAAAGTGAGTTGCATAGTATGTTGTCGGGGCTGTACGAAGTTTGTATGAAATCCAAACTCAGTATAAATAAGGGAAAAACCAAAGTTATGGTTTTTGAGTGAGGAACTGCTAGCACTGAATGCAAGATAAGTCTAGATGGCATAGTGATTGACCAGGTGAATGAGTTTGTATATTGGGAAGCATGTTTGACAGAGAGAACAAATTAAGATGCTGAAATTAGTAGATGAGTGAATTCTTCATTGAAAGCTGCTTTAGGAGGATTTCACAGGAATGATGGATTCTCAAATGGCTATGTATGAAAGTGTAATTGTTCCTACTCTGATGTATGGCAGTGAAACCTGGGTGCGACAGAAGAAACGTAAGTGTCGTTTGTGTGCTGGAGAGATGTGTTACGGGAACTTTGTGGCAAGACTTGCTCTGATCATGTGAGGAATGAAGATGTGTTGCAGTGGTGTAATATGAGGCAAAATGCTATTAGTAAGGAGGAGACTAATATTCTTAGGTGGTTTGGCCATGTCGAAAGAATGAGTGATGTGATGCTTACTAAGAAAATTTTTCAGCTCAAGTGGCAGGAAAGAAAGGTAGAGAAAGGCCAAGAAAAGCATGGGAGGACTAGATTCAAGAATGTCTGCATGAGAAAAAGATTATGAGTATAAAGTACAAAATGTTTTGTGTGTGTCATGTGATGGATGTCAGTGAAGCTCAAGCTGTGTGCCAAGATTGCTGTTAATGGAGACGTTGGATACACCAGCAGTAAGTAAATTCTAGTTGGACCATAATTTAAACATTTATCTTTCAGAGGTTAGCTCTGAAAGATAAGTGTTTAACTTTCTTTGAGGAGCTAACCTCTGAATCTTATAAAACAGCACAATGCTATGTATGTATGTTTGGATAAATATACTTACTGTATAAGCACCCTATGCAAAATCAAGGCCACGGCTATGAACATTTCCGATGCTTACTTTGCATGCTCACACATATCTCTCTTGGTTTGTACCATGGAACTTCATCCTGATTCACTGCTGCCAATATTCCTGCAGAATACATGACTCTGCCAGCAATAGAGTCAAAAACAGATATTAGCATCTTCACTATTCTGATTTTATGCTAAGTATTCGATAGAAAATGTAAACAGAAAAATCCATTCATTGTTGTTTTCTATAGAGCCAAAAGTCTCAAAACAGAAAGCCAAACTTTGAAAAAAAATTCAGAATGGAATTTGAGAACTCAGGCACCAGGTGAACATTTTCAGGCACCTTAGATTTGTCTATATCTGGTTCAGGTTCATTCCTTTGATCCGTAAGAACTGGAAGGATGCACTGATTAAGCACTTTCCGTTTGCAACACAATGATAAATCAGTCTTTAAAATTGTATCATTCTTCCAAATACATTCCGGCCAAGTTTTTTATATGCCTATGAATTTCTTCTTCAATGTGGCTCTTGCTTGATATCTATTACTCAAGCAGATGTAGGCATCAGTTGCTTCTACATTTGACCCATCAGCATCTAAATGTTCAGTTCTTGTAAAAGCATTGTGCATCGGTTTTGTTTTCTGTAATTTCATCTTTAATTTCACTTCTTTACTTTTGTCAGCAAGTTCCTGGATCATTCTCTGCATCTCTTAGGGTACCTGCTAAAGTCACTGTCACCAGCAAAACAAAGGTAGGTTAAAATGTCTCTATTAATCTGCATCATATGTGTATTTCTACAATAGTTCAATGATTTAAAGACATTCAGCAGTAAAGATAAAAACATGCCTACGTAAGCAGCAAAATCAATCTAAACACATACATGCATGCACACACACACACAAATTTCAAAACAAAACATTTGTTCTAATTTTTTTCTGGGTGAAACTATGACTTATGGCACTTCTGTCAGAATGACTCATCATAATTTTAAATTCCACTCACTCACACACATCTAATCAATTAAGTTTTTTTTTATTGAAGGTTTAATGAACACAATGAACAATTTAAGGGATTATAAGCAGTCGGCCATCCCTAATTTAAGGCCATTAGTTCCAGGGAAGTGGAAGAGCCAAGAGCAATGCCGTAAGACAAACACAACATCCATGCCTCACTGGGATTCGAACCCAGACCCATCTCAGACAAATGGTAATGAGCTAGCACTTAGACCACTGTGCCATCATTTTGATCCATTGATTTGATATACATTAACCATCTTTGTCCATTAATGTTGCATCCCGAAAGCGATTTTTGTATTTGACGATTTAATGAGAATTATGGAAATAATGTTTAGTTTCTCAAGTACATTATAATATATTATAAGAAATTGTTAGTTTTCAAGTTGTTATATTTGGTATGTATGTTGATATATAACAGATAACACATTTCATTGCCTTTCAGGATGTTTTCAGAAGCACAATGATTTTGGTGGCATTCTATAAATATTTTGCATTTGTCAAATATGGAATAAAATCAGAAAAATGTATTTTTTGGTGGTATTTCATCATTGTTGTGGATTTGTTTAACACAGCAACTATGGCTTACTAAAAACGTATATCATTGTGCATCTGGGGACATCCCAGAGGGAAACAAAATGCATCAAGCAACATTTGCATTAAAATGTGAGCACACATGACAATCAACAAAAAAGTTGGAAGGTAACAACTTTTTGAAATTTAATTGCATGAACTATGTATTATTTCAGCACAATTTTCTGCATTTATTGATGAATTTTGGTGTGGACTTAGTTGAACATCCTTGGTCTTAATAATGCCGCCCCTGTGGCGCAGTGGTCTAAGCGATGGCTTCTGATCATTCATCCAGAAAGGGGTCTGGGTTCAAATCACGGTGAGGCATGGATTTTATGTTTGTCTTACGGCACTGGCTCTCTCCCTTCCCTGGAACCAGTGACCCTAAAATAGGGACGAGTGACTGCTTATAGCCCACTGAGTTGCTCACGATGGTCGTTGAACCTCCAATCACAAAAAAAATATATATATATGTATATCTTAATACTCCGTGAAGGGTTCTGATTCTTCATTTAGACTTATAGGGAAGGGTTGTTTCCTCTCTCTTGAAATCAGTGTGAAATTTATTAAAAAAAATTATGTAGTGAATTAGCTGTACAATACTCCTTTTGTATAGCAAGTTTTCTTTTATTATTCAAATTCCAAGTTTAGATGTGGCTTTGGGTCATAATAAAAACTAAATTTTTTAGAAACAGTACTGCTATTGTAATCATTGGCATAACCCTTGGTTATGAAAAAGTGTTAGTAACAGTATTAACTGATATTAGTCGTTTGATATATCTTTGTTGTTATACCCAAACTTCCACATACATCTTCTTCGATGTCCATTGCCTTTTTCAATATGTCTCTAGAAGCAATTAAAAAATTTTCAAAGGTTTTATGTGCTGCAAAAACTAAAAAAAAAAAAAATGAAATTAATATATTGGAAATGAAAATGCAATTTGACAGAGTCTAAAAAAGAAATATTAAAGGAAAACATTTGAGCTGCTGAAAAGGTAGACATTGGTGATATAATTTAGAATCACGCTAATTCCTTTTTGGAGGGAGGGGGCTTGAACAACCACTGTGAGCAACTCTGTAGGCTATAAGCAGTGACCAGTCCCTAACTTAGAGCCACTGCTTCCAGGGAAAGGAGAGAGCTGGTATCATGAGACAAACATACCACCCATGCCTTATCCAGGATTCAAACTTGGGCCCACTTAAGTGAAGGGTCAGAAGCCAGTGTTTACCACTGTGCCACTGCGATGGCCACTTTCTGATTCATGTGGACATATCCTCCCTTGTGGCTATATATTAAAACATCTTTCTTGCCAGGTAGGTAGGGAATCATAAGCTGATTGTGAAGTTATTGAATTCAATCCGAAGTCATAAAGTGTCTTCTTTTGTTTTTATTTTGGGTTTAACGACCATCTTGAGCATCGAAATAGACCACCAGCAGTCACTCGTCCATAATTTAGGGCCATTGGTTCTAGGGAAGGAAGAGAGCAAGCCAGTGTTGTAAGACAAACACGACTCTCACCAGGATTCGAATCTGGACCCATCTCAGACAAATGGTTAAAAGCCATTGCTTAGACCACTGCACCACCGGGGCAGCTAAAGTGTCTTCTAGAGTCCATTCTGTTTATGAAATCAGTCTTGATGCATTTCTCTGGTGAGAAACCTGTTTCCACTTTTGCATTTGAGGTTAGAAGTGCTGCAAGAATTTTTTCTGTAGGAGGAGTGTGGTTAAACGTGCACCATGTGCAACTTCTGAGGGCTATAAGGAGTCGTTCATCTGTAATTTAGGAATGCTGGTTCCAGGGTAGGGAGAGGGCCACTTGTGCACCATCTAGGACTCAATATCTGGCAAGTAGTCAGAAACCTATGCTCCTGACCACTGGCTGGCACTCCTGAAGTTTTGATGACTGCAGTCCAGGGACATCGTTAGACTTCTAAATCAGGGTGGGCGAGCATTAATTTTGGTGGGCAAGCTTGATAGCAACTTTTGTTTTTACGAAACAATGAAGAATGGAGTTTTAATGCTTTTTTTTTTCGATTGAAGGTTTAACGACCACCGTGAGAAACTCAATGGGCTATAAGCAGTCGCCCGTCCCTAATATAAGATCACTGGTTCCAAGGAAGAGAGAGAGAGAGAGAGAGCCCGTGCCGTAAGACAAACACAACATCCATGCCTCACCGGGATCCTTCTCGGATGTAAGGTCATAAGCCAGTGCTTAGACCACTGCGCCACCAGGACGGCTTTAATGCCGTTTACTACCGGCAACAAAGGAATTCGTGCAATCCTCACCCCTTCCACCTCTAGTTCCGCCGCTGGTGTAAGAGAGAAGTGTTGGTAGAATGTCTCTAACTTTTTGCTTGCTCTGAATGCATTGTCTTAAATTATTTTTCAAAATTTTGCATTTCTGCTTACGAAAATAGTACCGTACTTAGGCAGTTTATTTAAAAAAATATGTCGTTTTAGTTTATTTAAATCAAATTTTAACTTCGTGACACGCAGACACAATACATTTCCCCTCCTTAACTTCCTTCCAGTCAGCGACTTTGCCTTGCACTCCTCTCCTATAATGCAGTCGTCAGCCACTTTGTATGCTTTCACTGTCCCGGAGCAGCCTTAAGAGCGCTAGTGTAGCTTTAGACTCCAGTTTCCGAGTTGGAATCCCCTATTTTGTAAAGAAAACAAACGGAGCAGTTAGTATTGACCCCCTCAGTGAATTCCTATTCACCTTCCTCATTAGCGCGCTCGGGCTTAAACTAAGGAAATGGAAGAGTGGAGAACAGTAGAATTTTCATGGCCCTTCGGATGCTATTTTAATAACTTTTTTCGGAGACATAAACTTTCCAGGGGAAAATACGTAGTGCTACATTAAATAAAACACAAGACTTATTACTTGACAAAGTCCAGATTATATTTTAAAGTTAAATACACTGAAAAATGGCACATTTTGAACTGGGTGGCCGGCAGGGTGGACAAGACGAATTTCAGGGCCCACCCTCGCACTCCCTTGGCGACTTTCCTGCTGCGCTGCGGTCGCTCAAGATAATTTAAGGGTTGTTGAAGTTAGGGAATCCAGGCTCATTTGACCCCCGGTAATAAATAAGGGCATTTTCTTCCGCCTCTCTACCTAGCTTCCGTGTCACTTTCCTATTGGGCACTCTAGCTCAAATCTCCTAACTTCTTATTTCTAAGGGTTGTTTAAGACCTGGGGTCAGACACTCCCTAAAATTCTCTACATATGATCTGATCTGGCTTGATCATTCCTCTTTGGAATGTGCCACCGCTTTGGATTGGGCGATCGCAAATCTTGAAGACTAGATATGTATTCACTCACCTATATTGACGGTTAAGAGGAATCGCTTTAAAAAAGTGGAATACAAAATTAAATGTACACTGTGTTTGTGGAACTATTTAATGCCTCCTTTGTGTTGCTCTAAAATTTTTGAGCGGAAAATTATTCTGTACAAAATCTCACTACTCAGTGTATAAATTGCATTGTAGAGTAGGACACCGATTAAATTTTGCATACTACTTCAAAACTTCTGAATGAACGGCTTTGGTGTTTTTTAGCTTTGCTGGACACGCATATTCTCAAACTTTTTTAAAGGCCTCCGCGATCTAGAATTGAAAGTTCGAAGGATTTTCCGTCCCTAAATTCAGAGTACGGAAATTAAGAACGAGTACAACATCCATGCATGAAAAACAAACACAGTATTAGAATTCAAACCCAGCCCAGCAATATGAAGAGTTAGAAGCGTCCTTTACTCACGGTTTTGTTCTTTCTTTTTTACAGCTGCACCTTGTCCTGGCTTCCTTCTTTTTTTTTTTTTTTCTTAATTTGTGTGTGTGTGTGTCAATTTGTAAATCCAGAATCCGATTACCTTTCTTTTTTTCTCATTCTACCCACGCTATAGAAGGCTTTGCAAGCAGTGGCAAGGCTTTCGTGTCGTGTAAAAAAAGTCCTTTACCTTGGCGCGTCTTTTAAAAAATAGACGTGGTCATGTTTCCACTTTGCCGTTCCTCCAATGGGCGCGGAATCACTGTTATAACTGTGAGACTGTAAAATTTTTTTTCTGCATTCCACAGATGTGACTATGACAGAGATTTTTATTTATTCATATATTTTTTTGAGTTTGCTTTGGCACAGATGTAGCATAAACGTATGTTTCTATTTGTCATATCTCACAATCTTAGAAAAGGAGTAAAAAAAAAACAAAACAAAAAAACTCCTTGAGTCCGATCAGTGCGATTCCAATTATAATTATCCACATACTCGTATTTTTCTTGTTTCGCAGTGTTTTTTTTTCTTTTTTCTCCAGCTTTGCAGCAATTAATTTATTAAATCTGCATTTATCACCACGAGGGATAAATCTGAAAAAAAAAAAAACTCTCTCTTGGTCATAATGAATCAAAAGACATTCCGGGCATTTCTGGATTTTCGTGGCAAACGGCGTCCCTGTTAGGTTATGTAAATGACGGATTCAAAAAATTCTTTTAGCTTCGGATAAACGTGAGCTTGGCCAAGAAAAGCCATATTTCGAATTTCTTCACGTGCAATTTTCCTGGTGGGTGGCGTAAATGTGCACTTTATTCTTTTACTCTTTTAAGAAGGTATATTGAAGCGATTTAGAATCAGATCAAGGTAGTCGTGGCCAATATTTTCGAGTTTCTTCCAGTTTGATATTATCTTTTAGGCAGGGTAGTACCAAATTATTTTGACGAAAAGCAAAACTGTCCAGTTACACTATCTACCAACAAGTAATTGTACACCCCTGCAATCGACGATATCAGCGGTCCTGATACACGTCACGGCCGCCGCCGTTAAATATCGTGTGGGAAACAACAACGCAACCAGTCGCATGCAAGATGCCACGCAGTTCGGAGCTCTCTGATTTCGAAAAAGGTGTAATCGTCGGGTATCACACAAATGGCTGATCCATACGTGACATATCCAGCAAATTGAAGTACCCAAAATCGACAGTGACCTACGTGATTGGCAAGTGGAAGATGAGAGGTGACTGTCGGAATGTGCCCGGACCTGGCAGACCCACAAAACTGGGAGTAAGAGACCGACGGGTGCTGGCCAGAGAAATTCGGAAGAACCGTACCAAATCGATGGGCCACATCCGCGAGGAGTTTCAACAGGCATCCGGGAGTGTTCTTCCGATGAATACCATCCGTAAGAAAGCCCATCTGCTCGGTTATCATGGACGCGCTGCCGCCCACAAGCCTTTGATCACCAAGTCCAATAGCGCTGCTCGGGTAACTTGGTGCAAAGAACGTCGACAGTGGACCGTTGAACAGTGGAAACAAGTTCTCTGGAGCGACGAATCAAGGTTCACCCTCTACCGTTCGTATGGCAGGGTCTGGGTTTGGGTCTGCTTGGAGAACGCCTCCTGCCGGAATGTATTGTGCCAACTGTGAACTTCGGCGGCGGTGGAATTATGCTATGGGGGTGTTTCTCCTGGTATGGTACGGGACCCTTGGTCGCAATTCCTGGTAGACTCAAAGCCGAGACCTACTGCACCATTTTGGATGACCATGCGCTTCCTACGTTGTGGCAGTTTTACGGGGTGGACCCATGTTACTTTCAGGATGACAATGCCACCTGTCATATTGCGAGGTCCACCATGGCTTGGTATGGTGACAATGGGGTTAATCGAATGGACTGGCCTGCGCAGAGCCCGCACCTTAACCCTATCGAGCACCTCTGTGACGAGTTGGAGCGTCGACTTAAGGGGTACCCCAACCGTCCGAAATCGGTGAAGGAACTGACCTGTCTTCTTTAAGCCGAGTGGAAGAAAATACCGCTAGCCGTCGTACAACGCCTGGTTGAGAGTATGCCCCGGAGAGTCGCAGCTGCAATCGCCGCTCGTGGAGGCTCCACCAACTATAGGTGAATAAACTTCATTTTCCTTTGCTATCACAGGTGTCCAATTACTTGTTGGTAGATAATGTATCTATCAGTGGCGAAGCCAGCAGTTCAGAACAAGGAGAGGGGGGGGGGGGGCTAAGTACCGTACGGGAAGCAAAAATTTTGAAGTGCTTGGCTGAAATTTTACCGAAAAATTCCGTTCATGTGGATTTTGTCCGACGCTGAAGATGTCATTCCTAGTAAAAAAAGTTTTCTGGAACATATTGTATGTAGTATATATTCAGTGTGTATGTAATACTAGGAACCATGGATACAAACCTCCATGGCCTTTAGCAAGTTATATTTCTTCGCAATTGTAGCTTACTTAAATATAATTTTTTCTGTTATTTTAATATCTGATATCATAAGGCTGTTACGATTGCTTTTTGTATTTTTAATCAGAAAAGTACACACCAGCGTGGGGGGATTAGCGCACAGCTGACGGTTCCAAAATAAATAAATAAATACATCGCTCTTTCCACGTTCCAGAAACACACAGCAACCAAAAAATTGTTTTACAGCCGCCGCTGTTGAATTGAACCACAGAACTCTCGATATCTAGCCGAGTGCGTTACATTTACACGACGGTGGCCAACAATCCACGGTGCTATGTGTATTTTTAAGTCAGCTTCTGACATAAATCCGTAGATGGGCTCAGCTACTGAGACGTCTCCATCTGGTGGGCATTAACGGCACTGGCTATATATATATTATAGCAGTTATTTCAAAATATACTTTATTGGCAAAAACATAGGGAATACAGGCGTACCACATATGGCAAAATAAACAACAAAACAATGAGCGATACTGATGAAATATTACAGGTGAATGTGATACGGCAGTCAACTAAGGATGACAAAATGTTAAAATCGTTAATAAGGAACAGTATATGCTTGAGGAAGATGATGCACAAGCAAAAGTAATGATTAATTAATAAAGCATGTGATGACGTGCAGAGTGAAAGCAGAGTACAAAACAACAGGTAAATATATTTACAAGAACATGGCTGTACAACGCAGTGCACAAAAAGAAGGGAACATGTAAAACACAACAAAAGCATATACTACGATAAAGGTACAGAAGTTCCCACAATCCAGGAAACCACACGATATGTGACAAAAACATGATAAGTATTACAGAACATAGTGGAAACTTGGGCAAACTCCCCAAGTGAAACACAAGGATACACAAAATACAAACAGCAAGCCGTGCAGTATTGCATCGGTCCAAAAAACAATGACATGGGACGAGCAAAAAATACATGACGTCAAAGAATGTGAAAATGCAAGACAGAAATAAGGTATAAATTAAAAGATACAACACAATGCAGCAGGAAAAAAACAGGAAGAACAAAGTATCGCAGGGCAATACCTCTCGTATTGCTCCTAGAGAACAAATACACGGTGCGCAACTCAATGAAGGTACAGGCAGCAAAAGCAGACACATGAGTGAAGAATAAGTATTAAGGACAAGTGCAACGAAGAAACAAATACAACACGGTACATGCACACGAATTACACAAAAATTACAGAAAACCCCTACAATACAAATCATAAGCAGTTACATGACAAACACTTAGTAGACGCTGTGACGAAGCACCAGGAAGAGAGAACACAAAATCTCGACTGATGCATTCAGATCTTCGAAGCTGGAAAAAAACAAAAAATCAGAAAGAAAGATGAATGGAAGATCCAGTGATTTCGAACCAACCGGTCCCCTGCGCCCAGGTAGACCGGAAAGAGGCTTGAGATTGAGGGGTGGAAGCAGCGAAGTTCTCCAGGCGTAGTCGAGACACGATGCGATTCCTAAAAATCGACCGTAAGGCCGCGCCAGCAGAGAGGATACTAGGTGTGGTAGCAGGAAAGCGGAGAGATTGATGATAAAGAAAAACGACATGTTTCACAAGTACGAAGAGATAGGCACAGGCATCCGGCAAAATAGCCGGGGGATGTTTGGTAAGCAATAGCCACTCGTACGCTTGAAAAGGGATGTCTCTGGAGCAAATGGTACCTACAAGACGAAAGGCAGTATTGAGAAGTGGAAGGAGAACGGGACAGTGGCAGTAGACATGAGGAACATCACCTTCAACACCACAAAAGCAGCAGAGAGAAGTAGAAGAGATAGACATGTGAAAGAGAGAAGAAGGAACAGGAAGGCGGCGGTGAAGAAACCGCCAGTGGATGTTTCGCTCTAACGGGGTAGAAAGGGGAGAGAAAGAGGCAGACCAGATAGGCAGCAGAAGAGAAGGGGAAGCATCAGGAAGATCATGCGGAGAAGTGAGGGGCGTACGAAGGATCGCATAGATAGAGGCAGCGGAAAAAGAAGAAATGGGAGCAACAGAGTCCCGAAAGGAAAGGAAGAGAGAGGCTCGGTCCAGAGACAGAAATAAGGCCAGTGTCAGAAACCAGAAGTGGGAAGAGGGTTCGGAGAGCGGAGCGAAGGTCATACTGCTCTTCCAAGGTGGAAGAAGGGTCAGGGAAAAGAGAAGAGAGGGGTTTCCAGGTCAAATCGGAAGTTAATAAAGCTTCGACAGTGAGAATTCCTGAGCGGAACCAAGAGGGGAAAAGAAAGTATGGTTGATCGGGTGGATGAATCTGAGTGGAAAAGAAAAGAGGTTCTGCAAGCAGGTCCAGGGTGGTAGAGGGAGGAGCGCGGAGTAGCGGGAGAGAATGAAATACCGCTAGTGCGTCGATAAGAAGTGGTGGGAGGCGTTTAGAGGTAGAAGGAGATGAATCCATCCGAAGAAAAAGGAGGAAAGTGAAGGATGGATCATGAAGAGAAATAAGAGTATTCAGGGTAGAAGAAAGTGCAGGGGAGGGCGAAAGGAGAAGACGAATGAAGGAGACGATTCGGTGAGCCGCCCCGGTGGCGCAGTGGTCTAAGCGATGGCCTCTGATCATTCGTCCGAACGGGGTCCGGGTTCGAATCCCGGTGAGGCATGGATGTGGTGTTTGTCTTACGGCACTGGCTCTCTCCCTTCCCTGGAACCAGTGACCCTAAATTAGGGACGGGCGACTGCTTATAGCCCATTGAGTTGCTCACGGTGGTCGTTAAACCTCCAAACAAAAAAAAAAAAAAAAAGACGATTCGGTGAGCTCGATAATATGTTCTGACATCCGGGAAATGAAGACCACCAAATGTTGTTGGCAGAGAAAGCGTTGCAGCAGAAATCCAATGTCTAGATGACCATATCACTGAAGTGAAAATACTATTGATGGCAGAGAAATGATGCGATTTAAACACACAGGAATCCCAGGGATAGAAGCATTGTGAGAGAAGATATCGATGAACAATTTGAGCACGTTGAAAGTAAGAGGAAAAGGAAAACGTAAATCGCCAAAAACCAGCCGTGCGATGAAGTCGTGGGCGAAGAGCTTGCCAAGTGACGTTGCTTGTGGTAAAGGAGTGTCTAAAATGAGCTCCAAGAAATTTTTGGGTCGAGGAGGACCACACTGCTCCCCACGGTGAGTCAGTGCGGCCTCTCCAAGAACCACACCACAGGCCAGCACTTTTCTGAATATTCAGGGCAGCACCAGAGAGAGCAGCATACTGTTCATAAGTGGCAAGAAGAGTATCAAATTGGTCATCGCGGCGAAGACAAAAGGTAACATCATCTGCGTAAGCAGAGACAAGAAAACGGTGATGCCGAGTACTAGAGACAATCGGTCCTACCGCAGGTAAGAGAGACGCCCGACTTGCAATCAAAAAGGGCTCAAAGGCGAGAGCAAAGAGTTGTCCTGATAATGGACAACCTTGTCTGATGCCAGATCGAAAAGGAATCGGGGCCGTCAAAAATGTGGCCGTCCGAACGTGCAAATGGGCGCCCCGGTAGAGGCTAAGGATGAGAGAAACAAAAGCGGGAGGAAAACCATAGTGAGTTAATACGGCAGAAAGGTAAGCGTGAGAGACGTTATCAAAAGCGGATTTCTGGTCAAGATTAAACAAAGCTAGGGGTTCGGAATGTTTTAGTGCAAGAAAGGAAAGGTTATGAAGAAAGGAGATATTGTTAGAAATAGAACGACCAGGCACGGTATATGTCTGGTCGGGGGATATGAGGAACGGAAGAACAGAATTTAGGCGGCGAGAAAGGAGTTTAGTGAAGAATTTGTAGTCCAGGTTGAGAATAGAGATGGGGCGCCAATTCGACAAGTCCAGAAGGTCACCCTTCTTCGGCAGGAGGATGACATGTGCAACTGTAAATTCCGGCGGAAGCGCAGGAGAAGAAAGAGCACACGAAAAAGCGGCAGAGAGAAAAGGCAGGAGTGACGGAAGAAAGGCCCGATAGAACGAGAGCGGGAGGCCATCAGGTCCCGGGGAAGAGTGAAGATTGAGGGAGGCAAAAGCCTCTCTCAATTCAGGCAAAGAAAAATCAGCAATGAGAGGGGCGCAGAGAGAAGACGGGACCTGAGGGAGAGAAGAAAGAAAAGAGGAGGAAGAAAAAGAAGAACCCTGCGCAACCGCTCGGAACTTCTCCTGAAAGAAGTGACGGACATGAGAGCAGATGAGAGTTGTATTGCCAGTAACAGTGCCATCAGGCAATCGGAGATGTCTGATGGAAGATGACGTGCGTCGCATGGATTCCATCTTCGAAAGGACTTCGAAAGAATGCGTCGATGGTGAAATACGTAGGAGCCGAAGACGACGGACTGCTTGCTGAGCAAACGGTTCGAGGCAGGCATGAAGTTCATCACGGACGGAGGCATAGTGCGGGTCAGACATTGGCGTCGCGGAGAGGAGTCCTCGTAGGTTACTCACCTCCATCGAGCGAGTGGTGGAAATAGTAAAGGAGAGTTGACGAACGAGCAAGAGAAGATCCCATTTGACATCAAGCCACAAACGCAAGGCGCTTGGGGTCGTTGTGAGCAGCAGCTTTCGATCAGAAAGGAACTTCTCAACTTCCTCACAAAAGGAACGGTCTTGCAAGAGAGTGTCATCAAACGTCCAATGACGACGCGTAGATGAAGGTGCAGGAGAGACGCAAATTGATAGTGAAACGGCAGAATGGTCGGAAGAAACAGTAGGTGAATTTCGAGCAGCAGTGATAGCAGGGAGTAAGGAAACAGAAACATATATTCGGTCCAACCGCGCAGCAGTAGAACCGAACGTCGGCGGATTACACCACGTAAAGGAAATGGAATCAGGATTTAGCCGTCTGAAGGAATCGACAAGATGAAAATCATCTAGAAGCTGAGTCAGCTGTGAAACTAAATTCATGCGGTATTCGCCAAAAGACGAATTTCTGTCAAGAGAAGGCTGCAGCGTGCAGTTAAAATCCCCCCAAGAACGAAATAATCCCCGGGAGGAATCGCTGCAATCGCTGCACGAATATTACTGAAAAGATGAGCAACATATATTTCATCAGTGGGAATATATACATTAAAGATATGAAAAGTAACATTATGCACACAAAAGGTAAAACACTGAAGAAAATCAAGGTGTAAATTTGTGACAGAAATAGAAGTCAGCTGAGTCGAAAACCGCTGGCGCACACCTACAGCTATACCACCATACCGCGAGAGGCGATACGAGTGGTAAAAGGTGTACGGCCAGCGTCTCCATAGGTGAGTGGGAGTGTCAGCAGAGCAGTGAGTTTCCTGGAGAAGGAGAACATCTCCACCAGCGGCAGAAATGTCCTCATAAACGAGGGAGTTCAACACTGGTGTCGCGAACCCGCGACAATTCAAGGAAGTCACAGTGAAAGTGCCATGTCTCTAGTGGCAGTGACAATCTTTTCCAAATGGGAACGGAAATTGTTGTACCGCCGTTGGATGCACTTCTGAGTGGCAGCATCCTCGGCAGATGGACTCTTGATAGTATTGTAAAGAGTTAACAGTTGTGCCAGTTGATTCTCAACTGCTGGGTAGCGACCTTCAAATCGGTTGACATAGGTGGGTAAATTAGGAAGAAGAGTCTTGGCACAAGCAAAGTCGTGCAATTCGTTATAAGGGAGAGGAGTGTCCGGAAACACATTCATGTGTAGGCGTGCGGAAAATTCCTCAAGAGGCAGGAGGTAGATAACTGGCTTGGAAGACTTGACAGGGCGACCCGAAGCAGGTGATCCAGCAGGCTTAGTCGGAGAGGTTTGAGTAGAGTGGCCAGATTGTCGCCGTCGTTTCGTAGAGCCGCGAGGAGGTTTGGCATCCCTTTTGTCAGAACGGGTTCGGAGATAGCCCTCCGTCCCATCACTCATCGCTTGGTCGCTGACGCTTTGATAGGCAGTGTCATCAGCGGTCGAGGTCTCGGTATCAGACTGGTCAGTCGCAACGGACTCAGCAACTGCTGTAGGGTCCGCAGGAACACGAAAAGATGCTGAAGATTGTAAAACTGGGTAGTGTTCCTCGGAGAGAGAAGGTGGGACAACAATTGGCGTAGAGGTTGCTACCGAAGGTAGGTTGTTCGCAGGAACCACCGTCGGTAACGGAGCGCTACTAGGATCTTGATGAGAAGGCGTCGGATCTTGATAGACGGGCGAAACAGACTTTGGTGGAGCAACTGGACACTGCTTATAGTAGTGACCAACCTGGTGACATTGACTACAATGGAATTCCGTCAGGAAGTTTATTTGCCTGACCTGATCTTCGCACCGAACAGTGAAGTGTGTTGGAAGCCGTTCGATTGCTTCTTGTGATGGAAATATGACCCTCGCAACACGGCGAGCACCTTGGATCGACGCATGTCGTGGATCACGTAATGGGTCGTTTCGGGCAGCAAGATGCGTTTGTATGCCTCCAACTACCCGACCAACCGAAGATAAGACAGCATACAGCATGAGATCTGTCACTTCCAACGGGACCGGGTAGAAAGAAACGTTAATGGGTCTTTGGCCCACTGGTTCTGCAGAAAGATGTCTATCACCAATGGTGAGACCAGATGTTAGGAGAGATTTCGCCATTTCAGCCGTGGCCAGATAAACAACCACAAGTCGTCCTCTACGATACATTTGCGGAATAGATTCAGATGGGAACTGCTGTGCAATGGCATCTGAATATACTCGCAAAGGAGTGTCCGGAAGGGCTTCGAAATGAACGCCTTTTGCAAGATTCTCAGTAAAAGCTGTGCCAGCTGGAGAGCTGGCTGGGATATTAAGCACGATATTATTTCCAGCTTGGGAAATGAAAGATTTCAGCTTTTCAGCGCCAACATAATTATTCTTGGATGCTGGACGAGAGACTTTGGAGGCTGCAACAGAAGAAAACGAAGGTAATGACACGTTGGGCTCGGCAATGCTACAAGAGGCTGCATTTCCAGTGATGTCCATTGCGTCATCATCGATAGCGGAAGCCGGGAAATGTGACGTAGCTGGAGAAGGCAAATTGGCAACGCCACGAGCGGACGCTGGCGTGGCAACACCCCCATCTGGGGCATCAGAAAAGGAAGAGAGATTAGGGCTATCACTATCCCTACCGGAAGTCGCCATCTTTAATGGCAGCGCCCAGTAGCGAGCTTGGCCAGCTCGGCCAAACGTAAATAAGATGAAATACAACAAAATAGGCACTCACCGCGCTCGAAACAAAGCAAAATGAAAGACGATACCTTTATACTTAAGGTGAACGTAAAATTAAGGAGCGAAGAGTCCAATAACACACCCAAACCAGAAGAAAATCGCGGAGCAACAACACGCTGCGCAGTTAAATCCAAAGGGCGAGAACCAAGGTGAAAATCCTCCAAATACGTGGCGACAGTAAATAAATAAATACATCGCTCTTTCCACGTTTCAGAAACACAGCAATCGAAAAATTGTTTTGCAGCCGCCGCTGTGGAATTGAATCACAGAACTCTCGATATATATAGCCGAGTGCGTTGCATTTAATTGGTCATTTCACCTAAGGATTCTCAAATTGAGTATGAATTAGTATAAATACGGGAAAAACCAAAGTTTTGGTTTTTGTAAGAGTTATGGAACATAACTATTACAAAGACCATAACTTTGGTTTTCCACGACTAAACTTTTAACTAACTTTATCATAACTTTGGGCAAACCAAAGTTATGGTTTTTGAGTGAAGAACTGTTAGTACTGTATGCAAGATAAATCTGAATGGCATAGTGATTGATTAGGTGAATGAGTTTGTGTATTTAAGAAGCATGTTTGACAGAGAGAACAAATTAGATGGTGAAATTAGTAGGCTAGTAAATACCTAATTTAAAGTCGTAACTGCTTCAGGTGATTTTCACAGGAATGATGGGTTATCAAAAGAGTCCCGAATGGCTGTGTATGAAAGTGTAATTGTTTCTACTCTGATGTATGGCAGTGAAACCTGGGTACTACAAAACGACATAGGAGTCGTTTGTGTGCTAGAGAGATGCATTACTTACGGGGAGTTTGTGGCAAGACACTCTGATCGTGTGAGGAGTGAAGACGGGCTGCAGTTGTGTAATGTGAGGTAAAATGTTAGTAAGTTGGAGACTAATATTCTTAGGTAGTTTGGCCACGTTGAAAGAATGAGTGATGAGATGCTTACTAAGAAATTTTTTCAGCCCAGATTACTGGAGAGGCAGAGGAAGACCAAGGAAGTCATGGGAGGATCAGATTCAGAAGTGTCTGCATGAGAAAATGATTATAAATATGAAACATAGAAGGTCTTGTGTACGTTTGTGTACGTTCTGTGATGGATGTCAGTGAAGCCCGAGTTGTGTGTCAAGATCGCTGTAAATGGAGAAGTTTGACACGGCAACAGTACGTAAATAATCAGTTAAAAATTTATCTGGTGGTTTGTTTTTCCTTGTTGAGCTAACCTCTGAATCTCAGAGAACAGCTTAGTGATATGCATGTAAGGTGCGTCGCATAAATATATAGACAGTCTACTTTGCGTCGTGAACGCAATGCGAATATAGGCAGGAATCTGAAGTGGTACCTAATTAGACATAACCCTACAACAAACGTTTCGTTCCGTCGAGATGACCGGATTGTGTGAAAAGAACACCACAAAGTGAAATAGTGTAATTTTAGGTGTCTCATAAATATAAAGACTACTATGTAAAGTAGCCACATGCAAATGAGATGTACAAATTAGCATATTGTACGCACGCGCATGGGCCGTAATTCGGTCCAGCCTACAAAAGACAGCGGACCTGCCGTCAGACATGCATTTGCCGAAATGCCACGCAACAGTCATTTTTCTAGTGAGGAGGTGCAGAAGATTTGGAGACTGAGAGCAAATGGATTGCCTGTAGCTAAAATTTGTAAAGCCATGGGGAGGAGTAGGGCAGTCATTTATAAGACTATCGAAACGCGGTGCGTTAACTGCCAGCAAACGGCCTGGAAGGCCTCGAATAACAACCAAACGAGATGATCGTGCCATCATGCGTTTAGTTTCATCCCAAAGGTTATCACTACGGTAAGTTTCTCGGACTGTTTGTGTCACCGTCTCAAAGGACACAGTTCATCGACGAATCAAGGAAAGTCGCAACATTGTGCTCCGTAAAATGCGCCGTCTGCCACACGTCACGCGGCGCCGCAAGGAAGCTAGATTGTTATGGGTAAGCAGCCACATGCACTGGACGGACGAGTGGATCACAACTATTTTCTCCGATGAGAAAAAGTTCAACCTGGAGGGCCCTGACGGTTGGAACTGCTATTGGCATGATTTACGACGCGAGCCACACACCTTCTTCAGCAGACAGAAAGGAGGGGGACCTGTGATGGTCTTGGGGAGCTTTTGCGTTCAATGGGACAACGGATATCACTTTTCTGCAAGGCGGACAAAACTCCGAAACGTATCAGGACATACTCAGCAGCAACCTTCTACCGTTTGCCGAAACTCTAGCGGGTGTTGATTATCTGTTCCAGCAAGACAATGCCTTTATCCATCGGTGTGCATTAACGAACACCTGGTTTAACACTCATCATGTGACCGTAATGGATTGGCCAGCACTCAGTCGAGATCTGAACCCTATCGAGAACCACTGGGGTATCCTAGCTCGTGATGTGTATGCGAATGGACGGCAGTTCTCAAGTGTGGTGGCATTGAAAGAGCAGATTGAACGAAGCTGGTACGCACTCCGTCCAGAACACTTTCATCACTTGGTGGACAGCATGCCCAATCGGGTTTTCAGTGTTATTTGGAAAAACGGCTCCACTATTCTTACCGGAGGTGCTCATAACTAGTAAGTCTTTATATTTTTGAGACAGCGTATTTCTATTTTTTTCTTGTACTTGGCGTTGGAATTGTTATGTTTCCATCAAACTGTTGTGCAGCTGCGTGTCCTGTGCTATTTTTGCTATAAATATGAGGTGTACATTTCAGCTCGTTGTTGTTTCTTTTTTATTCGATAATTTGTTCTGTCTCTATATTTATGCGACGCACTATATGTATGTATGTATGTATAAGGTTGTATTTTAGTTTTTTATCTGTATAAGGTTGAATTTTAGTTTTTTATCTGACAAGAAATCTCTCTCATCTTTTAAAACAATAAATACAAAAGTGGTTCATTTCTACTACTCTTTTAGACATTCTCTGGGAAGTCTCCTTCCATTTCACAGAATAGTACACTAAATTAAACAAAAATTCATTTTATATAACAACATTTCTATGAATTGAAAAAATTCATATACTCTTATGCAAGTTCCATAAAATTTTAGGTGATTGTATTTGCCATGTGTTCTAACTGCTTAAATACTTGGGGGTGCGGGAACTAAACTGTGGGCTCGAAGGAAAGTTGAGTGGGCTGAAGATCAGCATTCGTCGCGCCTATTGTCGTCTATTTGTGTCTAGGCATAATACCTTTTTTTCAGGAATTTAGGTGGTATGGGATATTTTGAAAATTTCACGACAGAAAACATTCCCCGTACATCCGGGTTCCTGTAGGCATCCTTATGTTTGATGCTTTTGTAGCAAGTGGGGTCTTTTAAATTGCCTGGACTGTTAATTAAAGTTAACTTGGCCAAATGTATGAAATGTAAAGTGGGAAAAAAACAAAACATTTTTACCTCTCCAGAATTATATACTCCGAAATTTATAGAAACTGCCCTAAATTACCAGCCAGAAAGTTGCCGTTGAAGGGTCGGATGTAATATACATTCCTTTCTTTGAAAAGAAAAACAGAAAAAAAAAAAAAAAAAAAAAAAAGGGAAAATCCAAGGGCACAGTAACAACTGTGCCGCAACGTATAACGTAGAACCACGTCAACTGTCACTATTTCATGGCACTAACTCATTAGTTCCGTAAGGTGGTTTCCCCCAAAAATCTTTGCCTTATGTTTCCAATGGTAAAACTTCTTTACATATTTTCTTCGCAATTAATGTATTCCCAAGGATGAAAATTTGCACATCGATAAAACTAACTTTAAGTTGTAGCATGGGATACTTAACACTTGCTGAAACACAACCATAATTAAGCAATCCAACATTTGTTTGTCTACTGACGTCATCAATGTACAGGTCACGCCATCTATTAACATGTTTGAGCATTACTCATAGAAAAATGATTGATTTTTAATATAATTATGGTTATATTTTCGCAAGTACTAAGTATCCCATGCTATAACTTAAAATTAGTTTTATCGAAGTGCAAATTTTCATCCTTGGGAATACATTAATTGCGAAGAAAATATGTAAAGAAGTTTTACCATTGGAGACATAAGGCAAATATTTTAGGTGGAACCACCTTAAAGCATTCAGCGAAGGACAGTTGGCGTACGTAGCCTTACGTTGTTAGGTTACGGCACAGTTCTACTGTGCCTCTTTGATTTTTTTCAGATATACAATTTTTAAGTAATAAAATGTAAGAAGTGTTTTACTTTATTTACTTCAAAGCAACTTGTACTATATACAATTCATAGTAACTTATGCTGATTATAAATTAATTAATGTTAGTAAAAGGCGTAGTAGCTGCGTTGTCAGTAGTTATTGCTAAAATTGTTTTTGAAGAAATCGTTCTTCAGAAACAATTTTTTAAACTCTTTAGTTGCCTTTTTATAAATTTGCCGATACATCTTGGGCCTAATGTATTTTTTCCTCTTGTTGCTCTTGTTAGCACGTCTTTTGTAAAAAAAGATCGTGCTTATGCTACCGGTTTGTCCGTCCGTCTGTACCCACGATATCTTTGCAACTATTAGTCCGATTTGAAAAATTATTTTTGCATTGAGAAGCTTGAAATATGTGAATGATGATCCTTCATCTCGTTTTTTTAGGATGTACAATTTCGCCGCTACACTGCGTAAATGCAGGATGTCGAATTCAAAAATACGTTTTATTCCACGTATTTGCTTCTAAACATTCGATTGAAAAAAATCTTTTATATTTCGATTCCATTTATGTCGAAGAGTATTTTAGATATAGTTACTTTTTCAAATTACGCATAGATTTTCCGCTAGGGGGCGTAAAAGTAAATTACATTTTTCCTGATAACTGTTTTTCTAAAACTCCGATTTGAGAACTTTTTTTCTTCAGCGTATACACTTCCTGATGGAAAATCTTTTGCATATAATTTAATTTTTGGTAAAGAATACTTTGGCCACCAGGTGGCGTAAGTGTTAATTTTTGCTTCTGATGTATTTGCCATAAAATCTGAGCTCCTAAAATATCGATTGAAAAAATTCTTTCGTGGACTGATGCCACTCACATCGACAAACCTTTTCGGAATATTTTCTTAAAAATATTCCACAGTTTCTCCGCCAGGGGGCCTAGATGTATATCTGATTTTTGTCGATATCTGTACTTCTAGGAGTCCGATTTGAAAAATCTCTTCTTTGTTGGATAGTGTTTCCGATGCGAAATGTTTTTCCTATAAATTCAAAATTTTCAAGTAAATCATAGACTTTCCGCTAGGGGGCACAAAGGTAAATTGTGTTTTCTGCGTTATTTCTGCTTCTAAAACTCCGATTTGAAAAATTCTTCCTGTATCGCACACAAGACCTGATGGAAAATATTTTTCACATAATTTCTAATGTTTAGTAAAGATTGATTTGGCCACCAGGGGGCATAAGTGTTAATTTCTGCTTCTGATGTATTTGTAACAAAATCTGGGCTCCTGAAAACTCGACTAAATTTTTTTTCTTGGACCGATACCGCTCATATGGAAAAACCTTTTGAGAATACTTTCTTCCTAAAATAATGCATAGTTTTCCCACCAGAGGACGTAAAGTCGCATCTTATTTTTGTCGATATCTCTGAAGAGTCTGATTTGAAAACTTCTTTCGGTGTTGGAGAGCGTTTCCGGTGCGAAATGTTTCTCATATAAATTCATGTTTTTCTTAACGCACAAATCTGCAACCAGAGGGCGTAAGCTCACGATCCCGTTTACAGCAATATCTGAGGGATTAAAAACCCGGTTGAAAAACTTCTTCCTTCCGTCAGATACTATTGTTTTCCATACCGGTTCCATTGACTTTGAATAGCTTTGATAAATTTAATTTGCGTCAGAACGGATTCAAAAGACGTGCTTATTACACCCGAAAATTCGGTGTCATCTTTCTTGTTCTTTTCTATATTCAGAATGCATCGGCGGTTTGAGACGTAATACATTCATTACCCAAAGAAGTTGTGAAGACTGGCGATGTACATTTGTACTCCATGCTTGGTGTGAAAATTTGAAAATTTGGATCGATGACATCAATCTCCATCTGTTCTTGCCATTCAGGCTCAATTCGTGCAGTTGAAGTGAAAGGTTGTGGTTCTAGGTTGTAACTCGGGTGAAACGCATCCTGGCGCGCGGACTTTTGACGCTCCCTACATTCCCGTGACCTTTTGGTTGATGACTTAGTGGGCCTTTTCTGATTCCTCTCGTTCTCCTCTAGCTGTTTCCTTAACTTTCGTCGGTTCTTATAGTAATTTTCCCTGGATTTTCCCGGCATTTCTAAATTTTCGTCACCAATTTTTTTTTTATCTGAAAAATAAGTAAATTTTAAATCCACTTTATTTCGGTTTATCACATACGTCCGTTAGCTCTGACCGTCAGCTACGGAATGCGGGGCTGAGGTAATCGCTATCATTATCTATTCACTAGTTATCAACCTTAAAAGGGCCGCCCCGGTGGCGCAGTGGTCTAAGGCGTTGGCCTCTGATCATTCGTCCGAAGGGGTCCGGGTTCGAATCCCGGTGAGGCATGGATGTTGTGTTTGTCTTACGGCACTGGCTCTCTCCCTTCCCTGGAACCAGTGACCCTAAATTAGGGACGGGCGACTGCTTATAGCCCATTGAGTTGCTCACGGTGGTCGTTAAACCTCCAATAAAAAAAAAAAAAACCTTAAAAGGGAGTGCGGCGAAACAAAATCATGCGAAATTTAGCTTAACTTTCTAACGCTACTGTATCGAAGGGGAAAAGGGGTGGAGGGTTGAAACTTGTTTTGCTATAAATAGGACTATACAGTAGTGGCCAAAATTGTGGAAACTTTTTGGAAAAAGCGTCTTTTTGAGGTTTGATGGCTCATAAAACCACTTTTTTTGGAGTAATACCATACAATTATATTTCAATGGAAAGATAATTTCACCAAGAATGTAATGCAACAAAGTTTGTTGAATTATCTGTATTCTATAAAAAGTTATAGCCAAGTAGCCAGAAAAAAGAAGCACAACTTGCTTAGGTTGATATGAGTAGTTTTTCTTCATTTGAATGTAGCCAATGAGCATGAGCGTTTAGAGCGCCAATTAGGTGTCATCTTGTTTTGGAAATGAGCCACTCAGGTCACAGTAGGATTCAGCTATTGATGCCATGTATTAGAGCTGAGAAAAAAAAAAACCCCTTCTTGATAGCAATCACATAACACATTTGTCAGTGTGTTATGTGATTGCTATCAAGTATTTTTTTTGTGTGTGTGTTCTTTCATTTAGTGAGCTTGTAAAACGTAATAAAATTAAAGAAATGGCGCAAAGAGTTGACTGGTCACCCAGTAAGCGATGTAAAATAGTACTATTGAGTAAACAAGGCTTCAGTTATGAAGAAATTACAAGAAAAATTGGCGGAAATTTAAACAAAGGTGGCATTTCTAAATTTTTGAAGAGGTATAAGGATACTCAGTCACTACAAAACCAGACTGGTAAAGACAGGAAAAGGTGCACAACAGCAAGTGATGATAGAATAATTAAGAGACTGTGCTTAGGTGACAGAAAAAAATCATCTGGATGTATACAAGATGAAATGGCGCAATGCAATGTGAAGTTCAGTGCAAGGACTGTTCAGCGCAGACTGCAGGAATGTGGTCTAAAAGCCATTTTTATATCTCAAACAAAGGTTGAAAATATTAAACTGGGCTAAAACCCATGTTAACTGGACAGCGGAACAATGGGATAGTGTTATTTGGAGTGATGAGACCAAAATCTTCCTGTTTGGTAGTAATGGCATAAAATACGTAAGGAGAAGAATCGGAGAAAATTTGCATCCTGACTGCATTACATGTACCGTGAAACACCCGGTTAGTGTTATGATTTGGGGTTGTATGACATCAAAAGGTGTGGGCCGAATTTGAGTGATTAATGGGAATATAAATGGCGAAAAATACGTTAATGAAATTCTTAAGCCCAAACTGAAGCCTTCCGTACGTGATCTTTTCCCAGATAATGAAGCATTCATATTTCAACAGGACTCTGCTCCATGTCATGTTGCTGCTGTGTGCAAAAAGTGGTTTCAAGATAATCATATTCCACTGCTGGAATGGCCTGGGAATAGCCCCAGACCTTAACCCCATCGAAAATCAATGGAGCCGACTAAAGAAACTTGTTTGTCAGAAGCAACCCAGCAATAAAACTTATTTAATAGAAGCAATAATTCAATCTCGGTTTCACATTATAACAGCTGCAGAACTAAAAACCTTGGTTCACTCCATGGGCCGTAATTAACGCTAAAGGTTACCGAAATAAGTATTAACTGACATGGTGAGAATATTTGTATATCTCATTTTTTCTACGTGTTTCACTTTTCTTCTTTATAACTGATGTTCTAATACAAAATCCTTCATAAAAGTTATTGCATTGCATTCTTGATGAAATTATTTTTCCATTGATATATAATTTTATGGTATTACTAAAAAAAAAAAAGTTGTGTTATGAGCCATTAAACCTCAAAAATCCACTATTTCCAAAAGGTTTCCACAATTTTGGCCACTACTGTAAACTATCTAATGATGTACTACTCTACGATTATTAGTTTCGAAGATATAAGCGTTCAAAGTGTGATGCTTTCATTGCATCCGTACTCCCGATGTTATCCCCTACCAGCGCGGAGAAAGACTTAGTTGTACGCCAAAAGACTTAAATGTGGAATCTTTCATAATGTTTTTTTATGTCGAACTTGAAGGAAACAAAAAACAAAAAAAACAAAAAACAACAACAACAAAAAAAAAAAATTGGAAAATTCGAGTTACCAGATTACAGCCTGACTTCTACACTGAGTTCTCACCGAATTACGACCAGCTACCTAACAACTTCGTGTGCCTTCCTTTCGCCCGGGGAACGGCCGTCGCCCGACATAGGATCAACTCCACGTGCAGTGGCATTAGGGAAAAATTTGAAGCCCACCGCAAATAATATCTTTGAAGACCTATTGTGAAAATCTATTAGCTTTCAATTACTGAAATTTTTATAATTCCAACAAAGGTTCATGGGCTTTTTAATAATTCAAATTCTTTGGAACCTACATGTATGTTTTTGTAAAACCAAACTTATTGCACTTTATTGCGTGTAACACGAATGTGCACTTTGTAATTAAAATGATTGCCCTAGTTTTATACCAATGCTCAGTACTGCAAAGCATTTACGCCAAAGTTAATCATACCATGCAAATTTTATTCTTTTAGAGAACTAAGTGCAGCCTCTTTGAAATGCCTCACGATCACACACACACACACACACACACAGACACAACACAACACAACACAACACAACACAACACAACACATAACTGTCATCTGGCAGTGTCTGATGACCTTTTCCAATTTATACGACAATACAGACCTGTAAGCAAATAAATTAGCAACAGTTAAGGTGGTTCCACCTAAAATATCTGCCTTATGTTTCCAGTGGTGAAACTTCTTTGCATATTTTCTTCGCAATTAATGTATTCCCAAGGATGAAAATTTGCGCATCAATAAAACTAACTTTAAGTTATAGCATGGGATACTTAATACTTGCCAAAACATAACCATAATTAAGCAATCCAACATTTGTCTACTGACGTCACCAATGTACAGGTCGCGCCATTTGTTAATAGGTCTGAACATTACTCAAAGAAAAATGTTTGATTTTTAATATAATTATGGTTATGTTTTAGCAAGTATTAAGTATCCTAATGCTATAACTTAAAGCTAGTTTTATCGATGTGCAAATTTTCATCCTTGAGAATGCATTAATTGCGAATAGATTTGTAAAGAAGTTTTACCATTGGTGGAAACATAAGACAGAAATTTTACGTGAAACCATCTTAAGAATGGTGGCACAAAAAAAGGAAAAGTATTTAAACTATTTACTCCTGAATATGAAAAACACGCTTAGCATTATGCCACAATGTTTTGCACATAGTAAAAAGTTTTTCCCTTGACTCTGTCATAAAAAAAATAACACAGGACTGTGTTTCTTCGTCCCAGCGAAGAACACCTTTCACTTCATTATATCGTGAAAGATGCGTAGTTATGTGTATAAAACTGTAATACATAACACCTTATATCCATAGGTATAAAAATTTCATTCACTGAACTGATTTCTTTCACATTCTCTTGTTAATGTACACCTATAGGAGCTATTGCTGTGGCTGTGAAAGAGGCCTCAAGCCTTCTGGAATAGCTGCTTTCCCGTCATCCACTTTTTATATACTAAAACCGCGAAAATAATTTCCAAATATTTTACTTATTTATAAAAAAAAATACCGCCAATTTTCTTTCTTTTTAATACAGTGCAACTCCAATTATCCGGATTAATAGGAACCAGGGTCTGTCCGGATAAGGATAATTGGAATTTCCATTAAAATCGAAAATAGTAAACAAAAAGATAAATGGTAAACACATTTTCAGAAAAAAAAAACCCGGACAAACAAACTATTAACATATATACACTGGCGGAAAGTGAAAAAAGAACACTAAGAAGGAATTGGCGGACAATCATGAAATTTACATATGTTAATGGGGTCGAGTTTGCGTAGGTGTGATGTTAATTTAGGGACCAACCGGTGAGCGCTTTCGCCACAGCACGGCATAATATGCAAATTATCGTCGGTGGTATTTAAGGAGTACGGCGAAGTGAATGTAATCAGTCGTCGGAGTACAGACACGTACGAAGACCCTGAAGAAGCTGCAGTACCTGGACATGGAAGACGTACGATTTCAGCAGTTATCGGACTTTGAGCGAGGTCGTCTAGTCGTACTCCGCGAGGCCGGGTGGTCGTATCGTCGTATTGCGGAGCGAATTGGACGGGAAGTATCGGTGGTGGTACGATGGTGGCGTAGATGGTCCGAGGAACATTCCCACACGAGAAGACGTGGAACCGGGAGTCACAAACGGACTGATGAGCGGACCGATCGACGCATAAGAAGAGCAGCGTGGTCAAGCAGAACATTTACTACGACGCAAATCCGAGCTGCCGTTGCACCTGAGGTGACTGTGCGAACAATCCGCAACCGTCTGCTGGATGCAGGACTACGTGCACGTGTGCCCCTGGCATGTGTACCTCTGACTCCAGCCCACCGTGAGGAACGGCTGCAATGGTGTCGCCAACGTCTGCACTGGAGAACTCAATGGCGATATGTCGTGTTCAGCGATGAAAGCAGATTCTGCTTGGGAGCCTCCGATGGCCGTATGCGTGTTCGCAGACGCACAGGGGAGCGTCTCCACCCTTCTTGCATCCGCCAGCGACACACAGGGCCTACACCTGGTCTCCTGGTGCGGGGAGCGATCAGCTATCACTCCCGTACACAACTAGTGTTTGTACTGGGTACGTTAAACAGCACCTCCTATATCAACATCATTCAGCCCGTTGTGCCATTTGTAAGGTCGGTCCATCGTGGTGTTTTCCAGCAAGATAACGCACGCCCACACACGGCACGTGCAACGCAACATGCACTTCAGGGTGTGAAACAACTTCCATGGCCTGCACGTTCACCGGATTTGTCCCCCATTGAGCACGTGTGGGATTTTATGGGACAACGACTTATCTGGTCTCCACGGCCAGCCACGATCATCCCGGATTTACGCGTCCAGGTTGAGGATGCTTGTAACTCAATACCCCAAACTTACATCCAACATCTGTACGACAGACTCCATGCCAGAATTGCACAGTGTGACGCAGTTCATGGCGGTTCAACCTCGTACTAACCATGTTACATGGAAATGTTATTTTTCAGTTTACCAGCAAATACAGCTGTATTTTGCCATAATGTTTTGATCACGTTATCCTCTGTATTCCGTTATTATGCTGTATAAATTTCGTTGGTATCAGACGTCTCCTTCTTGGTGTTCTTTTTTCACTTTCCGCCAGTGTATATTTATATGAATATCTATATTTAAAAGAAGCCGTTATTTTTGTCTGTTTCGAGGAGCTACACGCTTCCTATCTGCCAAGTCGCGAACTGTTTTAACATGAAGCAGCTGGAAAGCATCGCGTCGCACTCTTCCTGATTTTCCATCCACCATAATGTTAGATCCAAAGCATGAAATGCATCATTGTGAGAAGCGCGTTTCTCTCTTCTCTTTCTCCCGCATTTTCACTTTCCCCTCCCGATGCATCCACATTTAAGAAGCTGTCCAGAATTTCTTCGTCAGTCATGATTTGGTAACCAGGATCAGCAGAATCAGATGTTAGCCATTCTTTCACATCTTCCACCTCACATTGAGATGAAACAGGAATTTGTGTGGCGATATTCGCTAGTTCATTAATGCTTGTGATTTCTGATTCTACATCACTTTCACTTTCTATGTCACTCATGATTTCCCCCAAGCTCTCTTCATTGCTATTGGTTTGAGTTGATTCCAAGCATCTGCAGCCATGTAAGCACATTCCTTCAAGTCTATACGCTTATAGAAATCCATAAGTTGATCTTCGTCATCGGAGAGAAGTTTACGCAGGAGTGTTTTTCTGTATTGGCGTTTCATACACTCGATAATGCCCTGGTCCATTGGCTGCGAGAGGCTTGTTACACTTTGTGTAGTAAGACAACCGAAAACTTTTCATTCTCTCGTTCTAAACTTTCAGCAGACGCGTGAGATGGAGCATTATCTAAGAGCAGCAAAACCTTCCTTTTTCTACCGATATTCTACTAAAACATTTTGACTTGTGGAACAAAACAGGTGTCGCACCACTGCAGAAACACGTTACAGTTCATTCACCCTTGCTGTTGATTCATGTACACCACGAGAAGGTTTTTAACGTTCTTGAAGGCCCTGGGTTTCTTTGATTTCCCAATCATAAGCAGTGGAATCTTGTGAGTTCCTGTTGAATTTACGCAAGTCAACACAGTGACCCGATCTTTGCTTATTTCATGACCAGGTGCCATAAGTTCCTTCTTTGAGGCAGAGCTTTCCAGTAAAGGCCAGTTTCATCCGCATTGTAGATAAAATCTTTGTCGAATTGTCTTGCAAACTTTATTGTAAATTCTAAAACACACGTATCTGCGGAATTCGCGCTGGCAGATATCTTTTCGCCGTGAATTTCGAGCTCACGAATTCTGTGCCTTTCTTTAAAGTTTCTGAGCCAAACTTGACTTGCCTTGAATTGTGGATCTCCACCTAATTTTTCATTAAACATTAAGGCCTTTTCTGAAAGCACAGCTCCTGATATCAGCTGGCCTTGAGAACGTTTCTGTACGAAACCAAGTGTAAACCGTATCCTCAACTTTACCATTTACAGGTCTTTTTATATATTTTCTCGATGAACATAATTCTTCATTTTCAATTTTTGAAACGAAAATTTTAATGAATCTGCATTCTTTTTTATATCTGAAATCGTTGAAGTTCCAACACTATACTCATCCGCCAGCTTCTTCCCAGATTCACGTTTTCCTAGACGATCAACGTTTATATTTTTTTCCTTCACTGTTAATACCACACGATTTCTTTTTGACGCCATCACTCAGCCAAAATTTAATGAATTTTAAAATGGCACATTACAGCTCACAATGAAAGCAGAAGGTAAACTGAGGATGCCCGCCTTAAGTTGACCCAAGAAAAAGGGTAACTAAAAGGGATAGATCCATTTTTCGGAGGGAAGAAAAGCAAAGCACACCGCCGCCCCGGTGGCGCAGTGGTCTAAGGCGTTGGCCTCTGATCATTCGTCCGTAAGGGGTCTGGGTTCGAATCCCGGTCAGGCATGGATGTTGTGTTTGTCTTACGGCACTGGCTCTCTCCCTTCCCTGGAACCAGTGACTCTAAATTAGGGACGGGCGACTGCTTATAGCCCATTGAGTTGCTCACGGTGGTCGTTAAACCTCCAATCAAAAAAAAAAAAAAAAAAAAAAAAAAAGCACACCTGTCGACCCTGCGTTAACTTGGACTAACACTACAGTTGCTATGGTGATGTAAAGAGCTGACTTCCGGTAAAAAGCAAGGAGGTTAGAAGAAGAGGAGGTGAAGGGGCCCGTTTTGAGTGAAGCCAAAACAGATCAGCTGTTTGTGTCCTCTCTCTGAGGTGGTGGGAGTCTGCGCTGCGGGAATTCGGGAACGTGACGTCACTTCCTGTGGCTTAAGCAGTTTTTCTTAGCGCATGCAAACCAAGGATGGAAAGAAGGAATATTTCGGATTTCTTATTTCTTAACATTAGGCTTTTGGTTATATTTTAAACATGGTTACTTGCACATGGGCAGTAAGTAACCATGCGCACTATGCACTTCCGCTCAAAAAATCATTATTTTTTTCAATTTTTTAAAGAAATACCAACACATATTTTCCTGTTTTTTTCTGGAAATTTTTTATTATGGGAATGAATATTTCAGCCTCAATTTTTTTCATGCCTGTATGGGCAGAGTAAGGGTCCGAAAAACCCGTTCAAAATCGCGATTTCCGCGTAGAGATATACAGGAGATTCTTAGGTTGAGCGCATTGGCGTAGTCAGCTGATAAAAAGTGGCGTCACGCCAGAAGCACAGGGAGAGGGGCTGTTGCCACCTCCTCTTACTTCTAACCTCCTTGGTAAAAAGGTCTTAACTTGGGCGCACTATTAGTTGTGCACGTGTTCAGAGGTGGATAGGATTTCTGCGATTTCATTCCGAGAGCCGTGACTGCTGATTTTTTCCTGTAGTTCCTGAATATTGATCCGGATAATAAGCTATCCGTATAATTGGAATTGCACTGTACTTTATTCAAAGCTGCCGTAAAAAAATCCTAGCTTCATATCAGTTTATTGAAAATAAGGAGGTTCATATGCAGTTTCGCCCAAAAGTTATGTAAAATCTTTTTCCTGAGGTTAGAGGTCCTCTTATCCGTGAGGCCCCCGCATTAGTACGCCCGTGTCTACGTGGTAAGTAAGCGTAAGATTGTGAAGGGATCTGCTACCAAGCTGTTTATATTGCGGCCCACAGTTCTGGTATGGATCGGGATTGTGTCCAGCTGCTCTTCACCTGGCGTTCTACAATATCCCACAGATGTTCAGTTCGGCAGGCGAGATTGGGGGCCATTCGAGATGTTTCATATCAGCATTGTGTTCGTCAAAACATTCCTGCACGAGGCGGGCCAACATTGGGCGTGACCAGCGGCGAATCATTATCGTTCTAGAAGAACCTTTGATCATATATACAGGCAGACCGCTCAGGACGTCACAATCGCTGGCTCGAACATCCAAAGCCGTAAAGTCACGTGACGTTAGGCAAAAAAAAGGTTATAACGTGTTCTTAAGGCTACAACTTTTCACAGGCGAAAACAATTTAAATGATTAAATAGATTGCATGCATGTATGGTAATGATAAATAGATTTAACTGCCTGGTACAGCATTTCGATGTCATCAAATTTAAGGCCAAATAATAATGCCTTAACGTACCAGTTACGTTTCGATAGAGGCCACACACATGGCGGTTTAACAAAGTTCGACTGTATTTTTATTTAGTTGTGTGTATCGAGAATTCTTACATTATCATAAACTGAAAATGCTGTAATTTTGTATTGTAAATTATAGGGTCTTCCGGAAAGTTCTGAGCGTTTGTGACAGCTGTATGCTTGGGTGTGACTTATGCAGTCTTACTTTTTGAAAACACACGAGATGTTGGCAACAGTAAAAGGTGGTATTTCCATGCGGCGTTTAGGCCATTGAGCTTATATTAGGTGGAGAAACCACTGGCTCTGCCGCCATAGGTCACAGCTAATTTTCGGAGTGACGTCACATACAAGCAAAAACAAACTAAATTATACAGTTGGTATAAAACAGTCAGCTTGTATAATTGATAAAGATTATTAAATCCATCATTTTTATCTCCCTTATAGGCCTCGAAGTTTTTGTTCCATTGGTTTCAGTAGTTTCAAAGCAGCTTTTTTCTGGATATGACGTCACCTGCAGCACGAGCAGTGACATGGCCTATAAGGGCTAGATTGTTCAACCCAGTACTGCGTGGATAGGAGTGGTGACTCCACTTAACATAAACTCGATGGCTCAGCCACGTTCGGTTGACGATAAGTGGAAGTTGTGTTTGTTTAGTACATGTTAAATATGAATGATCAAAAGTTGCATTTTCGGCATGTGATGCTATACCTCTGTAAAACAGGGGGGGGGGGGCTGCACAGACGTGTAAAAACATTTGTGAAGTGTATGGAGAGAATGATATTGGTGAAACAACGGCTCAGAGCTGGTTTGCGAAGTTCGAAGCCGGCGATTTCCGTTTAGACGACGGGGATCAATGCGGAAGACCTTCAGCAGTAGACGACGATTTCGTAAAGGCAAAAATTGAGTTCAACCCAAAATTAACGACTCAGGAGTTAGCAAAAGTACTGTTCATGAACATTTAGTGAAGCTGGTATACACTTCTCGTTATGATGTTTGGATCCCACATAAGCTGTCAGAGAAGAACTGCATGGACTGGTATTCCATATGAGATACGCTCCTAAAACGCAGCAACAGGCACCCATTTTTGAAACGATCAGTGATAGGAGATGAAAAATACATAGTCTACGACAATCTAGTGCGAAAGAGATCCTGGGGGTCACGCTGCCGAACCATGTAAACAAACACCTAAGCTGAATATTCATGGACGCAAGGTTATGTTCTCTGGTGGGATTGCAAAGGCATTATTTACTATGAGTTAGCTTCTCCAACACAATCAGACGATCAATTCGAATGTGTACTGCAGCCAGTTAGAACAATTGAACCAAAACCAGCAACAGAAGAGGCCAGAACTTGTGAACAGAAAGGGTGTTGTGTTCCAGCAAGACAACGCGCTGCCGCACGTTTCTTTTGTCATCAGCAGAGAGTTGCACGCCATGGGTTTTACTCCACCAACTTTACAACCGGACATTGCGCCCTCCGACTTCTATATGTTTCGGTTTCTGCAAAATTCTTTAAATGGAAAATCATTCGGTGATCGCAACGCTGTCAAGAAAAATGTGAATTGCTTTTTTTTGCCTGCAAGCCAATAATGTTCTACAGGGATGGCATTCTAAAATTGCCCGAAAGATGGACTAAAGTCGTGGAAAAAAATGGACAATACTTTGAAGAATAAAGGTATGTTCTTAAACTCACTGCATTTGTTTCATGTCACATAAGAAACGAAAGAAGAAAAAAACCGCTCAGGAGTTTCCGGACAACCCAATATAAATTAGATCACCACTTACATGAAGTTTTAAGTACGAAGAAACTCAACAAACTCAGCCGATTCACACAAGAACCGACACGAAACTAATTACCTCCAAACAAATGATTCATTCTGTAACTTCAAAATGGTTGCAATTAAATTTTGATAGATAACAATTTCCTAATGAATATGTATTTCCTGTGTATTATTCCTTAAAACCACAGTTCTACCTTAAGTGATTTATTAAATGCTAATATTTAAAAGTAGCCTATCAAGCCATAAGAAAGCATTGCAACTGAAGGGCACGCGACAACTTCTGCCTAATGTCACGTGATCTGACGGCTCTCATGTTGGGACCACGTCGGCTAATTGCCAGCCATTACCAGTGTGCTGCCATCGCTATGTATGTATGGTCGAAGGAAAGACCTATTCTCCTCTGGGTATAGATACAACATCGTAGGGTGCACGTGGTCCGTAAGCAGTTTCTGGTTTTAGCCGGCGTCTGTACATTGGTCCGCTCGCACCAGGGGTCCGAGTTCATGCCAGATAAACAAGCTCCGTATTATACAACCAGCCCCGCCTGCCTGTAAATTAGATGCCATGTATGAAGAATTCACAGCCTCATCTTTTTGACGCCAAATACAGACTCGACAATCGGCAGAATGAAGTACATATTGTGATTCATCAGATCAGCGTCTGCTCACGTAACCCATCCGTGCCAGGATGTGGCGCATAGTTGTGCGTGATATTGTTTCAGGTTGACTCATATTGTATTGGGCCGTCATCTGCAAATCTGTGTTGCACCGATTGCCCTGTACAAGGCAACGCAACGCACCCTTCGAATCCACCGTTCACACCTCTGGAATCCACCTGTCGCCGCTCTCTATAGTTGTTTCGTCATTTTGACAACACTTCTGTTATACATTAAATACAAAGGTCCTCGGACGACTCACAAGTGTCGCTGTTTCCGAAATGGACGCATCTACCCGTCGTGCGCACATAATTTGGCTTTTTGTAAAATCCAACAAATCCTTGTCGTACCCTTTTTCTCATTACGTCCAATAATTTCTCGTTGGGTTGACACACACAAGGGGTAGGTTTAGACGCAACTACCTACAAGGGTTGGACAAAATAATGTGAAAACCTGGGAAATAGGAGATATGTTTTTATTAAGCCTAAGGTGTTGAACAACCGTTTGCCTTTAATACTTGTACAGCCGTCTTGGAATAGATTGTACCGCTTTCAGAGTAGTATCCAGTAGAATGTTATACCATTCGTTGATCGGAATATCAGCCAATTGCTTCAGAGATGTTGGAGGAGGGAATCTGTTTCTCACTCTGCTCTCCAAAACTGTCCACAGTGGTTCGATAATATTCAAGTCAGGTGATTGAGCTGGCCAAGGCAGATGTTGAAGTTCATTTTGATGCTCCTCAAACCAAGACCGAACTGTTCTGGCTATATGTATGGGCGCATATCATCTTAAAAAAATGGCATGATTGTTAGGAAAGAACATTTGGACCAAAAAATGCACCCGATCTCCTACAATGTCGAAGTACTCGCTGGCAGGAACTCCACCATGTAAGGTAATGATAGGACAGCCGAATACCAAGATATAATCACAGACACACCCCTATGCTCGACAGCTGGAACCAAACATTCCGAATTGTATGCTTTCTTGGAAGTTCTCCATACATAAACCCGACCTACTTTTGGAAATAATGTAAATGGCGATTCATCGGACATTAATACACGTCTCCAGTCATCAGCTGCCCAGGTTTTATGCTCATGGCACGATCTTTTTCGCTTGGTAGGGTTAGTTTCTGTAATTTAAGTTTTAGAAATTGCAGCTCTTCCATGGATGTTAGCTTTGTAAAGTTCTCTGCGGACTATTTTTGTGGAAACAGGATCTTCCATGTGGTTATTGAGTTTTGCTGTCACTTTTGCTGCAGTAGTCCTGTGTTGTTTGGACACAATTCTTGTTAGTGTTCGGCGGTTCCTCTCACTCAGTTTCGGTTTTCGCCCACTATTCTTCGCTCTTTGTGCATGTGGTCATAATTGTAGACACAGTTGCTTTCGAAACTCCAAACAATTTGGCTGCTATGGTTACAGACGCTCCTTCTAAGTGGGTTCCCACGATTTGTTCTCTTTGGAAGTCTGACAGATCACCCATTTCACCGCCCCGCACGGGGATAACTGGTTTTCCAGTTATTTGGGGAGCAACGCCCCCACGGCCCGAGCTGACCTTGTGACTGGTCAACATCTGATGTCATGCCACCGCTTGTTTTTTATTTTGGTGCTGATGGTGTATGCAGGGACGGCTGTTCATCCAGCTGTTGGGGAGTCGCGGCCCCACGATCCCGAGCTGGTCTTGTGTCTCGCTTTTTCGTTTTTATTTATTTTCTCCACTGGCTAGTTGCCCGTGTTGTATTCTACCTAATCGCTACCACGTTGTGTACTAACACCCCGGTCTTGTGGTTTTGTTACCCTCCACCACTAACTGATTTATATTAACCGCTCAGTTCGTAGGTTGCTGAGATTCTGTTTAGGTTCCCTGCCAGGATTTGTCTTCTTTGGGTTTCTTTTTTTCCTTTTAGCTGGTTTGGGTGCTAGGCCTACCTGCATGTTTGCCGCGTGCGGAGACCCGTGAGGCGGAAATGGGATGTCTGGCGGCTGAGGTCGCAGGAGACCGGATAAGTGCCTCCTGTGTACCAACACTCCTCTTCGACCCCGGCTTCGCTGTAAACGGGAGGCTAGAGACTAACCCACCTCTAGTCAGAAGTCATGTACCAAGTTGTGTACAGGGCTTTAGCGGCTTTTTTGTCGTATGGCACGGCAGGGTGAGCCAGGGGCTGTGGGATCATGCCAAAGGCGTTGGCATGACGGTACCAGGAGGCCGAAGTGTCCGCCGAGTGCGTGTGATCACAGCCAACGGACTATATCTGCAACGTATAAGCTCCAGAACTGTGTCTAGCGTCATTTTCTTGGCTTGCGGACCTCCAGTTCTCCCTTGTAGGGCTCGGTGGTGGGTGGAGTAGTCTGCAGACGAATCTTCCTTCTTTTTTCCATGGGTAAACCCAAACATAAACACTCCAAATTTAAGTCACCTGACAAAATGATAGTTGCAACCGACTCTCCGTCTTCTCAACCTACCAAGTCTCATACCCTTAAACGGTCTTTAGACATTGACCAAGAATGTGGAACCTCTTCTTCGGCTGCTGTACCAGTCGCTCCGAAGCGTCGTCTCCCCTCGATTGCTGTGACTACGCATGCTACACACTTACTTGTAGAATCCATCGATCCGAATGAGAGACTGTCCACCAGATCTCCATTTTTTATTTCTAAAGCTTTGGACGCTGCGGTTGGCCCCTTGAAGTCTGTGAGGAAGCTTCGCTCTGGGGACCTGCTTGTTCAAACTTGCAGTGTTTCTCAGAGTAACACTCTTTTGCTCCTTACTAGTCTTCAAGGCATTCCTGTCAAAGTGGCACCTCACCCGTTTCTTAACACCTCTCGGGGTGTTATTTCGGAATTTGATCTCTTACCATGCAGTGAAGAAGAATTGGTGTCTGAACTTGCAGATCAAGGTGTTCTTGCTGCACGTCGTATGATGTTCCGGCGCGATGGTTCTTTGATTAAGTCTAAAAATGTGATCTTGACTTTTAACTCCCCGAAAGTTCCGACCGAAATAAAGGCTGGCTACTTGGTCTGTGGAGTTCGCCCGTACATTCCCAGTCCTCTGCGCTGTTTCAGGTGCCAGAGGTACGGGCATTCCCAACGTTTCTGTAAGAGTTCCGCTCGTTGCGCTAATTGTGGCTCCAGTGAACATGACGGGGAAGGTTGCACTTCTGCGGCCTCCTGTGTTAACTGTGGTGAGGCCCATGCAGCTTACTCCCGCAACTGTATGAAATGGAAGGAAGAGATGGCGATCCAGCGCCTCAAGACCCTGGAAGGCCTCTCGTACCCTGCTGCCAAAGCCAAGTTGGGTATTCCCAACACCCGACAGCGTAGTTTTGCCGCAGTTGTTAGGTCTCTGCCACAACCCGTGCAGACCTTTGTTCCGCGCCCTGTAGCTCTCGCCGCACTTGCCAAGCGATCTACAGTTGAACAAGCGACACAGGTGGATTTCACCGAGCTCCAGCTTATTCGACCAGCTGAGTCTGCGCCTTCTCTTTTGAAGATGCCCGCCTCTTCCGGTTCCCAGCAGACAGCCTGCACGTGCGGAAGACCCGGCCCTCAATCCGCAAAGGTGTGCAGTGTCCATCAAACTGTCTCGGCCTCTGCGGGGTCCCCACCCTCAACCGACATTATAGAGGACCATGGGGGTGGAGAGTGACAGTTCGTCCCCAGCCTCAACCAGTATTGCAGAGGAACATGGGGGGGAGGAAAGTGACAGTTCGTGCCCGCCCTCTGCCAGCATTGCAGAGGAGTGTGGGGGGGAGGTGAGTGACTGTTCGTCCTTCTCCGTTAGTAATTTTTTTTATAAATCTGATTAACTACCTTGTCTTCCCTGCTTTCATCATACTCTTTTTCAACTTTTACCAAGCCTGTCTGATCTTCATCATTTTCCACGTTTTTAAAAATCTGTGGCTGATCGTTCTTTGTCTGGCGCTCTTTGGCCAAACCTGGCCCTTGCGCCAATAAATCCAACAACCAACCAACCAACCAACCCATTTCACCGACCACTCGTACGAACCGCTGTTGAACACAGCTCGTCCTACACTGGCTTACAACATATAGAATATATACAAAGAAAAGATAATCCCAACTTTTTATTATTTTCAGTGTAGCCCACACGAATAGCATTAACCCTTATAACCATGGTGTTCACCTAATTTTGTCCAAACCCTGTATGTTCCATGGGACTTTTGTGCTGCGTATCAGAAACGAAGCACCCTCTGTCGTATCTGAAACTAGACGATCAATGAAGGTTGAAGACTCGTGCAAGAATGAATCACTGATACGAAAAAAATACCGTCTTTGGACGATTTAACTTTTACTACGAATGGCTCTACTTAATCTTTCACTTTCAGCAATCCTAAGAATTATATTATCATGCCACGATATGGCATGAGTATGGATTTGCAGGAACCGAGGAAGTCCCTACAGTTTAACAGGAAGTATAGATGAGTTTCCTCTTTGGCCAACTTGAAACGCAGATTTCTGAAGGTGGAGATTGCTGCTTTCCACATGCCTATGTGAATTCGGAATTGCTGAATAGGAATTATTATGCAATAATCAATCAAGGTTGAAGACTCGTGCAAGAATGAATCACTGATACGAAAATATTACCGTTTTTGGCACGATTCGACAAAGTGGTTGACAGGTCAGAGAAATAGAAGTGCCAGGTTGAAAGTGTGCAAGTTCACATAGTTAAAAGTGCCAGACTACCCTGAACTACTTAATTCTTATATACAACCCCTTAAGCCTACAGACCGCGCCCTCTTTCCCATTACGCCAGTCCAGTTTCAGATGTAACTCATTTTACACAGTAGTAGTAATTCAATGAGACCTCGGTGTACACTCACAGACAATGAAATTTGCGCACCAACAAGGAAACATCGGATTGAACTGAAATTTTATGGTCTTAATGATACAGATGAATGATACACATGATGGCAAAAACAGAGCTGCAGGACAATTACAGAGGGATCTGCGGCACGTAGTCCGATCATCTTCAATACCGCGTCGCACCTTCCCGTGCGGCAATACATGCTGCAGTATGGTCCGGTATGGATGCGAACAGACGCCTGATGTTGTCCTGTGGCAGACTGGCCCTCACGTGCTGGACCGTGTGCTCAAAATCCCGGATAGTACGGCACGCCGGCAGCTGGCGTTTCAACTGGTCCCACACATGCTCGATAGTGGACATGTCTGGGGAGCGGGCAGGCTGTGGAAGTGTCTGGACATGACGTAAGCAGTCCTTGGCAACCTGAGCCCTGTGCGGGCGGGCATTATCCTGCTGGTATAGCGCACCTGGAATCCGTTTTAGGAATGAGAGCACGTGGGGCCGTAGTATCTCATTCACATACCGCTGGCCCGTCAATGATCCCCGTACCACTACTAGAGCTGATCGGCTGTCGTAGTCTATGGCTCCCCAGACCATAATGCCTGCAGTGGGGGAGGTGTGGCGCTCCATAACGAGGTTGATATTGTGCCGTTGACCCGGGGACCTCCACACCCGGACACGATGATCATCTGTCCCCAAAACGAACCGGCACTCATCGCTAAACACCATACGTCCCCATTTTGTGGCGTTCCACGTCGCTCTGGCCTGGCACCATTGCAAACGGAGCCGGCGATGTTCCGGTGTTAATGGCAGCACACGTAAGAGGCGCTGGAATCGCAGATTCGCTTCCGCGAGGCGTCGGGAAATGGTTCGTTGGCACACAGGAGCCGCTACATCTGCCTGTATAGTGGAACGCGTGACCGTGGGATCCGTTCGTGCCTGGCGCACGATCCGTCGATCCTCTCTACCGGTGGTCCTCCTGATCCGTCCGGAGCCGCTTCGCCTTGTGAAAGTGCCATCACGTGTCCACTGCTCCCAACACGGACGGACGGTATGGTCAGAATGAACCCACGTGGCAGGCTACACGGCGCGCCGACCATCCTGCGGTTTTCAGCCTGATGATCAGGCCTCTCTCAAAGTCCGTAAGTTGCGTAAATCGACGTCGTTGGCGTCTACCCGACATTTTGTCACTCTGCACTCTTGCTTGCGTCAGCGGTGCTTTTCACTTTTGCGGGGCATCATCATCATCATCAGGTGTGAGGATTTTTAGGAAGGAGTATCTGACCCCAGGTCTTAAACAACCCTTAGAAATAGGAAGCTAGGAGATTTGGGCTAGAGTGCCCGATAGGAAAGTGACGCGGAAGCGAAGTAGAAAGGGCGTCGAATTTATTACCGGGGGCCAGTACCCGGGGTCCGACGGCTTAACGTGCCCATCCGACGCACGGCGGATATTTAGAGGATCGAGCGTTCGTACCTGCCTGGGATCGAACCTGAGGTCCTTTCGTGGTAGTCACGAACGTTGCCCTCTAGGCCACCCGCGGCCCTTTTGCGGGGCATCGACTACACGCCGGTTTATAAAGCTGCCAGTTCGTGCTTGCAGCGCCACCATTGGGTGTGCGGTCATGCACAAACGCATCAAACGTGGATCATTTGCATACCAGCACGCACTCTAGCTATTTGCAAAGTTTCCCGGTTGTAGCGTGTTTTCTTCTATAGGTGCGCAAATTTCATTGTCTGTGAGCGTATATCTCTTTTTTCAGGGCTGGAAAAATAAGCTCCAGATCTAGGAGCCAGGTGAAGCGAAAGCAAATTTCAAAGTATCATGCACAAACGTAATGCATGGTGATAATGTCGGAACAAAGAGTAATAGTATAAGTATATTCAGCACTGCCTATTACACAAACTACTTACTGGTAAATGAAATTCAAATTCGGTCTATAAATCTCAGGGCTGTATAGTTTTGATAAAAATCTAAACATAAAAAGAATGTGAAAAAGAAAACAACGTTTAACCTCATCAATCTGAGATGAAACTATTTGGAAGAAAATAATAGCTAAAAAAAATGGCGACCGCCAGCTTCTAGAGTACCGCGTAATACGGCTTTGGAAACGAAGCAGGGGGCGTTAAAAAATACGTAAAGATGTGGTTTAAAAAAAAAAATCCGAGATAAAGCCATCTGGAAGTAAAAAAGATAAATAAAATAAAATAAAATAAAATGCGACCGTCAACTTCCGAAAGCCGCATGGCCGCAGAAACGAAAGGGAATGTTGCAAACGTTTAACAAATATGGATTTTGTAAAAAAAATAAAAAAAAAAAAAAAAAAGCAAAAACCCCACAGGAACCATCTAACTGAAATGAAGCTATCTGAAGCCAAAAAACGCAAAAACTGCGATCAACTTCCGGAATGCCTCGTAATGCGACCGTAAAAAACGGAAGACAGACGATAAAAAATTGTAAAAATATGTTGTTTTTTTAAAAAAGAGGAAGAACAGAAGAAAGACACTTTATCAATCTAACTGAATACTGAAGTGAAGCTATCTGGAAACAAAATGAAAAAAAAAAGTTGCGACGTCAACTTACGGAAAGTCGACGGTCTTGGAAACAGAGAAAACGCTTTAAAAATACGGAAATGCCGCCCCGGTGGCGCAGTGGTCTAAGCGATGGCCTCTGATCATTCGTCCGAACGGGGTCCGGGTTTGAATCCCGTGAGGCATGGATGTTGTGTTTGTCTTACGGCACTGGCTCTCTCCCTTCCCTGGAACCAGTGACCCTAAATTAGGGACGGGCGACTGCTTATAGCCCATTGAGTTGCTCACGGTGGTCGTTAAACCTCCAATAAAAAAAAAAAAAAATACGGAAATACGGTATGGCATGGCTCACGTAAAAAAAAAAAAAAAAAAAAAGAGAAATCGCCTTAATTTAACTCTTTCAGTTAGATTAGAATTTAGGCCTCCATGAGGAAGGGGGGGGAGTAGGAATTGCAACCATTAGCTTCCGAAATGTTTTTATGCCCTTTTAACCACCACGCACATCAAATTTGCGTGGTGCGTAAAAAGTGCATAAAAATATCGCTTCCGAGATTTAAAGCTCAAGGAAAGCAATTATATCTCATCAAGGTGAAGTTATCTGTTTGAAAAATATGGAAGAATGAAAGCTAAAATAAAATAAGGAAAGGAGGGGGCATCTATCGATTATAGATGTCTGCGTGATCTATCGATTACAGCTTTACATCTTAAACGCGAGCCAATGTTAAAAATGCGTAAAAATTTCCCTTCCTTTGTTTTAAAATTTAAAGAAATTTTAAAAACAATTAATGTCAATAAAATAGAAAAATAGTCTGCAAAGAATCTGCGACGTGCGTCGCCGCGTATCCCTGTTTCGACTCCCGGGCCGGCACCTTAAACCAAACAATGTGATCTTCAATGCTTTCGCGATCTGACAGGATAGTCACGTGACTCGGAGGATTTCATCGCGTTTCTCTGTTTGAAACACACGGTTCAGGATAAAAGCTGACGAATTTATAAATGTGATCAAACCAGAAAATTTCAGTGTTTGATTTTATTAAATTACAATTTGTTGAAGTTGCATTTTGCATCTATGAACTCAAAGTAATGACTGCAAATTACGAAATTTGAAGTAAAAAAAAAGGTGGGCGCCAGGACCGAATTTCTAGAATTTTCCAGCCCTGTCTTTTCTCATAAAGGTCATCCTCAATGTTTTGCTGTGGTCATATACAACATAGAGTGACTCCATACCTCCAAAAAAAAAAAAAAAAAAAAAAAACGAAACAACAACAACAACAACCGTGGTTTCGCTGACTCACTAGAGGTTAGTTTTCTCAATGCTATTAGCAGTACGCAGAAGTACAGCGACTCGATTTTTGCATGTTTTACCACTGTGACACGGTTCATTTTTAAACTTTGTGGTTTTAACGCGAAGGGATTTCCTTTCTTTCTCTCTCTCTCTGCCTTATTTTTTTTAGGCAGTGTTTCATCTATGATGAAAGTTTAAAAGTGCCTCTTGGAATGCAGCGCAGTTATGACTCAAGTGCAGCAGAACCTCTTTACCGACAGTCCTGTATAAATCAGACACTGCAGGACTGTCACAATTCAACTCCATTCCGTGCTTGCTTAGAGTTCACGGGATCTGTTACATCTACTTCGGCAAATTTATTTAAGCCGCGGGGGCGGTAGCGTAGTGGTCTAAACGCTGGCTTATGACCATTCGTCCGAGAAGGGTCCAGGTTCGAATCCCGGTGAGGCATGGATGTTGTGCTTGTCTTATGGCATTGCCTCTCTCCGTTCGCTGGAACCAGTGACCTTAAATTAGGGACGGGCGACTGCTTATAGCCCATTGAGTTGCTCACAGTGGTCGTTAAGTCTCCAACAAAAAAAAAAATAAATAAAAAAAAATTAAATTTTCTCTTGAAATTGAACCCAACGCTAGAACCTTTTTATCACGCGTGTACAGTTGACCCATATCACTAAACCTTCTTCAACGCTAGGATATCAACACTTTTTGAATCGGTTTTTATCTGGAACCACTTCTTTAGTCTTTCTTCTGTATAAGATGTTTCTTAATAATTGTCGATAACGTATGTGCAGGTATTCCAACAAAATAATAATAAATAAAAACACCAGTCTGAAAATTTTAATTTTTTGTCAGATGATTTCTTAAAAATAGCTGTTCCTGAATCAAATTTTTACGCCGATTCTAGAAATGACTTCCATTTTTCTCTATCATGTCAGGTTTTTAAATAAAATAAGAAGTTATTTCAAGATTTTAATTAATGTAAGCACAAAAACGCAAACACAATGTCCCACAAAGACTTCTTTTTTTTTTTTTTTGCAAAAACACTTTAAAATTAGTGTAAAGAACTGACCTGTGACTAGTCTTTAACAAAACGACAAGCAAACAGTGTTCCATTAATTTTCAAACTGTCTTTTTTTTACTTTCTTGCAGATCTTCCTTTATCTTTACTGTCCCTTTTCAACATCCAACAATAGTCGGCCATCATAGTTTCATTCTATCTCCCCTGGTACCTCTTCTCCATCTCCTTAATATCTTGGTGAAAGCGTTCACCGTGCTCTTCACTATAATGTCCCAGATTTTCCTGAAAGTTGTCGATATGGGAGTGTAGAAAGTGAACTTTTACACTCATGTTAGAGCCCAACTGCTTGAAGTTTTCCAACTTTGTTTCAACAATTTTTCAGTAATTAGGATCTTTGTGATTCCCTAGAAAGTTTTCAGTTACAGATCGGAATGCTCTCCATGCGTCTTTTCTCTCTCATTCATCGTTCTCTCAAAATCTTTGTCCTTCATCAGTTTTTTTGTTTGAGGGCCGACAAAAATTCTAGCTTTCAATTTTTCTAGTGTGATGAAGGGAAATTTTATAGAAAGAAACTTGAAGCATTGCCCATCTTGTGGTAGAACCCTTACAAACTGCTTCATCAACCCCAATTTGATGTGTATGGTGGAAGCAATACTTTGGGGGGTCTACAAGTGGGTCATGCAGGATGTTTTTAGTCCCAGGAACAAAATTTCTCCGCTCTGGCCAAACTCTCATTGTCCAATGACTTTGCTTTGCCCTACTGTTCTATTCACATAGAAAGCAAGGCATTTTCGTGTACCCAGCTTGTTGTCCTAATAGCATTCCTATTACTTTGAAGTCACCACAGATAATCCATTTGTGTTCCTCATACTGTATATTTGTTAATAGTACCTTCATATTCTCGAATGTCTCTTTCATTTTAACTGATTGGGTCACAGGAATGGACCCATACACATTCCCATTATGCAGTAACACGCCTTTGAGTCTCCTCTTGGACGAGTCAATAAAAAGTCTCCACTGAGTAGAATCATGTTCAATGCCATTGAAGTGCATTAACTCGTTGATGTTATTGCAGTAAACCAAGAAATCGTTCTGTGGGTAAAAAGGAAGTACTTCTTTTTCTCTGTGTCGGTACCATGAAAAATGTGTTCTTGGAGCCAGAAGATTCTTACTTTTCAACCGGGAGCCAAGCAGTTCTGCAGATTCCTTAGGCAAGTTCAGATCACGTACTAGATCATTAAGTTCATTCTGAAAAAACAGTTGTGGATTAGAGTCGTTTTCCGGCTTGTAGACATCATCCCTATCGTCTTCGGAGATTGCATCACGTTCACATTCATCATCTTCCACCACGTTCTCTAACACAGCTAGAGGAAGAGGGGCAGGCAGATCTTTTCCATGTGGAACTGGCCTAATGGCTGAAGGAATGCTTGGATACACAATTTTGTTCGTATTTTTCGAATTGCAGCCCTTAACATTAACTAAGCAAAAGTAACAGTTGTTCAGGTGGTCTTTAGGCTCCCTCCACACCATATTTATTGCAAATGGCATGCACGTTTGCTTCCCTTTTGTCCATAACCTTAACTCTCAACACAATAGCGGCACACTCTATGTGGGGCCCATGCCTTATCCTGATCACCAAGATGCACTTTAAAATAAGCATAGTAAGCTTTCTTCACAAAGTCTGTGATATCCGTTCTTTGTTTAAGCACTACATAATTTCCACAAATATAACAGAATACATTAGGACAATTTACACACTGGCGTTTCGACATTGTAAGACTACGCACTCTCAATAGAGACAGCAACTTAGAACAGCTGTGTAAATCAGAACAGAAAGAGCAGTGAACTGGAAATGTGAGCATCTGACTGGCGGGAATGCTATTTTTGCATTCTTGCCAATTCTCTTTTCAGTCTTTCTTCTACAGGTGGCTAGTTGGCAATACTCCAAAAGTAACCTTATGTTGCTTTGACGACGATTGGCCAAAGAGATAGCTGAAATGTCTCCCGCTAAAACGCCCCGGACTGACAGATGTAATGCTATCAGCGATAAATCTTCGAAATCAACTTTGGTCGATTGTGCAAAAACTGTACGTGATAGAAGAAAACTAAGACCAGTTCTGGAATCAGCATGAAAAATTGAGCTAAGCACACATATTAGTTTTCAATCATCTGATCTCATGCAGACTAGTGTAATTAACACAGCAATCGGACAGCTCTGAACTGTGTGTATTTTACTGTTTCTCACATAACTTTAATCACATCAGAAAACTTGGAAACTACATCGTCCTCGGTGGTAATGGCTAGCATGCTCGAACGGAAATCTGGAGATCCAGGTTCGATTCCTGCTCCAGGGCTATGTAATTTTCAAGTTTTCTGATGTGATTAAAGTTAGGTGAGAAACATTAAAATACACCCAATTCAGAGCTATCTGATTGCCGTGTTAATTATTCAGATGTGTTTTCACGGATTATGTGAAGAATAATTATTCCATTATTTCTTCCATCATTTCTACACTGTTTAACAGGAGTAATGTTGTTCTGCATTATTATTCTTTCAAGTCAATTTCTTTTTATCACTCAAAGATAATTTTTTACATTTTCTTTTTTTAAGTCATTTCAACAAATAGTGAAAGGGTGAATAGAGTTGACATCTAAAGCAAGGTGAACAGGGAGCGCATCGTTTGCTTGAAAGCACAATCTCTATTTTCGATTTCCGCGCTAGGGCGATGACTAAGAAAGAAACATAATTTAGGAAAATTTTAATTCTTCGTATAACAGAAATTCGAATAACGGGAGAAACAATGTGGAAAAGAGTTTTTCTTCCGGTACCAAAAATTTTACGGAAAATTTATCGGCGTATAACACTCACTTTTTTCCCTAAAATTCAGGGCCGAAATTCTACCTGCGTGTTGTACGCGTATACTACTTTTTTATTTAAGGTGGTTCCACTTAAAATCTCTACCTTATGTTTCCAGTGGCAAAACTATTTTACATTTTTCTTTGCAATTAAAGTATTCCCAAGGATGAAAATTTGCACATTCGTAAAACTAATTTTAAGCTATAGCATGGGATACTTGCTTAATACTTGCTAAAACATAAACATAATTATATTAAAAATCAATCACTTTTCTTTGAGTAATGTTCAGACCGGTTAATAGATAGCGCGACCTGTACATTGATGACGTCAGTAGACAAACAAATGTTGGAATTCTTAATTATGGTTATGCTTTAGCAAGTGTTAAGTATCCCATGCTACAACTTAAAGTTAGTTTTATCGATGTGAAAATTTTCATTCTTGGGAATACATTAATTGCAAAGAAAACATGTAAAGAAGTTTTACCATTGGAAACATAAGGCAGAGATTTTAAGAGGAACCACTTTAAACTTTGGTAAAATGAATGCTGCTGCAGAGTGCGACGCATCCCGACGTTGCCAAATGCTAACGGTTTGGGATCACTTTACCCTACTGCAGACGCTTCGCTAATGCATATCTCTTCTGTTTTCTGACGGATCTTGTTAAAAGTGGTATCAATACAATCTTCAGTTCTTCAGAAAGGAGGTTCGCACAAAATGTTTTTTGATAGACTCCTGATTTACCTTTTTTGGGCACCCGAAAATAACCTCACTCGCTTCAGCAGTGAACGCGAGCTGCCTAAGCGTCTGCTCTGGTTAAGTTGCTTTACTAGCGTCTCAATCCTACAGCGGCTGAATCCTCATTCCCACTAATGCGCATGCCCGAGACTTAGAAATTTTCTCCCGATCTGTTGGTCTGGCACTCTTTGCCCAGGAGTGGACAGTCGATAACACTCCAGATTAATCCCACAGTGGCTGAATCCTCATTTCCTGTCATTACAGGGAATGAGGATTCAAGTTTGCTTAGTCTCGCATGCCCGAGACTAAGCAAATTACTTGAACCTTGGTTGAACCCACTTGAACCTCAATTTCTCATTTCAGGTGTGCTTTTTCTCTAAACTACTGGGGACGATGAATGGTAATATTGTTGATGCACCTTGTATGGAAAATAAAGATTGTTTTTCTAGCCCGTTTTGTAAGAAAATATTCACGAAGTCGTTTAATTTGTATCGACATATGAGGAATGTTCATCCTGAATAAAGCATTGATTCATCGTCTTCAGAAAAAAAAAGGTGACTACAGATCTTCAGCGTGCGAGAAATCGTTTCTCACAAACGGAATTTTTATAGGCATATGAAAAACTCCCATCATCAAGTAGTACAAATAAAAACTCATTACGATGCATTTTGAAGATCAAGAAAGTACGAGATGAGGGCAATGCCAACAGACTATGGATTCTGTCGATGTGTTTCATAATAAAATGACTGGATGAGAGAGGACTTCACAGCATTTTCACCACGTCAAACTAGCTTCAAATTGTCACAAAAAATGAAGAAGTTGCAAAATATGAGCACATTTCACCACTCACGTTGAAACATGAGATATGAGAATCGTGGAGGAACAGATATTTGTTTACCCAGTCCCATATTGTGACGTCACACTTCGTATTAACACAGCATTTGAGCATAATGTTCAACGTGCACCTTAATCTGGGGCGTATATCAACAATCCACTCCTGGGCAAAGAGTGCGAGACCAACAGATGGGGAGAAAATTTCTGTCTCGGGCATGTGCATTACAGGGAATGAGGTTTCAGCCACTGTAGAATTGAGACGCTAGTAGTTGCTTTCACGGCACAATCTGCTTTAGCAGCAACTGCTAGAAGAAAATATGACGAAACTTCCGGTGACGTCCGAACTCTGTGGCTAACGGTTGTTGATAAAAATCGTTAGTGTATGCGTGGTCTTCTGGTGCTGGTTCGAGGGTATCATTTGTCACGACGATAACCATGCATTATTGGCAAACCGTCGGTTTAAAGAACCCAGACTTCTGGCAGTTTTTAATTTTTCAGTCTGTCTCATCACTTTCCAAGATAGCAGTGATTCTGATTAAAATCTTTGAAACAGGTCTAATGTCCAAGTTTTTCGTTCAAACAGATGCTTTTTCTTTCGTATTATGTGCCTTACAAGTGGTATAGATATTAATAAACGTGTGTGTTGAGTATCTAAAAAAGTTCAGAACTCCCAAGTCATTTATTTTGAATTTAGGTTTTTTTTTCCTCCTTAAAATTAAAGTGCGTGTTATACGCCGATAAATGCGGTAAGTTATAGATAGAAGTTAAACTGTTTTAAAATCTGCCAACGGAGATAATGTGTCCTCAAGCAAACGATATAATTTTTTTCAAGCACAGTTAATGAATGCTATGTAGTATTCGGTATTCGGGAATTCGTGTTTAAGTGTTCGCAACCGTGTGATAAGTTCGGGGGCGAAAAACTTTCGACTTCTGCATTTTCTTCTTATCATTTCCACTGCTGTTCTCCCACATCCCCATGTAAAATTCGCATTTGGTATTTAGTGTTTTGTGGCGTAAGAGTCGGGACATATTTGGCTAAACAGCGTAAAATTCGCATACTCAAGTTTCGCGGATACATTTTCCTTACTATTTGTGCGTACCGATAACTTATAACCCGTCTAATACGCACGTCATATACAAATTCTCATTACTGCGTACCTACGCAGTTAATGTAGAGTACACCGTAAGAAAAGTTCTCGAATTCATGAGCCATTTTCCGTGATTTCTCTCGTAAATTAACGAAGTGTATTCCTGATACCTTTTTCCATGAAATGATGGAAAAAAACCTTAATTTCACGAATTTTCCCTACGTTAGGAACATTCTGAAGTTTCAGAAACCTTTCCGCAGTTCCTTTCGTATACGGTAAACTACCGTGTTTAAGAAATGTTAACGGAAAATTCTGAATTTTCGGAAATCTTTACGCAGTTCCTTTCATATACACTGAAGAGCAATTGAATTAGAGATACCTGCCTTGTAACGTGTAGCACCACCTTTCGCCCTGATGACGGCGGTGATTCGTCTCTGCATGGATTCGACAAGACACCGGAAGCGTTGGGAAGCCATACGGATCCACGACCCCTGAACAAGCTCCCACAGTTCACGAAGATTTGATGGAGAGGGGTCAGAGCCTCGAAACATCTCTCTCGATGGCATCCCAGATGTGCGCGATGGGATTGAGATCAGGTGACCTAGCTGGCCAAGGAAGCGAGGTCACGTCGGTGGAGTGTTCATCCAACCACTCGGATACAATTCGGGAGCGATGGCACGGTGCATTGTCTTGTTGCAGGATGAGGTCCCCAGTGGGATGTTGAAGACGCACAAATGGGAGCAAATGGCCGTCCAGGATACCCCGGTAACGTTGACCTGTGAGGGACGATGTCACACGTACCAGGGGTCCCATTTCAGTCCACGTAAATAGTCCCCAGACCAGAATGCCACTCCCATCAGCTTGAAGAGTACCCTGCTGGCAAGAAGGATCGATCGCTTCGTGTGGTTTGCGCCGTACTCGTATCCTGCCACCAACGTGAATCTCGACTCATCAGTCCAGGCAACATTTTTCCACATGTCTAGGGTCCAGTGGCGATGTTCTCGCGCCCATGCTAATCTTTGCACCCTGTGATGTGCGGCCAGCAGCGGTACCCTCGTGGGACGATGGTTTCTGTACCCTATAGCGAGGAGATGGTTCTAGATGGTGTGGCTGCTTACACGTTTTTGTGCACCAGCGTTAAATTGCCGAGTGATTTCTTGCGCTGTGGCCCGTCTATCCGCTGTTACAATGCGAGCTAGCCGACGATGACCCCTCTCATCCACACGCTGTTGTTCACGGCAGTTGGCCCTTGCAGGGATGGCTTTACCGGATTCGATGTACTCACGGTTCACCCGTGACACAGTGGCTCGTGAAAATCCCAGTGCCTGCACGACTTCCGAGATGGAGTGACCCATTCGTCGGGCCCCGACAATTTGCCCACGATCAAATGCGCGTAGATCCTTCGTCTTACCCATACTGCGTCCGACTCTTACTGATTACCTTCGCATCACTCCTTATATTGTCAGATCGCTGCATACGTCATGTCGTTTCCGTTTACAGGGCCGCCCACAGCGTCACATTTGCTGTCTTTAATTCAATTGCTCTTCAGTGTATGTATTAACGGAAAAAATTTGTTCTCACTTTTTCCGTATCCATATAACGCAGACCTGCCAACTGATACGATTTTATCGCATTTAGTACGATAAATCACACTGCAGTACAATAATATGATTTTGCTGCCAAAAATACGATTTTTTTAAAAGTCGTGCTTTTCCCCCATTTTTCCCCTTTTCAGACAGAAGTAAGGAAAAATTTACGTGTAATCTGTTTTTTTTCCCCATTCGAAAGATCTTTTTCTCGGAGAGGTTTCCAATTTCTCTTAACAAATTCTCCTGCCTGAAGTTTCGCAACGGAAATAAAGTAAATTAAGTCAAGTGCAATCGGTTACCAATGGACGAATCACTACTCGTTTCGTATAAGGGGGGGATTCTCATTTTTTGTGCTAAAATTGCCGCTTCTTTTTTAGTGTTTATTGACGGAACTATGCAATCAATTGATTCCAAAGTAGGTACATCTATTTATTATCGTTTCAGGTATTTACAAAACAATTTTTAATAAGTTTCATGAAGAATCACGCCCGCAAATCCACCTCGATCATGACACTGAGCGAAGATCAGCTGTTGCTGTTTGGCATGATTTCTCCACTCCAGGTGATCTGAAACAATAAACTCGGACGGCGTTTTACTCTATACACAAGCAGTTATCGTTTGATGAACCAGAAAAAAAAATACATATTTGAGGAAATGGTGTGCGAAGATCAGCTGTTGCTGTTTGGCATGGTTTCTCCACTCCAGGTGATCTGAAACAATAAACTCGGACGGCGTTTTACTCTATACACAAGTAGTTATCGTTTGATGAACCAGAAAAAAAAATACATATTTGAGGAAATGGTGACTTGTCAAACTCAAATTATCAATTTAGCTCAAAAAATTGACAATGTTTTTTGCTATTAAAAATATACACAATGTATCGTGTTTCTGGTTCATCAAACGATAAAAGGATGTTTGCTGAACATGCAGTTTTAAGTCGATCAGTCCAATAGTTTTTGAAATATCATGCCAACCGTTGTTCGCCAAAAACCTGTTTCGAGAAAAACGCGTTTGAAGTTTCAAGTACAGTTTACGGAGGCATATCGAGTACTTACCGAATTTTTCTGCTAATCTGCTATACCAGGGCCATACAATGTTCCTTCCTCTGCTTCGTAGAATTCGTTTAGAGGCATTTTCTCGCTTCTACGCCTTGTACGAGCCTCTTTTGTAGTCTCGAGGCTGCGTCTCGACGACCTTTGCACACGCTATTGGTCCCGCGCGTTGGCAAATATCTTCGTTTGCTCGCTAATAACGATTCCTATCGTTGTCATCATTTTCAGGACGGCAAAAAAACCTGCATTAAAAATGCTTGCTGCTACATAAGCTGCCATTTCGATGGTTTTTGAGCCACAGTGAAGATGTTTGGGAGCGAACCGCCAAACAGTAGAATTGAAACTTTCGTTGTTTTGAGTGTCACCACCCAAACACCTTTCTAGCAACTCTCTTGATGACAAATCGTTGTAAATTAGCTTCATAGCATTTTCGACATCTTTATGAAGTGGCGGTTCGTGATTGAATTCATCCAGAGTTTTCTCTCTGTGACCCCGCTGGACATTAATAGATTATAACTTGGCCAATTTTGCAAATTTCCACTTGAAATTTGGTACACATATTCTTAAGACCTGAAATAACATAATAACGTAAAAAAAAAAAAATAAAAAAAAATCGATTTTTCCACACACACACACACACACACACACACACACACACACACAGAAAAATGAGAATCCCCCCCTTCGCTTTCTATAACGTTCGAGACTGATTCGTATTTTCGACTCTTCGTCGTACTTAATAAGCTGCTGATTGGTCGGCACTGGAATGTGGACCAGCGTCTGTTTAATCGAAGCAACCTCCTTCCCCTTACACCGGCAACTATCAAGAATTTATATAGCTACACCCTACACCATCAGCAATTTATATAGCTGAAATAGGCTTCAAAAATTATTAGCACGCGTCGTGTTACGATTTTTCTATTTGAGTGTTAACGTTTTTTGGTTCTGAGAGGTTGGCAGGCCTGATGACGGAAAATTTCCGGTAATCGGAGCGACTCGTGGGAATACCAGAGGTGTGAATAACTATTAAACATCAATCGTCTGTCGGAGCACCTGATTTTGAAGTTCTGTAGCGAGATCGGATATTGTGGATAGCATATTGCATTCACCCATCTCTCATTTTGTGCACCGTAAGAAACCTGGTACTCAAATTATTGTACAGGTGATGTATCAGTCTGGGGACCCCTTTAGACAAAAACTACACTGCTGGCCACCCAAAATGCAACACCAAGAAGGAAACATCCAATTGGCCTGAAATTCGCAGCATGCGTCGCCCGCGAGAGGACATTCAAACGATTAGCATTGCAGGGCATATGCAAATCATGTGCGCCCGGCACGCCACCGAGAAGCACTATAAGGAGGGTGCACAGAAGGCGGGGTGTAAGTAGTGGAAGTGTGTTGTGCTGCCGGACCTGTGCGTGGGAAGCTTCCTGATGCCTCGTCGCAGAATACGGCAGTCATTCCAGCACGTTTCGGAGTTCGACAGAGGACGAATAGTGGCTTATCGCGACAGCGGTTTATCGTACCGAGACATCGGTGCCCGTGTGGGACGACATCCAGCCACAGTGAGGCGAGTATAGATTCGGTGGGTGCAGGAGGGACGACATCCAGCCACAGTGAGGCGAGTATAGATTCGGTGGGTGCAGGAGGGACGACATCCAGCCACAGTGAGGCGAGTATAGATTCGGTGGGTGCAGGAGGGACGACATCCAGCCACAGTGAGGCGAGTACAGATTCGGTGGGTGCAGGAGGCACGGACGGACCGACGCGAACGTTGATGTGACGGCTCGCACCGCCACATCAACGTCCGTGATGTGGCGGTGCGAGCCGTCACTGCACACCACCGAGCGGCGGGCAGTGACGGCTCGCACCGCCACATCAGGAACGTTAGCGCAGGAATTAGGGTGTGTTGCGCAACAACCTGTGTCAGCACGTACCGTTCGACGTCGTCGGCAGGAGCGGGGACTTGTCGCACAGCGCCCATTGCTCCGATTACCATTGACGTTACACCAGCGGCGAGTGCGGCGGCAGTGGGCCGTTGAACGCCGCACCTGGACTACGGAATGGCACGCCATTGTCTTCTCCGACGAATCCCGCTTCTGCCTGACCCGGGTACTGGTCCCCCGGTAATAAATAAGGGCGTCTTCCTCCCCCTTTCTACTTCGCTTCCGTGTCACTTTCCTATCGGGCACTCTAGCCCAAATCTCCTAGCTTCCTATTTCTAAGGGTTGTTTTAAGACCTAGGGTGAGACACTCCCTTCCTAAAATCCTCTACATATGATCATGATCACGCTTCTGCCTGCAACACCACGATGGTCGAATCCGCGTGAGGCGGCACCGTAGCGAAAGACTGTATGATGCCTGCATTATGCATCGCCATACCGGTCCGTCGCCTGGCGTTATGGTTTGGGGCGAAATTGGATATGACACCCGCACACCTCTGGTACGCATCGCCGGTACATTCAACAGCCACCGCTACATCTCCGACGTTTTGGAGCCTGTAGTCCTCCCTTACCTGCAGGAATTGCCAGCGGCTACGTTTCAACAGGTCAATGCGCGCCCGCACGTGGCACGCATCGTGCAACAATTCTTCACTGCCCACCAGGTGTCACTGCTGCCGTGGCCCGCCTGTTCTCCCGATATGTCGCCCATCGAACACGTCTGATCGCTGATCGGCAACTGAGTGGCCGGGCAAGCACCATCCGCGGCTACGCCTGATGAACTGTGGCAACGTGTGGAAGCAGCCTGGACCGACATACCCGAAGCCCACATCCAAAGCCTCTTTCGTTCGATGCCGCGGCGTGTAGCGGCCGTTATTGCCAGCCATGGGGGCCACACGAACTATTGATGTATGCGTGTTCCGCAAGTCGCACGGGCGTGTAAGCTAAGGTGACCAGATATCGGGACACCGATTTGAGGACAAAAGGGCGTCACGTCCCTAAATCGGTAGTTCATTTGGGGACACATACGTACTCAAAATAAATATGCAAATCTTTTTGTCACAAAATTGCATTGCTTCAATAAGTGTGATATTACACATTAAAATCTGTGCCTTAAAAGGACATATCGTGTAGAATGTTGTAATTTGTATTGACAAACAGAATTATGATGGCGAGAACATATTAGCAAAAGTGAAATGCTTTACCTTAGGCACATGCGCTGAATTAAAATTAGGCTGCACACCATAGTAATTGCATGGCGAATTTTTCATTTTGCCAAAGTTTTTGGAGAAACTCAGAACAAGTACAGTCGAAATTTGACAGCGCCAGTGGTGTATTGACCTAGTGCTATGGCTACTGACCATTTGTACAAGTGGGTACGGGTTCGAGTCCCGAATGAGGCATGGGTGGTGTGTTTGTTTTTACAGCACTTGCTCTCCCTCTCTTCACTAGAACGAATGTCTCCAAATTAGAGACAGGTGACTGCTTATAGTCCTTAGAGTTGCTGGTAGTGGTCGTTAAACCCAGGAAGAAGTAGAAAAAAAAGTTAAAATTTGTTTTCGCAAGAAGCATGTTGGAAAATTAGTACCACGGAAACTAATTTTAAGAACATTTTTCATTGGGAATCTAAAAGGTTAATGAGGAAGTGTAAATTCGAGGACATTTGGGGACAAACATTAAAATTTGAGGACAATTTGCGTCCCCAAAGGTTTCAGATGTTTTTGGGGACAGTAAGCTAAATTCGAGGCTGTACTCAAGAATTGGGGACGTCTGGTCAGCTTACTGTAAGCTCAATCGTTTCATCTTAGTATCTGTTGTTATGTGTCCAGTAAATCTGGCTTGCTATCTCGTGTCCTTCATGGTGTTGCATTTTGGGTGGCCAGCAGTGTAGTAATAAGTAATATAGTAATTTCTGGCGACGCCAGAAATCATTATACTGTGTTACTTGCGGACGATAATATTAGTTTATATTACGACGTAGTTTCTTTGCCGATGCACCGAGGGAGCCACTTGCTGTGCGACTGAATCATTATAAAGGTTGCGATGCGGAGGTGGGACAGTTTTCAATCTTCACCATCGATCGACTTTGACACGCAGCCAGTAATAATTTAGGAGGACGTTCAAGTAAAAAGGTACTCAGTGTAATCTATTCAGTGAAGTTACAGGATATTGCACTTTATAGAATTTTTTGTGTTCTGATATCACTTAATAATGCACAAAAGCCTCAAATTCAAGACTAAACTAGAACACCGCATGTGAACCTGTCGCGGAAGTTTTAACGAACTAAATCAGATAAAAGTGAACATTTCCACTATATATTTTGAAAGAAAGTGCTTCCTTATTTAAGCACACGTAGGATTCTTTTTAAGTTTAAAAAAGGGCAAGTCTTGCACTTTGAATGAAGGGTTGTTACATAATTTTCGCAGTAGGGCAAGCAAGGTTGTATTTTTCAAACCTTAGGGCAGGCAAGCGCCGATCATCCGGCGGTAAAACGCATAAAATGAATCTTAACTATACCGAAAGTAATTCCGATTAGGCAGTAGCGTTTTTAGCATGTCTTAATTGTAAAAAACGATCGTGCGTATGTTATCGGTTTGTCCGTCCGTCTGTACACACGATATCTCGCCAACTATTAGTCCGATTGGAAAAATTCTTTTTGCATTGGGAAGCTTGAAATATGCGAATGATGATCCTTTATTTCGTTTTTTACGATGTGCAATTTCGCCGCTAGAGGGCGTAAATGCAGATGATGTCCAATTCAAAAATACGTTTTATTCAACATATTTGCTTCTAAACTTCCGATTGAAAAAAATTCTTTTATCTTTCGATTCCATTTATGTTGAAGAGTATTTTAGATATAGTTACTTTTTCAAATTATGCATAGATTTTCCGCTAGGGGGCGTAAAAGTAAATTACATTTTTCCCGATAACTCTTCTAAAACTCCGATTTGAAAATTTTTTTTTTCAGCGGATACACCTCCTGATAAAAAATCTTTTGCATATAATTTCCAATTTTTGGTAAAGAATACTTTGGCCACCAAGGGGGCGGCGTAAGTGTTATTTTTTGCTTCTGATGTATTTGCCATAAAATCTGAGCTTCTAAAATATGGATTGAAAAATTCTTTCGTGGACCACTTACATCGATAAACCTTTTCGAAATATTTTCTTCCTAAAATATTCTATTGTTTCTCCGCCGAGGGGCGTAGGTGTATATCTTATTTTTGTCAATATTTCTACTTCTAGGAGTCCGATTTGCAAACTTCCTTCTTTATTGGATAGTGTTTTCAGTGTGACATGTTTTCATGTAATTTCAAAATTTTCAAGTAATTCATAGACTTTCCGCTAGGGGGCGTAAAGGTAAATTGCGTTTCCCCTATATATTTGCTTCTGAAACTCCGATTTGAAAAAATTCTTTTTGCACCGGATACAGCTCCTGATGGGAAATCGTTTGCACATAATTTCTAATTTTTGTAAAAAAATGGTTTGGAAACCAGGTGGCGCAAACCTTAATTTTCGCTTCTGGTGTATTTGCAGCAAAATATGAGCTTCTAAATTCTCGATTGAAAAAAAAGTCGTTTGTAGACCGATACTACTCAGAAACATTTAGAAACATTTTCTTCTTAAAATAATGCATGGTTTCTACGCCAGGGGGCATAGATGTATATTTTATTTTTGTCAATATCAATACTTCTAAAGGTCCGATTTGAAAAAATCCTTCTTTGTTGGATAGTGTTTTAAGTGTGACATGTTTTTCATATAATTTCAAAATTTTCAAGTAATTCATTGACTTTCCGCTAGGGGGCGTAAAAGTAAATTGTTTCCCCCACATATCTCTGCTTCTAAATTTCCGATTTGAAAAATTATTTTTGCACCGGATACAGCTCCTGATGGAAAATCCTTTGCATATAATTTATAATTTTTGTAAAAAATAGTTTAGCCGCCAAGTGGCGTAAATCTTAATTTCCGCTTTTGATGTATTTGCAGCAAAATATGAGCTCCTAAAATCTTGATTGAGAAAAAAGGTGTTTGTTGAGCGATACTACTCATGTCGGCAAACCTTTTAGGAACATTTTCTTCTTGGAATAACGCATGGTTTCTACGCCAGGGGACGTAGATGTATATCTTATTTTTGTCAATATCTCTACTCCTAAGTGTCCGATTTGAAAAAAATTCCTTCTTTGTTGGATAGTGTTTCCGATGCGAAATGTTTTTCTTATAAATTCGAAATTTTCAAATAAATCATAGACTTTCCGCTAGGGGGCACAAAGGTAAATTGCGTTTTCTGCGTTATTTCTGTTTCTAGAACTCCGATTTGAAAAATTCTTCCTGTATCGCATACAACACCTGTTGGAAAATATTTTCCATATAATTTCTAATGTTTGGTAAAGAATGGTTTGGCCACCAGGAGCATAAGGGTGAATTTCTGCTTCTGATGTATTTGTAGCAAAATCTGGGCTCCTGAAAACTCGACTAAACTTTTTTTTTTCTTGGACCAATACCGCTCATATTGAAAAACCTTTTGAGAATACTTTTTCCCTAAAATAATGCATGGTTATGCCACCAGGGGACGTAAATTCACATCTTATTTTTGTCGATATCTCTGTTTCTAAGAGTCCGATTTGAAAAATTCTTTCTGTGTTGGAGAGCGTTTCCGGTGCGAAATGTTTGTCATATAAATTCATGTTTTTCTTAAAGCACAAGTCTGTAACTAGAGGGCGTAAGCTCACGATTCCGTTTACAGCAATATCTGAGGGATTAAAAATCCGATTGAAAAAACTTCTTTCTTCCGTCAGACACTATTGTTTTCCATACCGGTTTCATTGACTTTGAATAGCTTTGATAAATTTAATTTGCGTCAGAACGGATTCAAAAGACGTGCTTATTACACCCGAAAATTCGGTGTCATCTTTCTTGTTATTATAGTGAGCGTAAGGTTTCAGTTACATGTTGGCTCCTTTGCGGTTACACCATGGACCTTACATACAGATAGACTGCGAATGACGTCACAATTTATGGCTCCAACATCAGAAAGGGAAAGTCACATGATCTTTGTCAACAATGTTAAAAGAAATTTCTAGAACTTATAACCGGTGAAAAAACGAATGAACCTTATTCGTGTGACGTCAGAAGTGGATTTCTGCGGACCAACATGGCTGCTGATTCAATGTTTCGCTATTTGATTATCCCTTATTGTTGGCTAATTTTTACAATCCTAACGTCACGGATTTTGCCGAGGAATTAATAGAGCTATAGGGCAAAGAAGAAGAAATTAATTTCTTAAAAGAGCAAATCAAGGTTGCAAAAATATACCCAGACAATTTTGTGTTCGATGTTTATTTCGCATGACGCAGGAGACCATCGCCATTAGTAATCATGAAGTTTTTAATGTAGCATTTCTTGTACACGGTATATTGAATTTTCATGTTCTTATTGTCAGACGTTGGCGACATATCTGAAACATAAAATTGAGTACCTTGTTTTGTAAAACAAAAACATTTAGAAGCTCAGACTTAAAAAGGAAACAAAGTAGGGTTCGCACGCTAGGCAATTTGTTTAACAATTGAATAAACGCGTAACATTAAATAAAAGAGAAATTATAGATATGCTTGTTTTATTCTTTGAGGAAAGTAGAACTTAATTCGTTATTTACCGATCCAAATATTCCATCAATTTTTTCCTACCTTATTTTCTTTTTTTTTTTCTTTTTTGAAATTGAAATTCGAAGGAGTACAACAAGGGTTCAACTGCCTTTGATTCGTAATGTCATAATATCCAAAAGTTTTTTCGTTAAAGTAGGCAGAACATATTGGAGAGTGCACATCGGAATGAAAATCACCGCGTTTCATTTTACATAGCCAACAATTTCGTCTTTTTCAGAGGAAAATTAAGGAATGTTTTTCTTTCGTCTACACAATTTAAATTGCAGGATTTATTAGCAAAACCATACGATGAGCAAAAGTTAGACATGTCCTTAATAAATGTACGAAAATCGCGATTTTCCTGAACCCTTGCAACGAAACGCCATGTTAAGCAATGGGAAAACGCATGTAAACAAACTCTTGTTGGTCCTCGGTCACGGAAAGGCTTTCCCATGATGCAATGCGAGGTGAATAAGGTCCATTAAATCATTAAGCAGATTCTATGCCACTGTGGTAATAACGTGATCCAATCTCCAGTAAATATTTATTACGGTTAGTATGGGCCACCATTTCACCTGAGTTTTCCATATCTGCAGTAATGATTATGATATACGGAAGAAATAATCAATATTGAGTATCAATCCGCAATCTAGAAAACGTGGTCTTATTAAAGAAATAATATAGTAATTCGCTTTAAGAAATGAATCTCGTGTTTCAAAGTTTTCACCAATTTATTCATCGCAATATTCCAGTCATGGCGTATGATCAAGTCTACCTATGCACATAGGTACATATTTTAAGTAAACTTACTCTGAGTACGGCAACGTTATTTCTGTATATTTAACGTAGTATTTAACTGTATACTTCTGGATTTTTCACATTTTTATATATTGTAGCTCTGTAGCATAAATTATTAATGAGACCACCACTTTTCATAAAGTATTATACAACCGTAGCCGGTTCATACAAGAATACACTAAACTAATGACCTTGGTCCTAACGACTCATCTTGTAAATCCGAAATGGTTGCACTTAAATTTCAATAAATAGCAATTTCTTAATGAATATATCCTTAGGTTTATTATTCCTAAGAAACGCACTTTTTACCTACATGATTTACTAAATGGGGATATTTAAAAGTAGCCTGTCAAGCCATGAGAAAGCATTGAAAATGGTTAGCACGGAATCACTTCTGCCTAACGTCACGTGATCTGAGGGCTCTCATGTTGGGACTACCGTGGCTCAGTGGCAACCACTACCAGTGCGCCGTCTATCACTATATATGGTCGAAGGGTTACACATACAAACAATGGCGTACCGGAAAAAACTCGCCCCCCCTGTAAAAAAATAAATGTGATGTCCTTTTACAAAAATCTATTAGTTTCAGTTACTGAAAATTTTAAATCCACATTAACTAGGTTTTATAGGCACTTAATAATTCAAATTCTTTGGAACCTACAGATATTTTTCTTAAAACAAAAATTATTTCACTCTGTTGTGTGTAACACAAATGAGCACGTTGCAATAAAAATGAGTGCCCTAATTTTATGCCAATACAAAGTACAAAACATTTACGCCTAAGTTGATCATATGCCAATTTTATTTTTTTTAGAGAATTAAGCCCAACCTCTTTGAAATTGCTTTTTGATTACACACACAACTGCAGTGTGACAGTGTCCAACGACCTTTTCCGATTCATACAAAAGTACAGAACATAAGTCAGCAAATAAGTACCAATCAAGAACTGTGGCACAAAAAAGAACTACTTAAATTTTTGTTAGGGATGTGTAGGTATTTGAAAACTACTGCAGCACATAACGCTTCATCCTCATTGGTGTACAAATTTCGTTCAATGAACTGATATTTCTTTCACATTCTCTGGTTAATGTACACATTATAGGAACTATTGCTATATCTGTGAAAAGGGGCCTCAAAGTCCTCTGGAATAGCTGCTTTCCTGTCATCTAGTTGTTTTAAACTAAAGCGGCGAAAATGATTTCGGAATATTTTACTTATTTACTGAAAAATTAACCAAAATGTTTTCTTAATATGTTGTTCAAAGCTACCGTCAAAAATTCTGGGCTGTTTCTTGAACCAGTTCCTTATGGAGTTTCCCTCAAAAAATTGTAAAATCTTTATCAGTACGTCCTTGCGTACAAAACTGCTCTTCAAAATATAAACTTCGGCACAGGGGATTTTGAGTCATCTCTGAGTCCTTGAGTGGAATCCTATTTGGAAAAGTAAAGTTTTGGAAGAGAGTATCTCTCCCATGTCTTCTGATTCATGTCATCCATATCTTTAAGGTGATTTAGAAGCTCTCTTCGGGCGCAGATACGAGGGGCATACTGTAGAAGCCGTGGACTCTCTCCTTAAGAGTTTACTGAAATGCACAAAAGCGTGTACCTCAAATTTTAAGATGATGATTTTAAAATTGGTTTGATTCAGTGATTTATGGTTCCGGCGATATCCGCCGTGGTTCCATCATGTCTCTGACGGCTCCATCAGAGACATCCACCCCGTTGCTGAGTATAAACAACATTTGGAGCAAAACCACATGTGGTTCCAATTTCTGGACCTAGAGCATAATATAATTAAAGAAGTGATATTCTTTTGTCCTTGGCACTTCGTAACAATAATACAACTTCTGGTGATTAGCAGTGAAATGAAACATGGCATGTGCCAACTGTCTTTTTTCTTGTAGAAAGAAATTCTATTTCAAACCTTTTCATTTTTAAATTCAGTTGCCTGGACAGGGTAACAAAATTGTTGTTTTACCTGCCCAGGCCAATAATTTACATGCCCCAGGCATCTCGAGCATGGTGTTTTTCAAGCATTGTAAGCATTGAAGGCCGCATTACACACAGCTCGGTTGGCCATTCCTTAGAACTGCTTCCGGCATCTTATTGAATCGATGCCACGTCAGCTGTACTGAGGGCGAAAGGATATTAGGCAGGTGGTCATAATTCATTATCTCTCAGTGTGTGTGTGTGTGTGTGTGTGTGTGTGTGTGTAGTTTTTCTGATTGGTAACAGAAGTGTATTTTTTTGGTTTGGCTTGATGTCATAGGCGCCGACTTCTGAAAATTTCGAGGGGTGCTGAAATTCAAAAGGCAGGTATCGTTTCCAGTGTTGAAATTTTAGGTGTTTAAATGTACCTTGTCTTCAGTGTAAACGCAAACAAACCGATACATGATAAAGATATTAAATTTTTTTATAACAACCAAATTCTTGAACCCCGTTTTAATTCTTCCGATTTAATTTTCTGTAATGTGCGCACAAGAGCTCCTATAATTTTGTTTCTTTTGGACAAAATGTGAGCATTTTGTTGGGGACTACTACCAGAAAACCAAATCTGTTGAAAAAGGCTGAGATTGGCAGTATATACCTTAGTTAAACAAACAGACAGTAGGTAAGTAGCAATACATCTGAGGAGCTCGCCCTAGCAGTAGCAAACAAGCAGTAGCAAACAAACTGACGTGTTTAGTGTTGGAATGGAACGCGCTTCATAATCATTGCACTGCATTATTTTCTTTACTTGTTATTATTAGCATATATCACAGTGAATTTTTTGCTTTGATCAACAAGTGCAACTTTGAAATCTCCACTCCCACCCCGCCATCATTCATCTTGCAGTCCATGTGAACCGGTTGTTATCGATTTGGCATATCACCCATGCGTGGATTGATTGGTGTTACTATTGGTGACTGCTTATATGTTTTGTAAAGCTAGGGAGCAAAAAAAAAAAAAAAAAAAAAAAAGCCTCAACAGAATTATGTCAAACAAACAAACAATAGCAAAAAAAAAAAAAAAATCCCTTCAAAATTATCCTTTGAGCGAGAAAAGATTATTCGCAGTCTCGCTGTGTGTCTTCTGCTCTCAGATGGTCTTTCATTACTCCCGCTCTGACATTTATAGCTTTATTTCCCTACCGAAGCTCATTGCGTGCATGGTGAGCTGCTGACAACTTACTGATGTGCAAGGAACGTGATTGCTAAAAAAAAAATTAAAAAAATCGGTAGCTTAAAACAATTAGGAAGGTAGGATACAAACCACATCCCACATCTCCGATTTCTCGCTTGCTTGGCTGTCTTATTTCTTAAGTGTTTATTCGGTATCGGTAGTTAAAACACGATTTTTTGAGGATATTGAGTTTTTTTTTTCATAGAAACCAAATATTTGCGCTATATTCCAATTATCTTATTTAATTTTATGTAAAATGGAACTAAATATTTAAGTATGAATCCAGTACATATAACAAAAATTCGGAGGGGTCGGAGCACCCCCAAATGATTTTAAGGGGTGCTGAAGCCCCTGAGCACCCCCGTAGTTGGCGCCAGTGCTTGATGTGTCAGTTTTTAACTGCAGTGATAAAAAGTTTTCGTTTGGGTCCGATCTCCATTTGTCGAAGATTTTTGAATTTTTCCAGGAATAGGATTTTTCAAGATAATATGGGGAAAAGTCTTAACAGAATGTAAAAGAGCTATCAAAAGAAAAGAAAAATGAGCATATGATTTGACATGTGTGAAAAAGAAATCACGAAAGGTTCCACGTAATTTTCAAATCTCATGGAATGTTCTACATTTGTTTTATATTTTTCTAGGTTCGTACACCTGAGAGTCTCTAGTATCATGAACCATGTTCACGTGTATTTTCCTCTTAAAAAAATAAAGACTGGGACAATTTTTGGAACTCATTTTGCAGCGTAAGCCATAAAAATATTTCAACCTGTATGCTGCAGGCTAGTAGATAAGTTGGCGTGACACTTACGGTCTTTTCCGTTAAAGAGCTTGTCCGTACGATATCACCGGAGCTCCTTCCGTTGTCTGAGCTTCAAATTGCGAGTAATAGCAGTATTTTTCCTCTGAAAATGGGATGTCTGATTTCGGATCAATAAGGACCTTGGAGGCGGATAATTTGATCCCAACGAAACGTTCAATCATCGTAGCCGCTCTCGCTGCTTCCACGAGTTGTGTTTCTCAAAAGCAGCGCGACAGCTTCTTGCTGGGTTCATCGCTTGAATTCCGTAGAGCGAAGTCATTTTTAATTGAAAAATGAATGTTTCTACCAACTTCAGTCATGTGGTATTAATTCTTGTCTGCATCACTTGCTCTGCAACTTCCTTTGAAGCAGTGGCACGCTTGTTGTTCGAGGGCATATCGTGACGTTTTTTTATTGAAGGATGAGTATTTCCACCAACTTCAGCAACACAGTATTGATTCTTACGCGCATCACAAACTGTCATGCTTTCTTGTGGTCGTAGCATATGTGTTGAAAGGTGAGTACTGTGATGTATTCCCTATTAACGCAAGTTTGCTTCAGGCATCGTTTTTGTCACGTGCTTTCTTAATCTTTTATATCAGTTTATCTCCTCTTCTGTTCAGTTACAACAATGCTCAGACCTGCGACGAGAACATTACCCTGCGTACATTTAGTTGCTTGGATCATAATAATTTGTAAAATATAATGAATCTATTAATATTAGGTGTGCAAATAAGTTTTAAAGCGTTTTAAAACAATGCAACATGTAATTTGAGAGAAAACAACAACCCTTTACGAATCAAAATATGCGCCGTCATTATCTATCACCTTCCGCCATCGGTTGGGCAGCTGACGGATTCTAGCCATGAAGAATATACTTCGTCGTCTAACGCGATGAAGTCGTCAACCCATTTTTGCACTTCGTCACATGTACGGAACCGTACAACAAACAAATCATGTTGCATCGATCGGAACAAATGTTAGTCTGAAGGGGCTATGTCGGGACTATACGCCGGGTGCTCCAAAACTTCCCAGCCAGCGTCAATAACTTTGTCATGCAGTAATTTCACGGGACGTAATCCTTTGCCTGTGAATGGACGTTTCCGAGAGATTTCCTGGTTCAATCGCAGCAATTGTTGCTCGTAACGATCAGCAGTAACAGTTTGACCCTGTTCCATTTGTTCATAATTGAGCACACCCTTCATATCTCACCAGATGCACAGCAGAACTTTCTTGGAGTCAATATTGTGTTACGGTGTCGAAGTCGTTGCTTCACCGTGGTCTACCCAGTGTTTTTTTGCGTTTGGGATTGTCGTACCATATCCACTTTTCATCACCCGTAACAATTTTTCACAGTGTGTTGTTTATTCAACAGATTCAAACACTTCATGACACGATCATCCTTGTTCCTTTGCCTCCGGTCATGTGGCACGCATTTTCCTTCCTTCTGAATCTTTCACATTGTGCGTAAACGATTGGAAATGGTTTGTTGAGTTACCCCCAGTTGTTCAACTAGTTCTTTTTGCGTTTGAGACGAATCTTCATCCAGCAATGCTTGCAGTTTCTCATGTTCAACATTCTGTGGGGCGCCGCTACGTTCTCGATCGCTAACATCAAAATCACCTGCTTTAAACCGTCTAAACCAAAACACACACGTGCTTTTGGTACAATATTCTCCTCCTGAACAGATCGATGCACATGCTTTTTGCAGCACTTTTTCCTTGATAAAATTCGTAACGAGTGCAGTGTCGAATAAATGCAGTATCGCCTGCCGTCTTTCACCTACCGATGTGCAAGTGCGTTTGACTGTTGGGCAAACTTCTGTTTCACATTTTATACTCTGGACCAGTTACGGTCACATAACAACAACGCGGGGGAATGCACACACACACACAGAGGGGCGGATTGGGTCGGCGAAACCAGGCCGATAATTATATTGTGGTCTGCTACAGAAACATACATACACACAGGGGCCTCATAAATTCCCTGATGAAAAACAATCTATTAACTCCTGGATGATAGAGAACTTGAAATATGCATTATAAAACTAATTTAGTCGTGAACAAATTTTAGCAGCAAGTTAAGTGTGAAAGAATTTTAAAAATCCACTCATGATGCAACGTTGCATATCAAACCATCATCAAAACTGGGTGTTGTATCAGATTATTATATTTGTTCGGTCCCTGATCATCTACTGCACAACGGTATTCGTACCACCTGCTTGAATAGACGCCATTTTTAAGTCTACCCATTATTTCGATTCATGAACTACTGTTTTGGTTCATGAACCAGTAAATCGTTGTTTCTTTTAAGGTAAATGTAGGTGGGACACGGATTTCGGAACACCTCTGCCGAAGAATCGCTTTGTGCTTTTTATGTCTGCTCGTGGATCAAAGTGAAGGGATGATGAACCTTCAAAATTGTTACTAGAGCCTCCTTCATGATTACAAAAGGAGGGGAGGGGCTGCCGATGTCCTTATGGCCCCAAGTCCAATGACGCACGCTTTATCTTAATTTATTTATAACAGCGTGCTTAGTTTGGCGGCAAATTTTTCACTAACGTAGAGAGAATTTCGCTTTGTCGTTTTAGAGCAAACGCCCAACGTATAGGCTCAGGGCTGGCTGGACCATAGGGGCAACCGGGGCGGTCGCCCCGCGCCTTTAGGGGGCCCCGCAGTTTAGAAAACAAAATCATTTTCGGTAAAAAAAATTGTAACTACATTTTTTTGTAACTTTTGGGGCGCAAGGCCCTTAAAAACATATTTTTTAAGTTTTTTGTTTGTTTCCAATCTTCCCATTTTTGAATACGTTATCCCCCCTGTTGGTCGTACAGGCACTGTCGAAATGATTTTTGTAAATACCTCAATCTTTTCCGCATTCATGACATAGCAAATTAAATTTCATCATTTTGTGGTACCCTACTTTTATATATCCAACAATTTGTGTGAAAACCTGATACTTAAATTTAAGGAAATAAAAAGAACAATATCCAAGTTACTTTCGGACTACATATGGAGGCCACTTTTCCAACATCACAAGAAATTGAAAAAAAAAAAAAAAAAAAAAAGAAGGCAGCTGTCATATATGAATGCGTATAAAAGTTTAGAATGCCACTAATTTGTCAGTTACTACACTGTGCATTAAAAATCAATCACTAAACATGTATCAGGGGGAAAAACTGTTTATACCAATTTATTTTAGAGGGATCCTTATTATATTTCCTGTTCAAAAATATTCGCTAAGCAGGTATCTTTTTATCATTTTGTGAATAAGCTGTTATAAGAGTCACAATGCAACCTAAACCTCTTCTCCCGGGAAAGAAAATCGTAGATTTTAACACTTTTTAATTTCTCTCTCTCTCTCTCTCCCTCTCCCCCCCCTCTCTCTCTTTCTTTCTATCTTTCTCTATCTCTTTTTTCTCTCTCTTCCCCCCCTCTCTCTCTCTTCCCTCCTCTCTCTCTACTGCTCTCTCTCTCTCTGTCTCTCTCTCTCTCTGAACTCTCAGCCCGTATTATGGTCTTTTTCTTAAGCTTAAAGCAAATACTTCTTTGAGATAATCGTTTTGTCTTGAAGGTAGTGTTCTGGTGTTTTTGTTCACGAACGATAATTTTCAGAAACGACTTTATTAAAATATGAGAATTATTTTTTAGTGCCCACAATGAAACTTTGCTCTGGGCCCAGCAATGAAATTTCGCCCAGGGCCCCGCAAGAGCTCCATCCGGCCCTGTATAGGCTATATAGATAGAATAAAATGCCATTTTTTTTACAGACATTAATGTTTTAGACATATAATATAAAATTCAAATGGAGTTAAGGATTCTTATTCATAAGTACCAAAATTATTATTTTTTCTTTGCAAACAATCCAAAGTGGATACGAGAAATAGTAGACCATTTTCGAGCGGTCCACCGGAAAATATTCCGGTGGGCTAATCCTCCCTTACACCTCCCCCTTCCCATACACACACACACACACACACACACAGAGAGAGAGTGTTGGGTTCACGCTTTTGTGGCTTTGGGACTTCGGAGTTCACAACCAGCTGCCCTTCCGCAAGACAATAGGGGAAGAAGCTTAGGATTTCCTCAGGAAAGTGTCATCGGCTCGAAATACATTTTAACCAAGAAAACCCGTGGCGTCGCCTGCGTTCAAAGCTGGCGGAAACTAATCTGGGACTAAGTACCTTATCACGGGAGCCTAACTCTGTTGTAGTATCTGATGAAGAGTAAATCGAAAATTTGTGCTTTGTACAAGTTTAACCTGATCCATACGCGATGGCAAAGGTGAATTCCATGAAATACAGCTCCTCCGCGGCACATACCTCCAACATCTTTTTATTCTCTAGAGATTTAAGCGTGTTTATTGTTTGTGCGTTTCTATTGTTTGCCGCTACCAGTTCACCCGATGGACGGAAAAGTCTCCCACGGAAAAAGTCCCCCTCAGGAGAAGTCCCCCACATTGGAAAAGCTCCCCATAGGAAAACTTCCCACAGGAAAAGTCCCAAAAGTCCCGCACCTTTTTTAGTCAGGGACCGTGCACAAATTGCAGTTTACACAAAATATCGAATGTGGGGGATATTTCCGGGGTCACCATTTTCATTTTCACGCTGTTTAAAACAAGATGCAGCCGTTCAACGAGCACAAATATGTGGGTGCATTTTCCGGGGTCGTCATTTCAACTTTTACGCACTTCAGAGTAAAAAACTACCTTACAAGTAGCTGGATGGGGTAGGGGAAATTTCCGGGTTTGACCACTGTTTTAGTGTAAAATCCCCCCCCCCCAATTTACAGTAAAAAACGGTCTTACAATTAGCAGGATGGAGTGGGGGAAATTTCCGGGGTTGACATTTCGACTTTTACGTAATTTAAAACAAGATGAAGCGGTACAAGTAGCACAAATATGTAGGGAAAATTTTCCGGGCCGCCATTTTTTATTCCATCGTGCTCATGTTTCTAACGTTTACGTAACATTTCAAATTATTAATACTGCGATATTACTCAGGCTGAAAATATTATTAGGTCTAACACCTGGGCCCTTCCCTTCTTAAAGTTTGGGAAAACTCCCCCACAGGAAAAGTCCTGCACCTTTTTCAGTCAGGGACCGTGCACAAATTGCAGTTTACACAAAATATCGAACGTGGAGGAGATTTCCGGGGTCACACATCTTCATTTCCACGCTGTTTGAAACAAGATGCAGTCGTACAACGAGCACAAATATGTGAGAGAATTTTCTGGGGTCGTCATTTCAACTTTTACCACCGTTTATAGTAAAAACAGTCTTACAATTAGCTGGACGGGTGGAAGAAATTCCCGGGGTCGGCATTTCGACTTTTACGCACTTTATAGTTAAAAACGGCCTTACAAGTAGCTCGATGGGGTGGGGGAAATTTCCGGGTTAGTATTTCAACTGTGACCACAGTTTTTAGTGGTTTCCCACGGTTTTTTAGTGTAAAAATTTTTTTTGACCACAGTTTACAATAAAAAATGGTCTTACAATTAGCAGGATGGTGTGGAGAAAATTTCCGGGATTGGCATTTCGACTTTTACGTAATTTAAAACAAGATGAAGCAGTACAATAGCACAAATGTGCAGTGGAAATTTCCCGGGTCGGCATTTTTTATTCCATCGTGCTCAAGCTCATAACGTTTACGTAACATTTCAAGTTATTAATACTGCGATACTACTCAGGCAGAAATATTATTAGGTATAACTTGTAGGCCATTCTTAAAGTTTTCATTCCCATATTCCTAAAATTTATATAACAAGTAATATCAATAATATTGCGCTTCTACTTATGCAGCATACATTAATTAATAGACCGTAGGCCTAGGCCTTTTAAACACTTTTTTCTTCGCCTATGTGATACCCGTAAAGTTTACAAAAAAGTCAAGTTAATAGCTGTGCGCGTTTACTTAGGCATTCATAAGGCCCTTTTGACAGGTTTTATTCTACCGATGTCATATTAATAACGTTTACATAACAAGTCAAGGTAATAATCTCCTGCTTTTTACTTAGGCACTAAATAGTAGTTCATAGGCCATAAGCCTTTTTAACAGTTTTTATTCTAACGATGTCATATTCATAACGTTTATGAATGAACTCGTTAATCATATTGCACTTTTACTTAGGCACTAATTATTGATTCATTGGTCCTAAGCCTAAGGCCTAATGGTTAATATTGAATGCCTAAGTTAAAGCGCAAAGCTATTAACTTGACTTTTTTTTTAAACTTTACGAATATCACATAGGCGAAGAAAATGTGTTGAAAAGCTCTAAGCCTACGGCCTATTAATCAATGTATTGTGCATAAGTAGTAGCACAGTATTACTGACATTTCTTTTTACGTAAATTTTTGGAATATGGGAATGACGGAGCGAAAACTTTTAGAAGGGCCTAGACGTTAGGCCTAATAATATTTTCTGCCTGAGTAACATTGCAATGTTAATAATTTGACTTCTACGTAAAGGTTATGAACATGAGAACGATGGAATAAAAAATGCCGATACCGGAATTCCCCCCCCACCCTGTTAGCCTGCTGATTGTAAGACCGTTTTCCACCAAAAACCGCGGTAACAGAGGAAATTCCAACCCGGAAATCTCCCCCACCCAATCCTACTAATTGTAAACCGATTTTTTACTCTAAGCTGCGGTAAAAGTTGAAATGCCGACCCCGGAAATTTCCCCCACATTTTTCTACTACTTGAAAAACATCTGTAGATTGCAGTGAATACCGAATTGCCAACCCCGGAATTTTCTACCACCATGTCAGTCTGCTGATTGTAAGATCGTTTCGCACTAATACCGCGTTAACCGTCGAAATACTAACCCAAAAATTTTCCCCACCTCATCCAGCTACTTGCAAGACAGTTTTCTTACTATAAACTGCTATAAAATTTTGAAATGCCGATCCGGAAAATTTACCCCACATATTTGAGCACATTGTGCGGCTGCATCTTTTTTTAAACAGCCTGAAAATGAAAATGATGACCCAAGAAATCTCCCCCACGTTCGATATTTTTTGTCAAATGCAATTTGTGCACGGTCCCTGACGGAAAAAGGTGGGAGACTTTTCCTGTGGAGGGACTTTTCCAATGTGGGGGTCTTTTCCGAATGTGGGGGGACATTTCCTATGTGGTATTTTTCCGATTACCGTTTACCCATGTGTTTAAATTTATAACTTGAGACACGGAATGTCCCAAAACATTCATAAAAAATAAGCTCTAATCCTACATAAATTGGATCCTATTTAAAGACATGAAATACCTAGAGCCAGAGCTTGACTTGAACACGAGGAAGCCCAGGGCCTACTTGCAAATCTGGGCTCTGACATTTCACGGAACCATGAAGAACGTTATGATTTTGTTCGACGAAATGCTGCTTGAAAATTTTTTGATGCTACCTGAAAATGGGCTCCAGGGCCCGTGCATGGATCAGCCCCATCTAGAGCCAAAACTAAACTTAAAAAAAAAAAAAAAAAAAAGAGATTCAGTTTGTAAGGGTCGCCCGCAATCGAACTGTCAAATATGAATTTATGTACTTTTAATATTGTGATGAACACGTGCGGACGGACGTTTCATTCCGCCATTTTGTTGTTTCAGATAAGAACTGATATTCTTCACCACCCACGTGGTGCAATTTTAATCCTATGGAGGATTAAGAGAGGGGTGCATGAACACCTGGGGTATCTGACCTTGAAGAGTCAGCTGCTCGAGTGCTTCTGTTAAACAAGTTGTCATACTGCTTTTGTATACGTGCAAGGTTGTAATCCCCTGCGGGTATCCGACGACATTCCTGAGTACAGGTATTTCACGTGCTGACCGGGACAACCAGTTTTTCTTGCGCATGCGTGATAGAGGACAGAAACGGCGAGGAGGATTAAGTGAGACAGTTGAGCTTCAGTCGTCAAGGAGAGAGGGTCCTGGTTTGGACACCAGTTTCTGACGGAAGGACTGCAGTTATCGCAGACGTGCAGCGTGGTGAACGGGAAGGAGGATTCCTTCGTCCACCGGGTATCGCGGAAAGAATTGTGGAAAGGTAGCACGTGGTCAGCACGGGAACCTGAGTGGAAAGTCATCGGAAACCCGTGAAGCAAATGTTATCGGAATAATAAAGTCTTGTTGTTGTTTTTATTTCCGTGTACTGGACTGAGTTTGTCGAGGTAATTATTCTTCTACACAAGGACGCCTTCAGCCGCCTTGATTGCCAGATCGTATAGTAAAGGCGAGGCGGTAGCTCGCTATACGGCGGGAAAGAAAAAGTATTATCTAAGAATTGATATGTCTGGCCCTACAGCCAGATAAAGTGGCGTAGTCGGCAGGATCAGCCTGAAAGCGAGCTCATGAATGACGTGAATGACGACACGTGTGAAGAAGGAACAACGGACTTTTTGTGAAAATTCCTGTGACAGAACTCTGACGACGTGCCGACCGGAAGAAAGAGACACCAGCGTGCTAGCCGAGATAAGGTATCCATCGTGTCGACTAAGACAGTGTGCACCTCAGCGTACGGAAATCCCAAGCAGGACGACGACTTACAAGCAAGAGAAGAAGCCTGAGTGCTCCGGTAACGTACCACATTTTTTTCTGAGATTATTTCTGTGTCTTTGCCGGTGCATTTGGTATAATTTAGGGTTAAGAGTAGAAGTTCTCATCATGGTACTAGAAAGGAAAGGGAAAGCTAAGAATTAGATATTCTCAGAGTAAAGCATTGTAAAGTAAAATTTTGTAACAGTTAATTTTATGTCAGTTGCTAGAGAATGCGAAGTGTCAAAATATTTTCGTTAAGTAATAAGTGTTTAGATAAGTCGAGATTTCATGTTTACGATTTAAGAAATTTGAAGCTAAAATAGCGTAGTTTTTTTTTTTACGTGTAGCGAAAGAGACAGAAGGAATATAAGTATTCTGAGTAAAACGGGATAATAAATGTTCGGGTAATGCATGAAGGTAGAGATAGGTTAGAAACAAAACAAGAAGCAGATTAACCTTCGATGATTTAATGCGGAAGTTTGCATGATTTCTTTTCTTATTTCTTTGCATGAGTGTATTTTTTGAATGTGTATTGTAGTGTATTATCATGACTGAGCTTTTGGAAGGGAAAGTTGAAGATATTTTAGAAGCGGACAACGAAGAGAATAGTATTCTTAGCGATTCAGAATTAGATTCTAGTAAAGAAGTAAGCATTAATATGGAAGACACGAAAAATAATCCAGCTAGAATGGAATGGGAACTTCAATTTAAAATGCTTGAGATAGAAGAGAGAAAGGCTGAGAGGGAACAAAGAATGCTAGAATTACAATTAGCGGATAGGAAAGAAGAAAGGAAATTTGAGTTAAGAAAATTAGAATTAATTAATGAGAAAGAGAAGGAGTCTATTAAAAGTAAAAATGAGGGTAAGTTTGCCGACTACATGAGAATCTTAGAAAGAACTTTACCCAGAAGTCCCAGTAAGCCGGAAGAAATTCTGGACTTCTTTGATTCGTTAGAAAAGGCATTTGTATTACACTCAGTACCGGAAGAAATGAAAGGTGGTTTGGTGATAGCCTTATTCAATTCAGACTGTGTGAACCACTTATTTCGTCGTTTGACTATAGAGCAGTACGATAAGTACGAAATAGTTAAGGAGGCAATTTTGGTGGAATGCCATTTGACTCCGGATATTTATTTGAGACAATTTGAGGAGATTAGTAAGAACAAAGGGGAAAGTTACTTGCAGTTAGCCGGACGTATTAAGAGGACCATAACATACTACATCAACAGTAGTGAAGTGAAAGAGTTCGATCAGTTGGTCAATTTGTTGGTATGCGACAAATTCAAAACTTTGTTGTCCCCAGAACTGAAGACCTACATTCTTCAAAGAGGTTCCGTAGGGAAGTTAGTTCCTTCGACAGAATTAGGAGAACTTTGTGATTTATACGAAAGTCACGTGGGAGCTATGGGAATAGAAGAAGGAAGATACAAACCCAGTCATCCCTCGGGAACGTATTTCAAAGGAGGTCAATCAGCAGCCGGAAAGAAGGGAAGTTTTCAGACAGGCGGAAATCAATTGAAAGGAAAGTTTTCCGGGACAGATCAGAGCGTCGGAAATAAGCCAGGTTACTCAGCGGCGAGGCCTATCGTAGGAAATCCTAGTTTGGATAAGGGAATTATATGCTTTAGATGTGGAGTAGTTGGGCACCGTAAAGCAAATTGTAACCAGAAGGCATCCCAGAGTACTCCCAGCTCTTACTCTCAGAATTGGAAGAAAGACCCCCCAAATAACGTAAATAGAGTAGCGATGGGACAAAAGGGAGCCGAAGATGTTTCAGAGAGAAGGATAGAGGTCAGCGATGATAAAAGAATGACGGCTAAGGTAGATAGAGTTTTAGGCCAGGAAGGAAGTCAGAACGAGGTAATAGAAATTCCGGTAGGAGAAGTGAAGAGGGTTAAGTCGGAATGCGGAAAGAGCACCGAAATCCTTATTGACTCAGGCGCGGAGGTGAGTTGTGTAAGAGGAGGGTTACTTGGCGAAGAGTTGTTGGAACCAAAGGGTAGAATAATTTTAAGAGGCTTCGATGGTAGTAAGGGAGAGTTTGTTATTAAACAATTGAATCTCCGATTAGATGAAGAGGGATTAGAAACAGGAGAAGCGCCAGAAAGTTTTTGCGAAGTGATGTGTGCAATTGTTCCTAATCTGGTGAACAGGGTAATTATAGCAACGGAGGATTACCAGCGCATGAAAAGTTTAAGGGAAGCTACTCCGATGTGGGCAACCTCGTGTGAAAAGGCGTTAGAGTTAGGGAATAGGTCGGATGTGCATCCAGAAACTGAGACTGGCGAAGCGCTAATCGAAGAGGAGGATATTCTAGGAATGGAAAGCCCGGCGATCACAGATATTTCAGCGGAGGAGGAGCAAGCGCGCTTGGTAGGTAAAGCGTGGCTTGAAGGGCAATATAGTCCCAGGATATTAGCGCTCAGTGCTGGAGGCGGCGAGGAGAATCAGCGAGGGCAACAGCAGGTCGACCAATCAGGAAAGGCAAAGAGAGCTAGCGAGGGAACAGGAGATAGCGTTACGGATTTGGATACGAGTGAAGCTCAGGAGAGTTCAGACAGACGCTTGTTTACAGAGCAACAAAAGAGGTGTGTGACGTTAGTAGCCACTAGGAATGAGGCGGAAAATGGCAGAGGTGGTTATCTCTATACGGATGGAATGTTGTATCATCGGGAGCAAGTGTTGGGACAGGTTACGTTACAGTTGGTAGAACCTGAAGAAATCAGGATAGATAGGGAGAGGATAACTCGGGAGCAACTTAGGGAGTTACAGGAGCTGGTGAACAGCTCGAAGAAGTTCTTTTCGGGAGAAGTGGGAGAGACGTCAGTGGGGAAGCACGCAATTACACTCAAACCGGAAAGCGTACTTCGTACCCAGCACAGGTACAAGGTGCCACAACCGATGCAGAGAGCAGTGGAGAGCCAGATCCAGGAGTTGTGGGATCGTGGGATGATTGAAGAATCAAAAGAAGAGTACAGTCATCCGGTAGTATGTGTGGCTAAGAAAAATGGAGAGGTTCGGATGTGTGTAGATTACAGAATGTTAAATTCTCACACTGTTCCGGACGTATTTCCGATGTCTCATATCCCAGATTTGTTAGCGAAGGTGGGGGCAGCCCGGTATATTACTACGCTTGACATGTTAAAGGGGTACTATCAAATCCCAATGGACCCCGGCAGTAGAAAGTATACCACTTTTGCAACGCATAAGGGGCTCTATCAATGGAAAGTAATGCCCTTTGGGTTATCAGGAGCGGCGGCTACTTTTCAGAGGGCCATGCATAAGGTTTTGACCCCGCACCAAGACTATGCGATAGCGTACCTGGACGACGTGGCTATTTTTTCTGGCTCATGGGAGGAGCATTTGAAACATTTGAAAGGAGTAATTGAAAGTTTGGAGGCGGCAGGCTTTACGGGAAATTTGAACAAATGCTGTTTCGCCCGTACAGAGGTGAATTACTTAGGGCACGTGGTCGGCTCGGGCCATCACCGGCCGGACCCCGAGAAATTGCAGGCCATCAGGGACCTTTTGCCCCCTCAGACGAAAAAGGAAATACGTAGCTTTTTGGGATTATGTGGGTATTACCGTGATTACGTACCTAACTTCGCAAAGATAGCTAAACCTTTAACAGATTGCACAGGAAAAAGGGCGGCAGATAGGGTAGTTTGGTCGGAAAAGTTGGAGGAATCATTCAGGACTCTGAAGGAAAATTTGTGTAAGGCACCGGTATTAAACACCCCGGATTTCAGTAAGCATTTTATCTTACACACGGATGCGAGTTCCTTTGCGGTGGCATGTTGTTTGAGTCAGAGGGATGAGGAAGGCAACATTAGGCCAGTGGCCTATGCTAGCAAAAAATTAAATAGGACGCAAGCCAGATAGGCGGTCAGCCATCAGGAGGCGTACGCCATAGTATGGGGTTTGCAAAGGTTTGAAGGGTGGATTTTCGGTAACCGGCTGGAAGTTATGTCCGATCACAAGCCCCTTACTTTTCTCACCCGTTCCGCATCGCAAAGTTCAAAATTACAGCGTTGGAGTTTGGCTATTTCCCAATTTAATTTATCCATATCTCATGTCGCGGGCAAACTAATTCCTCACGCCTATGCGTTGTCAAGACTCAAGTTTAAAGAGTAGGGCAGCGCCATGGTGAGAATGTTTCACGGCACAGGTGGAGATCCACAGAAGGTCTCAGGGTGGTACAAGTGTATATGTTACATAACGTGCGAGAAGTGAAAAAGTGTATTATGTTGTGTCACCCAAGATCTGCAGGCCAGGAAGAGACTGACTCGAGAATACGGCAAAAGACCGTATCTCTCGTTCATTTGGTGGGGGCCTGTAAGGGTCGCCCGCAATCGAACTGTCAATTATGAATTTATGTACTTTTAATATTGTGATGAACACGTGCGGACGGACGTTTCATTCCGCCATTTTGTTGTTTCAGATAAGAACTGATATTCTTCACCACCCACGTGGTGCAATTTTAATCCTATGGAGGATTAAGAGAGGGGTGCATGAACACCTGGGGTATCTGACCTTGAAGAGTCAGCTGCTCGAGTGCTTCTGTTAAACAAGTTGTCATACTGCTTTTGTATACGTGCAAGGTTGTAATCCCCTGCGGGTATCCGACGACATTCCTGAGTACAGGTATTTCACGTGCTGACCGGGACAACCAGTTTTTCTTGCGCATGCGTGATAGAGGACAGAAACGGCGAGGAGGATTAAGTGAGACAGTTGAGCTTCGGTCGTCAAGGAGAGAGGGTCCTGGTTTGGACACCAGTTTCTGACGGAAGGTTTCAAAATCGCTTTATTCTAATTTATCATAAGAAAACATAAGAGGGAGACGTACAGCATCGGGCGTCTCACTGGGAAATAATACAAAACTGTTAAAACATGATGGTATATACACTGCAATGACAATGGGGATGAATAACAAATGCTGCAAGCAAAGCTTATTGAATAAAAAATTGCAGAAGTGACAAAGAGAAACGCATCGTGTCACATGACATTGGCTGGGCATGATTTACAGGATAACACAGGCGAAACAATAGTACACAATTAGAAAAAGAACAGCACAAACACCGCCGTGAAGGTAAAACATTACATACATGAGATAAAAACACAGCGTGCACAATTGTGCAAGTTATTTAACGAGGGCACCAAAGCAACATAATACAGGCGGGGTGAAAGTAAGTAATGTACACGAGTAAGCATGAAAAAACACTGAGATGGCATTAGCATTCACAATTCAACGGTAGTGTGGATTGCACGAGTCGTAGAGTGGAGGAGGGCCACCAGGGTGCCACGGAACTCAGCAAAGGAGGTGTAGAATGTCCTAGGGTTCTGATAGGTGTAGCAGTCCAGAATCAATCGCAAACCAAGGAGCGGCCGGCGCCCAGGTAGCATAGAAGGTGGCTTCTCGACGACTGGAAGAAGCCGACTGGTACTCCAGGCGGAGTCGAGAAAGCAATCGATCTTGAAAATGGCACAAAAGTGCTGCGCTGGCCTGGTGTAAAGAGACCGGCGAGGAAATGCTGCGGAGTTGTTGAAGGTATACGTAAATAACGTGTTTAACCAGCACGAAAAGATAGGCACATACTGAAGGAAGAGTTGTAGGTGGATGAGCCCGCAGAAGAAGATGTCTGTAGGCAGTGAACGGAAGATCTTGAGAACAAGAGCGACTGGCAATCCGGAAAGCCTGGTGGAGGAGAGGCATCAGGATGGGACAGTAAAGGTAGACGTGAGAAACGTCTGCCTCCTGTGCGCAGAAGGAGCAGAGAGGGGAGGAGAGAAGAGACATGCGAAAGAGAAAATACGAAACAGGGAGGCGATTATGCAAAAAGAGCCAGTGGGTATTAATTTCAAGAGGGGCAGATAAGGGTGAGCGGGCAGCTGCCCAGACAAGAGGAAGAGAAGCAGGGGGAACCTCCAGAATAGAAAGCGGTGAAGGGGTGGCAAGGTGCACTAGAAAACGATAAAGAGATTTAGAGGAGAGAGAGGAGAGAGGAAGAACCGAGTTTGTGAGTCGGAGGAAAAACGGCAGCGGAAGAGGGGCAGAAAAGACAGAGACGAGACCGGTTGGGGAGACAAGATCAGGGAAAAGCGAAAGAAGTGCAGTTAGCAGAGAGTCATAGACCAAATGGGCGGATGGGGACGAGAGAATAGCAGGGGGAGGCCAGAGAGAGGGCGCCAGGATAGAACTGCAGTTATCGCAGACGTGCAGCGTGGTGAACGAGAAGGAGGATTCCTTCGTCCACCGGGTATCGCGGAAAGAATTGTGGAAAGGTAGCACGTGGTCAGCACGGGAACCTGAGTGGAAAATCATCGGAAACCCGTGAAGCAAATGTTATCGGAATAATAAAGTGTTGTTGTTGTTTTTATTTCCGTGTACTGGACTGAGTTTGTCGAGGTAATTATTCTTCTACACAAGGACGCCTTCAGCCGCCTTGATTGCCAGATCGTATAGTAAAGGCGAGGCGGTAGCTCGCTATACGGCGGGAAAGAAAAAGTATTATCTAAGAATTGATATGTCTGGCCCTACACAGTTCATGATAAAACTTAAATAATTCTTTAGGAACTGCAATTAACTTCGTTGGTAAATGTCGCCTGCTCTGTCACACTTCTCTTCCACCATCGGCATTCATGTTGCTGCTCCTGCGAACAAGTTATGCATTTTTCATATCACCTGTAGGATCTGTAGGATGGGGTGAACAACAATGTATCTACCCTATGCTAAAACACAGCTGCGAAAAAAATCTTGATAATACAAACGTTATTGGCTGGGTCAGAACGTTGCTTTTTACCTGCCAGTGGGAGTTTGCAAGAAAGGACAGAACCCGACCGAAGCCTTCTGCACTGTAGGCTCAGAGTTCTGATTGTTAAAGAAAGGGGTAACCAAATTAGTGCCCTTTAATTACTATTTTATGCAAATGTTGCCTCGCTAACGCAATAAGAAACTGCATTTTAAATATATGTAGTATACGTATATGTGTGTAAGATTGCATATGTATGTATGTAGGTATATCCGCTTATAGTATCTGCATGTTAAATATAGAATACTAAGATCGAGTCAAACTTCAAATTTTTCTGAAAAGATTTGTAGGACATAAAAATGCAATTTATCTACCTACCGACTAGTCTGTCTCCTAAATATTAATTTTCTGCTTCGAAACCTGTAATACGTCAAGAACTATTGAAGCTAACAGATCCTGTGTATATATAATTTTTTTTACTTGCTCCCAAATCTGTTTTTCTCGGTTAGAGGTGAATTTTTTTTTCACAAAGACCATTTTCCGTTAAAAAAATTACGGGGTTTGATGATGATTTCGGATTAATTCCCATTTGCACAGACTCGTTGTTTATTTTCGTAAAACAATAAACTAAGTTCGCGAACTTTACACCAAACCGAAAAACATAAGTAGAGTCTTGAGAATCTCTATAAGATACACTGCCTGACAGAGAAAATGCCACACCATGAAGGAATACTCGAAAACAGACCAAACTGCACACACAGATAGCCATGTAGTTCCTGAACAAATTATTTAATTGTCACAGACTAGGCTCCAGTGGCCGAATATACGCGATGATCAATAAGGAGTATGGCCCCCTTTTTGGGCGATACAGCGTTTAATCCGACTTGGCATCGAGGCACTGAGAGTCCGAATAGAGTCCTGGGGTATCGTGGACCATGTGGTTTTGACCCGAGTCCACAGTTCATCTTCATTTTGCGGTGGTGGGAGGGTACTCAACCGACGTCCGATCGTGCAGATGCTCGATGGGCGAGAGGTCGGGGATCGTGTTATCCACGGAAGCATCCGCACACCGTGTAAAGCATTCAGTCTCATCCGAGCGGTATGCGGCCGGGCTTTATTCTGTTGAAAACGGCGTTTGGGATGCCCTGCAGATGTGGTAGTGCCTTCGGACGCAGCACCTCGTCAACATAGCAGTGTGCCTGTAATGCGTACCAGCGGTGAGCAGCTGTTGGCACTGATAGCACCCCACACTATGATTCCACGTTACCGGACCGTGTGGCGCTCTACAATGGTGGAGGAATCCGCCCGTTGGCCACGTCGCCTCGAGACTCTCACTAGGCAATCATCCGTGGTGAGGCATAACCGCGATCAATCGTCGCTAAACACCACACTGTTCCATTCGGCACCCCACGCAGCTCTTCAGATTGTCGCATCCGACATCATGCCGTAGTGGACCCTCAGACGCCAACCGGTATCGACGATGACTCGCTGTTAACGTTAGCCTTTGCAACAGATGGCTCCCCGTACACTCCGCAAAATGTCACCCATTGTAGTCTGTGGGTCCATTACGGCATGATGTCGGATGCGACAATCGGTGCTCCGGTCCCCCATACGACGTTGCATAGATGCTTCCTGAGACCACTGTCTCCAAATGCGACCGACGGTTGTGGCATCACGTTGCATTTCTTCGGCAATATAAGGTAAGGACCATCCGGCGGTACGAAGGCCTACGATGACACACCTCTCGTGAACTCATCCGATTGGCGAACTTTACGAATATCATTACAACGGGTACAACGGCGTCTTACCGGCATTGGCATCCCTTGTTCGTTCTCCAGACAGGGTTATAGCAGAACCACTCACTTCTCGCTGCCGTGGCAACGTCTCGACCCGAGCACCGTTCTTACGATTGGCCTGCAGATGCAATCATTTGCATAACTTGTACGTGTACACCCACCCTGCAATTTGCATAGCCTTGCGTTCACGTCTTCGTGGTGGGGCATTTTCTCTGTCAGAGGCAAAGCATTACATTAGCAGTTCGTCTACATTGGTGACTCCTCATTGAACTTCGACTTCAGGGTCTTTACGTTGTTTCAGTCTTGCATGGAATACCTGCTTAATCCAGTCTTCCGTTTTTAGCAGCTGCAAAGAGATCAAAAGGTTTTTCTTTTTTAAATGACTAAAAGTGATTCTCATGGGTCTAAATATTTTTCTTGCCCGTTACGGCATTGCCGTATTATTCTTATGGCCAAATCTGCTTTCCAGAAGATAACATTTCTTTTTTCCCCCCAGAAAGGCGACATTTTTATTCATTCTGTTGCTGCGTAAATCCAAATGTTTTTTTATTTTTTTTTATTTTTGTGGATTACCGATCACAGTGAGCAACTTGATGGGCTATAAGCTGTCGCCCGTTCAAGATTTAGGACCACTGGTTCCAGGGAAGGGAGAGAGCCAGTGCCGTTAGACAGACACAACGTCCATGCCTCATCGGGATTTGAACCCGGGCCCATCTCGAACGAATGGTCAGAATCCAGTGTTTAGACCAATACGTCACCGAGGCGGCCGCAATGTGTTTACTATCTCGTTGGAGAGGAGAGGCCTAGTCATTCTTTAAAATTATTGACCTCGGCCGTTTCCTCCCCGCCGCCTGTGGTGTCAGTGTTTAAAAAACAACATTGGTATTTAGTGTTGTTGCGCTTGCACTAGAGCCCCATTTGGCATTTTTATTTATATGAGGAGGTCAGTAAATAAGATTTGCACTATGAATTCGTAACTAAACTATTTGTATCGAAATTCATTCGTCGCTGTTGCCAACACTGTGCGTCGATTTGGCTTCCGTCATTGATAATAAGAATCATTTAGTAGCAGTTCGAGTGGAACAATGGTCTAAACTCGAGGTTCTCGTAGTTGTGTGTCCATAGTAGCAATTCACCAACAGCAGGTGAAATTTCACGAGGAATGTTGTAATAAGTGTTGAGTTGACGGTCAGAGCGTTGGAAAATAATGCGCGATGTTTCGTGTCGGAAAAGTTATCACACGGGAGAAAGTGACCGAAGCGGCAGACGCACAATAGCAAATGTTGCAAACAATAGGACACTCATGGTAAACTCGATGCGTAGTAACAGAGGGACTCCTGGGCTGAAACAGCTGCAAGAGGAATCTGTCACATGGAACAGCTGTGAAGTTCATTCATTATTTAATGCTTAACAAAGCATGTGAGCTTGGAAAACGATCGCTGATAACACGACACGAATTTCTACCCACTGGGAATCGAAAAGCTAATCCTATGGTTTGATAATTGCCTTAGTTTTACCAAAGACTATGTGGAAAAGATAGGATCCTCTATAGGGAAATCTTCCTTGCACTTTTGAGATCCCCGCCCCCGAAAAAAATCCAAAACAGAAACAAAATGTGTACCGTATTTATTGACCGATGCGCCCATGGTTTCAATACTTTTGTGACTTCCGGGTTTCTTCCCCAATTTACCCTTTACAATGAAGTCCATTAAAGCTATACTGACCCAGAGGTACCGAATTCTTAACGACAGTGCTCGAATTTAGGAATTTAGTTTACTTCCCCCCAAAAAACATCTGTTATTTTTGGGAACGCAAATTGTCCTCGAATTTTGATGTTTGCCATGAAATTTAGACCTCATCACTAGCTTGTTACCTTCCTAATGAACAACTTTTTAAAAAATATAATAGTTTTTGTTGTACCTGTAACGTACAGGGGTTGGACAACGAAACTGAAACACCTGCGCAAATTGCACCTCACATATCACGCCACTGTACGCGCTATCCGGTGGCCAGCCTGCATCTATTTCGCAGTCGATCAACGAGAATGGAGTGTGAAAGTTGCATTAGCCGAGCAGTAGCATAGCTAGATGTCAAAAAGTGCCGCCCACACAACATAATGGGAGACATAGCCGAGTTTCAAAGAAGACAGATTGTTTGTGCGCGTCTCGCCTGATGCATCTCTGTCCAAGACAGCAAGTCTTTGCGGTGTATCGCGAGCCACGGTATCCAGGGTCATGTCGGCATACCAGCAAGAGGGAAGAACCACATCCAATAGGAGTAACTGTCAACGTAAGAGGAAACTGTCTAACAGGGACGTCCGGGTGCTAACACGGATGGTAGCCCAAAACCATAAAACCACAGCTGCCCAATTCACTGCAGAGTTGAATACGCACCGGACTCACCTGTTTCCATCAAAACTGCTCGTCGGGAGCTTCAACAGGTCAACATTCACGGTCGTGTTGCTATCGCTAAACCCTGGATCACCCGTGAGTATGCCAAACGTCGGTTGCAATAGTTCCAGCAGCGCAAATCGTGGATGTCGGACAAAGTGAAATGTGTATTGTTCTCCGATGAATCTCGTCCTTCAGTGTCTTTCCCACAAACGGGAGAATTTACGCGTGGAGACATCCCTCACAGGCTTACAACCGGGACTGTTTATTGCCCACAGTGCAGCATGAAGGTGGATCGGTGATGGTTTGGGCCGCAATATAATGGCAGTTTGTCAGCCCGCTGATTTTTCTTGAGGGGCACATCAGTGCCAAGGACTATCGGACAATTCTGGAGGACCAGGTGCACCCAGTGGTTCAAACATTGTGCCCCGATAGTAGTGCCATATATCAGGATGATAACGCACCGATACACACAAATTTGTGGAAGAGTAGTTTACTGAGCATGAAAGTGAGGTTGAACACCTGTCACCTGTCGTGGCCTGCACAGCCACCCGACTTGAACATTATTGAGCCAGTCTGGGGTGTTCTGGAGGAGCGAGTCAGGAAACGTTTTCATCCACCAGCATCACGCCGTGAACTAGCCACTTTTCTGCGAGAGGAATGGCTTCAAATCCCTCTGGCCACTGTACAGGATTTGTATCAGCCCTTCCCACGAAGAATTGCAGCTGCATTGGCCTCCAAAGGAGGCTCTACACCGTACTAATAAATTGTGTCCAAAATCCATGGGTTTCAGTTTCGTTGTCAACCACCTGCATACTCTAATTCAGCTTTTTTCGGTTCCTGTGCTTTTATGTAAATTTTGGTTTATTCTCGTTAAGCGTTTTCTAATCGTAACGCTACATTTTTTCTCTCGGCGAATGTGTTTAGGCAACCTGATGATAGGTCAAGAGAATGACGTATGTGAACGAGAGTGCTATTTTGATTTTTATCAGAGAGAGAGAGAGAGAGAGAGAGAGAGAGAGAGAGAGAGAGAGAGAGAGAGAGGCTGGTGAGATGTGATCAGAATTAGTAGGAATTGATTTGTACGGTGAGAGATAATTTTATACGAGCTTTGATTTGAGTCACTCACGCTAAATGTTACGCTTCCTTTTTCGATAGTCTGATTCGTTTGTCGAACTTTGACGTTACTTTACGATCATACGGTGCCATGAGCACTTGATTATTCTGATGTAAAAAATATACTGATTGATTTCGGATTGGAGTTATGTTCTGCATTTGATGCTGACTGTGCTCAAGTTTATATACACTGAGTGGCCAAATTATTATGACCACCTGGTTAGTACGTCGTCGGGCCACCTTTTGCCCTCAATACTTCTTGAATTCGTCTTGGCATGGACTCTATTAAAAATGTCGGTAAGTAGCTTGGGCCCAAATGCGATGAATTGCACCCTCCAGCTCTTGAAGATTTGATGCTAGCTGATCTAGCTGTCTGATTCCTCTTTCGAATTCATCCCACAAATGCTCCATTGGATTGAGATTTGGTGATTGAGGACACCAGTGCAGTAGGGAAAAGTCTGTGATGCTTCTCAAACCATTCGCGTGTATTGTGAGCACTATGACGTGGAGCATTGTTCTGCTAGAAATATCCATTTCCATTGGGGTAAACCATCAACTTAACTAGGTGGACTTGGTCGGCAACGTTGTTTTAATACCTTTGAGCAGTCATACGTTGCTCCACACGAATCAAAGGGCCAACACACTCCCACAAAGACATGCCCCACTCAGACCATAGCGTTGCCTCCACCATCTTGAAGAGTTGTGACGATGCATGATGGGTCCATGTTTTCGTGCTGCTGTCTCTTTATCCTCACCCTTCCGTCTGCTCGGTATAGTTGAAAACGTGAATCGTCAGATTGCGTTACTCATTTCCTTTTCCACACTCATTTACTGCCAAATTCTTGTGTTCCTGAGCGAACTCGAGGCGTTTCTTCTTGTTCGTTACAGATGGCAATGGATTACGGGTGGGCTGTTTGCTTTTGTAGCCCATATAGCGAACTGTGCGTTGAGAGGCCTCCAGACTTGGTCCCTGATTCAGATTATCTGTAATTTGACGAAGTATTGTCCGTCTGTTGGACTGAACAAGTCTTCCTACTCTCCGCTCAGTTCGAGCATTCAGTAGCCGTTGACGGCCGCACACCTTGCGCTCAGACCTGGTTATTTACGCTTTCCAACCGTAGGTTGAAGAAGCGTATCTGCTCCAACTTTGTCCGTCTGTCCGTCTGCAGGCACGATAACTCGCGTAAAAACGGTTCGATTTCGATGAAATTTTAGTATGTGGTAGGGGACCACTGGGAACGAACCCTATTGAAAATGGACGAAATGGGGTCAAAGGTCACGGCATAGGAGCGGTATCCATTCCATTGCCCTTATACGCCACAACTTGCGTAAATATGGTTCGATGTCGATGGAATTCTAGTATATTGTACGGGACTACCTGGGGATGAACCCTATTGAAAATGGGTGAAGTGGGATCAAAGGTCAGGACATAGGAGCGGGATGCATTCCATTGCTCTTATGCGTCATAACGTGCGTAAAAATCGTTCGATTTCGATGAAATTTTAGTATGTAGTAGGGGATCACCTGGGGACGAACCCTATTGAAAATTGACGAAATGGGGTCAATGGTCAGTACATAGGATCGGGATCCATTCCATCGCCCTTATCCCATACTATTAAAGGAGCAATTATTGTATGTATGTAAATTTTATTTTAAAAACGGCTCTAAGGATTTTGATGAAAGTCGTCAACCTACCGTTTTCTGTTACTAGAAATCTATTTAGCTTGATCTTGACTTTAGGAAAATTCGTTTAGTGCGTTAAATAACCACCCGGAATTACCACGTTTTTATTAGTGTCATGGCGTCGTCCCATTAATGTTGCTCATGCTTAGAAATCTTATGACGTCACAATCTCGAGATTGAAATGCTGGCGCGCGGTTACGCCGTCTGTCTCATTACGTAACGCGTTGTGTGTGGATCCTATTAAAGTTTTATGACATCACACTCTTTCGAGCAGATGGTCGCGATTCCCATCTGCCTCATTATGTCCCGCGTTGTGTCGTATGTCCGTCCGCACGATAACTCGCGTAAGAATTGTTCGATTTCGATGAAATTTTAGTATGTAGTAGAGGAACACCTGGGAAGGAACCGTATTGAAAGTGAACGAAATGGGTTCAAAGGTTAGGACATAGGAGAGGGATCCATTCCACTGCTCTTATACGTCATAACTAACGTAAAAAAGGTTCGATTTCGACTAAATTTTAGTATGTGGTAGGCGACCACTTGGGGACAAATCCTATTGAAAATGGGCGAAGTGGGGTCAAAGGTGCAGAATAACTTTCATCGACATTATGCGTCATAACTTACGTAAAAAAATCTTCGCTTTGGATGAAATGTTAGTATTTTGTAGGGGCCTGCCTGGGGACGAATCCTTTTGAAAATGGGCGAAATGGGGTCAAAGGTTAGGACACAGGAGCGGGATCTATTCCATAGCCCTTATTTATGCATCATAACTTACGTAAAAATGCTTCCATTGCGACAAAACTTTATCATGTTATTTCGGAGGTATACTGAACCAATTCTGTTGAATATAATCGAAATGGGGTTAAAGGTCAGGGCACAGGAGCGAGATTTATTCCACAGCCATTATCCTCATAACTTGAGTTTTGATTTCTGGTATGTTGGAAAGCGCATTATAATCAATGCATTGCATGATTTTACTAACTTGTTTGGCTTGTGGTCTACTCTCTGTAAACTTTAACAACTGCTGCCCTCGAACACTTCACAAGTGCAGCCGTTTTGCTAATGCTCGCATACACTGTAAATATATTCCCCGGTGTTTGTAAGTGCAGCATCTTGAGTGCAAATAATGAATCTTTCCACCACGTCACATAAATGCTCTATTGGGTTCATGTCGGGCGAATGTGGTGGCCACACGATTCGTGGGAACTGTCCAGAATGCTCACTCGAACCAATTTTGGATAACTTGGGCCCACTGACATGGTGTATTGTCCGCCTGGAAAATACCATCGTTGTTGGGGTACCCATCATTGTTTGGGCAGCAACAAAGTGATTACCGGTTAATGGCGTGTTTACGAAGACCAGAGAACCCAAACCGTGTTACGTAAAGACACCCCACACATGTATGGAACCACCACCAGCTTGCGCAATGCCTTGTTGACAGCGTGGGTCTGTAGCCTTCTTGGGCCTGCGCCACGTCAGCTCGTAACAACTGACAGCGTGTTTCATCGGACCACGTCGCATGTTACCAGTCTTCCAGGGTCTAATTACCGTGTTCACGAGCCCAGGTGAGGTTCTGTGTCCAACCGTAAGAGTCTGGGAAAAGGTCCGGCCTGGCCCGTTGTTTTGTTCTCTAAACTAAAAAAGCCCGAACCGTGCAGACCTCTAGTGCAAAGTTAACCATCCTCCGAGATGGGTCCAGGTTCGAATCCTGACGAGGCATGGATAATGTGTTTGTCTTACGCCACTGGCTGTGTCTCTTTCCTGGAACCTGTGGTAAACTTTGTGGTTGCTCACGGTGGTCGTTAACCCCACAAACAAACAAAAAAGATTCCGAGCTGTGCCAGCTCATTACAATTCCGGTTGAACTGGGGTATTCCCTCCCAAATGATCGCGAACATAAGGAAATTGTCTCCAAAGCAGTTTTGGTGATGAGGTAGCTGGCTCAAGGGACGCAATTTTTAAGTGGTGATTTATTCAGCTTTTGGGAAGAAATAAAAGCAGGCGAACCTCGGTTATACATTTTTCTAGGGAATTGCATTGAAACTGTATAAATGTAGAAAAAAAAAAAAAAAAAAAACGCTTAAAAGAAATTTAAAAATGTTAGATACTACTGTGAAATTTATTATTTGAAGGATTGCAAGATATCCTTTAATATCAAACAGAAGTCATCACTCTTTCCACGTTTATAAGTGAGTCACGGAAAAATTACCATCGGCCGCCACTGGCCGCCAAGCCACCTGGCAGGTCGTTTCCTGAAGCCCCGCACAATGCTGGGGATTCACCGAAGATGGCAAGCAGCAACTGAACAAATAACTAGGAGGCGAATGAATAATTAATACAGACAGTCGACGTGGATTAGGAACACGTCAATTCGGGGCCGCTGTGGTGCAGTGGTGGCGTGTCCGGCGCGTGACTGGAGGACCCTGGGTTCGATTCCCGGTGGTGGCCGATGGGAATTTTTCCGTGACTCACTCATAAACGTGGAAAGAGCGGTGATTTCTGTTCGATGTTCCTAATCCACGCCAATTGTCTGTATTAATATCCCTTAATAATGATTTATTTAAAGTCGAATTGGTGGACACACACACACACACACACACACACACAAAGCGTTGCAAAAATCAAACTTCTCGTTCGACAGCTTTTTTTCTGGGTATCCTGGGTGCATCCATTTGAAACGGGAATGCTGGATATTGAAGAACACGAGAACAGAATCGAAACCGGAATGCTGTTCTACTGCGCCACGATATGGTGGAGCCACGAAGTCACGTCTCAGTGTATTTATCAATTTTTAAATAGTGCATGTGTGTGTGTGTGTGTGTGTGTGCGTGTGTGTGTGTGTGTGTGTATTGTGAAATGCGAAACCAGTTTTTCAACCGAATAGAAAGTAAATGACATACCCCTCTGTGATGAGATCGAGGTTCATCTTTGGCTGCACCAAGAAGGAACACAACAACTCTGTCTCAATTCTCTCAAAGTTGTAACACACTGGGTTACGTATAAAAGAGTCAAAGGACCGTTTATCTTTCATAATCTGAAATTCAAATTTTAACGTATAATCGCAAAAAGCGTATAAATGTGTTACATATAACCAAATTGAAAAAGCGATAGAGCCTAAAGTGAAATATCGGACTAACGCAGAATTCCGTATGAAAGTGAAAAAAAAAAAACCGTACAACCGAGGTTCCAATGTAGTAAGTGACCATCTGTAAATTAACTTTCGCTTTTGAGTTTCTGTTTTTATGTAAAATACGTTACGTGTCTGTTATATTTTCATTCTGAACGACACGTCAAAACTTCTTAAGTTGTCTTATCGCTTTTGGCAACGGCTGACAGACAGGCAGAGAGAGAGAGAGAGAGAGTTGAAGGTAAATAAAAAGCCACCGCCCGGTGGCGCAGTGGTCTAAGCGATGGCCTCTGATTATTCGTCCGAAAGGAGTCCGGGTTCAAATCCCGGTTAGGCATGGATGTTGTGTTTGTCTTACGGCACTGGCTCTCTCCCTTCCCTGGAACCAGTGACCCTAAATTAGGGACGGGCGATTGCTTACAGCCCATTAAGTTGCTCACGGGGGTCGTTAAACCTCCAATAAATAAAAATAAAAAGCCACGTCCAGAGTAAAAAGTGTGTGTGTGTGCACGTAGGACGAAATACTGCTTGAAGTAGGACCGCACGTTAGCTTAATATTACTATAGTAAAACATGCTATGTACGTCGAATAAGTGGTACAGTGCAATCCACAAAGTTGGTAATATGACTCGGTCTACGAAGCTGTTGCTATTATTTGTTTAGAAAGGAATCACTTTATTGTCTAAACTGCGTTGTGTTTCTGCAAAGTTGAATTGCAAGTCAACAATCAGCTGCAATGAAGTTCTTTGCATGTTCTGCAAGTTCCGTTTCTTGATGTATCGATCCCTGCGACCGTTGGATGTCATTTAAGTGTTAGTTGTAAACGTTTAAGGTTTAAGTGAGCAATTAGTAATTAGTTAATGCAAATGCCTTAAAAATATTGGATGCTATTTGAAAAACTGTCCAGATGTGCAAACAAATTATATAAAAAAAAAAAAGAAGAATGGAAAAATTCCAACCAGAGGGTAGTCAAAGGTGCGTAGATGGAAATTTTACTGGACATGAAAATTTAGTGGTAAGCAAGTCATTAAAAATTACAGAAGACGTCAGCGAACGTACTATTTAGCCGCCCCGATGGCGCAGTGGTCTAAGCGATGGCCTCTGATCATTCGTCCGAACGGGGTCCGGGTTCGAATCCCGGTGAGGCATGGATGTTGTGTTTGTCTTACGGCACTGGCTTTCTCCCTTCCCTGGAACCAGTGACCCTAAATTAGGGACGGGCGACTGCTTATTGCCCATTGAGTTGCTCACGGTGGTCGTTAAACCTCCAATCAAAAAAAAAAAAAAAAAAAAAAAGAACGTACTGTTTAAGGGGCGAGGAGCTCCATTTTTTACGAAGAAAAGTTCCACGGAAAAGTAAACGAAGTGCAAAACAAGTCGTTCTGCTTCTTCCACGAAAAATACGGTCCAGTGTCTTAGCACCTATTGTTTACTTACTTATCAATACATTTAATTAACAAAGGCACTTTTTTATTTGAGGACGGTGTGTTTCTTTTTTCGTTTGGGAGAGAATAACCTGGTTTTTGGAATGATTCATTACTTACCTGGACTTAAAAAATACCATGTCCTAGATACCTGGGGCATGTAAATTATTGGCCTGGGCAGGTAAATTAAAAATCTAGTTGCTCTGGTCTGGGAACTAAATTTAAAAATAAAATTTGTTTGGAATAGAATTTACTACTAAAAAAAAAACCAGTCGCATTCCTTTTCATTTTACTGCTAATCATCGGAAGTTATATTATTGTTATGGAGTGCCAAGGCCAGAAGAATATCACTTCTTTAATTGTATATCCATCGTAAAAAAAAAACAAAAACAAAAAAACCTCTCACAGACAATGAAATTTGTGCACAAGCAAGGAAGCATCGGATTGAACTGAAATTTTATGGACATAATGACACAGATGAAGGATACACATGATCACAAAAACAGAGCTGCAGGACAATTACAGAGGGAACTGTCGCACGTAGTCCGTTCATCTTCAATAGCGCATCGCACCGCCTCGTGCTGCGATACGTGCAGCAATACGGTCCGGCATGGATGAGAACAGACGCCTTATGTTGTCCTGCGGCAGACTGGCCCACACGTGTTGGACGGTGTGCTCCAAATCCCATATAATGCGGCACGGCAGCAGCTGGCGTTTCAACTGGTCCCACACATGCTCGATAGGCGACATGTCTGGGGAGCGGGCAGGCTGTGGAAGTGTCTGGACATGACGTAGGCAGTCCTAGGCAACCTGAGCCGTGTGCTGGCGGGCATTATCCTGCTGGTATAGCGCACCTGGAATCCTGGCCAGGAATGGGGGCACATGGGGCAGTAGGATCTCATCCACATACCGCTGGCCCGGCAATGATCTACGTACCACTACTAGAGCTGATCGGCTATCGTAGGCTATGGCTCCCCAGACCATAATGTCTGCAGTGGGGGAGATGTGGCACCCGACAGCGAAGTTGGAATTGTGCCATTGACCCGGGGACCTCCACACCCGGACACGATGATCATCTTCCCCCAGAACAAAACGGCACTCATTGCTAAACACCATACGTCGCCAGTCTATGGCGTTCCACGTCTCTCTGGCCGGTCACCACTGCAAACGGAGCAGGCGATGTTACCGTGATAATGGCAGCACACGTAAAAGGTGTTGGAATCGCAGATTCGCTTCCGCAAAGCGTCGGAAAATGGTTCGTGGGCACACAGGAGCCATGGATAGTGGACCACGTCCCCGTGGGATCCGTTCGTGCCTAGCGCACGATTCGTCGATCCCCTCTACCAGTGGTCCTCCTGTTTCGTCCGGAGCCGCTCCGCCGTGTGGCAGTGTCGTCACGTGTTCACTGCTCCCAACACAGTCAGACGGTATGGTCAGAACGATCCACGTGGCGGGCTATACGGCGCGCCCACCACCCTGCGGGTTTCAGCCCGATGATCAAGCCTCTCTTAAAGTCCACAAGTTGCGTAAATCGAAGTCTCTGGCGTCTTCCCGGCATGCTTGTCACTCTGTACTCCTGCTTGCGTCAGCCGGTGCTTTTCACTTTCATGGGGCATCGACTGCACGCGGGTTTACAAGGCTGCTGATTTGTGCTAGCAGCGCCACCACAGGGTGTGCAGTCAAGCGCGATCACACCAAACCTGAATTATTTGCATACCAGCACGCGCTGTAGCTATTTGTAAAGTTTCGCCATTGTAGCATGTTTTCTTCTTGGTGCGCAAATTTCATTGTCCGTGAGTGTAATTGCAGCCAGATGGACATGTGGGATTGCAATGCTATTCAGGAGAAAGGTAAAGGTTACCAGGAATACTAATTGATTAAACATTGAGACTGATATGGGCAATATTTATTGAGCTACAAGCCAATAAGTAGTGTCTCTCAGTATGGCGTCGGGCAGCCATGTTTGCTTACACAGCCTGCTAGACGTCTCGGCATGGAGTTGTACAGATATCCTAACGGTGTCCTGCGATAAGCCATCCCATGCAGGTTGACTCTTCTCACGCAGTTCTTGCAGATTGTGCGGTAGGGTCGAGTGTAGTTAGCGCGTCCAATAGCACCCCGCACATTTTTAATCGACGATAGGTCTGACGATGCAGTTAGCCATGGCAGAGTGTCATTGTTTTGAAGGCAAGCTCTCGAGACAGCAGCAGCATGCAGGCGAGCTTTGTCCTATTGAAAAATCGCACCGAAGTGAACGTTCAGAAAAGGTAGGACCACTGGTTGCAGGACTTAGTTAACGTAATGTTGGGCTGTCAAATTGCCTGTAATGAGCACCAAAGATGATCTGGCATCGTAGGCAATTGCACCCCACACCATGACACCAGGCCTTCTGGACGTACCACGGTGCCTCCACACACGGATTCGTTGGCCAAGACAAAAGCAGGACTCGCCACTGAAGATCACCCGCTGCCATTCTGAGTCGCTCCTTGACAGTCTGGCACGACACTATTGCAGTCTTTGGCTACGACGCAGTGGTGTTAAGGGCAGTTGTAGTATCGATTACACGCACACAGCCCAACACGGTCTGTGTGCGTGTAATCGTACGTCGTGCAGCCGTCTGCCAATGGTGCTGGCACTAATCGGACGATGCATGGAGCGCCTCACTGCTCACTGAATATCCGTTGGGTCACTCCGCGCATGTCGGACGACCCGTCGGTCCTCTCTTTCCGTAGGTTGTTTAGGTCTCCCAGACTCTTCCTGTCGCTGCTGCGTGCCTTGTTTTATCCACTGTCGCGAACAGCGTGCTATGGTGATATCCGCACGACTGGTACAGCGCGTGGCGATAAGACCATCTCGCTTCCCGGAGCCTGTCGATGCGGCTCCTCTCGAACTCCTCCAACTGCCCGAATTGCTTCCGAACTTTTCTCCACGGCAAACTTCACTTGCAAAGGATGCAACCAACACAACAGCACGAGTTAAACTGGCAAACAAATGCCACGGGACGACCTTATATAACCAGTCGTGCACAGCGTTACGACCCCTCCTTGCTTGCGTGACATGCGCGGCCGAGCGTGATACTTGAATCATTTGCATGTCTCACGATGTCAAACCTACCCACCAAGTTTCATTCCTGTCGGTTGCTTCCTTCTGGGTGCAACTATTTTTTAACGATAAGTGCATTATGCTCTAGGGCCAGAGCATAATACACTCATCGTTAAAAAAAACAGTTTTGTAAATGCTCTTGGAACCATATGTGTAGTTTTGCTTCAAATGTTGTTTATAGACAGACTGCTTGCTTCTGATGGAACTAGCCTCCGGTGTTTAGTGACAAAGGCCGAAAACTTCAACAAAAAGGAACATGGCAGAATCAGGAAATTTCTCAAATACCAATTTCATCATCATACCGTTTCATACATCTCAAAACTTGAGCATCTTTCAGCACCTTAAAACGTGAGATACACTCTTTTGTGCTTTGAACATTTTGAATACAGAACCTTAAAACGGAAATGCAAAACATGTAAAAAAAAATCATATTTTTTAACTTTAAAAGAAAGCAGGGTTCTGATTTGTTATCTTGAAAGATAAATTTTCCTGGGATGAAGCTTTTACTACCTGGTCAGGTAAATACTGTAATTTCTGCACATGCCCAGTTTGGCATGTATAACTTTTCAGATATATTTCCAGCCCTGTTTACTACTCACCCCAGGTAATTGCGAGTGTACGATATTCGTTTATATGTTTCGAAAACTGAAAGATTCAGATGCATAGCGCAAACTAGGTGAATTCTGTGCTTTTTTTCTTTTTTTCTCCCCGGTAGAATTTCTGCCTTGTACAATGTCGCCTGTTTGCACTAGTAAGTTTTCTCTGATTGGGTGGACTACTACCGTCTCAGCACGATATTACAAGGTAAAAACACTTTAATGTAAAAGCACCATAGTTAAAAACATTTACATAAAAGTTAAAATTAAACAAGTTAGTAAAATCATGCAATGCATTGATTATGATACGCTTTCCAACATACCAGAAATTATCACTCAAGTTATGAGGATAATGGCTGTCGAATAAATCTCGCTCCTGTGTCCTGACCTTTGACCCCATTCCGATGATATTCAACAGAACCGGTTCACTATACCTCCGGAACAACATGATAACGTTTTGTCGCAATCGAAACATTTTTGGTAAGTTATGATGCACAAGGGCAAGGAATGGATCCCACTCTAGTGTCCTGGCCTTTGAGCCCATTTCGCCCATTTTCAATAGGGTTCGTGCCCAGGTGGTTCCCTACCACATACTAAAATTTCATCGAAATCGAACCATATTTACGCATGTTAGGACGCATAAAGGCAGTGGTATGGATTCCGCCTTTATGCTCTGACCTTTGACCCCATTTCACCCATTTTCAATAGGGTTCGTTCCCAGGTGGTTCCTTACCAAATACTAAAATTTCATCGAAATCGAACCATATTTACGCAAGTTATAACGCATAAGGGCAATTTAATGGATCCTACTTTTATGGCGTGACCTTTGACCCCACTTCACCCATTTTCAATAGGGTTCGTCCCCTGGTGGTCCCCTACCACATACTAAAATTTCATCGAAATCTAACCATTTTTTCGTGAGTTATCGTGCCGACAGACAGACGGACGGACGGACAGACGGACGGAAAAAGCTGGAGCATATACGCTTCTTCAACCTACGGTTGGAAAGCGTAAACAAGAACTTTCGAATCCGCATCAGACTCTTCATCAGGTGTGGATCATATTATGCGAGCAGTGGGTTAAATACATCGAAACAGGGATATGGCGTATATTGTCATGAAGGGCATGCGCACTATTGGTGAATCACCGTGATTTTACGGTGACCCATACCTGATGAAGAGTCCAATGCGGATTCGAAAGTTCTTGTGTAATTTTAACTTTTATGTAAATGTTTTAGCTATGGTGTTTTTACATTAAAATGTCTTTACCTTGTAATATCGTGTTGAGACGGCAGTAGCCCCCCCCCACTCCCAATCTACAACGCAAGCACGAAACATTTTATGGAGTTCAAGTTTCCTCTGATGGAAAGGAAATGTAACGGAAAAGCAAATTTTGTGCTTGGAATCCATTAAAGCATGATTTTTAAATTGATCCTCTTGATCAGAAGCGATGGAGGTTTCAGAGACGCGGATCAATAAAAATCTCATTCTGATCAAAACATAATCGTTACCGTTTGTGGAGTACTTTCTGAAGCGACACTGAAAAATTTGAGATATTCTCGTTACGCTGTCATTCATCACAGAGCATTATGATGATGTTCTATGTGCACAAATGTATTTCAGTTTTAATTTCACTCTTAAAATGTTTGCTAAGCTTAAGTGTGTTCTCCATATGATATGAGAAAGAAAAAAGAAGAAAATAAAATAAAGTGAACCGCACTTTATTTTATTTCTGATTTTACTTTCTGCTCAACAGAATATGAGAGTACTTTCCCAAACGCAAGCACTCTGAAATTTGCGTAAAAGTTACGTTCCACAAACTTTGCGTTGCCCGTATTTCGCGAGGCGCAAAGTGGCGAACACTTTGCATATAGGTTTTATTTTGTATGTACAAAACAAAGGTATTTTGTTCGTACTCGTTGCGCAGTGGAGATGTTAGCCATGGCTTCTGAACATTTGTCCCGATGAAGGCATGGGTGGTAGTGCTAAGTTCGGGCTCGACTTAAGAGCCCGAGCTCGAGCCCGATTTATGTCAGCCCGAGTCCGTCCGAGCCCAAAGTACAATATATTGACAAAAGTCACCGGACACTCCTTCAAAAGCAAATAACAGATGCACGGCGTTGTTAAGATGCGCGGTACATCTGCAAACGGTATAAAAACAAGCCGGCACATGACCGCGATCATATCGCACTGTGAGGTTGAGTGAAAATGTCGCGGTGGGAGAGAACCGACTTTGAGAAAGGAAAGATTGTTGGGTGTTATGTTAGTGGGTTGTCCATAAGAGAAACCGAGAGGCATTTAAACATACCCAAGTCAATTGTTTTGGATGTACTGAATAAGTGGAAGACACATGGCGTGCCTGAAGCAGCAAAACGTGCCAGCAGACCAAAGAAAATCAATGGTAGAGGACATCGAAGCCTCAGGAAAGTCGTTACAGCTAATCGACGGAGTACTGCACAAGACCTCAGTGTGCAGGTGAGTAAAAATGCTGGAACCTCGGTATGCACACGTAGCATTTGCAGAGAACTTCATTTTATGGGTTACCGTGGTCATATGGCTGCTCATAAGCCTTTCCACTCGGAATGCTACTCGTCTCTTAGCATCTCCACTCGGAATGCTACTCGTCTCTTAGCATCTCCACTCGGAATGCTACTCGTCTCTTAGCATCTCCACTCGGAATGCTGCTCGTCGTTTAGCATGGTGTAAATAACATTTATCGTGGATCGTAGATCAGTGAAAACGGGTCCTATGGACTGATGACACCAGATATACACGATCCGTGCGTGGGTATGGCGGCAGCCCGGGTAACGCTATTTACCACAGCGTACTGTTCCTGCGGTCAAGTTTGGAGCTTGCAGTGTACTCGTGTGAGAGTGTTTTTCGTGGTATGGTCCCGGCCCATTGATTATTGTGGACAAACTTGTTAATCAGCACGTCTACCTTGATATTCTGGACAATTATGCCCTACCAACTCTTTGGCAATACTATGGAACCGGGCTTGTTGGTACCAGCAGGATAATGCACCAAGCCATAAAGCAAGGACTGTTATGGGGTTGTTTGACGATAATTCCGTATCGTGTGTGGACTGGCCGGCACAGAGCCCTGATCTTAATCCCATATAGCACGTATGGGAGGAATTAGAGCGCTGCATAATAAGTTTGGAACCAATGCCAACTACTAAGCAACAGTTAGCGGCAGCATTATCTATTGAATGGAAGCGCATATACCTATCGCTGTGTTCCAAAACCTTGTCGAAAGCATGTCTCGGAGGGTCAGTGCATGCAATTAAGGCCAAAGGTGGACCAACGCCGTACTAATGTATGTCAATAAATGCTATGCTGTGTTTCTCTTCTAGGTGTCCGGTGACTTTTGTCAATATAGTGTATGTTAGCCTGAGTCCGTCCGAGCGCGAAGTATGTCAGCCCGAGTCCGTCTGAGGCCGAAGTATGTCAGCCCGATTCCGTCCGAGGCCCTATGTCAACCCGAGACCGAATTTTATCGAGAAATAGATCCAAACTGGAACGAACCGTAAAATTGTAGCTTCAGGTACTAATAAAGGGAATCTCTTTTTACAGACTTTCACTGTCCTCCCCCCCCTTCCATTAACAATGTCTTTGTAAACTATGGAGTGGGAAAGGGACATCTATCTGCTTCTGTAACACAGCTACTCGGGTTTCTTTGGCCGTTCGTTTTCTTCTAAATTGCTTAAAGCAGTCAAACATTCGGCTAAATCGGGCTGCCCTGAAATCTACGTATGTTGCTCAATAAATTTAGCCGGAAACTGTTTAAATGGGGGGGGGGGGGGGGAGGCGGCGAAATTTCGACGGAATGGTGTCTGCTATTTATTATCTACAGTTCTTGAGGAAATTTTTCCTTTTCCACAAAAATCCACTAATGCGTGGCCTATGTCATTTGCTCCCCAAGCCCAAAATAAACAGCCCTCCTCAGTCCGCAGTTCCCTCTCAGACCCAGTCGTAGAAGAATTTTCTTTATCAACTGGGAAGTACAATGAAAGTCTCGTATGCTGAATCAATACAATATCACAGTTAAATAAACAAACAAGTTAGTAAAATCATGCAATGCATTGATTATGATACGCTTTCAATATACTAGAAATCATTACTCAAGCTATTACTCAAGTTATGAAGAAAATGGCTGTGGAATAAATCTCACCCCTGTGCCCTGACCTTTGATCCATTTGGATGATATTCAACAGAACTGGTTCAGTATATCTCCGAAATAACATGATAAAGTTTTGTCGCAATCGAAGCAATTTTACGTAAGTTATGATGCATAAGCGCCATGGAATAGATCCTGCTCTTACCTTTCACCCCATTTCCAATAGAATTCGTCCCCAAGAAGGTCCCTACAACATACCACCATTTCATCCAAATCGAAACATTTGTACGTAAGTTATGAGTCATAATGGCGATGGAAGTGATTCCGCTCCTATGTCCTGACCTTTGACTCCCATTTCGCCAATTTTCAAGAGGGTTTGTCCCCAGGTGGTCTCCTACCACATACTAGAATTTAATCGAAACCGAACCCTTTTTACGTTAGTTATGACGCATAAGAGCAGTGGAATGGATCCCGCTCTTATGTCCTGACCTTTGTCCCCATTTCGTTCGCTTTCAATAGGGTTCCTTTCCAAGTTTTCCCCAAACACATACTAAAATTTCATCGAAATCGAACGATTTTTATATGCAAGTTATCGTGCGGACGAACATACGCACACAACGCGTGACGTAATGAGGAAGATGGGAATCGCGACCATCTGCTAGCAAGGTGTGACGTCATAAAACTTTAATGGGATCCACAAACAACGCGTGACGTAATGAGATAGATGGCATGACCGCGCGCCAACATCTAATGGGCGACGCCATGACACCACACTACAAATTTGGTAATTCGGGGTGGTTATTTAGCCCACTAAACAAATTTTCTGAAAGTCGAGATCAAGCTAAATCAATTTCTAGTACCAGAAAACGGTAGGTTAACGACTTTCATCAAAATCCTTAGAGCCGTTTTCAAAATAAAATTTACATACATACAAGAATTGCTCCTCTAACAGTGAACGTCAAGTAATTTTGCTTCCTGTACTTCGAATGGAAAAATTTCTGTACACATTTTCTTCCCAAGTAATGCGTTCCCAAGGATGAAAATTTGAACATCGATTAAAATAGGTTCATTTTATAACTTGGAATACTTAATATTTTCTAAAACATAACCATAATTATGCAATCCAACATTTGTTTGTCTACTGACGTCGTCAAAGTACATGTTGCGCCATCCTTTTCTGGTTTCAACACCACCAAAGGAAAAGTTATTGATTTTTAATGTAAATATGGTTATGTTTTAGAAAATATTAAGTATTCCACGTTGTAATAAAGTTATTTTAATCGATGTTCAAATTTTCATCCTTGGAAACACATTAATTGTGAAGGAAATGTGTACAAAAGTTTTTCCATTGGAAGTATAGGAAGTAAAATTACTTGACGCCCACCTTAATAATATGGGATAAGAGCGATGGAATGGATCGCATTCCTATGTCCTGACCTTTGACCCCATTTCGTCCACATTCAATAGGGTTCGTCCCCAGGTGGTCCCCTACCACATACTGAAATTTCATCGAAATCGAACCATTTTATGCACGTTATGACGCATAAGAGCAATGGAATGCATCCCGCTCTTATATCTTAACCTTTGACCTCACTTCACCCATTTTGAACAAGATTCGTCCCCAGGCGGTCCCCTACCACATACTAGAATTTGATTGAAATCGAACCATATTTACACAAGTTATGACGCATAAGTGCAATGGAATGATCCCGCTCCTACGTCGTGACCTTTTACCCCATTTGTCCCATTTTCAATAAGGTTCGTCCCCAGGTGGTCCCGTACCACATAGTAAACTTTCATTGAAATCGAACCATTTTTACGCAAGTTATGACGCATAAGGGCAATGGAAGGATCCCCGCTCCTACGTCGTAACCTTTGACCCCATTTGTCCCATTTTCAATAGGGTTCGTCCCCAGATGGTCCCCTACCACATACTAAAATTTCACCGAAATCGAACCATATTTACGCCAGTTATCATGCGGACAGACGGATGGACGGACAAAGCTGGAGCTATACGCTTCTTCAACCTACGGTTGGAAAGCGTAAAAAAAGAACATCATGAACCGTAGTAAATATAGTGCAGCCCGACCCCGGTTCGGGCCTGTGCTGGGATTCGGACTTTCGTGCTCGGTCTGTCTTTGGCACTGATGGGTAATATGTTTGTCTAACGCAGTGGTTTCAAACTCGCGGGCCGCATGTGGCCCTGAGCCAACTGCTTTGCGGCTCGCATGAATGATTACAAAATAGAAATAAATCGCCCTTTTTTCAAGTACACTATCTACCAACAAGTAATTGGACACACCTGCAATCGAAGATATCTGCGGTCCTGATACACTTCACGGCCGCCACCGTTAAATATCGTGTGGGAAACAACAACGCAACCAGTCGCATGCAAGATGCCACACAGTTCGGAGCTCTCTGATTTCGAGAAAGGTGTAATCCTGGGGTATCACAGAAATGGCCGATCCATACGAGACATATCCAGCGAGTTGAAGTACCCAAAATCGACAGTGGCGTACGTGATTGGCAAGTGGAAGATGAGAGGTGACTGTCGGAATGTGCCCCGACCCGGCAGACCCACAAAACTGGGAGTTAGAGACCGACGGGTGTTGGCCAGAGAAATTCGGAAGAACCGCACCAAATCGATGGGCCACATCCGCGAGAAGTTTCAACAGGCATCCAGGAGTGTTCTTTCGATGAATACCATCCGTAAGGAAGGCCATCTGCTCGGTTATCATGGACGTGCTGCCGCCCACAAACCTTTGATCACCAAGTCCAATAGCGCTGCTCGGCTAACGTGGTGCAAAGAACGTCGACAGTGGACCGTTGAACAGTGGAAACAGGTTCTCTGGAGCGACGAATCAAGGTTGACCCTCTACCGTTCGGATGGCAGGGTAAGGGTTTGGCGTCTGCCTGGAGAACGCCTCCTGCTGGAATGTTTTGTGCCAACTGTGAAGTTCGGCGGCGGTGGAATTATGCTAGGGGGTGTTCCTCCTGGTATGGCACGGGACCCTTGGTCGCAATTCCTGGTAGACAAAACGCCGAGACCTACTGCACCATTTTGGATGACCCTGCTCTTCCTACGTTGTGGCAGTTTTACGGGATGGACCCATGTTACTTTCAGGATGATAATGCCACCTGTCATGTTGCGAGGTCCACCATGGCTTGGTATGGTGACAATGGGGTTAATTGAATGGACTGGCCTGCGCAGAGCCTATCGAGCACCTCTGGGACGAGTTGGAGCGTCGACTTAAGGGGTGCCTCACCGTCCTAAATCGGTGAAGGAACTGACCTGTCTTCTCCAAGCCGAATGAAAGAAAATACCGCTAGCCGTCGCACACCGCCTGGTTGAGAGTATGCCCCGGAGGGTCGCAGCTGTAATCGCCGCTCGTTGAGGCTCCACCAACTATTGAAGGTGAATAAACTTCGTTTTCCTTTGCTATCACAGGTGTCCAATTACTTGTTGGTAGATAGTGTATATTATAATACATACACATGTGTATATTAAATATAATATAAACATAGTAATTCTTGGCAAAGCCATCCGCTTTATAAGTACCAAGTTTATTTACGAAGAATGTAACTGTATGGCGGTTTGAATGTTTCAAAGACATGGAAAATATTTTCAATGTATTCAAGTCTTCATTTTCCTATAATGCCGACAACGCACCTGAAGAACATCAGCGTGAATTAATAGACTTTCAGTGTGATGTTTTCCCAAAAGAAAAATTCAACAGCTGCAATCTAACAGAGTTTTACCAGTTAGTTTCAAAGGACAAGTGCGTAAACATTCATAACCTAGCTGCACGGGTTCTGTCTATGTTCCGAACAACATACTCATCTGAACAGTTTTCATGAATGAATCAAGTAAAATGTCTTGAAAGGAATAGATTAAGTGACAGTCACTTATGCTCACTTTTGAAAGCATGTTCAAACGACATTATTCGAAATATTGGTAAGTTAGTGGCAAATAAGCGAGCCCAAGTTTGTGGTCAGAACATGTAATATTTTCTGTACCGTGTACAGTTGGTAAAATGTGATTGTATTAAGATTTAAGTGAAAAAAAGAATTGTTTCGTGATTGTTTTTAGTGATTGGCGAAGCATTTGTTTTTACTATTTACCGATTATTAGAAATAATATCCCGCTCTGGCGCCAAGCCAATGGTGTAGTTTTGTAAAGTTGATATTTATTTATTAGAAATTTATTAATGTTAATGCGGCCCCCTACATTCCTCCAAAACTGGAAAGTGGCCCTTCCAAGGGTCAGAGTTTGAGACCACTGCTAGCGGCACTATACTCCGAGTCAATCTAAGAGTGTACCACCATGTAGGGTGCGAAATAGCTACCTCCGTTACGAAAAGCAGTCCCTAGAGTTTTGAGCGAAAACCAGTAAAATTATTGCTCAGAATCCATTTTTGGTTGCTCAGCAATCAGACAAAAGTGCCATCTAAAAAAGTTCCAGAAGTTAGTGCGCTTTTGTGGGCTTAGGGTATGTCGGTCCAGGCTGCTTCCACACGTTGCCACAGTTCATCAGGCGTAGCCGCGAGTGGTGCTTGCCGGGCCACTCAGTTGCCGATCAGCGACCAGACGTGTTCGATGGGCGACATATCGGGAGAACAAGCGTGCCACGGCAGCAGTGACACCTGGTGGGCCGTGAGGAATTGTTGCACGATGCGTGCCACGTGCGAGCGCGCATTGTCCTGTTGAAACGTAGCCGCTGGCAGGTCCTGCAGGTAATGGAGGACTACAGGCTCCAAAACGTCGGAGATGTAGCGGTGGCTGTTGAGTGTACCGGCGATGCGTACCAGAGGGGTGCGGGCGTCATATCCAATTGCGCCACTAACCATAACGCTAGGCGACGGACCGGTATGGCGATGCATAATACAGGCGTCATGCAGTCTCTCGCCGCGGTGCCGCCTCACGCGGATCCGACCATCGTGGTGTTGCAGGCAGAAGCGAGATTCGTCGGAGAAGACAATGTCGTGCCATTCCGTAGTTCAGGTGCGGCGTTCAACGGCCCACTGCCGCCGCACTCACCGGCGGTGTAACGTCAATGGTAATCGGAGCAATGGGCGTCGTGCGACAAGTCCTCGCTCCTGCAGACGACGTCGAACGGTACGTGCTGACACAGGTTGTTGCGCAACACACCCTATTTTCTGCGCTAACGTTCGTGATGTGGCGGTGCGAGCCGTCAATGCCCGCTGCACAACATGCCGGTCCTCTCGTTCGGTGGTGTGCCGCGGCTGCGGCAATAGCTCACGTCGGTCCGTCCGTCCCTCCTGCACCCACTGAATTCATACTCGCCTCACTGTGACTGGATGTCGTCCCACACGGGCGCCGATGTCTCGGTATGATAAACCGCTGTCGCGATAAGCCACTATTCGTGTAACTCCGAAACGTGCTGGAATGACTGCTGTATTCTGCGACGAGGCATCAGGAAGCTTCCCACGCACAGGTCCTACAGCATAACACACTTCCACTACTTACACCCCGCCTTCTGTGCACCCTTCTTATAGCGCTTCTCGGTGGCGTGCCGGGCCGGGCGCACATGGTTTGCATATGTCCGGCAATGCTAATCGTTTGCATGTCCTCTCGCGGGCGACGCATGCTGCGATTTTCAGGCCAATTGGATGCTTCCTTCTTGGTGTTGCATTTTGGGTGGCCAGTAGTGTATTTGCTTCTAAACATTCGATTGAAAAAAGTATTTCACCTTTTGATTCCATTTATGCCGAAGAGTGTTTTAGATATAGTTACTTTTTCGAATGACGCATAGATTTTCCACTAGGGGGCGTAAAAGTAAATTACATTTTTCCCGATAACTGTTCTTCTAAAACTCAGATTTGAAAAAAAAAAAAAATTCAGTGGATGCACCTCCTGATGGAAAATCTTTTGTATATAATTTCAAATTTTTGGTAAAGAATACTTAACACCTAAGCCACCAGGGTGCTTAGGTGTTAATTTTTGCTTCAGATGTATTTGCCATAAAATCTGAGCTTCTAAAATATCGATTGAAAAAATTCTTTCGTGGACTGAGGCCACTCTCATCTATAAACATTTTCTGAATATTTTCTTCGTAAAATATTCCACAGTTTCTCCGCCAGGGGGCGTAGATGTATATCTTATTTTTGTCAATATCTGTACTTCTAGGAGTCCGATTTGAAAAATTCCTTGTTTGTTGGATAGTGTTTTCAGTGTGACATGTTTTTAATATAATTTCAAAATTTTCAAGCAATTCATAGACTTTCCGCTAGGAGGCGTAGAGGTAAATTGCGTTTCCCTCTATATCTCTGCTTCTAAATCTCTGATTTGAAACATTCTTTCTGCACCGGATACAGCTCCTGATTTGAAATCGTTTGCACATAATTTCTAATTTTTGTATAAAAATGTTTTGGCCACCAGGGGGCGTAAATCTTAATTTCCGCTTCTGATATATTTGCAGCAAAATACGAGCTTCTAAATTCTCGATTGAAAAAATTCGTCGTTTGTAGACCGATAGTACTCAATGTCGACAAACCTTTTAGGAACATTTTCTTCTTGAAATAATGCATGGTTTCTACGCCAAAAGGCGTAGATGTATATCTTATTTTTGTCAATATCTCTACTTGTAGGAGTCCAATTTGAAAAATTCCTTCTTTTTTGGATAGTGTTTCTGATGCGAAATGTTTTCTTTATAAATTCAAAAGTTTCAAGTAAATCATAGACTTTCCGCTAGGAGGCACAAAGGTACTTTGCGTTTTCTGCGTTATTTCTGCATCTAAAACTCCGATTTGAAAAATTCTTTCTATATCGCATACTAGACCTGATGGAAAATATTTTTCACATAATTTCTAATGTTTGGTAAAGAATGGTTTGGCGACCAAGGGGCATAAGTGTTAATTTCTGCTTCTGATGTATCTGTAGCAAAATCTGGGCTCCTGAAAACTCGACTAAATTTTTTTTCTTGAACCGATAGTGCTCTTATGTAAATACCTTTTGAGAATACTTTCTTCCTAAAATAATGTATGGTTTTCCCACCAGGGAACTTAAAGTCGCATCTTATTTTTGTCGATATCTCTGTTTCTAAGAGTCCGATTTGAAAACTTCTTTCGGTGTTGGAGAGCGTTTCCGGTGCGAAATGTTTTTCATATAAATTCATGTTTTTCTTAACGCACAAATCTGCAACCAGAGGGCGTAAGCTCACGATTCCGTTTACAGCAATATCTGAGGGATTAAAACCCCGATTGAAGAACATCTTTCTTCCGTCAGATACTATTGTTTTCCATACCGGTTCCATTGACTTTGAATAGCTTTGATAAATTTAATTTGTGTCAGAACGGATTCAAAAGACGTGCTTATTGCACCCGAAAATTCGGTGTCATCTTTCTTGTTTATTTTTTTGAATAGATTTGCGATAATTTTTCTGTAGAATGATTTATCACAAATTGAGTATTTTTTCATTGCGATTTTTCGGAGCAACAGAAATGCTTTGGAATTTGAGTTATTTTTAAACTGACAATGACTTTCAATTAACTTTAAGAAAAGGTGAAATGTACTGCTTTAAGTAATATTTTTTCACAAAACACCTAAATATAAAATTTACTGTTGATAGCTATAATGAAAAGCTTTTGATTTAAGGGGTCCACAGACATAGGCATACAATCAATTGTACAATATTTTAAATGCGCGATGTCTTACGGTAACACAATACACAGGTGGCCATAAAGTCTTTCCCACATTAAAAAAAATAATATAGAAAAATATATTACAGGTACAAGAAAGGGATTGCACGACAATGATGATGCACAAGTAAATATTTTGTTCCAGCGTCAGTACACCTCTAAGTGAGTGCCATTTCTGGCCGGTAGGGCATCTAAGCGATATTCAATTTCACGCCATGTTTTGTTTAACATCTCAGCAAAGACTGAACCAGTAACGTCCATTATTCTGCTCTTCAGCTTCTCGACATCCGGAACACTGCTAAAGAAAACTTGGTCTTTCACATAACCCTACAGGAAAAAGTCAAGAGGGGTTACAACGGGCGATCGAGGTGGACATGTCATGGGACTATCGCGGCCAATCCATCTGCCCGGAAATATGGCATTCAGGAACTCCCGAACAATTATTGACCAATGTGGTGGAGCACCATCTTGTTGGAAAATAACCGAAAGTTGGTGTGCATGCAACTGAGGTGCTACAAAAAGTTCCAGCATGTGCAGGTACACGTTACATATTACCGTGGGCTCTGTAAAAAAAGAAGAATCCGATGATTCTGTCATGCATAAGGCCATCACCATACGTTCACTTTCGGGCTAGCCCTGTGTTGTTCGGTGAAATAATGGAGATTTTCTGATCCCCAGATTAGCACACTCTGCCTATTTACTGTACCGGAGACGTGGAATGTGGCTCCATCTGAGAAACAGACACACTGCAGATAATCACTGTCGTAAGCTATGCGCTGCAACATCTCCTTCGCAAACGCAGCACAGCGATTCTGGTCATCAGGCTGAAGAGCTTGAACGATATATACCTTATAAGCATAGAGACGAAGACGTTTGTGTAAAATTTTGTGAACCGTGGCACGGAAAATTCCAGTTTCCAGTGAAGTACGACGAATGGGTTTCCTGGGGCTTCGCAGAAATGTCTGCTGAACAGCTGCAGCTGTCTCTTATGTAACCGTGTAACCGGTGGCCTGCCCGCTCGGGGGAGATCGCTAACACTACCTGTCGCTTTAAACTTTTCATACAAAGCTTTTATGCTTTCCAACCGTAGGTTGAAGAAGCGTATATGCTCCAGCTTTGTCTGTCTGTCTGTCCGTTAGTCTGTCTGTCTGTCCGCACGATAACTCGCGTAAAAATGGTTCGATTTCGATGAAATTTTAGTATGTGATAGGGGACAACCTGGGAAGGAACCCCATTGAAAATGGGATCAAAGGTCAAGACATAGGAGAGGATCCAGTCCATCGCCCTTATGCTTCATAACTTAAGTACGAATGCTTCGACTGCGACAAAACCTAACTATGTTGTACTGAACAGGTTCTGTTTAATATAATCGAAATGGGGTCAAAGGTCATGGCATAGGAGCGAGATTTATTTCACAGCCATTATCCTCATAACTTCACTAAAAATACTTCTATTGCGACAAAACTTTTGTATGTTGCTCCGGAGGTATACTGAACCAATTCTGTTTAATATAATCGAAACGGGGTCGAAGGTCAGGGCACAGGAGTGAGATTTATTCCACAGTCGTAATCCTCATAACTTTACTAAAAATACTTCTATTCCTACAAAACTTTAGTATGTTGTTCAGGAGGTATACTGAACCATTTCTGTTTAATATTATCGAAATGGGGTCAAAAGTCAGGCCACAGGAGCGAGATTTACTCCATAGCCATTATCCTCATAACTTGAGTAATGAATTCTAGTATGTTGGAAAGCGTATCATAATTAATCAATGCATTGCATGATTTTACTGACTTGTTTGGTCTGGTGGTGGTCGTCTGTAATCTTTTCTGAAATGACGCTGGACAGTAACCGCCGATTTGATCTCATTGAACCACAACACGCACGCCCCTTTTTCTTGCATGGAAGCCGTTATCGATGAAATGCTCCTCTTATTCAGTAGTAGTGCTCAACTAAAGTACACACAAAAAAAAAGCTTTAGGAGTGCTGCTATATTATGTTGCCAATCATTTTATTTTAACTTACATAGATTTTTTTTTATTAATTTTTGTAATGTGGAAAGACATAGCTGGTGCACAAAATGAGGGTGAGGGGAAAAAATATCCTGTGCCACAATGTCCAAAATTTCATGCAATATGCTATCTACAGTATCCGACCTCGCTACAGAACTTCAAAAGCAGATCCTTCGACAGACAATTAAAATTTAACAGTTAATCAGACCTCAAGTACTCTCATGATATTGCGATATGCTATATCGCAATATCGGATCCCGCTACAGAACTTCAAAATCAGTTCCTTTGACAGAAGAGTGAAATCTAACAGTTAATCAAACAGCAAGTATTCCCGCGGATCGTTCCTATTATCGGAAATTTTCTGCCATATGGATACGGAAAAAATGAGAGCAGCATTTCCGTTAATATACGAGAGGAGCTGCTGAAAGTATTTCGAAAATTCAGAATTTTCCATTAACACATCTTAAAAACGCAATTTACCATCAATATAAGAAAGGAATTGCCGAAAGGTTTCTGAAAACTCAGATTGGGGAGGGGGGGGGTACGAGAAATACGGGAAGTTCAGGTCCCCCCCCCGTTATTTCGCAGAAAAAGTTGTATCAGAGACATGCTCCGTTCATTCGCGAAAGGAATCGCTGCGGAAAGTGTCTTGTGAATTATTTCAGAAAGTTTTTAACATTGCATAGAATTCGAGGCAAAATTAATAAATACTCAATAACAATAAAAGGATGACTTCGCACAATACGTCAAATGAAATGAGAAAACTCACAGTCTATGTACGATATTTAATAAAATACGAAAGATATTTACAATTAAAATACCCCACTAGCACTTTCGATGATGGGGTAAATGTTACCCGAAAGTGCTAGTGGGGTATTTTAATTGTAAATATCTTTCGTATTTTATTAAATATCGTACATAGACGGCGAGTTTTCTCATTTCATTTAATAAATACCCAATTGTTGGCATACCTAAAAATGAACTGATTTTGTGACTTTTATTGAGCGGAGCTCTCTCTTTACGAGACTCGAGACAATTACTTGTTCGGGCATAGGTACGAGATCACACATCCGATTACCGTGATTTTTTGCATGCGATTGGACACCGTCCATGGTCAGGTTTTGACACCTTCCGATTTCCGAATTTCCGTGTCATTGAGGAATAATCGTCCAAAAACTTGCATTTTTAGGGTTTTTTCGGGTTTTGAAAAGGGGTCGTTTATTTCCTATCTCCTCCAAAGATCTTCAGCCGATCGCGGTGACACTTGCCACAGAGAAAGGAAAGGAGATGGTGAGTGCCATTGGGGTTGGTGATTGGTCGTGTCGTATAAAAATGACCAGTAGAAAACTGACCAATTTTAATAGTAATTGAAAAAAATCCGCTCTATATACGAGATTCGAGACATTTAGATTACGGCATGACATATCCGATCACCGTGATTTTTAGCATGCGATTTGAACATCGTTCATGGTCAGGTTTTGACGCCTTGCGATTCCCGAAATTCCGTGTAATTGAGGAATTACAGTTAAAACTAGATGGCCTTTTTTTTACTTGAACGGTCTCACGAAAGTCTGCTCACTAACATTAATTTAAAAATTTAAAATAATCGTTTGAATTAAAAAACGAAGAAATGGAAAGACTCCGTTTGTTAGCTCAACACTTGCTTAATCTATAATAATGAAAGGAAGTTTGTGTGTGTGTGTGTGTGTGTGTGTGTGTGTGTGTGTGTGTGCCTTTCGCGATACAAAATGAAAAACGTGGTTCCCAATCTGAGTGTGTCTTTCCGCTTTGCTTACATTCTACCTGATCACAACTAGCGTGAAGAAAAGTAGTTCATGAAAAATTTTAGGCATTTCTTTTTTAGAATGTTTCGTACTTTTGTTCTGGAAGTCATAAATTTTACGCGTTCGTTTTTTAGAATTTGTTATAATAGACGCCTGAATGAGCTCAGATTTTGCAATAGCTTCGCTCAAAATTTGTCAACTGTACTCGAGTTATCGGTTACCGTTGGCGGCTTGTCCATGCTCAGATTGGAATGAAAATGAAATTTAGCGTCATGTTTCGCTGTACAAAATATTTTAGAAAAATGCATGCATTTTGATTAGGTATGTATAAAATAATGCAGCTTATGCTTAGTGCTGTTGCAGTTATTGTTTTGTAACCTAGAAGAATATATAAATATGATTTTAATTTGTTCAAATTATCTATTTTCAGAACTTATGCTGTGCACCCGAGGAACATTCACTCTTCTGATGGAGCTGCGCATGTGGTGCAGAACGCACCATAGGGATCACAGGATGGCGTGACGATTCCCCGCTCATTCACTGTGCACTATGCCTGCTCTGTGGAGAAGGGTGGTTGTGCTACTTGTAGTGGTGATAGCCGTGCTTCAGGTATTCACTTTTTTTTTTAACAAGTAGTGTTGTTGCCTTACAGCAACCATAAGAAATAAGTGATTTTTTCCTTGCGTCTTAATGATTTCGAGGAAGTCATGGTATTAAATTTTGCAAACTGCGTACTCACTGGTGGAATAATGAACTTGCAGTTTCATCAGGGCCGGATTTAGCGTTCGTGGTGCCCGGTGCGCCAATACACTGATGTGCAAAAGTTAAGCATAATCAACAAAAAAAAAAAAAAAAAAAATGTTACCCGTGTGGAAAGTAGTATCGTCCACAAACGACGTATATAGAGAGGCAGATATTTCCGCAAGCTTAGGTAGCATTTGCAGGTCAGGTGGCAACTTATTAGGATTTCAGCGATTTCGAACGTGGAGGCGCAGGGAGATGGGCCACTCCATCTCGAAAATTGCCACGAAATTTGGATTTACGCGGTCAACAATTTCAACTGTGTAGGTGTACTACACAAACTCGGGGAGAAAAAGTCCAGAGTGCAAGACCGATGTGGCCTTATAAAGCCCTGAACCATTGTGGACAGCGGCGTCTGGGGCCTCGGGTGGCCTAGTGGTCAGTGTTCGTGACTGCCATGGAGATAACCTCAGGTTCCATCCTGGGCAAGTACGAACGTTCGAACCGTTAAATACCCGCCGTGCGACGGATGGGCACGTTAAGCCGTCGCACCCCGGGCACTGCCCCTCCCTCCGTAGTAAATAAGGGCGTCTTCTACCTCGCTTCCGTGTGACTTTCCTATCGGTCACTCTATCCCAAATCTCCTAGCTTCATATTTCTAAGGGTTGTTTAAGACCTTAGGTCAGACACTCCCTTCCTAAAATATTCTAAGTATAATATGATCTGACAGCAGCGTCTGGCACACATCGTAATAACCGCCCGGCCCGCAACATTACCGCAAATCACACCTCAATTCAATTCTGGGCCCAATAGTAATATCAGCGTTTGGACAGTGCAAAGTTTGTTGTGTTCTATGTGGTTCTGGAGCAGACGCCCCACCCGGGTGACATTGCTGATCTGACGTCACAAAGCTGTGCGCATCGCCTGAGCTCGGGAACACCGCCATTTGACGCAAGGTGACTTGAAACGTGTTGCTTGGTCCGACGAATTGCGGTACCAACTGTTTCCGGCAGATGGAAGATTCCGGGTGTGGTGACAACCTCACGAGGTAAGAATCCCGCATGTCGACAAGGGACAGTGCAAACCGGCGGTGGCTCTGTTATGGTGTGGGGTATTTTTAGCAGGAACACCTTAGGATCCCTCATATGTCTGCAGACCTCTGACAAGTGGAGGCTACGTAACTATCCTTGGGGATCATTCACACCCGTTCATGTCATGCGATCACTCCGACGGGCGCTACCGCTTTGAACAGGACAATGCACTACCGCGCATGTCCACAGTCGCCCGATTAAGGGTGGAGGAACATTCCACGGGATTTGGCATTTTGCCCTGGCCCCTTCGTTCACCGGATCTAAACGCCATCGAACACATTTGGAATGCTGTTCAACGTGACGTCAATGCACAGAAATCCTCCACTGGCGAATATTACGTAATTGTGGGACGCTCATCAGGAAGCATGGTGTGTACTGTCTGCACAGTACTACATAGAGCTTGTGGAGTCCATGCCCGTTGTTCAACGTGCAGCCAATGCCAGGAATCCTCCACCGGCGAATATTGCGTAATTGTGGGACGCTCATCACGAAGCATGGTGTGCACTGTCTCCACTGTACTACAGAGAGCTCGTGGAGTCCACGCCACATTGCTACCGTTATTCGAACTAAAGGAGGACCAATGCGGTATTAGAGAGGTATCTCAGTATTTTTGGCACTTCAGTATGCACTGAGTGGCCACTTTATTATGACCACCTGACAGTTTTAAGCAAATGAGCTATGGCTGCACGCTGTTGCCGCCAGAGGGCGAGGCTAGTATAAAAAAGGAAAGCTTAGTGTTTGCGACAGTAGTAGAAGTGATTTTTGGGTGACGAGATCGGTAAAAAATGCGATTTGAAGGACTTTCAACGTGGGATTATTGTAGGAGTTCGGAGCCATGGAGCGAGTATCACCGAAACCGCCGCATTCGTAAAATGTTCCAGAGCAGCTGTTCTTTAAAGTGTTTAATGACTGGACTGTCAGCCAAAAAACTGGGTCTCTACGTGCAACGTGTGGTCGTCATCGACTAGTGACTGCTCGGGCGGAACGTAGAGTGTCCAGACTGGTAACAGACAACAGAAGGGCAACAGGGCAGCAAATTACAGACCTTCTTAATCAAGGATCCCCTCAAATGATCTCTGCACGCACTGTTCGCCGTACACTTCATCGGATGAGATATGGCAGCCGAAGGCCTGTTCGAACACCTTTACTGTCTGCAGTTAACAAGAGAAGACGTCTCCAGTTCACATAGGAGCACAAGGAATGGACAGTCGATAATTGGAAACAAATTATGTGGTCCGATGAATCACGTTTTCAGTTGCACCATGCCGATGGCTGAGTGAGAATTTGGCAGAAACAGTACGAAAGCATGGACTCCAAATCCATTGCTACAACCCTTCAAGCTGGTGGAGGCAACGTTATGGTTTGGGGAATGTTTTCCTGGCATGCTTTGGGCCCTTTAATTCGTGTTGATCAACGTCTGACTGGCACATCATATCTAAACTTCGTTGCGGACCAAGTGCATCCTGTCATGTGGATGGTTTATCCCAATGGCGATGGCTACTTTCAACAAGATAATGCGTCCTGCCATAGTGCTTGTATTGTACAGGATTGGTTTCAGGAACATGTCGGTGAATTTAATTTGCTTAGGTGGCCCCCACAACCTCCATATCTCAACCCCATTGAGAATTTGTGGGATGAAGTTGAACAAGGCCGCCCCGGTGGCGCAATGGTCTAAGGCGCTGGCCTCTGATCATTCGTCCGTAAGAGGTCCGGGTTCGAATCCCGGTCAGGCATGGATGTTGTGTTTGTCTTACGGCGCTGGCTCTCTCCCTTCCCTGGAACCAGTGACCCTAAATTAGGGACGGGCGACTGCTTATAGCCCATTGAGTTGCTCACGGTGGTCGTTAACCCTCCAACTAAAAAAAAAAAAAAAGATGAACAAGCCATCAGACAGCTGGATCCACAACCCTGCAATCTCACACTCCTGGAAAGTGAGGTTCATCAAGCATGGTCTCAGATCCCACAGACCACCTATCAACATCTCGTGGAGTCCATGCCACGAAGAATCGACGCAGTATTAAAGGAAAAAGGTGGCCCAACGAAGTACTGAGGGGGTGGTCATAATAAAGTGGCCACTCAGTGTATATATATACGGTGGTTCGACAGAATAATGTGAACACCTGGGAAAAGAAAGTTTTACGTACCTAGTAGGATGTGGAACCACCTTTGGCATCCAAAAACCGCTTGAATCCTCCTGGGAATGGACGCATACAAATCCTGGATGGCAGTTAGTAGGATGTTACACCGTTCTTCATACAGAAACTGCTCCAGATACTCGAGAGATGCAGGAAGAGGATAACGGGATCTTACTTTGCTTTCCAGCACATACCACAGTGGCTCGATGATGTTTAAGTCTGGTGATTGGGGAGGCCAAGGAAGGTGTAAAAGTTCGTCCTCATGTTCCTAAAATCATAATTGGACATTCCGAGCTCTGTGAATTGGGGCGTTATCGTCTTGATAGATGGCATGCCTTTCAGGAAACTATGACCGAGCCATTGGATGGACTTGACCGGCCAAAATGGTTTCATAAGCCCTGCCAGTTATCTGCCTTCTCAAGGTGATCAGAGGACCTGCTGAAAACCACGACATCCGCGTCCAGAGCATTACAGAACCACTAGCATGCTGCACTCTTGGGTGCTGAGAGTTGGGGTTGTACGTTTCTGACGGTGTTCTCCACACGTAAAAACGTCCTGCGGTGAGGAATAGTGTGAATGTGGATTTATCCGACCACATTACACGCTTCCATGCATCGACAGTCCACGTTGTGTGCTCCTGGCACCACTTCCGTCGCTGTTATGCATTCAACCGTGCAACCAGAGGTTTTGCAGTAGCAGCTCTGCCATGAATATTTTGTTTATGCAATTCCCTGCGCACTGTTTCCGTTGATACTGGGGTCCGGAGATGCAGATTGAGCTCCGCACTAATTTTCGGCCCCGTGGTCTTCTTATTACGGGTAACATTCCTCTTTAATGTCCTCCTGTGTTTATCAGTCAGGGTCTTTTTCTGGCCGTTCTTGAGTTTCGCAGACGAGGTTTTGCCACGAACATGGTATGATGTCACGACGCTAGGCATTGCATCTCTCGATATCCCCACTACCCTGGCGACCGTTGTCACGGAGGGTCCAACTAGCCCTTTTTCGAAATCCGTTAGGTCGCTCATTTCGCCGTCACCCTTAAAGAAATTTTGCAACAAGGTACTTTAAATGCACTTAAACATGGTCCTTGAGGTTCTAAACAAAGCTATTATAACCAAAAAGTGGTGGATACCTTTGCGTATTGCGACGTACGCAGCTGCATTAAAAGTCACATCTCTAAACGTGTTCACATTATCTTGCCCAACCCCTGTATATACCCTCAGCTAAGTGCGTGTTTTGATTTCTTTACAATTTTCTTCACTTCTGAAATCACTGATGTACCGAATAATCCTTGGCAGATTATCATCGCTTACATGGGAGTCTGCCGAAGCAGCAGAGAGGTACACAAATGTGTGCGTGATTAGAGCAAAGTCACACCTTAGTGAAGTTTTACCGTTCCAGTGATGCATCCGTGTGTTGAAATATCTCTCTGAAAATGCTAACAATGATTCAATCTCTTCATATTTGATAGTATCAACCTTCTGATGTTATCACAGAAATCGAAAAAAATGTTCTGGCGCACTTCTGTTTTTATACACTGACGGAAAAAAAAAAATCCCAACACCACGAAAAAATAGTTGTAGAGGAATGAAATGGCGGCAATACATTTGTATAGGTAACATATTTAATCAATTAAGGTTTCAAGATCACAGCTTATTGTAAGCGCGAGAAGAGCCATTTTAAATGTGAAATGCTGGTACATTAATAACCGGTGTAACCGCCAGAATGTTGAATGCAAGCACGCAAACGTTCATGCATTGTGTCGTACAGGTGCTGGATGTCAGTTTGTGGGATGGAGTTCCACGCCTGTTGCACTTGGTCGGTCAATACAGGGACGGTTAATGCTGGTTGGGGGTGACCCTGGAGTTGTCGTCCAATGATGTCCCATACGTGCTCGATTGGTGAAAGATTTGGTGATCTAGCAGGCCACGGCAACATGTCGACACTCTGTAGAGCATGTTGGATTACAACAGCGGTTTGCGGACGAGCGTTATCCTGTTGGAAAACACCCCTGGAATGCTGTCCATGAATGGCAGCACAACAGGTTGAATCACCAGACCGACGTACAACTGTGCCGTCAGGGTGCGTGGGATAAACACGAGAGTGCTCCTGCTGTCATAGGAAATTGCTCCCAAGACCATAACTCCAGGTGTAGGTCCAGTGTGTCTCGGCCGCAGACAGGTTGGTTGCAGGCGCTCACCTGGCCTCCTTCTAACCAACACACGGCCATCACTGGCACCCAGGCAGAACTGGCTTTCATCAACAAACACAACAGATCTCCACTCCGTCATCCAATGAGCTCTAGCTTGACACCACTGACGTCGCAAACAGCAGTGGTTTTGAGTAAGTGGAATGCACGCTACAGGGCGCCTGGCTCGGAGCTGTCCTTCAAGTAACCGATTTGTAACAGTTCGTGGTGTCACTGTGGTGGCAACTGCAGCTCGAACTGCTGCCGCAGACGCGGTACGATGCGCCACGGCCATACGCCGTACACGGCGGTCTTCCTTCTCAGTAGTGCCACGTAGCCGGCCGGAACCCGGTCTTCTTGAGGCAGTACCTTCCCTTGACCACCGCTGCCAACAATCATGCACAGTGGCTACATTCCTGCCAAGTCGTTCTGCAATATTGCGGAAAGAAAATCCACCTTCTCGTAGCCCTATTACACGACCTCGTTCAAACTCCGTGAGCTGTTGATAATGGCTTCTTCGTCTTCTTAAAGGCATTCTTGACTAACATCAACACACTACGTCGAATCTCAACGATAACTAACGCTCACGAACGTTACAGCGCGTATTTACAGCAAACCTGCTTTGTATGTTCCGAGGGCTGCTACTAGCGCCATTCGTATGCGCCGAGCGCGAAATTTTGCATAGACGTCATCTTACAGATGTACTCTCACCGCCTACCAACTGTTGTTTATCTAACACAACCCCTTCTTGGTGTTGGGATTTTATTTTGCGTCAGTGTATAATGTAGATTCATTTCATTAACTTTATTTTAAATACACCAGACATGAATAATAATAAAACGCATGTAGCGTATTAAATCCGTTTATTTCTGTGGTGTAGTCAGCACAAAGATTCGCCAAGCTTTCGCACTTTACTGGGAGGCTTTTTCAAAGCAATGGTAGACATAAAAATGCATAGAATTGGAACATGTAAAGAACGAAGATGATTTTTGAAAATAACGTGGGTGACATCACGAGCATATTACATGAATATTTATCACGTAATTATACGGTGCGCAGTGATGTGTTTCCATCTATTAATAACGCATACCAAACCATTGGTAGTTCAGTAGAGACTATATCATTGCATGCCACTTTGCTGGATAGGATTTCCACTGTTTCCTTGATGGCAGTCTCTTTAAAATTCGTGTAATGGGCAATTCTTTTAATTCAAAAATCATCTTCGTTCTTTACATGTTCCAATTCTCTTCATTTTTATGTCTACCATTGCCTTCAAAAGGCTCCCAGTGGAGTGCGAAAGCTTAGCGAATCTTTGTGCTGACTACACCACAGAAATAAACGGAGTTAATACGCTATATGCGTTTCATTATTAGTCATTTCCTTGTTCTACTTCAAGGCAAAGAAGGACGCTATTTTGCCACATCTTAAGGTTTAGCTCAGATGTTTGGAAATTCTTCCAGGATTCCTGATGTGAATACTGATTAACATTATTATCTCTCTCTCTCTCTCTCTCTCTCTCTCTCTCACACACACACACATTGTGGTGACCGTAGAAACAACAACCGGCGTTTTTGATACAACAGGTGCACTTATCCAGAACCTCGGAAGAATCCGAGCTAAAGTGCATGCTATCATGTTCAATAGTTTAAACCCATCTGTTTGGCAGTTGTTCAATTCCTGCATGGTACCAAGCTTTAGGTTTAGAAGCAAAAACTCAAACTCGACATCGTCCAAAGTAGTCGACTATACTTGCCACGGAGAAATTGCACCATTACCTGAAACAAGTGATAGTCGAAGGGACATTGTACCTCCATTGGATTCAATGCGAATTGATTTGCTAGATACTATTTGCTGTGACTCGCATTAATTTCTGCAGTTATTTTAGTGGCAGTAGTTTTATGCGTTCGTGTACAAGCCATTTCATTTCTGGGCTGTCTCTTTTCAGTCAGCTTCGATTTTCTTCCGTTGTTCGTCCTGTGTCGAACGTTGGTTTCCTAGACTTTGTAAATGCAGCTATGAGTTTCGATAAAATATCGCTGGATGCATTCAGCAAATCCGCAGTTTCAGTCACGAATGCTCAGGGTAAAAGTACTCCAACAATATGCCTCCTTTGGATGGATTTCTGACAGGTCGTTCATTTTGTCTAATGTGCGATTTCGTATCTCTTCTAAAGAAGCTATTGATTGTATCACCAATCCATGACAGTGCTACGTGCAAGATGTACACTGCCGGACAATTGCTAAGGACGGATGACAATAGCAACAATAGCAACCATAAAATGGAAGGCAGGAAAATGTGGAAATTAACATAAGTGCGGGATACAGTAAGACGTGTTGTGCGTATGCAAATTTTGGATTGCCGAACTTGTTCGTGACGTCATAGCGCTGATAAGAGATATAAAGGATTTGACGCGTATGTATCGTTGTTGTTCAAACGCAAAGTTGAAAGGGAAAGAATCAATTGACGAACTTGCAATTTTAAATATGTCTTCCCGACATCACCTAGATGATTTTACGCATGGCGGTATTATTGGCAAGATTGAAAAAGGGCGAAAAATAACAGATGTTGCCAGGAAGTTCGACGTCAGCCACAGTGTTGTTTCAAGGCTTTCGAAATCATTTCAAACAAATGGAGAGTGTAGCAAACGTCACGGGGGAGGTCGTGTTCGCAGTACGACACCTGCAGAAGATCGGTACATAGTGCTATCAACAAAAAGACACCGGCGCAGCACAGCTAGTGAGGTAGCAAATCAGTTTAGGGCTGCTACTGGCAAGCGGATCTCCCGAAAAACTGTCGCCAGACGTTTGCATGAAGGAGGACTATACGTCCACCGTCCTGTTGTGTGCATCCCATTGTCCAGACTCCACAGTACCGCCCGTTTGCAATGGCGCCATCAACATCACAATTGGACTGATAACGACTGGTCTGCTGTCCTCTTCTCAGATGAGAGTAGATACAGTCTATCGTCTGATTGTCGACGACAACTGATCTGGCGTGATAGTGGTACTGCATATTGTCCAGCAAACATACAGGAAAGGGACCGATATCCGACATGTAGTGTCATGGTATGGGCTGGCATCATGATCAATGGCCGTACGTCCCTCTATGTGCTTCCAACTGGGACTATGACTGGCCAACGATACATTAATGATGTTCTGCTACCTCATGTTCGCATGTTCCGTGGTGCTGTCGGTGATAGATTCATTTTCATGGACGACAGCGCAACATGTCATCGAACAGTCGCTGTCCAGGAGTGTCTTGAGAGCGAGGATATTCAACGCCTCGTATGGCCAGCACGTTCTCCAGATCTGAATCCCATTGAAAATGTGTGCGATGCTTTGGGGAGGAGTCTTGCTGGTCGCCAATGCCCTCCAATAAACAAGGACACCCTCATCCGTGCACTGACAGAGGAATGGGATAAATTACCCCAACAGCTGCTTGATAATGTTGTGCAAAGCATGACACGACGTGTGGAATCTTGCATCGCCCTCCATGGTGGCCATATCCCGTATTGACATCTTACGCCCGAACGCCTGCGGACGGTAATTGCATTTTTTTCACGTTTACGTATTCTGCACAAAATGGCCTGTTTGTCCCTTGGACACGTTCCAAAGCCTTCTGGATTTCAGAGCACAATAAATTGTCTTTCTTGTAATGTCCTGGCATTCTGATATTATTTTATTTCACTTGGCATCCAACCACACTTACTTTTTTATGCGCTATATAGCCGTTTATGATCCGTCCTTAGCAATTGTCCAGCAGTGTATATACATCAGGAGTCGCGCTTGCTCTTTTAAAGTTTTCGCCGATTTATTCGCCAAATTCAATTTTTTATCGCTAAAGTGTTCTAACATTAAAAAAGTGTAATCGCCAAGGCTCTTTTTACATCGCCAAAACAAATTTTTTTCGCAAAAGAGTAAAAAAAAAAAAAAAAAAAAAAAAAATTGTCGGCTGCACGACATTTGACAAAAGTCACCGGACACCTAGAAGATAAACACAACATAGCAGTTTGGAGCTGGCAGTGTACTCGTGTGAGGGTGTTTTCGTGGGTGTTTACTACACTGTGGTGAATAGCGTTCCACCGGCTGCCGCCATCCCCACAGACTGCCATCAGACTGATAGATCGTGTATCTGGATTGATCAGTCCATAGGACCCGCTTCCATCAATCTACGGCCCACGATAAATGTTTTTTACACCATGCTAAACGACGAGTAGCATTCCGAGTGGAGATGAAAGGCTTATGATCAGCCGCACAACCACGGTAACCCATCGAATGAAGTTCTCTGCGAATGGTAAGTGTACATACCGAGGTTCCAGCATTTTTACTCACCTGTACACTGAGGTCTTGTGCAGTACTCCGTCGATTAGCTGTAACAAATCTCCTGAGGCTTCGACGTCTTCTATCACTGATTTTCTTTGGTCTGCCGGTACGTTTTGCTGTTTCAGGCACGCCATGTGTCTTCCACTTATTCAGTACATCCAAAACAGTTGACTTGGGTATATTTAAACGCCTCTCGGTTTCTCTTATGGACAACCCACTAATATAACACCCAGCAATCTTTTCTTTCTTAAAGTCAGTTGTCTCCCGCCTCGACATTTTCACTCAACCTCACAGTGCAATATGATCGCGGTCAGCTGCAGGCTTGTTTTTATACCGTTTGCAGCTGTACCGCGCATCTTAACAACGCAGCGGATCCGTTTATTTGCATTTGAAGGGGTGTCAGGTGACTTTTGTCAATATAGTGTATATAGAAAGGGAAAAATATCACTGCATGTTTACATGTTTATAAATAAGTGAGCTATTACACAAATGTAGTTTCAAGTTACATAGTTTGCAAACCCCCCATTATTTTGTCTACCCCATCTACGTCTCTGAGCAATTAATCAGATCTGAAAAACGCTTTTTTCTTTGGGTGACTAGTAAAACTGGGAAAAATGCTCGAATCTTTTTATTTTTTTTTATTTTTTCTGGCGTAAACTTGTCACTAGGGGAGCGCAAATGCACAATACTATTTACCACGATTTTAATTATTCCAAATCACTGTTTCCAAAATACTTCCATCCATCTATCTCGTGTGCCCATGTCGGGCTGAGTCCCGCAAAGAGGTATTGCGCTGTTGAGAGTTACTGTTAAATTAATGAAGCCGGCTTGCCATTCTTCTGCTGCATACGGGTAAGGGACAAAGTGTGTCCGGGACCGTCTTCACAGGGAACCATCTACGCATTCGCTTCCCCAAACACAGGCAGCCTGCGGAAAACATCAGAAAAACCACAGACTAGATGGCCGGCAGGACCGGGATCTAAAATACCTACTGAGAAAATTATTTTTTTGACGGGTATCTTTCACCATGACCTGTATTTTACGTACATTTTCTACTTCAAATAAGGCATATTCATACTATTGGGTTGTCGGAAAAGTCATGACGTATTTTAGTCATGTTTTGCAAAGGTCATTTATTGATAGAAAGAACACAGATCAATCAATGATATAATGCCCGTTTTGTTCGATAACCTTTTGCCATCTTTCAGTGAGCTGCAGAATGCCTCGTTCATAGAAGGACCTGCCTTTCGTGGCGAAAAATTGTACAATATGCTGATTTATAGCCTCATCTGAATTGAACGTTATACCACGCAAGGACTGTTGCAGAGAGCGAAACAAGTGGAAGTCTGACGGCGCAAGATCAGACGAGTATGCTGGGTGTGGCAACACATCCCACCCAAGCTCCAATAATTTTTGGCGGGTGACCAAACTTGTGTGTGGTCTCGCGTTGTCGTGATGGAACATAACACCTTTACGATGAACGAGCTCTGGACGTTTCTGGATGATGTATTCGTTCAAACTGTCCAATTGCCGACGATACACATTCAAATTGATTGTTTGGTTCCGTGGTAAGAGCTCGAAAAACACGACATCTTTAAAATCCCACCACACTGAGACCAGAACATTCCGTTGATGAATGTCTGCTTTGGATGTCATTTGAGGCGAAGCAGCACGTCGGGACCAAGACCGTTTGCGCAGCACATTGTTGTACACAATCCACTTTTCGTCCCCAGTTATCAGTCGCTTCCAAAAAGGATCGTTTTCCTCGCGTTTAATGAGCGTATCGCAGATGTTTATTCGCGCCGTCAATTGAGCTTCTTTGAGTTCATGAGAAACCCACATACCGAGCTTGCTTACGCATCCCAGCTTCTTGAGGTGGTCGTGAACGCTTGAATGATGGATGTGCAATGTGTCTGCAATATCTTGTGTCGTGTAACGTGGGTTTGATTCAATCAATGCCTTGATTTGGTCGTCATCAACCTCGGTTGACCTCCCGGACCGAGGAGCATCGTTGAGGTCAAAATCACCAGCACGGAATTTTGCGAACCACCGCTGGCACTGACGTTTTTGTAAAGCATTATCACCGTACACTTTACGCAACTTTTCACAAGCTTGACGCGCGTTATTACCTTTACGGAAATAAAACAGTAAAATATGGCGAAAATGCACAGTTTGGTCTTCCATTTTCAACTTGATGTCAAATCTCCGCAAATCAACCAAATCGCTCACTATTTCTTTTGGACTGCAGCTAGAACTGGCACCTGTCGAATGCCATAGCGGTAAAAGAGCTGCGCATGCCTCTAGTGCTTCCAAAACCGCCCAACCGCCATCGGGTGCTAAAATACGTCATGACATTTCCGACAATCCAATATGGATCTGTTTTTTCCCCCTCTTTTCTCAAATTACGAACATAGTTATGAGAAAAAAGTTAGTAAAATAATGCAGTGCATTGATTACGATACGCTTTCAAACATACCAGAAATCATTACTCATGTTATTACTCAAGTTATGAATATAATGGCTGTAGAATAAATCTCGCTCCTGTGCCCTAATGTTTGACTCCATTTCGATGATATTCAACAGAACCGGTTCAGTATACCTTCGGAATAGCATGATGAAGTTTTGTCGCAATCGAAGTATTTTTACATACGTTATGACGCTTAAGGGCGATGGAATGGATCCCGCTCCTATGTCCTGATCTTTGACCCCATTTCGTCCATTTTCAATAGGGTTCGTCCCCATGTTGTCCCCTACCACATACTAAAATTTCATCGAAATCGAACCATTTTTACGCGAGTTATCGTGCGGGCAGACAGACGGACAAAGCTGGAGGATATACGCTTCTTCAGCCTACGGTTGTTGAAAAGCGTAAAAAGTACACATGAAAAATAATCGAATTTTCTTGATTAAAAAATCTATGAGTCATGCAAACCCCTTTCTGTCGATTAAAGTTTTTAATTATGATAATACAAAAGAATAAAAATGGTCTACATTTTTCAATTATGGACAATGATTGCTGGCAACGCCCACGAATCATTTGAACACGGAAATACCTCGTGCATGGAAAAGTTGGAAAATGTTACATTAGATTTTCAAGCAAATATAGTTAAAAAAAAGCAGCGTGGTGAATGCAGTAGCATATTAGATATTTTATTCGTTTGTGTGCAATTAGTTAAGTTATGCCCATGCGCAATTCAGCAGTATGGGACTGCGGACGGTTAGCTAGGTTAACTGCGTGCTCTTGTCGTTAATAATCTGTTCGTTTGCATATGTTAAGGGCGTGGACTTGGAATGCGAATTGTTTTGTGTGCGACGGATGGTTAGTAATGTATCATTTGGTTGGATAAACTTTTTTTCTTGTCTTTGTTCTTCGAATTCGTTATTATTTTCCTGGAATCGACATATGACGATTTAAAGCAGCCAGTGTTCATTTTGGCAAAAACAACTAGAGTCTAATTAGAGCGAGACGGACGTTCCCCTTTGGGCGTACCAAGACTTGGTAGAACGGGTTTACTTAATTAACTCGGAGATCAGTTAACGATAGCCAATATGAAAAACAAAAATTTGAGTCCCCGTATTTTCAAAAACAAATAAAAGGAGACGTATCGCTCAGCGAAACATGATGAAATAATTTATGTGTGCTTTGTATTACGTGACTATGCAGATGAAGACAAAATGGCAGCCCATGTAACGTAAGCAGCATTTGAAATGATTCTTAACTTTGGGAAGATCGTCTGTCTACGCTGTAATTATACTATTTTCGGTATTTCCTTTTTGACGCGTAAATAAGTAAGTAGAAAAGAGAGACGTGCACAAGCTATCTCTTTGTCAGTCTCTCCGTATGTCTTTGCTTCCACAGGGTGTTTAATTAGTCTCTCTACAAACCACACACATTTTAAAAATCTCGCAACCTGTTACATCACATTCATATTAATATTGCATTAATGGAATAACATATTGTGCTTTTCTGTTTAATATAAACTGTTATACGAGGGCCGTTCAAAAAGTAACGAGACGGATTTTACATGGTACAGAAATGTCATGCAGTAAACATACTTACATACTTTTGAAATACGGGGTGATTCATAAAGAAGTATATAGTTTCCAGATGCTGTAAAATAGTAACAGTAGAAGACACGGACCACAACTGCGAACCGTTAGGTAGATGTACTCATAAAGTTTGTGTCCCGCTCCTGAGGGAAGTGACGTAGGCGATAGCACGCGTGTCATGTGACTAGTCAGTCAAAATGGCAGCGTCTGCAGTGGAGAAGGCATTTTATGTTCTTGAATTGAGCAAAACGGAATCTGTAACTGTTGTGCAACGGCATTTTCGATCACGATTCGGAAAAGAACCTCCAACCAGAAAATCTATCTACGAATGGCATAAAAAATTTGAAACTACGGGCTGTTATTGCAAAGTTAAAAGTCCTGGACGCCCTCGCTTATCGGAAAAAGTCGTCGATAGTGTTTGCACCGCCATTCAACGAAGCCCGGAAAAATCCACGTGGAGGGTGAGTCGTGAAGTGCAGATTTCACAGCACACTGTCTGGAGAATTTTGAGAAAGGAGCTGAAAATGATTGCATACAAAGTGCAGATGTTGCAAAATCTCACTGACCTTGACAAGACAAAGCGCTTTGAATTTTGTGCCGAAATGCAGCACCGTTTGGAAAATAACGATTTTGCCGATCACTTAGTATTCACCGATGAAGCTACATTTCACGTGAGTGGTCAAGTAAACAAGCACAATGTTCGCTTTTGGGGAACGGAGAATCCCAGATTTATAGTGCAACACGTGTGGGATTCCCCTAAGGTAAATGGGTTCTGTGCTGTGTCCAAACAGATAGTGTACGGCCCCTTCTTTTTTCATGAGAAAACCGTCACGGGAGGCTCTTTTGTGGATATGTTAAGTCTTTGGTTGATGCCACAGTTGCAGGTGTACAGTGACAACTTTATTCTCCAATTGGATGGTGCACCACCGCACTGGTTAAGCGATGTGCGAGATTATCTCGATGAACTTCTTCCTCACCGATGGATTGGACGAGCCGCGGACTAAAACATGCCACTGACCCAATAGCCACCCAGAAGTCCTGACTTAACACCTTGTGACTTTTTCCTGTCGGTTACGTAAAGGACAAGGTATTTGCCCCTCCCCTTCTTGTTGATCTAGCGGAGCTGAAACAGCGTATCACAGCCACTATCACTGCACTTGATTCAGATATCTTACCTTGCGTTTGGGCGGAAATGGATTACCGACTCGATGTGTGTCGTGTGACTAAGGGTGCACACATAGGACATCTGTGACTGTCTCTAAAAAAACTTGAAACATTCCTCTACAATTCTGTTACAGGTAACATAAAATATCTTACATTGTTTTTGTTTTATTGAGCGTTGAAACTGTATACTTCTTTATGAATCACCCTGTATTCTCCCTCTACCTGAATGCATCGGTCCTACCTTTCTATGCACTTCCGGAAGGTGTGTTCGAAGCCTTTCCTCGATATGTGGTTCAGGATACTTATCATACCGTTATTCAGTTCAGTGTTTGATGCAAACCGACGCCCACAAAGTTATTTTACTTTATGGAATAGATGGAGGTGGCAGCTCCGGTGAATACGAAGGGTGTGCCATCATTTCGATGCCTAGATCTTGGATAACCTGCTGGGGAAGCAAAGTGTGATGTGCAGGGGTATTATCTTGATGCAAAATCCAACGAGTTATTTCATGTACTGGGTATTTTTGGGAACCAACAAACACCTGCATCACATTAGGAACCCCTCAACGGTCATTCGGCGGTCTTCGCGCAGGAGTGCCTTGATGGTATTGACATTAACTTCCGTAGTCGATGTCGGAAGCCTATATCTGAGCGTGGCGCATCTTCACCATTCACAAATTTCTTGTGCCACTCAAAACTTGCACGGGACAAAATAGGCTGATTTGGACTTCATAGGCTGATTTTATCATTTCGTGCGTTTCTGTGACGATTTCATTGAAACTTAAGCAAAATTTTATAGCTATTCTTTGTTTCAGTTCTAAATCCATACTGGGTTGCACAAACGCGTCTGAACTCTACGCCGTCTACTACAAGAATAAATTGGTAGAGCGCTGTAACGACGCGTCGTCACGTGACTGACCTTGCTGGTGTTCCGACACAGGCAGCTGCATTTTACTACGTGGTTCGTTTCGGCGCTATGATATCAGTCTCCTTACTGTTTGAACGACCTACGTAAGTGCAATTGTATATACCTGAACGCCGGCTATACTTCGGTCCAGGCTCTTCAGGTCCGTGGCATGTTCATTTTTTGCGACGACTGTTGTTTACGCAGGAGCAGATTTACTTCCTCGTGTGGCATTTCCTGTGTCAATCAGTGTAAATTGTAACATACATTAATCCCGTGACCGAAATAACGTCCCATTAACTGAATAGTTGTCTATATACACTTTATAATACATACTTGTTAGTACGGTATTTTTCACTTATGTACTTTGAAGCCAATAATTTGCCACTGGAAATCAAAGTATGTTTATGAGTAGAATGATCATAGTTACAGTATATCGAAAACAGGGGGGGAATGAAACGTGAAATGTTTAGTTACTACAGAATCCATTTGATTAGATCAGACTTCCTGTTGAATCATCATCATCATCATTGTCAACCATTATCAATCCACTGCTGGACGAAGGTCTCCCCAAGTTTCCTCCACAACGATCTGTCTTGTGCCAGTCTCCTCCATATCACCCCTACATACTTTCGAATTTCATCCACCCATCTCCCATGTGGTCTTCTTCTGGGTCTTTTCCTGTCCCTTGGAATCCAATCTAAAATTTCGGCTGTCCATCGATGATCTGTCCTTCTGGCAGTATGTCCAGCCCATTGCCATTTCAGGGATTTAACTCTGATCATGATGTCTTCCACTCTTGTCATTTTTCGGATCCACGAGTTCCTCTTCTTATCTCTCCTGGTTACACCAAGTATGCACCTCTCCATGCTGCTTTGAGTTGTCTGCAGCCTTTGTATGTCTCTTTTAGTTAAGGTCCACGTCTCTGCACCATATGTAAGCACTGGAAGGATGCATTGATCAAACACTTTTCTTTTAAGACATAATGGCATGTTGCTCTTGAAAATTATGCTGTTTCTTCCTAAAGCTCTCCAGGCAAGTTTTGTACGCCGATTAATTTCTTCATCAATGTGACCCTCACTTGATATCTGCTGTCCAAGATAAACGTACGTGTCTGTTATCTCCAGCTTTTCTCCATCAATCGATAAATCTTCATTTCTTGTAAAAGCATTGAACATCACTTTTGTCTTCTGAAAGTTCATTTTTAATCCCACTTCTTTACTCTTGTCAGCAAGTTCCTGGATCATACTCTGCAGCTCTGATGGGGTAGTTGCAAAAATGACTACGTCATCAGCAAAACGAAGGTGGGTTAGATAATCTCCATTAATCTTTATCCCCTTGTTTTCCCAGCTCAGTGACTGAAAAACACCCTCCAATGTGGCATTAAAGAGCTTCGGAGATATGGTGTCACTTTGTCTCACTCCCTTTCCAATTTTTATGTGTGTTGTATTTTCAAACAGCCTAATCTTTGCACTTGCATTTTCATAGATGTTATTAATAATATTAATGTATGCATCTTCAATACCGCAGGTTTTCAGAGCCATTGTAACTGCTGATGGTTTCACCGAATCAAAGGCTTTTTCATAATCGATAAAAGCCATGCACAATGGAAGTTCATATTCCCTCGCTCTTTCAATTAGTTCTCTCAGCACATGGATATGATCTATTGTGCTGTAGCCACTCCTGAATCCAGCTTGTTCTCTCGGTTGAGCCATGTCCAGTGTTACCTTCAAGCGGTGTGAAAGAACTTTAGTGAAGATTTTATAAACTACTGATAGGAGGCTGATAGGTCTGTAGTTTCCGAGATCCTCAATGTCACCTTTCTTATGTAGCAGGATCATTGTAGCGGTGTTCCAATCCTCAGGAATCTTTCCTTCATTAAGGCATCGAGTGAAAATTTGGGCGAGTACTGTTTCGATTTCTCCACTTGCTTCTTGTATGATGTCTACAGTAATTCCATCTTCTCCTGGAGCTTTTCCCCGCTTCATGTTCTTGATTGCATGTGCAACTTCTGCTGGAAGGACTGGAGGAACTCTGGTACTGGTATCTTTCATGATGTCTGGAGTGCATGTATCATCCCTTTCATATAATTTGGAGTAGAAATCTTTCACTCTTGTCAAAATTTCGCCTCTATTTCTTGTTACAGAACCATCTTCTTTTCTCAGTGCCATAATCTGTTTTCTTCCCTTACTGAGATGTCCCTTTGCTATCTTTAGGCTTTGGTTGTTTTCAATTGCTTTCCTCACTAGTTCACAGTTGAATTTTCTTACGTCTTCAGTGATACTTTTTCGTACTGTCTTGCATAGCTCTATATATTCCACTTTGGAAGTCACATCTTCTTTAGTTGTCCTCATCTCTCTTCTTTTTTGCATCAACATTTTCGTTTTTCCTGATAATTTATTTACATGCAACTTGTTCTTAGACCCAGCTAATTTTGTTGCTGTTTTCATAAGAGCTTTGGTTACTTTTCTGTTAACTTCAGAGATGTCCACTTCTTCCGATGTTAGGCCTTCTAAAGCAGAGAACCTGTTCTTCAGTTCCAACTTGAAGGTATTATGGTGTTTTTTAAGGTTGGTTATGTCAATAGATTTTGTTTGTCTTATGAGCTTGCCACGTTCAAGTTTAGTGTTGAGGTGCATCTTACATCTCACCAATCTATGGTCACTACCTGTGTTGAACTTGTTTAGCACATTGCAGTCTTCTATGACGAATTTTTTGTTACACATAATAAAATCAGTTTCACTTGTCGTCCCATTTGGATGTCTCCATGTCCATTTCCTGTGTGGCTTTTTCTTGAAGAAGGAGTTCAAGATGAAAAACCCTTCTGCCTCTGCAAACTCAACGAGAGTATTTCCACGCTGGTTTCTGTTGCCGTGACCGAATTTACCTACTGAAGTTTCATTCTGTTGCCGTTGCCCTATTTTTGCATTGAAATCTCCCATAATTATCCTGTTGAATATAGCATGATTTATCTCCTACAGTATATTCCCGATTTTGTCGCATCTTATTTTTAATACATTAGCTTATAATTTCTGAAATTCAAACGTGGTATTCGATCACTAGAATATGTGCATTTAATATGTACCTTGCTCCTTTGTCTCCCTTAATACGATATACAGGGTGATCAGAATCGATCGCACAATAAACATACCGGACGATTCCTCGTGGATAAAGAAGCCGAAAACCGTTGTCCGATCGGACGTAGCATTCCGGAGATATACGTGCCGGAAGTTCGTGACGTCACATCCGGTAAGAATATAGACATCAGAAATAACTTACCCAATCACTTTGACATAAAACATGTAGTTTATTGATGTGTACCACTACAACACAAATGATAAAACACATGGATTCGTGTCAGATTACAACATGTGTTCAAAATGACCACCTTGTAGTGAGGAACAGGCGGCGGCCCGCCGAGGAATAGATATCTGCACGCGTTGCAGCATAGCAGGGGTTAACGTTGTGAGAGCCACTAGGTCGTGCAGGCTGTTGACAGTCCGTCGAAATACCAGTTCCTTTAGATGACCCCAGAGGAAGAAGTTCAATGGGTTAAGATCCGGCGATCTAGCGGGCCATGCGAAAGGACCACCACGGCCAAGCCATCGACTGGGATATTCCGTATCCAGCCACTGGCGAACATTTGCAGCTTAATGCGCCGGTGCTCCATCATGCTGGAACCATAGATTGCTGAGAACATCCAATGCTACGTTTTCCAGTAAGTCCGGCAGAACACCATGTATTTGGCAGCTGTGACACGTTCGGGAAGAAGATATGGTCCCACTAGGATATCGCCTACAATACCACACCAGATATTAACACCCTACCGGACCTGGTGAATCTTTTTACCTTAGTTATGATGCATAACAGCAGTGGGATGGACCTCGCTCCTATGTCCTGACCTTTGACCCCATTTCGTTCACTTTCAAGAGGGTTCCTGCCCAGGTGTTCCCATACCACATACTAAAATTTCATCGAAATCGAACGATTTTTACGCGAGTTATCGTGCGGACGAACATACGCACACAATACGTGACGTAATGAGGCAGATGGGAATCGCGACCATCTGCTCGCAAAAGTGTGACGTCATAAAACTTTAATAGGATCCACACACAACGCGTGACGTAATGAGACAGATGGCGTGACCGCGCGCCAACATCTGAATTGCGAGAGTATGACGTCATAAGATTTCTAAGCATAGATAACATTAATAGGACGACGCCATGACACTAAAAACTTGGTAATTCGGGGTAGTTATTTAACCCACTAAACGAATTTTTCTAAAGTCGAGATCAAGCTAAATCGATTTCTTGTACCAGAAAACGGTAGGTTAACGACTTGCATCAAAATCCTTAGAGCCGTTTTCAAAATAAAATTTACATACGTACAAGAATTGCTTCTTTAAGGTGAACGTCAAGTAATTTTGCTTCCTGTACTTTGAATGGAAAAAATTCTGTACACATTTTCTTCCCAATTAATGCGTTCTCAAGGATGAAAATTTGAAAATCGATTAAAATATCTTCATTTTATAACTTGGAATACTTAATATTTTCTAAAACATAACCATTATTATGCAATCCAACATTTGTTTGTCTACTGACGTCATGAAAGTACAGGTCGCGCCATCCTTTTTCTGGTTTCAACACCACCAAAGGAAAAGTTATTGATTTATAATATAATTATGGTGTTACAGTGGACACCCCCCCTCCTAAAACCTGAAGAAAACTCTAAAATTTGTCCGCCATGTCGCGTATTGTATGAGGCAGCTAGGAATCACAGTTCGGCAGACTCACATGTTCTTTTACAGTTCAGTTTTTTTTATTTATTTCTCATTTACGTTGTTTTTTCTTTCGGATGTTCTCTAAATTAATTAACAAAATTGCGGGATAATTGGGAAGTCGCTCCAATGCTCTTGAAGGCAAGAAACGCAATATTTTTGCCATTTTGAATTGTTTCTATCTGTGGGAAAAGTTAGCACTCAATGGTTACTCTGGAAATTGATAAGAGCAAAGCGATAGGCCCAGAAGAGGACTTCTAGATTTCTTGAGGAGGGGCCGATGTTACGACCCACCCCCGCCATTAATTTAGTAATTAATGGGCGTGGTTGATGTGTGAAATTAATTAAGTATTAATTGTTCGAGGCTTGATTGGAGTTTAAAAGTGTAAACAGCAGATAAAGTTTTATCTGGGGGTTTGGAAAGAAAAGAGGCGAAGAATTCTCTCTCTGGCTGGGTGGTCTCAGAATAGCTCTGTTAGGTCATAAATATCAGGGCGCAGCTGACGGGAAACTAAGCAACACGGAATGGTACCTTTCGAAGAGGGGTCCACTTGAGTAAATGAATGAAGATGGGGACAAAAGGTTTAGCGAATAATCGTAAATTCGTCGATTGTTTGGGGCATTTTCGAGAACAATTGCTCTCTGTGTGGTCCGTGCAGAAAAATAAGAGTTCGCACTTGGCATGAAAATAAGGAAGAAAGTTCAGTTGTCTGTGCGCTCTCCGATGTGAAAGGCTGGATGCCTTGGATCTGCAAAAAAATGAATTGGGAAAAATGAAGCAGCAAACCTCCCCGCATTTGGTCAGAAATGGAGACAACTCGAGGCAGCTGGAGATGCCAGTTTGCCATAAAGACAGCGGAATGCCTAAATCCGCGGGATAAAGCAGAAATTTCTAGGCTGGAGCGTAATGGAAATCAGCGACTGTTTGGCCTAATGAAAGCCAAGTTACAGGGGAATTAAGAAGTCTGCGAGTGGACAGTGGTCATTCCAATGAGAAGCGAAGCCAAGCAAAAGTCGGGTTCGGATGCCAACCACTGCAGTGTGGAATCGTCACCCCCATTCATCCCCTACTGTGGAGGAAGTGAAGAGATGCGCTTGTCTTACGGGGCGAAGCGAGGCCCCATGTGTGCGTGTGTGTGGTCGCGTAAGCAGCGAAGCCACTACGTGTAAGTGCGACGGGATAAAAAAACATGTCGAAAGAAAAATATGAGCGTAAGAGCGGTGGCTTCGATACCTAACAAATATACAGGTGAAATGTTGAGTTGCCGATATACGCTTAAGGTAAAAGCACGTCTGATTTCGCTCGGCCGAGAAAATTAATCTTGGAAACCGCAACATCAGATGTGAGAGGGCCTATTTTGCTTAACGCCCACCTTCAAATCGTCACGAGAATAGATCAGTGTGCACTCTAATCATTGCAACAAAGTGCGGCGTGATATTACCATTTTTAATTGTGTGCTTCATTTACATCAAGCGTCAAAGTGAAGTGTTGAATCATCGGTGCTGCCACATGGTGCAAGTGTCTGTGTGTGTGTGTTTTTTTGTCGTGTGATATTATGTGATGCACAACGGATTTGCACAGCAAAGTCACGTAACTGTAAGTAGATGAATATTTCCTTTTTCTTTCTTCGCACATCTGCGAACTTGTGCCATCCCGACACCCAAAGCTGCATGGACATAGATGCAGTAATGCTGAGTGACTGAACCTCAGAGGAAATACCTGCACATACAGATTTCAATTTCTTACAGGGCCCATTTCCTGATTACTTTTTTTTACATGAATAAGGGAGAGGGTGTGGCCACAAATTCCGCTGGGCGGGACAGTTTCTTTTAACTTTGGTTCAGGACCAACGTCAGCGGGGCAGGGTTCTGCACGTGCATGCTTATTAGATTTAGTTAATTAACTTTGGCAGTATTTCGCACCTATAATCTTATACCGCAAATTAACGTGCTTGTGTATTTTGTGTCGCGAGTATTTTTAATGTGATCGTTTGCATATAATTTTTTTTTTATTCTCTAAGCAATTGTATATGAATATCACCTGCAGCTCTATTTAGTGTGTAAACGAGTAGTATCTCTTGTTCAGATAGTCCGGTGGAGACTCAGTCGGCTGCGTTATCCGACAGTAAAGTGTGACACCGTATGCTGCCCACATATGAGGGGCAATTGTCTATGCGCCTAGAGAGCGCCGTATCTGTTTAAATCTCGCAGAACGTTATTAAATGTTGTGTTGTGTATTTGAGAATCATGTGTTATTTGCGAAAGTGAGTGTTGTACTGGCTGGTTGGGGATTGAATGTACCGGAGTAAGATCCGGACCACTACACTCAGTCACGAATTGGTGATTGCGGGTGAACCTCATCACAACTCTGATCCCAAAGTATCATTTTTTTTTTTTTAGATTATTTTATTTTTTATTTGTTGTTGTTATTTTGTTCACAAGGTGGATTCACCCAAGCCTTATGCTTCGGGTCATTCTTCAACTTTTCATTTTATGTTCTGGTGTGAATCTTTGAGTGCAGCAGTGCACCTGAGATTCTCACCTGGTGCCGTGGCCAACTAAATTGTACTTCAGGTCTCAAGCACCGTTACCGGCAGACTCGGCAGGAACACTGCTAGTGCCGTGTAACATTAATGGTGCCGAGACCAGGATCGATACCTATATTTTGCAGCTAGCGGAACAACACTCATGTTCGTAAAATAAGTGCGAATTGACTGCCATTACTATTTTTATTTAGTTTTGTTCTGTGCGAATTTTGTATAATTTAGCATTAAGTAAGCCTTAAGCTGTTTTGTAAGAACTGCCATAATTTTAGTGGGTAAGAAAAACAAAATGGCTAACACGAAGACAGTGGAACGCAAGAATTTGGCATCGAGCGTAGATAAAAGCGGGCGTAGGAGCATCGAACGTGAGAGATCTGTGGAACTCGTGGATTCTCGAAGCTATGCCTCATATTTAAATTTTTTTTCCGCCTATCTCGACGGGTAGCAATGAACGTGTGATGAAATCCTTAAACTTTCCTTCCACTCCGGGCACTTAAATCCGGAATTAGGTGCCTTGCGACGGTGGGAAAGGGTTGAGTGTTTACAGTTAAAAAAAAAAATAGAGTGATTGGATGAATAAACTTCATCCAGTCATCCCTTTTTTTTTCTTTCATGGGGGGATGGAATGTTACAGTGGACACCCCCCCCCTCCTAAAACCTGAAGAAAACTCTAAAATTTGTCCGCCATGTCGCGTATTGTATGAGGCAGCTAGGAATCACAGTTCGGCAGACTCACATGTTCTTTTACAGTTCAGTTTTTTTATTTATTTCTCATTTACGTTGTTTTTTCTTTCGGATGTTCTCTAAATTAATTAACAAAATTGCGGGATAATTGGGAAGTCGCTCCAATGCTCTTGAAGGCAAGAAACGCAATATTTTTGCCATTTTGAATTGTTTCTATCTGTGGGAAAAGTTAGCACTCAATGGTTACTCTGGAAATTGATAAGAGCAAAGCGATAGGCCCAGAAGAGGACTTCTAGATTTCTTGAGGAGGGGCCGATGTTACGACCCACCCCCGCCATTAATTTAGTAATTAATGGGCGTGGTTGATGTGTGAAATTAATTAAGTATTAATTGTTCGAGGCTTGATTGGAGTTTAAAAGTGTAAACAGCAGATAAAGTTTTATCTGGGGGTTTGGAAAGAAAAGAGGCGAAGAATTCTCTCTCTGGCTGGGTGGTCTCAGAATAGCTCTGTTAGGTCATAAATATCAGGGCGCAGCTGACGGGAAACTAAGCAACACGGAATGGTACCTTTCGAAGAGGGGTCCACTTGAGTAAATGAATGAAGATGGGGACAAAAGGTTTAGCGAATAATCGTAAATTCGTCGATTGTTTGGGGCATTTTCGAGAACAATTGCTCTCTGTGTGGTCCGTGCAGAAAAATAAGAGTTCGCACTTGGCATGAAAATAAGGAAGAAAGTTCAGTTGTCTGTGCGCTCTCCGATGTGAAAGGCTGGATGCCTTGGATCTGCAAAAAAATGAATTGGGAAAAATGAAGCAGCAAACCTCCCCGCATTTGGTCAGAAATGGAGACAACTCGAGGCAGCTGGAGATGCCAGTTTGCCATAAAGACAGCGGAATGCCTAAATCCGCGGGATAAAGCAGAAATTTCTAGGCTGGAGCGTAATGGAAATCAGCGACTGTTTGGCCTAATGAAAGCCAAGTTACAGGGGAATTAAGAAGTCTGCGAGTGGACAGTGGTCATTCCAATGAGAAGCGAAGCCAAGCAAAAGTCGGGTTCGGATGCCAACCACTGCAGTGTGGAATCGTCACCCCCATTCATCCCCTACTGTGGAGGAAGTGAAGAGATGCGCTTGTCTTACGGGGCGAAGCGAGGCCCCATGTGTGCGTGTGTGTGGTCGCGTAAGCAGCGAAGCCACTACGTGTAAGTGCGACGGGATAAAAACATGTCGAAAGAAAAATATGAGCGTAAGAGCGGTGGCTTCGATACCTAACAAATATACAGGTGAAATGTTGAGTTGCCGATATACGCTTAAGGTAAAAGCACGTCTGATTTCGCTCGGCCGAGAAAATTAATCTTGGAAACCGCAACATCAGATGTGAGAGGGCCTATTTTGCTTAACGCCCACCTTCAAATCGTCACGAGAATAGATCAGTGTGCACTCTAATCATTGCAACAAAGTGCGGCGTGATATTACCATTTTTTAATTGTGTGCTTCATTTACATCAAGCGTCAAAGTGAAGTGTTGAATCATCGGTGCTGCCACATGGTGCAAGTGTCTGTGTGTGTGTGTTTTTTTGTCGTGTGATATTATGTGATGCACAACGGATTTGCACAGCAAAGTCACGTAACTGTAAGTAGATGAATATTTCCTTTTTCTTTCTTCGCACATCTGCGAACTTGTGCCATCCCGACACCCAAAGCTGCATGGACATAGATGCAGTAATGCTGAGTGACTGAACCTCAGAGGAAATACCTGCACATACAGATTTCAATTTCTTACAGGGCCCATTTCCTGATTACTTTTTTTTACATGAATAAGGGAGAGGGTGTGGCCACAAATTCCGCTGGGCGGGACAGTTTCTTTTTAACTTTGGTTCAGGACCAACGTCAGCGGGGCAGGGTTCTGCACGTGCATGCTTATTAGATTTAGTTAATTAACTTTGGCAGTATTTCGCACCTATAATCTTATACCGCAAATTAACGTGCTTGTGTATTTTGTGTCGCGAGTATTTTTAATGTGATCGTTTGCATATAATTTTTTTTTATTCTCTAAGCAATTGTATATGAATATCACCTGCAGCTCTATTTAGTGTGTAAACGAGTAGTATCTCTTGTTCAGATAGTCCGGTGGAGACTCAGTCGGCTGCGTTATCCGACAGTAAAGTGTGACACCGTATGCTGCCCACATATGAGGGGCAATTGTCTATGCGCCTAGAGAGCGCCGTATCTGTTTAAATCTCGCAGAACGTTATTAAATGTTGTGTTGTGTATTTGAGAATCATGTGTTATTTGCGAAAGTGAGTGTTGTACTGGCTGGTTGGGGATTGAATGTACCCGGAGTAAGATCCGGACCACTACACTCAGTCACGAATTGGTGATTGCGGGTGAACCTCATCACAACTCTGATCCCAAAGTATCATTTTTTTTTTAGATTATTTTATTTTTTATTTGTTGTTGTTATTTTGTTCACAAGGTGGATTCACCCAAGCCTTATGCTTCGGGTCATTCTTCAACTTTTCATTTTTTATGTTCTGGTGTGAATCTTTGAGTGCAGCAGTGCACCTGAGATTCTCACCTGGTGCCGTGGCCAACTAAATTGTACTTCAGGTCTCAAGCACCGTTACCGGCAGACTCGGCAGGAACACTGCTAGTGCCGTGTAACAATGGTTATGTTTTAGAAAATATTAAGTATTCCAAGTTATAATATGAAGTTATTTTAATCGATGTTCAAATTTTCATCTTTGGGAACACATTAATTGTGAAGGAAATGTGTACAAAAGTTTTTTCATTGGAAGTATAGGAAGCGAAATTACCTGACGTCCACCTTAATAATATGGGATAAGGGCGATGCAATGGATCCCAATCCTATGTCCTGACCTTTGGCCCCATTTCGTCCATTTTCAATAGGAGTCGTCCCCAGGTGGTCCCCTGCCCCATACTAAGATTTCATCGAAATCAAACCATTCCATTGCCTTCTACGTTATGACGCAGAAGGGCAATGGAATGCATCCCGCTCTTATGTTCTGACCTTTGACCCCACTTCACCCATTTTTAATAGGGTTCGTCCCCAGGCGGTCCCTTACCACATAGTAAAATTTCATTGAAATCGAACCTTATTTACGCAAGTTATGACGCATAAGGGCGATGGAATGGATCGCGCTCCTACGTCGTGACCTTTGACCCCATTTGTCCCATTTTCAATAGGGATCGCCCCCCCCCCTTACCACATACAGAAATTTCATCGAAATCGAACCATTTTTACGCCAGTTATCGTGCGGACAGAAGGACGGAAAAAGCTGGAGCATATACGCTTCTTCAACCTACGGTTGGAAAGCGTACAAAACGTACTGAGAATAGAAACTGCAGTGAATGCACACCACACAGTCAATGTAGACGGACCGGAAAAGCAGTTCAAGTGCAACAATATGTGGATGCGACGCACTCCATAAGCGACAGTTCTGCTTGTTCACTACGCCGTTTACAAAAAAGTGATCCTCGTCGGACTACATCAGGATACTCCAAGGCCACGTGCTATCAACAGCCGGCCTCGCCAAAAATCTAAGAGCAAAATCGGTGTGTTCCTGCTGATCTTGCGGTTTTAATTGGTTCACCATATATGTCTTATACGAGTCCTACGGTATAAAATATATCGTAACACTTTGTGAGCAGGGGGTGGACAATACTGGTGCCACGTTTCGAGCACTGGATGAAGAATGCTAGGCCGGTGCCGTGCTATCAGCCACAGCAACAGCAACCTGGTCGACAACATCCATCGAAATTAGTTGCCGTCCCCTTCCTGGCGTCACACCCAAATCTCTAGTTTCTTCAAATTTCTTAATCATCTCTTTTAACCCATTTTACGAAAGGGAGCTCATTGGCAATCCTTTAAAATGACAATTCTAAGTGTATCCAAGGAATGGCGTAATATACAGTAAAGAAGCGAGCGAGCTTTCACTACCAACGGGTAGCTTCATCAGGCTGGAATAACGTCTAAAGAATATATACAAGAATTTAAATGCAAGATAACAATAATATAAACGTAAAAACTTTTTACATGTGAAAGTGCCTCGTGCAGGCTGGCGAAAGGCGTGCGTTGTACGCAGAAACATGCGCCATGCAAAAGGTAAATCAAAAGAAAGTTCATCCAAATTTTGAAGATGACAACCTGATTTTTGGCGTAAATGTGACAAGGATGGTAAGTCAGATAATATCCGAAAACTTGAAAATTTTCATTGTCCTGGAGCGGGACTCGAATCCGCGTCTCCCAGAAAACGCCCGGGTATGTTAACCATTACACCACTAGGAGACGCGGGTTCGAGTCCCGCTCCAGGACGATGAAAATTTTCAAGTTTTCGGATATTATCTGACTTACCATCCTTGTCACATTTACGCCAAAAATCGGATTGTCATCTTCAAAATTTGTATTATGTGGCGTAATCCCGTATTTCTTTCATGAGAAAGTTCATCGTTGCACGCGATCGGGTTGGCTATAATTTCAATGGATTCCCTTATAGCAGTGGCCTTGGCGTTCGTGTAGGAGGCGATTTTCTTCATGCCGCCCCATTGTGGAGTGGCTGAATGGGTTGTGACCTCATGATCATATGTAGAGGATTTTAGGACGGGAGTGTCTGACCCCAGGTCTTAAACAACCCTTAGAAATAGGAAGTTAGGAGACTTGGGCTGGAGTGCCCGATAGGAAAGTGACACGGAAGCGAAGTAGAAAGGGGGGGGGGTGAGACGCCCTTATTTATTACCGGGGTCCGACGGCTTAACGTGCCCATCCGACGCACGGCGGATATTTAGTGGATCGAGCGTTCGTACCTGCCTGGGATTGAACCTTAGGTCCCTTCCGCGGCAGTCAGGAACGTTGCCCACTAGGCCACCCGCGGCCCAAGGGATTGTGACCTCTTTCGCTAGTGCTGTGTTTATTCTTCCCACTGCATCATCTCTCTTGTGCTCCGCTAATCTTACCTTGAAGGAGCGCTTTGTCATGCCCACATATTCTTTCATTGATCCGTCGGGGTAGATTAGCGGAATAGAATAGACTCCGGCGTCTAAAAGATCCGTGATAGTGCTCTTTTATGAAGTGAGGATCTGGCGAGTGGTTTTGATCCTCTTATCCCGATGTCAAGCCCAAATTTTCGGAGCGAGTTCTTGAGAAAATAACTGAAATGCTGTATGTAGGGGAAGGATCCAATGTAGCGGGGAGGGTTGTCATATGTCCGGATGTCAGGGCTGGTTGATTTAATTTTTGCCTTTTCAATAATCGCTTCTATCTTCTGTACGTCATAACCTGCTGTGGTTGCAAATATTCGCAATTCATTGAGCAAGTCATTGTATTCTCCCAAGGAAGGCTACGAATAATTTGCCGGTAATGACTGCAGGCATTTTACCGCAAGAGGTGTAATTTTGCCTGCATACACGCCATCTGGTGGCGGAAATTTGAACTATTGGTTTTCCGTCTTAAATCGTTTTCCTTGTGGAACACTCCCAGTTTCGTTCAAACAAGTTGATTAGAACGTTATATGCAGAGCTCGTCTGCAGAGCTTTGTGAGTAGGCTCACTTTATTTATAACCCGGTATTTATTTGCGCCACCGAGCGGAAAAACGTTGCATAGTGCAAAACAAGAAATGTATGACCAGTTTTGATGTGGTTGATATGTCAAATAGGCGGTGAGGAATTCCAGGCCGACTTTGAGAAGCGTTGATTTTCTGCCAAACATAAAAATACGTTTATGTTCCCCAGTATGGAAAACTGTGTGTTACAGGTCTTCGGAAGTGTATGAATGCCACTCTGCCGCCCCGGTGGCGCAGTGGTCTAAGCGATGGTCTCTGATCATTCGTCCGGAAGGGGTCCGGGTTCGAATCCCGGTGAGGCATGGATGTTGTGTTTGTCTTACGGCACTGGTTCTCTCCCTTCCCTGGAACCAGTGACCCTAAATTAGGGACGGGCGACTGCTTATAGCCCGTTGAGTTGCTCACGGTGGTCGTTAAAATTCCAATAAAAAAAAATGCCACTCTGGTGGCGAAATGGTCTAATGCGCTGGCCTCTGACCATTCTTCCTAGCTGCGCCCGAGTTCGAGTCAAGGCCGTCTAGAAAATAAAAGGTCATGACGTTAGAGAGATGAGTTCCCCCATTTATGATGTCACTCTCATGTTACACGATCTGATACGCCGATGTCATGTGTGACGTCACACACGACAGCGTTGAAAACCAATCGAAAGCCTTGATTTCCGCATGATGTCACTAAAAGTGGGAACTCCTCTCTCTAATGTCATGGCCTTGTGTTTTCTGGACGGCCTTGTTCGAGTCTAGTTTAGGCATAGGTGGTGTGCTAGTTTAATGGCGCTGTCTGTTCCCTGGAACCAGTGGCGCCTCAAGTTAGGTACGGGCCCACTCATACTCCTAAAGATTTTTCACTGTGGTACTTAAACTCGAAAATAAAAAGAAATGTGTTTGAATTATTATCCCGATTGTAATTTCCCAGAGACAAAAATTTTGGATTAGTCATGTACGTGGAATGATACAGTATATATAAGGGCGCAAAAGGCGTACTTATTTGTTGTAATATACAAAACACGTTTTCTTGAAAAGGTCTCTTTTTGGAAAAGTCCATAAACATGCTAAAATTCATTTTTTGCGCTTTCCAATTGTAGGTTGAAGAAGCGTATAGGCTCCAGCTTCGTCTGTCTGTCTGTCGTCTGTCCGCTCGTCAACTCGCATAAAAATAGTTCGATTTCGATGAAATTTTAGTATGTGGTAGGGGACAACCTAGGGGCGAACCCTATTGAAAATGGGTGAAATGGGATCAAAGGTCAGGACATAGGAATGGGATCCATTCCATCGCCGCCTCCTGGTGGCGCAGTGGTTTAAGCGATGGCCTCTGATCATTCGTCCGAAAAGTGTCCGGGTTCGAATCCCTGTGAGGCATGGATGTTGTGTTTGTCTTACGGCACTGGCTCTCTCCCTTCCCTGGAACCAGTGACCCTAAATTGGGGACGGGCGACTGCTTATAGCCCATTGAGTTGCTCACGGTGGTCGTTAAACCTCCAATCAAAAAAAAAAAAAATTCCATCGCCCTTATGCGTCATAACTTACGTAAAAAATGCTTCGATTGCGTCAAAACTTTATCATGTTGTTCCGGAGGTATATTGAACCGGTTCGGTTGAGTATCATCGAAATGGGGTCAAAGGTCAGGGCACAGGAGCGAGATTTATTCCACAGCCATTATCCTCATGACCTGACTAAAAATGCTTCGATTGCGACAAAACTTTAGTATGTTATTCCGGAGGTATACTGAACCAATTCTGTTTAATATAATCGAAATGGGGTTAAAGGTCAGGGCACAGGAGCGATATTTATTCCCCAGCCATTCCTCATAACTTGAGTAATGATTTCTGGTATGTTGGAAAGCGTATCATAATCAATGCATTGAGTGATTTCACTAACTTGCTTTTTATACTACCATCTGTTGCTTGAAAATTGGAGATCAACTTTCCAAATATTTTTTTATGTTGAATCTCGGTATGCTGGCGGGCTTATTTTTTTTCTGCTGGATTTCCCGTTCCATTCCATGATATTTTTATCCAGTTAATTCTTTGTCTTTATCTGTTTCTTTTGCTTTTGACTTTTCCTTTCAAGAACAGTTTGTGGATTGCAGCATGTGTTTCAGTTGTGTATCATTTTCGCACGTCTTTTTTTTTTTTTTTAAAGAAAAAATATTACAATGGCCCTTTGTCTACGGACACCATATCTGTGCACTACAGGGTGTCCCACTTGGTACCGAACCCGACATTTCTTTAATGATATTAACACCAATGAAGATATTGCAACGAAATTTAAAGTGGACGTACCTCATTTCGTGCGAAATGTGATGACATCACAACATGTGCTGGAAGTGGCCACCATTTGCGTCTAGACAGCATGGAATCTGTCGCTATCCGCCAGCCAGCCGGAGTGTTTCTTAGTCGCAGACACATTCCTAAGTGTGGCGCCACTCAGGAGCAGTCCGTCAGCCAGCCGAATGCGCCTCTGTGCTACTTTGTTATGCCATTTCGCTGAGCGTGTCTACACAATACGGTTGTTGATAGTGAGTGCTCGTGCTCGTGGCTGTTATCATACGTGTGAAAATGTATCGGTATACTCTGAAAGAGCGAGTGTTTGTTGTTCGCACTTATTGGAAAACAGAATCGATAAAGTCTTGTCAACAGCAATTCCCGGAGAGGTTTGATGGCAGACATCCGCCGAGGAAGTCCACCATTTGGGCATTGTCGAAGAAATTGGAAACTAATGGGACTTTATTAGACGACCATACAGGACGTCGTGCACAAATGTCCGAGGAAACGATCCATAATATAAAGGGCCGACTGCTTGCGTCTCCCAGTAAGTCACTTCGCCGACTGTCACAGGAAACAGGGTTGTCCAAAAGCACTTGTCAACGTGCTGTGAAAAAGCAAAGCTTCCTGCGTACCGTATCTCCGTGGTCCACGAACTGAAAGAGCGTGACCACGTGAAACGAGTGACATACTGTTGATGGTTTCAGATATTTCCTCAGGAAAATATGGGCATTCTGGACTACACGTGATTCTCGGACGAGGCGTGATTTCACCTGTCCGGATACGTCAATTCTCAAAATTCCCGTATTTGGGACAGTGAAAATCTCAACGCGATACATGAAGAACCCCTTCTTTCAGAGAAAATTGGTGTTTGGTGTGGGATCACCCGGCGCTGCATAATTGGTCCCATCTTCTTCGATACAACTATTACAGCAGCTGCATATAATGAAATCTTCAACACCTTTGTAAATCAGTTGGACGACGGAGAATTCTCTATTGGATATTACCAGCATGATGGAGCGACATCACACACCAGTATGGACGAAATTCGGTCCTTTTTCGGTGACCGCTTCATTTCGAAGGGTCTATGGCCACAGCGCACTCCCGATCTGACGTCTCTTGATTACTTTTTATGGAGATATCTAAAAGGGAGAGTCTTCCAAAGGAAACCGTTAATCGTAGATGCCTTCAAAGCAAACATAACCCAAGAAATTCAGGCAGTGACAGCGGACGTACTGGCACGGACTTTCCACGATACGGTGCGCCGGGTTCAATGCTGTCTGGGCGCAAATGGTGGCCACTTCCATCACATGTTGTGATATCATCACATCTCGCACGAAATGAGGTAAGTCCACTTCAAATTTCGTTGCAAAATCTTCATTGATGTTAATATTATTAAAGAAATGCCGAGTTCGGTTAGCGAGTGGGACACCCTCTATTTTTTTTTTTTTCATTGTAAAACCTAAACTGTGAAAACGTAGAACACACACACACACACACACACACACAAATCGAGCCCGAAACAACGTCCCCGAAATTCGAAGGATTTTCGCGGCAGTACAAGTACAATACAGAGTGCCCTACTCGCTACTTTACCCAAGTTTTTATTAATAACATCATGAATAATTACAGTAATTGAATGATTGAATGATATTTGGTAAGAACATACCTTCATCCATGGAAAGCAGAAACATATCGTAAGAGATGTTGAAAGTGTCGAGTGTGCATCGAGACGCTCTTGAACACGAGACTCCATATATCGGAAAACGCTGGAGCACTGGCTTAGCTATTCCACAGCGTCAGTTGCTCCGGCATAATAGCTGCCACTGACTCGCTGATTTTCATTTTCAATGCCTCAAGGGTTGTCGGCTTGTTTTGATACACCACTGATTTGAAATACGCCCAGAGAAAGAAATCAGGGGGTGTTAGGTCAGGAGATCGAGGTGGCCACATTCTTTTAGAAATCACGGAATCTCCAAAGAATGACTGAATTTCAGCCATACTCATATGAGATGTATGGCGAGTTGCCCCATCATGTTGAAAATATCCAGTGGTCTGCTTTTCAAGGTGCAGTTGGTTAAGAAATGCCTGAAAAATTTCCAAACATTTTTGTGACCGTATCCTGAAAGAAGATAAGCGTAATGATCCGGCGATGTGACAGTTCGCACCACACTTCAGCTTTTTTTGTGCGTAAAGTAGCTTCTCGATTAATGCGTGAGGATTTCCGCTGCACACGTATGTGTGCTTTGTGCATTTATGTATCCCGATAAGTGAGTCCACGCTTCGTCAGAAAAACAAAAGTTGTAGTCCAAGACGTCCGGTCGTTCCGCAACAAATGCCCGAAAGCACTGACAGTATCTCTTTCTTTTCTTTTGGTCTGTCGCTTTCAGTTCGTGAACAGCAGACAAACGGTACGGATAAATTGCAACCTTCTTCGCTGCTCTATGACACCGGCTCCCCGGGCAAGGCTACGCAAATATTTCCGTAGAAAAGCGAGAAGTTTTTGCTGGACGTCCTGCACTACTGTTTCTGACATTTTGGGATGGCCCCTCCATGCAAATCATGTAATGTTCCATGGGCCTCCAACTTCTTAACCAGTTGTAGAATACACGGTTTACTTAGTGCTGTCCTACATCCGAATTTTCTGCGAAATTAACACTGACACTTCTTAATCGACTTACTGTCCCAACAAATACGGGCAAGAAACTCACGCTTGGGTATGGTTGACTGGGAGGACATCGTTAACGATACGATCAACCTCGCAACAAACAAGCAACTGAACTAACCCCGGGGAAGCCGTCCCGTTGGCGCAGTGGTCTAAGCGATGGCCTCTTATCATCCGTCCGAAAAGAGTCCAGGTTCGAATCACGGTGAGGCATGGATAATGTGTTTGTCTTACGGCTGTGGCTCTCTCCTTACCCTGGAACCAGTAGTCCTAAATTAGGGACTCCAAGGCCACGTGTTGCTCACGGTGGTCGTTAAACCTTTAATAACAAAAAAAAAAAAAAAAAAAAAGAAGAAAAACCCGGGGAATCACGAACCTGACATGCGCTACGTCCAAGGTCACAACGAACGCACTAAGAGCGCTTTTATGCAGGCGTTTTTTGCGGCGCGTTTATGCATTGAAGAACAACATCTGCGAGGCAGTGGCTGCGATTACGCCGGAGCAACTGGCACGAACTTTTCGAAACATGGAGTCTCGTGTTCAAGCCTGTCTCGATGCACAGGGCGGACATTTTCAACATCTCTTATGATATGGTTCTGCTTTCCATGGATGAAAGTATGTTCGTACCAAATATCATTCAATTACTGTAATTATGCACGATGCTGTTAATACAAACTTGGGCAAAGTAGCAAGTGAGATGCCCTGTGTTTTAAGTTTGTAAACGTGAAATCAAAAAGCTTATTTTGAAATTAGATCAAACAGACTTAATTATTTTTAGATGTATAAGGACATCAGTTTCATTAAAAAAAACTCTCCCTTGTTCAATCTTCAATATTATCTCATGAGCCAACTGAGAATTTCTTTTTAAAGATCACCCTGCCTTGCTAAAAAACTCAAAAGATCTCATAGTTAAGTTAGAAGGCCTTCCAAAACTTGACCATCCTATAATTGCTAGTCACGACATTAAATCTATGTACACTAACATAGATACGGATCGTCTTTTAGAATTCCTCGCAGAAGATTTGGCTGACAAAATAGTCTTTCATAACCACAACAAGGAAGAACTGACAGGTTTTTATAAAATTCTGATGTTTGTTTTAAAAAACAACTATTTTCAATTTGGCAGCAATTTCTACAAGCAAACTTATGGATTGGCTATGGGCTCACCGGTTGCACCATTTCTTGAAAATTATTATGTAGGAAAACTAGAAGAAAAGGTTTTGATTACTCTTTCAATCTTCAATTTTTATGCTAGGTGTATGGATGATATTATTTTTATTATAAATAATAAAAATGTCTCTCTTCCGTATGACATACTAGACTGGTTTAACTCCATGAATGACAAATTGCAATTCACCATTGAACTGCAGAAAGATAATCAACTCAATTTTCTGGACTTATCATAAAAGAAGGAAAAATTGAAACAAGGTTATACAAGAAACCTACCAACAATAATAAAATGTTAGACTATCAGTCAGATCACCCTAATTACATAAAAACAAACTTGGCCACTGGAAAAGACTAACATTCTAAATTCTTCAGAATTGTTAAAAAATGCTGAAAAGGAGGAACTGAAAAATATTTTGGGAGATAATAATTACCCTTCTCTAGTAGTCAAGAAAATTCTTAATAAAAAAGAAAAGAAGCAGAAGTCAAACACTAAATTATTTCAGTTAACTAGAAAAGTTATTTATCATAAAAGACTGTTTGAAAAACTTCAGAGGAGTAGTGAGAAACTTCTAATCAGACTGTCTCCAGGATTACAAAATAAAATTAGTAACTGCTTTCCAAAAAGTAAAGCAAAAAGAAGAAAACACCCTGTTACAGGAAGGAGTGGTCTACAACATAAAGTGGGAGTGTGGTCTCAGCTATGTGGGAGAAACAGACAGACAGCTTAAGACCAGATTAGCAGAACATAAAGCTGCAATTAGAAATTTAACAAACAAAACAGGTTTGGACAGACATGTTCAAAATACAAGACAAAGTGTTTTGGGACTCTGTAGAAGTTCTGACACATCAACAGCACTTTTTCAAGCGAAAATTGCCAGGAGGACTAGAAATTGAGAGAAGAAGAGGTATAACATTAAATGCTGTGAAAGGTTGGAATTTAGCTAATGAATGGCAACACCTACTATAGTGTAGTCTTGAGAAAGGGTAGGGGTGCTACCTGAAAATTTGACTGTAAGTAATTTCGTTTATTCCTGTGTAAAACCCATAATTTAGTGAAATTTATAGTGTATCAGTTTCATGTTTTTCTGATGTCATCGTTCTCAATTAATTGATTGCATTATATCAATTTCAGGTCATCCATATGACCCTGCTCAGTCGACTGGAAGCGAAGAAGAACAGCTACCAGAAATTGGGCGAAAAGGCGAGCTGGCAGCAAAGCCAACAGGATTATGAAGAAGTTCAGCTGAAGAAAGACATGACTCGTATGCTGGAAACTATCAAGCAGAGCAGTGTTCTCGACTCGAGCGGAGAATATAGAATCATCAACTTCGTGATGCGGGCCGAACACCATGGCTTCAAGAACAATGTCCGTCAAGACGTGAGTCTAGTGACGCAGTCTACAATCAAGCATTTACAGAATTTAGAAGCCATATTGAGTCGGTGGCATGGACCTGTTTCAGTGGCTATATTTAGCTTGACGCAAGACATTCCGTTAGCAATAGATGCCATATTGAACCTTCGTAGATGCATACCAGCTGTTCGATACAACGCAAGCTTTCACCTGGTCTACCCGTTGAACAGTCCGTACAACAAATCACCTTCTCCTCAGCCATTAATTTTAGACTCCTGTGATTCGGTGGTAGACAAAATCAATAACGTTAAAATAAGTGAAAACTATAACCACGGTGTGCCATATCCAAATAACCTTCTGCGTAACGTCGCGCGGAGGAACGCGCTTACAGAGTTTATTTTTGTTGTAGATATCGACATGGTTCCTAGCGACAACCTGCATAGGGACTTCATGGAATTTGCTTTCAGTAGTCGTTTGTTTGTCGATTCACACAAAGACGACAAAACTGTGTATGTTGTTCCTGCATTTGAACTGAAAGAGAACGTGGACATTCCGAGAGACAAGACCGGTCTCTTGCAGCTGCTAGAGCTGATGGAAGCGAGACCTTTTTATTTTGAAATGTGCTGGAAATGCCAGAAACACACAGACTATGAGACGTGGCAGAGGGAACCTCCTGGTGAAAAGCTTGCTGTACTTTTTGAGGTTCTTTGGAGGGATCCGTGGGAGCCTTTTTACATCGGAAGAAACGTTGCTCCGTTTTATGATGAGCGATTCAGACAATACGGATTCAACAGAATTAGTCAGGTTAGTGTCAGTGATGTATTTTCATATGTGTTTTTTTCCTTATTTGATGGCCTTCTGTCGTAAAATAGGATTTAGTATTATAATTGAATGTATCTCAAATAGGATGTATAATCTTGCTGTATCTGTTAGAGATTTGCACGGAGCTGGCCCGGCCCGTAAAGCCGAAGCCCCACCCGGGCTTTTTCATCAGTTAAGTGAAATGTTCCTGTCTTGGGGCAGGCCTGTACTGGAAGGTTTAACAGTTTGTTCCTGTGTTAAAGAAAAACGTCTCGACGCGCAAACAAAGACTGACTTGTTAAATAATCAGTTGACAGAGATCACTGAGCGAAACGAAAGACATAGAAAAGTACACAGGATGTTCCCAAATTATCTTTACAACTTTGACCCTCAATAAAACAGAAACGGAATAAGAAAACAATAATCGGTTTATTGCATATTGAACAAAAAATATATTGGTCCAAAATTTGTTGGAATGTTAGTCGAGCTCCACATGAGCACCGTTGGTTGCACGAATAACATCGAAACGGTATTCGACCTCCTGTCATGTTCTTCTCAGCATGTCCTCAGGAATTGTGATGGCAGCTGGAATGCTGTGCTTCAGCTCATCCACATCCGGAACCTTTGTGCGGTACACAATATCCTTCATATTGCCCCGCAGGAAAACGTCTAGGGGCGTAAGGTCCGGTGAACGTGGAGGCCAAGGAATTGGACCATCCCGTCCAATCCATCGCTCCGGAAAGGTTTCATCAAGAAACTCACGAACACGAAGTTATCGGTGCAGCGGGGGTGCACCGTCCTGCTGGAAGATAATAGCCGGTTGCAGGCTATCCAATTGGGGGTAACTAACTCATTCAGCATGGCCAAATAAACATTGGATGTGACTGTGATTTCGACGAAAAAGGAGGAGACCGCACCAGACGTCAACCTTAGGGCTGTCACATTTAATCTCACGGACGGCATATGGGCTTTCAGAACCCCAAACTCTGCAGTTATGCCTGTGGATAACACCACAGACATGAAACTTTGCCTCAACGCTGAAAAAAAAAACACTTTTCAGTAAGCCTTCCTCAGTATCAATCCTGTGTAGCATATAAACAGCAAAATGAAATGTTTCGGTTTATCACCGGGGTGCAGTGCCTGTGTCAAATGCACTTTGTGGGCAGTTAGGTTCAAGTGCCTGTGTATAATTGTAGGTGGTAACCGCAACTGCTTGGAGGCCATACGAATGGACTCCTCTGGACTTCGTAGGAAACTGTCGAACACGTTCCGTATCCTCCTCACTTGTGCGAGCGCCCGTTTTATGAAGCACAATACCAGTCTCCGTAAACTTCTTGTGCCACTCGTGTACTGAGGGTCTTGATGGTGGATTACAGCGGTACTTGGCACGGAAATTCCTTTGGACTTAGGTATCTGACTTCGTCTGTATGAACCATGCCACCCACACACTGGGCCTTTTCCTGTGGAGTGGCCATCACAAGTTCAGGGTCGTACCTGAAAGTAAACAAAATCCTTTTGCGTACCAATAAAACTTTATACATTACTGTTACATGTAACAAAAAACAGAACTTCGCTATCTTATTTCGTTTAAGTTTTATTGAGGGTCAAAGTTGTAAAGATAATTTTGGAACACCTTGTACATCTGCCACCAAATGCATTGATTAATTACAGTTGAAATCGACAAGCCGGGATGTAAAACGAAAATCTGAAATGGGCCGGTTTGTTTCTTAAGAGATTATAATCAAATTCTGTTTTTGTTCACTTCAGACTTTTCAGCTTAACCAAACTAAATGGCCGAGTTTCTGGTTCGATCTGTTGCTACAACGGAGATAAGGCATTTCGAAGTGTTTGTTTATACATTTGGGGATCGAGGCTACCTTGTTTATACTTAAGTGTTGGAAAAAAAATTGCATTTGTAACAGGAAGAAGTAGGTTGCACTTGTGAGATCTAAACTTAATTTGTGGAAAGAATTCGATCGAGAAGTGACACGTCTTTTTGCGTTACATTCTTTTTATTTCTGAGGTAGTACAGTGCAGCAGCTTTATTTCTCCAGAGGGAACCTTGATTTATTTGCGACTAGCAGTCATGGGCGTTCTCAGAACGGTTAATTTATAAAATCATTTTCGGAGCATAAAATTAAAAGAGAAAAGTAATTAAGGAAAGAAAAGTAATTTAAGATCCGTAGCTGTAGTATGATTTAAAATAGGGTCGTGATTCCAGTGCATACGGTTTGACGTAAAACAGTAACAGGCTTTGGCCCCCTTTAATTTTAAATCAAAATTTCATGGAATGTTTTCAGCATTTCAGCGTTTCTGGCATAATTATCTTTAAACATATCAGAAATTTTGAGGAGTAAACCTAACCACCCTTTTGAATTTTTTGGGTTTCAGATTTTTCTAGGTGTAGAAGTGGCAGAAAAATTCAAGCAGACAATGTTCTTAAACCGCCATTTTAATTTTCTTGATTTTCGGACGCTGGACCTTAAGACCTATCAGCATACCAATTTTTAGATCTCAAGGTCTTTTAGAAGTGGTCGCACAATTCGCGAAAAGTTCAAGCAGACAATGTTCCAAAGCACGCATTCGTGGTCATCACTCGGGCTGAAAGTTCTTTCAGCATGATGGATGAAATTATTGTCATCTGAATATATAGAAAAAGAAAAGAGCGACAATGAAGACATGAGGAGGGAAACATCAGCATGAAAAAAATTAAGCAATAGGACCGTACAGCTGCAAAGCCAACAACAACAAAATATGGCCGTGGAACTTTGCTGAGAAGAAAGCAAAGCTTGCTCACAGGAGGAAACTTGAGCTAATGTTCTAGAATGCACAACAACAAAACAAGAAAAGAAAAATTGTTTCCAGCAATGTCTGTTAAAACCATTTTGTTTTGTTTTAAATTCAAGTCATTTTTTATTGTGACTAACTTACAGTGATGTGATCCAATTTGTTATTTGCATGAGTAAATTCCAGTGAACAATTCCATCTTGTTCGTATTGCGTTATACACTATATTGACAAAAGTCATCGGACACCTAGAAGAGGAACACAACATAGCATTTGTTGACATACATTAGTACGGTGTCGGTCCACCTTTGGCCTTAATACATGCACTAACTCTTCAAGACATGCTTTCGATAAGGTTTTGAAACACAGCGATAGGTATGCGCTTCCATTCAGTACATAATGCTGCCGCTAACTGTTGCTTAGTAGTAGGCCTTGGTTCCAAACTTCTTATGCGGCGCTCTTATTCATCCCATAGGTGCTCAATGGGATTAAGCTCAGCGCTCTGTGCTGACCAGCCTTTACACGGTACGGAATTATCGTTAAACCACGCCTTAACAGTCCTTGCTTTATGGCTTGGTGCATTATCCTGCTGCTACCAACAAGGCTCGGTTCCATAGTATTGTCACAGAGTTGGTAGGTCATAGAATAGTGAGGTAGGCGTGCTGGTTAACAGGTTTGTCCACAATAACCAGTGGGCCGGGACCATCCACGAAAAACACTCCCACACGAGCACACTGCCAGCTCCAAACTTGACCGTAGGAACCGTACACTGTGGTAAATAGCGTTTCACCGGCTGCCGCCATACCCACACACGGCCATCAGACTGTAGATCGTGTATCGGGATTCATCAGGCCATAGGACCCGTTTCCATTGATCTACGGTCCTCGATAAATTTCCTTTACACCATGTTAAACGACGAGTAGCATTCCTAGTGGAGATTAAAGGCTTCTGAGCAGCCGCACGAACACGGTAACCCATGAAATGAAGTTCTCTGCGAATGGTACGTGCACATACCGAGGTTCTAACATTTTCACTCACCTGTACACTGAGGTCTTGTGCAGTACCCCGTCGATTTGCTGTAACGACTCTCCTGAGGCTTCGACGTCCTCTATCACTGATTTTCTTTGGTCTGCCGGTACGTTTTGCTGCATCAGGCCAAACCCCCTGGAAAGAAAGCCCCAGCGCGCGAACTACGAAGGGGTGTGACGTCACGGTCAGAGGGCCATCGCAATCCCTCTCTCCAGAGAGGTCAAAGGGCAAACGTAAGGGGAATGCTGATATTAGCTTCGTGTTCATGCAGCATTGATCAGTATTGAACTTTCGGTAGTCGCACGTGAGTAAGCATTTTTTACAACATGCCTGGAAAATATTGAGTGCCTTTATATAGATCTAATTGGAAAGCACATCCAAAAGCCACTGTTTTCAGCTTTCCTGAAAGTGAAAGCTTTAGAAGAAGGCGGATTTCTTCCGTACCAATGAAAAATTTTGAACCCACCGTGAATTCAAAGGTTAGTTAAGTTTTCATGACAGCATTTTCTGCTTTCGTTGTAAATACAATTATAATTTAGTGAATTGTTAGTCGTTTTTTTTTTTTTAATTATTGACTGAGTAAATTTAAGGGCCTTCCGATTATCAGCTCATTATTTGTTGTCGTTTAAATAATGGTATTAATAACCAATCAACATTTCATTTCCATAAAGTAATAGTTATTTTTCTTTACAAAATTCGTAGTAAGTAGTGTTCAAATTGAAAAAAAAAAAGAAAAAGAAAAAAGATGTACATATATTATCAGCGCATAAAGTACTAAGGTTAACCAGGCAAAGAAACTGGCAATAAATAATTACGTTATTTATTAATCAACATTTCCGTAAAACAAATGTCATTTTTTTCATAAAATTGCTGTGTATCAGAGTCCTAATTAAAACAAGAATTCGGAATTAATGTATTCCATGTTCATTTGACAAATAACTTTTTCTTAAATGATTTTAATTTATAATTTTTTTTTACCTTCTAGAAATAGTTGCAAGATTTGAGCACACATTTTACCGTATTTTCAGTAAATATACTCACTAAATCGGAAATTTTGCTTTCGCGCTCGTTATGTAATTACGGAAAAGTCTTTTCTTTTTTGCTTTCATTTAAATAAATCGAACGCGAAGGGAATTTCTAAATGTTTTAAGTGAAATGATTATGTTCATACAGTCCTACCAATTTGCCATTAAAAAGATCGTACTTGCAAAAATGCTTAACGTAAAATGCTGGGTTTTGTACGTTATGCGCGAAAAAACTTATTTTTTTTGCTCCTTTAGCCAAATTGAAAACTAAAGGAAAAAATTTCATGAAATCATTTCCCAGCACAAGAGCAAAACTTTGGAATCCCAGATTTACGGATATCATCGCTGGAAACTGAGAAAAAAAAAAAAAATGAAATCTAAGGACAAAAAATAAAGAGAAAAATAAAACCAGGTCGATTTATTGTTGTGTGCGCAAATTGTCTAATATCGCACTCGAGAAATTATTTCTCTGCGTAAACACTGCGGTACTTCGTCAGCGTTTTCAGGAGCGGAGAGCTTGAGGCTCGAGTCGGTCGGCCCACTAGCTTTGACATCACAGACCAGTTCGGAGGCTTTCTTAATCTTTAGGGGGTTTTGATCAGGCACGCCATGTGTCTTCCACTTATTCAGTACATCCAAAACAGTTGACTTGGGTATATTTAAACGCCTCTCGGTTTCTCTTATGGACAGCCCACTAATAAAACACCCAACAATTTTTCCAATCTCAAAGTCAGTTCTATCCCTCCGCGACATTTTCACTCAACCTGCGATATGATCGCGGTCATCTGCAGGCTTGTTTTTATACCGTTTGCAGCTGTACCGCGCATCTAAACAACGCAGCGAATCCGTCCATTTGCTTTCGAAGGGGTGTCCGGTGACTTTTGTCAACATAGTGTATTTTCATTTTCTCGCAGCACTCTCTTATTTTCGCTCGGTTAAAAAGTTTAGCTTTTTGTTTCGTCGTCAGTCTCATGTGTGATTACTAAATAAAGTAACAATGTTATGTAAAAGTCTTAGTTTTTTGTCTGCATACGCTAAAAGACTTTTTTGCACAACCCAATAATTGCATTAGACTTTCAAATTTTTTTTTATCGATTCTAGAAATGCGTTTAAAAAAAAACAATTTTAGGTGGTTTCATTCTCTATCAAATACACTGCGCTTGCGCGTAATGTCTTTCAAATAACGCCCAGTTTTTCCAGTAGGGGATTTAATGCAAACTCTTTTTCGTGATTTTTTTTCTCTTGCTAAAAATCTGCTGCGAAAGACTATTTTCGTGTCGCAAAAGATTCAGAAGTCGTGCTGATTACACGCGGGAGTTTAGTGCTGTCTTTCTTGTGTTCGCGTGTGTTAGAATATGTTGACAAAAAACTTTAAGCAGCTGAAAAAAAAATGTATTCTAGCGGTGCATGTGTCTTTCCTTTTTTCGAAAAGTAGATCGAGCTCTGCAGCCCAAAATCGATGTTGCTATAGAAGAAAGAAAATTTTTGGGATCAAAAAATTGAAAACGATACAAGCCCCCCCTCAAAAAAAAAAAAAAAAAAGAAAAAAATTAGCTGTCGATTCGATCCGTAAAGTTTCATTTGTTTACAGTTGTTTGTGCAGAGGTGGTTTTCAAGAAGCATACCTTAAGAGAGACGGTTGCTCCCGTCAGAAAAAAAAAAAAAAAGAAACAAAAAAAGGCATACCTTGTGTGAGTGTCACACCCACACACGCGCCCTTATTTGCTGGCATTGCACTGATTTTTAAACATTTTTCCATAAATAATAATAATAATAATAATAAAGAAAAAGGCCGACCCCCTTCGCTCGGAGGTACGAGGCACTTCCTTCTCGTCTGAGAAGGGTCCATTCGGGCTTGAAACTCGGTTGGAGCGTGGATGTTGTCCCTGTCTTATAACACTGGCTCTTCCCCTTTCCTGGGCCGCCCCGGTGGCGCAGTGGTCTAAGCAATGGCTTCTGATCATTCGTCCGAGATGGGTCCGGGTTCGAATCCCGGTGAGGCATGGATGTTGTGTTTGTCTTACGGCGCTTTCTCTCTCTCCTCTCCCTTCCCTGGAACCAGTAGCCCTAAATTAGGAACGAGCGACTGCTTTATTGCCCAATGAATTGCTCACGGTGGTCGTTAACACAGTGGTAGGCCGCGGATGGCCTAGTGGTCAGCGTTCGTGACTGCCACGGCGAAACCTCAGGTTCGATTCCAGGCAGGTACGAACTCTCGAACCACTAAATATCCCCCGTGCGTCGGATGGGCACGTTAAGACATCGGACCTCGGGTACTGGCACCCCGGTAATAAATAAAGGCGTCTTCCTCCCCTTTCTACCTCGCTTCCGTGCCGCTTTTCTATCGGGCACTCTAGCCCAAATTTCTTAGCTTCCTATTTCTAAGGGTTGTTTAAGAGCTGAGGTCAGACACTCCTCTTCCTAAAATCCTCTACATATGATCTGATCTGATCTGCTCTGCTCACAGTGGTAGTTAACAAACCCCCAACAACAGAAAATAATTATTGTTTGTTTCCAAATCACAACGAGCGAACAACAACTGAAAAATCATCACTGTTTTCATGGCAGTCAATTACAAACTTTTCGGGGGAACGAGCTTGAAATCTCTATGGATAAAATCCTTCGCAATAAAGTTTAATCCCTTCTATTCAAATGCTTTTCTGTTTCTGAACTTCAAGTTTTAATCTTTTTTTCTGCTGAAGGTAGAACAGAATATTTTAATTCCGAATTCGTAGCAAATTTCAATTGTTTTCGAAACTTTTAAAGGAGAAATCTGTGTATTTATTACTAGAAATTTACAAAAACAAATACGTTAATTATTTACAATCTAATCTTAGCCATTTAAAAAGAAAAGGTCTACGGAGGGGCGACTGGGGCAGTCACCTCCGCTGTATTCGCCAGTGGTTCTGTTTAACGAACGAAATGATATCGGATAAAATTGTACTAACTCGTAGATACAGGAAGAACACGTGTAAGATTATTTTGTGCAGGAAGTACATTGGTGCTGCAGAAAAAGTATGAAGTTGTCCCCTTACAAATCCTATACGTGCGTCATACTGTTTAAGAACCCAAAGAGGTTAATAAAATTACTCAGCTTTATATACTACACAATGACCATGGCCGTGCTTTACCAACTACGCACACATCATGCTAGGTCTGTTTTTTATCTTCTGTTTTCTTTTGTTTCTACTTTTTTTTTTTCTGTCACGGTTACCTTGTTCAGTAACGTCTAAAATCTTATTTACGCTTTTAAGGTGACATAGATGATTAAGCTTTCTATCAACGGGAACATGAATTATTTTTAACGATGGCAGCACAAATTATCTTTCTCTTTGGAGATGGCCTTCTTTATTTATTTGCGTGCTCACAAGAATAATTTTAGCAGTTCTGGCAAAGAGGGCGGGCGGCTTTGTGGGGAAAATATTAGTCACTCATTTCCGCAAAATCGTATCATCTCTGTCGTGGTATAGACATATGTTTTACTAGGTGATAAAAAAGAATAAGAAATAAGGAGACACTGCTGCAGATATATACGAAGTCTCACACTGTTGGTTTGGCATAAGAAAAAAAAAAAAAAAAAAAAAACTGCACCCGCTAAGAAAGCTTAGTTAGGACAGACATGAAGTTTCCCGGTTGCTACTGAGTAATAGTGTTGCGACTTGCATGGTGAAGAACTGAAAAACATCGTAGGTCGCCAAAGACACAACCTTGTGACGTCATTTCAGTTCATCCCCTCATCCTGCCACGCCCTGTGATGATAATGATGAAGATGAGAAAATGCCAATGAACCTTCGTCGTGTGATGCTTGCTGTCTGTTATTAAGTCGACCGCAACTCTGTAATTTTTTGATTAAAGTGCTTCGCGGGGCCGAAACGACTAACAAAAATTATTTCGGTATGGTAAAACATAATCTTCTTAAGCGTTCTACATGATGCTATATTTCTTCCCTGCATTATTATTATTCTTGTTTTCAAAGGCAACAACGCCGACCAGAGGCATTTTCTTCTATTGTCTATTCAGTACATGACAGTTTCAGTACAAGTAGAATCGAGTTCACTGGTATCGTAATTAAAAAAAAAAAAATGAGAGAGAGAGAGAGAGAGAGAGAGAGAGAGAGAGAGAGAGCACATCGCGTTGTTTTTATTCTTATATGAAACCCTCGAACCTTTAGTTGCCGTCTTATTTTTTCTGTTTTGCGTCGAGGTTTAACGACCACAATGAGCAAGCCTAATGGCTATAAGTAATCTCCCGCCCCTAATTTATGACTACTGGTTCCAGGGAAGGGGTAACCCCATCAGGCAAGCTCACCACACATGCCTCATCCGAGACTCGAACCCGGACCCATCTCGGCTGAATGGCCATTGAAGGGTATCTACATTACGCAAGCAGGCCTAGGAGAGCCGTGTCGTGTGTGGCCGGGCATTATCATGTTGAAAAATCGCTCGGTGATGCTGCAGCAGGAATTGCAACACAGCAGGTCGTAGAATGTTGTCGACGTACCGTTGAACTTGAGGGTGGTACGGAGGACTACCGAGAATGTCTGACTTTCATAGTAAATGACTCTCCAGCAGCGGCGGATCGGGTCGACGAAAACAGGCCGAGATTTTTAGTCTTGTGGTCCGTTACAGAAAAGCACGTAACCACAGGGGAACACCACATAAATTCCCTCATGAAAAAAATCTGTTAACTCCTGGATGAAGTAGAACTGTTGAAATATACATTGTAAAACTAATTCAGTCGTGAACAAATTTTAAGAGCAATTTAAGGGTGAAATAATTTTAAAAATCCACTCATAATTGAATGTAGCCTATCAAACCATGCTCAAAACGGGGTGTTATACCAGATAATTATGTTTATTAGTCACCGATCTTCTACTGCGCAAAGGTATTCGTACCTCCTCCTTGAATAGACGCATTTTTAGTCTACCCAGACTTTTGAGCTGCCATTTTGATCAATGAACTAGTACCCGTAAATAGTTTTTTAAGATACATGTGGGTGGGACACAGATTTCGGAACATCTCTACCGGAGAATCGCTTTGTGCTTTATGTCTGTACGTGGATAAGGATGTGAGGATGATGAACCATTAAAATTGTTACTAGTGTTTCTTTCAAGATTACAAAAGAGAAGTAAGGCCTACCACTATCCTTTGGCTCCAAGCTTAATTATTTATAACTGTTAGCTTTATTTATAACAGCATGTTTGGTCCGGCTGCAAATTTTTCACTGAAGTAGAGAGAACTTTGCTTTGTGATTTCTTTGGGGGTTTTACGAACCCATGAGCAACTCAGTGGGCTATAAGCAGTCTCCCGTCCCTAATTTAGGGCTACTGGTTCCAGGGAAGGGAGAGAACCAGTGCCGTAAGAAAAACGCAAACATCAGACCATCTCAAAGACAAACACAAACAGTGTTTGGATTGTCTTTGAAGACAAACACAAACACATTGTCTTTGAAGATGAAAAACGTAAATATCTTTGAAGATGAAAGACGTAAATGTCTTTGAAGATGAAAGACGTAAATGTCTTTGAAGATGAAAGACGTATCAAAAACGTAAATGTCTTTGAAGATGAAAGACATATCAAAGACGTAAATGTCTTTGAAGATGAAAGACGTAAATGTCTTTGAAAGATAAAGATGTTTTTGTGATGAAAGATGAAGATGTCTTTTTGATGAAAGATGAAGATGTATTTTTTGTCTTTGTGTCTTTGATGATGTCTTTGTGTCTTTGATGATGTCTTTGTTGTCTTTGTGTCTTTGATGATGTCTTTGTTGTCTTTGTGTCTTTGATGATGTCTTTGTTGTCTTTGTGTCTTTGATGATGTCTTTGTTGTCTTTGTGTCTTTGATGATGTCTTTGTATCTTTGTAGATGTCTTTGTGTCTTAAAAGAGGTTTTTGTTTGTCTTTGAAGATGTAAGACAAACACAACATCCATGCCTCAGTGGATTTCGAACCCAGCCCCATCTCAAAGACAAACACAAACACAGTGTCTTTGAAGATGCCTTTGTATCTTTGTCTGTCTGCCAGTGTTCGTGTTTGTTTTCAGTATTTTTGTATTTGTATTTACATCTCAAAGACAAACACAGTGTTTTGTTCATGGGTCAAACAACAGACCCATCTCAAAGACAAACACAAACAGTGCCGTAAGACAAACACAACATTCATGCCTCAGTGGGTTTGGAACCCAGACCTATGTCAAACGAATGGTCAGAAGCCAAGGCTTAGACAACTGCGCTACCGGGGCTGCGCTTTGTCATTTTAGAGAAAACGCCCATCATATTATATATAGAGAAATAGAAAGAAACGCGCGGCAATTTCTCTTAAGACAATAACGTTTTAAACAGATAACCTAAAACTTCAATAAAGTTAAGGATTCTTATTCTTAAGTACCAAAATTATTAATTATTATTCGTTCTTTCCATACAATCCAAACAAAGAGGAAACGAGAAAATGGACCGTTTCTCGAGTGGTCCACCGGGAAATATACAGGTGTCCCGGTGGGACAATTCGTCCCTGCTCTCCAGACAGTCACGCCCGGCGTGTGAGCCGTGTGCCGTGTGCCGTTCCACGGTAAAGACACGATCTGTGCGCTGTTGTGCTAGTCTCCAGTCATGTATGCGCTGGTGTGTTCGTCCCCAGACACGTATGCGCTGGTCATCGGCGCCAAGTACAAACCGTTACTCATCACTGAAGACAACACGACGCCACTGGACATTATCCCATGTTGATCGGGCCCGACACCACTGCAACCGGTGCCGGCGTTGCTCGCTTGTCAGTGGTAGGCGGCGAAGTGGTCTCCTTGAATGTTGTCCCCGTACCGCAAGTCATCTGGCAACGGTCCGGATGGACACTTCCGTACCTGTAGACGACGTAACATAGCTACGAACAGTTGAGAGCGACGAATTCGGTTCTGTTCGTGCGGCTCTCACAATCGCACGATCCTCGCGTTCTGTCGTTACTTTAGGCCGTCCACTGCCCGCGTGTCGGTGGGTTGTGCCCTCCTCGACTCATTGGCGCTAACATCGTCCGACTGCCGCGTCGCTCCTACCCAAATGCCTGGCGATACGGCGACTTGATCAACCGGCGTTCCTGAGTCCAATTATATGTCCTCTCTCAAATTCGCTCAACTGCTCGTATTGTGCACGGATCCGACGTCGAGGCATCCTCACAGTCCGTGGAGGTTAATGCAACTGCAATCCGCTTTTACAATTATCCCTGCGTGCGGGCTTTCCTCTTGATTTACCCTCCTCGATGCGCAGCTCCCATGCGCAGTAGCCGGCCACTATTTAGTCATTGGTCATTATTTTTTAATCATTTATTTGCATATTCGTCCCCGAAGTACTCGCATGCGAAGTTTCATCAGGATCGAGCGACTTCGTTCTTTTTTCTTGGAAAAGAGTGTATTTTCTATAGTTCAGTGGCGCTCTGACATGGGAGGCGGGGGGTGGGGGCATTGAAATAATAATGACTCAAAGACTGAAGGTGTGCGTTATGAAGTGTCGGTCGAAATGAGAATTGCATTTCTTAATGAACACGACAACCTCCACCTGATATGGTTCCATTCCCCAAATATTAATCGTAGCGCTCCGACAGAGAGTCGGACAAACAAGCAAAGTTCTTTCCTGAGGTGCGGGTTACGTTAGGTCACTAAAAACTATCCAGAAATTCTCAAGTCATCTCCAACTGCTCTGGAGACAGACAGACATCGAAAACATAGGACATATGGGCGAAAAGGCAGTCGCAAAGTGCAGGCATGGTGTGAAAATCACTCCCAGTTCTCCAAAGCCATTCAGGAAATATAGTATAAATATACACTATATTGACAAAAGTCACCGGACACCAAAAGGAGAAACACAACATAGCATTTCTTGACATACATTAGTACGGTGTCGGTCCATTTTTGGCCTTAATGCATGCATTGACCTTTCCAGACAAGCTTTCGACAAGGTTTTGGAACACAGAGATAGGTATGCGCTTCCATTCAGTACATAATGCTGCCACTAATTGTTGCTTAGTAGTAGGACTTGTTTCCAAACTTCTTATGCGGCGCTCTAATTCATCCCATAGGTGCTCTATGGTATTAAGATCACGGCTCTGTGCTGGCAAGTCCACACATGATACGGACTCATCGTCAAACCACGCCGTAATAGTCCTTGCTTTATGGCTCGGTGCATTATCCTGCTGGTACCAACAATGCTCAGTTCCATAGTATTGCCACAATGTTGGTAGGGCATAATTGTCCACAATGTCGAGGTAGACGTGCTGGTTAACAGGTTTGTCTACGATAGCCAATGGGCCGGGACCGTAGCACGAAAAACACCCCCACACGAGTACACTGCCTGCTCCAAACTTCACCGTAGGAACAGTACACTGTGGTAAATAGCGTTCCACCGGCTTCCGCCATACCCACACACGGCCATTAGACTGATGGATCGTGCATCTGGATTCATCAGCCCATAGGACCCGTTTCCATTGATCTACGGTCCACGAGAAATGTTCTTTACACCGTGCTAAACGACGAGTAGCACTCAGTGTGGTAATGAAAGGGCTATGAGCAGCCGCACGACCACGGTAATTCATGGAATGAAGGTCTCTGCGAATGGTACGTGTACATACCGAGGTTCCAGCATGTTTACTCACCTGTACACTGAGGTCTTGTGCAGTACTCCGTCGATTAGGTGTAACGACTCTCCTGAGGCTTCGACGTCCTCTATCACTGATTTTGTTTGGTCTGCCGGTACGTTTTGCTGCTTCAGGCACGCCATGTGTCTTTCACTTATTCAGTACATCCAAAACAGTTGACTTGGGTATGTTTAAACGCCTCTCGGTTTCTCTTATGGACAGCCCACTGATATAACACTCAACAATCTTTCCTTTCTCGAAGTTAGTTCTCTCCAGCCGCGACATTTTCACTGAACCTCACAGTGCGATATGATCGCGGTCAGCTGCAGGTTTGTTTTTATACGGTGTGCAGCTGTACCGCGCATCTTAACAATGCAGCGGATCCGTTCATTTGCTTTTGAAGGAGTGTCCGGTGACTTTTGTCAATATAGTGTATATTGATATCAAAGATTGTATTTCCTGAACTCCCCTTCCTTTGTGAAAATGCTAGGTGCGCCTGTCCTAAAGTGAGATCTATCTTGTGGCGTAGTTTCTTATTTTCGAAAAGATATCTTCCGGGTGAACTCTGTAGGGTATCAGCAGCTTGTCCGCACAGTTTCGGAATCCAACCCGGAGCATTGCTCTTTTGTTCAAGAGCGCAATAAAGTTTTATCATTTCATAAAAATGCATGGCGTTCAAGAAACTGAACACTAGTTTTTCTTTACCTTGTTTTCGTGTGTATGTGTTTTAAATTTCAGGATTATACTACCGTCATGAGCATGTAATGCTATAAGAAGTTGCTTTTATCTAATTTAGAGCCCACTAGAGATAGTACAAACACAAAACCATGTTTTCTGTATGTTTCAGTGTTAGATCAAGCAGTACGAGAAATAAGTAGCTCGCTTACTTGACCAATTGCCGACGATAGTGGTATATCTTCTTCGGTATGGACACATATAATCGCGATTCTACGTGTAAACGTATCAGCAAGTAACTGAAGCAGTGAAATAAAACTGCACTCCGAATATATAATATTCGTTTCTGTCTTAACTTTGTCTTTTCTTTCCTGTTTTTTTCATCTCCGTAACTCACTTGTACTAAGATTACGTGTGTCTGTGTCTACTGAATGAATGCTTGAAATATGTACGTGCGGTAATCCTCACGTCTTTTGCGTTTAACTAGATATTTCTTAAGCCAATTTCTCGATATATTCAGGCTGGCTTTAAAGCAAACAAGATTACCCCTCTTTCAAGGAGTCCAAAGTTTTCTTTCTGTTGATGCTCAGAAGGGGAGCTTTTGGTCTTTGCTGTCATGTTTTATTTTCTACTCAAGGCAGAAGAAATACCACACGTTCTTTCATATTCCCACATTTCAAATACGTCAGCTTTCAACGTGTTAGTCTCCTTAATGTTCCAGCCTTCAAGAAACTGACAAAACATTCCCCTCTGACGTATTTTTGATACCAGTGTTGTAGAATGTAGCTGTATGCGGATAGTTTAACAGATTTTCCAGATAGCTGTTTGTTCGTAGATTTAAAAAATACTGTGTGTACAATTTTTTTTACTCAAAATTTCCTTTTTGCTTTAAAATGTCAGGGTGTTGTCTATTTGGCCACAAATCATATGTGAAATTTGGGCGTAGGGAGGTTATTTAAATCTCGGTCGCTGCCGCGGTCGTAGTATTAAAGGAAATTAAACCAAACAAACGAATTGAAAACGGAATTTCATTTCAACTTTTTAAAAAATGAATCGGCCCATTTCAGACTGTCATCTTGCAGCCCGGCGTTTCGATTTCTGGTGTAATTAAGATATAAGTTCCGGTGGTGGATGCACTTTGTCTTTCGTTTCACCCAGTGAATGTACGCCTTCTACAGACGTGTGCAGATTATTAGACTCTAACAACATTTTTAGTAATTTTACACTTTATTTGCAAAATTAGCCAAATTTAATGATATTATAGGATGAAACTCATATTCTAATATTTGGTGAACATTCCTTTACTCTTTAACACACATTTTACTCTAGTTGGCATGCTGTGAAACAAGGTTTTGCACTTTTCTTTGATCTCATTGTTGTGGTGTCACACTCTGATGAGTTCTTCGATCAAACTTTACTTGGTGGTAATCTTTTGTTTCTTCAATTCCTTCTTGACAATGGACCACAGGTTTTCAAGGGGATTCATATCCGGGCTGTTTCCTGGCCATGGCAGCACGGGAATATTTTTCCTTGGAGAATTTATGCACATTTTTGGTATTATAACAGGGGGCTTTGTCGTGCATGAAAATTCCATCACCATTCAGAAACCACTCTAGGAATTGCGGAATCATACGGTTTTCCAGTACTTTTATGTACTGCTCTTTGCGCATTGTACCTTCTACGCTGTACAGGCGGCCTGAACAGAAAAAATACTCTGTACTGGAGCATGAACAGAAAAAATACTCCACACATGACTGACGTCGGATGCTTAACGGTTTGCTCCACACACTCCGGCTGAAACGCTACTCCTGGTCTTCTGCGTACATACTGGGATCATTCATCAGAGACTTGAAATATTGATTTGTCGCTAAACATACCTGAAACAATTCCATGCATTATTGGTTAAAATTTTGAAATACTGTACTGTACAACCGAGTTTGTTTTGAAATAAAAGTGATATCAAAAAAATAAATAAATAAGAAATCCCACATTCAACATAGTCCATTCAAAGTTAAACTGAATTGGAAAACGAAATTCTGTAATGGCTTTGTGCTTACCTTTTCCCAGTCAGTTGCAGACATGTGTTCCACACTCTTCGCCCACAGAATTCTTGCTTTTGCCATCCTTGGAGTAACTTTGGCCTTTTGTCTTGGATGTCGTGCTGGTAGCCCACTTTGATAAGGGCTTTTCTGACAGAACTAGGTGCGATGTCTATTCCATCTTGCTTCATTTGGTCACTCAGGTCCTTCGAAGTGAGTTTTCTAAACCAATTTCCTTTTGGATCTGGGGGCCAAAATTGGCTTGGCCCCGCATTTCCCCGCTCTGTTGCTGCCATGAGTTCTATTTTCTTGCAAGGAAACCTTGATTCTACTGACCGATGTTTGTGATATTTTAAATTTACTGGCTATTACCCTTTGAGAATAATCAGTTTCCTTCAGAAGAAGCTGAACTTCCGCCACTTTTCGGGGACACAAGTCACTTTTCTTCCCCATAACTTCCAAATTTCAACACTTGCCCAAAAAAACACTCTTTGCATGTGTTACCCACTTAATCAACTTTTTGAAACTTTCAGTAATTGTCCACAGTACATGCCTACTCACATTTATACTAAATTATCACAACAAACTAACGTAAGATTCAAATAACGTACCTTCAAAATGAATGTGCAAGTACCTTCAAAATGAATGTGCAAACTGGCGCAAATGACACTCAACAGCTCGTGAGGTGCAATCTTGGTTGCCAACACAAAATATATAGTCTCACCAGTGTTGCCATATCACTAAATCAAGTTCAACGTTGCCATCTATGAAGTAGAAAATAATTATGTTGATAAAACATTAATTAAACAAAAAATCTTATTGCAGGACGCATGTTATACACATTTACGTTTGAATCTAATAATCTGCACACGTCTGTAATTACCGTAGCATTGGTAGTAAATGTACGTGCACCCCATGCGTGATTGTTATAAACAGTAAGAAAAGTGGGCTAAGGAAACCTGCTTATTAAACAAAAATCACTTGAGCTATGGTTTACTACAAAAATCTGTACAAACACTGTAACAAGAATCTCGATATATGCCTGGAAGCATTACACCTCCCAAAACTCGGAGGCTATAAATTTACGCGCACCCAGCTCTCGTGTACATTCACAAATTCGTGGGTCCTTCTTTTACATCATACACCTCAGCAACTTGTCCAAGCATCGATTTGACGTAGGCACGATAAAGGTCTTGTGAAATTTTGGCCCACGCTCCTTGAAGAACCGTCTTCAACTGATATTTGCTCGGAGCTTACGTCTTCGCACCTGTTTCTTGAGGACACGCCATAGGTCCTCGATTGGGTTCAGATCGGGCGAATTTGGGACTCAGTCTAGGACTTGGATCCCATTTTGGCTAAGCCAGGCATTGGTGGAGCGTGCAATATCCGACTTTGCGAGATCTTGCTGGAAGATCGCATCTCTCTGTAGACGAAGGCGGGCTACAGAAGGCAGGAAGTGCTGTTGCAAAATTGCCTGGTAGCTTTGTGCATTGACAGTCCCATTATACGGAATCAATCACCTGTGCCAGAATACACTCCAACACTTGCACAGTGCCTGGAAACTTGACTTATAGTTTCGGGCGAATCCTTCATTCGGCTGGCGGATGTCTCTCCGTCCGATATTTCCGTATAGGACTGCGAAGGACGACTCGTCAGACCAAAATCACCCTTCACTATTGAGCCTATGTCCAGGACAGGTGGTCCCTGGCCCATGCAAACGGCTTCTTTCGCTGAACTGGCGTCAACATGGGCTTTCGCTTACCCTTGAACGAGCCGTACCCCATGTCATGTAGCCTGTTGGTAGCAGTCCGTCGAGATACTGGTGGCAGCTCCACACTTCTGCAGTTTTCGCGAACATATCATGTCGGTGTTTTATGACAAGGCGGCTACATCTTCCCTGGCAGTTGTCGTTTGCGGTCTACCTTTGCTACATCTTGGCTCGACCAGTTTCCTCGCAGTCTGAGCCACGTTCTGACAGTAGACTCGTGCAAACACAATTTTTGAGCAATCTGCCGCATGGTAGATCCATTTCGTCGTTTCTGGAGGATCTCGCGTTCTTGCAGTCTTAACCTCTGTCTTCCCATTTTTCGAGTTGTGAACAACGCAGAGATTGTATCAAATTTTATGCTGCCCTTCGTTTGTATATTGTCGACTGCGCAAGACACACAGAAGCAAAAATTGCATGTCCAGCAACATCTGGCGAATGCTGGGTGCGCGTAAACGTATTGCCTCCCAGTTTTGGGAGGAGTAATGATTCCAGGCATATATCGTGATGCCTGTTACAGTATTTGTACCGATTTTTGTTACAAACCATAGCTCAAGTGGAGTACTTTGCTTACTAAACAGGTTTCCTTACAAACGCAATCGAGTCCGCTTTGCTTACCGTTTATAACAACCACGCATGGAGTGCGCGTACATTTATTGCCACGGGTAAGGTATTTCACAAGCCAATTCTCATTTTTGTGTGTCAAAACGGTATTGTTTAATCCCCAAGGAAAATGGAAAATCTTCCAGTACAGGCCCGGCTCGAGCTTGGAATTTTTCATTTAACTTTTTGAAAAAAGCTCAGCCTTACTCAGCCGGATGACAGTCCCTTGCAGAAGTCTTATGCGTGCATTAAACTGGAACTAGATGATGACGTTAACGCTTAGAACAACAGCTGTTACAGTTTCAGAAAGATAACACACGATAATGGATCATACATCCATTCGGCTAATTCGACTTGTTCTTCATGAGGGCGATGACTCCCGAATTTTTGCAATTCGTCTATCGCGCATCGTTTGCTATAACGCGAACTCAAGATGCAATTATTTTTAGACTTCAACGGTTTTAGTGCCGACTGCAATAACATGTCGCGTGCGAGATCTTTCAAATTCACAAGAACGAGTAATTCTTCAATTATCTTAAAATCATCTATGACGAATTGGAAGAACGTAAAAAAACACTGTGGCATTATCAAGTGGCAGTGTTCTCTTCAGCAGCCGGTGGAAACGCATCAATTTTACAACCTCGTCACGTAACTGATTGTAGAGATCATTGCCTACCTTCCTCTATTTCACCCGATTTTTTCATTCGAAAGGAGCTGATATCCTGAAATGCTACTTCCGTTCTGGACACACAATCTGCTGCCTTTTCAGCATGCAATCCATGATATGTTTTCTATCATCACTTCGGGATTTCGTTGGCTACAATGTTGCTTGTTTGTGGAAACAACTTTACTTATAATGTCCCCCCCCTTTCTTTTAAGATGGCTTGTTGTAATAACAGCAGCAGCATGCGCTCAGCCTCACTTAGCGTTCTGTAATCACTCACAAATTGGTCAAAAAAATCTTTGTGATTCCTTTTGTGATGACGCCTATACATTTCTCCCTCGCATCAGCTCTATCTTTTGCTCTCTAATGAAGCACAAAGGTTTCCCATTCTGTTCATTGAAAACAAAAATCAAACTATGCTATTCCATCGTCTTTATGAAACGTTCGATTTTATTTTTTAACATGACGTATTCTGTCTACATTGACACGAAAACTTGAGTTCCAATTTAGAGGTCAAAAACTAACACTGCCGAATGGTATGAGGCCACACTGTGACTAATAGTAACTAACATTAACATTTTTGGGCGATACACTTTTATTTCTAGCTGGTTTGCAAGTTAGCTAAACTCCTTGCTGTTAGTCTCAAGAAAAGTACCCGGCTGATGTTCTTAAGGTGGTTCCACCTAAAATTTCTGCCTTATGTTTGCAATGGTAAAACTTCTGTACATATTTTCTTCGCAATTAATGTATTCCCAAGGATGAAAATTTGCACATCGATAAAACTAACTTTAAGTTATAGCATGGGATACTTAATACTTGCTGAAACATAATCATAATTAAGCAATCCAACATTTGTTTGTCTACTGACGTCATCAATGTACAGGTCGCGCCATCTATTAACAGGTCTGAACATTACTCAAAGAAAAATGATTCATTTTTAATATAATAATGGTTATGTTTTAGCAAGTATCCCATGCTATAACTTAAAGTTAGTTTTACCGATGTGCAAATTTTCATCTTTGGGAATACATTAATTGCGAAGAAAATATGTAAAGAAGTTTTACCATTGGAAACATAAGCAAGAGATTTTAAGTGGAACAACCTTAACAAATGAAAGGCATGATTTCCCCGTCCGTCTCGTGATTTAAATCCTAACTACTCAAATGACAACAACTAGTGTTCACTATAACCGACGAATTGTGAGAGACAAGCATTAAGATTGTGTAAGAGGCAGTATTGACTCACAGCAAAGTAGACACAGTACAAAAGAGCAATCCCCTTTGTGCTAATTATCTAGTTTTATTGAAAGTATGTCTGTGTGAGCGAACTAAACCGTGACGCGCGCATTTTGTCTCATCCTAACTCAGCGCGTATCGCTCGAGCTCTGATATGAATATTCACGTTTGTTTCTGATTTCTTCCCCTGCCTATTTTCTCATTTGCTGTCCGCATTTGTAGTTTTTTTGGAGTGCAGTTATGGTAGCTCCTGGTGAACGACCTTTTCATCTTAGTCCCGTCTATGCAGGTTGAAGGAGAGTTTATTCTGTGTATGTGCGTTTCATAATTATTTCCCCATTCGTTTTGATAACCGCACAGCAACACTTCATAGCTTCCATTTTGGGCATCCTTGAATTAAATGGTAAATGAATATAGGTATATGTATACCGGAAATCATATCAGATCATGTCCACTTACTGAGAGAACTAATTGAAAGAGGGATGGAATATGAACTTCCACTACGCATGGCTTTTCTTGATTATGAAAAGGCCTTTGATTCGGTGAAACCATCAGCAGTTATAATAGCTTTGAAATCCTGCGGTGTTGAAGATGCATACATTACTATTATTAATAACATCTATGAAAATGCAAGTGCAAAGATTCGGCTGTTTGAGAATACAGCACAAATAAAAATTGGAATGGGAGTGAGACAAGGTGACACCATATGTCCTAAGCTCTTTAATGCCACATTGGAAAATGTCTTTCAATCACTGCACTGGGAAGACAAAGGGATAAATATTAATGGATATTATCTAACCCACCTTCGTTTTGCTGATGACGTAGTCATTTTTGCAACTACCCCATCAGAGCTGCAGAGTATGATCCAGGAACTTGCTGACAAGAGTAAAGAAGTGGGATCAAAAATGAACTTTCAGAAGACAAAAGTGATGTACAATGCTTTTACAAGAAACGAAGATTTATCGATTGATGGAGAAAAGCTGGAGATAACCGATACCTACGTTTATCTTAGACAGCAGATATCAAGTGAGGGTCACATTGGTATAGAAATTAATCGGCGTATAAAACTTGCCTGGAGAGCATTTGGAAGAAACAGTATAATTTTTTTCAAGAGCAATATGCCATTATGTCTTAAAAGAAAAGTGTTTGATCAATGCATCCTTCCAGTGCTTACGTATGGTGCAGAGACGTGGACATTAACTAAAAGAGACATACAAAGACTACAGACAACTCAAAGTAGCATGGAGAGATGCATGCTTGGTGTAACCAGGAGAGATAAGACATGGAACTCGTGGGTCAGAAGAATGACAAGAGTGGAAGACATCATGATCAGAGTAAAATCCCTGAAATGGCAATGGGCTGGACATATTGCCAGAAGGACAGACCATCGATGGACAGCCGAAATTTTAGACTGGATTCCAAGGGACAGGAAAAAACCCCAGAAAAAGACCACGTGTGAGATGGGTGGATGAAATTCGAAAGTATGCAGGAGTAACATGGAGGAGACTGGCACAAGACAGACCATTATAGAAAAAACTTGGGGAGACCTTCGTCCAGCAATGGATTGATAATGGTTGACACTGATGACGATGATAATACCAGAAATGATTGTATTCTCCCATTCCAGGTGGGATACAAATAGATTTTTAGAAAATTGTCCAATGGGCAATTTTTACCATATCATGAAGGTATTCTGAAACTGTGCAATGTAAATTACCCTACCAAAACGCGTGAAACACTTGCTGTTTAAAGCAAAATATGCCTTTACTAAAAGAAACAACTGTCATGGAAATCAATGACTTCTGCTTACTGCTAACATGTTTCCTCAACTTGGAGGTCAAATTTTTTTTTGATTTTTGTAAAGAATTGGTGATTTCTGACCGGGATTTGTTTCTCGGGGGTTATTGTAACAGGAACACAGTAGATGCCTCGACTAGCACAATTAAGTTTTTAGATTCCAATGCTTGATCATCTTGGAAGTACTCTGTCATGAGTGGTGTAGTGGTAGTTTCTCTATCATCAACCATTTTCATCCACTGCTGGATAAAAGTCTTTCCAGTTCCGCAGCTGAACTGGAAAGAATGCACGCAAATACCAGAAGATTGTAGCTGTTCATGGAGGAGATTGCAGTTGTGCATTGGCGTTGATGGTGGTCACTTGGAGCCTGTTATGTAAGCACTGAATGAATGTAATGCCTTAAATGAATAAATACTTAGTGTTTGTGTCACTATATATTTGGTTTGGTTTGTGCTCTCAACAACTCTTTGTGTACAATAATTTATGGAATTTGGACGTTGGCAGATATCAGGTGGATGTACATAGCGGATACACGCGATACAACTCCACTAAATACAGGGTGTCACATGTTCTTACTTCAAATCGCTATCTCAGCGACTTTTGCAGCTGTAAAGACCAGGTTGCCTTCTTTAAATCATTAGCAAGCTGCCGAACTTATTCTTATGTGGATATTGTTCGTTGAGGGGGCCAAATAAGAATTTAGATTTCGTATTTTTATGCACATACCACCCACGGTAGTAAAACTACCACGGCAGAATTCTACTCTTCATTCTGATACCTTTTTCTAACTGGAAGTATATGTTTGCGACCAGTCTTTTAGGAAGTAAACCCCGGTTACAATGTTTACGAAACACCCGTGAACGGAAATGTAGTTAATGTTACCAGTGTTATGTATATCCATCCAACTATTGAAAAGCCAATAATCTCATTGATGTCAATGAGATCCATGGTTCTTTAGTTGAACGGACTGTACAGTCGTATGAAAACATTGTTAACATTTCCACACGTGTGCACAATACTGAAGAAATGGGACACATTTTGTATAACATTTTTAAGTATATTATACACAGCACACACACACAATTTTTTTTTTGATCGAAGGTTTAACGACCACCGTGAGCAACGCAATGGGCTATAAACAATCTCCCGTCCCTAATTTAGAGTCACTGGCTCCAGGGAAGGGAGAGAGCCAGTGCCGTAAGACAAATACAACATCCATGCCTCACCGGGATTCGAACCCGGACTCTTTTCGGACGAGTGATCAGAAGCCATCGCTTAGACCACTGCGCCACCGGGGCGGCGCGCACACACAGTCAAGTGGCTTCTTTATTCGGTACACGGATCTCTGAAACTGACTGCTCCTTGAGTAACCAGGAGCGCCACAATGGAAACATTTTTTGAGGAGAAGGAGCACGAAAGGAAAAATTTAAGCTTCGAGGTTTACTTCGGGAATGTTCAAGGAAAAAGGGACATCTTTCTTTTGATTTTTTTGGGTGACTGTGCAATGCCTCGTGATTTTGTTTTAGTTTTAAGCCTTTCCAGATTTTCTCCCTGACAAAGACAACATTACGTACTCATAACCTGTTATTTAAAGAATATAGGTAGATACTTACACTGTTAAAACTTTTGTGCTGAGTTGTCCCAAAAAGTGGTAGTACACTAGCCGCTCTATCTGAGAAAAGATACACGATCGCGTGGTGCAAACAAGACCAACAACAACCTTGCAACATAACGTGGTGCAATGTTGCACCATATTTTTAGATTTGCACCGCACAGTGGTGTATCCTTTCTCAGAAAGTAGTGCAGCTGGTGTAGTAACAACTTTTGGTGCATTTCTTAACAGTGCAGGAACGAGCATTCGTTTGTGTGTGAATGGGCTAAGGCAAAGTTTTAATTGACCTCGTGTTTCAAGTCAGCTAAGTGTGTCCTCTGCGAACGACTTCTTTCCCCAGAATGGCGCTTCATGGTACAAGTTTACGGTCGTCCAAGAACGGTTCTGGAATCAGGATATTAACTTCAGCTTAATGCAGCATCCTTCTAGGAGACCAATGAAGCATCTGTGGGAGGAAGTGGAACGAACCACCCTGAGTTGCTATTCACTTCTACCTAGTTTGAGATTGTTGTGCTGTCCGCATGAACCAACACCCCTTGTTTAACCCTTTAACGCCCACAACTCCCGTACGTACAAACGGCCATAGCCGCCCGAAACGTCTGTCTAGAGTGAGTCAGATTTTCTACCCGTACTTGTTCTTCAAATTTTCTCGACCTATGAGGGATCAGCTGCAGTCACCCTCAGTCACTACTGTTGTTGTTAAACAAAGAAGTGAAACAACAGACTGTTTCGGGCGTTATGGTATTTAGAGTGATACAAGATTTTTGGGTCATGGTCGTTAAAGGGTTAATCGCTGACAGGACCAATTCAGACGTTAAAAAACGCACTTGTGAAAACACAAGTTTGTCCGTGACGGCCATCTAAACCGTGTCCCCTCACTCCGGAGTAAGTCGCTCTCCCAACTGAGCTACGCGGACAGAATGTCTCGTTGCAAATTTGTCGTCTTGACACATGTTTTCACCTCTGTAGTACGTCACATCATCTCCCTCTTAATGAAAAATTCCTACTTCGCTTCAAAGAAAAATTAATTCCAAACAATGTGTTAAACAAACATCCCACATTTTTTCGAAGAACTCAACGGCCAGTGGATCCATTTTCCACAATCGGGCGCCAGTATGAAAACAAAAGTTTGTCCTCACCCTCTCACTTCGGAGTAAGTCGCTCTTCTAACTGAGCTACGCGGACATGTGCTCTCACTGCGATCTGTCTTTATCTTACGTGCGTCCTGCGGTGCAGGCACGTCACATCTCTCCCTCCCTCCCGAAAGAGGGCCGGGGGCATGGCCCACGTGTCGCTGTAGAAGTCATCCCATGAAGAACGTGCATTTGAGAAATCCCAGACAATTTATTTCTTCGAAGCACTGAAGAAGGGATTCTCATTTTTCCTGTCTCGCCGTGTGGAAAGAACATCACATCATTGCGAGAAACGTAACAGCTGGGTTATCCTGAAAGTTCGGGCGCCAATATAACGAACAAGTTTGTCCGCGCCGGGCATCGAAATCGTGTCCCCTCACTCCGGAGTAAGTCGCTCTTCCAACTGAGCTACGCGGACAGAATGTCTCGTTGCAGATTTGTTGTCTTGACACATGTTTTCACCTCTGTAATACGCCACACACTATTCGCGCAAAGGTACAGTAGATGTACCTAATAAAGTGACCACGCAGTGTATATTTCACGGGTACCATTATTTAGAAAATCAGGTGTTCTAAGTTGATAGTTCTCAAAACTGTGATCGTTTGGTGTGTGTAGCGAGAAAATCAAAAGGAATTTTTAAAAAGAGGCTTTCCAAATATCTTTCGCAAATGGCCGTTATTCAGGAATTTCTGCAAGTAAAATACGAGTAATAAGTTCAGGATTTTTTAATCTTTGGACAGTAAATAAATGAATTAAACTTTATTAAGGTGGTCCAGTTTTGGTGTTGGAGTTTCAGCAAAATGATAAATTTGGGTAAATTGACCACTGACTCAAAATACATGGGATATTAAAATTTCGCGCATCTTTCTTCCGTTCCTGTTTAATTATTATGCATATGTTCTTGGAATTCTCCAAGTAGTGCTTATGTGTGTGCATATCGGTGAAGACTTGGATTAGTACTTCAGAAGTTTTAGCCAGTGTGAGGTTTTTTATATAGCATATACGTATGGTCTTTGAAGCTATATTTAATTTTTTTCTAGTTATCTGAGCTTTGGCCAAAAGGGGAAACTATTCTTGGTGGTTATCAGCAAAATACGGAGATGATATGGCAAAATAGCTTGATATGTGCTTGTGACCGGTATTTGTTCTTTATAGCATTATCAAAAAAAAAAAAAAAAAGCCAGCACACGAAAAGCATTCTGTTTTTCGCGGCGTGTGTTAGACAATTAACAATACTTTGGGGTTATGGAATCGTTTCATGACTTTTCGGCACTTTTTAGTCTCAGTGTAACAGAGTAACGTTAGAGAATGTCCCTGCGCTCTGTGAGGAAGAAACGTTTACTGTTCCCATAGGACTCGGTGAGCTGTCCTCCGACATTGTATTGTAATTGAAAGTGCAGCAATCGGATAACTAATTTATGGGCACAGATAAAGACACACTGGTAGATGCTGCCATGTGACCCCTTGTACAAAGACATATATGCTTTGAGTTCTAGGCTGACAGCTGAGTATGTCTACATGGAAAAGAAACAAATTGGCTCAGTTCTGTTCTGATTGAGCCGTCAGTTTGGAACGTAGGATTACGATCAGTGTGTTGGATTTTTGTTTGGCGGCGGCTACTTTGAGGCGTTCTCGATACTCTCTAGTTCTTTGGGCTGCAGTCTTCTTGGGCTTCTTACATTCCTCTTCACTTTTTTTTTTTTTTTTTGATTGGAGGTTTAACGACCACCGTGAGCAACTCAATGGGCTATAAGCAGTCGCCCGTCCCTAATTTAGGGTCACTGGTTCCAGGGAAGGGAGAGAGCCAGTGCCGTAAGACAAACACAACATCCATGCCCGACCAGGATTCGAACCCGGACCCCTTACGGACGAATGATCAGAGGCCAGCGCCTTAGACCACTACGCCACCGGGGCGGCCCTCATCACTTGCTCTTGCCTCTCGTTTTGATTTTCTCCACTTTTGTTTGCGTTCATTCTGCGGCATTGTCGAAAATGTTAACTCGTTCACACGAAAACAATTTTTTAAAATTTTAGTTTAAACCACTGCGATGTGTTCTTTATATACAGGGTAATTCATAAAGAAGTATACAGTTTCAACGCACTATAAAACAAGAACAATGTAAGATATTTTATGTTACCTGTAACAGAATTGTAGGGGAATGTTTCAAGTTATTTTAGAGACAGCCACATATGTTCTATGCGTGCACCCTTAGTCACGCGACACACATCGAGCCGGTAATCCATTTCCGCCCAAACGCGAGGTAAGATATCTGAATCAAGTGCAGTGAGAGTGGCTGTGATACGCTGTTTCAGCTCCGCTAGATTAACAGGAAGGGGAGGGGCGAATATCTTGTCCTTTACGTACCCCCACAGAAAAAAGTCACAAGGTGTTAAATTAGGACTTCTGTGTGGCCATTGGGTCAGTGGCATATTGTCGTTCGCGGCTCGTCTAATCCATCGGTGAGGAAGATGTTTATCGAGATAATCTCGCACTTCGCGTAACCAGTGCGGTGGTGCACCATCCAATTGGAGAATAAAGTTGTCACTGTCGTCCTGCAACTGTGGCATCAACCAAAGACTTAACATATCCAGAAAAGAGCCTCCCGTGACAGTTTTCTCGTGTAAAAAGAAAGGGCCGTACACTTTCTTTTTGAACACAACACAGAACACATTTACCTTAGGGGAATCTCTCACGTGTTGCACTGTAAATCTGGGATTCTCTGTTCCCCAAAAGCGAACATTGTGCTTGTTTACCTGACCACTCACGTGAAATGTAGCTTCATCGGTGAAAACTAAGTGATCGGCAAAATCGTTATTTTCCAAACGGTGCTGCATTTCGGCACAAAATTCAAAGCGCTTTGTCTTGTCAAGGTCAGTGAGATTTTGCAACATCTGCACTTTGTATGCAATCATTTTCAGCTTCTTCTCTAAATTCTCCAGACAGTGGGCTGTGAAATCTGCACTTCACGACTCACCCTCCGCGTTGATTTTCCCGGGCTTCGTTGAATGGCGGTGCAAACACTATCGACGACTTCTTCCGGTACACGCGGTCGTCCAGGACTTTTTTAAGTTCGCACAAGCATCTCGTAGTTTCAAATTTTTTATGCCAATCGTAGATGATTTCCTGGTTGGAGGTTCTTTTCCGAATCGTGATCGAAAATGCCGTTGCACAACAGTTGGAGATTCCGTTTTGCTCAATTCAAGAACACAAAACGTCTTCTCCACTGCAGACGCTGCCATTTTGACTGACTAGTCACGTGACACGCGCGCTATCGCCTACGTCACTTCCCTCAGTAGCGGGACACAAACTTTATGAATACATCTACCTAACGGTTCGCAGTTGTGGTCCGTGTCTTCAACTGTCACTGTTTGACAGCATCTGGAAACTGTATACTTCTTTATGAATCAGGGTGTATTTGAATAGATCTCGTCGAGAGCTTTAAAACAATATCACGCACAGTCGTTTTACACTCACGGTTGTCCAGATAAGCCGCGATATTGTCAAAAGTGTTCACCGGTTCCTAAGAAAGCAATTTTTAAAATATTCAGTTCAAACCACTGCGAAATGTTCTTCATATACTTGAATAGATCTCGTCGAGAGCTTTAAAACGATACCATGCGCAGTCGTGTTGCGCTCACGGTTGCCAAGATAGAAGGAGTCAAACGCGGCGGCACGCTTACAGGGAGACAGGGGGACGTCGCGCGCACGATGTATTGCGCAGTACGCGAATTGGACTCCATGTTTTTTACGAATAAACAACATGGAGTCATGAAGAGTATGCCTGCACAATAACACGCGTAGTGTGCGGCACGTATTTTTAACGCTATAATGATTTCAATTAGGAACTAGTGTTGTACAGGGAGTTGGCCGTAGTCGCTCCATACTATTCGCGGAGTTAGACGTAGTCCTACGTCAAAATAGGTAACATCAGGAGAATTCCTAAAGCACGTTAATGTTCCAGTTGGTGCCAGCATAAAAAAATAGATAAAAGGCGCGCGCCCACCCTCCCACCCATTTTGTTTACTAAGACCCTGTGGCTTACAGAAACCGCGGGGCCAATGCCCACACATCTTTTGGTATGTGGGGGCCGTGTGGCCCTACTGCTCCCACGGTTTAGGCACTACTGGCTTTAATCATAGTCTAATAAAAATTTTGCTTCATTTCATGGAGGCATGGTATCATAAATGTTGGGAATTTTGGCTCGAGAAATAAATGATGTTAATAATAATAATAATAAAACATTTAAATCATTGTCAGATAATGACAATTATAAATACCTTGGAATTCTTGAATCAGATAGCATCTTACATACAAAACGCAAAGGTCTGACTCAGAGTGAGTATATCAAGAGAGTAAGAAAAATGTTGAAATCAAAACTAAATGGTGTAAATACAGTCAAAGCCATAAATACATGGGCCATTCCAGTAATCAGATACCCAGCTGGAATAATTGATTGGACCCAAAGTGAATTAGAAATACTGGATAGGAAAACTCGAAAGTTATTGAACATGCATCATGCACTCCATCCAAAAAGTGTTGCTGACAGATTGTATTTACCTCGGAAGATTCAAGGCAGAGGGCTACTACAAGTACAACTGGTAGTAGAGGAAGAAAAAAGAAGCCTGAATGATTACATCAATAGAAGCAAAGAAAAGCTACTTCAGGCAGTGAATAATGAAAATATCTTTAAAACAACAGAAAACAAGGCTGAATACAAGAGGAAACAGTTTGAAAGCTGATTAGACGGCTGGAAGAACAAGCTACTGCATTGATAATTTTTAAAGAATATTGATGGAAAAAGTGACAACAACTTGACTTGGGCATGGCTGAGATCAGGTTCCATCAAGAAAGAAACAGAAGGTCTGATTTTTGCTGCACAAGAACAGGCATTGCAAACAAATGTTATGAAGGCTAAAATCCAGAAAGTCAGTGATAATCCAAAGTGTCGACTTTGTCAAGAAAAAGATGAAACTGTGTGTCATCTAATATTTGAATGTAGCAAAATTGCACAGACAGATTACAAAGTTAGACATGACAGGGTTGCACAATTGATTCATTGGTCATTATGCAGAAAGCACAATCTGCCAGCATCGAAAAACTCATGGGAACACAAGGCTGAGAAAGTCATGGAAAATAATGAAGTCAAGATCTTGTGGGATTTCAGAATTCAAACCGATCGACACATAGAACATAATACACCAGACATAAGAGTCATAGAAAATCGGAAAGTCTGGCTAATTGATATAGCGATCCCTGGAGATGCCAGAGTCAATGAAAAAAATTGGAAAAAATGACTAAATATAGAGACCTGGCCATAGAAGTTACCCGGTTATGGACTAAATGCACAACGGTAGTCCCCATTGTCATCGGGGCACTTGGAACAATGTCAAAAAAATTATGAATCATTTTGAAAAATTGCAGCTTTCTGATATGCCACCTACAGAACTGCAGAAGACAGCTTTACTTGGAACAACACATTTTTCGCCGATTCTTGACTGATACCTAGGTCTCCGGTGGAAACTCGTATCATTTCAACAATACCAGTCAATGATAATTTGCTGTTTATTTTGTTTGTCATAGGCTGTGATTCGTATATTTCGAATAAAGAAAATAATAAAACATTTTATTCTTGCTGTTACATTTAGGATTTATGAATATACATCAGTGTTTTGTATTATGAGAACAACATGGGATAATCTGAGAAAAGGCCTCAGAAAGTCCTGACTAAAGCCCTCATTTCCCAAATTTATAGACAAGCAAGCACAGGTTATTAACACACAGCAGTAATGTTAAGTGTTAGTTATATTATATATAATTTGTTTTTTATTATTATTTTCTTAAATTGAACTTAAGTATTTTTTTAGTTTATTTTTGAATAAGTTTAGGTTATTTATTATAGTCAACTCGGCAGGCAGTGCATTCCAAAATTCAGGGCCAACATAATTTAAGGATCCTCCATACCTCGTGAAAAATAAAAACACGCATTTGCAGAACGAAATTACATATGTAAAAAAAACAATTTAGAAATCCGTTTTTTTTCACATGTAGAATAAACATTGAACTATCTTTCTGCGTTTCTATATTAGCGTCACTTTGCGGAGTAATATTTTAATTATTATCCCTCTTCTTCTTCTTGGTTACTCAGTCCAAGGACTGGTTGTTCAGTAGATGTACTCTGTCTCTCCATTCCTCTCTATTCTCCGACATTCTCTCCAAGTCATAGTATGTCCTAGTATTAGTGTCTTGGAGTAATTGTACCAGAAAACCATTCCTTGGTCGTCCTCTTCCTCTCTTGCCTTGAATTTTACCTTCCAAAACTTTCAGAATCGGGCCTCCATGGCGCAATGTGTGTCCCATCCATAACATTCTTCTTCTCTTTATCATGTTGATCAGATTCCTGGGTTCTCCCACTCTCTCCAGGACCTCATTAGTCTTTCTATCGATCCAGCTTATTCTCTCCATTCTTCTATAGCTCCACATCTTAAATGCTTCCAGCCTCATCACTTCCCTCTTGGTCAATGTCCATGTCTCAGAACCGTAGAGAGCTACTGACCAAACATATGCCTTTAAAATTCTCTTCCTCAGTTTTAGATATCTGTATTTTTGGATGTCAGTAGTCTTTGATTCTCTCTAAAAGCCGTTTTTGCAATTCCCAGTCTCATTCTAATTCCCTTTTCACATCTGACATCTTCAGTAATAATTTGACCCAAATATTGGAATGATTTAACTTGTTCGATGCATTGTCCTTCAAGTTTAAGGAAAGCCTGTTTTGGACCCTTCCGTATTACCATTATTTTTGTCTTATTTTTATTTATCTTCATTCCATAGATATCCGCATTTTTGTGTATTTTTGACATCATGCGCTGTAATGACTTGGCTGATCCTGAAACAATTGCCTGGTCATCAGCAAACTTAATGGCCTTAATTCTCTCTCCGTTAACCCAAACTCCTTCGCTGTCGCTCCCCAAGGCCTGATCCATCACAACTTCGGCATAAATACAAAAAAGGGCAGGTGACAACAAGCATCCCTGCCTTACACCTTTATTAATTGAGACTGGGTCAGTCATTCCCCCTTGAATTGAAATCAATGCTTCCTGATTTACATAGAGATTTTTGATTAGCTGGATACTGTTGTCATCCATGCCAAGTCTCTCTATGATTGGAAAAAGTTTTGTCCAAGTCACTCTGCCGAAGGCCTTCTCATAATCAATGAAACAAATGTAGAGTGAGCGCCCCTGTCAATCATTCTTTCTGCCAGGAATCTCAGGGTGCTAGTCGCATCCCTAGTACCATTTCCTCTTCTAAATCCAAATTGGTACTCTCGCAACGCCTCTTCCACCTTAAAATTCAACCTCTTTTTAATAATCTTAATTATTATCCCAAAAATGTAAAACAATGGGCAGATTGACAACTATTTTTAAAATGTTCTAATTTTGATATCTGCAGGGTTAAAAAGCAGAAAAATAGTTTGCTATTTTCTCTCGAAATATTAAAATTTGGGAACACATACGAGTTATATGATATATTGATTTTTCTATCTGCACGATGCTATATTTCTTTCAATTTTGCATTCGGCGGATTTGAAACAATACGGGGTATCGAGGACTCTTAAACTCCGTTTCATCATGAGAGTTTTTGGATATTTGGGTCTTAATTTAAAATTATCTGTGCCTCGTTTCATAGTTACAAGTATGAAAATTCAATTCATTTCAATGATATCTGTGCGTAAATTTAGTTTTGGAACATTAGTTTACCGATTTTGAAGTCAAATAATTGTTTAAGAGATAAAATTCCTTAATTGTTGGGGTTGACAATGAAAATAAACCATATCATGACATCAGTATTTGAAACTATGTATGTAGAAACTGCAACGAGGTGTGAAATTTTGAGAATTATTATTGAAATCTGAGCACAAAAATTAACAGAAAACAGCTGTTACTGTAGGTAAATATGATGTTATTATTGTTATCAAAGAGGGACAGAAGTTATCTAGTGATGGAGTCTAATATTAGGTTGCAGTCTTCATTCTCATCATATCGTGGCATCCGGTTTCGAATTCGGAATGGACATGAATTTTCCATGGAATTCATGTTCTATTCCGAATTCGAACCTTCTTTCTTTGTTCCTTCTTTCTTGGCACTGGTTTTTATCCTTTGTTGGAATTAGTGGATAAGTACGGGTAATACCTTTCAACCACAAACTATCGCCGGGGTCGTTGAAGAGGGGGGGGGGGGAGGGATGATACAAGAAAAAAAGGGAAACAACGATGGTCCAGTTAACGTACGTAAAATCTCTTGACTTTTCATGCCACTTCACCTAAGCTTTGTAGCTGTTTTTCCTGAAATACTCGCCTTATTTCTTCTTCAGACTTTTATGACTTATCGTTCGAGTTTCGCATGGGATTTTTTCGGATTTTGTTCCGCTCTAACCCCAGCACACCATTTGCCATTTTGCGTTCGGTTCATGCGAAAGATAACGCCTTAATTCTGAAAAAAAAAAAAAAGAAAAAGTTATGTCGACTAAGTATTTTTCCTTTATTTCGGAGGTCATTGTGCTTCAAGCTGAGCAGAAAATACTGGAAAAACAAAGAAAGAGCCAGAGAGTTGAGCTATCATGCGACCCCTTCCGCCCCACCCTCTCCTCACGGTATTGTAGTCGTTAAAACGCAGATGGCGGTGTTATTTCAGCTCTTGGCATAAAGTCACTCTCATAAAGTCATTTTACATCCCACGTCAGATAAAATAAAAGCACAGATGAAAGTCTTGGTCTTGTTACAGCGTCCGCAGCCTTTCATTTTCATTCTTCATAGAAGAGGCTTACCGCCTCTTTGCGTGGCTCTCGCACAAATCGATAAAGCATTCGAAGAATCTCCAGAATTTGCATAACGAATCGCAGCATTATCGTGCATCATTCCAGCCCGGGCACCATCTGGGAGTTATGCGAATCGGGCATATCACGCTGATAGGAATAATGGGCGTGGAAAGAAAAGATACGTATTTGCTCTCGCTCCTGTGCTAACAACAGGAAGTGTGGGAGGCTTTCGGGAATGGAGATCACACAAATGTGGATTCTTCTTATACCGGCGCTATTGCTTGAAGAGTAATGCGTTTTACCTCACTTCGAGGAATTTTTACTTTTTTTATTTCCCGGTGCTGCATTTGTTCGCGTTTTGGAGCTGTTTTGCAAGCATTTTGTCATCGCCATTCTGAACATAAAAACACTTCTGAAATCTGGAGAACTTTGTGATTACATTTCCGAAGTCATTAGACATTAAAACTCGCGCCATATGGTGCAGAATTGATGATTTTACGACGGAGGAACCTTGCACATGCTCGAAAGAAATTTGACTCGATACCGTTTACTTCTTTTCATTCTACATCAAAAGGCTATTCATTCCTTACACCCATATGCTGTATCTGTGGTCCTGCACATTTTGCATAATCGTAACCTGATTTATTTATTTTTTGCCTTGTGCCACCCCGATGGCGCAGTGGTCTAAGCGCTGGCTTAGGACCATTCGTCCGTGAAGATTCCGGGTTCGAATCCCGGTGAGACATGGATGTTGTGTTTGTCTTACGGCACTGACTGTCTCCCTTTCCTGGAACCAGTGATCCAAAATTAGGGACGGGCGACTGCTTATAGCCCATTGAGTTGCTCACGGTGGTCGTTAAACCCCCAATAAAAAAATAAATAAAATAAATATATATATATTTTTTCCGTTTCGGGTTTAACAATCTCCATGAGCTGTAAGAGGTCACCGGTCTCTAATTTAGAGCCTCTGGTTCCACGGAGGGGACAGAACCAGCGCCATTGGACAAGCACTATATGAATGACTACGTGACGATTTGCCTTGAAAACCATGCATCATCTACAAGGGAGACTCAAATGATAACCTTAAATAATTTTTTCTCATAATTTTATTGAACAAACGTGGTACACACCTGTATCATTTTTCAATGTAATCTCATTTTGTGCGATAAAAGTCCCACAGCGCTTAAAAAGTGTATAGGTTCCTGTAGAAAGAATTATTTCGATCGCGTGTGCAGCCACCTGCTGCGCCTCTTCATCGGACGTGAAAGTCTTTCCTCCCATCGCATCTTTGAGTGGTCTAAAGATGTGGTAATCACTTGGGGCAAGGCTTGATGAATACGGCGGATGTGGAAGACACAGGAAATGCAGGTCTTGTATGATTCCAACAGTTGCACGGGCAGTATGGGGCCGAGCGATGCCATGTTGCAACAAGACGCCAGTACTCAGAAATCCACGTCGTTGGATTTGATGGCAGTTCGAAGATGATTCCTGATAAGATCTGCATACGTGTCACTGGTTACAGTGTTCCCCTTTGGGCATGTAGTGTTCCAAAATTACGCCTCGTTCATCCCAAAAGAGAGTCAGCATAACCTTTCCCTCAGTTGGCTGCGTGGGGAACTTCTTCGGTTTTGGTGAGGAGGGATGACGCCATTCCTTGCTCGCTCTCTTGGTTTGTGACTGATGATAGTAAACCCAGGTTTCATTTCCAGAAACAATTATCTGTACGAAGCAATCACCTTCTGCTTCAAAGCTCCGGAAAAGCACAGGCATCAGCACTTCATTGTTTCAATTCTGGAGTCAGCTGGCGTGGCACCCACCTTGCAATGACTTCGTTGAACTGGAGTACATAACGGATGAAGTGGTGCGCTAAACCATGACTGATGTTCAAAATTGCGGATATTTAATTCACCGTCACTGTGCGATTTCCCATCACAATATCTTCAACTGCTGTAATGGACTCTGAAGTCACTACTCTGTGTGCCTGACCCGGTCGAGGAGAATCTGTCACAAAACTCACACCGTTTCGGAACCTTTCTAGTCCATTCGTACAATTGCTGGAGTGACAGACATGCATCACCATAGTGCAACTTCATTAAGACAATGAATTTCAACAGGTTTCACGCCTTCATTACTCAAAAACAAGTTAGTAAAATCACGCAATGCATTGATTATGATACGCTTTCCAACATACCAGAAATCATTACTCAAGTTATTACTCAAATTATGATGACATTGGCTGTAGAATAAATTTTGCTCCTATGCCCTGACCTTTGACCCCATTTCGATGATATTCAATAGAACCGGTTAAGTATACTTCCGGAACAACATGATAAAGTTTTGTCTCAATCGAAGCATTTTTACGTAAGTTAGAACGCATAAGGGCAATGGAATGGATCCCGCTCCTATATCCTGACCTTTGATCCTATTTCGCCCATTTTCAACAGGGTACGTCCCCAGGTGGTCCCCTACCACATACTAATATTTTATCGAAATTGAACCATTTTTACGCAAGTTATGACGCATGAGGGCAATGGAATGCATTCCACTCCTATGTCCTGACCTTTGACCCTATTTTGCCCATTTCAACAGGGTTCATTCCGAGATAGTCCCCTACCCATTAATAAAATTTCATCGAAATCGAATCATTTTTACGCAAGTTATGACGCATAAGGGCAATGGAATGCATCCCGCTCCTATGTCCTGACCTTTGACCCCATTTCGCCCATTTTCAACAGGGTTCATCCCGAGGTAGTCCCCAACCCCATAGCAAAATTTAATCGAAATTGAACCATTTTTACGGAAGTTATGACTCATAAGGGCAATGGAATGCATTCCGCTCCTATGTCCTGACCGTTGACCCCATTTCGCCCATTTTCAATGGGGTTCGTCCCCAGGTAGTCCTATACCACATACGAAATTTTTTTCGAAATCGAACTATTTTTACGCCAGTTATCGTGCGGACACACAGATAGACAGTCAGACGGACAAAGCTGGAGCATATACGCTTCTTCAACCTACGGTTGGAAAGCGTAAAAAACGAATGACGGAACGATGCTCCTCTTTGGGGCATGCCTTCCCAAGTGCCGCGGCCATCTTTACACTGCTACTGTGACGTCACTAAGCTTGTCTGCACCGTGCTGTCACCTGTAGAAAATCTTTTAGTCATTGGCAACAACACTATCAAGTTACAGGACAATGACACTGCATTTTGAATTTTTTATCGCACTTTTAAAGTTTACATTTGACTCATGTGATAATAATAAGTTATTTGTTGGTATATTTTTGCTTTAGTGAAATCTGTTATCTATAAATTTTCATTGTATGCACCTGTTATCTTTAAGAATTTCGTTCCTTCACTTTGCCCAGGAAGTATCGAGCAAACAATTTGTTATTGGACTTGGATCTTGCCTCCAGGCAGAAGTACTTCAGAGTCACTACTTTACGTACGAAAATCAGACGCGACGCTACCGGCAGACTAGGGTGGGCTTCATCCTATCCAACGTTTCTTTGAACACACTCTTTAGCCCCCCTCCCTCCCAAATATGTAAGTAGTTAGAACTCATGGCGAGTGCAGCCGTCTAAGAATTTAGAGAACTTACGTAAACGTATGTAAATTTTTCGAATTCACAGAATTCTTTTAAAGTAAAATTAATTTTTTGTTAAAATTATTGTTCTGTTAAATGGAGGAAGTCCCCTGAGCAAATGTCTAAGAGAGAAGAGAGTAATAGAAAGATACCATTCTCGTAATTATAGTTTTAAGAAATGACAGAGAGAGAGAGAGAGAGAGAGAGAGAGAGAGATTCCATGTCAGGTTACAAATTAAAATTCATAAACATTTATGTGACAGCAAATAATAAAACAATGAAAAAATATGACTTTGTAAGCGAAAATTACGAAGAAATTACGGCCGTGAAGGCTCGTATCCATAGTTCCCAGTACTACGTGGAGTGTGTACTAAAAACGTTTTTCCTCACTGGGGATAACATCGTCAGCGACGGGTAAAATCTATAAGGGTCGTTTGAGAATAAGTGGACTTTAGTCATTAGGATTCCAGAAGTGATTTTTATTTGACATATTCTCCATGGTTGTTGAGACAACGGTTCCACAGATACACTAGCCCGTCAATGCCATTTTTGTAGAACTCTACCGACTGGCTGTGCAGCCATGAAGAAAATGCATTTTGCACTTCAACGTCCGACGCAAAGCGCTTCCCCTTGTGGGCCCTCTTCATTTGGCCGGACACATGAAAATCACAGGGCGATAAGTCGGGACTGTAGGGTTGTTACCAAGGTGTCAGCTGCGGTATGTGGCCTGGCATTGTCTTGCGAAAGGTGTAAGCTGCGTGTGTTCTTTTGCGCCTCCGATAAACACTTTGGAACCCATGCGGCAGCAACCTTACGATATCCCAATTTCTCTGTGATAATGTGACCGACACGTTCCTTACTTATGCCCGTCGCCTCACTAATGAACCGCACAGTTGCTCGACGATTTCGTAACACAATGTCATTCACTTTTGCACATGTTTCGTCATCCGTCACCTGGATCGAACTGCCTGGACGTGGAAGGTCCGCTGCAGTGCTTCGTCTCCCTTCTCGGAATTCCTTTGCACCAATTAAACACTGCCGTACGCTGCAAAGCTTCATCGCTGTACACCGCATTTAACCGACGAACAATCTCTGCTGGCTGCACACCTTCAGCACACAGGAATTGGATCACACACCGTTGCGCATATCTGGACGAATCCGTCGCTGCACTGATTCACGTTTGAGCGTCGAACGTCTACCTGCGAACAAAACAGTAGACAAACCATGAGCATGTCACATGCGCAATGGACAAGTGTATCAATAAACACAATCGGTCTTTCCTGAGTTCTACATATACCGAAATCACAGGCCCAGTCCACGTATTTCTCAAACGACCCTTATACATGAACAGAATTTTTTGACAAAAGTTCATCTCCCTGTACGATATTTAGCCCCCAATGGTCTCAACAGTTCTGAACCGTGCGACGTACTACAGAGGTGAAAACATGTGTCAAGACGACAAATCTGCAGAGAGACCATTCTGGCCCGCGTAGTTCAGTTGGGAGAGCGACTTACTTCGGAGTGAAGCGACATGAGGTCGTTGCCCGTCGTTGACAAACTTGTGTTTTCACCACCGCTGGCGTCTCCATTGCATGGAATCCGCGTGGCTTACGATTTTCATTATTGTACTGGATCCTAGTTTATTATGACGTGTTTAAATGTTGTTCACATCTCAGTTTTTTTTTCTGTGTTTCGCTATGCTCACTCTGTTTGGTCTCCATAGATCGAGAGATCTTGTAATGATTTTATCTGGTTGATTTCTACTGTTTTTTTCTTTAATGTATAGTTATAAATGTATATACGTAGCTGTTTTTTTGTAATTTCTTGCATTTTGTAAACGTTACTTTTAACCCAGTAAGATATACACTGAAAAGCAATTGAATTAGAGACAGCTGGCGTTATGCAAATGTAGCGCTGTGGGCGACCCTGTAAACGGAAACGACGTGACGTATGCAGCGATCCGACAATATAAAGAGTGATGCGACGGGAATCAGTAAGAGTCGGACGCAGTATGGGTAAGACGAAGGATCTAAGCGTATTTGATCGTGGTTAAAATTGTCGGGGCCCGACGAATGGGTCACTCCATCTCGGAAGTCGTGCAGGCACTGGGATTTTCACGAGCCACTGTGTCACGGGTGCACCGTGAGTACATCGAATAAGGTAAAACCATCCCTGCAAGGGCCAACTGCGGTGGACAACAGCGTGTGGATGAGCGGGGTCATCGTCGGCTAGCTCGCATTGTAACAGCGGAAAGACGGGCCACAGTGCAAGAAATCACTCGGCAATTTAACGCTGGTGCACAAAAACGTGTAAGCAGCCACACCATCCAGAACCATCTCCTCGCTATGGGGTACAGAAGCCATCGTCCCACGAGCGTGCCGCTGCTTACCACACATCACAGGGTGCAAAGATTAGCATGGGCGCGGAAACATCGCCACTGGACCCTAGACATGTGGAAAAATGTTGCCTGGACTCATGAGTCGAGATTCTCGTTGGTACATGCGGATGGCAGGATACGAGTACGACGCAAACCACATGAAGCGATGGATCCTTCTTGCCAGCAAGGTACTCTTCATGCTGGTGGGGGTGGCATTCTCGTCTGGGGACTGTTTACGTGGACTGAAATGGGACCCCCGGTACGTGTAACATCGTCCCTCACAGGTCAACGTTACCGGGATATCCTGGACGACCGTTTGCTCCCGTTTGTGCGAACATCCCACTGGGGACTTCATCCTGCAACAAGACAATGCACCGTGCCATCGCTCCCGAATTGTATCTGAATGGTTAGATGAACACTCCACCGACGTGACCTCGCTTTCTTGGCCAGCTAGGTTACCTGACCTCAATCCCATCGAGCACATCTGGGATGCCATCGTGAGAGATGCTCGAGGCTCTGACCCCCCTCCATCAAATATTCGTGAACTGTGGGAGCTTGTTCAGGGGTCGTGGATCCGTATGGCTTCCCAACGCTTCCGGTGTCTTGTCGAGTCCATGCCGAGACGAATCGCCTTCGTCAACAGGGCGAAAGGTGGTGCTACACGTTACTAAACAGGTATCTCTAATTCAGTTGCTCTTCAGTGTATTTGTAGCCCATGCCTCATCCGCTATATACTTGAATTCCGGTCCCATCTCGGATCGAAAGTCCGCTCCTCTGACTACTAGGCCAACGGGGAGGCGAAATGATTTTTCTCAATGCTATGTCTGCGGTGCGACGCATATATTATCTAACCTCATACGAAAGAAAAAATCGTGGGTTTGGCTTGTACCTGAATGCGAATGCGTTTTCATACCTGTACAACTTAAAATTTGATGCAGCTCATATTACGTAAAAGATACTATAGTAGATTTATAGTATCTACTATAGTAGATTTTAGTAGATGATATTTAAGCTGATTCAAAAAACATGAACGGAGAGAATCATTTGTTTTCCAAAGAATTCAAAATATAATGGAAATGTTCTGACGAGATTTTGTCCTCCAATAATGTTTTCATTTCTCTTTGTACGTTTATTTATTAAACTTCTTTTAATGTTGTCTCTCAATTTCTGTAAGAACATCCCTTCGCTGCGCGGAGATCCTAATCATTCTGAGAGGTCACTTGACAACTCGCTCTTCGGATATAGCGGCTGCTACTATCTTATAGTAATGGCATAAACCATTCTTTCTTAGGAGCTCATTCATCATTCCCGCAATATAGCCATTCATAAATGATCATTCAATTTCCAGGTTGTCATTACGCTGACTTAGAAAATCAGTGGTTGCAGGTATCGCGTGTGTACCACCAAAGCGCTTTAAAGGCCACAGTTCCTTTTGGAAAACTTCCCAAAAGAGCGCTATCTCTTCATGATGAATGGTTCGGCTCGTGGCGAATGATTCGGGCGCACCATTCAAATGAGTGGGCTGTAAGCAGTCTCCGTCCCTAATTTACGGCCACTGGTTCCAGGGAAGGGGAGAGCCAGTGCTACAAGAAAAACACGACATGCATGCCTCACCCACCGGGATTCCAACCCGGTCCTATCTCGGACGAATGGTCAGAAGCCATCGCTTAGACCAGTGATTCCGAAAGTGTGCGCCGCGGCGCCCTCTTTCGGAATCAATAATCTCTTCCTCACAGGGGCGCCGCGAAATATTACAAGATTTTCATAATTTTTTTTCCATTTTCAATTCAATGTGATAGGACGCGACATCGCGACATCTAGCGGACCTGGTGCAAACCAGTAACTCACTTAGTAATAACTGTTTGCAGAAACCTCTACAAATGGTTACTAGACGGCGCTCTACAATAATGTTACAAATATAAGCTTTGCCCCCGCACGATTGCCGCCCGATGGGCGCACGTGTGGGTTCCGCGCGGCCGCTACCGGAAGTAACCTGAGCTTTTGCACCAGCCTCCGTGCTTCCGATAAATATTTCTCCCTCGTTCTCCGAGCATCTAGAAATGAGACTCTCAGTCCAGATTTTTCAAGGTCACCAGATCCTTTAAATATGCTCATGCGTTGTCATTTGTGACTCATTTAGCGGTTTGCAGTCTGTTGTGTTGATGCCCTGTCGCTGAGTTTCGGCGTTTGTAAGCTTTCGGCGTATCAACTGAATACTGTTCTGATCAAGTAAAGTGAAGTTTTTGAAGTTTTTCTTCTCGTATGTATTTTTAAAAATGGATCGGTTTTTACTAAACAGTAATAAGCGTTGCGAAAGTGAACATAAAGAGGGCACACCGTCAAATAGTGGCAAGAGTGTGAAGAAGCGTAAATATCGAAAATATGACGACAGTTATATGGGCTTTGGTTTTACGTCGACAGAAGTCAATGGTGAAGAGAGGACACAGTGTGTACTGTGTATGAAAGTTTTGGCGCCAGAGTGCATGCTACCAAGTAAGTTGAAACGCCATTTAGAAACCAATCATCCCAGCATGCTTAGTAAATCTCGTGATTGCTTTACGAGAACGTTACAAGAGTTAAATAAACAAAAATGTAGTTTTTATAAGCAGGCATCAGTACCAAGCAATGCTTTGCAATCATCTTACAAGGTGGAACATAGAATCGCAAAATGTAAGAAGCCCCATACCATCGCAGAAGAACTAATTCTACCGGCTGCTGTAGATATTGTAACCGGGGCTTCCATATTTATCAGAAGCGAAGTTCTGTAGCCATTTTTAGAAATAGCGAATCGTATTCATTTTCTTACATTTCTCGCCATTTGAATGAGAATTGCAACAACAGGAAAGTATTTCCTTTCCCACGGGACAAAGCAATTAAGAACATAAGAGTTTTTGAGAGTGAAGGTGTGGCTGCGCCTTTTTGGAATTAGAAGGACCAAAGGGGTTGGTTTTCTCTCTCCGGGCATGAGACTCGGTGGCAAAAACGTCGAGAGAGGAGGTGAATATTTTTAGGAAGGGCAGAAAAACCTCGGGGGTTTGTCGCAACGGACGAGGAGGAAGTTTGGATGGCCGGAAAGAGATGGGCAGAATTCGGCATGAGAAGACTGAGGGAGAACTGAAAGAATGAGAGCACGAAAATGAGGGGCAAAAGCTTGGTGACATTCCCCGTAAGATCTGAATAAACGTTTTCCTCACTGCAAAATTTAGCCCCAGTCGATTCACTTTTCTATGCTTTGTATTGTTTTTATCTGCCCCACGTTGGGCGCCATTCTAATGTTACTGGGCTTGGAGCTGATGACTATCACAGCACCCTGTGTGGAGGGTTCGTTTGATGCTTCCTTTGCAGTAAGTTCGGTATCGGTGGTTTAATCCGTAATTTTCCCAACTGGAGCCCCTCCACACAGGGTGCTGTGATAGACATCAGCTCCAAGCCTTGTAACAATATGGTGAACATTATGATCGGTGAGTCTGTTGGGAAGCTGCTTTCATTTTCATTTCATTTCATTTATTTATTCATTCAGTTGCCACTACAGCAACTAGGAAAAGGCCGTGAATCCTGACATAGCCCTCCTCCCTCTCCCCAGAATACAAAAAACATAAAGCTTAACAGAAAAGGCAAGCCAACACCTATATGGTAGGTTAATATGTGAATATGCACTATGTGCCTTTTGTCCAATAGCACCATCAGTCGCAGAATACAGCACATAGCGGAGGACCTCAATGATCAATTAATTGAAAAAATGAAAGGTAAGGAATTTGGGTTGCAGCTGGATGAGGCTACAGATAATAAAAATGATGCTCACTTGATTTGCTATGTACGGTTTATAGATGGTAATAACATTGTATAAGACCTTCTCTTTTGTAAAAGTATCACTGGTAGTGCTAAGGCTTAAGACTTGTTCGAGATCCTTGATACTTTTATATCCGAAAATAATTCGGAGTGGACTAAGTGCGTTGGTGTCTGTACTGATGGTGCTTGTTCTATGTCCGGCTATTATGGAGGATCACAGGCACTTATTCGAAGCAAAGCCCCTGATGCACTGTGGACCCATTGCGTTATTCACAGAGAAGCACTCATGTCAAAATATCTGAGTCCTACATTGAACCAGGTCTTAGAATATGTAGTGAATGTAGTAAACTTTATAAAAACTCGGCCGTTGAAGTCAAGGTTTTCAAAAAACTATGTGAGGATATGGGATCTGAGTACACGTCTTTGTTGTACTACAGAACTTCGCGATGGCTCTCTCGTGGTAATGTTTTGTCTCGTACGTTTGAACTGCGACAGGAAATTTATATTTTTCTTAAAGAAGAAAACCACAAGTATACCGAAAATTTCGTGAATGAAGATTTTTTTGGTAAAACTAGCATACTTATGTGATATTTTTTAAAAGACGAATGCTCTGAATCTCTCTCTGCAAGGAAGCAACATGCACCTTTTAAAGTCGATTGAGAAAATTTCAGCTTTTATAAAAAAAACTAAAACTCTGCTACTAGCCGGCTCGTGGAGAACGATTCCAGCTCATCATTGAAGTGAATGACATTCACGTATCATTCCTATTCTTAAATTTCACCATTATTTCCTAGCTGACTGCTGCTTCCTCACATAATTATTGACACTTATTAATTCTCGACATTATTTTTCTTATTGGGAATTCGTTTCCCGAACTCATGGGAGCAGAAAAAATTAACGCGAAGTTGCAGTAATGGCGGACTGAATGATCATTCATAGCGGTAAGGTCGAACCATTCACGGTGAAGAGTCATTCGTCTCAGTAATATCAGATCGAATGATCATTCACAGCTGTGGGAGTGAACTATTCACGGTGAAGAGTCATTCGTCGAAGTAATGGTGGACTGAATGATCATTTACAGCGGTGAAAGTGAACCATTCACGGTGAAGAGTCATTCGTCGCAGTAATGCCGGATTGAATTATCATTCACAGGGGTGAGAGCGAGCCATTCACGGTGAAGAGTCATTCGTGAAGGTCGAAGGATAATTCACCGCTGTGAGAGCGAACTATTCACGGTGAAGTGATTCGTCGCACTAATGGCCGACTGAATGATCATTCACAGCTGTGAGAGCGAACTATTCACGGTGAAGAGTGACTTGTCGCAGTAATGGCGGATTGAATGACCATTCACCGCGGTGAGAGCGAACCATTCATGGTGAAGAGTCATTCGTTGTAGTAATGGAAAATTGAATGATCATTCACAGCGGTGAGAGCTAACCGTTCATTATTCACAGTCAAGAGTCATTCGTCGCAGTAATGGCGGACTGAATGATCATTTACAGCGGTGAGAGCGAACCATTCACCATTCCCGGTGAAGAGTCATTCGTCGCAGTAATGGAAGATTGAATGATCATTCACTGCGGTGAGAGCGAACCATTCACCATTCACGGTGAGAGTCATTCGTCGTAGTAATGGCGGATTGAATGATCATTCACTTCGGCGAGAGCAAACCATTCACGGTGAAGAGTCTTTCGTTGTGAACAAATCATTGACGAATTGTCCATTACTACTATTGTACCATTTTTTCTCCCATTGTTGGCTGTTTGCTCCCAAATACGTGGTGAGAGTTCTTTGCTTTTGCGCCGCCTCAGTTTCCATGTGAAGCTTGTTAATTACCTACTTGGGGTTGAAAACGTTTCAATGGCAGCATGTTTAATCCTTCAAATAGACGGCGTTTTGTTCAATTTCTAATGCGATTTCTTCTCATTTATGAGATTTGGACATGCAGCGGGTCTTAAGTTCGTTAACTTAAAGTGGATGTGCACGACTCTGTCGATGTTTCCCAGTATTTGAGAAGGGATCGACCGTCTTCCGTCTATTTACATACCGAAAGCCGTAGGTCTGTTTGGAAAACTCTCCAACAGTTTCGTAGCTTCCTTTAAAATTATTGGATCTCTCTTTTAAATTTACGCGTATACACGAGTTGAAATCATTAAAATTTTAGGGAGCTTTGGAGAAGAATTTAAACGTCATCTCTCTAGCGAACGGTAGTCAGCATCGTATCCAAGAATTTGTCGCGAACAGTGCATTCCTTATTTGTTGTGTATGCAAAACATTGCATGCTTATCTTATTCAGTCATTCCGTAGTACGAAGAAACTTTATTGAACGCCACAAAAAACGCCGAAGAATGAGCCAAATGTAAAACAGCAACAATTTTACAGTCGAACGGTATCAAATACGCGGATTATACATTTACACAGTACGCGAAAACTATTCTTGATAATGAATTCAGAAGATACAAGTTAATATCGAACAGTAGTTGATGTCAGGACAGGAGTCTTTTCCCCCTTCAGATACAGTCGAGTCATTCCTGACTTGGAGCATCTGCTTATACTGGTGAAATTTATCGTTCGCTAAACTAGTTGTCCAAGTCGTTGCGCTGCTGTACATATAACAATCCTGCAGAGAAGTAACGTCACGATTACAAATTTTTCACAATAGACCTTATTCATCTTGCGTTGCATCATACGGAAGTTGTTCGGTGTTTGCGGACCAAAAATAGTTTGTTCACATCCATTGTTTAACAAGGAGTTACGTTGCAAGGGCTCAGAAAAATTGCGATTTTTCGTATATTTATTAATGCCATGCCTAATTTATCCTCATCGTACGGTTGTGCTAACAAGCCCTGTTGCCTAAAATGTATAGAGGAAAGGGTAACTCTCCCTAAATTTTCTCTGAAAAGGCCGGAACTGTTAGAGGAATGGCTGTGTATGATGAAGCGTGATGATTTTGATCCCAATGTGTATTCCCGAATATGTTCGGCCCTCTTTAATGAGGAAGATTTTGAATATTATGGCATTGAGACTAGAAGGCAGTTAAAACCTGGCAGTGTTCCTTCAATATTTAATTTAATTTCCAAAAAAAAAAAAAAAAAAAAAAAAAAAAAGTGGGGGGGGGGGGGGGTTGAGAAAAGGAATTGCATATTTGGGAACGGCAAGTTAAGGATTAAGTTGTTCGTTCTTTTCCCAAAGGTCGAAACATATATATAATTTTTCTTTTATTAAATGCAACGCATTCATTTACGCTTTCCAACCGTAGGTTGAAGAAGCGTATATGCTCCAGCTTTGTCCGTCCGTCTGCACGATAACTCACGTGAAAATGGTTCGATTTCGACGAAATTTTAGTATGTGGTAGGGGACCACCTGGGGACGAACCCTATTGAAAATGGGCGAAGCAAGGTCAAATGTCAGGACATAGGAGCGGGATCCATTCCATTGCCCTTATGCGTCATAACATGCGTAAATATGGTTCGATTTCGATGAAATTTTAGTATGTGGTAGGGAACCAACTGGGCACGGACCCTATTGAAAATAGGCGAAATGGGGTCAAAGGTCAGGCAGGGCATAAGAGCGTAACATATTCCATTGCCCTTATGCGTCATAACTTGCGTAAAAATGGTTCGATTTCGATGAAATTTTAGTATGTGGTAGGGAGCCACTGGGGACGAACTCTATTGAAAATGGGCGAAATGGGGTCAAAGGTCAGGACACTGGTGTGGGATTCATTCCATTGCCCTTGTGCATCATAACTTACCTAAAATGCTTGGATCGCGACAAAACTTTATCATGTTGTTCCAGAGGTATACTGAACCGGTTCTGTTGAATATCATCGAAATGGGGTCAAAGGTCAGGACACAGGAGTGAGATTTATTCCACAGCCATTATCCACATAACTTGAGTAATAATTTATGGTATGTTGGAAAGCGTATCATAATCAATGCATTGCATGATTTTACTAACTTGTTTTATTCTAAAGTAGATCGTCCAGCGTGCGGGAGTTGAAAGTTTTTTTTTTTTTTAACATTAGTTTGCTTTTATATTACACATTCGTCTGGCTTATAAATATTTTGTTTATGCAAAAAACTTTCATAGATTTTTTTCAGATGTTTATCCAAGGTCTTACCGTAAGAACGTGAAAATTTACTTAACCGTGTATGAGAAATGCTTCATCAAAATGTTCACCATGACTGACGGCGATGTTGTCCTGCATCTTCTTGAACTTAACATCGAACTCAAAGTTGTTTTGCTGCATTTTTGCACATTTGATTTGTTCTTTTAAGAAATTAATTTCTCCTTCGCCATGTAGTTCTACTAATTCGTTATCAAGACACTAAGATTATAAAATTGAACCAACGGTAAGGGGTGATTTAATAGCGACGACATTGAATCAGCATTCTGCAGCTATGTTGGTCCGCAACAACCCACTTCTGACGTCACACGAATAAAATCCATTGGTGCAGACACACATTATGTTATGCTAACACACGAAAGAGCTAGATTGTGGACTCAGACGGTGGAGAGAGAAGTAGGAGTGCCAGATGATTAGTGTGAATTGATAGAGTGGCAAATGTCCGACTTCGGCGATTCTGGAAATGCGCCGGAGGAGAGAGAACGGGCAGGAAGTAGATTACCTTATTTATAACGGGGTTCCAATGTCACGGATCCGACTACTTAACGTGCCCATGTGACGCATAGCGAGTATTTAGTGGTTCAGAGCAACACAACATACTTGAGATACATTCCGCGACCACCTGTATGGTCTGAGGGCGGTTGCTCTAACACTAGGCCCTCGCAGCCGTATCACAGCACACATTCATATCGTTGTATACACTTAAAATGAAATATTATTTCCAGGCCAGGCTTATAGTATATCGATGCTGATAGATGTATAAAACTGGATATACACCATTGGTGTGTATTTAATTTTATGCATACATAACAAAAATGTCGATGCATAGGCGAACGAAAGACGGTGACGGAGAGTCAAATTTCCTCCGTCTTCCACTATTCTCTCAGTAAGACGCAGCCTTTTTTCCTTCCGCGCATTTTGCGTAACTTCTCCTGCGATCCTGCGACCATCGAGTCACCTCCGTGGGTTTGCTGGCAGATCCGGGGACATGGCACTTCCGTTCATCGAAATTTTAGCGTCCCTTCGGTACAAAAAGGAATTTAACTCTCTCAGACCCAGAAGATGCCCGCGGAATCTCCTCTGACCTAGCTCCCTTTATGTGAACTTAAAACACAGACTCTATTTGAATTCGAAAATACTTATTTTTCTACGAAATAGTCCGAATTATTTAAAATATCAGTAACCCCTACGGGACTCAGTAAGTTTTGGCTCCAACATAGTATATTTATCAACATTAATAAATAACACTGTAATTTTCACGTATCATTTCAACTTCACAAAGTAATGACTTTCACCCTTTGAACAGAAGTATCACACGATCAGTTTGCCTCCATCTCTCCTTGCGAAAGAATTTGGAGGACGCAGTTGAGAAATTCTTGCTTGTACGGATCTGAGACAAGTTTTTATTGTGCTGAAGTGCCATATCCGGATGTACCACGACACCACCTCCGTGTCATCCCCCCTTCCCTTCTAATCTCATTCACTCTTTCATGTTACGTCTGAGTCATCTGTTGCACATCCGTGGGGATCGATAGCCATGTGTTCGAATCTCTTCCTACGCAGACAGGTACGCTATAGAACCATTCACTCAAAACTAACAAGGGAAGTCTTTCAACTGCCACTCTCCAAAAGTGAGAAACCTTTCAACTCCACTCTCCAAAATTGAAGAAACATGGCCAGGAGATAGTACTAAGGGCAAAAACCAATGGGTGTATTTCCGTTTTGGCCCAAATAAATTGACAAAGGTGAACGAGTGATCCGAAAATGGCTTTAGAGCACAAGTGGAGAAAATCAATACCACCTCTGCTCACCATACCACCAAAGACAACAGGTTTCATTCAACCTCTCGATGTTTATTTATTCCACCAGTATAAAATATATGCACATAAATTATCCGATTATGTAACACTTCACAATGTCCATGATTTTGTACTCAATCACCGAAATAACATCATATTCCTGCATTCATTCATACACAATCAATTGCAGTCAGAAAAATTCACCAACATGCTGTTATATTCATGAAAAAAATTGGATACTGTGAACGTGATAACTCTTCTTTCGATAATGCTTAACGTATTTGTTTTTCAGATATCAATGACAATTGTCAGTACTGTGATAACTTTGGGATCTTTCATTGTTCCAAATTACTTTGCTTCCGTCATGTGTTAAATGACACAAATGCTCATTTACACCTGTAATAAAGGGTTTTGTTGCTTTTTGTATGACATGAGCTTATTTTGAATCATGGGGACATAACTGATATTTGGGGTTACATATCACGCACCACAACACATGTTAGATGATTTTTCTCACTTGTGCTCTAAGGCCATTTTTAGACCATTCGTTCACCTTTGTCAGTTCATTTACGCCAAAACGAAAATACACTCACCGGTTTTTGTCCTTAGTACACCCTGATTCATTAAGAAGTATACAGTTTCCAGATGCTGTAAAACAGTAGCAGTTGAAGACACTGATCACAACTGCGAACCGTTAGGTTGATGCACTCATAAAGTTTGTGTCCCGCTACTGAGGGAAGTGACGTAGGCGAAAGCGTGCGTGTCACGTAACTGGCCTATTAAAATGGCAGCTTCTGCGGTGGAAAAGTCGTTTTGTGTTCTTGAATTGAGCAAAACGGAATGTGTAACTGTTGTGCAACGGCATTTTCGATCACGATTCGGAAAATAATCTTCAACCAAAAAATCTATCTACGATTGGCATAAAAAATTTGAAACTACGGGCTGTTTGTGCAAAGTTAAAAGTCCTGGACGACCGCGTGTATCGGAAGAAGTCGTCGATAGTGTTTGTACCGCCATTCAGCGAAGCCCGGGAAAATCAACGCGGAGGGTGAGTCGTGAAGTTCAGATTTCACAGCTCCACTGTAAGGAGAATTTTGAGAAAGAAGCTGAAAATGATTCCATACACAGCCATTATGATTCAGATATCTTACCTCGCATTTGGGCGGAAATGGATTATCGGCTCGATGTGTGTCGTATGACTAAAGGTGCACACATAGAACATCTGTGACTGTCGCTAATAAACTTGAAACATTCCTCTACAATTCTGTTACAGGTAACATAAAATATCTTACATTGTTCTCGTTTTATAGTGCGTTGAAACTGTATACTTCTTTATGAATCAACCTGTACCATCTCCAGGCCACGTTCCTACAATTTTGGAGAGTGACAGTTGAAATGCTTCCCTTGTAAGTTCCATAAACAGCGAGTTCTCAGAAAACGGGGTTGGTAATCTTCCGTCTCTCATTAACAGATAGCTGGAAACGACTAGATGGGACCATGTGTGTCTGTCTCTAAAAAGACTTGAAACATTCCTCTACAATTCTGTTACAGGTAACATAAAATATCTTACATTGTTCTCGTTTTATAGTGCGTTGAAACTGTATACTTCTTTATGAATCAACCTGTACTATCTCCTGGCCACGTTCCTACAATTTTGGAGAGTGACAGTTGAAATGCTTCCCTTGTAAGTTTCATAAACAGCCAGTTCTCAGAAAACGGGGTTGGTAATCTTCCGTCTCTCATTAACAGATAGCTGGAAACGACTAGATGGGACCATGTGTGTCTGTCTCTAAAAAGACTTGAAACATTCCCCTACAATTCTGTTACAGGCAACATAAAATATCTTACATTGTTCTTGTTTTATAGTGCGTTGAAACTGTATACTTCTTTATGAATCAACCTGTACTATCTCCTGGCCACGTTCCTACAATTTTGGAGAGTGACAGTTGAAATGCTTCCCTTGTAAGTTTCATAAACAGTCAGTTCTCAGAAAACGGTGTTGGTCATCTTCCGTCTCTCATTAACAGATAGCTGATAACGACTAAATGGGACCATCTTCGTTTTCCCCAAAACTGACTAAACGATGAAGCGATTTTAACTAAAAGAATTATTAGTGTTAACTTTAGCTTAAAGTAGTGGCCCCACGGTTACAATAGGTGGAATCTTCTTAGTGGTTCCTTCTTTTTGATCGAATAAAAATATTTTCAGTTCATTCGCTAGGAAGATTTTTCTTTTTTTGACACATTTGCATTCCGCAGCAGGAAATACACTGGCGGAAAGTGAAAAAAGAACACCAAGAAGGAGACGTCTGATACCAACGAAATTTATACAACATAATAACGGAATACAGAGGATAACGTGATCAAAGCATTATGGCAAAATACAGCTGTATTTGCTGGTAAACTGAAAAATAACATTTCCATGTAACATGGTTAGTACGAGGTTGAACCGCCATGAACTGCGTCACACTGTGCAATTCCGGCATGGAGTCTGTCGTACAGATGTTGGATGTAAGTTTGGGGTATTGAGTTCCAAGCATCCTCAACCTGGTCGCGTAAATCGGGGATAGTCGTGGCTGGCCGTGGAGACCGGATAAGTCGTTGTCCCATAAAATCCCACACGTGCTCAGTGGAGGACAAATCTGGTGAACGTGCAGGCCATGGAAGTTGTCTCACACCCTGAAGTGCATGTTGTGTTGCACGTGCCTTGTGTAGGCGTGCGTTATCTTGCTGGAAAACACCACGATGGACCGACCTTACAAATGGCACAACAACGGGCGGAATGATGTTGTTGATGTAGGAGGTGCTGTTTAACGTACCCGGTACCATCACTAGTTGTGTACGGGAGTGATAGCTGATCGCTCCCCACACCAGGAGACCAGGTGTAGACCCTGTGTGTCGCTGGCGGATGCAAGAAGGGTGGAGACGCTCCCCTGTGTGTCTGCAAACACGCATGCGGCCATCGGAGGCTCCCAAGCAGAATCTGCTTTCATCGCTGAACACGACAGATCGCCATTGCGTTCTCCAGTGCAGACATTGGCGAGACACCAGAGCAGCCGTTCCTGACGGTGGGCTGGAGTCAGAGGTGCACATGCTAGAGGCACACGTGCACGTAGTCTTGCATCCAGTAAACGGTTGCGGATTGTTGGCACAGTCACCTCAGGTGCAACGGCAGCTGGGATTTGCGTCGCAGTGGATGTTCTGTTTGACAACGCCGCTCTTCTTATGCGTCGATCGGTTCGCTCATCAGTCCGTCTGTGACTCCCGGTTCCACGTCTTCTCGTGTGGGAATGTTCCTCGGACCATCTACGCCACCATCGTACCTCCACCGATACTTCCCGTCCAATTCGCTCCGCAATACGACGATACGACCACCCGGTCTCGCGGAGTCCGACTAGACGACCTCGCTCAAAGTCCGATAACTGCTGAAATCTTACACGTCTTCCATGTCCAGGCATTGCAGCTTTTTCATGGTCTTCGCACGTGTCCGTACGCCGGCGACTGATTACATTCACTTCGCCGTACTCCTTAAATACCACCGACGATAATTTGCATATTATGCCGTGCTGTGGCGTAAGCGCTGACCGATTGGTCCCGAAAATAACATCACACCTACGTAAACTCGACCCTATTAACATATGTAAATTTCATGATCGTCCGCCAATTCTTTCACTCTTCCGCTAGTGTAAGTATCATGAGCACAGAAGAACATGCTCAGTGATAACTGTAATTTTCAAGTTTACTTTCATGTGTACCACAAAATAAGGGCTAAAACAAAGGTTAGAACTTCCGCTGTTATGCTACAACTGGTTATTTCAAGATCTGATTCAGGGCTTGGTTTGTAGCACGCTCTCGTATTTTTTTCCTTCGTTTTGCGTGTTTACTTTTTCCCCACGGGATTTGAGCCTCCAAACAATAATCTATGTATTCTTAGAGCTGGTGTTTCGGACGACGAAAATCCGTTGCGTAACAGCTAATTAAATTTAATGCACACAGCACAACGGTCTGGAATTCAACTTGAATGAAAAAATAATGAATCGTTGGAAAACAGGAACAGCTTCTAAACACAACTTCAGCTGAGCAGAAGCACTGGAACAGAGTGATTCTTTGGAAAAGTAAACGGGTCTTCGGCAACGACTCACAAGCGCGGGGCGGGGAGTGCGGGGTGGGGTGGGGTGTGGGGGAGAGAACTAAAAGCCTAAAAACTTTTGAGTTCAACTTAAGCCACCAGAGAAATATTTTATCTGACGTTTTGAACATTAATGTAAAGTGTTCACTGCATCTGAGTTATTCTGCGGACGTCGTTCAAATCCCTTTAGGAGACGAACAGCGCTAGTAGGATGAAATGGTACACAGAAAATGACTGGAAAACTCGATAAAAGCTGCTACCATTTCCTCCCTCCCGCAAACATGCAGGCCTCCCGCTCAGCATTGATACTTGTTCTCGCTATTTCTTTTTCTTTCTTTCCTTTTTTTAAAAATAAAAGTAAATTTAAGCAGATTATGAAGCAAACAACTAACATCGTTCGGAGTACGATGAACGAAATCTTGGCTGCGGTGAATAGCATGGCGTATAGAAACATTAAGGACGATTTATCCATTGCAAATATCCTCCTGAACTTCGCTAAAATATTTGCTATAATCATGTGATTTCGATGAGTTCGAGACTATCTCTGTTGGTGCAGTAATATGATGTTCGCATTGCATTTATATTTTCTTTTTAGTCCAGGCAAAATAATTGGAAGCATTATAATTTAAAAAAAAAAAAAAAAAAAAAGACGATATTTTTGAAGCAAAAACTTTTTTTTATTTGTATTAAACGATATCGGAGTTCGTAGAATATACATTGTATTGACAAAAGTAACCGGACACCCCTTCAAAAGCAAATGAACGGATCTGCTGCGTTGTTAAGATGCACTGTTCATCTGCAAACAGTATAAAAACAAGCCTGCAGCTGACCGCGATCATATCGCACTGTGAGGTTGAGTGAAAATGTCGCGGCAGGAGAGAACTGACTTTGAGAAAGCAAAGATTGTTGGGTGTTATATTAGTAGATTGTCCATGAAAGAAACCGAGAGGCGTTTAAACATACCTAAGGAAACTGTTTTGGATGTACTGAATAAGTGAAAGACACATGGCGTGCCTTAATCAGCGAAACGTACCGGCAGACCAAAGAAAATCAGTGATAGAGGACGTCGAAGCCTCAGGAGAGTCGTTACAGCTAATCGATGGAGTACTTACTACACAAGACCTCAGTGTACAGGTGAGTAAAAATGCTGGAACCACGGTATGTACACGTACCATTCGCAGAGAACTTCATTCCATGGGTTACCGTGGTCGTGCGTCTGCTCATAAGCCTTTCATCTCCACTCTGAATGCTACTCGTCGCTTAGTTTGGTGTAAAGAACATTTATCGTGGACCGTAGATCAATGGAAACGGATCCTGTGGACTGATGATTCCAGATACTCGATCCATCAGTCTGATGGCCGTGTGTGGGTATGGCGGCAGCCGGGGGAACGCTATTTACCACAGTGTACTGTTCTTACGGTCAAGTTTGGAGCTGGCAGTGTTCTCGTGTGGGGGTGTTCTTCGTGGTATGGTTCCGGCCCATTGGTTATCGTGGACAAACCTGTTAACCAGCACGTCCACCTCTATTTTCTGGACAGTTACGTACTACCAACTCTGTGGTAATACTATGGAACCGAGACTTGTTGGTACCAGCAGAATAATGCAGCGAGCCATAAAGCTAGGACTGTTGCGGCGTGGTTTGACAATAATTCCGTATCGTGTGTGAACTGGCCAACACAGAGCCCTGATCTTAATCCCATGGAGCACCTATGTGATGAATTAGAGCGCCGCATAAGAAGTTCGGAACCAAGGCCTACTACTAAGCAACAGTTAGTGGCAGCATTATGTACTGAATGGAAGCGCATACCGATCGCTGTGTTCCAAAACCTTGTCGAAAGCATTGTCTCGAAGGGTCAGTACATGCATTAAGGCCAAAGGTGGACTGACACTGTACTAATTAATGTATGTCAAAAAATGCTATGTTGTGTTTCTCCTCTAGGGGCCCGGTAACCTTTGTCAATATAGTGTATGTACAAGTAGAAGACATCATGTTCAGTAAAATCCCCGAAATGGCAATGGGCTGGACATGTTGCCTGAACAATGGACCACCGATGGACAACTGAAATTCTAGACTGGATTCCAAGGCACAGGAAATGACCAAGAAGAAGACCACATGGCAGATAGGTGCATGAAATTCGAAAACATGCGAGAGTGACGTGGAGGAGACTGGCGCAAAACAGACTGTTGTAGAAGAAATTAGGGAGACCTTCATATATATATATCATCATCATCATCATCATTGTCAACCATTATCAATCCACTGCTGGACGAAGGTCTCCCCAAGTTTCCTCCACAACGGTCTGTCTTGTGCCAGTCTCCTCCATGTCACTCCCGCATATTTACGAATTTCATCCACCCATCTCCCATGTGGTCTTTTTCTGGGTCTTTTCCTGTCCCTTGGAATCCAATCTAAAATTTCGGCTGTCCATCTATGGTCTGTCCTTCTGGCAGTATGTCCAGCCCATTGCCATTTCAGGGATTTAACTCTGATCATGATGTCTTCCACTCTCGTCATTTTTCGGATCCACGAGTTCCTCTTCTTATCTCTCCTGGTTATACCAAGCATGCACCTCTCCATACTTCTTTGAGTTGTCTGCAGCCTTTGTATGTCTCTTTTAGTTAAGGTCCACGTCTCTGCACCATACGTAAGCACTGGAAGGATGCATTGATCAAACACTTTTCTTTTAAGACATAATGGCATATTGCTCTTGAAAATTATGCTGTTTCTTCCAAAAGCTCTCCAGGCAAGTTTTGTACGCCGATTAATTTCTTCATCAATGTGACCCTCACTTGATATCTGCTGTCCAAGATAAACATACGTATCTGTTATCTCCAGTTTTTTCTCCATCAATCGATAAATCTTCATTTCTTGTAAAAGCATTGAACATCACTTTCGTCTTCTGAAAGTTCATTTTTAATCCCACTTCTTTACTCTTGTCAGCAAGTTCCTGGATCATACTCTGCAGCTCTGATGGGGTAGTTGCAAAAATGACTACGTCATCAGCAAAACGAAGGTGGGTTAGATAATCTCCATTAATCTTTATCCCTTTGTTTTCCCAATTCAGTGATTGAAAGACATTTTCCAATGTGGCATTAAAGAGCTTCGGAGATATGGTGTCACCTTGTCTCACTCCCTTTCCAATTTTTATGTGTGTTGTATTTTCAAACAGCCGAATCTTTGCACTTGCATTTTCATAGATGTTATTAATAATATTAATGTATGCATCTTCAATACCGCAGGATTTCAGAGCCGTGGTAACTGCTGATGGTTTCACCGAATCAAAGGCTTTTTCATAATCAATAAAAGCCATGCACAATGGAAGTTCATATTCCCTCGCTCTTTCAATTAGTTCTCTCAGTACATGGATATGATCTATTGTGCTGTAGCCACTCCTGAATCCAGCTTGTTCTCTCGGTTGAGCCATGTCCAGTGTTACCTTCAAGCGGTGTGAAAGAACTTTAGTGAAGATTTTATAAACCACTGATAGGAGGCTGATAGGTCTGTAGTTCCTGAGATCCTCAATGTCACCTTTTTTATGTAGCAGGATCATTGTAGCATTGTTCCAATCCTCAGGAATCTTCCCTTCATTAAGGCATCTAGTGAAAATTTGGGCGAGTACTGTTTCAATTTCTCCACTTGCTTCTTGTATGATGTCTATAGTAATTCCATCTTCTCCTGGAGCTTTCCCCCGCTTCATGTTCTTGATTGCATGAGCAACTTCTGCTGGGAAGACTGGAAGAACTCTGGTACCTTTCATGATGTCTGGAGTACATGTATCATCCCTTTCATATAATTTGGAGTAGAAATCTTTCACTCTTGTCAAAATTTCGCCTCTATTTCTTGTTATAGAACCATCTTCTTTTCTCAGAGCCATAATCTGTTTTCTTCCCTTACTGAGATGTCCCTTTGCTATCTTTAGGCTTTGGTTGTTTTCAATTGCTTTCCTCACTAGCTCACAGTTGAATTTCCTTACGTCTTCAGTGATACTTTTTTTCGTGCTGTCTTGCATAGCTCTATATATTCCACTTTGGAAGTCACATCTTCTTTAGTTGTCCTCATCTGTCTTCTTTTTTGCATCAACATTTTGGTTTTTCCTGATAATTTGTTTACATGCAACTTGTTCTTAGACCCAGCTAATTTTGTTGCTGTTTCCATAAGAGCTTTGGTTACTTTTCTGTTAACTTCCGAAATATCCACTTCTTCCGATGTTAGGCCTTCTAAAGCAGAGAATCTGTTCTTCAGTTCCAACTTGAAAGTATTATGGTGTTTTTTAAGGTTGGTTATGTCAATACATTTTGTTTGTCTTATGAGCTTGCCACGTTCCAGTTTAGTGTTGAGGTGCATCTTACATCTCACCAATCTATGGTCACTACCTGTGTTGAACTTGTTTAGCACACTGCAGTCTTCGATGACGAATTTTTTGTTACACATAATAAAATCAATTTCACTTGTCGTCCCAATTGGATGTCTCCATGTCCATTTCCTGTGTGGCTTTTTCTTGAAAAAGGAATTCAAGATGAAAAATCCTTCTGCCTCTGCAAACTCAACGAGAGTATTTCCACGCTGGTTTCTGTTGCCGTGACCGAATTTACCTACTGAAGTTTCATTCTGTTGCCGTTGCCCTATTTTTGCATTGAAATCTCCCATAATTATCTTCAAGTGCTGCTTACCTTTATTATTTAGATGACGAATTTCCTCATAAAATTCTTCAATTTCTTCTTCAGGATGACTTGTGGTGGGTGCATAAGTTTGAATAATCTGAGCCTGGTATCTTCTCGATAGTTGGATAACGAGTCGTGCAGCTCTGTCAGAGGAACTTTCAACTTCTACCACTTTATCCTTCAGTTTCTTGTTTATTATAAATCCAACACCACTAGTTCTGCCAGTATCTGTCCCACGATAATAGAAGAGATGTCCACTTTTCAGTTCAATGAGATCTTCTCCTTTTCTCCTTACTTCACTCAGCCCGACGATGTCCCACTTGATCCTTTGTAGTTCCTCTTCCAATTCAAGAAGCCTTGAATCAGAAGATAGGGAGCGTCCGTTGTAGGTAGCCAAGGTCAGCATCAAATGGCAGCCTAGTCCGGTCCTCCGGGGATTCTTAGCACCCTCTGCCTTCATGTCGCACTGGCCGCTGCCTTGGCCAGGTACATTCCAGCTGCCGGAGACTGAGGGCCAAGATTTAAGTTGTAGAGTCATTTTGGAGGTGTTTGGCCATAACTCACCACGCTGGCCAAGCGGGTTGGTGAGTGTGGGATAGCATTTCCTCTGATCCCGATGGTATAGTTATACCGCTATTTGCGGTCGTCAGAGCCCCTTAGTGGGAACAGGATGCACCACGAGAAGGCGGGGTTGACATTTGTCAAGGAGAGGCTGTGATGTTACGCATCACCTGACCTTACATCCCATATATATATACTGTATATATATCATCATCAACCATTGTCAGTCCACTGCTGGATGAAGGTAAACGGATCTTCGGCAACTTGGAGAGACCATCATATTATACGTATAAGCACCCTTTTCGAATCTCTCTCTCTCTCTCTTTCCCCCCAACCCCCGTGTCATTATCTCTTTCTCTGTCTGGAACGCTTGACGTCACAGCAACGTCTACATTGTTGCGCCCTCACGTATCGATCAATTCGTGTGTGCTCTCGAGATGTCAAAGTGATTGCCTGCTATATAATAACACTCGATCACTTTTAGATGCCAAGGTGATCGCGTGCTAATTTAAAAACATTAGATTATTATCAATAGCTCGAGTTCTATTTTTCCGATCTATAAAATTAATTGAATTCTTAATATCACAGCAAGTTGAGTTTGCATCCGATCCGATTGAGATATCAAGGTGACCTCGTGCTAATTTAAAACATTGGATTATCAATGACCCGAGTTCTATTTATCCGATCTCCAAAATTCGAATTGAACTCTTAAAATCACGGCAAGTTGCATTTGTATATTGATTTAATTTAGCGCAATTCGAATATTAATATGTATGCTTTAATTATTTGTTACTTTTTTAATTTAACTACCCGATTTTAGTGCTGATCATATTGTACATTTTACAAAATATCTATCTAACAAAACACTTTAACCTACAATAAAAACTGAAATCTTGAGATGTCGCCCCAACAGCACATTGTCGAGAATTTAGACAGTTCCGATTTGTAATACCAGATGTCGCATTATTTTGTAGAAAAAGCTTCGGTATGAAGTTTCAAACTAACTGTCGAATAAGACAGTCTAAAACAAGCCATGAAGGGAAATAACAAGTGTGCGGAAAAAAAGTAATTTAACGTGAAAAATCAAAGTAAAAGTTATTAAAGTAAGTTTACACGAAAACAACTTTCCGAGTTTAGTGCTAATTATATTACACATTTTGCAAAATAGCGATCTATCTAAACGCTCTAATGACAAAAATCACCGGACACCTAGATGAGAAACACAACATAGCATTTATTGACGTACATTAATTAGTACGGTCTGTGTCCACCTTTGGCCTTAATTCATGCACTGACCTTTCGAGACATGCTTTCGACAAGGTCTTGGAACTCAGCGATAGGTATGCGCTTCCATTCAGTACATAATGCTGCCGCTAACTGTTGCTTAGTAGTAGGCCTTGGTTCCAAACTGCTTATGCGGCGCTCTACTTCATCCTATAGAGCGCCTATGGGATTAAGATCAGGGCTTTGTGCTGCCCAGTGCATACACGATACGGAATTGAAGGGCTCGGGTGTAAACCATGGTAACCAACACTTCTGTCGTTGTGCGATACGTAGATTACAAGTAGTAAAAAATATAAACGTTTGCACTTATCATAAATTAAAAGTTCTATTGTGGCACCATATATTGACATAAATGTGTAATAAATACTCTGAATTGCTCAGATTACCACCACAGTTGTTTTTCGTACGCAACTCATTTTTTTACAGAAATGTTAGTTACCATGGTTTACGCCTCAACCCTTCAACTTTCGTCAAACTACGTGGTAACAGTCATGGCTTTATGGCTGGGTGCATTTTCCTGCTGGTACCAATAAGGCTCGGTCCCATAGTATTGCCACACAGTTGGTAGGGCATAATTGTCCAGAATATCGAGGTAGACATGCTGGTTAACAGGTTTGTCCACGATAACCAATGGGCCGGGACCATACCACGAAAGACACTCCTACACGAGTACACTGCCAGCTCTAAACATGACCGTAGGAACAGTAAACTGTGGTAAATAGCGTTCCCTCGGCTGCCGCCATACCCACACACGGCCATCAGACTGATGGATCGTATATCTGAATTCATCAGTCCATAGGACCCGCTTCCATTGATCTACGGTTCACGATAAATGTTCTTTACACCATGCTAAACGGCGAGTGGCATTCCGAGTGGAGATGAAATGCTTATTAGCAGCTGCACGACCACGGTAACCCATGGAATGAAGTTCTCTGCGAATGGTACGTGTACATACCGAGTCCCAGCATTGTTACTCACTTGAACACTGAGGTCTTGTGCAGTACTCCATCGATTAGCTGTAACGACTCTTCTGGGGCTTTGACGTTCTCTATCACTTATTTTCTTTGGTCTGCCGGTACTTTTTGCTACTTCAGGCACGCCTTGTGTCTTCCACTTATTCAATACATCCAAAACAGTTTCTTCGGGTATGTTTAAACGCCTCTCGGTTTCTTTTATGGACAACCCGCTAATATAACACCCAACAATCTTTGCTTTCTCAAAGTCAGTTCTCTCCCGCCGCGACATTTTCACTCAAGCTCACAGTGCGATATGATCGCGGTCAGCTGCAGGCTTGTTTTTATACCGTTTGCAGCTGTATCGCGCATCTTAACAACGCAGCGGATCTGTTCATTTGCTTTTGAAGGGGTGCCCGGTTACTTTTTTCAATATAGTGTATAAATATATCATCATCATCAACCATTGTCAATCCACTGCCGCATGAATTTCATTATAAAAACAAGGTTAGGAAGTTCTGTAGGATTCCGTTTTATCAGTACAGTTGATTCCGGTTCATTGGATCACTGGTTAATCGGGGCAGCCATTTGTTTTAGGAACAGTTCTGGAAGTACATCCCAAACTAGCTATTTAGGATAACGCTTCTCATAATTGGGGCAGCCGCAAAATTGGGCCAAAGTGTTCTAGACGGATATGAGAAAAAACCAACAGCCTTAAACTTTGAAGTACTAGGTGCAGATCCGAATATGATTTTATTTTATATTCAGTACCCCTGTTACATATTCTTTACTTATAGGCGTCGTTCTTTGCAAAGCAGTTTGTCCTCTAGAAGATAGTGCCGAATAAAATATTCACTAATCATTGCTTATTTGAAATTTCTTGAATTCAGAGGGGAAAAAAATGTATCTTCATTTTCATGGCTGCAATAAAAGAAAAAAAAAGAGTTGCGTCATTATTTTCATTGCTGCGAAAAAAAAAAGAAAAATATTTGCATCATCATCATCTTCATAGCTGCAAAAAAAATAAATAAAAAAAATAAAAAAAAATTGCATCAGTATTTTCATGGCTGCAAAAAAAAAAAAAAAGAAAAAGAGTTGCATCATTATCTTCATGGCTGCAAAAAAAAAGGAAAAAAGGAAAAGAGGCGTCATTTTCATGGCTGCAAAAAAAAAAAAAAAAAAATACTGTCTCGATTCTTTCAAATTTGTAACATACCGGGTTACATATAAAATAATCAAATAAACATGTATTTTTGATAATTTGAAATTCAAAATTTAACGTATAATTGCAAAACTCGTATAAATGAATTACGTATAACCAAATTGAAAAAGCGATGTGCTGTAAAATATCGGGACTGTCGCAGAATTCCGTATAAAAGTGAAAAACCTACAATGAGTATCGTATACATACATATATGTTCCTGGTTCACGTTAAATGTCTGTATTAATTAGTATCGTATAACCTAAGTTTATGAAAACACAAATTTGGGCGTGACGAGGATCGAAATCGCGCCTTCTCACTCCGGAGTTAGTTGCTCTCCCAACTAAGCTACACGGACAGAATGTATCGCTACGGATTTGTCGTCTTGACACGTGCTTTACCTCTGTAGTACGTCACAGGTTCAACTGTATATACCTTACCCCTGGTGTAAGTCACCTTCGCTACGCCATTGGGTGAAAGCTAATTGTTTTCTGTTCTGAACCAATTTATTTTTAGTAGAAAATGATGATGGAGTACAACGAATGAAGTTATTAACGAATGAAATGAGTGCGGAAGTTATAAAATTAGGACATCATAATAATAAGCTGGTGTATAAAACATGTTGGGAAAGACTTTTATGATTTATCTACATTTATTAATTTGTTATTTAGTTTCTTCTTTTTCTTTAGCTGCTTTTCTTTTTACCATGCGGACAGTAAAGTGGTTTGTGTGCCTTAAATGCGAATTTACATCTACTACAACCTTTTAAACCAGATCTCACGATATTGCTCCTACGTGGACGTCAGTAGAACAAAACTTTTGCACAGTCGCAGTAATTTCAAGCATGACGTTTGATCTATTGTTTGTCACAATAATCATACAACACAGACTGATCATAGTTGATTGATTGAGTTTATGGCAGTGGCCTTTTTCTCGGATATAAGAATATGAAGGGTTCTTTTGGTTTTCAGTTTGATCGGTCTAGCTTGCTGTTGTAGGAAGGTAATCTTTTTGTTGTATGGCTGTGAAATATTCAGTTGCGTTTGTAGTTATTTCCGTATCACGCACAAGGGTAAAAGGCTTCTTTCAGAAATACTTTTCATTATTTTTTCCGTTTGGTTTTTGTTGAACAGCTTTCGTCTAGACATGTTGTAATAGGTGTGTGTGTGTGTGTGTAACAACAGATAAATTTTTCATGTAAACGGTTAGGAAATGGAATAAAGAGATCATTATTTTGCTTAGCACCGTGAACAAGGAGTGACGCAGAAAGATTCGTTGATGGATAGTGGAATAATTCTCTAATTTCTTTGACTAGCTAAAAACTTGCCAATAAAACTAAAAGATGAAAAAAGGGGAGAATCAACAGCACCTCAACCACCCAAAAGTTCAGTCTTGCTAATACACTGAGAGGACAGAAATCACAGAACACCTGGTTCCTGGGCAACGCGACGCTGTCACCCCTCTTGCTAGTGGACGAACCCACTGTTTGGAAGATATATAGGTAGCAAAGTTAGGGGCGCCCCGATGGCACAGTTGTCTCTAAGCGATGGCTACTGACCATTCGTCCGAGATGAGTCCGGATTCGAATCCCAATGGGGCATGGATGTTGTGTTTGTTTTACAGCTCTGACTCTCTCCCTTCCCTGGAGTCAGGAGCCCTAAATTAGGGACGGCCGACTGCTTATAGCGCATTGAGTTGCTCACGGTGGTCGTTAAACCTCCAATTAAAAAAAAAAAATAAATAAAAGAAAGGACTAACAAGGTTAGTAAATGACAAGATTATGCTCATCCTGTACTTCTGGTGATTGCTTTGTGACGTCACTGTCGAAATCACCATCATAAGATTACCTAATCGCCATGTTTCTTTTTATCTGCACCATAGCAGCATGTCGGAATTATTATTCGTAAACCAGCTGGAATAATCTTCATAAATTCTACAAGATTTTTTTATGCATAATGTTTTCAATCTTTAATTAAAAAAATTGGGGAATGTTGCCGAGATGCTCTTCCTGTTCCTCATAAAAAAAAAAATCTTTATTATATGACAAAAATATTACTACGTTCAAAAAATTCCGGAACTTTTTAAATATTTGCCAAATGTCAGTGAATTGCGTTATTCCCCGCTGAGCAAGCGAAGAGCATCATGTGACCGACCAGCCAGAACCGGTTTGATCCAGATCCAACACGTACAGCGTATGTGCGTAGTTCGTGATTACAGGCGTTCGAGGCTCTCCGTCGCGAGGACAACGCTGTCGAATATTGAACAGCGTTCAAGTGTAAAATTTTGTGTTCTGCTCGGAAAATCTTTCGCTGAGACTTTTCAAATGATTAAGTCAGCGTACGGTGAGAGTGCAATGAGTCGAACTAGAGTTTATGAGTGGCATCGACGATTCGAAAACGGGCGACAAAGTATCGAAGATGATGAGAGGTCAGGACGACCTTCCACATCCACAACGGATGAACAAATCGCCATTGTCAAAGAAATTGTGAAAAATGACCGTCGAAAAACTGTTTGCAGCTATTGCAGAAGTTGCCATGCCATTTTAACAGAGAAACTGGGCATGCATCACGTGTGCCAACAAATTATTCCCAAAAACCTGACAGAAGAAAAAATGGATGAGCGCATGCAAGTTTGCGGGGATAACATCGATGCAGTGGATTCAGATCCCGCTCTCTTGAATCGATTGATCACTGGCGACGAGACTTGGTGCTTTCTGTACGACCCCCAATCGAACCGACGGTCAAAAGTGTAGAAATCGTCGTCACCACGACCAAAAAGTTCAAGGCTGACCGCTCCAAAGTAAAGGTCTTGTTAACAGTTTTCTTCGTTTGCAAGGGGTGGTACAAAAGGAATTCCTTCAACATGGTCGTACAGTCACTAAAAAAGAGTACGTCAACGTCTTGAAACGTCTCCGAGAATCAGTGAGACTCAAGCGACCCGATCTTTGGAAGACCACCTCGTGGGTGCTCCATCACGATAATGCGCCGGCTCACAGATCCCTCCTGGTGTCCGATTACCTGTCCAAACATCACATTCCCGTTCTTCCACAACCAGCTTATTCCCCTGACCTCGCCCCGTGTGACTTTTTTCTTTTTCCCCGGATGAAGAATTTGCTTAAAGGGCGACGCTTCTCAAGTGCCGAAAAGTGCAAAGAGCTGCGACATAGGCACTGGAGGATGTGGCAAAAGAAAGCTTGCAATCTGCATTTAAATCTTTGTATGAGCGCTGGCAAAAATGCATGGTTGCACAGGGTAACTACTTCGAAGGAAACACCGCATAAACAGGTATTATCTGTATTCATTCTTTTTTAATATAAAAAGTTCCGGAACTTTTTGAACATACTAGTATGTCCTGCTGTGCGTTTTCCCTTCTAAATTTGTATAAAAATTCCCCTTGTAACTAAATTAACATTTAGTAGTGTAACCGTTTTCCCGCCTTTTACGTAACAAAAATGTGCGGGAGGTATTTTTGAAATCTCCGTTATTAAAATATTCACATGACTGTGAATTTATTCTGTATTTAATTTAAATGTGCTTTTGCATAAGCTTTTGTTCTGTGTTCGAGTTAAAAATTTTGTTTACAAGACATCTTCCTCCATAGTTACAGCTTGGATATAGGATCCACATATTAGGTCGGTGACGTCAGATTATTCGTCTGCGAGGAAGGCGGGATGAGCAAACGTTACTGTCTGTTAACCTCGTATAGGTAAGAGGATATCACTGCATTCACGCAGACGGTAATTCGATGTCAGTATGGATAAACGTACTGAGTTAACACAGTTTGAACGAGGGATGACAGTGGGTGCCTAACGCATGGGTCATTATCTCCGAGATGGTACACGAATTGCAGTATCCCCATTCGACAACATCAAGAGTGTATCAGGAGCACATCGCATCGTTCCCAGAAAGCGCTGTGGCCGGTGAAAGGTAGCGGATGAACGTGGCCGTCAACGTCTGTCTGGCATAGATGCAACCAACCGAAGAGCGACAGTGGCACAAATCGCCGCTAACTAAAACAAAGGAGGTTCTAGAAACGTTTCCACCAAGACCACTAGGCGATCATTAGCCGCAGTAGGTTATAGGAGCTGCCGAGCTACCAGAGTTCTATTGCTAACGCCACATAACAGGACTGTACGCATCAACTGGGCGAAAGAACATTGAAACTTGACCTTGGATTAAAATAAAATTTGACATAACACATCAAAATATTCTATTAGTCACGTTAAATGTTATGGCCGTGAGCTCCGTGATGCACAGCTATGTAATGATAGATACAATGCAATAACTCTGCTGCAAGGTGAAAGATTGTTACTTACTTAGCACTCGTTCCATTGCTCACTGTCGTAGGTCAACAAAATGACGCCGAGAATTTTGTGTAATCTTCTTTGTTATCTGCATGGTCCAAGTGTAGAACGGCTTCATTTCATGAGTTTGTGTAATCTTCTTTATCATCTGTTGTGGTCCATACATATTCAGAACGGCCTCATTCCACGGGTTTGTGAACATATGCTGACCACAATGCAGGCATGCTTAATTTCGAACTCAAATTTACAACGGACGTTAAAATCGTAGTGATATATGTTAAAAACCAGAATTTAAAATTGAAAGATTGAATACCATGATGAAATCTAAAAACCAATGGAATCAATTAAAACGTTGAACGAGATAAAATATGTTGAACATAACTGCTGATGTCGATATCCTTCATACACTGCACACCCCGTAACCCACCACCATCTGCGTTCCCGGACGCGTTTCACACTAGTTACTCCTAGGCATTCTCAACGGGTACTGAAGAATTCATTAGCAAGCTTCCCTGCCCCTGGACGTCGTCATGACGTATATCGCGTATGGGTCGTTACTGCGTAATTAGACAGGTGCCATCTGGTGTGCGACTCTGACCTTCCTGTCTCTGTTACTGTCTATTCTTTTGCTTCTCTGTTAATATTTTCTCCGTGTGTATTAAATTCTTCCACTCATACGGAAGGTCATATGGTGTGTTGTAGTTGCAGTTAGCTGGATGGGTCTTCATAATTACAACACCTTCGACCCCATTTCGATGATATTCGACAGAACCGGTTCAGTCAACCTCCGAAACAACATACTAAAGTTTTGTCGCAATAGAAGCATTTTTAATCAAGTTATGAGGATTATGGCTGTGGAATAAATCTCGCTTCTGTGCCCTGACCTTTGACCCCATTTCGATGATATTCAACAGAACTGGTTCAGTATATCTCCGGACAACATGTTACAGTTTTGTCGCAATCTAATCATTTTTAGGTAAGTTATGACGTATAAGGGCGGTGGAATGGGTCCCGTTCTTATGTTCTGACTTTTAACCCCATTTCACCAATTTCCAGTAGGGTTCGTCCCCAGGTGGTCTCCTAACACATACTAAAATTTCATCGAAATCAAACCATTTTTACGCGAGTTATTGTGCAGACGGGCGGACAGACAGACGGATAAAGCTGGAGCATATACGCTTCTTCAACCTACGGTTGGAAAGCGTGAAAAATACGCAGAAAAATGCAGCTGCCTGTGTCCGCCGAACACCTGCAAGCTCCGTCACGTGACGATGCGTCGTTACTGCGCTCCGCTATAGTTCATTCTTGTAGTAGACGGCGTAGAGTTCAGACATGCTTCTGTAAAAGCATTTAAAACTGGAGCAAAGAGCAGCTATAAATTTTGTGTGTGTATGAATGAAACCCCCACAGAAACATGAAATGATTAAAGCAGCCTATGAGGGAGTTGCTTTGTCCCGTGCAAGAGTTTTTGAGTGTCACAAGAAATTTGTGAATGGTGAAGAGGGTCTGGAAGGTGCGCCATGCTCCGGTAGGCCTTCGACATCGACCACGGAAGTTAATGTCAATACAATCGAAGTACTCCTGCACGAAGACCCCCGAATGGCTGTTGAGGGGGTTTCTAATGTGATGCAGATGTCCACTGGTTCCGTTGATGACATTCTGAGAAACCGGTTCGGATACCGAAAAATCGCTGCAAAGTGGATTCCCCACTTTGCAGCGTTATCCCTTGTCCCCAATGGAAGTGCCGGCTACGACGTGAGCCGCAATTTTTGGATCAAGTCGTCACATGAAATGAAACATTTTTTCGCTTTTCCGATCTAGAAACAAAACAACAGAGCACCCAATGCAAACACCCACAGAGGCCCCGATCCAAGAAAGCAAAGGTTCAAGCAAGTGCAGAGTTTTTTTCGATAAAAAGGGAATTGTGTGTGACTATGTTGTTCCACAAGGGAAAACTGTTATCGGTGCTTGTTATTCTGAAGTTCTGAAAGGTCCTCTACCGAAAAGAAAAATCCCCAAAGCGTCCGGAATATGTTCAGACTGGTTGGATTTGGCATCAAGATAATGACACTTCACATTGTGGTTTGCTTACCCAGCAGGTTATCCAAGATCTACGCATCGAAGTGATGGCTCACCCATTCACCGGATCTGGCACCGTGTGACTTCAACTTATTCCCTGAAGTGAAACGACAACTTCGTGGGCGTCGGTTTTCATTAAAAAATACTAAACTGAACAATGCTGTCATGGGTATCCTGAACCACATGTCGAGAAAGGGCTTCGAACACACCTTCGGGAAGTGGATGGAAAGGTGGAACCGGTGTATTCTGGTAGAGGGAGAATACTTCGAAAGTATGTAAGTGTAAGCATGTTTACTGCATTACACTTCTGCCTCGTGTAAAATCAGTCTCGTTACTTTTTGAAAGACCCTCGTAGAAAACTTTTCTTTTTCATTTTTTAACCCAAAAAGGAATTTCGATGGTTCGTACAAATTACTTTCATACGGCAGCAAGAACAGCATAAAAGCGTTTTTTTATTGGTGAAAAAACAAGCAAAAAACGAATCCGAAGGAAAAAAACTATACACCGATGAGCCTTTGCATTATGACCACGTCAGCCTAGAAAAATGAGCGCGTCTGGAGACCGAACGGTAGCGCAGATGAAGTTCACAGAGCCGTATATATACAACCGGAAGACCGGCTTTCGGTTAGTAGAGTGTTCGGAGCTAGAAAGGGAAAAGCTTCCGATTTACCGGAGTTTGATAAGGGACAAATTGTGATGGCACGGAGCCTCGGAACTACGATCTCGGAAACGGCGCGGCTTGTGGGTTGTTCACGTGCCGCTGTAGTGAGAACGTATCAAAAGTGGTGCACAGATGGCCAAACGACGAACCGTCGTCCACAGCTCATTGATGCCACAGGGGATCGGAGACTGTCGCGAATTGTTCAGAGCGACCGCAGGGCCACAGTGGGACAAATCACCCGCAAGTACAACAGTGGTGATCAGGGCAATGTGTCACAACACACAGTTCATCGCAGCCTTCTGCGCATGGCCCTGCGAAGCCGAAGAACCAGCTGCGTCCCCATGCTCACTTTACGTCATCGCCAACAACGCATGAAATGGGCCCAAATCATCGAGATTGGACTATGGATGATTTGAAGAAAGTGGCCTGGTCTGACGAATCAAGATTCCTGGTGCATCACTTAGACGGCCGAGTGCGGATACGCTGATTACCAATAAAGGCTATGACACCTGGATGCACAAACACGCCGGCTGCGGCGGTGTTATGCTGTGGGTGATGTTTTTTTGGGACATTTTAGGCCCCATTATCCCAATAGCACAATCCCTGACAGTTGTCAGGTACCTGAACATCGTTGCGGACCAAGTTCACCCATTCATGGCAACTGTGTTTCTTGCTAGTGATGGCCATTACCAACAAGAAAATGCGCCATGCCCACACTGCCAGAATGGTCAAGGAGTGGTTCGAGGAAAATGCTGGTGACTTTCTGTTAATGCGCTGGCCTCCAAATTCACCTGACGTGAACCCAATCCAACATTTGCGGTTCTACTTAGAAAAGCGTGTTCGCGCTAAATCACTACCCCTCCGAAATGCACAGGAACTGGAGGACCTGCTGTTGACATTTTGGTACCGGATACCCCAGGATACCTATTGCCATTTCATCGAATTGATGCCTAGCCGAGTGGTCGCTGTTTTGCGGGCTAAAGGAGGTCCTACAGCTTATTAACTGGGTGGTCATAATGTAATGGTTCATCGGTGCATAAGATAACGTTATTTTACATTCTTTGGGCTACTGATCTTTTCATACGAAAGCAAACACCACATCAGAAAGAATGAGCTTTGTTTCGCACGAGTAGCCCATCGGAGAAATCGACATTGGACCAATTGTAGCATGGGAAGAATCGGCTTTGGACCAGCCATACCATTGGGAGAATCGTACCTTTAGATCAATTTCTACTTTGGGCTTATCGGCATTGCACCAGTCGTCGTTAAATTAATCGTACCAGGCCCATCTGCTGCCGTCTTGACCAAGCACGCATTTTTAACAGACTTTGCTGAAGAAATGAAAAGGAAAAAAACCACTAACAAAACTTTTACTTAAAGTAGTTGCATTGCAGGCAATCTACCCGATTTATGTACATCATTTCTATTATTATTTCTAACCCTTCGTGAGCAGTCTCGGAAGGGTTAGAAATAATAATGGGACAAGTCGCATATTCGTAGAGGCCCCGAGTGATAGTCGATTCTTGCTTGACCTTGGATATTTTTGTGTTGGTTTAAGTGTTCCTGGTATCGTTTTGTTGTGTTCTACACTCTTTTCCACTTCACAAGCAGTGATTGTGGACAGCCACAGGTTTGTGGTTTTATCTTTTTGAGTGTTGCGTGGTGCAGCACTCGCTCACGTTAGGGTTCGTGGCCGAGATGGCCGCAACCTCTGCTATCGTCTCTACCGCTTCATATGCGTCTTCATCGACTTCTAATAGTTCTGCAATTTCGCATTCATCAGCTTTGAATGTGCCTGCTTCCTCACCTGTGCTTCCTGATATCTCTACTATGTCATCTACAAGCAACGTCCCATATACTAATGGAACCAACTCTAGTGTTAGGGCTAGTGATAGGTGCCCACCCCCACCTCCGCTTGCATTTGCGACTGTTGTTGGTGACTCCTCTCAGCGGATTACTTCACTTTCTGGTAATATTGAACTTACCAGAATGGATAAAATATTGAAGATTTTGGTTTCAGAAGAATATGAAGGCAAGCAGTATAACTCTGCATTACTTCTTAGTGTATTTTTCCAATCGTTGCCCCGCCGCCCCGGTGGCGCAGTGGTCTAAGGCGCTGGCCTCTGATCATTCGTCCGTGAGGGGTCCGGGTTCGAATCCCGGTGAGGCATGGATGTTGTGTTTGTCTTACGGCACTGGCTCTCTCCCTTCCCTGGAACCAGTGACCCTAAATTAGGGACGGGCGACTTCTTATAGCCCATTGAGTTGCTCACGGTGGTCGTTAAACCTCCAATCAAAAAAAAAAAAAAAAAAAATCGTTGCCCGACAACCCCCTCCCACTTTATCTAGATGCTATTTATAAAGTTGTTCCCGAAAAACAGATACTGTGTATTTTTTTATTCGTATGGGAGGGGGAATTATAGTGCAATTTACAGACCCCACTACTGTTGATAAAATTCTTCAGTCAGGAATTGATATTAGACATTTCCATTTACTACCTATTCCTGCTTCACATACGCCTATTACTGTTACCCTCTCGCCGGTGCCGACAGCCATCCCGGATTCAAAACTAATTAAAGCATTAGGGTCTTTTGAACGAGTGATTGGTAAAACGAAGAGTCTCCCCAGCTTTAGGTCGCGACTCGCACTACAGTTCAGTGCAAGGACGACGTCGACAGTACCGTATCATATTCCCTAGTGATGAAGCTATTGTTGAACGTCCCACATCCATGGAACTCATTGGCGCCCCACATTCGTTTTTAATGTGTTTGCGGGTGTCCAGTGTTTTAAGTGCAAGGCTGAAGGGCACGTCGTATCTGAATGCCCACATCGTTTTCTACAGGACAGTTTTGCTGCCGCTGCTACTTCTATTTCCAGTCTACAGGAACCTTCTTCGGCTTTATTTGCTGCTCAACAAGGAACTGCAGGAAAACCACCTGTAATACCTTCTACAGACTCTAGTTATACTGGTAATCTTGTTGCTTCAGATCCTGGACCTCGTCAATTTGATAATGTTCGACCTGGTCAGACTTTGTCCGCTACTGCAGTGGGTTTACATAATCCCCTTGATATGGACATCTCAAATTTCCCACATCTGCTACCATCTCAACAGGCCACACAGTCTCAGACAGCCAATAAACGCTCTATTTCCCCAGCTTCATCACGATGTACTCGTGCGTCTTCTCGTTCCAGTTTACGACAAAAAAAAAAAAAAAAAAAAATCGCACTTCAACACCGCACTCTGAACGTTCTTCTGCTCCACCTAGCCAGGACAGTCAATATGCTGTTTCCACATCTCACCACCTATGGCAACCTTACCGATTCGGCAGAACAAAGCATGGAAACTGCCCATGATAGTGAATCGGAGTCTGCTTCTTCAGAAAGTAAATGCCCCCCTCTCCACACCCTTCTTGACTTTCCAGAAGTTTTCCAGGACAGCACTGTCCCCAATTCGCCATTTACTCTCCCTGAAATAATATATCTCTATCAGTGTCCGAAAAAGAGCAACAGGAATTTACAGCGCCTTCCCGAAATGGTTCAACAACTCGCAGCGCTCGAGGAAGTCTTTAGTAATGTCTCTCTGCCGTCTTGGGCCATCCAATATGGTAGAAGGACAAAATATATGCTTAAGGTTCTCATGCCTAAGCTTGCAGACCATCTTCAACCACCCCAATGATGCTCCGTTTTATGCAAATCAGTTTTTTATTTAGCTGCTACAGGCAAAATACGCCTGTAGCAACGTTTCAACGCGCTTCCTCTATCCATACAAATGGACGGGCACACCAATTTTTTCTTTTTTGGGGGGAACCAAGTTTTTTTTTGTTTTGTTAAGAACGTCTTTTTGTAGTATGTGCTTGTTGTGTGTTTTTTTTCTTTCATCACCAGGAAGTGTGACTAGTGTTTCTTTCTCGTGATGAGAATGCCGCATGTTGTGTTAACAGTGTCGCATCGTGTTGTGCGTAGTTATCGCTGAACTTTTTGCGTCTTCCTATGATGAGCTCCTTCCTTCACAGTGACTTTCCACGACGGACCTTTTCTGCGAAGCCGGCACCAAACATCAAGCTGGCTTCCCCCACCCTCTTCTGCATCAGTGATTTTCCTACATTTCTTCAACAATTGATCACTTTGTGTTTTGTTCCTCCAAAATTTGAACATTCCCCGACTGACTTTTATGAACAGTCCCATATATGATGCGTCACTTTTTTGTTACATCTGGTAATTGCTTTGTCAGGTGAAAAGCATGATGAGATCGCCAACGCGCGACGACAACCCGTTGATTGTAAATACTTGTATATATTTGTTTCTCAATAAATACCATTTGAATTCTGATTGAGTCCCCTAGGTTTGAGTCCTGGATGAACATAGGTGGTGTGTTCGTTTAGGGCACTAGCTCTCTGTCTCTTCCACGGAACCAGTGGCCCTAAATTAGGGACAGGCGACCGCATATAGTTTTGTTCACGGTGATCAAGAAAACGATTTCAGCAAGAAGATAGTTTTTAAAACTGAAACTTTATAAAGAGCTTCCTATTAAACTTGATGAATGCATCAAGTACTACCAGTGTTGAATACTGAGCATAAAGAGACAAAAAAAAAAAATAGACATTAGTGATGAAATAAAGTCTTCCTTAAGAAGAAACGAAACATGAAAATGAACTCAAATGAAAATTCCATGCAGCTTTGATATATGCATATTCCTCCAAATAATTTCTAAAATAATGAATATTCTAATAATTTCTAAGCTGACCATGTGTATCAGATTAGTGGCATTGACATTGTTTGGATTGCAGTTTAAGAGTGACAAATTACAGAAGTTTCAAATTAAATTTTGAAGCATTTATAAAATTTGTATAAATGCTGTTCTTTTTTTCAAATAATTTCTGTCATTACGACCCCTGTATGAGTTCTGGCAATAAAATTAGGCATATCGTGTTTGTTAGCTTCATTAAAATTCTAAGGATGTGTCGTAAATATGTCTATAAAACATTACACTCAGTTTGCAATTTCGTCATATGTTTTACAGAACCCTTGCTACGACATGTATGATTTTCTTTGCTTCACTACTAATCAAAGAACACACACCTCAATTATCGAATCATGGCGCCCTCAACAACAGGTTGTCTGCACCACTGTTCTGATCCTTACGCTTTTCATTCGTTGAATGAAAAATAATTTTTGTCATTTAGATTTGTTTAAAGTGGACGGTTACAAATTTAACAGCTAAGTTGGTAAGCACAGTTGACCGCCCTGGTGCACAAACTGTTAGAGATTTTGGCTTCGCATCATTCGTCCACGATGGGCGTATCTTCGAATCCCAGACAAGGCATAGACACCGTTTTTGTCCGATTGCTCTGGCTCCCTCTCTTTCCTGGAACCAGTAAACCAGATTAGGGACGAGGGACTGCTTATAGCCTACGAGTTGCTCACGGTGGTCGCCAATCCTCCCCTTCCTAAAAATGAAAGGATAAACACGGTTGATGAGCTCCTATAACAACTCTTTGTAATTGTTTAAAACTCTTTTTAAGCGCCTGATGTACCTGAACCAGATGGAGCCCAAAGTTTAAACCTCTTTATAAGCGACTGATGTACCTGAACCAGACGGGGCCCAAAGTTTAAACCTCTTTTTAAGCTGCTGATGTGCCTGAACCAGATGGGGCCCAAAGTTTACATCTTTTTTTAAGAGGCTGATGTACCCGAAACAGAAGCAGCTTAAAGTTTAAACATCTTTTTAAGCCGCTGATGTACCTGAACCAGATGGAGCCCAAAGTTTAAACCTCTTTATAAGCGGCTGATGTACCTGAACCAGTTGGGGTCCAAAGGTTAAACCTATTTTAAAGCGGCTGATGTGCCTGAACCAGATGGGGCCCAAAGTTTAAATATCTTTATAAGCGGCTGATGTGCCTGAACCAGATGGGGCCCAAAGTTTAAACCTCTTTATAAGCGCCTGATGTAAGGTCAGGTGATGCGTAACATCACAGCCTCTCCTTGACAAATGTCAACCCCGCCTTCTCGTGGTGCATCCTGTTCCCACTAAAGGGGCTCTGACGACCGCCAATAGCGGTATAACTATACCATCGGGATCAGAGGAAATACTATCCCACACTCACCAACCCGCTTGGCCAGCGTGGTGAGTTATGGCCAAACACCTCCAAAATGACTCTACAACTTAAATCTTGGCCCTCAGTCTCCGGCAGCTGGAATGTACCTGGCCAAGGCAGCGGCCAGTGCGACATATGAAGGCAGAGGGTGCTAAGAATCCCCGGAGGACCGGACTAGGCTGCCATTTGATGCTGACCTTGGCTACCTATAACGGACGCTCCCTATCTTCTGATTCAAGGCTTCTTGAATTTGAAGAGGAACTACAAAGGATCAAGTGGGACATTGTCGGGCTAAGTGAGGTAAGGAGAAAAGGAGAAGATCTCATTGAACTGAAAAGTGGACATCTCTTCTATTATCGTGGGACAGATACTGGCAGAACTAGTGGTGTTGGATTTATAATAAACAAGAAACTGAAGGATAAAGTGGTAGAAGTTGAAAGTTTCTCTGACAGAGCTGCACGACTCGTTATCCAACTATCGAGAAGATACCAGGCTCAGATTATTCAAACTTATGCACCCACCACAAGTCATCCTGAAGAAGAAATTGAAGAATTTTATGAGGAAATTCGTCATCTAAATAATAAAGGTAAGCAGCACTTGATGATAATTATGGGAGATTTCAATGCAAAAATAGGGCAACGGCAACAGAATGAAACTTCAGTAGGTAAATTCGGTCACGGTAACAGAAACCAGCGTGGAAATACTCTCGTTGAGTTTGCAGAGGCAGAAGGATTTTTCATCTTGAACTCCTTTTTCAAGAAAAAGCCACACAGGAAATGGACATGGAGACATCCAATTGGGACGACAAGTGAAATCGATTTTATTATGTGTAACAAAAAATTCGTCATCGAAGACTGCAGTGTGCTGAACAAGTTCAACACAGGTAGTGACCATAGATTGGTGAGATGTAAGATGCACCTCAACACTAAACTGGAACGTGGCAAGCTCATAAGACAAACAAAATGTATTGACATAACCAACCTTAAAAAACACCATAATACTTTCAAGTTGGAACTGAAGAACAGATTCTCTGCTTTAGAAGGCCTAACATCGGAAGAAGTGGATATTTCGGAAGTTAACAGAAAAGTAACCAAAGCTCTAATGGAAACAGCAACAAAATCAGCTGGGTCTAAGAACAAGTTGCATGTGAACAAATTATCAGGAAAAACCAAAATGTTGATGCAAAAAAGAAGAGAGATGAGGACAACTAAAGAAGATGTGACTTCCAAAGTGGAATATATAGAGCTATGCAAGACAACACGAAAAAGTATCACTGAAGACGTAAGGAAATTCAACTGTGAGCTAGTGAGGAAAGCAATTGAAAACAACCAAAGCCTTAAGATAGCAAAGGGACATCTCAGTAATTGAAGAAAACAGATTATGGCTCTGAGAAAAGAAGATGGTTCTATAACAAGAAATAGAGGCGAAATTTTGACAAGAGTGAAAGATTTCTACTCCAAATTATACGAAAGGGATGATACATGTACTCCAGACATCATGAAAGGTACCAGAGTTCTTCCAGTCCTCCCAGCAGAAGTTGCTCATGCAATCAAGAACATGAAGCGGGGGAAAGCTCCAGGAGAAGATGGAATTACTATAGACATCATACAAGAAGCAAGTGGAGAAATCGAAGCAGTACTCGCCCAAATTTTCACTCGATGCCTTAATGAAGGGAAGATTCCTGAGGATTGGAACAATGCTACAATGATCCTGCTACATAAAAACGGTGACATTGAGGATCTCAGGAACTACAGACCTATCAGCCTCCTATCAGTGGTTTATAAAATCTTCACTAAAGTTCTTTCACACCGCTTGAAGGTAACACTGGACATGGCTCAACCGAGAGAACAAGCTGGATTCAGGAGTGGCTACAGCACAATAGATCATATCCACGTACTGAGAGAACTAATTGAAAGAGCGAGGGAATATGAACTTCCATTGTGCATGGCTTTTATCGATTATGAAAAAGCCTTTGATTCGGTGAAACCATCAGCAGTTACCACGGCTCTGAAATCCTGCGGTATTGAAGATGCATACATTAATATTATTAATAACATCTATGAAAATGCAAGTGCAAAGATTCGGCTGTTTGAAAATACAACACACATAAAAATTGGAAAGGGAGTGAGACAAGGTGACACCATATCTCCAAAGCTCTTTAATGCCACATTGGAAAATGTCTTTCAATCACTGAACTGGGAAAACAAAGGGATAAAGATTAATGGAGATTATCTAACCCACCTTCGTTTTGCTGATGACGTAGTCATTTTTGCAACTACCCCATCAGAGCTGCAGATTATGATCCAGGAACTTGCTGACAAGAGTAAAGAAGTGGGATTAAAAACTTTCAGAAGACAAAAGTGATGTTCAATGCTTTTACAAGAAATGAAGATTTATCGATTGATGGAGAAAAACTGGAGATAACAGATACGTATGTTTATCTTGGACAGCATATATCAAGTGAGGGTCACATTGATGAAGAAATTAATCGGCGTACAAAACTTGCCTGGAGAGCTTTTGGAAGAAACAGCATAATTTTCAAGAGCAATATGCCATTATGTCTTAAAAGAAAAGTGTTTGATCAATGCATCCTTCCAGTGCTTACGTACGGTGCAGAGACGTGGACCTTAACTAAAAGAGACATACAAAGGCTGCAGACAACTCAAAGACAGCATGGAGAGGTGCATGCTTGGTATAACCAGGAGAGATAAGAAGAGGAACTCGTGGATCCGAAAAATGACGAGAGTGGAAGACATCATGATCAGAGTTAAATCCCTGAAATGGCAATGGGCTGGACATACTGCCAGAAGGACAGACCATAGATGGACAGCCGAAATTTTAGATTGGATTCCAAGGGACAGGAAAAGACCCAGAAAAAGACCACGTGGGAGATGGGTGGATGAAATTCGTAAATATGCGGGAGTGACATGGAGGAGACTGGCACAAGACAGACCGTTGTGGAGGAAACTTGGGGAGACCTTCGTCCAGCAGTGGATTGATAATGGTTGACAATGATGATGATGATGATAAGCGCCTGATGTACCTGAACCAGATGGTGCCCAAAGTTTGAACCTATTTTTAAGTGGCTGATGTATCGGAACCAGATGGGCCCCCAAATTTTCAGCGATCTCCAAACGGAAATGTTCACCTTGCCGCCGGATTTTACGAAAGCTGCGAGAGTACAATTCCTTTCCCTATCTCATCTTAGCAGTACTGTTCACAAACCTATCATTGGTGATAAGAGTTCGCTTGCAATCCAATACTCAAGGGCTAGTCCCCCTGAAACGGACAGCATGCCGCTGGGTAGAAACAACAACAAGAGACTCAATCTCTCACTTTTCTAAGGCTCAGTGCCATTGTTATACGTCTTTTAGCAGTAACCAGTCAGAAAGGAATTATCTCCCAGAATGACCACTTTGAATAATAGAACTAAGGAAAAAGCAACGCTTTCTGATGCGCAGGTTCACTTGTCCCAGCCGCGTTCGGCTCACTTCTTAGACAGCGAATATATTGGTTCGAGCTGATTTCAGCCTATTTTTCTAACCCGAGTTAATTCGTTCCAGCCCGTTAAAATGTAAATGATATATCAACGGAAATGTCACTGAGTACTTTTTGGAATCCACCGTTATATTATTCACTCATAGCCAGGATGCATTTTAAGGTAGAAAATTCGTGAATTGTGTTTCTTTCTCCGACATGAGGGATCTAACTTGTTGTGCCGCATTGCTTTCTCGAAACGCTCTGTTTTCAGCCGAAGTTTTTGATGAAACATAAAACAACGAGACGATACCATTAAGTAATGGAATTTGCTTTTCTACCTCGAAGCCTGTGCACTTTGATCTTTTCTCTAAACAAAAATTACATATCAGTGAAGTGTAAATTAAGCTTTTAAAACAAACTGGGAATCCTTTCACCTCCATTATCTCTCATTTTCCTCGACAGCAAAGCCTAGAGGATAAAATCTTGTAGTTTTACATAAAATGAATGCTGATAATGAAGCAAATTAAGGTAATTCATTGAGTTAATCAAGAACATCATCATTAAGAGCCTATTTATGAGCTGAAGCGTGCTTCGGAACTGTCAAAGTTATCTCCATTGAACGACCATACATTCAGAGGAAGTGAGCCTCCATTAAGAGTAATTGATAGGTGAGGAGTCTACATTGCAGCTCCGCGGAAAGAAGTTTTCCAAGGGAAATGGTCATTTTCCGTGTAAGTCGTAATCGGAACCGTCAACACCCTAGTAACGTAAGACGATACCAGCTCATATTTCGGAACTTAACGAGAAGAGGAAGATTTTAGTATTTTGGCGCTGTCGCGTTTCCAACTTGCCGTGAATTACGGCAAATGAATAGGCACATTAAATAATTACTTGGTGTGTCGAAGAATAGCTTTCAAACGAAAGAATAAAATTATGCTTACGTATCACATTCTATGCCAAAGCAGTCGCGCGGTTTACTCAAGCAGTCCCATGTACACTGGTATCCAAAATTAAAATCACGAAGACAATATCGGGCAAATAAAATATTGAATCCAAAGCGCTCAATGAAATGTTGCGATGCTTACAGGACTTATACAAATGGATACGAGAAGCAAATGCCCGTAGTGAAATGCAACCTTCGTACTATGAGGCACTGGCTTCTGACTGTTCGTAAGAGATGGTTCCGAGTTCGGTTCCCGGTAAAAGTATAGGTGATGCACTTGTCAGCTGATGCTGACATAACCAGTGCCATCTGATCAGTGCTGTTGTTTCGGGGTTTAACGACCACTAATAGTCGCCCAACCCTAATTTAGGTGATGTACTTGTCAGTTGATGCTGACATAACCAGTGCCATCAGATCAGTGCTGTTGTTTCGGGGTTTAACGACCACTAAATGTCGCCCAACCCTAATTTAGGGCCACTGCCATTGAACCAGTGACCCTGAAGTTAGGGACGAATGACCGCTTGTAGCCCGGAGACTTGCTCACCGTGGCCTCTAAGCCCTGAGACAACAACCATATTAGGACCACACGAAGCAACCCTGTTAGTTAAACCCTGAAATTACATAGTACTAGGAGGGATCGAAAAGTAACGCACAACAATTTTTTCTCTTCGCAGGTTGCAGATTGTAGTTCGACAGACAACGAGTTTGAATATCACGCCACAGACCGGTTTGGACTGGATGAGGTGTCGCCTTGGTGGAACACAGTGTGAACGACGGCACAGAGCTGTCGCATTTGTTAGCGTCGTCTTCGAACGAAGAGCAACGCGGTGTAGTCCGATTTTTGTGGAATAAACGGAAAACTCCGACGGAAATTCACAAAAAAAAAAAAAAATATGGTGGAAGTGTATGGTGGTGATTGCGTGGACCACAGCAACATATGGTGCAGTTTCTTTCCAGAGGCCTGTGGCAACTTAACCGTTTTGCCACTTTCCGGTCGACCTGCAGCCGCGTCATCACCTTGCCACTGTAAGATGCATTGAAGAGGCAATTCTGAGTTACCGGCGGATCCATCTGCGCACATTCGCACAGAAGTTCAACATTTCGTACGGTGAATATACTGTATTTTAAATATGTGGAGATAATGTAAATATACGATGTCATCGCTCTGTCCACGTTATTTTTATAAACAACGAATAGGAACTGAAAAATTGTACATCACGACTAAGAAATGTGACTGTGTATATGTTTTGTTTTGCCTATCTATTTAACTGTTGCCAAAAAAAAAATAGTGTGCGTTACTTTACGATTCACCCTCGTATATGGAAATCATAACGCTATCAGTTAAAAACAATTTCTGAAACAACGCTAATGGCGTTATGCGTCATCTTTGGCCTTCAAAGCATCAGCAATTAGCCTCGGTACTGGTTCGACGAATTTTTGGCGACTTTTCGGCGAAAGATTGCCCCCCCCCACGAATAAGTAATAAATAGCATCTTCGCGCAGATTGTACTGCAGCGGACACCTGATTTCGAGTTTGACGTCATTCCACAAATGCTCCATGGGATTCTTGAGACTGAAGGAGCTAATCAAATAGGAAAACGTTTCCATCATGTTCCTGAAATCACTCCGTCAACGATTTCACAGATCTCAGCATATATCAGAAACATACAGATTTCTCTGAAACAGTTGGCGCCAATTTTTTTTATGTTTAATTCTGATTTCGTGAAAACTTTTTTTTTTTTTTTTAAATAATGATAAACGTGTTGACTTCACTACCGTTTTCATTGGCTTTATATTCATGTAGGTAATCCGTAGCAAGCCCGTACCAAGGGCGGTTTAAAAAAGGTAACCGTACATTGTGCGGTTGCAAAACCTGTGACTGAACTTTTTCTCGTTACGTAGCTGAAAGCGGTTTCAATTTGATGACAAAAAAATATATATATTTAATTTCTTGTTAGAGTAAAGGTATTGGTAACTCTGTTCTTCAGTTTTTATAAATGTATTAAAAAAATATTTTATAAGCGGGTTGAAAAATCTCACGATAAACGATTTCCGCATTGGCTTCATTAAGAAAAAATAAAGAAATTATTTACAAAATAAAGATAATTTTGTAAATAATTTTTTATTTAAAGTAATAAATAATAATTCTTATAAAAAAATAAGAAAATATTTAAAATAATAATATTTAACAATTCTTTATTTAAGAAATAAAGATAATTAAAGAACCTACACGCATGTGCAGTGAGTCATGTCTTCTCCATTCGTCCTGTTTTTTTTTGCAATAGTGCTTTGTTCTTACGTGTACGAAGCTGTTCGTCGTATTTGTCGTTTCGAGAAAAATTGGCATGACAAATAGGACAAATTGACACGACAAATATGACATATTGTCCTGTCAATAGGACGTATTGACACGACAAATATGCATGTACCTGGTCGTTCGGAAAATAGTGTAGGATTTGGAGGATAAAAATATAAAAGACCAGATTTGGAGGATAAAAATGTACCTCATAGCACACAAACCTTGCTTTATTCAAAATAGGCGCCTTCAGCAGCTACACACTCTGCCAGCGAGTGAGAAGTGCTTCAATGCTAGTCCGGAAGGAATCTGGTCCCCCGGATACAAAAAAGTTCCAGAATGCAATTTAGGCCACCTCTCGGTTTCTGAAGGTCCTGTCCTTGAGGTGATTGCTAAAATGCATGAACAGGTGGGAATCGGTAGGTGCCAAATCGGCCGAGTAGGGTGGATGTGGGAGGGTTTCGAACCTCAGTTCGTGTAGTTTCTGTTTCGTCATTTGTGACACGTGTGGCCTCGCGTTATCATGGAGGAAGATAGGATCCTTCCTGCTCACCAAAGATGGCTGTTTTGAACACAACTCATTCAAGAACCTGTAGCCACGTCAACAGTCCACCACACTTCAACCAAATCTTCTTTGGCGTCAGACTTGGTTTAAGATGTTTCGGTGGTTCACCATGGTTTAGCCATTGTCCAGATCGCTTACCGTTGTCGTATAGCACCAGTACCCACTTTTCATCGCAGGTTACAATGCGATCAAGTAGAAGCCTCTTTTCGTTGCGAAGCAGAAGGTTACTGCAAGCCTCAAGCCGTTGCTGTTTCTGATGCTCCGTCAGTTCGTGTGGCACCCACGTATCGAGCTTCTTGACCTTACCAATTTGGTGGAGATGTTCGGAAATGGTTGACACCGATATATTGAACTGTTAAGCGAGTCCTCTGACTGTGACGTGAGGATTTGCCTCCACATTTGCCTTCGGTGCGATGCTATCAATGACCGAATGTCGTCCTCGGCCCTCCTCATGTTGTAGGATCGTCTCACCGGAACGAAACTGTTCAAACCGCCGACGAACAGTACGTTGAGATGTTGCTTCCTCGCCCTATGCCTCGACCACATTACGACCCAATTGGAACTCGTGAAGCAGAATCACCCGCAATTCACTCCTATCTAACATGTTGTACAAACCACTCTCACATAAGTAGCAACGACTACACCTCAACCGATTATGGCGTGTATGTGGCATCTGAGTTGCCCTTCGACTCGTACGAATGGCGCTGCGAACGGGTTGGTCTGCAAGCATTTTGGGCGAGTTGAATGTGGCACCTCATATAATCGGCCATTATTTTCCGAACGACTTGATATTAAATAACATCAGCGGGAAGCGGCATACGAGGTGTGCTCAAAAAGTATCCAGACTGGTTGCATAAGTTCGGAGTCACGTGACACAGCAGGAAGCAGGTTGGCACAGTCTGAACTTGGAACCTACTACCCATGCGCCGTGAGTCATGTTTTTCCTATTCGTCCTGTTCTTTTTTTTTTTTTGCAATAGTGCTTTGTTCTTACGTGTATGAAGCTCTTCGTTCTATTTGTCGTGTCGGAAAAAATTGATCGACGAATTTACATCACGTTTTGTTAAAAATTTGCAGAAACTTGCAAAGACACATTCTTAAAGTTACGAAAAGTCTATGGGGAGGATTGTACGAGTAGTGGACAAGTTCATGAGTGGTAGAGACGTCTTAACCCTTTAAGCGGCCGATGTACTTGAAACAAACTGTACCTAAAGTTTTCGCTAACCCAAACAGAATTGTTGTCATAGCGTCGGGGTTTTACGAAAGCTATTCTAAAACAATTCCTTTCCCAATCTCATCTCATCAGCACCGAAAATAAACCTGTCAGTGATAAAATCTCCCTTCTAGTCTTTTGTTCTCTGTTCCATGACCCAAGACATGATCGGGAAGAGGTAGTCTACCGGACAGGGACATCATGCCACTACGTAAGAATAAGCGACTCAAACATCTTCTGTTCTTACATTCGTCTCGATTGCTGCAGCCTTTCAACAATTAATCTGTCAGAAAGGATTAGTGTCAATTTTACCACTGAATGTCCACTCTGAGTAAGGGAGGAAGCAAAGCTTTTTGATGCTCTAGTATTTCAGTTCACTCATTCGAGCTGCGTTGGGACCGCTAAATACATCCTGAATGTACTCGTCCCAGTCGCATTCAGCTCACTTCTTAGATAGCAAATATATTCGCCCAGTTGATTTCAGTCGATTTTTTGGAAACCCGGAGTTAATTCGTTCCAGCCAGTTAAAGGGTTACATGGTCGTGAAAGTATTGAGAGTAATGAACGGTCTGGGCGGCCTGTAACCAGCAAAAGTGAAAACATTGTCGAACTTGTGAATCACTTTTTTTATGAGTCTGGGAGGCCCGCAACCAGCAAAAGTGAAAACAGTGTCGAACTTGTGAATCACTTTTTTATGAGTTATCTGAAGACTTCAACATTAGTTTCAGTTCAGTTCAGTTGATTCTTACGAATGATTTAGGTATGAGATGCGCCTCAGCCAATTTTGAGCCAAAATTGTTCTCAGCTGAGCAGAAACAGGCCCGTGTTTCAGCTACTACTGATCTGCTTGAGTGCGTCGAAAACGACGAAAACTTTTTTAAAAACTATCATAACTGATGATGAATCGCGGGTTCATGTGTATGACCCCGAAACTGAGGCCCAGCCTTCACAGTGGAATATCCCAAACTCACCCAGATCCAGAAAAGCACGATGCTGCAATGTCAAGACGATGCTGACTTGTTATTTCAATCATGAGGGAATTGTGCGTCATGAATACGCTCCATCAAGCCAGACTATCAACAAGGAGTATTACAGTCAAGTTTTGCGTTGCGGTGTTTGAGTGACGCAGTTCGTCGCAAAAAGCCGGCATTGAATAAGAGTGGCAACTCGACCATGACAACGCGCATGCCCAGGTATCTCAACTTGTGCGGCAGTTTCTTGCCGAGAACCGCATTGTAGAGGCTGCACGGGCCTAATTTGTTGAGTCCGGCCGGATCCAAGACAGTGCATTTAAAGCCCAGCCCGTCAATTGCAGCTGTTATTTAGGCCCGGCCCGTGACGAACCATTTGGTATTATTTTGTCTTTCTATTGTATTTATTAAAATGTGAAAATTAAATTATGAAATAAGATGTTATTGAAAATATTTAATGGAATGTAAGCCTAAAAATATTAACTAAACTTTGACAATTATTGAAAAATATAACCTTTAAAAAGAGAAAACAAGAAAGATGACACTGAATTTTCGGGTGTAATACGCACGTCTTTTGAATCCGTTCTGACGCAAATTAAATTTATCAAAGCCATTCAAAATCAATGGAACCGGTATGGAAAACAATAGTATCTGACGGAAGAAAGAAGTTTTTTCAAGCGGATTTTTAATCCCTCAGATATTGCTGTAAACGGAATCGTGAGCTCACGCCCTCTGGTTGCAGACTTGTGCGTTAAAAAATATGAATTCATATGAGAAACATTTCGCACCGGAAACGCTCTCCAACACAGAAAGAAGTTTTCAAATCGGACTCTTAGAAACAGATATCGACAAAAATAAGATGTGACTTTACGTCCCCTGGTGGGAAAACCATGCATTATTTTAGCAAGAAAGTATTCTCAAAAGGTTTTTCAATATGAGCGGTATCGGTCCAAGAAATTTTTTTTTCGTCGAGTTTTCAGGAGCCCAGATTTTGCTACAATTACAGCAGAAGCAGAAATTAACACTTATGCCCCCCTGATGGCCAGCCCATTCTTTACCAAACATTAGAAATTATGTAAAAATATATTTTCCATCAGGTTTTGTATGCGATACAGGAAGAATTTTTCAAATCGGAGTTTTAGAAACAGAAATAACGCAGAAAACGCAATTTACTTTTGTGTTCCCTAGCGGAAAGTCTATGATTTGATTGAAAATTTTGAATTTATAGGGAAAACATTTCGCATCGGAAACACTATCCAACAAAGAAGGAATTTTTCAAATCAGACTCCTAGAAGTAGAGATATTGACAAAAATAAGATATACATCTACACCCCCTTGCGTAGAAACCATGCATTTTTTCAAGAAGAAAATGATCCTAAAAGGTTTGTCGACATGAGTAGTATCATTCAACAAAAGACTTTTTTTCAATCGAGATTTTAGAAGCTCATATTTTGCTGCAAATACATCAGAAGCGGAAATTAAGACTTACGCCACCTGGTGGTGAAACCATTTTTTACAAAAATTGGAAATTATGTGCAAAGGATTTCCCTTCAGGAGCTGTATCCGTTGCAGATAGAATTTTTCAAATCAGAGATATAGGGGGAAACGCAATTTACCTCTACGCCCCCTAGCGGAAAGTTCACAAATTACTTAAAATTTTTGAAATTATATGAAAACATGTCACACCGAAAACACTATCCAACAAAGAAGGAATTTTTCAAATCGGACTCCTAGAAGTAGAGATATTGACAAAAATAAGATATACATCTACGCCCCCTGGCGGAGAAACTGTGGAATATTTTGAGAAGAAAATATTCTGAAAAGGTTTTTCGATTTGAGTGGCATTAGTCCACGAAATAATTTTTTCAATCGATATTTTAGAAGCTCAGGTTTTATGGCAATTGCCATACATCAGAAGCAAAAATGAAACCTTACGCTCCCTGGTGGCCAAAGTATTCTTTACCAAAACTGTGAAATTATATGCAAAAGATTTTCCATCAAGAGGTGTATCCGCTGAAGAAAAAAAAATTCAAATCGGAGTTTTAGAAGAATAGTTATTATGAAAAATGTAATTTACTTCTACGCCACCTAGCGGCAAATCTATGCGTAATTTGAAAAAGTAACTATATCTAAAATACTTTTTGACATAAATGGAATCGAAAGATAAAATAATTTTTTCAATCGGATGTTTAGAAGCAAATATGTGGAATAAAACGTATTTTTGAATTCGACATCATCTACATTTACGCCCTCAAGCGGCGAAATTGTACATCGTAAGAAAAACGAATGAAGGATCGTCATTCTCATATTTGAAGCTTCCCAATGCAAAAAGAATTTTTCAAATCAGACTAATAGTTGCAGAGATATCGTGGGTACAGACGGACGGACGGACAAACCGGTAACTTAAGCACGATCTTTTTTTTACAAAATACGTGCTAAAAAGAAGAATAAGCGCGTTCAGAATCTCGCTTTCTCTGAACGAGTAAGCGGTAACACTACAATAGTCAATCCCTATACAGATTAGGGATAGGGGAAAAAATCGATGTCGTCCCACTCTCTCATAGAAAAACATCCCCCCCCCCCACAGCACCGCACTGCAGACACCCTCCGCCCCACCCACTGTATACAACTCACACATACTCGCTCGGGATCGAATCTATTTGTTGTCAGCAAGCCCCAAAATGGTTTTACCATCTTAATACTTACAGATCGGTAAAAACACCGTGAGTGCCTCTCCTTGCTTTTCTGATTACGGCTTCGGCTATGTCATGGAAATGAGTAAATCCAGCGAAACGGTTAAAACACACCGGGAAATCGGGGAACACGACTTTTTTCTTTGTTTACGATTGTGATATAAAGAATGGGTTGACTTGGCCCGGCCCTGCCCGTTGCTTTGTTCTCTAAATTAATTGAGCCTGAGCCCGGCCCGTGCAGACCTCTACCGCACTGCACGGTTCCGACAGCCGCCCTATTCCCCAGATGTCGCTCCTGCTACTTTTTTCTCTTCGAAAAATTAAATACCACTTGAAAGGAAAAAAGATTTCAAGATCATCAAACAGAGGTCATCGCTCTTTCCACGTTTTATAAGTGAGTCACGGAAAAATTATCATCGGCCGCCACCGGGAATCGAACTCAGGGTCTTCCATTTACGCGCCGGACATGCTACCACTGCACCACAGCAGCCTCGAATTTTCTAGACTCACAAACGACTAACTGCCAAACCACATGGCAGGTTGCTACTTAGAGCTCCGCACAATATGCTGGGGACTCACCAAAGATGATAAGCAGCAACTGAACAAATAACTAGGAGGCGAATGAATTATTATTAGTACACACAATTGACGTGGATTAGGAACATCAAACAGAGGTCATCGCTTTATATTCAAGATCATGAATATCAAGATCTTTATATTCAAGATCTTTATATTCAAGATCATGATTTCAAGATCATGAATGAAATACGGTATTACACCATATAATACAAGTTCTGAAGATGACAGTCCGTTTTTTGGTGTAAATATGGCAAAGATGGTAAGTCAGATAACATCCGAAAACTTGAAAATTTCGTCGTCCTGGGGCGGGAATCGAATCCGCGTCTCCCAGATAGCGCCCGGGTATGCTAACCACTACACCACCCAGTACGAACAAGTCTCAAGTTAATCGGAAATTTGACACCACCCAATACGACCAAGTCTCAAGTTAATCGGAAATTTGAAACTTGGTCGTTCTGGGTGGTGTAGTGGTTAGCATACCCGGGCGCTATCTGGGAAACGCAGGTTCGATTCCCGCCCCAGGACGACGAAATTTTCAAGTTTTCGAATGTTATCTGACTTACCATTCTTGTCATATTTACACACCCAAAAAAAAAAAGACAAAAAAAAAAAACGGATTGTCATCTAAATTTGGATTTCAACATATTGAGAAGATACAACAGAATGCGACGAAGCAGCTGTTTGCTATTTCAGAAGATGATTTCAAAAAATGCTTCTACAAGCAGAATACAAACATCCACTCCTTAGCGTTTGTTAAAGTCTAGGGTTTCCCTAATGCTATAACTTATTTGCATCTGACTACATTAAAATTTCAAAACTGAAGTCTTTTGCACTCTAGCGCAACGTGGAGCATGTAATAAACAGATTATTCTGTCACTTCTTATAGAAGAATTAAGAAGGCTGAATGCTAAAACAAGCCAAACTTTACGTCTTAATGAAACGTGCCGCTATTTTTATTTTTGAAGAATGTTCCGCTTCATATAATCTCTTGGAAGTTTTATCCGTTAATCCTTCTCAGGCGCGCCGTGTGAAAGAAAAAAGAATAAGGCCCTCTCCTGACGTAATACCTAGAAGCGCTTCATGATGGAGAAGTATCGACATCGCGAGGAGTGAGAAGACCGAGCGACGGTTGGGCGGGCAAGTAAGTGTACGCCGCTTTCCGTTGACGGAAAAGACCGATACACTGATTTTCAGAGTTATGCACGCTTCTTTTCTTTTTCTCGGTTTTTTGACTTGGTTGAGGGCTGCTGCTGGCTGAAGAGGATTGCATTGGAATGAATGAAAAAAAAAAAAAAAAAAAGTAAAAGATTTATTTTGAAATGAAAATAGCAATTATTGGTTTAACGCGTAGCTATTGACCTATAGCTTATCTTGATGCCAATTTATCACTTCTTTGACTCCCTGAGCCGAGTCTCTTTTCCCGATATTCCGGTCGGAGGACTATGTTTAAAATGTCGAGCTGAGTCTCAGAATAGATTATAATGTGCTTTGTTTACTTTTTCGCATTTTTATATTCTTCAAGAAACATTCAGTCATGTCATCAGACCAAAAAATGTCGTGTTACGTGTTTCCGTTGGAATTTCTTTCAAACATAACACATTTTTTGGTCTGATGACATGACTGAATGTTTCTTGAAGAGTATAATTTCTGTTCATTTACATTATTGTTGTTATTAATCTTTCCACTTTTTTTCCTGGCCTACGGAATTTCACTGTGGAAAAAAAAAAAAGTTTGTGTTGGTTAACTTTCCGGGATGATTGCAGACCTTTAGATATGGATAAATGGTGTATAACCCTACTACTATAAACATTTTTTTTAAACGAAATGTTTCTCTGCGCGAAATAAGTGAAAGTTATTCCCTTTGCTAGATAAATCTGGTGATGACGCTTTAGGCAGTTAATGATCACTTTTTAGATCCCACTTTTCTGTTTTTACAACATAAGAACGTAGTTGAGATTTGTTTTTTCACGCTTTTCAACCGTAGGTTGAAGAAGCGTATATGCTCCAGCTTTGTCCGTCTGTCCGTCCGCACGATAACTCGCGTAAAAATGGTTCGATTTCGATGAAATTTTAGTATGTGGTAAGGGACCACCTGAGGACGAACCCTATTGAAAATAGACGAAATGGGATCAAAGGTCACGGCATCCATTCCATTGCCCTTATGCGTCATAACTTGCGTATAAAATGGTTCGTCTTCGATGAAATTTTAGTATGTGGTAGGGGACCACCTGGGGACGAACCCTATTAAAAATGGGTGAAATGGGGTCAAAGGTCACGACATGGGAGCGGAATTTATTACATTGCCCTTATGCGTCATAACTTACGTAAAAAGGGTTCGATTTGGATGAAATTTTAGTACGTGGTAGGGATCACTGGGGACGAACCCTATTGAAATTGGACGAAATGGGGTCAAAAGTCACGACATAGAAGCGGGATCCATTACATTGTCCTTATGCGTCATAACTTACGTAAAAATGCTTCTATTGCGACAAAACTTTAGTATGTTGTTCCGGAGGTGTGCTGAACCGATTCTGTTGAATATCATCGAAATGGGGTCAAAGGTTAGTACACAGGAGCCAGATTTATTCCACAGCCATTATCCTCATAACGTGAGTAATGACTTGAGTAATGATTTCTGGTATGTTGGAAAGCGTATCATAATCAATGCATTGCATGATTTTACTAACTTGTTTCATTTATGTGTTACCTTTCTTTATTTATCCTAATTATTATTTCTTACCTTTTTTATTCGACAGGTTAAAAAAATTATAGATTTTGCATAAGTGGAATTTTCTGAATTCCTTATATTTCTGCTTTTTTTTTTTTCACTATTAAAAGTTTCTGGGGATTAATTTCCCAGTGCTTTTCATTTTCCACTTCTTATCATTTATACTATACTAGCTAAATACCCATTCTTCGGACGTGATGATATTAAAATACAGTTGAAATACAGATGATATATATGATATACAGTTGAAATGGCCATATACTGCATATTTTTTCACTCTTTTGGGAAACACATGTCTGTCTGCCTGACTTATTCTGCCAGAGGACACATAAGTAATTTCGTTCATAACTGTAAATTTAAAACTTCAAGCCTACACGAAACAAATCAAAATACGACGTTACTCTTCCCTTTCATCGTTAAAATATTAATAGACAACGGAATAAAATAATAATAGAAAACAGAACAAAATACCTTGTTATTTTCATCATAAATGTAAAAAGAACCTTGCTTATAAACAATTTCGTAAGTAATTTCGTTCGAAACTGTACATTTAAAAGTAGCAAGTCAGATGCTTTTGGAAGCCTGAGCAAAATTGCGTTGCCATCGCTAATATCTCAAGGGGGAAACTTTTTTTTTTTCAGATTTCAATTACTGTCAAAATCTACCCGCATATTTATATTTATTGCAGTCACCTTACCACTTATATAACGTCATCGTTGCTCTGGTGAAAACGAATGTTGGTAATTTGATTTTGACCCAAAAAACCTTGACATTTGATATGTCAAACGATAATATAAATGTTTGAATTGAAAGCAAACTATGATATAGTGCTTTTTTACGTGCCATTTAAAAAAGTTTTTTTTTGTTAAATAAATTTAGAACAAATCAAAAAACCTTGACATTCGATATGTCAAATTATAATAAATGTTTAAATGCAAAGCATATTATGATATAGCACTTTTTACGTGATTTTTAAGGTTTTTTGTTAAATAAATTCAGAACAAATAAATTTAGAACAAATGATCAGGTCATATGTAGAGGATTTTAGGAAGGGAGTGTCTGACCCCAGGTCTTAAACAACCCTTAGAAATAGGAAGCTAGGAGATTTGGGCTAGAGCACCCGATAGGAAAGTGATACAGAAGCGAAGTAGAAAGGGGGAGGAAGACGCCCTTATTTATCACCGGGGGGCCAGTACCCGGGGTCCGACGTGTCCATCCGACGCACGGCGGATATTTAGTGGATCGAGCGTTCGTACCAGCCTGGGATCGAAGCCCACTAGGCCACCCGCGGCCCAGATTTAGAACAAAATATATACTGAGCAGGTCAACTCAAGTCATTCAAAACTTAGGGCGGGGCTTCAGTTGCTGGGCAACAATGGCTCGATCATTGCAAAACGTCCTAGCGTTATCAAAGCTGGGTTATTTAAAAAACCCATTTCGACCCACTTAAAGTTGTCGTAGGAAAAATTCTTTCTTAGTGCGCCTCTATGTTGTAAAAGGAACATTCTTGCCAAATATGAAAGTTCTAAGTTCAGTAGTTTCTGAGATTCGGTGATGAGTCAGTAAAGGCTTTCAATTTTATATGTACAGATAAGGTTTGTTAATATTAATTTTCCAGTGATGAAATGCATTTCATTATTTTTCTTTTTATTAATTTATACTGAAAGACAGATTGTAAAGATTAATTTTCCAGGGAAAAAGTTCTTTAAATTACTCTTCATTTTTATTATGAACAATCTTTTTGAAGATGGATTTTCGAGAGGTGGAGTGCCAGGTTTTGAAAAATGGCATGACCGAGATGCCCAGGGCATTGTAAGTTATTATCTTGGGCATGTAAAAAAACCAAATCTAGTTGCCCGGACGGGGCAATTACATGTTTTAAAAAGAGTTTTGAATGGAGAACTTTCTCCTGTATGAAAAAAGACAGTCGTCGCATATCATTTTTCATTTCATTGCAAATCATCGGAAGTTATATTATTGTTACGGAGTGCTAAGGACAGAATATCATTTCTTTTATTATGCTGTAGGTTCAGAAGTTGGGGCCATATTTTCCTGCAGATGTTTACAGTTAACGAAAAAATGGAGGGGGATGGGAAGCGAACGACAACGGGATATCGTGCAGCCTTTGGTGAGAGGTTGGTTCTCTGGCATAACCAGCGAATGAGTTGGAATACAGACCCTTAAATTGGCAATGCAAAATACGAATAAAAAGTTTATCATATTTTTTCACTTAAGAGAAATGAGGCTTTATTTAATTTGTTAACATAAAAGATGAATCTTCCTGGGCATCTAGCTTTTACTACCTGAGCAGGGAAATAAATTCTGCACATTTCCAGTCCGGCATGTATGTACCTTTGATATTTTTCAAGCTGTAAATGCGCTCTGCTATCGTTTTCCTTATTTATTTTAATGTATGCTAAGAAAAGATTATAAGAGTTAATTTTCTAGAATTCAAATGCTTCTCTGTACTTTTCACCTTTTTCTTTTTAAAATTTGTACCTTTAAAAAGTGGATCTTAATTTTCCAGGGTTAAAATGCTTTTTTTTTCTTGTTTTGCTTTTTTTGTATGTGCTTTAGAAATGTTTTCAGGGGTTCATTTTTAGGGTTGTAATATTTTCATTAGTTCTGCTTTTTGATTTATTTATGCTGTACCGGCGAGGCATGGATGTTGTGTTTGTCTTACGGCACTGGCTCTCTCCCTCCCCTGGAACCAGTGACTCTAAATTAGGGATGAGCGACTGCTTATAGTCCATCGAGTTGCTCACGGTGGTCGTAAAATTTTCAATAAAAAAAAAATTCTGCTGGAGTGGGCTGTTTTTTTCCATCCGCTTGCTACTTCAAAAAAATTTTCAATTTGCTACGGGCCACGTCCCTAATTTTCGCTTACATCAACGGCATTTCCACCTCTGTTCGTCAAGTGCCACGTACAAGTTATATACTAAAGCCCTGATTCATGATTATAAAAGAAAAAAACATATGTTATGATTTTATATAAAAGCAAATTGGATTTTTACAGAGGAAGATATAATATATTTAAAACACGTTTCTTCCTACAATCCGCCAGCGCCATCCACTGGAGCGGTTTTCACGTTTTTTTAAATGAGAGCTACTGACCCACAGATGTATTATCGCTAATTTTTATTGTCATAAGTAATTTTTCTTTATGTTGCCATGACATTTTCTTAGTACAATCCGCCGTTCGTTATTCTGCCGTTTGTTCACGCTTCAGTACTTGCAGCGTCATCTGCCTTTCTGCGGTGGTCGGACTTGGCACTAAGGGGCCGTCCATAAAGTACGTCCTTGATTTTTTACTATTTTTAGACCCCCCTCCCCCATGTCACATTTTCTTCCGAATGTTGACATCCCCCTCCCTAAAAAGTACGTCCTAATTCCAGCAACCCCCTTTATTTTTGACAACTGCTTTTAGAAGTCCGTTGAGAAACAAAGAAAACATGTAAATATTTAAAGGAATCTTCCATATATTTACACGTTTGCTTCAGAAAATATTTATTATTTAGGCATTACTTTATTCCCAAATGCTACCCGAACTTTATCATTCTGAAATAAAGATCTACAAATGAATGCACGCATTCAAGGTGGCAACACTCCCGATCATACCATCTACAAAACACGATAGGTTTGGTAGTACAAATACGAGAACTTAATATTCTGATTTAGCTAAATATCATTAGAAATCTGAAATATTTCTCACCTTTTTTAATTATTAAAAGAAGAAAAAAAGAGAAAACAAAATGAAGAAATACCATCCACTCAGTGGTCGAAGTGCCGCAGAGCTACTGTCAGTATGGTGTCGACCATAGATCCACATAGTATAAATAGGAGGCTTCGAAAGAAATACATACCATTCCACATAGTTTTTTTTAATGTATTAAAAATTAATGCATGTAATATAAAAAATGATGTAATAATTAAAAAGAAACCTTTATTAAAAGGGTTGTGGTCTCTTTCAGTCCCAGTTTCTAATCATTTATCAATTTTATCCGTTAAAAATGTCTTGCCGATTTTTGCATTACAGTTTGTGCTTTCATCCTAATTTCTTTACGTAGTTTGTGACGGGTTTATAATATATTTTTTACCGAAATGGTAAATAATGTTTTTTCAACTGTCGGTATGCTCACTTCCATTTTTGTTAACTAACGGTATGCCATACCGTCCCACTTGTTTTTGCCGCTAGACGTCCGAATTACCAAACCTTCTCCTCACTCCCATGCCGCATTTGGTCCGGCTGTCAGGAACCCCCCTCCCCCTGTAATCTCGGACGTACTTTATGGACGGCCCCTAAGCCGTTCACTATCAACTACGGAGTTGTAATTGAAGTTCAAAGTCAAACGGAACAGCGGCGCTTTGGACTTCGCTTTCTATGTGAATACGTTTAAGCTTACTCTTAGTAATGAGTTGTTTTGCCAAAAAAGTCATACGACTATGAATGTAGTATTTACGGAGGCGCTCTGACATTTATTTTCGAGATATTGAAGTAGGGAACCTCTTTTGACACGTTTACTCTATGTATTTGTAGTATATAACGATACAAAAAAAAAAAATGTTCAAACACAGTGGCAAAATAAAACACATTTTAAACCCCATTGTGTCGTTATCTAGACACTATTTTATTTCGGATCACTGAAATAATACCTCAATACTCAAATATAAGCTCGTCAACGACGGGTAAGCATATGTTTATACAATAATGTCGAACGTCGTCTTTAAATTCGTTTACGAGTTGTTAGAAAAATTAATGGGAATATTACGAACATTTTGTTGTTGGTGACCCATCTTATACACTACCCATTAATAATTCAACCGTTTATTATACACTGCTGGACAATTGCTAAGGACGGATCATAAACGGCTATATAGCGTATAAAAAAGTAAGTGTGGTTGGATGCCAAGTGAAATAAAATAATGTCAGAATGCCAGGACATTACAAGAAAGACAATTTATTGTGCTCTGAAATCCAGAAGGCTTTGGAACGTGTTCAAGGGACAAACAGGCCATTTTGTGCAGAATACGTAAACGTGAAAAATATGCAATTACCGTCCGCAGGCGTTCCGGCGTAAGATGTCAATACGGGATATGGCCACCATGGAGGGCGATGCAAGATTCCACACGTCGTGTCATGCTTTGCACAACATTATCAAGCAGCTGTTGGGGTAATTTATCCCATTCCTCTGTCAGTGCACGAATGAGGGTGTCCTTGTTTATTGGAGGGCATTGGCGACCGACAAGACTCCTCCCCAAAGCATCCTACACATTTTCAATGGGATTCAGATCTGGAGAACGCGCTGGCCTTACGAGGCGTTGAATATCCTCGCTCTCAAAACACTCCTGGACAGCGACTGTTCGATGACATGTTGCGTTGTCGTCCATGAAAATGAATCTATCACCGACAGCACCACGGAACATGCGAATATGAGGTAGCAGAACATCATTAATGTATCGTTGGCCAGTCATAGTCCCAGTTGGAAGCACATAGAGGGACGTACGGCCATTGATCATGATGCCAGCCCATACCATGACACTACATGTCGGATATCGGTCCCTTTCCTGTATGTTTGCTGGACAATATGCAGTACCACTATCACGCCAGATCAGTTGTCGTCGACAATCAGACGATAGACTGTATCTACTCTCATCTGAGAAGAAGACAGCAGACCAGTCGTTATCAGTCCAATTGCGATGTTGATGGCACCATTGCAAACGGGCGGTACGGTGACGTCTGGACAATGGGATGCACACAACAGGACGGCGGGCGTATAGTCCTCCTTCATGCAAACGTCTGGCGACAGTTTTTCGGGAGATCCGCTTGCCAGTAGCAGCCATAAACTGATTTGCTACCTCACTAGCTGTGCTGCGCCGGTGTCTTTTTGTTGATAGCACTATGTACCGATCTTCTGCTGGTGTCGTAGTGCGAACACGACCTCCCCCGTGACGTTTGCTACACTCTCCATTTGTTTGAAATGATTTCCAAAGCCTTGAAACAACACTGTGGCTGACGTCGAACTCCCTGGCAACATCTGTTATTTTTCGCCCTTCTTCAATTTTGCCAATAATACGGCTACTCGTAAAATCATCTAGGTGATGTCGGGAAGACATACTGAAAATTGCAAGTTCGTCAATTGATTCTTTCCCTTTCAACTTTGCGTTTGAACAACAACGGTCAATACGCGTCAAATCCTTTATATCTCTTATCAGCGCTATGACGTCACGAACAAGTTCGGCAATCCAAAATTTGCATACGCACAACACGTCTTACTGTATCCCGCACTTATGCTAATTTCCACATTTTCCTGCCTTCCATTTTATGGTTGCTGTCGTTGCTATTGTCATCCGTCCTTAGCAATTGTCCGGCAGTGTAGTTATGCATTTCATTACGATTCGTGTTATATGACAGGAAAAATTTTCAGTAACAGCTTTTTCAATCGTGCATAGCACGGGTTACGGCCCAGTATTTATTAAAATTTGAATGGAAGGGGTGTTTTGGGGTGGAGATGAATGCTTTTGAGGCAAGACAAAAGCAGAGACGAACAGATGTTACATATTTGCTCGTTTATCAGAGCTGAGGCATACCGTATTGGAAAGAGAATTTCTCTGCAAATTTGGTGCTTTGTCGTGGGGATGTAGGTGTTTAGGCACCACGGACGGACGGATTAAAAATAATTTATCGCGTTTCTCAAAGCCAAAGGATACTGTAGTGGAAAGAGACTAATTTTGTGCAAATAAGTTGCTTCGAGGATAAGATACAGATGCTTTAGCGAGATTTCAGTTTAGACAGCCCCGAGTCTGCTTGCAGAATGTCGGCGTTTTCAAGGTCTCTTTTACAATCAAAATGTGCGGCCCTGGTGGAGCAGTAGTCTAAACTCTGTCTTATGACCATTCGTCCGTGATGGGTCCGCGTTCAAATCCCGATGAGGCATGGATGTTGTGTTTATCTTACGGCGCCGGCCGTTACCGTTCCTTGGAACCAGTGGCCCTAAATTAGGGACGGGATACTGCTCATAGCCCATTCAGTTGCTCATGGATGTCGATAACCCTCCAAATAAAAACAAACAAACAAACAAACAAAAAAAAAACAGTTACAATTTGCAGACGGGTCTCTTTGGTCTCGCACGCTCGAAGGACTTTAGTGTCGCCTACCCTGTGCGCTACGCCAGGAGAAGGCTGATCGTATCATCTCTCCGTGGATTTCAGAGGTGCTTAGAATAGGGCATTTCCATTATTATTTTTTTAAATAAGCAAGAATGTGAATTTTTATTGATGTATTAATGTGATTTCTGTGTTCTAATTTTTTTTGTCAAATGGAGAAAAGAAAATTGTGGCGTACTACAGAGATGAAGCACGTGTCAAGACGACAAATCTGCAGCGATACATTCTGTCGGTGTAGTTTAGTCGGTTAGAACAACTGCTCCAGAGCGAGGAGGCGCGACTTCGATCCCCATCTCCAATAAATTCGTGTTTTCCCATTGGCGCCCGATTGTGGAAAACGGATCTACTGTCCGTTGGGTTCTTCGAAAAATGTGTGATGTTTGTTCCACACATCGTCTGGAATTAATAAAAATTCCCTCTTCGCCTAAATAACAAATAAACAAACAAAAATACGAGGGAGATGATGTGAAGTATTACAGAGGTAAGCACGTGCCAAGACGACAAATCAGCAGCGATACATTTCGTCGGTGTAGTTTAGTCGGTCAGAACAACTGGCTACGGAGCGAGCCATTTGCTCGGGTTCGATCCCGTCATTGACAAATTTGTGAATTTCACAAAATATGCAAGAAAAGTTTCTATAATCTAAAATTCCATCGCAAAATACATCAGGAAAACGTCTATAGTACGATATCTGTATTAATGATACTTTTTTGAGTATAGCACTTGCTCGACGATGTTCCCAAAGTACGTGAAATAAGTAGCGTAAGTATATGCCTTTCTTGTTAGGAAGACAAGTAAGACATTTCCAGATGTGTCTACATTAAATGGCAATGATTATTTTTACTAACATTAGTTTTGATGATAAGCATTCTTTTATAAAGCTGATCAACAGTTATATCTTATACTAAAAAGGCGATGCAGGACTATATTGGTTTGAATTTTCATTCCGCTGTTTAATAGTAATAGTTTGTGGAGTACTGGTAATATTTGATATGCCAGTAGATTTAAGTGTTCCTTCATATTGAGATTATATACAATAATACATCACATTTGTGAGGTTGTGAATATTTCATGCAAAAAAAGAAATCTGATCTACTGATTTCAAGTATAAGTCTCTGGCAACACTGGAGGAGTTCCAGATGTAAATCTGGCACAGAAGCTAGTGAAAACCGGTTGGCCCCGAAGATCTCACTGCAACAGTGCGCCAGTGGGCGAAACTGGTACTCATCTCCCATAACCGAGAAAGTCTAGCTCACCTTTGCATTTTTTTCAAGAGTTATTACAACCCTCTCCATGACGCTGCGTTTTTAACCTCTGGGTTGGCATCCCTTGACAAATGCTAACATACACTGGCGTGCAAAAATTAAAGTCGAGACGGTTTTTCGAATGTAACGTCGTACAGAAGTGCTCCACATCGACTCAAATCATACCATAAGATCCCCAAGATGTAAGAATATGGGGCAAGTGTGCAAAACTGTCCAAACAAGGAGTCCAAAGGATACAAAGGCACTTTATTGAAAAGGTAGCTTCGAGCACAACTGGACAGAAGACAGAAACGACCATGTGACAGGCGGCTGCCAAGAAAAATCCAGTCTTTAGTAGGATATATAATCACCCCTGATTGCGTTGCAGGATTTACAACGTCTGTCCATGCAGAGGACGAGGTTGTCAAGGAGCTATTGAGGCATCGCGGCCCATTCCTCTTGTAGCGCCAATCGCAGCTGCGGAATCGTTGCTGGCGGCTCGTGACGTGCTGCCAAGCGTCTGCAGAGAAGGTCCCACACATGTTCGATTGGATTTAGGTCCGGAGACCTTGCGGGCCAATCCATGCGTTGAATATCTTCACTCTCCAACAGCTCTGCGACAGCCACTGTACGACGAGGTGTAGCGTTGTCGTCCATGAAGAGGAACTCAGGACCCACAGCACCTCTAAACAGACGCACGTGAGGCAGGAGAACCTCGGTACAATAGCGGACACCAGTGACTGAACCTCCTTGGAAGATGTGGCGGTCAGTACGGCTACCAAGCATAATACCGCCCCAAATGAGAACTCCGCCACCTCCAAACCGGTCGCTTTCAATGATGTTGGAGGTGTGATTGCGTGTTCCCTGCTCTCTCCAGATGTGTATACGTCCAGAATCGCTTGTCAGACTAAATCGGCTCTCATCCGTAAGGAGAACTCGACCCCATTGCTGATGTGTCCAGTTCTTGTGTTCCTGGCACCACAGAAACCGCCGTCTCCGATGAGCAGGCGTTAATGGCACACACCGTACTGGTCGTCGTGCAAATAGACCACCTTTGTGCAGCCTCCTGGCCACGGTAAAATGCGATAACGGACGTCCAGTTGTCTGTTGCATGTGCCTTGCGATTTCTCCCGCTGTCTGCCGTCTGTCTCTTCTCACCTGTAGGACAATATACCGGTCGTCCGCCGCCGTGGTTGCTCGTGGACGACCACTGCTAAACTCTCGGACAGCTGTTCCTGTCGTTTGAAATGCTCTCCAAGCTCGTGAAACGATGCTGTGAGCGATCCCGAACTCCTCGGCCACACTAGTTACACTTCGACCTTCCAACTTCCTAATGACGTGACCTCGGGTAAAGTCATCCAGCTGTCGTCTACTGGATTGCCTGTTGGCCATATCACACGGCGGCAGCAACTCGATGTCGTTCAAACTGATGTACACCGTGCAATAGCTTTCACCGAATGCTGAGCGTACACCGCCCGTGTGCTTTACACCTATCCGACACTCCCCCTCCTACGTCATGGTGCATATATGCGCATGCCCTACCGTATCGGACCGTAGTCTATCTTTTGAGTGGGCTTTCGGTCCGTTGTGCCTGCTTGTTCCTCTGTAATGCTAATTTCTCCTCTTCGTCCTTAATTTTGCACACCAGTATAGTTTCATGTCCGTCCACTGGATGCCAGTAAAATCGTGAATTTCTCCGTGCACTGTAAAAGATTTTCTGAAATTCACGAGCGATTTTCCATGATTCCTTTCGTAAACGAACGAAGCGTACTCCTGATACAACCTTTTCCGTGAGATGAGAGAAAATAATCGGAATTTCGCGGTTTTTTCGTTCGACAGGAAGCTTCTGAATTTTCAGAAACCTTTCCGCAATTCCTTTCTGGTATTGACTGTAAATTGCCGTTTCTGAGAGGTTTTAGCTGGAAATTCTTAATTTTCATACATTTTTCCGCAGTTCCTTTCGTATATTAACGGAAAATTTTGTTCTCACTTTTTTTTTCGCATCCATATGACGGAAAAGTTCCGATAATAGGAACGATTCCCTGGAATACTTGAGGTTCGATTAACTATTAAATTGATTGAAGGATGTCTATGTGTCATTCGTTGACCCAACGGGATAGAAATGCACTCTTCGTCAAAAAAAAAAAAAAAATAGTTGCGCCCAGAAGGAAGCAACTGACAAGAATGAAACTTGGTGCTTAAGTTTGACATCGTGAGACATACAAATGATTCAAGTGTCACGCTCGGCTGCGCATGTGACGCCACCAAGAAGGGGTCGTAGCCCTGTGCTTGACCCGCTACATAAGGTCGTCCCGTTGCGCGTGCTTCCCATTCTGACTCTTGCTATTGTATCGGTTGCATCCTTTGCAAGTGAAGTATGCCTCGGAGGAAAGTTCGGATGAAATTCGAGCAGTTGGAGAAGTTCAAGAGGGGCCACATTGTCGGGCTCCGGGAAGCGGGATGGTCTTATCTCCGTATTGCGCGCCATACCGGTCCTGCGGATATCACCATAGCATGCTGTTGGCAGCCGGGGATAGAACAAGGCACGCATCAGCGGCAGGAAGGGTCTGGGAGACCTAGACGAACCACGGAGAGAGAGGACCGACGGGTTGTCCGACATGCGCGGAGTGACCGAACAGCCACGATTGTGGATATTCAGCGAGCAGTGGTGCCCTCCATGCATCGTCTGATTAGTGCGAGCACCATTGGCAGATGGCTGCACGGCTTAGGACTACACGCACGCAGTTCGTTACGACGACTGCCCTTAACACCATTGCGTCGCCGTCAAAGAGTGCAATGGTGTCGTGCCAGACTGTCATTTAGTCACTCAGAATGGCACCGAGTGATCTTCAGTGATGAGTCCCGCTTTTGTCTTGGAGGGAACGACTACCGAATCCGTGTGTGGAGGCACCGTGATCAGCGACAAGATGAACGGTTTGTTGCCGAGCGTCACACGTCTAGAAGGCCCGGTGTCATGGTGTGGGGTGCAATTGCCTACGATGCCAGATCGACTTTGGTGTTCATTACAGGCACTTTGACAGCCCAACGTTATGTTAATGAAGTCCTGCAACCCTTGGCCCTACCTTTTTTGAGCGCTCACTCCGGTGCGATTTTCCAACAGGACGACGCTCGTCCGCATACTGCTGCTGTCTCGAGAGCTTGCCTTAAAGGCCCTGACACTCTGCCATGGCCAGCCCGCATCGCCAGTTCTATCGCCTATTGAAAATGTGTGGGATACTATTGGAAGCGCTATTCACACTCTACTCCTACCGCACAATCTGCAGAAACTGCGTGAGAAGATTCAAGCTGCATGGGATGGCTTATCGCAGGACACCATTAGGAACTTGTACGACTCCATGCCGAGACGTCTGGCATGCTCTGTGAGCAAACATGGCGGACACTACTTATTGGCGTGTAGCTCAATAAATATTGCCCATATCAGTCTCAGTGTTTAATTATTTATTGTTCCTGGTAACCTTTACCTCCCCCCGAATGGCATTGCAATCCGACACGTCCTTCTGGGTGCAACCATTTTTTTGACGATGAGTGTAGGTAGAGTGCGTGAGAAGACGCCATGTTTGAACGAAATTGAGCGAGCAACGACCATCGCAATGGCGGGCCGGAAACCGAGAACCGGAAATCTGAGTAAGATCTGTGCCAATGTGAAACTTAGTGTAAACATTAAGCATTTGCATCAGTTTAACTTAAAAATAAATGCCTAACAATATGTGCCTCGGAGTAGATATACACGTAGTAGTAAATACGCTTAGCATTGAGTCTGAAAAGTTTATAAACAAAGACATCGCTCTTTCCACGTTTTAGCAACACATAGCAACCGAAAAATTGAATTGTTGTCTGCTCACCTCTGCGAATCCGAATCCCAGATCTCTCGATATACAGCCGAGCGCGTTAGCCTTACGCTACGATGACCAACAATCAACGGCGCGATGTGTGTTTTTCTGTCAGCTTCTGACATCATAAATGCGTAACATGGGCTTAGCTATACTGAGACGTCTCCATCTGGTGGGCATTAACAACACTGGCTATATATTAATTATAGCAGTTAAATCCAAAGTGAAAATCCTCCAAATACGTGGTGGCGTCAGTGAATAAACAAAGACATCACTCTTTCCACGTTTTAGCAACACATAGCAACCGAATGTTTTTTATTCCGTCACCGCTGGGGATCCGAATCCGAGATCTCTCGATAGAGAACCGTTTTACGTTGCTCGCATGCAACACAAAACTGCGATAATCATCACTGTTTTGCGTTGTAGAGAGATTTCTCAATCGATTGATACAGTTATACACTGTATAAAAAGTTTTGACATGAGGTCATTTTCTTTTTGGAAAAACTACGACACTCCCATTGAAATCAATGGTAAAAATCTACAAAGATGCCCGTCATAGCGATGGCGGCGGGACGTTCTAATCCTTCATGTTAATGGACTTCAGCCAATATCACTCTACTACTATCTATCTCGTTGGTCGAACCCTTGAGACAAAAGGTATTATGGCTGTCAAGAGTAAATTTTGTATTTAGGAGTTTTCTGAAATAATACTGTAAAGCAGTACATTTGACTTTTCTTAAAGATAACGGAAAGTCATTATCAGTTTCGAAAGATCTCGAGTTCCAAAGCATTCCGTTACTTCAAAAAATCACGTTGAAAAAACATGTTATTTGTAATAAGTTCTCCTACAGAAAAAATAAAATTATTACAAACGTATTAAAAAAATAAGCTCCAACAGAAAATAAAATGACTAATTCCCCCACATTAATAAAAAAAAAACTTTATCAAGCAATTAGAGCGTCAAACAGAAGTCATCGTTCTTTCACGTTTAGAAGTGAGTCACGGAAAAATTATCATTGGCCGCCATCGGGAATCGAACCCAGGGTCTTCCAGTTACGCGCCGGACATGCTATCACTGCACCACAGCGGCCTCGAATTCCTCTTGACACACATACGATTAACTGCCAAGCCATTTGGCAGGTTGCTTCTTGGAGCCCCGCACAATGCTGGGGATTCACCAAAGATGGTAAGCAGCAACTGAACAAATAACTAGAAGGCGAATTAATAATTAATACAGACAATTGACGTGGTTTAGGAACATCAAACAGTAGTCATCGCGATGACTTTTGTTTGATGTTCCTAATCCTCGTCAATTGTCTGTATTAAACAATTAGAGTTGTACCATACACGTGTGAGGTCTTACGAGAATTTCTGGCTCAGCGGTAAGACACGCGATTCCTGTTTAGAAGATCGTTGGTTCAAATCTCACCAGGGACGAATAAGGAAAGGCTCGTTAGCTTAGTACGCCGGGAAAGAAACTGAAGATTTTGCGAAATTTTATGAAAAATGCGGAAAAACCGAAAACAGACTTTTTCTGTAATAAACGGGATTACTGATCATGGAAATTCTGCCAAAATACTGAAGTTAGAAAAAACGGAAATTTCGTTAAAAGATCGACACCTATTGGCAGCAATTTTCAGAGAATTCACACCACTTATTTTTTAGTGTGTCTTCTCCGTGCGATACCCGTTAAACTTCGTTACAGAAAAAATTCCGGACTTCCAAAGCAGAAGTTAAAAAATGATATACACAGATGAGCTATTCCATTATGACCACCCCAGCCTAAACAAAAGAGCGCGCCTGGAGACCGAACGGTGGCGCAGGTGAAGTTCACAGAGCAGTATACATACAACCCGAGGACAGGCTTTCGGTTAGTAGAGTGTTCGGAGTCAGAAAGGGAAAAAGCTGCCGATTTATCGGAGTTTGAAAAACGACAAATTGTGAAGGCACGGCACCTCGGAACTACGATCTTGGAAAGTTGTTTACGCGCCGCTGTAGTGAGTACGTATCAAAAGTGGTGCACAGATGGTCAAACAACAAACCATCGTCCGCAACTCATTGACGCCGGAGGTGGAGCGGGGACTGTCGCGCATTGTTCACAAGGACCGCTCGGCCACAGTGCCGACAAATCATCCGCAACTACAACAGCGGTGATGGGCAATGTGTCACAGCAGTTCGTCACAGCCTTCTACGCATGAGCCTGCGTAGCCGAAGAACCAGCCGGGTCCCCATGCTAACTGCACGTCATCGCCAACAACGCATGAAATGGGACCAAAGATCATGGAGATTGGACCGTGGATGATTGGAAGAAAGTGGCCTGGTCTGACGAATTAAGGTTCCTGGTGCATCATGTAGACGGCCGTGCGTGGATACGCCGAGTACCAACGGAGGCTATGACACCTGGATGCACTGTTGGGCGGAAACAGCCCGGTGGCGGCGGTGTTATGCTGTGAATGATGTTTCCTTGAGACACTTTAGGCCTCATTAACCCAATAGCACAATCCCTGACAGCTGTCAGGGATTTGAACTAGAGGTCTGCACGGGCCTTAATTTTGAAAGCCCGGCCCGGCCCGGCCCGGCCCGTTTATTTCTCCTGTTTCCAAGGCCCGGGCCGGCCCGTAAAATTTCAACAATTACCAAAACACGAATTTGACACCTGGTGCACTTGGTCATTCGACTGCTGAAGAGTTTTCGTTTTCTTAATTGCTACACGTATTCTATTACAATAAACGTTAATTCAGAATATTTCCGAGACTCTGTATAAGTCGCGTGATGTCGGAGGAAGGGGCTTGAATACTCAAAAATAATGCATGAAAAGGACAATTTCCATGCCTTTCAAATTTTCTGGGTTTTCAAATTATCATTCCCTACCGCCGGACCCGGAAATATCCTTGGGAATAAGGAGGGGTGGTGTGGGAGTGATAATTCAAAAAGTACGAAATATCCAGAATTATGAGTCCGATCGTTCTACTGGGAGAAGATTTTACGGCTTTATAAACTACACCTAGCTCTACTGGCATATCATATAGCTGGAACCCAATATGTCTCTCGTGTGTGTGGGGGTGGGTGTGTGGGGGGCACATTTGTGCCGCTTAAAATGCGATGTCCCAGATTTTGTGCTACCGTAGCTCAAAACGTTTTTGCATTTAGTGCGCTGCGCAACGTTTTCCGGCCGACTATAGTTTCAGAACGGGACAGGAATTTAAACTATTTCCAAATATCGCTTTTCCCCTTTACATTGTTTAGAAGCACATATTCTCCGGAAACGATTTTTTTTTCCCGAAAATCTTTCGCTTCCTTAAACTCCATAATAAGTATGGAAGAGTATTTACCAGCAACACTGAACTGAGCATATGCTAAGGGAAAACAACGACAGACTGCCCAGCTAATCAGTGTCACAGAAGTTTTGAAAACGGCTGCCTGAGAGTACAAATCGAGAAAATATGGGACAGATTTATACACAGAAGTAAGTTTCTCCTAGCGCATTTCTCCCGTGTCATTGAAGACAACTTAAAAGCTTTTCACATATCTAGAAAACAAAGTGCCGCCGACAAGAACAATAAAAAAGATCGTCTGCGAGCGGATGGCGCGGTTTAGAAATGCTGTAGTTAATAGCCTGCCGTGAAGCACGAGAGGAGGGTGGAAGTTAAAGGGTGAGAGAGAGTGAGAGAGAAGTGACCACATTCACATTGAAAAACAAAGGGAGCTGACCCACTCCAATTGTTTTGTAGGAGGGGTGGATGTCGTAAAACTTCTATTTTTTCCATCAGCGGAAATTATTCAATCTTATTCTGCTGCTGTATGTTGCGAGTTTTCCAAACGAGAAAGGCACGGTACAGCGATTGTTTTGATCACAGAAAAAAACAACAACAACCCTGCTCTGCCTGTGTCTGTTTTACATTAAATATTAAAGGCCCGGCCCGTTTTCCCAACTTAGAAATGAGCAAAGGCCCGACCCGGCCTTGGCCCGTGCAGACCTCTAATCTGAACATCGTTGCGGACCAAGTTCACCCATTCATGGCAACTGTGTTCCCTGCTGGTGATGGCCCATTACCAACAGGATAATGCGCCATGCCACACTGCCAGAATCGTCAAGGTGTAGTTCGAGGAACATGCTGGTGACTTTATGTTAATGCCCTGGCCTCCAAATTCACCTGATATGAACCCAATCGAACATTTGTGGTTCGACTTGGAAAAGGATGTTCGCGCTAAATCAGCACCATCCCGAAATGTACGGGAACTGGAGGACCTTCTGTTGGCATTATGGTACCAGATACCCCAGGATACCTATCGCCACCTCATCGAATCTATGCCTCGTTGTTTTTCGGGCTAAAGGGGATCCTACAGCTTATTGGGTAGGTGGTCATAATCTAATGGCTCATCGGTCTACATGTAAATAGTATAAACAGCTTTTAAAAATATTTTTGCTTACCGGAGGTTTAATGTATAAAAATTATCGTACAGGGTCTGTAATGTATGTACAAGCATTATTTCACTATCATTAAGCCCATCATGCCAGAGTGTATTAAGTACGATGAAAACACACACACACACTGTCTGCTTTCTGTAAATTTTATACAAAAGCATTAAGAAAAACAAGCAACAAAAACAAACAGAAAAAAAAACAGCGTTCATTATGAAAATTACCGGAGCGTAGATATGGTGCATTAATTACCTTAAAAAAGTTTTTCACGCATTTTAAAAGGAGCAACGCTCTGTTATATTGTCTCTGTGCAAGAACCGTCGTCGTAATCCAAGGGTGTTTAGCAAACTGCAATTACAGAGTAAGAGCGGGTCCCTTGATTTAATACGAAGCACACTACCCGTTACTTTCTTGTTTGTTTTCAAAGTTTTGTGAAGTGTCTTGAAAAGAACCGTGTAGTAATCTCAAAATATTCGTGGTACCGACTTAAAAGAAAATTAGCCAACGAAGCGTTCCAGCATCATGTGCGTTACCGCTGAAAGAAGCGTTCATGCGACTTGGAGCGAAATTCCTTTGCCGGCTGGCTCGCACGCTCACGGCGGAATTCCCAAGAATGCAGGCTGCAGCAGCTCACTTAACATCCGCCGTTGCTGCTGCGGACGAGCTAAAATTCAATTGCGAAAGGAATTCAAAGACTCCATTACACACACGGACAACGCTAATGCCGCTCAAATCAACTTTGTCACGGAATTTTCGGAAGCTAAGCACTGCTGCTGTAGCCCCTCGGCTGCGGAAACGATCGATGTCCGAAACCTTTTACTGGAGTTTTGTCTTGTAAAATAGGAAGTGAGAACAAGTTGCATTCCTGCCTAGCGTGTTTGAAATGAAGTGCTGCTGTGCCTCCTTACGATCAAAGAGTAGAGAAAAAAACAGAGAGAAAAGAAAATCGAGAAAATGGATAATTTCGAACATTTGCTGAGAGAGAGAGAGAGGGAGAAAGTGGACGATTCTATAACAGCGATGTGGAAGTTAGTTTCCAGCGAATTCGTGTTGGAGAATTCATGTTACCGAACCATCTCTGTATATCAGTTAGGCTTTGACGATGATTAAAATAGACGATCGACACCTCATTTCTGAGTATGTTCACTATTTGTCATTGTAAAGATTAGAATTTCACAAAATGTCTTTCATAAGATCTTCAACCAGCTGATAATGAGTGACACGAAAAATTCATTCTCATGAAAGCTTCCGGAACACGAAGCTAACAGACAGTGAATTGAATAGCCACGAAATTTTCGAGATACTAAAATTGCATGTCCATACATCTCTTCACCAGTCACGTGCATTTTAAGTTGAGGAACCTCCTAGCCAAGGAAACTTGAAGATGCCAAAACTCCGTAGTCACTCACGGAAACTCTTTACCAGCGGAATACATTTCAGGATGTTGAACCACCTAGTCACGAAAATTTGAAAATACTGAAAACTGTATAATCACGGAATCTTTTAGTCAGTCCAGTGCAGTTCAAGGTGCTGAACTGCCTAGTTACGAAAACCTAAAGGTGCTAGAACTTTATAATCACGGAATCTTTTAACCGTATTGTCCAGAGCTGCCCTTAGGGGTGTGCGACAGGTGCAGTTGCACAGGTCTGCGCCCTTAGCGCTTAGGGACGGGCCCGCGCTCACACCCTAAGAAAAAAAGAGGAAAGAAAGAAAGTGAGGGAGGGAGAGAGAGAGAGAGAGAGAGAGAGAGCGAGCGAGCGAATTTCTTAGTTTCAATTATTCTCATTTTATTTTTTAAACTCCGTCTCATTTAATTATTCCATTCATTTTTTAAAATCGATTGCTAAATTTATATTTACCCAAATATCGGCATTAAACTACAATACAATATTATGTGTAGCGAAACATTAGTATTGAAGCCATTTCTTTCAACGCGCACCATGCACTGATAGTTATCGAAAACGTTGCGCTCCGTAGGTATATTTTTTGCTTGGGTGCGTCTTTATGGGGGAGGGGGGGTTAAAGCAAGAGGTCCCGCGGCAGCTAAGGGCGGCTCTGGTCTTGTTACGAAAATTTTATGATGCCAAAACTGTATAATCACGGAAATCTTCAACGCCGCCCCGGTGGCGCAGTGGTCTAAGGTGCTGACCTCTGATCATTCGTCCGTAAGGGGTCCGGGTTCGAATCCCGGTCAGGCATGGATGTTGTGTTTGTCTTACGGCACTGGCTCTCTCCCTTCCCTGGAACCAGTGACCCTAAATTAGGGACGGGCGACTGCTTATAGCCCATTGAGTTGCTCACGGTGGTCGTTAAACCTCAAAAAAAAAAAAAAAAAAAAAAAAAAAATTCAACCAATTAGTCACAAAAACTTGAAGATGCTAAAAACTATATAGTCACGGAAGCTTTTAACCGGTTAGATATTTTTCACGATGCTGAACCGCATACACTAAAAAATAAAGTGCCCGTTTGTTTTAACGGACAGATGTTCCGTAGTCAGAAATTCCGTTTATTTCAGAAAAATTCCATTTCAGATTTTTCCGTATTTAAACTGAAATTCCGCATAATCGACGACCCTGCATTTTTCAGCCTTTATCCCAGATAATCCTACCGCAGCAACCAGGACCGAACCCCCGTCGTTTGGGTTGGTTTAACAGGTAATGCACGCCTTTAACCACTGAACCACAAACGCTTTGAAATCCGAACCACGTACATCGTAAAACCAATTGCTCGACGATGAATTTTTTTTCCGTCATTAATGAGAGTGATTTAGTCATTTGATTTTCTGTTGGTGCTTATTATTTTTCTGAATAGGTTTTTAATAATTTTTTTTTCTGTAGGACTTTTCATAAATTAAGCATTTTTCACCGTGATTTTTTGAAGCAACAAAATGCTTTGCAACTTGATTTTTTTAAACTGAATGACTTTCAGTTATACTGAGAAAAACGTTTTGTTAATTCAACAAAAGACTTTGTCGATATACAGTCAACAAAATTTTTTTGAATTTGCAAAATTATTTTGGTGAAAATTATTGTTGATTTAACAAAATTTATTTTTATCACGACAAAACGTTTTGTTCATTTAACAAAATGATTAGGTCGATTTTTAGGAATTTGTTTGATCCAACGAAACATATTGTTATCATGACAAAATGTTTTGTTGCTGCAACAAAACATATTGTTATAGCAACAAAACTTATTGTGTCATGATAGGAATATATTTTGTTGCAGCAACAAAACATTGATTTTGTCATGATAACAATATGTTTTGTTGGATCAAACAAATTCTCAAAAATCGACCTAATCATTTTGTTAAATGAACAAAAATGTTTTGTCGTAATAACAATAAGTTTTGTTAAATCAACAATAATTTTCAACAAATAATTTTGCAAATTCAACAAACATTTTTGTTGAATTAACAAAACGGTTTTTTCAGTGTATCTTTAAAAAAAGGTGAAATGTACTTTTTTATAGTATTATTTCACGAAAATACTCCTAATTATAAAATTTACTCTTGATAGCTATGTAGCTTTTGTCTTAAGTTGTCCAAAGACTGATACATAGACATCGTATAATAATCTGTACAGTAAATTAAGTACCCAGTTCCTTACAATAGTACAATATATACATGAAAAAAAGGGGAGGGAGGAGGGTAGAGAATTACCAGATTATTAAATTCCATAGGTAAGAAAAAAAAGAATGAATGAAATAAAATCGCTAACTATTAATACAGACATTTGACGTGGACCAGGAACATCAAACAAAGGTCTTCGCTCTTTTCACGTATATAAGTGAGTCAGTGAGGTGTAGTGGAAGCATATCCGGCGCGTAAGTGGAATACCCTGGGTTCGATTCCCGGTGGCGGCCAGTGAGAATTTTTCCGTGCCTCATTTATGTGGAAAGAGCGAAGACCTTTGTTTGAAAATCGCTAACTAGATTGGCAGTTGCTACGATATTTCTAATTCCAGGACATGGGCTGGAAAAAATATGGTTGAGCACTTTCGGAACTTGATTTTTTTTGTACAAAGTTAAGTTTCGTTATTCCACTTTCTATCTTGTCCTGATCATAGTTTTTCCACTGTGTGGCTTAAATAACCATTAACCACTGTGTGGCTTAAATAACCATTAAACGTTCGACAGATGGCGCGCAACCAGTGTGCAACGTCAACGTCACTGACCAGCCAGGAGGCATGACGCAGCTGGTGAATCATTGTGCGTTCAGTCGCGGAGGAGATAACGTGTTCCGTGAAGTACTTGCCATGGAGTGGGGAGATTATGAGAATCGTGTTGCTGTAATAGCGCTGCACAAAGTTGGGAAATCAGCTTCCGAGATTTTCAACATGCTGAAGTAGCTGAAAATCAGCCGAATGTTTGTCTGCCGGACCGCAAAAAGGTTCCTTGAGACTGGAACCGTCGCTGACCCTCCCAGAAAGAGTCGGCCGCGTACCGCGAGGACTGCTTGCCTGGTGAAAGCAGTGACAGCCCGTATTCGACGAAATCCTGTCGGAAAACAATCAGTGATGGCTCGTGAGCTGAACATTTCAAGAATGTCGATGTCAAGCGTGCTGCGGAGTGACCTAAGGATGAGAGCTTACCGGCGGCACTTTCTCAACCCACAACTGAAGCAGCAGAGGGTGCTAAAAGCAAAACGTTTGCTGCAGCGTTGCGCAGACAATCGCCACAAACAGATCCTTTTCTCTGATGGAAAGTTTTTCACTATTGAAGAGGCTTTCAACCGCCAAAATGACAGAGTGTATGCGTCAACCTCACGAGAAGCTCAGGAGAAAGTTTCAAGGATCATGAAGGGACATCATCCTGCGTCTGTCATGGTTTGGTGGGGAGTCTCCTACGAGGGTACCACGGAGCTCCATATCTGTGAGAAAGGAGTGAAAACATCCGCCGAAGTCTACCAGGACGGGGTTTCGGAGTTAGTGGTCAAAAATGTGAGTCATACCCTGTTCCAAAACTGACAGTGGAGCTTTCAGCAAGATTCCGCACCTGCCCACAAAGTCAAGTTAACCCAGGAGTGGCTTCAGGCGAATTTGCCAGACTTCATTTCTCAAGCTGATTGGCCTTCAAGAAGCCCAGACCTGAACCCATTGGACTACAAGTTGTGGGCCACACTGGAGGACATGACCTGCAGAAAGAGACACCCCAGTATTGACAGTCTCAAACGCTCTTTGGTTTGGGCAGTAGCAGCTTTCTCTGTGGAGACCCTGCGTAAAGCTTTTGTTAAAAGCTTTACGCATTGTAGTAAGTGGCCACAGAGACTGAAAACTGTGTGAAGGGAAAAAGATGCCATTTTGAAAAGTGATTGGTGCCATGCATTCACAAGTGCACTACTACTTACGTTGTATCATAGGTATATTAAAATATCTTTAAATTTATTTTGTTATATCATTGAATACTTTGTAATAATGCAGAACTTTCACGCTTGGTGGCTGTAGCGTACAATTTAGTTCTATAGAAAAACAACAGGAGATTCCTTTTCCTTGTTCCAGGCTATTATGTAAATATTGTAGAACATCCTAAATTTTAGTTCTATTTTCGACTTGTTTATTTCACCTGAGACTTCAACTAAATAAATTTTGTTTTCCGTTTTTACATATGTGATTAATAGCTTTGAGGATCAGATTAAGATAATCTATAAAATAACAGTCATTTCATCTTTACTTGTATTTTAGAAAATTTAGCTGAATTGTCTCTTTCTTTTGTTTCTGTGTATCTTTTTTTGCTGGGAAATTTTGAAAAGTTATATGAATCCCATACTTTGCTTCTATTAATAGGCAACCCTGTCGCCTTTAGTAGCCCGAAGAAAAAAGGAATCGGCCCATTTGGCGTCGGCATTTTCATCTAGTTGTTATTAAGAAAGTCAATTCATTCATGCAAGGGCTTTTCTAGGAAACTTTGGAATAAAGACTTCGGCGGTGAAGAGTGTGTAAAGAAAGTTTAATTAAAACGTCTTGTCCGCTTTGCTCCATTCGCCTGCCTCTGCCTGCTGCTTCGACAGCTGTGTCGTTCGCCAAGTTGTTCGATCAATACTGATCGATATTCGCAGTTCCCCCTTCCATAGCCAGGAGGGGTTCCCATTGGCAAGTTACCTGAGTACAGCGGACACCATGCATAAGAGAATTACTTGTGTTCAAAGTGGACGATGTTCCGAGTAACTGCTTTGATTCATTCCTCGACTTTAATTGCTCTCTAATTACGTGGTATTACACTTCTCGTCGTTTGCGTTACGCTGTTTAATTTTGTATTTGGTAGATTCTACACATATGTTGAGACAAATTTGATGAAATTAGTTCACTGCTAAAGAATTTGCCTGAACAAGTAGCTGAATGCGCGTTGAATCAGGGTAGTCATGTGCAGAGTTCCCTTGGTAAAGAGGCCACCGGGCCGAATTACCTTTCGGGGGAAATGTGTTAGTTCAGGAGTTTAGTTACCAGATTTTCAGCCATTTTTGTTGCTGTTTTGTTTTCCATATTAGTAAAACCTCTCAAATAGAAGTCATCGCTTTTTCCACGTTTATAAGTGTCACGGAAAAATTCTCATCGGCCGCCACCGGGAATCAAACTCAGGTCCTCCAGTTACGCGCCGGATATGCTTCCACTACACCACAGCGGTCTCGAAATTCTCCAGACACACGAACGACAAACTGCCAAACCACATGGCAGGGTTGCTTCTTTGGAGCCCAACACAATGCTGGGGATTCACCACAGATGAACAGCAGCAACTGAACAAATAACTAGAAAGCGAAGAAATGATAAATACTCAGTTGACGTGGACCAGGAACATCAAATAGAAGTCATCGCTTTTTCCGGCGCGTAACTGGAAGACCTTGGGTTCGATTCCCGGTGGCTGCCGATAAGAATTTTTCCGTGACTCACTTATAAACGTGGAAAGAGCGATGACTTCTATTTGATGTTCCTGGTCCACGTCAACTGAGTATTTATAATTTCTTCGCCTTCTAGTTATTTGCTCAGTTGCTGCTTACCATCTTTGGTGAATCCCCAGCATTGTGTTGGGCTCCAAAGAAGCAACCCTGCCATGTGGTTTGTCAGTTTGTCGTTTGTGAGTCTGGGGAATTTTGAGGCCACTGTGGTGCAGTGGAAGCATTTCCGGCGCGTAACTGGAGTACCCTGGGTTCGATTCCCGGTGGCGGCCGATGAGAATTTTTCCGTGACTCACTTATAAACGTGGAAAAAGCGATGACTTCTCTTTGATGTTCCTGGTCCACGTCAGCTGAGTATTTATCATTATAGTAAATTCTCTGTTGAGGAAAGCGTCGTTGTATAAGTTTCTGCACAGCGCCGTTGTATAAGTTTACTCTGGTACTTTTTCTTTTCTCGCATTCCTTGAGGAGTGGTATGCGAAGAAGCACAACTAACTTTCATTTCGCCATCCGGTGACATTGACGCGATTGACAAGGGCTTATCGATGACGCGATTTCTTCTTTCCACGAACAACGCTCTCGTTAATGGCTAACACATATACACCAAAGAGCCAAAACGTTATGAACAGCGTGTCTTTATGCAGATCGAAGCAACTGGGAGTAAACGACGGCGCGTTTGAAGGTCGAAGGTATAAATAACATCTGATACTGAGCTCTGTTAATCAGAGTTATTCTCGTTCTTCAGATGGGGAAGGCAGCAGACTTGAGCGAGTATGACAAAGGCCAAATTTTAATGGACAGACTACTGGATCAGCGCTTTTTTCGTAGTCGGCAAGGCTTGTACCTCGCTCAAGCCTTGCCGACTACGAAAAAAAGCTTGAAACCTACTGAAAATGTTGCTGCGTAGCGGCAAGTCGCTCTGAGTGCCCATGCTAACTTCCATAAATTCTGCCGACAGTAGATTAACTCGAACATGTTGCAGAAGACCTGGAAGAGAGACGACGCGTTCACTGTCTTTTGCCTTCACCCACCGCATGACAGCCTCAAACACAGTTTCCTCGCTTGTTAACCTCCGTTCACCTTGGAAACTCCTACAATAGGCACGCGAGCATCAAAACCGGAGATTGAATGATTGGAAGAGGATCGTCTGCTACGATGAATCTCATTTCCTGTTGCGCCATGTGGACGGCTGTGTTCCTGTGCGTCTTTTCTTGGGCTAGTGTTGGCGCCAGGAAGCCGGTGGAGGAAGTGTAACGCTTTGGGCAATTTTCTGCCGGGAAACCCTGGGTCCAGCCATTCATGTGCAGGCTGGACCCAGGGTTTCCCGGCAGAAACTGTGACGTCTACCACTTACGTAAACATCATTGCAGACCAGATATATCGTTTCACGGCAACGGCGTTCCACTCTAGTAGTGCCTTCTTTCACCAGCATAATGTCCCTTGCCACACTGCTCGAATTGTTCGAGAATAGTTCGCAGAATATGAAAAAGATTTCCAAGTATTGCCCTGGCCTCCAAATTCCCCAGATATCAGTCCAATCGAGCACCACTGGTTTGGGTTGGAACAGCAGATCCGGTTTGTTGCGGTTCAACCACGTAACTTACAAGAGTTCAAGGATCTGCTGATAACGTGCTGGTACCAGATAGGACAAGACACCTTTTTTACGCTTTCCAACCGTAGGTTGAAAAAGCGTATATGCTCCAGCTTTGTCCGTCCGTCCGCATGATAACTAGCGTAAAAATGGTTCGATTTCGGTGAAATTTTAGTATGTGGTAGGGAACAACCTGGGGAGTAACCCTATTGAAAATGGACGAAATATGCTCAAAGGTCAGGACATAGGAGCGGGATCCATTCCATCGCTCTTATGCGTCATAACTTACGTAAAAATGCTTCGATTGCGACAAAATTGTATCATGTTCTGAAGGTATACTGAACTGGTTCTGTTGCGACGAAACTTAAGTATGTTGTTCCGCAGGTATACTGAACCAGTTCTGTTTAATATAATCGAAATTGGGTTAGAGGTCAGGGCACAGGAGCGAAATTTATTCCACAGCCATTATCCTCATAACTTGACTAAAAATTCTTCTATTGCGATAAAACTTTAGTATGTTGTTCCGGTGGTATACTGAACCAACGCTGTTGAATATCATCGAAGTGGGGTCAAAGGGCAGGACACAGGAGCGAGATTTATTCCACAGCCATTATCCTCATAACTTGAGTATAAATTCTTCTATTGCGACAAAACTTTAGTATGTTGTTCCGGAAGTATACTGAACCAATTCTATGAAATATGATCGAAATGGGGTCAAAGTTCAGGACACAAGAGCAAGATTTATTCCACAGCCATTATCCTCATAACTTGACTAAAAACTCTTCTATTGCGACAAAACTTTAGTACGTTGTTCCGGACGTATACTTTCCGGTTCTGTTGAATATCATCGAAATGGGGTCAAAAGTCAAGGGACAGGAGCGAGATTTATTCCACTGCCATTAGTCTCATAACTTGAGTAATGATTCCTGGTATGTTGCAAAGCGTATCATAATCAATGCATTGCATGATTTTACTAACTTTTTAAATCTTTAAATCTTGTTGAATGTATGCCTCACCGGTTAAGAGCTGTATATTAATCACATTAGGCAGGCGGTCATGATGTTTTGTCTCTTCGGTGTATATACACTATATTATCAAAAGTATTACGACACAACAATGTTTTGGAGAAAATATCTTAATTATAATCGCGTCTAGTAGTTCGTCGGTTCACCTTTTGCTTGTGTGACAGCGGCAACACGTCGAGGCATACTATCAACCAATTCCCAGTAGATCCCGACAGGACTGTCTCACTATTTATTCTGCAAAGCTGGTACCAGAGTGGAGAGTGAAGACGGCCGTTGTGGTCGATTTCGTATCTGTCGCCCCAGTTCTTCCCAGAGGTTCTATGGGGTTAAGGTCAGGACTTTGTGCAAGCCAGTCTAACAATTCCACCTCATTTTCAAGAAAGCAGACCTGCACACGCCGTGCAGTGTGGGAGGGAGCTCGGTCGTGTTGGAAGATACAAAAGGGGTTATTCCATAATGCTGCCACACTGTTGGTTGGGCAGAATTATCCAGAACGTCGAAGTACACTTCAGAGTTCATGGTTGTGTGTATAATAACCAAAAGGCCGAATCCCATCCAGGAAAAGCAACTCCATACCATACCCTGATGGAGCCTCCGCCGCAACTAACGGTTCGAAGAACATAGTACGACGAAACTCGTTCACCGGGCTGATGCCAAATCCAAACACGACCGTCATCCGATAACGGGACTCATCACACTAAAGAGCAGCTTTCCAGTCGTCCACAATCCAGGAACGGCGGGAGACACACAACTCCAAATGTCGCTTCGCATTGGAGTGGTGTGTCTCTACCATAATAATCCACACTGTACAATTATCTTCGGATCGTTATGGTACCGATTCATTACAAGCATCATCCGATAACGGGACTCATCACACTAAAGAACCGTCATCCGATAACGGTACTCATCACACTAAAGAACAGCTTTCCAGTCGTCCACAGTCCAGGAACGGCGGGAGACACAACTCCAAATGTCGCTTCGCATTGGAGTGGTGTGTCTCTACCATAATAATCCACACTGTACAATTATCTTCGGATCATTATGGTACTAACCGATTCATTACAAGCATTTTGTGCTTCAGCAGCGTTGGAAAAAGCAAAGGAAGAACGGGATTTTGTAACATTTCCTACCATGTCTCTTGCGTCACGTTTCTTCAGTTTGTGCGGCCTTCCTGAACGTTTTCCCCCTGTAGTTGCACCGTCCTGCTTCCATCTCTTCACATCACTTACAGTCGATTTTGGTATGTTTAGTTTAGCTACAATGCTCCGTATGGAAACTTTCCTCAAATGACATCCTATGACCAGCCCACGCTGAAATTCGGAAAGTTCACGTCCACCCGGCATATCCGCTTCGAAATTACTGATAACACGACAGAACATAACAGCTTTAAGCTTTATGAACGTACCTTCCCACTGACAGCGCACTTTCCTGCACAAGCAGTTTTTGCACTTACGCAAATATTTGGTAGTGTCCGAATACGATTGGTAATATAGTGTAAATGCATTTGTCACAAAAAAGTCAGGAATAATGCATGAAATGAAGGATGTTGTTTCTGACTCAAGTAACATGCATTGAAATAATATCAGTGAGGCTACGTAACACAAACGATAAAGAGTGCGTTCACAAAAACAATTTATTGCGCAATTTCTGCGCACAGCAAAGTATCGTTGCAATAGACAAAATGGTAAATTCGGAGAATGTCCATTCCTCCGCATTTTAGTACCCGGTAACACCACGTCTGTGTCAAGGAACGTCTTGACATCTACGAGACATACTTGCAATGATATTATCAATGAGTGACTAGGGCAGCTCGTTCCGTATTACAGGCAACACGTCACGGTGGTCTACCAGTGTATTGGTGTATGGAACGTGGTTGTCCACACGTCGCTGTTCAGTGTCCCAAATTTTCTCAATAGGATTAAGGTCATGAGACCTCGAAAACAGCTGTGGCGATTCATTCCCATGATTTTCTAGCTCCTGAAACAGCTGTAGCGATTCATTCCCATGATTTTCCAGCTCCTGAAACAGCTGTAGCGATTCATTCCCATGATTTTCCAGCTCCTGAAACAGCTGTAGCGATTCATTCCCATGATTTTCCAGCTCCTGAAACAGCTGTAGCTATTCATTCCCATGATTTTCCAGCTCCTGAAACAGCTGTAGCGATTCATTCCCATGATTTTTCAGCTCCTGAAACAGCTGTAGCGATTCATTCCCATAATTCTTTAGCTCCTGAAACAGCTGTAGCGATTCATTCCCATGATTTTCCAGCTCCTGAAACAGCTGTAGCGATTCATTCCCATGATTTTCCAGCTCCTGAAACAGCTGTAGCGATTCATTCCCATGATTTTCCAGCTCCTGAAACAGCTGTAGCGATTCATTCCCATGATTTTCCAGCTCCTGAAACAGCTGTAGCTATTCATTCCCATGATTTTCCAGCTCCTGAAACAGCTGTAGCGATTCATTCCCATGATTTTTCAGCTCCTGAAACAGCTGTAGCGATTCATTCCCATAATTCTTTAGCTCCTGAAACAGCTGTAGCGATTCATTCCCATGATTTTCCAGCTCCTGAAACAGCTGTAGCGATTCATTCCCATGATTTTTCAGCTCCTGAAACAGCTGTAGCGTTTCATTCCCATGATTTTCCAGCTTCTGAAACAGCTGTAGCGATTCATTCCCGTGATTTTCCAGCTCCCGAAACAGCTGTAGCGATTCATTCCCATGATTTTCCAGCTCCTGAAACAGCTGTAGCGATTTATTCCCATGATTTTCCAGCTCCTCCATCAACGGTGACTGGTTGCATTGTCGTCGAGAAAACGGAAGGCATGTCCAGTAGCTGAGTTAAACAGTTCCCATTGGGCGCAATGATTTCGTTTCGGTACACTGAGGCATTCATGTCGCCTTGACAAACATAAAATGAAGTACGGCCATTAAAACACTCTTGTGCCCAGACCAGAACTGATTGCCGCTAGTAAGTGCGAACGCAATGGGCATAGTGTGGTCTGTGGTTGTATTCCTGTGTGCTGGATCTCCTCTACACATGTTCTCGTTGAGTATCAGGATAAGGAGCGAAATGGATTCGTTTGTGAAAAATACATGGTGCCACTCTGTAGTCCATGACATGTACTGTTGAACTCAGGTACATTTTTCACGGCGGTGAGCTGATGTCAATGCTATACATCTCAGTGGCCTCCTTTGCTCTGAGTGCCTACTCGTGAAGACGGTTTCGTACCGTTTGAGAACAAACTGTGACACCAGAAGCAGCTCGAAGTGACTCCTCGAGTTGGCTACTGGTGATACGAGGCCTTCTGCGGTCCCTTACCGTCAGGTAGCGATCTTGCCTCCTGGTGGTTATTTTCGGGCGGCTACTACTGGGTCTATCTGCAACATTTCCACGCCGCAGAAATCTTCTGTGCAGCAGGTTTACCACACTTTGCGAAACTCCTAAAGCAGCAGCCGCATCGATCTGCCGTTCCATGCCAACAGCCCCTATATCTGTTGACAATGCTTAATCAATCGTCGTCTGGACATAATTTCAGATTAATCCCACACTGAAGGCAATACAGTCAGCAAACTTCTAGACCAAGCTGTGAAACGACCCGCTTTCCATTTCTAGCAGGATGCTTTCATCGGAGCTCGCACGCACGTCACGTGATATGCTGTCATGATGCTGATTTACATATGATGTAGCTAGCTACCCGGGTTGATAAACTATCTCCAATAGTCGCTAAATTTTCATATTACCACGCTGTCCCTTCGAAACAGCAATATCCCTAACTTTTTTGACCATTGTAGTTCAGTGTAATTTCTATGAGAAGATAGGTTTTTCAACCATTCATTCGAATTTGACATGGCGCTCTCGATTTACAATTTGAAATTTTATCTTGCTGTTTACCCTGTTAGGCTTCCGAAGTGTATCCTCTGGCTGCAGTGGACGGCAGATTTGTTCACATTTCGGAAACGGGCTTTCCGTGTGCTACTGTACGTTATAAATAGTCCTGCACCAGTAGAGTGAAAGTCAAATTTTTGATGTTTGAAGTCAACTTTTGCATCGTAATGGTAAAGTCAGGAATACATATTATACATCATTTTAAAGGAAATTTTATGCTGAATACAAATATTTTTACAGAATGTTATTACCAGTAATAGAAGTGAAGTTACAAGCAAAAGTACAGCATCTAGTCATAAAAAGCAACAAATAGTGGAATTTGTGAAACTAGTGTACAATGCATTTAACGTAAAATTACTGTACAGTACATTATTGACACTTGCAGGACACTTGAAATAACTTACCAACAAGCAAAATATGCTTTAATATTCAATTGGATAACAACGGTTTCTTAATAACAAAGTGCACCTTCTTGACATGGAACTAATGAGCTTCTCTAGTTGTCCATTGGTGATAACATGGTTCCATACAGCTCTTACAGACTCAGTTAACTTTAAGTAAGTCTGTAAAGGCCGTATGGCACCGTGTTATCACCAATGGACAACTAGAGAAGCTCATTAGTTCCATGTCAAGAAGGTGCACTTTGTTACTAAGTAACAGTGGTTATCCAATTAAATATTAAAGCGTACTTTGCTTGTTGGCCAGTTATTTCAAGTGTCCTGCAAGTTTCAATAACGTACTGTACAGCAATTTTACGTTAAATGCATTGTACACTAGTTTCACAAATTCCACTATTTGTTGCTTTTTATGACTAGACGCTGTACTTTTGCTTGTAACTTCACTTCTATAAATGGTAATAGCATTCTGTAAAAATATTTGAATTCAGCATAAAATTTTCTTTAAAATGATGTATAATATATATTCCTGACTTTACCATTACGATGCAAAAGTTTGACTTCAAACATCAAAAATTTGACTTTCAGTCAACTGGTGCAGGACTTTTGGCCACGACTGTATATTCACGGTGAGATTTTCTAGGTTTCTTCACTCGCTGTTTCGAATTTGACATAACGCTCGTGATTTGCAATTTCAACTTTGATGTTTTCGTTTACATTTAAGACCGTGGCTCTCCGCGTGTTCTTAAGCGCAGTAAATAGTTCCATTATTTGGAAAACAATAGTTTTTCGATTCTTTTGGAAAGGAAATATATTTCAGTGAAACGCAAATTGAATACAAGAAATGAAATGTGAGGAAAATATAAATTTTGTCGCATTTCATTTCATTAAAGTTTAACATTTTTATTCCTCCGTTCGCGCATTCTACCGCATCATCTTAAGGATTTATTTATTTTATCTTGATGAAGTCTTGACCCTCCAGCACTCTACAGTAGAACACTACTGCCTATTAAGAAACTCTTTGCAAATGTGATCGGAACTAATATCATGATTAGCAATGCTGCAGAAGATCATGATTTTATTTCATGCATTCCAATCGTGCCATCTGGCGTTTCATTTTAGTTTTAATGCCTACAATTTCCTTGTTGTTCTCAGTTTTGCTATGAGTATCAATAAGTCATAGATTCAATCCTTTAAAAGTCGCACTCAACCTGCAAAATTCATTCTTTTCCTATTCCCAGCTCTATGTTGGTTGCTTTCGAGTTGGTTAGAATTTTTGACTGGTAATTTAAAGATAATACAAAATTCCTTATTTTAAACCGGAGCAGTCAATTTTTTTTGAAATTCCTTTGCTTTTCTTTCAAAACCTTCTTTACTCACAATTTTGGAAGATGGGTTGAGCTGATAAAAGATCATGTTTGTTACTTCAGCTTTCATCAAGAGTTCATTATGTTTCTTACAATCGACAGACATATCATTTCAGGGTTTTGAACTTTGCAGTTTAACCAACGTCTTCAGAAATGTTTTCCGCACTATCGAAGTAACTTTTCTTTTATTGGTTTTGATAGAATAAGTACAATGAAAAAAAGAAATGAGTTCGCTGGAACAATTAATCTGTAAATTTTCTGACGGAAAAGACAATTTTTTAGTTTTTAATGACGATGTTTAATGTTTAGAAAGCATAGCATTTAACAAGGTGGGAGCAAGGCGCGATAGAGAGGAAGTTTGGACAATGACGTTACGAAGTGAGCATCAGAAGTGCAGGATGAGTAGAACCTTGTAATCTGCTGACCTTGATTCAGTGAAGTTTTCTGGTTTTTCTGAAAGTTAAATACTTCAAACGTGCATGTCGCCCCGGTTCCTGAGTAGTCAGAGGCGCGAGCTTTTGGCGAATCTTTCAACTTGTGCCGTGGTTTGTGTCACGGATAAGGCACAGCTGGTGTGTTCGTCCTACGGCGCCAATTCTCTCCGTGGAATCAGCGACAGAAAATTAAGGACATGTGGTTCCTTATAGCCGTAGATATTCATTGCGGTCGTTAAACCCCCACAAAAACGTTTGCTCGTTGCATGCAAACTGAAATTGTTTGTTGCATATGAAATATCCGATTTTGGTAGACTCGTGAAGTTAGCAGGTAATTTAGGAAGTAACACACAGGGTGATGTGACTTGTGATGTGTAAATGTAACCAAATGTGATACTAAGGATATTAGTATCATTTGATCAAAACGTCTTATAGAAATATATAATATTAGCATTACACAACTTAACAAGAAGTGTGTATGTTTGTGAAAAAACTCTTCACACGTTATTCTTGAGCAGCCAAGGACATTTATGTACGTTGAAGCATACTACATCCAATGTATGAGAGCAATAATATCTGCGACCATTTGCAATAGGCTGACTTATTACTGAGATAGTAGTATCTGCGATCATCTGCTACAGGCAGACTTTTTCTTTTTTTTTCCTTTTCCTTGGATAAATATTTAATATGCTAGAATTTACGTAGTGATTACATTATACACAATCTACCAACAAGTAATTGAACACCTGTGATAGCAAAGGTAAACGAAGTTTATTTACCTTCAATAGTTGGTGGAGCCTCCACAAGCGGCGATTACAGCTGCGACCCTCCGGGGCATACTCTCAACCAGGCGTTGTACGAGGGCTAGCGGTATTTTCTTCCACTCGGCTTGGAGAAGACAGGTCAGTTCCTTCAACGATTTCGGATGGTGGGGGCACCCCTTAAGTCGACGCTCCAACAAGTCCCAGAGGTGCTTGATAGGGTTAAGGTCCGGGCTCTGCGCAGGCCAGTCCATTCGATTAACCCCATTGTCACCATACCAAGCCATGGTGGACCTCGCAACATGACAGGTGGCATTGTCATCCTGAAAGTAACATGGGTCTACCCCGTAAAACTGCCACAACTTAGGAAGCGCATGGTCATCCAGAATGGTGCAGTAGGTCTCGGCGTTGAGTCTACCAGGAATTGCGACCAAGGGTCCCGTGCCATACCAGGAGGAACACCCCCATAGCATAATTCCACCGCCGCCAAACTTCACAGTTGGCACAATACATTCCGGCAGGAGGCGTTCTCCAGGCAGACGCCAAACCCAGATCCTGCCATCCGAACGGTAGAGGGTGAACCTTGATTCGTCGGTCCAGAGAACCTGTTTCCACTGTTCAACGTTCCACTGTCGACGTTCTTTGCACCACGTTAGCCGAGCAGCGCTTTTGGACTTGGTGATCAAAGGCTTGTGGGCTGAAGCACGTCCATGATAACCGAGCAGATGGGCTTCCTTACGGATGGTATTCATCGAAAGAACCCGGATGCCTGTTGAAACTCCTCGCAGATGTGGCCTATCGATTTGGTGCGGTTCTTCCGAATTTCTCTGGCCAGCACCCGTCGGTCTCTAACTCCCAGTTTTGTGGGTCTGCCGGGTCGGGGCACATTCCTACAGTCACCTCTCGTCTTCCAGTTGCCAATCACGTAGGCCACTGTCGATTTTGGGTACTTCAACCTGGATATGTCACGTATGGATCGGCCATTTCTGTGATACCCGACGATTACACCTTTCTCGAAATCAGAGATTTCCGAACTGCGTGGCATCTTGCATGCGACTGGTTGCGTTGTTGTTTGCCACACGATATTTAACGGCGGCGGCCGTGACGTGTATCAGGACCGCAGATATCGTCGATTGCAGGGGTGTCCAATTACTTGTTGGTAGATAGTGTATATATATATATAGGGAAGAGAGAGAAAGGAAAAGGAAAAAAAAAGGAAAAAGTCTGCCTGTAGCAGATGATCTCAGATGCTACTATGTCAGTAATAAGTCAGCCTATTGCAAATGGTCGCGGATATTATTGCTCTCATACATTGGATGTGGTATGCTTCAACGTACATAAATGTCCTTGGCTACTCTAGAATAACGTGTGAAGAGTTTTTTCACAAAATACACACTTCTTGTTAAGTTGTGTAATGTTAATATTATATGTAAATTTAAACCGTCTAGTCTGCTGTCTGCACAGGTCATTTTCTCAGTAGCATTAGTTTGAAGGGGATTGTGCTACAGTGAGGGGGGATGATAGATCAAGATAAATTCGTCGCATTTTCTCATGAGTGTAACTTGGACAACGTTCATTAGAGTAAGCTCACATCAATACAGCATTTAGGGAAGGTATATTGTATAAAAAAATTCTGAAATTCACTAGCCACTTTCCGTTATTTCTTTCGTGAATTAACGAGGCATATTTCTGATACAACCTTTTCCGTGAAAGGACAGAAAGAAACCCGAATTTAACGGATTTTTCGTACCACGGAAAAATTCTGAATTTTCAGAAAGCTTTCCGCAGTTCCTTTCGTATATTAACGGAAAAACTCCGTTCTCACTTTTTCCGTATCCGTATGACGAGAAATTACCGGTAATAGGAGCGATAGGTGAGAATACTTCAGGTTTGATTAACTTTTAAATTTAAATCGTTTGTCGAATTTTGAAGTTCTGTAGCGAGATTGGATATTGTGAATAGCATACCGCATGGATTTTGTTTATTGTGGCACAAGATATTTCTTCTCCTCTGCCCTATTTTGTTCAACAGCTATTTAATATATATTTGGTTACCACATGGTTATACGATGTCTATGTGTCAGTCTTTGGATAACTTTAGACAAAAGCTATTATTGCTGTCAAGAGTAAATTTTATATTTAGGAGTTTTTTTTTGTGTGAAATAATACTATAAAAAAGTACATTTCACCTTTTTTTAAAGATAACTGAAAGTTTTTGCCAGTTTAAAAACATCAAGTTGCAAAGTATTTTGTTGCTTCGAAAATTCACGATGAAAAATGCTTAATTTGTGAAAAGCCCATTTACAGGAAAGAAAAAATTACAAACCTACTCAGAAAAGTAATAAGCTCCAACAGAAAATAAAATGACTAAACCACTCGTATTAATAACAAAAAAAAAAAAAAATCATTGTCGCGAAATTTGTTTTGCGATGTACGTGACATGAATTTCTGGGTGTCTGTGTCTCAGTTGTTAAAGGCGTGCGTTACCTGTTCAACCAGCCTAAGCGGTGCGGGCTCAATCCTGACTGGTGTGGGAGGATTATCTGAGGAAAAAGCTGAAAAATGCAGTATCGTCGGTTTTGCGGAATTTCAGTTTAAATACGGAAAGAACCTAAAAATGGATTTTTCTGAAATAAACGGAATTTCTGACTACGGAAAATCTGTGAAAATACGGAAATTATAATAAACGAGCACTTTTAAAAACGGAAATTTTTGAAAAATACGTATGCCTACCGGCAGCTTTGCTGCACGTTATTTTCAGAAAATTTTCGTGAATTTACAACACTTATTTTTTACAGTGTACTGTTAGTGAGCTCAAAGTGCAGCGTTGGGTTTCTAATCCTGTTCGGCAATATGATCTTCGAAAATGAACCACGTGGTAGACTAGAAGGAGCTGCCGATTATGCTGAATTATAAATTTTGATTGAATCCGATCCACGTCAAATGGTACTAGACCTTGTCGAAAAACTTGAAGTACAGTTTGTAACCATTTCCTGACATTTAACTGCCAGGTATTGCCAAGGCAAACATGCAGTTCCAAGAACTCGATATTATGCACAGAAAACTACCCACTAAACAGCCTACGTTAGTCAGTCGCCATGGGCCTATACTTCTCCATGATAGCGCGAGACCACAGGTTGCATGCCATGCGATCCATAAGCTGTACCCGTTGAAGTACGAAATTTTACCTCATCCGCCATATTTACCTGATCTGTCCCCTTCGGGGTATCATTTCTTCCAGCACCTGGACACATTTATACAGGGTAAATCATTTCCCAATCAAACACCCGTTGAAACCGCATTCCATGACTTTGTCGCATACCGAATCTCGGCACTTTTTCACGACGTCATGAAGAAGCCTGTATCTCGTTGGCAAAGTGCAAAAGTGTGGGTGGGAATTATTATTATAAGAAAATTGATTTTGCATTGTGTTTTACGTCTTTGAAGTTTCCGTCAATATTCCGACATTTCATGTGCAACAACCTAATGCATTTGGAATATTTTCATTTCATTCTTTTAAGAAAAGGATTTGGTGTCATCGATCCTAAAAGGAAAAGAGATGGCGCGTTATGGCGTTCTTTTGTGTGACTCAAAATAATATTGACACTAGCAATCTCGTTTCCTTGCTTGGATTCAGAGTGCCTTATGTTGCTAAAATAAGAGTGCCTTCTGGATTGAGAGTTTGTTTCTGTTGTTCCAACACAGAGGACAGAAATCTGATCTTCCGTTGTTTGATGTTGCTTCCTACGTAAAAGACATAGACTTTGCGACGCATTAAAAAGCTTTTAGAGCTCCTTAAGACTCATTGCTGTCTGATTGCTGTATCCTTTTTGGATGTAATTCATATTTTTTATGTGTACAAACTACATTTCAGCATAACTCCCTCAGTTTTTATTTTTTGTCAATGCTTCAAAAAGCCTATTTATGTAATTGTGTTACGGATGTTGGAGTTACATAACGAGGTTTTGTCTTAAATGCAAAAAAATCTGTCAGCAGTGTAGCAACTGTTGCATGCAGCAGCGCTCAGCGGCGACTTCAAGAACTAATAAACTGCGCAGCAGAATTTGACGTGCGGCAGCGGATATCTTGAAACATTAACCCGTAACCGGTGAGGTGGGGTTTGGTAAACTCTAACACACAATTTCCCTTCTATAGAAAAATTTAATTTGTAAAACACCCTAAATTGAAATTGCGAGCAAGTGATGAATTATAACGATATAAATATATACACTGAAGAGTAATTGAATTAGAGACAGCTGGTGTTACCCAAATGTGGCGCTGTGGGTGACCCTGTAAACGGAAACGACATGACGTATGTAGCAATCCGACAATATAAGGAGTGATGCGACGGGAATCAGTAAGAATCGGACGCAGTATGGGTAAGACGAAGGATCTAAGCGCATTTGATTGTGGGCAAATTGTCGGGGCCCGACGAATGGGTCACTCCATCACGGAAGTCGTGCAGGCACTGGGATTTTCACGAGCCACTGTGTCACGGGTGCACCGTGAGTACATCGAATCCGGTAAAACCATCCCTGCAAGGGCCAACTGCCGTAGACAACAGCGTGTGGATGAGCGGGGTCATCGTCGGCTAGCTCGCATTGTAACAGCGGAAAGACGGGCCACAGTGTAAGAAATCACTGGGCAATTTAACGCTGGTGCACAAAAACGTGTAAGCAGCCACACCATCCAGAACCATCTCCTCGCTATGGGGTACAGAAGCCATTGTCCCACGAGGGTACCGCTGCTGACCGCACATCACAGGGTGCAAAGATTAGCATGGGTGCGGGAACATCGCCACCGGACCCTAGACATGTGGGAAAATGTTGCCTGGACTGATGTGTCGAGATTCACGTTGGTACATGCGGATGGCAGGATACGAGTACGGCGCAAACCACATGAAGCGATGGATCCTTCTTACCTGCAGGGTACTCTTCAAGCTGGTGGGGTTGGCATTCTCGTCTGGGGACTGTTTACGTGGACTGGAATTGGAGCCCTGGTACGTGTAACATCGTCCCTCACAGGTCAACGTTACCAGGATATCCTGGACGACCGTTTGCTCCCGTTTGTGTGAACATTCCACTGGGGACTTCATCCCGCAACAAGACAATGCACCGTGCCATCGCTCCCGAATTGTATCCGAATGGTTGGATGAACACTCCACCGACGTGACCTCGCTTTCTTGGCCAGCTAGGTCACCTGACCTCAATCCCATCGAGCACATCTGGGATGCCATCGAGAGAGATGTTCGAGGCTCTGACCCCCTCCATCAAATCTTCGTGAATTGTGGGAGCTTGTTCAGGGGTCGCTGCTTTGAACACTCTAATATCTATATCTATATACACTGAGTGGCCACTTTATTATGACCACCTGACAGTTTTAAGCAAATGAGCTATGGCTGCACGCTGTTGCCGCCAGAGGGCGAGGCTAGTATGAAAAAGGAAAGCTTAGTGCTTGCGACAGTAGTAGGAGTGATTTTTGGGTGACGAGATGGGTAAAAAATGCGATTTGACGGACTTTCAATGTAGGATGATTGTAGGAGCTCGGAGCCATGTGCGAGCATCACCGAAACCATCGCATTCGTGAAATGTTCCAGAGCAGCTTTTGTTAAAGTGTTTAAAGACTGGACTGTCAGCCAAAAAACTAGGTCTCTACGTGCAACGCGTGGTCGTCATCGACTAGTGACTGCTCGGGCGGAACGGAGAGTGTCCAGATTGGTAACATACAAGAAAAGGGCAACAGTGCAGCAAATTACAGACCATCTTAATCAAGGGTCCCCTCAAATGATCTCTGCACGCACTGTTCGCCGTACACTGCATCGGATGGGATATGGCAGCCGAAGGCCTGTTCGAACACTTTGCTGTCTGCAGTTAACAAGAGGAAACGTCTTCAGTTCGCACAGGAGCACAAGGATTGGACAGTCGATAATTGGAAACAAATTATGTGGTCCGATGAATCACGTTTTCAGTTGCACCCTGCCGATGGCCGGGTTAGAATTTGGAAGAAACAGCACGAAAGCATGGACCCCAAATACATTGCTACAACCCTTCAAGCTGGTGGAATAACGTTATGGTTTGGGAAATGTTTTCCTGGCATGCTTTGTGCCCTTTAATTCGTGTTGATCAACGTCTGACTGGCACATCATATCTAAACATCGTTGCGGACCAAGTGCATCCTGTCATGTGGATGGTTTATCCCAATGGCGATGGCTACTTTCAACAAGATAATGCGTTCTGCTATAGTGCTCGTATTGTACAGGATTGGTTTCAGGAACATGCCGGTGAGTTTACTTTGCTTAGGTGGCCCCCACAATCCCCAGATCTCAACCCCATTGAGAATTTGTGGGATGAAGTTGAACGAGCCATCAGGCAGCTGGATCCACAACCCTGCAATCTCACACTCCTGCAAAGTGCTATTCATCAAGCATGGTCTCAGATTCCACAAACCACCTATCAACATCTCGTGGAATCCATGCCACGAAGAATCGACGCAGTATTAAAGTCAAAAGGTGGCCCAACGAATTACTAAAAGGGTGGTCATAATAAAGTGGCCACTGAGTGTATATCAGGGTGATTCAGATAAGCGTGTTCAAACTTTTGGAAGGGGTGGGTTGCACAAAGACAAATCGGAATCACATAGCAATGCAGGGTCGGAAACGCCATCTTCATCTGCTAGTGTATAGAGAGGACGAGAAATGAAAGAGCAGCACGTAGGAGAACAAAATGTTTTTTTATTACTCACAATGCATTGAGGTTACAGAAGGTGTTCAAAGTTGCGACCATGAGCTGTAACACACGCTTGACATCGTCGGCGCATGGAATCACATACATTTTGGAAAATTCTTGGCGTGTCTCTGACTTCCGAAGCGGCTACAGCGATGCGTGCTACAAGGTCCTCATCACTTCAAAGGGGATGTCGTACACCACTCCTTTTATGTAACCCCAGAAGAAGTAATCAAGGCATGTCAAATCCGGCGATCTTGCAGGCGAATGAACGGGACCACCACGCCCGATCCACTGATGTCCAAATGTCATGTTTAAGTGATGACGAACGTCATTGCTGAAATGGGCGGGAACCCCATCGTGCTGGAACCACATTGCGCGGCGCAACGACTGAGGGATCTGTTGTTCGTTCAATAGCTCTGGCAAGACGTCCTCCAGAAATATCCTTTAGCTTCTTCTGTCCAGACTTGGAGGCATGGGGTATGGACCAATTAAGTGGTCCCCAACAATGCCGGTCCAAACATTAACAGCAAAACGGTTTTGTGCAGCACGTGATCGTACAACATGAGGGTTCTTCACCACTCATACATGTGCGTTATGTGCATTGAAGCAACCTTCCCGTGTAAAAGGCGGTATACTGAAAGAACGTATGAGCAGTCTCGCGGCCAAACAGCGCCATCTACCGCATGAAGATGGCGTTTCCGACCCAGCATTGTTATGTGATTCCGATTTGTCTTTGTGCAACCTACACCTCCCAGAAGTTTGTATACGCTTAGCTGAATCACCATGTATATATACAGGGCATTCAAAAAGTCTTTTCGCAGTGGGTATCCTTAGGTTATACGGAAATCCAACAAATGTATTATACAAACGCATATGATTTACTCACTTACTTTCAGGAAGTACTGAAACTGTCGTCCTTCATTTGAAAGACATAAGCTAATTGTTTTACACATGTTTACAAACGCATCAGCGAGTGTCAAAAGTCCGTCGCAGCAAAACTGTATTAAGGCTATTCCATTTCATTTTGATAGCGCTACAGTCAAAATTTTTGAATTAAGTAACTTATATGCTTAATTTCAGTTTCTGTTGTTTTCTTGATAACACATCAAGCTTCAGAATATGTTTCACAGCAACGCCAATTTTTACAAGCCTGTGATGAGTTGGAAGTCTTCAAAATGTGGATGTTGTTTTCATCATTGCCCCTCGAAAGGGAGGAGCCGCCCCGGTGGCGCAGTGGTCTAAGGCGTTGACCTCTGATCATTCGTCCCTAAGGGGTCCGGGTTCGAATCCCGGTCAGGCATGGATGTTGTGTTTGCCTTACGGCACTGGCTCTCTCCCTTCTCTGGAACCAGTGACCCTAAATTAGGGACGGGCGACTGCTTATAGCCCATTTGAGTTGCTCACGGTGGTCGTTAAACCTCCAATCAAAAAAAAAAAAAAAAAAAAAAGAAGGACACTCTCTCTTTAATTTGCATGACAAATCATTTTTCAGTCCGCGGGCACCAGTATCAACAAATTCCACAGCGCGCATTTTTCTTTGAAAAACAGAATTTTTTTTTTTTTTTTTTTGCTTTTCAAAAATATAACGTAAATAAAACCAGGTCGAAATCGAATCAGGAATACCTTGACCTGACCCGTTGACCCGTGACACGTTTCCATCTCTGCTTACCCTCTCTGTCTCCCGCTCGAAAGAAGACGCTCCTGTCGTAAGAAGAAGTTGACTGTTGTTAATTGTTAAGCTCGAATTGTCACTTGAAGCTTTTCTGCGAGCTCCACCAACGACGGGAAATAGAGGGAGAGGGGTGGGGTGCTTTTGCCCGGTGTGTGGTCCCACGGTCCCTCAAAGAATGGCTTTTCCCAACAGACCTGTTGAGCGCCTTTTTTAACTGAAGGCGAATTTCTGGCTGCTGTTCGCACACAGAACAACCAAACACTATTTAATTATATTTTAAATATTTCCATATAACAGCAAAATAGAATCCTAAACGTATCCTCAATATTCTGGTTTCAAATGGATGCACTCAGGATCCGCAGAACAAAAAAAGTTGTTGATTCATGAGTTCCACACTGAAGCACTGGTCTCAGATTCTTAGTTGTACGGATTTCACTTAATCTAGGGTCAGAATGTTTATATACTGATACAGTCGTCAGAGGAGAAGTTTGTTTTTCATAGGCCCTATGATTTGTGCAGTTCGATAAAATATACTATATTGACAAAAGTCACCGGACATCTAGAAGAGAAACACAACATAGCATTTATTGACATACATTAGTACGGTGTCGGTCCATCTTTGGCTTTAATGCATACACTGACCCTTTGAGACATGCTTTCGACAAGGTTTTGGAACACACCGATAGGTACGCGCTTCCATTCAGTACATAATGCTGCCGCTAACTGTTGCTTACTAGTAGGCCTTGGTTCCGAACTTCTTATGTGGCGCTCTAATTCATCCCATTGGCGCTGTATGGGATTAAGATCAGGGTTCTGTGCTGGCCAGTGCACAGACGATGCGGAATTATCGTCAAACCACGCCGTAACAGTCCTTGCTTTTATGGCTTGGTGCATTATCCTGCTGGTACCAACAAGACTCGGTTCCATAGTATTGCCACAGAGTTGGTAAAGTATAATTGTTCAGAATATCGAGGTAGACGTGCTGCTTAACAGGTTTGTCCACGATAACCAATGGGCCGGGACCATACCACGTAAGACACTCCTACACGAGTACACTGCCAGCTCTGAACATGACCGTAGGCACAGTAAACTGTGGTAAATAGCGTTCCCCCGGCTGCCGCGATACCAACACACGGCCATCAGACTGATGGATCGTATATCTGGATTCATCAGTCCATAGGACCCGATTCCATTGATCTACGGTCCACGATAAATGTTCTTTACACCATGCTAAACGGCGAGTGGCATTCCGAGTGGAGATGAAATGCTTATTAGCAGCTGCACGACCACGGTAACCCATGGAATGAAGTTCTCTGCGAATGGTACGTGTACATACCGAGTTCCAGCATTGTTACTCACTTGAACACTGAGGTCTTGTGCAGTACTCCGTCGATTAGCTGTAATGACTCTCCTGATGCTTCGACGTCCTCTATCACTGATTTTCTTTTGTCTGCTGGTACGTTTTGCTGTATCAGGCACGCCATGTGTCTTCCACTTATTCAGTACATTCAAAACAGTTGACATGGGTTTGTTTAAACGCCTCTCGGTTTCGCATATGGACAACCCACTAATACACTGGTGTGCAAAAATTAAGGACGAACAGGAGAAATTAGCATAACAGCGAAACGAGCAGGCAGAACGGACAGAAAGACCACTCAGGTGATAGACTAGGGTCCGGTACGGTAGGGCATGCGCATATATGCAGCATGACGTGGGGGAGTCGGATGGGTATAAAGCACACGGGCGGTGTACGCTCAGCAATTCGGTGAAAGCTATTGCACGGTGTACATCGGTTTGAACTACGTCGAGTTGCTGCCACCGTGTGATATGGCCAACAGGCAATCCAGTAGACGACATGTGGGTGACTTTACCCGAGGTCGCGTCATTGGGGAGTTGGAAGAAGGTCGAAGTGTTACTAGTGTGGCCGAGGAGTTCGGGATCGCTCACAGCATCGTTTCACTAGCTTGGAGAGCATTTCAAACGACAGGAACAGCTGTCCGAGAGTTTAGCAGTGGTCGTCCAGGAGCAAACACGGCGGCGGACGACCGGTATATTGTCCTACGGCGAGAAGAGACAGGCGGCAGACCGCAAGAGAAATCGCAAGGCACATGCAACAGACAACTGGACGTCCGTTATCGCGTTTTACCGTGGCCAGGAGGCTGCACAAAGGTGGTCTATTTGCACGTCGACTAATACGGTGTGTGCCATTAACGTCTGCTCATCGGAGACGGCGGTTTATGTGGTGCCAGGAACACAAGAACTGGACACATCAACAATGGGGTCGAGTTCTCTTTACGGATGAGAGCCGATTTAGTCTGACGAGCAATTCTGGACGTATACACATCTGGAGAGAGCAGGGAACACGCAATCACACCTCCAACGTAATCGAAAGGGATCGGTTTGGAGGTGGAGGAGTTCTCGTTTGGGGCAGTATCATGCTTGGTAGCCGTACTGACCTCCATATTTTCCAAGGAGGTTCAGTCACTGGTGTCCGCTATTGTACCGAGGTTCTCCTGCCTCACGTGCGTCTGTTTAGAGGTGCTGTGGGTCCTGAGTTCCTCTTCATGGACGACAACGCTACACCTCATTGTACAGTGGCTGTCGCAGAGCTGTTGGAGAGTGAAGATAGTCAACGCATGGATTGGTTCGCAAGGTCCCCGGACCTAAATTCAATCGAACACGTGTGCAACTTTCTCGGCAGACGCTTGGCAGCACGTTACCAGCCGCCAGCTACGATTCCGGAGCTGCGATTGGCGCTACAAGAGGAATGGGCCGCGATTCCTCAACAGCTCCTTGACAACCTCGTCCTCAGCATGGACAGACGTTGTAAATCCTGCAACGCAGTCAGGGGTGATCCTATCGCCTACTAAAGACTGGATTTTTCTTGGCAGCCGCCTGTCACATGGTCGTTTCTGTCTTCTGTCCAGTTGTACTCGAAGCTACCTTTTCAATAAAGTGCCTTTGTATCCTTTGGATTCCTTGTTTGGACGGTTTTGCTCACTTGTCCCATATTCGTACATCTTGGAGATCTTATGGTATGATTTGAGTCCATGTGGAGCACTTCTGCACGACGTTACATTCGAAAAACCGTCTCGTCCTTAATTTTTGCACGCCAGTGTATAACACCCAACAATCTTTCCTTTCTCAGAGTCAGTTCTCTCCTGCCGCGACATTTTCACTCATCCTCACAGTGCAATATGATCGTGGTCAGCTGCAGGCTTGTTTTTATAGCTTTTTCAGCTGTACCGCGCATCTGAACAACGCAGCGGATCCGGTCATTTGCTTTCGAAGGGGTGCCCGGTAACTTTTGTCAATGTGTTTATATTATAATTTGTAGCGCTTTTTTTTCTTTCGCCGCCGATTTGACTTTAAATAAATCATTATTAAGAACATTTTATATTACGTTAAAGCACATAAATTTTGCAATAGCATTTAACATTTTGAAACTTCGTTTATATGTTTTTTACATTTAAATTTTTTCTTAAGGCCATCCTTAAGAAAAACATATAACCGAGGTTTCTCTGTATGATCCCCTGGAAAAACGTATAGCCGATGTTTCACTGTATGTTGTTATACAGCACTTCCCTTTGCTAGTATGCGTAATGCTGGATAAAATTTATAAAATGATTTCGTTTCTTTTTTGTACGGGTGCGTACTATAAGCAGTCGATGGGCTATAAGCAGTCGTTGGGCTAAAAGCAGTCGCCCAACCAGAGGGTCACTGGTTCCAGGGAAAGGAAAATGCCAGTGCCATAAGACAAGCACAACATCCATGCCTCAACGGGATCCGAGCTCTGGCCCATCTTAGACGAATGGTCAGAAGCCATCACTTCCACTGCGCCACCGGATTGAGATCCTTGCACAAGCAGATAATTATAAAATTTTTGCGAATCGCTTTTACGAAGCTGAGCCCCAACAATAGAACCTATTGATGTGTTGAAATAAATAAGTATTTATCTCATGACACTGTTTAAAAAAATATAAAATTGCCAGCATTTACTCAAGGAACGCTTCTAGCATAGTAAATCCGTTTATCTTCATGGTGTAATATGCACAAAGTTTTGCCAAGATTTCACACTCACTGGGAGGCCTTGAAAAAGCCTCCCATAGTGTGGGAGCTGACCCATGTCCTGTTTGGACAGTTTGCGTATACGGGGTTTCTTTTCAGATATTATTAAATATGTGTCATGTGATGTTTTTCATTTTGGGTACGCGACCGAAAGGTCGTCAGTTTTTTTTCAAAATGGACGCCAAATATGGTATATGGTTTTGAACGTATAACAGCATTTAGTTCGAAATGTGGCCAAGTTTGGTATTAAATGAAAGCTCTTATTCATGGGAATGCAACTAACCACACCTTATTTACATGTTGTATCATACATTTGAGCGAAATACAAAATATTGTCTGAGCCACAACAGATATTTTCTTTATTATGTATATTGCAGCAGTTTGCTGTACATACTTGTCTTGGAGACCACACATTTTTCGATGGAACTTGCTTATGCATAATTTTTCATGTTTAATGACGTGTCTTTGTGCAATTGTGTGCTTCTGACGAGTGAGTCCTATGATGCCTCCATAACCTTTTGCGGGTTTGTTATAGACCTGCTCAAAAGCTTGTTCCATTCCAACACTACTAAACTTTCTGGTTCCGCGTTGAACAACATAGCTGCCCTTCTTGAATGACGCATAAATGTTATGATGCAGTTCTTCCAGTTTCTTGCTATCTTCAAGATATACAGACCCCCATCTTGCGTAATTAATTTTTCCAAATGCAAAGAACAAAGGAAGTGCTCTTTGAAATGCACACATATGTAAGTCCCAGTTCCCCTTTTGGTCTGCCCATATCATGTTGCTAAATATTGGAAACATATGATTCAGAAACGTTTTCCAATATCGGAACAATTTTGACTTCCTGCTTACCTTTATCGATAAATTTCTCAAATTCTTTATCTAGTGTTTCCATATAAGACTGCATGCTTGCCTAACCTGTTTTCCTGCCTCAAACCCATCTTCTTTGCAGAACAGTTGTAGTAACTTTACCTCTTCAAATATAGCTGAAAACTTCTGGATATCTGCATTCTCCTCAAAAAGCTCTATCAACTGTAGACGATTGATGGCTTCTGCAAATAGAGTTAATCCTCTTACTCCTCGAGCATAATGACTGCCACTGATAACACTTTCTACAACTTTTGACCCAAATGTTTCAGTTTCAATTAGCGCTTCCTCGGCTCCACCATCATCGAGGTAAAGACCAACACAGTTCATTAAAACTTTGCATATATGGAATGATCCAAGTCCCAAGAAATTGTTTTTAAACTGATTTGGAAACCACAACTGTATTTCCTTGGCAAGGCGGTACGATCCTTCATCACACCATTAGGAACCATCATCTTGCTGAACTTGTGACATTGCATCTTGAAAATTTACCATTGTCGTATGTATAAAAAGAGGATATATTAGTTGCAGGATGAGGTAGAATTGGGGTGTAAGATATGTTCGTCTTAGGTAAGACTTTGGTAGTAACCAACGACTTGAAGGAACTCCAAGAAGGTACGTCAGTTATCTCTAGAAAACCAAATTCAGGAATAGATGTCTCTCGAAAAAAAACGAGCAAGATACCAAGCACGATCTATCTGGGCTGCAATCTTTGCTGGCTCACTTGTGAGTTCCTTACTACACGGGGCAAAGTCTTCCGAAATTTCACCACGGGTCTTGGGTTTGAAACATCTGATAAGCTCCTGATAACTCAACTTTCCATCAAATGTTTTTTTCCTTTTATCAAATGAAAAGTCAGTCAAAGTAATTGTAGGCTTGGTTTGTGGGAAGTTGTCGCTATCTTGAAAGATAACCAATACTGTGTCATGTGTTCTGCCTATACCAGATGGTGTATCTTCTTCCTTATCAAAGTTATCCATTGATGCTTTAATATGTTTGTTTGGCAAAATAACAGGATCGAGTGGAACACGATGTCCTTCTCCAAGAGTCACAGTCCTACATGCTAGTGCATAGTCTTGTCGCTCTAAAGTATCATAGCTGGCACAAATTCCAAGGTGGTTAAATGCTGTAATCAGTAACTTCGATCGACATGTTTCATGGATTGCTTGAGCAGTGCTTATATGTAACGGAGTTTTCTTTCTGCCACCATGCACAGTATTGAAGACTATCTGAAAGACTGTATCACACTTCCTTTGCAGTTCCACTGACTTCTTACATCCTGGTATAAGGTAGCTAAAAAATGCATCCCATGATTTTGGACGAGTATCTTGGTACTTGTTCAATGACGTTTGCAAGTCTTGTTCATCACAAAACTTATCATCCAGTTGAAAATTATATTCTTTGCATTCCTCCCGTAAAATTTCAGCTGCTGATTTTACAATATTAGTTGATCGTATCTTGTCTACAATGGACACTGTTTCAGTACCTGATGAAAAAACTAACTGTGATTTCTTTCTTTCTTTTGGATAAGAAAACATAATATGTTCACCGTAGTGGTTTATCAATAGCTCTTTTAGATGTTTATTACTGATTGGGTCTTCAAGTTGGTCTCCAATACCAGTATGTAGAGCAAACTGCCGCAATATACATAATAAATAAAATATCTGTTGTGGCGCAGACAATATTTTGTATTTTGCTCAAATGTATGTTACAATATGTAAATAAAGTGTGGTTAGTTGCATTGCCATGAAGAAGAGCTTTCATTTGATACCAAACTTGGCCACATTTCGAACTAAATGCTGTTATACGTTTAAAACCATATTTGGCGGCCATTTTGAAAACCCCCCCCCAAAACTGACCACCTTTCGGTCACGTACCATGATGAAAAACATCACATGACACATACTTAATGATTTCTGAAAAGAAACCCCGTATACGCAACCTTTCCAACAGGACATAGGTCGGCCCCTAGACTACCAGTGGAGTGTGAAAGCTTGGCGAATCTTTATGCATATTACACCACGAAAATAAAGGGATTTACTGCGCTATAAGTGTTCCTTGAGTATTCGCGATCTGGTAAATCTAAAATAACATTGCAGTAATTGATATCCGCTTGGTATTCACGTCCAAAGTTATTCATCTACATCAAAAGCAAGTGACTAATTCAAAATGGTTTGTTTTGAATTTTCACGCATTCACAATATGATTAGATTCTTCGGTGAAATGTGGGGAAAGCAACTGACATATTGTCATAAAATCTCTTTTATCTGACCTTTTGGGTGTCTAATGAGATTATTCATCCCCGTTAATATATGGCAGCTAATTACCAGTTTTGAATTTCCATGCTCATTTTACTCGCTAATATTTTCATTTATAATCAAAGTATTCTCAAGAGATGGACTGATATTCTCTTTTAATTGGGTGGCGACTAGATAACCGTCCCTACCCTACATTACTGTCGTTATTGAACACACTCGAAATGAATTAAGTGATGAATAAATATATGTACACCAGACTCTTGAGTTATTCTATCATTTTCAACTCTGCGACAATATATATGTTGAAATGGAATTCTAGCATATTGATTTTATCGCACCAAGCCTATAAACTCAGTTGTCTGAAATGCAGTACTTAATTCAAATTATGTGTACACTGTCCAACCAAAATCTGTGGAATACTTCAAGTTAGAAGCAAAGTGTTTTCTTTCAATTAAATAAGTATTATGTCGGCCCTCTTTTTGCATTGATGAGTTCTGTGATCTGTTATAGATCACTGCCGATTAATTTCTGGTAGTAGAATGTGGCCACTTTTCCGCACTCCTCTGTTAAAGCTGTCGTGAGCTCTGGCAAGGAAAACTCAAAGCGTCAGTTTGTTGCTGACAGATTCGTCGCTAATATCAATCAGTTCGTCTTATTTAGAGTTCTTAATTACGTACCTAGTGGAAGGACTGTAGTTTGTCTGTCTATCCATTCATCCATCAGTCAGTCGGTCTGTTGCTTATTTGTCTGAAGAAACGATATCTCCGCTCCTATTCGTCATATATAAGATTTTAGAGGTATTTCCTCCCATCTTTTCATCTCTCAGTCTGTCCATTTATCTGACGGATAAACCAAAGACAGACGTGTCCCAAATCGCTACTATCTTCTATCCGCAACAGATTTATTTTTTAGTGCGACCTTTAGAAGTGGATATATCACCTTTGCAGACGGACAGACAAACTGACGGAGAGCGAGACATACCGCCAGAGGAAGGATATTGACAACCCGACATTTTGCTGAGGAAATATCGTCTTTAAAGATAGATAGAGAGGGAGCGATAAATGTAATCAAAATCGCCAAGTCTGTCCGATTTGTATGTAGTTAACAGAAATGCGATGCATTTTTCCGCAAAAAAGGGACGCATAATCGTCGCGGAAAAGGATGAATTCGGTCGTTCCCTGATCTTTTTTTTTTTTTTTTTCTTCTTCTCATTTTATTCACAAGATCTTCTGGTGCTTTGAAACAGGCATTGTACGCTGGCTATTGCAAAGTTGCAATTTTATTCTCCTCGGACCATGTGCATTACATATTGTTCTACTGGAAGATGCGAGGCCTTTTTTTCCTGAAATAGCAACGTTATACACTGAGTGGCCACTTTATTATGACCACCTGACAGTTTTAAGCAAATGAGCTATGGCTGCACGCTGTTGCCGCCAGAGGGCGAGGCTAGTATGAAAAAGGAAAGCTTAGTGCTTGCGACAGTAGTAGGAGTGATTTTTGGGTGACGAGATGGGTAAAAATTGCGATTTGACGGACTTTCAATGTAGGATGATTGTAGGAGCTCGGAGCCATGTGCGAGCATCACCGAAACCATCGCATTCGTGAAATGTTCCAGAGCAGCTGTTGTTAAAGTGTTTAAAGACTGGACTGTCAGCCAAAAAACTGGGTCTCTACGTGCAACGTGTGGTCGTCATCGACTAGTGACTGCTCGGGCGGAACGGAGAGTGTCCAGACTGGTAACAGACAACAGAAAAGGGCAACAGTGCAGGAAATTACAGACCATCTTAATCAAGGGTCCCCTCAAATGATCTCTGCACGCACTGTTCGCCGTACACTGCATCGGATGGGATATGGCAGCCGAAGGCCTGTTCGAACACTTTGCTGTCTGCAGTTAACTAGAGGAAACGTCTCCAGTTCGCGCAGGAGCACAAGGATTGGACAGTCGATAATTGGAAACAAATTATGTGGTCCGATGAATCACGTTTTCAGTTGCACCCTGCCGATGGCCGAGTTAGAGTTTGGAAGAAACAGCACGAAAGCATGGACCCCAAATGCATTGCTACAACCCTTCAAGCTGGTGGAATAACGTTATGGTTTGGGAAATGTTTTCCTGGCATGCTTTAGGCCCTTTAATTCGTGTTGATCAACGTCTGACTGGCACATCATATCTAAACATCGTTGCGGACCAAGTGCATCCGGTCATGTGGATGGTTTATCCCAATGGCGATGGCTACTTTCAACAAGATAATGCGTTCTGCCATAGTGCTCGTATTGTACAGGATTGGTTTCAGGAACATGCCGGTGAGTTTACTTTGCCTAGGTGGCCCCCACAATCCCCAGATCTCAACTCCATTGAGAATTTGTGGGAAGAAGTTGAACGAACCATCAGACAGCTGGATCCACAACCCTGCAATCTCACACTCCTGGAAAGGGCTATTCATCAAGCATGGTCTCAGATTCCTCAAACCACCTATCAACATCTCGTGGAGTCCTTGTCACGAAGAATCGACGCAGTATCAATGGCAAAAGGTGGCCCAACGAAATACTGAGGGGGTGATCATAATAAAGTGGCCACTCAGTGTATGAGGAGTGCAAAAACCGTGCATAAAATCAATATTGGACAAAGCAGTTATTCTTCCACGCAGTGCATTAATGCAGAATGATGTTGTCATTCCACCATTTGGCCCTACATGTCAAAAAACGCACGCTGTTATCGAGATTCCCCTTCCCAAATTTCACATGTCTGACCATTCACAAAACGGATTCTATTGATTTTTATGTTCGATCTGCTTTGTATCGTGCCAATGGCTCTTCTATTGGATTTTGTTATTAAGAGCTTTGCAAGCTTCAGTTCATCTGTGATCATTCCTGGTTTGCTATGGAAACGCTTATAGGCTTGTGTGACGTATACACGTCTATTTCACCTTCATTTGGGGTTTCTGTTTTATTATGTAAATTTAGTTGCTTGGTTAAATATTTTCTTACTGAATGGCACATTACTTCGCTCAGCAGCTTGTACATTTTGGTAACGCTGACAGTGAGTCAGACAAAACAAATGACGACGTTGAAGGTGAATAAGTGTGCGTTTACTTTGCTTTCGTGGGAGGCAATATTCGTAACTGTTGTCTCATTTTCCTAACATATCTTCACCAGCTCAGTCTTGCTGGTCTTTGATGAATCTTTCGTCGCTTTAACTATCATTGTCGTCCGCACGTATTTTGTTTGTTCGGAGGTTCAACGACCAACTTGAGCAACTAATTGGGCCGTAAGCAGTCGCCCAACCCTAGTTTAAGGCGACTAGCTCCAGGAAGGGAGAGAACCAGTGCTGGAAGAAAAACACAGCATTCATCAATCGTCGGGATTCAAACCAGGACCTATTTGTATGATCGGTCATGAGCCAGCGCTTAGACCACTGCACCACCGGGGGCGGCTCTCACATTTTGGTGCCCACATTCAACTGACTTCTTACTGGCCCAAAAAATCAAGAGCGAAACATTAACAAGACTAGACAGAAAATTCAGCAGAGACTCAACGGAGAAATGGTCAAGAAAAGTCTTGCTACAGCACGACAATGCATGTCCACATACCATTCTAAAAACCAGACATTAACATAACGTGTGCTAGCTATATTGACTCATCCTTCCTATTTACCCAACCGCGCGCCATTGGACTGGTTTGCTGTGTTCGACAACATGGAAGACGCACTACGCAGTCAGCGATTTCCATCTCAAGAATTTTTACAGATATGAGTGGTGTCGCAGCGCCCCTGAAAAATGGTTCCATGAAAAAGTACGGAAGCTTCCAAGGTGATTGCAAAAATGTGCAGACCTAGAAGAGGAATATGTTAAGCTAGCAGTTGTGTGTTATTCAGCCTAAATAAAGTACAGTGAAACCTGTCGAAGTCGATAGCTCAAGAGTACCTTAATCAACTAAATATCAGTATTAAAAGAAATCCGTCTTGTTGCACGATTATATTTATGAAATCTATATACAGTTTAAAAACACATGAGCACTTTCGGTGTCACATTGACACCTTCATCAGATGTAATTTCACCATGTGGCTACATGCTGGTCTTAAGTACGTGGAGTAGATGCATCATGGGAAAGGTAATGTCAATGTCACATGATATACCAGATAACAAGACAATCAAAAAAAGGCATAGTTAGCCAATGATCACTTAACAGAAGCAATTGCTAAATATAATCGTGCAACAAGACGGATTTCTTTTAATACTGGTATTTATGCACGAATTATAGTGTCAACCAACTAAATATCACAAACTTCTATCTTTTAAATAATCCAACATTAGTTTATGTACAGTAAAACTTACAATATGACGCCCAGTGAGAGCACGTGCACTGCTCATTAACTGAAATAATTTAGTCACCTCGGAAAAATGTAAAATTTCGAATATCCCGAATATTTTGCAATTCTTGATGTTGATAATTTTCTTATCCAATTCGAAACTTTCCTTGTTGACGTCTGTCGCTTCATCACAAAAAATTCCTTGAACTAAATAAATGTTATTGCCTCTTTCGAAAACTGTCTAACCATCCTTTTGAAACATGGAACTCTTTCCCAAGTTTTTTTGTCTACACAATTGGCAAATTTCTCGATCTTGCACTAACAAACCATTCCCAGACAATCTTATTCAATCGACTATCCTGTCCTTTTCATTTCTGGCCGCATTTTTCTCTTCTTTGAGCTAATTATATCTTAACACCGCTGCTTAGTTATCTCATCTTTTCGCTTTAAAAATGTCATAAATTTGTATTATTCCGGCATTGAAATTCTCTACCAAATGCTTGATACTCACACTTTCTTTTTTTTTGTGCATTGCAATAACTTTTGCTTTTCTATCCAAATCGAGAATGTTAATATTTGATGCATTTGTAAGAGAAGAGCGAGCGAACGCAAATCACAGCAAGCAAAGATTGTGAATGATCAACTCAATGAATAAATCTTAAGAGGATTGAATCGGAGCATTGCGTTGAATTCCGCACGAACTAGCCAGCTGTGAAAATCTTCGGACTTTGCGTCCAGCAAAAAGAGCAACTCCGGTCACATGACCTAAACTTGAGTCACGGCTAGTATTTAAGAAGAAGCCAAACAGTGCATGCGCTGCAGTTTCTGTTGTATAAACAACTGAAAAAGCAATCTCTCTCTCTATTTAATTATGTTATCTACAACTTCAAGTGTATTTTTTCCGTGTGAATTCATCCTTCCAGTTTATCGTGTAATGTTTTGTATTCAATTAAAATACTTGACGGCACAGGAATATCTGGGAACTTTCCGTTGTTTCCAAGTTCATTTACTCTCTTGCCATTTCCGTTGCTGCGTTAGGCGGGTTCCTTTATAGAGAGGTTAAATAATACATACACCGATGAGACATTACATTATGACCACCTATCTAATAAGCCGTAGGACACTCTCTAGCCCGAAAAACAGGGGTCACTTGGCGAAGCGTCGATTCGATGAGGTGGCGATAGGTATCCTGGCGTATCTGGTACCATAATGTCAACAGAAGGTACTCCACTTCCCGTACGTTTCGGGGTGGCGGTGATTTACCGCGAACCCGGTTTTCCAAGTCGAATTACAAATGTTCGATTGGGTTCTTGTCAGGTGAATTTGGTGGCCATATCATTAACAGAAAGTCACCAGCATGTTCCTGGAATCACTCCTTGACGATTCTGGCAGTGTGGCATGGCACATTATCCTGCTGGTAACAGCCATCAACAGCAGGGAACAGAATTGCCATGAATGGGTGAACTTGGCCTGCAACGATGTTCAGATACCTGGCACCTGTCAGGGATTGCGCTGTTGAGATAATGGGGCCTAAAGTGTCCCAAGAAAACATCGCCCACAGCATAACACCGCCGCAGCCGGCTTGCTTCCGCCCAACAGTGCATCCAGATTCCAAGTGCGCTAGCCTTCGTTTGGTAATCAGCGTATTCGCGCTCGGCCGTCTACGTGATGCACCAGGAATCTTGATTCTTGAGACCAGGCCACTTTCTTCCAGTGATCCGCGGTCCAATCTCGATGATCTTGGGCCCAATTTATGCGTTGTTGGCGATGAACGTGCAGTGAGCATGGGGACCCAGCTGGCTCTTCGGCTACGCAGGTCCATCTGCAGAAGGCTGCGATGAACTGTGTGCTGTGACGTATTGCCCTGATCACCACTGTTGTAGCTGCGGGTGATTTGTTGCAGTGTGGCCTTGCAGTCGCTGTTGACCAGTGGTCGTCAACCTGGTCTCTACCGCCCCCAATTGGGATTCAAGCTTTCATGGTGGGCGATGGTTTTTTTCCGTTGTTACAAATTTTGTTCTTCCGCCATATGTCGAATACATTGCTAACAACTTCGCGAGTTTGACTTTTTAAAATATGCTTTTGCAATTTTCTTTTGAATTCCATCTTTAACTTTGAATATAGATAATAATTAAAACAAGCTAATCCATAAATAGCGAGTGTTGAGGATAACACAAAACACGTTTCATTAATGACGTAGATCACGCACAAAGTAATATAAGAAGATATTAAATGCGAAAAAAAAAACTTTTTCTCTTCTTGCAGAGTATGTTTGTTATCTGCAGAGCTAAAACAACACAACGCTAAAGGTCGACGACACAAACACCTGTGTGAAAGGCACTTAAAAGTAACACACAATAATTCCCTGTGCCATTTTTATCGCAACAGAAGGGCAACAACATAGAAGTGTTTTCCCTGATGTTGATGTAACTTGCCAATAAGAACTGTTGGAACCTAAATATAAAGAAGAGAGCAAGTATAATTTCGATAGTCGTGAATACCAAAAAATCTGGCAAAATAAAAAAATGCCTGCTTTATATCCAAATATGTGGAAAATGAAATTTAATTTATTGATATCTTTCTCTTTCAATCATATTATCACCAAACAGAGAAACCGTCTGAATATAAAAGAAAACCTAGAATATAAAATATAAAAGAAAACATCTGAATATAAAAGAAAACCTTCGTTTTTTCTTTACGAAAATCGAACCAGATATCAAATATTTAGTCTTGCAGCATCAGCCTCAAGGATCTCATTAATTAAAGATAATTTCAATAAACTTTATTGTTCTCACATTTAACTTTTATTTTTTCATTTTAAGCAGCTCCCGCAGTAACAGGCGTTGTGTCGATGGAGATGCAGAAATTCATTAAATTGAAATTATCTATGTGTAAATAAACATAAAGTATAAATAAAAAAAGGTAAATTTAAGTACATATTTTTTACAAACCATCTCTTCTAAAAATTATTTCGCATTTGCTCTAAATTGAGTTACTGAGGCACTGGTGAACGGTAAGGAAATCTTACCATCATCAAAGGTACAAAAGTGGGCGGTAAGGAAATTTTACTATCAACAAAAGTGGACGGCAAAGAAATTTTACTATCAACAAAGATACAAAAGAGGGCGGTAAGGAAATTTTACCATCAACAAAGATACAAAAGTGGGCGGTAAGGAAATTTTACCATCAACAAAAGTGGGCAGCAAGGAAATTTTACTATCAACAAAGATACAAAAGTGCATATTTATTAGGGACACCCTGTACTATGTAAGTTCATGGTATTTGTCGTATCAAAGTTTTAATTGACGTTATCGTGTTTTGTTATAGGTCTTTCCCTGACGTAGCAGGCAGTGTTTCTTTCAGGCATACATCCAGGGGGTCGAAGCCCTCCCGGAAACGATCATTCGTCCCTCCCCCCGGAGAAATTTTAGCTTACCGAACCAAATTTTAATAAATTCAGGCTATGATAAAAAAGGAAGTTTCGTTTCTTTTTATGGTACAAATATTTCTCCAATTATATATTTTTAAATATTTGTTCAAATGGTACTAGTTATAATTTATTTTATTAAAAGTGTATTACGACGCATGATATTCTTCAAAATATATAAGTAGACTAATCATACCTAATTGTCTGGGAATCGTGATTCAGGATCAAGAGTGCGTTGAACGCATTTTAATAGATACAAAATTCAAGCCTGCGGACCCCCCCCTCCTTTACTAGAAAAAGTTTGTTATTCCTGAAATGTTTGAAGAAGTAATTACTATATCAGGGATGTGTATAGAATTTTTCTTTGGAGGGGGGCGAAAAAAGGAAATTTTTGAAATCCACCATCTGAAACAAAATTAAAGTTAATGAAAAACTGAAGAAAAATTAAAGCACTTTTTTTTCTAATGTAAATTGATACATTTTTATAAAATTAAGGCATTTTTTGCTAATGTAAGTTGCATTTTAACAAAAAAAAAACTTGTAACATTTTCCGGGGAAGGGGGCAAGGCCCCCGTAAATTTAGGCCCTCCTGTGCTAGATATATAGTAATTACTTCTATATATATAAATATAGTAGTTAAAATTATATATATAGCAAATGGAACTCTTGCCCCCTCTAAGGTTCATTTGCCCCCCCCCCCCCCGACCAAAAAGTCCTGAAAGAAACACTGGTAGCAGGTGCTGTTCTATGAAAATGTGGTCCCCACAAGAGAAAGTGCCGTGCGTCGCTTGGTTCATCGAAACAAAGTCTGATACACAAACGCAACGACACTTCCGGACTAAAACCCCGCCATCTCGTCCTAGTATCCGCCAATGACACCAAAACTTCATGGATACTGGGTCCGTGTTGGATCAAGATCGTAGTGGCCGCGCACACACATCGAATGAAGACATCGAACGTGTTCGTGATTCATTTTCACGAAGCCTAAAGAAGTTCATTCGTTCCGCTGCCGGTCCGCGGTACACAGGGTGGACGGTGCGCCACCACATTGGGGACGTCACCTTCGGGACTTTTTAAGCACAACATTTCCTGGGAGGTGGATTGGACGGGATGGTCCAATTGCATGGCCACATAGTTCTCCGGACGTCAAACCTCTGGGCTTTTTTGTATGGTGCTATGAGAAGAATGTCGTGTATCAGACAAAGGTGCAGGACATCGATGACCTGAAATCGAGGATCAACTATGCCATTTTGACCATTACTGTGGACATGCTGCAGCGCACATGTTTGGGACTGGAGTTTCGACTAGATGTTCTACTCGCAACAAATAGTGCGCATATTGAGCTTTTGTAATGAAGTAGAAAAAACTTTAGTCTTTGCTCCGCTTACTTATGTGCTCAACCACTTTGGCTATCTCATACAGTGTATCCGTAATAAATGTTCAAATTTGTAAAGATAATTTGAGGACACACTGTATAATGGCTCATCAGTGTAATTTTCTATCTTTCATTTCGGGACCAAAAAAGAGTTTCGTTTGAGCAGGTTTCCGTTTTATGCAGGTGCCATCTTAAACAGGTTTTACTGTCCGATTCCTGCAAATGAGGTGAGTCCAAATAATTTCTGGACACCCTTGGTAGCAGTGTTTCTTTCAGGAATTTTCGTTCGAAGGGGGCAAGTTTTCCATTTGTGATATATATGTATGTTACCGCTAAAGCTCGAAAGCCGTTAATGCGCACATTACCTAGCTAATCTGCAGATTAACTGATTTGCTGATTTGCTCCGTTAACGTGCGGAATCAAGAGTTTCCCGCATTTTACCTAGGTAATGTGCACATTAACGGCTTCCGTATCGTTAAAGTTCAAAAGTTTGTTTCTCTCATTTCCTTTCCCTGCACCTTCCCCCTCTCCCTCCACTTTTAGTTTCGTTTCGCCAGCGTCTAGTCGTCGCCGGTTGTTTTTATTTCTCATAATTGGTGTCGTCTGCCAGTGCGTAGCATAGCTAATTCTGTTTTCAAATTCGTTTCTGCCTGTTAGCGCGTGAATTTGTGTCGTGATGTTTTTTAAAGCAGATTAATTTAACTTCTAGTATGCAAGCAAGCACCGAATTGGTGAGCAAAATGAAGAAAAGATTCTTCGAAAACCTCTTTAGCGAAAATTTAAAATATTATAGTGTTTTAATGACAAAACGAAAGTATGATTGCATAGTTGAAGATGTAAAGCGAATAAAAGTTACTAAGAAGAAAGAATCATCTCGAGATTATCGAATAATTCAAAGGTATGATGCGTGTTGACTGTACAAGGCTGTGAAAAACTCATTGAGCCGTTGTCATATGCGCGAGAAAGTATGAAAAAGTTTGTCCATGCCGAAGAATTGTTTGACATATTGTATTCTACTCATTTGTCAATTGGCCACGGTGGAAGAGACAGAATGATCAAGCAATTAAATACACTTTATAAAAACATAACCCAAGTCCAAATAAAAATGTTTTTGGATTCATGCGAACCTTGTCAACAAAAACAAAACAGTGCGAAAAAAGGGATTGTTGTAAAGTCGATTATTTCATCGCATTTCAACAGCAGATGCCAGGTGGATCTCATCGATTACAAATCTCAACCAGATGGAAAGTTTAAGTTTCTTCTCGTATACCAAGACCACTTAACAAAATTTGTTGTATTGAAGCCGCTCACATCAAAACGGGCAGATGAAGTAGTCTATAACTTGCTTGATATTTTTCTCCTTTTTGGCGCTCCAAGTATTTTGCATTCTGATAACGGACGCGAATTTTGTAATAAAATCTTAGAAAGTGTAACACAGTTGTGGCCAGAAATCAAAATGGTTAATGGCAAACCTAGACACAGCCAAAGTCAAGGAAGTGTAGAAAAAGCGGATCAAGAAATTGAAAACATGCTCACTACTTGGATGGCTGATAACCAAACTAACAAGTAGAGTGAGGGCGTACGATTTGTACAATTTATGAAGAATCGTGCCTATCATTCTGCAATTAAAAGAAGTCCATACGAAGCCATGTTCGGTTGTCCCGCAAAAGTGGGATTATCTTCTTCTATTACAGCACAAAGTGTATTACATTCGATAAATACTGAAGAAGACCTTGAAAAATTAGAAGATTCACAAGAGACTGTGATTATCGGATCACAGTCAAATCTTACTCAAGAAGACATTCCGTTATCCCCTGCTTCTACGGAATCACCTATAGAAATACAAGAATTTATCGATAGTAATCTTAAACTGCCTTCTACACCGTTGATTGAGGATACAGTTATGAAGAATATTCAGTTACCTTGCACCTCCAAGGAATCACCTCTGCATGTTGAAGAAGTCATCACTGAGTTACCCTCAACTTCAGCAGAATCGCCATCACAGTTTCGTACAGAGCCTGTAAAGAGGACTGTACAAGACATGGTCTGTATTGTTTGCTCAAAAGCAACATCAGGTGATCACAAGTGTAAATCGTGTGATATGTTTGTTCACGTAATTTGTGGTGAAATAGATCCTAAAAAGAAAGGGTATGGTAAGAATGTATTGTGCAACATCTGTAAAAAGAATATGGATCAGAAAATACAGCGTGATGAAGTCAAGAAAGATTTAGAAAAGCAAGCAAAGAAAATGTTAGCAGTTTCTAATGCAAAGCACCCAAAAGTCAATGAAGGTGTCACTGTGAGAATTAAAGTACCCGAAGTAGACAGAGCAAAAACTGATGCCCGCTCGATTTTAGCTGTGGTTCTTAGTAAAACAGAGGATGGCTTTTATAAACTTGGTACTAAAACGGGTATCTTAAAACAATAGTATGTAAAATCTGAATTCAGTGTTTACAAAGAGAGATTTTTAACGAAAGAAGATGTCCCTGCTGTAGAATTATCTTTACGTCAAATAGCAATAAAACAATCCCTTGGTACTGGGCAGGGTTTCAGAAAATGTGACTGCAAATCTAAATGTACCACAAATAGGTGTGCCTGTCGCAAAAACCAATTGTTATGTAATTCAATGTGTCACCAATCTTTAGATTGCACTAATAAGTAAGCATAATTTTATCATATGTTTTGCAAATTAATTTCCTTAATTATAATAATATTTTAAACCGTTTGATTCTTTCTATTACAGTTTTTTAATTGATTGATGATTGATTCTATCAACTAATGTGTTGATTGTTTGATTGTATTAACTTGATTCTTTATATATCGAAAAATAAATAAATAACATTATGTTAATTTAAGCGTACAGAAACGTTGCTGTTGTTCCAGCAAAGATATTATTTTTACTTTAACGAGTACCTAGTAGGTAATGTGCAGGTTATCTAGGTAATTTGCAGATTACCTAGGTAATTTGAGAAATGAAGCAATTTTCGGCACTTTAACGGATCACCCTAGTTAATCTGCACATTACCTAGATAATCTGTGGAATAACTGATTTCTGCACTTTAGCGGTAACATATATAACTTAAACCAAACTTGAGCTAAAAACAAAAATTAATAATAAAGATAAAAAGCAAAAGTAAAAATGTAAAAATAAAAATAATGAGTATGGGTCGGGCCAGTTAAATTTTAGGTGAAAGCTAAAAAGTTTTAAAAATATATGCTTAATTATTTTGTTTCAGCACCTTTGACGGCGGTTATGTTAATTTGAATTTTTTGGGGACTTATACTTGCATTTATGACTAGCAGAAACCCATTTACAACTAGGTCTTTGTGGAAGTGAGTAAATGCAGAGTTATGATGGTTCTTGAGAAAGCCAAAAATCGGCATTTTCGGCACTTTATCCTTCACGGTTTTTTTCTTTCTCCCTGCTTGTTGGTTTTTTTTTTATTTTTTATTATTTTTTATTATTTTTTGTTGTTGTAATTTCTGCCTTGTTGGTTAAAAAATTAATAATAAAGATAAAAAGCAAAAGATGATGATATATATATACATCACAGCCTCTCCTTGACAAATGTCAACCCCGCCTTCTCGTGGTGCATCCTGTTCCCACTAAAGGGGCTCTGACGACCGCAAATAGCGGTATAACTATACCATCGGGATCAGAGGAAATGCTATCCCACACTCACCAACCCGCTTGGCCAGCGTGGTGAGTTATGGCCAAACACCTCCAAAATGACTCTACAACTTAAATCTTGGCCCTCAGTCTCCGGCAGCTGGAATGTACCTGGCCAAGGCAGCGGCCAGTGCGACATGAAGGCAGAGGGTGCTAAGAATCCCCGGAGGACCGGACTAGGCTGCCATTTGATGCTGACCTTGGCTACCTATAACGGACGCTCCCTATCTTCTGATTCAAGGCTCTTGAATTGGAAGAGGAACTACAAAGGATCAAGTGGGACATCGTGGGGCTAAATGAGGTAAGGAGAAAAGGAGAAGATCTCATTGAACTGAAAAGTGGACATCTCTTCTATTATCGTGGGACAGATACTGGCAGAACTAGTGGTGTTGGATTTATAATAAACAAGAAACTGAAGGATAAAGTGGTAGAAGTTGAAAGTTCCTCTGACAGAGCTGCACGACTCGTTATCCAACTATCGAGAAGATACCAGGCTCAGATTATTCAAACTTATGCACCCACCGCAAGTCATCCTGAAGAAGAAATTGAAGAATTTTATGAGGAAATTCGTCATCTAAATAATAAAGGTAAAGCAGCACTTGAAGATAATTATGGGAGATTTCAATGCAAAAATAGGGCACCGGCAACAGAATGAAACTTCAGTAGGTAAATTCGGTCACGGCAACAGAAACCAGCGTGGAAATACTCTCGTTGAGTTTGCAGAGGCAGAAGGATTTTTCATCTTGAATTCCTTTTTCAAGAAAAAGCCACACAGGAAATGGACATGGAGACATCCAATTGGGATGACAAGTGAAATTGATTTTATTATGTGTAACAAAAAATTCGTCATCGAAGACTGCAGTGTGCTAAACAAGTTCAACACAGGTAGTGACCATAGATTGGTGAGATGTAAGATGCACTTCAACACTAAACTGGAACGTGGCAAGCTCATAAGACAAACAAAATGTATTGACATAACCAACCTTAAAAAACACCATAATACCTTTAAGTTGGAACTGAAGAACAGATTCTCTGCTTTAGAAGGCCTAACATCGGAAGAAGTGGATATTTCGGAAGTTAACAGAAAAGTATCCAAAGCTCTTATGGAAACAGCAACAAAATTAGCTGGGTCTAAGAACAAGTTGCATGTAAACAAATTATCAGGAAAAACCAAAATGTTGATGCAAAAAGAAGAGAGATGAGGACAACTAAAGAAGATGTGACTTCCAAAGTGGAATATATAGAGCTATGCAAGACAGCACGAAAAAGTATCACTGAAGACGTAAGGGAAATTCAACTGTGAGCTAGTGAGGAATGCAATTGAAAACAACCAAAGCCTAAAGATAGCAAAGGGACATCTCAGTAAGGAAGAAAACAGATTATGGCTCTGAGAAAAGAAGATGGTTCTATAACAAGAAATAGAGGCGAAATTTTTGACAAGAGTGAAAGATTTCTACTCCAAATTATATGAAAGGGATGATACATGTACTCCAGACATCATGAAAGGTACCAGAGTTCTTCCAGTCCTCCCAGCAGAAGTTGCTCATGCAATCAAGAACATGAAGCGGGGAAAGCTCCAGGAGAAGATGGAATTACTATAGACATCATACAAGAAGCAAGTGGAGAAATTGAAACAGTACTCGCCCAAATTTTCACTCGATGCCTTAATGAAGGGAAGATTCCTGAGGATTGGAACAATGCTACAATGATCCTGCTACATAAAAAAGGTGACATTGAGGATCTCAAGAACTACAGACCTATCAGCCTCCTATCAGTGGTTTATAAAATCTTCACTAAAGTTCTTTCACACCGCTTGAAGGTAACACTGGACATGGCTCAACCGAGAGAACAAGCTGGATTCAGGAGTGGCTACAGCACAATAGATCATATCCACGTACTGAGAGAACTAATTGAAAGAGCGAGGGAATATGAACTTCCATTGTGCATGGCTTTTATCGATTATGAAAAAGCCTTTGATTCGGAAACCATCAGCAGTTACTGCTCTGAAATCAGCAGCATACATTAATATTATTAATAACATCTATGAAAATGCGGCAAAAGATTCGGCTGAAATACAACACACATAAATTGGAAAGAGTGAGACAAGGTGACACCATATCTCCGAAGCTCTTTAATGCCATTTCAATATATATATATATATGGAGATTATCTAACCCACCTTCGTTTTGCTGATGACGTAGTCATTTTTGCAACTACCCCATCAGAGCTGCAGAGTATGATCCAGGAACTTGCTGACAAGAGTAAAGAAGTGGGATTAAAAATGAACTTTCAGAAGACAAAAGTGATGTTCAATGCTTTTACAAGAAATGAAGATTTATCGATTGATGGAGAAAAGCTGGAGATAACAGATACGTATGTTTATCTTGGACAGCAGATATCAGGTGAGGGTCACATTGATGAAGAAATTAATCGGCGTACAAAACTTGCCTGGAGAGCTTTTGGAAGAAACAGCATAATTTTCAAGAGCAATATGCCATTATGTCTTAAAAGAAAAGTGTTTGATCAATGCATCCTTCCAGTGCTTACGTATGGTGCAGAGACGTGGACCTTAACTAAAAGAGACATACAAAGGCTGCAGACAACTCAAAGCAGCATGGAGAGGTGCATGCTTGGTATAACCAGGAGAGATAAGAAGAGGAACTCGTGGATCCGAAAAATGACGAGAGTGGAAGACATCATGATCAGAGTTAAATCCCTGAAATGGCAATGGGCTGGACATACTGCCAGAAGGACAGACCATCGATGGACAGCCGAAATTTTAGATTGGATTCCAAGGGACAGGAAAAGACCCAGAAGAAGACCACATGGGAGATGGGTGGATGAAATTCGTAAATATGCAGGGGTGACATGGAGGAGACTGGCACAAGACAGACCGTTGTGGAGGAAACTTGGGGAGACCTTCGTCCAGCAGTGGATTGATAATGGTTGACAATGATGATGATGATATATATATATATATCATCATCATAATCATTGTTAACCATTGTCAATCCACTGTTGGACCAGGTCTATATATATATATGTGTGTGTGTAATTTTAACTACTACATCTACATGTATAGAAGTAATTACTATATTTGTAGTACAGGGGCGTATTTAGAGTGGGATCCAGGGGGCCTTGAGCCCCCCTCCCCGAAGGTGTTTCATTTATTAAGTTTCTGGTTAAAATGCGACTTACATTAGAAAAATGCCTTAATTTAATGAAAAAGCATCAGCTTACGTTAGAAAAAAATGCTGTAATTTTTCTTCTATTTTTCATTAACTTTAATTTTGTTCTGATGGATTTCGAAAACTTTCATCTTTCGTCGCCCCTCCCCATTCTCCGAAATTTCTTTTGTATACCCACCCCTGATATAGAAATTCCTTCAAACATTTTAAGAAGAAACTTTGTTCAGATAAAGAGGGGGAAGGGGGTTGTGAGGGTGCGGGTGTTGGTTTCGGCAGGCTTGAAATTTTTTCATTAAAATGCATTCAACACACTCCTGTTCCTGAATCGCGATATCCTGTCTATAAGGTATGATTGGTCGACTCATTATATTTTGAAGAATGGCATGCGTCTTAATACACTTTTTAGCAAAATAAATTATAATACTTGAAAAAACATTAAAAAGAAATTATAATTGGAGAAATATTTGTAGCATCAAAAGAAACGAAACTTTCTTTTTCATTATAGTCTGAATTTATTAACATTTGGCTAAGTGACATAAAATGTTTCCCGGGTGGGTGGTGGGGGTCCTTTTCGGGAGGGTTTAGCCCCCGGATGTATGCCTGAAAGAAACACTGCTTCGTAGTTTAATAGTGTAATCGTTAACATTTCATAAAGCTTTTAGTTAATCTAAAATGCGCTGTTTCTTCTTTAGGCGTTTGCGTTTTCAGCTTTCTTCATATTTGCACCCGCTTTCTCCAGTTTTGCATACGAGAAGGGGCTTGAGGCGCGGTTACGTTTCGCTTGAAATCCGTCTCTCTCCCTTCTCCCACACCCATACTCGGAGAAGTTGGGCACCACATGTCTACACCGCAACTGGTGAATTATTTTTTCCGTTTTTTTCAGCCGCTACGAAGATTTAAAAAAATGATACAGGAAGACAGCAACTGGAACTTACACCCTTTTTTTTTTTCGGCTAGGAAATGTCAGTACGCCAGTACGTTGGCTCTGCCCCTGATAAGTGCGTGTGCAAGTTGGGATGGGTACTTAGTCGTTGTTCAGACTCTTGTTGGGTGCCGAGTAGGGTGCTTCAGTGCCATTTGGCCGCCCTCCAAAATGAGCCAGCATCCACTCTGAGAGCGATCGAATCTTATTCAATCTTTGTGCTAGTATCTGTTTTGTAGAAGAATAAAATTTTCATTTCTTTCCATTACTTGCCGAACACTTTATATCGTTTCTGCTGAAACTGCTTTTCAGACTTCCTCTCTCTCTCTCTCTCTCTCTCTCTCTCTCTCTCTCTTTCCCCTGCCTTTTTCCCGAGTGGGAAGTCAGCAGAATGAATAATAAGCGAACATTAGTCAAAATGAAAAATATCCATTTTCATTTCGTTCAGGAAGGGATCGTAGATTTCGACGAAGCGTTTGATTACGTCTTTTCCTGAAATGCGATTTGAATTCTGTATTAAATTCCGAACTGATTTAAAATTCCTTGATGGTAAGTATAAGTAATATTACTTTCTGGAAGAGACGGGAACTTTCACTTTTTCTTTCCTCCTTTTTTTTTTTTTTTTTTTTTTTTTCAAGGCACAGGTAAAGGAAAATTTTGCAATCTTCTGCTCAAAAGAAATGAAGAAAAGGTCTTGCATTATACTTTTTTTTTTTTTAACAATTGTTTAGAAAAATCTTTTTTGTTGTTTAGGGAATAATGAATTCAGCTTCATACCTTTGAAGTTTAGTGAACGTTTTTCTTGTTTAGCAAGATAACGCGTCCATTCTCCTTGGGAAATCAAAAAGTAGCAGCAATTTGTTTTTTTCAATGCGTATAAAAAATTATATAGTTCAAAAGGTAATAACTAATCTTTTTCCGACAGGGAAAATCCACTTTTTTTTTTTTGCACATTGTTTTCCAACCGTAATTGGTTTTTTCATGTGTGGACCCGGAGGAATTAATTATGAAATACGCCGCGTACAATTCAAATTGTTCCAACCAGACGGCGTTTACCTATGGATGTTGTTATTAAATAAGAAGAAAAGTGCAAAAATCTATTTTAACGTCTATGAAAATGAGCGCTTTGTATCGCGTATGACCTTTGACGTCAATTTATGTGAGAAAGTGCTCGAAAGACAAGTTGAAATTTGTTTAAAGTAAAGCGTTGGTGGTTATTTCTCAAATCTGCAAGTACATGGTAGACATAATTTATGGCATTAATTTCTCGAACGCAAGAATTGTTTCGTCTGAATTTTAGTAAAGCATTCAGAAATTTCCATGCGTGCATAATCGAACGGTGAGGAAATTTGTCAGCGATTTAAGGTTTCGCTGGATGTTCCAGAGAGAAATTCTAAATTTTTGTCATGGCGTCGCAGATAGCTTGTCTAACACAGACTTTCTCAACTTGTGCGTCACGGCTTTTCGGAATTATATGAAAAGAAGTACTGTCAATCATTAATAATTTTTAAGGAATGACTGACCAACATTCGAACCATTTAAGCGCTCCTAAATTTACACGATTGCAAATTTGCAAAAATAATTGCAAGTGAAATTTGGACTTTAGCGCTTGCTTACAGCAGAACCCGTTTATTACGAGCCCGTATTTAGTGAGATCTCTGATTCAACGAGCAAAACAGAGACTTTTGTTTAGTTTGATGTTAATTCAAAGCTATCAGGTAACCACAAAAGTATTTGCCGTTTTTCGAGGGAGTGAAAGAAACACCTTCTAATGATTGAATTTGCCGAGAGATGGCGTTCCGCCCGTAGTACATCGTCAGCTGAAATCCCAAGATGCCCTTTGAATATGAATCAGACGAGCAAGCAGTTTGGTAGTGGAAAGACGTGCAATTACAGCGGAGATTATTTGTGGGTGTTTATTATACGAATTTAAACTCTGTTTATCTGCAGCAGAAACAACTCGTCGCATTTGCTTATCATTCGAGGCAGATGTTATGAAGGAAAGCACAACTCGGAATTGGTTTCGAAAGTTCAGAGATGGAGAGGAATCCCTTCAAGATAAGTTCCAGAGTGGTCGTCCTGTCAACCCTGACACAAAATCCCTGAAAGAAGCGCTGGTTTCTAAAGTTCAGAGACGGAGAGGAATCACTTCAAGATAAGTCCGGGAGTGGTCGTCCTGTCAACCCTGACACAGAATCCATGAAAGAAGCGCTGGTTTCCAAAGTTCAGAGACGGAGATGAATCACTTCACGCTAAGTCCCGGAGTGGTCGTCCTGTCAACCCTGACACAGAATCCCAGAAAGAAGCGCTGCTTTCTAAAGTTCAGAAACGGAGAGGAATCACTTCAAGATAAGTCCGGGAGTGGTCCGTCCTGTCAACCCTGACACAGAATCCATGAAAGAAGCGCTGGTTTCCAAAGTTCAGAGAGTGAGATGAATCACTTCAACATAAGTCCCGGAGTGCTCGTCCTGTCAACCCTGACACAGAATCCCTGAAAGAAGCGCTGGTTTCGAAAGTTCAGAGACGAAGAGGAATCCCTTCAAGATAAGTCCCGGAGTGGTCGTCCTGTCAACCCTGACACAGAATCCATAAAAGAAGCGCTGGTTTCGAAAGTTCAGAGACGGAGAGGAATCACTTCAACATAAGTCCCGGAGTGCTCGTCCTGTCAACCCTGACACAGAATCCTTGAAAGAAGCGCTGGTTTCTAAAGTTCAGAGACGGAGAGGAATCACTTCAAGATAAGTCCCGGAGTGGTCGTCCTGTCAGCCCTGACACAGAATCCCTGAAAGAAGCGCTGGTTTCGAAAGTTCAGAGACGGAGAGGAATCACTTCAAGATAAGTCCCGGAGTGCTCGTCCTGTCAACCCTGACACAGAATCCCTGAAAGAAGCGCTGGTTTCTAAAGTTCAGAAACGGAGAGGAATCACTTCAAGATAAGTCCGGGAGTGGTCCGTCCTGTCAACCCTGACACAGAATCCATGAAAGAAGCGCTGGTTTCTAAAGTTCAGAGACGGAGAGGAATCACTTCAAGATAAGTCCCGGAGTGGTCGTCCTGTCAACCCTGACACAGAAGCCCTGAAAGAAGCGCTGGTTTCGAAAGTTCAGAGACGGAGAGGAATCCCTTCAAGATAAGTCCCGGAGTGGTCATCCTGTCAGCCCTGACACAGAATCCCTGAAAGAAGCGCTGGTTTCGAAAGTTCAGAGACGGAGATGAATCACTTCAACATAAGTCCCGGAGTGCTCGTCCTGTCAACCCTGACACAGAATCCCTGAAAGAAGCGCTGGTTTTGAAAGTTCGGAGACGGAGAGGAATCACTTCAAGATAAGTCCCGGAGTGGTCGTGCTGTCAGCCTTGACTGAGAAGCCCTGAAATTTATTATTGAGCTGGACAGTAACCAAATATGCCAGGAACTAGTCCAGTCATTTGGTGTTCGTTGAGAAACCGCTCGAAGACATCTGCATGCAATAGATAAGGCATACAAATTGACGAAGTGGGTCCCTCACGAATTGTCTGCCGTGAACATACAGTAACGTATCTCAGCCCATACAGCACAAAACGTTTCAGATATGTATCGATAAAATAATGTTACAATCTCTCATTTTCATTACACTTTCACAGGTATCTTACAATTACGTTTCAGTAACATCTATTTTGGAACATAACTCTTTGTACATTACGGTTACGTTAAAAATACATTCACCGATGCTGCTGTTTTATAGTTTCCATTGTACATTGCTACCTTGCTGTTACATTCTGGCGACATTTAAGATTTCTGGTTTGGCAACGGCGTGGATGGGCGTGCGCATTTATGCCATTTCACCGAAGCACTCTCGTAGTCGTATATCCACTTGATACTGGGATATTCGTTGGTGATACTGTCGTACTCGAGTTAGCTAGTTAGTTGATTTAATATTTCATCCTTTTTTTTTTTTTTTTTTTTCTTTTGGTGATTCAAGATCATCTGAAAGTAAGTATAAATTGTTTTGATTATTACAATTTTTAAATTCTAAAAAGCATTTCATAAAATCTAAGTAGATGGCTGTGTTGTTGTATTAGTATACTATACCAGCATGTTTTTTTTTTTTTACTTGAAGCTGAGAAATTTCTTATTGGTAGGTATTTAGAGAAATGACGAATTTGATTTTCTTCCTTTTTTCCGCTGAAATGTAGTCTATTCCACATGTATAATAGAAATTCGACACCCTCATTTGGAACCGATTTTTAGTTCTTTTGTTACCAATATACGTAAACGCCGCCACTGTTTCCAATGGACAGCGGACTGCGTTGAACCTGTGAAAACGTAAGCAACTCGTAATACGACTGTTGTTGCTTTTGAAACAGCTGTGAGTGTAGTATTTTTTATTGTGATTTTACAAAATTTATTAAAACTGTAATGTTCAACGTAGTAAATACGTAACAGTAATATGATGATGTCACAAATATCTTTCAAATACGTAACAGTAACATGAAGTTGGTATCTTGAAGTTACAAAGACCTTTCACTGTAACGTATCGGTTATGTTTCAAAGTTATGTAACGTTTGAAGACATTTTGACGTAACCGTAAGGTTTCTGAAACATTATTGTTACATAGCGCAACGTATCTCAAAAGTCTCAATGTTTCAGTGTTACGTACTTGTAACAAATACGAAATATTCGGTGCTGTGTGGGAACTTGTCTTGCATTGCTGTCTCGCTAAGATAAGGAACCATTTTTGTATAGGGTACTCACATGTGATGAGAAGTGGGTCCAGTTCAGCACCTCCAAACGTTACAGACATTGGTTGTCCACCAGTGACTCAATTCCTCACACATCGAAGCCAGAACTGCATACACGCAAAGTTATGCTGTATGTATGGTGGACAGCACGTGATGTTGTTCATTATGAACTCTGGCAACGCTGCCAAACGATCACCGATGCAGCGAACAACTGAAACGTGTACATGAGGACCTGAAAAAGAAGGAAGCAGCACTGGTAAACCGAAAGGGAGTTCTACTTCTTCAAGACAACGCTCGTGCCCACTTCGCTTCATTGACCAGAAACACTATCAAAGAACTTGAGTGGGAGCTTTTATGTCATCCAGCGTACTCACCAGATATCTCTTCTTCAAACTATCCCTTGTTCCTTTCACTTGTCAATAATTTGCGTGGACACGACTTCTCCAACTTTGATGAGTTACACGCTACCCTCCAAAATGTTTTCACTTCCCATGACCTGGCATTTTATCGCAGCGGTATATACAGGGCGTCCACGAAGTCTCTTTACAACTTTGCACATTTATTATGGACACCCTGCACTATGTAAGTCCATGGTATTTGTTGTATAATATACTGTAAATATCAAAGTTTTAGTTGACATTATCGTTTTTTGTTATCGGTCCCTCACTGACGTAGCAGGTGCTGTTCTATGAAAATGTGGTCGCCACACAAGAGAGAGCGCAGTGCGTCGCTTGGTTCATCGAAACAAAATCTGATACACAAACGCACCGACATTTCCGGACTGAGTATGGGAAAACGCCGCCATCTCGTCCTAGTATCCGCCAATGGCACCAGAAATTCATGGAGACTGAGTCTGTGTTGGATCAAGATCGTATGTGGCCGCCCACGAACATCGAATGAAGACATCGAACGTGTTCGTGATTCATTTTCACAAAGCCTGAAGAAGTCCATTCGTTCCGATTCAACAGAACTACAAATGCTCCGGTCCACGGTACACAGGATGCTACATAGACATTTACGCTTATATACATACAAAGTGCAACTGCTACAAGCACTTGAGACGAACGATAGACCACGACGAAAAGTATTCGTAGTAACGATGCTGGATAGACTGAGTGAAGATCCCGAGTTTCTCACCCATGTTTGTTTTATGGATGAGGCAACTTTTGATGTATCTGGGCAGTTAAACAGACATAATGTCAGGATTTGGGGGTCTGAAAATCCTCATGCGTTTATAGAACTTGCCAGAGACAGTCCTAAAGTGAACGCGTGGTGCAGTGTTATGCATAACCGAGTCCTTGGATCATTTTTCTTCAGCGAGAAAACAGTGACGGTAGATGTTTTCCTGGATGTTTTGCGGGAGTATGTTGTGCCACAGTTGGAGGACCTTCAACCAAGCGTGATATTCCAACAGGACGGTGCGCCACCATAATGAGAACAACACGTTCGGGACTTTTTAAACACAACATTCCCTGGGAGGTGGATTGGACGGGATGGCCCAATTGCATAGCCACCCCGTTCCCCCGACGTCACACCTCTGGACTTCTTTGTATGGGGATATGTGAAGGATATCGTTTATCGGACAAAGGTGCAGGACATCAATGACCTGAACTCGAGGGTCAACAATGCCATTTCGACCATTGCTGAGGACATGCTGCAGCGCACATTGTTGGAACTGGAAGTTTGGCTAGATGTTCTACTCGTAACAAATGGTGCGCATGTTGAGCTTTTGTAATGAGGTAAAAAAAAACAAAGAAACTTTATTCTTTGCTATTGCTTATGTGCTCAACTACATTTGTCTATCTCATACAGATCTGTAATAAATGTGCAACGTTGTAAAGAAACTCTGTGGACACCCTGTATACGTTGTTAACACGTTGGCAGAACGTTGTTGATGCCCATGATAGTTATTTTGATGAATAAATCGCATTTCTACTACGTATGTGTTATACGTTGTCTCAGTCTCCGAAAAAGGCAAACACTTTCGTGGTTACCTGATAATTCCTTTTTTACCGACCAAAATTTATTGAATTCCTTGGATTTAACGAGGGTGGGAAAAGCTAAGAAAATCATCTTTAACAAGTAAAGTAAAATTTAATGAAATTCCATATTTCATGTGGCAGCAAAAATCTGCTGCGCACTATCCTGGATTGGAGGAATAGAAATGGTGGTATGCAGGACGAAACTGCAACAGTGCAGGTAAATCCTTATGTGCTAGTGGAAGGATGTTGATAGAAAAGCCATGAGGAGAGAGTACATCAAATGCTCAACATGTGAGTTGCGCAAGAGACTTTCTCCACCACCCACTTCAGTGGGCCTTGTGTGTCATCAGAACGCAAAACAGGCCACCTAGTCGTAGGCAAAAGAGGAATGTGTGACTCACGCACATGTAAGTGGATTTCTGGGCGACAATTGCAGAGAGGGATAGGGGAGTAAGGGAATGGGAATGTTTCCGGAGGAAAAACAGAAGATAAGAATTACTGGAATTATGTCTATTGCCCCTTTCACCCTCCAAGTGATTGGTGCATTGGAAGGACCGGTGCTGCTTTTGCTTCATGTGTGTTGTGTATATAGTTAAACTGTAATCCGAGTTTTGGGGCGGTGGATGCCTAGTGATCAGCGTTCGTGACTGCCACGGAAAAGTCTCAGGATCAATCCCAGGCAGGTAGAAACTTTCAAACCACCAAATATCCACCGTTCGTCGGATGGGCACGTCAAGCTGTTCAGCCCTGGGTAATAGCCTCCCCGATTATAAATAACGGCTTCTTCCCCTCCCTTTCGATCACGCTTCCGTGTGACTTTCCTTGCGGGCACTCTAGCCCAAATCTCTTACTTTTAAGGGCTGTTTAAAACTTGGGGTCAAACGCTTCCTTCCTAAAATCTACAAAAAATAAATAAATAAATATATATTTTAGTTGTTTAAAGAAATATAAATATTATATTAGAGGTATGCAAAAGTTCGGGGGCGCTGTAGGGGTCTAACCGCTCGGCGACCCGTGCTTTCAGTTCGTACATGAAGTCAAGCATGGCGGTCGATAAAGTTCATTTGCGGCACTGTTTGTTATTCATGTTTAACTTAGGGAAAAGTGCGTGTGAAGCATACGGTACAATATGTCAGGCGTATGGCGAAACGGTTATGGGTGAGCGGATGTGTCGAGAATGGTTTGCCAGGTTTAAGAAAGGCGATCTAAGCTTGGAAGACAAGCCATACGGATCTTAAGATACAGATACAAATCTTAGGTATACGGATCTTACACTGGCGAAAAATGAATAAAGAGCACCAAGAAAGAGACGTCTGATACCAACGGAAATTTTTACAGCATAATAACGAAATACAGAGGATAACGTGATCAAAACATTATGGCAAAATACAGCTGTATTTGCTGGTAAACTGAAAAATAACATTTCCATGTAACATCGTTAGTACGAGGTTGAACCGCCATGACCTGCGTCACACTGTGTAATTCTGGCATGGAGTCTGCCGTACAGATGTTGGATGTAAGTTTGGGGTATTGAGTACCAAGCATCCTCAACCTGGTCGCGTAAATCGGGGATGGTCGTGGCTGGCCGTGGAGACCGGATAAGTCGTTGTCCCATAAAATCCCACACGTGCTCAATGGGGGACAAATCTGGTGAACGTGCAGGCCATGGAAGTTGTCTCACACTCTGAAGTGCATGTTGCGTTGCACGTGCCGTGTGTGGGCGTGCGTTATCTTGCTGGAAAACGCCACGATGAACCGACCTTACAAATGACACAACAACTGGCTGAATGATGTTGTTGATGTAGGAAGTGCTGTTTAACGTACCCGGTACAAACACTAGTTGTGTACGGGAGTGATAGCTGATCGCTCCCCACACCAGGAGACCAGGTGTAGGCACTGTGTGTTGCTGGCGGATTCAAGAAGGGTGGAGACGCTTCCCCGTGCGTCTGCGAACACGCATACGGCCATCGGGGCTCCCAAGCAGAATCTGTTTTCATCGCTGAACACGACAGATCGCCATTGCGTTCTCCAGTGCAGACGTTGGCGACACCACTGCAGCCGTCCCTGACGGTGGGCTGGAGTCAGAGGTACACATGCCAGAGGTACACGTGCACGCAGTCCTGCATCCAGTAGACGGTTGCGGATTGTTCGCACAGTCACCTTAGGTGCAACGGCAGCTCGGATTTGCGTCGCAGTGGCTGTTCTGCTTGACAACGCCGCTCTTCTTATGCGTCGATCGGTCCGCTCATCAGTCCGTCTGTGACTCCCGGTTCCACGTCTCCTCGTGAGGGAATGTTCCTCGGACCATCTACGCCACCATCGTACCACCACTGATACTTCTCGTCCAATTCGCTCCACAATACGACGATACGACCACCCGTCCTAGCGGAGTCCGACTGGACGACCTCGCTCAAAGTCCGATAACTGCGGAAATCGTACACGTCTTCCATGTCCAGGCATTGCAGCTTCTTCAGGGTCTTCGCACGTGTCCGTACGCCGACGACTGATTACAATCACCTCGCCGTACTCCTTAAATACCACCGACGATAATTTGCATATTATGCCGTGCTGTTTCGTAAGCGCTCACCGGTTGGTCCCGAAATTAACATCACACCTACGTAAACTTGACCCCATTAACATATGTAAATTTCACGATCGTCCGCCAATTCCTTCTTGGTGTTCTTTTTCACTTTCCGCCAGTGTATAAGACTTATATGCATGCCAATTTTCAGATCTGTATGTCATTTAGAAGTGGCTAAACAATTTTCGAAAAATTCAAGCAGACAATGTTCCAAAGCCGATATTTTGATTTTTTTTTTTTGTTTTTTTTCTATTATCTAAGTATACGGACCTTAAGACCTATCGCCACGCCAGTTTTTAGATCTCTAGGTCATTTAGAAGTGGTCGAACAATTCGCGGACAAACACACTCGTATTTTCCCTCTTTACTTTTTATATACGTGGCGAAGGCCTGTATTTATTAATACATAGGTATTCACGTATGTCGGCGGAAAACGCCGAACTTTAAAAGCGTCGCTACGTCATTAAGCATTGCGTCATTACCAGCTTGATTGTAGCCCGTCCTTTTATCCAGTGAGAAAGAGCGCTAAAAATATCTGCGTCACCATGGCAGCAGGTCACGGGGCAAGAATTTTCCCGTGTGGTTACCGCTGAAGACAGAGAAAGCAGTTCATTCCTTTCCTTTGCGTGTTTAAAAAATGCTTAAAAATCAGAAAAAAAAAATGTTTTGTTAATTTTTTTGAAAGAGGGATGATAGTTGTGAATTTATGTTGTAAAAATTATAATGCGTTATGATTTATAGTTTGCCATATATCCGTTTTTTTTAAAATGAATCCCATCGCGAAATAGAGAATTTTGCGAATTTTAAAAATTTAGTTTCTCGTAAACTAAATCGAAATTAAAAAAAAAGGGCGATGAGGCGCAAAAATTCGGGCACGGTCCTACATGCCTGCAAAGTTTTATGGTTCTGTTGCTGTTAGTGTGTCCGGAACGCGAACTAATAGCACTTTTTTTGCTTACCATAACTTTGAAATGCAATAGCTGTTGAAGTATCATCAGAATAAAAAAACAGTTTATTTCAGCGTGTTCTCCAAATAATTATCTACAAACGATTTAAATTTCATTTTTGTGTGTTCAATACTTTTTGCGCTGCGAGTTAGAAAAGCGCGAGTCTCGCGAAATTTCTAAAACAGTGGCGGCGGCTGCAGCGGCAGTTACTTTTTTTTTAGAATAAAGAGAAACGCGTTTATCTCAAAACTTTCTTTTCCAGTGTTTAGGTACATTTTTCTCAGAATCCATCAAAGGTTTCAATCTGATATTTTTACTACATATACATGTACATACGATGTATTTGTACAAACAGATGAGGCGGATTAAAAGTATCTAGTTTTTTAAAATTATAAAAAATAAATATGTGTCGTTTTTTAGGGTAAAATTATGAAATGCACATTAAACATTTGTAAATTTTCAAAAAGTTAAAATGTTGATAAAATCTCTTATCAAAATGTGTACAGGTTTCCCATAAATAACTGGTAACATTTTTATTAAAATATATTGGATAGATTTTGAGAAAATGGTACCTAAAAAAGGCCTGTTTAACATGGGTTCCAATGGAGCGTACCTGTCCCCTTGGTCTTTCCAATTGCGGATGTCCCAGTTGCGGACAGGGGGAAAAACAGTGCCAATTGCGGACAGATACCCGTTCTGGCCGCAACTGGGAAAAGGGGAAATGACTTAGTGAGGGATTAGGGAAACAGAAAAACAAACCCCATTCCTAATCCCTCACCAGAAGGGTTAAATTTTATTTGAAGTCATTCAAATATTGGAAAAGTGGTATACGGACGAATGGGCGATTTATTTCATTCTATTTGAATATCATCAGCCTGTTTCAAAAAGTATTTTTTTTTTTTTTTTTTTTTTTACGGTACTGTGGGGTCATCAACAGAAAACCGTAGAGTGTATAAATATAAATTTATACAATATAAAGCCGGGGCCAGTCCATCTATGAGAATGAACTCCCAGTGTAGCTATAACTTTTTTCAACCCCTATTTCTGAAAAAAAAAAAATTATTTTTTATTGATCGGTTTTATTTTATTTCGCCTTTTTTAATTCAAAACAAAAACTAAAATAGATTACACAAATATTCTCATAAAAACATAACTATAGTGTATATCAGTTTCAAAATGAAATTACGAAACTGGAGGTAGCTGTTGATTTCTTCTTCATTATTCCAATTTCTGAATGAACGATAGATTCTTCAAAACAACGTCGGATATTCGCGGTTGTGTAAAACTCTGCCATAGTTTTGCTGATCCGCTCATCCTATTTGATTGTTGCTTTATGTCTTTTCTTGCCCTCGAGATTTAGGCACTTTCTGTTGTACAAGAAAGTCGACGTACTTCATCTTTCAAGCACGTTATTAACTTCGCGACTTTAAGATGAGGATTTTTGATAGCTGCATTTAACCGATGGTTCCAGCCTTCGACGACATTATTTGTTCTGTGTCGTTTGTTGTTGCAATTCCACATTTCTACAATTAGTACCGGATTTTCCAGCCAGTTATTTAAGAAATAATCATAAAATTTCTGAAGGTTTTCATTAATGGGACTGGATTCTTGAATGCATATCCAACCAGCGCCTACATTTTCCACAGAAAGATAGGCCAGTGAAGCACACATTCCGAGGTGTTACCTTATCTCCTCGTTATTGTTATATTCATTCACTAATCCCAGTTCTTGAATTTTTCGCCTAAATGAGTGTTTACCTAATCTCTCACCAAAACTCTTCCTCTTTTCCCAGTTGCGGACAAAACTGGATGGCACTGTTTTTCCTTCTGTCCGCAACTGGGACGTCCGCAGTTGGGACCAAACCTTAAGCTGCGCAGGCAAGCGCTGATCATTGCTACTTGCCATCTTGACATGTGCGCCACCTCTGTAGTATGTCACACATATCCCTCCCTCCTTTGAGAAAGAGAAAGGCTGGGGCACGAAATCGCAGTTTTCGGGTCCGCTGCAAACCATGCTTGAAGTAACTCTCTGTTAGAGAAGGAGTTCTCACTTATTCCAGACGATGTGTGGAAGGAACATTACACATTTTTTGAAGCGAGAAAGGAATTCTCGCCGCCACGGTGGCGCAATGGTCTAAACGATGGCTTCTGATCATTCGTCCGAGAGGGGTCCGGGTTCAATCCCGTTAGGCATGGATGTTGTGTTTGTCTTACGGCGCTGGTTCTCTCCCTTCCCTGGAGTCAGTGACCCTAAATTCGGGACCAGCGACTGCTTATAGCGTATTGAGTTGCTCACGGTGGTCGTTAAACCTCCAATAAAAAAAAAAAAAGGAATTCTCATTAATTCCAGACGATGTGTAGAAAGAATACCACATACACTATATTGACAAAAGTCACCGGACAGTAAAAGAGGAACACAACATAGCATTTATTGTCATACATTAGTACGGTGTCGGTCATGCATTGACCCTTTCGAGAAGGTTTTGGAACACAGCGAAAGGTATGCGCTTCCGTTCAGTACATAACGCTGCCGCCAACTGCTGCTTAGTAGTAGGTCTTTGTTCCAAACTTCTTATGCGGCGCTCTAATGCATCCCATAGGTGCTCAGTGGGACTAAGATCAGGGCTCTATACTGGCCAGTCCACACACGATGGAAAATTATCGTCAAACCACGCCGTAACAGTCCTTGCTTTATGGCTCGGTGCATTATCCTGCTGGTACCAACAAGGCTCGGTTCCATAGCATTGCCACAGGGTTGGTAGGGCAATAGTTGTCCAGAATATCGAAGTAGACGTGCTGGTTAACAGGTTTGTCCGCGATAACTAATGGGCCTGGACCATACCACGAAAAACACTCCCACACGAGTACACTGCAAGCTCCAAACTTGACCGTAGGAACACACTGTGGTGAATAACGTTCCGCCAGCTACCGCCATACCCACACACGGCTTCAGACTGATGGATCGTGTACCTGGATTCATCAGTCCAAAGGACACGTTTCCATTGATCTACGGTCCACCATAAATGTTCTTTCCACCATGCTAAACGACGGGTAGCATTCCGAGTGGAGATGAAAGGCTTATGAGCAGCCTCACGACCATGGTAACCCATGGAATGAAGTTCTCTGCGTATGGTACGTGTACATACCGAGGTTCCAGCATTTTTACTCACCTGAACACTGAGGTCTTGTGCAGTATTCCGTCGATTAGCTGTAACGGCTCTCGTGAGGGTTCGACGTCCTCTATCACTGATTTTCTTTGGTCTGCCGGTACGTTTTGCTGCTTCATGCACGCCACGTGTCTTCCACTTATTCAGTACATTAAAAACAGTTCACTTGGGTATGTTTAAACGCCTCTCGGGTTCTCTTATGGACAACCCACTAATATAACACCCAACAATCTTTCCTTTCTCTAAGTAAGTTCTCTTCCGCCGCGATATTTTCACTCAACCTCACAGTGCGATACGATCGCGGTCATCTGCAGGCTTGCTTTAGTACCGTTTGCAGCTGTACTGCGCATCTTAACAACGCAGCGTATCCGTTCATTTGCTTTTGAAGATGCGTTCGGCAAATTTTGTCAAGATAGTGTATTTTTCGAACTTAATGGCCAGTAATTCCATTTTGACGTTCCGGCGCCAATATGAAATTCAAATCCTTTTTCTGCCAGTGGGGATACTCGAACTAACATCTTTCTGCTCCGGAGCCGAATGTTTTCCAAATTAAGCAACGCCGGCAAGGGCTTATTGCTGCTACTTGCCGCCTTGATATGTACGTCACCTCTATAGTAGGTCACACACCAATTTAAAGCGAATATTGTAAAGGTTTCCATTCTGAGTGTGCGAAAAAAATTCATATTCATGGACGATTGGTGTCCTAGAGATTGCTGAGAACTGGGAATTTTCTGAATCAAGTTGAGTTTTGTTTTTTTCTCCGAAAAATTTGGCATACATCTAGCGTTTGTGAAAATTGCTCGGAGGTTGCTGATCGATGACTAAAATTTTCATCGTCTACAGCGTGTGCGAAAAAGGGAAGTACATAAATTGAGTTTTATTGAATCAGATGCATTGCTGTGGTTTATGAAACGTGGTGGATGTTCATGTCACCGAACGGATATTTTTTCTCCATTTTTTTTTGTTTGCATAGGGCTTTAAAGGTCCACCCGCACTCCCACACACTCAAACATAAACAAACACGCACGCACGCAGCTTCAAGTTTTGCCATCGATTTTCCTTGATGTGTAGCTTTTGTTTCAGTTGCGATTTGTGGCAGTCCATTCAGTTTTTCTCGACTGAGTGTAATAATAACGTTTAATTAGTTTGAGTTTTAAAAACAATCTACATTCTCCTGAACTGGCATAAAAATTCTTAGTGTGTCAGTTGTAATAAGGAACTATTAGAGTTGTCGCTATTAGGTTTGTTCTGGGAACACATAAGTAATTATTCTATACTGTCGACTGGATGGTCAAGTGGCTTCTGATCATTCGTCCGAGAAGTGCCCGGGTTCGAGTCCCGAATCAGGCATTCATTTAAACAATAAGTGATGTGAATTCACGGAAAATTCCTGAAAATAACGTGCAGCAAAGGTGCCGGTAGATATCCGTCTTTTAACGAAACTTCCGTTTTTAAAAATTTCCGTTTCCGACTTTAGTATTTTGACAGAGTTTTCGCTGTTAGTAATTCAGTTTGTATTTTAGAAAAGTCGTTTTTGAGTTTTTTTCCGTTTTAGTATAAAAGTTTCGAAAAAAATATTGATCTTAACTTTTTCAGCCCTTAGCGTGTGCGAATCCTTTACTTTGCTTGTGGTGGCTACGGAACCTGGTACGTCGTCAAAGGCAGTAGAACGCGCTACCGACTGATCCAGAAAGTCACTTAATCCCTAACCACGAATAAGGTAGAAATAAAAAGAATTCGTATCGTGCGATGATGAAATGTTTTTCGCTATTAACGCGGGTCAATCAGTCATTTTATTTCCTGCAAGAGCTTATTATTTTTCTGAGTAGGTTTATAATTTTTTTTTCTGTATCGGAGGACTTATCACAAATTACATTTGATTTTTTTCATCGTGAATTTCAGTAGCAACAGAATGTTTTGGAAGTCGATATCTTTTTTAACTGACATGACTTGTAATTTTGTTTAGGAAAAGGTGAAATGTGCTGCTTCATTGTATTATTTTACGAAATCCCTAAGTATGAAATTTATTCTTGATAGTTTTTTTGATACAGCGGGCCCTGGGTTCAGCCATCTCGCCTGTCAGACCGAGTCTTTGAAATTCATTTTTTACGCTTTCCAACCGTAGGTTGAAGAAGCGTATATGCTCCAGCTTTGTCCGTCCGTCCGTCCGCACGATAACTGGCGTGAAAATGGTTCGATTTTGATGAAAGTTTAGTATGTGGTAGGGGAGATAACCTGGGAAGAAACCCTATTGAAAATGGGCGAAATGAGGTCAAAGATCAGGATATAGGAGCGGGATCTATTCCATCCCCCTTATGCGTCATAACATATGTAAAAATGTTTCGACTGCGACAAAACTTCATCATGTTGTTCGGGAGATGTACTGAACCGGTTCTGTTTAATATCATTGAGATGAGGTCAAAGGTCAGGGCACAAGAGCGAGATTTTTCCACAGCCATTATCCTCATAACTTGACTAAAAATGCTTCTATTGCGACAAAACTTTAGTATGTTGTTCCGGAGGTATAGTGTACCAGGTCTGTCTAATAAAATCGAAATAGGGTCAAAGGTCAGGGCACAAGAGCGAGATTTTTTCCACAGCCATTATCCTCATAACTTGACTAAAATGCTTCTATTGCGACAAAACTTTAGTATGTTGTTCCGGATTTATACCTAATCGATTCTGTTGAATATCATCGAAATGGAGTCAAGGGTCAGGGCACAGGAGGGAGATTTATTCCATAGCCATTATTCTCATAACTTGAGCAATGATATTTGGTATGTTGGAAAGCATATCATAATCAATGCATTGCATGATTTTACTAACTTGTTAGGATATATGCCCGTATTGAAAGTTCCCAGTAATGAATCAGTATGATGTTCAATTATTTATTATCCAGGCTTATAGTTATTTTTAGACAAATTGCAAGATATTTTTAAGCACATATTTACATATTTTATGGGTTGTATCCCATAGAACAAACAGCAACAACAATAATAACAACAACAACAATAATAACAACAACAACAAAATCTTTCTGTATATCACTGCAACCTTCATCTGTCTTCTTACTTATCCTCGTCGGAGGCTCGGTCCTTTGACAGGTCGTAACGAATGTCATTGTCGTTTCGCCTTCATGCATGCGGAAGGTTGACCGAGCATTACCATGCAAGTGAAGACAACTTACTCTCTTCGAAAAGTGCGAAAATACATGGCGTCTTTTAAAACAGTTTTACAAAGTGGCGGGCGATCTTTCAAAAGAATAAACTGTCCTTTCAATACAAGGTGTATTATTATGGTTACTTAAACATACCAGGGTCGCGCCGAGTTCGCCAATTTATTGGGGAAGGGAGGGGGGGGGGGCAGGTGTGAAGAGATCAGACGGGGAAGGGACACGTCTCCCCCATTGTCAAGAGGAAAATTAGGAAAAAAAGGTAAAAAGATGAACTACGAGATTTGACGTATATTTTAAAACGCAATTGTAATTGCTCATCAGCAAATGAACAAGGGAAAGAAATATTATCTTGCTGAATATTATTATTTTTAAAAATCAAATTCAGCCTGTGATTTTTTGTAAAAATATCCAGACAGATTTTATTTCCAAGCGTTTTAAAAAAAAAATGGAAATTAGCTAGGTTACTTAAACAAAAAACAAGAAGCGCAAAGAATAAATAGATAAATAAGGGCGCTAGAGATTATACGATCCTGTATTTTTATTATTTTTTATTTTTTGACAATTGTTATAAACAGTTATCAGATCAGATCAGATCAGATCATTTAGGAAGGGAGTGTCTGACCCCAGGAAATCGGAAGCTAGGAGATTTGGGCTAGAGTGCCCGATAGGAAAGTGACACGGAAGCGAGGTAGAAAGGCGAAGGAAGACGCACTTATTTATTACCGGGGAACCAGTACCCGGGGCCCGACGGCTTCACGGGCCCATCCGACGCACGGCGGATATTTAGTGGTTTGAACGTTTGTACCTACTTGGGATCGAACCCGCAAACAGTTACCACATATCTCGAGAACATGTCAAACACGATACGGGCTGGCAATCCAGTTTCTTTTTTTTTTTTGGTTGGGTGTTTAACAACCACCGTGAGCAACTTAAATGGGCAGTCGCCCCTCCCTAATTTATGGTCACTGGCTCCAGGGAAGGGAGGAAACCAGTGTCGTAAGACAAACAGAACATCCATGCCTCACCGGGATTCGAACCTAACGAATGATCAGAAGCCATCGCTTAGACCAGTGCGCAGCCGGAGTGTCGCAGTTTCTTATCAAATGAACAATGCTGAATATGCAACAAAAGCTTACTTATTTTGTTATTTGGTTAATTTTTTAGAAATAAATCGCTTTGGCCTCATAAAATGAAGCTCGGTCCACCTTACGGGGCTCAAGCGATTATTTAATTAAACAGGACGAAAAATACTGAGTGGGCACTGTCCCTTCAGTAAAATTATTGGAGGGGCAAGATTCACCTCGCCCCTCCCCCACACAAAGAATACATATTCATCACTGTAATCCAAATTTGAATAATATATAAACTAAAAGCAATACATAAATGCTATTTAAATATTAATTCGGGTATCCCGAATTAGGTCCACTGCGATCCTCACGGCTCAAATAGCTTTTTGTTTTAAGGAATCATCGCGGTGTCCGCGCCTAGATAGTGTGCCTGCTGCCCCTCTCTCACGCGGTACGTGCCACTTCAAATACGCGCACCTCTTGCAAAGCAACCAGCTGAGAGCCGAGTCTGTAGCGCTACCCGTTGGCCATGGCACTTTGTTAAGTTACGTCGCACTTTCCGTCAAATCCAATTATACACTATCTACCAACAAGTAATTGGACACCTGAGATAGCAAAGGAAAACGAAGTTTATTCACCTGCAATAGTTGGTGGAGCCTCCACGAGCGGCGATTACAGATGCGACCCTCCGGGGCATACTCTCAACCAGGCGTTGTACGGCGGCTAGCGGTATTTTCTTCCACTCGGCTTGGAGAAGACAGGTCAGTTTCTTCACCGATTTCGGACGGTGGGGGCACCCCTTAAGTTGACGCTCTAACTCGTCCCAGAGGTGCTCGATAGGGTTAAGGTCCGGGCTCTGCGCAGGCCAGTCTATTCGATTAACCCCATTGTCACCATACCAAGCCATGGTGGACCTCTCAACATGAAAGGTCGCATTGTGATCCTGAAAGTAACATGGGTCCACCACGTAAAACTGCCACAGCGTAGGAAGCGCATGGTCCTCCAAAATGGTGCAGTAGGTCTCGGAGTTGAGTCTACCAGGAATTGCGACCAAGGGTCCCGTGCCATACCAGGACAAACACCCCCATAACATAATTCCAACGCCGCCGAACTTCACAGTTGGCACAATACATTCCTGCAGGAGGCGTTCTCCAGGCAGACGCCAAACCCAGACCCTGCCATCCGAACGGTAGAGGGTGAACCTTGATTCGTCACTCCAGAGAACCTGTTTCCACTGTTCAACGGTCCACTGTCGACGTTCTTTGCACTACGTTAGCCGAGCAGCCCTATTGGACTTGGTGATCAAAAGCTTGTGGGCGGCAGCGCGTCCATGATAACCGAGCAGATGGGCTTCCTTACGGATGGTATTCATCGAAAGAACACTTCCGGATGCCTGTTGAAACTCCTCGCGGATGTGGCCCATCGATTTGGTGCGGTACTTCCGAATTTCTCTGGCCAGCACCCGTCGGTCTCTAACTCTCAGTTTTGTGGGTCTGCCAGGTCGGGGCACATTCCGACAGTCACCTCTCATTTTCCACTTGCCAATCACGTAGGCCACTGTCGATTCTGGGTACTTCAACACGCTGGATATGTCACGTATGGATCGGCCATTTCTGTGATACCCGACGATTACACCTTTCTCGAAATCAGAGAGCTCCGAACTGCGTGGCATCTTGCATGCGACTGGTTGCGTTGTTGTTTCCCACACGATATTTAACGGCGGCGGCCGTGACATGTATCAGGACCGCAGATATCATCGATTGCAGGGGTGTCCAATTACTTGTTGGTAGATAATGTATATACACGGTCGTATCTGAGTAATATGACTACCCCCGGAATCAAAGTGTACACCCCCAGGCACATCACAGGTGCACGTGAAAAGGTCGACTACACGGAAATGTAAGCTGCCGGCGAGGAATGATGAACCATAGTGCCTTACGCTATCACAATGGGCAAGAGGTAGTGATTTGACGGACGTTCAAAAATAAATGACCATCGGCTTCCGCATCAAGGGTGGAAGCATCTCAGAAACAGCATACTTCGCGGGCTGTTCTGAAGGTGCTTTAGTAAGGGTGTACCAAGAATGGACCGCTGGCACGCGGAGTACCTCATAACGTCATAACTGTGGAGACCCTCGACTCCATGGAGGAACGTCGACTGGTAAAGGGCAATCGATGCGCAACAGTGTAGCAATTGGCCACGCAAATAAACGCTGGGGCACCCTGTTACGTGTCTCCAAACACAGTAGCGCGAACCCTGTTGCGCATGGGTCTCCGGAGTCGACGCTGCGTCAAAGGCACCCATGTTAAGCCAGGTCCATCGGCAACGACGCCTGCAGTTCGCATGGGACTACCGTCATTGGACAGTGGAAGAGTGAAGAAAGGTTGCCTTCTCCGGCGAATAGAGGTTTCTACTCCACAGAAGTGACGGGATGTGATAGGGCGTTAGACACACGAGAACCAAGACCCGGACACGTTTGTGGGTAGAGTACAAGCCGGTGGTGGTAGTGCGCATGTCTGGGGGATATTTTCCTGATATGACCTGGGATTGCTGGTACCACTGGGTGAGTCCCTGAACACCAACGGCTACCCGTCCACCCTCGCTGACAACATGTATCCCTTCATGTTGGACGTTTACCCTGCTGGTGATGGTGTCTACCAACAGGACAAAGCGCCGTGACACGTCGCCAACGTGGTGCGTGACTGATTCCAGGAACTCGACAGTGAGGTCTCCGTTCTCCTTCCGGTGAAATCGCCCGATCTCAATCCCATAGAGTATTTGTGCGACTATTTGGATCGACAGGTTCGACGTGCCGACCCACAACCAGGTCACCTCTGGGACCTCCGCGCTCTGCTGCAGTCCGAATAGACACGTGTGCCCCAGAGCTTCATTGCGTACATGCCATGCCGTCTCACCGTTGTCTTCCGGGTCAAGGGTGGTTATTCTCATTATTAGGTAGGAGGTCATATTATTCTGATATGATTATATACACTCACGGACAATGAAATTTGCGCAGCTAGAAGAAAACGTGCTACAACCGCGAAACTTTGCAAATATCTAGAGTGCATGCTGGTATGCAAATGATCCACGTTTGGTGCGAGTGCGCATGACCGCACAACCTGTAGTGGCGCTGCAAGCACGAACCGACAGCCTTACAAACAGGCGTGTAGTTGATGCCCCATGAAAGCGAAAAGGCCACCGCAAGCAAGAGTACAGAGTGACAAAAATGCCGGGTAGACTCTAAAGACGTTGATTTACGCAACTTACGGACTTTGAGAGAGGCCGGATCATCGGGCTGAAAACCGCAGTGTGGTCGGCGCGCCGTATAGCCCGCCACGTTTATATCGTTCTGACCATACCTTCCCACTTTGTTGGGAGCAGTGGACACGTGACGCCACTGCCACACGGCGGAGCGGCTCCGGGCGGATCAGGAGGACCACCGGTAGAGGGGATCGACGGATCGTGCGCCAGGCACGAACGAATCCCACGGGGAACCAGTCCACTATACAGGCAAATGTAGTGGTTCCTGTGTGTCCATGAACCATTTCCCGACACTTCGCGGAAGCGAATCTGCGATCCCAACGCCCCTTACGTGTGCTGCCATTAAAACCGGAACATCGCCGGCTCCGTGTGCAGTAGTTCCAGGCCAGAGCGACGTCGAATGCCGCAGACTGGCGACGTGTGGTGTTTAGCGATGAGTGCCGCTTCGGTTTTGGGGACAGATGATCATCGTGTCCCGGTGTGGAGGTTCCCAGGTCAACGGCACAATACCAACCTAGCTATCGGGCGCTACACCTCCCCCACTGCAGGCATTATGGTCTAGGGAACCGTTGTCTACTATAGCCGATCAGCTCTAGTAGTGGTAAGTGGATCATTGACGGGCGAGCTGTGTGTGGATGAGATGCTACGCACTCATGTGCGCCCATTCACGGCCAGGATTCCAGGTGGGCTATACCAGAAGGATAATGCCGTCCCGCACACGGCTCGGGGGTTGCCCCAGGACTGCCTATGTCATGTCCAGACACTTCCATGGTCTGGCCGCTCCCCGGACATGTCCCCTATCGAACATGTGTGGGACCACTTGTAACGCCAGCTGCCGCCGTGCCGCACTATCGGGGATTTGGAGCACACCGTCCAACTCGTGTGGGTCAGTCTGCCGCAGGACAACATCAGCCGTCCGTTCGCCTCCATGCCGGACCATATTGCAGCATGTATCGCCGCACGAGGCGGTGTGACGCGCTATTGAAGATGACCAGACCGCGTACCACAGATTCCTCTGTAATTGTCTTGCAGCTCTGTATTTGCCATTTATGTGTATCATTCATCTGTATCATTACTTCATAAAATTTCAGTTCAATCCGATGCTTCCTTCTTGGTGCGCAAATTGCATTATCAGATCAGATCAGATCAGATTATATGTAGAGGATTTTAGGAAGGGAGTGTCAGACCCCAGGTCTTAAACAACCCTAAGAAATAGGAAGCTAGGAGACTTGGGCTAGAGAGCCCGATAGGAAAGTGACACGGAAGCGAGGTAGAAAGGGGGAGGAAGACGCCCTTATTTATTACCGGGGGACTAGTTAACCCGGGGTCCGACAGCTTAACGTGCCCATCCGACGCACGGCGGATATTTAATGGTTCGAGCGTTCGTACCTGCCTGGGATCGAACCTGAGGTTATCTCCGTGGCAGTCACGAACGTTGACCACTAGGCACCCACGGCCCATAATTTCATTGTCTGTGAGTATATATACACTGAAGTGCCAGAAAAACTGGTACACCGGTCTAATACTTGGTACATTCCCCACGGGAGAGCAGGACTGCAGAAATACGACGGGGCATGGACTCCACTAGCTTCAGGAAATATGCGGTAGACAATGCACACCATACTTCCTGCAGAGCGTTCCACAATTCGGGTGTATTCCGAGGTCTCGGATTCCAGTGTTCGATAGCGCGTTGCATGGCATCCCAAATGTGTTCAGATCTGGGGACTTGGGTGGGAATGATAACACCCGAAACTCAGATGAATGCTCCTCTAACCATAGTGTGGCATCCCGACACTTGTGTGGAGGTGCATTGTTCTGTTGGAACAGGCCCAACTCATCAGCATGAATGCAGGACATGAACGGGTGTACCTCGTCAGAAAGGATGCGCACATAGTGTTTGCCGGTCACAGACGTTTGTAGACGTACCAGGGGTCCCAGTGAAGTCGAGCTAAACACATCCCTTACCATTACGGACCCCCACCAGCCGGTACAGTTCCCTGTTGACAGGCGGGATCCATGGCTTCATGGGGTTTGCGCCACACACGAATCCACCCATCTGCCCGATACAGTTGGAAACGCGACTCGTCAGACCAGGTTACTTGTTTCCAGTCATCAAGTGTCCAGTGGCGGCGTTGCCGTGCCCGAGCGAGGCGCATAGCTCTGTGTCGTACACCCATCAAGGGGACTCGAGTTGGGCGTCGGCTCCCAAAGCTCATATCGTGCAGGGTACGTTGCACAGTCCGGACGCTGATGCTTGTTGAGGCTCCAGCATTGAATTCCGATGATACCTGCGAGAGTGTTGCACGCCTGTCGCGTAAAACGATTCTTGACAGCCGACGATGGTCACGTTCACCCAATGTCTTTTTACGGCCACACTGGTATCGTAGGTTGGAGGTTTTGCCGGAATTCTTGTAGTCACGGTACACCCTTGCAATGGTCGTCCGTGAAAATCCGAACTTCGTTTCTACCTCCGAAATACTCTGGCCCATCTCACGAGCTCCAACTATGACACCGCGTTGAAAATCGCCTAAATCGTTATTACTTGTCATTCTCATGCCGAAAACAGCTCTGACAGCTGGCAAGGATGTCAATCGCTTTATATATATATATATATATATTTGGATTGGCTAAGTTTGTTTGGGTTCTTCCCTTTTTGGTTTTTGTATAATTATTTAATTTTTATTTTATTTTATTTTTTTAGGGTTTAATATTGCTTTTAATTTATGTTTGGTTTTGATTTTCAAAAAAGTACCTTTTTAATTTTTTAAAACATAATTTTTGTTTGTGCTTTAAGAATGCAGTTAAATGTGGCGGGAGTTGAGTGTAGGGAACCCTTTTTTGGCTGGTCATCTTGATGGCAAAATGTGATCTTGGATTTTGACAATGATAGGTGTGGAGTCCGAGTCAGATAACTTAATTCTCCCGCTTGGGCAGGCTAGCTCCCTAACCCTATGTGTTCTCAAAAACTGGCAAAAAGAATCTTATTATATGCAAGGATAAAAGGTGACTCACCTGTAAGTAGGCGGATCCTAAGCTTTTTGAGAATTTTCAACATTGAACAGGAAATAAGTTTTGAAAGGTTTTTAATTCCATTTATAAACCTACTTGCACCATTTGTGATTTGGTGTGCATTGGGCAGTCCAAGAACACATTGCACCTTAGAATTAATGGGCACAGGTCGTTGGTTAGTAAATTTAAGCCTGAATGTGAGGGTGGGAATGGTAGTGATTCGAGAATTTCCACTCATGAACTTAAGCACTTCCACCTTCATGGGTTTGACAATGTGAGTATCGAAGTGCTGCACATTATTCCTAACTTGCAAGAAAGGCTGGCCATGGAATCGGTTGAGATTCTTAAGCAACAGGCACTGTGCCCATATGGTTTGAATTCTACCATTGCAGATAATAAACACTCTCGGTTTAAGGTGGCTGTTAGAGAGCTCTTCTCTTTGTATCCACAACAAGCTTGCAGTAGAGGAAATAGAGGTAAGAGGCTTATTAAAACTTCCAATAATGTTAACTTTGAGTCTTTGAAACTGACTCTTCTTGAATTCCAAAATAACAACAATTTTGTAAAAAACTCCGTGGAACTTCTTAAAACTTTGAAGCACAATGTGCTGGAGGCCTTCCTTAGGTATTGGAATATTCAAGCTGGTAATATAAACTCACATATTGTATCTCTTGTGTTAGATATTTTGAAATTTATACTTAAAGATAAGATTAACAAAAAGTCTAACTCGAAAAACTATATTACCATTAGGCTCCTTTATAAATGTTATGACTCTCTCAAAATCAGAAAAATATTCTTCTACGGTTCTAGTGCCTTTCCTATTACCTATCACCACACTGTAGTTAGTTTCAAGTATGTCAGGGAGTTGGGTTCATATGTTAAGAATTATAAGTCTCATACCAGCTTTAACACTTTGGTAGATTTCAACTGTAAGTGTAGTGATTTTCAGGATACAGTTTTCTATGATAATTTCCATAGGCACATTATTACTGGTAATTTAAATTTCATTGAAAATCCCGATTTAAGAAGGATCTTGGGTTTTGGGGCCAAGTTCAGGCCTACTTTCCAACTATCTAAAGATAGAATCGAGAATGATTTTTATCTAGATTTAAGTAAATATAATATTAAAACTAGCTTAGACTACAATATGCCTATTGAGGCCTTTGCTGAATGGAAATGCAAAATTTCTCAGGAATTTAAGAATAATCTTGCAGCACAAAATATTTTTTGCAATAGCAATTTTGTGTTTTCATCTGAATTAACAAAATCTCTCTCTAAACTGTAAGAAAATTTCATTTTTACTACTACAGACAAAGCAAATAACAATTTTGCCATTATTTGCAAACAATTCTATTTTGAATTAATTTCGAAAGAGCTTCATAATAAAGTCACATATAAGCCTACTTCAGCTTCCAGAAAGGAAATCAGCAATAAAATCAAAGCATTTCACAAGCAGCTGGGGTTAAGAATAGCATGCAGTTATGAACCTGAATTTCCTTATCTATTTGCTACTGCAACATTTCATAAGGAACCGGTGAAATTAAGGTTGATAGCTTGTGGTATCAAAAGTCCTAAAAAAGTAATAGATAAGTACTTTGAATCAGTTTTGAAACAGGTATTAAACATTATTAAATCCAAAGTAAACCTAACATGTAAGAATTTTTGGATTATTAAAAGCAACGCCGAGCTCATTTCGGAAATTGTTGGTAGCACGCCTGCGGAGGCTAATTGTCATGACTTTGAAAACCTGTATACCAGCCTTCCGATTGATGACATTATTAGTACGCTCATGCTACTCTTTAATGAATTTCAAATCTCCAACATTGTTTCGGAAACTTCTTAGCACATGCTTTTAAATTGTTGTATTAAAAATAACTTTATCCTTTACAATAACAGGTTATTCAAACAGGTTAACGGTATACCTATGGGTAGTACGCATAGTACAGCCGTATGCAACTTGTTCCTGTTTTTTAAAGAGTATCAATTCATGAAGTCAAATACTTCCAATCAGGAAAGTTACTCTCATATCTTCAGATATATTGATGACCTTATTTGCTTTAATAATTCAGGAAATATAGAGAAGGACTTTGCTGCTATTTATCCTAAGAGCCTTAAACTTAATAAAACGAATGATAATAACCAAATTCTAGATTTTTTGGATTTAACTATTAATCTCAATGCAGGTAACCCAATTATAAGTCTTTTTGATAAGATAAATCAGTTTAAATTTAAAATTGTTAAATATGGTATGTGGTGGAGCAATATTTCAAATAAAGTTATAGAAAATGTTTTCATATCCCAAGTACTAAGGCTTTCTAGGATATGTAGCTTAAATCCTGAACTAGAAAAACATGTTATTATTCTAATCAAACAGTTTATTGAAAACCAAGTTCCTAAGGACTTCTTAAAAATAGCATTAAGAAAAATAGTTCTCAAAAATAGAATTAGGATGGAAGGCTTAATTTAATTTTAATCTTGCTGACTGAATGAATTGTCTAAATTAAAGCTATACTCTAGACGTTTAGGCAATGATGCTGTTAGCAATCAACTAAGGAACCTAAAATGCACAATTCAATTCCTCTCCTTTGATACCCCAAAAAAGGTTATAAGGTTTTTTAAAAAAATAATAAAAAAAAAGCAAAAAACGCCTAGAAAAATATCTAAAGGGTAACTATATAGATAGTTTTTTTTTGGAGATATAATAAAAAAATAGTAACAGTTAAAATTCAAAGGTTTGGGAGGAATGGTGATATTTGGGTTTTATAATACTTTTTGAACTCTTGGGAGCAGGGTAATGCCTCCCTGCTGGCAAGAAGGGCATTTTAGTATTCTGGTCTGCACTGATAAATTGTAAAGGTTTTTTAGTGCATTAATTCTGGTTTCTGAAGTCTTACCAGGCTTAATCTGCTCACACCAGGAAGGTTCCGAAGTTGGACGCTAGATGGTGCTGCAAAGGGCCTGCCCCTGAATTAAGTTGGTTCACCCCATAGAAGTAGCAGTAGTGCATTGTTGTCTTCAGGCATAGTAAGAAGGTAATGGTTGCTCTGGCTACTGTTCTTCTTTTTCTTTCAGAAATTTTTTTGGGGGCTCTTTTCAGCACTTACAAGCAGGCTATGTGATTGGTATTAGTATTTTCTTTATTAGAACTTTCTGTAGCATTTCTTTAATTTTTTGTTGCCTGTAGTCATTTTGATGGTTCTAGTCCTTCCTGTAGGCTAAAATGATAAAAGAAGTTGGTTGTATATATTGCTGGTTATGGAAAAGCAAGGCACTAGGTTATGCATTATTTTACTGGTAGTTTGTTTTTATATTATAGGTTTTGTGGGTTTGCACTTTGATTAATTTTTTTATATTTTATATTTTATTTGATTTTCTTGTGTAAGTTGGGCTTAATGATTTTCTTTACTGGTGCTTGAAGCCATGCCCTTTGGTATATTCATTTATAATTATTTTTATTTACTTTGCAGCCTTGTTGTTTTTTAGCTTTTAGCTGTGGGTATTGGGGTTTATGGTTTGCAGCTATGTTGGTTGCATTTTTGTCCTTTTGTTCACTCTTGGAGTGAGATCTATGTTTTTTTGGATTTGTGTTGAGGGAGTTTGTACTCCTTTTTCCTAAATTTGGCTGTTGATTTATTTTCCATTTGGTTGTTTGCTTTTTCTGGTTTAATTTATTTTGGTTTATGATTAGGTTGTAATTTTTTTTTTTTAGTAATTACTGGTTATTTTTGGCTGGTGTTGTGTTTCCTTTTGGTTACAAGTTTTATGTATCCCTTTGGTACATTCATTGGATGAATATTAATTGCTCGCTTTCTTCATTTTTAATTTTTGTTCTGAGGTCGGGCAAATGTGTTTTAGTTTGCTGGGTGCGGGTTTTTATTAGTTACCCCTTTTATTCACATTATTCCCCTAAATTTAACTGGCCCTTTTAGCAAACTAAAATAGAAGAAACCCCACAATTCTCTGGTCTTAGTAGATTAGTGAGTGTTTTCTTGTTGCTTGCCCTTGATGAAGCCGACAAGAGGTCAGTCATTAATATGCTTCCTTACATTCTTTTATTCGGTACTTTGCATCGTTTGAAGCTAGCCTGGTTTGGATGAAGTAATTGGTGACTGTTGGTCTTTCTATTATTTTTATTTCTCTTGTTCAAAATTTTGCTTTGCTTTGTTTTTCCATATATATATATATCATCATCATCATCATTGTCAACCATTATCAATCCACTGCTGGACGAAGGTCTCCCCAAGTTGCCTCCACAACGGTCTGTCTTGTGCCAGTCTCCTCCATGTCACTCCCGCATACTTTCGAATTTCATCCACCCATCTTCCATGTGGTTTTCTTCTGGGTCTTTTCCTGTCCCTTGGAATCCAATCTAAAATTTCGGCTGTCCATCGATGGTCTGTTTTTCTGGCAGTATGTCCAGCCCATTGCCATTTCAGGGATTTAACTCTGATCATGATGTCTTCCACTCTTGTCATTTTTCGGATCCACGTGTTCCTCTTCTTATCTCTCCTGGTTACACCAAGCATGCAACTCTCCATGCTGCTTTCAGTTGTCTGCAGCCTTTGTATGTCTCTTTTAGCTAAGGTTCACGTCTCTGCACCATACGTAAGCACTGGAAGGATGCATTGATCAAACACTTTTCTTTTAAGACATAATGGCATATTGCTCTTGAAAATTATGCTGTTTCTTCCAAAAGCTCTCCAGGCAAGTTTTGTACGCCGATTAATTTCTTCACCAATGTGACCCTCACTAGGTATCTGCTGTCCAAGATAAACGTATGTGTCTGTTATCTCCAGCTTTTCTCCATCAATCGATAAATCTTCATTTCTTGTAAAAGCATTGAGCATCACTTTTGCCTTCTGAAAGTTCATTTTTAATCCCACTTCTTTACTCTTGTCAGCAAGTTCCTGGATCATACTCTGTAGCTCTGATGGGGTAGTTGCAAAAATGCCTATGTCATCAGCAAAACGAAGGTGGGTTAGATAATCTCCATTAATCTTTATCCCTTTGTTTTCCCAGTTCAGTGATTGAAAGACATTTTCCAATGTGGCATTAAAGAGCTTTTCACTCGATGCCTTAATGAGATATGGTGTCACCTTGTCTCACTCCTTTTCCAATTTTTATGTGTGTTGTATTTTCAAACAGCCGAATCTTTGCACTTGCATTTTCATAGATGTTATTAATAATATTAATGTATGCATCTTCAATACCGCAGGATTTCAGAGCCATTGCAACTGCTGATGGTTTCACCGAATCAAAGGCTTTTTCATAATCGATAAAAGCCATGCACAATGGAAGTTGATATTCCCTCGCTCTTTCAATTAGTTCTCTCAGTACGTGGATATGATCTATTGTGCTGTAGCCACTCCTGAATCCAGCTTGTTCTCTCGGTTGAGCCATGTCCAGTGTCACCTTCAAGCGGTGTAAAAGAACTTTAGTGAAGATTTTATAAACAACTGATAGGAGGCTGATAGGTCTGTAGTTCCTGAGATCCTCAATGTCACCTTTTTTATGTAGCAAGATCATTGTAGCGTTGTTCCAATCCTCAGGAATTTTCCCTTCATTAAGGCATCGAGTGAAAATTTGGGCGAGTACTGTTTCGATTTCTCCACTTGCTTCTTGTATGATGTCTACAGTAATTCCATCTTCTCCTGGAGCTTTTCCCCGCTTCATGTTCTTGATTGCATGTGCAACTTCTGCTAGAAGGACTGGAAGAACTCTGGTACTGGTACCTTTCATGATGTCTGGAGTACATGTATCATCCCTTTCATATAATTTGGAGTAGAAATCTTTCACTCTTGTCAAAATTTCGCCTCTATTTCTTGTTACAGAACCATCTTCTTTTCTCAGTGCCATAATCTGTTTTCTTCCCTTACTGAGATGCCCCTTTGCTATCTTTAGGCTTTGGTTGTTTTCAATTGCTTTCCTTACTAGTTCACAGTTGAATTTCCTTACGTCTTCAGTGATACTTTTTCGTACTGTCTTGCATAGTTCTATATATTTCACTTTGGAAGTCACATCTTCTTTAGTTGTCCTCATCTCTCTTCTTTTTTGCATCAACATTTTGGTTTTTCCTGATAATGTGTTCACATACAATTTGTTCTTAGATCCAGCTAATTTTGTTGATGTTTCCATAAGAGCTTTGGTTACTTTTCTGTTAACTTCAGAAATATCCACTTCTTCCAATGTTAGGCCTTCTAAATCAGAGAATCTGTTCTTCAGTTCCAATTTGAAGGTATTATGGTGTTTTTTAAGGTTGGTTATGTCAGTACATTTTGTTTGTCTTATGAGCTTGCTAAGTTCGAGTTTAGTGTTGAGGTGCATCTTACATCTCACCAATCTATGGTCACTGCCTGTGTTGAACTTGTTTAGCACACTGCAGTCTTCTATGACGAATTTTTTGTTACACATAATAAAATCAATTTCACTTGTCGTCCCAATTGGATGTCTCCATGTCCATTTCCTGTGTGGCTTTTTCTTGAAAAAGGAATTCAAGATGAAAAATCCTTCTGCCTCTGCAAACTCAACGAGAGTATTTCCACGCTGGTTTCTGTTGCCGTGACCGAATTTACCTACTGAAGTTTCATTCTGTTGCCGGTGCCCTATTTTTGCATTGAAATCTCCCATAATTATCTTCAAGTGCTGCTTACCTTTATTATTTAGATGACGAATTTCCTCATAAAATTCTTCAATTTCTTCTTCAGGATGACTTGTGGTGGGTGCATAAGTTTGAATAATCTGAGCCTGGTATCTTCTCGATAGTTGGATAACGAGTCGTGCAGCTCTGTCAGAGGAACTTTCAACTTCTACCACTTTATCCTTCAGTTTCTTGTTTATTATAAATCCAACACCACTAGTTCTGCCAGTATCTGTCCCACGATAATAGAAGAGATGTCCACTTTTCAGTTCAATGAGATCTTCTCCTTTTCTCCTTACCTCACTCAGCCCCACGATGTCCCACTTGATCCTTTGTAGTTCCTCTTCCAATTCAAGAAGCCTTGAATCAGAAGATAGGGAGCGTCCATTATACGTAGCCAAGATCAGCAAACTCTACGAGAGTATTTCCACGCTGGTTTCTGTTGCCGTGACATCCCTTATATATATATATATATATATATATATATATATATATATATATATATATATATATATATATATAAGGGATGTAAAATCAGGTGATGCGTAACATCACAGCCTCTCCTTGACAAAAGTCAACCCCGCCTTCTCGTGGTGCATCCTGTTCCCACTAAAGGGGCTCTGACAACCGCCAATAGCGGTATAACTATACCATCGGGATTAGAGGAAATTCTATCCCACACTCACCAACCCGCTTGGCCAGCGTGGTGAGTTATGGCCAACCCCTCCAAAATGACTCCACAACTTAAATCTTGGTCCTCAGTCTCCGGCAGCTGGAATGTACCTGGCCAAGGCAACGGCCAGTGCGACATGAAGGCAGAGGGTGCTAAGAATCCCCGGAGGACCGGACTAGGCTGCCATCTGATGCTGACCTTGGCTACGTATAATGGACGCTCCCTATCTTCTGATTCAAGGCTTCTTGAATTGGAAGAGGAACTACAAAGGATCAAGTGGGACATCGTCGGGCTAAGTGAGGTAAGGAGAAAATCTCATTAAACTGAAAAGTGGACATCTCTTCTACTATCGTGGGACAGATACTGGCAGAACTAGTGGTGTTGTATTTATAATAAACAAGAAACTGAAAAATAAATTTGTAGAAGTTGAAAGTTCCTCTGACAGAGCTGCACGACTCGTTATCCAACTCTCGAGAAGATACCAGGCTCAGATTATTCAAACTTATGCACCCACCACAAGTCATCCTTAAGAAGAAATTGAAGAATTTTACGAGGAAATTCGTCATCTAAATAATAAAGGTAAGCAGCATTTGAAGATAATTATGGGAGATTTCAATGCAAAAATAGGGCAACGGCAACAGAATGAAACTTCAGTAGGTAAATTCCGTCACGGCAGCCGACACCAGCGTGGAAATACTCTCGTTGAGTTTGCAGAGGCAGAAGGGTTTTTCATCTTGAACTCCTTTTTCAAGAAAAAGCCACACAGGAAATGGACATGGAGACATCCAAATGGAATGACAAGTGAAATTGATTTTATTATGTGTAACAAAAAATTCGTCATAGAAGACTGCAGTGTGCTAAACAAGTTCAACACAGGTAGTGACCATAGATTGGTGAGATGTAAGATGCACCTCTTAACACTAAACTCGAACGTGGCAAGCTCATAAGACAAACAAAATGTATTGACATAACCAACCTTAAAAAACACCATAATACCTTCAAGTTGGAACTGAAGAACAGATTCTCTGCTTTAGAAGGCCTAACATCGGAAGAAGTGGATATTTCTGAAGTTAACAGAAAAGTAACCAAAGCTCTTATGGAAACAGCAACAAAATTAGCTGGGTCTAAGAACAAGTTGCATGTGAACAAATTATCAGGAAAAACCAGAATGTTGATGCAAAAAGAATAGAGATGAGGACAACTGAAGAAGATGTGACTTCCAAAGTGGAATACATAGAGCTATGCAAGACAGTACGAAAAAGTATCACTGAAGACTTAAGGAAATTCAACTGTGAACTAGTGAGGAAAGCAATTGAAAACAACCAAAGCCTAAAGACAGCAAAGGGACATCTCAGTAAGGGAAGAAAACAGATTATGGCACTGAGAAAACAAGATGGTTCTGTAACAAGAAATAGAGGCGAAATTTTGAGAAGAGTGAAAGATTTCTACTCCAAATTATATGAAAGGGATGATACGTGTACTCCAGACATCATGAAAGGTACCAGTGCCAGAGTTCTTCCAGTCCTCCCAGCAGAAGTTGCACATGCAATCAAGAACATGAAGCGGGGAAAAGCTCCTGGTGAAGATGAAATTACTGTAGACATCATACAAGAAGCAAGTGGAGAAATCGAAACAGTACTCGCCGAAATTTTCACTCAATGCCTTAATGAAGGGAAGATTCCTGAGGATTGGAACAACGTTACAATGATCCTGCTACATTAAAAAGGTGACATTGAGGATCTTGGTAACTAAAGATCTATCAGCCTCCTATAACTCGTTTATAAAATCTTCACTAAAGTTCTTTCACACCGCTGGAAGGTAACACTGGACATGGCTCAACCGAGAGAACAAGCTGGATTCAGGAGTGGCTACAGTACTATAGATCATATCCACATGCTGAGAGAACTAATTGAAAGAGCGAGGGAATATCAACTTCCATTGTGCATGGCTTTTATCGATTATGAAAAAGCCTTTGATTCCGTGAAACCATCAGCAGTTACAATAGCTCTGAAATCCTGTGGTATTGAAGATGCATTCATTATATTATTAATAACATCTATTAAAATGCAAGTGCAAAGATTCGGCTGTTTGAAAATACAACACACATAAAAATTGGAAAGGGAGTGAGACAAGGGTGACACCATATCTCCGAAGCTGTTAACGCCACATTGGAAAATGTCTTTCAATCACTGAACTGGGAAAACAAAGGGATAAAGATTATTGGAGATTATCTAACCCACCTTCGTTTTGCTGATGACATAGTTATTTTTGCAACTACCCCATCAGAGCTGCAGAGTATGATCCAGGAACTTGCTGACAAGAGTAAAGAAGTGGGATTAAAAATGAACTTTCAGAAGACAAAAGTGATGTTCAATGCTTTTACACGAAATGAAGATTTATCGATTGATGGAGAAAAGCTGGAGATAACAGACACGTACGTTTATCTTGGACAGCAGATATCAAGTGAGGGTCACATTGATGAAGAAATTAATCGGCGTACAAAACTTGCCTGGAGAGCTTTTGGAAGAAACAGCATAATTTTTAAGAGCAATATGCCATTATGTCTTAAAAGAAAAGTGTTTGATCAATGCATCCTTCCAGTGCTTACGTATGGAGCAGAGACGTGGACCTTAACTAAAAGAGACGTACAAAGGCTGCAGACAACTCAAAGAAGCATGGAGAGGTGCATGCTTGGTGTAACCAGGAGAGATAAGAAGAGGAACTCGTATATCCGAAAAATGACAAGAGTGGAAGACATCATGATCAGAGTTAAATCCCTGAAATGCCAATGGGCTGGACATACTGCCAGAAGAACAGACCATCGATGGACAGCCGAAATTTTAAATTGGATTTCAAGGGACAGAAAAAGATCCAGAAGAAGATTACATGGGAGATGGGTGGATGAAATTCGAAAGTATGCGGGAGTGACATGGAGGAGACTGTCACAAGGCAGACCATTGTGGAGGAAACTTGGGGAGACCTTCGTCCAGCAGTGGATTGATAATGGTCGACAATGATGATGATGATGATATATATAAATTGGTTTTCAAAGAAGTTAGCGGTTACTGTGGGATGTTTACTACTCGTATCTTGCTCGGTGTCAAAAGAGATTAGAAAGATAATGTCAACGTACCCTATTCCTCGTGATCAGTGTTAATTCAATAAAAAACGTAATTGAGCAAGATTAAGATATCTCGGAGTAACCACTATTTACTTTGAAAAGAAATTCTAAATAAATGTGCCTGGAGCTGGTGGAAAGTGTGACGTCACTTAATGAAGTGTCATGGCCTTCTTTTCTCGAAGGCCACGCGTTGGCTCTGATTTCCTGGAATTGGTATCAGAAAAAAAGTTCCTCAATGACGTTTAGAAACTCTTATAAACGCGTATTCGTTATAATCAATTTTAATTCACACAAATCAGATAAATAGGAAGTTCAATGACAAGTATATTAAGACAAACAATTTTGGAAGTGCTCTTTTAACGACTGCATTGCCGCTTGGGGCCCATAAAACGATGCCCCTCCTGTTTTCGTATTTGCCGTGATTGCGTTAGCCTCAACACATCCCTGCGTCAGATTTCTCTGCTGCACACGAGAAATTAAAACTTGATTTGAATTTAAAACATTGATGTCGTTTGGGTAATTCACAGACCGTTACGTCGTATTTGATCGCGTTTTGTTTGCCGTACCTATTAATTGGAATCGGCCAGGTGGTTTCCGACACCCAGCGTGTGTTTCGCGGAGCTGTCAGTTTCATTTTATGACCTTTTGGGACCCTCTGCGTCGCTAATGACATTCATTCTCCTCACGTACTCTAACGATCGGCGGAATAAAAGCTATGACTTGGCTCTTTGGGCGCAACAAATGCCATTATTCAGGCAAACTGCCTTTGACAGCGGAAACCCTCGGCGTTTCCTTGTTATATATATCCACCCTGCTGTGGTTGGAATCACAAAGTAGTTATCCGCTGCTTTATAATAGTACTTCGCGCGTAAAGAACAGAGTAGTCCCACCTCCCTCCCTTCAGACATCCGACTTCCTCCCTCTTTATTAGCTAGCGCCTTCTGTTTCTCTCAAAGAAATCTATTCTCAAGCTCTGCGCTGACTTCATTTCTTTCGATTTATTTAGGGATCGTGCACCTTCTTCACCAGCATGCTGATTAATTCAGTAAATTATCTAGAACTTTCAGATACGACATCATTTGTGTTTTGCGGTCATAATGTATCGTCGTCTCAGAATTCAATTAAACCATCATAATGAGCTTACTCCTAAACATGGAATAATAATGACTTTAAACCAGCCTCAGTGATGAAATCTTGACACCGTTTCTCGTCTTATGTTTTATTGTAGTATTAAAAGCGTTGTATAAGATTTTTAATGGATTTGCTGGCGAGGGACTTGCGTTCGTTTGAGATTAATTTAGTCAGTACGAGATTATGACAGCTATCGATACTATCGGGTGTTTTGGGCGAAGTTTGTTTTAAAAAAAGTAAGGATGGGCTACAGCAATGATGCATTGAAAGAAGCAAAGGGTAGTACGGACGCATACGTTTCATAAAATTAATCTAGCATTATTTTTTAAATGTGTTTGGTCTTTCGAAAAGTAGACGAAGACTTTCTATTGGCGCACATATCTGAATTCGGATGTGGCAACACAAACGACGGGGGTTGGGTGCAGGCAATGGACTAGCAGTAGGTCTTCCCTATTTAGCGCCTCTGGTTCCAGATAAGGGAAGTATGACAAATACAACATTCGTGACTCACCGGGATTCGAACACGGATCCATCTCCGACGAATGGTCAACAGCCAGCGCTTAGACCACTGCACCACCGGGGCGGTACCAGAGATGGAAACGGATCACCAGGTTGACAATTTCTTGCGGATCAAGGTGTTCCTAACCCGATTTCGACCCGGTTTTATTTCCGTTTTATTTTTGAAAAAAAAAAACTCTTTCAAAGAACCCTTCAGAGGTCTTTGAAATAATACTTCAGTAATCTAGGAACTTGCTGAGAATAGTCAAGAAATAGGATTAGAAAGAAAGAAAGTTATTTCAGAAGACAAAACTTAAGTACAATGCTTTTACAAGGAATTAGGATTTATCAATTGATGGGGAAAGCTGGAGAAAACCAATTCCTACATTTACCTTGGGCAGCAGATATCAAGCGAGGGTCACATTGATGAAGAAATTCGTTGGAGTAAAAACCTTGGTTGGAAAGCTTTTCGTAGAAACAATACAATTTTTAAGAGCAATGTGCCATTATGTCTTAAAAGAAAATTGTTTAATCAATGCATCCTTCCAGTGTTTACGTACGGAGCAGAGACGTGGACGTTAAATAAAAAAGACATGCAAAGACTGCAGACAACTGAAAGAGCATAGAGAGATGCATGCTTGGTGTAACCAAGAAGGATAAAAAGAGGAACTCGTGAATAAGAAAAATGGCTAGAGTGAAAGACATTTTGATCAGAGTAAAATCGCTGAATTAGTAATGGGCTGGACATATTGCCTGGAGAACGGACTACTGTTGGACAACCGAAATTTTGGATTGCATTCCAAGAGACAGGAAAGACCCAGAAGAAGACCACGTGAGAGATGGGTGGATGGAGGAGTCTGGCCCAAGACAGTCCGTTGTACAAGAAACTAGGGGAGACCTTCATCCAGCAGTGGATTGATAGTGATTGACAATGATGACGATGATATAATCGAATTTATAATTCAAAGCAGATTTGTCTGGCTCAGGTCCGGGTATGGTCCAATTATGGGAAGGCCGAGTCCGGTTTCAAAATTTTTGATCCGTTTCCAACTCTGGGCGGTACACAAGAACATATCTGAGTACTGCGTAGTACGTATCTGGCGATCAGTTCGTGCCTACCGATCGGCTAATGAAAGTTGAAATAACAATGGAGCAGCTGAGACGATCAGTGCCCCGTGAAGAACATGCTTCTTTTTTTTTTTTTTCGTGGCTTATTGAAGTATTCTGAGGTCGTAGCAGAAAGTCTTCTGTTGACAGCAGTAGGTTAAAATGCCCTTTAGAAAACGGCGGTGTTTAATTGAATGAAGGATTATATAATGGAGGCAGAACATCATCAAAAGATGCTCCAAGATGCGGTCGGCCAATCGACTTCCAGAGTCGAACGACGCATCCAGGAAGCATTACAGTAACCTAGCACGGAGAGTGCCGATGACCTTTCTACCAGCGTGAGACTTGCCGAGCCCGAGACCGAAAGTCCTGAACCAGAGCCCGGGCGCTAACCGGGCTTGGGCTGCATAATACAGGGTAATTCAAAATGACTCATCCGATTTCATTAGATCATAGTTCCGTAAAAAACAAAGTAATAATAGCGTGCCACATTATTAAAATGAAGAGAAACGCTCTGAGTTTACGAATGTAACCGCTAGATGGCGCAATGTAGCTCGCGTATCTGCACCTGAGCGAAAAACTGTCATTGTGAAAAATGGCATGCAGGAAGCGATGGACGACGACCAATTTGCTTCACGCCTGGTGTTTAGTGACGAAGCAACATGCCATTTAAGTGGCAGGGTCAACCGTCACAACATTCGCATATGGGGCACGGAAAATTAACGTGCATTAATTGAAACTGAGCGCGAACTTAACGAACAGCGGTTAAGAAGTTGCCGTTACCTTAACAAACAGCGGTTAAGAAGTTGCCGTTACCTTAACGAACAGCGGTTAAGAAGTTGCCGCTACCTTAATGAACAGCGATTAAGAAGTTGCCGTTACCTTAACGAACAGCGGTTAAGAAGTTGCCGCTACCTTAACGAACAGCGGTTAAGAAGTTGCCGTTACCTTAACGAACAGCGGTTAAGAAGTTGCCGTTACCTTAACGAACAGCGGTTAAGAAGTTGCCGTTACCTTAACGAACAGCGGTTAAGAAGTTGCCGTTACCTTAACGAACAGCGGTTAAGAAGTTGCCGTTACCTTAACGAACAGCGGTTAAGAAGTTGCCGTTACCTTAATGAACAGCGATTAAGAAGTTGCCGTTACCTTAACGAGCAGTGGTTAAGAAGTTGCCGTTACCTTAACGAACAGCGGTTAAGAAGTTGCCGTTACCCTAACGAACAGTGATTAAGAAGTTGCCGTTACCTTAACGAACAGCTATTAAGAAGTTGCCGTTACCTTAACGAACAGCTATTAAGAAGTTGCCGTTACCTTAACGAACAGCTTCCTAACCGTTGGATTGGTCGATGTGGACACGGCGACAAGGCACTCTATGGATGGCCCGCCAGATCCCCGGACCTGACCCCTTGCGACTTTTTCTTATGAGGGTATGTTAAGGATAACGTGTATGTGCCACCATTTCTCACAACGCTAGATGAACTCAAAGTTCGCATTCATAGTGCTCTGCAGTCGTTGAGAACAGTCGTAAGCTATGGGAAAAAATAAATGAAATATCTATTCTAGAAAATATTACTCATGACGATAAATTAAGAGATATCTATAAGGCTTTAAATTAAAAAAAACCAGACAAAATTAGAAATCATAATGAATACTACATTTATAAATTCCATTTGGAAACAGCAACTTCAGATTAAATTAAGTACTCACATCCGCGATCTAAATTTTAAAATTTCCCACAACATTATTCCTAATCGTAAATGGGTACATAAAATACATCTGTCAAATGATCCGTATTGTAAACATTGTGGTCTCATGGAGAACACTGAACACATTTTTGTCGAGTGTAATTTTGCAAAAAACATTTGGACAAGAATTACTTAAATTTAAAGGAGGGTTTTGACAGTAAACAAATTTTATATCATTCACCTTCAAAATATAGTGATTTGAAAAGTAATGCAATTCATTATCTAATAGCAATTAAAAAATCTAATCTGTGGAAGAATAGAAATTTAATGTCATTTAATTAGAAATACCGAAATTCGGAGCAGATAAAATTAGCAATAAAATGCGATTTTCGAAGAGTTCTAAAATTTGAAAATAGGAAATATGGTGTAAATAAAATTTTAAAAAAGTGGATAGCATTAAAACCAATAGTTTATAGAAAAGGTAATGATATTCGTAATAAAGTATTGGAATAAAATAAAATTTAATAAGTCACAAATTCATAGCAGGATCCATTTTATTTTTCATGTGTTGAAAACTGTTTCTCTTCTTGTGGCTATATTGTTTTCGTACTTTCAATTTCTTTTATGGTTAATTTTTTTCTCCTTTTCTCTCATTTTTAAAGAATCATTTCAGTGTGATTCTCTTCATAGTACTCCCTGTTGGGGTGATTTTAAATAACTTGTATTAAATCTGCTTCGGTATTTCTCTCCCCCCTCCAACAAAGATGTTTTGAAAGATCTGTATGAAAGATGTGAAAGAATATTGCTAAAACTTTTAAGTATTTATTTGTGAAATTTTGTCATTTGGATCCACATGAAATTTAGTCTGAAAGGTATATATCTGTCAGAAATAATTTAACTTGGTGTTCTTTGTTTTATTTAAGCCATGAACTCCTTTAAAAAAAATATCGTGGAAAGAGCGATGACATCGTCCATTTACATTATCTCCACGTATTTGATATATATTAACCATTTCTATCGCCCTTTGAATTTATCTGCTACAATTAAATAGCTGTTGTGTTAAATGCCACCAGATGACGCCATCTCAGTTGCTGAGACCATCAATACGTATTCGTGTAGTCAGATGCTAACTGATAAACCACACGCATGGCGCTGAGAATTGTTGGCGCCGTAGCGTAAATTCGAACGCACTCGACTAGTTATCCAGAGTTCTGGGGTTCGGTGCCGGCATACAATTTTTCAGTCGCTCTGCGTTGTTTAAAAAATAACGTGGAAAGAGCGATGACATCGTCCATTTATTCCTTTATAGTGCTCCTCTTCTACCTGCAGAGTTGTATAAAAATAAAATGTATCTGCATACACAACCATTGGAACTGAAAACTTGCTGTTGCAAACCCGCGAAGCTCGAACAGCCATAACACTAGAATAAGATAATTTAAAGAAAAATTTAATAAAACAATAAATAATTACTACAACATTATAGATTCCAATTAGGACAAAATAAGTACACTGGAATTGAATGTGAGCAGCAATGTGTGTGAAATGGACTTTCATCGCAAAATATTGGACAATGAACCTCATAAAAACAAGAGACTGATTAAAGGAAGTTTCTATATCCAGAAAAACAGTTCCATCAATGAACCTTCAAAAATTATAAATAGCGTTTTCAACAAGTTACTTCAAAAATAGTAGACTTACCAAATGCATGGGCAAAAGATTTTAATTTAATACGAGGAACCTGGCAATAATATTTAAATTCTTTCTGTGTAAACGAAATTTTTCATACAGTTTGAGAACAGGCCTTGGTAAAAATAAACAAAATAACCTAGAAGAAAGATGTGAAAAATAATCGAATTTTTCACGTTAAAATAGAATTAAGTGTATTAATCTGAATAAAGTCTTGTGTAAGTGTTTTAATTGCTGTAAATAACATTTTTATTTTCTTTAATATACAAGCAAAAACTATCTGCAGAACCTTCTAATGATTTGGAAACTATCCGCGTATAGCGTACGCGCTTACATCCACATTCTGCTACTCTGTCTATCTGTTCTGCAAAATAGTAGCTTAAATAAATTCCGCATTTTTAGATAAATCTTTAGATTAAGTAAATGGTATGAAAGTGAGTAAAAGTTGTGTTTAAATGTGATTCAGAAAAAAATAGATATATAAATCCTTAACAATTCTTTATGAATCCCTCATGGTCGGCTTTCATTAAATTCGGGCATGAGACTTAAAATAAAGAAACAGAAATGCTTCATCACGTATTGCAGGAATTTGGTTATTGCCTCGACGAAGTTCGTGTGACCAACGGAAATCACTTAAAGCATTTAAAAGGTGTGAAAACAAAATTTGGACATTTATTTCTTTATCCTATGTACATTTAATCGCTGTATATTTAAAAACACATAAGATACAGTCTTTTGAAATCGGAGGAAGCATTTTGATTACACTGTATGTACTGCGGTTCGGAGCTCATGATGCTCTGAGAGAGAGAGACAGAGAGAGAGAGAGAGAGAGAGAGAGAAAGAGAGAGAGAGAGAGAGAGAGAGAGAGAGAGAGAGAGAGAGAGAGAGAGAGACAGTAAGAGAGAGAGGGAGAGAGAGAGACAGTAAGAGAGACAGTGAGAGAGAGGGAGAGAAAGAGAGGCAAAGAGAGACAGTGAGAGGGAGAGAGTGAGGGAGAGAGAGTGAGGGAGAGAGGGACAGTGAGAGAGAGAGAGGCAATGAGAGAGAGAGAGGCAAAGAGAGACAATGAGAGAGGCAAAGAGAGACAGTGAGAGAGGCAAAGAGAGACTGAGAGAGAGAGAGAGGCAATGAGAGAGAGAGAGGCAAAGAGAGACAATGAGAGAGGCAAAGAGAGACAATGAGAGAGGCAAAGAGAGACAGTGAGAGAGGCAAAGAGAGACAGAGAGAGAGAGAGAGGCAAAGAGAGACAGTGAGAGGGAGAGAGTGAGACAGTGAGAGAGGCAAGAGAGAGAGAGAGAGAGAGAGAGGCAATGAGAGAGAGAGAGAGAGAGGCAATGAGAGAGAGAGGCAATGAGAGAGAGAGGCAAAGAGAGATAGTGAGAGAGAGAGGCAAAGAATGTGTGTGTGTGTGTGTGTGTGTGTGTGTGTGTGTGTGTGAGTGAGTTCCATACACGTGACAAAGGGAATTCTTTTGCAAGTGGGAGGGGCCTGTAAAGGTCTATTTATTCCGGACATGGATAGCATATGCTGTAGGCCACGCGCTGATAGATTCCTGCTGATAAGGAAAAACGTCTTCAAGGACTGTGTATGCTGGATAGTAGATAGCCCACCGACAAAATGTTTCCCACTACTTCCTCGCTGCATCTCCCTGCTAAGTCTACTGTGCAATGTAATTACATTGCAGCACCTCCCGATCTTTCCGGATATCCTGCCACTCGAACTCTTTTAGGAGGTAACAAATTGTCGAGGGAAATCGAGCGGCTCTACTATGGAAAAAGATAGAGATCCCTTCCCACTCACCAGTAGAAGAGGACGTCGGTTAAATACAGGGGAAAGAGAGTGGACGTCAGAAGGAGGAGATTCTTTTTATTAATGCCTAAATAGGTTAGTCATAGTTTTCGGGCTCGTTCGGGCCCGGAATCAATCTTGCAATGTGAAATTCGGACTCAGGCGGGCTCGGGCTGACATACTTCGAGCTCGGACTCTTAAAATCGTGCCCGAACTCGGCACTTCTTTCTACACATCTGGTTATCCCTCACACAACGGTTTGTACCGAACTGACGGAAGATGTAGGCCTAAGGAGTAAGCTAGCCACATGAGTACCCCGCACACTGACAGCGACACTGAAGGAACTCCGCTACAGAATTGCACGGAGTAACTTCGAGTGGTATATTTGCAACAGTGTGTGTTCACAAGATTCCTCTGCTTAGATGAAAGTCAGGTGGAATTTTTGCAACATCAGTCGCTGTCCTGGGTTAAACCCAACCTTCCACGGCTTCTTTGCTCCATGCAGAATACCACGAGCGAAAAATCCTACTGGTCTTTGGCATATACACTATATTGACAAAAGTCACCTGACACCCCTTCAAAAGCAAATAAATGGATCCGCTGCGTTGTTAAGATGCGCGGTACAGCTGCAAACGGTATAAAACAAGCCTGCAGCTGACCGCGATCATATCGCACCGTGCGGTTGTGTAAAAATGCCGCGGCGGAAGAGAACTGACTTTGAGAAAGGAATGATTCTTGGGTGTCATATTAGTAGGTTGTCCATAAGAGAAACCGAGAGGCGTTTAAACATACCCAAATCACCTGTTTTGGATGTACTGAATAAGTGGAGACACATGGCTTGCCTGAAGCAGCAGAACGTACCGGCAGACCAAAGAAAATCAGTGATAGAGGACGTCGAAGTCTCAGGAGAGTCGTTGCAGCTAAGCACAAGAGATGAAAGGCTTATGACGGCTGCTCATAAGCCTTTCATCTCCACTCGGAATGCTACTCGTCGTTTAGCATGGTGGTGTAAAGAACATTTCTAGTGGACCGTAGATCAATGGAAACCGGTCCTATGGACTGATGAATCCAGATACACAATCCATCAGTCTGATGGCCGTGTGTGGGTATGGCGGCAGCTGGAGGAACGTTATTTACCCTAGTGTACTGTTCCTACGGTCAAGTTTCGAGCTAGCAGTGTACTCGTGTGGGAGTGTTTCTCGTGGTATGGTCCTGGCCCATTGGTTATCGTGGGCAAACCTGTGAACAAGCACGTCTACCTCGATATTCTGGACAATTATGCCGTACAAACTCTGTGGCAATACTATGGAACCGAGCCTTGTTGGTACCAGCAGGATATTGCACTGAGCTATAAAGCAAGGACTGTTACGGTGTGGTTTGACGATAATTCCGTATTGTTTGTGGACTGGCCAGCACAGAGCCCTGATCTTAATTTCATAGAGCACCTATGGGATGAATTAGAGCGCCGCATAAGAAGTTTGGAGCCAAGGCCTCCTATTACTAAGCAACAGTTGGCGGCAACATTATGTACTGAATGGAAGCGCATACCTTTCGCTGTGTTCCAAAACCTTGTCGAAAGCATGTTTCGAAAGTTCAGTGCATGCATTAAGGCCAAAAGTGGACCGACAGCGTACTAATGTATGTCAATAAATGCTGTGTTGTGTTTCTCTTCTAGGTGTCCGGTGACTTTTGTCAATATATTGTATGTTCGCGGTGGTGCTTTTTAAAAGACGTATCATGAGAACATCGCCATGACATCGGAGCAGTGTAAGTCATTTCTAGAGGAGCATATATCAGCAAGGGCAGTGCCACATTATGTGCAGCGACCTGTCCTTACACACGACAATGTACGGCCGTACAAGGCACGGATTTTTCGGCTGTTAATTAAACAGAACGATTGTGTGGGGATGCCCTATCTACCGTATTCACCTGTATGAATCCGTGTGATTTTCACTATTTCTGCCATTTGAAAAAGAGATGTCTGGTGCTTGCTACAGCAACAAACAGGGTTTGGATTTCCGAATCACAGGCACTTTACACAGATTTAATGACACTTGCACTTTTAGCAGTGCTGGTGAACTGTCGACGGTGTGAGAACGTGATGGTGATGGGAACTATACTAATAATTACTCTCAAACATGGCTGGAAAATTACCGGTCGTCAGGTCGGCCTGGCGAATTAGATGCTTCCGCCTGATTATTTTTCTTCAAATTTCGTAATTTGCAGTAAATACTGTCATTTTGTAATCTGCCGATTCTCTGTTAAAAAGTTTAGGGTTTGTGGATAATACACCGCTTAAAAAAGGTTTGCGCCTCTTTAATTTAAAAAATAAATAAATCTGCATAATGTCAAGATAGCTAGTGGTATTGGAAAAGCATTGCAATGTGGTAACAACGGAAACAATGTAACACAGGTAGAGAGCCACGAAGAGACGGAAGTACACAGTCGAGTCACATTATTGTGACCACCTCCTACTTGACGTCAACAGCGCGTAGCCAATAAAAGAAGGCACGTGCCGTGAGCTGAGTTGGAGGTTAGATAAGGTGTGCTATAGGCATTCTGAAAACATATCACTCCTTGCTGTCATGGATTAAAGGAGCGATTTATCAGATTTGCAAAAAGGGATGATTATCGACTTTCGGGCCAAGCAAGGGTGGCAGTATTTCTGAAACAGCGCTGTTTGTGAACTGTTCGTGTGCTGCTGTTGTTAAAGTGTATCGCGATTGGAGAAATGGCACCATTGCGAATAAGCGACGTGCAAACTGCGAAGCACCACGTGCCATTGATGTAAGAGGTGAACGTCGGCTTCGAAGGTACGTGAGGGCCGATCGACATGCTGCAGTGGAGCAACTCACTGGCCGAATGAACCAGGGGGCTACCGGAAGTGCGTCCAAAACGACAATTCGGCAAACCCTGCTGCGTATGGGGCTCCGATGCAGACGGATGGTCACTGCACCTATGCTAACGAAGGTGCATCGGCAGAAAGGGCTTACATTTGCATCGCAGTATCAGAATTGGACCTCCGCTGATTGGCAAAAGATTGCCTTCTCCAATGAGTCGTGTTTTCTGCTTCATCGAAGGGATGCACGTTGGCGTATAAGGCGAGAAACATCGGAGAACAAACAATCTTCAACAATTTCTGGAAAAACACAAGCTGATGGGGGCAGCGTTATGGTCTAGGGAATGTTTTCGTGGCGTTCTCTGGGTCTGCTCATACCTGTGGAAGGCACTATGGACCAAATTCTTTTTTTTTTTTTTTTTTTTTTTTTTTTTTTTTGGTTGGAGGTTTAACGACCACCATGAGCAACTCAATGGGCTATAAGCAGTCGCCCGTCCCTAATTTAGGGTCACTGGTTCCAGGGAAGGGAGAGAGCCAGTGCCGTAAGACAAACACAACATCCATGCCTCACCGGGATTCGAACCCGGACCCCGTTCGGACGAATGATCAGAGGCCATCGCTTAGACCACTGCGCCACCGGGGCGGCCCAAATTCTTTATGAATCCATCCTTGCCGACCACGTACACCCGTACATGCTGAGTGTCTTCCCTGGGGCGGATGGGATCTTCCAGCACGACAATGCGACGTGTCAGATAGCTAGAAATGTCCGAGAGTGGTTGAGCACGATGAAGACTTCAAAGGTCCCTTAATTCCCCAGACTTAAACACAGTTGAGCATCTGTGGGACCACCTCAATCGTGTTGTTCGTTCTACACTGAGAAAAACGTTTTGTTAATTCAACACAATTTTTTGTCGATATACAGTCAACAAAAAAATGTTGAATTTGCAAAATGATTTTGTTAAAAATTATTGCTGATTTAACAAAATTTATTGTTATCACGACAAAACGATTTGTTCATTTAACAAAATGATTTTTCGATTTTTGGAAATTTGTTTGATTCAAACAAAACATATTGTTATCATGACAAAATGTATTGTTGCTGCAACAAAATATTTTCTTGTGATAACAATATGTTTTGTTGGATCAAACAAATTTCCCAAAATCGACCTAATCATTTTGTTAAATGAACAAAACGTTTTGTCGTGATAACAATAAATTTTGTTAAATCAACAATAATTTTCAACAAAATAATTTTGCAAATTCAACAAAAAAATTTGCAAATTCAACAAAAAATTTTGTTGACTGTATATCGACAAAATGTTTTGTTGATTGAACAAAATTTTTGTTGAATCAACAAAACGTTTTTCTCAGTGTATGGATCCTCCACCACGCACCCTCCAGCAGTTGTCAGATGCACTGCAGTCATCTTGGCTCCACATACCTGTGAATACCTTCCAGCACCTTATTGAGTCACTGCCAGCCCGTCTAGCTGCTGTCCGCACTGCACACGGCGCTTACTCTGGATATTAGCTGGTGGTCACAATAATGTGACTCGACCGTGTATTAGGTAACCACAAAAGTATTTGCCATTTTTTGTGGGAGCAAGAGAAACTCCTTGTAATGATTGAATTTGCGGAGAGATGGCTTACCTCCCGCGGTATATCTTCAGCTGAAATACCAAGACGCCCTGCGCATATGAATCAGACGAGTAAGCAGTTTGGTAGTGGAAAGACGTGTGATTACAATGGCGGTATCGCAGGAGATTATCCGAGGATCTTTGCCATACGAATTTAAACTCGGTTTATCTGCTACATAAACAACTCGTCGCGATTGCTTACCATTCGGGGCGGATGCTGTGAGTGAACGCACAACTCGGAATTGGTTTCGAAATTTCAGAGACGGAGATGATTCGCTTTAAGGAAAGGCCCGGAGGGGTCGTCTTGTCAGCTTTGAGACAGACGACCTGAAAGTTGCTACTGAGCAGGACAGTAGCGAAACATGCCAGGAACTAGCTCAATCATTTGGTGCTAGTGATGGAACCGGCCGAAGACATCTGCATGCCATAGGTAAGGCATACAAATTGTCCAAATAGGTCCCAACGAATTGTGTACAGTGAACAAACAGCAACTTGTCGAGCAGTAGTTTAGCGAGTACGACGGAGACTTCCACCATCTACCCTGGCCACCACAAAGTCCAGATCTGAACCTCTTTGAGAATGTATGGTACATGTTAGAAAAACAGATCGGGGAGCGAATTCCTCTTCCGTCAACTCTGGGCCAACTAAAGGGCTGTCTTGTGATCACGTGGTATGTGATAGGGCGTAGATGCACTCCAGCACCTTGTCGAATCTTTGCCAAACCGCATACGGTTGAATTTAATTCTTAAATTGGATGTGTAGTTAAATAATTAATACCAACATTCCAATCGATTCGGTACGCAGTAGGAAAGAAGAAAGGTTTTTCGCTAGACCTTCATCCAGGGAGGAACAATGTGTGCTTAACAAAAATAGAACAAAGAGCACTTCATACTAGTAATAATAAAATCATATACCGACCTGAGTTGTATAGAAATGGAACTTTTAATTATAATACAAAGGATGATACAGATACACAATGATATCCAACTTGAGCTGTTCACAACACCTAGATGCTCTTTCGATAACACAATAACACATTTCTTACTGACGCCATGTTTGTTGTAGAACGCTTCAGTCTTATCGCATAATTGCGTCGCTGTTGGAGGAAAAACACTTACTTAATAATAGGAAAATACACATCCTTGAAATAGTGTAGCGTAACTGAGTCTAATGACAGGGAGCATTACATTTAATAAAGTTGCGTACTTTATTCAGTCAGGAGCAGTTAGTTCTATTAAGGAACAACACGCACCGACATCATGGAACACACACGACCTTCACAAACATTGACCAGATCACAAACAGAGTTTTTCCTCCGAACCCCTCTCACACCAGACAGCGGCAGAAAGATCCGGATGTGGGGTTTCAGGGTACACGTAGTTTCTCTCTATGGCTGAATAACAGCTGCCCCGGGCTACGCAGTAATGTCGCAATCCATCTGAAGCGGCTGCAAATCTCTGACGATCTGCGTTTTTTTTGTTTTTTTTTAGCGCTGAGGGGCTATAATTCTTACACATAGGTGCTGTAATTCGGTGCTAAAGAAAGTGGTGCTGAATAAAAGTTTCTAATTCAGTGGCCAGTATATGTATAAGCTTTAAGGTAAGCTTTGACTTATGCTTGAATTAAAGTTAAAGTTTACGTAACGTAAGAGTTCAAATCAATAATACGTGCTAAACTACAACATCCTAAAATAAATATGTGTGAATTTACGTCCTGTAGTGTCAAGGTTGTATGTGAATTAAAAGAAAACAAACAGATCATAGTTCAAGCTGAGCAAGCAATTTATAAATCCGTGTAATGCAGAGATGCGGCGTCCACAGATGGGCGGCTATACCAGTACTAGTAGCATAAATTTATAACATGCTTCGTATGTCAGAAGACGTGCTAAAAAAGCAATTTCCGGCATCGCAACGAGTAACATCAGAATAATTAATTCAGCACTCTCTCTCTCTCTCTCTCTCTCTCTCTGACTAACAACTTTGTTATTGTAATTTGCGGTTGGAGTCCTTATGAAGAAAGGGTATTCATCCTTGCATTTCCAAATAAAAAGTCGAGCTCTTCGAAACTGGCAAATGTGTCACCTGGGGAGCAACATTCGTGTTCGAAAATTCAATTAAGGAGTACTTCTCTGCTGCTCAGATATCGAGGAGACACGCCGAGTTGGCTCAAACTCGATCATCATGCCGCCGCACTTTTAACACCGAAGTTTCTTCAGTTTCGGTAATTGTCCAAGAGTCAATCCTCCTCCCCCCCCCCTACCTTTTTCCACGGATGAGGGAATTTCCATTACAAAAATGAGATAACTGCCAGTCGGATCGCGAGCCACATTTCGTAAAATTAAATAAGTGGGTGTCCTCCGCAGCAGCACGGCAGGTACCTTTTGTGGGAATCCACTGTGTGTTGTTGTTGCATTAACGTCCAGAAAGAAATTGGACGTGCGGGCTGCTGACATCTTAATGCTATTAATAATTAAGGAACAAGAACACGTAATGAACACCTCGTTGCACTTGCTGAAGTTCCATGCGGACCAATGGGTTAATGGAAAAGAATAAGGGATTTGTCTTCTATAGTATGAAAAAAAAAAAAAAAAAAAAGGGTGGGGGGCATATCGAACATACCTCTGGCGAAAACTATCAAATTTTGTGATCGTAATTGCCGAATATCCTTGAATGTAAGCCAACTCTCAAATTTCAGAAGTTAAGGAAGCATGGCATTTATTCACAACAAAGAACATCTATATCAATCAGCTCCAGCGTTTTTCGAGTTTTCCTGACAATATGAATAGGCTTTCATAAAATTACGAATATGTTTTCCTGACAATAGAATAGATTTTCGTGATATTATGAATAGATTTTCGTGAATTAATGAATGGATTTTTGTGAAATTGTGAATAGGTTTTCGTGAAATTATGAATCGGTTTTCCTGAAATTATGAACAGATTTTCGTGAAATTATGAATGGTCGTGGAATATTTTACTGCCATTATTGTGATGTGACCCCTACATATCAATCGAAGGGCGTGTGAACACCACAGTGTTTCCGTTGTTGCCTGCTCTACTCACTCTTTCGTGGTTGCGGTTTATCAAAAAGCAGATGAACGTGCCAAGCAGGATAACACATCTTTTGTCAAGGCTTATATCGTAGTGTTTCCTGAAATTATGAATATGCTTTCCTGAAATTGTGAATAGGTTTTCCTGAAATTATGAATAGGGTTTCCTGAAATTATGAATAGGCTTTCCTGAAATTGTGAATAGGTTTTCCTGAAATTATAAATAGATTTTCGTGAAATTATGAATAGATTTTCTTGAAATTAAGAACAGGTTTTCCTGTAATTACACCTTCGTTTATGACAGCAGGACCCGGATGCTAAGTAAAGGGCTCCGTAGAAAGTTAGAAGTTGCAGATACAAGAGTGTTAAGAGAAATACGACTACATGAGGAAAAAATTGGTGGAAAAAAAAAAAGAATAGAAACGCAGACATTAGAACACAACTCGGTGCATCTTGGGTAGAAGAGGAAGTGAAGGAGACCATATTGAGATGGGATAGACGTGTACGTCGAACGAGAGACGAAGTTTGCCAAAACAGCTACTGAATTCTCGATAGCAGACAGCAGGCCAAGAGGACCCTCAACCTAGGAAAAGGTTGAGCGGTCCTAAAAGGCTGAAAGGGTTAAATCAGCCACTGACAAATGAAGAAACAATGTAGTAAAGACAGAAAATTTGTTTGCAATGAACAGGAAGGAACAGAAAAAGTTTGCTGCAAAGAATACCGATTTTTCTTTTCAATCGTGGTCAAGAGGTCTGTGTCAAACACACAGACCTCTTGGCCACTTAACATGGAAATGCGACTTCCAGAAGTTGACGTATAGTCGGGGAGCAATGAGCTGGCGGAAACATGTCAGTGATTACATAACGAAATGTCAAAAGGTAGTATACCGGCTTTTATTTGGAATTGTTCAGCACGGAGTTGGTGCACCCATAGCAGTTACTGTAAGCCTGTAGAAGCGTCACGTCAAAGAAGTCATCAATGACGCTCCGGCTTACCGACCAATTGGCCACGCAGCTGCTGAAGGTCCTCTGCCGGAAGAAGCCGGCTGAGATGGGGACCCATAAAGCCCCACACATTCTCGAAGGACGATAAGTCCAGTTAGTTTGGAGGCCAAGTCAGGGTGTCCATGCTCTGGAGATTCTCTTCTAAAACGAGCAGTGTACGGTCGGGTGTCGTTCTTCTACAGGATCGTTCCAGGCGTGAGGGAATTTCGGGCGGAAGGATTGAGTGAGATGTGGACGTATCGTCTCGCTGTCAAAATGCCCGAAATTTGGACAAGAAATTATCTGCTACCTTATGAGATTCCAACACTAGAGTTGAACCTAGTGGTGTTCTCATGTACAGTGGAACCTTGTTTATACATTTCTCAGTTATACGTTTTTCACTTTTGTACGTAATTCTGCCTTAGTCTTCATATTCTACTGTAGTTTCTACCACTTTTTTAACTCGGTTATACGTAATTCATTTATACGCATTTTCCCGCTTATACGTTAAAATTTGAACTTCAGATTATCAAAAATACACAATTTTTCGATTCTTTTATGCGTAACCTAGTTTTTTACAACTTTGAAAGAATTGAAACAGTGTTGTTGTGTTCCTTCTTGGTGCAGCGAAACTTAAACCTTAATCCCAGCAGGTTGTTTACTTTCGGTTTGGATGAAAAATTGCTTTAGCATTTCACGATGCACACACATATTCATATTCGAAAATTTATAAATCTCTGGCACATCACTATTTCATGATGTTATAGAATAAATTCCTATTCAAATCAGTATTCGTTTCAGTTTCATCGATATTATATTAAATACTATAAATCATTATAAATCAATATTCTATTCAATATGCACCAATGAGCCATTACATTATGACCACCCCCCAACATAGAGAAATAAGCGCGCCTGGAGACAGAACGGTGGCGCAAGTGAAGTTCACAAAGCAGTATATAAATACAACTCGAGGGCCGGCTTTCGGTTAGTAGAGTGTCCGGAGTCAGAATGGGAAAAGCTGCCAATTTATCGAAGGACAAATTGTGATGGCACGGCTCCTCAGAACTACGCTCACAGAAACGGCGAGGCTTGTGGGTTATTCACGTGCCGCTGTAGTGAGTACGTATCAAAAGTGGTGCACAGATGGCCAAACAACGAACCGTTGTCAAGCCGTGTGTCATGCGCAGTTCATTGATGCCAGATGGGAGCGGATACTGTCGCGTATTGTTCACAGCGACCGCAGGACTACAGTGCGACTAATCACCCGCATCTACAACAGTGGTGATCAGGGCAATGTGTCACAGCACACAGTTGATGGCAGCCTTCTGCGCATGTGCCTGCGTAGCCGAAGACCAAGCCTTGCTCACTTCACGTCATCGCCAACAACTCATGAAATGGGTCCAAGATCATTGAGATTGGGCCGTGAATGATTGGAAGAAAGTGGCCGGGTCTGACGAATCAAGATTCCTGGTGCATGAAGTAGACCGCCAAGCGCGTATAATCCGATTGCCAACGGAGGCTATGGCACGTGGATGCACTGTTGGGTGGAAACAGGCCGGCGGTGTTATGCTGCGCGCGATGTTTTCTTGGGACACTTTAGGCTCCATTATCCCAATAACACAATCCCCGACAGCTGTCAGGTATCTGAACATTGTTGCGGACCAAGTTCACCATTTCATGGCAACTGTGTTCCCTGCTGGGGGGTGGCGATTACCAATAGAATAATGCTCCATGCCACACTGCCAGAATAGTCAAGGAGTGGTTCGAGGAACATGCTGGTGACTTTCTGTTAAAGCCCTGGCCGCCAAATTCACCTGATTTGAACCCAATCGAACATTTGTGGTTCGACTTGGAAAAGAGGGTTCGCGGTAAATCACCGCCACCCCGAAATGTACTGGAACTGGAGGACCTGCTGTTAATATTATGGTACCAGATATCCCAGGATACCTATTGCCACCTCGTCGAATCGATGCCTCGCCGAGCGGCCGCTCGCTTGCGGGCTAAAGTGGGTCCTACAGCTTATTAGGTAGGTGGTCATAATGTAATGTCTCATTGGTGTATTTTCAAATAGATGCACGCAGGATCCGCAAAAGAAAAAAAAAGAAAACGCTGTAGCCATGGTAACAGATTCTTAGTTGGGCGTATTTCACTTAATCTAGAATCAATATTTTTTCTATAAAGAGACAGTGTCGTCAAAAGAGAGGTTTGATTTTCATAGGCTTTATGTTTTTTGCAACGCGATAAAATATGCTATAATTTGTAACTCTTGTTTTTTCTTTCACCGGCAATCGGACTTTAAATATATCATTTTTAAGAAGCATCTTGTAGTCCTTTAAAACATAAATTTTGAAATTGTGTTTAACATTTTGAAATTTCGTTTATACGTTTTTTAAGGCCATCCCCTAGAAAAACGTATAACCGAGGTTTCACCGTAGCTGGTAACGATGTCGCCATATAGATATGCAGCCATGTGGTATGCCGAAATAGAACCTGGACTGGTTCATGAACATCACGTTCCTACATTCCCCAGTGCAATGGCATCTCTTTTCGCACCACGTTCACTGACGACAGCAATCGTTATCAATAACAATCAGTGCCAGTCATGCAAATGTTGTCGTATCGTTTGGGTGGACTTATTTAAGTACCTGTAGCAGCTCAAAGGTCGCGCTGCAGCCCTTTCAGATTGCGGAACGGAACGGAAACAGTCCCCTGTATGGAGTGGACAATTTGCACGTGCTGTTATACGGCATCTTGATCCACTTTCACCTCATGCGTAGCACTATGACATAACGTGACACGTGTCGTTGCGTTCAGCTCACATTACGATCCACTCGTGTGCGGAAGTTGTTTTTGAAGCTGAGATGCATATCGATGATCCTTTGCCATGTTAGTCAATTGATACGTATCGATGATCCTCTGCCATGTTAGTCAATTAATGCATATCGATGATCATCTGCCATGTTAGTCAATTGAAATATCTGTTACGGCGGCGTACCCCCGGCATGTTTGGAGCTTTTTGAACCACACACTAGACTTTACTAACAGCTGCCGTATAGTGAGTGAAGCCCGTATGTGTACGCCTTCTTTAAACTTGAGCAGCCGGAATCCACGTCACTGATCGGTACAAAATTTAATAATTTACATATATGCGAGGTAGCCTCGTGCGATTTAAATATGTCTACGTCGTCGCTTTGGTGGCCTAGCGGTCTGAGGCGCTAGCTTCGGATCATAGGTTCGAGGTGGGCCCGGGTTGGGAAGACCCAACGACGCATACCTAGTGTTTGTCCGATGGTCGTGGCTCTGTTCGTTTCCTGAAACCAGTAGCTCTAAATTAGGGACAGGTAGCTGCTTATAGCTCAATGAGTTGCTCCTATCATGCGCAATTCGGAGGGTTGTGTTGGTAAAACTTAGCACCGTTAAATAACGGAAATACTAGACTGTATACCAAAGAACAGGAAAAGACTAAGAAGACCGCGTGGGACATTTGAGGATAAAACTCAAAAGCATGCCGGAGTGACATGGAAAAGAACTGTCGAAGACAGGGAGTTGTGGAAGATGTTCACTCAGCATTTGATCGATGTAATTGGTGTGTGCGCTCGCGCGTGTTTTTTAATTTTTTTTTAATTGGAGGTTTAACGACCACCGTGAGCAACTGAACGGGCTATAAGCAGTCGTCCGTCCCTAATTTAGGGTCACTGGTTCCAGGAAAGGAGAGAGCCAGTGCCGTAAGACAAACACAACATCCATGCCTCACCGGGATTCGAACCCGGACCCCTTTCGGACGAATAATCAGAGGTCATCGCTTAGACCACTGCGCCACCGGGGCGGCATTTTTTGACTGCTTTATGTAATGATATTCATATTTTCGTGTAGCATGTTAAGAATGGAAGTTAGTGTGGCATCAGAACGTGCTGACTCTGTGGGCCTTGGACAAAGAAATGACTTTCATCGCTGAATAAAACTTATCTCTAATGTTCCTTCGTCCAGTGTTGGTAATTCAGCGCCAACTTGTATATCCTTTTGATCAGTTTCGTCAGAAGTTGCTTTTGCGCAGGTCATCGAGTCTTACGACATGTACCAGAAGTTGTCCGTGTACAGTTTTTGATTTAAAGGTTTAACAACCACCGTGGGCAGCTCAGTGGGCTATAAGCAATTGCCCGTCCCTGATTTAGGGCAACTGGTTCCAGGGAAGGAGATACCCAGTGCCGTAAGGCAAACACAACATCCATGCTTCACCGGGATTCGAACCCGGACACTTCTTGGACGAATGGTCATAAGCCAGCGCTTAGACCTTTGTGCCACCGGGAGTCTAAAAGCTGATACAGGGTAAACGTGGTGATCATGTGCGCTTCGGCGAGAGAGAGGAAGAATTGATAACCCTTTTCTAGCTCGATAGCGAAATTCTAGCTTCACGAAAGCAGATTTTATAATGAAAAAAAATTGCAAGACAAATGGGAAGGAGTAGGCATGAATTAGTGAGTTAACGAAACAGGAAATTTCTGTTCTGACGTCTTTCTCCCGTTAAGGGTGAATTACAACTCACAAGTTAGTGTGAAATTGTTGTCTTTCAGTGAAATATCGGAAGTGGTGGCCGGAGCTTGTTTTGTTTAGGCTGGGACGAAATTTTTCTGCCGTACAAGCTCCTTTGTCGTTAATTAGTTGCTCAAGATTTCTTAATTTGCTTTAAGCGTCGGCGTGAAGTTAATGGGAATTTTAACTCCTTTTGTTTACCCTGTATGGGGTGACAGGCTATCAGTCTCGGACTTTTTATTTTTATTTTTTTGTGTTCTTATTACTTAGCATCCGTTTTTGGCAGGTTGTTCAGTTGACGGAAGGGTGGCGGCCCTGCGCCCATAGTGGGTATGTCGGAAGCAGATTAACCAGACCGGTGATGGATCGGCAACCGGGACGGAAGCTTATCTGTACAAGGAATGTCTATCGTCTCGTTCAAGTTCCTGAGCATTTGCCACCCGAAGCTGCTACTGCTCTCGAAGATAGCTGTTCGGATTTCATTGATTTCTAATGTCGGCTCGTTCGTTAATGTCTCGTTAATACCGTATTAATGATACCTAAACGGCGACTGAGAAATCGATTTGCCTTTGTGTGTCTTGAACGTTATCGGCAAACCATCAAGCGTAGCTTAGCTGGGGTGTTGTTCGGCCCCTTAAACTGCTTTGCCTTTTGCGCGCCAAATGTCAATATTTGTAGATTTTTGAAAATTTATGTTCTATATTCGACATGCGAATTCTTTGAACGCCATTATCCAAATCTTTCCGCGCCTTCAGCATGAAATTTTTCACTGTCAAATGATTTGCTGTTCTTTCCTCACGAATGGGAAGGGAATAGTGTTTTTTTTTTTTTATGTCAGTGCAGTCCAATCCCTTCTTTTAATTTTCTCCAGCGCTCTCGTGCTAATGCTCCTAGTTCCGAAACTCAAACAAATGACTGTAAGTACTGTATTTTTATTTTAAGCCTCCTCTGTGCATACAACATTGTTAAAATTAATTGGGACGAAAGAATGATCACTAAATTTTTGTATTTTAAAGAACAGGACATGTAACATAGAGTATATACTAAACTTAATGAACATTAGTATAAAATACACTGAAGAGCAATTGAATTAGAGATACCTGTCTAGTAACGCGTAGCACCACCTTTCGCCCTGATGACGGCGGCGATTCGTCTCGGCATGGACTCGACAAGACACCGGAAGCGTTGGGAAGCCATACGGATCCACGACCCTTGAACAAGCTCCCACAGTTCACGAAGATTTGATAAAAGGGGGTCATCTCTCTCGATGGCATCCCAGATGTGCTCGATGGGATTAAGGTCCGGTGACCTAGCTGGCCAAGGAAGCGAGGTCACGTTGGTGGAGTGTTCATCCAACCATTCGGATACAATTCGGGAGCTGCATTGTCTTGTTGCAGGATGAGGCCCCCAGTGGGATGTTGAAGACGCACAAACGGGAGCAAATGGTCGTCCAGGATATCCCGGTAACGTTGACCTGTGAGGGACGATGTCACACAAACCAGGGGTCCCATTTCAGTCCACGTAAACAGTCCCCAGACGAGATTGCCACCCCACCAGCTTGGAGAGTACCCTGCTGGCAAGAAGGATCCATCGCTTCATGTGGTTTGCGCCGCACTCGTATCCAGCCATCCGCATGTACCAACGTGAATCTCGACTCATCAGTCCAGGCAACATTTTCCCACATGTCTAAGGTCCAGTGGCGATGTTCCCGCGCCCTTGCTAATTTTTGCACCCTGTGATGTGCGGTCAGCAGTGGTACCCTCGTGGGACGATGGCTTCTGTGCCCCATAGCGAGGAGATGGTTCTGGATGGTGTGGCTGCTTACACGTTTTTGTGCGCCAGCGTTAAATTGCCGAGTGATTTCTTGCACTGTGGCCCGTCTATCCGCTGTTACAATGCGAGCTAGCCGACGATGACCACGCTCATCCACACGCTGCTGTCCACGGCAGTTAACCCTTGCAGGGATGGTTTAACCGGATTCGATGTATTCACGGTGCACCCGTGACACAATGGCTCGTGAAAATCCCAGTGCCTGCACGACTTCCGAGATGGAGTGACCCATTCGTCGGGCCCCGACAATTTGTTAACCATCAAATGCGCTTAGATCCTAACGTAAGCCTCCTCTGTGCATACAACATTGTTAAAATTAATTGGGACGAAAGAATGATCACTAAATTTTTGTATTTTAAAGAACAGGAGATGTAACATAGAGTATATACTAAACTTAATGAACATTAGTATAAAATACACTGAAGAGCAATTGAATTAGAGATACCTGTCTAGTAACGTGTAGCACCACCTTTCGCCCTGATGACGGCGGCGATTCGTCTCGGCATGGACTCGACAAGACACCGGAAGCGTTGGGAAGCCATACGGATCCACGACCCTTGAACAAGCTCCCACAGTTCACGAAGATTTGATAAAAGGGGGTCATTTCTCTCGATGGCATCCCAGATGTGCTCGATGGGATTTAGGTCCGGTGACCTAGCTGGCCAAGGAAGCGAGGTCACGTTGGTGGAGTGTTCATCCAACCATTCGGATACAATTCGGGAGCTGCATTGTCTTGTTGCAGGATGAGGCCCCCAGTGGGATGTTGAAGACGCACAAACGGGAGCAAATGGTCGTCCAGGATATCCCGGTAACGTTGACCTGTGAGGGACGATGTCACACAAACCAGGGGTCCCATTTCAGTCCACGTAAACAGTCCCCAGACGAGATTGCCACCCCACCAGCTTGGAGAGTACCCTGCTGGCAAGAAGGATCCATCGCTTCATGTCGTTTGCGCCGCACTCGTATCCAGCCATCCGCATGTACCAACGTGAATCTCGACTCATCAGTCCAGGCAACATTTTCCCACATGTCTAAGGTCCAGTGGCGATGTTCCCGCGCCCTTGCTAATTTTTGCACCCTGTGATGTGCGGTCAGCAGTGGTACCCTCGTGGGACGATGGCTTCTGTGCCCCATAGCGAGGAGATGGTTCTGGATGGTGTGGCTGCTTACACGTTTTTGTGCGCCAGCGTTAAATTGCCGAGTGATTTCTTGCACTGTGGCCCGTCTATCCGCTGTTACAATGCGAGCTAGCCGACGATGACCACGCTCATCCACACGCTGCTGTCCACGGCAGTTGACCCTTGCAGGGATGGTTTAACCGGATTCGATGTATTCACGGTGCACCCGTGACACAATGGCTCGTGAAAATCCCAGTGCCTGCACGACTTCCGAGATGGAGTGACCCATTCGTCGGGCCCCGACAATTTGTTAACCATCAAATGCGCTTAGATCCTTCGTCTTACCCATACTGCGTCCGACTCTTACAGATTCCCGTCGCATGACTCCTTATATTGTCGGATCGCTGCATATGTCATGTCGTTTCCGTTTACAGTGCCGTCCACAGCGCCACATTTGCATAACGCCAGCTGTCTCTAATTCAATTGCTCTTCAGTGTATGCCCTCCTTTGGCTGCAGTGACTGCATGAACACGTTTTGGCATTGACTCCACCAGTTTAGGAAAAATGTTTGCCACTTCATTATCGTGGAACCACGCTTTTATTATATTACGTATTTTTCTTCGTCAAACACTCAGACCGTAAATTTCAGGAAAATAATAAAAAAAATTTTCTTTGTGTAATCAGCAGGCAGTAAAATTCTAGGGAAAAAAATCGCGGTATAATCCGTAACTGCGATGTTAATCTCTAAACGTAATGTAATTCCAAAACGTTGGAATTTTCAGAGTGAAAAAAAAATCCTTTGTATAATTCGCGGAGCCGCATAATCCGCAGGCAGTGAAATTCAGAGGGGAAAATCACAGTATAATCCGTAACTGTGATGTTGATCGCGAAACGTAATTTCTTACCGAAAAGTTGGGATTTACAGGATGACCTAGCAGGCCAAAGAGATAGGAAAAGGAAATGATTTTATTAAATTTTTTTTAAATGCTTTCCTGCTACTTTCTAGTTAATAAAGAGGAAAAATTGAGTTTTTCAGCAGCACTACAGTCCCGTAGTTAGACCTGAGTCATCCACAAATCTGTGTGACGCTGAGCTTCTCAAAGCACGTGATCGTCCGCGAGAGCAAACAATATCGCCTTCGTTGCATTGTATTTTCTGTGAAATGCTTGTAAGTAAAAAAATAAAAATAGTTTTCTAACTGTTAGAGTACAGAAACTCCCATCTTCGTATTGCTTTAGATTTTCCCTTTATTAACGCATTTCAGGTAATTTTCCAAATATACGACCTCTCCTGATAATGACGACGCTGATATTCTAGAAACTGAAGTGCCGCAAAAACGTTATTTTTTTTAAAGAGGCGTAGCGTATAATCCGCAGAATCTAAAATTATATTTTTTTAGCAGATAATCCGTGTATTATAATGACGGAAAATCCGGTACTTGTCAAACGTTGCTTTGTTGACCAGTCCGTAGCGTTTCTTCAGAATAATTCTCAAGTTTTAAATTGGATTTAAGTCTGAAGAATTTCCAGATCAACCAAGCACACTGATTCTGTTTTTCTGAATGAGTTTCTTGACTACTTTCTAATTGTGGTACATTGCCAGGTCATGCTGAAATGTGCCTTTTCAATCTGCAAAAGTCTCAGCCGTCCATTGGTACTAGGATTCCGGTCCCCACTTGTTGCGAAGTACTCTAAAAATATCTTTTTTGGAAGGGTGTTTCACAGTCAGTTGAAGGTGCTGACTGGCTCTTCATTGCTTCATCTGGACAAGGTTTGCTCTGTACCTTTGAACGACCAAATGTGTCTTATCAGGGAAAACTACCTTTACCAGTCATCACAACTTCCGTAGACAAAGCATTAGAGATAGGGGTGATGTACAGTTGACATGGGCATCCCTCGCGCAAAGTGGAACTGATCCAAACCAAATGCAGGAGATAAACAGGCGGACAGCAGGGCTTCTCAAAGCGTATCGCCGTCAAAGCACATGGGTAAACGTAGTGATTTGAGTGATTTTGATCGTGGACGCATTGTCGGCGCAAGACAGATGGGTCGTTCTACCACCCGAATGGTAAGAACCCTGGTGCACCGGAAGGCAACCGTATCGAGGGTGTACCACGGCTATACCATCGACGGACGTACCGGCGCCCAGAGAGCAAGTGATAGTCGACCAGACGCCATTGATGACCTGGGTAGACGTAGTAGACTATCTTGGCTCGTACACACCGACCGCTTGGCAATGGCGACGCAAATCACACAGAAGTTAAATGTCACAGGCGCCAGCAGTGTCAGCGAGCGAACGGTATGGCGTACGGTGCACATCCTGGTGACAAGAGCCGACGCCCTACTCCTGTGCCACTGTTGACTTCTCATCATCGGAAAGTACGCCTTCCTTGGCGTAGGGAACATCAAAACTGCACCTCTGCAGAGTGGCGCCGCGTCGTGTGAATCCCGTTTTGAACTGTACCGAGCTGACGAGAGAGTGCGATTGTGTCGTTCACAACACAAAGCTATGGCCTCGTCGTGCCAGGTCGACTCCGGCACAACGAGGCCATAGCTCTCAAGGGGCCATAGCTTTCAAGGCGGTGGTGGCTCTTGATTGCGGTTTTACTACATAATGGTAATCTAATGTCTTCTGCTCCATTTGCCTATGCTAGTGTAGCAAAACAATCATATGGAATTTTAGATATAATTCTCAAATCCATTAAACATACGGACTTCAACTGGGATATACACCAATGAGCCATTAGATTATGACCACCCGCAACCTAGAGAAATGAGTGCGCCTGGAGACCGAACGATGGAGCTGGTGAAGTTCACAGAGCAGTATATACATACAATCCAAGGACCGACTTTCGGTTAGTAGAGTGTTCGGAGTCAGAATGAGAAAAGCTGCGGATTTATCGGAGTTTGATAAAGGACAAATTGTGATGGCATGGCGCCTCGGAACTACGGTCTCGGAAACGGCGCGGCTTGTGGGTTGTTCACGTGCCGCTGTAGTGAGAACGTATCAAAAGTGGTGCACAGATAGCCAAACGACGAACCGTCGTCCAGCCGTGCGTCGTCCACAGCTCATTGATGCCAGAAGGGAGCGAAAACCGTCGCGCATTGTTCACAGCGACCGCAGGACCACAGTGCGACCAATTACAGTCAGCTACAACAATGGTGGTCGGGGCAATGTGTCACGGCACGCATTTCATCGCAGCTTTCTGCGCATGGGCCTGCGTAGCCGAAGACCCAGGTGGGTACCCATGCTCACTGCACGTCATCGCCAACAACGCATGAATTAGCCCAAGATGATCGAGATTGGACCGTGGATGATTGGAAGAAAGTGGTCGGGTCTGACAAATCAAGATTCCTGGTGCATGAAATAGACCGCCAAGCGCGGATAATTCGATTGCCAACGGAGGCTATGGCACGTGGATGCACTGTTGGGTGGAAACAGGCCGGCGGCTACGGTGCTATTCTGTGGGCGATGTTTTCTTGGGACACTTTAGGCCCCATTATAACCCAATAGCACAATCCGTGACAGCTGTCACGTATCTGAACATCGTTGCGGACTAAGTTCACCCATTCATGGCAACTGTGTTCCCTGCTGGTGATGGCGATTACCGATAGGATAATGCGCTATGCCACACTGCCTGAATCGCCAAGAAGTGTTTCGAGGAACATGCTGGTTCTGTTAATCTCCTGGTCTCCAAATTCACCTGACTTGAATCGAATCGAACATTTGTGGTTCGACTTGGAAAAGAGGGTTCGCGCTAAATCCCCACCACCCCGAAATGTGCGGGAACTGGAGGACCTGCTGTTGATATTATGGTACCAGATAACCCAGGATACCTATCGCCACCTCATCGAATCGTTGCCTCGCCAAGTGGCCGCTGTTTTGCGGGCTAAAGGGGGTCCTAATGCTTGTTAGGTAGGTGGTCATAATGTAATGGTTCATCGGTGTATGTGGTGATTTAAAAATCATTGCCATGATATTGGGAACGGAACAATAGATCACAGAATGTTCTTGTTCCTTTTGCGAATGAGACAGTCGTGACAGATCATCCCATTACTTGAAGAAAACTTGGCCAACATGCAAATAGAAGTGGGAGAAAAAATTTACATAAACAGAGTCTTATAGCTTATGAGGACGTAATCCTTCGTTCCCTTCATATAAAACTGGGACTTATTAATTGGACTTATAAAATGAACTTATAACTGGATTATAAACTAGACGTATGAATTTGTCACGGCAGTGGAAAAAAATGGTAGACATTTTGCCTGCCTAACAACAAAATTTCCTGCCTTTCAGAAGCAAAGGTAAAAGAGTGCGTGTTTGTTTGCTCTCAAATAAGACGGTTGAAGAAAGATGCGAATCTCTAACAGAGAAACTAGCTTGAACATGTTTTAAGAAAGTCACAGGCCATTTTCTTTTTAAAAAAAGGTCTGAAGATTATAAAAAAAATAGTAAACCAGATGCTAAATGCGTATCGGGATTTAGGATGTAACATGTCTGTGAAAGTGCGCTTCTTGCATTCACATCTAGACAACTTTCCGGAAAGCTGCAGTGACGTCTCCGATGAATACGGTGAGAGGTTTCGCATAGAGATTTGAACAGTGTAAGGCGATATGAAGGGAAGTGGATGCCTGCAAAGTTAGCTGATTTTTGTTGGAATCTCAAAAGTGACAGCACAGATATACATAAAAGAAAAACATGATTTATGTTCGTATATCATGCCTTACGTTTTTTTGTTATTCAATTATTCTGTATTCAATTTGTTTCTGTATAATATTCTGTATCAATATCATCATCATCATCGTCAACCATTATCAATCCACTGCTGGACGAAGGTCTCCCCAAGTTTCCTCCACAACGGTCTGTCTTGTGCCAGTCTCCCCCATGTCACTCCCGCATACTTTCGAATTTCATCCACCCATCTCCCATGTGGTCTTTTTCTGGGTCTTTTCCTGTCCCTTGGAATCCAACCTAAAATTTCGGCTGTCCATCGATGGTCTGTCCTTCTGGCAGTATGTCCAGCCCATTGGCATTTCAGGGATTTAACTCTGATCATGATGTCTTCCACTCTTGTCATTTTTCAGATCCACGAGTTCCTCTTCTTATCTCTCCTGGTTACACCAAGCATGCACCTCTCCATGCTACTTTGAGTTGTCTGCAGCCTTTGTATGTCTCTTTTAGTTAAGGTCCACGTCTCTGCACCATACGTAAGCACTGGAAGGATGCATTGATCAAACACTTTTCTTTTAAGACATGGCATATTGCTCTTGAAAATTATGCTGTTTTTTCCAAAAGCTCTCCAGGCAAGTTTTATACGCCGAATAATTTCTTCATCAATGTGACCCTCACTTGATATCTGCTGTCCAAGATAAACGTACGTGTCTGTTATCTCCAGCTTTTCTCCATCAATCGATAAATCTTCATTTTTTGTAAGAGCATTGAACATCACTTTTGTCTTCTGAAAGTTCATTTTTAATCCCACTACTTTACTCTTGTCAGCAAGTTCCTCGATCATACTCTGCAGCTCTGATGGGGTAGTTGCAAAAATGACTACGTCATTAGCAAAACGAAGGTGGGTTAGATAATCTCCATTAATCTTTATTCCTTTGTTTTCCCAGTTCAGTGATTGAAAGACATTTTCCAATGTGGCATTAAAGAGCTTCGGAGATATGGTGTCACCTTGTCTCACTCCCTTTCCAATTTTTATGTGTGTTGTTGTATTTTCAAACAGCCGAATCTTTGCACTTGCATTTTCATAGATGTTATTAAGAATATTAATGTATGCATCTTCAATACCGCAGGATTTCAGAGCCATTGTAACTGCTGATGGTTTCACCGAATCAAAGGCTTTTTCACAATCGATAAAAGCCGTGCACAATGGAAGTTCATATTCCCTCCCTCTTTCAATTAGTTCTCTGAATACGTGGATATGATCTATTGTGCTGTAGCCACTCCTGAATCCAGCTTGTTCTCTCGGTTGAGCCATGTCCAGTGTTACCTTCAAGCGATGTCAAAGAACTTTAATGAAGATTTTATAAACCACTGATAGGTCTGTAGTTCCAGAGATCCTCAATGTCACCTTTTTTATGTAGCAGGATTCATTGTAGCGTTGTTCCAATCCTCAGGAATCTTCCGTTCATTAAGGCATCGAGTGAAAATTTGGGCGAGTACTGTTTCAATTTCTCCACTTGCTTCTTGTGTGATGTCTACTGTAATTCCATCCTCTCCTGGAGCTTTTCCCCGCTTCATGTTTTTGATTGCACGTGCAACTTCTGCTGGGAGGACTGGAAGAACTCTGGCACTGGTACCTTTCATGATGTCTGAAGTACACGTATCATCCCTTTCATATAATTTGGAGTAGAAATCTTTCACTCTTCTCAAAATTTCGCCTCTATTTCTTCTTACAGAACCATCTTCTTTTCTCAGTGCCATAATCTGTTTTCTTCCCTTACTGAGATGTCCCTTTGCTGTCTTTAGGCTTTGGTTGTTTTCAATTGCTTTCCTCACTAGTTCACAGTTGAATTTCCTTAAGTCTTCAGTGATACCTTTTCGTACTGTCTTGCATAGCTCTATGTATTCCGCTTTGGAAGTCGCATCTCCTTTAGTTGTCCTCATCTCTCTTCTTTTTTGCATCAACACTTTGGTTTTTCCTGATAATTTGTTCACATGCAACTTGTTCTTAGACCCAGCTAATTTTGTTGCTGTTTCCATAAGAGCTTTGGTTACTTTTCTGTTAACTTCAGAAATATCCACTTCTTCCGATGTTAGGCCTTCTAAAGCAGAGAATCGGTTCTTCAGTTCCAACTTGAAGGTATTATGGTATTTTTTAAGGTTGGTTATGTCAATACATTTTGTTTGTCTTATGAGCTTGCCACGTTCGAGTTTAGTGTTGAGGTGCATCTTACATCTCACCAATCTATGGTCACTACCTGTGTTGAACTTGTTTAGCACACTGCAGTCTTCTATGATGAATTTTTTGTTACACATAATAAAATCAATTTCACTTGTCGTCCCATTTGGATGTCTTCATGTCCATTTCCTGTGTGGCTTTTTCTTGAAAAAGGAGTTCAAGATGAAAAACTCTTCTGCCTCTGCAAACTCAACGAGAGTATTTCGACGCTGGTTTCTGTTGCCGTGACCGAATTTACCTACTGAAGTTTCATTCTGTTGCCGTTGCCCTATTTTTGCATTGAAATCTCCCATAATTATCTTCAAGTGTTGCTTACCTTTATTATTTAGATGACGAATTTCCTCATAAAATTCTTCAATTTCTTCTTCAGGATGACTTGTGGTGGGTGCATAAGTTTGAATAATCTGAGCCTGGTATCTTCTCGAGAGTTGGATAACGAGCCATGCAGCTCTGTCAGAGGAACTTTCAACTTCTACAACTTTTTCCTTCAGTTTCTTGTTTATTATAAATCCAACACCACTAGTTCTGCCAGTATCTGTCCCACGATAGTAAAAGAGATGTCCATTTTTCAGTTCAATGAGGTCTTCTCCTTTTCTCCTTACCTCACTTAGCCCGACGATGTCCCACTTGATCCTTTGTAGTTCCTTATCCAATTCAAGAAGCCTTGAATCAGAAGATAGGGAGCGTCCGTTATACGTAGCCAAAGTCAGCATCAGATGGCAGCCTAGTCCGGTCCTCCGGGGATTCTTAGCACCCTCTGCCTTCATGTCGCACTGGCCGCTGCCTTGGCCAGGTACATTCCAGCTGCCGGAAACTGAGGACCAAGATTTAAGTTGTGGAGTCATTTTGGAGGGGTTTGGCCATAACTCACCACGCTGGCCAAGCGGGTTGGTGAGTGTGGGATAACATTTCCTCCAATCCCGATGGTATAGTTATACCGCTATTGGCGGTCGTCAGAGCCCCTTTAGTGGGAACAGGATGCACCACGAGAAGGCGGGGTTGACATTTGTCAAGGAGAGGCTGTGATGTTACGCATCACCTGACCTTACATCTCGTATCAATATATAATAATTTTAATACTAAGAACGCTAAGAATACTCATTTTTTCTACAAAGATGGTCGTAAAAATTCAAGTATACCCGTTTTTGGGGGTAGGGGGGCTATTGCAAGAATGCACGATTTGCCAATCCTCTTCTTTGGTCTTTAATGATTATAAGAAAAACTGCCAGTAAATCAGAAGGGAAAGGTTTTCGTATATCATGAGGTAAAGTCTTCAGTTTTATTCGATTTTGCTACTATTCTATTTGCCTCCACTTTTCATCCTTGCTTTTCCAGTCGTCTTATTAATATTTTTTCATCATTCACTTATTTATCCGCTTGCCAGGTTTTTTACTTCAGCGTTTTTTATGTTTGTAGCTTAGTTTTCGAATAACGCAACTAACTCGCCTTTTATCTAAACTATTCTAAGCTGGACGCTTTTGATATCTAGCGACTCGAGAAAGTATTAACAACCGATCGTAGCTTTTTTCGTCTGGCGGACGATGATCAAAAGAAAAAAACTTTTGATGTTTTTGTCGCAGCTAAACCACGAAGTTTTTTAATTAATTACACGCCAGCAAAGCTTCGTTCGTGTCATAGCCAACCACAGGCATTTGATGGCCCCTGAATATAATGCCCCCTTCATAATCTTTTTCATCATATTATTTGCTTTCTCCTTAAGAGTCTTCCTTTACGGTTTGGATACTTTTTAACGTGAGCAGGCGATTTTGTCAAAAACAGCTTTATCGAAAGTGAAAGCATGGAAACCAAATTAAACTCATGGAAAGGAAATTAATCAAAAACGAAATTATCGAAAGCAAATTAATCGAAAACGAAATCGTCGAAAGCAAATTAATCCAAAACAAAATCGTCGAAAGCAAATTAATCGAAAACGAAATCGTCGAAAGCAAATTAATCGAAAACGAAATCGTCGAAAGCAAATTAATCGAAAACGAAATAATCGAAAGCAAATTAATCGAAAACGAAATCGTCGAAAGCAAATTAATCGGAAACGAAATCGTCGAAAGCAAATTAATCGAAAACGAAATCGTCGAAAGCAAATTAATCGGAAACGAAATCGTCGAAAGCAAATTAATCGAAAACGAAATCGTCGAAAGCAAATTAATCGAAAACAAAATCGTCGAAAGCAAATTAATCGGGAACGAAATCATCGAAAGTAAATTAATCGAACTACGGATGCGCACGTATGTGTCTTTCAATGTCATTCCACTCTCCTGACTAGAGGGCGTTGTTTGGCTCAGGAGTTTGAATAGAAAGGCAACGTGCTGGAGAAAAGATTCAAATGAAAATGACGACCCGCCTTGAAATATGGTCACAGTGGCATGCACACCCGTACAGAAGGAAAAACTTGCGACAGTCTGACGCAAAGTCTTTAGTCTGTTTTCTTGCACCTAAGCTTCACACACTGCGTTGTTGCCTGTTGATGTTGAAGGCATGTCACTGCACCTCTCATCCGTCAACGCATTTCCCCCCGTGTACGAATTTTGAATACCAGTCTGACTCTGCCTATACTCCAAACCACCCTAAGAGTACATTGTTGTAAAATGTAAGGAAGCCTGATCACTACCCCTGGGTGGAACGCAAGAATGGTATCAATCCGCGTTGCAAGCATTTCTGCTGTGTCCTTACTGTCAATCAATTATTGCGCACTGACCCTAGGCAGAACTACGCTGAGCATCGAAGTTAATCTTAATACCAGAGAGCAGATCAGATGTAGAGGATTTTAGGAAGGGAGTGTCTGACCCCAGGTCTTAAACAGCCCTTATATAGAAATAGGAAGCTAGGAGATTTGGGCTAGAGTGCCCGATAGGAAAGTCACACGGAAGCGAGGTAGAAAGGGGGAGGTAGACACCCTTATTTATTACCGGGGGGACAGTCCCGGGTTCCGACGGCTTTACGTGCCCATCCGACGCATGGCGGATATTTAATGGTTCGAGCGTTCGTACCTGCCTGGGATCAAACCTGAGGTTTCTTCGTGGCAGCTACAAACGTCGACCACTAGGCCATCCGCGGTCCCACTGTTGGGAAGCCCTGCTGTCAGCTTATTCCGAGCTCTGTGAATAGGGACTAATTTTAAGAGAAGCAGTGGTGACTGAACTAAGTGGAGGTGTGGTGGGGTCGAACTTCCAAGGAATTCTTCAGCTACTGCTGCTGACGACCCCCCCCGTCGAGGTGTTTACCTAATTGTCAATGTATTCCCTCTCTGTTGCGAATCTTCAGAGAAGTCATCCACCCCGTTTTCCCTCTCCAAGTTATGGCCATTTCCCATCTGGATAGTCAGCGGCCAAATGTGCGAGGCTCTTTTGAGTAACTTCTCTTATCAAATTGATTTCTAAAAACGCTCTGAAATTTTAGAAATTTGTTTTAGATAGCAATTTAGTCCGATAAACTGCTGAACAAACAAAAATGGAATCTGAGCAATAATTCTGTTGCTTTTCGTTCTGACAAACTAGGAACTACTTTTCGTGGCGGAGGTAGCTGTTCCGTGCCTTTCGTAGTGATACATTAGGTTAACTCCGGGTATAAACACCCATGACTTTAGTGCCATCGACGTTTTGCATTTTGCGATGGATTTTTGCTGCCGGGGCAGAAAAAAAAACCCAACCTAATCACCGAGCGCACCTCCGATGGAGACCATGCTTCCAGATGGGTTGCGATTTTCACTCGAATCTGTTCTCCAATACGTCGCGTTTTTATTCAAACTCCCGTGGCAAAGAACGACCTCCATTCAGAAGAAAGTGTAATGACTTTGGGAGACACGAATTTTCATTACCCTAATCTTCAGCCATAAGTCATCGGTAGTTATACCTACGTTCTAACATCAGCCTATGTACTCAATGAGTGTAAGGTATCGGGCTTAGACCGAAGACAATATACAGGGGTTGAACAGAACGATGTGAACACCACGCTCAGAGACGTGACTTTTAATGCAGCTGCGTACTTCGCAATACGCAAAGATATCCACCACTTTTTTGGATGTAATACCCTTGTGTAGAACCTCAAGATCCTGTTTAAGTGTGTTTAAAGTGTCCAAAATTTCTTTCAGGATGACGACGAAATGAGCGACCTAACGGACTTCGAAAGGGGGCAATTGTTGGTGGCCGGCTAGTTGGTGCCTCCGTGACAACAGTCGCCAGGGTGGCGGAGTTATCGAGAGCTACTGTGCCTAGCGTCATGACAGCATACCGTGTTCGTGGCAAAACCTGGTCTGCGAAACACAAGAGCGGCCGGAAAACGACCCTAACTGATAGAGACGGGAGGGCATTAAAAAGGATTGTTACCCGTAATAAGAAGACCACAGCGCCAAAAAAATAGTGCGGAGCTCAGTCTGCATCTGCAGACCCCAGTATCAACGAAAACCGTGCGCATAAACAAGGTATTCGTAGCAGAGCTGCTATTGCAAAACCTCTGGTGACCCGGGAGAATGCACAACAGCGACGACAGTGGTGCCAGGAGCATAAAATGTGGACTGCCGATTCATGGAAGCGTGTAATGTGGTCGGGTGAATGCACATTCTCACTATTCTCCACCGCAGAACGTGTTTACGTGTGGAGAACACCGTGAGAAGCGTACAACCCAGACTTTCTGCTCCCAACAGTGCAGCAAGGTGGTGGTTCTGTTATGCTCTGGGCGGTGATATCGTGGTTTTCATCAGGCCTCCTGATCACCTTGAAAGGACGGATGACTGGTAGGGCCTATAAAACCATTTTGGCCGACCAAATCCATCCAATGGATCTCAGCAGGGGATGCCATCTATCAAGATGGTAACGCCCCAATTCGCAGAGGTCGAAATGTCCAATCATGGTTTGAGGAACATGAAGACGAACTTGTACACCTTCCTTGGCCTCCCCAATCACCAGACTTAAACATCATCGAGCCACTGTAGTATGTGCTGGAAAGCAAAGTAAGATCCCGTTATCCTCCTCCTGCATCGCTGAAGGACTTGGAGCAGTTTCTGCATGAAGAAAGGTGTAACATCCTACTAACTACCATCCATAATTTGTGTGCGTTCTTTCCAAGGAGGATTCAGACGATTGTAAATGCCAAGATGGTCCCACACCCTAGGTATTAAAACCGTGTGTTCCTAGGTGTTCACATTATTCTGTCGAACCCCTGTGTGTTTGTGTTATCTCGTCCTTATAAAGTCCCCCAATTGATTTTACCCTTTCTACTATGCGAAACACATTAAACCGCCATCCTCGCTTACAGCCAGGTTAGTACGGTGAACAAAACATGACAATTTAACGAGGCTGGATTGTATATACACAATTTTTTCCCCCATATTTCTGAAATGTAAATAGCTCCCACAAAAGATGTAGCTGAGATGATTCTGGCGATTTGCAGCAGGTGATATTCCACATGCCAATTATCAATGAATCCTTCCCATTAATCTATTGTGGATGTATCAGGTCACACAAACTCAACGTATTTATTCCGAAATTTTTTATGTTTGTATGTACGTGAGTGTCAGAGCGCTATTTTGCGTCCCTAGTCATTTATTTATTTATTGCCACCGATTTATGCGAAATACAACACCACACATGTGGCAACTCCAACTTTATGCTAATATTTTAGGATTTAAGGAGAGCTGTACTGATTTGGATTATGAGACAGAAATTGATCTGAAAAAGAGACAGCAAAAACACGGGGATACATGAAGCGTAAGAATGAGATGCACATATTATTTTGGTGTTACTGTATGTTTTTGTAAAATCCATTTTCTTAGCCGCAGAAAAATATACACGTATATCGCATGAATTCTGGTTACTGTGGCAAAAGATATTTCTTCTTCTCTTCCACATTTTGTGCACCATAATGTGTTTCGGTAATAAACCAGGTACTTAATTTATTTTAGAGGTTATTGTACGATGTCTTTGTATCAGTCTTTGGAGACCATAAGGCCAAAGCGCTATCAAGTTATGTTTAGAAGTTTTGTGAAATAATACTATAAAACAGTGCATTGCACTTTCTTATAAAAATAATTAGAAGTTATTGTCAGTTAAAAAAAGATCTCAAACATTTTGTTCCTTCGAAAAATCATGATGAAAATAATACGTAATTCGTAATAGTACTCCTGCAGAAAAATAATATTGTTGCAAACGTATTCAAAAAGATAATACGCTTCAACAGAAAATAAAATGACTAAATCACTCGCATTAACGAGAAAAATATCACCATCGCCCAATTAGTTTTACCTTGAACGTGAGCCCAATTCCTGTGACTTTCTGGCTCAGTGGTTTAGACGCGCGGCTTCAACCCAAACGGCCTGGGCTCGATCACCGGCGCAAAAGGATTCTCTCGCGTAAGGGCTGAAATCTTCGGCATGTTGGATTTTAGCGAAATTTCTGTCTATATACGGAAAAACTTGAAACGGACTTTTCTGAAATAAATGGAATTACTGACTACGGAAAATCTGTGGAAATACGGAAGTTAAAAACAAACAAAAACGAGGACTTTTAAAAATGGAAATTCCGTTAAAAGACTAGCACTTACCAGCAAATAGACGATGTCATCGCTCTGTCCACGTTATTTTATAAATAGCGCATAGCAACTGAAAAATTGCTCTTGCGACACCGCTGGGATCGAACCCCAGATCTCTCGATAACTAGCCGAGTGTGTTCGCTTTACGCTACGGTGCCAACAATTCACAACGCTATGCGTGGTTTATCAGTCAGCATCTGACTACACAAATCCTTATTGATGGGCTCAGCAAGTGAAACAATTTTTCAGTTGCTATGCGTTGTTTATAAAATAACGTGGACAGAGCGATGACATCGTCTATTTGCATTATCTCCACGTATTTGAAATATATTCACCATTTCTGTCTCCCTTTGGATTTATCAGCTGTAATTAAATAGCTTCCTCGGTTGAATGCCACCAGATGGCGACACATCAGTTGCTGAGCCCATCAATATGGATTTGTGTAGTCAGATGTTGACTAATAAACCACGCATGGCGCTGAAAATTGTTGGCACTGTAGCGTAAATGCGAACGCACTCGACTAGTTATCGAGAGGTCTGAGGTTCAATCCCAGCGGTGTCGGAAGAACAATTTTTCAGTTGCTATGCGTTGTTTACAAAATAACGTGGACAGAGCGATGACATCGTCTATTTGCATTATCTCCACGTGTTTGAAATATATTCACTTACCAGCAATTTTGTTGTGCGTTATTTTCAAAAACTTTCCGTGAATTTACATCACTATTTTTTACAGTATACGTTAGTGAGGATGATCAGGTGTGTGATTGCTATTGGGTGTTCCCAATAAACTGTATGTGTTCACACTTCAACAGCAGGCTTCGAACACTATTGAACAGCATTGAAATTAATTGAATGTATATCATTCTTCCGTTAATAAATTGCGAGGTTTTGTTTTTTCCTGTTGATGTTATGATTCCTCCAAAGTATATATTACTCTATAAAGTTTGGATAAAAGAAAAGAACCCCTTTCTGTCCGTAACACGCATGCTCTGTTACAGAATTCAGTGCACAGAATGTGAAAAGTTTCGGTAAAAATTTCCAGCTGAGGTATTTTAGATCGCTCAGTTTGCCCTTCCCAGCAGAATAAATCGGCATGCTAGAATATCCTATTCATTATCTCATCTCTGTGAACCAGGCGCTTACGATGTCATTCGATTTTCATGGCTTACAGCTGGGATTAGCGAAACAAGATCATTTCGTTTATTTGCTTTTCCGCAGCGTTGTTTCTTTGGAGAAGCAGAATTGTTTGAAAGCAGAGAGCATGCGTGCAAGAATGAAACTAGTTCTGTGTACTCGTTTCTTGTTTTTCATTACTTTTTAAGGGACTTTCCGAAAACACATCAAACTAAGTGCTTCAGTCACACCGTTCTTTTATATCGAGGCTGTTATCGAGCATAGGATTTTCTCCGAAATGTCTGCCCGTCCTTTCGAAGTCTTTTAGTGCAAAAAAATCGATGGGCTTAGTTAGCAAGGCTCTTACAAGTGTCAAAGCTTTCAATTTGCCATAAACACTGCTTTTCAAAATTAAAACATAATGTATAAATTCGTACGTAACTGGGTATTTATGAGGAAATTAAATGAATCTTAGAAAGCGGTTTACTATTACATTACGTATGTGTAACCCAAGCATACAAAAATCATAATCCTGTAATTTGCATGCGTTAATATCATACACGGTCGTATCAGAATAATATGACCACCTTCGGAATCTCAGTGTACCAGCCAAGGCGCGTCCCAGAGTGCACGTGACAGGTCAACCAAACGGAGATATAAGCGGCCGGCCAGGAAAGATGAGCCATAGTGCGTTACGTGAGCACAATGGGCAGAGGTAGTGATTTGACGGACGTTTAAAAAGGAATGATCATCTGCTACCGCGCCAAGGGTGGAAGCATCTCAGGAACAGCAGATTTCGTGGGCTGTTCGCGAAGTGCTGTGGTAAGGGTGTATCAAGAATGGACCGCTAACACACCGAGTATCTCCTGACGTCATAACTGTGGAGCCCCAAAGGCCATCGACCCCAGAGGAGAACTTCGCCTCCGTCGACTGGTAAAGGGCAATTGATGCGAAACTGTACAGCAATTGACCACTCAAATGAAAGCTGGGGCATCCAGGTACGTGTGCGCAATAACAGTACAGCGAACCCTGTTACGCATGGGTTTCCAGAGTAGACGCTGCGTCAAGGCGCCCATGTTAACCCAGGCCCATTGACGCCTGCAGTTCGCATGGGACTACCGTCATTGGACAGTGGAAGAGTGGAAAAAGGTTGCCTTCTCCAACGAATCGAGATTTCTACTCCACAGAAGTGACGGATACGGCGTCAGACACACAAGAACCAGCACCCGGACACACTTGTCGGTCAAGTACAGGCCGGCATTGGTAGTGTGCATGTCTGGGGGATGTTTTCCTGGTATGACTTGGGACAGCTGGTACAAATGAATGAGTCCCTGAACGCCAATGGCTACCTGTCCATCCTTTGCTGACCGCATGCATCCCTTCATGTTGGACGTTTACCCTGGTGGTGATGGGGTCTATCAACAAGACAGTGAGCCGTGCCACGTCGCTAAGGGGGTGCGTGACTTGTTTCAGGAACACGACAGCGATGTCTCCGTTCTCCTTTGGCTAGTGTAATCGCCCGAACTCAATCCCATAGAGCACTTGTGGAACTATTTGGTTCGACAGGTTTGATGTGCCGACCCACAAGCACATCATCTGCGGGACGTCCGTGCTCTGCTGCAGTCCGAATGGGCACGTGTGCCTTGGGCAACCTTCCAGGGCCTCATTGCGAGTCCATGCCACGTCGTCTCGCCGCTGTCATCCGGGTCAAGGGTGGTTATTCCCATTATTAGGTAAGTGGTCATATTATTCTGATACGACTGTGTAATCTTGTAATTTGCATCAAGAAGCCACTCTAGGGTACATTTCTTTTTTGTTTAAGTTTTGTGGTATTTTAATATGAAGTGTGGTCACCCCTGACAAAGCCAGGCAGCTCAAAATGACTACTTCTGAACAAGAGCTGTTCTGAGTTCTTGAAATGTCTTGACAGGAGGCTGGCGAGCTTTTCAATGCATCTCTCTAGAGCATCGCATGCATGTTCAATGAGATTGGGATCAAGGGATCTGGGTGGCAACTCTATTCAGCAAATATGTTCCTCTTTGAGAAAATTTATGACCAAATGAGATTAATGAGGGTGCGCATTATTAATCATACGAATAAAATATGGCCCGATAGCTCCCCTGAATGGCCTGACATATGGATTCAGGATTTCGTCTCTGTACCTCACTGCAGTAACAGAGTAATTCAGAAAGATGTGCAGGCCTGTGCGCCGTTTGTCATGATTCCTGCCCAGACCATCACGACATCGTCACCAGGGTATTTCTTTTCTCTGACGTTACAGGGACTGTATTTTGGACAGATGAGAATACGTCACGAAACAATACTTCAGCTGAATCGCGATTCATCTGTGAAAAAGACCTCTGGTTTGCAAGTCATTAGCTGTAAAATACTTTAATTATTATTTTCTTTTTCACGCAAACAACACTTTTTATAATCCCCTTTCATTTTTCTTCATACGTGTGAAGAGTACTCTTACCGTATTATTAACTGCCTATTTTCTTCACACGTGTGAAGAATACTCTCAACTCTCAAGTCCCAATTATTACTTTTTCTACAAGAGTAGCTATGAATTTGGTTCTTTTCAGGTATTTTATTTAAAATGGCTTTCGGCCTTTTAAATTTGTCAGTATCATTAACCGTATAATTAAGGGCCTCCCTGACCAGAGGGTTGAGATAGTTCGGAGTTGCGATTGACGTCTGAAATATATACGTGCTGGGAGTCACGGAGAACATGAAAGATGGCAGGGCGATGTTACGGGATGACGAAATGGACACTGTTATAGTCAACAGCGACTCGGAAGGTGACGTTTTGGACAATGAATGTGACTCTGATGATACGGTAATTGAAATATCGGAAGAGTGATAGTTCCTATGACCAGTCGGAAGTACAAGATAATGACAGAAGTCGACCTGCACCAGCTAAATGCATAAAAAAAGATAAGTATCCTTTATTTACCTGGTTTTCTGGGAAATTTCATCCTATTGTTCACAAGTTCTGTGCATGTAATTCAGGAATTAAAAATGCTTCACTGACTGCAAATTCCCGTGAAATGGGGGTTTCTCTTGTGTTTCCTGACTCCTGATTTGATCCAGACTTTCGTACAAGCGACGAATGAGTATTATCAAAAAGTTTTGACAGGAACCCAAATATCTTCAACCAGTAGACTCTTCACAAATGGCAAGACACTAATGCCGATGAAATGTATTTGTTCTTTGCCTTTACCGTATTGATGACAAGAATGAAAAAGTTAAAAATTTCTGAATACTGGTCCACAAAAGCCCTTCTAGTATGCTTCATTACTTCAGTCTCACCTCTGTAGATAGTACTGATAAACTGAACAAATTGAAACCTCTCGTAGATCATCTTCGGACTGTGCTCAAACAAACACTGCACCCTACCAGAATCTATGTATTGATGGATCACTTGTCGCTTTCAGAGGTCGGCTGGGTTTCAAACAATACATGCCGAGCAAGAGACACAGATTTGGAATAAAACTCTTTGTTCTGTGTGATGTGGAAACCGGTTTTATATTAGATTTTGTTGTATATACTGGGCAAGGAACAGACATAGCGGATAAATTCTCTTTAGGAATGTCTGGTGCAGTTGTCACTACACTTATGGAACCCTACCTTGATAAGGGGAATTCTTTGTTTGTGGATCATTGGTATACCAGTCCCGCTCTCCTTGACTTTCTGCATGAACATCGAACCAATGCCTATGGCACTGTAAAACAAAACCGAAAGGGAATGCTTCCACTTCTCCAGAAATTGCACAAAGGTGCGACAGAAGCGTACCACGATGGAACTATTATGGCGCTGAAGTGGGTGGACCGCGGAGAAGTATGCATGTTGACTACGATGCATACTAATGAGATGACACCGACGTCAAAGACGGACAGAAGTACAAGCCAGCCACAACAAAAACCTAACTGTGTACTGGCATGCAATGAAAACATGGACTCCGTAGACCAGACAGATATGATGCTGAGCAAATTGGACAGCATGAGGAATAGTATAAAATGGTATAAGAAAGTGGCATTCGACTTCATCGATTTTATGCTGCTCAACTCATACTTCGTGTACTGCACTAAAACAGGAAAGAAACCATGACTGACAGACTCTCATTTGGCACTTATCTATCAGCTGATCCAGAGATTCCAGAGACCAACACCCAAACCGAAGGAGGAAGACCATCGACATCTCAAGACAACCCGACAAGACTCACTGCTCGACATTTCCTCCCTGGTTGCTGCTATGGAAAAGAAGAAGAGTGCTGCTCGTGTTTGTATGTGGTCTGTTCCCAAACCAAGAGAAAGGACAAGAGACGAAAAGAATCACGTTATATGTGTCCATACTGTGATGTTGGACTATGTGTAGTTTCTTGTTTTGCGGAATATCACAATCTGATGCATTTTTAATTATTATCTTATTACAGTATATTATTATTGTTGAGGATTATGTAACATTACTTATAACACCATTGTACTTTCTATACATTGCGTTTTGGTTAACTATACTATCTACCAACAAGTAATTGGTCACCTGTGATAGCAAAGGAAAACGAAGTTTATTCACCTTCAGTAGTTGGTGGAGCCTCCACGAGCTGCGATTACAGCTGCAACCCTCCGGGGCACACTCTCAACCAGGCGTTGTACGACGGCTAGCGGTATTTTCTTCCACTCGGCTTGGAGAAGACAGGTCAGTTCCTTCACCGATTTCGGACGGTGGGGGCACCCCTTAAGTCGACGCTTCAATTCGTCCCAGAGGTGCTCGATAGGGTTAAGGTCTGGGCTCTTCGCAGGCCAGTCCATTCGATTAACCCCATTGTCACAACACGACAGGTGGCATTGTCATCCTGAAAGTAACATGGGTCCACCCCGTAAAACTGCCACAACGTAGGAAGCGCATCGTCATCCAAAATGGTGCACTTGGTCTCAGCGTTGAGTCTACCAGGAATTGCGACCAAGGGTCTCGCGCCATACCAGGAGAAACACCCCCATAGCATGATTCCACCGACGCCGAACTTCACAGTTGGCACAATACATTCCGGCAGGAGGCGTTCTCCAGGCAGACGCCAAACCCAAACCCTGCCATCCGAACGGTAGAGGGTGAATCTTGATTCGTCGCTCCAGAGAACCTATTTCCACTGTTCAACGGTCCACTGTCGGCGTTCTGTGCACCACGTTATCCGAGCAGCGCGATTGGACTTGGTGATCAAAGGCTTGTGGGCGGCATAACGTCCATGATAACCGAGAAGATAAGCTTCGTTACGGATTGTATTAATCGAAAAAACACTCCTGGATTCCTGTTGAAACTCCTCGCGGATGTGGCCCATCGATTTGGTGCGGTTCTTCCGAATTTCTCTGGCCAGCACCCGTCGGTCTCTAACTCCCAGTTTTGTGGGTCTGCCGAATCAGGACACATTCCGACAGTCACCTCTCATCTTCCACCTGCCAATCACGTCGGCCACTGTCGATTTTGGGTACTTCAACTCGCTGGATATGTCACTTATGGATCGGCCATTTCTGTGATACCCGACGATTACACCTTTCTCGAAATCAGAGAGCTCCGAACTGCGTGGCATCTTGCATGCGACTGGTTGCGTTGTTGTTTCCCACATGATATTTAACGGCGGCGGCCATGACGTGTATCAGGACGGCAGATATCGTCGATTGCAGGGGTGTCCAAGTACTTGTTGGTAGATAGTGTATTTTGATACAATTAAGTGCCATAACTGTATTTGCCGACATGACATAGCATTTTTCCGTCACTCGAAAACATGACATAGAGGGTCTGTGCATGCACAAAATACACGACAGTGAAAGGGTTAAATGTGCTCTGCTTTAGACAAAAACGAACTCAAGCAAAGCACCTTACAGAATACACGCCGCGTATCATACTCGATGTTTTGTAATTCGCAACAAAGTGGCTCTCGATACCAGATAAGGAGCTGATATTTGTGGCCCGTGTGTGTGTGTGAGAGAGAGAGAGAGAGAGAGAGAGAGAGAAAATATTACACTTTTTGGTGAAATCGTTTCCAGGACTTTGGGTAATTTTCTACATGCTGAAAACGTGACAATTGGACACGTCAGTGCCACAAAACTCTTAGAAGTTGCTTTCATTCCGTGTGCTTTGCAATACGAAACTTTAGGCTTAATACGAAAGTTTTAGGTCAAACCTGAAATTTCGTGAGTGACCCACATTACCGGCGACTACGGTTTGCCGAGTAAATCTAAGCGTGGACTTTCCCTTTTGTAATGGAGAAAGTTTCTGAACCCAACGCCGATAATCGATTACTGTGAGAGGCCATTGAATGAGGTTCAAACAGGTGAAGGAAGTAGAGACCGTTGGCTGAGTCTGAAGGCAAAGAGAGAGAGCAGAGTCAACAGCAGAGATTGCCTTGCGGCATTTCACGAAAGGAAATGGAATCCGACGACAGAATCGAAAGAGCCACAATTCCAAGTTCATGGTGTTGCGCCTCAATGACCGCAAGTCCATCTGCTGTTTCAGACACAGGGCATTAAGCTGCAGCGGCCGCTCGCGAAGCACAGAAACAGAAAGAATGGACTATTCTTCTGTGGCACTTTAAACTCTCCCAGTGTAGTTTTCTCATAGCTTACGCTAAATCACGAAAGCATTCACTACAATTTAATAAAAATCTCACTGGCGATCTTTGCAGTACTGCTTCTTTATGTATCACGTCGTGTATGAATGAAACATTATTGCTGAGCAGAACAATTCTGTGATTCATCTGCTACTTCTGGTTAGAGTCATCGAAGCCGCCATCTAGAAAGTTCTTGAAATAGAGAGAGGCTGCATGACAGAAATTCAGAATGAATGTTTTTCACTTTCGCTGGAATGGTCACGATTCTGTTTTCTGGGGAGGTTCAGCGTTAACAGCGCACTTTCAAAAATATTGCGAATCACTTGTCTGTCTGCGAGAAAGAACATTCGTATTTCTACTTCACTCGAAATAAGATTACATTAAAATTGGAAATCTTCCTGTACCAGTGGAAAGGTATAGGAAGATGTCTAATGTTGAAAATGTATTATATCCAAAACATTTTTAGTTTGTTTGTCTGTTTGAAATCGCCCTGAAGTTTTAGAAATTGTCACGGTGAGCACTCACATGTAATACGTTTGGGAAAATATGGAATTTTATTAAATGTTCACGTTTGCGCAGTATTGCAAATAAGTGTTTTTTGTTATTCTTTGTGTGGATGAGTTTATTTTAATTTTTTATCTATTTCAAATTCAAAACAAAAGTACTTTCTTTGGGAAAAAGTCTTTTGGTATTTAAACTTCGGTCATATTTTGACATTGCACTGTTAATGGACTTGGCCGAATTTAAATTCTGTTGACAAATTTTTATGTTGCTTTCAAAAACGTTTGATAGCTTTTGATCTAGAATGCAAGTTGTTTTGTTAGATTTTTGTGTTAAATTCGAACCCTGGCTTTATCAGATTTGAAATTAGATATTGATGGTTATGGTGAATTTGAGTGTCGTTTAAAATCTAACCCGAGTTTCCTTTTAATTTCAGTTTTTAATTTAATTTTTTTCATAGCCTTTTAAATGTTGAATTTTTTTTTAATTTTACAATTTCCCTTTTTCTTCCCTTTTTCCTTTTCCTGTGTTTCTCTGAATTCTCTTGGCGAATCTTCGGCGTAGAATTAAGGAAACTCCCGCCCGTGTGGCAGAGTGGTCTAAGCTATGGCTTCTGACCGCTCGGCTGACATGGGTCCGGGTTCGAGTCCCGGGTGATGTGTTTGTCTTACGGCACTGGTTCTCTTCCTTACCTGTAACCAGTGGCCCTAAATTTGGGACGGGAGTTTGCTTATTGAGCAATTTGTTGAAAGCTTATTCGAAACCGCTTATCCTAGATTTAATTTATGGAAAGTTCTCGAAATTCACCTTGTGCCGTTCTTTAAATTCATGTAAAATTTAATCAAATTCGAAGGCTCACGTGATTATTTTCTGATTTATAAACCTTACAGATATTCCATCTTTAATTTTGACTTCGTGAAGATCTGTATATACTCTTAAAACAAAACTACGTTTTAGACCCTGTGCTGTTTTCATGCTTATTCTGTACAAAATTCTTTATGTAGCTACAATGGTGGTAAGCAAAAATGTCAGCTATGATCAGCGTTTGTACTTCTGATAGTTTTTCTTACCTGGCGTCAACACTTAGAGGTATGGCCAGTATTTCTTTAAACCATGACTTTTTTGTATTCGGTTTACAGATGTTTTGTAGCTTGTGTAGAATGAGAAGTTTGATCACCGTCAAATCTTCTCGGACATGACAAGAACAGTCATCATATACGATATACAAGGTGAAAGAAATGCTACTTGTTTGATCTTGTTGGCGAAGTCGTGTGTCGGTACACTATGGGGGACATTCATAACCCGCCTTCAAAGATTAAAAGTAGGATGATTTATTGTACACCTCTAAATAACCTTCTTTTAAATTTCCGCTTTTTCAGTTAATTTAGTTTTTTCTTGGTTAAACTCTTTCTTACTGAACTAGATATTTCTCTTCTTCTCTAATTTCTCAGACGGGTTGAGTCTTCCATTGAGTAGATTCTCCCAATTTTCTCTGTTCTTTGCTTTGCGATAAAGTTCACCATATGTAATGCATCCCAAGATGTTCTTTATTAATTTCAGCCAGGTAAGTAAGTGTTGGTCTCCCAGGTCTTGTTTTTTCTTTTAAAGAATTTATTAAGATGTTAGGTAGTCTGTTTTTGTCCATGAGTGCAACGTGACCGAACCATCTCACTTACTGTTTTCTAATTTTTTTCAATATTGTCACTTGATATGACAGTTCTTTTTTGACTGTGCTATTTGTTTTCTTTTCTGTCCAGCTTGTTTTATTTATTTTTCTTAAGCATTTCATTTCAAACGCAAATAGTTTTTTCTCCCCACGTGACTTAATTGTCCATATTTTTGCTCCATAGATGACCGTTGGTATAATTATTGATTCATATAATTCGATTTTGGCTTATTTGGATATCTTGTTTGTTTTCCAGAATTTCTGTTATTTTTCCATGACCGTCTATCCTATTGCTATTCTGTGTTTGATGGTTTCTAGTAAATCTATTGTTTCTGGTATTTTTGATCCCAGGTAAATGAAGCTCTCAACTTGATCTCTTTGTCCGCCATTTAGGGTGACTGCGATGTTAGTTGTATTTCTATTTATTTTTATAACTTTTGTCTTGTCTTTTGCAGATTTATTACAAGATCATATATTTTACAGGTTTCATTAAGTTTATTTATCAACGTCTGTAGTTCATTTGGGGTTCTTGCAATGAGAACGAGATCGTCTGCATATTTTTAAATTATTTATATTTAGACCATTGATATTAATTCCAGGTTCATTATATATTTCATTCTTTACAATTTCTTCTAGGTATATATTAAATAGACATGGGAACATTGTGCATCCCTGCATAACCCCCCTCCTGGATCCCTATTGGTTCTGTTTTAAGTGTGTCCTTTTTAATTACTGCATTTGTCTTAGAGTAGTATTTTATCAAGAACTTTATTATATACTTATTTATCTATTGCTTTCTCTAATAGAACTTTTGATGTTATCAAAAGCTTGTTTAAATCCACAACACAGTACTTTATGGTCTCCCCAACTGAGTTCTGCTAGTTGATGTAATGTAAAGATCTGGTCTATTGTTGAATACATAGTTTCCTCTAAAACCAAACCACATATTACTTGCCCGAATAGCGTTTACAATTTGTCAATCCTGACAGTGAGTCAGAGTAGCATAAAATGACTAGATTGAATGTAAAACGGCTGTTCCGTAAAAACTGATAGTAAAATCTCACAAAATGAAGAAATATAGGTACAGAAAAATATATGTTATTCTTTCTCAAAGTATCTTCCCTCGGATGTCCCTCGGATGATAAGCAACGTTCCCATCGTTCAGTCCCCTTTTCAAAGCATCTGGCGAAGACATTTTGTGGCAGCTGCTTTAGCGACCCCTGTACAGCTTGAATAACGTCGGCATCTGTGTTGAATGTTGCGCCACGGAACTTCTCCTTCATTGTTGGAAACAACCAGAAATCCCACGGGGCGAGGTCAGGACTGTAGGCAGGCTGTGGCATGATTTCAATACTGCATTTCGTAAGAAACTGATGAACACAAGCAGCCACATGTGGCCGGGCGTTATCATGGTGTAGGGTCCGCTTGCCTACCAGTTCCTGTCACCTAATCGATATGTGTCGTCGCAGACGCTTCAAGACTGAAATGTAATACTCAGCATTGACAGTAATTTGTGGAGGAACGGCATGCTGGCAGACTACACCTTTATGATCAAAGAAAATTGTCATCATCACCTTCCCAGCTGATTTGATTAGGCGGACTATTTTCGGAGGAGGCGGGCCTCTGTGTTTCCAGACAGTCATTGCGCGCTTCGTGAGGGGATCGAAATAGTGGACCCATGTTTCATTTGCAGTTATTACTGTTTTTAGAAAGTTTGGATCCTTTGCGGTCATTTGTTTCCACTCATGACACACCTGAACTCTGGGTAACAATTGTTCTCTTGTCAGGTGATGAGGTACCCATCTGGAACACACATGATGCAGCAGTAATTTGTTGCGTAGAATGCGGAACGCCGACGTTTTTGAAATATTAGTTGACACCGCTATACATATCTTCACACGTCATTCGTCGATCTTCTTGCAGGATTGCCCAAACGGTGTTAACAATACACTCCGTAACAACACTTTCAGGCCTACTAGGCGTAGGAGCGAGTTGTACCGACAAACGCCCTTTTTTGAAATCATGGTGCAATCTAAAAATCGTTGATTCACCCAAACATTTATCTTTGTAGGTTTTTTCATTCCATTGTTTCTGGAGCCGTTTTGCCCAAACGACAGCAAAATTTTATCGCACAACGCATTTCACTTCTTAACTCTGAATCGCTCACCTCTATAGCTGCATGGCGAAAAACAGACGTACCTTAAACTGCGCAATAACAAAACCAGAATCGTCTGCCACGGCTAATAACCGTTGCCATAGATACTTTCTTAATTCAGTTAGTCGTCTGCGTGGTTATTTTTCTCCTCCGCAGTGTTGCCAACTGAAAAACATTACTCTCAGTTTTTATGCAACAGCCTTTCTATGCAGAGTAAAAAGCGAGTGTTGAGTGAAAAGGAGTTGTTGAGAGTTGATAGTATATAAAAGTTGATAGCTTTCGGTGTAGTTGATGCAATTTATGTGATCGTCGAACGCATGTCACTGTGTTGATATTGTTATCCGATTTAAAGACGTTGAGATTGTATTTTGCCAAGGAATTATCTTGACTTGAAGTGAATACCGAATAAACAGGTAGACTAAAGTAAGAGACTTTCTGATTCTTCAATGCCGGCCCTTTGGCGAATTGCTTAAAGAAAGGTTATGCGCAACGCAGCTATTTCAGAACATTAACCAAACAGTTAGCTAATCAATTAAATTAAAATTTAAACTACAGCTGAAGAAGGTAAAAACTGCATAGATTGTCTTTGTGGACTGCACTTGTCAGTGGTTCTCACAGGTAAAAATCAAGGGATCAGTTGCATGGTGCGAACGAAATGTTGCCTCAACCTCGTAAGAACGTGACCTCGACGCTTGTAACGTCAAAGCGGAACGTAAAGTACTAGGTCTGTGTATACGTTTTCAGAGATAGAAACTGGTCACAGGTCAACTGGCCGATAATTTCTTGCAGGTCCAACGGGTTGGGTCAAGGTGTTCCTGACCCCGGTTTTATTCCCGTTTTATTTTTGAAAAGAGAAAAATATATTCCAAAGAAAAATGCGCGTTGTGGAATTCTGTAGTCGATACTGGTGCCCACGAAGTGAATAATGATTTGCCATGCAAAAATATTGTCGTCTCTTTCTTAAAGCAACGAAGATTTCCACTGAATGACGTCAGACAACACACCGACTCCATATCGTAAAAAAAGATACTTCCTTTGAGTTCTTTTACAGTGAGATTGTCCAGGGCAAGGTACAGGCCAACGCCATTCGCCTACTTCTCAGCTGATTCACTCTCTCCGTGCGAAGTTCACTGTATGACTAAGAGTTACTTTTCACGTCGCATCTTTTACATTGAGCATTCAGAGGCTTTCGATTGATGTGCTAACATCCCGTTCCCATGGCATGCCATGTCGAAATTAATCCTTCATTTGTTAATATGGATGGATTTAATATTAAGGAAGTTTGAGAAAGACGTCGAGGCCAACAAATACGTATTTGTTGAAAATCACAAGGGGAAGAGTGAATGCTGTAAATTGTTTCGTCTCATTAAGGAACCGGTGAATAATTCTGTGTTGTTTGGTCTTGCTTGTTGTTCAAAATGTGGAAAGTGTATAATTACAAAGAAAGATGTCGTCGGTGTAATAAAAGATTATGGAACCAAACATCTAACGGACAGTATGAAAGTATGCGCACCTCCATCAAAGCGTGAAAAGAGCGAACAACCTAAATACATTTAAAAAAATGCATTTGTGTAATCGTAAATAATGATTCCCATTTGTAATATACGCCATGGTCACGGTCATAGTCAGCCATTACTTCTGGATTACGCAAAATAGTGGTACTAAAAATGGCACGAACATTTAGCAAGTAACCAAATTTTATTATTAAAAAAGGATTTCAGTTATTAAATATCAATCAGTTATAGGGAGGAATAGATATATTACGTTTATATGTACATATATATATATATATATATATATATATATATGTAAATTGAGTTTCGAATTTATAGTTCAAAGCAGATTTGTCCAGGTCAGTTAAGGGTCCGGGTCCGAAATATTTGACCCGTTTCCAACTCTGTACGTTTTCAGCGTTTTATGGTCGAATAAAACGCAGAACACAAGCAGGTCGTTTTTAATCATCATCAAAGTATGTCTGCTCACTGCACGGCCGAAAAAGACGCAGATCAGTGCTATGTATCTCCTTCGGATGTCCGGTACGCTGCTTGTCCTCTACGCCCTAATCACTACTCGTGAACTTCACCAACCACTTTTTTTAATTGATGGTTTAACGACCACCCTCAGCAACTCAATGGACTATACGCACTCGCCTGTCCCTAATTTAGGGCTGCTGATTCCAAGGGAAGGAGAGAACTAGTGCCGTGCCGCCCCGGTGGCGCAGTGGTCTAAGCGATGGCCTCTGATCATTCGTCCGAACGGGGTCCGGGTTCGAATCCCGGTGAGGCATGGATGTTGTGTTTGTCTTACGGCACTGGCTCTCTCCCTTCCCTGGAACCAGTGACCCTAAATTAGGGACGGGCGACTGCTTATAGCCCATTGAGTTGCTCATGGTGGTCGTTAAACCTCCAACCAAAAAAAAAAAAAAAAAAAAAAAAAACTAGTGCCGTAAGGCAAACACAACATCCAAGCCTCACCGGGATTCGAACCCGGACCCTTCTGGGACGAATGGTCATAAGCCAGCACATAGACTACTGCGCCACTGGTGCGGCTCACCAACCACTCACGACACGCGCTTCCACGTACATCTTTCTCGCTGTACGCCGAAGGAACTCACTCTCGTCTTTCTTGAGCGGTGTTCCCGGGATTAAGCATGAACAACAACAGACTGTAACGAATAGGAACCTTGTCAGTCGTCATGTCCCAACTCCACTAATCGCACATGTGCGCTGTACGCCAAATCGTAGCGTTCGACGCAGTGTTGCCACCTTGCAGCACAAAATTCTTGCAAAAACTCAACTGTTTCGCTTGTACAGCCTGCTACGTGGAGCGCCAGAAACTTATGCATACACCTGTATTTTATGTAGAAGGAACGTAACCCAATTAAAGAAATACCAGTTTTGACGTACCTACTTCCGAGGTGATGCACATGTCTAAACGGCAAGTAGCAGCGATAAGCCAATGTCGGTGTAGTTCAGTCGGGCGAATTGCTAGCTCCGGAGCGAGGGAGGCGTGGATTCGAAATCCAACACCGGCAAAAAGGCATTTTACTAAGTTGGCGTCCGAACGTAAAAATAAATCTCCTTGTCGTGAGGTGCGAGAAGAATGTGTGATGTTTCCTTCCACATGTGGTCTGGAATGAGAAAGAATTCCTTCTTCAACGCTACGGAAAATGTGTGATGCTTCTTCCATTCGTAGTCTGCAATTAATCAGAATTCCTTCAAGCGTGGTTTACGGCGGACCCGAAGCCTGCGATTTCGTACCCCCGCCTTTCTTAAGGTGATGTACCAGATGAGCCCATTACATTATGATCACCTCCAGTCTAAAGAAATGAGCGTGCCTGGAGACAGAAACGTGGCGCTGGTGAAGTTCACAGAGCAGTATATATACAACCCAAGGGCCGGCTTTCGGTCCGCAGAGTGCTCGAAATCAGAATGGGGAAAGCTGCTGATTCATCGGAGTTTGATAAAGGACAAATTATGATGGTACGCGCCTCGGAACTACGATCTCAGAAACGGCGCGGCTTGTGGTTTCTTCACGTGTCGCTGTAGTGAGTACGTATCAAAACTGGTGCGCAGATGGCCAAAGGACGAACCGTCGTCCCCAGCTCGTTGATGCCAGAGGGGAGCGGAGACTGTCGCGCATTGCTCACATCGACCACATTGCCACAGTGCGACAAATGACCCGCAGCTACAACAGTGGCAATCAGGGCAATGTGTCACAGCACACAGTTCATCGCAGCCTTCTGCGCATGGGCCTGCGTAGCGGAAGACCCAACTGGGGTCCTCATGCTCACTGCACGCCATCGCCAACAACGCATGAAATGGGCCCAAGATCATCGAGATTGAACCGTGGATGATTGGAAGAAAGTGGCCTGGTCTGACGAATCAGGATTCCTGGTGCATCACGTGGACGGCCGAGCGCTGATACGCCGATTGTCAACAGAGGCTATGGCATCTGGGTGTGTTGTTGGGAGGAAACAGGCAGGCGCTGTTTTCTTGGGACACTTTAGGCCCCATTATCCCAATAGCACAATCTCTGACAGGTGTCAGGTATCTAAACATCGTTGCGGACCAAGTTCACCCATTCATGGCAACTGTGTTCCCTGCTGGTGATGGCCATTACCGACAGGATAGTGCGCCATGCCACACTGCCAGAATCGTCAAGGAGTGGTTCGAGGAACATGCAGGTGACTTTCTGTTAATGCCGTGGCCTCCACATTCACCTGACATGAACCCAGTCGAAGATTTGTGGTTCGATTTGGAAAAGCGGGTTTCGCGCTAAATCATCACCACCCCGAAATGTACTGGAACTGGAGGACCTGTTGTTGACATTGTGGTACCAGATACCCCTGGATACTTATCGCTTCCTCGCCGAGTGGCCGCTGGTTTGCGAGCTAAAGGGGATCCCACAGCTTATTTAGTAGGTGGTCATAATGTAATGGCTGGTTTGTGTATGTGACATACCTATTTCAGAGGTGATGCACTTGTCAAAACTACAAGCAGCAGCTATAAACCAATGCCGGTGTCGTTTAGTCGGAAAAATGACTGTCTCCGGAGCGAGGAGACGTTGCTTCGAAACCACCACCGGCAAAAATATATTTCGCTATTGTGTCTTTAACATTTTCCCTGCCCAGTTAAAGTCAATGCTTCATAAACAGGTTCTTCAAATTTTTTTGCACAGTGGCTTTCCCTTCACCCTGTGTTTCAAAAGGTTAATATTGTCTCTATTTTTTTCTTCTCCAAGCAGAAAAAAATGTACTGCTGAAAATGGAGGATCTTTAGTTGTATTTGTGAGTAAAGTAGCTTTCAAACTCTTCGTATTAGCCAGCTTTGTTCGTTTTAATCTCTCACATCTTTAAGATATCGGGTAACAGACTGAGCGAAAGCAAAATAGCGTTTTTGATTTATTCCGAGAAATGCAACGGATGCCATGTTTGCAACGAAACACCTCGTTCTGAGCAGGAGAAAGTCCATTGTACGTGATATTCATGGATGGGGGAAGGCGTTAGACGAAGTGCTCAGGCAGGAAATATTAAATTGCCTAACGGAGGTCGTGCCAAAGAAATATGTACTGTTGATAAAAGGAATGTTGGATGTCGACAGATTCCGGGACACATGCGAGGCGTGGAATATGGGAAGAACGGAGAAATTTGACATGACACGCGGAGTGCACCGCCAAATATCAGCATAAAGCGTATTCTTATTTGATAACGTCAGGGATGTGTAGCACCAAAAGGTGAGGGAATGGCATTTTGCATCATGTTGTTTACAGATTTGTTTGCACCGAGGGAGGAATGGCGAAGAAGATATAGAACTGAGGAAGGGCTCTTACAAAGATAGAGGTTTAAAATAGGTAGGTCCTAAAACAAAATACACATGCTGCAGCAAAGGAGAAATATGAACTGATGATTTCTATAGCCATGAAGAAGAAATAATCCGACTGACATGCTCAGCGTCGGACGGAAAAGTGGCCGGCCAAGAAGTGCAAGCGAAATGGAATATTAAATGTTCAGGTGTGATCAAAGATAATGTTGCCAGTTGGAAAATATATTTCTTTTAGTACTGTGGTAAGATTAGTCTAAAAATACTGAGACTTGGTCGATGGCAAAATCTATGGAGAAGAACCTAAACTAGAGGTGGGGAACCTTTTCACGTTGGAAGACCGCATTAAGTTAGCTGTAATCTAACAAGGCCGCATTCAAGAAAGTTCAATTAGATATACACTATATTGACAAGGTGGGGAACCTTTTATATGGGAAGGCCGCATTAAGTTAGCTGTAATCTACTGGGGGTGTTCAAATGAAAAGGTACGAAACGTCATAAGAACGTAACCGTTAACATATTTGCCTATGCCGCTATGGGAGAACGTAGCAACACATCTAGGGATGCGATTGGAGTCGCCGGCGTGGATCGGAGCATGCGCGGGAAACCGCATGCGCAGGAGAGAGCAGAGGCTCTTATAAAGAGCGCCGTCCAATTGACGCGGCAGTGCGTGTGAGGACAGGATGGCGTTCACATTGCAAAATTCGATGATTGAGAAGCAGCAAGGCGTTATCCGATTTCTGACAGCGGAAGGTGTTAAAACGGCCGCTATTCATCGCGGAGGGTGTGGTTCTGCTCCATGATAACGCGCGTCCACACGTCTCCAGGGTCACACACGCGGAACTGGCCAAGTTCCATTGGGAGCAGCTTGACCATCCGCCCTACAGCCTGGACATGTTGTCCTGCGATTTCCATGTGTTTGGTCCCCTGAAAAAACATCTGAATGAGAAGCGCTTCCACTCAGACGACAAACTCAAGGACGCTGTGCAGGACTGGGTCTCGTCACGGCCACAGGAATTCTGGGAACAAGGAATCCTTCGGCTCGTTAATCAATGGGATCGTTGTGCTACGGCCTATGGTGTATACTTTGAATAAAGTCTTCATTTATACCCACAGTGTCTTTTCGTACCTGTTCATTTGAACACTCCTTGTAACAAGGCCGCATTCAAGAAAGTTCAATTAGAGATACACTATATTGACAAGGTGGGGAACCTTTTATACGGGAAGGCCGCATTAAGTTAACTGTAATCTTACAAGGCCGCATCCAAGAAAGTTCAATTAGATATACACTATATTGACAAGGTGGGGAACCTTTTATATGGGAAGGCCGCATTAAGTTAGCTGTAATATAACAAGGCCGCATTCAAGAAAGTTCAATTAGATATACACTATATTGACAAGGTGGGGAACCTTTTATATGGGAAGGCCGCATTAAGTTAACTGTAATCTTACAAGGCCGCATTCAAGAAAGTTCAATTAGATATACCCTATATTGACAAGGTGGGGAACCTTTTATACGGGAAGGCCGCATTAAGTTAACTGTAATCTTACAAGGCCGCATTCAAGAAAGTTCAATTAGATATACACTATATTGACAAGGTGGGGAACCTTTTCTATATGGGAAGGCCGCATTAAGTTAGCTGTAATCTAACAAGGCCGCATTCAAGAAAGTTCAATTAGATATACACTATATTGACAAGGTGGGGAACCTTTTCTATGGGAAGGCCGCATTAAGTTAGCTGTAATCCGTAATCTAACAAGGCCGCATTCAAGAAAGTTCAATTAGATATATACTATATTGACACTATGGGGAACCTTTTATGTTGGAAGTTCGCATTAAGTTGGCTGTAATATGAAAAGGCCGCAATCAAGAAACTCCAATTAGATATACTTCGAAACGTACATTATTTTATAAGAATCTTACTATGTACTAACTAACTTCAAAAAATGCAAAAAAATGTTAATTCTAAAGTTAACTAATCTTTTAATGACTTTGTTGTGACTGCTTTTTGTTGGAAAGCATTTGAATATTTGGATGCAACATGGAGGTCCGCACTTTTAGCTGATTCTCTAAGAGATGGGTATCCGTCATTTGTGACCTTAAGGGCGTCTTGATCTGGGTTAGGTAGGAGAATGTAGATTCGCAGCAATAAGTGGTTGAAAAAGAAGAAAGCATTTTTCGTGCATGTTGCCGAAGGCGTGGGTATTCTATTGCATTTTTCCATATTTCAACTGGATCTTTCTTAGCATCAAATCAGGACTTTAAAAGTCATCTTCTGAGGGCTCAATCAATTCCATCTGTAGTTCTTTAGGAGCCATAGAACGAAATCATGAGCGTAGCAGGTTCCAAAATAGCCCTTATGACTTACTAATGTTTTAATTAGGGACTTCAGTCGGGGAGCATTATTTCGTTGAATCTTCCGAATGAACCAGAGGGCTACCGGAAGTGTGTCTAAAACGACAGTTCAGCAAAACCTGCTGCGTATGGGGCTCCGATGCAGACGGATGGTTACTGCGCTTATGCTAACGAAGGCGCATCGGCAGAAAAGGCTTACATTTGCATGGCAGTATCTGAATTTGACCTCCGCTGATTGGCAAAGGATTGCCTTCTCCGATGAGTCACGCTTTCTGCTTCATCGAACGAATGGACTTTGGCGTATAAGGCGAAAAACATCGGAGAACAAACAATCTTCAACCATTGCTGAAAGAACACAAGCTGGCGTTATTGTATGGGGAATGTTTTCGTGGTATTACCTGGGTCTACTCATACCTGTGGATGGCACTACGGACCGAATTCGTTATGAACCCATCCTTGCAGACTACGTATATCTATACATGCTGATTGTCTTCCCTGGGAAGGATGGGATCTTCCAGCACGATAATGCGACGTGTCACACAGCTAGAAATGTCCGAGAGTGGTTGGAAGAGCACGATGAAGGCTTCAAAATACTTCCCTGGTCCCCGAATTCCCCAGACTTAAACCCACTTGAGCATGTGTGGGACCACCTCGATCGTGTTGTTCGCTGTATGGATCTTCCACCGCGCACCCTATAGCAGCTGTCAGATGCATTGCAGTCCGCATGGCTCCTTATACCTGTGAACACCTTCCAGCACCTTATTGAGTCACTCCCAGCCCGTCTAGATGCTGTCCGCGCTGCACACGGTAGTTACTCTGGATATCAGCCGGTGGTCACAATAATGTGACACTACCATGTATCTTGCTAAGCTGGTATCGTAGTCACCTAACCTTGCAGACGCCACCCCAGTGCCGCCTGGCGTCTGACCATTCGTCCGAGATAGGTTCGAGATCGAATCACGGTGAGGTATGGATGTTGTGTTTATCTTCCGGCACTGGCTCTTTCTCTCTCTTCATTGGAGCTAGCGACCCAGAGTTAAGAACGGGCGACTGCTTATAGTCCATCAAGTTGCTGGTGTTAGCCGTTAACCCCCCCCCCCCCCAAAAAAAAAAAAATAGAAGACCAAATCGCCAACCGCTCCACTGTTGCTTGCTTATACTTTAGTCAACTGATTGCCGGTGGCGCAGTGGTCTAAGCGATAGCCTCTGATCATTCCCCCGAAAGGTGTCCGGGTTCGAATCCCGTTGAGGCATGGATGTTTTCTTTGTCTTACGGCACTGGCTCTCTCCCTTCCCTGGAATCAGTGACCCTAAATTGGGGACGGGCGACTGCTTATATAGCTCATTAAATTGCTCACGGTGGTCGTTAAACCTCCAATAAAAAAACAACAACTGATTGTCAGTGTTGCCGCATGTAGGAGACAACCTTCTGAGGTTCGGACATGATGTTAATTTCAGAAAGGATCTCTGTCTCGCTTCTTCTCTTCCGTCTAAGATGGGTTGAGTCCTTCACTGAGCAGATTCCCCCAACCTTCTCGGTTCCTTGCTTTCCGAAAAAGTTCACCATATGTTCTGCAGCCCGAGATGTTCTTTATTAATTTAAGCCACGTAAGTCTTGTTAGTTAGTCTGTTTTTATCCATGCGTGCAATGTGACCAAACCATCACAGTTGCTGTTTTCGAACTTTTTCTAATATTGTCACTTGACATGACAGTTCTTTTCTGACTGTGCTATTTGTTTTCTTTTCTGTCCAGCTTGTTCTATTTATTTTTCTTAAGTATTTCATTTCAAACGCTAATGGTTTTTTTCCCTCTCGTGAGTTAATTGTCCATATTTTTGCTCCATAGATGACCGTTGGTATAATTATCATTGATTCATATAATTTGATTTTAGCTTTTTTGGATATCTTGTTTGCTTTCCGGATGTTCTGTAATTTTGCCATCGCGGTCCATCCTATTGCTATTCTGTGTTTGATGGTTTCTAGCGCATCTATTGTTTCTGTTATTTTTGATCCAAGATATTAAAAGCTGTCAACCTGATCCATTTTCAGAAAGTATAACGAGAAATAACCAAAATTTACATAGGAAAGAGCAAGAAGAACCGGAAATTTAATTATGTAATCATTAGATATGATATTTTCGTGCTAAAACCTTTCGCCAAATAGAGGGAGCGCCAATGAGGTCACTGTCGTCCCCCATTCTTGCGGAGATTTCACTTCAACATTTAGAAGAGGTTATGGATTCCTTTTGCGCCAATTGAACCCTTGCTCTATTTACACTACGTAGATGATATTGTAATATTTTGGCTCTCAACTTTGGATGACCTCAATACTTTTGCCACGTTAATGTCCTCTAAATTTCCTTCTATTAAGTTTACTATAACGTAGTAAATTTCTCCGTCATTTGTGTCCACGCCGGGCATCGAACCCCGCTCCCCTCATTCCGGAATAAGTCGCTCTCCCAACTGAGCTACGCGTACGTATGCTCCCGCTGCTACCTGCCTTTATCTCATGTGCGTCCTGCGGTGCAGGCACGTCACATTACACTTGAGTTGGAAGAAAATTTCTCCCTCCCATATTTGGACGTCTTGTTGCGTCGGGACTCTGTTACTAAATCTGTTTCTTATTCCATCTACAGAAAACCAGGTTCTAATACAACTTTGATCCCTTATAACTCTTTTCATCCGCTTTGTCAAAAGTTATCATCCTTACATTTTTAGCTGCGAGGAGCAATATCGCATTCATCGGACATTGCCCTGCGCAAACTTGGGGTTGACAAATATTAAGAACTTGGCCAGTGACTAGCTTTTATTGTGGACAAACTACTACGACGAAGTTATTTAAACTCTGTTTCATCCTTAACTAGAGATCACCAACCCATGAAATATGTCGGATCCGTTCCTTTTATATCTGGAGTTACGAACCCCTTAAAAGGTATTTGTGAAAAATATAAAATCGGATTCGGGATCAAGACTAATAACATCTCAGTAATCATAAAAAGTGACAGAGACAGGGTTGAACTGGACAAGCGATATGACAATTATGCCATACCACTAAAGGCTTCGCTGGAGAAAGGGGCAGAACATGATGTATGTGGGTTCGACCTCTCGTTCCTTGAAATATAGAGTTTTGGAACACAAATATAACACTAAAACCTTTTCAACTTCTACAGCTCTCTCCAGGTCCTATTTAGCGGGTACGCATTCTATTTGGGAGGAAGCTATTATACTGAATACCGCTAGACTTCGTTGTATTATTCTTTTCACAGACAGTTTACTGATTTATAAATACAGTCATCTTTGATGCAATGATGACTCTCCTTGTACTATCCCCTTCCCTTGGAGACAGTTAAAGGACCGGGAAAAACACCCCGAGTCTTCAGAAATTGAGATTGACCAAATATTTCCGCACATGCGTTAAACCTCTATTGGACATACGTCACTTGTGGCACGACTGTCATGAAATACACTGCTGGCCACCCAAAATGCAACACCAAGAAGGAAGCATCTGATTGGCCTGAAATTCGCAGCATGCGTCGCCCGCGAGAGGACATGCAAACGATTAGCATTGCAGGGCATGTGCAAATCATGTGCGCCCGGCACGCCACCGAGAAGCACTGTCAGAAGGGTGAACAGTAAGTAGTGGAAGTGTGTTGTGCTGCCGGACCTGCCCGGGTGAAGCTTCTTGATGCCTCGTCGCAGATTACGGCAGTCATTCCAGCACGTTTCGGCTTTCGGCAGAGGACGAATAGTGGCTTATCTCGACAGCGGTTTATCGTACCGAGACATCGGCGCCCGTGTGGGACGACATCCAGCCACAGTGAGGCGAGTATAAATTCGGTGGGGGCAGGAGGGACGGACGGACCGACATGAGCGATTGCCGCGGCCGCGGCACACCACCAAACGAGATGACCGGCATGTTGTGCGGCGGGCATTGGCGGCTCGCACTGCCACATCACGAACGTTAGCGCAGGAATTAGGGTGTGTTGCGCAACAACCTGTGTCAGCATGTACCGTTCGACGTCGTCTGCAGGAGCGGGGACTTGTCGCACGGCGCCTATTGCTCCGATTGCCATTGTCGTTACACCACCGGCGAGTGCGGCGGCAGTGGGCCGTTGAACGCCGCCCCTGGACTACGGAATGACACGACATTGTCTTCTCCGACAAAAACCGCTTCTGCCTGCAACACCACGATGGTCGGATCCGCGTGTGGTGTCACCGCGGCGAGAGACTGTATGACGCCTGCATTATGCATCGCCATACCGGTCCGTCGCCTGGCGTTATGGTTTGGGGCGCAATTGTATACGACACCCGCACCCCTCTGGTACGCATCGACGGTAAACTCAACAGCCACCGCTACATCTCCGACGTTGTGGAGCCTGTAGTCCTCCCTTACCTGAAAGACCTGCCAGCGGCCTCGTTTCAACAGGACAATGCGCGCCCGCACGTGGCACGCATGGTGCAACAATTCTTCACGGCCCACCAGGTGTCACTGCTGCCGTAGCCCGCCTGTTCTCCCGATATGTCGCCCATCGAACTCGTCTGGTCGCTGATCGACAACCGAGTGTCCCGGCAAGCACCACCCGCGACAACACCTGATGAACTGTGGCAACGTGTAGAAGCAGCCTGGGCCGAAATACCCCAAGCCCACATCCAAAGCCACTTTCGTTCGATGCCGCGGCGTGTAGCGGCCTTTATTGCCAGCCATGGGGGCCAAACGAACTATTGATGTCTGCGTGTTCCGCAAATCGCACGAGCCTGTAAGCTCAATCGTTTCATCTGTGTGGCTGTTGTTATGTGTCCAGTAAATCTGGCACTGCTATCTCATGTCCTTCTTGGTGTTGCATTTTGGGTGGCCAGCAGTGTATATAACTAACAGCTTGTCGCTTGAATTTGTGCATTCTGTTACATCTGAGGATGAGTTTATTGTGAACTCGAAAAGTCTAATCTGTATATATTTTAACTTGCATATATACTGCTGGCCACCCAAAAAGCAACACCAAGAAGGGCACGAGATAGCAAAGCCAGATTTGCTGGACACATAACAACAGATACTAAGATGAACCGATTGAGCTTACAGGACCGTGCGACTTGCAGAACACGCAGACATCAATAGTTCGTGTGGCCCCCATGGCTGGCAATAACGGCCGCTACACGCCGCGGCATCGAACGAAAGAGGCTTTGAATGTGGGCTTGGGGTATGTCGGTCCAGGCTGCTTCCACACGTTGCCACAGTTCATCAGGCATAACCGCGGGTGGTGCTTGCCGGGCAACTCGGTTGCCAATCAGCGACCAGACATGTTCGATGGGCGACATATCGGGAGAACAGGCGGGCCACGATAGCAGTGACACCTGGTGGGCAGCGAGGAATTGTTGTACTATGCGTGTTACGTGCGGGCGCGCATTGTCTGTTGAAACGTGGGCGCTGGCAGTTCCTGCAGGTGAGGGAGGACTACAGGCTCCAAAATGTCGGAGATGTAGCGGTGGCTGTTGAGTGTACAGGCGATGCGTACCAGAGGTATGCGGGTGTCATATCCAATTGTGATCAAACCATGACGTCAGGCGACGGACCAATATGGCGATGCATAATGCAGGCGTCATACAGTCTCTCTCCGCGGTGCCGCCACACGTGGATCCGACCATCGTGGTGTTGCTGGCAGAAGCGGAAGTCGTCGGAGAAGACAATGTCGTGCCATTCCGTAGTGCAGGTACGGCGTTCAATGTCCCGCTTCCGCCGCACTCGCCAGTGGTGTAACGTCAATGGTAATCGGAGCAATGGGCGCCGTGCGACAAGTCCCCGCTCCTGCAGACGACGTCGAACGGTACCTGCTGACACAAGTTGTTGCGCAACACACCCTAATTCCTGCGCTAACGTTCGTGATGTGGCGGTGCGAGCCGTCAATGCCCGCCGCACAACATGCCGATCCTCTAGTTCGGTGGTGTGCTGCGGCTGCGGCAATCGCTCACGTCGGTCCGTCCGTCCCTCCTGCACCCACCGAATCCATACTTGCCTCACTGTAGCTGGATGTCATCCCACACGGGCGCCGATGTCTCGGTACGATAAACCGCTCTCGCGATAAACCACTATTCGTCCTCTGTCGAACTTAAAATAAGATATCTGTACTGTATTTTGTCACATTTTCTGGAATTAAAAGTTTTAGTGCTTCCTTCGAGATGAATCCTTTCCTTTAATGCCGAAGCAGATGTATTAAATGATGCACTGTTAACAAACAGCAGCAGTTGAATAAGAAGAAATTGCTATTTACTGCTTTTTTCAATTGTTCAGCTTCGTCAGTACATTTTGAGTGATGATTTTCTTTCCTTTCATCGAAACACTCACGAAACCTTCGCGTTGGTAATTCTTTATTCGTCATTGTAGAATGTGCCTGATTGCTAACAGCAATAAATTAGAATTTATCTAAAACGAACGCTTCCCTCGAAAATTAAATGTGGTACACATATTTACTTTTCGCTGTATGTATAAGGATATGCTCACGTAATTATGTGGGTAGAGCCTTTTGCTGAACAATGTTATCAATAAATGAATATTTCCTGCAAAGTTCAGTGCCTGCTTTTAGCTTATTGCATCACCTTTATTCCATGTTTGCCATTTCCTTTGTAAGCAGCATTCTATCCTTTGAAAAGTTGCTACCAGTTGTATGAATATTAATGGGATTTTTCCTTTAAGGAAATTTTCATTATGAAAAGTTATTTCAATGATCCCCCTTTTATTTATTTGTTACACCTGCACGAATCAAATACAATGGACGAGACTGAATCTGAACTCAGCTGTTACGTATCTGCGAACGGAAAACGTTTGAAATTTAATTAAGTACCATCATTTAGAAATGCATTGTTCACGGCGGCCTGAATTAACTTTTTAAATGTTTTTTTTTTTTCATTTTTTTTATTCAATGCACCTTTCGTGACAGTAATAAAGTAAATCCCAAGTAAAATAATTCGATGTAACGAAAATGGGTAACGTTGCGTCATTGTGAAAACCGTGTTGAAATCTGATCGTGCCGTATACTATCCCATGAAGTAACGCAAGAATAGCTAACTTCATTGTTACTCAACAATATACACTGCTGGCCACCCAAAATGCAACACTAAGAAGAACACGAGATAGCAAAGCCAAATTTGCTGGACACATAACAACAGATACAAATATGAAACTATTGAGCTTACAGGCCCGTGCGACTTGCGCAACACGCAGACATCAATAGTTCGTGTGGCCCCCATGGCTGGCAATAACGGCCGCTACACGCCCCGGCATCGAACGAAAGAGGCTTTGAATGTGGGCTTGGGGTATGTCGGTCCAAGCTGCTTCCACACGTTGCCACAGTTCATCAGGCATAACCGCGGGTGGTGCTTGCCGGGCAACTCGGTTGCCGATCAGCGACCAGACATGTTCGATGGGCGACATATCGGGAGAACAGGCGGGCCACGACAGCAGTGACACCTGGTGGGCCGCGAGGAATTGTTGCACTATGCGTGTTACGTGCGGGCGCGCATTGTCTGTTGAAACGTGGCCGCTGGCAGTTCCTGCAGGTGAGGGAGGACTACAGGCTCCAAAATGTCGGAGATGTAGCAGTGGCTGTTGAGTTTACCGTCGATGCGTACCAGAGGGGTGCGGGTGTCATATACAATTGCGCCCCAAACCATAACGCCAGGCGACGGACCGGTATGGCGGTGCATAATGCAGGCGTCATACAATCTCTCGCCGCGGTGACACCACACGCGGATCCGACCATCGTGGTGTTGCAGGCAGAAGCGGTTTTTGTCGGAGAAGACAATTTCGTGCCATTCCGTAGTCCAGGTGCAACGTTCAACTGCCCACTGTCGCCGCACTCGCCAGTGGTGAAACATCAATGGTAATCGGAGCAATGGGCGCCGTGCGACAAGTCCCCGCTCCTGCAGACGAAGTCGAACGGTACGTGCTGACACAGGTTGTTGCGCAACACACCATAACAATCGCTCACGTCGGTCCGTCCGTCCCTCCTGCCCCCACCGAATTCTTACTCGCCTCACTGTGGCTGGATGTCGTCCCACACGAGCGCCGATGTCTCGGTACGATAAACCGCTATCGCGATAAGCCACTATTTGTCCTCTGTCGAACTCCGAAACGTGCTGGAATGACTGCCGTATTCTGCAACGAAGGATCAGGAAGCTTCCCACGCACAGGTCCGGCAGCACAACACACTTCCACTACTTACACCCCGCCTTCTGTGCTTCTTGGTGGCGTGCCCGGCGCACATGATTTGTACATGCCCTGCAATGCTAATCGTTTGATTGTCCTCCTGCGGGCGACGCATGCTGCGAATTTCAGGCCAATCGGATGCTTCTGTCTTGGTGTTGCATTTAGGGTAGCAAGCAGTGTATTAATTATATATTATTAAGCTTTGGACAGTGGCGGCTTTCTACGTATGCCGGAAGTAGCATGCTCTTTGCCAATCTGTTCTCATCCAATGCTCTGGGATAAAATCCATTCACGACATGGTGCGTTCGAAAATTAGTTTTGACACACCAGTGTTGAATTCTGCAGTGATTCGTCAGGTTGTGGTCCGTCTGTACGCTTACAGGATTTTCGCAAGCCTTCTTTGACTGCTCTAATCTGTTGGCGGACGCAGCGCGTGAACATCAAAGTTCGCAAGTAACTCATAAGAAAACTTTCCCACGGTTTCACTCCCGGAGAAAGAACAGCGTGCGCGAGCATCATCATCGAGAAAAACACCTGTGACCTACTTATGACTCGGACTTTTTCTCAGCTTCGCACTTCTCCTAAAAGAGCGTGTATGTGCAGTCGTGATGTGAACAGAACAAAAATATCGCAACAAGCTGAAGTAAAGCTGTTGCTTTTACACCTGTTTTTCATATTGAGTGAAGTGTCGGTATTCTGCAGCTCGGCAAATTAATGCCCAAATTTACATACACTTACCTACTTGTTATTAGTGATATTGCTGTATGTTGTATTACGTACGTGTATCAAGATTAAAGGATTAAGTGTATATGACCGGGTGATTTGTGATTTATGCATTTATATTAGGTGTACAATTAAGTTTTAAAGCGTATTAAGACAACGCAACACGTAATATGAGAGAAAACAACAATACCTTTACGAATCAAAATATGAGCAGTCATTATCTTTCACCTTCCTCCATCGGTCAGGCAGCTGACGGATTCCAGGCATGACGAATACTTCGTCGTGTGACACTATGAAGTTGCCAACCCATTTTTGCACTTCGTCATATGTCCGGAACCGTACAGCAGACAAACCATGTTGCATCGATCGGAACAAATGATAGTCTGAAGGGGCTATGTCGGGACTCTACACTGGGTGCTCCAAAACGTCCCAGCCAAGCGTCAATAACATTTTCTTGACCGATTTTGCGACATGCGACCTAGTGTGTGATGCAATAATTTCACGGGAAGCAATCCTTTGCCTGTGAATGGACTTTCCCGACAGATTTTCTGGTTCAATCGCAGCAATTGTTACTTGTAGCGATCAGCAGTAAGAGTTTGACCCTGTTCCAACAGTTCATAATAGAGCACACCCTTCATATCTCACGAGATGCACAGCAGAATTTTTTTGGAGTGAATATTGCGTTTGCACAGCAGAATTTTCTTGGAGTGAATATTGCGTTTTGGTGTCGAAGTCGTTGTTTTACCGGGGTCTACCCAGTGTTTTTTGCGTTTGAGATTGTCGTACCACATACACTTTTCATCACCCGTAACGATTTACCTCAGGAAAGACTTTCTGTGTTTATTCAACAGTTTCAAACACTTCGTGACAAGCTCATCCTTGTTCCTCTGGCTGACGTCATGTGGCACCCATTTCCTTCCTTCTGAATCTTTCTCATTACGCGTAAACGATTAAAAATGGTTTGTTGAGTTACCCCCAGTTGTTCAGCTAGTTTTTTTTGCGTTTGAGACGAATCTTCATCCACCAATGCTTGCAGTTCCTCATGTGCAACCTTTTGCGGGGCGCCGCTACGTTCTCGATCGCTAACATTAAAACCACCTGCTTTAAACCGTCTAAACCAAAACTCACACGTGCTTTTCGATACAGTATTCTTCTCCAGAACAGAACAGATCGAAGTACATGCTTTTGCAGAACTTTTTCCTTGATGAAATTCGTAACGAATGCAGTGTTGAATAAATTGAGTATCGCTTGCCATCTTTCACCTACCGATGTGCAAGAGCGTTTGACAGTTGGGCAAACTTCTGTGTCACATTTTATACTCTGGACTAGCTATGGTCACATGACAATAACGCGGGGGAATGTCGGATATGTAAATTAGCGGTATACGTCACACAAAAAATCGCTTAAAAACTTATTTCTACGTCTAATAGATGATCCAGCGGTTGTAAAAGAGGCAATTGCTACTTGCCAATAAGAGCATTTTTCCAATCTCGGAGGGTTCAGGGAGGGGTTGGAGGGCAGGAACTGTCCTTTCTGGCTCATTCCACAGATGTTCAGTGGGATTTAGGTCTATAGAAAACACAAACCACTCCGCTCATTGTATTCCTTGTTGTTCAGACTATGCGTTGTCGCTATTAGCTCTGTGAAGGTGTGTTATTATCTATTAAAATTAAATCTGCTCCAATTGTACTGGCATAAGGCCTTACTTAAGAATAGAGAGCCTCGTTTTGGTACTCTTTATGGGAGTCATTGTCATCGAGGTCGGGAAGGCCACCAAATCATTAGCCAACCAGCTCAGTTACACTGCCACCATGAAAAGTACTTTGATGTTACGTAGCGTGTCCAAACTCTTGCTAGACTAATATGCGACTGCTATTCGATTACACAGAGAAGCGCGACTCATCTGTGTGCTGGACGTTCTGCCAGTGTTCCAAGGCCAAGTAAGGATGATCTTGACACCATTTAAAGCCAGCGCACCTGTAGTTCGTTCGTAACGGCACACACACCCAGCAGGTCTACTCGTGGAGAGTCCTCAGGTATGGTGCTCTCTGGCCATTTATGACTTTCTGTGACAGATATATGACTTTCTGTGGCTGTAAGGAAGTCCAAATATAGACCCAGCGCTGTTACTGCGTGATTTCTTGTGGCAAAAAAGGAGATCCATGCAGCCGTCGTCTTCAAGTGTTGGACGATCAGGAACAGACTGTTGCACTGTTTAAAATTGGTTTCAGTGCCTTAAGTTTTCACTCTTGAACATTCCGAAATAGGCATCCGAAAGACTATTGCACTTGTTTGAAATTTGTGGCGAAGCCTTAAGTTGTCATTCTTCGACGGGAACAAGCCTTCGGAAGACTGTTGCATTTGTTTGAAACTTGTTGCAGAGCCTTTAAGTTGTCACGATTGAACGGCCCGGAACAGGGCCTCAGGAAGACTGTTGCACTTGTTTGAAATTAGTTGCAGAGACTTGAGTTGTCACTCTTGGATGGACCGGAACATGCGCTCTAAAGAGTGTTTGACTTGGTTGCAGAATCTTGAGATCACAGTATGGTGACTACAAAGACACCAGCTACTTCCGTTCTTGATTGGTCGCCTTCGAGCCTTTCCATCGTTCTCTCATTAAGTGTAAAAAATTAGTCTTCCTCTACAAAAATGAGTAAAACTAAATAGGGAAGTGGAAGCAGGGTGAGGAATGAGATATAGGTTCCTTCAAGGTTTAATTATAGCGTCTACAGCTATAATTCCCGCGGAATTGGTACGAATCCGGAAGTATCAAAGTATATAGCTCAAGGATTTTTATATGTACAGTTAGTTTACATTGAAAAACTACATGGATATTCATTTTTTTAAAGGATGAATGCTTAATCGAAAAATAAAATTCCAGCAAATTGTCGTAATGAAGTTAACACGTCTTCTTTTACAGTAGTACGAAAAATTTTATGAAATCATACACTGGCGGAAAGGGAAAAAAGATACCAACGAAATTTATACAGCATAATAACGGAATACAGAGGATAACGTGTTCAAAACATTATGGCAAAATACAGCTGTATTTGCTGGTAAACTGAAAAATAACATTTCCATGTAACATGGTTAGTACGAGGTTGAACCGCCATGAACTGCATCACACTTTGCAATTCTGGCATGCAGTCTGTCGTACAGATGTTGGATGTAAGTTTGGGGTATTGAGTTCCAAGCATCCTCAATCTGGACGCGTAAATCGGGGATGGTCGTGGCTGGCCGTGGAGACCGGATAAGTCGTTGTCCCATAAAATCCCACACGTGCTCAATGGGGGACAAATCCGGTGGCCATGGAAGTTATCTCACACCATGAAGTGCATGTTGCGTTGCACGTGCCGTGTGTGGGCGTGCGTTATCTTGCTGGAAAACACCACGATGGACCGACCTTACAAATGGCACAACAACGGGCTGAATGATGTTGTTGATGCAGGAGGTGCTGTTTAACGTACCCGGTACAAACACTAGTTGTGTACGGGAGTGATAGCTGATCGCTCCTCACACCAGGAGACCAGGTGTAGGCCCTGTGTGTCGCTGGCGGATGCAAGAAGGGTGTAGACGCTCCCCTGTGCGTCTGAGAACACGCATACGGCCATCAGAGGCTCCCAAGCAGAATCTGCTTTCATCGCTGAACACGACAGATCGCCATTGCGTTCTCCAGTGCAGACGTTGGCGACACCATTGCAGACGTTCCTGACGGTGGGCTGGAGTCAGAGGTACACATGCCAGAGGCACACGTGCACGTAGTCCTGCATCCAGTAGACGGTTGCGGATTGTTCGCACAGTCACCTCTGGTGCAACGGCAGCTCGGATTTGCGTCGCAATGGATGTTCTGCTTGACAACGCCGCTCTTCTTATGCGTCGATCGGTCCGCTCATCAGTCCGTCTGTGACTCCCGGTTTCACGTCTTCTCGTGTGGGAATGTTCCCCGGACCATCTACGCCACCATCGTACCACCACCGATACTTCCCGTCCAATTCGCTCCGCAATACGACGATACGACCACCCGGCCTCGCGGAGTCCGACTAGACGACCTCGCTCAAAGTCCGATAACTGCTGAAATCGTACACGTCTTCCATGTCCAGGCATTGCAGCTTCTTCAGGGTCTTCGCACGTGTCCGTACGCCGACGACTGATTACATTCACTTCGCCGTACTCCTTAAATACCACCGACGATAATTTGCATTTTATGCCGTGCTGTGGCGTAAGCGCTGACCGGTTGGTTCCGAAATTAACATCACACCTACGTAAGCTCGACCCAATTAGCATATGTAAATTTCATGATCGTCCACCAATTCCTTCTTGGTGTTCTTTTTTCACTTTCCGCCAGTGTAAAATACTTTTTTCTCCGACATTTTGCCCCTCGCTGTCAAAAAAGAGTTGCGACGCTACTGTCATGTAGTAAAAAAGACGTCTACAACTTCGCCGCTAGAGGGCGTAAATGCAAATGGCATCGAATTCAAAATACATTTTGCTCCATATTCTTGCTTCTAAATATCCGATTGAAAAAATTCTGCCGCCCCAGTGCAGCAGTGGTCTAAGTGCTGGCTTATGATCATTCGTCCGAGAAAGTTCCGGGTTCGAATCCCGGTGAGTCATGGATATGTTGTGTTTGTCTTACGGCACTGGCTCTCTCCCTTCCTTGGAGTCAGTGGCCCTAAATTAGGGGGCGGACGACTAGCCCATTGAGTTGCTCACGATGGTCGTTAAACCTCCATTCAGAAAAAAAAAATCTTCTTTCGATGCCATTCATATCGAAAACTAGTTTTCTTTCAGGTAGTGCATAAGATTTTCCGCCAGGGGGTGTAAAGGTAATTTACTTTTTCCGCGATATCTCTTCTTCTAAACCTCCAATTTGAAGCATAGCTTTCTCGGTGCAGAATATTTTTCGCCTATTTTCAACTTTCCCATTATTCTTCTGCTAGAAGGCTTACAGTCATATCATGTTTTCTTCTGTATTTCTTCTTTTAACTGTTAGATTTGTAAATCGCTTTGTCTGTTACACCTTACCCTGCTATGAAATTTTTTTGTGCGGCATTTGTTAGTTTTCGTAACATAGTTTTTAGCCATTGGTAGAAGTAAGTAGCTGTTTCCTGTTTCTGGATGTCTTATCGATCGTAGAAAGAAATCTTTTTTTAACAGGCTCCATTGACTTTGAATAACTTTGATGAAATTTATTTTCATCGGAATGGATTCAAAAGACGTGCTCATTATAACCGAAAATTCGGCTTCATTTTGTTTGTTTTAATGTGAAATCTTAATCATGCTTAATTTGTTTTAGTTTAAAATTTTAAGAATAGCAATTAGTTTTTGGTTCCACTATAATATTGCACGCACGTGCACAAAAGAAAATCGCCCCTTTCTAACCTTTCTATCCCTTCGGTAATCATAGAGGATACTTCAGGACCTTGCCGATCATCCACGAGATACCTTGGCCTGAAAGGTTGAGAATCACTGTTTTAATACATCAGCGCAGTGAGAATTCAGCTTAAGTCATTACTGTTTGGTTTGCTTGTTTCTGTATGGTTTATTTGTTTGCAATGTTTGCGACTATAGAGGATGTTCACACATTTTTAGAGCAATTTTCCAGCAGTATAATTAATGTTAAAAATAAAATTATTTCTTTCTTAAATGTTCTATCTGATAACGATTTCCCTGGACTATAAACCTACATCCAGATTTCCAAGAAAACAGGGCATTTCTTAAAATTGGTAACCGTATTTCATTTCCCTCCTGTTCCCCTGCTTTCTATAGTCGAACATTGTTCTAGGTCTGCGTTTAGAAAGAGATCTTTTTAGCAATCCGAAGGCACAGCAGTCCATTGGTAAAACATCAAGGGACTTGGAAGGAATATGAGCAAAAAATATTGACTTGATACCCGTCGCTGTTTTTATTTTTCAAGAAATAGACTGGTAGCTTTGGATGTATAACTTATAACCTCATCCTGATAAAGTTCCACTCTTTGAAGGCTCTGTGGATGAAGGAATGGTATTTCCTTTTTAAATATAGGAGTCAAAACATTATTTGGGTAATATGTAGCCTCATCCTGATGAAGTTCTATACTCTTTGAAGGCTCTGTGAAGGAAGGAATGGTATTTCCTCTTTAAATGTAGGAGCTAAAACATTATTTGGGTAATATGTAGAATTGATTTTAACTTTTTTTCAACTTTTCTTAACTTTAATTTCCCCTTGTACGAGAAACCAACAATAATCATGAATCCTTTACTGAAACTTTCCTTGGATTCTTGGAATCAACTTAGTAAGTCTTTTTCTGCTCTTTTGCGTTAGTAAATATAACTTTTTTTCGTTACAGTCGTTTAGTTAGATCCATGCTTCATCAATAGTCACAAGAAATTTCCATGTATCTCTGGCTAAATGATTTTCATAAAGAAGTCTACAGTGTGTTCTGCGATCAGCCACGTACCTTGGCAAAAGGCGGTAAACATTATAGATCTTTTCAGATTAAAATCTTTATTACATTGTTTACAGTTTGATACAGAGATTTTTAACGACTTAGCGATTGCTATTTGGGCCAGCGGATTTTCTTTGAACACTAGAGACCTTACTTTCGAAATAGTCGTAAAAGTACGTACCTTCTTTGGATATCCGTTTGGTGTTCTTTTTCCTGTTGAAAGCAATGCTTGACGAATTTCCCTCTATTATTATTAATATTGCTTATTTTACATTTAGAAATGAGAATTCCCCAATTTTGATAGCTTTTTTTAATTACAGAATACGAATATTTCTCTTCGTCAAGAGCAAAAACACAACCTTCTATTCACAGCCGCTTGTTTACGTGCGGCGCTTTTTCAGCAGACTATATTTAACTGCAGCAGATTTTTCTTTCGTGTTCATCTAACACTCTGTTGCCAGTTCCAATTCTTTGAACTTCTTTTATTTTCTGTAATTTCTTTTCAAAAACGTTCTAAAAATGGGTGAACATCCTTTGTATATTAAGCAAATCTAAGGATTATATTAAGCAATCTAAGGATTATATTAAGCAATCTAAGGATTAAGCAAATCTAAGGATTATAAGTAGCCTTTCCCTCGTAATTTAGGGTGTCTGGTTCCAGGAAAGGGAGGAATCCAGTGCTGGAAGACAAACACATCACCCAGGCCGCATCCCGGACTGGAAAGCGGACCCAGCTCGGACGGCTAGCCAGAAACCTACTCCTCTGAGCACTCAGCTTTCGGGACAGCCTAGAGCTTAGTTTATTATTCACAGTTTTTCACCATTTTTCCGTTTCATGCTTGACTTTTGACGATGTAGCGTTTGTGTGTAGCTGACTTACTAAAACACTACATAGATCAAAACTTCACCTATAGTGAAATACGAGTCACTCAAATAAAGTCAGGAAGTTGTTACTTTCAGCTAATCTTTTATTGCTGTCAATAGGCACTTGATTATTTGCAATTCAACAAGGTGAGATCACGGAAACTTCGATTAATATACACAATCAATTAACTACACAACACTGGAACTGGAATTAATATCCACTAGAACCCAACACTGTTATTAAAGTGTAACACGTACACAAATACTCAAACGGCAAGTAAGCAGTCGTGTATCCAAAAGAAGCATTAACATTCACCATCCGACATCGCTCTTTAAACAATTGCTGCATTGCCATTTTATCTATCGTTCTTATCCAGCCACACATACGTCACTCTTGTTCCGACCTCAGGGTGTTGCCAACAGTATTCTCGTTTGACGGAAAAGACATAACGTTAAGTTTGGAAAGTGTAAAAGAGAACAAACTCAAATTGACATAGGAAAAGGAACTAAAAATGACAGTTAAATTAAAATATACGTCATAACGAATGCTGGCAAATTCTTCATTTCCGAAATGATTAAACTCTCGTAGTTGTTCATTGCTTCTCTGTCGTGAAGGGAGGAAAACAAGATTCTGAATACCGCAGCAGGAAATGCAGTCCTTTTACTTGCCAGAAAATTTTTTTACAACTTGTTTAAGGTTCGTAAATTGTGTTTTATGAAATGTTTGTATGTACAAGGTGTGCCAAATAAAGTTCGGCGAGTGCTGCCGTGACGCATAAAAGGAAAGACTGTGAAAGTTGTGAAATGTGCGGTAAACTTGCGCGACGCAGTCAAGTACATGATCGAACATGTCTGTAACCGTCACGGAACTGTGAGAAAGGGTGAGTCACAGAGAGAACGTGTCACGGCAGCTGTTGTGGATGCACTTTGTTAGCCGGGAAAATTGAGCCAAAAAAAAAAAAAAAAAAAACAATATCAAATTCTGCTTCAAATTGGACAGTTGCTGAATGAATCGCTCACCGCATTCGCCTGATCTGGCACCGGTGGATTGCTTTTTGTTTCCTCGAGTAAAATTATTGATAAAAGGGAAGAGAGTTTCAGATATTCAAGCGAACGTGACGACTCGTATTATATTTGAGGGTGGGGGGGGGTTGATTATTTCGAAGGTCAATAAATCTCTTAAATATCACCTGTTGTTCATTTTTACAGTGCATTTACCGAATTTTAGTTACACACTTGGTATGTAACACGTCAAATGAACAAGTGCAAAATGTTTCACTTTTGTATTTATCATCATTCCTTTCTGATGATTGCGATAATGAGAGGTGAAGTTTATAAGTCGTTCGTGCGACATGGACGTTGTACTGCATTTGTTCTTTCCAGTTCAATAAAGTGTTCCGAAAGTTTCTGGAAGTAAAGTTATCACGAAGTTGAAAGAATTCTAACTGCTGTTCTGCACGAATGAATCTTCGCAGAATATTGTGAGTTTTTTTTTTTTTGAAAACTGATAGCAATGGAAACAGAAAAAGGAGGAACGGGGTGGGGGTTAAAAGAAAACAATCAAGTTTCCGTATTTCGGTGGAAATGAATGAAATAACATGCAAGATTCGAATCGTTTGCTGCCTTTAGGCGTGATTGCTCACAGCTACGATTTTGAGAACTCATAAAGATCTTTTCTCCGAGATTTTTCAGTAACTGGGGAAAGGCTTGGCATGTGCTGTATTTGGGAATAAAGGAAAAAAAAAGTGGCGAATTGTGTTTTTGTCGTAATTCTGATACGAAGCCATTTTATAAAGGAACTGAATTTGATAAATGAAGAACAATTGTCAAAATGAAAAACTTCGCTATGGGCGGCGCAGATGTGAGTTACTGATAACAGAGTTTGTATTTACCCATAAAACAAAGTATTCCGAAGTGCTGAAGGGGATTATTCTTTTTTCTTGATTTTTATCTCTCCATGTAGATTACGTTTTATTGGTAAGAAAAATTATTCGAATTTAATAAAGTGTAATGTACGTTGAATAATCCTTTTTCTCTTTAAGTACTAACATCTTTCTGTCTAGAAACACAAGGGGATAATGATTGATGGAGATTACTTAACCCAATTTCGTTTTGCTGACGACATAGGCGTTTTTTTTTTGTTTTTTTTTTTGCAGGTACCCCTCTAGAGCTGTAATGTGTGATCCACGAAGTTTGAAACAAGAGTAAAAAAAGTGTAGTTCAAGGTGAACTTACAGAAAACGAATACCATGCTTTTACAACAGCTGAAGATTTAGAAGTTTATCGGGCAAATTTAGAAGTTCCCTATACCTACCTTGGAAAACAAATATCAAGTGACTTCTACATCGAAGAAGAAATAGATAAGCGTATAAAACGTGTCTGGAGTGCATTTGAAAGAAACAATACAATTTTCAATTGCAATTTACCATTGTGGTTTGCAAAAAGTGCTTAATTAGTGAATCCTTGTTATTTTGGATCACAACTAAGAAAGCATGAACCTTAGCTGGACAAAAAGGCATGCAGTGGCTGTGGGGAACTCAAAGATTCATGCTTGGTGTAACCAAGAAAAAGTAGGCAAAGGAACTCATAGGTCAGCAAAATGACCAGAGTGATTAACATCATAATCAAAGTAAAATCTCCGAAATGACAATGGGATAGGCATATTGCTATAAAACTGTCCACTGTTGGAGAACTGAAGTACTACTGTAGAGTAGATTCCAAGGGGCAGGAAAACACCTAGAAGGAGGCCACGCAGTTGATGAATGGATGAAATTCAAAAGCATTTCGGAGCGACATGCAAAAGACTGGCTGAAGGTTGGTTAGATACTCTTTTCATTTTAAATCCACGTTTTGATCACTGAACGACAGGTAGTTGTTTCCCACTACGCAGGACCATTCGTGCCTAGAAAAGATAAAGAAAAAAAAGCATTTCTGTTATATTATCGTGATTCCCCCCTCAGCATATTTAAATAGATTTTATTGACTTAATTACAAAAATTATATTTAGCACTAATTGTCTGCTTATTGTTGTACGCTTATGGGCGGACCAGTTGTATGAAAATTCGCTAACAAGTGGACTTGGAGATAAAATATTTGTTTTGAAATTCACAAATTTCCTCGAAATTTGTATTGATTCCCTGTACGCAGTATTTACTTTTTATGCTTGTATACGTATATCTATATATCAACATCATCCATTTTGAATCCAATGTTGCATGAAGATCCTACCAAGTCTCTTCCACAAATCTCTGTTTCTGGAAGTAAAGTTATCACGAAGTTGAAAGAAGTTATCACGAAGTTGAAGTAGTAGCAGTTCTCTACTACATCACTCCGGCATGCTTTCGAATCTCATCCACCTATCATCACCCACGTGGTCTCATCTCCTGTCCCTTGGTATCCAGTCTAGTACATCAATTCTCCAACTGTGGTCAGTTCTAGCAATAGGTCTAGCCCGTTTTCACTCGTCATCTCCTTTTGTCACTTTCCTGATCTAGAAGTTCCTTTCCGTATATTTCTTGGAAACCAAGGGTGCTATCTTCCTTCGATGCCAAGGGTTTTATCTTTCTTGGATGCCAAGGGTTTTTATCTTTCTTGGATGCCAATCTCACATGTGGCCGCTTGTGTTCAACAGTTTCTTACGAAATGCAGTACTGAAATCATACCACAGTCTGCCTACACTCCTGACCTCGCCTCGTGCGATTTCTGGTTGTTTCCAACAATGAAGGAGAAGTTCCGTGGCGCAACATTTAACACAGATGCTGACGTTATTCAAGCTGTACAGGGGTCGCTAAAGTAGCTTACACAAAGTGCCTTCGCCACATGCTTTGAAAAGTGGACCGGACGATGGGACCGTTGCATATCATTCGAAGGAAGATGCTTTGAGAAATAATAACATATATTTTGTTGTCCCTATATTTCTTCATTTTGTGTGAATTTACTCTCAGTTTTTATGGAACGGCCGTTGTACTTGCTTAAAAATGGCGCCACTGTTCCTCAGCACTACATCGAAGTAAAGCTATTGAATTTTTTATGTAGTTCAGGAAAGTTCTTTTGCAAAAAATACCGATTGTGCAATCTAAGTTGGGATATTTTTTACGCTTTCCAACCGTAGGTTGAAGAAGCGTATATGTTCCAGCCTTTTCCGTCCGTCCGTCTGTCCGCACGATAACTCGCGTAAAAATAGTTCAATTTCGATGAAATTTTAGTATGTGGTAAGGGACCACTGGAGACGAACCCTGTTGAAAATGGACGAAATGGGGTCAAAGGTCACGGTATAGGAGCGGGATCCATTCCATTGCCCTTATGCGGCATAACTTGCGTAAACATGGTTCGATGTCGATGAAATTTTAGTATATCGTAGGGTACCACCTGGGAATGAATCCTATTGAAAATGGGTGAAGTGGGATCAAAGGTCAGGACATAAGAACGGCATTCATTCCATTGCCCTTATGCGTCATAACGTACGTAAAAATGGTTCGATTTCGATTAAATTTTAGTATGTGGTAGGAGACCACCTGGGGATGAACCCTATTGAAGAAAATGGACGAAATGGAATCAAAGGTCAGGACATAGGATCGGGATCCATTCCATCGCCCTTACCCCATACTATTAAAGGAGCAATTCTTGTATGTTTGTGAATTTTATTTTGAAAACGGCTCTAAGGATTTTGATGAAAGTCGTTAATGTACCGTTTTTTGGTACTAGAAATCGATTTAGCTTGATCTCGACTTTAGGAAAATTCGTTTAGTGCGGTAAATAACCACCCCGAATTACCACGTTTTTAGTGTCATGGCGTCGTCCCATTAATGTTACCCATGCTTAGAAATCTTATGACGTCACAATCTCGCGATTGAGATGTTGGCCCGCGGTCACTCCATCTGTCTCATTACGTCACGCGTTGTGTGTGGATCCTATTAAAGTTTTATGACTTCACACTCTTGCGAGCAGATGGTCGCGATTCCCATCTACGTCATTACTTCACGCGTTGTGTGCGTATGTCCATCCGTTCGATAACTCGCATAAAAATCGTTCGATTTCGATGAAATTATAGTATGTGGTAGAGGAACACCTGGGAAGGAACCCTGTTGAAAGTGAACGAAATGGGGTCAAAGGTCAGGAGATAGGAGCGGGATCCATTCCACTGCTTTATGCATCATAACTAACTTAAAATAGGTTCGATGTCGATGAAATGTTAATATGTTGTTGGGCCTGCCTGGGGACGAGTCCTATTGAAAATGGGAGAAATGGGGTGTATTCCATAGCTCTTATGCATCATAACTTACGTAAAAATGCTTCGATTGCGACAAAACCTTATCATGTTCTTTCGGAGGTATACTGAACCGGTTCTGTTGAATATCATCAAAATGGAATCAAAGGTCAGGGCACAGGACCGAGATTTATTCCACAGCCATTATCCTCATCACTTGAGTGATAACTTGAGTAATGATTTCTGGTATGTTGGAAAGCGTATTATAATCAATGCATTGCATGATTTTACTAACTTGTTTATCAGTGGAACAATTTTGATGTATAAGAAATTTTTTCTTCGCTAAGGAAATAGGGTCGACATTTTTTCTATTGGAAGCATAGGGAGCAAAATCACTACATGTCCGCCTTAAATAAACACATTAAGTTAAGCACTTAACCAGGCACTACATGGTAACTGCCATCGTGAACGAATAGTCTTGCAGCCTACTGACAGTAATCAACTTGTTAATTATGTTCCATTCTAAGCATTTGAAATGGCGGCACAACAACACATGTGGAATATAATTTTAACTTGTTAATCAAATAACCGTTTATATACACTGAAGTGCCAGAAAAACTGGTACAGACGAGCTTATGCAAAATACATAGCAACATCACCTATGCGCGTACTCGGTTGCGTCCGCCAGTGCGTATATAAAGCGATAGACATCCTTGCCAGCTGTCAGAGCTGTTTTCGGCATGAGAATGACAAGTAATAACGATTTAAGCGATTTTCAACGCGGTGTCATAGTTGGCGCTCGTGTGATGGGCCATAGTATTTCGGAGGTAGAAACGAAGTTTGAATTTTCACGGACGGCCATTGCAAGGGTGTACCGTGACTACAAGAATTCCGGCAAAACCTCCAACCTACGATGCCAGTGTGGCCGTAAAAAGACATTGGGTGAACGTGACCATCGTCGGATGTCAAGAATCGTTTCACGTGACACTCTCACAGGTAGCATCGGAATTCAATGCTGGAGCCTCAACAAGCATCAGCGTCCGGACTGTGCAACGTATCCTGCACGATATGGGCTTTGGGAGCCAACGCCCATCTCGAGTCCCCTTGATGGGTGCACGACACAGTGCTATGCGCCTCGCTTGGGCACGTCAACACCGCCACTGGACACTTGATGACTGGAAACAAGTTGCCTGGTCTGACGAGTCGCGTTTCCAACTGTATCGGGCAAATGGAAGGATTCGTGTGTGGCGCTAACCCCATGAAGTCATGGATCCCCCTGTCAACAGGGAACTGTACCGGCTGGTGGGGGGTCCGTAATGGTATGAGGTGTGTTTAGCTGGACTTTACTATGACCCTTGGTATGTCTACAAACGTCTGTGACCGGCCAACGCTATGTGTGCATCCTTTCTGACGAGGTACACCTACACCCGTTCATGTCTTGTATTCATGCTGATGGGTTGGGCCTGTTCCAACAGGACAATGCACCTCCATGCAAGTGTAGGGACGCCACATTATGGTTAGAGGAATATTCATTTGAGTTTGGGGTGTTGCCATTCCCACCCAAGTCCCCAGATCTGAACGTGATAAAACACATTTGGGATGCCATGCAACGCGCTATCGAACACAGGAATCCGAGACCTCGGAATACACCCGAATTGTGGAACGCTCTACAGGAAGTACGGTGTGCATTGCCTACATCATATTTCCAGAAGCTAGTGGAGTCCATGCCCCGTCGTATTTCTGCAGTCCTGCGCTCCCGTGGGGGACCTAGCCAGAAAAACTGGTGTACCAGTTTTTCTGGCATTTCAGTGTATATATTAAGTAATGCAACGCAGGTTGTCACAAATATTTATTTTTCAAGCCGACCATGGTTTCGCTGGGTATTGACCTTGCTTCATCAGGACGAATGGCAAGTAAATATTCAAATTGTATATGACAACATAAATGGTGTTCATAGTCACGTGTTTTGGCTAGATGCTTCCACGCGCTTGATAGAAATGGCGTGGATGCCATGTCATTAACAAGTTGCGAAGACTTCTGATATATATGGAAAACTTCCAAAATATCAACTTTGGTGGTTGAATATGGCTTATCAATTAGTTTTGCTTCTTTAAAGACAAATTTATGGGCTTTTTCGTAACAGTGTTTATCCATCGATGACTTCTTTAGGTCACAATTCCGAATGTGGGTCTTGTGCTCCTTCAATCGAAAACGCAAGGCTCTACGGGTCTGTCCTATGTACGAAGCGCCACATTCACATGGAATTTGATAAATTCCCCACGAGTTTCTGTCTTCAACATAGTTCTTTGATCCTAAAAATCTCATTTTGTTTATGGGTTTAAAAATCACCCTAAATTAAAGGTTTTGAGAATTTTTGAAATTTTGAAGGCAATGTCAGGGGAAAATGGAATAATGGCAAAATTTTTTCGCAATGGGCGCATCACAGGAGTTAACGTGGAGACAGGCTTCGGTTTCCAGAATTTTGTTAGAGCCTTGTCTGTAATGGAAGGGTTGTATCCTCGCTGTACTGCGACACGTTTAAGGAAATAAAGTTATTTTTCCAAACTGTCTTTATCTGAACATTTTGGAGTAAAACCAAAAAACTTATATATATATATATATATATATATATATAGTGGGCAAAATTGTGAAAACCTCTTGGATATAGTGTATTTTTTGAGGTTTGATGGCTCATAACACCACTTTTTTTTTTGGAGTAATACCATAAAATTATATATCAATGGAAAGATAATTTCATCAAGAATGTAATGCAATAACTTTTATGAAAGATTTTGTATTAGAACAGCAGTTATAAAGAAGAAGAGTGAAACATATATAGAAATAATAGAAAGAAATGAGATATACAGAAATGCTCACCATGTCAGTTAATGTCGGGCAACCTTTAACGTTAATTACGGCGTTACAACGTCTTCTCATGGAGTGAACCAAGTTTTTTAGTTCTGCAGCTGTTATAATGTGAAACCAAGATTGAATTATTGCTTCTATTAATTGGGTTTTATTGCTGGGTTGCTTCTGACTAACAAGTTTCTTTAGTCGGCTCCATAGATTTTCGATGGGGTTAAGGTCTGGGCTATTCCCAGGTCATTCCAGCTGTGGAATATGATTATCTTGAAATCGCTTTTTGCACACAGCAGGAACATGATATGAAGCTGAATCCTGTTGAAATATAAAGGCTTCATTAACTTGGAAAAGATCACGTGCGGAAGGCTTCAGTTTGGGCTCAAGTATTTCATTAATGTATTTTTGGCCATTGATATTCCCATTAATCACGCAAATTCTGTCCACACCTTTTGACGTCATACAACCTCAGATCATAACACTAACTGGGTGTTTCACGGTACATGTAATGCAATCAGGATGCAAATCTCCTCCGACTCTTCTCCTTACGTATTAATATTTTATGCCACCACTACCAAACAGGGAGATTTTGGTCTCATCACTCCAAATAACGCTGTCCTATTGTTCCGCTGTGCAGTTAACATGGGTTTTAGCCCAGTTTAATCTTTTCAACCTTCGTTTGAGAGATAAAAATGGCTTTTGTTCGTGGAATTCCAGCTTTTAGACCAAATTCCTGCAGTCTGCGCCGAACAGTCCTTGCACTCAACTTCACATTGCATTGCACCATTTCATCTTGTATACACCCAGATGGCCGCCCCGGTGGCGCAGTGGTCTAAGGCGATGGCCTCTGATCATTCGTCCGAAAGGGGTCCGGGTTCGAATCCCGGTGAGGCATGGATGTTGTGTTTGTCTTACGGCACTGGCTCTCTCCCTTCCCTGGAACCAGTGACCCTAAATTAGGGACGGGCGACTGCTTATAGCCCATTGAGTTGCTCACGGTGGTCGTTAAACCTCCAATAAAAAAAAAACAAAAAAACACCCAGATGATTTTCTTCTGTCACCTAGGCGCAGTCTCTTAATTCCTCTATCATCACTAACTGTTGTGCACCTTTTCCTGCCTTTACCACTCTGGTTTTGTAGTGATTGAGTCTCCTTATACCTCTTCAAAAATTTAGAAATGCCACCTTTGGTTAAGTTTCCACCAATTTTTCTTCTAATTTCTTCATAACTGAAACTTTGTCCACTTAATAGTACTATTTTACATCGCTTTCTGGGTTCCCAGTCAAATCTTTGCGCCATTTCTTTAGTGTTATTACGTTTTACAAGCTGACTAAATGAAAGAACACACACAAAAAAAGACCCAACCAACTTGATAGCAATCACATAACACACTGACAAATGTCCTCCTCTCAGCTCCAACACATGACATCAATAGCTGAATCCTACTGTGACCTGATTGGCTCATTGCCCAAACAAGATGGCACCTGATTGGCTCTCTTGGCTGCATTCAAATGAAGGAAAGTTACTTCATATCAACCTAAGCAAGTTGCGCTTCCTTTTTCTGGTCATTTGGCTATAACTTTTCATAGAATACAGATAATTGAACAAACTTTGTGGCATTACATTTTTGATGAAATTATCTTTTTATTGATATACAATTTTATGGTATTACTCCAAAAAAAGTGGTGTTATGAGCCATCAAACCTCAAAAATACACTTTTTCCAAAAGGTTTCCACAATTTTGGCCACTACTGTATATGTATCGCACGATATACGCAACTGTAAAAGGCGCGGAGGTTTTATTGCCAAGAGTAATTTGACTTGGCATGGGTAGGTGAGAAAACAGCGAAAGGCTTCCGATAAATTGTAGTTACGAAAGATCCGTTTGAGCGACTTACCAGGACGTCAAGAAATGGTAGGCGTAGGGGCGAAAAATTAATCGCTTGCATAAACTATGTAATGTACGCTGATTTGCATAATTCATAGAGACTGAAATATTACAGAATTATGTGATGGACGTTAAGTTAGGTAATTTCATGGAAATGTAAATATTCTCGTCAAGCTCATGTATGTTTGAAGATCACCTGTGAGAAATTATTAACGACCGTCAATTAGGGCGAACATACGCACGGAACGAGATTGAAATAACAGACGCCAGACATCTGAAGAATGCAGTATTATGACGTTATTCCGATGTATACAGTTGTTATATTATGTATTCACAGAGATCACAGTTATTGTTCCTAGCCGGGGCGATTTTAGGTTTGCAGGGAACGCAGAAAGCAGGAGCGGCTTAAGGACGCCTCGGGGTCACGCAAGAGAAGTTCAGAGGTCAGGTTATAGCTCGAAGGTCACGGAATGGGGGTGGTGGTGGTGCAGAGAGAGGTGAGACAGCCATCTTTGAGCGCGCTCCACACCAGGGGGAACGTGATCGCGGCAAGGCGGGAAGAAAGCAGGAACCAATGGGGAGTGAGGAAGTTGGATCATCGGAAATTTTACGTCGGAAAAGACATAGTTGGAGTTGAGTGCTCGTAGAAGCAAGAAGTGTTTTTCGTGAAGTGCAGGGTCCGGGATATGGGCTCTGGTAGGACCACGTGCGCGGAAATGGGGCATTAAGCCTTTTTTGGAGAGAGAGAGAAGTGTGCAACGTGCACGGAGCGATATAGGCCTGTAAGGGCTCTCGCTTACGTGCTAGGATAAGCGTTATGGAATGAATTATTTTTTTGGAATAAGGATTCCTATACGGTAGACGAACTTTTGGAAGTACCGAGTCTGTAGCAACTGAAGTAGCACGAGCTAGAGAACAATAGCAGCCGAACCTTTAGATAATAAAATCGTTTAAGTTTAGTTCTTGGGCCTAATGAATATTTTATGCCTTAATGATTTTCTACTGTTTTACCCGTCTCTCTCTTGAATAGCAGATGTATTGATAAAAAGCTGAGAGAGAAAGAACGCCGTGCTATCATCAGCATTTGTTGATATATAGTTTATTTGCAAAAAAGAACCTTATTTTATTTAATATGCTGTGAGATAATCTTCTCAAACACGTGGGAGCAAGGTTGGCAGAAGCATATGCTAATTAACATAGGAGCTTCCGTCCCTACAGTAGGTTTTCGTTATTTTCAGTTTCGTAGCTGAATTGAATGTTATGAGGATCAATGGGGTTATAAGTTTGACTAACTTATAATTTGAGATCAAGAAACCGTTTGCTTCGATATCCGAGTACAGTACTCTCTTAACACAGAATATTCTTCAAGTCTTCCGATTTGACTTTAGTGATCAAACAAGCGTAATATTCAACGTGAAAGAATTTATCAAATTATATAAAATCAAGCGCTAATCGCATAACATCAAAATAGTCTGCCCTCTGTCAACGATCTCTCTCCAAAGCAATTACAACGAATTCAAGCTGTGGCCGACTTCTAACCAGAACTCTGATACAATCATAAGCATCACTCTTATCAGTTTCGTTAACGTCTTTCACTTTAGATCTAACGTCAGATTGCCAAAACAAATTTCAGCGAGAGGGAGAAATGCAGCGTTAAGCCTAGAACATACTTAAAGGGAGTGAAGCAAAATTTACGTAAGAGTACGTGAACCGAAAGTGGAAGTGAAATTAGAGTATACGTCACAGAAGAGAAACTGGGAAGATTAAGTTAAAGATATACGTTTCAATAGATTTTGCGTCGATTTTGTCTGGTTTTACATTGACGGTTGGTACTCAGGACCTGAGGTTGTTCTATAAATTGTGACACCCATGTGTATACATAGCAAAACCCGCCAACATTTAGCGTGCAGTAAAACGAAAAGCTGCAGACGACCGCGCCCACGCTTCCTGATCTTAGGAATTCGCAGCACGAGAAAAGAGCCGACGAATCAATTGTAGTTGTTCGGATTGAGACATCGCAATATATACGTACGCTCCTTCCCTCTTGCGCAAACTTTATGGCGCTGATAAGTCTTTTCGAGATTAATAACCGTGGAACTGTTCGAGATCGTTTGCTGAAGGAAGGAGTGATAAAATTGAAACAAATGCACAGTTTGTTCTTGTGGAAACTCATTAAGACGGAACCGTAGGAAAGATATGGGACGGAAAAGCAAAATTGTTTTCTTCCTCTCTTAAACATTCGTTTCGTCCTCCCATCGCCGAGGCCCTCGTTTCTGAAGCGCTTTATCTCACACTTGTGTGCAAGCATGAGACAATTTAGCTTCCATATTACGCCCGTTCGTGTTATGCGAAAATTTCGCGCAGAAATTTATTGCTTTCATTTCAGTGCTAAGTACAATGGGAGGGTTTCCATTTGGAATGTCTTAATACTTTCCTTCTCGATAATTAAACACCAGATGGAAAATGCATTACTAGCTTGATGTCGTAGCTTCGGAGTAGCTGGAAACCTATTCTGGAAACTGGTTCGACTGGTTATATATATAGGGCTGCAAATAAGGCCATTTATTTCTTGTTGCTTCGTCTTTTGTTCATTTTATTTATTTAATAACAGTAAAACTTGCAACGACTCCTACCGATACGAAGGAAACAATTTTTTTAATATTTTAATTCGAAAAGCCTTTCAGCACGATAAGATATATTTATTAATACAGTCTGTACTAAAAAATAGACATTTATAAGGCACAACAACTTACAAGATCTTTCAAAGCACCAAGTGCTCCATCGTCAGGTATTTCAATATACATAAACAAAACAACGGATAAAAGCAAGAAGCAATTTTCAAATTACGCGAGCACGTGATAACAATAACGAGGTTTACATTAAATATAGTAGAAGTTTTGTCATGCGTTAAAGGGTTTCAACAAATGATACTATGAATTGCTATTATATATGCGAAGAAAATATATACACAGAGGATAATTAATAATTTGACATTATTCGTCAAACTGTAATGAATTATTAGGAGTTAAGTGTTGCTGGATAGGAGTATGCTGTTCTGGCCGCATTACAGTGCTCTAGCAAAATTCCTCAAACCATTAACTACAGGTTCCTCCTACTCAGTTAATAGCTCTGTTAAGGCTATTGACAACATTAAGCCATTCTTACGAAAGGGAAAGCCGTTTGCTATGGCATCACTCGATGTTGTCTCTTTGTACTTCAATGTGCCGATTGGAGATGTACACTCCATTATTGAGAACCGTCTATTGGCTTTGAATTCTTATACTATTAATGAAATCCAAGCAATTATAAATGCTCTACGTTTTGTACAGAAACACACATTCTTCCGGTATGAAGGAACCATTTACCGCCAGACTGGAGGTGCGCCGATGGGTTCCCCACTTTCAGGGGTGCTCGCTGAATTGTTAATGCAAGACCTAGAAAACAATGTTTTACAATATTTCCAACTCAAGCCTGATCTCTACATTAGATATGTAGACGACATACTTGTTTTCTGGCCGCATCATAAAAACAAAATTGATGAGTTTGCTAAAGAGCTCTCAAAACATTACAGTTCCATAAATTTTACCATTGAGCATGAAAATGATAATACTCTTCCATTCTTGGACATATTACTAAAAAGACACCCCGATACTAATTATTTATCCTGTTCAGTGTACAGAAAACCTGCAACACAATCTGCTATTATTCCGCATAATTCATCGCACCCAAGAAAACAAAAACTAGGAGCTATAGAGTACATGGTCCGAAGAGCCTTCACCCACTCCTCCAATATCCAGGCTAGAAGAAATGAGTTAAATCATATCCAGATGATTACGATGGCGCATGGCTACCATAAAACGATCGTTGAAAAAATTGCTCGATCAGTGAAATGTCTAGACAAAAGTACCTTACAAAGGGAAACCAGAATTACAAAATATGTTGGCACTGTGGACTATATACCTGAAGTCACTACAATACTAAAGAACATATATGCAAAAAACACCACATTGCGTTTGGTGAAAGTACGAAAAGTATTCGAGCCATCGTGCAAAAAGACCGTGACCAAGTTTCCACACTAAACAGACATGGGGTTTACAAAATACCCTTAATTCCTATTGACCCAGAAGATCCAGCAATTGCATATATAGGATCCACTGCACGCCCATTGCGAACAAGAATATATGAGCACAAGTACTCAATTACTAATAACTCTGATGCTACCTCTCTTGCACGATTAGTTAATAGATGTATCTACCGACCAGACTGGACCAATGCCAGTGTGCTGAGCTCAAATCGTACAAAGCGATCTCTTCGATTCGCTGAAAGTTTATGTATATTATCGCACAACTCTGACTGCTGTAATAAAGAAACTCCACGTTTCGTTCCAGTGCCTTGGGCCATGTTAATGCGGCCAGAACAGCATACTCCTATCCAGCAACACTTAACTCCTAATAATTCACTTACAGTTTGAAGAATAATGTCAAATTATTAATTATCCTCTGTGTATATATTTTCTTCGCATATGTAATAGCAATTCATAGTATCATTTGTTGAAACCCTTTAACGCATGACAAAACTTCTACTATATTTAATGTAAACCTCGTTATTGTTATCACGTGCTAGCGTAATTTGAAAATGCTTCTTGCTTTTATCCGTTGTTTTGTTTATGTATATTGAAATACTTGACGATGGAGCACTTGGTGCTTTGAAAGATCTTGTAAGTTGTTGTGCCTTATAAATGTCTATTTTTTAGTACAGACTGTATTAATAAATATATCTTATCGTGCTGAAAGGCTTTTCGAATTAAAATATTGTTTAGCGCACGAAGAATCCTTATTAAAGGAAACAATTTTTGCTAGTGCATTGGTATATTTTGGCCAGTAAAAATTTGTGGAAATGGCTACGATTTTCACGTAGCACATTCTGAAAGGCAGCCGATACTTTCTCTCATCGAAGCGGCAAAAATTTTAACCAGATACAATTGAAAATTCGTTGTTACGATTGCAAAGCTTGATCTATTCTGCTGCGGAATACTAATATGCTGAGATTTACGTACGATTTTATATACACCGGATGTACCAAAATTAACCGTTGGTTTAAAACAAATCATAATTTGGAAATGAAGGCAGCAATTAGCATGATATCGTAATGGTCCAAAAATGAATTTTTTTTGCAAGCCATAATTATGGTTCGCTCTCACCATTGTGAATGATAATTCAATCCGCCATTACTGAAACACACACTAAAGTCACAGTACTCATAACTTTCTTCTGCCCCGATGAGTTCGGAAACGAATTACCAGTAAGAAAAGTAATGTCGAAAATTAAATAAGTGTGAACTGTTATGTGAATGAGCAGTCAGCTAGGAAATAATGGTAAAACTTAATTGGAATGAAACCTGAATGACATTAATTTGAGTGGTGTCCCCGAATCGTTCGCCACGAGCGGAGATTCATTCGTGAACGAACTGTGAATGGGTCTTCTAAACTCTTGCTCTTTTGGGCAGTTTGCCAAAATGAGCTGTGAATATGCTTGTTCGTGGCGAATCATTCAACCTGCTCTTTTGGACAGTTTTCCAAAAACAACTGTGAATGCGCTAGTTCGTGTTGAATCATTCATCCCGATCTTTTAGGCAGTTTGCCAAAAACAGCTGTGAATTCGTTAGTTCGTGGTGTATCATTCATTCTGATCTTTCGAACAGTTTGCCAAAAAGAGCTGTGAATGCATTTTTTCGTGGCGAATCATTCATCCCGATCTGTTAGGCAGTTTGCCAAAAAGAGCTGTGAATGCGCTTGTTCGTGGCGAATCATTCATTCGGATCTTTTTGGCAGTTTGCGAAAAACAGCTGTAAATGCGCTTGTTCGTGGCGAATCATTCAACCTGCTCTTTTGGACAGTTTGCCGAAAACAGCTGTAAATGTGTTAGTTCGTGGCGAAACATTCGTTCTGATCTTTTGAACAGTTTGCCAAAAAGACCTGTGAATGCATTTTCTCGTGGCGAATCATTCATCCCGATCTTTTATACAGTTTACTAAAAAGAGCTGTGGATGCGCTTGTTCGTGGCGAATCATTCAACCTGCTCTTTTGGACAGTTTGCCAAAAACAGCTGTGAATGCGCTTGTTCGTGGCGAATCATTCACCCCGATCTTATAGGCAGTTTGTCAAAAACAGCTGTGAATGCGCTGGTTCGTGGCGAATCATTCATTCTGATCTTTTGAACAGTTTGCCAAAAAGAGCTGTGAATGCATTTTTTCGTGGCGAATCATTCATCCCAATCTTTTAGGCAGTTTGCCAAAAAGAGCTGTGAATGCATTTTTTCGTGGCGAATCATTCATCCCAATCTTTTAGGCAGTTTGCTAAAAAGAGCTGTGAATGAATGCCCTTGTTCGTGGCAAATCATTCATCCTGATATTTTAGGCAGTTTGCGAAAAACAGTTATGAATGCTTTAGTTCGTGGCGAATCATTCGTTCTGATCTTTTGAACAGTTTGCCAAAAAGACCTGTGAATGCATTTTCTCGTGGCGAATCATTCATCCCGATCTTTTATACAGTTTACTAAAAAGAGCTGTGGATGCGCTTGTTCGTGGCGAATCATTCAACCTGCTCTTTTGGACAGTTTGCCAAAAACAGCTGTGAATGCGCTTGTTCGTGGCGAATCATTCACCCCGATCTTATAGGCAGTTTGTCAAAAACAGCTGTGAATGCGCTAGTTCGTGGCGAATCATTCATTCTGATCTTTTGAACAGTTTGCCAAAAAGAGCTGTGAATGCATTTTTTCGTGGCGAATCATTCATCCCAATCTTTTAGGCAGTTTGCTAAAAAGAGCTGTGAATGCCCTTGTTCGTGGCAAATCATTCATCCTGATCTTTTAGGCAGTTTGCGAAAAACAGTTATGAATGCTTTAGTTCGTGGCGAATCATTCATTCTGATCTTTTGAACAGTTTGCCAAAAAGACCTGTGAATGCCTTTTTTCGTGGCGAATCATTTATCCCGATCTTTTTGGCAGTTTGCCAAAAGGAGCTGTGAATGCACTTGTTCGTGGCGAATCATTCAACCTGCTCTTTTGGACAGTTTGTCAAAAACAGCTGTGAATGCGCTAGTTCGTGGCGAATCAGTCATCCCGATCTTTTAGGCAGTTTGTAAAAAAGAGCTGTGAATGCGCTTGTTCGTGGTGAATCATTCATCCCGAACTTTTAGGCAGTTTGCTAAAAACAGCTGTGAATGCATTTTTCATGGTGAATCATTCATCCCGATCTTTTAGGCAGTTTGCCAAAAACAGCTGTGAATGCATTTTTCATTGTGAATCATTCATCCTGCTCTTTTTGGCAGTTTACCAAAAACAGCTGTGAATGCGCTAGTTCGTGGCGAATCATTCATCCTGCTCTTTTTGAGCAGTTTGCTAAAAAGAGCTGTGAAGGCGTTTGTTCGTGGCGAATTATTCATCCTGTTCTTTTGGGCAGTTTGCCAAAAAGAGTTGTGAATGCGCTTGTTCGTGGGGAATCATTCATTATGATCTTTTGAACATTTTTTTCGCCGCCCCGGTGGCGCAGTGGTCTAAGCGATGGCCTCTGATCATTCGTCCGAACGGGGTCCGGGTTCGAATCCCGGTGAGGCATGGATGTTGTGTTTGTCTTACGGCACTGGCTCTTTCCCTTCCCTGGAACCAGTGACCCTAAATTAGGGACGGGCGACTGCTTATAGCCCATTGAGTTGCTCACGGTGGTCGTTAAACCTCCAAAAAAAAAAAAAAAAAAAAAAAACATTTTTTCAGTTGCTGCTCTAGCCGCGCAGGCTCTTCAAAGCAAAGAATGATTTGCTTAGTGATTGTAGTGAGAAAACTGGCTGGGAGTGGATGCAAAATGAATGAGCATTCACGAATGATTCTTTTGCGTGAATAATGAATGAACTCCTAGGAATGAATGACATATATGTCATCACTACATGCAACACTTACTCTGCTCATACATTATGGCTTTTAACACGAATACAACTGTAACTCAGCTCAAGCAATATCGTTCTTAAGATGAATAAAGCTTAATTCTGCATCGCTGTTTACTCTTCACGTATTCTGCAATCCAATATCTTAACACCAGCTCCTACTTACCTTTGAACGTACTTTGACCCACTGTCAGGTTGTTAACTTATACAAGCTCTTCGGGAAAAAAATTTTGAAATCAAGAAATGTTGCCACCCCCGGTGGCGCAGTGGTCTAAGCGATGGCTTCTGATCATTCGTACAGAAGGGATCCAGGTTCGAATCCTAGTGAGGCATGGATGTTGTGTTTGTCTTACGGCACTGGCTCTCTCCCTTCCGTGGAAATAGTGACCCTAAATTAGGGACGGGCGACTGCTTGGTCGTTAAACCTCCAATAAAAAAAAAGTCAACAAATATTTGCAATTGTACGTCACAGATGGAAGAATGTATAGGATTCGTTTCATATTTGTATTTGCCTTAACAAAGTCGCTGTACGGCAGTTACAAAAGAACTTTCGTTATACCCAAAAACACATGCAGCACGCTGGCTGCCAGAGAAATCTGCAATTTTTAATTTCCGATTGCAGTAGCGCCCTCTGGTTCCGATTGCAACAACTAAACCGATTTGTCAAAAAATTCTTCTTGACAAATTGATTTTTAAAAATACAGTATTATTTGTTTCCTGTTAATCGCTGCATTCATTCTTCAGTTATGATTTTTTTTAATCGGCGGCTAATTTTGGTCCACCCAATATTGTTCATTAATAAATTTTTTATGGAATAGAAACAATACCACACTCCTCATAAAAAATATTGCTACCCCCATAAGGAGTAGCGCAACATATGCGAATTAACACAAAAGTGTGGGATAGTCATGTACGTAAATGTATCTGGTTACAGTTAAAATACGGCGGGCGACGCGGATTCCATTTGTTGTAAGGAAGGTTGTAATTGGGGAAAAGCCGCCCCAGTGGCGCAGTGGTCTAAGGCGTTGGCCTCTGATCATTCGTCCGTAAGGGGTCCGGGTTCGAATCCCGTTCAGGCATGGATGTTGTGTTTGTCTTACGGCACTGGCTCTCTCCTTCCCTGGAACCAGTGACCCTAAATTAGGGACGGGCGACTGCTTATAGCCCATTGAGTTGCTCACGGTGGTCGTAAAACCTCCAATCAAAAAAAAAAAAAAAAAAAAAAATTGGGGAAAAGTGGATAATATACACTACTTATTGATAACGATATATTGAATAACTATTATTGATATATACTTAATATATAAATTGATAAGCAATTATATAATGATATCATCATCATCATCATCATCATTGTCAACCATTATCAATCCACTGCTGGACGAAGGTCTCTCCAAGTTTCCTCCACAACGGTCTGTCTTGTGCCAGTCTCCTCCATGTCACTCCCGCATACTTTCGAATTTCATCCACCGATCTTCCATGTGGTCTTCTTGTGGGTCTTTTTCCTGTCCCTTGGAATCCAATCTAAAATTTCGGCTGTCCATCGATGGTCTGTCCTTCTGGCAGTATGTCCAGCCCATTGCCATTTCAGGGATTTAACTCTGATCATGATGTCTTCCACTCTTGTCATTTTTCGGATCCACGTGTTCCTCTTCTTATCTCTCCTGGTTACACCAAGCATGCACCTCTCCATGCTGCTTTGAGTTGTCTGCAGCCTTTGTATGTCTCTTTTAGCTAAGGTCCACGTCTCTGCACCATACGTAAGCACTGGAAGGATGCATTGATCAAACACTTTTCTTTTAAGACATAATGGCATATTGCTCTTGAAAATTATGCTGTTTCTTCCAAAAGCTCTCCAGGCAAGTTTTGTACGCCGATTAATTTCTTCATCAATGTGACCCTCACTTGATATTTGCTGTCCAAGATAAATGTACGTGTCTGTTATCTCCAGCTTTTCTCCATCAATCGATAAATCTTCATTTCTTGTAAAAGCATTGTACATCACTTTTGTCTTCTGAAAGTTCATTTTTAATCCCACTTCTTTACTCTTGTCAGCAAGTTCCTGGATCATACTCTGTAGCTCTGATGGGGTAGTTGCAAAAATGACTATGTGATCAGCAAAACGAAGGTGGGTTAGATAATCTCCATTAATCTTTATCGCTTTGTTTTCCCAGTTCAGTGATTGAAAGACATTTTCCAATGTGGCATTAAAGAGCTTCGGAGATATGGTGTCACCTTGTCTCACTCCTTTTCCAATTTTTATGTGTGTTGTATTTTCAAACAGCCGAATCTTTGCACTTGCATTTTCATAGATGTTATTAATAATATTAATGTATGCATCTTCAATACCGCAGGATTTCAGAGCCCTTGCAACTGCTGATGGTTTCACCGAATCAAAGGCTTTTTCATAATCGATAAAAGCCATGCACAATGGAAGTTCATATTCCCTCGCTCTTTCAATTAGTTCTCTCAGTACGTGGATATGATCTATTGTGCTGTAGCCACTCCTGAATCCAGCTTGTTCTCTCGGTTGAGCCATGTCCAGTGTCACCTTCAAGCGGTGTGAAAGAACTTTAGTGAAGATTTTATAAACCACTGATAGGAGGCTGATAGGTCTGTAGTTTCTGAGATCTTCAATGTCACCTTTTTTATGTAGCAAGATCATTGTAGCGTTGTTCCAATCCTCAGGAATTTTTCCCTTCATTAAGGCATCGAGTGAAAATTTGGGCGAGTACTGTTTCGATTTCTCCACTTGCTTCTTGTATGATGTCTACAGTAATTCCATCTTCTCCTGGAGCTTTTCCCCGCTTCATGTTCTTGATTGCATGTGCAACTTCTGCTGGAAGGACTGGCAGAACTCTGGTACTGGTACCTTTCATGATGTCTGGAGTACATGTATCATCCCTTTCATATAATTTGGAGTAGAAATCTTTCCCTCTTGTCAAAATTTCGCCTCTATTTCTTGTTACAGAACCATCTTCTTTTCTCAGTGCCATAATCTGTTTTCTTCCCTTACTGAGATGTTCCCTTTGCTATCTTTAGGCTTTGGTTGTTTTCAATTGCTTTCCTCACTCGTTCACAGTTGAATTTCCTTACGTCTTCAGTGATACTTTTTCGTACTGTCTTGCATAGCTCTATATATTCCACTTTGGAAGTCACATCTTCTTTAGTTGTCCTCATCTCTCTTCTTTTTTGCATCAACATTTTGGTTTTTCCTGATAATTTGTTCACATGCAATTTGTTCTTAGACCCAGCTAATTTTGTTGCTGTTTCCATAAGAGCTTTGGTTACTTTTCTGTTAACTTCAGAGATATCCACTTCTTCCGATGTTAGGCCTTCTAAAGCAGAGAACCTGTTCTTCAGTTCCAATTTGAAGGTATTATGGTGTTTTTTAAGGTTGGTTATGTCAATACATTTTGTTTGTCTTATGAGCTTGCTACGTTCGAGTTTAATGTTGAGGTGCATCTTACATCTCACCAATCTATGGTCACTGCCTGTGTTGAACTTGTTTAGCACACTGCAGTCTTCTATGACGAAGTTTTTGTTACACATAATAAAATCAATTTCACTTGTCGTCCCATTTGGATGTCTCCATGTCCATTTTCTGTGTGGCTTTTTCTCGAAAAAGGAGTTCAAGATGAAAAACCCTTCTGCCTCTGCAAACTCAACGAGAGTATTTCCACGCTGGTTTCTGTTGCCGTGACCGAATTTACCTACTGAAGTTTCATTCTGTTGCCGTTGCCCTATTTTTGCATTGAAATCTCCCATAATTATCTTCAAGTGCTGCTTACCTTTATTATTTAGATCACGAATTTCCTCATAAAATTCTTCAATTTCTTCTTCAGCATGACTTGTGGTGGGTGCATAAGTTTGAATAATCTGAGCCTGGTATCTTCTCGAGAGTTGGATAACGAGTCGTGCAGCTCTGTCAGAGGAACTTTCAACTTCTACAACTTTATCCTTCAGTTTCTTGTTTATTATAAATCCAACACCACTAGTTCTGCCAGTATCTGTCCCACAATAGTAGAAGAGATGTCCACTTTTCAGTTCAACGAGATCTTCTCCTTTTCTCCTTACCTCACTTAGCCCGACGATGTCCCACTTGATACTTTGTAGTTCCTCTTCCAATTCAAGAAACCTTGAATCAGAAGATAGGGAGCGTCCGTTATATGTAGCCAAGGTCAGCATCAGATGGCAGCCTAGTCCGGTCCTCCGGGGATTCTTAGCACCCTCTGCCTTCATGTCGCACTGGCCGCTGCCTTTGCCAGGTACATTCCAGCTGCCGGAGACTGAGGGCCAAGATTTGCCGCCCCGGTGGCGCAGTGGTCTAAGCGATGGCCTCTGATCATTCGTCCGAACGGGGTCCGGGTTCGAATCCCGGTGAGGCATGGATGTTGTGTTTGTCTTACGGCACTGGCTCTCTCCCTTCCCTGGAACCAGTGACCCTAAATTAGGGACGGGCGACTGCTTATAGCCCATTGAGTTGCTCACGGTGGTCGTTAAACCTCCAATCCAAAAAAAAAAAAAAAAAAAAAAAAAAAAAAAAAGGGCCAAGATTTAAGTTGTGGAGTCATTTTGGAGGGGTTTGGCCATAACTCACCACGCTGGCCAAGCGGGTTGGTGAGTGTGGGATAGCATTTCCTCTAATCCCGATGGTATAGTTATACCGCTATTGGCGGTCGTCAGAGCTCCTTTAGTGGGAACAGGATGTACCACGAGAAGGCGGGGTTGACATTTGTCAAGGAGAGGCTGTGATGTTACGCATCACCTGATATATATATATATATATATATATATATATATATATATATATATATATCATCTCTACTTATTGATATATAAATTGACAACGAGGAACAGTACACCAGTTAGGTAGTAAATAGTAACACTGTACTAGTGATCCGATTTATTGGCGTAGGAAATACACATAAGCGTTTCCATATCTGGATGTTTTATATACCTTATCTGGATGTTTTATTGAGAAAATAACCTGACAAGCGCCTCAGTACACAAGTGTACTATAAACTCACGTCCGTCTAACGTGATGCTCCGCAGCTCTTTCTGTCCCGCAGAATACAAAACAGCTATCTTCCGTTCTCGAATTCGAAGAGCCTTCGCCGTTTCCTTCGATACCTATTCTAGACAACACGAAATTGTAATCGTCATCAAGTTAGCCACTGATGCAGGATATTCATTGAATCAGATACGTAACTTTATCCAAAAAGCCAGGATCAAGCATTCCAATCTTCCTGTGCCGCAGCTCCGATATTTAGGCTCAGTTCCCTACATCCCAAATGTGTCTTACAAACTCAAAAGCGCCATCAAGAAGATGGACTACGGTGTCGACATAAGGTATCCTGCATCTTTATATACTATGCTAAAGAGAAATAGTGAAAAACCACCTCTCTCCAGCGAAGCAGGTGTTTATGCGATCCCCCTACAGTATCCGGACGGCTCTAAACGATTCTACATTGGAATGACCGAGCGTTCGTTTGGAATCAGAGTCAACGAACATAAAAGGGACACAGAATACGGTAAAGTAGCCACAGCGCTATCCAGAGAAGTGAAATTCAAGTCCGCTACTCCTATGTGGGACGATATAAAGAAATTAGCTACCTACTCTACCCCTAAATGTAGAGCCATTCGGGAAACCTTGGAAATCATTACCAACAGCGATACTTGCAATGATTGCGTCTCACTCGAGTTGCCACGAATTTGGAGCCAATTCTTCAAGTAACTACCAGGATACCGTGTGTGCAACCAACGTGATGCCTCCTATATTTAAATGAATATAACATCGTATGTATTTATTGCCAAATCAAGTTACCGCGTTCAAATTGTTAATGCGTTCTATTATTCAGTTTATAGTTTCTGTCTAACTTCTTTGAAAAAGCCATCGGGTTGATGTGTGAAAACTCGGAAACGCTTGTGTGTATTTCCTGCGCCAATAAATCGGATCACTAGTATAGTGGTACTGTTTACTATGTATATACACTACTGTTTGTGAAAATTTCAACACCAAGAAAGAATCGCGCTTTTCAAATGAAATTTATATCACCGATTCCTCATGTTACAGGAAATAACTGACCACATTTGCAGAGGTATACAAGACTTTTTCGTTTCACAACTTGGTATCGTGTGAAGCCTCTACACGATGATAACAGCCTCATAACAGCCTCTTCACGGATGTTATGAGGCTGTCATATATTAATTCAGGTTGTTATCTGTTATAACAGCTTGTTATCCATGTTATGAGGCTGTTATCAGTTATACAGCCTCTACACGGATGTTATGAGGCTGTCATATATTAATGCAGGCTGTTATCTGTTATAACAGCTTGTTATCCATGTTATGAGGCTATCTGTTATACAGCATCTACACAGATGTTATGAGGCTGTCATATATTAATGCAGGTTGTTATCTGTTATAACAGCTTGTTATCCATGTTATGAGGCTGTTATCAGTTATACAGCCTCTACACGGATGTTATGAGGCTGTCATATATTAATGCAGGCTGTTATCTGTTATAACAGCTTGTTATCCATGTTATGAGGCTGTTATCTGTTATACAGCATCTACACGGATGTTATGAGGCTGTTATCTGTTATACAGCATCTACACGGATGTTATGAGGCTGTCATATACTGTATTAATGCAGGCTGTTATCTGTTGTAACAGCTTGTTATCCATGCTATGAGGCTGTTATCTGTTATACAGCCTCTACACGGATGTTCTGATGCTGTCATATATTAATGCAGGCTGTTATCTGTTGTAACAGCTTGTTATCCATGTTATGAGGCTGTTATCTGTTATACAGCCTCTACACGGATGTTATGAGGCTGTCATATATTTTAATGCAGGCTGTTATCTGTTATAACAGCTTGTTATCCAGGTTATGAGGCTGTTATCTGTTATACATCCTCTACACGGATGTTACGAGGCTGTCATATTAATGCAGGCTGTTATCTGTTATAACAGCTTGTTATCCATGTTATGAGGCTGTTATCTGTTATACAGCCTCTACACGTCGTGGGATTGAATGGAAGAGGTTTTTGATATCGCCCTGGGGCTTCAGTGAAACTGTTTTGCCAAGCTGTTTCTGTGCGAGGCCAGAATTCATTTGTAGTGACTGGCTAGTCGCTTAACTACCACGTCCCAGACATGTTTGTTCGGGGACATGTCCGGCGAACGTGCAGGCTAGAGAAGAAGTGGTATCTTCCGTTCATGGAAGAGGTCTTGGACATTCCGTGTCACATGTGGTCGAACATTGTCCTGCTAGAATATAACGCCCGCACAACTCTGACTCTAAAACATCCCTCAGGTACTGCTGGCTGTTGAGGGTTCCCTCAATTCGAATCAGGCGAGATCGCGAAATGAACCCAATGGCACATGTCACTTAACGTATGGCCTGTATGACTCTGCAAGGTGCCTTTACAACGATGTCTTCGAACACGTATGCTACCACCATGATACACTATATTGACAAAAGTCACTGGACACCCCTTCAAAAGCAAATGAAAGGATCCGCTGCGTTGTTTAGATGCGCCGTACAGCTGCAAAAGCTATAAAAACAAACCTGCAGCTGACCGCAATCATATCGCACTGCGAGGTTGAGTGAAAATGTCGCGGCACGAGAGAACTGACTTTCAGAAAGGAAAGATTGCTGGGTGTTATATTAGTGGGTTGTCCATAAGAGAAACCAAGAGGCTTTTAAACATAGCCAAGTCAACTGTTTTGGATGTACTGAATAAATGGAAGACACATGGTGTGCTTGAAGCAGCAAAACGTACCGGCAGACAAAAGAAAATTAGTGATAGAGTACGTCGAAGTCTCAGGAGAGTCATTACAGCTACTTGACGGAGTACTGCACAAGAGCTCAATGTACAGGTGAGTACAAATGCTGGAACCTCGGTATGTACACGTACCATTCGCAAAGAACTTCATTACGTGGGTTACCGTGGTCGTGCGGGTGCTCATAAGCTTTTCATCTCCCCTGGGAATGATACTCGTCATTTAGCATTGTGTAAAGAACATTTCTCGTGGACCGTAGATCAATGGAAACGGGTCTTATTGACTGATGAATCCAGATACACGATCCATCAGTCTGATGGCCGTGTGTGGGTATGGTTGCAGCCGGGAGAACGCTATTTACCACAGTTCCTACGGTCAGAGCTGGCAGTGTACTCGTGTGGGGGTGTTTTTCGTGGTATGGTTCCAACCCGTTGGTTGTCGTGGACAAACCTGTTAGCCAGCAAGTTTACCTCAATATTCTGGACAATTATGCCCTACCAACTCTGTGGCAATACTGTGGAACCGAGCCTTGTTTGTACCAGCAGGAGAATGCACCGAGCCATAAAGCAAAGACTGTTACAGCGTGGTTTAACGATAATTCCGTATCATGTGTGGATTGACCATCACAGAGCCCTGATCTTAATTCCATAGAGCACCTATAGAATGAATTAGAGCGCCGCATTAGAGGTTTAGAACCAAGGCTTACTTCTAAGCAACAGTTGGCGGCTGAATTACGTACTGAATGGAAGCGCATACCTATCGCTGTGTTCTAAAACCTTGTCGAAAGCATATCTCGAAGGATCAGTGCATGCATTAAAGCCAAAGGTGGACCGACTCCGTACTAATGTATGTCCATAAATGCTGTGTTGTGTTTCTCTTCTAGGTGTCCGGTGACTTTTGTCAATATTGTGTACATCAAGTTGAATCGTGACTCGTCAGAAAACACGAGCTGTTGCCAATCAGCGCTCCAGTGTCTGTGTTCGAGATTACATTGCAGCCTGAGGCGTCTGTGGTTTGAGGGTCAAAGGAATGCGCAGGAATGGGCTGCTGGCGACCAGTTCTCTGTTAAGCAGACAACATGGAACTGTGTTGGAAGACAAAGCCTGACCTGTGACAGTGCTCCACTGATGAGCTAACACTGTCGATGTCGCTGTGCGATCAGTTATTGCCATGCGGTAAAGGTGCCTGTTCTTTCATGCCGAGCAGTCGTGCAATTTTGCTGTCCATTTCCCGGATTTCTGGGTGTCCGAGCATCATCTGTCCACTTACGCCACGTTCGTATCCCTGTATTGGCGTTTGGTTCCGTACGAATGGCAATTTCCCGGTAGGAAAATCCAACTCTCCCTCATCCCGACAGTCGTTTCTCGCTCAAAGTCCGTCAGGTGTTCATAATGCTCCCTTGAGACAGGACATAGTGAGACAGAAGAATCACCCTTTCGACTCAATGTCGACTCTTCACTGATTGCAACGTCTCGGTTGAGCCAGCTCTTTATACCTAAGACGGGACAGTTCAGAGGCTCCGAGACAGCATGCGCATTTTCACTGACATATTAATCATTTTAATGTCCAACCTGCTGTACGTATCCTGGAAGTTTCAAGCTAATACCAGTAGTCCTTCATGGTGTTGCATTTGTCACAAATAGTAGTGTAGCTTACAGATACCGAACATGACCTATAAATCTGGGTGCCATCGAAGAGCAGTGTCATTCGTCCGACTTAGGCGGATGTTTAATCAGTTCTAGCAGGGATGGGAAACAGGCATGTCAGCTTGCTGTGGTGCAGTGGACGAGTCGATTGGCATGACGATTGGTGAAATGCAATAGACTCGCGATTATCTGAAATGATTGGGGCGGCGTTCACCTCAAATACCGGAAATCTCGGTTGACAGACATTTTGTCGAGAAATACTGTATCTTTTTCTGACGTTAAATGTAGTGTCAAACATTGCCTTTTGCCCCGTAAATAAGATTGTGGAATGGTACTGCTCTTTTACAGAAGTACAGTGTAAAGAATGTACAATTAGCGAAAAAATATACGTGAAATGAACTTTAATCGAAACAGATTTAAAGGTATACATCACGTATTCACAAGATATCAGTGCACAGCAGTACCGTATGCTAAAAAAGTGTGAAAGAGAAGACATTTTAGAAGTTTTTGGAGTGTAAAAATTTCGTAGAAATAATCAGTATTTCTGCGAAGCAGACTGGCATTACTTTTCTAATTGCTGTGTTTCATTGAAATCCATAATTTAGCCAATGATTCCTTGGAAGTCATTCCACTAGAAATCATTTCATGATTGAGCGAGCGTTTAAATTAGCCTTTAAAACAGTGACTTCTTTTTAGGCATGTTTTTGTTCTCAGAATTAAGAATGTAAGTAGGGAGTATTTTTCGGCAGTGTCTGTTCAAGGCTTCTAACATTCTCCGACGTGTTGGTTGACTGACATCAATCACATTCACTGCCAAGAAAATAGCTTTTATGTCAACTAGTGTTAACACATCTTCTGATTGGGTCATTGTCCAGTAACAAAACAGTTTCTTCTGACAGATTTTTGCCATGCAAGTTTTGTTTTGAATATAGAGCAAAGTCAGAGTGAAACTGTTTCTCAAAAGATTTTTAATACATCTAAGATGACTTTTGATGCGTGTATTTTGTAGACAACGAATTTAAATTTTCTGTTTAAAGCTCCGGGTTTAAAAGATTTATTTACCAATGGGAAGAAAAGGGGATTTACCTTCATCGCTGGCGTTGCTGTAATGCAAAAATGTGGCACCCAGTTTGCTTATTTTGAATTTTGAATCCAGGGAACGCTTCCTTCTCACGAAATGCCAGTGGTTTTGATGGCAACATTTTACAGTACAGTCCGTTTAGTCAGACCTTCAACCTCGATCAGCTGTAAAAACGTCGTAATAAAAATTTTTACTACTTCAATATTAACGAACAATTTCTCACTGACAATCGCCGACTGGCAGATGCATTTCTTTTTCAAAAATTTGGGACTTAACACCGATGAGCTTATTCCATTACGACCACCCCCAGCTTGGAGAAATGACCGCGCCTGGAGACCGAACTCTGGCGCTGGTGAAGTTCACACAGCAGTATATATACAACCCGAGGGCCGGCTTTCGGCTAGTAGAGTGTTCGGAGTCAAAATGGGAAAAGCTGCCGATTTATCGGATTTTGATAAAGGAAAAATTGTGATGGCACGTCGCCTCGGAACCACGATCTCGGAAACAGCGCGGCTTGTGAGTTATTCACGTGCCGCTGTAGTGCGTACGTATCAAAAGCACCGATGGCCGAACGACGAAACATCGTCCAGCCGTGTGTCGTCCGCAGCTCATTGATGCCAGAGGGGAGCGGAGACTGTCGCGCATTGTTCACAGCTACCACAGGGCCACAGTGCGACAAATCACCCGCAGCTCCAACAGTGGTGATCAGGGCAATGTGTCACAGCACACAGTTCATCGCGCATGGGCCTGTGTAGCCGAAGGCCCAACCGGGTCCCCATGCTCACTGCAAGTCATCGCTAACAACGCATGAAATGTGTCCACGATAATGGAGATTCAACCGTGGATGATTGAAAGAAAGTGGCCTGGTCTGACGAATCAAGATTCCTGGTGCATCACGTGGACGACCGAGCGCTGATACGCCGAACACCAACGGAGGATCACCTCGATGCGCTGTTGGGTGGAAACAGGCTAGCGGCGGCGTTGTTATGCTGTGGGCGATATTTTCTTGGGACACTTTAGGCCCCATTATCCCAATAGCACAATCCCTGACAGCTGTTAGGTATCTGAACATCGTTGCGGGCCAAGTTCGCCCATTCATGGCAACTGTGTTCCCTACTGGTGATGGTCATTGCCAACAGGATAATGCGCCACTTCCAGAATCGTCAAGGTGTGGTTCAAAGAACATGCTGGTGACTTTCATTTAATATCCTGGACTCTAAATTCACCCGAGATGAACCCAATCGAACATTTGTGGTTCGATTTGGAAAAGCAGGTTCGCGCTAAATCAGCACCACCCCGAAATGTACGGGAACTGGAGAACCTGCTGTTGACATTATGGTACCAGATACCCCAGGATACCTATCGCCACCTCATCGAATCGATGCCTTACCGAGTGGCCGCTGTTTTGCTGGCTAAAGGGGGTCCTACAGCTTATACACCGATGAAGCGGGCTAAAGTGTATGTCTAATTCAACTTTCCTTTCTGGAGTTTCTGTTATTATGCACATTATGTTACTTCTCAGTTACATTTTCCTTCTGAGCGGAGCGTCAATTTCTTGAATTTTCTTGTACTTTGTGGCGACAACTGATAGTCAATCAAAAGTTAAGCAAAAGTCACTTTTATAAAAAATGTTTTTTGTGAAGGTACAACGATTTAATGATTGTGTTTTGAAATTCGCTATCTTGATGATATGTACACTGAAATATTTTTTGAATGTGATATTGTGATAACAGCAGATCTCTTTGAAGTGTTCAAAGAAAAATCGTGATTAATAGTGTAATTTAAGAACCAGGAATTCAATGAAATAAGTCGTTGTAAGTTACATTTCTCGCCTTTCTCGTTTGTCGTTCTCATGGACCGTTTTAATGGTAATATAAGTGTTGTGTTTTAGCATTTAATGGTGCAGTAGAACCCGCTGATAACGATCTCATATTTAGCGATAACCCGAATTTAACGAGCAAAAGAGGAACTTTCGTTTGGTATGATGCTAACTGCAAGCTAATTTGATCGTTTTCAACGAACAAAATTGAAAGAAATCCCGGGAGTTAATGAGGGAGTAAAGAATTAAGATGATCAATTTTAAGAAACAAAGTAACAAATTTGGATGAAATTCGATATTTAACGAGGCAAAGAAAATCTACTGCACACTGTCCTGAGATATAGGACTGAAAATGGTGGCATGCAAGACAAAATTGCAACAGCGCAGCGCAATCTTGACGTGCTAATAGAATAATGTTGATAGAATAGCAAATAGAATGAGTACATCAAATGCTCAACCAGCGATTTGTGCTAGAGAATCTTTGCCACTCACTGGAAAGGGCTATGCCTTGGCAAAAAGAGTATGATTGGGGTTCACACACATGTATTAAGTGAATTTCTGGGCAACGATTGCAGAGAAGAACGCTGGAGTAATGGAATAAGAATGTGGCCTGAAGAGAACCAGGAAATAACAATTCCTGGAAATTTATATCCATTGCGCCTTTCATCCTCCAAATGAGCGTTGCACTGGGAAAATTGGAGCTGCTTTTGCTTTCATGTGTGCAGCCGTCAAGTATGAAATCCTGAACTTTTGTAAGTGAAAAAATGTTTGAGGGAAGCGTGTTTTTCGCAAACGACAAAATAGCCATCATTAGAGAGCTAGAAAATGATAAAAAAAGTTGCCATGTTATGATATAAAGTATATGGATATATACAAGGTCGAGTCACATTATTGTGACCACCAGCTAATATCCAGAGTAACCGCCGTGTGCGGACAGCATCTAGACAGGCTGAGAGTGACTCAATGAAGTGCTGGAAGCTGTTCGCAGGTATGTGGAGCCATGCTATGATGACTGCAGTGCATCTGACATCTGCTGGAAGGTGCGTGGTGGAGGATCCATAGAGCGAACAACACGATCAATGTGGTCCCACAGATGCTCAATTGGGTATAAGTCTGGAGAATTAGGGAGAAAGGGAAGTACTTGAAGTCTTCATCGTGCTCTTCCAACCACTCTCGGACATTTCTATCTGTGCGACACGTCGCATTGTCGTGCTGGAAGATCGCATCCGCCCCAGGGAAGACAATCTGCATGTATGGGTGTACGTGGTCTTCAAGGATGGGTTCATAACGGGTTCGGTTCATAGTGCCTTCCACAGGTATGAGTGGACTCAGAGAATGCCACGAAAACATTCCCCAGACCACAACACTGCCCACACCAGCTTGTGTTCTTCCAGGAATGGCTTAAGAGTGTTTGTTCTCCGATGTTTCTCGCCTTATACGCCAACGTCCATTCGTTCGATGAAGGAGAAAACGTGACTCATCGGAGAAGGCACTCTTTTGTCAACCAGCGGATTCCCAATACCGATACTGCCGGCAAATGTAAGCCTTTTCTGCCGATGCACCTTCGTTAGCACGGGGGCAGTGACCACCCGTCTGCATGGGATCCCCATACGCAACATATTTCGCTGAACTGTCGTTTTAGACACACTTCCGGTAGCCCCCCTGGTTCATTCGGTCAGTGAGTTGCTCCACTGTTGCGTGTCGATAGGCCCTCACGCACCTTCGAAATCGACGTTCACCTCTCACGTCAATGGCACGTGGTGCTCCGCAGTTTCCACTTTGCTTATTCGCAATGGTGCCATTTCTCTAATCACGATACACTTTAATCACAGCAGCACGCTAACAGTTCACAAACTGCGCTGTTTCAGAAATACTGCCATTCTTGGCCCGAAAGCCGATAATCATCCCCTTTTGCAAATCTGATAAATCTCTCCTTTTATCCATGACAGCAACGACTAATATGTTTTCAGAATGCCTACAGCACACCTTATATACACCTCCAAGCCAGCTCACGACACGTGCCTTCATTCATTGGCTACGCGCTGTTAACTTCAAAAGTAGGAGGTATCACAATAATGTGACTCGAGTGTGTAATATAAATGTATATGTGTATTGTTACGCATTTCAGATGGTGCGATTTTCGATATCTAAACGGATTTTGCGAATGCCCGGATTCAATGAGGATTTCCGTCGGTTCCGAGCCTCTCGTGAACCGATTCTACTGTGTTTCAACACGCGAGAACCTAACATGTTCCTAACAAAATCATAATTTTATAACTTGCCCAACTAACTTCATTTTGGCGAAAAGTATTCTTCTTTACTATGTTATTTTATTCAGAATAATTGCCTTTTTCTGCAAAGTTGGTCCGAAGAGAGATACACCTTAAAGCGTCTTTCTAGAAAAAGGGAAAAACAAAAATAAAACTGCTTCTTCCAACTCATCACTGTTTGCTTTTTAAGAGTACGCCGTTTCGTTAATGTCGTTAAGATACAATTTTAGCACTGCATTCTTCGATTTCTACACGGTTTCGTTTCCAATCTCCAACTGGCGTTTCTCCCTCGCCAAAGACTAAAGCGATTTTTTATTGATTCTCCTTTACTCATTCTATTCATTGCTTGTAGATTTTTTATTCCATTGACACGAACACTCTTTTTTGTTTTGCTGAAATCTTACTACAAATAGTCATTTTGCTACAACCGGATGAAAGTTTTTAGGTTAAGGCTCTACGAGACCCGCCATCTTGTATTGCTGCCTTCTCTTGGTAACCAACGGGCAAGCGTATTTCACAAATTGCTCGGGCAATTTTGCACATTTTGGAACACCGTTTGTGGCTAACGCAAGATATATGATAAATAAGGAGTTCCCTGGTTTCAGAATTTTTATTGACCTTTTCCCTTCATTTTTTATCTGCAGCGAAAGTCATACCAAGGCGTCTTCCATAGTTTTATTAATTAATAAAAAATACTTAAAGAGTCCAAAATGAAAATCTGAAACCAAGGAACTCTTTACTTATCATATGTCTTGCGTTAGCCACAAACGGTGTTCCAAAATGTGCAAAATTGCCTGAGCAATTTGTGAAATACGCTTGCCCGTTGGTTAACAAGAGAAGGCAGCAATACAACATGGCAATACAACATGTCTCAGCAATACAACATGTCTCGTAGTACTTTAAGGTGGACGTCAAGTAATTTTGCTTTCTATACTTCCAATGGAAAAACTTCTGCACACTTTTTCTTCAAAATTAATGCGTTCCCAAGGATGAAAATTTGAACATTGATTAAAATAGCTTGATTTTATAACTTGGAATACTTAATATTTTATAAAACATAACCATAATTATGCAATCCAACATTTGTTTGTCTACTGACGTCATCAAAGTAGAGGTCGCGCCATCTTTTTTCTGGTTTCAACACCACCAAAGGAAAAGTCATTGATTTTTAATATAATTATGTTTATGTTTTAGAAAATATGAAGTATTCCAAGTTATAAAATGAAACTATTTTAATCGTTCAACGTTCAAATTTTCATCGTTGGGAACGCATGAATTGTGAAGAAAATGTGTACAGAAGTTTTTCCATTGGAAGTATAGGAAGCAAAATTACTTGACGTCCACCTTAAGTGTAAAATGTACTTACGTATAAGGGTTGTCCGAAAACAACTGAGAATGTTTTTTTTTTTTTTTCTTAAATATGCGTACCTTAATTATCAAGGAAGTGGTCATCTTTTTCGAAATATTGTCCATCTCAACGTTCCTCCCACTTTTCGAATGCCTTGTGGAATTCTTCTGAAATGCTGTTGAAATACTCTTTCGCAGTCGTAATAAGTTATTGATCAGTCTCAAATTGTCGTCTCCGTAATGTCTTTTTAGCACGTCTTTTGTAAAAAAAGATCGTGCTTATGTTATCGTTCTGTCCGTCCGTCCGTCCATCTGTAGACACCATATCTCAGTAACTAATTGTGCGATTTGGAAAATTCTTTTAGCATTGGGAAGCTTAAAATATCCGAATGATGATCCTTTATTTCGTTTCTTTTTACGATGTACAGTTTCGCCACTAGAGGGCGTAAATGCAGATGATATCGACTTCAAAGTACATTTTATTCCATATATTTGCTTCTAAACATCAAATACTTTTTCAAGTTACGCATAGATTTTCCGCTAGAGGGCGTAAATTACATTTTCCTCCGATATCTCTTCTTCTAGACCTCCGATTTGAAAAAATTTTTCTTCAGCGGATACAGCTCCCGATGGTAAATCTTTTGCATACAAGTTCTAATTTTTGGTAAAGAATACGTTGGCCAATTGGTGGCGTAAGTGTAAATGTTTGTTTCTGATGTATTTGCCATAATATTTGAGCTTCTAATATTTTGATTGAAAAAATTCGTTCGTGGGCCTATGCCACTCACGTCGAAACAATTTTTTTGAATATTTTCTTATTAAAATATGGCATGGTTTTTCCGCCAGGAGGCGTAGATATCTTATTTTTCTCAATATCTCTGCTTCTATTGGCCCTATTTGAAAAATTCTTTCTTTATTGGATAGTTTTCTTTGTGACGTGTTTTCCACATAATTTCAAAATTTTCAAGTAATTCATAGACTTTGCGCTAGGGGGCGTAAAGGTAAATTGCGTTTCCCCCGATATCTTTGCTTCTAAAACTCCGATTTGAAAAATTCTTACAAATAAAATGTTTGGCTCGCTGGTGGCCAAACCAGTTTTACCAAACATTTGGAATTATATGCAAAGGGTTTCCTATCAGGATACAGCTCCTTGATAAGAAACCCTTCGGATATAATTTCTAATTTTTGGTAAAAAATGGTTTGGCCACCGTGGGGCGTAAGCCTTAATTTCCGCTTCTGATGTATTTGCCATAAAATCTGAGCTTCTCAAAACTCGATTGAAAATAAAATCGTTTGTGGACCGATATTACTCACGTCGACAAACCTTTTTGGGATATTTTCTTCTTAAAATAATGCATGATTTCTACGCCAGGAGGCGTAGATGTATTTCTTATTTTTGTCAATATCTCTACTTCTAAGAGTCCGATTTGAAAAATTCCTTCTTTGTTGGATAGTGTTTCGATGCGGAATGTTTTTCATGTAAATTCAAAATTTTGAAGTAAATCATAAACTTTTCTCCAGGGGGCGCAAATGTAAATTGCGTTTTCCCCGATATCTTTGCTTCTAAAACTCCGATTTGAAAACTTCTTCCTGTATCGCATACAGCTTTTGATGGAAAATGTTTTTCATATAATTTCCAATATTTGATAAAGAATGGTTTGGCCACTAGGGGGCATAAGTGTTAATTTCTGCTTCTGATGTATTTGCAGCAAAATCTGAGCTACTGAAACTCTACTAAATTTTTTTTTCTTTGGACCAATACCGCTCACATCGAAAAACATTTTGAGAATACTTTCTTCCTAAAACAATGCATGGTTGTCCCGCCAGGGGGCGTAGATGCATGTCTTATATTTGTCCATATTTCTTAACGCACAAGTCTGCAACCAGAGGGCGTAAGTTCACTATTCCGCTTACGGCAATATATGCTGGATTAAAAACCCGTTTGAAAAACTTCTTTCTTCTGTCAGATACTATTGTTTTCCATACCGGTTCCATTGACTTTGAATAGCTTTGATAAATTTAATTAGCGTCAGAACGGATTCAAAAGACGTGCTCGTTACACCCGAAAATTCGGTGTCATCTTTCTTGTTTAAAATGGGGAACAGCCAGAAGTCACATGGTGACCAGTCTGGACTATATGCAGGTTAGGGCATCAATTTAATATTCATTTTCTCCAATTAAGAAACGACAGAACTGGCCAAGTGCGGTTTTGCATTGGGCCGCACATGAAAAAAAATCTAGAGATATTGGGGTAGTTAGTAAGATTATGATAAATTTGTCCCCTAAAATAATGATACTTTTATACTACACACTAATAAAAACACATATACCATGACTTAATATCATTAAATATTATACTGACATGGGGGCAAACAACACAATATAACTTAAAAAAAATACAGGTATTACAGAATAGATATATAAGATTAATAGACCTAAAAACTCTTAATTATTCTATACCTAATTTTACCTTCAGGTCAGTAGTAAATCCCAATAAATATGATATACTTACAATAAAACAATTATTTGACTATAATCTTGGTAAAATAATGTTCAGAAGAATTAAAAATGATTTATACCATGACTTAATATCATTAAATATTCGTACTCATACTTATGAAACCAGGAATCGATCAACACTCATACCTAATTTCCCTCGGACAGAAACAATTAAAATGAATATTAAAATTCGGGTCCAAAACTTTGGACTCCTTGCCTTATGACATAAAATCAATTAACAATTTTGACCTATTTAAAAAAAATTCAAGCATCACCTTATTAACAAGTCTCTCAATTAGTGCTGAGTTGACCTGATCTGGTCGCTGGATTGATTTCACAGCTTATGAATAGACCTTGCATCTATATACACATGTATTTATTTAATCTTTCAGTTATATTCAATGTGCCTTTGACTTGTCTTTTGTATTGTTATTTGTTGTTCGTGTTTCTCTTTTTTTTTTTTTAGTGCTAGGGGTGGGAGGGCTATGTCAGGCCTTACGGCCTTTTCCCTCCTCCTCCTGGTTGCTGCATTTTTTGTAATTGATTATATTGTCTGTATTTTGAATTGTAATATGTGGCAACGGAAAAATGAATAAATGAAATGAAATGGGGAACCCAAGTTGAACTAACTCGTTTCGTGTCCAAATGCTCGGTTAAAATTCTGTGAATTTATGAATTTGAAATCTGAACCATATCTTTGATATCTCTAATTGACAGGTGTCCGTCTTCTCGTATAATAACACCTATTGTATTGACGTTTATATCTGTAACACTCGTTGAAGTCCTTTCTGCATGTGCGATTAAAGCCGCCGACTCCCGACCATCCATAAATTCTTTATGCCATCTGTAAATTGATGATTTTCCTGGGTGTTCATCTTTATAAGCCTCTTACATAAGACAGAAAATCTCTCCGACGGATTTAAATCGACAGCAGAATTTAAGTGCACATCTTTGTTCCTCTTTCACATCCATTTTTTCGAAAAATCACAGAGCGAAAACACTTCTTAGGGGTTCCCGAAACAACGCTTTTGGAAGTCTATCATTTGACAGAAGAGGACTTTTCTCCCAGATCTGTTTTTCTAACATGTCCCATACAATATCAGTGGAGTTCATTTCCGGGCTTTGTGGTGTCCAGGAAAGATGATGGAAGTCTGCCATGTGACAGAAGAGGACTTTGCTCCCAGATCTGTTTTTCTAACATGTCTCGTACAATATCAGTGGAGTTCATTTCCGGGCTTTGTGGTGGCCAGGAAAGATGATGGAAGTCTGCCATTTGACAGAAGAGGACTTTGCTCCCAGATCTGTTTTTCTAACATGCCCCATACAGTATCAGTGGGGTACACTTCCGGGCTTTGTGATGGCCAGGAAAGACGGTGGAAGTCTATCATTGACAGAAGAGGACTTTGCTCCCAGATCTGTTTTTCTAACATGTCCCGTACAATATCAGTGGAGTTCATTTCCGGGCTTTGTGGTGGCCAGGAAAGATGGTGGAGTTCTATTATTTGACAGAAGAGGACTTTGCTCCCAGATCTGTTTTTCTAACATGCCCCATACAGTATTAGTGGGGTTCACTTCCGGGCTTTGTGAAGGCCAGGAAAGATGGTGGAAGTTTATCATTTGACAGAAGAGGACTTTGCGTCCAGATCTGTTTTTCTAACTTGTCCCATACAGTATCAGTGGGGTTCACTTCCGGGCTTTGTGGTGGCCAGGAAAGATGGTGGAAGTCTGTCATGCTCGCCGAACCACTGCTAAACACATCTTGCGCAATGGAAAGTATCATTGCCGTCCATGAAACAGCCGTCACCTGTTGGATAAAACGTCAACAACATTGCAGGATGGACTTGATTGGCAACAGTGCTCACATAATTCTTGGAAGGCATCCGACCTTCCAGCAATATCAGAGGACTCGTTCCGTACCAACAGAACGTGTTCCCCACACCATGACACTAACTCTAGAATCTTGTTGTATTTACAAGGCAAGCTGGGTTCATTCAAACTTTCTGCCTACCATCACTACCGAACAAGGTGTACCCCGACTCGTCGGAGCACAAAATTTTGTTTTGTTCCAGTGTTCCAGTGTCCAGTCACGGTGCTCCTGACAGCTCTATAGGTGGACTTCCCGGTACTTCACAGAAATGGGAGGTTTCCGTATAGGCATGAGACTGCCAACACCGATCCGCTTCAATTCCCTACGCATAGTTCGCTGAGACACGAGTCGGGAACAGCCTTCATCGAGTGCTTCTGTCAATCGCGGCACACAGGGAGTCCTGTTTCTCCATACAAGCTTTCGTTGACGACGGCGATCTCGTTCCTGACAGATTGTCGTCCGGCCACAGTTACGCCTCTTACACAAACAATGCGGGTTATTTTTCCACTGATTCAAGACCCGGTGTATCTCACCTTTTGAGAAACCTGTCAGTTTTCGAAATCGTCGCTGCAGCCAGGCGGGCACCCAGAAGAAGCTGCTTTTTATCGAGCTCCGAAAGATCCTTTGTTTTCCCCATAGTCATCAACACTACTGACTAGCAGGCGCCTTAAATCCTTGTCTATATCACGTGGTGATGCATAAGATTTCTTATTTAGTAGCCGGCGTGTGTGTGTGTGTGTGTGTGTGTGTGTGTGTGTGTGTGTGTGTGTGTGTGTGTGTGTGTGATCAAGCTTACTGTGGAACTTCGCATGAAGTTTGTGCATTTGTCCATGTTCTTGTAAAAGCAGTTATCCATAGTTTTCACTCGCAAGAGCGCGCTCGAGGAAGCCCCGGAATCAAGGTTTACGCTGTGGTAAACATTCTGTACGGCGGCTATTTTATTGTCGCCTCCGTGCCTATATACAAAACTACAGTATCAGTGTACACAGAAAAGCATATTTCAAGCTTTTAATCCCCAGTGAAATCCTCTGCTGAACTTTTTAACGTATATTAATGATAATGTTCAACACTCAGCAGCTGCGATGAACTTACTTTTGTTTATTTTTCATCGGTCCCGGACAATTCGTCCAATGACAATTCGTCCAATGACAATTCGTCCAATGACGATTCGTCCAATGACGATTGGTCCAATGCCGATTCGTCCAAAGGGACGATTGGTCCAATACCGATTCGTCCAAAGGGACGATTGGTCCAATGGACGATTCGTCAAATATACGATTAGTCCAATACCGATTTGTCCAGTGGTATCATCCTACCAATGGCCATTCTTTTTTAATTTTTGAGAAAGGAATGATAATTTAAGTTATTCTCTTAATATACTTTTGAAAAATGATTTCCATGTATTTGGTATTTGAAAGCATTTTGTAAACCTGATAAAATTGGCACTCAACTGAACATTTCTCAGCTGTTTAGAAAGCACCTAGCACACAGACCTTTACAGAAGATTTTAAGTTACAACCTAGATATTTGGTATTTTAAACATTTTATAAAACCTAATAGAAAACAATCAGCGGATTATTTGTCAACTCTTTACAAAGCACCTAGGCCGCGGGCCTTTTTTCAGTTAGAACCTAGATATTTCGTATTTGTAAACATTTTATAAAACCTAATAAAAAGCACTCATCGGATTATTTCTCAAATCTTTACAAGACGCCTAGACCGCGGGCCTGTTTAGAAGTTTTTAAAAGTTACAACCCAGATATTTGGTATTTGTAGACATTTTATAAAACCTAATAAAAGGCACTCAGCGGATTATTTCTCAACTCTTTACAAGACATCTTGGCCGCAGGCCTATGAATTACTATTTAGCGTCTAAGTAAAAGCGCAATATTATTAACTTGACTTGATGTGTAAAAGTTGTCAATATGACATAGCTAGAATAAAAACTCTTAAAAAGGCCTAGGGCCTATGAATTCATATTTAGTGCCTGAGTAAAAGTGCAATATGATTAACTTGACTTCATGTGTAAACTTTGTAAATATGACATCGGTAGAATAAAAACTGTTGAAAAGGCCTATGGCCTGTGAATTAATATTTAGTGCCTAAGTAAAGGCGCAATATTATTAATTTGATTTGAAATATAAAAGTTATGAATATGGCATCGGTAGAATAAAAACTGTTAACGGTCCGAACACCGTTCAGTTTTCCAGAGGCCACTTAGCCGAACCCCACTGCATACTGCAAACAGAAACAGGACACTAATTTCTTCTATTATTTAATGCAAGAGAAAAACATCGAAGTTGGCTGAACTTCGGCTCGTACATCAGTGACTTCATACGGCAAAGAAGGACAGTATAACAAGAAAAAAGCGATTCCGAAAAAAAAAAAATTCTGTAACCACATTATTGCGCATGATATGTAACATTATTATGATATTCTTAGGACTACTAGTACTTACATACAACATCGAAGAAGAATCATAACAGATGAGATTTGTTTCTCACGAGTAGCACTTCGGATAGATCGGACGGAATTGAACTAATCGTATCATTGGATCAATTGGCATTGGTCCATTGGACGAATTGTCCCTTTGGACGAATCGGCATTGGACCAATCGTCGTTGAACGAATCGTTCCAGACCCGTTTTTTACGCTTTCCAAACCGTAGGTTGAAGAAGCGTATATGCTCTAGCTTTGTCCGTCCGTCTGTCCGCACGATAACTCGCGTAAAATATGTTCGATTACGATTAAATTTTAGTATATCGTGGAGAACCATTTGAGAATGAACCCTATTGAAAATGGGTGAAGTGGGGTCAAAGGTCAGGACATAGGAGTGGGATGCATTCCATTACCCTTATGCATCATAACGTGCGTACAAATGGTTCAAATTCAATGAGATTTTAGTATGTGGTACGGGACCACCTGGGGACGAACCCTCTTGAAAATGGACGAGCCGCCCCGGTGGCGCAGTGGTCTAAGCGATGGCCTCTGATCATTCGTCCGAACGGGGTCCGGGTTCGAATCCCGGTGAGGCATGGATGTTGTGTTTGTCTTACGGCACTGGCTCTCTCCCTTCCCTGGAACCAGTGACCCTAAATTAGGGACGGGCGACTGCTTATAGCCCATTGAGTTGCTCACGGTGGTCGTTAAACCTCCAATCAAAAAAAAAAAAAAATGGACGAAATGGGGTCAAAGGTCAGGACATAGGATCGGGATCCATTGCATCGCCCTTACCCCATACTATCAAAGGAGCAATTCTTGTATGCCTCCCCGGTGGCGCAGTGGTCTAAGTGATGGCCTCTGATCATTCGTCCGTAAGGGGTCCGGGCTCGAATCCCGGTGAGGCATGGATGTTGTGTTTGTCTTACGGCACTGGCTCTCTCCCTTCCCTGGAACCAGTGACCCAAAAATAGGGACGGGCGACTGCTTATAGCCCATTGAGTTGCTCACGGTGGTCGTTAAACCTCCAATCCAAAAAAAAAAAAAAAAATTCTTGTATGCATGTAAATTTTATTTTGAAAACGGTAAATTTTATTTTGAAAACGGCTCTACGGAGTTTGATGAAAGTCGTTAACCTACCGTTTTCTGGTACTAGAAATCGATTTGGCTTGATCTCGACTTTAGGAAAATTCGTTTAGTGCGTTAAATAACCACCCCGAATTGCCACGTTTTCAGTGTCATGGCGTCGTCCCATTAATGTTACCCATGCTTAGAAATCTTATGACGTCACAATCTCGCGATTGAGATGTTGGCGCGCGGTCACGCCCTCTGTCTCATTACGTCACGCGTTGTGTGTGGATCCTTTTAAAGTTTTATTACGTCACACTCTTGCGAGCAGATGGTCGTGATTCCCGTCTGCCTCATTACGCCACGCGTTGTGCGCTTATGCCCGTCCGCACGATAACTCGCGTAAAAAAGGTTCAATTTCGATGAAATTTTAATATGTGGTAGGGGAAAAACCTAGGGACAAAGCCTATTGAAAATGGGCGAAATGGGGTCAAAGGTCAGGACATAGGAGCGAAATCACTTCTATCGCCATTATGCGTCATAACTTCCGTAAAAATGCTTCGATTTGGATGAAATGTTAGTATGTTGTAGGGTCCTGCCTAGGGACGAATCCTATTGAAAATGGGGTCAAAGGTTAGGACACAGGAGCGGGATCTATTCCATAGCCTTTATGCATCACAACTTACGTAAAAATGTTTCGATTGCGACAAACCTTTATCATGTTATTTCGGAGGTATACTGAACTGGTTCTGTTGAATATAATCGAAATGGGATCAAAGACCAGTGCACAGGACCGAGATTTATTCCACAGCCCTTATCCTCATAACTTGAGTAATGATTTCTGGTATGTTGGAAAGCGTAATATAATCAATACATTGCATGATTTTACTAACCGTGAAAGGTTTTTTCCTGATGGATTGCAATACCTTTTTTTTTTTTTTTTTTTTTTTTTGCGTATTTATTAGTTTTTTTCTTCTCATTTAATATATCATTTGACTTCGATGTGTTGGAAATTTTTTGACGCACCTCCTTAAGAGTGTTAGTACTTGTATTGCTGCGCGAGAAGCTTCCAGCCCTCGTAGCTATGTTTCCCTAATATCTTTGTATGCTCCTGTATTAAACAGGTTACCTAAGCACACCGGACAAAAAATTAGTCACCCCTGTCAGAACTTACCTAATAACGGGTGACGGCGCCTCTTGCCTTCATAACAGCATGAATCTGGCGTGGTTGAGACTCCACGAGGCTGTGGATTTATTGAACATCGATTTGCAGCTGCTCGTGCGTCAACTGGTCCGAAGTTCCGCCAGGGTACGTATGTGTCTATTCCGGCGTTTCACCTTCTGTTCCAAATGATCAACCAGAATTTTAATAGGATTTAAATCTGGAAATTTGGCGGGCCAGCCGACGAGAGACAGTGTTGCTGATTGTTCGTTGTGCCACTGAGACGCAGTTTTAACCCTGTGCACACGGCAGTTGTCGTCTCGGAAGACAGGAGTGGTAATGTGATGCTGCTCCTGTAGATGTAAGGCAAAGGACAACACTTCGTCATTCAGAATGCGGGAGGTACGCATGCTGGTTCAAATTAATCGTCACTGTAAGGAGAGGGCCCATTTCGTTGTACAAAAAACATCCCCAAAACATCACAGAACCCTCTCCAGCTTTAACAACACCTTCGACACAATCGGGATTAAAGACTTCATTGGGTCTGCGATGCACTCGCCACCTTGCACCATTAGAATACAAACAAAAACGAGACTTATCCTCCCTAAGTTTTGGTGCCTCTTAGCCCATTGAGGACGTGCGACTTGACTTACTGTTAAAAGAGGTCTCTTCCGTGGTACTCTGCTCCAGATGTCCATCGCATGCAGTACTCGTCGCAATGTCTTTTCGGAAATTGGTTGGAGTCTACTTTCATTGACTGTTTCGAGCAATTGTTGCCTTGGTTTCAAGCCGATTTGCAGTTAGTAGGCGTGAAACATGGCGACGGTCTCTGTTGGTGAGAATCGTTTTGTGGTCCCAGTTACGTCGCCGATTTTCAGTTGACTGCGAACTACACCACTCTTTGTAGACCCGCTTGACAGTACGCTTCGACACACCAACAAATTGGGCGACTTCATTTACTTTGTGTCCGTGGGTACGGCCAAACACGATGGCTCCTTTTTGTCACTCAGTAAAAGCTGATTTCACAAATTCGGTCATTACAAATTATTTATTTATAGTGTGATTATTTCAGCACTTGGCCATTCACAACATTTTTGGTTTCACCTTCATCGGCGACAATATATAATTTTGTTGGATCCTTTGCTCTTTACATTCCAACATACAGCTGTCCATGTGAAAAGCATCAAATGCATCACGTGCTTTCAGTCTCAGGCGTCTTTGAGGGGCGAATCTCTGGGATGAAAAAGTGAAAAACGTATCTTTGCGAATATTTTATGAAACTGGCTGAAATTTTAATGAACACCATAAATCGTTAATAGGAACATGACCTCCGAATTTCGCCTGAATCAGTAAATAATTTTTGAAATTAGCGGTGAAAATTTTATTAACCGTTTCTGCGCATATATTTCTGTTTACCGATGAATTAAAAATGTCATGCCTATTTTAAAAAGTTTTGACCGGATTCCGGTGAAATTTTGTGGCTCCTCTTATTACCAGTTCATGGTGTTGATACAAGTTTCAGCCCGTTTCGTTAAGATTTCGCAAAGTTCGTTTTAGTTCTCCAAAAATAGAAACACCTGTGAATGTGCCGCGGCGATTAATGCAGTTACGTGCTTTCGGATAACGATGACGTAGCAAACGACGCTGACTTTATTGATTTGTCTATTAATTAATTCATAACTCGCGAACAGAACAACGTAGAGATCTTAAAATAGTTGCGTTTACCTAGAAATTCCAGTATTAATAAGCTATGCAAATTTCACGATGCCACAGTCCGGCGTTCGAGAGTTTTTGCTATTTCAGACAAACAGACGTTTTGTGTTTTATATATAAGATTTGCATACTATCTTTTAGCACGTCTTTTTGTATCCTGCGCACGAATTCCATCTGGTTGGTCAATTTTTTGATGATTATATCTTTGAAACCGCTGATAAACTTACGATTATATAAAAGCAGAAATCATTCATTGAGGAAAGACGCTTAAATTTAGCGTCTGTTACTTTTGTAATGTGAGACTGTGGCGATTCCCACGGAAGAATTTTTTTTTTTTTTTTTTTAAATAAAACCCAAATAATTTTCTGCAGAAAAGTGTGTATATTACTTTTTCTTGTAACTGAATTTTCACATTGTGATGGGTTTTTAATTTTTTTTTTATTCTCCTATCGCATTTCAGCGATTGAATTCGATAAATTTTATTAATATTGGTATTCTTTTTTTCTTTTCTGTGCAAAATATTTTTTGGAATGTTACTGGAACTTGTTGGCATGATCCTATAGAGTGCAAATTATTGACCAGTGTTTTCCAACTTATTTTGTGCCCCCCCCCCCCCAAAATTACGGGATGTAAGCAGTCACCCATCCTTAATATGGTGCCATTAGTTCCAGGAAGGAGAGAGAGACAATACCGTAAGACAAACACACCACCTATGCCTCATCTGGACTCGAACTCAGACCTACTCGTATGAATGGTCAGAAGCCGCAGTGTTTTGACCACTGCTCCATTGGAACTGCTTTTGCCAACTTCCTGTGTGCGCTGGCGTTCTGGCGTTACAGCTGAAGAGCAAGCGTCTTGTATATGCACATGTGGTCGCTAAGCGTATAAATTTCTTTTTTTTTTTTTTTTATGAGGATCACGCAACATAATTTTGAACTTTTAGATAGGTCATTCGATTTTCGTTTACTGTGTTAATTTAAGGCAAAAACGATTTCCCCATCTGAGAGTCATTTTTCTTTCTCTCTCGCTTTCTTATTCTCTCTCTCTCTTTCTTTCACTTTTATTTTCTCTTTTAGCGAGCAATGACATAAGAGAATTCCATTAAATACCACCACTACCGGAGGGTCAAACTTGGCGGACGACGTCTTGACATCAGTGGTGAAAGCCTTCACTCAGGCGGAGAAGTTTTGATGCCATCGAGCTGAAATCATTCAGTACGAGTTTCAAGGAGAGCGTCAATTCCGTTGTCACGTGCGCGCACAGGAAGGAGATGAAAAGAAAAGGTCTGAATAGGCAGACCACAGAGATCAAACTTCAGGAGTCTGTGATTTCCGACCGAATGACCAATCAAAACTCAACCGAATGGGGAGAAAAAAAAAAGTGTAGGAAATCGAGGAGGTTAGCTGTCTGTACAGGGAAAGAGTCAGTTGTTTCCGAAATTAACTAATATAACTTCTGCGACAGTGAATGCATTGTTGTTGTGAGAAAGTGACGACTGATGTAGAACAGTTTTTCTCAACCGGAGAGTATTGAGGTTTTAATTACTCTGTACAGAACATGTAACGAAAGTTTTGATGGGAAATTGCCTCTACACTAAACTCAGCATTTCTCAATGTAAGAAATATCGCTGTCTGGTAAGTTATGTACACTGGTGCCCAAAACCTAAAAACGGACTAGATTGTTACCTTATAACGAAGTAAATTTCTCCGTCATTTTTATCCGCGCCGGGGTTCGAACCCGGATCCCCTCATTTCGGAATAAGTCACTCTACCAGTTGAGCTACGCGGACGTTTGTTCTGACTACTATCTGCCTTTATGTCGTGTGCGTCCTGCTGGCAGGTACGTCACATCTCCCCCTGAAAGAGGGCCGGGGGGCATGGCCCACGGGTTAGCCGTGACCATGAATCGTTGCAGGCAGCCATCCACTGTAGAACGTGCACTTGAGAACTCCCAGTCAATCTGGTGTGTGGAATGCAGCATCACACATTTTTATTTTTCGAAGCGCTGGAGAAGGGATTCTCTTATTTTTCCTATCTCGCGGTGTGGAAATAACATCACACCAATGCGAGATTTTGAACGGTCGGGTCATCCGGATAGTTCGGGCGCCATTATAACGAAGTAAATTTCTCCGTCATTTTTATCCGCGCCGGGGTTCGAACCCGGATCCCCTCATCTGCGGAATAAGTCACTCTACCAATTGAGCTACGCGGACGTTTGTTCTGACTACTATCTGCCTTTATGTCGTGTCCGTCCTGCTGGCAGGTACGTCACAACCTGTATAAGAAAGAAAAACAATACATGACCGTAGCCAAATGGGGAAATAATTACATAGGGTGAGTTGATAGGTTGATAGTTTTTGCAATATTTGCATAAACGCATGTGCTGTTTCTAGTTCAAGCCACGCACTGCAGTCAGTCGAAAGGGATATAAAGTGGTAGTCGTTGCTGTGAATAGCATTGCATGTCGTCGTTGTGTCTGTGATTATGACGCCTAAAAGTTGAACAGCCACAACTGACTAATCAGGGAACTTTTGCTGTACGAGTTTGAACTCAACGCTGCTCAAGCAACATGAAAAAATTGTCATGCGAAAGGTGAAAGTTCCATGAACCGCAGCACCGCAACCAGATTGTTCAAGAAATTTCGCTCAGGTGACAGAAACCTCGACGATCAGCCAAGGTCAGGTAGGCCGCGAACCATGGATTCGGAGGCCATGCGCTAGGCCGTAGAAGCAAATCCGACAACCAGCACTCGGAGATTATCAGGCGAGCTTGGAATATAACAGACCACCGTGGTTCGTCACCTTCAGAACCCCTGCAAATTCTACAGGAGCGGCCGCATTGTCCCTCACGAACTGACGCCAGCTGAAGCAAACCGCCGAGTGGAAGTGTGCACGAAACTCCTGGAAAACCCACGTGATGTACGTTTCATCAAGAGAATTGTTACGTGCGATGAAAAGTGGGTCTTTTTCCGTAATCCTAACACACAACGAAAGTGGTTGAGCCTGGGCCAGTTTCCTGACCCTATTGCCAAACGTGTGCGCTTCGAGCACAAGGTGATGCTCTGCGTCTGGTGAAATTTCTAGGGGATAATCTATTACGAATTTGTTCCAGACGGTCGGACCATCAGCGGCAATATCTACTCTGAAAAGAGCGGATGCCTGCCGTTCTGGAGGAGAAGTACTCGGCACTGCTGAACAGAAAGCGCGCTCTCTTATAGCAAGACAACGCTCGGCCTCCAACCGCGCGAACGACCCGGGAAAAACTCCAGGAACTTGAGGGCATCGAACTGATGCCACATCCAGCATATAGTCCGGACCTTGTCCTGTCGGATTATTACTTGTTCCGGTCCATGGCCCACTTCCTTCGCGGGCGTCACTTCAGCAACCAGGAGGAGGTGGCAGCTGGGGTGAAGGAGTTATTCGCCTCGAAGGACAAGGACTGGTACCGCGGAGGAATCGAAGAACTAGCAGACAAATGACTAAAGACGGTGCAACACGATGGCCTATAGTTTGAATGCTAGTCAACTTTCTTCGTAAAGGTACGTATGAAGACAAAGTGATCCAAATATTTCAAAACTTTCAACTCACTTTTTGTATATTGCTAACATACGAACATATGCAAAGACACAAAACATTGTTTATAAGTGACTCACAAATTTTGTCTTTACGCAAAAGTTACAAATTTCCGAATGTCATAGTTGGAGAATGGATGTGTAGTGCTTACTGATAACCAGGCGGAGAAATATTTCAGTATGGAATACGTCCATCCCGAAGAACTGCAATGCAGCTCTCACGATGTCGTGGCATGCTGAGCCCCAAGTGATCCAGGAGTTCCTGATACCAATTGGCCCACTCCTCCCTCAGAGCATGGATGAGGATCTGCTTGTTTTGTAGTGTGTGTGGGGGGGAGGGGGGGAGTCGAGCACCAGTGCGCTTCCCATTGCATCTCAGGCGTGTTCGGTGGGGTTGAAGTCTGGGGAGCGTGCTGGCCAGTATGTGCGATGAATATCCTCATTATCCAAAAAGTGTGTTCACTGCTCTCGTACGATGAAATGTCGCGTTGTCATCCATGAACAGAAAGTCTTCTCCAGCAGCACCTCGGAATAATCGAACATAACGTAGAAAAACTCCGTTGCAATATCGTTCGCCCGTCATAATCCCATGAATACCCTTGGTCATAGTCCAATATATCCTTGGCCATAGTCCAATGAATATCCTTGGTGTACAGAAGTGTTTGCAGTACTCTCGTACGATGAGGTGTCGCGTTGTCATCCATGAACAGAAAGTCTTCGCCAGCAGCACCTCGGAATAATCGAACATGACGTAGAAGAACTCCGTTGCAATATCGTCCGTCCGTCATAGTCCCATAAATACCTTTGGTCATAGTCCAATATATCTTTAGTCATAGTCCAATATATCTTTAGTCATAGTCCAATGAATATCCTTGGTCTCCAGAAATGTCTGCAGTGCTGTCGTGCGATGATTTGTCGCATTTTCATCCATGAACAGAAAGTCTTCGCCAGTAGCACCTCGGAATAATTGAACATGACGTAGAAGAACTCCGTTGCAATATCGTTCGCGCGTCGTAATCCCATTTCTCAGCACCTGTAACTCAGTGCATCCAGTAATCATGATGCCGTCCTACACCATTACCCCGGCACCGCCATATCTGTTCCTTTCCTGCACATTCTCGCGCTGGTACGCGGTAACACTTCACGCCAGAGCAGCTGACGTCTAGAATCCGAGAACAGACTGAAACGACTGTCATCTGGAGAGTACAATAGCCCATTGATGATGTGGCCCAGTTTCTGCGGGTAAGACACCATTGAAAACGTGCGCTACGTTGAGCTCTGGATAGAGCGACGTAGACTACAGGCCTTCGGATTTATAACGTCTCGCCACAGTTTGTCGCGGTATCCGTGTTCCTGTGCTGGAAAGGAGGCGACTCGCAAGCTGACCAGCCAGGATGCGGCGATTACGGTTTGGTGTTACAACTAAAAATCTGTCTTCATGCTTCGTAGTAGAGCAAGGGCGACATCCTAGTATGCGTCTAGAACTCATTCCATTGGTCTGAAACGATTCCAAACTCCCTGGCAACATCACCCACTCGGCGGCTTACTTCGAGCTTCCCTACAATTCTTCTCAGCGTGAAATCATCTGGATGATGTTTTTGAGGCATTATAGAAATTACAATTTCGTACCTTTATGCCTTCACGTCCAGATTTTCCTTCAAACGCATGTAGGCTACCTCTTCCTTTGATCTTTTTTCCGTTTAAGTGATACCACGGAAATCCAAAGCGCACAATTCGACATTTTGCATGTGCACCTGTTTCCTACTGAACGTCCCCATTTAAGCAAATTGCCAGAAGCTGCTGCGTATGATTTTGTGGTGGTATCCTTTCGAAATATTAGATGTACAAATAAGTTTTAAAGCGTTTTAAGACAACGCAACATGTAATTTGAGAGAAAACAACAAAACCTTTAAGAATCAAAATATGCGCCGTCATCTATCACCTTCCGCCATCGGTCGGGCAGCTGACGGATTCCAGCCATGAAAAATAGTTCGTCGTGTCACGCGATGAAGTCGTCAACCCATTTCTGTACTTCGTCACATGTCTCGAATCGTACAGCAGACAAACCATGCTGCATCGATGGGAACAAATGGTAGTCTGAAGGGGCTGTGTCGGGTCTATAAGCCGGGTGCTCTAAAACTTCCCAGCCAAGCGTCAATAACGTTTCCTTGACCGATTTCGCGACATGCGGCCCAGCGTTGTCATGTAGTAATTTTACGGGACGCAATCCATCCCCTGTGAATGGGCGTTTCCGAGAGATTTCCTGGTTCGGTCGCAGCAATTGTTGCTTCTAGAGATCAATAGTAACAGTTTGACCCTATTCTAATAGTTCACAATATAGCACATCCTTCATATCCCACCAGATGCACAGCAGAACTTTCTTGGAGTGAATATTGCGTTTCGGTGTCGAAGTCGTTGCTTCACCGGGGTCTACCCAGTTTTTTGCGTTTGGGATTGTCGTACCATATCCACTTTTCATTACCCGTAACGATTTTCCACAGAAAAGACTTTCTGTGTTGTTTATTCAACAGATTCAAACACGTCATGACCCGCTCATCCTGGCTCCTCTGTCTCGGGTCATGTGGCACCCATTTTTATTCCTTTTGAATCTTTCCCATTGCGCGTAAACGATTGGAAATGGTTTCTTGAGTTACCCCCAGTTGTTCAGCTAGTTATTTTCCCGTTTGAGACGAATCTTCATCCAACAATGCTTGCAGTTCCTCATGTGCAACGTTCTGCGGGGCGCACCAACGTTCTCGATCGCTAACATCAAAATCACCTGCTTTAAACCGTCTAAACCAAAACTCACACGTGCTTTTCGATACAATGTTCTTTTCCAGAACAGAACAGATCGATGCAAATGCTTCTGTAGCACCTTTTCCTTGATGAAATTCATAACGAATGCAGTGTCGAATAAATGCCGTATCGCTTGCCATCTTTCACCTACCGATGTGCAAGTGCGTTTGATTGTTGGGCAAACTTCTGTGTCACATTTTATACTCTGGACCAGTTACGGTCACATGACAACAACGCGGGAGAATGTCGGATATGTAAATTAGCGGTATACGTCACACAGAAAACGCTTTAAAACTTATTTATACAACTAATTATATTCCTCCTTAGGTTTTAAACAGGGGTGTATTATACACTGAGTGACCACTTTATTATGACCACCTGACAGTTTTAAGCAAATGAGCTATGGCTGCACGCTGTTGCCGCCAGAGGGCGGGGATAGTATAAAAAGGAAAGCTTAGTGCTTGCAACAGTAGTAGAAATGATTTTTCTGTGATGAGATGGGTAAAAAATGTGATTTGACAGACTTTCAACGTGTAATGATTGTAGGAGCTCGGAGCCATGGAGCGAGTATCACCGAAACCGCCGGATTCGTGAAATGTTCCAGAGCGGCTGTTGTTAAAGTGTTTAAAGACTGGACTCTCAGCCAAAAAACTGGGTCTCCACGTGCAACGTGTGGTCGTCATCGACTAATGACTGCTCGGGCGGAACGGAGAGTGTCCAGACTGGTAACAGACAACAGAAGGACAACAGTGCAGCAAATTACAGACCATCTTAATCAAGGGTCCCCTCAAATGATCTCTGCACGCACTGTTCGCCGTACACTGCATCGGATGGGATATGGCAGCCGAAGGCCTGTTCGAACACCTTTGCTGTCTGCAGTTAACAAGAGAAGACGTCTCCAGTTCGCACAGAAGCACAAGGTTTGGACAGTCGATAATTGGAAACAAATTATGTGGTCCGATGAATCACGTTTTCAGTTGCCCCATGCCGATGGCCGAGTGAGAATTTGGACGAAACAGCACGAAAGCATGGACCCCAAATGCTTTGCTACAACCCTTCAAGCTGGTGGAGGCAACGTTATGGTTTGGGCAATGTTTTCCTGGCATATTTTGGGCCCTTTAATTCGTGTTGACCAACGTCTGACTGGCACATCATATCTAAACATCGTTGCGGACCAAGTGCATCATGTCATGTGGATGGTTTATCCCAATGGCGATGGCTACTTTCAACAAGATAATGTGTCCTGCCATAGTGCTCGTATTGTACAGGATTGGTTTCAGGAACATGCCGGTGAGTTTGCTTTGCCTAGGTGGCCCCCACAATCTCCAGATCTCAACCCCATTGAGAATTTGTGGGATGAAGTTGAACGAGCCATCAGACAGCTGGATCCACAATCTCACACTCCTGGAAAGTGCTATTCATCAAGCATGGTCTCAGATTCCACAAACCACCTATCAACATCTCGTAGAGTCCATGCCACGAAGAATCGACGCAGTATTAAAGGTAAAAGGTGGCCCAACGAAGTACTGAGGGGGTGGTCATAATAAAGTAGCCAATCAGTGTATATACTCGTCTGTAATACTAAAAAGTTTGAGAAATTAAAAAAAAGGGAGCGCGGGGGGGGGGGGTTATCTGCAAAATAACAAAATAAATTGTAGTGGTGCAGAATAGCGGTTGCATATTTTTAATGAATTTCCCTAACCGAAAATGCGTGCCATCCTTATGGACTTTTCCCGCTGTATCAGTCAACGAAGCAAGCGGAGAGGGCATGTAAATTAAATTCGAAAATATCAACTTACGTTAGATTTTCTTCACCTGTAAAAATTGCTTTCACTGCGGAGCGGTCAGAGGTAGTAGCGATCTTGAACTGGAATTTCGCTTAAAATGTATTTTCCAATTTCTTAGTCTGTTCTTTTTATTTCACCTACTTTTTTTTTTTTTAGCGAAAGTGAAATTAGAAAATTTGTACTGCACTGCTCAACCTGGCTTAAAAGATGCATTATGGGCCACATGGCGCTTGTTCAAGCACATGCAGCTTAAGTTTCAAACTTTAATAGAAAGATGTTGCTCCGCTGGTTTATATACAGTAGTGACCAAAATTGTGGAAACCTTTTGGAAAAAGTGTAGTTTTGAGGCTTGATGGCTTATAACACCACTTTTGATTTTGGAGTAATACCATAAAATTATATATCAATGGAAAGATAATTTCATCAAGAATGTAATGCAACAAAGTTTGTTCAATTACCTGTATTCTATGAAAAGTTATAGTCAAATAACAAGAAAAAGGAAGCACAATTGGCTTAAGTTTATATGAAGTAGCTTTCCTTCATTTGAATGTAGCCAATGAGCATGAGTGTTTAGAGAGCCAATCAGGTGTCATCTTGTTTTGGTAATGACCCAATCAGGTCACAGTGGGATTCAGCTATTGATGTTATATATTGGAGCTGAGAGGAGGATATTTGTGTTATGTGATTGCTATCAAGTTGGTTGGGATTTTTTTTTGTGTGTTCTTTGATTTAGTGAGCTTGTGAAACGTAATAAAACTAAAGCAATGGCGCAAAGAGTTGACTGGTCACACAGAAAGCCATGTAAAATAGTACTATTAGATGAACAAGGCTTCAGTTATGAAGAAAGTAGAAGAAACATTGATGGAAAGTTAACCAAAGGTGGCATTTCTAAATTTTTGAAGAGGTATAAGGAGACTCAGTCACTACAAAACTAGACAGGTAAAGGCAAGAAAAGGTGCACAACAGCAAGTGATGATAGAAGAATTAAGGGACTGTGCCTAGGTGACAGAAGAAAATCATCTGGGTGTATACAAGATAAAATGGCGCAATGCAATGTGAAGTTGAGTGCAAGGACTGTTCGGCGCAGACTGCAGGAATTTGGCCTAAAAGCTAGAATTCCACGAAAACTGCCATTTTTATCTCTCAAACAAAGGTTGAAAAGATTAAACTGCGCTAAAACCCATGTTAACTGGACAGCGGAACAATGGGACAGTGTTATCTGGAGTGATGAGACCAAGATCTCCATGTTTGGTAGTGATGGCATAAAATACGTAAGGAGAAGAATAAGAGAAGATTTTCATCCTGATAGCTTTACATGTACCGTGAAACACCCAGTTAGTGTTATGATCTGGGGTTGTATGACATCAAAAGGTGTGGGCGGAATTTGCGTGAGTAATGGGAATATAAATGGCCAAAAATACATTAATGAAAGAAATACTTGAGCTCAAACTGAAGCCTTCCGCACGTGATCTTTTCCAAGATAATGAAGCATTTACATTTCAACATTATTCAGCTCCATGCCATGTTGCTGCTGTGTGCAAAACGTGGTTTCAAGATAATCATATTCCACTGCTGGAATGGCCTGGGAATAGACCAGAGCTTAACCCCATCGAAAATCTATGGAGTCGACTAAAGAAACTTGTTAGTCAGAAGCAACCTAGCAATAAAACCCAATTAATAGAAGCAATAATTCAATCTTGGTTTCACGTTATATCAGCTACAGAACTAAAAAACTTGGTTCACTCCATGGGAAGGCGTTGTAAGGCCGTAATTAACGCTAAAGGTTATCCAACTAAGTATTAACTGACATGGTGAGAATTTTTGTATATCTCATTTTTTCTATGTGTTTCACTTTTCTTCTTTATAACTGCTGTTCTGATACAGAATCTTTCATAAAAGTCATTGCATTACATTCTTGAAGAAATTGTCTTTCCATTGATATATAATTTTATGGTATTACTCCAAAAAAAAATGTGGTGTTATGAGCCATCAAATCTGAAAAATACACTATTTCCAAAAGGTTTCCACAATTGTGGCCAATACTATAGCAAGAAGATGCTGTAAGAAATGAAAAAACTTGAGTCTTATTAGGAAAAGTGATAAAAAAATGCGAGGTACCTCCTCAGCACTGCTTTATTAAATGTCTTTTTCTACAAACCCTTGAAATTTGAGGATGGGATTTTACTCTGCTTTCGACCGTGTAACGATTTTTATCTTTTAAATCAAAGGCGTATATCATCCCGTGCTTGAAACCATACGGTAAAATATCCTCTGCACACCACTGGAATTCTACAGACATTCCTACATATTTTTTGCCAGTGGTGTTTGATGATACAAAATACAGAAATTGCTGTTGTTATTCGTTCTGAGTCAGTAATTTTTGTATCCCTGGGTGTGAATGAAAGGGAAGGGTAAGGAAGAGGCTCTGCACCTGTAGTTTTTTTTTCTTTTGTTACATGACGATAAAACTGTTTCTTACAACAAATATGTAGTTTCAAAAGATAATAACGTTTTCATGATATTTTGATGAGAGTTGGCTGTTTTAACGTTGGCTTTGTAGTCTTCAAATTAAACTGAAAATCTAAAGTTATTTTTACGAAGTTTTTCAGTTTCAAGGAGGCCTTTTCTTTTTCACGGGGAGGGAGGGGGCTCTCTGAAATAGGTTTGTAAGTAGTAAAATATCCCGAACGCACAAGTTTTCTGGTGTGTGGATAGTATTAGGTGTGCAACTTAATTCTCGGCCACAGGCACGACACGTTGACAGATTATTAAAGCAAATCGAATACGTACCTAATCAGGGAAATATTCCCCGTCGTGTTGGATACATTTGCGCCATCGGTCAGGGAGCTGCCGAATGCCATTACGGAAAAAAGAGTGCTGTTTGGAGTTGATAAAGTCATCAATACTTGTGTGGACCTCCTCGACAGAAGTGAATTGCGTATCACTCAGGTGATGTTGCAGGGAGCAAAAGTGGTGATAATCCGACGGGACGAAGGCTGGAGAATACGCCGGGTGGGACAAAATCTTCCATCCCAAGTCGGTGATCGTGTTTAAAGTCGTTTTCGCGGTGTGAGGACGCGCGTTATCCTGAAGCAACAGGACTGACCTTCTACCCTTGCCGGTGTATGGCCTTTTCGCCTCCAGTGCGTCACTCTCATGAATGAGTTGCTGACAATAACGTTCAGCATTGACCGTTTCATCAGGTTTGAGTAACTCATAGTGTACGACACCGCGCTGATCCCACCATATGCACAGCAACAACTTCCTGGCATGGATATTCGGTTTGGCTGTGCTGGTGGTAGACTGACCTGGATAAACCCACGATTTGCGCCGCTTAGGATTATCGTAGAAGATCCACTTCTCATCACAGGTCAAAATGTTGTGTAGGAAATCCTTCTTCTTGAATCTGAAGAGCAAGGACACAGCAACATCGTAGCGCCTAGACTTGTTCGCAGGTGTGAGTTGGTGGGGCACCCAACGGCCCTCTTTGTGAATCCGTCCAAGCTTGTGCAGGCGCTTTGCAATGGCTTACCGTGTTACTCCGAGTTCCTCGGCGAGCTCTGACCGTGTGCGACAAGGATCCGCGTCCAACAGTTGTTCCAGTTTCTCATTGTCAACTTTCTGTGGCTGTCCTGGACGTTCTACATCACGGAGATCGAAATTTCCCTGCTTAAACCGCTGGAACCACTTCTTACATGCACTGTAGGACACAGCAGCCTCACCCAAAGCAGCACAGATCATTTACTGGGCTTCGGCGCCCCTTTTTTCAGTTGAAACGCGAACAGGAGGCAGTGCCTCAAATGTTGCTTCTCGAACGACATTATTTTTACCGTCAACTTTCGGTCACTACAGCTGTGAGGGGTTACGGTTGCCTGGAAAGCTGTTGGACGACGCTGCAATCAGCCATTATCGCACACAGCTATTTGCATTTGCCGACGTTCTATGATAGCTTGCGGTTAGGGTCCGAGAATTAAGTTGCACACCTAATATTTTCATTCGTGAAATAATAGTGAACGTAATTCCTTCCAAATTCAAGGGCCCTGATAAATTTATAAAGCAAACGTTTCGCAATTTCTCTCTGTACACTGAGAAAAAAACTTTATTTTGTTTAAGTGTATCGATTATATGGTACAAATTGAAGACTGTAATTGTTGCCGTTGTTCATATTGAATAAAACATCTGATACACTTTAAAGCTTACGCTTTTGGTAGCTTCTTACCCTATACAAAAACGATAACACAAAGAGTTTTTTAAAGGAAAAGATTTTCTCATAACATTTATGCAAGCGCTTTAACTTCTTTAAACGTAAGATGCTGTACATGAGTATTACTTTCATGAATATCATCTCTGCGCTTACCCGGTGGCGCAGTGGTCTAAGGCGCTGGCCTCTGATCATTCGTCCGTAAGGGGTCCGGGTTCGAATCCCGGTGAGGCATGGATGTTGTGTTTGTCTTACGGCACTGGCTCTCTCCCTTCCCTAGAACCAGTGACCCTAAATTAGGGACGGGCGACTGCTTATAGCCCATTGAGTTGCTCACGGTGGTCGTTAAACCTCCAATCAAAAAAAAAAAAAAAAAAAAAAAAAAAAATCTCTGCGCTTAGACCACTGCGTCACTTTGCCGTCCCTGTGACACAATCAGTGTTCTAAGCGCTCGCTTCTGACCGTTCGTCAGAGATCGGTCCGGTTTCGGATCCCGGCGAGGAATGGATGTTGTGTTAGTCTTACGGCGCTGGCTCTCTTTCCTGGAACCACTGGCCCTAAATTAGAGACGGGCGACTGCATGCTTATAGCTGGTCATGGTTGTCGCTATTCCCCCTCCAAAGAATATATCACTTAGCCGAACTGAAACTAATAATTTTTTAAACATAAACTGTAACGTAATATGTAACATGACGTAGATGACGCACTACTGCTGTAACGTAAGAGTCAAATCAGCAAGATGCTGCCAAATAAGCCTTACTGTTGTAGTTCACTTGGGAGAACAGCCGCCTTCGGAGTAGGAGGACTTCGCTTCGAATCTCACCACCGACAAAATGACATTTACACAATGAAACATGTATTGTGCTAGCAAAATGGTGGCGAACGTTGCTGGAAAATCTCGTCTGTTTTCGAGGGATCAGACTTAGAAACGGGGCAAAATTTTTGGACTCGGGTGTCACATAATTGGACCCGACGCAAACCCAAAATTGACCCGGAATCGACCCCGAGAAATCTGCTTTGAAATACACTGTTGACAGAGAAAATGCCACATCATGAAGGAATGCTCGAAAACAGACAAAAATGCACACACAAATAGCCTAGTATGTCCTGAACAAAGTATTTAATTGTCACATACAGACTAGTCTCCAGTGGCCGAATATACAGGATGATCAATAAGGAGTGTGGCTCCCATTTTGGGCGATACAGCGTTGAATCCGGAGTGGCATCGAGGCAGGGTGAGAGTCCGAATTGAGTCCTGGGGTATCATGGACCTTGTGGTGTTCATCCGAGTCCACAGTTCATCTTCATTTTGCGGGGGTGGGAGGGTACTAAACCGACGTCTAATTGTGTCCCACAGATGTTCGATGGGCGAGAGGTCGGGAGATCCTGCTGGCCACGGAAGCATTCACACATCGTGTAAAGCATTTAGGCTGATCCGAGCGGTATGCGGCAGAGCGTTATCCTGTTGAAAAACGGTGTTTGGGATGCCCTGTAGATACGTTAGTGCCACGGGCGGCAGCATTTCGTCAACATAGCGGCGTGCCGTCAATGTGCCCGTAATGCGCACTAGCGGCGAGCGGCTGTTTGCGCTGATATCACCACATACATTGATCCCACGTTGCCGGGCCGTGGGGCATTTCGCAATGGCGGAGGAATCCGCCCGTTGGCCACGTTGCCTCCAGACTCTTACACGGCATTCATCCGTAGTGAGACAGAACCGCGATTCGTCGCTGAACACCACAGTCTTCCATTCAGCACCCTACACAGCCCTGGAGCGACACCACGCCAAGCGGTGACCACGATGGCTCGCTGTTTAGAGTAGCCTTCGCAACGGACGTCTGGACGGCAAACCAGACGCAGCTAATCTCGCGTCGATGTCGGAGCATCCAAGCCTCTCCGTACACTCCGCAAAATGTCGCCCGTTGTGGCCTGTGGGTCCGCTACGGCATGACGTCGGATGCGACGATCGGTGCGCTCGGACGTCCGTCTCTCTGCTCCTATCCCCCTACGACGTTGTACAGATCCTTCCTGGGACCACTTTCACCAAATGCGACCGACGGTTGTGGCATCACGTTGCGTTTCTTCCGCAATACGAGGCAAGGACCATCCGGCGGTACGAAATCCTACGATGACACCTCTCGTGAACTCATCCGTTTGACGAAATCACTTTCGACGGAGTCTTAATGGCATTAGTACCCCTTGTTCGTTCTTCAGAAACTGTTACAGCAGAACCACTCACTTCTCGCGACCGCGACAACGTCTCGACTGATGACCTCGCCGGCTGGTTGTCCGCTTATATACCGCGCGCCGTTCGTGCGATTGGCCTGCAAATGCAATCATTTGCATAACTAGTACGTGTGCACCCACCCTGCAAATTGCATGGCACTGCGTTCACGTCTTCGTGGTGTGGCATTTTCTCTGGCAGGCAATGTATAAACAGAAATTCGGATTATTGTTTTACAGATGTTTTCAAACACATCTGCGAGAGTCAAAAGGTCTCCCGTAATTATAATTATTCATAAATAATCATGTATGTGTATATATAAGGCTTGTTCAATAAGTAGTGAGACAGTGTGGTTGGAGTGAGTTTGCGCTTCCTAATCTTGTGAATGGCTGGCGCTAGTGTATATGCGATATAAAGGCTGTGCAACTGTGTTGCAACTTGTTTGTTACTGAAGCCGTGTAACGTGCTGAACTAATTTTATTGTTCTTTCGTAAGAGATGGTTACGTCCAAAGCTGATAAACGTGCTGTAATTCATACTACAACGACAAACCGTCTCCACACGATATATAAAAGAGTTTTATGACGGAATAAAAACTTTAATGATTGGTTAAAAATTTAAAAGCGTGAGACCTTTCGGGTCCTGCTGAGAGGCACCCATCCTCAGACGCAATGAACTCTTACAGTGGAAGAGGCAGCTTATAAGTAGATACATGAATGAACAGATGACGTACAATCAATCGTCATGAGGTATATTGCGCATGCTCAGTCATTAACAGCAAAAACATAGTCATTAGCTAGTAGAAACTATGTTGATAAATCTTTAAGCAGATATTTCCAAGGTCGAGGGATGTTTCTTGGCAATTCATCATTACAGCAAGTTTCAGATAATTTATCGATGTACAGGCTTTCAGTGAATAACAGTTGAGATTTTGTATGAGGAGCAGTTAGAATTTTAGCATCGTCCCAAATGGGAATGTAAGTCCCCGTGGTTAAAAGTCGGGATAAAGCAGTGGAAGGTGAGCCATTGCGATGGTCATATTGGTGTTCTTTGAGACGAGTATTAAGGGTCCTGGCAGTGGAACCGATGTAACATTTGTCAGTGAAATCCGGTGTTAGAGATTTAAGAGGAACGAGATATATTCCATGTTTCTGCAGGTCAGAAGGTCGGTCACGGTCTTTTTTAATAGATGAAAATAGATTAGAAACTGTGATCCCAAAACTTAAATCATGATGATGGCAAATAGTCTTTAAAGGTCTGACAATTGAAGGAACATTGGGAAAAGAACCAACAAACTTACGAATGGAACGATTACCAATCAAGGTAGTAGAAGCAGAGCGAAGGAATCTGCTAGTCAATCTGTCAATCAAAGATTTTGAGTAGCCAAAAGACTCCGCCAAATTACGAATGATATCCAATTCAGTCCTCCGAAGCTCATAGGTGGAAGAATGTGAAAAGGCACGACGAATTCAGAAATTTAAACCAGAGTGTTTATAAGACAAGGGATGAGATGAAGTGGCAGTAATAATAATGGGACATGAACTAGGTTTTCTGAATACACTGAATGACAAAGAACAGGAGGAGGAGCTCTGAAGTTTAAAATCCAGAAACGGTATGCAATTATCAACCTCCAGTTCATGTCCCATTTTTGTGCTGTAATTCAATTTTTGAAAGCAGAGAAAACGCCACCAAGCAAAATTGTCAAATCAATGAAGGCGGCTTATGGGCCTACTTGTTCTCCACGCAGTACAGTAATGCGGTGGTGCCATCTCTTAAGTGGTGGGCGAAGAAGCTCTGCACACTAGCCAAGATCAAGAGCATCACGTTGTGCTGTTTCCGTGACGACAATTGCACGTGTGGATTCTGCAGTAAATTCCAACCGAGAATCATGATCCGAGAACTGATGAACAATGCGGGTGTGAGAATTAGAACTGTCAATACGATCATGGCCACGATCTGCGGCACGTTGGTACGGAAATATCTGTCCGATGAACAGACAAGTCAACGAATGGGACAATCGTTACAACATCTGTTCCGCTACCATGTACAAGGTGAAGATTTCCTGCTGCGCATTATTGCTGGGGACGAAAGCTGGTGACGTCATTTCGAGCCAGAGCCGAAACGCCAGATCATGCAGTGGAAGCATGCATCATCGCCACCGCCGAAGAAATCACCGTCCACCATTTCCGCAGGCAGGCTGATGTTAACCCTGTTCTTTAACCATCGCGGACTATTGCTTCTTGAGTGGCGGCCAAAAGGATCAACTATCAGTGCCTAACGATACTGTCAAACTTTAATGCATTTTCGACAAGTCATCAAAAACAAAAGACCTGGTAACCTCACTCAGAGTATTGTTCGTCTGCATGATAACTCCCAGTCGCATACGGTACCTGCTACGCAAAGAGCATTGCAGCGCTTTCGCTGAGAAATCCTTCAACATCTGGCGTATAGCCCTTACCTATCGCCCGGCGTTTTTAACATCTTTGGACCTATGAAAAAACTTCTCAAAGGCAAACGTTTCGCTTCGGATGATGCGTAAAACTGTAGATAAGCACACCGGACGAACAATTAATCACCCCTAACAGAAATGACAGTAGGAAGTTACCGGTTGCACAGAGGGCGCCGTGATAGCATTGTTAGGAGATAAATAGCTCTGATGTGGTCTGTGGTCTACAGGATCATTTCTGTCTCGTGCAGTGGTGAAGAAAAACGTGTGTATTGAATTTAGTCTGCAATATGGGTCGTAAAACAGACGTTGCAGAGTGCAAAAAGGAGCCATCGTGTTTGGTCGTGCCCACGGACACAGATTGAATGAAGTCGCCCAATTTGTTAGTTTGTCGAAGCGTACTGTCCAGCTGGTCTACAAACAGTGGTATAGTTCGCAGTCGACTGCAAATCGGCGACGTAACTGTGCCTGCAAAAAGGATTCTCTCACCAGCAGAGACAGCCGCCATGGTTCACGCCTAGTAACTGCAAATAGGTTTCAAACCAGGCAACAATCGCTCCAAACAGTCAATGAAAGTTGACTCCAACCAATTTCCGTAAGGACATTGCAACGAGAACTGCATGCGATGGACATCTGGAGCAGAGTACCACGGAAGATGCCTCTTTTAACAGCAAGTCGCACGCTATCAATGTGCTCAAAGACACCAAAACTTTACTGTGGAGGATTGGAAACGAATGATGTGGTCTGATAAGTCTCGTTTTTGTTTGTACTCCAATGATGTGAGGCGATGAGTGCATCGCAGGTCCAATGAAGCCTTTAATCCTGATTGTGTCGAAGATGTTGTTCAAGCTGGAGGGGGTTCTGTGATGTTTCAGGGGTTTCTTGCACCAGGAAATGGGGCCCCTCCTTACAGTGACAATGAATTTGAACCAGCTGGCGTACCTCCCGCATTCTGAATGACGAAGTGTTGCCTTTTGCCTTACATCTCCAGGAAGAGCATCACATTGCCACTCCTGTCTTCCAAGACGACAAGAGCATCACATTGCCCCTCCTGTCTTCCAAGACGACAAGAGCATCACATTGCCACTCCCGTCTTCCAAGACGACAATTGCCGTGTGCACAGGGCTAAATCAGTGTCTGAGAGGCACGATGAACAATTGGCAACACTGTCTCTCCTCGACTGGCCCGCCAAATCCCCAGATTGAAATCCTTTTGAAAATCTGTTGGATCATTTGGAACAGAAGGTGAAACACTGGAATAGACACCCACGTAGTGTGGTGGAACTTCGGGACCAATTGATGCATGAGTGGCTGCAAATCGATGTTCAATACATCCACAACCTCGTGGAGTCTCTACCACACCGGATTCATGCTGTTATTAAGGCAAAAGGCGCCGTCACCTGTTATTAGATATGTTCTGACACGGCTGACTAATATTTTGTCCGGGGTCATTAATTGGTTGCAGCAGCTGCAGCCTGTCTCCTTCTATGCAGCAGGAATACAAGGACTTGTTCAACGATGGGACCGCTGTCTAAATGCTGGCGGCGACTGTTTTTAGGTATGCCATGTTTTGACTCTTTCAGGAGAAAGTCTCACTACTCATTGAGCAACCCTTATATATACACACATACGTACATACATACAAATGTCTACCGGAACGTATAATTTACTCACTTACAGGAAGTGTTGAAACTGTCGTCCTTCATTTCCAAGACATAACCCTAACGGTTTTATACATGTTCTCAAACACATCTGCGAGAGTCAAAACGTCCCTCCGTAATAATGTTAAAGTTATTACACCTAATTCCGCTGGCACTACAGTAAAAATGTTTGACTTAAGTAGCTTGTTGTATATTTAGTTTCAGTTTTTGCTGTTTTCTTGATAACATATCAAGCTTTAGAATATGTTTTACATCAACACCAATTTAGATGCAATGTGAAAAGTAACAACTATCAGTCTTTACATTGTGACCCGCGGTGTGTGCGAGTGTGAATCAGTAGAGAAGCAAGCAACAGCGTTTACCTTGCTGCAGTGAATCGCGCTAAAAACAAATGCAAAGGAAGTAGCGTTTTGCGAAATGGTGTCGGTGTATCTAACGTCGGCGCCATGTTGTCGGTACACTGTAAAAAATAAGTGGTGTGAATTCGCGGAAATTTTCTGAAAATAACTTGCAGCAAAGTTGCCGTAGGGTATCCGTCTCTTTCATTAATTCCCGTTTTTAAAAGTGCCCGTTCATTTCAACTTCCGTATTTTCACAGATATTTCCGTAGACAGAAATTCCTTTTATTTCAGAAAAGTCCATTTCTGGTTTTTCCGTATTTAAACTGAAATTCAGCAATTTCAACAACCCTGTACAGCACTCACCCCGGGAAATCCTAGAGATAATCCTTCCGGTGAGGCCAGGGTCGAACAGGTAACTTGCGCCTTAACCAACTGATCCACAAACGCTCGGCTATCTGACTCACGTACAGCGTAAAACGAATTCCGCGACAAATATTTTTTTTTTTTTTTGTTGATGTGAGTGATTTAGTCATTTTATTTTCTGTTGGAGCCTATTATTTTTTTGAATAGGTTTGTAATTTTTTTTTCCTGTAAGAGGACCTTTCAAAAATTAAGCATTTTTCATCGTGGTTTTTCGAAGCAACAAAATGCTTTGCAATAAGATTATTTTAAACTGACAATGACTTTCATTTATCTTTAAAAAAAGTGAAATGTACTTTTTATAGTATTATTTCACACACACACACACACACACACACACACACACACACACACACACACACACACACACACACACACACACACACAACTAAATATAAAATTTACTCTTGATAGCTATAATAGCTTTTGTCTTAAGTTGTCCAAAGACTGATACACAGACATCGTATAATCATCGGTACAATAAGTACCCGGTTTCTTGCAACAATACATTATATATTAAATAGCTGGTGCACCAAATAGGGGAAAGGAGAATTAATATCCTGTGCCACAAAAAAAAAAAAATCCATGCGATATGCTATCCACAATATCCGATCTCGCTATGGAACTTCAAAATTCGACAGACGATTGAAATTTGAAAGTTAATCAAACCTCAAGTATTTCCGCGAATCACTACTATTAAAGGAAATTTCTCGTCATACGGATACGGAAAAAAGTGAGAACGGAGATTTTCCGTTAATATACGAAAGGAATTGCGGACAGGTTTCTGAAAATTCAGAATTTTCCGTTAACAGATCTCTAAAACGGTGATTTACCGTTAATATAAGAAAGAAACTGAAAATTCTGAATTTTCCCGTGGCACGAAAAGTCCGTTAAATTCAGGGGTTTTTTTCCGTCATTTCACGGAAAAGATTGTATCAGGAACATGCTTCGTTAATTCACGAAATAAATGACGGAAACTTGTCCGTGAATTTCAGAAATGTTTTTACAGTGTAGGTGGAAATCTTCGTTGCTTTTTAAGAAAGAGACGGCAATATTTTTTGCTTGACAAACCATTTTTCACTCCCACGGGCACCAGTATCGAGCACAAAATTCCACAGTGCACATTTTTCTTCGAAATATTTTCTTCTCAAAAATAAAGCGGAAATAAAATCGGGTCAGAAACACCTTCACCAGACTCTTTTGACCCGCAAGAAATCGTTGACCCGCTGACTCGTATAACAAGTTTCCATCTGTGCGAGGGACAACAACCAAAATGTGACTACGCCATCGTCGCTTGAGAGAAACGGTCTAACCACTGCATTTCTTATCCGATGTACAAGAACATGACGTAACGCTAAGGAATTATTTGTCCAGTAACTGTTCCAGAAATCGATAACTTGCGAATTTCTTCAGTAACTGACCAGAAATCGATAACTTTCGATGAATGCAGTTACTCCGGCCCGGTGGTGCAGTGGTTTAAGTGCTGGCTTCTGACCACTCTTCCGAGATGGGTCCACGTTCGGAACCCGGGAATGTATGGATGTTGTGTTTTTTCTTATGGCACTAGCTCTCTGGGTATAACTTTCAAAAGCCGTTGTCAGTTAGACAAGTCTGGATTGGATATAATCCGAAGTTGAAGTCCAGGATGATTAATATGAACAAGAGATTAAAGTTCAAAGGTCAAGTGTAAGACAACTGGGCGTGTGATTAAAATAGAGGTATATATTCTAAAGGTAATGTTTTAAGTAAGCTACATAGTTTTTCCACATTTTTATTTTAAAAGTGTGTGCATCCAATCTTTTTTTCTTCATCTTCTCGTCCGATCCCTGAAGTTTGCTTAACTTAAACGAAAAGAACGGAGCAGTTTTCCGGAGGGTATCTCAACCACTGATAATTATTTTCTTTTTGATAATTGTATTTTCTTTTTTTTTTTTTAATTATCAATGAATCTCTCCTTGAAATGGGCGTTTTTATTATTACGGAGTTTATTTCCCCACATCTGCAGGATTTTTCTTCAATATACGACTGCGTTTATTATACACTGGTGTGCAGAAATTAAGGACGAAGAGGAGAAATTAGCATAATAGCGGAACGAGCAGGCAAGACGGACCGAAAGACCACTCAGGAGATAGACTAGGGTCAGGTACGGTAAGACATGCGCATATATGCAGCGATAACGTGGGGGAGGGGTGTAGGAAATGTATAAAGCACACGGGCAGTGTACGCTCAGCAATTCGGTGAAAGCTATTGCACGGTGTACATCGGTTTGAACGACGTCGAGTTGCTGCCACCTTGTGATATGGCCTACAGGCAATCCAATAGACGACATCTGGATGACTTTACCTTAGGTCGCGTCATTGGGAAGTTGGAAGAAGGTCGAAGTGTGACTAGTGTGGCCGAGGAGTTCCGAATCGTTCACAGCATCGTTTCACGAGCTTGGAGAACATTTCAAACGACAGGAACAGCTGTCCGAGAGTTTAGCAGTCGTCGTCCACGAGCAACCACGGCTGCGGACGACCGGTATATTGTCCTACAGGCGAGAAGAGACAGACGGCAGACAGCGAGAGAAATCGCAAGGCACATGCAACAGACAACTGGACGTCCGTTATCGCGTTTTACCGTGGCCAGGAGGCTACACAAAGATGGTCTATTTGCACGACGACCAGTACGGTGTTTGCCATTAACGCCTGCTCATCGGAGACGGCGGTTTCTGTGGTGCGAGGAACACAAGAACTGCACACATCAGCAATGGGGTCGAGTTCTCTTTACGGATGAGAGCCGGCGATTCTGGACATATACACATCTGGAGAAAGCAGGGAAAACGCAATCACACCTCCAGCATCATCGAGAGGGACCGGTTTGGAGGTGGCGGAGTTCTCGTTTCGGGCGGTATCATGTTTGGTAGCCGTACTGACCTCCACACCTTCCAAGGACGATCAGTCACTGGTGTCCGCTATTGTACCGAGGTTCTCCTGCCTCACGTGCATCTGTTTAGAGGTGCTGTGGGCCCTGAGTTCCTCTTCATGGACGACAACGCTACACCTCATCGTACAGTGGCTGTCACAGAGCTGTTGGAGAGTGAAGATATTCAACGCATGGATTGGCCGCAAGGTCCCTGGACCTAAATCCAATCGAACACGTGTGGGACCTTCTCCGGAGACGCTTGGCAGCACGTCACCAGCCGCCAGCAACGATTCCGCAGCTGCGATTGGCGCTACAAGAGGAATGGGCCGCGATGCCTCAACAGCTCCTTGACAACCTCGTCCTCAGCATGGACGGACGTTGTAAATCCTGCAACGCAGTCAGGGGTATTCATATCCCCTACTAACGACTGGATTTTTCATGGCAGCCACCTGTCACATGGACGTTTCTGTCTTCTGTCCAGTTGTGCTCGAAGCTACCTTTTCAATAAAGTGCCTTTGTTTCCTTTGGATTCCTTGTTTGGACGGTTTTGCTCACTTGTCCCATATTCTTACATCTTGGGGATCTTATGGTACGATTTGAGTCGATGTGGAGCACTTCTGCACAACGTTACATTCGAAAAACCGTCTCGTCCTTAATTTTTGCACGCCAGTGTAGTATTATTTATTTCTGCAGTAGAATATTTTTCTTTTCTGTCCTGTCTGACTTTGTTCCATTTACCGGCGTGCCTCTTAATAGAAAAGAAGGAGAATTGGTGATTTTTTTTTTCATTTGAGATTTAACGATCACCGTGAGCAACTCAATGGGCTATAAGCAGTCGCCCGTCCCTAATTTACGGCCACTGGTTCCAGGGAAGGGAGTGTGCCAGTGCCGTAAGACAAACACAACATCCATGCCTCACCGGGATTCGAACCCGGACCCCTTTCGGAGGCCATCGCTTAGACCACTGCGGCACCGAGGCGGCGAATCGGTGATTTACAGATGAAGATATTCGGCTATTCCTTGGTGCTTTTCCTCTGGGTTCGAGGGGAACCCCTTGTTAGTGACTTTGGTGAAAATTGGGGGTTTTTTTTGTTTTTGTTTTTTTCGCTGCTTTGTAAGGGAAAGAGAGAGTCCTTTTCCTTTCGTTCTAGGTCTAAATTGGTCGGCAAAATCTTAGGCTCTAATTTTTTGGTTTGCGTCTTTTTTAGGTTTTCTGTTTTATTTCGTCATCTAAATAATAAAGGTAAGCAGCACTTGAAGATAATTATGGGAGATTTCAATGCAAAAATAGGGCACCGGCAACAGAATGAAACTTCAGTAGGTAAATTCGGTCACGGCAACAGAAACCAGCGTGGAAATACTCTCGTTGAGTTTGCAGAGGCAGAAGGGTTTTTCATCTTGAATTCCTTTTTCAAGAAAAAGCCACACAGGAAATGGACATGGAGACATCCAATTGGGACGACAAGTGAAATTGATTTTATTATGTGTAACAAAAAATTCGTCATCGAAGACTGCAGTGTGCTAAACAAGTTCAACACAGGTAGTGACCATAGATTGGTGAGATGTAAGGTGCACCTCAACACTAAACTGGAATGTGGCAAGCTCATAAGACAAACAAAATGTATTGACATAACCAACCTTAAAAAACACCATAATACCTTCAAGTTGGAACTGAAGAACAGGTTCTCTGCTTTAGAAGGCCTAACATCGGAAGAAGTGGACATCTCTGAAGTTAACAGAAAAGTAACCAAAGCTGTTATGGAAACAGCAACAAAATTAGCTGGGTCTAAGAACAAGTTGCATGTAAACAAATTATCAGGAAAAACCAAAATGTTGATGCAAAAAAGAAGAGAGATGAGGACAACTAAAGAAGATGTGACTTCCAAAGTGGAATATATAGAGCTATGCAAGACAGCACGAAAAAGTATCACTGAAGACGTAAGGAAATTCAACTGTGAGCTAGTGAGGAAAGCAATTGAAAACAGTCAAAGCCTAAAGATAGCAAAGGGACATCTCAGTAAGGGAAGAAAACAGATTATGGCTCTGAGAAAAGAAGATGGTTCTATAACAAGAAATAGAGGCGAAATTTTGACAAGAGTGAAAGATTTCTACTCCAAACTATATGAAAGGGATGATACATGTACTCCAGACATCATGAAAGGTACCAGAGTTCTTCCAGTCCTCCCAGCAGAAGTTGCTCATGCAATCAAGAACATGAAGCAGGGGAAAGCTCCAGGAGAAGATGGAATTACTATAGACATCATACAAGAAGCAAGTGGAGAAATTGAAACAGTACTCGCCCAAATTTTCACTCGATGCCTTAATGAAGGGAAGATTCCTGAGGATTGGAACAATGCTACAATGATCCTGCTACATAAAAAAGGTGACATTGAGGATCTCAGGAACTACAGACCTATCAGCCTCCTATCAGTGGTTTATAAAATCTTCACTAAAGTTCTTTCACACCGCTTGAAGGTAACACTGGACATGGCTCAACCGAGAGAACAAGCTGGATTCAGGAGTGGCTACAGCACAATAGATCATATCCACGTACTGAGAGAACTAATTGAAAGAGCGAGGGAATATGAACTTCCATTGTGCATGGCTTTTATCGATTATGAAAAAGCCTTTGATTCGGTGAAACCATCAGCAGTTACCACGGCTCTGAAATCCTGCGGTATTGAAGATGCATACATTAATATTATTAATAACATCTATGAAAATGCAAGTGCAAAGATTCGGCGGTTTGAAAATACAACACACATAAAAATTGGAAAGGGAGTGAGACAAGGTGACACCATATCTCCGAAGCTCTTTAATGCCACATTGGAAAATGTCTTTCAATCACTGAACTGGGAAAACAAAGGGATAAAGATTAATGGAGATTATCTAACCCACCTTCGTTTTGCTGATGACGTAGTCATTTTTGCAACTACCCCATCAGAGCTGCAGAGTATGATCCAGGAACTTGCTGACAAGAGTAAAGAAGTGGGATTAAAAATGAACTTTCAGAAGACAAAAGTGATGTTCAATGCTTTTACAAGAAATGAAGATTTATCGATTGATGGAGAAAAACTGGAGATAACAGATACGTATGTTTATCTTGGACAGCAGATATCAAGTGAGGGTCACATTGATGAAGAAATTAATCGGCGTACAAAACTTGCCTGGAGAGCTTTTGGAAGAAACAGCATAATTTTCAAGAGCAATATGCCATTATGTCTTAAAAGAAAAGTGTTTGATCAATGCATCCTTCCAGTGCTTACGTATGGTGCAGAGACGTGGACCTTAACTAAAAAAGACATACAAAGGCTGCAGACAACTCAAAGAAGCATGGAGAGGTGCATGCTTGGTATAACCAGGAGAGATAAGAAGAGGAACTCGTGGATCCGAAAAATGACGAGAGTGGAAGACATCATGATCAGAGTTAAATCCCTGAAATGGCAATGGGCTGGACATACTGCCAGAAGGACAGACCATAGATGGACAGCCGAAATTTTAGATTGGATTCCAAGGGACAGGAAAAGACCCAGAAAAAGACCACATGGGAGATGGGTGGATGAAATTCGTAAATATGCGGGAGTGACATGGAGGAGACTGGCACAAGACAGACCGTTGTGGAGGAAACTTGGGGAGACCTTCGTCCAGCAGTGGATTGATAATGGTTGACAATGATGATGATGATGATTTATTCGGGGAGTCCTTTTCTTTTTGTTCTAAAATTTTTAGACAAAATTTTAGGCTCTATTTTTTTGGTTTGCGTTTTTTTTTTAATTTTCTGTTTTATTTATTAATTAATTTATTTATTTATTTACTTATTGGGGGAGTCCCTTTTTTTTTTGTTCTAAATCTAAATTTTTAGGCAAAATTTTTGGCTCTATTTTTTTGGTTTGCGTTTTTATTTATTTATTTATTTATTTATTTATTTTGAGGCATTCTAAGCTTACACCCTAATTTTTCCTTTCCTGATGCAATCTTGTGCTAGCTCCTCGCTTGAGCCCCTTCTTTTTTTTTTTTTTTTTTTTTCATTATGAGTTTTTTTAAGGTTTTTCTTTATATGAGTGGGGGTGTCAACTAAATTTTCTCTACTTTATTTAAAGTCCTTTACATTACATTGCATAACTAAAGTAATCTTTCATCTGTTTGGTCCCGTGAAATGGCAAGTATCCGGCAGGTTGCTTAAAATACACCACATGACTTAAAAAAAAAAAAAATAAAAGTCCTCACCAATAAGTGCGCAGATGTTTCTATCTTCACCGTTTGTCGTAGCATGTGCTGCTACTTTATTTCGTAGGGAATATTCGTTAGTTTACCCCAAAAAGTATGTGAACTATTTCTTAATACGTGCGATATGAGAGAGAGGTGTATAGTATAGCATAAAAGCCATTTGCCTGAAATCGAACCCGCATCCTTCTGCTCCTTAGCCGAATGCTTTCCCAATTAAGCTACACCGACGCAGTTTGTCGCTGCCTACTTGACATTTACATCACCTCTTAGGTACAGTGATTTAAGAAAAAAAGTAAAGGCCGATTTTTTTTCTCTGTCTTTATGTAGCCATTTTTTTCTATGATTATTTTTACTCGCAGAGAAAAAAATATATTCGTCACATCATAAAGGTATCAGCAATCACTGGTTACTTATCTGCTTGATGAATTGCTACCCTCCGAAAAATAGAAAAAATCGCCTGATATCAAGACGGAACATGAAAAAAGGGGGGGGGGTTGACAAATTAAGCATGGCATTAATACGTAGTTGCAGTCGATATTCCACTTCGGAGATAAAGCAAAATCGATGTCCTTTGTCCCGAATGAAGAAGCTCGAACGAAACTCTATTAGCAGAGAACAATGAGTGCGAAGTGGGCGGATCCGAAGGCAATAAATTCCCCAACGAGGTTGAATTATGGACTGGAGCAGCAACTCATCGCTTTCTGCAACTGCTGACATGTAATTAGGGATCTCGGCGGGCGACGGACATTGGGAAAATGAAGGGAAAACCGGGCAAGAGCATTGAAATGATGATGAGTTAGTGGGATATTATATATGATTGTGGAGCTGCTGCGGAGAGTTTAAAGCGGCAAGGCATAATGTTGGAGCGAAATGGGCTTTCCGTGTACCCGGGAACGCAGCTCGCTTAACCTCTCGGCGGAACTTTCGAAACTTGTGTTAATGAGTGGCTCTTAGACGTAGCCAAGTGTGTCTATCTACAAATAGATCATGCCTGCGAAATCTCTGCTTAGGACAGTCGCTATTATCCGCTTTTAAAATATGAATGCGCTGGTATTTACTTTGAAAGAGTAATTGCTCGTGTTATGCACAACCGGTACCTCCAGGCATGATTAATGTACTTGGATAAACTAGAAACCGAGTAATTAAACCAACGGAACTCCTCTCTGTCGTATCTCGTTCAGAACTTTAGATAATGCTCAGCACATATTTATCTTCTCACCGTTCATTTTTAAAGTACGAAGTCTATGCATTCAAATAGACTGGAATGCCCAAGATACTCCGGGGATGTCACAAGAACAAATGGACTGCGAAGCGTTTTAAGAAAAATGGCATCTCGGTAATGAAAGAATAAATGCTGAAGAATACAGTGCCCGAATAAATTACGTATTAACTTACAATTATGAGAACAAACAAGAAGGAAGTGATATGGGTGGAACGTAGAGAATTGTTGACGGTTTTGCTGCTTGCGTCAATGCGTCCCTTAGGGGCGCAGCCACGAAGTGTGTCCACCGGCACACTTCGTGGCTGGTGATACGGGTCACGGGTCAACGTATCACCGGGTCGACAATTTCTTGCTGGTCAAACGGGTCGGGTCAAGATGTTCCTGACCCGATTTCGACCCGGTTTTACTTTCGAAAAAAAAAATATTTCGAAAAGCCCTTCAGAGGTCTTTGAACTAATGCTTCAGAGTATGATCCAGGAACTTGCTGAGAAGGGTAAAGAAATGGGATTAAAAATGAACTTTCGGAAGACAAAACTGAAATACAATGCTTTTACAAATGATGAAGATTTATCAATTGATGTGGGGAAAGCTGGAGATAATCAATTCCTACATTTACCTTGGGCAGCAGATATCAAGCGAGGGTCACACTGATGAAAAAAATAAGTGGCGTAAAAAATTTGGTTGGAGACCTTTTGGAAGAAGCAGTACAATTTTTAAGAGCAATGCGTCATTATGTCTTAAAAGAAAAGTGTTTAATCAATGTATCCTTCCAGTGTTTACGTACGGAGCAGAGACGTGGGCCTTAACTAAAAAAGACATACAAAGACTGCAGATGACTTAAAGAAGCACAGAGAGATGCATGCTTGGTGTAACCAAGAAAGATAAAAAGAGGAACTCGTGGATAAGGAAAATGACAAGAGTGGAAGACATCATGATAACAGTAAAATCCCTGAAATGGCAATGGGCTGGACATGTTGCCAGAAGAATGGACCACTGATGGAAAACCAAAATTTTAGACTGGATTCCAAGGGACAGGAAAAGACCCAGAAAAAGACCACATGGGAGATGGGTGGATGGTAGGGAATGGCCCAAGACAGTCCGTTATTGAAGAAACATGGTGAGACCTTCATCCAGCAGTGGATTGATAATGATTGACTATCATGATGATGATGATGATATGCCGTACAACTCCAATTATCCGGATTAATAGGGACCAGGGCTGATCCGGATATTTAAAAATCCGGATAATTGGATTTTCTATTGAAATCGGATACAAAAAGGTAAATGGTAAACACATTTAAAAAAGCAAACAAACTATTAATATATATATTTATATCTGTATGTACATTTATATTTAAAAGCAGTCCGTTATTTTCTTCTGTTTCGAGGAGCTACATCGCTTCTCAGCTGCCAAGTCGCGAACTCTTTTAACATGAAACAGCTGGAAAGCGTCGTACTCTTCCTGATTCTCTGTCCACACTAATGCTAGCTCCAAATCATGAAATGCATCAATGTGAGAAGGCAGGTTTCTCTCATTTTCACTTTCCCCTTCCGATGCATCCACGTTTAAGGAGCTGTCTACAATTTCGTCGTCAGTCATGATTTGGTAGCCAGGATCAGCAGAGTCAGATGTTAGCCATTCTTTCACATCTTCCACCTCACATTGAGATGAACCAGGAATTTGGGTGGCGATATTCGCTAGTTCATTAATACTTGTGATTTCTGATTCTACATCACTTTCACTTTCTATGTCACTCATGATTCCCCCCCAAGCTCTCTTCATTGCTATTGGTTTGAGTTGATTCCAAGCATCTGCAGCCATGTAAGCACATTCCTTCAAGTCTATACGCTTATAGAAATCCATACGTTGATCTTTGTCATCGGAGAGAAGTTTACGCAGGAGTGTTTTTTCTGTATTGGCGTTTCATACACTCGATAATGCCCTGGTCCATTGGCTGCAAGAGGCTTGTTACACTTGGTGTAGGAAGACAACCGAAAACTTTTCATTCTCTCGTTCTAAACTTTCAGGAGACGCGTGAGATGGAGCATTATCTAAGAGCAGCAAAACCTTCCTTTCTCTACCGATATTCTACTTAAATATTTTGACTTGTGGAACAAAACAGGTGTCGCACCACTGCAGAAACACGTTACAGTTCATTCACCCTTGCTGTTGATTCATGTACACCACGAGAAGGTTTTTAACGTTCTTGAAGGCCCTGGGTTTCATTGATTCTCCAATCACAAGCAGTGGAAGCTTGTGAGTTCCTGTTGAATTTGCGCAAGTCAACACAGTGACCCGATCTTTGCTTATTTCATGACCTGGTGCCATAAGTTCCTTCTTTGAGGCCAGAGTTTTTTCAGGCAGAGCTTTCCAGTAAAGGCCAGATTCATCCGCATTTTTGATAAAATCTTTGTCGAATTGTCTTGCAAACTTTATTGTGAATTCTAAAACACACGTATCTGCGGAATTCGCGCTGCAGATATCTTTTCGCCGTGAATTTCGAGCTCACGAATTCTGTGCCTTTCTTTAAAGTTTCTGAGCCCACCTTGACTTGCCTTGAATTGTGGATCTCCACCTAATTTTTCATTACACATTAAGGATTTTTCTGAAAGTACAGGTACTGATGTGGGCTGGCCTTGAGAACGTTTCTGTAGAAACCAGTTATAAACCGCATCCTCAACTTTTATCATTTACAGGTCTTTTCATAGATTTTATCGATGAACATCCTTCTTCATTTAAAATTTTTGAAACGAACGTTTTTAACCCTTTAACGACCATAACGCCCAAAACGCCCGTGCACACAAAATGACCATATAGCTGTCCGAAACGCCTTTCTAAAGTGAGTCAGATTTCTTACCTTTACCTGTTCTTAAAATTTGCACGGCCTATGAGGGATAATCAGTGGTCACATTCAGTCATCATTATTGCTACTAAACAAGGAAGTGAACCAACAGACAGTTTTGGGCGTTATGGTATTTAGAGTTATACAAAATTTTAGGGTCATGGTCGTTAAAGGGTTAATGAATCGGCATTTTTTTATATCTGAGATTGTTGAAGTTCCAACACCATACTCATCCATCAGCTTCTTTCCAGATTCTCCTTTCCCTAGACGATCAACGATTATCATTTTCTTCTTCACTGTTAACATCACACGTTTTCTTCTTGGCTCCATCACTCAGCCAAAATTTAATGAATTTTAAAACGGCACACTACAGCTCATAATGAAAGCATAAGTCAAACTGAGGATTTCCGCCGTTAGTTGACCCAAGAAAGGGTGACTAAAAGGGAAAGATCCATTTTTCGGAGAGAAGAACAGCATAAGCACACCTGTCAACCCTGTGCTAAATTGGGCTATAGTACTACCGTTGCTATGGTGATGTAAACATCTGACTTCCGGTAAAAAGGTCTTAACTTAGGCGCAATATAAGCTGTGCACGTGTCTGTTTACGAGGAAGTTTGTTTTTTTTTTTTTTTGAGGTTTTACGACCAAAGTGAGCAACTGAATGGGCAATAAGCAATCGCCCGTCCCTAATTTAGGGTCAATGGTTCCAGAGAAAGGAAAGAGCCAATGCCGTAAGACAAACACAACATCCACGCCTCACCGGGATTCGAACCCGGACCCCTTTCGAACGAATGATCAGAGGCCATCGCTTAGACCACTGCGCCGGGCAAGAGTTTGTTGTTTAGAGGTGAGTAGGATTTCCAAGATTTCATTCCGAGAGCCGCGGCTGCTAAGTTTTTTGCGTTGTTCCTGAAAATTGATCCGGATAACCAGATATCCGTATAATCTTACAATTGCAATGTATTCGATTTTATAGTTCGAAGCAGATTTGTCAGGGTCGGATCCGGGTCAGGTCCAATTATGTGACGGCCAGGTCCGGATCCGGGTCAGGTCCAATTATGTGACGGCCAGGTCCGGTTCGGGTCCAATTTTGCGACGGCCGGGTCGAATAAAGTTTGACCCATTTCCAACTCTGCCCACAGGATTTGAGCCCCCCTCAGGAGCATTATTTTGCTCCCTTCTTCGTTCATAAAACTGATCAAATTTAACGCCAAGTAGAGCAACCCAGAATTCACCGAAACAAATATTAAAAAAAAAAATTATCCGCATCGCTCCAGTATTAAAAGTGTTCTTTTAGAAGTTCATAGGGCTCTGTACTAGGGCCAATGTTATTTTTAATTTACGTTAATGATATTTTTTATGTTCGTTTCAGTGGGTATACGCTCCTTTTTGCTGATGACACGAATATTCTTTTTTTTTTTTTCGGTCATACGGTGTCTGACTTGATACCTCGTGCTAACTACGCTTTACAGGAACATCAGACTTGGTTTCCTTATAATTTTTTATCTCTTAATATTACAAAAATTGTATGAATTTTTTTCCTTGTCGAAAGGCTCGACAAGGAAAAAATTTTTTTTTCCTTGTAGAAAACACTGAAAGCTTGTCCGGAAGTGAAGTGATTCTAAATGAATAATGAATTCCTTTGGCTTTTCAAGAAAAGGTAAGGCTTTTAGGAGTTTTCTTTCAGGAGAATCTAACGTGCGATGACCATATTGAAGTTATTCCGCAGGAGCTGAGATCGCGAATAGGAAGGAGTTCTATTAGGGGTATGCAAAAGGTTTAAGAAGAAGGGAGACAGGAACAATCACGAAACAGTACACATTTTTTCAACGAAATATTGTCCGTTAGCATCAATGACCTTTTGCCATTTTTCAGGCAACAGATGAATGCCCCTGTGATAGAAGGATTCGGGTTTGTCGCTGAAGAATGCAGTGACGAAATTTTCCATCTCTGGAACTGTGGTGAACCACTGTTGGGCTAGGGCATGTTGCATAGAGCAAAACAGATGAAAGTCTGAGGGTGCAATGTCCGAGGAGTAAGCCGGGAGAGGTAAAACCTTCGAATGTAATTGTTCAAGTTTTGATTTCGTGGTCTGTCATTATCGTAATTACTTAGAGGCGTGCTGTCTCCGTACGATATCATCGAACCAACATCTCTGACTGTACAATAAAAAACTTTATTTACAATAAAAGACATGATTTTAAAATATTTAAAAAAAAAAAAAAAAAATGGCAAGATCTTTCGGGGCTACAATAGCACCCGTCCTCAGGCCACCCAACAGTGCCACAAAGCATAGGGAAGTGCTGCAATATATAACCAGTCTCCCCGCGAGACCCACAATACATTTGTTCAAAACCGCAGGTGATGCCAATTGAGAAAAAACAGCAGAACAAAAGTAATATGTACAAATGATATAATCGATTAAGTAAGGTCCTCTTCTTCAGTTTTTTGAATGGGAGAAGTAATTATTTTTCTCCATTGTCTAGGAACAAAAACAGGTAAGTCCAAGTTACAACAGGTATTACCATAAGAGATTATATACAGACTCTCGGTAAAAAAGACGGTTTGTTTGCTTACATTGGAGGAGAGTGTAACAGAATTACTGGTCAGCGGCCTTTACGTGTCCATGGGCGTTTTCACTCGATTGCGGCGTTCAGTTTCATCAACTGATCTCTATATCGTTGTGCAGTGAATGTTTCGTCCGGTTTCAACAGTTCGAAGTACAGCACTCCATGCATATCTCACCACACATCACAACAGCACCTTTTCCCCGTAAATATGCTGTTTTGCAGTGGATGTTGATGGCTACCTATGAAAAGAGTATCTTTTCTTCCCAAAATAATGCATAATTTCACAGCTAGGGATCGCCAATGTCCAATCTTTTTTTTTTTTTTTTTTTTTTCAAAATCTCTGCTTCTACGTGTGCAATTTAAGAAAAATCTTTCAAGACCAGATGCCATTTTCCTTGTGGAATACTTTAGGTTTGTGTTTGAGGAGTTTTATAGTTCATAGTTCTGTCGCTTGGTGTTGTTTGTTTACTTCTGTTTGCAGCTGTATCGCTGCTTCTAAAAGTCCTACTGAGAAATTTCTTTTTTACTGTATGCCATTCACTACAATAAAGATGGGGAGCGTTATCCTCTTTAAATAATCATAGCTTCTCTGCTAGAGGGCGTAAAGGTCAAAACCTTTTTCTCGCTATCTCTGCTTCCGGGAAAAGTATTTGAAAAGTTATTTTTTCCTTAGCATAGTTTTTGCCATTAATCCTATTTTCAGCTTTTCCATTATGCTAAATTTTTCCGCTAGAAGACGTAGAGTTATATCATGTTTCCGTGTATATTTCTTCTTTCACGCAGATCCCATTTAAGGGGCGGGGGCTAAGGGGCTGCAACCCCTGGCGCTACATTTTCAAGGCGCCCCGAAATTATGCAGGATGCCTGTAAAAAAAAAACTGTAAGAAACTACTTTGTGAATTGTTTTTCTATTTCTTTCCACATTTTAGGAATCCCCCAAAAATATAGTTGCCCCCAGACCATCCTGAAATCTTTCGAAAACATTAAAGAAGTATTTTTGTACGCATCTGTAATTGGGGGAAATTTCCACACGTTAAGAATTAGTTTAAATCGTGCTATTTGGATCATTCATATTATTTTGCCCACTATAATTTCAACAAGCTGAACCCAACCCGCGGGGGGGGTGGTGGTGGTTTAAAGCTGAACTGAACTAGTATCCGTTTCTGAACTATGCATTTTTACATTTTCTTGCTGCCACTGATTTGTTCATGAATCATGTGATACACATTTTAATACGGCAGGGATATTTTTCTGGCTTCCTCATCATATTTTGGGAAAGTTTTCTTCCGGGTATTTGCATTCATCCACCCATAGGGAAATCGTAAATGTGTCATTAATATTGGGGCCTCAAAATACTGTCCAGATCCCGGGCCTCCTGTCTCCTTAAATGTGCTGTGCTTTCAAGTGTTCGATTTGGAAATCTCTTTGTCTGTGATACCTTCCTTCTGCTATGAGAAACATTTTGTGCGCCATTTTTTAATGTTCGCAGCATACTTTTTAGCCCCTGGTGGAAGTAATTAGCTGTTTCTATCTCTGGATGTTCTATCGATTGTTTTGTTTTCTTACCGGTTTAATAATTTTGATAAATTTTATTCGCCTCGGAAAAGATTCAAAAGACGTGCTCATTACAACCGAATATTTTTTATGAATAATCACGAATGTTTAGCTTAACCAGAATCAATAATTTCCAATACTGTATTGGGTTGAGGCATAAGTTCATGCCGTTTTATTTGACGAGTGTTTCCCAGGTCAGTTGGCCAGTTGTATATCAAAATGTAGCCAGTAATATCGTGTATCTAAATCTCATTGCGTTGTGAGATTGTGGTTTGCGGCTAACGGGGGTTTTTTGGTTTCTCGTCGGGAAGTATGGAGTGTCGAGAGGAATGAACATTTCCGACATCTGCTCCTCTACGAGTTTAACAAGAGATCCACAGCCGCCGTGGCTACTCGACAAATGTGTGCTGTGTGTGGGGAGGATGCTATTGCTCCGAGGACAGCCCGCAAATAGTTTGAGCGGTTCCGAGATGGCAATACTGACCTCAACGACTCTCCACGCTCAGGTCGTCCATCTCACTTTGATGAGGATCGTTTGAACCATCTCATCCACTTGGATCCGCGCCAGACCACACGCGAAGGGGCCACTGAGATTGACTGTGATCAGGCCACCGTATTGCGACACTTGGAACGCATGGGAATGGTCCAGAAATTCGGGTCTTGGGTGCCTCACACTCTCACCGAAGACAACAAAAATCAGCGTGTTTCCATATGTGGTTCCTTGCTCGCCCGTTATCGCGAATGTTCTCAGCAACACAAACCCTTTCTGTCACGAATTTATTACTGGAGACGAAAAGTGGTGCCTGTACGTAAATTTTAGGCATCGGAGGGAGTGGTTAAGCCCAAACATGACGCCCACACCACTTTCAAAACATTACCTTCATCCTGCGAAGATCATGTTATTTGTCTGATGGGGACATGGAAGGCATTATTCACTGGGAAATGCTTCCGAGGAATCGGACCATCAACGCTACACTCTATTGTGAGCAACTCCGCCGTGTGGAGAGAGCAATGCAGCAGAAACGGCCACATCGGCGCCATGGTGTCGTTCTCCAACATGATAACGCACGCCCTCACAGTGCCAACATGACCAAAATGGCCATTCAGGACATGGAATGGAAGATCCTTCCACATCCGACCTATTCCCCAGATGTCGCCCCTTTAGACTATCACCTGTTCCGTTCCGATCTCTGTCGAATGCACTCCGTTACACAGCGTTCAACAATGATGTTGATCTCCAGAATTTCCTTGATGATTTCTTTGCAGCAAAACCTGCACGTTTTTTCAAGAATGGCATTGCAGACCTATCCAAACGTTGGGACACCATCTTAAATAATGGGGGGGGATACATAGTTGATTGATTCCGTTTTCCCTTCTGATGTAATACATTCCTGTAGTGCGGTGAAAACAACGGCATGAACTTATGCATCTACCCAATAATTGCTTAATAATGGAGACAGATAAAAAGCACTTTCAATATGGAAGTATAGATACCGTGGTTTGTGATTCTCCTTAACAAAACCTTCAACATTCTGCCAAGGAATTACAGTATAAACTTAATAAAAAAATGGACTAGGAATTCTGGAAATGAGAAATTAAGTTACCGTGTTTGTGCCACATGATTTACCTTACGTAATAAGTTTTCCCCAGGAAAAAATTGTCTCCCACCCCAGCATAAAAATTCGGAAGAAAAATGGTCTTAAGTGCGCGTTTATTCGCTTTTGTTCCCTTCGTATTCCAATTACGCATCCGATGGCACCTAGCTTTTTTTTTTTTTTTCTGTTTCCAAAAAAAAAAAAAAAAAAAAAGGAAAATAAAGAGGAAATCATATTCCACGGCGCTTTTTCGTTTTCCTCGCATTTCTTTATTTCTGAACAAAGCACTTGAGACAAATGGTAACGAAGAATCCTTCATATCACGGGATAAGCATGGGCAGATCCTTAATGTAATGTGCGCAGATTTAAAATGAAACAAACAAAATGCAAGAAAAATTAAAGAACAGTTTTTCTTCAAAAGGTTGTGCTGCTTCTCTGCGAAAGCGATTTCCATTCCACGCGATACTTCCTCTTTCTCTATCTTTATTTTTTTTTCTTCTCATTTTACTAAACCTTATTACATATCTCTCTTAAATAACCTTTCGGCCCTTTCATTAAGTTTTTCGAAATGTCATGCAGCGATAAGCCTGTTTCTAGAGCGACATATTCAAAAGGAACTCCTGCTGCTGCTCTTATTGTTGGAGAACGTGCGTCGTGAGACAGAAGACCTTGATGAAGTTAGAACTGACAAAGCCCGGATGCTTCGCTTATCCATTTTCCTCCTTGCTCTTCCTCAAGATGGAGGAGGGGAAAAAAAAAGAAAGAATGAGGAAAACGCTCGCTGAAAGAATGTGCCTCAGCGCTGCTTCCAACAATACATTTCAAATTAAACAAACACAAGACAAGAAAATAAACGTAATAATAAGAGAAAAAACGACTCCACAAGTACGTGTTTTATAAATAGTTTTGAAAGATTCTCCACGGAAAAAAGTAATGCCTTTACTGATTAGAAGCCGAAACAGAATAAGAAATTGTGTTTCATCTCTTTGCACGACACGCGGTTTTAGTAATTCTAGCTTTCGAGAAATTAAATATTCATTCTCCCCTGCATGTCGTTGAGGAAACGAGAATTCGCGCGAAATCCCAAGGGTATGGAGCCTGAAAATGGAGAAAGCGCGGGGAAATCAATAATTCACTGCATTATTTCTTGTTTTCATCTAAGAGTGATAAGACATTTCGGCTCATAAGATGAATTGCCTTCTTTCACTTTCAACATGCACTCATAAACCATGTATCATTTTTCTAAATAATATGGCAGCAGCTTTCAAATTCACGCGCTCAGAGATTATATTCTGTGCAGTGTTTGCGGACGCAATGCGATGAAATTATCTAGATCACATGCTAGTTGTAGTCGCAGTTCGTATTTGACGTCACATGTCTTGATACAGTTAGTCCCCGGATACACAAGGCTCTACGTCTCCTGGGTATATAGCGACGACGTCACTGAATACGCGTGTAAAAATTTTATACATTGCGTTTGCATGAAATGTATAAAATATATAAAAACATGTAAAACGTATGACGCTAGCGCAATATTCCCTCTAAGTGGCTGTGGGCAATGCGATCCTAACACAATGAGCTGGGCGGGCATCAAAACCACTTGGGCAAAAAATTATATTTTCTCAGCTTCTCGTTCTAATGCAATAGAAGTTGGAACTTGGATTGGGACCCTTATTTTTACTAATCCCCTCCCCACATTTTTATCACCGTTGTTTTCGGAATTGATTTTAAATAAATTAAAAAAAACACTTAATTAATTAATTTTTTTAGTTTATAAAAAGTGAGAAGCTCAAACTTACTTATGGAATAAAAACACTGGAAATTAGGAAAAGCATGTTTACGCATAACACACAGTTTCTTTACATATCAAAATACTAAGGAGAGTAAGAAACAAAATAACACCTAAAAGCAAAATAATTAGTTCAAATAGAACAAGTGCAAAATCGTTCTGATCTGACAGTCCTTTCAAAGAATAAATATCCTCTCAATTTTTTCCTCCAAACCGAAGACTCGACCGTGGTAATTTTGAACTCCACCATCTTTGAGAGTACTCGAAAAATATTGCTTACCATTTATGAGACTCAATGTCTGTTTCTTTCTCGGCGTGGAAAAATCACTAATTCGCATTCTCGCGTTCACTATCTGCTTGCAAGAAGCCTTTGAAAATGAAGAGGACAATGAGACGAACTTAGAAGGAGGGAGGCGAACGGCATTTAAGAAAAATGTTGTTTGGACTTTTGAGAGCTTGTATTTTATTTATTTATTATTCTTGCAGGTAATTTATTTTCTATTTATGAAAATTAATTAGGGATTCGGAAATTTCAATCTAAAATGCCTACTGCGCGGAAGAAGTTAAGTAGCTGCGCGGCCGCGCGCGCAGCTTAGACGGAGCATTGCACTAGCGATCCAGGGCATTCTCGGTGGCGCAGCGGTCTAAGCGCTGGCTTCGGCCCATTCCTCCGATAGGGTCCGGGTTCGAATCCCTTGAGACATGGCTGTTGTGTTTGTCTCACGGCACTGGCTCTCTCCCTATCCTGGAACCAGTGGCCCAAAATTAGGGACGTGCGACTGCTTTATAAGTCCATCGAGTTGCTCACGGTGGTCGCTAACCCCCTTCACACACACACACGCACACACACACAGACGATCAATGGCGAAGCGTGCTGTTATCCAGTGTTGCCACTAGAAAGAAATTTAATTAAATATGTATAATTTATTCGATTACGAAAGTGTAATGCAGTGCAAATTACTTATTAAGTCATTCGCTTCAAATTGCCCGTCGAAAGATATCGCGCAACGGGCTGTTATGTTGAGGAGCAGACTGTGAAGCCACTGGCAAGAGGCAAGGTGAGCTGTTTCCACTTCCAGTAGTGGTTACGGATCACTGAGAGTTCTCTTCACTGCGCCTGCGCGCTGATCCATAGAGATCGCACGAGCTCTTCCAGTCTCGCCCCCGCAGAGCATAATTTGGTTGGCATCACTCTCGTATATGGTTACACCATGTGTTTTTAGGTTTTGAATCGTGTTTTTTTTTTTTTTTTCAGTTTAGTATTTTTCTTGCGTATGGTTTACGAGCTACAAATGCATGTTAATAACTAATTTATTGTTACTTAGCAAATTATTTTTTTTTATTTCTATTTTCAAGCTGTGAACTTCATTAAAAAACAACTATTGGGTTGGCCAAAAAGTAATTGCGTTTTTTTCCCGTGCAAATGAAATGGGAATTTTGAATGGGAAGGAAAAACTTTAGTCAACAACATATTGTCCATTTTGTTGGATGACCTTTTGCCATCTCGCAGGCAAGTTCATGATTCCGCGTTCACAAAAGTTTTTTTTTTTCTTTTCGTCTAAAAAAAAAAAAATCCAAGAACGATTTGTTAGCCTCATCAGCAATGAAGATTTTGCCATTCGCAACGAACGAAACAAATGGTAGTCTGGTGGTGCCATGTCCAGCGAATATGGTGGATGTGATAACACGTCCCATCCAAGCTGCAACAATTTTGGACGAGTAACCAAACTTGTATGTGGTCTTGCGTTATCATGGTAAAACACAATACCTTTGCGATTCACCAATTCTAGAAGCTTCTGTTTGACTGCATCACTTAATTTATCCAGCTGGCGGCAGTACACGTCCGAATTAATGGTTTGGTTTCTTAGAAGCAATTCAAAATACACAATACCTTTGAAATTCCACCAGACTAACAGCATAACCTTCTTTTGGTGCATATCTGCTTTTCAAGATGCTTTGAGCAGGTTCATCACGCTTGCTCCACGATCTTTTTCGTTCGACGTTGTTGTAGACGATCCATTTTTCATCGCCTGTTATCATACATTTCAAAAATGGATCGTTTAAAAAATTCCATTTTCAATCCTCATATTCAAGTTTAAATGGGTAAGTTGTGAAAATTTTTATGCTACTTTAAAATTAACTAAAATGTGTTTTCTGAATCTATGCAACATTTTTAATCGCTAAAGTCTTACAAAACCCAATCAGAGACTTCCCGTTTAAGAAGTTTTTCCTCTTAAGAAGTTTTCATCGCTTCGTCCCAACGAAAACTTCTTAAGCGGGATCCAGTGTATATCTTTTTCTATTGATGAGCTTTCTGACAGAAAATATGACGCAAGGCTGGCGGTACTATTTGCTCTCGAGCAAGCATACGTGCTGTGAAAATCTCCAGGAGCTATTCCGTGGTGCATAATCATTTTGCGAATCACATTCGTTAGCTTTGTTGCGCTAATCGTATTAATTATTTTATCATTTTTTTTTCGCTATTCAGTTGAAACATATCCAGAAAAGAAATGAAAGATATTCAGAAAAGAGGCGAAAGATATTCAGAAAACAGACAGATACTATAAATTGTTCGTAATTTCTACGAATATTTAGGACTAACTGGTGAACTACGGTAATTCTGCAAAAACTAGGGATTTTCGTTCTTTATGTACTTAAAAGTAACACAAAAGTACTTAAAAATGACAATTACTTTTTTACAATAAGACGATCGTTTCTTTCTTACATCTTTGGACTACGTGTGAACCGCTGCTTTTCTGTTGGAGATTACGCTTCACGATTAACATTACAGGTGCGAATTATAAAAGGGTCTTCTTTTTTTTTGCGAATTTCATAGTCTGCGACACACTGACGCGGATTATGCGAAGGAAAAACTTGTTTTTCTCAGAATTTCATGTTCTACAGATTATATATATGCCACCGCGGATTACACGTCGATTTTTTTTTCACGGCCTGTGGATTATACGCCGCCGCGAATCTTAGGAACAATTTTTTTCTTTCGAATTTTATTGTCTGTAGATTATGCGAAGGAAAATACGGTACTTTGAATTAATATGTACAAAATGACTCCCTCAAATAGTGTTTTAACGAAATCAAAATCTAGAACTTTAATTTTTTTTTTTTTTTTTTTTTGTTAGAGCAACCACTGGAAGGATGGGAGAAGAAAATTACGAACCAAATTGAAACTTTATTTTGCAATAAATGGTTTGGGTAAAAAGAAAAACAAATGACAAATATAGTTTATCATGCCTCCATATAGTTGAATTAACAAAATATAGCCAACGAAATAGTTTTGTTTTGCCAACGAAATAATTTTGTTTTGCCAACAAAACAATTCTGATGGAGTTTTGCTAAAGCAACAAAATAAATCGATAAAACAGCTCAACAAAATTTATTTGTTGTTTGAAACAAACTGTTTTTCTCAGTGCACTGTTGTTCCAGCATCATCATCGCACATGTTTTTATTCATGCATTATCGTTTAAAATTTGACTTCGTTAAACCTGGCTCCTAAGATCTGGAACATATTTGTGCAGCCCTGCTAATAAGATTACGATCCTTAACTTCCGAATCTGGCCATTTACGACCTCAAAGCAATGGGCCCGAAATTCGAAGAATTTTCGAGGCAATACCCACATTCTCGATGAACACATTTTCTGTACCACACTGTAAAAAACTTTTCTGCAATTTTTGAGCCACTTTCCGTCATTCGTTTTGGGAATTCACAAAGCGTATTTATGGTACAAGCTTTTTCGTGAAATGGCGGAAAGAAACCCGAATTTCACGGATTTTTCGTAACACGGAAAAATTCTGAATTTCCAGAAACATTTCCGCGGGTTCTTTCTTATATTGGCGGTAAATTCCGTTTTAGAGATGTGTCAATGGAAAATTCTGAATTTTCAGAAACCTTTCCGCAACTCCTTTCGTATATTAACGGAAAAAACTCCGTTCTCATTTTTTTCGTATCGGTATGACGAGAAATTACTGCTAATTGGAGCGATTGGTGAGAATACTTGAAGTTTTATCAACTTTTAAACTTCAATCGTTGTCGAATTTTGAAGTTCCGTAGCGAGATTGGATATTGTAGATAGCATATCGCATGAATTTTGCTTATTGTGGCACAAGGTATATCTTCTCCTCTCACCCATTCTGTTCACCAGCTATCTACTGTATTGTACACTGCTGGCCACCCAAAATGCAACACCAAGAAGGACACGAGATAGCAAAGCCAGATTTACTGGACACATAGCAACAGATACAAAGATGAAACGATTGAGTTTACAGTCCCGTGCGACTTGCGGAACACGCAGGCATCAATAGTTCGTGTGGCCCCTATGGCTGGCAATAACGGCTGCTACACGCCACGGCATCGAACGAAAGAGGCTTTGGATGTGGGCTTGGTGTATGTCGGTCCAGGCTGCTTCCACACGTTGCCACAGTTCATCAGGCGTAGCCGCGGGTGGTGCTTCCGGGCCACTCGGTTGCCGATCAGCGACTAGGCGTGTTCGATGGGCGACATATCAGGAGAACAGGCGGGCCACGGCAGCAGTGACACCTGGTGGGCCGCGAAGAATTGTTGCACGATGCGTGCCACGTGCGGGCGCGCATTGTCCTGTTGAAACGTGGCCGCTGGAAGGTCCTGCAGGTAAGGGAGGACTACAGGCTCCAAAACGTCGGAGATGTAGCTGTGGTTTTTTAGTGTACTGGCGATGCATACCAGAGGAGTGCGGGTGTCATATCCAATTGCGCCCCAAACCATAATGCCAGGCGACGGACCGGTATCGTGATGCGTAATGCAGGCATCATACAGTCTCTCGCCGCGGTGCTGCCACATGCGGATCCGACCATCATAGTGTTGCAGGCAGAAGCGGAATTCGGCGGAGAAGACAATGTCGTACCATTCCGTAGTCCAGGTGCGGCGTTCAACGGCCCACTGCCGCCGCACTCGTCAATGGTAATTGGAGCAATGGGCGCCGTGCGACAAGTCCCCGCTCCTGCAGACGACGTCGAACGGTACGTGCCTACACAGGTTGTTGCGCAACACACCCTAATTCCTACGCTAACGTTCGTGATTGGCGGTGCGAGCCGTCAATGCCCGCCGCACAACATGCCGGTCCTCTCGTACGGTGGAGGGCCGCGGCTATCCCTCACGTAAGTCCGTCCGTCCCTCCTACACACCGAATCCATACTCGTCTCACTGTGACTGGATGTCTTCCCACACGGACTCGATGTCTCGGTACGATAAACCGCTGTCGCGATAAGCCACTATTCGTCCTCTGTCGAACTCCGAAACGTGCTGGAATGACTGCCGTATTCTGCGACGAGGCATCAGGAAGCTTCCCACGCACAGGTCCGGCAGCACAACACACTTCCACTACTTACACCCCGCCTTCTGTGCATCATTCTTATAGTGCTTCTCGGTGGCGTGCCGGGCGCACATGATTTGCATATGCCCTGCAATGCTGATCGTTTGCATGTCCTCTCGCGGGCGACGCATGCTGCGAATTTTAGGCCAATCGGCTGCTTCCTTCTTGGTGTTGCATTTTGGGTGGCCAGCAGTATATATTGTGTTACTGTAAGAAACATGGTACTTAACTTATGTACAGATGATAATGCGATGATATCAGTCTTTGGACAACTTAAGACAACCTATTATAGCTATCAAGAGTAAATTTTATATTTAGGAGTTTTTTGGGGTTTTTTTGTGAAATAATACTATAAAAAAGTACATTTCACCTTTTTTTAAGATAACTGAATGTCATTGTTAGTTTAAAAAATCAAGTTGCAAAGCATTTTGTTGCTTCGAAAAATAACGATGAAAAATGCTTAATTTGTGAGAAGTCTTCCTACAGAAAAAAAAATATTGCAAATCTTATTACAAAAATAATAAGCAACAGAAAATAAAATGGCTAAATTATTAATGACAAAAAAATCATTGTCGCGCATTTTGTTTTACGATGTATATGACTCGGATTTCCGAGCATTCGTCGTCCAGTAGTTAAAGGCGTGGGTTACCTAGTGAACCAACTCAAACGACGGGGGTTCTGTCCTGGTTGCTGCGGTAGGATTACCTGAGGTGAGGGCTGAAAAATGCAGGTTCGTCCATTTTGCGGTATTTCAGTTTAAATACAGAAACACCTGAAAGGGGTTTTTCTGAAATAAAGAAACTTTCTGACTACGGGAAATCTGTGAAAATACGGATGCTAAAATAAACGGGCACTTTTAAACATGGAGATTCCGTTAAAAGGCGGACACCTACTGGCAATTTTTCTGCACGTTATTTTCATAAATTTTCCGGGAATTCACACCACTTATTTTTACAGTGCAGATCCGCCCCAGTCATTGTTTAGCATCAGTAGCGTGACGTAAATTTTATGTGCAGGCATGAAAGAAAGAAAGAAAAATTATTGTGCGATCTTTTCTTTTATTTATGAATTCTTCCGTTCGTAACGGCTTCGACCTCAACGTATTTTCAATTGCCATTAAAGGAAGTCTAGATAATCTGCCTTGTCCTTTAGTTCTTAAGAATGAATAATTTATTCATTCTCTTAAGAGCGGAAAACATCTTTACGGAAGCCGCGAGAAACGACCACAATTAAAAGCCACGGGTTATTTAACTCCGTCAAGCGTTTGTGCAGACCGATTTCATGCAAAGCTTTGAATTATTTTCTGAGGCTTTTGCTGATTAATTCATGGAAGAGGTAAAGAACATTTAATTCACCTTTTAATCTAGCGGCAGCGAGTGGGATATGTTTCTTTCAGAGAATTATGTTCTTTTTGGGAAACTTGAGCTGGAAGAACTTGGCCTTTTGTGGATTAATGAGCTCCACAAATTTCCTTTTATTGAATGATATAAATCTTCTCTTCATCTGTCCTCAAATAGTGTCAATTACTTCCGCAAGTAGACCGCTTCTAGGAATCCGAAGAAGCCGTTTGCAGAGGGAGCCTAAACTTTTTGCAACGAGGGCTGAGAAATAGTGGAGCACAAGGATTCACATTCTTCTAGATATTTTTTATACGAAACACGTCTTTTGTAAAAAAACGTACGTGCTTATAGCATCACTTTGTCCGTCCGTCTGTGGCCACCACATTTCTGCAACTATTAGCCAGATTTGAAAAATTCTTCATTGGGGAAGCCCGAAATATGACAATGATGATTCTTGTTTCTCGGTTCTTTTAAGTTGCAAAGGTTTTCCGCTAGAGGGCGTAAATGCAGATGCTATGGGATTCAAAATACGTTTTATTCCATAGCTTTGCTTCTAAATATCCGTTTGAAAGATTTTTTTCTTCAATTGTGTTTATTACAACACCATTTTGAGCATCGCTTATTTTACAAGTGCTGCGCAATTTTTCCGCTAGAAGGCGTTAGGCAAATAGCGATTTCTCCAATATATTTGTATCTAAAAGCCCGATCTGCCATTCCCCCCCCCCCATCGGATAGTTTCTGGTGGAAAATGTGGAGCATATAGTTTCTGATTTTGGTGAAGAATGTTTTTTGCCACTAGGGAGCGTAAGTGTATATTTATGTTTCCGATGGTATGTCTGCATTTCTGAACTCGATAGAAAAAGTTTCTTTGCTGTCAGATACTGTTCGCCAAGGGCATTTGAAACCGTCGATCATGGGATACTTTGGATAAGTTCTTTGATAATGGAATAAGAAATCAATATTATGATTTATTGGAGGACTACTTACATAATAGGAAACAATATGTACAGATTAATAAAATAAAATCGCACAAGTTAATTAATGAAATAGGAATACCGCAGGTTTCAGTTCTGGGACCATTACTTTGTTTTGAATTTCTATATGTGGCATTTTTAACATTGAACCCAATGAGGATTTTATTATATTTGTGGATGATGCCGCAGTTATGATTACGGGTGCAGATATAAATGAGGCAAAAATAAAATGTAATAAATTTATAGAAAAATGATGGAATGGCTAGATACAAATTTTCTGTGTTTAAAAATTGAAAAAACTAAAATTATGATTTTTAAAAAGGGAGATAGGCAGATTGTTGAGCCACCATCTATTTTTGTGGAAATTGTACCCTTGAAATAGTCAATAATATTAAATATTTGGGAATAATAATTTAGGATAATTTAAAATGGAATATTAATATTCAAAATATTGTAAATAAAATTTCTGGGGTATTGGGTTTAATTATAAGAATTTCAAATAATTTAACTATTAAAACATTCAAAATGCTGTATTACAGTCTGATTTATCCATGTTTGACTTATTGTGTACTAGTATGGGGTCAAACTATTAAGACTAATTTATATAAATTACAATCATTACAATACAGGATGGTCAAAGTTTTAAATAATTTTAGGGGAATTAATTTGAATGTGGGAGTACGTATTCATTTTTATGGATTTTTAGATATTGAGAAATTATGGCAATATAGATTATTAGGATTTATGTATAAAAGAGAATAGGTATAAACATTTAATACAGCTGAACACTGTGAGTCACGATTATCAAACAAGAGGCAGAAATGCATTTTTATTACCAATGCCTAACACTTAAACCGCACAAAGATTTACTGATTACCAGGGATTGATGTTACGGAATAACCTACCATGTCAACTAACACATATTAATAATTATAATTATTTTCGAAAGCAACTAAAAATATTGCTAACAAACTAAAATATAAAATTTAATAATAAAATTTATTAATCAGACCACATATGCGTAAATTTTATATATGCAGCACTTTGGCTTGACTACGTACTTTAAGGGAATTGGGATTCACTCAGGCTATATATATATAGCTTTTTACTCAATTTCCTGTTCTGTGGTTACCCTGTACATAGTATTCATATTATACATGTTTTTGTTTCTTAATATCATATGTTATAAAATTAATTTTCCAATGTAACATGGTCAAATGTAACCCCATAACGAAAAATAAATAAAAAGAAAAGTGAAACCTTTTGCTCATATTTTCGGCTTTAAATAAGGCAAAGTTTTTTTGCCACGGATCGTAGATATACACTAGTGGCCAAAATTGGGGAAGCGTATAGAAAAATTTGTATTCCTAAGATTTGATGTCTTATGACATCAGTCTTTTTTTAAATAATATCAAAAAATTATATATAATTAGAAAGATAATTGAATGCAGAACACAATGCAGTACACTTTATTAAAAAATTGCATTTTTAAAAGAAGTTATACACAGAAAACCATGATAAAATGCATTTCATAACTTCTCACCATTCCGGTTAGTACTTAGTCGGAAAACCTTTTGCCGCAATTACAGCCTTACAACGGCGTCCCGTGGAGTGAGCCAAGCGTTTTAGTTCATCGGGTGTTATAATGTAAAACCAAGACTGTATGATTGCTTCTATCAATATTTGCTTTATTCCTTGGTTCCTTCTGACTAACAAGTTTATTTAATCGCCTCGATAGATTTTCTATTGGATTCAGGTGAGGGCTATTCATTGCATGGCAATTCTAGCTGTGTAATATGACATTCCTGAAACTACTTTTTTGCACACAGCAGCAACATGACAAGGAACTGAAATACATTGGCTTTGTTGAAATATATAGGCTTCATTATCCTCGAGAAGATCACATACTGAAGGTTTCAGTTTTAGCTCAAGTGTATCAATGATGTATTTTTTGCTATTTAAAATACCATTAATCACAAAGTGAAAATCCTTCAAATACGTGGTGTCAGTGAATAAACAAAGACATCGCTCTTTCCACGTTTTAGCAACACACAGCAACCGAAAAATTGTTATTCGGTCACCGCCGGGGAATTGAATACCGGATCTCTCGATATCTAGCCGAGCGCGTTAACCTTACACCAGGATGGTCAACAATCCTCGGCGCTATGTGTGTCTTTCTGTCAGCTTCTGACATCATAAATCCGTAAGATGGGCTCATCTACTGAGACGTCTCCATCTGGTGGGCATTAACGGCACTGGCTATATATTACTTGTAATTATAGCAGTTAAATCCAAAGGGCGAGATCCAAAGTGAAAATCCTCCAAATACCGTCAGTGAATAAACAAAGACATCGCTCTTTCCACGTTTTAGCAACAACCAGCAACCGAAAAATTGTTGTTCGGCCACCTCCGGTGAATTTTATAATAGCAATTTTTCGGTTGCTGTGTGTTGCTAAAACGTGGAAAGAGCGATGTCTTTGTTTATTCACCATTAATCACTCAAATTCTGCCCAAACCTTTTGCTGACATACAACCCCAGATCATAACAGTAACTGGATGCTTTATGGCAGTTGTAATGCATCCAGGCGGCAAATCTTCTCCATTTTTTTTCTTACATGCTTTATTTCATTACTACCAAATATGGATATTCCAATCTCATCACCCTAAATCACTCTGTCCCATTGTTCCTCAGGCCAATTTACATGGTTTTTAGCCCATTCTAATATCTTCCTTCTTAGTTTGGGAGATTGAAATGGATTTTTCTTTGGAATTCCAGAATTTATTCAACGTCTTTGAGTCTACGTCTAACAGTCCCAGGACGCATCTTCAAACCACACTGAGATAAATAATTTTTAATTGGCTTAGATGATTTTTTCTGTCACTTTAGCACAGTCTTTTAATTCTTCTATCACCACATGCTGTTGTTGTGCACCTTTTTCTGTTACCTCTTGCACAGTTTTGAAATACCTCCTTTGGTTAGATTTCCACCTACTTTTCTTATGATTTCTTCATAATTGTAGCCTTCTTCACGCAAAGTTATAGTATTGCACTTCGCTATCTAGATGGCAAATCAACTCTTTTATTCTGTTTGTTATCTTACTAAGTTACACAACTTACTAAGTTATCAAGGAATCAAGGAACAAGAAACTCCGTGGAAAAAAAAGGGAAAAAAACAAAAACAAAAACCGTGGCCAACTTTATGATATTCACACAACTGAATAGGAGTTCTGGTGTTAGCTCTGACCCCTGGAAAAGAGAGCTGACTCATTCTAACTCCTTATTGGTTCCATGCTATGCTATAATAACACATGATTGGCTCTCAAAATAATCAGTCTGATTGGTCAGTTTTCAGTTTAAAAAATCCACTTCTTTTTACATAAGGGCGTAGTGTTTTCTTTTTTTTTCCCCTTCTTTTTTTTTTTTTGGTTATTTGGCTGTAACTTTTGATAGAATAAAGATAATTCCGCACAGTTCGTTGCATTCACTTATCTTTCTAATTACAGATAATTTTATGGTATTATTCTAAAAAAGGCTGATGTGAGTCATCAAACTTTTTACAAATTTTCCTAAAGGTTTCCACAATTTTAGTCACCAGTGTATATCTTATTTTTCCCGATATTTCTGCTTCTAAACGGCCAATTTGAAAACTTCTTTATTTGTCGAACGGCGTATCTTAGGCGGAATGTTTACCTTATAATTTCAGAGTTTACTTAGAGCACATATTCGTAACTACAGGGCAGAAGTCACGTTTCCGTTTGCAGCATATTTGCAGCAATATCTCCCTCACGGGGATAACTGGTTTTCCAGTTATTTGGGGAGTAGCGCCTCCACGGACAACTGACCTTGTGACAGAAATCTGTCTTCTCGTCTTTGAATGATTACATCCCCGCAGGGGCAGCTGTTCATCCAGCTGATTGTACGTGACGACCCCACGGCCTGAGCCGTCACGTACCGTTTCCCATTTTTTAGCTTTTGTTGTTATCTTGGCATGCACCCGCCTCAGTTATAGGTTGCTGAGGTTATGATTACACGCCAGCGCCGAAGTTTAGTTTCTCGTTCTATTTCCTTTATTCTCCATTTTATGTTTCTTCTTTGTTTTTCCAGGCTTGTTAACTAGACCTACCTGCACATTTGCCGCGTATGGTGACCCGTAAGGTGGAATAGGGGATGGTGAAAGCTGAGGTTTCTGGGGGCAGGGGTGTAGTCCCCAGCTTCCAACACTCCTGTTTGCCCACTGCTTCACCCTAAATGAGCGGCTAGGAACTAACCCACTCCTAGCCAATGAAGTCTGTAGCCGAGTGGAGTCCAGACTTCTAACGGCTTGTCGTTGCGTACGACAGAATGAGTCTGGGATAGTGTTGGCATGCCAAAGGGGTGTTACCAAGACAGGTACTCGCCGAGTGCATGTTTGTGCGCATGTTTGCTCTATCAACTAGCTATATCCGCCGCTCAACCTTAGAGCTGTGCCCTGCGTCCATTTGGGCTTGCGGAACTCCAGCTCTTCCCTGTTGGACTCGGTGGTAGACAGGGAAGTCGGCAGACAATTTTTTTTATTTTTCTTTATAGAATCAAATTATAATTCCCAAGAATCAAAGCGAAAGTAGCCTTATGAAGATGGCTCTCTCCCTTCAACAAGGAAACAGGTACCTAATACTTCTAGCGCTGGATTTTTTTTCATTTGTTCATTAGAAGCCTCTGCCTTTTAGTGCAAAAAAGTACTTTTTGGATTAACAAAGTTCTACCGTCTATTGCAAGCTCTCCAAAAAGCGTTAAAAACTCCAGTCTGGAGATCTTCTTGTTGAAATACCGAGTCCCAGATATGGTACGGTACTGTTGAATACGGTACTGTGGTACTGTTGACACGACCTCTCTTCTGGAAACTCCTCACGGTTACCTCAATTCTTCCCAAGGTGTTGTCTCTTGTCAAGAGCTGCTGGAGTGCAGCGACTATGAACTTCTAGAATAACTTAAAGATCAGCTATTGGTGTCCGTCGCATTCTCTTTCGACGAAATGGGCAATCTGTCCCATCTCGTAACATCATCTTGAGCTTTGAAACCCCATCCCTGTCAACATCCATCAAGGCAAGGTATCTCCATCTTGAGGTGCACACATATGTAGCTAGTCCTCTAAGGCGTTTCAAATGCCAGGCCTATGGTCCCTCCCAGCAGTCCTGCAGGAGCACTGCTCGGTATGGGTGATGTGCAGCAAAAGACCATCCGTTGCAATGCTGCCGAGAACGAGCATTGTTTTAACTGCAAGGGAGCACACACTGCATCATTCAAAGTCTGCCTGAAGTGCAAAGAAGAGAAATAAATCCAGCGCATCAAGACCGTAGAGGAACGACCTTCCTTCTCTCTGTAGAGGAACGACCTTCCTTCTCTCTTATTCAGAGGCTTGAAGGAAGGTCGTTCCTCTACTGTCGGATCGGCGATCATACACATATGTGGTGGTTGCTAAAACTACAGTCGCTGTTCAAACGGATGTTCAGATTCCAGTTAAATATGCCCACCAGGTGGACGATATCATCACTGCTGGGCTCGAGGCACTCCAGTCACGTGCTAGGGGGTCTGAAAGCGACACCCACCACTTCGCCGAAGCGTGCTACTAACACCGCCATCACCAGGACTCAGGCAACTAATTCTGGAAAGTAAAATAACAAAGAGGAGAAAGGCACTGCTTCACGAAAATCTCGGCCTAAAACGCAAAATCGGTGGAATTTATTAAAAACTCGTGGGACACGGTAACTTCCCATATTGCCGACATGTACAGCACCTCCACATCTGGTGGAAAAATTGCAAGAACAAATGGACGCAGACTTCGTTTGAGGGGTCAGTTTCCTTCATTTAACTTTTTCTTTAAGCTTTTCTTCTTTTTAACGTTCAATCGTTCAATGGAACTGTCGAGGTTTTTGGACAAGACATGACAACATCCGCTTTCGTCATACTCTCCGCTGGTGTGCCTTTGTCTATAGTAGACATAACTTAAACCATCCGACCTGCTTTCAGTTTGAGGCTACAGTGCATTTCGAATGACACTGTGTCAGGTGACATCACATCTGGAGAAGTTGTTATCCTTGTCCCTCACAATGTTCCTGTCAATCCCGTTACTTTGTCAACCACTTTGCAAGCGGTGGCGGTTCGTATTTTCATGCCTGTGCTTCTGACTGTTGGGAATGTCTATCTGGTGCCGGATGAGGACGAGAGCATTTCCGTTCTTAAGAGTTTGGTTGACTAGCTGCCTTCACCCGCTCTTCTCATGGGTGATTTCAATGCCCAAAATTCTTTGTGGGGTAGTGTCAGTATTAGTACAAGAGGAGATAGGATCGAGTCTCTTCTGTCCCCGACCTCTTTGTGCCTCCTTAACACCGGTGCTGACACTTACTTCCACGAGTCAACACGAAGTTTCAGTGCGATCGACTTGACCCTGAGCGCGTCATCGATTGTTTCTGATTGGTCGTGGACGCTGTGTAACGATCTTCATAACAGTGACCATATTCCCATTGTTTTTTCTTATAATGTGAGTGTGCCGCATTCTGCCTCGTGCTTTCCTAGATGGAAAATGGATCGCGCCAGATGGGAGGTCATCACATCGTCCGCGAATAGCTTCTGTCATCGTGACCCAGGAGTTAGTCGTCACAGCTGTTAGCGATATTACAACCTGTATTATTTAGGCAGATGCTTTCTCAATTCCAAAGACATCAACGAGGCTCCCAAGAAGTCCGAAACCTTGGTGCCGCCCCGGTGGCGCAGAGGTCTAAGCGATGGCCTCTGATAATTCGTCCGAAAGAGGTCCGGGTTCGAATCCTGGTGAGGCATGGATGTTGTGTTTGTCTTACGGCACTGGCTCTCTCCCTTTCCTGGAACCAGTGACCCTAAATTAAGGACGGGCGACTGCTTATAGCCCATTGAGTTGCTCACGTTGGTCGTTAAACCTCCAACCAAAAAAAAAAAAAAAAAACCTTGGTAGACCCCTGAATGCAATGCTGCTAGGAGAGTGCAACATAAGGCATGGCGCAAGTTGAGATGTCACCCAATCAATGCGAATCTCATTGCATTCAAACGAACAAAATCGTGCTCTTGGTTGGTGCGTCGACGGAGCAAGAGGGAGTCTTGGATTAAGTATGTTTCATCTATCAGTTCACGGACGAGTTCTAAAACTTTTCGGGAAAAAATTCGTAAGATTCGGGGTAACTACAGTTACCACCAGATTTCAATTCTCGAGAGTAACGGCTGCACATATGCTGAAGTCGGGGAGATAGCAAATTATTCGGGTGTAGCCTCTGCTGCTGTTTCTGGCGACCAATCGAAATCAACGACTTTTCAACGTGTGAAGGCGCAAGCAGAACGCCAGAAGATCTCTTTTACGCCGTTTCGTAACAACACTTCTAACTCCCCTTCAGTATAATTGAATTGAAGGTGGATCTGCATCCGTTGGTCTGTCGGGCCTGATGGCATCCATTATGACATGCTCCGTCAATTGTCGCAATCGTCTCTTGAGAATCTTTTGTTTTTTTTTAACCTCATTTGGTTGGAACGTTGTTTCCTGGACTCTTGGCGAAAAGGTTTTGTTCTACCTTTTCCCAAGCCTGGCAAAGACCCCAAGTCTCCCTCTAGTTATCGTCCAATTGCCTTTACTAGCTGTCTGTGTAAAGATCTTGAACGTATGGTTAATTCCTGGTTAATTAATTTTTGAGAACATCATCAAATACTTTCGTCATCACAAAGCAGCTTTCGCCTATATCGTTCATCTCACGATTCTTGGGATGCCTGTGCGCGAGGCGTTTGTGCGCAGGCAGCACCTGGTGTCTGTATTTTTTGACATCGAGAAGGCTTATGATCGAGCATGGCGGCACGGTATTCTCCGTGACCTCCACGAGTGTGGTTTACAGGGAAATCTCCCGACGTTTATTGCAAGTTTTCTCCGAAATCTGGTGTTCCAGGTGCGCCTGGGTGCTACGCTCTCATGCATCGTTCCATCAAGAGCAAGATGTTCCTCAAGGTTGCATTTTATCTGTCATATTGTTCTTCCTACGCATCATTTCTTTGTTAAAAATTCTTCCTCCTGCGGTTTCGGCAACCGTTTATGTTGGCATTTACATAAAAATAAAAAAAATTATACAGCCTCCGCAAAAAAAAAAGTTCAATTAAAAAAAAGTCGTGCAATGTCCTAATTAGCCTTAAAAAACAAACCCCCATTGTTCTACTTAAGAAATTCGCGGAGATATTCGCAAGGAAAATTGCAAAAACTGTGATCGTCTGGAGCCCGTTTACTGGCGAACGGTACTTTGTTTCGCTTCATATCTTTGTAGCACGAAAAACGAGTAAGGGAAGAGCACTCGCGCTTGCAAGAAATTATCGCTCCAGACGATACATTTTTTACAAACTTCATCGCGAATATCTCCGCTAGTTTTGCAAGCAGAATGACGGGGTTTGTTTTTTTTCACGACTAATTAGGACATTGCGAAACTTTTTTATTGAACTGTTTTTCCTGCTATAAGGCTGTATAAAAATTATTATTCTTTTGCAAATGCTACCCACAGGTGTGCAACTGCCATGTCGTAAGTCTTTACGTCATTCTGAGTAGTTTTTAAATTCATTTTGAGTATTTTTTTAATTGAAAGTATGTATCTGTGATGAACCGTTAAAGAGATAAAAGCTTCTTTCAATCTTTTTTGAAACACCCAGTATATTTACGTTGAAACTGCATATATCTGCGCTTCTAAGAATCATATTGAACAATTCATTTTCTTTTTCTCCTTTTTCCTTTTTTTTTTCATTCGCTACAATGAATATTTGAAACAATATCCTCTTTAAATAACGCACAGTTTTCCCTTTCATCATCATCATCAGCAGCAGCAATGGCTCAACAGCCATGGCCTTCTTCAGAAACTTTTGCCAGCCTCCACCAATTTTCTACTTCCAAAGCCTTAATATCCTGCATCACTCCATCTTCCTATCTTAATTTAGGTCTTCCAATTTTTCTTTTTCCTTCCGGCTTACCATTAAACATCTTCTTAACTATTATATTACTATCCTTGCGTATATAACAAGTATCTGGTATTTATCCAATTGCTCCAACTTCATTTTTAGAGCTTCAGATCGGTAAAGAGGAAGTACATTCCATGTCCTTGAATGTGTGTAAAATAAATTCTATCCTATATCTGTAATGTAAATTCTTTTGTGCACATTTTCTCGAATACTATTACTTTGTAGTGTTTGAAATTTTGAGCACAAATAAAAACGAATCATAGCTAATATATGCTGCAGTTATTATTCCGAAAAAGATGTTAGAATTTTTTTTAAAATGGAACTTATCTAACTCGAAAGTATTCCAGTTTGGCGCTAGATGGCGCGATAAGTTAGCTTAGCAGTGTTTCTGTCTGGAAGAAACGAAATCTCTCATTTCTGTCTGACTTTTTAATTATCTAGGCCAAATAGAAACCATTGAATGGGGCAAAAGTGAGATTGGAATCTTGTCTTCCATAAATCATCTTAAATCCTACTGTACGTTCATTTTTTGAACAGAAAATGTGTACATTAGCAGAAAACCCCTGAATTTGAGCTGTAGAAACTCCACCTACTTACTGAGCTCCACTCTCAAATAACGTCATTGGTTAAAACGTAACAGCGTGTATTTTGTATTTTTCTTGTGGTGCCAACGAGAGACCGCTTCCATTCTGAATATGGTGATGTCTGTAGGGATTCTCTAACGCCAACTTCTGGGACAGTCACTCAAGACGTAAAAGCCACGCCCAAGGAGTGATTTTTTGCGCCATCTGTCGCAGAAGATGAACTCTGACACTAATTCAAAGACAGCCTTAAGACATTTGCCATTTTAGCGAAATTTAGTCTATCCGGCATTTATTTCTTTAGATTTCCCTTTAGGATACGTTAATGTCAAAACTTATTTCTCGCAATCTCTGCTTCAAAAAGACGTATTATTATTTTTTTCTTTAGTGTAGTTTTTGCTATGAGGAATAATTTTCATATATGTTCTACTTTTCTTTTATTCAGTCTGCCGCCACGGGACGACAGCGTTTATTTCTTTGTGAAAAGCTTTATTCGATTCAAAAATTCACGTAGAAGAATCCGTTTTTGGTATGATACTCTTCATTTTGAAAAGTATTTTGCAATCATTTTCTTCTTTAAGTAACGCAAATCTTTTCCGCTTGCTCGCGTAGATTTATATCACGTTATACTATGCATTTCTTTCTTTAATTGTTCATTGTAAAAAACCCTTTTGCCTCTGATATCTTCTACTATGAGAAAACTTTTGTGCGTAATTAATTTTCGTAACACACTTTTCAACTGCTATAGTGGAAGTAAGTGGCTGTTTGTGAATACTTTATCGATTGTAGAAATGCGGTTATTATTTTTTTTCGTAACGGTTTCCATTCTCTATATGAATAACCCAGCGCACGTTGCGTATTTTAAATTATGCGCGTTTTTCCTATGTGGTGTAAGCGTATTCTTTTTTATTTTAGCTGATTTTTAGGTTTTAGGAAAATGTGCTTTGAAATGTGTGTCTCGTCCCTGAAAGGATTCACAAGATGTGCTTCTCACAACCGAATATTCTGTGTCATCTTTCTTGTTTGAGATACGTTCCACTGTGCTTTTGCCATAATTCACCCCAAATCCGATATCAATATTTCTTGACTGCAATATTTCAAACAGAATTTTCATAAAGCTTTTATACATCGTGAAATACACAAATCATGAAGATGAACTCTGGATCTTTCAGCACGCACAAATACCCTTCAATATAGATAAATATATTTCCCCATTCCAGTCTTCAGATTTTTCAAGAATTGTTTCAAAATATTGCACGCGAGAGCGATACTGCTGCGTTACTGTGAGCACGATTCTCGACTTGAAGTTCCATCTTACTGTAGATCCATCTGCGATTCATAATATTTCCCAAAACTCTCTTCAAGATAGAGATCTGGGAAAAATATGTCCGATAAATTGTCTGTCGTGATGGAAAAAGTGCGCCATTTTTTTTTGTGGGCATTCGAATCCCGATAGAGTGATCTTCACGGCATTGCCGAGATGTTTCGTGCTAACGAACTTCCGTTTAAACGGAATTTAACATTTTACTAAATAATTTCAATTTACATGTGCATTTATTTCGAATTTCTTAAATCAAAAAATTTTAACTTAGAAATTCTGCTTATTATAAAGTAAAAATGAAGGAAATATACACTGCTGACCACCCAAAATGCAACAACAAGAAGGAAGCATCCGATTGGCTTGAAATTCGCAGCATGCGTCGCCCGCGAGAGGACATGCAAACGATTAGCATTGCAGGGCATATGCAAATCATGTGCTCCCGGCATGCCACCGGGAAGCACTATAAGAAGGGTGCACAGAAAGCGGGATGTAAGTAGCGAAAGTGTGTTGTGCTGCCGGACCTGAGACCTGTGCATGGAAAGCTTCCTGATGCCTCGTCGCAGAATACGGCAGTCATCCCAGCACGTTTCGGAGTTCGACAGAGGACGAATAGTGGCTTATCGCGACAGCGGTTTATCGTACCAAGACATCGGCGCCCGTGTGGGACGACATCCAGCCACAGTGAGGCGAATATGGATTTGGTGGGTGCAGGAGAGACGGACGGACCGACATGAGCGATTGCCGCAGCGGCGGCACACCACCGAATGAGAGGACCGGCATGTTGTGTGGCGGGCATTGACGGCTCGCACCGCCACATGACGAACGTTAGCGCAGGAATTAGGGAATGTTGCGCAACAACTTGTGTCAGCACGTACCGCTCGACGTCGTCTGCAGGAGCGGGAACTTGCCGCGCGGCGCCGATTGCTCCTATTACCATTGACGTTACACCACCGGCGAGTTAGGCGGCAGTGGGCCGTTGAACGCCGCACCTGGACTACGGAATGGCACAACATTGTCTTCTCCGACGAATCCCGCTTCTGCCTGCAACATCACGTTGGTCGGATCCGCGTGTGGCGGCACCGCCGCGAGAGACTGTATGACGCCTGCATTATACATCGCCATAACGGTCCGTCGCCTGGCTTTATGGTTTGGGGCGCATTTGGATATGACACCCGCACCCCTCTGGTACGCATCGCCGGTACACACAAAAGCCACCGCTACATCTCCGACGTTTTGGAGCCTGTAGACGTTTTGGAGCCTGTATACCCTAAAGTAATTAGCACTATCAACGCTACTATTCTCATAGGCTGAGACACTCCTAATACACCTAAACAAAAAAAACAATTACTATTATCAATATTCTTAGTAGTTTAATAAACACCCGCTTTGGATGCAGGACCTTCCAGCGGCCACGTTTCAACAGGACAATGCGCGCCCGCACGTGGCATGCATCGTACAACAATTTTTTACCGCCCACCAGATGTCACTGCTTCCGTGGGCCGCCTTTTCTCCCGATATGTCGCCCATCGAACACGTCTGGTCGCTGATCGGAAACCGAGTGTCCCGGTAAGCACCACCCGCGTTACGCCTGATGAACTGTGGCAACGTGTGGAAGCAGCCTGGACCGACATACCCCAAGCCCACATCCAAAGCCTCTTTTGTTCGATGCCGTGGCGTGTAGCTGCCGTTATTTCCAGCCATGGGGGCCATACGAACTATTGATGTCTGCGTGTTCCGCAAGTCGCCCGGGCCTGTAAGCTCAATCGTTTCATCTTTGTATCTGTTGTTATGTGTCCAGTAAATCTGGCTTTGCTATCTCGTGTCCTTCTTGGTGTTGCATTTTGGTTGGCCAGCAGTGTACCTAGTAAAATTGTCAAATTAAAACTTCAATTATCACTGTTATTTTCACATCTTTGTTTGCAGAAAATAAGTGATTTTTTTAAGACAGGAAATTTTTAGCTGCAAGTATTAAAAAAATTCTACGAAGAATGCGTATGATAAAAACGTATCTTCCGAAACGTTAACTTGTGATGACACAAAATCGCGAATTTTTTCCAAGCATGAAAGTGCATCTGAAGCACTAGCATTCTTCAAAGAAGTAGTAGAATCATCTTCTTCGTAGCTTTCACCATTTTTTTTTCGTTTTTATTGCCTTTACCTATTTGATGATATTCGTTTCGGTCATTTCGTGAGAAATAACACATCGTCATCTGTAAACGAAAATGTTTTCCAGTTAATCGTCATTAAGGCAGAAATCAACTTAGCGACTGATTTCCACAGGTGTTCCGCCGTCACATTTGTTTCCTTGAAGCGCTAATGGTTTTTTTTTTTTTTTGGGGGGGGGGGTGAAAGAATATCCATGCCTCATCAGCATGTAGGACATCATCTGTACTGTATCATTTGGACTGTACGAGCTGATAAGAGCAGCCGCTTCTCTCCATTCTTTCACACTTTCCTCAGGCAGAGAACCTTTGACCACAGATCGTTGACGCCCCAGTGGCGCAGTGGTCTAAGCTCTGGATTATGACCATTCGTCCCAGATAGGCCCCGGGTTCGAATCCCGGTGAGGCATGGATGTTGTGTTTGTCTTGCGGCACTGGCTTTCTCCCTTCCTTAGAGCCAGTGGTCTTAAACTAGGGACGGGCGACTGCTCATTGAGTTGTTCACGGCAGTCGTTAAACAACCAATAAAAAACAAGTTAGTAAAATCATGCAATGCATTGACTATGATACGCTTTCCAACATACCAGAAATCATTACTCAAGTTATCACTCAAGTTATGAGAATTATGGCTGTGGAATAAATCTCGGTCCTGTGCCCTGACCTTTGATCCCATTTCGATGATATTCAACAGAACCGGTTCGGTATATCTCCGAAATAACATGATACAGTTTTGTCGCAATCGAAGCATTTTTACGTAAGTAATGATGCATAAGGGCTATGGAATAGATCCCGCTCCTGTGGCTTAACCTTTGACCCCATTTCGCCCATTTTCAACTGAATTCGTTCTCAGGCAGGCCCCTACAACATACTAACATTTTCTCCAAATCGAAGCATTTTTACGTAAGTTATAACGCATAATGGTGATGGAAGTGATTCCGCTCCTATGTCGTGACCTTTGACCCCATTTCGCCCATTTTCAATAGGGTTTGTCGCCAGGTAGTCCCCTACCACATACTAAAATTTCATCGAAATCGATCTTTTTTTACGTTAGTTATGGCGCATAAAAGCAGTGGAATGGATCCCGCTCCTATGTACTGACCTTTGACCCCATTTCGTTCACTTTAAATAGGGTTCCTTCCCAGGTGATCCCCTACCAGATACTAAAATTCCATCGAAATCGAACGATTGTTACGCGAGTTATCGTGCGGACGGACATACGCACACAACGCGTGACGTATTGAGGCAGATGGGAATCGCGACCATCTGCTCGCCGCAAGAGTGTGACGTCATAAAACGTTAATAGGATCCACACACAACGCGTGACTTAATGAGACCGAGGGTGTGACCGCGCGGCAACATTCTCAAACGCGAGATTGTGATGTCATAAGATTTCTAAGCATTGGGAACATTAATGGAACGACGCCATGCCAATAAAAACGTTATAATTCGGGGTGGGTATTTAACCCACTATACGAATTCTCCTAAAGTCGAGATCAAGCTAAATCGATTTCTAGTACCATAAAATTGTAGGTTAACGACTTTCATCAAAATTCTTAGAGCCGTTTTCAAAATAAAATGTACATACATACATACTAGAATTGCTACTTTAAGGTGGACGTCAAGTAATTTTGCTTCCTATACTTCCAATGGAAAAACTTCTGTACACATTTTTTTCACAAACAATGCGTTCCCAAGGATGAAAATTTGAACATCCATTAAAATAGCTTCATTTCATAACTTGTAATACTTAATATTTTCTAAACCATAACCGTTATTATGCAATCCAACATTTATTTGTCCACTGACGTCTTCAAAGCACAGATCGCGCCATCTTTTTTCTGGTTTCAACATCACCAAAGGAAACGTTATTGTTTTTTAAATATAATTATGCTTATGTTTTACAAAATGTTAAGTATTCCAAGTTATAGTATGAAGTTATTTTAATCGATGTTCAAATTTCCATCCTTGGGAACACACTAATTGGGAAGGAAATGTGTACAAAAGGTTTTCCATTGGAAATATAGGAAGCAAAATTACTTGACGTCCACCTTAATAGTGTGGAATAAGGGCGATGGAATGGATCCCGATCCTATGTCCTGACCTTTGATTCCATTTGTCCCATTTTCAATAGGGTTACTCTCCAGGTGGTCCCCTACCACATACTAAAATTGCATCGAAATCGAACCATTATTACGCACCTTATGCCGCATAAAGGCAATGGAATACATCCCGCTCCTATGTTCTGACCTTTAACCCAATTCACTCATTTTAAATATGGTTCGTCCCCAGGTGGTTCCCTACAACATACTAAAATTTCATTGAAATCGAACCATATTTACGCAAGTTATGACGCATAAGGACAATTGAATGAATTGTGCTCTTATGTCGTGACCTTTGACCCCACTTCACCCATTTTCAATAGGGTTCGTCCCCTGGCGGTCCCCTACCACATACTAAAATTTCATCGAAATCGAACCATTTTTACGTGAGTTATCGTGCCGACAGACGGACGGAAAAAGCTGGAGCATATACGTTTCTTCAACCTACGGTTGGAAAGCGTAAAAAGAGCACGGACCGTTTTGGAAACGTCCTCATACGGTTTCTTGAAACGCTTTGGTCATCCGGCACAGGACAGGAAGTTATCATGGCCTTCAGCAGTTGAACACTGTACTACTTTTCACGAATTAACGGTTCACTAACTGCTACAGTCCAGAAATGGGCGTCTTATATGAACGGTGTTAAGTCGCCATCTTAAAATTGCTCCAGCCATATTCTCTTTCTTTCTGCCTAAATAACCGGCTTTGTTCAGTTTGTTCTAGATCTTTCAAGAAAAGTCGATCGTGTAATTGGAACAGTATCCTTTTACACTCCAGAGTCAACTTCATGGATGATTTTTTTCTTCGTAAGGAACACAAACGAGTTTCGAAAGAGAATGAATAATAGGTCTAGTTTCTGTATCTGCAAATAATAATATCTAACTGAGAAGAGGTTAAGGCTGTGCGAGACGTACGATACGATACGATACGATAATTGAAAAGGTTTTAAGAAGGGAGTGTAGGACCTCAGGTCTAAAACTGCCCTTAGAAATAGCAAGCTAGGAGATCTGAGTAAATGAACTCAATAGGAAAGACAAACAGAAAAATTGAGTGAAAGGAGAGGGTGATATATCTTTCAAACTGTGAAATTTTTGTTGGGGAGACGTAACTAGCGCTGCCATATCTTAAGAGTTAAAATGCAGTGCACAGAAGTCAACATACAGGCTGATGCCGGAGCAGACTGCGCATGCGTATTTCTGTTGACTTCAATTCTTTGGGTAAAGAACAGTCAGCCGAGCTACTCACAGCACGTAATTGTTACCTTCTCGGTAGCATAATCAAATCGGATATGCTAGTTTTGTTATACCAATCGGGTTTGTTAAGGCTTTTGTTTGTTCTTCAGTTTTTCAGAAACATTTTCAGTAATTCCAAATACTAGGGAACGTCTGCATTTTGTACGGATCCTTAGACCTAACTATAATATTTGCTGAAATTTACTTTAAATAGTAATACTAATGTTATTGCATATTTTTCTCACCAACATAAGGGATGGGCGAGATATCAGAAAACAGCAACAAGAACAACAACAACAACAACAAAACTGCTGTAAGCAAACAGTTATCAGATCGAAGGAAACCATCGTGCATCAAAGAAGAGCTTCACTGCTGTAGTCCCCTTAACGTGTTTTTCTCCTCAATGTTAACTTTCCCGCAGAGCATATTACCTCTTAAAATGTGGTGGCGCTGTTGTCTGTTTTACGTTATCTCTATGAGAGTTGGCGTTCTTCACGCGAAACTTTATATTCTTTGGTATCTGCACGGCATTCGTTTTGTCCCCAAACCGGTTCAAGCCGCTTTTGACACAATTAGAGGCTCGATGTTACTTGCCTGGAAAGAGTGTTCGTTTCTTTGAACAAAAGCAGCGCGTGAATCCAAATTCACAATTATTTCTGGAGCTGTAAATATTGTTCTAATTGATGAGTTTCTATGTAAATGTAAATCTATTTTTACGTTGTAAAGAAAAATTCGGGAAATTTGATGTACCGCAATGGATTTTTGATAGGGATTGATCTTATTTCCGTTAAAACGGAAATTTCGTTATATCGGATTTCGTTTTTACAGGAATCAACAGTATTTTTCTCTGAAAATGGCAAGACAAGATTCATATTATTTGCGTAGCATTCATTGCACAAATGTTGCCTCTGGAAAGAGCTGTCGTACTTTGGTTGGGAACCCGGTTGATTCCACTTCCATAACAGCTGCCTCATCGTAACTTTGAGCTATTAAATGAAAATATATATAGTTTCCTGTAATTTTTCCCACCGCTTACTTCTGAAATGCCGAAAAATCGCTCAATCTTCGGTTCTACAAGGTGTGTCAATGAAGTTCGGTGAATGCTATCGTAACGCGTGAAAGGAGAGGTTGTGAAAGGTGAAGAAACTTGAACGGCTTCCTGAAGTACATGAGTGAACATGTCCGTAACTGTCATGAAGCTGCGAGAAAGGCTGTGGTACAGAAAGTGTGTCCCGCCAGCACATGTAGGTGCACATTGTTAGCGCGCAAAAATGGAGCGAAGAAGCTATATCAATTCTACTACAAATTGAGAAAGAAAAACTACATCAGAAGCGCATGAAATACTCACAGAAGTTTACAAAGATAAACCAGTTGTTTTCGAGTGGTTCATGGTTTTCCGTGATGTCGCCGACGCGGGTGCAAGGCCGCTACCTGCAGAAGTCCTGAAAACATTGGAAAAGTAGATGGGCACATAGCGAATGATCGTTGAATAACTGGATATAACCATTAAACAATCCACACAATTTTAAAAGAGGATTTGGAGAAGCGCAAGGTCAGTTCAAGATTTGTCGTTCGGTAGGATTGATTGTGACAGGAGATGAGACTTGGTACTTCCAATGCGATCCAGAGACGAAGCACCAAAGAACAGAAAGACGTAACCTTTTTTCTCCAAAGCGTCAAAAACTTCGTCTCCAAAAATCAAGGGTGAGAACGATGCTCGTCACCTATTTTGACAGAGGCAAAATCATCGACACGTTCCAGAAAAAGAAAGTGTGTATGCTAAATTCTATCTTCAAGTTCTAACATAATTGTTGAAGTGCATGCGTCAAGTACAGTACGGACGCACTTTGCGCAGTCAAGATGTTGATTTTAGTTGTGTTACAATGCGCTGTCCCATTCCGCAGCCATTGTAAAGAAATTTGAAGCCGCGCGAGCCGTTGCTGTATTGAATCATCCACCATATGCTTCTAATCTGCAGTAGCACAGTCTAACTGCTTTTTGTTTGTTTGGGAGTTTATGACCGCTTTGACAACTCGATGGGCTATAAACAGTCGCCCGTCCCTAATTTAGGGTCACTGGTTCGAGGAAAGGGAGCGATCCAGCGCCGTAAGACAAACACAACTTCCATACCTCACCGGGATTCGAACTCGTACCCCTCTCGGACGAATAATCAGAGGCCACTAGGACGGCAATTACCTTTCGTTGCCCCCTTGGAAAAGATTTGAGGACATTTCGAATGTGACGTTTCCCATTGGTTCCAGCTGTTATACAAACGATGCGAATAGTGTGTTGTGCCCGGTAGGTGGGGGAGGAGATGATTTTGAAGTCCACTGAAGTATGTTTTCTTAAGTAGTTGTTCACTTTCTTATTGTGCACTCACCGAACTTTATTGACACGCTTTGTATATCTCAGTATTGGAAACAACAATTTTTTTAGAAATGTCAAACGTTTTATCGTTCACAATAGCTGTAATAAAAGATTTTTTCTATTTCTCTTTGGATATGCTTTTCTTTGTCGAGCAGCGTCAGCCAGATCATTAATTTGAGGCACATTCTGTTGAATGTGCCTGAAAATGATGTAGATGAGTCCAGATTCTGCTTTTAGTAAAGGTTCGAAGTCACTGATCAAATTCATTGTTTCTATACAATTACCTCTGTTTATTGATTATTCAGATTCGTCATGCCCACGGAAATCCATTTCCTGAATAGCTAAATGGCATACTACACGAATAAGACTTTTCGAAATATTGCTATTTTTTACGTTTTGTGACAGACATATTGTACTGCTGATCCAACGAACAGTCGAACGTCACGAAGCCATCAAAGTTTTTTTACAAGTGAGGTAATGAAATCCGGTTATTCATGAATCCTTTCAATGTTGATGCCGATGAAGTACTATTCGAAATGCAAATGGAAATTTTTGAACTACGGCATAACGACATTCCTTTTTATTGGTGCAGCAGTCAGACAACTCGGGCTGTTTAATATATATATTTATGAAGGCATGCATGCATGATGCTAAAACAGACAATATACTGGTTTATGTCTTGGTAAAATCCGTGTGTGCAAATTGCTGCCTACTGATGAGGCACAGGCACGTTACCGGAGAGCAAAAGTGAGTTACAGAATATGTTGTCCCGGAAGTACGAAGTTTGTATGAAATTCAAACTGAGTATAAATAAGACTAAAACCAAAGTCATCGTTCTTGAGTGGAACCGTTAGTACTGAGTACGCGATCAGCCTAAATGTTACGGATGTAGACCAGATGAATGAATTTGAATATTTAGGAAGCATGTTTGACAAAGAAAACAAATTAGATGGTGAAATTAGTAGGCAAGTGAATTCTTCTTTGAAAGTCGTTGCTGCTTTAGGAGGATTTCACAGGAATGGTGGTTTCTCAAGAAAGTCCCAAATGACTGTGTATGAAAATGCAACTGTTCCTCCTCTGAGGTACAGCAGTGAAACCGTACTGCAGAAGACACATAGGAGTAGGTTCTGTACTGGAGAGATGCGTTTCTTACCGGCCTTTTATGGTAAGACACGTCTGATCATGGCGATGTGTGAAGCAAAGTGTTGTTAGTAAGGTGGAGACAAGTATTCTTAGGTGGTTTGGCCATGTTGAAAGAATGAGTGGTGAGATACTAACCAAGAGAATTTATTCAGCCCAAGTGGCACGAAAGAAAGGTAGAAGCAGGACAGGGAAATCATGAGAGGATCAGATTCAGCATATCTGCATGAGAAAAAGAATAATGAGTAGGAAATACATAAAATCTTACGTGAGACGTGTGATTTGTGATATGTATGTATATGTACATCCTGAATGATGCGTTTTTCAAGGAAACTATCCAGCAGGTTTTCCAGAAAGTGCAAAAATATTTTGAAATCATCAAAACTTTAGCGTAGGAACTTCTAACCGTGTTTGGTAGCACGTACATATGCTAACAAGTGCTTCCAGTAATGAGCTTTAGGAAAACTAAATTGTGTTCTCGACTGAGCGACGAAAAGACTTACATGCGACGATGCGAATTTCTCCTTTTAGGTCTTAAAGTAGACATCCAAAAGTTATCAAACGGCCTACAACCCCAGAAATCTCATTAAAGGTGAATTGGTACTTCTTCTTGTACCTTTCTTAGGGACATCTATCTAATAATGTGTTGGGTCTCCTTTGTCCTTCAAAACAGCCTTGAGCATGAATTCAACGAGGTGCTGATATCGTTCTGCAGGTTTATTGAGCTCAACGAATGTGTAGGTGTCCGCCAATTGCCCAGTGTTCGTTGGAAGAGGCTCTTTGTTGCGAATGGCTCTCAATCTTATTTTCTAGGTGTTCAATCGGTTTAAGATCACGAGACTGTGGTGGCCATTTAGCTCTTTGAAGTCACTATCGTGTTCCTGGAACTAATGTGTGACTAACTATCCGAGTCTTGTGGGATGGCGCATTATCCTGCTGGAAGTAGCCTTATCCGCAATGATGCTAAGGTACATCGTGCTTCCAAATGCTGTTTCAGAAGTATTAAAGAACCCAGTATTAAGAACCCGTCTTCACCAGGTTGTACATTTAACAATACGCAGCTGAGATCCATCGATTCATTCTGTTGGCTCCATATTGTGGCTAATCAACCGGAGTGCACTAAGTGTAAACTTGGTCATCGGTACAGGCGACCTTTTTCTGTCTTTAAGGGACCACCAGTTTCGGTGCTCCTATGCTCACTGCCGACAAATGGTACACAATGGGGGCGAGGCGTCTGCTGTAATAGCCCATTCTCGCCAGTGTGCGGCGGGCTGTGTGTGCATTCTGCAATTTTCTTCTCTATACCGCTGCTGTACTGCGCGGTTACGTGACGTCATGAAGCTCTTCTGTTACCTCGTACAACCTCCCCAGTCGTCGTTGCCCGCGAATGTCAACCAGTGGCGTTTCCGCTCACAGGAAGTCCGCCGACTGCTTGTTTTGTTCTTTGTGCACCACTCATTGTACAGTGTACACCCTCGATACAGCTCTTTTCTAACCAGGAAGGTTTGACGTTTCTGAGATACACTATATTGACAAAAGTCACCGGACACATAAAAGAGAAACACAACATAGCATTTATTGACATACATTAGTACATCACATAAGTGCTTTATGGAATTAAGATCAGAGGGCTCTGTGCTGGCCAGTCCACACACGATACAGAATTATCGTCAAACCACACCGTAACAGTCCTTGCTTTATGGCTTGGTGCATTATCCTGCTGGTACCACAAGGCTCGGTTCCTGTGGTGGCCATTTAGCACTTTGAAGTCACTATCGTGCTCCTGGGACTAATGTATGATTTACTATCCGAGCCTTGTGGAATGGCGCATTATCCTGCTGGAAGTAGCCCTGTTGCCTGATCCGCAATGATGATCAGGGCTCTGTGCTGGCCAGTCCACACACAATACGTAATTATCGTCAAACCATGCCGTAACAGTCCTTGCTTTATGGCTTTGTGCATTATTCTGCTGGTACCAACAAGGCTCGGTTCCATAGTATTGCCACACAGTTGGTAGGACATATTTGTCCAGAATATCGAGGTAGACGTGCTGGTTCACATGTTTGTCCACGGTAACTAATGTGCCGGGACCATACCACGAAAAACACCCCCATACGAGTACACTGCCAGCTCCAAACTTGACCGTAGGAACAGTACACTGTGGTAAATAGCATTCTCCCGGCTGCCGCGATGCCCACACTCGGTCATCAGACTGATGGATCGTGTATCTGGATTCATCAGTCCATAGGACCCGTTTCCATTGACGTTTTCATTGATCTACGGTTTACGATAAATGTTCTTTACTTTACACCATGCTAAACGACGAGTAGCATTCCGAGTGGATATGAAAGGCTTATGAGCAGCCGCACGACCACCGTAACCAATGGAATGAAGTTCTCTGCGAATGGTACGTGTACATACCGAGGTTCCAGCATTTTTACTCACCTGTACACTGAGGTCTTGTGCAGTACTCAATCGATTAGCTGTAATGACTCTCCTGAGGCTTCGACGTCCTCTGTCGCAGATTTTCTTTGGTCTGCTGGTACGTTTTGCTGCTTCAGGCACGCCACGTGTTTTCCACTTATTCTGTACATCCAAACCAGTTGACTTGGGTATGTTTAAATGCCTCTCGGTTCCTCTTATGGATAACCCACTAATATAACGCCCAACAATCTTTTCTTTCTCAAAGAAAGTCAGTTCTCTGCCGCCGTGATATTTTCACTCAATCTCACAGTGCGATATTATCGCGGTCAACTGCAGGCTTGTTTTTTACCGTTTGCAGCTATATCGCGCATCTTAACAACGGAGCGGATCCGTTCATTTGCTTTTGAAGTGGTGTCCGGTGACTTTTTTCAATATAGTGTATGATGCACAACTTGCGCTCGGAATCATACATTGTCAGTGACGAGCTTTGAATGCCCGCTCGGAATGTCTAGCAGTTCGCGTCAAATGGAGGAAAGCGTAGTGGTAATTTACGTGTTGCATATGTTCTGTTTTGCTAAGATCTCAATTGACTCTCTTAGTGCGGTCATTTTTGGGTTTACATAACTTGCAAGGTTTTTTTTTACCTCATTCCAAATAGGGTTAGTTGTTTGTGATACGACGTTCCTGGCCAGTGCTGTCGTGAGTCTTCCGTTTTTTACATCGCTTTTGTGTTCAGTAATTCGGATACGGAACGACCTCTTTGTTATGCCAATCTAGAGCTTACGTGTTGTCATTACTCATTGTTATATTTATTTGGTTACTAATTGCCTACTGCGCGATGGTATTGGTATCTTCACCTTGAGCATACACCGTTTTAAAGCCTACCCGTTATTTTGATCTCTAAGCCACCATTTTGACCCATGAACCAATAGTAGTAAATCGTTGTTTCTTTTAAGATAAGTGTGGGTGGGACACGGATTTTCTAATATCTTTGCGGAGGAATTGTTTCCTGCTTAGTGTCAGTCTATGAATAAGGGAGTCGGGACTATGGCAATGAGTACCGGTGTCTCATTAAACATTACAAAAGGAGAGAAGGTCCTACTAATGACCCTGGGCTTCAAGGGCAACGTCTAACTAATTAGCTTTAGCTTAATTAATTTATAATTGGTCCCGGAGCACTTTTCTCGCATAGGTACAGATAATTTTGCTTTGTCGTTTTAAAACGCCCATCACATAGATTTAAAGAAACGCTGTTTTTTAAAGGAAACAACTTTTAAAGGATAAACTTTTTTTTAAATTTATATTAATGACATTTTTAACATTGAACCTAATCAGGATTTAATTGAAATACATAAGATTCTTAATGCTGTAATGGAAATAATGGAAATAATTGTAACTTTAGAAGATGATACATTTTATTTACAATTAAAACCAGCTGAAAACAAGTAGCTAGATCTTTCAAACCCATTATGGATCCGTCATGGTCCGTCACTATGGTTCGGGATTTGAAAGATCTTGCTACTTGTTTTTAGCTGGTTTTAATTGTAAATAAAAAGTATCATCTTTAAAGTTGCAATTATTTCCATTATTAATTGTGTCTCGACAGCATTAAGGATCTCATGTGTTTCAACCGGCACGACTCGAAAAAAACCCTTGGAGGATTTAATTTTATTTGTGGATGATGCCACAGTTATGATTACAGGTACACATATAAATGAGGCAAAAATAAAAATTTATTGAAAAATTGATGGAATGGCTAGAGATAAAAATTTTCTGTGTTTAAATATTGAAAAACAAAAACAAATTATGATTTTTAAAAAGAGATATAGACAGACTGTTGAGCTACCATCTATTTTTGTGGGTAATTTTACACTTGAAATAGTCAATGATATTAAATATTTGGGAATAGTAATTTAGGATAATTTAAAATGGAATAGTAATATACAAAATATTGTATATAAAACTTCAAGGGTATTTGGTTTAATTACGAGAATATCAAATAATTTTACAATTAAGACCTTAAAAATCTTGCATTACAGTTTGATTTATCCATGTTTGGCTTAATGTTTATTAGTACAGAGTCAAACTACTAAGACTAATTTATATAAATTAAAATCTTTACAAAATAGGGTGGTCAAAATTTAAAATAAATTTAGGGGAATTAATTTGAATATGGGGGTAAGGATTAATATATACGGATTTTTAGATATTGACAAATTATGGAAATGTACATTATTAGGATATATGTATAAAAGAATAAAGGGGAATAGGTATCAACATTTCATTCAGCTGAGCACTGTGAGTTATGACTATCCAACTAGAAACAGAAATACCTTTTTCTTACTTAAACCCAACAAAGCTTTATTGATTACCAGATAATTGTGTTATGTCACCTAACACATATCAATAATTATAATTATTTTCGAAAACAACAAAATATTTTCTAACAAACTAAAATATAAAATTTAATAGTAGAACATTATTAATCAGACCATATATGCGTAAGGGATGTAAGGTCAGGTGATGCGTAACATCACAGCCTCTCCTTGACAAATGTCAACCCCGCCTTCTCGTGGTGCATCCTGTTCCTACTAAAGGGGCTCTGACGACCGCCAATAGCGGTATAACTATACCATCGGGATTAGAGGAAATTCTATCCCACACTCACCAACCCGCTTGGCCAGCGTGGTGAGTTATGGCCAAACCCCTCCAAAATGACTCCACAACTTAAATCTTGGCCCTCAGTCTCCGGCAGCTGGAATGTACCTGGCCAAGGCAGCGGCCAGTGCGACATGAAGGCAGAGGGTGCTAAGAATCCCCGGAGGACCGGACTAGGCTGCCATCTGATGCTGACCTTGGCAACGTACAATGGACGCTCCCTATCTTCTGATTCAAGGCTTCTTGAATTGGAAGAGGAACTACAAAGGATCAAGTGGGACATCGTGGGGCTAAGTGAGGTAAGGAGAAAAGGAGAAGATCTCATCAAACTGAAAAGTGGACATCTCTTCTACTATCGTGGGACAGATACTGGCAGAACTAGTGGTGTTGGATTTATAATAAACAAGAAACTAAAGGATAAAGTTGTAGAAGTTGAAAGTTCCTCTGACAGAGCTGCACGGCTTGTTATCCAACTCTCGAAAAGATACCAGGCTCAGATTATTCAAACTTATGCACCCACCACAAGTCATCCTGAAGAAGAAATTGAAGAATTTTATGAGGAAATTTGTCATCTAAATAATAAAGGTAAGCAGCACTTGAAAATAATTATGGGAGATTTCAATGCAAAAATAGGGCAACAGCAACAGAATGAAACTTCAGTAGGTAAATTCGGTCACGGCAACAGAAACCAGCGTGGAAATACTCTCGTTGAGTTTGCAGAGGCAGAAGGGTTTTTCATCTTGAACTCCTTCTTCAAGAAAAAGCCACACAGGAAATGGACATGGAGACATCCAAATGGGACGACAAGTGAAATTGATTTTATTATGTGTAACAAAAAATTCGTCATAGAAGACTACAGTGTGCTAAACAAGTTCAACACAGGTAGTGACCATAGATTGGTGAGATGTAAGATGCACCTCAACACTAAACTTGAACGTGGCAAGCTCATAAGACAAACAAAATGTATTGACATAACCAACCTTAAAAAACACCTTAATACCTTCAAGTTGGAACTGAAGAACAGGTTCTCTGCTTTAGAAGGCCTAACATCGGAAGAAGTGGACATCTCTGAAGTTAACAGAAAAGTAACCAAAGCTCTTATGGAAACAGCAACAAAATTAGCTGGGTCTAAGAACAAGTTGCATGTAAATAAATTATCAGGAAAAACGAAAATGTTGATGCAAGAAAGAAGAGAGATGAGGACAACTAAAGAAGATGTGACTTCCAAAGTGGAATATATAGAGCTATGCAAGACAGTACGAAAAAGTATCACTGAAGACGTAAGAAAATTCAACTGTGAACTAGTGAGGAAAGCAATTGAAAACAACCAAAGCCTAAAGATAGCAAAGGGACATCTCAGTAAGGGAAGAAAACAGATTATGGCACTGAGAAAAGAAGATGGTTCTGTAACAAGAAATAGAGGCGAAATTTTGACAAGAGTGAGAGATTTCTACTCCAAATTATATGAAAGGGATGATACATGCACTCCAGACATCATGAAAGATACCAGTACCAGAGTTCCTCCAGTCCTCCCAGCAGAAGTTGCACATGCAATCAAGAACATGAAACGGGGAAAAGCTCCAGGAGAAGATGGAATTACTGTAGACATCATACAAGAAGCAAGTGGACAAATCGAAACAGTACTCGCCCAAATTTTCACTCGATGCCTTAATGAAGGGAAAATTCCTGAGGATTGGAACAACGCTACAATGATCTTGCTACATAAAAAAGGTGACATTGAGGATCTCAGGAACTACAGACCTATCAGCCTCCTATCAGTGGTTTATAAAACCTTCACTAAAGTCCTTTCACACCGCTTAAAGGTAACATTGGACATGGCTCAACCGAGAGAACAAGCTGGATTCAGGAGTGGCAACAGCGCTATAGATCATATCCACGTACTGAGATAACTAACTGAAAGAGCGAGGGAATATGAACTTCCATTGTGCATGGCTTTTATCGATTATGAAAAAGCCTTCGATTCGGTGAAAACATCAGCAGTTACAATGGCTCTGAAATCCTGCGGTATTGAAGATGCATACATTAATATTATTAATAACATTTATGAAAATGCAAGTGCAAAGATTCGGCTGTTTGAAAATACAACACACATAAAAATTGGAAAGGGAGTGAGACAAGGTGACACCATATCTCCGAAGCTCTGTAATGCCACATTGGAAAATGTCTTTCAATCACTGAACTGGGAAAACAAACGGATAAAGATTAATGGAGATTATCTAACTCACCTTCGTTTTGCTGATGACGTAGTCATTTTTGCAACTACCCCATCAGAGCTGCAGAGTATGATCCAGGAACTTGCTGACAAGAGTAAAGAAGTGGGATTAAAAATGAACTTTCAGAAGAAAAAAGTGATGTTCAATGCTTTTAAAAGAAATGAAGATTTATCGATTGATGGAGAAAAGCTGGAGATAACAGACACGTACGTTTATCTTGGACAGCAGATATCAAGTGAGGGTCACATTGATGAAGAAATTAATCGGCGTACAAAACTTACCTGGAGAGCTTTTGGAAGAAACAGCATAATTTTCAAGAGCAATATGCCATTATGTCTTAAAAGAAAAGTGTTTGATCAATGCATCATTCCAGTGCTTACGTATGGTGCAGAGACGTGGACCTTAACTAAAAGAGACATACAAAGGCTGCAGACAACTCAAATAAGCATGGAGAGGTGCATGCTTGGTGTAACAAGGATAGATAAGAAGAGGAACTCGTGGATCCGAAAAATGACAAGAGTGCAAGACATCATGGTCAGAGTTAAATCCCTGAAATGGCAATGGGCTGGACATACTGCCAGAAAGACAGACCATCGATGGACAGCCGAAATTTTAGATTGGATTCCAAGGGACAGGAAAAGATCCAGAAGAAGACCACAGGGGCGATGGGTGGATGAAATTCGAAAGTATGCGGGAGTGACATGGAGGAGACTGGCACAAGACAGACCGTTGGGGAGGAAACTTGGAGAGACCTTCGTCCAGCAGTGGATCGAATATATATATATATATATATATATACACACACACACACTGAAGAGCAACTGAATTAGAGATACCTGTCTAGTAACGTGTAGCACCACCTTTCGCCCTGATGACGGCGGCGATTCGTCTCGGCATGGACTAGACAAGGCACCGAAAGCGTTGAGAAGCCATACGGATCCACGACCCCTGAACAAGCTCCCACAGTTCACGGAGATTTGATGGAGGGGAAGGGGGGGGGGGGTCAGAGCCTAGAACATCTCTCTCGCTGCCATCCCAGATGTGCTCGATGGGATTGAGGTCAAGTGACCTCGCTGGGCAAGGAAGCGAGGTCACGTCGGTGGAGTGTTCATTAAACCATTTGGATACAATTCGGGAGCGATGGCACGGTGCATTGTCTTGTTGCAGGATGAGGTCCCCAGTGGAATGTTGAAGACGGACAAACGGGAGCAGATGGTCATCCAGGATATCCCGGTAACGTTGACGTGTGAGGGACGATGTCACACGTACGAGGGATCCCATTTCAGTCCACGTAAACAGTCCCCAGACGAGAATGCCATCTCCACCAACTTGAAGAGTACCCTGCTGGTAAGAAGGATTCATCGCTTCATGTAGTTTACGCCGTACTCGTATCCTGCTATCCGCATGTACCAACATGAATCTCGACTCATCAGTCCAGGCAACATTTTTTCACATGTCTAGGGTCCAGTGGCGATGTTCCCGCACCCATGCTAAGCTTTGCACCCTGTGATATGCGGTCAGCAGCGATACCCTCGTGGGACGATGGCTTCTGTACCCTATAGCGAGGAGATGGTTCTGAATGGTGTGGCTGCTTACACGTTTTCGTGCACCAGCGTTACACTTTTAACCAATTGCCGAGTGATTTCTTGCACTGTGGCCCGTCTATCCGCAGTACAGTGCGTGCTAGCCGACGATGACCCCGCTCATCCACACGCTGTTGTCCACGGCAGTTGGCCCTTGCAGAGATGGTTTTACTGGATTCGATGTACTCACGGTGCACCCGTGACACAGCCGCTCGTGAAAATCCAGTGCCTGCACGACTTCCGAGATGGAGTGACACATTCTTCGGGCCCCGACAATTTGCTCACGACCAAATTCGCTTAGGTCCTTCGTCTTACCCATACTGCGTCCGACTCTTACTGATTCCTATCGCATCACTCCTTATATTGTCGGATCGCTGCATACGTCATTGTCGTTTCCGTTTACAGGGCTGCCTACAGCGCCACATTTTCATAACGCCAGCTGTATCTAATACAATTGCTCTTCAGTGTATATATATATAATTTTACTCCATTTCCTGTTCTGTGGTTACCCAGTACATAAGTATATACACGATCGAGTCACATAATTATGACCACCACCTAATATCCAGATTAACCGCCGTGTGCTGCGCGGACAGCAGCTAGAAGGGCTGGGAGTGACTCAATAAGGTGCTGGAAGATGTTCACAGGTATGTGGAGCCATGCTGACTGCAGTGCATCTGACAGCTGCTGGAGGATCCATAGAGCGAACAACACGATCGAGGTGGTCCCACAGATGCTCAATTGGGTTTAAGTCTGCTGAATTAGGGGGCCAGGAAAGCACTTTGAAGTCTTCATCGTGCTCTTCCAACCACTCTCGGACATTTCTAGCTGCGTAACAGGTCGCATTGTCGTGCTGGAAGATCCCATCCGCTCCAGGGAAGACAATTTACATGTATGAGCGTACGTGGTCTGGAAAGATGGATTCATAACGAATTCTGTCCATAGTGCCCTTCCACAGGTATGAGTGTATCCAGGGAATGCCACGAAAACATTCTCCAGACCATAACGCTGCTCCCACCAGCTTGTGTTCTTCCAGCAATAATTGAAGAATGTTTGTTCTCCGATGTTTCTCGCCTTATACGCCAACGTCCATCCTTTCGATGAAGCAGAAAACGTGACTCATCGCAGAAGGCAATCCTTTGCCAATCAGCGGAGGTCCAATTCCGATACTGCCTGCAAATATAAGCCTTTTCTCCCGATGCACGTTCGTTAGCATAGGTGCAATGACCATACGTCTGCATCGGAGTGCCATAAGCAGCAGTGTTCGCTGAACTGTCGTTTTGGACACACTTCCGGTAGCCCCCTGGTTCATTCGGCCAGTGAGTTGCTCCACTGTAGCGTGTCGATCGGCCCTCACGTACCTTCGAAGCCGACGTTCACCTCTCGTATCAATGGGACGTGATGCTGCGCAGTTTGCGCGTCGCTTATTCCCAATGGTGCCATTGCTCCAATCACGATACACTTTTAACCACAGCAGCACGCGAACAGTTCACAAACTGCGCTGTTTCAGAAATACTGCCACCGTTGGCCCGAAAGCCGTTAATCATCCCTTTTTGCAAATCTGATAAATTGCTCGTGTTACCAATGACAGCAACGAGTGATGTGCTTTCAGAATGCCTACACCACACCTTATATACCCTCCAAGCCAGCTCACGACACATGCCTTCATTCATTGGCTACGCTCTGTTGATGTCAAAAGTAGGAGGTGGTCACAATAATGTGACTCGACTGTGTATGTTATATATGTTTTCTTCTTAATATTACATGTTATAAAATTAATATTGAAAGGTAATATTGTCAAATGTAACCTCATAACGAGAATAAATGAAATGAACTTTTCTGACAGCTCAACTGAAGTTAACAAGTATTAAGATACATATGGACCAAAATAATTATTCGTTACTTACAAAAATTCCAAACAAAAAAAAAAAAAAAAGGAAAGGAAAGAAAAAAGCGAGAAAAATTGGGCCATTTCTCGAGAGGTCAGCTGGTGAGCAGATTTGCCCCAGTAAACATGTGTGTAAATTAATGTTTGTATGTGCGCAAGGGAACTTTTGTACCTGAGTGCAGCTCGTTCAATTTTTGGCAGCTTTTGCATGTGTGCGCGTGTGTGTGTGTGCGTGTGCGTATGTGTGTGCGTGTGTATGTAGCTTAAACCTAATTCACAATGAGCAAATTTGCTCCATGAAACGTGTAAATTAATGTTTTTTTTTGTACCTGAGTGCCACTCGTTCAAGCTTTGGGGTAACTTTTGCTTGTGTGTGTGTGGGGGGGGGGCAGCTTTCGATTATCGGCGGCGACTGTCATGTTGGTTGACTTTCGTGCTTGAATATCGTCAAGCATCCTTATTTGCAGTTTTGGAGAGAAATAGCGGTAACAGCTTCCAGTCAGCATCTCATCGCGCTCGTGTCCTGAAGCGTGTTTCTAAATGTTAAAACGTGAGGGCATTTTTATCGCGTGGCTCAGGACGCCCTAGATTTTCTGTCATGTAAATTTGCCTATGAAGATTTCCTTTATGTCCTACCCTAGGCATGAATATGTTATGGCGCTCCGTGGGATGTCACGCCAGTAAGATGGGTACTAAACTGTTCACGTGTCGTCCGTCTGCTGTCTGGCGTGGAACCGGTTGACAGACAGCCCTCACGAAATCCGCCGAGATGTATCAGCCGAGAGACGCATTTAACGCAATTACGTTAATGGCTTCGCGAATAAATACCCTGTAGGTTTGCAAAACGGATGAGAATTCCATGTTTCTCCTTGGCGTGTATAAACTCACAAAGGATGCCGGTGCGGGAGATACAAAATCTGCGGAATGCTGCTGTTTTATCTGTCGGGTGATGTCATGTCGACGCACTGCGTTCTCCGTGATCGTATCAACCTACATTCTTCCCAGTCGAAACAATGCGAATGGCTTTCCGTGTAACACAAGACTTAGAACGAAAGAAGAAAAACTGTTGTCCCCGTGACTAGTACCTATGGGCGGATTTAGTCCTCCTAGAGTTTTGTTATTTGCAAAGTGCTTACGTATCATTGAAACAAAGAAGAAACGCTTGAATCATTTTTTGTATTTCACGGAGCGCGAGTGTTCGTGTATGCGAGCAAACAAAATAAAAAGAGAATGCGGCAGATAGAGATGGAGAAAGTCAGGAAGGGAGGCAGAAAGAAAAGGATTGTAAGTGATGGACGGAGAGAAACAGAAAGAGAGGTGAAGAAAGGATGAGAGAAGTGTGGAGGCAGACGGTGAGAAGAAGAAAGTGAATGAGAGAACTGCGGGAAATGTATAGAGCGAAACAAAGAGAGATAAAGATATATTGTATATAAAGAGAGGCTGAGAGAAACTAGAAGAGCAGAGAGGGACAGAAAGCGAAGAGAGAAACGAAGATATAAAAAAAGAGACGAAGGAAAACTGCGACAAAAAGAAATAAGGAAGAGAAGGACTGCACCGTTCCTGTGGACGAATTTTATCCTTTGTCGCTGCCTACAGTTTGGTTATTTCCAAACTGTTTTATATATCGTTAAAAAAAGAAGAAATATTAGCATTAATTTTCTGTCTCACGTAAGGCGAATGTTTTTGTATGTGAACAAAGAGAATAAAGACATAGGAAGGAAGGACGAGAAGTGAAAGAGACGTACCGAGAGAAACAGGAAGATAAGGAAATGCCGAGAAGAAGCGGGAGAGTAAAGAGGGACAGAAAGGAAAGAAAGAAACGAAAAAACGGCTAGTAGGATTGGAGTACATGAGAGAGAGAGAGAGAGAGAGAGAGAGAGAGAGAGAGAGAGAGGGAGGAAGAGAAAGAGAGGGGAGAGAGAGGTGGTGGGAGGGAGAGAGAGGGAGGAAGAGGGAGGGAGGGAGGGAGAGAGAGAGAGAGAGAGAGAGAGAGAGAGAGAGAGAGAGAGAGAGAGAGAGAGAGAGAGAACCCGGTCTTATAGGCATATTTTATCATTTTTCGCTCGCTGCAGTTTTGTTATTTCCAAACCGCTTATGTATCGTTAAAAAGAAGAAAGAATGGCATTATTTTTCTGTCTCACGCAACGCGAGTGTTTGTGTATGTGAATCAAGAGTGAGAGAGAAAGAAAGAAAGCGAGCGAGAAAGACGCACGGAAAGAGGCAGAAAAAGGGAAGTGAGAGATGGAAGGAGAGAAAGCGGGAGAGTAGACAGGGCCAGAAAGAGAAGAGAGAAACAAAGAGACAGAATAAGGGGAGCGGGAAAACGGCGTGAAGAAGAGGAGATAAGAGAGAACCCGTTCTCCTGTGGGTGGAATTTATCCTCTCTTGCTCCCTACAATTTGGTTATTTACAAACTGTTTAAGTATCTTTGAAACAAAGAACAGAACAAAACATTTATTCTCACGGGTTGTTCATGTATGTTACACACAGAGAAATAGAGAGAAAGACACGGTGAGAGGCAGAAAGAAAGAGAGTGAGATAAGTGAGAGAGACAGGGAGATAAGTAGAAAGATATAACGAATGATAGGGATATATGAAAAAAGAAAGAAAGCGAGATATATAGAGAAACAATAGATGAGATAAACGGAAAGAGAAAGCCAGCAAGGGAGAGAGAAAGAGAGATATAGGGGTGGGGTGGGGGGAGGGAGAGGGTGGTAAAAAGTGAGACAGAAAGCGAAAAAAGGGGGAAAACGGCAAGAGGAGGAGAAAATGGAAAGAGAGAAATAACACGAGGCGTGTTTAATTAAGCAGCAAGACTTTTCTTCCCCACCCCCTCGGAATGTTTCTATATTACTTTTATGGGAAGGAACATTCGTGATTAATTTAACATTTTGTAATTAACAGTTTCGAAAGAAAGGTTGTACTGCAAACAAATAGTACTTAACATAAAACTTATCAACCCAAATACGTCTTCAGCCGCTTACTGATTTAGTAGAACAGAAGTGCTAAAATTTTTGCGATCAGTATTCTCCGCCGTGAGGGCAAAATTGGGCAAGACAAACGCACTGAACGCCCGCGCGGCTTGCGTACACATTAAGTGCATACATCACTTGCCTGTATTCCTTTCCGTCAGATGTGATATGATTTTGTCCCTGATATAAAGTGACCACTCTGTCTGCGCGGCCGCTTCAGGTAAAGCATTCATATCGCTTATGTTTATAGAAAGGAACGCTAAATAGTATAATCTGTGTGACGTTTGGACTAACAATTTTCTGAAGAATGCTCTGAAGATGATCTGAACTTGATATAACCTATGTCTAGCGCTGAAATATAGACTTGTGCTCAACATAAAAGGTTAATCTACAAAAACGTTTGTAGCTGCCGATGAATGTAAAATAATGCACTGAAAACTGATGAAAAGGCACATGGCGCTACGTAGATGCCTATCCCTCATTTACCTTTGCCGCAAATAAGCCGGAATATGCAACTTTGGATTGCATTAAAAAGATGCTCGAGTCTACTTGAATCTTTTAGCTGTTCTAGGTAACCTTTGCTTTTATTTCAGTGGCACGTCGAGCGGAGCTGATTATGTCAGGAAGACATCGTATGTATTATGGTTAATTGACTACTAGGTATGCTTATGAGGGAGTTTATGGGATGATCTTTCCTGCCGAGGATTCCCTCTCACGTCACCTGTCTTTGAAGAGAATCCAGCGAGCACGGGGGTCGTCTGCTGTCTATTGACATGCAGGCAGTTTGTTGTTAGAAGCAATGCGTTCGTGTATAAATTTTGTTATGCAATAAATGAATTTCTAATTATTTGTCTCCGAATTTGATTAATCACTAGGTAACAACATTATCTCGGAGAAAAATAAGATTTCTCATGCAAAATACTGTAAATAAACAAATGCCTTGTTGCAATCAGTTGGGGTGGCCCAGCTCTCTCCATGATCTATCGCTTGTTTCTTCCTTTTTTAGTACGTCTTTTGTAAAAAAATGATCGTGCTTATGTTACATGTTTGTCCGTTCGTCCGTCCGTCTGTGCCCACGATACCTCTGCAACTATTAGTCCGATTTAAAAAATGATTTTTGCATTTGGAAGCTTGAAATATGCGAATGATGATCCTTCATTTCGGTTTTTTTTTTTTTTACGATGTACAATTTCGCCGCTAGAGGGCGTAAATGCAGATGATGTCGAATTCAAAAACACGTTTTATTCCACATATTTGTTTCTAAACATCCGATTGAGAAAATTCTTTCATCTTTCGATTCCATTTATGTAGAATAGTATTTTAGATATAGTTACGTTTTCAAATTACGCATAGATTTTCCGCTAGGGGCGTAAAATTAAATTACATTTTCCCCGATAACTCTTCTTCTAAAACTCCGATTTGGAAAATTTCTTCTTCAGCGGATGCACCTCCTGATGGAAAATCTTTTGCATATAATTTCCAATTTTTGGTAAATAATACTTTGGCCACCAGGGGGCGTAAGGGTTAATTTTTGCTTCTGATGTATTTGCCATAAAATCTCAGCTTCTAAAATATCGATTGAAAAAATTCTTTCGTGAACTGATTGATGCCACTCACATCGATAAACCTCTTCGGAATATTTTCTTCTTAAAATATTCCACAGTTTCTCCGCCAGAGGGCGTAGATGTATATCTTATTTTTGTCAATATCTCTACTTCTAGAAGTTTGATTTGAAAAATTCCTTCTTTCTTGGATAGTGTTTTCAGTGTAACATGTTTTTCATATAATTTCAAGTAATTCATAGACTTTCCGCTAGGGGCGTAGAGGTAAATTGCGTTGTCCCCTGTATCTCTGCTTCTAAATCTCCGATTTGAAAACTTCTTTCTGCACCGGATACAGCTCCTGATGTGAAATTGTTTGCACATAGTTTCTAATTTTTGGAATAAAATGGTTTAGCCACCAGGGGGCGTAAATCTTAATTTCCGCTCCTGATGTATTTGCAGCAAAATATGAGCTTCTACATTCTCGATTAAAAACAAAACTTCTTTTGTAGACCGATTCTACTCATGTCGACAAACCTTTTAGAAACATTTTCTTCTTAAAATAATGCATGGTTTCTACGCCAGGGGGCGTAGATGTATATCTTATTTTTGTCAATATCTCTACTTCTAGGAGTCCGATTCGAAAAATTCCTCATTTGTCAAATAGTGTTTCCTGTGTGTGACATGTTTTTCATATAATTTAAAAATTTTCAAGTAATTCATAACTTTCCGCTAAAGGCGTAAAGGTAAACTGCTTTCCCCCTATATCTCTGCTTCTAAATCTCCGATTTGAAAAATTCTTTCTGCACCGGATACAGTTCCTGATGGGAAATCCTTTGCACATAATTTTTAATTTTTGTAAAAAATGGTTTGGCCACCAGGTGGCGTAAGTCTTAATTTCCGCTTCTGATGTATTTGCAGTAAAATATGAGCTTCTAAAATCTTGACTGAACAAAAAGTCTTTTGTTGACCGATACTACTCATGTCGGCAAACCTTTTAGGAACATTTTCTTCTTGAAATAATGCATAGTTTCTACGCCAGGTGTCGTAGATGTATATCTTATTTTTGTCAATATCTCTGCTTCTAGGAGAACGATTTGAAAAATTCCTTCTTTGTTGGATAGTGTTTCCGATGCGAAATGGTGTTCCTATAAATTCAAAATTTTCATGTAAATTATAGACTTTCCGATAGGGAACACAAAGGTAAATTGCGTTTTCTGCGTTATTTTTTGCACCTAAAACTCCGATTTGAAAAATTATTCCTGTATCGCATACAAGACCCGATGGAAAATATTTTTCACATAATTTCTATTGTTTAGTAAAGAATGCTTTGGCCACCAGGGGCATAAGTGTTAATTTCTGCTTCTGATGTATTTGTAGCAAAATCTGATACCGCTCATATGGAAAAATCTTTTGAGAATACTTTCTTCCTAAAATAATGCACGGTTTTCCCACCAGGGGACGTAAAGTCACATTTTATTTTTGTCGATATCTCTGTTTCTAAGAGTCCGATTTGAAAACTTCTTTCTGTGTTGGAGGGCGTTTCCGGTGCGAAATGGTTCTCATATAAATTCATGTTTTTCTTAACGCACAAGTCTGCAACCAGAGGGCGTAAGTTCATGATTCTGTTTACGGCAATATCTGAGGGATTAAAAACCCGATTGAAAAACTTCTTTCTTCCGTCAGATACTATTGTTTTCCATACCGGTTCCATTGACTTTGAATAGCTTTGATAAATTTAATTTGCCTCAGAACGGGTTCAAAAGACGTGCTTATTATACCCGAAAATTCGGTGTCATCGTTCATGTTTGTTATTCGCTGCGCATTTTTAAGTACATTTGTGTGTGATTTTAAATATATATTTCATGAATAATTGAAAACACCTTAACATGGCAGAAATACTTTTATTGCTTCCCGGTATTTAGGGAGATGTTTTCTCCGGTGTATTTCCATTTTCTTATTTTGGGCTACCCACATAAAGAAATCCTCCGGGCGCCACTGAATAAATGTGAGAAATAATATACCTGTAAAAAAATTCCTTTCGTCATGTAGTTATCTTCAGCAGCGTACGTTTTCTGGTGTTTTTTTTTTTTTTTTTTTTGCCTCTTTTAGTTGCGATTTGATGCGCCTTATTTGAATCACAGTACGTGTTTTAATGAAGAGTTTAATGCCTCGGCTGAATTTTAGGGGAAATTATTTTCTCTATTGCCTCTGATACGTTTCTCGTAATATTTTTTATTTCATGTTTGCAATGAATTTGGAGAGCTCAGTGCTTGAGATCCACTCAGTGCTTTTTCTACGCGGCAACCCCAGTAGTTCACTTTGTATATCCCTTCCATAGTCGCCTTCCGCAAAATATTTGGAGCAAATAGTAGCATTCTGGATTTAAAAAAAAAAAAAGCATCACGTCGTTTACAGGGTGATTTCCATTACTTGCAGAGCTGTCACTTTTGGAAATCTATGATATATAATCGGCGATCTTTTGGTATTTCTACAGTTGCTCTTTCAATGTGCAACAGCGCAGAAACTTGAAGGCATCTCAAACGAACAAACTCTTTGTAAACAAACTTAGCTGTTCTACGTACTGTATGAATATACATTAAAATTATTCAAGAAGCAGAAAAAAACAACAGTGCTTTGAACAAGAGTCAAATGACTTTTGTGACTGCTTTGTCCTCCGGTGCACCGAACCAGTCCAGCTTGTAAGACAGCTGACGTCATCATGTTTCCCCTCCGCACCCCCGCAAAGGGGTAGCTTTAAAGGGGTCTTACGAGCACAACCTTGGGTGTTTAAGAACCGTTGTATGGATGATTTTCAGCTGTGCAGAGCGATTGGTAGGAAGGAAGCAGATCAGTCGCAGACGGAAGTTCCCAGAACATATGAATGTTCCACAAAATGTCCTGTCACGACTGAAGACAGTTTCAACAGACAGGAAATGTTTTTTGTCGACCAGAACAAGGCCGTCAAAGAGCCAACATCGCTGCAGACTCTCGTTATACGAACCTGACCGCCAGGCGGAACAGAGAAATGTCCGCTAGGCAACTTTCTTTGGAGTCTGCAGAAGCTACAGGAACGAGGGTTCCAAGGCATATTGTTTGTAGAAGACTTCATGAGCAAATGCCTTTTGCAAGGACGCCAGTTACTTGTGTTCCTACCAATTCTGCGGCCTGGCCGGGGAGTTCGTATAATGGTGTACTGTTTGTAAGACACTTCATGAGCAATGCCTTTTGCAAGGACACCAGTTATTTGTGTTCCTACAACTTCTGCCGCCAGCCCGGCGAACTCGTTTAACGGCGTGCTGTTTGTAGAAGACTTCGTGACCAATGCCTTTTGCAAGGACGCCAGTTATTTGTGTCTCTATTACTTCTGCCGCCCCTCCCGGCGAGCTCGTTTAACGGCATACTATTTGTAGAACACTTCGTTACAATGCCTTTTGCAAAGACACCAGTTACTTGTGTCTCTGTTACTTCTGTCGCCCACCCGGCGAGTTCGTCATACTGTTTGTAGAATACTTCCTGACAATGCCTTTTGTAAGTACACCAGTTATTTGTGTCTCTATTACTTCCGCCGCCCGCCTGGCGAGCTCGTTTAACGGCATACAGTTTGTAGAAGATTTCGTGAGTAATGCCTTTTGCAAAGAGGCCAGTTAATTGTGTTTCTATAACTTCCGCCGCTCGCCTGGCGAGCTGGTTTAACGGCATACAGTTTGTAGAAGATTTCGTGAGTAATGCCCTTTGCAAGGAGACCAGTTATTTGTGTTTCTCTAACTTCCGCCGCCACCCGCCTGGCGAGCTGCTTTAACGAGGAGTCTCCGGCATCACACTTTGAGTCCAGACCAGTGGGTGAATGTTTTTTTCACAGATCTATCGCGATTCAGCTTAATTTCAATGTTGTGACATATTCTCATTTGAAAATAACCAGGGACCTGCGACAGTCCCTGTTACATCAGAAAAAGGGACTACTGGGGCGACGTTGGCGTGATGATCTTGGCAAGAGCCATTAGGAGTGGGCCCATACACCTGCACATCTTTCTGAGTCGCTCTGTTACTGCCCTGAGGTGGAGACGAAATCCTGAACCCATAGTTCAGGCCATTCGGGTAAGTTGTCGCGCCAGATTTTATTCTTATGGATGATAATGCGCAACTTCATCGAGCTCGTTGGGTCAACGGTTTTCGGAAAGAGAAACGTATTTGCTGAATAGAGTGGTAACTACCCACATCCCTGAGCTCAATCCCATTAAGCATGTATGGAATGCTCCAGAGGGAGATTGTATGGAATCTCCCTCTGGAGCATTCCATACAGTTTAGAGTTCTTGAAGTGTCGTTGCCAGGACACTTCAAGAACTCTAAACAGCTCTTGTTGAGGAGTAATCATTAATCCGTCAAGACCTCATCAGTATAAAACCTATATAATAAGCTACGTCTGTCCCTAACACCCTGACGCCACTCAGTACTTGCAGCACATCTGCTTTTATCCGGTGGCCGAAATCGGAACTAAGCTCACCGCTGTCGCACGATACGTAAAATCAAGGAGAAATAAAACCTATATCGAACGTCATTCAGTACTTGCAGCGCCATCTGCTTTTATCGGGTGGCCGAAATCGGAACTAAGCTCACCGCTGTCGCACGTTACGTAATCAAGGAGAAATAAAACCTATATCTAACGTCAACGCTCTGACGTCATTCAGTACTTGCAGCGCCATCTGCTTTTATCCTGTGTCCAAAATTGGAACTAAGCTTACAGCAGTCGCATGATACGTAAAATCAAGGAGAAATACCGGAAAATCAAATAAAGTTAGTAAGACAAACTGCTTCATTGTGGCAACACGCACGTGCTCGAACAACTGTCTGCGACGTTTGTTCTGTTACGTAGGTGTTATGTTTGCGTTTTATTTCATTTTCTTCGCATTGTAGAGTAATTACATAAAAAAGAATAAAATTGCAGAGTAATTTCATAAAAAGGAATCAGCGTTATTTTTATTTCATAAAAAGGAACAAGTAAAATTGTAAGAAAGTAACTGCAGTCGTAGTTTTGATTCGCTGTGATGTAAATTTAAAAAAATTATTGGTTCCGTGGAATTGTTGCTTTGCAGTACAAGACGGAAGAAGGTAAAGCTGAAAGAAAACGTCTCTTAAATAGAGAACGGCAACGGCAATGGCGTGCAAACCAATCTTCTAATACTTTGTAGTACAAGATGGAAGAAGATAAAGCTGAAAGAAAACGTCGCTTATATAGAGAACGACAACGGGGATGGCGTGCAAACCAATCTTCTAATACTTTGTAGTACAAGATGGAAGAAGATAAAGCTGAAAGAAAACGTCGCTTAAATAGAGAACGACAACGGGGATGGCGTGCAAACCAATCTTCTAATACTTTGTAGTACAAGATGGAAGAAGATAAAGCTGAAAGAAAACGTCGCTTAAATAGAGAACGACAACGGGGATGGCGTGCAAACCAATCTTCTAATACTTTGTAGTACAAGATGGAAGAAGATAAAGCTGAAAGAAAACGTCGCTTAAATAGAGAACGACAACGGGGATGGCGTGCAAACCAATCTTCTAATACTTTGTAGTACAAGATGGAAGAAGATAAAGCTGAAAGAAAACGTCGCTTAAATAGAGAACGACAACGGGGATGGCGTGCAAACCAATCTTCTAATATACGATTCGTGTTATAAAAATTTCAATCACAGGTTTTCCACTCGTGCATGGCACTGACTATGAGCTAATACCCTCATAAAGAGTATGAGTCCTCCTGTGCTGCATGGCTGTCAGAGGTGTTCACACTCCAATTTAAAATACCACATGTTTTTAGCAAAATACTTCAAATATTGTTCCATGGTAAATGGAACAATATTTGAAGTATTCTGCTAGAAATTTACTCTTTCAAGTTAATTTCTAGATAAAGACATTAACACATGCAAATTATGAGTTTCTCTGATTGAGGTGACATAAGTAATTTAACGTTATTTGAAATACACTAGATCGTGTGTACTCAAGGAACGCTTAAATAGCTTAGTATATCCGTTTATTTTCGTGGTATAATATGCATAAAGATTCGCCAAGCTTTCACATTCCACTGGGAGGCTTTTTCTAGGCAATGTAGACATATTACACCACGAAAATGAACGGATTTACTGCGCTATAAAGCGTTCCTTAAGAAATTTAGCAATAAATCCCTTTACCAAATTTCATTTAATTTCCACATAAATACTTCTGGTTACGCACGAATTTATAAATTACCTTTTAATTTTGACCACAATGTGTCATCCCTTACTTAATAATTTGCAAGTACAGTATCCTTACAATTTTCCGAGCTAATAGAAGGAAGAGGATGGATAGGAAAATATGGATAATCAGAAATTTATACTTTATTGATATATAAATCCAGATACTCTGTAATTTTTGCTTGTTTTCAAGAGTTTCTGAAATGTTTCATGATATGAATTAGAATTTTTTTAGAGCATTCGAAATTCCATTGAGTGATATACTGTTACAAAGTGTCAACACAGGGCACTATTGTGCTGTAATTGATGAGCTTGTTAATTTCTTCTTCACTTTCCTCCTTTTCGGGTTAATTTGCATCAGCGGTGATGCTATCTACATTATTCATATGGTGCTGTAATCCTGGTTCGCGTGAATCACTTTACAGTCACTCATCTTGGTTTTCCTTGTCGTCATTTCCAAAATCTTCTAAATTATTCATTCAATCCATTATCTCAGACATTTCGCTTCTTTCTTTTTCGTTAGAACTCGATAAATCATTTCCTACGGTAAGAAGAATTTTCTTCTAGTGGAACGAGGAAACATTTCCAGTTTTGCATTAAAACACGCTAGTAATGTCTTCTCCCACCCCCGGAATGCGATCAAATGTTCAACTTCGTTAGCAAGAGTTCTGAGAAAACCCACGCGATAATTTCGTTTCATTGATGAAATAAATCTTTAACCTATCGGCTGAATTATGAATGTGACATTCGGAGGCAAAAATTTCACGAGCATGAGACCATCGTCTAATTCCAGGACGCTTTCGCTTAAATGTGAATAGCATTGCCTATCAGTAACATAGGCGTAGTCAAGAAAGAGATCCTTGGGTCCGGACCCCCCCCGCCCTTTAGGTGTACTAAGTTACGAATTTAAAGTGATAATATATAATACAGTATATATGTATGTGTGTGCGTGTGCGTGTGCGTGTGCGTGTGCGTGTGTGTGTGTACAGTATATTGACAAAAGTCACCGGACACCTAGACGAGAAACACAACATAGCATTTATTGACATACATTAATTAGTACGGTGTCGGTCCACCTTTGGCTTTAATGCATGCATTGACCCTTCGAGACATGCTTTCGATAAGGTTTTGGAACACAACGATAGGTATGCGTTTCCATTCAGTACATAATGCTGCCGCTAACTGTAGCTTAGTAGTAGGCTTTGGTTCCAAACTTCTTATGCGGCGCTCTAATTCATCCCATAGGTGCTCTATGGGATTAAGATCAGGGTTCTGTGCTGGCCAGTTCACACACGATACGGAATTGTCGTCAAACCCCGCCGTAACAGTCCTTGCTTTATGGCTCGGTGCATTATGCTGCTGGTACCAAAAAGGCTCGGTTCCATAGTATTGCCACAGAGTTGGTAGGGCATAATTGTCCAGAATATCGTGGTAGACGTGCTGGTTAACAGGTTTGTCCACGATAACCAATGGGCCGAGACCATACGACGAAAAATACCAAACACGAGTAAACTGCCAGCTCCAAACTTGACAGTAGGAATAGTACACTACGGTAAATAACCTTTCCCCCGGCTGCTGCCATACCCACACACGGCCATCAGATTGATGGATCGTGTATCTGGATTCATCAGTCCATAGGACCCGTTTCCATTGATCTACGGCCCACGATAAATGTTCTTTACACCATGCTAAACGACAAATAGCATTCCGAGTGCAGATGAAAGGCTTATGAACCGCTGCACAAGCACGGTAACCCATGCAATGAAGTTCTCTGCGAATGGTACATGTACATACCGAGGTTCCAGCATTTTTAGTCACCTGTACACTGAGGTCTTCTGAAGTACTCTGTCGATTAGCTGTAACGACTCTCCTGAGGCTTCAACGTCCTCTTATCACTGATTTTCTTTGGTCTGCCGGTACGTTTTGCTGCATCAGGCACGCCATGTGTCTTCCACTTATTCAGTACATCCAAAACAGTTGACTTGGGTATGTTTAAACGCTTTTCAATATAGTATACATTTAAAAAACTTTTTCTCAGTAATATTTTTATTTCATTTTTTGACTTTTAAAGATTTCGGGCTTATTCTTACTTTTTTTTTATTGGAGGTTTAACGACCACCGTGAGCAACTCAATGGGCTATAAGCAGTCGCCCGTCCCTAATTTAGGGTCACTGGTTCCAGGGAAGGGAGAGAGCCAGTGCCGTAAGACAAACACAACATCCATGCCTCACCGGGATTCGAACCCGGACCCCTTACGGACGAATGATCAGAGGCCAGCGCCTTAGACCACTGCGCCACCGGGGCGGCCTTATTCTCACTTAGAGTACTTTTTTCCGGGAGGCTTTCACTGATAAACCAAATCCATTGACAATCCCCTCTTCCCCCTTAGGAAATTCCTGCCGCTTTAGGGGCGCAGTGTTCTAAGCGCTGGCTTCTGATCATTCGTCCGTGAAAGGGTCCGTGTTCAAACACCGGTGAGACATGGATGTTGTGTTTGTCTTACGGAACTGACTCTCTCCCTTCCCTTAAACCAGTGACCCTAAATTAGGGACGGTACACTGCTTATAGCCCATTGAGTGGCTCACGGTGGTCTTTAAACCTTCAATCAAAAAAAAAAAAAATTCCTAGCTACGCCACTGATAAAAAAAAAAAATTCCTAGTAGTATCACTTTATAATTTTTTTATGGCGATCTTTCTTCTTTAAAAGAGCAAAAAGGATGCCCAAAGATCTAGAACCCATTTGTTTTTGAACCATACTTTTGGGGTGAGGGGGAGGGGGTTATGACCACTGTCAGCAACTCAGTAGGTTATAAGCAGCCGCCCATCCCTTATTTAGGGCCTCTGGCTCCAGGGAAGGGGAGAACCAATGCCGTAAGACAATGCCGCACTCAATAAGGGTGGCTCAGAGGCCTGGGCCTTCTCCATGAGGTATCACTTGGTCCTTCGTTTTTTGTTATTGCCTGTTTATTTTTAAAATGTACTCGTATATATTTTTAAATACATATTTTGCGTATAATTGTAAACGCACTTTAATGTGGCAAAGATAGTTTAATCCTTCCCAACATTTTTGGGAAATGTTTTCTTCCGGGTAATTTTTTATTTGCGTCTTCAATATTTTGTGCTACCCCCATCAAGACATCCTGCCACCCCGTTGGCGCAGTGGTCTAAGCGGTGGCTCCTGATCATTCGGCCGAAAGGGCTCTGGGTTCGTATCCCGGTGAGGCATGGATGTTGTGTTTGTCTTACGGCACTGACTCTCTGCCTTCCCTAGAACCAGTGACCCTAAATTAAGAACGGGCGACTGATTATAGCCCATTGAGTTGCTCACGGTGGTCGTTAAACCTCCAACGAATGAAAAAAAAAAAAAAAATGACATCGTAAGACAAACGGTGTCGTCGATTTTGCGGCCGATGCCGAAAACGTAGCTTTTGAGGCCATTTCCTTATCGCAATCTGAAAACAGGTGTACATATAGTTGGGACAAAAACAAAAAAGTGTTTTCTTTCTTTTTTTGTTTTTGTTTTAGCTGAAAAATAGAAATTTTAAAATTAACTTTCCTTTATAATTTAACTACGCTTAAGATTGCAGCGCTTGCACTCATAAAAGAACGCTGGCGTGTTTAAAAGTTTATATATTTATATATATATATATATATATTTGGACGCTTTTTTTTTCGTTTTTGGGTTTTTTACTTATTTCTCAAGTTTTTTGTGAATTCTTTTAATATCTCTTATGCTTTTACATTTTTGACCAAGGGTGATCTGCTACTTGTAAGACAAGCGTATCCTTTGAAGACATTTGACAGTTACTCTTTTCTTCTTTTTCTTTCCGGCAATTCCATATTATCGAGCCATTCTGAATCTCCTTTTTAACCTATATTGATAATTATTATATAAAGTACACAGTTTATTTTTTGCCTCAGTGACTTTTTTTTTTTTTTTTTGATTGGAGGTTTAACGACCACCGTGAGCAACTCAATGGGCTATAAGCAGTCGCCCGTCCCTAATTTAGGGTCACTGGTTCCAGGTAAGGGAGAGAGCCAGTGCCGTAAGACAAACACAACATCCATGCCTGACCGGGATTCCAACCCGGACCCCTTACGGACGAATGATCAGAGGACAACGCCTTAGACCACTGCGCCACCGGGGAGGCCTCAGTGACTTCAGATGACTTCATTGAAGCATGCAAAACCATGTGCACTCTGAACGAATTGTAATGAAATATCAGTCCAAGTGATATAGTCAGACTGTGCGATATAAACTGCGTAGTATGTCTTGCCTTCCACTGGCATTCGGTGATGGATAAACAACTCAAATGACAAGGATATTTGGATCTTTCTCTTTAACTGACGGAGCCCAAAAGGCCAGGCCAACCCCTGTTCTATTTCAAAATGGGGAGTCAAAGTAGCAGCGGCCGCATAAGCTACGGTTTTCAACACTGGCTGCAAAAGCGACTCCTTCAAGACACAATATCCATGCCTCACCGGGATTCGAACCCGGATCCATCTCTGACGAATGATCAGAAGTCAGCTGTTAGACCACTACGCCACCGGGATGCCAAAACGAGTCTTTAAAAGCCTTTCTATTCTTCTTTGCGTTTTTCTGGTTATAATAATGCTCTTCAAAAATTTTCCATCGCTGCCCTTAAATGGTACATTAAAACTTTCCTTAACAGACACCCCTTAAATACGGGCCTCTCATATCACTTAGGGCGCCGCCCCGGTGGCCGAGTGGTACGAAACGCTTCAGCCTCTACTTATTCGTCCGAAATGGATCAGGTTCCGAATCCCGAATGAGATAATGTAACTTGTCCCGTGGCACTGTCTCTGTCCCTTCCCTTAAATCAGTGGCCTTAAATTCGGGATGGGCGACTTGCCCATTAAGTTGCTCATGGCTGTTGTTGCCCACCCCCGAAAAAAAAAAAAATACTGCCACTATTCCTGCGGAACAGCATTTTTTTAATGAGCATCTCTTCTCTTTAGCGGACTCTCTCAGATACGGACGCGGAGATGATCAGAACATCCCAAATGATATGTAGAACCTCCTATTTACGGCAAGGTAACGATAGTACGTATGTTTAACCAGCATAAATCAGCGGTATTTCGCAAGAGACAGAGCTGGTGGCTGCTGCATCTTCGCCCAACTCACACATCATACCCTACCCAATTAGAGATGAACTGTCCCAAACCTTTGGGTACAACTTGCTAAACTTCACCGGTATACTTTTTTTTTTTCATTTATTTAATTTTGGGCTTTAATAACCACTACGTGCAACTTTGGGGCTTATATGCAGTCACCGACCCTAATTTAGGGTCGCTGGTTCCTGGAAAGCGAGAGAGCCGGTGCGGTAAAACAAGCACACAACCCATGCCTCATCCGAGACTCAAACCTAGGCCTATCTTGGACGATTAGCTTGAAACCAGTGCCTCTGACCGCTTGGCCACACATAAGACTACTACACTAAAAAAAACTGCTCTTGCCTCATCAGCCAGAAAGGTATTGCTGCATTTAATTTTTTCATATTAAACGATACTCTTAGCTGCGGTAACAAGCAAGAATCTTTGTTTTGTTTTTATAGAAAAACACATTCACGTGTGCGTGAACAAACTTTTTCAGCTATTCAGAATTTAGTTGTTGCAGCAAAAAAAATCAGTAATCCCTGGAAAAAAATCCATTCCGTGCGTATAGTTCCCTGAGATATGGGGTCAGGAACAGTCTTCATTGAATGGTTCGGTCAATTACTGCACACAGTAAATCCTGTTTCTCCGTACAAGCCTTCTGAGTCGACGGCGATCTCGTTCCTGACAGATTGTCATCGTGTCACAGTTACGCCTCTTAGACAAGCAATGTGGATTATTTTTCCACTAATTAAAGATCCGGGATATCTCACCTTTTGAGAAATCAGTCAGTTTTCAAAATCATCGCTCAGTCAGGCGGGCACCCACAATAAACCCTTTATCGAACTCCAAAAGATCCTTTGTTTTTCCAATTGTAATTAACACTACTGACGAGTAGCAGTTTTAAATAGTTGTCTAGATCACGTGATGCCGAACGTGACCACATACACTACCTACCAACAAGTAATTGGACACCTGTGATAGCAAAGAAAAACGAAGTTTTTTCACCTTCAATAGTTGGTGGAGCCTCCACGAGCGGCGATTACAGCTGCGACCCTCCGGGGCATACTCTCAACCAGGCGCTGTACGACGGCTAGCGGTATTTTCTTCCACTCGGCTTGGAGAAGACAGGTCAGTTCCTTCACCGATTTCGGACGGCGGGGGCACGCCTTAAGTCGACGCTCCAACTCGTCCCAGAAGTGCTCGATAGGGTTAAAGTCCGGGCTCTGCGCAGGCCAGTCCATTCGATTAACCCCATTGTCACAATACCAAGCCATGTTGGACCTCGCAACATGACAGGTGGCATTGTCATCCTGAAAGCATCGTGGGTCCACCCCGTAAAACTGCCACAACGTAGGAAGCGCATGGTCATCCAAAATGGTGCAGTAGGTCTCGGCGTTGAGTCTACCAGGAATTACAACCAGGGGTCCCGTGCCATACCAGGAGAAACACCCCCATAGCATAATTCCACCGCCGCCGAACTTCACAGTTGGCACAATACATTCCGGCAGGAGGCGTTCTCCAGGCAGACGCCAAACCCAGACCCTGCCATCCGAACGGTAGAGGGTCAACCTTGATTCGTCGCTCCAGAGAACCTTTTTCCACTGTTCAACGGTCCACTGTCGACGTTCTTTGCACCACGTTAGCCGAGAAGCGCTATTGGACTTGTTGATCAAAGGCTTGTGGGCGGCAGCACGTCCATGATAACCGAGCAGATGTGCTTCCTTACGTATGGTATTCATCGAAGAACACTCCCGGATGCTTGTTGAATCTCCTCGCGGATGTGGTCCATCGATTTGGTGTGGTTCTTCCGAATTTCTCTGGCCAGCACCCGTCGGTCTATAACTCCCAGTTTTGTGGGTCTGCCGGGTCGGGGCACATTCCGACAGTCATCTCTCATCTTCCACTTGCCAATCACGTAGGCCACTGTCGATTTTGGGTACTTCAACTCGCTGGGTATGCCACGTATGGATCGGCCATTTCTGTGATACCCGACAATTACACCTTTCTCGAAATCAGAGAGCTCCGAACTGCGTGGCATCTTGCATGCGACTGGTTGCGTTGTTGTTTCCCACACGATATTTAACGGCGGCGACCGTGATGTGTATTAGGACCGCAGATATCGTCGATTGCAGGGGTGTCCAATTACTTGTTGGTAGATAGTGTATTTTGTATATACGCAGCGTAAGGAACTTTTACGTACATGTACATAAATGTTTCTCACTTAGTGGCCATTGTTTGTATTTCACGTGATTTTGATAACTTTCAGCTTTAAATTAATTACACTAGTAACAGCAGCCAGAACAAGAAAGATGTTTAACATTTCTAAATGCTATTGGAGTATTTTTGACCTAAATGTTTTTTTGTTTTTTTACCAGTGTATTTTAAATCAGTTAGGGATGTTTGTTGAAGTAGACACGTTTATTTACTGGAATATTGTGAATAGCAGAAAATTTTCTTACTAGATCCAGCAAAATCGTTGCAGGCATTATAACTTAGAAATAACGCATAACTCTCTTTTAAGGACACCTCGCTTCTACGGACAAAAGTTAGTGTCCTCGAGAGTGTCCCTAAATAAGAGTCCATTTAATTAGATTTTGTTCCTAATTCGTTGTTGACGTAAGTTCATATGTCAGGTATCCTGTGCTCTGTCAAGCCATATTTAGATTATTGTGTACTATGTATGTCCGTGTTTGCAGTTGGAAAGTCCGATGTACACTGAAGTGCCAAAAATCATGGGATACATACCTAGTATAGTGTAGGACCTCCTCCATCCCGGCGAAGTGCAGCAACTCGACGTTGCATCGATTCCACAAGTGGCTGGAAGACTTCTGTAGAGATGTTGAGCCATGAAGTCTAAACAGCCGCCTACAGTACCCTAGTATTTGTAGGTGCAGGATCTTGGGTGCGAATGGACCTTTTCACCACGTCCCATAAGTGCTCTATTGGGTTCATGGCGGGTGAACGTGGTTGCCACACCATCCGTCAGAACTCCGCAGAATGCTCCTCGAACCAATTTTAGACAACTTGGGTCCGATGACATTGTGCATTGTCCGCCTGGGAAATACCATTGTTGTTGGGGCACATGAAGTCCATGAAGGGCTGCAAATGGTCACCTAGCAGAGCAACAAAGCGATTACCGGTTAATGACGTGTTTACGAGGAGCAGAACACCCAAACCCTGCCACGTAAAGATACCCCACACAGAGCCTTGTTGACAGCTTGGGTCCATGGTCTCATTGGGTCTGCGCCACACCCGAACCCTACCATCAACTCGTAACAACTGGAAGCGTGACTCATCGGACCACGCTACATGTGAGGGTCTAATTGCCGTGTTCACGAGCCCTGGTGAAGCGCTGTGTCCGATGTCGTCGTGTTAACAAATGCACTCTGGTGGATCTTCTGCTCTCATTTCCCATGGACACTAAATTACGCTGCGACCTGATGGATATGTCTCTGGTACCTCCTGCATTGAATGTGGATGTTATTTGAGCCAGTGTCGCTTGTCTGTTAGCATGGACAATCCTGGTCACGGTCATTTAGCACCTGTGGTCTACCACTGCGCTGTACACGGTGGATTGTAATGCCTTCCATGAGGTATTCTTGGTGCACACGTGATACCGTGGATCGAGGATTGTGAAATGTTCGCATGACTTTCGAAATTGAATGCTCCATCCGTTTGGCCCTCAGTACCATTCCTCGTTCGAATTCCGATCATTCACGTCGCCTTGCCATAATCCTGGTTGTTCAACTTGACTCACGCGATTACAACTGATAAAACTCGTGGCGTGCGTCGAAGCCTTTATACGACGGCAGCGTCAGTTAAAAATCTGCATACCGCTATCCCATGACTTTTCGCACTTCAGTGTGTATATTCTGTGCATTTGGCTGTTGTTGTGTTGAGCGGCTTTTTAGATGCTTACGTTCCTTTGTTTGTCTTTTCAGGTGTGCGAGCTTCACGTTGCGGGGTACAAGTTCTCCGTCTTAAACAATGCATTCATCGTCCATCGTGGTTTGAAGACGGCCTCCTCGTTTCACAAAAACAAGGACGTTGACCAGGAGAAGAACAGGCAGCTCTTCCGCCAATTTAAAATGGAACTCAAGGAAAAGTACCCCGATTCATCCAGGAAATGCTACTGATAGCTTCCCACTTTATCTATGAAAAAACTGCGCATTGTCGAATGCCCTTCGCAATGACGAAGAAACACAAACACGTCGATTATTGCCCAGTAACAAAATAGCACACACACACACACACACACACACACACACACACACACACACACACACAACAGAGTTGTGGTTCAGATTTATCCTTCGATCACTCTCCATAATGTGATTCGAATATGTTGAGGCTTGTTTTGTAACAGATGGACGCTGTAATAATCACGACGGCAGTCGAATTACTTCCTCAAGAGTGAAAGCCATAATGGAAAATTTCGGAAGGTTTTAATTTTATAATTTGTTTTATAGCCTTGAGCGTTTTTATTACCCTGTTGTTTTAGATTTGTTTGTATGTACGAGACGAACCAATTACAACACTTGGATATCTGTTTCGGTATGACGCATAAGGTACAATGATCGCATTAAACGTCTCATTTCGAGGTGCTCTCGTCATACCGCTGCGTTACCACAAAAGTTCTAGAATGATTTTATGACGCAGCACTAGTAAGTCTAAATCCTTTCCTTTTTTTCTTATCACCGTACCCATTTCTTGACTTGACTGATTGCTAAGGTGATAAGCGCCAGTCAAAGGGAAAAAAAGAAAGTTTTTTTTTTGGGGGGGGTTAACGACCATTGTGAGCAACTATAAGAGCTATAGCAAGTCATCCGTCCCTCATTTACGGTTACTGATTTCAGGAAAGGAAGAGAGCCAGCTCCGTAAGACAAACACACCACTCAAGCCACATCCAGGACTCGAACCCGGAAGAATATCTAGCAACCTATGCCGTGACCACTAGTCCATCGGAGAGACGAAACTAAGTCGTGAGATATCAGTATGCAAACGTATTAACCTACTAGAACAGGGTGTTCGGAAAGTCACTGTACACCTAAGCTATGCACTTAGAAAAAATGTTCGAAGTGATCTCAACGAGCGTCGATACAGCGCTGAACCCGTTTCAGTTTGTTTGCAAACACTTGCTGCAGCTCTGCTTGTAAGATGTTTCTGATGAACGTAGTTATTGCAGTTTGTAGTTGATAAAGCGTGCGTGGGCGATCACGATACACAGCAGATTTTGCTGCGCCCCACAGAAAAAAGTCTGGTGGAGTAAGGTCCGGGGAGCGATGGGGCCATAGGTTTTTTGAGATGACACGTTCGCCGAAAACCTCATATAGAAGTTTCATAGAGATGTGAGCTGTGTGCGCAGTAGCGCCATCTTGTTGAAACTAGCTGTAGGTGATTTCGTCTTCTTCAAAGCGGCCGATGAAGTCGTGGAGTATGGAACAGTAATGTGCACTATTCACGGTGTCCTGAAAGAATAACGGCCCGACAATACGCCGTCGGGATAGCGCAACCCACACTCCGATTTTCTGGTCATGCAAGGGTCGTTCCGACACAGCATGAGGAGTCTCTGTGGACCAGAATCATGTGTTTTGTGCGTTAACATACCCAGAGAGGTGGAACCACGCCTCATCTGTAAGGAAGGTGACATCAAGAACAGCAACAGTTTTCGTTTGAATAAAATTGTTAAACCAATCACAGTACCGGAGTCGTTTTACGTGATCCGCCGGTTGCAATTGTTGTACCGCTGTTACTTTGTATGGGTAGAGGTGCAATGATTTTCTCACCGCTTTATGCGCTGTCGCAAGCCCGATATTTTCCTCTTGCGCCAACTTGCGCAATGATTTTGATGGACTCCGCAGCAGGGAGTCAGAGATGTCCATCAACTTCCCATCTGTAAGTTCAGTTGGTCTCCCGCTTCGTTCGGCGTCGAACACTGAGCCTGTCGCCCAAAATTTCTCAATAAGTCGACGAACTGCATTACGATGAGGTACAGGTGTATCTGGGAATTTGGCAGCAAATTGCTGCCGCACTAAATCGGTGTATTCATTGCCTTCTCGAAAGACGTATTCAACCAAAAACACACGTTCCGCAATTGAAAGAACCATAGTGCGAAAAACTGAACAACAACAGCACACACGATAACTTCGATACTTACAGTAACAACGACTCGTCTCTGTTAACCTCTGGAACTCAAATGCGGCAACCGACGCTTCGAGCAGCTTGCTGCGCATGCGCAGTGATCCCCATGGGTTCCCGCGATCGGCTGCGACTGGGAGAATCCACTTTATTACGTTCCGGTGGCACATACTGCACTTGATAACTGCGAAAACAAAACGGTAGCCTAGGTGCACAGTTACTTTCCGAACACCCTGTATAACGCTTTGTTACAATATACATAGCTGGCTCTATTATAGCACTCACCGCACGCCCTGTGTTTTAAAGTACAGTGAAACCTCGTTAATCCGGGCTAATTGAGGGGAACGGTTATCCGTATTAACTGAAATAAACTAAAAAATGGTATAAGGTACATTAAACACCAGTTCATTGCAAAAAAACCAAAAAAAAAAAAAAAAACCACACACGGTTATTTTACATTTAAAGCATACATACGTAATATAAAATGCAAATTAAAGTACTGAGCATGTATTTGCCCGACGGACCTGACTCTGTCACACTCAAAGCATTTGCTGCCCAAACTGGTTTAAAAAATGTGTCTATCTTCTGTTGTGGTACTTTGAAGTTTATTTCCTTCACTAAAAGGTGTCGCAAGTTGTCGCAGTACGCAGATATTTCTTCATTTTCGTTTTCCTCAACAAACTTGATTGAACAAATCAAGTGTTCTTTTACGTCATTGCTGCGTTCTTCTTCTATTTCGTCCTCAGACCTTGCCATTGTGGTCACGCTGTCCACAATTTCTCCTTTCAAAATTTTATAACCTGTTTGTTTGATTACGCAGTTCAAGTGTCCTTTTACGTCACCCAGCTTCATTTTTGGCAAATTGCTGTACTCTTCTTCTTCTGCCTCCTCCTGAGAACTTGCCGTTGTCGTCACACTGTCCACAATTTCTTCTTTCAAAATTTTATAACCTGGATCATCAGTTCGGTGATGCGCAATCATAAATAGATAATGAAAAAGATAAATAGGACTTTTGATAATGAAGCTATGGGTGCTATGCAGACGGAAGAGTGTATATATCGTAGTATCAAAGATGTACAATTTTTTTTTTTTTTTTTTTGGCTTTTTGATCAGCCCTTGTAGAGTGTGCCTAGACTGTGGATGTCGGAAACGGCTGGACGTGGAACGAGTCATCACGGAACCATGTGTTTTCTGCATCTGAGCTTACTACTATTGCTTCCTGAAACTCAGTTCATTCTCGCATTTACGCTCAAGTTTAATTAAGTTTAAAATTCAAGTTTTTTTTAGGAGTTGTCCGGATTAACGAGAGTTCACTGAATATGTCACTAAATTACACTATGCGATTTCTATCTAACAACCTAACTCTTGGCAGCAGCGCAAGCTTCTTCTAAACGATAAGGTTTTGAGTGCCGAATGAGGTTTGTCCCATTGTAACGTACCAGGAGATGTGGCGTACCTGCCAGAAGGACGCACACGACATAAAGGCAGATAGGAATCAGAATAAAACGTCCGCGTAGCTCAATTGGTAGAGCAACTTATTCCGGAATGAGGAGACCCGGGTTCGAATCCTGGCGCGGATAAAAATGACGGAGAAATTTACTTCGTTATAATGGCGCCCGAACTATCCGGATGACCCGACCGTTCGAAATCTCGCATTGGTGTGATGTTATTTCCATACCGCGAGATAGGAAAAATAAGAGAATCCTTTCTCCAGCACTTCGAAAAAAAAAAATAAGGAAAAATAAGGGGGAGATGATGTAACGTACCAGGAGATGTGACGTACCTGCCCGAAGGACGCACACTACATAAAGGCAGATAGGAATCAGAATAAAACGTCCGCGTAGCTCAATTGGTAGAGTGACTTATTCCGGAATGAGGGGATCCGGGTTCGAATCCTGGCGTGGACAGAAATGACGGAGAAATTTACTTCGTTATACCATATCTTTGATTCTCGTCCTTCACTGGAACCAGTTGCCCTGAATTAGGGACAGGAGACTGTTAATACTGTAAAACGTACGTAGGGGTTCGCTAAATCCTCCAAGAAATTCTTTGCGGAAAATATAACGTTAAATAACGGGATTGTAATGGAATAAAAAATTGGTATATGACGGTAAATCTAAGAATCCCTCTCTATATATTTTATTATAATGTTTTGAATAATATTTTTTCGGCAGTGTATTTGTAATAACGGAATACACCTGCTTTCGGAGTGCGCGTCAGAGGATCAACGAAAAGTTGCATGCCATGTTTATATTTTTCATGTTTCACTTCCTCCCTCCTTCCTCCAAAAAATGAAAAATGCGTCGCATTCGAAGATAGCCGTATTTTCTGTCTGTTGGGCCCATTGAAACCAAATGTTGATGATTTCAAGTTTTTCAGTTTTTCGTCCGAGAAAATGGAAACGATAAATTCAGTTTGTTGAAAACCACACAAACGAAACCAGAAAAACAGCACGAAACTAACATTGAGCTGTTTAAATTTCGTAGTTCGTTGCACCAAAAAATAGTGCTACACCAGCTGCACCACTTTTGCGGAAAAGGAAAACCATTGTGTGAATCATAAAAACCTGATGCAATTATGCACCATATTATGGTATCCAACCTGAATGGAGCAAAGTTGCACCCATTGCGCCATATTTTTGTTTGTTTCATGCATCACACAATAATTTACCTTAGTCCCAAAAGTGGTGCATCTGGTGTAGCACCATTTTTCGGTGCAACATACTACAAAATTTGTAACTTCGTAACGTGTGATACTTAAAGGATAACTGTCATGTTTGGAATGCCGTTAGGGGAAATTACCGGAAAAAGGTATTCAAAGCCCACTAAAGTTAATTTTTATCATTCGTATACTCTGAAACGCTCGTGATGATTTATTGTGTTAAGTATCCACTATTCAACTTCTCCTAATGAGAGTAATTTATTGATATGCCAGGGTAAACCGTTTTGTTTTCTGTTTACACTTGGATATCAACAACTTACTCCTGTCAAAAGCAACTGAACAATGGCTGGCCATGGAAGAATTAAAAAAAAAAGATGGAAAACGGAAGAAACATTTGTTTATTTGCACATACTGGTATTTTGAAATAGTTTATTATCGGTTATTCGAACTATATCTTCATGTTGTGATTAAAGTTTGTTACCTACAAATATTTAACAAGCTGTCGTTGTCATGAAGTATGTAAAAGGGGGAAAATGGGACAGGTTTAGAAGGAAGCATATAGAATTGTTTTCCATTTTCGGTACAGCAATAGAGTGCTGCTTTTGATCTGCTTGATACTTCTTTTTTTTTAACTGTACGCAATCAATTTTCAAAGACACATTGATTTTTGAACACATTGATGTACTTTATTAGCAGTTTATTTTGAGCCGACCCATTCGGCTTTTGCCGTAATGAAAGTTTTCCATAGATGCTGCATTATAAACTGATGGCAGTTTCTGCTCTGCGCCTTCTTCATAGATTACCACCTTTAGCTTGTTGGTCCACATTCATCCCATCTTCTTCCCATGGTTCCATTGCTGTGTTCGATTCGCTTCCCGGATCACTGGGAGTAGTAAGTACATTGTCTGTAAAAAGACTACTGGTTACAGGGTTAATGCCTTAACACTGAATAAATACTTGAGGTTGACAAGTTCATTTTTAGAAGGGAAAAGAACGGAAGAACATTTATCAACAAAGTGCACTTCAGTTACTCAAATACGAATAGTATCAACTTCATTGCACTTAACTCAAAATTTATAGTTGTTCTGACATTTATACTTGGTGTGCGTTTCCGTATCAAGGGAGATGCAGAGCCAGCGTAACGCCAACGCCTCACACAAACTCCGTTTAGCTAAAGTCTTGCGCTTGAGTTTGATGTACCCCTGAAGACATCCGTGTAGGACGACAGTTATCGAAAACGGTCGTTGTTTGAAATAGGCCGTACTGTTGTTAGAAGTGGTCACACAGGCATATACAGCTGGTGGAAGGTGTGTGTGTGTCGCCTACAGTTGTTGGAGACATCTATGCAGACTTAAAGTTGCTGTGAAGGGTCGTTCTAGCAGTTTCAAAAGCACTGGTGCAGATTTATAGTTTTTGGAGTCTTCAACAGGCCTTCAGTTGTTAGATAGACTTAATTTCCCTCAGGAGCTGACAGTAGTTCTGACAGCCTACATTTGTTGGAAACTACACTGGTTTGTACAGTTATTAGAAACAACAGTACGGATTTAAAGTTCTTGTTAACAACCAAGCATATTTATTGCTAAAAAGAGTAGGTGGTTCCACCTAAAAACTCTCTCCTATGTTTCCAATGGTAAAAACTTCTGTGGACGATTTCTTCGCACGTAATGCATTCCCAAGGATGAAAATCTGCACATCCATAAAATAACTTCGAATTACACCGAGGCATACAAAATATCTGTTAAAACTTAACCATAATTATATTAAAAAACAGTAATTTTTCTATGGATAATGTCGAGATCTCCTAACAGATGGCGCGACCTGTACTTTGATCACATCAGTGAACAAAGAAGAGTTTGATGGCATATTTTGGAATTTGAAATTAGCAGTACCTATAGTTCTGTTGATATTTTCAGCTAAACTGTTGTCAGATCATTTAATCTAAGTGGGTCAAATCATTCTAAACATTCCAGACTATCGCATGGATTGATCCAAATTTTAATTCCATTCCGAAAATTAATACTGAAAAAAAAATCAGCAGTAATGTAGATACTGCTGATTTCTAGTTCCCAAATAAGCCATCAACCATTGTTTGTCCACTGACGTCATCAAATACAGGTCGCACCATATCTATTAGCAGATCTCAACATTACCCAATGAAGAATTATTGATCTTTAATTTAATTATCGGTAAATGTTAGCAAATATTAAGTATGCCACGCTATAATTTAAAGTTAGTTGTATCCATGTGCCAATTTTCCTCCTTGGGAATGCATTAATAGCGAAGAAAATGTCTACAGAAGTTTTTACCATGGGAAACATACAGAGTTTTTAGGTGGAACCACCTTGAGGTGTTTGAAACAATATCGAAAATCTGTTGGAAATAATTGTAGTCTATGATTGTTGAAAGAGTCGTGTAGGTCTCTAGTTGTTGTAAACAGCAGTGGACGGCGCCTACAGCTATGGGAAACATCTAACGGTGGCCACCTTCTTAAAGGGCATGAAAAGCTTTCGTGGCTTTTTAAGAAAGGGCATTTAAAGTTATTCTCCAGTGGCTTGATTTCGTTGCGAAATTCCAAGTAGCGATTCTGAATGGAAATCATACTAGGCCAATTCTTTTACGTACGCGTGCTATGTTCTTGGATGCATGTTCTTCCGCAGAGCTTCTCCTCTTATAATTCAACCAACCACAGTTAAGAATGTAGCGTCTTAATTCTTCAATTTTAGGACACGCATGCAACAAACGAAGTTGCAGTCTTTAAGTCATCGTATTAAACTGAATGAGAATCATATTTTTTTTTCTCTGTCTCTCTTGTTGAACGATTCTCAATGTTCATAAAAAATTTTCGAGAGAAATCTTCCATCATGAAATTAGTGTACTACTACAACGAACGGGAGCAATCAGAACCAGAAAATGCACCCAGCATCCACGATTCAGCTGGGATTCGAACTTCCGTGTTCGAAAGGGGAATTTGACATTCTAATCACTAAGACTCTGGCAGGACACAATTTTTTGACTATTGCACGTAAACGTATAGGGAATTTGGATTATTTTATGAATTCATACTGGTGCTGTTTATTATCATTATTATTATTATTATTACTATTATTATTAGTCATGGCTGCTTAAAAGTCCAAGGTTACCAAAAGAAAAATAAAAGGGAAGGAGACAGGATTGAAATTACATGCTTGCATATCCCACATATGTAAGAAATATCGTGTAATGATTACTCGTATTTCGGAGGTTTGTTCCTGTACTCGTTCTTCTATATCAGAGTTCGAATCCCAGGGAAAGACGTTAACATTGTATTCGTCTTTCCGCAGCGTATGTTTTCCACTTCTAAAACCAGTGGCCTTAAATTAGGGATGGGAGAGCCCTTTTAGCCTTAGATACCGCTTATATTTGTTAAATCTTGCAACAAATCTAAAATCTTTAACTAAATATCTGATTTCCAGCACGGGAATGGCACATGGATATTTTATGTGTTCTCTCATTGTAGTTCTCTCTCTTTCCTGGGAGCCAGTAATCTTAAATAAGTCTGCCGTACGTACCCAAGGAAGTGTTGAAACTGTCATCCTTCCCCATACGACAAGTTCGTACAATCTTATCGGGCACACTCTATTCGCATGCTGTATATCTTGAATTTTCCTTATAGTGAGTAAATGGTAATCCTTTAATTTATGCAGCATAACAGTAAACTTTATTTGAATTCCGTCAGTTGCTAATGTGTGCCTATAAATGCTAATTTGAAAGTTAAGGCAGTGTGCGAGACCTCAGCAGCTAAGAATCTCATTCCATAGTTAGATCGAATTATCTTTAACCACGCGACGTAGATGTGGATGCTCTTGTAGGTAAACAATTGGATTCATCTTTGGACACAGTTGATCTGTTTGCGTGTGATAGACTGTGTTTTCCCTTGTGGCATACGCGAGAGTATATATAACAAGTCCCGTTCTCAGATATTGGTTCTCCCTTTGTGCACAGGGCACCTCTGGGACGCAGAGCTGTAAGGAAACGTCAGAATTAGGATTTAGACGGCACTGATTTGATTTTCAGAATTCCATTACTCGATGACATACAGAATATCCGACAAAGGATTATTTGGTTTAAGTGTAGCATTGTAGCAGCTATGGTGATATCAATATGGTTACATCAAACATGAGCGTGATTCGAGAGGTCTTTGTCGTACGGATAGTACTTGCCTTGGGGCTGATTTAAAGTGAGAAATGAAATGCATGAGTAATTTGTATTTGTGCACTACATGAATATCCGACAAAGGATTACTTGGACATTCTGGGATCCCAAAAATCGCGCACTGCATCGTTGTTTCTTGGCTTGCAGACGAACAGGGCAGGTGCTACGTGTAGAATGACATATCATACAGTTGCCGGACACGAATGCTATCGAGAATGCGTGGTATCATCTCGAGCGGTGGTCAGAGGCGTACGGTTTTGACCAATCTTCGATGTGGACCTGTGTTCAAGTTCTGAATGAGGCTTCGATGATGTGTTTGTTTTACGGTACTTGTTGTGTTCCTTCCTTAAAACCAGTGGCTCCAAATTCGGAATGGGCAACTGCTTGAAACCTCTCAGAGTTGCTCATGGTGGTCGTTGAACCCTTAAACAAAATAATCTAGCGGTCCATTGTGCGTGGCAATAAAGTCGATAAATCCGACAGCTATCTTCATACAGTAAAGAAACTATTGATATAGCTCACGAGAGATATCCTAAATACTTAGTTGAATCCATGTTACGCAGGATTACAGCTGTAACTATTATGACTTGTGACCTTCGCGCTTTTCTGATATGTTTGTCATTGTAAATATACTGACAGACGTAAGTCCATTATTTCGACAAGGTCTGGTGTTCATTACAGCTGTAAATACCATGATCTGTGACCAACGCGCTTCTGTGTTATATTTGGCATTGTAAAGATACTGAGACGTGAGCCCCGTGACCTGTGACCTATGAGATTTTCTGATATGTTTGGCATTTTATGCTGGGAGACATGAGTCCATTATTTCGACTAGGTTTGGTATTCATATATCTATAATTACCATGATCTGTGACCTACGCGTTTCTGTAATATGTTTGGCATTGTAAAGATACTGAGAGACGTGAGTCCATTATATAATTTCGACCAGGTTTGGTATTCATTACAGCTGTAAATACCATGACCTGTGACCTACGCGCTTCTCTGATATGTTTGGCATTGTAAATATACTGAGAGACGTGAGTCTATTATATATATTTCGACCAGGTTTGGTATTCATTACAGCTGCAACTACCATGATCTGTCACCTACGCTCTTCTCTGATATGTTTGGCATTGTAAAGATACTGAGAGACGTAAGTCCATTAATTCGACCAGGTTCGGTATTCATACAGATGTAACTACCATGGTCTGTGACCTGCGCGCTTCTCTGATATGTTTGGCCTTGTAAATGGACTGAGAGACGCGAGCCCATTATATTTCTACCAGGTTTGGTGCTCATTTTGTGTCTGATGTTCTAATACTTTCCACTGGTGAGTAGCCGAACGTGAATGAATAAGGTCCAGAACAATTTCACTGAGAAACATGATGTCTACGCATGGGCGCCGATATCTTAGTTTTCCAGGAGGGGGCAAGCAGAAATTGGAAATACAGTTAGTGCACACATACAAAAATTTCAATTGTGAATCCTTACGCAATCCGTTTCTACCACAAACTCAGCACATGAATTAAATTGAAAGTCTCAAAAGCTACATAAAAGCGATGGATAAATGAAATTTGACAACTTATTGGGGCTATAAGGAAATTTCTCTGTTATTGCTTTGGGTCTTTTTGTCATTTGTGCCCTATGCAGCGCAAAACCTGAACTATCACCCAATCGGTCATCAAGAAGGTAGAAGTACCCTCTAGACAAAGTTTTGAAAATTCAGTAGTTCTTTGCTCACCAGTGAATGACTGCTGCGTAGGATGATACCATGGTTTTCATTTCTCTGTATTTCATGCTTTTCCCTACGGTTTGTATGTACACTGTGCTCTAACATCCAATACAAAAATTCAATATTACTATTTTCTACTGTAAGTTTCCACTTTTTATACTGTTTGTTGCCAACTTTTTCCTAAGTTTATTGCATACAGTGCACGCAGAAGTTCGACAGAAAAATTAGCTATTGCAACTAGTGTTGTAGCGAAAAACTTCGTAGTACCTCTCAAGAACTGAAATGGTAGTCATATTTCCAGGGAAGAGAGCGTGTGCTCCCCCTCCCCCCGCTCCGGGTTCATGTTCATGGAGAAATTCGGATAAGAGATCTTGCTGGGTTTTTTTGTTGATGTGATTCATTCGTAGTTTGCCTTCTGTAGATGGGTGGTTAAACCTTAGGGTCGGAAGTCTTCCAATGTCAAACTACTGCGCCATGTAGCCATGTATAATATTTTTGGACTGGATACCAAGGGATGGAAAAATATCCAAAAGAATACCACATGAGAGATGGATGGATGATATTCGAACTGAGAGATCACTGAATTACAATCACCTAGCTAATACTTTGTAGGCCCTTTTCTCGCCTTAGTGCTGCAACTATCTGACCTGGCATCGATTCAATAATATGCCGGAAGCAGTTGGGAGGTATGGCCAACCAAGCTGTGAGTGACGCGGTTTTCAATGGAGGTATAAAAGTGATTGATGGATCCAGACGCCTGATATGCCGTTCCATAGTGTTCCCGCAAGTGTTTGATGCTGGGGAAGTTCGGAGGCCAATTGATATGCTGGAAGTCTGAACTGTGTTCCACAAACCGTTCCTGCACAAGATTGGACCTGTGGTTCGGCGCATTGTCATCTTGTAAGACACCGTCGCCATTCAGGAAAAAGTGCAACATTTCTGGGTGTACAGAGTCAGCAAGCAATTCACGATATTGGGCACCAGTCGTGCGTTGTTCCACGTGCACCAGGGGTCCAAGCCTATGCGAGTTACACTCCACACCATGCAACCGTCTTCATCGGCTTGCACTGTGGAGATCATGCAGGACGGGTCGAGTGCCTCGTGTTGTTTACGCCAAATGCGTACGTGACCATCCATTGAGTGGAGTACAAAACGCAACTCCTTTGACTAGCACACTTTTTTCCAGTCATCCTACGTCCAACTTGCATGATCTTTCCACCAGGCGACTCTTTCGCACCGATGAACCGTGGTTAAGAGAGGATGTCGTCGGGGTCGTCTGTTGTTATAGCCCATACGTGCGAGCGTGTGACGCATGGGCATGACAGATACTGTTCTGGGTTGACCACTGTTGTATTGGGTAGTCAACTGTTGAACAGTGCTGTGTCTGTTGACCTGTACGAGTAATCGGACCTGGAGCTCACCTCTCACATCAACCTTTCGCTGTCCTGTGCAGTTTTGTCTCCGGGTCGTTATTTGACCATTCTCGCGCCAGTCCTGATACACTTTAACTACGGCGGCTTGCCAACAACCAGTTCAGCCATTTGGGAAATCGGGGCATCCACAATCTGTCTTTTCTTCCGTTTACCCATCACGCTCCGAATTTTGCTACCCACTGCTCTACTCTCACCATTTATATGCTACGTCGGTCGACTAATCCTGCCCTCTAGGAAATCACGTGGTTAACGGGCTGCATCCGCTGTTGATAGGGGTGGCCATAATTTTTGCACTTTTCGAAAAGTAACAATTTTGCGCTTCTTGTGCCAATCTAAACGGTGCGCTTTTCCTGCCCGTGCACTCTCGATGGATGTTTCCCAACTATCTGCTGATACATGTCACACCATATGACATGTATCAGCAAATAATTGCTTGATTACCTGAAGAAGCCGTCAAGTTGACTGTTTTCTGTGAACCATTCATACATGGGTCACATAGAAGTTTCTTTATATGACGACTCCCGACTCGCATGCATAAGCCATCTGCTAATAAGTATTATACAATGTAGCATTCTGGTCCCATATAATTCTCAAAACGCAGTGTTCTTGTCTGCTAAAAATGAACATTAAAAATGTATCCTTCTTTTAACACTCGCACCCTGATATATTTCCGTCTGTTTGGCTCTTTCAAGAATCTCGTTGTCCGGGAGCATTTTGCTACATACAGATTTAAAGCAGGTTGCACCAGCAGGACATTCCTTTGCTGGTATACACGCCTTACCATCACGTTGGGGCATTTGTTTAAATTGCTATGGTGACACTATGGAAGATTAAAGGGAAACATTTACTTTTGTTTTCTGCGTTTCTGTTCAACCCAGTCTAAGCGAAATCTGTTACCTTTGTTGTTGATCAATCCTCTACCGCAGTGGTCTAATCATTGGCTTCTGACCATTCGTCTGAGTGAGGCATGGGTACGGTTTTTGTCTTACAGCATTGGCCTTCTCCCTTCCCTGGAATCAATGGCCCTAAGTTAGGGACGGGCGACTGCTTATCGCCCGTAGAGTAGCTCACGGTGGTCGTTAAACCCCGAAGAAAGAGAAATATCCTTAAGTGAATTTCCATTAGGTAAACACCCTTTGTATCAAGAACATAAATTACCTTTGCACTTTCTCGTCTGACGATTTAGACAATAACGCAGCCATATTTCAACAGTCGTTCCTAGCAAACGAATTGGCTCACAGTCCTCTGGTGGCAAACCGATGTTGCAGGTTTTTTGAGCGTGTGCACGTACTTTTACTTTTCATTGACCCGTTAAGAATTTCGATGTCGGGTGTCTTGTTACCAATTTATTGAACGATCCTTGTATTAAAACGCTTTTTAATCTATCCACATATGACTTAACCGAAGAATGTCTTTGAGGTAATGAAGTAAAGCATCCAGTGCAGTAATCATGAGGAAACCATCTTTTTGTTCACCTTAGCGACGATGAAAAAAAATTGGTAAAACCATGGGTTAACAATTTTCTAACTAACAGTCGTACTAAGACTATAGACTAACAAGTTTCTAACTCATAGTCTTCTTAAAACCACGGATGAACAAGTTTCCAACTCATAGGCTTGGTAAGACGATGGATTAACAAGTTTCTAACTCATAGTTTTGATTGTACCATGGTTTGGCAAGTTTTTAATTCATAGTCTTGAGAAGGCCGTAGATTTATAAGTTTCTGATCAGTCCCATTCTTTTCAAGTGGTTAGAGCTCCAGTTTAGAGAACACAGAAGTCTGAAACAAATGGAACCCTCCATGTAAAAAATACAATTAAGACCATGAATGGACAAGTTTCTAATTCATAGTCTTTGTAAGACTATGGATTAACAAACTTTGAACTCATAATATTGGCAAGGCCCTGGATTAACAAATTTCTAACTCATAGCCTTGCTTAGACCCTGGTTTAGCAAGTTTCTAACTCATAGTCTTGGAGTTGACCATGGGTTTATAAGTTTCTTACTCAAGTTCCATTCTTTACATGTTGTTAGAGCTCCAGTTTACCTAACACGGAAGCCTGAAACGGACGAAGCCCTACGTATAAGAGAAAAAGTCAGGACCATGGATTAACAACAGGTAATCTTTAGTAAGTCCGTGGATTAACAAGTTTCTAACTCATAGTCCCATTCTTTAAAGGTGGCTAGAAATCCAGTTTGGAGAACACGGAAGTCTGAAACGAATGGAAGTCCTCCAATGAAACCGTAGAAGAAGTAAAGAAAGAAATTCGATGAGAACAGCCTTCCCCGATGCTTTCCTTCAAATAGGAGTTCTACTGCTCAATAATACTAAAGTAGCATATGTATGCATCCTTATCATAAATGCTTGAGACACATATCTAATTGAGGAAATGACATATCTTAATACTGAACGATCTGATTTTTTATTCATTGTGTGCTGGAAGTCGCTCGTTTACGCTATCGTAGATGTAATTCTCACCTTTTTTTTTTTTTTTCTTTTTTTAACCGAAACTGTATGCAGCATAAGCAGTAAAGAGATCGCAGAAAGACCCGAAATTCGGGGCAGAAATTTGCATTAAAGCGTCCGTATTGTATAAAGGCCGTTCGTTCCGATATTTCGTAATGTCCGAAGCCAGATATACTATAGACATTTAACAGGATCCCCTATAATACATTAAGAATCAAAACAAATTTTACTCATTACGATTCATACCATGCGACAATGAGAAAATCAAGTTTACGTAAACATCGTCTTTTTTTTTTTTTTTTATGTGTGACTAATGCCGGAAGAATCTAACACTGAAGAAAATTCTCCGCTCTGACGATATGTACACTGTACCTGTTTTTGTACTGCATCGGTATTGTGACGTACGTAGTTCGAAAGTTCGTCTTCGTGTTCACTTCTGGGCTTATCCGGTATTGTACCAGTGTCGTTGCTTTCAGTCTCCACGTGGATTCTTCATTCTCAGTGAACGTAATGCTATGTCCGTAGTGGTACAGTGCTATAAAAATACTACTTCATGATTATATGAATTTCTGATGATTTATAACATTTTTGCAATATTTTATCATTCGTATATCAGTATATGGATATACATATTTTTTTTTTTCACATACATGTATCATCATCATCAATCAATATCAGTCCACTGCTGGATGAAGGTCTCCCCAAATCTTCCACAACTTCTATATTGAGAAGTTGTGAATCCGTTTATTGGTGTAAATATGACACGAGTGGTAAGTCAGATAATATCCGAAAACTTAAAAATTTCGTCTCCCGGTTTGCACCCGTGTATGCTAACCACTACACCACTCAGAAAGACCAAGTTTCTGATTAATTTGAATATAACCATCGCAGGATTTGCTAATCAAAGTAACCGGCATTCATATGTAGCTAATCTGGAGAATCAGAATTCTTTCCCGTGATTCTCCGGAGGAGCAGAATATCAATGAATGAAATGCGGGATTACACCTTTGTACAATACAAATTTGGAAGTTGTGAATCCATGTATTGGGTGTAAATATGACACGAATGGTAAGTCGGATAATATCCAAAAACTTGACAATTATCCTCCAGATTCGCTATACATGAATGCCGGTTGCTTCGACTAGCGAATCCTGTGATGGTTATATTAAAATTAATCAGCAACTTGAGACTTGGTCGTTCTGGGTGGTGTAGTGGTTAGCATATCGGGCGCAAACCGGGAGACGCGGGTTCGATTCCTGCTCCAGGACGACGAGATTTTCAAGTTTTCGGATATTACCTGACTTACGATTCATGTCATTTTTTCACCAATAAACGGATTCACAACTTCGGAATTTGTATTGTACAATGGTGTAGTTCCGTATCTCATTCATTCTATATTGAGCCTGTCTTTTCCAAATCACTCCAGCATGCTTTCGAATTTCGTCCACCTGTCTCCCACATTGTCATCTTCTGGGCCTTTTCATGTCCCTTGGTATCTAGTCTAGTATTTCAGTTGTCCAACGGTGGTCAGTTCTTCAAACAATATATCCAGCCCATTGCGAGTCTTCACTTTGATCATGATGCCATCATAAGATAGATAAATTTGAAGAGATGAATACATAGATTTGGGAAATGACTGGAGTTGATGCCATCATTATCAAAGTCCAGCATATGTCCAGCCCATCCCCAAGTGGCAATGGGCTGGACATAATGCTGGAAAAACCGACTACCATTGGACAACTGAAATACTAGATTTAATATCCAGGGACAGGAAAAGGCCCAGAAGAAGACCACGTGTGAGATGAGTCAATGAAATTCGAAATCCTGCTGGTGTGACTTGGAATATACTGGCTCAGAATGGAAAGTTGTGAAAAAAAAACCGTTAATATTCCATACAACAGTGGATTGATAATGTTTGACGATGTTAACACACACACACTTGCTCGTTGCGCGATTTTTAAACTGTTGTTTGTGTTCTTAAATCTGCGTATGCAGTGGATCTGGGGTTCCGTTCTGTTCTATGCATTATTTTGGATTTGCGTTCACAAATAACAGCCAGCTATAAATAATAATTTTATCCCATTCTGTTCACGCGTTATCAGCTGACAGCATTTTCACAAAATTTGCTGTTCTTTAACTGTATTTTTCCAGTTTTTTCGACATGGTTAGGAACAGTACCGTTTTGAATCTGTTGTACTTTTTACATCCAAATACGTTTGCGTGTTTTGGTATATGTTTGTGAACAGGTCCATGAGAGAACGCTTTCTTTCCATTAGGACCTTCCCGCAGGACACATTTCCGTTGCGCCTGCGTGAAGAACAGTACGCTAACGCACAAACGGCATAATACAGAATGATTAAACTTGGACTCCATTTAAAAGCTAAATCGATTGAGGATCCTTGATCCAAGTACACCTATATGTACGGTCGCACGAAATTATCCATAAAACTGCACAAATGTTTCGCCATAGGCAGTGACGAAACGCTTGCGCATGCAGTTGAAGTGCACGTGACCGTGAGCCCAAAATATGAAATTCTACTGACGTCACGAATCGACGATATCGCCGTCTTTGTTACTGTGGAAGAAAATTCTTTTACACGTATTCATGGCTTTTGTTGCTCATTTGCTCCAATGAACAGCTGTGAGAAATTGCTGCTAAGCAACGAAAGTACGTCACGATTAGTTCTCATGTCCATACACACACCGTCTATCTGACTTTTCTTTGAAATTACTATTATCCTTATGTGGATGTCACGTCCATTTTAGCTGTTTTATCTGAGCATTATACGATTTCCAGGCCAGTAAAGTACGTGTTTACTCTGCTGGTGCATGGACTTTTCACCATTTTTGAAGTGTGGCAAGGTCCTGCTGAAAGACAGTGGAACCATCAGGAAACCTCTTCGCCTTCTCGGAAGCAACTCTCTTTTGAAGAACTTTGACGTACCGTGGCGAGCTCATCATACTGTCGACCGGATGCAAACTGCAGATGACGTAGTAGCTAAAACATCCCCAAAACATCTTCTTTTGCGGATGTTTCACAGTCTGGTTGATGTGGGAATCCCGCACCTTCTCTCCCGGTGACATACCAACGTGCCGACTCCACTGGCCTTTGGGAAAGAAATGACTGACCAACACTTTTTTCCGTTGTTCCTTGGTCCAGTTCTTGTATTTCAGCCCCTACTTGTATCTTTTCTCTTTCATCAGTTTTGTCAAGAGTTGTTTTTTCACAGGTCGTCGATCCTTACAACCATGTGTCAGAAGTCGTCTGCGTACAGTTGAAGAGCGATCTTATATTTTTCCCTCTTTCAAATTTATGTTCAGTGCATCGCTTGTCTTCCGAGGGTGTTTTTTACTTTCCCGAATCAAGTAGGCGACGTTTCGTGGCATTGTTTTCTTCTTTCGTCCACATTTGCCTTTTCGATTTGGAGAAATCGATCCGGTTTTGTTCTTCAAACTAATGACACGGCTGACACCGACTGTTTTAGCAATGTCTCTGTAGGTCTTAGATGTGTGTTCGTGCGAAGTAACTATTTCTGTGAGCTTTCTCGGTGACACGTCCATCACGAACGAAGGTTCTGAACGTCTAATGCAATACTAATGACGTAGTGATCGCAGCAACCAAACCCCAAAATGTGCATGCGCTATTGGCAACTTGCCAACCAACGCCGTTACAGCAGATTGTTAAACGCTTCCGGTGAACAAATACGTACTTCTTATATTGGGGCATATTTTATCATAAGAAATCGAATCGAATGAAAAGAAGCAAAACCAGATTCTTTGGTTAAGTGAATTTGCACAAGGATGTTTGCCATTGTCAATTTAATTGTAAGCAAATTATTTGTGCGAATGGAATGCACATAATTGCGCACGTGGTACTGTATTTATTCGCCGTCGTTTTCAGTGTTCTTTTTTTTTTTTTTTTATTGGAGGTTTAACGACCACCGTGAGCAACTCAATGGGCTATAAGCAGTCGCCCGTCCCTAATTTAGGGTCACTGGTTCCAGGGAAGGGAGAGAGCCAGTGCCGTAAGACAAACACAACATCCATGCCTCACCGGGATTTGAACCCGGACCCCTTTCGGGCGAATGATCAGAGGCCAACGCCTTAGACCACTGCGCCACCGGGGCGGCTTTTCAGTGTTCTGCGGTTGCAAGTAATCCAAGGATCGTGCAAGGCATGTGAAGACTGTACACGTCTAAATGGTGCAATATATTGTATATTTGTCAAGAACACTGGCCACGCAATTGTGTCGGGTGCATAATGTGCAGCAAGCTGTTACTACATATGCATACTTGTGTTTTGTTGTTGCGTAAACACAGGAAAATATTGAGGGAAGTAAAGCATCCGGTGTTATTTCAGCAACAGTCGCCATGCAATGAATAAGCATTTTGATAATTTTTGGGTGGAAAAAATGAAAGGGTCGTTTCCATCATTGGCAGCGACTTGGCTGTTATTGATTTTCATTTTGGTTGTGGAAACACCGAAAGTTGTATTTGTGAATATCATATTTTTTTAGGACTTTCTATTTCCAATTGTTATTGTTCTTTCTCTACCCTTACAGGAGCCACAGCTCCAACAGGTTGTCAGCTGGGAATGCACCAGCTTGGGTCTCCAGCTCAATACTGGCGAACCTACAAGCCACAGGGGCAACCATCGGAAATAGTTCAAGGCGGGGAGTGCCGATATTTCGGAACCCATCCACGCATTGGCATTATTTTTGGTGCACGCGCTGGAAAGACCCCCAAGTCGGTTGGGAGACAACGGAAATCAAACCCTCGACTGTCCTCTACTGCAAAGGCACGTGACTGGCGATTAGACAATTGCGTCACCCCGGTAGTCGTGAATATCACATGCAGTTAGGGTACATTCCTTAACCAGCTGGCACAGATTTTAGTCAAAATATCCTCTGAACGAGAAATTTTCCAGATTGCGTGTTAAAGGGTGGGTAAAGAAAGCTACGGATCATACACTGCCGTGCAAAACTTAAGGACGGACACTAGTGCCGCAGGTTATACCCGCACAGTGAAAGACACAAGCTTGTGTCGATGTGCATAAAGCAAGCGGATCAGTAGAAAGACGATGCGTATGCAAATTTCCGAAATGTGATGTCGCAGGTCACATGACAGCGCTGAAATGGATATACGGAGCAGCAAGGCAAGAAACGGAAAGCGAGAGTGTGCGGCGTTGTAAAGAGGTTCGAGTGGTTTTTTAGTGTGTCGCAGACGAGAAAATGTTCACGCGGAGGGAGACATTTCGATGGCTTTACATGTGGTCGAATAATCGGAAAGCTGGAGAAGGGGCGATCCGTAACGAGTGTAGCCGACGAGTTCGGCGCGACCCATGGCATTGTTTCACGTGCGTGGAAAACCTTCCACACGACAGGAAGAGCTGTTTGAATGATCGGTGGTGGTCGGCCACGGAAAACAACAGCAAGGGATGACCGATATATGGCCCCACAGGCCAAACGTGATCGACTCCAAACAGCGGGCAATATCGCGAAGCAACTGCACGTGACCACAGAACGTCCCGTATCGCGGTTCACCGTTTCCAGAAGTCTACATAAAGGTGGACACTTTGCCCGACGACCTGAACGTTGCATCCCATTAAAGCCTACCTATCCGAGACATCGATTACAATGGTGTAAGGACCACAAGTATTAGAGCATTGGGGTACGGTACTCTTCACGGATGAGAGTCGTTTCAGTACCACGAGCTATTCTGGACGTCAGCTGATCTGAAGAGAGGTGGGAACGCTTTATCGACCGGCTAACGTTACCGAAAGAGATCGGTTTGGCGGTGTTGGTGTGCTCGTCTGGGGAGGCATTACGTTGAATGGTCGTACTGAGCTCCACATTTTCGAAGGAGGTTCCGTAACCGCTACTGCGATGAGGTGCTGCTTCCCCATGTACGCCTATTCCGATGTGGCATTGGTTCGTGTTTATGAACGATAACGTGAGACCCCATCGTACACGTGCAGTAGATGAGCTGTTGGAAAGTGAAGATATCACTCGTGTGGATTGGCCCGCCTACTCCCCGGATCTAAATCTCATAGAACATGTGTGGGAGACGTCTTGCGGCACGACCACATCCGCTAGAAAATGTTCATTAGTTGAAACGTGCACAACGAGAGGAATGGGCAAAATTGCCCCAAAAACTTATCGACAGCCTCGTGTTAAGTATGGCCAGACGCTGCAAAACAGCCATTGCTGTTAGGGGACATCATATTCCATTCTGACGATTACCTCTTTGCTGTAATCTATCTGTGGAAACAATGGCTCTGTACCATGGTGTGTACTGTTTTACAGTCATTTCTTAGTAAAGTCCCAGTGTACACTTTTGTATTAATTTTTGCGCATCTGTTTGTTCATTCCCCCGTTTGGTACATACTGAGGTCTCTGTATTATGATAATCATCTATCCAGGCTGCTTCATTGCGAAGCTACGGAGAAAAAACCGAACTGTCCTTAAGTTTTGCAACCCAGTGTATATCAGTGATAAGAAGTATTTTTCCAAGCTGTTATTGCAGTGTTTATGGTGTTTAATCCAATGTCGCAAAACAATAAGAACCAAAAGCATTCAACTTTTTTCCGAGGTACAGAAACTGCTCTATTCATATATTTCACAAATCCCCATGAAGACCACATGTAAAAGGATGCACTTATATGCTTTATGCATAATCTTATGTAATTGAAAAATACAGTAAAGTCTCATAAATCTGCAACTGGTGTAGTAACAAAGATATTTGGATTTAGAAGAAAATGAGAAAGTTCCTTTTTTTGGATGTCTTACTATCCAAAAATTGTAATTATTTGTTGATGTTCAAGTGTACTACAAAGCAACAGCAATCCCTAACATCATTCTGCCCAATTCTACATGCTCGAGATTTTACAAAACCGCTGTGTTCAGATCATAGGTGCCCAAAGCTCTGATAATATGCTCAGTTGGTATAGTTTAAAAAATCTGGAAAATGCCATCGTAATGAAGAAATCTCAGCACTTTTCCAAGAATGGAAAGTACGCGACCTGTCTCGAACGGTGAAAAAGAGCCTGTTAAAAACAACACAAGGAAATTGGACATGAAATTTGCCGCCAGTATTTCGTATGTCTTATTCTATGTTAAGAATTTGCTGAAGAAACATGCTGTTGCAGTCGCACTCAAGCCATCAAGATCTGTTTATTGGTAAATTATTAACTATAAGTTGCAAAATAAAGACGAAGAATATGCTGCAGGAGTCTATACCATTCCCCTCAAGTACCCGGACTCCTAAATAAATTCCTTCGTCGGTATGCCGGAAAGATCTGTATATGTGCGACTTAAGGAACATATGAGAGGTACACGGTATTGAAGATGCATACATTAATATTATTAATAACATCTATGAAAATGCAAGTGCAAAGATTAGGCTGTTTGAAAATACAACACACATAAAAATTGGAAAGGGAGTGAGACAAGGTGACACCATATCTCCGAAGCTCTTTAATGCCACATTGGAGGGTGTTTTTCAGTCACTGAGCTGGGAAAATAAGGGGATAAAGATTAATGGAGATTATCTAACCCACCTTCGTTTTGCTGATGACGTAGTCATTTTTGCAACTAGCCCATCCGAGCTGCAGAGTATGATCCAGGAACTTGCTGACAAGAGTAAAGAAGTGGGATTAAAAATGAACTTTCAGAAGACAAAAGTGATGTTCAATGCTTTTACAAGAAATGAAGATTTATCGATTGATGGAGAAAAGCTGGAGATAACAGACACGTACGTTTATCTTGGACAGCAGATATCAAGTGAGGGTCACATTGGTGAAGAAATTAATCGGCGTACAAAACTTGCCTGGAGAGCTTTTGGAAGAAACAGCATAATTTTCAAGAGCAATATGCCATTATGTCTTAAAAGAAAAGTGTTTGATCAATGCATCCTTCCAGTGCTTACGTATGGTGCAGAGACGTGGACCTTAACTAAAAGAGACATACAAACGCTGCAGACAACTCAAAGAAGCATGGAGAGGTGCATACTTGGTGTAACCAGGAGAGATAAGAAGAGGAACTCGTGGATCCGAAAAATGACAAGAGTGGAAGACATCATGATCAGAGTTAAATCCCTGAAATGGCAATGGGCTGGACATACTGCCAGAAGGACAGATCATCGATGGACAGCCGAAATTTTAGATTGGATTCCAAGGGACAGGAAAAGACCCAGAAGAAGACCACATGGGAGATGGGTGGATGAAATTCGAAAGTATGCAGGGGTGACATGGAGGAGACTGGCACAAGACAGACCGTTGTGGAGGAAACTTGGGGAGACCTTCGTCCAGCAGTGGATTGATAATGGTTGACAATGATGATGATGATGACACGGGAAGGGAGAGGGGCTACTGCTTTAGTAAAAGAAGTAATATGCAATGTAGCAATTCCACTATTGGAAGAAAGGAAACTGGTGGCTTCTTTTACAATTTTCAGGGGAACCGCTGATAAGAAAGACTATAAAAATTATCACATATGCGTCGAATCACCACCACAGTGGAACTCCATCTTTCATATGCACTAACCTTGAGACAAAGAACCTGTCTTGGTATCTTTGTTATATTATTCTACGTGAATGTTAGACCCACGTAATGGCCATTACAAGTTCACGTGTTTGTATTGATATGTTTATGTGATTTCAAATCTAATTTTGTTTTCGTTATTTTAATTCAATCGAATTTAAATGTTAAAAAAATGTTTAAATGTCTCTATACGGGTTAAATGTTCGTCTAATGCATCTTGCCTCGATATATTCTCCCCTTGGCGGGCGAAATCCCGGCGAATTAAAATATCTTTGTTACTACACCAATTCTGGATCTATGAGAATATTGTATTTTCAGTTATTAGGGTGTATCTTACGATCTTTCTCATCTAATATCTACCGCAAGACATCTTCGTCAAAAGACCAATAACAATATCTTGGAAAATACTCAGAAAATAAGTTTGTATTATTAAGAGTCTGTTTAATTTACATGCGTTTAAGTGCCAGATATTTTTCAAATTTACGAAAGTACGAAAGCTTCATGTTTTGCCGATTGTCTATGAAATTTGTTTGACTGATCTCTAAATTTGTTTGAAGCTGGACACAAACAATATCTTTGCTTGCATCTCGGTGAATTCAGTCAGTATTCAAATGTAGGGATATGTTTCGTATTCAAACTCAGAAAGAGAACACATCGCCTCGGCACGAAACCCCCGCATTTCGGATTCCTTATTCATTTTATGAGTCTATGCATAAGTTTCTAGCACTTTGTGAACGAATAGATAACTTAACACAAGCAGAAAGCATTTAATCATAATCGAATTATGTATGCGCTCCACACGGCCGAGGGAGGTACGAATCAGCGTCCTGCATCTCCTTCGTCCGCCCGCTACGCTGCTTGTCCTCTACGCTGATGTCACCACTTCTGAACTTCCCAAACTACTCGACATGTGCTTACATCTACAGCTTTCTCGTTCGTGTGCTGAACAAATCCACTCTCGTGCATTTGCAGCGGCTTTTCCGAAATTAAATGTGAACAACAGACAGTGACAAATATACACCTTGTCGTTCGTCATTTCCGTTCTTGCTTAAGTATCTGCACGAGTCGTTTGACGCGTTGCCACCTTACCTCTAGAGCACGAAATTCTGAGAAAAATTCAACCCTTTCGCTTTAAACCCGCTACGTGGAGAACCAGAAAATTATGCATACATCTAATAATCACAAACAATATAATTTCCTTTGTCTGAACGTTTGTCCCAGCATTCCTTGAAGCCGGCAGCTCGGTAACCATGGTAACAATCGCGCAAAGGAAAACCTTCAGTTCTCATGGTAACAATGGCGCAAATGGAAAACCTTCCGTAATCATGGTAACAATTGCACAAACGGAAAACCTTCCATAACTATGGTAACAATTGCTCATCTGTTCGTGAGTCCGTTTGCTCATTTGTTACCAAGGCTAGCGAGCTGCGACGTCATCAGATATCATTGTCGAATCCCTCCTCAACCAATATACTTTTTTTAAAAACAAAATATAGACACTGGACAGATAATATAGTTGCACCAATAAACGGAGTTTCGTAAGCTGCATCTACTTTTTTTTAATTGTAATGTTAATGAAACATACTTTTCACATTTGGAACATATCTGTTTCACTTTGAGGAAACATTGTTTCCGATTCTATATCAGAGATGAACGAACGTTCACGAAAAATGTTGTGATCAAAGAAGAAATAATATATAAATGACTTAAAAACTTACCCTACATATCTTATCCCCCCCCCGTTATTATTGGATGGTTTTCGTCCAGTTTAATATAATACTGGGTTTTACGAATTTTAACAGGTTGTACATCACGTAATTTGGTAAATAATAATTTGACAGTTTTTGCAATTGTGTAATTGGGATGTGGTGTTTTAGACTTATTTCTCAACTTGTCCGCCGTAGTTATTTTGTTTTCAATTAAACATATATCTCAAAAGTTATTTTTGGGTTTTGCAATGTGCCTACCGGTGAACATAATATATTATGCTCGTACTCAGTTAATATTTTCTGTTATTAATGTAAAAAAAAAAGAGTGTGATGAAGAAAAATGAATAAAATCGATTTTACTTTAGAACAGAATTACGATACAGGATAATTTTTTTTCAATGTAATTTCTTTGAGTTGATCTTCAGAGAAATATCTGATCGATTCACAGTTGTTGTTTTGCTTTTAACTTTGAAGATCTGTTCTTGAACGAAAGGTGAAAATCACTATGTCCGAAATATTTCCAGATATCTGGTATGTCGAGGCTTTAATAGCTGTACATAACTGACTAGTCGAAATTATACCAGACATATCTTCGTCGTAACACATCAATTCATTAATATCATTGTTTGTAAAGTTTTCTGTGTGTATGTCTAAAACTTGTTGCGAGTCTACTTGCTGATGATGTTAATATTACCAACGTTATTGTTTTTATCTCTGTACTGTTAGAAGTACTGTTTAGTCTTTTAAAATATATAAATATATACACCCATTTATATATATGTATATTGTGTATTTGCACAATTGTAATATATTAAAGATGTTGCTCGCTGTGTAAAAGATCTGAACTTGGAACACTAGTTTTATTCTGCCAGTTGTTTTTGTTTTTGTTTTTTTAAGAAGCGCTGCCAATTCTGTATTGTGCATGTAAGCTGCACTGTGGACTGTAAACAACTTTTGAAATTGTTTGTTTTTTATAAGTTTTTGCTTACATTTTTAATTGTTTTTTGAATCATTATTATTTTAGTGCAATAAAGATAAGACATAAACTAAAATTTATACAAGAGACTTGTACAAAATATTCAGTGGTAGTCGTTTTGAAATCCTTGACTTCTGTTTTGTTTATTACAACTCAGTTTCGGGTACGAAATCATGAATAAAGGTTTCAGTAAAAACTGTCAATGAATCTTTAAGCAAATGAAATCTGATACAACTTTATGTATTGATATTGATCGAAGTATTGTATTTACTTTCCTTATACAGCGGTCTTGGTTGCACATTATGTCATAATTCTGTAGTTAAACTTACAAAAAATTTGTAATGACCATTATACTGTTACATATGTAATAGGTTTTGATTTTTTTTTTATTTTAAAAATGTTTACTGAAAGCAGCTACAAAATGGTTTGCTTTGATAAACTCTGCGGTGGAATAAATTTAGAATTCAATTTGAATTCTCTCTCGGTGATCCGCGGTCGCATTATACGTGTCTGGATAATATCTTTTATTGAATAGTAAAATTACGCGCTATGAATTATGCAAAATTTAAAGGCAAAAGCGGATACGTTGCTGCGAGATTCACACGGAGAGTCGACGCCACGTCAAGATGATAAAATTCCTTAAGGCACCTGAATTCCTCCCCCATGTCATTCATCGAGGGGATGCGAGGTAAACGTTTTTCATTCTATCTATAGCTGAAGCAGCTATCGGGGAGTTTTCTCAGCGTGACACTTATCTGTGTGGACGTATATCAGTTTTCAGAGTGTACGCCCCTGGAGATAGTCTGAAAGAAACGGAAGAAGTTTTGCTCCTCATAAAACAAAAGCATCTGTTAATAGCTTGCATAGCAATAGGAAAGTGTAACCAAAACCGGTTCAGTCATGAAAGAAAAATCTTCTAAATGTACGGAGTAAAGTCAGAAATTAGTTTCCATATGTTATCACATTTCGGAAAGAAACAAGGCACAAAGCGTAGCACATTGGTCACGTATATAGAGACACGTATGCAGTTTATTTTTCGACATAGTCACTAAGTCTGTTGAGACACGCACATAGCGGGAGATAAAAGTGCAGCCCCAGTGGGTGCGGTCTGAGGCGGCGCAGTGGTCTGAGCGATGGCTTCTGACCGTTCGTCCGGGTTCGAATCCCGGTGAGGCATGGATGTTTTGTTTGTCTTATGGCACTGGCTCTCTCCCTTCCCTGGAACCAGTGACCCTAAATTAGGGACAGGCGACTGCTTATAGCCCATTGAGTTGCTCACGGTGGTCGTTAAACCTTTAATGAAAAAAAAAAAGTCTGAGGCACTGGCTTCTGATCGTTCTTCTGAGATGGGGCATTGATGATGCACTTTTCCTAAAGTGCTGGGTCTTTCCGCTTTCCTTCGTGCCAGTGGCCCAAAATCAGGGACTGAGAACTGCTTATAGTGGCCGATGAACTTCAAAACATTAAATTCAGTCTTGATAGCAAAAGGATTCGGCTACAGACTGGGCAGTCATTTGACTTTCGCTTTAATATCAGATTAGAAGCGTTGACCTGAAAGGTGCTTCAATTTGGGGAAAAGACGGAAATCCGATAGTGCCAATTAAGGGCTATACGGTTACTAGAGAAGAATTACCCAGTGTCAAGCGTTCAAGAGATACTTCGTGGCTTTGGCGGTGTGATGCTGGGAGTTATCGAGCAAAAGCAACCCTTTCCTTAGACAACAATCTAGACCTTATCCTTCTTCAGCATGGTTACTGTAGCTTTATAAGCAGGTACATTGACTGTTGTACCACGAAGAGTGAAATCCACCAAAAGAATGCCTCACATGTCCCAAAACACCGTTGCTAGTACTTTTCTTGGACTTTGTGCTGTCATGAATTTCTTCGTTACAGAGGAACCAGGATGTTTCGATGTCAGTGATTTGGTTTTTCTCTCTTGGCTGCAATCAGGAGAGATATGTAGCCGATTCGGGGGAAGCGTTTGTTAAAATCCGGAGGGTTCAAGGGAACCACTTGTTAAAGTAAACATTTGGATGGGGACCATGAAGAGAAATACTTATCAAATTAATTGCTGAATCTCTTGTCTTTTTCCTTTTTTTATTTCTATTTTCCCCCACACCAGATCAACCCGACTTAGGCATGAGGAGCCGCTGAGCCTACCTGCAAATCAGGGCAGCATAAGACATTATGTTTTTTTTCTTTCAGCACAGAAAATTTGAAGAAATTCGGAGCTCCCTAAAAATGGAGGGCCGTAGAGCTTGACCCCTTGTCTGAACTGAAACTATACTTTAAAAAATATCCCGTTAATAACGAAACATGTAATTCTTTTGGAACCGCAATTTATTTCTATTGGTAGTATCGCCTTTTCTTTCGCACTTCATAGCGAATGAGCCCTTTTCTGCTGGTGACGAATCCACATCTTCCTTCTCCGGAGTCAGACATCCTACCAATGGAACTACGCTGACAAAGGCTTATTTCTGCAACTTGCCGTTTTGACATGTGCGTGACACGTCGCAACTTATCCTCCTCCGACAGCACTCGTACGGCTACTTCTGAGAACTGGTTGTTATGAATTCAGCGTGTTATCCCTGGTTGGAATGGCCGCCCCGGTGGCGCAGTTGTCTAAGCGATGGCTTCTGATCATTCCTCCGGAAGGGGTCCTGGTTCGAATCCCGTGAAGCATGGATGTTGTGTTTGTCTTCCTGCACTGGCTCTCTCCCTTCCATGGAACAAGTGATCCTGAATTAGGGACGGGCGACTGCTTATAGCCCAGTGAGTTGCTCACGGTGGTCGTGAAACCTCCAATAAAAAAATGTGACTCTGCCTAACAAATCCTCTCTCTCCACCAGGTATCGCTAAAAAAAGTGTGGGCGATGTGCACTTCTTTGTAGTAATCTGACAGTGACCTAGGAACTATCTTCAGCAGACACTTCGGTAGCCTAGGAGCTCGTGAAAAAGCTCCACACTGTGTCGTATGGTGAAAAGTTGAATCGCTGTTCCAACGTTTCCAGAAGCATGCGTCTATCTTCCCGTAAAGGCTCTCTCGATGCAATCAGAATACTCGGCGGTTGTGGATGGTCCCTCACTCCCTTTTTTCCTCCTGTGCGCTTACTCGACAGTATCCGAACTCTAACCTAAGTCTGTCTGAAAGCGTGACGGCACTTCCACACATTACACTGTCATCACACTAGCACTACAGACTGCTTCAAGCTCATTATGGATTTCGACAGGGTGAATCCTCTTAGCTCATAAGAAACGGATTGCGGATCTCTCCTCTATCTGTGTCCAGCCGCCCTGGTGGATACAGGCAGAAGGGAGATGAAGAAGTAATGTCCTTCAATCATCCTAGTCTAAGCGCTGGCTTGAGACCATTTGTCCAAGATGGGGCCGGGTTCGAATCCCTGTGAGTCATAGATGTTGTATTTGTCTTTCGGCACTGGTTCTCGCCCTTCCCTGGAACCAATGGCCCTAAATTAGGGACAGGCGACTGTTTATAGCCCATTGAGTTGCTCACCGTGGTCGTTAAACCTTCAACAAAAAGAAAAAAATCTAAGTAGTAGCAAATATTCTATCAAAACAAAAATTTTCTACGGTACTGTAACCATTCTGAGGACGAAATAGGCTGCCCAGGTGGCGCAGTGGTCTAAGCTTTGGCCTCTGCCCATTCGTCCGAGATGGGGTCGGAGTTTGAATCCCGGTGTGGTATGGATGTTATGTTTGTCTTACGGCACTAGCGCTGTCCCTTCCAGGCGCTAAATTTGGGACGGGTGGCTCACGGTGGTCGTTAAAGCTCCCGCCTCACCACCATCCCCCCCCCCCAAAATGGACGAAATGAACGTGAGTGATGTGAATACTGACCGATTGATCCTTCACCCAAAGGTAGAACTTACAGGAAGCGCACCGCATGTTGTTTTACGTAGTATGGAAATACGTTGCGTTATGTATGGAATGCCATACAGATTTTTGCAGGCGGTAAACGTGTAATCGTGTGAAGCGTATTGACAGAAACTGTGAGTAATAATAAGCAGGTGTCCATTTTTTTACGCTTTCCAACTGTAGGTTGAAGAAGCGCTTATGCTCCAGCTTTGTTCGTCTGTCTGCCTGACCGCACGATAACTCGCGTAAAAATGGTTCGATTTCGATGAAATTTTAGTATGTGGTAGGGGATGAACCCTATTGGAAATGGGGTCCTTTTCCACCGCCGTTATGCGTCATAACTTACGTAAAAATGCTTTTATTGCGACAAAACTTTAGCATGTTGCCGGAGGTATACTGAACCGGCTCTGTTTAATATCATCGAAATGGGGTCAAAGGTCACTTCTCAGGAGCGAGATTTATTCCACAGCCACTATCCTCATAACTTAAATAATGATTTCTGGTATGTTGGAAAGCGTATCATATACATGTAATCAATGCATTGCATGACTTTACTAACTTGTTTTTCAGTTGACAAGTTACTGTCTGCGATGTAGAGTGTGTTATCCCCACAAACTGTCGTTTCCTTTTGGAAGACACGTTTAAAAAGACCTGTATGGAAATTAAGTTTTCTATTTATAATTTTGCGTAGTTGTCTGAGACTGAATTACAACAGATTAACAACTGTGCTAAAATGAAATAGGAATTTTTGCGAAAACCAATCATGAACACACACACACACCGTGTATTAGAAACATCAATAATCTCCAGAATTGCTTAAAAGTATTTACATAATACAATGATGGACCTTGAGTTTTCAAGAGATTTAGCGCTTAAAACGCAGTATATTGTGAAATTCAGGGATTTTAAATTTATTCTACCGTAGATCTGTGCTATTCTCGTTGAAAGAAGCTGATGCTTAGAAACTTCAGGAAGAGGTATTACACACATTGTTTAATTTTCATCGAATAAAGCAAAAGAAACGCTCATGTTCAGCTAACTGAGCAAATTATTCGCATAATAGTTAAATAAACAATTTCACGCAGTTCGACGGTTTTTAAATTTTAATTATTATGTTCATAATTCTTTTATTGAAGATAAGATGCTGCTGAATTCGTAATCACTCAAGAATTTAAAAATTATCGTTTTATAAGAAAATCAGAAAAATATTTGTTATTGAAGTGACTGATACCTTGTCTTAAATGTAATATTTCTGCTAGATCTGACTTTTTGTTAATTCCATAAGTATTATACTCTGAACGAGATATAATACTCCGGGAGTTTCAGCGCATATTTTAGTACATTTAGTGTGTGTATATATGTTTTTCTTTCTTAAGTGCTTATTCATTTTTTCGTGCAAAGCATCTGTGTTGTCAACAAAAGGGGAAAAATGCTCTAGTCAATACAAATATTAAAATCTTAATAAATTTAAACTGTCTCTCTTTTAATTTTTTCCCCTTTCTGTCTCCTGCGCGAAAATGGGATGCTATTACAAAGGAATGCAAAATGATAACCATAAAAGGTACCGGAACTCTTCAACATAAGGTGCCGGGAAAGGGGAAAGGTTGAACTAATAAAAAGTAAATCAATTTTTTAACATTGTTCTTTAAGCCTTATTACTGTTGCATGGTACAAAATGCTAAAAAACATAATTAATACAGACATGTAACGTGGACTGGGAACATTAAACAAAGATCCTCGCTCTTTCCACATTTATAAGTGAGTCACGGAAAAATTCTCATTGGCCGCCACCGGGAGTCGAACCCAGGTCTTTCAGTTACGCGCCGGATATGCTTCTGCTACACAACAGCGGCCTCGAATTCCTCCAGACTCACACACGCTAACTGCTAAGCGAAGTTGGCAGGTTACTTCTTGGAGCCCCGCACAATGCTTGGGATTCACCAAAAAATGGTAAGCAGCAACTGAAGAAATAATTAGAAGGCGAATGAATAATTAATACAGACATTTAACGTGGACTGGGAACATTTAAACAAATATCTTAGCTCTTTCCACGTTTATAAGTGGGTCACGGAAAAACCTGCGTAGCGGAAGCATATCCGGCGCGTAACTGGAAAACCCTGGGTTCGACTCCCGGTGGCGGCCAATGAGAATTTTTCCGTGATCACTTATAAACGTGGAAAGAGCGAAGATATTTGTTTAATGCTAAAAAACATAATTTACATGCTGATACTATACAAGGTGTTTCACTAGGTAGTCCCTCCAGAGAATCAGCTACTGTTTTCTTCGCACTCTGCATAGAAACGTTTGGTTTACAAGTGACCTTGATCCTTGAGAAATGCGTGGAAGGGATTTCCCTGATAAGGCGATGATTCAATGGGACGTCACCCCTCTAGATGGCCGGGCGCGCTAATTCTGTCTGGAGGCAATCTGCGTGTCGTTGAGCGTCGTTCAGGATGGCTGTGTATACCGTCTCGGGGCATGTGTTTATTGTGAAAAGTTATTGGATAACAAAGTAACACAGCGTGAATTCTTGTAGAAGTTTGGAGGTAAAAAGCACCAGACAAACGTTACATCACCAGGTTAGCGAAGAAATTTAAAACCACGGGCGGTGTTTTTTTTTTTTTTTTTTTTTTTTTTATTGGAGGTTTAACGACCACCGTGAGCAACTCAATGGGCTATAAGCAGTCGCCCGTCCCTAATTTAGGGTCACTGGTTCCAGGGAAGGGAGAGAGCCAGTGCCGTAAGACAAACACAACATCCATGCCTCACCGGGATTCGAACCCGGACCCCTTTCGGACGAGTGATCAGAGGCCATCGCTTAGACCACTGCGCCACCGGGGCGGCCGGGCGGTGTTTTGAACCAATACAGTGGCGGGCGTCCTCCTTTAGAGGAGGTGAAGCACAGGCTGCTGGCATCATCGAAAAAGTCACTACGACGTTTGTCACAAGAAACTGGGTATTCTCTTTCAACATACCAAACAGCCACGAAGAAAGCGTTGCTTAATCCGTACCGTGTGACAGCTGTGCAAGAACCGGATCTTGAAGAAACGGGTGTCTTATTGTCACTGGTTCCTGACATTTTTACTCCAAATTCCGAACATTTTGAATTTTACATGGTTCACTGACGATTTTTGGAATTGGACGGGTATGCCAATTCCAAAAATTCCGCATCCGGGTTACATATAACGCACATGAATTACACAAAACTCCATTACATCCTGCAAAAGTCAGTGTTTGGTGTGCTGTGTCCCGAACCAGAAATTGGGCCCATTTTCCCCAGGAGCGTAATAAACTCGGTTTCATACGTGCACATCTTCAGACAATTTGTGGACCAATTAACCAACATCGACTTGACAACGGGGTTCTTTCAGCAGGATAAAGCGACATGCCACACGTCCCGTGTGAGCCCGAATGAAATTTCCTCTTTCTTCAGTGACCGAGTGATCTCCAAATGATTGTGACTACCTCGTACACCAGATTTGACTCCTCCCGATTTTTTCTTGTGGAGATATTTGAAGTGTCGTGCTTACAGCAATAAGCCTCGCACATTGGAAGACTTAGAAAGCAACATCAGTGCATCGATCCGGACTATTGATGAGGACATGCTGTGGAGAACCTTCGATAATAAGCAGTGTCGCGTTCGAATGTGCTTGGATGTCACTGGAGGACATCTCCAGCATCTGTAGTGAATGGTGCTACATTATCATGAACTAAGGTATGTTGTAAACTACATGTCATGTTTCTAAGTAGAGTGTATTGCAAACTATGACTGATTCTTTTGGGAACTACGTGAAACAGCCTGTATCCCTCGTTTAAGCACCGTGTTTGTCGAAACATTGTAAGCCACGTGTCATGTTTCTTAATAGAGTGTGTTGCAAAATATGACTGATTCTTTGGGGGGATGACCTAGTGAAACACCATGTATCCCTCGTATCACCCCCGTTCGTCGAAACATTGTAAACTACATGTTATGTTTCTAAGTAGAGTGTGTTGCAAAATATGACTGATTCTTTGGGGGACTACCTAGTGAAACAGCCTGTATCTTGTATCAGCACCGTGTTCGTCGCAACATTGTAAACCACATGTCATGTTTCTGAGTAGAGTGTGTTGCAAAATATGACTGATTCTTTGGGGGGACGACCTAGTGAAACACCTTGTATCCATCGGATAACCACCGTCTTTGTTGGAACATTGTAAACCACATGTCATGTTTCTGAGTAGAGTGTGTTGCAAAATATGACTGATTCTTTGGGGGACTAGTGAAACAGCCTGTATCTCGTATCAGCACCGTGTTCGTCGAAACATTGTAAACCACATGTCATGTTTCTAAGTAGAGTGTGTTGCAAAATATGACTAATTCTTTGGGGGACGACCTAGTGAAACACCTTGTATTCCTCAGATAACCACCGTCTTACTTGGAACATTGTAAACCACATGTCATGTTTCTGAGCAGAGTGTGTTGCAAAATATGACTGATTCTTTTGGGGTGGGGGACGACTTATTGAAACGCCAACTAAATGCAGCATGCGAAGCATTTAGTTGGTGTGACGCGTTGGATGTGAGTAATATCAAAGGAAGGTAAGTAACCTATCTCATGGATACCTCCAAGCTGGCATAAGTAAACGTGGTCCAATTTTTTTTAAGGAGGGAATCAAATCGGCCGAAATCTTACGACACGTGCAGGTGTTTTACGGGAATGCACGCAGTGCGGTTTTGTAAATGGGGCAAATAATTTCAGCATGGACGTGAAAACACTATGGATCTCCCAAGACCTGGCCAAGCACACGCCGCCATCACATCTGTCACAACGCAACATTGGACGAACTGGTGAAAGTTAATCACAGAATAACAGCGAGTTAGCAGCTGCAATAGGTATCAGCTGGGTCTCTATTGGCACAATCCTTAACCAAGAACTTCGGTATTCGAAACTTTGTGCGCGCAGCAGGTTCCAAAAAGGAAACGTTATTGACAGATAATTCATAAACCTATCAGGACACCTGCCTAAACGTTAGGGATGCCCATTTCTAGCGCTATCAACACCCGTATGAATTTTATTTTTTTATTCAAGGTTTAACGACCACAGTGAGCAATTCATTGCGCTATAAGCAGTCGCCCGTTCCTAATATAGGGCCATTGGTTTCAGGGGAGGAAGAGAACCAGTGCCGTAAGAAAATCACAACATTAATGCCTCGCAGGGATTCGAATCCTGACCCTTCTCGGACGAATGGTCATAATCTACCGCTTAGACCACTTCGCCACCGGAGCGTCCCGCGTGCTATGTATATATTTACTTGTGTGCATATTCTTTTGCTGTAATAAAGCACACTTAACTCGAACAGCTAGTCTATGTTTCAATTGAACGACCCTTATATAGTGAACAGAGCATTCCGTAGCAGTTTTATTATATGTACAAATAAGTTTTAAAGCGTTTTGTGTGTGACATATACCGCTAATCTACATATCCAACATTTCCCCGCGTTGTTGTCATATGATCGTAACTGGTTCAGAGTATAAAATTTGACACAGAAGTTTGCCCAACAGTCAAACGCACTTGCACATCGGTAGGTGAAAGATGGCAAGAAATACTGCATTTATTCGACACTGCATTCGTTACAAATTTCATCAAGGAAAAAGTGCTGCAAAAGCATGTGCATCGATCTGTTCTATTCTGGTGGAGAATATTGCATCGAAAAGCACGTGTGAGATTTGGTTTAGACGGTTTAGAGCAGGTGATTTTGGTGTTAGCGATCGAGAACGTAGCGGCGCCCCGCAGATGGTTGCGCATGAGCAACTTCAAGCATTGCTAGATGAAGATTCGTCTCAAACACAAAAAAAATAGCTGAACAAATGGGGGTAACTTAGCAAACCATTTCCAATCGTTTACGCGCAATGGGAAAGATTCGGAAGGAAAGAAAATGGGTGTCACATGACCTGAGCCAAAGGAACAAGGAAGAACGTGTCATGAAGTGTTTGAATCTGCTGAATAAACAACACAGACATTCTTTCCTGTGGAAAATCGTTACGGGTGATGAAAAGTGGATATGGTACGACAATCTCAAACGAAGAAAACACTGGGTAGACTCCAGTGAAACAACGACTTCGACACCGTAAACACAATATTCACTCCAAGGGAGTTCTGCTGTGCATCTGGTGGGATATGAAGGGTGTGTTCTGTTATGAACTATTGGAACAGGTTCAAACTGTTACTGCTGATCGCTACAAGCAACAATTGCTGCGATTTAACCAAGAAGTCTGTCGTAAATGTCTATTCACAAGCAAAGGATTGTGTCGCGTGAAATTATTGCATGACAGCGCTAGGCCGCATGTCGCGAAATCGGTCAAGGAAGCGTTATTGACCCTTTGCCGGGAAGTTTTGGGGCACCCGACATAGCCCCTTCAGACTATCATTTTTTCGATCGATGCAACATGGTTTGTCTGTTGTACGGTTCCGGACATGCGAAAATGGGTTGACGACTTCATCGCGTCACACGACGAAGTATTCTTCATGGCTGGAATCCGTCAGCTGCCCGACCGATGGCGGAATGTGATACATAATGACGACGCATATTTTGATTCGTAAAGGTATTGTTGTTTTCTCTCAAATTACATGTTGCGTTGTCTTAAAACGCTTTAAAACTTATTTGTACACCTGATATAATATATGGCGTGATTAAAATCACAGTCAAGCAAGTGGAGGTAAATTTCCGCTAAGGATTTACGCTATACTGAGGAACAGCAGGGAATTGCATTTTTATCCTAAAATGGAGTCCAAATATCTTTCAACTCCTGGGATATTTCCACAGTTCTAGTCCGCTGTTTGCTTTTCGTATCCACTACCGAATGGTGTCCGCGAAGTGGCCACGATTGTACGTGTTTTGTAGGGATCAAACTGGTTTAGCGGAGGCTCATCAATTTTTATGAATAATAATGAAGTTATTTCTGGGATTGAGATAGAAGATTTAACTGGGGGGATTATCAAATGCGTCTGAGAAATCCGCTTTCACATTCACTAGTAGATACAGCAATGAGTTGCAAAGTTCACCTCAGCTGTGAAAGTTGCAAAGCTTTTCTTTTCCCTGAAAGCATTTCTTAAAACCATGAATCCCGTCTCTTTCATTAAGTTGAAACCTCTTATATTCCTGATTTCTTGTTCACCATATAGTGCACTCAGCAGCCAATGAATTAGAAACCTTCATGCGGATATACATAAACGTTACTTACTTAGCGTCAGTAGCATATATTTGAGGCTAGCTGCGAAGCCCGGAGAATGCACAATAAAAGTCAATTTGATTACACAAGTAAGTCAACTATTAACGGTATTAAGCTATGTCGATGTTTCGCTGCGAAAAAACCCCCACATGTGCTGATTTACTTCTTTTGACTAAGAGAATAAGTCTGGCGATCAAAGACCAACGGGCCTCCTACTGGAGGGATGACGTCATCGTGCCGCAACCAGTCACTCTACCAGTCTTCCCTGTGTGATTCGAAGACCTTGGATACGTTCGCCGGCTAGGGTTTCCCATGACAACATGTAGGAGCAGGTGAAGTGTGAATGGGCCGTTGCTTTAGGCAACTGTTCGCTCAGAGAAGAGAAGACTTTGAATACCTTCGTCACTTGCATGCCCCGTAAATGCCCGTGTTTCGCGAGAGTTGTTTCAACTGTGTGAAGTGTCAATGAATTAAAATCAGTGGTATTATATCTTAAATTCGTGGTTTTTTTGATGGATTCGAATTGTTTTGAAAACATTTTGTCAAAGCTTTCCTGATCATCTACTGTCAGAACTTAAAGAAGCTTTCCTGATCATCTACTGTCAGAACTTAAATTCGTGGTTTTTTTCATGGATTCGAATTGTTTTGAAAACATTTTGTGAAAGCTTTCCTGATCATCTACTGTCAGAACTTGAAGAACCCCATGCTTAAAATTTTGACACAGTTCGACTCAAACATGAACTGCGTGCGTGTGTGTTTGTGTAAGTGTGAAGGTGTTTATTATTCGCTTGATGAATACAAAAAGAAATTAGTAAGAGACATTACTAATTACATGAAATTGAATAAATTGGACATGGTGTTTCTTGAGGTGTAAAAATTAACAGACCTAATATTAAAATTTTCATCAACAACTGCAACTGCCAAAAGAAGTTTTTCTGCATTAATAAGAATCAAGACATACTATACTTTAGGGAAACATAAGGGCATGTACAGTTCAGCAAATTGGGTTTTTTGTCAATAGAGAAAAACATTCTTTTTAAATGTGATAAAGTACTCGGAAGAAATTTTTATGGAAAAGTAACACTCAACTTCACGAAAAGGAAAGAAAAATGGAGTTCATGTACAAATAAGTGTTAAAGTCCTAATCCTCATAATAACTTGGTATTATGATAGCAATAGCATGTACTTAAAATTAAGGGGAAAAGTTATTTCTTTTAGTTAACAACTGAAAAATAAACTTTGCAATTTGAAAAACAAAAAACAGTACTGGGGCGAGTGAGATATCCCACATCTTGGACACAAGATACACCACTGCACGGCGTATATAAAAATACGTGATCACGTGCGCGACCACGTGATCTAGGTAACTATTTAAGACTACCGCTTGTCAGCAATGGCACTGGCTTATGGGATGTCTGTAACAAAAAAAAAATCACCTGTTTTCAGAATAGAAGTCTTAGAATTAAGACTGGACTTGATGCACGTACCTCTAATCATGAAATTCGTAACACGCTAAAAATAAACTAATACTACACTGGCGACTTGTCAAGGAGCTGTTGAGGCATCCCGGTCCATTCCTCTTGTAGTGCCAATCGCAGCTGCGGAATCGTTGCTGGCGGCTGGTGACGCACTGCCAAGCGTCTCTCGAGAAGGTCCCACACGTGTTCGATTCGATTTAGGTCCGGCACCTTGCGGGCCAAAACATGCGTTGAATATCTTCACTCTCCAACAGCTCTGCGACAGCAACTGTACGATGAGGTGTAGCGTTGTCGTCCATGAAGAGGAACTCAGGATCCACAGCACCTCTAAACAGACGCACGTGAGGCAGGAGAACCTCGGTACAATAGCGGACACCAGTGACTGAACCTCCTTGGAAGATATGGAGGTCAGTACGGCTACCAAGCATGATACCGCCCCAAACGAGAACTCCGCCACCACCAAACCGGTCCCTTTCGATGATGTTGGAGGTGTGATTGCGTGTTCCCTGATCTCTCCAGATGTGCATACGTCCAGAATCGCTCGTCAGACTAAACCGGCTCTCATCCGTAAAGAGAACTCGACCCCATTGCTGATGTGTCCAGTTCTTGCGTTCCATGGCACCACAGAAGCCGCAGTTTCCGATGAGCAGGCGTTAATGGCACACACCGTACTTGTCGTCGTGCAAATAGACCACCTTTGTGCAGCCTCCTGGCCACGATAAAACGCGATAACGGACGTCCAGTTGTCTGTTGCATGCGCCTTGCGATTTCCCCGCTGTCTGCTGTCTGTCTCTTCTCGCCTGTAGGACAATATACCGGTCGTCCGCCGCCGTGGTTGCTCGTGGACGACCACTGCTAAACTCTCGGACAGCTACTTCTGTCGTTTAAAATGCTCTCCAAGCTCGTGAAACGATGCTGTGAGCGATCCCGAACTCCTCGGTCGCACTAGTCACACTTCGACCTCCTTCCAACTTCCCAATGACGCGACCTCGAGTAAATTCACCCAGATGTCGTCTACTGGATTACCTGTTGGCCATATCACACGGTGGCAGCAATTCGATGTCGTTCAAACCGATGTGCACCGGTTGAACGACATCGAGTCGTTCAAAAACGACATCGAGTCGTGCAAATTAGCTTTCACCGAATTGCTGATCGTACACCGCCAGTGCGCTTTATACCCTTCCGACACTCCCCCACTCCATACGTCATGCTGCATATCTGCGCATGCCTTACCGTTTAAGTGGTATTTCGATCCGTTCTGCCTGCTCGTTCCGCTGTTATGCTAATTTCTCATGTCCGTCCTTAATTTTTGTACACCAGTGTAGTATGTACAAATTTGCAAAAAGGTATATGACAAAGCTATCGAACATCCAAATCTATTAGTTAGGGAAGACCTTAATTATGATATTAGAGAAAAAAATCCCTTAAGTACTATGCCAAGAAACCCAGAAGCCAGCTGGGACTAAAAGTTGAATCTTTTAGGCAAGGAAAAAAGAGTAAGTAAGGGTTTTGGAATTGTGTGAAGTTGCTGCAAGTTTTTCTAAGTCTAAAAACAACTTGAAAAATTCCAGTGTCCTTTAAGTTTGAACGAAGCTAGCATAGTTGGCAAAAAGCATAAGGGCCCTTTTTAGGGCATCCCAGTGAAAAACAGGATGTTTTTCGTGGGATTTCTTTCGGTGTTGCTTTTTTATTCAGTTGTTCGGTTTCCCTTTCCTGTCCCTTGCTGTCCTTTATGCTTCCCGGCGCTTGGGTGTTCTTTTGAGTTGAGTCAGCACGAATAATATGTAGGGCAGCTTACAACTTCACATACTTAACGGGAAACCGCATACTTCTACAACTCTAATTCTTTTCGCACTACTTTTTCCTTACGCCCTGTTCTATAAGGGCACTCTGCTCCAGTTACTCTTTGTTTTCTATTTTTTTCAGTTCTTCCAAGAGACGCATCGCGTTGCAGCTAGAGAGACTCTAAACTTTGTTGAGGTTTTCAACGTTTCGTTTCGTAAACTTTAGTAGTGTTGATCACAAAGGGAAAAACAAAGAATTTTTCAGAGTTCGATAAAGGGCTTTTTGTTCGTGCTCGTCTGGCCAGATCGGTGAATTTGAAAACAGCAGAGCTGTTTGGTTCTCAAAGAGATACCCCGGGTCTTTAATCAGTGGAGAAATAACCCACATTGCTTGTACACTGGTGTGCAAAAATTAAGGACGAAGAGGGAAAATAAGCATAACAGCGGAACGAGCAGGCAGAACGGACTGAAAGACCACTCAGGAGATAGACTAGGGTCCGGTACGGTAGGGCTTGCGTATATATGCAGCAGAACGTATGGGGGGGGGGGGTTGGAAGGGTATAAAGTACACGGGCAGTGCACGCTCAGCAATTTGGTGAAAGCTATTGCACGGTGTACATCGGTTTAAACGCCGTCGAGTTGCTGCCACCGTGTGATATGGCCAACAGGAAATCCAGTAGACGACATCAGGATGACTTTACCCGAGGTCGCGTCATTGGGAAGTTGGAAGGAGGTCGAAGTGTGACTAGTGTGACCGAGGAGTTCGGGATCACTCACAGCATCGTTTCACGAGCTTGGAGAGCATTTCAAACGACAGGAACAGGTATCCGAGAGTTTAGCAGTCGTCGTCCACGAGCAACCACGGCGGCGGACGACCGGTATATTGTCCTACAGGCGAGAAGAGACAGACGGCAGACAGCGGGAGAAATCGCAAGGCACATGCAACAGACAACTGGAAGTCCGTTATCGCGTTTTATCGTGGCCATGAGGCGGTACAAAGTGGTCTATTTGCACAACGACCTGTACGGTGTGTGCCATTAACGCCTGCTCATCGGTGACGGCGGTTTCTGTGGTGCCAGGAACACAAGAACTGGACACATCAGCAATGGGGTCGAGTTCTCTTTACGGATGAGAGCCGATTTAGTCTGACGAGCGATTCTGGAAGTATACACATCTGGAGAAAGCAGGGAACATGCAATCACACCTCCAACATCATCGAAAGGGACCGGTTTGGAAGTGCCGTAGTTCGCTTTTGGAGCGGTATCATGCTTGGCAGCCGTACTGACCACATCTTCCAAGGAGGTTCAGTCACTGGTGTCCATTATTGTACCGAGGTTCTCGTGCCTCACGTGCGTCTGTTTAGAGGTGCTGTGGATCCTGAGTTCCTCTTCATGAACGACAACGCTACACCTCATCGTACAGTGGCTGTCGCAGAGCTGTTGGAGAGTGAAGATATTCAACGCATGGATTTGCGCGCAAGGTCCCCGGACCTAACTCCAATCGAACACGTGTGGGACCTTCTCGGGTGACGCTTGGCAGCACGTCACCAGCCGCCAGCAACGATTCCGCTGCTGCGATTGGCGCTACTAGAGGAATGGGCCGCGATGCCTCAACAGCTCCTTGACAACCTCGTCCTCAGCATGGACAGACGTTGTAAATCCTGCAACGCAGTCAGGGGTGATCCTATCTCCTACCAAAGACTGGATTTATCTTGGCAACCACCTATTACATGGATTTTTTTGTCTTCTGTCCAGTTGTGCTCGATGCTTCCTTTTCATTAAAGTGCCTTTGTATCCTTTGGATTCCTTGTTTGGACGGTTTTTGCTCACTTTTCCCATGTTCTTACATCTTGGGGATCTTATGGTATGAGTTGAGTCGATGTGGAGCACATCTGCACGACGTTACATTCGAAAAACCGCCTCGTCCTTAATTTTTGCACGCCAGTGTATAAAAGACGTAACTATAGGGAGACGACAATATGTCAGGGACGAGATCACTGTCGTCTCAGAAGGGTTATATGGAGAAACAGTGCTTCCTGTGTGCAGCAATTGACTGAAGCATTCAATGAAGGCTATTCTCGACCCATATCTCAGCGAACTATGCGCAGGGAATTGAAAAGAATTGGTATTAGCAGTTGCATGCCTATACGGAAATCACTGATTTCTGCGAAGAAGCCGAGAGTTTGTCTGCAATTGTGTCAGGAATACTGTAGCTGAAACTTGTAAAAAGGTCATGTGGTCCGACGCGTCGCGGTACCCCTTGTTCTGTACCAATGGTAGGCAGAGGGTTTATCTCGAGCCTCATGAAGCAATGAACCCAGATTGCTTTGTAAACATGTTTAACGAGGCAGAGAAAATCTGCTGCTCTCTCTTCTGAAATGGAAGAACAGGAATGGTGGCATACTGAACGAAATTGCAACAGCACAGAGGAATCCTTGTGTGTTCATGGAAGAACGTTGGTAGAAAAGCAGTGGGTAATGATCGCATCAAGTGCAGAACAAGCAAGTTGTGCAAGAGACTCTCTTCACTATCTACTCCAAGAGTTCTCTTGGATGAATCGCGTCAGCAGAGTTGAAAACAGGCCACCTACTCGTAAGTCACCCAATACAAAGGGCTATCGCTTGGGCGTATGGCGTCAGCAGGGTTGAAAACAGGCCATCCACTCCTAAGCCACCCACTCCAAAGGGTATCGCGGCGCCGCCCCGGTGGCGCAGTGGTCAAAGCGATGGCCTCTGATCATTCGTCTGAAAGGGGTCCGGGTTCGAATCCCGATGAGGCATGGATGATGGGTTTGTGTTATGGCACTGGCTCTCTTCTTTCCCTGGAACCAGTGGCCCTAAATCAGGGACGGGCGACTGCTTATAGCCAATAGAGTTGCTCACGGTGGTCGTTAAACCTCCAACGAAAAAACCGGGAATGTCGCCAGAGGAGAAACAAGTCATAACACTTTCTAGAATTACGAACATTGCTCCTTTCACCCTCCAAGGGAGCATTGCGATGGCAGGGTCAGTAATTGAAAGATTTAATTAATTATAGTACTAATGTGATGAATTAATTTATCTTTCAAGTGCATCCGATTTTTATGGATATATATAATCAAACGTGTACGCATCCCAGGTAGCAAATCTTTGCAATTTAACCAAGGCCGAAGATTGAGACACCGTCTTTTATTCCTAAAAGATAGTGACTCAGTTCTGAGCCTGCGTCAAATTGCAAGCCTACATGTGATGTTATCCCTTATGCTTATTTTTTACAGGTTCGGAATATATTTTTACAGGGTCGGTTTTTCTAAAGCTTTTAATCCCCCACCTAGTTGTCGTGTGCCCGATATCTTTGGTAGTGTTAAACTACATAAAGAGGGGCTACCTATTAGACCTTTGGTCGCGGGCTATGTTAGCCCTACCCGACCGCTTGAAAAAGCTCTTGCCCTATATTTGGCTAAGTTAGCAGAGAGCTCCCCGTATTCTATTAAAAGCTCCACTAGGGCAATAGAAAGGATCAGAATGATTCAGCCACATGCTGGCCCATTCATTTTAGCCTCACTAGATGTAGTTTCACTGTACCCTAATGTACCTGTTGACGCCACTCATCGTATTATAGAGGCCAAACTTGCTGAAATTAATGTTCCCACTACTGAAATCTCAGCTATTATGAACGCACTTCGTTTAGACAAACTGCGTTCGTATTTCAAATTTCTTGACAGAATCTACTCACAAACCGAGGGTTCCCCCATGAGATCCCAACTTTCCGCAGTTTTAGCAGAAATTCTATTACAATACATTGAGAACAAAGTTCTCAATGAATTGCCTTCAGTTCCTAGTTTATACCTTAGGTATGTCGACGACATCCTTGTGTTCTGACCTCACTCTAAAGTTGATTTAAAACAATTCGCCGACGCACTATCGTCAGTATTTCCTACTATCGGGCTCACGATAGAACTTGAATCTAATTTCTCTCTGCCTTTTTTGGATTTTCGTTTATTTCGTGATTCAAATCCTAACTCACTGTCCTTTTGTGTCTATCGAAAGCCTACCGATTGTAACAGCCTTATCCCGTTTAACTCTTCACATCGAACTCCACAAAGATTTTCTGATATCAATTTCCTTTTTAGAAGAGCCTTCACACATTCTTCAAATGATAGTCATTTCCAGTCTGAGATACAGTTCATTTTTAAATTAGCGGATAAACATGGATACCCCAGGATGATGATTAATAGATTATACACTAGAATATCAAGTGAACGAACTATTAATCTGAAGCCAGACACAAAGCGTAATAAACGATTCGTAGGAGCATTGGACCAGCACCCCCATATCACTAACACACTATCTCGTATCTGTTCAAAACACAATATACAATTCGGCACCCGCTCGAAGAACCTCCTATCATCAGTTAAAAAGGATCGAGCAAAAACAGATATTATGAACAAAAAGGGTGTGTATAATATTCCACTACTGGACCCCTCAACAGGAGAACATGTTAACAACTACGTGGGCTCGACACGAAGAAGTTTGGGTATCCGTGTCCAGGAACACAAATATGATATCCGAACCAACAGCAATAACTCAGCTTTATCGAGTAATGTGGTAAACGGCATTCTACAAATAGACTGGGAAAACATCAGACTACTGGACACTCCAGCATATATACATTCGCTGCATTTTATTGAAAGTATGTACATCGAAGCTTTAGGGGATAAATGCTGCATTGACTACTTGCCTGTGGACATATCAAGAATTTGGAAAGAACGTATTACAAACCTGAACTTTAAATTATAGTAATATATATTTACAAATTCCAAGAATATTTAAATTGATCATAACTTTGTATTTATAACGCATCCTTGTTTTGATATGCTAAACTAATAACTTGTGAAACTATACTCTTCACACTGTTATAATGGCAACGGTCACGACCCATGCGACGTTTGACTTATACCCATAATGCATTGTTGCACTAATATATAAAGGAGTGCTACATTACCTCTGTTCTACTTGATGATGGGGTAAATGTTACCCCGAAAGTACTAGTGGGGTATTTTAACTGTAAATATCTTTCGTATTTTAATTAAATGTCGTACATAGACGGTGAGTTTTCTCATTTCATTTGGAACTCAAGACTTGGCCCAACTCGGCTGATCGGTTTAAAACCTGCCGCGCTGACCACTGGGCAACCCGTAATCGTGTAGGATCTGCGCTTCTGACGTCTCATTCCCCTGAGTTCAATATCCGGTTAATATTAGGATATTATATTCACTATTTTAATTATTAGAAACTACCGTGAAATGAAATGGGCTTGAATTCTAGGGCAATGTTAGAATTATGAAGTGAAAACACAGGAGCCTCCCCGGCGACGCAGTGGTCTAAGCGCTGACTTCTAGCCATTCGTCCTATATGGGTTTGGGTTGAAATCCGGTGAGGCATAGATGCTGTGTTTGTCTTACGGCACGTGCTCTCTGCCTTCTCTGCAGGCATTGGCTGTAAAGCGATAGACTAATGAGGGTCGTTCACAAATCAGAAGTAAACAAGAAGGATGAAACCGAATTCCCCGGTGTTTTTACAAAGAGCATGCTGAAAGTAATGCCTCGTCCCTCATGAGACTTTTATTTTTAGCAGCAAAAATGGGAAACTTGGTGGAAAAATACTTGGATATATTGTTATAATGCTAGACTATTCAAAGTATTGTCCATTAATTTCTATACCTTTCCGCTATCTTTAAACCCACTGGTAAAATCCATTTTGGAAAAATCCATGAGGCTGTCGTTACACCCATGAGTTCACAGCCAGTTTAACGTCTGTCACATCGTCGAAACGTTCCCCACGAAGGGTGTTTTTCAAAGGGGCAAACAGAAAAAGTCTGAGGGAGCCAAATCAGGACTGTGTGGGGTTTAGGGCAGCACTGTCCACCCTATTTTGGCAATAACCTGTGAAGTCTCCATTGAGGTGTGGGGACGTGCATTATCATGGTATAAAACAACACTATGAAGTGGAATGTCGCGTCTTTTCCTTCTGAGAGCTTCCTTTAGCTCCTTCAATGTCTGCACATAGTGAGCACTGTTTACTGTTAGAAATCAGTCAAAATTACACCACGTTTGTCTCAGAAATTTGTCACCATCACTTTCCCTGTGGAACAAGTTGTTTTCACCTTTTTCTGTCGAGGTGAAGATGTGCGGTGCCATTCCATTGAGGCACGTTTTGTTTCTGGGTCATGAAAGAACACCCAGGTTTCATCCCTCGTCACAACATTAGAGAAAAACACCTCACCCTCTCTCTCATATGACAGTCCAAGAGATTCCGGCACATGTCCACTCTTTGTTCACATTGTTCACGAGTTAGGTTTCTTGGGATTCACTTTGAACAAATTTTTCTGTAGCCCAGTTCCCTAATAAATGCTTCTATAGCGCTATGACTAAAATGAATTGCATCACGCAACTGTTGGATGGTGACACGACGATCAGCTGTGATGAGGTCTTTCACTCGTTGCCTGTTGACATTTGTCACTGCAGTTGCTGGTCTTCCACTCCGTTGTTTGTCCGACACTGAACTTTCTCCCTCTAGAAACCTCTTCAGCCATCTTCGGACATTACTGATATCGATTGTGGCACCTCCATACACCGCCATGGGTCTTCTGTAGAATTCTGGAGCCATACGTCCCTCTCTTTACAGGAATTAAATTACGGTTCGCTGCTTTTCTCTGTCATTCATGATCTTTATTTCCTATTCGGAAAAAAATCGTTCCCACATTGGTAACGTATCATAGTACATGTCAGTGCAGTTTCATTAAAATCACTTCCAAATTTCAAAAGTTATTAAGGAGGACGCATTATTTTCAGGATGCCCTTAGTATTATTGTTTTTTTCATTGTGAGTTCAGCTAACGCCATAAGCAACTCGATGGACTATAAGCAGTCGCCCGTCCCTAATTTAGAGCCACTGACTCCAGGGGAAAGGAAAACGCCAGTGCCATAAGACAAACACAACATCCATGCCTCACCGGGATTCAATCCAAAACCACAAAAATATACACATATTTTATGCCAAACCACTGCTTTGAAAAATAGACATTTTATGTCGAACAAGTGCCTTGAAAATATACATTTTAGGTTCGACTACTTCCTTAGAAAAGCCTCCCAGGAGAAGAGCAAAAGTTTGGCGATTTGTATACACCTATTACGCCAATAAATAAACGGATTTTTAATAGCTTACTGAGGTAGCTCCAGTATTTTGGAAGTTAACTTTTTCGAATTATCTTTTCATTTAAAAAGGTAACTAGATATAATGGTAATTAATCAAGATTCGAAAGTGCAGAAAATTTCGTAAATCTGGAGAACGAAAGGGAATGTGAATAGAAATTTCCTGTCCCCAGTTTTTTATCACTTCTTTTCAACGATATAGCCCATCCGATAGCAAGCTAGTTGTACTCTGAACTCCTTATCTTGAACAGTCGCGCTGAGGTTACGCAATAATGATCTTCCACCATTCATATCTCTCACATGACTTTCTGATAGCATTACCTTTTCTTCCGCTTATTTCGTCTCCAGTTTAATTTCGAACTGGATTCGCATAAGCACGACATTTTTTGCACGGCATTTTTCTGGCAATGGAGCACAGAAAGAAAGAACTCATTCTGAAGAGCTCTAACCTGTCTAAACGAATGCTTCTTTTTTCGAAGATATGAGAGACAAAAAAATACCTTTCGATATGGCCTTTGAAGTGGAGAAGGAACAAATTTTGGCCCACAAATTTATTATTATGGCCGCAATGCCGTACTTTCGGGAAAGGGTTGCCAACCTAACTGATAGCGAACAAGCTAGCGTTTCTGCGAGAAATGTGGATCCTGAGGCATTCAGGAGTCTAATAAATTTTGCGTACAGCAGCGAAGTGAAAATCGATATGGGAAACGTAATGAGTTTACTGTCTGCTGCTTGCTTCTTGGGGGTCATCGAAGTAAAAGAAGCCTGTTGTGACTTCCTATCTGAAAACCTGAGTGTTGATAATGTATTCAGTGTACGTCAGACCGCTTTTAAATTAGAATGCTCTGAACTTGAGAAAAGAGCTGACGATTTCATTAAAGAGAACTTTGAAGACATATGCAAGAAGAGAACCTTCTTGGAAATGTCTTTCGAATATTTAGAGAAGCTGATTGATAGTGACGAATTAAATGTTACTAAAGAAGAAAAAGTGTTTACAGCAGTGATACAATGGGTTAAACACTCTCCCGAAGACAGAGAGTTCAAACTTCCAGCGCTAATGAAGAAAGTTAGAATGCCTACGCTTGGACTTCGTTACTTGGAAAATATCGAAAGAGACAGTATGATTAAGAGGTCAGTTGAATGCTTAGAATTAATTTTTGAAGCGAAAAAGTGTCGGGAAAATCCCGAGAGGAGTATAATTTTACGTACTTTTTCCATTGAAAAGCGGCAGGCAGTGAGAAAATCTGGTGGTACTTCAAAGAACGACAGCGAAGGAACTATCATGTTGGAATTCGAGCTCAAGTGCTCAGCGCATTATTTCAATTACATGAACAGGTGGTATAAAACACAGACCCAGGCAGTTTTTATTGACGATGGTGCCACGGTTGCTTTGAATGATAAGTTGTGGTTCTTTTACTGGGGGCTTACACTCCAATATGACCCAGAGGACTGGTGCCTGCAAGTGCTTCAGTGATATGCCCACGCCAAGGAATTACATTGGAGCAACGTCTCTTGAAAACAAAATTTATGTCTGTGGTGGAAAAATACAGGAAACACCTTCTAATCTTGTGGATTGCTTTGACCCAGATAGCAACGGATGGACTCGTCTCAGCTGCATGCACAAGCCTCGATGGGCTGCTAGTGTGGTTTCTTTAGATGACCATATCTATGTTCTGGGAGGTATGAATAGTAAAGGTGTGTTTGACTCAGCTGAGAAGTACGATGTGAAACAAAATAAATGGGTAGCTATACCTTCAATGAAGACCAGAAGATGTCTCTGCAGCGGCTGCTACTTTAGGTGGGAAAATTTATGTGTGTGGTGGCGAAACCTTTTCAGGTGCACTGAAAACTGTTTCAACTGTTGAAGTGTATAACACAAAAGATAAAAAGTGGAAATTTGTTTCGCCCATGAAAACTGCCAGGCGCACGTTTACATTGCATGTGCATCGTAATCTGCTTCTTGCGACAGGCGGAAAAGACGACAATAACGAGAGTTTGTTTTCGAGGGAAATTTATGACCCACAGCTCAATGTATGGACAGCACTGACGGATTATGATTTTTAATTAATTTCATTCGTGGAGTCAGGAACTGCAAGTTCAACGAGACATCAGGTAGTATGGTCGAATATTTTCTAAGTTCTGTAACGAGGTAATTCAAACTGAACATTCCACGGAAAATCAGATGGTTTGATTGAGTATTAAGAAGTACTCATTGTTATCACTATTCCTGATAAATTAAAAATTTTGCGTATATAGCACAAAATTTTCAAAAATCGCAGAATTAGCGCCATTATTTTGTGTTTATTACATGCTCTAAATCAAAATTATGTCGGATAGGAGAGCCAGGAAATTTTATTCAAACTCGACATGCATATTTATCGTGACAAAATTACGTATGTGCAGAATTTAAGGTTATTTAGGCATGCAAAATTCTCGTGGCAAAGGACATATGGGTGTATAATTTAATATTAATAAACAAAAAAATATGATTTGCCTCCAATTAAAAAAAAATCCAAACGGTCTTTCATCTTGCTCTGTTTTCCCCCTCTCCATAAAATAGCTCACTTTTGATCAGGCCACAGTTAAATACATAAATTTCCTTTGATATCAGCATCAAAAAAACCTTTTACACTTTTTATATTTGGTTACTTATTTTTCCTTTTTTTAAAAAACTGGGCGTTAATTTAAACTTGTACAGTTCCAGTATTACTTTATTTTCCAGTGCAACTAGTTCTAGGATCACTTACATAAAACTTCTGGTGCAATTTCACTTAGAGTAGGACTTGTTTGGGGTCGGGCAAATGATGTGCTTTTTACCTATTTCATTTAATAACTTTTAAACTGAATACAACTTTCAATTTTTTTCAGGGTTCTTATAAACACAGTGGGTGATTCGAAAGTTTTGCAATATTTGGATCACACTGTCTTCATATGTACTTTTACGACGAAAGCTGACTAGCTTTCAAAGTATAGGCCATCGTGTTGCACCGTCTTTAGCCATCTGTCTGCTAGTTCTTCAATTCCGCGGCGGTACCAGTTCTTGTCCTACGAGGAGAAGAAATCTTTCACCCCAGCTGCCACCTCCTGCTGGTTGTTGAAGTGCCGCCCGCGAAGGAAGTGATCCATAATAATCCGACGGGGCAAGAGCAGGACTATATTCTGGGTGTGGTATCAGTTCGATGCCCTTAAGTTCCTGGAGTTTTGCCGGTTAGTTTGCGCAGTAAGAGGCCGAGCGTTGTTCTGCTGTAGGAGAGCGCGCTTTCTGTTCACCAGCGCCGGGTACTTGTCCTCCAAAACGGCATACATCCGCTCCAGCTGTTCAGAGTAGAGGTTGGCATTGATAGTCCGACCGTCTGGAACAAATTTATAATGAATTATCTCTTCGAAATTCTACCAGACGCAGAGCACCACTTTGTACTCAAAGCTCCCACATTTGGTAACAAGTTCAGGAAGCTGGCTCGGGCTCAACCACTGCCGTTGTGTGTTAGGATTACGGAAATAGACCCACTTTTCATCGCACGTAACAATTCTCTTGATGAAAAGTACTTCGCGTGTGTTTTCTAGGAGTTTCGTGCACACTTCCACTCTGTGGTTTGCTTCAGCTGGCGTCAGTTCGTGAGGGACAATACGGCAGCTCCTGTAGACCTTGCCGTGGTCCTGAAGGTGAAGAACCACGGTGGTCTGTGATATGGCCCCTGTGCTGGTTGTGGGATTTCCTCTACGGCCTGGCGCACGGCCTCCGAATCTACGGTTCGCGGTCTACCTGATCTTGGTTGATCGTCGAGGTTTCTGTTACCTGAGCAAAATTTCTTGAACCATCTGGTTGCGGTGCTGTGGTCCACGGAGCCTTCCCCTTTCCCATGTCAAATGTTTCGTGTTGCTTTAGCAGCGCTATAGCCGAGATCAAACTCATCAAGCAAAAGTTCCCTATTTAGCCGGTTGTGGCTGTTCATCTTTTAGGCATCCAAACTATAGACAGAACGAAGACATGCAATGCGGTTCACAGCAACGACTACCACTTTACATCCCTTTCGACTGACTGCAGTGCGCGACTTGAACTAGTTTAAACACGTGACATACCAGCCGCAGCACATGCGTTTTTACAAATATTGCAAAACTTTTGACTCACCCTCTGTAGTAATTTTTCCTTCTCAAACTTTATTTAGCACTATAACTTCCAGTCAAGTAGCTTCTGTTCCTCTAACTTTTAGTGCGAAGATGCAAGTTTTTCGTAATTCTTTAGGAAAGGAGCACAAGTAGAAACTCGAGTTCTGGGTTGTTACATGCCTGGAAAACGCCATGTTGGACGGATCCTCTAGCTTTTTGTCTTCGCCGTCTTTTTGTTTTGTTTTTGTTAGCTCTATTGTAAATTCACAACAATAACTCTCTCTCTCTCTCTCTCTCTCTCTCTCTCTCTCTCTCTTCCCTCCCTCCCCCTCTGTCCAGTTTTTCTAGACACCAGTGTTTCTCAGCCCCTTCTCTCTCTCTCTCTCTCTCTCTCTCTCTCTCTCTCTCTCTCTCTCTCTCTCTCTCTCTCTCTCTCTCTTTCTCTATCTCTCTGTACCCCTCTGACCAGTTTTTCTAGTCACCAGTGTTTAACAGCCCCTGATTTCTCTCTTTCTCTCTCTCTCTCTCTCTCTCTCTCTCCCTCTTTCTAGTTTTCTAGACACCAGTGTTTCTCAGACCCTGATTTCTCTCTCTCTCTCTCTCTCTCTCTCTCTCTCTCTCTCTCCCTCTTTCAAGTTTTCTAGACAAAAGTGTTTCTCAGCCCCTGATTTCTCTCTCTCTCTTTCTACCCATCTGTCCAGTTTTTCTAGACACCAGTGTTTCTCAGCCCCTGATTTCTCTCTTTCTGTCTCTCTCCTTCTGCCCAGTTTTTCCAGACACCAGTGTTTTTCAGCGTCTGAGTTCTCTCCCCCCCTCCCTCCGTGCAGTTTTACTAGACACCAGTGTTTTTCGACCCCCGATTTCTCTCTCCCTGTCCAGTTTTTCTAGACACCAGTGTTTCTCAGCCCCTGATTTTAAACATGTTCCTTGGCTAACATAACCAGATCCTATCTTATGCTTTTACTAGTCTTTTCATTGGCACCTTTTCATCCTTTGCTTAATTTTTTTCACATTTATTTCTTTTTTTAATTAACGTTCGTTTATTCAATTCTACCCAGTAGCAATAAGCGCGTTTAGGTTTTTCCAAATAACAATATTTTAAGTCTATTTAGTTCACATTCCGTCAGTTTTTGCGGCCTTCTTGAACGTTTTTTTTTTTTTTTGCTGTAGTACTGTCTTGCTTCCATCTCTTCACGACATCACTTATACTCCATTTTGGTATGTTTAGTTGAACTGCAATGCTCCATATATAAACGTTACTCAAATGACATTCTATGACCCCACATCGGAACTCGTAAAGTTCACGTCCACAAGGCATATGCTCTTCAAAGTTTCGAATAACACGACAGAACATCTCAGCTTTATATACGTACTTCCCCTCTCACAGAGCACCTTCTTGCGCAACCGTTCTTTGAACTTATGCAAATATTTGGTAGTGTCCGATTTTGATGATATAGTGTGTATATGCAGGGTGTACTAGAAGTCCTTGACACATTTTTAAAAATTTATTAAGAAAAAAAGACATTCGGGGATAGGAACAAAATTGCTTCAGATTTTGTAAATTTGCTACAAAAAGGTTTTTTTTTTTTTCGTATAGTTAATAAACTTCAATATGTGCACCTTTTTTGCGCTGAGTACATCAAGCTGATATACAATCACTGCCAATGTCCGTGCCAAAGTGGATTCCGTGACAGAGGCAATTGCAGCAATTATGTGAGTTTTCAGTTTCTTAAAGGCTTTGCATCTTTGATGTATAAACTTTGTCTTTCACATAACCCTAAAAGAAGAAGTCTAGAAGCATGATATCTGGTGATTGGGGAGGCGATGGGATGTGTCCTTCTCGTCCAATCCACCTGATATTAAATCAAGCCGATATTCAATCTCTACCCATGTATGCGCCAAAATGGATTCTGTAAAAGATGCAATTGCAACAACTACGTGAGTTTTCAGTTTCTTCAAGGCTTTGCATCTTGGATGAATAAACTTTGTCTTTCACATATACCTAAAAGAAGTCTAGAAGCTTGATATCTGGAGAGCGAGGAGGCTATGGAATGGGTCCATCTTGTCAAATCCACCTGATTGGAAATTCCTTATTTAAAAAATTTCGCAGAACCTTACCCCAATGTAGCCGTGCACCATCGTGTTGCCAAAAGAATTTAGGATGCAAATGGCAAATTTGAGAAACAGCAAAAATTTGAATCATGCACAAATAAATTTCTTTTGTGATTGTGCACGCTGCGAAAAAGAAATGTCCTATCACACTATGAGCCATTAAGGCACAACAGTTACATATTGTGTAATTTACTGTGAAGGAAGTGTGAGCCTCAAAACCATACCGTGTAATTTACTTCATACAACATTGGTCTTTCACACTTAAAAGATACATGTTCCCTATAGACATGAGATCCTTATTCGATTTGTTTCGTTCTTAGTTTCAGTTTTAGTAGCATTCATGACACTTCTTTTGAACCATTGGCACTTCGCTTTGTACCTGTGCGAAGTATGTTCTACACTGAAGTGCCAAAAATCATGGGATACATACCTAGTATCTCCTTTAGGCTGGCGAACTGCTGCAACTCGACGTGGCATCAATTCCACAAATGGCCGGCAGACTTCTGAAGAGATATTGAGCCATGCCATCTGAATAGCCGCCCACAGTTCCGTGGTATTTATAGGTGCAGGATCTTGGGTACGAATGGATCTTACCACCACGTCCCATAAGTGCTCTATTGGGTTCACGTCGGGTGAATGTGGTGTCTCCACCATCGGTCGGAACTGCCCAGAATGCTCCTAGAACCAATTTTGGATAACTGGGGCCCGATGACATGGTGCATTGTCTGTCTGGAAAATCCCATCGTTGTTGGGGTCATGAAGTCTACGAAGGACTGCAAATGGTCACCCAGCTGAGCAACAAAGCGAGTACTGGTTAATGACGTGTTGACGAGAACCAGAGGACTCAAATCGTGCCACGTAAAGGTATCCCACACATATATCGAACCACAATCAGCTTGCACAGTGCCCTGTTGACATCTTGGGTCCATGACTTTATGGGGTCTGCACCACACCCGAACCCTACCATTAGCTCGTAACAACTGGTAGCATGACTCATCAGACCACGCCACATGTTGTCAGTCTTCAAGGGTCATATTGCCGTGTTCACGAGCCCAGGTGAGGCGATGTGTCCAATGTCGTGGTGTTAACAAAGGCACTCTGGTGGGTCTTCTGCTCACATACCCCATGAACGCTAAATTACGCTTCACTGACCTGATGGATATGTCTCTGGTACCTACCTCCTGCATTGGATGTGGATGTTATTTGAATCAGTGTAACTTGTCTGTTAGCGTGGACAATCCTGGTCAGACACTACTGGCCATGGTCATTCAGCACCCGAGGTCGGCCACTACGCTGTCCACAGTGGGTGGTAATACCTTCCACGAGGTATTCTTGGTACACACGAAACACCGTGGATTAAGGAATGTTGAATGTTCGCACAACTCCGGAAATTGAATGTCCCATCCGTCTGGTTCCCACTACCACGCCTCGTTCAAACTCCGATAATAATTCACGTCGGCTTGCCATAATCCTACAAGCGGTTGCTCAACCTGACTCACGAGATTACACTGATAAAAAGCGTGGCGTTTGTTGAAGCCTTTATACCAGGGAAGGCCATCTTGATTGGCACTAAAATCTACTTTTTTCCTCTCGACTTCAAGGGATCTACTCTACTTCGCAATTTCAAATTTCTTCCTCCAAAATTTGTCTCTTCCCGTTATAATTATATCGTTGTTGCCCTGTAGGTAGAACCTATCGATTTTATGCATGTATTTGAGGTAAATAAAACAATTTGATTTATTTTATATTTTTATTCGATATTTATATATAGGTCTTAGTACAAATTTAAATTTAATGAATAAATGTTCATTTTTTATGGTGAATAAAAAAATAATGTAAACTTTGCACCTTCATTCTTCCGCCAAGACTAAAATATCTGGAGTATAATCGGACAACGCCAATTTCAAGCAATCTTCTTTGTGTTGATCCGTCAAATTTGAGCGATGTTTATTTTTTGTTTGTTGTAAGTAAGAAAATGCTGAATATAGTAACACTATACTAGTGATCCGATTTATTGGCGTAGAAAAATATACATAAGCGTTTCCAAGCTTTCCTGCATCAACCAGATGGCTTTTACAAGGAAGTAAGTCAGAAACTGCAGTTTCTGTCTTACTTCTACAGTTGCCAGTTTCAGTCTTTATCCCCTGAAACCTTTGCACTAATCCAGGGGTTCCCAAACCTTTTGAGACCGCGCCGCCCTTAACATGTCACATTTTCCACGCGACGCCCCATTCCCCAAAATTAAAAAAAAGTTGCCTGAATTCCAGTTTTTGATATTTTTTTCTTAAAAGAACATTGTCATTTACATTACTAGCTTGCATTCTTTTTAATGTAAAAATACAAAATTAGAATAAAATTACGGAATAAGGAGGAATTGATGCGGCAAGCATATTTTCACAACGGTAACACTCTTCATTTGGCTTTCACATTTTTACAGTAATTTTAGAAACTACCTAACACAAGTATTTGCGTCTTAATGGAAAGGGGGAGCTTATTTCGCGTCACACAAATCATCGAATCTGGGGCAATGTTTTATGCAGCTACACGTATCTCCTTCTCAACGTTAACTTTGCTTCTAAACCGATCGACATAAAAAAAAAAAACATTTGCACCCGGAAGGTCGTGTCGGATTACAATGCTATTCGGGAGGAAGGGGAAGTTAGCAGGGACAATAAATTGTTAAACATTGAGACTGATATGAGCAACATTTATTGAGCTACACGCCAATAAGCAGTGTCTCTCAGTATGGCGTCGGGCCACCATGTTTGCTCACACAGCATGCCAAACATCTTGGAGTAGAGTAGTACAGGTTCTTAATGGTGTCCTGCGATAAGCCATCCCATGAAAATTGAATCTTCTCACGCAGTTCCTGCAGATTGTTCTGTAGGGGTGGAGTGTCGATAGCGCGTCCAATAGCATCCCACACGCTTTCAATTGGCTATAAGTCTGGCCATGACAGAGTGTCAGTACTTTGAAAGCAAGCTCTCAAGACTGCGGCAGTATGCGGACGAGAGTTGTCCTACTGGAAAATCACACCGGAGTGAGCGTTAAAAAAATATAGAGCCACTGGTTGCAGGACCTTATTAACGTGACGTTGAGCTGTCAAATTGTCTGTAATGTACACCAAAGGTGATCTGGCATCGTAGGCAATTACACCCTACACCATGACACCCCAGTCTTCTGAACGTGTGACGCTCGACAACAAACCGTTCTTCTTGGCGCTGACCACGGTGCCTCCATACACGGATTCGTTGGTCGTCTCCTCCAAGACAAAATCGGGACTCGTCACTGAAGATCACCCGCTTCCATTCTGAGTGACTCCATGACAGTCTGGCACGATACCATTGAAGTCTTTGGAGACGATGCAATGGTGTTCAGGGCAGTCGTCGTAACAGTCTGCGTGCGTGTAGTCCTACGTTGTGCAGCCATCTACCAATGATGCATGGAGGGCATTAGTACTCGCTAAATATCCGTAATCGTGGCTGTTTGGTCACTCCGCTCATGTCGGACAACCCGTCGGTCCCTCTCTCTCTCTTTCCGTCGTTCATCTAGGTCTTCCAGACTCTTCCCATTGCAGCTGCGTGCTTTATTCTATCCACTGCCGCCAATAGCGTGCTATGGTGATATCCGCACGACCGGTATGTCGCGCAATAACGCGAATTGCTTCCAAACTTTTCTTCGAGGCATACTTCAGTTGCAAAGGATGCAACCAGCGCAACAGCATGAGTTAGAATGGCAAGCATGCTCAACAGAACGACCTTTTATAGCCGGTCAAGCACAGCGCTACGATCCCTCCTTGCTGACGTCACACGCACGGCCGAGAGTGATACTTGAATCATTTGCATGTCTCACGATGTCAAACCTACCTACCAAGTTTCATCCCTGTCGGTTGCTTCATTCTGGGTGCAACTATTTTTCTGACGATGAGTGGATATCTGGATTTTATTGCCGCCAGAGCTGAAAATCGTGCCTCACAAAAGTGAGATGTGGCAAAAGGGAGAATTACTCTCACGGCTTTCTTACTCAATTCTGAGTACTCTTCTGCCACATTGTTCTAAAACTGTGGCAGAGTTTCGGAAGATAATGTCATTTTCAGGGTGGAGTCTGTAGAAATGTTTATCAACTGTCCCTGCTCAGCAGTAATGGAGGTTGATGCTGGATCTGTTGTAAACGGGTCTCTAACGCACTTGTGTTCATCTGTTTGTGAGTGAAAATATTTCTCAAATTGTACGTTCAGATAGATACTGAAAAAGCGCAGATTTCAATTGCGCACTTAATAGCATCTCGTTTTCTTGTATATACTTGTGTAACGTAGGAAAACATTCGAAATCACCTGATCTCGTATTATTGTTCTTCCACAGAAGCAGCTTTCTTTTGTAAGCCAGAATTTTGTCGGACATTTTTTTAACATTCTTTCTTACAGTTTATTTCTTAAAAGATGTACACGTCTTTAAAATTTGCATGCTGCGTTTCATTATAAATTACAAGTTTTAGATTTTCCTCGCGACGCACAGATTGGGAACCTCTACACTAATCATATCTTTTTCAGTAAATCACTGATGTGCGTCCTTCTGCAACCATAACGTTCTGCTAAGCGGCCAACGCTTATTCCTTTTTCACTCTCTTCAATAGCTTTCACTGCTTTCCTTATCATAAAACTTGTATCGTTAGACCGGTGATTCATTTCTGCTTATTAATCTATCGGGTTTTCTTCTCCTTATCGCGCTGCTAAATTTTTCCAACTTTGTTTTTCATTCGACAGCGGACATTCCTTCTTCCGCCATTTTCACGACATGGAAAGCCGCCCCGATGGCGCAGTGGTCTAAGGCGCTGGCCTCTGATCATTTGTCCGTAAGGGGTCCGGGTTCGAATCCCGGTCGGGCATGGATGTTGTGTTTGTCTTACGGCACTGGCTCTCTCCCTTCCCTGGAACCAGTGACCCTAAATTAGGGACGGGTGACTGCTTATAGCCCATTGAGTTGCTCACGGTGGTCGTTAAACCTCCAATCAAAAAAAAAAAAAAAAACGACACGGAAAAGAATCTTCACAACCGCTCTCATCAACAGAGCAAGCCGAAGTCCCCTCTGCTTTCTGAGAAAACTCCATGACCTCCCAACTTTACACCTCTACGTTAACGCATTACTTCCTGTGCATTTTCTGCTGCTGATTCCCCCTGACATGTCAATTTTTCTTCGACGCACAGTGAGAACTGCCCCCTTTACGCTGCAGATGGGAGGATTTCTTGATATCCTACTAAAAAGATCGTTGTCATAGCAATAAAGTCACAAACTACGCAATTCCCTCGGATCGGACAGTAATAGCGTTACGAAAGTGTCCTGCCTCATTAACGCAGCTGGCTTGGGGAAATGGGACAGTCTTCAAACAAGCACTAAGAAAAAAACAAAAAAACAACAACAAAGATGACACCGAATTTTCGGGTGTAATAAGCACGTCTTTTAAATCCGTTCTGACGCAAATTAAATTTATCAAAGCTATTCTAAGTCAATGGAACCGGTATGGAAAACAATAGTATCTGACGGAAGAAAGAAGTTTTTCAATCGGGTCGTTTATTCCTCAGATGTTGCTGTAAACGGAATCGTGAGCTTACGCCCTCTGGTTGCAGACTTGTGCTTTAAGAAAAATATTAATTTATGTGAGAAACATTTCGCACCGGAAACACTCTCCAACACAGAAAGACTTTTTCAAATCGGACTCTTAGAATCAGAGATATCGACAAAAATAAGATGTGACTTTACGTCCCCAGGTGGGAAAACCATGCATTATTTTAGGAAGAATGTATTCTCAAAAGATTTTTCCATATGAGAGGTATCGGACTAAGAAAAAAATTTAGTCGAGTTTTCAGGATCCCAGATTTTGCTACAAATACATCAGACGCAGAAATTAACACTTATGTCCCCTGGTGGCCAAACCATTCTTTACCAAACATTGAAATTATGTGAAAAATATTTTCCATCAGGTCTTGTATGCGATACAGGAAGAAGTTTTCAAATCGGAGTTTCAGAAGCAAAAATAACGCAGAAAACGCAATTTACCTATGAGCCCCCTAGCGGAAAGTCTATGATTTACTTGAAAATTTTGAATTTATAGGAAAAACATTTCGCCTCGGAAACACTATCCAACAAAGAAGGAATTTTTCAAATCGGACTCCTAGAAGTAGAGATATTGACAAAAATAAGATACACATCTAAGCCCCCTGACGTAGAAACCATGCATTATTTTAAGAAGAAAATGTTTCTAAAAGGTTTATCGACATGAGTAGTATCGGTCTACGAACGACGTTTTTTTCAATCGAGAATTGAGAAGCACATATTTTGCTGCAAATATATCAGAAGCGGAAACTAAGACTTGCGCCCCCTGGTGGCCAAACCATGTTTTTACAAAAATTTGAAATTGTGTGCAAACGATTTCCCATCAGGAGCTGTATCCGGTGCAGAAAGAATTTTTCAAATCGGAGATTTAGAAGCAGAGATATAGGGGAAACGCAATTTACCTTTACGCCCCCTAGCGGAAAGTCTATGAATTACTTGAAAATTTTGAAATTATATGAAAAAGATGTCACACTGAAAACACTATCCAACAAAGAAGGAATTTTTCAAATCGTACGCCTAGAAGTCGAGATATTGACAAAAATAAGATAAACATCTACGCCCCTTGGCGGAGAAACAGTGGAATATTTTAAGAAGAAAATATTCCAAACGGGTTTAGCTATGCGAGTGGCATCATTCTACGAAATAATTTTTTCAATCGATATTTTAGAAGCTCAGATTTTATGGCAAATACATCAGAAGCAAAAATTTAACACTTACGCCCCCTGGTGGCCAAAGTATGTTTTATCAAAAATTTGAAATTATATGCAAAAGATTTCCCATCAGGAGGGGTATCCGCTGAAGAAAACATTTTTCAAATCGGAGTTTTAGAAGAAGAGTTATCGGGAAAAATGTAATTTATTTTTACACCCCTAGCGGAAAATCTATGCTTAATTTGAACAAGAAAGATGACACCGAATTTTCGGGTGTAATAAGCACGTCTTTTGACGCAAATTAAATTTATCAAAGCTATTCAAAGTCAATGGAACCGGTATGGAAAACCATAGATTTGGCGAAAGAAAGAAGATTTTCAATCGAGTTTTTAATCCCTCAGATATTTCTGTAAACGGAATCGTGAGCTTACGAACTCTTAGAAACAGAGATATCGACAAAAAAAAAAAAAAAAAAAAGATGTGACTTTACGTCCCCTGGTGGGAAAACCATGCATTATTTTAGGAAGAAAGTATTCTCAAAAGGTTTATCCATATAAGCGGTATCGGTCCAAGAAAAGAAACATTTGTCGAGTTTTCAGGAGTCCAGATTTTGCAACAAATACTTCAGAAGAAGAAATTAACACTTATAACCCTTGGTGGCTAAACTATTATTTACCAAACATTAGAAATTGTGTGAAAAATATTTTCCATCAGGTCTTGTATGCGATACAGGAAGAATTTTTTAAATCAAAGCTTTAGGAGCAGAAATAACGCAGAGAATGCAATTTACCTTTGTGCCCCCTAGCGGAAAGTCTATGATTTACTTGAAAATTTTGAATTTATAGGAAAAACATTTCGCATCGGAAACACTGTCCAACAAAGAAGGAATTTTCCAAATCGTACTCCTAGAAGTAGAGATATTGACAAAAATAAGATATACATCCCCTGGCGTAGAAACCAAGCATTTTTTCAAGAAGAAAAGTTTCCTAAAAGGTTTGTCGACATGAGTAGTATCGGTCAACAAACGACTTTTTTTACAATCGAGATTTTAGAAGCTCATATTTTGCTGCAAATACAACAGAAGCGGAAATTATGACTTACGCCAGCTGGTGGCGAAACCATTTCTTACAAAAATTAAAAATTATGTGCAAACGATTTCCCATCAGGAACTGTATGCGGTGCAGAAAGAATTTTTCAAATCGGAGATTTAGAGGCAGAGATATAGGGGGAAACGCAATTTACATTTACGCCCTCTAGCGGAAAATCTAGGAATTACTTGAAAATTTTGAAATTATATGAACCATATATCACACTAGAAACACTATCCAACAAAGAAGGAATTTTTCAAATCGGACTCCTAGAATTAGAGATATTGACAAAAATAAGATAAACATCTACGCCCCCTGGAGTAGAAATCATGCACTATTTTAAGAAGAAAATGTTTCTAAAAGGTTTGTTGACATGACCAGTATCGGTCAACAAACGATGTTTTTTTCAAACGAGAATTTAGAATCTCATATTTTGCTGCAAATACAACAGAAGCGGAAATTAAGATTTACACTCCCTGGTGGCCAAACTATTTTTTTACAAAAACTAGAAATTATGTGCAAACGATTTCCCATCAGGAGCTGTATCTGGAGCAGAAAAAAAAATTTCAAATCGGAGATTTAGAAGCTGAGATATAGGGGGAAACGCAATTTACACTTACTCCCCCTAGCGGAAAGTTCTGAATTACTTGAAAATTTTGAAATTATATGAAAAACATGTCACACGGAAAACACTACCCAACAAAGAAGGAATTTTTCAAATCGGACTCCTAGAAGTAGAGATATTGACAAAAATAATTTGTACATCTACGCCCCCTGGCAGAGAAACTGTGCAATATTTTAAGAAGAAAATATTCCGAAAAGGTTTGTCGCTGTGAGTGGCATCAGTCCACGAAATAATTTTTCAATCGATATTTTAGAAGCTCCGATTTTATGGCAAATACATCAGAATAAAAAATTAACACTTACGCCCCCTGGTGACCAAAGTATTCTTTACCAAAAATTTGAAATTATATGCAAAAGATTTCCCATTATGAGATGTGTTCGCTGAAGAAAACATTTTTCAAATCGGAGTTTTAGAAGAAGAGTTATCGGGAAAAATGTAATTTATTTTTACTCCCCCTAGCGGAAAATCTATGCGTAATTTGAAAAAGTAAGTATATCTAAAATACTCTTCCACATAAATGGAATCGAAAGATAAAAAAAAAAAAATAATCGGATCTTTAGAAGCAAATATGTGGAATAAAACGTATTTTTGAATTCGACATCATCTGCATTTACGCCCCCTAGCGGCGAAATTGTACATCGTAAAAAAAAACGAAACAAATGATCATCATTTGCATGTTTCAGGCTTCCGAATGCAAAAAGAATTTTTCAAATCGGATTGATAGTTGCAGAGATATCGTGGGTACAGGCGGACGGACGGACAAACCGATGACAGAAGCACGATCTTTTTTTACAAAAGACGTGCTAAAAAGTAACTATATCTAAAATACTCTTCGACATAAATGGAATCGAAGGATGAAATAATTTTTTCAATCGGATGTTCAGAAGCCAATATGTGGAATAAAACGTATTTTTGAATTCGACATCATCTGCATTTACGCCCTCTGGCGGCGAAATTGTGCATCGTAAAAAAACCTAAATTAAGGATCATTCTCATATTTCAAGCTTTCCAATGCAAAAAGATTTTTTCAAATCGAATTAATAGTTGCAGAGATATCGTGGGTACAGGCGGACGGACGGACGGACAAACCGATAACATAAGCACGATCTTTGTTTACAAAAGACGTGCTAAAAAAAGAGATGATTTTAACTTACGATATTAAAAATGGTTAATAAAGTTTTCCGATTTTAAAATCTATAATCCCAGGGTCGCATCAGCACTAGTGTGTCAAGAGTAATCTCCGAACGCACTAGATATCGGACCATGTGAAAAATGGGCTACAACAGTCTACGGCCATGGTGCAAGTCGATCTTGATGCATCTACCTCACCAGCAGTTTACGCGGACAGGATCGCCGACTGATCAAAGTTTTGTGCATGTGGCATCATTCACAGTAAACCCTTGTTCTTGTTATGCGTGAAAATCCAGGAAGACGGGCGCTTGGGAAATGCTCGAACCAGCCCATTTGGCGCTACCTATCATACCACGTTCAAGTCGCTCGGATCATTCCTTTTGCCTATTATCAAAGCAATCGAACGCTGACTCATGATCGACGAGCTGATCTGCCGTTTGATGTGCTTAAACATGGCTCCCACGGTCCTTATAAATCCTTAGAAGTCCTTAAAAAGTTCTTATTTTTTATTAGGGTGCTTTGAAAGTCCTTATTTTTTCCCAAAAACAGGGAAACGTCCTTAAAAAGTGCTTATTTTTCCTAGCTGGCTGCATAAAGTCCAGAAGTTATGATGTGCGTAGAACTTCTACTGCTGGTTGGCTATGTTGATGACGTCATGTGACATGAGGTTAACGCCCATGTAAAAGCAAGGTACAGCGTGAGATAAGTAATTTGCTGCAGAAAGTAAAGAACCATGGACACATCCAGCAGATTCCACCCAACAATTCCCATCGCCCACTTATTGGTATTTATATTTCACACTTGTATTTAACCTTTTTGCATATGCAAATAAAAACATATTCAGTTATACCATGAGAAGATGAAGTGCACATTTAAAATCATGAACATACAATTTTGACTTTGGTTTTGCATGAGATGATAATGTGCAAAATTCAAATGTTGAACACATAGCTTTTTCTGCAATTTTACGATTTGCGTCCTCGTTACTGTGAATGTGATTTCTTCTCTCAGATAGGAAAACTGACTTGACCAAGAGAACTGTCTTTTGAATTGCATAAATTCTAGTTTATTACATTCATAAATTTAAATTATATGGAGAAATATTGCTATTTTCATCAGCATACTTCAATTTGCATAGTTAAGTCGTGTGTAAAAGTTTATTTGTGCACATGTCCTTATTGCGTATGCAATTGGTCAGGTTCTTAAGAAATTTGGGAGGGTGCTTTAAAGTCCTTACTTTTTTTGTGGAAAGAAAAGAGTGGGAACCTTGTTAAACGAACCACTTAAATACGTCAGACACGTGTACCTAATGAACTGGCATTTGGCTGCAGATTAAGCACGGCGCATTACCATTCCGTACTACCGTGTCAAATAGTTTTGGAAACGTTTTATCTGCAGATTGATGATGAGAAGAAGTGCTTACGAGATTTTGAAATGTAGGTCAAAACGCGCTAAAATATGTTGAACTGTCCGAGTTAAGTATTATTGAATACGTTTATGACAAATCCTAAATGACATTCGCCTCATAAGAACGGGGAAACTGAAGAAAGAAATCAGAAACGCACTGGTACAACTAATCCAATAGGAAACGGAGAGATGATATCTAGATTATTTTAGGAAGTCTTCACTGTGAGATTATCTGAAAGATAAATTGTAGTTTGTCAGGTGCGACTGTTACTAACGATAAAGAGATATAACGAAGTAAATTTCTCCGTCATTTTTGGTCTACGCCGGGATTCGAACCCGAGTACGCTTATTCCGGAACAAGCAGCTCTACCAACTGAGCTACGCAGACATGTATTCTGATTCCTATCTGCCTTTATGTCATGTGCGTCCTGCTGGCAGGTACGTCACATCTCCCCCCGAAAGAGGGCCGGGGGCATGGCCCACGGATCAGCCGTGACCATGAATCGCTGCAGGCAGACAACCACTGTTGAACGTGCACTTGAGAACTCCCAGTCAATCTGGTGTGTGGAATGCAACGTCACACACATTTATTTTTCGAAGCACATTTATTTTTCGAAGCACTGGAGAAGGGATTCTCTGATTTTTCCTATCTCGCGGTGTGGAAATAACATCACACCAATGCAAGATTTTGAACGGTCGGGTCATCCGGGTAGTTCGGGCGCCATTATAACGAAGTAAATTTCTCCGTCATTTTTGGTCTACGCCGGGATTCGAACCCGAGTACGCTTATTCCGGAACAAGCAGCTCTACCAACTGAGCTACGCAGACATGTATTCTGATTCCTACCTGCCTTTATGTCATGTGCGTCCTGCTGGCAGGTACGTCACAGAGATACTGAATTATCAACATCATGCGATAACAGCTTCCTACACACGAATGGTAGATACAGACTGGACTTTCATCTTCCTTCTCGAAATATGATACGAAAACGAATGTAGTTACTAAAAGATAATAGAATGGAAATTAAACTAGTATATTGAAAATTGTCAGAAAGTTCTGTGTAGCTTCATTTTTCTTTTAATTTTGCACTTTTTTTTCTTCTTTTGTGTGCATGTGCGGGGCATACAGGCAATATATGTAATAAGATAAGAGAAACATTGCATGGAGAGATGTGTCATCTACTACCACTAGGTTTGTCTCGCCGGTGAACAAGTGGTCAGAGGAGTAAGTCTCTTGCAAATTGTCCGAGATTAGCCCTAGTTTGAGTCCCGGATATGGCGTGCGTGGTGGTGTGTTTTTCTTACGGCACTGGCTGTATCACCTCCGTGGAGTCAATGGTCCTAAATTAGGAGCAGTCGAATATCTATAGGCTTACTAGTAAAACTCCCGAATAACAAAACAAATTCTGTTACTAACGGCGGAGTTGTGAGAGATGAGGGCTTCTGGCTGATCGTTCGTTGGGAGTTGCGGTTTAAGCAATGGATGAGGTGTGGGTAGTGTGTTTGTCACATAGAAGTTTGTGACGTATTACATAGGTAAGTCACGTGTCAAGACGACAAATCTGCAGCGATACATTCCGTTCGTGTAGCTTAGTTGGTAGAGCAACTGACTCCGGAGTGAGGGGGCACAGGTTCGATCGGCGTCACGGACAAATTTGTGTTTTCACAGTGGTTCTGTGCCTTTCTTGGAACCAGTGTCCCTAAATAAGGAATGAGACTCCTTATAGTTTTACATGGCCATTCGTCATCATTAACCCTCCGAAAAAGAATGCTGTAAAAAACAGGGACGACTCGGACGGCCCAACAATGCAACACATATAGCATACTAAACGCTCTCATGATCGGGCGAAGATTTGTCACAAGAACTCTTTCCTCAACCTAGAGCCGCCGTTAGGGGTGTACGACAGAGCTCCGCGCTTAGGGCCTCACATCCTAAAAAAAAGAGGAAAAGAAAGAAAATGAGAGAGAGAGATAAAAAGAGAGAGGGAGTGACATTCTTATTTTCTATTATTCTAATTTTATATTTTTAAACTCCGCCTCATTTAATTCTTTTTTTTTTATATCGATTGCTGAATATATATTTACCCATATATCTGCAGCAAACTTAGGTAATGCACATGGTAGTCGTCGTTAAAACTCCAATAAAAAAAAAAAAAACTGAGGTAAAGAGTGAGGGGTAATCGCTTGTCACACATGAACTTGAGAGCTACGAGTTCTTGTTGGGAGTGGTTATTTGGCATGACCTACTATTTGTTGTCAACAGTGTTAGTAAAAAATTTCATTCACAGATCATGCACCTTGGCGCAGCTTTACAGTTACTTGAAGATTTATTACATTTTTTGAAGCGGTTTCGAAATGAGGGTTTTTTTTTTCAGCAGTCTTAGTTGCAAAAGAGATGTGTGAAATTTTAGGCATTGAAGCGAAATATCCGAAAGTACGTCACAGAAAAAAAAATAACTTTTTGTGCATGGATCTTAAGACAACCCTGTTTCTAACACGAGATCTCCCGAAGAATGTTTTAAAGTATAATCCTTCTATCCCATTGTAGACACAGCTTTACAATCTATGACCAGCCGATTTGAGCGACTCAGAGACTACAATAACATTTTTGGGTTTTCATACAACCTCGAAGAACTGAAACAAGTTAGTAAAATCATGCAATGCATTGATTATAATACGATTTGCAACATACCAGAAATCATTACTCAATTGTTATCACTCAAGTTATGAGGATAATGGCTGTGGAACAAATCTCGGTCCTGTGCTCTGACCTTTGATCCCATTTCGATTATATTCAACAGAACCGGTTCAGTATACCTCCGAAATAACATGATAAAGCTTTTGTCGCAATCGAAGCATTTTTACGTAAGTTATGATGCATAAGGGCTATGGAATAGATCCCGCTCCTGTGCCCTAACCTTTGACCAAATTTCGGCCATTTTCAACAGGATTCGTCCCCAGGCATGCCCCTATAACATACTGACATTTCATCCAAATCGAAGAATTTTAACGTGCGTTATGACGCATAAAGGCGATGGAATGGATCCCGCTCCTATGTCCTGACCTTTGACCCCATTTCACCCATTTTCAGTGCTATTCGTCCCCAGGTTGTCCCCTACCAGATACTAAAATTTCATCGAAATCGAACCATTTTTAAGCGAGTTATCGTGCGGGCAGACAGACGGACAAAGCTAGAGCATATACGCTTCTTCAACCTACGGTTGGAAAGCGTAAACAAAAGTGGCAAATTGCGTGCTACAGTGCGCAGGGCTTTTGCATAATTGCAAAATATTTCATGTCTAAAGTAATTTCTTAAGTAGTTTGTTTCTCAAGCATATATAGATTTTCGGAAAGCACCGCGTTTCGTTCAACCATTGTAGAAAGCGACTTTGAGACTTCTTGGTAAGCTGTTTAGCTTTAGAAATAATTTTTCCGAAAATTGTTATCCTGTCTCAAGAGCTACTTAGATAGATATGTAGTTAAAATATTTAATATGACGTCAAAATCAATTTGTTTCGTGATGCAGAATATTTAAAAGTCATTAACCGTGCTTGACTTATTCTCAATAAACGTAAATTACTTGACTTATTCTCAATAAACGCGAAGAGTAAAAATGTTTCACTAACATTCTTTTATCAATCTCTTCCTTTGTCGTAAGTTCTTCGCAGTTGCTGAAAAGCACTGAATGTATCGCATAATATAATTCATTATGCGCGTTTTTATTGGTTGTGAAAAAACTATGGCAAAACCGTATCTCCAGAATTTTCGTAATTGTGATTCTGAATCGGCGTAATATTATTAGACTGTCACAGAAGTTGATGACCATATTTGTTTGGCTGGAAAATAATATAAAATATGAATTATGCGTTTCTTCTTTAATAATAAATGCCATATTTGTTCGGCTGGGAAATAATATGTAATGTAAATATTAATATGTATTTTATCATTTAATAAATTAAGCCCGTCAATAATGATGAGGAAAAAAACAACATATGTATAGTAATTTTTAAATAGCCAGATATTCTTTTTTCTTTTTGTTTGTGATATCCAAATGTGAAAGCATGTTTCATGAACATTACAACATAAAGTACTACGTACTTCATACAGCTGTTATTACAATAATAAAGTACTACGTCATACAGCTGTTACGTTGCACGGTGACATAATTCGCAGTCTCCATTCACGGAACACGTATCCGAAAACACGAAAAGCTAAGCTCCAGGTCACAACTACTACTTCTTTCTCAGTTGATGCTATGGTGATGACGACACTTAATTATATCCGGAAAGCAGTTTCCCTTCACTGAACACCTGAATCACAACACGATAACTAAATGTGTCGTCACAATTATTCCTTTCTCATTTGTTGCCTAAAACAATGACGTCACCTGCATGAAAACACCAAAAGCTAAGCGTGTTGTCGCAAATATTGCTTTCTCGGTTGTTGCTATTGTGACGACTCTTTCCGCTGCGCCACAAAAGTGGGACAAACGTTCGTACATTCAGACGTTCAGACAAAAGAAATGATGTTGTTTTAGATTAGGTTGCGCAGATAAAATGTCGAAAGATTGATGAAACACCCAAACTGCGGTGCAAAATAATTTTTATTGATCAAAATAATCATTGCTAGCAGCAACACGCATTTGCCAACCCTGGAACTAGCGGCTCTAACTAAGGGGCGGACGACTACTTCAAAAATTCATTAGGGTTGCTCATGGTGATCGTTAAACACCGAAACGAAAAAGAAACGATGTATGATAAAGCTCTATAGTTTATACGAAAAAGAAACAGTATATATAAGGCTCTTGATGACGAATAACATCGTTGAAACCACCTTCAATAATTTGGTTTTAATGATGTTATTCAACATCAAGTGAATACACTGCTGGCCACCCAAAATACAACACCAAGAAGGACACGAGATAGCAAAGCCAGATTTACTGGACACATGACAACAGTAAACTTTAACGAGTCTCGAACTCATCCGTCTCGTAAAGCGACGGATGAGTTCGAGACTCGTTAAAGTGCCGTCTGTGTTCTAGAACCATTTTTGCCACAGAGAGAGAGATAGAGAGAGAGAGAGAGAGAGAGAGAGAGAGAGAGTTGAGAGAGTTAGTAGAGAGAGAGTCGAGACAGTGAGTGTGAGAGAGAGAACAGAGAGTGAGAGAGTGAGTAGAGAGAGAGAGAAGAGAGAGAGAGAGAGAGAGTGAGTGAAAGAGAGAGTAGAGTGAGAGAGAAGAGAGAGGGTAGGGAGAGAGAAGAGAGAGGGTAGGGAGAGAGAGAGAGAGAGAGGGAAGTTTAATTAAAAACCATATGACCCAAAAATTACATAAAAAATAGACGAAGTTCGACAGCATGTCGGGGCATTTAACAAAAATTGTTTGTTGTCCTGTTCAGCCTTTTGCCTTTCTGCCACTTGTGTCCCATAAGCCAGGTAACATATACTCTAAATTAACTTTCCTTTTTGGTTCCTGTTATCTTATGTAAATTTTGGTTTATTCTCATTAAGCATTTAACGCTACATTTCTTTCTTGCTGAATACTTTTGTGGCAACCTGACTTGAAGTCGAAAGTTGAATGTCGTATGTTAACGAGAGAGATAATCGTGATGTTTACGATCCTATGACTGTTCTCATTAGAAGCCTACCAGATTGGGAGATCATTGTAATTGCCTTTTATAGAGATTGTATTGAGAGTTCGATTTGTGTGAATATTGTATGATGTGACGTACTACAGAAGTAAAGTAGGTGTCAAGATGACAAATCTGTAGCCATACATTCCGTCCGTGCAACTTAGTTGGGAGAACAACTTACTCCGGAGTCAGGGGGCGCGATTTTGATTCCGTCACGGACAAACTTATGTTTCCACAACTGTATGATTGAGTGTTGACGTTGAATATTGCGCTCCGTGACATTGAAGCTTTAAATTGTTGTTGCCTGGAGAAGCATTCGGTACATTGAGAATCTGTTGCATTTCGCTGCCGAAGTACTAGATCATACGTACGAAATGAATTCTGTTTTGATGTGGTGACTTGAATACCTATCGAGACCAATAAAAGGTTGAAATAGTAAGTAGACTTGAGTTTTTGGCCGTTATGCTATTTAGTGCCTAACATTGCTTTGAGTGTTTAGTTAAACTATCCGGAGCATGACTTAACCATATGGAACGTTTCAGTATTAAGAGTATTCACATTGAAGTAATGTTAGTGTTTTGGTGTAAACATAAACATTTAACTGATATGTGCAACCCAAATATCGCACACTAAAAACATTGCAACCACAAAACCCCATGTGATCACTCAGTTTGTCGTCAAAGTGGTCAAAAACAGCCCCAAGGCAAATTTCACGAAAAAAAGTTGGGGTGCCCTTTCTCCAGTAGCAAATGACCGTTGTAGAGGATATGTTTTTCATTTCTTTGTCTTTCACACTATTCTATACATTACTCACGTATGATCTGCTCTAACGATGGAATGGGAAATTTTAATATCATTACTTTCTACTGCAAATGACCGTTGTAGAAGATATGTTTTTCATTTCTTTGTCTTTCACACTATTCTATACATTACTCACGTATGATCTGCTCTAACGATGGAATGGGAAATTTTAATATCATTACTTTCTACTGCAAATGACCGTTGTAGAAGATATGTTTTTCATTTCTTTGTCCTTCACACTATTCTATACATTACTCACGTATGATCTGCTCTAACGATGGAATGGGAAATTTTAATATCATTACTTACTACTGCAAATTTCTAATGGTTTTACTGTTTTTACTGAACACTCACACCTCCAGAAATTAAGAAACATTAGGAATCAGAATTAGTGTTATGTATGAAAATCTTTGCAGCGCCTCCAAAGAATTGAAATGACAGTCAGATAGCCAGCGAAGAGCAAATGCTTCTCTTGCCCTACCCTACGGGCGGCTATGTCTTGGAATCGAACTCATGGGCAATCTGGGGCGAATGATCAGAATGCCAGTGCCTTACAAGTTTCTGCCACCAAAACGGTTGTACGGAGAATGGACTAAAGTTTACTCAAATCGATCTTACTAAGGTACGAACTTATGCGTACTCATCTATTTTCCCGTTATTAGTAAATAGCTAACACAAGTTCAGTTTTTCTTGTTGGAGAGGCAGTGACTGCAGAAACTTTGCCTGGCATATTGTCTTCATCTTGGAGGCGCTTATACAAATCAAATATGTCTTATTTTATGAAATTAGAAAAGAAAAAAGACAATAGCTTTTATTTCGCAGCATTAATACTACAGAGGATGAGACGAAAGTTTTGCAATATTTGGATCACTTTATGTCTTCATACGTAACTTTACGACGATAGCTGACTAGCATTTGAACTATAAGCCATCATGTTGCACCGTCTTTAGCCATCTGTCTGCCTGTTCTTCGATTTCGCGACGGTACCAGTTCTTGTCCTTCTAGGCGAAGAACTCCTTCACCCCAACTGCCACCTCCTCCTGGTTGTTTAAGTGCCGTCCGCGAAAGAAGTGGGCCATGGACCGGAACAAGTAATAATCCGACGGGGCAAGGTCCGGACTATATTCTGGGTGTGTCACCGGTTCAATGCCCTCAAGTTCCTGGAGTTTTGCCCTGGTCGTTCGCGCGGTATGAGGCCGAGCGCTGTCTTGCTGAAGGAGAGCTCGCTTTCTGCTCACCAGCGCCGACTACTTCTCCTCCAAAACGGCATACATCCGCTCCAATTGTTCAGAGTAGAGGTTGGTTGATGTTCCGACCATTTAGAACAAATTCGTAATGGATTATCCCGCTCGAAATTCTACCAGACGCAGAGCATGACCTCGTGTTAGAAGCGCCCACGTTTGGCAACAGGTTCAGGAAGCTGGCCCGGGCTCAACCACTGCCGTTGTGTGTTTAGATTACAGAAATAGACCCAACTTTTCATCGCACGTAGCAATTCTTTTGAAGAAACGTACAGCGCGCGGATTTTCGAGGAGTTTCGTGCACACTTCCGCTCAGCGGTTTGCTTCATCTGGCGTCAGTCCGTGAGGAACAGTGCGGCAGCTCCTGTAGACCTTGCCGAGGTTCTGAAGGGGAAGAACCACGGTGGTCTGTGATATTCCCAGCTCGCCTGTTAATCTCGGAGTGCTGGTTGTCGGATTCGCCTTAACGGCCTGGCGCACGTCATCCGAATCCAGGGTTCGCGGCTTACCTGATCTTAACTGATCGTCGAGATTTCTGTCTCCTGAGCAGAATTTCTTGAACCATCTGGTTGCTGTGGTGTGGTCCACGAAGCCTTTCCCTTTCGCATGACAAATGTTTTGTGTTGCTTGAGCAGCGTTATGGTCGAGTTCAGACTCGTAAAGCAAAAGTTCCCTGATTAGCCGGTTGTGGCTGTTCCTTTTTTTAGGCGTCCCTAACACAGACAGAACGACGACATGCAATGCTGTTCACAGCAACGTCTACCACTTTATATCCCTTTCAACTGACTGCAGTGCGCGACTTAAACTAGTTTAAACACGTGACACGCATGCGTTTATGCAAATATTGCAAAACTTTCGACTCATCCTCTGTATATCTTACTCCTCCTTGCTTCACTTTCCTTCTACGTTAGTGTGAATAGTCTACATCAAGTCTTCCAAAAATGAAATGCAAATGAAAGTATTCGACAGAGATTTTCTCTTTCGAGAAAAGTTTTAGATTTATTTCTGCCTGAGAAAAGCAAGAAAACGCAAGGAGAAAAGTAAAAAAAAGTCGAAATTAAGATTAAATTAAAAATTAACGTCGTGAATTCTTAAGAGATGGGGAAAATACTTTCTACATTATTCACGGGCAAACTTTATGACCTTCTTCCATAATTTTCCTTTTTATTTTTCTCCTCAGATCACAGTAATCATATTCGCTTCTCAGAACAATAAAAACAAAAGTGGCAAATTATGTGCAACAAACAGCTGCATGAAAAGGCGGGTATGTAATTGCGATATATTCCATATGCAAAGCAGTTTCTTAAACAGTCTGTTTCGCAAACATCATTAGCTTTTTCGAAAGGGGCAGCATGTTTCGTTCACGGATTTTAAAATTAATTATGAAACTTCTCGGCGAGTTCTTTTGCTCAAGAAATAATTTTTCAGAAAATGTTGTTACCCCGTTTCAAGAGCTACTAAGGAAGATGTGTATTTAAGAGATTTTTATGACGTCAGCTGTACTTTGTTTGGAGGCCAAGAACTCTTTTAAGTCATTAGCTGTATTTGACTTGTTCGCATATGCTGAGATTATTCATGGAACAATAAAAATTTTCAATTAACATTCTTTTGTTGTTTTCTGCCGCTTTCATAATGACCCAAAAGCTCCTCGAAACATCTAAAAAGGGAAAATGTATCACATTGCATATTTCATAAGGCGCTTATACTGATTTTTTTGGAACGTTCAACAAAAGATAAGTCTAGAATTTTTGTAGTTCTCATTCAGACTCATTATTTACCTAGGCGACAGATGAAGTATAAACGCAGGAAGAAACAACGAATACATTTCATTTATTTTCATTGAAATTATCTTCTATTTAATATACCAGTGTGAGTCAAAGGTTTCTCCTGTTTTGAATTACAGATAACGTCGGATATCCCTCCCTGGCGCCCACTTGGCAGGCACGACGCTAGCCCATCCCGATTATCTCTGAGCTCACACTTTAGCCCCCCCCCCCGATACCAATATTTAAGCAGTTAGAAATGGCGAGTGCAACCATCTAAGAATTCAGGCAGCTTGGAAAAATGTTCCCAAATATTGCTAGTTCAAAAAAAACTTTGTGAAATTAAATTTTTGTTAAATTTAGTGTTTACACTTCTGGGAAATGGAGGAAGTCCTCTGAGCGAATGTCAAAGAGAGTAGTACAAAAACACCAATTTCGTAATAATAGTTTAAAAAGAAAAGATGAGAGAAAGGGAGAGAGGGGAGAGAGGGGGAGAAGAAGGGTGAGAGAGGGGGAAAAGGAGAGAGAGAGAGAGAGACAGGGAGAAGGAGGGAGCCAGACGGGAAGAAGGAGGGAGAGAGTGGGGAGAAAGAGAGAGAGAGGGTGAGAAGAAGAAAGAGAGAGAGAGTGAGACAGAGAGGGGGAGACGGGGGAGAAGAGGGAGAGAGGGGAACGAGGGAGAAAGGAGGGAATATATATATATATATATATATATATATATATATATATATACTTAAGAGCAAAACTGAAGACTAAGGAAAAATTTTTTAGAATTTAAAACGAAGGGTGCAAAATAACCTGAAAATCAAAACGCGCAACGCAGCAGTTTTGAAAATTCAGAATTCACATTCTATAAAGAAGATACCTAAGCAAAAATACATACATATAATTTTGACTCACACCTAGTACAACATAGAAAAGGTTATGTATCTACCTGTGTGAGTAAAAGGAGAAAAGATAAAAAAATAAAATAAAACAACTGAATGTAGAAGGTGTCGAGAATACTGAGCCTTGGCTTTATCAAGGACCAGCAAAAACTCTGCATTTTCTCACTTCCACAAAGACCTAGTTGGAAATGGGTTTCTGCAAGGCCATAGATGCAAGTAACATTCCCACCTAAAATAGTTTAAAAAATATATATATAAGTCATGTCCTCCGTAGAGTAGCATAACCTAGCACTAGTTAACAATTTCTGCTTGCATCCATTAAATTTCATGGCCCGACCCATGCTCTTCATCTGTTACTATTAAACAGAGAGAAGAAGATTAAAGAGAACTCAAGCTGTGAGAGTGACATAATAATTAGAAATGATTTTCAGCTATAACGAAATTCCAAGTTCGTTTGAGAGAGAATTTAAACCTGAAAAACAATGCAAAAGATATCCAAATTTTACATTGCAATTAAAAAAGGAAATGTTAATTTATAACGAACAGATTTTTGAAAGAAAACTTGAGTCTAAAAACCCCTACTCTACAACTTATGACAGCACGAAAACGAGAATAAGTTAAAGATAATAATTAACTAAAGAAAACTTTGTGAAAGTTATATACCTTAAACAGTTAGTTGCAATATGTACAAAGTATTTCAGCAGTGCTTTAAGTGCATAATTAATTAGTTATTAAGAACTTAACTACTTTGAAAAAACAGCGCATAGACAGCGCAAGGAAAAGGAACAAGCTTAGCCATCTTCTGTTCCTAGGTACCCCAAAAGACGCTCAAAGTTACAAAGAAAAGTAAGAGTTAAAACCCGCAAAAATGTTAACAGACAAACCAATGCTTAAAAGCTGAAAAGCTAAAAAACGACAGAGGAAAGGGTACATGAAGTACAAACATTGAACTTATAAAACCTAGAACCCAAAAACAAGGAAGAGAGCTTACCTCTTGTGTGACAAAAACTTTTCTTCTTACAAGAGAAGAACATGGCTGACCTCTTCCGCCACTCCCTAGACGCTGGGGGCAGTGAGGGTGGGGCTGATGGCCTCCTCATACAGCAAGAAACCAACGCGCGGAGATTTTAACCAGAGAAAAAAAAATATATAAACTTAAGACTGTGGATCTGAATGATCAGAAAGAGCAGAATTAACTCTCCAGAATACATGAGAAATATTATAAAATACACGAGCAGTTTATTTAATAATCTTTGCATGTATTAAATCACCTTAGTGCGCTTCTATAGATTAATCAGAATCTTATTAATTTTAATGTTGGTTTTACTATTTTTAGTATAGCTATCCTAGTGATGAATAACTAGTTTTCTTTTATTTGTTTTTATTTTCTTTTATAAACAGATTTTTAAGCTTTTTTGTGATTTTGTTTATATTATTTAAATTTTTGTTTTAATAGGACCGTCATATCCATAGCACTAAGATTCCTTTAGGTAGTTAATAGGCATCCTCTAGCCAACTTCCTTACGGCTTTGATTGGTCAGAATCATATTATTAAATGTGTAGAAAATTAAAGCAGATCTGCCAACCTTACTCTATTATTCAGAATAATTTTTCTTAAAGTTCTTTTGATGAAAGAAGAAGGAATTTCGTTCTCTAGAAAACTTTCTAATAGTATATTAATGTGGTAATTGAAGTCCAAATTGTTGCTGCAAATTCTTGAAATTCTTAGAACCTGAGAAATTAGTACATTCTCAATTACTTTGGTTGAAATGTTATTATTCCAGTGTAGATATTTAATTACTTTGAAATGAAAATTAACTCTTTTATCAAAGAGGCTAATAGATGGGTTACCTCTGTTGAGCTTAATGCTTAAGTCTAGGAACTCAAGTTCCTGATTACTGTAGTTGGTTTTACATAAGTTAAGAGAGCTAGGATAGATATTATCAAAATCACTCTCTATAACTTCTGAATTATTGATACACAGCAGATCATCAATATATCTAAAAGTGTAAAGGTAGTTATCTGAGCAGGTGGGGTGATTTTTAATGAATTTATATTCCTTAAAGAACAGGAATAGATTAGCGATATTCGTGGACGTTGATGTTCCCATTGGAATACCGTTCACTTGCTTATAGAGAGTATTATTATATAAGATATGGTTATTTTTTATGCAGCAATTGAGATAAGAGTTCCAAGTTCCTACGTCAACAAATTGGTTAAGTTTAAATTCTGCATACAGCTCTTTAAAGGTAGTGATTATATCTGATAGAGGCAGATTAGTATATAGGTTTTCAAAATCATAACTATTAATATCTAGGGGACAAACTTTGAGTATAGTAGAAATTACTTCTGCATTATTATTAATTATCCAAAAATCTCTGTACATCAAGTTAGAACAGTTTCTAATGTGTTTCAAAACCTTCTTTAAGACATCTTCAAAAGCAAGATCTATTTTCTTCTTTATGACTCCTTACTCCACTAGCTATGAACCTGAACCTCACAGGATCCTTATGAAACTTAACCGTTGCAAAAAGAAATGGAAATTCAGGCTCATATCTTCTAGTTTGTGGAATTTTAAGTTTCTTGAAGAATGCCTTAAACCGATTTTCTAACTGCTTGGTAGAATAACTTACGGGCTCGTATGTTACTCTATTATTGAGTTCCATAGTTAACAATTCAAAATAGAACTTCTTACAGATAATTGCAAAATTATTGCTAGCTTTATCCGTAGTGGTAAAAATAAATTGGTCTTGTAGTTTGGAGAGTGACCTTTTAGCTTCTCCAGAGAAAAAGAGATTTCTGTCGAAACAAAAGTCCAGACCTGCTCAACTCACCGGTGAAGCTATTGATTATATTATATTTCCATTCTGCGAAGGCCTCAATAGGCTGATTGTACGTTAAACTGGTTTTTACGATGTACTTATTTACATCTTGAGTGAAGCTCTCAAGAATCCTTTCTTTGGAAATTGTGAAGGAAGGTCTGAATTTAGAGCCATACTCTAATAAATTCCTAAGCTTTTCATTTTCAACAAAACTCAAGTTTCCGGTGATAATATGGTTGTAATTCTTATCATAGTGAACTGTTTCTTTATGTTCATCACAAGAACAAGTAGTAATTACGGGAATGTAGCTCGAAGAGTTAAGTTTGTAGTTTTTAACTATTGACCCTAAGGTGAATAATAGAGTAAGGTTGGCAGATCTGCTTTAATTTTCTACACAGTTAATAATATGATTCTGACCAATCAAAGCCGTAAGGAAGTTGGCTAGAGGATGCCTATTAACTACCTAAAGGAACCTTAGTGCTATGGATATGACGGTCCTATTAAAACAAAAAATTAAATAATATAAACAAAATCACAAAAAAGCTTAAAAATCTGTTTATAAAAGAAAATAAAAACAAATAAAAAAGAAAACTAGTTATTCATCACTAGGATAGCTATACTAAAAATAGTAAAACCAACATTAAAATTAATAAGATTCTGATTAATCTATAGAAGCGCACTAAGGTGATTTAATACATGCAAAGATTATTAAATAAACTGCTCGTGTATTTTATAATATTTCTCATGTATTCTGGAGAGTTAATTCTGCTCTTTCTGATCATTCAGATCCACAGTCTTAAGTTTATATATTTTTTTCTCTGGTTAAAATCTCCGCGCGTTGGTTTCTTGCTGTATGAGGAGGCCATCAGCCCCACCCTCACTGCCCCCCAGCGTCTAGGAGTGGCGGAAGAGGTCAGCCATGTTCTTCTTGTAAGGAGAAAAGTTTTTGTCACACAAGAGGTAAGCTCTCTTCCTTGTTTTTTGGGTTCTAGGTTTTATAAGTTCAATGTTTGTACTTCATGTACCCTTTCCTCTGTCGTTTTTTAGCTTTTCAGCTTTTAAGCATTGGTTTGTCTGTTAACATTTTTGCGGGTTTTAACTCTTACTTTTCTTGTAACTTTGAGCGTCTTTTTGGGGCAATTTAGGAACAGAAGATGGCTAAGCTTGTTCCTTTTCCTTGCGCTGTCTATGCGCTGTTTTTTCAAAGTAGTTAAGTTCTTAATAACTAATTAATTATGCACTTAAAGCACTGCTGAAATACTTTGTACATATTGCAACTAACTGTTTAAGGTATATAACTTTCACAAAGTTTTCTTTAGTTAATTATTATCTTTAACTTTATTCTCGTTTTCGTGCTGTCATAAGTTGTAGAGTAGGGGGTTTTAGACTCAAGTTTTCTTTCAAAAATCTGTTCGTTATAAATTAACATTTCCTTTTTTAATTGCAATGTAAAATTTGGATATCTTTTGCATTGTTTTTCAGGTTTAAATTCTCTCTCAAACGAACTTGGAATTTCGTTATAGCTGAAAATCATTTCTAATTATTATGTCACTCACAGCTTGAGTTCTCTTTAATCATCTTCTCTCTGTTTAATAGTAACAGATGAAGAGCATGGGTCGGGCCATGAAGGTTAATGGATGCAAGCGAAATTGTTAACTAGTGCTAGGTTATGCTACTCTACAGAGGACATGACTTATATATATATTTTTTAAACTATTTTAGGTGGGAATGTTACTTGCATCTATGGCCTTGCAGAAACCCATTTCCAACTAGGTCTTTGTGGAAGTGAGAAAATGCAGAGTTTTTGCTGGTCCTTGATAAAGCCAAGGCTCAGTATTCTCGACACCTTCTACATTCAGTTGTTTTATTTTATTTTTTTATCTTTTCTCCTTTTACTCACACAGGTAGATACATAACCTTTTCTATGTTGTACTAGGTGTGAGTCAAAATTATATATGTATTTTTTTGCTTAGGTATCTTCTTTATAGAATATATATATATATATATATATATATATATATATATATATATGACATAACCAACCTTAAAAAACACCATAATACCTTCACGTTGGAACTGAAGAACCGATTCCCTGCTTTAGAAGGCCTAACATCAGAAGAAGTGGATGTTTCTGAAGTTAACAGAAAAGTAACCAAAGCTCTTATGGAAACAGCAACAAAATTAGCTGGGTTTAAGAACAAGTTGCATGTGAACAAACCATCAGGAAAAACCAAAATGTTGATGCAAAAAAGAAGAGACATGAGGACAACTAAAGAAGATGTGACTTCCAAAGTGGAATACATAGAGCTATGCAAGACAGTACGAAAAAGTATCACTGAAGACGTAAGGAAATTCAACTGTGAACTAGTAAGGAAAGCAATTGAAAACAACCAAAGCCTAAAGATAGCAAAGGGACATCTCAGTAAGGGAAGAAAACAGATTATGGCACTGAGAACAGAAGATGGTTCTGTAACAAGAAATAGATGCGAAATTTTGACAAGAGTGAAAGATTTCTACTCCAAATTATATGAAAGGGATGATACATGTTCTCCAAACATCATGAAAGGTAATAGTACCAGAGTTATTCCAGTCCTCCCAGCAGAAGTTGCGCATGCAATCAAGAACATGAAGCGGGGAAAAGCTCCAGGAGAAGATGGAATTACTGTAGACATCATACAAGAAGCAAGTGGAGAAATCGAAACAGTACTCGCCCAAATTTTCACTCGATGACTTAATGAAGGGAAGATTCCTGAGGATTGGAACAACGCTATAATGATATTGCTTCATAAAAAAGGTGACATTGAGGATCTCAGGAACTACAGACCTATCAGCCTCCTATCAGTGGTTTATAAAATCGTCACTAAAGTTCTTTCACACCATTTGAAGGTAACACTGGACATGGCTCAACCGAGAGAACAGGCTGGATTCAGGAGTGGCTACAGCACAATAGATCATATCCACGTACTGAGAGAACTAATTGAAAGAGCGAGGGAATATGAACTTCCATTGTGCATGGCTTTTATCGATTATGAAAAAGCCTTTGATTCAGTGAAACCATCAGCAGTTACAATGGCTCTGAAATCCTGCGGTATTGAAGATGCATACATTAATATTATTAATAACATCTATGAAAATGCAAGTGCAAAGATTCGGCTGTTTGAAAATACAACACACATAAGAATTGGAAAGGGAGTGAGACAAGGTGACACCATATCTCCGAAGCTCTTTAACGCCACATTGGAAAATGTCTTTCAATCACTGAACTGGGAAAACAAAGGGATAAAGATTAATGGAAATTATCTAACCCACCTTCGTTTTGCTGATGACGTAGTCATTTTTGCAACTACCCCATCAGAGCTGCAGAGTATGATCCAAGAACTTCCTGAGAAGAGTAAAGAAGTGGGATTAAAAATGAACTTTCAGAAGACAAAAGTGATGTTCAATGCTTTTACACGAAATGAAGATTTATCGATTGATGGAGAAAAGCTGGAGATAACAGACACGTACGTTTATCTTGGACAGCATATATCAAGTGAGGGTCACATTAATGAAGAAATTAATCGGCGTACAAAACTTGCCTGGAGAGCTTTTGGAAGAAACAGCATAATTTTCAAGAGCAATATGCCATTATGTCTTAAAAGAAAAGTGTTTGATCAATGCATCCTTCCAGTGCTTACGTATGGTGCAGAGACGTGGACCTTAACTAAAAGAGACATACAAAGGCTGCAGACAACTCAAAGCAGCATGGAGAGGTGCATGCTTGGTGTAACCAGTAGAGATAAGAAGAGGAACTCGTGGATCCGAAAAATGACAAGAGTGGAAGACGTCATGATCAGAGTTAAATCCCTGAAATGGCAATGGGCTGGACATACTGCCAGAAGGACAGACCATCGATGGACAGCCGAAATTTTAGATTGGATTCCAAGGGACAGGAAAAGACCCAGAGGAAGACCACATTGAAGATGGGTGGATGAAATTCAAAAGTATGTGGGAGTGACATGGAGGAGACTGGCACAAGACAGACCGTTGTGGAGGAAACTTGGGGAGACCTTCGTCCAGCAGTGGATTGATAATGGTTGACAATGATGATGATGATGATATATATAATATATATATAGTATGTATATACTGCTGGCCACCCAAAATGCAAGACCAAGAAGGAAGCATCCGATTGGCCTGAAATTCGCAGCATGCGTCGTCGCCCGCGAGAGGACATGCAAGCGATTAGCATTGCAGGGCATATGCAAATCATGTGAGCCCGGCACGCCACCGAGAAGCACTATAAGAAGGGTGCACAGAAGGCGGGGTGTAAGTAGTGGAAGTGTGTTGTGCTGCCGGACCTGTGCGTGGGAAGCTTCCTGATGTCTCGTCGCAAAATACGGCAATCATTCCAGCACGTTTCGGAGTTGCACAGAGGACGAACAGTGGCTTATCGCAACAGCGGTTTATCGTACCGAGACATCGGCGCCCCGCGTGTGGCTGCACCGCGGCGAGAGACTGTATGACGCCTGCGTTATGCATCGCCATACCGGTCCGTCGCCTGGCGTAATGGTTTGGGGCGCAATTAGATATGACACCCGTATCCATCTGGTACGCATCGCCGGTATACTCAACAGCCACTGCTGCATCTCCGACGTTTTGGAGCCTGTAGTCCTCCCTTACCTGAAGGACCTGCCAGCGGCCACGTTTCAACAGAACAATAAGCGCCCGCACGTGGCACGCATCGTGCAACAATTCTGCACGGCCCACCAGGTGTCACTGCTGCAGTGGCCCACCTGTTCTCTCGATATGTCGCCCATCGAACACGTCTGGTCGCTGATCGGCAACCGAGTTGCCCGGCAAGCACCACCCGCGGCTTCGCCTGATGAACTGTGGCAACGTGTGGAAGCAGCCTGTTCCGACATACCCCAAGCTCTCATCCAAAGTTTCTTTCGTTCGATGCCGTGGCGTGTAGCTGCCGTTATTGCCAGTCATGGGGGCCACACGGACTATTGACGTCTGCATGTTCTGCATGTCGCATGGGCCTGTAAGCTCAATCGTTTCGTCTTTGTATCTGTTGTTATGTGTCCAGTAAATCTGGCTTTGATATCTCGTGTCCTTCTTGGTGTTGCATTTTGGGTGGCCAGCAGTGTATATGCTTTGTGAGGTTACAAACCAAAATTCATAAACAGCCTTATGACAATAAAAAAAGCGAGAATAAGCTAAAATTGCGAAAAAATAATAACTTGCCATTGAGATTCGTATCCACGGTTCCCAGTACTATCATACATGCATACATTTAATAAATACTACGCACAGTATACACCTGAAAACTCTTTTTTTTTTTTACTAGGGATCCATCAGCGACAGAGAAAATCTACGTGAACGGAATTTTTTACCAAAATTTCTGCCAAGCACTTCAAAAGTAGTACCCCTTCCATATAATGCTTACCCCCCACCCTAATAGCCCGCCCAGTTCTGAACGGCTGGTGTAGCTACTGCTTCTGGGAACCGCGATAAAGTGCATTTTGAAGGGAGCCACATTGCATTATCAGGAGAGAAGAGGAAAGGGGTCGATAAACGTGCAGTTTTGGTGTTGCTATACCATTATTGGAAGAAAGGGTTAGACGTAGCAGGAGCAGAAAGAAAAATTCGCGCAGACGAAAGCGAGGAAATAGTGGACGGCAGCACTGCACGAAAATGGTTCCGGCGTTTCAGTGCGGCGGACGCCAATCTCGAAGACAAGCCAAGGTCAAGACGCACATCAACCACCGACACTGACCTCCTGGTCGAAGCTATGACAGTAAACCTCGCTACACTACTACTACACTACAACTGGCAGCTGAATTGGCATCCGCCCAATCCCCCACAGTTCGTCATTTGCACTAGATTCGTTTCTCCACAGGGTGTCATCAAATAGTTCCCCTTGAATGCACCCCAGCATGCGGTACAACGTGTCGCGCTCTGTCCCAGATTTCTGTCAAATCCACAGAACAATTGGTTTTTGCGTCGTAGCGTCACAAGTGATGAAAAGCGGATATCGCTACGTTATATTGCTACTGGTAACCAGTGCCTGAATCCAAATCAGGAAGCACAGCCAGTGGTGCAAAGAGGATTTTTCGAATGGAAAGTCATGCCACGTATTTGGTGCAATTCCGATTGTCCTGTGCATTAGGAACCTGTGCCAGATGGGAACCTCTATGCCGAACAACAGCAGAGGTTCCGTACTGCTCTGAGCCAACGCTACCCAGTGTTCGTAAATTGGAGGAATGTGTTGCTACAAGTAGATAATTCATATCTCCAGAGTTAAAACTACAATTCTTTCCCAGCATTCATACACTACATCTATAATGAATATGCTCTTCTACCAGCTAAGCTAATTATAATGAATAAAGCTTTCAACTAAGCTAGTAATGTTTTATAATGCTTCGGCTACTGAATTATATGCTTGTACTAAGCTTCTAATAGTGAATTCAAATGGTTGCTGTTACTAGTTAATTAAGATCATGAATAAAGTCTCCTGCTAGTAGTGTAGTAATAGTATTGAACAAACTTATAACTGGTAGTAATGTTGTAGCAGTAATTAGGATGAATAAAGTCTTAACGCTGGTTGTTAATAGTAATAAACTAATGACATAAACCTAACAGCCAGACAGAGATCTGACAAGAACTATGAATTGAGAAAGACGTACTTACGAAAAGCTCTTTTATTATATAACTCTGGAATCGTCCAACGCACACACACAACTCGTTTCACAATAATGAAGAATCAAACTAATCACATAGAACGAAGCTCTCAATACAACAACAACCACAAACTCTCTCCTTCACATAAACCAACGCTCTCCGTACAACAACAAACGCTCTCCGTACAACAACAAACGCTCTCCGTACAACAACAAACGCTCTCCCTTATTTTTTTTTTATTTATTTTTTTTTTCGAAGTGCTGGAGAAAGGATTCTCTTATTTTTCCTATCTCGCGGTGTGGAAACAACATCACACCATTGCGAGATTTTGAACGGTCGGGTCATCCGGATAGTTCGGGCGCCATTATAACGAAGTAAATTTCTCCGTCATTTTTATCCGCGCCAGGATTCGAACCCGGATCCGCTCATTCCGGAATAAGTCACTCTACCAATTGAGCTACGCGGACGTTTTATTCTGATTCCTATCTGCATTTATGTCGTGTGCGTCCTTCGGGCAGGTACGTTACACATCCGACGACTACTTGTTTCGCTCCATGGCCCATTTCCTGCAAGGATCAGTGGCATTTTTTGAGCGGAGGCAAGGAAGGCAGTGCCTCCTCGGAATTTCTCATTTTGTTTTTTAAGTATGTTTAGGAACATGAAGTTTTGCTAGATACACTTTAACTCAGGGGTTCCCAAACCTTTTGAGACCGCGTGACCTTTCAGATGTCACATTTTCCGTGCGACGCCCCTGTACCCAAAATTAAAAACAAATTACAGAAATTCGAGTTTGTGGTACTTTTTAAAAAGGAGATAGTTATTTGCATTACTAGCTTGTATTCTTTTTAATGTAAAAATGCAAAATTAGAGTAAAATTACAGAACTGAATAATAATATCTTTTTTTTTGATTGGAGGTTTAACGACCACCGTGAGCAACTCAGTGGTCTATAAGCAGTCGCCGATCCCTAATTTAGGGACACTGCTCCCAGGGAAGGGAGACATCCAGTGCCGTAAGACAAACAGAACATCCATGCCTCAACAGGATTCGAACCCAGACCCCTTTTGGACGAATGATCAGTAGCCATCGCATAGACCACTGCGCCACTGGGGAGGCAAGAAGAAGAAAAAATTGAAGAGATGGGCATATTTTCACAATGGTTACACTTCATTTGGCTTTCACATTTTTACAGTTATTTTAGAAACTACATACCAGAGGAATCTGCGTCTTAATGGGATGAGGGAGCTTGTTTCTCGTCTCACAAAACATCGAATCTGTGAACAATGTTCGATACAGCTACGTGGATCTCCTTGTCAACGTTAACTTTGCTTCTATAACTGGATTTTATTACCGGCAGAGGTAAGAAACCTGCCTCACAAAGGTAGGATGCGGCAAAAGGGAAAATTACTCTGGCGGATTTCTTACTGAATTCTGGTTACTTCTTTGCTACACTATTCCAAAACTGTAGCGGAGTTCCGGAAGAGAATGTCATTTTTAGTGTGGAGTCTGAAGAAATGTCTAACTGTTCCTGCTCAGCAGCACTGAAGGTAGATGCTGGATCTGCTATAAACGGGTCTGTAACTCACTTGTGTTCATCTGTTTGTGGAGGAAAATATTTGTCAAATTGAACGTTCAGTTGAGATGGATGCTTCAAAATCTTCGTGTTTGCATGTTGCGTTTTGATATAAATTACGAGTTTCAGTTTTTCCTTACAGTCGCGGCGCCCTGGCCGAAGCCCGGCGACTCCCTGGTGTGTCGCGACGCACAGATTGCGAACTTCTGCTTTAACCCCTTATCAAATCTATGCCAAACCACATACGTGCTATAATTCGAAATACAGGAGGTCCAACCCCATACTTATTATACACTGAAGAGCAATTGAAATAGAGACAGCTGGCGTTATGCAAATGTAGCACTGTGGGCAGCCCTGAAAAACAGAAACGACATGACGTATGCAGCGATCCGACAATATAAGGAGTGATGCGACGGGAATCAGTAAGAGTCGGACGCCGTAGGGGTAAGACGAAGGATCTAAGCGCATTTGATCGTCAGAAAATTGTTGGGGCCCGACGAATTGGTCACTCCATCTCGGAAGTCGTACAGACACTGGGATTTTCACGAACCACCGGGTCACGGCTGAACCGTGAATACATCGAAACCGATAGCACCATCCCTGCGAGGGCCAACTGCCGTGGACAACAGCGTGTGGATGAGCGGGGTCATCGTCTGCTAGCTCGCATTGTAACAGCTGATAGACGGGCCACAGTGCAAGAACTCACTCGGCAATTTAACGCTGGTGCACAAAAACGTGTAAGCAGCCACACCATCCAGAACCATCTCCTCGCTATGGGGTACAGAAGCCCTCGTCCCACGAGGGTACCGCTGCTCACCGCACATCACAGGGTGCAAAGATTAGCATGGGCGCGGGAACATCGCCACTGTACCATAGACATGTGGGAAAATGTTGCCTGGACTGATGAGTCGCGATTCACTTTGGTACATGCGGATGGCAGGATACGAATACGGCGCAAACCACATGAAGCGATGGATCCTTCTTGCCAGCAGGGTACTCTTCAAGCTGGTGGGGGTGGCATTCTCGTCTGGGGACTGTTTACGTGGACTGAAATGGGACCCCTGGCACGTGTGACATCGTCCCTCACAGGTTAACGTTACCGGGATATCCTGGACGACATTTTGCTCCCATTTGTGCGTCTTCAACATCCCACTGGGGACCTCATCCTGCAACAAGACAATGCACCTTGTTATAGCTCCCGAATTGTATCCGAATGGTTGGATGAACACTCCACCGACGGGACCTCGCTTCCTTGGCCATCTAGGTCACCTGACCTCAATCCCATCGTGCACATCTGGGATGCCATCGAGAGAGATGTCTGAGGCTCTGACCTCCCTCCATCAAATCTTCGTGAACTGTTGGAGCTTGTTCAGTGGTCGTGGATCCGTAAGGATTCCCATCGCCTCCGGTGTTTTGTCGAGTCCATGTCGAGACGAATTGCCGCCGTCATCAGGCCAAAAGGTGGTGCTACACGTTACTAGACAGGTATCTCTAATTCAATTGCTTTTCAGTGTAAGTTTTGCACTTCAGTGGCCCGTATGTGCACACCACTGCGCACTTATTAATCTTAGAGCTTCTTGATGTTTTGTATAAATGATCCGTTCACCAGTTGAACAATCTGCGCTCACTAATTCTAAAATCACCATTCTGACAGGGTTGTGGCGTAAAAAGTATATTCCTAGCAATTTTTCATAGTTTTTGTTGATGTGGTTGGAGGTTTAACGACCACTACGCTGCAAATCCTTGGAACACATTAAGAACACATTAGGACCTTATTTTAGAACGCAATGTGTGCCAGATTAAGAACACTTTAATGTGTTCTTATTTAGAACATATTTGGAACACATTTTAAGAACATATTTTGAGAACACATTAATGTGTTCCCAATATGTTCTTATTTAGAACACATTGGGAGTAAGTTTTAGAACACATTTTGTTCCAGTTTAGGAACACATTAATGTGTTCTCAATGTGCTCTTGCTGAGAACACATTAATGAAATGCGTTCCCAATGTGTTACTATTAGAACACATTTTTAAATGCCTTCTGAAATGTGTTCCCATTGTGTTTCAATCAGAACACAATAGCAGTAAAATGCAGAACACATTCTGTGCTAGATTAAGAACACATTTGATGTGTTCTTAATGTGTTCGAATTTAGAACACATCGGGTGTAAATTTTAGAACACATTGAGAACATATCAGGAGCACATTCATAATTGAATGGGAATACATGCAAAATATGTTAGGAGCCCATTACCAACATATTGGGGACATTCAAAACGTATTTTGAACACATTCTGGGCAACTCATTGACAAAATGGATTGCTGTGAAATACAGGTGTACCATGTCAGCAAACTCTGAATTCCAAGTGTGCATTGTGGATTAGAAATTTATTTCAGATATTTGCTTCTGGAAACTGATGATAATTTTGAAACTTCTCTTAAGGATGGGTAACGTTCATCTAAGACAGTTAATTGCTCAAGCTAAATTTATTCTTTTGAAATTAATAGTGCTGAGTGATGAAATGTGTTTTGGATGTTTGTGGGTAACTTTTGAACTATGTTTACCAATGGAATTTTCACCATAAAGTAATAACATATTGCTTTAATAGGAATGAAAGATAAATGTTCATATAAATGTAACACAAACAGTCCACTATACAGCAAAATAATTTATTGACATTATTTTTAATAAGGACTTTAATTAGTTTCCCAAACAACATATGGGGTTTCTTTTTGTTCTGTCAGTTTTATGATAATGAGCTGATAGCCTTTTTGATTTTTGACCTATATATATATATATATATATTTTTAGGTAGTTCAGTTCAAATGTGTAGTAAAATGTTAGCAGCACAGTTAACAGTGACAGCGTCTGGGCAATAGCGATAAAATTCCCCTGGAACAGAACAGCAGCATCTGTTGTTTGTTTCCACTCTATTTGTACTATCGCATAGGGTAAAACATACTCTTCCACACTCTGCAGTTTTTCTATGAATTCCACAGCATCCTGAAATTAAAAAAGACAAACAAATAAGCTGTATATGCCACTCTGAACAATGACTTAAGATATTTGAAATTATGGATAGCAAAATTAAATTTGACACTTTTTAAAAATAAAATTTAGGACAAACATGCTTAGAAAATAAAAAATAAAAATCACAATTTGCATTTGCAGGTTTAAGAGCAAATCACTTGTTTAATAGAGAACTGATCTTCTCCCATAGTCTGGTTTCCTCTTAAGTATATTTACAGAAACACATATATTTTATGTGAAATCCAACACTGCTATTCATTTGTGTTATTTCTCCTCCCCTAAAATATGTGTTCTTTTTACAAACACAAAAGTTATAGATTGTATGAGGTGGTACTGAGAAGTAGTATGTGCTAATGTAATTACATTTCACCACTTTTTCCATTGCCACAATTGTATACAATGATTTTTATGGATATACACTAACAGGCTTTGCACTTGTAACTTATTCGGATATCATATAAAGCAATATGTTAAAATGTACTGTATGCCAGGTTGTTTCTCTAGTATCTATAGAAATATTCTTAGTTATAATCACAGTAAAAAAAAAGGCAATTCCAGTAACGTGATATACGCATTTTGCTAGATCACTAAGAACCTTTCTGCATTCTATAAATCAGCTATTTTATCTGCCTTCCATTTCTTTTTCTCACCTTTCTTTATCCTTTAGCTGTTCTAAGTATGAAGCATATATATATAGCATGGGACTGCTTCACATAATTCAAGAGCTGTTTAGGAATTGGAATGGAATTAATGGAGTTTTTATGCAGTCAGATTGCATCGTTACAGACATACGGAGTGGATGCATGAATCCAAAAGAAATTCTTTCCTTTGTAACAATGCAATTATTTTATGAAAAGCTCCTTTCCAGCTGTATGCTAGCAGGCAATAGTGTTAGACCTGCTTGGAGAAGTTTGATACAGCAACAGCAATCAGTTAAAAATTATCTGTTTTTTCTTTGTGGAGCTAACCTCTGAATCCCAGAGAACAGCTTAGTGATATGTATATGATGATGTAATAAGGACCCACCAGCTGAATCTTTAATATCTGGAATCTCGAACCAATATTTACAGATATTTGCATCTTCTGAGTTTTATAGATTCTGTAACTAGATTATATAAGGCTAACCTTCAATTTTTACTCAAATCCAATGAAAACTTATCGAATTACACATAAACAAATTTTAGGTTGCTATTTAGAGAAACACTATAGCTTGGAGCATCATGTTTTGAGGAAACTAATATCCAGACTTTGGCCCATTATTAGAAATGCTGACACTTTTATTGGCAGGAACTATTGTTCCCTGTTATCGCTTGTGGAGGAGAGGAAGTGGGAAGTGTTGCAAGTGGTAGTTATAACATTCTAATCTAGGACAAGTTCTTTTTTTCACTATTGCTATTTGTAACTGCCTAAAAAAAAAAGACAGGTCAAATTTTAAGAGTGAATTATTATATCTTCAAAATTTCAGAACAAAATGGTAAAATCTAAGGATTTTTCAGGACACGAAAAAGAAAAATCAAGAATTTCGGGACAACTCTAATCCCTGCTTTACTTATAATACAAATATTGTTCTTTAGTTACATTGTAATATTACCATGGTTCTAGGAATTAAATGCTTTTAACATGATTTAAATTATTCACTGATCAGTGCAAAGTTTCAAGCCTTTATTATGTTAACAATCAACACTTTACAATGCATACTGTGATTTCAAGTGAAACTGCTAAAATATTCCTTTCATGATACTGACTGAGCAGATTTTACATTTTCCCTAAGATTACCTAGTTTTCTCCTAAACATATTTGTCACATGTTGACCCCATCATGTAATTTTTTGATTCCCTATAAATTGTAATATTTTTCAGTAGCTAACTCACAGTTTATGGCAAATTATTATTCTAGGGTATTTACACAAATAAAAAAAATAAAAATTCCAGTTTTCGAGATACTCAACATCAAATTTAATATTGCATGACACTGAATTTAAAATAAAAAAATTGTGCACTAAAGTATCATTTTGAAGCCTGAAAAAAGGCACTTAAGAGAGACCAATTTTCTTACTCTGCGGTAAAGTTAACTTGATTTATATTTCTCCAATGTAAGAATTTGGCAGATTTTCTAATTTTTTTTTACTTCATCAGTTTGTTAATTAAAAAATTATGGCGCTGAAAACTTAACACACAATCACGCCTTGTTTCTGCTAACAAAACTGCAAAGTTTCATGAAAATCCAAGGTATTCAAGTTGAAAATGCTTTGTTGGTTTAACATAAATAACCCTAGTGAGAATAATTGGCAGTGAAACACGTAACACATGAAACATTAGAATATTTTCAGAAACACTCTCTGTTTGAACTTATATCCTCTATAACTTCCAAATTCCTTCATATAAAATTCTCGTATCAAGAACAGATCGACATTAGTTTTCTGGATGTTAACATCAACCCAGACTTCTCACTTGGTTCCTCTGTTTACAGGAAACCTTCTGCCACCCATAATATCATCTCTTACCATTCCTTCCTGCACCTTTGGAAAATACAAATTGACTGTATTAAAGGCATACATCCACAGAGCTAACCTTATTTGTAACAGCCCTTCAGCTCTTCAAAACAAATATCAGATCATCAACATTGGCAAATTACATGGCTTTCCACCTCTCTTAGCACATAGGCTAATTAAAAAATTTGAATCACAGAATAGATCTACTAGTTTCTTGCCTGAACTTTCCACCACTCAGTTTGTTGGCACTTTGCCCTTTAGCCTGGCCTTCACTCACAAAGTTTGCTCTATTTTCAAGTCTTTTGGCTACAGGATTGCTGTTAAACCACCTCCACATCTTCTTAACCTTATCCTTAATGACAGAGATCCCAATAAACCCCTAGAGTTACAAGGTATCTACTCTATCCCTGTCAACACTTCCACAGCGTTACCCACTATATTGGTAGCTTACTTAACGAAGCATCAACCTGTGATTGGTGAAATATATCGCTGATGCTAAGAAAAGCAACCCTTCTACCCCCGCCCTCTCAATTTTAACTATCAGCGATACGTCCGCGATTCCCGATTGGCAAAATGTTAAATGTATCGCTCCGTTCAGCAATCGAAAAGCCCTCTGGTACCGCAAAAGCATTGAAATCTTCTGTACTCCTAACACCTGCAATACAGATGCACCTTTTAACATACTTATCATTTGTAAAGCTATTTTGATATCTGGCAACAACTAATGCTTATACCACATGTTTCATTCCATGGCTGATGAAGGTAGAAGTCACTACCGAAAGGTCCCACCACTTGTAATTTTTACATAACTTATGCGTGATATGTGAACATCAAGAATTATTCTAACATAAATAACCCATTTCTTGCACAGAAAAAAAGTGTCTTAAATAATTTGCAAAAAATATTTATTTTATAGAGGTATTTTTTAACCAGCCAATATCTATACAAGCTTTAAAAATGAATGGCACAGTATTTTAAAACCCAACATGACCAGTACAAAAGTGTCGGCATGCAATTATTCCACATCACCTTTTCCCTGTCATTTATCCAAAGGTATTCAGATTGGAGAGGCACAAAACAAACAGCACCAATAAAAAAAATTAAAAATCAGATTAATCCCAACTCTCTTATTTCTTTTCATTGCAATATTTATTGGAAATATGCTTCCTTTACCACTAGCAGACAAACTAGTTTTGCACCATCAATTGATATCTTTCTAGGTATTTGGACTATGACCAGTTAATTTAGAATGTAACAGCTGTCAAATCAAACCTTCCTCTTTTGTGGTGGTTTTAGCCACCACAAGCAACTCATAGGGCTATAAACAATAGTTATAGTATCTGAAAAGAGTAATTTCATTTAAATAAATTTTACGTTAAGTATATAGTATCAACAGTAAATATAAAAAAGATTTGAGTTGACTGTACATCAGGGCTATAGCTAGCAGGGAGCCAGAGGAAGCTCAGCCCCCTCCCCCACAAGGCAAGCAAAGTTCCCCTGGAAAGTTGATGCTATCGTAAATTATCTGCAATTTTATTTTCAGTGGTTTATGGAAATTCCTTTTGCATTTCATTATAAGCACAAATATTTTGCTTTGTATATTCATGTAATTTAAAAAAGCAAAATTGCACTGATACACCATGAACAATGGATAACTGAAAAAAATTCCTTCTGGAAATGAATCTGTAGGAACAGCTGTGCCAATGATTCTCTGCCATATGGGCACCAGACTTGCTGCTGCTAAGGGTCAGAAAAAGTATTATTAAAAGTTTAGCTTTAACCGTCTTTACACGATATTTCAGAAATGATTAAAACAATATTTAAATTCCAAAATTTAATTATAGTTAAAATCATCAGATCCTTCAAAACGCCTTGCGATTAATGAGATTAGATCTTGATTGTAGCTGTGGGCATGCATTTCTTGAACCCATGGCTGATGTCTATAAAACAGTGTTCCCTGTTGTGCTTGTATGTCATTTTACCTGATGGTGAAACGCAAAGTGTTTTGAAAGAACTCGTGATTTTAACTATCATTAAATTTTTGAATTTAAATGTTTTAATCATTTCTGAAATATCATGTAAAGATGGCGAAAGCTACACTTGTAATGTTCTTACAGCATGATTTTAGTCTAACCTACATTGTTTAGAGCATTATTATTAATGTTATTATTATTATTTGAGAAACATGAAATGTAAAAGAACGTAAAAAAGGGGGAGGGCAAAAGCACAGTTTGCCATATGAATAAAACATTTCATCATCATTAGGTAGTTGACTATGACATATGTTAGACTGCTGTTAAAAAAGTTCCAGTTGGTTAATTTCATACTCCTACAAAGAAGTGTCGTCATGGGAATGTTTTAGCTAAACATTCTTCTAGGTGATGTAGAACAGTACTAAAGAGGTTTTTTTGTACGAGAGAGAGAAAGCTTTTAACTTCTTACTGTCGATTGTTTTTCAGTACGAGGTTTTCGATGCATGTGTGGGAGAAGTGTTTATCGGCAGGAATCTACGGGTTTTTGAGTAGGGGTAGGGATGTTTGACTGTTCATCCTGTTAAGAAGAGGTTACCTCTGAGCACCAGCAAAGGAGAATGCATGATTAATGATGGAGAAGAAAGGGCCAAAATTTGGCATCAACTCCTTGATGCCATTGCATGTATTCATGAAAAAAAAACCAGAATAGTAAACTAAAAAATCGTTTTCTCATGCTATTGGAAGTTATGTTTCCTCCAGTGATAATGACCCTGACACTTAGCCACCATTGAACGAATTCTGAAAATACAATTTATTTTTTCCCTTCCAAAGTTTCCTTCATCCTTCTCCTCTTTTTCATATTCTAATCCCCCCCCTACTTTTCGGCTGGAGAAATCATTGGGTCGTGAAATATTCATAAAAGGAATAAAAACACAAAGCAAAACTTGTATTTGTATTCATGAATGAATGTACTTTGCCATCTGAACAATGACCTCCCCCTTCTCTTCCCATCCCATCCCATCCCAATGTATCATCAGCCTTCCCTGGTGGAGATCTAGCTACGGCCCTGCTGTACATACAATACACCAGAAAAAAATTTATACTTTTGTTCCGAGCTTGTTTTAAGGTTCTTAATGACCACTTAAGGAACTCTGAGGGCTATAAACAGTTTTCCATCCCTAATTAAGGACCACTGGTAAGTGGTTTTAGGAAAGACAGTCAATGCTGTAATATAGTAAAACACATCACCTGTGCCGTATCCAGGAGCTGAACTTGGGCCCAGCTTGGACAATTCATCACAAACCAGTGTACCCACCCAGGCGTGTCACAGAGTGCATGTGACAAGGACGACCACATGGAGATATAAGCGGCCGGTCAGGACAGATGAGCCATAGTGTGTTAAGTAAACACAATGGACAGAGGCAGTGATTTGACAGATGTTCAAAGGGAATGATAATTGGCTACCACACCAAAGGTGAAAGCATCTCAGAAACAGCACAATTTGCGGGCTGTTTGCAAGGTGCTGTAGTAAGGGTGTACTAAGGATGGACCGCTGGCACACTGAATATCTCCCGACGTCATAACTGTGGAGCCCAAAGCCATCGTCCCTTATGGAGAACTTCGCCTCCGTTGACTGGTAAAGGGCAATTGATGCGCACCAGTGCAGCAATTGGCCACGCAAATGCACACTGGGGCACCCAGGTACGTGTCCCCAATAACAGTACAGCCAATCCTCTCACACATGGGTCTCTGGAGTCAACGCTCCGTCAAGGCACCCATGATAACCCAGGTCCATCGACAACAAGGTCTGCAGTTCACATGGGATTACTGTCATTGGACAGTGGAAGAGTGAGAAAAGGTTGCCTTCTCAGATAAATCGACGTTTCTACTCCACAGAAGTGACTGGCAGTGGCGATAGAACATCGGACACATGAGAACTAACACCCGGACACGCTTGTTGGCCAAGTACAGGCTGGCAATGGCAGTTTGCATGTCTGGGATATATTTTCCTGGTATGACCTGGGACCGCTGGTACTACTGGATGGGTCCCTGAACACCAATGGCTACCTGTCCATCCTCGCTGACCACATGCATCCCTTCATGTTAGATGTTTTCCCTGGTGGTGATGGTGTCTACCAACAGGACAATGTGCCCTGTCATGTCGCTAAGGGGGTGCATGACTGGTTCCAGGAACATGACAGTGGTGTCTCTGTTCTCCCTTGGCCGGTGAAATCGCCCGACCTCAATCCCATAGAGCACTTGTGGAACTATTCGGATTGACAGGTTTGACGTGCTGACCCACAAACCATGCCATTTCCAGGACCCTCGTGCTCTGCTGCAGTCCCGATGGGGCCGTGTGCCTCGGGCAATGTTCCAGGGCCTCATTGTGTCCATACTACTCCGTCTCGCTGAGCTATCATCCAGGCCAAGGGTGGTTATTCCCATTATCAGGTAGGTGGTCATATTAATCTGATACAACCGTGTATGTTTTCTATAAAGGAAATAATTTCACTGATGCCTTTTTTTTAAATGGCATTAATGAAAAATAAACAATACAAATCAAGCTTTCTATTATGGAAGCAAACTGGTATGCTTTTAAACCTGCAGTTTAACAAGTATAGGGGGGAAAATAATATTTGCACTTCATACATGTTCTTTCTGGGGCTAAGTTTACCAAAAGCTTTCACAGAATCTTAATGTACAATATTTCACCACTATTCTATTTCCTGCCTTCATTTGTACAATACAAAGAAATGACTTATGTATTCACAGGCAATCAGGCATCAGAGATTGTTGCAATTTGATGCACACACATGGTGTTAAATATCATAGAAATGGTTACGAATTAAAGCTTCCCTTGTACACACAGTGAAGTAATTAATTGAAGCCATGTTCTGTTAATCAATTTAAATATATTTTTGTTTAGGATCTCTGAGACCTCAATTATTATTTTTCGTATAGACACTACTACAAAAACAGCTGAAGAGAAAATGTTTGTTGTGATAGTCAAGCAAAAAGAATTTTCAAAGTATTACGAATCTAACTTTAGATAACTTTGCTGAGGAAAAATTCCTGGGTAAAAGCTCAAAGGGTTTGATATTTTGATTGATAAATATTTCTTTTCATCTGGGCTGCTAGGCAGAAAAGAATAGAAAAAGGGCATTAACGAACTTTTCTGATTATCAACTTTTTTTTTATCGTTATTTAGTACTGACAGAACACCCCTTTCCACAGAAAAAGTAAATGCAAGACATTTCAGAATCTGAAAAAATGCTGGATGTGTGTGTGGTTTTATTGAATCTATTCAAAATCTAATTTTAGAATGATAAAGTACATAAAAACTATAAATGAACACAAAAAACATCCACATCTAGTAACCATTTATATTAGTACACTTTCACCTAGAAACCTAATTTCTTTTCACAGAAAGATCGTTTATTTTTATTTTACCAAAATATACTGTAGCTGTGAACCTTCTTACATTAGCAACAATGTATAAATGGAATAAAGTTTCACTTACTTCATCACATTCTTCTTGAAGCTTTCATTAGTTTAAATCTATTTCAATTTGTTATAGAATTTATTTACATTAATATACTCTGCATTAGGCTTTTCATTTTCATTATGAAAAACTAAGATCACAATTTGGTGTGAACATTTTTAACAGAAGAGATTTATATTTCACATATATATAATTTGTGACTATAGAACTTGTGGTGGTGAGATAGAATGAAAATACCAATGTTTACCACAATCAAAGTGTTATTATGCATTGACTATAGTTTCGCAGAGCGTTAGGCTCGGCATCATCAGGACGAATGGAGCATAACATTCAAATCATTGTGACATTATCAAAGTTCTGGTCAGTCACGGTTTTTCGTGAGTTGATTCCACTCGCTTGAAAGAAATGGAGTTGATGTCATGTTGGTGACAAGCCGTGAAGAGTTCCGATATATGTGCAAAGCTTCTAATACATTAAGCTTGACAGTCTAATCAGATTTATCAATAAGCGTAGCGTTTCCAAACAAAAATTTATGGTTATTTTTGTGATAATGTTGGGCTACAGATGATTTCTTCAGTTCACAGTTCTGTACGCAAGCCTTGTGTTCCTTCACACAGAAACTTAAGCCCTGCGGGTCTGCCCTATACATGAAAGTCCACATTCACAAGGTATCTGATAAATTCTCCAGGAATTTATGTCTTCGACGTAGTCTTTTGATCTGTAAGAATTTATCTTGTTTATGGGTTTAAAAACCACTTTAAAATTAAAACTTTTGAGAATTTTTGAAATTCCAAAGCAAATCTGAGGAGCAAAAGGGATAACCGCCGAATTCTCTCGTATTGCGAGGTCTATTGGCATGAGCGAGCAGACTGGTTTCAGTTTCCTAAATTTTTGGACAGCTTTATCTATAACGGAAAGGCTATATCCTCTGTGTACTGCAATTTGTTTAAGAAAATCAAGCTCTTTCTGCAAGGAATCCTCAGTGGAGCATATGTTGTTGTTTTTTTATTTATTTATTTTTTTTTATTGGAGGTTTAACGACTACCGTGAGCAAGTGGGGCATATGTGTATTGCCCGATATACGTATGTGTAGAAGGCGGAGGTTTTTTTGTTTCCATGGGTGATTTGGTTTTGCATGTGGGAGTAAGGGAACAGCAAATGGTTTTCGATAAGCTGTTGTACTAAAGTATCCTTCAGAGCGTGGCACAAGGACGTCAAAGAATGGTAAGCAGCCATTATTTTCAGTCTCACATATGTACTGTATGAGGATCAATTTAATTGATAAGTTCAACTAATTTAGGTATTTCCGAGTTCATGCTATTCCAGAGAATAAAAGTATAATCTACATATCGAATCAACAGATCAAATGTGACAAGCTGAAAGAGTTTGTCCTCAAAGTGACACATATAGACTTTGCATGAAATAGGCGACAGTGGTCTGCCCATTGCAAGGCCTTCCGTCTGTTGGGAAAATCTTTCACAATGATTTGAATGTTTACAAAATGTTACAATGATTTGAATGTTTACAAAATGTTACAGTGATTTGAATGTTTACAAAATGTTACAATGATTTGAATGTTTATGCTCCATTCATCCTGATGATGTCGAGCCAAACGCTCTACGAAACTATAGTCAATGCATAATAAACCTTTTATTGTGGTAAATGTTGGTATTTTCATTCTATTTATATTTCACTTTGCAAAATATTCTGACCACATCCACTTGCAAAAGTGTGTATGTGTGTGTCTGTGCAGGATGATCTAAAAGTTACACTATCTGTTAATACACTGTACTTAACAAAGCTGTGTGTTATGGTTAGTGTAGCAGAATGTAGACGTACGCAGATAGTTTTCAAATTATTAGCAGATTTTGCAGATACGTTCTAAATTATTGGCTGATTTTGCAGATACTTCAAATAAATTGTGTCAGCAAAAATCAGTGTTAATATCATAAAATACCACAGAAAACCTGTTTTCATTCAAATATTTTGCATACTGTACACTTTTGTGCTAAAGACAGCACAGAAAAATATTCACATTTCCTATCATTGACTGCATGAAAGTAATGCAATTTCATTGACCACAGAAAATATTTTTAGTTGTATGTTTTGTGTCCAAAAGAGGTATTACCATTAAATTTGCAAAAATCTCTCTCACCGAGGTAATATTAAAACAGGAGGCCTTTCCAAAGCATGCAGCATCATTGAAGTCCGTTCACACCATAACCTAAAATTTACTGAAATTAATTTTGTTTGCTTTTTTTTAATGAGCACACACAATTTTTTTAAGGAATTGAAATCTAAGAATATAAAATTTTCGAATTATGTGAATTTTCACTTCTGCATGAACTCAAGTGTGCATATTGGTTAAACACTGAATGTAAAGAAATATGCATGAAAAGGAGTTTTGATTCTGTTTTTAATACAAATTGCGTTGCAACTGATGATATTAACTGAACAGGTGTTGAAAACTACATTTTGAATCCAGCTCTAAGTTGATCTGATCAGTTGCGTTCAACAAATAAAAAAATATATATATAAGTGGATAATCAAGTTAATTTGCCATCTGTATTTGGCTAGTTGTTTCAGCATACTGTTTCTTGTCACTTATTAATGGATAAAATAGCCCTACAGTGTTTTACATCATAAATGCATAGTAGCCACTGCTAAATAGTTTGATGCATATAGTTGTTTCTCTTCCAATTATACGTTAAAACAAGCAATATTAAGGATTCATGCCTTTTGAAAGAATGAACAGTGCAAAACATACCTAAAGATATAAATCCTTAATGTGTCTTTTTATTTACTAATTACCATCCTAAAATTATGTCAGATGAATTATTTATAAGTTTCTTCAAAATTATATTTTAGACTCAAGACAAAAAAAATTTAGCCTTAAATAACTCTCCCCAAAGAAAACTAAACCCCTACAGCCAGTCCTTTGATGCAAGACAACAGTATGCCAAAATATCAAGAATTGAGAACAGTAAAATGTTTGCAGACAGCACAAGCAACTTGCTGCCATCATTACACATATAGTGTATCAAACAGCAGATGGGAAAGAGAAGCATGCAACTTGTTTTATGTTTTCTGACACACAAATGAAAAAAAAACTAAAAACCCAAAGCAAATAAAGTAATCTTGCAAAATTATTACTGACAAACTTACCCTGATTTAAATTTTGGATACTGTCGAAGTAACCAAAACGAAATGCTGCAACACAGGCAGGATCGTCTCATGTCAGACAGTTGTCTCATGCACAGGTACAGTTGTTTACTTCCTGAACATAACAAAAAAATAACCATGGGATGAAACCAAATGCATTGGAGGGAGGTAGATGGGCAAATGTAATGCTGTCACTTCTAAAAAAAATGAAGGAAATCAATTGAGCTAGCAATGCCCTCTGCGATTGTGGAAGTTGGTGGAAAATACATGGCTATTGGAAAGGTACGGCATTTGATTCAACTCATAAAGTATTGCATAAATAATGCAGAAAGAATATTTACGTATGAACACATTTCAAAATCAAATTGCAATTAACAAGTTCTCAATTTCGACAAAAATCAACTATTATCGTAAATAGAAAATACGGTGTTATACAGGGTGTCCGAGGATTATTGGACACATTACAAAATTATGTACAAAAAAAAAACAAAAAAAACTATGAGCGCTGTCTGTTTTTCTATGTCACGTATTACTAACACAGTTTCTATATTTTTGTTTTGCAGAATTGTTATTCCCAGAATCCGATAGATGGCGCTAGGTGGGGCCTGATGAGGAATGTGTGAGAAGTACGCAATCAGTAGTTATGTCATCCGTACAGCAGAAAGCGATGGGTATGTTATGGCTTGCGGAATTAAAGTCTGTCATTAAAGTTAAAAGACGGTACCGTTTAGAGTATGGTTGTAATCCTCCACCAATGAATTCAATTAAGCAGTGGATGAAACAGTTTAAAGAAACTGGCAATGTGGAACATCGTGGAGGAGCCGGCAGGCCTAGCGTCAGCGGTGAGGCGGTTGACCAAGTCAATGAAAGTTTCCGACGAAGCCCCAGGAAATCCGTTAATAAAGCAAGCAGAGAACTGTGCATTCCGAAATTGACAGTTCACGATATCTTGCACAAGAAATTAAAGTTTCATGATTATAAAATTCAAATAGTGCAAAAGATGCATGTAAATGATCACACTCTGCTATGCGATTTCACTGTGGATATGCTGCATCGAGTGGAAAACGACGAAAACTTTCTCAGTACTGTAATTTTTAGTGATGAATTCACATTTCATGTATCAGATATTATGAATCATCACAACTGTAGGATATGGGGCAGTGAACTGCCTCATGCTGCTATTGAACTGGAACGTGATTCTCCAAAAGTTAATGTGTGGTGCGCCCTATCAAAAAGAAAAGTGATTGGCCCTTTCTTCTTCGGCAAAAAACCATAAATAGTGACATTTACCTGGATATGCTAGAAAATTTTGCTATATCCCACATCAAAAGATATGACGTTGTTTTCCAACAAGACGGCGCGCCACCGCATTGGTCAACGTTTGTACGTAAGTGCCTAAATAAGCATTTCCCCAACGGATGGATTGGGCATGGTGGTCCAATTCCGTGGCCTCTCCAGATCTAACTCCATTGGATTATTTCATGTGGGGTTATGCGAAGGACTGCGTCTATCAAACGCCTTGTACTGATTTGCAGGAACTGAAGCAGCCTATCACAGCTGCTATTAATTTCATAATTCCTCAGATGCTTGCCAATACATGGCATGAAATTGAGTATCGCTTGAACGTACTACGAGGAACCAAGGGATCTCACATTGAAATTCATTAACTTGTGTGGTTACACTGTACATAAGTTATTACAGTCAGTTTCTTTGTATCTGTTTAATGTTTTGTTTTATATAATTTTGTAATGTGTCCAATAATTCTCGGACACCCTGTATATAAGCTCACCAAGCATGAACATTAATACATGAAGTTGCAGAAATACAAATTTAAGTATACTGCATTATCTTTCCCTCATATTTTTCTTAACTTCCTAAAACTGTTATTGAAAAATATTTTTACCCCATGAGCTGATGCAAAGTAAATATTACATATAGTATAAGAAATAAAGGGGGTATAAATGTTTTAAGTTTACAAGACCATGGATTATTGATTATTGATTCTCGAAATGAATTATTGATTATTGATTCTCGAAATGAATTATTGATTATTGATTCTCGAAATGAAATTCAAGATTTCGTAAAAAGAACAAATACATAATAAACGAAGTTCATAAAATGGGCACCTGCTTCAATTCATGAAAAATATTACTGACACTTTACAATAGAAAAAATTACAAAATTTCTTGAAAATATTGTGTTTCAACAGCGATTGGATTATTGATTTTCAAATAATAAGTCTACGTAGGAATCAATCAATATGTTGTGACTATAAACTCACAGTAAACTGAGTAACAATAAATTCTTCTATCAAAAGTTCGCTGACAGGCAGGCACACTGAGCATATGTACGTATAAATGGCATGAAAAGTCAGTATGTATGCAGCTTGAACCAGTATTATACCTTTCTTGGTTTTGAAAAACAAATAATAAAACTTGGATTATAACTTTTTGAGCACTTTGTATAAATCTTCATATCATGGCAAATGCGAGTGAGAGGCAGGGCTGCTGAAATGGAATAATCGATTCGTGCAATTGAGAGAAAAAAATTACTAAAGTAAAAATTCGTAAAATTCAGATCATGAGCTTTGTGTCTTTCCTCACTGTACAAATAGAACTCAGTATCTCGGAATGTGCTGTTCGTATACAGCACATTCCAAGACTTGAAACTGTGTAAATAATGGGTTAATGTAATCGTATAAGAAAAACAAACAACGAAAAAAAAAACCGTAAAGTATATGATTTAAAAATATATTATTTTGGGGGGGGTACGCCCACCTCCCCATTAAAACTCCAATGGCGGCAAATACGAGTGCTGTAGCCCACGTAATAGTGCGTTTGTTCAACCATCTCATTTGCCGATTTGTTAAATTATATTAAGCTATGATTTCATTGTGTTTCAACCAGAACAAAAATTTCTGATATGGGAAAACCCCCAAGAGATGAAAAATTGCTCAAAACGAAAGCAAATATGAGACATAACAGTTCGGAAAACATTTAGAACACATTCGTAATGTGTTCCCAATGCTTTCTAAATGTGTTCCTAATGTGTTCCATTCTCACGCATAAAATGTTTCATTCTCACGCGCAAAGTGTTCCGAATGTGATCTGGAAAATAATATGTTCTAAAAATTAACACTATAGCACATTGTACAGGAGAAGAACACATGAGGAACATATTTGGAGCGCATTGGGAACACATTTGTCGTCAGCAGAACACAACCGAAACACATTTGGAACGCATTTATAAAAAAAGCGTTCCCAACGTGTTTCAAATGTATGCCGAGCGTTTGCAGTGTATATATGAGCAACTCATTGGGCTATAAGCATAGGTACTTGCCTACAAACTTTCTCTATGGGTCTAAACCCTACGAGTCGCCCGTCCCTAATTTAGAGCCACTGATTCCAAGGAAGGGAAAGAGCTAGTGCCGTAAGACAAACACAACATGCATGCCTCACGGGATTCGAACCCGGACCCATCTCGGACGAATGATCATAAGCCAGCGCTTAGAGCACTGCGCCATCGGGGCCGCCTCGTAGGGTTTATACCCATAGAGAAAGTTTGTAGGCAAGTACCTATGTTCAATGGGTTTTTCGTGGTCCATATCAGAAACGAAAGTACGTTAGTTTCGGCCTAAAGGCTCAGATGTGAAAGAGGGTAGACAGGTGAGAGAAGCTGTAGTACTTGAATAAAAGTGCCAGTCGACATAGATTGAAATGCGGAGTTATTACATCACAAGCAGCACTTTCAGGGAGAGAGAAAACTGGGAGGAGTTGACCTAATTTGTAACGGGAGTTTGATGCCCAGAGGCCGACGGCTTAGCGTACCCATCCGACGCACGGCATATTTTCAGTGGTTCAAGGCAACACAACCTACCTGCGATCGATTCAACGACAATCTGGTCGGAAGGTTCTTGTTCTAACCACTAGGCAACTTGCTGCTCGACAAGCATATTATGCTTTACAGGTTCTTTCATATTCACCGTTGACAAATTTTGTGCACTACCTACAGTTTTTTGCCTCTCACACAGTCGTCCAACAATATCATTGCGTCTAGAGGAAGCTTCGCACACACCAATTTCCTAACTCATTCAACCCTGTTATTTTGACCTTTTGTAAATTTCCCTTAAATGAACCAAACTTTACGACCATTTCCCATTTAAAGCAGACGCAACAAATTAACTGCTTCTTTTTTCTATGCGGCACAGAAAAGAGTGACAAAAAAACATTTTCCTTGACGGATAATGTTGTCCGATAGCGAGTAATACTTTCTCTGATGTTTACCGTGATAGCATCTACCATCTTGATATAATTCAATAGCTATAATTAAATAGCTATTATTTTCTTATAACTATACCGTTAATTATAATTAAATAACTTGTGCCGTTAAGCCCCACCAGATGGAGACGTCTCAGTTGCTGAACCCATCCCTACGGATTTGATGCTAACAGATAAACACACATAGCGCCGTGGATTGTTGGCACCCCAGCGTAAGGCGAACGCACTCGGATAGTTACCGAGAGATCTGGGGTTCGATTCCAGCGGTGTCCGGATGACAAATGTTTGGTTGCTGTGTGTTAATTAAAGAAAAACGTTGAAAGAGCGATCACTTTGTCTATTTACATCTACCATCTTGCTTATTGTGAAATTGCCTTCTAGATCAAAAATACCTGCAAATAGCGATCAATAAAGAAAATAGCTGAAACGTAGAAATATTTCTTATCTGGAATGCCCTGCGTCCAGGGTCGGTTTATCCTAGTAGCCCATGTAGCATGTACTACGGGCCCCGAGCTGATGTTCACACAGGTACGCTGCTTGTCACAAATTGTTCTTCTGTTGGTATATTATCGAGGTTGTGTTGAAGATTTGCCTCACTCTTATGGTTACCAACTACAGTGGTGAACGCTCTTTTTCGAAATTGAAACGCATCAAGAACGAAGTCAGAGCCAAAAGTATGGGCCAAACAAGACTGAACTACCAACAACTCTTTGATGAGTATTGAACATGTGTTACTGAGAAAATTGAACACGTCGAGAATAATTGATGACATTTTCTATTGCCAAGCCTCGTAAATGCTTCATCTGAACCATGAAACTAACTGAAGTTTAATAAAAAGTGTACTCAGCTGTCAATTTATAAGCTCATTTTCTGTTAAGCTTAGGAAGTGGCTTAATTAATTTTAGGATAATACCAGCAAATGTTATCAGCAAAGCCTTCTGAAAGTTGCTTTAGAGGTCATCTGCATACTAGTAACGTAATGGACCAACTATTCATATATCTGTTGTTCTATGAATTACATTGAATAAAAAATTATGAAATATTGCCATTTACCCCTTGACATTTATCCCAAGGCTTCCACCATTCAGTCATTTTCTCCTCTCTGAGGGAGTTGCAATATATATATATATACACTGGTGTGCAAATATTAAGGACGAGACGGTTTTTCGAATGTAACGTCGTACAGAAATGCTCCACATCGACTCAAATCATACCATAAGATCCCCAAGATGTAAGAATATGGGACAAGTGAGCAAAACCGTCCAAACAAGGAATCCAAAGGATACAAAGGCTCTTTATTGAAAAAGTAGCTTTGAGCACAACTGGACAGAAGACAGAAAAGTCCATGTGACAGGCGGCTGCCTAGATAAATCCAGTTTTTAGTAGAGGATATGATCACCCCTGACTGCGTCGCAGGATTTACAACGTCTGTCCATGCGGAGGACGAGGTGGTCAAGCAGCTGTTGAGGTATCGCGGCCCATTACTCTTGTAGCGCCTATCGCAGCTGCGCAATCGTTGCTGGCGGCTGGTGACGTGCTGCCAAGCGTCTCCCGAGAAGGTCCCACACATGTTCGATTGGATTTAGGTCCGGGGACCTTGCGGGCCAATCCATGCGTTGAATATCTTCACTCTCCAACAGCTCTGCGAAAGCCACTGTACGATGAGGTGTAGCGTTGGCGTCCATGATGAGGAACTCAGGACCCACAGCACCTCTAAACAGATGCACTTGAGGCTCGAGAAGCTCGGTACAATAGCGGACACCACTGACTGAATCTCCTTGGAAGATGTGGAGGTCAGTGCGGCTACTAAGCATGATATCGCCGCAAACGATAACTCCGCCACCTCCAAACCTGTCCCTTTCGATGATGTTGGAGGTGTGATTGTGTGTTCCCTGATCTCTCCAGATGTGTATACGTCCAGAATCGCTCGTCAGACTAAATCGGCTCTCATCCGTAAAGAGAACTCGACCCCATTGCTGATGTGTCCAGTTCTTCTGTTTCTGGCACCACAGAAACCACCGTCTCCGATGAGCAGGCGTTAATGGCTCACACCGTACTGGTCGTCGTGCAAATAGACCACCTTTGTGCCGCCTCTTGGCTAAGGTAAACCGCGGTAACGGACGTCCAGTTGTCTGTTGCATGTGCCTTGCGATTTCTCCCGCTGTCTGCCGTCTGTCTCTTCTCGCCTGTAGGACAATATACAGGTCGTCCGCCGCCGTGGTTGCTCGTGGACGACCACTGCTAAACTCTTGGACAGCTGTTCCTGTCGTTCGAAATGCTGTCCAAGCTCGTGAAACGATGCTGTGAGCGATCCCGAACTCCTCGGCCACACTAGTCACACTTCGACCTTCTTCCAACTTCCCAATGACGCGACCTCGGGTAAAGTCATCAAGATGTCGTCTACTGGATTGCCTGTTGTCCATATCACACGGTGGCAGCAACTCGACGTCGTTCAAACCGATGTACACCGTGCAATAGCTTACCCCGAATTGCTGAGCGTACAACGCCCGTGTGCTTTATATACTTCCGACACTCCTCCCCCCCCCCCCCCGTATGTCATGCTGCATATATGCGCATGCCCTACCGTACTGGACCCTAATCTATCTCCTGAGTGGTCTTTCGGTCCGTTGTGCCTGTCCGTTCCGCTGTTATGCTAATTTCACCTCTTCGTCCTTAATTTTTGCACACCAGTGTGTCACTTGAGAGGAGGTCCAGCTGTTAGTAATGTGCAGGTCCCGCTGTTAGTAATGTGCAGGCCCAGCTGTTAGTAATGTGCAGGCTCCACTGTTAGTAATGTGCAGGCTCCGCGGATCGGATCTGTAAACCGGCCTGTGCCTGCGTCTAACCTTCAAGTTATCTTTTGGTTTCTGTGGCTTCAAAATCCCTGAAAAAAAAAAACACCTACATCAGAAAGGTAAAATGTCTCTCAGTTTTAAAGTTTTATACCAGAGTGTAATATTTCTGGAAGCTATCAATAATTTCGCGGATGAATTTCTCAATTCTCAATCAAATAGAAGACGGTCATCGATGAGAACTGTGACTGTGCAGTCGATTGAAATATGCTGGTATGCGAATTCATTTGAAAACAAAAGGAACTTCCGCTTCGAAGCAAACTGATATGTCTGCTTTAGATAGTAGCAGAAACGGACCTTTTTATAATTCAGTCTCTTGTGAAATAAGTCAATGTATTGCAAGCGGATCTAAGTAAATTTTGACTATGTACGAAGTGGATGTTAATAGACATGCTGAAGAAAAATGAGCATATCTATGATATTGTCCACATAAATGATCCATTACACTCCATACGTCCCCAAGTATTTTTCTATGCAAAACTTTCATTAAATGAAAATGAAAGCTCTTCGAATCAATTGAACATTAAACATGGAGTATTGTTATTGCCAGATAAAGCAGAAGTGGACTTCTATTACATCTTCACATCAAAGTCAATTTTGAATGAATCGCCTTGTTGATGTAGAGATGGACGTATCTTCTCGCAGAAGTGAACTTTAAATGTAGAAATGCACTTTCTGGTAGAAATGGACTTTTAATGCATCTTCTGATGGAAGTGAGCTTTCAATGTACCTTTTCATCGAAATGAACTCCGAATGTATCTTCTCGTCGAAGTAGTCTTTCAATGACCCTTTCAAAAGTGGTGGACTTGATTAAATAATATAGTTTGCTCACTGTAAGATAAAATGGGTATGTTTACTTCGACTTAAATCCATTTGCTGAACATTTACGTTTTAACGCGTTGCTCATAGTAGCTGCAAACTTAACTAAACACTTTAATGTAAAACTGTCCAGAGGAAACGATCAACAAAATTGGGGACTTATTAATTCAGTGTCCAAGTGTGTTCAGTAAATAGGCACGTCAACGATGAATAACGTTGAAGTCACTTAAATAACGTTGAAGTCATTTAATTAACGCCGCCCCGGTGGCGCAGTGGTCTAAGGCGTTGGCCTCTGATCATTCGTCCGTAAAGGGTCCGGGTTCGAATCCCGGTCAGGCATGGATGTTGTGTTTGTCTTACGGCACTGGCTCTCTCCCTTCCCTGGAACCAGTGACCCTAAATTAGGCACGGGCGACTGCTTATAGCCCATTGAGTTGCTCACGGTGGTCGTTAAACCTCCAATGAAAAAAAAAATTTAATTAACATACACTGAAGAACCTAAACATTGTACCGCCTGCCAAATATGACGTCAGTCTTCCACGTGTGGCCGAAAAAGATCTTGCCCGGCCGGGCACAGACACGACAGAATTTCTAAAGGTCGCTTTTGGTATCGAGTACAATATTAACTCTTGTAAGTTAGGTAGTTGAGAAACTGTCCAAGTTTATTCAGTAAAAAGCTGTCCAAGTTTATTTAGTAAAAAGCTGTCCAAGTTTATTCAGTAAATAGGCACGTCAACGATGAATTACGATACGATAAAGTCACTTAAATAACATTGAAGTCACTTAAATACCGTTGAAGACACTTAATTAACATGCACGGAAGAACCTAAATATTGTACCGCCTGCCAAATATGACGTTAGTCCTCCACATGCGACCAAAAGATCTTGCCCGGCCGGGCATATAGACACGGCAGAATTTCTAAAGTGGCTTTTGGTATCCAGTACAATACCAGCAGATATTTAAACTCTTGTAAGTTACGTGGTTTAGAATCTGTCCAAGTTTATAATTCAGTGTCCAAGTTTATTCAGCAAAAAGCTGTCCAAGTTTATTTAGTAAGAAGCTGTCCAAGTTTATAATTCAGTGTCCAAGTTTATTCAGCAAAAAGCTGTCCAAGTTTATTTAGTAAGAAGCTGTCCAAGTTTATTTAGTAAGAAGCTGTCCAAGTTTATTAGTAAGAAGCTGTCCAAGTTTATTAATTCAGTGTCCAAGTTTATTCAGCAAAAAGCTGTCCAAGTTTATTTAGTGAGAAGCTGTCCAAGTTTATTTAGTAAGAAGCTGCCAAAGTTTATTTAGTAAGAAGCTGTCCAAGTTCATTTAGTAAGAAGCTATCCAAGTTTATTTAGTAAGAAGCTATCCAAGTTTATTTAGTAAGAAGCTGTCCAAGTTCATTTAGTAAGAAGCTATCCAAGTTTATTAATTCAGTGTCCAAGTTTATTCAGCAAAAAGCTGTCCAAGTTTATTTAGTGAGAAGCTATCCAAGTTTATTTAGTAAGAAGCTGTCCAAGTTTATTTAGTAAGAAGCTGTCCAAGTTCATTTAGTAAGAAGCTATCCAAGTTTATTTAGTAAGAAGCTATCCAAGTTCATTTAGTAAGAAGCTGTCCAAGTTTATTTAGTAAGAAGCTGTCCAAGTTCATTTAGTAAGAAGCTGTCCAAGTTTATTTAGTAAGAAGCTGTCCAAGTTTATCTAGTAAGAAGCTGTCCAAGTTTATTAGTAAGAAGCTGTCCAAGTTTATTAGTAAGAAGCTGTCCAAGTTTATTAGTAAGAAGCTGTCCAAGTTTATTAATTCAGTGTCCAAGTTTATTCAGCAAAAAGCTGTCCAAGTTTATTTAGTAAGAAGCTGTCCAAGTTTATTTAGTAAGAAGCTGTCCAAGTTTATTTAGTAAGAAGCTGTCCAAGTTTATTTAGTAAGAAGCTGTCCAAGTTTATTTAGTAAGAAGCTGTCCAAGTTCATTTAGTAAGAAGCTATCCAAGTTTATTAATTCAGTGTCCAAGTTTATTCAGTAAAATTTAGGCACGTCAACGATGAATAATGTTGAAGTCACTTAATTAACATACACAGAAGAACCTAAACATTGTACCGCCTGCCAAATATGACGTTAGTCCTCCACGGGTGGCCAAAAATAATCTTGCCCAGCCAGGCATAGACACGACATAATTTCTAAAGGTGGCTTTTGGTATCTAGTACAATACCAGCAGATACTTTAACTCTTGTAAGTTACGTGGTTGAGAAGCTGCAGATCTGATTAGCTGTTCCAACACAAACCTGCAGATTGGATCAACAGAAAGCTGCAAATTGGATTAGCTGTTCCAACACGCATGTGTTCATTTCCTGATGACGAAGGCACAGTGTCTTTGAAGGATCTCGAGTTTTAATGTCATCTTTTTAAAAGATTTTAACCTGTCATTTTAAACATAGTGATTAAAGTGTAACCTTGGCTTGGAGTTACGACTGTTTGAATGTTTGAAAAGTTTGTTGGATCGTGCATAAGACAGAGGATTTTTACGTCATTTCATACAAACCATAGATGCTCGATTGGATTGATGTCTGGGGAATTTACAAACCACGAATGCTCGATTGGATTGATGTCTGGGGAATTTACAAACCACAGATGCTCGATTGGATTGATGTCTGGGGAATTTACAAACCATGGATGCTCAATTGGATTGATGTCTGGGGAATTTACAAACCACGAATGCTCTACTGGATTGATGTCTGGGGAATTTACAAACCACGAATGCTCGATTGGATTTATGTCTGGGGGATTTTCAAGTCTTCCTCATGTTCCGCGAACCATTCTCAAATAATCCAGGTAGTGTGGCACTGGGCATCGTCCCTCTAAAAGAAGGCACGGAGAATACCGTTCCAATGAAGGTGTGCACCTTCTCTGCAATGATGTTTAGGTAGGTGGTATACGTCACAGTTTCCTGCACATAGTGCATTACCTGTTACTGCTTACATGACTGGACCCATGGTTTCTCAGTAGAGCATTACCCAAGGCATTACACTTGCTTCACCGGCTTGTTCTTGCCCCACGGTACATCTAGGTGCTAACAGTTTTTCAGGTAAACAACGCACACGTACCCAGCTGCCCATGTGGTGTTACAGGAAACAAGATTCATCGGACCAGACGACCTTCTTCCAATCATTCAAGGACCAGTTTCGATTCTCGCGTGCCAATTATAGGCATTTTCAACTGTGAACCTAGGTTAGTGTTGTCGCTTGGAAAGGCCTACGGCTACACAGCCTCATTTTCAGCATGTTTCGATGTACTGTGTGTTCTGACTCATTACTCTCATCACAAGTATTCAAATTACTGGGCGACTGCGCCATAGTGTCCCTTCGGTTGGTTCGTACCGTAGAAGATAGCCTTCACTCACCTCTATCATGAGCCGTGTTCGGCCCCCATCTTGGCTGCGGGTCGTGGTTTTCTCCTTCGTGGAATACTCTTTTAAAGGTATCACCCAGAGTTGTGCAGGAATGCATTACAAAGTAATGGAAGTACAGATTACAACTAACGTGTAATGCATTAAAAGGTAAAGCAGTAACAGGTAATGCACTAAAAGGTAATGGTTTGCACATGGTAATGGAATCAATCTGTAATGCATTACAATGAAGGGGATATAATTCAATTATGTAATAATGCCATTCAAACGCAATGGAATTATTTGGTAATGAAATTACGCAATTTGCAAATAATAATTACATGCTAATAGTTTATAGAAATGTACGTGTGCCAGAGGCTATGTCTAAAAAAGTCGGCCATGTAACATAGCAGACACAGATCGAAGTGTCGTGTAGAATGTTCTAGAAGCGGCAACAATGAGTTAGACCAGAGGTTCCCAATCTGTGCGTCGCGACGCCCCAGGGCGTCGCCGGTCTTGGTCCGGGGAGTCGCGATTATTTGGCAAAACTAAAACTTATAATTTATAGTCAAACGTAACATGCAAATTTTTAATACGCCTACAAATTTTATAGAATGAATTGTAAGAAAGAATGTTAAAATCTCGTTGGCTTTCCCGTGGCAATGTGGTGCCGCGTGTATGTGAACTGCGGAATGAAATTTTCTTGTACCTCACAGAAGAAAGACATATTAGTAGTGCTGAATACTTCATTAATAATGACTTCATTCTCAAGTTGGCGTTTTTTTTTGTTTTTTTTTTTTTTGATTGGAGGTTTAACGACCACCGTGAGCAACTCAATGGGCTATAAGCAGTCGCCCGTCCCTAATTTAGGGTCACTGGTTCCAGGGAAGGGAGAGAGCCAGTGCCGTAAGACAAACACAACATCCATGCCTGACGGGATTCGAACCCGGACCCCTTACGGACGAATGATCAGAGGCCAGCGCCTTAGACCACTGAGCCACCGGGGCGGCTGGCGTATTTGTGTGATATTTTGAGAGGCTGAATTCTCTGAATGTGAGACTCCAGGGCAGAGAATGACACATAATACAGCTGTCCGACAAGATTCTGGGTTTCGAAAGAAAGCTACTTCTGTGGAAGAACAATACGAAATCAGGTGATTTTGAATATTTTCCTACTTTACACAAGCGTATACAAGAAAACGAGATGATATTAAGTGCTAAATTGAAATATGTAATTTTGGAGCATGTATCTCAACTCAAACGTTCAATTTGACAAATAGTTTCCTCAACAAATAGATGAACACAAGTGGGTTACAGACCCGTTTGCAGCAGAGCCACCATCAACCTTCGCTACTGGTGAGCAAGAAAAATAAATAGATATTTCTTCAGACTCCACACTGAAAATGACATTCTCTTTTGAACCTCTTCCATAGTTTTGCAACAGTGTTGCAAAGAAGTACCCAGAATTGAGTAAGAAAGCTGTGAGAGTAATTTTCTTTTTTGCCACATCCTACCTTCGCGAGGCAGGATTTTCAGCTTTAGTGGTAATAAAATCCAGATATAGAAGCAAAGTTAACGTTGAGAAGGTAGCTGTAACGAGCATTGTTCCAAGATTCGATGTTTTGTGTGGCGAGAAACAAGATCCCCATCCCATTAAGACGCAAATACCTCTGGTATGTAGTTTCTAAAATAACTGTAACAAGAAAGATGACACCGAATTTTTGGGTGTAATAAGCACGTCTTTTGAATCCGTTCTGACGCAAATTAAATTTACCAAAGCTATTCAAAGGCAATGGAACCGGTATGGAAAACAATAGTATCTGACGGAAGAAAGGAGTTTTTCAATCGGGTCTTTAATCCCTCAGATATTGGTGTAAACGGAATCGTAAGCTTACGAACTCTTAGAAACAGAGTTTTCGACAAAAATAAGATGTGACTTTACGTCCCCTGGTGGGAAAACCATGCATTATTTTAGGAGGAAAGTATTCTCAAAAGGTTTATCCATATGAGCGGTATCGGTCCAGGAAAAAAAATTTAGTCGAGTTTTCAGGATCCCAGATTTTGCTACAAATACATCAGAAGCAGAAATTAACACTTATGACCTCTGGTGGCCAAACTATTCTTTACAAAACATTAGAAATTATGTGAAAAATATTTTCCATCAGGTCTTGCATGCGATACAAGAAGAATTTTTCAAATCGGAGTTTTAGGAGCAGAAAACGCAATTTACCTTTGTGCGCCCTAGCGGAAAGTCTTAAATGGTTTACGTGAAAATTTTGAATTTATTGGAAAAACATTTCGCATCGGAAACACTATCAAACAACGAAGGAATTTTTCAAATTGGACTTTTAGAAGTAGAGATATTGAAAAAAATAAGATATACATCTACGCCCCCTGGCGTAGAAACCATGCATCATTTCAAAAAGAAAGTGTTCCTAAAAGGTTTGCCGACATGAGTAGCATCGGTCAACAAAAGACTTTTTTTCAATCGAGATTTTAGAAGCTCATATTTTGCTACAAATACATCAGAAGTGGAAATTAAGACTTACGCCCCCTGGTAGCCAAACCATTTTTTTTACAAAAATTAGAAATTATGTGCAAAGGATTTCCCATCTGGAGCTGTATCCGGTGCAGAAGGAATTTTTCAAATCGGATGTTTAGAAGCAGAGAAATAGTGGGAAACGCAATTTACCTATACGCCCCCTAGTGGAAAGTCTATGAATTACTTGAAATTTTTGAAATTATATGAAGCACATGTAAAACGGAAAACACTATCCAACAAAGAAAGAATTTTTGAAATCGTACTCCTAGAAGTAGAGATATTGACAAAAATAAGATATACATCTACGCCCCCTGGCGGAGAAACTGTAGGATATTTTAGGAAGAAAATATTCCGAAAAGGTTTATCGATGTGAGTGGCATCAGTCCACGAAAGGATTTTTTCAATCGATATTCTAGAAGCTCAGATTTTATGGCAATAACATCAGAAGCAAAAAATTAACACTTAACGCCGCTTAATGGCCAAAGTATTCTTTACCAAAAATTCGAAATTATATGCAAAAGATTTTCCATTAGGAGATGTATCCGCTGAAAAAAGATTGTTCAAATCGGAGTTCTAGGAGAAGAGTTTTTGGGAAGAATGTAATTTACTTTTACGCCACCTAGCGGAAAATCTATGCGTAATTTGAAAAAGAAACTATACCTAAAACACTCTTCGACATAAATGGAATCGAAAGATAAAAGAATATTTTCAATCTGATGTTTAGAAGCAAATATGTGGATTAAAACGTAATTTTGAATTTGACATCATCTGTATTTACGCCCCCTAGCGGCAAAATTGTACATCGTAAAAAAAAAACGAAATAAAGGATCATCATTCGCATATTTCAAGCTTCCGAATGCAAAAAGAATTTATTTTTCAAATCGGACTAATAGTTGCAGAGATACCGTGGGTACAGACGGACGGACGGACATACCGATAACAGAAGCACGATCTTTTTTCACAACAGACGTGCTAAAAATGTGAAAGCCAAAAGAAGAGTGTTACCATTGTGAAAATATGCATAACTCATCAATTTCTTCCTATTCTTATTCAAAGAATACAAGCTAGCAATATAAATGACTATTTTCTTTTTCAAAAATAACACAAACTCGAATTTGGGCAGCCTTTTTTTTTTTTTTTTTTTTTTTCTGGTAGAGGGGCGTCGCACGGAAAATGTGACATGTGACGGGCGTCGCGGTCTCAAAAAGTTTGTGAACCCCTGTGTTAGACGTTTGTAGAACATTCCAGAATGATCGCACAGTGAGAAGTTGGAGAACTTTATGTAAATCAAGAATATTCCAGAAGGCTCAGGTCCTGTCGTGAAGTATATACAAAAGGAGTCCGTCGCTCGCTAGTTCAGTGTTCGTATCGGACAAGTAATGGACAACAACACTTGAGAAGTACGGCAAAAATGTCAAGAGTTCGCAAATTTCTGTAATATTCGGCAGTGCACCCTGAGTTGCTGAACTGCGAGTGTAGTGCTAATATGTGCTTGTGGCTATAGTAGGGTAATTACTTTGGACAGTGAAACGTATGTAATGGACGAGAATACTGTACTGGAGATGGACGAAATGAGTATCTCTAACCGAAAGAAACATCCCATTCGTACTTACTACATATGTATTATTTCGTTCAAATCATTTTACTTGCGGCGAAGACGGGGCAACTACTCATGTCATACACGAACAATCTCCAATACCTACATAAACGCATTTGAGGTCCCAGGGGTGGAACAATTGTCAAATAACCTACACAACATGTAAAGGTGCACTGGTTGCTGGTTTATTCACGTTGTATTGTTACCCATAAGTTATTGATTAATTAATACACACAATTGACGTGGATTAGGAACATCAAACTGGAAGTGATCGCCCTTTCCCCGTTTATAAGTGAGTCACGGAAAAAATTCTCATCGGCCGCCACCTAGAATCGAACCCAGGGTCCTCCAGTTACGTGCCGGACATGCTGCCACTACACCACAGCGGCCTCGAATTCTCCAGACTCACATACGACAAACTGCCAAACTACATGGCAGGTTGCTTCTTGCAGCCCCGCACAATGCTGGGGATTCACCAAAGATGCAAAAGCAGCAACGAAACAAATAACTTGGAGGCTTGGAAGTTAGTCGTATGTGAGTCTGGAGAATTCGAGGCCGCTGTAGTGCAGTGGCAGCATGTCCGGTGCGCAACTGGAAGATCCTGGGTTCGATTCCCGATGGAGGCCAATAAAAATTTTTCCGTGACTCACTTATAAACGTGGAAAGAGCGATGACTTCAGTTTGAAGTTATTTGCTAATTACCAACATATACACTATATACCAACAAGTAATTGGACACCTTTGATAGCAAAGTAAAAACGAAGTTTATTCACCTTCAATAGTTGGTGGAGCCTCCACGAGCGGCGACTACAACTGCGATCCTCCGGGGCATACTCTCAACCAGGCGTTGTACGACGGCTAGCGGTATTTTCTTCCACTCGGCTTGGAGAAGACAGGTCAGTTCCTTCCCCGATTTCGGACGGTGGGGGCACCCCTTAAGTCGACGCTCCAACTCGTCCCAGAGGTGCTCCATAGGGTTAAGGTCCTGGCTCTGCGCAGGCCAGTCCATTAAATTAACCCAATTGTCACCATACCAAGCCATAGTGGACTTCGCAACATGACAGGTGGAATTGTCATTCTGAAAGTAACATGGATCCACCCCGTAAAACTCCCACAACGTAAGAAGCGCATGGTCATCCGAAATGAAGCGGTAGGTCTCGGCGTTGAGTCTACCAGGAATTGCGACCAAGGGTTCCGTGCCATACCAGGAGAAACACCCCCATAGCATAATTCCACCGCCGCCGAACTTCACATTTGGCACAATACATTCCGGCAGGAGGCGTTCTCCAGGAAGACGCCAAACCCAGACCCTGCCATCCTAACGGTAGGGGGTGAACCTTGAGTCGTCGCTCCAGAGAAGCTGTTTTCACTGTTCAACGGTCCACTGTCGACGCTTTTTGCACCACGTTAGCCGAGCAGCGCTGTTGGACTTGGTTATCAAAGGCTTGTGGGCGGCAGCACGTCCATGATAACCGAGCAGATGGGCTTCCTTACGGATGATATTCATCGAAAGAACACTCCCGGATGCCTGCTGAAACTCCTCGCGGATGTGGCCCATCGATTTGGTGCGGTTCTTCCAAATTTCTCTGGCCAGCACCCGTCGGTCTCTAACTCCCAGTTTTGTGTGTCTGTCGGGTAGGGGCACATTCCGACAGTCACCTCTCATCTTCCACTTGCCAATCACGTAGGCCACTGTCAATTTTGGGTACTTCAACTCGCTGGATATGTCACGTATGGATCGGCCATTTCTGTGATACCCGACGATTACACCTTTCTCGAAATCACAGAGCTCCGAATTGCGTGGCATCTTGCATACGACTGGTTGCGTTGTTGTTTCCCACACGATATTTAACGGCGGCGACCGTGACGTGTATTAGGAGCGCAGATGTCGTCGATAGCAGGGGTGTCCAATTACTTGTTGGTAGATAGTGTAGTTAACCATTATATAACAAAGTAAATTTCTCCGTCATTTTTGGTCTACGCCGGGATTCGAACCCGAGGACGCTTATTCCGGAACAAGCAGCTCTACCAACTGAGCTACGCAGACATGTATCCTGATTCCTATCTGCCTTTATGTCATGTGCGTCCTGCTGGCAGGTACGTCACATCTCCCCCCCCGAAAGAGGGCCGGGGGCATGGCCCACGGATCAGCCGTGACCATGAATCGCTGCAGGCAGACAACCACTGTAGAACGTGCACTTGAGAACTCCCAGTCAATCTGGTGTGTGGAATGCAACGTCACACGCATTTATTTTTCGAAGCACTGGAGAAGGGATTCTCTGATTTTTCCTATCTCGCGGTGTGGAAATAACATCACACCAATGCGAGATTTTGAACGGTCGGGTCATCCGGGTAGTTCGGGCGCCATTATAACAAAGTAAATTTCTCCGTCATTTTTGGTCTACGCCGGGATTCGAACCCGAGGACGCTTATTCCGGAACAAGCAGCTCTACCAACTGAGCTACGCAGACATGTATCCTGATTCCTATCTGCCTTTATGTCATGTGCGTCCTGCTGGCAGGTACGTCACAATTACGATTATAATGGGTAACTGCTACATTTCCTTACAATTACCATTTAATTCTAATGACCAGTTCACCATTATCATGTAGTGGTAACGCTAAGTTCTGTAATGCATTACCGATTAATTCAATTACGATTTTTCCCAACTCTGGTATTGTAAGCCACGGCTGATTGTGAGCATCCCACATGTCTTGTCGTCCCGGAAATGCTCCGACCTAGAATTCTGACCATAACAGTTTGTCCTTTGTCAAACTCGCTTACGTCACTGCAATTTCTATGTATCTCTGATTAACAGAGCTAAGCATCAGGTGTTATTTATACCGCTTCCTGATATTCACACACGCCGTCATTTCGATTTGCATAAAGACGCACTGGTCATAAAGTTTTGGCTGTTAAGGGCATATTCGATCATAGGGTATTATCGTTCGCTCTTATCTCCTCGCACATCTTTTATTGCTCTTCTCTGTTTCAGCATGTAGCACATCTAAAACTACTCTTAGACTTCGTTTAATTGACATTTTGCCCACTGTCAGTGATGGATAACATTGAAACCCCATCGGAGAAAATAATGTATCGTTAAGTCAGAAAAACAGTTGTCGAGAAGAAATAAAATTTACATGAGAACACAGAAACCCCAAAACGAAGTTTAAATTAGAGGTACATGTGGCAAATTTTAAAGCGAATTCTCATTCAAGTGAAGTTTCACCTAGTCTTCTCGTCAAATCAGAGGTTGCGCAATGGCCTAAACTCTGGCTTCTGACCATTCGTCCGAGATGGGCCCAGGTTCAAATACTGCTGAGGTATGGATGTTGTGTGATGCCTGTGTCTTACGGCACTGGCTCTCTCTCTCTCCCCTGGAACCAGTGGCCCTAAATTAGGGAAGGATGACAGCTTATAGGTCATCGAGTTGCTCACGCCGTGGTCGTTAAACCCTTCTTCCAAAATCAGATTAGACTTTGAATGCAAAAACAGACACATTTAAAAAGAAGTGGACTTTCAGAGCACCTTCTCGTTGAAGTGAACTACGAAACAACCTTTGCAACGAAGTAAACTTTGAACACCTTTTCAGAACGTCTTTTGTAAAAAAAATGTACGGGCATATAGTAGCACTTTGTCAGTCCACCCGTCCTTCCGCTTTTGGACACCCTATCTCTACAAATTATTGTTCGATTTGAAAACTTCTTTTTGCATTGGAAAGCTTTAACTGTGAGAACGACGATCCTTGCTGTTGGTTTGTTTTTCCCGATGCATAACGTCGCCTCAAGAGAGGGTAAATGCTGATGCTATCGAATTCGAAATTCCCTACATATAATTCTTAATTTCTGTTCGAGAATAATTTGGGCGACGTAAGTTTTTATATCTGCTACTGGTGTGTTTGCAGCAAAATCTGAACTTCTGAAAACTCAACTGAAAAAATTATTTCGTTGAACTTTTGAGAATACCATCTGCTTAAACTACTCTATTGTCTTTCCGCCAGGTGGCGTAGATATATATCTTACATCTGCCGATATCTCTGCTTCTAAGAGCAAGATTTGAAAAATTCTTTGTCGGAGAGCGTTTCCTGTGCCGAATGCTTTCCATATAATTTCAAATATTCCTTGACGCACAAGTGTGCCACTAGAGGGCGTAAATTCATGTTTCCGTTTACAGCATGTTTGAAGCAATATCTGAGGGACGAAAAACCCGATTTAAAAAACTCTTTTTCGGTCAGATAGTACTAACTAAGAAAACATTTTGCACGTATTTCCTGCCTCTCCTTTTAAATGTCCGATTAAAAAAAAATCAACGCCGGATACCGTTTACCTCCAAGAAAACTTCAGGTTTGTACATGAGTAGTTTTTGCAATTCACAGTTCTGTCACTACGCGGTGTTTGTGTATTTCTGTTTGCAGTGTATCTCCGCTTTTTAAAACCCTATTGAGAAATTTCTTTTTTTACTCTATTTCATTCGCTACAATAAACATGGGAAACTTATCCTGTTTAAATAATGCACGGCTTTCCCGCTAGCGGACGTTAAGGTCGTAAAATCTACTTTTCTGGGTTGGCGTATTTGAAAAGTTATTTTCCCTGCTGCCGTGAGACGTATAGGAGTTTTCTAAAATAATGGAAACACCTCGTCGAAAACAGTGACTTTTGTATGTGCTGCTTTTTGAGTAAAACGAACAGGTAGCTACAATTTCCTTTTGAAAAAAGGTCTTGCTTATAGTCTCAAGGGTCTGTGTGATTGCATTGTAAATCGGTGTTTGCATAATTTCGTTCCAGGTGAAGGCACAATGAGTGACCTGTCGGAGTTCGAAAGACGGCAGATTATAGGAGCCCGTCTGGTTGGAGTGTCGATAACCACAGTGGCACAGATATTGGGGATATTGAGAGGTATCGTGTCGAAGGTCATGACAGCATACAATGTTCACGGCACAACATCATCTGCGAGACACAAATGTGGAAGGAAAACCAAACTCACTGCGAGAGACAGGAGGATATTAAAGAGGATTGTGACCGCAAGGAGGAAGACCACGGCGAAGAAAGTGACTGCTGAGCTTAATGCACATCTCCCAAACCCAGTGTCGACCCATATCGTGCGAAGGGAATTGCATAAGCACAATATTTACGGAAGAGCTGCGATTGCAAAACCTTTGGTGTCACAGGTGAATATGAAACAGAGACTACAGTGGTGTCAGGAACATAAAACGTGGACTGCGGATCGCTGGAAACATCTCTTGTTTTGCGATGAATCCAGTTTCTCACTATTCCCCACCACAGGACGGGTTTACGTGTGAGAACCCCAGCAGAAGCCAACAACCCAGACTGTCACCTTCCTATACTGAAGCATCGTGGTTTGCAGCAGGTCTCATTATCACCTTACACGGACGGATCACTAGCAGTGACTATGTCACTCTTTTGGTCGACCATGTGCATTCAATGGCGCAGACATTGTTTCCGTCAGGGGATTGCACCTTTCAAGATGATAATGCCCCGATTCACAAAAGTCGAACTGTTCAATCATGGTTTGAGCAACATGAGGATGAAGTTCCATACCTTCTCTGGCCTGCACAATCACCGGACTTAAACATCGTTGAGCCCCTGTGGTCTGTGTTGGAAAACAGAGTGCGATCCCGTTATCCTCCTCCGGCGTCTCTCAAGGAATTGGAGCAGTCTTTGCAGGACGAATGGTACAATATACCACTTACCACCAACCAGGACTTGTATGCGTCCATTCCAAGGAGGATTCAAGCAGTTTTAAACGCCAAGGGTGGTCCCACGCCATATTAGGTGCACAACACCTATTGTTTCAAGGTGTTTTCATTATTTTGGACAACCCCTGTATTTGAAAAGTTTTTTTTCCCCTTAGCATAGCTTTTGCCACGAAAAATACTTTTCGCATATTTTAAAAATGTCCATTATGCGAAATTCTTCCGCTAGAAGATGCAGAGTTACATCATGTTTCCTTCTATATTTCATCTCTTAACAGCTCAATTTGAAATTTTTTTTTGTCTCTGTTACCTTCCTTCTGCTGTGAGAAACGTTTTGTGCACCCATTGTTAATTTTCGTTGCATACATTTTAGTCGCTGGTGTGAGTAAGTAGCTGTTTCTATTTCTGGATGTTTAATTGACTGTAGAAATCCGGTTGATTTTCTTTCTAACCGGTTCCGTTGACTATCAATAACTTTCATAAATTTTATTCGCGTCGTAAAGAATTCAAAAGACGTGCGCATTACAACGGAAAATTTGAGGTCATCTTTCTTGTTTTATATCAAAGGAATGCACCGCGTATAACGGAAGTAGACTTTTAATTTCATCTCGTCTACATGTACACTGACGGAAAAAAAATCCCAACACCAACAAGGAGTTGTGTTAGATAAACGACAGTTGGTAGACGGTGAGAGTACATCTGTAAGATGACTTCAATGCAAATTTCGCGCTCGGCGCATACGTGTGGCGCTAGTAGCGCCTCGGAACATGCAAAGCAGGTTTGCTGTAAATACGCGCTGTAACGTTCGTGAGCGTTAGTTATCGTTGAGATTCGACGTAGGGTGTTGATGTTAGTCAAGAATGACTTTAAGAAGACGAAGAAGCCATTATCAACATCTCACGGAGTTTGAACGAGGTCGTGTAATAGGGCTACGAGAAGGTGGGTTTTCTTTCCGCAATATTGCAGAACGACTTAGCAGGAATGTAGCCACTGTGCATGATTGTTGGCAGCGGTGGTCAAACGAAGGTACTGCCTCAAGAAGACCAGATTCCGGCCGGCCACGTGGCATTACTGAGAGGGAATACCGCCGTGTACGGTGTATGGCCGTGGGGCATCGTTCCGCGTCTGCGGCATCAATTCGAGCTGCAGTTGCCACCACAGTGACACAACGAACTGTTACAAATCGGTTACTTGAAGGACAGCTCCAAGCCAGACGCCCTGTAGCGTGCATTCCACTTACTCCAAACCACTGTCGTTTGCGACGTCAGTGGTGTCAAGCTAGAGCTCATTGGAGGACGGAGTGGAGATTTGTTGTGTTTTCTGATGAAAGCTGGTTCTGCCTGGGTGCCAGTGATGGCCGTGTGTTGGTTAGAAGGAATCCAGGTGAGCGCCTGCAACCAACCTGTCTGCGGCCGAGACACACTGGACCTACACCTGGAGTTATGGTCTGGGGAACAATTTCCTATGACAACAGGAGCACTTTCGTGGTTATCCCACGCACTCTGACGGCACAGTTGTACGTCGGTCTGGTGATTCAACCTGTTGTGCTGCCATTCATGAACAGCATTCCAGGGGGTGTTTCCAACAGGATAACGCTCGCCCGCATACCGCTGTTGTAACCCAACATGCTCTACAGAGTGTCGACATGTTGACGTGGCTTGCTAGATCACCAGATCTTTCACCAATCGAGCCCGTATCGGATATCATTGGACGACAACTAAGGCGTCACCCTCAACCAGCATTAACCGTCCCTGTATTGACCGACCAAGTGCAACAGGCATGGAACTCCATCCCACAAACTGACATCCAGCACCTGTACGACACAATGCATGAACGTTTGCGTACTTGCATTCAACATTCTGGCGGTTACACCGGTTATTAATGTACCAGCATTTCACATTTAAAATGGCTCTTCTCGCGCTTACAATAAGCTGTGATCTTGAAACCTTAATCGATTAAATGTGTTACCTATACAAATGTATTGCCGCCATTTCATTCCTCTACAACTATTTTTTTGTAGTGTTGGGATTTTTTTCCGTCAGGGTATATTGAACGCACTCATATACACTGAAGAGCAATTGAATTAGAGACAGCTGGCGTTATGCAAATGTGGCGCTGTGGGCAGCCATGTAAACTGAAACGACATAACGTATGCAGCGATCTGACAATACAAGCAGTGATGCGACGGGAAGCAGTAAGAGTATGACGCAGTATGGGTAAGACGAAGGATCTAAGCGCCTTTGATCGTGGGCAAAGTGTCTGGGCCCGACGAATGGGTCACTCCATCTCGGAAGTCGTGCAGGCACTGGGATTTTCACGAGCCACTGTATCACTGGTGCACCGTGAGTACATCGAATCCGGTAAAACCATCCCTGCAAGGGCCAACTGCCGTGAACAACAGCGTGTGGATGAGCGGGGTCATCGTCTGCTAGCTCGCATTGTAACAACGGATAGACGGGCCACAGTGCAAGAAATCAGTCGGCAATTTAACGCTGGTGCACAAAAATGTGTACGCAGCCACAGCATCCAGTACCATCTCCTCGCTATGGGGTACAGAAGCCATCGTCCCACGAGGGTACCGCACATCACAGGGTGCAAAGATTAGCATGGGCGCGGGAACATCGAACATCGCCATTGGACCCTAGACATGTGGGAAAATGTTGCCTGGACTGATGAGTCGAGATTCACGTTGGTACATGCGCATGGCAGGATACGAGTACGGCGCAAAGCACATGAAGCGATGGATCCTTCTTGCCAGCAGGGTACTCTTCAAGCTGGTGGGCGTGGCATTCTCGTCTGGGGACTGTTTAAGTGGACTGAAAGGGTACGTGTGACATCGTCCCTCACAGGTCAACGTTACCGGAATATCCTGGACGATCATTTGCTCCCGTTTGTGCGTCTTCAACATCCCAATGGGGACCTCATCCTGCAACAAGACAATGCAGCTCCCGAATTGTATCCGAATGGTTGGATGAACACTCCACCGACGTGACCTCGCTTCCTTGGCCAGCTAGGTCACCTGACCTCAATCATATCGAGCACATCTGGGATGCCATCGAGAGAGATGTTCGAGGCTCTGACCCCTCTTCACCAAATCTTCGTGAACTGTGGGAGTTTGTTCCGGGGTCGTGGATCCGTATGGCTTCCCAACGCTTCCGGTGTCTTGTCGAGTCCATGCCGAGACGAATCGCTGCCGTCATCAGGGCGAAAGGTGGTGCTACACGTTACTACACAGGTATCTCTAATTCAATTGCTCTTCAGTGTATCACCATGATACGGAACTGAATTTTGTAATCGTCGCCTCACAGAAATAAACTTTGGATATATTCCTCTCATAAAAACGCTTCTTGGATACAGAAAATCATTTTGTATCAAAAGTCGACTTGGTATCGTCATATCGAAGCGAATTTTGAGCACATTTCTCACAGATGACGGACTATTTTTCGTGACGTACTACGGAGGCAAAACACTCGTCAAGACGACAAATCTGTAGCGATACATTCCGTCCGTGTAGCTTAGTCGAGAGAGCAACTTACTCCGGGGTGAGTGCGCGTGGGTTCGATCCCCGTCATGTACAAATATGTGTTTTAACATTGGCTCCCGAACGTAAAAATGGATGGGCTGGCCGTTGGGTTCTTTGTAAATTGTGTGATGTTTGTTCCACACATCTGTAACCAGGGCTTCCATAGTTACCAGAAGTGAAGTTCAGTAGCCATTTTTAGTGATAATGCATTGTAATAATTTTCCTTCATTTCCCGCCATTTTGATGAGCTGGGAAGCAAACGTCAATATACTTCTTTTCCCACGCGTCGCAGTAGAGGGAGTGTTAGATTTACAGTTTTGTCGATGTGAGAAGAATGAAACTGGACATTATTGCTTTTCAGCTGTCCCAAGCAAAGCGGCGAAGTGAGAAGAGGGGGCAGTGTGTCAATTAAAGAATCTTGCGTTTTCAGAGAGAAGGTATTTCTAAGGTGTGACCAGGTTTTCTAGAATCCGTCGGACTTCTTCGGCATAGGAGAGTTTTGGTCGGGGGTCGGTTATCGGAGCAAGGGAGGAAGGAGAGAAGGGACTCGGTAGCAGAAAGTGGAGGAAGAAGGAGGTTTTTAGCGGAGGTGAAAAGATCTCGCGTGAGGGTGTGAGGGGGATACCGGTAAGCAAGCAGGTTGATGATATGGGAGAGGGAAGGAGTTTACGAGGTGTTAATATATGGAAAGAACGGAGATCAGGACAAGGTTTAAAGACATTCCCCGTAACATCTGAATAAAAGTCTTCCTCACTGCAAAATTTAGCTTCTGTCGATTCACTTTTATGTACTTTGTATTGTATTTATCTGCTCCAGTCGGGAGAATTACGGGTTAAACCCCCGATACCGAACTTACTGCAAAGGAAGCATCAAACGAACCCTCCACACAGGGCGCTGCAACATAAGTCAGCTCCAAGCCCTGTAGCATTTGGTCTAGAATAAATGAAACTTCGTTCTTCGCTTAAAAAAGAAGAAAAACGAGGGAGAGGATGTGACGTACTACGGAATTAAAGCACTTGTCAAGACGACAAATTTGCAGCGATACATTTGGTCTGTGTAGCTTAGTTGGGAGAGCATGTCACTCTGGAGTGAGGAGGCGCGATTTCGATGGAAAAATATGTGTTTTCACAATGTGCATTAAGTTCAAGGCTGTTGGATAAAAAAAATTAAACATCAGTGAATAATTAATTTTCGAATAAAAACTGACAAATATCGGCAAAGACTAGTAGCATATGGTGTTGAGTGAATGGCAGCAGCTATGCCCAAGTAGTGCTAAGGAGGGAAACGTGAGAAAGAACCGACATTTCATTCAAATAGAGATGATCATTAAAGCGATATGACTGTCTATAAAGAACTCATTGATACAGGAGACAGAGAATCTGCAACGCTTCTTATTTCGGAACTGATTATTGGATATGGAGAGATAGATCTATGATGATAAAGAAAGAAATCCAGGAGGAGTCACACAAGATATCGACAAATGACTTGGAGAGCAGAGAAAAAAAAAACAGAAAAGGGAGAGAACCCAGGTATAATGAAACAAATTCTGCAGATCTGCGGTTTGCTCGGATCTCTCTTTCTCTCTCTCTTTCACTCTATTGATTGATCATTAAGGATGACGTGGTTGTCATAGAAATGTTTCGTGTTCTTGTTCTCGTTTTCAGTCGGCGGACACATGGTGATTTGTGTCTCCCTGGAGCCTTCCTTCATTTTTTTTCTCTCATTCAATACGCTGAGATTCTTGCCTTTTTTTTCCTGTTTATTCACAATGGACGTAGATAATACACATGAAGATCAAGTACCATATTATTCAAAAGCTGCTCATCTTGCCACTAGCTTCAACCACTTACAGAATCTTCCTGGTAGAAAGATCATCACGAAATATTTCGAGGAATTATGGACACAAGATAGGATGATTTGGGAGATACAAGGATTTATCGTTATCATCGGTAACTAAATTCAAAAATTATAGTGAACACAAAAAGGATGCATTTCGACCTTAAACATGAAGGGGAAGTTGTTAAATACAAAATGTAGAAGGATTGTTTTAATGCTATGCATCCTTCCCGATAGTAGCAACAGAAATTCCAAGTAAAAAATTTCGATTCAACGAAAATGGATAACTGAAGGGAGCCAACTATAGTTAATTTCATTGTTACTCAACAATATACATTATATTGACAAAAGCCACCGGACACCTAGAAGAGAAACGCAACATAGCTTTTATTGACATACATCAGTACGGTGTCGATCCACCTTTAGCGTTAATGCATGCACTGACCCTTCGAGATATGCTTTCGACAAGGTTTTGGAACACAGCGATATTTATGCGCTTCCAATCAGTACATATGTTGCTTAGTAGTATGCCTTGGTTCCAAACTTCTTATGCGGCGCTCTAATTCATCCCGTAGGTGTTCTATGGGATTAAGATCAGGGCTCTGTGCTGCTGGCCAGTCCACACACGATACGGAACTACCGTCAAACCACACCGTAACAGTCCTTGCTTTAAGGCTCGGTGCATTATCTTACTGGTACCAACAAGGCTCGGTCCCATAGTATTGCCACAGAGCTGGTAGGGCATAATTGTCCAGAATATCGAGGTAGACGTGCTGGTTAACAAGTTTTTCCACGGTAACCAATGGACCGGGACCATACCACGAGAAACACCCCCACACGAGTACACTGCCATCTCCAACCGTAGGAACAGTACACTGTCGTAAATACAGTTCCTTCAGCTGCCGCCATACCCACACACGGCCATCAGACTGACGCATCGGGTATCTGGATTCATCAGTCCATAGGACCCGTTTCCATTGATCTACCATCCACGATAAATGCTCTTTACACCATGCTAAACGACGAGAAGCATTCCGAGTGGAGATGAAAGGCATATGAGCAGCCGCACGACTACGGTAACCCACAGAATAAAGTTCGTGCACATACCGACGTTCCAGCCTTTTTATTCACCTGTACACTGAGGTCTTGTGCAGAACTCCATCGATTAACTGTAACGACTCTCCTGAGGCTTCGACGTTCTCTATCACTGATTTTCTTTAGTCTGCCGGTACGTTTTGCTGCTTCAGGCATGCCATGTGTCTTCCACTTATTCAGTACTTCCAAAACAGTTGACTTGAGAATGTTTAAACGCCTCTCGGTTTCTCTTATGGACAACCCACTAATATGACACCCAACAATCTTTCCTTTCTCAAAGTCAGTTCTGCGACATTTTCACTCAAACTCACAGTGCGGTATGATCGCGGTCAGCTGCAGGCTTGTTTTTATACCGTTTGCAGCTGTACTGCGCATCTTAACAATGCAACGGATCCGTTCATTTGTCTTTAATGGGGTGTCCGGTGACTTTTGTCAATATGGTGTATTTTACTAAACTACCACCAAAATTTATTCATCACATTTCACATAAAAGTAACAATATCTCATTGCGATCTGCGTAAATTTCCAGAAACGCATGCTAAATTAAATAAAAGCCATTACAAAAATGCATTTTGACGCTATGCACAGTAGTTGAGTCTGCGTCGTAGCGAAATCTGTTTTCATTTCGATCCCTTCCGTCCCTCTCCCTCGAAGGTGAGTTCCCTGCTTTTGACGAGAGCTTTCAAATGATGTATTACACGATGGCGTATAATCTATAAATATCCTAATATCTTAGATCATCTATAAATATCCTATCTTGATGTCATATTTTAGCATGCACAGATGAACTTTCGTAGATACATTGTATAATACAGAGTGTCCATAAAGTATTTCCCACATTACAAAAATTAATATAAAAATTCTATGTAAGTTAAAATAAAATGGTTGGCAACATAGTATAGCAGCACTCATAAAGTTTTTTTTCTGATCTTTAGATGGACTCTACTGATGAACAAGAGGAGTATTTTCATCGATAACGGCTGTCATGCAAGAAAAAGCGGCGTGCGTGTTGTGGTTCCATGAGACCAAATCGGCGGTTACTGTCCAGCGTCATTTCAGAAAAGAGTACAGACGATCACCACCGGACCAAAAAAGCATAAAAGCTTGATATGAAAAGTTTAAAGCGACGGGTTGTGTTGGCGATCTCCCCCGAGCGGACCGACCACCGTTTACACAACAGACAGCTGCAGCTAGATGTTCAGGAGTTTTATGAGAAGCCCGACGAAATCCATTTCTTCCATTTTCAATAGGGTTTGTCCCCCAGGTGGTCCCCTACTACATACTAAAATTTCATCGAAATCGAACCATGTTTAGTCAAATTATGACACATACAGGCAATAAAATAGAATGGATCCCTCTAATATGTTCTGACATTTGACCCCATTTCACCCATTTTTAATAGGGTTTGTCCTCAAGCGGTCTTTTACCATACAAAAATTCCATCGAAATCGAACTATTTTTACGCAAGTTATGACGCATAAGGACGATGGAATGGACCCCGCTCCTATGTCCTGACCTTTGACCCGATTTCACGCATTTTCAATAGGGTTTGTCCCCAGTTGGTTCCTTACCACATACTAAAATTTCACCGAAATCGAACCATTTTTACGCAAGTTATGACGCATAAGGGCAATGGAATGGATCTCGCTTCTATGGCCTGACCTTTGACCACATTTGATCCATTTTCAATAGCGTTCGTCCCCAGTGGTCTCCTACCACATACTAAAATTTCATCGAAATCGAATCATTTTTACGGGTTTTTGAGCAGACGTGCAGTCAGACAGACAAACAGGCAAACCTACTGTTGGAAAGCGTAAAAAAACATATTTCGAACTTTGTAAAGGTATATTTTTTTAACTTCAACTGAAAACTTATTTGGAAATTACTGTAAGATTATGGTGGTAGTGGTGGGGGTGGGGGATCCTAAAACACGATTAGTGAGGTTTCAGCTTCCCCTTCCCCCTCCACGAAATGTTATGGCACGACCCTGGATCTGCTTGCTGAAAAGAATAAAAGTTAAATGTGGTTCACTACTGATTCATTCATTGGACCGCATGATCGGGGTTTGCTTTTGTTTTATGCACAAAGTAAGGTCAATATACAGACTTTACCGACCTTTAACCTTTCAACTTCTGATCCTCCAATATCACTGTTCAAGGTCTTTCCAAGCATACTAAACCGGCAAGATTGGTACGACATTCCTGCTCACTCTAACACTAAGCAAGTTAGTAAAATCATGCAATGCATTGATTATGATACGCTTTCTGGCATACCAGAAATCATTACTCAAGTTATTTTTTTTTTTTTTTTTTTTTTTTTTTGATTGGAGGTTTAACGACCACCGTGAGCAACTCAATGGGCTATAAGCAGTCGCCCGTCCCTAATTTAGGGTCACTGGTTCCAGGGAAGGGAGAGAGCCAGTGCCGTAAGACAAACACAACATCCATGCCTCACCGGGATTCGAACCCGGACCCCTTCGGACGAATGATCAGAGGCCAACGCCTTAGACCACTGCGCCACCGGGGCGGCCTCAAGTTATTGCTCAAATTATGAAGATAATGGTAGTGGAATAAATATCGCCCCTGTGCCCTGACCCTTGACCCCATCTCGATGATATTCAACAGAACCGGTTCAGAATACCTCCGGAACAACATACTAAAGTTTTGTTGCAATAAAAGCATTTTTATTCAAGTTATGAGAATAATGGCTGTGGAATAAATCTCGCTCCTGTGTGCCCTGATCTTTGACCCCATTTCGATTATATTCAGCACAACCGGTTCAGTATACCTCCGGAACAACCTGATAAAGTTTTGTTGCAATCGAAGCATTTTTACGTACGTTATGACGCATCAGGGCGATGGAATGGATCCCGCTTCTATGTCCTGACCTTTGACCTCATTTCGTCCATTTTCAATAAGATTCGTCCCCAGGTTGTTCCCTACCATAAAATATCATGGAAATCGAATCATTTTAACACGAGTTATCGTGCGGAAAGACAGACAGACAAAGCTGGAGCATATGCGCTACTTCAACCTACGGTTGGAAAGCGTATAAAACTGTAACAACGAGCTCATTTTAGTATTTTTAGGGTGATACTCGAGCATGCGCATAATGTTTTTTATAAGAGCTATGGTGTACGTGCGTACGGGTTTCGGTACAGTTTTGTCGGGGTTTTGCGACATCTGGGTTAGACCAATCTGTTCGTTTTAGAACAATTTTCCGCACAATTTAAAAAAGTTATACCAGTCTTACACTCACTAATTAAAGTAACTAGAAACGTCACGTATCGTAGTCCAATACTTCTATATCTCCAAGAGAAGGAAACGGTGCCAGCCCGGGAGTGTGATGGATGAGAAGGCCTCTACTCAATCTTCCGAGTTGAGGCCTTTGCTTGCCCCAGTATCGGCCGGGTCACAGGGTATTCGCCTGTCTCATGGCAGTGGCACTGCTTCTTATCTGGAATCAGATATTCCAAATTAGGTCTGGTAAAGACCCTACATCCCTGAATGTACATGTGGTCGGTTTTTTTGGGGGAAAAGGGGGTGGGGTGGTTTAACGACCATCGTAAGCAGTTCAGTGAACTACAGTATAAGCGCTATAAGCAGTCGCCAGTCATTAATTTGGGATCACTGGTTCCAGGGTGGTGATCGAGCCAGTGTCTTAAGAAAAACACACCATCCATACCTGACTGAGATTTGGGCATCGGCCAATCTGAGACAAATGGTCAGAAGCCTGCGCTTAGACCACGGCGCCGCTGGGATGCCACGGGGGTATTTAAACCTTGAATAATTTCTACCAGAAATTATAATTATACACGGTCGAGCCATATTATTGTGACCACCAGCAAATATCCAGAGTAACCGCCGTGTGCAGCGCGGACAGCAGCTAGACGGGCTGGGAGTTATTCAATAAGGTGCTGGAAGGTGTTCACAGGTATGTGGAGCCATGCTGACTGCAGTGCATTGGACAGCTGCTGGAGGGTGCGTGGTGGAGGATCCATACAGCGAACACCACAATCGAGGTGGTCTCGTAGATGCTCAATGGGGTTTAAGTCTGGGGAATTGGGACGCCAGGGAAGGTCTTCATCGTGCTCTTTCAACCACTCTCGGATATTTCTAGCTGTGTGACACATCGCATTGTCGTGCTGGAAAATCCCATCCTTCCCAGGAAAGACAATCAGCATGTATACGTGGTCTGCAAGGGTGGATTTCTACCGAATTCGGTTCATAGTGCCTTCCACAGGTATAAGTGGACCCAGGGAATGCCACGGAAACATTCCCCAGATCACAACGCTGTCCGCACCAGCTTGTGTTCTTCCAGCAATAGTTGAAGACTGTTTGTTCTCCGATGTTTCTCGCCTTATACGCCAATGTCCATCCGTTCGATGAAGCTGAAAACTTGACTCATCGGAGAAGGCAATCCTTTGCCAATCAGCGGAGATCCAATTCCGATAACTGCTGTGCAAATGTAAGCCTTTTCTGCCGATGCACCTTCGTTAGCATGGGTGCAGTGACCCATCCATCTGCATCGGAGCGCGGGTTCGCTGAACCAGGGCTATAAAAGAGAGAAGGGCTGGTCCGTCGCTTTGTAAAACCGAATGCCGACGCGGTCCTCATGAGAGAGGCTGCGGGGTCGGTTGTGACGTCACTCTGCTGCTTGGAGATCTCCAGTGCTGCTGGGATGTCATTGCGAGAAGAGTTTTCTGGCTTGCGATATATTCCATCAAACTAGATTATTTTATTGTTAGCGATATACAGTATTTATTAGTGTACATGTAAAAAAATTAATTGTGTGAATATTTAATAGTGCATCTACTGTACGCATCTATATAAATATAATTAGTTTAGCTGCGTAAATCGTGCGCCTTTTTGTTTTTTTAACAAATGTTTTCGTGTTCTGCTGAAACGTGTCAGAATAAACACAGGTACCGGAAAGGACAAAATATTGTACTGCTTGTTTTCCCCCGAAATAAACCAGTGCTGGTAAAAGAATAAATAAACAAGTTGTAACGTACCAGGATATGTGACGTACCTGCCGGAAGGACGCACACGACATAAAGGCAGATAGGAATCAGAATAAAACGTCCGCGTAGCTCAATTGGTAGAGTGACTTATTCCGGAATGAGGGGATCCGGGTTCGAATCCTGGCGCGGATAAAAATGACGGAGAAATTCACTTCGTTATAATGGCGCCCGAACTATCCGGATGACCCGATCGTTCAAAATCTCGCATTGGTGTGATGTTATTTCCACACCACGAGATAGGAAAAATAAGAGAATCCTTTCTCCAGCACTTCAAAAAAAAAAAAACAAAAAAAAATAAAGGGGAGATGATGTAACGTACCAGGAGATGTGACGTACCTGCCAGAAAGACGCACACGACATAAAGGCAGATAGGAATCAGAATAAAACGTCCGCGTAGCTCAATTGGTAGAGTGACTTATTCCGGAATGAGGGGATCCGGGTTCGAATCCTGGCGCGGATAAAAATGACGGAGAAATTCACTTCGTTATAATGGCGCCCGAACTATCCGGATGACCCGATCGTTCAAAATCTCGCATTGGTGTGATGTTATTTCCACACCACGAGATAGGAAAAATAAGAGAATCCTTTCTCCAGCACTTCAAAAAAAAAAAACAAAAAAAAATAAAGGGGAGATGATGTAACGTACCAGGAGATGTGACGTACCTGCCAGAAAGACGCACACGACATAAAGGCAGATAGGAATCAGAATAAAACGTCCGCGTAGCTCAATTGGTAGAGTGACTTATTCCGGAATGAGGGGATCCGGGTTCGGATCCTGGCGTGGACAGAAATGACGGAGAAATTCACTTCGTTGTAAAGTCTCGAAGACTTTACAACGAAGTGAATTTCGTTTTAATGTTAAGTACACCAGAATTTGTAGCGAACATTTCATCGTTTTGATTACGAAGATAATATGAACAATTGATTACTTGGATTGCCTTTGCGAAAGGTACTGAAATCTGACGCTGTGTCCAGCACAAACGCAACTTCTTTAAATTCTGAAAAAATAAAGCAGAGGACCCAAAGACACAGGGGAAAAAAATATTTTCGAGGTGCTTTGGAACAATTAAGTGAATTAAGCCCGAAGAAAATTTACCTGGTAATTTTTTCAGCGTTTTTTTTTTACCTTTAGTTAAGAAAATTAAGTAAAAGTCAAACGAACGCTGGAGTACTAAATGCGGAATCAGTGGCAATGTATAGAGTACAGAATGCCGTAGCTGCAATTTTTTTACAAATCTGTAATGATAATTTAATGGGGGAAAATACAACACTTGAAAAAGATCACCAAATCAAAAGGCAAAAAAAAAAAAAAGATAAGATATCGCAAAGTTTCTGTTTAACGATCGAAAAGATGGGTCACCTTTAGGAGATCTCTATACTTTCTGAAATTCAGCAGTTAAAAAGCAGGATTCAAATGCAACTGCTTTAGAAAAGGCAAATTAAAAACTTTGATGAAATGTGCCAACTGCGTTTTCCCTACTATAACGAAGTGAATTTCTCCGTCATTTCTGGTCTACGCCGGGAATCGAACCCGAGTCCGCTTATTCCGGAACTAGTCGCTCTACCAACTGAGCTACGCAGACGTTTGTTGTGACTACTATCTGCCTTTATGTCGTGTGCGTCCTGCTGGCAGGTACGTTACATCTCCCCCCCCGAAAGAGGGCCGGGGCATGGCCCACGGGTCAGCCGTGACCACGAATCGTCGAAGGCAGCCATCCACTGTAGAACGTGCACTTGAGAACTCCCAGTGAATCTGGTGTGTGGAATGCAACATCACACATTTTTATTATTTTTCGAAGCGCTGGAGAAGGGATTCTCTTATTTTTCCTTTCTCGCAGTGTGGAAAGAACATCACACCATTGCGAGATTTTGAACGGTCGGGTCATCCGGAAAGTTCGGGCGCCATTATAACGAAGTGAATTTCACCGTCATTTCTGGTCTACGCCGGGAATCGAACCCGAGTCCGCTTATTCCGGAACAAGTCGCTCTACCAACTGAGCTACGCAGACGTTTGTTGTGATTACTATCTGCCTTTATGTCGTGTGCGTCCTGCTGGCAGGTACGTCACACTACGACTCAGTTCGATATGCCCAATACTGTAATGTTGAAAACATTATGTAAAGAATATTTTGTTTCTTCTAAATAACGATGATGACAGAGAGTTTAGTTCGTTCTCGTTCCCTTTATTCCAGGGATTCAGGACATAATTTTTCTTACCTTTTCCACTGGTTATTCCGCAGTTTCCGTGCGGCAGTGGCTTCAGAGAACCCACCACCATGCTACTGCATGACAACGTCATCACCACCAACTTCCGGCATCAGGGGAGCTAGCTCTAAGGACCAGCCCTTCTCTTCTATAGCCCTGTCGCTGAACTGTCTGTTTAGACACTCTTCCGGTACCCCCTTGGTTCATTTGGCCAGTGAGTTGCTCCGCTGTAGCGTGTCGATCGGCCCTCACGCACCTTCGAAGGCGACGTTCACCTCTCATATCAATGGCACGTGGTGCTCCTCCGCAATTTCCACGTCTCTTATTCGCAATGGTGCCATTTCTCCAATCACGATACACTTTAACCGAAAGTAGCACGCAAACATTTCACAAACTGCGCTGTTTCAGAAACCCTTGGCCCGAAAGCCGATAATCATCCCTTTTTGCAAATCTGGTAAATCGCTCCTTTTATCCATGAAAGCGACGAATGATATGAATTCAGAATCAATCAATCACATATAGAGGATTTTAGGAAGGAGTGTCTGACTCCAGGTCTTAAACAACCCTTAGAAATAGGAAACTAGGAGATTTGTGCTAGAGCGCCCGATTGGAAAGTGACACGGAAGCGAAGTAGAAAGGGGGAGGAAGACGCCCTTACTTATTAACGGGGGGCAGTACCCGGGGTCCGACGGCTTAACGTGCCCATCCGACGCACGGCGGGTATTTAGTGGATCGAGCGTTCGTACCTGCCTGGGATCGAACCTGAGGCCCTTTCCGTGGCAGTCACGAACGTTGCCCCCTCGGCCACCCGCGGCATGAATTCAGATTGCCTACGGCTCATCTTATGTACCCTCCAAGCTAGCTCGCGACACGTGCCTTCTTTCATTGGCTACGCGCTGTTGACGTTAAGAGTAGGAGGTGGTCACAATAATGTGACTCGACTGTGTATAAACTGAAGTAACAACTCTCGAAAGTTGCCAAAAAAAAAAAAAAAAAAAAGGGAAGGGAAGAGAAGATGTCAACTTATCATTCAAGGAAGGGAACTACAGTTATCATAGAAACGTCTTGCTTAACAGACTCATCAGCAGCTCCAGTTTTAAAAAGATTGTTCCTTCTAAATAGAATGGCCCTGCAGTTGCTTCCTATGACCTTCTTTTCTATACGGAAGCAGGCGTAATACCGATAAATAATGACCCTGCCTTACGCAAGACCTTTCATTGATGATGCGTATTTGCCAGAAATTCCCACTATGTGAGTTTTGGGCTGTTTCCAAGAGTCACCGGCATAAGGTTCTTTAAGGAAACGAATGGTATAAGAATTCGAGGTAAACTTGGCTCAGTGCCGTCTAATAATACTTCCAAGCTCCCAATTAGCACGAACATCATTAATAATTAGCTTCTGTATTTAACGCATCGCTTAATTAGTGACACATGTACGTATATACTTCTATCTTCCGCCCAAGAAGTCTCACTGGATTAGGGAAGAAACACTATTGATTCTCGCATAAGATTCAACTAAGATTTAAGTTTGAATTAAATTGTCACATTTTGGTTCTATTATCAACAGCGTGACCGCATAAAAGGGGAAATCTTTAGGTTCTGTAATGGGTGCACCATTCTTCAAAACAAATAAGAAACAATACAGCTGGAATGGTAGTCTTGGCGACTATTAGCTATGGTTGGCGATTTTTTGTTAATGAATGGCAATCTTGGCGACTATTAGCTATGGTTGGCGATTTTTTGCTAATGAATGGCAATCTTGGTGACTATTAGCTATGATTGTCGATTTTTTAACAATGGGTCCTTTTTAGAATGTTTTGGAAAATAGCAAACACATTTTTTTTTAAATTAATGGCGAGGAACTATACACCAGTTATGTAGAAAATAGTAAAACTATGCTAGTAATCCGATTTATTGGCGAATGGATATACGTACGTATAAACAATCGTTCCCAAGCTTTCGCACATCAACCAGACGGTTTTTTCAAGGAATATAGACAACACATAGTTGTACTATTTTCTACATTCTCTTTTATGTAGCCGTAGAGAGAAGGTTACCAATATCCAACAACAGAAAATATATACTTGCATGAGCAAACTGATGTATAATGAGTGCGGCCAGATAGAAAAGGTCTCCAATCTATGTAAACTTATCTAATACCTAAGCCAGAAACCTTACTTGTAAAGCAAAATTTGCAAGTGATATTTGCTGTCTTTCAGAAAAACTATATACCTAAGTGCTAGTGTGTTTTAGAGTATTTTAATTGTACATATATTTCAAATTTTAAGATCATTAAAATCGTGTGAAGACGATATTTATCCTAATGGTTCATGTGCACAAATGTTTTTCTGCATTTAATTAACTATATACCTATTGTTTGTGCACCCATAATGAGAAATTTTCCAGCATAGAAAAACTCATCCATGATATATGCTGCCACATAGATAAATTTGAAATTACCAATGATTTCGGTAATCATTTAGAAAATGTTTCCAAAATAAATAAATAAACACAGATAGTTTGCCCATACAGCCGTATAGAGAAACTCACTAACTTACAGAAAGGTAACTAAAGGTTTTCAAGTGCATATATAACCTTATATATAATGTAAAAGTCCGCAAAAAGAACCTTTTCTGTGATGTATGCAGCAACATAAACTTCTGTATAATACATACAGTCACATACAGAGAAAACGAAAGCTTGCTTATATATCTTATATATAAAGAGAAATTTATTAACGTGTAGAATCCTATCAATGATGCGCAGTACCTTATACTCTCATGGGACAGATTATTATGACCCGTCGCCGCGAGTGGCCGAGTGGGCAACGTTTGTGACTGCCACGGGAAGGGCGTCAGATTCGATCCCAGGCTGGTACGAACGCTCGATCCACTAAATACCCGCCGTGCGTCGGATGGGCACGTTAAGTCGTCGGACCCCGGGTACTGGACCCCCGGTAATAAATAAGGGCGTCTTCCTCCCCCTTTCTACTTCGCTTCCGTGTCACTTTCCTATCGGGCGCTCTAGCCCAAATCTCCTAGTTTCCTATTTCTAAGGGTTGTTTAAGACCTGGGGTCAGACACTCCCTTCCTAAAATCTTCTACATATGATTATGATCATATTATGACCCGTCCTACAGCACCTAGAAGTGGCGTTAACAACCGGCATGGAATGGGGAAATGGATGCCCTTGGTAGAGGTTTAAAATAATGGAATTACTATACCAACGCGAAGTAAGACGGGGGCCAGCATTTTACGAATTTTTTTCACTCACTGGGAAATACGTTTTGCTCAACTGTGACACAGACGTTGAGACTTGTTTAAAGATAACGCCAGTATCACTATATCGATAGTATCAATATATTCTCTACATGCACTTCCTATTCATAGAGTTTCTAAAGGGATATGAAAATGAACATATATGGAAAAAATAGAAAACAAAAAACGCACGAGTGAGAAAAAAATACACTGGTGTGCAAAAATTAAGGACGAAGAGGAGAAATTAGCATAACAGCGGAACGAGCAGGCACAACGGACCGAAAGAACACTCAGGAGATAGACTAGGGTCCCGTACGGTAGGGCATGCGCATATATGCAGCATGACGTAGGGGGGGGGAGGGAGAGTGTCGGAAGGGTATAAAGCACACGGGCGGTGTACGCTCAGCAATTCGGCGAAAGCTATTGCACGGTGTACATCGGTTTGAACGACGTCGAGTTGCTACCACCGTGTGATATGGACAACAGGCAATCCAGTAGACGACATCTGGATGACTTTACCCGAGGTCGCGTCATTGGGAAGTTGGAAGAAGGTCGAAGTGTGATTAGTGTGGCTGAGGAGTTCGGAATCGCTCACAGCATCGTTTCACGAGCTTGGAAAGCATTTCAAACGACAGGAACATCTGTCCGAGAGTTTAGCAGTGGTCGTCCACAAGCAACCACGACGGCGGACGACCGGTATATTGTCATACAGGCGAGAAGAGACAGACGGCAGACAGCGGGAGAAATCGCAAGGCACATGCAACAGAAAACTGGACGTCTGTTATCGCGTTTTACCGTGGTCAGCAGGCTGCACAAAAGTGTTCTATTTGCGCGACGACCAGTACGGTGTGTGCCATTAACACCTGCTCATCGGAGACGGCGATTTCTGTGGTGCCAGGAACACAAGAACTGGACACATCAGCAATGGAGTCGAGTTCTCTTTACAGATGAGAGCCGATTTAGTCTGACGAGCGATTCTGGACGTATGCACATCTGGAGAGAGCAGGGAACATGCAATCAAACCTCCAATATCATCGAAAGGGACCGGTTTGGAGTTGGCGGAGTTCTCGTTTGGGGCGATATCATGCTTGGTAGCCGTACTGACCTCCACATCTTCCAAGGAGGTTGAGTCACTGGTGTCCGCTATTGTACCGAGGTTCTCCTGCCTCACGTGCGTCTGTTTAGAGGTGCTGTGGGTCCTGAGTTCCTCTTCATGGACGACAACGATACACCTCCTCGTACAGTGGGTGTCGCAGAGCTGTTGGGGAGTGAAGATATTTAACACATGGATTGGTCCGCAAGGTTCCCGGACCTAAATCCAATCGAACACGTGTGGGACCTTCTCGGGCGACGCTTGGCAGCACGTCACCAGCCGCCAGCAACGATTCCGCAGCTGCGATTGGCGCTACAAGAGGAATGGGCCGCGATGCCTCAACAGCTCCTTGACAACCTCGTCCTCAGCATGGACAGACGTTGTAAATCCTGCAACGCAGTCAGGGGTGATCACATCCCCTACTAAAGTCTGGATTTTTCTTGGCAGCTGCCTGACACATGGACGTTTCTGTCTTCTGTCCAGTTGTGCTGGAAGCTACCTTTTCAATAAAGTGCCTTTGTATCCTTTGGATTCCTTGTTTGGACGGTTTTGCTCACTTGCCCCATATTCGCACATCTTGGGGATCTTATGGTATGATTTGAGTCGATGTGAAGCACTTCTGCACGACGTTACGTTCGAAAAACCGTCTCGTCCTTAATTTTTGCACGGCAGTGTATTATGTGAAATGAGAATTTCGGAACATGATAACCACTTCTTTTGACAAAAATTATAAAATTTGGTATCCAAAATTAATTTTAAAATGTGTTTGTTGCTTGTCTTTCGAAGTCTTACTGATGATATAGCTTACAGTTTAGGCAACAGATTTTTGTGCACTCGTCATTTTTCCAATTCTTCGGATAACCACTTCATCGCGTGCAGAATGTAAGTGGTGTAATCAAATAATCAAACACAAATTGAATGTTACCTAAACCACTTATTTGTGTTTATACTTTCAGCGATTATAGCGTGCCAAACACAAACATCCACTTATGTCACCTAATGTCAAAAGTGTGCGTCAAAAAAAGTTGGAAAAATATATGGGTAATCTCGTTCATTATTATAGCTATTTGTGAAACATTTAGGGTGGGGTTACTATGAAAATATAAGATTTAAATGTTTCTTTAAAGACTTAAAAGTCACTTTTAAGCCAAATCTACAGTGCTCGTTGAACCCTTACGTTTCAGTCTAACCAGTAAACTTTATGGAATGTGTCAGCTGCAATATGTCAAGCTTAACTACATTCTGGAATAGGATTTGAAAGTAACAGTCAATAATCAACAGATTCCTTACTATTTCAATGTCTAACCTTTAACCAAAAGGTAGGCACATGAATGACCTACAACGTTGGATGCAATTCACTGCATAGTAACAAGCACTTTAAACTACTAACTCACTAATTGGACAAGACTCAATTATCAAGATGTTAACTCTCTACCGCTTAACAATCGTAACTTTTTACTATCGTTGATAAAGAGTCCGCACTTCAATCAGCTTTTACAATCTTATTCGTTCTTAGCTTGCTCTCATCACACTGGATCTTAAACTAGGCTTACACATAGTTTTATTAGCCTTTAACGCACTGCAATATTGCTAATTTGAAAACTCCTCTGGAGAAATAATGTGTCGTTAAATAAAAAAAAACGTTTAACGACAAGAATTCCTTGAGAATACACAAACTCAAAAGGAAGCTTAAATTAGAAGTACACTGAAGTGCCAGAAAAACTGGCACACCAGTCTAATACTTGGTAGGTCCCCCACGGGAGCGCAGGACTGCAGAAATACGACGGGACATGGACTCCAATAGCTTCTGGAAATATGCTGTAGGCAATGCACACCATACTTCCTGCAGAGCGTTCCACAATTCGGGTGTATTCTGAGGTCTCGGATTCCTGTGTTCGATAGTGCGTTGCATGGCATCCCAAATGTGTTCTATCACGTTCAGATCTGGGGACTTGGGTGGGATGGCAACACCCCAAATTCAGATGAATGCTCCTCTAACCATAATATGGCGTCCCGACACTTGTGTGGAGGTGCATTGTCCTGTTGGAACAGGCTCAATCCATCAGCATGAATGCAGGACATGAACGGGTGTACCTCGTCAGAAAGGATGCGCACATAGCGTTGGCCGGTCACAAACGTTTGTAGACGTACCAGGTATCCTATTGAAGTCCAGCTAAACACACCCCATACCATTACGGACGCCCCTCCCCGCCAGCCGGTACAGTTTCCTGTTGACAGGCAGTATCCATGCCTTCATGGGGTTTGCGCCACACACGAATCTTTCCATCTGCCCGATACAGTTGGAAACGCGATTCGTCAGACAAGGCTATACTTGTTTCCAGTCATCAAGTGCCCAGTGGCGGTGTTGCCGTGCCCAAGCGAGGCGCATAGCTCTGTGTCGTGCACCCATGAAGGGGACTCGAGTTGGGCGTCGGCTCCCAAAGCCAATATCGTGCAGGGTGCATTGCACAGTCCGAACGCTGATGCTTGTTGAGGCTCCAGCATTGAATTCCGATGATACCTGCGAGATTTTTGCACGCCTATCGCGTGAAACGATTCTTGACAGCCGACGATGATCACGTTCACCCAATGTCTTTTTACGGCCACACTGGTATCGTAGGTTGGAGGTTTTGTCGGAGTTCTTGTAGTCACGGTACACATTTGCAATGGTCGTCCGTGAAAATCCAAACTTCGTTTCTAACTCCGAAATACTGTATGACCCCCTTTAGCCCCATCTCACGAGCGCCAACTATGACACCGCGTTGAAAATCGCTTAAATCGTTATTACTTGTCATTCTCATACCGAAAACAGCTATGACAGCTGGCAAGGATACCTGTCGCTTTATATACGCACTGGCGGACGCAACCGAGTACGCGCGTAGGTGACGTTGCTATGTATTTTGCATAAGCTCGTCTGTACCAGTTTTTCTGGCCCTTCAGTGTATATGTCACGCTATCCAATGAGAAGAAGAGGACTTTTGCCATTTTGATTAGTGGAAGCGAGATACTGCGCCGAATACGTGCAAATTTATCCACTTAGTCGAAAAATTTAAGACAAAATGGGAAGATATGGGAATAATGTTGATCATGGTTTCAGCTGTTCGATACGAAAAAAGGTTTCTCAATCCCGTTTTTTATATATACACTGATGAGCCATTATATTATGACCACTTCCCTAATAAGCTGTAAGACCCCCTTTAGCCCGCAAAACAGCGTCCACTAGGCAAGGCATCGATTCGATAAGGTGGCGATAGGTATCCTGGCGTATCTGGTACCATGATCTCCACAGCGGGTCTCCAGCTTCCGTACATTTCCGGGTGGTGGTGATTTAGCGCAAATCTTTCCGACTTGAACCACAAATGTTCCATTGGGTTCATGTCAGGCGAATTTGTCGGCCACGACATTAGCAGAAGGTCACCAGCATGCTCCTCGACCCACTCCTTGACAATTCTGGCAGTGTGGCATGGCGCAATATTCTGGCAGTGTGGCATAGCGCATTATCCTGTTGGTAATGGCCATCACCAGCAGAGAACACAGTTGCCATGAATGGGTGAACTTGGTCTGCAACGATCTTCAGATACCTAACAGCTGTCAGGGATTGTGCTATTGGAATAATGGTGCCTACGGTATCCCCAAAAAACATCGCCCACAGCATAACACCGCCGCCGCCGGACTTTTTCAGCCCAACAGTGCATCTAGGTGCCATAGCCTCCTTTGGTAATCGGCGTATCCGCGCTCAGTTGTCTACGTGATGCACCAGGAATCTTGATTCGTCAGACCAGACCTTTTTCTTCCAATCATCCACGGTCCAATCTCGATGATCTTGGGCCCTTTTCATGAACTGTTGGTGATGACATGCAGTGAGCATGGGGACCGGGCTGGGTCTTCGGCTATGCAGGCCAATGCGCAGAAGGCTGCGATGAACTGTGTGCTGTGACACATTGCCCTTATTAACACTGTTGCAGCTGCGGGTGATTTGTCGCACTGTGGCGTTGCGATCGCTGTGAACAGTGCGCGACAGTCTCCGCTCATTTCTGACATCAGTGAGCTGCGGACGACGGTTCGTTGGTTGGCCGTCTATGCACCACTTTTGATACGTACTCATTACAGCGGCACGTCAACAACCCACAAGCCGCGCCGTTTCCGAGATCGTAGTTCCGAAGCGCCGTGCCATCACAATTTGTCCTTTATCAAACTCCGATAAATCGGCACATTCATTTATGACACTTTGAGGAACACCGTGCTTCAGGAAAACCTAGTTTATGGGGGGAAATAAATATTGGTGTAATTGCAACTATCCGACAGAGAAAAAAATCCAATTCGACATTTAGGAGCGCAGATATCGTTCGAAATACAAATTGACATTTACGTCATATAGCGGGAGAAACGTACACGAAGAAGAATGGAAAATGCAGGGATTATCTCGCACATATTAAAGGCGACATGATTGGGGAAAACACTCTTTTTCAATCGATAGGGAAACACCGTGTTCGTTTGCGGTGGACAAATGTGATTTACGAGCGTGTCATTTTTGACACATGTACCATATGGCAAGCTAAAAACTTCCAAGCACTTTGTCTATGGAAAATCTCAAACATTAAGTGTAGATCAAATTCCTTTCCCGTTAAATTTAAATTGCAGAAAAATGTGCATGTACAAAGCAACAAAATGATTACAGGATGAATTTAATGGACAAGGCGATCTAACAGGCGATCTAACAGGCCACGGCGGAAGTGGAACGTTGTTATCCCTGAAGAAATCACGTGTTGCCGCTGCAACATGCGGTGTGGCATTGTCCTGCTTAAATATGGTCATAGAGAAATCCTGCAGGTACGGAAGGACGAGCACTCGTTATGGTGGCACGGACTCTCACGAGAGGTGATCTACTTTCGTCCCATCCCATAATGTCTGGTGTTGGTGCACTTCTTGACTCTTCCCGAAGCTTCTCCCTCTGTCGTTCGTGGATAGAGATGCGTTCATAATATTTGCCTAAGCAGAAGCGCGTTTCGTCCGAGAACAAGATATTGTGCCATTCGTCACGGTACTTCATTCGTTTAATGCTCCGTCGCAGCCTGGCTGTCCGTAACTGAAGCGTCAAAGGTAGCCAGCCTGAGGAGGGGCCGACAAGCCTGCAGTATGAATTGCAATAGCCGGTGACAATAACCTGTGACGTACTGTTACAATTGACATGGGAGAATGCACGGCTGCGACAACGCTGTTGGTGATGCAGAGCGGTCACTCAAAGACATCCTCATGAGATGACGGTTGTCCCTCGGCGTTGTCTGTGTAAGACGTCCAGAACCTTCTCTTCGTGTCCTATGCCCTTCTTTGTACCATTCCCTTCAGACCCTTGCCCACGACGAACAGACTGCGCCCCACAGAACCGGCAATCTCCCGAAGGGAAGCATTGTTGTCTCTCAGGCCGATAAAGCGACCTCTATCGAATTGAATTGATGAGGTGACTATCGTTGTACATTTTTGTAATTCTCAATCTTTTACATACAATTTTGATTAATAGATGGCTCCAGCTGCACATCCTACAGCGGATACTGTGTATGACGAAAGAGCGTCACTTGGAGATTCGCCTCCGTAGAGAGAGGTTGTTATGAGTTTCGTATCGAAGAGCTCATTGCCACCCCGGTGGCGCAGTGGTCTAAGCGATGGCCTCTGATCATTCGTCCGAAAGGGGTCCGGGTTCGAATCCCGGTGAGGCATGGATGTTGTGTTTGTCTTACGGCACTGGCTCTCTCCCTTCCCTGGAACCAGTGACCCTAAATTAGGGACGGGCAACTGCTTATAGCCCATTGAGTTGCTCACGGTGGTCGTTAAACCTCCAATTAAAAAAAAAAAAAAAAGAGCTCATCGTGTCTACATGTTATTTTTTTTTATGTAATAAATTGTCGTGTTTTTAAATGTTAATGCGATAAGTCATTTAAGGTGGAGTAGTGCTTTGGATACATCGTAGCAATGAAGATCAGAACGGGAAATAAAAAATAATGCAATTTAATGAACCGAACCATCCCTCGAACCTACCACTGCCAACCAACAACTGTACGATTGTCTTACAAGAAGACGAGGCTTCCTTACCTACTGCTGACAAAGAACTGACATGCTGACAGACCCACACGGCGCTTATAACAGAAAAACGGCCGGTTTCAGGGCTGTGACGTTGCGCAATCTGATTTGCCTAGACGCTGTACGCATGCACCTACGATGGTGATAACAAAAGTTCTGCACACGTTAATCTAAAACGGAAGCGGATGATGTAATCAGGAAAATCATTGCATCACGTCAAGGTCAGACTCTCAGCAACGTAGTGATGTCAGAACGACGCGCTTTAATTTGCTGTGTGGGCGTGGGAGGGTTTGGAAATGGAAGCGTCCAGCTCCTCAGGTGGAGTCACGGCGTTAGACCAGCGCTCGTACGTGAAAATCGAAACTCTGCGGGGGAAAACTCTGACACAGATCCACACTGTCTTGCAAGAAGTTTGTGGAGAAGGAACTCTTGATCGAAGCACAATTTCCCGCTGGAAATCGCGCTTTCGGGAGGGCCGAAGTAGCATGGAAGTTGATCATCGCTCATGCCGACCTCAAACGGCGACATGAAAAACTGCTGTCATCATTATGGCAACGCTTCTCGAAGAAAATCGTCGTTTGATAGTAGAGGAGATTGCTCATCAGAAAAATTTGTCCATCATGTCTGCTCACCAGATTTTGGCCGACTCACTGGGAAAAAGAAAAATCGCCGCGCTCTGGATGCCCCATCAACTCAACTCACCCCCGAACAGAAGGCAGACAAAGTGAGCATCGCACAGGATCACCTCCACAGGTTCGAAATGGAGGGCGACACCTTCCTGAACAGAATTGTCGCAACTGATGAGACTTGGACACGTGATTTCGAGCCGGAACTGAAGTCACAATCAACGGAACTGAGGCATCCAAGTTCCCCACCCCTTTCAGAGTGTCGTCGGCAACAATCCAAATTGAAGCAAATGATGATTTTTGCGTACCATGGGTGTTGATATTTCTGATCGAATGCCAGTAGGGCAAAATGTCAATGCAAAATATTATCGTGACTTTCTGAGGACAAAGTTTAGACCGAAAATTCGTCAAAATGTCCCCAACTTGTTGCAAGCGGGAACGATCTTTCTGCATAACAATGCATCGTGTCACGGAGCAGCGTTGGTACGGGGACTTCTGTCGAAATATGGGTGGGAAACTTCATCCCACCCACCATACAGCCCTGATCTCAGTCCACCCGACTTTGATCTTTTCCCAAAGTTAAAAATTCGGTTCCGTGGCACTCGTTACTAATCGCTGGACGTGACCCGAGTAATATGACAGCTGAAAAAAGATGGCGTACTACGGGGCCAACCAGGACCTACCTCACCATTGGCAAGCTGTCATAAGCAGCGGAGGGAGTATTTTGAACGGTAATAAGGGAACTTACTTCACACTTTTCTAAACAATGGAAAGCATCCAGAACTTTTGTTAGGACTCCCTTACGACGCCGCAATGCTAATCATTTATGCGATATTTCCTGATTAGCATATCCTCTAAAAATCAAAAATCGTAGCTCGGCTCCTATCGGTGTTATGTATTTTATGAACATGGGTGTATTTTACATATCTTGATTCTGTTAAGCGGTAAACGTATCTTGAGGAACATAACTGAAATATCAGTAACAGTCGCTTTTCTTTGAAAATAGTTACTGCTTTTTATGTGATCATATTTCTCTTGAAAACAAATTCTCTTTTGTTCCTCTTATTCACTCTTTTGTTATCGAGTTGTCCGTCCGTCCGTCCGTCTGTAGACACCATATCTCTGCAACTATTAGTCCGATATAAAAAATTATTTTTGCATATTGAAGCTTGAAATATGCGAATGATTATTATCCCTCATTTCGATTTTTTTGGCGATGTACAGTTTCGCCGCTAGACGGCGTAAATGCATATGATATCGAATTCTAAATACATTTTATTCCATGTATTGGCTTCTAAACATCCGACTGAAAAAATTATTTTATCCTTCGATTCCATTTAACTTGAAGAGTATTTTAGATATAGTTACTTTTTCAAATTACGCATAGATTTTCCGCTTGGGAGCGTAAAAGTAAATTACGTTTCCCCCGATATCTCTTCTTCTAAACTACGATTTGAAAAAGTTTTTCTTCAGCAAATACAGCTCCCGATGGAAAATCTTCTGCATATAATTTCTAATTTTTGGTAAACAATGCTTTGGCCACCAGGGGGCGTAAGTGTTAATTTTTCCTTCTGATGTATTTGCCATAAAATCTGAGTTTCTAAAATCTCGACTGAAAGAAATCGTTCGTGAACCGATGCCACTCACATCGATAATACTTTTCGGAATATTTTCTTCTTAAAATATTTCATGATTTCTCCGCCAGGGGGCGTAGACGTATATCTTATTTTTGTTAATATATCTGCTTCTAATGAGCCGATTTGAAAAATTATTTCTTTATGTGATAGAGTTTCCAGTGTGACATGTTTTTCATACAAGTTCAAAATTTTCAAGTAATTCATAGACTTTGCGCTAGGGGCCGTAAGCGTAAATTGCGTTTACCCCGATATCTTTGCTTCTAAAACTTCTATTTGAAAAATTCTTTCGGCACAAGATACAGCTTCTGATGGGGAAATCCTTTGCATATAATTTCTAATTTTTGGTAAAAAAATGGTTTTTCCACCAAGGGGCGTAAGCCTTAATTTCTTAATTTCCGCTTCTGATGAATTTGCAGAAATGAGTTTCTAAAATCTCGATTGAAAAAAAAAATCGTTTGTGGAGCGGTGCCCCTCACGTCGACAAACCTTTTAGGATTATTTTCTTCTCAAAATAATGAATGGTTTTTACGTCATGGGGCGTAGATGTATATCTTATTTTTGTCAATATCTCTCCTTCTAGGAGCCCAATTTGAAGTTGTTTTTTTCTTTGTCGGATAGTGTTTCCAATGCGAAATGTTTTTCATATAAATTCAAATTTTTAAAGTAAATCATACTCTTTCCGCCAGAGGGCGCAAGGGTAAATTGCGTTTCCCCTGATATTTCTGCTTCAAAACTCCTGATTTGAAAAATTCTCCCTGTATCGCACACAACTCCTGATGGAAAATGTTTCTGCATATAATTTCTAATATTTGATAAAGAATGGTTTAGCCACCATGGGACATAATGGTTAATTTGTGCTTCTGATGTACTTGAAGCCAAATCTGAGCTCCTGATACTCGACTAAATTTTTTTTTTCTTGCACCGATACTGCTCACATCGATAAACCTTTTGAGAACACTTTCTTCCTAAAATAATGCATGGTTTTCCCGCCAAGGGGCATAGATGCATATCTTATATTTGTTCATATCTCTGCTTCGAAAATTTTGATTTGAAAAATTCTTTCTTTGTTTGAGATCATTTCCGCTGCGAAGTGTTTCTCGTGTAAGTTCACATTTTTCTTAAAGCACAAGTCTGCAACCAGAGGGCGTAAGTTCACCTTTCCTTTTACAGCAATATTTGCGGGATTAAAAACCTGATTGAAAAAACTTCTTTCTTCCGTCAGATACTATTGTTTTCCATACCGGTTCCATTAATTTAAATAGCTTTGATAAATTTAATTTGCGTCAGAACGGATTCAAAAAACGTGCTCATTGCACCCGAAAATTTGGTGTCATCTTTCTTGTTTTTATACTTACACTAGAGGAAGTGGCTGCTCGTGGTTGAAAAAATAGGTGAAGAGCTACAAGAGCAATATGAAAAGATATCTACTGTCTTAAATGAAAATCACTGTATGAGGACTGACCAATTTTTTGTATATTAGATCAATTCTTCTTTCTTTTAAAGCTGCAAATTTGTCGATTATGTCGCATAGAATGGTTGTTTCTTCGTGCGCATCAATAAAATATCTTTCTGAATAGAAATATTTTCCAAAGAAGCAATACTGTCTTGAGAAATAGTGTTTCTTCAGTAAGTCTGTATTATTTTAAGGCAAGAAAAACTTCTTTCCACTGACACACTTGTAGATGGAATGGTTAAAATGAGGGCAACCAATTTATAAGCTTCTGTAGAAATGTCTTTATCTTCATGAAGCACTCGAAGAAGTTCTTGAATCGATATATTCCATAATTTTTCGTTGGTATATACAAGACTCAGTTCATTTTTAAGGCGCTCGGGTTTAGTAAATATTTTTCCGTAAAAATGTTGTAGATTTTCAAAAGCGTGAGAGGGAAAGCTTGAATTAAATTGTTCGAATTTGGTTGTGTCAGCAAGACAAACAAATTGAAGTTTTTCACAGTCTTGAAATCTTATATCCATTTTCATAAGAATGTGGTCTAAAATTTCAAAATACAATTGTTTATAATTTTGAAAAATTGTTTCTTGTGTAAGAGCAGCATATTCCCATTTAGATCTGCTTATTTCTGTGATTTTGCTAGCTAATCCAAACAGTGTTTCAAATACTTCATCGTTCCTTTTATGACTCAAAATTTCACGAGTTTTTTTTTATTTGAGTTACACAGTAGTTTATGTCTAGTGATTTTTTCTGCAAGCTTTCGAATTATAGATCGGTGGGGCCAAAAGTTTCATTAAATACTATTGCCAAAAATGTAAATTCAAAAGTGTGCATATCGTTTAAAAACCGCTTGGCAAGTTAAATTGATTTTTTGTCTGATTGCTCACTATTTGTCAGAAATTCGAATACTTCCTTGAATTTATCACAATCTTCAACAATTACACTTACTAACTTCGAAGTGGATGACCATCGAGTTTCTGCTATGGTTGGTATGCGTCTTGCGGTTGTAGATGTGAGTGTATAAGATCGCTTCACTGAGTGGTCAAAAAACGAAGGAATTCCAGAGAGGCTTCGTAAAATATACGACACTTTGAAATTATAGAAAAACTCTGCTGTAATACAAGGTTCAAACGATGTGCTAAGCAATGAACAAAAACAGCTTGAGAAGCTTTATCCTTGACTTTTTCTGCAGCCCATTCAAGTGTCCAGACATTACACTTGCCCCATCGTAACATTGTCCTATTAATTTGTGTTGATAATCGAATTCTTCCAAAATTTTGTCTAGCATTTTGTATGAAGCTTCTGACGTTCGATCTCCACTCACGTCGTAGAAATCCAAAAATCGCTCAACCAATACACCTTCCGAATCAACAAATCTTATTATTAAAAAGCACTGAGAAGTCTGATTTATGTCTGTGGTGTCATCTACTTGAATAGAAAAGCATTGAAATTCATTTATTTCATTTTTAACGTGATCGTTTATATATTCAGAAATACATTCAATTAATTCATTTTGAATAGTTTTTGAGTCACCTGTGAAGACATTTTTTATCTTTTCGTATTGATTTTGAATTTCTAAAGGACTTCTTGATATCAACAATGAAAGTAATTCCTTGAAATTTCCAAGATTTATCGAGTCCATGCTTTCGTCATGGCCACAGAATGCTAGTTCTTGTTTGCTCAAATATAATACTGCAAAAGTCTATTTAAACGAACGTTTTCGTTGAAATGCATTTTCAAAATCCTAGCATTCATTGGCAATTTGCTCTGATTTTTTTCAAAATTCCTTAGCATTAACTCGCATTTCAGGTGTTCACTAGAATCACCATGTTTATGAAGTGTGCGTGTTATATTTAATAAATCTGAGAATCCTTCTTTATTTCACGCCGAATGTTTATTACTAAAAAGTAAGCAGGGCCAACAAAATAATTTTTGTAACACAGAAGCACTACAAAGCCATTTATATTCAGTAAACCAACAATTTTTTTAAATTAATATTGTAAGATTTACCGCTCTTATTGATTTCTTTTTTGGCAACAATTGTCAGTGAATCCGTCGGTCGTCCTTGAAGTAAAATGTCTCTTTTATCTTCATCTTTCCACCGATTAAATGGAGTTTGCAATAAATTACAAACAATGTCGTTCACAGGATACATACTTTAATTAAAACTATCACTAACTGTTGAACTGTACACGAAACTATAGTAACAGCTAAACTTTTTTCACAAATAATTACAAAGCACGAAAAATAAATCCCTTTCGGAAAGCATGTACCACAACACTGCAAAATACCCTGGGTAAACCGTTTCGTTTCATCGTGATCTCCTTCGAAGGTCACGATTCCATCTGCAGAGCTTCGACGCCGAAAGATAAAACACTTCACTTGCGCGCCAGATAGGGGAGGTTGACGTCAAGGTTACCATAGCAACTCGGTCGAAAGCTGCAGACTTCCAAGGGTTTTCATTTCGGCTCTTCACTTGCACTGTTTTGCGTATGAGGACTTGTTTTTCGTATTGAACGCGTTATGTGAATTGATATCTAATCAAAATTTTGAGTATTTTGTAACACAATAGAGACAAAAAAGAATACATTATACAAATTACTGAATAAAACTTTATTTTAAGTAAATAGGTGAAGAGGCACTTCACCTCTACTTTACCTGAAAAGTCGTCACTGACTAGAGGAAGTAAACGCAGGATAACTCTGGCAAGAAACAATATGAAATTTAGGTTGTCTTCCATGCCATTGACAATTGTTTTGATTTTTAAGCTTTACGTGTTATAGAAATATATTTTATGACCCTCAAAAGCGAAACTGAATCCGTAACACCGAAAAAATTGTGATTTTTGTTTTGTTATTGTAAAATAATGTACAAAACATGAGTTGTCAGAATATAAACTACTGTTTGTGAAAATTGCATTTCCACGAAGGAATGACGGTAATCAAGTGAAACTTTGAGGATGTGTAGAGCAGGGTAGGACATGCCAATGATTAGAAGCGCAGAATCATTCGCCATGTCTAGACCCAGTAGCGCCTTCTGAACAGTCGAGTAAGGGGTATAAAGGGAGGGCTGTTTAGGACACACCAGTAGTGCATCGCGACAGTGAATTGTGAAACTGCTTCCACAGTTCGATTCGAGGCGGATTCCTTTGACCCTGAACCATGGAGATCCCAGGCTGGAGTGGGGCAATGGGTTGCTGATTGGCAACGTGTCGTGTTTTCGGACGAGCCCCGATTCAACTTGGACTACCATGATGGCCACATGCGCATTAGACGGTATTGTGCTGAGCTCCTTCTTCCAGCGTGCATTGCCGAGTGTCATATGAGACGAACGCCAAGTGTGATGGTGTGGGGCGATATTGGTTACCATTCACAACTTCGGCTGCTACGACTTGAGGGCAATCTCAACAGCGACCGCTGCATCAGGGAGGTTTTACAGGCAGAAGTCACACCCTTCCTTTAGAGCCCTCCTGGGGCTATATTACAGCAGGACAATTCCCGACCTCAAGTTGCAGGAATGTTGAAACCCCTTCGCAGCACAGCAGATACCGCTTCTTCCCTGGCCTGCACGTTCGACATACATGTTGCTTATTGAACATATCTGGGATATGGTCACTCTGCAACTGGCCCAACAAAGTCCTCCAGCAGTCAGTACGAATGATATGTGGACTCGCATACATACCGCCTGGCAAAGCAATTACCCAGGACACCATCCAACATCTTTTCGATTCAATGCCACGCCGTCCAGAAGCTCTTATTGCAGCTCGCGGAGGCTTCACAAGTTACTGGTTTGGGCTGGTAAAGTGGTTGTATTGTTCCGAAAATTAAATCACTCATGTACAGTCATGTCAGCAATGTGTGGTATAAAATTCATTTGAATCACATGGTTTCTTCTTAAGGCTGCAATTTTCACAAACAGAAGAGTATAAAATTTAAGCCCAAAACTAACATCTTAAAAATTGTATTTGAAAGGTTTGTGCACGTAAGCCTATATCCATAAACATCGTATTTTTTTTTCTACAGTTTTGGAATGCATAAAGCATGTATTCTACAGTTTATCAGATCCAGTGTCTCCATGGAAAAACTCAAAACCCTAATGCATCGTGCAATATTGTGTTTCCGGACCGGGTTCCAAAACAGTGTTTTTGTGACACTCCCAAATCGGTGTTTACGATGTTGTTTTATCATTCAATGAAACAAAATGCAAGCACATTAAAGGTACTAGAGAGCGTTGGTATCCAACCTTGTGACACAAGTCTGTGATATTGTGGCAACGAACGAGTTCCTAAAGATGTTCTAATGGTGCAGAAAAAAGCCCAAAAGAAAATGAAAAGGAACGAGAAGTTGAAGAGGACGATCCTGATAATCTTGCACATGGTTCAAGAATGTATTGATATCTAATGTTGCTGAAAATCCTTAACATATTTTATAAAACTATTTATTTCAAAAAACAGTGTTTAATTAAAGGGATGTTTTACAAAAAATGTATTTTTTGTATGTCTGCGTGGATATCTCTTTTTTTCTCAGAAACTATTCATTACATAACTTTCAAATTTTCTGGGTGTGTTTTTGCAGTAATACTACGTAAACTGACAGTTTCTCAGATAATTTTCTTCAGTATCTGTTGAGATACAGGTTTTTGTGTTGTAAAAAAATTTCATCAAGCTGTGATAATGATTCAAAGAATCCCCTCTTTTCAGTGTCGTAACTAACATGACGTCCGCAAGATTTACTTCTGCACCCAAGCACAGAAATTTCTCCTGTATTTTGAACAGAAGGGAAGATGTGTTTTTTGCTGTGTGTGCGGTGGAAGGCCAGGAAAATAAAGGGGATACAGAGCCCTGTATTTTTAACTTTTAAAGTTATTTTTGGAACAGAAGTACATAATGCAAGGTTATCAATCAGCTAATCAGGATTAACACGGTATGTAGACCGATGCATAAACAGGAATATACATTTTATCGCAAGAAGCGAATTCGGTGAAATATATATTGAATGTCTTAGGTTAATAACGTAAAAACTTTAGTGGTCGTCACTGGATATGGTTGCACACAAATAGATAATTCAGTGTTCTACACCGTGAGAATGCAATATGGATTTAAGTAGCTACAGGTATTTATTTGCATGTACGACAAAACTTGAGCAGTACAGGTCAGGAGAAATTGGTTGGTGTAGAAATACGATGTGTATGTATGTGATGTGTACAAATATACTATATGATATAGCTACTAATTATAGATATGATATGATACAGATTATATTTACGTGATTGCAATACAAATAGGGAAAAATATTTTATACGATAAGTGGCAATTTTCAAGTCTTTCTTTCTAGACTTCATTTCGGCGAACTCATTAAACACAGCATCGAGGTCCATTGTTTTGGCAAACATTGTTTTGGCAAGGCAAACGTCAAGTAATTTTGCTTCCTATACTTCCAACGGAAAAACTTTTGTACTCATTTCCTTCACAATTAGTGTGTTCCCAAGGATGAAAATTTGAACATCGATTAAAAGAGCTTCATATTATAATTTGGAATACTTAATATTTTCTAAAACATAACCAGAATTTTATTTAAAATCAATAGCTTTTCCTTTTGGTGGTGTTGAAACCAAAAAAAAAAAAAAAAAAAAAAAGCCGCCCCGGTGGCGCAGTGGTCTAAGGCGCTGGCCTCTGATCATTCGTCCGTAAGGGGTCCGGGTTCGAATCCCGTTCAGGCATGGATGTTGTGTTTGACTTACGGCACTGACTCTCTCCCTTCCCTGGAACCAGTGACCCTAAATTAGGGACGGGCGACTGCTTATAGCCCATTGAGTTGCTCTCGGTGGGTTAGTCGTGTTTATCTGTGCTCCTCAAGTTTTCGTTGGTGTGTTATTTCTCTTCGTTGTCAGTGTTCTATTTCGTGTGTGTGTTGTGTGTGAAGGTTCCGTGTTTCTTTTTATATGCCTGACGAGCTGGTAAGTGCTTATTTTGATTAGTTTACCTTATTTTTCTGCCTTGGCCAAGCTGGCTAAGAGCTGCTTTTCCTCGCCATTGCAAATGGCGGCTTCCGGGGAGAATGACGTCCTAACCCTTGTTACCGGAAATGATGATCTCCCGATAACAGCTTCTCTAAATACTACTACCAATGACGAGTCAATCTCGATAAACCACTCCTCCTTGCAGCCTTCTGTTGCTGCCTTACCATCGGATATCGCCTCTTCTTCCAAGTCTCCCAGCGGCGATACGATGTCTTCTCTGAAAGCTAATGATGAAGCCATGGATGTTTCGCACTCCATGCCGGAATCATATCCAAAGCAACGTACAACTACCCTCTCATATGCTGACGTAACCGCATCTAAGTCGGGACCTTCCCAGTCTTCTTTTTCTCCTGGACAATATGAGATGACGCATAATGCTGAAGTCATTGAGGTTGTCCTTAAAGAAGATACCCCTTCTGGGCTGAAATTCCTTCAAACTATGGAGAATGGTATTGTATTTCCGAGCCTGAGAAATACAAAACTTACTGCATATACTGCTGCTCTTCGAGAGATTGTTCCTGCATCAGCCATAACTCATGTGGGCAGGAAGCCTTACAAAGTAGTTGTTTACTTCTCTACTCCTGCCCATTCCCTACATGTACTGACCAAGGGCATCTCAATTGGTGATCGTCACATCCATGCCGAACCTGTTTCACAGAGTTCCGTTGTTGTAAGCTTCTCACCAGTTCCACCTGAGGTTTCAGATGATCTCTTGATTGCCGCTCTTCTTCCTTATGGCCGGATCATTGGAGGTGTAACTACCTACTCTTCGTTTCCAGAGGTGCCAGAAGATAGATACCTACTCGGGTTTCGCCGCAATGTTCGTGTGGTCTTCCCTTCAGAGGAGCACATGCTGCGTATTCCACCCACTTTACGTGTACGCTGTTGCACGCACATTAGAGAGATATTCATCACAGTAGGCTCCGTCTGTCCGAATTGTAAAGGCACGGAACATCCCCGCGCTCTATGCCCTCATAATGCGAACACTCTTTCCAAGTCAACAGCACGACCTTCTTCCTATTTGTCACGCCAATTGGCATCCTCTTCTGGTGCTAAAGACCAGCAACAGCAGACTTCCTCAAAAAGTAGTGATACAGTAGTTGGTCAACCGACGTCTACAAAAAGTAATGAGACAGCCGTTGGTCAACCGACGTCTACCAGAAGTAGTGAGACAGCCGTTGGTCAACCGACGTCTACCAGAAGTAGTGAGACAGCCGTTGGTCAACCTACGTCTACCAGAAGTAGTGAGGCAGCCGTTGGTCAACCGACGTCTACCAGAAGTAGTGAGACAGCCGTTGGTCAACCGACGTCTATGGGTAAACCCTCGACCTCGGGTGATGCATTGGCGCCCACTTTATCTCTTCAGTCAAAAGAGGCATCAATTGTTAATCCAAAGTCTCCTATAGAGATGGTTGATGACGATTCTCGTCATACTGCTACACCGACCGTTGAGGTTGTTTCTTCAGTTCCTTTTAAATTGCCGGAAGTTCCAATTCCGGTTACAGCACAAAGTCGTGGACGGGCGAAGCGACGTAGAACTTCACGCGCTCAGAATAAGAAGTTTAGAATTACAACTACCCTTAAGGCAGGACGTGATTGTTCTAGTAGTCAGATGCTCACGTCTGAAGGCTCTATGGAATCTGATACAGATGATGGAACAATTATACCGATCTCCTGTGAAAACTTTTTACATATTCTAGAGGCATCCTCTCTTCCACAGACACCTGTGTCTGGGGAGAAGGTGTATGCGTTCCTAATAAGTCCCCGTAGAGACAAGCTGTCTCGCAATTTTTTGGAAGGTTACTCCCACTGTCTGTCTGACACCATGAATCAAATGTTGGCGATACATTCTCATTTACGAACCGTTCCGGGCAGAGATCTGGGTGGTCCCTACTGGGCAAAGAAGTTCCGTAGCCGTCTCGCCAAGTTACAGAACGCAGCCGACAACATCCTCCAACCATCATCAGACTATTCTGTTCAAGACAGTCTCACTGAATAGTAGGGGTATGTGTACCCCTTTGGCGAATGCTTTAGTGTATGAAGACGTCCACCACCTCAAAGCAGATCTCCTACTTTTGCAAGAGACAAATTGTCTATCCACTTCACCCGTCCATCGCTGGAGGAGATGGGACTATCAGTTTCATCACGCGTATAGGCTCTCTCTTCGTGGAGGTTTAGCGATTGGTGTACATAATAGATTTCGTCAAGCACTCTCCTCTGTTAAAGTTCATAACCTGTGCCGAGACTTATTGCAGCGACTCACTTTCGTCCTAGATGGACAATGATATTTAGTTTTCAACATATATATTCCATGTTCATCTACACATCTAACGTTGTTATTTTCGTCGCTCCGCACTGCACTTCAGTCAGCATTACCAGCAGATCATGTGCTCATTGGAGGAGACTTTAACTGTACACTTCAACCAGAGCTCGATCGCGCTCCTTCGAGGATTGAACATCGTTCACGTCTTGTGGAGCAATTGCGATCATTAGTGTCTGATTTTGATTTACATGACGTGTTCCGACGATTGCATCCGACATCCATTTCACATACCTGGAGAGCGTCGTCTGCATCCTCCTCTCTTTCTGCCAGGCTGGATCGATTTTACGCTTCTGCTCCGTTATTGCCCATTACAACGGATTGTATGCACTCTCCTACAGCTTCATCGGATCATTGTGCCATCACTATCTCCTGTAGCTCTTCATCTCGTATGCATGTTAGACCTCGGTCATGGACACTGGACACTTCTCTCCTAGCTGATGAGAATATGTGCAGCGAGATCAGAGATCTTCTTGATCATATGCGAGAGGGCCTGTCCACTGCACCTTGTGCCATCAATTACTGGCTCGAGGTAAAATCTTACCTAATTTATCTTCTCAGACGTCATTCCTTCTCCGAAGGCACGACGCGCTCCATGGAAGAGCAAAATCTCCGAAACATCCTGTTACAGCTTGGTGCGAGTCATCCCATGTATACAGCTTACCAAGCGGATCTTAGAGCACTTCTTGAGCCTCGTGCACGTCAGGTAATTCTTCGTCTCCGTCTACAACATCTATCACCAGAGGACTGCTCCTTTGAGTTTCTATCCGCGTTAGAAGAAAAACGCCGCTCGTCGCATCAGCTTCGACTACTTCGGCGGCCTGATGGTGAAATCATCTCTGATCCGGATGCAGTTTGCTCTCAGGTTCGTCGATATTTTACTATCAAATACAGTGAAACTCCTCAGCCTTCTGTTTCTGCTTCTGCTACTTTACTCTTTGCTCTTCCCCAAGTTCCTTCCAATCTCTCTGATTCCCTTTTACAACCTATTTCGCAGACTGAACTTCGGACCATTCCTGCCTCTCTAAATTCCCGTGCTGTCCCAGGTCCAGATGGCCTTCCGCTCCTTTTCTACCGTACTTTTCTCCCTTCGTTGCTTCCATTTCTTCTCGCCGCTTTCAATGCTGCTCTTTCTTCCTCTTCTCTTCCGAGGGGTTTCACAGAGGCTCATATGGTGTTATTCCCCAAGAAAGGCGATCTGCTTGACTTGGGAAACTGGCGTCCTATCTCGCTACTAAACATTGACTATAAACTCTTCACTAAACTCCTTTCCAGTCGACTCAACCAAGTTCTTCCATTTCTTCTTTCTCCCGACCAGACCTACACGGTTCCTGGTCGGTCCATCACTTCTAATCTCAATCTCCTTCGAGATCTCCTACATCTGGCTCGTACTAACTCTGAACCACTTGCCCTCTTTAATCTTGACCAAAGAGCTGCTTTCGACAATATCTCACATTCGTATCTTTCTGCTGTTCTTATTGCTTTCGGCTTTCCTTTTGCTTTTGTTACCTCTATTCTTGCCCTTTATCAGGACGCTGCTTTCCATGTCAAGACGGCCGCCTTCTTGACTGCACCTATTCCTTTTCGGCGAGGCATTCGGCAGGGTTGCCCACTTTCTGGGCAGCTCTTTGCCATTGCTTTTGAGCCGTTTCTTCGGTCTGTCCATCGAGCCTTTATAGATGCACTGCCACCGCCTACTGCAAGTACTAGGCACTTTTCTGTGACATACTCTGCATATGCCGATGACGCGACCTTTTGTGTAAGGACAGACGCTCAATTCGACATCTTGCTCCAGATTTACGATCAATATTCTTCATGTTCAGCGGCATCACTTAATACATCCAAGAGTGCAGGTCTATGGAGCGGAGCGTGGGCCTCTAGGACTGACACCCCGTGGGGCGCCTCGTGGACTGCTTCATCCCAGAAATTCCTTGGGGTCCATCTCGGAGTCCGTCTTTCTGCTCAAAATGAAACATGCAATGCTCTCAGAACACGCCTTACTCGAACTGCTGCCTTCTGGCGAGGTTCCCAGTTTTGTACTTCTTACTTCTCAAGAGCTAGAATAGCTCAGACTTATATTCTTTCACCATGCCTATATGCATGGTCAGCTGAACGTATGCCCATTTATCACCTCAATGAAATCACTCGAATCATCTCAACGATAATATGGAACAGGTACCATTGGATCCAGGTCTCCACTCTCTGTCGTCGAGTCACTGATGGAGGTATTTCACTGCTGGAAGTTCGCACCTACTATAAAGCACATAAATTGGTTTCTTTCCTGCGGCTACTAAGTGCACCAGAGTCGCCAGTTACGCTCGTTAGAGATGTCATGATATCGCCTAGGAATTCCCGAATCACTTTCATCATGTATCTTCTAATGGATCAATCTCCTTTTTTTCCATTCTAAACTTTCCCCTTTCTACAAAGAGGTCCTTTCCTTTCTCCGTTCTCTACCCCTCTCCCGTGCTCCACCGGCTTCCACCACTGAACTATTAGCTGAGCCCCTGTTCTTTTCTTCCATTCTTCATCCCCCTAATGCTCCCTACTTTACTGACCTTTCCTGGCTCCCCGCCGGAATAGTATCTGTTCAGGATCTAATTTCTCCAGATCTTTCTTGGAAACCCTTCTCTGATCTTTCCCCCTCCTCCCCCCACCTCTTCCTCTCTTTCGCTGTATGATTCCTTCCGTTCTTCAATCATTACCCTCTTCCCTAACCTTGCCTCTCAAGCTGGGTTAACTCTTGTTCCCTCTGCCTCTCTTCCTCTTCCCTTTTTCCTTTCCGTTCGGGGCTCATCACTTATTCTCTCCAGTTTTTCTATCTCGTCTCTTTACCGTTGTCTCATTGATCCACTGTATGCTACACCATTGATGATTCCAGATGTTCCGAATGTCGCCCTTTCACAAGTGTGGTCCATGTCTAATTCGCCACTATCTGTTCCAGCAGAAAGAAATATCCAATGGTTGTTTCTTCATCGGCGGTTACCAGTTCCTACCAAATTATTCAGGATGACGCTTGTGGATTCGCCTAACTGCATGTTTTGCTCTACGATTGCGGATGTAGATCATGTATATCAACATTGCACAGTGCTTCTTCCCTTGTTACATCTGACCTTCACTACTGCACAGTGCCTTAGTACTACTGATCTCTCTTTCTCAGCCTATAGCACGCTACTTAGTTCCAGTACTCTGCCTATTCCTATATCAGAGTCATGTGCTTATGTTTTCATATTAGCAAAACATGTGATTTTTTGCTACTATCAACAGCTTCGTTCTACCCCTATACAGCCTACCATCTTTCAGGCGGGAGCTGCCATGTGCAGTCAGTTCCGAAACAGACTGATTTCACGCTTGAGGCTTGCTTTCACTGTTGCTAAGGCTGCGAATCGAATCCCACACTTTATGTCAGTGTGGTCACCTTTTCGTCAATGGTTTTCTGGTCCATCAGAAGACCTTAGACTATTGTTCTGACTTCTGTGAATTTGTTTAGACTAACTAAAGTATAGTTTTGTGATTAACGTGTTCTTAGGTGCCCTCTTCATCATTGCTGCCCAATGTTACTGCGCGTCTGCATGTTTCTCACCAACAAGGTCCTGTAGGTGAGGGTTTTTTTTTTTTTTTTTTTTTACACCACAGGCACTTAGATAAAGTTTAAAGTTTTATGTTCAACGCTTTCCTTATGTCTGCCGGGCTTTATAATTTCTGGTTTATGCTCACGGTGCTCAGCAAATGCTTGTTAATGTTTAAATTTAATTATTAATTTTGCACAGTGGGGTTTTTGATCATGTTACATGTACATAAAGGTATATGATCAGTCAAATACACAATGTTCAGCGAGGTTTAGCACTTTTGTTGTACAAAGAATAATTGTTCCTCGTTAAGATATTTGTACTATACCTGAAGTATAGTTGCTATGCCAAAAGCTCAGTTTTGTATATACTAATGTACTTTCCTAATTGCACTGTAAAATTTATGTTCGGCACATTTCGCATGTTGGGTCAAGATTAGATGTCTTAAGTTTTATGCTCATGGTGCGGAGCAAACGTTTTGATAGTATTTCAATTATATGTTAATGTTACACAGTGTGGTTTTTCTCATGTCACATGTGCCTACCAGGAAATAATCAGTCTTTTACATAATGTTCTGCGCTGTATTGCACATTTGCTGTACAAAGAGTCAGTTTCATATTTTCATTATTTGTATTGTACCCAAAGTATAAATTTTCTGTAAAACGCAAGTTCTGTTTGTACTAATATACTTTACTCTTTGCACTGTGAAATTTACAGTTGTACCATGGAATTGTAATTCTTTATTAGTGTCTTCCCTATGCCGTTGCACCTTGTGTACATATGTTGTAGTTCATTACAAGTTAATCTATAGTATTGTGATTGAGGCACTTGTTTAAGCCTAAGTAATAGTTCTTTTTATAATTTGACAGTGTTTCACAATAGAGATATTGCATTCAATTTGTATAGAGTTCACACCATCATTGTAATTAGTTTATTTATTCGCTTATCTTTCAGATACTGAAAAGTATAAACCTTCTGCTCTTTTCTTCTTTTTTCAAGATTGCTCAAAATATACATGTTAGTTTTTGCACTGTAAAATTTATAGTTATACCTTGTACTGGTGTTCACCTATTAGAGATGGCACTCTGCTGATGCACATTGCGAACATATGTTGTACATAGAATAAGTCAATCCTTCAGTCCAGTATTGTCAGTATTATGAATTTGCTTACATTGTATATAGTGCATCCACATAGTGTAAATATCTCATCGTCATTGTAAATAGGTCATCTACTTGTTTATCTTTTGGTAACTGTTAAGCACAGGCCATCTGTATCTTCCTGTCCATGTTTGCTCCAAATAAATATTGTTGAAGCTCACGGTGGTCGTTAAACCTCCAATCAAAAAAAAAAAAAAAAAAAGAAAGAAACCAAAAAAAAAAGATGGCGCGACATGTACTTTGGTGACGTCAGTAGACAAACAAATGTTGGATTTGCGTATTTATGGTTATGTTTTAGAAAATATTAAGAATTCCGAGTTATAAAATGAAGCTATTTTAATCGATGTTCAAATTTTCATCTTTGGGAAAGCATTAATTATGAAGAAAATGTGTACAGAAGTTTGCCCATTGGAAGCACAGGAAGCAAAATCACTAGACGTCTACTTTAACAGTGACAATCCTCCCTGCAGTCTTGTGACAATGTACTTCTCAGACAGCTTTTGATAAGTTGTAATTTGGAAAATGATCTCTCTGCAGATGCTACTGTGACTGGTTGTGTTAATAAAAACATTAAAGCTGTTAACAGGTTAGTACAACTACTGACAGTTGTAGGATTTTTTACAACGAATGATAATCGGATTTTCTACAAGGATTGAATTTCCAAAATGGTCGTTTCCTCAGCTATGCCGTAGTAGAGTGCCGTTCGAAAACCTACCAGGGTTCCCCTGCTAACTTGTTTTCAGATCACTTGGGTATATGTTTGCTAATCGGTTTGTATACATCACAAGATCTTCATCCGAAGCTCCTACCAAGATAGAAGGCATAAGAATCCAAATCTGTCTGCTACAGCACGCATTCTCTCAAACCTGTTATTAAGTTGGGTAATCAAAATATCAAGCATTGCGTAAAAGTGAAACGACATACAGTATATTTAGGCAATGCTAAATATATCTTAAAAGGAAACATGAATCTTTGGGTTAATTACTTGTTTGCTTGTTTTTGTGCGCGTTATTTTTTTTTCATAAAACTATAACTGGCAGCTGCAGTACGCTTCTTCGTTGCCTACGGAGGCTGCGGAGGTGGTAGTTAAGCCACTGACTCTTTTTTTGCATATATGTTTCTATAAAAATGTAAATTTATATTGAAAGGTTCATTCAATAACCATACCAAATTTCAAGTATCTGTCTTCAATAGGTACTGAGAAAAAGGTACATAAAATTATAATTTTAACTTGGCCCCAATAGGCACTTCTGTCTCCCATCCACCATTCTTGGGAATGCATTCATTCTTGGGAATCCATCTCTACCTTGTATTTCCAATGAGCAAACTTCTGTAGTCATTTTCTTCACAATTAATGCGTTCCCAAGGATGAAAATTTAAACATCGATTAAAATAACTTCATATTATAGCCTAGTATACTTAATATTGTCTTAAACGTAACCATAATGATATTAAAAATCAGTAACTTTTCCATTGGTGGTGTTGAGACCAAAAAATAGGTGGCGCGACCTGTACATTGATGACGTCAGTAGAAACAAATATTGGATTGCTTAATTATAAATTTTAGAAAATATTAAGTATATTAGGCTATAATATGAAGTTATTTTTATCGATGTTCAAATTTTCATCCTAGGGAACGCATTAATTGTGAAGAAAATGACTACAGAAGTTTGCCCATCGGAAAAACAAGGAAAAGATTTTAGGTGAATCCACCTTAATTAAGGTGGTTCCAACTAAAATCTCTGTCTTATGTTTTCAATAGTAAAGCTTCTTTTCATATTTTCTTCGTAATTAATGCATTCCCAAGAATAAAAATTTGCACATCGATAAAACCAACTTTAAGTTATAGCATGGAATACCTAATACTTACTAAAACATAACCATAGTTAAGCAATGCAACATTTGTTTGTCTACTGACGTGATCAATATATAGGTCGCGTCATCTGTTAACAGGTCTAACATTATTCAAAGAAAAATGATTGATTTTTAATATAATTATGGTTATGCTTTTGCAAGTATTAAGTATCCCATGCCATAACTTAAAGTTACTTTTATCGTTGTGCAAATTTTCATCCATAGGAATACATTAATTGCGAAGAAAATATGTAAAGAAGTTTCACCATTGGAAACATAAGGCAGAGATTTTAAGTGAAACTACCTTAAATGCATTTTATTTAACTAAGAGTTTATTTCTGGCGATAGATGGCTGTAGCTGTATCTATGATTCTCCTCATAGAATCAACGCCGTTTCACGGTTCTTCAGATTTAAGTAAGCAGAGCTTAAGGTGGTTCCACCTAAAATCTCTGCCTTATGTTTTCAATGGTAAAACTTCTTTACATATTTTCTTCGCAATTAATGCATTCCTATGGATGAAAATTTGCACAACGATAAAATTTACTTTAAGTTATGGCATGGGATACTTAATACTTGCTAAAACATAATCATAACTAGGCAATCCAACATTTGTTTGTCTACTGACGTCATCAATGTACAGATCGCGCCATCTATTAACAGGTCTGAACATTACTCAAAGAAATATGATTGATTTTTAATATAATTATGGTTATGTTTTAGCAAGTATTAAGTATCCCATGCTATAACTTAAAGTTACTTTTATCGTTGTGCAAATTTTCATCCATGGGAAAGCGTTAATTGCGAACAAAATAAAGAAGTTTTACCATTGGAGATTTTAGGTTGAACCACCTGGGATAAAGGGAAAAAAATATTTTTTGAGAATCCCAAGGAAAGCATGTTCAAACTGATAAAAACAATAACACGGTGAAAATTATTTTAGTAGCGTTCGCTTACGGAGGCTTTTCGTGAGAGATGATTTAGCGCTGTGTCTTAAGAAGCAACTTCTAATAAAACAGAGTTGGGTTTACAGCTAGCTATTCACGGATCGCTGCTGTTTCATTAGAACGCAGTTGCTTTATTTGCGGAGCGATGGTCACGTGATCGCCAGCGTCTGTATGAATTTCTTTGGTGAAAACTTGGATTTCGTATTCAGCCTTCGTTCTTTATGGTAGAGCCCTTCCTGTACTTTATCTGTATCGCTTGTCACCCTCCCCCTACCCGCGCACTATTTCGCTTTGTCTTGAAGTGAAGTGCTTCCGCCGTATTAGCATGCAGATATTCCATTCTCGTAATAAGATGAGTTTTCTCTGTGGCTGAAGCCATATCGGTGTTTTATTCGAAAACGTTCTTCGCCCATACCTTTATCTTCGAGGTGCAGAGTGAGTCGTAATCCTTTGTTTGAGACTCCATCTCGGCGGGAATGCCCTACGCTGACAGCAGATGGGTTTATGGATTCCCAAGTCGACACTGCTTCCCTGCAAAAAGAAAAAAGAACCCCGTCCACCAGAGAATTCCGCTTCGGTGGAGTTTCGTCGAAGTAATCGAGCGAATGTCAAAGAAATATGGATGTATAAAGTAAGTTCGCGGAGGCGAAAGCAACCTTTTAGTGTAAAATAAACAACAAGAAACTTTCTTACCCACCGACGTAAAAAATTAACTTTGGAAATCGATACGACAACGATACGACTTTATCTTTATCCAGCTACTTTTGAAGTCACATTAATTACAACTCTTTCTGAGGAAGAGAGATTTTTTATTGATCTCTGCTGAGCATTTTTTCCCTTGCGGCTAGATTAAGAACGGAACTTTAACAAGAAACATGCCAAAGTTGTAATATCTTTGGACAAAACAAAAGCAAAAAAAAAGAATCTCGAATTTAGAATGATCACAGTACTTCGAAAAAATTTGAAATCCCAAAGTAAATTTGATGACAAAAGATGTGACGTGTCATCAGATAAAAAAAATTACTTAACTGCTACTTAACAAAGATAAATCTATTTAAAAATGAAAAACTGGACATGCTTTAACCTTCCTGAAATCTTCAAGAAAATGTTATGTCAAAAGATGTGACGCGTCATCAGATAAAAAAACTAACTGCTACTTAACAAAGAGTAATCTGGAAAATGTGAATCCGTTTATTGGTGTAAATATGACATGGATGTTAAGTCAGATAATATCCGAAAACTTGAAAATTTCTTCGTCCTGTAGCGGGAACCCACGTCTCCCGGATAGCATCCGAGTATATTAACCACTACACCACCCAGAACGACCAAATCTCAAGTCCCCGATTAATTTGAATATAACCATCACAGGAGTCGCTAGTCGAAACGACCGGCATTCATATACACTATATTGACAAAAGTCACCGGACACCTAGAAGAGAAACACAACAGGCCGCCCCGGTGGCGCAGTAGTCTAAGCGATGGCCTCTGATCATTTGTTCGAAAGGGGTCCGGGTTCGAATCCCGGTGAGGCATGGATGTTGTGTTTGTCTTACCACACTGACTCTCTACCTTTCCTGGAGCCAGTGACCCTAAATTAGGGACGGGCGACTGCTTATAGCCCATTGAGTTGCTCATGGTGTTCATTATACCTCCAACAAAATTAAAAAAAACATACACACACAACAGAGCATATATCCACATACATTAGTTCGGTGTCGGTCCACCTTTGGCCTTAATGCATGCACTTGCTCATGGTGGTCGAGTTGCTCATGGTGGTCGAGTTGCTCATGGTGGTCGAGTTGCTCATGGTGGTCATTATTCCTCCAATAAACACACACACACACACACACACACACACACACACACACACAACAGAGCATATATTGACATACAGTGTCGATCCACCTTTGGTCTTAATGCATGCACTGACCCTTCGAGACGTGCTTTCGACAAGGTTTTGGAACTCAGCGATAGGTATGCGCTTCCATTCAGTACATAATGATGCCGCTAATTGTTGCTTAGTAGTAGGCCTTGGTTCCAAACTTCTTATGCGGCGCTCTAATTCATCCCATAGGTGGTCTATGAGATTAAGATCAGGGCTCTGTGCTGGCCAGTTCACACAAGATACGGAATTATCGTCAAACCACGCAGTAACAATCCTTGCTTTATAGCTAGTTGCATTTTCCTGCTAGTACCAACAAGGCATAGTATTGCACCAGAGATGGTAGGACATAATTGTCCAGTATATCGAGGTAGACGAGCTGGTTAACAGGTTTGTCCACGATAAAAATGGGCCGGGACCATACTACGGAAAACACCCCCACACGAGTGCGCTGCCAGCTCGAAACTTGACCGTAGGAACACTACACTGTGGTAAATAGCGTTCCCCCGGCTGCCGCCATACCCACACACGGCCATCAGACTTATGGATCGTGTATCTGGATTCATCAGTCCATAGGACCTGTTTCCATTGATCTACGGTCCACGATAAATGTTCTTTACACCATGCTAAACGACGAGTAGCATTCAGAGTGGAGATGAAAGGCTTATGAGCAGCCGCACGACCACGGTAATCCATGAAGTTCTCTGCGAATGGTACGTGTAAATACCAAGGTTCCAGCATTTTTACTCACCTGTACACTGAGGTCTTGTGCACTGAGGTCTTGTACTCACCTGTACACTGAGGTCTTGTACATACCGAGGTTCCAGCATTTTACTCACCTGTACACTGAGTTCTCCGTCGATAAGCTGTAACGACTCTTCTGAGGCTTCTCTTTTGTTCTGCCGGAACGTTTTGCTGCTTCAGGCACGCCATGTGTCTTCCACTTATTCAGCACATCCCAAACAGTTGACTTGGGTATGCTTAAATGCCTCTCGGTTTATCTTATGGACAACCCACCAATATAACATCCAACAATCTTTCCTTTCTCAAAGTCAGTTCTCTCCCGCCGCGACATTTTCACTCAACCTCACAGTGCGATATGTTCGTGGTCAGCTGCATACTTATTTTTATACCGTTTGCAGCTGAATAGCGCATCTTAACAAGCAGCGGATCGATTCATTTGCTTTCGAAGGGTGTCCGGTGACTTTTGTCAATACAGTGCATATAGCGAATCTAGAGGTTTAGAATCCATTCCCGTAATTGCCCGGAGGTGCAGAATATCAATGAATGAAATACGGGATTACACCATTGTTTTCGGAAATTTTCAAGTTTTCGGATGTTATCCGACTTAACATCCATGTCATATTTATTAATACACCAATAAACGGATTCACATCTTCCAAATTTGTATTGCACAACGGGGTAATCCCGTATTTCATTCCTTGATATTTCATTCATTAAAGAGAAATCTATTTAGAAAAATGAAATCCTTGGACATGTTTTAGCTTATGTTTTCATAAAAAGGAAAAAAATATTTTACTAATCTATTGTTCTGAAAAAATTCTAACACAAAATAAAACAAGAAATACAATGCAAATTTGGAAGATGTGAATCCGTTAATTGGTGTAAATATGACATGGATGTTAAGTCAGATAATATCCGAAAATTCAAAATGTCGTCGTCTTGCAGCTGGAGCTCACGTCTCCCGAATAGCGCCCGAGTATGCTAACCACTACACCACCCACAACGACCAAGTTTCAAGTTTCCGCTTAATTTGAATAATTCGACGAAATTTTCAAGTATTAGAAAATTATCTGACTTAAAATCCATGTCATATTTACACCAATTAACGGATTCACATCTTCCAGATTTGTATTGTACAATGGTGTAATCCCGTATTTTATTCATTCAAACAAGAAAGGTGACACCGAATTTTCGGGTGTAACGAGCACGTCTTCTGAATCCGTTCTGAAGCGAATTAAATTTATCCAAGCTATTCAAAATCAATGGAACCTGTATGGAAAACAGTAGTATCTGACAGTAGAAAGAAGTTTTTCAATCGGGTTTTTAATCCAGCAGATATTGCTTTAAACGGAATCGTGAAGTTACGCCCTCTGGTTGCAGACTTGTGCGTTAACAAAAATTTGAAATTATATGAGAAACATTTCGCTGCGGAAACGCTCTCTAACAAAGAAAGAATGTTTCAGATCGGACACTTAGGAGCAGATATATCGACAAATATAAGACATGCATCTACGCCCCCTGGTGGGGAAAAAGATGCATTATTTTAAGAAGAAAAGTATTCTCAAATGGTTTTTCGATGTCAGCGGTATTGGTCCCGGAAATAATTTTTTCAGTCGAGTTTTCAGGAGCTCAGATTTTTTCCTGCAAAATTCATCAGAAGCAGAAACTAACCCTTATGCCCCCTGGTGGCCAAACCGTTCATTAATAAATATTAGAAATTAGATGAAAAACGTTTCCTATCAGGAGTTTATGCGATACAGGAAGAATTTTTTAAATCGGAGTTTTAGCAACAGCAATATTGGGGAAAACGCGCTTTACCTTTTACTCCCCTTAGCGGAAAGTCTATGAATTACTTGAAAAATTTTAAATTGTATGAAAATAAATTCGGAACAGAAACGCTATCCTACAAAAAAGGAATTTTTCAAATCGGACTCTTAGAAGAGAGATATTGACAAAAATAAGATATACATCTACGCAGCCTGGCGAAGAAACCATGCATTATTTTAAGAAGAAAATATTCTGAAAAGGTTTATCGACGTTAGTAGTATCGGGCCACAAAAGTTTTTTTTTTCAATCGAGATTTTAGAAGCTTAGATTTTGCTGCAAAAACATCAGACGCAGAAATTAGCACTTACTCCGCCTAGTGGCCAAACCATTCTCTACCGAAAATTAGAAATTACATGCAAAAGGTTTCCAATTAGGTGCTGTATCTGCTGAAGAAAAAATTTCGAATCGGAGTTTTAGAAGTAGAGATATCAGGGAAAACGCATTTAACTTTTACGCCTCCCAGCGGAAAATCTATGCACAATTTGAAAAAATGACTATACTTAAAATACCCTTCGACATGAATGGAATCGAAAGGTAAAAGAATTTTTTAAATTGGATGTTTAGTAACAAATATATGGAATAAAATGTATTTTGAAATCGATATCATCTGCATTTGTGCCCTCTAGAGGCGAAATTGTGCATCGTAAGAAAAAAACGAAATAAAGATCATCATTTGCACATTTCAGGCTTAATAATGCAAAAAGAATTTTGAAATCGGACTACTACTCACAGAGATATGGTTTCTACAGGCGAAAGGGCGGATGGGCAAACCGATAACATAAGAACGATCTATTTTTACAGAAGACGTGCGAAAAAGCACATCTGTGACGTACCATTCAGGTGATGCATAAATCAAAGTGGCAGACTGCAGCGATGAGCCTTGCCGGAATAGTGCAGTTGGGAGAATAAATATCCCGCTCCGAATTAGGAAGATGTGGATTTGAATCTCACCACCGCCAGAGAAAGGTATTTAAAAAATCGTCTGGAGCACTAGCAAGCCTTAGTCCTCGATTCGTGATGTCACCATCCTGGTCATAACAAACCCTGCCGTGACTGCAATCTTAGCTATAGCAGCGAGGTTACAGCGAGACAATATCAGGATTCTAATTTTTCGTAACTTCATAATATCGACAGAAAAAAGTTGTAAATTTCGGTGAATGCAAAACATTTAGTAAAAATCAAAACGCAAACATTTTATGAGCCATGGGACCGATGAATTCAGTGATAATTTATCTACAAGCTAATTCAGATATAAAATATTTACCTTTTTCTTTTTACATCAATTGGTTTTTGCAATTCACCGGTATTACCGTAGAAACCACACATTTTAAAAAATAAATTATATTCTGTATAATCCAAATAAGTTCATGAGAAAAACAAGTTAGTAAAATTATGCAATGCATTGATTATGATATGCTTTCCAACATACCAGAAATCTTTACTCAAGTTATTATTCAAGTTATGAGGATAATGGCTGTGGAATAAATCTCGCTCCTGTGCCCTGACCTTGGATCCCATTTCGATGATATTCAACAGAACCAGTTCAGTATACCCTGAAACAACATGATAAAGTTTTGTCGCAATCGAAACATTTTTACCCAAGTTATGACGCATAGGGGCAGTGGAATGGGTCCCTCTCCTATGTCCTGACCTTTGAACCCCATTTCGTACATTTTCAACAGGGTTCGTGCCGAGGTGGTTTCCCACCACATACTAAAGTTTCATCGAAATCGAACCATTTTTACGCAAGTTAGACGCATAAGGGCCAATGGAATGGATCCTGCTCCTATGTCCTGACCTTTGATCCCATTTTGCCTACTTTTAATAGGATTCATGACATGTACTAAAATTTCATCGAAATCGAACCATTTTTACGCACGTTATGTAGCATAATGGCAATGGAATCGATCCCGCTCCTATGTCTTGAACTTTGGCCGCAGTTCGCACATTTCCAATCGGGTTCGTCCGCAGGTGGTTCCCTACCACATACTAAACTTTCAACGAAATCGAACCATTTTTACGTGAGTTATCGTGCGGGCAGACAGACAGACGGACAAAGCTGGAGCATATATGCTTCTTCAACCTATGGTTAGAAAGCGTAAGAAAAGGCGAAACTCAAAAACTTTATGTGGTAAGTTAATAAGGAGCATTCCATGCATTACATTAAAATTGCCGTTATTGATATGATTATTCCATATTCTTTGAGCAACACAGTATGCGACTGATACATGCTAGTAATTTTTTTTATTTCAGCATGACGTCGGGGAAGTGCACATATAAAAATTTCATACAAAATAAGAAAACAGCACTGGATAAAAACAAGTTAGTAGAATCATGCAATGCATTGATTATGATACGCTTTCCGACATACCAGAAATCATTACTCAAGTTATGAAGTTAATGGCTGTGGAATAAATCTCGCTCCTGTGCCCTGACCTTTGTCCCCATTTTGATGATATTCAATAGAACCGGTTCAGTATACCTCCGGAACAACATGATAAAGTTTTGTCGCAATGAAGCATTTTTACATACGTTATGACGCATAAGGGCTATGGAATAGATCCCGCTCCTATGTGACCTTTGACCCCATTTCGCCCATTTTCAATAGGGCTCGTCCTTAGTAGTCCCCTACTACATATTAAAATTTCATCCAAATCGAACCATTTTTACGCAAGTTGTGACGTATAAGGGCAATGGAACGGATCCCACTCCCATGTCCTCACCTTTGACCCTATTTCGCCCATTTTCATTAAGGTTCGTCCTCAGGTGATCCCCTGCCATATACTAAAATTTCATCAAATTCGAATCATTGTTACGCGAGTTATCGTGCTGATAAACAGACGGACACACGGACGGACAAAGCTGGAGCAAATACACTTCTTCAACTTACGGTTGGAAAGCGTAAAAAAGCAACCCATAATGATTAATGAAATGTTGCATAAGCCTAGTGTCTCATGAAACGCTGCTTAAGCCTAATTATATATGAAAAGTTTATTAAACCTGCTTAGCTCCGCGATAACTACACTGGCGGAAAGTGAAAAAGAACACCAAGAAGGAATTGGCGGACGATCATGAAATTCGCATATGTTAATGGGGTCGAGTTTACGTAGGTGTGATGTTAATTTCGGGACCAACCGGTGAGCGCTTACGCCACAGCACGGCATAATATGCAAATTATCGTCGGTGGTATTTAAGGAGTACGGCGAAGTGAATGTAATCAGTCGTCGGTGTACGGACACGTGCGAAGACCCTGAAGGAGCTGCAATGCCTGGACATGGAATACGTGTACGATTTCAGCAGTTATCGGACTTTGAGCGAGGTCGTCTAGTCGGACTCCGCGAGGCCGGGTGGTCGTATCGTCGTATTGCGGAGCGAATTAGACGGGAAGTATCGGTGGTGGTACGATGGTGGCGTAGATGGTCCGAGGAACAATCCCACACGAGAAGACGTGGAACCGGGAGTCACAGATGGACTAATGAGCGGTCCGATCGACTCATAAGAAGAGCGGCGTTGTCAAGCAGAACATCCACTGCGACGCAAATCCGAGCTGCCGTTGCACCTGAGGTGACTGTGCGAACAATCCGCAACCGTCTACTGGATGAAGGACTACGTGCACGTGTGCCTCTGGCGTGTGTACCTCTGACTCCAGCCCACCGTCAGGAACGGCTGCTGTGGTGTCGCCAACGTCTGCACTGGAGAACGCAATGGCGATCTGTCGTGTTCAGCGATGAAAGCAGATTCTGCTTGGGAGCCTCCGATGGCCGTATGCGTGTTCGCAGACGCACAGGGGAGCGTCTCCACCCTTCTTGCATCCGCCAGCGACACACAGGGCCTTCACCTGGTCTCCTGGTGTGGGGAGCGATCAGCTATTACTCCCGTACACAACTAGTGTTTGTACCGGGTACGTTAAACAGCACCTCCTACATCAACAACATCATTCAGCCCGCTGTTGTGCCATTTGTAAGGTCGGTCCATCGTGGTGTTTTCCAGCAAGATAACGCACGCCCACACACGGCACGTGCAACGCGACATGCACTTCAGGGTGTGAGACAACTTCCATGGCCTGCACTTTCACCGGATTTGTCCCCCATTGAGCACGTGTGGGATTTTATGGGACAACGACTTTTCCGGTCTCGACGGCCAGCCACGACCATTCCTGATTTACGCGTCCAGGTTGAGGATGCTTGGAGTAGTTCAGTTGGGAGAACATTCCGCTCCGGAGTAGAAAGACTGGGTACAAATCTCACCTCCGGCAAAAGAGCTTCTAGCTATACATCATTGTGCCTCCCAACAGGAATATTGTGCCACAAGAAAACGCAGGAAAAACGTGGAAATTCGCGAGCATGTTGACCGATGTTAGAGTCAAAACCAATTTTTTGAATCGTCACCATATCTGTACCTTTTTCTCTTAAAGGTACAGATATGGTGACGAACATAAATATTTCACACCACCAAAGGAAAAAAACAAGTATGCTGTAAAAACAGGAAATATCAGGTATGCTTGTCCCTAACCGATTCAAAAATAATTCTTCTAATCTGACTTCTGAAACGTGAATGTGTCCATAGTTATAGACATGCGGATAGAAACAAAGACAGAAAACAATGACTCAACCTACGCAAGTCATTTTTTTCTCACACATGTATGGTAAAAGACTTATTCGGAATCTTGGAACTTGCCTGATTCTTAAAGATTATTTACCACCACTTTACGGGAAACTCGACTGGGTTACTTCTACTTCAATTTTTAAAAAATTCTTCTTTGTACTCGCTACGTCACAGGAAGTTTGAGTCCATTAGGGATTTATACACCTTCCCAGACGGGAGCAGGCGAATTCATCGAAAACGAATTTATCGAACGAGCAATTTACCGAAAGGCGACTTTTTCGAAAAAAATGAAACGAATTAATTGAAATGGAGTTTAAGACAACTGGCCACTAAACAGTTGGCCAACCGGACAAGTGCAGATACCCACTTTAGGGGCCGTATAAAAATTACAGTTTCTAGGTTTCAGATGTGCGCAAAAGCCTATGGATTAATATTTAATGCCTTAGTAAGAGGGCAACAATACTAGTTTTTGTGTCTAAACCTTATGAATCTGAGCACGACACAATATATTTATAACGTTTACATAATAAATCAAACTAATAATGCTGCGCTTTTACTTAAGTATCAAATATTAGCAAGCAGGCCTAGGCTTTTTAGCAATTTTCCCCCCGTCGTGCTCATATTCATATAAGGTTTAGGTACCAAGTCATCAAGTTAGTATTATTGCATTTTCGCTTAGGCTTTAAATATAAACAAATAAGCCTAAGCCTAGACCTTTTTAACAGTTTTTATTTGATTGTGCTCATATTCATAAGGTTTAGACACAAGGTCTAGTTAGTATTATTGCGCTTTTACTTAGGCTTTAAATATTAATACCTTGGCACAGCCCTAGGTCTTTTTAACAGTTTTTATTTGATTGTGCTCATATTCATAAGGTTTAGACACAAGGTCTAGTTAGTATTATTGCGCTTTTACTTAGACATTAAATATTAATACCTAGGCCTAGGACTAGGCCTTTTCAACAGTTTTTATTCCATCGTGTTCATATTCATAAGGTGTAAACACCAAATCAAGTTAGTATTATTGCGCGTTTACTTAGGCATTCAATATTAATACCTTGGCCTAGGCCTTTTTAACAGTTTTTATTCCATCGTGTTCATATTTATAAGATTTACACACCAAGTCAAGTTGGTATTATTGCGCTTTTACTTAGACATTAAATATTAATATCTTGGCATAGGCCTAGGCCTTTTTAACAATTTTTATTCCATCGTGTTCATATTTATGAGATTTACACACCAAGTCAGGTTGGTATTATTGCGCTTTTACTTAGACATTAAATATTAATACCTTGGCCTAGGACTATGCCTTTTTAACAGTTTTTATTCCATCGTGTTCTTATTCAAAAGGTTTAGACACCAAGTCAATTTAGTATTATTGTATTTTTACTTAGTCATTAAATATGAATACCGTGGCCTAGGCTTAGGCCTTTTTAACAGTTTTTATTCGATTGTGCTCATATTCATAAGGTTTAGGTACCAAGTGAAATCAGTATTATTGCGCTTTCACTTAGGCATTAAATATTAATACCTTGGCTTAGGCCTTTTTAACAGTTTTTATTTCATCGAGTTCATATTCATAAGGTTTTGAGACCAAGTCATTTAAGTAATATTGCGGTTTTACTTAGACACTAAATATTAACAAATAGGCCTTAGTTCTTTTTAACAGTTTTAATTTCGTTGTGCTGGTATCAGAAGGTTTGAATATCAAGTCAAGTTAGCATTATTGCACTTTTACTTAGGCACTAAATATTAATCAATAGGACATTGGTCCAGACGTTTCTGACAGATTTTGCTCAAGTGTATGAAATATTTATTCTTTAATAAAAGCGCAATATTACTAACTTGACTTGATGCAAAGCTTATAAACATGAGCACGATGGTATAAAACTGCTAAAAAGGCCTAAGCCTAGGCCAAGGTATTCATATTTGATGCCTAAGTAAAAGCACAATAATACTAACTTGGACTTGGTGTCTAAACATTATGAATATGAACACGATGGAGTAAACACTGTTGAAAAGGCCTAGGCTTATGCCAAGGTATTAAAATTTATGTTTAAAAGGCCTAGGCCAAGGTTAAGGTATTAATATTTAATGCCTCAATAAAAGCGCAATAATACTAACTTGACTTGGTGTCTAAACCTTGTGAGTATGAACATAATGGAATAAAAACTGTTAAAAAGGCCTAGGCCTGGACCAAGGTATTAATATTTAATGCCTAAGGAAAAACGCAGTAGTACTAAATTCACATGGTGTCTAAACGTCACGAATATGAGCACGATGTAATAAAAACTGTTAAAAAGGCCTAAGCTTAGGCCTATCTTTAGAGGCGGTCTATGGGGAAAGGAGACACAATGAAATCAAAAGTCTGATTCTTGTTAGATTGCTTAACAGTTTTGTGGTTATCCTTCATGAAAGTGTAATCTAAGAAATAAAAAATGCAATTTTTATACGTTCCCCAAACGCTTTTGTGGCCACTTAGCCATATTCCAATTATAGTCAAAGTTATCGACTAAATCTTACCCTACGATATTGTATCTTTCGGTGTTTTCACTTTCGATGAATTCGTTTTCGATTAATTTACCTGAAGCACTAATTTTCGAAGAATTTGCTTTTCGATGAATTCTCCGTTCGATGAATCCGTTTTCGATGAATTCGTTTTCGATGAATTCGTTTTTCAGGATTCGTTTTCGATTAATTCACCTAGAACTTCTGGATACACCAATCACCTTGAATGCAGCAGTATCTGCATTGAAGGCTGCAGTACACACCACCCAACTGCTTTCTGTATCTAATTGAATCGATGCCAAGTTGGATAGTTGCTGTACTGAGGGCGAAAGGAGGACCTACAAAGTATGAGGTAGGCAGTCAACCAAGATGTGTGTACTGCAGCCTTCAATGCTGCCTTCAAGGCGATTGGTGTATCCAGTTGCCTGATATGCTGTTCCACAGTGTCCCACAAGTGCTTATGGGATTGATACCGAGGGAGTTCGAAAGCCAATCGATATGCTGGAAGTCTCAACTGTGTTTCTTGTTGTTGTTGTTTTTAATTGATTGAAGGTTTAACGACCACCGTGAGCAACTCAATATGCTATAAGCAGTCGCCCGTCCCTAATTTAGGGCCACTGGTTCCAGGGAAGGGAGAGAGAAAATGCCGTAAGACAAACACAACATCAATGCCTCACGGGATTCGAACCCAGACCCCATTCGGACGAATGATCAGAGGTCATCGCTTAGACCATTGCGCCATCCGGCGGCCTGAACTGTGTTCTTCAAACCATTCCTACACAATATTGTATCTGTGGCTCGGCGAATTGCCATCTTGTAAGACACCGTCGCCATTCGGGAAGAAATGCAACAATGCTGGGTGTACCGAGTCAGCAAACAATTCACGACAGTGCGCACCAGTCATACTTTGTTCCACATGCACCAGGGGTTCAAGTTCCTGCCAGGCAACATACCTCACACCATACGTACAACCTTCACCGTCTTGCACTGTGGAGACCATGCAGGATGGATCGAGTGCCTCATGTTGTTTGCGCCAATTACGTACACGACCATCCACGGAGTGGAGTAAAAGACTCTGCTCGTCGGACCAGCACACTTTTCCCCAGTCATAAGACGTCCAACTTACATAATCCTTACACCAAGTGGGTCTTTTACGTCGATGAATTGTGGTTAGGAGAATATGTCGTCGGAGTCCTCGGCTGTTATAGCCCATACGTGCGAGCGTGTGACGCATGGGCATGGCAGATACTGTTCTGGGTTGACCTATGTTGTATTGGGTACTGAGTTGTTGGGAAGTGTTACGTCTGTTGGCCTGTACGAGTTGTCTGACCCAGCGCTCACCTCTCACATCAACTTTTTACTGTCCTATGCGGTTTTGCCCCCGGGTCGTTGTTCGACCATTTTCACGCCAACACTTTAACTATGGAGGCTTGCGACCAACCCACAAGTTCAGCCGTTTGGGAAATCTCTCCGAGCTCCCACAATCTGTCATTTCTCAAAATCCGATAAATCTTTCCATTTATCCACCACGCTCCTAGTTTTACTACCTACCGCTCCACTCACAACTTTTGTACACTTCCCGACAGAGAAAATGCCACACCACGAAGGCGTGAACGCAGTGCCATGCAAATTGCAGGGTGGGTGCACACATACAAGTTATGCAAATGATTGCGTTTGTAGGCCAATAACACGAACGGCGCGCGGAGTATAAGCGAACAACCAGCCCGTGAGGCCATCAGTCGAGACGTCGTCACTGCCGCGAGAAGTGAGTGGGTCTGCTGTAACCGTGTGTGCAGAACGAACAAAGGTTGCCAATGCCGTTAAGACACCGTCATACGCGATTGCGTCAAACGGATGAGTTCACGGGAGGTATCATCGTAGGCCTTCGTACCGCCGGATAGTCCTTGCGTCGCAACGTGATGCCACAACCGTCGGTCGCATTTGAAGACAGAGGCTCCAGGAAGGATCTGTGCAACGTCGTAGATGGACTGGAGCACGCAGAAGGACGCCCTTGGGCACTGATCATCGTATCCGACGTCATGCCATAGCGAACTCACAGGCCACAACGGGTGACATTTTGTACAGTATACGGGGATCAGATCAGATCATATGTAGAGGATTTTAGGAAGGGAGTGTCTGACCCCAGGTTTTAAACAACCCTTAGAAATAGGAAACTAGGAGATTTGGGCTAGAGTGCCCGATAAGAAAGTGACACGGAAGCGAGGTAGAAAGGGGGAGGAAGACGCCCTTATTTATTACCGGGGGCCAGTACCCTGGGTCCGACGGCTTAACGTGCCTATCCGCGCACGGCGGGTATTTAGTGGTTCGAGCGTTCGTACCTGCCCAGGATCGAACCTGAGGTTATCTCCATGACAGTCACGAACGCTGACCATTAGGACACCCGCGGCGAGTATACGGGGAGGCGTGGATGCTGCAATATCAACGCGAACAGTGTCGCGCCGATTGGCTGCGTCTGGTTTGCTGTCCAGCCGTCCGCTACGAAGGCTACCCTTAACAGCGAGCCATCGTCGTCACCGCTTGACGTGGTATCGCTCCAGAGTTGTGTGGTGTTCAGAATGAAACAGTGTGGTGTACACAGCGACGAATCGCGGTTCTGTCTCGCCACGGATGAACGCCGTGTGAGATTTTGGAGACGACGTTGCCAACGGGTGGATTTCTCCGCCATTGTGGAACGCCACACAGCTCGGCAACGTGGAGTCATGATGTGTGGGGCGCTATCGGCACCAACAGCCGCTCACCGCTGGTACGCATTACGGGCACATTGACGGCACGCCGCTATGTTTACAAGGTGCAGCTGCCTATGGCACTACCGTATCTGCAGAGCATCCCAAACGCCGTTTTTCAACAGGATAACGCCTGGCCGCGTTCCGCTCGGATCAGCCTGAATGCTTTACACGGTGTGCGGATGCTTCCGTGGCCATCGCGATCTCCCGACCTCTCGCCCATCGAGCATCTGTGGGACTTGGCTGGACGTTGGTTGAGTACTCTCCCACCCCTGCAAAATGAAGATAAACTGTGGACACGGATTAACACCACATGGTCCACGATACACCAGGACTCTATTCAGACTTTCATTGCCTCGATGCCACGTCAGATTCAACGCTGTATCGCCCAAAATGGGGGCCACGCTCCTTATTGATCATCTTGTATATTCGGCCACTGGAACCTAGTCTGTATCTGACAATTAAATCTTTTGTTCAGGACCTACTTGACTATCTGTGTGTGCTGTTTGGTTTATTTTCGAGCATTCCTTCATGGTGTGGCATTTTCTCTGTCAGGCAGTGTATATGCTACATGGTTTGACAAATCGCACCCCCTCAAAAACCACGTGGTCAACGGGTCGTATCCGCTTTTGATAGGGGTGGTCATAATTCAGTGATTACTCGATGTATATTCATAAACTATATCTTCCTTTAGTGACTCGTGAGGGTCGGAAGCATGAGCAGTAAATTAAAGGTTAACTAAAAATGTTTTTAGGTGGATGATTAATTTTCACACATGAGAAAATGTGGGGCGCCGCCCAGGTGGCGCAGTGGTCCAAACGCTGGCGTATGACCATTCGTCCGTGAAGATTCCGGGTTCGATTTCCGGTGAAGCATGAATGATGTGTTTGTGTTACGGCACTGGCTCTCTTCTTTTCCTGGAACCAGTGGCCCTAAATTAGGCACGGGCGACTGCTTATAGCCCATTGAATTGCTCATGGTGGTCGTTAAACCCCCAATCAAAAAATAAAAAAAAATTTGCAGCAGTGTAATGCTTACAAAAATAAGACAAATATATAGCAAATGCAATTTAGTTTCATAAAATGAAAAGCTAACCCTGTTGATTTTAGGTAATAGATAGATGCTTAACTAATGTGGCAAATAGGGAGGGTTATCTACAGGCAGTTAGTTGTCTTGCACACACACACACTGAATACATAATACGGTGATACAATTCTTTCTTTGAAAATTAAAATGGCTTCAATAGAAGCTAGACTTCACTGTAATCTAACGCTTTTTTCAATCTATTCACAGTTTGCTGTTTGAGTGTACTAAACGCAGTATGATGTCTTAACTTTATGCTGCAAGCAATTTAAGTTTCACCTGCCTAATTATGTTTCTGCAAATGTTGATAGTGAACTTCGTTAACATATTTTACTGGGATAAAGGTCACAACGGACAGGTAAAGAGAATCACCACTTACTATTTAATGAACTCTAGTTTATTGTTCCACTCACAGGAAATTTCAGTTGACATCAATACAAACATCGAATTCAATATTCGTTATTTGATCACATCAATCTCAATAACTTCGATAAGAACCTTTAACAACCACTCTCCAATAGCAACAGCTCTCGTACATAAATCTTTCCACATATGTCGTACTTCACTTTATCTTACTTAAATGTCTCGACAACTCCGCATCAACTACTCTGATACCCTCTCTCTATCTCGTTATTGCACGTAAGAGTCATTTTCTTGTAGGACTTCCGTCCACGGTGAGTAGATTTTAGGTCCCAGCCACCTACAGCGAGCTCGCCTTTTGGGCAGGACACAGAAACGGAAGGAATGAGAGCAAGTCTAGCGACTTTGACAGAACAGTTTGTAGTGAGATTAGAGTACAGTAGATGGCGCCACCGTACAAGTACGATGTTGCACATAGAGGGGCGAGAGAATTTCAGGGGGGGCATAGGAAAGGATACCCATTTAACCAGTGGGTACAACCTGGGGGCCGTCACTTAACGTGCTCGTCCGATGCACGGCGAATATTCAGTGATTGTTAGCAAATCACACCACCTCCGCAAGATCAGCCCAGAATCGAACCTGAGGACCTTGCATTGGTAGTCTGAACAGCTAACCACTCAGCCATTCGCGGCTCTCTCTGTAGTTAGATTCAGAGTTGACATTTTATACTGCTCTGACCTATTAATGTTTGCCAAATCGTAAAAGCTGTTTTTGTAAGCTACGTGGCTTTTAAAAAGCAATGAAGCAATGTGCCTTTGAAAATTTCCATTATTGAAAAGAAACACAAAAGGAAAGTTGATTTGCTTTAAAAATTCAGGCATGTTAAGCCGTCGGACTCCGGGTACTCCCCTCCCCGGTAATAAATAAGGGCGTCTTCCACCCCCTTTCTACCTCGCTTGTGTGTCACTTTCCTATCAGGCACTCTAGCCCAAATCTCATAGCTTCCTATTTCTAAGGGTTGTTTTAGACCTGGGGTTTCCGCCCCGGTGGCGCAGTGGTCTAAGGCGCTGGCCTCTGATCATTCGTCCGTACGGGGTCCGGGTTCGAATCCCGTGAAGTATGGATGTTGTGTTTGTCTTACGGCACTGGCTCTCTCCCTTCCCTGGAACCAGTGACCCTAAATTAGGGACGGGCGACTGCTTATAGCCCTTTGAGTTGCTCACGGTGGTCGTTAAACCTCCAATCAAAAAAAAAAAAAAAAAGACCTGGGGTCAGACACTCCCTTCCTAAAATACTCTACATGTGATCTAACGATCTTCCCAACAGTGCATCGCGATCGACGAACATGGGTAAACATGGTGATCTGAGTTACTTTGATCGTGGACGCACTGTCGGCTAAAGACAAATGTGTCATTCTATTTCCCAAATGGTAAGAACTGTAAGGTTCTCGAGGGCAACCCTATCAAGGGTGTAAGGCGAGTAAATAATCGACGGACGTACACTTGACCAGAGAGCAAGCGGTACTGAGCGCGCTGTATGCCATGGGCTCCGGGAGCTGACGCCCTACTCGTGTGCCACTGTTGACTGCCATTTATCAGAAATTACGCCTCGCTTCGTGCCGAGAACATCAAAAGTGAACCTCTTCATAATATCGCCGCGTCGTGTGGTCAGATGAATCCCGTTTCCAGCTGTACCGAGCTGACGGGAGGGTGCGGGTGTGGCGTCGACAGCATTAGTCCATGACTCCGTCACGCCAGGCCGGCTCTGTTCAAGGTCGTGGTGGGTCAATGATGGTTTGGGGATTTTTCTCATGGGACACATTAGGTGTGTCACATGAGAAGGCTCCCCAAAAGAAAGGTCCGATCATATGACCAGCCATTAAGCTACACCATACATCCACTTTAGGACTATCCCGGGCATGTTCGATGAAGTGATGCGGATTCTCAGACCCCCAAATTCTGATATTTTGGCTGTTGACTTTACCTGAAACATGAAAAGTTGCTTCATCTGTACAAACAATTTTTCTTAAGTATTCATTATCTGCCTTTAGATGATTTGGCATGTCCACAGCAAAGTTAAACCGGCATGGCTTGTCGTCCGGCTGCAAAGCTTGCGATATCTGCACTTTGTTGGCATATAGGCGGAGTGTTTAGTGTAAGACTCGATGCAGTGCTGCTGCACGAGGAATTGCCATTCCTTTGCCGCAGTTCGAATCGATTTAGTAGGGCTACGTGAAAAGACTTCACGAATTCTTTTGACGTTGCCTTCACCCTTGCTTGGTCTTCCACATCTTGACCTATCAACGGCACTTCCAGTTTGCAGAAACTTCTTGTGCCAAGCTAAGGTGCTATTACGGCTTAGAGGACCTTTTCCAAATTTCGAACGAAAATTTTGCAGATTTTGTTTCGAAAAACCAACCACCACATATCGCTTTCTCTGCTGGAGTAGACATTTTCTCAACTAATCTTGCGTTTGGATCACTAGCGCCACCTAGTGATCTATTTTGAAAACAGAAAAAAACTTGGTTAAGTAAGTGAACAAAATCTGCAAAAATTATGTTCATATCCCGAATAGATTTTTAAGAAATTTCTAAAATGTGTGAAGGGCTTTTGAGACACCCTGTACTTTTTTAACCACTGAGATTTAGGCACTAGAGTATCGGTAAGAAAAAAACTTAAAATAAAGTCGTTATGGCGCAGCTTTCTAGTGTGTGTTAGAATTTTCCTTGATGGTTGTACGATGTTTTTGAACGACACACGTCCATCATGCTTAAGGTGTCGGGGATGTAACAACTTTACGTGGAGATCTCGGAAGTATTACTTACTTTATAAGGAAAACCTCAAGTTCTAACTACCTCACACAGAGGAGCTCCAGGTTTCCAAGGACCATACGCAAAAAAAAAAAAAAAAAAAAACGCCTAAAACCTTTATATACTTTATGAGGATCTTCTGGAAGACAGTGTTAATTTCTACACGTAAAACACTTTAACATACATATGGAGGCCAATAATTCAGTGATTTTAAAAACATCACTAGAAATTTAAGAAAAATAAGTAATTTTTACATATGAGCGCGTATAAAAGTTTAAGAAGTCACTAATTTGTCAGATACACCACTCTGCGTTAAAAAACAATCACAAAAACATATAACAGGAGGGAAAACTATTGGGGGGACCGGAAAGTAATATCGTTTTTGGAAAAGGGAAACACTGTTTGTAGCAGAAGAAATTTATTTCCTAATCAATTATTTAATCGCTATCATTATCGATCACACTTGCCCATCGTGAACTTTTAATGCCGTCTTTTTAAAAAGACGTTGGCTGTGATGCAAAGAAGTCCTAGAGTCCCGTTTTGACATCATCGATATTGTGAAATCTTTTCTCAATAAGAAAGTTCTGCAGAGACCTGAACAAATGGTAATCAGATGGTGCAATGTCCGGGGAATAAGGGGAATGGGACAGAACTTACCTGCCAAAATCTCTGATCGTCTGCCGAGTCCGTCTCGCCGTGTGAGGTCTCGCGTTGTCATGCTGGAGGATGACACCTTTACTGTTGACCAGTGCTGGATGTTTTACAGTAAGAGTTTTCTTCAAGCGGTCCAGTTGTTGACAATAGAGCTCAGCCGTTGTGGTCTGTCCGGGTTCCAAGAGCTCAAAGGGAGCTATGCCAGCGGTATTTCACCAAACACAGATCAAAACCTTTTTGGGTGTAGCCCTGGTTTTGGCGTAAGAATTGGTGTCTGACCTGGAGAAAGCCACTGGTTTTTGCGTTTGTGGTTCACGTAAAGAATCCACTTTTCATCTCCAGTGACAATTCAATGAAGAAATGAATCCTTTTCCGGTCGGCTGAGCAAAGAGTTGCAGATGGTGGAACGCTGAGCTCCCCTATCTGTTGCAGGTGCTCTTGAATAGTAGACCATGATGCATTACGATGTTGGGATAATTCATCAATGGTTTGACAAGGATCTGCCTCAACGGTTGCACGCAGCAGGTCATTGTCCAGTTCCATGGGCCTTCCTGCACGAGGAGCATCAGAGAGGTCAAAATTGTCAGACCGGAATTGGGCGAACCAAAGCTGGCACTTGTGGACATTTAACGCATTCAGCTAAATAGTACAAATGCTATTGGTGACCACGGTTGTATTGTTCCCCTTGTGAAATTCATACAGCATACAATGGCTCTCCTCGGGTTCTATGTCACTCATTTTGTTCTGCAAATCTGGAAGACAAAAACGCCTAAATAAGTTAAAGTCGAATAGTTCATTCACTTGCAGATACACTTACTTTACGTTGAACGTACATAAACACCTCACAACTGCTTCCCAAACTTAGCCCCCTCTCCCGCCCCCCCAAATACATTACTTTCCGGTCCCCCGAATATTTATATGAATTTATTTTAGAGTGATACTTTTTATTTTCTACACAAAAATATTCGCTACGCAGATTAGTTGAAGTTATATTTTTATCATTTTGTGAGAAAGTTTTTATAAGAATAATAATACAACCTCAATCCCATCTTCCCCAGGAAAGAAAATCGTGGATTTTGAACTGGATTTTCAATCCACAAATTTTAACTATGATCTCCGATATACAATCTATATTGACACCAATATTGATATACAATCGATATGGACTTGAACTATACAATCGATATTATGGTATTTTTCTTAAGCTTAATACTTCTTTGAGATAGTAATTTTCTCTTTATGACAGTTTTCTGACCGTTTATATTAATTCCCCGCCAATACATTTTTTTCATTATTTCACAGCGAATCGCCCGAAAATATGTTCATCAGTTTAGCTTCTTGAAGTTATCGATGATTGGTATTCTTTTACAGAATTTGTCCGAAATATTCGTAGTCGTTTTTACATACACCGGAAGTAGTTCAAGTGATTACTTTTTCTTAGTTTTTTCTGGATGAAAAATGAATTTATTATCATTGTATGATAAAATTAAAGAAAAAGAGAGCGTAGTTGCATTTTTCCAATCTAAAGGAATTCTGCCTTCCAGTTTTAAGTACCGCTTGGGACACGAAATGGCTTTGGAACTAGGTAAACAAGACAGATGGGTATGTAATCTACGTAGTTGTTCTGAAAAACCACTTCATTCAGTTATTTAACAGGTAGCCGATTATCTTTTACTTCTATCGGCCTTTTCACCTATTCATGGGAAAATGAATTAACAAAAATAAAATTCGGTAAAAAAGAATTAAATATTTCTATAGAAATGGCTGTTGACTGGTCAAACTAAATGCGAGTAATTTGTGGTAGTGCATTATTGAAGTGTGGGAATGTTATAGGTAGTCCAAACACTCATGTTGAAATAGAGGAATCGCTCTTTAACCGCCGTAAATACAATCGAGCACGAGATTTACCCCAGCAATGGGTATTCGGTGGCATTTGCAGAGAAACAAAAGAGTGCTTTCCAGTTGCCGTGCCTAACCGATAGAATGCTTTCTAGTTACCGTGCCTGACCGATAGAGTGCTTTCCAGTTGCCATGCCTGACCGTTAGAGTGCTTTCTAGTTGCCGTGCCTGACCGACAGATTGCTTTCCAGTTGCCGTGTCTGACCGTTAGAGTGCTTTCTAGTTGCCGTGCCTGACCGATAAAGTGTTTTCCAGTTGCCGTGCCTGACCATTAGAGTGCTTTCTAGTTGGCGTGCCTGACCGATGGATGGAGTGCTTTCCAGTTGCCGTGCCTAACCGATAGAATGCTTTCTAGTTGCCGTACCTGACCGATAGAGTGCTTTCCAGTTGCTGTGCCTGACCGTTAGAGTGCTTTCTAGTTGCCGTGCCTGACCGATAGGGTGCTTTCCAGTTGCTGTGCCTGACCGTTAGAGTGCTTTCTAGTTGCCGTGCCTGACGGATAGAGTGCTTTCTAGTTGCCGTGCCTGACGGATAGAGTGCTTTCCAGTTGCCGTGCCTGACCGTTACAGTGCTTTCTAGTGGCCGTGCCTGACCGATACAGTTCTTTCCAGTTGCCGTGCCTGACAAATAGAGCGCTTTCTAGTTGCTGTGCCTGACCGATGGAGTGCTTTCCAGTTGCCGTGCCTAACCATTAGAGTGCTTTCTAGTTGGCGTGCCTGACCGATGGAGTGCTTTCCAGTTGCCGTGCCTAACCGATAGAATGCTTTCTAGTTTCCGTGCCTGATCGATAGAGTGCTTTCCAGTTGCCGTGCCTGACCGTTAGAGTGCTTTCTAGTTGCCGTGCCTGACGGATAGAGTGCTTTCCAGTTGCCGTGCCTGACTGATACAGTTCTTTCCAGTTGCCGTGCCTGACAAATAGAGCGCTTTCTAGTGGCTATGCATGACCGATGGAGTGCTTTCCAGTTGCCGTGCCTAACCGATAGAATGCTTTCTAGTTGGTGTGCCTGGCCGATAGAGTGCTTTCCAATTGCCGTGCCTAACCATTAGAGTGCTTTCTAGTTGGCGTGCCTGACCGATGGAGTGCTTTCCAGTTGCCGTGCCTAACCGATAGAATGCTTTCTAGTTTCCGTGCCTGATCGATAGAGTGCTTTCCAGTTGCCGTGCCTGACCGTTAGAGTGCTTTCTAGTTGCCGTGCCTGACCGTTAGAATGCTTTCTACTTGCCGTGCCTGGCCGTTAGAGTGCTTTCTACTTGCCGTGCCTGACCGATGGATGGAGTGCTTTCCAGTTGCCGTGCCTAACCGATAGAATGCTTTCTAGTTGCCGTGCCTGACCGATAGAGTGCTTTCCAGTTGCCGAGCCTCACCATTAGAGTGCTTTCTAGTTGCCGTGCCTGACCGTTAGAGTGCTTTCTACTTGCCGTGCTTGACCCGATGGAGGGCTTTCCAGTTGCCGTGCCTAACCGATAGCATGCTTTCTAGTTGCCGTACCTGACCGATAGAGTGCTTTCCAGTTACCGTGCCTGACCGTTAGAGTGCTTTCTAGTTGCCGTGCCTGACGGATAGAGTGCTTTCCAGTTGCCGTGCCTGACCGTTAAAGTGCTTTCTAGTTGCCGTGCCTGACCGATACAGTTCTTTCCAGTTGCCGTGCCTGACAGTTAGAGCGCTTTTTAGTTGCTGTGCCTGACCGATGGAGTGCTTTCCAGTTGCCGTGCCTAACCGATAGAATGCTTTCTAGTTGGTGTGCCTGATCGATAGAGTGCTTTCCAGTTGCCGTGCCTGACCGTTAGAGTGCTTTCTAGTTGCCGTGCCTGACCGTTAGAGTGCTTTCTAGTTGCCGTGCCTCACCGTTAGAGTGCTTTCTACTTGCCGTGCCTGACCGATGGAGCGCTTTCCAGTTGCCGTGCCTAACCGATAGAATGCTTTCTAGTTGGTGTGCCTGACCGATAGAGTGCTTTCCAATTGCCGTGCCTGACCATTAGAGTGCTTTCTAGTTGGCGTGCCTGACCGATAGAATGCTTTCTAGTTTCCGTGCCTGATCGATAGAGTGCTTTCCATTTGCCGTGCCTGACCGTTAGAGTGCTTTCTAGTTGCCGTGCCTGACCGTTAGAGTGCTTTCTAGTTACCATGTCTGACCGTTAGAGTGCTTTCTACTTGCCGTGCCGGACCGATGGATGGAGTGCTTTCCAGTTGCCGTGCCTAACCGATAGAATGCTTTCTAGTTGCCGTGCCTGACCGATAGAGTGCTTTCCAGTTGCCGAGCCTCACCGTTAGAGTGCTTTCTAGTTGCCTTGCCTGACCGTTAGAGTGCTTTCTACTTGCCGTGCTTGACCCGATGGAGGGCTTTCCAGTTGTCGTGCCTAACCGATAGAATGCTTTCTAGTTGCCGTACCCGGCCGGATAGAGTGCTTTCCAGTTGCCGTGCCTGACCGTTAGAGTGCTTTCTAGTTGCCGCGCCTGACCGATACAGTTCTTTCCAGTTGCCGTGCCTGACAGTTAGAGCGCTTTCTAGTTGCTGTGCCTGACCGATGGAGTGCTTTCAAGTTGCCGTGCCTAACCGATAGAATGCTTTCTAGTTGGTGTGCCTGACCGATAGAGTGCTTTCCAATTGCCGGGCCTGACCATTAGAGTGCTTTCTAGTTGGCGTGACTGACCGATGGAGTGCTTTCCAGTTGCCGTGCCTAACCGATAGAATGCTTTCTAGTTTCCGTGCCTGATCGATAGAGTGCTTTCTAGTTGCCGTGCCTGACCGTTAGAGTGCTTTCTACTTGCCGTGCCTGACCGATGGAGTGCTTTCCAGTTGCCGTGCCCAACCGATAGAATGCTTTCTAGTTGCCGTGCCTGACCGATAGAGTGCTTTCCAGTTGCCATGCCTGACCGTTAGAGTGCTTTCTAGTTGCCGTGCCTGACCGACAGAGTGCTTTCCAGTTGCCGTGTCTGACCGTTAAAGTGCTTTCTAGTTGCCGTGCCTGACCGATAAAGTGTTTTCCAGTTGCCGTGCCTCACCGTTAGAGTGCTTTCTGGTTGCCGTGCCTGACCGATAGAGTGCTTTCCAGTTGCCGTGCCTAACCGATAGAATGCTTTCTAGTTGCCGTACCTGACCGATAGAGTGCTTTCCAGTTGCCGTGCCTGACCGTTAGAGTGCTTTCTAGTTGCCGTGCCTGACCGTTAAAGTGCTTTCTAGTTGCCGTGCCTGACAGTTAGAGCGCTTTCTAGTTGCTGTGCCTGACCGTTAGAGTGCTTTCTAGTTGCCATGCCTGGCCGTTAGAGTGCTTTCTACTTGCCGTGCCTGACCGATGGATGGAGTGCTTTCCAGTTGCCGTGCCTAACCGATAGAATGCTTTCTAGTTGCCGTGCCTGACCGATAGAGTGCTTTCCAGTTGCCGAGCCTCACCGTTAGAGTGCTTTCTAGTTGCCGTGCCTGACCGTTAGAGTGCTTTCTACTTGCCGTGCTTGACCCGATGGAGGGCTTTCCAGTTGCCGTGCCTAACCGATAGCATGCTTTTTAGTTGCCGTACCTGACCGATAGAGTGCTTTCCAGTTACCGTGCCTGACCGTTAGAGTGCTTTCTAGTTGCCGTGCCTGACGGATAGAGTGCTTTCCAGTTGCCGTGCCTGACCGTTAAAGTGCTTTCTAGTTGCCGTGCCTGACCGATACAGTTCTTTCCAGTTGCCGTGCCTGACAGTTAGAGCGCTTTTTAGTTGCTGTGCCTGACCGATGGAGTGCTTTCCAGTTGCCGTGCCTAACCGATAGAATGCTTTCTAGTTGGTGTGCCTGATCGATAGAGTGCTTTCCAGTTGCCGTGCCTGACCGTTAGAGTGCTTTCTAGTTGCCGTGCCTGACCGTTAGAGTGCTTTCTAGTTGCCGTGCCTCACCGTTAGAGTGCTTTCTACTTGCCGTGCCTGACCGATGGAGCGCTTTCCAGTTGCCGTGCCTAACCGATAGAATGCTTTCTAGTTGCCGTTCCTGACCGTTAGAGTGCTTTCTAGTTGCCGTGCCTCACCGTTAGAGTGCTTTCTAGTTGCCGTGCCTGACCGATGGAGTGCTTTCTAGTTGCCGTACCTGACCGATAGAGTGCTTTCCAGTTGCCGTGCCTGACCGTTAGAGTGCTTTCTAGTTGCCGTGCCTGACCGATAGAGTGCTTTCTAGTTGCCGTGCCTCACCGTTAGAGTGCTTTCTACTTGCCGTGCCTGACCGATGGAGTGCTTTCCAGTTGCCGTGCCTAACCGATAGAATGCTTTCTAGTTGGTGTGCCTGATCGATAGAGTGCTTTCCAGTTGCCGTGCCTGACCGATAGAGTGTTTTCCAGTTGCCGTGCCTAACCGATAGAATGCTTTCTAGTTGCCGTGCCTGACCGTTAGAGTGCTTTCTAGTTGCCGTGCCTGACCGATTGAGTGATTTCCAGTTGCCGTGCCTAACCGATAGAATGCTTTCTAGTTGCCGTGCCTGACCGATAGAGTTCTTTCCAGTTGCCGTGCCTGACCTTTAGAGTGCTTTCTATTTTCCGTGCCTGACCGATAGAGTGCTTTCCAGTTGCCGTGCCTGACCGATGGAGTGCTTTCCAGTTGTTGTGCCTAACCGATAGAATGCTTTCTAGTTGCCGTACCTGACCGATAGAGTGCTTTCCAGTTGCCGTGCCTGACCTTTAGAGTGCTTTCTAGTTGCCGTGCCTGACGGATAGAGTGCTTACCAGTTGCCGTGTCTGACCGTTAAAGTGCTTTCTAGTTGCCGTGCCTGACCGATACAGTTAGTTCCAGTTACCGTGCCTGACAGTTAGAGCGCTTTCTAGTTGCTGTGCCTGACCGATGGAGTGCTTTCCAGTTGCCGTGCCTGATCGATAGAGTGTTTTCCAGTTGCCATGCCTGACCGTTAGAGTGCTTTCTAGTTGCCGTGCCTGACCGTTAGAGTGCTTTTTAGTTGCCGTGCCTGACCGTTAGAGTGCTTTCTAGTTGCCGTGCCTGACCGTTAGAGTGCTTTCTAGTTGCCGTGCCTGACCGTTAGAGTGCTTTCTAGTTGCCGTGCCTGACCGATACAGTTAGTTCCAGTTACCGTGCCTGACAGTTAGAGCGCTTTCTAGTTGCTGTGCCTGACCGATGGAGTGCTTTCCAGTTGCCGTGCCTGATCGATAGAGTGTTTTCCAGTTGCCATGCCTGACCGTTAGAGTGCTTTCTAGTTGCCGTGCCTGACCGTTAGAGTGCTTTTTAGTTGCCGTGCCTGACCGTTAGAGTGCTTTTTAGTTGCCGTGCCTGACCGTTAGAGTGCTTTCTAGTTGCCGTGCCTGACCGTTAGAGTGCTTTCTAGTTGCCGTGCCTGACCGTTAGAGTGCTTTCTAGTTGCCGTGCCTGACCGTTAGAGTGCTTTCTAGTTGCCGTGCCTGACCGTCAGAGTGCTTTCTAGTTGCCGTGCCTGACCGATAGAGTGCTTTCCAATTGCCGTGCCTAACCATTAGAGTGCTTTCTAGTTGGCGTGCCTGACCGATGGAGTGCTTTCCAGTTGCCGTGCCTAACCGATAGAATGCTTTCTAGTTTCCGTGCCTGATCGATAGAGTGCTTTCCAGTTGCCGTGCCTGACCGTTAGAGTGCTTTCTAGTTGCCGTGCCTGACCGATAGAGTGCTTTCCAGTTGCCGTGCCTAACCGATAGAATGCTTTCTAGTTGCCGTGCCTGACCGTTAGAGTGCTTTCTATTTGCCGTGCCTGACCGATGGAGTGCTTTCCAGTTGCTGTGCCTAACCGATAGAATGCTTTCTAGTTGCCGTGCCTGACTACTTTGTGTGAAGTTATTCGTCAACGAATTGCTCCATATATTACAATAATTTCTGATGAAAGGAAAGCGTACCAAAATTTTAAACAAGAAAGATGACACCGAATTTTCTGGTGTAATAAGCACGCCTTTTGAATCCGTTCTGACGCAAATTAAATTTATGAAAGCTATTCAAAGTCAATGGAACCAGTATGGAAAACAATAGATCTGACGAAAGAAAGAAGATTTTCAATCGGGTTTTTAATCCCTCAGATAATACTGTAAACGGAATCGTGAGCTTACGAACTCTTAGAAACAGAGATATCAACAAAAATAAGATGTGACTTTACGTCCCCTGGTGGGAAAACCATACATTATTTTAGGAAGAAAGTATTCTCAAAAGGTTTATTTATATAAGCGGTATCGGTCGAAGAAAAAAAAATTAGTCGAGTTTTCAGGAGCCCAGATTTTGCAACAAATACTTCAGAAGTAGAAATTAACACTTATGACCCCTGGTGGCCAAACCATTCTTTACCAAATATTAGAAATTATGTGAAAAATATTTTCCATCAGGTCTTGTATGCGATACAGAAAGAATTTTTCAAATCAGAGCTTTAGCAGCAGAAATAACGCAGAAAACGCAATTTGCCTTTGTGCCCCCTAGCGGAAAGTCTATGATTTACTTGAAAATTTTGAATTTATAGGAAAAACATTTCGCATTGGAAACACTATCCAACAAGGAAGGAATTTTTCAAATCGTACATTTAGAAGTAGAGATATTGACAAAAATAAGATAAACATCTACGCCCCTTGGCGTAGAAACCATGCTGACCGATACTACTTCTCATGTCGACAAACCTTTTAGGTTTGTCGACATGAGAAGTAGTATCGGTCAAGAAACGACTTTTTTTTCAATCGAGATTTTAGAAGCTCATATTTTGCTGCAAATACAACAGAAGCGGAAATTAAGACTTACGCCACCTGGTGGTCAAATCATTTCTTACAAAAATTAGAAATTATGTGCAACCGATTTCCCGTCAGGAGCTGTATCCGGTGCAGAAAGAATTTTTCAAATCGGAGATTTAGAAGCAGAGATATAGGAGGAACACGATTTACCGCTACGCTCCCCTAGCGGGAAGTCTATGAATTACTTGAAAATTTTGAAATTACATGAAAAACATGTCACACGAAAAACACTATTCAACAAAGAAGGAATTTTTCAAATCGGACTCCTAGAAGTAGAGATATTGACAAAAATAAGATGTATATCTACGCCCTCTGGCGGAGAAACTGTGCAATATTTTAAGAAGAAAATATTCCGAAAAGGTTTATCGATGTGAGTGGCATCAGTCCACGAAAGAATATTTTCAATCGATTTTTTAGAAACTCCGATTTTATGGCAAATACATCAGAAGCATAAATTAACACTTACGCCCCCTGGTGGCCAAAGTATTCTTTACCAAAAATTTGAAATTATATGCAAAAGGTTTTCCATCAGGAGATGTATCCGCTGAAGAAAAAAATTTCAAATCGGAGTTTAGAAGAAGAGTTATCGAGGAAAAGGTAATTTACTTTTACGCCCCCTAGTGGAAAATCTATGCGTAATTTGAAAAAGTAACTATATCTAAAATACTCTTCGATATAAATGGAATCGAATGATAAAAATGTTTTTTCAATCGGATGTTTAGAAGCAAATATGTGGAATAAAACGTATTTTTGAATTCGACATCATCTGCATTTACGCCCTCTGCCGGCAAAATTGTACATCGTAAAAAAAAACGAAATGAAGGATCGTTATTTGCATATTTCAAGCTTCCCAATGCGAAAAGAAGTTTTCAAATCGGACTAATAGTTGAAGAGATGTCGTGGGTACAGACGGACGGACGGGCAAACCGATAACAGAAGCACGATCTTTTTTTACAAAAGACGTGCTAAAAATGAACCAAAATATACTCATTTAACAGTTAATCATTCATTAAAATTCATTAACAGTGAAACCCACAAACTCTCAATGTCCTGAGTATATAAAAGCAAAATCAAAGAACAAAAAAATGTGGGGCACGCATCGCTCAATGTTAGGTAGTTATTTATGTGAATTCATGTGGAGAGATAAGGTAAAAGCATCAAATAGTGATTCTGTGACCAAATTTTAACTGATATTGTATCTTATTGGCCTCCTAATGATAATCTAGAATGAACTGTTTACTTCTGTTATTTCGCATACACTTTTATATGATTTTATTCAAATGCCAATACAAAAAATTAACCTATATAAAATTTTCACTCTTTCAAATGTTGTTATTTCGTTTTTTACAATGATTATTTTAGAAGAAAAAAATTGTAGAAATCAATGTATTGGAAAGAAAAAAAATTTCATGAAAACGACTTTTGTTTATATTTACGAATCAGACAAATTCTGTAAAAAAATACTAATCATCGATAAAAATCGATTATCATCGATAACTTCAAGAAGCTAAACTGATAAACATATTTTCAGGCAATTCGCTGTGAATTAATGAAAAAATGCATTTGCGGGAAATTAATATAAAATGCCTCAGTTTTCGTGTGTGTTCTTGACGGACGACATTTTTCACGTAACTACTATATTAAAATATGAGATTTACTTTCTAGGCGCCGAATTGTACTCAGGGCTTCGCTATAAAATTTCTTCCCGGCACCTGCAAGAGCTCCATCCTTCCCTAATTTTCATTACAAAAAAACATGAGGAGAATCGATTGGGAATTGTAGAAGCATTGCGTGAGAGGAGATGAATACCCTGATTGCTCATTCAGCAGTCGACATATTGGTTGCGTTACAGGTAAGCTTTAGTGAACATAAGAGATTAAATATTTACTCTCGTTGGCATTTAATGTTTACTGAAGCATTTGTATGGTTAATTAAAGTCTTATTTGCGTAGACTAAAGCATTGGTCATGTTAATTTCAATGTGCTTGACATGATTACAGATTTCATCCCGTTGATCAAAGCTCAGCGTTGGAGTAAGAGTTAATCACTGAGCTTAAAGGGTCTGTAATATTATTTAAAATGTTCGGGCTGTATTTCGACATGATAAGGGTATGACTATACTGTCATCCCTCAGACTCTAAAGTATAGCGTATTGGCGTTACCTAAAGCATTTCTAAAGATTAATTAAAATATTAGGGCAATAGTTCTCGACTAGAGCGTGAAATAACACTTCGTAATCCGCTTCCGAATATGTCGGCTGCTTTTCACGGTTTCGTGTGGATGTTAACCTTAAAGCTGTGGCAGTTTTCTTCGCAAAGAGATCTTCCACGCATCGCTTGCCATATCTCATCATCTATTATCCCTCAGGGACTTCATCCTGCACTAGACGTTATGTTTTCTTGGTGTTCTTTCACGGGGAAACTACCCTACTTCGTCAAAAACCATCGTTTTTTAATCCTACAAATAGCCAGTCCTTACAGCCTAGATGGAAGGAACCTCGAGTGTTGCTTTTCCGTAGAAATTTCCCCGCTTAAATAGCTGTGTCGTTATACTTGGTATAATAATCCTTTAATTAACAAGCCCACTAAATTTCATAATCTCCGCACAACTTTGATATTGGCTTTTAATATCTCACACCATTTCCTTTTATTTTAGATCAGAAATTGTAGATAAACTAGGCAGTTTTGAGAGCAAGCATCCCTCAAACGTAGCGGTTATGAGGTCAAACGCCAGAGTTGTATAAAAATAAAATGTATCTGCTGACACGACCATTGAAACAGGAAACTTGCTGCAAACCCGCGTTGTGCAAACCATGATAAAAATAGAATAAGATAATTTATAGAAAAATTAATGAAATAATAAATTAATTATTAGAACATTACAGATTCCAATGAAGACAAAATAAGTATATTACATTTGAATGCGCAGCAATGTGTGTGAAATGGACCTTTATGGCAAAACATTAGGCTAGTTTTTTTATTGGTGGTTTAACGACCACCGTGAGCAACTCAATGGGCTATAAGTAGTCGCCCGTCCCTAATTTAGGGTCGCTGATTCCAGGGAAAGGAAAGAGCCAGTGCCGTGAGACAAACACAACATCCATGCCTCACCAGGATTCGAACTCAGACCCCTTACGGACGAGTGATCAGAGGCCATCGCTTAGGCCACTGCGCCACCGGGGCAGCAAATATTAGGCTATGAACTTCATAAAAGTAAAAGAGACAAAAGAAAATGTTTATATCCAGAAAATCAGTCTCATTAATGAAAATTCAAAATTTATAAATAGCATTTTCAACAATTTAATTCAAAAGTAGACTTACAAAATACATAAAGAAAATATTTTAATTTAATAACTGGCAAGAGGAAACTGGCAATAAAATTTAAGTTCTTCGCGTGTAAACGAAACTTAGGATACAATCCCTATACATTAGAACAGGCCTTGACAAAATTTAGAAGAAACGTCTGTAAAAACAAAAGAACTCAGAAGATGTGAAAACTAATTGAAAGTTCTTCAAGTTGAAATTGAATTAAGTATATTTATGTGAGTAAAGCCTTCAATAAGTGTTATAATTGCTGTAAATAACATTTTTATGTATTTATTTTTGTTAATCTACAAGCAACAAATATCTACAAAATCTGCTAATAATTTGGAAACTATCCTACATTCTGCTACTCTGCCAAACGCTTTGTCAGCCAATACAAAGAGCTACTTGTTCCCTGCTTTAAAATCAAGAAAGACGACACCGAATTTTTGGTTGTAATGAGCACGGCTTTTGAATCCTTTCCGACGCGAATAAAATTTATCAAAGTTATTCAATGGAACCGGTTAGAAGATAAAATCAATCGGATTTCTGCAATCGATAAAACATCCAAAAATAAAAACAGCTATTTACTTCCACCAGGAATGAAAAGTATTCCACGAAAATTAACAAATAGCGCACAAAAAGTATCAGAGACAAAGACATTTTCAAATTGTACGGTTAAAAGAAGAAATACAGAAAGAAACATAATATAAATCTACGCCTTCTAGCGGAAGAATTTTGAATAATAGAAAAGTTGAAAAACTTCACGGAAAAAGCTATGCTAAGGAAGTATAACTTTTCAAATACAGTGGCTGTCCAAAATTATGGAAACACCTTGAAACAATAGGTGTTACACACCTAATATGGTGTGGGAGCACCCTTGGCATTTAAAACTGCTTGAATCCTCTTTGGAATGGACGCATACAAGTCCTGGATGGTGGTAAGTGGTATGTTGTACCATTCTTCCTGCAGAAACTGCTCCAATTCCTTGAGAGACGCCGGAGGAGGATAACGGGATCGCACTCTGTTTTCCAACACAGACCACAGGGGCTCAACGATGTTTAAGTCCGGTGATTGTGCAGGCCAGAGAAGGTATGGAACTTCATCCTCATGTTGCTCAAACCATGATTGAACAGTTCGACTTTTGTGAATCGGGGCATTATCATCTTGAAAGGTGCAATCCCCTGACGGAAACAATGTCTGCGCCATTGAATGCACATGGTCGGCCAAAAGAGGGATATAGTCACTGCTACTGATCCGTCCGTGTAAGGTAATAATGGACCTGCTGCAAACCACCAGATCATGGCCCAAACCTTTACGGAACCACCCCCATGCTTCACTGTAGGAAGGAGACAATCTGAGTTTTAAGCTTCTGCGGGGTTCTCCACACGTAAACCCGTCCTGTGGTGGGGAATAGTGAGAAACTGGATTCATCGGAAAACAAGACATGTTTCCAGTGATCTGCTGTTCACGTTTTATGTTCCTGACACCACTGTAGTCTCTGTTTCACATTCACCTGTCACACCAGGGGTTTTAAAATCGCAGCTCTTCCGTAAATATTGTGCTTATGCAATTCCCTTCGCACGGTATGATGGGTCGACACTGGGTTTTGGAGATGTGCATTTAAGCTCAGAAGTCACTTTCGTCGCCGTGGTCTCCCTCCTTACGGTCACAATCCGCTTTAATGTCCTCCTGTTTCTCGCAGTGAGTTTGGTTTTCCTTCCACAGTTGTGTCCCGTAGATGATGTTGTGCCGTGAACATTGTATGCTGTCATGACCTTCGACACGGTACCTCTCGATACCCCCAATACCTGTACCACTGTGGTTACCGACGCACCAATCAGACGGGCTTCTGCAATCTGCCCTTTTTGGAACTCCGACAGGTCACTCACTGTGCCTTCACCTGGAACGAAATTTTGCAAACACCGATTTACAATGCAATCACACAGACCCTTGAGACTATGAGCCACACTTTTTTACAAAAAAATTGTAGCTACATGTTCGTTTTACTCAAAAAGCAGCACATACAAAAGTCACTGTTATCATGGAGGCGTTTCCGTTATTTTGGACAACCCCCGTACGTCTCTTGGAAGCAGATATAGCGAGGAAAAGGGTTTGATCTTCACGCTCCCTAGCGGGAAAGCTGTGCATTATTTAAAAGGATAATGCTTCCCATCTTTATTGTAACGGATGATATATATATATGAAAAAAGAAATTTCTCAATAGGGTTTTTATGAGCGGACAATACGGCACAAACATCCCCAAACGACAAAACTGTGAACTGCAAAACTCCTCAAATACAAAGCTTAAGTGTTCCACAATGCAAATGGTATCTGGTGTTAAAAGAACTTTTTAAATTGCACATCTACGAACAGAAAGATTACGAAAAAAAGGTCAAGAGTTTGCACCCCCAAGCGGCGAAATCATGTAATGTTTTGGGAAGAAAATACACACGAAGAGTTGTAGCTAGTAGTATCTGACTGAAAGAGAATTTTTCAATCGGATTTTTCGTTCCGTTGGTATTGCTATAAATGGAAACGTGAACTTACGCCTTCTAGTGGTGCGTTAAAAATTTTGAAATTATATGAGAAACATTTCGCACCTGAAACGCTTTCCTACAAAGAAAGAATTTTTCAAATTGGGCTCTTACAAACAGATATCGATATACACTGAAGAGCAACTGAATTACAGACAGCTGGCGTTATGCAAATATGGCGCTGTGGGCGGCCCTGTAAACGGAAACGACATGACGTATGCAGCGATCCGACAATATAAGGAGTGATGCGACGGAAATCAGTAAGAGTGGGACGCAGTATGAGTAAGACGAAGGATCTAAGCGCACTTGATCGTGGGCAAATTGTCGGGGCCCCACGAATGGGTCACTCCATCTCGGAAGTCGTGCATGCACTGGGATTTTCACGAGCCACTGTGTCACGGGTGCACCGTAAGTACATCAAATCCGGCAAAACCATCCCTGCAAGGGCCAACTGCCGTGGACAACACCGTGTGGAAGAGCGGGCTCATCGTCGGCTAGCTCGCATTGTAACAGCGGATAGACGGGCCACAGTGCAAGAAATCACTCGGCACTTTAATGCTGGTGCACAAAAACGTGTAAGCAGCCACATCATCCAGAACCATCTCCTCGCTATGGGGTACAGAAGCCCTCGTCCCACGAGGGTACCGCTGCTAACCGCACATCACAGGATGGAAAGGATGGAGCTTGTTCAGGGGTCGTGAATCTGTATGGCTTCCCAACGCTTCCGGTGTCTTGTCGAGCCCATGCCGAGACGAATCGCCGCCGTCATCAGGAGAAAGGTGGTGCTACACGTTACTAGACAGGTATCTCTAATTCAGTTGCTTTTCAGTGTACATATACGCCTCCTAGCGGAAAAACTATGCATTATTTTAAAAAGGAGATATACTTAAAAGGTTTTTCGAAGTGAGCGGTATCGGACCACGAAAGAATATTTTCCATCGAGTTTCAGAAGCTCAGATTTTACTGCAAAAATTCCAGAAGTAGAAACAAGCCCTTACGCCCTCTGGTGACCAAGCCAATGTTTACCAAAAATTAGAAATTATATGCAAAGCATTTCACATCAGGAGCAGTATTCGATGCAGAAGAATTTTTCAAATTGGGCATACAGAAACAGAAATATCGGGGAAAACGCAATTTACCTTAACTCCCCCTAGCGGAAAATCTATGCATGATTGAGAAAATAGACTATACCTAAAATCGTCTTCGATATAAATAGCATCGAAAGGAAAAGGAGTTTTTTCAATCAGATGTTTAGAAGCAAATATATGGAATAAAATGTATTTTGAATTCGATATCATCTGCATTTACACCCTCTAGCAGCGAAGTTGTGCATGGAAAAATGAAACCGAAATGCAAGAATCATCCACATTTCAAGCTTCCCAATGCAAAAATAATTTTTCAAATTGGACCAATAGTTGCAGAGATATGGTGTCCACAGACGGACGGATGGACTGACAAAGTGATTGCACAAGCACGATCTTTTTATCGCAAAAGACGTGCTACAAAAATTCTAGAAGGTCGTGTATCACTATCAGAGCCTCATGGTTTTTGTTACTGATTCAAAACTCAGAATAAAATAAGTTTCTACTTTTGTTAACACTCATTATATTGGATAATATCACGGAATTTCTATGCGAGGTTACGTGTTGTGAACTCTTTAGACTTTTAACAAGAAAGATGACACCGAATTCCCTGGAGTAATGTACACGTCTTTTAGATCATTTGCGAAATTGAAGGAAGTCTTCAAAGCCGTTTTTTAGAAAAAGAAAAAAAAAGAAAAAAATAGAATGTATTTGTGTCCCTTAGTGCAAAAATTGAATTAAAACACGCAATATGCGCAGGGTATTACATACTGAATGGGAAGAGTTACGAAAATTATTTTTTCACAACGATTTCTTGCATCCGTAGAACATTTACAAGTAGAATCAGCGATTTAAAGCGCTAGAGGAAGAAATGTGCGCTGTGAAAAACTACAAATTGTGCCCAAAATGTTCCGCATAATGGAAGACATGCGAGGCAAAAGAAATTTTTCAAATCGAAAAAGTGGAAGCAGAGATATGGACGAAAACGTGACGCAACTGTACGCTGCCTAGTGGGAAAGCTGTCCGTCATTTGAAGAGGATATAATTATTTAAAACACACAATGTGCGCAGTATCCTACATACTGAATGAAAAGAGTTACAAAAAGATTTTTTTTCAAACGGTTTCTATAGAATCGGTAGGACAATAACAAGTAGAATTACCTACTAACGCCTACTAACGCCTACTAACGGCAGAAATGTGCGTTACGAAAAATCACAAACTGTGCTCAAAATGTTCTGCATAGGAATAGGTATGCGATGCAAAAAATTTTCAAATAAAAAAAGTAGAGACAAAGGTCGGGACTATAAAACGTGGCATAAGTGAACGTCACCTAACAGGGAAACTATTCATTATTTGAAGAAGAAAATGGTGCAAAATGTTTTTCATGGTGACCAATATTGTTCTACAACAAAATATTTCCCAACGGTGTATTTAGAATCGGAAATGCTCTTGCAAACAGAAATACACGCTGATGCCCTCTGACTTTAGAATTTTGAATTACAAAAATGCCGAAAATATGCCCAAAATTTTCTTTATAGCGAAAGCTATGCGGATGAAAAGAATTTTGCCAAAACAATACTTGGAAGCTGAGCAAAAACATATTCATACATATAGTGGAAAAACTGCGCATTATTTTAAGGTGGATGATGTTCGCAATCTTCACCATATGTAGTATAAATAATAATAATAACAATAATTTTTCAACAAAATTGTTAGAAGCTGAGATATCGCACACTAACGGAGAGAGAGATAATGCACACTAACTGCGCCAAGCGTCAGAATTATACCTTATGGAAAATGCACAAATGCATGCGCGATGTTTCTCAAATTAAATTATATCCAATTCCATTTTTGTTTTCAAATTGGTCCCCTGAAAGCAAAGATATCGGGAATAATTGAACATAGATTAGCGCCGCAAAACGAGAAAATTGTGCGTCATTTTGAGCAGTAAATATGCACAAAATGTTTTCCTTGTAAATAATCTACAAAAATTTACAAACTGAACGCAAACAAGCTGAAAGATGAAAGAAGATATCAGAGACAAAGGCATTTTGAAAGTGAACAATTAGAAGTATTGAGATATAGGGGAAAACAAAATATAACTTTTCGCCCTCCAGCGGAAGAAATTTTATTAATGGAAAAATAGAAAACATGCGAGAAGTATTCTTCGTAGCAAGAGCTATGCGAAGGGAAAATAATTTTTCAATTACGTCTACTGGCAGCGAGAAAAAGGTTTTGACATTTACTCCAGCTAGCGGGAAAACTATGCATTATTTAAAGAGGATCGTAATTCCTATCTTCATTGTCCATTTTATTTTCATATAGCACATTTGTCAACAGCAGTTAGGAGAAACATGAGTTCCTCAGTTTTATCTTGAAGTATCTTTAACCATAATGTAATAATTTTCTTTTCTTTTTCCTTTTTTTTTTTTTTTAATTGCACCTGTGGAGGGGAAATCTTAGCGTGTTTCTTCTTTCCAGGGAAGATCTGGCTGCTCCAGATGCGCGCACTCTGTCTTTGTTCCAAACTCTCACTACAGAAGTGAGTCTGACTGGCTAGCTATAGGATCGAGTTAGTAAGAAGATTTATAAGACACCTTCCCCACAAGAAATTGGTTAAAAAATTTCCAACGTATAACTTCGCAGACTAACTCTTATGCGATGCACCAAAGTGCAGGTGCACCGGACTTCTGAAGAGTTCAGGTCAGTCATTTTTACTTTTGTGGTGCATACTGGGAATAAAACCTCTGGCCAAACATTTCAAACCTTGTCTCGGAAGCAAATAATACTACATTAACATTTCTAATACGATGTCACAAGGATTCCACAAGATGTCAGGTGATATCTCCAAAATCCAGGACATCTTTCTGCACAACATTTCATAGCGACGGCAGGGGGCATCGGTAGCGAGCATCTTGTTCGAACCAGAGTTGGAAACGGGTCAAAAATTTCGGACCCGACCCAATACGGACCCGTAACTGACCCGGACAAATCTGCTTTGAACTTGTAACGTACCAGGAGATGTGACGTACCTGCCAGAAGGACGCACACGACATAAAGGCAGATAGGAATCAGAATAAAATGTCAGCGTAGCTTAATTGGTAGAGCAACTTATTCCGGAATGAGTGGACCCGGGTTCGAATCCTGGCGCGGATAAAAATGACGGAGAAATTTACTTCGTTATAATGGCGCCCGAACTATCCGGATGACCCGACCGTTCACAATCTCGCAATGGTGTGATGTTATTTCCACACCGCGAGATAGGAAAAATAAGAGCAGCACTTCAAAAAAAAAAAAAATAAGGGGGAGATGATGTAACGTACCAGGAGATGTGACGTACCTGCCAGAAGGACGCACACGACATAAAGGCAGATAGGAATCAGAATAAAATGTCCGCGTAGCTTAATTGGTAGAGCAACTTATTCCGGAATGAGTGGACCCGGGTTCGAATCCTGGCGCGGATAAAAATGACGGAGAAATTCACTTCGTTATAAACTATAAAATTGAAACTCAGTTTATGCATATATTCATATAAACGTAATATACATATTCATCCCAATAACTGCTTGATATTTAATAACTGAAATCTTGTTTTAATAATAAAATTTGGTTACCTGCTACATTTTAGTGCCACTATTTTGCGTAATCCAGAAGTAATGACTGACTATGACCGTGACCATAGAGTATATTACAAATGGGAATCATTATTTACGATTACACAAATGTATTTTTTTTAATGTATTTAGATTGTTCAGTATTTCCACGCTTTGATGGAGGTGCGCATACTTTCATATGGTCCGTTAGATTTTTGGTTCCATAACCTCTTATTACACCGTTGACATCTTTCTTTGTAATTATACACTTTCCGCATTTTGAACAACAAGCAAAACCAAACAACACGTAATTATTCACCGGTTCCTTAATGAGACGAAACAATTTCCAGCATTCACTCTTTCCCTTGTGGTTTTCAACAAGCACGTATTTGTTAGCCTCGACGTTTTTCTCAACCGCCTTTATAATAAATCCATCCATATTAACAAAGAAGGAGTTAATTTCGTCATGACATGTCATGGGAACGGGATGTTAGCATATCAATTGAAAGCCTCTGAACGCTCAATGTAAAAGATGCAATGTGAAAAGTAACTCTTAGTCATACAGTGAAATTCGCACGGAGAGAGTGAATCGGCTGAGAAGCAGGCGAATGGCGTTTTCCTGGACAATCGCACTGTAAAAGAGCGCAAAGAAGTATCTTTTTGAGATATATTGTCAGTGTGTCTGTATTTTTTTACAGTTTCTGGCAAGACGACATCAGGCGTTCCTATTTCTCTTGGCTTCCCTCTGTCCTCTCTAATTGAGTCTCTACATTCAATGTAATGTAACTTCTTTTCCGACACGCAGCACAAAAGTCCCCTTGGGATACAGGTGGTTGCGGATGCATGTGTTTGGTAACAGTAACTTAGTTTCCGGAAACATCACACGCATAGTCGTTAACAGAGATTTGGTGCTCACTGAAAGGACTGACTGATGTTGTAGCAAAAACGCCAGTTACAAAACTCCTGGAACAGTATTCTTCCTCACATAACACAAGCAATATCTCGACGACTTGTGGGGCAATATTACATGAAAGCCACCCCTTGTATTGCCTTTCACTAATAGAAAGGTATCGTCTACAATTACAGATGTCGTCGTTGAACGACTTGAGATTCGGAATGGCTATGTCTCATCATTCGCCACCACTCTAGGGTTAGTCTAGTGGTCGATGAGAGCTGTATCTACTTGTTTTCAGTCTGACAGTCCTAGGTCCACAAGTCCTCTGCATTCGTTTTTTCTGTCGTGCGTCCACGGTTTTTTACTTTGATTTTTTTCATGTTCTCCTTTATTTCTTCCCACTACCTTTTCATTTGACTTCGCCTTCCCCTATTTTACCTCTTTCTCCATCATACATATCATCATTATCAACCATTATCAGTCCACTGCTGGATGAAGGTCTCCCCAAGTTTCTTCTACAACTGTTTGTCTCGAGCCAGTCTCCCCACGTCACTCCCACATGCTTCCGAATTTCATCCACCCATCTCCCATGTGTTCTTCTTCTTGGTCTTTTTCTCTTTCTTGGAATCCAGTCTAAAATTTCGGTTGTACATCGTTGTCTGTCCTTCTGGCAACATGTCCAGCTCATTCCCATTTCAGGATTTTGCTTTGACCATGATGTCTTCCACTCTTGTCATCTTCCTTATCCACGAGTTCCTCTTCTTATGTTTCCTGGTTACCCCAAACATGCATCTCTCCATGCTCTTCCGGTTGTCTGCAGTCTTTGTACGTCTTTTTTTTAGTTAAGGTCCATGTATACGCTCTCATCACGCTCATCTTAAACTGCTGTTAGTTCATGAATTGTTTTCTAAAATTTGAATAATATGTGGATTGTTTTTTAAATTTGTGAAGGAAACTCAGTTTAACTACTCACACCTAGCAGCGGTTGTCATGTAAAATGCGGTAGTTACTGGGGATTCAGTCAAGGATTTTTGGTGTCGTACAATACTTACTGTCTGTTCACGAGTGGCGATTTCTTAAATTGCTAGCGATTGAAACGCTTGACTTCTTCCTTTTCTGAGCAGGGGCGGATTTATAAGGAAGTCTCCGAAGCCCAGGCGCAGGACCCAAGGACGGTAAAGGATCCCAAAATAACGATATATATTTTTTTCTCTTCATTTTGCCCCACAAATAAATAAATTCAAAAATGGCATAGCGTGAGTGATAAATTCTCTGATCTGGGTTTTGAGAGCTTTATTTCGACCGTACTTGAAGTAACTCAGCTACAAGTATTAATTTACTAGCTTAAATACAGACTCTCTATAAATCATTTTGATATTAATACGTAGCACGCCAACAGATGGCAGTACGCGGATGCTCAAGCAGCTGTCGAGGGCAGTGACCTTCATAAGTCATTGTGCCGAGTGGCGTCGTTCTGTGAGCATCGGGAGCTGTGCTACACAATATTTGGTGACCACATGCAGAACACAACTGCGATTTCGTTATGGACTGCAAACTAGAGCAGCGAGCGAACATCAAATTCTGCGTCAAACTCGGAAAATCGGGAACGGAGACGCATGAAATGTTGCGGCAGGCTTATGGCAATGAAGCAATGAGTCGTGCGAGATGTTTTGAGTGGCACTCGCGTTTCAAGAGCGGCAGAACGTCAGTGGGAGACGACGAGATGTCAGGGCGACCGCCCACGAGCAAAACCCCCAAAATTTTGGACAAAATTAGGGAGCTGGCGCATGAGGATCGTCGGAGAACCATTCAAGACATTGCTACCATCGTCAATGTGTCATACAGAACAGTGCAAGAAATTCTGACGTCGGTTTAGAACATGCGCCGCATTGCTGCAAAGTTGGTGACAAAGATTCTGAACCCCGAACAGAAGGCGGCCCGTGTCGAACTCTGTCAAGATCTTCGTCAGCAGTTGATGAATGAACTGACGTTCCTATCACGGGTCATCACTGGTGACGAGACTTGAGTCCACGGTTACGACCTGGAGACCAAACAACAGTCGTCGCAGTGGAAGAGCCAGGCATCTCCACGACCGAAGAAGGCCCGACATGTCCGGAGCGCAACCAAAAGGATGTTCATCGTGTTCTTCGACATTCGTGGGGTTGTGCACCGTGAATTCGTCTCCCAGGGCCAGACCGTCACCGCCCTTTTTTACTGCGATGTTCTGCGGCGTCTTAGGGAGGACATTCGTCGCAAACGACCTGAAACGTAGCGCAGATGCGATATCCTGCTCCATCACGACAATGTAGCAGCTCACAGAGCATTAGCAACACGCCAGTTTTGCAGCCGCAACAGTATGACTATACCCTACTTCGCCCGCATTACTCGCCGTATTTGGCCCCATGCGAATTCTTTCTGTTCCCGAAGATGAAGCTGAAGCTCAATAGTCGCTGTTTTGAAACTGTGGACGAGATCCAGCGCGAATCGCAGACGGTGCTTGACACGATTCGCGAACAGGACTTCCAAGGATCGTTCCAACAGTGGCAAAAACGCTGGCAGCAGTGTATCGCTGCCCAAGGATATTACTTTGAGGGAGATCATAGCCAGGCTTAAGTAACGTAAGTACTTTGTTGTATATTGGCATAGTCTCGGAACTTTTCGATCGGACCTCGTATTACTTAACACTGCATTATAACTGGACTCCGAGACTGGTTCTTTTATTCCTGGCAGATTTGCTTGGAATGTAACAAAGATTTTGCTTTTTAATTTCGTATTTGATATGACAGCTTGTCTTTCCCTTGAAATATCTTTTTCCTCATTCATTCAGTCCAGCAGTTTAAGGGGTAATTATCACAAAGCTGTTACCGTATGAGTAGAATGGCAGTGGAAAAGCTGGTTTACGAGACACGCTTCCATGTTCGGGCTGTTTAGAAGATCTGCCAGATGGAATCTGATCATGTGTGACAGCAGATCCCATATTGTATGAATGACAATTAAAGCAAGGCCATGAATTAACTTACCGTATGTAACATGTTAAAAAGTTAGTAAGATCATGCAACGCATTGATTATGACACGCTTTCCAACATACCAGAAATCATTACTCAAGTTTGGAGGGTAATGGCTGTCATGACCTTTGACCTGATTTCTATGATATTCAATACAACCGATTCAGTATACCTTCGGAACAACGTACTAAAGTTTTGTCGCAATAGAAGCATTTTTACATAAGTTATGGCGCATAAGGGCAATGGAATGGATCCCACTCCTACGTCCTGACCTTTGATCCCATTTCGCCCATTTTTAATAGAATTCATTTCAATGTAGTCTCCTATCACATACTAAAATTTCTTCGATATCGAATAATGTTTACGCGAGTTACGGCGCATAAGGGCAATGAAATGAATCCCGCTCCTATGTCGTGACCTTTGACTCCATTTCACTCATTTTCAACAGGGTTAGTCCCCAGGTGGTCCCCTACCACAGACTAAAATTAAATCGAAATAGAACCATTTTTACGCCAGTTATCGTGCGGACGTACAGACAGACAGACGGACAAAACTGGAGCATATACGCTTCTTCAGTTCAACACAATTTTATTAACAAGGTTGGGATCAGGAGGCGAACATGGGCGTCCTGATACATATATTGTACGATAAAATATACAAACTCTAAAATCTATGTACATTATATACAGCACGATGTATTGATTCACAAAGGAGCCTCGTGCTAAGGGGTGCAGACATTTTGCACAAGAACAATAAAAGAGACTGTCGGAACATTTCATCTCGGAGCATAAGTACATTATAATGCTGAAAAATAACAGAACGAGAATATACACTGCTAGACAATTGCTAAGGACGGATCATAAACGGCTATATAGCGCATAAAAAAGTAAGTGTGGTTGGATGCCAAGTGAAATAAAATAATGTCAGAATGCCAGGACATCACAAGAAATACAATTTATTGTGCTCTGAAATCCAGAAGGCTTTGGAACGTGTTCAAGGGACAAACAGGCCATTTTGTGCAGAATACGTAAACGTGAAAAAAATGCAATTACCGTTCTTAGGCGTTCCGGCGAAAGATGTCAATACGGGATATGGCCACCATGGAGGGCGATGCAAGATTCCACACTTCGTGTCATGCTTTGCACAACATTATCAAGCAGCTGTTGGGGTAATTTATCCCATTCCTCTGTCAGTGCACGGATGAGGGTGTCCTTGTTTATTGGAGGGCATTGGCGACCAGCAAGACTCCTCCCTAAAGCATCCCACACATTTTCAGTGGGATTCAGATCTGGAGAACGTGCTGGCCACACGAAGCGTTGAATATCCTCGCTCTCAAAACACTCCTGGACAGCGACTGTTCGATGACATGTTGCGTTGTCGTCCATGAAAATGAATCTATCACCGACAGCACCACGGAACATGCGAACATGAGGTAGCAGAACATCATTAATGTATCGTTGGCCAGTCATAGTCCCAGTTGGAAGCACATAGAGGGACGTACGGCCATTGATCATGATGCCAGCCCATACCATGACACTACATGTCGGATATCGGTCCCTTTCCTGTATGTTTGCTGGACAATATGCAGTACCACTATCACGCCAGATCAGTTGTCGTCGACAATCAGACGATAGACTGTATCTACTCTCATCCGAGAAGAGGACAGCAGACCAGTCGTTATCAGTCTAATTGCGATGTTGATGGCACCATTGCAAACGGGCGGTACGGTGACGTCTGGACAATGGGATGCACACAACAGGACGGCGGGCGTATAGTCCTCCTTCATGCAAACGTCTGGCGACAGTTTTTCGGGAGATCCGCTTGCCAGTAGCAGCCATAAACTGACTTGCTACCTCACTAGCTGTGCTGCGCCGGTGTCTTTTTGTTGATAGCACTATGTACCGATCTTCTGTAGGTGTCGTACTGCGAACACGACCTCTCGCGTGACGTTTGCTACACTCTCCATTTGTTTGAAATGATTTCTAAAGCCTTGAAACAACACTGTGGCTGACGTCGAACTCCCTGGCAACATCTGTTATTTTTCTCCCTTCTTCAATCTTGCCAATAATACGGCCACGCGTAAAATCATCTAGGTGATGTCGGGAAGACATACGGAAAATTGCAAGTTCGTCAATTGATTCTTTCCCTTTCAACTTTGCGTTTGAACAACAACGGTCAATACGCGTCAAATCCTTTATATCTCTTATCAGCGCTATGACGTCACGAACAAGTTCGGCAATCCAAAATTTGCATACGCACAACACGCCTTACCGTATCCCGCACTTATGCTAATTTCCACATTTTCCTGCCTTTCATTTTATGGTTGCTATCGTTGCTATTGTCATCCGTCCTTAGCAATTGTCCGGCAGTGTAATTATGAAGCACTGTGCAAAAGGAGATCTGTAGATGACAATGTGAAACCTAAGGCAAACAGAATTAGGATGTCTTAGTACTGGGAGAAATTATGATAATCATAGGGAATACAAGTAAGACTACACATATTTGTTCAGCATAGTGCATATTATATTCACATTTGTTAGAAGATACCAGCTTTATGTTGAAGTTTGATTCCAAAAACCAATGGTGAGCATGCACGTTGAACTGAAGTTCAACAGAGATAGGAGAATCGAGGTTATGGACTGCCTTATCAGTTGCAATGTCGCTGGCATGTTATCAGTTGCAATGTCGCTGGCATGCTGGCGAACCAGGAGGCGGCCGGAGACCAGGTAGAACGGAACTGTTGCTCTCTCTGTTGGGCAACGGCCACAAGGTTCTCTAGACGAAGTCTTGAGAGGAGACGCTCCCGAAAGTGGCACAGTAGTTCCACAGAAGCTTGGTGGATGGTATAAGGAGATGAGATATCTCGGCAGCGTTGATGAAATACGTAGATGACGTGTTTCACCAGGATAAAAATATAAGAGGAGATGGGTGGAAGCTTGACTGGCGGAGAGACCTTCAGGAGGAGTGTCTTATAGGCATCGAAAGGAAGATCAGTTGTAGCTGAACGTTGAGCTATGGAAAATGCAAGATGGAGTAGTGGAAGGAGAATGACACAATGTAGATAAACGTGAGAGACATCAGCTTCTTGAGCACAGAAGGGGCAAAGAGGTGAGTCAAGAATGGTCATGCGGTAGAGGATGGATGGAACGGGAAGACGGCGATGGGGAAAAAGCCAGTGAGTGTTTATTTCAAGAGGAGATGAAAGAGGAGAAAGGGCGGCAGACCAGACAGCTGTGAGAGAGGATTGGGAGACATTAGGGATGTAGAGAGGAGAAGGAGAGTGGGATTTTAAAAGGAACCGATAGAGAACTGAGGTTGAAAGAGAGGAGAGTGGAAGTGTGGATCTGCTGACTGAAAAAAAGAAAGATAGGGTAAGGGAGGCAGAAGGAGCAAAGGTTAGGCCGGTGGGGCTTGCGAGATGAGAGAACTTAGCAATGATGGTAGAGAGTAGGGAGTCATAGACAGAGCGAGAGGAGGGTGAAATAATCACAGTTGAGGGGAGGCGGGCGTAGGGTCGCCAGGACAGGTCTGAGGTTATAAGGGCTTTGACGGTTACAACTCTGACTCGGAGCCAAGCAGGATAAACGAAGCATGGAAGATGAGGGTGGTGAAGAAGAGAGAAGAAGAACAGAGATTCGGCAAAGAGTTCAGTGGTGGAATCGGGTGGGGATCGAGTGAGCGGGAGAGAGCGGAGAAAGGTAAGAGCCTCCGGTAAGGCCGGAGGAAAGCGAGAGTGAGTGGTAGTTCGGAGGTCCATTAGAATGAAGGAAGGGAAAGTGAAATTAGTGTTGCTCGAAGAGGTGATGACATTCCTTGCGGTAACGGCGTCAGCTACAGGTGAAGTATGAAGACGGAGGAACGAAGTAATCCGGAGAGCTTGATAGTACAGTCATGTATCAATTAGGCCAATGCCACCTTGGTCAGGATGAAGGCTGAACTTGGGGGAACTGAGCCAGTGGTGTTCGGTCCAGATAAGGTGAAGCAGCGAGTGATATCATTGAGTCGAAGAAGTGGGGATTTAGTAGCAAGCCCGGAATGTGTGCAAATGGAGAGAAGATAGGTTTGCGCAAGACGCGCACGTTGAAAATATAAAGTGCAGAACTGCGCTTTTGCCAAAATGCAGTTGACCGATGTAGACGTGGCTGGATGATATTCCACGTTGTGCTGGAGGCTTCACCTGGGACGCCAAGATGTACGCCAAGAAAACGTTGAGAGTCTGAAGACCAGTGCGCTCCCCATAGGGAATCCTAGCGGTCAACCCATGAGCCGCAGCACAGGCCTGTGCTTATGGTTGTATTAATCGCAGCTCCGGAGCAGGAGGCGTAATCGGCGAAAAGACTTTGGAGCAAAGAGAACTGTGAATCCAGGCGTATACAGAAGGTAATGTCGTCTGCATACGCCATGGAAATGGTGACATGGTGTCTTGTGCGGGCGATGAGTGGAGGCAGGGTAACTTGAAAGGAGCGTTGAACGGAGCGGAGAAAAGGTTCTAAGCCTGTGGCAAAACGTTGACAGGAGAGTGGGCAGCCTTGATTCACTCCACGGAGAGGATCGGTGCTGTAAGAAAGGTGGGCAACTTGACATGGAAACTGGCGTCCTGGTAGAGGGAGGTGAGGAGAGAAATAAACGGAGGTGGAAATCCAAATCGGAAAAGTGTGGCGGAGAGATAAGTGTGGGAGATGTTATCAAACGCGGACTGTTGGTCTAGAAAGAGGAGGGCGAGGGGTTCAGAGCGGGAGCGCGCAAGGTGAATTAGATCAGCAGGCGATGGATGTTGTGAGATAGGGAACGGCCGGGTACTGTGTAAGTCTGGTTAGGGGAGAGGATGTGAGTGAGGATGGGATTTAGTCGCTGTGAAAGAAGCTTGATATAAAGTTTGTAGTCGAGATTTAGTAGGGAAATTGGGCGCCAGTTCACCAAGTCAAGGAGATCATCTTTCTTGGGCAAAAGGACAACGTATGCAGCTGTGAATCTCCTCGGGAGAGGAGAGTAGGTAAAGGCAGCAGAGAAAGCGGATAGGAGAAACGGAAGAAGAAGAGGCAGAAAAGTTTGATAAAAGCAAAAGGTTAGGCCGTCCGGACCCGGAGCGGCACTAGAATTCAGAAAAGAGAATGTAGTGTTTAGTTCAGAGGGTGTGGGGGAAAGGAGAAGAGAATAAGCCAGATAAGGGGGTAGGACCTGAGGTAGATTAGTAAGGAGAGAATCCATTGCTGCAGAGGATGGTTGATGAGGTTCACAGAACTTCGTGGAAAAGTACTGACGGGCATGGGAACAAAGCGCAATCTGTTCATCTGATACCTCCCCAGAAGAAAGGCGTAGATGATGAAGTATGGTCGAAGTTCGTTGGGTGTTTTCCACCGACGTCAGGAACTCATAGTTGTGAGCATCCGGCGTCAAATGTTGCAAACGAAGTCGGCGGAGAGCTTGTTGCGCCATAGTAGTGAGAAGAGATCGGAGCTTTTCTTGAAAGGAGAAGAAGAGAGGATCACTGAGACTGCGCATGGATAGCATTGAACGAACATAGTCGAAGCGCATTTTCCGGAGTGACTTTGATTGGAATGAGTAGTTTCCGACATGCAGAACGAGCTGTTGCTTGATCTCCATCCAAGAATGTAATCCACAGAGAGCAGATTGAAGTTGCGGTCATCTGTCATTCAGGAATAACCGGACCTTAGAGCAGAGCGCCGGGTCGGAGAAAAGTGCATCCTCAAATGTCCACGGGCGTATTATCCTGGGTTTGAATAGTGCAGCATGGACTATGATGGCAATGGCGCAGTGGTCAGATGAGGCCGTAAGATGCACACTCAATTCTGTCACGGCTGGAAGTAGAGTACTGGAGGCATAAAACCTGTCAAGGCTGGCTAAGAACGGATTTTGCGCATGAGAGGAGCGCCAAGTGTAATTAGTCGACCATGGATGAATATACCGATGTACATCATGAAGAACGTTGTTGGTGACAACTGTCTGGAGCAGGTTCGCCAGGGCATGGCGGCGCTCTCTATTGGTAGAAGACCTATCCAGAAGAGGATCCAGTGTACAGTTATAATCACCACCAATGAAAACATGGTCTGACGGTGGGATAAGATCCAGTGCTCTGCGAAGACGTGTCAAGAGAATCTATAGATGAATTGTAGTGCATGGGATGTAGATATTGAATAAATGGTATCTCGAAGACGCGATGGTAAAGGATGCATGCAGTAAGAAATGTCGACAAATATTTCGCGCAGAGAGGGATGTGACATTAGAATTGAGAGTATGACTAATGCCAATTGCAAGGCCGCTATGAGATGTTAGTCCATAGGCGTGATGAAACACAAAGTTCCACTGGCGCCATCGAGAATAGACGGTAGTTGGTTTGCAGTTTGTCTCTTGATGGAGGAGAATATCAGCCCCTAACAGGTTGAGGTCTTTATATATCAGAGAGTTGTTGAGGGGGAAGCGAATCCCCTGCAATTAAGTGACACGATCTTGAATTGTGGGATTTCCTTGTCTCTGGCTGAAGATCTTTCAGAGCTGGAGGAAAAGTCTTGAGACGATTGTAGAAGATTTGTGCCCACGGATGGGTGGGTACATTCTGACGGCAGAAATGCGACACATTGAAGATCTGCTCCGGCACAAGTTGGCGAAGCGAGGGATTCTTGATTGCTAAGGCACGTGCTATAGCGTAGCTAGTCGTATTCGTTAAGTATGTATGGAGATCAATGTATGAGAGTGGTACGGGAGGTATATTGGCTGCCTGGAGAGATGCAGCGAACTTTTCGAAAGTGGGGAAGGAGACTTCGGCTGGTGAGGTGTGTGGAGAAGAACTGCTGGAGAGGGAGGTTGAACGAGGTGAAGTAGAGTTTTGCTTCTTCCCTACTCGCCTGCTGCGGCCATAGCCGCGGCGCTTCAGTGGAAGCTCGGTCGTCTCATCCTCACACTGCGTATCTGGACTAACGGATTCCACATCAGCTGTTTCGGAGATTCCAGTGGTAATAGCTGGTTGTAAACCCTCTGAAAGGGACTCAGTGGTGGAGCGACGACGTTGCGGGAGTGAGGAGGTAATTATAGGAAAGTCCTTTGGTGAAAAGGAGGAAGCGGCTCTGGAAGCGTCGCGTCGACCAACGTCTGTAAGCGAACGTTTTCATCATATCTTGGCTCATAGTCCTGCTGTGCTGAAGCAGATGGTGTGGTACGCTTCGAGGAAGGTACAGTACCTGATGGAGCGCCAGTCGGAGTCGGTGGAACTTGGTGTGGGCAGTGCACGCGTAGATGGTTTTCGCCATGGCAAAGCGTGAATTGCAAGGAAGTAATGATGTCGATTCTCCGACGTTGCTGGCCGTACGGTTAGGATCTTCGGGCACGCAAGCAGATGACGTCCGACGGAAAGATGACACGGGCACTTTGACGAAACCCTGCCATGGATTTGTCATCGGGGTCTCTGGGCGCCGCTGAAAGGGTCGTCATTTGTCCAACCACTCGGGCAAATTTGCTGAGGTAGGTGAACAGAGCGACATCTGAGACTTCAGGAGGGACTGAGTGGAAAGTGACCTGGATAGGTCGCTGCGCCATAGGTTCAGCCAGAAGATGCACATCTTTGATGGATAAGCCATCAGTCATCACAAGGTCTGCGTGTTCTGTTCGGGCAAAATACACTAATACGACCCATGGCTTTCGAGCCATATGAGTGATATAAGCTCCTGTAGGAAGCATCTTCTTTAGGGCAATACTATATTCCTTGAACTTCGTGTCTGGTAAAGCATAAAAACAGACACCGAAATCCATTGTGGAGAAAAATTGTTTCCCGGCTGGGGAGTCCTCTGGAATATCGATGGTGGAAGAACTGCCCTCAACACTGACGTAAGAGTCAGTAAAAACAGGGGCAATAAACTTGGAAGGAACTCTCGCTCCAGAGGTCACTTTGGAATAAGTAAGAGAAGTAGAGTTGGCAGGGGAGGGCTGCGACACAGTGCTGATTGCTGGTAGCTGCTTGGTAAACTGAGTTGATCCAGTGGAAGGCAACGCAACCGTGCTAGCGGTCACATCCATGGCTTCGTCAAATGAACCAGGGACGTGCGTCAAGGAGACGTCATTCTCCTGGGCAGGGATACCAGGTTGAGCCTTTGCAGAGGAGTCGTGCGCCACATTTTGTATGCGTATGACGTCTCTGACGTGCATAAATGCTGATGGTCTCCTGAGAGTGAGTAGAAGGAGGAGGTTGAATGAGCATCACTGATGAGGGCGTGGAATTCACCCTTATCAGTGCCCGCCATTGTTAATGGCGAGGGCTAACTTAGGGATCGATCAGCTTGATCGAAAATAATAAAACGCTGAATGCAAACAAAATATGCACCGACTTGGAAGCCGAACTAAAAAAAAGTACAGACCTTCTTCTTGAAGGAGAACACAAAAAATAGAAATAGCACGTACTATACACTTCCAAAACCGGGCACAAATACAGAGCTCGAAACGAACGTGACTATATCTTTAATACGCTTCTTCAACCTACGGTTGGAAAGCGTAAAAAATGAGATGGAAATGCAGAAACAAAAAAGTCTTTTTTTTGGAAGAATAGCGGTTAAGTGGGGGGGGGACAAAACCGGTAGTGTGTGCAAGGCCCCGCGGTAAGCATACATCCGCCACTGTTTCTGAGAAATGTTTTTTATAAGCAGAGTCTGCATGTTTTCGGAATCAGATGAGAGGGCTGCATGGGCCGGGCCATTTCACCAAGCCCAAGCCCGGCCCAGGTCAGACTGTTTTTAGATTAGAAAACAAAGCAATGGGTCGGGTCGGGCTAAGTCGACCCATTATTTTTATCGCAATGGTGAAGAAAGAAAAGAGTGGGCCGGGTTGCGCCTAAATAATAGCGGCAATTGACCAAATAAGGCTCCGATGCAGACCTTTATCAGATGAGCTTTTTCCGCTGTTTATTGTAACAACAGTGATGAGGAAGTTCAAAATGATTCATCTGATTTCAAAAGAATATAATTCTATACCTATCAACTGCGTATGACCTTGGCATATACCGAATGAAAGAGGAAATCTCTTAGCTTCAGTATGTCACCGCGAGACGAGGGCACTGTCGCTGTGGCTTCGCGACAGACAGCCTGTGAGAAAATGGTGACCGTACAGCAGAAGGTTTCTTGTGTGCTGCAGTTTTCGAGGTGTGAATCGGTAGTTACAGTGCAGCGTGAGTTTCGTAAAAGTCATGGAAATGATCCACCGGGTGCTCAGAGTATCCGACGGTGGTATCGGCAGTTTGAGGAAACAGGGTGTTTGTTTAAAGGCAAGAGCACAGGACGGCCGCGCATGTCTGAGTATAATGTGCAAAGAATCAGCGAGAGAGAGAGAGAGAGTCCTAGGTAGCCCGAGGAAGTCAACCAACCGCGCCAGTCGAGGCTGTTTTGTGTGTTTTGAGACGACGCTTGATTGTGAAGCCATATAGTAGTAACTGTTAAGTGTTTACAGCTCTGAAGCCAAGGGATAAGTTAAAGTGACAGAACTTTTGCCAACTCATGCAGGATGCTATGGAGGAGAACGATTTTGCTCGCCGCCTGTGTTCACTGATGAAACAACTTTTCATTTAAGTGGCAAGGCGAGCCATCATAACATTCACCTATTGGGCATGGAAACCCCACATGCAACAATCGAGCACGAGCGCGACTCAACTAAAGTTAACGTCTTCTGTGCTACTGCCCGACCAAAGGTTTATGGACCTTTCTTTTTCGTGGAAAACTCAGTAACTGGTAACCGCTATTTGGATATGCTGCAGAACTGGCCACAATATAACCAAGATTCCGGCGAATACATTTTCCAGCAAGATGGGCCGCCGCCTAATCAACACTGTACTGTTCACGGTTTCCTCCCACGAAGTGCTCCACCGCCGTTGGATTTGCCTCAGTGGACCCCATAATTTGGTGCTCTACAGCAGACGCCTAGGTCACCTGACTTAGGCCGTGCGACTTCTTGTTTTGTCCGCCTTTCCTCAGCGAAGTGCTCCACCGCCTTTGAATTTGTCGCAGTAGAACAGTGCATTTGTTATTGGATTTGTCGCAGTGACTTGGTGCTCTACAACTGACGCCTAGGTAACCTAACTTTACGCCGTGCGACTTCTTCTTTTGTTTGTATTTCCTCAACGAAGTGCTCCACCGCCGTTGAATTTATCGCAGTGGACCCCATGACTTGGTGCTCTACAGCTGGCGCTTAGATCACCTGCCCTTACATTGTGCGACGTCTTCTTTTGTTCGTCTTTCCTCAATGAAGTGCTCCACCGCCGTTGAGTTTATCGCAGTGGACCCCATGACCCCATGACTTGATGCTCTACAACTGACGCCTAGGTCACCTGACCTTATGCCGTGCGACTTCTTCTTTTGTTTGCCTTTCCTCAACGAAGTGCTCCACCGCTGTTGGATTTGTTGCAGTTTACCCCATGACGTATGGCTTTACAGCTAGCTGGCCACCTAGGTTACTTGACCTTACTCCGTGCGACTTCTTCTTTTGTTCCCCTATCCTCAATGAAGTGCTCCACCGCCGTTGGATTTGTCGCAGTGGACACCATGACTTGGTGCTCTACAGCTGACACCTAGGTCATCTTAACTTACGCCGTACGACTACTCTTTTTTCTCCTTTTCTCAGCGAAGTGCTCCACCGCCGTTGGATTTGTCGCAGTTTACCCCATGCCTTGGTGCTCTACAGCTGACGCCTAGGTCACCTGATCTTACGTCGTGCGACTTCTTCTTTTGTTCTCCTTTCCTCAACGAAGTGCTCCACCGCCGTTGCATTTGTTGCAGTTTACCCCATGACTTGGTGCTCTACAGCTAGCTGGCCGGCTAGGTCACTTGACCTTACGCCGTGTGACTTCTTCTTTTTTCTCCTTTCCTTAACGAAGTGCTCCACCGCCGTTGGATTTGTTGCACTTTACACTTGGTGCTCTACAGCTGACGCATAGGTCACCTGACCTTAGGTCGTGCGACTTCTTCTTTTGTTCGCCTTTGCTCAACGATGTACTCCACCGCCGTTGCATTTATCGCAGTTGACCCAATGACTTGGTGCTCTACAGCTGACGCCTAGGTCACCTGACTTTACGCCGTGCGACTTCTTCTTTTGTTCGCTTTTCCTCAACGAAGTGCTCCACCGCCATTGCATTAGTCGCCGTGGACCCCATGACTTGGTGCTCTACAGCAGGCTGGCCGCCTAGGTCACTTGACCTTACGCCGTGTGAGTTCTTCTTTTGTTTGCCTTTCTTCAACGAAGTGCTCCACCGCCGTTGGATTTGTCGCAGTGGACCCCATGACTTGATGCTCTACAGCTGGCGGCCTTGGTCACCTGAACTTACGCCGTGCAACTTCTTCTTTTGGGGGGTACATTAAGGATACTATGCACGTGCCACCGTTGCATATAAACGTGGGTTAGCTCAAAAAACGCATTGTTACTGTGGTTGAGTCAGTGACAAAGGACCTGAAGGAGCCAGTACGGGAGGAAATAGACTATCGTCTCGACGTCGCTCGCGTTACTAAGGGAAGTCACATAGAGAACTTATAAGGTGAAAGACAAAGTTCGGACAGTTTCTCTTTTTGTTGATGTATCATTACTCTCTCTATATTTGTAAACTTCAAAAACTTAATCATTTAATATCAAGTGAATCAATTTGAATAACCCTGTACTTTGGGAAAGTTTATATATTTTGGCTATGTTGTGTATACTAAACTGTTGGAGAGGAAAGGATTTTACATTCCATTTACTAATTGAGAACGTTCATTTGAACAGGTTCAGTGGAACAGCTAGGTTACCGCTGCGAATATGTATGGAGATCGTGGTCCTCCAGAGGAAGCTTTGCGTTATTTGCACAGAATGAATCGGATGCTGATAAGAATTTAAAATTAGATTCAGATAGAGACAGCAATTTAAACGCAATGCTAAAATGTATCGGTGAATTAGAAAGCGACAACTAAGTAGATTTCCCAGCTTTTATAAACTTCTATGAAGTACGAAATAGACAAAGACGGGAATTTCTGAGAAATTCTGAGTTAGGTTCTACCTGTAAAAGCAGATCTGAACAGATTGTTTTGCGAGAAGTCTCTGGACCAACACTTCATGCAATGCATTGTTTAACATCTGACAGCGTAACGAGTAGCTGGCGCATATACAATGACCACCCCCAGCCTACAGAAATGAGCGCGCCTGGAGAACGAACGGTGGCGCAGGTGAAGTTCACGGAACAATATATATACAACCCGTGGACCGGCTTTTGGTTAGTAGAGTGTTTGGAGTCAGAATGGGAAAAGCTGCCGATTTATCGGAGTTTGGTAAAGGACAAATTGTGATGGCACGGCTCCTCAGAACCACGAACTCGGAAACGGCGCGGATTCTTGGTTGTTCATGTACCGCTGTAGTGAGTACGTATTAAATGTGGTGCGCAGATGACCAAACGACAATCCGTAGACCAAACGTGTGTCGTCCGCAGCTCATTGATGCCAGATGGGATCGGAGACTGTCGCGCATTGTTCACAGCGACCTCAGGGTTACAATGCGACAAGTAACCCGCAGCTACAACAGCGGTGATCGGGGCAATGTGTCACAGCACGCAGTTCATTGCAGCTTTCTGCGCATGGGCCTGCGTAGCTGAAGACCCAGCCGGGACCCCATGCTCATTGCTCTTCGTCGCTAACAACGCATGATATCGACCCAGGATTATCGAGTCTGGACCGTGGATGATTGGAAGAAAGTGGCCTGCTCTGACGAATCAAGATTCCTGGTGCTTCACGTTGACGGCCGAGCGCGGATACGCCGATTACAAACGGAGGTTATGGCACCTGGATGCAGTGTTGGGAGGAAACAAGCGGGCGGCGGCGGTGTTATGCTGTGGGCGATATTTTCGTTTGTCACTTTAGGCCCCATTATCCAAATAGCACAATCCCTGACAGCTCTCAAGTATCTTAAAATCGTTGCGGACCAAGTTCTCCCATTCATGGCAGCTGTGTTCCCTGTTGTTGATGGCCATTTACCAACAGGATAATGCGCCATGCCACACTGCCTAAACTGTCAAGGATTGGTTCGAGGAACATGCTGGTGACTTTCTGTTGATGCTCTAGCCTCCACATTCAGCTGACATGAACCCAATGGAACATTTGTGGTTTGACTTGGGAAAGAGGGTTCGCGCTAGTTCGTCACAATCCCAAAATGTATAGGAACTGGAGGACTTGCTATTGACATTGTAGCACCAGATACCACAGAATACCTATCGCCACCACGTCGAATCGATGCCTCGCCGATTGGCTGCTGCTTTGTGGGATAAAAGTTGTCCTACAGCTTATTAGGTAGGTGGTAAGAATGTAAAGGCTCATCGGGGTATGCTGATGACCCGATGTTTGCGACACATTAAAGTGTGCGCGGTGAATGAAGTTTGAAGACCTCTCGGAACTGAAACATGATCAATCTCTTTAACAGAGCTAAAAGGCATTAAATTAGATGACCTGTGAGCAGTCCAGTGAGGCTCTCCTGTAAAACGTGAGACCCTGTCTAGAGAGAGATTTCATGAAATCATGAATTTCTTTCGACAATCAACAAGATCTCAACGCCCATGGTAAAACAAATTTTCCTCTGCGTTCGAAATATGGAACAGATCTGTTGGAGAATTCATTAGGTGCCACAAACTTGGGGATTAAAAATGATAAATACACTGGTGTGCAAAAATTAAGGACGAAGAGGAGAAATTAGCATAACAGCCGAACGAGCAGACAGAACGGACCGAAAGACCACTCAGGAGATGACTAGAGTTCGGTACGGTAGGGCATGCGCATATATGCAACATGACGTCGGATGGGGGGGGGTTCGGAAGGGTATAAAGCACACGGGCGGTGTACGTTCAGCAATTCGGTGAAAGCTATTGCACGGTGTACAACGGTTTGAACGACCTCGAGTTGCTGCCACCGTGTGATATGGTCAACAGGCAATCCAGTAGACGGTATCTGGATGACTTCCACCCGAGGTCGCGTCATTGGGAAGTTGGAAGAAGGTCGAAGTATGACTAGTGTGGCCGAGGAGTTCGGGATCACTCACACCATCGTTTCACGAGCTTGGAGAGCATTTCAAACGACAGGAACAGCTGTCCGAGAGTTTAGCAGTGGTCATCCACGAGCAACCACCGCGGCGGACGACCGGTGTATTGTCCTACAGGCGAGAAGAGACAGACGGCAGACAGCGGGAGAAATCGCAAGGAACATGTAACAGACAACTGGATGTCCGTTATCGCGTTTTACCGTATCCAGGAGGCTACACAAAGGTGGTCTATTTGCACGACGACCAGTACGGTGTGTGCCATTAACGCCTGCTCGTCGGAGACAGCGATTTCTGTAGTGCCAGGAACACAACAACTGGACACATCAGCAATGGGGTCGAGTTCTCTTTACGGATGAGAGCCGATTTAGTCTGATGAGCGATTCTGGACGTATACACATCTGGAGAGAGCAGGGAACACGCAATCACACCTCCAACATCATCGAAAGGGACCGGTTTGGAGAGGCGGAGTTCTCGTTTGGGGCGGTATCATACTTGGTAGCCGTACTGACCTCCACATCTTCCAAGGAGGTTCAGTCACTGGTGTCCGCTATTGTATCAAGGTTATCCTGCCTCACGTGCGTCTGTTTAGAGGTGCTGTAGAGTTCCTCTTCATGGACGACAACGCTACACCTCATCGTACAGTGGCTGTCGCAGAGCTGTTGGAGAGTGAAGATATTCAACGCATGAATTGACCCGCAAGGTCCCCGGACCTAAATCCAATCGAACACGTGTGGGGCCTTCTCGGGAGACGCTTGGCAGCACGTCACCAGCCGCCAGCAACGATTCCGCAGCTGCGATTGGCGCTACAAAAGGAATGGGCTGCGATGCCTCAACAGCTCCTTGACAACCTCGTCCTCAGCATGGACAGACGTTGTAAATCCTGCAACGCAGTCAGGGGTGATCATATTCTCTACTAAAGACTGGATTTTTCTTGGCAGCCGCCTGTCACATGGACGTTTCTTTCTTCTGTCCTGTTGTGGTCGAAGCTACCTTTTTAATAAAGTGCCTTTGTATCCTTTGGATTCCTTGTTTGGAGGGTTTTGCTCACTTGTCCCATATTCTTGCATCTTGGGGATCTTACAGTATGATTTGAGTTGATGTGGAGCACTTCTGCACGACGTTACATTCGAAAAACCGTCTCGCCCTTAATTTTTGCACGCCAATGTATGTTTTTTGTTGTTGTTGTTGTTTTGAACAAAGAATCGCTACAGGTTTACGCAATGCATGGATAACTAACCAGATAAATTTGAAATGAAATTTGCACATCTTGCTGATGTTGAAAATAAGTGTGCACTGACAGGAAAGGAAACACCATATACCTGGTTCATGAGCAACACGATGCTGTATCCTCTCTCATTAGTGGACAAAACCACCGCTTTGCAGCTACACGGGTTGGACACTATATTGTAAACACCACGCTCAGAAACGTGACTTTTAATGCAAATGCGTACGTCGCAATACGCAAAGGTATTCACCACTTTTTGGTTGTAATGGCATTATTTAAAACCTCAAAGTCCTGTTTAAGTACATTTAAAGTGTCTTGTTGCAAAAATTTTCAGGGTGACGACGAAATGAGCGACCCAACGGACTTCGAAAAAGGGCTAATTCCTGGTGGCCGGCCAGTTGGTGCCTCCGTAACAGCAGTCGCCAGGGTAGTGGAAGTATTGCGAGATACTGTGTCTAACAGCATACCGTGCTCTTGGCAAAACGTCGTCTGCAAAACACAAGAGCGGCTGGAAAACGACCCTGACTAATAGAGACAGGAGAGCATTAAAGATGATTGTTACCCGTAATAAGAAGACCACGGCGCCGAAAATTAGTGCGGAGCTCAATCTGCATCTCCAGACCGCAGTATCAACGAAAACAGTGCTCAGGGAACTGCATAAACAAGATATTCATGGCAAAGCTGCTAATGCAAAACCTATGGTGATCTAGGTGAATGCACAACGTCGACGGCATTGGTTCCGGCAGCGTACAACGTGGACTGCAGGTGCATGGAAGCGTGTAATATGGTCGGATGAATCCACATTCACACTATTCCCCACCTCAGAACGTGTTTACGTGTGGAGAACACAGTCAGGAGCATACAACCCAGATTGTCTGCACCCAACAGTGCTCTGGGCGGTCATATCGTAGTTTTCAGCATGTTCGCTGATCTCCTTGAAGGAGCGGATGAATTGCAGGGTGTATGAAACCATTTTGGCCGACCAATGGCTCAGGAATTGTTTCCTGCTGGGGATGCTATCTATCAAGATAATAACGCCCCAATTCACAGAGCTCAGAATGTCCAATCATGGTTTGAGGAACAGGAGGACGAACTTTCAAACCTTCATTGGCCTCCCAAATCACCTGACTTGAACATCACTGAGCCACTATGGTCGGTGTTGAATAACAGGGTAAGAACCCATTATCCTCCTCCTGCGTCTCTAAAGGACCTGGAGCAGTTTCTGTATGAAGAATGGTGTAACATACCACTAACCACCATCCACGATTTGTATGCGTCCATTCTAAGGAGGATTCAGTCGGTTTTGAATGCCAAAGCTGATCCCACGCTCTGTTAGGCACTTAAAAGCTTCTTTTCCTAGATATTCACATTATGTATTTTATTCAGTAAGTAGGAACTGTACACCAATTGCAATCAACATATTATAACTATACTAATAATCCGAAATTTCTTGGTGTAGAATAGAAATAAAACTTTCCAAGCTTTCGCACATCAACCAGATAGCTTTTTCAAGGAAGGTAGACAGCTAACTGCAAACTGGAGAATCGAACGTTTCAACAATTTGAACGCGGTGACTTGACTAGACAATAAATGAATAGGCGCCAACGTGATAATTCGAATAAACCAGGTCACGTTGGTTGGGCACGCGATACCATGGTAGAAAACGTAGCATTATTTGAAGAATTGATTCCAAAAACGTGGCAACTCTAAAGGAACGCTATCGTTGCAAGCCTCGCAGCTGGTCGTTATTTCCAAGGTTTCGCAAATGGCAGTAAATTAGGGTGTGGAGTATGAAGCTAATTTCTTTACATCACTCCATATAGGATCGGCGGACTTGAACTTAACTTCTCTAGATAGGGCAGTGTTTATGTTTCCGTCTCTTGTATATATTTTATGTTCGCTGATTCTAATTCTAAACGAACGTTCCATTTGCAGCGAAATCTGAACTTTGAGGATATTTTATTCTATAAACAATTCAGTCTTTTCCCGCTAGGGGGAGTAGACGCTGATCTTATATTTGTCGATATCTCTGCTTCTAAGAGTCCGATTTGAAAAATTATTTTTTTGTTGGAGAGCGTTTCCGCTGCGAAATGTTTCTCATGCAATTTCAAATTTCTGTTAACGCACAAGTCTGCAACCAGAGGGAGTATGTTCACGATTCCGTTTACAGCAGTACCTGTGGTATTTAAAACCCGTTTGAAAAACTTCATTCTTCGATCAGATACTGCTGTTTTCCAGAACGGTTCCATTGACTTTGAATAGCTTTGATAAATTTATTCGCGTCAGAACGGATTCAAAAGACCTGCTCTTTACACCCGGAAATTCGGGGCCATCTTTCTTCTTTGTTGTTTGGGGGAGGGTTCGATGAAGCTAGAACAAAACATTTTGTCTTCAAATTTACAGGAAACTTTAGTTATTACCAAAACTTACGAAAATCTGCATTTACACTGATGGAAAGTGAAAAAAGAACACCAAGAAGGAGACCTCTGATACCAACAACATTTATACAGCATAATAACGGAATACAGAGGATAACGTGATCAAAACATTATGGCAAAATACAGCTGCATTTGCTGGTAAACTGAAAAATAAAATTTCTATGTAACATGGTTAGTACGTGGTGAACCGCCATGAACTGCGTCACACTGTGCAATTCTGGCATAGAGTCTGTCGTAGAGATGTTGGATATAAGTTTAGGGTATTGAGTTCCAAGCATCCTCAACCTGGACGCGTAAATCGGGGATGGTCGTGGCTGGCTGTAGAGACCGGATAAGTTGTTGTCCCATAAAATCCCACACGTGCTCAATTGGGGAAAAATCCGGTGAACGTGCAAGCCATGGAAGTTGTTTCACACCCTGTAGTGCATGTTGCGTTGCACGCGCCGTGTGTGGGCGTGCGTTATCTTGCTGGAAAATACCACGATGGACCGACCTTACAAATGGCACAACAACGGGCTGAATGATGTTGTTGATGTAGGAGGTGCTGTTTGACGTACCCGGTACAAACACTAGTTGTGTACGGGAATGATAGCTGATCGCTCCCCACACCAGGAGACCAGGTGTAGACCCTGTGTGTCGCTGGCAGATGTAAGAAGGGTGGAGACGCTCCCCTGTGCGTCTGCGAACACGCATACGGCCATCGGAGGCTCCCAAGCAGAATCTGCTTTCATCGCTGAACACGACAGATCGCCTTTGCGTTCTCCAGTGTAGACGTTGGCGATACCACTGCAGCCGTTCCTGACGGTGGGCTGGAGTCAGAGGTACACATGCCAGAGGCACACATGCACGTAGTCCTGCATCCAGTAGACGGTTGCGGATTGCTTGCACAGTCACCTCAGGTGCAACGGCAGCTCGGATTTGCGTCGCAGTAGATGTTCTGCTTAACAACGCCGCTCTTCTTATGCGTAGATCGGTCCGCTCATCAGTCCGTCTGTGACTCCCGGTTGCACGTCTTCTCGTGTGGGAATATTCCTCGGACCATCTACGCCACCAACGTACCGCCACCGATACTTCCCGTCCAATTCGCTCCGCAATACGACGATACGACCACCCGTCCTCGCGGAGTCCGACTAGACGACCTCGCTCAAATTCCGATAACTGCTGAAATCGTACATGTCTTCCATGTCCAGGCATTGCAGCTTCTTCAGGGTCTTCGCACGCCGACGACTGATTACATTCACTTCGCCGTACTCCTTAAATACCACCGACGATAATTTGCATATTATGCCGTGCTGTGGCGTAAGCGCTCACCGGTTAGTCCCGAAATTAACATCACACCTACGTAAACTCGACCCCATTAACATATGTATATTTCATGATCGTCTGCCAATTTCTTTTTGGTGTTTTTTTTCACTTTCCGCCAGTGTATTATAATAATTTTACAAAAAGAACTACATTAATTATTATTTATGGTATTGGCCACTTCAAATGAAAAAAAACATGTCCAGTCGCCAACAACTAAATCGCTACTGATAAAATGTTGCTGAATAAAATAACACAATTTCTGTATGAGTTTAGATAAAAATGTGTAGGGTTATCAGTATCACGCAAGCATCTGGCTGTACTGGGATTTTATAGAGATACTATGAAACATTAAAGGTAGCATTGCGCAATGAAATATATAGGAGTGAGCAAGATCTTGTGGAGGTTGTTATTCTGGAAACATCACCCTGATATTTCTGCATTTTAGAACACATTTCTAAGAATATTTTCGAATGAAAACTCAAAGGACCATAAAGTGAATATTTCAAAGGTTTGGATCACGTGACAGTTGGAGGTTCTTGGTCTCCTGCACTTGACATCACAGCAAGTAGAGCCCAATGGCAATTCAAGTATGGAATTCCATCAAAAGAGGAAATGTCAGCAGCAAATGTGGATCATGATTGATTCTTCCGTGGGAGAGCATTTCAATATTAAAATAAGACAAAAATGCTGTACGAAATATAAACGGGGTCAGTAATGTGCCTTCTCTTTGTGTAAGCCAGCGGTTCCGAACCTCTGGTCGTTATTATAAAAAATGAAAGTAAATTCCCGGTGCCTTCTCTTTTAGGGTTTTATTTCCTATTGTTTGGAAAATCTCTTTCTTATATTACTTTTCGTTTTTACAGTAGCGAACAAAAGTACTTGGCGAAACACTTTTTCGACCATAATTTTTTTTCTGCCGGACCAAATCGGGTCATCTTGGAATATGATATGTCTTATTCAGTTGTAAACATGACCCATAGGCAGATGGATCGGAAACCTTAACACAGATCAGGTACCAAGCTTAATTGCAAAGATCATACACTGCTGGACAATTGCTAAGGACGGATTATAAACGGCTATATAGCGCATAAAAAAGTAAGTGTGGTTGGATGCCAAGTGAAATAAAATAATGTCAGAATGCCAGGACATTACAAGAAAGACAATTTATTGTGCTCTGAAATCCAAAAGGCTTTGGAACGTGTTCAAGGGACAAACAGGCCATTTTGTGCAGAATACGTAAACGTGAAAAAAATGAAATTACCGTCCGCAGGCGTTCCGGCGTAAGATGTCAATACGGGATATGGCCACCATGGAGGGCGATGCAAGATTCCACACGTCGTGTCATGCTTTGCACAACATTATCAAGCAGCTGTTGGGGTAATTTATCCCATTCCTTCTCTCAGTGCACGGATGAGGGTGTCCTTGTTTATTGGAGGGCATTGGCGACCAGCAAGACTAATCCCCAAAGCATCCCACACATTTTCAATGGGATTCAGATCTGGAGAACGTGCTGGCCATACGAGGCGTTGAATATCCTCGCTCTCAAGACACTCCTGGACAGCGACTGTTCGATGACATGTTGCATTGTCGTCCATGAAAATGAATCTATCACCGACAGCACCACGGAACATGCGAACATGAGGTAGCAGAACATCATTAATGTATCATTGGCCAGTCATAGTCCCAGTTGGAAGCACATAGAGGGACGTACGGCCATTGATCATGATGCCAGCCCATACCATGACACTACATGTCGGATATCGGTCCCTTTCCTGTATGTTTGCTGGACAATATGCAGTACCACTATCACGCCAGATCAGTTGTCGTCGACAATCAGACGATCGACTGTATCTACTCTCATCTGAGAAGAGGACAGCTGACTAGTCGTTATGAGTCCAATTGCGATGTTGATGGCACCATTGCAAACGGGCAGTACGGTGACGTCTGGACAATGGGATGCACACAACAGGACGGCGGGCGTATAGTCCTCCTTCATGCAAACGTCTGGCGACAGTTTTTCGCGAGATCCGCTTGCCAGTAGCAGCCATACTGATTTGCTACCTCACTAGCTGTGCTGTGCCGGTGTCTTTTTGTTGATAGCACTATGTACCGATCTTCTGCTGGTGTCGTACTGCGAACACGACCTTCCCCGTGACGTTTGCTACACTCTCCATTTGTTTGAAATGATTTCCAAAGCCTTGAAACAACACTGTGGCTGACCTCGTACTCCCTGGCAACATCTGTTATTTTTCGCCCTTTATATCTCTTATCAGCGCTATGACGTCACGAACAAGTTCGGCAATCCAAAATTTGCATACGCACAATACGTCTTACTGTATCCCGCACTTATGCAAATTTCCACATTTTCCTGCCTTCCATTTTATGGTTGCTATCGTTGCTATTGTCATCCGTCCTTAGCAAATGTCCGGCAGTGTACAAATTGACCAACAAAGTAGGTGTGTATCACATTCATTTAATGCAACGATAACAGAAAACAAGTACCAGAAAACGACAAAACAATACCTAATGCTTAGTGGGATAACCACGAGATTTAATAACAGCTGCACAACGGGCCGGCATCGAGTCCACTAGCTTCTCGACGGTGATCTGCGGAATTCGTGCTTATTCTGCAGACAGCTGGTAGAACTTCTGGGCCCTATTCCGGCAGGTTTTCTTCGCCCATCGTCTCTCCAGCTTCTCCCACATGTGCTCGATGCGGTTGAGGTCTGGAGATTGGAATGGTCAGTTTAGAAGTGTGATCTGTTGCTGCTGGAAGGCTACCTTCGCTACTGTGGAGGTGTGCTTCGGGTCGATGTCTTGCTGCATGATCCATCCGGGTGGCATGTTCTGGTTTGCCCATGGGAAGACATCGTTGGTTAGCATGTTCCTATAGCTCTGGCTGGTCATTATTTCGTCAATCTTGATGATTGGGCCCATTCCATTGCGCGAGAAGGCGCCGTAAACCATGAGCGAACCTTCTCCGTGCTTGACAGTCGGATGAATGAACTGGAGGTTGAATCTCTGGCCACACGGACGTCGTACGTATCGGATGCCATCATTTCCGAATAAGTTGAACTTGCTCTCGTCGGTGAAAAGCACCTTACTCTAGTCCGCCGCGGTCCAGTGTCGATGACGGCGCGCAAACGCGATTTTGTTCGTCCATTCTTGAATGCGATGAGTGGTTTCTTGGCGGGGCGTCTTCCATTCAATCAACCAGCAATGAGACGACGGGAGATGGTCATTCGGCTGACGTTCAGGTCGTCACTGTCGCGGAATTCGGTGGGGATGTCCACAGCAGTCAAGGTGGGATCAGCACGAGATCAACGGAGGATGCGTTTATCCTGACGCAACGTAGTGGAACAAGGCCTACCACATCGCGGACAGTTCTCGCGGTCCCAGTCTTCTTATAACGTTGCAGGATAGCTGAAATGGACTAGTTTCGGATCTTCAGGGCCCTCGGAATGTCGGTGACGCGCATTCCGGATTCCAACATGTTTACGGCCGCCTGGCGAGCTCCATCAGGGATATCCGCCTTTTTACCCGTTTCTAAAAACATGAGATTGACTTACTATCACACTACACATTACAAAACCTACAAAAATCGCAAAAAAAACAACAACTTTAAAACATGCAGCAAACAAATGGGTAATAATTGGCGACTCTTGAATATGGCCCATTTCGAAAGACAAATTCGCTCTGAGCAAAATACAAACTATTCGGCATTGTAACCCACGAATCCACACATATCATATCACAAAATGACCCGATTTTTTTTATTGGAGGTTTAACGACCACCGTGAGCAACTCAATGGGCTATAAGCAGTAGCCTGTCTCTAATTTAGGGTCACTGGTTCCAGGGAAGGGAGAGAGCCAGTGCCGTAAGACAAACACAACATCCATGCCACACCGGGATTCGAACCCGGACCCCGTTTGGACGAATGATCAGAGGCCATCGCTTAGACCACTGCGCCATCGGGGCGGCTGACCCGATTTGGTCCATCAGAAAAAAAAATAATGGTCGAAAAAGTGTTTCGCCAAATACTTTTGTTCGCTACTGTATATTCCCTGAATTGTAGATCATATTGAAGAATAGCGGGCCCAGAATTATGGTCAATCATCCGCCCCCTGATGCTGTTTTTTCGTTAAAGCAGACGTGATTGAAATAAGCTGTTCAAAAAATTTTAGGGGTATTACGATTTAAAACGCCGGGCGAGTGTTTACGCAAATTGTTTCAGTGCGGTGGTTGGGATATGACGTATACTCTAATTTAATTTTTCTTTTTAGTTGTCTTTTTCTATGTAAATTGAGTTCGTTCTGTTTTAGAGTTTCAACTTTAAGGTTATATTTTCTCACTCATAATATATGAGTGAGAAAATATAACCTTAAAGTGGAAGCAGTCTTAATCTGTCAGCGGTATTTTTCATGCAGATGGCGTCTGACGATCTGTGGTGTACATACACGAATGAGCCATTACATTATGACCACCAATCTAATAAGCTGTAGGACCCCCCCCCTTTAGCCCACAAAACAGTACCCACTCCGCGAGGCATCGATTCCATGAGGTGGCAATAGGTGTCCTGGGGTGTCTGGTACCATAATGTCAACAGCAGGTCCTCCAGTTCCCGTATATTTTGCGATGGTGGTGATTTAGCGCGAACCCGCTTTTCCAAGTCGAACCACAAATGTTCGATTGGGTTCATGTCAGGTGAATTTGGAGGCCAGGGCATTAACAGAAAGTCACCAGCATGTTCCTCGAACCACTAGAATAAAGCGATTTTGAAACCTTGACGATTCTCGCAGTGTGGGGTGGCGCATTATCCTATCGATGATCGCCATCACCAGAAGGGAACACAGTTGCCATGAATAGGTGAACTTGGTCCGCAACGAGTTTAAGATACTTGAGAGTTGTCAGGGATTGTGCTTTTGGGATAATGGGGCCTAAAGTGTCCCAAGAAAACATCGCCCACAGCATAACACCGCCGCCGTCGGCCTGTTTCCGCCCAACAGTACATCCCTGTGCCATAGCCTCCGTTTTAATAGGCGTATCCGCGCTCAGCAACCTACGTGATGCCCCAGGAATCTTGATTCGTCAGACCAGGCCACTTTCTTCCAAACATCCACGGTCCAATCTCGATGATCCTGTGCCCATTTCATGCGTTGTTGGCGATGACGTGAAGTGAACCTGGGGACCCGGCTAGTTCTTCGTCTACACAGGCCAGTGCGCAGAAGGTTGCGATGAACTGTGTGCTGTGACCCATTGCCCCTCATCACCACTGTTACAGCTGCGTGTGATTTGTCGCACTGTGGCCCTGCGGTCGCTGTGAACAATGCTCGACAGTCTCCACTCCCCTCTGGCATAAATGAGCTGCAAACGACACACGTCTGGAGAACAGTTCGTCAGTTCGCCATCTGTGCACCACTTTTGATACGTGCTCACTACAGCGGCACGTGAACAACCCACAAGCCGCGCCGTTTCCAAGATCGTAGTTCCGAGGTGCCGTTCCATCGCAATTCGTGCTTCTTCAAACTCCGATAAATCGGCAGCTTTTTTGATTCTGACTCCAAACACTGTACTAACCAAAAGCTGGTCTTTGGATTGTATATATACTGCTCTCTGAACTTCACCTGCGCCACCGTTCGTTCTTCAGGCGCGCTCATTTCTCTAGGTTGGGAGTGGTCATAATGCAATGGCTCATAGGTTATACACAGTGTTTCGTGCTTGTGTCGTCAAACTACTATTGTGTTCTGTAACTCACGTTAATCAGAGTAAATTATTATTGCTGAAACGAATCAGTTCATCATGAGTATTGCAATATTCGAGTGAAGTACTTATGAGTTATTGACGGAATAAAAGAAAAACTGTAAGTAACTCTTTCTTGAACTTTATTTGAGTGACTCTGTTTTACTTAAAGTGAGTGAATAAAAAGAACAAACTTTACGTAGTGTTCTCAAAGCTACATATACACATTTTAAACATTGAGGAATGCTACAGGGAGAGTACGAAATTCAAAGGTTACGCAAACTTCGGATTCCGTATTCTTGTCTCGTAAGAGCAGGTACAAGATGTAACGTATACTCTAGATTCACTTTCCTTTTGATTTTACTATTTCTGGTTATTTTATTTTCCTATGTAAATTATCTTCTTACTGAACGAGATGTTATTTCTCCCGCTGAATGAGATCTGGCAATGAGTGTAAGTCATGACGTGGTGGTAGCCAGTATAAATAGGCGCGTTCAACGATACCTAGGAGAGCTTTTGTTTGTGTTACGTGAGAGAGCTTTTTGTTGATGTGCGTAGGGAGAGCTTTGGTTAGATGCGTAAGGAGAGCTTCGTTTATGTGAGTAGAGCTTCGTTCATGTGCAAGGAGCTACGTTTTATTGAGTAGCTGTGTGTCCGGTGAAGTGTATGTTGGATCATATCAAGAGTTTTTCAAATAAAAAGTTGTTCTAGTAAGTACGTTTTTCTCAGTTCATAGTTTTGTCAGATCTCTGTCTGGCTGTTAGGTTTGTTTCATTAGTTATTATTATTAACAGCCAGCATAAGACTTTATTCATCTCAATTACTACTACAACATTACTAGCAGTTAAAAGCTTGTTCATTATTATTACTACACTACTAGCAGGAAAGTTTATTCATGTTATAATTAACAAAACAACAACCATTAGAAGAAGCATTAGTAGAGGAAGTTTGAATTCATTATAAAGAATAATCTACGAGACATAACTGGACTTCAAAACCGTCAAGGTGCATAACGGGGCGCTTTTGTAAGTGATACTGTTGAACTACGAACAATGCAAAGAAGACATCTGATAGATTACAGAATGCGACACGGTAAAAGAAATGCGCAATCCGTGCTCGCAAAAATCGATTTGTCACATCTCAAAAGGCGTGTCTTGAAGTGTATCAATGCGTGTTGTCGAGTGCAAGACAATGTCATGTAACAACAGAGAACTGGTCTTCCGAGGATGACTGGGAGATCGGTACATCCGAGATGCTGCGCTACGACTCGGCAAGATCAGTACGTTCGAGATGCTGTGGGAAGTCTCACCAAAGTCGGGATAAGTGCGTAAATGGTTCGTAATCGATTTTATCAGAAACGTTTAACGTCGAATCCTCCATTGTTCCGAATTCCGTTGTCTGTGGCAATCTTGCGAGAAAGACATGAGTGGCCGCGACAACAGCTATTACCTGCAGGAAGAGTGGCAAAGCGTCCTGTTCACCGACGAACCCAGATGTGGCCTACGTCTAGAGCATCTCTGGAACTCGTGAAAGTCAGCATCTGTGATAACCTGTGCATTCGCTCGCTGCGATTTAATCGTTATGGTGAGTGCGATCTACTCCGATGGACTCACAGATTTGTATATTTGTTTAGTGAACATAAGCGTGGTCGTAAACCAAGGCGACATCATCAAGAGTAATGTGGTGTGACGTGCCTGCCCAGCAGGACGCACACGACATAAAGGCAGATAGCAGCGACAACGAATGTCCGCGTAGCTCAATTGGTAGAGCGACTTATTCCGGAGTGAGGGGACCAGGATCCGAGCCCGGCGTGGACAAAAATGACGGAGAAATTTACTTCGTTATAGTGGATGAAGATGAATGACCTCATCAAGATAGTATCGTGGTTCACGAGCTCGAAGATCACGTTATTCAACTGTTATATTAACAGCCTAAGTCTCCCAACATTAATCACATGGAACACGTCTGGAATGCACTATAGAGGAGCCTGGATAGACATAAATCGGCCCCTACGGCACTTTTAGAACTTTGTGACCTTTTGTGTTGTATCCAAAAGCTAGCTGAGTAATCTTATCTTCAGTATGTCGCTAAGCTTCCAAACGACTGCAAACATCCGAGGAAGTGTCACACCGTACTGACCAACCAAGGTAAGCCGCCTGTCATTCTTCTGAGTCAATGAAAAGTTCTCTAGTTTGAATTCAGAATTACCACATCTGTGTTTTGAATATTTCATTTCTGTTTTGTGTTCTGCATCCAACGTTGTCCGTGAATTAACCCATACTGTTGCTTTACATCCTATCGATCTCTTTCTTTCTGTAAATTCTCTTTCTTTGGGTAGTTTAATTATCAGGTCTCTGCGTAAGTTTCCGGCCCAGTTACTTAATTTCTTAATTAATTAATTGGAGGTTTAACGACCACCGTGAGCAACTCAATGGGGTATAAGGGAGAGAGCCAGTGTCGTAAGACAAACACAACATCCATGCCTCACCGGAATTCGAACCCGGACCCCGTTTGGACGAATGATCAGAGGCCATCGCTTAGACCACTGCGCCACCGGGGCGGCACCCGGCCCAGTTACAGGAGCTATAAAAGCGAAATGGTTGAGTTCTTATCTGAATTTAGTGCTTTGAAAAGAAGGTGGAAGCCCTGCATCTGTTCCTATAGTATTAGGGGTCGACAGCCCACACGTGCGGTTAGTTTGGCTAGAACATAGCTTCACAGTCTGTTCATATTTAATCTCCGATAAACCGGGCAGAAGCCCGTGAGTGGATCTGTTCGACATGCAGCGAGGAAACTGTAGGTGCAAACACACGTCATGAGGGGTTTGTGAAATTCAAAAGCGGCGGTTGCAGAGTGGCGGACAAGCAGCGTAGTGGACGACCACAGAGATGCATAGCGCAGATTTGCATCTCCTTCGTCAGTGCAGAGAGCAGACATGCTTCGATGATGTTTAAATGCAACCTTTTTGTGAAAGAATGACATCCATTCGACAAACAAGCGCTGGAAACTTATGCATAGACCTAACAACTTCGCATTTATTTATACTCTTTTCAGATTCTCAATTTATCATATTTAAATTGAATTTTGCATTGAATTTAGAAAAAAACTGTTGATCGATCTACTTTCAGCGGAAAGATATGAATAACACAATAGCACAAACCTTTCACTTCGTTTCTTTGTTAGAATTAGATCCATCATTTCGACTGATATACACTGGTGTGCAAAAATTAAGGACGAAGAGGAGAAATTAGCATAACAGCGGAACGAGCAGGCAGAACGGACCGGAAGACCACTCAGGATATAGACTAGGAAGTTGGAAGAAGGTCGAAGTGTGACTAGTGTGGACGAGGAGTTCGGGATCGCTCACAGCATCGTTTCACGAGCTTGGAGAGCATTTCTAACGACAGGAACAGCTGTCCGAGAGTTTAGCAGTGGTCGTCCACGAGCAACCACGGCGCCGGACGACCGGTATATTGTCCTAAGGCGAGAAGAGACAGACGGCAGACAGCGGGAGAAATCGCAAAGCACATGCAACAGACAACTGGATGTCCGTTATCGCGTTTTACCGTGGTCAGGAGGCTGCACAAAGATGGTCTATTTGCACGACAACCAGTACGGTGTGTGCCATTAACGCCTGCTCGTCGGAGACAGCGATTTCTGTGGTGCCAGGAACACAAGAACTGGACACATCAGCAATGGGGTCGAGTTCTCTTTACGGATGAGAGTCGATTTAGTCTGACGAGCGATTCTGGACGTGTACACATCTGGAGAGAGCAGGAAACACGCAATAACACCTCCAACACCATCGAAAGGGACCAGTTTGGAGGTGGCGGAGTTCTCGTTTGGGGCGGTATCATGCTTGGTGGCCGTATGACCTCCACATCTTCCAAGGAGGTTCAGTCACTGGTGTCCGCTATTGTACCGAGGTTCTCCCGCCTCACGTGCGTCTGTTTAGAAGTGCTGTGGGTCCTGAGTTCCTCTTCATGGACGACAACGCTACACCTCATCGTGCAGTGGCTGTCTCAGAGCTGTTGGAGAGTTAAGATATTCAACGCATGGATTGGCCCGCAAGGTCCCCGGACCTAAATCTAATCGAACACGTGTGGGACCTTCTCGGGAGACGCTTGGCAGCGCGTCTCCAGTCGCCAGCAACGATTCCGCAGCTGCGATTGGCGCTACAAGAGGAATGGACCGCGATGCCTCAACAGCTCCTTGACAATCTCGTCCTCAGCATGGACAGACGTTGTAAATCCTGCAACGCAGTCAGGGGTGATCATATCCTCTACTAAAGACTGGATTTTTCTTGGCAGCCACCTGTCATATAGACATTTCTGTCTTCTGTCCAGTTGTGCTCGAAGCTACCTTTGCAATAAAGTGCCTTTGTATCCTTTGGATTCCTTGTTTGGACGGTTTTGCTCACTTTTCCCATATCTGGTCCTTAATTTTTGCATGCCAGTGTATTATGAGTAAGAGGAAGTCTGTTGCCAGAAAAACAGCATTTTTTCCTGTGTATTGCGTATAATTTTAAACTTGTACAAACGGGTTGTATTCTTTTTACTGATAAGGAATTTCCGAGTTTTGTTGCGAACAGTGCCTGGCTATTAGGGCCCCTAAACCTATCTTCTTAAATTTTAACAGCAGTAGTCCCATTCTACGATAAGTTCACACTCGGTTAGTGAACCTTGTGCGAAATATTTTCCGTACAACAGTCGTAAAAAATCGCACTCGATGCGAGCATTTCTTTCTTATCGCACTCCATCTGAGCATTTCTTCGAAATTCCAGAATGAGACTTGTCCATGTTAATACACTAGCACAGCAATAAGTCTTATTTTTTCTGGAATATCTAATAGCGTAAATTTAAAAGAATAAGGTGAACATATAATGGACAATGGGATATTTTTTATGTAGTGACGTACCACTGAGTCGAAACGACGATTTGCAGCGATAAGCCAAGGTCGGTAATTCACTCGGGAGAATAACCTGCTCGAAGCGGGGAAATGTGTGTTCGAACCCAACATCGGCAGAAAAAGGGCTTATTTTTACATTGGCGCCCGAACGTAAAAGTGAATCTCCCTACGGTGAGGTTTGAAAAATATTTCCGTCAGCATCTAAAAAAAAATCGTCGGTATGCCAATGAATGATACAAAAATGAGTTGAAGAAGTGGAATGAATACGTACACTGATATACCAGTTTATTAGGTACATCTACCCTCGTCATATTAATAACTCACTCCAACACGGTAACCGTAGTGTCGGAAGCTGTGTCTAACTCTGACGGAAGCTCGTCGGCTTCCGTCAGAGTTAGACACACGGGTAGGAATCAGTGCTGAGGAGGGCCGAGCCCGAAATCCCGAAGCAGAGGCAGGGCTTGAACAAGGCTCGGGGTGCATAATACTTTTTACGGTTCGGGCTCAGGCGGACTCGGGCTGCATAATACGTATTTAACTACGGTTCGGGCTCTGAGATAGAAAAAGATAATTTGCATTTTTTAACGTAACTTTGAATGTTTTAGCATTCAAGACTTTTCTTGCATTTTCTAGTTAATAAAGAGAATTCTTTGGCAACTGGGTCTAGGTGGGGCGTGAGCAATCAGAAACGCCCGGGTATGGGTAGAAAAATGCCATGGGGCACATGTTAGTGGGTTTCTGGGGAGAAGGAAAAGCTTCTTCAAGAGTTACAGGTACTAGGTAGTAGATAGCACGCAGTCGAAATTTTGCCCCTTCTGCTAGGCAGCAGTTTCCTGCTTATTCTGTTGAGCAAACTGCATAGACTGCAGCGCCTACCGATCTTTCCGAATATCCGGCCGCCCGAAACATTTCAGGAAGAAACGAATGGTAAAAAAAAATGTGAAATTATATTAGGGGTATGCAAAAGTTTCTGCCGTCCCCGCTAGCGGGCGATGTAGGGGTATAACAGGCCGGCGACCCGTGCTGTCAGTTCGTACATGAAGCCGAGTATGGCTGTCGATAAAGTTCATTTGCGGCACTGTTTGTTATTCATGTTGAATTTAAGGGAAAGGGCGGGTGAAGCATACGGTACTATATGTCATGCGTATTGCGACACGGTTATAAGTGAGCGGACGTGTCGAGAATGGTTTGCCATGTTTAAGAAAGGTGATCTAAGCTTGGAAGACAAGCCACGTGCAGGTAGACCTCAGGAACTCGCAGACGAGGAGCTGGAATCGCTGTTGTAAGAGAATGCCACACAATCGACCACGCAACTGGCGAAACGTTTGAAAGTGACTCAATCGACGGTGACACGGCATCTACAGGCCTTGGGGAAGATCCAGAAGATTGGTAAGTGTGTTCAGCATACTTTAATGGAGCGTCATATTGGTCAACGATTGGGCATCTGCATGTCGTTGCTGAAGAGGTTTCAAGGGAAGAATTTCTTGTGGAAGGTTGTGACCGGGGTGAAAAAAATGGGTCTACTGCGACAACCCCGTGAGCACGCGATCCTGGAACGACCCAGGCCTGCCATCAACATTCACTGCAAAAGAGAATATCCATGGGGAAAAGGTGCTGTTGTGTGTATGGAGGGATATGCATGAAGTGCTGTACTTCGAACTGTTGAAACCGCGCGATATAGCGATCAGTTGATGAAACTGAACGCCGCAATCGCGCAAAAACGCCCATGGACAGGTAAAGGACGTCGCCCAGTCTTCCTGCTACACGATAATGCCAGACCACATGTCGGTTCCATCACGAAATCAACCCTTGAACAGTTACACTGGGAGGTTTTACCGCACCCGGCTTACTACCCGGACATTGCACCCTCGGACTTTCATCCGTTTCGCTCTATGCAACATTCTATAACAAAGTAAATTTCTCAGCCAGTTTTGTCCACGCCGAGGCTCGAACCCGGGTCCCCCTCATTCCGGAATAAGTCGCTCTACCAATTGAGCTACGCGGACGTTCGTTCTTGCTGCTGTCTGCCTTTATGTCGTGTGCGTGCTTCTGGGCAGGCACGTCACAATTCCCTAGCCCAACAGCGGTTCACCACAGTTCCAGAGATGGAAAATTTTGTCACTGCTTTCTTGAGCTCCAAACCCGAGTCCTTCTATCACAGGGGCATTCATTTGTTGCCTGAAAAATGGCAAAAGGTTATTGATGCTAGCGGCCAATATTTCGTTGAGTAAATGTGTACTCGTTTCCTGATTGCTCCTGTTTCCTTTCTCCTTAAAACGGTGAAAACTTTGGCATGTCCCTAATACTATAGAAACAGATGATAGAGGTCACTTCTCCACTTCCCGGTTGAGAAAGACATTGGTTAATTGCAGGGGGGAAGAGACTGGAAATCTAGAAGAGATTTTTTTTTAATTAATGCCTAAAGAGGTTAGTCATAGTTTTCAGGCTCCCGGGCTCTACCTGACAATATCAAATTCGGGCTCGGACTGGCTCGGGCCCTTAAATTGAACCCGAACTCAGAACTGGTAGGAATGGGCAAAACGAGTCATCTAAATAAATTTAAACGTAGCAGATAGTTGGTGCCAGATTTGCCGTTTTGAGCATCTTCCAAACGCCCGTCGGCCGTCCCTATGGTGCAGTGGTCTAAGCAGCTCTGGCATCTGACCATTCGCCCGAGTTGGGATCGGGCTCGAATGCCGGTGAGGCATTGATGTTGTGTTTGTCTTATGGTACTTGCGGTCTCTCCCTTCCCTCTAACCAGTCGTCCTAAGTTAAGAATGAGCGACTGCTCATAGCCCATTAGTTTAGCTACCACCGTGATCAATTCTGAGGACTACAAGCAGTTGCCGGTTCCAAACTGGAATCACTGCTTCCGGAAAAGGAACAGAACCAGCTCCATTAGACAAGCAAACTTCCACGCATTATCCGTTACTCGAACCCGATCCCGTCTCGAGCAAATGGTTAGAAGCCAGCTCCCCAGACCACTCGGTATGGGGGCGGCGATTGCAATATTAAAATTGACCAGACAATTTAATATTACTCAGACCCTCATTTAATGCTACTCAGACCCTTGCTGCACTGTTATTGAATATTCGAGAAGAGTTTAAGGTGTACATAAAACTTCATCCAGGGAATTATTTAACGAAAACTGCTGTATGTGTGTGTGTGTGTGTGTGTGTGTGAACTTTCCCCCTAGCATTTTAAAGACTGCTGACAGCTCCCGCATGACAACCCAGTGCAGATGCCAAACTTTACGTGTAAAAAATTTCAGCACAGGCTTACGTGATTCAGTGCGAAATCAAAGCTTTCAGATAATAATCCATTCTGGCCTATGAGCAGAAAATGTAGTTTTATAAGCTCCTCAAAGTAGAATAAAGGATACTTAGAAGCATGATGGTACTTCAATTCCCTTAATCCTCAATGATTGCAGCGGTTAACGAGCCAGAAGAGCTCGCACAACAGCTTACGTAATTCCCTCTCAGACAAGACAAATCCTTCATGAAAAATCATGGAAAACGGGATATCCTCTTTTGAGTATCAAGCACCATTGTCTTTCCAGTATTTGGAACGTTAGGTTTTCTCCATTTCAGTGAACTGGCATGTTTAATTCAAATGAAAATGAAAGATGTCTCATCTTAAATATAAGTCGAAAGAGAGTGGGAATGCGATAGCAAAGTTTAAATCCATTTCTGATTTTTAATCCCTGGTACACTGCGTTCTTTATGAACATTGAATAATGTGCAAGCGCAAAATGAATTTTCAGTGTGCACTTGCTAACGTTATATGGAGGCGGCGACACTGAAATTTCCGTTACGGTATTCCAGCCAATAGTAATGCAAGAGGAAAAGTGAATGCATCACTCTTGGATTTCACGTCTCTTTGTTTGTTTGGGGGTATAAAAACAACCGTAAGCAACTCATTGGGCTATAAACACCAATGGGGTTGAACCCTGTTACGCATGGGTCTCCGGAGTCAACGCTGCGTCATGGCGTCCATATTAACCCAGGTCCATCGGCAACGACGCCTTCAGTTCGCATGGGACAACCGTCATTGGACAGTGGAAGAGTAAGAAAAGATTGCCTTCTCCGACAAATCGAGGTTTCTACTCCACAGAAGTGACGGGCGGTGGCAGAAACGGCCTCAGACACACGAGAACCAACAAACGGACACGCTTGTCGGTCAAGTACGGGCCGGCGGTGGAAGTGTGTATATCTGGGGAATGTTTTCCTGGTATGACCTGTGACCGCTGGTACCACTAGATGGGTCCCTGAACGCTAATGGCTACTTGTCCAATCCTCGTCTATCTCATTCATCTTTTCATGTTGGACGTTTACCCTAGTGGTGATGGTGTCTACCAACAGAAAAATGAACGTCGCTAAGGGAGTGCGTGACTGATTCCAGGAAAACGGCAGTGAAGTCTCCGTTCTCCCTTGGCTGGTGAAATAGCCCTACCTCAATCCCATAGAGCACTTGTGGGACTATTTGGATCGACAGGCTCAGCGAGCCGATCCACAACTACGACGTCATCTCCGGACCTCCGTTCACTACTTCACTCTGAATGATCACGTGTGGCTCGGGCAACCTTCCAGGGCCTTATTGCGTCCATGCCACGCCGTCTCGTCGCTGCCATCCGGGCCAAGTGTTCACATTCTCATTATAAGGTAGGTGGTCATATTATTCTGTTACGACCGTATATACACTGAAGTGCCAGAAAAACTGGTACACCAGTATAATATTTGGTAGGTCCCCCACGGGAGCGCAGGACTGCAGAAATACGGCGGCGCATGGACTCCACCAGCTTCCGGAAATATGCTGTAGGCAATGCATGCCATACTTCCTGCAGAGCGTTGCACAATTCGGGTGTATTCCGAGGTCTCGGATTCCTGTGTTCGATTGCGCGTTGCATGACATCCCAAATGTGTTCTATCGCATTCAGATCTGGGGACTTGGGTGGGAATGGCAACACCCCAAACTCAGATGAATGCTCCTCTAACCATAATGTGGCGTCCCAACACTTATGTGGAGGTGCATTGTACAGTTGGAACAGACTCAACCCATCAGCATGAATGCAGGACCTGAACGGGTGTACCTCGTCAGAAAGGATGTGTACATGGCGTTGTCCTGGCCCCAGACGTTTGTTGACGTACCAGGGGTCCCAGCGAATTTAAGCTAATCACACCCCATACCATTACGGAACCCCCCCCCCCACTAGCCGGTAAAGTTCCCTGTTGACAGGCGGGATCCATGGCTTCATGGGGTTTGCGCCACACACGAATCCTTCCATCTGCCCGATACAGTTGGAAACGCGACTCGTCAGACCAGGCTACTTGTTTCCAGTCATCAAGTGTCCAGTGGCAGTATTGCCGTGCCCAAGCGAGGCGCATAGCTCTGTGTTGTTCACCCATCAAGGGGACTCGAGTTGGGCGTCGGCTCCCAAAGCCCATATCGTGCAGGGTACGTTTCACAATCCGGAAGCTGATGCTTGTTGTGGACAAAGTTCATTATCTTTGGTGTTTGGTTTGATGAATTCTTTAACTGGAATACGCATGTTCAGTTTGTTTTAAAAAAGTTTCCTTACAGGTTGGCCTGCTTGGTAAAATTAAGCAACTCTTCCCTATCAATGTCCTAAAAACATTTTACTATGCTTTTATTTATTCCCATCTCTCCTATTGTCTGGAATCTTGGTATTCAAATATAAGTGCAAACAATAAGCTATGCTGCTCAAATTACAGAAGAAATCTGTTCGCTATATGCTGAACACAGATTAAATGTCTCATTCAAAACCATTATTTCTAAAACTAAATATTCTAAAAATTCATGAAATTTTTACCTTGAAACTAGCTATCATGTTTTTTAAAATAATGCATCTTAAACTGCCTATTTTTCAATCTGACATCAAATATCTGGATTATTCTATCTTCCCCAGATCTGTTGCTAACAACAAAATATGTCAGCCGTGTGTTAGACTTAATTATGGTTTAAATAGCATACTGTATAAAGCCATTATCCTATGGAATAATCTTCCAGAGAGCATCAGATCCCTGGAAAATATCAAAAAGTTTTCCTTGTCTCTGCGAAATTACATTGAAAATCACCCTGATCTCCATAACGAATCTCAACCCTATCATTAAATTGTATTTCCAAGCATGCTGCTAACAGTGGTGCTTCTGTTATAACCATCTTACTTGCTTTCATATATATGCCATGTGTTTTATTCCTTTTCTTACATCTGACAGGGGGAATCGCCCTACAACCAATGTGTTCAGATTCCTCCTGGTGTATTGCAATTTCATATAACTGTAAGTTTTAAATGTGTGCAATAAATAATTGTATTGTATTGTATTGTTGAGGCTCCAGAATTCCGATGATACCTGCGAGAGTGTTGCACGCCTATCGAGTGAAACAATTATTGACAGCCGACGATGGTCACGTTCACCCAATGTCTTTTTACGGCCACACTGGTGTCGTAGGTTGGAGGTTTTTCCGGAATTCTTGTAGTTACGGTACACCCTTGCAATGTTCGTCCGTGAAATCCGAACTTCGTTTCTACCTCCGTAATACTATGGATGGCCCATCTAACGAGCGCCAACTATGACACCGCGTTGAAAATCGCTTAAATCGTTATTACTTGACATTCTCATGCCGAGAACAGCTTCGACAGCTGGCAAGGATATCTATCGCTTTATAGAACTGGCGGACGCAACCCAGTACACGCATAGGTGACGCTGCTATTTATTTTGCATAAGCTCGTCTGTACCAGTTTTTCTGGCACTTCAGTGTATGTAAACGCTTTTCCTCTTGTGCACTTAAGCATAAAATAAGGTAGCACAAGTTCCAGAAATATGTAAGCAAATACACTCACGGACAATGAAATTTGCGCACAAAGAGGAAAGCATGAGGTTGAAATGAAATTTTATGGACGTAATGATACAGATGAATGATACACATGATAACAAAAACAGAGCTGCAGGACAAATACAGAGGAATCTGTGGCACGCAGTCCGGTCATCTTTAATACATCATGTATCGCCTCGTGCGGCGATACATGCTGCAATACGGTCCGGCATTAAGCCGAACAGCCGCCTGATGTTGTGCTGCGGCAGACTGCTCCGCACGTGCTAGACGGTGTGCTCGAGATCCAGGATAGTGCGGCACGGAGGCAGTCGGCGTTTCAACCGGTCCCCCACATGCTCAGTAAGGGACATGTCCGGGGAGCGGACAGGCTATGGAAGTGTCCGGAAATGACGTAGGCAGCCCTGGGCAACCCGAGCCGTGTGCGGGCGGGCATTTTCGTTCAGGTATTGCGCACCTGGAATCTAGGCCAGGAATGGAAGCACATGGGGCCGTAGGATTATATCCACACACCGCTGGCCCGTCAATGATCCACGTACGATGACTAGAGTTGATCGGCTGTCGTAGGTAATGGTTCCTCAGAACATAATGCCTGCAGTGGTGGAGGTGTGGCGCTCGATAGAAAGTTTGGGATGGTGCTGTTGACCTGGGAACCTCCACACCCGGAAACGATGATCATCTGTCCTCAAAATGAAGCGGAACTCATCGCCTAACACCACACCGTCGCCAGTATGGGGCGTTCAACGTCGCTCCAACCTGGCACCACTGCATATGGAGACGGCGATGTTCCGGAGTTTATGGCAGCACACGTAAGGAGTGCTGGGATCGCAGATTCGCTTCCGCCAGGCATCGAGAAATGGTTGTGGGTACACAGGAGCCGCTACATCTGCCTGTATAGTGGATTGGGTCGCCGTGGGATCCGTTCGTGTCTGGCGCACGATCCGTCGATCCTCTCTGCCGGTGGCCGTCCTGGTCAGTCCAGAGCCGCTCCGCCGTGTAGCAGTGCCGTCACGTGTCCACTGCTCCCAACACAGTCGGAGGGTATGGTCAGAACGATCCACGCGGTGGGCTATACTACGCGCTGACGACCCTGCGGTTTTCAGCCCGATGATCAGGCCTCTCTAAAAGCCCGTAAGTTACGTAAATCGACATCTCTGGCGTCTACCCGGCATTCTTGTCTTTCTGTACCGTTGCTTGAGTCGGCCGGTGCTTTTCGCTTTCATGGGGCATCGACTGCACACCGGTTAATAAGGCTGCCTGTTCGTGCTTGCAGCGCCACCACATGATGTTCGGTCATGCGCACTCGCACCAAACACGGATCATTTGCATACCAGCATGCACTCTAGCTATTTGCAAAGTTTCGCGGTTGTAGCATGTTTCCTTCTAGGTGCGCAAATTTCATTGTCCGTGAGTATACTTCGAACTTCCTTGTCTCCGTTCCCTAAGTTGGCTTTGGTTTTGTGTAAATGAAAACTCTGTTCATGCAAACATTTCTCTGTAAAGAAAAATACCAGGTGTTTTCGTTTTTATAATCCACGATCTGAAAGCGGAATTTGATTTGAACCTTTAAAGAAATAAACCGTCCCATTTCAGACTTTCATCTTAGAGGTTTCAGCTGTAATTAATCGTCCCATTTCAGACTTTCAGCTTATTGGTATCAGCTGTAATTAATCAATGCATCCGGTGGCGGTTGGGATCTGTCATTTTATCCCATAAACTTCGCCATTTGTTTGTTTAACAAGTCAGCCTTCGTAAGACGAAAACATTTTCTTAACGCAGGAGCAAAATGCTAAACCTTCCAACGTTTAACCTACTTCAAGTCGTAAATGAAAGTTTTTAGCTCATACTCAAGAGACGCATACAGCGTATTAAATCCGTTTATTTTTGTGGTGTAGTTAAGCACAAAGATTCCCCAAGCTTTCGCAATCCACTGGGATGCTTTTTTAAGGCAATGGTAGAGATAAAAATTGAAGGGAATTGGAACACATAAGGAACAAAGATGATTTTTGAAAATAACGTGGGTGACATCAGGAGCATATTCCACGAACTTTTATAACGCAATTATAGGGTGCGTCGCGATGTGTTTCCATCTTTTAATAACGCATGCCAAACCTTTGGTAGTTCGGTAGAAACTACACTATATTGACAAAAGTCACCGGACGCCTAGAAGAGAAACACAACACAACATTTATTCACATACATTAGTACGGTGTTGGTCCACCTTTGGCCTTAATGCATGCACTGACCCTTCGAGAGAAGCATTCGACAAGTTTTTGGAACGCAGCGATAGGTATGCGCTTCCATTCAGTACATAATGTTGCCGCCAACTGTTGCTTAGTAGTAGGCCTTGGTTCCAAACTTCTTATGCGGCGCCCTAATTCATCCCATAGGTGCTCTAAGGGATTAAGATCAGGGCTCTGTTCTGGGCAGTCCACACGCGATACGGAATTATCGCCAAACCACGCCGTAACCGTCTTTACTTTATGGCTCGGGGCATTATCCTGCTGGTACCAACAAAGTTCGGTTCAATAGTATTTCCACAGAGTTGTTAGGGCATAATTGTGCAGAATATTAAGATATACGTGTTGCTTAACAGGTTTGTTCACGATAACCAATGGGCCGGGACCATACTTCGAAAAATACCCCCACACGAGTACACTAGGAACACTACACTGTGGTAAATAGCGTACCCCCCGCTTGCCGCCATACCCACACACGGCCATCAGACTGATGGATCGTGTATCTGGATTTATCAGTCCATAGGACCCGTTTCCATTGATCTGCGGTTCACGATAAATGTTTTATACACCATGCTAAACGAAGAGTAGCATTCCGAGTGGAGATGAAATGCTTATGAGCAGCCTCACGACCACGATAACCCATGGAATGAAGTTATCTGCGAATAGTAAAGGTACATACCGAGATTCCAGCATTTTTACTCACCTGTACACTGAGGTCTTGTGCAGTACTCCGTCGATTAGCTGTAACGACTATCCTGAGGCTTCGACGGCCACTATCACTGATTTTATTTGGTCTGCCTGTACGTTTTGCTGCTTCAGTCACGCCATGTGTCTTCCGCTTATTCAGTACATCCAAAACAGTTGACTTGGGTATGTTTAAACGCCTCTCGGTTTCTCTTATGGACAACCCACTTCTATAACACCAAACAATCTTTCCTTTCTCATAGTCAGTTCTCTCCCGCAGCGACATTTTCACTCAACCTCACAATGCTATATGATCGCGGTCAGCTACAGGCTTGTTTTTATACCGTATACAGCTGCACCGCACATCTTAACAACGCAGAGGATTCATTCATTTGCTTTTGTAGGGGTGTAGGGGTGTCCGGTGACTTTTGTCAGTATAGTGTATATCATTTCACGCTAGTTTGCTGGATGGGATATCGACGGTTCCCCTGGGGCAGTCTCTTTAAAGTTCGTGTATGGGGGTAATTCTCTTCTAATACTATTCTATAGAGGAGCAGCAGATGCATGCATGACCTCTCTGGCGAGGGCTGTATTCTTCATGTCGTGGTTGGCACTTCGCACGTGCTCTTTACATCTAGTGTTCAAGGATCGCTTTGTCATTCCGATATACACGGTCGAGTCACATTATTGTGACAACCAGCTAATATCCAGAGTAACCGCCGTGTGCAGCGCGAACAGCCTCTAGACGGGCTCGGAGTAACTCAATAAGGAGCTGGAAGGTGTTCACAGGTAGGTGAAGCCATGCTGAGTGCAGTGCATCTGACAGCTGCTGGAGGGTGCGTGATCGAGGATCCATAGAGCGAACAACACGATCGAGGTGGTCCCACAGATGCTCAATTGCGTTTACGTCTGTGGAATTAGGGGTCCAGGGAAGTACTTTGAAGTCTTCATCGTGCTCTTCCAACCACTCTCGGACATTTCTAGCTGTGTGACACTTCGCATTGTCGTTCTGGAAGATCCCATCTGGTCCAGGGAAAACAATTAGCATGTATGGGTGTACGAGGTCTGCAAGGATGGATTCATGACGAATTCGGTCCATAATGTATTCCACCTGTATGAGTGGACCCAGAGAATGCCACGAAAACATTCCCCGGACCCTGACGCTGCCTCCACCAGCTTGTGTTCTTCCAGAAATGGTTGAAGAGTGTTTGTTCTCCGATGTTTCTCGCCTTATACGCCAACGTCTATCCGTTCGATGAAGCAGAACACGTGACTCATCGGAGAAAGCAATCCTTTGCCAAACAGCGGAGATCCAATTCCGATCCTGCTATACAAATGTAAGCCTTTCCTACCGATGCACCTTCGTTAGCATAGGTGCAGTGACCATCTTTTTGCATCGGAGCCCTATACGCAGCAGGGTTCGCTGAACTGTCATTTTAGACACACTTCCGGTAGCCCTCTGGTTCATTCCGCCAGTGCATAGGCGTAACCACCGGAGGGTCGGGGGCGAGCAGGACCATCTGATTTGCAGAATCAGAGATCCCCAATGTAAAGGACCCCCCCCCCTCCCAATTTTTCGGTAATGTAATGATATAATGCACACTTTTTTATGATGCGAACCAACTGAATTTAATATTATAAGATTGTAATTTTTCGTAGAATGCAAACACGTGTGTAATGTGTGTGTTCTTAACAAGTTAGTAAAATCATGCAATGCATTGATTATGATACGCTTTCCAACATACCAGAAATTATTATTCAAGTTATGAGGATAATGGCTGTGGAATAAATCTCGCTCCTGTGTCCTGACCTTTGACCCCATTTCGATGATATTCAACACAACGGGTTCAGTACACCTCAAGAATAATAACATACTAAAGTTTTGTCGCAATAGAAACAGTTTTACGCAAGTTATGAGAATAATGGCTGTGGAATAAATCTTGCTTTTGTGCAATGACCTTTGACCTAATTTCGTTGATATTCAACAGAACCGGTTCACTATACCTCCGGAACAACATGATAACGTTTTGTCGCAATCGAAACATTTTTTGGTAAGTTATGATGCATAAGGGCAATGGAATGGATCCCACTCCATTGTCCTGACCTTTGACCCCATTTCGCCCATTTTCAATGGGGTTCGTCCTCAATGGCTACCTACCACATACTAAAATTTCATCGAAATAGAACCATTTTTACGCAAGTTATGACGCATAAGAGCAATGGAACAAAGCCCGCTCTTATGTCCTGCTGACCTTTGCCCATTTTCAATAGGGTTCGTCCCCAGGTGGTTCCTTACCAAATACTTAGATTTCATCGAAATCGAACCATATTTACGCATGTTATGACGCATAAAGGCAATGAAATAGATCCCGCTCTTATGGCGTGACCTTTGACCCCACTTCACCCATTTTCAATAGGGTTCGTCCCCTGGTAGTCCCCTACCACATACTAAAATTTCATCGAAATCGAACCATATTTACGTGAGTTATCGTGCCGACAGACAGACGGACGGACAAAGCTGGAGCATATACGCTTCTTCAACCTACGGTTGGGAAGCGTAAATAAAACCGCGATGTCGATTCCTAATAAGCAAAGCCAGTTCTACAACTTTGCAATTTACATTTCTGCCCTCTCTACCATAGTTTTACAGTTGTTTTCGCTAAGTTCCACAATTCGCCAACAGAGGCACGTGTGTGCGTAGGAGGAGGGGGTCCCAAACTCTATCTTATACAATACGTTCACCTCTCACATCAATGGCACGTGGTGCTCCGCAGTTTCCACGTCGCGTATTCGCAATGGTGCCATTTCTCCAATCACGATACACTTTAAACACAGCAGCACGCGAACAATTCACAAACTGCGCTGTTTCAGAAATGCTGCCACCCTTTGCCCGAAAGCCCATAATTATCCCTTTTTGCAAATCTGATAAATCGCTCGTTTTATCCGTGACAGCAACGAGTGATATGTTTTCAGATTGCTTACAGCACATTTTATATACCCTTCAAGCCAGCTCACGACACGTGCCTTCTTTCGTTGGCTACGCGCTGTTGACGTCAAAAGTAGGAGATGGTCACAATAATGTGACTCGACTGTGTATATCTTTTCCGTTTTGTCAGGATATACCAACGGTATGGTGTACACACCTGCCTTTTCTTTCTCACTCTGTCTCCCCTCGATTATATGTGACAACGTGGTGGGGGACTTCATTGCTATCAATATGTTGTATTTACTTATTTGCATTTGTATGTCTTCCATCGCCTTGAAAAAGCCTCCCAGTGGAGTGCGAAAACTTGGCGAATCTTTTTGCTTACTACACCACAAAAATAAACGGATTTAATATGCTATATGCGTCTTTTTAGATTGGATTCCAAGGGACAGGAAAAGACCCAGAAAAAGACCACATGGGAGATGGGTGGATGAAATTCGCAAATATGCGGGAGTGACATGGAGGAGACTGGCACAAGACAGACCGTTGTGGAGGAAACTTGGGGAGACCTTCATCCAGCAGTGGATTGATAATGGTTGACAATGATGATGATGATGATGATGCGTCTTTTGAGTGTTCACAATGTTTTGAGTGTTCTTAGCTCATTCCACACTCCAAAGCAGCTGTTCACTGGTTCATGCTATCATAAATGCTACTTTAAAGCGGAAGTTTTCTCATTTCGTACTTGCTTCAACTGTAAAGTCGTAAACGGAAGTTTTTAACTGCTCTACAGCGCGTTAGCTTTGAAGTGGCTATTCATTGGTTTGCCATCCCGAATGTTCATTGAAAAGCGGCAGTTTCTTAGTTCACACCCACTTCAAATGGATTCCATACCCGTTTCAAGTGATAACTCCGACGTGGAAATTTATAGGCGATGCGCAGTTTCGAAAGATTGGTCTAAGGCAATAATTTCTGACTCACACGTAGCACCTTGTGTTAATTCGAAAATGCAAATTCTAAGGTTCTCACGGCAATTCAAATGCTCTAAGTACGATGCAGAAATACGTCCCCATGGCATTTATATTTACCTCCACAGAATAAGACGAGGCTTTAATAACCGCTCAACAATCGTGAAGTTTTTAACCGCTTGGGAAATTATATGCGGTTACGATCACACAAGATTAAACAGTTCGTTATTTATCCACAGCTTTCAACAGATTCATGAATACATGAAAACACGTCGCCTATAGAAAATCTTTTCATCTATACAATTAAATAAAGAATTTACTTCAATGAAAGTTTTTCAACAGGGTAAAACCATTAGAAATTTCAATCTAAAGATATTTAAAACGCTATTTTGCGGTAAGTCACCAATATAGCAATATAACTTCCATAAAGAGTTGTCCGAAATTGAATATTCATGATTGTGCAAATTAAATCAAATTACTCGAAAACTTCGACAGTGGCGTATCTATAGGGTGGAACAAGTTGGGCACGTGCCCTGGGCGCCAATGTTAGGGGTACGCAAAAATGCCGAAAGAAATGGTGTGTGTTTGCTGTTAGTTTGTTGAAGAAAATTAATTTTGAGAAAACTTGATAAGAAATGAATTTGAGAAATCACTCTAAGTCCTAATGAAAAATAAAAGAAACGTTCACTCTGAATGGCTGTTGTCAGCCGCGCGGTGAATGCGTATCGTGTGTGGAGTACGCAGAGACGCCGCTCTAGACCGACCGACTAGCGTCTCTGCGTACTCAGCTTTTCGAGCGACGTGGCAGGAAGTGTCTTTGTCTCCCGGCCGTCGGCTCAGCACCTTTGTTGTTGTTTTTTTTTTGTTTTTTTTTATTGGAGGTTTAACAACCACCGTGAGCAACTCAATGGGCTATAAGCAGTCGCCCGTCCCTAATTTAGGGTCACTGGTTCCAGGGAAGGGAGAGAACCAGTGTCGTAAGACAATCACAACATCCATGCCTCACCGGGATTCGAACCCGGACCCAGTTCAAACGAATGATCAGAGGCCATCGCTTAGACCACTGCGCCACCGGGGCGGCCTTTTGGTTTTTTTTAAGAAAACTGATATATATATATATATTTTTTGGTTGCAGTTCTTTTATGTGTGCGAATGTTCTTCTAGCTTCCATTGTAATATAAAAATATTTTTACCAAGTTCAGTCTCGTCAGTTAACGATTTAAAACAGACAAAGAAGGAGGTCTGCTGTTTCTATTGTTTAGTATTTAGTGATCGTTTAGAGCAGTGGTTCCCAACCTTTTTTTGGCCATGCCCCACCTAAGCATCTCAAAAATCGTGATGCCCCCCCCCCCTCCCTGTGACATATAATTCTTATTATTCAAAAAATGAACTCCTATCTTCCACGTATTATGACATATACGTATAATTCTGTGACATATAATTCTTATTATTCAAAAGTGAACTATTACCGTTCCCTGTCGGGTATCAGCGAACCACTACTACGTCTTATTCGCCGTAGTGGGAAAAAGTTAAAAAGGTCAAAATTCAATACTAATCAATTCACCCCCAAAATTTCGCCTAGTGGTGTCAACAATGAATTTGGATTCCCTAAATAAGGGTCTCCAAGCTCAGGGTCGACAAATGCATCGCGTTGTGTTTCATATGAACCAGCATGGGGTTTCCATCCTCATTCATATGCCGCAAAGAAGTTAAAATAAAAAGTTGCATGAATAACAATAATAAAATCACAAATTGAACTCTAATGACTTTTGGAGAAATGATCTGAGTGACACGTGAATTAAAAATTTAACTGCTTATTTCTTTTAGAAGATGGTCTTAAAGCTAGGTACACTGTACCGGTGAGGTTGCTTGTTTTAGCTAAACAATTTAGTATTTATTTCAAACGGGTATAATGCACTTAAATATTATATAACTGACTTTAAACTTTAGTTACTGGTTTAAAACTCGGCGCGGTGCGTCAGAGGAAAATTGTTAATGCACTATGTGAGAGACTTTCGGGTAACTAGTCCTGTATAGCACATGCAAAGCTATGAGGCACGAATCAGAAATGTGTAAGATAAATGTCATCATACCCCTCTTTTCCTTGAGAAGCCCCTATCGTGAAACTCGGTTGCCGGCTGGTCGTAGACTATTTTAACTCTTTAACTATCTCATCCTCTGTCGTGGAAACATCACTCCTCCGAAACCGCTGAGACCTCTCTTCTACTCAGCATGTAGTTCTCGAGTGTTCTCTCTGTCGTTATCTTAGAGTCTCTGTTCTGTAGTCTGTAGTCTGTAGTCTGAAGTCTTCATTCCTCATTCAGTTAATATTTCTGTTTTTCTGTGTCCGGTGTCCATCTTGGGGCGTGAAAAATAGAATTCCTCATTCAGTTAATATTTCTGTTTTTCCCGTGTCCGGTGTCCATTTCCGTCCAAATCGCGTCGGGTTATGTCATTGGCCCTCACACATAGCCGTGCTATATGATTCGCTTGCTATCCATTCGGTTCGGGTCACTTTCCCCAAAATTATGTCTTCTTTCAGCTCTCAACTTGTTCTCGCATCATTTTGTTAATTGACCGCGCCTAGCTACTTAGAAGCGAAGATTGTCACGTAGGTATTTACGGCGACGTGACTTATCCCGAATTTCGCTGATACCCCGGACAATACAGAGATGCTCGCAAGCGTTGCTTGAGAAAAGGGGTGACGCCCCCAAAAGGATTTATTGCGCTCCTGCTATTCTCTCAGCTTCGGCTACGAGACTACTGCTATTATACTTTCCTTCCGTGCGTTCTGTGAGAAAAAAAAGAACTGTGAATGTCTTCCTTTCTCTTCCTTCCCATCTGGGATTTTCATCAAGTTTCCGTGAGAAAAAAAAATTATTTTTCCCCTTTTCATTTGGCTTGAGTGCAATTAGGACTGATCTAATTATCAACCGAAACTTTCGGGTAGCCTGGCTCAGCTTCAACGGAAAGTAATTTTTAATCATTGATATTCTATTTTGGCAATTTAAATATTTATTTCCTACCGCTTTAGAGTAAAAATAAAAAAAAATAATAAATAAGCAAAATTATACGGATGAAATTTAAATGTTACGGGGATATAGAAAATTCCGCGGTAACAGAACTCCTATTCACGTGGAGGATAGGAGTTACATATAATTCTTATTATTCAAAAAAGAATTATATGTAACTCCTATCCTCCACGTATAATGACATATACGTATAATTCTGTGACATATAATTCTTATTATTCAAAAAATGAACTCATATTCACGTGGAGGATAGGAGTTACATATAATTCTTATTATTCAAAAAATGAACTCCTATTCACATGTTCTTTGGAAACTTGTTAATGACCTTTTAGGTCATTAACAAGCTTCCAAAGAACAATGGACTTTGAAATGGAGTTTGAAGGAGGGTTTTTCTCTTAGTGGAGTGGAAGTGAGCATTCGCTAGGAGCTTGCAATCGGGGAGAAATTTTAGAGGTTTCGGGGGATTCTTCTTGCTCTGGTTTTCAGAAAACCAAAATCACAGGTTTGCCTGTGAATTTTTTTTTTTACTTTCTTCTGGCGATCTTAGAAGAAAGTAAAAAAGTATTTAGTATGCTCATTCTCGAACTGCCACACTTAAAATCAAATTGCCCCCTCGTGGGACCTGCGCCCCACATTGGGAACCACTGGTTTAGAGTTAAGCAGACGTTGTGAAGTGAAATTGTTTAGAGTTAAGCAGACGAAGTGAAGTAAAATTTGTTAAATTACATAGGATTCCATTTTTAAATTTAGAAACTTATGTTAAAAACAATGAAACCTAAGAATGAAAATGGAGTTGAAATGCCGAAGAGACGAAAGTTGAAGGCAAATAAAGCCGAAAATCCAAGAAGTTTTTTTTCGAAGCTTCTTTAAAGTGGCCGGAGCAAGTATGTCAAGTAGTTCGACGTACTTGTCCGATGCGTCCCAGCCTGCTACGTTGGATTACGATGGTGGATCAAGTTCAAATGCGCAGGACCGACTGCACAATTTGCGATGCCCAGTGGAAAACGAAAATGCGGGCCTTTTCCCAGTTAGTTCTATTGGGTTTTCGGAAAAGTCATGACGTATTTTGTCACCCGATGGCGGTTGGACGGTTTTGGAAGTACTAGAGGCATGCGCAGCTATGTTATCACTATGGAATTCGATAGGTGCTAGTTCCAGTTGCAATCTAAAAGGAATAGTGAGCGATTTGGTTGATTTACGGAGATTTGACATCAAGTTGAAGATGGAAGACCAAACTGAGCATTTTCGCCATATTTTACTCTTTTACTTCCGTAAAGGGAAGAACGCGCATCAAACTTGTGAAAAGTTGCGTAAAGTGTACGGTGATAACGCTGAACAAGAACGTCAGTGCCAGCGGTGGTTCGCAAAATTCCGTGATGGTGATTTTGACCTCAATGATGCTCCTCGGTCCGGAAGGACAACCGAGGTTGATGACGACCAAATCAAGGCATTGATCGAGTCAAACCCACGTTACACGACACGAGAGATTGCAGACACATTGCATATCCATCATTCAAGCGTTCACGACCACCTGAAGAAGCTGGAATATGCAAGCAAGCTCGATGTGTGGGTTCCTCATGAACTCAAAGGAGCTCAATTGACGGCGCGTATAAACATCTGCGATACGCTCATTAAACGCGAGGAAAACGATCCTTTCTTGAAGCGACTGATAACTGGTGACGAAAAGGGGATTGTGTATAACAATGTGCTGCGCAAAGGGTCTTGGTCCCTAAGTGCTGCTTCGCCTCAAACGACATCCAAAGCAGACATTCATCAGCGGTAGGTTCTGGTCTCAGTGTGGTGGGATTTTAAAGGTGTCGTGCTTTTCGAGCTCTTACCACGGAACCAAACAATCAATTCGAATGTGTACTGTCGGCTATTGGACAGTTTGAACGAATCCATCATCCAGATACCACCAGAGTTCGTTCATCGTAAAGGTTTTTTGTTCCATCACGACAACGCGAGACCGCACACAAGTTTGATCATCCGCCAAAAATTATTGGAGCTTGGTTGGGATGTATTGCCACATCCAGCATACTTGCCTGACCTTGCGCCGTCAGACTTCCACTTGTTTCGCTCTCTTCAACAGTCCTTGCGTGGTATAACGTTCAATTCAGATGAGGCTGTAAATCAGCACCTTGTACAGTTTTTCGCCACGAAAGACAGGTCCTTCTATGAACGAGGCATTCTGCAGCTCACTGAAAGATGGCAAAAGGTTGTCGAACAAAACGGGCATTATATCATTGATTGATCTTTGTTCTTTCTATCAATAAATGACCTTTGCAAAACTTGGCTAAAATACGTCATGACTTTTCCGACAACCCAATACATCTACTAAATGTGCTTGGACGTTGGAATGTTTTTGAAAGAAAGGCAGGGTCAGGTGGAAAAACCACATTTTTTTTCATTTTCTCAAGTGGCTTAATAAAGCATGGTGGTACTAAGGAATATTATTATTTATTCATGAGTTATAATAAGCTGTTATTATTACTCAAGGAAAAATACAAAGAGGCATTTTAAAATTACGCTATATTAATTTACATTGCCAGATCAAACTGAAGTTGATTGAATTGAAGCGACAAAATATAATTCCTGCACCTCGTCGAAATGCGTGCTGATGGCAAAAATTAATGTAATTTATCCAAAATTTAAAAAAATAGCTGTCGTTTAAACAAAGAAGATAGGACATAGGAAATGTCATTTTCAATGATGCATGGTTGAAATATTCAGGTTCTAAAGACAGTTGAACGAATCCATCATGAGTAACGCAATTAAATACTAAATGAGTAACGCAATTAAAATACCATCATGAGTAACGAACGAATACTAAATGAGTAACGCAATTTTCAGAAAACTCTTACCTTATCACTCTGTCTCTTTACTTCCAGGAAGAAAGATTCTTTTGCTGGCCACATCCTATGCAGTTCATTGTAATTTGTTTTAGTGGGAGCTTTCAGCTTTGTAGCTCAAATGAGGTGAGTGCGATAGCAGTCTAGTGCAGTGTTTCCCAAACATCACCAGGTTTCCGCCGGTCCGCGGAGACGGAAGAAAACTTGAGAAATGGTAGAGATTTCCGAATTTGACCAGTAAAAACAGTGCAACCGTCCTAAAACGGTTGTTTCTAAACTTTAAATACATACTAAAATATAGGGGATGTTGCCCGTCCTAGGACAGGGTGAAATTTTTAATTGAAGCAGATAGAAAGGAAATCAAATAGACCCCGGATTCATTATATGCTATTTATTTCCTTTTTTCAAAATACCTCGCGATATATAACATTCTGTGTAAAATATTTGCTGTTGTTTAACAATTTTCCTTGCAGCTCAGTTGTTTTCGTGTAAACTTTCACCTGATTGGGGTTTCGAGTATCGGCAATATGCTTTTGGTGCGACATGTGTTTTTAGATGAAATTTTGCTCACTTTGGTTATATTGAATCAGAACTGTGCATAAAAAAATGCAAAAACGAATTTTGCGAAATCTTAACGAAACGGGCTGAAATTTTGATCAAGACCATGAATTGGCAATAGGAAGAGTCCCTCAAAGTTTCACCGAAATCGATTAAAAACTTTTTAAAATATGCATGGAATTTTCAATTCATCGCTGAACAGGAATATATACGCAGAAAACGGTTAATTAAAATTTTGACGGCTAATTTAATATTGTTTAACCGATTCAGGCGAAATTTGGAGGTAATGTTCCTATGAGCGATTTATGGTATTCATTAAAATTTCTGCCAGTTTCATAAAAAATTCGCAAAGGTTACTTCTTTCATTTTTTTTATTGATAAACCACCTTGCCAGAGATTCGCCGCCCGCGCACGTGAAAAACTGACTGCGTGTGATTGCGGCAGAATGCCGACGTACTGTGACGTTGCTGTGACGTCAGCGTTCGAGAGAGATCTAGGTAATATATATATATGACTAGCTAAATACCCGTTCTTCGAACGTGATGATATTCAAATACAGGTGAAATACAGATGATATGATATACAGTTGAAATGGCCATGCACTGCATATTTCTTCGCTCTTTTGGGAAACACGTGTCTTCCTGACTTATTCTTCCAGACGACACATAAGCAATTTCGTTCATAACTGTAAATTTAAAACTTCAAGCCTACACGAAACAAATCAAAATACGTCGTTACTCTTCCCGTTCATCGTTAAAATATTAATAGACAACAGAACAAAATAATAATAGAAAACAGAACAAAATACGTTGTTAATTTCAGCATAGCCGCCCCGGTGGCGCAGTGGTCTAAGGCGTTGGCCTCTGATCATTCGTCCGTAAGGGGTCCGGTTTCGAATCCCGGTCAGGCATGGATGTTGTGTTTGTCTTACGGCACTGGCTCTCTCCCTTCCCTGGAACCAGTGACCCTAATTTAGGGACGGGCGACTGCTTATAGCCCATTGAGTTGCTCACGGTGGTCGTTAAACCTCCAATCAAAAAAAAAAAAAAAAAAAAAATTCAGCATAAGTGTAAAAAGAACTTTCGTAAACAATTTCGTTCGAAACTGTAGATTTAAAAGCTAGCAAGTCAGATGTTTTTGGAAGCGTGAGCAAAACTGTGTTGCTATCGCTAATATCTCAAGGGGGAAACTTTTTTTTTTTTTTCAAATTTCAATTGCTATGAAAATCTACCCGCATATTTATATTTATTGCTGTCACCTTACCACTTATATGACGTCACCGTTGCTTCGGTGAAAACGAATGTTGGTAATTTGATTTTGACTCAAAAAACCTTGACTTTCGATATGTCAAACGATAATTTAAATGTTTAAATGCAATGCATATTATGATACAGCGCTTTTTACATCATATTTTTAAAAGTTTTTTTTTTTGTTGTTGTTAAATAAATTCAGAACAAATCAAAAAACCTTGACATTCGATGTAGCTAACGATAATAAATGTTTAAATTCAAAGCATATTATGATATAGCGCTTTTTACGTGATTTTTAAGGGTTTTGGTAAATAAATTCAGAACAAATAAATTTAGAACAAAATATATACTGAGCAGGTCAACTCAAGTCATTCCAAACTTAGGGCGGGGCTTCAGTTGCTGGGCAACAATGGTTCGATCATTGCAAAACGTCCTAGCGTTATCAAAGCTGGTTTATTTAAAAAAACCATTTCGACCCACTTAAGATTATCGTAGGAAAAAATCCTTTCTTAGTACGCCTCTCTGTTGTAAAAAGAACATTCCTGTCAAATATGAAAGTTCTAAGTTCAGTAGTTTCTGAGATTCGGTGATGAGTCAGTGAGGGCTTTCAATTTTATATGTACAGATGTCTAACGCAAATTCTCTCTCGGTGATACGGTGAATCATCCCGATGGACCCAAGATACTTGAATTCTGTTCACTAAGGCAATAAAGTGTAATGATATAAAAAATTTTAAAATGCCATTTTTACATCGTTACGTGTCATTTATTTTTAATACAAGAAAAAAATTATGAAAAAATCACACAAACGCGGGACCCCTTTAGGCGCGGGGCTCTGTGCGACTGCACCGGTCGCACACTCGTCACAGGAGGAGGTCAAGACAGTCGAGTATGATGAGGTAAAGGACTCGACATAAGAACCAGGCAGAGGTGGAAGTGGTGACGTGGAATGATATGCATGTGGGGGAGAGGGAGGGAGGGGGTGAAAATTCCTCGCTTGCACTAGGCGCTGTTTACGGTAGATACGCCACTGGACCTTGAGCAGAAGTGTTGAAAAAATTCATACACTAATCTTTTATGTAAATCCGTTTTTTTTTTTTTTCTTAAACTGTTGATAAATAAAAACTAAGGAAAAAGATACGATAGAAAATGGAATAATATCTTAAAGTAGTAATTGCATTACGTTAAGGGAACACTAGACCTTGAGTCCAAAAGGAATAAGCAAAAAAACTCGAAAAATAAAAGAAGGGACAGAAATAGAGAATTTTTTCTTCGTCGACTGGCTAAATTCGATTGACAATGGCTACGATGATTATGACATTTCGACAAATTAAATGTAACGTATACTTAGCTTTTCAACGCTTTCAGTGAATAAAAATTTAATCTCTTCCCGAAAAATTGCTCTGTTCTACTTTTTCTTTAAATACTCCGATAGCACATTTCACCCGAAAGATTTTCTTGTGAAAAAATCATATCTCGATTGCGACGAGAAGCAGCACTATCTATTTTTATTTATTATTACGATTTTTTTTTCTATCCTGGCAAGATATTTTTTCCCGCGGAACTCGTAAACAATCGTATATGTCTGGAAGCGCAGCAGTTCCGTCTCTTCAAAACTTTTTTCTTGACATATATTTTTCCGTGTTCTTTTTTTTTTTTTTTTTTTATGTTGCGGAAGGGAAAATCGAATGTTCCGCCAAAAACCAAAAGCAGAGAAGAAGGAAGGAACCTAACCTTATTTGCCGGTGTTTGCTCGCATTGTTACTGGAGCTTTACAGTTGTGGAACAGACTCATGTGAGTCATGATAATTGCTCAAAAGGAAGATGATGCCGGTAGACTGCAGCCGACTCATAATGGCGAGCAGGGAGCATTTCTTCCTCTGCTATTGACATCTTCAAGTGATTGATCATATCATTCCTCCAGAGAGATTTTCTCTCTCTTGTAAACTGCCTCAAAATTATTGAAATCACGCTTTGGCTGCCACGTGTACGCAGAGTATAACCTCACATTGACGGGGGAAGGAAAAAGATGAGAACGAAAAAAGTCACATTTCGAAGAGAACCAGCAGGGAAGGGCGAACAAAAATACAATTGTCAGAAGAACTCCGAAAGCAAAGATGAAAAGATACCCGATCGGGAAAATAAAAAGTGGAGGAAAGAAATAATAATAAGAGGTAATCTCCCCTGGTTTTCGTTCTTGCAGAAAGAAATTGCAGCAGCAGGAAAAGGTTTAACCTTTTTCTTTTTATTACTTCTTTTCTTAGACACTTTTTTAACCTGTAATCGCATGCACAATCGTATTGTCGTCGTCACTGATTTAAAAGAATATTTTAGAGACTACATTTCGGTAAAAGCATACTTCCCAGGAACCGTGTTCTTTTTGTTTGCTTTCTGCATAATATGAGCCAGTTGCTCTCTCGTAGTGATCCAAGGTTTTCAACATACACCGATGATCCATTACATTATGACCACCTACCTAATAAGCTGTAGGACCCGCTTTAGCCCGCAAAACACCGCCCACTCGGCGAAGCATCGATTCTATGAGGTAACGATACGCATCGCAAGCTATCTGGTACCATAATGTCGACGGCAGCTTCTCCAGTTCCAGTACATGTTGGGGTGGTGGTGATATAGCGCGAATCCGCTTTTCTAAGTCGAACCACAAATGTTCGATTGGTTTCATGTCAGGTGAATTTGGAGGCCAAGGCATTAAGAGAAAGTCACCAGCATGTTCCTCGAACCACTCCTTGATGATTCTGGCAGTGTGGCATGGTGCATTATCCTCTCGGTAATGGCCATCACCAGAAAAGGACATAGTTGCCATGAATGGGTGAACTTGTTCCGCAACGATGTTCAGATACTTGACAGCTGTCAGGGATTGTGCTATTGGGATAATGAGGACTGAACTATCCCAAGAAAACATCGCCCACACAATAACCCCACCGCCGTCGGCTTGTTTCCGCCCAACAGTGCATCCAAGTGCCATAGCCTTCGTTGGTAATCGGCGTATCAGCGCTAGGCCGTCTACGTGATGCACCAGGAATCTTGATTCGCCAGACCAAACCACTTTATCCCAATCATCCATAGTTTAATCTCGATGATCTTGGGCCCATTTCATGCGTTGTTGGCGATGGCGTGCAGTGAGCATGAGGACCCGGTTGGGTCTTCGGCTACGCAGGCGCATGCGCAAAAGGCTGCGATGAACTGTGTGCTGTGACTCATTACCTTGATTACCACTGTTGTTTGTAGCTGCGGATGATGTGTCGCTGTGAACAATGCACGACAGTCTCCGCTCCCCTCTGTCATCAATCAGCCGCGGACGATACACGGCTGGACTACGTTTCGTCGTTTGTCCATCTGTGCACCGCTTTTAATACGTACTCACTACAGCGGCACATGAACAACCCACAAGCCGCGCCGTTCCCAAGATCGTAGTTCCGAGGCGCTGATTTGTCGCACTGTGGCCCTGCAGTCACTGTTAACAAGACGCGACAGTCTTTCGTTCCCCTCTGGCATCAGTGAGCTGGGGACGATACGCGGCTGGACAACGGTTCGGCGTTTGGCCATCCGTGCACCACTTTTGATACGTACTCACTACAGAGGCACGTGAAAACCCCCAAAACCCAGCGCAATTTCCGATATCGTAGTTCTGCGGCCCTGTACCATCACAATTTGTCCTTTATCAAACTCCGATAAATCAGCAGCTTCTCCCATTCTGACTCTGAACACTCTACTAACCGAAAGCAGGTCCTCGGGTTGTATATATACTGCTCTGCGAATATCCTCTGCGCCACCGCTTGGTCTCCAGGCGCGCTGATTTCTCTTGGATGGGGGTGGTCATAATGGAATGGTTCATCGGTGTATAGCTAGTCTATGTTAAATTGGTCCAAATGAAACATAAACTAGCTGTTGGATTTACAGTGGGCAAAAGAAGTATTTGCACACCTACATTACTTTGCATAAATAAACGTGGAAAGCAATTAGGCCGAAATTGTTTTAACCATTCGATTAATTTTACCATAAATCCACACACACACGTGTTTTTTTTTACTAATCACAAGAAAATATATATATACAACAAATGAAAATCTTACTCTTTCGTGATAATAAGGTATCTATTTGCACATTAGTAAAGATAAATAACACATGAATCTTTCGAAATTAAAAAATGTTACCGGTACTTAGTATGTATGCCTTTTGCTTCGATTTCAGCTTATAATCGCCTGGGCATTGATTCTACTAATTTTCTACCTGTTTTTACGCTGATTTTCATCCATTCTTCTCTGAGTGCCTGACTAAGTTCTGTTTTGCTGGAAATTTTACTTTTCCCCATTTGCAAATGTAACAAATTTCACGAATGATGAATAGGGTTCAGCTGTGGTGATTCTGGGGGCGTTTTCAGTTGATTCTGCACTTTATAAAGCTACCATGACCTTGTTACTTTGGCTGTATGTTTAGGATCGTTTTCCTGTTGAAAATAAATAGAATGAATCCGCAATTCCCAATTTCGATGCACTGGCCACTAAATTATCTTGCAATATATTGTCTGACATTCATATTATCTTAAAAAAGCCCTGTTGCCAACTAAATTAAAAGCCATGCATCCCCGAATCATTACATGACCACCGCCTTGTTTTATAGTTGGTTGTATATGTTTTGTTTCAAGGGAATGTTTGGCTTTCGCAGCACATATTAGGTGTACAAATAAGTTTTAAAGCGTTTTAAGACAAAGCAAGATGGAATTTCAGAGAAAACAATACCTTTAGGAATCAAAATACGCGCCGTCATTATCTATCACCTTCCGCCATCGGTCGGGCAGCTGACTGATTTCAGCCATGAAGAATACTTCGTCGTGAGACGCGATGAAGTCGTCAACCCACTTCCTCACGTGTCTCGAACCGTACAGCAGACAAACCATGTTGCATCTATCGGAACAAATGTCTGAAGGGGCTATGTCGGGACTAAATGCCGGGTGCTCCAAAACTTCCCAGCCAAGCGCAAATAACGTTTCCTTGACCGATTTCGCGACATGCGACCTAACGTTGTCATGCAGTAATTTCATGGGACGCAATCCTTTGCCTGTTAATGGATGTTTCCGACAGATTTCCTGGTTCAATCGCAGCAATTTCTGCTTGTAGTAATCAGCAGTAACAGTTTGACCCTGTTTCAATAGTTCATAATAGAGCATACCCTTCATATCCCACCAGAACTTTCTGCAATATTCACTCCAAGAAAGCACAGCAGAACTTTCTTGGAGTGAATATTGCATTTCGATGTCGAAGTTGTTGCTTCACCGGGGTCTACCCAGTGTCTTTTGCGTTTGGAATTGTCGTGCCATATCCACTTTTAATCACCTGTAACAATTTTCCGCAGGAAGGACTTTCTGTGTTGTTTATTCAACAGATTCAAAAACTTCATCATACGCTCATCTTTTTTACTCTGGCTCAGGTTATGTGGCACCTTCCTTCTAAATCTTTCTCACTGCGCGTAAACGATGGGAAATGGTTTCTTGAGTTACCGTCAGTTGCTCAGCGAGTTCATTTTGCGTTTGAGACGAATCTTCATCCCGCAATGCTTGCAGTTCCTCATGTGCAACCTTCTGCGGGGCGCCGCTACGTTCTCGATCGCCAACATCAAAATCACCTAATTTAAACCGTCTAAACCAAAACTCACACGTGCGTTTCGATACAATATTCTCCTTGAGAACAGAACAGATGGATGCAAATGCTTGTAGCGATCAGCAGTAACAGTTTGACCCTGTTTCAAAAGTTCATAATAGAGCCATACCCTTCATATCACACCAAATGCACAGCAGAACTTTCTTGGAGTAAATATTGCGTTTTGGTGTCGAAGTCGTTGCTTCACTGGGATATACCCAATGTTTTTTTGCTTTTGGGATTGTCGTACCATATCCACTTTTCATCACCCGTAACGATTTTCCACAGAAAAGACTTTCTGTGCTGTTTGTTCAACAGATTCAAACACTTCATGAAACGCTCATCGTTGTTCCTCTGGATCAGGTCATGTGTCACTCATTTTCCTTCCTTCTGAATCTTTACCATTGCGCGTAAATGATTGGAAACGGTTTGTTGAGTTACCCCCAGTTGTTTAACTACTTCGTTTTGCGTTTGAGACGAATCTTCATCCAGCAATGCTTGTAGTTCCTCATGTGCAACCTTCTGCGGGACGCCGCTACGTCCTCGATCGCTAACATCAAAATCACCTGCTTTAAACCGTCTAAACCGAAACTAACACGTGCTTTTCGATACAAAATTCTTCCCCAGAACAGAACATATCGATGCACATGCTTTTGCAGAACTTTTTCCTTAAAGCAATTCGTAACGAATGCCGTGGCGAATAAATGCAGTATCGCTTGCGATCTTTCACCCACTAATGTGCAAGTGCGTTTGACGGTTGGGCAAACTTCTGTGTCACGTTTTATACTGTGGACCAGATATGGTCACATGACAACAACGCGGAAGAATGTCGGATATGTAATTAGCGGTATACGTCACACAAAAAACGTTTAAAACTTATTTGTACACCTAATATTTCTTCCCATCCGAACCGAAAATATTATATTTGCTTTCGTAGGAAAATATAACATTTTGCCAAAACTGCTGGTTTGCTCACATAATCTTTAGCAAGCTCAAGCCTCTTCTGCCTACTTGTTTCACTGATATAAGGATTTTCTTTCTGGGTGTCATGCCTCAAACTTTCGTAATATTCGTGAAGAATATTACGAATGTTTTTTTTTTTTTTCTGGGTGTAAGTTCTCAAACTTTCGTAATATTAGCGAAGAATATTGCGAATAGTTTGAGAACTTACTTTGGTCCCGATATTGAAGTGAGATCAGAAGCCATTTCTCGAGCACGTATGGAGGGGGTTTGTTATGCTTTTCGAATGGTGTTCCTCCGATATTTTCCATTTATCTTCTCCGGACGCCCAGATCGCAATTTATTCTCTGTACTACCACTCTGTTTTTTCTTTTTTTTTTTTTATTACATACCGAACACTAGAAAAGTTCAAATTTAACTTCTTACCAATTTCGCGATAGCTAACCAGTCATGAAGAGCTACAATCCATTGCAATACGAGATTCCCATATTGAAAACTCGCACTTTTTCGGAGCCATGACAGCTGAAATATAACTAAATTGCTGCTCCAAAGATCTTATAAAGTGTCTTTTAAACAGTGCGAGAGCTTCATTTATTATCAATTTGCATAATGTAATGTTTAAATGCTTTAAAATAGAAGGTTGATATGTGTGCACATACTTTTTTTCTAGCATGAAAAACTAATATTTTAATTTGTTATATATTCACTCACCGTCAAAAAAATAGTTGCACCCAGAAGGAAGCAACCGACAGGAAAACTTGGTGGATTGGTTTGGCATCGTGTGACATGCAAATAAATGATTCAAGTATTAGGTCCGGCCGCGCATGTGACGCCAGCAAGGAGGGGTCATTAAGCTGTACCTGACCGGCTATACACTGAGTGGCCACTTTATTATGACCACCCCCTCAGTACTTCGTTGGGCCCCCTTTTGCCATTAATACTGCGTCAATTCTTCGTGGCATGGACTCCACGAGATGTTGATAGGTGGTTTGTGGAATCTGAGGCCATGCTTGATGAATAGCACTTTCCAGGAGTGTGAGATTGCAGGGTTGTGGATCCAGCTGTCTGATGGCTCGTTCAACTTCATCAATGGGGTTGAGATCTGGAGATTGTGAGTGACCCAATAGCCACGATTTCGGATATTCAGCGAGCCGTAGGGTTTCCATGCATCGTCTGATTAGTGCCAGCACCATTGGCAGATGGCTGCACGGCGTAGGACTACACGCACGCAGATCGTTACGACGACTGCCCTTAAAACCATTGCATCGTCGCGAAATACTGCAATGGTGTTGTGCCAGACTGTCATGGAGCCACTCCTAATAGCAGCGGGTGATCTTCAGTAACGAGTCCCGCTTTTGTCTTGGAGGAGGCAGACGACCAACGAATCCGTGTGTGAAGGCACCGTGGTCAGCGCCAAGATGAACGGTTTGTTCTCGAGCGTCACACGTCCAGAAGGCCTGGTGTCATGGTGTGGGGTGCAATGTCATACGATGCCAGATCACCTTTGGTGTTCATACAGGCACTTTGACAACCCAACGTTACGTTAATGAGGTCCTGCAACCAGTGGCCCTACCTTTTCCTCAAGCTCACTCTGGTGGAATTTTCCGACAGGACAACGCTCGTCCGCATACTGCTGCTGTCTCTAGAGCTTGCCTTCAAGGCACTGAGAATTTGCCATGGCCAGCCACATCGCCAGACCTATCGCCGATTGAAAATGTGTGGGATGCTATTGGTCGCGCTATCCACACTCCACCCTACCGCATCATCTGCAGGAACTGCGTGAGAAGATTCAAGCTGCATGGGAAGGCTCATCGCAGGACACCATTAGGAACCTGTACAACTCCATGCCGAGACGTCTGGCATGCTGTGTGAGCAAACATGGCGGCCCGAGGCCTTACTCAGAGACAGTACTTATTGGCATGTAGTTCAATAAATATTGCCCATGTCAGTCTCAATGTTTAATCATTAATTGTCCCTGGTAAGCTTTACCTTCCTTCCGAACAGTATTGCAATCGGACACGTTCTTCTGGGTGCAACTTTTTTTTTTGACGATGAGTGTATGTTTCTCGTGATTAGTAAAAAAACAAAAAAACATGCCGCGCGCGCGCGCGCGTGCGTATATATATATATATATATGTGTGTGTGTGTGTGTGTGTGTGTGTGTGTGTGTTTATTATAAAACTAACCCAATGGTCAAAATATTTATGCAAAATAATGTAGGTGTGCAAATACTTTTTTTCTCACTGCAAGTGCACTTTGTTACAGCGTAAGAATATGTGCACAGGTAAATGCATCACGGGGGCTGACAGCGCTAGAAATAGGCACCCCTAGCATTAGGCAGATGTCCCATAGGTCGATAAGTTTATGGATCCTCTGTCAGGTGCTTTGGAACAGACTGTGCACACACTTTCGAATACCCCAGTTCCTCGTGGAGGACTGTGCCAATGCAGATCGTCCCGATGCCTATTGCTGCTGCTAATTCGCTAACTGTTATTCTGCGGTTAACTTTCACCAGTTTGTCCACTACTGCTATTGTGTCAAGTTTGATGGTCGGGTATGCTTGGCCAAATCTCTGCAGATCCATAGTCCATCCTGAAATCCTTTGCACTATTTCAAGACAGTAATGCGTGCATTCTCGTAAACCACCTGCATGCGTCTTAAGATTTCTGTCGATTTGCTTCCCTCTTTGTTAAAAATTGGATCACGGCTCGCTGTGCCCACTTGGAGGTATCCATGAAGTAGGTCGTTTACGTTCCTTTGATATTACTCATATCCAACGCGTGGCACCAACTAAATGCTTTGCATGCTGCATTCCTCCTTTTTCTGTGGTTAGTGCAGCGCCACCCTCTAAATTTCATTTGGACGACCCGTATAGTTGGTTCGAGATTTCCTCAGTGGCTTGGTATCCGGGAAACATTTTAACTCTTCATACTGCTTAAAAAGAAAAAAAAATTGGAAGGGGAATGGCAAACGGCACTCACATGTCTGAAATAGGCTCACACTTCTTTAAAGACCTCTTAAATAAACTGTGTTTGCCAGTGGCGGATTTAGAGTTAGAGGGGCCCATGCGCACATCATGTTTTGGGGCCCCCACCACTGTGCCAGGAGTTCTTGGAAAATAAAAGTTTTTGCTGCCACATAATCTACATCTACCGTCATCTATTTTTACTCACCTAATGTATGAGAAAGTATTGTTATCGCCAAAAAATTCGCCTCTCAGGTTTTTATTCAAAAGAAATACACATTAAGAGTTCCCAACAAACATGATTTGGCTGTTTTCACTGTTGTGCGTGTGTGTGTGTGTGGTTTATTACAGCCATAACTCAAACAGCTATCCAAACGAAACTCAATTTATTCTAATTTCCAATTGGTTGGCTGTTAACTATTTAGTTATGAACACTACTAAAGCAAAAATAAATTATGTTTTTTTCTTATTTTGGTCCGGATCAATCATTATTGAACGACATTTATTTAAATGACACTCCAGTTGAAATCGTTTAAAATTATAATCACTTGGGTGTAGTGTTCCAAGACAACTTAAATTGGAATCAACACATTGATTATTTATCTGAAAAAATTGCAAGAAATATGGGGGTGATTGCGAATATAATGTTAAATTTAACCCCCCAATTGATGATACTCCTGTATTATACCTTAATTAAATCACATCTGCATTACTGTACCTTGGTCTGGGGCATGACAACAAATTATAACTTAAATAAATTACAACGACTCCAAAACATATCTTTCAGACTGTTGGAAATTAAAATTCTTGGCACTTCTTACCGTAATTTTGTTGCTGCACACAAATTGACTCCCAGTAGTTTCAATATTCTTAATATTCGACAGTTGCATCTCTATAACATCGGTAAGCTGATGTTTAAAAGAAATAAAAATAATAACTATTCAAACAAAATATCTTTGGATTTTTTTACACATACTTATTCTACTAGATTTAGAGCAAATTTAATTCCTTTCTTCCCTAATGCGGAACGGGACAGGACAATGATTAATTATGCAAGGCCGCCGTTCTGGAATAGTTTGTCTCTTGTTTTGACTTCGTTAAATAATATTAATATATTTAAACAACAATTAAAACATTATTTACTAACATTAACATCTAATAATGTTGGATAATCCCATTGATTATCATGCTCTATGAGTATGACTTTATTTTTATGCTTGATTTCATATTGATTTCACTTGGCTTGGCTTTTCTTTCTTTTTTTCTGCTTTCCTCTTTTGTTTCTGTTGGGAGTAGAGGGCTCCATCAGGCCTTCTTGGCCTTTTCACTCGGCATCCCAGTTGTTGCAGAAGACATTGACTATCAAGGTGTGAAACTTAATTAATTCAATATAATGATTACACATAAACTTGTAACAACTAAATTTTATTAATGAAAAAAAATAATGCTTAAGGGCTTTGTAATACCTTAATGGAAAAAATTAGAGGAAGTTACTAGTGGAGGGAAAAGGAAGAAATAGCGGAAGTTACCTCCTTTTTTTTTAATGAAGAAATGTCAGAGTTTTTATAATAACGGTCACTTAAGCACAGTTCTACACTGGTGTGCAAATCTTAAGGACGAGCTAGGTTTTGACCTGTAGCGTCGGGGAGGAGCGGCCTGGATATGTGAAATTCAAACCATAGGAACTCCATTATTTTCCGAAATTATGAAGGAAACAACACCGACACAATTGTAGATACTAAAGGATGAAGTGGAACTTTATTAAGAATTGGCTACATAGTACTGGGGGCCATGATAGAAATGCATCACTGCCAAAGACAGTACGGAGGGAAGAGGCGATCCTCAGTAGGGCATATGATATCCCTACACAACTGCAGATACTAAAGGATATAGTGGAACTTTATTCAGAATTGGCTACATAGCACTGGGTGCCATGATACAGATGCATCAGTGCCAAAGGCAGTACGAAGAGAAGAGGCGATCCTCAGTAGGGCATATGATATCCCAACACAACTGCAGATACTAAAGGATATAGTGGAACTTTATTCAGAATTGGCTACATAGCACTGGTTGCCATGATACAGATGCATCAGTGCCAAAGGCATTACGAAGGGAAGAGGCGATCCTCAGTAGGGCATTTGATATCCCGACACAACTGCAGATACTAAAGGATATAGTGGAACTTTATTCAGAATTGGCTACATAGCACTGGTTGCCATGATACAGATGCATCACTGCCAAAGGCGGTACGAAGGGAAGAGGTGATCCTCAGTAGGGCATTTGATATCCCGACACAACTGCAGATACTAAAGGATATAGTGGAACTTTATTCAGAATTGGCTACATAGCATTGGGTTGCCATGATACAGATGCATCACTGCCAAAGGCATTACGAAGGAAAGAGGCGATCCTCAGTAGGGCATATGATATCCCGACACAACTGCAGATACTAAAGGATATAGTGGAACTTTATTCAGAATTGGCTACATAGCACTTGGTGCCATGATACAGATGCATAACTGCCAAAGGCGGTACGAAGGGAAGAGGCGATCCTCAGTAGGGCATTTGATATCCCGACACAACTGCAGATACCAAAGGATATAGTGGAACTTTATTCAGAATTGGCTACATAGCACTGCGTGCCATGATACAGATGCATCAGTGCCAAAGGCGGTACGAAGGGAAGAGGCGATCCTCAGTAGGGCATTTGATATCCCGACACAACTGCAGATACCAAAGGATATAGTGGAACTTTATTCAGAATTGGCTACATAGCACTGGGTGCCATGATACAGATGCATCACTGCCAAAGGCGGTACGAAGGAAAGAGGCGATCCTCAGTAGGCATTTGATATCCCGACACAACTGCAGATACTAAAGGATATAGTGGAACTTTATTCAGAATTGGCTACATAGCACTGGTTGCCATGATACAGATGCATCACTGCCAAAGGCATTACGAAGGGAAGAGGCGATCCTCAGTAGGGCATATGATATCCCGACACAACTGCAGATACTAAAGGATATAGTGGAACTTTATTCAGAATTGGCTACATAGCACTGGGTTGCCATGATACAGATGCATCACTGCCAAAGGCATTACGAAGGAAAGAGGCGATCCTCAGTAGGGCATATGATATCCCGACACAACTGCAGATACTAAAGGATATAGTGGAACTTTATTCAGAATTGGCTACATAGCACTGGGTGTCAATGATACAGATGCATCACTGCCAAAGGCGGTACGAAGAGAAGAGGCGATCCTCAGTAGGGCATTTGATATCCCAACACAACTGCAGATACCAAAGGATATAGTCGAACTTTATTCAGAATTGGCTACATAGCACTGGGTGTCATGATACAGATGCATCAGTGCCAAAGGCGGTACGAAGAGAAGAGGCGATCCTCAGTAGGGCATTTGATATCCCAACACAACTGCAGATACTAAAGGATATAGTGGAACTTTATTCAGAATTGGCTACATAGCACTGGGTGCCATGATACAGATGCATCACTGCCAAAGGCGGTACGAAGGGAAGAGGCGATCCTCAGTAGTGCATTTGATATCCCGACACAACTGCAGATACTAAAGGATATAGTGGAACTTTATTCAGAATTGGCTACATAGCACTGGGTGCCATGATACAGATGCATAACTGCCAAAGGCAGTACGAAGGGAAGAGGCGATCCTCAGTAGGGCATATGATATCCCGACACAACTGCAGATACCAAAGGATATAGTGGAACTTTATTCAGAATTGGCTACATAGCACTGGGTGCCATGATACAGATGCATAACTGCCAAAGGCGGTACGAAGGGAAGAGGCGATCCTCAGTAGGGCATTTGATATCCTGACACAACTGCAGATACCAAAGGATATAGTGGAACTTTATTCAGAATTGGCTACATAGCACTGCGTGCCATGATACAGATGCATCAGTGCCAAAGGCGGTACGAAGGGAAAGAGGCGATCCTCAGTAGGGCATTTGATATCCTGACACAACTGCAGATACTAAAGGATATAGTGGAACTTTATTCAGAATTGGCTACATAGCACTGGGTGCCATGATACAGATGCATGACTGCCAAAGGCGATACGAAGGAAAGATGCGATCCTCAGTAAGGCATTTGATCACTCTACACAACTGCAGATACTAAAGAATATAGTGGAACTTTATTCAGAATAGGCTGCATAGCACTGGGTGCCATGATACAGATGCATGACTGCCAAAGACGATACGAAGGGAAGAGGTGATCCTCAGTACGACATATGATCACTCTACACAACTGCAGATACTAAAGGATATAGTGGAACTTTATTCAGATTTGGCTACATAGCACTGGGTGCCATGATACAGATGCATGACTGCCAAAGACGATACGAAGGGAAGAGGTGATCCTCAGTAGGACATATGTTCACTCTACACAACTGCAGATACTAAAGGATATAGTGGAACTTTATTCAGATTTGGCTACATAGCACTGGGTGCCATGATACAGATGCATGACTGCCAAAGACGATACGAAGGGAAGAAGTGATCCTCAGTAGGACATATGATCACTCGTCACAACTGCAGATACAATAGGATATAGTGGAACTTTATTCAGATTTGGCTACATAGCACTGGGTGCCGTGATGCAGATACATCACCGCCAAAGACGGTACGAAGGGAAGAGGTGGTCCTCAGTAGGGGATATTATCACCCAAATGTCGACGCATGATTTGTATCTTCTGTCCGTGCCTCCCACTAGGTTGTTGACGAATTCTTACGGTAACATCGTCCATTTTTCCGTCAGCGCTGTCTTCAGCTGTTGGACAGTTTCTGGTATGCGTTGACATGCCGTAACGCGTCTCCCCAAAGCGTCCCACGCGTATTCTATGGGATTTATGTTGGGAGAACGTGCTGGACAATCCACCCGTTGAATGTCTTCACTTTCCAACAGCTCATCAACAAACACTGAAAGACGGGGTGTGGCGTTATCGTCCATTAACACGAACTGTGGGCAAATGGTATCGTGGAACAGTCGAACATAAAAAAGTACTACCTCATTACAGTATCACGCCCCGGTTACAGTACCTCCTTTCAGTACCTGGAGCTACGTACGTAAATCGACCAGAATGCTTCCCCATACGAGAACACCGCGGTCGTCATGTCTACCCCTTTCATTGATGTTTTCGGGGCGGTACTCAGTAAATACTTCACGCCAGATTAGCTGACATTCAGAATCACTAGAAGGATTAAATCTACTCTTATCAGTAAAGATCACCGTACCCTGCTGTTCTGTTGTCCAGCTCTTATGTTCTTTTGAACACCGTCTCCGGTGATGAACTGTTAATTGAACACAGCGTACTGGTCGCCTGGCAAACAGTACATCCTTGTGTGTTCACCTGGCCACTATAAACCTTGATATTGTGAGCCATATGCACATGATCAGTTGTTTTGCAAGGTCTAGAGGTCCTAAGGTGATTTTTGGCGGACAACACACCAATGGTCTTTCGTGCAGCTGTACCTGTAATCCTGAAGGCATTCCACCCACGTGATAGATACTATGGGTGATACCGAACTCTTGGGCCACACTCATCACAGTTCATCCCTCCTCGAGCCTCTCAATTATTCGAACATGACGAACATGAGAAAAATCATCCGGATGTTCTTGACGGGCCATTTCGTCTTCTCTAGCACACAACAAACACAATCGAACGTCTGTAATCGAACGTCTGTAACACTTATTCACACCGTCTGGAGACTTCGTTTAACTGAGGCAAATACGCTCACTGCTTGAACTCATTTTGTTCTCACGTCACGCAGTCCACGCGTCATGCTCGATCACACGGTCAAGTCACATTATTGTGACCAACAGCTAACATCCAGAGTAACCGCCGTGTGCAGCTTGGACAGCAGCTATAGACGGGCTGGGAGTGACTCAAAAAGGTTCTGGAAGGTGTTCACAGGTATGTGGAGCCATGCTAACTGCAGTGCACTTGACAGCTGCTGGAGGGTGCGTGGTGGAGGATCCATAGAGCGAACAACACAATCCAGGTGGTCCCACAGATGCTCAATTGGGTTTACGTCTGGAGAATTAGGGGGCCAGGAAAATACTTTGAAGTCTTCAACGTGCTCTTCCAATCACTCTCGGCCATTTCTAGCTGTGTGACACGTCGCACTGTCGTGCTGGAAGATCCCATCCGCCCAGGGAAGATAATCACCATGTATGAGTGTACGTGGTCTGAAAACACGGATTCACAACGAACTCGGTCCACAGCGCCTTCCACAGGTATGAGTGAATCCAGAGAAAGCCACGAAAACATTCCCCAGACCATAACGCTTCCCCCACAAACTTGTGTTCTGCCTGAAATGGTTGAAGAGTGTTTGTTCTCAGATGTTTCTCGCCTTATACGCCTACGTCCATCTACTCGATGAAGCAGAAAACGTGACTCATCGGAGAAGGCAATTTTTATCCATCAGCGGAAGTCCAGTTCCGATACTGCCGTGCAAATGTAAGCCTTTTCTGCCGACGCACCTTTGTTAGCATAAGTTCAGTGACCATCCGTCGGCATCGGAGCCCCATGGGCAGCAGGGTTCGCTGAACTGTCGTTTTATACACACTTCCCGTAGCCCCCTGGTTCATTCGCCAAGTGAGTTATTCCACTGTAGCGTGTCAATCGGCCCTCACGCACCTTTGAAGCCGACGTTCACCTTTCACATCAATGGCACGTGGTGCTCCGCAGTTTCCACATCGCTCATTCGCAATGGTGCCATTTCTCCAATCACGATACACTTTAACCACAGCAGTACGCGAACAGTTCACAAACTGCAAGACAAACTGCCACCCTTGGCCCGAAAGCCGATAATCATCCCTTTTTGCAAATCTGATAAATCGCTCTTTTTATCCATGAGAGCAACGAGTGATATGCATTCAGATTGCCTTGAGCACACCTTATATACCCTCCAAGCCTGCTCATGACACGTGCCTTCTTTCATTGGCTACGCGCTGTTGACGTCAATAGTAGGTGGTCAGAGTAATGTGACTCGACTGTGTATAACGCAGGTGCTGTTGCTCCTGTTCATAGACACGGTCCTGAGTTAATTTGTGTTTGGTAGCTGCAGCTATTTACGGTGCTATTTTACTTTTCCCACTTCGCTCTGAATTTTTGCACACCAGTGTAGCATTTCACATTCTACATCATGTTAGTTTATCGTACTACTCTGACATTTATTGTACATGCATTGTGTGATTCTGCTGTCTGATATCATCAGAAGATTCCAATTCACTCTTGGGCCACACTCATCGCAGTTCTCCCCTCCTCGAGCCTCTCAATTATTCAACCTAGAGAAAAATCACCAAGCCCTTTGCAGAGTTCGAACTTGGACGAAATCGATTAGCGTGTCTCTTAAAACCATCTTTTCCAATGCCCTTTTACTGGTACGTTGACAGTCTTATGGCTACCTCTTAAACTGGACTGAATGGGGTAACACAAATTTTAATGGAAAGTCATATTAAATACAGAATTAAAGAGCAAAATGTTCATTAGATTCTAAGGAAATTAGCCTGAAATAGCGTCCCAATTTCTGATCTAATTTGTAGTGTAACATTAAACGCTATTACTCTCAAAATGATTTTTAGTGAGCCTGTGGTTAAGCTAGTAAATTAATGCTTGTAGATGACATACTTCGAGTTCAGGCGGGGAATCATGCTACCAAATCCAAAATAGAAATTTATTAATTCCCCTATGGTTTTCCATCCTCCTTTTTCTTTATTTTGAGAAGTAAAATTTAAAAAAATAATATTTTTGCGGCCCTCCTGCATCGCGGTCTACCTTGTAAATCCGTCCATAATGTTTACCTACCTACTGACAATACACATATTTTGTACATGTACACGGAAATTACAAATTATCAGGAACATTCAGTAGCAATTAGCCACGTGCCATCCTTACTTACGTACGAAACTATGACGTTGAGCTGGCTTTTTATTTTAATCCAACGGAGGTTCTAAACTACGATATTAAGGCTCCAATGAAATGTAAAAGGCCAAAACACATTCTAGAAAATGTATCAATAAAACCCGACTTAGAAATAGGCTAAGCAGCGAATTGGGGTTCAGTTAATTTGTAATTCCAAGACTAGTTGGTTAAGAGAGAAAATAATATGCCTTGATCAATGCAAAGAAAATACTGGAAAGTTTTTTCAAGTCCAAAAAAAGTTAGAAATTCCTGGTGCTTTTAGGTCGGCAACTGCAATATTGCACTTGGCGGACAATGTTGGTGAAAAATAAAAGAAGAAAAAAAAACAGCTCGGTTTTGTGCCGCCTGTGAAAATTTGATGTTTTTTCGCGTGCCTATTTTGCGTTTTTTTTTTTTTACTCTATTTCCTTGTACCTTTTTTTTTCGTTCTTCTGCTCGATACCCTCGAAGTAAAACTCCAGTTTTCAGACAGCTACGTATGATTATAACCGGATACTTCTAAAATCTGTAATATTTCATTGCTTTTACTTAGGAGTTTTTCTTATCTGGGCACACTGTTCCCGCTTCCGTTCCTTCTATTTATTTCCTTTTCAAAAGACTAATAGAGTTGCAACTTATAGAGACTTAACCTATTTGAAAGTCTTCGCGTTGTTGTCGTTGTTTTATTATTATTTGGGGATTTAATGACAATCGTAAGAAACTCGGTGGGATATACCTGTCCCTAATTTAGGGCCATTGCCTCCAGGGAAGAAAGTAAGCCAGTGCCCTAAGACAAAAACAATGTCCATAATTCACCAAGATTCGAACCAAGTCACATCTCTGGAGAATGATCCCAAGAAAGCGCCTCAGAACGCTACGAGCCGCCCGGTGGAGCAGTGGGCTAAGCGATGGCCTCTGATCATTCGTCCGAAAGGGGTCCGGGTTCGAATCCCGGTGAGGCATGGATGTTGTGTTTGCCTTACGGCACTGTCTCTCTCCCTTCCCTGGAGCTAGTGGGCCAAAATTGGGGACGGGAGACTACTCATAGAACATAGAGTTTGTAGCGTTTGTGTGTAGCCGATTTACTAAAAATACACTACATAAATAAAAACTTCACCTACAGGAAATACGAGTCGCTCAAATAAAGTCAGGCAGTTGTTACTTACAGCTAATCCTTTATTGCTGTCCGTAGGCACTTGATCATTTGAACTTCAACAAGGTAAGATCACGAAAACTTAGATTAATAGACACAAAAACACAACACTGTTATTAACGTAGAACACGTATCCCTCACAAATACTTAAACGGCAATTTAAGCAGTCGTGTATCCAAACGAAGTATTAGCGTTCACCATCCAACATCTCCTCTAAACAACACCTTTTTATTTCTCGTTCTTATCCGGCCACACATACGTCACTCTTGTTCCGACCTCAGGATGTTGACAACAGAATACCTCGTTTGAGGGAAAAGACATAACGTTAAGTTTGGAAAGTATAAAAGAGAACAGACTCAAATTTACATAGGAAAAAGAACTAAAAATGCAAGTTAACTAAGAATATGCATCACAAGTTGCTCAAGGTGGTCGCTAAACCTCAACCCCCCCCCAATACTCTGGCATACACAAGAAAAGATGCACAATAGATAATAACAGGATTTGCTTTTTTGTTTTAGAGTAGCCTACAAGAATAACATTAACTCCTATAGTCATGATGTTCGCATTATTTTTTTCAACCCCGGTAAATGTATCATTTCTATTCTATCAAGTTCACCTAAATGCATTCTTTCCATTCACCAGATTCACAAATGTATCATTTCCATTCCATTAGATTCCCTAACGTTCCATTTCCATTGCATTCACTAAAATTGCATTTCCGTTCCATCAGATTCACTAATAAGTTATTTGCAATCCGTTGGGTTCACTAATTAATTCTATTCCATGAGATTCACTAATATGCTTCTTCCATTCCATCAGGATCGGCAATGAATGATTTCCATTCCATCGCAAACACTTCCACGTTCCATTTCTACTCAATTTGAATCCGCAATGATGTCGTATACATGCAGTCAACTCCGCTTATAGTGAACCTCTGCGGAATAGCACATTTCGTTCACTATGTCCGAAGTTCACTAAAACCGAAGTGTCTTCCCTCAACCTGAATTGAGTTAAATGGTGAACAAGAAAATAAAATATGTAAATATGTATCTAAAAATAATATTTGTATGTACGTAGTGTATATTCATTAAATTAAGTAAACAAAATTAATTTTACATTACCTTAATTAACATGAGAATAGTCTATTATGTGCCACTGCTTGCTGCAAACAGTTTTAATAAATATTTCCTCTATGTCCTTTTCTGGAGTTTGTGCTTTTGCTACACTCGATTCTACATTTTCCATACATTCTAGGAACTTCAGCACAGTCCTAACACGCTCCAAAGCCTCTTTCACTGTTGGGACACGTTCTTCATTATCGTCCTTCTTTTTCTTCCGTGCTGAAACCGCTTTTCATAGCCTCGACAATAGATTCATTCGACGGGATTTCATTCGTTATAACTTCACAGTCAGCATCGATAAAAGCTTCAGTGGAATTCGCACCGATAGAATGAAGCAGGTCGTTGAGAAGCCCATCATCCTCCTCTTCGAATGCCACACGTCCAGTAGCCAAACCAGACCTCCGGAAACGGGTCTGATTTACTTCGTCGACAATCACTTTGTCGACACTACACAGTATATGTAAACAGTCGATTCCTAAAAAACCGAAAAAAAGTTCAGAACCACCAAATTTGGTATACTAAGTCATGGTACTACTGTAACTCAGATCGTAGACGGTTTTTGGAAGAGGTCGGGCCCGGCGTGAAATGGGCCCCATACAAAATTTTTGTAAAATCTATAGTTTACATTTTAGAACCACCAACTTTGGTATACTCTCTCATGGTACTCTAACTTACACCGTACACGGTTTTTGGAAGGGGTCGGGACCTGGGGTCAAGGGGGCCCCATACAAAATTTTCGTAAAATCTATAGTTTACAATTTAGAACCACCAACTTTGGTATACTCTCTCATGGTACTCTAACTTACACCGTACACGGTTTTTGGAAGGGGTCGGGGCCTGGGGTCAAGGGGCCCCCATACAATATTTTCGTAAAATCTATAGTTTTCAATTTAGAACCACCAAATTTGGTATACTATCTCATGGTACTCTAACTTAGACAGTAAACGTTTTTGGAAGGAGTCGGGGCCCGGGGTCAAGGAGCCCCCATAAAACATTCTCGTAAAATCAACAGTTTTCAATTTAGAACTTCCAAATTTGGTATACTATCTCATTGTACCCTTATGCCAACTTAGACCATAGAAGGAAGCGGTCGGAGCCCGGGGTCCGGGGGCTCCATACAAAATTTTCGTAAAATCTACAGTTTTCGATTTAGAACCACCAAATTTGGTATACTATCTCATGGTACTCTAACTTAGCTCGCAGATAGGGTATTAGAGTGTAGAATTGTGTTGCAGTTCTTAAGTAAAAAATTGAAATTTTTGAGAAAACTTTGTATGAGGCCCCCTTTACCTCATGCCCGACCCCTTCCAAAAACCATGTACCGTCTAAGTTAGAGTACCCTGAGATAGTATACCAAATCTGGTGGTTCTAAATTAAATACTGTAGATTTTACAAAAATGTTGTATGAGGCCCCTTGACTTCAGGCCCCGACCCCTTCCAAAAACCGTGTACGGTCTAAGTTAGAGTACCATGAGATAGTATACCAAATTTGGTGGTTCTAAATTGAAAACTGTAGATTTTACGAAACTGTTGTATGGGGGCCCTTGACCCCGGGCCCCGACCCCTTCCCAAAACCATGTACCGTCTAAGTTAGAGTACCCTGAGATAGTATACCAAATCTGGTGGTTCTAAATTAAATACTGTAGATTTTACAAAAATGTTGTATGAGGCCCCCTTGACTTCAGGCCCCGACCCCTTCCAAAAATCGTGTACGGTCTAAGTTAGAGTACCATGAGATAGTATACCAAATTTGGTGGTTCTAAATTGAAAACTGTAGATTTTACGAAACTGTTGTATGGGGCCCTTGACTTCAGGCCCCGACCCCTTCCAAAAACCGTGTACGGTCTAAGTTAGAGTACCATGAGATAGTATATCAAATTTGGTGGTTCTAAATTGAAAACTGTAGATTTTACGAAACTGTTGTATGGGGGGCCCTTGACCTCGGGCCCCGACCCCTTCCCAAAACCATGTACGGTCTAAGTTAGAGTACCATGAGAGAGTATACCAAATTTGGTGGTTCTAAATTAAATACTGCAGATTTTACAAAAATGTTGTATGAGGCCCCTTGACTTCAGGCTCCGACTCCTTCCAAAAACCGTGTACGGTCTAAGTTGGAGTACCATGAGATAGTATACCAAATTTGGTGGTTCTAAATTGAAAACTGTAGATTTTACGAAAATTTTGAGGAATCGACTGTTAGCATATATAGTGTCGACGAAATGTACCTGTAGACGAAATGAGTTGTCGACGAAGTGGCGTCGAAGAAATAAACGACACCGCCGGAAACAGTTCTGTATAGTGACAGTTGACACACTCCTCCACGCTTTGTTTCGGAAACGTACAACATTCAGAACATTTATTGATGTTTTCTGCTTTGATTCCAAGGCTTGGATTCAATGAAGCGTTACTTCCCTTCTGTAAGAGATTTTAAAGCTGCGAATCACACCTAGCTTCATGGATTGGAGGACTGACGTGGTTTTGGCAGGCAGGAACACTAACTAGATGTTGCTGAGGTTTTTAATCCATCCTACCTTTGTCCTTCAATGCACTTAAGGAGTAATAGGCCTACAATATTGTTCTCAACACGTTTTTACAAGAAGCTTTGTTTTGAAATAAGTTACAATTTAATGTTAAAAGTACATTCTTTTCTTTGAAGTTTTATTTTTTAGGTTCACAATAACCAAAGTTGATGGTTTACTATAAACGAAAATTTTAATGTACATTTCCGATGTTGCGGGTCGGGACCAGTGATTTAGGTTCACTATAGCCGAATGTTCACTTTAACAGAGTTCACTATGTCCAGAATTGACTGTATATTGTCTTTTAAGAGAAATTGTCAGCATAATCCGTTTCATCTTCCTTGCAGTACTCTTACGCTATACTTTGAAGGATTTTTTTTTTTTGATTGGAGGTTTAACGACCACCGTGAGCAACTCAATGGGCTATAAGCAGTCGCCCGTCCCTAATTTAGGGTCACTGGTTCCAGGGAAGGGAGAGAGCCAGTGCCGTAAGACAAACACAACATCCATGCCTCACCGGGATTCGAACCCGGACCCCTTCGGACGAATGATCAGAGGCCAACGCCTTAGACCACTGCGCCACCGGGGCGGCCTTTGAAGGATTAAAGTCATACGTTAATACTAGTTCATAGCCCGTGCCATGCCCGCGTGTAAAAGCTGTGGCTGAAAATTTAATAACACGAATCGTAAAATGCATATACATAACTATAATAAACGGTTGAATTATTAGTGGGCAGTCTATAAGATAGGTCTGCAATTAGCTCTATCTTCGTTCAAGTTATGCAAAGTATTAGAAGATTGGTTTGCACGTCACCGCACCGTTGTCGTTCTCTATTTAGGCGACGTTTTCGTTCAGCTTTATTTTCTTCCATTTCGTACTACTAAGAAAAAAATTCCACGGGACCAATATATTTTTTAAATTTCCATCACAGTGAATCAAAACTACGCCTGCAGTAACTTACTTACGATTTTACTTGTTCCTATTCATGAAATAAAATAACGCTGATACCTTTTTATGAAATTACTGCGCAATTTTATTCTTTTTTATGAAATTATTCTGCAATGCGAAGAAAATGAAATAAAATACGACATAACACCTACGTAACAGAACAAACATCGCAGACAGTTGTTCGCGCACGTGCGTGTTGCCACAGATGAAGTCGTTTGTTTTACTAACTTTATTTTATTTTCCGGTATTTCTCCTTGATTTTACGTATGGTGCTATAGCGGTGAACGTAGTTCCAATTTCGGCCACCGGATGAAAGCAGATGGCGCTGCAAGTACTAAATGACGTCAGAGCGTTAGGAACAGACATAGCCTATTATATAGGTTTTATTGGTTGCAAGCAATTGTTGGGCACTTTCTTCAATGCAATTTTAATGCACTTTCTTTCGAATTTCTCCACAGCAAAGGAATGATTCGGTTGGGGTAAATTACTAAACCAGTGGGAATGATTACTTCGAAAAAGTAGAATGTTTTTATAACTGCTATAATTAATATATAGCCATTGCCGTTAATGTCCACCAGATGGAGACGTCTCAGTAGCTGAGCCCATCTTACGAACTTATGATGAAAAACACACATAGCGCCGTGGAGTTTTGGCCACCGTGGTGTAAAGCTAACGCACTCGGCTAAATCTTGAGAGATCTGGGATTCGGATCCCCAGCGTGATCGAATAACAATTTTTCGGTTGCTATGTGTTGATAAAACGTGGAAAGAGCGATGTCTTTGTTTATTCATGTTTTTATGTTTTACGCAAGCTACATTTTTTACAAACTCTACATTTCCAGTTTCAATCAAATTAAAAAATCTCATTTTTCAATACTTTTGGTTTCTTGTGGTACAGTTTAGAGCGTCATTCAGTGCTAGAATCAGGCACTCCGATATTAGTGCCATGATCTCTCTTTTACCTCGATAAATTTTAAGTTATCATAATCTGAGAGATTGCATTTTTTACACTACACTACCGTGATATGGTTTCATGGAATTTAAATGACATTGATTTATGGATCAATTACTGGTTGTAATACGCGGAATTGGGAACGAAAACCTGGTAGACGATCAAAGATCCACAGGCTTCCTTCTAAGAATCGACGTACCTTTAACCCTTTAACCGGCTGAAACGAATTAACTCGGGGTTAGGAAAATGGGCTAAAATCAGCTCGCACGGATATATTCACTGTCTAAGAAGTGGACCGAAAGAGGTTGAAACGAGTCAACTTGCGTATGGGAAAGATTTGCTTCCCCTTTTAGCTATGCTATTCAAAGTGGTCATTTACAACGATGATTGACACTAATCCTTTCTAACTGATTATCCTTTAAAAGGGCTGTAACAATGACAAAGAACCTCAGAAAGGAGAGAGAAGAAGTATAAGTCACTTGTTTTACTACCCAGTGGCAGAGGCGGCGGAAAGTGAAGTTTGTTGCCCGGGCCCGAAATTTCGGATCGTTGTGCACCCTCTCCCTTCCCGTTTCCCGGAACAAACAGAAGAAAAACAATGCCCAATGAGCTTTGTTGGGGATTAAGACCACCTGACCACTTACCTAGAGGAACTTTCTAAAATACATCACAACAATTGCCCATTTGTCAAAATAAAAAAAAAAAATCTTGGCTGAAATTATTGACCGGGCCCAGGCCCTGGTGGCCCGGGCGGTTCCGCCTCCACTGCCCAGTGGTATGATGCCCCGGTCTCGTCTTCAGTTATGGAGCAGAGAATAAAGAACTTTAAACGCTTGTCACCAAGAAAGGACTACAGTGGGATACCAATCATCAAAGATTATCTTCAAGTAGTACTGGGATTAATATCACTATAGACTAGTGGAATGCTTACGAAGAGTGACAGGTTCGTAGTCAGTGTTGATCAGGTGAGAGGGGAAAAGAAATTATTGTATGGCAGCTTTCGCTAAACCCAAACGCTATCTGAATATTTCTTTTTGGTAAGCGTGGAGAATTTTGGGCAACATTTAGTTCAGATCCATCGGCAGCTTAAAGGGTTAATTAATCTGTTTCGTTCTCTGAAGAATAAATGACAAAACTTGGAAGATAACGACAAAAATGCGCCAATAGAAAATCACCATATTTGGACAGCGTCAATTGCAGATCTACTAGTGCAAACTATCAAAAAAATATGAAAAATTATTTAATGTTTGCTAAGGCATTAAACAGGTAAGATTTTTATTTACTGTTTTCGAATAGGGAGATACTCAACAGTCGATTCAAACTTGAAATCTAAAATAAGTTATATTTTAGACTTATCAGAGCTGAGATTCCTCGGGAAATCAAAACAAAGAAAATGCTATTTTTGCGGATTCAGTAGAGGAGACGGTGAAGTTTTGTGTTCACGAAACTGGAGAAAAATATATACGTTGAAGTGTGGAGATGCTCTTCCCCTCCTTGCGTCCTCAGCGATTGCCACGGCAAATGAATCACAATGGCTTTCTTCACAACAGCCTACAGATTTCCAGCACAGACATGGAAAATCCCTCTCAAAAAATCTTGAGAAAAAGACCATCCTCCCTTCAATTTCAAGCATCATTGTCTTCCAACATTTCTAGAGACGCGGACCGTTGGTTTCCCTTCCGGTTCCATTTCAGGAAACGGATATTTATCGTTTTTCAAAATCTGCAGTTTCAACGTAGGTCGCCCGAAACAGAGGTCCAAATAAAATGGAACGACCGGAGTAAATAATGAAAAAAAAAAAAAAAAAAGACAGACTGACAACATTTTTCATTTGACACATCGTGTTATTACGAGCATTTCGGCACATAAATCTTTCTCTAACAAGTTATGATACAGAATGTAACACTGCATTTGTAACTCGGGCATTCTGCACCACTCCTTTCTATGTCCACGCTTAGAGTAAGCGAATGCACTCTCCGGATTTACGTGGGAGACCGGATTTTCAGCCCTTTCGCCCTCCCTCCGGATGAATGTGAAATTCGCCTGATTTTCACCAAGAATTAGCCGTTAGGATGGTCGAAATTCCATCAACAGCCATGATTTCGAACAGCCTGTGAAATCCTTTTATTTTTGCGTCGATGCAAGGCGACATTACAGTAATCCGTTTCATACTTTTCCTCTCCTCCTATCTTCAAAACGAAAGCTCCCCGGTGGCGTAGTGGTCTAAGCGCTGGCTTCTGACCAATCGTCCGAGATGGGGCGAAATAAATGTGCTTTAAAAAACTTTCTCTCAGTCCGATTTTCATACGACGCCTTCAACAAAGCGCTCACCCATTCTGGCACCAGAATGCCGAGGAGGAGTTAGTAATTGATTGACAGATGGGAGCTACCTTGCCTTCTCATCGCAGTTTAAGTCTTTCAACCCATCGCCTCAACAGAGCCTCGCGCATTCTAAGTGATTCTAAATGTACTAACATCGCCTTGTAACGAAAGGCGATGTTAGTACGATGCTTTTTGTCGTCTTCGCCTTCGTTCACAACCTGAAGAAGGAATGAAAAACAGTTGGCTGCTATTTCATTCGTCAAAACCAGCATGCAGGCCATTTTACGTTTTCATTATCTTGCGGAATCGACGTACCTGAAAACGAATTTCAGTAGAGGGAGGGAGTGTTGATTTTTTGCCCTTTTTTCCCCCAGAACTTTTAGTGGACTAATAATACTACTTCTGGAAAATTCTTACTATGTCTGCAAAATGTCGATAAAAAATAGCGCTTGTGTGATTTTATGAGCTGTAACAATCTAGCGATTTTCAGATTTTGAAGGTTGGCATGTCTGAATGGTACAGAGAAGCATTTATCGATAGATGACCTGTGTACCTTTTTTCTCTTCCCGCCAGGGCGGGATTAAGACCTTAGTGTGCCTCTAGTCTAAGACATTTGAGTAGATCCATAGGCTAGGGCATCTTGTGACCTATACTCTAAATTAACTTTCATTTTCAGTTGCTTTCTCTATGTAAATTTGCGTTCATTCTCTTTCAGCGTTTTCAATCTTAACGTTATACAGTGCTGGCAAAAATTGTGGACACTTTTTGAAATTTTCATGTTTTGAAACTTTGCAGGCTTATAGGAATGTTATTTTGCACCAAATGCAAATGTTTATATGCGAATTTAAAGAAAATTTAATGCTGAATTCAATACAAAAACTGCAAATATATGCAGTACAAAAAAAAGGTTATGCTTACTTTAGTCTAAAAAAGAAACACAAGTGTGATTCAGTTAAGAAGCGGATTGTAAGTGCAAACCCTACTTACCAATCACAGTCCTTGTTCTGGGGACCAATTGAATGGCAGTAACTACAATACATCTTGTGAGAAGTTGAAGAAAGTCAGTTTTGCTGTTTCTTCTGTAGAAGAAAGACTTAGCGTTGTAAGTGAAGCGTAACTGTAAATTGTGTGAATATTTTTACTATTTCTTTAAATTTAACGTGTATTTAATAAGTACAGCAATGGCAACAAAGAAAAGAGTTGATTAATCACCTACGAAAAGGGTCAGGATTGTTTCATTACGTGAATCGGGCCTTTCTCATTCTAAAATTGCTAGGCAAATAGGTGGGTCAGTCACAACTTCTGATGTACGAAAGTGCTGTTTACGTTATCAGGAAACAAAGTCACTAAAAACCAAACCAGGAAAAGTCCCCCAAAAAAGTTCACAAAAGCTGTCGATGGCAGAAGAATAAAAAGACTGTGTCTGAAGGACAGAGAAATTTCATCTGAGTCTACCAGACCTTAACTGTGTTCAACTGGTTTTTCTGTCAGTTCAAGAACGATAAGGAGCAGACTATCAGATATGCGACTAAGAGGAGGATTCCGATTAAAAAAAAGCCATATCTGAATCAATGGCAGCACAGGAAACGACTACAGTGAGCCAAAGAACACATTGGGTGAACAGACGATCAGTGAACAAATTATTTGGAGTGACGAAAGTAAGATATCCTTATTTGGTAGTGATGGCCGAAAATACGTGAGACGTAGAGTAGGAGAACAGCTACATCCTGACTGCATGGAAGCCAATGTAAAGCACCCAACAAGCGTTATGATTTGGGCATATATGGCAGCAAATAGTGTTGGCCGCCTTCATGTAATTGACGGCACGCTGAATTCAAGAAAATACATTTGGCACCATCCTGTAAACAAAACTGTTACCTTCCATCATGGATCTCTTTCCCAACAATGCACCATTTCTTTTTCAGCGGGATTCAGCTCCCAGCCACACAGCAAAAATATGCAATCAGTGTTTCACAACAAAGTCCATTCCATTGTTGGCCTGGCCAGGAAACAGCCCTGACCTGAATCCAATAGAAAACTTGTGGTACCGTTTGAAAAGCCTTGTACGAATGAGGCGTCCATCAAATAAAAGGCAATTAATTGAGGCTATAATTGCTTCCTGGCACAACGTAATAATGAAGGCAAAGCTTCAAACACTTGTTGGCTCAATGAGACGTCGCTGTGATGCAGTTTTAACCCTACTAAACACTTATAGTACATTGAAATCGTAAGTGCATTACAGTATATTCAGCAGTATTCCCTGCATTTTTTTTTTGTACTGTATATATCTGCATTCTGTTTTTTGTATTGAATTCAGCATTACATTTTCTTTAAATTGACATGTAAACATTTGTATTTGGTGCAAAATAACATTTACTATAAGCCTGCAAAGTTGCAAAATTTAAAAAAGTGTTCACAATTTTTGCCACCACTGTACCTTCTCTCTCGCGGAATGACGTTGGTAACAATTCTGTGGTCAGAGGGCGTGACGTATGCATGTGACACATAAGAACTAGAGATATATAACGTTAAAGCAGCAGCCAAAAGGGTTTTTTTTTATTATTATTATTATTGAGGTTTAAAAAAATATTTATTTGACCTAGGTGTACAGATACAGTGACAGGATAAACATACATAGTTGTACAGTTTTGTTAGGCAGACATAGACAGTATATTCAGTTTACATCAACAATGTACACCTATGACCCATTCAATTATGACCATCGTCAGACTAGAGAAATGAGCATGCCAGGAGACGGAACGGTGGCGTAGGTGAAGTTCACAGAGCAGTATACACTACAGTATATTGACAAAAGTCACCGGAGACCCCTTAAAAAGCAAATGAACGGATCCGTTGCGTTGTTACGATGCGCAGTACAGCTGAAAACGGTATAAAAACAAGCCTGTAGCTGACCACCATCATATCGCAATGTGAGGTTAAGTGAAAATGTCGCGGCGGGAGAGAACTCACTTTGAAAAAGAAAGATTGTTGGGTGTTATATTAGTGAGTTGTCCACAAAAGAAACCATAGGCGTTTAAACATACCCAAGTCAACTGTTTTGGATGTACGGAATACGTGGAAGACAAATGGCGTGCCTGAAGCAGCAAAACGTATTGGCAGATCAAAGAAAATCAGTGATGGAGGACGTCGAAGCCTCAGGAGAGTCGTTACAGCTAATCGACGGAGTACCGCACAAGACCTCAGTGTACAGGTGAGTAAAAATGCTGGAACCTTGGAATATACACGTACCATTCGCAGAGAACTTCATTCCATGGGTGACCGTGGTCGTGCGGCTGCTCATAAGCCTTTTATCTCTACTCGGAATGCTACTCGTCGTTTAGCATATGGTGTAGAGAACATTGATCTTCGACCGTCAATCAATGGAAACGGGTCCTATGGACTGAAGAATCCAGATGCACGATCCATCAGTCTGATTGCCGTGTATGAGTATGGCGGCAGCCGGGGGAACGCTATTTACCACAGTGTATACTCTTCCTATGGTCAAGTTTGGAGCTGGCAGTGTACTCGTGTGGGGGTGTTTTTCGTGGTATGGTCCTGGATTTTGGATTGGAGGTTTAACGACCACCGTGAGCAACTCAATAGGCTATAAGCAGTCGCCCGTCCCTAATTTAGGGTCACTGGTTCCAGGGAAGGGAGAGAGCCAGTGCCGTAAGACAAACACAACATCCATGCCTCACCGGGATTCGAACCCGCACCCCGTTCGGACGAATGATCAGAGTTCATCGCTTAGACCACTGCGCCACCGGGGCGGCGGTATGGTCCTGGCCCATTGATTATCGTGGAAAAACCTGTTAGCCAGCACATCTACCTCAATATCCTGGACAATTATGCCCTACCAACTCTTTGTCAATACTATGGAAACGAGCGTTGTTGGTACCAGCCGGATAATGCACCGAGCCATAAAGTAAGGACTGTTACAGCGTGGTTCGACGATAGTTCCGTATCGTGTGTAGACTGGCCAGTACAAAGCCCTGATTTTAATCCCATAGAGAACCTATGGGATGAATTAGAGCGCCGCATAATTAGTTTGGAACCAAGGCCTACTACTAAGCAACAGTCAGCGGCAGCATTATGTACTGAATGGAAGCGCATACCTATCGCTGTGTTCCAAAACCTTGTCAAAAGCATGTCTCGAAGGGTCAGTTTTCACACAGTATTTATTAGAAGAAAGATACAGGAGATGTGCTTGAATAAATCATCTCAAATGATGTATGACAAAGAAAATATTTACAGATGCTTGTAGCTTACGCTACTGCTTATTTACACGGTTCTGTACATTGATGATAATAAAAAAACAGTTAATTACACTCGAGTGTCTGGTGAGGCAACAAAAGTCTCTGACAAAGCAAAGAATAGGAACAATTCAGCTTGAAGAGCGTTATACAATATTAATTTTGCACAGTATTGATGCAAGGAATAATACAGAATTCGAGCTTGCAGACATAGATTCAAAAGACAGGTGATGAGAAATTAACAGAATGTGCAGCTTGCGCTACGTTAATTACAGGATTCGGTGCAACGTTTGCATGACAACAGTTAAGTGCAGTAGAAATCTGGCGAGGCAATATGAATCTCTGGTAATACAGAGAGTAAAATCAATCCAGAATGATGAGCACTATAGAGTATAAATTTTACACAATATTGATGAAAAAAAAAGTTCTGACCGAAAGGTGATACATTGTGGGTGACCTGGAAAACCATTAGGTTGCAGGTGATCAAGGGACAAACATGAAATCGAAAGTTCGAAAGACAGATGATGAAAAATTTACAGATGAATGTGGCTCGCGGTACTACATGTTACATACAACGGTGATATGAAAAATAGTTATATACAATAATTTTCCTGAGAATACAAAAAGAAAAAATAATCTCTGAAAATACAGAGAGAAGACACAACTCATCACAGTGAGTATTGGAGAACACAAATTTACACAGTTGAAAAGTAAAATTACACTGTTGAATCAGGAATTGAAGATAAGAATATACTGTAAAAACGACAAAGTTTACAGATGGCTGTGGTTCGTGAAACGACCTATATACATGATTCTGTACAATGAGAAGTTACAATTTATATATATTGGTTTGTCAGAGGTGGTAAAAAGAAATAGTCTCTGACATCGCAGAGAGAATACATAATTCAGCAAGATGAGTAATGAAAAACAAAAAAATTTACACATGAGTTATACACGAAATGATACATGTGAAGAGGATGAGAACAGAGGCTTAAAAAAAGCGTGAAAAGAAATTGACAATTATAAGTAGCTCATGCTTCGAACAATTCATAGGATTCTATACAATAATTGATCTACTAAAAGTGATGTACAATAGTGAGACAAACAAAAAAATTCTGATAAAATAGAGAGTACAAATAATATAGTACAGTTAATGTTGAGGAACAAGATTGCACTCAGTTGCGAAGCAAAAAAAAAAAAAAAACAGGAAATGTGTATAGAAAAATCGTCTCAAAATGACAAATGAAAAGAAGATTTACAGGTGCTTGTAGCTGACGCAACGACATATTCACAAAGCTCAATATAGTGGTGAGAGAATACAGTTTATGTATGATAATTTGTCGGAAAAGACAAAAAATAGTCTCTGATGAAGCAGAGATTGAAGACAAGTCAGCATGGCAAAAATTGTATCTATCAGGAGGTAGGTGAAACAAAAGTTCCGACTGTAAGGTGAAGCGTTGTGGGCGACCCTGCAAACCAAGTGGTTGCTGGTGACCAAGTTGATAGGAACTGTGGTTCACTGCAGCGTGCAACTGCAGTGGTAAGTTCTAGTCGAAGGCGGGAGAGTAGGCGATTACGAAAATGACAAAGTAACGCAGTACTGACTTTATTTATGTCAGTAGAAGCTTCGGGGGGACGCTGAAGATGATACACGTGAATTATATGTTTTACAAGCACGAAGATGTAGGAGCAGACTGCCGGAAGGTGAATAGGGCGAGAAGAGTTCAGAAGTAGTGTTCGGTAGGCGCTGAAGGTGAGGACGGTCTCACAGGATCGTTGCGCTAGCGTGAAAGCGAGATGGAGTATTGGCAATAATACTGTGCAATACATGAAGACATGCTGGACGTCAGCCTCCTCGCCACAATACGGACAGGAGGGTGAAGATAAAATGGTCATGCGATGTAAAATCGACGGCACAGGGAGGCGGTTGTGTAAGAAAAGCCAATGTGAATTGACTTCAAGGGGTGCTGAAAGTGGGGAAAGCGCAGCGGACCACACTGCGGAGGTAGTAGAAGAAAGTGGAATTCCAGAAATGGGAAGAGGTGCGGAAGAGCGAGAGAGAAAACGGTAGAGATCAGCTGTTGAGAAAGAGACAAGAGGAAGAGGTGGACCAATGGACGACAGAAAAAATGGGAGAAGGAGAGAGGCAGAGTGAACAGAAATGAGACCTGAGGGAGTAGCAAGCTCAGGGAACAGGGAGATTATAGTAGAAATAAGAGAGTTATGAACAAAGTGAGCGTTGGCATTGGAACGGAGAGCAGAGGGTAGAGAAGAGAAGGGAGGCCAGGAAAGATCAGTGTTAACAAGATCGCTGACAGTAACGATTCCAGCTCGGAGCCATGAAGGAAAAGCAAAACATGGGAGATGGGGAGGGTGTAGCAGAGAAGAAAAAAAAAGAGGTTCGGAAAGTAGGTCATTTGTGGAGGCAGGGAGAGAGCGAGAAAGAGGGAGGGAACGAAGAAAGGAGATAGCCTCTTTGTAGACAGGAGGGAAAAGTGTGAGAAGGGGACAGTGGTCCATGAGTAAGAACGAAAGGAGAGTAAAGCGTGGGTTATGCGGAGAGACTATGACATCACGAGCAGCAACTGCAGAGGGAGCAGGTGCCGCAAGTGATCGTAAAAACGTAGACACACGATAAGCCTTGTAATAGGATCTGACGTCGGGTAGACTAATGCCTCCGTTGGAAGGAGACAGGCTAAGTTGAGGTGCTCCGACCCAGTGATGGCCGGGCCAGATAACCTGCGTTTGACAGCGGGTGAGTTCAAGAAGACGTAGTGCTGGTTGCTTCGAAGCCAACCAGGAATACGTGCACATTGAAAGCAGGTAAGTGTGCGTTAGACGTGCTCTTTGAAAGACGGAGGTGCAGAATTGTGCGGGCCGCCAGATTGCGACCGAGCGATGTAGGCGTGGCCGGAGAGTCATCCAGGTGACGAGTGAAGCAGTTGCTGGTTTTCCAAGGTGGACTCCTAGGAATCGTTGAGAGGTGTTGGACCACTCTGCTCCCCAAGGAGAGTCAGTGCGGTTAGCCCACGAACCGGTCCATAGGCCTGTGCTTTTCGTTGTGTTTAGCGCTGCTGCATGCATTAAGGCGAAATGTGGACCGACACCGTACTAATGTATGTCAATAAATGCTATGTTGTGTTTCTCTTCTAGGTGTCCGGTGACTTTTGTCAATACAGTGCGTATACAACCCGAGGACCGGCTTTCGGTTAGTAGAGTGTTCGGAGTCAGAATGGGAAAATCAGCCGATTTATCGGAGTTGGATAAAGGACAAATTGTGATGACACGGCGCCTTGGAACTACGATCTGGGAAACTGCGCGGCTCGTGGGTTGTTGACGTTCCGCGGTATTGAGTACATATCAAAAGTGGTGCACAGATGGCCAAACGACGAACCGTTGTCCGGCCGTGTGTAGTCCGCATCTCATTGACGCAAGAGGGGAGCGGGGACTGTCGCGCATTGTTCACAGTGACCGCAGGGCCACAGTGCGACATATCAGCCGCAGCTACAATAGTGATGATGAGGTCAATGTGTCACAGCGCACAGTTCATCGCAGTCTTCTGCGCATAGGCCTGCGTCGCCGAACACCCAGCCGGGTCCCCATGCTCACTGCACGTCATCGCCATCAACGCATGAAATGGGCACAAGATAATGGAGATTAGACCCTGGATGAATGGAAGAAAGTAGCCTGGTCAGACAAAATCAAGATTCTTAGTGCATCACGTAGACGGCCGAGCGCGGATACGCCGATTACCAACGGAGGCTATGTCACCTGGATGCACTGTTGGGCGCAAACCGGCCGGCTGCGGCGGTGTTATTCTGTTGGCGATATTTTCTTGGGGCAATTTAGTCTCCATTATTCCAATAGCACATTCCCTGACAGCTGCCAGGTATCTGAACATCGTTGCGGACCAAGCTCACCCATTCATGCGCCATGCCACTGCCAGAATCGTCAAGGAGTGGTTCGACGAACATGCTGGTGACCTTCTATTAATGCCCTGGCCACCGAATTCTCCTGATGTGAACCCAATCGAACATTTGTGGTTCGACTTGGAAAAGCGGGCCCGCTCTAAATCACCACCACCCCGAAATGTACTGGAACTGGAGGACCTGCTGTTGACATTATGGTACTAGATACTCCAGAATTCCTATCGACACCTCATCAAATCGATGCTTCGCTGACGCTGAGCGGCAGCTGTTTTTGTGGGATAAAGCGAGTGCTACGGCTTATTAGCTAGGTGGCCATAATGTAATGGCTCATCAGTATAAAGTATGTCAAATGATCAAGTAACACAGAGAGGGCCAGTTCTGATCAAGTAACACACTGGGAGCCAGTGCCGAAAGACAAACACAAACATCCATGCCTTACCTGAGATTCGCACCCAGACCCCTCCCTGGGCGAATGATCAGAAGCCATCGCTTAGTGCCACCGTAGCCGCAAAATGTGGTGTGATGGTGTGATGGTGTGATGTTATATTCGCGGAGGCTGTGTTACCTGAAACTGTGTCTATTTGAAGGTTGTGTACTAGAGTGGTGTTGTTATACACTATATTTACAAAAGTCACCGGACACTCCTTCAAAAGCAAATGATACGTAAATTATGACGCATAAGAGCAATGCAATGGATCCCCCTCCTATGTCCTGACCTTTAATACCATTTCACCCATTTTCAATAGGGTGCGTCCGCAAGTGGTCCCCTAGCACATACTATTATACAATTTCATCGAAATCGAATTATTTTTACGCAAGTTATGACGCATAAGGACGCTGGAATGGATCCAGCTCCTATGTCGTAATCTTTGACCCCATTTCTTCCATTTTTAATAGGGTTCGTCCCCAGGTAGTCCCCTGCCACATACTAAAATTAAATCGAAATCGAACCATTTTTACGTGAGTTATCGTGCGGACTGACAGACAGACATGCGGACAAAGCTGGAACATATACGTTTCTTCAACCTACGGTTGGAAAGCGTAAAAAATGAATGTACTGGCCGTTGGGTTCTTCGAAAAATGTGTGATATTCGTTTCACACATCGTCGGCAATTAAAGAAAGGTTCCTTCCTCGTTTAAAAAACAAAACAAAAAAAGCAAAAAAAAAAAAAAAAAAACAAAGAGGGGTTGATGTGACGTACTACAGAGGTGTAGCACGTGTCCAGACGACAAACCTGCAGTGATACATTCCGTCGGTGTAGCTTAGTTGGTTAGATCAACTCACTCCGGAACGAGGAGACGCGAGTTCGATAACCGACAGATTCCTGTTTTCACAAATAGATGGCGTTAATTGTGTGGTCCTCCTATTCCCAATAACGCAATCATGCAAGCTTTTCCTAACTCAGTTTTATTTCATATCCTGAAATACTTATCATCCATATCATTATGCTAATATCTACAGAAAGGTTTAAAGTGTGTCAGTTTTTATTTTCCTCTTTTTATATACCTTATTTCCAGAGCTACGTCATTTTAAGTGTTTAGGTGGCGTTATTCGGGCCTGGTACTTTACATATTTTTATCAAACAATCCATAAAGATATATGTGCATGCGCCAATATTTTTTATATGTACAGTGTATTGTTTCTTGTCTTGCTCATAAAATAAAATACGTCAAATAAAAAAATTTCTAAGTTTTTTTTATTTTATTCAACCTGCTGTGTTTCTTCTTTTTTTCTTATTAGATTGTAGACTCGTCAAATTCCGAGGTGCAGAACGGAGCGTCAAGTATTTCCAAAGGTCCATTTTCCTCGGTGTGTCACTTTGTACATCTAACACTTCTGTGATTTCCTGGTATGTAGAAAGGGAGTAGATACATCTTACCTGGAATGCTCTAACAACAAGTACAGTGTTCTTACTAACTGGAAAAGATATATCAAAAAACCATTAAGGATTCGTCTTTTTTACGCTTTCCAACCGTAGGTTGAAGAAGCGTATATGCTCCAGCTGTTGATGAAATTTTAGTATGTGGTAGGTGACCACCTGAGGACGAACCCTATTGAAAATGGACGAAATGGTGTCAAAGGTCACGACATAGGAGCGGGATCCATTCCATTGCCCTTATGCGTCATAACTTGTGTGACATATATTCTAAATTAACTTTCCTTTTTAGTTTCTTTCCCTATATAAATCTTGAGTTTGTTCTCAGTTATACTTCACACTTAACGGGATATCTTTTCTATCAAACGAATACTGTTGGCAACACAATTGAGGTTGAATGAACGTGACGTATGCCTGTTATGAGATAAGAACGAGAGATATAAACTACGATACAACAGTTGTTCGTGTGTGTAATGTGTGGTGGAATGTTGGTGGTGGAATGTGGAATGTTGATTTGTGTTATGTGATTTCTATACTATCCTGAAGTGCTATAAACTGTGCTGTAGAAATAAAGCCAATTTCCGCAAGTTTGACTTCTGTTTTAAATGTTTCGTCTGGGCGTTAAGGTTTAATTTAGGAACTATTTCATCGTATGGTTATGTTTTTAAAATAACGTATCAGTAAGAAAAGACATTTACGTTATACTTGCGTAAATATGGTTCGATTTCAATGAAATTTTAGTATGTGGTAGGGGATCACCTGGGGGCAAACCCTATTGAAAACGGACGAAATGGGCTCAAAGGTCAGGGCACAGGAGCGAGATTTATTCCACAGCCATTATTCTCATAACTTGAGTAATAACTTGAGTAATGATTTCTGGTATGTTGGAAAGCGTGTCATAATCAATGCATTGCATGATTTTACTAACTTGTTTACGCTTTCCAACCGTATAGGTTGAAGAAGCGTATATGCTCCAGCTTTGTCCGTCTGTCTCTCTGTCCGCACGATAACTCGCGTAAAAATGGTTCGATTTCGATGAAATTTTAGTATGTGGTAGCGGACAACCTGGGGACGAACCCTATTTAAAATGGGCGAAATGGGGTCAAAAGTCAGGGCACAGGAGTCAGATTTTTACCACAGCCATTATCCTCATAACTTGAGTAAAAATGCTTCGATTGCGACAAACCTTTATCATGTTGTTCCGGAGGTATACTTAACTATGCTGTTTAATATCATCGAAATGGGGTCAAGGGTCAGGGCACAGGAGCGAGATTTATTCCACAGCTATTATCCTCATTACTTGAGTAATAACTTGAGTAATGATTTCCGATATGTTGGAAAGCGTATCATTATCAATGCATTGCATGATTTTACTAACTTGTTGTTTGTTTATTTTGAAATGTTGTCAGTACGTAGTACAATGAATCAAACAAGAGCTGCTGGAAAAGAGAGAGACACTCTGATTTTGCTTTATATTTGTACCAGGGCGGATAAAAAAGTTAGTTACACTGTTGAATAAAAATAAGACATAAAGAGATATACTCAGGGAATGTACGTATGTTGATTAAAAGGTACAACATTTATTCATATTTCGACATAGTCGCATCTGGACTGTAAACATTTATCGGAGCGTGTGATTAACTTTTCCGTACCTGTACAGAAAAAGTCTCCACCAGTTTGGTGCAACCGGTTTAGAACCGCAGTTTTCACAGCCGCGTCGGTTTGGAATCGTTTTCCACTAAGATCCTGTTTCATTTTACCGAACAAATGGTAGTCGCACGGGGATAAGATGGAGCTATATGGTGGATGTTGCCGCACCTTCCACTTGAAGGACTGCAGCAATACTTTTGTTTTCTGTGTTGTGTGTGGTGTGGCGTTGTCGTGCAGCAGAATGACACCTTCGCTCAACTTACCCCGGCGTTAGTCCATAATTGCCTTTCCCGAATTTCGTAGCGTTTGGCAATATGAGTCAGCATTGATAGTCGTCCCTTCTGGCAGAAATTCTGTGCAAACAGCTTCACAGTCAAAGAAAAGAGTCGCCATGACATTTTCCTCGCAGACGGTTGTACTTTGCACTTCTTCCTTGTTGAAGAGGTGACATGCTTCCATTCCATGGACGATCGCTTGGTTTCAGGGGTGAAATGATGATACCACGTTTCGTCACCTCTGATGATTCGATGCAAAAAATTGTGACCCTCAGTAGAATACGGTTGCAGAAGATGACAGGAAACGTTGGTTTCTGTGCTAGTCGGTGAGTAAGCGTCGCATTCGTCTCGCACACAATTTCCGATATCCCAGCTGCTCGTGAATGGTGGGAATGCACAATCCCGTACGAAATGTCTAACGTACTGGCAATTTCCTTGATTTTGATACGCCTATTATTTAGTATCATGTCGTCAACATGCTCCGGAGTGCTGGATACTAATGGTCTGCCATCGCAGTATTCGTCCGTGGAATTTGTGAGACCGTTTTCAAATTGTTGGCACCACTTTACAATGACCTGGAGCGACATGGCATTTTCCCCGTGTACAGCACAGATTTCCCGATGGATGTCGATGCAATTTAGGTTCGCTTAGCCCAAAAAAATTCAATGGTTCCTCGCACTTCCAATTTGGAGAAAGAATCCAGTTAACGCGCCATTACGAACTACCTCCATCATAGGCATTACGCAGTTACTGAACTAAAACACCTCCAGTCGCAGCTCTGACGTAACCTATACTTCGCTCCCAAGCGCACACGGTCTGACTGCAATCCCACTCCAGATGGCACTAAGTGTAACTTACTTTTTGATTCACCCACGTACATAAAAAGAATTGGATGAACATTGTGAAACCATGAAAGAAATACGGGATTTCGCCATATAATACAAATTTTCAAGATGACTGCTAAATGTGACAAGGATGGTAAGTCAGATAATATCCAAAAACTTGAAAATTTTCATCGTCCTGGAGCGGGATTCGAACCCGCGTCTCCCAGAAAACGCCCTGGTTTGCTAACCACTACACCACCCAGAACGATCAAGTTTCAAGTTTCCGATCAATTTGAATGTAACCATCACAGGATTCGCTAGTCGAAGAGCAACCGGCATTCATGTTTAGCGAATCTGGAGGTTAAGAATCTTATCCCGTGTTTGCCCGGAGAAGCAGATAAATCATGAAAGATTGGAAACTTGAAACTTGATCGTTCTGGGTGGTGTAGTGGTTAGCATACCCGGGCGTTTTCTGGGAGACGCGGGTTCGAATCCCGCTCCAGGACGATGAAAATTTTCAAGTTTTCGGATATTATCTGACTTACCATCATTGTCACATTTACGCCAAAAATCGGATTGTCATCTTCAAAATTTGTATTCTGAAACCCGTTTTGGAGCAACGATTGAAATTTGGGTGTACACCCACCCCTGGAAAATATACTCGTGATTCATTTTTAGAGACGAAATTGTTCGCAATTTTTCAAGCAAATCGCTACAAGGATTTTTAAAGAGTGGGAGAATATCTTACGAGAGACAATCACAAGCAACTGTCTTGTGATTTTTTTTTTTTTTTTGATTGGAGGTTTAACGACCACCGTGAGCAACTCAATGGGCTATAAGCAGTCGCCCGTCCCTAATTTAGGGTCACTGGTTTCCAGGGAAGGGAGAGAGCCAGTGCCGTAAGACAGACACAACATCCATGCCTCACCGAGATTCGAACCCGGACCCCTTTTGGACGAATGATCAGAGGCCATCGCTTAGACTACTGCGCCACCGGGGCGGCGTCTTGTGATTGAGTGACATTGTATTGAGTGTTGCTAGTAATTGAGTGACATTGTATTGAGTGTTGCTTGTAATTGAGTGACACTTCAACAACAACAACAGCAAAAAAACAAAAACAAACAAGTTAGTAAAATTGTGCAATGCATTTATTATGATACGCTTGTGTACCGCATGTCCTCGGGATATCGTCCTGCTGCTGTGATATTTTAATAACTTCTGTCCTTGGTATGTGCCATCTCACTACTAAAACATCATTTCAATCCAACGGCTCCTTCTCTGTGCGTGGATTTTTACGACAATGAGTGTATTTTTTAGCAATTTATAAGAAAAACTATTTTAATGATGGCAAAAATCATTTAAAATTCACCATATATGTCCTGAAAATGTGTTTCTAGTTTGAGCATTGGGAAACTTAAATCCACAACTGAATCTGATTCCTAAAAACAATGTATATTGCTCTTTACCTAAGGAACTTGAAGTGCTGCTGCGCAGATCTATGCTGTATGTGCGTGTGAATTCAAAATTTTGTTCTAAATCTGAAAGGTATCTGCTCCGCCGGGTTGATTAATGTGGTGTACAAACAACAGAACTACTTAAAATCCTGAAACGCCAGCACATTAACCCATGCTCAGTGCAGTTTTCCAACCAAATCATAGTTCATCAATTTCTGTTACGTTCTCTTCGCGTTCCCTGGAAGGGTCGGATTCCCATTAGCGACGAGCATCGCGCATTCCAGCCAAATGGCCGGCCCTTGACATTTAATCTGAGCTCCGCTTAGTCATGATTTGTGGCGTTCGTCTGGTGACTGATTGCCAGCTGCCCGTCTTCCGACGCGGCCTGTGACATTGCAATCGACTGAGTCTCTCTCTCTCTCTGGATGAAAATTTGCTTAAGGCACCTGCTTGCGAGATTCCCGCGCTTGCTCGTTTCCTGAAATTTAACTTGCAGATCACCAGGACGACTGTTTGACAGAAATGTCTGCACCGCAGTTGACTTAGCAGGAATTCCTGCTGTCTATTGCAATCTCATTCAAACACTCGCACTCACCCTCAGGCCGCTCTTGGTAAACATGGCGTGCAACCCAGGTAAACAAGTCTCAACGACATTCATCCTCGTAAACAACTGTTACGCGAGAATTTATTCTAGAATTTCGGAGATTATGTAAAATAACCGAAGGAAGAATATGGAGTCCGAGAGGCGAAAATGTTACCTGAGTGAGTGTAAATCACAACTATCGCTATTATACTGAGTGAACAGTTTGAGGTTTGATTCTGTTGTTGTCAACGACTACTCACACCGGCATAAAACTATTTTATCCGAATCTAGCTTTTAACTTTTTGTTTTGTTATTGATGAAAACGCCTTTTTTTTTTCATTTACTATCTAGCACAGTGTGTACTTTTTTTCTTTGATCGCCCTCCAGAAGGCTTTATTTAATCCATCGTTCGAATTTAAGAAAGTTTATTTTCAACTCAGTCAACCCGACCTTTTGTATCCTAGGTGAAAATCCTTCAAATAATAGGCGTCAGTAAATAAATAAATACATCGCTCTTTCCACGTTCCAGAAACACATAGTAATCGAAAAATTGTTTTTCAGGCGCCGCCGTGGAATTGAATCACGGAACTCTCGATAACTAGCCGAGCGTTTGCTATGTGTTTCTGGAACGTGGAAAGAGCGATGTATTTGTTTATTTATTTTACTTTGTATCCTTTTCTAGCACCACTTTTTTCAAAAGCTCCGAGGATGCTTCTCCCAATTTGCGGTCAATTCTTTTACTAAGAGTTCGTTTTTAAGCTCACAAGTTACGTGATATGTTGCTGAAAATCTGTGGACACCTAATCAATGTTTTCAGATTTTCATCAACATTATCCACGTTTTTCTTGAAAAAAAAATCGAAGGGGTAATAGTGATCAATTCAGGAAAGGGTGACGATTCTTCCCTGGAGTGATTTGCTGTTAAACTTTTCGAAAACTTAGATTTCACCTCCCCTGGATTCGATCTTTGGATCCAGAGAGAAAGCCAAGAAAAAGTTAAAGAAAATTCTATTTCTCATCGTTTTTTTTTGTTTTTTTTTCTCTGCTTAATGTACAAAATGGGCGTTTTACTTTGTTAAGGGGTAGGAGAGTAGCAAAGGGCTACCCTCCCTCCGATTCAGTATTTATCATCGCTCTGGGGCTAGTCTTGGAATTTTTGGTTAAGTTCCCAAAAAAATAAGCATATAAATTGTGAAATGAGAGTTAGTGATTGCTTTCAAAATTTCTCAGCCCAGCAGGAGGGAAATGACAGTGCACACACAAAAAAAGGGATGTAATATTTTGAGTGGAGAGTAGTGTAAATATTTTTTTTTCTCTTTCTGTTACCTTTATTGTATGAACAAAAAATGTAGCATTTATATGACGCAGTACCAAAGTTCGAGGTCGCAACATTCAAGAGATAAGGTATTATAATAGTAATGTTTCACTTAACTAAGACCATCGCTCCCTTTCCAAAACCTCTCCTCAAATTTCATCAACTTGTCTCTCTTGCTCTCTCAGTCAGCATCTCCCTGCCCAAAACGTCCTTTTTCCTCCTGCTCAAAACACTCCTCTCAGAACGTCTTGCTGACCCACTTCCAAACTCTCGCCTCCAGTGCTGACCGCACTTCCGAACCCACGACAAAAAGCTTTTTGACCATCCTACAAAACTCTTCACGGCTTAATAGCCCTGGCCCGACGAACCCATTTACTAAAGAACGGAAATACTTACAAATGAATGGCCCTAAAAAGCAATCTTCTACTGCAGATACAGGAACCAAGCTTCCGGTGCAATATCATTCTCAAGGAAGTTAGCCGACATACTAATTATTTTAGGAGACTTGTTGGCTCCGCAAATAAAATCAGAAAATCCAGGGTGTCCATAAGTCTTTAACACATTACAAAAATTAATACAAACAAGAAAGATGACACCGAATTTTCGGGTGTAATAAGCACGTCTTTTGAATCCGTTCTGACGCAAATTAAATTTATCAAAGCTATTCAAAGTCAATGGAACCGGTACGGAAAACAATGATATCTGACGGAAGAAAAAAGTTTCTCAATCGGGTTTTTAATCCTTCAGATATTGTTGTAAACGGAATCGTGAGCTTACGCCCTCTGGTTGCAGACTTGTGCGTTAAGAAAAAATGAATTTATGTGAGAAGCATTTCGCACAGGAAATGCTCTCCAACACAGAAAGAATTTTTCAAATCGGACTCTTAGAAACAGAGATATCGACAAAAAGATGTTACTTTACGTCCACTGGTGGGAAAACCATGCACTATTTTAGAAAGAAAGTATTCTCAAAAGGTTTTTCAATATGAGCGGTATCGGCACAAGAAAAAAAAATTCAGTCGAGTTTTCAGGAGCTCAGATTTTGCTACAAATACATCAGAAGCAGAAATTAACACCTATGCCCCCTGGTGGCCAAACCATTCTTTACCAAAGACTAGAAATTATATGGAAAACATGCGATACAGGAAGAATTTTTCAAATTGGAGTTTTAGAAGCAGAAATAACGCAGAAAACGCAAGTTACCTTTACGCCCCGTAGCGGAAAGTCTATGAAATACTTGAAAATTTTGAAATTATATGAAAAACATGTCACACTTGAAACACTCTCTAACAAAGAAGGAATTTTTCAAATCGGACCGCTAGAAGTAGAGATATTGACAAAAATAAGATATACATCTACGCCCCCTGGCAGAGAAGCCATGGAATATTTTAAGAAGAAAATATTCCGAAAAAGTTTATCGAAGTGAGTGGCATCAGTCCACGAAAAAATTTTTTCAATCGAGATTTCAGAAGCTCAGATTTTGTGGCAAAAACATCAGAAGCAAAAATGAACGCTTACGCCCCCTGGTGGCCAAAGTATTCTTTACCAACAATTAGAAATTATATGCAGAATATTTTCCATCAGGAGCTGTATCCGCTGAAGAAAAAATATTTCGAATCGGAGTTTTAGAACAAGAGTTATCGGGGGAAAATGTAATTTACTTTTATGCCCCCTAGCGGAAAATCTATGCTAAATTTGAAAAAGTAACTATATCTAAAATACTCTTCGACATAAATGGAATCGAAAGATAAAATAATTTTTTCAATCGGATGTTTAGAAGCAAATATGTGGATTAAAACGTATTTTTTGAATTCGACATCATCTGCATTTACGCCCTCTACCGGCGAAATTGTACATCGTACAAAAAAATCGAAATGAAGGATCATCATTCGCATATTTCAAGCTTCCCAATACAAAAAGAATTTTTAAAATCGGACTAATAGTTGCAGAGATATCGTGTCTACAGACGGACAAACCGATAACATAAGCACGACCTTTTTTACGTGCTAAAAATGTATTACAGGAACAAGAAAGGGATTGCACGACAATGGTGGTGATTAAAGTGTTTTTTTTTCCAGTGTCAGTACACCTCTACATTGGCGCCATTTGTGGCCCAGAGGACATCTAAGCGATATTCGATTTCACGCCATGTTTTGTGTAACATCTCAGCAGAGACAGAACCAATGAATCCCGTTATTCTGTTCTTTAACGTCTCAACATCCGGAACACTGCTAGAGTAATTTGGTCTTTCACTATTCCCACAGCGAAAAGTTGAGCGATCGAGGTGGCCATATCATGGGACCATCGCTGCCAATCCATCTGTCCGGAAATGTGGCATTTAGGAACTCGTGAACCATTTTATTGACCAATTTGGTGGGACACCGTTTTGATGGAAAATAACCTAAGGTTGGAGTGCATGTAACTGAGGTGCTACAAAAAGTTCCAGCATGTCCAGGTACACGTGACATATTACCGATGGGCTCTGTAAAAAAAGAAGATTCCGATGATTTTGTCATGCATCAGGCCGCACCATACGTTAACTTTCGGGCTAACCCTCTGTTGTTCGATGACATAATGGGGATTTCCTTAACCCCAGATTCACACAGTGTGCTTATTTACTATACCAGAGACGTGGAATGTGGCTTCATCTGAGAAACAGACGAACTGATAATGACTATCATGAGCTATGCGCTGTAACATCTCCGTCGCGAATGCAGCACGACGAGGCCGGTCGTCAGGCTGAAGAGCTTGAACGATCTCTGCCTTATAAGCAAACAAATGAAGACGTTTGTGTAACATTTTGTTAACCGTGGCATGGGGTATCCCAGTTTCCAGTGAAACACGACGAATGGATTACCTGGAGCTTCGCAGAAATGTCCCCTGGCCAGCTGTAGCTGTCTCTTGTGTAACCGGTTGTCGGCGCACTCAAGGAGATCGCTAACATTACCCGTCACTTTAAACTTTTCATACCAATCGCTTATGCATTTTTGGTCCGGTGGTGACCGTCTGTACTCTTTTCTGAAATGACGTTGGACAGTAACTGCCGATTTGGTCTCATGGAAACACAACATGCATGCCGCTTTTTCTTGCATGTAAGTCATTCTCCATGAAATGCTCCTCTTATTCAGCAGTAGCGCTCATCTAAAGAACAGAAGGAAAACTTTGGAGAGGGGGCGGGAATCCACAGGTCGAATGTAACAAGCTGAAAGAGTTTATCCTCAAAGTTGCGCATGTACACTTCACATAAAATAGGCGGCAGTGCGTTGTTACCCTTGGAAAGGCCTTCTGTCTGTTGGAAAAATCTTCCACGAAAATGGAAACTGTTTTGTCTGATACAAATCTCCACTTATAACGAAGTAAATTTCTCCGTCATTTTTATCCGCGCCGGGGTTCGAACCCGGGTCCACTCATTCCGGAATACGTTGCTCTACCAATTAAGCTACGCGGACATTGATTCTAATTACTATCTGCCTTTATGTCGTGTGCGTCCTTCTGGCAGGTACGTCACATCTCCTGGTACGTTACACACTATATAGTCTCAAAATTTCTTCTACTTCCGGTTGGCTGTAATGATGTTCGGCGAGACTTGCTTTCATTGATTCGAGGGCTCCATTCAGTGGGATATTTGTGAACATGGATTTCACATCGAAGAATAACATGAACTGGCCTTGACTGATTAACTTCTCATATCAAATTTGTTTCTAAAATACGCTTTGACTTTTGAAAAATCTGTTTTAGGTAGCAATTGTGTCCGATAAACTGCTGCGCAAACAAAAATGGATTCCGAGAAATAGAGGCGTAGCTAGGTATTTCTGCGTCCGGGACAAACAGCAAAATACTGCGGCCCCTCATTTGTCTTTTAAGGGATTATTAATTTAATTGTTGTATACATACTGTATATAACTATCAAATTACTAAATATGTATATTATACTGTATTAGTAACAATGTCGGGCAGTGTAATACTCTTCTCGACAAAACAAAATTAACGTCATACCCCAAAGTTATCTCTGCCGCCCCAGTGGCGCAGTGGTCTAAGCGCTGGCTTATGATCATTCGTTCGTGAAGGGTCCGGGTTCGAATCCCGATGAGGCATGGATGTTGTGTTTGTCTTACGTCACGGGCTCTCTCCCTTTCTTGGAACCAGTGACCCGAAATTAGGGGAGGGCGACTGCTTATAGCTCATTGACTGGCTTACGGTGGTCGTTAAACCTTCAATAAAAAAAAAAAAGTTATCTCTACGCGGTGGGTACGATTTCACTGCGACTGTTTCTGTAAATTTTTCGCAACTGCTTGGGAGTTTGGACCTACTGCACCACATCAAATGGACTGAATTCAGTTTGTAGTAGTGGCTCGCAGCCACAGAAAGGATAAAATATCTCCCAGATAATCTTTAACAATGTGAACAACATCCTTTTCTTGCAAAGTACGTATAGTCCATCAAACTAAAGAAAAACGCTGGCCCCATTGTTTGTAAAATTCGCAAATTTCCTGGTGACGAAGCCGCCTCTCCTCGCTCCTGAATGAGTCACATCATCTCCCTCTAAATTTTTTGAAGAGAAGAAAAAATTTTTCATTAATTCCAAACGATGTGTGGGACGAACATCACACATTTTACGAAGAACCCAACGGCCAGTACATCCATTTTTACGTGCGGGTGCCAATGTAAAATTCACACATTTGCCCGTGACGCCATCGAATCGCGTCTCCTCGCTCTGGAGTGAATCTTTCTAACCAACTAAACTACACCGACGGAATGTATCGCTGCAGATTTGTCGTCTTGACACGTGCCTTACCGCCGTAGTATACATGTTGTTGACTAGTTTATTTTTAGTTCGATACTAGTTCATTTTTAGTTCGATACTAGTTCATTTTTAGTTCGATACTAGTTCATTTTTAGTTCGACGGATCATATAACCACTCCTTCATTCCTGAATGTGAACATCCAGAATCCTGTGAACATTTAAAGCACGAAATTCGAATTTTAAGTATACCAAAAACTTGTGTAAAAGTTACAGTTTCAATTTTAATCAGACTGCAAGCAGTGGTTTTTGCGCATTCTCTTGAGCTGCGCCCGGGGCAGCCGCTCCATAATTACGCCTCTGCCAAGAAATAATTCTGCTGCTCTTCGCTCTAAACACTAGTGACTATTTTCCTTAGCGGAGGTCGCTGTTCCGCAACTTAAATAGTGGTGCACTCTTAGGTTGACTCGGAGTATAGGAGGGTAGGTGCTTCCTATTTTTATGAGGGTTTACAGATTTCATACATCTATTTGAAAAATCCTTCACTGTATTTTTTGCTGAATCAGCTCATAAGATCCGCAGAAAGGCAACCGTGAAAGATCATCGTGGAGAGACAGCACATTTGTCCGAACCGAATGAAGCAAACTACATTTGAAAGCAAATTATTAATGTTTTACTAAGCTTCAAAATTCGCTGACGTTTTCGTAAGAAGAAGAGGGCGACCAGAGCGAATCGTTGAAATTTCAACAGCCACGGGCTACATACACCGAAAGGTTTCTTTTCTTGTGTTTCAGGGCGGCTTTCCGAACACATCGTTACTCTGCTGGCAAACAAATCCTCCAAGTTATATAAGAAGAAGATGAAGAAGAACAAAGGCAAGTAAACAAATATCTAGAATGTCTCTTCGACTACCGCAGGACGGACTTTCGAAGGGTTATTTGCGCGTATATCGCCGGAGGGATTATTTTCTGGCTCTTCCCGCCCCTACTAGTGCATCCCCACGTCCTCAAACTCAGTCAACACCGCGAAGAAGAGACGACAGCCTCTGAAAGTGCCCGCCCTCTCTCTCTTTCTCTCTCTCTCTCTCTCTCTACGTTTGCTTTGAAGGAATGAATTTTTCGCTCTCGGCTGCGCCAAAGAGAAGGAAAGCTGCTCTTTCTGACATTACTTGATGTAAAATACTCGCCTGATATTTGCTTTACCTCGTTCTTCCATTTCATTAGTTCGTCCGAAGTTTGTAATCTCTTCTTTTTTCATCCCCCCTTTCTCCCTCCATTCCTTTCTCTTACTCAGCGACTAAAATCGGAGAAATATTTGCATCCATTTTCCCTGACGATATAGGGAGAAATGACGAAACAGGAGATGCAGTGATATATTTGTTTTATCACATTCTCATTTCGTTCGAAATTTTGTCATGTAACTATAATATGATCCCATAAATGAGAAAAAAATGAGCAAAACTAATTTGCTCCTTTAAGCTTTGTGTCTCTCTTTAAAAAAAAGAGAGTTTAAGAGATGGAAAGACAACAGAAAGCAGAAAATCAGTAATAAAATGAAAAGCAGAAATATAGAAAAAATATTAAATGTTGAAGAAATCGATAAAGAGGCAGAATGAGAAAGAGAAGCAAACAGCGAGGAATGTGAGTTGCAAATGAGAAAAATTCAATAAGAAACTAATGTCGTGAACGAATTATGTTTCAGAAACGTTTCATAAGAAAGATACAGCGAAATGGACGGGCTAAGTTGTGCAAGAAATTGAGTAATGGCAGGGGGCACAGGTTTAACGATTCTCATACACTGATCGAGTCATCCAACCTGCCTATTTGAAATACAGTATTTCGAAAATGGGAACGGATTCTGATAACCAAGTAGTGTCTCCACTGACCATGGATGTCGCCGAGGAAGGTCCCACCCTGAAAATTTTCTTACCCACCTTACCTCCCATCCGGATGAAGATGTGCCGTTTTTCAATTTTTTCAACAATAAAATGCTGTACAATCGGGACTTTGCCAGTAATAATGAGTCTGGTGTTTTCCGTCACATATTTCTGCGTATTTTCTCCAAGGAAGTGCGTTGTTTAATTAAATACAATCAGCAGGACCATGAACAAAAATTTCAGTTGTTCTCCACTCTTCCAAATCATTAGTTGAAGGCTATTTTTTCATCTTCGTACGGCCAGTGGCGAATAAGGAGAATAGATAGGAATTCTCTGAGGAATATCATTACTAATTACTCTGCTGTTTCTTCTATTGAGTAGTTGATTCTAACACGAAAAGTGGAGTTTAAAGCTATACCAGAGTTCTTAAACCTGTCCCCGAGGCAGTGAGGGAATAGGACGTGGCAGCTGTCAAGGCAACTTTGCTGTCTTGAAATAAAAGAGGAGAGGAGTGCAAGAAAATTTCGCTGGCTTGAGGGAAAAGACGAGAGGAGTGCAAGGAAATGTTGCTGGCTTGAGGGAAAAGATGAGAGGAGTGCAAAGAAAGGTCGTTGCCTTGAAGGAAAAGAGAAGAGGGGTGCAAGAAAATGTTGCTGGATTGAGGGAAAAGAGGAGAAGAGTGCAAGGGAATGTCTCTGTCTTGAAGGAAAAGAGGAGAGGAGTGCAAGAAAATGTCGCTGGTTTGAGAGAAAAGAGGAGAGGAGTGCAAAGGAATGTCGTTGTCTTGAAGGAAAAGAGGAGAGAAGTGCAAGGAAATTTCGCTGGCTTGAGGGAAAAGAGGAGAGGAGTGCAAGAAAATGTCGTTGTCTTGAAGGAAAAAAGAAGAGGGGTGCAAGAAAATGTCGCTGGCTTAAGGGAAATGAAGAGAGGAGTACAAGGAAACGTCGCTCGCTTGAAGGAAAAAAGGAGAAGAGTTACAAGGCAATGTCACTGGCTTGAAGGAAAAAAGGAGAGGAGTGCAAGGAAATGTCGCTGGCTTGAAGGAAAAGAAGAGAGGAGTGCAAGGCAATGTTGCTGGCTTGAAGGAAATGAGGAGAGAAGTACAAGGCAATGTCGATGGCTAGATGGAAAAGAGGAGAGGAGTGCAAGGCAATGTCGCTGGCTTGAAGAAAGGGGGTTGAATAATAGGGAGGTGCTGTGTCAGCGTGTCACGACGTTAAAATTTGATTTTGGTAAAGAAATAGAACGTTTCTCTTTAAAAAAATTGTTCAATTTATTATTTTCATAAGCAAAAATGAAAAGCAATGAGAACAGAACGAAAAAGTGGAAGGCGACATTCGACCAATACTTATATCTTATACCACTAACACATTAGTCATTGTCATGTTATTTTATTTTGTTGGTTTACCAGCAGCGCAACTAGTCCGATTCAGGTGTATGTGAGTGTATCCAGGTGAAGAAAAATGCGCCGAATTCATTTGTAGCCTGAAGTAAAAAGCATTAAAAATTCTTTCTTCTAGCGTTTAGTGAATAAAAGTTGTTAACAAACTTTCCCCAGCAAATTTGTTTTTAATTCTTGCCCACCCGTCCCCCACCCTGATTTCGATGGCTAGCGACGTCCCTGCCTGTGACACTATCTGTGCTGCCGTATTCACTTAAACCCGTGGTCACGTTTGTTTCTTCAGAAGATAAAAACCTTGGGTTTTCATTCTTTTAATTTATTTTTTAATTTCTAGATTATAATTGCAATATGTTATTTTATTCTGATGCAAGCCCTCTCTACCGTAACATCTTCATTGAACAAGTGGTAATTCTTGCCAGTGAAATGCTTTCACAGGCTCAAATCGTTGATTTTGTTTTCAGTGATTGAAAAAATGTTTATGAGAAAAATAACGAAAGTATTTGTTCATTCTCTGAGAAGCTCGGAATTAAATTTTTAGCATGTCTTTTTTGTAAAAAAAAAAATTGCACTTATGTTATCATTTTGTCTGCCCATCAGTGCAGAGCCGTAGCTAGCAGGAGGTCGGAGGGGGCTCAACTCCCCCCCCCCCCCCCCCGAAAGGTAAGCAAACGTCTCCTGGAAGACAGCCGTTGTTATATCTTTTAACTTTTATTTCCCGTGGTTTATAAAAAAAAATATCTTTTAATTTTATTTCCCGTGGTTTATACAAAATAATCTTTTAATTTTTATTTCCCGTGATTTATAAAAAGTAATTTTTATTTCCCGTGGTTTATAAAAATTAGTCTTGTGTTTCAAAAAAAAAGCAAAATTGAAATGATACAGTACGAACGATGAATAAAAAAAAAAGAACTTTTCGGGGTGAATCTGTCAAAACAGTTGCGCCAATGACTCTCAACCACACAGGCACAGGGCTTGTTGGTGTTAAGGGTCAGGAAAGAGAGAAATGCAGCACCACCCCCGCCCACCTTTTTTTTCTAAAAAACGTAAAATATGGAAGAATGTTCCCCCGTTCGAAAAGAAAAGAAGGAAAGGACAGGGGGTAGCGGAAGTGGATGTGCAGCTGCGCAGATAGGTATAACTCTATTTGTGACTTAATAAGAGACTGTGAAATACAAAGCAGCTCTTAAGAGACTTCTATGTAGTTCATTGTCTGCAAAGAAGTAATGTCGAGGGAAGGACATGTGGGTGAAAGCTAGATATATGTATATCTCCCCAGGCATTGGAAAATAGTAAATACTAAAAGGAAATCTTTTGTGAGAGTCAGCATTCAACTTTTTCCTATTTATTGTTTTGAGGTCAGTAGCAACAGTTTTACGATGCGTGTGTGGGGGAGAAAAAGGTTTGTTGGCTTGAATCTAAGGGCTCTCGGTTTTTGAGTAGGGAAAGGAAAGAGTTTCACTGTTTACCACAGTAAGAAGAGGCTATCTCCGAGTACCAGCGAAGAAGAACACGTAGTAAAAGACCGAGAAAAATTGGAACCGAAGAAATGGAGTAGAAAGGGTCAAAATAAGACATCAGTAATTTCTCGATGCTGTCGCGCAAATTTACGGGAAGGACCAGAATAGTAAACTAAAAATTAAATACACTACTCAGAAAAATCAGTGGAAAAAAAGCTATTGCAAAGAAAATCATGCGCGACTCACGTTGTTGAACGTAAAATATTGTTTTTATGTACGATAACAGAAGAATACTCAGTAATATTGGTAAGGAAAAGCACATTAGCGAATTTTTATGCAATATTACTATTTAATGCACGTGATGCGATATGCTTGTACAATACGCATATCTGTACAAGATAAATGACATATCAAGATGGTTCACTGGCGTTTTCTACCTAGCCAAATACGAAAAGTACATAGCTAAGCCTAGAGAAAAAGTGGCTCTTCTACATAACTGGTGATTGCTGCTACCAGGTTTTGTTTTCTTGAATATAACGGTGCATGACGAAGAGATATAACGAAGTAAATTTCTCCGTCATTTTTATCCGCGCCGAGGTTCGAACCCGAGTACGCTTATTCCGGAACAAGTCGCTCTACCAATTAAGCTACGCGGACGTTTTATTCTGATTCCTATCTGCCTTTATGTCGTGTGCGTCCTTCTGGCAGGTACGTCACATCTCCTGGTACGTTACATCATCTCCCCCTTATTTTTCTTTCGAAGTGCTGCTCATATTTTTCCTATCTCGCGGTGTGGAAATAACATCACACCAATGCGAGATTTTGAACGGTCGGGTCATCCGGATAGTTCGGGCGCCATTATAACGAAGTAAATTTCTCCGTCATTTTTATCCGCGCCGGGGTTCGAACCCGAGTACGCTTATTCCGGAACAAGTCGCTCTACCAATTAAGCTACGCGGACGTTTTATTCTGATTCCTATCTGCCTTTATGTCGTGTGCGTCCTTCTGGCAGGTACGTCACATCTCCTGGTACGTTACAGAGGCAAACAGAAAACAGAAACACGGTAATAAAATGAGAATCAGAAATACAGAAAAATATCAAGATGAAGAAATCGATAAAGAGACACGATGGGAAAGAAAAAGGAAGTCATTCATTAAGAAATCCAACGATTCAATCAATTCATTAAGAAACAAATTCATATGCTCTTAATGAACTAATAAATTTGTTTCCTAACAAATTTATTTTTTAGATCATTAGGGGGCTAATTTCCTAACCCCAGATCTTTTGAGAAGGCCTTTTCGTGAAAGAATCCGTCTTTTATATTTTGTCCCTGAATTATTCATGCATCTTGACTAGTGTCGCATTAAATGATAGTTATTCAAATGCTGAAAAAAAAAAGAAGAAAAAACAGTGTCACAATTAATATTTTTTTCAACCTTTCATTACCTTTCGGGAAAGATTTTCTAACGTGCCGTTGTTATGTGTTAATTACTTCTTTCCACTTCTTGCTGAAGACAACACATCTGAATGATTAAAGAAATGAATTCGAAAAGCAATCTTCCTTCCTCAACAATTTTTTTGAATACGAAATGAAACGAACTCGAAATTTTTGAAAACTTAAAAACACACGAACATACAATAAATACACTCATTGTCATAAAAATCCTCAAACCAAGAAAAAAACGTGCAATTAACGCGAAACTCGGCGAATAGCTATGTGAGGGCAGACATGCAAATGAATAAAGTTTCGTGCGATTCCGCATGAAACTTTATTCATTTGCGAGTCTGCCGCAATTTGGGCCGGTTAGACAGTACGCTGCGGTCGTGTTGGAAGCAATGGACACAGAAAGGCACCCAGACACGGCGGACTGGCTCTGGACGACCCAGACACACCACCAGCCAACAGAGAGGACCGTGGGATAATGAGAGCGGCCCCCACACATGCAACAACATCCTTGTCCATTACTCAGAGACATGTGGCGGCTGTACAAGGACTCCTGTGCCCGCCAGAACCATTTACACACGTCTGGAAGAGGCGAATCTGCAATCTAGACGCCCCCTTGCGTTTTCTTCGATTAACACCTGATCATCGTTGGCGGCGATTGCAGTGGTGTCAGTAGAGAGCAACGTTGAATGCTACGGACTGACGACGTACAGTGTTCAGTGACGAATTCCGCTTCTGTATGTGAACGGACGACCACCGTGTGAGAGTGTGGAGGACCGTATTTGAATGCTACAATCCCAACCTCACTGTACAGTGGCACACGTCCCGAACTGCAGGCGTGATGGTCTGGGGAGCCATCGCGTATGACAGCCGGACCTCCTTCGCAGTGATCCGAGGGACTTTGACAGCCCAGCGCTACGTGCAGGAGATCCTGCGGCACCATGTTTTGCCATTCCTGGCGGGGCGGCCTGGAGCCATTTCCCAACAAGATAACGCCGGTCCGCACACGGCTCGGGCTTCACAGGACTCTCTACGTCATGCTTCGACGCTTCCGTGGTCTGCCAGATAGCCTGGTCTCTGGCCTATCGAACACGCGTGGGACCAGATGGGACGCCAGCTTTCTCCATGTCCCAGTGTTCGTGATTTAGAGCATAAGTTGCAAGAAGTGTGGGTCAATCTGTCCCAAGATAACATATGGGTCTCTTTGACTCCATCCCGGACCGTATCACAGCATGCATCTGAGTAAGAGGCGGTCCGACGCGGTACTAACACAGACCGGATTGTGTACCGTATGCCAGCGGAGAATCGTTCTGCTGCTGTAATATTGTAATCTCTCACTACTAAAATCTCATTTCAATCCGACGTCTCCTTCTTGGTGCGTAGATTTTTATGATAATAAGTGTATATCGTATCAAGACGGTGCTTGTGCTTCGCGTGTGTGTATAGGCACTTACCATGGCATAAATCTTTCGTTTTTGTTTTTTTATTGGGGTTTTAACGACCACTGGGAGCAACTCAGTAGGCTATAAGCAGTCGTCCGTTCCTAATTTAGGGCCACTGATTCCAGGGAAGGGAGAGAGCCAGTGCCGCAAGACAAACACAACAACCATGCCTCACCGGAATTCGAACCCGGATTCGTGTCAGACGAATGATTAGAAATCATCGCTTAGATCACTGCACCACCAGGAAATTCGTTCTTAGAAGTTCATTCAGCATTCACGCAAGAGTCATTCACAAATAAACATTCAAACTAATGGGCATTCAACTTTTAGGTTATCACTACGCTTACTGAGTGAGTCATTCGTTGCACGGATCCCGTGTATACGGCCGAAGCCCTTTCAAGACCACAGCTCTTCTTTTACAAACTAAGCTCGAGCTGTCCACCATTCACCGTTCAAGGTGAATGATAATTTTGAACGGTGATGATGATCAAGACCACAGCTCTTTCAAGATGAATGATCATCCTCAAGATGATGATCAAGACCGCCGCTCGTTTGCACCGTTCAAGATGAATAATCATCTTCAAGATGATGATCAAGACCACAGCTCTTTTTTGGCAAAAGAGCTCGAGCTGTCCACGATTCACCGTTCAAGATGAATGATCGTCTTGAACGGTGATGATGATCAAAACCACAGATGAATGATCATCCTCAAGATGACGATCAAGACCGCAGCTCGTTTGCACCGTTCAAGATGAATGATCAAGACCACAGCTCTTTTTTGGCAAAAGAGCTCGAGCTGTCCACCATTCACCGTTCAAGATGAATGGTCGTCTTGAACGGTGATGATGATCAAGACCACAGCTCTTTCAAGATGAATGATCATCTTCAAAATGACGATCAAGACCGCAGCTCATTTGCACCATTCAAGATGAATGATCATCTTCAAGATGATGATCAAGATCACAGCTCTTTTTGGCAAAAGAGCTCGAGCTTTCCACGATTCACCGTTCAAGATGAATGATCGTCTTGAACGGTGATGATGATCAAGACCACAGCTTTTTTTGGCAAAAGAGCTCGAGCTGTCCACCATTCACCGTTCAAGATGAATGATCGTCTTGAACGGTGATGATGATCAAGACCACAGCTTTTTTTGGCAAAAGAGCTCGAGCTGTCCACCATTCACCGTTCAAGATGAATGATCGTCTTGAACGGTAATGATGATCAAGATCACAGCTCTTTCAAGATGAATGATCATCCTCAAGATGACGATGAAGACCGCAGCTCGTTTGCACTGTTCAAGATGAATGATCAAGACCACAGCTCTTTTTTGGCAAAAGAGCTCGAGCTGTCCACCATTCACCGTTCAAGATGAATGGTCGTCTTGAACGGTGATGATGATCAAGACCACAGCTCTTTCAAGATGAATGATCATCTTGAATGGTGATTATGATCAAGACCACAGCTCTTTTTTAGCAAAAGAGCTCGAGCTGTCCACCATTCACCGTTAAAGAAGAGTGATTCCGTGACTAACGATTCGGGCACATTATTCGAATGAACGTCATTCACGTATTATTCCTATTCTTAAGTTTCACCATTATTTCTCATAGCTGACGGCTTATTGCCTACTCAGATAATAATAATCATAAATTTTATTCTTGCTGTTACATTTAGGATTAATGAATGTACATCAATATTTTGTGTTATAGAGAACAGCAAGGGAGAATCAGGAAAAACGCTTCAGAGAGTCCTGACAAAAACCCTAATTTCCCAAATATATAGACAAGCAAGCACAGGTTATTAACACACAGCAGTATTGTTAAGTGTTAGTTATATTATATATCATTTGTTTTTTATTATTATTTTCTTAAATTTAACTTAACAAGTATTTTTTTTAGTTTATTTTTGAATAAGTTTAGGTTATTAATTACAGTCAACTCGACAGGCAGTGCATTTCAAAATTCAGGACCAACATAATTTAAACTCCGTTTCATCATGAGAGTTTTCGGATATATGGGTTTTAATAATGATCTATGTCTCGTTTCATAGCTATAAGTATGAAAATTCAATTCAAGGATATCTGTGTATAGATTTTGTTTTATTATTTGGAACATTAGTTTACTAATTTTGAAGTCAAATAATTGTTTAACAGATAAAATTCCATAATTGTTGGGGTTGACATGAAAATGGTGACAAATGAAAAGTGGGAAGTTAGTATGAGAGAAGCAGAATTAGTTTTTAAGTCTAATGCATGTACCTGTAATGTTTGTAATTTGCTTGATATTGGTTTTAGTGGTGTGTCCCCATAAGGAAAAGTAATAATTAATATGTGATTATATGAGCGTGACGCATAAATGTTTAAGTGTCTTAGTAGTTGGACTTGGTAGGATTTTGCTTACAATCCCAATATTTTTAGAGATTCGATTTGCAATTGAATCTACATATGATTATTCCAATTGTATATGGTTATTCCATCTTAGGTCAGAATTTAGAATAATCCCCATATACTCAAAACTTTGTACTATTTCAATAGGTGTATTATTCAAAAGTAAATAGGGAACTTGTGTTTGTGATATTTTCTGTCTAGTAAAGACAAGAAGTTTGGTTTTACTAACATTAATTATAAATTCATTGTGTGTTAAACATGACTGCTAACACGTATTAATTCTCGATATTACTTTTCTTATTGGGAATTCATTTCAGAATTCATAGGGGCTGCAGAAAGTTAAACATGCTGCCACTTCAGTGAGTATCCAGTAATGGTGGATTGAATGACATTCACAGCCGTGTGAGCGAACCATTCACGGTGAACAGTCATTCGTTGTGACCGAATCATTCACGAATGGTCCATCACTAATTTTAACAAGCAGTTTGATTCACTTTGTAGACGTGAAAGGCTGCACAGTTTAGTAATTCCGGTTGATCGGGACACATCGGAGATGGAACACTTTGGCCCAATTATGCGGGTGTCCCAATTATGCAAAGTTTTATCCCAAAGAGCTAATTTAGGATGTTCTTCAAGAAGTGCCCAAATAAAAGATTCCTGTTAATTGGGTCATCGGTTATTATATCGGTGACAATCAATTAACTGATGACTCAGTAAAAAATCCGGTTAACTGGGTCGTCGGTTAATCGGCTGTTCCGATTAACCGATGCCTCAATTACAATCTGAAACATTTCGTACAAAATCTTTAATATACGGCATTTTATCAGATTCTTAGTGTATTAACGCAAGGCATGAATTCTGAAAATAAAACGCAGGATTTTTAGCAGCACGCTTTTTTTTTTTAAAGGACGTTGTTATGTTATCACTATGCCCGTCAATTAGGGTGGTCCACAAACTAATGGTAAAAAATAAAATTCATAAATTACATGGTCCTACACACTCAAGCTGTTCCATTTATGAAACATTGGTTCAGAAAAAATTGAGTAAAATTCATTAATATTTAGAGGTCGCTCAAGAGCGACAATGTCAGCAAACTCAACAAAAACCATGATTTTAATGTTTTTGCTTGGAATACCGATGCCTACAAGATGTTGTATAAGAAGTAAATTTCTCCGTCATTTTTATCCACGCCGGGGCTCGAACCCGGGTCCCCTCATTCCGGAATAAGTCACTCCACCAATTGAGCTATGCGGACGTTCGTTCTGACTGCTATCTGCCATTATGTCGTGTGCGTCCTGCTGGCAGATACGTCACATCTCCCTCCCCCGAAAGAGGGCCGGGGGCATGGCCCACGGGTCAGCCGTGACCATGAATTCTTGCAGGCAGCCATCCGCTGTAGAACGTGCACTTCAGAAATCCCAGTCAATCTGGTGTGTGGAATGCAACGTCACATACATTTATTTTTCGAAGCGCTGCTCTTATTTTTCCTATCTCGCGGTGTGGAAAGAACATCACACCATTGCAAAATTTTGAACGGCCGGGTCATCCGGGAAGTTCGGGCGCCATTATAACGAAGTAAATTTCTCCGTCATTTTTATCCACGCCGGGGTTCGAACCCGGGTCCCCTCATTCCGGAATAGGTCACTCTACCAACTGAGCTACGCGGACGTTCGTTCTGACTGCTATCTGCCTTTATGCCGTGTGCATTCTGCTGGCAGGTACGTCACAGTTGTTGGTTGGAAATGGTTAAAAATGAAAAACCATTGACTCCGATACATATTAATTACATATTAATGTACAGTGTAATGCAATTTAACCGCCTGAGTTTTGTAACGGAGTTTCCTTTTTTGGAATTTGGAAAGCATTTTCTGTGAGCTTCAACAACTTGTAATGCAAAGTGCTTCTCCTCTTCCGTTACGGGTGTTGCACTACTAAATTCCTGTATTAGAGCCACTCCTCTTTCAACGAAGTCATTTGTTGCCTGAAGTTCTTATACAATCTTTAATCTCTATAGAAAGTCTGGGTCTTCAGCACAGTTTTTTTTTTTTTTTTTTTTTTTTTTTTTTTTTGGATCTTTGTCTAGAAATGCCGCAGGGAGGTTAAGAATACTGAAAAACTTGTTAGTGTTCTAAGTTATAAAATCTTTTAGTGTTCTTGAAGTACCAAACGTATTTAAATCCAATCAAATTCTTTTCGGACAATCTTATCACTCTTTGCTTCTGAGAGCTTCAGTTATCTTAATTATTTCCTCGGCAGGAAGAGATGTATCATTGAAAGCTAGTCCACCGAGTTCTTCACTGAAATGCCAAATATGATTTGATAATGTCCTTGTTCGCCGCATTGGAAGCATCGTCATCCGTTTCCTTTAAAGTACTTATCTTTATTAGATGAAGATCATTCAGAGGAGCTCTAATGACATTTTCTGCAGTAAACCAGGCAGATAATGAGGCCAAACAGGACAAAACGACTTAAGCTTCTTCAGATGTTTTCAACTGTGTGTACGATACATGAAAATTTTGAATGCATAGATTAAACGGTCCATTTAGCGAGCTCTGTGAATAGCATTAGGTTGCAAAACTCGTATATTTCTTGGTGGAGCCTCTCTTAGAACTATAATTGAGAGCTCTAGCCATTCTCTGTAGTCATCTTGTGGATGCTCATTGCTGGTTTAAGCAAAAATATATAATCTCTTGTTTGTAGGAAGAGATTTTCAACTTTAATTCCTCGTCAGCATTAAGTGTTTTGTAACACTTAATGCTGATGAGGAATTAAAGTTGAATGTGAAGAGATTTGAACTGCTCCTAGAATTGCGTGAAAAGAAAGATATTCTGTCCTGAACATTTCGATGTCATTCATTCTGAAAAGACTTTCTCCTGCATTATTTCAAAAATATGATGTCTGAGTGCAAATTGGAACAAATCACGACCAAGCTTCTGCTGCAAAAGAATACAAGCACCGCGCAAGTTGCCAGTGTTGCTAGCAGTTGTGTCAAAAGACATCCCTATCACATTTTCGGCAATATTCCAATTATTTGAAGACACTTTTAAACAGCATTGGCTTGGTTTTCTCCAGTGGATGATGTGAGCTTTTGTGCTGCGAGCAACTTACGCCAAATCCTGACACTAAAATTGGTAAGCGAATAGTTTGTACCCTTCCGGACAAGTCAGAAAATAGCTTACTATCCCATTGTACGACAATAAGAAAAAATTCACGTTTAATTTTTTCAGCGGTATGCTGTTCTATTTTCCCTCGTTGTCTACGAATAGATGATCTCACGAATAGTGATGCTTCGGCTATCACTAATAGATTTTTTTCCCATGTAAATGGAGGTGAAGGAAATGGTGTATGGCTTCTCCATTCGAAAGTAACTCTGTGCCACACTTTCTTTGCTTGACAAAGGACGAATAATTCTTGCCTTTTTCTTGTTGATGCTTCCATTGCAGGCCTGGAAAGAAAGTTTTACGAAAACTGACATACAATAACGTTTTTCAAATACAAATAACCAAACAATTCATTTAAAGCTTAACCCTGAAAATAAAAAACTGTTGACAAAGTGGTGGTAACAGAAATGTAACTCAAAATTAAGAGTTATACACAGAAACTGAGAGGATTAGAGAGAGACTGGTAGAGCAGTGAGAGCACGGAAAACACTCATCTCTGTGCTGCTGCTCGATGCCAACCGACTCCTGAGATTACGCTCATCCGGCCAATGCCGACTACTACAGTGATTAATTAATAACAGCTGGTCATGCGAACACATAGACGATGAATGTTGAGGAGTTCATGTCGAATTTACAGAGTAAACAACGCCTCAACAGGCATTATAAACACTCTATGATAAGTCTTAGTCAGTTTCGGTAGATTTATTTAAAATAAACCACTTGAGCGACCTCTAAATATTGATTAATAGACACGAAACTTTGCACATTGGAAATGGAACAATTTTAAAGGGTAGGACTTTGCACTTTCAAAAAATTTATTTTGTATACTACCCTATCGTTCATCTATGAACACCATATCTCTGCATCTATTGATCGGATTTAAAAAAAAACATTCTTTTTGAATTGGAAAGTCTGAACTATGAGAACGACAATCATTGCCTTTCAGTTTCTCCCGATGCATAACTTCGCCGCTAGGAGGCGCAAATGCAGATCCTATCGATTTCAAAATATATTATATCATCATCATCATCATTGTCAACCATTATCAATCCACTGCTGGACGAAGGTCTCCCCAAGTTTCCTCCACAACGGTCTGTCTTGTGCCAGTCTCCTCCATGTCACCCCTGCATACTTTCGAATTTCATCCACCCATCTCCCATGTGGTCTTCTTCTGGGTCTTTTCCTGTCCCTTGGAATCCAATCTAAAATTTCGGCTGTCCATCTATGGTCTGTCCTTCTGGCAGTATGTCCAGCCCATTGCCATTTCAGGGATTTAACTCTGATCATGATGTCTTCCACTCTTGTCATTTTTCGGATCCACGAGTTCCTCTTCTTATCTCTCCTGGTTACACCAAGCATGTACCTCTCCATGCTTCTTTGAGTTGTCTGCAGCCTTTGTATGTCTCTTTTAGTTAAGGTCCACGTCTCTGCACCATACGTAAGCACTGGAAGGATGCATTGATCAAACACTTTTCTTTTAAGACATAATGGCATATTGCTCTTGAAAATTATGTTGTTTCTTCCAAAAGCTCTCCAGGCAAGTTTTGTACGCCGATTAATTTCTTCATCAATGTGACCCTCACTTGATATCTGCTGTCCAAGATAAACGTACGTGTCTGTTATCTCCAGCTTTTCTCCATCAATCGATAAATCTTCATTTCTTGTAAAAGCATTGAACATCACTTTTGTCTTCTGAAAGTTCATTTTTAATCCCACTTCTTTACTCTTGTCAGCAAGTTCCTGGATCATACTCTGCAGCTCTGATGGGGTAGTTGCAAAAATGACTACGTCATCAGCAAAACGAAGGTGGGTTAGATAATCTCCATTAATCTTTATCCCCTTGTTTTCCCAGCTCAGCGACTGAAAAACACCCTCCAATGTGGCATTAAAGAGCTTCGGAGATATGGTGTCACCTTGTCTCACTCCCTTTCCAATTTTTACGTGTGTTGTATTTTCAAACAGCCTAATCTTTGCACTTGCATTTTCATAGATGTTATTAATAATATTAATGTATGCATCTTCAATACCGCAGGTTTTCAGAGCCATTGTAACTGCTGATGGTTTCACTGAATCAAAGGCTTTTTCATAATCGATAAAAGCCATGCACAATGGAAGTTCATATTCCCTCGCTCTTTCAATTAGTTCTCTCAGCACGTGGATATGATCTATTGTGCTGTAGCCACTCCTGAATCCAGCTTGTTCTCTCGGTTGAGCCATGTCCAGTGTTACCTTCAAGCGGTGTGAAAGAACTTTAGTGAAGATTTTATAAACTACTGATAGGAGGCTGATAGGTCTGTAGTTTCCGAGATCCTCAATGTCACCTTTCTTATGTAGCAGGATCATTGTAGCGGTGTTCCAATCCTCAGGAATCTTTCCTTCATTAAGGCATCGACTGAAAATTTGGGCGAGTACTGTTTCGATTTCTCCACTTGCTTCTTGTATGATGTCTACAGTAATTCCATCTTCTCCTGGAGCTTTTCCTCGCTTCATGTTCTTGATTGCATGTGCAACTTCTGCTGGAAGGACTGGAGGAACTCTGGTACAGGTATCTTTCATGATGTCTGGAGTGCATATATCATCCCTTTCATATAATTTGGAGTAGAAATCTTTCACTCTTGTCAAAATTTCGCCTCTATTTCTTGTTACAGAACCATCTTCTTTTCTCAGTGCCATAATCTGTTTTCTTCCCTTACTGAGATGTCCCTTTGCTATCTTTAGGCTTTGGTTGTTTTCAATTGCTTTCCTCACTAGTTCACAGTTGAATTTCCTTACGTCTTCAGTGATACTTTTCTTACTGTCTTGCATAGCTCTATATATTCCACTTTGGAAGTCACATCTTCTTTAGTTGTCCTCATCTCTCTTCTTTTTTGCATCAACATTTTCGTTTTTTCTGATAATTTGTTCACATGCAACTTGTTCTTAGACCCAGCTAATTTTGTTGCTGTTTCCATAAGAGCTTTCGTTACTTTTCTGTTAACTTCAGAGATGTCCACTTCTTCCGATGTTAGGCCTTCTAAAGCAGAGAACCTGTTCTTCAGTTCCAACTTGAAGGTATTATGGTGTTTTTTAAGGTTGGTTATGTCAATAGATTTTGTTTGTCTTATGAGCTTGCCACGTTCAAGTTTAGTGTTGAGGTGCATCTTACATCTCACCAATCTATGGTCACTACCTGTGTTGAACTTGTTTAGCACACTGCAGTCTTCTATGACGAATTTTTTGTTACACATAATAAAATCAATTTCACTTGTCGTCCCATTTGGATGTCTCCATGTCCATTTCCTGTGTGGCTTTTTCTTGAAGAAGGAGTTCAAGATGAAAAACCCTTCTGCCTCTGCAAACTCAACGAGAGTATTTCCACGCTGGTTTCTGTTGCCATGACCGAATTTACCTACTGAAGTTTCATTCTGTTGCCGTTGCCCTATTTTTGCATTGAAATCTCCCATAATTATTTTCAAGTGCTGCTTACCTTTATTATTTAGATGACAAATTTCCTCATAAAATTCTTCAATTTCTTCTTCAGGATGACTTGTGGTGGGTGCATAAGTTTGAATAATCTGAGCCTGGTATCTTTTCGAGAGTTGGATAACAAGTCGTGCAGCTCTGTCAGAGGAACTTTCAACTTCTACAACTTTATCCTTCAGTTTCTTGTTTATTATAAATCCAACACCACTAGTTCTGCCAGTATCTGTCCCACGATAGTAGAAGAGATGTCCACTTTTCAGTTCGATGAGATCTTCTCCTTTTCTCCTTACCTCACTTAGCCCCACGATGTCCCACTTGATCCTTTGTAGTTCCTCTTCCAATTCAAGAAGCCTTGATTCAGAAGATAGGGAGCGTCCATTGTAAGTAGCCAAGGTCAGCATCAGATGGCAGCCTAGTCCGGTCCTCCGGGGATTCTTAGCACCCTCTGCCTTCATGTCGCACTGGCCGCTGCCTTGGCCAGGTACATTCCAGCTGCCGGAGACTGAGGGCCAAGATTTAAGTTGTGGAATCATTTTGGAGGGGTTTGGCCATAACTCACCACGCTGGCCAAGCGGGTTGGTGAATTTTCAAAAATGTTCTGAGTATAATTTCTGATTTGTCTTAAACCACAATTTGGACGAAATGGGACGTTTGTACGTACTTCTGTTTCCCATATATTTACAGCAGCATCTGTGCTTCTTACAACTACATTGAAAAAATTCCTTTTGTATCACACATCGATAACGACGGAAAATCTTTCCGCTTATTTCCTGCTTAAAATATTACACAATTCTTTTTTTATGGATCGTAAGTATATCGTACATTTTTCAATATCTCTTCTTCTAATTGTCCAATTTGAATTTGTGTTTTAAACACTGTTGATAGTGAGGAAGATTTTACATATCACTAATTTGCCTTAATGCGTAATTTTGCTACTAGAGGGCGTAAGTGTATAATTCTGCTCACAACATATTTAACCGTGCCCACACTTCTAAAAATCTATAGAACAAAAATTTCAATTAGATACTGCGTGTTAAGAAATTTTTTAAGTGCCTTTCCTGCTCAAAATGATTTAGCCACAAGGGGCGCAATCTTTTTTCTTGCTATCTCCTTTCCTAGAAGTCGTGTTTGAATCATTATTTTTTTATCTTATAGCTGCCTCTATGAAGAATATTTAGACGTTATAATACTTTTCATAATTCACAGTTCTGTCACCAGAGGATGTCAAACATCCTCTGGTGGAAGAACTGAAAATCGACTCTAAAAATCTCTTAGATTAAACTGAAAACCGACTCTAACCATCTCTCAGAAAAAAATTTTCCGGTAGAATTCTCTTCACTATGAAGAATATTTGTGCACATTATGTTCTTGAAGTAACACCTACTTTTGTCACTCGAGGGCGTAAAGTTAAATCTTGTTTTCTTCCATGCGCTTTCTTTTCTTACTGTTCGATTTGAAAATCCCTTTTTGACTTAGTTATCTTCCTTTATGAGGAACATTTTGGGTACAAGCTGGGAGTTTTCTTAATTCAGGTTTCTGCCGCTATTTTTGCTGGCAAATATTTTATCGATCTTAAAAGTCCAGCAAAAAAAATTCATAAATTCCTGCTTCTTAACTGGTTATATTTGTTTGTGGATTTAATTACCACTGTGAGCAACGCAATGGGCTATATAATCTGTCTCCCGTCTCTAATTTAGGGTTACCGCCCGGGTGGCACAGTGGTCTAATTGATGGCCTCGGACCATTCGTCCGAAAGGGGTCCAGGTTTGAATCCCGGTGAGGCATGGATGTTGTGTTTGTCTTACGGCACTGGCTCTCTTCCTTCCCTGGAACAAGTTACCCTAAATTAGGGACGGGCGACTGCTTATATCCCATTGAGTTGCTCACGGTGGTCGTTTAAACTCCAATCAAAAAAAAAAAAGAGAAGAAGAAGGAGATAGTGTTGTAAGACAAACACACCGATCATGCATCACCCGAGATTCGAACCCAGAACAACTTCAGACGAATGATTAGAAGTCAGCGCTTTATATTACTCGGGCGCCGGGGTGACAACTGGTTGTATTCACAATGAAGAGCACCGCACACATTGTGTATTATGAAAACAAGTTCATACTGCACCTATGGCCTATGAGCTGTACCTTCTACGAGCTCTCACGTCATCGGACTGTTGTCATCCAACCAACGCAATGGCCGGTATGCTCGGAGGCCCTCTTCCACCAGATGGACCATTGCTCGCAGACTAGCTTGCAAAAGGGGTCCTTCCTTTGCTCCAATTGCCATTGACCCCTCCCATCGTGTTGGCATTTGGAGTGGTGCCGCGGCCTGGCCAACTGGACTGCCGAATATCATCCAGTGGTCTTCGGAGATGAATCATGCTTCTTCTTGGGGGTTGATAAACAGCGCTAATACCTGTGGCAACGACGTGATGAACACAATGAACCCAGAGCCATTGGAAAATACCATACTGCACCTCCTGCTGGTATTATAGTGAGGGAAGATATCAGTTACGATCGTTGTTCGTCGCTGGTGTTCGTCAACGGCAATTTGTCTACACGCAGCTAAGTCTTCGAGATTCTGCAATCCGTCGCTCTCACCTTTCTTGCTGAGGTACCTGACAACATTTTTCAGCATGATTCCACCCTCCTTCATGAATACCACAGGGTTTTCTCTGTGTTTTCGTGGTACCAATGTACTGCATTAGCCAGCCATATCTCCGGATTTCTCCCTAATTAAGAACGTCTGGGCCATGGCTGAACGCCATCTACAGAGCCGTCAGGCCAGCAGCCATTACATGCCACTGCTCTTTTACTGGACCTAGTGCAACAACATACTTGATGGGAAATACCGCAGGTGGCTGTAGTGTTCTTCAATGTTTAAAACATATACATATGTAGATTAAGGAACACCACACTGAAAAAAAAATTCTGAAATTCACGAGCCACTTTCCGTCATTTCTTTCGTGAATTAACAAAGATGTTTCTGATACAAGTTTTTCTGTGAAATGAGAGAAAAAAGCCTGAATTTCGCGGATTTTTCATACCACGGGAAAACTCTGAATTTTCAGAAACCTTTTCCCAGTTTCTTTCTTATATTGACGGTTAATTACCGTTTTAGAGGTGAGTTAACGGAAAATTCCGAATTTTCAGAAACCTTTACGCAATTCCTTTCGTATATTAACGGAAAAAACTCCGTTATCACTTTTTCTGTCTCCGTATGATGAGAAATTACCGGTAATAGGAGCGATTGGTCAGTATACTTGCGGTTTGATTAACTTTCAAAATTCAATCGTCTGTCGAATTTTCCGTAGCGAGCTCGGATATTATGGATAACATATCACATGAATTTTGATTATTGTGATACAGGATATTTCTTCTCCTCTCCCCTACTTTGCGCAGTAGCTATTTATTATATATTGTGTTACTGTAAGAAACGGGGTACTTAGCTTATCGTACAGATGGTTATATGATGTCCATGTATCAGTCTGTGGACAACTTAAGACAAACGCTATTGTAGCTGTCAAGAGTAAATTTTTTATTTAGGAGTGGGTTTATTTTTTCTGAAATGATACAATAAAAAAGTACATTACACTTTTTTTAAAGATAACTGAAAGCCATTGTCAGTTTAAAAATATAAAGTTGCAAAGCATTTTGCTGCTTCGAAAAATCACGATGAGAGAAGCTTAATTTCTGAAAAGTCCTCCTACAGAAGAAAAAAAAACCCATTAGAAACCTATTAAAAAAGAATCTCCAACAGAAAATAAAATGACTAAATCACTCGTATTAATAACAACAAAAATTCATTGTCCCGCAATTTGTTTTACGATGTACGTGACTCGAATATCCGAGTGTCTGTGGCTTAGTGGTTAAAGTCGTGAGTTACCTGATCAAACGGTCCGGGTTCAATCCTGACTGCAGCTGATGGATTATCTCAGGGAAGGGTTGAAAAATGCTGGTTCGTCGGTTTTGCGGAATTTAAGGTTAAATACGGAAAAACCTGAAATCGATTTTTCTGAGATAAACGAAATTTCTGACAACGGAAAATCTGTGAAAATAGGGAAGTTAAAATAAACGGGCACTTTTAAAAACGGAAATTTCTGAAAAACACGGATACCTACCGGCAAATTTGCTGCACGTTATTCTCAGAAATTTTCCGGGAATTCACACCACGTATTTTTACAGTGTACGTAAAGTTTTTTTCTTCTTATTCATTCACTTGTAGTGGAATACGAGTCACTCAAATACATTTCAAGAAAAGTTACTTACTGTTTTTTATTTATTCCTTCAATACCTCATACAGTGGCGGATCCAGCGCAGAGCGACTGTGCCGATCGCCCCCTCCCCTTCCCGTTATACCCTAACGAAGTTTTTACGTTTAAAGTAGCGAAGATCGTGAATGATTAGCTTTGCATATTTTGTTTTCAGTTTTTCTAAACAAAATGGGCAATTAAACTTAGTACGGAGGATTTGAAACACTTATTACATTGATTTAGGTTCAGTAAAAAAAGAAAAAGAAGCGAACAGAATACAGAGAGAGAGAGAGAAAGAGAGAGCTAAAGATAAAGGATAAACAGGGACAGCGGGGGTAAAAAACATGGAGATATTCTTTGTTAGTTCTTTGCTATTGCCATAGAGTCTATCATCTGTAACGTCTCGAAACAGGGTAAGGCAGAGCTTAGTACTGAAATCAGAGTAGGTGGGAGAAATTGTGAATAACAATCTTATCTACGAACGTACCTTAATTGGGTCATAAGGAAAATTCGTAAAAATGTCCCCACCGCTTCCTCCCAGATGCTCTTTTCAGGACTTCTTTCTCTTTTCTTATTTTTCCTGCTCCCTCACGCCTCTCAGGTGCTTCCCGTTGTTCCACCCACTCCGACGTCAATCCCCGCTTGGGTGGGGTGGACTGGTAGGGAGGCAGCGGGACTAATACGGGGTAATTTTCGGCATCTCCTGCTGCTCACATTATATATATATATACTAACGTTATATCTAAAAATACTTTCATAATCAGATCAGATCAGATCATATGTAGAGGATTTTACGAAGGGCGTGTCTGACACCAGGTCTTAAACAACCTTTAGATATAGGAAGCTAGGAGATTTGGGCTAGAGTGCCCGATAGGAAAGTGACACGGAAGCAAGGTAGATAGGGACAGGAAGACTCCCTTATTTGTAACCGGGGTCCCAGTACCCGGGATCCGACGGCTTAACGTGCCCATCCGACGCACGGCGGATATTTACTGGTTCGAGCGTTCTTACCTGCCTGGGATTGAACCTGAGGTTTCTCCGTGGCAGTCACGAACGTTGACCACTAGGCCATCCGCGGCTCCACCCTTTCATAATGGTTTCTTCCCCCCTTTTTATACCCGAAAAACCGCCCTCCCTCCTAGTGTAAACTTATGGAATCGCCCCTGACCTCATAGGCTCTTCACTCGATATCTAATGCTTATAAAGAACTAATTCTTAACAGCACTAATTATAACATCACTCGAACATGCAAACTTCGAGAACAGACCGCTTCAGTGTAAGGCAGCTTCCACGAATACTACACACATTGTCTATTATCTCCAGACATTATATCTCCTTCTTAGCTTGTCCAACATATGTGCATGTCTTTCACTCTTGACGTCAAGACTGCTGCCATCATAATATTCAGTGAGTAAGAAAATATAACGTTAAGATTGAAACGATAAAAGAGAACAAACTCGGAATTTACATAGAGAATGACAACTAAAAATGAAAGTTAAATTTGCGCATGCGTCATAAGGCACTGTTCGACAGCCGAACGACTCCATGCTGAGACGTTTAGTTAATTGAATGTATCCACAAACGTGGTGGTTTTTCACCACATAGATCTGTGCATAATAAGCGCTGTTTTATAAGTGTATTCATTGCATCTGCAATTTTATCATGTGTTCCTTACCTCTTTAACCCTCATTTCTCCTGCATCTGTATTCCTGCGTCTTTGGGTGCTGTAATAGCAATGTCACCAGGTGTTTCATAAACATTGTAACCGCTGTTTATTTAATTAGCAGCTCGTCATAGAAAACACAGTCGTATCAGAATAATATGACCACTTACCCAATAATGGGAATAACCACACCCTTGGCACGGATGACAGCGGCGAGACGGCGCAGCATGGACGCAATGAGGCCCTGGAAAGTTACCCGAGGCACACGTGCTCATTCGGACTGCAGCAGAGCACGGAGGTCCCGGAGATGACGTGGTTGTGGGTCGGCACATCGAACCTGTCGATAGAAATAGTTCCACAAGTGTTCTATGGGATTGAGGTCGGGTGATTTCGCGGGCCAAGGGAGAACGAAGACATCGCTGTCGTGTTCGTGGAACCAGTCACGCACCCTCTTAGCGACGTATCACGGAGCATTGTTCTGTTGGTAGACACCATCACCACCACGGTAAACGTCCAACATGAAGGGATGCATGTTGTCAGCGGCTATGGACAGGTAGCCATTGGCGTTCAGGGACCCAACCAGTGGTACCAGCGGTCCATGAAAACATTCCCCTAACATTCACACTGCCGCCGCCAGCCTGTATTTGACCAACAAGCGTGTCCGGGTGTTGGTTCTGGTGTGTGTGACGTCATATCCGCTACCGTCCGTCATTTCTGTGGAGTCGAAACCTCGATTCGTCGGAGAAGGCAACCTTTTCCCACAATTCCACTGTCCAATGACGGTAGTCCCATGCGAACTGCAGGCGTCGTTGCCGATGGACCTGGGTTAACATGGGCGCCTTGACGCAGCGTCGACTCTGGAGACCCATGCGCCACAGGGTTCGCTCTACTGTTATCGGGGATACGTACTTGAGTGCCTAAGCTTTCATTTGTGTGGTCAATTGCTGCACTGTTGTGCGTCGATTGTCCTTTACCAGTCGACAGAGGCGACGTTCTCCTCTGGGGTCGATGGCCTTTGGGGTCCTACAGGTATGACGTCAGGAGGTACTCTCTGTGCCGGCGATCCATTCTTGGTACACCCTTAGTACAGCACCTCGTGAACAGCACACGAAGTCTTCTGTTTTTGCGATGCTTCCACCCTTAACGCGGAAGCCGATGATTATTCCTTTTCGAACGTCCGTCAAATCACTACCTCTGCCCATTGTGCTCACGTCACGCACTATGGCTCATCTGTCCTGGCCGGCCACTTATACACTGACGGGAAAAAAATCCCAACACCAAGAAGGGGTTGTGTTAGATAAACGACAGTTGGTAGGCGGTGAGAGTACATATGTAAGATGACGTCTATGCAAATTTCGCGCTCGGCGCATAGGTGTGGCGCTAGTAGCGGCCCCTCGGAACATGCAAAGCAGGTTTGCTGTAAATACGCGCTGTAACGTTCGTGAGCGTTAGGGATCGTTGAGATTCGACGTAGTGTGTTGATATTAGTCAAGAATGCCTTTAAGAAGACGAAGAAGCCATTATCAATAGCTCACGGAGTTTGAACGAGGTCGTGTAATAGGGCTACGAGAAGGTGGATTTTCGTTCCGCAATATTGCAGAACGACTTCGCAGGAATGTAGCCACTGTGCATGATTGTTGGCAGCGGTGGTCAAAAGAAGGTGCTTCCTCAAGAATACCGAGTTTCGGCCGGCCACGTGGCACTACTGAGAGGGAAGACCTCCGTGTACGGCATATGGCCATGGCGCATCGTACCGCGTCTGTGGCAGCAATTCGAGCTGCCATTGCCACCACAGTGACACAACGAACTGTTACAAATCGGTTACTTGAAGGACAGCTCCGAGCCAGACGCCCTGTAGCGTGCATTACACTTACTCCAAACCACTGCCGTTTGCGACGTCAGTGGTGTCAAGCTAGAGCTCATTGGACGACGGAGTGGAGATCTGTTGTGTTTTCTGATGAAAGCCGGTTCTGCCTGGGTGCCAGTGATGGCCGTGTGTTGGTTAGAAGGAAGCCAGGTGAGCGCCTGCAACCAACCTGTCTGCGGCCGAGACACACTGGACCTACACCTGGAGTTATGGTCTGGGGAGCAATTTTCTATGACAGCAGGAGCACTCTCGTGGTTATCCCACGCACCCTGACGGCACAGTTATACGTCGGTCTGGTGATTCAACCTGTTGTGCTGCCATTCATGAACAGCATTCCAGGGGGTGTTTTCCAACAGGATAATGCTCGCCCGCATACCGCTGTTGTAACCCAACATGCTCTACAGAGTGTCGACATGTTGCCGTTGCCTGCTAGATCACCAGATCTTTCACCAATCGAGCACGTATGGGGCATCATTGGACGACAACTCCAGCGTAACCCCCAACCAGCATTAACCGTCCCTGTATTGACCGACCAAGTGCAACAGGCATGGAACTCCATCCCACAAACTGACATCCAGCACCTGTACGACACAATGCACGAACGTTTGCGTGCTTGCATTCAACATTCTGGCGGTTACACCAGTTATTAATGTACCAGCATTTCACATTTAAATTGGCTCTTCTCGCGCTTACATTAAGCTGTGATCTTGAAACCTTAATCGATTAAATATGTTACCTATACAAATGTATTGCCGCCATTTCATTCCTCTACAACTATTTTTTCGTGGTGTTGGGATTTTTTTCCGTCAGTGTATATCCTTGTGGCCGACTTTGTTACGTGCACTCTGTGTCACTCTGTGGATGGTCATATTTTTCTTATGCGACAGTGTACTTTGAATTGGAAAATGTATTTGAATGAAGCGTAGAATTCTGTCGTGTAAGCTTTCACTACCGTGGGTGTAGAGTTTACATAGAAATACGGTATCTAAATTTTTATACAGCCCCAGAGCGAATGATACCCATTTCAAAAAAGTTGCCGGTGTGCAAATTAGCCTAAACTCCTCTTTCCAGATGCAAAGCTCGATGAGGTATTAGCAATATGTCTCAGGAATATGTGTCGTGTGAAGTCTTTTATTTAGTGGAGTTAAAGCACATTTATATTCAATATGTATGAAAGTTGCTAAAGCGTCGCGGTTTGCAAGTAACACCGATGTTAATTTCGCCAGGCAATGAGGGTCCATTAAGCGCTGTTGGACGCAATGTAACATTTGATTAGCTATTCATATCGCCCAGTACAAATCTGTAAAACCTCATGTGAGCTATCTGGTACTCAAAGTCGCTTCCCTCCAGTGGCATAAAATCAACTGCAGGAGATAATGTTCGGATATAGGAACACGGAGAACGTCAACATAATTGTACTTTACGATAATTACAACTACACTGCTGGACAATTGCTAAGGACGGATCATAAACGGCTATATAGCGCATAAAAACGTAAGTGTGGTTGGATGCCAAGTGAAATAAAATAATGTCAGAATGCCAGGACATTACAAGAAAGACAATTTATTGTGCTCTGAAATCCAGAAGGCTTTGTAACGTGTTCAAGGGACAAACAGGCCATTTTGTGCAAAATACGTAAACGTGAAAAAATGCAATTACCGTCCGCAGGCGTTCTGGCGTAAGATGTCAATACGGGATATGGCCATCATGGAGGGCGATGCAAGATTCCACACGTCGTGTCATGCTTTGCACAACATTATCAAGCAGCTGTTGGGGTAATTTATCCCATTCCTCTGTCAGTGCACAGATGAGGGTGTCCTTGTTTATTGGAGGGCATTTGCTACCAGCAAGACTCCTCCCAAAAGCATCCCACACATTTTCAATGGTATTCAGATCTGGAGAACGTGCTGGCCATACGACGCGTTGAATATCTTCGCTCTCAAGACACTCCTGGACAGCGACTGTTCGATGACATGTTGCGTTGTCGTCCATGAAAATGAATCCATCACCGACAGCACCACGGAACATGCGAACATGAGGTAGCAGAACATCATTAATGTATCGTTGGCCAGTCATAGTCCCAAGTTGGAAGCAGATAGATGGACGTACGGCCATTGATCATGATGCCAGCCCATACCATGACACTACATGTCGGATATCGGTCCCTTTCCTGTATGTTTGCTGGACAATATGCAGTACCACTATCACGCCAGATCAGTTGTCGTCGACAATCAGACGATCGACTGTATCTACTCTCATCTGAGAAGAGGACAGCAGACCAGTCGTTATCAGTCCAATTGCGATGTTGATGGCACCATTGCAAACGGGCGGTACGGTGACGTCTGGACATAGGGATGCACACAACAGGACGGCAGGCGTATAGTCCTCCTTCATGCAAACGTCTGGCGACAGTTTTTCGGGAGATCCGCTTGCCAGTAGCAGCGATAAACTGATTTGCTACCTCACTAGCTGTGCTGCGCCGGTGTCTTTTTGTTGATAGCACTATGTACCGATCTTCTGCAGGTGTCGTACTGCGAACACGACCTCCCCCGTGACGTTTGCTACACTCTCCATTTGTTTGAAATGATTTCCAAAGCCTTGAAACAACACTGTGGCTGACGTCGAACTCCCTGGCAACATCTGCTATTTTTCGCCCTTCTTCAATTTTGCCAATAATACGGCCACGCGTAAAGTCATCTAGGTGATGTCGGGAAGACATACTGAAAATTGCAAGTTCGTCAATTGATCCTTTCCCTTTCAACTTTGCGTTTGAACAACAACGGTCAATACGCGTCAAATCCTTTATATCTCTTATCAGCGCTATGACGTCACGAACAAGTTCGGCAATCCAAAATTTGCATACGCACAACACGTCTTACTGTATCCCGCACTTATGCTAATTTCCACATTTTCCTGCCTTCCATTTTATGGTTGCTATCGTTGCTATTGTCATCCGTCCTTAGCAATTATCCGGCAGTGTACAACGCTGCAGCTACATAGCGGATGAACGTGCTTTAAATCCACTAGCTGCACAAAACACATGCTCTTAATTCAAATCGCTAATATGTCAGCGAATTTTGCAGTTAGAAAGAGTGGGTTACTTTCTTTAGGCTAATTTGCACTCCATGTAACTTTTTTCAAATTGGATACTGTTCGTAGTGCGAGCCGTATAAAAATTTACATTTCAAATTTTTATGCAAATACCACCCACAGTAGTGGAACTTCCACAACACAATGCTACGCTTCATTCTGATACTTTCTCCAATTGGAAGCATACAGTGAAGAGCCAAAAAAGAAAAACAACACATGACCACCTCCTAAATATGATGTTGGTTCTCCATATGCCGCAAAAACAGCTCTTACAGTGCGAGTAATGGACGCTAAAAGATTTTATATCGCAGTAAATTTCTCCGTCATTTTTTGTCCACGCCAGGCTTCGAATCCGGGTCGCCTCACTCCGGAATAAGTCACTCTCCCAACAGAGCTACGCGGACGTATGCTCTCGCTACTATCTGCCTTTATCTCATGTGCGTCCTGCGTGGCAGGCAAGTCACATCCCCGTTCCCCGAAAGAGGGCTGGGGGCATAGCCTACGGGTCAGCCAGGACCATGTGTCGCTGTAGGCAGTCAACAGCTGAAGAACGTACATTGGAGAACTCCCAGTCCATTTGGTGTGTGGAACGTAACATCACACACATTTTTATTTTTCGAAGCGCTGAAGAAGGGATTCTCTTATTTTTGCTGTCTCGCGGTGTGGAAAGAACATCACACCATTGCGAGAACTTTAACGGCCAGGTCATTCTTGAAGTTCGGGCACCAATATAACGTAGTAAATTTCTCTGTCATTTTTCGTACACGCCGGACTTCGAAGTAAGTCGCTCTCCCAACTGAGCTATGCGGACGCATGCTCTCGCTGCTATCTGCCTTTATCTCATGTGCGTCCTGCGTGGCAAGCTCGTCACAATTTCTAAAGGTGTCTTGTGGTATCTGGTACCAACACATTACAAGCAGATTGTCAAACTCTTGTGCGTAACGTGGTTGATCAGCCGCAGATCGAATTACGTGTTCCAACACGAACCACAGATGCTCGATTGGATTGATGTCTGGGGAATTTGGAGGTCAAGGAAATACCTGGAAGTCTTTCTCCTGTGGCATGACGCATTATCTCGAGCAGCGTGGCATGACACATTATCCTACTGAAAGAAGACACTACTAGAGGGGGAATACCTTTACCATGAAAGGATGCTCCTTGTCTGCTATGATATTTAGGTAGGTGGTAGACGTCATAGCTTCCTGCACATGAATGACTATACCCACTGTTTCCCAGGAAAACGTAGCCCAAAGCATTACACTTCCACACAGACTGGGTTTCGTCTTACGGTGCATCATGGCATCAACACTTTCCCAGGTAAACGACGCTCACGTATCCGGCCGTGCGCATGGTGCAACGATAAACGAGATTCATCGGACCAGTCGACCTACTTCCAAAAATCAAGGTCCAATTTTGATGCTCGCGTGCTTCTTGCAGGTGCGTTTGACGGTAATCCGATGTTAGTACGGGCACTCTGGGCTGCCTGCGGCTACGCAACCCCATTATCAGCAGAGTTCAATGTACTGTGTGTTGTGACACATTACTCCCGTCGCCAGCATTCAAATTACCAGCGAGTTGCCCTACAGTACCCTCTCTATCGGCTCGTACCATATGGGATAGCCTTCGATCACCTCCAGCATCACTGAGTCATGGTCGGTCCACATGTTGCCGTTGGTTCGAGGTTTCCATCCTCGGGCCACATTTTGAAGATACTAACCACGGATGACAGTAAGCCCCTCACGAACCTTGCTATCTCGGAAACGCTCTGATCCAGTCGTCCAACCATTAGAATTTGGCCTTTGTCAAACTCGCTTAACTCCGCTGCCTTCCCCATCTGAAGAACAAGAAAAACACCGATTAACATAGCTCAATATCAGGAGCTCTGTTAATCAGTGTTTATCATACATTGCTCTTTGAGCTCTATTATTTGTACCGTTTCATGAGCTACGCACACACCGTCGTTTACCTGAAGTTGTTGCGGTTTGCATAAAGATGTGCTGGCCATAATGTTTTAGCTCTTCCGTGAATGTCTGAGTACGTACTTTCCTATCTTAAGGTGGTTCCACCTAAACTCTATGCCTTATGTTTCCAATTTTAAAACTTCTTTATATATTGTCTTCCCAATTAATGTATTCCCAAGGATGAAAATTTGCACATCGATACAACTAACTTTAAGTTATAACATGGGATACTTAATACTTGCTAAAACATAATCATAATTATATTAAAAATCAATCATTTTCCATTGAGTAATGTTCAGACCTGTTAATAGACGGCGCGACCTCTACATTGATGACGTCAGTAGACAAACAAATGTTGGATTTCTAAATTATGATTATGTTTTAGCAAGTATTAAGTATCCCATACTATAACTTAAAGTTAGTTTTATCGATGTGCAAATTTTCATCCTTGGGAATGCATTGATTGCGAAGAAAATATGTAAAAGAAGTTTTACCATTGGAAACATAAAGCAGAGATTTTAAGTCGAACCACCTTAATCAATATTATCAGTGGCTTTATCGTAGATAAGAGAATCGATATTTGTTTAAATAATGCCGTTTTATTTCCTTTTTTTTTTTTTATTGGAGTTTTAAGGACCACCGTGAGCAAATCAGTGAGCTATAAGCAGTCGCACGTCCCTAATTTAGGGCCACTGATTCCAGGGAAGGTAGAGAGACCGTGGCGTAAAACAAACACAAGATCGATGCCTCACCGGGATTCGAACCCGGACCCTTCACGAACGAATCATCATAATCCAGCGCTTAGACCACTGCGCCACCGGGGCGGTTATTTCATATTCGTTTCATTGTAATGAAACTCATGCGATAAAGTTTTGAATATACTGTATATAGTGTACAAATTCTTAAATTGGTAAGTTTAGTGCTTCTAAAATTTTTAGAACAGCGACCTAATTTTTAGACTGACAAAGTTTCACAGCCCAGTTGGCTTTAATTGATATAAAGGGGGGAAACTATTTTTCAAATCATATGTAGAGGATTTTAGGAAGGGAGTGTCTGACCCCAGGTCTTAAACAACCTTTAGAAATAGGAAGCTAGGTGATTTGGGCTAGAGTGCCCGATATGAAAATGACACGGAAGCGAGTAGAAAGGGGGAGGAAGACGCCCTTATTTATTACCAGGGGGCCAGTACCCGGGGCCCGACGGCTTAACGTTACCATCTGACGCACGGCTGATATTTAGTGGTGCGAGCTTTCGTACCTGCTTGATATCGAACCTGACGTCTTCTCCGTGGCAGTCACGAATGTTGACCCCTAGGCCACCCGCGGCCCGGGAAATATTTTTTAATTAAATTACTATATATTATTGCGGTTTTTCTAATTTATTACTGTATATAATTTTACAGAAAACTTATTCTATTTCTCATACTGAGGCGCTAGTGAAATGTGCGCTTGTTGTCGATTTTTGTTGATGATGGAATTGACGTCCATGTCGATGCGAGTCATTTTCAGGCGGAAGAATTCGACAATTTGCAGATTGTGTCGATTTATGGTTTTGATATCTACCATGGCAGAACATCCAACTTCACAGATGTGCGAAGATGTTAAAGGGAGCAGCTTCAGTAAAAAGATTTGGATACCTTTGTTGAAAACACAGCCAAGAACTGCGTCAATTTTTTGCGGTTGAAATTCACTTTTAACGAGGTGTCTTCGAGAAAATCGATGAATTCTTTGGCGGCCGGTTTTGATATCAGTCGTCATGTCCTGAAACGGATTCCAAATCCAGTTCTTGCGCAGAAGTTTGATATACACGGTGTTCCCAAATTCGTGCGACAAACAAAGAGTGGTGATAGTACACATAAAGGCGAATAACTTTTGCAATTGAACGTAGCTGAAAAACGTTAAGTTTCCATGTGCTAAGTTCAGAAATAAAACTTACCTAAATTATGGGTTGGTGAACATAGAAGCAGAGCAGGACTCAAAGGGAGTTCTCGAAAACAAAAACGTCTGACCGACACCATGTCTGATCGGCGCCAACGTCTGATTGGCGCCATGTACCGCGTGTTCCTAAAACAAGTCCTTCCCAGTTTGTTACAGAGTGTTCCTCACAATGCTCGGAGACATGTGGTTCATGCATGATGGGGCCCCTGCACATTTTTCCACCGCGGTCCGGGACTTCCTGAATGCGACGTATCCCTACAGGTGGATTGGACGGGGAGGACAGGTGGCTTGGCCTCCATGCTCTCCGGACCTGAATCCGCTGGACTTCTTCTTCCGGGGATACCTGAAAACACTAGTATATAAGACGCCTGTGGAGTCACCGAAAGATTTCGTCGTGAGGATCGTTGTCGCTGCGGACCAGATCAACACCACACCGGGAGTCTACGAGAGAGTACGACAGTCCTTCATCGTTCGGTGTGGGCTGCACAACGACGCTCTCGGACGCCACTTTGAGCACCTCCTTTGAGTCCTGCTCTGCCTCTAAGGTTCATCAACGGAAGTGTGTAGCCCATAATTTAGGTAAGTTTATTCTCTCCCCTCTCTAGGTAATACTGCAGAACAGCTTTATTGTTGTTGTTTTTTACGAATGTTTTTTGTGACGGAAGGACCAGGCCGACCTGCGCTTCCTTTTGCTCGTCCTAGCGACTCACACTACCTTCCAGTGCCCAACCTCTTTTACATCTTTTGCCTGGCCTTTTTTATATCTTGGGCCGCGGGTGGCCTAGTGGTAAACGTTCATGACACCTACAGAAAGGTCTCAGGATCGATCCTAGGCAGGTACGAATGCTCGAACCACTAAATATCACAATGCGTCGGATGGGCACGTTAAGCCGTTGAACTCTGGGTACTGTCCCATCGGTTATGAATAAGAACGACTTCCTTCCCTTTCTAACTCGCGTCCGTGTGGCTTTCCTGTCGGGAACTCTAGCCCAGATCTCATACTCCTAAGGGTTGTTTAAGACCTGGGTTAGGGTGTCAGACACTCTCTTCCTAAACTTTTCCCCGACCTCATTTATATGCTTTGCCCGACCCCAGTCATTAGCCACCCCTCCCAACCTCTCTGTCTTGCTACGAGCCTGAGTGCGTGGCTTCCCATTGTTTAGTGTCTTCTTGCTATATCAATCTACTTTTCCTACGACCATTCGACCAACTCTGTGAGTTGCTCATGATATAGTGCGTCGCATAAATATAGAGACAGAACAAATTCTCGAATAAAAAAGAAACAACAACGAGCTGAAATGTACACCTCATATTTATATCAAAAACAGCATAGGACACGCAGCTGCCGAATAGTTTAACGGAAACATAACAATTCTAACGCCAAGTACAAGAAAAAAAAACAGAAATACGGTGTCTCAAAAATATAAAGACTTACTAGTCATGAGCACCTCCGGTACGAATAGTGGAGCCGTTGTTCCGAATAACACTGAAAACTCGATTGGACATGCTGTCCACCAAGTGATGTAAGTGTTCTGGACGGAGTGCGTACCAACTTCGTTCAATCTGTTCTTTCAATGCCACCACACTTGAGAACTGCCGTCCATTCGCGTACACATCACGAGCGAGGATACCCCAGAGGTTCTCGATAGAGTTCATATCTGGACTGAGTGCTGGCCAATCCATTACGGTCACATGATGAGTGCTAAACCAGCTTTTCGTTGATGCAGACCGATGGATAGAGGCATTGTCTTGCTGAAACAGATAATCAACACCCGCTAGAGTTTCGGCAAACGGTAGAAGGTGGCTGCTGAGTACGTTCTGATACGTTTCGGAGTTTTGCCCGCCTTGTAAGAAAGCGATATGCGTTGTCCCATTGAACGCAAAAGCTCCCCAGACCATCACAGATCCCTCTCCTTTCTGTCTGCTGAAGAAGGTGCTTGGCTCGCGTCGTAAATCATACCAATAGCAGTTCCAACCGTCAGGGCCGTCCAGGTTGTACTTTTTCTCATCGGAGAAACTAGATGTGATCCACTCGTCCGTCCAGTGCATGTGGCTGCTTGCCTATAACAATCTAGCTTCCTTGTAGCGCCGCGTGAGGTGTGGCAGACGGCGCATTTTATGGAGCACAATGTTGCGACTTTCCTTGATTCGTCGATGAACTGTGTCCTTTGTGACGGTTACACTAACAGTCCGAGAAACTTGACGTAGTGATAACCTTTGGGATGAAACTAAACGCATGATGGCACGATAATCTCGTTTGATTGTTATTCGTGGCCTTCCAGGCCGTTTTCTGGCAGTTAACGCACCGCGTTTCGATAAAGTCTTATAAATTTTTCGCACCGCGTTTCCATAAAGTCTTATAAATGTTTCGATAAATTCTTATAAATGTTTCGATAAATTCTTATAAATGTTTCGATAAAGTCCTACTCCTCCCCATGGCTTTACAAATTTTCGCTATAGGCAATCCATTTGCTCTCAGTCTCCAAATCTTCTGCACCTCCTCACTAGAAAAATGACTGTTGCGTGGCATTTCGGCAAATGCATGTCTGACGGAAGGTCCGCTGTCTTTTGTAGGCTGGACCGAATAACGGCCCATGCGCGTGCGTACAACATGCTAATTTGTACATCTCATTTGCATGTGGCTACTTTACACTATTTCACTTTGTGGTGTTGTTTTCACATAATCCGGTCATCTCGGCGGAACGAAACGTTTGTTGTAGGGTTATGTCTAATTAGGTACCACTTCAGATTCCTACCTATATTCGTATTGCGGTCACTGCGCAAAGTAGACTGTCTCTATATTTATGCGACCCACCTTAGTCGTCAAACACCGAAAAAATTAAGGGCGGGTGGACGGGATCAGACACTTCCTTTTTAAACTTTTCCCCGACCTTATAACGAAGTAAATTTCTCCGTCATTTTTATCCGCGCCTGGGTTCGAACCCGGATTCCCTCATTCCGGAATAAGTCACTCTACCAATTGAGCTACTCGGACGTTTCATTCTGATTCCTATCTGCCTTTATGTCGTGTGCGTCCTTCTGGCAGGTACGTCACATCTCCTGGTACGTTACAACCTCCTTTGCATATTTTGCCCGAACTCAGTCTTTAGCCACACCTCCCAACTTCTCTATCTGAGCCTAAGTGCATGGTTTCCCATTGTTTATAATGTCTTGCTGCTATATCAATCTACGAAGAACGCATTTTTCCTACGACCACTATGAGCAACTCACAGAGTTGGTCATGGAGTCGTCAAACACCGAAAAAAATTACTATTGAAAAAAAACGTATTTAAAAGTTCAAATCCGTTCTCGCAGTTATTACCCTCCCGCCCTCCTCACATTTCTTCTTTCCTCTTCTTGTTGAAAAAGCAAACTAAAACGTGCTCATTATATCAGATAGTTCCGCTTCCAGTACTCTTAGTCTGAATGCGAAGTAGGTTATATTATTTTGAACTTACTTTTTTAACGGCTGCTCTTGAATGGAGAAGAAATCTTTCGAGCCTTTCCTTTATCTGCTTATTGTTCTGGCATCACCATACCTTCACAAAGTGCGACGTTATTTTACGAAAAGAGCAGAGAGAGAGACACTAGGAGACCCATCAACAACGTGGAAGACATGACGGCATTAAGAGCAGCCGGTGGAGAGCTTCCCTTCATGGTATAAAAGGCGATATACCCTGACTACCTACGGGAGTTACTGAACGTACAATTGATCATTACCTCAAAACCGACAGGTTTATGGGCACTAAAGCATCCCCTGTGATGAGGCTTCTAGACAAGGCTGTCGGTGATCGCGAAACGTAAATCCATAATAAAATCAAGATCATCCCCTTTCGGCAATGATCGGATCAGCTCACATTGTCATTTACTACCGAAAATCAAGGAGGCGTCGATACATTTATTATTCCTTGCAGGCTTTCGATGTCTTTTATTGGAACATCGTCTGCTGTTAGGCATGGAAAGTCGGTGAATAATTCTGCCGTACTTTCTGATAAGGTTACATGTAGTTCGTAACTTCTTAATGGCATCGTAGTGTTGCCATTGCTTCTCATACAAGGTGGCAGCTTCCCGACACAAATATGTTGCACCAATCAGCAGCATGCTGAAATTTGTAAGAATTGCTTTTGCTATGAAGATCACATCGAAAAGCAGTTCAGCTAGAAATGAAGAAGTACGCAGAAAACGCAGTATCATACACATGTGTATTACACTGCCTGACAAAGAAAATGCCACACTATGAAGGAATGCTCGAAACAGACCACGGATAGCCAAGTAGATCCTGAACAAATTATTTAATTGCCACATACAGACTAGGCTCCAGTGGCCGAATATACAGGATGATCAATAAGGAGTGTGGCCCCCATTTTGGGCTATACAGCGTTAATTCCCAGTGGCATCGAAGCAATGAGAGTCCGAATAGAGTCATGGGGTACCGTGGACCACGTGGTGTTGTTCCGAGTCCAGAGTTAATCTTCATTTTGCGGTGGTGGGAGGGTACTTAACCGACGTCCAATCGTGTACCACAAATGGGCGAGAAGCTGAGGGATCGTGCTGGTCACGGAAGCATCCTCACACCGTGTAAAGTATTCAGGATGATCCGCGCGGTATGCGGCCGGGCGTTATCCTATTGAAAAACGGCGTTTGGGATGCCCTGCAGATACGGAAGTATCACGGGCCGCAGCACCTCGTGAACATAGCAGCGTGCCGTCAGTGTGTCCTTAATGCGTACCAGCGGTGAGCGGCTGTTGGCGCTGATAGCACCCCACACCATGATTCCACGTTGCCAGGCCGTGTGGCGCTTCACAATGGCGGAAGAATCCGCCCGTTGGCCACGTCGCCTCCAGAATTTCAGACGGCGATCATCCGTGGTGAGACAGAACCGTGATTCGTCGATGAACATCACACTGTTCCATTCGGCACCCCACGCAGCTCTGGAGTGACACCACGTCAAGCGGTGACGACGATGGCTTACTGTTAAGTTAGCCTTCGGAACGGAGGGATGGACAGCAAACCAGACGCAGCCAATCGTCGCGACACTGTCCGCGTCGATGATATCGAAGCATCCAAGCCTCCTCATATACTCCGCAAAATGTCGCCTGTTGTGGCCTGTGGGTCAGCTACAGCATGATGTCGGATGCGACGATCGGTGCGCTGGATTCTCCGTGCTCCGGTCCATCTACGACGTTGCACAGATCCTTCCTGGGACCACTGTCTCCAAATGCGACCGACGGTTGTGGCATCACGTTGTGTTTCTTCCGCAATACGAGGTAAGGACCATCCGGCGGTACGAAGCCCTACTATGACACCTCTCGTGAACTCATCCGTTTGACGAAATCGCGTACGACGACGTCTTAACGGCTTTGGAACCCCTTGTTCGTTCTTTAGACACGGTTTCAGCAGAACCACTCACTTCTCGGGGTCGCGACGACATATCGACTGAGGACTTCACTGGCTGGTTGTCCGCTTATATCCCGCGCTCCGTTCGTGCGAATGGCCTGCAAATGTAATGATTTGGATAACATGTACATTTGCACCCACCATGCAATTTGCATGGCGCTGCGTTCCCATCTTCGTACTGTGGCATTTTCTCTGTAAAGCAGTGTATGTTTAGCAGCAAGTACGGTTTACTCAATTTGCCTACCAAGGTGACGCAGTGGTCTAAGCGCTGGCTTCTGGCCATGGCCCGGGTTTGAATCCCGGTGAGGCCTGGATGGATGCTGTATTTATCTTACTGCGCTTGGGTCTCTCCCTTCCCTGGAACCAGTGGAACTAAATCTGGGACAGGCGACTGCTTACATCACATCAAAGTGCTCGCGGTGGTCGTTAAACCCCCTAACACAAAAACTTGTCTGCCTTGCTGGTAAGGAATAGGAAAAGTCATCGTCCTAAGAGATGGATCATGGATACAGACTGAGGCAATCCCTGAGGTAGCGCTGTTATTAATTTCTAATTCAGATCGGATATACATAACTAGAAGCCTTCAATAAAAGTTTTTACAAGTGCACATTGTTATTATGTGCGAAAGAAAGTTTCAGTCACGCTCCCCGTCTGAATTAAGGAAAGCGTAGATAACAAAAACTGCACATTTTTGTAAAAGAAGTGGCAGTCAATCTATCTCTAATGATAAGCCTTTTCTTATGTAAAAGTAACTGAAAACAAAAACACATCATGTGCTGTGTTATGTTATCGGCATCTCATAAGAAATTATTTTTTGACTAGCAAATAAATATCGCTGTAACATTCGACAATTCATTTAATGAATAACTGAAGTCGCTCCGGTGGCCCAGCGGTCTAAGCGCTGGATTATGACCATTCGTCCGAGAAGGGCCCGGGTTCGAATCCCGTGAAGCATGGATGTTGTGTTTGTCTTACGGCACTGTCTCTCTCCCTTCCCTGGAACCAGTGGCCCTGAATTAGGAACGGGGGACTGCTTATAGCCCACTGTGTTGCTCACAGTGGTCGTTAAACCTCCAATAAAAAAAAAAAAAAAAAGAAAAAAGAAGTATTACTTATCACAAGTTTTGCTGCCCCAGTGGCGCATTGGTCTAAGGCGCTGGCTCCTGACCATTCACCATAGTTGGGTCCGGGTTCGAATCCCGGTGAGGCTCTCAATGTGTTGCTTTTTCTGTGTACATTGGTCATTTAGCATACCGTAAAACCATGTTTGATGTGTACTTGTTCATAATGTGTTACTTGATCAACACTGGCTCTCTGTGTACATTGGCTATTTAGCATACTGTAAAACCATGTTTGATGTGTGCTTGTTCACAACGTGTTACTTGATCAACACTGGCTATTTCTATGTAAATTGATCATTTGGCATGCTGTAAACCTACTGTATATATCTGTCCACCAAGTCCAATATATGTCATTGCATCTGTCAAGCAAGTCCCATAAACCTCTAATTAAATAAAAATACTGAAAAAAATCCATTAAATACTCTGACAGCATTTGCATATGATTGTTTAAAGAATAATTTAAATTTCTGATAACTTAGAGAATAAATTTCAATATCTGTCTAAATAATAACTTCAAATTTCTGATTTTTATCCAGTCCAACTAGATGAGCCCGTTTAGATTACTGGACATGCCTTATTCTGAGGTCATTATATTTAACTTTTCCTATCCATAGAATAAAAACCAGATTCAGACCATAACTATGTGTACTATTGTACATACAATTAATAAAATTTACATGAAGAATCTCGGAGGCATTAAAATAAGAATGCATTCTAAACCTACAGCAATATGCACCGAAGAGACAAAAATTATGACCAGTGCGATTTTATGAAAATCGAAGCAACTGCAGGTAAATGACGACTGAAAAAATAACACCTGATGCTCAGCTGTGTTAATCAGTGTTGTTCTTGTTCGTCAGATGGCAAAGGCAGCGGAAGTAAAGCAAGTTTGGCAAAGGTCAAATCGGAATGGCCAGACGACTGGGTCAGATCACTTCCGAGACAATAAGTGTAATGGCGTTCTCGCCGTCAGCTGTCGTTAGTACCTCCAAAAAGTGGTGCGAGGTGGCAAAATCCACGAACCTCAGCCGAAGTGTGGGCCGACCACGGCTCATTGATGCTGGAAATGAGTGAAGGTTATCCCATATGGCACGAGCCAATAGAAAGGATACTACAGGGCCACTCGCCGGTATTTTGAATGCTGGTGACGGGAGTAATGTGTCACAACACACACAGTACGTCGGACCTTGCTGGAAATACACTCCGAGTACTGCGAAGCCGGACTCCTATCCTAGTACCCATGCTAAACTCGGTTCACAGTCGAAAGGGTCTACAATGGGCACGACATTATCAAAAATGAATCTTCAATGATTGGAAGAAGGTCGTCTGGTCCGATGAATTTCGTTTCCTGTTACACCATGTGGATGGCTGTGTACGTGTGCGTCGTTTACCTAGGGAAGTGTTGTTTCCAGGATGCACTGTGGAAAGAAACCAAGCCGGTGGAAAAAGTGTAATGATTCGGCCAAAGTCCTTCTGAGAAACCCTGTGTCCCGTCATTCAAGTGCAGACGTCTAAAACCTACCTAAACATCATTGCAGACCAGGAACATCTTTTCATGGTAAAGGTATTCCCTCTTTAGTAATGCCTTCTTTCAGCAGGATAATGTACTATGCTTCACTACTCGGTTTGTTCGAGAATGGTTTGCGAGAAAGACTTCCGGGTATTGCCCTAGCTTCCAAATGCCACAGACATCTATGCAATTGATCATCTGTGATTTTTATTGGAACAGCGAATCCGATCTGCGGCGCTCAGAGTTACGAGAGTTAAAGAATCTGCTGGTAACGTGTTGCTACCAGATACCAGAAGACACCTTTACAAACCTTTTTGCGTCCATTTCTCGCAGGGTATTAGCTGTTTTTGCAGCACGTGGAGGACCAACAAGAGTTAGGGGATTTGCTGGTAACGTGTTGGTACCAGATACCACAAGACACATTTATAAATCTTTTAGCGTCCATTTCTCGTAGGGTATTAGCTGTTTTTGCGGCACGTGGAGGACCAACAAGAGTTAGGGGATTTGCTGGTAACGTGTTGGTACCAGATACCACAAGACACCTTTAGAAATCTTTTAGCGTCCATTTCTCGCAGGGTATTAGCTGTTTTTGTGGCAAGTGGAGGACCAACAAGAGTTAGGGGATTTGCTGGTAACGTGTTGGTACTAGATACCCCAAGATACCTGTAGAAATCTTGTAGCGTCCATTTCTTGCCGAGTAAGAGCTGTTTCTGCGGCACGTGAAGTACCAACATCATATTGAGCGGGTGGACATAATGTTTTGGCTCATCGGTATACATAATATATATTTTCAATATGTTAACACCCTGCTTTGCCTATTTGTGATTAAAGTAGCCACGGCCTATTCGAATTGGGTGGGGGGATAAGGAGCTATAAATAAGTTTTGGTGTGGGGCCTCAGAAGTTTGGCACCCCATCATTAAAGCAGCTGTAATTAAAAATAATAATAACTGTTCAAAAACTGCACAGTATTGCTTTAAAATGTTAAGATAGGGTGGGTAGAAGTGATAAAGCGGATTACACCGACAGAGAAAAACGTTTAATTCGTCGATAGGAAGCAAAAGTAAGGTAGATGACACCAAATTATCGGTTGTAATGGGTGCATTTTTTGCGTCAAAATATTATGCGACAATACAAAATGCAATAATTATCTGACATTTATTGCAATATGAATTCTTATAAACAGGAGATTATATTTGGTTGCTGCATAAGTTCATGCCGTTTTATTTCATGAGTGTTTCCCGGATCAGTAGTGACGGTGAAGATGGCGAGTTGTATATCAAAATGTAGCCAGTAATATCGTGTATCTAAATCATATTGCGTTGTGTGATTGTGGCTAATAGTTTTTTTTTTTTTTTTTTTTTTTGGTTTTCAGGTCCGGAAGTACGGAGTGTCAAGAAGAGAGGAATGAACATTTCCGACATCTGCTCCTCTACGAGTTTAACAAGGGAAACTCAAATTTGTGCTGTGTATGGGGAGGATGCTTTGGCTCCGAGGACAGCCCACAAATGGTTTGAGCAATTCCGAGGTGGCAATTTTGACCTCAACGACTCTCCATGCTCAAGTCGTCCATCTTACTTTGATGAGGATCGTTCGAACCATCTCATCCACTTGAATCCGCGTCAAACCACACGCGAATTGGCCACTGAGATGAATTGTGACCAGACCACAGTGGTGCGACACCTGGCGCGTATGGGAAAGATCCAGAAATTGGGGTCTTGGGTGCCTCACACTCTCCCCAAAGACAACAAGAACCAGTGTGTTTCCGTATGTGGTTCCTTGCTCGTCCGTTATTGCGAATGTTCTCAGCAACACAAACCCTTTCTGTCACGTATTTTTACTGGAGATGAAAAATGGTGCCTGTACGTGAATTTCATGCATCGAAGGGAATGGTTAAGCCCAAACAAGACTCCCACACCACGTCCAAAACATGACCTTCATTCTGCGAAGATCATGTTGTGTGTCTGTTGGGACATGGAAGGCATTATTCACTGGGAAATGCTGCCGAGGAATCGGACCGTCAACGCTGAACTCTATTGTGCGCAACTCTGTCGTGTGAAGAGAGCAATTCAGCAGAAATGGCCACATCGGCGCAATGGTGCCTTTTTACAACATGATAATGCACGCGCTCACAGTGCAAACATCACGAAAATGGGTATTCAGAACATGAAATGAGAGATCCTTCGACATCCGGCTGATTCCTCAGATGTCACCCCTTCAGACTATCACCTGTTCCGTTCTCTATCGAATGCACTCCATGGCAGAATGTTCAACAATGATGTTGATCTCCAGAATTTCCTTGATGATTTCTTCTCACAAAACCAGCACGTTTTTAAAGATTGGCATTGCAGACCTATCCAGACGTTGGGACACCATCGTAAACAATGAGGGGGAATACATAGTGGATTGATTCCGTTTTCCCTTCTGATGTAATACATTCCTATAGTGCGGCGAAAACAACGGCATGAACCCAATATAAGTAAGTAAAAGTCTTTTCGTCACAACGAATGCACTAAATAAACGAGAGAGAGGTGGGAGTGGAGGTCAAGACGACTAGCAGCAGCGACAAGCCTTTGCGGCGTGGCTTGATTGGGAGAGCATTTAGTTCCGAGCAAAAGAATGTTGGTTCGAGTGCCGCCACCAGCAGAGAAATTGTTTGAATTTAACATTGGCGTCCGATCGTAAAAATTAATCTCCTGGCAGTTGGGTTCTTCGAAAAATGAATGATGTTCCTTCCACACATCGTATATAATTAATAACAAATTCCTTCTTCTCTTCGACAAATGTGTGATGATTCTTCTACACATCGTCATGAATTAATCAGAATTCCTTCTTCTACAGTGAGCTCATTTAAGAGTGGTTTGTCGGCTGACCGGGAAACCTACGATTCCGTCCCATCCCTTTCTAAAAAAGAGAATATTTGTGACGTATTTACTTCACACGTGACACGGCAAAGTTGCACAGATAAACTTCGTTTGTGTAGCTTACTTGGGAAAGCATTCGGCTCCGGAGCACAAGGATGCGAAGTCGATTAACCACCACAGGAACATGATTTTTACGCTATAACCGAGAAAAGAGAGAGAGAGAGAGAGCTTAGATTCAGAAATTAAGCATTTTAATCAAAACATATATGCAGCATAGCAAATAGAATTCTTGCATTGATTAACTTTACAGCACTGAACACAGATGTACTTTGACTCGTTTTACCACAGTTTTACAATTTCAGGGAAGTACTGAATAGAAAACAGAATTCAAAGCTTCAGTTTGCGAAGATTCTCTTTGAAATATGTTTTTTTTAATTTAATGATATCTCGGGGGAAATAATTTTTGCATGTCGGGCCACTTTTTCGCTGTATATTCTGAATAATATTTTGAAGTAAACCTCCTATGTTTCTCCAACCAGATTAATAACTTCTTCAGATTGTTCAGTTTTTTGTACAAATCTCATCTTTAAATGTTGCATGCAACCGGGAATTTCTTGCAAATGTACTCGAAGCAGTAAGCCTTCACAAAACTCATGCCTTTAGCAGGCCCAGTTTTACATGGTGTGACATGCTACAGAGGTGACAGACATGTCAAGACGGAAAGTAGCAATGCTAAGCCATTTCCGGCGTAAATTAATTGCGAAAGCATTCAACTACGAAATAGGAGGGTGTGAGTTCGAGTACCGCCCAGAGTTGGAAACGGGTCAAAACTTTTGGACCCAGAGTTCCTTTTCTTTGCGCTGTATTTTCAAAGTAGTTAAGTTCTTAATAACTACTTAATTATGCACTTAAAGCACTGCTGAAATACTTTGTACATATTGCAACTAATTGTTTAAGTCATATAACTTTCACAAAGCTTTTCTTTAGTTAATTATTGTCTTTAATTTATTCTCGTTTTGTGTTGTCAGAAGTTGTAGAGTAGGGGTTTTAGAATCAAGTTTTCTTTCAAAAATCTGAGTTTTAAAAAATTAATATTTCCTTTTTTAATTGCAATGTAAAAATTTGGATTTCTTTTGCATTGCTTTTCAGGTTCAAATTCTCTCCCAGGCGAACTTGGCATTTCGTTATAGCTGAAAATTATTTCTAATTATTATGTCACTCTCACAGCTTGAGTTCTCTTTAATCTTCTTCTCTCTGTTTAATAGTAACAGATGAAGAGCATGGGTCGGGACAGGAAGGTTATGGATGCAAGCGAAATTGTTAACCAGTGCTAGGTCATACAACTCTGCGGAGGTCATGACATATATATATTTTTTAAAACAATTTTTGGTGGGCTTGTTACTTGCATCTATGGCCTTGCAGAAACCCATTTCTAACTAGGTCTTTGTGGAAGTGAGAAAATGCAGAGTTTTTGCTGGTCCTTGATAAAGCCAAGGCTCAGTATCCTCGACACTTTCTACATTCAGTTGTTTTATTTTATTTTTTTATCTTTTCTCCTTTTACTCACACCGGTAGATACATAGCCTTTTCTATGTTGTACTTGGTATGAGTCAAAAATATATATTTTTTTTGCTTGGGTCTCTTCTTAATAGAATGTGAATTCTGAATTTTCAAAATTGTTGCGTTGCGCGTTTTGATCTTCAGGTTATTTTGCAACTTTCGTTTTAAATTCTAAAGTTTTTCCTTAGTTTTCAGTTTTGCTCTTCAGTATATATATATATATATATATATATATACAAACACTGGCGGAAAGTGAAAAAAGAACACCAAGAAGGAGACGTCCGATACCAACGAAATTTATACAGCATAATAACGGAATACAGAGAATAACGTGATCAAAACATTATGGCAAAATACAGCTGTATTTGCTGGTAAACTGAAAAATAACATTTCCATGTAACATGGTTAGTGCGAGGTTGAATCGCCATGAACTGCGTCATACTGTGCAACTCTGGCATGGAGTCTGTCGTACAGATGTTAGATGTAAGTTTGGGGTATTGAGTTCTAAGCATCTTCAACCTGGACGCGTAAATCGGGGATGGTCGTGGCTAGCCGTGGAGACCGGATAAGTCGTTGTCCCATAAAATCCCATACGTGCTCAATGGGGGACAAAGCCGGTGAACGTGCAGGCCATGAAAGTTGTCTCACACCCTGAAATGCATGTTGCGCTGCACGTGCCGTGTGTGGGCGTGCGTTATCTTGCTGGAAAACACCACGATGGACCGACCTTACAAATGGCACAACAACGGGCTGAATGATGTTGTTGATGTAGGAGGTGCTGTTTAGCGTACCTGGTACGAACACTAGTTGTGTACGGGAGTGATAGCTGATCGCTCCCCACACCAGGATACCAGGTGTAGGCCCTCTGTATCGCTGGCGGATGCAAGAAGGGTGGAGATGCTCCCCTGTACGTCTGCGAACACGCATACGGCCATCGGAGGCTCCCAAGTAGAATCTGCTTTCATCATTGAACACGACAGATCGCCATTGCGTTCTCCAGTGCAGACGTTGGCGACAACACTGCAGCCGTTACTGACGGTGGGCCGGAGTCAGAGGTACACATGCCAGAGGCATACGTGCACGTAGTCCTGCATCCAGTAGACGGTTGCGGATTGTTCGCACAGTCACCTCAGGTGCAACGGCAGCTCGGATTAGCGTCGCAGTGGATGTTCTGCTTGACAACGCCGCTCTTCTTATGCGTCGATCGGTCCGCTTATCAGTCCGTCTGTGACTCCCGGTTCCACGACTTCTCGTGTGGGAATGTTCCTCGGACCATCTACGCCACCATCGTACCACCACCGATACTTCCCGTCCAATTTGCTCCGCAATACGACGATACGACCACCCGGCCTCGCGGAGTCCGACTAGACGACCTCGCTCAAAATCCGATAACTGCTGAAATCGTACACGTATTCCATGTCTAGGCATTGGAGCTTCTTCAGGGTCTTCGCACGTGCCCGTACTCAGACGACTGATTACATTCACTTCGCCGTACTCCTTAAATACCACCGACGATAATGTGCATATTATGCCGTGCTGTGGCGCAAGCGCTCACCGGTTGGTCCCGAAATTAGCATCACACCTACGTAAACTCGACCCCATTAACATATGTAAATTTTATGATCGTCCGCCAATTCCTTATTGGTGTTCTTTTTTCACTTTCCGCCAGTGTATATATATACCCGGTGTTGAAACGGCATTCTCCACATAACCTAACCGTTTTAGACATGTTTTCAAATATATATCTGCGAGATTCAAAAGTCCCTACTCAGTAATGTTAATTTTGATGGCGCTACAGTCAAAATTTTGAATTAAGTAACTTGTTGTATGTTTAGTTTCAGTATTTGTTGGTTTCTTGATAACATATAAGGCCTCAGTATATGTTTCCTAGCAATACCAATTTTCACCAGCTTCTGATGAGTTGAAAGTTTCCGAAATGTGGATGTTGATTTCATTATTGGCCCTCAGAAAGAAATAACATTCATGAAATCAACATTCACATTTTCGAAACTTTCAATTCATCACAAGCTTGTGAACATTTTTGTTGTTGTGAAAGAGATTCTGGTTTCTTAATGAGATGAAACAACTTCCAGCATTCACTCTTCCCCTTTTTGTTTTCAACAAGAACGTATTTGTTGGCCTCGACGCCTCTTTCAATCTCCTTAATATTAAATCCATCCATATTAACAAATAAGACATTAATTCCGACACGACATGCAATGAAAAGGGATTTGCACGTCAAATGAAAGCCTCTGAATCTTCAAGATGCGATGTGGAAAGTAACTCTCGGCCTTACAATGTGACATGTGGGATGTAAGAGAGTGAATCACCAGAGAAGCACGTAACAAGTGTTTTGCTGTATCTTGCTCCGGATAATCGCACTCTCTCACATCATTTTACTATATGGTATCGCCGTTCGGTGGAAATCTTCTTTGCTCTAAGAAAGGGGCGGCAGAAATTTTTATGTGACAAATCATTTTTCACTCCGCTGGCATTAGCATCGAGCACAAAATTCCACAACACGCATTTTCTTTGAAATATTTTGTCTTTTCAAAAATAAGACGGAAATAAAACCGGGTCGAAATCGGGTCAAGAACACCTTGACCCAAACCGTTTGACCCCCAAGGAATTTTCGACCCATTGACCCTCTAACCTGTAACTCGTTCTCATCTCTGATCCCGGCACCCGCAAATTAGGGTTTCACATCGGCGCCCGAATGCAAAAATGGATCTACTGGTCGTTAGGTTCTTCGAAAAATGTGTGATCTTCCTTCCACACATTTGGAATTAATAAGAATTCCTTCTTCGTTTCGGAAAATGTGTGATGCTTCTTCCATACATCGTCTGGAATTAGTCAGAATTCCTTCTTCTACAGAGAGTTACCTCAAACATGGTTTGCGGCGGACTCGGCACCTGTGATTTCTTCAAATAACGCCTTTCTCAAAGGGGGTGAGGGGTGAGTATGACATATGTGACGTACTACAAAGCTGAGGCACATGTCAAGACGGCAAGTAGCAATGATAGGCCTTTACCGGCATAGCTTAATTGGGAAAGCATTACGCTCCGCAGCACAAGGATATAGGTTCAACTCTCGCCACCAGTAAATTTGGTTTCACAGAAGAGAAATGTTTTTTGTTTGTTTGTTTTTCTCCAGCAGTTTTACGCTAGTAAGGCTGTCTTCGAATGAGTGTTAGGGTTCATCTTCTGCGATAGATGGCGCCAAAAATCACTCCTTGGGCGTGACTTTTACGTCTTCAGAGACTGTCCTAGAAGTTAGAGTCAGCGAATAACTGCAGGCCTCACCATATTCAGAATGAAAGCGGTCTCGCTTTTGCTCCACAATAAAAAGACAAAATACGCGCGCTGTACGTTAAAATGACGTTATTTGGAGGTGGAGAATAGTAAGTAGGCGGAGTCTCTATAGCTCAAATTCAGGGGTTTTCTGCTAATGTACACATTTTCTCTTCAAAACATGAACGTACAATAATATTTAAGAGTATTTATGGAAGACAATTTTCCAATCTCACTTTTGGCACCATTCAATGATTTCTATTTGGTCTAGATAATTCAAAAAATCAGACAGAAATGAGAGATTTCATTTCTTACAGACAGAAACACTGCTCAGCTAACTTATTGCGTCATCTAGCGCCAAATTGGAATATTTTCGAGTCAGATAAATTGAATTAAAAAAAATTCTAACAAACTTTTCGAAATAATAACTGTGGTATATATTAGTTATGGGTCTTTTTCATTTGTGCTCAAAATTTCAAACACTACAAAGTCATAGTCTTCGAGAAAATGTGTGCAAAATAATTTACATTGCAGATATAGGATAGAATTTCTGTTGCACTCATTCAAAGAGTTTTATCCGGAGTCAAAAATATTACCGTACTTTGTTTCTTTCGTGACATCTTTTTTTTTCTTTTTCAGCTGCTATTCGAGCGTGCATAACCGCGACATGTGTTCTTCACACAATCACAACGTGGCGATTTCCCAGTAATTATGAAAAGATGATACGCAGTTAACTTTCCATAGCAAGATATCCAAATAAAGTTCGAAAACTTTCTTTTATTTACTTATTTACATTTTTTTTTTGAGAAGCCATTGTTTCTTTCAGTTACTTGTGACAAGAAAACGTTCATTTTTTTCTTTTCTTTTTCGAATATCTCCAAATCATTGAATAAAGCCCATTCTGAAAATAATATCCTTGAAAGTTCAAATGCTATGAGAAGGAGGGATAACAAGCCCTGTTCACCATTCTAAAACAATTTGAGCTGTCAAAGAGATTTTCATTAGGGCGTTGCTAGGCAACGGAAGTATACTGCGTTCAATGGAAAGTAACTGAAACTTGCGAAATTCACTAGAAAATCAGTATGCTCTGAGTCTCGAGAAATATTCTCTGGTCGGTTTATTTTCTACTGCCAAGCCATTACGGAAAGAACTCGGATCGCATGAAACAGAAATGAATAGTATAGAAATGTGGCAATAAACTTACTCAGCCAAGAAATCATAGAGAAGGTTGCTTTGATTTACGGCAACTGCTCTTTTATTTTGAAGTGACTTTCGCACGGAAATTACCCACGAAAAATATGGCCCGGGCGCAACAGTACTTGGAAAATACAGCTGCATTTCTTTGAAACAAGAATCAATGAAATATTTTATTGATTCAAGATTCAAACGCATTTCGAAAATAAACGTTATTTATTCTTTCGCAAAATTCCGAAAGCTGCAAACCGATTCAAATACTGCCAGCTAATTGAATGCTTACAGATTTGGGGCTGAGGACGTGGCCTGAATGTCGTGTCTATTTTTTGGGTCTGGTTTTCTGCTTTCGCTGGAATCTGTAACTTTGAAATAAAGGATGGAACACTTTTTCCATGGTCTTTGATGCATTACGATGGTTCACGTTTGGAAAGTACACTAAAGTAGAACACCGTTACTAAGTTGACTTACAGCCAAGTCTTCGGAGTCTCTGCAATATAAAAAAAATTATTGATATTCACGATACATTTCCCATAATTCCTTTCGTGATTTAAAAGTATATACTTGATTCAATATTTTCCGTGAACTAACGGGGAAAACCTGAATTTCACGGATATTTCATATGAGAACTGACAGAAAGGCTCCTGCTCATCTATCTCCGGTTAATAACCGAAAATTGCCGTTTTTAAGAAGTGTTAGCGCAAAATCCTGAATTTTTGGGAAACCTTTCCGTATTTCATTTCATATGTTACCGGAAAAATTATATTCTCACTTTTTCCATAGGGGCCGTCCATAAAGTCCGTGATTTTTTACTAAATATTTTTAGACTCCCCCCCCTTCCCATGTCACATTTTGTCCGATTGTTGACCAATCGGACAAAATGTAACATGGGGAGGGGTACGTTCTAATTCCCGCAACCCCTTTTATGTTTGACGAGGTCGTTGAGAAACAGAAAGAAAACACGTAATTATTTAAAGGAATCTTCCATATATTTATACATTTGCTTCAGAAAATATTTATTATTTAGGCATTAATTTATTCTTAAATGCTACCCGAACTTTATCATTCTGAAATAAAGATGTACGAATGAACGCACGCACTCAATGTTGCAACACTCCCGGTTATAATATCTACAAAAGACGATATATTTGGTAGTATAAATACGAGAACTTAATAATAATATTCTGATTTAGGTAATTTTCACCAGAAATCAGAAATATTTCATACCTTTTTTTAACTGTTAAAAGAAAAAAAAGAGAAAACAAACCGATGAAATTCCATTCACTATATTTTTGCCGCTGGACGTCCAAATTACTAAACTTCCTCCATCCCCCGTGTCACATTTGGTCCGGTTGTCAGGAACCCCCTCCCCCTGTAATCTCGGACGTACTTTATGAACGGCCCCATATCAATGAGATAGGAAATTTCCGGTAATAGGAGCAGTTCGAGGGAATATGCGATGGTAAAACAAAAAGTAAAGTCAGTTTGAAAATTACGCGGTAACCGCAACGGAGAGAAGATGACGCAATACAACATGTTCGCAATGATTTATGGGTAGTTCGAACACGCACAGTGCAGCGCTCTGACGTTAGTCTAGTTGAAGCCAAAGTCAAATAAATATGAACACTCCGCTAAGGGATTACATCATTGTTGAACAACGTGCCTTAGTGAGATGTCTTTGTGCAGTGGGAGTGAAACCTGTTGAAATTCAGCAAAGGATGCTGGCTCAGTAGGGAAGTGAAAACAGCAAGAGTCTACGAAAACTTTATGAATGGACAGAAATGTTTAAAGCGGAAAGAACAAGTTTAACCAACGAAGCTCGATCTGGTCGGACATCAACATGGCGTACACAAGCCCAATCGACAGGAGGAATGGCTTGATTAGAGAAGACGACGGATTACACTGCCCGTTGCTGCTGCGCATTTGGATATCAGATATGAATCTGCACATGCTATAGTACATGATGACTTACAAGGTCTGTCCGGAAAGTAATGAGACTCATTCAATAACAGACGCTTAATTAAAGTAATACTTACATAACATTAAAATTCTTCGAAATAATATCCTGAACATCAATACACCGCTGCTAGCGGTTCTGCCACGCCGCGTAGCTTGCCTGGAAGTCGGGAGCAGGGTCCCAAAATGGTGTTCTTTCAGGCTGGATTTGTGCCGGGAAAACAAAAGGAAGTCAGCCGTGGCCAAGTCCGGGCTGTAGGAAAGTTGGGCAGGGTTGCCACGTTGTGTTTCGCCAGAAACTCTCTCAGTCTCAGCGACGCATGGCTCGGCGCATTATCGTGGTGAAGAATCCAAGTGTTGGTGATCTCCGGGAGGAGGCGCGCAACTCTGTTCTTCAGCCGTTGAAGCACTTCCACGTAAAATGCAGCGTTGACCGTTTGTCCGGGTGGTACGAACTCCTTATGGACAACACCTTTACAGTCAAAGAAGACAATGAGCATCGATTTCACCTTCGATCTGCACATTCGAGCCTTCTTTTGTCGAGGAGACTCGGGAGTGTGCCGCTCTGAGCTCTGCCTTTCCGTCTGCGGATCACACCCACGTTTCATCACCTGTTATCCCTTTCTCCTGAAAAACCAGGTTCACTCTTTACACGGTCCACAAGCTCACGAGAAATCGACACACGGTTGTTTCTCTGTTCATCGGTCAAAACCTTAGGAACCAATTTGGCGCAAACTTTCCGTATCTGCAATTCTGGCGTGATTATTTTATGCACAATGGATTTTGCAAGTCCCACGTGCTCTGCTACCAATCTAACACTCAGACGTCGATCAGAGTCCAAAACCGCTTTCACCTTTTTCACATTGTCCGAAGTGTGAGACTTTGGAGAGCGCCCTGGGCGTCGCTCATCCTCGACGCTCTCTCTTCCCTCTGTGAACGTTTTGTGCCACCGAAACACTTGTGCTTTCGATAAAGCATCCTTCCCGTAGGCTTTCAGTATCGTAGCAAGCGTCTCGGTTGCGGATTTTTCAAGTTTAACACAAATCTTTACCGCAAATCGCTGTTCGACACTCTTCTGCATTTTGACCGTTACGCGACGCTCACACAGCTGTCCACTTCTCAAGCGATCCTCACTCGGTAAAAGCTCAGAGCCAACTGACGAGACATCGATCGTTTACCTAACATACCCCGCCACCCGTCACCTCCGCCTTTTGATTGGCCCAGAAAAAGTGGCCTCATTACTTTCCGTACAAAGCTTGTATACCATCGACGGACGTACCAGAGAGCAAGTGGTGGCCGAAGACACGTCATTGATAACCGGGATCGACGTAGACTATCCTGGTTCGTACAGACCGACCGTTCGTCAACGGCGGCGCAAGTCATATCCACGTTAAATGTTGGAAGCCGAAGCAGCGTCAGCGAGTGAAAGATACGGTGAACACTGGGTACCCTGCGCTACTGTTGACTGCTCGTCATCGGATATTACGCCTCGCCTGGTGCCTAAAACATCAAAACTGTTCTTCTTCAGAGTGGCACCGCTTCATGTGATCAGATTGATGCTTTTTTCAGCTGTACCGAGCTGACGAGAGGGTGCGGGTGTGGCGTCGACAGCACGAGGCCATGCCCTTTCGCGCTTGGGTAGCTCTGTTCCAGGAGGTGGAGGCTCTGTGATGGTTTGGGGAGCATTCTTATGTGGCACATTAAGTCACTTTGAGTGTCTGGAGAGGTCCTTATTAACCACTGCGCGCTACCAGCAAGTGCAGGCTGATCCTTCGTGCATCGTGCGGCCGATTGTATGTTTCGGCTGGATAATACACCGCCTCAACGGGCCGCTACCACCCAGGAATGGCTCGAGGAACACTCTTCTGAGTTTGGAATTATCCAATGATCCACAAGGTCCCCGGATGTAAACCCTATCGAAGCTCTCTGGGATGTCGGGGAGCAGAACATCTGATCCGTGGATCCTGGGATGACGTCTCTTGCGGAGTTGTGGACAATGCTGCAACAGGAATGGCTGGCATTACCTCGGGAAACCTTCCGGTATTGGTGTAGTCGATCAGGGCTATAGAAGAGAAGGGCTTGTTCCTATAGCTAGCTCCACTGAAGCCGGAAATTGAAGGTGATGACGTAATCGGTGGTGGGTTCTCTGAAGCCACTGCCGCACGGGAACTGTGAACTAACTAATCAATGGAAAAGGCACGAAAAATTATGTCCCGATGCCCTGGAGTAAAGGGAACGAGAACGAACTAAACTCTCTGTCATCATCGTAATTAAAAAGAAACAAATTATTCTTTAAACATATGTTTTCAACATTACAGTATTGGACATATGGAACTGAGTCTTAGTGAAAACGCAGTTGACACATTTCTTCAAAGTTTTTAATTTGCCTTTTCTTTTCTAAAGTTTGAATCCTGTTTTGTAAATTTCAGAAATTAAGGATCTCCTAAAAGTGGCCCATGTTTTCGATCGTTCAACAGGAACTTTACAATATCTATTTTTTTCCGGACTTTTGGTTTGGAGATTTTTCTTAAGTATAGATTTTTTTTCATTAAATTATCATTACAGATTTCTAAAAAAATTGCAGTTATTTTGTAAAATTTGCAGTTCGTCTGTACATTGCAACTGATTCTGCATTTCGTATTCCAGCGTTCGTTTCACCTTTAGTATTCATATTAATTTTCTTCGGGCTTAATTCATTTAATTGTTCCAAAGCACTTTGAACATATTTTTCCCCCTGTGTTTTTGGGTCATCTGCGTTATTTCTTCATAATTTAAAGAAGGTACATTTACGGTAGACACAGCATCAGATTTGAATACCTTTCACAAAGGCAATCCAAGTAATCAATTTTTCATATTATCTTGATACTTAACATTAATAGAGTCCAGTCTTCGACACTTGTTTATTTATTCTTTTAGCAGCACTGGTTTATTTCGGGAAAAAGCAAGCAATACAATATTTTGTCCTTTCAGGCACCTGTTTTTATTCTGACACGTTTCAGCGGAACACGAAAATATTTGTTAAACAAAAAGACCCACGATTTACGCAGCTAAACTAATTATTTATATAGATGCATACAACAGATGCACTGTTAAATATTAACAAAATTAATTTTTTTACATGTACTCTAATATACACTGAGCGGCCACTTTATTATGACCACCCCCTCAGTACTTCGTTGGGCCACCTTTTGCCTTTAATGCGTCGATCAGTGGCGGCGGAACCGCCCGGGCCCGGTTTATTTTAGCCAAGATTTTTAATTTGCATAAGTGCGATTTTTTTGTTTTTTTGTTTTTTTGGTGTGCCTTAGGAAGTTGCTCTAGGTAAGTGGTCGCGTGGTCCTAATCCTTAACAAATCTCCTTAGGCATTGTTTTCCTTCTGTTTGTTCTGGAAAGCGGGAAGGGGTGGGGGCACCACGCTTCGAAATTTCGGGCCCGGTTAACGAACTTCACTTTCCTCCGCCCCTGGCGTCGATTCTTCGTGGCATGGACTCCACGAGATGTTGATAGATGGTTTGTGGAATCTGAGACCATGCTTGATGAATAGCAATTTCCAGGAGTAGGAGATTGCAGCGTTGTGGATCCAGCTGTCTGATGGCTCGTTCAACTTCATCCCACAAATTCTCAATGGGGTTGAGATCTGGAGATTGTGGGGACCACCTAAGCAAAGTAAACTCACCGGTATGTTCCTGAAACCAATCCTGTACAATACGAGCACTATGGCAGGACGCATTATCTTGTTGAAAGTAGCCATCGCCATTTGGATAAACCATCCACATGACATGATGCACTTGGTCCGCAACGATGTTTAGATATGATGTGCCAGTCAGGCGTTGATCAACACGCACGAATTAAAGGGCCCAAAGCATGCTAGGAAAACATTCCCCAAACCATAACGTTGTCTCCACCAGCTTGAAGGGTTGTAGCAATGTATTTGGGGACCATGCTTTCGTGCTGTTTCCGCCAAATTCTCACTCGGCCGTCGGCATGGTGCAACTGAAAACGTGATTCATCGGACCACATAATTTGTTTCCAATTATCGACTGTCCAATCCTTGTGCTCCTGTGCGAACTGGAGGCGTTTTCTCTTGTTAACTACAGACAGCAAAGGTGTTCGAACAGGCCTTCGGCTACCATATTCCATCCGATGCAGTGTACGGCGAACAGTGCGTGCAGAGATCATTTGACGGGATCCTTGATTAAGATGGTTTGTAATTTGCTGCACTGTTACCCTTCTGTTGTCTGTTACCAGTCTGGACACTCTCCGTTCTGCCCGAGCAGTCACTGGTCAATGACGACCACACGTTGCACGTAGAGGCCCAGTTTTTTGGCTGACAGTCCAATCTTTAAACACTTTAACAACAGCTGCTCTGGAACATTTCACGAATGCGGCGGTTTCGGTGATACTCGCTCCATGGCTCCGAGCTCCTACAATCATCCCACTTTGAAAGTCCGCCAAATGGCATTTTTTACCCATCTCGTCACCCAAAAATCAGGTGTACTACTGTCGCAAGCACTAAGCTTTCCCTTTTTGTACTAGCCTCGTCCTCTGGCGGCAACAGCGTGAGCCATAGCTCATTTGCTTAAAACTGTCAAGTGGTCATAATAAAGTGGCCACACAGTGTATAAGCGGCCGGCTAGGACAGTGCGTCACGTGAGCACAATGGGCAGAGGTACTGATCTAATGGACTTTCAAGAAGGAATGATCGTTGGCTACCACGCCAAGGATGGAAGCATCTCAGAAACAGCAGACTTCGTGGGCTGTTCGCGAGGTGCTGTGGTAAGGGTGTATCAAGATTGAACCGCTAACACACCGAGTAGCTCCTGACGTCATAACTGGGGAGCCGGAGCCGCAAAGGCTTTCGACCCCAGAGGAGAACGTGGCCTCTTTCGATTGGTAAACGGCAATCGGCGTGCAACAGTGCAGCATTTGACCACGCAAATGAACACTGGAGTGCGGAGGTACGTGTTCCCGATAACAGTAGGGCGAACCCGGTTACGCATGGGGCTCCGGAGTCGACGCTGCGTCAAGGCTCCCATGATAACCCAGGTCCATTGTCACGCCCGCAGTTCGCATAGGACTACCGTTATTGGATAGTGGAAGAGTGAAAAAAGATTGTCCACTCCAACGAATCGAGGTTTCTACTTCACAGAAGTGAGGGCGGTGGCGGATATGACGTCATACACACGAGAACCAACACCCGGACACGCTTGTCGGTTAAGTACAGGCCGGCGGTGGTAGTGCGCATGTCTGGGGGATGTTTTCTAGGTATAGCCTGGAACCGCTGGTACCACTCGATACGGTCCTTGAACGCCAATGGCTACCTGTCCATCCTCGCTGACCACATGCATCCCTTCATGTTGGACGTTTACCCTGGTGGTGATGGTGTCTACCAACAGAACAATGCACCGTGCCGCGTCGCTGCGTGACTGATTCCAGGAACACGACAGTGATGTCTCCGTTCTCCCTTGGCCGGCGAAATCACCCGACCTCAACCCCGTAGAGCAGTTGTGTGACTATTTGGATCGACAGCTTCGGCGTGCCGACCCACAACCACGTCATCTTCTGGACATCCGTGTTCTGCTGCAGTACGAATGGGCACGTGTGCATCGGGCAACCTTCCAGTGCCTCATTGCTTCCATGCCATGCCGTCTCGCCGCTGTCATCCGGGCCAAGGGTGGTTATACCCATTATTAGGTAGGTGGTCATATTATTCTGATACGACTGTGTATAAGACAACGCTTCGTACCACTCGACCAATAGGGCGGATAATTCAATTTTCTGGTCGAACACAATTTCGCTGCGCTTCTTTTTTTATTCTTTTTATTGAGGGTTTTATAACGAAGTAAATTTCTCCGTCATATTTATCCGCGCCAGGATTCGAACCAGGGTCCCCTCATTCCGGAACAAGTTGCTCTACCAATTGAGCTACGCGGACGTTTTATTCTGATTCCTATCTGCCTTTATGTCGTGTGCGTCCTTCTGGCAGGTACGTCACATCTCCTGGCACGTTACATCATCTCCCTCTCATTTTTTTTTTTTTTTTTTTTTTTGAAGTGCTGGAGAAGGGATTCTCTTATTTTTCCTATCTCGCGGTGTGGAAAGAACATCACACCATTGCGAGATTTTGAACGGTCGGGTCATCCGGATAATTCGGGCGCCATTATAACGAAGTAAATTTCTCCGTCATATTTATCCGCGCCAGGATTCGAACCAGGGTCCCCTCATTCCGGAACAAGTTGCTCTACCAATTGACCTACGCGGACGTTTTATTCTGATTCCTATCTGCCTTTATGTCGTGTGCGTCCTTCTGGCAGGTACGTCACATCTCCTGGTACGTTACAGTTTAAATGATTTATTGGACCTGGTGGTACAGAGACATAATAAACAGGCAGACATAAACAGGATACAGATATTTCATATAAACAAGTACATATCATACATGGTTTACAGCATGCCAAATGACCAATGACACAGAGACCCAGTGTTGTACAAGTAACACATTGAGAGACAGTGACGAAAGACAAACAGAAACATGCATGCCTCACGATTCGAACCCGGACCCAAATAGGGCGAATGGTCACTGCGCCACCGGTGCAGCTGCGCTTTGGCAGATCAGGCTGAATGGCACATCAACGTCTTTGATGATGTCACATGTGATTAGAATACTTACGTGCCATTCATCTTGAAGAAGCAGGGCAGAGCGTAGAGAAACCTCAGTCGACACAAAAAATAAAATAATTGGGATTAAATGTTGCTTTTAATCTTATACTCCACACAATTTGTGATCTATCAATGTGTAGTTCTTAAACTAATCAGTGCAATTTAATAGCTAAGCATTTCTGTTGAGTAATACCAGGTTTTACCAGCCGGGAATAAGAATGATCCTATTCATGGAAAATAGAGTTCAGCTCAGAAGCCAAGAGGTTTGCACTTCACGTCTCTGGGAAGCTCAAGTAATAGGTCTGCAATCCCAGTTCAGCTGCGGTGATTTTTCACTCGGAGTCTATGTAAAACAATGCACCTTGCGGGACTAAACTCAAATGAATAGAAGTGATTGAAATTTACGCTTCCTTCGCTTTTCTTTTCCTCGTTTTAATCCCTCTTTTTGTTGTCCCGATCCTGTCCTCGGATGAGGATTATTAATGGTAATGATACCAGGCACATTTTCCACACTGTGTGGTAAATAATGCCCCCACGCCCATGCGATTCCGTTCTTCTTTTTCTTTTTTCCTACTTTTGTCTTTCTCGGCGCGAACACAATGTTTCCCAAGTGGGTTGCGAAGTACTTCATGGCATGAAAAGTTTTTCCTTCTCGCTGAATTACGACGTCGTAGTCTTTCAGCCACACCTACCAGTGACACAATCTCTCTGCTGGCGTGCGAGGGTGCAATGCATCTCAATTACCCCGCTGCCAAACGCAGTACTCCTGGAACAACACCAACATACATTTCGTTTTTCCGTTGCTTCCGTAATTAGGAAGACTTTCTGTTCACGGAGTATGTACATTTATTTCTGGGGAAAAAAGAGATAAAAAAAAAAAGTTTTTGTCTTATTATTGTACTTCTCACGCGCTCGTAATCATAATGCCATTTTGGCGATTTGATTACGTACGACTTTGAGTGTTCACTGTTATAAACTGCCACTTGACGACAACTAAAGCACTCTTGCAAATTCAAAGGAAATGCAATATAATGTACGTTTTTTTTTTGTTTTTTTGTTTATGTCTTTATTTCCTTTTTGAATAAAAGCACGTTCACTCATTCGTTTACTTTTAAGAAAAGAAAGGCTCTACATCACATGAGCGAACGTTTGATAACATGGGAAATTTATGTACAGGGTGACCAAGAAAGAATAGATACATTTTAAACATGTTTCGTGAGAAAAAAAATAAAGAAAATTAAGATGAAACAATTTCCACCATATGAACAAGCAACTGCAACTCCAAAATTTTATAGTATTTTTACCTGGGGACATTCTTTTAAAGTTCACACGGTATTCAAATACCCATAAAGCGTTGGCAATCATTTGAGGCGTGACGTTTTTTACAGCACAGACGATGCGGCCATTTTGATCTTGTAAGACGTGATTGGTGTGTAGCACACCTGGGCCTTTGTGTACCCCCAGAAGAAGAAATCTATAGATATTAAATCCGACGACCTTTGGAGGCCATGGAAAGAGACCACCCCTTCCAATCCATCTTCCACGAAAGCTATGTCCAGAAATTGCCAGACGGTTGCCGACTAATGTGATGGTGCTCCATCTTGTTGAAATATGCCAATCGGATTCAGTTCCAGAACTGCGTTCACATTCAACATGTCAAGGTAGATGATTCTGCTTATGGTGTTTTATGCAGAAAAGCGACCAATCATGGCCCTTTATTTTGACAACCAATCATTGGTTGTGTGCCATGGTAAACCAATCATTCTCTTATGTATTCAATCACAGCTTGGTGTACTTCAGAACCCCATACCCAACAGTTGTATCTGTTTGCATTCTTATCGTACACCAGGCTCTCTCGATATTCATTCAGAGCTTGGGGTAGTTTTGAACCCCACATCCTACATTTGTGTCTGTTCACATTCCTGTTGTTACACCAGACTTTCATATTTAATGGAAACTTGCCTCACACCCGACAGTTGCGTCTGTTCACATTCATATGGTACAATAGACTTTCTACGTGCTATGTTACACCAGAATCTGTCATATTCATTCACAGCTTGGGGTAGTTTCGAACTCCACATCCTATATTTGTGTCTGTTCACATTCCTATTTTTACACCAGACTCTCATATTTAAACGGAACTTGCCTCACACCCGACAGTTGCGTCTGTTCACATTCATATGGTACAATAGACTTTCTACGTGCTATGTTGCACCAGAATCTGTCATATTCATTCACAGCTTGGGGTAGTTTCGAACCCCACATCCTATATTTGTGTCTGTTCACATTCCTATTGTTACACCAGACTCTCATATTTATTCGGAATTTGCCTCACACCCGACAGTTGCGTCTGTTCACATTCATATGGTACAATAGACTTTCTACGTGCTATGTTACACCACAATTTGTCATATTCATTCACAGCTTGGGGCAGTTTCGAACTCCACATCCTATATTTGAGTCTGTTCACATTCCTATTGTTAAACCAGACTCTCATATTTAATCGGAACTTGCCTCTCACCCGACAATTGCGTCTGTTCACATTCATATGGTACAATAAACTTTCTACGTGCTATGTTACACCAGAATCTGTCATATTCATTCACAGCTTGGGGTAGTTTCGAACCCCACATCCTATATTTGTGTCTGTTCACATTCCTATGTTACACCAGACTCTCATATTTAATCGAAACTTGCCTCACACCCGACACTTGCGTCTGGTCACATTCATATGGTACAATAGACTTTCTACGTGCTATGTTACACCAGAATCTGTCATATTCATTCATAGCTTGGGGTAGTTCCACATCCCTCACACGACTGTTTTATCTGTTTGTATTCCTATGGTATAGATTCTGTGTGTGCTATGGTACACCAGAATTTCTCTTTCATATTCAATCACAGCTTGGCTTAGTTCAGAACCTTACACATGACAGATGAATCTGTTCCCATGTAATGTTTGTAGCAGTATGGCGCTGTCTGAACACTTCACAAGTCAGTTCTTAATAACTTCACTTTTAAGCGAACCAGGAGTCACTCAAATCACTTCAGAAAAGGTTACTTACTATTCGTCTTTATTCTGCCACTAAGCCTTTGGCACTTCAACCAGGTGAGATCAAACGAACGTGAGTTAATATCAACAATAACATTTGACTAAGAAAAAGTCACGTTCATATTTTGAATATTATATCCAACAGGTGACGAACATTCGACGTCTACACTCGGACATTCTGTCCATGGCACAGTCCAACATCTCAATAAGAATGTTTGTGACTTCTGTACGAATGTTGTGTTTCAGTTGTATAAATTATTGGTTTGGTAAGGTGTTTTACAGTTCATTTTTTAGTTCAATTTTAATCCTAGTGACTCTTTTGTATTTTCTATAGTTCAGGTAGGGAAGACAGAATGCATCAAAATTTACAACACACAGTTTTAAATTGGATGTCCATTATTGCTTTTTTGAGATTTTTACATTCGCATGAAACCTGAACTGAACTTGTTTCCTCAGGGCCTCTGGATGTCTTTCCCTGAAGAGTGATCCAGGATTTCTGAGTAAATGTTTTTATAGATATTTTCTTAACATTGTTTTGTCATTCTATTAATCACTTCATAGTTTTGCTTTGTTTTGTTTTTTATTTAGAGGCTTTTGGCCCTATTTGTTTGTTTATGAGGGTAGACTGCTTGTATCTTAATATTCTTTTACATACACTAATTTCATCTAATACTTGCAGCATTGCGCAGTTCTGTTGTGGTTTCTATTATATTACATGAGTGAGAATTTAACTTTCCTATATATACTATCTACCAACAAGTAATTGGACACCTGTGATAGCAAAGGAAAACGAAGTTTATTCACCTTCAATAGTTGGTGGAGCCTCCACGAGCGGCGATTGCAGCTGCGACCCTCCGGGGCATACTCTCAACCAGGCGTTGTACGACGGCTAGCGGTATTTTCTTCCACTCGGCTTGGAGAAGACAGGTCAGTTCCTTCACCAATTTCGGACGGTGGGGGCACCCCTTAAGTCGACGCTCCAACTCGTCCCAGAGGTGCTCGATAGGGTTAAGGTCCGGGCTCTCCATTCGATTAACCCCATTGTCACCATACCAAGCCATGGTGGACCTCGCAACATGACAGGTGGCAATGTCATCCTGAAAGTAACATGGGACCATCCCGTAGAACTGCCACAACGTGAAGCGCATGGTCATCCAAAATGGTGCAGTAGGTCTCGGCGTTGAGTCTACCAGTAATTGCTACCAAGGGTCCCGTGCCATACCAAGAGAAACACCCCCATAGCATAATTCCACCGCAGCCGAACTTCACAGTTGGCACAATACATTCCGGCAGGAGTCGTTCTCCAGGCAGACGCCAAACCCATACACTGCCATCCGAACAGTAGAGGGTAAATCTTGATTCGTCGCTCCAGAGAACCTGTTTCCACTGTTCAACGGTCCACTGCCGACGTTCTTTGCACCACGTTAGCCGAGCAGCGCTACTGGACTTGGTGATCAAAGGTTTGTGTGCGGCAGTACGTCCATGATAACCGAGCAGACGGGATTCCTTACAGATGGTATTAATCGAAAGAACACTCCCGGATGCCTGTTGAAACTCCTCGCGGATGTGGCCAATCTATTTGGTGCGGTTCTTCCGAATTTCTCTAGCCAGCACCCGTCGGTCTCTAACTCCCAGTTTTGTGGGTCTGCCGGGTCGGGACACATTCCGACAGTCACCTCTCACCTTCCACTTGCCAATCACGTAGACCACTGTCGATTTTGGGTACTTCAACTCGCTGGATATGTCACGTATGGATCGGGCATTTCTGTGATACCCGACGATTACACCTTTCTCGAAATCAGAGAGCTCCGAACTGCGTGGCATCTTGCATGCGACTGGTTGCGTTGTTGTTTCCCACACGATATTTAACGGCGGCGGCCGTGACGTGTATCAGGACCGCAGATATCGTCGATTGCAGGGGTGCCCAATTACTTTTTGGTAGATAGTGTATATATACAGGGTGATTCATAAAGAAGTATACAGTTTCCAGATGCTGTAAAACAGTAACAATTGAAGACACGGACCACAACTGCGAATCGTTAGATAGATGTACTCATAAAGTTTGTTCCCCGCTACTGAGGGAAGTGACGTAGCTGATTGCGCGTGTGTCACGTGACTAGTCAGTCGATGAACATCTTCCTCACCGATGGATTGGACGAGCCGCGGACTACAACATGCCACTGACCCAATGACCACCCACAAGTCGTGACTTAACACCTTGAGACTTTTTCCTGTGGGGGTACGTAAAGGACAAGGTATTCGCCTCTCCCCTTCGTATTGATCTAGCGGAGCTGAAATAGCGTATAACAGCCATTATCACTGCACTTGATTCAGATATCTTACCTCGCGTTTGGGCGGAAATGGATTACCGGCTCGATGTGTATCATGTGACTAAGGGTGCATACATAGAACATCTGTGACTGTCTCTAAAAATCTTGAAACATTCTTCTACAATTCTGTTACAGGTAACATAAAATATCTCACATTGTTCTTGTTTTATAGTGCGTTGAAACTGTACTCTTCTTTATGAATCACCCTGTATATACATATATATATATTAGGCGTACAAATAAGTTTTGAAGTGTTTTAAGACAACACAGCATGTAATTTGAGAGAAAATAACAATACCTTTAAGAACCAAAATTTGCCCCGTCATTATCTATCACATTCCTGCCATCGGTCGGGGAACTGACGAATTCCAGCCATGAAAAATACTTCGTCGTCTGACGCGATGAAGTCGTCAACCTATCTTTGCACTTCGTCACATGTCCGGAACCGTACAGCAGACAAACCATGTTACATCGATCGGAACAAATGGTAGTCTGAAGGGGCTGTGTCTGTTCTATACGCCGGGTGCTCCAAAACTTCCCAGCCAAGCGTCAATAACGTTTCCTTGACCGATTTTGCGACATGCGGCCTAGAGTTGTCATGCAGTAATTTAACGGATGGCAATCCTTTGCCTGTGAATAGATGTTTCCGACAGATTTCATGGTTCAATCGCAGCAATTGTTGCTCGTAGCGATCAGCAGAAACAGTTTGACCCTGTTTCAAAAGTTCATGATAGAGCATACCCTTCATATCACACCAAATTCACAGCAGAACTTTCTTGGAGTAAATATTGCGTTTCGGTGTCGAAGTCGTTGCTTCACCGGGATATACCCAGTGTTTTTTGCTTTTGGGATTGTCGTACCATATCCACTTTTCATCACCCATAACGATTTTTCACAGGAAAAACTTTTTGTGCTGTTTGTTCAACAGATTCAAACACTTCATGAAACGCTCATCGTTGTTCCTCTGGCTCAGGTCATGTGTCACTCATTTTCCTTCCTTCTGAATCTTTACCATTGCGCGTAAATGATTGGAAACGGTTTGCTGAGTTACCCCCAGTTGTTTAACTAGTTCGTTTTGCGTTTGAGACGAATCTTCATCCAGCAATGCTTGTAGTTCCTCATGTGCAACCTTCTGCGGGACGCCGCTACGTTCTCGATCGCTAACATCAAAATCACCTGCTTTAAACCGTCTAAACCAAACCTGACACGTGCTTTTCGATACAATATTCTTCCCCAGAACAGAACAGATCGATGCACATGCTTTTTGCAGCACCTTTTCCTCGATGAAATTCGTAACGAATGCAGTGTCGAATAAATGCAGTATCGCTTGCCATCTTTCACCTACCGATGTGCAAGTGCGTTTGACTGTTGGGCAAACTTCTGTGTCACATTTTATACTCTGGACCAGTTATGGTCACATGACAACAACGCGGTGGAATGTCGGATATGTAAATTAGCGGTATAGGTCACACAAAAAATGCTTCAAAACTTATTTGTGCACCTAATACATACACATATACAGTATATGCGGGTCTTGGGTGCATCCGTTTGAAACCTGAATGTTTGAATATTGATGCTACATCTAGGCACGAAATTGTGGAGCCACAAAGTTTCGTTCCAGAGATTTATCATTTTTTTAAATAGTACATATGTGTGCGTGAGAGTCGTCAGATGAGAAACCAATTTTTCATCCAAATGTAAAGTAAAAAATACCCTTTTCGGATGGGATCGCATTTCAACTTTGGATGCACCGAGAAGGAACATAGCAAAGTTGTCTCGATTCTCTCAAAGTTGTAACATACCGGGTTACATATAAAAGAATCAAAGAACCATGTAATTTTCATAACCTGAAATTCAAAATTTAAGATATAATCGCTAGAGCGTATAAATAAATTACGTATAACCGAATTGAAAAAGCGATAGAAACTGCAGTAAAATATCGGGACTAACGTAGAATACCGTATAAAAGTGAAAAACGTTTAATCGAGGATCCGCTGTATTTGGAATTAAATACAATTTTTATTTACGCCCTCTACCGGCAAAGTTATGCATAAAAAATGACAGGCGTGGATCATTTTTATCAGAGCTCAGGTTTTTCAGCGCAAGACGGATGGACGGATATCAGGACATCATGAACGCGTTACTTTTACCAGAAGCCGTAAAAAATTAACCACGATGGAGCAGTCTTTTTGGAATTGCCCAATCGTGCACAATAGTTTCAAACCTTGTGTATCAATGTTACACTCCTAAGAATTATTTTACGACTGCATCAGAAAGATCAAATATTAAAAAACTAAAATAAAAATCGTTTTGACGATACAGACTTTGAGAGCTGCTCTAAACACCTGACCTCTGTTATATCTGATATCCGATCTCTGTATATGTCTTATCCTAGATGTTTCTAATTCCACAGTTATATTAAATATGAAAATTATATTAGGTGTGCAACTTAATTCTCGGCCCCTGACCGCAAGCTATCATAGAACGTCAGCAAATGCAAATAGCTGTGTGCGATATCGGCTGATTGTAGCGTCATCCAACAGCTTTCCAGGCAACCGTAACCGCTCACAGCTGTAGTGACAGAAGGGACGAAAGTTGACGGTAAAAGCAATGTCGTTCGGAGGAGCAACATTTGAGGCACTGCCTTCTGTTCCCATTTCAGCTGAAAAAAAGTTCCACGGAAGCTCAGCAAATGTTCTGTGCTGCTATGGGTGAGGCTGCTGTGTCCTACAGTACGTGTAAGAAGTGGTTCCAGGGGTTTAAGCAAGGAAATTTTGATCTCCGTGATGCAGAAAGTCCGAGACAGCCACAGAAAGTTGACGATGAGGAACTGGAACAACTGTTGGACGCGGATCCCTGTCGCACACAGTCAGATCTCGCCCAGGAACTCGGAGTAACACGGAAAGCTATGCAAAGCGCCTGCACAAGCTTGGACGGATTCACAAGGAAAGCCGTTGGGTGCCCCACCAACTCATAGCTGCGAACAAGTCTAGGCGATACAATGTTGCCGTGTTCTTGCTCTCCAAATTCAAAAATAATGATTTCCTCCACACGATGATGAGAAGTAGATCCTCTACGATAATCCTAAGCGGTGCAAATTGTGGGTTTATCCAGGTTAGCCTACCACCAGCACCACCAAATCAAATATCCATGCCAGGAAGTTGTTGCTGTGCATATTGTGGGATCAACGCGGTGTCGTACACTATGAGTTGCTCAAACCTGGTGAATCGTTCAATGCTGAGCGTTATTGTCAGCAACTCATTCGCGTGAGTGACGCAATAGAGGCGAAAAGGCCATACACCGACAAGGGCAGAAGGTCGGTCCTGTTGCTTCAGGATAACGCGCTTTCTCACACCGCAGCAACGACTTTAAACACGATAACCGACCTGGGATGGGAGATTGTGTCCCACACGGCGTGTTCTCCAGATTTCGTCCCGCCGTATTATCACCTCTTTCGCTCCCTGCAACATCACCTGAGTGATACGCAATTCACTTCTGTCGAGGAGGTCCACACAAGTATTGATGACTTTATCAACTCGAAACAGCCCCCTTTTTTCCGCAGTGGCATTCGGCAGCTCCCTGACCGATGGCTCAAATGCATCCAACACGACGGAGATTATTTCCCTGATTTGGTACGTATTCGATTTGCTATAATTTGCTGTCAACGTGTCGTGCCTGTGGCCTAGAATTAAGTTGCACGCCTAATACAATTTGGTGATCGTTGTTGTGATGTGGATTTGCATGGAACACAATAAAATATATATTTTTTGTTTAATATCAAGAAACAACGTTTATAAATGTAATTATTTATAATTTAACAGTTAATGTGTAGTTTCTCTTGGAAATCGGGTCAGGCTTCCTCAGGACTATGGCTTGTTGATTTCTTGCGACGATTGTTATTCGTTTCACGTGCCACATGTCACGTGGCTGTTATCGGTTTTGACAAGTGCCTTTTAAGCGCTCGAGAGATGCACTCATTGTCATAAAAATCCGCGCACCAAAAAGGAGGCGTTGGATTGAAATGAGATTTTAGTAGTGAGATGGTACATACCAAGGACAGAAGAGATTACACTATCACAGCAGCAGGACAATATCACGAGGACATACGGTACACATTCCGGTCAGCGTTAGTATATCGTTGGACCGCCTCGTTCTCGGATATGTCCGGTGATACTGTCCGGCATGGGGTCAAAGAGACGCTGTATGTTATCCTGTGACAGATTGGCCCACACTTCTTGCAACTGACGCTCCAAATCACGAACCCTGGGACATGGAGAAAGCTGGCATCCCATCTGGTCCCACACGTGATTGATGGGCGAGAGATCAGGCGATCTGGTAGGCCACGGAAGCGTCGAATAATAACGTTGACAGTCCTGGAAAACCCGAGTCGTGTGCGGACGGGCGTTATCTTGTTGGAAAGTGGCTCCGGGCTACCCCACCAGCAAAGGCAGCACATGGGGCCACAGGATCTCCTGTACGTAGCGCTGGGCTGTCAAAGTTCCTCGGATCACTGCAAGGGAAGTCCGGCTGTCATACGCGATGGTTCCTCAGACTATCACGCCTGCAGTTCGGGACGTGTGCCGCTGTACATTGAGGTTGGAATTGTAGCACTCACCTGCTGTTCTCCACATTCTAACACGGAAGTCGTCTGTTCCCATACAGAAACAAGATTCGTCGCTGAACACTATATGTCGCCAGTCCATAGCATTCCACGTTGCTCGCTGCTGACACTACCACAATCAACGCCGACGATGGTCAGCTGCTAATGGCAGAAAACGTAAGGGCCATCGACAGAGCAGATTCGCCTCTGCCAGGTGTCTGGAAATGACTCTGGCAGACACAGGAGTCCCTTGTACAGCCGCCACACGTCTCTGGATATTGGACAAGTACGTCGTTGCATCTGTGCGTGCCGCTCTCACGATTCCACGGTCCTCTCTTTTGGCTGGTGGTGTGTCTGGGTCGTCCAGAGTCAGTCCGACGTGTCTGGGTGCCTTTCTGTGTCCATTGCTCCCAACACGATCGCAGCTCACTGTCTCACCGGCCCAAATGGAGATCGGCGAGCCGGTCACCCTGCCTCTCTCATCCCGACGATACAGCCTCGTTCAAACTCCGTCAGTTTCTCGTACGCACATCTACTGCGGCTCCTCGGCATGTCTATCGCTCAGGGATCTCACCTGACTCTTACCGTGCACTCGAATGTGGAGTCCACTGCGCGGCGCTTTATATGCCCCAAGGATTGCGATTGCAGCGCCGATCTTGAACGCGCGGGCATGCGGAATCGCACCGAACTTCAATCATTTGCATGTCTGCCCTCCACATAGCTATTCGCCGAGTTTCACGTTAATCGCTCGTTTTCTCCTTGGTGCGCGGATTTTTAGGACAATGAGTGTATGCCGAAAATGTCAAATTCTTCTAGAAAGGCAAGATCAGACACTGATCCAGATCTTTCTAACAATTTTGCGTCATCAAATAAAAGTTGATAGCTGTTCTTCCAACAGTGTTGTGCTGTGGAAGATTTATTGAGCCCACGCTTTTTAACATACGACTAAAGTTCTTTCTACATGAATTTATGGGATCTTCGTGTCTGACCAATGTACGATAAGTCACACTGACGCTGGATGCGATAGATTGCCCAAGAATTCTTGTTAAGAATTTGACCTTTTTTATATTTAGAGCAAATAATCTTGGTTGCAGGAATGAGAATCATTTTGAAATTTGATGACCTAAAGGTTTTAACTATTTAAAAACAAATTTCAGGGATGAAAGGAAGAGCTGCCAGGTTTCGGTGAGAGTTCGGAGAGATCGGGGTCAAGGTGGATTTATATTGAAGTTTTTTTAATTTTTTGATAGCTGAGTCCGCCACTGAAGGTTTGGAGCCGCTGTTGATAGCAACAAGTCTGACATAATTTCGTTCTTTCTGGGGGCCCTCTTTTGCAGAACAGGTGTTTAAGGTTCGATTTCCGTAGACATACACTGCTGGCCACCCAAAATGCAACGCCAAGAAGGAAGCATTAGACTGGCCTGAAATTCGCATCATGTGTCGCCCGCGAGAGGACATGCAAACGATTAGCATTGCAGGGCATATGCAAATCATGTGCGCCTAGCACGCCACCAAGCAGCACTATAAGAAGGGTGCACAGAAGGCGGAATGTAAGTAGTGTAAGTGTGTTATGCTGCCAGACCTGTGCGTGGGAAGCTACCTGATGCCTCGTCGCAGAATACGGCAATCATTCCAGCATCGTTTCGGAGTTCTACAGAGAACGAACAGGGGCTTATCGCGAAGGCGGTTTATCGTACCGAGACATCGGTGCCCGTGTGGGACGACATCCAGCCACAATGAGGCGAGTATGGATTCGGTGGGTACAGGAGGGACGGACGGACCGACGTGAGCGATTGCTGCAGCCGCAGCACACCACTGAACGAGAGGACCGGCATGTTTTGCGGCGGGCATTGACGGCCCGCACCGCCACATCACGAACGTTAGCCCAGGAATTAGAGTGTGTTGTGCAACAACCTGTGTCAGCACGTACCGTTCGACGTCGTCTGCAGGAGCGGGAACTTGTCGCACGGCGCCCGTTGCTCCGATTACCATTGACGTTACACCACCGGCGAGTGCGGCCGCAGTGGGCAGCTGAGCGCCGCACCTGGACTAGGGAATGGCACGACATTGTATTCTCCGACGAATCCCGCTTCTGCCTGCAACACCACGATGGTCGGATCCGCGTGTGGCTGCACCGCGGCGAGAGACTGTATGACGCCTGCATTATGCATCGTCATACTGGTCCGTCGCCTGGCGTTATGGTTTGGGGCGCAATTGGATATGATACCCGCACCCCTATGGTACGCATCGCTGGTAAACTCAACAGCCACCCTACATCTCCGACGTTTTGGAGCCTGTAGTCCTCCCTTACCTGAAGGACCTGCCAGCGGCCACGTTTCAACAGGACAATGCGCGCCCGCAAGTGGCACGCATCGTGCAACAATTCTTCACGGCCCACCAGCTGTCACTGCTGCCGTGGCCAGCCTATTCTCCCGATATGTCGCCCATCGAACACGTCTGGTCGCTGATCGGCAACCGAGTGGCCCGGCAAGCACCATCCGTGGCTACGCCTGATGATATGTGGCAACGTGTGGAAGCAGCCTTGACCGACATACCTCAAGCCCAAATCCAAAGCCTCTTTCGTTCGATGCCGTAGCGGCCGTTATTGCCAGCCATGGGGCCACACGAACTATTGATGTCTGCGTGTTCCGCAAGTCGCACGGGCCTCTAAGCTAAATTGTTTCATCTCTGTATCTGTTGTTATGTGTCCAGTAAATCTAGCTTTGCTATCTCGTGTCCTTCTTGGTGTTGCATTTTGGGTGGCCAGCAGTGTATGTGTAAAAGGCACTGGCTCTGGTTGGATGGAATGGTTAAATTTCACGTGAGGCGGTAAACTAACAGCAAATGGTTTTCTTTATATGGGGGTTTAAGGACCACCATGGAGTAACTCGATGGGATATAAGCAGTCGTCCGTCCCTAATTTAGGGCCACTGGTTCCAGGGAAGGGAGAGAGCCAGTGTCGTAAAACAAGTACAACATGCATGCCTCACTGGGTTTCAAACCCTGACCCATCTCGGGCAATTGGTCAAAAGTCAACGCTTAGACCGCTGCTACACAAGATTGGACGCCAATGGTTTGCGAAGAACAGTAGTGATATATGAATCTTCACACCGCGTAACTAGTACGTCTAGAAAAGGAAGAGAACCACCGTGTTCCAATTCATAAGTAAATTTAGTATTTGGGTCTAAGGAGTTGATCATTGGTAACAGCTCAAGAAATTTAAAAATCTCACCCTCCCAAAGGATGAAAATGACCTTTACATAGGTGCCCAAAGGTTGAAGGAGATCACTTTAAAAAGCTTTTTTTTTTTTTAATGTTCCATATAAATTGCACCAAAAATTGGAGATATCGGGTATCTCAATGCTGGACCACAAATTTCACCATAAAATTGGGCAAAGGAAACAAAACATTTGAGAGAAGCATGGAGCTAACAAATTAAGATGTCTTCTACTTCGGGTTGGGTGAAATGGTGTTCTAACTTACTCCTCTTTAGGCAGTCCATAGCTCCTTTTTACAGGCGCGTTGGAGAACATAGGGACAATATCAAGAGACATTAATGTCTTATTTTTCGGAGAGCGCAGCTTTAGGCGGTTTACTATTGTATACAGTTTTTGACGTAATTTTTCATCTGTAGATAGTAAGATGGATAATTTCCGGGATAGAAATTTAGCCATTTGGTAGAATGCTGTGTCAGAATTATAAACAATAAGCCAAAATGGAATGCCTAATTTTGCGAACTTTTGGAAAAGCGTATAGGCGAGCGAGTTGGGCATAAAATGGAATAATTTTGTTCTTGATATTGGAGTCAAAGATGTTGCAAGGCTTAATTACTTCCCGTATCTCTTTCATCTGTTTATCCGTGGGTCACTTTTCATTTTAATAACTGCCGAGTTTTATTTGATGACGCATAATTGTTAGAAAGACTCATTGGAAGTGTACCAAGGAAAGTATACCTAGATCCGTGTCTGATCTTGACTTTTTAGAAGACTTTCACATTTTTCAAACTTGTCCTTCCATGATGAATGATTTATTTCCATCGCCATGTCTCTCAAGCGCGTGGAAGGAAGTCGTCAAAACCGATAACTGCCACGTGACATGTGGCGCAACACGCCATATTCCGGAGGAAGCTGGACCAGAGTTCCAAGCGAAACTATAGTAGACGTTAAACTATAATTGCATTCATAAGCGTCGTTTCTTAATATTAAAATGAAAATGTCTGTAGTTCATCATTTTAAATAAAAAAAATATTGTTCATTATGTTGTAGATTTCTTATATTTTGTCGGTTATAACACTTAATAAATGTATATTATGTGTATGAACTTTCTGCTATTTTTAGCATGTCTTTGAAAACGAAAGAAATCACGCACTTACGGTATTATTTGTTTAAGCGTTTGCATGGGTACAAAACAACTCCGTCTCTAGATGTTGGTTTGGAAAATTCCTCATTCCCTGAAATAACCTTAGCCCTGAGGATGAGTTTCACATCCTTTCGAATTTCTGTTATGTACAGTTTTCCCGGACGTGGCGTAAGTGTGTATTTACAAAATGTTGAAAACGTTTTCGGACAGCAGTGCTCTTTGTACAATACTGGATTTATGGCAAAACCATTAAGGTGTTGGTGCACCTTTGGCCACAACTGCATATTGTACACTCTCCTTGGTACACTTCCAATGAGATTGTGGGTAGTTATCGCAGGTATATAGTTCCATTCCTCTCGCATAGCAGTGGTCAGTTGAAACATAAAGTTGATCGTGTCGTTCTAGTCCGAATCAACAGTTCAAATTCATCTTGAAGGGCCCCTATAGGATTCAGGTAGGGCCTTTGAGCTGGCCACTTCAAATTCTGTATAGACCCATATCGTCAAACCATGTCGAAATGAAGCGTGCTTTATGGCACGGCACGTTGTCTTTCTGAAAGAAGAATGACCCGTCTCTGTAAATGTAAAACTGATAAAGTGTAGGCAATGTGCCGTTGTCTAGAATGTCCCGGTACTTTGTGGTGTTCATGTTTCATCTACAACCACCAACGGTCCGAGTACATACCACGAGAAACTTCCCCAGACCATGACACTCCACCACCAAATTAAACAGTTGGGATGGCACATTCTGGCAGATATCGTTCACTTGGCATACGTCACACACAGCAATGACCGTCAGATTTAAAAACGGTGTAACGTGATTGGTCTCTCCATAACACTCGTTTCAACTGGTCTAGGGTCCATAGACGATGTGCTTTGCACCAAGTCAGTCGCTTACCCGCATTCGTACGAGTTATTAACGGCTTGTATGCAGAAGCTCGGCCATGAAAATCTAGCTTGTGATCAAAAGACCACATGCTTCAGAGTTCTCTTGTACCTTTCCGTCAATTTACTTGGCCTTCCTGAACGTTTCTTGGCACTCAAAAGTCTCTCATGTTTCCATTTACTAACAACATCTTAAACGGTTGACCCTGGGTGTTGCAATTGCTCTGCAATCGCACGCATGGGTAGTTTGTTGACATGGCAACCTATAATAATACCCAGTTAGAAGTCAGTAAGCTCAACACGTGTGGGAATGCCTAACGAGTAGACGACAGGAGCTTACCCACAGTTTTAAAGGAAATCTGAGCAGCCCCGGTGGCGCAGTGGTCTAAGAGATGGCATCTGATCATTCGTCTGAGATGGATCCGAGTTCGGATCCCGGTTAGGCATGGATGTTGTGTTTGGCCCTAAATTAGGAACGGACTACTGCTTATATCCCACTGAGTTGCTCACGGTGGTCGTTAAACCTCCAATAAAGGAAATCTAGCACATGTAATCTATTGGAATGTTCAGTTTTTGTTGCGGAAACGGATGTCCGGAATCTTTTTCCACGTAGGGTATGTTGCGTATCTGCATGAAAAACGTGCAGGTTGCTCCGGAAAAATTATTTTTGCGTTCATTAGTTGGAGCCATGAAATAGGTTTTCGAAGAATTTTGGTATTGCACGATGAACAGTTTTATCAACTAACAGCGGAAATGTATATTTCTGAGAAGTGCCTTGAGTGTGCACTTACAATATCTCCGCTTCTGGTATTACGATTTCAAAACTATTTTTTCATCTGGCTGCTGTATTCAGACCACGATTTTCTATTACCTGTCATGCCTTTTGCACTACTAAAACTTTCCACAACATAGCACAAATGTTGAATTGTTGTTTTTTCAGCATCTACGGGTCTGATTGGAAAAAATACTTCTCTCTCCTCTCTCCGCATTCGATATTATTCACTTTCCTTCTAATTTTTCAGATTCACTGTTATATATATATACGTACCATATATGCTCTTGTAAATATCTTATTCAGAAAATTCTTGTTTCACCCGAGTGCTGCTATCACGCTCACTATTTTTCATATGTTTTCCAGTTTTTCGGACTCAAGCTTTTCCTATTTTAGAGCTTTCTGAATCAAACTTTTCCTGCTATGTAGCTTCTCGAATAAAATTTGTTTCCTTCTATGTACTATTTCAGAATCAAAATATTCCTGCTGTGAAACTATCTGAATTAAATTTTCCCGCTACGTTGCTATTCTGAATCAGAATTGTCCTGCTATGTAGGATTCCCAATCAAATTTTTCAGCGACGCTGCTTTTCGGAATCAAACTTTTCCTACTACATAGTTTTTTCAGAATCATAAATTGTCCTGCTACGCAGCTCTTTGGATTAAAGTTTTTCTTCTAAGTAGTTTTTCCGAATCAGAATTTTCTTGCTATACAGCTTTTCAGAATCAGAATTTTCCTGCTGTGTAGCATTCTGAATCAAATTTTTCTGCTACGCAACTTTTCAGAATTAGACTTTTTCTACGACGTATATTTCTGAATCAAAGTTTTCCTGCTAAGTAAATTTTCTGAATCAGAATTTGCCCGCTAGATACCTTTTTTGAATTATAATTTTCCAGCTGCGTAGCTTTATGAATCGAAATTTACGCTCATGTTTGTTGAAATCAAAATTTTCCGGCTATGTATCTTTTCTACGGATCAAAATTTTCATGCTCTGAAATGTATAATTTAATTTTTATCAGAATACTTTAATTCACATTAAAAAAAGTAAATATCTTGGAACAACTTGAGCGTGTTGGTTTTAGGCCTTTGTCAACTGCCTTGTCATTCACATCTGACATTTTCGTTTCATCCCTTTTCTGCTGCACCGTTGTATAATTTTTTACTTGCTCGCATTTCTTCCAGTTAATTCGGATCCCTCCAATAAATGTTTCAAAGAGCCCTCGCAGTGAAACAGAATGATAGGTTAAGTACATGCAATTAAAACTGCATTTTGATTACTAGGAACGTTCTGTTTTCGTGATTTGAACATTAGTACCCTTTCTTTTTATGCTCGACTCAGAGATCGTGCAGATAAGCACGCGTGGTTCCATAAATATGCTGTCAGCCGCGAGTTTTGGGTGTGCCCAGGAAAAGTGAATTCGTTAACTTGCTTAAGCAGTCATTTATACCCAAGAGTGGTGACCGGTCGACCTGCTCTTCGGAAATACTCTGCGTAGCCGGTAGCATACGTTTTGAATTTCCTTAGCATGAGTAACAACACTCACACACACACACACACACACACACACAAGGGTATGAATTATGTTCAGGATGCTCCTAGCGTGCGAGACTTGTTTTAGGAATGAAGTTACTTGCCCGTACACAGCCCGGCACACAACATTACCGAAAAGCCGAACTGGAAATTGAGAGAGAGAGAGAAAGAGTGTGTGTGTGTGTGTGTGTGTGTGTGTGTGAAAAAAAAAAAGACAAGCTACGAAGGAAGTTAGAGTAACAAATGAGAACTAAAACAGCTTCAATGTCAAACGAAACTGTCAGTGTATTTAATGTATTTAAACGTCATACTCTTCTGTCCGTTTATTCTGATTTTCGTTTAATCGTCTGCACTTCATTACTTACATCATTATCAATTGTACTATCAGTCAGTTGAACTCGTAGCACTGTAACTTCGAAGTATTAAGCACCGGATAGCTAGCCCACAAAAATCTTTAAATATACAGTACACTGAGCTAAATTTGACAACCCAACGGTCAGAACAATAACTCACATAAATAGTCTTTATTGGTTGTTCCAGGAAAAGCATAAACATGCTATACGGTACATCAATAATTCGAAGACGATCACATCCACATCAATTACAATACTGAACCTTTATCACCTTAGGTTCGCCCGGTGGCGCAGTGGTCTAAGCGATGGCCTCTGATCATTCGTCCGAAAGGGGTCAGAGTTCGAATCCCGTGAGGCATGGATGTTGTGTTTGTCTTACGGCACTGGCTGTCTCCCTTCCCTGGAACCAGTTGCCCTAAATTACGGACGGGCGACTGCTTATAGCCCACTGAGTTGCTCACGGTGGTCGTTAAACCTCCAATAAAAAACAAAGAAACACAAACTTAGGTTCGACTTGTTTACATCCAACAACAACAAAGACGATCACATCCACATCAATTATAATACTGAATGAACCTATATCAACTTAAGTTCGACTTGGTTACATACAACAATAACAAAGACGATCACATCCATATCAATTGCAATACTGAATGAACCTTTATCAACTTAGGTTCGACTTGTTTACATCCAATAACAACAACAATTTGCGGCAACAACAACTCTACATATCATATATCACGATCAGAGTTGGAAATGGGTCATAACGTTTGGACCCGGAAGTCACATAATTGGACCCGACCCGGTTCTGCAACTGATCCGGACCCGACCCGGATCTGTAGCTGATCTCTATATACATATACACTGAAGTGCCATAAAAACTGGTACAGACGAGCTTATGCAAAATACATAGCAACGTCACCTATGCGCGTACTCGGTTGCGTCCACCAATGCATATATTATAAAGAGCTGTTTTCGGCATGAGAATGACAAGTAATAACGATTTAAGAGATTTTCAACACGGTGTCATAGTTGGCGCTCGTAAGATGGGCCATACTATTTCGGAGGTAGAAACGAAGTTCGGATTTTCACGGACGACCATTGCAAATTTGTACCGTGACTACAAGAATTTCGGCAAAACCTCCAACCTACGATACCAGTGTGGCCGTAAAAAGACATTGGGTGAACGTGACCATCGTCGGCTGTCAAGAATCGTTTAACGCGATAGGCGGGCAACACTCTCGCAGGTATCATCGGAATTCAATGCTGGAGCCTCAACAAGCATCAGCGTCCGGATTGTACAACGTACCCTGCACGATATGGGCTTTGGAAGCCGACGCTCAACTCGAGTCCCCTTGATGGGTGCACGCCACAGAGCTATGCGCCTCTCTTGGGCACGGCAACACCGCCTCTGGACACTTGATGATTGAAAACACGTAGCCTGGTCTGACGAGTCGCGTTTCCAACTGTATCGGGCAGATCACATCCACATCAATTACAATACTGAACCTTTATCCATTTAGGTTCGACTTATTTACATCCAACAATAACAAAGACGTTCACATCCACATCAATTACAACACTGAACCTTTATCAACTTAGGATAACACTTGATGACTGGAAACAAGTAGCCTGGTCTGACGAGTCGCGTTTCCAACCCTATCGGGCAGATGGAAGGATTCGTGTGTGGCGCAAACCCCATAAAGCCATGGAACCCGCCTGTCAACAGGGAACTGTACCGGCTGGTAGGGGATCTGTAATGGCATGGGGTGTGTTTAGCTGGACTTCACTGGGACTCCTGGTACGTTTACAAACGTCAGTGACAGGACAACGCTATGTGTGCATCCTTTCTGACGAGGTACACCCGTTCATGTCCTTCATTCATGCTGATGGGTTGGGCTTATTCCAACAGGACAATGTACCTCCACGCAAGTGTCGGGACGCCACATTTTGGTTAGAGGAGCATTCATATGAGTTTGGGGTGTTGCCATTTCCACCCAAATCCCCAGATCTGAACGTGATAGAACACATTTGGGATGCCTTGCAACGCGCTATCGAACACAGAAGTCCGAGACCTCGGAATACACCCGAATTGTGGAACGCTCTGCAGGAAGTATGGTGTGTGTTGCCTACAGCATATTTCCAGAAGCTAGTGGAGTCCATTCCCCGTCGTATTTCTGCAGTCCTGCGCTCCCGTGGGGGACCTACCAAGTGTTAGACTGGTGTACCAGTTTTTCTGGCACTTCAGTGTATATATCTTTCACCACGCACACGTTACGCACTCTAACATCAAGACTGTTGCGAACACCATTCGGCGAGGGAGAAAATATAACGTTAAGGTAGAAAATGCGTAAAGAGAATGAACTCAAATTTACATTGAGAAAGAAACTAAACATGAAAGTTAAACTAGAGTATACGTCATACGTTTATTTAATGAGCTCCGTAGCGTTTAATCAATATTTTTATCTTATTGTAAAGTACGATGCACTTTGAAAGACTTATATATTCTGAATTTTGACAAAAATTACGATAGGTACACCGAAGAGCCAAAAAATGTATGCAAATCGAAGCAACTGCAGGTAAACGACGGCACGTGTGAAGATCATGAAACGGTTTTAAGCTCTGTAATCAATGTTATACTGTTTTTTTAGACAGTAAGGACAGCGGATTTAAGCGAGTTTAACAAAGGCCAAATTGCAATGGTCAGACGATTGTGCCAGAGCACGTCCGAGACGGCAAGACTTGTGGGGTTCTCACGGGCTGCCGTAGTTTATAACTTCAAAAAGTGGTTTGTGGAGGGAAAACCGCAAACCGGTGGCAAGGTGTCGACCGAGGTAAACGAAGGCTAACCCTGTACGGTACGAGCCAACAGAAGGGATACTGTGGCGCAACTCGGTGATGATTTGAATGCTGGCACGGGGTGTCACAATGTACAGTACATCGAACCCAGCTGAAAATGGAGCTGCATGGACGCAGGTAGCGCTGAATGTCCACATTAACCTCGGTACACCGTCTAAAGTGCATAGAATGGGCACGCGAGCAACAAAACTGGACCTTGAACGATTTAAGGAAGGTCGTCTGGTGCGATGACTGTGTCCTTCGTTTTCTTGGGAAGTTTTGACACCAGGATGCATCATTGGGAGAAAACAAGACGGTAGATGAAGTGTAATGCTTTGGGCAATGTTCTACTGAGAAACCCTGAGTCCAGTCATTCATGTGCAGGAAACTATGACGTCTACACCTACCTAAACATCATTGCAGACGAGGTACATGCTGTCATGGCAACGGTTTTCCCTCTAGTAGTGCCTTCTTTCGGCAAGATAATGTAACAAGCCACACTCTAAACATGAAGAAAACTTCCAGGTATTGCCGTGGCCTCCAAATTTCCCAGACATAAATGCAATGGAGCAGCTGTGGTTTGTGTTGGCAATATTCTACTGGGAAAACCTGAGTCCAGTCATTAATGTGCAGGAAACTATGACGTCTACATCTACCTAAACATCATTGCAGACGAGGTACATGATGTCATGCCAACGGTTTTCCCTCTAGTAGTGCCATCTTTCGGCAATATAATGTAACAAGCCACACTCTAAACATGAAGAAAACTTCCAGGTATTGCCGTGGCCTCCAAATTTCCCAGACATAAATGCAATGGAGCATCTGTGGTTTGTGTTGGCAATATTCTACTGGGAAAACCTGAGTCCAGTCATTAATGTGCAGGAAACTATGACGTCTACACCTACCTAAACATCATTGCAGACGAGGTACATGCTGTCATGGCAACGGTTTTCCCTCTAGTAGTGCCTTCTTTCGGCAAGATAATGTAACAAGCCACACTCTAAACATGAAGAAAACTTCCAGGTATTGCCGTGGCCTCCAAATTTCCCAGACATAAATGCAATGGAGCATCTGTGGTTTGTGTTGGCAATATTCTACTGGGAAAACCTGAGTCCAGTCATTAATGTGCAGGAAACTATGACGTCTACACCTACCTAAACATCATTGCAGACGAGGTACATGCTGTCATGGCAACGGTTTTCCCTCTAGTAGTGCCTTCTTTCGGCAAGATAATGTAACAAGCCACACTCTAAACATGAAGAAAACTTCCAGGTATTGCCGTGGCCTCCAAATTTCCTAGACATAAATGCAATGGAGCATCTGTGGTTTGTGTTGGCAATATTCTACTGGGAAAACCTGAGTCCAGTCATTAATTTGCAGGAAACTATGACGTCTACACCTACCTAAACAACATTGCAGACGAGTTACATGCTGTCATGGCAACGGTTTTTCCTCTAGTAGTGCCTTCTTTCGGCAAGATAATGTAACAAGCCACACTCTAAACATGAAGAAAACTTCCAGGTATTGCCGTGGCCTCCAAATTTCCCAGACATAAATGCAATGGAGCATCTGTGGTTTGTGTTGGCAATATTCTACTGGGAAAACCTGAGTCCAGTCATTAATGTGCAGGAAGCTATGACGTTTGCCACCTACCTAAACATCATTGCAGACGAGGTACATGCTTTCATGGCAACGGTTTTCCCTCTAGTAGTGCGTTCCTTCAGCAGGATAATGCAACATACCACACTGCCCGGACTCTTCGAAATTAGTTCTCGAAAAATGAAGGAAACATCCAGGTATTGCCGTGGCCTCCACATTCCCCAGACATCAATACAATTGGGCATCTGTGGTTAGTGTTGGAACAGCAGATCCGATCTGCTGCAGCTCAAAAACGCAACTATAAGAGTTAAAGGATGTGCTGGTAAAGTGTTGGTACCATGTACAATAAGACACATGTAGAAATCTTATATCGTCTGTTCCTCGCCAGGTAAGAGCTGTTTTGGTAGCACGTAGATGATCGACATCGTAATGGGCAAATGGTCATAAAGTTTTGGCTCTTCGGTGTATAGTGTCTTATAAAAATCATAATCAAGTCTAAAAAAATTTGATGAACCTGTTTTGACAAATACTTTCTCACTAACGCAAAGTTAAAGAACAGTGTAATTGAAATTAAGTTACTTAGTAAGTTAAATAAATCGAAGTTTGGGATATCAGCTTCGGTTAAAAATAGTATCGATAAAATTCAGTCTTCTTAAATAATTTCTTAGACTAAGACGATTTTCTGGAGAAATGTTACTTATATTTTTTTTATTCTAGACTATGAACACTATGCAAAATAATAATATAAAGTCACAGTATCTTCATATGAAATACACCTCCCCCCCCCACACACACACACAACGGTATACGATATAGGAATTTTGAAAAGATAGAAACACATGCTTTTAGAATAGTCATCCCTTGATATATCGCCAGAGTTTGTTACATTACATTTTGGCATTACATCAAATTTGCAAATTGTTTTTAAGTAATCAAAATTTTGTTAATTATGGTTCACAGGAATTCATAATTCACATTAAATTGAAACCATGTCAATCAGAAAAAAATGTAGTTACATGTTGTGTACTTAGTTTGAAATGTAATTCGAAGTGTCCCTTTGTATCTCGGGAGCTTCTGCCATACATAAGCAGAAATTTCCTGTGGATAGTAAGAAGACAAGGTTAATATTTTAACTGTAAAAAAATGAATAAAAATTCAGGTTAGGTTGCTAACACTTTATCAAGTGAAAAGTAACAGCATTATACAAAATCATTTTGTATACCTTAGTTTCTTTTAAAAACCTTGTCTATTTTCATTTCTGTTTTAGGTTTCAGTCGAATTATTTTTAGAGCACAAAATAATTTCACAGGTGCGTTTGAAATATTGTCATCCAACCGGTTTTCTTCAAAGAATCTTCTTAATGTTAAAAGACACTGATTCGCATTTTGATTGAAGAAGTGTCTTGAACATTAAGATTTGCTTAATTGAAGGTTTAACGACCACCGTGAGCAACTCAATGGGCTATAAGCAGTCGCCCATCCCTAATTTAGGGCCAATGGTTCCAAGAAAGGGGAGAGCCAGGGCCGTAAGACAAATACAACATTCATGCCTCACCGGGATTCGAACCCGGACCCTTTCTCAGACGAATGGTCATACGCCAGCGCTCAGACCACTGCGCCACCAGTTCGGCTTGGCGCAATTGAATCACAATCCGAAATATCGGGAAGGGAATTCTAACACAGCTTGCAAGTAGCAATACATCGAGTATGTTTAGACGATTGGCGCAGTAATATACATTAGCGGGGTGGCGGATGCCAAGGGTGTGACGGTATATCAAGGGACCAAGGGATGTTTTATATATAGTATGTCTGTTCAGACCCAAGAGCTTGCGTTTTGCAAAGGTGGCGGTATATTGAATGTTGACTGTATATCCTTCTACTAGATTCAGCAAAATAAACAAGTTAGTAAAATCATGCAATGCTTTGATTATGATACGCTTTCTAATATTCTAGAGATCATTACTCAAGTTATGAGGATGATGGCTGTGGAATAACTCTCGCCCCCGTGTCCTGACCATCGATCCCATTTCGATGATATTCAACAGAACCGGTTAAGCATACTTCCGGAACAATATGATAAAGTTTTGTCTCAATCGAAATATTTTTAGTCAAGTTATGACGCATAAGGGCAATGGAATGGATCCCGCTCCTATGTCCTGACGTTTGGCCCCATCTCGCTCATTTTCAACAGGGTTCTTTCCCAGGTGGCTCCCTACCACATACCGAAATTTCATCGAAATCGAACCACGTTTAGTCAAATTATGACGCATAAAGGCAATAGAATAGAATTGATCCCTCTCCTATGTTCTGACCTTTGACCCCATTTCGTCCATTTTCAATAGGGTTCGTCTCCAGGTGGTCTACTACCACATACTAAAATTTCATCGAAATCGAACCATTTTTACGTAAGTTAGAACTCATAAGGAAAGTGGAATGGATCCCTCTCCTATGTCCTGACCTTTGACCCTATTTCGCCCATTTTCAACAGGGTTCGTCCCCAGTTAGTCCCCTACCACATACTAAAATTTCATCGAAATAAACCAATTTTTACGCCAGTTATCGTGCGGACAGGCATACAGATGGACAGAAGGACGGACAGACAGACAGACGGACAGACAGACAGACAGACAGACAGACAGACAGACAGGCAGGCAGACGTACAAAGCTGGAGAATATACTATGGTTGGAAAGCGCAAAAAACTGCAAAACCTGTGGCTATGATATATTGTGGGTTTTATATATAGCTTTCAGTTTTAAAGGCGAATATCACAAACCAATATATATATATATACATCGGCCGTTCCATAAAAACTGAGAGTAACATTCCACAAAATGAAGAAATATAGGTACACCAAAATATATGTCATTCTTTCTCAAAGTATCTTCTCTCGAATGATATGCAAGCCCCATCGTTCAATCCACTTTTAAAAGCACGTGGTGAAGACATTTTGTGGAAGATGCCCTGCACAGCTTGAATAATGTCAGCATCTGTGTTGACTGTTGCGCCATGGAACTTCTCCTTCATTGTTGCTAACAACAGAAATCGAACGGGGCGAGATCAGGACTGTAAGCAGGCTGTGGCATGATTTCAATACTGCATTGCGTAAGAAACTGTTGTACGCAAGCAGCCACATGCACGTGTGGACGGGCGTTATCATGGAGTAGGGTCCGCGTGCCCACCAGTTCTGGTCGCTCAATCGATTAATCGATATGTCGTCGCAGACGCTTCAAGACTGAAATGTGATACTCAGCTGTGACAGTAATTTGTAGAGGAGCGGCAAGCTGGTAGACTACACCTTTATGATCAAAGAAAATTATCATCATCACCTTCGCAGCTGATTTGGTTTGGCGGACTTTTTTCTGGAAGAGGCTAGCCTGTGTGTTTCCATACACTCTTTGCACGCTTCGTGAGGTGGTCGAAATAGTGGACCCACATTTCATCGGCAGTTGTGACTGCGTTTAGAAAGTTTGGATCATTTGCAATCATTTGTTTCCACTCATGACATACCTGAACTCTAGCTAACAATTGTTCTCTCGTCAGGTGATGTAGTACACATCTGGAACACACACGGTGTAGCAGTAATTTGTCACGAGAATACGGAATGCCGATGTTTTTAAAATATTAGTTGACCCCTATATATCTTCACACGTCATTCGTCGATCTTCTTGCAGGATATCCCAAACAGTGCTAACAATACGCTCCGTAACAACACTTTGAGGTCGACCAGTCATAGGAGTGAGTTCTGCCGACAAATGCCCATTTTTGAAATTATGGTGCTATCTAATTTTTGAATTCATGATGCTATCTAAAAATCGTTGACTTACCCAAACATTTACATTTGTAAGATTTTTTTTCATTAAATCAACTGTTCCTGGAGCCGATTTACCCAAACGATAGCAAAATTTTATCGCACAACACATTTCACTTCTTAACTCTGAATCTCTCCTCCATAGCTGCATCGCTAAATGCAGACGTACCTTAAACAACTGCGTAAAAAATAACCACGCAGACGGCAAACTGAATTAAAGGAGTATCCCATAGATACTTCTTTAATTCAGTTTGCCGTCTGCGTGGCTATTTTTCCCCTTCGTACTGTTGCCAACTCAAAAAAAGATTACTCTCAGTTTTTATGGAACGGCTTTTGTATATACAGTACATTATACATGTATTAACCACTATCTTTCAACCTTGCTTAAGAGAGGAATAAAATATATTTTGCCTTTTAACAGCCAGGAAGCGTCTACTCAAAATCTCCACCCGATAGAGATTGCATTGATGCGGATTTGTATGTTGTGAAAATCATTCACGGACAACGGATTTGAATGTAACCAAAAGTTTTGCGGCTTTTGCCACTTTGTACGTACACTCCGAGCCCAGGTGTTGAAGAAGATGCATCTACTTCCCCTACATTAAGCCCAGGTCTCCGGTGCTTATGGCTTTTAACCTATGATCTCCTGGAGAGATCTGCTGCCGTTTGGAGGGGAACGGATAGAACACTTTTCACATCCCATTAACACTTCGCATATACGCAAAAGGAAAATCCATAAGCAAATCGTACTTTTTTGCTGCTCTTCAGTAGCTCAAGGTAGATGGATACCCAGAAAGTTTAAGTGAAGTATTCCATTCCCAATTACCATTTGCTAACAAAAATGTTTTGAAATTAATAAATAACACCTTCACAATAACTGTCTCCAAATTTAGTGGGATTCACCATGCTTTAAACGCTTGTTCTTCTGTAACGTTAAATATGCTTCTTCAAAACAATTAACAGCATTTCATTGTCTAAAGGTTTAATACATCGTATCTTATTCAACACTTGATTAGTAAAGTCGTACTGTTATAAAGCTTACTATCCAGTACTTGTTTTATCTATTCATGCTATTGTAGATTTTGAAACCTTGTCCGGCTCCTAGTATACAGTGAAGTAGCAAATTATTAGGAATTTTCTTTTCTTTTTTCTTTTTCTTTTCGCTCTTTTTTTTTTTTTTTTTTTTTTTTTAGCAATAAGAAATTTTAAATATCGTCGCAACAATTATTTTAGTGAGAGAATGTTTAAAGGTTTTTCTGTTCAATTAGCATTCTCTCCGTATGTCTTCGTTCTGTATCTTCTTCATTATCCAATCCTTTTCTGTTTCTATCTTCAACCTTGCTTTTCCTCTTTAATCGTCCTCACCCCTCCCCCATCTTTCTTTAGTCTTCTTTTATGTCTTCATTCTGCCTTTTCTTCAACCATTTTTTCCATGTTGTCCTTTTCTAATTTCAACTTTTTTTTTGTCTTTATATTTTATCTTTTCCATTCAAAAGCTGCTTCACGCATTACTATTCTTCCTGCTCTTTCTGTCCAAAGCCTATGTCTCTCCCTTCAGCGATTTTTTTTTTCATCTTTATTTCTCTTTCTCTTTAACGCGTTATCTCTACATCTCTTATTTTCTCTTAACGTTTTCTCTCTTTGTTTTCAACGTTTTTCCCTTTCTCTGTCTTTTCCCCATTTCTTCCTTTTCTTTCTTGTTGTTTCTTATACCTTTTCCTCTTCTTTTTTATGTAACCCAAATCTCTCTCTCTCTTTCTCTCTCTCTCTTCCACACACTGTCACTCTTCAGTCCCTTACTTTTTCTTTAATCCAATTCTTTGCCTATCTTCAATCCTTTTCTCTTTCTCTGTATCTGTTTCTCCCTCGGTTTCTTCAACTCCCAAATCTCTTTCTTTTCTGCCTCTATGTTTTGTTCTCTGTATCTCTCTTCTCTCTCCTTCTTGCTTTCCCTTTCCTTTCATTCTCTTTATCTCACCTCCGTCTCTCATTCCAATTACCATTTCTCTTTCTTCAGCCGTTTTCTGTCACGTAATTTTTATCCCTTTTTATCATCTGCTGTTTATTCTATTGCACTCTTTCCTTTTTCCTCTGCTTAACCCTTGACTTTGCTCTCACCCCCTTTCTCTTTTTCTTTCACTTTTGTTTTTACTTTTTGCCACCTTCTTGATTTCCCTCTTCTACTTTCGTCCCTGCTATTTTATTAACACACTCTCACTTTCTCGTAAATAGCATATTTCCTTTAACCACAGGAAACTAACAAAAGTGTTTTGGACACCATACAGTAAGTGAGCTAAATGTCATTTCAACATTATTCTGCATGCGTGTGTAGTACCCAAAACACTTTTGCTAGTTTCCTGTTATTCGATATACAACTATAAGTAGACTACAACCTTAATTCTTACTTTGGTATTCCGCGTAGCACGCATCTCTTGGATGCTCTTGGGGAAACGTGACTTTAATGGTACTGAAGCTTGTCAGTTCTATACAACGGGAAAAAATAATAATGATAAACAATATATGCGTGCATTTTTGTGTCTGTGCGTTATGTAAGAACCATTTTCTTCTACTCTCGGTAATTGCATCTGCTCTTTCATATATTATGGGACAAAAAAAACTTTCCCCCAGTTCGCTTAATATGCCGATAGGTGCAGCTTCGTGATCGTGAAACAATAGTAAGTTTTCGGCGTAAGCGAGACACGAAGCAGTAGAAACGTTCCCAAGGAAAACTGTCTTCATGTCGTTATTCATGAGCATCAATTTAGGCACCGCTTCTGCATGGTGTGCTCAGTTTTCTAGACGACAGCGCATACTGATTTGTAAGTCTCTAATGAAGTCTTCAATCATAAAAATTTCATGCTAAAAATATCAATAAGAATAACAAGTTAGTAAAATCATGCAATGCATTGATTATGATACGCTTTCCAACATACTAGAAATCATTACTCAAGTTATTACTCAAGTTATGAGGAAAATGGCTATGGAATAAATCTCGCTCCTGTGCCCTGACCTTTGATCCCATTTCGATAATATTCAACATGACTGGTTCAGTATACCTCCGAAATAACATGATAAAGTTTTGTCGCAATGGAAGCAATTTTACATAAGTTATTATGCATACGGGCTATAGAATAGATTCCACTTCTGTGTACCTTTGACCCCATTTCGCCCATTTTCAATAGGATTCGTCCCCAGGCAGGTCCCTACAACATACTAGCATTTCATCCAAATCGAAACATTTTTACGTAAGTTAAGATGCATAATGGCAATGGAAGTGATTCCGCTCCTATGTCCTGACCTCTGACCCCCATTTCGCCAATTTTCAATAGGGTTTGTCCCCAGGTGGTCCACTACCACATACTAAAATTTAAACGAAATCGAACCTTTTTTACGTTAGTTATGACGCATAAGAGCAGTGGAATGGATCCCGCTCCTATGTCCTGACCTTTGACCCCTTTTCGTTCGCTTTCAATAGGGTTAGTTCCCAGGTGTTCCCCTACCACATACTAAAATTTCATCGAAATCGAACCATTTTTACGCACGTTAGGACGCATAAGGGCAATGGAATGCATCCCGCTCTTATGTCCTGACCTTTGACCCCGATTCACCCATTTTAAATAGGGTTTGTTCCCAGGCGGTCACCTACCATATAGTAAAATTTAATTGAAATCGAACCATATTTACGCAAGTTGTGACACATAAGTGCAATGGAATGGATCCCGCTCCTACGTCGTGACCTTTGACCCTATTTGTCCCATTTTCAATAGGGTTCATCCCCAGGTGGTCCCCTACCACATACTAAAATTTCATCGAAATCGAACCATTTTTACTCCACTTATCGTACGGGCGGACAAAGCTGGAGCATATACGCTTCTTCAGTTCAACACAATTTTATTAACAAGGTTGGGTTCAGGAGGCGAATATGGACGTCCTGATACATATATTGTACGGTAAAATATACAAACTCTAAAATTCTATGTACATTATATACAGCACGATGTATTGATTCACAAAGGAGCCTCGTGGTAAGAGGTACAGGCATTTTGCACAAGAACAATAAGAGAGATTGTCGAAATATTTCGTCTCGAAGCATAAGTATATTATAGTGCTGACAAATAACAGAACGAGAATATTATAATGAAGCACTGTACAAAAGGAGAACTGTAGATGACAAAGTAGACAATGTGAAACCTAAGGCAAACGGAATTACGATGTCTTAGTACTGGTAGAAAAAATGATAATCAAAGAGAAAAAAACAAGTAAGACTATATACATTTGTACAGTATGGTGTATATTATATTCACATTTGTTAGAAGATATAAGCTTTATGTTGAAGTTTGATTCCGAAATCCAATGGTGAGCATGCACGTTGAACTGAAGTTCAACAGAGCTAGGAACAACGAGGTTATAAATTACCGACAGTCAGTTCAAACGTCGCTGGCATGCCGGCGAACCAGGAAGCTGCAGGAGACCAGGTGGAATGGAAAAGGGGTTCTCTCTGTTGGGCAACGGCTACAAGGTTCTCTAGACGAAGTCTTGAGAGGAGACGCTCCCGATAGTGGCACAGTAGTTCCACAGAAGCTTGGGGGATGGTATAAGGAGATGAGATATCTCGGCAGCGTTGATGAAATACGTAGATGACGTGTTTCACCAGGATGAAAATATATGAGCAGATGGGTGGAAGCTTGACTGGCGGAGAGACCTTCAGGAGGAGTGTCTTATAGGCATCGAAAGGAAGATCAGTTGTAGCTGAAGTTGAGCAATGGAAAATGCAAGATGGAGTAGTGGAAGGAGAATGACACAATGTAGATAAACGTGAGAGACATCAGCTACTTGAGCACAGAAGGGGCAAAGAGGTGAGTCAAGAATGGTCATGCGGTGGAGGATGGATGGAACGGGAAGACGGCGGTGGATAAAAAGCCAGTGAGTGTTTATTTCAAGAGGAGCTGAAAGAGGAGAAAGGGTGGCAGACCAGACAACGATGAGAGAGGATTGGGAGACATCAGTGATGTGAAGGGGAGAAGGAGAGTGGGATTTTAAAAGTAACCGATAGAGAACTGAGGTTGAAAGAGAGGAGAGTAGAAGTGTAGATCTGCCGACTGAAAGAAAGAAAGGAAGGGGAGGGAGGCGGAAGGAACAAAGGTCAGGCCGGTGGTGGTTGCGAGATGAGGGAACTTAGCAATGATGGTAGAGAGTAGGGAGTCATAGACAGAGCGAGAGGAGGGTGAAAGTAGAACGGTGGGGGGAGGCTGGCGTAGGGTCGCCAGGACAGATCTGAGGTTACAAGGTCCTTGACGGTTACAACTCCGACTCGGAGCCAAGAATGATAGGCGAAGCATGAAAGATGAGGGGGTGAAGAAGAGAGGAGAAGAACAGGGGTTCGGCAAGGAGTTCAGTGGTGGGATCTGGTGGGGATCGAGTGAGCGGGAGAGAGCGGAGAAAGGTAAGAGTCTCCCGTAAGGCAGGAGGAAGGCGAGAGTGAGTGGTAGTACGGAGGTCCATTAGAATGAAGAAGTGAAAGTGAAATTAATGTTGCTCGAAGAGGTGATGACATTCCTTGCGGTAACGGCGTCGGCAACAGGTGAGGTATGAAGACGGAGGAAAGAAGTAATCCGGAGAGCTTGATAGTACAGTCGTGTATCAATTAGGCCAATGCCACCTTGGTCAGGAGGAAGGCTGAGCTTGGGGGCACTGAGCCAGTGGTGTCCGGTCCAGATAACTGAGGTGAAGCAGCGAGTGATATCATTGAGACGAAGAAGTGGGGATTTAGTAGCAAGCCAGGAATGTGTGCACATGGAGAGAAGATAGGTTTGCGCAAGACGTGCACGTTGAAAATATGAGGTGCAGAACTGCGCTTTTCGCCAAAACGCAGTTGACCGATGAAGACGTGGCTGGATGGTATTCCACGTTGTGCTGGAGGCTTCACCTGGGACGCCAAGATGTACGCCAAGGAAACGTTGAGAGGCTGAAGACCAGTGCGCTCCCCATGGGGAATCCAAGCGGTCAACCCATGAGCCGCACCACAGGCCTGTGCTTTTGGTTGTATTAATCGCAGCTCCGGAGCAGGAGGCGTAATCGGCGAAAAGACTTTGGAGCAAAGAGAACTGTGAATCCAGGCGTATACAGAAGGTAACGTCGTCTGCATACGCCACGGAAGTGGTGACATGGTGTCTCGTGCGGGCGATGAGTGCGGCAGGGTGGCTTGAAAGGAGCGTTGAACGGAGCGGAGAAAAGGTTCTAAGGCTATAGCGAAAAGTTGACCGGAGAGTGGGCAGCCTTGCCTCACTCCACGGCGGAAGAGGATTGGTGCTGTAAGAAAGGTGGGCAACTTGACCTGGAAACTGGCGTCCTGGTAGAGGGAGGTGAGGAGAGAAATAAACGGAGATGGAATTCCAAATCGGAGAAGTGTGGCGGAGAGATAAGTGTAGGAGATATTATCGAAGGCGGACTGTTGGTCTAAAGAGAGGAGGGTGAGAGGTTCAGAGCGGGAGCGCGCAAGGTGAATTAGATCAGTCAGGAGATGGATGTTGTGAGATAGGGAACGGCCGGGAACTGTGTAAGTCTGGTTAGGGGAGAGGATGTAAGTGAGGATGGGATTTAGTCGTTGTGAAAGAAGCTTGGTATAAAGTTTGTAGTCGAGATTCAGTAGGGAAATTGGGCGCCAGTTCACCAAGTCAAGGAGATCACCTTTCTTGGGGAAAAGGACAACGTATGCATTTGTGAATCCCCTCGGGAGAGGAGAAAAAGTAAAGGCAGCAGAGAAAGCGGATAGGAGAAACGAAAGAAGAAGAGGCAGAAAAGTTTTATAAAAGCTAAAGGTTAGGCCGTCCGGACCCGGAGCGGCACTAGAATTCACAGAAAAGAATGTAATGTTTAGTTCAGAGGGCGTGGGGGAAAGGAGAAGAGAAGAAGCGAGATGGGGGGAAACCTGAGGGGTAGATTAGAAAGGAGAGAATCTATTGCTGCAGAGGATGGTTGAGGAGGTTCACTGAACTTCATGGAAAAGTACTGATGGACATGGGAACAAAGCGCAATCGGCTCATCTGATACCTCTCCAGAAGAAAGGCGTAGATGATGAAGTATGGACGAAGCTCGTCGGGTGTTTTCCACCGACATCAGGAACTCATAGTTGTGTGCATCCGGCGTCAGGTGTTGCAAACGAAGTCGGCGGAGAGCTTGTTGCGCCAGAGGAGTGAGAAGAGATCGAAGCTCTTCTTGAAAGGAGGAGAAGAGAGGATCACTGAGACTGAGCATGGATAGCATTGAACGAACATAGTCTAGGCGCATGTTCTGGAGTGTCTTTGATTGGAAAGAGTAGTTTCGGACATGCAGAACGAGCTGTTGCTTGATCTCCAACCAAGAATTTAATCCGCAGAGTGCAGATTGAAGCTGTGGTCGTCTGTCAATCAGGAATGACCGGACCGAAGAGCAGAATGCCGGGTCGGAGAGAAGTGCATCATCAAATGTCCACGGGCGTATTATCCTGGGTTTGAATGGTGCAGTATGGACTATGATGGCAATGGCGCAATGGTCAGATGAGGTCGTGGGATGCACACTTGATTCTGTCACGGCAAGAAGTAGAGTACTGGTGGCATAAAACCTGTCAATGCGGGCTAAGAAAGGATTTTGCGCATGAGAGGAGCGCCAAGTGTAATTAGTCGACCATGGATGAATATGCCGATGTACATCATGAAGAGCGTTGTTAGTGACAACTGTCTGGAGCAGGTTCGCCAGGGCATGGCGGCGCTCTCTATTTTTAGAAGACCTACCCAGATGGGGATCCAGGGTACAGTTAAAATCCCCACCAACGAGAACATGGTCTGACGGTGGGATACGGTCGAGTGCTCTGCGAAGACGCGTGAAGAGAATTGATAAATGAGTTGTAGTGCTTGGAATATAGATATTGAATAAATGGTATCTGGAAGACGCGATGGTAAAGGATGCATGCTGTAAGAAATCTCGACAAATATTTCGCACAGAGAGGGATGTGATAATAGAATTGAGAGCATGACTAATGCCGATGGCAAGACCGCTATGAGATGTTAGTCCATAGGCGTGATGAAACACAAAGTTCCACTGGCGCCATCGAGAATAGACGGTAGTTGGTTTGCAATTTGTCTCTTGAAGGAGGAGAATATCAGCCCCCAACGGGTTGAGGTCTTCATATGTCAGAGAGTTCCTGAGGGGGAAGCGAATCCCCTGCAATTAAGTGACACGATCTTGAATTATGGGGTTCCTTGCCTCTAGCTGAAGATCTTTCAGAGCTGGAGGAAAAGACTTGAGACGATTATAGAAGATTTGTGCCCACGGATGGGTGGGAACATTCTGGCGGCAGAAATGCGACACATTGAAGATCTGCTCCGGCACAAGTTGGCGAAGCGATGGATTCTTGACTGCTAAGGCACGTGCTGTTGCGTAGCTTGTCGGATTTGTTAAGTATGTATGGAGATCAATGTATGAGAGTGGTACGGGAGGTATATTGGCTGTCTGGAGAAATGCAGCGAACTCTTCGACCGTGGGAAAGGAGACTTCGGCTGGCGAGGTGTGTCGAGGAGAACTGTTGGAGAGGGAGGTTGAAAGAGGTGAAGTAGAGTTTTGCTTTTTCGCTACTTGCCTGCTGCGGCCAGAGCCGCGGCGCTTCAGTAGAGGCTCGGTCGTCTCATCCTCACACTGCGTCTCTGGACCAACGGACTCCACTTCAGCTGTTTCGGAGGTTCCAGTGGTAATAGCTGGTTGTGAACCTTCTGAAAGGGACTCAGTGGTGGAGCGACGACGTTGCGGGAGTGAGGAGGCAATTGTAGGTTAGTCCTCTAGTGAAAAAGAGTAAGCGGCTGTGGGAGCGTTGCGTTGACCAACGTCTGTAAGCGAACTTTTTTCATCATATCTTGGCTCTGAGGCCTGCTGTGTTGAAGTAGATGGTGTGGTACGCTTCGAGGTAGGAACAGTACCTGTAGGACCGCCAGTCGGAGTCGGTGGAACTTGATGATGGTTTTCGCCATGACAAAGCGTGCAGTGCAAGGAGGTAATGACGTCGATTCTCCGACGTTGCTGGCCACACCATACGGTTAGGATCTTCGGACACGCAAGCAGATGATCGTCAGACGGAAATATGACACGGGCACTTCGACGAAACCCTGCAATGGATTTGTCATCGGGATCTCTGGGCGCAGCCGAAAAGGTCGTTATTGGTCCAACCACTCGGCCAAATTTGCTGAGTAAAGTGCATAGAGCGACATCTGAGACTTCAGGTGGGACTGGGTGGAAAGTGACCTGGATAGGTCGCTGTGCCACAGGTTCAGCCAGAAGATGCACATCTTTGATGGATAAGCCATCAGTCATCACAAGGTCTGCATGTTCTTTACGGGCAAAATACACTAATACGGCCCGTGGCTTTCGAGCCATATGAGTGATATAAGCTCCTGTAGGAAGCATCTTCTTTAGAGCAATACTATATTCCTTGAGTTTTGTGTCTGGTAATGCATCAAAACAGACACCGAAATCCATTGTGGAGAAAAATTGTTTCCCGGCTGGGGAATCCTCTGGGATATCAATGGTGGCAGAACTACCCTCAACACTGACGTAAGAGTCAGGAAAAACGGGAGCAATAAACTTGGAAGGAACTCTCGCTCCGGAGGTCACTTTGGAGTAAGTGAGAGACGTAGAGTTGGCAGCGGAAGGATGCGACACAGTGCTGATTGCTGGTAGCGGCTTGGTAAACTGAGTTGAGCCAGTTGAAGGCAACGCAACTGCGCAATCGGTCACATCCATAGCTTCGGCTAATGAACCAGGGACGTGCGTCAAGGTGACGTCACTCTTCTGGGCAGGGATATCAGCTTGAGCCTTTGCAGAGGAATCGCGCTTCACATCTTGTATGCGTATGACGTCTCTGACGTGGATAAATGCTGATTGGTCTCCTGAGAGTGAGGAGGAGGAGGAGGTTGAATGAGCATCACTGATGTGGGCGTGGACATCACCCTTCTCAGTGCCCGCCATTGTAAATGGCGAGGATTAACTTAAGGATCGATCAGCTCGGTCGAAAATAATAAAACGCTGAATGCAAACAAAATATGCAACTCACCGACTTGGGAACTGAGCTAAAAGAATGTACAGATCTTCTTCTTGAAGGGGAACACAAAAATAGGAACAAACACTCACTATATACTTCCAAATCTGGGCACAAACACAGAGCTCGAAAGGAACGTGACTATATCGGTTATACGCTTCTTCAACCTACGGTTGGAAAGCGTAAAGAAGGCAAATGTCTAAGCATGTAGAAAACCAACCCAAAACGTACAATTAGAATTTTACTACTAAAAAGACATATTAGGTAAAAACAAGATCTTTCGCAAGAGGCGCCCTGTGCGTCATCAGGTTAAAAGAACTGGCGCTAAGAGAACACACACACTTAATATATAAGTTATAGGTAATCCCGAAGGCAACTGCGATCCTGGTGAGTGAAATGATATCCGCGTCATAACTCGGTTACAGCGAGAAACAAAGCTTAGAAAGAAAATAACACTTAATAGATGACCAATACATACTCACCGAAGTGATAAGTAAGCCCAAGGTCCGTTATCAACCCCCGCAATAGGGTACTTCGCACGACACAAGAAGTTAAATAAGCGAATCCATGGTGCATGTACATGTGCAGGTAAGCCATCATTACAGCATACGTCCTTAAAAACGTCAATGTACAAACTTTCGGCGAAGAGAGTCATGTACCTACCTCTGGTCTGTGAACTTCTGAATCAGTTCGTCCATAAACACAATACAATATCAAATAAAAAATTTAGAGCCCAAAGAAAAACCACATTTGGTGTCATAAAATACCAATTTTAATTGTTCAGAAAAATAATTTGTCTACGGTTTAATTCACTGAATAAGTCCGACTTGCCTGAGTGAGAATGCAAAACAATATTTTTGGCACGTCTTTTGTAAAAAAGATCGTGCTTATGTTATCGATTTGTCCGTCTGTCTGTGGACACCGTATCTCTGCAACCATTAGCCCGATTTGAAAAATTATTTTTGATTTCGAAGCTTGAAATATGCGTATAATGATCTTTCATTTCGTTTTCTGTTGGATTTTTTTTTACGATGTATAATTTCGCCGCTAGAGGGCGTTAATGTAGATGATATCGAATTCAAAACACATTTATTCCATATATTTGCTTTTAAACATCCGACTGAAAAAATTCTTTTACCTTTCGATTCCATTTATGTCGAAGAATACTTTAGGAATAGTCACTTTTTCAAATAACGCATAGATTTTCCGCTAGGGAGCGTAAAAGTAAATGGCTTTTCCCGCTATATCTCTACTTCTAAAACTACAATTTGAAAATTTTTTTCTTCAGCACATTCAGCTCCTGATGGGAAATATTTTGCATATAATTTCCAACTTTTGGTAAAGAATGGTTTGGCCACCAGGGGGCGTAAGCGTTCATTTCTGCTTCTGATGTATTTACAGCAAAAACTGAGCTTTAAAAATCTCGACTGAAAAAAGATCTTTTGCGACCGATACTACTCACGTCGATAAGAGTTTTCGGAATATTTTCTTTCTCAAATAATGCATGATTTCTCCGCCAGGTGGCGTAGATGTATATCTTATTTTTGTCAATACCTCTACTTTTAAGAGTCCTATTTGAAAAATTCCTTCTTTGTTGGATAGCGTTTCCGGGGCGAAATGTTCTTCATACAGTTTAAAAATTTTCAAATAATGCGTTGACTTTCTGCTAACGGGTGTAAAGGTAAAATTCGTTTCCCCCCGATATTTCTGCTTCTAAAACTCCGATTTAAAAAAATCTTCCTGTATCACACACAGCTCGATAGGAAATATTTTTCATATAGTTTCTAATACCTGGTAATGAATGGTTTGGCCATCAGGGGGCATAAGTGTTAATTTCTGCTTCTGATGTATTTGAGGCAAAATCTGTGGTCCTTAAAACTCGACTGAAAAAAATGGTTTCCTGTAACGATACCGCTCGCATCGAAAAGCTTTTGAGAACACTTTCTTCTTAAAATAATGCATGTTTTTCCCACCAGGGGCGTAGATGTATATCTTATATTTGTCGATATCTCTGCTTCTAAGTGTCCGATTTGAAACATTCTTTCTTTGTTGTAGAGCGTTTCCTCTGCGAAATGTTTCTCATATATTTTCAAACTTTTGTTAACGCGCAAGTCTGCAACCGGAGGGCAAAAGTTTGCGATTCCGTTTACAGCAATGTCTGCGGGATTAAAAGCCCGATTGAAAAACTTCTTCCTTCAGTCAGATATTATTGTTTTCCATACCGGTTACATTGACTTTGAATAGCTTTGACAAATTTAATTCGCGTCAGAGCAGATTCAAAAGACGTGCTCATAACACCAAAAAATTCGTTGTCATCTTTCTGGTTTGTTCATTTGTTTCAAAGTTTAGCGACCACCCTGAACAACTTATAACGAAGTAAATTTCTCCGTCATTTCGTCCACGCCGGGGCTCGAACCCGGGTCCCCTCATTCCGGAATAAGTCACTCTACCAATTGAGCTACGCGGACGTTCGTTCTGACTGCTATCTGCCTTTATGTCACGTGCGTCCTGCTTGGCAGGCACGTCACAAACTCCAAGTGCTGTAAGCAGGTGCCCGTCTCTAATTTAGAGCCTTGGTTCCAGAGAGGGGACGAAGCCAGGGCCAACAGGCAAAGAAAACACCCATGCTTAATCCTAAAGCCTGCTTGAGCCTACCACGGAGACAGGTATACCCTCCCCCCCCTCCCCGCCTTCAAACCACCGGGCCATCAGAGTGGCAAAAGTACAAGATTCGTTCCTATCACTGTAAAATTTAAAAAATCTCGAAAGTAAACTTTGTCATACAAAAGGCATGCGACGAGCAGTTCTACTCATAAATCATCATTATCAACCTTCCTATGAGTCCACTGCTGGATAAAGGTCTCCCCAAATCTCATCCTCAGTTCTCTGTTTTGAGAAATTCTCTTCCATGTCACTCCGGCATGCTTTCGAATTTCATTCACCCATCTCCTACTTGGTCTTCTGCCTCTTGGTATACAATCTACACCGGTGTCCAAAATTAAAGTGACAAACAAAAAATCACGAATAACGCAAAAATCCACATGTGGCGAAGTGGAATGCAACCCGCGTCTAAAAGTTAGTTTGATAGCTCATTTTCGAATAAAAGACGTATGAGACGCCATATTGCATTGCGTGGAGCAAGGAATCTATTTTGGTAGGTATGAGAAAGAGGAAGAGAGGCGTGTCAGCGAAGCATCCATCTTGTCCCGGGAACGGCACGTCCGAGTCCGAAAAGGGTGACATTTTTGGTGAGTTATGAGACCCCCGAAGTATGCATCCTGCAGAAAATGCACTGACGGGATTGGCTGATGACGAGTGAGCTGGGCGAAATCGCATTTCGAACCAGGAGCCCAGAAATTTGTCGGGCACTCTCTTGGTTTTGCTGCAAATGCAAGGATCTTGAAGTCAAATGCAAGGATCCTTGATGGGTGTGGTCTTCAGGCGAGCGGTAGTTAGGACAGAGCGGACGAGGTCATTCATGAAATATCTACGGATATAAGAGATACCATTTATGTACTGCAATGCAAGTGACACAGGGAGATTTCGGTAATTCTTTTTTAGCACGTCTTTTGTAAAAAAAATCGTGCTTCTGTTATCGGTTTGTCCGTCCGTCCGTCTGTACCCACGATATCTCTACAACTATTAATCCGATTTGAAAAATTCTTTTTGCATTGAGAAGCTTGAAATATGCAAATGATGATCCTCCATTTCGTTTTTTTTTTTTTACGATGTACAATTTCGCTGGTAGAGGGCGTAAATGCAGGTGATGTCGAATTCAAAAATACGTTTTATTCCACACATTTGCTTTTAAACATCCGATTGAATTTTTTTATCTTTCGATTCCATTCATATCGAAGAGTATTTTAGATATAGTTACTTTTTCAAATTACTCATAGATTTTCCGCTAGGAGGCGTAAAACTAAATTGCTTTTTCCTCGATAACTCTTCTTCTAAACCTCCGATTTGAAATTTTTTTCTTCAGCGGATACATCTCCTGACGGAAAATCTTTTGCATATAATTTCAAATTTTTGGTAAAGAATACTTTGGCCACCAGGGGGCGTAAGTGTTAATTTTTGCTTCTGATGTATTTGCCATGAAATCGGAGCTTCTAAAATATCGATTGAAAAAATTCTTTCGTGGACTGATGCCACTCACATCGATGAACCTTTTCGAAATATTTTCTTCTTTAAATATTACACAGTTTCTCCGCCAGGGGGCGTAGATGTACATCTTATTTTTGTCAATATCTCTACTTCTAGGAGTCCGATTTGAAAAATTCCTTCTTTGTTGTATAGTGTTTTCCGTGTGACATGTTTTTCATGTAATTTCAAAATTTTCAAGTAATTCATAGACTTCCCGCTAGGGGCGTAGCGGTAAATTGCGTTTTCCCCTATATCTCTACTTCTAAATCTCCGATTTGAAAAATTCTTTCTGCACCGGATACAGCTCCTGATGGGAAATCGTTTGCACATATTTTCTAATTTTTGTAGGAAATGGTTTGGCCACCAGGTGGCGTAAGTCTTAATTTCCGCTTCTGTTTTATTTGCAGCAAAATACGAGATTCTAAAATATCGATTTTAAAAAAAGTCGTTTGCTTACCGATACTACTCCTCATGTCGACAAACCTCTTAGGAAAATTTTCTTCTTGAAAAAATGCATGGGTTCTACGCCAGGGGGCGTAGATGTATATCTTATTTTTGTCAATATCTCTACTTCTAAGAGCACGATTTGAAAAATTCCTTCTTTGTTGGATAGTGTTTCTGATGCGAAATGTTTTTCCTATAAATTCAAAATTTTCAAGTAAATCATAGACTTTCCGCTAGAGGGCACAAAGGTAAATTGCGTTTTCAGCGTTATTTCTGCTCCTAAAGCTCTGATTTGAAAAATTATTCCTGTATCACATACAAGACCTGATGGAAAATATTTTTCACATAATTTCTAATGTTTGGTAAAGAATGGTTTAGCCACCAGGGGTCATAAGTGTTGATTTCTTCTTCTGAAGTATTTGTTGCAAAATCTGGGCTCCTGAAAACTCGACTAATTTTTTTTTCTTCGACCGATACCGCTTATATGGATACACCTTTTGAGAATACATTCTTCCTAAAATAATGCATGGTTTTCCCACCAGGGGACGTAAAGTCACATCTTATTTTTGTCGATATCTCTGTTTCTAAGAGTTCGTAAGCTCACGATTCCGTTTACAGCAATATCTGAGGGATTAAAGACCCGATTGAAAAACTTCTTTCTTCCGTCAGATACTATTGTTTTCCATACCGGTTCCATTGACTTTGAATAGCTTTGATAAATTTAATTTGCGTCACAACGGATTCAAAGGACGTGCTCATTACACCCGAAAATTCGGTGTCATCTTTCTTCTTGTTTTTTTATTGGAGGTTTAACTATCATCATGAGCAACTCAATGGGCTATAAGCAGTCGCCCGTCCCTAATTTAGGGTCACTGATTCCAGGGAAGGAAAAGAGCCAGTGCCGTAAGATGAACACAACATCCATGCCTCAACGGGATTCGAACTCGGACCCCTTTCAGACAAATGATCAGAGGCCATCGCTTAGACCTCTGCGCCACCATGGCGGCGAGATTCCGATAAAATTGAGTTGTTCGCAATCAACTAAGAACACCTGGCAGAACTATATTGCTCTAAGCCTGTGTAAGAGGAATGTCACCTCATTCTGTGGACTCGCTGAAGAAGTTACCATCCGATGGACTCACGAATTCACACATTTTTATGTATTGAATGAATGACTGATTCCTAGTGGAACAACAACTTAAGTGGGTCGGATTTTGTGTACATATTCTACACCCCTCTGCAATTTGGGACTGTAAATAAAAACCGGTAAATAGAACCAGTGAGCCTGTGTTCGTGGATCTTACTTAAATACCAAGAAAGTGTATGTAGCGCATAAGTGTTGCCAGATCTAGAAAAAGAAGGTTTGACTGGTGGCAGCAACTACCACAGTATCCGAAATCTAAAATTCCAGTAATTGTCTGGTCGCAGAGCTGCGCACCAAGGCAATATCAAAATAAATAATAACCTCACCACACCACCTGACAGAGTTTATTGACAGATGATACGGATGTGCATATATCGATAATGCAGCAATACACAACACAAAAGGAATGCCATCACCGCATGGACAGCATGGCATTCCAAAAGTGATGCACAAGTGACGCAGCTTTCAAGGGGCGAATAGGGAATGTAATTAGCCTGAACAATACAGTGAGCACTCATGCTTTTTTACAAAGCCGTGAATAAGAGTTTGGGTAAACAAGTGCTACTCCTTCACCAAGGTGCGTTGGAGTTCCGAGAGTGATCTGGAATGGGGCTGACTTCTTACAATTGTTCTTTCCAGGGCATCCTAGGCAGGAAAACATCCTTGGCAGGTGAACGGATATCGAACCTGCTCCCCTCACTCCGGAGTAAGTTGGTCTCCCAACTAAGCTACACGGACGGAATGTATCGCTGCAGATTTGTAGTCTTGACACGTGCTTTACCTCCGTAGTACGCCACATCATCTCCCTCTTTTTTATCTCTTTATTTTTATTTATTTTGTTTGTTGTTGAAGCGAAGAACGTAGTTTCATTCATTCTAGATAATGTGTGGAACAAACATCGTACAAGTTTCGAAGAACCCAACAGTGAAAACACAAGTTTGTTTGTCCGCGACGGGCATCGAAACCGTGTCCTCTGACCCAGGAGTAAGTCGCTCTCCCGACTGAGTACGCGAACAGAATGTCACGTTGCAGATTCGTCGTCTTGACACATCTTTTCACTTCTGTAGTAAGTCACATCATCTCCCTATTATTATTATTAGTTTTTTGAATTAGGAATTTTTCATTCATTCCAAACAATGTGTGGAACAAATCAAACATTTTTCGAAGAACCTACCGGTCCAGGGTTCGATTCCCTGTTCGGACGAAAATGCGGAAACACAAGTTTGTCCGCGACGGACATCAAATCCGTGTTCCCCTCACTCCGGAGTAAGTCGCTCTCCCAACAGAGCTACGCGGAGAGAATGTCACGGTGCAGATTTGTCTTCTTGACACATGTTTCTTCACCCAACGGCCAGCACATCCATTTTTACGTTCGGCCGCCAGTGTGAAAAACACGTGTTTGTTCATGACGAGGATCGAATCCACGCCCCCTCCCTCTGGAGTAAGTTGCTCTCCCAACTAAGCTATTCGGACGGAATGTATCGCTGAAGATTTGCCGTCTTGACACGCGATTTACCTCAGTAGTACGTCACAAAATTAACTGGGGTCAACAAATCCTATGAAAAGCCATACATATGGGTTCTAAGATGTCATCCCTGCATGTGCAGAAGTCATGGTGCCTTCTGAAAACACGTGCAGCGGCCTGCGTCCGTCCAACATGATGCCAGCCCAAACCAGGAATCCTCCACCACCGTGATGGACCATTACCCTAATGTTGGAGGAAAGATTTGGGCTTTCCGCCTATCTCCAAATATGCACACATTGAGAATCCGTTTTTTCTTTTTTCTTTTTTTTTTTTTTTTTTGGCCGTACCACGACTCGCCACTGAAGGGAACGCAACCCCATGTATCATGAATCCAGAATCCAAGTGTGATGTTGTCGGTCACAATTCGGACGGATCTTTTTGTTCGATGCCATGAGTGGGATGCAGACTATTGGCAGACCACTCTCGTGGAGTCTTCTGTGAATTCTTTGCGCCTCGATATCGTGGTTCCCGTAGCTGCGAGAGTTGCCTGGCTGTGGACTCCCTACGGCGGCGAGCTGATGCAGACAAATACCGGTCGCCTTGGCATGTGGCTCGTGGGCGTCTTTGTCCCGGCTTTATGGACGTGGTTCTCAGCAGAGATGGAAACGGGTAACGGGTCAATGGGTCAACAATTTCTTGCGGGTCAAACAGGTCGGGTCAAGGTGTTTCTGACCCGATTTTGACCCGTTTTATTTCCGTTCCCCTCTATTCTAAAAAAAATATATATATATAACAACTGCCGCTGCCACCGGCCCTGTTTTAGAAATTTCGCAACACTCGCGCTTTCCTAGCTTGCAGCGCAAGAGGTATTGAACCCAAAAATATAAAATTTACATGGTTTGTAGAGAATTGTTTGGAAAACACGCTGAAATAAACCGTTTTTCGATTCTTGTGATACTTCAAGAGCTATTGTATTTCAAAGATAAGGTAAGCAAAAAAGTGCTATCAGTTCACCGGACACACTAACAGCAACAAAACCACGAGACTTTGTAACCATGTAGGACCATGGCCTAATTTTTGCAACTCGTCCCTCTTTTTTGAAATTCCGATTTAGTTTACGAGAAATTAAAATTTTAAATTTCACAAAATTCTCTATTTCGCGATGGGATCCATTTAAAAAAACGGATGTATGGCAAACTATAAATCATAACGCATTGCAATTTTTACAGCATAATCTCACAACTATCATCCCTCTTTTAAAAAAAAATAAAAAATCATTTTCTGATTTTTACGCATTTTTAAAGACACAAAGGGAAGAAACGAACTGCTTCCTCTGTCCTCAACGACAACCAGACAGGAATGTTCTAGTCCCGTGACCTACTGCCATGGTGACGCAGTTATTTTTAGCACTTTCTTCTCATTGGGTGAAAGAACAGGCTACAATCAAACTGTTAATGATGCAACGCTTAATGACGTAGCGACGTTCTTAAAGTTCGGCGTTTTCCACCGTTGGCATAAAATAAAATAAAATAAAAACAAAAATGGTGCGATGGAACATTTCTCTGCTTGAAATTTTCGCGAATTGTTCGACCACTTCTCAATAACCTTCAGATCTGAAAATTGGCATGCTGATAGTCCTTAAGGTCCCGATACCTAAAAAAGTCTAAAAACCAAACAGTTCAAAAGGGAGGCTTGGCGTTACTGTTCAAAATGCTGATAGGTTCAAAGACAATTATGCCAAAAACGTTGAAATGCTGTAAAAAGTCCATGAAATTTTTATTTAAAATTAAGGGGCGTCAAAGCCTGATCCGTTTTACGTCAAACTGTATGCATTGACGTCACGACCCTGTTCTAAAACAAGAAACAGTTCCGGATCTTAAATTATTTTTCTTTCCCTTAATTACTTTTTCTTTCTTTAATTTTATGTTAAAAAAATTATAGATTCACCGTTCAGAGAACGAGCATAACTTCTAGTTATTAAAAAATATATATTTCGAAGGAAAATGTATACTGTGGAATTTTGTGCTGAATACTGGTGTCAGCAGAGTGAAAAATAATTTGTCATGCAAAAATATTGTCGCCTCTTTCTTAAGGCAACGAATATTCCACCGACCGACGGTACTGCGCAGGCGCTAGACTCACCGATACCGTATCGTAAAACGATACATCTATGCGTTTGTTTTCAGAGCGATTGTCCAGTGGCCAAAGCCTGTCACCTGCTTCTCTGGTGATTCACTCTCTTACAGCTAGCGTGTCACATTGTGACACTGAGAGTTGCTTTTCATATCGCATCTTTTGCGTTGGGCATTCAGAGGTTTTTATTTGACGTGCTGACATCCTGTTCCATTGCATGTCGTGTCGGAATTAATCCCTTATTTGTTAATATGGATGGATTAAACATTAAAGAGATTGAAAAGGGCATCGTGGATAACAAATACGTTCTTGTTAAAAACAAAAAGGGGAAGAGTGTATGCTGGAAATTGTTTCGTCCCATTAAGAAATCAGAATATGTTTCACAGCAACACCAATTTTCATAAGCTGGTGATGAGTTGAAAGTTTCCAAAATGTGAATGTTGATTTCATGAATGTTCCTTCCTTCTATAGGCAATGATGAAATCAACATCTACGTTTTGGAAACTTTCAATTCATCAGAAGCTAGTGAAAACTGGTGTTGCTGTGAAACATATTCTGAAGCTTGATATGTTATCACGAAAATAGCAAAAACGGAAATTAAACACACAAGTCACTTAAGGGGAATCTTCATTTTTTTTTTTTACGTTATTTTTTTATTTCAAATCTTAAGAATATGTGTACCAAATTTCAAGTCGAAATTCGCAAAATTGGGCAAGTTATAATCTGTGATTGTCCAGTGGGGTCACAGAATAGATGCAACTGGCGCAAAGCCGAAGCTGAGAAAACTCTGGACGAATTCAATCACGAACCGCCACTTCATGAAAATGTCGATAATGCTATAAAGCCGATTTACAACGATTTGTCATCAAGAGAGTTGCTAGAAAGGTGTTTGGGTGGTGACACTCAAAACAACAACGAAAGTTTCAATTCTACTGTTTGGCGGTTCACGCCCAAGTATCTTCACTGTGGCTCAAAAATCATAGAAATGGCAGCTTATGTAGCAGCAGGCATTTTTAACGCAGGCTTTTCTGCCGCCCTGAAAATGATGACAACGATAGGAATCGTTATTGGCGAGCAAACGAAGATATTTGCCAAAGCGCGGGACCAACAGCGTCTGCAAAGATCTTCGAGACGCAGCCTCGAGGCTACAAAAGAGGCTCGTACAAGGCGTAGAAGAGAGCAAATGTCTCTAAACGAGTTATACGTAGCAGAGGAAAAAAACACTGTATGACCCTGGTGTAGCAGATTAGCAGAAAAATACTGTAAGTATTCGATATGCCTCCGTAAACTGTACTTGAAACTTTAAACGCGTTTTTTTTCGAAGAAGCTTTTTCGAGAATGGTTGGCATGATATTTCAAAAACTATTGGACCCATCAACTTTAAATGTCAAACTACATATTCAGCAAACATCCTTTTATCGTTTGATGAACCAGAAACGCGATACGTTATGTATATTTTTTTTTAATAGCGAAACACATCGTCGATATTTTTAGCTAAATTGATAATTTGAGTTTGACAAGTCACCATTTCCTCAAATATATATTTTTTTCTGGTTCATCAAACGATAACTACTTGTGTATAGAGTAAAACGCCGTCCAAGTTTATTGTTTCAGATCACCTGGAGTGGAGAAATCATGCCAAACAGCAACAGCTGATCTTCGCTCAGTGTCATGATCGAGGTGGATTTGCGGGCGTGATTCTTCATGAAACTTATTAAAAATTGTTTTGTAAATACCTGAAACGATAATAAATAGGTGTACCTACTTCGGAATCAATTGATTGCATAGTTTGGTCAATAAACACTAAAACGAAAGCGGTAATTTTAGCGTAAAAAAGGAGAATCCCCCCTTAATTCAAAAATGTTGACTGTAACGCCATCAAAATTAAGTGGAGCAGCCTTAATATTACTGCGGACGGACTTCTTGACTCGCAGATGTGTTTGAAGACAAAACAGTTATGTGAGGGACTACAGTGTCAGTGCTTTCTGTCAGTAAGTGAGTAAATTATACATTCCGTAATATATTTGTATGATTTCTATATAATACACAATACCCACTGCGGAGAGACTTTTTGAACGCCCTGTGTGCGTGTCGACGGAGATCGAACCCGTGACCCCTCAATCCGGAGTAAGTCGCTCTCCCAACTACGCAGACAGAATGTCTCGCTGCAGCTTTGTCGTCCTGACACATGTTTTCACCTCTGTAGTACGTCACATTATCTCCCTCTTAATTTTTTTTCTTTTTGGTCTTTGAAGCGAAGTAGGAATTTTTTTCATTAATTCCAAACAATGTGTGGAACAAACATCACCCATTTTTCGAAGAACTCAACGGCCGGTGGATCCGTTTTCCACAATCGGGCGCCAATGTGAAAGCTCACGTTTGTCCGCGACGGACATCGAATTGGTGTCCCCTTGCTCAGGAGTAAGTCGCTCTCCCAACTGAGCTACCCGAACAGAATGTCTCGCTGCAGATTTGTCGTCTTGACACATGTTTTCACCGCTGTAGTTCGTCACACAGTAATTATGTTTTATATAATTATAAATTGAATTACGAATTTATAGTCCAAAGCAGATTTATCCGGGTTAGGTTCGGATCGGGTCCTGGTCGGGTCCAATTACGTGACGTCCGGGTAAAAAAATTTTTAGGCGTCTCCAACTCTGGTTTTCAGAAGACATCCTACGGGTGGTTCCACATTAGTTTGAGTAAGTTTTATATTTCAAGTATTGCAGTATCTTCTTGTTTTAGTTATCTTATTTCGAATCCAGTAGGGAAAGCAGTGTGTAGCAAAATTTTATGTATAATTCCTATTGGAATTACTTTTGTACTATTTCATAATATAAAAGCACACTCATGAAACTCATGACTGTACACTCAGGTCTCCCAGGTGCTTTTCTCTGAAGATTGGTCTGGGATTCCTGAGTGTGATTTAGTGTATTCATGTTTTAATTTTTATTTATTTGCTTCAATTTCAAATTAAAGAATGGTGCTTAGATAGAGAAAGATGAAAAAAAAAAACTCTTGGAAATCGGAAGGCGACGTTAGACGCCATAAACCGATTATATATATATATAAAGTACAAAGCAGAGACTGAAACAAAAAAAATATTAATTAACTACGACAAAAACTACAAATTAAACCTCAAAACCCAACAGACATGAGTAATAAATAAAAAATTGGCAAAACCAGAATGCCGAGCCTTCGCTTTATCAAGGAACAGCAAAACTGCATTTTCTCACTTTCCCACAAAGACCTAGTTGGAAATGGGTTTCTGCAAAGCTATAGATGCAAGAATAAGTCCACAGTAATTTTTAATTAACATAACCACCCTCAATGGTGTGGGAAATTTTTTTTAGCTAAAGTTTATTTACTTACATGTTTCCTGGCACAACCCATACTCATCATCTATCACAAAAAGCAGAAAAACATTTTCAAAAAAACTCACAAATTTTGAGAAGTCTTGAGCAAACCAACAGAAATATTCAGTTAAAGCACGTGGTTGAGCATCCATACCGCCCAAGTGAAGTTGCAAACGTCAAACAAAGTACTAAAAGCTCTTAAATAATGTCTTTCCTTGGGGAAAAAAGCATTTCCGAAAAATATAATAAAAGTAAAAATAAAAGAATAAAACTTACAACAGAGACATGTAAGAAAATACGAACTTTTGTACATGCAACTTCCACGAAAACGTAAGTCATAAGAACAAAAGAAATGAAAGAATGCTTTGGAAAAAATACATAAAGTTAAAACATAGTTGCAATATTTACAAAATATTCCAGGAGTGCTTTAAGTGTACAGAAAAGAAGAATTTTGCACTAACCGACTACGAAAAACAACGTTGACCACACGGTCGAGTAAACAGCAAACTGTTCAAACAAAAGGCACAATACGCGTACAATTTCCAAGATTAAGTGAAAGAATAACCTCAAAAAGTTGGAAAAACATTTTGCACAAACGCCAAATAAGAAATAAAAATTTTACCGCTATTTGTCGCTATTTGTCGAACACAATTAAAACAACTTGTTTTCTCTGTTGTAAGTTTTATTCTTTTATTTTTATTTTTGTTATATTTTCGGAAATGCTTTTTCCCCAAGGAAGACATTATTTAGAGCTTTTAGTACTTTGTTTGACGTTTGCAACTTCACTTGGGCGGTATGGATGCTCAACCACGTGCTTTAACTGAATATTTCTGTTGGTTTGCTCAAGACTTCTCAAAATTTGTGAGTTTTTTTTTAAATGTTTTTATGCTTTTTGTGACAGATGATGACTATGGGTTGGGCCAGGAAAGTGATAGATGCATGCAAAAACTTTAGCTAAAAAAATTTCCTGTACCATTTCGGGCGGTTATGTTAGTTAAAATTTATTGTGGACTTATTCTTGCATCTACGGCTTTGCAGAAACCCATTTCCAACTAGGTCTTTGTGGAAGTGAGAAAATGCAGAGTTTTGCTGGTACTTGATAAAACCAAAGCTCGGCATTCTCGACACTTTCTGCATTCTGGTTTTGCCAATTTTTTTATTTTATTTTATTTATTACTCATGCCTGTTGCGTTCTGAGGTTTAATTTGTAGTTTTTATCCTAGTTAACTAATAATTTTTTTGTTTCAGTCTCTGCTTTGTAGTTTGTAATTTCTGAATATTCATCACAGCTGCGTTGCGCGTCATGATCTTCAGATTGCTCGTTTTAAAAAATTTGGTTTTAAATTTTAGGTTGTAAAATTTGTCTTTAACTCTGATTTTGGGTATATATATATCATTATCATCATCATCATTGTCAACCACTACCAATCCACTGCTGGACGAAGGTCTCCCCAAGTTTCCTCCACAACGGTCTGTCTTGTGCCAGTCTCCTCCATGTCACTCCCGCATACTTTCGAATTTCATCCACTCATCTCCCATGGGCTCTTCTTCTGGGTCTTTTCCTGTCCCTTGGAATCCAATCTAAAATTTCGGTTGTCCATCGATGGTCTGTCCTTCTGGCAGTATGTCCAGCCCATTGCCATTTCAGGGATTTAACTCTGATCATGATGTCTTCCACTCTTGTCATTTTTCGGATCCACGAGTTCCTCTTCTTATCTCTCCTGGTTACACCAAGCATGCACCTCTCCATGCTGTTTTGAGTTGTCTTCAGCCTTTGTATGTCTCTTTTAGTTAAGGTCCACGTCTCTGCACCATACGTAAGCACTGGAAGGATGCATTGATCAAACACTTTTCTTTTAAGACATAATGGCATATTGCTCTTGAAAATTATGCTGTTTCTTCCAAAAGCTCTCCAGGCAAGTTTTGTACGCCGATTAATTTCTTCATCAATGTGACCCTCACTTGATATCTGCTGTCCAAGATAAACTTACTTGTCTGTTATCTTCAGCTTTTCTCCATCAATCGATCAATCTTTATTTCTTGTAAAAGCATTGAACATCACTTTTGTCTTCTGAAAGTTCATTTTTAATCCCACTTCTTTACTCTTGTCAGCAAGTTCCTGGATCATACTCTGCAGCTCTGATGGGGTAGTTGCAAAAATGACTACGTCATCAGCAAAACGAAGGTGGGTTAGATAATCTCCATTAATCTTTATCCCTTTGTTTTCCCAGTGCAGTGACTGAAAGACATTTTCCAATGTGGCATTAAAGAGCTTCGGAGATATGGTGTCACCTTGTCTCACTCCCTTTCCAATTTTTATGTGAGTTGTATTTTCAAAAAGCCGAATCTTTGCACTTGCATTTTCATTGATGTTATTAATAATATTAATGTATGCATCTTCAATACCGCAGGATTTCAGAGCCATTGTAACTGCTGATGGTTTCACCGAATCAAAGGCTTTTTCATAATCGATAAAAGCCATGCACAATGGAATTTCATATTCACTCGCTCTTTCAATTAGTTCTCTCAGTATGTGGATATGATCTATTGGGCTGTAGCCACTCCTGAATCCAGCTTGTTCTCTCGGTTGAGCCATGTCCAGTGTTACTTTGAAACGGTGTGAAAGAAATTTAGTGAAGATTTTATAATCCCCTGATAATAGGAGGCTAATAGGTCTGTAGTTCCTGAGATCCTCAATGTCACATTTTTTATGTAGCAAGATCATTGTAGCGTTGTTCCAATCCTCAGGAATCTTCCCTTCATTAAGGCATCGAGTGAAAATTGGGGCGAGTACTATTTCGATTTCTCCACTTGCTTCTTGTATGATGTCTACAGTAATTCCATCTTCTCCTGGAGCTTTTCCCCGCTTCATGTTCTTGATTGCATGTGCAACTTCTGCTGGGAGGACTGGAAGAACTCTGGTACCTTTCATATTGTCTGGAGTACATGTATCATCCCTTTCATATAATTTGGTGTAGAAATATTTCACTCTTGTCAAAATTTCGCCTCTATTTCTTGTTACAGAACCATCTTCTTTTCTCAGTGCCATAATCTGTTTTCTTCCCTTACTGAGATGTCCCTTTGCTATCTTTAGGCTTTGGTTGTTTTCAATTGCTTTCCTCACCAGTTCACAGTTGAATTTCCTTACGTCTTCAGGGATACTTTTTCGTACTTTCTTGCATAGCTTTATATACTCCACTTTGGAAGTCATATCTTCTTTAGTTGTCCTCATCCTCTCTTCTTTTTGCATCAACATTTTGGTTTTCCCTGATAATTTGTTCACATGCAACTTGTTCTTAGACCCAGCTAATTTTGTTGCTGTTTCCATAAGAGCTTTGGTTGCTTTTTTTGTTATCTTCAGAAATATCCACTTCTTCCAAAGTTAGGCCTTCTAAAGCAGAGAATATGTTCTTCTGTTCCAACTTGAAGGTATTATGGTGTTTTTTAAGGTTGGTTATGTCAATACATTTTGTTTGTCTTATGAGCTTGCCACGTTCGAGTTTAGTGTTGAGGTGCATCTTACATCTCACCAATCTATGGTCACTGCCTGTGTTGAACTTGTTTAGCACACTGCAGTCTTCGATGACGAATTTTTTATTACACATAATAAAATCAATTTTACTTGTCGTCCCATTTGGATGTCTCCATGTCCATTTCCTGTGTGGCTTTTTCTTGAAAGAGGAGTTCAAGATGAAAAACCCTTCTGCCTCTGCAAACTCAACGAGAGTATTTCCACGCTGGTTTCTGTTGCCATGACCGAATTTACCTACTGAAGTTTCATTCTGTTGCCGTTGCCCTATTTTTGCATTGAAATCTCCCATAATCATCTTCAAGTGCTGCTTGCCTTTATTATTTAGATGACGAATTTCCTCATAAAATTCTTCAATTTCTTCTTCAGGATGACTTGCGGTGGGTGCATAAGTTTGAATAATCTGAGGCTTGTATCTTCTCGAGAGTTGGATAACGAGTCGTGCAGCTCTGTCAGAGGAACTTTCAACTTCTACAACTTTATCCTTCAGTTTCTTGCTTATTATAAATCCAACACCACTAGTTCTGCCGGTATCTGTCCCACGATAGTAGAAGAGATGTCCACTTTTCAGTTCAATGAGATCTTCTCCTTTTCTCCTCACCTTACTTTGCCCGACGATGTCCCACTTGATCCTTTGTAGTTCCTCTTCCAATTCAAGAAGCCTTGAATCAGAAGATAGGGAGCGTCCATTATACGTAGCCAAGGTCAGCATCAGATGGCAGCCTAGTCCGGTCCTCCGGGTATTCTTAGCACCCTCTGCTTTCATGTTGCACTGGCCGCTGCCTTGGCCAGGTACATTCCAGCTGCCGGAGACTAAGGGCCAAGATTTAAGTTGTGGAGTCATTTTGGAGGGGTTTGGCCATAACTCATCATGCTGGCCAAGCGGGTTGGTGAGTGTGGGATGGCATTTCCTCTAATCCCGGTGGTATAGTTATACCGCTATTGGCGGTCGTCATATATATATATATAATCGGTGTATGACGTCTAACGTAGCCTTCCGATCTCCAAGAGTTTTTTTTTTCATCTTTCTCTACCTAAGCATCATTCTTCCATCAGGCCATTTTGACTAAGTGCTCTCTTTATTCCATTTTTTATTCTTCAAGGTCGGCCTGTATTTTTTCGTTTGTTTGATTTAAATTCTATGGCAATTTTGGGCAGTCTTTCATTGGCCATTCTTCTTACATGACCAAACCAACGCAATTGTCTCTTCTGTATGACTTCTAAAATTGTTTCTTTCGCTTCCATCAATTCTTTAATCTTTTCATTTCGTTATTTTCTGTCTTCTTGACATTCTACATGACCTTTTTAAAGCATCCATCTCTATGGATGCGATTTTTTTCTATCCGCTTCTGTTAATCGTCAGGCCTCTCCCTTTACAGTAAGATGCTCTTAACAATACTATTATAAATATACCATTTCCTTTTTCTGGTTATTTCTTCACTCCATCAGATTCCATTGAGGCGTTTATCAGCCTTTCTTCATTGTGCAGTTATATTTCTTAATTCCATTGCATCTCTACCTTCGTGTGTAATTTTAACATCTAGGTAATTATAATGATCACATCTTTCAGTTTCTTCGTTATCAAATAGAGGTCATCGCACTTTCCACGTTTATAAGTGAGTCACGGAAAAATTCTCATTGGCCGGCACCGGGAATCGAACACAGAGTCTTCCAGTTACGCGCCGGATATGCTTCTGTTGCCGGCCTCGAATTCCTCCAGCGGCCTCGAATTCCTCCAGACTCACATACGCTAACTGCCAAGACAATTTGGCAGGTTGCTTTTTGGAGCCCCACACAATGCTACTAGGGATTCACCAAAAATGGTAAGCAGCAACTGAACAAATAACTGGAAGGCGAATGAATAATTATTACATACATTTGACGTGGACTAGAATATCAAATAGAGGTCATCGCTCTTTCCACGTTTATAATTGGAGTTACTGTGTGTGAGTCTGGAGGAATTCGAGGCCGCTGTGGTGCTGCGGAAGCATATCCGGCGCGTAACTGGAAGATCTGAGTTCGATTCCCGGTGGCAGCCAATGAGAATTTTTCCGTGACTCACTTATAAATGTGGAAAGAGCGATGACCTATATTTGACGTTCCTAGTCCACGTCAAATGTCTGTATTAATTATTCTTCGTTATCTTTCAGCTGTAGGCCTGTTTCATTATTTCCAATGCATAAATATTTTGTGTTATTTAAATTCATTGTTAATCCCCATTTTTTCATATTCTTCTATTTTTCTAGCCATATACTCCAAATCAAATTTATCTTCTGCAAGAAGTACTTCATCATCAGTGATTTTTTCTTCAGTAAGAAGGATACACCCCTTTTTGCTCTCTCTTCTGTTAACTGAGATATTCGAGTGACAAATTCCAAATGACCCGTGACAGGCATATTGTTATGCTTAGTCTACATAGGGAAGAAGTGGTAATCTCACGACAAAGTCTCTTAGATTTATGATTCTGTTTTTGCCTTCCAGGACCACCCAGAAGACGTTAATGCTTCTTTGAAAGTCAGAAGACGTTAATGCTTCTTTGTTCGATAAAGTCAGAAGACGTTAATGCTTCTTTGTTTGGTAAAGTCAGAAGACGTTAATGCTTCTTTGTTTGATAAAGTCAGAAGACGTTAATGCTTCTTTGTTCGATAAAGTCAGAAGACGTTAATGCTTCTTTGTTTGATAAAATCAGAAGACGTTAACGCTTCTTTGTTTGATAAAGTCTGTTTTTGCCTTCCAGGACCACCCAGAAGACGTTAATGCTTCTTTGTTTGATAAAGTCAGAAGACGTTAATGCTTCTGTGTTTGATAAAGTTAGAAGACTTTAATGCTTCTTTGTTTGGTAAAGTCTGTTTTTGCCTTTCAGAACACCCAAAAGACGTAATGCTTCTTTGTTTGATAAAGTCTGTTTTGCCTTCCAGGATCACCCAGAAGACGTTAATGCTTCTTTGTTCGATAAAGTCAGAAGAAGTTAATGCTTCTTTGTTTGATAAATTCTGTTTTTGCCTTCCAAGACAACCCAGAAGACGTTAATGCTTCTTTGTTTTATAAAGTCTGAAGACGTTAATGCTTCTTTGTTCGATAAAGTCAGAAGACGTTAATGCTTCTTTGCTTGATGAAGTCAGAAGACGTTAATGCTTCTTTGTTTGATAAAGTCAGAAGACGTTAATGCTTCTTTGTTTGATAAAGTCAGAAGACGTTAATGCTTCTTTGTTTGATAAAGTCTGTTTTTGCCTTCCAGGACCACCCAGAAGACGTTAATGCTTCTTTGTTTGATAAAGTCTGTTTTTGCCTTCCAGGACCACCCAGAAGACGTTAATGTTTCTTTGTTTGATAAAGTCAGAAGACGTTAATGCTTCTTTGTTTGATAAATGTCTTAAACTTGGTGTAACCTTCCCTTCTTTGGTCTAACCCAATCAGCGGTTGTAAATTAATTGGCCTGATTGACTTAATCGAAATTAAATCATGAGGAATACTTTAGTGGCGATGGGCAACGCTGGTGCGTTCTTCCATATTATTGTTATCTGTCGCTCATGCGAAGTAACAACTTTTTTTTTAATTTATTTTATTTAGTTGTCCCATCCAAATACATAGCTTATATATTTACATGACGATTAATCATTGTTGACAACTTGGAAGAAAGAGGGAAAATGCCATTAGGCCTGACATAGCCCTCTTCTCCCGGAAGTGATAACAGTATTATGGAATAACAATGATATGGAAAACAATCATATGGAAGAATAATTAACAGATAACAATGATATGGAAGAACGCACCAGCGTTGCCCATCGCCACTAAAGTATTCCTCATGATTTAATTTCGATAAGTCAATCAGGCCAATTAATTTACAACCGCTGATTGGGTTAGACAAAAGAAGGGAAGGTTACATCAGGTTTAAGACATTTATCAAACAAAGAAGCGTTAACGTCTTCTGACTTTATCAAACAAAGAAACATTAACGTCTTCTGGGTGGTCCTGGAAGGCAAAAACAGACTTTATCAAACAAAGAAGCATTAACGTCTTCAGACTTTATCAAACAAAGAAGCATTAACGTCTTCAGACTTTATCAAACAAAGAAGCATTAACGTCTTCAGACTTTATCAAACAATGAAGCATTAACGTCTTCAGACTTTACCAAACAAAGAAGCATTAACGTCTTCAGACTTTATCAAACAAAGAAGCATTAACGTGTTCTGGGTGGTCTTGGAAGGCAAAAATAAAAAACCTTTAACAAAATACAAACCAGCATGCGACGACATTTAAATATTAGGTGTTCAACTTAATTCTCGGCTCCTAACCGCAAGCGATCCTAGAACGTCGGCAAATGCAAATAGCTGTGTGCGATAATGGCTGATTCCAGCGCCATCCAACAGCTTTCCAAGCAACCGTAACCGCTCCCAGCTGAAGTGACAGAAGGGATGAACGTTGACGGTGAAAGCAATGTCGTTCGAGAAGCAACATTTGAGGAACCGTCTCCTGTTCCCGTTTCAGCTGAAAACAAGTGCCGCGGAAGCCCAAAAAATGATCTGTGCTGCTTTGGGTGAGGCTGTTGTGTCCTGTAGTACGTGTAAGAAGTGATTCCAGCGGTTTAAGCAGGGAAATTTTGATCTCCCTGATGCAGAACGTCCGGGACAGCCACAGAAAGTTGACGTTGAGGAACTGGAAAAACTGTTGGTCGCGAATCCGTGTCGTACACAGTCACAGCTCGCCCAGGAACTCGGGGTAACACGACAAGCCATTACAAAGCGCCTGCACAAGCTTGGACGGATTCACAAGGAGGGCCGTTGGGTGCCCCACCAACTCAGTGCTGCGAACAAGTCTAGGAGCTATGGTGTTGCTGTGTCTTTGCTCTCCAGATTCAAGAAGGATTTCCTCCACAAGATTTTGACCTGTGACGACAAGTAGATCCTCTACGATAATCCTAAGCAGCGCAAATCGTGGGTTTATCCAGGTCAGCCTACCACCAGTACCGCCAAACCGAATATCCATGCCAGGACGTTGTTGCTGTGCATATGGTGGGATCAGCGCAGTGTCGTTCACTATGAGTTTGCTCAAACCTAGTGAAACGGTCAATGCTGAGCGTTATTGTCAGCAACTCATTCGTGTGACGGTGTGAGTGACGCACTGGAGACGAAAAGGCCATACACCGGCAAGGGCAGAAGGTCGGTCCTGTTGCTTCAGGATAACACGCTTCCACACACCGCGAAAACGACTTGAAACACGATCAGCGACCTGGGATGGAAGATTTTGTCCCACCCAGCGTATTCTCCAGACTTCGCCCCGTCGGATTATCATCTCTTTCGCTACGTGCAACATCTCCTGAGTGATACGCATTTCACTTCTGTCGAGGAGGTCCACACAAGTATTGATGACTTTATCAACTCGAAACAGCCCTCTTTTTTTCCGCTGTGGCATTCGGCAGCTCCCTGACCGATGGCTCAAATGTATCCAACACGACGGGAATCATTTCCCTGATTAGGTACGTATTCGATTTGCTATAATTTGCTGACAACGTGTCGTGCCTGTGGCCGAAAATTAATTTGCACACCTAATATGCAGAAGAATTAATGTTAGTTACTCTTCCTCCATCTCCCACCCCTCCGTAGTCTGCCTCCCCACCTTTCACCCGCCCCTTATTTTTCTCCGTGCCAGATCAGTCCAATTGGCGATAGTTTACGGTTTTATAATATGAAAAGTTAAGCACCATTCACGAGATCTCCATCTATTTCCAATATTACACTAATTAGATCTGTAAGTTAGTTTCGATTTAGAATCATTCCCTCCCAGATCCGGTTAACTCAACAAGAGATCATAGATTATTTATTAGCATGAAGTATAATAATATGTTGCTTGACATCTGTGTTTTGCTCAAAATTATTGTTAGTTTAGATTTCTCCCATGAGATATAATTTTAGTGTTTTCTTGAATAGGTTAATATTATTTATAGATCTTAGGTCATGAGGCAATGAGTTCCATAGTTTGGGGCCAAAATAATTTATATTCGTCTTAGCCGATTGCGCCTGGGGAAACATTGGAACAAGATTTGTCCTGTTTCTGGTATAACGTAACCCTTTTTACGTTACGTAAGATTTCCGACTGAATAGATGTTAAACGAAGGGTAAATGCGATGCAACTAATTGCACCGGATAGCTCAAATTAAGGTTTCACGGCCAGACGAAGCATATACCGAAGTCCAACTTACGTCAACTTTTTATTGGTCCAGCAACATTAGACGAAACATATATAGAAGCCCAACTTACGTCAACTTTTTATTGGTCCAGCAATATTAGACGAAAGCCAGACGAAGCATATACACAAGTACAACTTACGTCAACTTTTTATTGGTCCAGCAACATTAGATGAAGGCCAGACGAAACATATATAGAAGTACAACTTACGTCAACTTTTTATTGGTCCAGCAACATTAGACGAAGGCCAGACGAAACATATATAGAAGCCCAACTTACGTCAACTTTTTATTGGTCTAGCAACATTAGACGAAGGCCAGACGAAGCATATGCAGGTCCAACTTATGTCAACTTTTTATTGGCACAGCAACATTAGACGAAATCTAAAACATAGCACGGCGAGGTACACACCACTTCACATATCTTAGTCAAGAGGTTTACCAGCAAAACTCAGTAACGATCTAACATCTCCAACACACAAAGCAACCTCTGCATCGTATTTTTATCTAACGTTCTTATCACATACATTCATACGTCACTCTTGCTCCGACCTCAGTGTGTTGCCAACATCATTCTCGTTTGAGAAAAAAGACGCAGTGGTTTAAGCGATGGCTTCTGATCACTAGTCCGAAAGGGGTCCGGGTTCGAATCCCGGTGAGGCATGGATGTTGTGTTGACAGTTGTCTTACGGCACTGGCTCTCTCCCTTCCCTGGAACCAGGGGCCCTAAATTAGGGACGGGCGACTGCTTATAGCCCATTGAGTAACTCACGGTAGTCGTTAAACCTCCAATCAAAAAAAAAAAAGACATAACGTTAAGGTTTGAAAATGTCTAAAAGAACGAACTCAAATTTGCATAGAAAAAGAAACTCAAAAGGAAAGTTAAAATAGAATATACGTAACACAGGTTTTATGTTGGTGTGTACTGATATTTAATTATATTAAATCATGATAGAGATTATTTTTGATTCTTTTAAACATCATTTTACCCAGATTATAATCATATAGTTGTTTTACGGTAAGAATATTGTAATCATTCGGGTTTACTTTAGTCCATTGAAACATGCAGGGTTGATGGTTATTACGAAATTTTAAATCTATTAGTCTAATACATGTATATTTGTTTTGCGCTTGAAATTTGTTGATATGGTATTGTCGTTTTGCCCCATGCAATAGTTGATATGCGTTTGAAAAAAGTGTAAAGTATAAAAAAGTATCATTATTTTTAGAGATAATTTTTCCAGAATGTTACTGACAATCCCAGTATTTCTGGATATTTTATTAGAAAGGTATTCAATATGTTTATTCCATTTTACGTCCTATTAAATTCCCGTACCTAAATGAGAATGTTCTTGTATAACCTCTCTCTCTCTATATATATATATATATATTTTTGTTGTAAGTTTAGCGACCACCGTGAGCAACTCAATGGGCTATAAGAAGTCGCCCGTCCCTAATTTAGGGCCACTGACACCATGGAAAGGGAGACAGCCAGTGCCGTAAGACAAACACAACATCTATGCCTCACCGGAATTTGAACTTGGAGCCATCTAGGACGAATGGTCAGAAGCCATCGCTTAGACCACTGCGCAACTTCTATATTGTTCCCATTTAGCAGTACCGTTTGTTTCAATAAGTTAGGGTTGTTTTTTTTCAGAAAAAATAATTAATTTAGTTTTATTTGTGTTAACCATTAATTCATTTGCATTAAGCCAGCTAATTATTAACGACAATTGATTATCCATTCTGAGCATAAGTTCATCAATATCATTACCATATATTAAGATCGTTGCATCATCTGCATATAGAATGGGATCAGCATCCTCTAGAATCATTAATATACACTGGCGGAAAGTGAAAAAGAACGCCGAGAAGGAGACGTCTGATACCAACGAAATTTATACAGCATAATAACGGAATACAGAGGATAACGTGATCAAAACATTATGGCAAAATACATCTGTATTTGCTGGTAAACTGAAAAATAACATTTCCATGTAACATGGTTAGTACGAGGTTGAACCGCCATGAATGGCGTCACACTGTGCAATTCTGGCATGGAGTCTGTCGTACAGATGTTGGATGTAAGTTTGGGGTATTGAGTTCCAAGCATCCTCAACCTGGACGCGTAAATCGGGGATGGTCGTGGCTGGCCGTGGAGACCGGATAAGTCGTTGTCTCATAAAATCCCACACGTGCTCAATGGGGGACAAATCCGGTGAACGTGCAGGCCATGGAAGTTGTCTCACACCCTGAATTGCATGTTGCGTTGCACGTGCCGTGTGTGGGCGTGCGTTATCTTGCTGGAAAACACCACGATGGACCGACCTTACAAATGGCACAACAACGGGCTGAATGATGTTGTTGATGTAGGAGGTGCTTTTTAACGTACCCGGTACAAACACTAGTACACTAGTTGTGTACGGGAGTGATAGCTGATCGCTCCCCACACCAGGAGACCAGGGGTAGGCCCTCTGTGTCGCTGGCGGATGCAAGAAGGATGGAGACGCACCCTTGTGCGTCTGCGAACACGCATACGGCCATCGGAGGCTCCCAAGCAGAATCTGCTTTCATCGTTGAACACGACAGATCGCCATTGCGTTCTCCAGTGCAGACGTTGGCGACACCACTGCAGCCGTTCCTGACGGTGGGCTGGAGTCAGAGGTACACACGCCAGAGGCACACGTGCACGTAGTCCTGCATCCAGTAGACGATTGCGGATTGTTCGCACAGTCACCTCAGGTGCAACGGCAGCTAGGATTTGCGTCGCAGTGGATGTTCTGCTTGACAACGCTGCTCTTCTTATGCGCCGATCGGTCCGCTCATCAGTTTGTCTGTGACTCCCGGTTCCATGTCTTCTCGTGTGGGAATGTTCCTTGGACCATCTACGGAACCATCTTACCACCACCGATACTTCTCGTCCAATTCGCTCCGCAATACGACGATACGACCACCCGGCCTCGCGGAATCCGACTAGACGACCTCGGTCAAAGTCCGATAACTGCTGAAATCGTACACGTCTTCCATGTCCAGGCATTGCAGCTTCTTCAGGGTCTTCGCACGTGTCCGTACGCCGACGACTGATTACATTCACTTCGCCGTACTCCTTAAATACCACCGACGATAATTTGCATATTATGCCGTGCTGTGGCGTAAGCGCTTACCGGTTGGTCCCGAAATTAACATCACGCCTACGTAAACTCGACCCAATCAGCATATGTAAATTTCATGATCGTCCGCTAATTCCTTCTTGGTGTTCTTTTTTCACTTTCCGCCAGTGTATAAATTAAAGAGTAGTGAAGCAGGTTAATATTATTGACCCGCTCACTGAAATCAGTAGTTTCTTCTTTGTAACTGAGATGATCACTTACATACATCTTAGGAACCTCTAATAATTTTTAAAGACAGTGCGGACAAAAGAATATTTTGCTTCGGTACCCCGTTCCATGTTTCTCATGTTCGTCGTCCTAACCCTTGGTGTATCGACATCTCTTGTTTGTCTCTGAGGGTTCTCTTTTGTTTTTGTCTCTCTTACTTTCTTCCTATCGCGACAGCCGGAACACACACACACACACACACACACACATCCTATCGTTCCATAGTTCTCAGACGTTAAACGAAATCTCTGACTGAATCTTAATCTGTTGTACTACGAAATCTCTGACTTTCTTTTCGGAAAATCTCAGAGCACCTAAGTATAACTTCCTTTTGCAAGCCTACGTTGCCCACTCTAAATACTACTGACATGTCCACGTTTCGCTCTATACACTTGCTTCACAATGCTTTTATCGTTACTAGACTCCATTAATATACCTTAACCTTTAGCCATTTCCCACTTGTCTCGTCTAAGGCTGACTTATCTTCACTCATTACCAATAGCTTAAAAGCCGTTTGCCAGTTACGATAATCGAACTCTCATCCTTCTGCTCCGGAGCCGAATGCTTTCCCAATTAACCTACACCAACGAAGTTTGTCGCTGCAACTTTGCAGTCTTGACATGTGCGTCCCCTCTGAGGTAGGTACATCGTGACGTACTAAAGAGGTGAAGCACGTGTCAAGACGACAAACCTGTAGCGATACATTCTGTCAATGCGGCTTAGTCGGTTAGAGCAATTCACTCCGGAGCGAGGAGACGCGCTTTCGATCCTATCACTGACAAATTCCTGTTTTCACATCGGCGCCCGAAAGTAAAAAATTTATCAACTGGCCGTTGGATTCTTCGAAAAACGTGTGATGTTCGTTCCACACATCGCCTGGAATTAATGAAAGGTTCCTTCTTCGCTTCAAAAAAAAAAAAAAAAAAATAAGAGGGAGATGATGCGACACACTACAGACGTGAAACACGTGTCCCACAAATCTGCAGTGCTACATTCTGTCGGTGTAGCTTAGTACGGTTAGAGCAACTCACTCCGCAGCGAGGAGACGCAGATTCCATCCCTGTCACCGACAAATTCCGGTTTTCACAACGTCACATACCATATGCTTAGAAGAAGCCTTTCCTGCTGAACCTTCTGCAATCCCGATTGACTTGTGATGTGCACTTTGAGGGTGAGGGGGCTATAATGACCATCATGAGCGACTTTAAAAGACATAAGCAGTCGTTCGTCCCAAATTTGTGAGGGTCATCGGTTCCAGGGAAGGGAGAGAACCAGTGCCATAAGACAAGCGTACCAACCATACCCGATCCGGGACTCGAACCCGGGCCTAGCCCAGACGACTAGCCAGGAAGCTACGCCTCTCTCCACCCAACCACTAAAAAAGTTATCGGTATGTACTTTGCCTATCTTAATCTCATGAATATCTTTGTCCACCGAAATCTTTGTTGGACCCTAAAAATAAATGGCTCTTCGGGGTTGCATCTCGCTTCACTTACTTCTTCAAAACACACATCTACACAGTACAAACCGTATTATATAGCATCATCATCATTGTCAATCCTGTCTAAAATTCCGGTTGTCCGTCAGTGGTCTGTCCTTCTGGCAATATGTCCAACCCATTGCCATTTCAGGGATTTTACTCCTATCATGAAGTATCCCACTCTTGTCATTTTCCTTATCCACGAGTTCCTCTTCTTATCTTTCCTAGTTACGCCAAGCATGCATCTCTCCATGCCTCTTTGAGTTGCCTGCAGTCTTTGTGCGTATTTGTTTAGTTAAGATCCTCGTGTCTACTCCATACGTAAGCATGTGACGTACCTGCCAGCAGGACGCACATGACATAAAGGCAGATAGGAATCAGAATACATGTCTGCGTAGCTCAGTTGGTAGAGCGACTTGTTCCGGAATAAGCGTACTCGGGTTCGAATCCCGGCGTAGACCAAAAATGACGGAGAAATTTACTTCGTTATAATGGCGCCCGAACTACCCGGATGACCCGACCGTTCAAAATCTCGCATTGGTGTGATGTTATTTCCACACCGCGAGATAGGAAAAATAAGAGAATCCCTTCTCCAGTGCTTCGAAAAATAAATGTGTGTGACGTTGCATTCCACACACCAGATTGATTGGGAGTTCTCAAGTGCACGTTCTTCAGTGGTTGTCTGCCTGCAGCGATTCATGGTCACGGCTGATCCGTGGGCCATGCCCCCGGCCCTCTTTCGGGGGGGAGATGTGACGTACCTGCCAGCAGGACGCACATGACATAAAGGCAGATAGGAATCAGAATACATGTCTGCGTAGCTCAGTTGGTAGAGCGACTTGTTCCGGAATAAGCGTACTCGGGTTCGAATCCCGGCGTAGACCAAAAATGACGGAGAAATTTACTTCGTTATAAGCACTGGAAGTATGCAAAGTCAGATGATGCGCAAACATGTCACAGCGTCTTCTCGACAAATATCAATCCCGCCTTCTCGCGGTTAATCCTGTTCCCACTAAAGGGGTTCTGACGACCGCCAAATAGAAGTATAACTATACCACCAGGATTAGAGGAAATGCTATCCTACACTCACGAACCCGCTTGGCCAGCGAGGTGTATTATGGCCAACCCCCCCCTCCCAAGATTATATGTATATACATTTCTGTTCATATAATACGGTTCAGGCGTGCGTAATCTGATTATAATTATGTTTTAAAGTTTAAAGATCAGGATCAAGATACGATCTTTAAATCTCCTTTTCTTGAAAAGCGAGAAAGGTCAATTGTCGAAATATTTTGATATTTTGCTATATTTTCCCAAAAGCTCATATTGTTGTCTTTCCAGATCTCATTTCCCTACAATCTGTCCTGTGAGTACCAGTTTTATTTTTATATTAATTCTTTCTTTTTCTAAAAATTTATAAGGAGTTCTATGACTGTATTTACAGTTCATTCATCAGTTTTAGCGGGACTGCTATTCGAATTTTAAGAAGTAATACCTCAGTGAGTTATTTGATATTATCTAACAGATCTAGATTTTCTTGCTGCTGTTGTTGCGCCATTGCGTCGTACATTAATTAAACGTGCTTTAAAGCATCTTGCTTTGCTAACATAATTTAACTCTTAAATTGCGGACCACATTTGACGATACCTAACACACTCATTTATCAAGCTAAATATGATACGGGAGATTCGTCGTATTAGAAGCGATTTCAGCTTGCGCTGTTGGTAACGTAATTCATCACTTGTAGTAGAGGCTGTTATGTTAAAAATTCGTTGCGATGGCAACCGATTTAAATCGGTAATATGGTCACCTACGTACGTACACAGGGTCCATTTAGTGTATGTATTGAGTTTCAACTTGAACGTTCTTTCGTTTCAAGAAACGAGGCACCAAATACGACCACAGATGCTTTAGATTCTTCCGTTGTTTAAATTACAGAACTTCTGTTACTACACATTATTTTTTTTGCTTTGTTTCGGGATTTAACGACCACCATGAGCAAATTAATGGGCTATAGGCAGCCTTTGGTACTTAATTTAGAGATACTGGTTCCAGGGAGGAGACGGAACAGCTCTGTAACACAAGCACACCACCCCATGTCTCATCCGGGACTCTAACCTGGGCCTATCTCGAACGAACAAACAGAGGGTCGCGACGCATACTCCAGGGGCACCGGGACTTCTATTGATATATATGTATTTAAATATCTAGTGCATCTGCTGCTGGTTTTATAGCGTTTATTATGATGTCTATCGCTAAAGGCTTCGTAAGGGTGCTGATTCTTGTCAGATTATGGAAGTGACGTGGTTTGGAAGCGATTAATATGGAGGCCAAGAAGATGCCACACTTGCGAAGTCTTGTATATATTGTTGGATCATTTCCGTGCATAGTCATTAAGTTCGACCTTTTTACATAAGCTTGCAAATGTAATGGGAAAACAAGCATTTCTTTTTTTAATAGTGGTACTAGGAACAAAAGATTCAGGGGAAAAAAACTTCACAAAAATTGGAAGAAAGAGCAAAGTTGCTGAACAGTTGTTGATTTCAAAACTGTATAGATGAGTTAACGTAACTCAGGAAAAATTGTTTGACCTTATTTCTCACATACATTAGAAAAAAAACCGATCTCTGTCTAACACGTTATGAGAAATTTGGCGATCTATCAATTTTAATCATGCAGGAAGATCTGCAGTTGAAAATTGTATTTATGGATGCTGTCTTTATAGCTTCTAAGAGAATCAATATCCCACGAAAGGTGCTCAATGTTTACCGATATCGTAACAATGCTTAACGAGATTCATTAGAAATTCCTTCATTACAGTCACGGTGCTCTGAGACCAACAACGCTTATTCACAATCATAATTTAGTTTAATGTCTACCATAGCTTCGCTTAGTGTCTAGCTCGGCTTCATCATGTCAAACAGAGAGTCAATATTTAACCGACTGTGACATCATCAGCGTTCTTAAAGCTATTGCAGCACACAAAGGATACAGCCCTTCCGTTATAGACGAAGTGGTCCAAAAATTTAAGAAACCTAAGTTTGCACTGCAAAACATTTGACTGTAAATTTTATTCTGAATCGTTAACGCAGTTGCCATCACAAGAACATAAAACTCATAGTTTTACGCTGTATTATTTACAGTAAATAACTGTGAAGAAACAGTTACTTACCATAAATCTAACAACTGCATACCGTGTAATTCACTGTGAAGGAACCGTCCCAAACTGTAAACCTGACAGTCACAGACCGTGTAGCTTACGGCATGTAACTGTGGAGCAAGGGGAATAATGTAACAATTCAAGGGTCCGTGCGAACCCTCAACGCACCGTGTCATACTACTCGCGTTGTTACAGATTGGTTTGAGGACCTGGGCATCGAGAAAATGTACTAGCCATCCCTGAATCCTGACCTGAACCCTGCAGAGAATCTCTGGGACCAACGCACCAGTCATACGGCTGGCGTTGTTACAGATTGGTTTGAGGATATGGGCCTCGAGAAAATGTACTAGCCATCCCTGATTCCTGACCTGAACCCTACAGAGAATCTCTGGGACCAACGCACCAGTCATACGGCTGGCGTTGTTACAGGTTAGTATGAGGACATGGGCATCGAGAAAATGTACTAGCCATCCCTGAATCCTGACCTGAACCCTGCAGAGAATCTCTGGGACCAACGCACCAGTCATACGGCTGGCGTTGTTACAGATTGGTTTGAGGATATGGGTTTCGAAACGTTGGAGTGGCCAGCCCAGAGTCCTGATCGGAACCCTATAAAGAATCTCTGGGACTAATGTACTGTGTCATATTGCTCGCGTTGTTACAGATTGGTTTGAGGACATGGGCGTCGAAAAGTTGGACTGGCAAGCTCAGAGTCCTGACCTAAGCCAAGGCCGTCTAGGAAATACAAGGCCATGTCATTAAAGAGATTAGTTCCCTATTTTAGTGACGTCAGGCCGAAATCAACGCTTGATATTGATTTCTATTGCTGTCGTGTATGACGTCAAACACGACACCGACGTATCATTATGTGTAACATCAGAGTGACGTCACAAACGGAGCAAACTCATCTCCCTGATGTCACGGCCTTGTAAAAATAACATCCTGAAAGTAATGCCTCGTCCCTCATAAGATTTTTATTTGTAGCAGCAAAAATGTGAATGTGAAACTTTGTGGCAAAATACTTGGACATATTATTAACAATGTGCTAGCTTATTTAAAGTATTGTTCATCACTTTATATACAGTTCCGTCATCTTTGAACCCATTGGCAAAATCCATTTTGGAAAAATTCATGAGGCTGTAGTTTCACTCATTAGTTCACAGCCAGTTTAACGTCTGTCACATCGTCGAAACGTTTCCCACGAATGGTGTTTTTCAAAGGAGCAAACAGAAAAAAACCTGAGGGAGCCTAATCAGGACTGTAGGGGGAGGGTGGTTGGAGCATCGCCTTCCACCTATTTTGGCAATAGCCTGTGAAGTCTCCATTGAGGTGTGAGGACGTGCGTTATCATGACGCAAAATAACACTATGAAGTGGAGTGTCACGTCTTTTCCTTCTGGTAGCTTTTTTTAGCTTCTTCAATGTCGGCACATAGTGAGCACTGTTCATTGTTGAACCCCATTCAAAGAAATCAGTGAAACTGACGCCACGTCTGTCCCAGAAAACTGTCACCATCACTTTCTCTGCGGAACGAGTTGTTTTCACCTTTTTCTGTCGAGGTGAAGATGTGCCGTGCTATTACATTGACGCACGTTTTGTTTCTGGGTCATGAAAGAACACCCAGGTTTCATCACCCGTCACAATATTAGAGGAAAACTCCTCACCCTCCCTCTTATAACAGTCCAAGAGGTCCTGGCACATGTACACCCTTTGCTCACATTGTTCACGGGTTAGGTTTCTTGGGATCCACTTCGAACAAATTTTTCTGTTTCCCAGATCCCTAATTAATGTTTCCATAGCACTATGACCACAATGAATTGCATCACACAACTCCTGGATGGTGACACGACGATCATCTGTGATGATGTCTTTCACTCGTTGCCTGTTGGCATATGTCACTGAAGTTGCGGGTCTTCCACTCCGTTGTTTGTCCTGAACTTAAACTCTTACTGAACTTTCTCCCTCTCGAAACCTCTTCATCCATCTTCGGGCATTACTGATATCGATTGCGGCTGCTCCATACACCACCAGGAATCTTCTGTGGATTTCTGGAGCCTCACACCCCTCTTTTTCCAGGAATTTAATTACGGCTCGCTGCATTTCCCTGTCGTTCATGATCTTTATTTCCGTTTCTGAAAAAAAACTGTTCCCACATTGGTAACATATCATAGTACATGTCATTACAGTTTCATGAAAATCACTTCAATATTTCAAAAGTTATTAAAGAGGAGGCATTACTTTTAGGATGCCCCACTTAGATAGACTTTTGTCTACTTTCTAGACAGCCTTGGTTCAACTCTTCCTACCCACCCCGTTTAGTCAAAATGTGACAATAATATTAAAAAAAAAAGAGTTTGATTTTTTAATGTGCCTGACCCCCTTTCTTTGCAGGATTTTTTTTTCAATTATAGGTCTCATTTATGGAAATATTTGACGTTTTCTTCTCATTTTAAAATGCTAGTCTAATACTCAAACTGTTTTTCTGCTAATGCACCTTAAAAAAATTTGTGAATTCTGAGTGATGAGTAAATGAAAATTTTAATAAATTTAATGAAAAAAAAATTAATACTAAGATAAACTATTGTATATCAGTGAAATTAGAATATGCAGTTTGTTAATAAATTTATGAAAAATAAATATTGTGTGCATTCTGTTAATAAATTTATGAACAATAAATATAATACGCATTGTGTTGATAAAAAGAGCGAGTCCGGATTTTTCGAGGTAAGGATACGCGTAACACGAAAATCTAATATAATGAGTAATGATTTACTTTAAAACACCTACGTATTTGTTCATCATAAATAAGTATTTTATAAACTGAAAACACTTCTGATCACGCCATTAAATAATTGCAAGCTAAAATAACACCAGCTTTTGCTATTTACGTAAAAAAAAAAAAAAAATTAAATGGTCTGCCATTTTTAACGTAAGTCAACACTATACATACGTTATAACGAAGTAAATTTCTCCGTCACTTCTGTCCACGCCAGGATTCGAACCCGGATCCCCTCATTCCGGAATAAGTCACTCTACCAGTTGAGCTACGCGGACATTTCTTTCTGATTCCTATCTGCCTTTATGTCGTGTGCGTTTTTCTGGCAGGTACGTCACATCTCCTGGTACGTTACATCATCTCCCCCTTATTATTTTTTTGTTTCGAAGTGCTGGAGAAGGGATTCTCTTATTTTTCCTATCTCGCGGTGTGGAAAGAACATCACACCATTGCGAGATTTTGAACGGTCGGGTCATCCGGATAGTTCGGGCGCCATTATAACGAATTAAATTTCTCCGTCATTACTGTCCACGCCAGGATTCGAACCCGGATCCCCTCATTCCGGAATAAGTCACTCTACCAGTTGAGCTACGCGGACATTTCTTTCTGATTCCTATCTGCCTTTATTTCGTGTGCGTCCTTCTGGCAGGTACGTCACATCTCCTGGTACGTTACAACGTTTAGCAGATTGTGTTGCCATTTCGAAAGGGAGTTCTATTACCTGTTATGAATTTTATGCAAGCATAAAAATACTTTAAACAATCAACCAATATGTTTTTTTTTAAAAATGCTAGGCGATACTGAAAATTCCGGACGCATTTAAATAGAAAAAAATGTGTTAAAAAAGCGATTCACTCTCATTTAAAACATAAATAATCATCATCATGGCGCGGTTGGGCCCTGGTAACCACATGATACTTCCAACATTCGTCTCCAGGCTTTTCAATCTTCTTCGGGTACTTTCTAGTCAATACTTCTCGTTGATGCTCTCGCATCTCCCCTCTACCCTCCCACCTAATCGTTGGTTTTCCTATAGGTCTTTCTCTCCTGGGTCTGTAGTCCAGCATAAATCTAGGGAATATTATCTCTTAGCATTCTAATAATATGTCCGGCCTATTGCAGCCGCCTAGCCTTAATTACTGTACTTCAAAGACAACGTGTCCGAAAAATAACCGTGCACCGAAAATAACACTTACCATGTCGAACTGGTTCCTGCAGGAGGTGTTGAAAATGGGCCTCGGCGATGCTTCTGCATGATGGTAAAGATCTTTCTCAGAGTATGTAGTGTGATTTGTTGGATGTAGGTCCTTATTGCAGCCTCTTAAAGTGTATGCGGATTACATGCGTACACCTTCCCCTTCAATGCTCACCATAGAAAAAAAAATCAGGCGGTATCAATCCGGTAACCGGGCAGGCTGCAGTCCTTTGGAGATGATGCAATTTCCGAAGAATTCCTCCAAAAGTTGTATTGATGCGCGAAAGAAATGTTCCATCAAAAACACTCTCTGTTGCCGCCCCGGTGGCGCAGTGGTCTAAGGCGCTGGCCTCTGATCATTCGTCCGTAAGGGGTCCGAGTTCGAATCCCGTTCAGGCATGGATGTTGTGTTTGTCTTACGGCACTGGCTCTCTCCCTTCCCTGGAACCAGTGACCCTAAATTAGGGACGGGCGACTGCTTATAGCCCATTGAGTTGCTCACGGTGGTCGTTAAACCTCCAATCAAAAAAAAAAAAAAAAAACTCTCTGTTCAACCTTCAACACATCATTGTCCTTCTGCTAAGACGAGTAATCGATCGACACGTCTACCTCCGTCGACCAAGCGGCGTGAATAGTTGCACTGTCTTGCTGGAACATCCTTCGTTGATTTCCCGTTCCGTGAGTTCGGATGTGAATGGTTGGATAATCTATGCACGGTACCGTTCTGAATTAATGGTTTCATTGAAGAAAATGGGCCCAATAATGCGCGTACGAATCACGGCACATCATACATCACCCTACACCGGGTCTGGTTCACTACGTCGACAACTCATTTCGTCGACACTCACTTCGTTGACACTATACAGTATATGCAAACAGTCGATTCCTAAAAAACCGAAAAAAAGTTAAGAACCACCAAATTTGGTATACTATCTCATGGTACTGTAACTCAGATCGTAGATTGTTTTTGTAAGAGGTCGGGCCCGGCGTGAAAGGGGCCCCATACGAAATTTTCGTAAAATCAACAGTTTTCAATTTAGAACCTCCAAATATGGTATACTATCTCATTGTACCCTTACACCAACTTAGGCCATAGAAGGAAAGGGTCGGGGCCCGGGGTCAAGGAGGCCCCATACAAAGTTTTCGTAAAATCTACAGTTTTCAATTTAGAACCACCAAATTTGGTATACTATCTCATTGTACTCTAACTTAGACGGCACACTGTTTTTGGAAGAAGTCGGCGCCCGGGGTCAAGGGGCCCTATGCCACATTTTCGTAAAATCTACAGTTTTCAATTTAGAACCACCAAATTTTTTCTACTATCTCATTGCACTCTAACTTAGCTAGCAGATAGGGTATTAGAGTTCAGAATTGTGTTGCAGTTCTTAAGTAAGAAATGGAAATTTTTGAGAAAATTTTGTATGGGGCTCCCTTTACCCCGGTCCCCGACCCCTTCCAAAACCGTGTACGGTCTTAGTTAGAGTACCATGAGATAGTATACCAAATTTGGTGGTTCTAAATCGAAAACTGTAGATTTTACGAAAATGTTGTATGGGGCCCACTTGACCCCAGGCCCCGACCTGTTCCGTCTATGGTCTAAGTTGGTGTACGAATACAATGAGATAGTATACCAAATTTGATGGTTCTAAATTGAAAACTGTAGATTTAACAAAAATGTTGTATGGGGCGCCCTTGATCCCGGGCGCCTACCCCTTCCAAAAATCGTGTACGGTCTAAGTTAGAGTACCATGAGATAGTATACCAAATTTGGTGGTTCTAAACTGAAAACTGTAGATTTCACGAAAATGTTGTATGGGGGCCCCTTGACTCCGGGCCCCGACTTCTTCCAAATACCGTGTACGGTCTAAATTAGAGTACCATAAGATAGTATACCAGATTTGGTGGTTTTAAATTGAAAACTGTAGATTTCACGAAAATGTTATATGGGGGCCCCTTGACCCCGGGCCCCGACCCCTTCCAAAAATCGTGTACGGTCTAAGTTAGAGTACCATGAGATAGTATACCAAATTTTGTTGTTCTAAATTGAAAACTGTAGATTTCACGAAAATGTTGTATGTGTCCCTCTTGATCCCGGGCATCGGCACCTTCCGTCTATGGTCTAAGTTGGTGTAAGAGTACAATGAGATAGTATACCAAATTTGATGGTTCTAAATTGAAAACTGTAGATTTTACGAAAATTTTGAGGAATCGACGGTTAGCATATATAGTGTCGACATATAATTTTGAGGAATCGACTGTTAGCATATATAGTGTTAGCATATATACTGTAAATGAGTTGTCGACGAAATGAACAAGACTGCATACACCTACCTTCTGGCTGTGGATAGGCACTTCCTTAAATTGGTGGGGATTTTCAGAACCCCAAAGACGAGTATTCTGCCTGCTGATGTACCCTGACAGGTGGAACTATGCCTCATCAATAAAGAAAGTCGCGTTGGGAATGTCCTCACCTTTTTCAGACAGGAACTCTTGGAATCACCTGCAGTACCGAACACGGGCCCCGTGGTCTGTTTCTTTCAGCTGATGCACAACAGACACTTTGTACTGGTGGAAACGCTACTTCCTTTTCAGAATAAGGTGGGTTGTACTCTTTGGCACATTAGCTTGTTGTGACAGCCACTTCACAGACTTGTGTGGATTCCTCTGTATCCTGTTCCGGATATCCTGTACAGTCTCGTCTGCCGTGGATGGCCTACTGGGGCGGGGCGCATCCAGAACCCTTGGAACCACCTGCAGTACCAAACATGGGCCTCGTGGTCTGTTTCTTTCAGCTGATGCACAACAGACACTTTGTACTGGTGGAAACGCGACTTCCTTTTCAGAATATGGTGGGTTGTACTCTTTGGCACATTAGCTTGTTCTGACAGCCACCTCACAGACTTGTGTGGATTCCTCTGTATATTGTCCTGGATATCCTGTACAGTCTCGTCTGCCGTGGATTGCCTACTGGGGCGGGGCGCATCCAGAACTCTTGGAACCACCTGCAGTACCAAACATGGGCCTCGTGGTCTGTTTCTTTCAGCTGATGCACGACAGACACTTTGTAGGGTTGGAAACGCGACTTTCTTTTCAGAATATGGTGGGTTGTACTCTTTGGCACATTAGCTTGTTGTGACAGCCGCCTCACAGACTTGTGTGGACTTCTCTGTATCCTGTCCTGGATATTCTGTAAGGTCTCGACTGCAGTGAATGGCCTACCGAGGCGAGGGGAATCCAGAACACAATGTGCATTACAGTGGGGGACGTCTGCATCACGAAATTTCCTAGCGAACTGTTTTTGCACTTCATCCGTGTAGTTGTCGTCATGGCGAAAGGCATTTTCCACCAAAAACACTCTCTGTTCAACCGTCAATACACCATTGTCCTTGTGCTGAGACGAGTTAGGGCCGTTCGTGGCCTAGTGGGCAACGTTCGTGACTGCCGCGGAAAGGACCCCAGGTTCGATCCCAGGCGGGTACGAACGCTCGAACCACTAAATATCCGCCGTGCGTCGGATGGGCACGTTAAGTCGTCGGACCCCGGGTACTGACCCCCCTGGTAATAAATAAGGGAGTCTTCCTCCCCTTTCTACTTCGCTTCCGTGTCACTTTCCTATCGGGTACCCTAGCCCAAATCTCCTAGCTTCCTATTTCTAAGGGTTGTTTAAGACCTGGGGTCAGACACTCCCTTCCTAAAATCCTCTACATATGATCATTTTTTATCATTGCTGAGGCGAGTAATCAATCGACACGTCTGCCTCCGTGGACCAAGCGCACGGGAATGATCGCTGCGCGCACCTCGGGGTGGAGGAGACATGAAGGTGACCAGACACAGAGCACTTCCACGTGGCGGATCACTTTTATTGTAATTCCATTCAACATGTCTTAATTATTACATTACTGCAATTCGTGCATTCAGTGCACAGTCATTATTCGGATGCACTGCATGAGCTTTTTTTGATTTAGAGATTTTTTTACGATTTGATGAAGTTGTTTAAATAATTAATAATTAACTAAAGTCCGTCGCTAAATTCGTTGAACGTAAATCTCTCTTCTAAAATAATTAAGTGCATAATAATAGCAACGGCCAGGTTGAAAGTATCAGCACTTACGTGTAACGGCCACTTGCTCTTTCATTTTCCCACTCATTGGAAATTCTGATCACCAATACAATAAAATCGTCGTATTGTAATTTATCCACTGACGCAAAATATCTATTATATCAACATGTATCTCAAACGTATAACGACAACACGTTTTCGTCGATTCACCGAGATAGTTGCCCCAGTGGCGCAGTGGTCTATAAGTACGCTGGTGTGACGTGCCTGCACTTCAGGACGCACATAAGATAAAGGCAGATAGCAGTGAGAGCACATGTCCGTGTAGCTTAGTTGGGAGAACGACTTACTCCGGAGTGAGGGGGACCCACATGATGTCCTACGCGGACAAACTTCTACGTTATATTGGCTTCTGATGGTTCGTCCTAATGGGCCTGGATTGCATGCTTGTCTTACAGCACTGGCTCTCTACTTTCTCTGGAACAAGTGACCCTAAATTAGGGACGGAGGATTGCTTATATCCCTTAGGGTTGCTCTAGGTGGTTGTTTAGACCACAAACGAATTCACATAGATGTCTAAGATGCTTAAATCTCCTACGCCTATTAACAATTTCTCTGTCTACACACCGTTATCTATTCACATTTAACGTCGTCATTTATTTTGCTCTGACGTCAGTGCTGCTAAAATGTACAGGCTGTTCAGGAAAGTAATGTGCTGTTCAGTGGGAAAATGTTTAACTAAAAAGTAACGAGATTTACATAAGAAAACAGAAACTCAATTAAACTGAACATATAAGTCATAAGTTCTTCAAGTTCGTTATCCGCTTCGGTGTCGAGCACAGGGCCATAAATTTTCATCTAGATTCTCCTTTGAGTTTCTGTTCCGGGTGTTCACGTCATCCATACAAAACCACTGGTATTATCATTGTTCTATATAGCTTTATTTCGGTATTCCCACATATTTTTTATGATATACAAATCTTATTTAATCCAAAAGCGTCGCCCCGGTGGTGCAGTGCTCTAAGCGCCGCTTCTGATCATTCATTCGAAAGGGCTCCGGGTTCGAATCCCGGTGAGGTATGGATGTTGTGTTTGTCTTACGGCACTAGCTCTCTCCCTACCCTGGAACCAGTGGCCCTAAATTAGGGATTGGCGACTGCTTATAGCCCATTGAGTTGCTCACGGTGGTTGTTAAACTTCCAATAAAAAAATAATAATAATAACAATCCCAAGGCACATCAACCCAGCCTGTAGCCGAGTTTTTATTTCTGCTGTTCTTTGTTCCAGAATCCGAGAACATGGACATAGATGCTGCGGAAAATTGTACAACATAGATATCTTGGAAAATTATTTTACTTAAAGACATCTGATAAATTACTACTGCTTCATATGGAATTCCCGTTGTTGAGGAAGTCGGCAGAATTATCTTTTATCAGACATGCTTTTCTGATTAAATGCTAAACCAGTGATGGCATAAATCATTTCTTCTTGGGTGGAGCATTCGTCACTCACGCAAAAGAGTCATTCAACTTCCATGTTGTCACAACGCTCACTGAGTAAATAATTCGTTACATGGATCCCGTGTGTACGACCAAAGGACATTCAAGACCACGACGCAAACTGTGAGAAAGAGCGTGAGGCCTCCACCATTCACCGTTCACTATGAATGATTCATCACGAGACGAATGATTCAGGCCCACAATTCAAGTGAACTACGTTCACGGATCATTCTCATTATTAAGTGTCAACGTATTTCCTATAGCAGACTGATTAATCACTCACAGAACGGTGAACACTTATTAATTCTCGACATTATTTTTCTTATTGGGAATTAGTTTCCGAAATCATGGGGTCGGAAAAATGTTAAACATGCTGTGACTGTCGCAGTGATGGCGGACTGAATAATCGTTAAGCACGGTGAGAGCGATCTATTCTCCACTCACAGTGAGGACTCATTCGTTGTGAGCGAATCGTTTACGAATGGTCTGTGTGCGTGTACATTCAATGCACAAAACATTAGAGATACCTGCCTAATAGCGTGTTGGTCCACCTCTAGCGCGCATAACAGCTTGTTCACGCCGAGGCAGTCAGTCCAGGAGGGTTTCTGGAGGTAATGCCAGCCATGCCTGTTGCAACATTGTCCACAACTCCGGCCGAGACGTCATCCCAGGATCAATGGACTTGTTGTTCCACTCCATGGCATTCCAGAGAGGTTCCACAGGATTTAAATCCGGGAACCTTGGGGGCCACTGGATGGTTCCAAACTCAGAGGAATGTTCCTCGAGCTATGCCTGAGTGGTTGCGCCGGCTGGGCGGCGTATTATCCTTCTGAAACAGACCATCGTCCGCAGGATGCGCGAAGGCCATGAAAGTCTGTAGGTGATCAACAAGCACAAGCTGGTAGTGCTTCGCGTTTAAGGACGTCTCCAGACACACTAAGAGACCTAATGTGTCTCATGAGAAGGCTCCCCAAGCCATTACAGAGCCACCACCGCTTTGAACAGTGCCGATGTAGCACGACTGGGCCAAAGCCACCTGCTGTCGACGCTACAATCGCACCCTTCCGTCAGCTCGGTACAGCTGAAACGTCATCTGATCGAACGACGCGGCACCACTTTGCAGAGGTACAGTTTTTATGTTTTCGGCATCAGGCTAGGCGCAATTTCCGATGACGTAGTACAAGTAGGGCGCCGGCTTTTGTGGCCCAGGATACTCAGCTTGAGCTGCTGCTTTAGGCATCCGACATTTAACCTGGATATGATTTACGCCGTCGTTGCCAAGCAGTCTGTCTGTACGAGCCGGGTTGGTCTGCTTCAACCTCAGTCATGAATGGCGTGTATTCGGCTACCTCTTACTCCCTCAGCGCTGGTATATCCGTCCATGGTATACTCGCGGTATACCTTTGAAACGGTTGCCCTCGGGAACTCTAAGGTTCTTGCCACTTGGGTGAAAGAATGACCCATCTGTCTTGCTCCGACAATGCGTCTGTGATCAAAGTCGTTCAGATCACCACGTTTGCCCATGTTCGTCAACTGCGACACACTGTTGGAAAGCTCTGCTGTCCACCTATTTACAGCCTGTGTTCCGTTCGGGTCTGTTCCCCTCTGCGAGGGGGGGGATGCCCATGTCAACTGCTCATCACCCCTATCTCTATGTTTTATCTACACACAAATTCGTTGACATCTTTGCCAAAGAAAGGAAGCAGAGGAATTTTTAAATTATGGATGCTCTCCACTGCTGCGTGGATGTGCGATATTAATTAGTAATACAATATTCTCGAAGATTGCTTAAATACAATATGCTCGAAGATCACTCGTCTCCGCTTCCAGCAGTATTTTTTTTTTTTTTTTTTTGAATTGCGAAATTTATTTTTGAGTTGTTAAAAAACAGAAGAAACTTCTTTTCTAAATTTTAGATACATGCTATTGCTACCATAATACCAAATAATTATGAGGATTAGGATTTTAACACTGATTTGTACATGAACTCCATTCTTCTTTGCTTTTGCGTGAACTTGAGTGTTATGTTTTCAAAAAAGTTTCTTCCGAGTTATTTTTCAAAGTCAAAAGATATGTCTTAATTCTCTTTAATGCAGAAAAACTCCTTTCGGCAGTTGCAGTTGTTGATGGAAACTTTAATATTAGGTCCAGGGCCTGACTTAGGTCAGTCGAGGCCATGTGCACATCCTATGTCTGGGGCCCCTCGATTAAGATTTTCAGTCAAACAATTGAAAAGAATATTTACTGGTAAATATTTTTTTGCAAGCAGTTTTTCTAGCAGTAAACAACATTAAAACACACCCCGCATGCTAGTCAACTTTATAGCCAATGTGGCTTGTAATAGACAAGCATTCACACCGCTTGTACTTCCCCACACCCACAGAGCTTACAGCTGTAACATTAATTACTCTGGAATTCTTTTTTTTTGTTTTATAGTATCATTTACAAAACAAAAAACTATCCTCCCAGAGATATAACTTAAAACACCTAGTTTACCATAAATGTAATGAAAATGATGAATCAATAGTAGTTTAAGCTGTAAGAAGTAATCCCTCACAAAGTCTTACAGCTGACCACACACATTGTGGAATAAATTATTGCAACACTCCATGTAAATTATTACAACAGTCTTTAAATAAAGTAGTGTCAATTGAACTTTTTGTATTTTTATTTATGTAAAAATAAACCCTACTTAATTATTAATATTGATTCACAACTTTTGTTCTCACAAGACTAATATTAATAATAAAAATATTTTTTAGTAAATTCGACATGTTTGCTGAAATGCTGTTCATGTATAATATACTGTATTGCTCCGAATATAGGCTGTTCCCATTGCATTTTGATTGTTACAAATAAGGGTGAGATTAAGATGTTACACTGGCCGATCATATCTCAGCGCAACGTTTGAGATTTTATTGCATGAGATAGTAATAATTTGGTTTCCAAAATCTCGTCCTAAATTTTGAAACCGAAACTTATTACAATTTCGTGCTATAACGGAAAATACATTTTGGTTCTGAAAATGTATATTATTGTTAAGGTAGTTTGGAGGCCCCTCCAAATTCTGAGGCCCTGTGCACATGCAGAAATCAGGCCCTGATTATGTCTGCTAATTTGTACACCTCAATAAACACAATATCCAAATATTTTATTTCATGTAACATCTTTTATTAATTTCTTTTTGTATTCATGAAGGATATAAAACACCTTTAGTTTTTTTATTCGAATTGTATCAAAATTTTGAAGCATAGAGTTCTTTAAGCTCTGATAGTAGATGTTCAGGGAAGCTTTCACAAAATTTATCAAAACAGTTCGAATCCAATAAAGCCACGTATTTAAGATATCATCATCAGCATTATCATTGTCAACCATTATCAATCCACTGCTGGACGAAGGTCTCCCCAAGTTTCCTCCACAACGGTCTGTCTTGTGCCAGTCTCCTCCATGTCATCCCTGCATACTTTCGAATTTCATCCACCCATCTCCCATGTGGTCTTCTTCTGGGTCTTTTCCTGTCCCTTGGAATCCAATCTAAAATTTCGGCTGTCCATCGATGATCTGTCCTTCTGGCAGTATGTCCAGCCCATTGTCATTTCAGGGATTTAACTCTGATCATGATGTCTTCCACTCTTGTCATTTTTCGGATCCACGAGTTCCTCTTCTTATCTCTCCTGGTTACACCAAGTATGCACCTCTCCATGCTGCTTTGAGTTGTCTGCAGCCTTTGTATGTCTCTTTTAGTTAAGGTCCACGTCTCTGCACCATACGTAAGCACTGGAAGGATGCATTGATCAAACACTTTTCTTTTAAGACATAATGGCATATTGCTCTTGAAAATTATGCTGTTTCTTCCAAAAGCTCTCCATCCAAGTTTTGTACGCCGATTAATTTCTTCATCAATGTGACCCTCACTTGATATCTGCTGTCCAAGATAAACGTACGTGTCTGTTATCTCCAGCTTTTCTCCATCAATCGATAAATCTTCATTTTTTGTAAAAGCATTGAACATCACTTTTGTCTTCTGAAAGTTCATTTTTAATCCCACTTCTTTACTCTTATCAGCAAGTTCCTGGATCATACTCTGCAGCTCTGATGGGGTTGTTGCAAAAATGACTACGTCATCAGCAAAACGAAGGTGGGTTAGATAATCTCCATTAATCTTTATCCCCTTGTTTTCCCAGCTCAGCGACTGAAAAACACCCTCCAATGTGGCATTAAAGAGCTTCGGAGATATGGTGTCACCTTGTCTCACTCCCTTTCCAATTTTTACGTGTGTTGTATTTTCAAACAGCCTAATCTTTGCACTTGCATTTTCATATATGTTATTAATAATATTAATGTATGCATCTTCAATACCGCAGGTTTTCAGAGCCATTGTAACTGCTGATGGTTTCACCGAATCAAAGGCTTTTTCATAATCGATAAAAGCCATGCACAATGGAAGTTCATATTCCCTCGCTCTTTCAATTAGTTCTCTCAGCACGTGGATATGATCTATTGTGCTGTAGCCACTCCTGAATCCAGCTTGTTCTCTCGGTTGAGCCATGTCCAGTGTTACCTTCAAGCGGTGTGAAAGAACTTTAGTGAAGATTTTATAAACTACTGATAGGAGGCTGATAGGTCTGTAGTTTCCGAGATCCTCAATTTCACCTTTCTTATGTAGCAGGATCATTGTAGCGGTGTTCCAATCCTCAGGAATCTTTCCTTCATTAAGGCATCGAGTGAAAATTTGGGCGAGTACTGTTTCGATTTCTCCACTTGCTTCTTGTATGATGTCTACAGTAATTCCATCTTCTCCTGGAGCTTTTCCCCGCTTCATGTTCTTGATTGCATGTGCAACTTCTGCTGGAAGGACTGGAGGAACTCTGGTACTGGTATCTTTCATGATGTCTGGAGTGCATGTATCATCCCTTTCATATAATTTGGAGTAGAAATCTTTCACTCTTGTCAAAATTTCGCCTCTATTTCTTGTTACAGAACCATCTTCTTTTCTCAGTGCCATAATCTGTTTTCTTCCCTTACTGAGATGTACCTTTGCTGTCTTTAGGCTTTGGTTGTTTTCAATTGCTTTCCTCACTAGTTCACAGTTGAATTTTCTTACGTCTTCAGTGATACTTTTTCTTACTGTCTTGCATAGCTCTATATATTCCACTTTGGAAGTCACATCTTCTTTAGTTGTCCTCATCTCTCTTCTTTTTTGCATCAACATTTTCGTTTTTCCTGATAATTTATTTACATGCAACTTGTTCTTAGACCCAGCTAACTTTGTTGCTGTTTCCATAAGAGCTTTGGTTACTTTTCTGTTAACTTCAGAGATGTCCACTTCTTCTGATGTTAGGCCTTCTAAAGCAGAGAACCTGTTCTTCAGTTCCAACTTGAAGGTATTATGGTGTTTTTTAAGGTTGGTTATGTCAATAGATTTTGTTTGTCTTATGAGCTTGCCACGTTCAAGTTTAGTGTTGAGGTGCATCTTACATCTCACCAATCTATGGTCACTACCTGTGTTGAACTTGTTTAGCACACTGCAGTCTTCTATGACGAATTTTTTGTTACACATAATAAAATCAATTTCACTTGTCGTCCATTTGGATGTCTCCAAGTCCATTTCCTGTGTGGCTTTTTCTTGAAGAAGGAGTTCAAGATGTAAAACCCTTCTGCCTCTGCAAACTCTACGAGAGTATTTCCACGCTGGTTTCTGTTGCCGTGACCGAATTTACCTACTGAAGTTTCATTCTGTTGCCGTTGCCCTATTTTTGCATTGAAATCTCCCATAATTATTTTCAAATGCTGCTTACCTTTATTATTTAGATGACAAATTTCCTCATAAAATTCTTCAATTTCTTCTTCAGGATGACTTGTGGTGGGTGCATAAGTTTGAATAATCTGAGCCTGGTATCTTTTCGAGAGTTGGATAACAAGTCGTGCAACTCTGTCAGAGGAACTTTCAACTTCTACAACTTTATCCTTCAGTTTCTTGTTTATTATAAATCCAACACCACTAGTTCTGCCAGTATCTGTCCCACGATAGTAGAACAGATGTCCACTTTTCAGTTCGATGAGATCTTCTCCTTTTCTCCTTACCTCACTTAGCCCCACGATGTCCCACTTGATCCTTTGTAGTTCCTCTTCCAATTCAAGAAGCCTTGAATCAGAAGATAGGGAGCGTCCATTGTACGTAGCCAAGGTCAGCATCCGATGGCAGCCTAGTCCGGTCCTCCGGGGATTCTTAGCACCCTCTGCCTTCATGTCGCACTGGCCGCTGCCTTGGCCAGGTACATTCCAGCTGCCGGAGACTGAGGGCCAAGATTTAAGTTGTGGAATCATTTTGGAGGGGTTTGGCCATAACTCACCACGCTGGCCAAGCGGGTTGGTGAGTGTGGGATAGAATTTCCTCTAATCCCGATGGTATAGTTATACCGCTATTGGCGGTCGTCAGAGCCCCTTTAGTGGGAACAGGATGCACCACGAGAAGGCGGGGTTGACATTTGTCAAGGAGAGGCTGTGATGTTACGCATCACCTGATATAATATCAGTGATATTAATTCATTGACACTTCACACAACAGAAACAACTCTCAAACACGTGCTGTTACAGGCAGACGAATGCGAGTGACTAACGTAGTCAGATCAGATCAGATCAGATGTAGAGGATTTTAGGAAGGGGGTGTCGGACCCCAGGTCTTAAACATCCCTTAGAAATAGGAAGCTAGGAGATTTGGGCTAGAGTGCACCGAGGCTAGGTAGAAAAGGGGAGGAAGACGCCCTTATTTCTATTTCTTACCTGGGGGCCAGTACCCGGGGTCCGACGGCTTAACGTGCCTATCCGACGCACGGCGGTTATTTAGTGGTTCGAACGTTCGTACCTGCCGAGGATCGAACCTGAGGTAATCTCCATGGCAGTCACGAACGCTGACCACTAGGCCACCCGCGGCCCCGACTAACGTAGTCTAAGGCTTCTCTCTCTTTTAAGTGAACCCTTGCCCAAAGCAATGGCCCATTCACCTTCACCCTCTCCTTCATGTTGTCATGGAAACGCTCGCCGGCGATAGTATCCAAAGTCTTCGAATCACACTGCGAAGACTGCTAGCGCTGTTTGCGTCACGATAACACCATCCCTCCACTAAGAAGCCGGTTGGTCTTTGCTCACCAGACTGATTCTCTGGGTCAAAAGCAGCTAATTCGCACATGTGTTTTTTTGGGGTTTTTTTTCGCAGCGAAAGTACGGACATAGCTTAATACCATTGATACTTGACTTTTATTTGTGTACTAAATGAAAGCCCGTCAATAATGAACGGGGGAAAATAAAATTTATGATACAGAAATTATTGACATTTATTTATTGAGTTTTTGAGTTCCACATCAGTAGATAGCGACGTTGGCTCACAGCTTTCTGAAAATTTCCCGAGCAGTCGGTTATGGAATTTGATACGACGGGTTGTCTGTTTGTTATGTGTTTTGTAAAACCTTTAGTCCCTATTTCGTTAACACTTCCTTGTACACAACATTTTTCGTATACACTGACTGTGAACAATGTATCACTTTCCCCTGTTCTTTTCCGTGAAATATTTTTATCTTGACGTTGCCACATACAGATGGCTAAACACCGGTTCAGGTAGTGAACCAAAATTCCTGTTGTAAAGTTTTTCGTAGCCGACTCGTTGGCGCAGTGGTCTAAGCGATGGCCACTGATCATTCGTCCGAAAGGGGTCCGGATTCGAATCCCGGTGAGGCATGGATGTTGTGTTTGTCTTACGGCACTGGTTCTCTCCCTTCCCTTGAACCTGCTTATAGCCCACTGAGTTGTTCACGGTAGTCGAGTCGTTAAACCTCCAACCGAAAAAAAAAAAAAAAAAAAAGTTTTCGTGTCTCTAGAGTTGACCGTGTGACGTAACACATCTCTGACGTCATGTGAGAATGATTTGGATTAGATGACGTCACAGCAGCAGCGGTGTTCTTTGTTGCTATGAAAACAAAACAAAGTGGTATACGCGTGGATTGCGAGCGTGTAGGTGATGACGTCACCTACACGAAAATACGAAAAGCTAAGCTTGACGTCACAAACATTTGTTTCTCGGTTGTTGCTATGACGACCTAAAAAGTGGCACGGAGGAGAAGGGATCTAGCAGATTATTATTAGATATATCTGACTTTTATTTGTGCATTCTCTGGGCTTTACAGCTAGCCTAGATAGCCTCGAATACACGCCATTCATTGCTTTATATAAAAGCAATATGTATGCAAGCAGGAAGATCATCCTTTAGAACAGATCAAGTGTTCCTAAAGGAAGGCTTTCCTTACGCAATGTATAATGCATCAAAAACCACACTTGCGGAAATAATATACCATCAAAAAGTAAATTCGCCGATGCAGAACTCTTTTTAAAAAAATATCGGCAGTACGATCAATAAAACAAAAGGATTTTTCAACCTTTAAGCAAACAGCCTTTAATCTCTTTTCATGTGCTTTGCGCGAAAATCTGGATGAAACCTAACTCCCTCTGGATTACTCCGCATCGCGTTGCAAAAAAAAAAAAAAAAGAGTAAGAAGAAGAAGTATTTTTAAAATTCACTACAAGCTGTTCATACATCTTTTAACAACCCCCGCTGAAAACTAAATGTGCCTTTGAAACACAAAAGCAGGTTTCTTGTCCTTTTTTCAGAAATACTTTTACGAACATGGAAAACAAATTAGCATTTTCTAACGAGGATTGAATTACACCGTTAAATTACGTAAAACTAGGATGACGAAGTAGATACCACATTTCATTTTTCAAGGAAACTTAATCCAGGAATGTATTTTTATCAACGACCCCTTTTGTAAACAACGAACTCATAAAAATTCAGTACTCCTAGATGTAAAATTACATGACGCCGAAGTAAAATGGAAGTTCCTGGGTGACTTCAAAAATTTATAGTAGACTTTTGCTTGGCGTGAAGTTCTCAGATTCTTTCTCAAGCTGTGTTAAGAAACAGGGAACGTTTCCGGATTACTGCAGGTTTGATTACACACTGCTGAACACCACTAAAGTTACAAATATAAAAGCTGATATTGTATATAACAAATGGCTAGAATTCAATGACATTCGGTAGAGAAGTACAACCACTCACATCTTGAAGAGCATACAATGCCCACCATTAATATCCAGACACCTACAGTTCTACAAAAAAATCCTTTTTTACGGAAAATTGAACGACCTTTCGCTCTTATGACGGCTTCCACTCTTCATGGAATAACCTTCACCAGTTTTTGTAAACATCTGCTGGTATGTTCCTCTATTTGTCCTACAAAGCAGTGACCATATCGGCTTTGTTCATTGGGTGATCTCTTCTTCCAGTTACCCGACGATCCAATTCGTTCCACATATTTTTAAGAGGGTTAATGTCTGGACTCTGAGCTAGCCAGTCCAACTTTTCGAAGCCAATGTCCTCAAAACCAATCTGCAACAACGCGAGTAGTATGACAAGTGCTTTGGTTCCAGAGATTATTTATAGGGTTCAGGTCAGGTCATCTACTGGTATGTTCCTCCATTTGTCCTTCAAAGCAGTGACCATATCGGCTTTACTCATTGGGTGATCTCTTCTTCCAGTTACCCGACGATCCAGTTCGTTCCAGAGATTCTTTATAGGGTTAATGTCTGGACTCTGAGCTAGCCAGTCCAACTTTTCGAAGCCAATGTCCTCAAACCAATCTGCAACAACGCGAGCAGTATGACAAGTGCGTTCGTTCCAGAGATTCTTTATAGGGTTCCGGTCAAGTCTCTGGGCTAGTGAGTCCAACTTTTCGACGTCCATGTTCTCAAACCAGTCTGTAACAGCGCAAAGCGTATCACATGGTGCGTTGGTCCGAGAGATTCTCTATTGGGTTCAGGTCAGGACTCTGAGCTGGCCAGTCCAACTCTTCAACGCCCATGTCCTCAAACCAGTCTGCAACAACGAGAGTGGTATGACATGGTGCGTTGTTCTGCTGACAGAGTTTTCGGCCTTTTCCAAAGTACTGCCGCGCCGCTGATAGTGCATAATTTTTCAGGACGTGTTGGCATAGCTCAGCATCCGTGGTTTTGTCTGAAACGACTAATGAGTCCTAGCTGAACCACGAGAAACAGCTCCATACCATAAAGCAACCTCCAATGCACTTCTTCTTCGGGACGACTCAGTGTGAACGATACCTTTCTCCGTGTATCTGCCACACCAAAATGTGACTATCAGACAGGTAGGCTGTTTATCGTATGTATGTATAACCTCATTGGAAAGCCATCAAGCAGAGTGATAATAGAGGGCATGGAGGGCGTGGAGAGGATACCATATGATGACCTTATTCCTAATTGTGTCTTTACACCCATTCTTCTGCTTGAGGTGCTCTCTGCGACGAGGTGGGCATTCAAGATTCACTATAGAAGCAGATGGTTTTGAATGAGCAACCTTCAAGTTGACAATCTGCTGGTCTAACCACTAGGTGAATGAACATGGTGGATAACCACTAGCTGAATGAATAACCACAAGTTGAAATCAAACACCGTTGGTGATCAATCATCAACAATGTTTAATTAAACACACTAGAGCATTCACGTGTGAGTCTTCCTAAAGCAAGGAGCCTGGCATGAAAAACGGCCCAGACGTTTACACTGCCTCCACCAGTTCGGACAGTCGTGTGATCATTCACGATGGATACATGCTGCTGTTTCCAAACTGTCACCCTCCCATCTATCTCTATGGTGCGTTGCAAACGCGACTCGTCAGACCACGTGACTCTTCTCCGATTATTTAGGAAAGAGTGTTCCCCAGACTACTACAGACGTTTATCTTGTTTGGTGTTAATATCAATGGTGTATGCACAAATCTGCTGTTGCAACGCGTGGAATGTCGTTTGACGTTATCCGTGTTTGAATTCTTTTTTTTTTTTTTTTCACGCATGCGCGTGTAGGTTGACCCCTACGAAACTGTGTAACCTCTCATCGCTTCTGGCATTAACTAGCCGTTCTGATCACAGGTCAAGTGCTCATTGTAATTTTTTTTGCTGAGTCACCCACTCTATATGCTCTTACTACCGTTATCCTTCGTCATTCTAGAAGTGACAGTTTTTCTGATTCTCTCAGCACTCCTCCGGGTACCCATTGTCATCCCACACTCAAAGCCCGTCAAATTGCGTTGATTTCCTCCTTGTGTTGGAACGTAAATATCACATCGCGTCAAGGTTGAAATGCAAACGACTATTCCCATGCATCTCCATACAACTATTCCCGTATCTCCATACAACTATTCCCACGTATATCACTAGAAAAGCCCGTGCGACTCAAGGTGCATGCACACAAGGAAAAGATGACGTTGCCGGCTTCAAAAGAAACTGCGTAGTTGCTGTCTCTGAGATAAAAGAGAAGAAATCGTCCTGTCCGAGTGTGTAATTTGAAGGAGTAAGCTCCTATGATTGGAAACTGGATTGATTTGCTTAAACTCATGTGAATGATGCGAATAACGTGTTTGTGGTAGATGAAATGTGAATTCAACTCTAGATTGAAAAGAAAGAACGCGTATTAAGTGCCCACAACATTCCGCATCTCTTATCACGATCGCCTGTTTTACTGCTCCCGTTTTCACCGTGTATATTATATGCAATTATTATTACGTATTATTATTTTGTCTTCCGTGCTCCACGAGAGAATATGTCATTTCAAGGTGTGTGAGTTATTACAGCATAAACAAAAACATTTCGAGTTATTACAGCATAAACAAAGTTATGAATTCTTCCTCATTCTTCGCGTTTTAGATCATGAAATGTACGGTGCTAGGTTCATACCTTAGTTTCCATACTACTACTTGGGATATTCCTATTCACTTGATTTTGTACCATTAGTGACATGAAGAGAACGGCAGAAGTATCAGCTGATTTGCCTAAAATGGTTTACCAGCCTAGAGTAAATTTTCCGCTCTGTCAGTTTGCATTTCATACTAGATCTGCGCTTTTCTAGAAGTCATTTTTAAAAATCTCTATTTAATCTCATTGCTGTAGAAAAGATCCTGTCCAGCTTTACTATACAGAATTCATTTTTTTAGAAAAATAGTAGAACCTCTTTTATACGTTTTTCAAGGCCCGAAGCAAAATTACCGTATAATTGAAAAAGAAATCGAACAAACGAACCAGGCTAAGTTAAGTGCAATTCAGAATATTTATGGATCGGCGACGTTAAACTGATTGTACAGTAATAAAAAAAGAGAGAAAAGGAAAACTTAGAAATACCTCAACGTAATAAGATTACTATTGGTTTGAGACTTTTGTTAGAAGAGAGAAAACCGCCACCGAATTCTCGGGCTAATTAAGCCCGAAAATTCGGTGGCGGTTTCCTCATTTATTTCTTTACCTTTACGTCCCCCAGGAGCATCTTGCGCTCCCGATATTTATGGTCGATGGCCACAGGAAAATGAAAGAAGCAAACACAAAAGATTTATCTTTCCCAGAGTTCAAATCCAGTCGAGAAGTCAGAATCCTTCTTCCTTACTTCTGATTCGCATCACGTGACACCCCACTGCACCTTACGACTCACATCACGTGACCCCGTACTACATCTTACTTTTGATTCGCAACTCGTGACGGCTAAAATAGCCACATACTACCTACTTACGGATACAACGGTAGATAGCGAAATATCCGTTATCTGAACTGTGGTAGGGCCCGTTGGATATTGGCGATAGCCTACACAGCGCTGTTTGAGCAGACAGTCTGCGTATCTGTATCCTTCGCAAGGGCATTTCTCAATTTTATTATTATTATGAAATAGCGTATAGCCTGCCCTAGGTCGGTTGCTTTTAAGCTTTAAATAAATATAATATATATGGAATGTTGCCCGTCCTGTGCGTCCTGTGACGGAGTGAAATATTTAATTGAAGCAGATTGAAAACAAAATGAAATAGACGCCGGATATCTTGTCAGGAAACATAGGCGTAACAAATAAGGGGGGGCTCAATTTTGAGAGCCCTGGCCCGGATTCTTGGAAAATTTTGCTTATCAAGGCTTGCATTTATTTTTATGGCAAATACATCAGAAGCAAAAATTAACACTTACGTTCCCTGGTAGCCAAAGTATTCTTTCATAGATTTTCCGCCCCCTAGCGGAAAATTTATCCTTAATTTGAAAAAGTAACTATACCTAAATTACTCTTCGACATAAATGGAATCAAAAGATTAAAAAAAAAAAAATACAATCGGATGTTTAGAAGCAAATATGTGGAATAAAACGTATTTTTGAATTCGACATCATCTGCATTTACGCCCTCTACCGGCGAAATTGTACTTCGTAAAAAAAAAAAAACGAAATGAAGGATCACCATTTGCGTATTTCAAGCTTCCCAATGCAAAAAGAATTTTTCAAATCCGAATAATAGTTGCAAAGATATCGTGGGTACAGACGGACGGACGGACGAACGGACAAACCGATAACAGAAGCACGATCTTATTTTTACGCTTTCCAACCGTAGGTTGAAGAAGCGTATATGCTCCAGCTTTGTCGGTCCGTCTGTCCGTCTGTCCACACGATAACTGGCTGGCGTAAAAATTGTTCGATTTCGATAAAATTTTAGTATGTGGCAGGGGACCACCTGGGGACGAACCTTATTGAAAATGGGACAAACGGGGTCAAAGGCAACGACGTAGGAGCGTGATTCATTCCATTGCACTTATGCGTCATAACTTGCGTATATATGGTTCGATTTCAATGAAATTTTACTATGTTGTAGGGGACCGCCTGGGGACGAACCCTATTCAAAATGGGTGAATTGTGGTCAAAGGTCAGGGCATAAGAACGGGATGCATCCATTACTCTTATGCGTCATAACGTGCGTAAGAATGGTTCGATTTCGATGATATTTCAGTATGTGGTAGGGGACCACATGGGGACAAACCCTATGGAAAACGGACGAAATGGGGTCAAAGGTCAGGACATAGGATTGCGATCCATTCCATCGCCCTTATCCCATAATATTAAGATGGACGTCAAGTAATTTTGCATCTTATACTTCCAATGGAAAAACTTTTGTACACATTTCCTTCACAATTAATGTGTTCCCAAGGATGAAAATTTGAACATCGATTAAAATAACTTCCTATCAGAACTTGGAATACTTAATATTTTCTAAAATATAACCATAATTATATTAAAAATCAATAACTTTTCCTTTGGTGGTGCTGAAACCAGAAAAAGGATGGCGCGACCTATACTTTGATGACGTCAGTAGACAAACAATTGTTGGATTGCATAATTATGGTTATGTTTTAGAAAATATTTAGTATTGCAAGTTATAAAATGAAGATATTTTAATCGATGTTAAAATTTTCATCCTTGGGAACGCATTAATTGCGAAGAAAATGTGTACAGAAATTTTTCCATTCAAAGTACAGGAAGCAAAATTACTTGACGTTCATATTAAAGGAGCAATTCTTGTATGTATGTAAATTTTATTTTAGAAACGGCTCTAAGGATTTTGATGAAGGTCGTTAACCTACCGTTTTCTGGTACTAGAAATCGATTTAGCTTGATCTCCACTTTAGAAAAATTCGTTTAGTGGGTTAAATAACCACCCCGAGTTACCACGTTTTTAGTGTAGTGTCATGGCGTCGTGCCATTAGATGTTGGCGCGCGGTCACGCCATCTCTCTCATTACGTCTCGCGTTGTGTGTGGATCCTATTAAAGTTTCATGACGTCACACTTTTGCGAGCAGATGGTCGCGATTCCCATCTGCCTCATTACGTCACGCGTTGTGTGCGTATGTTCGTCCGCACGATAACTCGCGTAAAAATCGTTCGATTTCGATGAAATTTTAGTATGTGGTAGAGGAACACCTGGAAAGAACCCTATTGAAAGTGAACAAAATGGGGTCAAAGGTCATGACATAGGAGCGGGATCCATTCCACTGCTCTTATGCGTCATAACTAACGTAAAAAAGGTTCGATTTCGATTAAATTTTAGTATGTGGTACGGGACCACCTGGGGACAAACCCTATTGAAAATTGGCTTCCATTGCCATTATGTGTCATAACTTACGTAAAAATATTTCGATTTGGATGAAATGTTAGTATGTTGTAGGAGCCTGCCTGGGGACGAATCCTATTAAAAATGGGCGAAATGGGGTCAGAGGTTAGGACACAGGAGCGGGATCTATTCCATAGACCTTATGCATCATAACTTGTGTAAAACTGTTTCGATTGCAACAAAACTTTATCATGTTATTTCGGAGGTATACAGAACCAGTTCTGTTGAATATCATAGAAATGGGATCAAAGGTCAGGGCACAGGAGTGAGATTTTTTCCACAGCCATTTTCCTCATAACTTGAGTAACAACTTGAGTAATGATTTCTGGTATGTTGGAAAGCGTATCATAATCAATGCATTGCATGATTTTACTAACTTGTTTTACAAAAGACGTGGTAACAACGTGGCCATCGACCGTATCAGGGGAATCAGCAATTTTGGTAAAAGCTGAAGAAAAGAAAATCGTTTAGAAATAAAAAATTCCATTCGTTATTTTTTATTTCTAAATTTAATTTTATTTTGAATATAATTTATTCAAAATAAAAGTAAATTTAGAAATCTAAACGAAATGGTGTGCAAAAAGTAAGGACAAGGAGGAGAAATTAGCATAACAGCGGAACGAGCAGGCAGAACGGACCGAAAGACCTCTCAGGAGAAAGACTAGGGTCCGGAACGGTAGGGCATGACGTAAAGGGGTGGGGGGTCAGAAGGATATAAAGCACATGGGCGATGTACTCTCAGCAATTCTGGCCACAGGTGGCCGAGTGGGCAACGTTCGTGACTGCCACGGAAAGGACCTCAGGTTCGATCCCAGGCAGGTACGAACGCTCGATCCACTAAATATCCGCCGTGCTTCGGATGGGCACGTTAAGCCGTCGGACCCCGGGTACTGGCCCCCGATAGTAAATAAGGGCGCCTTTCTCCTTCCTATCTCCTTCGCTTCCGTTTCACTTTCCCATCGGGCACCCTAGCCCAAATCTCCTAGCTTCCTATTTCTAAGGGTTGTTTAAGACCTGGGGCCTGGGGTCAGACACTCTCTTCCTAAAATCCTCTACATATGATCATGATCATGCTCAGCAATTCGGTGAAAGCTATTGCACGGTGTACATCGGTTTGAACCACGTCGAGTTGCTGCCACCATGTGATATGGCCAACAGGCAATCCAGTAGACGACATCTGGATGACTTTACCCGAGGTCACGTCATTAGGAAGTTGGAAGAAGATCGAAGTGTGACTAGTGTGGCCGAGGAGTTCGGGATCGCTCACAGCATCGTTTCACGAGCTTGGAGAGCCTTTCAAACGACAGGAACAGCTGTCCGAGAGTTTAGCAGTGGTTGTCCACGAGCAACCACGGCGGCGGACGACCGGTATATTGTCCTACAGGCGAGAAGAGACAGGCGGCAGACAGCGGGAGAAATCGCAAGGCACATGCAACAGACAACTGGACGTCCGTTATCGCGTTTTACCGTGGCCAGGAGGCTGCACAAAGGTGGTCTATTTGCACGACGACCAGTACGGTGTGTGCCATTAACGTCTTCTCATCGGAGACGGCGGTTTCTGTGGTGCCAGGAACACAAGAACTGAAAACATCAGCAATGGGGTCGTGTTCTCTTTACGGATGAAAGCCGATTTAGTCTGACGAGCGATTCTGGACGTATACACATCTTGAGAGATTCTGGACGTTTACACATTCTGAGACGGAGAGCAGGAAACACGCAATCACACTTCCAACATCATCGAAAGGGACCAGTTTGGAGGTGGCGGAGTTCTCGTTAGGGGCGGTATCATGCTTGGTAGCCGTACTGACCTCCACATCTTTCAAGGAGGTTCAGTCACTGGCGTCCGCTATCGTACCGAGGTTCTCCTGCCTCACGTGCGTCCGTTTAGAGGTGCTGTGGTCCTGAGTTCCTCATCATGGACGACAACGCTACACCTCATCGTACAGTGGCTGTCGCAGTGCTGTTGGAGAGTGAAGATATTCTACGCATGGATTGACCCGCAAGGTCCCCGGACCTAAATCTAATCGAACACGTGTGGGACCTTCTCGGGAGACGCTTGGCAGCACGTCACCAGCCGCCAGTAACAATTCCGCAGCTGCGTTTGGCGCTACAAGAAGAATAGGCCGTGATTCCTCAACAGCTTCTTGACAACCTCGTCCTCAGCATGGACAGACGTTGTAAATCCTGCAACGCAGTCAGGGGTGATCATATCCCTTACTAAAGACTGGATTTTTCTTGGCAGCCGCCTATCACATGGGCGTTTCTGTCTTCTGTCCAGTTGTGCTTGAAGCTGCCTTTTCAATAAAGTTCCTTTGTATCCTTTGGATTTTTTGTTGGGACGGGTTTGCTCACTTGTCCCATATTCTTACATCTTGGGGATCTAATGGCATGATATGAGTCGATGTGGAGCACTTCTGCACGACGTTACATTCGAAAAACCGTCTCGTCCTTAATTTTTGTACGCCAGTGTATATGCTAATTGGTAAAGGTAGTTTAGAGTGATGTAGTAAAATATAAAAAATAAGCATGTAGGGAAATTTCCAAAATTAAAAAAGAAAAAAGAACGTAAAAGCATTCGATACCAGATTATTCTGCATTTTGTAACATTAACAAAGCTTTGCGCTTAATAGTATAATAATCACAATATTATCATATGTGTGTGCAGTTTCCAGATCAAGTTCATCATGAAAAAAGAGAGAGAGAGAGAATTGCATCTAATGCCTCAACGCTTCAACTTGATCTTCTTTTCTCTAAAACTCGAAGTGCTGCACTAAAAACCAACGTCACCCCGAAAATCGCGAGTGAGAAAATTTTAAAAAATAAGTAACAATACTTCTAACTGCACAATTTTGGAAATTAATACATTATTGTAAAGATAAAATTCTTGATTTTTAATAAAATACAAAAAATGGGAATGTGATATTTCCCAGTTTTTCGATACCAGACCTCCTTAAACTAATCCTTGCTTGGGCCATAGCTTTGGACAATGCATAATGCAGGCCTTACTAAGCAAAATTTGTATTGCAATGGCAGCTAACTTAGGAAATTGATAATCCTTCCACCATGGTAACAAATCCACAATGAAATTTAACACGTGTAATTCAACCGGGCTCGGAATTACACGTGTTGAATTAAATACAGTAATTAAATTCAAGACGTGTAATTCCGAGCCCGGACCCGGGTTTTTCGGTAGTTAATGAATTCTGAGCCCGTCCTAGCTCATCTCTAGTCAGGACCCCTCCAGATTTTGAGAGTCAGGGATCCCCAATGTAAAGGACCCCCACCCCCAAAAAAATAAAAAAATTCGGGAATATTATGATATAATGCACACTTTTTATGATGTGAACCTACTAAATGTATTAACATAAGATTGTAATTTTTCGTAAAATGCAAAAAAGTGTATAATGTGTATTTAACAAAACAGCGATATCGATTCCTAATAAGCAAAGTCAGTTTTACAACTGTGCTATTTACATTTCTGCTCTATCTATCATAATTTTACAGTTGTATTCGCTAAGTTACACAATTCGCCAACAATGGCGCCTATGTCGTGCCCGTTAGATCGCGCCTCAGCAACTGCTTTGCTCCTGCGTGTGTGTGTAGGGGGAGGAGGTCCCAAACTCTATTTTACACAGTATGTAGGTATATAATACTGTATGTATATGTATACATATAATGTGCGTATGTGCAATCGGACCCCCCCCCAGATTTTGAAACATGGATACGCCACTGTCAGTAAACATAGTAAAAACTTATACAGGGTGATTCATAAAGAAGTATACAGTTTCCAGATGCTGTAAAACAGTAACAGTTGAAAACACGGACCACAACTGCGAACCGTTAGGTAGATGTACTCATAAAGTTTGTGTCCCGTTACTGAGGGAAGTGACGTAGACGATAGCGCGCGTGGCCACCCAGAAGTCCCGACTAATAACCACAATGGCACATGGCCACCCAGAAGTCCCGACCCACTGACCCAATGGCCACCCAGAAGTCCTGACTTAACAATTTGTGGGCCGCGGGTGGCCTAGTGGTCAGCGTTCGTGACTGCCATGGAGATAACCTCTGGTTCGATCCTGGGCAGGTACGAAGTTCAAACCACTAAATACCCGCCGTGCGTCTGATGGGCACGTTAAGCCGTCGGACACCGGGTACTGGCCCCCTGGTAATAAATAAGGGCGTCTTCCTCCCCCTTTCTACCTCACTTCCGTGTCACTTTCCTATCGGGCACTCTAGCCCAAATCTCCTAGCTTCCTATTTCTAAGGGTTGTTTAAGACCTGGGGTCAGACACTCCCTTCCTAAAATCCTCTACATATGATCTGACTCTGATCTTAACAATTTGTGACTTTCTCCTGTGGGGGTACGTAAAGAACAAGGTATTCGCATCTCCCCTTCGTGTTGATCTAGCGGAGCTGAAACAGCTTATCACAGCCACTATCACTGCACTTGATTCAGATATCTTACCTCGCGTTTGGGCGGAAATGGATTACCGGCTCGACGTGTGTCGTGTGACTAAGGATGCACGCATAGAACATCTGTGACTGTCTCTAAAAAACTTGAAACATTCCCCTACAATTCTGTTACAGGTAACATAAAATATCTTACATTGTTCTTGTTTTATAGTGCTTTGAAACAGTATACTTCTTTATGAATCACCCTGTATAGTAGGAACTCATTCATGTTAGAACTAAAAATTATATGCTGTTTATTTCCGTTTTTAAAAATATCTCGCGATAAATAACTTTCTGTGTGAAATATTTGTTATTTAACAATTGAGATATTTTGCAAAATGTGTAATATAATCAACACTAAACTCGGAAAGTTGTTTTCGTGTAAACTTACCTTTATAACCTTTACTTTGATCTTTCGCGTTAAATTACTTTTTATCCGGCACACTTGTTATTCCCTTCACTGCTTGTTTTAGACTGTCCTATTCGACGGTTAGTTTGAAACTTCATAACAAAGTTTTTTTCTACAAATAATGCGACATCTGGCATTATAAATCGGAACTATCTAAACTCTCGACAATGTGCTATTGGGGCGACATCTGCTTTTAAATGTAGATTTCAGTTTTTATTGTATGCTGCGGCGTTTAGATAGATCGATATTTTGCAAAATGTGTAAGATAATCAGTACTAAACTCGGAAAGTTAGTTAAATTAAAAAAGTAAAAAAATTAAAGCGTACAAATTAATATTCGAATTGCGCTAAATTAAATTAATATACAGACGCAACTTGCCGTGATATTAAGATTTTAATTCGAATTTTGTAGATCGGATAAATAGAACTCGACTCATTAATAATGCAATGCTTTTAAATTAGCACGCGACCACCTTGACATCTAAAAGTGATCCCGTCTATTTATAGCAGGCAATCATTTTGACATCGCGAGAGCACACACGAATTGTTCGATAACTGATGGCGCAACAATGCAGACGTTACTGTGACGCCAAGCGTTCCAGAGAAACAGGCGAATCTGGGTGTTTATATATATTACAGGATCGATAAACTTAAGATACATTTCTATACAAACACCAACATATCTTTTACTTTCGTATTCTATCTGTTGCTATAATCTTTTTTAATTTCATATTGTTACAATTATTAATAAAACTATGTGATTTTTCCTTTCCCAACCGTATTATTACTTTTTTTACCATTTTTTTTTATTATTATTAGGGCATTTTCATTACTGAATTGAAAAAACATATCATTGTAATATGTTCTTTCTCAAACGTGTAATTATTTTCTTAGCACATTGTTATCGCTGGGCGCTGAGCCGGAGGGGGGCGCCATCGAGACGTAGATTTTTTTTCTAAATATAAAAAAATGTGAAATTAATTTATACGCGTAGTTAAAAAAATGTATAAAATTTAAACTTCATTATGCTTTAAGGATAAAATGGTGACCAGATTAACGCACCTGGAAATTCTGTCAATAGAAAAAGACATTGCTAAAAATACTAATATGATCAACTAATAAATGATTTTGTTGCTATTAAAATTCGAAAGGTGCATTTGTAAATACGAAATCTTTCTGTTAAGGCTTAAGCATAATTTTAAACAAATGCTACTTGTACATATTTTTTCAGTTGTTCATAAGCACTTGAGGTAGCAATTAATTATAAATGAAAATTATTATTCTTCATTCAAACTATGTAAAATGTTTTTTTCTTTCTTCTACAATCCCTATTGAAGCTCATAAAATCATCACAGGCTATTGAATAGGATTACCTATATAAGTTATTTAAAAATAGTATATATTTTATGAGTAATATTTTATATAAAAAATTAACTTTTTGTTACTATTTCATACAATTAACAAATTATATACGGGGCAATAATGGCAAATAACAATAAAAATCGCAATCTTTTTATTATACAGGTATTGCACTATACCTGCAAACAGGTATTTAATAAAATCTGACACCGTCACCTGTTCCAGTTGGACTGGGGCAGGGGGGCGCCAATACCTCTAGCTACGGCCCTGGGTCCACTTATGTGACGTCTGGGTCGGGTCCGGGTCCAAAATGTTTGATCCGTTTCCAACTTCGGTGAAGTGGTCTATATCTAAATTGCTCTTTATGGAATGGTTTCTATTTTACGGGAAACAACGACGGTGGAACCTAATAGGATAATGGAGCAACATGTTTGTATTAATAGAGAATAAGACTGCAATATATCATATCCCCTAACGACGGGCAGAATATGAATTACTAAGTGCTTCAAATCCGTACGTAGTTGGTTCCTCTCAAATGTCCAACCCTAATCCAGAGAACGGACATGCTGCCATCTATCGTCGTATTTGGAAGAAAAAGTACTATCACACGGCTTTTCGTACTTTTTTTAGCTCAGGTGTTAGCAGTATTTCGATCACAAAAGATGTCGTGGTCGATGGTGTAAACCAGTATTTCCATTCTGGTTTCATGTTTTTCAAACTGCTTTCGTATTTCCTTACGTTTTCTTAATTGTTAAAAGCGTTTGCGTATTTCCTTCCGTTTTCTTGTATTTTTAAAAGCGTTTTGGTTCTTTTCTGAAACCCCTATCCTTATCATATTTAATGCTATTAGAGGAGTTAATTTTTTTTCCAAACTACTATCGTGGAAAGTGATGGAAATTAACGAGAGAAAAATCATAGGTGATCAGCAATTTTACTCAGGTATAGCATAGGGGTAAAAACCCACAGTTGTTTGGTATGAAAATGCGTTGTCAATTACTTCAGACGTCAGCAAGTGCACATAGCACATTTAAAGAGACAGGGGGCCCGGGGGCCGGACGGGGCCCCCAGTATTAGTGGTACATCTAGGCAGAGTCGAGCCAAGGGCATTTGCCGCCCGGGTGCAAGCAGAGATTATCCGCCCCCTTGCGCGAGAATATTTTTCAATTTTTATTTATTTTTACATGAAATAAATATCTTTAGCAACATTATTTTCTATTTCCCATAAATTGAGAGTTATCATAAAACACAGTTGTCTCATACAAAACTGAAGGGGGGAAAAATATGTCAAACTGTAGTTCAGATGACACTGCAAATAATCCAAGAAGTCAGCTTCCCTATATATATAACCAAGAAAGATAAGAAGAGGAACTCGTAGATAAGGAAAATGACAAGAGTGCAAGACATCATGATCAGAGTAAAATCCCTGAAATGGCAATTGGCTGGACATATTGCCAGAAGAACGGACCACCGATGGATATTTAGACCGGATTACAAGGGACAGGAAAAGACCGAAAGGGAGACCACACGGGAGATGGGTGGTTGAAATTCGAAAGCATGAGAAAGTAAGATGGAGGAGACAGGTCCAAGACAGACCGTTGTGGAAGAAACTTGGGGAGCCTTTCATCCAGCAGAGGAGAGAAATTTTTCGTCGTATTTACGACTCGATTAAAAGTATGAGGCGCTCAAAGCACATAAAATGCATGAGGGTTTTAGGTCGAAAAATTATGTTTTTGGAAGTCCATTTTCCTTCATATTGGCCCCACTGGCATAGCGCTGGCCACGGTATCCGTTACAGAACGAAACAATAAAAATTATTCTCTGATTTCCATACGTTTTCTATTGAATTATATAATGACAAAAAATAAACGTGCCACTACGATTTCTTAGAGTAAAACGTTTTCTTAACTTTTCCCATGTCACTAAAATTAATTTATGAACCGTAAAATTTGACTGAGGCGTCTTGCCGCCCCCGAGACCTGGCGCCCGGGTGCCTCGCACTCGTTGAATCCCCGCTTGGCGCGTCCCTCCATCTAGGATTTCACTATGGGTGGATGAATGAAAATACTCATGAGAAAACTTTCCCAAAATATCCCCGCCGTATTGAAGTGTGCATCCCATGATTCATGGACGAATCAGTGATAGCGAAAAAATGTAAAAACGGGTTTCACTGTGGGTGGATGAATAAAAATACCCATGAGAAAACATTCCCAAAATATGACGAGGAAGCCATAAAAATATCCCCGCCCGTATTGAAGTGTGCATCCCATGATTCATGGACGAATCAGTGATAGCAAGAAAATGTAAAAACGGGTTTCACTGTGGGTGGATGAATAAAAATACCCATGAGAAAACATTCCCAAAATATGACGAGGAAGCCATTAAAATATCCTCGCCGTATTGAAGTGTGCATCCCATGATTCATGGACGAATCAGTGATAGCAAGAAAATGTAAAAACGGGTTTCACTGTGGGTGGATGAATAAAAATACCCATGAGAAAACATTCCCAAAATATGACGAGGAAGCCATTAAAATATCCTCGCCGTATTGAAGTGTGCATCCCATGATTCATGGACGAATCAGTGATAGCAAAAAAAATGTAAAAACGGGTTTCACTGTGGGTGGATGAATAAAAATACCCATGAGAAAACATTCCCAAAATATGACGAGGAAGCCATAAAAATATCCCCGCCGTATTGAAGTGTGCATCCCATGATTCATGGACGAATCAGTGATAGCAAGAAAATGTAAAAACGGGTTTCACTGTGGGTGGATGAATAAAAATACCCATGAGAAAACATTCCCAAAATATGACGAGGAAGCCATAAAAATATCCCCGCCGTATTGAAGTGTGCATCCCATGATTCATGGACGAATCAGTGATAGCAAGAAAATGTAAAAACGGGTTTCACTGTGGGTGGATGAATAAAAATACCCATGAGAAAACATTCCCAAAATATGACGAGGAAGCCATAAAAATATCCCCGCCGTATTGAAGTGTGCATCCCATGATTCATGGACGAATCAGTGATAGCAAGAAAATGTAAAAACGGGTTTCACTGTGGGTGGATGAATAAAAATACCCATGAGAAAACATTCCCAAAATATGACGAGGAAGCCATAAAAATATCCTCGCCGTATTGAAGTGTGCATCCCATGATTCATGGACGAATCAGTGATAGCAAGAAAATGTAAAAACGGGTTTCACTGTGGGTGGATGAATAAAAATACCCATGAGAAAACATTCCCAAAATATGACGAGGAAGCCATAAAAATATCCCCGCCGTATTGAAGTGTGCATCCCATGATTCATGGACGAATCAGTGATAGCAAGAAAATGTAAAAACGGGTTTCACTGTGGGTGGATGAATAAAAATACCCATGAGAAAACATTCCCAAAATATGACGAGGAAGCCATAAAAATATCCCCGCCGTATTGAAGTGTGCATCCCATGATTCATGGACGAATCAGTGATAGCAAGAAAATGTAAAAACGGGTTTCACTGTGGGTGGATGAATAAAAATACCCATGAGAAAACATTCCCAAAATATGACGAGGAAGCCATAAAAATATCCCCGCCGTATTGAAGTGTGCATCCCATGATTCATGGACGAATCAGTGATAGCAAGAAAATGTAAAAACGGGTTTCACTGTGGGTGGATGAATAAAAATACCCATGAGAAAACATTCCCAAAATATGACGAGGAAGCCATAAAAATATCCTCGCCGTATTGAAGTGTGCATCCCATGATTCATGGACGGATCAGTGATAGCAAGAAAATGTAAAAACGGGTTTCACTGTGGGTGGATGAATAAAAATACCCATGAGAAAACATTCCCAAAATATGACGAGGAAGCCATAAAAATATCCCCGCCCGTATTGAAGTGTGCATCCCATGGTTCATGGACGAATCAGTGATAGCAAGAAAATGTAAAAACGGGTTTCACTGTGGGTGGATGAATCTAAATACCCATGAGAAAACACTCCCAAAATATGACGAGGAAGCCATAAAAATATCCTCGCCGTGTTGAAGTGTGCATCCCATGATTCATGGACGAATCAGTGATAGCAAGAAAATGTAAAAATGTATGGCTGAAAAATGTATAACAGTTCAGTTCTGTCTTAACCCTTTCCCCCTTTCCCTCCGAGTTCAGCTTGTTGGAATTGTATCAAAGTAGTGGGCAAAATAGTATTAACCAAATATCATGATTCAAACGAATTCATAATGCATGAACATTTCCCCAATTGCAGATGTTCACAAAAAAACATCTGTAATGCTTTTGAAATATTTGAGGATGGACCGGAGGCTACTATACTTTTTGCAGACTCCTAAAAAAGCGGAAAGAAATAGAAATTTTTTCATAAGGCAAAGTTTCCTACAGTTTTTGCTGTGCTATCTGGAAAAAAAAAAAAAAATCTGTGTGACTGTCAATATTATTCGAGCATCCTGCATAATTCTGGGAACCCTTGAAAATACGGGGTCCGGGGCTGCAATCCCCTAGAGCCCTGTTAATGGGCTCTGGATGAGCATGTGACCCCAGGCTTCTGTATTGCTTTCTCTGGTATCTGTGTAACCCAATTCTTTCCACAAAGTTTTTTTTCTCTTTTGTAGAACTATGTGATACTTTCGAAATGTCATGCCTGTTATGACTCTACGACTTAAATGCAGTGGTATATCCACATATAGGGGTTACTTGGGGTCAGAACACCCCCCCCCTCCTTTGTCTACGACTCAGCGTTTTTACTTTTAAAAAATAAAAGCTTTGAAAGAGACAATGAAATTTAAATTTTTAGAAAGTTTTACTGTTTCGTGAAAACGCGAAATTCACTCAAACTTTCAGGAATGCAACTCCGTTTAAACTACACTCACGGACAATGAAATTTGCGCACCTAGAAGAAAACATGCAACAACCGCGAAACTTTGCAAATCGCTAGAGTGCCTGCTGGTATGCAAATGATCCACGTTTGGTGCGAGTGCACATGACCTCTCACTCTGTGGTGGCACTGCGAGCACGAACCGGCAGCCTTATAAATTGGCGTGTAGTCGATGCCCCATGAAAGCGAAAAGCACCTGCTGACTCAAGCAAGAGCACAGAGTGAAAAGAATGCCGGATAGATGCCAGAGATCTCGATTTACGCAACTTAACGGACTTTGAGAGAGGCCGGATCATCTGGCTGGAAACCACAGGGTGGTCGGTGCGCTGTGGTAGCCCGCCACGTGGATCGTCCTGACCTAACAATCCGACTGCGTTGGGAGCAGTGAACACTTGACTGCAATGCCACACGGCGAAGCCGCTCCGGACGGACCAGGAGGACCACCGGTAGAGATGATCGATGAATCGTGCGCCAGGCACGAAGGGATCATACGTGGACCCGGTCCACCATACAGGCAGATGTATCTGCTCCTGTGTGCCCACGAACCATTTCCCGACGCCTCGCGGAAGTGAATCTGCGATCACAGCGCCCCTTACGCCTGCTGACATTAACACCGGAACATCGCCGGCTCCGTGTGCATTGGTGCCAGGCCAAAGCAACGTGGAACGCCACAGACTGGCGACGTGTGGTGTTTAGCGATGAGTGCCACATCGTTTTGGGGACCGCTGATCATCGTGTCCGGGTGTAGTATTCCCCGGGTCAACGGCACAATCCCAACCGGCTATCGAGCGCCACACCTCCTCCACTGCAGGTATTATGGTCAGAAGAGCCATAAGGGTAGCCGATCATATCCAGTAGTGGTACGTGAATCACTGACGGGCCGGCGGTATGTAGATGAGACCCTACCCCCCCCCCCTGTGCTCCCATTTCTGGCCGGGATTCCACTTGCGCTATAGCAGCAGGATAACGTCCGCCCACGGACGGCTCGGGTTGCCCAGGACTGCCTAAGGCATGTCAAGACACTTCCGTGGCCTGCCTGCTCCCCGGACATGTCACCTATCGAGCATGTGTCGGACCAGTTGAAACGCCAGCTGCCGCCGTGCCGCACTCTCCGGGATTTGGAGCACACCGTTTAACACGTGTGGGCCAGTCTGTCGCAGGACAACATCAGGCTTCTGTTCGCCTCCATGCCGGACTGTATTGCAGCATGTATATCGCCGTACGATGTGGTGCGAAACGCTATTGAAGGTGACCGGACTGCATGCCACAGATCCCTCTGTAATTGTCCTGCAGTTCTGTTTTTGCCATCATGTGTATCATTCATCTGTGTCATTACGTCCATAAAATTTCAGTTCAATCCGATGCTTCCTTCTTGGTGCGCAAATTTCATTGTCCGTGAGTGTAAAATGAAAAATATAAAAAGAATTGTTCGATTTTTTTCCCGGTGGAGTACTGGGACAGTCGGTGATCCACCACGAGGCAGAAGTACGTATTTCTCGTCGAACTAGAAGTCAAATCTATCGTTGTAATATTATGAAGGCGACATCGGAAAAATATTACCGCATCTCATTCCTTTTCTTGATTCTGTCACAAACCAAATTCACGGCCAATTACTCAAGCTCAAGAGGATTTTGCAAAGCTTTGTGCGCCTTTTGCCAAATAAGACAGGTTTCGCCATAAAGCAAGAAAATTGCACTGTAAAAATTAATCGAAAAATACGGATGTATTCTTGATTGTAGTATACAGGGAACTGTCGAAGAACAAAAATTGTGGTGGCGGCATATTCTCAATATTGAAAATATTCCAGAAAATGGTCACGACACATTTCTCACATGCGATGAAAATGTACACGGTCGTATCAAAATAATATGACCACTTACCTAATAATGGAAATAACAACCCTTAGCGCTGATGACAGCAGCGAGACGGCGTGGCATGGACGCAATGAGGCCCTGGAAGGTTGCCCGAGGCACACGTGCGCATTCGGACTGCAGCAGACCACGGAGGTCCCGGGAATGACGTGGTTGTTGGTTGGCACGTCGAATTTGTCGATCCGAATAGTCCTACAAGTGCTGTATGGTATTATGGTCGGGTGATTTCGCAGTCCAAGGGAGAACGGTGACATCGCTGTCGTGTTCCTGGAACCAGTCACGCATTCCCTTAGTGACATGGCAGGGCGCATTGTCCTGATGGTAGACACCATCACCACCAGGGTAAACGTCCAACATGAAGAGATGCCTGTGGTCAGCTATTATGGACACGTAGCCATTGGCGTTCAAGGACCAATCCAGTGGTACCAGCGCTCCCAGGTCATACCAGGAAGACATCCCCCAGACATGCACACTGCCACCGCCGGCCTGTACTTGACCGACAAGCGTGTACGGGTGTTGGTTCTCGTGTGTCTGACGTTATATCCTCCACCGCCCGTCACTTCTGTGGAGTAGAAACCTCGATTCGTCGGAGAAGGCAACCTTTTCCCACAATCCCACTGTCCAAAGATAGTAGTCCCATGCAAACTGCAGGCGTCGTTGCCGATGGACCTGGGTTAACATGGGCGCCTTCACGCAGCGTCGACTCCGGAGACGCTGCGTGAAGGCGCCATCTGGGACACGTACCTGGGTGCCCCAGCGTTCGTTTTCGTGGTCTATTGCTGCACTGTTGCTCGTCGATTGCACTTTATCAGTCTACGGAGGCTACGTTCTTCTCTATGGTCGATGGCCTTTGGGGATCCACAGTTATGACGTCACGAGGTACTCGGTGTGCCAGTTGTCCATTCTTGGTACACTTACTACAGCACCTCGCGAACAGCCTACGAAGTCTGCTGTTTCTGAGATGCTTCCACCCTTGGCGCGGTATCCCATTATCATTCCTTTTTTGAACGTCCGTCAAATCACCTCTGTCCATTGTGCTCAAGTTACGCACTATGGCTCATCTGCCCTGTCCGGCTCCTTATACCTCCGTGGTCAACCTTGTCACGTGCAAGCTGTGACACGCCCTGGGCGAGTATACTGTGATTCCGGGGCTGGGGGGTGATACTATTCTGATACGACTGTATATTTCCAACAGTAAAAAAACTTTTACAAATGCTTGCAACATTGCCAGTAACTACCGCAGTAAGTGTACGATTATTTTCAACGCTACGACGACTCAAAACGTGTGCTCGTATTTTTGAAACACAATCAGTGAAAATCGATTAAACGGATTAGCAGCATTAAATATATTGATTTAGGTATCCCGATTACAACTGATGCAGTTGTTGATGAACTATCTAAAGCATCACGTCGAATTGAGTTACTTTTGAAGTAAGTCAGGAAGTAAATATCTCATACTGTAATGGGAGCATTGTTTATTTTTAACATTTAAGATTGCATATACCGTGCATCGTTTGGGTAACTGATCTGGGAAGGCATTTTGGCCACACAGCTGGCTCAGTGGTCTAAGCGATGGCTCATGATCATTCGTCCGAGAGGGGTCGGGGCTCGAATCCCGGTGAGGCATGGATGTTGTGTTTGTTTTACGGCACTGGCAATCTCCCTTTCCTGAAACCAGTGGCCCTAAATTAGGGACAGGTGACTACTTATAACCCATTGAGTTGCTCACTGTGGTTGTTAAACCTTCAATCAAAAAAAAAAAAATGCATTTCATTTTTCGCTGGACCCTTCCCATACGAGCATCCTCTATATGCCACTGCTTGAATGAGACGTCATTTGTCAACATTAACTCCATAGAAAATAAATACCAGTTGTGCACACAAGTTCGATATTGTTTTCACTTTCGCTGATTGCCGACCTCCCAGACCGTTCAACACTGACGACCGTCTTTAAAACGTTTATACCACTCATAAACTTGTGCACGACTTATACAATCCTCCCCATATACTTTTTATAACGTGTCTTTGTCAAAATCTGATGCAAATGCGTTGATCATTTTTTTCCGACGTGACAAATCCGTCGAACAGCTTCACACACGTAAGAACGAAGCACTACCGTAAAAAAAAAAAAAAAAAAATACAGGTAGGCTCTGTTCTGATTGAGTCGTCAGTTTGGAACGTAGGACTACGACTTGCAGATCGGAGAGTTGAAATGAGCTAGTCGAGTATGGTTTCAAAGCGTTTATTCAATTTGTTACAGCCAGCACAGGTATATGACATGAAAAGTATAGCTTACATGGTTTTTACAAATAATGCTGGATAGATTGCGAACACAAAGCGGATCGATATACGAATTACCCAAAGTGGTGCTCTGTCTTTGGGCTTTTTACATTCCTCACTTGCCTCTCGTTTTGATTTTTTCCAATTTTTGCTTGCGTTCATTCTGTGCATTCAGCGGCATTATCGAAAATGTTAACCCGTTCACAAAAAACAATTTTTAAAAATTTTAGTTTAAACCACTGCGATATGCTCTTTATATATTTGAATAGATCTCGTCGAGTGCTTTCAAACGATACCACGCACAGTCGTTTTGCACTCACAGTTGTCCAGATAAACCGCTATATTGTCAAAAGCGTTCCCAAGAAAACAATTTTTTAAATATTCAGTTCAAACCACTGAGAAATGTTCTTCGTATATTTGAATAGATCTCATGGAGAGATTTAAAACGATATCACGCACAGTCGTGTTGCGTTCACGGTTCCCGAGATAAGCTGAGTCAAACGTGGCGACCCACCCAGAAATATTGCATCATCTCCCCGCTCACAGGGAACGAGGGAAGCATCGCGCGCACGATGTATTGCGCAGTATGCGAATTGGACTCCATTCTGTTTAGGAATATACTAACACGATTAGCGTGCGGCACGTATTTTTAACGCTATAATGATTTGAATTGGGACCTATTTTTATAACAGGCAGTCGGCCGTAAGTCGCCCCATACTATCCGCGGAGTTAGACGTAGTCCTACGTCAATAAGCAGACGAGCATGGGAGACGGGACTCACGGCACATGCGTAGTAAGCTGCAAGGTCAACCTGTGCCAAGCCGCTTCCTGCTGTGTGGCGCGATTCCGAACTTATGCAACCAGTCTGGATACTTTTTTTATCACACCTCGTAAATACAGTGAAGATATTTTGAAAAAAGCTCAGCGCACATGTTTTTAGGTTCTTTTGAGAACGACAATTCAACTGCGCAAAATTTATGAAAACCACCAATTATTACCCGGATTTAAGTTAAAAATAGAACATAATACACTGAAGCTCATTGAAACTTCCGTACAGTAACGTCCGCTAAAGGGATGCGAGGGTGGGGCCGCCCACCCAGTTCAAGATGTGCCTTCTTTCAATTTTTTTTACTTTTAAATATGATCTGGAATTTTCCAAGTGATAATGAGTCTCGTGCTTTTCATCTTGTAGCCCTATGCATTTCCCCGTAAGGAGTGCGTTATTTACTTCCCTGTAGAAATTTTATCATACGCAGGATCATAAAACAGCCTTTTTTCATGTTGTGTGGCCAGCGGCAAATGAAGAGGGTGGATAAAACTGTTTTCGAAGAGATGAGCGCAAGGCAAGGTCGTTGGCTTGAAGGAAGAGAGTTAAGGATGGGAAAGGTTTCTTGTCTGCGTATACATCCTTATTCCATTCATCCCTAATCAACGTAAACATTTGCTTTACGACTCTTCTCCTAGGCAGAAAATTTCCCCGGACCCGTGAGGCAGTGGTGTAAGAGCTGGCTTCCGATCATTCGATTGAGATGAGTCCGGGTTCGAATCCCGGTGGGGCATGGATGTTGAATTTGTCTTACGACACTGATTCTCGCCCTTCATTGGTACCAGTATCTCTAAATTACGGACGGATGACTGCTTGTAGCCCATCGCGTTGCTCACGGTGATCGTTAAACCCCAAACAAATGTAACCCTTCAAGTTTTGATAATTTTATTAAAACTGAGTGGCTGAAACATTGACAAAAAATACTTTAAAATTTGTATTCTTTTGCATTCCAAAAAGTGTAAAAACTTCACGACAGTGCCAAAATTAATAAATTTGTATGGAGAGGGGGAGTGCACGAATTCCTTTGCTGCATGCAGTAAAAAGCATTAAAAATTATTTCTTTCGGTTTTTCTTAAATAAACTTGCTATCGAACTCGCCCCAGCAAAATTAATACTCGCCCATCTGTCGCCCACCCTGATTTAGAATTCTAGCAACGTCCCTGCTTCTGTGTCTTTAAAAACCTGTGCAAGACTTGTGCAGACGATCAGTATATTGCACATGCTGCACGATAAGATTACACTAGTCTGCATGAGATCAGATGATTGAAAACTAATATGTGTGCTTAGCTCCATTTTTCATGCTGATTCCAGAACTGGTCTTAGTTTTCTTCTATCACATACAGTTTTTGCACAATCGACCCAAGTTGATTTCGAAGATTTATCGCTGATAGCATTTACATCTGCCAGTCAGGGGCGTTTTAGCGGGAAGCATTTCAGCTATCTATTTTGCCAATCGTCGTCAAAGCAACTTAAGGTTACTTTTGGAGTATTGCCAACTAGCCACCTGTAGAAAAAAGATTGAAAAGAGAATTGGCAAGAATCCAAAAATACCATTCCCACCAGTCAGATGCTCACGTTTCCAGTTCATTGCTCTTTCTGTTCGGATTTACACAGCTGTTCTAAGTTGCTGTCTCTATTGAGAGTGCGTAGTCTTACAATGTCGAAACGCAAGTGTGTAAATTGCTCTAATGTGTTCTGTTACATTTGTGGAAATTATGTAGTGCTTAAGCAAAGAACGGATATCACAGTCTTTGTGAAGAAAGCTTACTATGCTTATTTTAAAGTACATCTTGGTGATCAGGATAAGGCATGGGCACCACATAGAGTGTGCCGCTATTGTGTTGAGAGGTTAAGGTTATGGACAAAAGGGAAGCAAACGTGCATGCCATTTGCAATAAATATGGTGTGGAGGGAGCCTAAAGACCACCTGAACAACTGTTACTTTTGCTTAGTTAATGTTAAGGGCTGCAATTCGAATATTACGAACAAAATTGTGTATCCCAGCATTCCTTCAGCCATTAGGCCAGTTCCACATGGAAAAGATCTGCCTGCCCTTCTTCTTCTAGCTGTGTTAGAGAACGTGGCGGAAGATGATGAATGTGAACGTGATGCAATCTCCGTAGACGATAGTGATGATGTCTACAAGCCGGAAAACGACTCTAATCCACAACTGTTTTTTCAGAATGAACTTAATTATCTAGTACGTGATCTGAACTTGCCTAAAAAATCTGCAGAACTGCTTGGCTCCCTGGTTGAAAAGTAAGAATCTTCTGGCTCCTGGAACACATTTTTCATGGTACCGACACAGAGAAAAAGAAGAACTTCCTTTTTCCCACAGAACGATTTCTTGGTTTACTGCAATAACATCAACGAGTTAATGCACTTCAATGGCATTGAACATGATCCTACTCAGTGGAGACTTTTTATTGACTCGTCCAAGAGGAGACTCAAAGGCGTGTTACTGCATAATGGGAATGTGTATAGGGTCCATTCCTGTGGCTCACTCAGTTAAAATGAAAGAGACATTCGAGAACATGAAGGTACTATTAACAAATATACAGTATGAGAAACACAAATGGATTATCTGTGGTGACTTCAAATTAATAGGAATGCTATTAGGACAACAAGCTGGATACACGAAAATGCCTTGCTTTCTATGTGAATGGGACAGTAGGGCAAAGCAAAGTCATTGGACAATGAGAGTTTGGCCAGAGCGGAGAAATTTTGTTCCTGGGACTAAAAACATCCTGCATGACCCACTTATAGACCCCAAAAAGTATTGCTTCCACCAGTACACATCCGATTGGGGTTGATGAAGCAGTTTGTAAGGGTTCCACCACAAGATGGGCCATGCTTCAAGTACCTTTCTGTGAAATTTCCCTTCATCACACTAGAAAAATTGAAAGCTGAAATTTTTGTCGGCCCTCAAATAAAAAAACTGATGAAGGACAAAAATTTTGAGAAAACGATGAATGAGAGAGAAAAAGACGCATGGACAGCATTCCGATCTGCAACCGAAAACTTTCTAGGGAATCACAAAGATCCTAATTACAGAAAAATTGTTGAAACAATGTTGAAAAACTTGAAGCAGTTGAGTTGTAACATGAGTGTAAAAGTTCACTTTCTACACTCCCATATCGACAACTTTCAGGAAAATCTGGGACATTATAGTGAAGAGCACGGTGAACGCTTTTCAGCAGGATATTAAGGAGATGGAGAAGAGGTACCAGGGGAGATGGAATGAAACTATGATGGCCGACTATTGTTGGATGTTGAAGAGGGACAGTAAAGATAAAGGAAGATCTGCAAGAAAGTAAAAAAAAAAGACAGTTTGAAAATTAATGAAACACTGTTTGTTTGTAGTTTTGTTAAAGACTAGTCACAGGTCAGTTCTTTACAGTAATTTTAAAGTGTTTTTGTAAAAAAAATAGTCTTTGTGGGACATTGTGTTTGCGTTTTTTGTGCTTACATTAATTAAAATCTTGAAAACATAACTTCTTATTTTATTTAAAAACTTGACGTGATAGAGAAAAATGGAAGTCATTTCTAGAATCGGCGTCAAAAATTGATTCAGGAACAGCTATTTTTAAGAAATCATCTGACAAAAAATTTAAATTTGCAGACTGGTGTTATCTAAACGAAGCTGTCGTTGCTTCAAAGGAAATTTAAGGGGAGGGGAGGGGAGCGGAGCGGAGGAGGGCGTTAGATTGGTAGTTGTTGATGTCGTGAAACGGCTTGGGCATTGGTTGCAGCAATGGAAGATGGTGCCATAATTGTTCGCAAACAGTACCAAATATATAATAACCACGATGGTGAAGGACCATCGAGCACGATGGACTCTATTTCGAAGATTAAACTACGTTCATTCATTTACTGCATACACATTTTCAACTGAAAATAAAAAAATGGCATTATTTTTGAGCCACAATATTATTTTCCCATTGTTGCGTTCACTATGTGGTTCTCATTCGTTCTGTGCTTATTCGTCTTCATCCTGCATTTCTGAAGAACGTTTTATTTGAAATTTACAACCGTTGGCTTTTGGGTATATTTACTTAGTTTTCTTATATATATATTTTTTAATTTTGTCAAAAACCTGAAGCGTGTGTTTTGAACTCATTTTCCTATAAGGGAGTTATGATAAAATAAAAGCTGAGTCTTATTTGTGATCAAATGTAGAGGATTTTAGGAAGGGAGTGTCTGACCCCAGGTCTTAAACAACCCTTAGAAATAGGAAGTTAGGAGATTTGGGCTAGAGTGACTGATAGCAAAGTGACACGGAAGAGACGTAGAAAGGGGGAGGAAGACGCCCTTATTTATTAGCGGGGGGAGTGTCAGTACCCGGGGTCCGACGGCTTAACGTGCCCATCCGACGCACGGCGGATATTTAGTGGATCGAGCGTTCGTACCTGCTGGGATCGAACCTGAGGTACTTTCCGCGGCAGTCACGAACGCTGCCCACTAAGCCATCCTAGGCCCGTATTATTTGTGAGCGGAAGTGGGGAACTTTTAAACTCGAATGGGTAGTAATTTTAAATCTCCCCTCCAGCTCCGCAACATAAGAAGAGCTCTTTCCTGCCCTGCATTTCTCCATGCTTCTTTGAGTTGTCAGATGATGCTACATGTCTTTTTTTTTTTTTAGGTAAAATCCTTATCCATGGTTTATAAATAAAAACCGGAAGGTTGCACGGACTGAAAACCTTTTGCTTATGCAATAATGGTAAATTGTGCTGTTTCTTCCAAATTCACTCCAGTCAAGTTTTATGCATCTATTAAATTCTCCTTCATCGTGGCTCTCGCTTGCTATCTGTTATGTCATTTGGAGGGGCTGGCCACATTTCGTATGCTGGCTTAGCTGGTGATCCCGATGGTATAGGTGCACATCTATCGGTAAGTCATCAGAGCTTCTTCAGTGCGAAACAGGATGCACCAGGGGAAGGCGGGATTGATATTTGTTTACGAAAGGTTATATGTTGCGCATCGATAGACATTATATCTCCTCAATCAGGTAGAAGCTTTACAAGATCTGACTGTGAAGAAGCCTTGTTTTTGATTTTCGTCCGAATATTAGTACCATATGTCTAGTAAACAGTGAGGACGAAAGAAGTTCAGAACTGGGTGAGCTATTAGCGGTAGGGGGGATAACTGTTACATGGGGGAAGGCAGAAATTTTGAAGTACTTGGCAGAAATTTTGCCAAAACATTCCGTACATGTAGATTTAACCCGAAGCTGATTACGTTATCACCAGCATAGAAAAAAAGTTTTCAGGTGCATACTGTATCTAGTATTTATTCCGTATATGATTGATTGGAGGTTTAACAACCACCGTGAGCAACTCAGTGGGTTATAAGCAATCGCCCATCCCTAATTTAGGGCATCTGGTTCCAGGGAAAAAGAGAGCCAGGGCAGTAAGACAAACACAACATCCATGCTTGACCGGGATTCGAACCCGGACCCATCTCGGGCGAAGGATCAGAGGTCATCTCTTAGACCATTCTCAATTTCAGCTAACTTACGTCATTTTGTAAATATTTCTTAATAATTGCTATCGTAAAGCGGTTCTTGATTTTGTAATCTTACAAGGAATATCTCATTTTATTAAACTATGTACAATTACAAAAACGTTTGGTGTCCTTCTACTACTTGTTTGGATATTCGCTCAGAAAATCCCCTCATTTCATAGAACAGTAGAATACTAAATTTAACAAAAAATTCATTTTATATAACAAAATTTCTGTGAATTCGAAAAATCACATACTTTTATTTAAGTTACATACCTGCGTTCTCCATGTGTTCTAACTCCTTAAATATTTGAGGGGGCCAAAGGGGGGGGGGGCTCATAGGAAAGTTCAATTAATATTTGGAGGGGTTAAGGAGTTCAAGAAAAGTTGGGTGGGCTGAAGCCCACCCGTAGCGTCGCACCTGCTAGTAATTGCTGCCTCTGGGTCGCAACAATTAACGACGATGATCTTAAAGAAATTTTCCCGTTCCTTTTTTCTTAATTATTTTGCTGTCTATACTTCCTGGAAAAACTTTCGACCGTATTTCCTCAGCGAAGAAAGATTTCCCATACATCAAAATTGGCCCACTCATAAAAAAACATAACCTAACTTAGATTGATTGAACAATCGGTGTTTTTTGCAAAAAATGTTCCTGAACTATATTAAAAATCAATAACTTGACTTCGATGTAGTAGAAAGGAAGAGTGGCGCCATCTGTAAGCAAGTACCCTAACTACATCGAAGTCAAGTTATTGATTTTTAATAAAGTTCAGGAACGTTTTTTGCTAAAAACACCGATTGTGCAATCTAAGTTATGATGTTTTTTATTAGTGGGCCAATTTTGATGTAGGGGAAATCTTTCTTTGCTGAGGTAAGAGGGTCGAAACGCTTTCCATTTCTTTTTGTTTGGAGGTTTTACGACCGCCGTGACCAACTCAATGGGCTATAAGCAGTCGCCCGTCCCTAATTTAGGGTCATTGGTTCCAGGGAAGGGAAAGAGCCAGTGCCGTAAGACAAATACAACACCCATGCCACACAGGGATTCGAACCCGGAGCCCTTTTGGGCGAATGATCATAGGCCACCGCTTAGACCACTGCGCCACCGGGAACGGCGGTTCCCATTGGAAGTATAGGGAGTAAAATAACTAGATGTCTACCTTAAGCTGCAAAATAGGAAAGTACTATTACTGATGCAATGAATAACAAATAAACAAATAAGGAAAGTACTGTTACTGATGTTATGGATTTTTTTATGTATTTTTACTTTCAACGGAAGATAGAGGCAGCTGGTTTATGTTCGAATCCGAGACATGTTATGCACGTCCTTCATGATGCTGATTTCCCCCCCCTTTCCTGGGGGCCACTGGCTCAAAAATAAGGATTGGGAACGCCTTATTGTTTTCATTGTTGATGAGAGCCGTGAAACGTCGTTAAACTGCTTGCGTTAAGAATTTTTTTCTGCAGTAATGCTCTTTATATAGCTTCAGTAAAATATTTTCGAGTTGTCCGTCGGGACCCATAGAAATAGTACAGCCGCTGATGTACATTATTTATCACAGATTTACATCATGGTTGTTTAAGAAACGCTCATGGAGTAGCTAGACATCAACTCAAGCTATAAATGAATTCAGATTTTCTTTATTGAAAGCTTTCACAATATAACAATGTAGAAGTTTCTTGGTGATGAACTCTAATGTTTCATGTATCAGTAATTGTTAATTCGTTTTTTATGTTGAAGTCTGGAATAGATTTAACTTATTGAAGGTACATGAAATTTTTAGACTAATTCATATGTAATTCCCGGTCCGTTTTGTTTTCAAACTAAATCGCGTTCGTCGTGGTGCCAGCTCTTTGAAAGTAAATATAGAATTTTCTGCATCTTTCCTTTTTTTCTTCTAACTTAAAATTATTTGTGTTATTATTTGCAAGTTTTAAAGAATTCGACTTGGCACAGTGGTTTTAAGCGCTGGCTTATGACCGTGCGTCAGGTTGGGTCAGTGATCGAGTCCTGGATGAAGCATGGATGCTGTGTTTGTCTTACTGCACTGGCTGTCTCCCTTTCCTGGAACCAGTGGTACTAAACTGGGAACGGAGAACTGATTGTAGCCTATTGAGTTGCTCACGGGGATCGTTAACCACCACCTCACGATCAGATAAAAAAAAACAAAAAACAAGTGGGTAAACAAGTGGGTAACCACATTTGGTTCAGGTATGTCGGACACTCAAATCGGGTTAACAGCTCTTTTGGGGAAAACTGCCCCAAAGAGCAGGAGATTAGTTACGACCCATTCACCATTTACGATTTCTTTACTCGTCGCGAACATTCAAATGAATGACACTCACATTTCATTCCCATTCTCCATATTTCCGAGCTGACTACTCACATAATGGTTGACATTTATTAATTCTCGACATTACTTTCTTTAATTGGGAATTCATTTTTCAACTCATAGGAGCGGAAGAAATTTAAACGTGCTGCGACTTCAGTGCGCGTCGCAGTAATGGCGGATTAAATCATCATTTGCAGTACTGAGAGCGAATCATTCACAATTCGCGATGAAAAGTCATTTGTCGCAGCAGTGGAGAAATGAGTGATCATTCACGGCGGTGAGAGCGAACCATTCACGGTGAAGAGTCATTCGTCGCAGCAATGGCGGACTGAATGACCATTCACAGCTTTGAGAGCGAACCATTCACGGTGAAGTCATTCGTCGTAGTAATGGCGGATTGAATTATCATTCACGGCGGAGAGAGCAAACCATTCACGGGGAAGTCATTCTTCGCAGTAATGGCGGTTTAAATGATCATTCACAGCTCTGAGAGCGAACCATTCACGGTGAAGAGTAATTCGTTGCAGTAATGTCGGATTGAACGATCATTCGCAGCGGTGAGAGCGCACCACTCACTGTGAAGAGTCATTCGTTGTGCATGAATCGTTCACGAATGGCCAGTCACTAGAACGAATCCATTCTCGTGCTTTCGCAGCGAACAAAAGTCAGGGACGAATCTTTACATTGCCGGTCGCCGTGTCCTGGCTCAACTACCAGTACATGTAGGCCGCATTGTTGCCACATCACCACCACAACACGAAATTCTGACAAAAGATCAATCGCTTCGCTGTTACATCCCGCTACGTGGAGCACCGGAAACTTATTCATGCACCTAATAGCTTCATCTAATCGCTCCTAATTGATTCTGGAAAAATCGTAGAATTCTCGCATTTAAAAATGCTTGTGAGTTCAACTAGTTTTCAACACATCAAAGTGCAATTTTAACCAGTCGCCAGCCCCTGATTTAGGCACACTTGGTTCCTGGGAACGGAGAAAACTAATGGATGACGTAAGACGAACATTCATGCCTCATCGGAATTTGAACTCGGACCCATCACGGACGAATGGTCAGAAGCCAGCGCTTAAACCACTACGCTACCGAGACGGCACAGTATTTTTGGAAATAGTTGTTCGTAATTTACGCTGACCCCTTTAACATTTGGGAGCAATTGTAGGCCCACTGGTTCCAGGGCAGGGAGAGAACTAGTGCCATAAGACGAACACAACATCCATACTTCATGGGGATTCGAACCCAGATTTATCACGAACGAATGGTGAGAAGCAAGCACTGAGAACACTGCGCCACCGGGGCGAATGGTTGTTACATAATTACAACTTGCATAATTACTCTATGAATAAATGTTTATTGTATCAATTTCAAAAGCATTTTTTCTTTGTTTGGAGGTTTAACGACCACTGAGAGCAACTCGATGGTCTATAAGCAGTCACCCGTCCCTAATTTAGGGCCATTGGTTCCAGAGAAGGGAAAGAGCCAGTACCGTAAGACAAACACAACATCCATGCCTCACAGGGATTCAAACCCGGACCCATCTCGGACAATTTGCCAAAAGCCAGCGCTTAAACAACTGCGCCACTGGGGCGGCAAAGTAGTTTTGGAAATATTTGTTCGTTATTTACGTGGACTCCTTTAACATTTTGGGAGCAATTGTCTAATAAGTGAGATTCGTTGGGAAAATGTCGAAGTAAATTATTATACTCTAAGTCAACCTAAGAATGCTCTATTGTGAAAGGTATGGAATAGTCACCTCTGTTACGAAAAGTAGTTCCCTGGCGTTTATAACGAAAAACAAAAGAATTATTGCTCAGAATCATCAGTTTGTTTGCTCAGCAAAAAAATGCCAAAAATTCAAAATCACAGGGCGTTTTAGAAATAAGTTTGACATAAGTTACTCAATCAAGGGCCTAGTACTGTCAGCTGTTGATTACCCCTCTGGGAAATGTAACTTTAGGGGGAAAGAGCAAAGGGTAGAAGCAATGGAAGACTTCTCTCAACATTCGCAACATAGTGACAATAAATTGACAATCGAGGAAATGCGAAGGGACGTGTTTAAGCAGCCGTAGGGGAAACATTTCTTTTAAGTGCGGGCATAAATGGGGAAAAAAAGGTTGGGGGATCAGAACAGGAGTAATGCTTTATAGCAAGGACACAGAGGGAGTGGAGTTTCGAGGTCGAATGATACGGTTTTTGCTTTCTCTCGGAGATCCTGCGCGCCAGCTACCCAACTTTTTCACTCTTATGTTGACTTGGATTATAGATACTAAGCATTGTCTTCTTCAGCTCAGACCATTGGTGACGTCACATGGTCACAGACAATGATGTCACGAACAACGCTGCCTCTGTATATGATTCCCATTTACTCTAGTTTTTGTTACGTAGAATTTTTTTTCCGTTGTTATTGTTATTATTGCAGCAGTGTTCTGAAAACTTTTATTTTCTAGTTTAATAAAACACATATTTTTCTTTTCTTTTTCTTCCAAAAAAACCTCAGTTCCAGTTTTCCTAAAGAAAATCCTGTCAGAACGCATCCCTAGTGACTGCTGAAAAATGAGGGTAAGTTGAATACCGTCTTCACACGATTTTAATGATATTAAAATATGAAACATATGTACAATTAAAATACTCTAAAACACACCAGCACTTTCAGAGCGACAGTCGTCCCATCATCAGGTGTGATCGGATCTCCCAAACCGTTCAGTATAAATATCTGTAGTGCGCCATAACTGCAATCGACGTAACAGAATTTTGCGACGTACGCGTCATCTGATGTCCCGGCGGTTAAACCACGATCAGAGCGACACCACATCACAAATCGTAAACATGAGTATAACTGCAACATTAATTCTTAAAGTCTAAAAAAGTAAGATAGTTCTGTGGATTGTCCAACACTTGTAGACTAAAGACGTCTCCAAATATCAGGTAGATCCCAAGGGCAATTATCATTACAGCAAATTCGTTTGAACGCGGAAATGAACAAACTCTCAGTCACCAGTAGCATGTGTGTAGAGGCTGGGGTTATCAAAATTTTGGCATTGTCCCAGTCAGGGATTAAATCTTCTGAATCAATGCACTTGGTAAGGGCTGTACAGATATGGCTTGCTTTTAAACTATATTTATGTTCCTGCAGCCTGAGGCACAGTTTCCGACGAGTGGAGCCTATATAATAATTATATATATATTTATATATAATTATTACAGAGCTTATATATATATCTCATGCGAGCCATTGTCCAATTGTGGGATGCAATAAACACCCCACCTCTGTGAATCACCAATTTCTTGGCGGTCTTTCCTCAAAATAGATGATAGGTTGTTAACACCCACGCCAAAATGTAGCCGGTTTCTAGAGCAAATTTTAGACATTAAAGTAGTAAAACCAGGTAGGAAAACCATTTTTCCAACAAACCTTTTAGCAACAGGTGGATCACCGACCAAAGTTGACAGAGGTCGACGGGATGCAAAAACTCGACGAAAATTTTTACAAGCAATCTGTCGAGGATAGCCGAACGAGTGGGCTAAATCAATTTATTACATTTTTGAGTCTTCCTCCTTCTTTCATTTATTACATTTACGAGTCTTCCTCCTTCTTTCAGGGCCTAATTTACGACTAGGCCCCTAGAGCCCTCACTTTAAGGGGCCCCAAAATCGACATGCAAAAAAAAAAAAAAAGTATGCTTCTTTTTATTAATTATTATGAATATAAAAAAAAAACATTTGGAGGAAAAGTCTTTTTTTTTTATACTACGAGGTCCGATCAAAAAGTTCCGAGACTAGGACGATATACAACAAAGTATTTACGTTACTTAAGTCTGGCTATGATCTTCTTCAAAGTAGTCTCCTTGGGCAGCGATGCACCGCTGCCTGCGTTTTTGCCACTGTTGGAATGCTCCCTGGAAGTCCTGTTCGCGAATCGTGTCAACCACCGCCTGCGACTCGGGGTGGATCTCGTGCACGGTTTCAAAACGGCGACACTTGAGCTTCAGCTTCATCTTCGGGAATAGAAAAAAGTCGCAGGGAGCCAAATCTGGCGAATAAGGCTGGTGAGGAAGGATAGTCATGCTGTTGCGCCTGCAAAACTGTCGTGTTGCTAACGCTCTGTGAGCTGCTGCATTGTCGTGATGGAGTAGGAAATCACCCCATCGCCACATTTCAGGTCATTTGTGGCTAATGTCCTCCTAAGACGCCGCAGAACATCACAGTAAAAAAGGGCGGTGACGGTGCATCCCTGAGGAACGGATTCACGGTGCACAACCCTACGAATGTCGAAGAACACGATGAGCATGCTTTTGGTTATGCTCCGGACCTGTCGGGCTTTCTTCAGTCGTGTGGATGCCGGGCTCTTCCACTGCGACGACTGTCGTTTGGTCTCCGGGTCGTAACCGTAGACCCAAGTCTCGTCCCCAGTGATGACCCGCGATAGGTACGTTGGTTCATTCACCACCTGCTGACGAAGACCTTGACAGAGTTCGACACGGAGCATCTTCTGTTCGGGTTTTAGAATCTTTGGCACAAACTTTGCAGCAATGCGGTGCATGATCAAAACCTACGTCAGAATTTCTTGCACTGTTCCGTATGACACATTGACGATAGTAGTAATGTCTTGAATGGTTCTCCGACGATCCTCATGCACCAGTTCCCTAATTTTGTCCGAATTTTCGTGGGTTTTACTCGTAGACGATCTGCCTGAGCTCTCGTCGTCTTCCAGTGAAGTTCGGCCGCTCTTGAAGAGCGAGTGCCACTGAAAATACCTCGCACGACTCATTGCTTCATTGCCATAAGCCTGCTGCAACATTTCATGCGTCTCCGTTCCCGATTTGCCGAGTTTGACGCAGAATTTGATGTTCACTCGCTGCTCTAGTTTGCATACCAAAATCACAGCTGTGTTCTGCACGTGGTCACAAAATATCGTGTAGCACAGCTCCCGATGTTCACAGAACGACGCCACTCGGCACAATGACTCATGAAGGTCACTGCCCTCGACCTCTGCTCGCGCATCCGCGTACTGCCATCTGTTGGCGCGTTACGTACCTAGTCTCGGAACATTTTCATCGCTCTATGTATACATCTCTTGAGAGAGGTTTTGCATTGCTAAGACACTTCGTAGAAGCTTTGAGTATTTCATATTGTAAAGTACTAGATTTTAAAATTCCTTGGGTCTAAATTAAGTGAATTAATGAGCTGAATAATGTGCATTTATGAGCATAAGAATTATCCAATTATGCATGTTTGCTCCAATCTAAGATTCATTCCTCTGTCAATAAAATTATTCCACTATATAGGTAATATTGAACACATCACATGTGATTAATAAGCTACATGGAAGTCCACCTTGCCCCTAAAAAATCAATCTGAACCAATTCTAAATAATGTTCATCGATTAAAAATGAGATTAAAAGGGGATGAATAACTTAACATCTGTAGATATTGAATTACACTGCTGGACAGTTGCTAAGGGCGGATCATAAACGGCTATATAGCGCATAAAAAAGTAAGTGTGGTTGGATGCCAAGTGAAATAAAATAATGTCAGAATGCCAGGACATTACAAGAAAGACAATTTATTGTGCTCTGAAATCCAGAAGACTTCGGAACGTGTTCAAAGGACAAACAGGCCATTTTGTGCAGAATACGTAAACGTGAAAAAAATGCAATTACCGTCCGCAGGAGTTCCGGCGTAAGATGTCAATACGGGATATGGCCACCATGGAGGGCGATGCAAGATTCCACACGTCGTGTCATGCTTTGCACAACATTATCAAGCAGCTGTTGATGTAATTTATCCTATTCCTCTGTCAGTGCACGGATGAGGGTGTCCTTGTTTATTGGAGGGCATTGTCGACCAGCAAGACTCCTCCCCAAAGCATCCCACACATTTTCAATGGGATTCATATCTGGAGAACGTGCTGGCCATACGAGACGTTGAATATTCTCGCTCTCAAGACACTCCTGGACAGCGACTGTTCGATGACATGTTGCGTTGTCGTCCATGAAAATGAATCTATCACCGACATCACCACGGAACATGCGAACATGAGGTAGCAGAACATCATTAATGTATCGTTGGCCAGTCATAGTCCAAGTTGGAAGCATATAGAGGGACGTACGGCCATTGATCATGATGCCAGCCCATACCATGACACTACATGTCGGATATCGGTCCCTTTCCTGTATGTTTGCTGGACAATATGCAGTACCACTATCACGCCAGATCAGTTGTCGTCGACAATCAGACGATAGACTGTATCTACTCTCACCTGAGAAGAGGACAGCAGACCAGTCGTTATCAGTCCAATTGCGATGTTGATGGCACCATTGCAAACGAGCGGTACGGTGACGTCTGGACAATGGGATGCACACAACAGGACGGCGGGCGTATAGTCCTCCTTCATGCAAACGTCTGGCGACAGTTTTTCGGGAGATCCGCTTGCCAGTAGCAGCCATAAACTGATTTGCTACCTCACTAGCTGTGCTGCGCCGGTGTCTTTTTTTTATAGCACTATGTACCGATCTTCTGCAGGTGTCGTACTGCGAACACGACCTCCTCCGTTACGTTTGCCACACTCTCCATTTGTTTGAAATGATTTCCAAAGCCTTGAAACAACACCGTGGCTGACGTCGAACTCCCTGGCAACATCTGTTATTTTTCGCCCTTCTTCAATCTTGCCAATAATACGGCCACGCGTGAAATCATCTAGGGGATGTCGGGAAGACATACTGAAAATTGCAAGTTTGTCAATTGATTCTTTCCCTTTCAACTTTGCGTTTGGACAACAACGGTCAATAAGCGTCAAATCCTTTATATCTCTTATCAGCGCTATGACGTCACGAACAAGTTCAGCAATCCAAAATTTGCATACGCACAACACGTCTTATTGTATCCCGCACTTATGCTAATTTCCACATTTTCCTGCCTTCCATTTTATGGTTGCTATCGTTGCTATTGTCATACGTCCTTAGCAATTGTCCGGCAGTGTATTACATAAATAAATGCGGAAAATAGCAATGCTGCAATCGTGGCCAAAAAGTCCTGCACCTGCAGACTGAAAGTCAAATTTTTGATGTTTAAAGTCAACTTATACAGCGTAATGATAAAGTAACGAATACATATTGTATATCATTTTAAAGGAAATTTTATGCTGAATTCAAATAGTTTTACAAAATGTTATTACTAGTAATAGAAATGAAGTTACAATCAAAAGTACAGACAGCGTCTAGTCATAAAAAAACAAACAAATAGTGGAATTTGTGAAATTATTTTACAATGCATTTAACGTAAAATTACTGTACAGTACATTATACACTTGCAGAACACTTGAAATAACTGACCAACAAGCAAAATTCGCTTTAACATATTTGATTGGATAACCACGGTTACTTAGTAACAAAGTGCATCTTCTTGGCATCGGACTAATGAACTTCTCCAGTTGTCCATTGGTGATAACACGATGCCCTACTGTCCTAGCGACTCAATTAAAGAGTTCAATTAAAGTATGTAAGGGACGTATGGCACCGTGTTATCACCAATGGACAACTAGAGAAGCTCCATAGTTCCATGCCGAGAAGGTGCACTTTGTTACTAAGAAACAGTGGTTATCCAATTAAATATTAAAGCGTATTTTGCTTGTTGCCCAGTTATTTCAAGTGTTCTGCAATTGTCAATAATGTACTGTACAGTAATTTTACGTTAAATGCATTGTACACTAATTTCACAAATTCCACCATTTGTTGCTTTTTATGACTAGATGCTGTACTTTTGCTTGTAACTTTACTTCTATTACTGGTAATAACATTCTGTAAAACTATTTGAATTCAGCATAAAATTTCCTTTAAAATGATGTATAATATGCATTCCTGACTTTACCATTACGCTGTATAAATTGATTTCAAATATCAAATATTTTTCGGTCTTCTAGTACAGCACTTTAGGACACGATTGTAAACTATTAGTGGCCGACCCCGGTGGCGCAGTGGTCTAAGCGATGGCCTCTGATCATTCGTCCGAAAGGGGTCCGGGTTCGAATCCCGGTGAGGCATGGATGTTGTGTTTGTCTTACGGCACTGGCTCTCTCCCTTCCCTGGAACCAGTGACCCAAAATTAGGGACGGGCGACTGCTTATAGCCCATTGAGTTGCTCACGGCGGTCGTTAAACCTCCAATCAAGAAAAAAACTATTAGTGCTTTATTTACCCTTGTGTATTTTAAAGTGTTAATTTGCTCGCTAATATCAAGATTTAATAAAAGTAGATATTATTTTTTATTTTTCCCTACACAGTGTCCCATTTATTAAATCAACTTCTAAATTAATTGATAGGATTTTGTGGAAACAAATGCACTAAAGTATCAGAAAAACTGGTACAGACGAGTTTATGCAAAATACATAGCAACGTCACCTATGCGCGTACTCCGTTGCGTCCGCCAGTGCATATATAAAGCGATAGACATCCAACCTTGCCAGCTGTCAGAGCTGTTTTCGGCATGAGAATGACAAGTAATAACGATTTAAGCGATTTTCAACGCAGTGTAATAGTTGGTGCTCGTGAGATGGGCCATAGTATTTCGGAGTTAGAAACGAAGTTCGGATTTTTACGGACGACCATTGCAACGGTGTACCGTGACTACAAGAATTCCGGCAAAACCTCCAACCTACGATACCAGTGTGGCCGTAAGATATTGGGTGAACGTGACCATCGTCAGCTGTCAAGAATCGTTTCACGCGATAGGCGTGCAACCCTCTCGCAGGTATCACCGGAATTCAATGCTGGAGTCTCAACAAGCATCAGCGTCCGGACTGTGCAACGTACCCTGCACGACATGTGCTTTGGGAGCCGACGCCCAACTCGAGTCCCCTTGGTGGGTGAACGACACAGAGCTATGCGCCTCGCTTGGGCACTGCAACACCGCCACTGGACACTTGATGACTGGAAACAAGTAACCTGGTCTGACGAGTCGCGTTTCCAACTGTATCGGGCAGATGAAAGGATTCGTGTGTGGCGCAAACCCCATGAAGCCATCGATCCCGCCTGTCAACAGGGAACTTTACCGGCTGGTGGGGGATCCATAATGGTATGGAGTGTGTTTAGCTGGACTTCACTGGGACCCCTTTTACGTCTACAAATATCTGTGACCGGCCAACGCTATGTGCGCATCCTTTCTGACGAGGTACACCCGTTCATGTCCTGCATTCATGCTGATAGGTTTGGCCTGTTCCAACAGGACAATGCACCTCCACACAAGTGTCGGGACGCCACATTATGGTTAGAGGAGCATTCATCTGAGTTTGTGGTGTTGCCATTCCCACCCAAGTCCCCCAGATCTGAACGTGATAGAACACATTTGGGATGCCATGCAACGCGCATCCGAGACTTCAGAATACATCCGAATTGTGGAACGCTCTGCAGGAAGTATGGTGTGCATTGCCTACAGCATATTTCCATAAGCTAGTGGAGTCCATGCCCCGCCTTATTTCTGCAGTCATGAGCTCCCGTGGGGGACCTACCAAGTATTAGACTGGTGTACCAGTTTTTCTGGCAATTCAGTGTATATGTACTTACTCTTTCAAGAAAGCGGGCGGGTAGGAGGTCCTCATCTTGTGCTACGCCTAGGGTCCGATTCTGTATAAATCAGGCTCTGCCTTCTTTCCTCTCGTATACCTGGTCTGTTCTTCCAGCTCCGAAATCTTTTCAAGAGAGCGCGATGCGGCTCTTGGTTCTTTCCGTATGGAACCGGACCCACTGGGTCTCCTCACGCACTTTCCACCCTTCGGCCTTCTTATGGTGGCGCTTCTATGATTGATGCGGCTGTTAGTTCTCGTTCAGCTAGTTTTATGTCCATCCTCTCTTTCTTACAGTCTCCCTCTCCTTACTTTCTCCTTCCCCTGGATGTCTTTCTTGCTCCTCGCAAGCCTGCGTTTACTTTCCTTCTCTTTTTAAAGGTGAATTATGTTACCATAGTCCCAAATCGTCTTTCTCGGTTACATCAAGACTTTCTCATTTTATGGAGCAGTCTCTTACCTGTTCGTCTCCCTCACTCGTATCTCTCTGAGATTATCGAGCTTTTATTCTATTCCTCCATTCTTCACCCCCTGACGGTTGCTATTTCTACTAACCTGCGTGGATCCGGGCAGGAATTGTTTCCGTCTCGCGACTAGTTTCTCCGGACTTTACCTGGAGATCTTCACGTCACACATATTCTTCCTTTTACTCTTGCCAATACGGCCGTCCTCTCTCTTCTTCGTTCTGCGCTCTGCCCACTTTCCCCCTCCTTCACGGATCCTAATGGTCTCTTTGCCCAACTTTTCATTTCTTTGATTCTGCGAAAGTGATGATAATTTTCTTCGATCGTAAAGGTGTAGTATACCAGCATGTCATTCCTTCACAAATTACTGTCAGTGCTGAGTATTACATTTCAGTCTTGAAGCGTGACACATATCGATGATGCGACCGGAACTGGTTGGCCAGTGCACCCTACACCATGATAACGCCCGTCCAAATGTGACTCCTTGTGTTCAACAGCTTCTAACGAAATGCAGTATTGAAATCACGCCACAGCCTGCCTACATTCCTGACCTCGCCCCGTGCGATTTCTGGTTGTTTCCAATAATGAAGGAGACGTTTCGTGGCGGAACATTCAACACAGATGCTGACGTTATTCAAGCTGCATAGGGGTTGCTAAAACAGTTTCGACAAAATGCCTTCGCCACATGCATTGAAATGTGGACTGAACGATGGGACCGTTGCATATCATCCGAGGGAAGATACTTTGAGAAAGAATAACGTATATTTTGCTGTACCGATATTTCTTCACTTTGATTTTACTCTGTTTTTATGGAACAGCCGTTTTACATCCTCTTCAACAACGACTGTTCGAATCTGTCAAGACAACCTATATGATGAGTTGCTGGGCGCAGGGAACCTGTTTTCCTGAGTCGCCGATGAATGTTTTGGAGTGTCGTATGTACTGAGTGGTACCTGTTCGTATATTCTTCCCGGTACACACGTTCAGCTTCGCGTGCATTTCCAGCAGCTGCACCGTAGACGAAATGCAGGTTCCTGAGTTCTGCATAAGTGTATCGTTCCATTTAGTGGACAGCAAGAGATTACGAAAGCACTAACACACCAGTTATCCTCAACCCAACAACGCAAATAACCCATCGACCCCTGAGCGCACGAACAACAAGCCCACGTGACCCAATGCCTTTTCGCCCAATACGATTACGCCCACAGTGTAGTTCCTTCATTCCAAGGCTTGTATTGACTCAGAATTACTTTGGAAAACATGGCTCTTATTCAAAAGCTGCTATATTCCACCCCCTCTATGGTGTTTCATAGGTTATTGGCTCCTTAAGTTTGCCAATAACCTTTTGAAACACCCTGTATATATCTCGTTCTTATCTGTCAACATGCATACCCCGGTAGCACAGTAATGTAAAACGACATCGATTTTCGATTACCAGGTAGAATACAGTATTACGTCAAGGCATAGTTTTCCACGTAAAATCGATGAGACGGAACGTCAAGAAAAATCATTACATTGAATTTCCGTATACGTGGAGACGGTTTTACGAAGTTTATCCCTTTAGTTCCATTAGGTCGAATAATCTATGTTTTTTACGCAATTTGCAAGCATCGCGCATGCGCCTTTGCAACCATTACGCCAAACAAACTTTTTGGATGCTGGGGTGTTGTGCGGTTGTATCATTTCTGTTGTAAGACGAGATTCTTATTTACCTGTCTTCTTTTTCGCCGGTAAGTTAAAAGTTGTTTTCTTTGCTTAAGGTGGTTCCACCTAAAATCTCTGCCAATGGTAAAACTTCTTTACATATTTTCTTCGCAATTAATGTATTCCCAAGGATGAAAATTTTCACATCGATAAAACTAACTTTAAGGTATAGCATGGGATACTTAATACTTAGTAAAACATAACCATAATTATATCAAACATCAATCATTTTCCTTTGAGTAATGTTCAGACCTGTTAATAGATGGCGCGACCTGTACATTTGATGACGTCAGTAGACAAAAAATTGCTGGACTGCTTAATTGTGGTTATGTTTTAGCAAGTATAAAGTATCCCATGCTATAATTTAAAGTTAGTTTTATCGATGTTCAATTTTTATTCGTGGGAATACATTAATTGCGAAGAAAATATGTAAATAAGTTTTACCATGGGAAACATAAGGCAGAGATTTTAGGTGGAGCCACCTTAAGTATGTTTAGCCGCCCCGGTGGCGAGTGGTCTAAGCGATGGCTTCTGATCATTCGTCCGAGATGGGTCCGGGTTCGAATCCCGGTGAGGCATGGATGTTGTGTTTGTCTTACGGCGCTGGGCTCTCTCCCTTCCCTGGAACCAGTGGCCTAAATTAGGGACGGGCGACTGCTTATAGCCCATTGACTTGCTCACGGTGGTCGTTAAACCTCCAATCAGAAAAAGGATGTTTATAAAAAGTTGAGTCTCGTTCCTTTAAGTAGAATAACTTTTTAAGATATATAATTTGTACGTACGCATATCCCAATTGCCGCCCCGGTGGCGCAGCGGTCTAAGCGATGGCCTCTGATCATTCGTCCGAGATGGGTCCGGGTTCGAATCCCGGTGAGGCATGGATGTTGTGTTTGTCTTACGGCACTGGCTCTCTCCTTTCCCTGGAACCAGTGAGCCTAAATTAGGGACGGGCGACTGCTCATAGCCCATTGAGTTGCTCACAATAGTCGTTAAACCTCCAATCAAAAAAAAAAAAAAAATCCCAATTAGGGATAGGCCTAGCGCGATGCTGACAGATCACCAAAATTTCTGTGAAATGTTTGAGAATTGTGTGTCCTTTCGAATGCGTCCAAAAAGACTTGGATGTTGAAACAATAAAAAAAAATTATATGATCTTTTACTCGTAGACAGCGTCGTAGAATCGTACCACAAATACGAATACATTCTACGTTTTACGCCACGATTAAAAGTTTATAATTTCATATTTCAACATCTAAGTTGTAGAGTAAACGTAGATTCGACATTACAACAGTACTAGAATCGATTATTAAACTGCGTAATATCAACGTAGAGTCGACGTCTACACTACGTAGCAACGATGTATATGTTTCTCTCGAAAGGTCGAACCTTCGTCTACTGTTGACTTGACATCGACTTAATTGGTTTAAAATTCGATGTCGAAAGGACGTAACAAAAGTGGACATGGATATTTATATTCGACGTCTCATATCAACCAAAAATCGATCAAAAATTCGACGTCGAATCGATGTAAAGTGTTAGCTGGGTACGTCACACTCTCTGACCTTAATATTGTTGCCAGCGCCATTTCGCGAGCGAAAACATACTTATAACGTTAAGGTTGAAAACGCTAAGAGGAAATCATTTCAAATTCACATACAGAAAGCAAATAAAAATGAAAGATAATTTAGAATATACGTCATATCATTTCTTCCGGTAACATGTTCAGCCTATTGCGACTCCAAGTTCTTCACTTTGATCATGAAGTCATTTTCCGGATCTGTGAGTTTCATTTCTTATTATATTACTGGGTTACACAAAGCATGGATTTCTGCATGCTTCTTTGAGTTGTCAACAGCCTCTGAATGTCTTTTACAGTTGTCTCTCAACCATGAGTTGTGAAAGCTAACTTTAATCCACACCCCTCTACTCCGGTGCCGAATGCTTTCCCAAATAAGCTACGCCGGCAAGGGCTTATCAGTGCTATTCGCAGTCTTCATATGAGCGTTGCCACTGTAGTATGTCACATAAATTCCCCCTTTGAGAAAGTAGGGGTCGCGAAATCGCAGGTTTCATGTGCGCCGCAAACCTTCCTATAAGTATCTCTCTGTAAAAGAAGGAATTCTCACTTAATTCCAGACGATGTGTGGAATAAGCATCACACATTTTTCAAAGCGAACAAAGAATTCTCATTAATTCCAGACGATGTGGGGAAGAAACATCACGCATTTTTCGAGGAGACAGATTTGACGGTGGATCACAAATTACATTCGTGCTTTGCAGTGGAGTGTCCAAGCAGGGGAGGGGTTTGCGGTATTACCCCTTCCCAAATTTGAAAACCTTTCGATATTTCAAAAACGCCATTTTAAAAGGCAAAGTTTTGTTAGTATTTGAAATTGTTTTTATGTCTCGTGGCAACAATTGAACGTGCTTTCTCCATGAGGACGAGGAAGGGGCAAAGGGCCAAGAACCAGATGTCTCATTGCAATGAAAAGCCAATACATGGGTATACTGAAAGTTTCTGTGACAATGAGACAATGCCAAATTTGACTTCCATGACTTATTTCATATTGCTCTCAAGCACGCTGAAAAGCAAAGAGTTTTGATTAAAATACCAAGAATCACATCAAAGCAAAACCAACGCTGTAACATAAACCCAGAAAACCCAAAAGACTATTACAGGATTTCAATTTATGTACCATTTTCAGACATGCTTATTAGTGAATAAACAAAGACATCGCGCTTTCCACGTTTTATCAACACATAGCAACCGAAAAATTGTTATCCGATCACCGATGGGATCCGAATCCCAAATCTCTCGATATCTAGCCAAAGAATATCTAACTGAGAAGACGTTAAGGCTCGGAGAGACTTAACTAGCGCCGCCATATCTTAAGAGTTAAAATGCAGTGCACAGAAGCCAACATACAGGCTGATGCTGAAGCAGACTGCGCATGCGTATTTCTGTTGACTTCAATTCTTTGGGTAAAGAACAGACAGCCGAGCTACTCACAGCACGTGATTGTTACCTTCTCGGTAGCATAATCACTTCGCAGATCGGATATATAAGTTTTGCTACTCTAATCGGGTTAGTTAAGGCTTTTGTTTGTTCGGTTTTTCAGAAACATTTTCAGTAATGCCAAATACTAGGGATTGTCTGCATTTTATGCAGATCCTTAGGCCTAGCTGTAATATTTGCTGAAATTCAATTTAAATAGTAATACTAATGTCAGGAGCGGCGGAAAGTTATGTTCGTTGAAATTTCGAATCGTGGAGCACCCCCTCCATTCCCGATTCCCGGAACAAACAGACGAAAAACAATGCCTAAGGAGCTTTGTAAGGGATTAGGACCAACTGACCACTTACCTAGAGGAACTTTCTAAGGCACATCACAACAAAAAATCGCACATATGCCAAATAAATAAATAAATAAATAAAAATAAAAATTTAGGTTAAATTATTGACCGGGCATGGACCCTGACGGCCCGAGCGGTTTCGCCAGGGCCGCCATATTTTTCTCATCAAAATAAGGGATGGGCGGGATATCAGAAAACAGCAACAAAAAAAAAAAAAAAAAAAACTGTTCTAAGCAAATAGTCATCAGATCGAAGGAAACCATCGTGGATCGAAGAAAAACTTCACTGCCGTAGTCCCCCTAACGTGTTTTGCTCCTGAATGTTTACTTTCCCGCAGAGCATATTACCTCTTAAGATGTGGTGGCGCTGCTGTCGACTATTTTACGATATCTCTATGAGAGTTGGCGTTCTTCAAGCTTTATATTCTTTGATCTAGCCGAGCGCGTTCTTACGCTACTGTGGCCTTACTCTGCGGCCGAGAGATCTGGGATTCAGATCACCAGCGGTGAGCGGATAACAATTTTTCGGTAGCAATGTGTTGATAAAACGCGGAAAGAGCGACGTCTTTCTTTATTCACTGACGCCACCACGTATTTGGAAGATTTTCACTATGTTTATTAGTGCTTTGGAAAACAGATTTCTCGCAAACAAATGGGTCTTATCAGGATTCCAGTCACTTTTTCCAACGAATCCCAACATGCCGCCATCTTCTCAAGATAGTTTTAAAACTTTACTGAATGTTATACAGGTGATTTCAATGGCTCGCAAGAAGAACTGTGAGCAGAATTGAAACTGTGGTACCGTAGGATCGTCCGCAAAGAAAAGAAGCACTGGCCAAAAGATGCATTAAAGGCTTGCGTTACAATTGAGATATTACATAAAAACATTGTTTCAGATACATGGTACTCTACCAGTGACAACTTCAGAAAGTGAGCGTACGGTTTAAACACTGCGTCTCTTAAAATTATATCTATGAGCTGCCACATAAGAACTGAAACTCAATGTATTACCATGACTTCACATTAATGCTTTAACAGGCTGAAACGAATTAACTCGGGGTTAGCAAAATGGGCTAAAATCAGCTTCAACGAATATATTCTGCTGTGTAAAAAGAGACTGCAATAGCTGAACCTCCGCATCATGAAACGTTGCTTTTCCCTTAGCTCTGTTGCCCAAAGAAAATAATCATTTACGAGGGAATGATTGGCACTAATCCCTTCTGACTGATTACCTACTACAGTAAAAGGGCTATAACTATGGCGACAAACCTACAAAAGGAGAGAGATGTTTCTGTTACTTCTTCCTGCACAGTGACATTATGTCCTTGTCAGAGGGACTATCCCTTATCCTTCATGCCTTGGATCATTCAACAGAGAATGTAGGACTAGAGGGGATATCTTCTCATGAATGATAGGTTTATGGTCCATACCGCTGAGATGAGTTGGCGGAAAGGATTCGTTTTGCCGTGGTTTTCGTAAAACCCGGCCGTTTGTGAACATGTCTGGTTGGAAAGGGCAGAAAATTTTACGCACTATATGTTTCAGATATTTCGGCCGCTTAAAGGCTTAACCGAGAATACACACTGCAAGCTGAAGAAGTTTTAAATGAACTAGCGAACCCTCCCCCACACACACACACACAGAAGGCTGGAAATACGACTCAAGTGATAGTAACATAAAAGTTGGATTAAATCAAAACATATTTGTCTAAATGAGTGTCGTCAGCGTCAGGGATGCAATGAAAAAAAAGAAACACCAACGTCTTACCGTACAATAAAAAAAGCGGCATTATGCAAATGAAGAATGTTTGATTAGAAGGTAAATTTTTATTTCGTTCCACAATCACTTGTGTCTTTTAACCACTTAACAGTAAGAAGTATAGTATTCTTGTTTTCTGCACAAATAAATAGCAGAATATACACTGGCGGAAAGTGAAAAAAGAGCACCAAGAAGGAGACGTCTGATACCAACGAAATTTATACAGCATAATAACGGAATACAGAGGATAACGTGATCAAAACATTATGGCAAAATCTGCTGTATTTGCTGGTAAACTGAAAAATAACATTTCCATGTAACATGGTTAGTACGAGGTTGAACCGCCATGAATTGCGTCACACTGTGCAATTCTAGCATGGAGTATGTCGTACAGATGTTGGATGTAAGTTTGAAGTATTGAGTTCCAAGCATCCTCAACCTGGACGGGTAAATCGGTGATGGTCGTGGCTGCCCGTGGAGACCGGATAAGTCGTTGTCCCATTAAATCCTGCACGTGCTCAATGGGGACAAATCCGGTGAACGTGCAGGCCATGGAAGTTGTCTCACAACCTGAAGTGCATGTTGTGTTGCACGTGCCGTGTGTGGGCGTGCGTTATCTTGCTGGAAAACACCACGATGGACCGACCTTACAAATGGCACAACAACGGGCTGAATGATGTTGTTGATGTAGGAGGTGCTGTTTAACGTACCCGGTACAAACACTAGTATAGTTGTGTATGGGAGCGATAGCTGATCGCTTCCCACACTAGGAGACCAGGGGTAGGCCCTCTGTGTCGCTGGCGGGTGCAAGAAGGGTGGAGACGCTCCCTTGTGCGTCTGCGAACACGCATACGGCCATCGGAGGCTCCCAAGCAGAATCTGCTTTCATCGTTGAACACGACAGATCGCCATTGCGTTCCCTAGTGCAGACGTTGGCGACACCACTGCAGCCGTTCCTGACGGTGGGCTGGAGTCAGAGGTACACATGCCAGAGGCACACGTGCACGTAGTCCTGCATCCAGTAGACGGTTGCGGATTGTTCGCACAGTCACCTCAGGTGCAACGGCAGCTCGGATTTGCGTCGCAGTGGATGTTCTGCTTGACAACGCCGCTCTTCTTATGCGTCGATCGGTCCGCTCATCAGTTCGTCTGTGACTCCCGGTTCCACGTCTTCTCGTGTGGGAATGTTCCTCGGACCATCTACGGAACCATCGTACCACCACCGATACTTCTCGTCCAATTCGCTCCGCAATACGACGATACGACCACCCGGCCTCGCTCAAAGTCCGATAACTGCTGAAATCGTACACGTTTTCCATGTCCAGGCATTGCAGCTTCTTCAGGGTCTTCGCACGTGTCCGTACGCCGACGACTGATTGCATTCACTTCGCCGTACTCCTTAAATACCACCGACGATAATTTGTATATAATGCCATGCTGTGGCGTAAGCGCTCGCCGGTTGGTCCCGAAATTATCATCACACCTACGTAAACTTGACCCATTAACATATGTAAATTTCATGATCGTCCGCCAATTCCTTCTTGGTGTTCTTTTTTCACTTTCCGCCAGTGTAAATGGTCAACCATGATGTGGTGATAATAATATAGGTAATAAGAATATTAATAATAATAATAATAATATTCAGCAATATTTATTTGAATATTATTGTACGGATGTTGAATATATTCTAAAAATGAACTCATAGCACATTTAGATGTACACAGTCGAGTCACATTATTGTGACCAACTCGTACTTCTGACGTCAACAGCGCGTAGCCAATGAAAGAAGGCACATGTCGTGAGCTGGCTTAGAGGGTACATAGGTGTGCTGTAAGTATTCTGAAAACATATCACACATGAATAAAAGAAGCGAATTATCAGATTTGCAAAAAGGGATGATTATCGGCTTTCGGGCCAAGGGTGGCAGTATTTCTGAAACAGCGCAGTTTGTGAACTGTTCGCGTGCTGCTGTGATTAAAGTGTATCGTGATTGGAGTAATGGCACCACTGCGAATAAGCGACGTGGAAAGTGAGGAACACTTAGTGCCATTAATGTGAGAGGTGAATGTCGGCTGTGAAGGTGCGTGAGGGCCGATCGACACGCTACAGTGCACTGGCCGAATGAACCAGAGAGGTACCGGATGTGTGTCTAAACCGATAGTTCAGCGAACCCTGCTGCGTATGGGGCACCGATGGAGACGGTTGGTCACTGCACCTATGCTAACGAAGGTGCATCGGCAGAAAAGGCTTACATTTGCACGGCATTATGGGAATTGGGCCTCCGCTGATTGGCAAAGGATTGCCTTCTCCCATGAGTAACGTTTTCTGCTTCAACGAATGAATGGACGTTGGCGTATAAGGCGAGAAACATCAGAGAACAGACAATCTTCAACCATTTCTGGAAGAACACAAGCTGGTGAGGGCAGCGTTATGGTCTGGGGAATGTTTTCGTGACATTCTCTGAGTCCACTCATACCAGTGGAAGGCGCTATGGGCCAAATTTGTTATGAATCCATCCTTGCAGACCACGTACACTCATACATGCTAATTGTCTTCTCTCGGGAGGATGGGATATTCCAGTACGACAAAGAGACGTGTCACACAGCTAGAAATGTCTTAGAGTGGTTGGACGAGCACGATGAAGACTTCAAAGTACTTTCCTGGCCCCCTAATTCCCCAGACTTAAACCCAATTGAGCATCCGTGGGACCACCTCGATCGTGTTGTTCGCTCTGTGGATCCTCCACCACGCACCTCCCAGCAGCTGTTAGATGCACTGCAGACAGCATGACTCCACATGCCTGTGAACACCTTCCGGCACCTTATTGAGTCACTCCCAGCCCGTGTAGATACTGTACGAACTGCACACGGCGGTTACTCTGGATATTAGCTGGTGCTCACAATAATGTGACTCGACCGTTTATAAATAAAATAAATGTCTTATTCCCCCCCGTTCCAAAAATAATTTCTGGGCACGCCACTGCTGCTTTGCAGAATGATTGGGGACGGGGGGGAGTAGTACACTGCCGGACAATTGCTAAGGACGGATGGCAATAGCAACGATAGCAACCATAAAATGGAAGGCAGGAAAATATGGAAATTAGCATAAGTGCGGGATACAGTAAGACGTGTTGTGCGTATGCAAATTTTGGATTGCCGAACTTGTTCGTGAATTCATAGCGCTGATAAGAGATATAAAGGATTTGACGCGTATTGACCGTTGTTGTTCAAACGCAAAGTTGAAAGGGAAAGAATCAATTGATGAACTTGCAATTTTCAGTATGTCTTCCCGACATCACCTAGATGATTTTACGCGTGGCCGAATTATTGACAAGATTGAAGAAGGGCGAAAAATAGCAGATGTTGCCAGGGAGTTCGACGTCAGCCACAGTGTTGTTTCAAGGCTTTGGAAACCATTTCAAACAAATGGAGAGTGTAGCAAACGTCACGGGGGAGGTCGTGTTCGCAGTACGACACCTACAGAAGATCGGTACATAGTGCTATCAACAAAAAACCACCGGCGCAGCACAGCTAGTGAGGTAGCAAATCAGTTTATGGCTGCTACTGGCAAGCGGATCTCCTGAAAAACTGTCGCCAGACGTTTGCATGAAGGAGGACTATACGCCCGCCGTCCTGTTGTGTGCATCCCATTGTCCAGACGTCACCGTGTCGCCCGTTTGCAATGGTGCCATCAACATCGCAATTGGACTGATAACGACTGGTCTGCTGTCCTCTTCTCAGATGAGAGTAGATACAGTCTATCGTCTGATTGTCGACAACTGATCTGGCGTGATAGTGGTACAGCATATTGTCCAGCAAACATACAGAAAAGGGACCTATATCCGACATGTAGTGTCATGTTATGGGCTGGCATCATGATCAATGGCCGTACGTCCATCTATGTGCTTCCAACTGGGACTATGACTGGCCAACGATACATTAATGATGTTCTGCTACCTCATGTTCGCATGTTCCGTGGTGCTGTCGGTGATAGATTCATTTTCATGGACGACAACGCAACATGTCATCGAACAGTCGCTGTCCAGGAGTGTCTTGAGAGCGAGGATATTCAACGTCTCGTATGGCCAGCACGTTCTCCAGATCTGAATCCCATTGAAAATGTGTGGGATGCTTTGGGGAGGAGTCTTGCTGGTCGCCAATGCCCTCCAATAAACAAGGACACCCTGATCCGTGCACTGACCGAGGAATGGGATAAATTACCCCAACAGCTGCTTGAAAATGTTGTGCAAAGCATGACACGACGTGTGGAATCTTGCATCGCCCTCCATGGTGGCCATATCCCGTATTGACATCTTACGCCGGAACGCCTGCGGACGGTAATTGCATTTTTTTTCACGTTTACGTATTCTGCACAAAATGGCCTGTTTGTCCCTTGAACACGTTCCAAAGCCTTCTGGATTTCAGAGCACAATAAATTGAGAGCGAGGATATTCAACGTCTCGTATGGCCAGCACGTTCTCCAGATCTGAATCCCATTGAAAATGTGTGGGATGCTTTGGGGAGGAGTCTTGCTGGTCGCCAATGCCCTCCAATAAACAAGGACACCCTGATCCGTGCACTGACCGAGGAATGGGATAAATTACCCCAACAGCTGCTTGAAAATGTTGTGCAAAGCATGACACGACGTGTGGAATCTTGCATCGCCCTCCATGGTGGCCATATCCCGTATTGACATCTTACGCCGGAACGCCTGCGGACGGTAATTGCATTTTTTTCACGTTTACGTATTCTGCACAAAATGGCCTGTTTGTCCCTTGAACACGTTCCAAAGCCTTCTGGATTTCAGAGCACAATAAATTGAGAGCGAGGATATTCAACGTCTCGTATGGCCAGCACGTTCTCCAGATCTGAATCCCATTGAAAATGTGTGGGATGCTTTGGGGAGGAGTCTTGCTGGTCGCCAATGCCCTCCAATAAACAAGGACACCCTGATCCGTGCACTGACCGAGGAATGGGATAAATTACCCCAACAGCTGCTTGAAAATGTTGTGCAAAGCATGACACGACGTGTGGAATCTTGCATCGCCCTCCATGGTGGCCATATCCCGTATTGACATCTTACGCCGGAACGCCTGCGGACGGTAATTGCATTTTTTTTCACGTTTACGTATTCTGCACAAAATGGCCTGTTTGTCCCTTGAACACGTTCCAAAGCCTTCTGGATTTCAGAGCACAATAAATTGTCTTTCTTGTAATGTCCTGGCATTCTGACATTATTTTATTTCACTTGGCATCCAACCACACTTACTTTTTTATGCGCTATATAGCCGTTTATGATCCGTCCTTAGCATTTGTCCAGCAGTGTATTTATTCAATATTGTCAAAACGCGCATCGATGATTTTTTTTTTCCTTTTTTGAAATGCAAACCAACTTTTTACGAGAGCGGTATTTGGCTAGGAGAATGAAGTCATATCATAAGCAACAGTGGAAATTATATATCTATCTATTAAATAAACATATTAGCTGTTCCGGAAGCCGAGTGGTAGGAGTTACTGACTTCTTACCATTCGTTCGTGGTGGGCCCGTGCTCGAGTCCCGGATGAGGTATGGGCGGTGGGCCTGCCTGGTGGCGCTAGCTCCGTTCCTCCCCTGAGGGCAGTGGCCTCAAATATCGATGAGCCATTACATTATGACAATCTACCTAATAAGCTGTAGGTTCCCCTTTAGCCCGAGTCCTTTCTGCCTCGCTCCCACTCCCTTTCTTCTTGCCGGCTCTTGGCTCCTCTCTTCCTCTGTCTGCGTCCTCTCCTCTTTTTCTTCCGCACTCTTCCCTATTCTCTGTGTCTCTCCTACCTCCACCACTACTGTTTGGTCTGCAGCTCTCTCATCTCTTCTCGAAATTAATACTCACTGGCTGTTTCTTCATAACCCTGTGCCCTCTACTCTCTGTCGTATGACTCTTCTTTCATCTCCTCTGTGCCCTTTATGCGCTCAGCGGGCAGATGTACCTCACGTCTACCTCTTCTGTCCAATTTTGCTGCCACTCCAACATCTTGCCTTCGCCATCGCGCGCCATTCGTGCTCAACCGATCTCTCCTTTGATGCCTACCGGACTCTTCTCCTGCGAGTTCACCCACAGACATGTTTCGCGCCTCTGTGCTCGTATGTGTTCGTCCTCGTGAAGCATGTGGTATATGTGCACCACCAGCAGCAGCTGCGTGGTGTCTCCCCTCCAGGCTGGTGTTGCCCTGTTGTGTCACTTCCGGGCACGTCTTCTCTCCCGGCTGTGCCTGAAATATCTGACTGCTCTTGCCAGTTGCCACTCATCGTGAACGGGACTTCTTCACCACTTGGTCTCCATACACTCCGTGGTTCGCTCCACCTCACGGTAGGTTTACTACCTTTTTTCCAGCGTAATGCCAGAGACTGGTTCGTTATTCTCTCTCCTTCTGCGGACTTTGATCCGTTATAATATCATCGTGAATATAGTCACTTTTGTACGAATCATTTTCCCTGTGTTTTTGCATGTACTGTATATCGATTTTACGTGGTGTTTCCCTTATTTGAGACGTCCCCTGTGATGCTCGTCTCCCTATTCTGTCGGTTGTCCTGCGTGGTTTTGTCCAGTCTACAGCCATGATTACAGCATTGTAAATGACATCATCTTTGTGCTCATCACTGTATTTTGTTTGCCATTCACCTCTACTCTTCCTTCTTATTCATTAAAGCGATTTTGAAACCTTTTAGCCCACAAAACAGCGGCCACTCGGCGAGGCATCTATTTGATGAGGTGGCGATATCCTGAGGCAGCTGGTACCATAATGTCAACAGCAGGCCCTCCAGTTCCAGTACATTTCGGGGTGGTGGTGATTCAGCGCGAACCCGCTTTTCCAAGTCAAACCACAAATGTTCCATTGGGTTCATGCCAAGTGAATTTGAAGGCCAGGGCATTAACAGAATGTCACCAGCATCTTCCTCGAACCACTCCTTGATGATTCTGGAAGTGTGGCATGGTGCATTATCCTGCTGGTAACAGCCATCACCAGCAGGGAACACGATTGCCGTGAATGGGTGAACTTGGTCCCTGAAAAATGTTCAGATACTTAACAGCTGCCAGGGATTGTGCTATTGGGATAACGGCGCTTAAAGTGTCCAAAGAAAACATCGCCCACAGCATAACACCGCCGCCGCCGCTGCCGGCCTGTTTCCGCCCAACAGGGTATCTATGTGCCATATCATCCGTTGGTAATCGGCGTATCCACGCTCTATGTACCATATCATCCGTTGGTAATCGGCGTATCCACGCTCTATGCGCCATATCATCCGTTGGTAATCGGCGTATCCACGCTCTATGTACCATATCATCTGTTGGTAATCGGCGTATCCACGCTCTATGTGCCATATCATCCGTTGGTAATCGGCGTATCCACGCTCTATGTGCCATATCATCCGTTGGTAATCGGCGTATCCACGCTCTATGTGCCATGTCATCCGTTGGTACCCGGCGTATCCACGCTCTATGTGCCATATCATCCGTTGGTAATCGGCGTATCCACGCTCTATGTACCATATCATCTGTTGGTAATCGGCGTATCCACGCTCTATGTGCCATATCATCCGTTGGTAATCGGCGTATCCACGCTCTATATATGTGCCATATCATTCGTTGGTAATCGGCGTATCCACGCTCGGCCTTCTGCGTGATACCCCAAGAATCTTGATTCGTCAGAACAGGCCACTTTCTTCCAATCATCCACGGTCCAATTTTCATGATCTTGGACCCATTTCATGCCCTGTTGGCGATGACGTGCAGTGAGCATGGGGACCCGGCTGGGTCTTCGGCTACCCAGGTTCATGCGCACAAGGCTGTGATGAACTGCGTGCTGTCACACATTACCCTGATCACCACTGTTGTAGCTGCGGGAGGTTTGTCGCACTGTGTCCCGGCGATCGCTGTGAACAATGCGCGACAGTCTCCGCTCCCCTCTGGCATCAATGAGCTGCGGACGACACACGACTGGACGACAGTTCGTCGTTTAGTCACCCGTGCACCACTTTTGTAACGTGCTCACTGCAACGGCACGTGAACGACCTACAAGCCGCGCCATTTCCGAGATCGTAGTTCAGATGCGGCGTGCCATCACGATTTGTCCTTTATTAAACTCCGAAAAAATCGGCAGCTTTTACCATTCTGACTCTGACCACTCTTCTCACCGAAAGCCGGTCCTTTGGGTTGTACTGCTTTGTAAGCTTCACTTGCGCCACCGTTCGGTATCCAGGCGCGCTCATTTCTCTAGGCTGGAGTGGTCATAAGGCTCATCGGTGTATTTGGAACCAAAGATGGAAACGGGTCGCGGGTCAACGGGTCGGCAATTTCTTACGGGGTCAAACAGGTTGGGACAAGATGTTCCTGACCCGATTTCGACCTGGTTTATTGCCGTTATATTTTTGAAAAGCAAAAAAAAAAAAAAAAAAAAAAAACATTAAAAGAAAAATGTGCACTGTGGAATTTTGTGCTCGATACTGGTGCCCGCAGACTGAAAAAATTACTTGTCATGCAAATTAAAGGAAGACTGTCCTCAGAAGGAAGAGTGTCTTTCCTTCTCAGAGGCAATGATGAAAACAACATTCCACATTTTGGAAACTTTCAACTCATCATAAGCCCGTGAAAACTGGTGTTGCTCTGAAACACATTCTGAAGCTCGATATGTTATCAAGAAAACAACGAAAACTGAAATAAATCATACAGGAAGTTACGTAATTCAGAAATTTTGACTGTAGGGCCTTCAAAATTAGGTGGGACAACCTTAATATTACTGCGGAGGGACTTTTTGACGCCCATAGATGTATTTGAGAACATGTGTAAAACAAATAAGTTACGTCCGAAGGACGACAGTTTCAATACTTCCTGTTATAACGTACATGTTTGTCCGCGCCGGGCATCGAACCCGGTCCCCTCACTCCGGAGTAAGTCGCTTTCCCAACTGAGCTACACTGACATGTGCTCTCACTGCTATCTGCCTTTATCTCATGTGCGTCCTGCGGTGCAGGCACGTCACACTGTAAGTTAGTGAGTAAATTATATGTTCCCATAATTCGTTTATTTGATTTCCGTATAACTTACGTAAGATACCCCCTGCGTAGAGACTTTTTGAACTCCCTGTATGTACATATATATATATATAGATGTAGATATTACAGTAGAATTGAAAGCAGATTTTTTCGGGTCGGGTCCAGGTACAAAATGTTTGACCCGTTTCCAGCTCTGTTTAGAACCAGCGACTAATGCGGGAAAAAATGAAAAGTTTACAAAAAAAAAAAAATGCTTTTTATTTTAAAATCGAAGCGTTTCCGATGACCCGTTATTTTCGAATTGGATTTAACATAATTTTTTTCTGTGATATTTGCTTTTCGATTTTGCGGTTTTAAAATGCCATGTACTGTATTTACGAGATGCACCATATATCATTTTTTACGCTTTCCAACCGTAGGTTGAAGAAGCGTATATGCTACAGCTTTTTCCGTCCGTCTGTCCGTCCGTCCGTCTGTCGGCAAGATAACTCACGTAAAAATGGTTCGATTTCGATGAAATTTTAGTATGTGGTAGGGGACCACCAGGGGACGAACCCTATTGAAAATGGGTGAAGTAGGGTCAAAGGTCACGCCATAAGAGCGGGATCCATTCAATTGCCCTTATGCGTCATAACTTGCGTAAATATGGTTCGATCTCGATGAAATTTTAGTATGTGGTAGGGGACCACCAGGGGACGAACCCTATTGAAAATGGGTGAAGTGGGGTCAAAGGTTACGCCATAAAAGCGGGGTCCATTTCATTACCTTTATGCGTCATAACATGCGTAAATATGGTTCGATTTCGATGAAATTTTAGTATGTGGCCTGGGCACGAACCCTATTGAAAATTGGCAAATTGGGGTCAAAGGTCAGGCAGGGCATAAGAGCGGGATTTATTCCATTGCCCTTATGCGTCATAACTTGCGTAAAAATGGTTCGATTTCGATGAAATTTTGGTATGTGGTAAGGAACCACCTGGGAACGAAACCTGTTGAAAATGGGCGAAATGGGGTTGAAGGTCAGGACACTGGAGTGGGATCCATTCCATTGCCCTTGTGCATCATAACTTACAAAAAAATGTTTCGATTGCGACAAAACGTTATCATGTTGTTCCGGAGGTATAGTGAACCGGTTCTGTTGAATATCAACGAAATTAGGTCAAAGGTCATTGCACAAAAGGAAGATTTATTCCACAGCCATTATTCTCATAACTTGCGTAAAACTGCTTCTATTGCGACAAAACTTTAGTATGTTATTCTTGAGGTGTACTGAACCGGTTCTGTTGAATATCATCGAAATGGGGTCAAAGGTCAGGACACAGGAGCGAGATTTATTCCACAGCCATTATCCTCATAACTTGAGTAATAATTTCTGGTATGTTGGAAAGCGTATCATAATCAATGCATTGCATGATTTTACTAACTTGTTCTTTTTTTTTTGTTTTTTTCAGGAACAAAACAATTACGACGGTGATTTTATCACAGACACTACGGAAGCAGAGGACACAATCTTGGAATTTCGTCTGATGAACGAAGCGGCCGAAAGAAATACACACCATGCTATGAAACTCAGTCGAGAACAGAGAAGGATATTCGAATCCGTCACTTCTTACCTCGTGGCACCTCAAGGCATCCTGCGACATTTCGTCTGCGGTGCTGGAGGAACAGGCAAAAGTGTTTTGGTGAAAGTGATAAAAAGCTGGGTTAAAAACGTCTTTAAAAAAGATGTAGCTGTTCTGGCACCAACAGGAATCTCGGCGTTCAATGTAGAAGGAATGACCGTTAACACACTACTCATGCTCCCAGTGAAACCTTTGGATTATGTCAATTATGTGTATTTGAACGACAAAGTTTTAATCTACATGAGAGAACAGCTCAAGAACGTTGCTTTGTTCATAATTGATGAAGTCTCCATGATAAGTAATGTAATGCTTTGGCTGATTCACCTGAGACTGTCAGAAATGTTCGGAACACTTGGAAAAGACGATGGATGGTTTGGTGAGAAGCACGTGCTCCTCTTCGGCGATCTTTTGCAACTCCCGCCCCCAAGTGGAGAGTTTGCTTTCGTAGAAATGGACAAGAAGAAGAATTATCTTCACTACGCTAATTTGTGGAAACACTTATTTACGTATGATGAACTACTTACTACTGTGAGACACAGGAGCGATAAAATGTATGCTGATATGCTAAATCGAATACGTTTGGGAGAGGTTAAGGAGAAAGACTTGGAAAGTTTGAGGAAACGGGAAATACTTTTCAAATCAAATCGCTCTAAACGGCTCAAGGTTAATGAATTATGTCAACACATGGACACTTCGCATGCGTTTAAGGTATGCTTGTTACCTACCCAGGAGATGCGTGATATAATAAACGCCGCTTTCCTGTCAGAGATTAAAGACGGAGAAATACATTTAGACGCGATAGATACACTATATGCCTGTCACACCCGCTACCAACATGCGCAGAACATGTCAACGGAACTGGAGGATTTCATTTATATCGGTACAGGACTCGAGAGACGCGTGACAATCAAACTGAAATCGAGAGTGATGCTGCGCAAAAATCTTGACGTTCGAAATGGCCTTGTAAACGGCACCATCGGCAGAGTGCTGAAGGTTTCAAACAATTGCGCAGACAAATCGGGTACAGTTACTGTGAACTTTAACGGTGTTGTAAAAGATATAGAACGAGTGGCAAGAAGAGTCCCTATCAGTGACCATGTTTTTCTCGAGAGAACACAATTCCCGATTCACTTGGCTTATGGAATTTTGATCAATCAGAGCCAAGGCCTAAATCTGGATGGCGCTGTTATGGATCTCGGTAGTTCGTATATTGCAAGTGGACTGGCCTACTCAGCTCTGTCGAAAGTACCGTCACTGAGCGACATATACTTAATGTATCTGGATCCTGCCAACCTCACAGTGAACCAGGAGTCAGAAGAGGAATATAAACGTCTTCGAGACATTTACAAAGTAAATATCCAGAACCAAGCGTCAAGTGATGACATCTTGTTCCTGAAATATGTTGACAAGACGGCGTCTAACAGCCAAGACGTTCTGTTGGTAAGTGGTAAATTTCCGCAGAACGCGCCCGATGAATTAATTTGTGGTTTTGAAAACAGCGATCGAGTGTCCTGCTACGCCAACGCTACTCTGCAGTGTTTGCTCTGCGAACAGCTGATTCGCGACCGGCTGAAAAACAGAGAGGCTAACAGTGCACTTGGGAAACTTGCAATCCAGTACGAAAGCAGGGCAGGGATTCTTCAGTCTGGGAAGGCAAGAAAATACGCTGGTACTGAATTCGAAAAACACCGACAGCAGGATGCCTCTGAATTCCTCGATGGCTTGGCAACGAAATCCGAAGCTTTGAGGAGCGTAGTGGAACACAAAGTGAGAACCACGACACGTTGCAAAAGCTGCAAAAAATCTCGTACGCAGCAAAATTCCCAGAATATATTATTTCTGCCTACGATGGATAGTAAGACAACCATTCACGAAATGCTAGAGCAGCTCGAACAATGGAAAGACGCCAAAGGTGCCTGTCCAAAATGCCGTGACAAAAATCTGGAATCCAAAATCGAAGTAGTACATGCAAATGCTGTTTTCGCCATAGTATGTCTTGTGTTTAAGGACATCGAAGGCCGTTTCGGAAAGAAAGATATCCAGATAAACAACCTTCCAAAAGCAATACTTCATATAAATAAGGTCGCCTACAAATTCTCGTCTGCAATCTTCCACTATGGAGACGACATAGAATTAGGGCACTACACCGCAGTCTTCAAAATTAATGACAATTATAAAGTTGCAAATGATACCCTTGTAGAGCCATGCGTCTGGCCAACTGGTGCACGAAATTTGTACATAACGTTCTTCACTAAAAAATAAAGATAAATTCCACCGCGCTTAGGTATTTAAAGAAATTTATTGCTTTTGAACCACAATAAAACACAACGGCACCCATGCAAGACATACGAGAATAACTGAAATTATGCATTATCGCTTTCCTCATACTTATGTCCGTTCAAAAAGTTCCGAGACTAGGCGGATATACAACAAAGTACTTACGTTACTTAAGTCTGGCTATGATCTCCCTCAAAGTAGTCTCTTTGCCGCTCCGGTGGCGCAGTGGTCTAAGGCGCTGGCCTCTGATCATTCGTCCGTAAGGGGTCCGGGTTCGAATCCCGGTCGGGCATGGATGTTGTGTTTGCCTTACGGCACTGGCTCTCTCCCTTCCCTGGAACCAATGACCCTAAATTAGGGACGGGCGACTGCTTATAGCCCATTGAGTTGCTCACGGTGGTCGTTAAACCTCCAATCAAACAAACAAACAAACAAACAAAGTAGTCTCATTGGGCAGCAGTGGCGTAACTAGCACAACGTGCGACCCCCCGCAAGATTTACTTCAGCACTCCTAAGCACAGTAATTTTCCCAGGATTTCGAACACGAGGGAGGATGCATTTTTCGCGGTGTGTATGTGTGTGGTGGTTGGGGGGGGGGGGGGTAGGAAGTCAGGTAGAGTGTCTGGAAAAGTAAGGGTCGTACCTAAAGCCCTGTAGTTTTAACTTTTTAAGTAATAGATTTAACAATTATTGTTATTGCTTTGTCCAAAACTAAAATAAATCACTTGAAGAAATCACCCTCCTACACATGGCAAATCGGCGACTGCTGTGAATAAATGTTGACGCCTGTCGTGCACGTAATCCTAGATAACTGACTGTTGTTTCCACATTCTCCACGGGGATTGCCACTGTGGCCTCGCGCTTCTCCTCAGCAGCGCAGAGAGGGCGATTGGAGAGCGATCGTATTATTTACAACCCATTGCAGAGCAATCGTATTACAACCCGAAGTCAAAGAGCCGAACACTTTCAATCTGTAGGACATTCAGTGTTTCAAAAGTCAAACTAGGCATTTGTTTAGGCAAAGCTAAAAATATCTTAAAGCAAAATTTGAATCTTTGGGTTAATAATTGCGCGTGTTCACATTTTTTCATAAAACTATAACTGGAAGCTGCAGTACGCCCCTCCGTTACCTACGCCCCCTCCCGTAGCTGCGGGGGTGGAAGTTACGCCACTGGCTGCCAGTGTTTTTGCCACTGTTGGAACGCTCCCTGGAAGTCCTGTTCGCGAATCGTGTCAAGTACTTTGGAAGTCCTGTTCGCGAATCGTGTCAAGTACCCTGGAAGTCCTGTACTTTGGAAGTCATGTTCGCGCTGGGTCTCCTCCACGGTTTCAAAACGGCGACACTTGAGATTCAACTTCATCTTCGGGAACGGAAAGAAGTCGCAGGGGGCCAAATCCGACGAGTTAGGCGAGTGAGGAAAGGTAGTCATGCTGTTGCGGCTGCAAAACTGGCGTGTTGCTAACGCTCTGTGAGCTGCTGCATTGCCGCGAAGGAGCAGAAATTCTCCTCTACACCACATTTCAGGTAGTTTGCGGCAAATGTCCTCCCTAAGACACCGCAGAACATCGCAGTAAAAAAGGGCGGTTACGGTCTGACCCTGGGGGACGAATTCATGGTGCACAACCCCACGAATGTCGAAGAACATTGATGAGCATGCTTTTGGTTGCGCTCTGGACCTGTCGGACCTTCTTCGGTAGTGGAGATTCCGGGCTCTTCCACTGCGACGACTGCTGTTTGGTCTACGGGTCGTAACCGTAGACCCAAGTCTTGTCCCCAGTGATGACCCGCGACAGGAACGTTGGTTCATTCACCACCTGCTGACGAAGATCTTGACAGAGTTCGACACGGTTCTAGTTTGCAGACCATACCGAAATCGCAGCTGTATTCTGCAAGTGGTAACCAAATACCGTGTAGCACAGCTCCCGATGTTCACAGAACGACGCCACTCGGCACAATGTCTCATGCAGGTCACTGCCCTCGACCGCTGCTCGCGCATTTGCGTTCTGCGATCTGTTGGCGCGCTACGTACCTAGTCTCGGAACTTTTATCGCACTACGTATAGCCCGTCTTCTGAAATACGTGACCTGTTCTACAACTGACTTCAGTAGTGTCAATCGTTACTTAAAAAATGTTCGGTAGCAGGGTGTGATCAGAGGTTAACATTGCCGTCCCGGTGATGCAGCGACCTAAGCGCTGCTTTGCGGCCGTTCGTCCAAGTCTGTCTGGGTTCGAATCCCGGTGAGGCATGGATATCGTGTTTATTTTACGGCAGTGGCTCCCTCCCTTCTCTGGAACCAGATGATTTAAATTAGGAATAGGCGACTGCTAATAGCCCATTGAGTTGCTCACGGTGGTCGTTAAACCCTCAACACCAATAAAAAAGATGAAAGTTTCTGGGAAATCGTCGAGATAGGCATATTTTCGAGTCCCGGATGACGTATGGCCGATGTGTTTATCCTATGTGCCAGTTCTGTCCCTTTCCTTGAACCAGTTTTTCCAGATCAGGGACTGGGGACTCCTGTCTGAATAGTTAATTCCCCCTCCAGAAAAGTCTCTTGCCTGCGATTCACTGGGAACAACCTTTCGGCATTTCTCAGAGGATTCTTGAACGCCCTGTATGGAAATATCTTGAAAAACATACCCTCAGAATATTTACATGACTTCCATGTGCTATCTTGAACTTCTACCCCAAATTTTTGACTTATACTTCAAGGGCCGTTCACAAATAAATGGGACTGACTTGGAATATATGACTCAAGACGATGATTGTCACACTTTAACACATTCCACTTACTTCCCACCAAGGTCAATGCATCATTGTCATCTTTCTAGTCACTTGTGGCATATGTTTTTGAGGCGAGCACACAGCGACATGCGAACACTCCTCTGCAAGCCGCCATCGTTCAGGAATTGTCGGCCGCCCAGTGGTTTTTAATCTGGCAAAAACAAGATATAATCGCCACCCTGGTAGCGCAGTGGTCTACGCGCTGACTTCTGACCATTCGTTCGAGATGGGTCTGAGTTCGAATCCCGGGAGGCATGGATGTTGTGTTTGTCGTCTTACGGCAGTGGCTGTCTTCCTTTCCTGGAACCAGTGGCCCTGAATTAGGGGCGGGTGATTACTTATATAGCCAATCGAGTTGCTCACAATAGTCGTTAGACCCCAAATAATAATAATAAAAAAAAAGCCATAATCCGATGGAGCCAAACAGGTGAATATGGCGAATGTGGTAAAATTGTGAAGCCAATGGATATTAGTATTTGTGTTGTTGTATGGCTATTGTGAGGCTAAGCATCGTCATGCAACAACAGCGCTTGCTGTGCCCACTTTCCTCGGTGGCGGAGGTTTTTGAGGGTGTTGCAGGATAACACTGCACTGTTTATTGTTATTCCCGCAGTCCCGGTGGCGAAGTGGTCTAAGCACTGGTTTCTGATTATTCGTTTGAGATGAGTCCGGATTTGAATTCGGAGTGGCATAGATGTTGTGTTTGTCTTACGGCACTGGCTCTTTCCCTTCTCTGGAACCAGTCGCTCCAGATTTAGGACGCGCGATTACTTATAGCCCAACGAGTTGCTCATGGTGGTCAATAAGAACCAAACAAACACACACACACACACACACGCGCGCACAATAAAATATCATTGTTCTTTGTGGAAGCGACTTCATCAGGATTCCCTCCACATTGGCCATCTTGTTAGTAGAAGGAGCTGCTCGAAATTTCTATGGACGAGGACTAAATTTCTATGGGTGAGGTTGTCATTTCTTTTCAGGAGTGTGCTGATTAAACTACGACTTGTCGCTTGTGACCAGCCTGACAAAGAAACCGCATTCCTGATTCTAAATCGTGAACAATTCACATATTTGAACAGTGGTCTCTTCTTGATCATTTCGTGTGGCACTCAGTATTCACACACATTCTTCATTGACAGTTCCTTATGGATTATTGCGTGAAGTGCTGTACGAAACAGACTTGTTCCACATCGCAATTGTTACGCGTCTACTGTCTATGATGATCTCAGAAACATGCTGCACATTTGCTGTAGTGCGGGCTGTTGCCAGTGAATCTAGGTCAGGGATGGCGAACCTTTTTCGGCTAGCTTGCCACTTAAAGTTTGCTTTGTGAAAATCCTCCAAATAAGTGGAGTCAGTGAATAAACAAAGACATCGCTCTTTCCACGTTTTAGCAACACACAGCAGTCGAAAAATTGTTATTCGGTCACCCCCGGAGAATTGAACTCCGGATCTCTCGATATCTAGCCGAGCGCGTTGGCCTTACACCACGGTGGCCAACAATGCACGGCGCTATGTGTGTTTTTCTGTCAGCTTCTGACACCATAAATCCGTAAGATGGGCTCACCTACTGAGACGTCTCCATCTGGTGGGCATTAACGACACTGGCTATATATTAATTATAGCAGTTAAATCCAAAGGGCGAGATCCAAAGTGGAAATCCACCAAATACGTGGCGTCAGTGAATAAACAAAAATATCGCATGTCAGAAGACAGCTTCTGACATCGCTCTTTCCACGTTTTAGAGATCCGGGATTCAATTCCCCAACGGTGACCGAATACCAATTTTTCGGTTGCTGTGTGTTGCGAAAACGTGGAAAGATTGATGTCTTTGTTTATTCATATTTAAAGTTTGCTTCACTACTTTCAAATGTCTATATAGTGTGCCGCCTCTTGTATGCTTTAATTAAGCTACTGCTAGCACGACGGTGAACAAAGCGGTACATGCTCCTCCCGAACTTTAAGAAGGTTAAATGAGGGCGCAACCCTACAGTGAGCATTAAATATGAATGGGAGGTTTAATAGAGGCACTGTGAAGTTGAAAGAGGAAGGATCAAGAGGCACACACGCTGTTATGCTCACCTTTCAGATTTGGTTATGATTCGTTTTTATGAAGAAGTAAAACCATGGCAAAATGTTATCAATGTGGAAAGCTCATTATACACTGAGTGGCCACTTTATTATGACCACCCCCTCAGTATTTCGTTGGGCCACATTTTGCCTTTAATACTGCGTCGATTCTTCGTGACATGGACCCCACGAGATGTTGATAGGTGGTTTGTGGAATCATGCTTGATGAATAGCACTTTCCAGGAGTGTGAGATTGCAGGGTTGTGGATCCAGCTGTCTGATGGCCCCTTCAACTTCATCCCACAAATTCTCAATGGTTTTGAGATCTGGAGATAGTGGGGGCCACCTAAGCAAAGTAAACTCACCGGTATGTTCCTGAAACCAATCCTGTACAATACGAGCACTATGGCAGGACGCATTATCTTGTTGAAAGTAGCCATCGCCATTGGGATAAACCATCCACATGACAGGACGCACTTGGTCCGCAACGATGTCTAGATATGATGTGCCAGTCAGACGTTGATCAACACGAATTAAAGGGCCCAAAGCATGCCAGGAAAACATTCCCCAAAGCATACCAGGAAAATATTCCCCAAAGAATACCAGAAAAAACATTCCCCAAAGCATGCCAGGAAAACATTCCCCAAACCATAACGCTGCCTCCACCAGCTTGAAGGGTTGTAGCAATGCATTTGGGGTCCATGCTTTCGTGCTGTTTCCGCCAAATTCTCACTCGGCCATCGGCATGGTGCAACTGAAAACGTGATTCATCGGACCACATAATTTGTTTCCAATTATCGACTGTCCAATCCTTGTGCTCCTGGGCGAACTGGAGACGTTTTCTCTTGTTAACTGCATACAGCAAAGGTACGGCGAACAGTGCGTGCAGAGATAATTTGAGGGGATCCTTGATTAAGATGGTCTGTAATTTGCTGCACTGTTGCCCTTCTGTTGTCTGTTACCAGTCTGGACACTCTCCGTTCCGCCCGAGTAGTCACTAGTCGATGACGACCACACGTTGCACGTAGAGACCCAGTTTTCTGGCTGACAGTCCAGTCTTTAAACACTTTAACAACAGCTGCTCTGGAACATTCACGAATGCGGCGGTTTCGGTGATACTCGCTCCATGGTTCCAAGCTCCTACAATCATCCTACGTTGAAAGTCCGTCAAATCACATTTTTTACAAATCTCGTCACCCAAAAATCACTTCTACTGTCGCAAGCACTAAGCTTTCCTTTTTTATACTAGCCTCGCCCTCTGGCGGCAACAGCGTGCAGCCATAGCTCATTTGCTTAAAACTGTCATGTGGTCATAATAAAGTGGCCACTCAGTGTATAACATTTTTTCATGTACCAGCAAAAATATCTGTAATATTTAAAAGTATTTGCAAAAAAAGACAGGACTGTATTTTCAAACACTCAAAAATAAGCTGGATTGTTCGTCTTCGTTCATTATTAGCAGTGATTGAAGTGTAATGAATACAAGAAAAAAAATTATGCACTTAAGAAACCGAACTTTTGTGACATTTTCGGAGAAACTGTTCCCCAGAATGTGCTCTCCGAAAAGGAAAACTTCAGGATACAAAAACATCAGGAGAAAAAATCAATACACAAGAGAAATAGGCAGCAGATACAAACAAATCAACCTTCACTGAGAAATTGAAGCTCTTGACTGGCGTCGCAGTGTTGCCAAGTTATAAATCTGAAATATCGCCGTTCATTGTTCAAGTTTATTTTCAGTTCTCACGGGAACTCGCCGTCTCATGCGTATATTCCTGTCTCATTGGTTTTCCCTCTCTCCCACAAAGGTCGGGAGAGTCGGAGAGAGGATGGCTTGAGCCGAAGCAGGTGTGGACGTCTCGTGGTGGAAGGCCGTAGAAGTGGAATGATAAAAAGAAAAAATAATAATTGTGTTCCCATGATGCTTCGCATTGAGGAAGGAATTAATGCATAAGGCGATTAAATAAAAGAAGGTTGATTTACTTCCCCTTTGGAAGACACTTCTTGGGTGGATTCATTTTTTTGCCAGAGCTCGGTTATTCGCAAAAACAAGTTGCAGACATGCTGCCGAAAAACTATTGTTTTTAAAAAATTAGATTATTATTTAATGTTAATGATTTCATACCGGCGTGCCGCCCAAATCATGTTCGTCTGCCACTCAGTGACACGCGTATCATACGTTCGACGCCCCCGATCTAGGCTGACTCTTTCTATTACAGTTTTATTTCCATGGTTGAATGGTTTCCATTCACCGAGAAACACTGCTGCGGCCAAGCCATACTTCACCGCATACCGCCCTTAACCGATGATGAATGTCAACAGGTGACATGCCTTTCTTCCACAGGAACGATGCGGTCCAATGTTGGTCGTGATAAATATTGAAATAAATAAATAAAATAAACAATCTCCTTTCACGTCGTTGTCCGCCCTAGCGTGTCATTGATCTCAGAAACGAATGTTATGCACACGACGTAATCGAGCCTCAATTGCCATCTTGTGAGTTAATGCTGCACTAGTTCAAGCAGCGTGGAAATGGCAGTCACATCCACCTAGATGCCAGCAATCATGCAGTGTTGACAATAGCCTCATTCACTTATGAACGATCCGCGTATCTACACTACTGGCCACCCAAAATGCAACACCAAGAAGGGAGCATCCGATTGGCCTGAAATTCGCGGCATGCGTCGCCCGCGAGAGGACATGCAAACGATTAGCATTGCAGGGCATATTCAAATCATGTGCGCCCGGCACGTCACCGAGAAGCACTATAAGAAGGGTGCACAGAAGGCGGGGTGTAAGTAGTGGAAGTGTGTTGCGCTGGCGGACCTGTGCGTGGAAAGCTCCCTGATGCCTCGTCGCAGAATACCGCAGTCATTCCAGCACGTTTCGGAGTTCGACAGAGGACGAATAGTGGCTTATCGCGACAGCGGTTTATCGTACCGAGACATCGGAGCCCGTGTGGGACGACATCCAGCCACAGTGAGGCAAGTATGGATTCGGTGGGTGCAGGAGGGACGGACGGACCGACGTGAGCGATCGCCGCAGCGGCGGCACACCACCGAACGAGAGGACCAGTATGTTGTGCGGCGGGCATTGACGGCTCGCACCGCCACATCACGAACGTTAGCGCAGGAATTAGGGTGTGTTGCGCAACAACCTGTGTCAGCACGTACCGTTCGACGTCGTCTGCAAGAGCGGGGACTTGTCGTACGGCGCCCATTGCTGCGATTACTATTGATGCTACACCACCGGCGAGTGCAGCGGCAGTGGGCCGTGTAACGCTGCACCTGGACTACGGAATGGCACGACATTGTCTTCTCCGACGAATCCCGCTTCTGCCTGCAACACCACGATGGTCGGATTCACGTGTGGCGGCACCGCGGCGAGAGACTGTATGACGCCTGCATTATGCATCGCCATACCGGTCCGTCGCCTGACGTTATGGTTTGGGGCGCAGTTGGATATGACACTCGCACCCCTCTGGTACGCATCGCCGGTACACTCAACAGCCACCGCACCATCTCCGACGTTTTGGAGCCTGTAGTCCTCCCTTACCTGCAGGACCTGCCAGCTTCCACGTTTCAACAGGACAACGCGCCCGCACGTGGCACGCATCGTGCAACAATTCTTCACGGCCCACCAGGTGTCACTGCTGCCGTGGCCCGCCTGTTCTCCCGATATGTTGCCCATTGAACACGTCTGGTCGCTGATCGGCAACCGAGTAGCCCGGCAAGCACCACCTGCGGCTACGCCTGATGAACTGTGGCAACGTGTGGAAGCAGACTGGGCCGACATACCCCAAGCCCACATTCAAAGCCTCTTTCGCTCGATGCCGCGGCGTGTAGCGGCCGTTATTGCCAGTCATGGGGGCCACACAAACTATTGATGTCTGCGTGTTCCGCAAGTCGCACGGGCCTGTAAGCTCAATCGTTTCATCTTTGTTTTTGTTGTTATGTGTCCAGTAAATCTGGCTTTGCTATCTCGTGTCCTTCTTGGTGTTGCATTTTTGGTGGCCAGCAGTGTACATTTTGGGAGCTTAACGACCATCTTGAGCATTTAAATCTATTAAATTGAAAACAAATGCCGTTTCCTGCACGATACACTTTAATGATAAAAAAAACTATGTACAATTAAAATAAGTGTATGATTAAGAACTTTCGACGCCACGATGGCGTCATCCTCAGAAACAATGCAGTAGTGAGGACAGAAGTGAGTGTCCTATATACTTTTACAAGACAAATAGAAGTTAATGCGCATGTGCAATAACGGCAAATTCCAAATCAAGTTCAGTGGGTACAAGCATAGTTGGGGGCGTGACCTAGACCAAAAGTGTTCTCCAGGGAAGAGGGATAAACACGGGGGGTTCATCGTTGCAGCATCTTTCGCCATTGACGAATATGTGAATACTTTCAGCGAAAAGTGTTGATCGACGATTACTGGGAGAATCCAGAAGGTGTCATTTCAACATATTAGGTAAAAACCATTTAAACAAAGTCTCGACAAAGATGCAACACCAGAATGCGTCCTAAGATTATACTGATGTTCGTAAATGCGGCGCCCCAAATTACGAGTGGTAGATCCCACATAACATAAATTGAGCTCAGCAGGGTTAGTAACCAAATATACACCGTGACGGTTCACACATTCAGTTTAATAGCTTTTGATGTACGAGTTAATTTCTTCATAGCGTTTAGATCATTATGCAGAGTCCTGTCTAAAATTTAGGAAGACACTGGCTTAAAATCGTTAGAAAAAAATCATCGTTACACAAAAAAGTGGCGGTACAACAGCTGCACCATTTTTTACGCTTTCCAACCGTAGGTTGAAGAAGCGTATATGCTCCAGCTTTGTCCGTCCGTCAGTCCGCCTGATAACTCACGTGAAAATGGTTCGATTTCGACTAAATTTTAGTATGTGGTAGGGGACCACCTGAGGATGAACCCTATTCAAAATGGCCGAAACAGGGTCAAATGTCAAGACATAGGAACTGGATCCATTCCATTGCCTTTATACATCATAACTTGCGTAAAAATGGTTCGATTTCGATGAAATTCTAGTATGTGGTAGGGAACCACCTGGGGACGAATCCTGTTGAAAATGGGTGAAATAGGGTTTAAGGTCAGGACATAGGAGCTTTATTCATTCCATTGCCTTTATGCGTCATAACTTGAGTAAAAATGGTTCGATTTCGATGAAATTTTAGTATGTGGTAAGGAACCACCTTGGCACGAACCCTCTTGAAAATGGGCGAAATGGGGTTAAAGGTCAGGACACTGGAGTGGGATCCATTCCATTGCCCTTGCGCATCATAACTTACCTAAAAATGCTTCCATTGCGACAAAACGTTATCATGTTGTTCCGGAGGTATAGTGAACCGGTTCTGTTGAATATCAACAAAACGAGGTCAAAGGTCATTGCACAAAAACAAGATTTATTCCACAGCCATTATTCTCATAACTTGCGTGAAACTGCTTCTATTGCGACAAACCTTTAGCATGCTATTCCTGAGGTATACGGAGCCGGTTCTGTTGAATATCATCGAAATGGGGTCAAAGGTCAGGACACAGGAGCGAGATTTATTTCACAACCATTATCCTTCTAACTTGAGTAATGATTTCCGGCGTGTTGGAAAGCGTATCATGATCAATGCATTGCATGATTTTACTAAATTGTTTTTTTTTTTTTTACTTGGAGGTTTAACGACAACCGTGAGCAACTCAATGGAATATAAGCAGTCACCCGTTCCTAATTTAGGGCCACTGGTTACAGGGAAGGGAAAGAGCCAGCTGCACCATCTTTTGGGTCAAGGATAAAAAGGATAAACCATTATGTGGTGCAATAAATACGTTGAAACATGTTGTAAGTATCCAACCTGATTGGTGCGACGTTGCACTATTTTTTTTTTTTGTACTTACCACAAAATGTTTAACAGTGTAAAGGACCACTAGCGTCGAGGGACAAGCATATCTTCCATGCTATATAGTCAGATACACTGGTTTCCTTAAATTAAGCACCAAACCGAAAAATCGCGATAAATGGGCGAAATATAGTTCAAATTGCACGAAATTTGCATATGTTACAGCCGAAGGCATACAACATCGATGTACGGAAGGCAAATGAGTGGCGCTGGCAGCGCTTTATGCAAATTCACAAGAGCTTAGAACCAGCTGTTTTGGAGAGAATCGCCAATTCATGTGCGGCGCTGAATGACAAGATTACGTGATAGCGATTTTGTAAACATGGCTTCGAGACGTCATTTACCAGCGGAGTTACGCTACAGAGCGATAGGCCGACTCGAAGCAGGGCAACGGCAGACGGACGTCGCAAGATGGCTCAACGTCGATCGTTCTGTGGTCAGCAGGATGTGGCAGCAGTTCCAAGCCCCGGATGCAGCTTCTTGAAGGTAGGCCAAGGGTGACGGCCTCCGCGGATGACTGGTATTTGAGGCTTAGCGGCATGGTGGAAAAGGACGGCTACACCGACTCATCTCAGACCTGTGCTTGCAGCAACCAATGGACGGACGGTATCAGCTTCGACGGTACACAAATGGTTACATGCAAGAGGACTGTATACTCAGCGACCGGTATTATGCGTGCTCCTCACCCGCCGTCATCGGAGGGAACGTTTCGATTGGGCGCGAATGCATGTGAACTGGACACAAAATCAGTGGAGATCCTTTCTGTTCACTGATGAGTCGCGATGCAGTTTACAGAGTGATTCTCGCCGAGTTTACATCTGGAGAGAGGCCGGTACTCGCCATCTTCCCTCTAATATCCAGAAAAGGGATGTCACCTAAGGTGGTTGTAGTGTTCTAATGCGGCCAGGCGTGTTGCCACATGGAAACCTCGATGCTCGGAAGTATAGAGACGACATTTTGGATCCTATTGTTCGTCCGCATGGGACCGCAATTGGCGATACATTCGTACTGCAGGCGGATAACGCCCGCTCTCACGCAGCTCGCCTTGTGCACCAGTACCTGGAACAGGAGACTATAGTCGCTCTCCCGATCTGAATCACATTGAGCCTGTCTGGGATGCTCTCGGGGGGCGTGTTGCTGGCCTCCAACCTTCTCCCCGAACCTAGCAGGGGATTCGCACTGCTTTGCTCGAGCAATGGACGCAGTTCCCCACGGAACTGCTCGACACCATAATTAACAGCACGGAACATTGCTGTAAGACCTGTACTGCTGTTCGGGGTGACTACACTCGTTATTAAAGTACCATTTCCTATTTCATCTTGAAACCTATATTTCTGTATTTTCATATTTCTATCACTCATACAAAATGTAAATGCTTTGTATCACACGTTCTTACTTATTTAGCACGTCTTTTGTAAAAAAAAGATCGTGCTTATGTTACCGGTTTGTCCGTCCGTTCGTCCGTACCCACGATATCTCTGCAACTATTAGTCCGATTTAAAAAATTCTTTTTGCATTGGAAAGCTTGAAATATGCGAATGATGACCCTTTATTTCGTTTTTTTTTCACGATGTACAATTTCGCCGCTAGGGGGCGTAAATGCAGATGATGTCGAATTCAAAAATACGTTTAATTCCACATATTTGCTTCTAAACATCAGATTGAATTTTTTTTATCTTTCGATTTCATTTATGGCGAAGAGTTTTTAGATATAGTTACTTTTTCAAATTACGCATAGATTTTTCGCTAGGGGCGTAAAAGTAAATTACATTTTTCCCGATAACTCTTCTTCTAAAATTCTTATTTGAAAATTTTTTTCTTCAGCGGATACATCTCCTGATGGAAAATCTTTTGCATATAATTTCAAATTTTTGGTAAAGAATACTTTGGCCACCAGGAGGCGTAAGTGTTAATTTTTGCTTCTGATGTATTTGCCATAAAATCTGAGCTTCTAAAATATCGATTGAAAAATTCTTTCGTGTACTGATGCCACTCACATCGAGAAACATTTTCGGAATATTTTCTTCTTAAAATATTCCACAGTTTCTCCGCCAGGGGGCGTAGATGTATATCCTATTTTTGTCAATATCTCCACTTCTAGGAGTCCGATTTGAAAAATTCCTTCTTTGTTGGGTAGTGTATACAGTGTGACATGTTTTTCATATAATTTCAAAATTTTGAAGTAATTCATAGACTTTCCGCTAGGGGGCGTAGAGGTAAATTGTGTTTCCCCCTATATCTCTGCTTCTAAATCTCCGATTTGAAAAACTTTTTCTGCACCGGATACAGCTCCTGATGGGAAATCGTTTGCACATAATTTCTAATTTTTGTAAAAAATTGGGTTGTATACCAGGGGGCGTAAATCTTAATTTTCGCTTCTGATGTATTTGCAGCAAAATATGAGCTTCTAAATTTTTGATTGAAAAAATTCATCGTTTGTAGACAGATAGTACATCTTTGGAACAACATGATGAAGTTTTGTCGTAATCCAAGCATTCTTACGTAAGTTATGAGGCATAAGAGCGATGGAATGGATCCCCTCCTATGTCCTGACTTTTGACCCCATTTTGCCCATTTTCAATAGAGTTCCGTCCTAGGTTGTCCCCTACCACATACTAAAATTTCATCGAAATCGAACCATTTTTACGCGAGCTATCCTGCGGACAGAAAGACAAAGCTGGAGCATATACGCTTCTTCAACCTCGGTTGGAAAGCGTAAAAAAGAAGGAACACAACTATACTCAATTTTCAAGTCAGCGGTATCGGAAAATCGTCCTTTCCTTAATACGTCAAAACAACGGTAGCAGTCTCCGTTCTGAAGCGTCTTAACGTTTACGTAATAAAATCATAATGGGCAGAGTTGCCGTCTACTATAAGAGAGAAATATCGTTCCTAACGCCTGGTAACAATAACCATGAGCAACTCAATTGGCAGTCGCTCGTCTCTAATTCAAAGCTCCTGGTTCCAGCGAAGGGAGAAAGCCAGTGCCGTAAGACAAACACGACACATATGCTTCACCGGGATTCGAACCCGGACGAGGTCATAAATTCATTAACAATTTGTATACGAAAAGTCCTCGTGCATGAATGAGAATATCAAAACTTCACGCTGTCCTTCCATCTGTTGATGTGATAAGTACGGGCGCACATCAATGCGAAGACATCCGTTATGATAAGACTTCGGTAAACTGGATGTGTGAAAGGTCGGAACCAAGCTGCTAGATGGCAGAAGTGTTCCCCCATTCCGTTTAAGCTGGACATCTTGCTTGTTTCCACTTCTCTCGAGATGTTAAAGCACTTATTGCTTATGGGTTCAACGATTATCATGAGGAACTCGATGCGCTATAAACAATCGCCAATCACGAATTTAAGGCCACTGATTTCAGGGTGGTGAAAAGGCGAGATATGTAAAATAAACATACCACGTATCTGGAGTCGAAACCGTACCAATTTACGACGAATGGCCAGAAGCAAGCGCCCGAGGTGGCATTAACCTCTTTTTGTACCACCAAGACCACCGAGGCGGCATTAACCTCTTTTTGTACCACCAAGACCACCGAAGCGGCATTAACCTCTTTTTGTACCACCAAGACCACCGAGGTGGCATTAACCTCTTTTCGTACCACAAAGACCACCGAGGTGGCATTAACCTCTTTTTGTATTGTTTCGGGGTCCAACGACGGGAGCAAATTAATCGGCTACAAGCAGTAGCCAGTCTCTAATTTGAGGCTACTGGTTCCTTGGAAGTGAGAGAGCCACTGATGTAATGGAAACACATCATCCATGTCTCACCCTGACCTGTCTGAGACGAATGCTTAGGAGCCACCGCTTCGTACCAATCGGCTACCAGGGTGGCGTCACCTTGTTTTTCAACCAGTTCGCAGTCCTCTTAATCGATGATCACTTGAATATATGTTCCACTTCTCTCGAGGTGTTACGTTACTTATGCTAGTCAGTTTTACAGGAACAAAAACCGTTAACTCATCGAAACTTTTGGGCTGGGGTTTTAACGACCACCCTGAGCCATTCGATGGGCTACAAGTAGTCGCCCACCGACCCGGTGGCGCAGTGGTCTACGCATTGGCTTTTCTGACCATTCTTCCGAGATGGGTCTGTGTTCGAATCCCGGTAAGGCATCAGAGCTGAGTTCGGGACTTAATCTTAAGAGCCCGAGCCCAAATGTTATATTTCAAGATAAAGCCCGGTCCTGAAAACTATGATTAACCTTTTTAGGCATTAAAAAACTCTCCTGTTCCAAATTTCCACTCTTTTCTCCCCATGCAATTAACCGATGTCTTTCTGAATTGCGGAGTGGGGAAGGAAGGTCTATCTATTTCTATAGTTTCATTGAACATTCATTTCTTCCTGAAATGTTTCGGGGGCTAGGCATGAGGAAAAATCGGGAGGCACAATCTACGTCGTATGTTTTACAATAGAATTAACAGGAGCTGCCACGTTGAGGTAGGGAGCAAAATTTCGTCAGCTTGTTATCTACTATTTATAGTTTCTAAAGAAACTTTTCCTTCGCAGAAATTCAGTAACTCATGGCCTATGGTATTTGTTTCCCAAGTCGGAATGAATAGCCCTGCCGAGTTCCCACTCCCCATCCAGACACAATTGCCGAAGAATTCTATTTAACAACCAGAAAGTGTGAAAAAGCCTCGTGTGCTAAATCAGACAAAATCGCATTATAAAAAATAGGAAGATAATTTTCTCTCTCTCCGAGCCCGACTCAGCACTGCTGGCTCTCTCCCTTCCCTGGAACCAGTGACCCTAAATTAGGGACAGGCGACTGCTTATAGCCCATTGAGTTGCTCACGGTGGTCGTTAAACGTCCAATAAAAAAAATTAGGCAAGGGCAACTGCTTATAGCTCATCGAGCTGCTCACGGTGGTCGTTAATCCTCCCAAACAAAACGAAAAAAAGCAGTCGCCCGTCCCTAATTTAGGACCACTGATTCCATGGAAGCGCGAGAGCCAGTGTCGTAAGACAAACACAACATCCTGCCTCACTGGGATTCGAAATCGGACCCATCTCGGACGAATGACCAGAAGCCAGCACTTTTGACGGAGTTCAAAAGAATGACCATGCCTCAGTCTCTTCAAGCATATCTTCATATTAAAGCGCCTTATATATATTCAGCGGGCTACGTGCTGACTTCTGACTGTTAGTCCGAGTGAGGAATGGGTGGTGTGTTTCTTACGGCATTGGCTGTCTCCGTTTCACGGAATCAGTGGCTCTAAATTAGGGGCGAGCCAGTGCAAATAGCACCTTAGTTCACGATATCTGTGAAACTTCCAAATAAAAATAAAGCTCGGAGGGAGAAACATTCGGTACGGGTTTATGAATCCAGAAAGTAAATGGTGTTTAGAAGTTGGTGATCGTTCGAAGAGTGTGTAATGAAGAAACAAGCATTAAATATCTCTGGGCTGGTTTTTTCTACATGGAAAGTTCAGCAAGAGACCGTTTAATGGCTTAGTACCATGGAAGATATTAGTGGATGCCATTAAAAAGAGTTTCGTCCTCCTACTTCCCTGCTCACCACTCAGCCCAATAATCTCCCTTATTGTACTCGGAAGCGAGTAAGAGACGGTTCTCCCTAGGGTTAGCAGGCAAATAAGTCTGTTGGTAGAATATTCGTATTCTAGGCTTGCACCTTGATTTTGCCATGTCTCAGCAACACCCCTACATGTCTACACTGTCCCCAGGAATCACCAGTCGTACAGAGTTCCACTAGGATAAATTTGACTAGGAGTACGCTAGTTGGCACTTAGAATGCAGCAAAGAGGAACGTTGGTAGTTGAATGGAAACAACAAGCAGCACCACCTTTTTCTACTTTACGGGTCACCACACAAGGTGAACATGCAAGTAGCCAAGCTAACGAAGAGCAGAAAAGAAAGGGGGCAAAACGAATTGGAAGGAAAAATAATAAAGAATCAAATACAGGCTGTGGCATATAACAATCGCAAGTTTAGCAGTCTACAATTGAGACCACAGCGGTCGGGTGGAGAAAAAAATAAAAAAAAAAAAAAAAACAGCGCAAAGAAAAAAGGTTGCCTCTGGTTTTGGAGTCACCCCTTCCTTAGAGCTGCCTTTGTTGTGTTCAGATTGCACAATGCCAGTTCAGGCTGTGGGGCCTTACTTCCAAAATAACTGTAAAATCAATTACTCCCCACGCAGAGAAATAGTGTTTATAATAACTGGCCCAACAGCCATATTTGTACAAACAGAACTTATGAACATGTACAAGACATATTTGTACAACAAAGCATTATGAACTTGTACAAGACTGGTTCAGAATGGTACAGTAATTGACCAGGTAAATGAGTTTGTGTATTTAGGAAGCATATTTGACAGAGAAAACAAATTGGATGGTGAAATTAGTAGGCGAGTGAATTCTTCATTGGAAGTCATAGCTGCTTTGGGTTTTCCCAGGAATGATAGGTTCTCAAGAGAGTCCCGCATCGCTGTGTATGAAAGTGTAATTGTTCCTACTCTGATGTATGCAGTGAAAACTGGGTACTACAGAGGGAAACATAGGAGTAGTTTGTGTATGGGAGAAATGCATTCCTTACAGGGGATAAGGGGGTGGCAAGACATGTTCTGATCATGTGAGGAATGATGTGTTGCAGTTGTCTAATGTGGAACAAAATGTTGTTAGCAAGGTGGAGACTAAATATGCTTTGGTGGTTTGATCATGTTGAAAGAATGAGTGATGAGATGCTAAGAAATTTTTATAAGCCCAAGTGGCAGGAAGGAAAGGCAGAGGAAGGCCAAGGAAGTCATGGGAGGATCAGATTCAGGAGTGTCTGCATGAAAAAAAGATTATGAGTATGAAGTATAGAAGATCTTGTTTGCGGCGTGTGATGGATGTCAGTGAAGCCCAAGTTGTATGTCAAGATCGCTGTAAATGGAGAACTTTGATACAGCAACAGTGAGTAAATAATCAGTTAAAAATTTATCTGGTAGTTTGCATTTCTTTGTGGAGCTAACCTCTGAATCTCAGAGAACAGGTTAGTGATAAACATAATAAATATAATATTTTGAAATAAATATATCTTTAAATAAACAATATTTTGAACATTAAACAGTTGTATTTATGCTCTCTAGGTACTACTGTAATATGTTCAAAGGAATTATATTCGGATTTAAGGATGTTATCATCAACATTCGAGAAACTCCTGAACATGATACGAGACAAAGACATGTTACAACCATGTTTTCCGAAAAATCAACAAATAAAACTGAGTATTGGATATCAAGGGCCAAAATTTTGGAATGAATTACCTAAAGAAATTCATAATAATAACTATAGTTTATTTAAGAAAAGAATCCCTATTCACTTACTTACTCAATAATATTGAAAAAAAAAGGGAGGGGGGGCGTCAGAATAGGGTGGAGAGGAAATCGCTCATAAGACAGAATGAATGACATATCGTTGATACCATTGTGACAGAGTGTGTGAGGGTTTTTCAGATTATAAGTTCCCAAAAATGCCCATATTACTTATAAATATGAAATGTAAATGCATGATTTTGTTGGATAACACAATTTACTAACACTACTATTTGTTCCCTATAAAAATATTGCTCTCAACACATTGAGAAACAGTTAACATACATTTAACACCATGTCTAATTTATTTATTTATTTATTTATTTTTTTGATTGGAGGATTTTAGGAAGGGAGTATCTGACCCCAGGTCTTAAACAACCTTAGAAATAGGAAGCTAGGAGATTTGGGCTAGAGTGCCCGATAGGAAAGTGACACGGAAGCAAAGTAGAAAGGGGGAGGAAGACACCCTTATTTATTACCGGGGGCCAGTACCCGGGGTACGACGGCTTAACATGCCCATCCGACGCACGGCTGATATTTAGTGGATCGAGCGTTCGTACCTGCTAGGGATCAAACCTGAGGCCCTTCCGGTGGCAGTCACGAATGTTGCCCACCAGGCTACCCGCGGCCCTACGACCACCGTGAGCAACTCAATGGGCTATATAAGCAGCCACCCGTTCCTATTTATGGTCACTGGCTCCAGTGAAGGGAGAGAGAGCCAATGCCATAAGACAAGCACAACATCCATGCCTCACCGTGATTCAAACCCGGACCCCTTCTAATTGATGTTAGTTATTTTACTTCTTGACTTGTGCTCTTTACGAAGGGAGATCAGGTCTTGTCAGGTCATTTTGGCCTTTTTCCTGATCTCCCTAGCTGTTATATGTTTACTAATTTATTTCTAATGAGTATTTCCTATGTGTATGGTAACAGCTAAGCCAATAAATTGAATTGAATTGATATGTATGTATGTGTGTATGTATGTATGTATGTATGTAGATGCCAACTTTGAATTAGTTGCAAGAACCAGCCGATTTCGTGTGATTGTGAGGGAAATCAATTTTATTCTGGTCATGTTGATATTAATACAAATGACAAAAGAAACAGGAAACATGATACTAATGAAGTCGTAAAGATTTATTCTATTTCATCATAGCCAAACATTACACCTTCTCATCATGCTTTCACAACTTATTCACAGTAGTCATAACAGGAAGAGGGAAGAGAAATAGACATGAGTGGGCTCCACGGCTTGCAGAGTGACTAACAAATAAGTGATCTGTACATAACACAATTTACACCATTATTGCCTAAATATATAGATATATAATATATTCTTTGAACTCATAGAAAAACCAGTTGTCATCTCTGCTGGAATGATTTATAAATATAAAATATATTATTTTATAACATGACTGAAGACAAATTGTCATTTTCTAAGTATCACACGCACACGCACACACACTATTAAAAAACATCCTTTCTCAATGCATTATTAAACCATTGCACATAAAAAATTTGACTGGTGAAATCTACAAGTGTTATCTTTTTCAAAGCACTATAATATGGTGCCTTTATTGGCATTTTAGTGTTGTAACCTAAACGATCGATAAATAAACAACACGCAACATTTATGTCATCTCTACCCCAAAAACATTACACCAAGAAGTAATCCTAGTAATTCTATCCTGCATCACAGCTCAAAAGTCATTGAAGACACTACAACTGCCTCTAGAACCTCAAAATTAATAGATAAGGCAAGATTACACTAATTTAAGAAATGGTCCTTTACGTTATTTAAAAATGGATAAATGCAAACACATTTCGTTGCTAAGTTTTGTGGTGCTTAGTTTTATTACTGCTTTTTTTAAATACCAACACAGACTTTGGGCCTGGTGTACAAAAGTTTGAAAACATCTTTTCTCTCATTAAAGATGTGCCTAACACATTTCCTTTTAAGATTAACTTGACATATTCTTCATTTGACAAGAGCATATTCTACTACCTTGCAGAATTGGGTAGTAATACACTGACTAAAATATGATGAAGTAACAGCTGAAAAGTAATTTGCCAAGTTTTGTGCCCTAGGTTTGAGTAAGAGATAAAATCTTGAATTTATTCTTACCCAGTGATTTTGAATTCCACATCTTAATGGCTGCTTTACTTCATGCTGTAATTTTATAAATTAACATCTGGCACATGCACAGTCTACGACAGTGCAAATCTCTTGACTACCAAGCTTTAAGTCCTGTTACCTTGGTCACCTGTCCTGCCACCTTTCAGTTACAGTGATTCTATCAAGTATACTTAATAACAGCTCTTAAAAGTGTAAACGAGATATTATATATCAATTAGATTTGATATATATACCAAATTGATTCAGTGATTCTAATTGCGAAAACAAAATTACATTTCTCTCGTGAAAATGAATTGTTGACCATTACAGCCCTGTGTTTATTAGTCTTTAATAAATTTTGATTTATTCGATTATAATATTCTTTCATGAGCTACTTCATATATAAATATTCAAAAAGGAACTTTAGTGTGCAACTTATGTTTTCAATATAAGAGACAAATTCAGCAGCAAATTCATTGCTAATGTTATTTTAATCCCATAACGCTTGCATTTAGGACATCAGGACATACTGATCTCAAACTTTTTTTTTCTAATTACCATACAAATAATTTCAAGCTAAATTCATCAGACAATGTTTTCTAGTTATAAATGAACTCGATTATTTAAAAAATCACTATTTCAATGGGTCTTCAAATAGTTTTTTTTTTAATTTTATTTTCTAAAATAGGAAGCAATTTTCAACAATGAATGTATGGAATTTTCACATGAATGAGGGATGGGTGGGGGTTAGACTGTTGACACCTAAATACTCATTTGGAGGAATATAAATTAACAATTAAAAGCATATCTATAAAACTGGACGTATCAAAACTGATCATAAAATATTGTTGGGTATCAAAGGAAATCAAAATACTTGAATTTGAGGAGGACTGTGTAGAACCCATGGGTTGGTTGTTACTGGAAGAGCTTCTCTGTGTATTTAACTATAATACATCACTGTGTTTCATTGTAATCCTTAAGAAAGCAGCTGCTGATGTCAAGGGCATAACAAAAATAAAATAATAACCATACTTTAAAAAATTGCCCCAAAATTAATTGTTCTGCTACCTAATAATTTTTTCTGGGCTTTTAAAACCCATTGGGTTATTTCTTTCCTATGCAGAAGCACAAGACTTGCATGCTAATTCTTAGAACAAATATTCCAACTGCATAACAGAAATCTCTGGACAAAACAGTGGTTTACGAAGATAGGAGGAAGAAAAAAATGAACAAAATAGTTAATATCTGAGCTGTAGCAAAATTACAAACATGTTCTTATTCTGCTTACTTGAGCATGAAAATTTAAAAAGGAAACAATGTTCCTGCATATGGTATGCAGACATTATAATTAATCAATTCATTTATCCATTATAGCTCATACATAGTTTAAAATAACATGCCTAACAAAAAAGAAAAAAAATGTGGGGGGAGGGGGCTTTTTTTCTCACAATGAACTTGTAATCTCATGTTCTCATCTCTAAAGATCCTGATCACAAAGCACGACTCATGTGCTAATGTAAATTTAGTAACAAAGGCAACAGGACTTTGTATGTTTTAAGTCATTGGATGATGTGTAGTCCTCATAATGGTACATCCATTCTACAAAACTGCACAAAATGTCACTCACTTTTGATGACAGCACATATATGTCACTTAAGACACACACACACAAAAAAAAAAAAAACCCTTGCTCTCCCATAAACACATATCAAGGGTTATTCAAAAATTCATTAGTTGGAAAAGTTAAACTTTTACAACTATGCGGCTTTGCTTTTTCTTTCCTTTTCTCAAAGTGATGTGAAATACAGCATGGATTTGCAGCATTATTCAGAACAAAACCAATTCCTCTCAGCTAAAAACATTCAAGTTTTAATAGGAAAAGTTTTTATGATGATTGCTTGATAGTCTGACTTAAGAAACAAAATTGTGATGTGATATCACACAGAAAATTCCTCATGGGCGTCATAAATTACATATGACAAAACACCACATACAAATGAACTAAATTCATACTTTTGTATCATGATTATGGGTGCCAACTGTCAAATTGAAAAGAAAAAAAGTAAAAAACCAAATAATATTAAAATATATAAAGAAATGCTTTAGTTCCCATAACATGAAATGAAACCCAAAATTTCACACTCAGAAATTAATTCCAGAATTATGTTCCATATTTTACTGTTTAATTGTTGTTGAAATTCACCTTACACTACATTTTTCAAACAATGAAATGTTTCAAGAAAGTACACATTTTAGAAATTTTAGTTGTCTGTTTTTGGTCAGGGTCTATGTGTTTTAGTAATGTATTAGTCTTTTTATTAACACAAAAGGGGTATTGGTAATCTTCTCAGCACTATATGTAATATCAAGCTTTACTGAATAATGCATTAATTGTGAGAAGCATGGATATTATTTTAAAAAAATCCCTGCACTGGCTGAAATACTTGTGATAGGCCAATGAATATCATGGTATTCTTGTTGATTTTCTGAAAAAACATTAAAAGTGCATTAACATATTTTACTTGAACACCATTTGGCCATGGATAACAGGACCGACAAGCATAGGACTATGAATACCACAGCTCTTGATTGGATTGCAAAGTTTCACATGATACTAAGAGCATAAGCAACTAAAGATCACAAATGCAGTGCTTTAACAAACAGGGAATGGGGACAATGGTATCCAAACAGCAGTGTGTCAACAGCTGGGTGGAATAATAATGCACTGGCTGTTACAGACAAGTGAAATTGCAAAGAGGTAGTTCACTAATAAGGCTGCTAGTGACTTTCAAATAAATCACCATCAAATGAGAAAACCAAAAGATTTAAGAAGATTGAGATATACTTGTAAATATGAGCTTCATTTTTGACTACTTGAAAGGAACAAAAACTAATCGTCACACAGTAGAAGAACGTAAAACGTGAGCAGCTACAAGCTCATCTCATCTACCATCACAGATGGTCATCTATGTTGGTGTAATTCATTTTCAAAACTTTTAAGTTTTCTTTGAGTGCATACTTTAAGAAAAATTGATGCAAGGATCTTAAGGTATTAAGCTGTTCAGTTATTATTATCGTCATCAAGAATCAAAAATATATTTCTGCAGTGCAGATTTGAAGGCTTAAGGGTTACAAAGACCACCAGCACAAGCAGTAGTCCAGATTGGAAACTAAACTCACTTTTGACCACTTTCTGAAGATGACGAAGAGGGGTGAACATTCGGAAAGTAAAAAAATAATAATTACCTTAAATCTTAGAATAGAAATTAATGACAAATAAATCTCCACATCACATGGCAGACAAATGAATGATTTATTTTTTCACTGTTCATCCACAAAGTCAACTCCAGAAATACAATATGCCATTGAGAATAACCAGGACTTCAGTTTCATGTAAACACTTTGCTCTAGTGGACATACTAAGAAAGTTTGAGATGAGGGTTCATTTTCTGCCTCAAATATTACATATTTTTCAAGCTTTTTAAAAGGTTGGTTGCAAAGAATAATGCCAAAAATAACACCATAAATTTTAGTTTTATAACTTAAGTACTTACTAGTGCTCAAACTATGTGATGTGTACCCCAATAATGCACAATCAGTGAACAGTCTTTGATCATTTAGTATATACATCTCTTAACATATCTTAACTGGCAATTAAACACCAATCTAAAAGTAGCTGTTACCACAATCTACAGTTTTCATTATAGTCCAAACACTTCTTGATATGGAAAAAAATCATATCATCTGATTAAGAAATGGTGCTCACAATTTCTTTCAAGCACCTTTACGCAAATGCAGGCAGCCACAACTCTGTGTTGATTACATGCACTGTGATTGAGAAATACTCCTAAAGCTGCCAGCCCTAACCTGCAGACTTCCATCACAATACAGGTAGTAAAGTCATCCAACAAAACAAATAGAAAAGTCATCCAGCAAAAGAAGAGATGAAGTCACCCAACACCAATTTTGTGTCTGTGTGACACTAACTGCCCTTCTGTCAATTCATTCATTACTGCTGCATCAGAATTTTAAAATGTATTTGTCCTCAATAATACAGACTCAACTACAAAAATCCAGGATAAACAAATACTTCTGGTAGTACCATATTGAAAAAAAAAAAGACTAAGATGATATGTACTCAAGTTTTGCTTTCCACAAATATTCCTCCAACAGCAAATAGCAAGGGAGGGGGCACTTAACTATCATGGTGAAAGAGTTACTAGGGATACACATGCACACCAAAATGAAGCAGTGATTATAGAGGAAGTACAAAGAGCAACATTTGAAGTTAAATGCAAGATTTAATATGCTGATATTGCTCATTGTGCATAAATTTAATTTAATTTTATTAAGATATTTCTCTAAAACATTTTTATTGGAGCATATAAATGTTTTATTCCCCATATTCTATCATGTCAACAGACAGTGCTGTCTGTTACAGCAGCAACTGACATCAAAGGAGGGAATTACTTTGACTTGATACTTAGTTAGTCCAGTTAACACTAACTAGACACACTACTCACACTACACAGTGAGTTAAATGAGCTGCGCACAAAACACAAAGGGAAGAGTATAGACTTGCTCATAACAAAAAGTCTACACATAGGAGCCAACAGCTGCATTCAACTTCTGAATCCTGGGGGTATCTGCCAGCAAAAAGGGAAAATTTGGGCTTTTTTTAATATTATTATTATTATTATCATCATTATTATTTGACATAGATATGCCATACAGCAAACACCAATTCCTTGAAAATAAAAGGTAAATAGTGTCCTTCTGTTGTGGAACCAAATGTTATTTTCATTTTCTTAGTTGTACAACATACCAAATTGATGCCATTCTTAAATTTTCTTATGTCTGCAAATACACTTCATGTAACAAAATAATAATAAATAACAAAAATTACATTGAAAAAAAGGAATGATTGTCTGCATTGTGATTGGAAATATATTTTTTTCATTATTCTATGCACATTTGAATACTTTAAAATTATCCTACTGCTTGTCAGTGGACACAATAGACAATTACATTTTTTGTAGGACTAGCTGGTGGATATATGTCATTTGCAAATCACAGAAAAATTAACAAACTGCTCAAGAGATCAATTAAGAATTTTCTGCAAACATAAGCTGAAAATTTCAGAAGTAGTTAATCTTTTGGATAATAACATTTTCTCAGTCTACAATTCAGCACTACAAATATTGGCAACCAGGAAAAGATTGTTACACCAGTTCATAATTTGTTCATGTAAGCATTAATATGCATCATGAATACAGAAATAAATGCATGTTCAACAAATCTCTAAAAAATTTGGCAAATTAAAAATAATAAAATCTTTTGATACCAAACCGATGTATGCTTTAAATCGGAAGCAGTAAGGTTCCCCATTTTTATAAATTTTTATCTTTTTAATTATCCATTGGGATACAAGGTGCAACAATATTTTCAAAAATCTACCTTGAACAAAAAGCAATACTTGGTAATTTAATTTAGCAATAGAACATTTCCTCCTCTTTGAGATTTGAGATGTAGCACTTATATCACTTTTTTTTTTTTTTTTACTGCACTCCACCAGATTGAATTAAAAGGAATACCAGCAACATATCTGATATGTAAAATTACATTACATTCAGCTGTGAGCTATTTATTGCAGCAGTATTGCTGCACTTACAAAATCCCCTTCAACCTGGATTCCTTTTTTGAAAAATACAGTCTTGTCATTCAGTATTTCCCCTAATAAATAGATTTGCTGCAAATTTCACAGCTTGTTTGAAGCTCATAGAATACATAATTAATGATGACTGTTGATAATATATGATAGTTAAGAACAAAAGTCATAAAAAGCTTTACTCTCAGAATGACTCTGAATTATCATTGATTATTTTAAAAACTATGTAATATCATTGGACTTTACAACCTACATTAACTGAACACAGAAACTCACATAACATTTCATCATATGCAATTACAAAATACATATATTTCTTGAACTTTTGGAAAAATCGTTGAAACATTGGAAAGGTCCTACAAAATGTTTTACATAATCATGTATTCTCTACGCTACTTCACTACTTAACAAACACAATTTAAAGAACATAGCTGTGAAACACAAATAATAATTTGCAACACAAAGAGCATAGTTACGTAATCAGAAATATAATTTACAAACACAATTTAAAGAGAGTAGTTGGGTAATTGCAAATAGTAACTTACAAACACAATTTAAAGAGAGAGTCGTGCAATTGCAATTATAATTTACCAACACAATTTAAAGAATACATATAATAGTGATAATAATAACCATTAATATATATATTTCATTACACTAATTTATATTAAATAATAAAATTTAAATTCCAAACTTTACATGCAGATTGACACATGCACACATAATCTACATTCTGGAAACATTAAGAAAAACAAAAAGTTGCTTGTATCACAGAAATTTATGAGAAACATTGAAAGAAAAATAAATAAAAAGCACAGAAGCATACACCTGGTAAAAAAAAAAAAAGTGCGCCACTTTAGCAGAGTAATAAAAATCACCTTCTAAATATTAAAATATACTTTGTTTCTTTATTTTTAAATTTATTACATGTTAAAGAATGACCTCTGTAGGAATCACACAGAATTTACACTTTAAGTCAAACTGTCATATACGTGAACAAAAAATTGCATTATTACTTTCATTGAAAGTGCATAGATTTGCTGTCCAAAACAGATTATCCTACAAAACAGTTAATTTGTGACAGATTATTCTGTACTTTCTCAGCATGAAAGCTTTCTCAAATGATGCAATCTAATTCAATGGTGTTCATGACAACAAAGATGAAAAACTGCTGTGGTCAATGTTAAACGTAAGAAAATTAAAAGTACACCCTCTGCCAAAAACTACATTAACCAAAGGGTTTTTGTCACTAGGGAACACAAAATATTCTTATGAAGTGTGAGGGACAGGAATAAATGCACAACTCTACTTTACTAATGTATTTCTTAACTATGTCCTTGTAAACAGCAAACATGCACACACGCTGCAGTGTACAATTCTTTTTTTATCTCCTGGAAAAAATCATTTTGCCATGCATGATATTTTAATTTCTATCCTCATAAGACATGAAGAAGAAAAGGAATGACCAGAATCCCATTTAAAACTAACATTTCAAAGTAAAACTCTAGTAATCTTTGCTGTAAGACCTGTGTAAGCAAAAAAGTACACAGACAATCAATAACTGAATTTATGTATGTGCATTTACCTTCTAGTTCCTTGAGAAGGTGACACCATATGAAATTAATTCATAATATCACTACAGAAAAAAAAATGAATTTCACAGAGGCAAGATTTAAAATTTGTGAAATTCTTTTAAAACAAATTGGAATTTAATCTTAAATTAATTATGCTTTGCTGTTGTTCCTGATTTGAAGGTTCTGGAAGCATTTCTGACACTTTGTCAAAGAATAATACTGTTTCTGGTGTCACTTTCTAATAAGTTACATCATTATATGCTTTCACAGAAGACATTTAATGGCATTTATGGAACTTGTGAATAATAGCTCCATACATGAACCTTGAATCTCTGATATCAGAAAGTAAATACACCCTTGCAAGAAACATAGTCCGAGATATTTAACCACTATGTTCATATACAGTATTTCTGATATCAGTATTGCGCAACACATTCATGATATTCATATTAGTATTCAGAAAACTGGAAAGTACTTTAGTGGTAAGCAGTGTATGTCAATATGGTCCATTTGCTATCAATTTTATTTTTTTATTCTAGCACACAACACAGGTAAACAAAAAAGAAGGAAAAAAAAAACCCTAAAAATTTCTTACATGTGCAAGTAACTTCTTCCTAGAAAAAAAAAAAAAAAAAGAACCTAGTGGTTGTTCTCTCATTTTGCATCTGCACATAAATTACAAGTTGCTCAAACAATTAGCTTATAATTCAAACCTCAAGAATTTGAAAATCAAATAGAATTCTCTAGCAAAATACACTATAAAAAAGAAGTATGACAGAAATTTTAAAATTATGACACACAATCCTTCACAACCAAATGACTCCAGCCCTCTGCACCTGTGCTTTTATTTCAAAAACTAGAAATCACCCATTTCTAAGTATTACATAAACCAGGAAAGGGCAACAACCAGAACCAAGGAAAAATAACCACAATACCTATTTACCTGAGACTTGAACCCAAGTGCTCAACACAAGAAAAGGCATCATCTATCTTTCAAAAACCTGAAAGTGGAATACCACAAATTCAAAAACTAATCCAGATTCATAACTCACAGCTAGCGATTTGTAAATGGTGGAGTGATGCAACTAAAGGCATTCATTATCTTCAAATACATGGCTTGCGATTATGATCAGATCTCGTCTCAAAAACATTACCATAACATAACCTGAGTATACCATAGAAATTCATCCAATTATTCAGGAACATAAATTAGAATATTGATATTCATATCATTATCAAATGAAGGGTGATCAGCACACCTAACTGCTGAATACAAACAGCAGTATTTGCCCCCATTTCAAGAAAATAAAATTCTTTTATTTAGAGATGGTAATAAACACGATCATTACTTTATGTCAGTTAATGAGTTTGCATGCATGCATAAAAACTAAACTATGAATTGGCAAACATTTTATTTTTGTTGAGATATGTACTGAAACAATTTTTTTGTTCTATATGTTTATTAATATTTGGCCAACACCAAATAATCTATGTAAGGCTTTAAATGAAATAATTCAAGCTTATTTCTGCTATAATTTGCTGAAAGATTCCACATGCATAGATAAATAATAATAGCATACTAGTTCTGCCTTACAACTTTGGTGGATGTGGGTGCATGCAACATAATAAAGCTGTCATAATAACAAAATGGTTATCTTTTCATCTAATTATGTGGCACTGCAGGCATCTCTCCAACTCATCACCAAAACATTCATGCTAAGCATTTGGTACAATACAATTCTTTTCAATAAAATCTGAGAAGCAAGCCATAAAATGACCATTGACCATTAACACTGGGATGGAGTGGTGGGGGTGGGGGGAAGAAGGCTCCACCAATCACATCTGAAGTCTCCAATAATCTTACAATAACCCCAGATAAGTTTTTCATCAAAGTTCAGAATATTTTTCTTCACTGTAATTCACTGATCAGTCATAAAAAATAAAGAAACAAGACAAAAAGTAAATGAAAGATTGACATTTGACATGCTGCTAAAAGATGCATGAAAAACTGCAGTGTGGATCGTCTGGGGTTAATGTGGTTAACATACTTTTTTTAGCCATGGCTTCTTTTCCAACAGTTGGCAACATTGTATGCGCCAAGTGGATGTGGAGATCAAATGGAACCTCTGAAATTTTGGGTCTTGTATGCTGAATCTGATGTTATAGGGTTAGTTTTCTTGGGTGCAGTGGATTTCTTTCTCTTTTAACAGCAGTTAACTGCCCTAAGTCCACTGCAGCACTGCTCAATACTCTTCACTGAAGCAAAGCAATTGGGGACCATCTTCATATTCACAAAAACCCAATGAAGATTAGGAAAAAATCAAGATTTCAATAATATTAATGCTGCAGTAAAATTAATCCTAAAACTCAAGATGTTAGGGTTACATTGGTTGTAAATGAAATTAAATTATTTCAAATAAATGCAATTATAAATAAAAAAGGAGAATGATAAATTTTTAAATTCTGCAGTTTATTATTTATATTATGTAAGGAAAGACGGTGTGATTACATAGTAGTGAAAAAAAAAAAAAAAAAAGCTCTGTTCAGCCCCATCTAAATGTCAAAAATTAAGTCCTGTTCACTCCCCCCACCCACTCCCCCCAGTGTTCTCAGTCTAGTTACACCCTGAAGCCATATAAGGCAAGTCAACTTACTATCTGTATTTTCCAACAGTGATCATTTATTTTGGAAGGACTCTCTACAGTCAAAATAAAAGCATTTCCTACTAGCTATGTCTCACAAACCCACAGAAGCAAACTGCAAATGACACGCAAATGCGTTTGTGCACAGCAGCATTATCCAAAAGACAGAACTAGCTATCAGAAGCACATGCAACTGAATCTAAAGCATAACACAAACCCAAAATAACAGAGCAGTTGGTTGCAATGGGACACAAGCCATTTATTATGTCTGGTGTCACAAAATGCCATTAAAGCATTGAGATACTCAGAGGCATAATTATGCATTTCTGCGCCTGGGCAAACTGCAAAATATTGCGCCCCCATCTGTCTTTCAAGCTTATTAACTAATGCAATAATGTATATTGGTGGTACACATATACACAGATTGACAAAACAAAATAAACTTCACACCCAATGTTATATCTACGCATGAAGCATAGTCAAAATGTAACCATTCGTACAGCTTTTCTCATACGAGTTTGGACCTTCAATACCACATCCAACAAACCAAACAAGCTCAGAATCGAGGCTCACAGTTGCAGTAATAGTTGAATAGCCTCAGAGAATCTTCAACAGTGTGACATTTTTTATCTTGAAACATACATATAAGTCCATCCAACTAAAGGAAAATAAATGGCAGGCCTCGTTGTCAATTAATGCCACGATTCTTCTTCAGTTGGATAGACTATACAACTGTATTTTCACTTCTGAAAGTGAGGAACTAACATCCTCTGAACATCTTGTAGAAGAAATTCAAATTTTAAGCTTCCATAGCTACTAAAATTGGAGAAATATTATAAATAAATTCTGAAAATGGACAAATAAAGTGTGGCAAGAAAAAGAAACTGTGCCAGGAATACTGGTGCAAAAGTTCAGTTCCGATTTTAATCAGATTTGTAAGCAGCGATTTTTGTGCCCTCAACTGAGCTGTGCACAGAGCAGCCACTCTGCCTGTCTCTCTCTAGTTACACCTCTGGAGGTACTCGTACTGAATTTTCATATCCTTAAGCAGAAGATGGAAGCAGAGCTCATGGTAATCCTAATCCACAAGATATCTGTTCTTTCCCTTTCCAGCAATAATAATTTTTGGAAATCCGGCATTATCACATTTTTTTAGTACTGGTACATTTTCAATATATTTCAATTGTTTCCATAAATGAGCCACAATTCCTTGTTCCTGCTAATCAGAGAAATCATTTGTTCTGACTTTTGGCTGCAATTTTATTTCAGAAAATGCAAAACAATTACACACACCCACACACACACACATTAGGGCATTCACACAATGAGACATTTCCACAAACACATGACACAAGCAGACATGTTCAGAGGACACTAAAGATCATTTTCTCTTTTTAAGCCCCCTCATATTTTTTTTACCACCACCAGCAAAACTTTTGGATACCATTAACAATTTCCTAGCAGACCTCTCTAAGAAAGACAGGAAACAGCTCATTAATAAATAAAAAATTTCTTTCATCTGATTACAGAGCATCGAATGCTCCATCAAATTGGTATCAGTGAATATCACTATATGTATGTATCACCCTTACAACACATTAAAAAATTATCACTGCAATCAAGCATAATAATTCAATTCATTTTACACACACTGTATATAAATGTAATTGAAAAATATGAAATGTAATAATCACATAGGCACCATTCATAATGTAAGGCAGTCTTCATTATTTCACAGTTTTCTTATTATATATATGTGCTATGCATATGTAATTCTTTGTTCTGATTAAAACATCTCTATAAAGTTAGAAGCAGATGATATCTGTATATACAGCTCTCAGATAGTATAAAATTGAACACACAAGTTGGTCTTTAAATTATTTACAATTCAATCGAAACAAATACTTCCTCGAACAAAGTTTGCAAAGAATTTAAGTGAACAGACGAGTATTGATAAATTGTACTGGTTATGAACTTGAATATATAAGACAGGATACCATCTGTTGTTTCAATAGAATGCAATGTTACAGTTTAAAACATACATACACACACATACACGTTGAACTGACATTTCATTCGTTGGTGGATTAACATATCATAACTAATGAAAAAAAATTAAGTTACATTAAGCCCACTTCTTTTACAACAGATATATATTTAATTTTTATAAATAATAACTTTCTTGATAGTCAAGTATATAAATACACATTACCAAGCACAGTGAAATTGATGTATAACCAGAAAAAACAATAAGTTAATGTGAATACCTTTTAAATAACTATTCATATATTTACACAAACAGCAGATGCACAGCTATCTAATAAAAATACAAAGAGAGTGCACAGAAACTTGTTAATGAAGCATGTGAGTGTGTGTGGGGGGATTCAGTTCTTACACTTGGGCAACAGTTAACCTTAAACTTTATGTCATTTCGTGATCATTTCACTTTATAATAAAATGTTACCCATGATTACTGGATATATGATTATCAGTTTAAGATTCAATGCCACTTTAATCTAAATAGTACATCACCTGGTTCCACAAGAACAATTGTGCTCAATAGCTCTTTGGTAAGATTCCGACTTCAAGACAACTCTCAGGTACAACACACATCTCCAAAACCATGATATTAACCAGTAAATGAAATAATATAGTTAGCTGATTTTTATCTGGATTCTCCAAAATCCAGGGTGCATTAGAAATTCCATATAGGGAAAACATGAAAAAAAAAAATCATAAAGGTTACAAGAAAATTCTTTCTTCAAAGAGATAGTTCATAATTTTTATTTTATATGACACCTAACAAAACATTTCAAGAACCTACTGTGAATCAATATGTTATAAACTAGAAAATGGCATTAAGAGTTTAAGGGGGAAATTGTATGCTTTTTGCCTCTAGAAACTTGATATCATCACTAAGTGAATTCCTGGTCAATATTGAGTACATTTCAACTATTTTGATAAATATAGTAAGAACTGTTAGTGATACAATATATATTTCTCATGTTGTATGATTATGCAAATTCCTCCTGTTCTGCCTTAGTTCACACAATCAGTACTATACTGCAGTGATTTTTTTTTTTTTTAAGAGTTTTATAGAGGTGATTTTTAATACATTTGGTGGTCAAATTTTTGAACTAGAACCTAGTTCATCATCAGGACTATGTCACAGGATCAGTTGTTGCTATTCAGTTGGGAGTGCACAACAGCAATAATCCTAAGTGTGGTACTTCTCACTATTTCTATCCCTTCTTCAAGTTTCCTCTTTACAACATGTGATTGGTGGGTAATTATTCTTATTAAGTCCCATTTTATGGAGTGCATAGATGCTTGTGCAGGTCTGTCTAACCCTGTCTTGCTTCCAATGTTTCTTATAACTGCTTTAATGTTTCTCCATATGAACATTTACACTTCTCCTCATTTCACCTATATAGCTTAGTCTGTAGGTAAAGTCTATGCTATAGACTAGCCGTTCTTATAAGTGAATGTCTTTTTCTTGCTCTAAAATCAACTTCTTGTCTCTACAGAAGCCCAAAAAGACATCCACGGAGAAGAACTAGAAAGAATTTTGTCAGAAAATAATTTCCCCTCTCAATTTATAAAAAAAGTATTTTTAGGAATAAGACAAATAAGCAGCAGGAGGAACATCACATCCAGTACACAAGGAAAATTACTTACCACAAAGGTCTCACAAAAAACTAAGAAAGATCAAACTATACATAATATCTAAGGTATTTTACCTGATATTGTCAAAGTATTTCTCACGTTGTTTGCTCTGTGAGGCACATGCTCCCGGCGCCGAGAGGTCCCCCACGTCACGAACCCTTGGCCAGCCATAAAAAATTTGCAGAAATAAAACAGTTAGGTCATACACTTTCAGCTCCACACCCACCCACTTGCACAGTCAAACATTTAAAACTTACCATTACATTAATTAAAAGATTTTAGTAGAAAGAGTTATTACTCGTCGGGTCAGGAGACGTCTCACACGTGGTTCGTTGTTATGGCGGCGCTTTCTGCGGTACCTTTACCGCCATCTTCGGGCCATTATTTCTACACGAGGGTTCCTCGCGCGTGTGTGGTTTTGGAGTTGCATGTCAGGAATCGATGGGAAGGTTTGCTGCCTGTATGTGTTAGGTGATTTGTTTCCAATGTGTCGCCATCTATTGGAAACAAATCACCTAACACATACAGGCAGCAAACCTTCCCATCGATTCCTGACATGCAACTCCAAAACCACACACGCGCGAGGAACCCTCGTGTAGAAATAATGGCCCGAAGATGGCGGTAAAGGTACCGCAGAAAGCGCTCGCCATAACAACGAACCACGTGTGAGACATCTCCTGACCCGATGAGTATAAATCTTTCTACTAAAATATTTTAATTAATGGTAAATTTTAAACGTTTGACTGTGCAAGTGGGTGGGTGTGGAGCTGAAAGTGTATGGCCTAACTGGTTTATTTCTGCAAAAAAATTTTATGGCTGGCCAAGGGTCCGTGATGTGGGGGACCTCTCGGGGCCGGGAGCACGTGCCTCACAGAGCAAACAACGTGAGAAATACTTTGACAATATCAGGTAAAATACCTTAGATATTATGTATAGTTTAATTAAAATCTTGTTTATAACATAAGACAACCTATAAGGTAGTCTCATGAATTGCATTTTTCGTAAGAAAGATCAGTGAAAAAATATTAAATAAGGCTTGCTCCAGATCTGAATAACAAATAAAAAACATTCCTTCCATCTCAAAAAAAAAAAAAAAAAAAAAAAAAAAAAAGACATCCAATTACAGGAAGAGGTAGCTTATATAGACTGTACTTGCAGACTAAGCTATATAGGTGAAATTAGGAGAAGAGTATAAAAGTCTGTATGGAGGAACATAAAGCAGCTATAAAAAAACATTGGAAACAAGACAAAGTTAGACAGACATTTACAAGAAAGCGGGTCACTCCATAAAATGGGATTCAATAAAAATAATCACCCATCAATCACATGCAGTAGAAAAGAAACTTGAAGAACGAATAGAAATAGCGAGAAGTACCACGCTTAATGATAATTGCTGTTGGGCACTCCTAACTGAATGACTGCAGAGATGTAGTCCTAACGATGAGTTGGTTCTAATTCAAAATTTTGACTACCAAATTTATTAAAAATTACCTCTATAAAACCCATTATTAAAAAATTGCCATTAGAATAATAATTGGAGGTGCCATGATGTCATTATGTGCTATACTGTTTTTGTATAAAATACCAAACTATTCTGCTAAGTTTTTTTTTTTTAGTTTGTTTTTTTTATTTTATAAAGAAAGTTTTGCCGAATTCCTCACTGATGAAAAAATATTGTGTGTGCATACAACTGTTATGACTATGACATTCACACTAACATACTTTGCACTCCATGCAGGTTTCCTAATATGGAGCTCAAATCAGTGAGAGTTGCATAATATAGGGAAATTATTTACAGAAATTATGTGTGTAATGTAACAAATGTAAAGTAGTAACAGAACAGAACCACTGGAAGTGGATGACCAAAAGGTTCTCTGTTATTAGAGACAGGAAATGATTCTGAATATGAATGTTCAAGGCACTAGGCACAATTATACCTAAATTGACAACTCTTCGTAATATACTTGTATTTATCTGATGCATAACCATTCTAAGTATGCAACTGTCAATTGCCAGCAGACATATGAGACATTTTCATTAGCAAATGCCAAATGCTCATTGTAGCTACCTTCTTATCCTAGAACACAATGGATCATTCTGTGGAAATCACTCAGGGCCGGTTGCTGACATATTTTCAAAAAATTCATTTTTTTGTCCACTATGGATAGTCATATTTTGAGAGTCCAAATCTGGGGTTTATTATTTTTTATTTTTTAACATCTGCCATTTTGGCTTGCAAATCCAAAATGGTGGATGTTTAAAAAAAAAAAAAGAAAACATAATTTAATTCTCCGAATATAACTTTCCAGATGGACAATTTTTTTTTCTTTTTTTTTTTTTTAAGTGTGTAAGTGCAAATTGGGTGATTTTCCTTGGAATGATCCCAATGTTTGAACTGATCAATACTACAATGATTAAGCAAGCCAACCACGAGTATTAGGGAATACTGGCACATAAGAGTTGGCAACACTACTGCTGGCCAATCAAGAGATATACCAAAGCAACCAGAAAGGCTACTCTCAAGGGCATATTAAAACCTGTGCACAGCATCAACATTTTACAGGCTTTCTTCCTTTCTTTTTAAATTTTTATCTCTGAACACTAAAAGCGGAGAGATTTCAAATGGTAGCAAGCAAACTTTATGGTTTAGTAAACGAATTAATTTGATTAAGAATTTCTATAAAATGCACTTAATGTGAAGTACATATACATATATTAAAAACTTCCATGCTATTTTTTGCAGAAGAAATAAATTAAAATCATTATTTACTTTTGGTGAACATTTAGGAAGATCAAGTGACAATTATTAAAATTCAATCATTAAAAAAACGAAACACAGAAACAAAAAAACTAATCATTTTTTTTAAATGTTAGCAGTCTCCTCAGCTTATGCATAATTGCATTGTTACCAGCAATGCTGCTTTAATTACACAAGATGGGTTCCTATTATTTCATTGAGCATTTTTTAAAATGCTTTAAATCATCTTAAAGAATCAATATGAACACATTAAGAAGCAAAACTGGAATTACACCACTTTCATTGAAACAACAGATAATATCAACGAAAAGCTCAGAAAGCAATGATATTGGCAACAATTGCAACAGACCGTTTCATTTAGACATCAGGAAACCTTCCTCCTTCAAATGGAGGTTCTCAAACAAGGTACAACAACTCAGTGGTGGAAATGTGTGTCTTTCAAAAATCAATTCACAATGGACAATGGTGAATTGTGAGAGATTCTTAAACATCAACCTTGCATCACAATTTCTTTATGAAGGGCTATTCCAAAAGTTTCAGGTAACACAAGGTTACTCAAACTAAAAAAATAATCAAATTCTTGATCAAAATACTTGAAAATATCTTAATTTATTAATGCAAAAACATTTTCTAAATTAATATTTATTTCTAAACTTTAACTTTACTGCTATACATAACATTTTCATGGTTATATAAAGGAAGATTTCACACAACTGAAAAGTGAGACTAATTTCAGAGGTAGCTTAAAAATCAGAATGCCAATTTATAGTCCACTAATCTGTTTGGCAAAAGTGAAACTATAAATTACTCCAATGTAGGACACATCAGTAAGAGAGCTCAATTAAAACCTATCAGTTTTGGTTAACTTACACAAATGTTCAAGTTCCAAAAATCACCAAAATCATTAAGCTGCATTTTGAAATATTTATATAAACAAGAATCAAGAACTGTATGCCTGTTTAATACCATACCATGTAATTCAGTTTTGTTCCTTAAAAACCTACATGAACTTTAAGGCTCATAACTGTAGATACCTAGCAGATGTCATCAGCCACTCCTATGACACGTCTTTTATTTTCTTTTTTAGTGCAATTCCCTATATTTCAATGCCACTGTTGGACAATGAATAAAGTTACATAACGTAGTTTGTAGAAAATCAGAAGAAACATGCTGCTAAGCTTCAGAATTTTGAAAATGTGGTTTAAAAAACCCAGTATCCATAAAAAAATTAAAAAACTCTCAAAAATCAGGATAGTCTAAAATTTAGTATAACAATTTAAAAAAAGGGGGGGGAGAGAATGATTTCCATGAAATTTTGACAAAAGTAATGATAAGAACTGCAAGGGAACTAACAAATTTTTGATGATCCCACTATATATATATATAATTAAATTATGATGTCATATATAACCAAGGTATATATATATATATATGTAAAAACACAAGTAACCAATTACCAAAAAGAACATCTAATTGACCAAAATCAAACAACCCAAAAAACACGCGCATCAATGAAACTCAAAATAAAACCTCAAATAAAAAAGAATTAAACTGTTTTCCGAACCTCAGAACATCTAATATAGACAGCCACAAATCCGACATGCCAAAAACCACAGGCAAGAGTACTGAAATCATCAGGGGAAGCACCAGTACTTAAAAGAACATGGCTTTTCAAACGTTTACAATGGCTGGCACACACCAAACGCCAGAAAACAGTGCTCCCGAAGCTATGCAATAGCAGTCAGATAAACTGAATCCAAAAGAAAATCCTTGCAGAATAGAAGAATAAAGTTTCACATTACCACTCACGAATGTTGAAATCAAAGTAGCCCAAATGCCAGAACACTGATAAGAACCCAAATAAAAATCACGGTTAAGTGCGTAGAAGTGTATGACTAGGTGTAGCTGCATGAAATAAAAAGAGGAGGTTAGAGGTTATTAGAAATTTTCAGCTGCAAGCAATCTACCAAACAGCACTTAGCAACCTGACAAATTAAAATTGTTGGATTAAATGTTAATAATCTGTGACAACAAAATGGGTGTATTTAAGGAAAACTGTTTAAGACATTTAGTAGAGCCCAATAATTGCAACAACAATTTTTTAAGATATTGTACCAGAAAGTTATTATCAAGAAGTATCTGAAACAACCATCTTAATGATACAATAAAACAATGGGAAGAGTTGGAAATCCTTAATAAACAATGGTATTGAGTGATAACAAGATTTCTATGAATCGATTTTGAAATATTTGACTCCCAAAAAGCATAATAGTTAATATGAAAATTAAAGTCTTTTCTTTTGTCATATACCTCAGTTCGGTAGTTATCCTTTAGGGTTGTAATTCTAATATTCAAGAAACATATGGTTCCAGTATCCAGATTGGTATTTTGAAGTGTAAGCTGCCGAGGGTAAGCACCAAAATCATCCCAGTTGAATACCATAACATCATCAATATACCTCATCGCTCTGCCAGCAATGTTGCTATTTTTTCCCGAAATGTATTTTCATAAAAATGAAGATATAAATTTGGCCAGTGTGCTTGAATAAGTTCGGAAAACAGTTCAATTCTTTTTATTTGAGGTTTTACTTTGAGTTTCATTGATGTGTGTGGTTTTTGGGTTGTTTGATTTTGGTCGATTAGATGTTCCTTTTGGTAATTGGTTACTTGTCAGAGAGGCAACCCAAATCATGTTGCAATGAATTGTTCCATTGACTCACCAAAATACACATTTGTAAATTTTTTTAAATAACTAATCCTTACACAATTACCTGATTTTCATTAATAACAGCTAAATGTATGAGTCACTTTATTTTGGTACCATAATTTTGCAACCTTTTGCAAACCTGAGTGGTATACTGTCAACAAGGAATTTCTTAATACATTCCCAAAATGGTTCACATGGAAGAAAAAATTGTCAGTTCATTTGTCTGTTTTTCTTTTTTCTCTAACACCATGCAGCTAAGCTTCATGACAAATGAGCACCTGTTCAGATAATCATATTGCAAGAAAACCAACCAATGAAAGGATTTCATCCATTGGTCCTCTCGTGTTTCTCCAAGCAGGAGAGTATCAGACCATTGTGTCGCACTACTCCATGCTACAAGACACGAAGCAAACTGTCTTCAGAAACCCAATAGAAACTTAATAACAGACAATTTTTAAAATTCGGTTTTTTTAGGAAATTAAGGAATAATGTAATGTATTGAAAGAAAGAACCACCAAATTCTAGGCAGGCAGTAATTGCAAACAAGTCTGAAACCTCAAAAACTAAGGGTGTTTTTTTGGGGGGGGGGGCAAAATAAAAAATCCCCTGATTTTTAAATTCTCTGATAAAATATTTTCCTGAGAATTTCAGGTTTTCCCTGATTTCCAGGTTGTGTGTGAGAACCTTATTTAATGACAATGAATTTCATCCTAAAATCACCAAATAAGTAGCAACAACAATCAACCAAAAACCTACTTGTCTCTTGCAAGATAAATATGAAAAAGTGTTTTGTTTCACAATGTGCATCTACATCTACGTTGGGAGTAAGCAGGAACTGTATCAAATGCTTATCTCTCACTATGCTACTCATGTGGCAAATAAACTATTCCAAAATGGGGTTATTTTTGAGTGGCAAAATAATTTTTATAGGTTTTCATGGCAAACCATATGATGAAATATTTAGTATTTTATTTAATTTCTTCAGCAACTGATCAGTTGATGAATTCCTTCACATTAATCGTTTAAAACTTGTATCAAGCACAAACACATTCATTCATTATTGCCTAGTTTTAACCTTGTATCAAGCACACACACACACACACACACACACACACCCATTCATTCATTATTGCCTACTTTTAATCTTGTATCAAGCACAAACACACCTTAATTACTGCTTACTTTACGAAAAGTATAATTAAATTACGATGTCATACATAACCAAGGTATAGGTAATGAAACATCTATGCCTTGGATAGGTATGATGGAACAGCAGTATATGCTAAGGCTTTTAAGGGGGAAGGAAGGAGGCTGAGAGTACCGAATGCTATGATGCTCTCATATGTGCATTCAAAGTTCGTACTCTTTTCTAAGCAAAATAAATTCAAGCACTTTTCAAAACCACATTATCATATGTGTGTGCTGTCAGTAGGTAGGTATTTTAGAAATTCAAACCTTTAAACTTAGCTGTGATGGGCACATTTTCAGTGACCTGCCTGTTGCCCCTTGTTGGTTTATTTCATTAACTTTGAATTGCTCTTCTGTCTTAATGTTTTTCAAAATCATTTTATTTCATGGAATATTTTGAAAGGGTACATTATTTTTGTATTCACCCTCCGGCAAGGATACATCCCTAACCCGTTAACAGAAGCCCGTCATGATTCAAAAATACATCATTCCACTTATTTTACTTCCATGGCTGATGTTTTACTCAATAGTGATTGCCAAGGTACCAGCTGTCTATGTGATCTCCTGAGTTGTACACAAGTTCTGCGCTTGGAGTTTTTATTGGAACTACTCAGAAATCTCCTACACAACTTTTTAGCATCAACAATATTTTTACATATGCTCTTTCATATCACTACTTAAAAAAAAAAAAAATTCTCCAAGTACTATTTACAGAGTCTTAAACTTTTTCAAGGACTTGAAAATTAACTTTTTTTTCAAAGACTTTTCAAGGAGCATATGAACCACGACATTTTATTCATTGCATTTACTTAAAACATAGCTGTTTTGTTCTATGTTTAACACACTGGCTTTTAGGCAAATTTCTTTCTTTTTTACACGTTAATAGCTTTTTATTGGTACACTATACATATTTCAACTGCTTTCAACTGTTTAAAGTTTGTCAGCTTGGAAAAACCTTTAGCTTTTTTCACTCAATCAGTTTGATGCCAATAAAACAACCTACTTACTTTCTAATGTGCTAGAACACAAATTTAAGGACTGCAAATGAAGGAGTAAAAACAGGCTGAAAAATAATAATCCTAGATGGTCGAAAGGAATTGAAAAAAACCCCCACTTTATACAGAATTAACATGCACCCCATAATAATTTTTGGGTAAAAGCTGTGCTGTTAACAAACACAAGCTGGAAAAAGTTTTTATGCCAGGCACAACAATATAAGTCTTCAAAACCAATGAAAAAAATGGATTACAATTTTTTTAACAATAAATGAACCATGAAATTCAACTGCAGCATACTAAACATAGGAATAACATGAGATTACGGTATTACCCTAAACTGCATTTTAAGCATTCAGCAAAATATTCCATGCAAAAAAAAAAAAAAAAAAAAATTGGTATAAGTAATTGATCAATGGAGATGAACAGAAAACAAAACTGAAAAAAAGGATGACATGCCAGTAACATTCCAAATTTCCTAATTTTAAAACCATTAACCATTAATTCTTACTAAAGATCGCAGTAATATTTTATGAAAATAAATAGCGGCTCATCATGGGAAAAGAAAATGCAGTTAAAATTATGTTACCTAACTGAATATTCTGACAACTAAAGGGGGGGGGGACTCCAGATAATATGAACTATGAACTCATGGTGGCCAAATATACCTCAAGAAAATCCCAAATTAGAATGAAACCCAAAACTCTTACATATAAAGAATATTGGAATATAGGAAGAATGATAGCAGTCTCTGATGCAGTTCTACTGTTCAAGATTTCTAGTTCAGGAAATAATTCACAAATGCAAGCAATATGGTAAACTGAATTTCTCCTTGATCAAAACAACTTCAAGAAATTGCACTATTAAAGAAAATTTGAGTTCATCACAGAAGTGACTGCTTCTTTCAATGAATAATTCAAAATACTAAGATTATTGTATGTGATTGTATTTTGCGAATTCATGCATGGCCGTGCATGCATATAGTTACTCTGTTTAAGTCAATCTATGTAGATCTTTCAGAGACTAAGACAAAGTGAAAAATCAAGACACATATTCGTAAAGTATTTACTTGCATACTTTCTTTGGAAAAAAATCAGAAGTAATACTATGCACTTAAATAATACTATATATATTAAATATACTTTTACAGTATTACATCATAGCGTGAAAAGTACATCTTTTTCTCTTTCTTCTCATTTACTTTCATCGAAACTAAAAACTATCTTATTACGTATTCCAACACATTTCCACCTGAGTTAATACACAGTTAGAAAAACCTAAATCTAAACACGCAAGTGGCCCCACTGTCATCAACAGACTTCTAGAATTTGATATAAAAAAACTTACACTTCCCTGCAAGTGCAGCAAAACATGTAGGTACAAATAAAATTTATGTTTACAGAATAATTCTTTAGTGTTATTTACAATATATGTCTAACAGTATGTCCCGAGCCTAGCTTTCTTCATTTTTCTGGCACTAGAAACTGCAGGTGCCTTCTGTTCTTCGACAGTGCAGTCATTACCAGTTCTGGAAGCAGCGGCCAGAGCGATTTCCTGTTTGCGCTTATAGGAACGAGTGGTAGGTCTATGCTGCACAGGTGAAGATTTCTGCTGTCCCGCCTGAACTTTCCTTGCTTTATGCCCCTCGGCATTATCACTGGCCTTGTCCGTGGGTGAGGTTTCTGATGCATTCTGTAGCGACGGAAGTGTCGATAAATAATCTACAATCCTCGTTTCAGAGTAGTCGAATACAGAATTCGACCCTCCAGAAGATGCAGACTGATGAGAGTGGCAGGAATCTCCACTTTTGGATGGAGTGGAAATAGATGAAAAGCACGAATAAGATGTCCTACTGGATGAAACGTCACTACTGCTGCTGACAGACGAATTGCTGCGAGCATCAGTCGAACTCTTTTTCTGCTTCCTCCGTTGGGCGAGGGGTGCGGCAGAGACGTCTAGAAGACGAAACCCGTCGCGAGTAGCTTTATGAAAAGCTTCCAGAGTAGCATTGAGTGCACTTTCTGCAGCTCTGGGTGATGACAGCGAGCTCAGTACATCTGGTGTCATCAGTGGGGTGCTAGAATAAATGCTTCGATTCTGAGCTTGAACCCAAGGGTGAGCTTTCAGTTCCTGCATAGTCAACCTTTGACGGGGATCAACAGTAAGTAGACCACGAATGACGGCTTTTGCTTCTTGAGACACAACATCCCACTGCGGCCCACTGAAGGAAAATTCTCCTTCTTTAATGCGGTGCATGATTTCGGCCGCACTCGCCTCCCTGCTGTAGGTTTGAAATGGAGTTTTCCCAGAAAGCATAGTGTACTAAAAATAAAAACAGAAAAAAATCCTATTTTATAAAACAAAATAGATTAGAAATATCCTATTATATACACAACATAATAAATCAGAAAAATGCTATTTTATATAACATAATAAATAAATCAGAAAATTTTCATTTTAGACAACATAATACATCAGAAAAATACTATTTTACACAATATCATAAATCAGAAAAACCCTATTTTATACAACATGATAAAAATAGAAAAAAAAAAAAATACTAATTCAGGGCTTGAAAAATACTAGGCTTGAGATAACTGGGGTATGTAAATTATTGGCCTGGGCAGGTAAATAAAAGATTTAGCTGCCCGGTCCAGGCAACTAAATTTTAAAATAAAGTTTGGAACAGAATTTCCTACTACAAGAAAAAAGATAGTCATTGCATGTCATGTTTCATTTCACTGCTAATCATTGGAAGCTGTATTATTGTTATGGTGTGCTAATGACAGAAGAATATCACTTCTTTAATTATATTATATAGAAGAATATCATTTCTTTAATTATAGTTCCGGAAATTGGAACCATATGCATACCTGCCAACTTTCAGAAACCGAAATCCATAAAAATAAATTAATCAATATATTCGATGAAAATTTTAATCGATATATTCAATGAAATTACTTTCCGTGCATATTGATTAAATGTACCGAACATATCAATTAAAAAGTGATGTTACCTAAATCAAATATAAACTTTTAATTGATAAGACTACAGATGTTTGAATTTATCGGCATGTTTATTTCAATAAAAATTGAATCTATACATAATTTCTCATTACTATGATCTATAAAGAGATAAAGATTATTTTTATGGAAGTTTGCATCTAAAGGGAAGGAAGTTTCACCTTTTGACCAAATCCAACTGGATCGTATCCCACGCCGTCACAGAACAAACTAAAATGTTTTAAAAAATGAACCATTTTCATGTTAGGTTTATCTTACAGAGAGACGGATGATGAGACAGTCAAATAAAAAAAAATGATATAAATGAGTGACACTAACTGGTAAAATATGCTCAACTAAAAATGGAGTCAACAAACATTTTGCACGAATCGCATTCAGTTCATTATAACTTTGAACAAAGGAAGTTAATTTCATATTTTTTTTTCCACACAGTCAATATTAGATTTATGCTTGGCACTAGAAATATGATTAAGTAATATAATTTCTTCCAAAAATATGCATTTGACATGAAGTACAAAATGCATATTTTTCATTTTTTGAAGATTTTGCAATACACAGGAATTCTGCAGAATATGCATCACAGAATGTTTGATAGTACTTTTTCCCTCCCTTTTATATTGCTGCTCATAGCGAATCACTAATACTAAATTTACTGACACTTGAAAAAAAATGCAAGTAAAACTGCTATAGTAAAAGAGTAACTGCTTAAAGAGATGCAATTTGCAGAGGAAAAAAATAATACCACAACATAATAATTTCGTTGAATCAACCCAAGACATTTTTATGCACCTTATAGAGCGATGAACAAAGCACGGTTGGAAAGTGTAGAAAACTTACTGACTAACAGACCAGGAAAATAAATCATTGCTGGAGATGCACTGGCTCAAATGAACATTGGACTTACTTTTCTTTTTCTTTTTCCTAACTTCCTCTTAAGGTAGCATTCTTTTGTTAGAACACATTTATTGCCAGAGAAAAAGTAACTAAACCATGACCCAATGCATTTTTAATTTCACAAAACTGGCAGATTTTGCTTAATTTCATCATGTTGGATATCGATCTGGGCTTAAAATTCCACAGATTTAAAATCAGTTTGAATTTTTTTTTTTTCTACGATAACTACGCTCTGAGATACCATTTCGAACTGTGATTAATAAAGACACGTGCTCCAATGCAAGATACACCCCACGCTGGCCTACTGAGAAGTTGCAACCCAGGGGACGAACAATGCATTATCTAGAGAGAGAGAGAGAGACAAGCTCAAGGTTAAACAAGCCCAGCTGGTTGGTGCAGTTCAGTTTATGCGTGACACAAGTTTTAGTGTTTGAAACAACACAAATTCAATACACCTAAAACGTGGGAAAACAGAGCAAATGTTCCCACATAAATACTGAAAAGTTATTCGTAACTTACATCATCGCTTTACTTTGAATGGATTAAATTAAAAAAAAAAGTTTTAATAGTGGGTGCAAAATCATCAGAATTTTTTTTTTTTCACGGGGAATCACCAAATCCGTAAATTAACATTTCGCCCAAAAAACCGTAAAACAAGTCACATTTTCGTAAATTTTATGGGTAAATCGTAAAACCTGGCAGGTATGCATATGTAGTTCTGCTCCAAATGTTGTTCATAATCAGCATTGGGATGCATGCTTCTGATGGAACCAAAGGCCCAGTGTAGTGACAAAGGGCGAAAACTTGAACAGAAGGAACATGGTAGAATCACTAAATTTCTCAAACACCAATTTCATCATCATATTATTTCATACTAATTTCAGCATCACCATCTTAAAACAGAAATGCAGAACATGTGAAAAAAAGCTCATATTTTTTAACTTAAAAAATACACGAGGGTTCTGATTTGTTATCTTAAAAGATAAATTTTCCTGGGCATTTAGCTTTTACTACCTGGGGCAGGTAAATAATTTCTGCACATGCCCAGCTGGGCATGTAACGTTTCAGATATTTTTCAAGCCTGCTAATTTATACAACATAATCAGAGATGTGAACCTGTTTCAGATATTTTAAGTAGTACTCCTACAAATTTTCAGTAGTCATGCCAAAAAGAATTATTTTAAAGAGAAAACATGGTATTACTCATTTAATTTAATTAGTACTTTTTACTTACTTATTCATTTATATACATGAAACTCTGTATCAAAATATTCCAAATTTTTTACATGGAAAATAATATACACCATGACTGATACATTTTTTTACACAATAAAAAATTGATTAAACAACTTTCTTCAGTGATTTGGCAGTACATTGTTTTGCAGATTTGAGTTCCTCTGCAGAAAATAGTTTTTCATAACACACTTGCCCAGGGAGAACATACTCATTTTTGCAATAAGAAGTGCTTCTACAGTTTCTAAACCTAAATTAAGTTGGAAACGGGCTTGATTTTTTCGCACTAAACCAAAACCTCTCTCACTTGCAGCATTCAAGTGTGGAACTACAAGTATTGCAAACATTACTTTCGACAGAATAGTATACTTAAGAGCTCCATTACAGCCTCTTAATTTTGAGATTTCTGACCAAGTGACACCTATTCTATCTGTTTCCGCTATGGTCTCCAATTTGTCAGCATGATAACAAGCAATTCCGCATCCCGTACATCAAGTTCATTTTCAGTTATTATAAATGGAAAGCACTTGACTATGTATGATATAGAAGTAAATGATGTTCTGGCTCTAAGTGAAGGATCTGCTACTTCTGCATGTTTTAAGAATTCATCATAAATCAGTTATCTTTTCTTGAATATAAGAACATTCTTCAATGTAAAATTTTCCAACAGATATATAGAACTCAGAAAGTTAATTTTCGTTTAAAATGATTACGCTTAAATACATTCTTGTTTTTACTCCAATTACCAGTTGTGTCCTTTCTGATTTTTCTTTTTGAAAAACTGTTATTTGAAAAATTAAGTTCAACATCACCATCAGCTACGACAGTAGGCTTCCCAAATCCCTTGGATGACAATTTTATTCATCATGCTGAAAGAACTTTCAGTTTCAGGACCATGAATACATGATAGCATTTACTATTTTAGATAAAAGGTAGTGTAACTTGGAGAATATGAATGCTTTTGAATATCATGCATCCATTTTTTAAAAAATTCAGCTTCGTCACTTTCGTTTTCGAACTCCCCCCACCTATCAAGCTGAAATGCAAACCTCTTTGGGGGAATATTTAAGAACACAGGATACACATTTGGAACATTGTTGGGGGAAAAAGTTACATTTACGGGAGAAACCTTTGCTACGTCAGATTTCCGCTTTTGGACTTCCATTTTCAAGGTGAAATACAAATATTTATGAAATAAAATAAAATTTAACAATAATACTAGGCAGAGGAAACATTGCATTACAAATAAAATTACCATTACGGGAGAAATCTTTACTGTTTCCGAAAGTTTTGAAAGACGAAATTTCCATTTTCGAAAGTTTCAGGTGGAAAGCATCCTTCGCCACTACCAATTGCCCCGAAATGTCTGTTCAGTTATACATCGATATCAAGGATAACCCAAATTACAACGAAAAAGCAGAAATTCCTTGAAGCCATGGCACTCACTCTTTTGCCTGAAGATTACACGGGAATTTTTGTGCTGTCGAATTTCCGTTTTCGGAAATTTTCTCTCCAATTTTCAAAGTGAAATACAAAGATTTATGGAATAAAATTATGTATAACAACAATACTGGAGAAAGGCAACTTCGCAGGAAAAGGAAATTATGATTATGGAAAAAAACTTTATTTCGTTCACTTCCGTTTTTGAAAGGCGAAATGCTGTCCCAATGCATATTTTTATGCGTTGGTAAAATTCGTTTCCCGATGTGTGTTTTTACGTGTTGATGTGTATTTTATGTGCTTCTCGATGTGTAGTTCTACACCGCGAAAAATTCCCTCTGCATATTTTTATGCGTTGGTAAAATTCTGATGCATACTAGACATATTTTTATGCGTTGGTAAAATTCATCGTTTCCCGATGCGTGTTTTTATGCGTTGGTAAAATTCATCGTTTCCCGATGCGTGTTTTTACGTGTTGATGTGTATTTTATGCGCTTCTCGATGTGTAGTTCTACACCGCGAAAAATTCCCGCTGCATATTTTTATGCGTTGGTAAAATTCTGATGCATACTAGACGCATAATTACGCATTTTGCCGAACTCTGCACATAAGAACGAAATCCAAGCCTGCTTTCTGCAACGCAAGAAAAAAACTTCAAAATATTAATTACGGACATGAATGGCCGACGCACACTTAAAAAAAAACCCTTCGATGCCAGGCAATGACACTCACGTTTTGCACCAAACGATTTTCAAGAGCTTATCGCTGCACTGCGAAAGAGCTTCAGGCCGAACGAACTCCATCCACATCCACAAAAGCGAGCTACGCTCAACATCCCCGGAATGTTGCATGCTGGGGAGGGAGGGTTTTCACTTAGAATGACGTAGCACAAGGCCACACTCATTGAGTGCCGGTCGCTCGTGCTAAGATCCAAGCAGCTTTGAGAGGCAGAACTGGAGCAGCATCGCAAGCAAGATGAACGATGGATCGTCAAGTGGCCGCCATTGCATTGGGAAGGGGAACAAGCAAAATAAAAAATTTATAACTTCTGTTAATTTTCCATAGAAAAAACATGGTTTTCCGCATTCCGTAGTACAAGAGTTATTTCCGCAAGAACTACGGACATTCCGAAGTAGTTTTCATCTCTGCATAATACATTAGAAAAATCTTGTTTTATGCAACATAATACATTAGAAAAAAAAAACTATTTTATACAACACTGTGGCGAGGTGAAGGGCAGAGACGATAGGGGCCAGTATAAAAAGTTACTCTTATCAAGGGACCATTGAAAAAGTTACGTCAGGATTGCCAGAAGGTGGTCAGTTTTCTCGGAATTGAGAAGGATGCGGAGATAAGGAGTGCGTGGGCGTGTCCCACAGCAGCAGGCGGATAGCTTGGAAGCATGGAGAAAGAGAGGGAGAGTGACATCGACTTAAGTCATCGGAGTGCTAGCTGCTGGTGGAGGAAATGCACGTCTGTGATTGGCAGAAAAGTGTAGCGTACCCCAGGAGAAATGGTGGCTTAACACGGAGTGGAGATTTTCAAACACTTTCGCTGCTCACGCCTGGGTCTGACAACATGGCCACGAGTGATCTCTGACATCTGAGCGTGCCAGAGAAATTAGGAAAAGAATGTGACTGAGGTCACTAAATTCTGCAACTTTGCTTAGAAATGTACTGCGGTACATGAATGTAACTGAAAACATACTGCAGGTAAAACAGACAGTAATGCTTTCCACTAATCTTTGTATTGCCAAGACACGGTCTTGTTTTGGTGTTCGATGAACACAGATTTCCACAAAAACATTTGTGTGGCCATTTTACCTACCACTGTTTGGGTGGCAGCAACAATTTTTGACAGCAATTTCCTTTACTTTTTGTGATTCTCCATAACCAGCTGACAGTGCATATTCTCTGATATAATGCTACATATTGAACAGCAAAATAGGAAATTCCAGGCTATTCTGATTGTCATGTTAATAATTCTTTAATATTTCTTTCTACTGCTCTCATGAAATGATTATCATCCATCTATGCATTTATTTGTTTATTCATCCATTCATTTTCTTATCAGTGTGCCCAAAGGTTGGCCTTTTAGGCTGATTAGGCTCGACACAAATGCAAAACATGAGAAAGAAAATAAGAAATCTACAAACAAAATAACAATTAACACCATTCACTGACCAACTCTTTCCTCATCCCTCTCAATCCCACTGCAAAACTCTTGCCTCTGACAAATTATCACTCCTATTACTAACAGTCAAATTTCACACAAGCAATCCTTTTTGTTCTAGGCCTTCACCTAATCATCCAAAATCCATGGCGTAACAGGATTAAAAATACAGATATCAGACCTAAATTAGGTACGGGCATTTCTTCTGTAAGAAACAAAATTAATAAATATATACGTAGGTAATTTGAGCATGTGTGCCATTATGGGAGAGGAAAGATTGCCATGAGAGGTATTACATTCTAAAATAGTTGGTTATCAGCTATCAATGTTTTAAACATACTTGCAGAATTATTAAGGCACTGATTTTCTTAAGGAAAAGTCTTATCCACAAAAGAAAGATGTCAAAAAAACTTTTCCCACGTGAAGAACATGTTAATCACATTCTCCAAAGCTGATATGCAGATATGATTATTTTAAGAGGCAAATTTGATACAAAATGAAATCATGAATATTTATGGTGAATGTAATGATGACTGCTTTCAGACTTTAAAAACCCTTCTTCCAGAAACAGCTGTTGCAAAAATGGAACTATTTAAAATTTAGGAGAATGTTAAGGGTTGCAGATGATGTGAACATTTTTAAACCTACAATCGAATTTTGGAACAAAGAGGATGAAAATGTCAGGAAAGAAATATCTGCGACAGAAGGCAACTAGTAGCCAAATTCTTTTAATTTTGAAATGTATGACAATGCTGACAAATTAACATTTGAGATATATTCTTTGTGCTACTTTCATGAGTTGTCAGTCCAATTCCAATAGTTAGAGGGCTGGGATGCAAATTCAAAAGTATATATATCTACCAAAAAATATGGAAAAAAGGGTTTCAACATTATTCTGTGTTTAATTGTTAAAAAGGCTTCCCAGTGAGGCAGTGATCTAAGCTATTCTGATTGACTGAGTCTTGGGTGGGGCATGAGAGGTGTGTTTGTCTTACAGCACTGGCTTCCTCCCTTCCCTGGAAGCAGTGGCCCTAAATTATAGGTGGGCAACTGTTTATGGGCCTTGGAGTTGCTCATGGTGGAAATTAAACCTTGAAATAAAAGAAAATACTAAAAAAAATTACAAATATGAATATTCATAAGTGCAAATTACAAAAACATAATAATAATACTTATCCTGCATGCATAAAGTTCATAACCTCCCACTACTCACCCAGCCCTCCAGGACAAATAAATAAATAAATAAAACAAGGCATTAAAAGTCATGAATTTTACATAGTCATCATGATACTATTTTTTTTTTAAATTACCACATATATCAAAACATAGCCACAGGATTTTTCTAAAATTACGAATGCACAGATCTAATATAAAGTTCAGGTTTCATCTTGCTTTTTTGTTTTTTTAATTCTTTGTTTCAATGAATAAAATAAAACATAGTTAGTTCTTCATTGGATTCACTGTTTGAACATAATATCGAAGTAAAAAAAGTCTAGGTTTCATATACATAAAAAAAAACTTACATTCCCCAAATATAAGAGAGCTTTAGTGTTTGGAATTAGTCACACAGACGAAATCATAAGAAAAAAAAACAAAAAAACTTTACATCCATTGCTATTGCTCAGATGCTTCCTTCGGCTTCCATGTTCTTCACGCCACCTGATAACACTGACAAAATTGGCTATGTAGTTGTGCTGTAAAGAAATTTTTCCTATCTTTTCCTAACATATTTAGAAGCTCAACTGGGAAAACAAGAACATTAAATATACTTTAATTCTTGGACAGGTTTGAACACACCAGACATGTTCAAGATACCTTTCCTAAAACAGCTTGAATGAGGGAGCCTCATTCAGACAACTCTACTCCCAAAGTGATTCGACCAGATCAGGTACAATTTACCTTTCCATTCCATAAAGCAGTTTGCACACATGGAATGCATTCATTGCTGTCATAGGGACTAATGGCTTGAACGCACCTGGCACATTCTTACCATAGGAGCAAAAATTCCAAGTGTTTGGCAGTAAGCAAGTTGTAATCCTTATTCCATGCCCAAAAGTTTGCTTACCTAATCACCTTACTTCACACTCTTTCAAATGAAAGTCACTTTCGCATAGGTGTGGGTCAATTTGTGGTACATTATATTCTGCATCTAGAGAGTACCTGTTTTTTGTTTTTGTAAACACAGCATTACCTAATCACAGAAGGAATAAATTTTCTGTAACTTCATTTCACTAAACTAAGCATGCTAAATATAATTTTATTCAGAAACATCCTCCAAGTCAGATTTAATGTTCACCTGGAAAACCTAGTAATATGTCTTTGGGTAAGCCCTGCTTTGAGTAGAGGGAGGGGGGGGGTTACCGTTCTCCAGTTTTTCATATTTTCATTTTTAAGGAATGTATTGTAGATCCCACATGTGATGAAGGTGCAGTCAGTTCGGTTATAAAAGTGGGATACAAGCACATTCATGTCATTTCAATGCATAAATATACCAGAAATGTACCCTTTTGCATGGAATATTTAGGTTTCAGCAAGTATGATAAATAACTGTATAGTACCCAAAGTATTTATAAATGTACATCTTTTTAAGGGGGATGAGGGGTATTTTAAAAACTGTACAATACTATTATAGTAAGTGACATCTCAATTAACAAAAGTAAGTATGATAATTTTATAGTAGGTGGTGAATTTTCATAAAAGATAATACAGCTTAAATGTATTTTGAAAATTGTAGTTTGAAAATACAAAAATATTTTTACAATATTATTTTCAAAAGTTTCACTTATATCTGAAAACTGGATTTTAAGTGAATGTTTTTTTTTTATATATTCATTTACAATCCTGTTTTCTGCATGACATGTAATATGTATTTTTTCTTATATTAAATTCTGCTTTGAATGAATGTTAAAATTAGTGTTGGATATGTAGAGTTTCATACAGAGTTTCTCTGGAAGAAAGACTTGTGATTCACCTTTATGCAAATTACCAAATCTTGATTCAGTGTCACACAGAGAAACCAATTGTAGAAATGGGTGGCAGTTTCACGTTGTAGTTCCGGTTTATGTGATGACAGAAATTGACCATTTCATTCATGAAATTCCTGCTCTTCTTGAAACAGAAATAAGAAGTGGCATTTTCAAAGCAGCTTGTTCACATTTCATGAACTGGTCAGAGTATTAAACCTGAACTGTGCATATTTTGCATTTTCAAACTTACTTCCATTGCTGTATTCAGCATTAATAAAAATACTATCTACTACAACATGGCTTACTTAAGAAAGAAAAGGGAAGGAATACAAAACAATGTAAAAAACTTAAAAAACAAACAAACAAGATGTGACTGTAGTACATGTCTCAAAATTAAAAGCTTGGCTTACCCAGAGTAGACAATAAATAATTCAGACAGAAATAAAACAATCATAATTATTCCTTATTCCTGGGCTGTTTAAATTACCTGCAGATGTTTCATGCCCCTTGATGTCTCTTAGGTTACATTATCAATGCTGTACTGGTGTTAATTGCTCCAGAAAGTTCCTGAACTGTGTCCATTTCAATTACCAGATTCCTACAAACCCTGTCTGTTGCCTTTCTCATAATCTCAAGAAATTGAAGGTGTGAAAGGTTTTCCTGAGATTTTTTGAAACCATTAGGGATTGATCTATCTGGTGAAGGTGTAGCTGATAGATTTTGTTGGTTGGGCACAGGCTGAGGCTGAAAGTGCTAGGATAGTATGTTTATTGCTGAGTGGGGAGAGGTCCGAGATTAATGAGGATAGTGGTTGCGTCAGGTTTGGTTTGTTTCAATTAATTACCGGTGTGCAGTTGTAAATAATTACGGGCTGCAGTTTTAACTTAGATGTTTTAGGAAATGTGAAATATAAGGGTTTTTTTTATTGTGGTTTTAATTAGATAGGCATTTTTAGGGAGTTGAATTAGGTGTCATTGTAGTTGATTATTTTGAATCAGCATTTAGTTATTGGGGGAAAAAAAAAACAAAAAAAAACGAAGTTTTGCATGAGTGTGATGCTCGTTTTTTTTGGGCCTTGAACCACAATGTGACTACTGAAAATTACGTGTTGGAAATGTGTGTAAGAGATGAAAACCTCCTAAAGGATATTTGGGATAAAGGTGAGTAACCTCAAAATGCAAATGCTTGAATGTGTTAGGATAATGTACTGTTTTGATCCCTCTTCTCAACTGCTGCAAGATGTTCACGAAGTCTTTGTTTCAAAACCCTTGAAGCAAGGGCGTCCATAAAGGGGGCTCAAGCACCCCCCCCAGCCATAGCCAAATTTTTGATAAATTTAAAACACTAAAATAGACGAAACCTTTTTTAAAGCATTTTTAAAAATAATAATAATATATTAATGATCGATTGCAATTATCAAACTTCTTTATTTTTGTTGCATTTTAGTATCTTGTACATTTACTAAAATGCTTGACAGCCTTGAAGGAAGGAAGCATTTTTCTTATCCCCCCCAGTACTCATATGGGCACCACTGCCTTGAAGTCTGTCCAACATGTTCCTTATTACAGTCTAAGGGAGTGCTGTAAATGGCACCTTTTCTCTTATCTATGTCTTGTTTGATGAATGAATCCAATCTGCAAGCCAATTTTGAAATGATGTTAGTGGCTGAAGTTGTATCCATCACGATTTCGTGATAGACATCAAAGGACAGGAAAAGTTTGTGGATAATATAAACAGCCCAGAGATAAGGAATAATTATGGTTGTATTATTTCTGTGTGAATTTTTTAATGCCTCAAAATTATGTGCCTACTAAGGCAAGTCCTATAAGCATTATATAAGCTAAAAGGATAATATCCTCATAAACTTGTCAGAAAAAATTTGTCTAGCAGTATGACTCCACATCCATCATGCAAAAACTGAAATTGTATTAACAATTGATTTCCAGGCATTCAGATGACACTTTCAAGACAAAGTATAATAAATGAAAATACATAAAAACCAATCATTGCTGAATTACACAACACAGAGTAATATTTTCAACTGTACTGCTTATAATAAACAGATTCTCACAATAAAATGATATGATATACATTACCATCACTACCCCCAAGCTCCAAAGATCACAGGCTTCACTGTATCCATCACCATTTCCTGATATGCTCAAAGTTTGCTTCAGAACTTCAGGGGCAGCGTAGTGAAGTGTAAAGCAAGGGGAATTCATGCGCTGATCCTCTGAGGGTTTTAAGCGGGCAAATCCAAAATCGACAACCTTCACCATTGCACTGTCTGAAGAATCCACGAACAGAAGATTCTACAAACAGGGAGTGTTTTCAGAAGAGTGCAAGCATCAGCACAATAAATAATTGTAACATTTATAATGAAAGTAATAAAATTAGAAAAAAAAAAAAAAAGGAATTTAAATCTCCATATCCACATGAAAAAACCTTTTATTAAATTTTCAGAAGATGATGAAACTCAAACACACAAGAAAAAATGTATTTCACTTTATCTAAGAGCCATTAAAATGTTACATGTAGGATTAGTGTATTGGATTTAATGGAAGGTGATTTGGTTTAAAAGGTTTGCATGAATTGCCTATGAACAGTGCAAATCAGTTTTACAGTGAAGATCGCCCATCATTTTTACTTTTAAGTTATCATCCCCCCATTTTCTATCCACTGCTGGATGAAGGTCACCTAAGTTTTTTCCGTAACTTTGTCTTATGCAATTTTCATCCATGTCACTCTCGCATGCTTTCAAATTGCACCCACCCATCTCCTATGTGGTCTTCTTCAGGGTCTTTTCCTATTTCTTGGTATCCAAGCCTAGTATTTTAGCTGTCCAAAGCCCACCGAGGGTCTTCACTTTCATCATGATGCCATCGACTCTCGTTATTTTTCTGATCTAGGAATTCCTCAAGGCTGAGTCTCAATCTTCGGTGAAAAGAAACATTATAATCTTTTCTATTCAGACATTCAATAAAAATTGCGATACTTGGCTGGTAAATTCATATATGGTAAAACCTCGAAAATCCGGCATCGACGGGACCGGATGAGTGCTGGATTTATAAAAATTCCGGATTTCTGAAGTTATCCAAAAATTATGTAACAGGCGTTACGTAAAGCAGGTATTTTTATGTAACAGGTCACTTTAACAAAAATTTGTGTGACTACCCCTTATAAATATATTCAGGGGCCATGCTGCCATTCTCATCTTTGCAATTTGGGAAAAAAAAATCGTTTTGGCGATGGCAAAAACGTTTTGGTGAAAATATTGGCGATTACCTTTTTGTACTATTTATTATAAAACTATGTCGAAAAACATTGAATTTGGCGAATGGGTAAGCAAAAACTTGAAAAAAGATACATCACGAAAACCCGATGTGAATTTTACATCAATGTTAACATTTTTTGTCTGACAAAACTACAAATAAGTCATGAAGGCGATTACCACGATGTATCATAAAGGCTGATGTAAATGTCATTACAAGATCGAATCCACATACTAGTACCACCAAGAACAGATCATCATTACCCAGTTGGCACGTATTTCGAACGTACACGCTGATTTGTTGCTTCATTGGTTTGGGTCACTTCAGCACGGCCCAATCAGATGACGAATTTGAGAAACCTCCCGATGTTACACTTAGGTGGCTATCAGCAATTCACATGCTGAGATCGGATAACCTCGCAATGTGTCGTTGAGACGGTGCATTGGGAGATTGCTATGGTTATTGGCGAAACATCGGATGTTCTCACCAAAACGAAACCAAAAGAAAAGTGCCGGATTTCTGAAGTTGCCAGTTTACTGGATACCAGATTTTCAAGGTTTTACTGTATATTCATCCTCTGTAATCACCATACAGAGCTTATCAAAATGTGAACTGGTGACTTTTTCATCAGTGCATAATCTAAATCTGCAACTCTTTTTGAAAGTTATATCAACAAGCTTTTACAAATGTGGAGTGCTGTTATAAATAACAATGGAAACTACACTACATAGACAAAAGTATTTGGACACCTAGGTCCAAATACTTTTGCTCAAAGTTAAAACAGCCAACTTTTTGGCCATTACTTTTAGGCAGGCTCTCCATGAGATGCCAATATGACTGCACCAGAATTTTTTTCCATTTTTCCTGTAAAGCTACTGTGAAAAAAGCTCTTTACTGGCAGAGATTGTGTTCAGAATTCTAGGTTATTCCAAAACTGTGTTATTGGATTTAGATTGGGACTTTGGGCTAGCCAATCCAACACATGGAAGTCCTGCTCCTCAGACAAAGCCTAGACAGACCTTACAGTGCAGTAAGGTACTCAATCTTGTTGAAACATGCAGGAATCTGTGCCAAAGAAAGTACTATCACTGCACAAGTGGTGCGGAATTGTCCAGAATGCCTTTGTATCTGGCATTTATTATGCTGAAGGGCACTACAACCAAAGCAGAAACTGCCTCACACCACCACAGATCCCCCTCCAAACTTGAGTTTAGGAACAATGCAATCAACCTGTGTTCCCTGACCAAATGCCACACCTAAATGAAAGAGTAGCACGATTCATCAACCCATGCAACCCTCCTCCACTCTTCTGTTGTCCATGAACAGCAAGCAAGGCACCACCACAGTTGTTGGTTGGTTGATTTTTATGGCGCAAGGGCCATGTTTGGCCAAAGAATGACAGATACAAGACAATCAAAGAAAGATATTTAAAAACATGGTATAAGAGTTAAAAGCAGGTTGATGTTGTAAAAGTGAAAAATGAGAATGAGGAAAAGTTTAAAAGCTAGATAAGTTTTAAAAAGTCAATGTGTTTAAAAAACGAAAAGACGGAGGATGTATCCCATTGGTCACCCAAGATCCTCTGCAGCATAACTGCTCCTATCTGTGGTTTGATTGAGAGAAGTTTGTTCCTGCCATGTTAAGACCAGAGGGACTGCCAATCAGTCATGATGAATTGACGGATGCCACCGCAGTTGTTACCTGGAGTGATGTAGGGCTTGTGTGCAGCAGATCTAGCATGCTATCTGTGGCAATGCAGTTCCTGATGGAACGTTTCAGAGCAAATAGATGTTCCGATGGCTTGTGCGCCATTTGATTTCTATCCATGAAGAACATTATCATCATTGGATTTTAGGAATCCCAGAAGAGTGGCACTGCTATACTGATTGCCTATACAGGTGGCATCCAACCACAATGCCTCTTTCAAAGTCTGTCAGCTCAACACAACGTGGCATGGTCGCTTCCGACGTGGTCAGACTAACAGATGTGCCAACATACACAGCACTCAAGATATGCACTGCTGATTCTGCAAATGCACGTTTATTTGCATATGTGGAAATAATTTTGTCTATATAGTGTATATAGTTGATTGCTTAAAAATAGATTTTTTAAATTTGTACTTTCTTTTCTCTTTCAAAAACTGACCCTGTTTACCCATCAGCCTAAGATGCTGACTATTACCAATTTATTGCTAATCCTAATATTTTAAATTCTGATGTTTTGAACTGATAAAAGTATCATGCATTACAAGCTGTGCCTCTCATGGATATCAAATAGCTGAAATTTTTGCATAACAAATGACCTTATGTGTTGTACTAGCAGCAATGGAATGTAAATCTGCTATCTCTTATTCTTCCCCATCCATCTAGCTCCCACCCACAGTTTTTGAAATAAATACAATTTACAGAATTGGATGGATGGATGCTTCTCACTCGCTCACTCACTCACTCACACACATGCACACACAAACTTCATTAGTAAAAAGAAAGGGACTAAAAGGGATGTGAGTAAATCAAATGAAACAAAATACTAAAAGCATTAAATTTCTTACCTCAGGCTTGAGGTCTCTGTGTACAACTCCCCTTGAGTGCATAAAACTGACTGCATTAACTAAATGCCGAAATATCTTAACAGCTTCTTTTTCAGTAAAACAGTCTTTTTACGAATTCTTTCAAGGAGTTCTCCACCTTTTAACAATTCTAAGACTATGTAAGTGTGTGCCTGCAAAAGAAAATAACATGGATTTATGCAAAAATTGTAATATTGAAAAAAATTACACTTACCTTTCACTATGAAATTCGAAATCTGTTTAGCATCACTGCAACTGATATCTCTGTTACAAACAGCACAAGACCACATTTTCAGTTAAATAAAAAACAAAATGAACTTCTGGTAATGCAAAAGCTAACTACCAAGTCTGCAACTGCAGAATGGAATTGAATTCTTGTTGTTTTCATCAGCAAATTTATGAAATGTCAATTTCACACTAATATTAAATGGTGGGCAACATTACAGGTGATACTTGGTGGAACAGTGAGATTAAAGAAGCAATAAAGAGAAAGAAGGAAGCATATTTGTGTGTGTTGCAAGGTAGACTTTCTAAGGATAAATATTGCTGTAAGAAGAGTGAGACAGCTAAGCTGGTTCACCAAAGAAAAGCAAAAGTTAAAAAGGAAAATGCGGAAAGGCATGAATTGGCTTTTTGAAAGGATAGGAAAACCTTCTGAAAATGCATAAGATATACAAAAAATAGGAGAAATAAAAGTTTAAGTTGTGTGAATAGGACTGAAAAAATGATATGCGAGCCCAATGGGTTAAGTGAAAGGTGGGGTGAATATTTCTGTGAGTTATTAAATCATGAAAGCAAACACAATTTTGAGGGAGAAGCAGATGGTGTCAAAGTGAGAGATGGAATCACAGGTGAGATCTCAAGAGAATAGGAGTGTAATGCTCCAAAATCTCTTCAAAATGGTAAGGATCTGGGAGCAGATGGCGTAACTGCTGAGATATTAAAATACGGTGGTGACTGTAATTGACTGGTTAACTGAATTTGCCAGTTGTGCTGGGAGTTAGGAGTGGTTCATCATGATTGGAGGGATGCTATCATTGCTCCCTTGTATAAGGGAAAAGGTGATCAGACTGACTGCAAGAACTATCATGGTATTAGCTTGCTGAGTGTGTCAGGGAAAGTGTTTTTTTTTTTTTTTTTTTTGATTGGAGGTTTAACGACCACCGTGAGCAACTCAACGGGCTATAAGCCGTCGCCCGTCCCTAATTTAGGGTCACTGGTTCTAGGGAAGGGAGAGAGCCAGTACCGTAAGACAAACACAACATCCATGCCTCACCGGGATTCGAACCCGGACCCCGTTCGGACGAATGATCAGAGGCCATTGCTTAGACCACTGCGCCACCGGGGCGGCGGAAAGTGTTTAGAAAGGTCATCATTGATAAAGTATGGGAGGTCTTACATCCCAAACTTTCCAAATTCTTGCATTACGCATGATGATTGAAAAGTATCTGGCTATTGGTAAGAAAGTTTTCGCTGCCTTCATAGATTTGGAGAAAGCTTATGACTGAGTAAATAGGATACTTCTGTGGAAGGTACTCAATAAATATGGTATTAGTGGGAATCTACTTAATAGTATGAAAGCCATGTATGCTGGCAGTAGAGCTTGTGTACAAGTGAATGGTGTTGCATTGAAACGGTTTTTGATTGGTACAGGAGTCAGACAAGGTTGTGCAATGTCACTTTGGCTGTTTAATATATTTATGGATGTGTGCATGCGTGATGCCAAAATGGGCAATACTGGTTTATGTCTTGCCAATATCCATGTGAGCAGATTGCTGTATGTTGATGACAGTGTTCTGTTGGCAGAGAGCAAAAGTGAGTTGCAGGGTATGTTGTCCTGGATATATGAAGTTTGTAAGAAATTTAAACTGAGTATAAATTAAGGGAAAAACCAAAGTTATGGTTTTTGAGCAAGGAACTATTAGTGCTGAATGCATGATAAGTTTAAATGGCACAGTGAATGACCAGGTGAATGAGTTTATGTATTTAGGCAGCATGTTTGAGAGAGAGAACAAATTATAGGGTGAAATTAATAGGCATATGAATTCATTGAAAGCCATAGCTGCTTTAGGATTTAACAGGAATGATGGTTTCTCGAGAAAGTCCCGAATGGCTATGTATGAAAGTGTAATCAGTTCCTACTCTGATGTATGGCAGTGAAACCTGAGTACTACCGAAGAGACATAGGAGTTGTCTATGTGCTGGAGAGATCTAGCACTTATGGGAAGGGGGGGGGGGGGTAAGACACTCTCTGATCGTGTGAAGAATGAAGATGTGTAATTGAGGCAAAATGTTGTCAGTAAGGTGGAGACTGATATTCTTTGGTGGTTTGGCCATGTTGAAAGAATGAGTGATGAGATGCTTACCAAGAAAAAATTTCAACCCAAGTGGCAGGAAAAAAAGGTAGAGGAAGGCCAAGGAAATCATGGGAGGACCAGATTCAAGAATGTCTGCACGAGAAAAAGATTACGAGTATGAAGATCTTGTGTACGTCATGTAATGGATGTCAGTGAAACTCGAACTGTGTGCCAAGATCGCTGTAAATGGAGACATTTGATACAGCAACAGTAAGTAAATACTTAGTTAAACATGTATCTGGTGGAATTTCTTTCTTTATGGAGCTAACCTCTGAATCTCAGACAACAGCTTAGTGTGATTGATTGATTGATTTATAAAATGTACTTATCTGTACCAAAAAGTATTACATAAGGGCTACACAATAACTTAACAGCTAATCACTAAATGTGTCACATAACCTAATAAGTCCTTTTTAATTCATGAGGACTGTGCAAAAAGTAATAGAATTGTGAGCAAAATACTTTTGTGAACGAGACTGCTATAAAATATCTTCACAATGAAAACTTAGTTTTAGCACTGCTGAACTTGAAAATGTGTGACAACGAATTACAGTTAAAGCAAGGTCAAACACTGAAATGGAATACAAGGCATGTTAAAAAAAGTACTGGTAATATATTTATAATTCAAATACAAAACACAAGCTAACTGAAAATATCTTCAAATACTTTCCGAGTTAATGCAGTGAACACGGTGTTTCTGATACTTCATAAACCACACTTCGAAGTCCAGCTCCTGTGTCACAATAACAACAATGCTGTCCACACTCTCAAACATTCATCCCTTCAACTATTCTTTCTTTCAACTTGGTAAACAAAGAGAAGTTGAAAATGGCCAAATCAGGTAAATAAGGCTGGCACCCTATCATGATCTCAATGTTTGTTTTTGGTCAGGAACTGTCATAAGATTGATAATACTAAATGTGCAGGAGCATTATCATGATGCAACAGCCATGATTGAGACTTCCATTGTTGTGGGAGAAGGTTCATGCCAGATTTTCTCCCTTAGTGACTTAAAAACCTTTCTGTAGTGACTTCAAAATCTCTAAGTCTGGCTCACAGTATCCCCAGTCAGAGTAAATTTACAAAATGCACCACACCTTTAACATCAAAAGAAAACAGTCAACATCACTGTGACAGTTGTTTCTATTTTAATTTAATTGTGGATCTACTGCTGCTTCATTTTTTTAAGTCCTCATAAACTGTTACATAATCTTTCTTTTAACATGCGTGAGAAGCTTAGGCACAAGTTTAGCTGTCGCTCTTCTCATCCCAGAATCCTGTATCAAAATCATATGACAAGTCACAATTGAGTTTCCAGTTTCACTAGACACCTCCTCAACAGTCTACTGTCTATCACTTATGAATACTTCACTCCCATGAACAATGGAATTGTCTGTTATTGAAGTTGAGGGGCATTCACAGTGATGACTATCTTCAAGAGATGTTTGACCTTCTTTAAATCTCTTAAACCATTCAAAGGCTTTGAACAGCTTATAGTACCTTCTTCAACTGCTGTTTGCGACATTTCAAATGTTTCTAAGGAACTTTCCCGAAGTTTTAGGCGAAACTTGATGCACACTTGCTGCTGATTCACACTGGACATTGTAAAATCCTCCAAAACACTCAACAAATAACAAGGCGAGAATGAAAACTAGTTTGAGCAACTGAACAAACATGCAACTGCATCATGGAATTACATTTGGCAAAGCTTGTGGATATGTGAATCGCCTTAATGTTTGGGTATGACACAATTTGGGTGAGAAACATGTGCTTGACCGTGCATTTGTTTGCGATTCATTGTTCAAACAGCACGAAAATGACCCGTTTCTGAAACAAATCGTGACAGGTAATAAGAAATGGATTGTGTACATTAATGTTGAACAAGCGTAATGAGCAAACATTAACCACAGCAAAGGTTATCTGCATCTCAAGAAGGTAATGAATGCTCTGTGGGAAGTGAGACTGGAAGGCACTCTGGTATTACAAGCTGCTGCCAAGTAATCAAATGATCAATTTTTACTATTCCCGACTGCACCAGCAGATGACAGCACTTTATGATAAATGTCCCAAAACAATCTACAGGAAGTGCATTATTTTTCACCAAGGACAATGCCATACAACGTGTTCATTTGGTCACCAACAAGCAATTTTTAAAGCTTGGCTGGAATCTGCTGCCTCACCTGGCTTATTCACCCAATCTCGCACCTTCAGATTTTTATTTATTCTAGTCTCTTCACAATTTGCTCAATGGGAAGAACTTTACTCCTTTGGATGCCTGCAAAAAATATTTTGACCAGTTCTTTGCTCATAAACCTGCAAAGTTCTGGATGGATGGAATCCACAAGCTACCCAAGAGATGGAGAGGTACTGAAGAACAGTGATGCCTGGCATTACTACATAAAATAGAAATGGTATGTAAAAGTTTTGTCTTTCACTTTTGTCTACAAATGCAAAAAAACTTTTTACATAATCCAATAGTAAACTCATGGACACTTTTGTACCTTTTTTTTTTTTTTTTTTTTGATTGGAGGTTTAACAACCACAGTGAGCAATTCAATGGGCTATAAGCAGTTGCCCGTCCCTAATTTAGGGCACTGGTTCCAGGGAAGGGAGAGAGCCAGTGCCGTAAGACAAACACAACATCCATGCCTCACCGGGATTCGAACCCGGACCCCGTTGGGACGAATGATCAGAGGCCACCGCTTAGACCACTGCGCCACCGGGGCGGCCCTTTTGTACCTTAAAAATTGTGTTAACACTGGTGCAATTGCTTAAAGAATGGTCAGTTTTTTTCCATTCAACTAGCAGCTTTTCCCAATATATATATATATATATATATATATATATATATATATATCATCATCATTGTCAACCATTATCAATCCACTGCTGGACGAAGGTCTCCCCAAGTTTCCTCCACAACGGTCTGTCTTGTGCCAGTCTCCTCCATGTCACTCCCGCATATTTACGAATTTCATCCACCCATCTCCCATGTGGTCTTTTTCTGGGTCTTTTCCTGTCCCTTGGAATCCAATCTAAAATTTCGGCTGTCCATCTATGGTCTGTCCTTCTGGCAGTATGTCCAGCCCATTGCCATTTCAGGGATTTAACTCTGATCATGATGTCTTCCACTCTCGTCATTTTTCGGATCCACGAGTTCCTCTTCTTATCTCTCCTGGTTATACCAAGCATGCACCTCTCCATGCTTCTTTGAGTTGTCTGCAGCCTTTGTATGTCTCTTTTAGTTAAGGTCCACGTCTCTGCACCATACGTAAGCACTGGAAGTATGCATTGATCAAACACTTTTCTTTTAAGACATAATGGCATATTGCTCTTGAAAATTATGCTGTTTCTTCCAAAAGCTCTCCAGGCAAGTTTTGTACGCCGATTAATTTCTTCATCAATGTGACCCTCACTTGATATCTGCTGTCCAAGATAAACATACGTATCTGTTATCTCCAGTTTTTCTCCATCAATCGATAAATCTTCATTTCTTGTAAAAGCATTGAACATCACTTTTGTCTTCTGAAAGTTCATTTTTAATCCCACTTCTTTACTCTTGTCAGCAAGTTCCTGGATCATACTCTGCAGCCCTGATGGGGTAGTTGCAAAAATGACTACGTCATCAGCAAAACGAAGGTGGGTTAGATAATCTCCATGAATCTTTATCCCTTTGTTTTCCCAGTTCAGTGACTGAAAAACACCCTCCAATGTGGCATTAAAGAGCTTCGGAGATATGGTGTCACCTTGTCTCACTCCCTTTCCAATTTTTATGTGTGTTGTATTTTCAAACAGCCGAATCTTTGCACTTGCATTTTCATAGATGTTATTAATAATATTAATGTATGCATCTTCAATACCGCAGGATTTCAGAGCCGTGGTAACTGCTGATGGTTTCACCGAATCAAAGGCTTTTTCATAATCGATAAAAGCCATGCACAATGGAAGTTCATATTCCCTCGCTCTTTCAATTAGTTCTCTCAGTACATGGATATGATCTATTGTGCTGTAGCCACTCCTGAATCCAGCTTGTTCTCTCGGTTGAGCCATGTCCAGTGTTACCTTCAAGCGGTGTGAAAGAACTTTAGTGAAGATTTTATAAACCACTGATAGGAGGCTGATAGGTCTGTAGTTCCTGAGATCCTCAATGTCACCTTTTTTATGTAGCAGGATCATTGTAGCATTGTTCCAATCCTCAGGAATCTTCCCTTCATTAAGGCATCGAGTGAAAATTTGGGCGAGTACTGTTTCAATTTCTCCACTTGCTTCTTGTATGATGTCTATAGTAATTCCATCTTCTCCTGGAGCTTTCCCCCGCTTCATGTTCTTGATTGCATGAGCAACTTCTGCTGGGAGGACTGGAAGAACTCTGGTACCTTTCATGATGTCTGGAGTACATGTATCATCCCTTTCATATAATTTGGAGTAGAAATCTTTCACTCTTGTCAAAATTTCGCCTCTATTTCTTGTTATAGAACCATCTTCTTTTCTCAGAGCCATAATCTGTTTTCTTCCCTTACTGAGATGTCCCTTTGCTATCTTTAGGCTTTGGTTGTTTTCAATTGCTTTCCTCACTAGCTCACAGTTGAATTTCCTTACGTCTTCAGTGATACTTTTTCATGCTGTCTTGCATAGCTCTATATATTCCACTTTGGAAGTCACATCTTCTTTAGTTGTCCTCATCTCTCTTCTTTTTTGCATCAACATTTTGGTTTTTCCTGATAATTTGTTTACATGCAACTTGTTCTTAGACCCAGCTAATTTTGTTGCTGTTTCCATAAGAGCTTTGGTTACTTTTCTGTTAACTTCAGAAATATCCACTTCTTCCGATGTTAGGCCTTCTAAAGCAGAGAATCTGTTCTTCAGTTCCAACTTGAAAGTATTATGGTGTTTTTTAAGGTTGGTTATGTCAATACATTTTGTTTGTCTCATGAGCTTGCCACGTTCCAGTTTAGTGTTGAGGTGCATCTTACATCTCACCAATCTATGGTCACTACCTGTGTTGAACTTGTTTAGCACACTGCAGTCTTCGATGACGAATTTTTTGTTACACATAATAAAATCAATTTCACTTGTCGTCCCAATTGGATGTCTCCATGTCCATTTCCTGTGTGGCTTTTTCTTGAAAAAGGAATTCAAGATGAAAAATCCTTCTGCCTCTGCAAACTCAACGAGAGTATTTCCACGCTGGTTTCTGTTGCCGTGACCGAATTTACCTACTGAAGTTTCATTCTGTTGCCGGTGCCCTATTTTTGCATTGAAATCTCCCATAATTATCTTCAAGTGCTGCTTACCTTTATTATTTAGATGACGAATTTCCTCATAAAATTCTTCAATTTCTTCTTCAGGATGACTTGTGGTGGGTGCATAAGTTTGAATAATCTGAGCCTGGTATCTTCTCGATAGTTGGATAACGAGTCGTGCAGCTCTGTCAGAGGAACTTTCAACTTCTACCACTTTATCCTTCAGTTTCTTGTTTATTATAAATCCAACACCACTAGTTCTGCCAGTATCTGTCCCACGATAATAGAAGAGATGTCCACTTTTCAGTTCAATGAAATCTTCTCCTTTTCTCCTTACCTCACTTAGCCCCACGATGTCCCACTTGATCCTTTGTAGTTCCTCTTCCAATTCAAGAAGCCTTGAATCAGAAGATAGGGAGCGTCCGTTGTAGGTAGCCAAGGTCAGCATCAAATGGCAGCCTAGTCCGGTCCTCCGGGGATTCTTAGCACCCTCTGCCTTCATGTCGCACTGGCCGCTGCCTTGGCCAGGTACATTCCAGCTGCCGGAGACTGAGGGCCAAGATTTAAGTTGTAGAGTCATTTTGGAGGTGTTTGGCCATAACTCACCACGCTGGCCAAGCGGGTTGGTGAGTGTGGGATAGCATTTCCTCTGATCCCGATGGTATAGTTATACCGCTATTTGCGGTCGTCAGAGCCCCTTTAGTGGGAACAGGATGCACCACGAGAAGGCGGGGTTGACATTTGTCAAGGAGATATATATATAATTTTAGATTTTATCATTTGTTGCTGTTGTTTAAAGACCAACTGTTAGAGCTATAAGCACTCATTATTCCATAATTTGTGGCCACAGGTTTCAGGGAGGAAAGAGAGGGTCTGTGCCATAGAACAAACACACCATCTATGCTGCATTCAGGACTCGAATCTGGGTCCAGTTTGGATGACTAGCACCAGTGGTTCTGATCACTCTACCATAATTCTAATCACTGTATTTAAATCCTTAACAAAGAAAGGGATCTCATCTTCAGAACCAGACCACTTGACAGGTCCACAGACCATATCCCACCTTTTAAAAGCATGCTTCTCAGTTTAAAACAAGCCCACAGAATTTGATTACATACAGATTCTGAATTAGACAACCTAGAAGTGACTGTATTATTAAAAATTAAGGTCAAACAAGATTCTGCCATACTCTTCCTCTCATGGCAAAACACACAATGCTAAATCTTGCACCAACATCATGATGTCTTGATGTATGATTTTGGAGCTCATTTATACCAACCCGACTGAAGATGCATTTTTTTACCCACCAATTCTATATTCTTCATATTGATTTCTTCTACACTGACACAATGAAGCCTTAAGCCATCATAAACCAACATGGAATTTTTTTCAATACAATCAGGTTGGTGTTACATAGTGCCAATTATATTCCTCTGTTGTTTTTGTTCTAGCAGATGTTTCACTAATTCTTTTTACTTTTCAATTTCCAAACAGATTATCAGTGGAATATACATTGTGCACATGCAAAAGGTTTCAAGTGCATTGGACTGCTGATCAAATGTACTGCTGCTCTTCTTGGCATCGCATCATGAAATTTGCAACAAAAAATCTGGTTACGTCAGTGAGCATGTGATGAAAAAAATAATAAAAACAATAGATATAGAAACAATGTATTAAAATTGATAAATAAGATTTAGCACTGAGTGCATGAATAAAAACAACAAGTAGGAAATACGAAACAGTAGCACTATGGGTACCATGCCATACACAAAGTTTTGCTTACCTCATCATTATACACCTCGAACAGGTTCACAATATTAGTATGACCTTGACACATCTTCAGAAGCTGGACTTCCCTTGAACTGTCAATTCGCCTGCTGACAATTTTTACAGCATATTCTATTTTCGTCCTTTTATTTAAACATTTCCTGCAATTAAAACACGAAAGATATTAAGTACTGCTAAATGAAAGCGGAGTATTGTGTATTTAAGAAACCTGCCACCTGTGACATCATACTTATCAATACGGGATACACAGGAAAGTAGAAATGTCCTGATGGAACTGCAATGAGAAACCTGACAATGCATTTAGAACGAATGCCAAATATGTGCGGTGCTTCCTGAAGAATTTAACATATTCTAATCTTTGATTTATTTATTCACATAATAACACAACCACCCTGTTAGTGATTTGAAAAAGGTTCACCTCAGTTGCAAGGCTTTTTTTTTTAATCAAAAACAGCACATTTATCCCATTATACCAGACTACGTTTACCGATTCTGAATGAAGTATTTCATGTATTTTTTAAAAGAATGCTTTATAACAATTATGCAGTTCTCGATTTAAAAAAGGACTTCTTATTGGAGTATTTCACATTCACTGAGGATGCACAATATTTACAGATCTGCCAACTTTCAAAAAATTGAAATCTGCAAGGAAAAAAAACTTCAGTGAACATTTAATCAATATTTCCCATTGACTGATATATGGACCATATCGATTTAATGTTTCAAGCATCTCGATTAAAATTCTATTTATCGTCCAGATTATCTATTTTAATCGATTTTATTTGCTATAATGAATATATTTGGCACTCTTTCGTGCTTACAGTGATTAAAATGCAATTGATATACAAGTATAATTATTTCATTCGTACGTTATCTTTATGCTACATACACAGATAAAAATTTTATTTGAAACTGCAAAATAATTGCAATATTTGCAGTAACTTTTTACTTAACTAAGATTTTGACCTTACATTTTTGTGCCAACATGTTGGAATACTTTTAAAAACCTCAATTTTATGTCTTACGTGAGGCTGATATTCTTAAATTCTCTCTCTCATTATTAGCAGTTATTCCTAATTCTACAGCATTTTTACCCTGACTTTTCTGCTAGGCTGTGAGCAGAGAGGGTTGGGGACGCAGAAATGGAAGACACTGCGATCAAGTAAATCAGAATATATAGGACAGTGGCTCTTAGGAATACTTATTCTCCCCTTGAAATTGTACAGACCTAGATGAAAAAAAAAATGAAAATCTGTAAGATATGTTGTTCGTAAAATCACCGCAAAACAAATGGACTTTCCATACATTTCACTGGTAAACCATAAAACTTGGCAGGTATGGGATTTACTTGTATGAGTTATAGATAAGTTTAAAGTTAAAAAAAATTATGAAAGGCCTGTACATGCAAAATAAATTCAACCACTAAAAAAAGATACTGAGGCTGCAAACAACTCAAAGAAGCATGGAGAGATAGATGGATGCTTAGTGTAACCCAGAAAGACATTCTCAATCATTCATTTGCTTATTTCACTTAGGAAAAGAAACTCCCTGTTCTGGAAAATGACAAGAGTAGGCATCATAATCAAAGCCAAGACTCTCAAGTGGAAATGGATTGGACATATTACTAGAACTGGTGCTCTATCACTTTGTCCATGTTCACTTCCTCCACTGTTCAGTTCATTCTCATTCATTTTGTCCTCAGACTGGATAGAATTCTTGCTACTACATGGGGTGGGTTAAAGGTCTGATTTTAAAAACAAATTTTTGCCACCCCATTTTTAATCACTCATTTACTTATTTCACTTCCTTTTCGATCAACTTCTTGCCAGTTGACACCCTCAATAATATACCTAATTTTAGTTTTCATCATTTGTTGCTGCTGTTTAATGACCAACTGTTGGAACTAAAAGCACTGACTAGTCCATAATCTGCAGCCACGGATTTCTAGGCGGGGAGAGAGAGCCTGTGCTATATAACAAACACACCATCTGTGCTGCACTCAGGACTTGAACCGGGGCCCAGTTCGGGATGACTAGCACCGATGGTTCTAACCACTCTGTCACTGCGATGGCTTTTCATCATTTCCTGCTCAATCATTCAAGTAATAATAGACTTATGTTTAATTCTAATCACCATATCTAAATCCTTAACAAAGAAAGGATATCATCTTCAGAAGAGATCCTTTCGTTTAGTCTCTTGTTTATTTATTCCAATTTTTACTTCATTCCTTTTTATTCCGATTTTTAATGATGTTTTTTAGTGTTCATATATAACCATAAGGTGAGCATCATTAGGGAGAAAAAATTTGCATGCCATGTGATTCTCCAGTTGTACTACATTTCATTATTACTGGACAAAACTGGTCAGAATCGACGGTAAGTTTTTTTTTAGTTTTTTTTTTTTGAAAATGATGAACTCATATGAAACAACAAATGTAAACTTTATTTGAATGAGAAATTAATTCAACCACTTAGTAAAAAGTAAAGACAATAGTCCAGGTTCGTGTTTTTTTTTTGTTTTTTTTTTTTTGTGACTGAAGATTTAACGGCCGCTGTAAGCAATTCAATGGGCTATAAGCAGTCGCCCGACCCTAATTTAAGGTCACTGGTTACAGGGAAGGGAGAGAGCCAGTGGCGTAAGACAAACACAACATCCGTGCCTCCCGGGATTCGAACCCAATAGACAAAACCCATCGGAATCGACAGTGTTTTTTTTTTTTTCAGAAGAGTAAGCTTATATGAAACGTTTATTTACATCTTTACATGATGGGAAACGTCTTACCTACTTACCTACATGAATAAACTGGATCCAGTGAATGTTAAATTGTATATATACATCACACAGTCCAATGGCACAACACAATCAGGTCTTCGAGTGTTCGTTGTTCCGATAAGAACTTCCAAACAAATTCCTGCTAACGTTGTTTTACACAATGGTTTACTGAGAAGAGAGACTTTGAACTATCTGAGTCCCTCCATACTTCCGCCTTGAACAATGTGTGAGTGTCAATTGCAGGCGATCGGATGTCAACCGCACGCTTCTCCCATTGACTTTACATGGGAATTTTGCCACCCCACAACGCTCGAACCATTGCCCGGATCTAATTTTTCTCTTCGACTGGCACATCTACATGGTAAGACCTTTATTTTGATACCTCAACCATATCTTTACGTTCAGCCGTTCTCTCACAACTGGGCTTACAGTAAAAAAACTTATAGAATTAATATATAGATTATCTCTGCAATAACAAAATGCATTAAGTATTAATTAATCAATTTTATATTTTATTTGCAAAATCAGATTTGTAAAAAGTTTATTGACTTTATTCGAATAGCTATCAATGTATTGGATGGAACAGGAAAATTTCAGTTATTAAAATTTTAGCGATTAACATTGTATCCACATAAAAGAGTTAAACAGGACTTCGAACTTCAGTTCCTCATTTCACGTTAAAAAAACATTTGAAATCATTTTATTTTAATCGAAAAACATATAAACAGGAGAAAAATAATAACTTGAATGTAAGCAACATTTCATAACCCTTTGCTTCTGTGTAGTAGCAAAAATTCCATCAAAACAAAAATTATATGGTACTCTATCCATTGTGAGGACAAAATGAATGTGAAAAAAGGGAACAACAGATGAACTGAACAAATTCTGTCAAAACAAAAACTTTCTACTTTATTCTATCCACAAGGACAAAATGAATGTGGACAAACTGAACAGTGGACAAAGTCAATAAAATGAACATGGACAAAAAGACAAGACATTGAAGAATTGACTATTGTTGCACAAATGAAATATTAGACTGGATAGCAAGGTTAGTTAGTTAGTTACCTGCTTTTAATGGTGCAAGGGCCAGGCTTAGCCAAAGAGTGCCAGACACAGAACCATCAGAGAAGGATTTTAAAAGAGGGGTGTGATGGTAAAGAGCAGGCTGATTTGGTAAAAGTTGAAACAAGAGAATAACGAAAAAGTGTAAAAGCCAGTTAGTTAGTAGATTTGTTTTTAATTAAAACTAGATAAGTTTAAAAAAGTCAATTTGTTTCAAAAAAGAAAAAAACTGCGAAGGTGTCGGAGTGGTCACCTAACAGTTTCTGAAGCATAGCTATGCCGTCGTCCAGCAAATAAAAATGAAAATATTGAAAACGATGATTACAAAAACGAAAACAACTGCATAAAACATGATCGACAGTGAGTGGGCAGTCACACATCTCACACATCGGGGCGGTCGCCACACAGCAAATAGCAATGAGTGAAGTGACAATGACCAATGTGGAGACATGCAAGAACAACTTCCTCCCTACGGTTCCAGCGACACTATGATTTGCTATTTGCTGCCACACAGCAAATATGATCTGCTTTACTCATTGCTATTTGCTGCCACACAGCAAATATGATCTGCTTTACTCATTGCTATTTGCTGCCACACAGCAAATAGCAATGAGTGAAGTGACAATGACCAATGTGGAGACATGCAAGAACAACTTCCTCCCTACGGTTCCAGCGACACTATGATTTCCAGACTCCAAGGATAGATTTAATATGGTGCAGTTTATTCTCCACCTGTTGATCCCACAGACCCTGCCACGCTCACCTGACATGATCATGAACAAGAACAAGAAAGCGAAAATCCTGGTGAAACAGTGGCAAGGGTGTGACAACCAAAGAGGAAGCAGATCTAGCAGCACCAGCAGACTCATTCCCTGGGATCCCAAAATGCCCAGGAATCCAGCAGAATCGTATCAGGACCAGGGTACAAAACTAAAAAAATTGCCATGTGCTAAATGGCTCGTGCAGCTAAATATTTAGGAGCCATTCACAATTCTTTAGGAGCCAAAAAATATTTTTTACATACACAATTGAAGAGTAACTAAAATTCTGGACAGTGATTTCACCCAGCGTAAACTTCTCAGCAAGTACCACAGCCACATTTGTCTTGTGGACTCTGCAGCTAAGCTGCATCCAGTGCTTAAATTTTCATTTTGTTGATATCTTTGTTACCTTTCCCATTTCTTTATTGTCACTTTTTTTTCTTTCTTTTATGCCCTTGGATGACAATTTTATCCATCATGCTGAAAAACTTTCAGTCTGTGAGCACCTTGAATGCATGATAGCTTTCACTATTTTTGATAAGATGAAGTGTAACTTTGAGGATATTATTACTTTTGAACACCATGCATCAATTCTTACAAACTTTTCGGCTTCGTCACTTTCGTTTTCGGACCCCCCCCCATCAAGATGAAACGCAAACCTTTTTTGGGAGAATATTTAAGAACACAGGACACATGTTCGGAACATCGTTCAGTAAAAAAAATTACAGTTAAGGGAGAAATCTTTGCTACATCTGATTTCCGTTTTCGAACATTTCCCCCTCCATTTTCAAGGTGAAATACAAATATTTATGAAATAAAATGATATCTAACAACAATTCTAGGTAGAGGAAACATCGCATTAAAAATAAAGTTACGATCACAGAAAAAATCTTCAATGCGTCTAACTTCCATTTTCGAAAGTTTCAGGTGGAAAGCATTCTTCACCAATACCTACCAATTGCCCCAAAATTTCTGTTCAGTTATGCATCGATCTCAAGAATAACGTAAATTAAGATGGAAAAGGAGAAATCCTAGAAGCTGTGGCACTCTCATGCCTGAAGATAACAGGGGAATTTTTGTGTCGTCGAATTTCCATTTTTGGAAATTTTTCTTCCAGTTTCAAATTGAAATTTAAATATTTATGGAATAATATGATATATAACAATTAACAACAATACTGGGCAGAGGCAACATCACGGGAAAACGAAATTACGATTACGGAAAAAATCTTTATTTCGTTTACTTCCGTTTTTGAAAGACGAAATACCGTCCCAATGCGTATCTTTACACATTGGTAAAACTCTTCGGAGTGTATTTTACATGTTTCTTGATACGTATTTTTACGTGTTGAGAAAAATTCCTGATACATATTTTTACGCGTTGGTAAAATTTCAATGCGTAAACACACTTTTCGATGCGCACTAGACGCGTAATTATGCATTTTGGCGAACTATGGTTAGTGCAACAAGCTAAAAAATATGCTAGATTTACAATGAATCGATTCAAAAGACAACCGATGTGTAAAACGATGAACAAATAATCATACAAGTCTTCAGTTGCAGTTACGGAATTTCAGGCAAGCATGGCTCCGCTCTGCTTCAGGTTGAGAGGGGCAGGGGTGCTCGCAAAGTCCAATTATCACTGTGGGAGGATCCTGCTCATTGTTCAAGGTCGCTTCTTTAACTTGCTTGTGTGCGAGCAAGAAGAGGAAGTCCGCAACATACACAGTTTTACATGTTAAGTGCATCTTGAAGATGAATTAAGAAACTGAACGGAAGGGAAAGGGAACAATTCTTGCAAACCACTAAGAATCGCGAACAAAAATAGTCATTTAGATTAAAAAGAATCATAATAAAATGCAGCAGAAAATACATAAAGTCGCAATTTGGCCCCTGATGTCAAATCGCTGGTCGCCAAATGCAAAAATGCAGCTGCATTTTACTCATGGTCTCCGTTAATTTCTAGCCCTGATCTGGACAGCCTCGGGTAAAAAACGAAGTAATCTTCATACAGTAAAAAGAAGTAGGTGGCCGATGAAATCCAAAGATGACATAGATTGCACAACACTCAACGAATCAGTGTACACAATAGCATGCTGATGAGAGCTCAACTGCGTGTGAACAAGTGCAAGATACACAGCATGCATCCCCACCGAAAACACAGTGGCCTCGGTAGGAATGTGGGCAACAGAAACTTCATCAATGCAGACGGCGGCGGATCCCACAACACCAGCCGTCTTAGATCCGTCGATGAAAACAGGAATGAAATCTGCATTGACAAAACGGTGCTCAGAGAATAGCTGCTGGTACACTGACGCAGGGGTTGAGGACTTATCAAAAGATGTAAAGCTGGTATCAACCACGACACCATGGAGGATCCTCAAAGTCTTGGTCTCTCCAACAATGAGAAGTCAAGGAAAGACCTGGAATAAAACCACATGAAAGATGGTTGGATAAAATTTAAAACCATGCCAGAATGACATGGAAGAGAATTCCTCAAAACAGAGAATTGTGGAAGAGAATTCCTTAAAACAGAGAGTTGTGGAAGAGAATTCCTCAAGACAGAGAGTTGCGGAAGAGACTTGAGAAACCCTTCATCCAGCAGTGCATTTAGAATAGTTGATGTCACATACAAACTTTGAATTATGTTAAAATGCTGTATATGATCATACACCTAAGCCCCCCCCCCCCCCACACACACACACACATTACTACTATTGGGTTGTTGGAAAAGTCACGACGTATTTTGGCACCTGATGGCGGTTGGGTGGTTTTGGAAGTACTAGAGGCATGCGCAGCTCTATTATCGCTATGGCATTCGACAGGTGCCAGTTCTAGCTGCAGTCTAAAAGGAATAGTGTGCAATTTGGTTGATTTGCAGAGATTTGACATCAAGTTGAAGATGGAAGACCAAACTGTGCATTTTCGCCATATTTTACTGTTTTACTTCCGTAAAGGGAAGAACGCGTGTCACGCTTGTGAAAAGTTGCGTAAAGTGTAAGGTGATAATGCTCTACAAGAACGTCAGTGCAAGCGGTGGTTCGCAAAATTCCGTGCTAGTGATTTTGACCTCAACGATGCTCCTCGGTCCAGAAAGCCCACCGAGGTTGATGACGACCAAATAAAGACATTGATCGAGTCAAACCCACATGACACGACACGAGAGATTGCACACAAAATTGCACATCCATCATTCAAGCGTTCACAACTACCTGAAGAAGCTGGGATACGTAAGCAAGCTCGATGTGTGGGTTCCTCATGAATTCAAAGAAGCTCAATTGACAGCGCGTATAAACATCTGCGATATGCTCATTAAACGTGAGGAAAGCGATCCTTTTTTGAAGCAACTGATAACTGGTGACGAAAAGTGGATTATGAACAACAATGTGCTGCACAAACGGTCTTGGTCCCGACGTGCTGCTTCGCCTCAAACGACATCCAAAGCAGCCATTCATCAGCGGAAGGTTCTGGTCTCAGTGTGGCAAGATTTTAAAGGTGTCGTGTTTTTTGAGCTCCTACCATGGAACCAAACAGTCAATTTGAATGTGTACTGTCAGCAATTGGACAGTTTGAACAAATCCACCATCCAGAAATGTCCAGAGCTCGTTCATCGAAAAGGCGTGTTCCATCACGACAACGCGAAGATCACACACAAGTTTGATCACCCGCCAAAAATTGTTGGAGCTTGGGTGGGATGTGTTGCCATACCCATCATACTAGTCTGACCTTGCACCGTCAGACTTCCACTTGTTTCGCTCTCTTCAACAGTCCTTGCGTGATATAACGTTCAATTCAGGTGAAGCTGTAAATCAGCACCTTGAACAGTTTTTCACCACGAAAGACAGGTCCTTCTATGAACGAGGCATTCTGCAGCTCACTGAAAGATGGCAAAAGGTTATCGAATAAAACTGGCATTATATCATTGATCGATCTTTCTTTCTATCAATAAATGACCTTTGCAAAACATAGCTAAAATACGTCATGACTTTTACAACAACCCAATATGAAGCTATGAATTACTCGTGCGATAAAATTAAAAAAAAATATATAACATTAACTGTCAGACAGCACGAAATGCATATCAATATATGTACATATTTTTAAAAGAGCAAAAAAATTAATGATGTTAGTCATTCTGAAAGCATTTTAGCATTTTGATTTCACTGAATGCATCAAGCCCATATGTACGTTTTTACCAATAACGTGTTCAACCTCTTGTTGGCATACCTTTACTACGTCACCAAGCCATACACACTGAGCAGAAACTTACAAAATTCAAAGGATATGTGCGGGATAACAGCAGTAAACAGCACAGTAGAACCTTTCAAAGGAAACAGGGCCACATAGGATTTCTTGTTTAACAATGTTGGATGAGAATTTTTATGTGCGCAGAGGGTATCCACTTGTTGTAGCAACTGGTGCAGTTGTGAAGATTGGTTTGTTTTTATGAAGATTTATTTAGATAACTACAGAATATTTATTTTTTTATTTAGATAACTATAGAATATTTATCTAGCTTCAGAAGAAAATACCAAAGCCAATTTCCTTCTGAACTGGTTAAAAACTGATCATCTCTGAATAATAATGAATCAACAAAACTTTGCAGTTTTGATATAACAAACATGTTCCCTTCTATACCTCTGAAAGAACTTATTCTAGGACATATAAATTTCTGAAGAGAAAACAAAACCAGTTCCTTGACAAATATGTTATTTCAACTAATATATATATATATATTTTTTTTACTAAATCTTTCCTGTAGCACTGTTGCAAAGTTCAATCGAGTCATTTACAGAAAAGGACTTCCAACTGGTTCAGTTTTAGTTAGAGTTTGTTTCATATTTGGATAAGTTTTTTACTGAGACTGATTTGTGCTTTCTTCCCCATGTGCAGTATTGTGGAAGATAATCTTATCATATTTGACTCAAATATACACATTTCTCAAGAAATATTAGGTTTATTTAATGAACTGGAAAATAACATCTGGTGTTCTTTGGAGGAAACAATCAGATGACACTAAGATCAAAGAGTTAGATGAAATTTCTTTAGTCCACTGTTTCAAGAAAGAAAAGACAAACATAATGCCAAGTTATATTTCTTATCCCTTAAAGCAGTGAAAGTTTATACAGCCAAAAATATATCCAAAAGAGCAACCAGTTGCCTTCACCTGCTTTCCAGTTTCAACAATCAACAATGATTAATTGTAAAAATGGCTAAGAAATTACATAGATCATGATTATCCAGAAAAAAAAACTGTTTAGAAGACTGAAAAGGTGGGAAATAACATGTTTCAAGGAAAGGGACAGCCTACCAACTTAAATATTTTTTTAGTAAATTATAAAGATCTCAACAATAAGTTAAAAGGGGATTAAGAAAACTAAACTTGCAACCATGGTAAACATTCAGTTAAGTAAAACAGCTAATAAAGACTAATCACAAGAATTCAAAGATATTGTGTGTGTGGGGGGGGGGCAATATGATTCCATTATCACATAAAAATCACGGTAACGAGCAAACAACTCAAAAACGAAAACCAAGAATTCTGGGGCATTCTATGGCTATTGAGAAAATATATCTGAATGGCAAATTACTGAGCCACATGAATCAGTGTTTACGTAGCTCCATCTGCAGCTTGGTTTATATTTCAGGCTATGAAATTATTCTTAGAAAGAGCCTATTTATAAAATGAACTTTCATTCATTATAAAAATTTGGGTTCTGTCAAAAAATCTTTCAAATCCATTAGTTTTCTGTTTGATGGGCTCTTGAAGAGACTAGTAATCTGGGATCAGTCTTGTCACAGTTCATCTTTCAATGAAAACTCAAAAATTATGATAGTTCAGTTGAAAGATCAGGGATTTATGTGGTTTGTTCTTTTATCCTTAAATTTGTTTTGCATAATAAACTGAAGACAGGTTTCCAAGAAATAAATTTGAAACATGTTATTATAATAACAATAAAAAAATAAGTAATTCTTAGACTGTTGTCTGTCTCATTCTTCCTTTTTAAATGTTGACAGTGACATCAAGTAATTCATCTTCAAGTTCATAAAATTAAGGAACAATTCAAGAAATAGGATATGTTGAATGACAGTGGTAGTTTAAAATTATGTTTCAAAATGAAGTAGATACATTACCTCTATGGCCAGCATGTTTGGCTAAAAATCACAGCATCATGTTTTGAACAATGAATTGAAGTGAATGGTTTACTTCTTTGCACAACAATTTGAAGACAAATTATCACACAAAAATAAGAAGCATTTCTTCACAAAACAAATAATCATTAAAGAAAAAAAGAAAGAGAATGGAGCTATGCTAATCACTATTACTTCACATTGCCCGCTAATTACAGTTCTGTGACTAATTCATTCCACTTGCTTATGAATTTTTATTCGTGATATTTTGTTATAAAATGCTCGTTAAAATAAAGCAACAGGAGAGCACTTATATATCATTCACAGGGAGTGTTAAGGAATTTTCATGCAGGAAGAAGAGATGAATTTTTATGTCACTCATATGAAATCATTATGATCAATATGGTAAAGCAAGGTTTGCAATTTGGACATCTTTTCAAAAATACCACACTTCCCAAGCAATAAGGCCTAATTTAAATTACTTGCAGCTAAAACGAAGTACAAAAACTATGCAGTAGCTGAAATACATGCTGGCAAATTCTGACCAAACCATTCCACATAATGAACTTGCAAAAGTGACCACTATCTCAACAACATGATTTAAAGAATTTCTACATAACCTGTAATTTTAAAACTACATCAATTTTGACTGGTAATTTTCAATGATCTACTGAGCTGTCATGAAGACGTGCAATTTTTTTGGTAGTTTTCAGAATCTACTGAGCTATCATGAAGACGTGATTTTTTGGTAATTTTTGGGATCTACTGAGCTATCATGAAGATGTGATTTTTTGGTAATTTTTGGGATCTACTGAGCTATCATGAAGACACATGCAAACTTCTATGAGCACATAATAAAACATGACACAAGCTGTAATATTACTTTTAAGTAACTTTAGTTTTTGAAATTCAGAAATGTTGGTTCACCTCCCCACTACGAAATGTTACAAACTGTTTATTATGGCATTCCTTTCATAAATAACAGATGTTGGAATGCACTACCATAAATAGAATGCAAATTTATTTACCTGCACACGGAAAAGCTACCATCCCCTAAAATGCCTTCTTTTATCATAAGATGATAGTTTTGAAAAAAAGGTGAATTCTGTAATTGAAAAAAACAAGACATTATTATTAAATATGAAAGACAGTGAAAAGTTGGACTACTAAAAAAAAAAAAACACACTTATGATGAAAACATGCTATCAGATAGCATATCATCATGTACAACTATGGAAGGCATAAAATTATATATGAACACAAAGCATCAGTGTAATTCAATAATCAAAACAGTGCTGATTGACAGTCTCACATTTTTGTTGTTGTTGTTGTTGTGGTTGTTTGTTCCTAGCCAGATCAATATGCTCCTTCACTACTTGGCAAGGGCCCATGATTTTGAGGTGAAACAAAAAAATCCCCTGAAACCCTGACCTCAGTGCTATATATATATATATACAGGGTCCAAAGGAAAGTCAATATCCACCCCTATCATGGCTGAAGGAACGGTTCTCGACTATAAACGTTACGTCTGTCTCCAGTAAAGTGGACATGCCCGATCGATTAAAAGCAATTGCAGTGCCTCTAGTGGCAAAATGGGAAAGTTAGCAAATCTAACTCACCAACGAAGCAAGATAGGCGCAAAAAGTCAATTACGAAGCTGTAGAGTGCCATCGAATTACGAAGAATCGACACAAAGAAACGGAAGAACGCGCAAGAATTAACCAGTTAGACATCATAGGATAAGAATGGTTACAGATGCATTTAATCAACACACAAATGGTTACAGGCGAGTAGTTGACATACATACAATGTAAAACAACACATCGAAGCTCCGGAAACTATTGGAGATATTGATCACAATGTCTGCCATCGCGGGTGATGCACATCTGAATGAGAGACAGTACATTACTGCGTACTGTAACGTGCATTGTTGGTGTCACAGTATTACAAGCACTGATGATACGCTGTTTCAAATCGTCCAAATTTGTAGATGCTGTAATATACATATGGTCCTTTAAGTATCAGCAGAGGAAGAAGTCCATAGGGGTCAAGTCCGGTGAATGCAGTGGCCATTCCACAGGACCACTATACCCGATGATCTGTAGCCCAAACGTGTTGGCAAGCCGAGCACGGACGTTTCCAGCTTTACGCGGAGGTACCACATCATGATGGAACCAAACACGGCATGCATCACTGATCGTACTAGTCACATATGGTGTCATGTAACAGGTGCAGGTATCATTGGCCTGTCATAGAAGACAGGTCAGACAATTTGGGTTCCCCATAACCCGCACCAGATGTTGATTGACCAGAGTAATTGGTGTCTTGCGGTGCGTGCAATGTTAGGGTTGTCCAGGGCCCAGTAATGCATATTCAGGGTATTGACAATTCCATCGCATGTAAACAGCGACTCATCGGCTCAAAGTATGTCGGCCAAAAAGGAGGGATTCCCCTGCAAGCTGTTCATCATAAAATTACAAAAATCGTACCTCCGTGCTTCGCCACCAGGCATCAACACTTGCACGAGTAACGGACGGTACGGATAAGCCCCATGCTCGTTTAACAGTTGCCACACACGCTGAGAGGGGCATCCGCATACCTCGCTGATCTCCGCTGTGCTCAGGCATGGATTCGAAAGAGCGTATCCCAGGACCACCTCCGGTGTAACACGGATACCCGACCTTCTCGGTCTGCTGGATCGAGGTTGCGGTGCAACGCTGCCAGTCTCTCTGAGGCAGCGCACTGTGACGGATATAGTCTTATGCGTAGGACGTCGACCGGATGGAAGATGCTGGGCATACTGCCTCACAGCCCTCTCTGGCATTCCGATGACACTTGCCATACATAATTGACCATCTCGCAATACTGCTTGGACGTGTAGCATGCCATCAGAAGATCTGCAATGAAATGCTTATCCTCCTCCTGCACAGGTTGCCTTTTATCCCCAGCAAGATCATACGTCACTATCGTATTTGCATACTCTCGTGCGTCGTTCACCGCTGTTCCACTGAATGGGGCATAGCTGAGCATCTAGCTTTTGCTAATGTCTAATTGGTCATTCTTGCACGTTCTTCTGTTTCTTTGTGTCGATTCTTCGTAATTCGACGATGCTCTACAATTTCGTAATTGACCTTTTGCATCTATCTTGCTTCGTTGCCGAGTTAGATCTGCTAAATTCCACACTTCACCACTGGGGGCACCTGCAAGCACTTTTAATCGATCAGGCATGTCCATTTTACTGGAGACAGACCTAACGTTTATAGTCGAGGACCGTTCCTTTAGCCATGATGAGTGGATATCGACTTTCCTATGGACCCTGTATATTTATTATATTATATTTAAATACACAGCGTGTCCCACTCGCTACCGAACCCAGCATTTCTTTAATAATATCAATGAAGATATTGCAACAAAATTTTAAGTGGATTTATCTCATTTCGTGAGAAATGTAATGACATCACAACATGATCTGGAAGTTACCACCATTTGCATCCAGACAGCATTGAACCTGGCACGCCATATTGTGGAAAGTCCTTGACAGTACATCCACCATCACAGCCTGAATTTCTTCAGTGATGTTTGCTTTCAAGGCATCTATGGTTTGCGGTTTCTTTTGGTAAACTCCACCTTTTAGATATCCTCATAAAAAGGAATCAGGAGGCGTCGGATCAGGCGAGCACAGTGGCCATAGACCCTTCGAGATGACGTGGTCGCCGAAAAAGGACTGAATTTCGGTCATACTGGTGTGTGATGTCGCTCCATCATGCTGGTAATATCCAATGGAGAGTTCTTCGTCATCCAATCGATTTACAAAGGTGTTGAAGATTTCCATATATGCAGCTGTTGTGATGGTTGTATCAAAGAAGATGGGACCAATTATGCAGCGCCAAGTCATCCCACACCAAACACCAATATTCTGTGAATGAAGGGATTCTTCATGTATAGCGTTGGGATTTTCACTGGCCCAAATACGGGAATTTTGAGAATTGACGTATCCGGACAAGTGAAACAACGCCTCGTGCGAGAACCACGTGTGGTCCAGAATGCCCGGATTTTCCTGAAGAAATGTCTGAAACCATCGACAGTATGTCACTCGTTTCACGTGGTCAGGGTCTTTCAGTTTGTGGACCACAGAGATACGGTACGCATGAAGCTTCACTTTTGTCACAGCACATTGACAAATGATTTTGGACAACCCTGTTCCCTGTGACAGTTGACGAAGTGACTTCCTCGGAGACGCAAGTAGTCGGCCCTTTACATTATGGATCGTTTCCTTGAACATATGTGGATGACCTTCTGCATGGTTGTCTAATAAATTCCCTTGATTTCCAATTTCTTCGACAATGCCCAAATGGTGGCCTTACTCGGCAGATGTCTGCCTGCAAACCTCTCCAGGAATCGCTGTTGACAAGACTTTATCAATTCTGTTTTCCAATAAGTGCAAACAATAAACACTCTCTCCTCCAGAGTATACCGATATATTTTCACACATACGCGAGTACTCATTATCAACTACCGTATTGCGTAGACACACTCAGGGAAATGACATAACAAAGCAGCAGAGAGGCACGTCTGGCTGGCTGGTGGACCGCTCCTCAGTGGCGCCACACTTAAGAATATGTCTGCCACTAAGGAGCACTCTGAATGGCTGGCAGACAGCACTGGGGTCAATGCTGTGCAAATGGTGGCCACTTCCAGCACATGTTGTGATGTCATCACATTTCGCACGAAATGAGGTAAGTACACTTCAAATTTCATTGCAATATCTTTATTGGTGTTAATATTATATATATATATATATATTATTGATTATGAAAAAGCCTTTGATTCGGTGAAACCATCAGCAGTTGTAATGGCTCTAAAATCCTGCGGTATTGAAGATGCGTACATTAATGTTATTAATAACATCTATGAAAATGCAAGTGCAAAGATTCGGCTGTTTGAAAATACAACACACACAAAAATTGGAAAGGGAGTGAGACAAGGTGACACCATATCTCCGAAGCTCTTTAATGCCACATTGGAAAATGTCTTTCAATCGCTGAACTGGGAAAACAAAGGGATAAAGATTAATGGAGATTATCTAATCCACCTTCGTTTTGCTGATGACATAGTCATTTTTGCAACTACCCCATCAAAGCTGCAGAGTATGATCCAGGAGCTTGCTGACAAGAGTAAGGAAGTGGGATTAAAAATGAACTTTCAGAAGACAAAAGTGATGTTCAATGCTTTTACAAGAAATGAAGATTTATCGATTGATGGAGAAAAGCTGGAGATAAGAGACATGTACGCTTATCTTGGACAGCAGATATCAAGTGAGGGTCACATTGGTGAAGAAATTAATCGAAGTACAAAACTTGCCTGGAGAGCTTTTGGAAGAAACAGCATAATTTTCAAGAGCAATATGCCATTATGTCTTAAAAGAAAAGTGTTTGATCAATGCATCCTTCCAGTGCTTACGTATGGTGCAGAGACGTGGACCTTAACTAAAAGAGACATACAAAGGCTGCAGACAACTCAAAGCAGCATGGAGAGGTGTATGCTTGGTGTAACCAGGAGAGATAAGAAGAGGAACTCATGGATCCGAAAAATGACAAGAGTGGAAGACATCATGATCAGAGTTAAATCCCTGAAATGGCAATGGGCTGGACATACTGCCAGAAGAACAGACCATCGATGGACAGCCGAAATTTTAGATTGGATTCCAAGGGACAGGAAAAGACCCAGAAGAAGACCACATGGAAAATGGGTGGATGATCGGAAGTATGCAGGAGTGACATGGAGGAGAATGGCACAAGACAGACCGTTGTGGAGGAAACTTGGGGAGACCTTCGTCCAGCAGTGGATTGATAATGGTTGATGATGATGATGATATGCAATGTATAATATATATTTATACACTGCAACACACACACACTAATTGGCATCTGCGCAATTTAACAACTTGCATCTCTTTTCATACAAAATGTTTTTTCCAATATGTTAGAAATACTTGAAAAACAGCATTTTTGAAGTTGAATTTTGCACTCCAGATTATTTAAGTATACTATGGAGATCAATTTGGCTCTGGGAGCTGAAATCCTGCTACCATGACATCTTATAATGATTTACATTTAATATTAAAATTATCTTGTTGGATTCATTGAAGGTACACTCAAGAAGATCCTAGAAATGCCTTTTCATACAGAGAGCAATACACAGCATTTATTTTTTGTTGTTGTTGTTTTGAAACAGTTTCCATGGGCAGTTACACACTTTTGCCAATGCCCATAAAGCTGTTTGAAGCATTCCTGGAATCAATTATTTGAAATCTCTTCCATATGTTACTGTTGATGTTCTTAGCACTCACAAATCGTCATTTTTGAGCAGATTTCAACTGCAGAAACAAAACAAAAATTGGGTGGTGCCAGCTTAAGAGAACATGGAGGATGGATGCTTCAATGGTGCTACATTGTGCTTTGCAAGGTACTGTTTGACCATCAGAGATTGATATGCAGATGAACTGAAGAAGAAACCAACTCTCTGTTGTCCATTTTACAGGAAACTTCCTTCAGATTGCATCCCTGAGGCAACAAAGGATATCAATGTACATTTATTTATTTGGAGTAGTCCCTTTTGGAATAAATTTGTAATGGACAAGGACCTGAGAGTTAAAGAAAACTTCTAGCATTATTTTCCCTTTACCTCTGTCCGAAAAGAATTTCTGTTTTTGTGGTGGTGATTTTTATTTCCATTCACAAAATTTACATTTCATCTGTGGATCAAACAAAAAACACCTTGTCTCATCTTCTCCAATCACAGAAGATGAGACAAGGTGTGTGTGGGTGTTTTTTGTATGATATTAGGTTTCTAGGATCATGATCTGGATTAGGTAACAGTAAGGCTTCCAATCCAAGCAAGGGTCATTCGCATTTCTTGTTGCTCAGGAGTCAGCATTTTTGGAACCAAGTGTTGACCAGAGTTGTATAAAAATAAAATGTATCTGCGTACACAATCATTGAAACAGAAAACTTCCTGCAAACCCGCGAATCACAATAACAATAGAATAAGATAATTTAAAAAATAATAATAAAACAATAAATAATTATTAGAATGTTACAGGTTCCAGTGAGGACAAAATAAGTACATTACAACTGAACGTGCAGCAATGTGTGTGAAATGGACCTTTAGGACAAAATATTAAAAATATTGAACTATGAACCTCATAAAAACAATATACTAATTAAAGAAAGTTTTTATATCTAGAAAAACCGTTCCATTAATGAACCTTCAAAAATGATAAATAGTGTCTTCAACAACTTAATTCAAAAAATTGATCTGTTTCTTTGTCGGAAACCTTTTTAGTAGACTTACAAAATACATAAGGAAAAGATTTTAATTTAATAACTGACAACTTCAAGAGGAACCTGGCAATAAAATTTAAATTCTTTCTGTGTAAACAAAGCTTTTGATTGAGTTCCTACAGATTGAGAACAGGGCTTGATAAAATCTAGAAGCCAGAAATGTCTGTAAAAACAAAAGAACTCAGAAGATGTGAAAAATAATTGGAAGTTTTTCAAAAGAAAATAGAATTAAATACATTAATCTGAGTAATGTTTTAATTGCTGTAAATAACATTAATTTTTTTTTAATCTCATGCAAAAACCATCTGCAAAATCTGCTAATAATTTGGAAACTATCCACGTATGGCGTACGCCTGTACGTCTACATTCTGCAACTCTGGGGTTGACAAACATAAAGCATGTTAAAACCTTTGTGGAGAATTCTGTGAACACTTCCAAGTAATATTTCTACCTCTGATGCTATATATTCTTTACAGTTTTTCTTTGGTCATGTCGGACAATGTAGTGAAGTGTTCAATCTTTTCAGCAGCTGAAGTTGTACACAGGTGCCTACTTCACAGATCATCTTCGACACTCATATGACCGTAATGAAAATGCTTATTCTAGACATAAACTTACGATTTCTTTGTTGTCATTGCACTGTAATGTTTGCTGAAGCATGGCTAATGTCTCCGATGGTATTTTTAAAACAAAACACAAAATGTGATGTTTGTGCACTGCTCAGTGTTCAGCATTTTCAATTGCAACTTTACTAACTGCATGATAAACAAAAAAACTAATGGTGCTCCACTCAGACAGGAAACGGGATGATGTCACCAGACAACATCATGAGTACTTCCAACCTCTGAAACTGAAAATTCCTCACACATTCTCACAGTGTGTGTATGTGTGGGGGGAGGGGCATTCTGGGATCTTTTTGAACTTAACTTGAATAACTAAATAAAGTTGATGTCAATACAACTGATAAAATGATGAAATAACCTTGCATGTACGATGATTTGTGAAATGGAAAGGCACTTTTAATTAATTAATATTTAGTATAATTTTCAGAAACAACATGTGATTGAGGATTTTCAAATTCTTACAAACCTTAAAATCCCAGATTTTCAGGTTCAGAACATGACAAACCTTGGATTTCCAAGTTATTCCAAGTTAAACAAGTTAGTAAAATCATGCAATGCATTGATTATGATACACTTTCCAACATACCGAAAATCCTTACTCAAGTTATGAGGATAATGGCTGTAGAACAAATCTCGCTCCTGTGTCCTGACCTTTGATCCCATTTTGATTATATTTAACAGAACTGGTTCAGTATACCTCCGGAACAACATACTAAAGTGTTGTTGCAATAGAAACATTTTTATGTAAGTTATAACGCATAAGGGCGATGGAATGGATCCCGATCTTATGTCCTGACCTTTGACCCCATTATGTCCATTTTCAATAGGGTTCGTCCCCAGGTATCCCCTACCAAATACTGAAATTTCAACAAAATCGAACCATTTTCACGCGAGTTATCGTGCGGACCGAAGGACGGACAAATCTGGAACATATACGCTTCTTCAACCTACGGTTGGAAAGCGTAAACAAGGCCTACAAGAGTCATTGACACAAATTTGTTAGCAATGCAACAATAACCTGGTTAGTGGGAACGCAGGAACACTGAAAAGTCTTTCACCAAAGATGGAAAAAGGAAGACGTACAAAATTGAAACTGACAAACAAGCAACTCAATGTATGAAGGAAAAGTTCACTGCTAAGGAATCTTTCTGTGCAGCGTGGGTTTTTTTTACCAGTCTTTGAAATCTATTATTAACACAGTACAATAAAATCTGCTTAGGTGTATACTAAAAGAAATAATTTGTTAACAAAGAAAAAAAAAGGTTAACATATAACATTAATACTATGTTAATATTGACTTTGCTGTAAACAAGTTTTCTTCATATTTTGAAATCTAGTTTTATGTTATGATGTTATACAGTTTAAGGTGACTGAAAAAATGATGTAGCAAAAATACTAAAATGGGGGGAAAAAGTTGTAGCAAAATGCTAAAGAAACTTATCCACTTCTGTCGCTCAGAAAATCATAACATCAAGTGAATTGTTCACACCAACAATGCTTTGGACATCATGGGGAAATTAATATTTATGGCCTTGGGGGAATGCCATAGATGTCGCAGCACTGGTTTAAATTTGAACTTTGAATGGGGAAAGGGGTCTAATCCCTCGAGCCTCTATAATCTTACCCAGCCCCACCCTTTATGGAGTACTCACGGATTTACAATGTATGGAGGAGGGGGGGGTTGAACCAATAGGTGCTGTAGGAACATACCTTAAGGATTAAGAAAATAGAAAATAACAGCGGAGTGCAAGTCACTGCCAGAATTTCGGAAAGTTTTCACGCAAATACAAAAGCAGCAGCAGAAACTTCCAACAGTTTATATTAGTGCGCCGTTTTGCGATGGATACTAATTTTTCTCTTGCATTTTAGATTAACTCATCACATTTTGTAAAAATAGTGACTATATCTTAACCTCTGTGATGTTACATATACAAGTTCACATCTTCATGACTAAAAATCAGTCAATGAAACAGTTCTTAATCCTTTAAATGGCAATACCAGGCTTTACAAAAACTACAGCAGAACAATTAATTACTTTAAAGTCCTTCTTTCATCTCAGCAGTACTGACCATAAGCCTGTCACTTATAATAAGCACTCCCTTCCAGTTCTTTATTCTCTGCTCCAGAGAATAAAGGACTGGAAGGGCTGATGGGGAAGGGGTTCCTCTGACATGGACATAATTTCACTGGGTAGAAACAGATGATTGAAACATCTCTCTCCTTTCTTAGGTTTGTCGCTAATGCTATAGCCATTACAGCAGTGCCAATCATCCCCCTAAGTGACCACTTTAAATAACAAAGCTACAGGGCAAGCAATACTTTCTCATGCGCAGGTTCACTAATTCCACCTGCATTCAGCCCACTTCTAAGACAGAAAATGCATTTGTTCGAGTTGATTTAAACTAATTTTGCTAATACTGAGTTAATTTGTTCCAGCTGGGTAAAGAATTAAAACTGTTTCTTACTTTTCCTGTTACATTCTGCTTAACTTCTTCTCTTCAGAAAGTATGAATTTGCACATACTTCTAAAAATTTGAAGGTTCAAAAGAAGTTTCAAAATCTGCAATTTTTACTGTAATTGACAATTTAAATCTGCTAAAAGAGGGATGATGTTGCCATGCTTTGAAATGTAAATTCAATATCAAAACCTACTTTCCACCAATTTCCATATTTGCAGGTCTTTCAGCATGCTTGCTATTAGATATGTCAGCGCCTCTCACATTTCATATTAAATTTCTGTATTTTCTAGCAAAATATTTACGCAGGGTGAAAAATCAAATTCAAAGACTCATGATCAATTTGCTGACCTAACGTGTTTTGTACACATTTGTTCACATTTGTTCTGTTGGCTGAAGAAAACATGATCAGCAAATTAAATTTGGCCAAGTTTCTTGTCAGAAGAAAAACCCCATTTCAAGTTTGTATCTAGAAGTTGCTATAAAAGAACTTTTTCTTTATTGTGTTATGAACACAAAACAAATGATCATGCTTTTATTTTACTTCTGTTTTTCTTACACCTCATTCCTCATATTCAGGGGTCAAAAAATTTGCTAGTCGTATATCAGTTTTGAAGTCTGAAATAGAGCAAAAGATTTTTTATTAGCCCAAGAATACTGTTTAAAAGTTTGTTTTCACAAAGCTGTTGCACTTAAGCTGGTGTATTTTCTCAGATATTTTACATGCTCTTTTTTATTTTATATATAAGTTATACATATAGCTGTTGAATTTTACACATTTTGATGTAGAACATTTCTATTTCAGGAACTACATCAGCTGTGGTGTGGAGTAAGAAGGTGGAGAAGGGGGAGGAATGGGAGTCAGGAGGAAAAAGATATTGATTAAGGTCATCTGTTTCTGGTGTTGGTGAACTGCAGGAGTGCAAAAAAAGAAAAAGAAACCAGTCCCTGAGGATAGATATGGATAGGCTCTGTGTCATCTCTAACATCTGTCATCTCTACAAGTCATGTGTCATCCGTGGGCTCTATTGGGTGGGCATACAAAGAGTGTTTTGTTTGTCTATCATAGTTTATATAATCAATATTTTCTAAATATGAGCTTTACTTTATCAAAATTTGCTTGGAACACACCAAAGTAAGTTGGGAATAGTGAATTCTCATTCCAGTTAGTCCTGGACAAAATCTGAGAAAGATAATTTCAACCCCTGATATCAAAAGATCCATAATTCATTTTTAAATGAGAAAATGATAACAGTAACAATGTTACCATAAATTTAAAACTTCATGTTAAAAGCAAAGTCTTACCTTGAATTTTGCAGCCAAAAGCTGGCTCGTATTTGGTCGACTCTCATGATATGAACCAATAATGTCATCACTGATGACATTTTCACTGAACAAAACAGAAGGTGCTACAAAAGAGTAACCCTGCAAAGAAGGGAAAGTTAAAAAATAAAATTATTTTGGTAATAAAGATATCAACTCCATTAACCAGTGTATACATACAAATGAATCACAAATTTATTTGAACATTTTAATATAAATCATACATTTGGTGACCCCATTGGTTTAATTAAATTGAAGCTAAGATTTCATGCTGTTAGAGCACCAGAAATCCACCCAAATGACAACCAGTTTACCCTGGAAGGAACAGTGTTTTGGAAACAGGACATGTGAATAAAGTAAGAAATTTAAATAAAAAAGAGAGAACTTCAGAAGATGCACTGGATGAGAAATGTGCTCACTCATATCCCAAAGCAATCAGCTGGACAAGAAAACAGAGAAATAGTAATGCTCCATTTATTTAATCTCTTCACTGCTGACTTTATTTGAAATCCTCTGAAAGTTAAGTAACCTAGGAATTTAATCCTTACAAGACCACAGCAAAATCTTGATTTCCTGAAAACAATTATCTTCAGTGATGAAGCAAATGTTACAACTTATCTCAAGTTGTAAACAAGAACAATTAACACACCTGAAGTATCAAAAGTCATCCAAAGGAAACACAAATTGAAAGGGACTGATCTGGCCATAAGTGTGATGTGTTACAGCAGAGAAATCAACCTATTTGCTCTAAATATGCTGTTTGTAGTCTCCTTTCAAATATTTTGAAGACTTGACTTTTCCTTAAGACATGACTTCCTAATAATATATCTAATTTTTTTGGCATGAACTTAAGAGTTAATCTCAATAAAGACAGTCCCAATTTTCTGTCAGAATAAATTTTCAATGCTAAAAGTAACTTTCATCAGGAAAATGGGCTGTTAATTCCAATTCATTTATTTATTATTAACTATATGTCAACAAAATAGTTTCCATATCATCTACTGTTTCGCACGTTATTAGAAATTCGAGCACGGGAAAAACGTCCATATAATAAGAAAATTTTTATTTCAACTTGTCACTAATATTCCTTTTTTTCTTTTGATGTTCTTTATAATAGTTTAGAATTTTATTATGAAGATTACAAATTTATATGAAAAAATGTTTTTATATGTGCAGTCAAATGCATCATAAGTTGTCAAAGTCCTCCAATACGTAGAGACAATATGTATTAAAAGATTAATATTATTCCAGTTTTTTAAGTCATGATTTACGAAATTAATACAATAGAAAAGAACTTTCGAACCTTTTGATTATGATGCGTTGAATCAGTAATAAGCCATCTTGTTATCGAAGAAGGCATGATTTTCCTTTCCTGTGGTATCAGCTTCCAAGTTGAACTTCGATCTTATAATTTCTTATTATAGATGATGGTTGCATGTTTTATTTTCCGTGGCTTGATATCCCAAACTAGTTTCAATTCCTTCTTTTTGGAATCATCTTCAGTGGGTATTATGATCTTCTCATACATGTTGTGTTTCGGCCACTTACATCGATTCTACTGGTAGCGTCCGACTTTTCACGGCAGTTGTACTCTTGCGCATGCTATTTTTGGTATTAATGCACGTTCTTAGTCGTGTTTTGATATAACCGGATGACATGAATTCCGACTCCAAATTAATTGGTGTTGCCATTCGTTTGTTGAAAATAATTAATAAGGTCTTTTATTATATTTTTTATCGTTAATTTCTTTTTCGATAAAATATTTCCAAGCGTACGGTAGATTCATTGGATCATTATTATTACAATTTATTTCTTTAGTTTTTTCAATCATTATCGCTTCTGAGGTTAATATTTGGTTTTTAGTTTTATGTGAGGTTATTAATTTTGCATCATACCAAACAGGATAAGCTTCATTTTCAATACAATGATTTATTAATGATGTTTTGTTTTCTTTTTTATTCCAGTTCGATATATGTTCTTTTAATCTGGTCTTAAATCTTCTTTTTGTACTTCCTATGTATACTTTATTTCTTTCATTTCTTTCTATTTCTGTATAATATTTTGTTGGTATAGAATATACTCCGGCTTTATCAAGCATTGATCTTCTTTCATTTCCATTAGTTAATATAGTTTCGTTATCTATGACGGTTTCTGCCAATATCATTTTTTCTTTAATGCATTCCTTCTTTAAGATATCTGTTATTGGAGGAATGTAGGGAATTTTACCAGCAAATTTTATTTCATTTTTTTGTTTATTTTTATTTTCATTTAAAGATTTCTTTATATTTTCAAGTATATCATCTATGATCTTTTTCTTGTATCCAAATTTCATAGCAGTTCTTTTTATCCAGTTAATCTCAATCTTTTCTTTGTGTTTATTACAGGAATGGGTTAATGCTCTTCTTATGTAAAATTGAAGTGCTGCTCTTTTATATTTCCAAGGATGATTTGAATCAATCGGAATTATCGTTGGAGTATAAGTTGGTTTTCGATATACTTCGTATTCAATCATATTATTTCGCCTGAATAAAGAAATGTCTAAATAGTTTAGTTGTCTCTTAACTTCGAGCCACGGAAAATAAAACATGCAACCATCATCTATAATAAGAAATTATAAGATCGAAGTTCAACTTGGAAGCTGATTCCACAGGAAAGGAAAATCATGCCTTCTTCGATAACAAGATGGCTTATTACTGATTCAACGCATCATAATCAAAAGGTTCGAAAGTTCTTTTCTATTGTATTAATTTCGTAAATCATGACTTAAAAAACTGGAATAATATTAATCTTTTAATACATATTGTCTCTACGTATTGGAGGACTTTGACAACTTATGATGCATTTGACTGCACATATAAAAACATTTTTTCATATAAATTTGTAATCTTCATAATAAAATTCTAAACTATTATAAAGAACATCAAAAAGAAAAAAAGGAATATTAGTGACAAGTTGAAATAAAAATTTTCTTATTATATGGACGTTTTTCCCGTGCTCGAATTTCTAATAACGTGCAAAACAGTAGATGATATGGAAACTATTTTGTTGACATATAGTTAATAATTTCTGAAACCACGTAATGTTTTCGACAAATGTTGAATTAATATAATTTATGGAAACTGGAGATTTAAAAGGCTCATAATGTTGATTTTATTGGAGAGAATCTGAAATTCGTGGCTGAAATCATAATATATACGAACTAAACAAAATGAATATCACGAACTTTAAAAAGAATAGAATCCAGTTGAGCAAAGAAGTCGAACATTTAAACTTTTTGACAACTTGTAAAAACAATGGAATTACACCTAAATTTTTACAAATTAGAAATAAACCAATGAATTATAAAGATAAAACCATTTTACAAACTTGTGAAATTAAAAGATTAAGAGCCTCTATTAGAGAAAAACGAAAAGACATTGATAGATTGAGTAAGAAAAACTACAGATTATATAATCAATGCATGCAAGAGAAAGATAAAGAAGAAATAAAAATAGCATTAATTAAAATATTTGCTATTATAGAAAGACAACAATTTAAAGACAGAAGGAGACACTTTCATAAAATTGAAAATCTCATAAGAGAAAAGTATAATAACAAAGAAGGAAAAGAAAAACTACCAACATTAGAAGACAAACCACTGTTCATTAACAAATCTAATAATGAATTGACATATCTACAAGTTAAAGCACTCAATAGAGGAACGAGATATGCATATAAACAAGAAATTCCGAAAGCCGAGATAATAATCCCATATATAGAAGACGTCATCAAGAAACTACCAAATAAAAGACAAAACCCTACAAGATTTAAAATATTAAGAGCAATCAATAACAAAGAAAAAGAAGAACAAATACCAGCTATAAAATATGAGAGACAAGAGCTAATGAACCTCAAGAACAACCCAGCAATTAAATGCGTAAGCGCTGATAAAGCCAAACAAATTATTATATTAGACAAAGATGATTATGATATAAAAATGAAAACGGCTATAGAAAAATTGGATATCGAAGAAACTACACTTGACCCAACAGATACAATTCTAAGAAAAATGGCTTATATAAAAAACCATGGACATTTACCTGATAATATTAAAAACAAAGCCATTCCGCCCGTTGGAGCGTCTATTCCAAGCATATTCAGCAAAATCAAAACGCATAAAAAAGAAGAACCATTAAGACCAATAGTAAATAAAACAACGTCTCCAACAATTCTCCTTGAAAAAGAACTATTTAAACATTTAAAACAGTATTACTTTCAACATATTTATACAATTAACAACTCCATTGAAGTGATTAAAAAAGTTAAAGAACTAAAAACAACCGATTTTCTGATGATCAGTCTAGATATTGTTTCCCTATATCCAAATACACCTGTTTATGAAGCAATTCAATTGTTAAATCAGAAGTTAAAAGATGAAAAAAAAAAAAAAAAAAAAAAAAAACCCTGAAGCACAAAGAATTAGTATTATCCAGGCATTGAAACTAGTAGCTGATAATAACTACTTCACATATAATAAAAAAATATACCGACAAAAACAAGGTGCACCAATGGGATCACCAATTTCGGGACTTCTTGCTGAAATAATATTACAAGACATAGAAAATAAACTTTTGGATTCATTCAATCAAAAACAACTAATACTATACGTAAGATACGTTGACGATATCCTTATCTTCTGGAAGCAATCTGAAAAAGAACTTGAAACATTTGTAAACAAATACAATAGTTTTTATCCTACAATACAAGTTACTATGGAAAAAGAAGTTAAGAGACAACTAAACTATTTAGACATTTCTTTATTCAGGCGAAATAATATGATTGAATACGAAGTATATCGAAAACCAACTTATACTCCAACGATAATTCCGATTGATTCAAATCATCCTTGGAAATATAAAAGAGCAGCACTTCAATTTTACATAAGAAGAGCATTAACCCATTCCTGTAATAAACACAAAGAAAAGATTGAGATTAACTGGATAAAAAGAACTGCTATGAAATTTGGATACAAGAAAAAGATCATAGATTATATACTTGAAAATATAAAGAAATCTTTAAATGAAAATAAAAATAAACAAAAAAATGAAATAAAATTTGCTGGTAAAATTCCCTACATTCCTCCAATAACAGATATCTTAAAGAAGGAATGCATTAAAGAAAAAATGATATTGGCAGAAACCGTCATAGATAACGAAACTATATTAACTAATGGAAATGAAAGAAGATCAATGCTTGATAAAGCCGGAGTATATTCTATACCAACAAAATATTATACAGAAATAGAAAGAAATGAAAGAAATAAAGTATACATAGGAAGTACAAAAAGAAGATTTAAGACCAGATTAAAAGAACATATATCGAACTGGAATAAAAAAGAAAACAAAACATCATTAATAAATCATTGTATTGAAAATGAAGCTTATCCTGTTTGGTATGATGCAAAATTAATAACCTCACATAAAACTAAAAACCAAATATTAACCTCAGAAGCGATAATGATTGAAAAAACTAAAGAAATAAATTGTAATAATAATGATCCAATGAATCTACCGTACGCTTGGAAATATTTTATCGAAAAAGAAATTAACGATAAAAAATATAATAAAAGACCTTATTAATTATTTTCAACAAACGAATGGCAACACCAATTAATTTGGAGTCGGAATTCATGTCATCTGGTTATATCAAAACACGACTAAGAACGTGCATTAATACCAAAAATAGCATGCGCAAGAGTACAACTGCCGTGAAAAGTCGGACGCTACCAGTAGAATCGATGTAAGTGGCCGAAACACAACATGTATGAGAAGATCATAATACCCACTGAAGATGATTCCAAAAAGAAGGAATTGAAACTAGTTTGGGATATCGAGCCACGGAAAATAAAACATGCAACCATCATCTATAATAAGAAATTATAAGATCAAAGTTCAACTTGGAAGCTGATACCACAGGAAAGGAAAATCATGCCTTCTTCGATAACAAGATGGCTTATTACTGATTCAACGCATCATAATCAAAAAGTTCGAAAGTTCTTTTCTATTGTATTAATTTCGTAAATCATGACTTAAAAAACTGGAATAATATTAATCTTTTAATACATATTGTCTCTACGTATTGGAGGACTTTGACAACTTATGATGCATTTGACTGCACATATAAAAACATTTTTTCATATAAATTTGTAATCTTCATAATAAAATTCTAAACTATTATAAAGAACATCAAAAAGAAAAAAAGGAATATTAGTGACAAGTTGAAATAAAAATTTTTCTTATTATATGGACGTTTTTCCCGTGCTCGAATTTCTAATAACGTGCGAAACAGTAGATGATATGGAAACTATTTTGTTGACATATAGTTAATAATTTCTGAAACCACGTAATGTTTTCGACAAATGTTGAATTAATATCATTTATTTATTATTTAGCTTCAGTTTATAGAATAAATACATGAATTTGATTTACAAATTTGGTGGAGAACATCGGTTCGAAAGAAAAGTTTAACACAAATTATACTTTTTTTTTTTCATTATGTAGACGAATTCATTACTTAAAAGGTGACTTAATGAATTATCAAATGTACAAAAACTTAGTGTCAAAATCCTGCCTTACATGAAGAATAACATCACTCATATTCATGAAATGAGGGAACATTTTTCATAAAAGTAACACTTGCCATACATATATTTCAGTGTCTTTCTATAATGTAGACTCTACATCAGATGCTAGCCAGTATACACTATACTGACAAAAGTCACCGGACACCTAGAAGAGAAACACAACATAGCATTTATTGACATACATTTAGTACGGTGTCTGTCCACCTTGGCCTTAATGCATGCACTGACCCTTCGAGACATGCTTTTGACAAGGTTGGAACACAGCGATAGGTATGTGCTTCTATTCAGTACATAATGCTGCCGCTAACTGTTGCTTAGTAGTAGGCCTTGGTTCCAAACTTCTTATGCGGCGCTCTAATTCATCCCATAGGTGCTCTATGGGATTAAGATCAGGACTCTGTGCTGGCCAGTCTGCACACGAAACGAAATTATCATCAAACCACACCGTAACAGTCCTTGCTTTATGGCTTGGTGCATTATCCTGCTGGTACCAACAAGGCTCGGTTCCATAGTATTGCCACAGAGTTGGTAGAGCATAATTGTCCAGAATATTGAGGTAGACATGCTGGTTAACAGGTTTGTCCATGATAACCAATGGGCTGGGACCATACCACGAAAAACACCCCCACATGAGTACACTACTAGCTCCAAACTTGACCATAGGAACAGTACACTGTGGTAAATAGCGTTCCCCTGCTACCGCCATACCCACACATGGCCATCAGACTGATGGATCGTTTATCTGGATTCATCAGTCCATAGAACCCATTTCCATTGATCTACGGTCCACGGTAAATGTTCTTTACACCATGCTAAATGACGAGTAGCAATCCAAGTGGAGATGAAAGGCTTATCAGCAGCTGCACAACCACGGTAACCCATGGAATGAAGTTCTCTGCGAATGGTACGTGTACATACCGAGGTTCCAGTATTTTTACTCACCTGTACACAGGTCTTGTGCAGTACTCTGTCGATTAGCAATAACGACTCTCCTGAGGCTTTGACGTCCTCTATCACTGATTTTCTTTGGTCTTCCGGTAAGTTTTGCTGCTTCAGACATGCCACGTGTCTTCAACTTATTTAGTACATCCAAAACAGTTGACTAGGGTATGTTTAACCACCTCTTGGTTTCTCTTATGAACAACTCAGTAATATAACACCCAACAATCTTTCCTTTCTCAAAGTCAGTTCTCTCCCGCCGCGACATTTTCACTCAACCTCACAGTGCGATATGATTGCGGTCAGCTGCAGGCTTGTTTTTATACCATCAGCAGCTGTGCTGCGCATCTGAACAATGCAGCGGATCAGTTCATTTACTTTTGAAGGGGTGTCTCCGGTGACTTTTGTCAATATCGTGTGTATGTCTTTCTATAATCAGAGCTTGAAAAATATCTGAAAAGTTACATGCCCAGCTGGGCATGTGCAGAAATTGTGTACTTGCTCAGGTAGTAAAAGCTGAATGCCCAGGAAAACTTATTTTTTAAGATAAAAAAATGAGGATCCTGATTTGCTAAATTAAAAAATAAGATGAACTTTTTTTTAATATGTTTTGCATTTCCATTTTAAGAGTCTGAATTCAAAATTTTAAACACAGAAAAGCTTGAGAAATTTAGTGATTCTGCTATGTTCCTTTAGTTGAAGTCTTTGCTTTTTATCATTAAACACTGGATGCTAGTTTCATCAGAGACATGCATCTCATTGCTGACTGCAAAACAACATTTGCAGCAAAATTACATTTGGCTCCAATTTCTGGACCTACAGCATAATAAAATTAAAAAAGTGATATTCTTCTGTCCTTGGCACTCTGTAACAATAATACAACTTCCGGTGATTAGCAGTAAAATGAAATACAACGTGTGAAGACTGTCTTTTTTTCTTGTAGTAGGAAATTCTATTCCAAACTTTTTCGTTTTCAAATTTAGTTGCCCGGTCCCTGATAATGTAGACTCTACATCAGATGCTAGCCAATAATATAATGAAATGTGGGTTTAATAACATTTTCATTAGGCAACTGATCTCATGTTTATATTAGTACTCACATGAAATCTTGAAAAAACTAAAAGTAAGTCAGCAACAGAATTTTAATAAACTACTTAACATTCTATGCCATCTAATCTTGCTTTTGCTAACATAAACATAGTGGGGGTGTTATTCTACAGAATTCACAGTGTTTGATCTATTACTTGCAAGTCCAGATGTATTCTGCAAAAAAATTATTTCAGAAACACATACTTTTAGTTTTTAAAAACTTTGATTCAGATGTTTAGCATAATGCAAAAATATAAATGAAAGACTGTAAGATGTACGACTAATTTTCAGTCTTGATCACACATGAATCTTATCATATTTGAACTAAATGCATATGTTTTAATTTGTTACCATAAGGGATTTGAAAATAGAGTCTAAGCTGCAAGAACTGGGACTGAGAGATATTTCAATACTTTCATAGAAGTGAATGGTTATCCAATCCATAAAAAGTGTTTAAGTGAAATGATGTAAGCAAGCACAAATCTGTTATGTCTGGTAGCAATTAATCATGGTGAAAATTTGGAAATTTCTCTCAGACACAATACATTCAGCTAGACACTTCTCCTGTAATTCCCTAAATCTGGAAACCTAAAATGGCAAAAATAGAGTTGTGCATGTGCCCAAAATCTGGCAAACATTAATTCCTTTCATAAAAGATCAAAACTAAAGAACAGTCAAAAGACTTGAAATCTTCCATTTATATTTTAAAGCAAGGCTATAAACATGAATCAGAGAGCAAGGGTCGTGCTGCCCATCAAATTTTTTGTAATTTGAAAAAAAAAAAAAAAAAAAAAAATTTGGAGAAGAAAAGGTTTTGGCTTGGTGATTACCTTTTTTTTTTTTTAATGATATTGCCTTTCTTAATAATATATTTTGCTGTTTAATTGTAAGGAATATATAACTGATTGTTTTGTACTATTATAACACCATGTTTTTTTTATTTCCAATACAGAGTGGAAAAAAAAATTGGTGACTTCAAATCATATTTGGCAAAAAAAAAAAAAAAAAAAAAGGATTTGGCGAATGGGTTGGCGAAAAATTTTAAAAAGCCTGAGCAACTGCTGAAAAAGTATTAAGCAATTACTGGTGTAGCAATTGTAAAGTATTTACAATTACTGGTGTCAAGGACTGTATTTGGCCACAGCACCAAAACAACAAAATCACATATCAGTGCTAATAAATTTTAAGCACTTGTAGCTACTCTCCCTTTGTAAATGTCCTTATGTACGATACTTTTGAAGAACATACCCTTGTAAAACAGGTATGGTCTATCTATTAATGACCTAACCAAGCCACCATATTTATTATCACAAAATTGTATGACAGTACAGCACACTCATTTGGGAAGAATTACAATCAGTTTCATTAAATCCATTAATTTAATTGATATATATTAAAACACATGAATGTACATGGAATAGACATTTAAAAAAATCTTAAGTATGTGCTATTATGGCAATGTCAGGGCTAACTCAAAATGAATTAAGCACATTGATTTTTTTTTTTTAGTATGAGAGTATTTTATGAAAACACAAGCATATTTTGTGTGCACATTTCTGTGAAGACAAGTTTGATCCTCACTGTCCATGAAATCTGATCAGCATATCATATCTTTTTCTTTTTTCTAGCATCTGTAAACTATCTGGTATTTTTCAGTTTTTAATATTGTTTTTGATCGGCAAAATGGCTTTGTTATGTCTAAAATTGTGACATAAATAAACATAGAAAAACCGTTTCCCCAACCACCAAAGGTAAACATAGCAAGTCCTATATTCATTTTCCTTCTGATAAGAAGTATCATCAAGAACATCATTCTGGGTCCCTCATTAAAATGTAGTGTAATTTTTCAAGTGCAGTTGAACTTATATTATCTACAAATTTGGAGCCATATGCCACCATCTTGTGGATGTTTCCCCCTCTTTATTAGAAACATGAAATATCACTAAAAAGGTAAAAGGGAACACAAAATAGCAACACACAAATAACAATGAACAGATAACCTACTAGTGTGAAGTTCAAACACATAAGGAAAATGTGAAGAATAAAAACAGTCTAAAATAGTCATCTTCATAAATATGTGTATAAGTGCCAAAGATAATGATCATGATACTCTAGCAATATTTATTCAAAAGTTATTATTTTCCCTTTATTGAAGACAGAAAAGATTTTACTGCATCCTAAAGCCATGATTTTAGAAACTTTTTCTTTTCTTTCTTCATGAGGGGGAGAGAAAGGGGGCAGTGGCAAAAATAGATGCCAGACACTGCATTTTATTCAAATGGCATCACATTAATTAATGCTGAGGAGTTGTCACTTTTTAAAATAAAATTTAGATGAGCAATCCATAATAGAATTCATGGATGGTTGATTATACTTTTTATAGTAACTTACTCTTGCACTGAAAAACCTATGTAACGAACATAGACATACACCTTGGTACGATCTCTCAGCAGTTTGGGGCATTTTAGGTGTTCTTAAAAAAAGAGTTTTGTATTATTTCTAGGTTACCCACAGTTCAAAGAAATAATGCGAAATTCCCTTTCATGTTTCTCACAATATTAAGGTCTTATGTTTACTGGCCATAGGTAAAAATAAATTGTGTACATGATTGCAAATGTATAAGCAATCTAACAGAAAAGAAATGTCAGCATGGAAGGCCAACAGGAAGCAGTGGCAGCCATCTGAAGGCAGAGCGAACAGAGGCACTAGTTTTTGGCTAATCATCTGAGCTACACCTGGCTTTGAGTTCTGTATAAGGTGTGTGGAGCCTTGTCTAATAGCACAAGCTTTCTCCCCTCCATGGAACTAGTGGCTATATAACTTAGGGTTGAGTGATTGCTTATAACCCTCAGAATTACTCATAGTAGTTTCTAAATCCACAAATAAATAAGAACACTGGTGGCCTTTAGCAGAAGTTAAGCCCAAAGGTTTTAAAATGGATAGACATTACTCAGGTTAAAATAATTAAATTCTACTTTAACTTGAAGAGCTTTCAAATATTCTTCATATCTTCTGAATTATTTTGAATGATATCAACTGTATCAAAGCCTTTATTTACATAGAAAGTGTAATATCAAAAGCTTGGGACAATTCACCCCTCACAAAGAAAGGGGTGATTCGTTAGTTGTGGGACGCCACAGCCACTGCACACACTGTCTCTTGTGAAATTCTACTGATTCATGCAGGTGAAACATACAGTATAATACATAGAGATTCAGTATCTCTTTTTGAATTGCTATTACGCACGTTAAAATATTATGCATGTTCTGATCATTGAGAATAACATACAGTGCTGTGCAAAAGTATTGCATCACCTGCAAAATTCGTGAATTTTTAAGTTTAACTTTTTTAGCTAACTAATTTTCATAGTTATTTCATCATTCATACATCATTAGATACAAAATTTAATGGAGATTTCAAAAAATGTCTTAGTTTTTCCTGTTGCTACTTCTTTTCTTAAATATGACAAATATGGGGTTCGACAAACACATTGAAATTCACATTAGCTGTGTATTAGTTGTTACGGCCAATCTTAGACATTCGTTTACCTGATTGAATGCTACCTAATAATATCCTACTCCAGCCTTTATAGGGGTTGACACAGAACTACGAGAGCATTGTAGTGGTAATTTTTTGTTGTAATTAGGGTACAATTTGTGTACATTCTCAATAAATGATTAAACCTGTGGAATTGTCCACAGCGGACAGAGTAAAAATAGTTGTTATGCATGAAGAGAGATATTGTTCACGGCAAATCGCTGAAAGAAGGGGCTATCATCAATATACAGTTATTAGGCTACTGAAGAAAGTTAATGACACTGGTGCTATTAAAATATGTGTCACAGTGGAAGGCCCAGATCCACTACAACCAGGCAGGACAGAGTGCTCAGAAAGCTAAGCTTGGCAGACAGCAGGCCTAATTCACCTGAATTGCTTCAAAGATGGTCTGAAGTGACTGACGTTACTGTCAATACATCTACTGTTAGGAGGAGGCTGCTTCACTATGAATTACGTGGCTGCAAAGGAAGGTACAAATCACTGTTAACTGCAAATCAAAGACAGCGCAGCCTTCAGTGGGCAAAACAGCATGGCTCATGGATAGCTAAGCAATGGGAAAATGTTCTTTTCAGTGATGAACCAGAATTTTGCCTTAATGGGACTCAGAGTAGTGCCTCTGTAAGGAGATTCAAGCATGAAGAATTCCATCCAAGTTGCTTAGTGACTACTGTTAAGCATCCGGTGAAGGTCATGGACTTGGAGCTGCATGTGTGCACATGGTATTAGGAACCTCCATATTGTCGATGGTATGGTAATTGCCCAGAAATATATCTGGATATTAGAAAACAAGATGCTACCATCATCTAGAAGACTTTATGATGGCAATTTTAATTTTCAAGATGACAATGCTCCCTGTCATTGAGCTAAAGTAGTGAAAAAGTGGTTTCAGGGGGGAAATGTTCAGTATCTTGATTGGCCACTACAGTCACCTGATTGAAAATTTGTGGTTCAAAGTACTGTATCAACTATAAAAAAAGCAGCCAACAACCAAAATTCAATTCACTGAAGATGTAATTCAAATTTGGAATCATATTGTTCAACCCAATCTTTTAGAAAACCATGTTCACAGTATGCCATCAAGATGCATAGCTGTGATTAAAGCTAAAGGCTGGGCAACAAAATAAATATTAGGAACATTTTATAATTGTTTCATTGTATTTCTGTATTTCAATGTTATTTCATTCCTTATGAATTACAAAAACAATTTATTGCTGTAAATGTAAGTATTAGATAAATGATCTTTTTCACAATAATTTCAACTTAGTCATGATGTTTGTAATGTGTCTTAAGAACAGAAGTAGCTGCAGGGAAAACTAAGACATTTTTGAAATCTCCATTAAATTTCACATCTAGTGACATATAAATGATGAAATAACTATGAAAATTAGTTAGTTAAAAAAAAAAAAGAGCTAAACTTAACAATTTTTAGTTTTTGCAGGTGATGCAATATTTTTTCACACCACTGTATGTATTGCCACTATCTGGCCATAACTGGGAGGTTCTAAATATGCATTTGGCATGTTCTTTCTTTCTTTATTTTTTTTTATCAATGTCTATGTCTACTTATGAGAGACAATGCAAAAGAAAGGGATGGTGGGGATGAGCACTGTAATGAATGCTGTTCCACAGGGACTGTAAACAGTGGCCGAAATTGGGAGGTGTTTATGTGTGTAACAGATACACGCTTGAATGGAAATCGGCAGATGGGTGTTCGATTCCGCCTCGAGGGCAATGAAATTTTTCAAGTTTTCAGATGTGACTTATGTTACATGATCAACAGGGCAATTCAGTGATGCCTGATTGCTCAGTTAAAATTTTGTCCACATTTGAGTTTTACTACAGTTAAGTTAGAATAGCAAAACTATTGCAGTTGCAAATAACATAGGCATTCCAAAGTAATTTGCATCAGTAAAAGTGTAAGACAATGAATGCACTTGGATATATCATAAAAAAAAACATTTGTTGGAAAAAAATATCTACATATGTATGAACAATGTAGATGTTTTCACCAAGCACAGATCTTGGGTGTTAAATTTCAAGTTTAGCTTGGGAAATGGCAGTATGGTTAACTGTCTTCGAATGGACCATTTATAAACATATGCACACACAAGACAAGAAGCATTTAACAATTTATAATTTCACTGCATCACTTTCTTTCTTTATTTATTATTTTGTGGACGTATGTATAAGATGTCATTAGATGACATAGACTTCACTCACCTTGAAAATTGTTTCAGCATTAGTAGGAACTACAGCAGGGGAATAAGCAGGAATCATGGATGTGAATTCATCTGAAAAATTACTGACATCCAATTCACTGGCAATTTCAGGAATAATAGGAGCTGCTATTTTCTTTTGAGCAAGATCATCCCAATTTAAATGCTTGAAAAGAAAAAAAAACACTATAGTTCTGAAATATTTAACCATAAAAATTAATACATATACTCAAAGAAAACACAGTATTATTATTACATTGATGAGCTATTACATTATGACCACCTACCTAATAAGCTGTAGGAACCCCTTTAGCCCGCAAAACAGTGGCCACTCGGTGAGCCATAGATTCGATGAGGTGGTGATAGGTAACCTAGGGTACCTGGTACCATAATGTCAACAGCAGGTCCTCCAGTTCCTGTACATTTTGGTGTGGTGGTGATTTAGCGCAAACCCGCTTTTGCAAGGTGAGCCACAAATCTTCGATTGGGTTCATGTCAGGTGAATTTGGAGGCCAGGCCATTAGCAGAAACTCACCACCATGCTCCTCAAACCACTCCTTGACGACTCTGGCAGTGTGGCATGGCACATTATCCTGTTGGTAATGACCATCACTAGCAGGGAACATAGTTGCCATGAATGGGTGAACTTGGTCCACACTGACATTCAGATAGCTGACAACTGTCAGGATTGTACTATTGGGATAATGGCATGGTTCGTACTCTTCCAAGCAAAATAAATTCAAGCACTTTTCAAGGACTTTTTAAACCCGAATCATCATATGCGGTCAGTAGGTAGGCATTTTAGTAAGTTCAGACCATTAATCTTAGCTGTGGCTGGCACACCTTCAATGACATGCCATTATGCCTTCCCCTTACAAAACGGTTCATTTATTTTATTAACTTTGCTTTGCCCCTCTGTTTTAGTAATTTTTGAAATAATTTTACCTTGCAAAAAATTTTGAAAGGATACACTATTTTAATATTCGTTTGCTGGTATAACACTTATTGTTTGTTTTAACCTTTTATTTTTGATGCATGACTTTGATTCTTTGATTGATGTTTTTGATGCAGTGAGGGAGAAGAAAGGGTCCATGCATGAAGCACAAGCAATTCCTGGAAGTTCCACCCTCCAGCAAGAATGCGTCCCTAACCCCGGTAAACAGAAGCCCATCACAATTTGTGAATACATCATTCCACTTATTTTACTCACATGGCTGATGCTTTGCTCTGTAGTGATAACATAGCCAAGGTACCAGCTGTCCACACACTCCCCTGGGTTGAACGCAAGTTCTGCGCTATTTGATCAGCTTGGGGTTTTTATTGGAACTAGGCCTACACAGAAATCTCTTATACAACTTTTTAGCACAAACAATTACTTTACACATGCTCTTTCATATCATTACTTAACAAACAATTTTTTTTTTCAAGTACTGTTTACAGAGCCTTAAACTTTTTCAAGTACTTTCAAAGACTTGAAAATGAACTTTTTATTCAAGGACTTTTCAAGGAGTGTATGAACCATGAATGGGGTCTAAAGTGTCCCAAGAAATCATCGCCAACAGCATAACACCACCAGCCTGTTTTCGCCCAACAGTGCATTCAGATGCCATGGTCTCCATTGGTAATTGGCCTATCCACGCTCGGCTGCCTATGCCATGCACCAGGAATCTTAATTCATCGTATGAGGCCACTTTCTTCCAATCATCCACAGTCCAATCTCGATGATCTTGGCCCCATTTCATTCATGCACTGTTGGCGACGATGTGCAGCAAGCATGGGGACCCGGCTGGGGGACACTATGCAGGAGGCTGTGACACATTGCTGCAATGATCACCACTGCAAGTCATTTGTTGCACTGTGGCCCTGCTGTTGCTGTGAACACAGCGCGACAGTCTCCGCATCTCTCTGGCATCAATTAGCTGCAGATGACGGTTCCTCGTTTAGCCATCTGTGCACCACTTTTTATACGTACTCGCTACAGCGGCACGTGAGCAACCCACAAGCCGTGCCGTTTCCGAGATCGTAGTTCTGAGGAGCTGTGCCATCACAATTTGCCCTTTACCAAATTCCGATAAATTGGCAGCCTTTCCCATTCTGACTCCGAACACTCAACAAACCGAAAGCTGGTTCTCGGGTTGTATATATATACTGCTCTGTTAATTTCACCTGCACTGCCGTTCGGTCTCAAGGCGTGCTCATTTCTCTAGGCTGGGGGTGGTCATAATGGAATGGCTCATTGGCGTGTAACAATACAAGAGTGATTATCACCAACTCAATGATAAATGTAACAAGTTATGCATATCTCATCCCCACAGAGTGAGTTTTTTGACTTGTTTAACATCACCGTCAAAATTTTTAGCATATTAAAACAAACCATGTAGTTTAAGGTAAGGTGATGCTTCCATACTAGAACTAATTCATTACACAAGTAAATTATTTTAATGAAATTAAGTCATTTTAAATAACGATATATCTCGAAGAACTGAAAAACATTGGAGTACAAGAAGTTCATATTATAAATAAATAGTTAAAAAACGTTTACAAAATAGTTAATTTCATACAAAGAAAGTAAGTGTACATTTTTCATTAATCATATCTGACAAAAATTCTTATTAAACCATACTTTCTTTGATAGGGGAATTAAACAGTTAAAATGGGAACAGGTTATCACTAATATGTAGGGGTGTTGATAAGTCTTTGGCTTTTCCTATTTCACATACCCTTAGACTGATAATACTTTTGTCATAACAGAATTGATTTTTTTGTATGTGTCTGACCAAATATCATAATTGTAGCCTGATTATTTACTTATTTATTTATTTACCTATTTATTTATTTACATACTTATTTATTTTTTTGCAGGTCTGAAATGGCAATGATCCAAACAGCACAGATTTCACCCAAAAGAGTGCTGAGCAGTGATGAAATATCTTTTACCAAAAGGGAACCCGGTCAAACAAATTTGAGATAAAATGTCGGTTACATTAGGTGATAAGTGTTCTTCCTACTCCACAGTCAAGAACTGGGTTGCTAAGTTTAGAACAAGATATTTGAGCAACGAAGATGAAGAACATTGTGGAAAACCAACTCAAGTGACAGTGACAATTCCAGAAAATGCAGATGCCACACTTCTGAATGAGTGACCAATATAGGTCTGGAAACGAACCATTTCCGAGATAATTGACATTTTATTGCAGGGTTTCCAAAGGTAATGTAAAGTTGTCTTTCCCCCAGCTGTCAGCTATTGCGATCATTTTTGCACTTCTGAGGAAAAAATCGGGAAGACTGAATTGCTTAAGGGAACTGTTAGAACCGAAACTTACCCCTCCCCAAAAGTGCCCCCCCAGTCCCCCGTTTAAAAAAAAAGGCACCCCAGTTCTTGGAGTAAAACACCACACACGAGGAATACTTTGAGCTCACAGTGAAGGGGATGATTTTGGGGAGGAGTGGGTTGATGGTCCCAACTTTCAGCCCAAGAACAAATGATTCTGAGATGTCTTCCACAGAAGCTCCCCAAATACAGCACAAATAAACTGTGGGGAGAAACCAATGTTACATCTGGTAACCCTGCACGATGTTAAAATGGCATACAAAAAATGAATGCCTGAGATGTCTCCAGCGGGAGCTTGACAAATCAGTGGGACAAGACTCGGGTGCACAGAAGTTTCTGGCAGGTGATACACAGATAGCGGCCTGTTGTATGATACTTAACCAAGTTCATGCAAAAACCTCCGCATCAGTACAGCGAGCACATTCTAACACATAACAGAAGATATGCAAATGTTGCTGTGAGGTCATCCCGGTTCAGAGAATGCACCACGTCTGCATGGCATCAGTTAGCACGTGGAGGCACAAACGTGTGCATTACAGGCAATATCAAAGTGTGTTTCGTACTGTTACTATTGACAGCTGCTACGACTAAAGCTTTCACAAATGCAGAGTTTGCTGGCATGCATTTCATGTACACTGAAGTGCCAGAAAAACTGGTACACCAGTCTAATACTTGGTAGGTCCCCCACAGAAGCACAGGACTGCAGAAATACGACGGGGCATGGACTCCACTAGCTTCTGGAAATATGCTGTAGGCAATGCACACCATACTTCCTGCTGAGCGTTCCACAATTCGGGTGTATTCCGAGGTCTCTGACTCCTGTGTTCGATAGCGCATTACATGGCATCCCAAATGTGTTCTATCATGTTCAGATCTGGGGACTTGGGTGGGAATGGCAACACCCCAAACTCAGATGAATGCTCCTCTAACCATAATGTGGCATCCCGACACTTGTGTGGAGGTGCATTGTCCTGTTGGAACAGACCCAACCCATCAGCATGAATGCAGGACATGAATGGGTGTACCTCGTCAGAAAGGATGCGCACATAGCGTTGGCCGGTCACAGACGTTTGTAGATGTACCAAGGGCGCCAGTGAAAGTCCAGCTAAACACACCTCATACCATTACGGACCCCCCACCAGCCGGTACAGTTCCCTGTTGACAGGCGGGATCCATGGTTTCATGGGATTTGTGCCACACACGAATCCTTTCATCTGCCCGATACAATCGGAAACGCGACTCATCAGACCAGGCTATTTGTTTCAAGTCATCAAGTGTCCAGTGGTGGTGTTGCCGTGCCCAAGCAATGCGCATAGTTCTGTGTCGTGCACACATCAAGGGGACTTGAGATGGGCGTCGGCTCCCAAAGCCTATATCGTGCAGGGTACGTTGCACAGTCTGGACACTGATGCTTGTTGAGGCTCCAGCATTGAATTCTGATGATACCTGCGAGAGTGTTGCACGCCTATCGCATGGAACGATTCTTGACAGCCGATGATGGTCACGCTCACCCAATGTCCTTTTACAACCACAATGGTATCATAGGTTGGAGGCTTTGCCAGAATTCTTGTAGTCACGGTACACCTTTGCAATGGTCATCCGGGAAAATCCGAACTTCGTTTCTACCTCCGAAATACTATGGCTCATCTCATGAGCGCCAACTATGACACTGCGTTCAAATTCGCTTAAATCGTTATTACTTGTCATTCTCATGCCGAAAACAGCTCCGACAGCTGGCAAAGATGTCTATTGCTTTATATAAGCACTGGCGGACGCAACCGAGTATGCACATAGGTGACGTTGCTATGTATTTTGCATAAGCTCGTCTGTACCAGTTTTTCTGGCACTTCAGTGTATGTCAGACAAATGGAAATGCAGCACTCGCAGCACGTATGTACACCAAGGCCTATCCAAACTGAAAGCCTCCCGATTGTCACATATTTATGTGGATCCACCAGCACCTAACAGAGAATGGGTCATTTCAGTTTGCTGCACCAGTGGGGAAGCTAAGGACTGCCAGAGATCCTGGATTGGACGAGCGACTGTTACGAAGAACAGAACGAGACCCGGCAATGAGCACTAGAATGATTGCTTTCGCAAAGAATAGGAGTCGAAGCATTATCTGGAGACTCCAGCATGACAATCACATACACCCTAACCATATCTAGCGAGTGAAAGCCCTAGATGTGAGGGACTTTCCACCGAGAGTTGCATTCTGCCTATGGCTGTTGCATCGATGCACAAGTAATCAGTGCTTCTTACTAATGTTTTATTCACTGATGATGCCTCATTTACCAGACATGGCATTTTCAACTTCCATAACTGCCACCAGTGGGCAGCCGAAAATACCCACACCATCCAGCACTCACGTCACCAAGTTCGATTCACAATTAATGTGTGGGCTGGTATTTTAGGTGATAGTCTCATAGCACCATTTGTGCTTCCCAACAGGCTTATAGGTGATTTATATCTGCACTGTCTGCAGCATGACCTACCACAGCTACTGGAAGACGTCTTCCTTCATACATGTGTAACAATGTGGTTCATGAACAATGGTTCAGCAGTGCATTTTCGTCACACGGTGAGGCAGCATCTCAATGCAACGTTTGGAGAGTGATGGATAGGATGGGATGGGGCGGGCCCCGCCTGTGGCCTCCCTGTTCAGCTGACCTCAATCCATTGGATTTCTGCATCTGAGGTAATTTGAAAGGACGAGTGTATGCAGACCCCATGGGTAACGTCGAAGAATTGCGGATAAGAGTAGAAATTGCATGTGCAAAAATCAGGCATAACCCAGGCATGTTTGAACGAATGCGTGCCTCGCTGAGGAGACTGGAGGCGTGTATCGAAGGAAATGGAGGACATTTTGAACATCTGTTGTGAAGGTAGACGCTTCTGTCCACATTTGTATGTGTTGTTTGCCATTTTAACATCATGCAGGGTTACCAGATGCAACTCTGGTTTCTCCCCACAGTTTATTTGTTGTATTTGGGGAACTCCTCCTGCAGGAGACATCTCAGAATCATTTGTTCTTGGGCTGAAAGTTGGGACCCTCAACCCACCCTCTCCCAAATATCATCCCCTTCACTGTCCCCTAGGAGCTCAAAGTATTCCCTGTGTGTGGTGTTTTACTCCAAGAACTGGGGTGTTTTTGTTCTTTTTTTACCTTGGTGAGAAGTTGAGGGGGCACTTTCGGAGAGGGGTAAGTTTGGGGTCTAACTGGTCCCTCTAACAATTCAGCCCTCCCGATTTCTTACTCATAAGTGCAAAAACTATAAAAATAGCTGACAGCTGGGGGAAAAACTTCACATTACTTCGTTTCCAGACCTATGTTGACTAAGACTTTTTTGTTTGTTTCGATGAGCACTACCTATATTTTCATTTAGGACCAACATTTCTGAATCACCCTGTGTGTGTGTGTGTGTGTGTGTGTGTGTGTGTGTGTGTGTGTGTGTGCGTGCGTGCGTGTCAACCAAAATTCTAGACTAGATTTTAAGGGATAGCAAAAGACTCAGAAGACCACATGGGTGGATGAAATTCGAAAGCATGAGGGAGTCACATGGAGGAGAATGGTGCAAAATAGACCGTTGTGGAAGAAATTTGGGGATACCTTCATCCAGCAGAGGACTGATAGTGCTTGATGATGATATGTATGTGCATATATATATACATATAGCATACCCACATAGTGCATGCTTTACTCATAGATTGATAAATAGAAAGTTATATGTCGGGTGTGTTTGGGGCTTTGGGGAGGCTTAAATCCCCAAAGCCCCCCTCCCTGTGGGTGCACTAATGGTGTGGAGCTCAGGGAAGAATATGCAGTGTAAATATTTTTTTTTCAATCCTGTAGTTCGTCATTTTCTTTACAAAGCCAAAGACTTATCAGCACACCTTCATAACGGAGGCTATGCAAATGCAATACATTGTAATAAAACATTGTGTAAGAACAAAACAGCTCTGTTTATAAAGCATTGGGTAAGAATAAAACAGCTCTGTTTTTCATGCACGCAAATGACAAGAACTTTAGCTCTTACACAATAATATTCTAAGAAATTTAAAACATTTTCCATTTTACGCAGTAGTGCATAGTGTAATCTGGCAATAAAGAAGAATTCAATTTACTTCAGGTTAACTTCGAAAAAGAGAAAGATATTTTCCTACCTCTAGTGCACTAATAAATCTCCAACATTTACAGTTTATATGGTAGTTGAAGATTTACCAAACTGGGGAATCACCGCAGTTAAGATTTTGCAGCAATAATACACAGTCAAGTCACATTATTGTGATCACTGCCTACTTTTGACATCAACAGCATGTAGCCAATGAAAGAAGGCACGTGCCGTGAGCTTGCTTGGACAGTATATAAGCAGTGGCGCCCATATGAGTACTTTTAGGGAGGGGGCACTAAGAAAAATCTTTACCTCTTTCAAGGCTGTCAAACATTTTAGTAAATGTACAAGATACTAAAATACAACAAACATAATTGATACTGTTTGAAAAATGCAACAAAAATAACCGATCCTTTTTGAAGCATTTTTAAAAAAACTTTAAAAAAAAAGGTGTCGTCTATTTTAGTGTTTTAAATTTATCAAAAATTTGGCTATACCAACGGCTAGGGGAGCTCGAGCCCCCTGCTGCCCCCCCCCCCGGGCACCCTTGTATATAAGGTGTGCTGTAGGCAATCTAAAAACATATCACTCGTTCTTGTCATGGATAAAAGGAGCGATTTATCAGATTTGCAAAAAGGGATGATCATTGGCTTTCAGGCCAAGGGTAGCAGAATTTTTGAAACAATGCATTTTGTGAACTGTTCGTTTGCTGCTGTGGTTAAAGTGTATCATGATTGGAGAAATGGCACCATTGCGAATAAGCAAAATGGAAACTGTGGAGCACCACGTGCCATTGATATGAGAGGTGAACGTCGGCTTCAAAGGTGCGCGAGGGCCGATCGACACGCTACAGCGGAGCAACTCGCTGGCCGAATGAACCAGGGGGATTCTGAAAGTGTGTCTAAAATGACAGTTCAGCGAACCCTACTGCGTATGGGGCTCCAATGCAGACAGATGGCCACTGTACCAATGCTAATGAAGGTGCATCGGCAGAAAAGGCTTAGAATTGCAGGGCAATATCGGAATTACACCTCCACTGATTGGCAAAGGATTGCCTTCTCCGATGAGTCACGTTTTCTGCTTCATCAACGGATGGACGGCGTATAAAGCGAGAAACGTCGGAGAACAAACACTCTTCAACCACTGCTGGCAGAACTCAAGTTGGTGGTGGCAGCATTATTGGTCTGGGGAATGTTTTGGTGGCATTCTCTGGGTCCACTCATACCTGTGTAAGTTACTATGGACCAAATTTGTTATGAATCCATCCTTGCAGACAACGTACACCCATACATGATGATTGTCTTACCTGGGGGCATATGGGATCTTCCAGTATGACAATGCAATGAGTCACACAGCTAGAAATATTCGAGAGTGGTTGGAAGTGCATGATGAGGACTTTAAAGTACTTCCCTGGCCCCCTAATTTCCCAGACTTAAACCCAATTGAGCATCTGTGGGACCTCTATTGATCCTCCTCCATGCAGCCTCCAGCAGTTGTCAGATGCACTGCTGTCAGCATGGCTCCACACACATGTGAACACCTTCTGGAACCTTACTGAGTCACTCCCTGCCCGTCTAGCTGCAGTCTGCGCGGCACACAGTGGCTACCCTGGATATTAGGTGGTGGTCACAATAATGTGACTTGACCGTGTAAGAGCTTTGAAAAATCCTTTTTCAACTTTTAATATGTTAAAGAGGATTACTTTACCAAAAATATATATAAATCTTTACAACTTACTTTAAAGAATTTGTGTTTTTTCAGTTCTTGGCTATCAGTGAGCCCGCCACCTAGCCTTTTCTTGGGATCTTTCACAAGCAATCGTCTGATAAAATCTTTCACTTCAGAAGACAGATGGTCTGGAATAGGAGGTAATCCCCTTAGTATCCTCCTAAATAACGAAAGTGAAGTTTAGGTTAATTTTTTTTTAAACACTCATGAAAAACTTTAATTTTGCACATAATCAAATCAAGTGCCTTCTTCATATAAAATAAATCACAAGGAACAACCAGTTCATGTAGAGGATATGTGCCTCAACATGAACCGGTTGTTCTCTGCGAAGATAATAACAGATATCAAGTTGAATGTGAACCTACAGATATCTAGCAGTAGCACACACACACACACACACACACACACACACACACACACACACACACACACACACACACACACACACACACACACACACACACACACACAAGATTTATGCCCCTGTCAGCCTCTTCCTATTAATAAAAGAATGAAGAAACCCCACATTTAAAGCCTCTTATTTACATTCAATTTAAATCCTTTTGACAACCACATACATTTTCTAATTTCTTGATTTCTGATACCACGTGCAACAATCTTCCAATCACTTCCTGCACACTTGACTTTGAACAAGTTTTTATTGGATGTAACAAAAAAGAAAGAGAAAAACTTTTGCTTTATTCCATACATAAATGTTATGACAATCAAGAACAGATAGCAAATAATGAGATAAAAAAGAAGATTAATTGCAACAGTAGTCTTTCCTAATAACAATAACACACCAGTGCCTACAGTTAATGATCAAAGTTAAAGTACTGTGATAAGTAGTTTTTTTTTTCCCCTTTACTTACACAATGTCCAGTAGCATGAATTTAAAAAATTCCAATTCCAGTTTTTAAATTGTTATCTTTATTCAATCAATGTGAAATTAATTTGCAAGTTACATCATTATGGGTAAATGCTTGAAGGGTCAAGCTAAGCCACATATAGAAATTCTGTAAGGCTATGTTTACGGTGTATATTGAGCAAAACATTCTGTTGCAGCATACAAAATGTTGACAAAGCAATGAATTAAATTGGATGTATAACACCTATTTGCAATGATGAAATCATTTCAGCAGCAAAAAGTAATCTTAAGCTTATAAATACGAAGCAACAGCAGATCTTTTAATCAGTGAAGAGAAATAACTTTCAAAGTCTTGGAAGACAACATGAAGGAAATTCAATAAAATGACAACAGGGGATTTTCCAATAGCACAGAGAACTTCTCCAAAAGTGTGCTGGTCCTCTTGAAATCCTGACACTCACAAGTGACTTCGAGGTCTTCAAACATATTTGTACTACCTTGTCCATTTTACATAAAACATGACTACGGCCTAGCTCAGCTAAAATACATTGTAAATTCAAAAACAGAAAGAAGGATATTACTAATGCTCAGGATGACTCATCTTTATCAGAATTTCGTCAAGAAATTTGAAAAATTCAAAAACAAAGAAGGAATCACTACTAATAATTAATGACTTCATGGCTTCCTCTAATTGCTTTCCGTAAATACTTAACAGGAATTATATAGGATAAATTTATTAAGGTACATTACCTCTCAAATTTTCAATCTATACACTAGATCATCGTCAGAAGTTCTTGTGTCTTACTAATTCCACAGGTCTGGCGACCAAGCCTGATGGATTTGCCATCCAGCATGGTCGATGATGTTGCTACCTTGTGTCTTGTAAATTTCCAGGGATTCCTCTAATTTCCAGATAATTGGTTGGGATTGAGGTTTGATCACTTGTAAGGAGTCCCAGTCCATTTTGTGGCAAGTTTGTTGTATGTGCCTGTCTAATCTTGTTTTATTTGAAATGTTCCTCATTGCTGCTTTGCATTCATTAATTCTGGTGGTTAACCATTGTCCTGTTTCTCCTATGTATGGTAAAACACATGAACACTCGATTTTATAAATGACTCCTTCCTGGAGGAAAGTATTTTCTTCTCTTTGTTTTAGAAATGGTAAGTATTTTTTAATTTTGTTATTTAAACCTGGAGCTAACCTAATTTTATATTTATTGCTGATTTTCTTTAGTTTTTCATACAGTTCCTTGTAGTAAGTGACTTTTCTTGGGAATAAATATTCAATTTTCTCTTCATTTTTGTCTGTAGTGCAAGTTTTGTTCCTAGTAGGATTCTCTTCCAGTAGTTCACGAATTTCTTTTGAAGGGCAATCATTTTCTAATAAGATTGATTTTCACTTATTTCTATGTTTTTCCTTAGCTTCTGAAGAAGAATTCAGCTTTTCAACTTTTTCTTTAAATTTTCTTTATATAATTAGGGTGATCTGATTGATAATTTAAAATTTTTCGTGTATTTCTAGGCTTCTTGTACAATTCTGTGGTAAGATTTTTTTTTCCCTTCTCAATTTAAAGTAATGTCTAGGTAATTTAGCTTATTTTCCTTTTGCTCTTCTAAAGTAAATTTCAGGGATTCATCTTGGGAATTAAAACCTTGTAGAACTTTTGATGAGCATCCACTCAAATCTTAATCTATGATGAAAAGGATATCCATGTATATAGTATACATGCAGAAAATAGAAGGTTTCAATAGGAACGCCTCTTCTATTTTACTTACGTAATAATTTGCTAGGAGAGGTGCTAATGAAAAGCCCTAGCTAGCAAGCCCACATCTTTAATTATAGAAGCAGCTTTGGAATTAAAAAAAATTGTTATTTAGAGCAAACACTAAGTTCATAAATGCCTACTGTTTCTTCTCTACTATAAAAACAAAACACTACTAGGTCCGATAGGTCATCTGCTTAGTAATCTATGATATTGTCCAGTTTAATATTAGTATACATTGACACAACATCCAAACTTGCCATGAAGAGTTCCTAATTCTGGAAGTTCTAGTTTTTTTAATAGCTCGTAAATGTTCTTTATCAATGCCTTAGGTTTAGGAAGCAACTTTGATAAATGAAACAGTAAGTAATAATACAGATTGGATAGAGGAGAATATTTTATGTCAGTAATGGGCCTAATAGGTGGATTGCTATCCAATTTTTCATACATTGGTTTACTTAGTTCTTCCATTTTTAGCAAATAATCTACCTTTTTAATTAGGGTTATTTTCTTGCTTTTATCTGCTCTTACTGCTACTGTTTCTTAGTTCTTTTTGAACTTTCCCAGGGCTATTAATTCTTCCTTCGAAAGGTTTTTATCAGCATTCCGCTGAATGACCTTGAAATTCGTGAGGCAAGAATTATACTATTTTCTTAGTGCTAATACTTGCTTTGGATTTTGCCTTTTCAGAGAATAACTTATACATTCAAGTTCCATCATTATTTTCTTCTTATCTTATTTCTGTGAATATTAAAGTTGTACCCTTTATCCAAAGCACTTAACAGAGTTCTGTCAGCACTATTTGTGAGATCTACTACATGCTTAAGCTCCACTCTTTCACATGGTACTACGGGAGCCACGGGCGGATTTTTTCACGTTTTTTTCTTCATTTTATATTTCTTATATTTATGACAACCATTATGTGTTTTTTACCCTACAGGTTATTTTAAATGTATGTATTCTATGACCTCATACTGTTCCGACTTGTACGCATGCACGGTCATTGCCCATAACCACACGTGTATATAACCACTAAGTTTCATGTGCACCTTGCGAGTTTTGGTGCCTGTTGATGAACCTATAAGTCGTAGGTTCGAAAGATCTCGCAAGTTTTTAACATTAAACCTTTTTAAACCTCAATGGAATGAGTTATTTGTGTCGTCATGGTTTTAACTGTGTATACTTTTGATACCGGTGATACGTCTTAGCTTCATTTGAGTGTTGTAATTGGTTTGAGCTAAAGTGTTCGTGCTTAGACAGCTATCTTCTTTATTTATATATCAATCAGCACGATAGTCTCTTCATCATATCTACGGAATTTCTTATTTTTTTTTTACTCCATGCATTAGCCAAGCATTGTATTCATTTTTTAAATTTTCTCCTAAAAATGAAAGTTTCGAATTCCAGATTGTATTTTCTACTCTCTTGTTTACGCTAACACTTTTGTACTTTTCCTGGATGGCTCCGGCTACCGCCTTCCATTCTACACTTCTACTGGAATTATTACAGCTTTGGATGACTCATCTTTATCAGAATTTCCAATGCACTCTTTATCTGCCATGAAATATGAAAAATTCAAAAAATGAAAGAAGGAAGTTACTAATGCTCTGCATGATTCACCGGAATTTCCCATTCATTCTTCATGTGCAATGAAATTTGAAATTCAAAAAATGAAAGAAGGAAATTACTAATGCTCTGCGTGATTCACCAGAACTTCCCATTCACTCTTCATTTGCCATGGAATTTGAGTAATTACTCTGCAGTAATTTAAATTTTTCTCCCACTTTGTTAAACTTAATATATAGATACAATATTACTGTTATTTGTTGCTTTACATATTGTCTACATGCATGCACTGAATACTTATTTGTGGTAAAACACCCTTTGAAATAGGCACATCTAGGTATTACATGATGCTTAAAAATACTGCAACCAATGATTTGGGAACATATATAAATTTACAACACAGGTTTCAATGCAGGAAAATCAATTTCCATTTACATATTTCTTAATACTTTCACAAAACATGAATAAATCTAAGCAGTGAGCACTACATTCTACAAAAAAGGAAAGAGAAACAGAAACTTACTTTGATATTTCAGACTGAGTGTTTTTCTCGCCTTCTACTGTGAATGGGGAAGCTCCCGTCAACAGCTCGTATGTTAACACTCCAACACTCCACCAGTCGACACACTATACAATGAAAATATCAAGCTTGTTAGACAATATACATTTTGTTTGTGAAGTAATGCATGCAAATATATAAACAGTCGATAAAAGGGGAGGGGGATGATTTATTCTAGCATAAGAGATGCTATGTATCATTCCATGATTTATTATAGCATCATACAGCCATCACAGATTCACCACAGACAGTCACATGTAATATCTGATATGAGTTAAACATTAAATAACAATTACATACTTTGATTACATTTACAAAGAAAAATCTTTATCAACGGGCTATGCTACTCAGCAAAATTCTCCATCCAACATTATATTAAACAAAACTCAATAAGAGCAGGCTTACTACCAATAGGCCAATTTTTTTTACAGATGCTTTTGTTTATTTATTTAAAAAACATCTAAAAAAATAGCAAAAGGATCAAATTTGGCCAAAGGGTACCAAATCGTACAAAAAAAAAAAAAAAACACCCATGAGCACAAAAACACAGGTCAAGCTCATATTGTGGCCTTTAATGTTAATAAAAGCTGAGTGAAATGCATAGGATTTACCTGAAATGAGATAAAAACTTATGAGAATGTAATATATCAGGGTTAAAAAATTTTCACAAGCACAGAAATGTAGAAAGCCACAAATGAAATATTTAGCTCAGCTGAAGGCAATTTGCAATTTCTGAAAATTCATTACTGTAGTTTGGCAGCCAGTAACCAGTGGCCTTTCCAAACTATTACTGCAAATATACCGTAATTTCAGGTAAATAAGCCGCACTGGCGTATACACTGTAGTGATAAAAAAAAGGGGCAGAATGAAAAAAAATCACCAGAACCACCGCACCTCTGTATACGCTGCACCTTCGCAGTAAGGTGAGTTAGTACCATGGCGAAGTCTTGAAAACATTACGTAGATAAAAGTATAGTACCTTATCTTTCAATTAATAAATAAAAATATCAATTAAACAAGATTCAATCTTAAGGATAACACTTACCCTACTACCTATTTTATAAAAATTTACTCGAAGAATTCATAAGGCGCTTAAACCAATTATACAACATTTATACCTCAAGAATTAAAAAAATACACGCACAACATTTTGAAAATATCTGATACACATAGTTTTTGAATAAAATCCATCAAAATCGGAAACTTCACTGTCCGAATTAAAAAGTTTTAAAAGCTCATCATCTAAAAAAACTTCAGGGTTGTCCGCATCACTTTCGCTGTCTTCTGGCGTTTCACCGCAGTTTTTAGAAATAATATTTGCTTCAGTAAAGCTTGAAATAATCGTCGAAATTTTGATGTTTTTCCAGGATTCAGAAAAACATATTTATTTACCATTAGCTTAAAACTAGAAGTATAACTTCTGCATTTCGTTATTTTACTTTCCATGATAATGTAGAACTACGCGTAGCGTACTTGAGAAAATGCGATTTGGTGAACTGAATGCAACGAACGCACACATCACTGGCAAAATTTGCACGTGCTATCATTGACTAATGACAATCGATCTTGGATGGTAGTTGGATATCCCGTTTCAAGAGGGGAGAGAGAGAGAGCGTTAGCCCATGGCCACGGTTAGCCTTGTAGTGAAGCTGATGATGTCATGAGTTCAAAGAGAGTTAGTTGCTAGGAGCATGAAATAAGGTTGATACTTGCTAACAAGATCGATTCCCTGCTAGGTTTCCTCCAGCCACAAATTTTTTCCAAGTTTTATCAGGGTCACCTCTCTTTTGCCTGTCCCACCTCAATCCTATAACCTATTATTTTCATATCTTGTTTTAAGAGGGGGTGGGTGAAATTTATTGCATGTGGCTGTAACATCGTTATTCTATTCTCTCTCTATTGAGATATCTTCCCACGGAAAAAAAGAATGGAACAAAGCCAAAACTGTTTTTGTTACATCATTTTGCTCCAAAAAAAAAAAAATAAATAAATAAAATAAAATAAAAATCAGTATATGCCGCCATGCTGTATAAGCCACATGGGCCGAAAATTAAATTTTGAACTCATGCATGCCGCTGCTTATCTACCCGAAATTACGGTAATAAAAGTGCTGTGTGTATGTGTGCAGTTTTAATAGTCTTCTTCTTGGGTAGCAAAATAAAGCTTGAAATTAAGCCTTTATGACTCTAAAAGAGATAAATCTCCTATGGCATTTACTCTTAGGTAGAAATGTCATCATTAAGACTAATAGGTATAGAGATATGGTATCCACAGATGGATGAATAAACATGGTAATTATGTAAACATGTATTTCATTTTTTTTTCAAAAAAAAAAAAAAAAAAAAAAAAAAAAGATGTGCCAAAAATTATACGTGCACAGGTATCTTCTTAGAAAGGGTTCAGGGTTCGCACTCAAAAGTAATAAAAAAATTCCCCGACTTTTTCAGGTTCTCCAGGTGGTTTTTAAAGTTTTCCAGAGTGGCATGTTGCAAAGAATTGTTACATTTCATTCCATTCCATTCATTTTTCTCACCAAAGCACACACTTGTAAATTCTTTACGCAATTTGTCTTTATAAAATTACCTGCTTTTCATTTATAACGACTAACTGTGCACATTATTTTCTGTACCAAAGTTCCGTGAACTTTTGTGAATACTACCCACACGGAATTTGTAAATACATTCCTATAGAAACAGGTCATATGTAAGAAAAAATATGTCAGCTGAATAGTTTCAGTTTTTTTATAACACAATGCAGCGCTTAATGATGGAATGGTTCTGTTCAAAGAAACATGTTTCAAGAGAACCAACAAAGGACTTTGATTCATCATTTGGTTGGTTCTCTTGTGAAATGTTTCTTCAAGCAGGAGCCATTGTGCCTAATTGTTCCATGTTATAACAACTGCCTGCAGAAATTGAACAAAACATTAATAACTGACAATTTTAAAAATTCAATTTTGCATCTTTTTTTAGAGAATAAAGGAAATACTTAATATAACTGAAAGTAAGATCTACCAAATTCTAGGCAGGTGGTAATTGCAAGCAAAAGTTTGAAATCTTGAAAAAATAAGTTTTTTTGGCAAAATAAAGTATCCATTGATTTTTACAAAAAAAAGGGGGGGGTAATTTTTCCTGACTTTTTTTAAAAAAAGGGTAATTTTCCCTGAGTTTTTCCTGATTTTTGGAACCATTTTCAAATTCCCTGAGAATTCCAGGTTTTCCCTGTTTTCCAGGTTGAGTGGGAACCCTGGGGTTATTATAAGCACATCATTTTCGACATACCAAAATGAAATATATATCAAAACTCGTGAGGACACAAAATCCAGTTTGGATGGGAAGGGGGGCAAAAGTAATGTGCACACAAAATAGCTGCCCCTTCTCAACTTTGTCAGTTATAACACATTACTTTAAAGAACAAATGTGGCCTTAGTAATCAGAAAAACACTGTTTTTTTTAAATTTTGCTATCACTTTTTATAATTTACTTTATATATGGATAAAAAACAACAACTTTCAATTAACTAATGCCATAACATAGAGCAACTTTTAAAGGAAAACCCTAAAATGAAAATCAGGAATTTAGTACAAAATTTAACTTACAAAATCATGTCCTGCACTGCCACCTTTAATGACTTCAGGTGCCATGTACTCTATTGTTCCACAAAAGGAATAAGTTCTTTGCTCCTAAATTTTTAAAGAAAAATTATATTTTATACGGTTTTTTTCAAAAAACATAGATGCAATTGATGATAACAGAAACATTATATTTTGTGGAAAGGAGAATTTGGAAACCTTCATTAAATGAATTTTAACCTAATAGTGAGAAATAACAGTAGAACAATGAAACAGATTGAATGACATGAAAATCATAAAACTCTTACCTTGTGTTCATAAGGTATTGCTCATTTGATTAAAAAAGAGAAATTGTAATTTATTAGTTTAGCAACAAATATACACCAAAGAGCCAAAACATTATGACCAGTACATCTTTATGGAAGCAACTGCAGGTGAATGACGGCATGTGTGAAAGTCATCAAATGATTTAAATAACACCTGATACTAAGCTCTGTTAATCAGTGTTATTTTTGTTCTATAGATCAAAAAGGAAACAGAGAGAAAGTTTGACAAAAATCAAATTGTGAATTGTAATGGCCAGACGACTGGGTCAGAGCATTTATGAGATAGCAAGGCTTGAGAGGGGTCCTCACGGTCAGCTGCGGTTAGTGCCTTAAAAAAAAGTGGTCCAAGGTGGGAAAAACCATGAACTGCAGGCAAGGTGTGGACAGACAACGGTTCATCGATGTTAGAAGTGAGAAAATGCTATCCATATGATATGAGCCAACAGAAGGGTTACTGTAGTGGTGCAACTCACCAGTAATTTGAATGCTGATGACAGGAGTAATGTGTCACAACACACAGTTCATCAAACCATGCTGAAAATGAGGCTGTGTAGCCACAGGCAGAGTTGTATAAAAATAAAACGTATCTGCGTACACAACCATTTTTTTTTTTTCACATAAGTATTCACCCCATCTTTCACTTAACTCATTGGGCTCCAATATCATTTCCCCGATCCTATTCTTCACACAACTTACAATGTTGTTTCCCCTATTTTTCCTGATTCTCTTGTACTTTCAGAAAGTCTTCCTATCTTTCCAAAAAGCCAATTCATGCCTTTCCACCTTCTCTGTTCTATCTTTTGCTTTACTCTGGCGAACCAGCTTAGCAGCTTCACGCTTCTTACAGCGATATTCACCCACAGAAACTCTACCTTGCAACATCCCCAAAAAGGCTTCCTTCTTTCTCTTTACTGCCTCTTCAAGCTCACTATTCCACCAAGCATCCTCTCTATTGTTACCCACGATTGTGGTGCCACAGACCTCTTCAGTAGCAGTGACAACACAGTACTTAAATCATTCCCAATTCTTTTCTACATCCCTCTCACAACACTTCAGCTCCTTCAGTCATTCTCTGAGTAAGTCAGAATAATGCTGATGATCTTCAGGGAGCCTTTCAACCTTTATTCTCTCCATCCTAGGCCTCTTCCTAATCCTTTTCCTTCAACCATCGTTCAGTTTAACTCGTGACACTACCAAATAATGATCAGAACCAACGTCTGCACCTCTCACCACACGAGTGTCAACAATTAAGTGTTTCAGACGTTGATCATAGACAACAAAATCTATCGCACTCTTTTGGCCAAGAGTATGATTTTCCCAAGTATATGCATGGATATACTTGTGGTTGAAAAACGTATTACACAGTGCGTCAAAGAATTTTTAAGACTGGCGCTAGATTTCAGCCTACGGTGGCGCCACCAGTGTAATCACGAATGTGTTATAAACAGTGACCATCTGCTTGCTTTCTGCCAAAAGTACTGCGCAGTTGTTAAAGTAACTCAAACGAAACGGGCGTTCATTAGAGAAGCAAATTTTTTTTTTATGTTGAATTATTAAGATGGAACAAAGGGCTGTTATTAAATTTAATGCAAAACTTGGTAAAAGTGCCTCGGAAACGTACCAAATGATGAAAAAGTTTACGGTGAGTTTTGTTTAAGTAGATCAACTGTTTTCCTGTGGCACAAACGTTTTTTGGACGGAAGAGAGACGCTAGAAGATGATAAGCATACCGAAAGACCAAGTTCATCTAGGATACCTGAGATTATTGAAAAAGTGTGCGACTTCGTGGCAAACAATCGATGTGCGTCACTAAGAATGATGGAAGAGTCTTTAAACATCAACAAAGAAACGATTCGAACCATCCTGCATGAAGATTTGGGCAAAACAAAAGTCTGTGCTAAATTTGCTCCACACGTGTTAATTAATGAACAAAAATCAAGGAGAAGTGCACATTACGGAGACATCATTTCAGCCGCTAAAAATGATCCAAACTTCTTAAAATCGATTGTTACTGGTGATGAAACATGGTGTTTTCAATATAATCCTAAAACAAAGCAACAAAGTGCGGAATGGAAGTAAAAAACTCGCCACAAGCCAAAAAAACAAGAAAAGTTCCATCGAAAATCAAAACAATACTCATTACATTCTTCAATAGTAAGGGCATTATCCACAAAGAATTTGCTCCAAGTGGACAAACAATTACTGGTGAGTTTTATTTAAATGTTTTGAGGCGTTTGATGGGCAGAATTTGTCGCATTCGTCCAGAATATCGAGATGTAAACAGTTGGTGTTTGTTGCACGATAATGCACCCAGTCACACCTCACTTCTTGTTCGTGGATTTTTTGGCGAAAAATAACGTCTGTGTGTTGAATCATCCACCATATTCGCCTGATTTAGCACCCTGCGACTTTTCTTTGTTCCCAAAACTTAAAATGACATTAAAAGGGTGTTATTTCGATGATATTTTGACCATACAAAAAGCTTTGACGCGTGCTTTGGAGGCAATTCCGCAAAGTGAACTGGAACAGGCATTCGAATCATTATTAAATCGCTGTAACAAGTGTATTGAAGCTGGAGGGACTTATTTTGAATAACAAACCAAAACAAATTATAATTTCTTGTTTCTATTTCATTTTACAGACCCAGTCTTAAAAATTCTTTGACGCACTGTGTAGATACACACAAACCATTCTCAATGCAGAGTTCAATTAATCTTTCACAAGGATCATTAAACTTTAGAAATTGCATTCTGCACACCTACTCTAGCATTGAAATCCCCTGCTATTATAACTTTCTCTTTAGCACCAAACTGGCTCAAAACAGCTTTTAGCTCATTCCAGAAATCTTTATTCCTATCAGAAGGTTCCGAGTCACAAGAAGCATACACTACAACAATCACTATCCTCTGAAGTTTCACTTTCAAATGAATCCAAAGAATTCTCTCACTTATGCAGCTATAGTGAATCAAGTTGTTCTTCATCTTTTCACTTAAAATCACACCTACACCAGCCTGTGCTCTCACATTATCCAATACTCCAGACCACACACTCACCGTTCCATGCACTTCTTCAATCCCAATTTCCTTTCTTTTGGTTTCACTTACACACAGCACATCCAATCTACCCGTATACTTACTCATCTCTTCAATCACCTCATTCATCTTGCCATTTATACCTCTAGTATTCCATATACCAATCTTACACTCACTCAGCCGAGATCTCTTTCTCATGTGCCGTTTAGAAGGTCCAGGTCGATTCCGTGGTGGACCGTCCTTCTCAAGTGTGGTAGGTCCACCATATCCCACACCAGAGTCCAGATATTGATTTCTTTGTGTCTTTTTAATCAGGTAAGTACATCAGGGGGGGTTAGCCCACAGCTGACAGTTCCGGTTGGTCATTCAACCTAAGGATTCTGGTGGAACAAAACCCAGTGAGTTTTGGGGTCTTTTTGCCAATGTCACACAGAACTAGCTGGCACCTCTGCAAGATTTACAGAGGCCCTAGTTGCTGTTGTGTGTGCCTTTGTTACCACAGAGCGCCGCAAGGAGGCAAACCCATCTCTCACTTAGATCGCATTCACTCTGTAATGAACTAAAATAAAGGTACACACACATTTTGTGGTTGCAACGACTGACTTTAAATGTAAGCTTTAAATAAGGAAAAACTTTAAAAAATATATTAGATGGCAATATACATGGACCTCAAATTAAAAAAAATATATATTACATCATGGTAAAGCTGAAGAATTCACATAAACTAGAGAAAACCCGTTGGAATAGACAGTTAATGTTTTTTTTTTTTTTTTTCTTTTTTTTGAGAGAATAAACTCATACGAAACAACAAATGTAAAATTTATTTGATTGACAAATTCGTTCAACCACTTCAGTAAAGACAATAGTACAAGTTCACATTTTTTTTTATTTTTTGACTGAAAGTTTAACGACCACCATGAGCAACTCAATGGGTTATAAGCAGTTGCCCGTCCCTAATTTAGGGTCACTGGTTCCAGGGAAGGGGGAGAGCCAGTGCCGTAAGACAAACACAAAATCCATGCCACACCGGAATTCGAACCCGGACCCTTCACGAAAGAAATATCATAAGCCAATGCTTAAACAACTGAGCCACCGGAGCGGTCAGGTTCATGATGAGCATCATGACTGCACCCTTTTTCAGTCGCAAAATGTGAAGCGAAAGTCCACTCATCTCGATTGTGTGCAAAAATTCAACTGGATAGCGCACTTTTTCACTTTGATCTTCAGTCACAACTGTGTTTGTAAATGTTGTTGGAATGAGATTCGCGATGTGAATACTCTTCATTCTCTCTTGTCTGAGACATATAGTCGTGACCCATTGATCGCTCACGCCTTCCAGAAAGACTCTTACGTTGTTGTTGTTTTTTGCGGCAAAGACATTCTGTTAAGGGTAAGTATGCAATAAAATATTTACTTACTTTAGGACTGATCATAGAACACCATGCAGACACCAAGTCTGACACTGAACTGAGCGCCTGCTGTAAATAAGGGCCGCACGCTTCTCCCATACACTTTACATGCGAACTTCGCCGCCTCAAAACACCCGAATTGTTGCCCCAATCTCAGTTTTCTCTTCGACTCGCACATCTACATGGTAAGACCTTTATTTTGATACCTCAACCATATCTTTACGTTCAGCCGTTCTCTCAAAATAGGACTCACAGTAAAAACCCTTATAGAATTCATATGGGTATATAAATAAGTTTTGAGGGATTTGAGGTAAACAAAACACGTTGTTGGAGAACAGAAACAATATTTTAATATTAATCAAAGTATGCTCCCTCTGAAGCTACAACTTTACCACATCTTACGGGCAGTGAACGTATGCCCTGAAGGAAGAATTCCGGTTCCTTGGAAGAGATCCAGTTGTCCAGCCAATTTTTGATGTCTTCATAAGAACTAAACCGTTCTCCAGAAAGTGCTGACTGCATCGACCGGAACAAATGGCAATCCGATGGCGCAATATCTAGCGAATACATCGGGTGGGTTAGAACTTCCCAGTCGGATCTTTCTAAGTACTTTTTCACAGGTCAAGAAACATGTGGTCTTGCGTTGTCATGCTGTAAGACGACTTTGTTGTGTCTATTCTCCCATTCCAGCCGTTTTTGTGCGAGAGCTCTTTTTAAACGCATTAATTGGGTTTGATACCGATCACCAGTAATAGTTTCTGACGGTTTCAACAGTTCATAGTGGATCACACCCTTCTGGTCCCACCAGATACACAGCACTACCTTTGAACCATGGATATTGCGTTTTAGCGTTAAAGGACCTGGTTCACCTGGCTTCACCCATGCTTTCTGCCGTTTTGGGTTATCGTACCATATCCATTTCTCGTCGGCAGTAATAATATGATGCAAAAAAAACCTTTCTTTTTTTGCCTTTGAAGCAACAATTCGCAAATGGTTTTTCGACGTTCAAGGTCTCTTTCCCGCAAAGCATGTGGAACCCAATTCCCTTCTTTTTGCACCATTCCCATGGCAGCTAAACTTTGTGAAATGCACGGTTGACTAACATTTAATGCTGCAGCTAGTTTTTTTTTTTTTTTTTTGGGTCTGGCACGGATCGTCGTCAAGTGAAGCTTCCAATTCGGCATCAGCAATTTTTTGGGATGGTCCAGAACGTTCTTTATTACTGACATCGAAATCGTTCCTTTTGAATCGTCTAAACCAATACTCATATGTTTTTATGGATCGGGAATGTTTACCATAGATTTCTGACATTAAGCGATAGCTGTCGGCAGCACTTTTCTTGACAATAAAGTAATGCACTAACACTTCCCGCAAGTGCTGTTTTGTCGGGACGAAAGTTGCCATTTTCCATCGAGTAAAACAAAAACGTCTTCGCACTTCAATCGAACGTCGTATACTGACTCTGACAGCTGGCGTCTCGTACTGCGATATCGCAGTGTTGCCAACTTAAAATACATGCGAGCAGTAATAAGTATGACACCGAACGGAAATCCCTTAAAACTTATTTATATACCCAATATATAGATGCTATTTGCTATTGACAACTGTGCGATATGATAACAAAATGGACTAATACTTAAAACATATACAAACATGTCTCAGTACATAGGTTACACACTTTCAAATGAAGCACTGTTGATATTTTTTATGGGGGGTCTATGAGAAAATTTATAAGGGGAGGGGAGTTGGAGGGTGTGTAAAATCTCTTCCAAGCATGAAAATGGAAAAAGACTTAGGGGAAAATTTAGTCCCCTCACCCCACAAAAAGAGAACTTTCCCTGTTAAGATTGTTCAGTATAAACAAATTGTGATCGTTATTTCTTATTCTGATTTATTCTTTTTTTTTTTTTTTGCTACAGTTTAACAACACCCATCTGGACAAACACAGCCAGGAATCATCACTCACCCTAAAGTTAAGTTTATGTCTTCAGGAGCAAACCAAACCAACCTCGTGGATCCTTGAGAATCAAACCAGCCACGCTGATCATTTGATATTATCTAACACATCTAAATCATTTATCAACAGCACAGCACAAGATTCAATATAAGATTTGTGCAGGCAAGAGAATAATGGGCATTAACACATCAGAACTAAACAAAGCAACAGGGTAAAACCCTGTCAATAATTTTGGAAGAAACACTGCACGCTATTGAAAAGTATAATTTCCCACAAAAATGGCCTATTATCTTTAAAAAAAAATGAAAAAGAAAAAAAATAATTAAAATGAAATTTTTACACATTATATTTTTAAATAAAATATGCTAAAATATAGTGATTTGGTACACACTGTCAGAGTAATAACACAAAGCTAAGACTTCACTGCAGCATCATCAAGCTGAACTAATAAGCTAGGAATGAAACTGTTAATACCATTATAAAATAAATGTGTGAGAAGCCATGTTGATTTTGTTCATTTAATACTGCTGAATCCTGTCAATTAACCTGCCTCACGTATGTGGCTTTTCATAATGAGTTGTTTTCTCTCTATAAAGCCACAATACCTACTTGACCACACACTCTTGGACATCACAAATAGGTACAGAAATACAGTTGTGGGGGAGAAAAATAAATAAAAATGAATAGAATGATTTAAAATATTAAACATTAATTGATAAATTAATAAATAAATACTAATTTCATAACGGGACAGCCCACTGTAATTTCATAACAGACACCTACTGCATAATAACTCAAAGAGGATATTTCTAATTTTCTTTTCTGAGAATGTAAAATTGATGTACGCAAGTATTTAACAGTAATGTTCCATTTAGTCCATAAATTAGAAATAACTGCCTTCCTCCCATCCACTCACACATACTTAACTGAAACACAACCTTCCAATTTTGCTTTTTTTTTTTTTTTAAATAAACCATTCCACATCTACCTACAACTAATATGAAAACTGGAGAAGAGCTAAGGCTGTCTGAATACTTGTGATACTGTTCTCATTTCCTTATGACCTATCTTCCAATAAACACATTTTCTTTGATAATGAAACAAGGTTTTCATGCCACATAGACTACTCAGAGTAAGAAACTTGCTGTTAATGCACGATGTACAACTCTTTGATTCTACTTATGAGTTTCACAAATGGAAGCAGCTCAGTACTAGACAAAGTAAAAAATTCTTGTAAGTTCCATTTATTTTTTCATCATTTGTTCTCTTCATTATTTGAGACAGCACACTCAACAGTAGAAAACACCCTCAAACAAAATTTAAATATTTCTTATCAAACAAAACAAACTTTTATGAAGTCAACAGTAAGTTCTAGAATACTAACTACCTTACACAGAATTGGGACTTAACTTTCCTGTAAGTAATCTGTTTTTCATTCTTCCAGTAAATTTAATTTACTCAACCTTAAATTGCACTTCAACATACTTAAATATACGCCGATGAGCCATTACATTATGATCACCTACCTAATAAGCTGCAAGACCCCCTTTAGCCGCAAAACAGCGGCCACTCGGTGAGACATAGATTTGATGAGGTGTCGATAGGTATCCTGGTGTCTCTGGTATGATAATGTTAACAGCAGGTCCTCCAGTTCCCGTACATTTATGGGGGGGGGGGTTAGCGCAAACCCACTTTTCGAAGTCGAACCACAAATGTTTGATTGGATTCATGTCAGGTGAATTTAGAGGCCAGGGCATTAACAGAAAGTCACCAGCATGTTCCTTGAACCACTACTTGATGATTCTGGCAGTGTGGCATGGCGTATTAACCTGTTGGTAATTGTCATCACCAGCAAGGAACAGTTGCCATGAATGGGCGAACTTGGTCAGCAATGATGTCCAGATACTTGATAGCTGTCAGGGATTGTGCTAGTGGGATAATGGGGCCTAAAATGTCCCAAGAAAACATCGCCCACAGCATAACACTGCCGCCGGCCTATCTCCACCCAACAATGCATTCAGGTGCTATAGCCTCTGTTGGTAATCGGCGTATTTGCGCTCGGCTATCTATGTGATGCACCAGAAATCTATGCACCGATTCGTCAGACGAGGCCACTTTCTTCCAATCATCCAAGGTCCAATCTTAAAGATTTTGAGCCCGTTTCATGTGTTGTTGACGGCAACGTGCAGTTAGCATGGGGACCTGGCTGGGTCTTCGGCTACACAGGCCCATGCGCATAAGGCTGAGATGAACTGTGTGTTGCGACACGTTGCCCTAATCACCACTGTTGTAGCTGGAGTGATTTGTCGCACTGTGGCCCTGTGAACAATGCGCGACAGTCTCCGCTCCCCTCTGGCATCAATGAGCTGCGGACGGCACACGGCTGGACGACGGTTCGTCGTTTGGCCATCTGTGCACCACTTTTTATACATACTCACTACAGCAGCATGTGAACAACCTACCAGCTGCGCCGTTTCAGAGATTGTAGTTCTGAGGCACCGTGCCATCACAATTTGTCCTTTATCAAACTCCGATATATCGGCCACTTTTCCCATTCTGACACCGAACACTCTACTAACCGAAATCCGGTCCTCAGGTTGTATATATACTGCACTGTGAAATTCACCTGCACTACCATTCAGTCTCCAGGTGCACTCATTTCTCTAGGCTGGGGGTGGTCATAATATAATGGCTCATCGGTGTACATCAGATCAAATACTTCACAAACTCAGAAGGCAGTTTTAAACATTCTCTACGAAAAATTTTCAAATATTTCCCACCTCACTTAGAATTTAGTAGCCAGCATAAAATTTAGAGCTGGCATACAGTAACTGAATAACTAGTTCACAATTTTAGCAAAAGGTATGTTGCTAAAAATAACAAAAGAAAATAAAAAAGGACATAAGGCAAAAATTTTACTCACCTTTTCATGAGGCAGGAATTCTTTACTCAGTCCAAAATCAGTTAGAATTATATGACCTTGTGCATCTAAGAGTATGTTCTCCAATTTTATATCACGGTATATGATGCCCAACTGTTAAGAACAAAAAAGAGAAGAGAAAAAAAGCATAAGAACTCAGCATAATCACACCTGCAATTTAAAATTAGTAGCTTTGAAGTTGGAAGAGCATGAAGAAGAGCAAAGAAGAACAAATTCATGTGTAACGCAAAAGTTTTCTTTGTCATCCCCCTTTCCCTAAAAAAAAAAAAAAAAAAAAAAAAAAAAAGCAGGATGACAATCAATGCTAATAAACTCAGTAGATAAAACATTAGAGATAGGGTGATGGGCAGCTGACATGAGCATCTCCCATACGGAGTGGAACAGACCCAAACAGAACACAGGAACAGTTTGCCAAAAAAATAATTTAAAGGAGTATTTTTACTCCTTTGAAAAAATTTAGGGAGTAATTTTTAAAAGTGAGAAATATTTTAGAAAAATTAACAAGTGGAATAAAAAAAAAACTTATGAAAACACCGGGAAATTTTAAAAATACAATCCTGTTTTTTTTCATATTAAAAAATATTTCACTACTACTGAATGTATTTGGACGTTTTGCTTCTTTTTTTAGTTAAAAAAAATATATGTATATGATACATAAATAACGTAAACACTACAAGCACGTCAAAAGTAATCCCTGGAAATTCTTTGTACCATTTTGGTAAAAAACAAGAATGAATTTCCAACTTTGATGTCGATGTAACACAGGAAACATCCTCTTTATCAACGCATTCTTCATTTTGTAATGAAGTCTAGCCGAAAAAAAAACAACGTTAAAGTACGCTGGTTTTGACACATCATTCAATACTACAGTGTCTGATAAAGCTGTTTCAATCTCTACAAATCACGACTTCACGACCACATTCCACCGTTATGACGAAGTACAAATCACAACTCCACGACCACGAGTCACTTCGGGATTGCGAAAGCATACTTCACTCAGCTGATCGAGCATGAGCTGTAGCAGCAATGACAGTAGATTTGCGAGCTGTAGCCCGTGCGATTGCGCTCCCGACGAGCCGATGACGTCAAAGTAAGGAACGATGTCTCTCTGACGTCACGCCCTGACTGGCTGACGGGACACGCCGCCGTAGCTCCGGTCGCGCCAAGCAAACCACGGCCAGGTGTGGATCGCATACAACGTGAGATCTGGCCTGAGGTAACAAAGGATACCGCTGATCATATGAAATAAAAAATTTTATTAAAAAGTTGAAAATAAACATTTTTCAGCTTAACATACTCGATTCGTATTTCTACACGTTGGCAAAATTTCGATGCATATTTTTATGCATTGGCAAAATTTCAATACGTAAACACACATTTCGATGCGTACTAGACGCGTAATTACGCATTTTGGCAAACTCTGCACAGGAGATAAATTGGCAGACAGCAGGGCTTCCCAACAGTGTATGACAATCAACGAACATGGGTAAACGTGGTGATCTGAGCAACTTTGACCGTGGGTGCATTGTCAGCACAAGACAGATGGGTCTATTGCCTATGTGGTAGGAACCCCCTAGGGATCCCAAGGGCAATCGTATCAAGGGTGTACTGCAAGTGTACCATTGAAAAACATACTAGTGAGCAGAGGGCAAGCGGTAGCTGACAACATGCCATTGATGACTGGGGTCAACATAGACTACCCAGGCTCATACAGACTAACTGCTTGACAATGACAACACAAATCACATCCAGATTAAATGCTGGAGGCCCAAGTTGCATCAGCAAGTAAATGGTATGGTGCATGGTGCACGCCCTGGGCTACGGGAGCTGGTGCCCTCACTACCCATGTGCCACTGTTGACTGCTCGTTATCAGATATCACGCTTCGCCTGGTGCTGGAAACATCAAAACTGGACTTTTGCAGAGTGGCGCCACGTTGTGTGATCAGATGAATCCCGTGTTTTCGCATCGGAATTCCCGCACAGATGATCAAAACGGCAGCAACACACAGCAGAAAACTTTTCTGCCGCCTTAATCGCGTAACAAGCAAGCTTGTTAAACTAAATTGATTAGGGAAACTAGTGCAAAACGTCTCGACTTTGCATTTCAAATTCAGCTCAAAGACGACGAAAAACTAAAGCCTTTTTCCGTGTTATTTTTACTTTAATGATTGGCAAGTTGAAAATCAGCTATGTGTTTGCATATATTGTTATTGGTGATAATTGGCAGATGGGCACTAAGTTCGTATTGCTGCTGTTTCAAATCATCTGTGCAGTAATTCCGACACGAAAGCAAGAACTAGACGTTCGGCAGCTGCAGTTTCCTTCACACACGAGAACTCTTCCCTTACTCACTTTGGGTGCTCCAGAGCTATGCAGTGAAACAAGCTACCATTTGCCACAAACAGATTCCAGACGATACATTTTTTTACAATTTTCATCATGAATATCTCCACGAGTTTTGCAAGTAGAATGACAGATTTTTATTTTAAAAAAGACTACTTAGGACCTTGCAAACTGTTTCTTCTGTGAAGGCTGTATAAAAATTTCATTTTTTTTTTATTTTTATGCAAATACCACCCACAGGGGTTAAACTGCCATGTTTTAAGTCTTTACATCTTTTTGAGTATTTTTCTAATTAAAAGTATAGTCTGTGATCAAGTGTTGAAGAGATAAAACTTCTTTCAATTTTGGTTACCATCTTGCCATTAAATCCACACAAACATTTTTTTTTTTTTTTTTTTTTTTTTTTTTAATTGGAGGTTTAACAACCACCGTGAGCAACTCAATGGGCTATAAGCAGTCGCCCGTCCCTAATTTAGGGTCACTGGTTCCAGGGAAGGGAGAGAGCCAGTGCCGTAAGACAAACACAACATCCATGCCTCACCGGGATTCGAACCCGGACCCCAGACGGACGAATGATCAGGGGCCAGCCCAAACATCTTCAAACTTCTACAAAGGAATAGGGACAAAGTTGAAAATCTGGACCTCCCACGAGTTTACTGCATTCCTATCTCTTCTTCAACAGGTGATAACTTATACATTTAAAGCACATACAGGAATTTTAGAACATAAAAAAAGATGTTTTGAAAGCCAACCCTAATACAGCCTTGTCTATTTTGACAATGGAAGACAGATCTGCAGTTCCCCACTGGAACGATGCAAAACAAATTGCTTCTTTTGACAATCGTTATGCCCTCCATTACCGTGAAAGCCTGGAAATCATTTTCAACTCAATGACTTGCAATTCCGAATCTCCTCTCTACATCCCGATGATCTGGAGATCAATTCTAAGTTCTGGCAACAAAAATAGAAAAAATTCAAATGTAGAATCTAGAAGAAACACTTCGTGATTTAAAACATGATTTAAATCAGAAAACCTAGACATGAACAGCATAAAGATCAGTAAACATATATGAATTACCCATGAATGAATGAATTAATTTACAGAATGCATATTTACTACCAGCACAAAATTGTTATAGCTCTTCATATCTGAAATAACTGCGTTGAATTGAATACTAGAATAATTTCACAACATTCTCCCCATCTAAAATAAGAACTGTGTGGTGATAAGTATGAATCATGATTGTTAAAAAAGGAATTGAATTACCTGATGAAGGTGCTCCAGAGCTAGAATGATTTCACCAACATATATGCGGACCTCTTCTTCGGAGAAGTGGTCCCTTTGATATAAATGTGTGAACAGTTCACCCCCACTCACATAATCTAAAAATTAAGAGATAAATTTATTGTTATTATTGAAAGACATGCAACATGTTTTAAACAAACAGAACAATTCAGATCTGTACTTAATAATTTGGATAAAACACATGCATTTACATAAGAACAGTGCAAATGCCCATACCATCTTTCATAAAAATATACGCTGGCAGAAAGTGAAAAAAAAACACCAAGAAGGAATTGGCGGACGATCGTGAAATTTACATATGTTAATGGAGTCAAGTTTAAGTAGGTGTGATGTTCATTTCGGGACCAACCGATAAGTGCTTACGCCAAAGCACGGCATAATATGCAAATTATCGTCAGTGGTATTTAAGGAGTACGGCGAAGTGAATGTAATCAGTCGTCGGCGTACGGGCACATGTGAAGACCCTGAAGAAGCTGCAATGCCTGGACATGGAAGACGTGTACGATTTCAGCAGTTATCGGACTTTCAGCGAGGTCGTCTAGTCGAACTCTGCGAGGTTGGGTGGTCGTATCGTCGTATTGCGGAGCGAATTGGACGGGAAGTATCGGTGGTGGTACGATGGTGGCGTAGATGGTCCGAGGAACATTCCCACACGAGAAGACGTGGAACCAGGAGTCACAGACGGACTGATGAGCGGACTGATCGACGCATAAGAAGAGCAGCATTGTAAAGCAGAACATCCACTGTGACGCAAATCCGAGCTGCCGTTGCACCTGAGGTGACTGTGCGAACAATCCGCAACTGTCTACTGGATGCAGGACTACGTGCATGTGTGCCTCTGACTCCAGCCTACCGTCAGGAACGGCTACAGTGGTGTCGCCAACGTCTGCACTGGAAAATGCAATGGCGATCTGTGGTGTTCAGCGATGAAAGCAAATTCTGCTTGGGAGCCTCCGATGACCGTATGCGTGTTCGCAGACGCACAAAGGAGCGTCTCCACCCTTCTTGCATCCGCCAGCGACACACAGGGCCTACACCTGGTCTCCTGGTGAGGGGAGCAATCAGCTATCACTCCCTTACACAACTAAAGTTTGTACCGGGTATGTTAAACAGCACCTCCTACATCAACAACATCATTAAGCCCGTTGTTGTGCCATTTGTAAGGTCAGACCATGTGGTGTTTTCCAGCAAGGTAACTCACGCCCACACATGGCACATGCAACGCAACATGCACTTCAGGGTGTGAGACAACTTCCATGGCCTGCACGTTCACCGGATTTGTCCCCCATTGAGCACGTGTGGGATTTTATGGGACAACGACTTATCCGGTCTCCACGGCCAGCCACGACCATCCCTGATTTACGCGTCCAGGTTGAGGATGCTTGGAACTCAATACCCCAAACTTACATCCAACATCTGTACGACAGACTCCATGCCAGAATTGCAGCGTGACACAGTTCATGGCGGTTCAACCTCGTACTAACCATGTTACATGGCAATGTTATTTTTCAGTTTACCAGCAAATACAGCTGTATTTTGCCATAATGTTTTGATCACGTTATCCTCTGTATTCCGTTATTATGCTGTATAAATTTCGTTGGTATCAGACGTCTCCTTCTTGGTGTTCTTTTTTCACTTTCCGCCAGTGTGTGTGTGTGTGTATATATATATATATATATATATTCTATAAAGAAGATACCTAAGCAAAAAAATACATATAAAATTTTGACTCACACCTAGTACAACATAGAAAAGGTTATGTATCTACCTGTGTGAGTAAAAGGAGAAAAGACAAAAAAATAAAATAAAACAACTGAATGTAGAAGGGTATATAACTTTCACAAGGTTTTCTTTAGTTAATTATTATCTTTAACTTATTCTCGTTTTCGTGCTGTCATAAGTTGTAGAGTAGGGGGTTTTAGACTCAAGTTTTCTTTCAAAAATCTGTTCGTTAAAAATTAATATTTCCTTTTTTAATTGCAATGTAAAAAATTTGGATTTCTTTTGCATTGATTTTCAGGTTTAAATTCTCTCTCAAACGAACTTGGCATTTCGTTATGGCTGAAAATCATTTCTAATTATTATGTCACTCTCACAGCTTGAGTTCTCTTTAATCTTCTTCTCTCTGTTTAATAGTAACAGATGAAGAGCATGGGTCGGGCCATGAAGGTTAATGGATGCAAGCGAAATTGTTAACTAGTGCTAGGTCATGCAACTCTACGGAGGACATGACTTATATATATATATTTTTTAACTATTTTAGGTGGGAATGTTACTTGCATCTATGGCCTTGCAGAAACCCATTTCCAACTAGGTCTTTGTGGAAGTGAGAAAATGCAGAGTTTTTGCTGGTCCTTGATAAAGCCAAGGCTCAGTATTCTCGACACCTTCTACATTCAGTTGTTTTATTTTATTTTTTTGTCTTTTCTCCTTTTACTCACACAGGTAGATACATAACCTTTTCTATGTTGTACTAGGTGTGAGTCAAAATTTTATATGTATTTTTTTGCTTAGGTATCTTCTTTATAGAATGTGAATTCTGAATTTTCAAAACTGCTGCGTTGCGCGTTTTGATCTTCAGGTTATTTTGCAACCTTCGTTTTAAATTCTAAAGTTTTTCCTTAGTCTTCAGTTTTGCTCTTAAGTATATATATATATATATATATATATATATATGTGTGTGTGTGTGTGTGTGTGTGTGTGTGTGTACAGGAAAGCTGTTCTCCAAAATTCTGAAAATTAAAGGAAACAGAGCTTTAATTTTTAAATTTGCAGTATTAAAAAGAAAAAGACTACCTTCAAAAATAATTTAAAGACAAAACAGAACAAAGTAAATTTTTTCTATGGGGTACAAAACACCATTATTAGTCACACTTTGAAGATAAGCCACAACTACATGTGTAAAATGGAACAATGAATCCTCTTGTAGTAGTAAACATGAAGTGCAAATTTCAGCAAAAGACGCATTTGGGCTTTAAAAATTTATTTGATAATTTACCATTATGCCAGCTTTCCTTCTAAAAATTTTCATTCCTTTGTATACATTATGCACATTATATTTAAACATTACATAGACTGGGAAATGTGTATTATGGTAAATAATATAAGATAGAAGAAACATAGTGTATTTAAGCATTACAAAGACATTCATTCTGTACGAACAAATTAGAACAGTATAGTATTTTGGTTACTTTCCTCTGCTGACACACAGCAACAGCACATATAATGAGAGAGTTTTACACAAATACATGGCCTAAAAAATTCATTGAGTTTATATTTAAATCTGGTTTTTAAAACAACAAAAATGTTTTCTCTTCCACACTTTAATACTATGTTATACACTACACTGATAATAAAAAAAAAAAAAAAACCCTAAAATTTCATATTATACTAAATTGTGCTCATTACTGAAGAAGAATGATTTAAATACAACATGTGAGACAATGTAAACACACATTCATGATGAAAGTTAATATGTTCACCCTTTATTTATGATACTGGCTCTATAAAAGGGAAAAGAACCTAAGCATTTTAGATTTTTAGATGTCTTATCCTGGATTTAAATCATCAAATTCTACTGCAACCACAGAAAATGTAAATTTACACCTTAAGGATAATTTCATGCAGAATTATTTTTTTACTTATTCAATGGTCTGCAGAGTTTCATCAAATTAAGCAGACAATAGAGGTCGCTACGTCCGCTTGCTTGATCATGAGATTCCCTAGCATGAAACACAAAGTTTTTTTTTTAATTTTCTTTTATGAAATGACCCTGAAAAGGACTTTTTTGTGAGGGAGGAACAGAAAAAAAAAAAATTCTGAAGAAAAGGAGGCGATTCATGTCTTACAAATGCAACATAACATCTTTGGTAGCTACCGAGAGGTAAGGAATCACAAATAAGCTACTGTTTGTGAAAATTGCAACACCATGAAGTGCTGCTGGTATCAGCTTGAAACCTACAGGATATGTACAGCAGGTTAGGACATGCAAATGATTAACATATCACTGAAAATGTGCCAGTGGTTTAGAGCAGTGCCTTCTGAACTGTCCAGTCTTGGGTATAAAAAGCTGGCTCAAGTGAGATGTTGCAATCAGCGAAGAGCCAACATTGAGTTAAATGAGTGTTTGTGTCTCACATTGCCTCACCACTAAAGAAGGTTGCATTATGAACACCTCACTAGCTTTAAGTGAGAAAGAATTATTGTGTTCCTACTGCAAAATTGCCACTCGTACAAAATAAAATGCCAGTACAGTGATGCGAACGTGGCATCAGCGGACAGATGAAACTCGGATGCATAGAAATTCAGGAAATGGACAGCAAAATCACACGACTGAATGGGATGACAGACACCTCTACTGCAAGGCAGTGACTGATCACACAGCAACATCCATGGTGTTAGTGCAGCAGTGGAGCAAAGCCACAGGTCAAGCTTTGTCCTTCAGCACAGTTCAACATTGTCTCCTGAACAGAAGACCAGTGGCTAGCAGCTCATTGCTGAGCATTCCTTTGACCCTCGACCACAGACACATCAAGCTGCAATGGAGTCTCAAACACAGACATTGGCATGCTGAGTGGCAATAGGTTGTGTTTTCTGATGAGTCACAATTCAACTTGATGCACCATGATGGTCATGTATGTGTTCGAAGACATTGTGGTGAATGGCATGTTGCAGCAATATACCCACCCAACATCATGGTTTGGGGTGCCATTGGGTTCAATTTGTAATCTCGCCTGATATGAATTGAGAGAACCCTCAACAGCCAGTAATACATCAGGGATGTTTTACAAGAAGAGGAGGAGATGCCCTTCCTTCAGAGTTGCCCTGGTTCTACATTCCAGCAGGACAATGCTTGGCCACACATGGCCCGGGATGTCCAAGACCTCTTCCATGTATCGTAGATACAGCTTTTTCCCTGGCCTTCACATTCACCAGATATGTCTCCGATCGAACACGTCTGGGACATGGTAGCTAAGCGAATACAGCCCGTCAAGAGCCTCCGCCAATCACCACAAATGAACTCTGGTCTTACATAGAAGCAGCCTGGCAGGGTATTCCTCAGAACGATATCAAAAAACTCTTTCATTCAATGCCACGCCATGTAGAGGCTGTTATTGTTGTTCAAGGTGGCTTTACATGATACCAAGTTTTGAAGCAAAAAAGCTTGTATACCTCTAAAAGTTTAATCAGTTATCTCCTGTAACATGAGGAATCCGAGATATAAATTTCATTTGAATAGCACAATTATTTCTTGGTATTGCAATTTTCACAAACAGTAGTGTATCATTATCATGTTTTCTCACTTGCATCAAGTGATTCAACAGCATGAAACACAAGTGGTTTTTTTTTTTTTTTTTTTTTTTTAAACAGCACTTACAAGGACATTTTGTGTGTTGGAGAAATAGAAAAACATTCCTTCTGAAGAAAAACAGACAATTAGTGTCTTAGAAATACAACATGAAAACCTAATATACAACTGATTATGGGGTTTACTTGGGAATAAAAAATGTTTTTTAATGGTCAAATTTTCATGCAGAACACCCTTTATTAGGACTATGCTGTAGTAAGAGTTGCCAACCTTGGGCGAAACCCCAACCTTTACAATCATTTAATGTAGTGCCTCTTCTTTTCTCTATTTCTAGACTTTCCAAGAGTTTTCTCTTGAAGAAGTGCTGCTGGTGGGATGGAACTTCTACTGAGTCCCAAAGAATTTTATGTCCAGTAGCTTGAACATGTCTGCCAAGTCCAGTCTTGTTAGTCATGTTGTTAATAGCAGCTTTATGCTCTGCTAGCCTGGTCTTAAGCTGTCTGCCTGTCTCTCCCACATAACTGAGACCACATTCGCATTTGACATTGTAAACTACTACTCTTTGTAATAAGATATTAGTATCTTTCTGTTTTAACTAATATCTTATCCTAGTTGTAAATGCATTTATGGCACCTCTAGTCATAGTGATTGTGGAATAACTTTTTTACGGGTCTTATAGAGGTTATTTTTCATGAAAGTTGGTTGTCAAATTTTCGAACTAAAGCCTAGTTCGTCATCAGGACTATGTCACTGGAGTAGTTGCTGCCACTCAATTGGAAGAGTCCATCCGCAATTATCGTTAATTGTGGTACTTCTTCTTGCTATTTCGATCCCTTCTTCTAGTTTCCTCTTTACTAAGTTTGACTGGTGGGCGATTATTTTCACTGAGTCCCAATTTATGGAGTGTACACTTGCTTGTATATGTCTGTCTAGCCCTGTTTTGTTCCTAATGTTCCTGATAGCTGCTTGGTGTTCTTTCATTCGGACCTTAATACTTCTCCCTGTTTCTCCTATATACCTGAGTCCGCAGTTACAATCGATGCAGTAAATTACTCCTTCCTGCAATTGGATGTCCAATTCTTTCTGCTTTAAAGCTGGCAGGAATTTCTTTATTTTGTTATTAAGATCTGGAGCTAGCCTGATATTATATTTTGCTCCGATCCTTTTCAGTTTCTCGAAAAGTCCCTTGTGGTACGTAATTTTGCTGGTGAATTTGAAGTTGGTTTTTTCCTGCTTCTTTTTTGGCACTTGTTTAAATATTTTCTCAACATATGGGGGAGGGGTAATTGTTTTCTGCCAATATTTCCTTTAATTCTTCTTTGTGAAAATCTTTTTGAGTAGCTGAAGAGACCAGGATTTCAATTTTTTCCAAAAATTGTCTCGCCATATTCAATTTAATATAATCACGGTGGAATGAGCAGAAGTCTAACATCTTCCCTGTGTTGGTGGGTTTTCTAAAAAGCTGAGTGAATATTTTCCCCTCTCTTGAGGTCAAGGTTAAATCTAGGTAATTGATGCTATGGTCTTTTTCCTGTTCCAGGGTGTACTGCAAGGTATTCTCTAGTAAGTTAAATTCTTCCAGAATCTGAGAGGGTAGAGATTAGTCCACAGTATCTACTATAATTAGGACATCATCCATGTACCTTACATAGAGAGCAAACAAGGAGGGTTGTATAAGGATTTTTGCCTCTAGTTTACTTATATAATAATTTGCTAGCAGAGGTGCTGGTGGAGAACCCATTGCAAGTCCTGAAGTTTGCCTGTAATATTTCTTTCCAAACTGGAAGAAATTGTTCTTGAAGGAAAATAGGAGCAGTTCATATATGCCAAGTAGTATTTCTCTATTGTGATCATGGAATACTATTTTTTCCACAAGGTCATCTGCAATGAATTCCAGTAGGAGGTCCAGGTTAATGTTGGTATACATAGAGACTATATCCAGGCTTGCCATTACTGGATGAATTAATTCTGGCAAGTTGTCCAGTTTTCCTTTTAGCTGCATGGAATTTTTTAGTAGGTAGGGAGGAGAAGGGAAAATATCTCTGGGGTGACCAAGTAAATAATAATTAATGTTGGAGAGTGGCGAATTTCTAGTGTCTATTATAGGTCTTATTGGATGGCCTTCTTTGTGAACTTTTATCGTACCATAGATCTGTGGAATTCTTGACTGGATTTTGGAGAAGTTTTTGAAGAGCTCATTAAGCTGTTTTTTATTTCTTAAAGAGCTGATTAATTTCTTAAGATTTTTGACAGTTTGATCTATAGGGTTACCATTGAGTTCTTCATAATAAGGCTTGCTCAATTCAGCTTCCATTTTATTGTAATACTTCTCTTTTTCTACCAATACCAAAACTTTGCTCTTATCTGCTCTCAGTGCAACAACTTTATAATTGGCTTTGAATTTTTTAAGGTCAGCAATGGCATTTCTATTAAAATTGTAATCAACTTTTACTGGCTTTTTTACAAATTTTGAGATGCAGTCTGAGAATTCTTTCCTTAAAGTAACTGCTGTATTTTCATCTTCCCTTTCTACCTTACTACAGATGCTTTCTAAATCAATCAGTATACGTTTTTTATCAAGTGTTGCGAAGGAAAGGTTGTATTTGTATCCCTTATTGAGGAGATTAATCAGGTTTTCATCTACTCCTTCTTCCGTCAGATCTATGACATGTTTGCTAGTGGGGGATGGTATTAACTGTGGGCCAGGTGCTGTAGACATTAACTTTGGATTCAACCACTTATTCTCTTTAATCTTCAATTTTTCCTTAAACTTTTTGTTTTTATCTCTCACTGCTTTAGCTAACCAATTTTCAATATTTTTCTTTTCTGCTTCCGGAATTTCACCTAATGAAGAGGTCCAAATACGAGCTTCTATTCGTTCACATTGCTCAATAGTTTTGAATTTATTACGAATCGCGCCATTCACCATTTTTTGTTCTATTTTTTTAATAAAATTTCATGACAGATTTTTCGCGATGTTTTTCGTGAGTCTCAAAGAAGGTGGAACAAAATTAGCTCTCTTAAAAAGGAAAACTAGACAACTTGCCAGAATTAATTCATCCAGTAATGGCAAGCCTGGATATAGTCTCTATGTATACCAACGTTAACCTGGACCTCCTACTGGAATTCATTGCAGATGACCTTGTGGAAAAAATAGTATTCCATAATCACAATAGAGAAATACTACTTGGCATATATGAACTGCTCCTATTTTCCTTCAAGAATAATTTCTTCCAGTTTGGAAAGAAATATTACAGGCAAACTTCAGGACTTGCAATGGGTTCTCCACCAGCACCTCTGCTAGCAAATTATTATATAAGTAAACTAGAGGCAAAAATCCTTATACAACCCTCCTTGTTTGCTCTCTATGTAAGGTACATGGATGATGTCCTAATTATAGTAGATACTGTGGACCAATCTCTACCCTCTCAGATTCTGGAAGAATTTAACTTACTAGAGAATACCTTGCAGTACACCCTGGAACAGGAAAAAGACCATAGCATCAATTACCTAGATTTAACCTTGACCTCAAGAGAGGGGGAAATATTCACTCAGCTTTTTAGAAAACCCACCAACACAGGGAAGATGTTAGACTTCTGCTCATTCCACCCTGATTATATTAAATCGAATACGGCGAGACAATTTTTGGAAAAAATTGAAATCCTGGTCTCTTCAGCTACTCAAAAAGATCTTCACAAAGAAGAATTAAAGGAAATATTGGCAGAAAACAATTACCCCTCCCCATATGTTGAGAAAATATTTAAACAAGTGCCAAAAAAAGAAGCAGGGAAAAACCAACTTCAAATTCACCAGCAAAATTACGTACCACAAGGGACTTTTCGAGAAACTGAAAAGGATCGGAGCAAAATATAATATCAGGCTAGCTCCAGATCTTAATAACAAAATAAAGAAATTCCTCCCAGCTTTAAAGCAGAAAGAATTGGACATCCAATTGCAGGAAGGAGTAATTTACTGCATCGATTGTAACTGCGGACTCAGCTATATAGGAGAAACAGGGAGAAGTATTAAGGTCCGAATGAAAGAACACCAAGCAGCTATTAGGAACATTGGGAACAAAACAGGGCTAGACAGACATATACAAGCAAGTGGACACTCCATAAATTGGGACTCAGTGAAAATAATCGCCCACCAGTCAAACTTAGTAAAGAGGAAACTAGAAGAAGGGATCGAAATAGCAAGAAGAAGAAGTACCACAATTAACGATAATTGCGGATGGACTCTTCCAATTGAGTGGCAGCAACTACTTCAGTGACATAGTCCTGATGACGAACTAGGCTTTAGTTCGAAAATTTGACAACCAACTTTCATGAAAAATAACCTCTATAAGACCCGTAAAAAAGTTATTCCACTAATATCTTATTACAAGAAAGAGTAGTCTACAATGCCAAATGCAAATGTGGTCTCAGTTATGTGGGAGAGACAGGCAGACAGCTTAAGACCAGGCTAGCAGAGCATAAAGCAGCTATTAACAACATGACTAACAAGACTGGATTGGACAGACATGTTCAAGCTACTGGACATAAATTCTTTGGGACTCAGTAGAAGTTCTATCCCACCAGCAGCACTTCTTCAAGAGAAAACTCTTGAAAAGTTTAGAAATACAGAAAAACAGAGGCACTACATTAAACGATCTTAAAGGTTGGAGTTCAACCCAAAGTTGGCAACACTTACTATAGTGTAGTCCTAATGAAGGATAGGGGTTCTGCCCAAAAATTTGACCATTAAAAAACATTTTTTATTCCTAAGTAAACCCCATAATCAGTTGTATATTCTAGTGTATACATTCTAGTAAATAAAAAAACCTGCGGTATTGAAGATGCATACATTAATATTATTAATAACATCTATGAAAATGCAAGTGCAAAGATTAGGCTGTTTGAAAATACAACACACGTAAAAATTGGAAAGGGAGTGAGACAAGGTGACACCATATCTCCGAAGCTCTTTAATGCCACATTGGAGGGTGTTTTTCAGTCGCTGAGCTGGGAAAACAAGGGGATAAAGATTAATGGAGATTATCTAACCCACCTTCGTTTTGCTGATGACGTAGCCATTTTTGCAACTAGCCCATCAGAGCTGCAGAGTATGATCCAGGAACTTGCTGACAAGAGTAAAGAAGTGGGATTAAAAATGAACTTTCAGAAGACAAAAGTGATGTTCAATGCTTTTACAAGAAATGAAGATTTATCGATTGATGGAGAAAAGCTGGAGATAACAGACACGTACGTTTATCTTGGACAGCAGATATCAAGTGAGGGTCACATTGATGAAGAAATTAATCGGCGTACAAAACTTGCCTGGAGAGCTTTTGGAAGAAACAGCATAATTTTCAAGAGCAATATGCCATTATGTCTTAAAAGAAAAGTGTTTGATCAATGCATCCTTCCAGTGCTTACGTATGGTGCAGAGACGTGGACCTTAACTAAAAGAGACATACAAAGGCTGCAGACAACTCAAAGAAGCATGGAGAGGTAGGTGCATGCTTGGTGTAACCAGGAGAGATAAGAAGAGGAACTCGTGGATCCGAAAAATGACAAGAGTGGAAGACATCATGATCAGAGTTAAATCCCTGAAATGGCAATGGGCTGGACATACTGCCAGAAGGACAGATCATCGATGGACAGCCGAAATTTTAGATTGGATTCCAAGGGACAGGAAAAGACCCAGAAGAAGACCACATAGGAGATGGGTGGATGAAATTCGAAAGTATGCAGGGGTGACATGGAGGAGACTGGCACAAGACAGACCGTTGTGGAGGAAACTTGGGGAGACCTTCGTCCAGCAGTGGATTGATAATGGTTGACAATGATGATGATGATGATGACATTCTAGTAATAGCCAAGAATTCAGTTATTACCAGATTTATGAAAACCTTTTCAATAAGTACGGACAGGAAAGGAATCGCAAACATCATAGCTCCATTAATCTCATTGGCTACCTCTGGGACTGCCTATCTTTTCTTCTTGGCCCAACTCCTTTGTGCCTCCAATCAGAAACCACTGTTTAAGGGATGCCACATGCCCTCAACCATACCTTTTTCATACATATCCTCAAATCCAGAAGAACCTTCTAAGATCAATGAAGACAATATATTCATGATTTGTTACCTGGAAATTTACAGTGAGCTTCGTATCTACAACACAGATTATTATTTTGCATACATAAGAAATGAAATCCAGAAATAGCAGGAGAAATCCCTTTTTTTTTCTTTCTGCTCCTCCAACACACAAAATGTTCCTTTAAGAACCACTTCAAAAACTGAAAAGAAAAAAAAAAAACGTGTTTCACACTATGGAATCACGTGCTGTGCCAACATCAAGTGTCATCGCAGCCAGAGAATTTCCTCACTAGGGGCCACAGATTTTACATTTTTATTTCATTTGATGTATGAGGTTTTAACGGCTAGAAATGAACTTTTTTTTTTTAACATTGAGTAGTTACAACCACAATCAATGATGCCTATATTATTTTCAATTTTTTAGGTGCACATCTGACATAACATGTCCAGATCAATTGAAAAGATTTTTTTTTTTTTGATGGACAAGCCAAGATTATCAGTTTTTAAATAATGACACTGAATTTTCACACTATGTGTTGTATAAAACAACACTGTGGAATTTTATTGGTTACTGACATTTTAACAGCACAAGAGTCATATCTGGCAACTGAGTGTCACATAAAAACAAGATATTTACAAAGGACAGCTGGGCTATGGCAACTGCACCCCTCCCCCTTCAACTGGAATATCTCACTAGGTGGACTGTGTAAATGTAAATTTGCATCTGGAATGATAACCATTACTTGAAGAAGTTGGATAGGATTTTTTTTTAATTTGGTGGAAAGGAAGACCCATGGCCAAAGTTTTCCACATATTTTATCCTAGCAATTAATGACATCATGGTATCTCCAATTCTTATTTAAGTGAAATAATTGATATTACAGGTTTTATAGAGGTAGTTTGTACATATTTGTGATCGAATTTTCAAACTAGAACCTAGTTTGTCTTCAGGAATAGGTCACTGGAGTATATATACCACAGAGGAGAACTATTAAAAATAAAAAAAAAGTTGAAACAATTTTCCTTCCTATTCATAGAGAATATTTTTATTTTTTAGAAATAAGGCAAAAAAAAAAAAAAAAAAAAAAAAGCAGCAACAAAAAAAAAAAAAAACGAAATAAAAATTTAAATTCACCAGCAAAATTACCTGCCACAGAGAATTTTTCAAAAACCTAAAAAGGTTAGTGAAAAATATCAAATCAGACTTGTCGCAGGTCTGAAAACAAGTTTAAAAAATTCCTTCCATCTGTAAAACTGAAAAAAAAAAAAAAAAAAAAAAAAAAAAACGACATCCAATTTTAAGAAGGTGTAGTTTATATCATAGAGTGTACCTATGGATTAAAACTATATAGGCAAAATGGGGATAAGAGTAAGAGTCCATATGGAAGAACATAAGCATAAGGCGGCTATGGAAACATTGCAAACAAGACAGTCAGACAGACATACACAAGCCAGTAGATATTCCATAAATTGACTCAATAAAAATAATCACCTGCCAATCACACTTAGTAAATAGGAAAACTGAAAAAGGGATAGAAATAGCACAAAGAAATACCACACTTAACGATAACTGCAGTTAGGCACTCCTGACTGAATCACAAACACTACTCTAGTGACATAGTTCTGACGATGAACTAGGTTCTAGTTCCGAGATTTGACCACCAGATATACAAATTATATCTATAACACCTGCAATAAAAAGCTATAGCTGCCTTATGTTCTTCTGTATGGACTTTTATACTTCTCACCATTTCACCTATATAGCTTAGTCTGCAGGCACAATCTATGCTATCCATAGACTCCCGCTTCTTCTAATTAGATGGCTCCTTCTTGCTGTTTTAGGGATGGAAGGAATTATTTTAACTTGTTATTCAGATTTGAGGCAAGCCTGATTTTATATTTTTCACCAATCTTTTTAGTTTCTCAAAAAGTCATTTGTGGTAAGTAATTTTGCTGGTGAATTTGAAGTTATTTTTCTGCTGCTTCTTTTTGCCTTATTCTTAAAAATATTCCTTATAAATGGTGAGGGAAAACTGTTTTCCGACAAAATTATTTTCAGTTCTTCTCCACAGAGAATTCTTTTTATTTGAAAAAATAAAAAAATCTTCTCAAAAAAGTAAATAAATAAATAAAATAAATGGAAGAATTCTTTAAAAAAAAAAGAATTATTTTCAGTTCTAAAAAGAAACTTGGTTCTTCTCCACATAGAACAGAAAAGAATTCTTTTGTGAATATTAAGAATTTTTTTCAGCAGAAAATTATTCTGTTGGGTTCTGAAAAGAAACTTGGTTCTTCACAAAGAACTGAAAATGAATTATTTTCTGCTGAAAAGAATTTTGCCAGAAGTAATTTCCCCTTGCCATTCATAAAGAATATTTTTAGGAATAAGGCAAAAAAAGAAGCAGCAGAAAAATAATTTCAAATTCACTAGCAAAATTGCTTGCCACAAAGGACTTCTTGAAAAACTAAAAACGATTAGTGAAAAATATGAAATCAGACTTGTCCTAGATCTGAATGACAAGTTAAAAAATTCCTTTCATCCCTAAAACAGGAAGAATTCCAATTACAAGAAGGTACAGTCTATGGCATACTAGCAGACTAAGACTGTACCTGTGGATTAAGCTGCATAGGTGAAATGGGTAGAAGTATAAAAGTCCATATGGAAAAACATAGGCAGCTATTAGAAACATTGCAAACAAGACAGGGTTACAAACACATATACAAGCAAGCGGGCACTCCATAAAATGGGACTGAATAAAAATAATTGCCCACCAATCACACTTGGTAAAGAAGAAACTTGAAAGAGATATGGGAATAGTGAGAAAAACCACACTGAACGATAATTATGGTTGGACACAATTATCGTTGAATGGCAGCAATTATTCTATTGATGTAGTCTTGACAATGAACTAGGTTCTTTTTCAAAAATCTGACCACCAGATGTATAGAAATTACCTCTATAAAACATGTTATTTCAATTTTTTTCAATGTGTGATTATTTTATAGTTTTAGACATTCACTTAAGCCAACAGTAATAAAAATCTGAACTGAAATAAATGGGATTTCAAAAAATGGTTTCATGAAGTTCATTACTTCAACTGAAAGACAGAAAGAAATACATTAAATAAATAAAGATAAAAAAATGGAAACTACAAAGGATAGCCAACATTCAGATGAACATCCTGGATGAAAGTATAAACAAAGATTATAATACAACAATCACTGACATCAAATGAATAGCAAGAGTATCTTCCATGAGATGTGAGAATTAGGTTAGTGGGGAGAAAATTAAGTCAAGTGCAAAACCACAGACTTTCCAGTTGAGCAATATGTTCACCATGCATATGCACACTGCATTGCTTTTGAGGTCAGCCAAAGCAGCTGTAAAACAAGGACAAGCTCCACAACAAGTAGGACAAGCAGAAGATGCAAGAATGCTTTCAACATACTGCTACTGCTGTAAGCCAAACAGATTTCCATGTAACCTTCATGTACATTAAAAAGCATATATAATCTGCACTACTAGTGAAGCACAATGTTACTTACTGCTACACCAGATAGCTATAATGATAAACTATATATAAAATATTACCAGTTGGAATTTTCAATAAAAGAATAGAGTTTAGTAATCACCACTGTTCTGCAGTTCTCCTACCTTTTAAACACAGAAAAACGATACTGCTCTACAGTTTTATAAATACAACTCTAAGTCTAAGGAAAGTCATAAAAACCCTTAATCATTTGTCCCTACAAAACATACACTGTAGCTGTCAAATGCTTCCTCTCAAAATAAGTGAAAAAACCAGATGCAAAGGTGGTGTAGTTACCTATTCTGAATTATTACCATCCATGGTCCTTACAAACACATACAAGTAATAGGCTTATATCAACTGTGAGAATTCTAAATCACAGTGAAACATTTTATGCAGTTTTCTTTTTTTGCCAAATGAAATTTTCAAGACCTTCAGCATTTCACTATGACCTTTGAATGAATCCGTCCAACACATTTCAAATAGCATTTTATTACATCCATAAGAACAATTCCCACAAAGAAAACAAATACAGTCAATCCTTGATATATTGCCACCCTTGCATAATGCCACCCCTTAGGTCTAAACAAAGATGATCTATGTAAAACATTCCTTGACATACTGCCACACCCTTGGTTGCCAACTGCCAACATATATTACTGCACCAATGAGCTTTTTCAAACACAAAACATATTGATGTACCACCACTTGCAAGCTGTGTGTGAATTGCCTTCCCATTTTTTCAGACCATGATTCAATTGCAGTGAACCTTTTGATGGAGAAAATGGGAGATATCGCCCATAACAGAAGTCAGCTGCTTCTTCCAAAAACATGCCACAATGAGGGAGTCCATTTGGACTGTTCCCGCTTTTGTGGAGTGGCACAAGAATCAAAAGAGGAATAAATCACTGTGGAATATCATTATGGCCTGGATTCACAATGTTGGAGGGCTTAATCTATTTCTATTTATTAGGACTTAATGGATGTCTCATTACCCTTTACGCCTTAGCCATGTGCTCCATTTGTGTACAGAGAAGTATCAGCGAAGAGTGTCTGCGGTGGGCCTGGTTACCTTTGATTCAAGTGGCTGTCTTGTGAGATGGGGTGTTGCCTTCTTCTAATCCCCACTCTGTCTTCTTTGGCAGAAGAGAAATGCGTGTGCTCCTTACCCTGTACCAGCTGTCAAAATAAGATGATAAATGAGTTGACACCTTTTTTCAGGGACAAAATGCTTCTTTTACCCCACTGTCTTTAGTTTACATTCCTGGCTCTGCAAATCAGTCTGCAACTGCTTACAAGCATCAAAATCAGAAACATTTTTTTTTCTGTTATTGTTTGCTTTTGGGGGGAAAATGTCAAAAAGAAAAGTTCTTAAAATACACATATAGCAGAAGACTGAAATTTTCTGATGTCGCTAAGAAATGGAAATAGAAGACTTTTTAAAGGAAACCAGGATCTGTAAAACAATTTTGTGTAATGCTAATTTTCACTTCATAAAGTTTTAATCTAACATGATTTTTTAATTTTCTTGTAATTACAAGAAAATGAATAATTACAAGAAAGAAATGTTAAAATACACAAAAATGTGGATATCTATGGAATAAAAATAAATAAAAATAAGACAAAGCTAATGGTAATAGGGAAGGTTCCAAAACAGGCTTTCCTTAAAATTGAAGGACAACACATCAAACAAGTTAAATCATTTTGTTATTTCGGTCATTTTATTACTGAAGACGCGAGATGTGACAAAGAAATTAGAATGAGACTGAGGATGGCAAAAATGATTTTTAGAGAGAATCAAAGACTACTGACAGCCAAAAATATACATGGTGTTTGACTCGCTACTTTACCTGGCATTTTTGCAATAACTGGAAAAGGAATGAAGATATCATAACGAAAAATTTGAACTGGACTTACCTTAGGCTGTAAGAAAGGAGAAGGCATCATAACATGTGTTGGAAATGGTCACCATTTACATCCAGCCAGAGCTGAACAAGACGCTCAATATTTTGGAAGGTTCGGGTTAGCATGTTCCCAGAAATTGCCTGAATTTCTTGAATGATGTTGGATTTCAATGCGGCTATGGATCATGGATTATTGCCATAAACTCTACCTTTCAGATAGCCCCAGAGAAAGTAATCGGGCTGCATCAAATCTGGCACCCGCCGAGGCCAAAGTTCCTTCGAAATTTCTCTGTTCTCGAAAAATGACTCAATTTCGGCCATGCTGGCACGTGAAGTATGGCATGTTGCTTCATCCTGCTGGAAATATCCAATTGATAAATCCTCATCGTCCAACTGATTCATGAAGGTCTGAAAAATTTCCACGTAAGCTGCTGTGGAGATGGTTGTTTTGAAGATCAGCCCAATAATGCACCGCTGTGACGTCGCACACCAAACACCGATCTTTGCTGGATATAGGGATTCTTCGTGTGTCGCGTGGGGATTGTCTGTTGCCCAAAAATTGGAATTTTGGGCATTGACATATCCAGAAAGACGAAACCAGGCCTCATCTGTGAACCAACAGTAATCCAGTATGCCAAGATTTTGCTGCAGGAATGTGTGAAACCACTGACAATATGCCACTCTTTTCACATGGTCTGGCATTTTTAATGCAGGAACAACGCTTACATGATATGGGTGAAGGTTACCTTTTTTCGCAGCTCTGTAACAAGTGCTTGTGGATAAGCCGGTTTCCTGTTACAGACATCGTAGTGACTTTTTGGGAGACAGCAAAAACCACTGGCACACATTCTCGACCGTTTCTTCTGGCATTTGTCGTCAACCTCCTCTATGCACGTCACACAAACTTCCCATTGTTTCCAATTTGTGTGATGTGGCCAAAATGCAGGGCTTTGATGTGGTTTCTGACCTCCAAACCTCTTAATGAATTCTTTTTGACACAACTTCAACGATTTAGTCTACCAGTACGTCCGCACAGTATACACTCACTCCTCTAGAGTATACCTGTTCATTTCAATGTTTTCTGTTCTCCAACAACACACACACACACAAACGTACTGTTCCACGAGCGGCAAAACAATGACCGTACTGTGTCGACAGACTCATTAAACTGATAGATGCCCACTCGTCCAGCAGGCGATGAGGAGTCACAATACACTACGCCACAACTTCTCTCTGACCACGCCCACAACCGCGGTGCAACTGCATGTCACTTCCGTTTGCTTTCTCACAGCCTAAGGTAAGTCCAGTTCAAATTTTGATACGATATCTTCATTCATTCCTCTTACAGTTATTGCAAAAATGCTGGGTCAAGTAGCAAGTGAAACACTCTGTAGATCTAAAACTGAGGAAAAGAATTTTAAAGGCATATGTTTGGCCAGTAGCTCTCTATGGTTCTGAGACATGGACATTGACCAAGAGGGAAGTGAAAAGGTGAAGCTGTATGAAAGGTGGAGCTAGTATGATAGTAGAGTTATAGAAGAATTAGAGCATTTGAGATGTGGGGCTATAGAAGAATGGAGAGAATAAGTTGGCTTGATAGAAAGACAAATAAGGAGGTCCTGGAGAGAGTGGGAGAACCCAGGAATCTGATCAATATGTTAAAGAGAAGAAGAATGTTATGAATGGGACCCACATTGCACCATGAAGGCCTGATTCTGAAAGTTTTGGAAGGGAAAATACAAGGCAAGAGAGGAAAAGGACGGCCAAGAAATAGTTTTGTGGCACGGTAACTCCAAGACACTAACACTAGGACATACTAGGACTTGAACAGAATGGCAGAGAATAGAGAGGAATGGAGGGATAAGTACATCTACTGAACAACCAGTCCTTGGACTGAATAACCAAGAAGAAAAAGATAATTAAAATATTAATTTTGTTTTGCTACTATGCAAAGCAAATTCTCACATTTAGTGCATATTAGAAGCTTTTGAGATCAAAACAGACACTCTGAAAGGTACACAGCATAACTGCATTTTTTTCTAATTAATGTGTTTTTAATTTAATGCTAATTATGATTTTCAGGGAATCATCTCTCTCTATATATAAAACAGACTGTGTGTGTGTCTGTTGGTCGGATTTCACATAGAATTAGGTGACCTAGAGTGACGAAATTTGTTATGAAGGTACCTGTAAGACATTTTCTGGTGCACCTCGAAGCGATTTCTTTAAAATTTGAATTTGATTTTTAGTTATTTAATGTTACGCGTTTCTACCCGATCTGAGTGTGTCTTTCCGCTTTGTTGACATCAACCTGATCACACCGAACGTTAAGGCGTGCAGAAAAGTAGTCACCATAAATTTTAGGCGTTTCTTTTTAGAATTCAGTTACGACTATTTTCATTCGTAAATACATTTATTACGCCCTTTTTTGTAAGCGTTGTTTGCCGATTGTATTATGACCTTGAGGGTGGAGAAGAAAAAAAGAAAATAGAACATAGTTTTTCAATCTGCATTATTAATTCAAAAGTGGCATACGTCAGAAGGTCATCATACTATGTCTCAATCTCCCAGAAAGAAACAATGTGTAAGAAGAACACAAAGAATGGATAGAGAAAATCAAAGGAGAAGAGAACAAGAAACAGCAGAAGAACGAGAAAGAAGGCTGGAACAAGATAGGATTTCCAGAGCACAATCAAGGGCACAGGAATCATACCAGCAGTGAGAAAGAAGACTGGAACACAATAGGACTTCTATGGCGCAATCGAGGGCACAGGAAACACTCCAGCAACGAGACACACGACTTCAGCATAATCGACTACTCGGAACACTTCCATCTCAGACTGCTCCTGCACGAAGTACATGGCCCAAAATCATTTCAAGAACTGAGAATAGTTGAAGGAAGAGTGTGTCAAAGTTACAAAGAAGCTTGCCAGCTTAGAGGACTTTTGGAAAATGATGAACACTGGAATGAAACTTTAGAAGAAGCAGCTCTCTCTTGATCACCAACAATGCTTCGAAATCTCTTTGCTGTTATGTTGCAAACATGTGCAATGTCAAATCCTCATCAATTATGGATTCGAGTTCATATTACTGCCGATACTTCTGCACAGGGGTTTGCCAACAAACTACTGAAACTAGGAAACGGATATATATGACACCTGATAAGGAAGATGGATGTATATCAATGGCAGATGTTGGAAAAATTGTTAAAACACATCAAGATTTGTTAGACGCAGTTTTTCCAAACATTGGAGAGCACTTTAACAATCATGACTGGCTGTGCCAAAGAGCCATCCTTGCACCGAAAACTGACAGTGTTAGTCACCAATAATCAGCCTTTAGCTCACTTGCCCAGCATTCTTCAAATTTACAAGTCAGTTGATACCATTTGTAATACAGACGATGCAGTTAACTACCCAACTGAGTTTCTTAACTCTTTGGAGCCACCTGGAGTACCTTCACATATTTTAGAGTTGAAGATTGCTGAACCTATTATGCTTCTGAGAAATTTGGAACTGCCTTCACTTTGCAACGGCAAGAGATTATCTGTCAAGAAACTAATGAAGAATGTTATTGAAGCTACTACAGTATAGTGACTGGACATGCAGCAGGCAAAAACGTTTTTATTCCAAGGATCCCGATCATCCCATCTGATGTCCTGTTTCAATTTAAACATCTTCAATTCCCGATTCGTTTGAGTTTCGCCATGAGCATCAGTAAGGCACAAGGGCAGTCTCTAAAAGTTGTTGGACTGGATCTACAAAGTCCATGTTTTCCCATGGTAAACTGTACGTTGGTTGTTCCAGAGTCAGAAATGGGGGTAAATCTTTACATCTTTGCTCCGAATGGAAGGACTGTTAATATTGTTTATCCCGAGGCTCTACAAGAATAAGGTACTTTTCATCTCAATCAATTTCATTGCATAAGCCTTCTGCTTTTTCAAACTTTTTGAATTATTTACATTGGACGTGACAACTACTAAATAATTCAAATACATTTTTTTATCCTAATATTCTATTTCGGGAAGTTGTACTACAAAGTTGTATAAACCTTGATTTACCAGTCTTAATTTAATTGTCGATATAGCTTTTACTTTATACTATCACTAGCCCTTCAATAATGGGTACAACAGGCTAGTAATTAATAAAATTTGGGTTACTTAAAAATAATAGGCAAATTTGAAATAATGCCACCCTTGACATAATGCTACAGTGTAATGGAACAAACGATGGCAGTACATTAAGAGCTGACTGTATTTCAAATTTAAAGAAACAAGTATCAAAGGGTATTTTAATGCCTTAATTTAGCTTAACCATCTATCCCTACAAAAATATGTAGCTGCCAAATGCTTCCTCTCAAAATGAGTGCAAAACCAGATGCAAAGGTCGTGCAATAATCTATTCTGAATTATCACCACACACGGTCCTTACAGACATACAAGTAATTTAGCCTTATGGCAACTGTGGGAACTCTACACAATAGTGCAATATTGTGAAATATTATAAACAGTTTGACAAATGAAATCCTCAAGAAGATGTTTGGCATTATATTATTGCATTTGAATGAATCGGTCCAACGAGTTTCAAATGACATTTTATTACATCTATAAGCACAATTCCCATGAAGAAAACAAATATTTCAAAATTAAGGAAACTAGTACCAGGAGGTATTCTCAATTTCAGTCTGTTCCCATTGTGAACAGTAGCAGTGTGCATGACATGATTTTCTGTTGGACTTTGAGCAAAGTAACTGAAGGTATACCACACAAATTTTTGCAGTGCATGTGAGTTCAAGATTTTTACTTTACAGCTTATATCCTGAAACAGCAGGTTCTCCACAGATGTTAAAAAAAATTGTCTAAATTTATAAGGTGATGCTTTTGTTAGATCCTGTATGTGAGAGAACATATGCCAGTGTGTCTAAAAGCATTACATTTTAAGCATTGGATTTTTCAGGCACCTGCAGATATTTTAGTAGGATTCCTCAACATAACAAGAAAAAAGATGCATCTGGTGTGGAAAGTATGTTTATTTTATTCAAAATGTAATATTTTCTTTCTCTAGGAAAGGTTGCCTTAGAAGCTTCCGTGAAATGTTTACTGAACTGTATAGCAAGTTTCATTTAAATTTTTACAGTACGATGCTTCTCTTTTTCTCTATCACTACTATTCACAATATATATATATATATATTTCAGAAACTAATTTTATACAAAATATAAATATAGATTTTGTTACAAGGAAGTCTTTGTTATTATATTGCATGTGGGTTCAATGACCACCATGTACAATTCAATGGGCTATAAGCAGTTTCCCATCCAGAACAATTCACTACCACAATCTGCTTGCCGAAATTAATGAGCTTCTAAATTTCCAAATGTGTTTGTGAAGAATATTTCCTTCCTTAATTTCTATAATGAGTATTTTTTTTAATCAGCTGTTTTGTTATTACACTGAATTATAATATATAAATACTAGGTGAATGCCTGTCAATAATGATAGGAAAATATAAGATATGTAATACAACCATATCTTCGTTTTGTTTGGGATGTCCAAATGCAAAAGTTTTTTTTTTTTTTTTTTTTGTAATGTTCATGAAACAAAGGATTTTGGTTGATGCAGAGATTTGACAGTTAAAATAAGCAAGTGCTCTTTCCACAATACCACCAAAGTGGGGCAAATGTTCAGACAAAGGAAATTATATTGTGAATAAAATAAAATGTGCATTCTAATAATATAACTAGAATTGAAAGCTACAACCACCTTTATTTATCTATCTTTTTTTAATTTAACATTTTCCTAAAATATAAAAGTATTCATAAGTTTGAAGCCATTTGCACACTAACATAAAAGCCTGCTGCAAGCCCTTCTGCTCAGTTATTAAAAACAGACTAGTGAAACCATTACATGAATCACTGCATCAAGATTCGAATGCATAATGAAATGCTACAAGGTAGATTATAGTCTACTTTGATGACATATATTATTCAACAAAACCTTATATCCAACATAAGAATGCACAGGGAATTAATTCTATGGCACAATGGTAATAAATACTAAATACCACTACTCACCTAATATTAAATGAAGCTTTGCATCAGTTTGGAAAGCATAGTGAAGGGTTACAAGAAAAGGCGACTGGCGAATTGCTTCTAAAACTTGTCTCTCTGTTTTGGCATGTTCTAAAGTTTTTGGTTTTTGGACTATTGAAGCCTTTTTTAATACTTTCATGGCATATAGTTTCCCATGGTCATGACCTCCTAGCTTTCGAACCAAGAACACCTTTCCATATGCTACAATGGAAATCAAGATTTTTATTATTTTGATAAAAAAAAAATTGCACTGCATAAATGAAAGCATTATTTATATTAGACAAAAAAAAATCTTTGCAATGGACATAGCATAATTGATCATAGAATATCTTGCAAACATGAAAACACACTGTATGCACTTTAGCATGCATGGCACAAAATCTGTGAAGAAAAATATACTAATGCATTTTAATTGTGAGTTATTCATTAAAAGAATCAGTAGGTTTTGAAGCTCATAAATTTGTAAGCTTCTTTTAGCAACCACAATAAACAGTCACATACATGTCAAGGACCTCGACCACAATATTAAGTGATCCATTTCTGTTTGGTTTGTGAGACCAAGCACTAACTATGTGCTTTGCACCAATTACAGATATACCCTTTGTTTTTCTTAGATATATTAGAATCCTCTACCTATACCTGGTAATCTATGTTAAGAGAAAAAAAGCAAGAACAGTCACAAATTAAAACGTCAAAACAGGAAAAATAGTTCTCACTTAAAGTTTTACTGACACACATCCCAGATCACAGTGAACAAACATTCGCTGACCTGGTGGTTGAGTCATCTCAGCCACACACTTCTTATAAGTCCTGGATTACAACATAAGGTGGTGTGTTTGTCCTATGACACAGGCTCTTTACCTTTCCTTGAACCAGCGGCCTTAAATTATGGATGAGAGACTGTTCATAGCCCTGCACACAGTAGTCATTAAACCCTGGCACACAAAAAAAGAAAAAGAAAAAAAAAAAGAAAAAAACAGTGAAGTTCACTTTAAAATGTCTTACATTCCATGTGTAAATATTGTGAATAAAACGTTTTCTATTATTATACAAATTTTAAGTAAATATGGGTTTTTCATTTGACAAATTTTTGGGCAGTAATAACTTTAAACTTTTAACAAAAAAATTCAGTAACAGCGTGGCCTACCATGTGCATTCGTGTTAAGAGAAATTTGCAGGTCAACATCTGCCAAGTTTATACAAATAAGAAGGGTTAGATTTTATTTATTTTTTTGGCATTTTCAGAAGGTTTGGATTTTATTTCAGGAGTGGCATCACCTACTGAGCCCTAATGATGGAAAAGTTTACAGCCCTAAAATAATGATGGGTAAGTTTACAGCCCTAAAATCTGACTAGTGAAGAATCATACATTCCTATGTACAAAAATCCCAGTTTTACTTAAAAGTTGTAAAGTAATAGCTTCTAGGAATAGTCATGTCATCTTTTATTACAAAGATAAAGGCTTCACATGTCGTCAATGTCAAATTTGAGACAAGAACATCCTTTTAGTAGTTCAATGATCTTTGTGATTACTAGGGGCTATGTAACTCTCATCCTTAATGTAGAGCTAGACAGACTTTATAAAAAGTAATAGAACACCCTTACCTCACTGGAACTATCTCTGGAGCTTTAGGTGAGAAGCCAAGTTAGTAACTTCTCGGTCAGCAGCAGTAGCAAACAAAAATTTATGGAAGAACATTTTTACTCAGTATAAGAAACTGGAGAATCATTTTTGAAAGTTGATGAGTATTATACTTCTAAAATGTACTTGATATTTATTATAAAGTGTAGTTGACATTACAAAAAAATTACACTATGCCACCATTGTCAATTCAAAATTTCAGGAGGAATATTTTTACTCCCAGTGGAAAGATGGAAAATATTTCTGAAAAGCACAATATTTGGCAGAATTTACCATCAAATTTAAAAATTTTCACAACACAAATACACATGATAGGCCACACTGTCACTGAATTCAAACTCAAAGTTTAAAAAAAATCAAAAACTGCATTGTGAGGGTTCAAATTGTTCCAGAGGATTGAGGTTAAATTATAATAAAAGAAATAAAGTCAAAAATAGCTGAATTTTATGTTATTTCATTGTTGAAATGCTACTTCTCATTTAAGCCCATTTTGATTCCTTCCATTTGTTTAAAGCTCCCACAATGGTTATATACATAGGCAGGGCTTGAAAAATGTGGCAGTCTATGACGAGTGAAAAGTTTTAGTTAACAAGTAAAAAATTCAGTAGAGCAGTTTAAATTCAATCTGCAATGATTTATGCATTATTATGCCTACTGTTTGATATGTAAAACTACCAGTTTCTTAATGAAGCTTATTTTAATTCACAGAAGTGATTGTGTGCCAGCCTGGGAAACCGGTTTTTCCACAAAAGAAATCGGACAGTGAATGCCACGAGTCAAAATTTCTGAGTATGGTGCGCTTGACAAGGAACACGAGGCAAGCAGCTGCAAGCCCAGTAGAATGATTTCCCCAAACACTGTGTGAAAAGATAGGCAATGTAAGAGTCACATGCGCCTTATGAGCTCCCGCTTAGACAATTGCTGTAGTAGGTGAAAAGCCAAACGTGGGAATCTGAGTTTATGCAGAGCTGTTAGGAAAGTTTTAAAAAAGACTGAAGGATTCTCACATCATGTATTCTCGATGGCGAAAACTGAATTGGGTTATTATACACTGGTTAATTGCTTAAATTACATTAACAATAAAATATTATTCGAGATGTGTATAGATTTTTAACAAATCAAACTTAAAACACAAAACAAAATGGGCAGCCCTCAGGAGCTGTCCATTTTCAGCTGGCGAGTAAGATATTTGCTTGACTGATGAACCAGCATCAATTTTTTTAAGCCTTGGACCATTTCCATCTCAATTCAGGCAGGCATGACCAACAAGTGTCAGCTGACCACCTCCAATGTTTTTGAAAAAATTATGGTAGCTACTCCTAATAGAGATACAAAGTACTGCAAAAGGATTTTTCATAAGAAAAAAATTTTGGTCGATCTACAGCATTTTGAAAATCGGCAAAAAATACACTTGTGATGAAAATCATGTGAAACGCCAAATTTTTAAGTGCACACTGCTCCAGAACTATAACAAGTAGAGACTTGAATTTTTTATTTTTATTTTGAAGCTATTGAATTGGCCTTTCTTCAAATTCACAGAAATTGGTCAAACGAATATTACCAGATAGCAAAAAATAATATTTATTACAAAAAATTTTAATTTTCCACAAATTTAGGATTTTTTTTTTTTTTTAGGAAAAAGACTTATCAGGTGGGTAAGTGTGCCAAACTGCACCCCATACTAGGGTTGTCTTAGCAGTAATTTTATTTTTATCCTGTGATGCTTGTAACTCATAAAATTAATTTTTAAAATACACAACATTTCAAAAAATCAACATTTTTGAATTGCAATATCTCAAAAATCCAATTTTTTTAAATTCTGAAATTTTGTCCAAACAATGTCTTAATGGTAGGTAGTTTACTGGGAGAGTCAGGTTACTGGATTTTTGCCTTGAAATTTTTTTTACATGTTTTTGAAAATGACACTTTTTTTTCAAATTTTTGAATTAAGTGAAAAAATGATAACTGTAAACATTATTTAGTAAACTTTTAATAGCAGGAGAACACAATTCCCTGCAGGGCTCGCACTAAGCATTCACCAAATAGCCAAATGTGACTAAATCCAAAAATGGCAAGAAAAAATGAGTAACAGTGAAAATGGTGGTGAATGATTTTATGAAACTTGGGCAATTTTTGACTCATGGGTAAACTGCAATTTACAGTAATTTTTGGGCTAAAACTGCAGCTGATATGATTTCAAAGTTTGATTTTCCAAAGCTGTGGCACTGAAAATGGTACTGCCCAGTGCAATTTTTATGGAGAACTATGAAACACCTATTAAGGCTGCTTGAGAGTCATTAGGGGAGTCAATGAAAATAAGAGCTACTGAAGGTGGGGGATATCGAGAAAAAAGAAACTCTTCCGTAATTTATAATGAGCGGATCCAGAGAAATGGGATAGCAGAGATTAAACAGTCTGCAGCACATAGTCCAGTGTTGGTGTTGCACTTTGACTTTGCTCAGAACTGATCTGTAATTCTACCTGATGAAGTGCAAACTTACTACTCGCAAACAATGTCCAGATCTCACTCTTTACATGCATTGTATACTTTCCAAATGAAACTAAGTCTTTTGTGGTAGCATGCAATGATATAAGCCATGACACAGCACATGCTCTGTGTGCCATTCTGCTCATAAAAAGTGAAATTGCTAAGACTTGTCCTTTGGAAGAATTTAAAACAATTGTTTATGGACCCAAATGTAACAAGGAAGTGGATCTTCTCAGCCACAGGCCAATGCAAGAGTGCATGTGATGGTGTGGGTGGCCTGTACAAACATTTTGCTACTAAATTCAACTTACAGAAAGAAGCTTCACAAGCTATAAGAGATGCACCTTCATTTCTTGAAACTGTCTCCCCCTTGATCCCAAAGACTAAACTTCTACTCCTCACAACTTGTAAAGTTCAATCCTATCGAAACAGCAAAGTAGAAGAGTGGGATACAGTAAAATCTGTTGTTGAAATACAGTCAGAGCATTCCTGGTTAGTACAAGGAAATAAACCATCAATGGCCAGAACAGTCTGGCACCCACATAAAGCAGTGCAATTTTCAAGCCAACAAAAAAAAGAAACCATTTTCTGTGAATGATTATCAAATAGGAGAATTTATAGGATGCATTTATGACGATAACTGGTGAATGGATGGGACAGATTGCAAACATACCTAAAGAATTCGAGGACATAACAGTATCTTTCATGGACCAGCCAGAAGTTTTTGGTGGCCAGAAGAATGTGGAAAGAAAACAGGTCAAGTGTCCAGTGCCCTTAAAAATGTACTTCGAAAGGTGAATGCCCCAATTCCTGTTAGATGTTCTGCATGATTTCATACCTTTGATGAGAAGGAAATCGATAAAATCCAGCAGCTTTTCTCAGTTTGAATAATTTGTAGTTATGATGGTAAGCTCATAATTTTTTTAAGGCTTTTTTTCTTATGTAAATAGAAATTGAATCTTAACTGCAACTGAGATAAAGTACTGTATGTAAAGACTATGGATTAAAAAAAATTAAACATGTACATAGATGACAATTATTGAGAATCATAAAAATGACTTTAAAATATAGATTGACACTGCAATTTGGAATATATACTCAGGTAAACTTTTCAGAAATATCTTTTGAAGTTTTTTTTTTTGTTTTGTTTTTTAATAATTTAATAATAACCCAACCGTGAGGTTCGAGCAGAAGAAAAATGCATTTTCAAAAATTTGTAGGAAAATTTCAAGGCAAAAATCCAGTAAACTGATTTCCCCAGTTAACTACCTACTATTAGGACATTGTTTGGACAAAATTTCAGAATTTTAAAAAATGGGAGTTTTGAGATATTGCAATTCAAAAATGTTGATTTTTTGAAATTTTGTATATTTTAAAAAATAATTTTATGAGTTTCAAGCATCACAGGATAAAAATAAAATTACTGCTAAGACAACTCTAGTAGGGGTGCAGGTTGGCACACTTACCCACCTGATAAGTCTTTTTCTTAAAAAAAAAAGAAAATCCTAAATTTGTGGAAAATAAAAATTTTTTGTAATAAATATAACTTTTTTTTTTGCCATCTGGTAACATTTGTTTGACTAATTTCTGTAAATCTGAAGAAAGACCAATTCAATAGCTTCAAAAAAAAAAAAAAAAAAAAAAAAATTCGGGTCTCTACCTGTTATATAGTTCAGGAGCAGTGTGCACTTAAAAATTTGGTGTTTCACATTATTTTCGTGACGAGTGTATTTTTTGCTGATTTTCAAAATGCTGTAGCTCGACCAAAAAATTTTTTTATGAAAAATCCTTTTGCAGTACTTTATATCTCTATTAGGAGTAGCTACCATAATTTTTTCAAAAAATTGTAGGTGGTCAACTGACACCCCCTGCCTGAATTGAGATGGAAACACATACAATACTTTTATCTCAGGTACACATAGGGGTCTATCCAGATTTTCCCCTCTTTGGTACCCACTCAAAAATTTGCCAAAGAAAGAAGAAAAAAAAACCAAAAAACAGGTGAATTTGTGAAAAAGAGAGGAAGAGTTTGCAGTCATCAATTACAACCTGAAAAGATATAAAGGAAAAAAAGGTTACCATACAAGTAGCAGAGCTACCTTTTTGGGGAATACTAATAATCGAAAGTAAAGTGTGAAACTACACGGTCGAGTCACATTATTGTGACCACCAGCTAATATCCACAGTAACCGCCATGTGCAGTGCGGACAGCAGCTAGACGGGCTAGGATTGAATCAATAAGGTGCTGGAAAGCGTTCACAGGTATGTGGAGCCATGGTGACGGCAGTGCATCTGACAGCTGCTGGAAGGTGAATGGAGAAGGATTTACAGAGTGAACAACACGATCGAAATGGTCCCACAGATGCTCAATTGGGTTTAAGTCTGGGGAATTAGGGGGGCAGGGAAGTACTTTGAAGTCTTCATCGTGCTCTTCCAACCATTTTCGGACATTTCTAGCTACATGACACTCATGCTGGAAGGTCCCATTCGCCCCAGAGAAGACAATTAGCAAGTATGGGTGTGCGTGGTCTGCAAGGATGGATTCATAATGAATTCGGTCCATAGTGACTTCCACAGGTATGAGTGGACCCGGGGAATGCCACGAAAACATTCCGCAGACCATAATGCTGCACCCAGCAGCTTGTGTTCTTCTAACAATGGTTGAAGACTGTTTGTTCTTCGGTGTTTCTCACCTTATACGCCAACGTCCATCCGTTCGATGAAGCGGAAAATGTGACTCACTGGTGAAGGCAATCCTTTGTCAATCAGCAGATGTCCAATTCCGATACTTTTGTGTAAGTGTAAGCCTTTTCTGCCGATGCACCTTCGTTAGCACAGGTGCAGTGACCATCCGTCTGCACCGGAGCCCCATACCCAGCAGGGTTTGCTGAACTGTCGTTTTAGACACACTTCCGGTAGCCCCCTGGTTCATTCGGCCAGCGAGTTGCTCCACTGTAGCGTGTCGATCGGTTCTCACACACCTTCACAGCTGACGTTCAACTCTCACATCAATGGCACGTGCGTGGTGCTTCACAGTCTCCACATCACTAATTCGCAATGGTGCCATTTCTCCAATCACAATACACTCTAACCACAGCAGCACGCTAACAGTTCACAAACTGCGCTGTTTCAGAAATGCTGCCACCCTTGGTCTGAAAGCCGATAATAATCCCTTTTTGCAAATCTGATAAATCGCTCCTTTTATCCACGACAGGAGCGAGTGATACGTTTTCAGAATGCCTACAGCACACCTTATATACCCTCCGAGCCAGCTCGTGACACGTGCCTTCATTCATTGGCTACGCACTGTTGACGTCAAAAGTAGGAGGTGGTCACAAAAATGTGACTCGACTGTGTATAAGGAGCATACTGTTTTTATGAATACCGTATTTTCCAATTATAATGCCTATAACGCCACAGTGCTCAATCCTTAAATGCGGTGTCTGAAATGAGGACACTGGCTCAAGACAGAATGATTAATATTGACTGCAGTTTGGGCTCCGAGAGGCGGAGTTGCCTTTTGTTGTTTTTTTAACATAATTTTGTATGACATAGCATACGAGATTTCAAAGAGATGCAGGACACTTTCTAGTTGATAAAAAGAATTCTTTGGCAACTTGGTCTGGGTGGGGAGTGAGGACTCAAGAAGGCTATTTATTCCAGACATGGGCAGCAGATGCCATAGGTCATGTAATTCTGTATTTCTGCAGCAAAGGAAAAGGTTCTTCGAGAACCATAGATACTAAATATAATTAATAGCACACTGACAAAATTTTGCCCCCTACCCACACAGCAGCTCTCGGCTTATTCTTTGGACCTTATTCATGTGACATCAGAAGTGAATCTCTGTGGACCAACATGGCTGTTGATTCAGTGTTGTCGCTATTAGAATACCCATTACAGTTGGCCAATTTTTTTTTTATTTTAATGTCTCGGAGTATGGCAACGAATAAATACAGCTACAGGGTGAAGATGGAGTAATTAATTTCCTAACAGAATAAATCAAGGTTGCAAAAATATACCAAAACAATTTTGCATTTAATGTTTATTTCAAATAGATCCAGGACACTGTCACCATTAGACATGGTGAAATTTTTAATGAAGCATTTCTCATACATGGCATATATTAAATTTTCACATTCTTATAGTCAGACTTTTCACAACATCTGAAACTTAAACCTGGGATTTTTTTTTTTTTTTTTTTTTTTTTGCAAAAATGAAATATTTAGAAGCCGAGAAAAATACATAATGTGGAAACAAATTGGTGTTAAAAACATAACTAAGAACTTTCCGCTGTTGCATGCTAGATAATCTACTTAAAAATAAAATGAATGTCGAATGTGTAACATTTAATAAAAGAAATACTACACGAAACCAGTGGGAATTGACAGTTTTATTGTTATTTTTTTTTAAAAGAATAAACTGATATAAAACAACAAAAGTAAACTTTATTTGATTGACAAATTCATTCAACCACTTCAGTAAAGACAATAGTCCAGGTTCGTGATTATTTTTTTTATGACTGAAGGTTTAACGACCACTGTGAGCAACTCAATGGGATATAAGCAGTCGCCCGTAATATTTTTACTAACAATGGTCAACGGAATGTTTATTTACATCTTTATATAATGAGAAAAGAAGATGGTTCTGTAACAAGAAATAGAGGCGAAATTTTGACAAGAGTGAAAGATTTCTACTCCAAATTATATGAAAGGGATGATACATGCACTCCAGACATCATGAAAGATACCAGTACCAGAGTTCCTCCAGTCCTTCCAGCAGAAGTTGCACATGCAATCAAGAACATGAAGCGGGGAAAAGCTCCAGGAGAAGATGGAATTACTGTAGACATCATACAAGAAGCAAGTGGAGAAATCGAAACAGTACTCGCCCAAATTTTCACTCGATGCCTTAATGAAGGAAAGATTCCTGAGGATTGGAACACCGCTACAATGATCCTGCTACATAAGAAAGGTGACATTGAGGATCTAGGAAACTACAGACCTATCAGCCTCCTATCAGTAGTTTATAAAATCTTCACTAAAGTTCTTTCACACCGTTTGAAGGTAACACTGGACATGGCTCAACCGAGAGAACAAGCTGGATTCAGGAGTGGCTACAGCACAATAGATCATATCCACGTGCTGAGAGAACTAATTGAAAGAGCGATTGTGCATGGCTTTTATCGATTATGAAAAAGCCTTTGATTCGGTGAAACCATCAGCAGTTACAATGGCTCTGAAAACCTGCGGTATTGAAGATGCATACATTAATATTATTAATAACATCTATGAAAATGCAAGTGCAAAGATTAGGCTGTTTGAAAATACAACACACGTAAAAATTGGAAAGGGAGTGAGACAAGGTGACACCATATCTCCGAAGCTCTTTAATGCCACATTGGAGGGTGTTTTTCAGTCGCTGAGCTGGGAAAACAAGGGGATAAAGATTAATGGAGATTATCTAACCCACCTTCGTTTTGCTGATGATGTAGTCATTTTTGCAACTACCCCATCAGAGCTGCAGAGTATGATCCAGGAACTTGCTGACAAGAGTAAAGAAGTGGGATTAAAAATGAACTTTCAGAAGACAAAAGTGATGTTCAATGCTTTTACAAGAAATGAAGATTTATCGATTGATGGAGAAAAGCTGGAGATAACAGACACGTACGTTTATCTTGGACAGCAGATATCAAGTGAGGGTCACATTGATGAAGAAATTAATCGGCGTACAAAACTTGCCTGGAGAGCTTTTGGAAGAAACAGCATAATTTTCAAGAGCAATATGCCATTATGTCTTAAAAGAAAAGTGTTTGATCAATGCATCCTTCCAGTGCTTACGTATGGTGCAGAGACGTGGACCTTAACTAAAAGAGACATACAAAGGCTGCAGACAACTCAAAGAAGCATGGAGAGGTGCATACTTGGTGTAACCAGGAGAGATAAGAAGAGGAACTCGTGGATTCGAAAAATGACAAGAGTGGAAGACATCATGATCAGAGTTAAATCCCTGAAATGGCAATGGGCTGGACATACTGCCAGAAGGACAGATCATCGATGGACAGCCGAAATTTTAGATTGGATTCCAAGGGACAGGAAAAGACCCAGAAGAAGACCACATGGGAGATGGGTGGATGAAATTCGAAAGTATGCAGGGGTGACATGGAGGAGACTGGCACAAGACAGACCGTTGTGGAGGAAACTTGGGGGAGACCTTCGTCCAGCAGTGGATTGATAATGGTTGACAATGATGATGATGATGATAATGGGAAATGTCTTACCTACGTGAATAAACTGGATCGAATGAATATTAAATTGTATATATACATTACACAGTCCAATGGCATAATGCAATCTATCAGGTCTTCGAGAGTATTTGCTGTTCCGATGATAAGAATTTTGATACCAGCCTGCTTACAGAAAAAGAGAAGACTTCGGACTATCTCAGTCCCTCCATGCTTCTGCCTTGAACAGCGCATAGGTCAACCGCAGGCGATTGAATGTCAACCGTATGCTTCTCCCATAGACTTTACATGGGAACTTTGCTGCCCCAATCTCATTTTTCTCTTCAACTGGCACATCTACATGGTAAGACCTTTATTTTGATACCTTAACCATATCTTTACGTTCAGCCGTTCTCTCAAAATATGACTCACAGTAAAAAACCTTATAGAATTAATATATTGATTATAGATATGTTTCATTCTTTGGGGCCTGTCGAACTTAACCCACAACTTACCAATCCAAACATAAATCACTTTTCTCCTGCTCCCATTTTTTTTTTTTTTTTAAATTAAATTTGAAGGAACACTACCAGGTTTTTAACAGCCTTTAATTCATAGTGTCATAATATTCAAAATCTTTCTCACTAAAGTTGGCAGAACATATTCAGTACTTCACATTGAGATGGAAATCATGTTTCATTTTATTTGGCCTTTCCTCTAACAGTTCCGGCCTTTTCAGAGGAAACTTGAGAAAACTTATCTTTTCCTGTATACATTTTTAGGTGACGGGACTTGTTAGCACAACCATACAATGAGCAAAAATCAGGCATGTTAAATTTTTTAAGAAAAATCATGATTTTCCTGAACCCTTGCAACATGCACTGAGGAGCAATTGAATTAGAGATACCTGTCTAGTAATGTGTAGCACCACCTTTCGCCCTGATGACGGCAGCGATTCATCTCGGCATGGACTCGACAAGACACCGGAAGCGTTGGGAAGCCATACGGATCCACGACCCTTGAACAAGCTCCCACAGTTCACGAAGATTTGATGGAGAGGGGTCAGAGCCTCGAACATCTTTCTTGGTGGCATCCCAGATGTTCTCGATGGGATTGAGGCCAGGTGACCTAGCTGTTCAAGGAAGCGAGGTCACGTCAGTGGAGTGTTCATCCAACCATTCGGATACAATTCGGGAGTGATGGCATGGTGTATTGCCTTGTTGCAGGATGAGGTCACCAGTGGGATGTTGAAGACGCACAAACGGGAGCAAATGGTCGTCCAGGATATACCAGTAACGTTGACCTGTGAGGGACGATGTCACACGTATCAGGAGTCCCATTTCGGTCCACGTAAACAGTCCCCATGCACCCCCACCAGCTTGAAGAGCACCCTGCTGGCAAGAAGGATCCATTGCTTCATGTGGTTTGCGCCGTACTCGTATCCTGTCATCCGCATGTACCAACGTGAATCTCAACTCATCAGTCCATGAAACATTTTCCCACATGTCTAGGGTCCAATGGCGATGTTCCTGCGCCCATGCTAATCTTTACACCCTGTGATGTGCGGTCAGCAGCGGTACCCTCATGGGATGATGACTTCTGTACCCCTTAGCGAGGAGATGGCTCTGGATGGTGTGGTTGCTTACACATTTTTGTGCACCAGCGTTAAATTGCAGAGTGATTTCTTGCACTGTGGCCTGTCTATCCGCTGTTACAATGCGAGCTAGCCAACGATGATCCCGCTTATCCACACGCTGTTGTGCACGGCAGTTGGCCCTTGCAGGGATGGTTTTACCGGATTCGATGTACTCAAGATGCACCCGTGACACAGTGGCTCGTGAAAATCCCAGTGCCTGCACAACTTCCGAGATGGAGTGACCCATTTGTTGGGCCCCGACAATTTGCCCACGATCAAATGCGCTTAGATCCTTTGTCTTACCCATACTGTGTCCGACTCTTACTGATTCCCGTCGCATCACACCTTATATTGTCGGATTGCTGCATACGTCATGTCGTTTTCGTTTACAGGGTAGCCCACAGCGCCACATTTGCGTAACGCCAGCTGTCTCTAATTCAATTGCTTTTCAGTGTATTCCTTGTTAAGCAATGGAAATTTGGATATAAACAAACCACTACTGGTCTGCAGCCAACGAACATATTTCTCACGATGCAATGCGAGGTGAATAAGGTAAATTGAGCAAAGTACTAGACTGCAGTGCCTCCCAATTTTTCTGGATGCCCAGCCACCCAAAACATTTCAGGAAGAAACAAATGGTTAAAAAAAAATCGTGCAACTATACTATAGAAACACATAGAGTTCCCTTCCCCACTCCCCAGTTCAGAAAGGCATCAATTAAGAGAGTGGAAGTCTGGAAAAGGAGTTTCTTTTTATTCATGCCAAAGCAGGTTATTCATAGATTTTGGGCTTGTTCAGGCTCAGGATTCATCTTGCAATACAAAATTCGGGGTCAGGCTTTTAAAATTGAACTTAAACTCAGCGCTGCGCGCGCGCGCACACACACACACACACACACACACACACACACACACACACACACACACACACACACACACACACACACACACACACACACACACACACACACACACACACACAAAATTGACTATTTTGTATGACCCAATTGGACAATTATTTTTAACTTCAAGGACTTTCTAAAGATGTAAAGGAAAAAATTTCATAGAGTCAAAGTGATTACATTAGCATCTAATATACCAATTTGAATGTTTCTTTGTTTGCCATGCAAATCTACAGTTTTCAATTTAGAACCACCACATTTGGTATACTATCTCATGGTACTCTAACTTAGACCGCAGACTGTTTTTGGAAGGGGTCGAAGTCCCGGGTCAAGGAGGCTCCCATACAAATTTTCATAAAAAGTTCCATGTTTTACATTTTTATTTTGAATTCGAATTTAATACTTTTTATTGTGATAAGTGCAAGAACTGATTTTTTTGTGACAGGGCTTTCCAGTAAAGAACAACAACACAATTCAGCTTCGGAACTGAAGGTAAGTTAACAACAAAAATCAAACTGAAAACTACAAATGCTGTGTGCCTAAAAACTCTACAGCAAATAAAATTCAAATTCAATGAAGAAATGAAATAGTATTAGGTACGGTTCATGCCGTAAAAAATTAATAATTTTCACTTGATTTGTACAAAATTTAGATAGTGAATTTTCATCAAATTCTTCCGAGCAATTCAGCTAGTTTTTTTATAAACACAAAAAACATAGCCTGATCAATGAGCCACATAATTAAAATGAATAATATAAGTAATAATTGATGACATGGCTATTCCTAGAATTAATTGAACTACAATGATCTCAATTATGAATTCAAAATAATTATAGTTCAAATAATTAGTCTTTTTTAGTAAGGCTGGGTCCCCTCCCCCAATCCCAATTTTTGGGGCAAGACAAAAATAAAAAAAATAAAACTAAGGGAATAGGGGTGGAATTGAAATCCATATGTCAGTGGTCACAGAAAAGTTAACATCATCTCTAATGACAATGGCACATTATACACAGACAGACTTGTAAACAAAATGCAAAAATAAAGCATCCATCAGGTTACTTGGTGGTCATTATACACCATAGAGCTAAAACATTATGACCAGCACATCTCTATGCAAGACAAAGCAACTGCAGGTAAACAACGGTGCATATGAAAGTCATGAAATGGTGTAAATAATACCGGATGCTGTTTATCAATGTTACTCTTGTCTTTCAGATGGGAAAGGCAGCAAACCTGAGGAGCAGGTTTGACATATGCCAAATTGTAATGGCCAGAAGACTGGGTCACAGCATTTCCGAGATGACAAAGCTTGCGGGAGCATGGTAAGCCGTGATTAGTGCCAGCTTCAAAACAGTAGTCAGAGGTGGGAAAAACCATGAACCACTGGCAGGATGTGGGCTGACCACAGCTATTGGATGCTAGAAATGAGCGAAGGCGGCACAAACCTACAGAAGGGACACGGTGGTTTAACTCGCCGGTAATTTCAATGCTGCCAACAGGAGTAATGTGTCACAACACATGGTACATGAAACCAAGATTGAAAAAAAACCCCGGGCTTTTTAAAAAAGAACCAACCCAGGTGGGTTTTATTGGGCTTTATGGAGTTTCGACGGGGTTTGGGGGTTCTATTTGGTTTTCATATCCTTTCATTAAAATTTAAAATGATTAAATATTATTAAAGAAAAATCCATGCAACTTACCTACCAAATTGGTTAACAAAAATCTCCTTTTTATGTAGCCTTGAAAGAATTTTATTTAAACCTACACAAAGGTTAAGATACTTTACACATCATTCACTACAATCTATAAACTAGTATTTGATCAAACTCTAAGCCCTCATCAACCATTTCTGAGAAGTTTAATTTAATTAAATTTGGGTAAAACCACAAATTTCAATATTTTTTTGTGAAGAATTTACTGTTTGTTTTTTTAAATATTTGTGGATCTTGACAAGTTTTTGTGCTTTATCAACACTTAAGCAGTTGCGAAGTTTTGATCAGACTAGTCCGCAAGTAGAAAATATTCTTTCTACTGGAGATGAACTGGCTGGGCACCCACAAAGACTTGATATGTAAGAGCAGAAATCTTTCAGGGTTCCAGCTTTGGTCACACTTGCATGTTGCTCCATCAGCTGCCACCATTTGGCAGCACTGAAGCTTTGCACATTATTATTTACAAACATAGACTTTGGAGAGTACTTTGTGTCACATATTTTAAAACCCATTACAAAAATTATCCATTCAGGTTTCTTTTCTAACAACCAGTTATCAGCAATTTTTTTTTTTTTTTTTTTTTTTTGTTTTTTTGTTGCTCAGGGCTCATTCTCTTTCCCTGGCCATTTTGGATTCATTAAGTTTGCCAAGTAGTGGCAAGGCTGAAGTGCTTGATCCATCTTTTTTTTTTTTTTTTTTTTTTTTTTAAATCACTGGTGTATATGGTTCAAGATCTGCATTTTCCATAAGATCTTGCCACAGTTCCACTGCTTCAGAAATGTTTGTTTGTTCAGACTGGAGAATGTCTAGTACTCTACTAACCTTTTTTAGCTGTTATAGCATGTGTACTGCATCTTTGTAAATGACTACATTCTCTAGAATTTTATTTATGTTTCGGGGTAATTTCCAGATCATTTGAGTGCTTAACAAACAGGTATAATACATCTACGTAATAATAAAAGCAAAATAGGTATAATAAAAAAAAAAAATTTGAGCACCAGGCTTTCCCATTTTAAAATGCTGCATTTGAAACTCTGAAGAAAATATCCCAAAATTACAGTAAAACTCCAAAGTATACTCCAGTTTAAAAAAAAACAATAAAATCCACTAGAAAGTAGGTTTTATTGGGTTTTTTAAAGTTTTTTTATTTTTAAAAACCTGCCCGGGTTTTTTGGGTTGGTAGGTGGGTAGACAACCCTGCATGAAACCCTGCTGAAAATGGTGCTGTGTAGCCACATGCTGCTCAAAGTGTACCTAGGGTAACATCAATTGAATGCCGAAAGCACCTACAATAAGCCCATGAGCATTAAAACTGCACCTTGAATGACTGGAAGAAGGTCGTCTGGTCTGATAAATCTCCTTTCACGGTTTTTTTGGGCTGGTAGGTGGGTAGACTACCCTGCATGAAACCCTGCTGAAAATGGTGCTGTGTAGCCACATGCTGCTCAAAGTGTACCTAGGGTAACATCAATTCAATGCCGAAAGCACCTACAATAGGCCCACGAGCATTAAAACTGCACCTTGAATGACTGGAAGAAGGTCGTCTGGTCTGATAAATCTCCTTTCACCTTGTGGACAGTCAGTCAGGTACATGTGAATTATTCACCTAGGGAAGTACTGGCACTAGGATACATTGTGGAATGAAAACAAGCTGGTGAAGGAAGTGTAATGCTTTTGGCAATGCTCTGCAAAGAATGAGACAAAGTTAAGGCTCAGCGAGACGTAACCAGCGCCACCATATCTTAGGATATAAAATGCAGTGCACAGAAGCCAACATACAGGCTGATGCCACAGCAGACTGCGCATGTGTATTTCTGCTGACTTCAACTTTGGTAAAGAACAATCAGCCGAGCTACTCATAGCACATGATTGTTACATTATCGGTAGCATAATTACTTCGCAAATTGGATATGTTAGTTTCGTTACGCCAATCGAGTTAGTTAAGGCTTTTGTTGTTCTTCAGTTTTTTCAGAAACATTTTCAGTAATGCCAAATAATAGGGATTGTCTGCATTTTGTATGGATCCTTAGGCCTAACTATAATATTTGCTAAAATTTAATTTAAATAGTAATACTAATGTTATTGCACATTTTTCTCACCAAAGTAAGGGACAGGATATCAGAAAACAGCAACAAAAGAAAAAAAAAACTGCTCTAAGCAAATAGTCATCAGATCGAAGGAAACCATGGTGGATTACCGTAGTCCCCCTAATGTGTATTGCTCCTAAATGTTTGCTTTCTGGCAGAGCATATTACCTCTTAGGTTGTGGTGGTGCTATTGTTGCCTGTTTTACGTTATCTCTACGAGAGTTGCTGTCCTTCACGCAAAGCTTAGATATTCTTTGGTTCTGCTGGGAATCATTAGATCCTGTCATTCATATGCAGGAAACTATGATGCCTACCACCTACCTACACATGATTGCAGAGCAGATACATCCTTTCATGACAACAGTATTCCTCTCTAGTAGTGCCTTCTTTCAGTAGGATAATGCTCCATGTCACACTGCCTGGATTGTTGGAGAATGGTTCACAGAACACAAGAAAGACTTTGAGGTATTGTCCTGGCCTCCGAACTCCCCAGAAATCAATCGAACGGAGCATCTGCAGTTTGTGTTGGGACAACAAATCCTATCTGCAAGGCTCAACCACGTAACTTACAAGAGTTAAAGGACCTGCTGGGAACATGTTGGTATCAGATACCACAAGACACCTTTATAAACCTTGTAGGGCCCATGCCTCACCAGGTAAGAGCTATTTTGGCAGCACGTGGAGGACCAACATCATATTAGACAGGGGGTCATAATGCTTCGGCTCTTTGGTGTACATGTCATATAGCATGTCTAAATATGCATCTGAACCACCATAACAAGATTGCAATTGGAAACAGATTTATGTGCAAAATGAAATTTCAATCCAGTGTTATTATGGATCACTTTCTTCACATACGATACAGGACTACATACAGGTGGAATAAAAATACACTGTTTTATACAATAGTTGTAATATGATCTCATGCACAGCTATTTAAAGCAACCTTTACCTAATTAAATCTATGGCAAGCACTACTTTTGGGAAGTTCCTTGTCTTGAGAGAGGAAAACAAAAATAACTGAGAGCACTATATTCTATACATCTTATCCTTCAAGATCAACCCAATGCATACATCATCAGTTACTATCATCTGCTATAATGCAACTGCACTTTCTCCATTTGCATAACTCACATACATACATGTCTGCTCCATTTTATACAGATCAGATTGTAATTTCTTTCATAAGGGTGTACAATGAAAATACTTGGTACAAGGGACAGAGCAAGCTCTTTTTATTGGGAGGGGAGGGAGATGAGACTCAAAGTTATACTCCCTTGAGTTTAAAAGTTTTGCCACTTCTACTCAAATAATATGCAGTTTCAACTTTCTCACATCTTCGTTATAGAAAATTATTATGATTGCTCAAATGTATTCCAATTTTTGACAAAATTTAACCAAAATGTGAAAAGTGACAATATTGTAATTATCAAGTAAAACACAAAAGTTATGTGAACATCAACACAGTACTCTGCAGAATGAAAGACAAATCAGCACCAAATGAATGAGTACCAGATAGTGAATGCAACAATAGGCAGATGTTATTAGGAGAATTCAAATTCGTGCAGAAATAGTCCAAAGTAATCGAGGTAGTTGCCTTCAAATGCACCCGAAAGTTCTTATACAATAAAATCTTTAAATTCAGCCAACGAATTTAAATTTGTATTGTGAGTGACTTTTGTTATTAAGATCGTGCATTGAAGGCAACTACCTCGATTACTATGGAATAAGCAGATGCTTTTGGAGTAGGACCTTAAAAAAAAATCCATTCAAGGTTAAACACTAAGAGGGACTTTCTGTAACACACCACAGATGACTAAATTAGCTCTTCATCCCTACGGCGTATTCAGAAAGGTTACCGAGATTAGGCATATCATTCTGCATGCCTTTCCCTGCTGTTTCAGGCAATTCCTTTCCAGCATATGAGGGTCCACACCTCACAGAGTAATTGACTATGTATCATAGTTAGCTGTGTGCAATACTGCGACCCAGCGAAAACACAAAGACCCTTTAAAACCCAGCAAAAACACAAGTGTTGGGAAACTGCTGGCCACCAGCTGGCAGTGATGGGTCACTGCTGGCTGAAATCTGCTGCTCACAGCATGGTAGCGGTCAGTCGATGGCAGCCAAATCAGACGTCACAAACGGCAGTGGTTTGGAGTAAGTGGAATGAACGCTACAGGGAGTCTGACTCGGAGCTGTCCTTCAAGTAACCGATTTGTAACAGTTTGTTGTGTCACTGTGGTGGCAACTGCAGCTTGAATTGCTGCCGCAGACGCGGTACGATGCGCCACGGCCATACGCCGTACACAGCGGTCTTCCTTCTCAGTAGTGCCACGTGGCCGGCCGGAACCCGGTCTTCTTATCAGTACCTTTCCCTTGACCACCGCTGCCAACAATCATGCACGGTGGCTAACATTCCTGCCAAGTCGTTCTGCAATATTGCGGAAAGAAAATCCACCTTCTCATAGCCCTATTACACCATCTCGTTCAAACTCCGGGATCTGTTGATAATGGCTTCTTCGTCTTCTTAAAGGCATTCTTGACTAACATCAATACCCTACGTCGAATCTCAATGATAACTAACGCTCACGAACGTCACAGCGTGTATTTACAGCATACCTGCTTTGCATGTTTCGAGGGACGCTACTAACGCCACACGTATGCGCCGAGCGCGAAATTTGCATAGACGTCATCTTACAGATTTACTCTCACTGCCTACCAACTGTCGTTTATCTAACACAGCCCTTTCTTGGTGTTGGGATTTTTTTTTTCCGTCAGTGTATAATCTGCTGCAGATTAATGATTTTCCAACCCCTCAGGACCCTGAAATAATCGATGCCATTATATAAATTTACTACCAACCAAAAATCATATAAATTAAACTCAAAGATACTTACTGAGTTGTATTTTGTCATATCTCAACAGTCTTAGACATTTTACATGCATGTGTTGTAGAACAACAATAGCTATCAGACATAATCCTAATACCTCAACCATATTAACTAATCTTATTTCAATTTTAAAACTTAACATTTAAAAATAAAGTGAACGTTTAAAAAATATCTTCATAATAATATACATTATTTACACCTTATTTACATTAAGCACATTATTTACATGTGCTTAAATCATGTTCACAAGTATCCCAATGAATGGAGCCCTCGAAGCATTGAAAGCAAGTTTCAAAGAACATCATTCAGCCAACCGGAAATCAGAAGAAATTTTGAGACTAGTGAAAATTTGTATAAGACAAAACAGTTTCATTTTTTTGTGGAAGATTTTTCCAACAGACAGAAGGCCTTGGAATGGGTAGTCCAGAGTCACCTATTTTATGCGAAGTCTACATGCGCCACTTTTAAAACCATCTATTTCAGCTTGTTACACTTGACCTGTAGATTCGATAGTAGATGATACTTTTGTTCTCTGGAATGGCATGAACTTGGAAATACCTAAATTAGTTGAACTTATCAATTCAATTGATCCTCATATACAGTTTCACATAAGAGACTGAAAATAATGGCTGCTTACCATTCCTTGATGTCCTTGTGTCACGCTCTGAAGGATCCTTTAGTACAATAGTTTATCGAAAACCATTTTCTGTTTCTTTACCCCCTCGTGCAAAATCAAATCCATGGAAACAAAAGAACTCTACCTTCTTCACATACGTATATCGTGCAAAGAGCTTGATTTTCTTAAATGAATTGCAGCACACAGAGGATACAGCCCTTCCGTTATAGACAAAGCTGTCCAAAAATTTAGGAAACCAAAGCCTGTCTGCACGCTCATGCCTATAGACCTCCTAATACAAAAGAATTGGGCAGTTATTCCATTTGCTCTCCAGATTTGCTTCGGAATTTCAAAAATCCTTAAAAGTTTTAATTTCAAACCCATAAACAAGGTGAATTTTTATGGATCAAAAACCCACGTCGAAGACTTAAATTCCTGGGGAATTTATCAGATACCTTGTGAATGTGGACTATCATATATCATCATCGTCAACCATTATCAATCCACTGCTGGACGAAGGTCTCCCCAAGTTTCCTCCACAACAGTCTGTCTTGTGCCAGTCTCCTCCATGTCACTCCCGCATATTTTCGAATTTCATCCACCCATCTCCCATGTGGTCTTCTTCTGGGTCTTTTCCTGTCCCTTGGAATCCAATCTAAAATTTTGGCTGTCCATCGATGGTCTGTCCTTCTGGCAGTATGTCCAGCCCATTGCCATTTCAGGGATTTAACTCTGATCATGATGTCTTCCACTCTCGTCATTTTTCGGATCTACGAGTTCCTCTTCTTATCTCTACAGGTTATACCAAGCATGCACCTCTCCATGCTTCTTTGAGTTGTCTGCAGCCTTTGTATGTCTCTTTTAGTTAAGGTCCACGTCTCTGCACCATACGTAAGCACTGGAAGGATGCATTGATCAAACACTTTTCTTTTAAGACATAATGGCATATTGCTCTTGAAAATTATGCTGTTTCTTCCAAAAGCTCTCCAGGAAAGTTTTGTACGCCGATTAATTTCTTCATCAATGTGACCCTCACTTGATATCTGCTGTCCAAGATAAACATACGTATCTGTCATCTCCAGTTTTTCTCCATCAATCGATAAATCTTCATTTCTTGTAAAAGCATTGAACATCACTTTTGTCTTCTGAAAAGTTCATTTTTAATCCCACTTCTTTACTCTTGTCAGCAAGTTCCTGGATCATACTTGTAGCTCTGATGGGGTAGTTGCAAAAATGACTACGTCATCAGCAAAACGAAGGTGGGTTAGATAATCTCCATTAATCTTTATCCCTTTGTTTTCCCAGTTCAGTTAGTTAGTTAGTTAGTTAATTGATTTTAGTGGCGCAAGGGCCAGGTGTGGCCAAAGAGCGCCAGACACAGAACTATCAGTTAAAGATTTCTTTTTTTTTTTTTTTCTTTAGAGGCGGGGTGAAATGATTAGGAGCAGACAGGCTTGGTAAAAGTTAGAAAAGAGAATGATAAAAGCTGTGAAGACTAGTTAGTTAATTAGGTTTATAAATAAATTTATTAATTCACTGTTATAATCATTATAAATTATTATTATTATTTTTTTTTTTTTTTAATAAGTTTTAAAAAGTCAATCTGCTTTAAGAACGAAAATACTGCGAAAGTGTCGCAGTGGTCGCCCAAAAGCTTCTGCAGTGTAGCTGCGCCGTCATCCAGTAGATGAGACTGAAAATAGTGAAACCGATGATTACGAAAACGGACACAACTACATAAAACATGAGAGACGGTGAGTAAACAGTCGCATGCCTCACACATTGGGGCAGCGTCGCCACACAGCAAATAGCTATGCGTGAAGCGACAATACCCAATGCGGAGACGCGCAAGAACAACTTCTTCCCTACGGTTCCCGCGACACGATGATTTCCAGATTCCAAGGTTAGGTTTTATACGGTGCAGTTTATTCTCCACCTGTTGGTCCCACAGACTTCGCCACGTTCGTCTGATATGATCGTGAACAAGAAAGCAAAAATCACGGTGAAACAGTGGCAAGGGTGTGATGACCAAAGACGAGGCAGATCTAGCAGCAGCATCGGCAGACTCGTTCCCTGGGATCCCAACATGCCCAGGAATCCAGCAGAACCAAATCTGGACATCAGCCTTGAGCAAAGAACGAAGAAGTCTCCGTACGGTAAAAAGAAGTGGGTGGCCAGTGAAATCCAAAGATGACAATGATTGCACAACACTCAACGAATCAGTGTACACAATAGCACGCTGATGAGAGCTCGAATGCCAAGCATATGGTCACTCCCATCAAGTGCAAGATACACAGCATGCATCTCCGCCGAAAACACCGTGGCCTCAGGAGGAATGCGGGCAACAGAAACTTCGTCAACGCAGATGGCGGTGGATCCAACAACACCAGCCGCCTTAGATCCATCGGTGAAAACAGGAATAAAGTCTGCATTGACGTAACGGTGTTCAGCGAAGAGCTGCTGGTACACTGACGCAGGGGTTGAGGACTTGTCAAAAGATGTAAAGCTGGTATTAACCATGACACCAAGAGGATGCCATGGGGGATCCTCAAAGCCCTGGTCTCTCCAACGAGTGACAAGTCGAGCCCTGCATCACGAGCTACGGCCGCCATACGAAGACCGAAGGTTCGAATGCACGAGGGACGGATCTCGAACAAACGAGCATGCTGGGGATGAAAAACTGCATCATATAAAGGATGGTCTGAGAGCGATTTAAGTTTCAGGTAAAATTGAAGAGACAGCTGCAGACGGCGTAAAGGAAGCGACGGTTCGTTCGCGTCGGCATAAAGGCTGGGAATGGGTGACGTGCGAAATGCTCCCGTACAAAGACGCAGCGCTTGATGGTGGATGGTATCCAACGGCCGGAGAATGGTAGGACGCGCAGAGCCATACACCATACAGCCATAATCCAGCTTAGACCGAATGAGAGAATGGTAAATACGGAACAAGGAAGTCCTGTCTGCACCCCAGGAGACTGAGGCAAGGATCTTAAGGATTGACAAGGCTCTCAGACAGGAAGTCCTTAGCCGTTGAACGTGCGAGCGAAAGGTGAGAGCACGGTCAACGGTCAAACCAAGGACCTTGGTTTCCAGCAAAACTGGAATGGCTGCACGGTCCAAATAGAGCTCTGGATCAGGATGGAGGCCACGCCTCCGGCAGAAATGAACACAGGCAGTCTTGTCGGGAGAAAGAACAAACCCATTATTGTTAGCCGCTTTAACAATCTAGGTAATTGCAGACTGCAGCTGCCTTTCAACGAAATGCATGCTGGATGACGAACAGAAGATGTGAAGGTCGTCAACATAAATGGTAGCCGAAACCGTAGGAGGAAGATTTTTGAGTAAACAATTAATGCGGAGGATGAACAGAGTCACCGAAAGAATGCTGCCTTGAGGAACGCCTTGTTCTTGATGGAAAAACGCGGACAGCGTTGTACCCAGGCGCACCTGGAACACACGGTTACGAAGAAAGTTGGCAATGAAGGTTGGCAGGTTTCCCCGCAACCCACTCTCGTGGAGGTCACGGAGGATACCGTGACGCCCCACGCTCTATCGTAAGCTTTTTGATGTCAAAAAATACAGACACCAGGTGCTGCCTACGTACGAACGCCTCACGAACAGACGTCTCAAGGAGCAGGAGATGGTCAGGAGCTGAACGATGACGACGGAAGCCGCTTTGTGATGGAGACAGTATTCGATGTTCTTCAAGAAAATAAATTAGTCGGGAATTAACCATTCGTTCAAGGATTTTGCACAGACAGCTAGTGAGGGCAATTGGCCGATAACTATAGGGAGACTTGGGGTCTTTGCCAGGCTTGGGAAAAGGTAAAACAAAAGCTCTTCGCCAAGAGTCCGGGAAACTGTGCTCCAACCAAATGCGGTTGAAAAGCACTAACAGATTCTCGAGAGACGACTGCGAGAGATGACGAATCATGTCATAGTGGATGCCATCGGGACCGACAGATGTTGCGCCGGACCGATGCAGAGCCACCCGTAGTTCAACCATGCTGAAGGGGGAGTTATACTCAGTGTTATAAAAAGGCGCAAAGGAGATTTTCTGGCGTTCCGCGGTTGTTTTAATCCTCTGAAAGGGCGGGAGATACGCCTGAGAACTAGAAACTGAGGCAAACGCTTCGCCCAAGCAATCCACAATCTCCCCAACTTCAGCATACGTGCAGCCGTTATTTTCAAGAATTGAAATTTGGCGGGAACTATAGTTTCCCCGGATCTTACGAATTTTTTCCCAAACAGTTTTTGAACTGGCACGTGAATTGATAGATGAAATGTACTTCATCCAAGACTCCCTCTTGCTTCATCGACGCACCAACCGAGTGTAAGATTTTGCTCTTTTAAATTTAACAAGATTAGCATCGGTCGGATAATGCCGAAAAGTACACCAAGCCTTATGTTGAACTCTCCTAGCCGCTGCGCAATCAGGGTCCCACCAAGGCTTCGGACGTCTTGGGAGCGTCGTTGAGGTTTTTGGGATAGAGAGATCTGCTGCCTGAATGATACACGTTATGACATCAGTAACAGCTGCGTCAATTGACCCCCGGGTCACCATGGCAAAAGATATCACTGCGGACGATGTGAAGACCTCCCACTTGGCACGATCCATCCTCCAACGAGGAGGGCGGGAGGCAGAAGATGGCACGCTCACATTATACCTAAGTACAATTGGGAAGTGGTCGCTTATATGGAGGTCGTCACACACCGTCCACGACCAGTCGGCCATAACCGATGGTTGACCCAAAGATAAATCGATTGCACTGAAACTTCGTGTAGGCTCGTGGAAGTAAGTGTCAGCACCGGTGGGTGTTAAACAGGCACAAAGAGGTCGAGGAAAGAAGAGATTCGATCCTACGGCCTCGTGTGTCTGTTCTGACACTACCCCACAATGGATTATGAGCATTGAAGTCACCCAGAAGAAGAGCAGGTGACGGCAGCTGCTCAACTAAGCTCTCAAGAACGGACACGCTCACGTCCTCATCCGGCGGCAGATAGACGCTGCAAACAGTTAGAGGCACAGGCATGGAGATACGCACCGCAACGGCTTGTAAAGATGTTGAGACCGCAACGGGAGAAACTGGAACACTGTGGGGGACAAGGATGGCAACTCCCCCGCAAGCTATATCTCCTGAAACATTATCTTTCCGAAATGCACTGTAGCCTCGAACTGAAAGGAGGTCTGATGGTTTAAGTTTTGTCTCCTGGAGGCAAAGGCACACCGGAGAGTATGACGAAAGCAGATGTTTCACGTTGTCATGTCTTGTCCGAAAGCCTCGACAGTTCCACTGAACGATTTGACCCATGGTTTGAATTGTGGTGAATGAGAAAAAGAAAAAACGAAAAACAAAACCCGAGAAAAACTGGGACAACTAAAAGTTGTCCGATTCCATCATTTCGTCTGCAATGTCCATTTGCGCTTGGGACTGTTTTGTCCGACGCCCTGTAGTCTCTGGTGGTAAAATGGGGTGGTATTTTGGTTCCTGTGTCGCAGATGATCTTGCCCGATCCTGGTTCTTATGATGGGAGTTTGGAGATTTCTTCTCCTTTTCTTTTTCCTTTCTCTTTCCTCCCGGAGTTGTTAAAGTGGTGTTAGTTGCAGCAGGTTTAGGCACAGTGGTTGTTGGAGCTTTCGCGTCCCTAGCTCGGGATTGTAGTGCTGCCAGACCAGCAGCTATGATGACGTCTAGCTTGTAGGGACAATTCACTCGGATTTGGCTATCAGTCTGGGTACCGACTGTAGTCCTTGCAACAACCGCTGATGCATAGGATCGCCGATTTGGTTGATTTGGAGCGACCTTTCTTCTGGCCTCTGGGTAGGAGATTCCCTCAACGGTCTTAATGTGTTGGATCTCTTTTTCCTCTTTCCACTTTGGACATTCTCTCGATGATGCTGCATGAGATCCCTTGCAGTTGAAGCACAGCTCGGCTTCGGCATGGCAATCTTGCAAAGTATGGTCTGTTGCAGTACAACGCCCACACCGAGCAGTGCTCCTGCAAGACTGATGGGAGTGACCATATGCTTGGCATTTGAAGCATCGTAGAGGACTTGGTATGAAGGGTCGCACTTCAAGGTGTAGATACCCTGCCTTGATTGATGTTGGCAGGGATGGGGTGTTAAAGGTCAGTATGATGTTTTGAGATGGGACAGATTGGCCATTTCACCGAAATAGGATGCGCCGGACTCCACTCACTTGTTGGTCTTTCAATTCCTCCAGAAGTTCTTGGTCACTGCACTCCAGAAGGTCTTGAGAAGAGATAACACCTCGTGAGGAATTGAGGTAGCCGTGAGGGGTAACTTTTACTGGACAATCTAAAAAGAGGTAGTGTTTAAAAGCACTGTAGCATATCTGGGACTCGACATCTCGACAAGAAGATCTCCAGATTGAAGCTTCTTAACGCTCTTAGGAGAGCTGGCAATTGATTGCAATGCTTTATTTATCCAGAAGGGGCTTCTGGTGTTTAATGGGTTTGAAGCGTCCAAGGAGTGGATGCAAAAGAACCGAACATTGGCAGAATCAGGTGTAGGTTTCTTGTTGGGAGGGGGTGACCCTTCCTCAATGGGCCACTTTGTTTGAAGTTCTTGGGAAATTTTTTTGTTAGCCATGAATAGAAGTGAAAAGTTCGTCCGCCGATTTCCCCGCTCACAACCGAGCCCAACAAGGGAGAGCCGGAGGTCCGCAAGCCTAATTGGACGCAGGACACGACTCTAGGGTTAAGCAACGGATATAGCATGTTGATAGTGCAGACATGCGCTCAGCGAGTACCGAGACTTCCCCAGGTCTCGGTAACACCCCTTTGGCATGCCCGCACTATCCCCAAACTCACTCTGTTGTACGAAACAACAAGCCGATTGACTAGGAGTGGGTTAGTTCCTAGCCGCCCGTTTAGGGTGAAGCAGGGGGCAAAGAGGAGTGTTGGCGACTGGCGACAACAACAACCTGGCCACCAGAAACCTCAGAATCCAGCATCCCCTTTTTCACCTTACGGGTCACCGCACACGGCAAACGTGCAGGTAGGTCTAGCAAACCAGCCCGGAAAAACAAGAGAGGAACAGAAAATGGAGAAGCAAGTCGAGTAGAAAATGGAGTAGAAAAAAAGAACAGGTAGTGGAGAAGAAAGTAAAAACAGGAAAGGGAGAGAAAGCCAAAGGAAAGGAAAGGGCTGGCGCATAATCACAACCTCAGCAACCAACAACTGAGGCGGGAGCTGTCAAGGTGGTGGTAACACAAAGTTGTAATGGGAAGAATCAAACATAACATGTCGGCTGGGGCCGTGGGGTCGCTACTCCCCATCAGCTGGATGAACAGCTGTCCCTGCGGTAACGTGAAAGCTCAAAAACAAGAAAGCAAAAAACCGTCACAAGGTCAGCTCGGGCCGTGGGGGCGCCGCTCCCCAAATAACTGGAAAACCAGTTATCCCCGTGCGGGGACCCAGTTCAGTGATTGAAAGACATTTTCCAATGTGGCATTAAAGAGCTTTGGAGATATGGTGTCACCTTGTCTCACTCCCTTTCCAATTTTTATGTGTGTTGTATTTTCAAACAGCCGAATCTTTGCACTTGCATTTTCATAGATGTTAATAATATTAATGTATGCATCTTCAATACCGCAGGATTTCAGAGCCATTGTAACTGCTGATGGTTTCACCGAATCAAAGGCTTTTTCATAATCGATAAAAGCCATGCACAATGGAAGTTCATATACCCTCGCTCTTTCAATTAGTTCTCTCAGTACGTGGATATGATCTATTGTGCTGTATCCACTCCTGAATCCAGCTTGTTCTCTCCGTTGAGCCACGTCCAGTGTTACCTTCAAGCGGTGTGAAAGAACTTTAGTGAAGATTTTATAAACCACTGATTGCAGGCTGATAGGTCTGTAGTTCCCTGAGATCCTCAATGTCACCTTTTTTATGTAGCAGGATCATTGTAGCGTTGTTCCAATCCTCAGGAATCTTCCCTTCATTAAGGCATCGAGTGAAAATTTGGGCGAGTACTGTTTCAATTTCTCCACTTCTTGTATGATGTCTACAGTAATTCCATCTTCTCCTGGAGCTTTCCCCGCTTCATGTTCTTGATTGCATGAGCAACTTCTGCTGGGAGCACTGGAAGAACTCTGGTACCTTTCATCATGATGTCTGGAGTACATGTATCATCCCTTTCATATAATTTGGAGTAGAAATCTTTCACTCTTGTCAAAATTTCGCCTCTATTTCTTGTTACAGAACCATCTTCTTTTCTCAGAGCCATAATCTGTTTTCTTCCCTTACTGAGATGTCCCTTTGCTATCTTTAGGCTTTGGTTATTTTCAATTGCTTTCCTCACTAGCTCACAGTTGAATTTCCTTACGTCTTCAGTGATACTTTTTCGTACTGTCTTGCATAGCTCTATATATTCCACTTTGGAAGTCACATATTCTTTAGTTGTCCTCATCTCTCTTCTTTTTTGCATCAACATTTTGGTTTTTCCTGATAATTTGTTCACATGCAACTTGTTCTTAGACCCAGCTAATTTTGTTGCTGTTTCCATAAGAGCTTTGGTTACTTTTCTGTTAACTTCAGAAATATCCACTTCTTCCGATGTTAGGCCTTCTAAAGCAGAGAATCTGTTCTTCAGTTCCAACTTGAAAGTATTATGGTGTTTTTTAAGGTTGGTTATGCCAATACATTTTGTTTGTTTTATGAGCTTGCCACGTTCGAGTTTAGTGTTAAGGTGCATCTTACATCTCACCAATCTATGGTCACTACCTGTGTTGAACTTGTTTAGCACACTGCAGTCTTCGATGACGAATTTTTTTGTTACACATAATAAAATCAATTTCACTTGTCGTCCCAATTGGATGTCTCCATGTCCATTTCCTGTGTGGCTTTTTCTTGAAAAAAGAGTTCAAGATGAAAAATCCTTCTGCCTCTGCAAACTCAACGAGAGTATTTCCACGCTGGTTTCTGTTGCCGTGACCGAATTTACCTACGAAAGTTTCATTCTGTTGCCGTTGCCCTATTTTTGCATTGAAATCTCCCATAATTATCTTCAAGTGCTGCTTACCTTTATTATTTAGATGATGAATTTCCTCATAAATCATATATATAGGGCTTTAAGTTTCCATGTGAAGGAACACAAGGCCTATTACGGAACTATGAAGAAGTCGTCTATAGCTCAACATTGTCACGAAAACAACAATAAATTTTTGTTTGGAAATGCTGCGTTTATTGATAAACCAGACTCTACTAACAAGTTTAATATATTAGAAGCTTTCCACATATACCGGAACTCGTCAAGTCTTGTCAACGACGTAACGTCGACTCCATTTCTTTCAAGCGCGTGGAGACAACTCACCAAAACCTGTGACTGTCAGAATTCTGATGATGTCACAATGATTTGAATGTTTACGCTCCATTCATCCTGAAGAAGCCGGGCCAAACGCTCTGCGAAACTATAGTCGATGTACAATAAACACTTTATTGTGCGAAACGTTTTTATTATTATTCTATCTTAACACCACAAGCTTAATAGTCATAAATTATAAACACATTATTTACATCAAATAAAGTATAAATAATGCATATTATTATGAACAGGAAGATTTTTAATGGTCAAATTATCTTAAATGTAAAGTTTTAACATTGAAATAAGATTAGCTATATTAGGGTTATATCTAGTAGATATTGTTGTTCTATAACACATGCATATGAAATGTCTAAAGAAGTTGTGATATGACAAAGTACAACACAGTAAGTGCCTTTGAGCCGGCTTTATCTAATTTTTGGTTGGGTAATACCATGTATATCTAAAATTCACAAATTTTGGGGAAGTAAATTCCTAAGGGCTTTTTTTAAAGTAAAATATAAATTTGTTTCATTTTTAATACATTTGTTTGAATCCAAATATCATTAAAATAACTGAATAAGTTTTATTATAAATAATACTAAAGGTACATCAAAAATGCATTTATTATTTTTGTAGGTACAATAAAATATTGCTCAAAAATGCTGGTATTATAATTTAATTTGCCATCCTGGGTGATTTGTCTGCTTATGAAAGAAAACATTACTGATTACATGATGCTAACCTAACACTTATAACAAATATTCAATTTTATTAAATTATATGCTCTGCTTAACTGTAGGCTTTAATGAGATGGGGAAAAAAAAAACGTTTTACTAAAAGGACTAACCTCCAGTTCCAAGAACTTTGAGGAGTTCAAAATTCGTCATGTCCACCTTCCCACAACCATTTAGGTTCACTGAAAAAAAGAGAAAAATATTACTACTACTGTGTAATGAAAACACATTTTACAATATACAGTATAAGACAATTTCTCAAATTATGGCAAGTGAAAATATGGTAAAATGACCAAGTCCAACGAAATTATTACAAAGATATAGTTTTTCACACTGGAGTATTTTTGGCTTTAGCAGTCTTCTTGAAATATGATAGTACCTCGTTTTTCATTAAAATAAAATTTTGGGGAATAATTAGAGCAAATAAAAAACATCTGTCATCACTTATTCTGTATTTTTTTAAACTTTTTTTTTTTGATTGATGGTTTAAGACCACCGTGATCCATGAGCAACTCAATGGGCTATCAGCAGTCACCCATCCCTAATTTAGGGTAACTGGTTCCAGGAAAGGGAGAGAGCCAGTGAAGTAAGACAAAAACAATATCCATGCCTCACCGGGATTCGAACCCGGACCCCTTTCGGATGAATGATCAGAAGCTCGGACGAATGATCAGAAGCGATCGCTTAGACCACTTTTTTAAACTTTCTGGCTTAAAATATGTGAAACACTTATGGCTTAATCATTCACCAAGTTTCAAACACACAGAGAAAATGACATCACAATAGATACTAGTGTCAGATTTCCAAATAGGCACACTAGGTGCAAGCCTGGGGCTCCCAAGGGCCCTGAAAACGTATTAATTGGATTTTCAATATTGATTTAGTTTTCAGGGACCGATATACATGTATGAATAAAAAATAAATAAATCCTTAAAGTGACCACTTTATTTGCATTATGAATTGATATTTTACTTTCTCATATTAGTAACTTATATTTTTTTTTGCTGTTGTTGATACTCCACATTTTCGAGTTCTTATCGATGTTCTTGTTTTGAAAGGAACAGTTAAAATAATTTAGCCTTCCATTCAGTGGTAGGTGAAAGAAGAATTCACGCTTCACACACACTGCTATTGTGTAAGGCAAATACTTTACTGCTCTGCTGTTACATTAATTACTTTCATCCAGCCAAAGGAAAACATCTGTGTCTGAACCTCCTTTCCCCCTAAATTGCAATGAGGGGTGCTTGTAGAAACTGTCTTGATGATCAGGGGTGTTTGCTGTTTATTGCCTTTTCCCTTTAGGGCAGGGTAATCAAGTTCTTCCTTAGCCCTAACCCCCCTAAACTAGCCTAAACTAAAAAAATTAATATTATTTAGGCTGAAGAAACAAAAAAAAAAAAAAAAAAAAAAAAAGGAAATTAGGGAATGTCACAGTATTTATCATTTTCTTATGTAATAGTGTTAAAAGAAATTCCTAATGTATTGCAACAACCAGTGGCGGCTTTTCAGGTGAAGTGCCTCTTCACCTATTTTACTCAAAATAAAGTTTTATTCAGTTTTTTTTTATAATATATTCTTTTTTGCCTTTATTCAGTTCCAAAATACTCAAAATTTTGAATAGATATTAATTCACATGGCGCGCTCAATACGGAAAACAAATCCTTACACGCAAAACAGTGCAAGTGAAGAGCCGAAATGAGAATGCTTGGAAGTCTGCAGTTTTCCACTGAGTTGCCATGGTAATCGTGACGTCACCCTCCCCAATCTGCTCGCTCAAGTGAAGTGTTTCAGCTTCACGCGCCTTACCTCTGCATCTTTCAGTTTTTGAGCGTAAAGTCGTGAGAGATCACGGTGGAGTGGGCGGACTACCAGGGTACCATGCAATCTGCTAGGGCTTTTTCTTTGTGGTACAATATTTTCCGAAAGGAATGTTCTTTCGTGCTTTGTGATTATTTGTTGAAAACTTTAACTGATATTTTTAGGTTTGTGTACAATTTAACTGATAGTGGATAGTTTTTAGTATGCATCCTGTGGACGACATTGTTTGTAATTTATTGCAAACTCCATTTACTCTGTGGAAAGTTGAAGATAAAAGAGACATTTTGCTTCAAGGACGACCAACGGATTCACTGACAATTGCTGCCAAGAATGAAATCAAGAAGAGCGGTAAATCTAACAATATTAATTTTAAAAATTGTTGGTTTACTGAATATAAATGGATTTGCAGCACTTCTGTGTTAATTTTTTTTTTTTTTTTTTTTTTGGCCCAGCTTACTTTTTAGTAATAAACATTCGGCGTGGAATAAAGACGGATTCTCAGATTTATTACGCCTAACACGGTCACTTCATAAACATCGTGATTCTAGCGAACACCTGAAATGCGGATTAATGTTAAGGAATTTTGAAAAAATTCAAAACACCATTGCCGATGCCCTGAGGAAGAATGCTAGGCTTTTAAAAAGGCATTTTAACGAAAACGTTCGTTTAAATAGACTTTTCCTGCAGACAGTGATTGATGCAGTATTAGTCTATAATGTATTTGAGCAAACAAGAACTAGCATTCCATGGCCATGACGAAAGCATGGGCTCAATAAATCGTGGAAATTTCATTGAATTACTTTCATTGTTGATATGAAGAAGTTCTTTAGAAATTAAAAATCAATACGAAAGGATAAAAAAACTATTCAAAATGAATTAATTGAATGTATTTCTGAATATATAAACGATCACGTCAAAAATTAAATAATTTTTTATTGTTGATTCGGAAGGTGTATTGGTTGAGGGATTTTTGGGTTTCCATGATGTGAATGAAGATAGAATGTCAAGAGCTTTATACAAAATGCTAGACAAAATTTTGGAACAGTTTGATTACCAACACAAATAAATAGGACAATGTTACGATGGGGCAAGTATAATGTCTGGACACTTAAATGGGCTACAGAAAAAAAAGTCAAGGATAAAGCTTTTCAAGCTGTTTTTGTCCAATGCATAGTTCATCGTTTAAATCTTGTATTACACCAGAATTTTTCTAAAATTTCTAAGTGTCAAATACTTTTTACAAGCCTCAGTGGAATTGCTTCATTTGTTCACCATTCTGCAAAGCGATCTTATACACTTATATCAACAACCGCAAGATGCAGACCAACCATAACAGAAACTCGATGGTTCTCCACTTCGAAATTAGTAAGTGTAGTTGTTGAAGATTGGAATAAATTGAAGGAAGTGTTCGGATTTCTGAGGAATAGCGAATAATCAGACAAAAACTCAATTCATCTTGCCAAGGGGTTTTTGAATGATATGAACACTTTTGAATTTACATTTTTGGCTCCACCGATCTATTATTCGAACTTTTGAAGAAAAAATAACTAAACATAAACTACTGTGTAACTCAAATTAAAAAAAAAAAAAAAAAAAACCTGAAATTTTGAGCCATAAAAGGAACGATGAGTTATTTGAAACACATGTTTGGAAAAGCTAGCAAAATCACAGAAATAAGCACAGGAATATGCTGCTCTTACACAGGAAACAATTTTTCAAAATTATAAACAATTGTATTTTGAAATTTTGGACCACATTCTTATGGAAATGGATATAAGATTTGAAGACTGTAAGAAACTTCAATTTGTCTGACTTGCTGACACAACCAAATTCGAATAATTTAATGCATGCTTTCCCACTCACGCTCTTGAAAATCTACATTTTTACGGAAACATATTTACTAAACATCAGCGCCTTAAAAATGAACTGAGTCTTGTATACACCGATGAAAAATTAAGGAATATATTGACTCAAAAACTTCTTCGAGTGTTTCACGGAGACAAAGACATTTTTACAGAAGATTATAAATTGGTTTTCCTCAGTTTAACAATTCCATCTACAAGTGTGCCAGTGGAAAGAAGTTTTCTTAAAATAATACAAACTTGCTCAAGAAACACTAGCTCCCAAGAGACTTGCTTCTCTGACAAATATTTCTATTCAGGAAGACATTTTATTGATGCTCACGAAGAAACAACCATCTAACCATCTTATGACGACATAATCAACAAATTTGCAGCTTTAAAAGGAAGAAAAATTGATTTAATATACAAAAAATAAGTAAGTCCTCATTAAGGGATTTTCATTGTAGACAGTATATATCTTTTCATACTGCTCTTGTACCTCTTCACCTACTTTTCCAACCACGAGCTACCACTGGCAACAACGCTTTCTTATTACTATCTCCTCCCCTGGTTTAATAATGATAATTATCAAGTATTCTCACTTTTTATATTCCTTAAGTCGACACGAAATTAACTTTCGAAAAAACAAGTTTCAATGATACACTTACTCGAAAAGCTGTAGTTCCTACTTTTCCGTTTTCAAACCGTATCTTTTATATTTAATCCTTATGCATATTTGGTGCCAAACCTAATATCCTTAAATTTCTTGTTCACCGCAAAAATAATTTTTGAAATATCTTTAAAAACAAAAAACTCCGATGTGCACAGACAGACAAAGTGATTACGCTAATTACAAAACGTTCTAATAGGAAGAATTGCATTTTAAAAAAGCGTAAAAACTTTTTTCTTGACTTTTTTTCTTTTGTTAATCTGTAACAAATGAAATTTCTGAGCCGATAAGAAGGGGAGGGGGTGAATCTTTTAGCGCCTAGGGCCCCAAAAGATCTAAAGTCGCCTCTGGATACTAGATCAAAAACTGCAAGCAGAAGTAGCTCTTCTATATAATCTGAGATTACAGCTTCATTACAAAATAAATGCCTTCGGATGATGATGATAACTCTTCAGGTGGTGGTAAAGTGCTATGCACATATACGATAAAACAAAAGATCTCAATTTACCTGTACGTTTCATTTTTTCGTTAAAATCTAAGCTTTTTGAACCCAAATTGATAACACTCAGCACCAACGTGCTATTTAGGAAGCAACAGCTGATTGATTTCCGTGAAGGGGTCGATCAGGCAGCGGATGATGAACATCTGAAGTCCTACACAGCCGGGTCCTTTGTCTCATATAAAATCACTTGTGCACTCCAATTACGTGCTACAATCGGACTCTACGATCAACACGCAGAGTTAAAAAATTGCTGCAAAAATTTAGATACCACATGAAATAAAATACCACGAATTCCTTCTCACGAGGCTTCGGTGAGCTAAACTTGCCCCACGTTATCACTCCAGGGTCGTAAACTTCGGGGGCTACACTGGGAGCACGACACATAGATGGCGCTCCACGCTACACTTCCGATAGCAGACGACAGAACAAGGAAGACGACCCTTTCGGGCTCGCCATTCGGATGAGAAAGATGGAACCCAGAAAGCGTATCGTTTTGAGGTTAACGAACGACTTGAATTTTCAAAGCAAGCACGACGTAGTACAGAAGGAAAGCGGATAACTGCTCTGAATTTCCAAAATTCTGGTATTTTTGAACGTCTATCAAATTTTTACATAAGAAATATTTACTATTTCTGCTAAATTCTATGCCAGTGTTATAATTATAAGCAACAAAAAATTCGTTGACTGTGATGATTCCCACATGGCATTTGAACGGAAGCACACGCTTTAGATGTTTTATGAAGCTTGACTTTAAGCTGAAGCAACGGCGCATGTGTTGTGGACAAACAAAACTTCGTTATAATCACAGTTAAACAAGAAATTATCATTTTCTTTCAGGACCAGCGCTTTCAGTTGGTAATGAACAAATTATCTAGAAAACTAACTAGAATGAAAATTAGATGTGTTTTAACACATAGGCCTACTACATAGTACACAATGCCATCCCCCTCCCCCGCAAAAAAAATGAAAACAAAAACTTTAGGCAGAGCCATATCTAACATTTTGGGCGTTTATAGCCGTATATTGAAAATGCGCCTTTATGAAAAAGAATTTTAATTTAAAACACAATTTCCATAAAATAACAAAAGTTCAACCGAAAAAAAAAAATCACAGTTTTCTCTTATAAACGTTATTGGAATAGTCTTGGGTAATGAAAATACTTTATTCCTATTTTCACATTAAACAAAGCCAGATAACTATCTACAAATTAAATTAATTACATTTTTCGTGCCTTCACTTTTACAGATTCGTCAAAATCTGTTTCTATAGACAGATCATTTTGGAGACCATCCAAAAATTCTGTCACGTGCATACTCACGCCCTGTCCACTAATCGTTTAGGCTTTAGGTTGACCTATCTTCCAACAGACAAGCCTTTCGTCCAGAAATACAAAATACATCTGGCTCTGTTGTTATCGCCCGGGGCTACAACTTAGAGCTTAGTTCAAGAGTCATGTTAAAGGATTAACATTTCTCCATGCTGGCTGGCCTTGTTGAGTCAGTGGTGACTCACGGGGGAGTGATGGCTCCCCATCCAGTATGGTGTAGTGACAGATCCAGACATGGCACTTCCGTACAATGAAAATTTTGTGTCAGATCCGTACAAGCAAGCATTCCTTCACTGCGTCCCCCAAATGGGAGAAGGAGGTAAACTGTTTGTGTGTCACTTACGAAAGGATTAGGGGAACACTTTGTACGTAAGTGGAAAGGGAGGCAAACTGATCGTGTGTTACTTCCATACAAAGGGTGAGATTCATTACTTTGTTAGTTTGTTCTTTTAAAATTATGCAACACAGTGCTCTTGCTGCATCTGGAGATTTTATTTAAACAAAATGGATCTTGTAGTGTTGTATGCAGTGTTTCTTTCAGGCATACATCCAGGAAGGCGAAGCCCTCCCGGAAACGACCGTCCCCTGTCCGAGACATTTTAAGTTACCCAGCCAAATTTTAATAAATTCAGGCTATGATGAAAAAGGAAGTTTCGTTTCTTTTTATGCTACAAATACTTCTCCAATTATATTTTTTTTAAATATTTGTTCAAATGGTACTACAGTAGTTATAGTTTATTTTATTAAAAAGTGTATTACGACGCGTGGTATTCTTCAAAATATAATAAGTAGACATACCTAATTGTCTGGGAATCGTGATTCTGGATCAAGAGTGGGTGGAATGCATTTTAATAGATAAAAATTTCGAACCTGCGGACCACCCCCCCCCTCCTCCTTTAGCTGAAAAAAGTTTGTTATTCCTGAAATGTGTGAAGAAGTAATAACTACAGAGATGTATATAGAATTTTTCTTCGGGGGGGGGGGGGGGGATAGGAAGTTTTTGAAATCCACCATCTTTAACAAAAATCAAAGTTAATGAAAAATTAAAGCATTTTTTTTAATGTAAGTCGATACATTTTTATTAAATTAAGGCATTTTTTTTAATGTAAGTCGATACATTTTTATTAAATTAAGGCATTTTTTTAAATGTAAGTCGATACATTTTTATTAAATTAAGGCATTTTTTTTTCTAATGTAAGTCGCATTTTAACCAAAAAACAAAAAAGTGATACATTTTCCGGGGTGGCCAAGTCCCTCTCTAAATGCGCCCCTGTGCTAGATATATAGTAATTACTTCTATATATATAAATATAGTAGTTAAAATTATATATATACATATATATAGCAAATGGAAAACTTGCCCCCTCTAGGGTTCTATTTGCAATCCCCCCCCCCCAGCCAAAAAGTCCTGAAAGAAACACTGGTTGTATGAAACATCAAAAGGCAAGTCTTGTGCTGTCTTCAATGATTTTCAATACCGCCAGCATCGTAAAAATTTATTTTTCTCATATTTCATCATATTAAAAAAATTCAGCACCCCTCAATATGAAATCGTGGGCAATGTTCAGAATCCATTCCTTCACCGTGTCGTTGGTATTAACAGGAAAACGTGATAAACCACACATCCGGTCCATGGTTTCCTTATACACTGGTGTTCAAAATTAAGAGAATTTGCACGTTTTGTCGATTTTCACAAAAAGTACGGAACCAAAGGTGCAAATTATGTCGCCGAATAAGAATACAAATTTGCAGTGTCGAATACGTAAGCGTACACGTGCGTGTAGGGGGAGCTAATACAGCGGAGGGCATGAAAAGTACACGTGGCTTTTACCGCGATTAGTTCGCTCGTACTCCTCGGCGACATTCGTTGTGTTTTTTGCAGGAGTTGGTTCAATTTCATAAGCCGTCCGGTAAAATAAGTTGCCACGAACGTATTGATGACGGAATGAGGTGGAGAATCGTCGGTAGATTGGAGGCAGGGCAATCACAAGTGCAGGTTGCTACAGGGCTCAATGTAACTCCCAGTGTCGTCTGCAATTTGTGGAAACAGTTTAAGGACACCGGATCCATAACGAGGAGGCCTGGGCAAGGTCGTCCAAGAGCCACGACGGCCAATGAAGATCGTTATTTGGCACTTTCAGCGAGGCGCCACAGGAGTGCTACAGCTGCACATCTATCTCGTAAGCTGCATGCCGCCACTGGAACCTGAGTTTCGAGGGTTACTGTTTCCCGAAGGCTTCACTTGAGAGGGCTTTCTGCCAGAAGACCCGCTATTTGTGTACCGCTCACTTCAGCACACAAGAGATCGCGTTTAGCAGACAACATCAGCCTTCGACCAGACTTCAGGGGGTAACGTTCTCTTCACAGACGAGTCGCGATTCAGCCTGGACACTGATTCTCGATGTACCTTCATCTGGAGAGAACCTGGGACCCGACACCTTTCCTCCAACATCCGAGAAAGGGACCACTATGGCAGCGGAGGTGTCATGATCTGGGCATGCATCATGTTGAACGGCCGCACACCTCTCCATGTGTTTGACAGAGGCTCCCTGACTGCTGAGAGGTATAGGGATGAGATCTTACAGCCCTATGTTCGACTTTTCAGGAGCGCAGTTGGACCTCGGTTCCTTTTTATGGACGACAACGCTCGTCCGCATAGGGCTCACCTGGCCGACGATTATCTTGAAAGTGAGGATTATTCGACCAATGGATTGGCCAGCCAGATCGCCAGACCTAAACCCTATCGAACATGTTTGAGACGCTCTTGGGAGGGTAATTGCAGCTCGCCATCCACCTCCGAGAACCATCCAGAAGCTGAAAACTGCGTTGCTGCAGGGACTCATCAACTGCCTTGTCGTTTCCAGTATGACGTCGCGCTGTGAGAGCTGTATGACTGTGAGAGGGGGCCATACCCCATATTAGTCATTTTATGTTCGATCCTGCAACGTGGATTTTGGACATTCCTGCGCTGATGAGCCTTACTGACGATCATGAGTGCGTACCATGACTGTTGTATGGTATAATTTTTTCTCTTATATAACTGTGTATCCATACCAAATTTCATTAAAATGTGTCCATTAGTTTTTCAGAAATTCGACAAAATATGCAAATTCTCTTGATTTTGAATATCAGTGTATTTCAGCAATTGGCCAAAAGTCCACTGCACAAAATGATGGCATTTTGTAAATTAAAATAAATGCAAACAACAGACGTTGTTCGCAAAGAAATGAGAGCAAAAATATTACTCCATTCTCAGGTTTACTGCCAAAAAATTAGTAACTGAAGCTTAAAATACTCCTCCTACAACAAAGGAATGAGCCAGCCCTTCTCATTCTAAAGCCATGGTTCACACAAAGGGAGCAAGGTCAAAGATGATCCACAGTCATCTTCTGGGTATGAGAGAGTTAATTTCCTTTTTGTACGGAACTGACACAAAAACGGTAGGGCTGTAGGAGATCTTAAATACGATGGGTAATTAGCATTACATTTGTACGGAAGTGACACTAAAATTTCGATGTACGAAGGTGCCATGTCCGGATCTGCCAGTAAACCATGAAGTGTCACTTGATCCTTCGTTCGTTGTTTGTTAATGGCTGCTTATTTCTTAAAACATATTTGTATACATTTTGAAATATATATTTTACGAATCACTGGAAAGCCACTTTGAAACGGCGGAGATATTTTTATCGCTTCCCAATATTTGGAAGATGTTTTCTCTGGGGTGTTTTCGTTTGCATCTTCAATATTTTTGGCCACCCCCATAAAGAAATCCTAGGTGCGACACTGCTTGAGGTCAATATTTGGAGAATAAACATTTGTTTATGTCGTCACTGAAAAGCAAAACTTAGATAGGCTATATCTAAAAATAATGAAAATATTCAAATACAAAGGGCATCCTGAAAGCAATGCTCCGTCCCTCATATGATTTTTATTTGTAGCAGCAAAACTGTGAAACTTAGTGGCAAAATACTTGGACATATTGTTAATAATGCTAGCCTATTCAAAGTATTGTCCATCACTTTCTATACATTTCCGCCATCTTTGAACCCTTGGTAAAATCCATTTCGGAAATATTCTTTAGGCTGTAGTTTCACCCATGAGTTCACGGCCAATTTAACGTCTGTTTTTTTTTTCCTTTTGTTTTTTTGATTAAAGGTTTAACAACCACCCTGAGCAACTCAATAAGCAGTCGCGCGTCCCTAATTAGGGCCACTGGTTCCAGGGAAGAAAGTTAGCTAGTGCTGTAAGACAAACACAACATCCATGCCTCACCGGGATTCGAACCCAGACCCCTTTCGAACGAATGATCAGAAGCCATTGCTTAGACCACTGGGGGAGGGGGGCATCACCGTCCACCACATTTTGGCAATATCCTGTGAAGTCTTCATTGAGGTGTGGGGGCGTGTGTTATCCTGGTGTAAAACAACACTATGAAGTGGAATGCCACGTCTTTTCGTTCTGATAGCTTCTTCAATGTCTGCACATATAGTGTTGTTGCTGCAACTGTTTATTGTTGCAACTGCTGGATGGTGACACGACGATCAGCTGTGATGAGGTCTTTCACTCGTGGCCTGTTGGCATATGTCACTGCAGTTGCGGGTCTTCCACTCCGTTGTTTGTCCGATACTGAACTTTCTGGAAACCTCTTCATCCATCTTCGGACATTACTGATATCGATTGTGGCAGCTCCATGTACTGCCTGGAGTCTTGTGGACTTCTGGAGCCTAACATCCCTCTTTTTCCAGGAATTCAATGACGGCTCGCTGCTTTTCTGTCATTCATGATCTTTATTTCCGATTCTCAAAAATGTTTGTTACCACATTGGTGGCATATCATAGTACATGTCAGTGCAGTTTCATTAAAATCACTTCAAAATTTCAAAAGTTATAAAGGAGGAAGTATTTATTACTTTCAGGATGCACCTTGTATGTAGAAAGTTGATGCTTCCGCTGTTGTTTAAATCCTTAGTCACTAATTATATTATTGCTATGTATTACTGGCTCAAGACAAACCGTTTTTGAAGAAACTTGGGGAGACCTTCACCCAGCAGTAGATTCATAACGGTTGATGATGATGATTTATAAAAAAAATAACTATCTTAAACCACATACGGAGCCTTCGTTTAACCGGTGCCAATGGAAATAAACGCTAAACTGGCCATACCGTAGCTACGGTACTGTATGCTCTCGTTTGTATGCTGTCGTACAACTAGTTCTCTCTCCTTCTAAACAGCTGCTTGTGGGAAGGGTTAAAACTTAATTTGGTAAAAATCATTCTTATGACATTTGAGTTCGAATCCCATTACCATTTTTTTTTCCAAAATCAACATATTTCAAAGCAGTTATACAGTTATTAATCTCCAAATACGTAAACAAATACTTCGAACTTCATGTCTATAGTACACTGTTAAACATTTTTTTTTAAATTCACGAGCCATTTTTCGTGATTGCTGTCGAAAATTAAAGCATATTCCTGATACAACCTGTTAACAGAAATTACGGAAATTTCTGAATTTTCAGAAACCTTTCTGCAATTGCTTACGTACACTGAAGTACCAGAAAAACTGGTACACCAGTCTAATACTTAGTAGGTCCCCCACGGAAGCGCAGGACTGCAGAAATACGACGGGGCATGGACTCCACTAGCTTCTGGAAATATGCTGTAGGCAATGCACACCATACTTCCTGCAAAGCGTTCCACAATTCGGGTGTATTCCGAGGTCTCGGATTCCTGTGTTCGATAGCGCGTTGCATGACATCCCAAATGTGTTGTATCACGTTCAGATCTGGAGACTTGGGTGGGATGGCAACACCCCAAACTCAGATGAATGCTCCTCTAACCATAATGTGGCGTCCCGACACTTGTGTTGTCCTGTTGGAACAGGCCCAACCCATGAGCATGAATGCAGGACATGAACGGGTGTACCTGGTCAGAAAGGATGCGCACACAGCGTTGGCCGGTCACAGACGTTTGTAGACGTACCGGGGTCCCAGTGAAGTCCAGCTAAACACACCCCATACCATTACGGACCCCCTCACCAGCCGGTACAGTTCCCTGTTGACAGGCGGGATCCATGGCTTCATGGGGTTTGCGCCACACACGAATCCTTCCATCTGCCCGATACAGTTGGAAACGCGACGCGTCAGACCAGGCTTCTTGTTTCCAGTCAGCAAGTGTCCAGTGGTGGTGTTGCCGTACCCAAGCGAGGCGCATAGCTCTGTGTCGTGCACCCATCAAGTGGACTCGAGTTGGGCGTCGGCTCCCAAAGCGCATATCGTGCAGGGTACACGTTGCACAGTCCGGACGCTGATGCTTGTTGAGGCACCAGCATTGAATTCCGATGCTACCTGCGAGAGTGTCGCGTGAAACGATTCTTGACAGCCGCGATGGTCACGTTCACCCAATGTCTTTTTACGGCCACGCTGGTATCGTAGGTTGGAGGTTTTGCCGGAATTCTTGTAGTCACGGTGCACCCTTGCAATGGTCGTCCGTGAAAATCCGAACTTCCTTTCTACCTCCGAAATACTATGGTCCATCTCACGAGCGCCAACTATGACACCGCGTTGAAAATCGCTTAAATCGTTATTACTTGTCATTCTCATGACGAAAACAGCTCTGACACGACGGGGCATGGACTCCGCCGTAAGAAACCGGGTCTGACAGCTGGCAAGGATGCCTATCGCTTGATATACGCACTGGCGGACGCAACCGAGTACGCGCATAGGTGACGTCACAATATTTTGCATAAGCTCGTCTGTACCAGTTTTTCTGGCACTTCAGTGTATATTAACGGTGAATTACCGTTTTTTAAGAGGTGTTGACGGAAAATTCTGAATTTTTAGAAACCTTTCCACATTTTTTTTTTTTTTTTTTGTATGTATATTAACAGGAAAAAAAATTTCTCACTTTTTCCGTATCCACATGACGAAACTTTTCCGGTAATAGGAGCGATTCGCGGGAATACGTGAGGTTTGATTAACTATTAAACTTCAATCGTCCGTCGGAGCACGTGATTTTGAAGTTCTGTAGCTAGTTCGGATATTGTGGATAGCATATCGCATGAAATTTTGATTATGGCACCGAATATTCCTTCCCTTCTCCCCCCCTCCTCCCATTTTGTGCACCAGCTATTGTATATTGTGTTGCCGTAAGAAACCGGGTACTGGTGACAGTATGATGTACAGGTGACAGTATGATGTCTACTTATCAGACTGTAGACCCTTAAGGCTCTACGAGACCCGCCATCTTGTATTGTGCCTTCTCTTGTTAACCTACGGGCAAGCGTATTTCACAAATTGCTCGGACAATTTTGCACATTTTGGAACACCGTTTGTGGCTAACGCAAGATATATGATAAATAAAGAGTTCCCTGGTTTCAGATTTTCATTTTGGACTCTTAAGTATTTTTTATTAATTAATAAAAATATGGAAGACGCCTTGGTAGGACTTTCGCTGCAGATAAAAAATGAAGGGAAAGGTCAATAAAAATTCCGAAACCAGGGAACTCTTTATTTATCATATATATCTTGCGTTAGCCACAAACGGTGTTCCAAAATGTGCAAAATTGCCCGAGCAATTTGTGAAATACGCTTGCCCGTAGGTTAACAAGAGAAGGCAGCAATACAAGATGGCGGGTCTCGTAGAGCCTTAAGACAAAAGCTATTATAGCTATCAAGAGTAAATTTTATATATACGGGTTTTGTGAAATAATACTACTATAAAACAGTACATTTCATTTTTTCTTGAAGATAAAAGTCATTGTTATTCAAAAAGATCTTGAATTCTAAAGCATTCTGTAGCTCTGAAAAATCACGATGAAAAATTATGTAATTTGTGATAAGTCCTCGTACAGAAAAAATAAAATTATTACAATCCTATTCAGAAAAAAATGAACGCTTCAACAAGAAATAAATTGACTCATTCACATGCATTAATAGCGAAAAACATTTCACCATCGCACGATTTGAATCTCCCTTCATCTTTACCTTATAAGCGACTATGCGTTACGTGGCGTTCTAGCTCAATCGCTAACACGCGAGATTGTAATTGAAAACGCACTCGGTTCGAATCCCATCAGAGGGAAAGGATTTGTAAACTTTGCACGCCGGGAAAGAAGAATTTATGGTAATGGGACTGAAGAAGTCTAAATCGAAGACTTTGCGAAATGCCTCTATAAATACGGAAACACCCAGAATTGACTTTTCCAAAATAAATATAATTACTGACAACCGAAAATCTGTCAAAATACTGGTTAGTAGAAACAAACTTCTAAAAACGGAAAATTCTTTTAAAGACGGACTCCTATCGGCAACTTTGCTGCACGTTTATTTTCAGGAAATTTTCGTGAATTGGCATCACTTATTTTTTGCCGTGCAACATCTCTTGAAGCTGTTTATGTAAACATTTCCTAGAAAAGAAAAAAAAAAAGCCATGAGTTTTGGTCGCTATGAAGCAAAAAAAAAAAAAAAAAGTGAAAACGGAACTTGATTTCAACCTTTGAAAAAATAAACCGGCCCATTTCAGACTCGCGTTTCACAGTCCGGCTTGTCCATTTCAGTTGTAATTAATTAATCAGCGGATGAACTTCCATGTCTTTCGATTCACTCGCAAGACTTAGCCATTTAATTATTGAACAGGTCAGTCTTCATTTTGTGAGACAAAGTTTCCCTTCAATACAAGAGCAGGAGCGTAACAAGATTTTCTTATCTGGGAGGCCTTGAAATTACGCTCCTTTGAGTTTTTTTTTTTTTTTTTTTTAATTCGAGGTTTAACGACCACCGTGAGCAACTCAATGGGCTATAAGCTGTCGCCCGTCCCTAATTTAGGGTCACTGGTTCCAGGGAAGGGAGAGAGCCAGTGCCGTAAGACAAACACAACATCCATGCCTCACCGGGATTCGAACCCGGACCCCTTTCGGACAAATGATCAGAGGCCGTTGCCTTAGACCACTGCGCCACCGGGGAGGCGCTCCTTTGAGTTCAAAAGTCCCTTACTTCCACTTAAATGGAAAGCAGTTCTTACTTTCTCATACCTTCGTTATAGGAAAGTATTATGATCGTTAAAAAATCCAACGTTCCAGTTTTCGACACAGTTTTACTCAAAATTTAAAAATTAGATGAATCCAAGAACCAACGGTTTTAAATACAGGGTGTTTCACTCACTCTTGGTCCCTGATTTTCCCTTTTAACTTGCAAACTAATGGACGCAATTCAGTGAAATTTGACAAGGACCTGGACCTTTGTGTATGAGAAACATGGTCAGCGAACTGCTGAGGACAGCGGATACGCAATCGGCCTTCACTTCGTGCAGGCGCGATACACACGCTAGAGAGTAGCGAGTGGCGGTGATATTCTCTAACCCATGCCGGACGACGTGGAACTCGGTACTGGCTATTTTCAGCAGGATGGTGCCACCTGCCACACTTCCAATGTCACCATGGCTGAAATTGTTTCCTTCATTGAAAATCGTGTCCTTTCTAAGGAACTTTGGCCACCAAGGTGGCCTGACCTTACCCCCTACCGGATTTCTTCCTATAAGGCATGCTGAAAGGGAAAGTGTATCGTAACAAGCCACGGACTCTCATAGAACTGCAGGAAAGCATTCGGCGGGAAATTGAGGCTGTGGCTCCCGATATGTTGGTGAATACCTTCCGTAACATGGAGAGGCGTGTGCAGGCATGCTTTGATGCTACTGCTGACAACTTTCAACGCTTGCTCTGAGATCATCGTGCTTCTCATACCCCAAGGTAGGTCCGTGTCAAATTTCATTGAATTACGTCCATTAGTTTGCAAGTTATAAGGGAAATTCCTGGGCCGAAAGCGAGTGAAACACCATGTATTAAGTGAAACGTAAAGGTTATGTGAAGACCGACAACACAACACGTGCAGAAATGCAGAATGAAAATAACCCAGCACAAAACGAATGAGTATTAGATAGTAAACGTAACAATAGGAAAATGCTTTCGGAGTAGGGCTTGGAAAACTTCTGTTCAAGGTTAACCGCTCAGAGGAACTTTCTGTGAGAGACCACAAATGACTAATTAGCTCTTCATTCCTACGACGTATTCGGAAAGGTCACGGAGATTAGGCATATCAGCATATTGTTTTACATACTGCCATCCACTGTTTCGGACAATTCCATGCATTTATATGAACTGGTTCACAACTCAAAGAGTAAGTTCTGAACGCTAGTTAGCTGCGCGTAATAGTGTATGCTGCTAACTAAAGTATTAACAAAAGAAGATACTAAAGTGCATAACTTTGTTTTTGAGTTAAAATGTTCGGAAAATTTATTCACACTCTGTTCACTTCTATTTTTGACGCTCCTCAGAGTATGACATTACAACCCTGGTATGGCCATCTTGTGAGAGCAACCGCCCTGCCCTCCCTGCCTCTCCGGTAGCCACGGCCCTGTACAGGAGCAAAATGATAAACTTTCCAGTGCAAGCCCGGTGGCGCAGTGGTCTCAGCGATAACTTCTGATCATTGGTCCGAAAGGGGTCCGGGTTTCGAATCCCAGTGAGGCATGGATGTTGTGTTTGTCTTACGACACTGGCTCTCTCCCTTACCTGGAACCAGTGGCTCTAAATTAGGGACGAACGATGCTTATAGCCCTTTGAGTTGCTCACAGTGGTCGTTAAACCTGTATGTTTGATGGAGGTTTAACGACCACCGTGAGCAACTCAATGGGCTATAAGCATCGCTCGTCCCTAATTTAGGATCACTGGTTCCAGGTAAGGGAGAGAGCCAGTGTCGTAAGACAAACACAACATCCATGCCTCACCGGGATTCGAACATGGACCCCTTTCGGACAAATGATCAGAAGTTATCACTTAGACCACTGCGCCATTGGTAGTCGTTAAACCTCCAATAAAAAAAAACAAAAATCGCTTAGACCACTGCGCCACCGGATAGGGCGGTAGTCGTTTAATATCCAATCAAAAAAAAAAAAAATCTCTTAGACCGCTGCGGGAAGGGGGGAGGATCAGGAGATAAATGTGCTTGCTCAAGACAGACTTCATGCGGAACTCGAAAGTCCCAGGAGTCTGCGGAAAATCACAGCAAAACCTCAGACCAGCGCACACAGGGGTTCGAACCCTTTTCAGAAACGTCTGCGTCCAACACTGCACATAACGCGTCACCAACTGCGCTATGCTGGTGGTAAGCGGAACAGATATAACCCAACAAATTCAAATATGTTCATGCCCCCAATTAGAAAAATTTGCAAGAACATACAGGAAAAACGAATGAAAAGTTTTGTATGGATTTTTGAACATTATTTTCACAGGACAGAAACAAAACCAACCAAATTTCGTGTCTCAAACTGACGATATAAGAATGCCAAGCGTATGAAGTGCTAATTCTTATAATTACAACAGCCATTCAAGGGCATCAGTGATCAACATTTAAGTTTTGGAATGCAACTCAGGACCTCACCCCCCAACAAGAGCATGCGCACACACCTGGCCTTTGTTGTCAGAGTTTTGAAATGTATGCCAGCTTTCGACTTCCTTGCTGTTACTGTTTATTAAAACTTTTCATTCACCGTAATCACTTTTGCACTCGTTTTATGAATGGTCGCGCTCCACATTTCTGAATTTCCCACTTGACCCCAATCAAGTTCTGTAGCAAGGCGGAGAGTCCGATTTTCATTTTTCTTTCTTGACCCTGCCCTACTGCGTCAAGGCATGAAAATGCTGGCAAAATGGAAGATTAAGAGTCGCTAATAGCTGCTCAGAAGCAATCAGGTTGACCTGAAACGAATGCCTTTTGAACCGGGAGGGGAGGGGAGGGAGGAGGGGAATTTATCGCTCAAACGACGTTAAAACGTTATGCATTTTCCTGGTACGCTGATGTGCCACTCTGAATGTATAATTCTGAGTTTAAAGGCAATAGAAAAAAAAAAAAAAGGAAGATTTTTAACCCCGTTACACAAGATGAAGGGGTGGGGAAAGAATGAGGAAACAAAAAAACGACACATATTTTCGATGAACACATCGTTTCCCAAATGAAAAGGAACCCTGAGACCATAGGCGCCGACTTCGTGGGTTCGAGACACTTTTTGAACCCCCGAATGATTTTGTTGTGGGTTCTTCGAACCCCTAATATTTTTGCGCGTATTTCGTGGGAAAAAGTACACGTACGCTATATGATAAATTTTGTTTTTCGTTATCAGTTCTTCAAGTTTTTTTATTATTCATTCCTCGGTTACTATATATATAGAAAGTGTGTATAGAAATTTACCCCTCAGACTGTTTATTGTGCCTCAAAATTGAATTAGTGTTTGTTTGTGCTCATCAAATTTGACGCGACAGACAATACCACAAGTACGGTTGTTTAAGAGCATTTAAAACTGTCTCCTTTATAAAAGAAAATTCTTCGGTTTGTCTGGGTTCCCACAAAATACAAAAGTCTAGCTCTACATTCGGAGACGAGAACCTATTCGAGGTCATAGTGATAAAGCGGAAATCTGTTGTATATTCAGTTGACCCACCCTATCTCAGGACAATTGGGACCTAGGAGGTCAGAAGAGAGAGAGAAGATGGCATCAGTAGGCGCTGGTGAAGTCAATTCTGATCATCTGGTTTCTTGCGCTCTCCGAGTGGGGAGGGTTCAGTGTCGTGACGTCACTTAGTGAAGACCTGTGCTGGAGCACAGGCTGACAGCGACCGTCTCTTACTCTCTGCAGCAGTCCCTGAAGGTCAACAAGGCTCCCACAGCTTTAGCAAGGCCGTGATTGGTTAATACGTCATATGCACTTCCGGTCGACGAAGCATAATTTTGTTTAATTTTTTTAGAAAATACTAAACAGTATTTCTTTAACTTTTTGCAGATTTATAGTTATGTGCATGTATATTTCGGTCTCATTTTTTCCTGACTGTAAATGCTGCACACGTGCCTCTAAAACCTCTTCAAAGCCAACGATTTCCCCGTAGAAAAGTACAGAAGCAGCCCAAGTTGGGCATGCTGGGCATACACAGCTGATACGAAGTAGAGCCACGGAAAACGCAGGGCGTGCGGCTGATGCCATGACCTCTCCCTTCTAACTTCCTATTTTAACTCAGAAATTCTTATCATCTAGTTTTTTAAAATTGGTAAAAAAAAAACCCTTAAAATAAATTTTACATGTTTGTGTTACTTTTATAAGACAACTGAGTTGAAAATTCACACAGTATCTGTGTATTGTATATATTAATGTCGCGCCTGCAAAAGCTATAATTATTTAGAGAGAGAAAAAATTCTGTAATTTGCTTCATTTAAGCATTTCAGGCGTCTTATTGTGCCAGGTAATCTGACTGAATGAAATTTAAATTAGACTTAAATACTTTGAAAAATGCATGGGTAATTCGATTAAAAATTTCCGGAACCCCCTAATATTTTTTCTAGTTGGCGCCTATGCCTGAGACAACGGGGGGAGGGGGGGGCAAAAATCAAACCATAAAAACAACAGCTAGAAAAAACACGTCTTGCCGATAACAGCACAGGGGGAAAACACATCGTGTTAATGTTTTGTTAAATGTATTTTACCACACACACACACACACACACACACACACACAGCGTGGTCATAATATCATTTCATCCACCTGTTTACTCAAACACTCGAGGTACATTAAAAGCCGTCAATGTAGGGAATAACTAGTGTGTTGACATGTTGGCACGAGTATTTCAGTTCTAAATCTTTAAGATTTTTATATATGAGGGTTGTACCGAAAATAATGCAAAAGTGGGCGTAACTTTATTAACTGACAGAGGTTGTTCAAATTGCACGTGTTGGTATAGTAACTCTTCCTCTATAGTAACCCTTCTTCTTCATTGCAGGTAAATAATGGATTCCAAGCAGAAGCAACGTGCCGTCATTGAGTTCTTGACGAAGGAAGGGTGCAAGCTGTCCAACATCCACAGAAGGCTACAGAATGGTTACGGAGATGACACCATTGACAAGAGCAATGTGCACAGGTGGATGAAGACGTTTAAAGAAAGGGAAACCAGCATTGAAGACAAACCACGCAGTGGGAGACCATCATCTGCGACCACTGACACTAATCTTCAGTGAGTGGATGAACTGATTCGCGCAGAGAGATGAGCCACAATCCGCGAGCATGTTGCACAAGCGGACTGTGGTCACAATGCCATACAGAAGATTGTGGAAGACTTAGGGTATTGGAAAGTGTGTACCTCGGCAGCTGACACCCGATTTAAAGGAGAGATGGGTGGAAGTCTGCTCTGATCTGCTGGAAGCGTTTGAAGCCAATGAAGACACGCTTTTTCCCGATCTGGTGACAGGGGATGAAACGTGGGTGTATCTTTACGATCCGCAAACGAAGAATCAATCAATGGAATGGCGTTATACCTCTTCACCAAGGCCTAAGAAGTTCAAGAGCCAGCGATCAGCACAGAAACTCATGGTAACTGTTTTTGGGGATTACAGGGGTGTGATTCTGCTTGATTTTCTGGAACGTGGCCGTACCGTGACCAGCGAGCAGTACATTAAGACACTCAAGAAGCTTAGAGAAGCTATAAGGAGGAAGAGACTGAACAAGAATCTGAAAAGGATCTACATTCACCATGACAACGCGAGACCACATACATCTTTTGAAAGAGTGGAGAACAACTGAATTTTCATGGCGCTGCTGATGCTATCCTAATAACATTTCTACAGAGAAGTAAACAACGCACTTCCTAGGGGGATATGCGTAGGGCTACACGACGGAAACTATCAGACTCCAATGTCCAAATTATACTTTGATGTTAAAAAAAGTTGATAAACGGCACATCTTGAACTGGGTGGGCAAGAAAAATTCCAAGGTGTGTTCCCGCCCACCCTCGCACTCCCTTTAACGACGTTCCTGCTATACCTTCCAATTGAAAAAGCCATTTACGCAAATAAATCATACCTTCGGCTCCCCTCTCAACCTTGCCAAACATATATTTCCTGGGAAAATAAGGTATTTTATATATTTCCCATGACAACTTTCAATAACTTAATTTCTGTTTAGGAAACCTTTGAGTTTATTTCGCATCTAGAAACATCTTAACAACTGCGTCAGAGGAAGTAGGAAAACATTTGAAACAGCTATCATGACAAGCCCAAAACAAGCAACAGTTGACTATTTCCGAAGTAACATGTAACATTCAAATTTTCAAAAGTTACTTTAGTTTTTACATTCGTTAGACGTTTTGCTTATTACAGATCTCACTTTTATTATTTTGTTAGTTATAGTTTTCAATCAACATACTTATTTACCTTCTATTAATTGACCTCCCCCCCGCGTTTTTGATTGAAGGTTTAACGGCCAACGTGAGCAACTCAGCGGGCTATAAGCAGTCGCCAGTCCCTAATCTAGGACCAATGGTTCCAGGTAAGGTTAATAGACGGTAAAGTTTGCTCATCCCGCCTTCCTTTCAGACGAAGAATCGTGACGTCACTGAGTGACATCACCGTCCTAACATATGAATCGTAGATACGAACTGTATTGTAGCTATGGAGGAGTCTTGTCAACAATTTTTATAACTCAAACACAGAACAAAAGGTTATGCAAAAGCACATTTACATTAAATAAAGAAGGAATTCAGTCATGTGGATATTTTAGTAACGGATATTTAAAAAATACCTCCCGCACGCTTGTTACGTAAAGGGCGAGAAAACGGTTATACTTTTAAATGTTAATTTAGTTACAAGTGGAATTTTTGCTGTTTTTATATAAATTTCGAAGGAATAACGCACAGAAAGACATATTATTGTCATCATATAATAAAGACTTTCTTTATGAGGAATAGGAAAGGCATCTCGACAACATTCCCGATTTTTTTAAATTAAAAATTAAAAACATTATGCATTAAAAAAATCTGGTAGAATTTATAAAGATTATTGCAGCTGGTTTACGAAAAATAATTTCGACACGCTGCTATGATGCAGATAAAAAAGAAAATCGGCTATTAGGTAGTCTTATGATGACAATTTGGACAGTGACGTCACAAAGCAAACACCGGAAGTGCAGGATGAGCATAACCTTGTCATCTACTAATCTTAGTTCTAGGGAAGGAAGTCAATGCCGTAAGACAAAAACAAAATCCATGCCTCACCGGGATTCGATCCCGGACCCTTCCCGGACGAATTGTCATAAACACCCGCGCATAGACCACTGCGCCACCGGAACGGCGAAAAATAGTTAATGACTCACTAGTTTCAATCTGACTCAATGTAATATTCCAAAAGAATCTTTTTTTTTTTTCAATCTGTCCGCTTATAACGAAGTTCGCATACAAAGAATGTTTTTGACACTCCCTACAACTTCATTATACGGGTTCGAATGTACAAAGGGCATCCTGAAAGTAATGCTTCGTCCCTCATAAGAATTTTATTTGTAACAGCAAAAATGTGAAACTTGGTGGCAAAATGTTTGGACATATTGTTAATAACGCTAGCCTATTCAAAGTTATTGTCCATCACTTTCTATACATTTCCGCCATCTTTGAACATATTGGTAAAATGCATTTAGGAAAAATTCCTGGGGCTGTCGTTTCACCCATGAGTTCACAGCCACGTTAATGTCTGTCACATCGTCGAAACGTTCCCCACAAAGGTTGTTTTTCAAAGGGGCAAACAGGACTGTAGGGGGAAGGGGGCACCCATTTGCCAATAGCCTGTGAAGTCTCCATTGAGACACCTGATCCACTAGATTTAAACGAATTTGATTTTGGCAATAGCCTGTGAAGTCTCTATTGAGGTGTGGGGACGTGCATTATCATGGTGTAAAACAACATAATGAAGTGGAATGTCACGTCTTTTCCTTCTGATAACTTCCTGTAGCTTCTTCAATGTCAGCACATAGTGAGCACTGTTTATTGTTGCAACTCCTGGATGGTGACACGACGATGAGCTGTGATGAGGTCTTTCACCCGTTGCGTGTTGGCATCTGTCACTGCAGTTGCGGGTCTTCCACTCCGTTGTTTGTCCGACACCGAACTTTTCCCCTCTTGAAACCTCTTCATGCATCTCCGGACATAAATCATATCGATTGTGGCAGCTCTATACACCGCCAGCAGTCTTCTGTGGATTTCTGAAGTCTCACATCTCTCTTTTTCCAGGAATTCAATTACGGCTCGCTGCTCTTCTCTCTCATTCTCTCATTCATGATCTTTATTTCCGATTCTGAATAAAAAATTGTTCCCACATTGGTAGCATATCATAGTACATGTCAGGGCAGCTTCATTAAAACCACTTCAAAATTTTAAAAGTTATTAAGGAGGAATTACTTTCAAGATGTCCCTTGTATAATTAATTCCTCGTGATCATATGCCTTTGCAAATTTAATCACATGCGAGAAGGCGCGAAATAAACTTTTTGGGGGGGGGGGGGGGATAACTGCAATAAATAAACTAAAAAACCACGCTTATCTTCAGACATTAAGGTGCATTATGCTTTAGATTCGAGCAACCTAGTTAGTATTTTCAAGTTTGTTTTTCGATGCCCATTTAAGTGAGCTTTAAATCGTACCTGGTACACCAAATTCAAACGAATTTGACACCCTTGCTTTAATCGGCTGTGAGGAAAATTCGTATTATCTTACGACACAGTTCTGGGATAAATCTCAGAGCCTGTAAGACACAAGATTAAGTAAAATCGTGTTAAAACCCCAAAGTAGAGTCAGTCTGGAACACTGCCCAAGTTTTGTTTTATGTTTCGCAGCTGGAAAGAGGAACAACAACAACACGAGCAAAGTCCAACAACACACATTATGCAAAGCCACTGACGCAGTGCTGTCGTCATTTCCCACTGAAGAACAAACTACATATGCAATGATAGCTGCAGGTGACGTTGAAAAAGTGCGCGTCTTGGGTTTCCGTTTACAGCACCATGGCATGCTAATAGCATTTTAAGCAAAATGTATTTGAAACCAAGGACTCACTGATTACGGATATTAGAACAGCGGCGCCCTCCCCCTTACACACACACGCGCGCATTCTCGTTTTCTCCCACAAAAAATAAGCACTCTTCCCAAAATTTTTAAGGTCCTTACCATGCACAACACAACAGTTATGTGTAAAGTATATTTGTGCAGTGTACACAAATATACTTTTACACATAACTGCAAACTGAAGTATGTTGTGAAGTTTGCAACATTTGTCCACATAATTTAGGTTTGTGGATGTAATAAATTAGAATTTACTCAATTTAAAAGGCTGTTGGTCAAATCAGTTTTTCAACGTGAGAGAATAGTCTCATAAGCAATAACATGTACAGAGGATTGACAGAATAATGTGAACACCACGCTCAGAGACGTGACTTTCTAAGCAGCTGCGTACGTTGCAATACGCAAAGGTACCCACACTTTTTGGTTGTAATAGCTTTGTTTAGAACCTCAAGGTCCTGTTTGTCCGGATAATCGAGACCAACAGACGGATAATCCCCGTCTGTTATAGTCCGGATAATCGAGAGTGTACCGCAAGTGCATAATCATGTTCATAACTCTCCCATGGAAAACTGAATATCCCACCCTATTCGGAGTAGGAGGACTAACCAACTGGTAAACGATAGACGTACAAGTCGATATGATCGATTCACAAAGCCAGTGCAGTGATTCGTGATTCTTAACTCAAGACCTAAATGAATCACTGATTCTTTTGACAAATCTCAAAGACTTTCAGTTTCCCTTAACTACCTATTCAGCCACAATCAATGTCTGATAGTCATAGATTTACTATATCCGATGATTAGCATCTCTCCTAGCCACTTATTCCAAACATTTCCTCAGTGCGATTACATGGGTTAATTATTTCTAGCCGCTAACTCAGCTTTACGTCAACTTTTGTTTTTAATTCTCGCTTTTTTCTTTTCTTTTCTAGGACTTTGAATGACCACCATGAGCAACTAGTTGGCTTATAAATAGTCGCTCGTTTGGAATTTACTTCCCCCCTCTCCCCCTAGTTAAGGGAAGCCAGAGCGCCAGCGCCGCATGACACAACACCATTATCTCACCCAGGACTCGAATTCCACCCTAGATTATTATTATTATTATTATTATTATTATTTAATTGGAGGTTTAACGACCACCGTGAGCAACTCAATGGGCTATAAGCAGTCGCCCGTCCCTAATTTAGGGTCACGGGTTCCAGGGAAGGGAGAGAGCCAGTGCCGTAAGACAAACACAACATCCATGTCTCAACGGGATTCCAACCTGGACCCCTTTCGGACGAATGATCAGAGGCCATCGCTCAGACCACTGCGCCACCGCGGCCCAGCTTAATTTACAACGAAAGATCAGAAGACAAAGTATCACACCGTTCGGCCAATGGGGCCACTTATTCAGGTTCAACATCTTCGTCTAAAGATACACGATGTTGTTCATCCCTAATCTAGGGAAATGAGAGAACTACAGCTGAAACAGCACGCATAACATCCATACCTTACTCCAGGAATCGAACCCGGACCTAGCTAGCAGTACGATACACCAGAAGCCAGCACTGTGTCCGAGTTACCCACATGGCAATAGCTGCCCTAATGTTAAGGAAAAGACCTCATCGAATAATCGAGAAACCAGCTTCTCCATAGGAAAGAAAAAAAGTTCGAATTTATTCTGACAGCAAGGAGTTAATAATGAATTGATACATCCTACAGATACCATATGATAAAACTTCAGTTTTATAAAGTCTTATGGACACCAGAAAGCCTGATAAGAACATTAAAATCAGAATATTCAAAGCAAACAGAATATAAATTCTGATTTGCTTGTATCACTTACTGGTCATCCATGTAATACCTCTCAGAAAACTTGAAAAAGTTTTCTGAAAGATATTACACTTGAAAAAAATTTTAAGTTTTCTATGAGGCTTAAGTGGTACAATCAAATCAGAATTTATATCCTGTTTGCCATGAATATTCTATCGATTTCCCAGGTATTATGGAGAATATTTCTTCCTACATTAAAACCAGGTATCTCTCACCCAAGCATCGGGTGTAATGAGCGCATCATCCGGCAACAATGAACTCAAATTACGCACCTTCGCATTTTCATCAGTGCTATTCCAGCCTAGATTGCAGAACGTATTTGCATCATTGAACTGAGAAGACAGGGAATACATTGCAGAACGTATTTCCATCATTGAACTGAGAAGACAGGGAATAAGGATTAATGCAGTTTGTTTGACCACCTTCGGTTTTCTGACGGCATAGTCATTTTTGCAAGCACTAACTCAGAGTGGCAGACACGGGCGGATCGGGACGACCAAATCAGGCCGGAATAGCAATTTTCCTAAGCAATTAATGTTTGTATTTTTTTGGGCATGATCATTTATTGCGGAATGGTACTGATAACTCTTCCTTAAATAGACGAATTATTAAAGTCTACCAATTAATATGACCCATGAATAACCATTTTGATATGTGAACTAGTACTGAGAAATTGTGTTTAAGGTGGACGTCAAGTAATTTTGCTTCCTATACTTCCAATGAAAAAACCTTTGTACCCATTTCCTTTAAAATTAGTGTGTTCCCAAGAATGAAAATTTGAACATCGATTAAAATAGCTTCATTTTATAACTTGGAACACTTAAAATTTTTGAAAACATAATTATAATTATGCAATCCAACATTTGTTTGCCTACTGACGTCATCAAAGTACAGGTCGCGCCGTCTTTTTTCTGGTTTCAACACCACCAATGGAAAAGTTATTGATTTTTAATATAATCATGGTTATGGTTTAGAAAATGTTAAGTATTCCAAGTTATAATATTAAGTTATTTTAATCTATGTTCAAATTTTCATCTATGGGAACACACTAATTGTGAAGGAAATGTGTACAAAAGTTTTTCCATTGGAAGTATCATCATCATCATCATTGTCAACCATTATCAATCCACTGCTGGACGAAGGTCTCCCCAAGTTTCCTCCACAACGGTCTGTCTTGTGCCAGTCTCCTCCATGTCACCCCTGCATACTTTCGAATTTCATCCACCCATCTCCCATGTGGTCTTCTTCTGGGTCTTTTCCTGTCCCGTGGAATCCAATCTAAAATTTCGGCTGTCCATCGATGATCTGTCCTTCTGGCAGTATGTCCAGCCCATTGCCATTTCAGGGATTTAACTCTGATCATGATGTCTTCCACTCTTGTCATTTTTCGGATCCACGAGTTCCTCTTCTTATCTCTCCTGGTTACACCAAGCATGCACCTCTCCATGCTTCTTTGAGTTGTCTGCAGCCTTTGTATGTCTCTTTTAGTTAAGGTCCACGTCTCTGCACCATACGTAAGCACTGGAAGGATGCATTGATCAAACACTTTTCTTTTAAGACATAATGGCATATTGCTCTTGAAAATTATGCTGTTTCTTCCAAAAGCTCTCCAGGCAAGTTTTGTACGCCGATTAATTTCTTCATCAATGTGACCCTCACTTGATATCTGCTGTCCAAGATAAACGTACGTGTCTGTTATCTCCAGCTTTTCTCCATCAATCGATAAATCTTCATTTCTTGTAAAAGCATTGAACATCACTTTTGTCTTCTGAAAGTTCATTTTTAATCCCACTTCTTTACTCTTGTCAGCAAGTTCCTGGATCATACTCTGCAGCTCTGATGGGGTAGTTGCAAAAATGACTATGTCATCAGCAAAACGAAGGTGGGTTAGATAATCTCCATTAATCTTTATCCCCGTGTTTTCCCAGCTCAGCGACTGAAAAACACCCTCCAATGTGGCATTAAAGAGCTTCGGAGATATGGTGTCACCTTGTCTCACTCCCTTTCCAATTTTTACGTGTGTTGTATTTTCAAACAGCCTAATCTTTGCACTTGCATTTTCATAGATGTTATTAATAATATTAATGTATGCATCTTCAATACCGCAGGTTTTCAGAGCCATTGTAACTGCTGATGGTTTCACCGAATCAAAGGCTTTTTCATAATCGATAAAAGCCATGCACAATGGAAGTTCATATTCCCTCGCTCTTTCAATTAGTTCTCTCAGCACGTGGATATGATCTATTGTGCTGTAGCCACTCTGAATCCAGCTTGTTCTCTCGGTTGAGCCATGTCCAGTGTTACCTTCAAGCGGTGTGAAAGAACTTTAGTGAAGATTTTATAAACTACTGATAGGAGGCTGATAGGTCTGTAGTTTCCGAGATCCTCAATGTCACCTTTCTTATGTAGCAGGATCATTGTAGCGGTGTTCCAATCCTCAGGAATCTTTCCTTCATTAAGGCATCGAGTGAAAATTTGGGCGAGTACTGTTTCGATTTCTCCACTTGCTTCTTGTATGATGTCTACAGTAATTCCATCTTCTCCTGGAGCTTTTCCTCGCTTCATGTTCTTGATTGCATGTGCAACTTCTGCTGGAAGGACTGGAGGAACTCTGGTACTGGTATCTTTCATGATGTCTGGAGTGCATATATCATCCCTTTCATATAATTTGGAGAAATCTTTCACTCTTGTCAAAATTTCGCCTCTATTTCTTGTTACAGAACCATCTTCTTTTCTCAGTGCCATAATCTGTTTTCTTCCCTTATTGAGATGTCCCTTTGCTATCTTTAGGCTTTGGTTGTTTTCAATTGCTTTCCTCACTAATTCACAGTTGAATTTCCTTACGTCTTCAGTGATACTTTTTCTTATTGTCTTGCATAGCTCTATATATTCCACTTTGGAAGTCACATCTTCTTTAGTTGTCCTCATCTCTCTTCTTTTTGCATCAACATTTTGGTTTTTCCTGATAATTTGTTCACATGCAACTTGTTCTTAGACCCAGCTAATTTTGTTGCTGTTTCCATAAGAGCTTTGGTTACTTTTCTGTTAACTTCAGAGATGTCCACTTCTTCCGATGTTAGGCCTTCTAAAGCAGAGAACCTGTTCTTCAGTTCTAACTTGAAGGTATTATGGTGTTTTTTAAGGTTGGTTATGTCAATAGATTTTGTTTGTCTTATGAGCTTGCCATGTTCAAGTTTAGTGTTGAGGTGCATCTTACATCTCACCAATCTATGGTCACTACCTGTGTTGAACTTGTTTAGCACACTGCAGTCTTCTATGACGAATTTTTTGTTACACATAATAAAATCAATTTCACTTGTCGTCCCATTTGGATGTCTCCATGTCCATTTCCTGTGTGGCTTTTTCTTGAAGAAGGAGTTCAAGATGAAAAACCCTTCTGCCTCTGCAAACTCAACGAAAGTATTTCCACGCTGGTTTCTGTTGCCGTGACCGAATTTACCTACTGAAGTTTCATTCTGTTGCCGTTGCCCTATTTTTGCATTGAAATCTCCCATAATTATTTTCAAGTGCTGCTTACCTTTATTATTTAGATGACGAATTTCCTCATAAAATTCTTCAATTTCTTCTTCAGGATGACTTGTGGTGGGTGCATAAGTTTGAATAATCTGAGCCTGGTATCTTTTCGAGAGTTGGATAACAAGTCGTGCAGCTCTGTCAGAGGAACTTTCAACTTCTACAACTTTATCCTTCAGTTTCTTGTTTATTATAAATCCAACACCACTAGTTCTGCCAGTATCTGTCCCACGATAGTAGAAGAGATGTCCACTTTTCAGTTCGATGAGATCTTCTCCTTTTCTTCTTACCTCACTTAGCCCCACGATGTCCCACTTGATCCTTTGTAGTTCCTCTTCCAATTCAAGAAGCCTTGAATCAGAAGATAGGGAGCGTCCATTGTAAGTAGCCAAGGTCAGCATCAGATGGCAGCCTAGTCCGGTCCTCCGGGGATTCTTAGCACCCTCTGCCTTCATGTCGCACTGGCCGCTGCCTTGGCCAGGTACATTCCAGCTGCCGGAGACTGAGGGCCAAGATTTAAGTTGTGGAATCATTTTGGAGGGGTTTGGCCATAACTCACCACGCTGGCCAAGCGGGTTGGTGAGTGTGGGATAGAATTTCCTCTAATCCCGATGGTATAGTTATACCGCTATGGGCGGTCGTCAGAGCCCCTTTAGTGGGAACAGGATGCACCACGAGAAGGCGGGGTTGACATTTGTCAAGGAGAGGCTGTGATGTTACGCATCACCTGACCTTACATAGGAAGCAAAATTACTTGACGTCCACCTAAAGATAAAAATTGGGTGGGACATGGATTTAGGAATATCTCTGCGGGAGAAATTGGGGGGACATGGATTTAGGAATATCTCTGCGGGAGAATCGCTTTGTGCTCTGTGCCAGCTTGTGGATAAAGGGGGGGGGGGTGTCTCTTTCGAGATTGAAAAAGAAGAGTAGGGTCAACCAATGACCCTGAGCTCCAAGCCAACGAGCTACGTATAACTGTAGTTAGCTATAGCTTAATTAATTTATATCATCCTCTTTGGTCCGGGACACTTTCTCTACAGATAATGTATCTATATCATTTCATGACAAGTGCCCAATATAGAGGCAAAAAGGAAATCTTCATTTTAAGGGAAATAATTTCGTAGACAGATATAGAGCTCAAATTAAGTTAATGATTATTATTCCAAAAAAAAAAAGTTGTTCCGGAAAATTTAGACAAAAAGAGTACGAAAAAGTGAGCCATTTCTCCAGCGGTCCACCGGGAAATGTCCTGGTGGGCCAATCCGCCCCTGGCGACATAGCATGATTCAGGAACTTGCTGACAAGAGTAAAGAAATGGAATTAAAGACGAACTTACAGAAAACAAAATTGATGTATACAATGCATTTACAAGAATCCAAAATAGAGATTGATGGGACAAATTTAGAAGTAACTGATGCCTACACCTATCTAACATAGACAACAAATATCAAGCGAGGGCCACTTCGAAGAAGAAAGGGGCGTACTAAACTTGGCTGGAGAGCATTCGGAAGAAACGGCATTTTTTAAAGAGCAATTGGCTATTATGTCTTAAGAAAAGTGTTTAATCAATACATCCTTTCCAGTTCTTATTTACGAATCAGAGACATGGACCTCAACTGAAAAACAAATAATAATAATAAATACAGGTAGGCTCAGTTCTGATTTAGAGGTCAGTTTGGAACGTAGGACTACGACTTGCAGATCGGAGAGTTAAAATGAGCTAGTCGAGTATGGTTTCAAAGCGTTTATTTAATTTGTTATACACAACACAGGTTTATGATATGAAAAGTAGCTTATTTAATTTTTACAAATAATGCTGGATATATTGCGAACACAAAGCATATCGATACACGAATCACCCTACGTGCTGTTCTGTCTTCTTGGGCTTCTTACATTCCTCATCACTTGCTCTTGCCTCTCGTTTTGATTTTCTCCACTTTTGCTTGCGTGCATTCTGCGAATTCCGCAGCATTGTCGAAAATGTTAACCCGTTCACACGAAAACAATTTTTTAAAATTTTAGTTTAAACCACTGCGATATGTTCTTTATATATTTGAATAGATGTCGTCGTGAGCTTTAAAACGATACCACGCACAGTCCTTTGTTTGCACTCACGGTTGTTCAGATAAATTGCGATATTGTCAAAACTGTTCACCGGTTCACAAGAAAACAATTTTTTAAATGTTCAGATCAAACCACTGCGAAATGTTTTTCGTATACTTGAATAAATCTCGTCGAGAGCTTTAAAACGAAACCATGCACAGTCGTGTTGCGTTCACGGTTGCCGAGATAGGCTGAGTCAAACACGGCGGCACACCCAGAAATATTGCATCATCTCCTCCGAGCACGGGGAGCGTCGCGTGCACGATGTATTGCGCAGTACGCGAATTGGACTCCATGCTATTTAGGAATATGGTAACACGATTAATGTGCGGCACGTATTTTTAACGCTATAATGATTTCAATTGGGACCTATTTTTGTCACAAGTCGTCCCATACTATCCGCGGAGTTAGACAAAAAAAAAAAAAAAAAAAAAAAAAAGACTACAGAAGCTACGAACAGCTAAATGAAACATGGAGAGATTCTTCCTTGGTATAACCAGGAAAGATAGGAAGAGGAACTCATGTATCGGGAAAATGACGAAAGTGAATGAATGATATCATGATCAAAGTACAAACCTTCAAGTGACATTGAGCAGGATACATTGTTAGGAGAACCAACCAACGCCGGACAACTGAAAATCTAGACTGGATATCAAGGGACACGAAAAGACCCGAAAGAAGAAAGACTACGTAGGAGATAAGTCAATGAAATTCGAAAGCATGTCGGAGTGACACTGAAGGAAACTGCGGAACACAGAGAGTTGTGGACAGACTTGCGGAGATCTTCATTCAGCAGTACACTGAGAATGGCTGATGATGACATATCTACGATCCGACTTTTGAAATAGCAGGCAACGCGATAAATACAAGTAAACATTTACGCCAAGTAAAACAATCCGGTATATGACGATCATTCGTTTACACCTTTTACACCTGTCCAACACAAAACGAATTTTTTCGAAGTGATCTTTAGAAGTATAGAAACCGTTTCAGCAGACAGGCGTATAAATATAAAACAAACAAAGCGAGAACATAAAAATCCCCCTCCCCTCCCATCACCTCATACATATTACGCCAAACGACGTGTTGAAAAAAAACGGAGGGAGCTGGCAAAGAATCGCTTTACGAAATGTGCCTTGAGTGTTGCACCATGCTTAAACTAATAAGGATTTGCAAGGAAATCTACGCAACAAAGGAAAATGGCAGACTACGGAACACAATTCGATTTTTATGCTCTTCGTCTAGACTGGAGACGTCGGGAAATTTTGTTCAAGAAAAGCCGAACAAATAAAGTTCCGACGTCTCGAGTTTATTTTTTCTTATAATGATGTGAAACGAAAGTTCTAGTATAAGAGGATTTCAGCCATAAATATATATTTACAGAAGAATACTTCGAGGCCTCAAGAGATTTGACTCAACGTTTTATGCGAAACATATTGCTATACTGTGACATGTAAAAATTGCTGGTATTAATGTTTAAATGGAAACTGTCGCACAATAATTGAAGTAACGTTCTACATCAACGGATTTTCTGCAAATTACTCTAAAACATACAAATTATTTCCATATACACTGTTAGAAAAATATACTTAAAAATGAGAACCTGAACCTACCCTCTTTTTTTTTTTTTTTTTTTTTTTTTAAAGTACAATCGTATCGTAAACGAGTGCATGACATGCTCAAATATAAGTAACCATACGTATACTTACAAATAACTGGGCCAATAAATATCATCTCGTATTACTTCATTTTAGATTTTATAGATTTCAAGAGAAATTGTTTAATAAATGTGTAAAGTGACATACATAAATAATTAGTACAACAAAGTCACTGATCATAAGTAATTGAATTATGCATGAAGTATCTTTGTGCACGTTTTTACATTAACTACACTGAGAAAAACGTTTTGTTAATTCAACAAAATTTTTTGTCGATATACAGTAAACAAATATTTTTGTTGAATTTGCAATATTATTTTGTTGAAAATTATTGTTGATTTAACAAAATTGATTGTTATCACGACAAAACGTTTTGTTCATTTAACAAAATGATTTGTCGATTTTGGGGAATTTGTTTGATCCAACAAAACATATCATGACAAATTGTTTTGTTGCCGCAACAAAACATATTGTGTCCCGATAACAATATGTTTTTGTTGGATCAAACAAATTCCCCAAATCGACCTAATCATTTTGTTAAATGAACATAACGTTTTGTCATAACAATAAATTTAGTTAAATCAACAATAATTTTCAACAAAATAATTTTGCAAATTCAACAAAATATTTTGTTGACTAGTCGTATATCGACAAAAAATTTTGTTGAATTAACAAAATGTTTTTCTCAGTGTATATTTGTGCCCATCTCAAACAATATATTGTCGCTTTATCACTATATTTGCCATAAAATTGTGCTTGTCTATTTGCTCAGCATGTGACGACGAGTATATATCTATTATTCCCAGATGCGCCATCGAATATATACTTCCAGTTGATTCTATGAATAAATGAGTATGTATGGAGTACACGTATTCCAAATTTGAAATCGAGCCGCGGATGGCTTAGTGGTTAGAGATTCAGACAACTGATGATGGGACCTCAGGTTCAAACCTAACCTCCGTGGTGGTGCGAATTTCTAACAATCGCTGAATATCCACCGTGCATCGGACGAACACGTTAAGTCCGCACGATAACTCGCGTAAAAATGGTTCGTTTTCGATGAATTATAGTATGTGGTAGGAGACCACCTGGGGACGAACCCTATTGAAAATGGGCGAAATGGGGCCAAAGGTCAGGACATAGGAGCGGGATCCATTCCACTGCTCTTATGCGTCATAACTTATGTAAAAATGCTTCGATTGCAACAAAACTTTATCATGTTGTTCCGGAGGTATACTGAACCGGTTCTGTTGAATATCATCGAAATGGGGTCAAAGGTCAGGGCACAAAAGCGAGATTTATTCCACAGCCATTATCCTCATAACTTGAGTAAAAATGCTTCTATTGCGACAAAACTTTAGTATGTTGTTTCGGAAGTATACTGAACGAATTAATAGTCAGGGCAGGGAGGAGGGTTTGTCTGCGCGCGATTTCTGGTATGTTGGAAAGCGTACCATAATCAATGCATTGCTTGATTTTACTAATTTGTTTTATTTTCCTCCTGACAATGGAAGAGACGTGATCCTCCCATGTCTGATAATTTCACGCCCCCCCCCCCCCGCCCGTAATAATTTGGTGAAGTCGGCGACTCTGATTCCAATAGTACCTTTTAGTTTGGAAAATCCTCAGAATGATCTCGATTTCGTGATACGCCAAAACGAAACTGAACACTGTCATAATCAAATTGATAACCTTAAGTGTCACCGTGTACGGTTCCAGTTTTGTGGAAATGATACCGATTAAATACCTGGCATTGATAACAGGGACAACATCTTGCATGATCTCAACACTGACAACGCAATGGAGTGGAGTGGAAAGACTCTTCCGCGTACGTGCTGAGGACAACCGCAAAACACACTTTCACGCACACAGTCACAATGAAGGACACATAATCACACAAACAAGACTGGACTTTGTCATGCTGCGGTTATCTGTTTTTTCAGAGGAAGATTGCGGTCTGGCACACATACCTAAAACGGGAAGAATACATAATAAAAAAAAAAAAAGAAAAAAAAAGGACAAAGTGAGAGGGGAATCGTGGTAAACTGTGTCATGGAGAACGGCTGTAAAAAATCAATCTACGTGTTAAGAATCACGAGGGGGAGGGGGAATAAATAACGCAGTAGCATGCTTTAAGCTCACGCACTATGAAATCAGCAGGGAGATGCATTTACTGGGGAGAGGGGAGGCAAAATGGGATTAAAGTCCTGATACATCTTAGGCCCTTAGGTGCATGCGTTTTCATGAATAAGTTGATTCTTTCGTAGGTACACTGATCAAAATGATCTTGAATTTGAATTTTTTTTTTCTTATACGTGAATCGATATGAGTAAATTTCTTCCATTTCTTTCACTTTATGGAGGCGGGTGGGGGTTCTTCCTTTACTCTATCTCGGTATATACGGCTACCTTTTCTTGCTACATACACATTTATTCACGGAAAGATCTTTGTTATAGGATTTTCACCAAGCACACAAAACATGAACGAATACCTTCCCGTAAATTTTAGCTACAATGTCTGTTAATACATACCTTGAACCTACCTGGGGAGTTCATATTTCTGCGACAAAAGACGCAAAATGAACTAAATGATTACGGTAAAAACATACGGCCTTTCGTTCTAATAAGTAAGATGTGACTTATGAGGTACGAATTAAAAATTAAAAAGAAGTGAAATTAACTAATTGTAGTAGTAAATACTTTCAATTATAGATCACCGGTGAACTTACAAAAGTTAAACGAATTCTCAATAGAAAAAAAATGCTATATTATTACCAAAAATATTAATACATCGGAAAATAGCAAATAAGGTGGATGCCGTGCTTTCGGTGTAATGTGCAAGTGTCCACACACACACACACACACACGCGCGCGCGCGCGCGCATTAAAATCTGTTGCGTTTGCACCTCTTCGATACGTAAAGAATAATTTCCATTCGGGATTTAAAAACCAGAATAAACATTTACGTCACCCTGTACTTGTAGAAAAACACATTCATATTTACACTACCGAGAGAGAGACAGAAAGAGGGAGGGGGAGAGAGAGAGAGAGAGAGACAGAAAGAGAAAAACAGAGAGAGAGAGAGAGAGAGAGAGAGGGAGACATACAGAGAGAGAGAGACAAACAGTGAGCGAGGGAAACAGAGAGAGATAGGGGGGAGGGGAGAGGGAAACAGAGAGGGGGGGGGGTGATGCGAGCCAAAGTAGAAAATACATTAAGCTTATTGTTCTAGTTGTCCTTTTGCTTATTGTTCTAGTTGTCCAACTCAAAAAGGAATTTTCCAAAAACGACATTTAGAAGCAGATATATTGCGCGCCAAATACAAAAACACATCTACGCCACCTACCGGGAAATTCAAAAATAACCATTTTTATGGTCCTAATTATTATCCAATGCAAGAAAATAACTTTCCGAATCTGACTCGTGTATCATTTCTAACATATGGTATCTACAAACAAAAGGTCAAAGTGATACTAAACGCATGTCAATTTTTGTATAATCCTTCCACCAGTAAAAAAAAGGAAAAAGGTAGGTAGGTATTAATGTTTTCCGTTTCGTGTGGTGAGGAAGTTTTACCAGAAGATTAACGCGACATTTTCGCGCCCTTCAAATTTCCACTAACTGTGTGGCTACTTGATGGATGCGAGGTATTATTAAATTTCGAACAGATTTTTCCCTATTACTAGGCCAGGGGTGGCGAACCTGACACGTGACCAAGTTGGCACGTGAAAAAGAATTCTGCCGGCACGTGGCACCGACACTTGTTTCTTTAACCACACCCATACTATTCTGAATATACATATACGATGGCAAGCGAGAAAATTTTCTTGAGTTTGGGTACATAGTCTCCAAAAGGTTCGTCACTCTTGTACTAGATCATCCTCTGTTATACCAGCCCTTTTCAACCACAATCTAGCAGTGCTTTTGAGGTTATCCCCTACAACCGCACTGAAAACATTTATTGAAAAGGGCGGTGCAGTGAGAAAAGAACGGTTGAGGAAGCAACAGCAGACTGTTTTTTGCTAATTATATCAGTAACCTCAAACCCACCAATCAGCCTTGCGCCCCTCTTAGGGGAAATTCGACAGATGAAGTGTCTTGTCCATTAACTAGTAAAAATAAATGAATAAACAAGCTACCTCGTCACTCATGTGATCCGCGATCGACGGCGGAACCAGAAAACTCACAAGGGAGAAGCCATAAAAAGGTAACTTACAGAAATTAAATAATGGTGTGTGGTGAAATAACGAATGTGGATATCGTTTGAACAAAAATTATTTTTAAAGAATCATGACCTGCAACAAAACTGAGTACAACACTGTCTAAATTAAAATCACTGCAACAATTGTAAGTGTAATATTTTCTGCACAAAGTAAGGTACTACATTAAAATTTGACTCGGGAAACTCTCAAAAGGAAAGACCATGGCCTCTATAGCCACTTCCTCTGTACTTAACTGGATGAATTATGAACGGAAAGACATGCTAAAAATCCAGAGGTTTTCTTTTTCGACTAATAGAATCATCTCCCCTCGCCCCTTCCTTCTTCGGGATGAATGACCTCTATTGGCATCTAAATCTACATGGAGTTGTCCATCTCTAATTCAGAACCACTATAGTGGTTCTGAATTAGAAAAGGATGCGAGCCAGCAACGAATGGACACCCGCAACATTCATGTTTCAGGTCCTGGATTAGAACAAAGTAGTACGAGAAATACAATATTAGACCGCTCAACCAATAACAGCGGAGACAAGACATCTGTGAAGAGAAAGCCAAAGGACGGAATAAGTACATCAATTCGACTTTAAACGCCGGCCAACGGATATAAAGAGCAGACTTATTGAAATTATCACGTATGTCATTCTGAACGCAAGATTTACGCTGAAATCGCTTTCTACATTTCCGGAAAATATGAGGGACGAATATTCTTAATGGCGTGAGGTAGCCTTTGGCACACTTACACAGTCCAAATTTCTGTTCGATGAATTTCCTGCAATAAAAAAAAAGAAGAACATTCGACTTGCACTTTTCAGCTCTGTTGCATCTACTCTGTATTTCTTCAGCACAGCAATTCGAAATGAATGAAAAACTGCACGAATTCATATACACATTATGGAATACTTTATACACTGCTCGATATTAAAATTGCCCCATCCACTACAAGGAGTTGGGGTATTGGCATTCATATTGGTAGGTGTGTGCAGGCAGGTCGAATATGCAAATAATTTAAGTATGGAACCGATTGCGTGAGAAAAAAAAAGGAGGGAGGCGGGCAAATACGGGCCGTTGAAACGATTAGGTGTCCAGTGCTCCAGGTCGTGCGGAACAAAGCAACTGAGTCTTGAGGGATGCAACAGCGTACACACAAAAAACATCTAGTTATTTCGGGAAAAAAAAAAACCCTTAAAACTTGGCTTGAAATCCAGTAGATAACTAGGCTTAGTTTACTCAATAATTCCATTTGTTTTTCGAGAAGAAAAAGGGTTTTGTTTGTTTGAAAAAGAAAATGTCGTTTTGAGTGCGAAGAAAATGCCGTTTTGAGTGCGAAGAAAATGCTGAAAAGTTTCTAGGTCCATAATTTAGAAACTTCCTGGTGCCAATGACGTCCGCAACTGCTATTTCGCATTTAGCGAACCAGCAAGCGAATCAGAAAGCGCCGCGGATGGCCTAGTAGTGGTCAACGTTCGTAACTGCCATGGAAAAGTCTCAGGAGCAATCCCAAGCAAGTAAGATAGCTCGAACCGCTAAATACCCACCGTGGTCGGATGGGCACGCTAAGCTGACGGACCCTGGGTACTGGCTCCAGGCTATAAATTAAGTATGTCCCTTCCCTCACCGTGACCTTTCCCCCTGCTCTGTACTTTGATGTTGTGTGACATCAGATGCTCCTGCGACGTACAATGATGGCTGTATCTACCGACTTCTCGTTGTTTACCTACTTTCCTATCGTGGGCTCCATCCCTTTCTGTAACTTCTGCTCAAAAGCCTGTTACAGGCGTAGGTGAAGTTTAAATATTCTCTGCGGGCAAAAGCTTTATGAGACTGATTGTTGAGTCAGTCGTGGTGTTCTTATGGAAGCGAGCAGGGTCTCGACCAATTTATAACTATATTGGAGCATTAAAGATGGCAGTTCAGTTCAGCGAATCAGAAAAAAAGATTCACAGTGATTGACTGTTGTACATACAACAACAGCATTTATGCATATGGTGAGCAAAGTTGGTGATAAAATACAACAGCTCTTTTAAGTACCGAACATGGAAAACTTGATTTTTTTTTATTACTTTAATGTTCTCTTCTATTATTTTTTTTAGGTTCCCCCTTCTCTTGCCCCTTTACTGCGTCCTGTTGTGCAAGCAGGTAAGTATGTTAGGAAAGCTTACAACTTCAGTACTGAACAGGAAAGAGTATACTCCTAAAACTCTAATTTTCCTTGCTTTTCTTTTAAGATTTTTCCTCTATTAGGGGAACCTGTTCCGGCACCTCCCCTTCGAAAAGACTGAGCGAATTGCAGGTCGAATGGTTCTAAACTTTTTTAGAGATTCATTGTTCGACACCATATCCCAAAGACCGACATTGCCTCGTAGATCTCGTCGTCAAACCTATCACCAGCTGGACATGTTTGAAACAGGAAGAAGCGCCTGGGTGACGCTAGTTGGTCGATTCGCCGAACTGCTGCTCATGTGGAACCGATCGGGATTCCATATCAGTTGAATGTTGTACAGTATCGTGATTGCAAGAAGGTGCCACAAGGGGGGGGGAGATGCAGACATGCGTCAGCACGCATCAAGTCACCACGCATTAATTGGCATATTTTTCACCAGACAATTGCAAAACCAAAAGCTACTGCTGGAAGCATTCGGCGGTCGAATATGAGCATTCCCGTCAACAATCGGACAGAGAAACGAAGGTTAGCGAAGGCAGTTTCCGTTCCGATAGACGCTGGCCGTGCCGTTGGCAAAGCCGACCTCGGCTGTAGTGGAGCTACGTTTGGGTAAGAATGGCATGTCGTGCTCAGCGATTGTTCCCGATTCTGCCTTTGTGATGACAATTGTAGAGTCCGCGTTTAGCGACGGGCGTGGCCACAGTAAGGATTCAGTTGTTGTCCACGAGCAAAACCAACCACGCATCCTCATACAGGGGGCCGTTAGTTACAATAGTAGGTCACCTCGAATACGCATAACGGGCACGGTGACAGCAAGGCGGTACGTGTATGACGTTTTACATCCCGTGCTGTGTGTTGTGTGGTATTTCAGAGGTTGTTTTCTAGAAAGATAACGCTCGGCCATACACCACTAACATCTCCTGAGCGTGCCTACAATGGATCCATATGCTTCCATGGCCAACAAGATTTCCGAACCTATCACCCATTGAAGTATGTGTGGAAACTCATTGGGCGACGCTTGCAAACCTCTTCTCGGCCGCCGCGGAATGCCGCTGAACTATGGGACCAGGTAAACATTGAGTGGTCTCCTAGATAACCCAGGATACCATAAGAAGGCTGCACCCCCTCCCCCTTCATGCAGCGTCGTATGTCTGACTGCGAAACACAAAATGGTGGACAAAACTGCTGTCACGTTATCCTGCCTTGCAGCCTGTCTAACTGATGGACCGCCTTGGGAATTAAGCCAAGTATTATCCACCTTATATTCATCGTCCCTGGTGATTTTCGGCTCAGCTGGCTCGCTCACTCTGAGTAGCGCAATTTGAATGTCGGGAAGTGTACATATCACTTTTAATCGTTTTTTTTTTTTTTTTTTTTAATGCGAACTGCTGTTAAAGTTTCAATAAATACTGTTTCACGATGAAACATTCACGGACAACGTAAAATTGGGTACCAACATAAGCACACCTTAAAACACACACACACGCACGCACACCAGAAAAGTACATTTTTCAGGAGCCACACCTTTTTTACGCTTTCCAACCGTAGGTTGAAGAAGCGTATATGCTCCAGCTTTTTCCGTCCGTCCGCACGATAACTGGCGTAAAAATGGTTCGATTTGATCCCATTTGCCCTTATGCGTCAAAACTTGCGTAAATATGGTTCGATTTCAATGAAATTTTACTATGTGGTAGGGGACCGCCTGGGACGAACCCTATTTAAAATGGGTGAAGTGGGGTCAAAGGTCAGGACATAAGAGCGGGATGCATTCCATTGCTCTTATGCGTCATTACGTGCGTAAAATGGTTCGATTTCGATGAAATTTCAGTATGTAGTAGGAGACCACCTGGGGACGGACCCTATTGAAAATGGACGAAATGGGGTCAAAGGTCAGGACATAGGATTGGGATCCATTCCATCGTCCTTATCCCATATTATTAAGGTGGACGTCAAGTAATTTTGCTTCCTATACTTCCAATGGAAAAACTTTTGTACACATTTCCTTCACAATTAATGTGTTCCCAAGGATGAAAATTTGAACATCGATTAAAATAGCTTCATATTATAACTTGGAATACTTAATATTTTCTAAAACAACCATAATTATATTAAAAATCAATAACTTTTCATTTGGTGGTGTTGAAACCAGAAAAAGGATGGCGCGACCTGTACTTTGATGACGTCAGTAGACAAACAAATGTTGGATTGCATAATTATGGTATGGTTATGTTTTAGAATATATTAAGTATTCCAAGTTATAAAATGAAGCTATTTTAACCGATATTCAAATTTTCATCTTTGTGAACGCATTAATTGTCCAGAAAAAAGATGGTGCGACCTGTACTTTCATTACGTCAGTAGACAAACAAATGTTGCATTGCATAATTATAGTTAGGTTTTAGAAAATATTAAGTATTCCAAGTTATAAAATGAAGATATTTTAATCGATGTTCAAATTTTCATCCTTGGGAACGCATTAATTGGGAAGAAATTGTGTACAGAAATTTTTCCATTCGAAGTACAGGAAGCAAAATTACGTGACGTTCACCTAAGGAGCAATTCTTGTATGTATGTAAATTTTATTTTGAAAACTGCTCTAAGGATTTTGATGAAAGTCGTTAACTTACCGTTTCTGGTACTAGAAATCGATTTAGCTTGATCTCGACTTTAGGAAAATTCGTTTAGTGGGTTAAATAACCACCCCGAATTTCAAGTTTTTAGTGTCATGGCGTCGTCCCATTAATGTGATCCATGCTTAGAAATCTTATGACGTCACACTCTCACAATTCAGATGTTGGCGCGCGGTCACGCCATCTGTCTCATTACGTAACGCGTCGTGTGCATATGTTCGTCCGCATGATAACTCGCGTAAAAATCGTTCGATTTCGATGACATTTTAGTGTGGTAGGGGAACACCTGGGAAGGAACCGGAATGAAAGTGAACGAAATGGGGTCAAAGGTCAGTACATAGGAGCGGGGTCCATTCCACTGCTCTTATGAGTCATAACTAACGTAAAAAAGTTTCGATTTCGATTAAATTTTAGTATGTGGTAGGGGACCACCTAGGGATGAACCCTATTGAAAATGGGCGAAATGGGGTCAAACGTCAGGACATAGGAGCGGAATCACTTCCATCGCCATTATGCGTCATAACTTACGTAAAAATGTTTCGATTTGGATGTAATGTTTGTATGTTGTAGGGGCCTGACTGGGGACGAATCCTATTAAAAATGGGCGAAATGGGGTCAAAGGTTGAGACACAGGAGCGGTATCTATTCCATAGCCCTTATGCATCATAACTTACGTAAAATTGCTTCGATTGCGACAAAACTTTATCATGTTATTTCGGAGGTATACTGAACCAGTTCTGTTGAATATCACCGAAATGGGATCAAAGGCCAGTGCACAGGAGCGAGATTTATTCCACAGCCATTATCCTCATAACTTGAGTAATGATTTCTGGTATGTTGGAAAGCGTATCATAATCAATGCATTGCATGATTTTACTAACTTGTAAGGTAAATTCCGGGTTCGCACCCACTCGTTCTCCCATTAAAAAAAAAAGCCCTTTTTAAGGACTTTTGCAGGGTACAACTCAGTACGTCCACCGATACTTATGCTAGCCCAGACCATCAATCCATGTCCGCCGCAATGTTATGTTTCCTGCACAAAAGCTAGGTTATTTCGTTTTCGTGTGCCGAGTTCCACCCAGATAAGAACTCGCCGATTGTCAGACAGACTCCTGACTGAATCTCGACTCGACAGAAAACAGAACTTGACCACATTTCGTCGTGTCCCTAAAAACGATGTTCCTCAGCCCAGTTTCTACGGGGCGTACGGTGTCGTGCGCTTAAAGGAACACACAGCATTCATTTACAGGCATACAAAGCCATCTTGGTGAAGGCATTTGCAGATAGTTTTAGTTGACAATCTGCATCCTGTTGACACAAGACGTTCTCACTGGAGCCGAGTAGCATTTTGCCACCTGTTCCGACGGGTTGTCAACAATAGATAAAGGTCGTCCCTTGCTGTAGTTGCTCGTGGACGGCCCTGACCTTTTCTTCTTCCAACACTTCCCGTACTCTGGAATCCTGTCCACATTCGTGAAATGATACGTCGTGATACTCCACTGGTTTCTGCTACCACCAGCTGTGTCTGACGTGATTCTGACCTGTCAATAGCTCTGCATGCCGTTGAAAGCTACGTAGATTCCGGTAAACAATGTTGCTAAACCATCATTCGAACCGAAGACTTCAAGAAATGAAATGTCACGATAAACACGACAGAATATGGAGAATATGAGAGCTTCTGGAAAAATATCGTTTTTATCCCAATTTGTGATGCATTCTGACGTCACAGACACTAATTAGCATAAGAATATGCATGACTCGCCTCGCGTTTTTCACGTTACGGTAAGATATCACACAACTGGCTTACATAATGTCGCCGTAGTCACGTGATCCTCTATTTTGAGCAGTGTACAAAAAAAGAAAATACATAAGTGCAATATGAGTACCAAGAAATGGTGACGGGGCTTGCTAGGTAGAATCTGTTGGACATGTTTAACTTAACCCAGGGCGCTTTACTGTTTTTTTTTTTTTTAGTAAATTACTTCTCCTACAATGCCCCATGCTCTCCCACAGGCTTTCAGATGTCGTCACATGACGTCATCACCAACATAGCCAACTAGCAGCAGAAGTTATAGGCACTAAATAATTTTTGGATTTCATTCAGCCAGTTAGGAAAAGGAAGTACTTTTCGCCATTTCTGGTAAAGAACAAGAACTTTTAAGCACCTGGGGAAAAAAAACAACACTTTTAAAGAATCGCAACGACTGTGGGAACCCTGTTAATGCACATTAAGTTTAAACAAAATGTATACGAAAAATTAATGGGGTAAGGTTTCAAAGAATTACTGAGACTTAGAAGGTTTTATATGGTATTAAAACCGGTTGATTAAAAATGTTGTTGTGTTCAAAGGCGACAACTATTAGCAAATTACATCTGTATTTCGAAAATGAAACCATGCTTGAACATTTGAAGGTCAAAATTAATGAAATCTGCAAAAAACCAGAGAACCACATTTAAATCATCTTGACGACTACATAACGGGTATTTTAGTTTTTAATTGTTGTTCTTTTACTGAAAACAACACAATTACACATCGAATTTATTGTGTAGCTGTGCCAGATCAGAGCAAGAATAATTACACTTCAACGCATTTTTTATTTAAATCCAATTTAATGAGAGAGTGGAATATAATATTCGATACTGTTAAAAGTAAAAGAAGCTCATCTTCCGGACTGAAAAGATTAAAAAAAAAAATTATCCACAAATTACGAACAAGTATGCTTTGAAACGGAACGAACTGTTTGTCTTTAATACCAAACACTGAAGATAAATTATCGAGCTAATTTGACTTCTTTGCTTCTTTGAGTTAACAAAAGATCTGCTCCGATGAAGGCACTTCATATATATATATATAAGAAAAAAACGAAAGAAAAACCGCGACAGATTGGCTCTATTTTGTAAAATCGTCTTTATATTCAAGCCTTTGGTGATAATTGCTTTTCTAATTACTGCTCTCACTAACTTCTGATTTCTTGTTTCTTATACGTACGAAAGCAAATCTATTTAGTAAATCTCATTGTTGAGACAGAGGTGAAATCGCTTCCTCTTGTTATAATCCATGCTCATTTAGGATTTTATTTTTTCACTCTTCCTTTAAAAACCCAGCCATCTAAACGCGCAATTCTTTAAGGCTGTCTTTGAACGAGTGTATGAGAAATCCTATCCTATATCTGCAATGTAAATTCTTTTGTACACATTTTCTCGAAGACTATTACTTTGAAGTGTTTGAAATTTTGAGCACAAATAAAAACGACCTATAGCTAATATGTGCCAAAGTTATTATTCCGAAAAAACTGTTAGACTTTTTTTAATTCACTTTATCTGACTCGAAAGTATTCCAATTTGGCGCTAGATGGCGCAATAAGTAGTGTTTCTGTCTGGAAGAAACAAAATCTCTCATTTCTGTCTGATTTTTTTGAATTATCTAGGCCAAGTAGAAATAATTAAATGGGGCACAAAAGTGAGACTGGAAGCTTGTCTCCAATAAAGCATCTTATATCTTACTGTACGTGCATTGTTTGAAGACAAAATGTGTATATTAGCAGAGAACCCCTGAATTTGAGCTGTAGAAACTCCGCCTATCCACTAAGCTCCACTTCCAAATAACGTCATTGGTTAAACGTAACAACGCGTATTTTGTCTTTTCATTGTGGAGCCAACAAGTGACCGCTTCCATTCTGAATATGGCGAGGCCTGCAGTGATTCGCTCACGCCAACCTCTGGGACAGTCCCTCAAGACGTAAAAGCCACGCCCAAGGAGCGATTTTTTGTGCTATCTATCACAGATGAACCCTAACATTCATTCAAAGACAGCCTTAAACATTAACTTCACTGGGAAAAAAATTATTGTCGTAATCACTAAGATTTTACAACATAGAAATTAGATGCATCTGAAATTAGATCTTTTTCGAATGGAAATGTGGCGGCTGTTCTTCATAAAGGTGATTAAAATTTATTTCATATCATCAACCATCCTGAGTTCACTGCTGGATGAGTCGCCTCAAGACTCTTCTACAACTCTCAGTCTTGGGAGATTTTCTTCCATGTCAACTCTAACATACTTTTGAATTTCGTCCACCAATCTCCTACGTAGTCTTCTTCTGTGTCTTTTTCTATTCTTTAGCATTCAATGTAGTATTTTCGTTATTCAGCGGTATTAGTTCTAGGAATATGTCCAGCGCATTGCCAATTGAAAGTTTTTACTTTAATCATGATGTCACCAATCATTACATCTTTTCATTTTCTTGATCCATGAGTTCTTTTTCTTAACTTTCTTCGGCATGCTTAGACTTCCATCTCCCGTGTTGTCATGTCCTGGGTCGTTTCCTATCCTATGGTATTAGTATTTCAGTTGTACAACGGTATGGTCAGTTGTTCTAGAAATACAACCTACGTCCAATAAGTTCCAGGACTGAGCGCAGAACTGACGTAACAGTAGTGGGATAAAAATAGCACGTGTATGCCAGAAGACAGCAGTCCTTGGCCAATTAACGAACACCTGAAAACCAGTTTGTACCGAGACACGGCAGTCGGATATTGAAGATGTTATAGCAAGCGTGTTCTTCCCGTTTCATTTTAGCCGTAAAGAGCAGAGAGTAAACGTCCGTTTTTGTTGGAAACTTGGTAAATCAGATACTGAAACTTACTGAATGTTAAAAGAAGTGCATGGAGACACAGCATTATCCCGCAGCAGAGTTTTCGAATGGTATGCACGGTTTCGTGACGGGCGGGAATCCTTTGTTGATTAACCGAAATTTGGGAATCCCTTCAGTGTCCGGACAGCGGAAAACAATCGAAGAGGTGAGGTGTTAGGGCGAGAAATTATGCCCCTAAGTAAATTGTGTGATGGACATTAAATCACATTGATCTTGCAAGATATGAACATTTTAGATCAGCTATTTCCATGTGTATTACTTAGAACAGATGTTAAACGTGGAAATGTACCAGACCAGGCGACACTCCGATGTGCCTGTTTGTCATGACGATTGTATTCACGGAGGCACCGCTATTGTTCCTGGCCAGGGAAAATGCAAGCTGCAGGGCACACGGGAGCTAAAGTCAACGAGGGGATAGCTAGAGGTCAGAGAGGTGATAGCTCAAGGTCAGGGAGAAAGGGTAGGGGGCACCGAGAAGCGGCAGGGGGGTCGCCTGCTCTACGAGTGCTCCGACTAGGAAAGAGAGGAGCGCCTCCGGCAAAGAAGGCAGGAGCCAATCAGAAGGCTAGGAGAAGTGACTAGGGAATAACTTCAGGATAGGAGTTACAAAAAAAGACAGCGAGACAGACAGTCAGAGCTGGGAACGGATGGAGGACAGTGCTGGATGTCAGCGCTGGGAAAGAAAGTTGGTGATAGAACGTGCCAGTTAGGGCACGGGGAAAACGATCGTGTTTGGAAGAGTCGGAAGTAGACACCGGAGGTCGGTAACGACGTACGGAGAAAGCTAGTTGAGGGGACACGTGTTCGGGACGAAACACGAGGCATAGCTTCCGAACAAAAGAAAGTGGTGAACGGAAAGGTACGACGATTAAAAATTTTCACGTCTGTGATAGAAAAAGAACGGGCAAAGAGTTATTGGCAGGAAAGAGTATTTTTTAGGAAAAGAGACTGACGATTTCTTCGTGGAACTGCAATTTGCAGTAGCTCGGGTCAAGGAACAATAGCTGCCGGAACGATTATCTTTGATTAAATCTTTTTGTTAAGTTTTCAACAAGCCTGAGATTGAATTCATGCTTAAGATTGTCTTGCCATTATTTTTACTTCCCCTCTCCCGAATAGATTATTGTTTTTAGTAAAGCTGGGAGAGCAAGAACGCCGGGCTGTCTTCAACTTTCCGTTGATAGACAGTCTCCAGAGAAAAAGAACCTTACAAATATTTTTCCTTCCTGCTGTGATGAATTTTCATCAATGCTGGAAGCCAGTGTTGTTTGGCCGATGAGCATTAATTTACATAGCTTCTACCCCTACATGAGGAATCAGTTAAAGAAAAATCGCCGAATTACAGTGAAACTTTTGGCTGAGTCAATGGGCATCAGTAAGTCTATCTGTCATGAGATTCTACGCGAGGATCTGGGAAAACGAAAACTTAATGCCAGATTGGTACCTCACATTCTGAATGATGGCCAAAAGGAGGTTCGTTCATCGATTTGTTCCGATCTGCTGGACACTGCAGCTCAGGATCATGATTTTTGCTCCAGAATTATTATAACATAGTGCCTGCAATATGATCCACAAACCAAGCGACAAAGCACAGAATGGAGAGGTACCCATTAACAGCACGTGCAGACATTACATCTACAAAAGCAGCAGCGACAAAACAGTTTGCGGACATCCTGGAAAGTGCCTTACAGAACTGTTTTCAGGATCTTCAGAACCGCTGGAAACTGTGTGTTAATTGAGAAGGGCGGTATTTTGAAGGTACCAGCATTGATTATTGCGACTGGCACTTTTCAGCACGTCTTTTGTAAAAAAAGATCGCGTCCGTCCGTCGTACCCACGATATCTCTGCAACTATTAGTCTGATTTGAAAAATTATTTTTGCATTGGGAACCTAAAAAAATATGCGAATGATGATCCTCCATTTCGTTTTTTTTTTTTTTACGATGTACAATTTCGCCGCTAGAGGGCGTAAATGCAGATGATGTATAATTCAAAAATACGTTTTAATCCACATATTTGCTTCTAAACATCCGATTGAAAAAATTATTTTATCTTTCGATTCCATTTATGTCGAAGAATATTTTAGATATAGTTACTTTTTCAAATTACGCATAGATTTTCCGTTAGGGGGCGTAAAAGTAAATTACATTTTCCCCGATAACTCTTCTTCTAAAACTCCGATTTGAAAATTTTTTTCTTCAGCGGATACACCTGATGGAAAATCTTTTGCATTTAATTTCAAATTTTTGGTAAAGAATACTTTGGCCACCAGGGGGCGTAAGTGTTAATTTTTGCTTCTGATATATTTACCATAAAATTTAAGCTTCTAAAATATCGATTGAAAAAATTGTTTCGTGGACTGATGCTCACATCGATAAACATTTTCGGAATATTTTCTTCTTAAAATATTCCACAGTTTCTCCGCCAGGGGGCGTAGATGTATATCTTATTTTTGTCAATATCTCTACTTCTAGGAGTCCGATTTGAAAAATTCCTTCTTTGTTGGATAGCGTTTCCGATGCGAAATGTTTTTCCTAAAAATTCAAAATTTTCACGTAAATCATAGACTTTCCGCTAGGGGGCACAAAGGCAAATTGCGTTTTCTGCTTCTAAAACTCTGATTTGAAAAATTCTTCCTGTATCGCATAGAAGACCTGATGGAAAATATTTTTCACATAATTTCTAATGTTTGGTAAAGAATGGTTTGGCCACAAAGGGGCATAAGTGTTAATTTCTGCTTCTGATGTATTTGTAGCAAAATTTGGGCTCGTCGTTTTTCTGGGTCTTTTTCTGCAATCTGGCATTTCAGTTGTCCAATGGTAGGTCAGTTTCTCTTAGAAATATGTGTAGCCCATTACCACTTGGAGGGCTTTAATCATGTTTTCCACTATTGTCATTTTCCTGATCCACGTGCTATTATCCCCATCTTTCTTGGCTACTACTCCAAGCATGCATCTTTCCACGTTTTTTTTTTTTTTTTTTAGTTATCCTAAGTCTCTGTTATGTCATTCTTATTATAGTTAGAGGCACGCGCGGACTGTGCCGCCGGGATACCGGAAGAATTCCCCGTGGAGCACCATATTTTGGGCCGGTACACCTTGTGCTAACTTAAGACCGAAAAAAAAAGGGGGGGGGGGGAGAAAGGATGTATATACTTATACTTGAGTATTCCTGTAGAAGAATACGAAGTTATACTAAAACAGCAACCATGACAGCTTCAGAAAATTAAAAGAAAAAAACAAAGTAGCAGATATTCTACTGAGCCAAACACTGTTTTTGATACCTCCCTACCAGTTTCTTCTCGACTTTCAAGTTTCAGCCCCATTCCTTTAAGTTGATATCCTCTCCTCAGTTCGGTTTTGCCAATTGCTCTTGAATATAATCAATACAATCTAATCAAATATGCTATCAATGGTCTTGGATAGAAACTCGAAATTCATTGTGTACATCAACGCATTGAGGCTCACCTATAGTAAAATTTTTGGGTTATATATACATGAAGCAGAGACACGGATCTTAACTAAAAGAGACATAAAAGACTGTAGACAACTGAAAGAAGCATGGAGAAATGTATGCTTGGTGTAACCAGTAAAGATAAGAACAGGAACTTGTGAATAAGAAAAAATGACAAGAGTGGAAGACATCATGATCACAGTAAAATCCCTGAAATGGCAATGAGCTGGACATGTTTCCAGAAAAACGGACCACCGATGGAAAAACGAAATTTAGACTAGATTCCAAGGGACAGAAAAAGACCACATCTGAGATGGATGGATGAAATTCGAAAGCATGCTGGAGGATATAGGCTCAAGACAGACAGTTGTGGAAGACATTTGGGGAGACCTTCATCCAGCAGTGGATTGATAATGGTTGGCAATGATGGTAATGATCTATATATAAAAAAAATCCCTATCTCATTTACTAATTTTTGGGTCTTACGATTACACGAATTCTTGAACTGTAGTTCTGAAAAGTCTGCTTCAGTTAGGCAAAACCAGTTTTCAAATTGAAAGAAAATAAATAAAAATTAAGTTTCGCATTTTTTAATTTCGCTCACTTTATAAATTTGCACCAAAATTCTTGACATTTTCAGTTTTTTTTTAAAGATTTTTTCGGAATTATTTTTATTAAAGATAGGTAAGTCTTGAAAAAGAAAAAGGTTTGGCACATTTGGATTTCCGTTCTCATTAAAAGCGAAGAAACTAGTCCAAATTCAGTTAACGCAATAAAATTCATAAGAATGGAATAAAGTCTTCGACAATTTCTCTCAGAGAACGTACTGCTTTTCAGAAACGGAATAATTTTACTAATTATTCCGTTTCTGAGAAGCAGTATGTTTGCTTCACAACTTTTGCTTCTCAGAAACGGGAATAATTTTTTCTTACATTAAATTGTTACTAGGAATCTGCGGCCCACGAAAATAGGTAAAATGTTATTAAGAAATGGGTACAATGTTGTTGCCTTAACACAAAAAACGTCAGTGATTGGCAGACTTATGCTGAAAAGATGCTTAAACAGTAAACGATGATGCTGACAGTTTTTTTTTTTTTGTTTTTTTTCAAGGATGGCATACCTCGATAATTTTTCCCAAAGCGGGCAGCGAAAAAAATAGCTCTAAGGGCCGCTTATGGATCTCCAGTCCGCCACTGCTTAAACGACCACACTTCTGCTCCATAAGTGAGAACTATAAGGACGCATTGATTATACGCTTTTTTCAGACATTTCCTCTTGAAAATTGTACTTTTTTTTTTTTATCAAATGCACTCCATTTAAGTTGTATATGCATATTGATTACTTCTTCGCTGTGGCTTTCGCTTGATATCTGCTGCCCAAGGTAGATACTTACAGTATACACTATACATATATAGGCATCAGTTACTTTCAGATGTGCTACATTAGCCTCCAAATCTTAAGTTCTCGTAAAAGGCCTGCAAATGCCAAATTGCAGACAGTCATTAAACTGGGAAAACAAGGGGTAATTATTTTATGTATCTGATAAAAAAAAAAAAAAAAAATCAAGACAGCAACCGCAGTAACCACAAACCACTTGTTTTTCTGAGGCAGGCAGCGGCGGGGATGAGTGGTTGTACGAACGAAGATGGGGAGACATAACACAGAAAACGCAACTCATAGTGGGAAATCCCATCCCTGGGAAAGAAAACTCCACAAAACTTTGGAAATGAAAAAGATCGAGAACCCTAACGCGCCCCCAGGGTAAAGGCAACTTTGTAACAATGCGTTCTTCGAATCAGAATGGTCCGAAGGTGAAAGCCCAATGAAAGAGCCTACGGCAGCACAGGTGGCCTCGCTTCCCTGGGGAAAGCAGGATGTACGCCAGCAGCACGCGACCTTTGAAATGTAGCGCTCACAGTCTGCGAACACACACACACACGAAGCAATTAACATTATTAGTGCACGCGCCTTTGATTTCATTTCAATGGTGCATCAGTTCTGATGCACGAGTCTTAAAAAAAACAAAAAAAAACATTTAACATCGAATGAACGCCTTTAGTCGGAGTTTTAAAATGCTAATGAAGTACATCTTAATCACTTAATAATCTGATAACCTCCGGTTTGTTCTAGACGTCACTCGCATATCTTATCTGACGTAAAGGCAATTAGAAAATACCCTATTATTGGGTGCACCATTATACTGTAAATGCTCCTTTCTGCCACTGGCAAGATTGCAACGACAAAATTTCGTGTTGCCTTTATTCGCGCACAGCAGTGAACCACTTCCCCGCACTTAACTTTTAGTCACTTACAGTGGTGAACGTACAAGGTAGAAGGAGGGCTCGGTTTACGCCGTTTCAATTTACGCCTCTCTCGTACATCACGATTGGAGGGGTAATACGTCATAACTCTGCCCGACTTTCTGGACAGAGATGGTCCCGAGATTGTAATACAACCATAATAACTAAATGATTGAACTACGACCTAAAATTTAAATAATTAAACAAAAAGCGGAATATGTAAAGGACTATACTCGAGGCAAGGCTAACCTGATTATGGAGTTTAAGTTACGTAGTGTGTACTTTCACTGTAAAATATAGTTTCAGTTTAAAAGCCGTGTTCGAGCTTGAACTGAGATCTAAGAAAGCACATGGATATATAGATGTTCTAAATGTCGTACGTAAGCACATTAAAAACAAGTTAGTAAAATCATGCAATGCATTGATTATGGCATGCTTTCCAACATACTAGAAATCATTACTCAAGTTATGAGGATAATGGCTGTGGAATAAATCTCCTGACCTTTGACCCTATTTCGATGATATTCAACAGAACCGGTTCAGCATACCTCAGGAACAACATGATGAAGTTTTGTCGCAATCGAAGCGTTTTCACGTAAGTTATACGCATAAGGGCGATGGAATGGATCCCGCTCCTATGTCCTGACCTTTGACCCCATTTCCAATAGGGTTCGTCCCCAGTTGGTCCCCTACCACATACTAAAATTTCATCGAAATCGAACCATTTTTACACGCGAGTTATCGTGCGGACAGACATACGGACAAAGCTGGAGCATATTACGCTTCTTCTACGGTTGGAAAGCGTAAAAATGAAGATTCCAGTTTCGGTCGCGTTTCTAAAAAACACAAAATATTCGCATTTTGCCAGAGTCATTGTCATGCCGGTTCTGCTTCAGTGAGATTATACAGTTTATACGAGGATATTTACCACGACTGGGAGGGAAGAATTGTAAGCCGGAGGCGGTGAGATAATGGCTTGGTGGTTACTGTAATGAGCTTACTTTTTTTTTTCGTGGTTGCTGTTTTAAAATACTCATTCAGAAATCGTTTGCCTGGTGGTTGGCAAGGTTGAGGAGGTGGAGGGGGACATTGTGATGGAAAGCGGGAAGTTTCCTTTTGTCTCGCCTTCAGTTACCCTTAGAGGAAAGGGTCCGCGATACATGGCGTCCCATTTGAGCGCGGAGAAATACTGATAAACAAGATATTTCATGTCGGTGAATTGGTTTCACAACCTTAAGAGTGTAATCAGGTTAACTTTGCCCCGAGTACAGAGGATGTACAACTTCGTGGCATAAAAGAACTCTTCGACATTCATGCTGAAGAGCTTTCAACGGAAGATTACGAAGAGCTGGTCCAAAGAAGAAAACACAGAGGAAAGTGAAGCTGATTCTGCAATTGCGTTCAGGACAATAACAAATCAGTGCAAGAGGTTATTGCTCTTATTAATAACGTATGTAAGATCTTCTGTAGTAATGATCCCAACCGTAAAAAGAGGAACTGAGACAGTTCTATAGCCATACTATAACTTATCAGAAAACAAGAAAACCAAACAGACATCCATCGTTTTTAAAGCAGTAAATTTTCTTTATTTTTCTTAAACATTATACAATTTTCAATACGTAAATTTCACAAAATAAAACATTTTTCAGGTATTTTGTGTCGATTACTGAAAATCTTAGAATGGAACCTAATATATTTACATATGTTGTTATACTTTTACTGCCGCCCCGGTGGCGCAGTGGTCTAAGCGATGGCTTCTGATCATTAGTCCGAGATGGGTCCAGGTTCGAATCCCGGTGAGGCATTGATGTTCTGTTTGTCTTACTGAACTGGATCTCACCCTTCCCTGAAACCAGTTACCCCAAATTAGGGACCGGCGACTACTTATAGCCCACTGAGTTGCTCACGGTGGTCGTTAAACCCTCAATAAAATATATATATATATATATATATATATATATATATATATACACTGGCGGAAAGTGAAAAAAGAACACCAAGAAGGAGACCGTCTGATACCAACGAAATTTATACAGCATAATAACGGAATACAGAGGATAACGTGATCAAAACGTTATGGCAAAATACAGCTGTATTTGCTGGTAAACTGAAAAATAACATTTCCATGTAACATGGTTAGTACGAGGTTGAACCGCCATGAACTGCGTCACACTGTGCAATTCTGGCATGGAGTGTGTCGTACAGATATTGGATGTAAGTTTGGGGTATTGAGTTCCAAGCATCCTCAACCTGGACGCGTAAATCGGGAATGGTCGTGGCTGGCCGTGGAGACCGGATAAGTCGTTGTCCCATAAAATCCCACACGAGCTAAATGGGGGACAAATCCGGTGAACGTACAGGCCATGGAAGTTGTCTCACACCCTGAAGTGCATTTTGCGTCGCACGTGCCGTGTGTGGACGTGCGTTATCTTGCTGGAAAACACCACGATGGACCGACTTTACAAATGGCACAACAACGGGCTGAATGATGTTGTTGATGTAAGAGGTGCTGTTTAACGTACTCGGTACAAACACTAGTTGTGTACGGGAGTGATAGCTGATCGCTCCCCACACCAGGAGACCAGGTGTTGCCCTGTGTGTCGCTGGCGGATGCAAGAAGGGTGGAGACGCTCCCTTGTGCGTCTGCGAACACGCATACGGCCATCGGAGGCTCCCAAGCAGAATCTGCTTTCATCGCTGAACACGACAGATTGCCATTGCGTTCTCCAGTGCAGACGTTGGCGACACCACTGCAGCCGTTCCTAACGGTGGGCTGAAGTCAGAGGTACACATGCCAGAGGCACACGTGCACGTAGTCCTGCATCCAGTAAACGGTTTCGGATTGTTCGCACAGTCACCTCAGGTGCAACGGCAGCTCGGATTTGCGTCGCAGTGGATGTTCTGCTTGACAACGCCGCTCTTCTTATGCGTCGATCGGTCCGCTCATCAGTCCGTCTGTGACTCCCGGTTCCACGTCTTCTCGTGTGGGAATGTTCCTCGGACCATCTACGCCACCATCGTACCACCACCGATACTTCTCGTCCAATTCGCTCCGCAACACGACGACACGACCATCCGGCCACGCGGAGTCCGACTAGACGACCTCGCTGAAAGTACGATAACTGCTGAAATCGTACACGTCTTCCATGTCCAGGCATTGCAGCTTCTTCAGGGTCTTCGCACGTGTCCGTACGCCGACGACTGATTACATTCACTTCGCCGTACTCCTTAAATACCACCGACGATAATGTGCATATTATTATGTGCTGTGGCATAAACGCTCGCCGGTTGGTCTCGAAATTAACATCACACCTACGTAAACTCGACCCCATTAACATATGTAAATATCATGATCGTCCGCCAATTCCTTCTTGGTGTTCTTTTTTCACTTTCCGCCAGTGTATATATATATTTTGCTTCAATTTATACTGCTTCATTTTACCCAGAAAATCACAGGAACCTAAATTTGCGTAAACCGAGTCCTACCTGTAGTAATGAATAATAGGTGGGAAGCAGCGAGTTTCGAACTAGGAAGAATATTTCCGAGAGATCTTGTTCGGAGTGACATGGAGGAGACTGCCTCAAGAACTCTGTTGTACAAGTTCATTATTTATAACCTTGAAATGCTATGTTCAACTGGCCAGCTCCTTAGAGAATTGGAAAATAGTAACGCCCTGGAGTAAAATCGAGCACACATTTCAAGATTTTCTTCCGGTTTTTTTTTATCGTTAACACCATCCAGGAAATGTAGCTATGAGGAGAACAGTCAATTACCGGATTTCTAAGACAAAAATCATGAAACATGGTTTTGTCTTAGAAACGCGTAATTATTTGTCTTGGAAATACGAATTTCCACGTTTCTATGACAAAAATCATGTACTAGGGGATTCAAATTCGTGCAGAAATGGTCAAAAGTAATCGAGGTATAGTTGCCTTCGCTGCACGATCTTGATTATCAAGATCGTGCATTAAAGGCAACTACCTCGACTACTTTTTTTTTTTTTTTTTTTGGTTCGAGGTTTAACGACCACCGTGAGCAATTCAATGGGCTATAAGCAGTCGCCCGTCCCTAATTTAGGGTCACTGGTTCCAGGGAAGGAAGAGAGTCAGTGCCGTAAGACAAACGCAACATCCATACCTCACCGGAATTCGAACCCGGACCCCTTGCGGATGAATGATCAGAGGCCATAGCTTAGACCACTGCGCCACCGGGGCGACGGATTACTTTTGAACGTTGCCACCGGGGCGACGGATTACTTATGTACATTAGGCGCGTTCTTGTAGAAATTAATTATTACGAAATATACTCGCATATGAACCGAAAAATTTGGGAAGGAATTCTTATATCATAGTGAAAAGGTCAGCTTATAACTTATATGAGTCAGTTTATAAATAAATTATGAAATATTTTTGCACCTTGTATATGTTTCCAGGAAATCGGAAAAACGGAAATAGTTGTCGATAATATACTTGGGAAACCTAATTCCGTTTCAAGGTGAGAACGAAGAATTTATTGCTCCCGGAAAGGAAGTAAGGCTTTAGATTATACACCGGTTTGCATGATACAGAATACCAGTACATGGCGACACGTCCGCTATATGGGCAAGAATGACCGTCCTAGGCCAACGACGAAAGCTATTATTGCCTGCACGGTGTGATATCATGGTCTAGCTCCTTCTGCGGCGTATGTACGTCATTAGCCGATTTGAGGAACGAAGCTTTATTATGTCTTGGGAGGAAAACAGCGGTATCGCTTTTCGGTCTCACTGAGACCTGCGGCATCGCCGAAGTGCTTTTCCTTTGTAGAATCGAGGAATGATAATTTCGCAGGGCGCAAAACTACTCTTCCGAAAGAAAAATTATCAAATTACTACATACAGGTGTCAGTTATTATCCATGACAATGACACCTCCCCCCCCTCAGGAGGAGGATACTGCTGACGATATAACTGACAGGTAAGATGGCGACACAAAAGCGGAGTATAATCTAAAGATTAGTCGGGACGGTAAAGCACAGTCGTGACTCGCGATCTTTTCAAATAATGCTGCATAAGTAGTGACATGGATGGTGCAGAAAACGGTTTGTTTTATGATTCCGATGAAATAGAAAACAGCCACAACGACTTTGACGACGACGACGTTTATACTGCTGACACAATTTCAAATGGAATGGGACTTCAAGAAACTATTTGGAAACTCTGATAATGAGTCAAACAGTTCCTGTAAAGTTTAAAACGAAGATAATTTTAGAAACCTACATAATTGTATTTCAATAATATGAACGTTTTCCAAACCATTGAAATTTAAGGCAGTGTATACGCGTTTTTTTTTTTTAACCAGTTTCTAGCTGTTGAAGCTGGGGATCAAATCACATATGTAGAGGATTTTAGGAAGAGAGTGTCTCAACCCAAATCTTAAGCAACACTTAGATGTAGGAAGCTAGGAGATTTGAGCTAGAATGCCCGAGAAGACAATCACACGGAAGCGAGGTAGAACGGGGGAGGAAGACGCCCTTATTTATAACCGGGAGGAGGCAGTACCTGAGCTCCGACGGCTTAACGTGCCGAAGTTAAGCTGGATCATGTGCGAATATGTGCGGTGATTTTTACAGCATTACGTAAACTGCTCAACATGGAACCACCACCAAGAAGCACTTGATGTAGATGCATACAAATTGCACGCGACAAATGGGTTACCAGAACAACCAAATTTGCCCAGCGATTGGCCACGTGGAAGCAAGCTGTGTAGGTTTAAAGACGGTGAAAGTACTGGCTCGTTTCAGATCGACAGTGATCGTCGGTAACATTCAGAATATGCCGCGTATGCAAAAGGAATGGACACTTATATTCAACTGACTGAAATGCAGCGGTAGAAGACTGTCGATAGCTCGCTATCAGCTTGCGATCAAAACCCACGCGAGTGCGGCGCGGCTCAAGATAAGCAGAGTATAACGTTGCGATCCGATTCTACAGGTGTTCAACTGGGTTAATATCTAGAACTGTACGGGCCATTGCAGCACGTTGAAGTCAATGTCACGCTCCTGGAACTACTGTATGACGATCCGGGCATAATGGCATGGCGCATTATACAGCTGGAAGTAGACCTCTTTATCAGGAATATCAGGAAACACCATGCACATGCACGGGTGTGCCTGGTCCGCAATGGCGTGAGGCTTAAGAAACCTTTAGAGGAAGAGGAGTGAAGAGGTTTGGAAGTAGTATTGGAGTTATGGGTGATGTTAGTGTATACGTACGACGTGGCATCCAAATGCTGTTCCAAAGGTATTGAGAAACCCAATGCCCACGATGCAAACGCACCCCAGACCATTACACAGCCTCCACCAGTTTGTTCGGTTAAGGCTAGGGAGCTGGGATCTATCTATCCGTACAGTTGAAGCCATATTCTGGCTTGTCTATCGGCGTGTATTAACTGGAAACGTGATTCATCGGATCAGACGATTTTTTCCCACTCATCAAAGGTCCATTTTTGGTACTCTCGTACCGCTGTAGACGAATTTGTCAGTTTTTAGCATAAGCTAAAATAGAGATACACGAAAGAGGACGCGTCTGTCGTTATAACCCATTCACGACAATGTGCTGCGGGCTGTATAAGCTCAATATCTCCTCTCGATACCACTGTTGGTAGAGAGCGCTTACTTGACGCAATGAAGCTCGTCTGTTATCTCTTACAATCCTCCCCAGCCGCAGTTACCCTCGAACATCAACTAGTCATTTCCGCCAAGAGGAAGACGGCAGACTGCTTGTTTTGTTGTTTGCGCCCCACTCCTTGTACACCCTCGATACAGTTGTTCTTGTACAGCCGAAACGGTTTTCCGTTTCGTAGATGCTTGCTCCTATCCCCTTCTGCTTTGTTAACCTTTTGTTCGCAATCTTCTCCGTAAATCTGCTTTCTTTTGGATAAAAGTTCTACCGACTATCATGTTTCTTTCGTGGTCACTTAAATCACATGTATTTCCCATATTACTGGTTTCTATGCTTCGTACACCCTTGAATTCTTAGCAGTGCGCTATTTATAAAGACGTCTCAATGTCATACAGGGCGTAAAATTCAGAGCGGGGTTCCGTCTCAAAATTTAAATTCCCGCCAAAAAAAAAAAAAAAACTTATTAGGAAGTAGTTTCCCACCTTACAAAAATTTAAGGAAAAATATAATCTGGGGCCGATTTTGGCCCACTCACAAAATTCGAGCGTTAAAAACATGTCATTCGTAAATTACGTGCATTAGAAACGGACCCTCCAGAATTCCGAAATTAAATACATCGTTCATGTAGGTAATGGAATCAATTTAGGGACATGTGAATCGGCTTCCATGCGTTAGCCATATGAGCAGTTCATCTTGCATGAGATTCTTCCTCGGGTACGCGCAATTCCACCCTTTTCGTCATTATTAGGGTTACACCAGAGATCGATGCAAAACTGAAGATTTTTTTTTATTTTTGGAGGATAACTGTTGTGTGTGTGGGAGGTGGGGTGTCGTTTTTCGTCTGAGGACTGTATTCCGTTTCTCGAAATTTTCGAAAACGAAAGTTAAACGGAGTGAAAATTTTTCCCAATTGTAATTTCTTTTTCTCACGAAGTTGCTTGTGTCCAGTATTGTTGCTAAATATCATTTTAGTGCATACATGTATACATTTCAGCTTGAAACTGTATACAATTTCCGAAATGGAAGTTCGACGGTGCTAAAATTTCCTGTAATCTTTAGACATGGGTTTCTTCCGCGGATTTGAAGAATTTTGCCTTTGTTGTCATAATCTGCGTCATCCTCGAGAGCGATGCATTTTCTTCTTAATTTAAAAAACATGAACTTTTTTTACATTTCCGTTGTAAGGGTCTGTATTCAAAACGTTCAACGCACAAAAGCGTGTATCTCTAGTTTTAATATGATGATGATGCTGAAATTGGTATGAAATTGTATGATGACGAAATTGGCGTTTGAGAAATTTAGTGATTCTGCCATGTTCCTTTCGTTAAAGTTTTCGCCCTTTGTCACTAAACACCGGAGGTTAGTTCCATCAGAGGCATGCATCACGTCGCTGACTATAAGCAACGTATGGAACAAAACTACATATGGTTCCAATTTCTGGACCTAGTTGCCCTTACTGGGCAACTAGATATTTTATTTACCTGCACAAGCCAATAATTTACATGTCCCGAGCATCTCGGGCATGATATTTTTTCAAGCCCTGGTAATGTAATATATTAGGTGTACAAATAAGTTTTAAAGCGTTTTAAGACAACGCAACATGTAATTTGAGAGAAAACAACAATATTTTTACGAATCAAAATATACGCCTGCCTTCCGCCATCGGTCGGACAGCTGACGGATTCCATCCGTGAAGAATACTTCGTCGTGTGACGCGATGAAGTCGTCAACCCATTCTTTGCACTTCCTCATATGTCCGAACCATACAGCAGACAAAACATGGTGCATCGATCGCAACAAATGATAGTCTGAAGGGGCTATGTCAGGAATATACGACGGGTGCTCCAAAACTTCCGAGCAAAGCGTCAATAACGTTTCCTTGACCGATTTCGCGACATGCGGCCTAGCGTTGTCAAGCAGTAATTTCATGGGACGCAATCCTTTGCATGTGAATGGACATTTCCGACAGATTTCCTGGTTCAATCGCAGCAATTGTTGTTTGTAGCGATCAGCAGTAACAGTTTGACCCTGTTTCGATACTTCAGAATAGAGCACACCCTTCATATCCCACCCAGATGAACAGCGGAACTTTCTTGGAGTGAATATTGCGTTTCGGTGTTGAAATCGTTGCTTCACTGGGGTCTACCCAGAGTTTTGGGCTTTTGGAATTGTCGTAGCATATCCACTTTTCATCACCCATAGCAATTTTCCACAGGAAAGACTTTCTGTGGTGTTTATTCAACAGATTCAAACACTTCATGACACGTTTATCCTTGTTCCTCTGGCTCAGGTCATGTGGCACTCATTTTCCTTCCTTCCGAATCTTTCCCACTGCGCGTAAACGATTGGAAATGGTTTGTTGAGTTACCCCTAGTTGTTTAGTTCTTTTTGCGTTTGAGACGAATCTTCATCCAGCAATGCCTGCAGTTCCTGATGTGCAACATTCTGCAGGGCACCGCTACGTTCTCGATAGCTAACATCAAAATCACCTGCTCTAAACCGTCTAAGCCGAAACTCACACGTGCTTTTCGATACAATATTCTCCCCCAGAACAGAACAGATCGATGCACATGCTTTTGCAGCACTTTTTCCTTGATGAAATTCGTAACGAATGCAGTGTCGAATAAATGCGGCATCGCTTGCCATCTTTCACCTACCGATGTGCAAATACGTTTGACTGTTGGGCAAACTTCTGTGTCACATTTTATACTCTGGACCAGTTACGGTCACATGACAACAACGCGGGGAAATGTCGGATATATGTAAATTAGCGGTATACGTCACACGAAAAACGCTTTAAAACTTATTTGTACACCTGGTGCAAAGCAAATCTTCGTTCCCTTTATTTATACTTGTGCATTTATGTTAAAGGCGTCAAATTTAAAAGATATGCAAGTGGTAAGCTTTTCTTACACAGGGGGTATAACTAGCTCGTCCGACTCAAAAAATCGCAGCGGTCTAAGAGCTGGCTTCATACTGTTCTCGTCCGTGTGGGCCCGGTTCTGGTACCGGATGACGCATGGGGGTGGTGTGTTTCCCCTTACCTCTGGCTCACTCTCTTCCCTGGAACCAATGGTCCCAAATTATGGAAGCAGCGATTGCTTGTGGCCCATACAATTGCTCACGGTGGTCTTTAGGCCCTAAAACAACAAAAATAACAACAACAACAAAAAAGAACCTCGAGTCTCATTCATATCAGAAAAATCCATGTTTCCGTGAATGCTCGTCTACTCTGCGTCAGTCGCTCTCACTTTCGCACACAGAAACCGAGAGTATATAAAATGGAACGAAATAGATATAAATGTAGTCTTGGAGATATCAGGGTGTGTTCGTGTATGGCGAAAGGGAGGGGGTGTAAGTGGACCCCTTCCCCCAACACACACACACGGGCCAGCACACAGAAGCGCAAGCATTGCATGCATTGGTACACAGACTAGGTAGCACGAGTTAGCAGTGGAGAGATGATGCCACCAGTGGCAAAGAGGCAAAACTAGAACACAGGAACAGGTGTAATACCTAGAAGCGGATCTGGTGACCTAGTAACTGGTAAAGTTCAGAACATGCACTCGATTTGGTAATCAAATCTCTTCTCAGATGTTCCTCCAACAGCCATTAATGATCATTGTTTCGGCAATGCTTTTTAACAATGCAGCTGTTGTTTTGTACACACAGATGCTCTCCGCATCTGCAGTGCAAACGAAAATGTTTCGCAAGCAATCTTGTATAGTCGGAATCGGCGACAAGATCAGAATAAACACATCTGAAGATCCCTACGAAGCTGTTATTACATAAGAATAGCTGTTCTTTCCCCCATAGAAGTGGACTTCATGTGTAACTCCTGCCACGGATAAAAGTATCAACTGTTTAGATGTTTCATCAGAGTTTAAATACATATAAGTGGTTCACACGTTTTCCCCTCATTAAGTGAAAATCAGTTCACACTCTGTGCTTAATTAATGCTGAAAAGCCTGCCTCGTATTTTGTAACACGACATGATAAACTAACCAACAGTGACTTCAAAGGAAGAACCAAGCTACGTACCAGTAATTTAGGGTGTAATATTATTACTGATACGCCAATAACGAGGCGCAAACTGTTTTTAGAATGCCAATATCGTCCATCAGCTTCCTTAATAGAGGAAATGTTTTGCGGGATTCCACGTAATAATAACAGAAAAGACGTTTTTTATCCCCACTTGCTCATATTATTTTGTAATTATTATTTGCAGTTACAAATAATAATTACAAAAGAACCTACTACACACCTTATCAATTATTTTAATAATTATAGCGTTTGAACAAGATGCACTACAAAAAAAGCTTTTGTAGTTAATAATGGATTTTAACTTCATTATTACATAATCATTTATTCAACATTTTATTCGTATTCGCCAAAATTATTTTCGGTTATTTGATCATGAACTATTCATAATTTTATTAACTTAAAAATAATTTTTATAATCAAATAAAATGTTTTTTTTATAAACAAATTCTTTTAAATGAAAATACGACGATGAATTCATTCATCATTATTTTGTAATATGAACTCGTTATACTTTGTAATCATTTTATTGTAATGGATAAACCAGTTTCTCATTATAATAAAAAATATTTTAAGATAGACCATTTAATTACTTATAACAATAACAATAAATGCAATGTAGAAATACGTATAATGAAATGAGTTAAAAGCATTTAACACTTTCGGAAAGATGCCAGAAGCCCAATTGAATAATATTTTTTCAGCGAGGAATTTTTTTTAGCAACGGCTTCAGAAGATCGCGGGGTGACCTAAAATTTTTCGTGCTGAATACTTTTATGTGTAAGTAGGTCACTGCGCTGCAGTCTGGTCATCGTCAAGGGGCTTTGAAAACGCGAACTTTTTTGCAATTGCAATGATTGTCTTTTACTGTAAAAACTAAGCATTTCTAGCATCAATAGAATTTTCTAATGACATAATGGTGTCTCATTCGAAGTCTGGAGATTTCTGGCTACTTTTATTTATTTGAAATACAAAGACCTAGATTCTAGCAAGCTTTAAAAGATATTTAGTCTAAAAACCAGCAACGTTCGTAAGAATCCCGAAAGACAATGAATAAACATCGTTCACACAGATCCCCCCCCCCAAATAAAAATATTGTATTGGCATACTAAAATTGGACCAACGACGGGGAAAATTTCATATCGAAATAACTAGAGAAACGACTTTTCGCAGCTTTCTGGTTTTGCAAATTTAGGATTAAAACGGGCTTCACCTGCTAAGGCGAAGAGAGCAAACTAAGCGCCCAGAAGTGCACAAGCACTCTCTACACCAATGCAGAAGACTTCGTGCTACGTGAGTAAAAGCATAAACAATTACGACCGTCTGCACACGATACAAAAGGTGAATTTAATGACACACTTGAACTAAGATGGCATAGTTAAAAATATTTAAAATGCGTGAGACCTTTCGGGTCCTGCCTGCAGGTATCCATCATCAGACGCGATAAAAGAACCACACACCACGGAAGAGGCAACATATATAAAGAATTACACAGTTAAACAAATGACGTAATAGTGAGTAGTCGAATGAAAAGTAATTACAATGATGCGTAAATGACGTGTCCGTGGATGATCAAATGAACCAACGTGTGCCATGTCATCACAAGAAAGGGGGTGGGAGGGATGAAAGAATGGGGAGAAGGGAGGAGGGGAAATTCAGAAGGTTAGGATAATATGGTTGAGGCCAAGATCAGGTGTTTCCAGGGGCGGGGGATATTTATGGGTAGTTCATCATTACAGCAAGTGTCGGAAAATTTGTCTACGTATAGGCTTTCAGTGAACAATAATTGAGATTTGGTGTGAGGAGTTGAGAATTTTGGATTCGTCCCAAATGGGGATATGATTCCCCTTGAGTAAGAGACGAGATAGAGCAGTGGAGGAAGATCCATTGCGGCAGTCATATTGATGTTCATTTAAACGAATCCCAAGCGCCCTGGTTGTAGAGCCAATATAACAGGTGTCATTAAGGTCTGGGGATTGGGATACAAGGGGAACAAGATAAACCCCATGTCTTTAAAAATTCGTGGGTCGGTCTCTGTCGTTCTTAATGAAGGTGAACAAATCGGAAACTTTGATCCCAAAATTTAAATTATGACGATGGAAAATGGTCTTTAAAGGTCTGGCTATGGAGGGAACAAAACAACAATTTACCTTTTTTGGACTTCAACCTTCACTGTTCTTCTCTCCATCTGTCATTCAGTGTGTTTCGCAAACCCAGTTCTTGCCCCATTATCATTCCGGCCTCCTCCTCCCACCCCACGGCTTACAAATATTCAGCCTTCAACTTTTTAATTCGCCGTGCTTTCTCGCATTCCTCATCTTATGACATCCGTAAGACCGAACTACAAACCATTCGCGACCTGGCAGTGTCTCATGGATATTCCAGGAATTTGATTCACAGGCTGACCAACAGATTTCTTCGCTCCACCTCTTCCACCCTGATTGGCAATAGTCCCAATCACAAGTTTGTCGGATCTTTATTTTTTGTTCCCTCCATAGCCAGACCTTTAAAGCCATTTGCCATCGTCATAATTTGAATTTTGGGATCAAAGTTTCCAATTTGTTCACCTTCATTAAGAACGAGAGACCGACCCACGAATTTTCAAAGACATGGGTTTTACCTAGTTCCCCTTGTATCCCAATCCCCAGACCTTAATGACACCTGTTATATTGGCTCTACAACCAGTCGCTTGGGATTCGTTTAAATGAACATCAATATGACTATCGCAATGGATTTTCCTCTACTGCTCTATCTCGTCTCTTACTCAAAGGGAATCATATCCCCATTTGGGAAAAATACAAAATCCTCACAACTCCTCACACCAAATCTCAATTATTGTTCACTGAAAGCCTATACATAGACAAATTTTCCGACACTTGCTGTAATGATGAACTACCCAGAAATATCCCCCGCTCCTGAAAACACCTGATCTTGGCCTCAACCATATTATCCTAACCTTCTGAATCCCCCTCCCCCCATTCTTGTGATGACATGGCACACGTTGGTTCATTTGATCATCCACGGACACGTCATTTACGCATCATTGTAATTACTTTTCATTCGACCACTCACTATTACGTCATTTGTTTAACTGTGTAATTCTTTATATATGTTGCCCCTTCCATGGTGTGTGGTTCTTTTATCGCGTCTGATGATGGGTACCTGCAGGCAGGACCCGAAAGGTCTCACGCATTTTAAGTATTTTTAACTATGTCATCTTAGTTTAAGTGTGTCATTAAATTCACCTTTTGCATCGTGTGCAGACGGTCGTAATGTTTATGCTTTCACTCTCTATACTTATTTCAGCATCATCATTAAAATATCTCAGAAAATGTTTAGCACAGGTTTCTGATGTCTTCGCAACATATTTTTTCTACTGTCTTCAGTTGGGAATGAAGAACCGATAATTTATCCTAATCCAACTTTTCAAATATACAGTTAAACGAACTACACTGCTCAAAATAATTAGGGCAGCAGCATGTGACTTTGGCGACTACACTGAAGAGCAATTGAATTAGAAACAGTTGGCGTTATGCAAATATGGCGCTGTGGGCGGCCCTGTAAACGGAACTGATATGACGTATGCAGCGATCCGACAATAAGGAGTGATGCGACGGGAATCAGTAAGAGTCGGACGCAGTATGGGTAACACGAAGGATCTAAGCGCATTTTATCGTGGGCAAATTGTCGGGGCCCGACGAATGGGTCACTCCATCTCGGAAGTTGTGCAGGCACTAGGATTTTCACGAGCCACTGTGTCACGGGTGAACCGTGAGTACATCGAATCTGGTAAAACCATCACTGCAAGGGCCAACTGCCGTGGACAACAGCGTGTGGATGAGCAGGGTCATCGTCGGCTAGCTCGCATTGTAACAGCGGATAGACGGGCCACAGTGCAAGAAATCACTCGGCAATTTAACGCTGGTGCACAAAAACGTATAAGCAGCCACATTATCCAGAGCCATCTCCTTGCTATGGGGTACAGAAGCCATCGTCCCACGAGGGTACCGCTGCTGACCGCACATCACAGGGTGCAAAGATTAGCAAGGGCGCGGGAACATCGCCACTGGACCCCTAGACATGTGGAAAAATGTTGCCTGGACTGATGAGTCGAGATTCACGTTGGTACATGCGGATGGCAGGATACGAGTACGGCGCAAACCACATGAAGCGATGGATCCTTCTTGCCAGCAGGGTACTCTTCAAGCTGGTGGAGGTGGCATTTTCGTCTGGGGACTGTTTACATGGACTGAAGTGGGACTCCTGGTACGTGTGACATCGTCCCTCACAGGTCAATGTTACCGGGATATCCTGGACAACTATTTGCTCCCGTTTGTGCGTCTTCAACAATCCCACTGGGGACCTCATCCTGCAACAAGACAATGCACCGTGCCATCCCTCCCGAAGTGTATCCGAATGGTTGGATGAACACTCCACCGACGTGACCTCGCTTCCTTGGCCAGCTAGGTCACCTCTGACCTCAATCCCATCGAGCACATCTGGGATGCCATCGAGAGAGATGTTCGAGGCTCTTACCCCCTCAATCAAATCTTCGTGAACTGTGGGAACTTGTTCAGGGGTCGTGGATCCGTATGGATTTCAAACACTTCCGGTGTCTTGTCGAGTCCATGCCGAGACGAATCGCCGCCGTCATCAGGGCGAAAGGTGGTGCTACATGTTACTAGAGAGGTATCTCTAATTCAATTGCTCTTCAGTGTATATGCAAGCCAATCGTGTGTTATCACACCAAAACGTGCAAAATGCAAGTCGAGTGTGACGTAGACAGCTGAATCATGCACATCATCCTTAAGCAAATTGGGGTCTGTAACGTCAGAACACATAAATCATACATTGAGATGAAAACAAAAGTTTTCCGGAACCTCTTATTCTACCATGTTTATCGTGACATTTCTTTTCCTGAAGTCTCCGGTTTGAACGATGTCTCGACAGCATGATTTACCGGAATCAACGGCGTGGATAGCTATTGTCAGGCTGGAAGCAATTAGACAGAGCGGGTCATAGCAGAAGCCATTGAAATATAATTTGCCAATTATGGACAAGATTCCGCAATACGGGAAGTGATCGAAGAAGACACGATCAATGCCGTCCACGAGAAACTACAGCAAGGGATGACAGTTACTACATATTTTTAACACCCCGACATGAACAGGCGGCAAAATGCTATTCAGCTCCAGCGAAAGCTTCTCGTGCGAACAGGACACAAGGTGTCAACTCAAACTTTCCGCAATCGCCGTAACCAAGGTGGCCTTTATGCACGCAGAACAATGGTGTGTGTCCCTTTAACCGCACGACAACGTAAGGCCCGTAGAAACTAGGGACATCGTGGTTGGGGACACGACGAGGGAAGTCAAGTTCTCTTCTCTGAAGAGTCGAGATTCAGGCTCAATCGACGGGTTCTTATCTGGAGGGCACTCGGCACACGAAATAACCCAGCTTTTGTGCAGGAAACATCACATCACGGCGGACACGGATTGATGGTCTGGGCAGGCATATGTATCGGTGGACGCACGGATCTTCGTGTCATTCAAAAAGGCAGTCTGACGGCCTAGAGATACAGAGACGGATTCTCAGACCTATCGACATGCCGTATGCTGCAGCCATCGGTGATTCGTTCCTCTTCATGGACGATAACGCTCAACCTCATAGATCTCGGCTAGTGGAAAACATGCTTCAACAGGAGGGAATCGAGTGTATGAAGTGGCCAGCATGCTCCTCTGACTTAAATTCAGTTCAGCATGGCTGGGATGCGCTTGGTACATGCATTACAGCATGTACCAAGCGCATCCCAACCATGCTGCTCGGCACCTACGTTGACTCTTCGTGAACTGGAGTCTACTTTCATTGAGTGCCGAAAATAATCTCAAAACCTCCTCGATAACCTCATGAACTACATGCCACACAGGTGTGCAGCTGTCTTAGCCGTTCGAGCGGGACCATACACCCTACTAGAGGTCAGTACACTTTCAAAAATTCATTTTTTCTTGTTGTACAGATATGCGTATTGTTCTATAGCATATCGCATCGTATGCATTAGATGATAATACTGCATAAAAATTCGTTAATGTGCTTTTTCTTACCATATTACTGAACATTCAACTGTATCTTACATAAAAATAATATTTTACGTTCAACAACGTCAGTCGCACGTGATTTTCCTTATCTATATCTCTTGCTTCCCTAATTCTTATGAGAAATGTAAATGACATTTTTTGCTAACTAAGTTATGGCTATATGCAATTTATAAACCCCCAATTCTGTAAACTTTCGATTCACCGTGTCATAGTCTGTTTATTCGGCGATTTCCGAAAATTTCGCACTGATATTTGGTACGCATACTTGGCAAACGAACCGGATGCATATCTACGTGGGAATAATATGTATGTTTTCAAAATAAATTCAGAAGTAACTGGTGCCTACATCTACGTTGGACAACAGATACCAAGTGAGGGCTACATCCAAGAAGAAATTAATCGGTGTACAGAACTTTGCTAGACTGCATTAAAAAAAATAAAAATAAAAAATAAACAGTACAATTTTGAAGAGCGATTTGCCATTATGTTCTGAAAAGTAAAATGTTTATAATCAATGCATGATTCCAGTTGTTACTTCTGGATCACAGACATGGACCTTAACTAGAAAAGAGATACAGAGAATGCGGACAACTGAAAGAAGCATGGAGAGATGATGCTGTGTAACTAAGAAAGATAGGAAGAGGAGCTCGTGGATCAGAGAAATGACAAGAGTTCAAAACATCATGACCCTCAAGTGGCAACACGCTGGACATATTTGCTCGAAGAACTGATCACCGCTCTATAGCTAAAATATTAGGCTGAATACTAAGAGGGGAAAAGACCCAGAAAAAGACCACGAGGGAGATGGGTGGATGAAATTCAAAAGCATACTGGAGAAAGATACGAAAAGGAATTCATGGAATAAGAAAATGACAAGAGCTGATGACATCATGATCAGAGTCAAGACCCTCAAAAGTCTGAATTCACTGACAACGGAAAATCTGTCGAAATACAGTTAGAAACGGAAAATTCCCAAAAAAAGAAATTTCGTTAAAAGTCTGCCAAAATACTAGTTAGAAGCGGAAACAAACTTTCCAAAAAGGAAATTTCGTTAGAAGTCCGTGACCTACCAGCAACTTTGCTGGATGTTATTTTCAAGAATTTTCCGAGAGTTCACACTATTCATTTTTTTACAGTGTAGATGGGTAAGTAAATACGATTTTCAGGAATTTTCCGTGAATTCACGCACCATAAGGCTGCAGACAACGGAAAGACGCGTGGAGAGATAAGATGCTTGGTCGGTGTAACCAGGAAAGATAAGAAGAGGAACTCGTGGATCAGGAAAACGACAAGAGTGGAAGACATTATGACCAGAGTAAAATCCGTGAAATGACAATGGGCTGGACATATTGCCACCGATAGATAACCGAAATTGTAGACTGGATACGAAGGGACAGAAAAACACCCAGAAGAAGACCACATGAGAGATGGATCGATGAAATTCGAAAGCATGCCGGAGTAACATGGAGAAGACTGGCTCAAGACAAACAGTTATAAAAAAATTGGGCAGACCTTCATCTAGCAGTGGATTGGCAATGGATGATGCTGAAGAAATCAGAGTTCGTCAAAATGCGTAATTACACGTCTAGTACGCATTGAAACGTTTGTTTATGCATCAAAATTTTACCAGCGCGTAAAAATACGTATCGGGAATTTTTCTCCACGCATAAAAATACGCATCGAGAAACGCGTAAAATACGCATTGAGAAACGTGTAATATACACATCAGCGCGTAAAAATATGCTTCGAGAAACGCGTAAAATACGTACCAACACGTAAAAATACGCATCGGAACGATATTTCGTCTTTCAGAAACGGAAGCAAGCGAAGTAAAGATTTTGTCCGTAATCGTAATTTCGTTTTCCTGCGATGTTGTCTTTGTCCAGTATTGTTGTTAAACATCATTTTATTCCATAAATATTTGTATTTCAGTTTGAAAATGGAAGAAAAATTTCCGAAAACGGAAATTCGAAGGCGCAAATATTCCCCTATAATCTTCAGTCATGAGAGTGTAATCTTATATTCCCCTGTAATCTTCAGTCATGTCATGTCTTCGAGGAATTTCTCCTTTTCCGTCATAATTTGTGTTATCCTTAAGATCGATGCATAACTGAACTGAAATTTTTGGGCAATTGGTAGTGGTGGAGGACATTTTTCGCCTGAAACTTTCGAAAACGGAAGTTTCGTCTTTCAAATCTTTCGAAATCGTAAGTTAGACGCAGCAAAGATTTCTCCCGTAATCACAATTTTATTTTTAACACGATGTTTCCCCTGCCTAGTATTGACGTTAAATATCATTTTATTTCATGCATAATTGTATTTCAACTTGAAAATAGAGGGAAAATGTCCGAAAACGGAATTTGGACGTAGCGAAGATTTCTCGTGTAACTGTAATCCCCCCCCAACAATGCTCCGAACATGTATTTTGTGTTCTTAAATATACCCCCGAAAGAAGGTATACATTTCAGCTGGATAAAGGAGGAGGCGGGGAAGGGGGGGGTGCGAAAACGAAAGTGACAAAGCTGAAAAATTTGTAAGAATAATGCATGGCGTTCAAAAAGTATTCATATTCTTAAAGTTACACTATCTTTTATCTAAAATAGTGAAAACTATCATGCATTCATGGTCCTCAGAGTGAAAGTTCTTTTAGAATGATGGATAAAACTGTCATCCAAAATCATAAAAAAAAAGCGACAATAAAAAAATGGGAAGGGAAACAAATATATCAACAAAATGAAAATTTAAGCACTGGATGCTGTGCAGCTGTAGAGTCAACAAAAAAACAAATGTGGCTGTGGAACTTGCTGAGAAGTTTATTAGATACTAGTATTTTTACATGCCTATAAGAATCTCAAAAGTGCAATGTATTCACTTCCTGAACAGGTTGCTGTTGCATGTGGTCATTACAAAACATGATGAATTTAATGTTATTGTTTTAAAATACGAATATTATATTTATTACTAAAACAAGAAGCAAAATGGATCCAAATTCTAAATACACTGCAGCGTTCGAATTACCCAGTGGTCCGCTGGCCAAGCAATTTTTTTTTCTAATTTGTCACAAGTTAAAAAATTAATTTCTATTTCTTTTTCCTTGCTGTACGGTTTTCTTTTTAGGCTACAAACTAATGGTAGGTTTATATTGGAGATACTTCCATTGAAATGATACGTTTATTTTCTACATGTATCGCAAATGTCTTCAATTTTTTTTTATTTTTTTATTTTTACGAACCGGTGGACATTTTGTTGGACCAGTGGTTTGCAAATTTTAGTGGACCGCTGAGCCAGTAGAACCTGTACTTCAAATTCTAACACTGCACTGAGTGGTAGTGAAATATTTCTTTAATATGAAAAAAATCTGGATTGATTTTTCATAATTGCCCAGCATTTTGTAAGTTTTTTTATTTCATCTGTTAATTTTTCTAAATTGCTGCCTAAATTTTTTCAAAGGAGTAAAAATACTCCTTTAAATTTTTTTTCGGCGAACTCTGAAGATGATGTGAGTAAGTAAATAAGGAAGTTGTTGCTTTAACTTTTTTTTTTTTCATATATTCCTCTATCGCTGTATGCGCAAATGAAAGCTGGGTTTTTAAATGCGTTATTAACGATTTTTCCAGGAACGCGACGAAACTGCAATTCAATAATTGCAGTTTCGTCACGTTCCAGGAACAACAAGCGAAATAGTAAAATACAAGGAATTATGAAAGAAATACGGGATTACGCCATATAATACAAATTTTGAAGATGCCAATCCGTTTTTTGGCGTAAATCTGACTTACCATCCTTGTCACATTTACGCCAAAAAACGGATTGGCATCTTCAAAATTTGTATACAAGGAATTGTTGCGCACTTTTCTATGGTGCATCGCAAAAAGGGGACCATCTGACGACAGTAGACCATCTGACGATAAAATCAAGTAATATCAAGTAATAAGTATGGTCATATCAAGTAATATCGTGAGATATTACTTGATATGACAATCCATAATCATAAAAAAGAAGAGGAGGGGGGATGCCGTGTTTGAAGTGTTGCAAAGGCAAACTTGGTATTACCGCTTTTCGAAGAAAAATAAATATCAAAATCACACTGTAAATCCACCTTTGTTTGCGCATAATGACACATTCGTAAAACTGCAAAAATGCTGTTCACAGTTTTCGGTTTACCCTCGCACACGCAAACGTCTCGCGGTATTTGAACGATTGGAAAACATCGAATGAAAGCCTTATTCTTCTCAACCGCCCACTCCCCAATCTTTTTCCGAAGAACGTACCACAACAGATGTGTTTCCACGTTCGTGGAATGTAAGCCGTTATTTTAAGAGGATCTTATTCAAATTCCAATCACAACCTAACTTTTAAATACCTTCATAAATAGGACATGCGAATAACCTGTTCTCCAAAGCAGCTGAACCGTTTCGAAAATTGGATACAACAATGCCTCAGATAACACGAAGAAGTGAGAACATGCATCATAAGTTACTGCAGAAGTGACCCATGGACCTTAATGTCATCATCCTCCTCCTAAAAATCGTACTAGCAGAAATACAGCTTCTAGAACAGGGATTATCTCTGTAGTTTCTATAAAACCTCCCTTTTTTTTTTTTTACCCGCACGTCTTTTTGAAAAAAAAGTTATAATGTTGTCTATCCGTAAAATTTCTCCCCTTCTATCAGCAGGAATCGAAAAATTCTGTCTTTCTAACATTCTTTTTGAGTTTCCGTCAAGACCAGTTTCCCCTCCAGTTGACGTAGAACTATACTTAAGTTCGGCACGATATCTACAGTCCTTTCATTATTTCCTGGCAGCCGGAAAAATGGAATCAACAAGTTTAAGGGTAGTTCGCATTTTAAGACAGAAAGGTGTGGCACCCCTAGCCGTCCAACTAAGTGCTGGAGCAAGGCGCTAAAGAAAAAATGATGGGACGGGGCGAATGGCCGAAGCCAGCGCATCAGACCACTTGGTCACCGGAGCAGAAAAACAGATTTTACATTAGATTGTTATAATTATGAATATCACTTTATATTATGAATAACACTATATATACACTGAGTGGCCACTTTATTATGACCACCTGACAGTTTTACGCAAATGAGCTATGGCTGCATGCTGTTACCGCCAGAGGGCGAGGGTAGTATAAAAAGGGAAAGCTTAGTGCTTGCGACAGTAGTCAAAGTGATTTTTTGGTGACGAGATGGGTAAAAAATGCGATATGATGGACTTTCAACGTGGGATGATTGTAAGAGCTCGGAGCCATGGAGCGAGTATCACCGAAACCGCCGCATTCGTGAAATGTTCCAGAGCAGCTGTTGTTAAAATGTTTAAAGACTGGACAGTCAGCCAAAAAACTGGGTCTCTACGTGCAACGTGTGGTCGTCATCGACTAGTGACTGCTCGGGCGGAACGGAGAGTGTCCAGACTGGTAACAGACAATAGAAGGCCAACAGTGCAGCAAATTACAGACCATCTTAATCAAGGATCCCCTCAAATGATCTCTGCAAGCACTGTTCGCCGCACACTGCATCGGATGGGATATGGCAGCCGAAGGCCTGTTCGAACACTCTTGCTGTCTGCAGTTAACAAGAGAAAACGTCTCCAGTTCGCACAGGAGCACAAGGATTGGACAGTCGATAATTGGAAACAAATTATGTGGTCCGATGAATCACGTTTTCAATTGCACCATGCCGATGGCCGAGTGAGAATTTGGCGGAAACAGTACGAAAGCATGGACCCCAAATGCATTGCTACAACCCTTCAAGCTGGTGGAGGCAACGTTATGGTTTAGGGAATGTTTTCCTTGCATGCTTTGGGCCCTTTAATTTGTGTTGATCAACGTCTGACTGGCACATCATATCTAAACATCGTTGCGGACCAAGTGCATCCTGTAATGTGGATGGTTTATCTCAATGGTGACGGCTATTTTCAACAAGATAATGCGTCCTGCCATAGTGCTCGTATTGTACAGGATTGGTTTCAGGAACATGCCGGTGAGTTTATTTTGCTTAGGTGGCCCCCACAATCTTCAGATCTCAACCTCATTGAGAATTTGTGGGATGAAGTTGAACGAGCCATCGGACAGCTGGATCCACAACCCTGCCATCTCACACTCCTGGAAAGTGCTATTCATCAAGCATGGTCTCAGATTCCACAAACCACCTATCAACATCTCGTGTGGAGTCCATGTCACGAAGAATCGACGCAGTATTAAAGGCAAAAGGTGGCCCAACGAAGTACTGAGGGGGTAGGCATAATAAAGTGGCCACTCAGTATATATATACTAGTGTATATATCTTTTCCTTGGGCTGCGGGTGGCCTAGAGGGCAAAATTCATGCCTGCCACGGAAAGGGCCTCAGGTTCGATCCCAGACAGGTACGAACGCTCGATTCACTAAATGCCCGCCGTGCGTCGGACCCCGGGTACTGGCCTCCCGGTAATAAATAAGGGCGTCTTCCTCCCCCTTTCTACTTCGCTTCCGTATCACTTTCCTATCGGGCGCTCTAGCCCAAATCTCCTAGTTGAAATCCTGTTTCTAAGGGTTGTTTAAGACCTGGGGTCAGACACTCCCTTCCTAAAATCCTCTACATATGATCATTTGATCGTTCCTTTCTTTTTCACATGCAGTACAGTTCTTCCTTCAGGTGGCACAAATGCATATTTTTGCGATGTGAGAATGCGTGTGTACATGCCACACTTAATATTAAAATGTGAGATTTGAAATATTAATTTTACATCCTTACAACAGTAACAACTCTTAATTATTTTTTTTCCCAAGGTACTTTTTGGCCCTTTCTAAAGTAAAAATTCCTTGCTAGTTACATAAAGGATATACGTATTTTAATCTTTATGTCGAATATAACGGAAGCACAAGTCATTTGCTTACATTTTCAGTTTAGCCTAATAGTACTTTTCCGATTTCAGCTTCACCTCCTATCTCTTGTTGACAATTTTAGTTTTACCCCTTCTATAGTTTCATTTATTTTCATTTTTTATTTTTTTTTCACAATTTCAGTTTCACCTCCAATAATTTTAATTTTCTTTTTGCCAATTTCACTAACTAGTTAGTCTCTTGTTCACAATTTTAGTTTCATCTCTTCTAGTTTGCTTCATTGTTGTTGTTTTTCTTTTACAATTTCAGTTTCACCTCCTAGTCTTTTTGTTTACAATTTTAGATTCACCTCCAAGAATTTGAATTTTCTGACAATTTCAGTTTCACCAACTAGTCTCTTGTTTACAATTTTAGTTTCACCAACTAGTCTCTTGTTCACAATTTTAGTTTCATCTCTTCTAGTTTGTTTCCTTGTTGTTGTTTTTCTTTCACAATTTCAGTTTCATCCCTTCTAGCTTGTTTCCTTGTTGTTGTTTTTCTCTTACAATTTCAGTTTCACCTCCTAGTCTTTTTTGTTTACAATTTTAGATTCACCTCCAAGAATTTGAATTTTCTGACAATTTCAGCTTCACCAACTGTTTACAATTTTAGTTTCATCAACTAGTCTCTTGTTAACAATTTTAGTTTCATCCCTTCTAGTTTATTTCCGTGGTTTTTTTTTGTTTTTTTTTTACAATTTAAATTTCACCTCCTAGTCTTTTTGTTTACAATTTTCGATTCACCTCCAAGAATTTGAATTTTCTGACAATTTCAGTTTCACCTCCAAGAATTTGAATTTTCTGACAATTTCAGTTTCACCAACTAGTCTCTTGTTTACAATTTTAGTTTCACCAACTAGTCTCTTGTTCACAATTTTAGTTTCATCCCTTCTAGCTTGTTTCCTTGTTTGTTTGTTTTTTTTGTTTTTTTTTTACAATTTCAGTTTCACCTCCTAGTCTTTTTGTTTACAATTTTAGATTCACCTCCAAGAATTTGAATTTTCTGACAATTTCAGTTTCACCAACTAGTCTCTTGTTTGCAATTTTAGTTTCACCTTATAGCAATGCCGTAAACAGATCCTCCACCACCACCACCAAAACAATAAAAAAGAATATGCGTGACCGTTGAGGGATGATAGAAATCATCACTTAAGAAACTCCGCTCTGTGATGTTTCTGTTACATGCTGACGACTACTTGAGATTTCTTTGATCTGACTGTTGCTCCCTGATGGGAAAACGCGTGTCAGCGGTCAGTGCTCCTGTTACTCAGTTTCAATGGAACACGCACTCTTCAGAAAAGGCCGTTGATTTTTCCAAACAACATCTCAGTTAATATGCTGCACATCACCTTTCTCCACTACACGACTTGTATCACGCATGAGTCAGGGCAACCATGCTGGATTACATGAGTCGGAGAAAACGTGTTCACTGGTTTATCATTTACTTTCGTCCTCTTTCAGTTTAATGACTTCAGGCGCTTCGAACGCCAAGAGGAGCCACCCGTATCTAATATTTTTGGATTTCTTGTTTCAGTAAACTGAGGCCGAAGAGGAACCGCAGAAAGTATGTAAAATTGACTTTGCTCGAGAAATTCTTATTCCAAATGCTTAACGAATTGGAGGGAGGAATGTGAGGAGGGCGGGGGGACTGATGGCCTGCGTTTCCTTCTTTAACAATCCTCATGAGCACATACGTCTACAAGATGTCGCCCGTTCCCACTGATTCCCTATACATATCATATTTCATGATGTATGTAAATATAGAGAGAGACGCGGCACTAAAAACAAGTTGCATATGAAGAAAATATAAGAAAAAACAAAAATGATGATGCAGAAAGAACGGAGATGAGGACAAATAAAGAAGATATAACTTCCAAAGTGGAAAACATACAGTTCTGCAAGACAATACATAAAAGTATCAATGAAGAGGTAAGGAAATTCAATTGTGAACTACTGAGAAAAGCAATTGAAAACAACCAAAGCCTGAAGAGAGCAAAGGGACATCTCAGTAAGGGTAGAAAACACATTATGACACTAAGAAAAGAAGATGGTACTGTTAACATGAAGTAGAGGCGAAATTTTGACAAGAGTGGAAGATTTCTACTCAAAACTATATGAAACGGATGATAGCTGTACTCTAAACATTACGAAAGGTACCAGTACCAAAGTCCCTCCAGCCCTCCCGGCATAAGTTACACATACAATTAAGAACATGAAACGGGGAAGAGCTCCAAAAGAAGACGGAATTACGGTGAACGTTATACAAGTAGCAAGTGGAGAAATTGGAACACTCACCAAGTTCTCACTAGATGTCTCAATAAAGGAAAGATTCCTGAGGTCTGAAGCAATGCTACAATGATCCTGACACATAAAAAAATGTGATATTCAGGATCACAGGAACTTCAGGCTCGTAAGTGGTTTATAAAATCTTCACCAAGGTTCTTTCACATCGCTTGAAGATAACAATGGACATGGCTCTGCACTATAGATCATATCCATTTGCTGACGGAACTAAGCGAAAGAATATAAACACTCTTTACGTATGGCTTGTATTGATAACGAAAAGGCCTTTGATTCCGTAAAACCATCAGCAGTTACAATAGCTTTGAAATGCAGCGGTATTGAAGATGCATACATTAGCATTACTAATAACATCTATGAAAATGCAAGTGAAAAGGTTCGGCTATTTGACGATACAGCACCACTAAAAATTGGAAAAGGAATGAGACAAAGTGACACCATATATCTCAAAATCTTCAATGCCCATTGCAAAGTGTCTTTCAGTCACTGAACTGGGAAAAACAAGGGAATAAAGATTAAAAAAATTATTTAACTCATCTTCGTTTCGCTGATGACGTTATCATTTTTGCAACTACCCTACCAGAGCTGCAGGGTTATGATCCAAGGACTAGCTGGCAAGAAGTGGGATTAAAAATGAACTTTCAGAAGACAAAACCGATGTACAATGCTTTTCCAAGAAATGGTTTTGCGACTGATGGGGAAAAAGCTCGAGGTAAACGATATACCATTTACCTTGGACAACAGATATCAAGCAAGGATCACATTGATGAGGAAATTAATCAGCGTATAAAACTTGGCTGGAGAGCTTTTCGAAGAAACAGTACAATTTTCAAGAGCAATATGCCATTATGTCTTAAAAGAAAAGTGTTTAATCAATGCATTCTTCCAGTTCTTACATGTAGAGCACAGACATGGATCTTAAGTGAAAAAAAAAGACATAGAATTAATGCAGACAACTGAAAGAAGCCTGGGGAGATGCATGCTGGGTATAAACAGGAACGATAAGAAGAGGATTTCATGTTTAAAGAAAATGACAAGAGTGGAAGACAACCTGATCAGAGTAAAATCCCTGAAATAGCAATGGGCTGGGCATGTTGCCAAAAGGATAGACCACCGATAGACAACCGAAATTTTTAGACTGAATTCGAAGGGACAGAAAAAGACCCAGAAGAAGACCACATGGTAGATGGATGGATGAAATTCGAAAGCATGCCGGAAAAATACGGAGGGGACTGCCTCAAGACAGACAGTTGTGGAAGAAAGAAACTTGGGAAGACCTTCATCCCGCAGTGAATTGATAATGGTTGACAATGATGACATACATATATATATATATATATATACATAGCTCTATATATTCCACTTTGGAAGTCACATCTTCTTTAGTTGTCCTCATCTCTCTTCTTTTGCATCAACATTTTGGTTTTCCTGATAATTTGTTTACATGCAACTTGTTCTTAGACCCAGCTAATTTTGTTGCTGTTTCCATAAGAGCTTTGGTTACTTTTCTGTTAACTTCCGAAATATCCACTTCTTCCAATGTTAGGCCTTCTCTGCTTTAGAAGGCCTAACATCGGAAGAAGTGGATATTTCGGAAGTTAACAGAAAAGTAACCAAAGCTCTTATGGAAACAGCAACAAAATTAGCTGGGTCTAAGAACAAGTTGCATGTAAACAAATTATCAGGAAAACCAAAATGTTGATGCAAAAAAGAAGAGAGATGAGGACAACTAAAGAAGATGTGACTTCCAAAGTGGAATATATAGAGCTATGCAAGACAGCACGAAAAAGTATCATTGAAGACGTAAGGAAATTCAACTGTGAGCTAGTGAGGAAAGCAATTGAAAACAACCAAAGCCTAAAGATAGCAAAGGGACATCTCAGTAAGGGAAGAAAACAGATTATGGCTCTGAGAAAAGAAGATGGTTCTATAACAAGAAATAGAGGCGAAATTTTGACAAGAGTGAAAGATTTCTACTCCAAATTATATGAAAGGGATGATACATGTACTCCAGACATCATGAAAGGTACCAGAGTTCTTCCAGTCCTCCCACAGAAGTTGCTCATGCAATCAAGAATATGAAGCGGGGGAAAGCTCCAGGAGAAGATGGAATTACTATAGACATCATACAAGAAGCAAGTGGAGAAATTGAAACAGTACTCGCCCAAATTTTCACTCGATGCCTTAATGAAGGGAAGATTCCTGAGGATTGGAACAATGCTACAATGATCCTGCTACATAAAAAAGGTGACATTGAGGATCTCAGGAACTACAGACCTATCAGCCTCCTATCAGTAGTTTATAAAATCTTCACTAAAGTTCTTTCACACCGCTTGAAGGTAACACTGGACATGGCTCAACCGAGAGAACAAGCTGGATTCAGGAGTGGCTACAGCACAATAGATCATATCCATGTACTGAGAGAACTAATTGAAAGAGCGAGGGAATATGAACTTCCATTGTGCATGGCTTTTATCGATTATGAAAAAGCCTTTGATTCGGTGAAACCATCAGCAGTTACCACGGCTCTGAAATCCTGCGGTATTGAAGATGCATACATTAATATTATTAATAACATCTATGAAAATGCAAGTGCAAAGATTCGGCTGTTTGAAAATACAACACACATAAAAATTGGAAAGGGAGTGAGACAAGGTGACACCATATCTCCGAAGCTCTTTAATGCCACATTGGAAAATGTCTTTCAATCACTGAACTGGGAAAACAAAGGGATAAAGATTAATGGAGATTATCTATCCCACCTTCGTTTTGCTGATGACGTAGTCATTTTTGCAACTACCCCATCAGAGCTGCAGAGTATGATCCAGGAACTTGCTGACAAGAGTAAAGAAGTGGGATTAAAAATGAACTTTCAGAAGACAAAAGTGATGTTCAATGCTTTTACAAGAAATGAAGATTTATCGATTGATGGAGAAAAACTGGAGATAACAGATATGTATGTTTATCTTGGACAGCAGATATCAAGTGAGGGTCACATTGATGAAGAAATTAATCGGCGTACAAAACTTGCCTGGAGAGCTTTTGGAAGAAACAGCATAATTTTCAAGAGCAATATGCCATTATGTCTTAAAAGAAAAGTGTTTGATCAATGCATCCTTCCAGTGCTTACGTATGGTGCAGAGACGTGGACCTTAACTAAAAGAGACATACAAAGGCTGCAGACAACTCAAAGAAGCATGGAGAGGTGCATGCTTGGTATAACCAGGAGAGATAAGAAGAGGAACTCGTGGATCCGAAAAATGACGAGAGTGGAAGACATCATGATCAGAGTTAAATCCCTGAAATGGCAATGGGCTGGACATACTGCCAGAAGGACAGACCATAGATGGACAGCCGAAATTTTAGATTGGATTCCAAGGGACAGGAAAAGACCCAGAAAAAGACCACATGGGAGATGGGTGGATGAAATTCGTAAATATGCGGGAGTGACATGGAGGAGACTGGCACAAGACAGACCGTTGTGGAGGAAACTTGGGGAGACCTTCGTCCAGCAGTGGATTGATAATGGTTGACAATGATGATGATGATGATATATATATATATATATATATACACTGCCGGACAATTGCTAAGGACGGATGACAATAGCAACCATAAAATGGAAGGCAGGAAAATGTGGAAATTAGCATAAGTGCGGGACACAGTAAGACGTGTTGTGCGTATGCAAATTTTGGATTGCCGAACTTGTTCGTGACGTCATAGCGCAGATAAGAGATATAAAGGATTTGACGCGTATTGACCGTTGTTGTTCAAACGCAAAGTTGAAAGGGAAAGCATCAATTGACGAACTTGCAATTTTCAGTATGTCTTCCCGACATCACCTAGATGATTTTACGCGTGGCCGTATTATTGGTAAGATTGAAGAAGGGCGAAAAATAACAGATGTTGCCAAGGAGTTCGACGTCAGCCACAGTGTTGTTTTTTAAGGCTTTGGAAATCATTTCAAAAAATGAGTTTTTTTTTTTTTTTTTTTTTTTTTGATTGGAGGTTTAACGACCACCGTGAGCAACACAATGGGCTATAAGCAGTCGCCCGTCCCTAATTTAGGGTCACTGGTTCCAGGGAAGGGAGAGAGCCAGTGCCGTAAGACAAACACAACATCCATGCCTCACCGGGATTCGAACCCGGACCCCTTCGGACGAATGATCAGAGGCCAACGCATGCGCCACCGGGGCGGCCCCAAATGGAGAGTGTAGCAAACGTCACGGGGGAGGTCGTGTTCGCAGTACGACACCTGCAGAAGATCGGTACATAGTGCTATCAACAAAAAGACACCGGCGCAGCACAGCTAGTGAGGTAGAAAATCAGTTTATGGCTGCTACTGGCAAGCGGATCTCCCGAAAAACTGTAGCCAGACGTTTGCATGAAGGAGGACTATACGCCCGCCGTCCTGTTGTGTGCATCCCATTGTCCAGACGTCACCGTACCGCCCGTTTGCAATGGTGCCATCAACATCGCAATTGGACTGATAACGACTGGTCTGCTGTCCTCTTCTCAGATGAGAGTAGATACAGTCTATCGTCTGATTGTCGACGACAACTGATCTGGGGTGATAGTGGTACTGCATATTGTCTAGCAAACATACAGGAAAGGGACCGATATCCGACATGTAGTGTCATGGTATGGGCTGGCATCATGATCAATGGCCGTACGTCCCTCTATGTGCTTCCAACTGGGACTATGACTGGCCAACGATACATTAATGATGTTCTGCTACCTCATGTTCGCATGTTCCGTGGTGCTGTCGGTGATAGATTCATTTTCATGGACGACAACGCAACATGTCATCGAACAGTCGCTGTCCAGGAGTGTCTTGAGAGCGAGGATATTCAACGCTTCGTATGGCCAGCACGTTCTCCAGATCTGAATCCCATTGAAAATGTGTGAGATGCTTTGAGGAGGAGTCTTGCTGGTCGCCAATGCCCTCCAATAAACAAGGACACCCTCATCCGTGCACTGACAGAGGAATGGGATAAATTACCCCAACAGCTGCTTGATAATGTTGTGCAAAGCATGACACGACGTGTGGAATCTTGCATCGCCCTCCATGGTGGCCATATCCCGTATTGACATCTTACGCCGGAACGCCTGCGGATGGTAATTGCATTTTTTTCACGTTTACGTATTCTGCACAAAATGGCCTGTTTGTCCCTTGAACACGTTCCAAAGCCTTCTGGATTTCAGAGCACAATAAATTGTCTTTCTTGTAATGTCCTGGCATTCTGACATTATTTTATTTCACTTGGCATCCAACCACACTTACTTTTTTATGCGCTATATAGCCAATTATGATCCGTCTTTAGCAATTGTCCAGCAGTGTATATATACGTATATATATCGTAAAAAATAACTAGGAGGGGAAGCTAAAATTGTAAACAAAAGACTAGGGCAAGCTGAAATTGTAAAAAACACTAAGAGGTTAAGATGAAATTGCGAACAAAAGACTATGAAGTCCAACTGAAATTCAACAACTGAAAAAAAAAAAAAAAAAAAAACAGGAATTTACGCGGAAATTGTGAATGGAAAGACAAAATTTTCATTGTCTCCTGACCATCCAGATTTCGTACAACGGATTACAAAAGTTCTACAAAAAAACAAAGACAAAAAAAAAAAAAATGGAGCATATTTGGTTAGCAACCGTGCGCGTACAAATGCATGATGATGGATTGGTATCGAAAAAATGAATGAGACAGTCGGAGCACGAAACATAAACAGAAAACACACAAGCCATCTGAGAAAATGCATACCAATATTTTGGCAACGCACAACACGTACTAAAGATGTTGCACATGAATGAACCGGTGGGTTGCTCCAGAAGGGTTTATAGTTACCAGCGAACGCTAAAAACACTGGCACATCAGTGAGGCATCGAAAGGATGTCGTTACTCAGCAGTTGATGAGAGATTCTCCCTCACATCTGCTGAAACATCATGGGAGGGGACGGGAGATGCAACACGTTAGCCCAGCGCATCCCACGCGTGTTCAACAGGGTTGAAGTCCAGTCCATAAGCTCTCCCTTCCTTTTTTTTTTTTTTTTTTTTTTTTTTGATTGGAGGTTTAACGACTACCGTGAGCAACTCAATGGGCTATAAGCAGTCGCCCGTCTTTAATTTAGGGTCAATGGTTCCAGGGAAGGGAGAGAGCCAGTGCCGTAAGACAAAAATAACATCCATGTCTGACCGGGATTCGAACCCGGACCCCTTTCGGACGAATGATCAGAGGCCATCGTTTAGACCACAAGTCTGTACAACCGCAAATGCTGATGACTGTCCACACAAGCCCCCCCCCCCCCCCCCCCCGAAGCTCTCTCTTTTCTTCATAAAGGCTGGATTATTAGTGATCTTCGTTCACACCATTGAAGGTCGCGAGTACTGTCGGACTACAGGCTGGACCGCGACTCATTCGTGAAAAGAGCCAAGTGCCACTTTTCATTGCCCCAACCGCGATAGTTTTCCACCCACTCTGTGCGGGTTCTCCGGTGATGTGCAGAACGGGGCACACACACACCATCGGTTGCCGGACACACAGTCCTATTTGGCGAAGCCGATTTGTCCTGGGTGGATACGCGTCATCTTGTGGCCGCAGTAAACAGGCGTTGCAGTGCAGCTGCATTTCCTCGGCGGTTCATACGAACCAGAAAACTCAAATACCGCTCGGCTTGAACTGTTGTTGGATAATGGTTGACCAGTCTTGGTCTTCTTCATAATATTCCGGTGTCCTGGAAACGCATCCACAGTTTACTGATGACACTTTGAGACACTCCAACCGCTTCTCTAACTATGCCCTGTGTCTGGCCAGCTTCCAAACATCCGATTCTGGTAAATCGCATTGCTGAGATATCGTTCAACTGAAATGACCCTGCAGCTGGAACGTGTTATTGAATGAGATCAACTCAGCGAGTGCGATATTTACACCCGGTTTGATTTCCGCTTTGGTAAAGTGCATAAATACGTTTAGTACTGCTCATTTTCATGTTCTGATTTCCTTCCTTGCTGGAATGTGAAACTCAGAGGTTGACCTTTCATTGCAGAACCAGAACTTGCCAGCTCGTCGATTTTTCGTCACTTTATGCTGACGGCGCAATATCCCCATATAAATATATACAGGGCTTGGAAAATTTCTTTCTGGTTCACCAGTCAGGCAAATAAATATCTCACTCGCCAGCTGAAAATCGACAAGGGCAGTCGATCTTGTTTAGTGTTTCAAAGTTTGATTTGTCAAAAATGTATACACATCTCACGAATAATATTTTATAGCTAATTTAATTTAAACAGTGAAGCATTGTATAATAACCAAACTCAGTTTTCATCCTCTAGAGCATATGATGCAAGAATCTTTCAATGTTTTAGAACTTTCCTAACAGCCCCACGGAATCCCGTGTCTGCCCTTTGCCCAAAGACAGCAATTGGCATATAGCGGCAGCTCACAAGGCGCATGTGACTCTTACACTGCCTATCTTTTCACACAGCGTTGGGGAGAAAATCATTCTACCGAGCTTGCGGCTGCTTGCCTCGTGTTCTTTGTTAAATGCACCGTGAGCAGAAATTTTGACTCACGGCATTCGTTGACCAATTTCTTTCCCGGAGAAACCTGTTCCCCATGCTGGCACACAATCACGCATCACTTCTGTGAATTAAAATAAGCTTTATTAAGAAACTGATAGTTTTACGCATCCAACAATAGGCATAAAAACGTATAAATAATTCCCGATTGAATTTAAACTGCTCTACTGAATTTTTTTACTTGCCAACTAAAACTTTTCACTCGTCACAGACGAAGCAGACAACCGCATTTTCCAAGCCCTGCATGCATATATATATCATCATCATCATCATTGTCAACCATTATCAATCCACTGCTGGACGAAGGTCTCCCCAAGTTTCCTCCACAACGGTCTGTCTTGTGCCAGTCTCCTATATGCCACCCCTGCATACTTTCGAATTTCATCCACCCATCTCCCATGTGGTCTTCCTCTGGGTCTTTTCCTGTCCCTTGGAATCCAATCTAAAATTTCGGCTGTCCATCGATGATCTGTCCTTCTGGCAGTATGTCCAGCCCATTGCCATTTCACTTATATATATATATATAAGTGAGGGTCACATTGATGAAGAAATTCATCGGCGTACAAAACTTACCTGGAGAGCTTTTGGAAGAAGCTACATAAAAAAGGGAACTACAGACCTATCAGCCTCCTATCAGTGGTTTATAAAATATTCACTAAAGTTCTTTCACACCGCTTAAAAGTGACACTGGACATGGCTCAACCAAGAGAACAAGCTGGATTCAGGAGTGGCAACAGTACAATAGATCATATCCACGTACTGAGAGAACTAATTGAAAGAGCGAGGGAATATGAACTTCCATTGTGCATGGCTTTTATCGATTATGAAAAAGCCTTTGATTCGGTGAAACCATCAGCAGTTACAAAGGCCCTGAAATCCTGTGGTATTGAAGATGCGTACAATAATATTTTTAATAACATCTATGAAAATGCAAGTGGCTGTTTGAAAATACAACACACATAAAAATTGGAAAAGGAGTGAGACAAGGTGACACCATATCTCCGAAGCTCTTTAATGCCAGATTGGAAAATGTCTTTCAATCACTGAACTGAGAAAAAAAAGGGATAAAGATTAATGGAGATTATCTAACCCACCTTCGTTTTGCTGATGACATCGTCATTTTTGCAACTACCCCATCAGAGCTGCAGAGTATGATCCAGGAACTTGCCGACAAGAGTAAAGAAGTGGGATTAAAAATGAACTTTCAGAAGACAAAAGTGATGTTCAATGCTTTTACAAGAAATGAAGATTTATCGATTGATGGGGAAAAGCTCGAGATAACAGACACGTACGTTTATCTTGGACAGCAGATATCAAGTGAGGGTCACATTGATGAAGAAATTAATCGCCGTACAAAACTTGCCTGGAGAGCTTTTGGAAGAAACAGCATAATTTTCAAGAGCAATATACCATTATGTCTTAAAAGAAAAGTGTTTGATCAATGCATCCTTCCAGTGCTTACGTATGGAGCAGAGACGTGGACCTTGACTAAAAGAGACATCCAAAGGCTGCAGACAACTCAAAGCAGCATGGAGAGGTGCATGCTTGGTGTAACCAGGAGAGATAAGAAGAGGAACTCGTGGATCCGAAAAATGACAAGAGTGGAAGACATCGTGATCAGAGTTAAATCCCTGAAATGGCAATGGGCTGGACATACTGCCAGGACAGACCATCGATGGACAGCCGAAATTTTAGATTGGATTCCAAGGGACAGGAAAAGACCCAGAAGGAGACCACATGGAAGATGGGTGTATGAAATTCGAAAGTATGCGGGAAAGACATGGAGGAGACTGGCACAAGACAGACCGTTGTGGAGGAAACTTGGGGAGACCTTTGTCCAGCAGTGGATTGATAATGGTTGACGATGATGATGATATATATATACACTGCTGGCCACCCAAAATGCAACACCAAGAAGGACACGAGATAGCAAAGCCAGATTTACTGGACACATAACAGATACAAAGATGAAACGATTGAGCTTACAGGCCCGTGCGACTTGTGGAACACGCGGACATCAATAGTTCGTGTGGCCTCCATGGCTGGCAATAACGGCCGCTACACGCCGCGGCGTCGAACGAAAGAGGCTTTGGATGTGGGCTTAGGGTATGCTGGTCCAGGCTGCTTCCACACGTTGCCACAGTTCATCAGGCGTAGCCGCGGGTGGTGCTTGCCGGGCCACTCGGTTGCCGATCAGCAGTTTTCGATGGGCGACATATCGGAGAAAAGGCGGGCCACGGCTGCAGTGACACATGGTGGGCCGTGAAGAATTGTTGCAAGATGCGTGCCACGTGCGGGCGCGCATTGTCCTGTTGAAACGTGGCCCCTGGCACGTCCTGCAGGTAAGGGAGGACTACAGGCTCCAAAACGCCGGAGATGTAGCGGTGGCTGTTGAGTGTACCGGCGATGCGTACCAGAGGGGTGCGGGTGTCATATCCAATTGCGCCCAAAACCATAACGCCAGGCGACGGACCGGTATGGCGATGCATAATGCAGGCGTCATACAGTCTCTCGCCGCGGTGCCGCCACACGCGGATACCACCACCGTGGTGTTGCAGGCAGAAGCGGGATTCGTCGGAGAAGACAATGTTGTGTCATTCCGTAGTTCAGGTGCGGCGTTCAAGGGCCCACTGCCGCCGCACTCGCCGGCGGTGTAACGTCAGTGGTAATCGGAGCAATGGGCGCCGTGTGACAAGTTCCCGCTCCTGCAGACGACGTCGAACGTTACGTGCTGACACAGGTTGTTGCGCAACACACCCTAATTCCTGCTCTAACGTTCGTGGTGTGGCGGTGCGAGCAGTCAATGCCCGCCGCACAACATGCCGGTCCTTTCGCTCGGTGGTGTGCCGCGGCTGCGGCAATCGCTCAGGTCGGTCCTTCCGTGCTTCCTGCCCCCACCGAATCCATACTCGCCTCACTGTGGCTGGATGTCGTTCCACACGGGCGCCGATGTCTCGGTACGATAAACCGCTGTCGCGATAAGCCACTATTCATCCTTTTCTCGAACTCCGAAACGTGCTGGAATGACTGCCGTATTCTGCGCTTAGTCTTCAGTTTTGCTCTTAAGTATATATATATATATATATATATATATATATATTCGTCATCGAAGACTGCAGTGTGCTAAACAAGTTCAACACAGGTAGTGACCATAGATTGGTGAGATGTAAGATGCACCTCAACACTAAACTGGAACGTGGCAAGCTCATAAGACAAACAAAATGTATTGACATAACCAACCTTAAAAAACACCATAATACTTTCAAGTTGGAACTGAAGAACAGATTCTCTGCTTTAGAAGGCCTAACATCGGAAGAAGTGGATATTTCGGAAGTTAACAGAAAAGTAACCAAAGCTCTTATGGAAACAGCAACAAAATTAGCTGGGTCTAAGAACAAGTTGCATGTAAACAAATTATCAGGAAAAACCAAAATGTTGATGCAAAAAAGAAGAGAGATGAGGACAACTAAAGAAGATGTGACTTCCAAAGTGGAATATATACAGCTATGCAAGACAGCACGAAAAAGTATCACTGAAGACGTAAGGAAATTCAACTGTGAGCTAGTGAGGAAAGCAATTGAAAACAACCAAAGCCTAAAGATAGCAAAGGGACATCTCAGTAAGGGAAGAAAACAGATTATGGCTCTGAGAAAAGAAGATGGTTCTATAACAAGAAATAGAGGTGAAATTTTGACAAGAGTGAAAGATTTCTACTCCAAATTATATGAAAGGGATGATACATGTACTCCAGACATCATGAAAGGTACCAGAGTTCTTCCAGTCCTCCCAGCAGAAGTTGCACATGCAATCAAGAACATGAAGCGGGGGAAAGCTCCAGGAGAAGATGGAATTACTATAGACATCATACAAGAAGCAAGTGGAGAAATTGAAACAGTACTCGCCCAAATTTTCACTCGATGCCTTAATGAACACTGTAAAAAAAAACCTGAAATTCACATTACTTTTTTTCTGTGATTTTACATAAAAAATCTGTTTTTTCAGCTGATCTGTGTTTTTCCTGGAATTTCAGTAAAACTTTCGAACATTGTGTTAAAATGTTTGTAAATTCACAGAAAAACTTAGTCAGAAAGATCTGGCAATGGTTTATAGCGTAACGCGCATGCGCAGTTCGACTCCACTACGCAAACCACACGTGTAGCACAAAACTTTTCTGGTAAGTACATTTTTCTGTTTCATTATGATTTAAATCAACTGCAGTTAATTGATTTCAGATATGTGCTCTGTAGTATATTTGAAATTGTGTGTGTTATACTAACATCTTCAAAATCCATCATTTACACAGTACGGGGCTGTTTACCAAACTGTTTTGTTATGATATTTTAATTCACATATATAAGGTATTTTGGTAAACCTTCCAAATTGTAAGTTACATTAGAAAAATAACTTAAAATTTCATGAACAAGACGAAATTTCAATCGGGAACGTTGCCTGACCAAACCGATCCGCCTAATTGAAACGCCAACAGGCAACTCCCAATACCAAATTTTCGAATCGGAAACCCTCTGGCCTTAAGGTTTTGTGTAGTACAGATACATATAGCGAAATATTGCAATCCTTCGCATTTTTTTTATCGCATTGGTAATGTAAAGAATTACCAATCAGAAACGTGGTGAGAAGTAATTAGAATCAGCAAATTGTCAGAAATTTTTTAGTTACACAACCCTGAAAATTTAACCATCCAGCAGATACAAGTTTCCAAAGGCTCATAAGGCATACTGTTTTGGTCCGCCCCCCCCCCCCCCCCATCCAATTTAACTTTCTTTTTGTAAAAAGTTTAGCCTATATGTTCTAGCTATTTTTTTTTTTTTGTATCGATTTGCAGTTATGGTGATGCAGTGGTAGGAGCCCCTTGTTTAATTTTTACTGAAAATCTAAATCCCTGCAAAATTCATTCTGTTCCTATTAGGATTGAAGAGACTTTGGAATGACGAAGACTGAGAATTTGAAGATTTGTTTTCAGGACATTTCACATGAAAGCATTTGTAATGTGAAACAAATCCAGCACATTTGTGAAATATCTGACAACATTTTTTTTACCGATATTCTAACTTGATATTCTAACTTATCGGACCGTAAGCAATATTTTCCAAAACAATGATTTTCCTCGAAGTTCTGCATCAGCTATATTAAAAATCTAATTTAGGTTCGATATTTAACGGTGAAACAACTTATCTATTGATTTATAGGCCAAGTCTTAAGTATCGCTATCACGAACTTTACAAATCAGAAACCAATTCGATGGCACTGCGGGTCAATAAAAAAACGAAGAGATGCGTAACTCGGAGTATGGCACTGCACCCATTAAACAAAGAGATACATAACTCGGAGTATGACCAGTCAGAGTTAAAAAGAATCGCTAAAAAATGAATTAAAGGTACCGACCGGTCTAGAATGCTATGAAACTAAAATTTCTAAGCGATGGCCTCTGATCATTCGTCCGAAAGGGGTCCGGGTTCGAATCCCGGTGAGGCTGGATGTTGTGTTTGTCTTACGGCACTGGCTCTGTCCCTTCCTCGGAACCAGTGACCCTAAATTAGGGACGGGCGACTGCTTATAGCCCATTGAGTTGCTCACGGTGGTCGTTAAACCTCCAATCCAAAAAAAAAAAAAAAACTAAAATTTGTATTTTTTGTTTCTCTACATATGTATAAAAAGTGCTAAAACTCCCACTTTTTTTTTTTTTTTTTTTTTTTTGGCAGAACTGACATTATTTCACTGGAAGTATCATACCATGAATTCAAATGGATCTTCAAATTTCCAGTGTAAAATGTGCAAATCCTTTTTTTCGAGACTTAAGTCCTATGCAACTCATAAAAATACACAAAAACATTACTAGGGTGCAGTTTCCTTGTGGTTTCATAACATGCTGTAGAACATTTGCTAAATTTTCATCTTTGAAGACACATACTTCACATGACCATCTGAAACTTACACCATTGTGTACTACTCAGACTATTAAAAATAGCCTGCCCCATTCAAACATGTCAGTAACAGAATGCAGACTGAGCTTCCTTAATTTCACATATTCAACTACACATAAAAAGACAAGATTAAGTTCCACGTCCTTATGAGCAGTGTAGTAAAACATTGGTAAATTTAGTAACAGGTCAACATTTTCATCGCACTTGTCTCAAGAACATACAACAAATTTTCTGACGGCCGATAAATTCAGGAACAACGAACTGTTACAACCTTGTACAATTTTTAATGCATGCAAAATAATGAGGAAAGGTGCAAAAATATAGTATTAGATAAAAGGAAAGAAATTTACGTGGGACTACGATGGTTTGGAAGAGTACGTGCAGTGGGCCTAGGACGATGGGGTGAAAGTGGAGTCCGGTGAATAGAAGCTTCGTTTAGAAGGGCAAGTAATGTGCGGTAGATTACAGAAGAAAGTGGTTCCGCAGTAGGCAGTCATAGAAGCATCTTGTAGGAATACGCTGAAGGAAACAGGTCGACTTTACACAGCATTGTAAACTGCGGTATTGGTAGCTTTTTCAACGGTGTGAGTGGCTCTTTCCAAAGTCTCCATACTTCATTTCAGATTTCGTCAGGGCTTAAAATTTCATTATCCAGCAAAATACAATAAACTCTTGACCTCCCTGCTATACTATGATATCTAAACTGAAGAAACTCCTTTATTTTCAAAAATATCCGTTTCAGGGCGCAAAAATATTAGCTACACTATACGGAATAAGAGCACAACTACAAATGAAGTACTTGAAGAAATCAACTACCCCTGTACATCTTTGAAACCATAACTAAAACTTGAAATTCAACCGGAACCAAAAGTTCTTACTCAACACTTCTGTCGTACATGAAAACATTTACATTCCTTCATTTGTTTCCATTCGGATACATTGTGAAACTAATAATGACATTCCGCACATTTCTTTCTCAAAAATAAAAAAAAAAAAACAGTTTTTGAACTATTTCCTCTTGCGCCGGATTACAGCACGCATCACACTCTTCCGAAGAATACACTCTACTTTTATTGTATTCTTCTGGGCATTCACTACGAACTTCTGCTCCCTATCAAAACACGGAAGCTTCACGTCGTCGCCGTTAACATCGCTTAAGCCTCCTCCCTCACCAACTGCTACACACCATCGTACTCCAGGTAAATACTTCGGTGAAATTCTTTCACATTCTTTTAAATTACTGTATTTTTGCAGCTTGCCCCATTATTTCGCATGCTTATAAAATTTTATGTCGCACTCTCCCCACACAGTAAACTTTTCCCGACTAAATAATTTAGGACGTTAAATCACACATTTACCACATTGGTAAATTTAGTAACAAGTCGACATTTTAATTGCACTTGTCTCGAAAGCATACAACAAGGTTTCTGACAGCCGATAAATTCAAGAACAACGAACCGTTACAACCTTGTGAAGATGTTAACAGTGAGAGTAACCTAAATAAGGAGAATGTAAATGAACTGAGTAGCAGTACAAACAGTAAAATTTCAGCCTTAGACATGAACACATCAGTTACTTTGTTTTGTTTAAGGCTACTGGCCAAATTTTATTTACCTTCTTTTGTTGTCGATGTGATCATTACTGAAATGCTGAATATTCATGAAATAAATCAGGAGAATATTATGCAGTTCATAAGCAGTCTGTTGCAAAAAAGTAATCAAGTTAATGAATTTCAGATTACTGAAGTTCTCCAAAAAGAACAAAAGCACGATTTTTTGAATCAAGCGTGCTCAAATAGAGGTTTGCTTGTGACTATTTGACGAAAAAATATTTTGAGCAAAATTTCAGTTATGTTCATCCTGTTGCCATGGATTTAGGCAGAAATGGTGATAATAAAACATTACTTTCTACTGCGTGCCAATCTTAAAAAGTCTGGCAGTTTTAATACAAAATGCTTCTGTAGAAAAGCAAATCAAATCTCCACTTCTGTGTTCTGAAGGAGTTTTATCAAACTTCACAGATGGGGCCATTTTCAAAGGTGCTAGGTTTTTTCATGAATCAGAAAATTTGAAAATTCTGCTGTATCAGAACAGTTTCGAAACAGCAAACCCCCTGGGGTTTGGAAAAAAAAAAAGCATAAAATTATGGGAGTGTATTACACATGAAATTTATGTATCCTTGGTTCAGATCAGAAATGGAACTAATGCAATTAGTTCTGTTATGCAGACAGGTGAATTTTGATTTTTATGGGCATGAAGCAATATTCATGCCACATATGCAACAAAAAAATACTTTCGTTTCCCCAAAATAGTATAAATGTTCATCAAATTTTAGACCATATTTAATCTTTAAAGTGTTTACTAGATATTTACTTGTTACTGTATATTATTCACCACTAAAGAAACTTTTGTTTCCCAAAAATAGTAAATGTTCACCAAATTTTAGACCACGTAACAATGATAAAGTGATAACCAGATATTAACTTCTCATCATTTTCTTAATTATTGGACAGTAAAAAACTGTGTCTCCCAAAAATACTAAATGTTCACCAAATTTTAGATGATATCTAATTTAAGATCAATAACCTGATATTGACTTGTTAGTCTCTTTTATCATTTGTAAGCAAAATAATATTTACCAAACGTAAGACTACATACTTTTAAAACGGGAAAAAATGTAATCATAATTATGTTGTTCTTATGATATTGGAACTGAAATTAATCATCATTTTCTTAATTATTGGACAGTAAAAAACTGTGTCTCCCAAAAATACTAAATGTTCACCAAATTTTAGATGATATCTAATTTAAGATCAATAACCTGATATTGACTTGTTAGTCTCTTTTATCATTTGTAAGCAAAATAATATTTACCAAACGTAAGACTACATACTTTTAAAACGGGAAAAATGTAATCATAATTATGTTGTTCTTATGATATTGGAACTGATTAAAATTAATAATTCATGACTAAATCTAAAGTTCTTTTTCTGACCAAAAAATAACAGTAGCAGCGTTCGAATTACCCAGTGGTCGTCATTGGCCAGTAAAACTTCCATCAGACCATTGAACTATTGATTTTACTGGCCCAGATGGCCAGGAAGTTTTTTTTTTTTTTTTTCAAATTTGTCACAAGTTAAAAAATGAATTTCTGTTGTTTTTTTTACCTTGCTGTATGGTTTTTTTTAGGCTGCAAACTAATGACAGATTTAAAAACAAATATTGGATATAATTCCATTGAAATGATACATTATTTTCTACATATATTGTAAATGTCATAAAAAAAAATTTCATTATTTTTTTACAGACCAGTGGGCATTTTGGTGGACCAGTGGTTTGCCAATTCTAGTGGTCCACTGGGCCAGTAGATCTTATTCTAACCCTGAGTAGTAATACCCATATGCCTGCCTGCAGTTACCTCTAAATACTTGTAGTTATAGGTGTTAAGCTAATACAATGAAAACTAAACTTTTAATGTGCTAAAGTTTTATTATAATAATTATGATATAGAAATTAGTCTCACTAATTATTAAAAATAAAATCACATAATAAACGTGAAATAAGAAATTATTGAATTAGTAAGGTTTTTTTTTATTTTACTGTCAGTCCTCTTTTACGTTTTTCCCTGATTGGTACATTCTTTGTTTCAGCAGGTTGTTCAACATATTTCAGGCGAATTGCTAACCCAACTAAATATTTACAAACGTAATCACTGATATACTTTGGGCAATTATTGCATGTGCCATTCAGCCAATCAGTCTTGTCCTGTGGTAATTCTACTTCCCACTCGCTAAAATGTTGTTCCTTGTACTCATCGAACGTTTCCCAGGGATTGCCCGAAGTTTCACATTCCAATGCGTCACCACCTGAAATTCGTTTGGGGGCGGGGCTTATAATTACACCGAAGAGCAATTGGATTAGAGACGAGACAGCTGGCGTTATGCAAATGTGGTGCTGTGGGTGGCCCTATAAATGGAAATGACATGACTTATACAACGATCCGACAATATAAGGAGTGATGCGATGGAAATCAGTAAGAGTCCGACGCAGTATCACGTTAGTACATGTGGATGGCAGAATACGAGTACGGTGCAAATCACATGAAGCGATGGATCCTTCTTGCCAGCAGGGTACTCTTCAAGCTATGGGGGTGGCATTCTCGTCTGGGCACTGTTTACGTGGACTGAAATGGAACCCCTGGTACGTGCGACATCGTCCCTCACAGATCAACGTTACTGGGATATCCTGGACGACCATTTGCTCCCATTTGTGAGTCTTCAAGATCCCGCTGGGGACCTCATCCTGCAACAAGACAATGCATCATGCTATCGGTCCCAAATTGTATCCGAATGGTTGGATGAACACTCCACCGACGTGACCTCGCTTCCTTGGCCAGCTAGGTCACCTGACATAAATCCCATCGAGCACATCTGGGATACCATCGAGAGAGATGTTCGAGGCTCTGACCCCCCTCCCCCATCATGAAATCTTCGTGAACTGTGGGAGCTTGTTCACTGGTCGTGGATCTGTATGGCTTCCCAAAGTTTCAGGTGTCTTGTCGAGTCTATGCCGAGACGAATCGCCGCAGTCATCAGGTTGAAAGGTGGTACTACACGTTACTAGACAGGTATCTCTAATTCAATTGCTCTTCAGTGTATGCTAGCTAAATAATAATTTGATGTAATATTTTTTATTTTTTTATTTTGACAAAGTGTTTATTGCAACCACAAAAACTTTCTTTTTCAGCATTGTCGTGTAAATTTAGTGTTACACATTTGGTAAACATTTACTAAATTCGGTATAGCAATAGTATTTAAAATACAGGCATTACTAAAACAGTAGATACCATTATTATTTTAGTGACTCAAATTTAGTTTTTTGATCTATCATCATTTAGTATCTCAAAAGTACTTTTGATATTCATTATTTTTTATATTTTTGGAGTACAGTGCTAGGGGTTCAGAGTTTAATTTGGTAAACATTTAATTTGATCCCCTTATTAATGACCTGAAGAAACTAGAAAATGGAGTCGATCTGGGCACAGGTAATACAGTGAAAGGTTCAATATTTATTAATATTTAAATTTAAAATTACTTCTTTAACTTTTTATTGTATGAGATTGAATATATTTTTCAGTTGAAAAAATGCTGCAAAATGTTATGAAGTATAAGAAAGACATGTTTAAAAGTATGATTTCCCCTGCACAACACTTAATAATTTTCTAAATTTTACAACACAAAAATATTCTCAAAAGTGATGCTACTACTAATTCAAAAACACATGTTATTCTCTGAAATTATTTATTTCTATATATATAAAAGTTAAAGTATGTTTTGTTGGAAACACAAGGAAAGATACTGCGCACTTCGCAGTAGTCAAAAAGTTAAAAAAAAGTCCACACATGAGAGGAAGAGAAGAATTGTTTTGAAATTCTCTTTGCGTCGAGTGCGTGGTTCATCATATGAACTCTATACAGCCGCCCCGGTGGCGCAGTGGTCTAAGGTGATGGCCTCTGATCATTCGTCTGAAAGGGGTCCGGGTTCGAATCCCAGTGAGGCATGGATGTTGTGTTTGTCTTACGGCACTGGCTCTCTCCCTTCCCTGGAACCAGTTATCCTAAATTAGGAACGGGCGACTGCTTATAGCCCATTGAGTTGCTCGCGGTGGTCGTTAAACCTCAAATAAAAAAAAAAAAAAAAAAAAAAAAAATTATACGCTAAGTGGCAACCGAACGTAAGGTGTTCATCAGCAGTTGCAATAATGCAAGCTTTAAAAAGAAATGAACCCTCAATATGTTATGTGTATAGTGCTCCTATTACGTTATTTTATTAAATAATAGTTTTGTTCATCTAATGAAACCATTATTCAAGGTGAGTTTGTTCATGCATGCAATAGTTCTTCTTTTCCAAAGTTTTAAGTCCGCCACTGGGGCATTGGGCTACTTGCTTCCGAAAGACATCAACGATAAAATGTAGATAAACAATATGTTTGTTCTGCATATGTTCATAAGCGGTTTGATGGATTTACACCAAAATTAGCATACAAACTCTTCATCACCCAGATTAAAAAACAGGTGGGACGATTTTTAGAAATTCCATCCCTAAGGGGGTCAAATGTGTTTTTATGTGGCCCTCTATAGACTGGGTGAAAGTCGGCTGCTGAAGTATTGCTCCATGTCAGAGCAACAGTCATCAGGTGACGCCTCACTGCTCGCAAGTGTCCGTGGTACAGGCATACGGGAAAGAGTCCAAATGGTTATGCATCATTCTTGATGGTTTTCTAAGCGATTTGCTAGAAAGTGCCTTATCTACACTAGAAAGCTGAAAGCGATGTGCACGAAGTGTATTGTACATGTTTGCTATTTTGAGTTTTTAGGGCTCAGAACGGCCATTATAAATTGTGATAAGGTGTTGTCTGAACGGCAGGTGCAAATAAAGTACTGCTTTGTGATTCAGCATGGTGAATAATTTTGAAGTGCTCAAAAACAAACTTTGTCTATCCTGGACAATGCTGGGTACCTCCACTAATAATTGATAAAACATAAATTTTAAAATTGTTGTGGAGGAAACATTGGTTTTGAAAATTTTTAGTGTTAGTCATGCAAAACATATTTCCACTTTGTGTTCTCAGCTATAAATGTGCCTCAGAAATGGCAGCACTTGTAAGGAAGATCTCCTGTTTGTATTCTTGTAGCCACAGGGCAAGAATTCCTAACCAAAAAGCAAATTAAGTAGAAGTTAAAAATTTCCACTTCCCTCCACAACAGTTATTTATTTTACATTGCATTAATAAAGGTAAATAAACCCACTTGAATTTTTTTACAGCTTTTCCAGTACCACAGACTCCATTAAAAAATAAAATTTCAATGTTACTTTAATTTTATCATTATTAGTACTTGCAAAATGTCATTGACAAGATAAAATGGTTATCAAAGTTATTGGTCTGGGCTTGCAAATAAGAAATCCAGTTGTCTGCCAGGTGTGCAAATAAAAATGTGTTGGAAGGGGAAATTCATAGGTCAATTTTTTTTTATTTTTTTTAAGCATTAATGGAAAAGAAATTAAGTAAAATAGCACAAGAAAAAGTTGCTTCGAGGTCCACCCTCTCCCCCATGAATTCAGTACTGTCTCCCTAATAGTAAATGTTTCCCTGAATTCCGGCCCATACAGCAAGCCAAGAGGGAATGCCGTCATAAGTCATAATCCTTTCAGCGAGCATTGTTCCTGATCACTCTGCTTACCGTGGAGATGACACAAAAAAAAAAAAAAACCCTCCAACGCTGAAATATAAACTGATACAAAAACAGTAAAGTCATGTGAAACACTTCCCAAAAAACAAACTACCAAATACAAATAACCCAATGACATGAATTCGTCTGTCGGTTGGGGGATAGGTGTGGAATATCAAACACTTTTCCAAAAGTTATAGCTGCTTAACCTTAAATACGTATCAAATGAAACAAAAAGGTTTAAAGCAAACTTGCATGAACACTGAGTAACAAATCTCTCGGTGCTCTAATAAAAGCCCACCCAGACTTGTGTGGCTTGGTCTGTAGATATTAAAAATGGAATAACTATGTTTAGATGCAAAAACCTAACTTATTATTTACAACTCCTAGTTTAAAATGTAGTTGATATATAAACCTGTTAAGAAACGAATGCATGAATTATGTTGGAAGCCTATGAATTGAAACAAAAAAACTTGCCTTTTATGAACTTTTGATTAATAATCTGTGAAGATAACAACATAACAAACTGTTTGTGAACTTGCTTTTTAATAATCCTAGATGATAAACGAATGAATGTGTAAACTCCGTCAAAAACAAGGTTCACACATACGAGCAATACTGTTTTGTTTGAAATGTTAAGAACCCTGCTATGACATCACGCGCGACAGCAGTGCCGCACATTAAGGCTCGATCAAATACGACTTCCTCCGGTCCAGACAGCATGGCATCACATCATTCGGAACTGCTATTCGTTCAGTTCGCCGCTCGCGAAGCACTTGAAGTCAGGAGACATCAGAACTTGGAATCTTCGTGGATGTTTAGTAATTATAATATTTCAGCAGGCTTTTAGATTAAAAAAGAAGGTCGCCCATCGTGCTTCGGCAAAAAGTGGGTCCTCTGCCCTTTCTATCATTGCACTTAGAATAATAAAGATTGTTCTCTTTGAATATTAATTGAAGAGACGAGTTAAAAGGTCAACTGTTGCCTAAGTACAGTGGGTAAGCGTTGCTATAAAAAGTGCTAGGTTCTCAAGAAGTCTTTCTTCCATTGCACTACGGAAGGATAAATTTATAAAATAGGTATGCTGCCTTAATAAGTAGGCTTCTCTGCCTTTAGAGGAGTTTAAACTCCCCAATAAAAAGTGCTTTTCTTAGCTCTTTTCAAAGCGTAGGAAAACTCGGAGCAAAATCTGGATTTTTCGCACAAACTCGTGCTGAAAAAACTATTTTTGCTAGGAATTGCGCACTAATTTATTTAGAATTAATTAAATTGGACAGCATATTCCTGCTCTTTAAACATACACAAGCACCAAAAAGATTTTTATTTCAGTAATTATTTTAGATAAATTCTGCATTTCTATGCAAAATGATGCAGATGCACTAAATAAAAATCTATGTGCTCCAGAAGTAAATTAAACAGTGAATTGAGGGACTTTTCTCAGATATAAAAGGCTACAAAAATAAAAACCTCCAACACCCAAAGCAAAATAGCCTTAAAATAAAGACAGTAAGCGAAAAGCTGTAAATGTATAAAACAGCAAGAACTGGAGGAAGTTTGCTCCGCCCCTCTGGAAAAATCCAGAACAAGGAGACAAAATTTGGTTCTGATAGAAATAAAATTAGATTATAAGAGAAGCATGCATTTTTCTCTAAAGAAAAAAAAAAAGTCCAAACGGCGCACAAAATAAAGTAGAAACCACATGCGTTCGAGTGACGTGGGAAGCTAAAAAAGTGGTTTAAATTCAAAATAGACTGCGTGGGGGGTGGGGTGGGGGTTAAGGTGGTTGTTGCAAGAAATCAATCATCAGAAAAGGTATTCCAGTAAAGAAAACCATCAGCATTTATCCATACTAACTGGAAAAGCAGAGGGAAAGGCTTCACTCAAAAGTGCAAGTCACCATAACACGGAGTACCAGTTAATGTGGAATCAGTGGAACGAATGATGTTACGCCACAATACCTGTACGCCATCCACTTTAGTGTCGACCAAGAACAAACAAGCACTGTTAGAAGATCAACAGCCAATGGGAACAAAGTAAACAAAAGGAGCATCAGCGCTGGACTGGCCATTCTCCGAACCATTACGCCGCACATGTGCAGGTTTGAACTTCAGCGTTCAGCATGGAAGAAAATAATTTGGCGTACGATTACGAAAAATTTAGTTTTGGTAGTGTTGTGATTGCGGGCCAATGCGACACCCGTCCTGAGACATAGGTTGTGCATCATTGTTCTGAGGTCTAATGACATCCCATTTTCCTTGACGTCTTCTTGGACAGTTTTCAACGTGACTTCTCCACCCTCACCGATGAGTTGAGTGCACCAGAAAGGTAAAACCTTAAATATTTCCTTTTTTTCCTTTGGCCATCAAAATTCTTCATAAACAATGAAGGCCCATCTCCATATGCAGAAAAAGAAAAGAGCAGGAAGCGGAAATTCCAAATAGAGAAAGTGTTTGATTGCTATTTTATAATTCTGATGAAACATGATACTTTCTAGTTGCACATTATGGTATTAACCAAATCATGCCATTATACGTGGAACATATATAGTATCTGAAACAATCATTTGATGTTTCTGAATATTTCTGTTTCACGCGTTATGTCCTATGAAAGTTTGACTGGCTGATACGTAATGTCCGACTGTGAAAATTATTTGTGTGTCAATTGACCATTATAATTAAAAAATACATATTAAGCGTATTAATGCTTACCACTTGCGAACTACCCCGCTTTCCTTCGCTGACAATGAAGGAAAGCGGGGTAATTCTCAAGTGGTAAGCATTAATATGTATTTTTTAACTATAATGATCAATTGACACAAATAATTTTCACTGTCGGACGCTATGTATCAGCCAGTTGAACCTTCACAGAACATAACGCGTAAAACAGAAATATTCAGAAACATCAAATGATTGTTTCAGATATGAAACATGATACATTTTGCCTGATAGAAGAAAAAAAATCCAAGTCAATGAGTTTCTGATGTTGAGCAAGTGTTGAATACATTTTTTTTTTTTTCCTATTTTTTGTATGTCTTTGTGAAGGAAGAATGAAAGGGGAATTGCTAAGAATGTTCTTTTCTGTTTGACCCATCAGATGCCCCGAAAGGGTATGCTAAATTTTTAAATTGGAGTTTTAAATCAAAATGTTGAAATAGAGAAAGAGAAGGTACTTATGTTAAGAGGATTTGGGGTAGAAAATTTAGAAATTTGCAAAGCTAGAAGAAGAGGTAATGTAATACATTACTGTCTTTCAAAAATTCTGTATCTGTTATTTTTTTCTTATTGGCCAAAGTGTAAAGATGTGTGATGTATTCATGTGGATGGAGTGGTATATTCAAGCTGGGGGAGGTGGGGGGTTAGAAATGTGATTGTCTTCAAAGCCTGTTAATAAATATGAGTGAATAATTACAAGGCAATTCTATATAATTTTGGTATATTGGTGTAAATTTGGTAGTTGTGAAAAGAGTAGTTATCCCATGCTTTTGTGATAATTTATTTCGGTGACAAAAATATTTCCAAAATGAATGTAAATTAAGTGAAGGAATTAATCAATGGTGTAGCTTGTGAAATATGAGTCCCTTCAAAGTTCACTTGGGTGTAAACCTCTTTTGGCCTTCTCAGGTGTGATGTGTTAAAATTAATGCTCAAATTCGTCTGTTAAAGAAATTCTGTGAAACAAAAAAGTTCTTTTCAGCCAGGCAAGAGGCCTGAGCTGCAAATAAATAAATACAGCTGGTCAGCTTTCTCATCCAATTTCTGAGTCACATTTGCTCTTGTGTTCAGTGATTCTAGGATAACATGTGCAATTTTTGTGTTTTGTTTAGTGACATCTCATACAATCCCATTGGCAGGTCATTTTTTTTTTTTAAACAAACTAGTCTATTTTTGTTTTGGGGATATTGCGGCAGCGTAATTTATTTATTTAAATTTAAATTTGTTTATCCATTATCATCACGAGCCTTACTAAGTTTTCTTTGGTGCATACATATATTTTGAGATATGATATTGCAATTTCATAATCATCAAGAATATTAATGATTTTAATGTTTAACCAAATGTACACAACAGTTATACATATCATTACCCTACTTTGCACAATATTTAATGCGATGTGTTTAATACTAATTCTTTGCATTTTCTGTTTTTCAGGGTGCTTTGCAAACATAAACCCTCGGAGGAGAACAAAAGTTCCAAAAAGAAGGTGCAGCAGCCTGCAATAGCACCTAGGGTGTTGCAACTTGAAGAAAAGATAAAAACATTGTTGAAACAATTTTTCAAATTTGGTCCAGTTTTAGAAATGAAATTGAAGCATTTTTTTTTCCTGTACATAATCGGAAATAAAGTGGGGCACATATCATTAAATGTAGTTTGCTGAATCTTTGAAATCTGACATACGTATTTGCATTTTGGTATAAGAATAATTATAGAACAAATATCATGACAGACGTTAATGTTAATACTGAAGGTTTAAAAGAGCACGAATGCTCCTCTAAAATCATCCATCTTTATGTTAATGGTCAAATCTCATTAATATTCTATGAAAACTGCAGTAATTAGCTTTGATCTTTTTTTTTTTTCTAACTACTAGTAATGCAAGGAAAATGCTAGCACTCCTATATGATACAGTAGCATTAACAGATGTAGTGTTGAAAATCACAATTACAAAATGTATCTACATTTATCTTTCCTGTTTATAAGCAATGGTAATTTCTAGTCTTAGTGTAAACACATGTAGGCATTTACAGAGCTTTCAGCTTGATACAAGCTGTTAATCATACCAGCTAGCTTTGAATAATCTGGTGGTTTTGGAGAAATTCAAATATACCTAAGAAATGTTAGCTGGCTAACAACATCTTTGAAAACAGCGAGCTGTGGGTAATTACAATTTGTAATTAATGTTTCATTTGTTTATTATTGTTGTGTCCTAGCATTTTGCTGTGCAGGAAAATAAAACTCTGGAACATTAAATTCCTACCAAAACACTTGAAGTTTTTTTTTTTTTTTTTTTTATGCTTACATAGTTGCCATGACCGATTTCTACTCCTATGAAATCTTTTCATTCCATTAAAATTACAAGTTGATTTATACAACAGCCATGTTTATAACTTGGAACATAGATTCAGAAGAAAACCCAAAAGCCATTCATTGAAGTGTTAAGAACAGGCAGTTTTTTTTGTTTTTTTTTAATTCTACAATATTCTTCCAAAATTCTGCTGAAACAATGACAAAAAATTTTATACACATAAGCTGGTGCTAAAAGATACTAAACATATGAGTGACGGCAACAAGAAAAAGTACAGATCTGCTATTGATCATACTGTCATTTCGTAAACAGAACACATTGACCATTAACATGTGGTATTTGTACTGTTTGTATAAGGTGGTTTCTAAAAATGAAAATCTGAAATATTCCTGCAAAAACTATTTGTAAACAACGGTTTTATAAAACAGATCTTCTAACAAAAAAAATATTGTGTGAAAAAACCTGCCAGTTCTTTTTAAATAAGAATTCCTGTAGGACGTTTTGTTGCCAGAAATGTAAATACTATTTACATAAACAGAACTGACTAAAATATTAATTACAAAGGAAAAATTTTGTGGTGAGTATAAAAAAAATATGTGTGGTAAGTATAAACCAAAACATTGTACAAAACAAAATTTGCCTGCTGAAAACAAATACTACTTACATAAACAGTTTATAGAAATAAAATATTATTGAGGTACTTTGCCTATTTAGTTTTCACACCTTATATTTCGCCTGGTTCTGTGTAAATGCATGTTCCATGCGAAATGTTTTTGGGTGTTTTCTTACATACAATATTATATGATACTCGTTTCGACCATAATGTGTGCAAAGAAATTATGTAAAAAACAATGTAATTAAAAGAAAACCTAAATATCACAAAAATGATATTTAGAAATTAAAATTTTGAATACATATAAATATTTTACATATTTTATTGGGAAACAGAATATTTAAAAAAAATTTGAAGACCAGACCTAATCTGTCAGAAAACATCATTATTTTGCAGAAAAGTGAAATAATATAAAAGTTTCGTAATTAAATTTATAATTCTATCAGAAAGAAATAATTTGTGGGAAAACGTTATTAAACATAACGTTTCTATGTAAAGAATTATGCCCAGGGAATAAATAATTGGATAAAATATAAAACATAATATTTGTAAATATACATAGTAACTGTCAGAAAACGCAAATATTTTGTGAGAAAACATTACGTTATAAAACAGTTTTTGTAAATAAACATAATAATTCTATCAAAACACCAAATGTTACAAAACAAATTTTGTGAAAAAACGTAATAATTCTGTCCGAAAACAGAAATATTTTGTGAAAATGCGGAATGGTATAAAACAGGTTTTGTAAAATAACGTAATTATTTTGTAAGAAAACACAAATATTTTGTGAAAATACTGAATAGCACAAAACGGTTTTTGTAAAAAAACGTAATAATTCTGTCAGAAAACGTAAATACTTTGTGAAAAGACAGAATGTTATAAAACTGTTTTTGTAAATAAACGTAATAATTCTGTCAGAAAACGGAAATATTTTGTGGAAAAACATAATATTATAAAACGGAAGTTTTGTAAAAAAACAGAATTTTTATTAACGGAACGGAATTATTTTGGCAACTGTGCTGCCATAAGATTTTACGTTAATTCACGGAAATTTTTTTTTTACAGTGAAGGGAAGATTCCTGAGGATTGGAACAATGCTACAATGATCCTGCTACATAAAAAAGGTGACATTGAGGATCTCAGGAACTACAGACCTATCAGCCTCCTATCAGTGGTTTATAAAATCTTCACTAAAGTTCTTTCACACCGCTTGAAGGTAACACTGGACATGGCTCAACCGAGAGAACAAGCTGGATTCAGGAGTGGCTACAGCACAATAGATCATATCCACGTACTGAGAGAACTAATTGAAAGAAGCGAGGGAATATGAACTTCCATTGTGCATGGCTTTTATCGATTATGAAAAAGCCTTTGATTCGGTGAAACCATCAGCAGTTACCACGGCTCTGAAATCCTGCGGTATTGAAGATGCATACATTAATATTATTAATAACATCTATGAAAATGCAAGTGCAAAGATTCGGCTGTTTGAAAATACAACACACATAAAAATTGGAAAGGGAGTGAGACAAGGGGACACCATATCTCCGAAGCTCTTTAATGCCACATTGGAAAATGTCTTTCAATCACTGAACTGGGAAAACAAAGGGATAAAGATTAATGGAGATTATCTAACCCACCTTCGTTTTGCTGATGACGTAGTCATTTTTGCAACTACCCCATCAGAGCTGCAGAGTATGATCCAGGAACTTGCTGACAAGAGTAAAGAAGTGGGATTAAAAATGAACTTTCAGAAGACAAAAGTGATGTTCAATGCTTTTACAAGAAATGAAGATTTATCGATTGATGGAGAAAAACTGGAGATAACAGATACGTATGTTTATCTTGGACAGCAGATATCAAGTGAGGGTCACATTGATGAAGAAATTAATCGGCGTACAAAACTTGCCTGGAGAGCTTTTGGAAGAAACAGCATAATTTTCAAGAGCAATATGCCATTATGTCTTAAAAGAAAAGTGTTTGATCAATGCATCCTTCCAGTGCTTACGTATGGTGCAGAGACGTGGACCTTAACTAAAAGAGACATACAAAGGCTGCAGACAACTCAAAGAAGCATGGAGAGGTGCATGCTTGGTATAACCAGGAGAGATAAGAAGAGGAACTCGTGGATCCGAAAAATGACAAGAGTGGAAGACATCATGATCAGAGTTAAATCCCTGAAATGGCAATGGGCTGGACATACTGCCAGAAGGACAGACCATAGATGGACAGCCGAAATTTTAGATTGGATTCCAAGGGACAGGAAAAGACCCAGAAAAAGACCACATGGGAGATGGGTGGATGAAATTCGTAAATATGCGGGAGTGACATGGAGGAGACTGGCACAAGACAGACCGTTGTGGAGGAAACTTGGGGAGACCTTCGTCCAGCAGTGGATTGATAATGGTTGACAATGATGATGATGATGATATATATAAGGGTGCTAAGAATCCCCGGAGGACCGGACTAGGCTGCCATTTGATGCTGACCTTGGCTACCTACAACGGACGCTCCCTATCTTCTGATTCAAGGCTTCTTGAATTGGAAGAGGAACTACAAAGGATCAAGTGGGACATCGTCGGGCTAAGTGAGGTAAGGAGAAAAGGAGAAGATCTCATTGAACTGAAAAGTGGACATCTCTTCTATTATCGTGGGACAGATACTGGCAGAACTAGTGGTGTTGGATTTATAATAAACAAGAAACTGAAGGATAAAGTGGTAGAAGTTGAAAGTTCCTCTGACAGAGCTGCACGACTCGTTATCCAACTATCGAGAAGATACCAAGCTCAGATTATTCAAACTTATGCACCCACCACAAGTCATCCTGAAGAAGAAATTGAAGAATTTTATGAGGAAATTCGTGATCTAAATAATAAAGGTAAGCAGCACTTGAAGATAATTATGGGAGATTTCAATGCAAAAATAGGGCACCGGCAACAGAATGAAACTTCAGTAGGTAAATTCGGTCACGGCAACAGAAACCAGCGTGGAAATACTCTCGTTGAGTTTGCAGAGGCAGAAGGATTTTTCATCTTGAATTCCTTTTTCAAGAAAAAGCCACACAGGAAATGGACATGGAGACATCCAATTGGGATGACAAGTGAAATTGATTTTATTATGTGTAACAAAAAATTCGTCATCGAAGACTGCAGTGTGCTAAACAAGTTCAACACAGGTAGTGACCATAGATTGGTGAGATGTAAGATGCACCTCAACACTAAACTGGAACGTGGCAAGCTCATAAGACAAACAAAATGTATTGACATAACCAACCTTAAAAAACACCATAATACTTTCAAGTTGGAACTGAAGAACAGATTCTCTGCTTTAGAAGGCCTAACATCGGAAGAAGTGGATATTTCGGAAGTTAACAGAAAAGTAACCAAAGCTCTTATGGAAACAGCAACAAAATTAGCTGGGTCTAAGAACAAGTTGCATGTAAACAAATTATCAGGAAAAACCAAAATGTTGATGCAAAAAAGAAGAGAGATGAGGACAACTAAAGAAGATGTGACTTCCAAAGTGGAATATATAGAGCTATGCAAGACAGCACGAAAAAGTATCACTGAAGACGTCAGGAAATTCAACTGTGAGCTAGTGAGGAAAGCAATTGAAAACAACCAAAGCCTAAAGATAGCAAAGGGACATCTCAGTAAAGGAAGAAAACAGATTATGGCTCTGAGAAAAGAAGATGGTTCTATAACAAGAAATAGAGGCGAAATTTTGACAAGAGTGAAAGATTTCTACTCCAAATTATATGAAAGGGATGATACATGTACTCCAGACATCATGAAAGGTACCAGAGTTCTTCCAGCCCTCCCAGCAGAAGTTGCTCATGCAATCAAGAACATGAAGCGGGGGAAAGCTCCAGGAGAAGATGGAATTACTATAGACATCATACAAGAAGCAAGTGGAGAAATTGAAACAGTACTCGCCCAAATTTTCACTCGATGCCTTAATGAAGGAAAGATCCCTGAGGATTGGAACAATGCTACAATGATCCTGCTACATAAAAAAGGTGACATTGAGGATCTCAGGAACTACAGACCTATCAGCCTCCTATCAGTGGTTTATAAAATCTTCACTAAAGTTCTTTCACACCGCTTGAAGGTAACACTGGACATGGCTCAACCGAGAGAACAAGCTGGATTCAGGAGTGGCTACAGCACAATAGATCATATCCATGTACTGAGAGAACTAATTGAAAGAGCGAGGGAATATGAACTTCCATTGTGCATGGCTTTTATCGATTATGAAAAAGCCTTTGATTCGGTGAAACCATCAGCAGTTACCACGGCTCTGAAATCCTGCGGTATTGAAGATGCATACATTAATATTATTAATAACATCTATGAAAATGCAAGTGCAAAGATTCGGCTGTTTGAAAATACAACACACATAAAAATTGGAAAGGGAGTGAGACAAGGTGACACCATATCTCCGAAGCTCTTTAATGCCACATTGGAAAATGTCTTTCAATCACTGAACTGGGAAAACAAAGGGATAAAGATTAATGGAGATTATCTAACCCACCTTCGTTTTGCTGATGACGTAGTCATTTTTGCAACTACCCCATCAGAGCTGCAGAGTATGATCCAGGAACTTGCTGACAAGAGTAAAGAAGTGGGATTAAAAATGAACTTTCAGAAGACAAAAGTGATGTTCAATGCTTTTACAAGAAATGAAGATTTATCGATTGATGGAGAAAAACTGGAGATAACAGATACGTATGTTTATCTTGGACAGCAGATATCAAGTGAGGGTCACATTGATGAAGAAATTAATCGGCGTACAAAACTTGCCTGGAGAGCTTTTGGAAGAAACAGCATAATTTTCAAGAGCAATATGCCATTATGTCTTAAAAGAAAAGTGTTTGATCAATGCATCCTTCCAGTGCTTACGTATGGTGCAGAGACGTGGACCTTAACTAAAAGAGACATACAAAGGCTGCAGACAACTCAAAGAAGCATGGAGAGGTGCATGCTTGGTATAACCAGGAGAGATAAGAAGAGGAACTCGTGGATCCGAAAAATGACGAGAGTGGAAGACATCATGATCAGAGTTAAATCCCTGAAATGGCAATGGGCTGGACATACTGCCAGAAGGACAGACCATAGATGGACAGCCGAAATTTTAGATTGGATTCCAAGGGACAGGAAAAGACCCAGAAAAAGACCACATGGGAGATGGGTGGATGAAATTCGTAAATATGCAGGAGTGACATGGAGGAGACTGGCACAAGACAGACCGTTGTGGAGGAAACTTGGGGAGACCTTCGTCCAGCAGTGGATTGATAATGGTTGACAATGATGATGATGATGATATATATATATATATAGATTGGATTCCAAGGGACAGGAAAAGACCCAGAAGAAGACCACATGGGAGATGGGTGGATGAAATTCGAAAGTGTGCAGGGGTGACATGGAGGAGACTGGCACAAGACAGACCGTTGTGGAGGAAACTTGGGGAGACCTTCGTCCAGCAGTGGATTGATAATGGTTGACAATGATGATGATGATGATGATGATATATATATATATATATATATATATATATATATATATATATATATATATATATATATATGTATGTATGTATGTGTGTGTGTGTGTGTGTGTGTGTGTGTTTTCGTTTGGAACTGGGCACGAAGATCAAATATAAATAAAGGGAAACCATGCTACGTTGTACAGATTCACATGAATACGTATTTGAAGAAATTAATTTGTCAAACGAACCCAAATATTTCATTTCTGGAGTAAAAATAATCAGAATAGCATTGAACTTCACGGTATTGAATTTTAATGTCTCAATGACGTGAGGTCACGGTATTTGTTTTAACTTTAATATGAATTTCTAATTTTATGTTTGTTTACTTTTATTGGAATTGGCATTACCTTCGCATCTCTCATGTTGATGTTCATTCCTTACTACGCGTTAAAATGCGCACAACTCGTGACTTTGAACTGAAATAGGAAATCGTCTTAACAAGAAATTTTCGCTTTTCGAAGGCTAGCTGATCTCCTATATCTTTTCTGATAAACAGTGAATTGATTTTTTGTTTAAAATTGCTGCCTTTAATGCATCTCATTGAACATTTTTCCTCCTGAATTAATTAAGAATTTGTCTAACAAAGTTAAAAATATGCTTTCAAGAGGCACAGAACATGGAGGCTTTGTTTGTTGAAGTTCAATCGCGTTATCAGATGGTATTTTCTGTAATGCTTATCTGTGAGCGCACTCGCGATAGCATAAAAAGCTAATGGGAGTTTTGTGTACGGTTTTCCTTCAACGAACAGGAAAGTAATAAATACAAACGATAACAAAGCTCATTATCGAACCCCCATGGAAACTATCTGCATTATTTATGACTTCACTTTTATATATTAGCAAAACAGTAACTCTAATCGTTTGCTTTTCTGTATTTTCAAATTGTTAAGCAAGCCGTATTAGGAATTAATTCCAAGTATCGATACTAACTTTCATATTTAATTCATCTAAATTTATGTAACTTCTTTCGACTTAACCAGTAAGATTTTGCAGTAACGCAATTACTAAAAATATGAAGTTAATGTTTGAAATTATGACAACGTGTATTTTCTGTAACTTATATCAGTGGATTTGACAAAATGACTCGGCTGCATTATACGTATTCTACCGAAGATTTTACAGTTCAATTTTTTCATTCGATTTGCTTGGCAATTCCGCTTAAGGTAATTATTGTACTAATTGTTTTAGAGTTACATGTTTAAGCATTCCGGTGATTGCGTCTATTAACTCATCTGATATCTTTAGAGTCACTTAGATCCCTGCCAATCTCATATTACACTGGTGGAAATGAAAAGTGATACACCAGAAAGTATTGGTGGAGTTGCATGAAACTTGGAATAAAGTATTTCCCGTAGGACGGGTATTGAATGATTAAAAAGTGGAAGCAGTAGATGATGTGATAAGTAAATTACGTGCCGATTTGTTATGCAAAATTGCTATGTTTCGTTCATAAGTCGTTAACTGTGTGATGTCACAAGGTCGATTTTTGTCCGCAGGTTGCCGGTAACCGGCTATGCCACGTCGTAGAGTGGTAACTCCATACACTAACACGTCGTATTTGGAGCGAGGCCGCATCATTGGCATGTCTGAAATGGGGTCTGCGTTACATGAAATCGGCCGACGGACTTCCCGTACTGCCATGGCAGTACGGGAAGGCGTGAGTACCCGCAGATCTGGCACAGGTCCACGAAGGAGAACACCACGTGACGGACGACCGTCATATTGCCCGGCTGGCAGTTGCGGACAGACGGACGACCGTCATATTGCCCGGCTGGCAGTTGCGGACAGACGGACGACCGTCATATTGCCCGGCTGGCAGTTGCGGACAGACGGACGACCGCAGCACAGATCCGAGCATTGGTGACAGCCAGTGGGACCCCACGGACAATTGTCAACCGATTGCTTGATGATGGGTTGCATTCTCGTACCGCCATGCAGTGTATTCCGTTAACCGATTCCACTGCCAACAACGGCTCACCAGGTATAATGCTAGACACAACTGGTCAAGTGAATGGCGTACAGTTGTGTTGAGCGACGAGTCCCGATTCTGTCGGGCCAAAGAGTTAATCGACAACATATCCGGCAGCGTTGTGAAGAAAAGGCCAACCCTGCTGTGATTTCAGAGCGCAACAGAGGTCCAACCCCTAGTGTCATGGCTGGAGGGCGGGGGGCATCAGTTATGACGGCAGGACTCTGTTGGTGGTTGTTGCAGGCACCATGACTGCCCACCAATATGTGGACTGGATGATACAATCTGTTGTCATAACCATCATGGCCACCATCCTAAATGGTCTCTTCCAACACGATAATGCCCGTCCACACACTGCGACCATCACAAGACAAGCCTTGCAAGGTGTCACGAGCATGGATAGGCCTCCGCGCTCCCCAGATTTTCCCCATAGATCATGTCTGGGATGACGTGGGTAGACGCATTACGACACGACCCAGAGCGAACTGTGCAAGAGTTGGCTGAACACGTTATGCAAACTTGGACAGACATACCCGAAGACGACATCTGCAGATTTATTGATTCCATGCCGGCAAGGATCCAAGAGTGTCGAGCTGCTCATGGTGGGCACACTTCGTACTGAAACATGAGCCGAACAGCAATAAACTTGAGCTGATTCACATCATTTTGGTTTCATTTATTGTGGTTAGGAGTCTGTACCTATCTACCAAGTTTCATGCAATTCCACCAATTCCTTCCGGGTGTATCACTTTCCATTTCCACCAGTGTATTTGCTACCAGTAACGCTCCAGTGATCCTTGCTTTCTGTATCATGCTGTGTAGTTTTTGGTCTGTTTTCTAGACTCTAAAGCGCATATAGTTTCTTTCCTCTCCGTCCTGAATGTGTATTCCGTTTCTAGCCTCTCCACTTTTTACTCGTGCAACCTTCTTCTCTCTCCACTCTTGATCGCATGTCCTGCTTCTTTAATCTTCACTTTTAACCATGTAAATTTTCTTTCCTTCCACTCCGCTCTTGATCGTGTATTCCCTTTTTTTTCGTTTCCACTCCTGATCCTGTTACTGTAGGCTCTACTTATGATCGTGCATCCTATTCCTTTCTTCTCCACTTTATTAGAAACGGGACTTCAGTCTTCACTCTTCAACATATAATTCGTTTCTTCAATCTGCCCTCTTGATCATGTATCCCGTTTCTCCCCCCTTAATCACGTATCCTGTTTTTAGCCTCTCTAATCCCAAATGGGTATCTCGTTTCTTTCGAATTGTATTTCGTTTCTTTCCCCTCTACTCTTCACTGTGTATCCTGATTTTTCTTTCTCCAATCTTATGATCGTTCATTCAGTTTTTGCCTCTATTCTGGAACGTGCGTGCCGTCTCGTGTCTTTCTACCCTGCTCTTGAAAGTGGAATTCCGGGCGCGCTGTCTAACTTTACACATATACACACGCATTTTGTTTGTTGGATTGTTTGTTTTCCGTTTAACCACTTTTGACCTATCTGTGTGTTTGTTTTGTTTTCCATTTGACCATGAATGTGAAAGTTAACTGACGTACCATTCGAGAACGTACGTCAGTTAAACTTTCACCTTCATTTTAGAGCACTCTTTTTTCTACATCCATGACAAACTGCGTCTAATTAAATTAATCCAGTTACCGTCGCAGAAGCCACGGTAACCGGATTAACTAGACACTTTACAGGAAAACGCTGTCTCAGCTGCCCGAAGAAACAATTTCCCAACAAGGTGGGGCTCCCTAGCACTTTGCCAATGATATCCGCATATTCACCAGATCTAAGTCCACCTGATTTTTTCCTGCAGGGATTTTTTAAGGACCAGATGTACGCTACACCGGTGCGTAATCTGGAAGATCTACGCTTCAAAATGTGTGCTGCAATCAACAACGTAACACCGCAAATGCTTGTCAACACGTGGGCTGAGGTAGAAAACAGTTGGACGCTTGCCAGTCCACCAGTGGAGCTCATGTAGAAGTTTATGACACATGTAAAAAAATTATCAGTTTGTATGTCTGGAAAAATACGTATCGCTAATAAATTGTGGTAAGTTTAGAATTTATGATACTTCCTTTTATTATACGTCTAAGAAGAGCATCCTGTATTTAGGGATACAGAAAACGCTCCATCTTATTTAGAGCTCTTGATGCCAGGTAACAGAGAAAATCGTTAACACAGTAATACAGATATCATTACAAGGAGACGTGACAGTGAACCCAAAAGCTGAAATCCTGCTGAAGTTTCGAATCGGCAGTACCGATGTCTGTGTTGCGGTAGAAGCCTACTAGAGCTGAGACGGGCCGAGCCAGAAAGCCCGAAGCAGAGCCCGGGCCCGAATCGGGCTCGGGCTGTAGAATATTTACTGTGGTTCGGTCTCGGGCTCTTTGAGAGAAGGAGTGCGCGAGAATTTTTTTTATATATAAATGTGATTTTATATGATTTAGCACATGAGGCACTTTATAATCGGTAAATGGAATTCTTCGGCAACTGGTTCTGGCTAAGAAGCGGGCATTCGAGATGGCTGTTTATTCAGGGCTTGAGTGTAAAAATGCCATAGGCCGCACATTAACGTGTTTCTGCAGAGAAGAAAAAGCTTTTTCAAGAACTATAGATATTGGACAGTTGATAGCATGCCGACGATAATTTACCCCTTATCTCCACGCAATAGCTCCCTGCTGATTCTATTTAGCAACGTACATATTGTGGCGCATGATGGCGCGACAATATTAGCATTATTGAGTAACATACAATTGCGGCACCTCCCGGTCATTCTGGATGCCCGGCCGCCCGAAGCACTTCTGGTGGAAACGAACGGTCAAAGAAAATCGTCCAGTTACATTGTAAAAATAGATAGAGATCCCTTCCAACCATTGCCTATTTGAGAAATACTGTACGTTGGTTAATTGCAGGAGGAGAAGAGAGTGGAAGTGTGAAAAAGGAGATGTTTTTTGTTATTAATGGTTGAGCAGGTTAGCCAGTTTTCCGGCTCGTTCGGGCCCTCGCTCTATCTTGCAATATAAAATTCGGGCTCGGATGGGCTCCGAAAATTGAGCCCGAACTCAGCTCTAAAGCCTACCTATGCACCCGTCTGTTTACTCCGTTTACAAGCTGTGGGAGATTGCCACTGTGTAACGAACTACTTATACTCGCATATAAGTGGCAACATTGTCTGTGAAGCTTTTCTTAGAAGTTACTGTTATCCCTATGGCGCAGTCACTTATGTTTAACTCAGTCGTCTGTGCTCGGTGTCGAGTGCTAAAACTCCTCAACGTTGATGCGCCAAAGGAGCACTTAAGCAACTCTTTCTCTGCGTAGATGCACTATTCGGCAGAGATGTGGATCAAAAACACTCGATGTGATCGAAAGGTGATTTTTAATAAGGTTTTGCGTCGGATGTGAGAAAATGGACTGATGCTAGGTATTCTAGCCCCTACAGTTCGTTAATTGGGAATTAAACCCATATAGTCGTGCATTCTGCCTTTACATCCCACTAATCGAACAGACGAAAACACTCATATGGAATACAGTCACTGACGCTGATGGCTACACATTCGGTTAACCAGGGAGCATCTCAATTAAGCAAATCAGCCACTGCCATACTGCCTTCGAAAAATAATAAATCATAGAAAATCGGAAATTCTGGATAATTGATATAGCAATTCATGGAGATGCCAGAGTCGATTAAAAAGAACTGGAAAAAATGACTAAACATATAGAAACCTGTCCATACAAGTTACCCGATCATGGACTAAACACACAACGGTAGTCCCCATTGTCGTCGGGGCACTTGGAACAATGTCAAAAATTTTTGTGAATCATTTCAAGAAATTGCAGCTGTCTGATATACGACCTACAGAACTGCACAAGACAGCTTTACTTGGGTCATCATATATTTTATGCCGATTCTTGACTGATACCTCGTACTTAGATCTCCGGTGGAAACTCGTAGTCAATGATAATATTTGTATGTCATAGGCTGTATTTCGTATATTTCGAATAAAGAAGAAAATAATAATAACAGTAATCAGAACTACACAAAGAATGAAATGCGGGATTGCACTATTGTACAACACAAATTTGGAAGATGTGAATCCGTCTATTAGTGTAAATAAGACATGGATGTTAAGTCAAATTAATCGGAAACTTGAAACTTGGTGGTTCTGGGTGGTGTAGTGGTTAGCATACTCGAGCGCTATCCGGGAGACGCGGGTTCAAGCTCAGTTCCAGGACGACGAAATTTTCAAGTTTTAGGATATTATCTGACTTAACAATCCATGTTATATTTATACCAATAAATGGATTCACATCTTCAAGAATTATAACAACTATGCGGATGCAAAACTCGTAGAATAGGTTGCTATTCAGTGATAAGCACCTTTTAGCAAAGTAATGTATTCATGCAGTAATATAATTAGCAGCTAACCAGTAGCAACAGACTTCAAAAACCAAATAACCTTGGCGTTCGAGAGTTTCTGTTACTCTCCGTCTTCCTTTCAAATACCACACGAAGGGGGAACTTGAAAAGGAATGAGTAATTAATTAAGGAGGTAAATGAACTGACTGAACTTTTCAAGCTTCAAAAGAACTTCAGGAGGATGCGTAACTGTCAGCAGCAGTCAGAAGTTTCTTATCATTCGCCCATAGCAAATGAAGGGAAAAAAAATATTCTGCCAAAGTAACAGGAAATCATTTAAAACCCAAAACAAACGACACACAGATACACATTAGGGGAACACTCAGTACAAAGAAATTGGGAATCTTGGTCATGCCACGCAGTAAAGACCTATGCCACGCAGTAAAGAACCTACAGTTCGTTAATTGGGAATTAAACCCATATAGTGGTGCATTCTGCCTCTACATCCCACTAATCGAACAGACGAAAACACTCAAATAGCATATGTCCACAGCCGCGGATGCTCTGGCTACACATTCGGTTAACCAGGAAGCATCTCAAGCAAGCAAATCAGCCACTGCCATATACTATACTGCCTTCGAATAATAACAACAATAACAACTATATGGATGCATTTGGAAAACTCGTAGAATGGGCTGCTATTCAGTGATAAGCGCCTGTTAGCAAAATATCTAATGTATCCATGCAGTAATAAGATTAGCAGCTAAACAACAGCAACAGACTTCAAAAACTAAATAGCCTTGGCGTTTGAGCGTTTCCGGTACTCTCCGTCTTCCTTTCAAATAGGCTACCACACGAAGGGGAACTTGAAAAGGGATGAGTAATTAATTATGGAGGTAAATGAACTGAACTTTTCAAGCTTCAAAGAACCTCAAGAGGATGCGTAACTGTTAGCAGCAATCAGAAGGTTCTTATCATTTACCCATAGGAAATGAACGGAAAAAAAACTTCTGCCTAAGTAACAGTAAATCATTTGAAACTCAAAACAAACGACACACAGATACGACACCTTAAGGGAACATTAGTACAAAGAAAACTGGGAAATCTTGATCACGATATACGTCTATACCATGCAGTAAAAACTGTTTTTAATCCGTAACCTTCACAAAGAAAATATTTTGCGATGACTGCAAGCATACAACTGCAGCAGAACCTAGTTTATGTAGAAATCATGTCTCAAAAATTCTGAATTGCCCTTTATATCAAACTATTCCGGCTTCGTTTATACGTATTTTTTCAATTATATGTTAATTTTACTTGGTTCCTTGAAAAACGTATAAACGAGGTTCCATTGTAATGTAGTTTAGTAAAAAATAAATAAAACCTACGTCAGAAAACGTAGAAAAATAAATGATAAACTTGGTCATACCTACCTACATCTATCTATCAGATCCAAATGAATTTTCCCGACATGACTTCTAGGAGCACAATTGTTGCTTCCCAGAAGAAATCACCACAAGCCTGTCACTTTTCTGGCATATGCAAGACAGCGTATAATGCGATTAGACTATTTGGAGGGGCAAGAAATATTTCACCCAACACTTATTCACGGTTTACCCACGCTGCGGAAAAGGTGAATAAATAAAATGCTAGTGTCTATTCTGCAAATTCTGCTACGGTAAAGAACTTAAAAAATCAGGTACCTAAAATCGGAGAGTGAATCTATCTGAGATACCCCATCCTAGCTGAACCAGAAATATAAAGGGGATTTCTAATTTCAAATGCTCATGAATGAATGGTTACTTACGAAAATCAACTTCAAGGAAACCTAAAACTTCCCGGGAAGAGAATAAGTTTTCAAAAGTCTTTCTATTACTAACTATACTCATAAAGACGTTAGTATATAAATCCTCAACTAGTTTTTAAACTCCATTGTTGTACTATTCGTCATATGTGTAGTTTTACCAGCACTTCTTGTTAATTTCCCACACTTACCTTTACGGAGCATTCAAAGTAGACATTAGCATGCATATTTTGAAATATACTAGATCCATTAATGTCTATACTAGTAGATGCAAACGGATCAAATCAGATATTTTTTTATCGTTCAAGCGACATCATGGAAACAATTCCCACAACGGTAAATTAAAAAGCCAGTCTTTTTTTTTCTTCTTCTTCTTCTTCTTCTTCTTCTTCTTAAATCTAACGTATTGCTTCGCTATGAATTTAGAAAATATATGCATGAATCGTGAATCTTTACTGTATCTTTAGTAAAAAAAAAAATCCTGCGAACGGAAACATGTTTAGTTTTTATGGCATTACAATCACTCAGCTTCTGCTGTTAGTGTTCACGAGAGATGAACGACGAAGTGTTGAGTAATTTCAGTGATCCGGAAATGCCACATCAAGTTACATTTCTTGCTCACTACCCCACGTAAGTAGAAACAGTACGTGGGGAGAAGAAATCATTTCTAAAGCTTGAGCATGAAAAGCACAGACGCCAAAATTTATATGCACTAACAAAAAAAAAAAAAATTCAAGATTAGCATTTTATCTATACACTGAAAAATGTTCACAACAATCCTACTAGGATACGTCAAAAACCATTCCAGTGATACTTGGCCTTGACCATCTATCTAGATGCTTTTCACCACTATTGATGTTAAAATATGGCCGTCTGAACTGATACTTATTTTATGCTGTTTAATCCATCTTTTTGAACAGGCGTTTTTCCGGACGGTATACGTTTACTTAAAAGTTCACTCTATTCCAAAAGAACGTCACCCATTCTGTCCCTTAAAAAGTAACCCTACTGTCTATTTTCTCCAATGCTAATGGAGGAGAGTGAACAGCTTCTGTCTGGCGTTTGGAATTTTCAAACGGATCAATCAGTGATATTCCAGCCTGTAGTAAGCGTGTTCCGAACAGCACTACGGAAAGATCTCGGGAAAGTTGTGGAATTTGATATTACAAAGACTTCTGATAGAGTCCGATATCGAAATCTAAACAAACTTTGACCGTGCGTGTGTGTATTGGGGGGGGGGGGGGGGGGCTTAAGGACGAACATGGGCCTTTTAATATGCAATCAGAAACCTGTGCTACCTGATGACATTACTTTATTGTCCTAACTCCGACTTTTTCCGAATCACGAATTTTTCTGAATTCCAGAAAGTTCAGCTTTATGTTTTCATTCATTTTAAATTCCACAACTAACTAACTGCGATGAGACGTTGTTAGAAATGATCACAATCCCACTCCAGCTATCAGTAAAACTACTAACATGGATCAGAGCACGTAACAATTTTGAGAAAGCAGGAATATTTGACTTAGCCTTTCCTGAATTCTTGATTCATGGATCCGTGTGAGCGTCCCGCACTCATCGTCTGCTGGGTGGGTAGTATTCGTTTGCCGACATCCATATTGTCATCGGAGGGGAGGGGAGGCTCGCCCTTTTAGCCTAACTTCAAGTCCTTAAAAACTTCTAATCCTCGCCCCATTGCTGGTCCGGAAGCTTTACACCTTTTCTCTACCATGATCTGCTAACTTATATTCATCTCTCCCTCTAGATTTTTTTTTTTTTTTCAAACTTCTGGTCACGTGGGAGGGACGCTAAAATTATTTTAGCCTATGAGACTGACTATGGGCTCGTTGGCTTTCATTTCCGTTTCTCCCATTGGTCTAACCTTTAATTAAATTAAGCTACGGTTAACCACGAAAAAGTTCACTCGTATGCCCTTGACGCTTAATGCCGCAACTTTTCGGACGAAAGCGTCTTAGAAATGCCGCTTTACCGTCAAACGAGATAATCATTTTCAGAACAAAGACATGTAAAAAGGGATTAACACTGTTTACTCGTGGAGCGGAGCCACCCTATCTGCGAACCGTGTGGTTGGTGCAAGAAGTAACGTGCCCTTTTTAAATAATTAATTCGTTGTACCTCATTTGCTTGAGTATCACTGAGAGGCATCATTTTATCAGAAAAACCGTCTTGTGTGATCAGCCACGTTTTTGGTAACAAAGGATTTTCCTGTTCTTTCTTAACTAAAAATTCCACTCCAGGTTGTGCAAATTCATATTAACAATTCTGCAAACAATATAAGACAAACACACCACCAATGCCTCATGTGTACTTGAACCCAAGCCCAGCTAGGACGAATATTCAGAAACTTGCCCTCTGAACATTCGGAGGGGGGGGGGCACACGGTTTTCAGCCAAAATTGTGTAAACGGTTCCGTAGCTTCCTTTCTGGCCTCAGCATACACTAAAGGGAGTTGTTTCGCACAGGAGTTTGAATAAAAAGACAATGTGTTGGGTAACTGATTCAAGCGCAAATGACACAACCCTGGAAAAAATTGTCTCACTTGAAGGTATACGCGCAGTGATGAAGCTTCTCTAGACAAGAAAAACGCCAGCAACGGGGATCCATTGCCAGCTGTAAGAAAGCGGACCTTACACTGTCAATAATAGTATAATACTATCATTACTTTCAAATAATGACAGCATTATTGACGACCACGTAAGGTCGCTAGAGATAGAATGACGGCAAGTAATGATGCGCTAATCCGGATATTCTGATATCGGAACCGTCAGTATTGGCAGTTGGAGAGGATACTGTCATTAATACTGATCGTGTGAGGGCGCGCGCGTCATTACTCCATCATTACTCAGTTCAATTGCGGAGCCGTGATGGAAGGGCTATGTCACCATTGGCAGTGAGCAGCCCGGGTGACAAGTCCACGCAAGCGAGGCCATTGAAAAGGAAAATGATTCAAGAAAAGATGTTCTTTGGAACCTCGTTGAAACTTAGAAGCTCTTCCACAACTGTGGAATTCTTCACACCCATCGTACATGAACAAAACATAAAAATATGCAGTTATCTATCTAGATAAGCTGGTAAGCATTAATGGTAAAATGAAACCAGGGGTCAATCTCACTGAGGTGAAGAGAGAAATAAATACCATCAGATCAAACTCGCATAATAGTGTCTTTTCTGCGTAACAACGGTTCAATCATTTGCAGCAATTTATTAAATGACTCTTCATTCATGCGAAAACAGTTCTTGTAATCATCCGCTTCCATCCCCATATTTCCTTCAATAAGGCGACATGTGAATAATTATCACGTTGTTTTTAGCCATTCCTTCATCCCACATCGGGGCTTAACATGACATTCATTCTCTCAAGCTAAAATAATAGCTAAACACGCACTTCTTTGCACATCCATTCTCGAATGCAGACAAAATCGGTGTACTCTCCGTAACTACACGACTGGTACTGAAGCAAAGTAATGACGCTTAATAATGTATGTGCAAGGTGTGAGAGTAATGATGGAGTAATGACGGCGCCGCCGTAATGAAGTGCAGAAATGACAGTATTACTGAACGTGTCAGAATGTAATCCAAAATTCGCAAAGGCGTGCAATGTTTTAACGGATGTTATGTTATATGGATATACACTATCTACCAACAAGTAATTGGACACCTGTGATAGCAAAGGAAAACGAAGTTTATTCACCTTCAATAGTTGGTGGAGCCTCCACGAGCGGCGATTACAGCTGCGACCCTCCGGGGCATACTCTCAACCAGGTGTTGTACGACGGCTAGCGGTATTTTCTCCCAGTCGGCTTGGAGAAGACAGGTCAGTTCCTTCACCGATTTAGGACGGTGGTGGCACCCCTTAAATCGACGCTCCAACTCGTCACAGAGGTGCTCGATAGGGTTAAGGCCCGGGCTCTGCGCAGGACAGTCCATTCGATTAACCCCATTGTCACCATACCAAGCCATGGTGAATCTCGCAACATGACAGGTGGCATCGTCATCCTGAAAGTAACTTGGGTCCACCCCGTAAAACTGCCACAATGTAGGAAGCGCATGGTCATCCAAAATGGTGCAGTAGGTCTCGGCGTTGAGTCTACCAGGAATTGCAACCAAGGGTCCTGTGCCATACCAGGAGAAACACCCCCATAGCATAATTCCACCGCCGCTGAACTTCGCAGTTGGCACAATACATTCCGGCAGGAGGCGTTCTCCAGGCAGACGCCAAACCCAGACCCTGCCATCCGAACGGTAGAGGGTGAACCTTGATTCGTCGCTCCAGAGAACCTGATTCCACTGTTCAACGGCCCACTGTCGACGCTCTTTGCACCACGTTAGCCGAGCAGCGCTATTGGACTTGGTGATCTAAGGCTTGTGGGCGGCAGCACGTCCATGATAACCGAGCAGATCGGCTTCCTTACGGATGGTATTCATCGAAAGAACACTCCCGGATGTCTGTTGAAACTCCTCGCGGATGTGGCCCATCGATTTGGTGAGGTTCTTCCGAATTTCTCTGGCCAGCACCCGTCAGTCTCTAACTCCCAGTTCTGTGGGTCTGCCGAGTCGGGGCACATTCCGACAGTCACCTCTCATCTTCCACTAGCCAATCACGTAGGCCACTGTTGATTTTGGGTACTTCAACTCGCTGGATATATCACGTATGGATCGGCCATTTCTGTGATTCCCGACGATTCCACCTTTCTCGAAATCGGAGAGCTCCGAACTGAGAGGCATCTTGCATACGACTGGTTGCGTTGTTTCCCACACGATATTTAACGGAGGCGGCTGTGACGTGTATCAGGACCGCGGATATCGTCGATTGCAGGGGTGTCCAATTACTTGTTGGTAGATAGTGTATTTGAATGTTACTTAATATTTATGAAACTCTAACTTGAGTTACCCAACTTAGAAAAGAAGAGACCATTTTCACTTCAGAAAAGCACTTAACAGCGAACTTTCTTATCAGAAAAAAACAGAACCCTATACGGCAAATATACACGCGTCATTAGAGAAAAATGACGCTTCAACACAGCCCCTAACCCTCACGGAGAAAAGGGATGGGATTTCGTCCTACATACAGTACCAATAAGCTATCACCAACGCCCTACTCAATAAGGCATTTATCTGTTGACGACCACTTAAGACTAATGGCACGTGAGAGAAAACTTTCTTCCGCTTTCAATTACGTTTGACAAAAAGTGAAATGTACTTCATAGACAGTATTGTTTCACAACCCCTCAATATAAAATTTACTTTTGACAGCTTTTATTTAAGGCCATAGATAAGTACGGCATAAGACATCACCCGCACGACACTTCAAGTACCTGATTTCTTACGGTAACACAAAATACAACAGAAGTTGCACAAACTGAGGGGGATATCCGTTGCCTCATTAACCTTAATATCATGTGATATGCTATCCACGATATCGCTGTAGAACCTCAAAATCAAGTCCGCCAAAAGATGATTGAAACTTTATACACTACGTAGACAAAAGTGATTGGACACCCCCACGCAGGCGTAATGGTGTGCTCCCGCAGCAGCCACGTGGCAGATAAGGTATAAAAACGGCAACGGGAGAACGCTCAGATCAGTCGGGGCACGGGCGGCCTAGTGGTCAACGTTCGTGACTGCCATGGAGATAACCTCAGGTTCGATCCTGGGCAGGTACGGACGTTCGAACTACTAAATACGAAACGAAAGATTCGAGGCGTGTAAGATAGATAAAATGAAGGATTTAAAAATCATTTTAAATTATACAAGCTTACTGCTTTATCAACTGTATAATTTAGTAAGTGTTTGCCTGTGTATGACATCACTCCAAAGATTTGCTATGACACTATGGCGGCAGAGCCAGTGGTGTCTCCACACAATATTAGCTCGTTGGTGCATAGTGCCCACTGTGAAAGGGCCGCGGGTGGCCTAGTGGGCAACGTTCGTGACTGCCGCGGGAGGGACCTCAGGTTCTATCCCAGGCAGGTACGAACGCTCGATCCACTAAATATCCGCCGTGCGTCGGATGGGCACGTTAAGCCGTCGGACCCCAGGTACTGGCCTCCCGGTAATAAATAAGGGCGTCTCCTCCCCCTTTCTACTTCGCTTCCGTATCACTTTCCTAGCAGCACTCTAGCCCAAATCTACTAGCTTCCTATATGGGTGTTTAAGACCTGGGGTCAGACACTCCCTTCCTAAAATCCTCTACATATGATCATGATGACTGTGAAGCACGGAGGCGGTGGAGTTACGGCATGGTGCTGGTGCGGTGTAGGTCCACTGGTTGTTATTCATGGCAACATGAACTCTGTGCTGTACAGAGATATCCTGGATAATTCAATGCTCCCAACGTTGTGGCAGTTTTACGGACACGACGATTGTTTCTTCCAGGACGACAATGCCACCTGTCATGTTTCCAGGGCTACAATGGAGCAGTATAAGGAAAATCAGGTGTCGCGGATGGACTGGCCTGCTCAGAGCCCGGACCTCCATCCCATTGAACACCTATGGGATGAACTTGAACGATGGGCGAGGTCTAGACCAACAGGACCTTCCTCACTGACAGAGTTGGTCGATATACTCAAGGCGGAATCGAGGAACATCCCGGCTTTCCGCACTCCATGGACTTGTGGACAGCTTACTCTCTTGCACCACAGTATTTGTCATTTTCTTGTAAGACTTCCGTCCATAGCGAGTAGAGTTTAGGTCCCAGCCACCTACAGCGAGATCGCCTTTTAGGCAGGACACAGAAACGGAAGGAATGAGAGCAAGTCTAGCGACTTTGACAGAACAGTTTGTAGTGAGATTAGAGTACAGTAGATAGCGCCACCGTACAAGTACGATGTTGCACATAGAGGGGTGAGATAATTTCAGTAGGGGGGCATAGGAAAGGATACCCATTTAACCAGTGGGGGCCGTCACTTAACGTGCTCGTCCGATGCACGGCGGATATTCAGCGATTGTTAGTATATCACACCATCTCTGAAAGATCAGCCCAGGTTCGAACCTGAGGACCTTGCATTGATAGTCTGACTCCTAACCACTACGCCATCCGCGGCTCTGTGGACAGCTGACTTCGATGGATGGCTGCTGTAATCTCTGCAAATGGAGCAACTACCCGCTACTGATGTAAGTACAATACTATTTTCCTATTTACTTTCAGTGTCCAATCACTTTTGTCCACATAGCGTAGTCAATCAAATGAAGTATTCCAGCGAATCACTCATATTACCGGAAGTTTTCCCCCATTAATATGCAAAAGGAATAACGGGAAGTCTTCCTGAAATTCAAGATGTTCTGCTAACACCTCTTAATCAATGGAAAAGGTTGAATCAGGAACACGCTTCCGTTAATTCACGAAAGGAATCACCAAAAATTCCTCGTGAATTCCACAACATTTTTAGTATTTTATCACATAAAACACATTTTGCGCAGCTCCTCAGAGGGCACTGAGATAAAGGGCGGCGATTCATATCGTGGGAGTATACATGGAAGGAATTTCCCGCCCGATCTTGTTTTTTTTTTTTTTTTTTCCTGTTGAGTTTTTCAAAATACATATTTCACACGAGCTTATCCAAAGGCATAATGAATTATTCTATGCAAACTTTACAGTCGCAGTTTACAAAGTGCGTGCTAATCAACCATCCTACGGAAGAAATAAAACTACGATGCATGTATTCACGGACGAGCTTGCCAGGAAACTACCTGCCGTATATTCACATAATTGCTCACAGGAAACACTGCGGTCCCGGTAACCATCCAACCATAGAATCGAAGCTACGACCGAAACGTTAGGAAGGGCTTCAACTTGAGCAAGCACAGCGAGCACATCTCTACCAACTGCGCTACTGAAGTGGTAATTTTTAATGCACATAACTATTTAATGAACTGCAAACCGCACGCACTTCATCATGGTTCAAGATTATTACAGCAAACAGTAGTTCGTGAGCGGAATAGGCGGCGCGTTTGAATAGTCTTTAATTGCCAGAGCCTTCCTCACAAGCAAATGCATTTTAAAATTGGTAGATAACGATAAATTCATCTGTTAGCCACTGTACCGGAAAATGTGATTTCAAAAGCACATATTTTTGATTACTGCTTATTTCCTTCTCGTACAATTTGAGCATTCATCAACAGAATACGTTTTCTCCGGACCAGTGGCGTAACCATGTTTCAAAATCTGGGGGGGGGGGGGGGTCCGATCACACATACACACATTATATGTATACACACTGCTGGCCACCCAAAATGCAACACCAATAAAGACACGAGATAGCAAAGCCAGATTTACTGGACACAACAACAGATACAAAGATGAGACGATTGAGCTTACAGGCCCGTGCGACTTGCGGAACACGCAGACATCAATAGTTCGTGTGGTCCCCAAGGCTGGCAATAACGGCTGCTACACGCCGCGGCATCGAACGAAAGACTCTTTGAATGTGGGCTTGGGGTATGTCGGTCCAGGCTGCTTCCACACGTTGCCACAGTTCAACAGGCGTAGCCGCGGGAGGTGCTTGCCGGGCCACTCGGTTGCCATTCAGCGACCAGACGTGTTCGATGGGCGACACATCGGGAGAACAGGCAGGCCACGGCAGCAGTAACACATGGTGGGCCGTGAAGAATTGTTGCACGATGCGTGCCACGTGCGGGCGCGCATTGTCCTGTTGAAATGTGGCCGCTGGCACGCCCTGCAGGTAAGGGAGGACTACAGGCTCCAAAACGTCGGAGATGTAGCGGTGGATGTTGAGTGTACCGGCGATGCGTACCAGAGGGGTGCGGATGTCATATCCAATTGCGCCCAAAACCATAACGCCAGGCGACGCACCGGTATGGCGATGCAAAATGCAGGCGTCATACAGTCTCTCGCCGCGGTGCCGCCACACGCGGATGCGACCATCGTGGTGTTGCAGGCAGAAGCGGGATTCGTCGGAGAAGACAATGTCGTGCCATTCCGTAGTCCAGGTGCGGCGTTCAACAGGCCCACTGCCGCCGCACTCGCCGGTGGTGTAACGTCAATGGTAATCGGAGTAATGGGCGCCGTGCGACAAGGCCCCGCTCCTGCAGACGACGTTGAATGGTGAATGGTGTGTTGCGCAACAACCTGTGTCAGCATGTTGCGCAACAACCTGCTGACACAGGTTGTTGCGCAACACACCCTAATTCCTGCGCTAACGTTCGTGATGTGGCGGTGCGAGCCGTCAATGCCCGCCGCACAACATGCCGGTCCTCTCGTTCGGTGGTGTGCCGCGGCTGCGGCAATCGCTCAGGTCGGTCCTCCCGTCCCTCCTGCACCCACCGAATCTATACTCGCCTCACTGTGGCTGGATGTCTCAGTACGATAAACCGCTGTCGCGATAAGCCACTATTCATCCTCTGTCGAACTCCGAAACGTGCTGGAATACTGCCGTATTCTGCGACGAGGCATCAGGAAGCTTCCCACGCACAGGTCCTGCAGCCCTTCTTATAGTGCTTCTCGGTGGCGTGCCGGGCGCACAGGATTTGCATATGCCTTGCAATGCTAAACGTTTGCATGTCCTCTAATGGGCGACGCATGCTGCGAATTTCAGGCCAATCGGATGCTTCCTTCTTGGTGTTGCATTTTGGGTGACCAGCAGTGTATATACAATATTATATACATACTGTATAAGATAGAGTTTCGGACCTCCTCTCCCTACACACACACACACGCAGGAGCAAAGTAGTTGTTGAGGCGCGATCTAACGGGAACGACATAGGTGCCTCTGTTGGCGAATTGTGGAACTTAGCGAACACAACTGTAAAACTATAATAGATAGGGCAGAAATGTAAATTACAAAGTTGTAGAACTGACTTTGCTTATTAGGAGTCGATATCGTTGTTTTATTAAGTGCACATTATACACGTGTTTGCATTCTACGAAAATTAGAATTTTATATTATTAAATTTAGTTGGTTCACATCATAAAAAAGTGGGCATTATATCATTATATTCCCAAAAAAATTGCCGGGTGTCCTTTGCATTGGGGATTCCAGACTCGGAAAATCTGGGGAGGGGTCGTGACCCCCCCGACTCCCCTAGTGGTTACGCCTCTGCTATGCTCCAGACGATATCGTTCGATGCATCATTAAACCCTTCACTTATGCGTCAGTCCCACACCATAACACAAACAGAGCATGTAAAAAAATTTTTAAGTAAAATGAAAATTTTCGGATCGAGTAAAGCAAATCACTAGGGACGGATTAGAGCCTTAATGGGCTCCTAAGAGAGGGTCTCTACTGAGACACACACTCAGTAGACAACACATTAGAGACAGGGGTGATGGGCAGCTGACATGGGCACCCCCGCACAGAGTGAAACATGCCCAAACAGAATGCAGGCGATAAACAGGCGGACAGCAGGGCGCTTCCCCAAAGTGTCGACGAACATGGGTAAACGTGGTGATCTGAGCGACTTTCATCGTGGACACATAGCGCGAGACAGATGGGTCATTCTATCGTCCAAGTGGTACGAACCTAACCGTTCCCGAAGGCAACCGTATCAAGGGTGTACCGCGAGTATATACCATCGACTGATATACCAGCGCCCGGAGAGCAAGCGCTGGCAGACCACACGCCATTGATGACTGGGATCGAAGCAGACTATCCAGGCTCGTACACACTGACCGCTTGGCAATGACGGCGCAAATTTCATCCAGGTTAAATGTCTGAGCCCCAAGCAGCGTCAGCGAGAGAACGGTATGACGCACGCTGCATACACTGGGCTACGGAAGCCGACGCCCTACTCGTGTGCCACTGTTGACTGCTCGTCATCCGAAATTACGACTTGCCTAGTGTAGTGAACATCAAAACTGGACCTGTGCAAAGTGGCGCCGCATCGTGTGGTCAGATGAATCCCGTTTCCAGCTGTACCGAGCTGACGAGAAGGTGCGGGTGTGGCGTCGACAGCAATGAGGTCATGTTCTTGTGTGCCAGGTCGGCACTGTTCAAGTCGGTGGTGGCTCTGTGATGGTTTGAGGATCTTTCTCATGGGACATATTAGGTCCCTTAGTGTATTTGGAGAGGTCCTTAACCGCTGCGCGCTACCAGCATGTGCAGGCTGTTCACCACCTACACGCTTTCATGGCCTTCGCGCATCCTGCGGCCAATGGTTTGCTCCAGAAGGACAATGAGCCGCGCCGCAATCACCCAGGGATGGCTCGAGGAACACTCCTCTGAGTTTGAAATCATTCAGTGGCCCCCCCAAGGTCCCCGGATTTAAACCCTGTGGGAGCTCTCTGGGATGCTGTGGAGAAGAACATTTAGATACATACAATATATACGAAGTGCATTAAAATTTGACCTGGACTTTTTTTATTTTTTTAATTCAGATATTTACTTACCATACAGCTAATGTTACATCATCACTTACTTTTCGAAGTAATCTGCGTCGTGGAATATACATTTTCTTCAGCGTTCTGGAAACTTCCGGATCCCAGTTTCATCGAATTCTTTACTGTTATTTAAACCATCTCAGAAAAACACTTTTCACCTCTTCATTTGATCTGAACTTCTGCCCTCCCAAAATTCCTTTAATAGGCGTAGTCACATGGTGACATATCCGGGCTTTATGGAAGGTGTGGTACAACGTCCCATCCCAATTCTTCCAATGTTTTCATACTCATTTTAGCGCTGTGGGGCCTGGCGTTGTCTTGGAGAATGCATATTCCACTGTTGAGGAGTCCTGGTCTCTTGTTTCTCAGTGCTGCCTTAAGGGGTTCTTGAGGAGATCGCTGCAATAGGTGGCATTGATTGTTTGACGATCTTAAAGGAAATCGGCAAGAATAATACAGTTAATGTCCCAAAACACCGTGACCATTACCTTCGTGGCTGATTCCCTGATCTTGATTTTTTTTTGGGGGGTGGGGGCAGTTTGCTTTCCGGCGTATGGTGATGAATCCATGTCGCGTCCAGTGTCACCACACGTGTGAGAAAGTTGTCTCCTCTCTCATGTCTTCGGAACAAGATGTTCGCAATTTGCAACCTGCTCGCTTTCTGCTCGTCGGACAGCTGCTTCGGCACACACTTTGTTGAAGTGCAGCTTATCGTGGATGATGATATGCACGTTGCTGGCGCTGATGTTCAGTACAGAGCTCAGATCACTTACAGTATAATCCTCCTGTTGTTCTGTATGAGCTCATTTACGTGCGCAGTCATGGCGTCGTTAACACCAGTTGCCGGTCGTGCCTTGTGTGGTTCGTTGCCGACGCTTTGTCTGCCTTCTGTGAACGCTCTACACCGTTCGAAGACAGATGAACAGGGCAGACACGAATCACCAAACTTTGTTTGAAGTTTCTGGTGAATTTCACTGACCACCTGCACCTTCAACTGCAAAGAAATTTGATAATTATTCTCTGCTGCACCGATGTCGAAACGCCTTCACTCGCAATTTCCCTTTCTGCAATGCGGGAGTTGTCATGGCAACGGACATTAAAGAAACAAGTGGCGTTCTGGTAACGTGAGATGCCAGTGTTGCCAAACGCACAATTTTTCAAACTAATGTATTAGAAACAAAAGTAGAGGTCAAAATTGAACGCCCTTAATATATAGAATATTTCCTACTCCTGGTTATGACCAATATATACACTACCACCAACAAATAATTGGACACCCCTGCAATCGACGATATCTGCGGTCCTGATACACGTCACGGCCGCCGCCGTTAAATATCGTGTGGGAAACAACAACGCAACCAGTCGCATGAAAGATGCCACGCAGTTCGGAGCTCTGATTTGGAGAAAGGTGTAATCGTCGGGTATCACAGAAATGGCGGATACATACGTGACATATCCAGAGAGTTGAAGTACCCAAAATCGACAGTGGCCTACGTGATTGGCAAGTGGAAGATGAGAGGTGACTGTCGGAATGTGCCCCGACCCGGCAGACCCACGGAACTGGGAGTTAGAGACTGACGGGTGCTGGCCAGAGAAATTCAGAAGAACTGCACCAAATCGATGGGCCACATCCGCGAAGAGTTTCAACAGGAATACGGGAGTGTTCTTTCGATGAATACCATCCGTAAGGAAGTCGATCTGCTCGGTTATCATGGACGTGCTGCCTCCCACAAGCCCTTGATCACCAAGTCCAATAGCGCTGCTCGGCTAACGTGGTGCAAAGAACGTCGACAATGGACCGTTGAACAGTGGAAACAGGTTCTCTGGAGCGACGAATCAAGGTTCACCCTCTACCGCTCGGATGACAGGGTTTGGGTTTAGCGTCTGCCGGGAGAACGCCTCCTGCCGGAATGTATTGTGCCAACTGTGAAGTTCGGCGGCAGTGGAATTATGCTATGGGGGTGTTTCTCCTGATATGCGGGACCCTTGGTCGCAATTCCTGGTAGACTCAACGCCGAGACCTACTGCACCATTTTGGATTACCATGCACTTCCTACGTTGTGGCAGTTTTACGGGGTGGACCCATGTTACTTTCAGGATGACAATGCCACCTGTCATGTTGCGAGGTCCACCATGGCTTGGTATGGTGACAATGGGGTTAATCGAATAGACTGGCCTGCGCAGAGCCCGGACCTTACCCCTATCGAGCACCTCTGTGACGATTTGGAGCGTCGACTTAAGGGGTGCCCCCACCGTCCGAAATCGGTGAAGGAACTGACCTGTCTTCTCCAAGCCGAGTAGAAGAAAATACCGCTAGCCGTTGTACAACGCCTGGTTGAGAGTATGCCCCGGAGGGTCGCAGCTGTAATCGCCGCTCGTGGAGGCTCCACCAACTATTGAAGGTGAATAAACTTCGTTTTCCTTTGCTATCACAGGTGTCCAATTACTTGTTGGTAGATAGTGTATATACAGTATATATATAAACTAGAACTAAGACGTCACAGAGAAAAATAATTATTGGTCATAACCAGGAAAATATTCTAAAATCAAACCTGTTGGCTAGCAAACTTTTCTAGTGGCTATAATCTAAACTTTGGATCAGTTTGTTTGTGTAATATCACAGTCATGTACACTTCTGTCCAAAAGATAGTAGTTTACTCTCAGCCATTAGCTTATCTTAACCTAAAAAAAAAGACAGTGCATACTCATTTATTTTTCAGGGCTCACAAATTCTTGAATTACAAGTTCTTCAGTGCGTTTTCCGTGGTGCCCCTTCGCCCTAGAGGACCGCATTTTTCAGCCCCTCGTCATAACGTTTAGGGGTATTCCAAATAAGGTATTTTAAAAGAACATCATTTGTTTCTTTCATCTGCTGAATAAAGGACAAGGGCACTTCACTTTAGTTGGAGGGGGGGGGGACTCTCCCCGTATGTGCGCCAGTGCCTTTACCGGGAACACAGACAGGAATTTATGAAACGCCGTTACTACCAAGTGCAGTTTGCCATTTTCCTCAAAGAAAAGACACGTTTATAAAGAACAATTTCATTACACATATAAAAAACAAAAACTTTCTTTTTCGATTGATCATCGTACGTTTACTACTTGAATGTACTACTGCGCGTATCTAATGCTAAACCCGTACGTCATAAGTGAGAACCATTATAAGACAGATCAACAATTCCTAGCCGGAAAGTGAATGGACAGCTTACCCGGGAAACACGAATTGTCCGTGAAGGGGAAGCTATTAGCGAGTGCGAACGTTGCTCGACGGACAATTATAAATGAAACATCAAGAGGATTTCCTCTGCTCAGACCTTACGCTTCTCAACCGAGAAGCATCAGACCCTAGCTCGCTTCGAGCTGAAGCAGGTGAGCATCCGGAGCGTCAGCTGAAGAGCCCGCACCTGGCATTGACCCGGGCCGTTCACCCGGCCACGGTTCTAGTCGGATGCACGTCAGCCATGTGTAGCAGGTCAACACTGACTGAGCTGCCACATTTACCGAATCAATGATACCCATTATGAGTTCTCTTCACTCCAGAAACCACTTTTCCGCAAGCAGGAAAGAGACGCGAAGATTGAGCGTGAGGTGGCCAAGAGAAGGGGGGGGGGGGAGCAATGCTGAGATGTCTTTCGCTCTCACCAGTGTGTTTTGATTTTCTAGGTCGTTCGCATTGCGATCACTAAACTCTACTCTCATCTGTTTGCAAAAACGAAGGTAAACACACAGTTCAGCACGTCTTTCGAAAAAAACGTACGTCCTTATGTATTCACTATGTGAGTCCGCTCGTCTGTGGACACCAAATCTCTGCAACTATTAGTCCGATTTGAAGGATTCTTTTCACAGTCGAAAGCCTGAACTGAGAGCAGAACGATTCATATGTTATGGGTTTTTTCAGACACATAAAGGGGGAGTAAATGTACTTGATATTTAAATTAAAAATATATTTTAATCTATTAAAAGAAATTAAAAAATATATTACCTTTTGCAGTGGCGTGCCCAGAATTTTTTTTCGAGGGGGGAGGGTTACGAATTTTTTTTTCTTTTTTATATAACTAAATGTATTATTATGAGTGCATTTGAAAATGTATGCAACATCAGCGCAAAAATATTCAAATAAATATTACTGGAAATTATTATTAATATTCTTACTACCACATAATGGTTGACCACTTATATTCCGCTACTTATTTGTAAATAAAACAAGAATACTACACTACTTACTGTTAAATGGTTGAAAGATGCAAGTAATTCTAGAGCGAAATAATACTGCAGTCAATTCACATCGGATTTTTTTTTTTTTTTTTTCTTATTTGCTTCGGAGTTTTAAAGAACTGTGTGAGCATTTGAGACTATAAGGAGTGTCCCATTCTAATTTAGCGCTGTTGGTTCAGGAGAAGAGAAAAAAGAAGCACTGTTGGACAACACACCACCAGAGCTCAGTTCGGGCTCAATTTTAAGAGCCCGAGCCCGTCCGAGGCCGAAGTACATCAGCCCGAGCCCGAATTTTATATAGCAAAATAGAGTCCGGGCACGAACACTATGATTAAACCTGTTTAGGCATTAAAAAACGTCTTTTCCAGACTCCCACTCTTTCCTGCGGAGTGGGGAAAGAATGAATATCTACAGTTTCTTTGACCATTCATTTCTTCCTGAAATGTTTCGGGGGGTCGGGGAACACGAAAAATCGGGAGGCACAACGATCTACGTCGTACGTTGTTCAGTTGAATTAGCAAGGAGCTGTCCGGTTGAGGTATATAGGGAACAAAATTTCGTCAGCTTGCTATCTACTATCTACAGTTCTTAAAGAAAGGAACTTTTACTTTGCAGAAATTCAGTGATTCCTGGCCTATGTTACTTGTTACCCAAGCCCGTAATGAATAGCCGTGCCGAGTTCCCACTCCCCATTTAAGACTCAATTGCGGAAGAATTCTATTTAACAACTACCGGTGGAAAGTGTATAAAAGTCTCGTGTGCTGAATCATACAAAATCACATTAAAATAAAAACAAAGAAAATTATCTCCCACTCTCGGAGCCCGGGCCCGAGCTCCAGTAAGTATTATGCAGCCCAAGCCCGGTTCGGGCTAGACTTCGGCCTCAGCCCGTCTCAGCACTGCATACCACCCATGTCTCATCCGAGACTCGAACCCTAGCCCATTTCGGTTAATTAACCTCAACCATCTAACCATTCGGATATGGGGGGATGGGAGATTGTTCCGTCCAACAAGAGAAGAACCACGTGTCTCGTTTATGTTACTCACTCCGAGGGGTACAATAGTTATAATTCAGTCCTACCTACTGATGAACGCGCCACTTTCACGCTTTCCCAACTTGCCATGAGAGAAACAGATAGGCTACTTGATGAGTAAAAAGGTATCACCTTTGGGACAGCTTTTCCGTTCCACTATACTTACTTAGAGCTACACTGACCCTTCGGCGAAAAAAATCTTCTGAACTGGGACGTGCAGTGGCAAAAGAATCCTCAAAGGATGACAACAGCTGTGTGCCTCTTATTCAACCCAAATTTGCAACCTCCCACCCATCAAGTTGCTTTCTGCCTTTGATGGTGCAAATTTCGAGAACATTGAACGCACACCCACATAGATACGCTACATTACCTTTAATAACTGGACACCGATCTACTAACACAATGAATTTGGTTCAACGCAAACACTACGTCGCAGACCCAACTCTAAATACGCTCGTAGGGATATGAAGAGATAATAGCACGACTGTGAGTGCAATATGTCTCGATAGACAGAGTTAACTGATTTCCAGCGCGTACTGATTATTGGGTGCCACATAACCTATCGCTCCGTACGACACTTATTAGAGACAATGAATATCCCAAGGTCGGCGGTTGATGATATGATATGCGAATGGCAGCGCAAAGGGCCTGAATCTTCCAAGAAAACGACTCAGTACACCTGAGAGAGTAAGAGAACGTCACAGGAGAATTCTGCAAAGAACCGTCAGCTCGGAACGCAAATTAACATTGTCCCAAATCATGCAAATCCTATGTGAGACTGATGTTAGCACCAGTACAGTGTGTAGGACCTTTGCACGACATGTGTTACCACTGTCAACCCCTTCATGAGACTATTGAGACTGACGTTAGCACCAGTACAGTGCACAAGACGCTGTACAATATGTGTTGTCACTGTCAAACCCTATGCGAGACTACTGGGAATTAACACAAGTACACTGCACGACATGGGTTACCACTTTCCAACCCTATGTGAGACTATTAGGAATGGTGTTAGCACCAGTACAGTGTGCAGAACGTTGCACGACATGGGTTACCACTGTCAAACCCTATGTGAGACTATTAGGAATGGTGTTAGCGCCAGTACAGTGTGCAGAACGTTGCACGACATGGGTTACCACTTTCAAACCCTATGTGAGACTATTAGGAATGGTGTTAGCACCAGCACAGTGTGCAGGACGCTGCACGGCATGGGTTACCACTGTCAAACCCCATGTGAGACTCGGTCCCGGACGATTCGTCCAAGACGATTGGTGGTCAATGCCGATTCGTCCAATGGTACGATTCGTCCAACGCCGATTCGTCCAATGGTATCATCTTACCAACGGTAAACTTTATTTTCCAGAAAGGAATAATAATTTAAATTATTCTCCTCTTTATATCCTTTAGAAAGATAATTTCCGTATATTTCGTAATTGTAAACATTTTACATAAACCTAGTAAAAGGCACTCAATGGAGCATTTCTCAGCTGTTTGCAAAGCACCTAGGCCGCGGGCATTTTTTGAAGATTTTAATTTACAACCTAGATATTTAAGTATTTGCAAATATGTTATAAAACCTAATAGAAGGCGCTCATCCTATCATTTCTCAGGTCTTTACGAAGCACCTAGGCCCCGGGCCTTTTTAGAAGATTTTGAGTTACAACCTAGATATTTGGGATTTGTAAACATTTTAGAAAACCTTATAAAAAGGCACTCATTGTATCATTCCTCGGGTCTTCACGAGGCACCTAGGCCCCGGGCCTTTTTAGAAAATTTTAAGTTACAACCTAGATATTTGTAAACATTTTATAAAACTTTATAAAAGGCATTCATCGTATCATTTCTGAGGTCGTTGCAAGGCACCTAGGCCGCAGGCCTATGAATTAATATTTCGTGCTTAAGTGAAAGTGCAATATTATTAACTTGATTTAATATGTAAACGTTATGAATATGACATAGGTAGAATAAAAAGTCCTAAAAAGGCGTAGGCATAGAGCCTATGAATTAATATTTCGTGCCTAAGTAAAAGCTCAATATTATTAACTTGATTTGATATGTAAACGTTATGAATCTGACATCGGTAGAATATAAACTGTTAAAAAGGCCTAGGCCTATGAATTGATATTTCATGTTTAAGTAAAAGCGCAATATTATTAACTTGATTTAATATGTAAACGTTATGAATATTACATCGCTGGAATAAAAACTGTTGAAAAGGCCTCTGTCCAAATCCTGACAAGTTGTTTCCATTGGGCAGTTGGCGGAAAACCCCACTGCATTGTACAAAACAGAAGCGGAGCACTAGTATTTTATATTATTTCATGCAAAAGTATTTTATATTATTTCATGAGAAATATTGAAGTTGATAGAACGGCTCGTACATCAGTAACTTCATACGGCAGCAAGGACAGTATAACAAGATACCGCGATTCCAAAAAATAAATAAATAAATAAATAAATCTGTAACCATAATATTACGCATGAAATGTAACATTATTTTACATTCTTTCGACTACCGGTACTTTCGTATAACATCGGAGATAGAATCAGAACAGATGAAACTTTTATAGCACGAGTAGCACTTCGGACAGATAGGACGGAATTGGACCAATCGTCCATTGGACGAATCGGCATTGGACCAATCTTACCATTGGACGAATCGTACCTTTGGATCAATTGTCCATTGAACGAATCAGCATTGGACCAATCGTACCAGACCCTGTGCGAGACTATTGGGACTGATGTTAGCACCAATACAATTCACAGGACGCTGCACAAAATGGGTTACCACGATCGAGCAGCCATTCACATGCCGCTAATCACTTTGACTAATGCCAAATACCCGAGGAACGTCGATCTTGGACTGTATACCAATGGAAAACTGTACTTCGGACTGAGGAGACACGGTACACAGTCTACCAGTCGTTCCTGGATGAGGTAGATGCCGGGAGCAAGGTAATCTTCCGGACTTTCGGGGCTGTAACGTCCCGACAATTAAGTTTAGTAAAGGCATCGGGATGGTATGGAGCAGTGTTTCGTGGTTCCGCTTTGCCACATTACTCGTTTTGGACAATACCATGAATGTTGAGCTCTACCTAGACAACCTGGATAATTATGCGCTACCGACGTTGTTGCAGTACTAGGGGGATGTGCCATCAGTAGATCATCGCACCATGTCATGCGGCTCACGTTGTTACAGACTGGCTTGAGGACATGGACGCCGAAAAGTTGAACTGGCCAGTCGACCTGAACCAAGGCCGTCTAGAAAACACAAGCCCATGACATTAGAAACATGAGTAGCCTCTTTTAGTGAATTCATGCGGAAACCAAGGCTTCCGATTGGTTTCCAACGCTGTCGTGTGTGACGTCAAACACAACACCACGTATCAGTCCGTGTAACATGAAAATGACGTCACAAACGGAGGGAACTAGTCTCTTTAATGTCATGGCCCTGTGTTTTCTAAAGGACCTTGCCTGAAACCTATAGTGAATCTCTGGGACTAATTGGATCGTGGAAGAAGACATTGTCAAACAAGCAATGCTGAACCGTCCACTTTAAATTTATTTTTAAATCTCACTGAAATGTTTTCTTTAGATTTTAGATAAGTTGGTTTCAAAACGTTCATGAAATTCGTTGCATTTTTTAACACTTTTGTAAAAGATTATGTTCTCTGACCGGAAGGAACATAAGCCTCACTCAAGCACCCTGACGAACATTTAAAAACCAATTCAGGCCGATTATTTTAGTGAATTTACTATTTTGCAAACTCGATTCTTTTCATTGAAGAGTCGTACGCTAACGATTCAGTTTGCTGATTCGTTCCAATCGAACGAATTAGTTGTGAACGACTTTTATTTCTTGAAATATAAATAAATTTAGTGTTTTTAGACTTGATCCCATCCCCATGTTACCTCATTATATAAATATACGGCACGTAAACACCACAAAAATCGAAATCTCCGAAATGTAAGACGCTTCCATCCCCCAAGTGTTTCGGAAAAGGGATGCTCGACAGTTATAAAACTCCCACACCTAAATTTTATAATGACCTACCTCAATGAGAAAGACATGTTGGATCCTCCTAGTGAGTCTGTAATCCATGAAGAAATGGGACATGGTTACTAGAATTGTTACAGCCTTCACGCATCAAAAACAAGAGTGGCGGAAATCATATTATCTGAACAATCAAGTTGATCCCAAAGGAAACAAATCGCCACTTAGCCAAATTACTTCCCGCTGTCTAAAGCCAAGATGTAACACAGCTCTTTTGCAGCCGGGACGATCTCGGACGATTCGGTGGAAGTCCTCGCCACTGACCACTTGCTTACAACAGGGGGTGGTACTATTTGATACTGAACGTTCTAATAGCATCATATGAAAGTTACCAGCCCTAGGACGCGGTCTTCAAGAAGTTGACGGCCACCTCTCTTGATTAATGATGTCACACTTTCCGACAGATCCAAATCAATTTCGTTTAAGATTTACTTTTTCAAAGTAAATAGTGGCTACTGTGAAATGTTTTAATCTAACCTGAATATTCTTTGTTTCGAATCAAAAGACATTAGAAAAATAATGTAAACGTATTATTTTCCTTTTAGTCTGGGTTACTCAAAATAAAAAATAATCCAGAAAAACTAAAACATCTTACAGTAACCGCTATTTACTCTGAAAAAGAAATCTTAAATAAAATTAACTCGATTTAATGAAAAGTGTGGGCCGCAGGTGGCCTAGTTGGCAACGTTCGTAACTGCCACGGAAAGGACCTCAGGTTCGATCCCAGGCAAGTACGAATGCTCGATCTACTAAATATCCGCCGTGCGTCGGATAGGCACGTTAAGCCGTCGGACCCCGGGTACTGGCCCCCGGTAATAAATAAGGGCGTCTTCCTCCCCTTTTCTACTTCGCTTCCGTGTCACTTTCCTATCGGGCACTCTAGCCCAAATCTCCTAGCTTCATATTTCTAAGGGTTGTTTAAAGACCTGGGGTCAGACACTCCCTTCCTAAAATCCTCTACATATGATCATTTGATCATAATGGAAAGTGTGACGTCACTAAATAAGTGACATGACCTTCTACTTTTCGAAGACACAGGAACATAAGTACTATGTATTCATGCACTATATACGTATTTCAGGTCTGAATCCCATTTTCAAAATATATAAAAAAAAAAATCATCCGATGGAATAAGAAATATTCTAATTTATATAGACTAGAATATTCCAAAAAACATTTCCGCATAAAACAATCAATAGTTCAGGATCTCTCTTCATGGGCTTATGATAACCCGGGCTATAAACGGCATTACTTCATGGGTCAACATTTCTTAACTTCCATTCCTTCGAACGGTCACGGGGTCACAGAAAGGTACAATGTTATTTGAAGCACCCTGAGTAAATAAGTAAGTTTCCGTACATATATATATTTATTTATTTATTGCTCTCCGCATTCTTGCTTCTTTATGTACGTGCCACTGTATTTCGACCTACTTAGTTGTATTAACCAATATTTTCGCGGAACTACGTTTCGGCATCAACACTAAAAAATTGGCCAATCCGAACGAAGTCAACAACACATTTTCCGCGAAAGGGTTACACTCAGGTGCAATAAAAAAAAAACAGTAAACACGATAGCGATCTGCAGTGTTATTTACCAATTACAGCACTGCTACACGCACTTAATCGTTCCGCGAGTGGCTTTGAGGATCGCAACTGATACGGGGAATTGCGTAAGAATGAAAACAAAGTGCGTGCGACTTCCGAATCAAGCAATGTAGGAGAGCATTCTGAAGCAACGAAACTGGGATGTCCCCAATAGCTAACGGTCTCTTAACTTCTGCAGTTCCTACTTTCTGAATCACAAGTTCAGCCAGGGGAGAAAAAAATTAGGTTAAAGCTGTCTCGCGTGCGCTCCAGTGTCATGCAGAGAACGCATTTTCCCAGTATCGTGTCATGTAGAGTGCTTTGCCGATAGTTCACCGCATGCGACCAGCATAAAACACGCAAAGCAGCTACGAGCTATCAACTGTTAGGCCAGCGGGGTGACCAAATGCATAGAAATATATTCCCGAAATTCAACTTCCATAAACTCGAAAAAACTGAAGACTGTCATAACTTTTCTTCCGATGAAAAAACCAAAAAAAAAAAAAACCTTTGGAAAACCCCTCCCTCACGCATCGATTATTTTTATATAAGATTGGGAAACTACGTAAGAATGAAATGCGCAGTGTGTGTGTGTGTGCGCCCTATACCGTTAATATCCAGGCCCCTGCATCTCTACAAATAATTTTTATTTTATGAAACTTACATTGTTTGCAGAAAGCTTTGGTCCGTATGACGACCTCTAGTCCTCGTGGAATACTCTCCATCAGTTTTTTACAAATACCTGGACACCGCCATGTCTACAAATAATCCTTATTTACGGAAAATTTAATACTGTTCGCCGAAAGCTTTGACTCTTATAAGGCCTTCGCGGAATACACTCGACCAATTTTTTTTTTTTAATCTTTTTTTTTTTGTAAATATCCGGACGTTTTTCCATGCCTACAATAATCCTTATTTATGAAAAATTTAATATTTTTCGCTGAAAGCTTTGTCTCTTATGAAGGCCTTTGGTATTCGCGGAATACTCCCGACCAGTTTTTTTTTTTTTTTTTTTGTAAATATCCTGACATTTTTATGTCAACAAATAATCCTTATTTACGGAAAATTTAATATTGTTCGCTGAAAGCTTTGACTCTTTACGAAGGCCTTTGGTCTTCGCGGAATACTCTCGACCAGTTTTTTTTTTTTTGTAAATATCGTGACATTTTTATGTCTACAAATAATCCTTATTTACGGAAAATTCAATATTGTTCGCTGAAAGCTTTGACTTTTACGAAGGCCTTTTGGTCTTCGCGGAATACTCTCGACCAGTTGGGTTTTTTTGTTTTGTTGTTTTTTTATAAATATTCGAACATTTCCATGTCTACAATTATCCTTATTTACGGAAAATTTATATATAGTTCGCTGAAAGCTTTGGCACTCTATTCTTCGTGGAATGCTCTCCACCAGTTTTGTTGCAAATATCCGGACACCTCCATGTCTACAAATAATCCTTATTTACAAAAATATTTAATATTGTTAGCTGAAAGCTTTGGCCCTCATGACGTACTCTAGTTTTCGCGGAATACTCTCCAGTGGAGAGTATTTCCACCAGTTTTTTGTAAATGTCCGCACCGTTATGTTCCGCCATTCGGTCTTCAAAACAGTGACCAGGTCAGCTTTGTTTGTTGGGTGATCTCTTGTTCCACGCAACCGACGATCAAATTCGTTCCAGAGATTCTCTGTCACGTCAAACGGGTTGGTCAATCCAACTTTTCGACGATCGTGTTCTTAACACAATCAGTACGTAAGAACGCGAACAGTATGACATGGTGCGTTGTTATGTCGATAAAGAAAGGTATGGGCCGTTCCCAAAATCCTGCCACAACGGTGATAGTGCATAACTGACATAGACGTCTAACTAGAGCCCAAGACTCATGATTTTGTCCAAAACGAATAATGGGCTCAAGCAAAACTACGAAAAACAATTCCTTACAGTCATGCGTCCTCCACCAAACTTCACTATCGGACGACATAGTCGGAAAGGTACCGTACCTTTCTCCCGCCACCCGCACGAGCAAGCGATCATGTGTATACCGTGACTCGTCAGTGCAAAGCACAGTTTTTCATTGGTTCATGATCGACGCCAGCCAGAAAAGTTCATCATTATCAAAAATTAAAACAAAAAAAATATTTTTCTACGATAGCGAGGGAACTATGCACGAAGAGTTCGTGTGTGCCCAATGGCAAAAGAGTTACACCTGCGTATTATGTAAAAGTTTTAAAACGTTTGTTAGAGAGAATCTGTATGTGGCCTCAGTATCCAGAAGACGGGAATCAGCTTTCTTTGCACAACGCAACCAAGCCACAAGGCTCTCACTGTTCGGAAGGTTTTGGCCAGCAAAAAAAAAAAAAAAAAAAAAAAAGAAATCTGCGTATTGTTGTACCCACCGTATTCATCGGACTTAGCCCCATGCAACTTCTTGTTCCTGAAACTCAAGAAACCACTGAAAGGCAATTTTTTGGATGCCGTGCATAACATTCAAAGAGCTCAAAGAAGATTGAATAGTATACCAGATACGGCCTTTCACCAATCGTTTCGTGATCGCTGAATGCATGTGTCGACGGAAGTTGCCTAGAATAAATCATGGCTACTTTACTTATACATGAGAGCATTATTTTTTCGTAGCATGTCATGTTTCCAATTGTCGCACTGAGTATTTCTGTTAGCCACATATTCAAGGTTTGATGCACCTGGTTTGTCACATTTATCACCATAACCGCCTACGCGGAATGCATAGAGATACATTGACAAAAAGCACATTAACATAGATATTATTTTCTTTAATTTCATACAGAACAAACATTACTCCCATCCCGATCCGTGTAAATGTTTAATATCGTGATTCCGCCGCGAGTGAAAATTTAAAAATTCGTGTTTTCTTGGCCTTTTTATAATTTGATCTTTCACCAGCGTTTACTCAGTATAAGTCTATGTCACAATTTTGAAACATTTTTCATCTGATATTTTATCGTACTTTGGGACCACGACCAACGTATTTCACTTTATTTATGGTTCCGTCACCTCTTGATTCGGTTGCACTTTCCTTTTTTGTAAGTACCATATATCATTTTTGAGGGAAACTATTTTTTTGCTACTTAAAAACTTTGTGAGGGCAGCACTGTTTCATTCTACAATACACTTTTTACAAATTTTCTATGAAAATTTTGTTTTTATATCCATTTAAAAACACTGATTAACATTTCATCATAAGTGATTAAAAAAAAAAAAAAGACACCTACGAGGACTGAGACCTAATTGCTCATTGCAGAACGAAACATACACCTCTTGTACTACATAGAGTTTACACTAGATCACAATTACTTTTTCTCTTTCTTTTTTCTCCTTTTTGCTTCACTAGTTTGCTCAACTTAAAAAGAAGCTGTATATTCATTCACGGAAAATTAAAATATTTATTTTTCCTTAAGCCCTTCATAGTACATTGGTTTTAGTAATTGCTTATTTGCCTGACTCACATTTTCAATGCTTTCGCTCTTACCCTGACAAGTTTTCAGTTAATGAAAACAAAATAACTCTGGTCACTCGCCCAAGGGAAGAAGTGACTCAACAGGAACTTTCTGATCAATACAGACATATTTTAACTGCAGTCTTGAAAAAGAACTTGGTGGAAACACAGGAAGTACGCCTTTGTGTCATCTAATAACAACTTCTTGAACACTTTCAAAATCTCTCCGCACTTTAAAACTCCTTACTTCTATTCATGAAAGAAGGGTATGACACTGTTTACCAATTAAAAGGCTTGAGACATGTGTTTCCTGCGAGAATTCTCCTTAAGAAGATGGCTGTGTCAGGGCTACTTGTAAGATCTATTCATCGCTTAAATTTTCAAGGTGGGAATTACAACTCAGACAACAGAGCACAGCGTGAGGGCGCGCGTGTGTGTATGTGTTTCCGGGTTTAACAACCCGCAAGGACAGTTCCAAGGGGTATCAAATCGTCAGTCCCTAATTTAGGGGCACTGGTCTCAGGGATGGCAGAAAGCCGACACCGTAAAACGGACACGCCGTTCATGCCTTATTCGGGAACCGAACCCAAGCCGAGTTCGGACATGGTTCGGACCACCAGCCAGAAACGAAGTAGTCACGTTTGCGTCCAGTGCTGAGAACCGCAGCTTATGCGACCGACCACTATGTACTTTGACTCTCCCTTTAGAGACAGAACAGGAACTGCTCCTTTTGGGTTCCATCAGTTAAAGATCCAAACATCCCAGACTTTGTGTTGTTCCTCCACCACCGATTGCCAGAGGGAGGCAAGACATCGTATGGTTTATAAATCGTCCAGCCTGACAAAGGAAACTTACACTGGCGGAAAGTGAAAAAGAACACCAAGAAGGAGACGTCTGATACCAACGAAATTTATACAGCATAATAACGGAATACAGAGGATAACGTGATCAAAACATTATGGCAAAATACATCTGTATGCTGGTAAACTGAAAAATAACATTTCCATGTAACATGGTTAGTACGAGGTTGAACCGCCATGAACTCCGTCACACTGTGCAATTCTGGCATGGAGTCGGTCGTACAGATGTTGGATGTAAGTTTGAGGTATTGAGTTCCAAGCATCCTCAACGTGGACGCGTAAATCGGGGATGGTCGTGGCTGGCCGTGGAGACCGGATAAGTCGTTGTCCCATAAAATCCCACACGTGCTTAATGGGGGACAAATCCGGTGAACGTGCAGGTCATGGAAGTTGTCTCACACCCTGAAGTGCATGTTGCGTTGCACGTGCCGTGTGTGGGCGTGCGTTATCTTGCTGGAAAACACCACGGTCGGACCGGCCTTACAAATGGCACAACAACGGGCTGAATGATGTTGTTGATGTAGAAGGTGCTGTTTAACGTACCCGGTACAAACACTAGTTGTGTACGAGAGCGATAGCTGATCGCTCCCCACACCAGGAGACCAGGTGAAGGCCCTGTGTGTCGCTGGCGGATGCAAGAAGGGTGGAGACGCTCCCCTGTTCGTCTGCGAACACGCATACGGCCATCGGAAGCTCCCAAGCAGAATCTGCTTTCATCACTGAACACGACAGATCGCCATTGCGTTCTCTAGTGCAGACGTTGGCGACACCACTGCAGCCGTTCCTGACGGTGGGTTGGAGTCAGAGGTACACATGCCAGAGGCACACGTGCACGTAGTCCTGCATCCAGTAGACGGTTGCGGATTGTTTGCAGTCACCTCAGGTGCAACGGCAGCTCGGATTTGCGTCGCAGTGGATGTTCTGCTTGACAACGCCACTCTTCTTATGCGTCGATCGGTCCGCTCATCAGTCCGCCTGTGACTGCCGGTTCCACGTCTTCTCGTGTGGGAATGTTCCTCGGACCATCTACGCCACACCATCGTACCACCACCGATACTTCTCGTCCAATTCGCTCCGCAATACGACCACCCGGCCTCGCGGAGTCCGACTAGACGACCTCGCTCAAAGTCCGATAACTGCTGAAATCGTACACGTCTTCCATGTCCAGGCATTGCAGCTTCTTCAGGGTCTTCGCACGTGTCCGTACGCCGACGACTGATTACATTCCCTTCGCTGTACTCCTTAAATACCACCGACGATAATTTGCATATTATGCCGTGCTGTGGCGTAGGCGCTCACCGGTTGGTCCCGAAATTAACAACACACCTACGTAAACTCGACCCCATTAACATATGTAAATTTCATGATCGTCCGCCAATTCCTTCTTGTTCTTTTTTCCCTTTCCGCCAGTGTAGATTGACACGTCATTATAATTAGTTTAGTGTGCACATTGTTTTACATGGTTAGCAATGGAGTCCTTTGAAGTCAGTTAGACAACAAAAAATAAACCGTGTGCTTTATACGAGGTAGGATCCAAAAGTTCGGAGACTTGGAGTGTAGTTCCTTACCTTGAATACTTTAAAACACCGATGCACAACCACCTTCAAAATTATCCCCTTGGGCGTCGATGCACTTTTGCCAGCGCTCGTGAATCTTCTAGAAGTATTGCTGAAAGCCATGTTTTGCAACCAATCGTAATGCCTCCTGCGTTGCTGTTTTTACCTCATTTGTTGACACAAAACGACGTCCCTGCAGAATCTGTTTCATCAGTAGAAAGAGGTAAGAATCGCAGGGGGCTCAGTCGGGTGAATAGGCGGGATGTGGAAGCGCATTAGTACGATTTCTGACGAGAAACTCCGTGACCAGTAGGGACCGATGTGCAGGCGCGTTGTCATGGAGAAGGTACCATTGTTCACTTCGCCACATTTCCGACCGTTTACGGCTGATTGATCCTGTAAGCAACGTAAAATATCCAGAAAACGTTCCTTGGTAACTGGTGTGCCCTCAGGAATAAGTTGAATGCTTCCCAATTGAACTGGATGTTGAAATACTTGTACAACGGTTGATTCACTAAGAATCGAAGCCAAGCCTTCACCACCGACTTCTTTACGAATCCACTCAAGTACGTCGACTTGTGGATCAAGTTCTTTTTAATATTGACGTTGAAAGCGTGATCATCGTCCAGACGCCGTAGCAACTGCTGCACCGTTGTGTTAACATCCACTGGAACGTTTATCACTTGGACAACGATTCTGTAGTTGCCCTCGTAGCGAAGTCGACGGATCTGCATGAATGGAAACCTCGGAGAAATCAATCTGGTACTTATCGGATGCAACGGTGGCAAACCGATCGGTTTCGGTGGATACTCGAAACCGTTCGATCGCGACAACTTCGGAGTCTTGTAGCTGCATGTCCAATGATTTACGACACGTACTGAACAACTTGAACTCCGCTACGTTCTCGCCAGGAAACGTGTTTTCGAGCAATTCCACATGTTTTGGCTTCACTGACTTCAAATCCTTCAGAAATCACAGTATGTCTCAAACCCCGGACGAATGGCCGAACGAATTGCTCACAAACGTGTTCTCGAAACGTTCACTCGCCAATCTCCAACACTTCTCAAACCTCGACGATATCTCGAAATCCACTTCCATTTCGTCGTTTCCGTGTTCCAAAGCATGGGCAAAATCGTTTTCATCTATGGGCTCGTGCGTCGCTCGTGCCGCAGCAAATTTCTTTCGCTCACGTTACTTTCTCATGCCTTCTGCCGCGGGCATGCGGTGTTTATCGAAAGCTGACGAGTTGCTTTTCCGTGTAGACTACGTTCAATGTATTTCTGCTTGGCTTTTCGACGAGCATATGCCGGCATTGTATTTCACTTCTGTTGTCTTAAATCGACAGATCTCGACGTTAACTTTCGTTTGAGATCAATTTCGACGTCGTGGCGGAAAGTCCACCCCCAACCCCCGCTTGTCACGGCGCGCGAACTCAAGGTCACTAACAAGTCTTTGTATGCCCATTTTTTCGTAAAGCTCAACTTTCCGTATTGGCCACCTAGTACTGGTCTGATTTCAAAAACGTATTCACGTCAAAAAATGTAGTTCACGAGATACGTAATTTTCTGTTTAGGAGCAGCAGCAAAAGGGTACGTACCACCATGTGGAAATAGCGGAAGCACAATTTACAACTCACTTAGCACAGAAGCTTCCAAACTATACGGTTTTTGAAGATTATTTTTTACTTGAACGGGCAGGTACGTATTCAGGAGAGACCTGACCCTCCATAATGCTTAAATATGCATTTTATAATTTTTTGTAGTAGCAAAAACATTAAAAATAGTTTAACGGGCCAGCTTTTTAACTATGTTGTGTTAAAAATCGGGCCTCAACAGTTTTTTTTTTAAATCTCAATGTGGTTCTGTATCTTTTTTTTTTTTTTTTTTCAATGTCCTAGCACATTTTCAGGAGCCACATCCGTGCGATGCTGGAGATGAGTTACTGATCTGTGACCAATTTTAGTGGTGCATTTCTGTTTACTTGTTCTACATTTTATGACAGGAAGAGACATTCAGGAAGAGGCAGACCTCTTCATAGAATCTCTTTGGGGAGATAGGGAATGGGGAGGTGAGACATTTTTGGTCATTGACGTCCTTACGAAACACCTGTTTTAGTGTCCAAGGGACAATCGCGTTCAGCCAACTTCTGACAGCTGATACTTCCCCCAATAAAATTTGCAACTAGACAGCTGGCGTTATGCAAATATAGCGCTGTGGCGGCCCTGTAAACGGAAACGACATGACGTATGCATGTCGTTTCCGACATGCATCCGACAATATAAGGAGTGATGCGACGGGAATCAGCAAGAGTCGGATGCAGTATGGGTAAGACGAAGGATCTAAGCGCATTTGATCGTGGGCAAATTGTCGGGGCCCGACGAATGGGTCACTCCATCTCGAAAGTCGTGCAGGCACTGGGATTTTTACGAGCCACTTTGTCACGGGTGCACCGTGAGTACATCGAATCCAGCAAAACCATCCCTGCAAGGGCCAACTGCCGTGGACAACAGCGTGTGGATGAGCGGGGTCATCGTCGGCTAGCTCGCATTGTAACAGCGGATAGACGGGCCACACTGCAAGAAATCACTCGGCAATTTAACGCTGGTGCACAAAAACGTGTAAGCAGCCACACCATCCAGAACCATCTCCTCGCTATGGGGTACAGAAGCCATCGTCCCACGAGGGTACCGCTGCTGACCGGACATCACAGGGTGCAAAGATTAGCATGGGCGCGGGAACATCGCCACTGGACCCTAGACATGTGAGAAAATGTTGCCTGGACTGATGAGTCAAGATTCACGTTGGTACATGCGGATGGCAGAATACGAGTACGGCGCAAACCACATGAAGGGATGGATCCTTCTTGCCAGCAGGGTACTCTTCAAGCTGGTGGTGGTAGCATTCTCGTCTGGGGACTGTTTACGTGGACTGAAATGGGACCCCTGGTACGTGTGACATCGTCCTTCACAGGTCAACGTTACCGGGATATCATGGACGACCATTTGCTCCCGTTTGTGCGTCTTCAACATCCCACTGGGGTCCTCATCCTGCAACAAGACAATGCACCGTGCCATCCCTCCTGAATTGTGGGATTAACACTCCACCGACGTGGCCTCGCTTCCTTGGCCAGCTAGGTCACCTGACCTCAATCCCATCGAGCACATCTGGGATGCCATCGAGAGAGATGTTTGAGGCTCTGCCCCCCCCTCCATCAAATCTTCGTGAACTGTGGGAGCTTGTTCAGGGGTCGTGCGTCCGTATGGCTTTCCAACGGTGCCGGTGTCATGTCGAGTCCATGCCGAGACGAATCGCCGCAGTCATCAGGGCGAAAGGTGGTGCTACACGTTACTAGACAGGTATCTCTAATTCAATCGCTCTTTTTTTTTCTTTTTTGATTGGAGGTTTAACGACCACCGTGAGCAACTCAATGGGCTATAAGCAGTCACCCGTCCCTAATTTAGGGTCACTGGTTCCAGGGAAGGGAGAGAGCCAGTGCCGTAAGACAAACACAACATCCATGCCTTACCGGGATTCGAACCCGGACCCCGTTCGGACGAATGATCAGAGGCCATCGCTTACACCACTGCGCCACCGGGGCGGCCAATTGCTCTTCAGTGTATAGTGCTTTATCAGTCGCTCGGCCGGACAGCGCCGGAAGCTTACTTGTAATAAGAGAAGCAGTGCACAGAATTTATACGTAATGACTGATTACTATCAAAAGCAAGAAGTCATTTTGTAAAATTTTAAACTCTTAAAAGCCTTGAAGAAATAGCTCTTTTTCTTTCTATATGTTCACGGAATCAGAAAAACAAATATTGCACACACATATGCTACTTTTTTGGACGCTCCTCCCAAACAGAAATCTGGATACGTGCTTGGGGAAGGGGGGATTTGCATTATTTAAAATTTTGTGCTCAAAATGAAACTTCATTTTTATTTATTTCTACCGGGCTATTTTAAATTCGCAAAAAATGCGGTCGCCCTACATCAAGTATTGTTACAAGGGGCGAAAAATAAATCCGCTCAAACTAGCGGGCTATAAGCTTTAATCTCCGACCCGCAAAATTCGTTGCCTACGGTTCTCAAAATGACATGACGCACACACACTTAAACGCATTTATAAGTCATTAGGAATGACCTCAACTAAAACTGAGCAAACTGCCCCACTTCCATGCCAGACACTTTTTACCGAGCAGCAGACATTTGGCACGCTTCCACTCTGTGAGACATAAGCTTATGTAATCCCGCTTGCTGTCGCACGAGCCTTTTGATTTCGTTCGGCAGTTCTCAATATCCTCACAGTCATTTAACAACACTAAAAGTCTATTTGCAACGACCCACACTCCAGCTTTTTTTTCTCTCTCTCTCTCTCTCTCCGTATTATTGATTCGCAATGAAAAGGATAACTTTATGAATGTCCTTAACTTAGAGAAAAATTAACGTCCTTACTTTTTCTACAAATTTGAAGAACTCCAGATAAGATGAATCAGCAAATTTAAAATAAAACTGGGAAAAACAAAAACAAAAAAACTAGTTTGAGATGGGTTTTTTCTGAGTTTCAACAACTCCTCTCAATAGGCAGAGTAACCAGAGATTTACAATCGAAATAGCTACACTTATACATCAGATTCGACGGGAGGTTGGTTTAGAAGACACAACATCACTTAGAAAAGAGGTACCACTTTGTTTTATTACCACTGGATTTAGAAAGTTAATTATTGAGATGTTGGGGTGGCACTGGGGATAGACCCTATCTGAGCCATCCTTGAATGACATTGCTGTGAGTGTAACTGGAACATATCAGGATAGGTCAAACATTTGAGTTTTATAATGAAATCTCAACAAAGCGTACAACTTCCCGAAAACCTACAATTTCCACAACAGTGTCTTTCCATAATGCCTTCAGCACTGCTAGAGGACGCGAATCTGAAAACTGGAAGTCAATATTGAACTTTTGTGTAGAGGAGCGAGAACAAATTATGTTTTTGACCAAAACTAGGTCAATACGGACAGAGACTACTGAAACAAAGTTTACACTGGAAGGAATAAAAGAAACAGTATGTTTTCAGGCATTCCAATGCAGTTGTTGCGTATATCTTTTCCCGTAATAATTTACAATCGAAAAGTGTGGTGAACGAATTTTTCACTTGCTGAATACCGCTTGGCATATACAGGGGTTAGACAAAATAATGTGAACACCTGGGAAACAGCCGATGTCTTAATGTTGGATCACCATTTGCCTTCTTGGAATACATTCATACAACTTTTAAATAGTCTCCAGTGGAATGCTGTACCATTCCTCGATCAGAACATCAGCCAATTAATTGTTTCAGAGATGTTGGAGGAGAGAATCTGCTTCTCACTCTGCTCTCCAAAACTCCTACACTGGTTCGATGATATTCAAGTCAGGTGATTGAGCAGGCCACGGCAGATGTTGAAGTTCATCTCAGAGCTTCTCAAACCAAGACTTCATCGGTCAGAACATCAGCCGATTACTTCAGAGATTTTGGAGCAGGGAATCTGCATCTCGCTCGGCTCTCCGAAAACTGCCCACAGTGGTTCGAAGATATTCAAGTCGGGTGATTGAGCAGGCCAGAGTAGATGTTGAAGTTCATCTTGGTTCTTCTCAAACAAAGACTGAACTGTTCTGGATATGTGCATGGGCGCATTGTCATTTTGAAAAATGGCATCACTCTTGGAAACAACATCTGGACCATAGGATGCACCTGATCACCTAGAATGGCCAAGTACTCGCTGGCAGTAACTCGACCATGTAGGGTAATGATGGGACTAGGCCGAATACCAAGAAATAGCATCACTCTTGGAAACAACATCTAAACCATAGGATGCACCTGATCACCTAGAATGTCCAAGTACTCGCTGGCAGTAACTCGACCATGTAGGGTAATGATGGGGCCAGCCGAATACCAAGAAATGGCATCACTCTTGGAAACAATATCTGGACCATAGGATGCACCTGATCATCTAGAATGTCCAAGTACTCGCTGGCAGTAACTCGACCATGTAGGGTAATGATGGGGCCAGCCGAATACCAAGAAATGGCATCACTCTTGGAAACAACATCTGGACCATAGGATGCACCTGATCACCTAGAATGTCCAAGTACTCGCTGGCAGTAACTCGACCATGTAGGGTAATGGTGGAGCCAGCCGAATACCAAGAAATGGCATCACTCTTGGAAACAACATCTGGACCATAGGATGCACCTGATCACCTAGAATGTCTAAGTACTCGCTGGCAGTAGTAACTCGATCATGTAGGGTTACCACTGCCAGCGAGATTTATCAGTAGTAACTCGATAATGATGGGGCCAGCCGAATACCAAGATATGGCGGCCCAAATCATCACAGATCCACCCCCATGTTTGACAGTTTGAACCAGACACTCCGAATTGTACGCTTCTTTGGAAATTCTTCATACATAAACTTTACTTCGCCGATGAAGTCTTGCCATACTTTGTATACGCAGTCATAACCGTGCAGACTATTGCTTTTGAAACAACGAACAATTTGGCTGTTATGATACGAATTTTGGAAGATGTGAATCCGTTTATTGGTGTAAATATGACATGGATGTTAAGTCAGATAATGTCCGAAAACTTGAAAATTTCGTCGTCCTGCAGCGGGAATCGAACCCGCGTCTCCCGGATAGCGACCGAGTATGCCACCCACTACACCTCCCAGAACGACCAAGCTTCAATCGACAAGGGAATCCCGTGATGCTTATATTCAAATTAATCGGAACCTTAAAACTTAGTCGTTCTGGGTGGTGTAGTGGGTAGCATACTAGGGCGCTATCCGGGAGACGCGGGTTCGATTCCCGCTGCAGGACGACGAAATTTTCAAGTTTTCGGACATTATCTGACTTAGCATCCATGTTATATTTACATCAATAAACGGATTCACGTCTTCCAAATTTGTACTGTACACTGGTGTAATCCCGTATTTCATTCATTGGTTGTTATGGTTACAGACGCTCCTGCTAAACGGTCTACCACATTTTGTCCTGACTCCTCTTTGGAAGTCTAAGAGAACACCCATTTCACTGACCGCTCGTACGAACGGCTGCTGAACACAACTTGTCCTACACTGCATACAAGAAAATATACACAGAAGATAATCGGAACTTTTGTTTTTTTAGTGTAGCCTACATAAATAACAATATAATATGGCGTTCACATTATTTTGTTCAACCCCTGTATATCTTGTCGAGTAACAACAAAACTTACGTCATGGATTATGTAGGAAACCTCAATGAGCAGCAACAACAAGTGTTTCATTAGTTGTGCACTGTAATAGCACAGCGACATATCCATTGCATTGTTGATTTCTGAAATACAATTATAGATGGCGGGTACTGCACAATCACCTGACCCTATACTTTCTTGAAAGTTATTATCCATGGCGGCATAACAACGTAAACAAGCCTAGAGGCTTGTTTGCGTTTAAATGCGTCGTCAAGCGTCTCATCGGGCAATGAATTAATTACCACATATGGCAATATTAAAAATTCATGTTTACGCCAACAATATTTACAATCGACACAAGAAACAAAAACAATGATATTATACCTATATATATTGCATCTGCAGAAAGAATAGCAATGAACACCAATTACCAAGTCTGTACCACCAGAATCGTGACCTCTAGAAACCCTAAGAGGCTGCGAAATACCGATTAAGTACCAGCACAAAATTATTAACAGTTTTGGTTAACGGTCGGTACGCCCCCCCCTTCCTCCAGCAGTAGTGATATAAAATTAGCATTAACTAATTTGAAAACCCTGCTTTTATTCGCGCAGTATTTATTTCCCTTGGGCCTCCTCATAAGAAGTCGGCCTGAAACACGAAACTACGTTATCTGCGGCATGAATTTTTCTGAAAGCACACGCTACGTCGATAATCGAAATCCATTTGCATGGTACTTATTCTGTAAATGTATGCATACGCTCCGCCGAACACGCAGCTAATTAAATGCATTTATTCGGGGTAATCAGTCGAAAACCGGTCTTGATTGTTATCAAATTCGGCAGAGTGTTTCAAGAATTAAAATAAACATATCACTATGAAATCAGCATACAGCATCAGGGTTGGTTGGAGGGATATCATGACTCAAGCTACAGGTGTGGTCATGGCATAAAACGCACACAAAGAAAAAGTACTATCAACTCCATTTGAAGAAAATAAGGACAAAAACTATTTCCTAAGATACTTAACCACATAAGCTTTACGTATAGTGGTTTCAATTAATTGTTTGAGCATCTGTTCAAGAAAAGGTTAGTGTTCTAGTATCCGTTCAAGAAAAAAAGGTCACATTACCAAAATATATATACAGTTACGAAAAAATTAATAGCAACTCTGGAAATTTCTGACGTTTTTGGGTTTTCAGTGTTGCTACAAAAGTAAATAAGCAGATAATACTCACAATATGTATATCATTTTAAAGCAAATTTCATGCAGAAGCCAGCAGAAGCCAACTCAGTTTACAGAATGGAAATATCTTTAGCAGAACTCAAGTTATGACCAGAAATGTACGGCGAAGGAATCATTATGTGAAATGTCATCGTCGTTGCTACAAGCCGACGGAGCTTGTACGTCCGCGTACAGGCGATGTGCGTGGGGTTATTCCAGAAGTTTTCGCAGTGCGCGTAGGTAGTTCGTTTGCATTGGCGAGTGTGTAGTCGTTACTCCTGTGGACTGCAGTGCAAATCTGAAGTTTAGGGTGCATTTCGTTTATTCTGTGCTAACTGTGTTGCAGTTATGGGAAGATTAGGTGATATTTCACCATGAAACAGCTTCGCGAATGGTGACTTTAAGTGAATTCGGCTAAAGCAATGCAGAAATTGCCCGAATAACAGGGGTGCACAGGAGTACAGTTAGACGGCAGCTGGCGAAGATCCGTGATATAAGTGGAATCAAGAATGGCAGGGTGGGGAAATGTAGCCGATAAATGAAAACAACTCCTGGAAGTAGCAATAAGTTGAAACGATTATGTCTGCGAGACAGGTTCGTCTCGTCAACAGTTCTTGCGAAAGAATTGCGGTAGAGTGTTGTTTGTCATCGAACACTGAGGAACAGGTTACGTTCTATGGGTCTGACGTCTCGGGGCGATAAAGAAGCCATTGCCAGCCAATGTACAATGCAAGAAACGTTTAGAATGGGCAAACGAACATAAGAAGTGGAACACTGATAGGTGGCGTTAAGTGTTATTTAGCGATGAGACAAAATTGAACATCGACGGTAACGACTCGGGGTGCCGAGTGTTTCGACGAAATAACGAGGCATTGCATCCCTCTTGCACACTTAAGACAACAAAGTATCCATGCAGTGTTGTGATTTGGGATGTTTTGCTGCTTTTGGAGAGGACAGAATCCATGTGTGTGAGAGCACTGTTAATGCACAGGTGTACAAAAGTATCCTCCAGGGCAAGATGGTGCCTTCAGGACGCGATTTGTTCCAGGATCAGCCATAAATCTTCCAGGACGATTCGGCCCCATGCCACCATGCAAAAATTATTAAAGCTTATGTGACGTCTTTAGGCAATGCTGTGCCTCTTCCTTGGCCTGGTAATTCGCCAGACTTGAACCCGATTGAGAATTTGTGGCGCATTCTGAAAAGAAAAGTGCACGAACGCCACCATACAAATAAAGTGGAACTGATTAACGCAATTAATGACGTTTGGCACAACTGCATTTCATCCGATATGTTACGTAAGTTGGTTGACTCCATGCCCAACAGGTGTGCAGCCGTTGTTAAATCAAAAGGTCACTCAAAGAAATATTAGGTACGTAATTGTATTTGAATTTGAACATGTTACTTTGCCATGATTTCTGTTTCGCAGCACATTTCTGTTCAAAACTTAAGGTCTGTCAAAGATATTCCCATTCTGTAAACTGATTTGGCTTCTGCATGAAATGTGCTTTAAAATTATGTATATATTGTGAGTATTACCTGCATATTTACTTTTGTAGCAACAATGAAAACCCAAAAAAGTCAGAAATTTCCAGAGTTGCTTTTAATTTTTTCTGTAATTGTATTTGAAAACAAATGAAATTGTATTTTTAAACAAAGTATTTTCCATGGCGGTATATTACAGCGAAACTTTTTATAAACTGCTATTCGTTTGCGTTTACATATATGTCGTTAAAGGCCTCAGTGGGCAATGAGGGTGTGGCGCCACCTATGTTAGTTTTTTGTTGTTGTTTTTCCTTTAAGTTTCTGAGTTTAACGACCAACGTGAGTACAACGGCTGTACGCAGCCACCTGTGCCTTATTCAGAAACGCTGTTTCCGGAGAAAGGAGAAAGCCAGAGTACGACGAACGATACACATATTTCCCAGGAAATATCTGGGATACCGGCCCAAATCAGACGATTTACCAGAAGTCTGCGCCCCTGACCATTTGGCCACAGGGGCGGCCCCATAAGTTCTACCTGCACTGTTGGTGTAATTTTGGACCTGTCCTGTTTAATGTAGACAGGTGAAGTGTATGGGTTACAGAATATCTAACGTTAAAAGAAATCACATCAAAAGAGAATCAGAAGAAATTGCGGCATCTATTGTTATTATCCAGACATTCCGTAACTTTTCCTTTTAATACTCACGAAAATTTTCGATGCATACCACAGCGTCGAGGATCAATTTTGACAATTTTTTCAAATTTTTAAACGCTTGCTGCTTACGATTTCGAAGCATTTCGCAGTAATTCTTGTTCGGCGTCCACGATAAATTTTGATGCATTCCGCAATTTTCTAGTTACTGCTTGGGCTGATTTTAACCAATCTTCTTAGTTACTGATTCCGACCGATCGTCCGAGATGGGTCCAGGTTCGAATCCCAGTGAGGCATGGATGTTGTTTGTCTTACGGCACTGGCTCTCTTCCTTCCCTGGAACCAGCGACCCTAAATTAGGGGCGGGCGACTGCTTATAGCCCTTTGAGTTACTTACGGTAGTCGTTAAACCATCAGTAAACAAAAAAATAAAAAAAATTACGACCGATTTCGACACATTCTGCAACTTTCTTGTTAACTGTTTACAAACGACTCGACATAATCCATGGTTTTTCTAGTTCAGGACAGATTTCGATTCAAAACGCGAACTTTTCTTGTACAGCGTCCAGGACCGATTTCAAACACTCAATTGCTTTTCTTGTTCAGTGTGTGTGACCGATTTCAAACACTCCATAGCTTTTCCAGTTCAGCGTCCAAGATCAGTTTTGAATCATTCCTCAACTTCTTCGCTTACTGATTACATACGATTTCGATGCATTCCACAGCTTCTCTTGTTCAGCTTCCAGGATCCGTTTTGACATATTTCTCAATTTCTTCGCTTACTGATTACATACGATTTCGATGCATTCCTCAGCTTTCCTTGTTCAGTTCCAGGATCAGTTTTGACACATCCATCAACTTCTTCCCTTATCGATTACGTATGATTTCGATGCCTTCCACAGCTTTTCTTGGGCAGCTCCCACGACGGATTTCGACACACTCCGCAAAGGTTTTCTTGGTTCGACTCATTCCGCACATTTATCGCTTACGACCGATTTTGACGCATTTCGCAACTTTCTCGCTTACAATGCTGACAAACGATTTCGATGTATTTCCAGAACTCCTTTTTTCCCCTCAGGACTGACCAAAACTCAATACGGGACTTTTCTTGTTCAGCGTACAGGATCAATTCTGACACATTCCGCAACTTTTTTTTCAAAACAATTTATTCACGAAAACGTTTTTTTTTTTTTTTCTAAAACTTTGCAAACTACTTTCATTTAAACTTATCTGTAACAGGAGCGTAATTTGCGAGTAACAACAACGAGATACTGGCTAAGAGAATATGGCGGCCGTGATTTGGCAAACTATCAAGAAGAACATTGTGTCAGGATTGGGAAAAGATAATCAGTTAAAACACCGAGACACAAAGCAGTTGCACAATGAAATATTTTCGGACAGTGCACCACTTGAGATGACTAATATGGAAAGAAGCGATCACAATCTCGGATGGATAACATTTTCCTTCGGAATTCTTATCGAATCTTTTTCAATGAATACACGTGCTTTTAACTTCAATCAAACTCAGTAACATTTCTTAGAAACGTTTTGCCGCCTCATTATATTCAACTTTAGTGAATAGGGTTGTTTCTCCACGCAACGTGGCTCAGTGAATTTTTTCCTAATGCTCGAGAAAGAGGAGAAAGTACTGTACTTCAAAATGGGAAAGATTACTCCAGTCGGGAGAAAGTGATTAGGCCGTTGTAATCCACATTGTCTCTATCCTTGTACGCATGCATACGTGTTTTGTTATTTTGTAATCGAAAATACCCCGGTACACAGGCACTGACTTCTAAAAATTTCGAGAGGAAAACTAATTCAAAAGTTAAGTACCGTATTTAATATTGAAATTTTAAATATCGGTACTTAGCCCGTTACCGCAAAACACGAAGAATCTTTTGAAGTATCTTGTAGCGGATTAACTGAACATATAATGAGAAAATATTAATGCAATTTATTCAATAAAATTTTATACTGGAAATTTTGCTCCAGCTCCCGGAGTGAATTTATTTGCATTCAATGCACCAGCATGCTTCCTCATCGTGTATGAATGCTAATCCAACATACACTGTACAAAATAAGTGGTGTCTCGGAAAATTTTTGACAGTAACGTGCAGCTAAGTTGCCGATAAGTGTCCGCCTTTAAACTAAATTTCCGTTTTTGAAAGTGCCCCTTTTTTATAACCCGTATTTTCACTATTTGCCGTAGTCAGTAATTCCGTTTATTTCAGAAAAGTCAGTTTCGAGTTTTTTCGCATTTAGACAAAAATCTCCCAAAATCCAAAACGCTAAATATTTCAACCTTTACGCGGGAGAATCCTTTTGTGCCGTTCGGGATCAAGCGCAGGCCTCTAGGTTGAAGCCGCGCGTCTTAACCACTGAGCCAGAAAGTCACAGGAATCCGGCTCTCGTTCATAATTCTCCCATGTTTAACTACAGAAGAGGCCGCTTATAACGAGGTGCTTGGGACCGCGACAGAAACCCTTGTTAAATCCAATTGCTCGCTAAATTCGTTTATGGTCCTGTGTATTAACCCATTCCACTTAAATAACTTTTCACCCGTACTCACCCAGCACTCTTTTTTTTTTTTTTTTTTCTGAAGTTCAGCTTTGGCTCGTCAGCCACGACATACGAGCTGTAGAGGCATCATCGGCGTGGCGGGTGACACCCGACCTATTCGTCGAAAAAGAAATGTCTCGCGAGCGCCGACATGCGAGCTATAGAGGCGCCATTGGCGTCGCGGGTGACACCCAGCACGCGAGCTATTCGGCGATTTCGTAATGTCTGGCAGTGGCGTAGCCAGAAATTTCTTAAAGGGGGAGGGCATCGATTTGGTTCATGGGGGTGGATTTGCCTCAAACTGTATATATATATATATATCATCATCACTGTCAATCCACTGCTGGACGAAGGTCTCCCCAAGTTTCCTCCACAACGGTCTGTCTTGTGCCAGTCTCCTCCATGTCACTCCCGCATACTTTCAAATTTCATCCACTCATCTCCCATGTGGTCTTCTTCTGGGTCTTTTCCTGTCCCTTGGAATCCAATCCAAAATTCGGCTGTCCATCGATGGTCTGTCCTTCTGGCAGTATGTCCAGACCATTGCCATTTCAGGGATTTAACTCTGATCATGATGTCTTCCACTCTTGTCATTTTCCTGATCCATGAGTTCCTCTTCTTATCTCTTCTGGTTACACCAAACATGCAGCTCTCCATGCTTCTTTGAGTTGTCTGCAGCCTTTGTATGTCTCTTTTAGTTAAGGTCCACGTCTCTGCACCATACGTAAGCACTGGAAGGATGCATTGATCAAACACTTTTCTTTTAAGACATAATGGCATATTGCTCTTGAAAATTATGCAGTTTCTTCCAAAAGCTCTCCAGGCAAGTTTTGTACGCTGATTAATTTCTTCATCAATGTGACCCTCACTTGATATCTGCTGTCCAAGATAAGCGTACGTGTCTCTTATCTCCAGCTTTTCTCCATCAATCGATAAATCTTCATTTATATCGCTTTAAATTCGTACTCAATTCATTCTCAAGGGGGATCCAGAGCCGAGGACGTTCCCCTTCCCCCTTAGCAACGCCTCTGATGCTGGGTGTCACCCGACAGTCGAACGGAAGGAGTTAATGAAATCATAACAAATTCTAGAGATGAAATATCTTTAAAATATAAACTTAGTAATGTATGGATTACAAGACTAAAAAATCCATCACCATGTAAAAATTTACATACTTGAAAATATGCGCATACGTTTGCATTATATATCCATAACAATTGGATATACTCGAAAGATATAGATAATTACATTAGTACTATAGAGTTAAATAATTAAATCTTTCAAGTGTATTTAACTTGACAGCCGCGGGACACTGACCGCTGTTCAACTGCTGCACAACACACATGAGGCAAAAGTAGCACCGACCCTCCCAATGCAACGAGTGAAAGGGGGAGGGCAAAGAACACAACTCCAGAAATTTTTACATTTTGTTTCCACTCCCGCGATATTCCCCATTTCCAATCACTTCCTTTTCCCTCTCTGCAACTGTCGCCCAGCTCAGTCCAACACATCCTCTTTTGCCTAGGAGTAGGTGGCCTATTTTCAACTGAAGCAATACACCTAAGCCATGGAGTGGGTAGAATTTTGGCATAAAACCGGCCCCTGCAACCCAGACAACAATAAAAACTAATACGTTGAATTTTAAAGTGTCAACCACGATTTCTCGATGAGATACAAGTCACAAAGTATCTTTTATTAATATAGATAAATAAAAATACAGTAGTTTCTCTATATAAAGAACTTCCATTTAACGAAATCTTCTATATAAACGAAATTTTCCGCAGGACTTTGAAGGACATTTACATGTAAATTATCTCCACATTACGAAAGTCAATTTCAATAAAACGTTTTTTTCGACTAATAATTACTGTTATGTGTTTCAAAAATTCTGCTTTACAATTTTTAGCACGCAAATAGGAGCAAAGCGTCCTTAATTCTTCCTATTGAAACTTTTGGTCCTGTGAAGCGCACGGAATCTTGTTAGAAGATGAACGCCACCACGCAGGGAGTCGTATCCATGGAGACTTTACGAAGCAGCTGTTTCTCCAAATCAGGATAGAAAATCCACCGTAAACTGCATTTCACAGGAAAAAACCGGTTGTAACTGGTGTGGGCCTGACTCTGTAGAAAGTTACGCATTCATTCTCACTCAATTAGTACATGCTTGATTCGCCTGTGTTGTTCACGCAAAATGTCGAAAAGAAAATGTCTGTCCGTTGCGGATAAAGTGAAACTTTTAGATGATGTTAATCAAGGATAAAGAAGAAAGCTGTGGTTATAAAGTATTAAAATGGTAGCAGCCGAAAGACAAAGGTAGTGTTGAAGAAATTGCAGAGCTCTCCGATTTTAACGTTGATGAAAACGTTGTGATCGCTGATTATCCAACAGAGAATGACATCTTGGAAAGTGTTATAAAATGTAGTGAAGAAACTATAGTAAATGATGATGAAGAGGCTATCAAAAATCCTTCACATGAAGAAATGCTAAAAGCATTAGATACGATCCCACGAGGATTAGTTTCAAGAAAGTGTAAACATCGAAATAATGAGACATTTTTGTAAACATCGTAATGTCCTATGATTACAAAAATGTGAAACTTTTTTATGAACAAAACAATTTTTATGGGAAGTTTGTGCAGAGCAGAATTGCGGATTTCTTCTACAGTTTAAAATAAGTACATATAAACGAAAACATTAGGATAACGAAAACGAGAGGTAAGCTTTTTCGCTTCCTACTCTTCATTAATTTGTTTATTCAGACAATGTATTCTACTTCTACGAATATATGTATAAAAAAGATTTAAACTCATTTACGAAAAGATTCTACTCAACAATTCAACTTACTGTCCAAGTTCAACTACATTATACGGAATTTTTCATTTTATTTAAGTTTTTTTACAATTTAAGATTATTTCTATTTAACGAACTTCCTTTATAATGAAGTTTTTAAGTGGAAAGATGGGACTTCGTTAAATAGAGACTCGACTGTATTTTTAATGTTTTATTGTTAAATGTAACGATTGATATATTAATCATTTTTCATATAATTTCATTTGTTTTAATATTTTAACGGGTTCCTTTGTGCACCTAAAATTTAACAGGCCACCGATTCCAGAAAAGGATTCCGCATGAGTCCGATGATTGGTTGGAGAGCGGCATCCCCAAGATCAATACTGCAGCTTTTTTAACTATCTCTATTCGCATTCTACGGACAAAAAAAAAAAAAAAAAAAAAAAAATCCTCGTTTTTTGGGGTTCTAAAACCAGTCAGAAAATGGGATGTACAAAAACCACAGAAAAAATAAATGCCGGTTTTTCACCAAGGCGATGAGAATGGGCTGCTCTTTGGTGAGTGCGCTCGACTTGGAAACTGACGTTTCCAGGTTTGTGTCCCGGTATTGCCAAGTAGCGACTCTAACTCAGAAGTCATGTAAAGCCGGTGGTCTAAGGGTACAATCTCCTCGTACTTTGCTTATAATAGCTCCATATCAAGAGACTCGACATTTCCATTTCTTTGACTTCGATGAAGTGATGAAATTCGGAATCTGAACTTACGGAGGAAGTCAATCGGTAAGATCTTATGAATCTGCTAATGATAATTTCTGTGAAATGCTGGAGGATGACTTTCCTCCCTTGTCTTCATGCGGGACTTGATAAGGCACTGTCATTTATAATTAGCTAATAGATACCGCTGTTTCATTATTATTTCTCTCTCTTCATCCCATTTTTCTTTTCTGGTCTTTGCTGCGAGGGGTAGTTTTGGTCCTCAGCCTATTTATTCATTTCTTTCTCTTCACACACCCCTCTCCTCTACACACGGAGAACAACGTTTTTTACTAATAAAACACTAAAAAAAAATTCAAACCTTGGGAATGAGAAATTGGACCCCTTTACCGACTAGGATGTTGAACAAAAATCCTCATCTAATGAAATATAAAACAAAGGATAAAAATAATCCTTCATGCTTGAGAAATTTGTGTAATAAATTATCATTCATCACAATTACGCTGCTGTTTTCTGTTCAACATAAAAAAAAATTAATAACACACATTTCCTCCCGTGAAGTGCTTTGCAATTTAATTTTTTTCTTTCCTTTTTAATAGAGATGAATATTAAGTTAAATCTTCAAGTCTCAGCTTTCAGTGGGCGACATCAAGTATTTCTTAAACAAGGACTAGCTTTGTAAGGTAACATTATTTGCATTCATATTCATGAGAATCTCTGGTAAAACTGAAGAAATTCCAACAATCCGGTTTCATTCTAGTTAATCAGCCCAACATTATTACTTATACCCTGGTCTTGAAATCACAGATTGCCATATTGTTTTGTACTGAAGGCTGTTCCCATAGTTTGTGACTGATTTATGAGACAAAGAAAGTACATAAGGAGTTAATGACTAGTAGAGAAGAAAAGCTGAATAGACAGAATTAAATATATATTTATTTAATGTGCGGATTGTCAGATTATAACACAGAAAAATAAGCTACAAATGAATAAAACTGAAAATTTTGAATTCTGTTCTGAGTATACATTCATATAGTAACGAGACTAAGCTATTTTGGCTTCCTGTTAATTAGTAACATGGCACATGAATTCTCAAGGAAACTGAAATTTTTTTAAATTTTCAGCTGCCTCTAAAGAAAACTTTTATTTTTGGAGTCATTGTAAAATGACGCTTCTCGGAAAAACAAAAACAAACCAATATCAGAAAGAAAATTTCAGAGCAAAAAGGAATCACTGTACATCAGTAAATCAGGCAGAAAACTTTTTATTTTTCAACGTTTTGCTAATTGATAAAAAACAAAATAAGAATAATGATAATAAAGACAAATTCTGAAGTGTTAGTGTTCTCCCTAGATTTCTTTTACAGCTGGGTGGCAAGAAATTTTACCTGGGTGGTACTTTTAACAACCCCTTCTCCAATCCACAATTGCAGAAAAAAAAAAAAAAAAGGATATGATTTGCTTAACATTACTATACTTGTCAAACATCTTTAGAGGTGTGGTAGCCATTAATGTAAAATAACATGACAAACAACATTAAAAAACTGTACATAAATGATAAAAAAAGAGTACTCACTAATAAATCACATTTGACACAGATTTCAGCCAGTTTTCACCAATATTCATGGTGTTTGTGGGAATAAGTTTTTCACTTTCACTATTATGTGCATTGTAAAAACGTTCATTAAAGGAAGTTTACCTGGGCGAGTCGCCAAGTAAAAAGGCTCTAGGGAAAACGGTAGTGTTCTATAATGTAATTTTCACAGTAACACTTTCGCACCGTATGAACGGAACTGCGTCTAATACGCATTACTAAATTTCCAGAGCAGCAGTCAGTTTACCATGATTAAAGCTTAACCGGATTTAAGTACAAAAATAATAATCCACAGGCTGGTAAGGAAGCATCACTGAAATTATTCAATATTGCAGTCATTTACCAAATCCTCGGGAGCAGGGGGTTTAAAGGTTTTTTTTTTTTGGTTTTTTTTTGACAATACCTCCTTGTAACACTAGCGTAAACGGCAGTTTCCGTGCTTAAATGAGTTAAAAATTATATTCATTATTAAGTCAGTTGAATTTAGGCAATTTGTCACTTATATGCCCTGCTGGTTTCACCTCTTCATCATCACCAAACTTCGACCCACGTAATGCTTCTTTAAGCAGATTGAAAAGGAAAATCGCATGGTACGAGTTCCGAACTGTACGGTGGATGTAGAAGAAACTCAAACTTGAGGTTCTGAATTCTTGCCATGGCTGCTGCTGTACAAGGAAGGACAAGCACTCTTGTGGTGCAAAGAACAGTTTTTTTACAATCCTCTTCATATCATATTATGCAAATTGCAGGTTTAGCTTGTCAGTTTATGTTTGGAAATCTATTCACTATTTCATGCAGCAAATCTGGTTTCTATTATTTTCTTCCTAAACAAATGGAGTAATAGACAGTTGAATGATAAAAAATTTCACTGATGTAGTTTTCTCTAGAATTTTTTTTTTTTTAATTTTTACACTGGTCATTTTTCTGCTTACTGGAAATGGCATTAATAATTTAACTCTTGGCTGCAATTCCTCTTTCACTTATAGTTTCACGAAGACGTACTTGTAAATGATTATTAAAAAAACTTTTTTTTGTAAATTTTTCTTCATTTAGAAGTTGGTATTTGTTCTTTAATTAAGGTTTGAAGTAAACATAGCTTATAGACGAAATAAATTAAGTATGAAGTCTTGACTATTTTTGTAAAATTTTAATTATTAAAGCAAGGGGAGGGGGATGGCAAGCTGAAATAAAATTTACCCATAACCGTGTTTAATACACAGAAGCTGACCCTGTAAAATGTCTGTTGACAATACTTACAGGGCAGTGCAATTGTTTACTTATTTGACAGCAATTTCTCTCAGTTTTTCTGGCTAGAAATAATTTAGTATTGTTGTGGGTGTGACAAATAAAAAAAGTCATAATTATATACTTCATTATACATAGCAACTTGAGATTCAAGACCAATTCTACCCTGTAAAGGTTTCTTGAATGGAAGAAACAGAAATCCCTGATGAGAAGTAAAAGTCTGTTTCATTCTTCAGTTTCACAGCGGCATACATTGGATGCCCAGTACCCCCCCCCTCACTTAAATTTTAATGAATTTTTAGGCCAAAACAGCATTTGTGACAGCTTGCACTTTTTTTATAAATTTTTGAATCTATCTATATATAATATTTGTTTTAATTCTTAAGCCAAAACAGTGTTTGCAACAGCAAAATTGTATTGCTAACAAACACCTTTTCAGCACAAGAGTCATTGAAACTCTTATGCTGAAAAGATGTTTTTTAACAATTGTTCAATCACAAAAATTGATTTGATCATTATTCAGGAGTAAATCAAATTGAGGTCACAATATGAATAATTTTGAATCAAACACCACAATGGGCTGAGATATTTTTGAGACACATTAAATCAAGATTGAAAAATATGTCAAACACAAAAACACATGAAACAAAAGGAACTATTTTGTTTTCTTTAAAAATGCACAACAGCTTTACTGAAATATGTTGGCTCATGCATAATGAAACCATTACAATGGTCTGTGAAAGTACTATTATAATTCATATACATCACATAACTTTCTTGAATAAGATAAACGCAATAGTAATTCATTTGCTTTTACTCTTGTGATGAAATGACAGCCAAAGAACTTTCTTACATGAAAGAGAGAGGAGCCAGGGTGTGCCAGCAGAGTTTCTGCATGCCTGACCTGCATGGTCAGTGCACATGCACTAACCACTTGCTAATCATGGCTCATTTCGTATTTCTGCTAATTTCTCCACAGGAGAAATTAGCAGAAATACGAAATGAGCCTCCATGAACCATGAGGAAGCAACATCACTTCCCAGCCATTGCAAATGTCAGTAACCAGTCACCAAATGGCGACCAGATATTTTGTAGTGGCTAGTAATTTTTTTTTAATTTTTTAATGTAGTAGCCAACGATGGCCAGCAGATTTTTTCCCCAAATGGGCAAATATTTTGCCCCCACCCCATTTCCCACATACACAGACTTGCGAAATGAATATCGAATTCAGTTTTCTTGCCTGTGTTCCTGCAACTGCTTCGAAAATGAATGGATGTGAAGGTGGGCTTCGAGGTAGACAATCTGCTGACAGATCAATCAGCCTGGAGCGAACAAAGGGTCAAGGGTACTGGGGCAACCTTTGCCATGGTATACTTGGCACAAAGTAAAATATCATTTGCAGGTAAAATAATTATCTTTGAATTTCTGTTTAGCCGCCTATATTCTGAACAAAAAGAAACAAACTGTTATGGCAGTGTTTTTAAGATGATACAGCTGCTACATCTAATAACATTGCATATAGCACTGATCCTTGGGAGCATGGATTTTCAGCAATGAACCTCATAAAAACAAGTAATCGGGCATGTCTGAATAGTCACACTTTAAATGACAATTAGATGCAATGGCCCTTCAATTGAAGATTTTTATCTTCAAAATGCTATTCAATTGTGGGGGGCAGATATCTCTGATGGGAAGATCAGACACAGTACACATCAGCAGTAAATTGTATCAACCTTATTAGTGCCACTTTATGTATATATATCCTAGCTTTTGTCCCTTTGTTTTAAATATTATTAAAGAAATTAGGCATTTAACTTCAATGGCTTCTCAAAAATAAATTATGCATGTGTAAATAAAGATAGTAAGAGTAATGATATTACAGCACTGAAAATAAATTGTAAAAAATCAATCATTTTGGAACAAAAGCATATGCAATATTTGCAGTCAATCTAATGATGCTTTGCAGTAACTGCTTTGCATCTGTTTTTATGAAGTTAATGGGGAGGGGTCACATTAGAAAGAAAACAAAAATATTCACCCATTTAATTTCACAGAAACTTAGATAAGTTACTGAATTATTATTAACTTTTAACTTTGCATGGGCAGTAGATTTTGTCATTTGGCTAGTAAAATTTTTATTCCACTAGCCACAATGGCTAGTAGAAATTTCTGCAGTTTTGTAAGGGCTGTCACTTTCACTTACCTAAATTAGCAATCACCAGAAAATACGAGTGATGTGAGAAAGAAAAATAATAAAAGCTGGATGTGAGCTGTATATAAAGGAAGAAATTGAGTTGAGTGTAAAAAAGTAAACTTTTGTAAAGGACAACTGCAATTCTGAGAGCAGACTGATTGCAATGCACAATAAATGCACACAGAAGTACAGACATATTTAAGAAATTGTGATACTGTTTAAAAAATAAACAGCTGCATACCTGCAATGCGTGCTGCTGAGTTGTGACACTGATTCAAAAATAAATGGGTTAGCAATGATTAAGCTGCAGTGCACACTATTGAGTTGCAATGCTGATTTCTAAAATAAACTGGGTATACAAAGAGTACATTACCCTGCATATCTGCAATGCACACTACTGAGTTCTCATGCTGATTTCTAAAATAAACTGGGTATGCAATTATTATTCTGTATACCTGCAATGCATGCTACTGAGCTGTAATGCCAACTTCTAAAATATGAGTAACTTTGATTACCCTGCATACCAGTGGCAACACCAGCCACTCAGAACCGGGTGAGATATTAGAGGGAGGGGACTAAGCATGATGGGGAGACCACAAATTTTGAAGTGTTTGGCAGAAATTTTTGCAAAAAGTTCTGTTCATGTGCATTTTACCTGACACTGACAATGTTATCCCCAGTAAAAAGAAGTTTTCAAGTGAATAGCAGTACTGTCTGTACGTGGTATTTCTTCAATTTATGTAGTATGGGAACCATGTATACAAATCCCTATGGAAAGTTACTATTTCTTCACAATTTTAGGTTACTTGGTTGTTGTTGTTTTTTCCATTCATAAGGCAGTTTATGAATTTTAGTTTGTAACCTGGGCTGACAAGGAATCTCTTTCTCCCTCCATCCCCCTCTCTCTCCTTTTTAAACTATTTACAAAAATGGTGTTTCTGTTACTCTCTTAAAATTTGCTCAGAGTACTTCTAGGAAATGGACTTCTTCCATTTCCTAGTACAACAAACACAAAATTTAACAAAAAATTGATTATATAATAATAAAACTTCAGTGAACTTGAGAAATTCATGTACACTTATCCAAATTCTCTAAAATCTTAGACAGTTTGCTCCAGCCATATGTTCTGACTGCTTAAACTTTTGGAAAAGGAGGGGATGGGGCTCAAAGAAAAGTTAGGTGGGCTGAAGCCCACCCATAGCGCCGTGCATGCTGCATACCTGCAATGCATGCTAAATGGGGTATACACTTATTATTCTGTATACTTGCAAATGCACACTATTGAGTTCTGATGCTGATTTCTAAAATAAACTCGGTATATGAAGATTATCCTGCATACCTGCAATGCATGCTACTGAATTCTAGTTGTGGTACTTTCCTGAAACTAGTAACTCCAAATTTGGAATGGGACTCCTCCTTCAATGTGGGATTATAAGAATCATTAGGAGGAGTAATTACAGAGGAAATAGTGGTAATTGCACAGATGTTAATGATGAATAAATTTTTGCAAATACATGAAGAGCAGAAAATTTAGTCAAAGATTTATGGTTTATTAACATCTGTGATCTGAATGGATCCATTCCTGGATTACAAATGGAATTTCCTACAAGGTAGCATCAGATGTTTTCACTACCACAAACATTATGTTTGTTCAGATTCCTATGCTTGAGCTGCTGCAGGGATGCAGTTGTAAGAAAAAAGTGCATAAGTGATGATTAGTTTAGGTAAAAACAACTTAAAAGGACTATCCCTCAAAATTTTCAGAAGCATATTTAAAATTTGACTTGCTCTTTTTAGCGTTTGGTACTTTTTATTACCAATTGTTATTATCAATTTTCATCAAAGTTGCTTTAGTTGGGCAATAAAAAAAAAAAGAATGTAACATATGAGCCAAATGTCAAGAACATTAAGAAGTTTTTCTTTACTGTTCTGCCATTCTTTTAGAATTCTCAATATTCGATATGAATTTCAACCATGACTCAATATTCGACATGAATTTCAACCATGACGTAATAGCACAGAAAGGGTGTGTGCATTTGTTAGCCCCTACAATTACAGAAGCTTAAAATTCAGACCTCTGAAACCATGCGTGCCTATTTAAAGTGTTAAATTATCAAAAGTTAGTATTTTCAGTAGTGAATTATAAGAATATTGAATAATACACTGCTGAAAACACCCCTTTTAAATGAGTCACACCTTTTCAAATAATGTGGATGCCACTAATGCTAATGAGGTACAGGGACTTTTTTATTCTACGACATCCTTATGTATAGCATGACATGAGGTATTTTTTAATGCACATGCAGGAGAACTGAAAGTTCACACCTCAGTCATACGAGTTATATCTGCTGATCTGAAGTAAAGTACTGTTCGTTACTCATATATTAGGGATTCCATATTTCACTCTATTTAACAGAAGCTTAAGAATTTTTTTTCTCAAACCTTCACAAGACCTTGCAAAAAATATCTCAAAAATTTTGGCTCAACCTAAAATGCAGTACAAAACTTAACAAATAAAATGCATACAGCATGAATAAGTTGTCTATATTCTTAATAAGAATGATATCTACAAAACAAGGTAAGATTGAAAACATTTCCAACTCCTCTTTAATAGTCCATCTGTGTTTAATACACTCTCAGTGCTCTATTATCTTATTTTATGAAAATATCTGACACCCCCCCCCCCCCCCCGCAGCACATCATATGTATCACAAAAACTCCACAAAACAAATACGTACATACTTCCAGCAGAATGTAATACATCTGCATTGAGTCTGGCCTGTAACTAACTGAAAAACAGCAGAGAATTACTTCAGAAGTTTCTGCTTCATTTATTTATAAGCTTGATGGCATATTTTTTTCTTTACATATTTTTTACGTTACAGAAGTTTTTGTGAGCCAGTTTTAAAAATATAAGATCTGACTTTTTTTATGAAAAAAATGTCATTGTTTCTCAGGAAATAGAGATTGAGAAAAATCAAAATTCCATCATCAATGACTGCAAAGGATTTTCCCTGCCTAACATCTGGCAGGATTTGATGAAAAGTAACCTAAACCTTCAAGGTTAACCGTAACCGCGATAGTGACAGGAATAAGTGACAACAAAAAGACAGCCTGAAGAAGGAGAAGAGTTTTCTCCGAAAATGTGCAATTTAAATGAAAAAATTTCCTAGTAAAATTCCCATAATAGTTGTTTTAGATTAGTAATTGAATTAAGAAACTAGGAAGCCATTTCTCAACATGAGCTTTATCAAAGAAGTCATTGTTGGCACCAATGGGCTGTATTTTCACTGTTTTCCTCGTAGCCACCTCTTCCGAAAACTTCAAAATTGCGTTGCTTTGGAGCAGGAACTAAGAAGTGACTAAAACACTTCAGGGCGATGCAATTTTCAAGTTTTGTAAGTTGTAACGAGGTATACAAGGAAAACAATGAAAATACAGCACATTTGCATTTGCCTTCCGTGTGCATGTGAAGAATTATTTCTTCGGGAGATTTATTTCCCACTGATATGCAAGACACCTTTTCTTTTTTTTTTTTTTTCAATTGAAATTACATTTTTCTTGAAATTGCAAGGGTATTATTCTATATTAAACTTGAAACACAACTACCACTTAAAACATGTTTTCATACAATTAGAATTATTTCATCCTTTCTTCCTGAAATTCATTTTTCTTTTTTTCACAAGCTGACAGTTCATAACAAATTCAACCCCTAACAGAACATGGTTTCCAGCTAATATAAACTTATTACTCACTTCTATCCTCCATATGCTAATAAATAATAAAGTGTCAAGAAGAAAAATAATGTAAGGGAGCATGTCTGCAAACAAGCCACACTGACCTTGATTCAGAAAAACTTGATTACTTCCTTCTTCTGTTGCAGACAAGCACTAAATCCTATATATCTACCTGTCTGGCTCACCAGATAAGACAGGAATTTTTCCTTTTTATCCTAAGCTCTTGTGCTTTCCAAGACTGATTCAGAAATGATTTGGTGGAGAAACAAGTATGGGAAAGCCTCTCACAACACCATTCTGTAACTCAGACTTCCAAGCCTCTAATCCAAACATTTTATGATTAATAATTAATACAACTGGTGATTTTTTTTTCATGTTACTACACATGAAAAAGAAAGCGACAGAAAAAGATTTCTTCTAGTAATTAACAAGGGACAGAAAAGATTTTTTCTAGTAATTAACAGGGGACAGAAAAGATTTTTTCTAGTAATTAACAACTTCTAATGTTACCATCACTTGCGCTATTTCTAAATTTCTATTTTTTTCTCACCCAAGTTCTATTATTTCTAGACAATTTTAAAAGCAACAATTTATCATTGGGCACTCAGTTTCACTTCACCACTGCTTATTTTCTTTTGCTCTCACTATCAACTATTCTCAATCCACAGCTGAATGAAATCTCCCCCACCGCCAAGTTTCTTCGACAACCCTCTACCTTGAGTGATTCTCTTCCATAACGTACTGTCATGCTTTGGAATTTCATTCACTCATCTCCCATGTCGGCATACTCTGGGTCTTATCCTATTACTTGATGTCCAATCCAGTATTTTAGTTGACCAATGGTGGCCAATTCTAGAAATATGTCTGACCCACTGCCATTTGATGGGCTTTGAACATGATGTCATCCACCATGCCATTTTTCTGATCCACAAGTTCCTTTTCCCAACTTTCCTGGTTACAGCAAATATGCATACCACCATACTTCTCTGCATTGTCTGCAGCTTCCATATATATATATATTTTTTTTAATTCAAGTACATGTCTGTGATCTATAAGTAAGAACTGGAAGGATACATTGATTACATATTTTTCTTTTAAGACAATGGTATATTGCTTTTGAAAATTGTACTCTTTCTTTCAAATGCTCTCCAACTATGTTTTATATGCTAAGTTTTTTGCCAATATGGCCCTTGCTTGATAAATATGTATATATTTAAAATGTAAACAACAACCACCAAAAAACAGGATGGCGTGCCCACTTCTGCAAATTATTTCCCTTTCTCATTCAGTAACTTTATCACAAACCCAGTAAATCAACTTAAGTTGTTATATCCTTACAAATACTGATACATTGCATATCGAGGTATGGTACCGAAGCCACAAATACATGAAATAAAGGATTAGGGCTCATACTATGAATTTTAAAATTATGATTGTGAATAAGGGCATGACTTTCACTGCAAACACCAGACTTCTTGCAAGATATTTTTTTAATAATCTAAAGCAACTTTTATGGGAATTTTACTAGGAAATTTTTTCATTAATAGCAAATTTTTGGAGAAAACTCTTCTCCTTCTTCAGGCTGTCTTGTTGTTGTCACTTTTTACTTGTCACTATCTCGGTTACGGTTAACCTTGACGGTTTAGGTTATTTTTCAACAAATCCTGCCAGATGTTAGGCAGGGAAAATCCTTTGCAGTCATTGATGATGGAATTTTGATTTTTCTCAATCTCTATTCCTTCTTTCAGTTTTCTTTTTTGGAAATTGCTTTGGAAACTGATTACTTTAAGGGAATTCCAATCCATGCTGTGCCCAGTTTCTCTAACATGCCTATCTAATCCAGTCTTGTTGGAGCAATTTTTTATAGCTGCTTTATGCTCAGCTATAGGAGTTTCTAGTCTGCGACCTGTTTCACCTATGTAAGACAGTCCACAACTACAATTTACTTCATAAACTACTCCTTGCATTTTTAAAATATCTTCTTCTTTTTGAACTATTTTACGGAAAATTTTTTTAACTTTGTTCTCTAAACTTGGAGCTAGCCTAATATTGTTTTTCTTACTAATTCTCTTTAATGACTCAAATAAACCTTTGTGATAAGAAATTTTTCTAGTGAATTTTACTTGTTGCTTTTGTGGGTTCTTCGTACCATTAAAATTCAGAAGCTTCTCAATTTCTTCTTTAGGATAGTTATTACCTGCAAGTATGACTTTAAGCTCTTCTTTATGGGCTTCTTTTTTATCTGCAGTAGAAACTATTTTATTAATTTTTTCTAAAAACTGACTTGCTACATTTTTCTTAATAGAAACTGGATGATAGGAATTGAAATCCAGTAGTCTTTTAGTATTCATTGGTTTTTTATACCAACTAGTGAGGAATTTTTCATCTTCATAATAGATAGTAATATCTAAGAAGTTTATTCTTCTTTCTTTTTGAAGTTCAATAGTGAACTTAAGGGAATCATCTAATTCATTGAATGAGTCTAGAATTCTTTCTGGAACAATTTCTGAGCTATCTATTATAAATAAGATGTCATCCATGTATCTGCTATATAAGCAGAAGTATGTGGGTTGTACTAGTATCTTTTCTTCTAGTTTTCCCACATAATAGTTAGCTAAGAGTGGGGAGAGTGGGGAGCCCATGTTGAAAAATAACCTAAACCGTCAAGGTAAACCGTAACCGAGATAGTGACAAGTAAAAAGTGACAACAACAAGACAGCCTGAAGAAGGAGAAGAGTTTTCTCCGAAAATTTGCTATTAATGAAAAAATTTCCTAGTAAAATTCCCATAAAAGTTGCTTTAGATTATTAATTCAATTAAACTAGGAAGCCATTTCTCAACATGAGCTTTATTCAAAGATATTTTTTGTTGGGCAGATCACCCTGTCTACTCACATGCTTAAACTGTGTACCCTACCAACAAATGAGTTTCAAAAAATCCTGCTTTGACAGAATGACAGGTCAAAAGTTGCAACTACATGTATTAAAACTTAAAAAAACACATTTAAGTTTAAAAAAAAAAAAACATTTAAGCAAGGAAGCTTCAAACTGATAACTTCAGTCATTTTCAACTTAAGAAAGGATGGATGATGGGAAATTGTTTCTATATTCATAATGTCACATTCAATATTTTTCTTTGAAAATTGATTTCCATAACAATGGAATTGTTAATCAGAAAAGAGTACAGTCGGAGTTTACCTCATTTGGATCTCAATGTCTTCTGGTGAAACTGTTACATTGGGGGAGCATTCACCGCAGCATCAACATCCATTTAATGGAGCACAAAAACGATTATCATAAAAGAAATTCTGACACTTTGTTGGCCATCTTAACTCCGGCTCTATGGAATGACACCACACAAGTCTCCTTGTTTGGTAATCATTTCTCACTTTGTCATTGAGAAAGTTTAGAAATGTTTCTCTCTTCCCAAAAACTATAATTCTGATTCTACATTTTGAATTTCATAAACATGGAAATCAATTTCAAAAGAAAACTAAGGAATGTGACAATTATAGGCCTGGCAAACACTTATTATAACCCATCCTTTTTACAGTTGAAAAAGACAAAGCAGTTATCAGTTAAATGGTTCTTTATTAATATGTTTTTTTTTTCAAAACTTGACAAATTTTCAAAGTTTCAATTCTCAATTAATAGTTATGCGTACATATCCAAATTCATTGTGTTGCACAAACATATTGCTATGCCAAATGTTTCTAAATTTAAATTAATTGTGAGGATCTCAGTATTGTGGAAACATAATCTGATATTTAAATATCACTAATGAGAAAGTATTTTATTAGGTACATTACTCATTGTTTATTGCAGTGATGAGTATGTGAATCGCCATTGCAGGGTTGGATACAGAGAAAGGGCACGTGCAAGGAAAAGTGGTTTTAATAACAAATTGGATATTTTTTCATGAAAGAAAGTATTACTTAAAAGTACACTGGCGTGCAAAAATTAAGGACGAGACGATTTTTCGAATGTAACGTAGTGCAGAAGTGCTCCACATTGACTCAAATCATACCATAAGATCCCCAAGATGTAAGAATATGGGACAAGTGAGCAAAACCGTCCAAACAAGGAATCCAAAGGATACAAAGGCACTTTATTGAAAAGCTCGCTTCGAGCACAACTGGACAGAAGACAGAAACGTCTATGTGACAGGTGGCTGCCAAAAAAAATCCAGTCTTTAGTAGGGGATATGATCACCCCTTGACTGCGTTGCAGGATTAACAACCTCTGTCCATGCTGAGGACGAAGTTGTCAAGGAGCTGTTGAAGCATCGCTGCCCATTCCTCTTGTAGCGCCAATCGCAGCTGTGGAATCATTGCTGGCGGCTGGTGACGTGCTGCCAAGCGTCTCCCGAGAAGGTCCCACACGTGTTCGATTGGATTTAGGTCCGGGACTTTGCGGGCCAATTAATGCGTTGAATATCTTCACTCTCGAACAGCCACTGTACGACCTAGAGCCTTTTTGCCGGGCGGCCCACCCATCTAATTTTCTCTGCCGCCCAGCTAAATTTCATTTAATGAAAGCTTTTACAATGTACAAGAGTGGAAAACTTACTTCCACGTACACCATAAATACTGATTAAAACTGCCTGAAATCTGTGTTGAACATGATTTATTAGTTAAGAATTCCTTTTTTTTTTACCATTTATATGCAATTTTCTAATGTTTTTTTGTCATGTTATGTTGCATTAATGCCCATCACACTGCTAAAGATGTTTAATAAGTATAATAATGTTAAGCAAAACAACATTCTTTATCTTCTCGATTGGGGAAGGGTTCATTAAAAGTACTATCCAGCTAAAATTTCTTGCCACCCAGATGTAAAAAATATCTAGGGAGAACACTACGATGAGGTGTAGCGTTGTCGTCCATCAAGAGGAACTCAAGACCCACAGCACCTCTAAACAGATGCACGTGAGGCAGGAGAACCTCGGTACAATAGCGGACACCAGTGACTGAACCTCCTTGGAAGATGTGGAGGTCAGTACAGCTACCAAGCATGATACCGCCCCAAACGAGAACTCCGCCACCTCCCTTTTGATGATATTGGAGGTGTGATTGCATGTTCCCTGCTCTCTCCAGATGTGTATATGTCCAGAATCGCTAGTCAGACTAAATCGGCTCTCATCCGTAAAGAGAATTCTACCCCATTGCTGATGTGTCCAGTTCTTGTGTTCCTGGCACCACAGAAACCGCTGTCTCCGACAAGCAGGCATTAATGGCACACACCGTACTGGTCATCGTGCAAATAGACCACCTTTGTGCAGCCTCCTAGCCATGGTAAAATGCGATAACGGACATCCAGTTGTCTGTTGCATGTGCCTTGCGATTTCTCCCGCTGTCTGTTCTTGCTTGTAGGACAATATACCGGTCGTCTGCCGCCGTGGTTGATCATAGACGACCACTGCTAAACTCTCTGACAGCTGTTCCTGTCGTTTGAAATGCTCTCCAAGCTCGTGAAACGATGCTGTGAGCAATCCCGAACTCCTCGGCCATACTTCGACCTTTTTCCAACTTCCCAATGACGCGACCTCGGGTAAAGTTGACCATCCAGATGTTGTCTACTAGATTGCCTGTTGGTCATATGTATCACACGGTGGCAGCAACTTGACATCGTTCAAACCGATGTACACGGTGCAATAGCTTTCACCGAATTACTGAGCGTGCACCGCCCATGTACTTTATACCCTTCCGACACACACATCCCCTACGTCATGCTGCATATATTGCATGCCCTACCGTTCCAGACCCTAGTCTATCTCCTGAGTGGTCTTTCGGTCCGCCATGCCTGCTCCTTCCGCTGTTATGCTAATTTCTCCTTTTCGTCTTTAATTTTTGCACACCAGTGTATATTACTTTTGTTAATTAATTGGAACAATTTATAGACATACTAAGAACACTTTTTCATTTTGTTAGAAAATATCAGAAAGGTCCCCGGTTATTCCTGACACTTACGCCCCTCCCCACAAAAATCCTGATCTGCTCCTGTGCCATTGTACAACTGTCATTGAAAAAGCTATTATGATTCTTGGTTTCAAAAGAAAGCTGTCTTGGAATTGTATGATGTTATTTTGCTGGCCTTGCACATGCATAGAGGTGGTAAAATGATTCATTAATTCAAAAAACTGTCAAAAAAAAGTACTAGAGGAGAAACCACTTGGACCAAGTAATGGAAAGTGGTGAAAGAAGGAATGCTCAAGAGAGACAGAGAAAAATGGAGGTGCTGAAAAGACATAGCTTTGCATCTGTAAGCACTTAAAATTATAAATTTATATTAATAAAACTAGCTAAATACCCATTCTTCGAACATGAAAATAAACAATTTGGTAAATAATTGAATAAACAATTTTGTTCAAAACTGTACATTTAAGGGTGATCTGCCTACAATCTTTGCCTTGTATTTCCAATGGTCAAACTTCTGTAGCCCTTTTCTTCACAATTAATGCATTCCCAAGGATGAAAATTCAAACATCGATAAAAATTACTTCATATTATAGCCTAGTATACTTAATATTTTCTAAAATTTAACCATAATTAAGCAATCCAACATTTGTTTGTCAACTGACGTCATCAATGTACACGTAGTGTTATCTATTTTCAGGTCTTAACACCACAAAAGGAAAAGTTATTAATTTTTAATAAAATTATGGTTACGTTTTAGAAAATATTAAATATACTATGCTATAATATGAAGTTATTTTTATCGATTTTCAAATTTTCATCATTGGGAACGCATTAATTGTGGAGAAAATGGTTACAGAAGTTTGCCGATTGGAAATACAAGGCAAAGATTTTGGGTGGATCCACCTTAAAAGCTAGCAAGTCAGACAATTGTGTTGCCAACACTAATATCTCAAGGGGGAAACTTTTTTTTTTTAAATTACAATTATTATGAAAATCTACCTGCATATTTATATTTGTTGCATTCACCTTACCACTTATATGACGTCACCGTTGTTTCGGTGAAAACGAATGTTGGTATAATTTTATTTTGACTCACAAAACCTTGACATTCGATATATCAAATGATAATATAAACGCTTTAATGCAAAGCATATTATGACATAGCGCTTTTTACGTGATATTTTTAAAAGTTGTTTTTTTTTGTTAAATAAATTTAGAACAGATAAAAAAACCTTGACATTCGATATGTCAAACGATAATAAATGTTTAAACACAAAGCATATGATGATATAACACTTTTTACGTGATTTTTAAGGTTTTTTTGTTAAATAAATTCGGAACAAATTAATTCAGAACAAAATATATACTGAGCAGGATAATTAACACAGCAATCGGACATCCCCAAATTGACTGTAATTACTGTTTCACACGTGAATTAAATCACATCAGAAAACTTTAAAATTTCATTGCCGTGGAGCAGGAATCGAGCCTGCATCTCCCGATTTCCGTTCGAGCGCGCTATCCGTTGCACCACCCACGACGGCGAATTCAGACTTGTGAATTCGCCGTCATGGGTGGTGCTACAGATAGCGCACTTGAACGGAAATCGGGAGATACAGGCTCGATTCCCACTCCACGGCGATGAAATTTTAAAGTTTTCTGATGTGAATTAATTCACGTGTGAAACAGTAATTACAGTCAATTTGGCGATGTCCAATTGCTGTGTTAATTATCATGACATATTTTCCACGTATTACGAGAAGAATATTTCTTCAACTCTGGATACTGAGCAGGTCAACTCAAGTCATTCAAAACTTAGGGCGGGGATTTAGTTGCTGGGCAACAATGGCTCGATCATTGCAAAACGTCCTAGCGTTATCAAAGCTGGGTTATTTAAAAAAAATAACATTTTGACCCACTTAAAGTTATTGTAGGACAAAATCCTTTTTTAGTGCGCCTCTGTGTTGTAAAAGAAACATTCCTGCCAAATATGAAAGTTCTAAGTTCAGTAGTTTCTGAGATTCAGTGATGAGTCAGTGAGGGCTTTCAGTTTTATATGTACATATTATCATATCTGTCTCTCGGTCAACTGCAGAAGAAACTACTGAACATTGAGACTTGAAATCTGGCATGCAAATTGTGGCAAAGGAGCATAATGCATCTTTGGAGCCTTTTTCTTTTGATATTCCAATTTCCTGAATTTTAATTAATTTACTAGATTTTAAAGCATTTAACCATTGTTAAAATCTGATTGTGTGGTATGCTGTCCCATGAGCTGACGCAAAAATAGTTCATTTCATTGTAACACAACATTATATTTTATTACACTATCACCGAACAGTATATTATCATGTTTTACCAAAATGTAACAATATCTCGCTGCAATCTTGCACAAATTACAAGAACCTGATGCTAAATGTGACAGAAGCCATTACAAAACTGAGTTGTTGTTGTTTTATTGGTGTAGAAGCTTACATGTGCCAAACTTTCACACAGTTTCAGGTAGTTTTATTGAGGCAGATTATTAGCACAAACCTATGAGGGAGAGAAGCGATGATATTAATACACTGAAGTGCCAAAAGTCATCATGGGATAGCAGTATGCAAATTTTTAACTGGTGCTGCTTAACGGCTTCGAAGCACTCCACAATTTTTATCAGTTGCGAGGAGTAATATCGTGAGTTAGGCTGAACAACTGCCAGTATGAATTATCGGAATTTGAACGAGGCATGGTAGTGGGTGCCAGACGGATGGAGTATTCAATTTCCGAAGCTGTGCAAACATTCAGCATTTCTCGATCCACTGTTCACGTGTGTACCGAAAATGCCTCGTGACAAAGCATTACCACCCACCGTGGACAACGCAGTGGCCGACCATAGGTGCTGAATGACCGTGACCAGCGACATCTGACCAGGATTGCCTATGCTAACAGACAAGTGACACTGGCTCAAATAACATCCACATTTAATGCAGGAGGTACCAGAAACATATCCATTAGGCCAGTGCAGAGTAATTTAGCGTCAATGGGGTATGGGAGCAGAAGACCCACCAGAGAGCCTTTTTGTTAACACCACAATATCAGACACGGCACCTCACCTGGGCTCGTGAACACGGTAATTGGACCCTGGAAGACTGGCAACATGTGGCATGGTCCGATGAGTCACGCTACCAGTTGTTATAAGCTGATGGTAGGGTTGCTGCCCTGGTGGTGTAGTGGTCTAAGCGCTGGCTTATTACCATTAGCATGTGAAGGGGTCCGGGTTCGAATCCTGGTTACGCATGGATGTTGTGTTTGTCTTATGACATTACCTGTCTCCCTTCCCTGGAACCAGTGACCCTAAATTAGGGACGGGCCACTGCTTATAGCACATTAAGTTGCTCACTGTAGTTGTTAAACCTTCAATCAAAAAAAAAAAAATTTTTTAATGGAAGGGTTTGGGTGTGGCATAGAGACCCCATGAAGCCATGGACCCAAGCTGTCAACAAGGCACTGTGAAAGCTGGGTGGTTCCATACATCGTGGGGTGTCTTTACATGACACAGTTTGGGTCCTCTGGTCCTTGTAAACATGTCATTAACAAGAACTCACTTTGTTGCTTTGCTGGGTGATCATTTGTAGCCCTTCATCATGGACTTCATGTTACCCCAACAACGATGGGATTTCCCAGGCGGACAAAGCACCAGGCTCAAGTTGTCCAAAATTGGTTCGAGGAGTATTCTGGACAGTTCCAATGAATGGTGTAGCTACAGCGCTCACCCAACATGAACCCAATAGAGCACTTATGGAACATGATAGAAAGGTCCATTTGCACGCATGATTCTGCACCTACAAATACCAGGGAACTGTGTGCGGCTGTTCAAACAGCATGGCTCAACATCTCTCCAAAAGTCTTCCAGTCACTTGTGGAATTGGTGCCGCATCAAGTTGCTGCATTTCACCGGGCTAGAGGAGGTCTCACATGATACTAGGTACGCATCCCATGACTTTTGCAACTTCAGTGCAAGTCTTGCTGAAATTTTTCGGGATGCACTTCCAAATTCTGGCATGTGTCATTTCACCGCAGTTGCAGGAGAGTTTGTTTACATTTTAGACCGTGGCTCTCTGTGTGTTACCACGCACTATAAGAAATTCCTAGCTATTTCTGTGGGAAGATTTTGACTAGGTTGGTTCAACCATTGTTTCAAATTTAGCATAACGAGAGCGACTTACAATTTGAAATTTGATCTTTCTGTTTACTACACTAGACTTCCAAAGTATTACGTGTATCCTTAAAACCCAGTTATCTGCAGGTTTGTTCACATTTAAAACCATGGCTTTTCGTTTATTAGTACTCACTAAATGTTTCCAAGTTATTTCGATAAAAAGATTTTGACTAGGTTTCTTCAATTGTTGTTTTGCATTAAGCATAATGCACATGATTTACAATTTAAATTTTCATTTTGTTGTTTACTTTATGTTAGACTTCCAAAATGTTATGAGTGTATCCTTCTGACACAATTGCCAGCGGGTTTGCTTACATTTCACACTGTGGCTCTCTACGTGTCTTTATGCACTATCAATAGTACAGCTATTTAAAAAACACTAGTTTCACAATTTTTTAGAGGAAATACTTTTCGATGAGATGTAAGTTAAATACATGCAATGAGTGGGAAATGTGAATTTTCTTGTGTTTCGTTTTTTCAAAGGTTACTGTGCTATTCCTCCATTCATTCATTTTTCCATATCATTTTAAGGTTTTATTTATCACATTGAAATGTGGATCCCCCTTTCAGATTTCATAATACGCACTCTGCAATGCAACATGACTGACTATCAAAAACTCATGTCAAATGTCATCAGAGCTACTGTCATGACTTGCCATGTTACAGGAGTCCGGTCTGACCTTCCATTTTAGTTTAAACAGCTATATTTCCTGTTGTTCTCAGTTTTGCTATGAGTATTAACAAGACACAAGTTCAATCATTCAAAATTGCTGGATTCAACATACAAAACTCATGCTTTTTCCATGGCCAGCTCTGTGTCGGTTGCCTCAGAGTTTTTAAAAAATAAAAACCTCTTCATCTTGGTTCCAAATAAAAGTCAATGACATTGACCCAGAGACTCTTCATGGATAAACTTATTTGCTCTTCGAATTAAATGTACAATGATCACAACACATTAGAAAAATGTATATGTTTCAAATTTCTTCTATTCACAGTCAAAGACTACTCTACTGATTTAAGCCAATTGTGGAAGTATAGATTTTGTTCAAGTTTTTTTTTTTTTTAATCATTTTCTTTCCATTACCGAAACAAGTTTCAGTTAAATATTTCCATGCATAATATCCTATTCACAATTTTAGGAAAACTGAAAATGCTGGCCCAGATTCATGCATATTTTTGTTAAACCAGGGCAATGCAGGGGTAGCATGCAAAATATATACTTCATCATCAACAACAAATATTATCAGTTCACTGTTGGATGAAGGTCTCCCCAAATTTCTTCCACAGCTGCCAGTCTTGAGTCAGTCTCCTCCATGTCAGTCTGACATGCTTTCATATTTCACTCACCCATCTCCCACATGGTCTTCTGGGGGAGGAGGGTCTTTCTTTTTTTAAATCCCTTTGCATTCACAGTCTAATATTTCAGTTCCTCATTGGTGGTTCTTTCCTCTAATAACACTGGTCGGCATGAAAATCGGCCCTGACACCATTTCTGCTGATTCTTATGTAAAACAACCTCCTGAATCCGAATATGACCCCGTTTTCCCCCATCACCCACCGTTTTAGGGGGAGCCCCCGCCCCCACCTAATTTTATCACTTTCCGATAATTTGGAGGGATGAAAAGGATTATTTCAGCCTTTACATTTCTTCTGAGGGGCTACAGAGGTGAAAAGTTATAAAACATGAACATCTATATCAAGGAGGTAGATTTGGGGTCCCCCCCCCAAATTGCAAAGAAATCATTACAAATGATTGATTTTTCTGTTTTTTTGGCAATTTTTTCACTTATTTGCTACATATTCCAGGTTCCAGCCCTTCTCATCCTCCCCCAAAACACCCGCAAATAATAAAAATATATAGTAACAGTAATAAAAATATATAGCAACAGTTCGGAACATTCACTCTACCACACTGGCTCTCTCAATACCTCGCACGAACAGGTTCCCACAGAGAATCCTGCACAGGTTTGCACGGGCTTTGACAAGGTCAAACTTGCCTTGCTCTTATCACGATAATCCTGCACTGTAAGCATTATCGTCCCTCAGTTGATCTGTAGCGTTCGTAGAGTCTACTTGTCAGTGTTCTAGGCGGGGATTCTGAGTTTCCAAGTTGTTTAAATTGTGTCAAACGGTAGAAATTTGTTTACACCGGCCTTTTCCAAGTGAATTACAGTATGCGAGTGTAATTTGTGATTAATATAGAGCATTTATTTACTGTTTAATTATGCCAGGTGAGTGTATAAATCACCCTGATAGATTCTGCTATGTTTGCGGGGAATTGACTTTTAAAGCGCAACGAAAACCCCTTTCTCCGCTTCTTAAAACTGCTTATAAATTTTACTTTGATTGCAAAGTTGGCGATCAGGACAAGAATTGGGCTCCCACAGTTTGCTGCACTACTTGTTACAGTAGCTTGACCAAATGGCTCAAAGGTACCAGTAAATCAATGCCATTTGCTATGCCTTCCACCGTCGGGTTATCTAGCAACAAAAGTAAGCATACAATACAGTATCCTAATATCCCTTCAGCTCTAAGACCAGTTCCTCACAACGAATCATTGCCGATCCCAGTGCCCCCAAAAACCTATACACTAGAGCCAGAAACGGATGTGGCATACTTTGAGCAACAGATTGGACCATCACACGATACGTCCACCAATGATGAAAAGTGTTCTGCTGATTCAGCTCATCGAAAACCTCACCTCGTTACTCAGTCGGAATTGAATGATCTCGTCAGGGATTTGGAGTTACCTAAGACTAAATCTCAACTTCTTGGATCTCGACTTCAGCAGTGGAATCTCTTAGAAAAGGGCGTAAAAATCTTTTCTTACAGGAACAGACAGCCAACCCTGCAATTACTTTTTCGGAAGATGAAGGCTTAGTGTTCTGCCCTAATTCAAATGCATTGATGATAGAACTGAAGATGACATGTGACCCAGACAAGTGGCAACTGTTTATAGACTCATCAAAGACAAGCTTGAAAGTTGTCCTGTTGGCCAATGGGAATGAGTTAACATCAGTTCTGGTTGCATACTCTGTGGATATGAAGGAGACGTACGAAAGCATTAGCCGAATCCTTGATAAAATCTGCTATCATGATTATAATTGGAAACTTTGCGCTGACTTAAAAGTTGTTGCTGTACTCGCGGGCCTGCAATCAGGCTTCACAAAATACTGCTGCTTCCTATCCGAATGGGACAGCCGAGCACGAGACAAGCATTACATCGTATGGAACTGGCCTTTGCAAGAAAGTTTTACTCCCAGTCAGAAAAATGTCCTTCATGATCCTCTGGTCCCGAAGGAAAATATTTACTTGCCGCCTTTGCATATCAAACTGGGATTGATCAAACAGTTTGTGAAAGCAATGGACAAGACAGGTGATGCATTTCAATTTTTGAAAAATAAATTTCCTCGTCTTAGTGAGACTAAAATCAAGGAAGGAGTTTTCGTGGGCCCCCAGATTAGACAACTTTTCAAAGATTCAACGTTTATTGAACACCTGAATCGAAAAGAAAAAAGAGCTTGCCTTGCATTCCAAAACGTGTGTAAGAACTTTTTGGGTAACAACAAAAGTGATGATTATGCCGCTCATGTCGAGGAATTGCTGTCAGCGTACAAGGCCAAGGGGTGTAACATGTCTCTTGAAGTGCATTTCCTGCACTCACACCTGGACTTCTTCCATGAAATTTTAGGGGCAGTTTCCGATGAACACAGGGAACGATTCCATCAAGACATCAATAAGATCGAGAGGAGATTTTCAGGGAAGTGGAATACGAGCATGTAAGCAGAGTACTGCTGGTGTTTGGTACGAGAAATTTCTACCTCAGGGTACAAAAGGAAAGCAAGCACCAAATGAAGGTACTTATCTTATTTATTTATTATACTTTACATTTGTATTTTACTTTTTATATATTATTCTTTACAGCTAAAATAAATAATCCTTTTCACCCCTCCAAATAAAATTCATGTCCATAATATATTACCGAAAATTGATAAAAAAATCAGAAAATCGATCATTTTTAATGATTTCTTTACAATGGGGGGGCAAATCCCCCCAAATCTACATCCTTGCTACAGATGTTCATGTTTTATAACTTTTCACCTCTGTAGCCCCTCAGAAGAAATGTAAAGGCTGAAATAATCCTTTTCATCCCTCCAAATTATCGAAAAGTGATAAAATTAAGTGGGGGGCCTCCCCGAAAACGGTGGGTGATGGGGGGGGTTCATATTCAGCTTCAGGTCGTTTTACATAAGAATCAGCAGGAATGGTGTCAGAGCTCAAAAAAAAAATTTGCCGACCAGTGTAATATGTCCAGCCCATTGCCATTTCAGGGATTTCACTTTGATCATGATATATGTATATCACGAAGGTTCCTATAGTCCTAAACCTCATGTTAAACATACTCCAAGGTAGGCAAAACTTACTTGCAAATTCACTTACATATGTGGTACATCATAATCTCTGCCAACATGCTCCCATGTCGATGGTGACGATATTAATTTGGGTTATTTAACACTAGAGCTATATATTTGCAGGATAAAATGGGGAAACTATAAAGCACTATTATTATACATCCACACTCGGATGTCTTGCCCTAGGGACCCACTGGTGAACAGCTGCCATTTTTAAAACAATGTTAGTTATGTGGTACAAAATACTGAAGTGCCGGGGCACTTAATCTATTAAATGTACAATCACACTTGAAAAATGGAAAACACCAAGTCTATGTACAAACTATAATACAAGGATGGCCGTGAAATGCCACACTGCAAGGTTGCATGATAAAGACAAGCTTTCAGGATGCAGCAATGCAAGAAATCATTGATGGACTATTACACAGTTAATGAGCTAGACAATCATTATTCACAGTAAACCAGGGGAAGGTTGGTGACCACAAGCTAAAAAGCATTGCCTGGAAACCATGATATAACGCATTCAAATCAGATCCATTTTCGAAGTGTGGAGCGGTAATGAGAGACAATAATCAGCTGCAGCACAAGGAGTGGGGGGAGAGGGAACGGAATGTAGCGAGCCAAAAATTATAAATGACAAACTTGACAAAGAGATAAGAACATAAAACAGGGCGGTGAGGAGCAAGAAATTAAAATCATGAAGATCATGTTGAGTGGAACAGAATCACATATATTTATCTAAAATAAGAATATTAAACTTTTGTTCTGTTCATTTTGTTGTGAATTGTCTTAATGCAAAAGATGTGTGTAGAAGGGTGGGGGATGAGGGAGGAAATAAAAACAAAGAACTGAAACATTTTTCTTTTCATGTAAACTAACCTGTCTGTAATGGGAACCACATGGGGTGTTCAGGTCTTTGCCAGTTTTCTGATGAAACAGGAAGGGCTAAAAAAACTGGGTGAATGCAACTTATTTTGCTTGCTGGTAACAGTGCTAAACTTTAATATGTGAGGTTTCACCAAATATTTTTGTTTGTAAAGTGTGGTGTGAATAGCAAGGCAGAATTATTATGAAGTTCAAGGGATTGATGAGGACTTCGATTTATGTGGAACTTCATACTATGCGGGCTCATTATATCTAGGTTCTACTGTACAGTGATTAATTTTATGTTTTAAAATTTGGCTACTGCTCCTAAATAGACATTTTATTACTTTATTTCCATTGTTTGATGCAAACACTTTTTATGTATATATTTGATGCAGTCACATGACCTCTTGGAGTAACCAAAGAACAAAAAGTCATGCACGTTTTTAATTTAGATTTACTGTTTCAAGAGAAAGTAATAAAATCAAAGAACACACACAAAGCCCAGTCCTCAAATATATCCCATCAAACATTCAAGAGCTTAGGGTATTCTTAATCACAAAATCAACACAAACCTATTTTCATGTACTACTTTGTCGATATCAAATATTAACTTGCTTCAACTTCATGATGAATTCACAGAAATTTTAAATATGGTAGTTCTAAGCCACTATTAAATAATTCCCTTAATTAAACTTCTAATATGTTTATTTCTACGAGTTATTTATTTTAAATTGCAAATTTTTGGAGAAAACTCTTCATCAGGGAGTCCCTTGTTTAAAATAAATAAATTCCTGGGGGGAAAACCTAGAAGTTTAAGTGTTTAATTTAATAAACTAGGAAGCCAGTTTTCAACATGAATCTTATTCACATTAATTCCCTGCTCACAGACATCTTGTTCTGCTAACCGTAACTTTAGTTTTTGAAAAACAAAAATTAGGTACATAACTAAAAGCTGTCTGGTGATATTTCATTTGTAATTTCCACTGAGTTTGTGTGTGTGTTTTTTTTACTACAGTATAGTTTTTCATTTGCAAATTTTGAAGAAAACTTCTCTTCTTTGCCAAGCTTTCATCACGGCAATTCAGTGTCTCACACATAAATGTTACAATTCAGCACAGAGGAATGTATTTTCCATAGCTACCTTTGTCAGGCTTTCGTCACTATAATTATAATACACTGTCATGATAATTGTTACAATTAACCTAGGAGGACCATACTTTCCATAGCAGTAAACTCATGTGATCCTTGATGTGCAGTCCTTTATTATTATTATTTTCTTTACAATAATTTGTTGATATCAGTAAATTTAAGTGAATTGCAATTCATTTTGTGAATAGTTTCAAACAACTGCAGGTAAAAAAAAAAAAAGAGAAACATGTTACAGGCTGGGCTAGCCTTCTGATTAGTAGTGCATCAAATAGTTCTGTTAATGAGGCAAAGAAACTAGCAATAGATAATTATATTATTTACTATTCAACATTTCATTTCTATAAAAATAAATCATTTTGTTCACAAATTTGCTACTTGCTAGGTATTCCAATCCAAACAAAAATGTATGGAAATTGTCAGCACATCACGCAGTTTTGTTAATGAGGCAAAGAAACTAACACTAATTTTATTGGCTAGCCTTCTGTTTGTTAGTGCATCAAGTAGTTCTGTACATTGTGTGAATTTTTGTTTGAATTGGAACACTAATAGGTAGAATTCTATAAAGGATAATAAGATTTGCTATGTACAAATAAAATATTAAATAATAAATAACATTATGCCTATTATCTATTTCTAGTTTATTTACCCCATTAATGGAACTACTTGATGCACTGATAATCAGAAAGCTAGCCATTTTATCACTTCTAAAATACAAATCCTATTTTCTTTACAAAATTGCTACTTACTAGTGTTTAAATTTAAAAAAAATCGTACCAAATGTAAGGGACTACTTAATGAATTGTTAAACACAATGCAAGCTGCATGTGGTAAAAGCGAAACACTTGATTTTTTGACACAATTTTATGCTGCGGGGGTCAGGTGGAAACCCTGCACTAAAAACGACACGTCTTGGCAAACAATGTGACGTTCCACTGTAAACCCTGCACTAAAACGACACGTCTTGGCAAACAATGTGACGTTCCACTGTAGTTGTGTCATGTAAAAAGTATGAGCACCCATTGGACTTCACATACTGAGATCCAGAACAAGGACTTAATCTGGACTTATCTACCAACTGCACTTCATATTCAAACTAAAGCACCCACTGAACTTCATGTCAAAGGCTCGAGCACCCGTTGATCTTCATGTGAAAGGTTTGAGCAGGGACATACTGATAGCTCCCGCTACCCCCTGCAGTGTGTGTGTGGGGGGGGGGGGGCTCACAGCTAAGAAAGCCTCTAGCCATAACTTCATATGAAACTGGTAAAAGAAATAGCCAGGAATTTAGGCAGCTTTGAATGAAGTATTAAAAAGAAAAGCAATTTTTGCTTTGTTTTAGTACATAAGTAAAATCTTTGGAAATCATTTTCGTTGCTTTAGTTAGTAAAAACTGGATGACAAGGAAGCAGTTATTCCAGAAGACCTGAGGCCCCTTTTCACAACCACATCAATAGTTCCTATGCATGTATTAATATATTAATTAACGGTAAAAGAAATAGCCAGGAATTTAGGCAGCTTTGAATGAAGTATTAAAAAGAAAAGCAATTTTTGCTTTGTTTTAGTACATAAGTAAAATCTTTGGAAATCATTTTCGTTGCTTTAGTTAGTAAAAACTGGATGACAAGGAAGCAGTTATTCCAGAAGACCTGAGGCCCCTTTTCACAACCACATCAATAGTTCCTATGCATGTATTAATATATTAATTAGCAAGAGAATGTGAAAGAAATATGGATTCAGTGAGTGGAATTTTTATACCAATAAGGATAAGATGTTATGTATTCCAGTTGTTTGCACAAAACTATGCATCTTTCAGGATATAATGAACTAAAAGGAGTTTGTTTTTCCCATAAAGGTGTTTGTTCTTCTAGTGTGTGTGTTGGTAACAGAGTCAAGTAAATATGTGCAAAATATTTCTTCATTATGTTAAGTGTGTTTTTTGTATTTAAGAATAAATAACTTAAGCAGTATTGTGTTTTTTGTTCTACAATTTTTAACTGTTACTACTTATTTATTAGCTCGTTTATGTTCTGAATTGTCGTATAAACCAGAAAAGGTCAGACACTATCACAAGGCAGTTAGGTGTTTTGTGTGTGTGATAATGAGGCATTTCAAAGAGGCTAGCCTCAGTTCTCTAAAAGAATAAAATTTGCATGATATGATTAACTTTGGCGTAAGTGTTTTGTAGTACTTTTCATCAGTATAAAACTAGGGCAATCATTTTAATTACAATGTGCACATTTTTGTTTCATGCAATAGAGTGCAATGGTTTTACGAAAACTACTTTCAGGTTCTAAAGAATCTGATTTATTTAAATGTCCATAAAATAAAGCCCAGTTAATAATATGAAAGTTGAAATTTTCAATAATGGAAAGCTAATAGATTTTCGCAAAAGGGCCTCAAAAATATTTTTTGCAGGGGGACTAGAGATTTTCCAGTACCCCAATCGGGTTCAAGCACCCATTGATCTTCTTGTGAAAGGCTCAAGCACCCACTGATCTTAATGTGAAAGGCTCAAGCACCCATTGAATTTTTGAAAAGTTGGCATTTATGATCATTATTATTCAGCATGCAATCAGTGTGGCAGATGTGGCTCACATCAGAGGCTCCAACTTCTCCAAATTATTGATAATTGTTATTTTTATTTTTGATAATTGCTTGAAGCATTTACCACATATTACGAGAACATGTCAAATACTCTTAATACGGGGCTGGCAATCCAGTATCTTATCAAATGAGCAATGTTGAGATTGGGAAAAAGTTTTTATTTTGTTATTTATTAATTTTTTGGAAATAATTTGCTTTGGCCTGATAAGGTGAACACCTTATGAGGCTAAAATGATTATTTAATTAAACAAGACTAAAAATATTGGTTGGGCATGCCCCCCCCCCCCCCCCACAGAAAAATTATTGGAGGGGCAAGATTCCCTTACCCCCTATAGTCGGCGCCTATGGTTCACAAACATCAAAAGCTCCATGTTTCATATTGGGTTTGAGCAATCTTCAAATTCCCTCCTCAAACCTTTACCCTAAATTATCACTAAATTCAGAGACGAACTATTTTTTGCAAATTAACTCTTTCTTATCTGCATTTATGGTCTCTTGGTTCTTTTGTCCAGATTTAGAGATAGTTTTTCTAGACTGATGGATGTAATTAACACAATATATGAAAGTGCTAGAAGTTTGAACAATGAAATTTCAATGCAAAAGATATACTCCATGAAAAACTGCAGGGAAAAACACTTGCACCTAGAGCCAGTCCATAGTCAGGTGTGGACTGGGCCACCAGGATACTGGGAGAACTCCTGGTGGGCCACCATATTTTGTGCCAGAGACCTTATATGCTAAATCAAGAAAAGAAGGTATAAATGAATATATTGTCCTTAACTATGCTTATAGAAGAAAACCAAGTTATGCTCAAATGCCAAAGTTTGTTCACCAATTTGATGGCTTTCTTCTGAAAGAAAAAAAAATTGAAAAACAAACAAACTTACATATCAAATGTTCTGCTGAGCCAAACCCTGTTTCTGATACAACCAAAACTTATATTACATTTCTTTCAGTTGATTTTCTTACCATAACCGGCTTTACAAACTGCACAGTTAACTAATCAATACAATATAATCAAATATACAGTACTACCAATAATCTGGTTTTACTTTCTCTCACTTTATAAATTTGCACTAAAATTCTTGAAATTCCAGAAATTTTTGATTTTTTCAGAATTTCAAAATGGTTTTTCCCGGAATGTCTTGTTTATGATCGGTAAGTTCTGGAAAGGAAAAATCATTTTGGCTCATTTGAATTTCCCTTCTCACTAGAAGCTAAGAAACTATTACAATTCTAAATTCAGCAATCACAATAAAATTCATAAGAATAGATTAAAATCTTCAGTCATTATCAGAGAACATATCTGGTCTCTTGCTTCATCAAATGAAGCATTTTTTTTTCTTACATTAAATTTAACTAGAAATATCTTACGCTGAGGTTCAAAAAAATAGGTAAAACGTTAGTTAATCATTGCCTCAATAGAAATGCGGCAATAATTCGTACTTTTGTGTTGAAATGGTAATGTTGACTTAGCTTTAATTTTAGAGTTGGGGAAATTCGACAATTTTTTCCAAAAGTGGGCAACAAAAACTCTACTTCCAGGGTCGTTTATGGATCACCAATCCACCATGTGCCATAGCCAAAAATATTATTAGCAAGGGGAAATGGCACACTGCAGCTGGGGGATTGGTTGGAGGTAAGGTAAATTTAACAAACACTGTGAGCAACTCAATGGGCTATAAGCAGTTGCCCGTCCCTAATTTAGGGTCACTAGTTCCAGGAAAGGGAGAGAGCCAGTGCTGTAAGACAAACACAACATCAATGCCTCACTGGGATTCGAACCCGGACCCCTCTTGGACGAATGATCAGAAGCCATCGCTTAGACCACTGCGACGGAGCAGCTGGAGGAACACAAAACCCTAAAATTTTTATATATGCACCAGCTTCTTTTTATCAGGAGATAGCACATTATTTCAAGAGATATGCTAGGAGAAAACCGTGATCAATCTAAATAAAAACTACATAATAAATTGGGATCTTCAACCATCAAAATGTACTGTATTAGATATTGTTAAATAATTCTGTGCAAAATCCACAACTAAAATTAGGGAACATATTACACACTCGTATTAATAGCTGCATTTCAAAATAGGTTTTTCTTTTGAAAAGTTCACATTTGTCTCCCTTCTGTTATATCTTCAGGCGCTGCTCACTATGGGTGGGCTTCAGCCCACCCTTTAGCCCACCCCAAAATATGTAAGCAGTTGAAACATATGGCTGGTGCAACCATCTAAGATTCTAGGAAACTTGGATAAATGTTTGTGAATTTCTTGAATTCACTGAATTTTTTTAAATAAAATAAATTATTTGTTAAATTTAGTGTTTGTACTAATGTGAAATGGAGGGAGTCCTCTGAAAAATTTTTTAAGAGAGTAGTAGAAACACACCATTTTTGTAATTATGGTTTTAAAACTATGAGAGAGAGAGAGAGAGAGAGAGAGAGAGAGAGATTCCTTTATCAGGTTATGAACTTGTATAAACCAGAACGAAAGAGTAACTTGTCGTAGAGATTTGTATCCATGGTTCCCATACTACATACACTGAATACTATATATAGTATTCATTTGAAAACTTGTCTTACTAGGAATAATATTATCAGCATAGTTAAAATGCACATGAATGGAATGTTATGCCAAACACTTAAAAATTTGTGACTCCTCCCATCATATTTAGCCCCCCCCCAATAGCCCACCCAGTTCTTCTGAGTGGCTGAAGTCACCACTATGTACATATGAAGAAATAAACTCGTCAGCTCCTCATGTTAAATTAATGCCATGCTATGAACACCTCTGATGATAGATACACGTATTTCTTTTAGGTGGCACTGCAGAAATTCATTGCCAATGTTGCTGCAGAATACATAACTCCTGGTGACAGGGCCAAAAGTGATATTGGCATCTTCAATATTCTGATTTTATGGTAATCTGTTGACAAACAGAAAAAAAAAATGCAAATACTGTTCCTTTATTAAAGAGATGGGAGCTTCATAATATAAACTTTGAAAAATAAAACTTTTCAGAACAGAAATTAAAAACACAGGCACTGTAGCTTTGTCTACTCCTGATTACAGCCATATCTAGAAATTAAACTTATAACCTTAGTTAGGCCTCAAAAAACAATCAACAGTATACTAGTTAAGTGTGCACAACAAAACCCACCAAGAATTTATAAACAGTTTGGACACCCCAGGGGCTGACCGAAAATTCATTCCATGATACTCCAACCAGGCTTAGGGGTGCCCAGAATCACAATTTAAGTACAGCACTTAACTGAATTTTTTAAGCACGAATTTCCTTGTTAATGTTAGGATTTAGTTAAACCAAACACTATTTTCCTCACAGTGTCCCATTTATTAAATGAACCTATAAATTGATTTATAAAGATTTATTGGGAAATATTTTACGCTTTCAAAAATGTTGAAGTTGGGGGCCGCATCTTGTGCTGTATCTAGGGCCCCGATTCTGGGCAAGTCAGGCCCTCACTCCACATTCCACTAAAGGGAAGTGAGCCACATTTCCCCAGCAGGCACTGTTTGTTATACATGAGGTTTGAAATTTCTGCATTCATATCTACATATTTTAAGATATTTCTCTTACGCTGATCCTTAAGCTAACCTCATGATCGGTACCTAACAAAGATACCCGGTGCCCTAATCCCAGGAAAATGGCAAGACCCCCTTTCAATGTAAAGTGATGAAGGTGCCATGTGATACACACAATATGTATGTATTTACTCATACAAATTTTGAAGATGACAATCCGTTCTTTGATGTAAATATGACAAGGATGGTAAGTCAGATAAAATCCGAAAACTTTAAACTTTTGTCGTCCTGGAGCAGAAAATTTTCAAGTTTTCGGATATTATCTGACTTACTATCCTTGTCATATTTACACCAATAAACGGATTGTCATCTTCAAAATTTGTATTGTATGGTGTAATCCCGTATTCCATTCATTATTTACTCATATTTCTTTTAATTTAACTTTTCCATCATATGAGGGAGCAGTTTTATATTTCATCCTATACAACAAAAATTCAAAGTTGCACAATTTGATTAATAATCTATGAGTTTTTAATACATTTTAGCAATGTAATAATAAAAATATTTAAATTCCAAAGTAAAATCAATTGTTATTTTTAAAGTGAGGCAGCAATTCCAGATAATAGTAACATGGAAAGGATTTTGTGAAAACTAACTATTCGTTTAATGGAAGCATTGGACACCGACTGATAAGAGGGCAAAAGAAAATCCCACACAAAATATTACTTTCACAATAAAAATAACAATGAAATGCAATTCAACAATGATAAGGTCATTTCTAGAAACATTTCATTTATCACGAGCAGGACCTGATGAATTAGTAGAAAGGAAAACCAAAATTCCACTCATGCAATCGCATTTTTACATAAGTTTATAGTGACATTTTGCCAATAGTAATACAGTCAAAGCATTCTGAAGTTGTCTGTTAATTCAGTACACATATTAACTCTTAGACCCCAGACATATCCAAGCAAAAGTTTGCATAAACTTGTATTTGTAAACAATTTGTAAAAAATTCGTGCAAACTTTAGCTTAGGATTGGGGAAGGAAAGAATACGTAAAGCACTTTTTTTTCCCCTTTTTCACGGAAAATTCTTATGATTTAAATTATTATTTTTATCCTAAGAAAATTCACTTCCGGCATTGCATAACATTGGCAGTGCGCCCACATTTCTTTGCGTGCAACGGGGAAATGGAAAATAAAAATCAACGTATCCCTCATTGCCGGGAATTAATAGATAAATATGGCAAACACGCCGTACACCTGCCATGACTTCGTATTTTCCAAAAGCCATGATGATCGGTAGCAGAAACTAAAATAATAATAATAATAATAAAAAAAGCACAAGGTCTGCACGAAAAACAGTAGTGGCGTTTGACCTGACCTCATTCAACCGCGATGAACCGCAGAGCATCGCAGAAGGCAAAATAACATACACGACCCACAACTGCTCACCTGGTTGGACCATTGTGGTAATCCAAAGGAATTCGTGTAATCCAGCGAGAATGGTAAACAAGTATCACTAGTTCGTGGGCACTTGGGCAACATGCGCGATTAATAGTTGTTCCAAACACTCCATTACCGTTTTTCAGTCAGCTGCCACGTAAATAGAAACACTTCTGCTCTTCGAGGAATCTAGTTATAAAACAGCGCATCGTTTCATCCTAAGGTTCGTTGAAACGTTGCACGAAACAAATTCTGAGGCACGGATTACTTAGTAGTATTTTACACGATGGAATCGTAGTATGGCGGCGAACGGGGAATTCCAGCAGTGGATGCAAACAATCAGCTGGAAGCAGAAGCAGCCACGAAATCCAGCCTCGCCATACTTCTCGCTTGGTGTCTGTTCTACCAATGAGGCCACTGCTTCGCAAGCAGGTGACGGATGGATACGCTTTCCCCCTTCCTCAACATATGCTGCAACAAGCGGCGCTGCGATCGCCGGCCACGCACAAATATCCCTGCGGTTTTCCTTTTTCCCCGAACAGCTGTTCGGAGGGTCGGCCAGCTGTCCTAGTACAAGTGATCGGAGCTATTGTAAGAAAAGGTGTCGCCGTAAAGCAATTCCGGCGAACAGAATCGCCTTGCAAGGCGACGATCACTTCGGCGTAAAACACTGACTACTCAGAAATATCCACAAGATACGTCTTCATCTCTCGACAGTGCGGAACTTATTCTGTGAAGCTCACCAAAAGACGAATTATTTCATTCATTTAGGTTTAGGAAGCGTTTTTTCTCACAGGAAAATAAAAACAGATAAATGAAAGAGACCTCAGTGGCTAGATCATTTCCATTTCCTAATCGTGCTTTTTAAAATCTTTTTATGCCTGATCAAATTTTCTTTCCCCCTCTCTGTTTTTCATTTTAATACACGTAACAACCTATAAGTAGTTTCAGCAGTTCTATATTTTCAAAAGAAAAAAATGCAGTAAACAAGTGAAAGCTCAACAGCATTCAGGGATATAAATAAGATGTGTCGCTCAGTACTGGATTAATAGATCTTGCCAGTTCAAATAATACTTTTTAAAGAACCTAACGGTTTGTAGTTATAACCCATTTTAAGAAACCTAAAATTTTATGTAATCCTTTATAAGAGCTGCATTACCTGTAATTTTCCAAACCTTACAGCTAGGAGATTCTCTTTTTTTCGTTGTGTTTTAGCGGAGGGGAGGTGGGGGAGTTAACAATCACCGTGAGCAACTCAATGGACTACAAGCAGTCGTCCAACCTTCAATTAGGGCCACTGGTACCAGGGAGGGGAGAGAGCCAGTGCCGTAAGACAAACAAAACATCCATGCCTCACCGGGATTTGAACCCGGACCCATCTCGGACGAATGGTCAGAAGCCAGCACTTAGGCCACTGCACCATCGGGGCGGCGACTTTTTTGTTCGGACGCTAATACCGTCGAAACTCGCTATAACAAAATTCAAGGGGGACAGAAAAATTTCGTAACGAAGTACGTTATTACGAAATTTTCGTTAAAAAGTTGGTACGTACTACGTTACAGAAATTTTCATTACGCATGATATTGCAACGCGACAATTGCGAAATGGTGCCCATAGAAACAAGCAAAGGGGTAATTTATTTGAAATTGGAAGTTTTTGCTAAAGTAATAATGAAATATGTAAGCTTTAATTAATTTATATATATATATGAAATTACGTACCGTATATACTGTATTTTTACTTATATGAATGTACGTACATACTGTATTTTTATCCCCCCCCCCCCCATATTAAGAATTTATCTCTTTTATACATCTTAATAAAATACTATCATATGCTTCAAGAAAAAATGTACGTACATTTTGGCATTCTTTACGTATTCTTTCCTTGTAACGAAAGCAATTTATTTAGTTCCAGTTTGATGCAAAGCATGTTTACGTATGGCTAACTGTAAAACTAGAGCCCATTTAAGAGGGGAGATAGGGGGCTGCAGCCCTGGGCCCGGCACTTTCAAGGGTTCCCAAAATTATGCAGGATGCTTGGACAATTAACAGAGTTCTACAGTTTGTTTGCTTGTTTTTTTCTTTTTTCTGATGTCCCACTCGCTACCGAACCAGGCATTACTTTAATAATATTAACACCAATGAAGATATTGCAACAAAATTTGAAGTGGACTTCCCTCATTTCGTGCTAAATGTGATGACATCACAACATGTGCTGGAAGTGGCCACCATTTGCGTCCAGACAGCATTGAACTCGTCGTTATATCCGCCAGCCATGCAGCCGGAGTGCTCCTCAGCAGCAGACACATTCCTAAGTGTGGCGCCACTGAGGAGCAGCCCGGCATTCTCAAAATTCCTGTATTTTGGGCTAGTGAAAATCCCAACGCTATACATGAAGAATCCCTTCATTCACAGAAAATTGGTGTTTGGTGTGGGATGACCCGGCGCCGCATAATTGGTCCCATACAACCATCACAAGAGCTGCATATATGGAAATATTCAGCACCTTTGTAAATCAACTGGACGACGAAGAACTCTCCATTGGATATTACCAGCATAATGAAGCGACATCACACACCACTGTGGCTGAAATTCAGTCCTTTTCCGGCGACCATGTCATTTCGAAGGGTCTATGGCCACCGCGCTCGCCCGATCTCACGCCTCCTGATTCCTTTTTATGGGGATGTCTAAAAGGGAGAGTTTACCAAACGAAACCGCGAACCACAGATGCCTTGAAAGCAAACATCACCGAAGAAATTCAGGTAGTGACGGCGGACGTACTGGCAATTCCACAATATGGTGCGTCGTGTTCAATGCTGCCTGGACGCAAATGGTGGCGGCCACTTCCAGCACATCTTGTGATGTCATTACATTTCGCACGAAATGAGGTAAACCCACTTCAAATTTAGTTGCAATATCTTCATTGGTGTTAATATTATTAAAGAAATGCCGGGCTCGGTAGCGAGTAGCTGTATAAGAAACTGCCTTGTAAATTTTTTTATTTCTTTCCGGTTTTTTAGCAGTTTGCAAAAAAGTATATTCGCCCCCAGTCCATCCTCAAATCTTTCGAAAACATTACAGACGGTTTTTTTTTTTTTTTTTGGTTTTTTTAGAGGGGGGGGTCACATCTGTAATTGAAGGAAATTTTCATATATTAGGAATTCTTTTGGATCATGATATTTCGATTACATTGTTTTGTCCACTATTTCGATATAATTTCAACAAGCTGAACCCTGGAGGGGGGGAGCATTGAAGCAGAACTGGACTGGTACACAATTTTCAGTCATGCATTTTTACATTTTCATGCTAACACTAATTCGTCCATGAATCATGGGATACACACTTTAACATGGCGGAGATATTTTTATGGCTTTCTCATCATATTTTGGGAATGTTTTCTTCAGGGTATTTTTATTCGGCCACCCATAATTAAATCCTAGATGTGCCGCTAATACTAGGGCCCCAAAATATAGTCCAGCCCCCGGGCCCACTGTCTCCTTAAATGTGCTCTGTGTAAAACAGTTGAAATATACCTATTGGGTTTTGAAGTACGATGTAAGTACAGACTGTTTTCGTTTTTCCATGGAGTCTTTAGTTATAACTGTATTCATAACATTTTGATAGCTGCTAATTTCTTCAGAATAAATTCATCGGTTCTGTAAATAGTATACAACTTTCTGTAAACATTCAATTGCATTTACTAGAGAAACATCAGAAGAGTTAGCAGTTAGTTTACTGGAGAGACATCAGAAGAGTTTAGATTTTCCGTCTCATCATCATTGGGTGAATCTTCGTTTTCTTCAGAAAAAGTTTTCCATTTTTTTTTTTTTTTTTTTTGGCACTTTTTTGTTGTTGTTGTTGTTGTTGTTGGCGTCCCATGGCAGCTAAATCGTTTAGAATTTTAAAGATTTTAAAAGGAGGGAGAAATTCTCTACGTAAAAGTTTTGCTTCAACATTTTCCCCAAGAATTTTACTTTGTAATAAGGCGTTTTTCGTTGTAAAGTATTTCGTTATACCTTTTTATATTTCTTATACACAGTCGAGTCACAATATTGTGACCACCTCCTAATTTTGACGTCAACAGCGCGTAGACGATGAAAGAAGGCACGTGTCGTGAGTTGGCTTGTGTGATGTAGGCATTCTGAAAACATGGGCCGCGGGTGGCCAAGTGGTCAGTGTCGTGACTGTCACGGAGAAGACCTCGAGCTCGATCCCAGCGGGTACGAACGCTCGAACCACTAAATATCCGCCGTGCGTCAGATGGGAACGTTACGCCGTCGGGCCCCGGTACTGGCCCCGGTACTGGCCCCCCGGTAATAACCAAGGGCGTCTTACCCTCCACCTTTCTACCTCGCTTCCGTGCCACTTTTCTATCGGGCACTCTAGCCCAAATCTCCTAGCTACCTGTTTCTAAGGGTTGTTTAAGACCAAGGGTCAGACACTCCCTTCCTAAAATCCTCTACATCTGATCTGATCTGATCTTCTGAAAACATATCACTCGTTGCTGTCATTGATAAAAGAAGCGATTTATCAGATTTGCAAAACTGGATGATTATCGGCTTTCGGGCCAAGGGTGGCAGTATTTCTGAAACAGCGCAGTTTGTGAACTGTTCGCGTGCTGCTGTGGTTAAAGTGTATCGTGATTGGAGAAATTGCACCTTTGCGAATTAGCGACGTGGAAACTGCGGAGCACCCCGTGCTATTGATGTGAGAGGTGAACGTCAGCTTCGAAGGTGCGTGAGAGTCAATCGACACACTACAGTGGAGCAACTCACTGGCCGAATGAAGCAGGAGGCTACCGGAAGTGTGTCAAAAAACGACAGTTTAGCGAACCCTGCTGCGTATGGGGCTTCTATGCAGACGAATGGTCACTGCACCTATGCTAACGAAGGTGCATCGGCAGAAAATGCAAAATGCTTACATTTGCACTGCAGTATCGGAACTGGGCTTCCGCTGATTGGCAAAGTATTGCCTTCTCCGGTGAGTCACGTTTTCTTCTTCATCGAACGGATGGATAAGGCGAGAAACATCGGAGAACAAACACTCTTCAACCATTGCTGTAGAAGAACACAAGCTGGTGGGGGCAGCGTTATGGTCTGGGGAATGTTTTCGTGGCATTCTCTGGGTCCACTCATACCTGTGGAAAGCACTATGGACCGAATTCGTTATGAATCCATCCTTGCAGAACACGTACACCCATACATGCTGATTGTCTTCCCTGGGGCGGATGATATCTTCCAGCACGGCAATGCGACGTGCCACACAGCTAGAAATGTCCGAGCGTGGTTGGAAGAGCACGATGAAGACTTCAAAATACTTGCCTGGCCCTCTAATTCCCCAGACTTAAACCCAATTGAGCATCCGTGGGACAAACCACCTCGATCGTGTAGTTCGCCCTATGGATCCTCCACCACGCATTCTCCAGCAGCTGTCAGATGCACTGCAGTCAGCATAGCTTCACATACCTGTGAACACCTTCCAGCACCTTATTGAGTCACTTTCAGCCTGTCTAGCCGCTGTCCGCGCTGCACACGGCGGTTACTCTGGATATTAGCTGGTGGTCACAATAATGTGACTCGACCGTGTAAAAATACAATACAGTAAACCAAAGAAGTTCACCCTTTTTTGTCGTTGTATCGAGCTTTTTGTTATATCGTACTTCGTTAAAACGAGTTTTGGACTGTATAACACAACTGTTTGCCTGCAGGCTTATCACTGCAGCACTGCCCATTTGGCTAATGCGTCACCAGAGCAGTACGTTATATATGTCATAACACGTAGTACGTTACAGGTTGTTGATGACGATACGGATATGAGTAAGTATTTTCCTCACATTAATATTTACATTTTAGTATGGCTCTTCAGAAATAATTACATGTTTTTGTTGTTCCTTTTGGGAGGAAGTCCATGTTTGCCCAACGCAAAGATATAATTTTTTTTTTTTCAATTTTTTTTTTTCGTTTGAGAAAAAAAAAACAGAAAAGAAATCCATCTAGGTTCATGAAAAATGTAAAAGAAATCCATCTAAGATCATGAAAATGTGTATTTTGCATGGTTCAAAAATATTAGTCAAAACTGCGTGAAACGAATAGATGCAACGGCCTTCCATAAAAACTGAGAGTAAAATCACACAAAATGAAGGAATATAGGTACAGCAAAATATATGTTATTCTTTCTCAAAGTATCTTCCCTCGGTTGATATGAAACGGTCCCATCGTTCAATCCACTTTTCAAAGCATGTGGCGAAGGTATTTTGTGGAAGCTGCTTTAGCATCCCCGGTACAGCTTGAATAACGTCAGCATCTGTGCTGAATGTTGCGCCACGGTACTTCTCCTTCATTGCTGGAAGCAACCAGAAATCGCACGGGGCGAGGTCAGGACTGTAAGCAGGCTGTGGCATGATTTCAACACTGCATTGCGTAAGAAACTGTTGAACACAAGCAGCCACATGCTGCATGTGTGCGGGCGTTATCATGGTGTAGCGTTCATTTGCCCACCAGTTCCGGTCGCTTGATCGATATGTGTCGTTGCAGACACTTGAAGACTGAAATGTAATACTCAGCACTGACAGTAATTTGTGAAGGAACGACATTCTGGTAGATTACACCTTTATGATCAAAGAAAATTATCATCATCACCTTCCCAGCTGATTTGGTTTTAGCGGATGTTTTTCGGAGGAGGCAAGCCTGTGTGTTTCCAGACACTCGTTGCGCGCTTCGTGAGGGGGTCGAAATAGTGGACCCATGTTTAATGGGCAGTTATTACTGTGTTTAGAAAGTATGGATCCTTTGCAATCACACACCTGAACTCTGGCTAACAATTGTTCTTTCGTCAGGTGATGAAGCTACCCATCTGGAACACACACGATGCAGCAGTAATTTGTCGCGTACACTGTTAAAGATTTTGAATTAGGTTGCACCAAAAAGTGGTGCTACACCAGATGCACCACTTTCCGAGAAAAAATACACCACTGCGTAGTGCAAACAAAACCGAACAACGTGGTGCAAACTTGCACCATAATGCGATGAAACCTTGTACTACAACACTGCGAAAAGTTGAATCATGTTGTTGGATTTTGTTTGCACCACAGAATGATGCATCTTTTCTCGGAAAGTGGTGCAGCTGGTGTAGCACCACTTTTTGGTGCAACCTACTACGAAAGTTTTAACAGTGTAGAATGTGGAATGCTGACATTTTTTATGTATTACGCCGCTATGTCTTCACACATCATTCGTCGTTTTTCTTATATGATTACCCAAACGGTGTTAACAATACGCTCCGTAACAATACTTGCAGGTCGACCAGGCCTACGAGGGAGTTCTGCAGACAAACGCCCTTTATTGAAATCATGGTGCCATTTAAAAGTCGTTAACTCGCCCAAACATTTATGTTTGTAAGCTTTTACAATTAAATCAACTGTTTCTATGGAGCTGTTTTACCCAAACGATTGCAAAATTTTATCGCCCAACACGTTTCACTTCTTAACTCTGAAATACTCACCTCCATAGCTGTATTGCGAAATGCAGACGTACCTTAAACAATTGCGCAATAACAAAACCAGAATCGTCTGCCAAGGGTAATAATAACAACTGTTGCCATAGATACTTCCTTAATTCAGTTAGTCGTCTGCGTGGTTTATTTTTCCCCTTCGCACTGTTGCCAACTTAAAAAAAATTACCACCAGTTTTTATGGAACGGCCTTTGTACATGCCCATTTTTCTAACTTCTCTCCTTTCTCCCTCTAATCTTACATCTTAGGTAACCAGATAAGGAATTCTAAAATTTTAATACAGTACAGTTGAATGCGTTTCCTTTTCTTTCTTCTTTTCTTTGTTTGTTTTAGTTTGAAAGTTAGACGACCACCATCTGCAATTTAAGTCGACCGTTCCTGATTTGGCGCTGCTGGTGTTCCGGGGAACGGAAAGTGCCAGACCCGTAAGGACAAGCACACCATTCATGTCTCACCAAGATTCGAACTAATCTCGGACGAATGATTAGAAGACGGCGCTGCCTACCCCTCGGCTACTGGTGCGGCAATCTGTTGGTTTCCAGTTGTGAGACAAAAAACGGGTGGAGATAGAACGAATGCTGCCAACTCTGAGGGAGTAACCCCAAGACAGCAACCCTAAGAAGCAGACTGGCCATCAGGGTTAAGAAAGAACTGAAGACAAGTGAGTGCGGGGTAGAACAGTTATGAGAGTTGCAATTTTCTGCACAGTATCAAGACTTTTAGGATTGATCTGAGGCAGTGGCGTAGTCCTAAGAAAGAAATCCCTTACACTTGAAAGGATTGGGTAAAAACAACCCGGAAAGAAAAACCCTCAGAATTTCGAAAGAAAAGCACTAAAAAAACTTTCAAAATCCCTCAAAATTAAGAAAAACCCAAAATTAATTTAATTTATTAAATTAATTAATAAAAAAAACATAATTAAAGATTTTAATTAAGATTGGGTAAAAGCAACCAGGAAAGAAAACCCCTCAAAATTTTATTAAGAAAAACCCTAAAATTTTAATTACGAAAATCTCAAAATTTATTTAATTTATTAAATTAATTAATAAAAGAGAATTATAACTAAAGTTGTTAATTAAGATTGGGTAAAAACAACCCGGAAAGAAAACCCCTTAAAATTTTGAAAGAAAAGCCCTAAAAACTTTGAAAATCTCTCAAAATTAAGAAAAACCCAAAATTAATTTAATTTATTAAATTAATTAATAAAAAAATATAATTAAAGATTTTAATTAAGATTGGGTAAAAGCAACCAGGAAAGAAAAACCCTAAAATTTTATTAAGAAAAACCCTAAAATTTTAAATAAGAGAATCGCAAAATTAAGACAAAAATAATATGAATCAGATACATTGGATGCATGTGACTAACTAGCCGCTTTTCTGATGTTTGGGGATGGCAGTAAAGGATATAATGTATTTTGAGTTTCTTGTTTATGTAGGCGTATAAGGACTATCATGAGAAACTCTAAGAGCTATAAAATTTCTACGAAGTCAGTCTAGACAGTCACCTATTTCTAATTTGGAACCACTGGTTCTGGGGAAAGGAAGGAGACAAAGACACCGCACAGACAAATTCAGACACCGCTTCAGACAAATGCACCGCCCAGACAAAAACCGACACCGCCTCAGACAACTACACTGCCCAGACGAAAACAGAGACTCCCAGACAAAAACAGACACCGCCTCAGGCAAGTACACCGCCCAGGCATAAAGAGACATCGCCTGAGACCAATACACCGGCCGAGGATAGCCTAGCGGTCAACGTTTGTGACTGCCACGGAGAAATCTCAGGTTGATCCCAGGCAGGTACGAACGCACGAACCACTAAATATCCGCCGTGCGTCGGATGGGCACGTTAAGACGTTGGAGCCTCCCGATTATAAGTAAGGGTGTCTTCCTCCCCTTCCTACCTCGCTTCCGTGTGACTTTCCTGTCGGACACTCTAACCCAAATCATCTAGCTTTCTATTTCTAAGGGTTGTTTAAGACCTAGGGTCAGACACTCCCTTCCTAAAATCCTCTACATATGAACTGATCTGACAAATACACCATCGATGCCATCGGGGTCTCGAACACAGGCCCATCTCAGACGACGAGGACAGCGCCTGAGATTGCTTGGCCACCAGGATGGCGATAAGTTTTATATTTTTGTTTTCAATTTGCCATATTTTTAAGTGTTATGCATTTTTAGTGCCCTTTGATTCGGCCAGGGTCTGATTCACAACGTATACTCTTTTTTTCGCTCTCAAATCTAGGTTAATGTTTTTTAGCGAATTATGATATGAAATAAAAATTGCTTTGAATAAACTCTCAGAATAAATTCAAAACTGAATTAGAACAAGCTTTTCTTGGGTAGGTGCTTACCGATACTCAAGTCATTTCCCGAAGCCACTTTCTCAATCGTTTGTGTTGTTGTTTCCCATGGGGCGCAAATTATATTCGTCTTGGGAAACTGCTGGCCACGAGCTGGCAATGATGGGTCACCGATGGCTGAAATCTGCCACTCACGGTACGGTAGCGATCCGTTGATGCCAGCACCATTAGTTGGCGACCATTGATGGCCCTGCGGCATCGCCGTGAACTACGGGCCTCCACGCAAGTGCTACTAGTGGCCCGTAGCTGGCAACCGGAAACACACCAACAGGAGGTGGAAGCAGCGGGACTGCGCATGCGCTGAAGCAACACGTGCACAGTCTTTCGTGGTGCCAGTTAGTTGAAGACGCCCACGCCATCGTGTTGCTCTAGTGGATAAAAAAAAAGGCCCTATGTAGAGAGGCGGATTAATTTCCTAATGAAATGCCGCGTCGACGAAGATTATCGTCGGAGGAAAATTATATAAATAACTAATGGACTATAAGAAGTAGTCAATTAATCTCATGTATTTATAGAAACTCATTTCGTAGCAAAATCTCTGCACTAACACACGAAGAATCGAGAATACAAACAGCCATGAAACACACTCACTCCATTCTCATGAATAACAAGAAATAATTTCTGTATAATCTTCATACACTAAACCGCTTCTAACAGAAGTCCCGGAAAGACATTAAAATATCGTTGTGTTGGGAAAAAAAAATAAGAATTAAACGAGTACAAAATGGATATTTTCGTTACAAAATTATCTAGTATTTGAAAAAAAAAAAAAGAGAAAAGAAAGCGACGCTATGTTAATATAAGGTACTCATTCATGCGTTGAATACAGGAAAAGGATTGGAGTAATTCGTTGCTAAAAATATTCGGCAGAAAAATAAAATATCATTCCTATTTAGAACAAATGTAGCTTCGGACCGTGGAAAAAGAAGATACAACGTAAAAAATGTAACAGAATGTGACATGAACATGAATATGTAAATATATTAATTAAACAATCGCCTTTCAAGACCTAAATGACAGCACAAAACTTTGGAAAACGTCTTTAAGTTCATACACTCACTCGTTGAACGTGAGCGAAGTTCCCTTAAAGTAAATAAAAAAAAATCGTTACCTTGAAAAAAATAAATTTATGAATTATATGAAACGTACATTTACGAAAACGAACTCATAATATTGTGAAAGCAAAGAGAACTCTTAGTTTTACATCGCGCAGGAGAAAGGCTCACCTCCAAGCAGACGGTCACACGTGGCAAATTAGTCTAGTGCTTAGAGCATCCGCTTCGCACACCAGCCGTCTTAGATTCGATGCCAGTCAGTTCCATCGAATGGTTTGCCGAACCTGTTGAGGAAATTTCCTCAGCGCCGTGACGTCATGTAGGAGTTTCATTCGGAAAAAACGCAGTTCTGTGTGCCATTGGGGAACTGTGATTATCTATTTTTTTCCCCTACTACTGGGAAATTGACGGACAACATTCGGCAGGCCCTCAGTTACGTCACGTGATTTCCGGCTGCAACTGACGGACCACATTAAGCTAGCCATCATTTATGGCACGTACTTGCAGGGCCTCTTAAGGGCCGCTTGTGACAGCCACAGCCTGTGATGGATAACTGATGGCCCTGTTCTGGCATATGACAACTGATGGTTGGCCAGCTGCTGGCCTGAACTGCGGGCCCATCTGGTGGCCACTGAGAAATTTTATTGACGGTCCATGTAACGGCAACATAGTGCTGACCCAGCGAGACAGTTTTTTTTGCTGGACCTTTGCTACGCCACTGAATTACGCATCTAACCACTCGGCTGCCGGCGCGCGGAATAAATATTTAATCCACCTACTGAGAAAATTATGCTCTCCCGAAAGACAGAGGAAATTAAATCAAAAGTTATGGAAACTCATACGTCCGATCGATCCGAAAGGATTTTTTCTCATATGACTTCCAGAAATATATGTCATAAAAATGCAGATCTTTGCGCCACCTAACGGGTAATGGGCGCATCGACCCAGATATTTTTTTTAATCCGTCTTTCCTAAACTAAATATCAGGCATACACTTAAAGCAACTAACCCGGAAAATTGTGCTCAAAGTAAACTTGAAGACATCACGAAAGTTTTGGTCCGTTCGATCCATAAGTCAGTCGACTCCCAATATGTCGAAACCGAAGGGAACAAAAAAAAAAAAAAATCAACACATCGAAAACTGGAGTTGTTGATAAAACTGAAATTTAGTCGAATTTAATTACATATTTAGTCAAATGTTGAAATACACGTTCACTGTACACTTTTAACTGCACTTTTTTCAAAAGCGGAAATATTGTTAGATGTATTCAAAATGTTTGATGCATTATAATATCGTAGAACAAAAATAAATATGGTGTAATGAATTACCTGGTTAATGTTTCAATAAATCTGTTAATAGGGCCTGTTTTTTTTTTTTTTTTGTTTTTTTTTTTTCATTATTATTGTTCTTTTATGTTTAGCAGCAGTTCGTATAAATGCGCAATTGCATTAAAAGTTTCCTCCCTTGTTCTAGATTAGCTTCAATAAAGTTCCGCGAAATATTCACTGCTGCTTGTGCTTTCTTTTTCTGAAACAGTAGAATTTGGGACACTCTTTTCAGTATCTTCGTCGCCTGAGCTCTGTTTCAGCGTCGCCATTTACAACCTACGTCCAATAAATTCCAGGACTGACCGCATAACTGACGTAACAGAAGTGGGATAAAAATATCACGTGTATGCCAGAAAACAGCAACAGCAGTCCTGGGCCAATCAGCGAACAGCTGGAAACTAGTTTACACCGGTACCGACAAGCGGCAGGTGGGCATTAAGGGAGTCATATAGCAAGCGTTCTATAGTCCCATTTGATTTTAGCCATGGGAAAACAGAGAGTAAACATGCGTTTTTGTTGGACTCTGGGTAAATCAGCTACTAAAATTTAACAGAATGTTAAAAGAAGCGTATGAAGACACAGCGTTATTTTACAGCAGAGTTTTCGAATGGTATGCACGGTTTCGTGACGGGCGGGAATCCTTTGATGAAGATTCGAGATCTCGGCGTCCCATCAGTGTGCGGACAGCGGAAAAAATCGAAGAGGTTCGAAATCAGTTAAAGAAAGTCGCCGAATTACAGTGAGACTTTTGGCTGAGTCAATGGGCAATTGCAATAGTAAGTCTATCTGTTGTGAGGATCTGGATAAACGAAAACAATGCCAGATTTGTACCTCGCATTCTGAATGATGACGAAAAGGAAGGTCGTTCGTCGATCTGTTCCGATTTGCTGGGCACTGCAGCTAAGGATCCTGATGTTTGCTCCACAATTATTGCAAGAGATGAAACATGGTGCCTGCAGTATGATCCACAAACCTGGGGACCGTTCCTCAGGATGAAACGGCCGCTAAAAGGACAGTATCATGCAGACATTACATTTATACAAGCAGCCGTGACAAAACAACTTGCGGACATCCCGCAAAGTGTCTTCTAGAACTGTTTTCAGGATCTTCAGAAACGCTCGAAACTGTGTGTTGATTCAGAAGAGCGGTATTTTGAAGGCGATCAGCATTAATTACGAGTATAGTACTTTTTCTATATTCTTTATTGTGTCAGTCCTGAAACTTTTCTGACATAGGTTGTACAAATGCTTGAAATGTTTCTGTTTCATGTAATGTAAGGTTTTGCAAAAATACGTTCCATTCTTCATCAGGGTCATGTTCTACCAGATTTTAGAGTTTTATTTCTCATAATCGTCAGCTAAAAAAGCCAGTGTTTCTAAACCAGTTTTTAAGCGCATTTTCTGTCGCTTCTCTCCATGCGCTGCCAGCAATTCTCATTGCTTGTGGCAAGTCGAATACACACTCATTGTCAAAAAAATAAGGAAGCAACCGACAGGAATGAAACTTGGTGGGTAAGTTTGACATCGTGAGACATGCAAATGATTCAAGTATCACGCTCGGCCGCGCATGTGACGCCAACAAGGAAGGGTCGTAGCGCTGTGACTAACCGGATATATAAGGTCGTCCCGTTGCGCGTGCTTGCCATTCTGACTCGTTCTGTTGTGTTGGTTGCATCCTTTGCAAGTGAAGTATGCCTTGGATAAAAGTTTGGAAGCAATTTGAGCAGTTGGAGAAATTCGAGAAGGGCCGCATCGTCGGGTTCCGGGAAGAGGGAAGGTCTTACCGCCGCATTGAGCGTCATACCGGTCGTGTGGATATCACCATTGCACGCTGTTGGAGGCACTGGATTGAACAAGGCACGCGACTGGAAGATTCTGGGAGGCCTAGATGAACCACGGAGAGAGAAGACCGACGGGTTGTCCGAGATGCGCAGAGTGACCCAACAGCCACGATTACGGATATTCAGCGAGCAGTGGTGCCCTCCATGCATCGTCTGATTAGTGCCAGCTCCATTGGCAGACGGTTGCACGACATAGGACTACACGCACGCAGACCGTTACGACGACTGCCCTTAACACCGTCGACAAGGACTGCAATGGTGTCGTGCCAAACTGTCAAGGAGCCACTCAGAATGGCAGCGGGTGATCCACAGTGACGAGTCCCGCTTTTGTCTAGGAGGAAACTAACGAATCCGTGTGTGGAGGCACAGTGATCAGCGCCAAGGTGAACACTTTGTTGTCGAGCGTCACACGTCCAGAAGATCTGGTGTCATGGTGTGGGGTGCAATTGCCTAAGATGCCAGATTACTTTTGGTGTTCATTACAGGCACTTTGATAGCCCAACGTTACGTTAACGAAGTCCTGCAACTAGTGGCCCTACCTTTTCTGAAAGCTCACCCCGGTGTAATTTTCCAGCAGGACAACGCTCATCAGCATACGGCTGGTGTCCCGAGAGCTTGCTTTCAAGGCACTGACACTGTGCCATGGCCAGCCGCATCGCCAGACTAATCGCCGATTGAACATGTGTGGGATGCTATTGGACGCGATATCCACACACCGCCCCTACCGCACAATCTGCAGGAACTGCGTGAGATTCGAGCTGCATGGGATGGTTTATCGCAGAACACCATTAGGAATTTGTACAACTCTATGGCGAGACGTCTGGCATGCTGTATGAGCAAACATGGTGGCCCGACGATATACAGAGAAACACTACTTATTGGCGTGTAGTTTAATAAGTATTGCCCATATCAGTCTCAATGTTTAATCATTTATTGTTCCTGGTAACCTTTACCTTCCTCCCGAATAGCATTGCAATTCGACAGGTCCTTCTGGGTGAAACTATTTTTTGACGATGAGTGTATGTCTCACTCGATTTCAAAAATACATTTCTGTACAACTTATTGTTAATAAAAGATTGTAAAATTCTGGATGATTCCTTGGTCAAATGGTTGCAACTTTGATGTAGTACTGACTGATAAAAACTGATCTTTAACGGATTTCATCTCAGAAGTGCACACTACAGTTATCAAAGAAAAAAACAATCACTTTAAACCTCTGTAGTGTAATTTCCAGTTATTCTCAGTGAGTTTTGAAAATTTTCGTTGGTACCCAAAAATTTTTATTCGATTGATTGCCAGTGGGCAGATATTTTACGCTAGTAAAGTTTTCAGGCTTTAAGTTTCTTGTCATTAATAGCTTAAGTTTTTCAGATACACTCATGCTAGTTGCTAAAAGTAACGTTACACGGGTTTTGCTTTGCTTTCCACCGTGAGCTGTTTTATCTCTCAAAAACTAGTACTGTCAGGCAAATACTTTAAAAACAGTCTGGTTTCGTCGGCATTATAAACGTCGTTAAGGTCATAATCATTTTAAACAGTAAGAAATTAATTTTTTCAGCCATTCGGAACAAGTCTCTTCATCCACGATCGCACCTTAATCGCAAAGCTTGTAATACCTGAAAATTGTGGCGTTTTTTGAAATTTTGAAACCAACGACTGCTTGACTTGAAATCGTTATGACCTGATTGTTAACCAAATATCAGCTTTCGCTAGATGGATCCTCCCAGCGGCACATTTTTTTTTTTTTTATCTCTACACTGAATAATCCATTTTATCAAGCATTTTTCGACATCCGGATACTTAGCACATTTTGTTCTTTTCTTTTCGCCTTGGCTTCGTCAGAACTTTTTTTTTTTTTCAAATTCATTCTTTATCTTTATTCTTTACAATAGTAGACAGTGCACTATATCTTTGCTGTTTCAGTTTTTTTCATACTGCCGCCTTCAGCAGCATTTAATTACTTTTGCTTTACCAGTCACAAATTATAGCTGACGAATGACGCTACAAGGCAAACATTTTTTTTTAATTCCCAGAAAAGTTAAACCCACTGGTTTTAATCGTTTTCATAATTTTTTTTTTATTTCCTGCTTTTCTTCCGTAACATACAACAGAGCAATTAGTCATTATATACGACTAATTATTCATTGATTAATAGTATTAGGCACATACAGGTTGATTTGTAACGTACCAGGAGATGTGACGTACCTGCCAGAAGGACGCACACGACATAAAGACAGATAGGAATCAGAATAAAACGTCCGCGTAGCTCAATTGGTAGAGTGACTTATTCCGGAGTGAGTGGATCCGGGTTCGAATCCTGGCGTGGAAAGAAATGACGGAGAAATTTACTTCGTTATAATGGCGCCCGAACTATCCGGATGACCCGACAGTTCAAAATCTCGCATTGGTGTGATGTTCTTTCCACACCGCGAGATAGGAAAAATAAGAGAATCCTTTCTCCAGCACTTAAAAAAAAAAAAAAAAAAAAAAAAAATAAGGGGGAGATGATGTAACGTACCAGGAGATGTGACGTACCTGCCAGAAGGACGCACACGACATAAAGGCAGGTAGGAATCAGAATAAAACGTCCGCGTAGCTCAATTGGTAGAGTGACTTATTCCGGAGTGAGTGGATCCGGGTTCGAATTATGGCGTGGAAAGAAATGACGGAGAAATTTACTTCGTTATAATGGCGCCCGAACTATCCGGATGACCCGACCGTTCAAAATCTCGCATTGGTGTGATGTTCTTTCCACACCGCGAGATAGGAAAAATAAGAGAATCCTTTCTCCAGCACTTAAAAAAAAAAAAAAAAAAAAAAAAAAAAAATTAAGGGGGAGATGATGTAACGTACCAGGAGATGTGACGTACCTGCCAGAAGGACGCACACGACATAAAGGCAGATAGGAATCAGAATAAAACGTCCGCGTAGCTCAATTGGTACAGCAACTTATTCCGGAATGAGGGGATCCGGGTTCGAATCCTGGCGTGGATAGAAATGACGGAGAAATTTACTTCGTTATAGATTGTAAACTCCTTCAACAAAACAAGAGGGGTGATAGTACACATCAAGACGAACAATATTTGCAATGGAACCTAGGGACGCATTCCACTCCTGGGTAAAGTTACATATCCACGTTGAGCCTTCAACGGTGAAAACAAAGAGACATACCTAATTGATGAGTTGCACAATTCCAATCGCATCAGAGAAAGACTCAAAGGAGCTGCTCGAACTGGCGTACAAGGGCGTCGTTGTACAGCCCACACCGGCGAATGAAGGATTGTCGAACCCTCTCGTAGACTCCCGGTGTGGTGTTGATCTTGTACGCAGCAACAGCGATTCGCGCGACGAGATCTTCCAGGGAGTTCACAGGTGTCTCCTTACACTAATGTTTTCATGTGCCCCCGGAAGCAGAAGTCCAGTGGATTAAGGTCCGGGGAGCGTGAAGGATAAGCCACAGGTCCATCGCATCCAATCCACCGCGCGGGATATGCCGCATTTAGGAAGTATCGAACCTCGGTGGCAAAGTGTGCTGGGACCCCATCATGCATAAACCACATGTCCCTCCGTGTGGTGAGCGGAACATCCTGCAACAGACCGGGAAGCACTTGCTCCAGAAACACACGGTACGCTGCGCCGGTCGGACGTAAACGTCAATTCTCATGTGATGTTCGCACGGTAATATCGCTGAACGGGTTCGGCTGCGTTTTTAAATGTTTCCTCCTCATCGTCTACGCACGTGTTCAGCGTACCTGGTTTGCATCTTGTGCTTCTCATGAACTGGTTGGAACTCCATTTGTCTGCTGGACTTTTTCGAATGTGCTCTTTTCTGGCACTAGGAGTGGAATGCAGCCCTTAGGTTCCTATGCAAATATTGTTCCTCTTGATGTGTACTATCTCCTCTCTTGTTATGTTGAAGGAGTTTACAATCACCCTGTATTATGACTTGCCCTGAATAAAGACGACTATTACTCTTTATACAGGGCAAGTCAAAATGCTTTACCACACGACATGTAATGAGTATTTTTAGTTGCGAAATGTGTACTTTAGAAGGTAATCTCTCCAAGTTCCAATGGCCCGCTACCGATTCCGTGAGTGGTCGGTAGATAGCGCGGTAAGTCCAGCAGAACGGACAAGTCATACAATGGCGGCAAGCGGACTACAGAAGGCATTTTGTGTTCTCGATTTTCAGACAAACAAGTCAGTTGCGACTGTTCTGCGGCATTTGGGATAGAGCCACTCAGTGGTAAGTCAATTCGTAATTGATACTCACGATTTCAAGACACGGACTACATTTGCAAGGGAAAATCGACTGGACGGCCGTCGATAGGAAACGACGTAGTGGAGCGTGTTCGGGTAAGTTACGTAAGGAGCTCTCAGAAACTCACTTATCGAGCAGGTTGAGAACTTTGTGTCCCGCAGAAAACTGTATGGCGAGTTCTGAGGAAACGTTTGCACATGCAACCGTATCGTCTGCAGTTGATTCAAAAGCTGAAGAGGGATGACCGCCACCTGCAACCGTCATTCTGTGAAAGATTACTCACTCTAATGGAGGATGCCGGTTTCTCTGAAAAGTCAGTTTTTAGTGACGAAGCAACATTCCATATTTCAGGAAAGGCAAACAGGCATAACGTGAGTATTTGGAGCACTGAAAACCCCATGCAATCTTGCAGCACGGGCGTGCTTCCTCAAAAGTCAATGTCATCTGTGCAATTACTCATCGAAAGGTGTATGGGCCCTTCTTCTTTGCTGACGCCACTGTGACAGGAATTACCTATCTCGACATGCTCAAACAACGGCCTTTCCCATGTAGAAGAAGGTATTGATGACTCCATTTTTTAACTCGATGGTGCTCCACCGCATTCCCATATCGAGGTTCGGCGCCATCTCAATGACAGGCTGCCAAAACGGTGGATTGGCCGTTCACTTGAGGAGGATGACGAACTGTTGCGTTGGCCACCACGATCCCCAGATCTCTCCCCGTGTGACTTTTTCTTGTGGGGTTTCATAAGAGATCATGTCTATGTACCACCACTTGCAACGACGCTGGTTGATTTGAAAGCTCGCATTACAGCAGCCATCACAGAAATTGACACCATGCTACAAAGAGTTTGGCAGGAACTTGATTACAGACTTGATGTGTGCCGTGTTACACGTGAAGCGCGCATTGAACATTTATAAGTAAGTTGAACAAAACTTTATTAAATGTGCTTTTCAATAGTACTGATTGTGCGTATCTGCTTTACATTAAACATGAATACCGAATCATTTAAATCGAGAACATCCTTTTGGCTTACCCTGCATATCACTAATTACGTTCTTGTCCTGCATTTTTGAGAATAGACTAGTGTCTTGCTTTAAGGTAAAGAATAAAAGTGGGGAAATTATTTGGGAGCCCAATGAGTTAAGTGAAAGATAGGGTTAATACTTCTGTGAGTTATTAGATCAGGAAAGCAAAGATGATTCTGAGACAGATGCAGATGATGTCACAGTGAAGGATGGAAGCACAGGAGGAATCTCAAGAGAAGAGGTGTGTAAAGCTCTAAAGTCTCTTCAGAATGGTAAAGCTCCTGGAGTTAATGGCATAACTGCTGAGATGTTGAAATATGGTGGTGACTCAGTAATTGACTGGTTAACTGAAATTTTCCAGTTGTGCTGGGTGTTAGGAATGGTCCCGCGGGATTGGAAGGATGCTATCATTGTTCCCTTGTATAAGGGAAAAGTTGATCAGACTGACTGCAAGAACTATCGAGGTATTAGCCTACTAAGTGTGCCAGGGAAAGTGGTTGGTAAGGTCGTCATTGAAAAAGAACGGGGTCTTACATCAGAGAAAGTGTGGTATGTTCAGAATGGTTTTATGCCTGGTAAAAGCTGCACTAACCAAATTTTGGCATTACGCGTGATGATTGAAACGTATCTGGCTGTTGGTAAGAAAGTTTTTGCTGCTTTCATAGATTCAGAGAAAGCTTACGACATAGTAAATAGGACACTTTTGTGGAAGGTTTTGAATGAATATGGTGTTACTGGGTATCTACTTATTAGTGTAAAAGCTATGTATGCTGGCAGTAGAGCTTGTGTACGAGTGAATGGTGTTTTATTAAAATGGTTTTCAATTGAAACAGAGTCAACCAAGGCTGTGTAATGTCACCGTGGCTGTTTAATATATTTATAGATGCGTGCATGCTTGATGCCAAAATAAATAATACTGGTTTATGTGTTGGTGATATCCGTGTGTGCAGATTGCTGTATGCTGATGACACTGTCCTGTTGGCAGAGAGCAAAAGTGAGTTGCAGAGTATGTTGTCCCGGATGTGCGAAATTTGCATGAAATTCAAACTGAGTATAAATAAGGAAAAAAACAAAGTTCTGGTTTTTGAGAGAGGAACTGGTAGCACTGAATGTAATGTAAGTCTAAATGGCACAGTGATTGTCCAGGTGAGTGAGTTTGTGTATTTAGGAAGCATGTTTGACAGAGAACAAATTGGATGGTGAAATTAGTAGGCGAGAGAATTCTTCTTTGAAAGTCATGGCTGCTCCGGAAGGTTTTCACAGGAATAATGGGTTCTCAAGAGAGTCGCGCATGGCTGCGTATGAAAGTGTAATTTTGCCTACTCTGATGTATGGCAGTGAAACCTGGGTACTACAGAAGAAACACAGCAGTAGTTGTTGTGCTGGAGAAATTCGTTACTTACGGGGGAGGGGGCGGGGATCTGTGGCAAGACACGTTCTGATTGTGTGAGGAATCAAGATGTATTGCAGTTGTGTGGAGTGAAGCAAAATGTTGTTAGCAAGGTGGAGACTAATATGCTTCTGTGGTTTGGCCATGTTGAAAGAATGAGTGATGAGATGCTTACTAAGAAAATCTTTTTAGCCCAAGTGGCAGGAAAGGAAGGCAGAGGAAAGCCAAGGAAGTCATGGGATGATCAGATTCAGAAGTGTCTGCATGAGAAAACGATTATGAGTATGAAGTATAGAAGATCTTGTGTTCGGCGTGTAATGGATGTCAGTGAAGCTCGAGTTGTACAGGGTGTCCACAATGTCTTGTTACCCCCCCTGTAATAAGAAATGTAATTGAGCTATGTATCTGTTGTATGATGTATATGTTGAGTTATGGTCTGTATTGTGTTTATTTACAGATGAGGTACCGGGAACCATGTGTGATACCAGCGAATACACCCTGGAACAGCGGATTGTTGTCAGTGTCTGGGTACACGAACGTCCACACACAAGGAAGACAATGCGTGACGTGCGTGCCGATTTCTAACAACGATTCGACAAAGAGGCCAATCCAAAACAGACTCTTCTGCAGTGGGAACATAAACTCTTCGAAGCAGGCAACATTAAGGATAAACCACGAACGGGAAGATCATCTACCAGAGTGCAACAGTGTCAAGCGGTCGAGGAATCAGTTATCAGGTCACCGACGAAGTCGCTCCGCAAACGATCAGCGGAGCTTGGAATACCACGATCGACACTGCATAAGCACATGAAGAATGACCTGAATTTGAACGCATATCGCCCGATGTTCGTTCAGGAGTTATCAGACATCGATTTAAACCGCAGACGGGGGACGCATGTGCAATGATGCTTCAGACATTTGCCACAATCCCAAAACGTGGAAAGGTCATTTTCAGTGATGAATGTGCGATATACCGCAGCTGTCGATCACGGAACGTTGTGTTCCGGTCCAAGGAAAACCCACATTACGTCGAAGAATTGGAACATCATCCTCCGCATGTCATGACATGGGCTGCAATGAATAGTCGACATCTGTTTGGACCGTATTTCTTTGATGATCCAGTGAATCAGACAACTAATCTGGACATGCTGCAAACCTGGTTTGTGCTACAACTTGGAAATCTTGGCATTCTGAATGACGTATGGTTCCAACAGGATGGGGCACCCGCCCATTACGCAATCGTTGTTCGGGAATACCTTGGTGAGGTCTTTCGGGATCGTTCGATCGGCCGAGGTTCGGCAGTGCTGCCCACTCCACTTGAATGGCCACCTCGAAGCCCAGATCTCTCAACGTGTGATAATGCCCTTTGGTGTTTCATAAAGGAGGTTGTTGCACAGCAGCGCTACCAAATCACTGATGAACTTAAACAAGCAGTGAGACGTGCTTTCTCTCGTATCACCCCGCAACTGCTTCGAAAAATGTTCCACAGAACATAGCGTAAAATTATTCTGTCACGAGAATGACGGAGCCCAAACGGACCCACTGGATGTTTAAGGATGCCTCAACATATACATCATACAACAGCTACATAGCTTACTTACATTTCTTATTACAAGGGGGGTAACAAGACATTGTGGACACCCTGTATGTCAAGATCGCTGTAAATAGAGAAGTTTGATACGGCAACAGTAAGTAAAAATTAGCTGGTAGTTTGTATTTCTTTTTGGAGCTAACCTCTGAATCTCAAAGAACAGCTTAGTGATATGTGTATATGTATAAAAGTGGAAGCCCTGTTTCAGTAAAGCTAACAGCTGTGCCAGGAGAGCCAGTGAGTTGCCCGGCATCCTGAGCTGTGCAGGTGGGTGTGGAGGCGGGCGTCAAATGGCGCGGGGGGGGGGGGGCAGTCCTAGAATACAGAACAAAGAGCGCGCACGTGAAATGTGAAGGTGGAGAAGGGAAATGTCAGCAGTCTAGTTACTGAGGAGGAAAATGCCAAAATCTCTGACTAGTGACATTTTCTGCTGACTGGTGGACAAGTATCATATTTTTTGACCCCTGTATATATATACATGTGTGTGTGTGTGTGTGTGTGTGTGTGTGTGTGTGTGTGTGTGTGTCATAGTTTTTATTTAAAAAAAAAGTCGGGCTTTCCATTTAAAGAATTCCGGAACCCCGCAACAGTCTGTGTGCGTGCTTAAACAGACGGAGAGACGAAACAACAACTTAAACATCGGCTATGCTATCAGTAGGAACAGGCAGAGCCATGCTGATTGTAAAATTATGAAATCATATGACATTCCATTACGCTCTAAAACCAAGTGCATTTTGAATGGACGTTTAAATGATGCAGTGCAATTTCAATGCCACATTGCAGCGGTAAAGCTTTACTTGGCCAATGACTATCTCATAAATATCTTTTGTTGCACAGGAGACCATAGATAAATTTTCTTTGGCATGCAAAAGAAATTACAGAATACCTATTCCTACAGCTTAGCGATGAAAAGGCGGCGCTCTTCATGTAGGCCATGGTCGCTGTCCTCCGGTTGCCTTCCTTTAATGTCCGGCGAACGGCCTCGGGCAACTCGCCTCAGTGAATGGTGCGCTGGCCTTTAACAGATGCAATCAAAATATGATTCAACACTGGCAAAGTACCCGTCATAAACAATGATTTCAAGCAACTGTTCACAGCCACAAGCACGCACACAATAGACAGAGATTCTCAAAAGCTTTCACGAAAAGAATCAACCGATGAACAGTTTCCGTAAACGCACAGCATTTTAGACGTTAGAATAAAGAAATGACCTTAACCGGTATACGAAGGTATTTTCAAATTGATGGTTTCGGTTTCATATGAGACTGACAGATGATTTGTTCTGCATATAGGTGCAGTTTTCGTTAACTCAGTTTTTAAGCTGGGGTAATTTAAATGAAGTATGTTGCAAAAGTTATTTTATTGTCTTTATTCGAAATATACGAATCACAGCCTCTGACAAACAAAATAAACAGCAAATTATCATTGACTGATATTGTTGAACTGATACGAGTTTCCACCGGAGACCTAGGTATCAGCCAAGATTCGGCGTAAAATATATGATGTCCCAAGTAAAGCTGTCTTCTGCATTTCTGTAGGTGGCATATCAGAAAGCTGCAATTTTTAAAAATGATTCATAAAATTTTTTGACATTGTTCCAAGTGCCCCGATGACAATGGGGACTACCGCTGTGTGTTTAGTCCATAACCGGGTAACTTCTATGGCCAGGTCTCTATATTTAGTAATTTTTTTTCAATTCTTTTTCATTGACTCTGGCATCTCCAGGGATCGCTATATCAATTAGCCAGACTTTCCGATTTTCTATTACTGTTGTGTCTGGTGTATTATGTTCTATGTGTCGATCGGTTTGAATTCTGAAATCCCACAAGATCTTGACTTCATTGTTTGCTATGACTTTCTCCACCTTGTGTTCCCATGAGTGCTTGTACCTGTAGATTTTTTTGTTTCAAGATCAGGAAATCAAAAATGAAAACGCTTTTTTAATTTGAAGTCTGAAATTCCAAAACGACAGCAACAAACGCCAAGAAAGTGATTTTCTATGACGTGAATAGCTAACTTTCAATTCATCAGTGAATGGTCCATATAGTTTCACAGCGGCAAACATGTTCTTAAGCAGCTGAATGGGTTTGAGGCTAGGGAAACAAATTCAAATCAGCGGATCAGAAGGCATATCAACTGCGCGTCAATTTGAATCGCGTGAAGCACATGTTCGACGACCAAAAGGCAAAAGGTTTGATGAAAAATACACCGTTAACAACGTGAGACATCCGCCTAGTCAGATGATATGGGGTGCTATGTCAGCATCCGGTACTGCTTTATTATCCTTTTTGCCGATAGGCACTACCATGACTGGTCCTTTTCATGTGGAAATGTTACGTGAGAAGCTGTTAACTCATATGCAAGTGCGCACAATCTTTATGCATGATGGTGCTCCATGCCACAGATCAAAGACAGTAAAGGACTACCTGCAGAGGAAAAACATAACTGTGCTTGACTGGGCCGGTAATAGTCCCGACCTTAACCCCATCGAAAATTTGTAGACCATTTTAAGAGGCAAGGTAGCAGAAAAACAGCCATCAAATTCCCAAGCTTTGATTAACGCGATAAAGTACGTGCGGTGCAAAGACATTTCGAGTGACTACTGCAAATCCCTCGTTGAAGTATGCCACATCGTATTCTGTCCGTTATAAAAAAAAGGGGGGATGGCCACACAAAGTACTGATTTCGGTCTTTTTGTGTTCTAAAGAATGTAAGTATTCATTTGTGGCGTCATTTTTTCAAATATCACTGACTAGTAATTAGTTGTTTTTTTTTTGAAAATCTTAATTTTCAATAAATTGGCAGGTGGTCTTAAACTTTTGCAAATGACTGCATATTTCGATGGGCGACGATTGAATACATAAATTAAAAAAAAGTCAGATTCAGTTAGGTAAAAAGTAGCGTGGCAGGGCTAGGCCCCGCCAGACCTTAACTGCACCCCTGCGTTCACCGTGCATGAACCCCGTGGAAAATCTTTGGGATGCTGTGGAAAGGTCTGTTCGAGCTCTGGATCCTCCACCCAAGAATCCGACGGAATTATGGACAACGATGCAGCAAGATGAGCGGAGATATCAATGAGTCACTGTGTGACTGCCCTTATCAGGGCGAAAGGTGGGCCAACCCGTTATTAGGTAGGTATCCCACAATTTCTGTACATTCAGAATAAAGTTGAAATCTAAAAGCTCGCCGTCGAGCTTCAACTGGGACTTAAGAAGTTCATAGCTGTTCCAAACGTTGCACGCACGTAAATTAAACAAGAAAGATGACACCGAATTTTCGGGTGTAATGAGCACGTCTTTTGAATGCGTTCTCACGCGAATTAAATTTATCAAAGATATTCAAAGTCAATGGAACCGGTATGGAAAACACTAGTATCCGGCCGAAGAAAGAAGTTTTTTTAATTGGGCTTTTAATCCCGCAGATATTGCTGTAAACGGAATCGTAAACTTACGCCCTCTGGTTGCAGACTTGTGCGCTAAGGAAAAGTTGAAATTATATGAGAAACGTTTCGCAGCAGAAACGCTCTCCAACAAAGAAAATATTTTTCAAATAGGACCTTTAGAAGCAGAGATATCGACAAATATAAGATATGCATCTACCCCTGGCGGGAAAAACATGCTTTATTTTAAGAAGCAAGTAATCTCAAAAGGTTTTCGATGTGAGCGGTAGCGGGCCAGGAAAGGATTTTTTTCAGTCGAGTTTTCAGGAGCTCAGATTTTGCTGTAAATACATAAGAAGCAGAAATTAACACTTATGCCTCCTGGTGGCCAAACCATTCTTTACCAATATTAGAAATTGTACGAAAAACATTTCCCATCAGGAAATGTATGCGATACAGAAATCGGAGTTTTAGAATCAGAAATATCGGGGGAAACGCAATTTACCTTAACGCCCCCTAGCGGAAAGTCTATGAGTTACTTGAAAATTTTAAAATTATATGAAAAACATTTCGAACTGGAAACGCTATCCAACAAAGGAGGAATTTTTCAAATCGGACTCTTAGAGCAGAGATATTGACAAAAAGAAGATATACATCTACGGCCCCTGGCGAAAAAACCATGCATTATTTTAAAAAGAAAATATTCCGAAAAGGTTTATCATCGTGAGTGGCATCGATCCTCACGAATTTTTTGAATCGAGATTTTAGAAGATCAGATTTTGCTGCAAATGCATCAGAAGCAGAAATTAACATTTACGCCAGCTAGTAGCCAAACCGTTCTTTACCAAAAATTAGAAATTACATGCAAAAGATTTCCCATCCAGAGCTGTATCCACTGCTGAAGAAAAAAATTTGAAATCGGAATTTTAGAAGTAGAGATATCAGGGTAAACGCAATTTACTTTTATGCCCCCTAGCGGAAGATCTATGCGTAACTGGAAAAAATGACTGTACCTAAAATACTCTTCGACATAAATAGAATCAAAAGGTAAAATAATTTTTACAATCGGATGTTTAGAAGCAAATATAGGGAATAAAATGTATTTTGAATTCGATTTCATCTACATTTACGCCCTCTAGCGGCGAAAATGTACATCGTAAAAAATAAAAAAATAAATAAAGAATCATCATTCGCATATTTCAAGCTTCCCGGTACAAAAAGTATTTTTCAAATCGGACTAATACTTACACACATATGGTGTCCACAGGCGGACGGACGGAGGGCGGACAAACCGATAACATGAGCACGATCTTTTTTAACAAAAGACGTGCTAAAACTGAAGATCTCGGTTTCGCACGTTTGTCTCTAAAAGTACAGATATTCGCGTTTTGGCCATGTTATTGTCACTATCGATCAGATATGTGCAATAGAGCGCCATATCCGGAGAACATTTACTGCGGAAGGAAGGGAAAGCGGACAGAAATAGTTTTGGGGGACTAAGGGTTGCCCCTTTCTTCTCGAAGGGAAAGTCGCTGACAGACGGATTAGCGGGAAGTAGAGGTCTGCACGGGCCTTAATTTGAAAAGCCCGGCCCGGCCCGGCCCATAAAATTTCAACAATTATCAAAACACGAATTTAACACCTGGTGCACTCGGTCATTCGACTCCTGAAGAGTTTTCGTTTTCTTAATTGCTACACGTATTCTATTACAATGAACGTCAATTCGAAATATTTCTGTGACTCTGTACAAGTCACGTGACGTCCGAGTAAGGGGCGGGGCTCGTATACACAAAAATATTGCGTGTAAACGACAATTTCCATGCCTTTCAAATTTCCTAGGTTTTCAAATTATGATTGCCTACCGCCGGACCCGGAGTATCCTTGGCAATAAGGGGGCGGGCTGGTTGGGATTCGAAAAGAGTACGAAATATCTAGAATTATGAGTCCAATCGTTCTACTTTCCATTGTCTATAGGCACATATTCTTCGGAAGCGATTTTTTCGCGAAAATACTCCATAATAAGTATGGAAGAGCATTTATCAGCACAACACTGAACTGAGCATATATGCTAGGGAAAACAACGACAGGCTGCCCAGCTAGCCAGTGTCACAGAAGTTTTGAAAACGGCTAGGCTGAGATACCTAAAGGGTTTATTTGCCATCTGCTGACTCCCTGACAGTACAAATCGGAAAAATGCGACACAGATTTATACACAGAAGTTAGTTTCCCGCAGTACATTTTTCCCCCGTGCCATTTAAGACAACTTAAAAGCTTTTCACACATCTAGAGAACAAAGTACCGCCGACCAGAACAATAAAAAAGATGGTCTGCGAACCGGAGGCTCGGTTTATAAATGCTGCAGTTAATAGCCCGGAATATCTTTGGCGGTAAGGAGACGGGGGGGGGGCAGACAGGAGGGTGGAAGTTAGAGAGAGAGAAGGGGCCACATTCACATCGAAAAACTAAGGGAGCTGACCCACTCAAATTGTTTTGTAGGAGGGGAGGTAGTCGTAAAGCTTCGATTTTTTTCCAACGGCGGAAATTATTCAATCTTATCCTGCTGCTGTTATATTGTGAGATTTCCAAACGAGAAAGGCACCGTACAGCGATTGTTTTGCTCATAAAAAAAAACAAAAAAAAAACTGCTCGGCCCGTGTCTGTTTTACATTAAATATTGAAGGTCCGGTCCCGGCCCGTTTTCCCAACTTAGAAATGAGCAAAGGTTGGGCCCGTGCAGACCTCTAGCGGGAAGTTTTCGTTTTTCTGCCTCCCGTCACGGTGGCACATTTTCAGGGTTTGCGGGTTGATTCCCGATACATTGCTGCCCATTAGTGCGGAGAAATACTGAAAAAAACTATATCTTAAAAGTTAAAACTATCTTTTCGGAATAAAGGCTGTGCCTAACTTCCTCTCCATAGTCAAGTTAGCCTTGCCCCGAGCATACTGTAGTTACGCGGAATGAAGTAAGTATTCTGAGCAAAAAAAGAAATAAAATTTTTTATTAATTTTTTATATTATGATTTAAAATGTTTATTTAAAAAAATTAAATCATAATATAAAAATTTATGAAATTTTCAAAGTGCCTCAGTGATTAACCCGAAATTCTATTGTCACGCACGCGGCTTTCCTTCAATTGATTATTGACAGCAACAGTTCACCCAAAACACTTCGAGAAGGCACAGGAACGCAACGTAAGTCACCTTGTGCGAACTGCTTTCGGTTGTTGAATAAATAAATGCAAGTTCTAATAGTAGCAATCAAAACGAAATTTCGACAGCCGAACATATTCCAAGCCTGTACACAAGTGATCAAACTACATTTCCGCTTCGATTTCCGCGAAATTATTTGCGAAGGAATTACTCCTCAGTTTTGGACATTTCGGAGAAGGTAGATAGAGCTCAACACTTCACCTTGGGGTAGCAAATTTTTGCTGTTGCATAAAATGCTAACAGCAATCGAAGGAGAATTACAAAAATGAGGAAAATCATATCCAAGGAGAAGCTTAGATATCCATGACTAATTGATAATCGCAGTCAAAAGCTGAGAAGGCCAAGAGCGGGAGACAATGTCGTTAGCTTCACAACAGATGCTTGTTTACAGCCAGCCTTTCCTCCAAGTTTCACGCATGACAAGAAACCTGTCACTTTTAAATAACACGTCCCAGTGCAGTTTCAAAGAAACATCCCATTGTAACTCGTGTTATGGAGACATACCTACGACATGCACTGAGACAATTATATAATGAAAACAAACGCTGTAAGCACAGTGAGAAGGAGCGAAGTGTCGCAAAAACAATGTTCATTCACAAATAATGTTATCCATTTTTCGAAGTTTCCTTTGGAAGATCAAGGTAATTAGTTTAAAAAAACAACAACCTGAAAAAGCCTATTACAAAATGAAGGAACGCCATTCATATACATGCGTATAAACAGATTTGCGGAAAATTGTAAGAGAAGTCTCTCTCTCAAACGCAGCACTGAAGAACACCGCATATAAGACAAAGGTACAATTCTTTTCTTTTCCTTCTTTCTCTTTTAAAGGAATGAAATGTTAGTAATTTACCGAGGAAATTATGCCAGGCGCTGTAGGCTCTAGATACGCTGATAGGCTGAGACTAACTCAAGAATAACTGCTATTACTTCTTCCTTTTCAAAAAAAAAAAAAAAAAAAACGAAAAAAAATAAATGCAAAATACGAAGAAGTGACTATAGAATTAAAGTTTTCATACATATTTTTTACTGTGTTATACGCTGCGCAGATTTTATCTTTGTGACAAACGTTTGGAATTCCAATTCTTGAATTGTGTTTTTTTCTTTCTTTTCCTTTCTCTCCTTTTATTTTTTTCCACATGGTACAATAATTTGAATTCTGCATGAACTTTTTATAACAATACACAATGCAAATAAACAGTGTTGATCACGTTATTTAACCATGACATGCATTTAGAATTCAAATTGTATTTTTTTTTTTTGTTATTCGTTTTTTTTTAAATCTCGGTATATTTGTAGAACTGAATTCTCTTATTACGATATAGATTTGGAACTTAACCCGCTTATACATTAATTTTTTTTTATTAGACTGTTCAACCTAAGCTTTTGTACAAATATTCTTACAATGAACACAAATGAAACGTCTTTTTTTTTTTTTTTGATAGCAGGTACAGTTGGCAGTGTTAGCCACCCCACCATTATTTATCTGATGTATCATTATCCGACGTTCACATCCAAAAACATAACAAAAAACTGAAGCTTTATACGCTGCGAGTTCATCATAGTTCCAAAAATAAAGGAAACCAATAAAACCGCCCCCATTCTCAGCACATAATGAAAATGAGCAACAACATAATAAGTATCATAGAGAATAATATCAAGAAAAGAATTAGCTTAAACTACCCCTGTTAATCCCCTCAAAGCAAATAAAAACCAACAAACAAATCCTATACACCATATCAAAGACACACCTAACTTAAAATAAGATCCATAAAGTAATGGTACCGTTGCTTATCTCACTCACACACACACACACACACACACACACACACTCTCGATATAGATACATATATACAGATAGATGCACGTATATTGCTATACACAATAGTACCCGCTTTTATCAAGTAATTCGGTGATGACGAAAATGCTCGTAAAATCTGTTTTCAGCTGAAATACTGCAATGAGGATGTAGCAGACACGTGACTCTGAGCATGGCAACGAGCCTTAGTAACGTAACTGAAGGACAACCAGCCTCGTTGAAATGATGGCTTCTTACTCTGAAACTTTAACTTCCGAGTACAAAATGCGGTATTTGGAAAAAAATAGAGATTGAAGGAAAAGATCCTTATGTGCTGAATGCAAGTATCTTCGAAGGTGATGCGAAAAGTTTTCCGAAAGTGCAAATAGTAAATATTTTCGATTACTTCGTCTTTGGTCGAAGCCCCTTTACCGCAGAACAATTCGAGGCATATAAAAGTTTCGAAGCATATAAGAATTTCTCGTCGTCGGTATTCTTTTACAGGGTAATTTAGAACGATCACAAATTCGTGAGTAATCAGTAATTTATGGAGAAAATAGGTACGCTGCCTTAATAAGTAAGGTTCTCTTCCCTCCCAGGTGCGGAGATCTGAGTTAAAAAAGATAGGTTTTCTTTCTTTCCAGGTATCGCTGATTTTGGATAAAACTCACCCTTGAAAGGTTCTATGCCTTTTTGAGAGTTTAACTCTTCAACAAAAAATGTCTTTCTAAGCTCTGGGAAGCGATTTCCAAGCCTTAAAAATAAAATAATTTTGCTGGGATTTGTGCCCTATAATCTTTTTATCCGTAAATAAATTTAGCAGCATAACACCGACATGTAAACAGACAGAGACCCCAAAAAGGATTTTATTCGGACAATTATTTTAGCCATTATTTGCATTTTTCTGTAAAAGTGTGCTTCAGCTCCAGGTAAAAATCCAGGTGTACTAAAAAAAAATCAACGGCAGTTTGGGGAGGGGGGCGGGGGATATCATATAGAACAAAGTAGTAAACTAAAAACTCCCAACACCGACAGCCAAATAAACTTAAAATTGAAAAGCCGAAAACTCGCAAAAAAAAAAAAAGTTAGTCAGGTCAACGGTGTGCTCGAGATCTAAAAAATACAGAAGAGCCAGAGATTTGAATCTGACTAAACGTCAGGTTTGCTAACAAAAAAATTTTCAGGCCTATAAAAAGTTTCAACACCCCCTAGATAAGCCAGGAACCTTCTGAAAAGAGAAATAAAAAAAAAAAAACATGTGCACAGAAGTTCAGATTGGGGACCGAAACGTTTATTTAAGAAATATTTTGACTAAGAGACAAACTCTCAAAGATAATCTACAAGAAAGTAGTCAGTAGTAATAAAACCTACGCAAAACAACAGCCAACACCTTTTATATTCATCTTGAAAACTTTGAATCAACGAATGAAACGTCTGGCCCAATAAGTGCAAGCACTGCACACCAATAGCGTTTGAACAAGTAAACTAGATGGATTCTTTTCTTTACCAGAAATCACTGATTTCTAGATAAAACTAACATTTAAGTGGTTCTCTGCCTTTGAAGAGTCTAACTCTTCAAAAAAAAAAGTGTTTTCTAAGCTCTGGGAAGCGATCTCCCTTCGTTTCCATATAAGCGAATTTTTTCGGTACTGTCTTTAGAGACAGCAGCTAGTAGCCTGAAAATGCCAAAAAATCTAGGCATTTTGGTTTCAAATTTTTATAAACACCGACCGTTAATGATTGAACTTTACACACTAAGTGCAAGACAGCCAGCTATGCTTGTCCTTCAGGAATTTGCAGGGACTGTTGCCACTTCACTGAAACTTCTGGATGACGTCACGTGCTGCATCCTCATACGTAAAAATATACCTTCGTGATAACTATATTCATAATCGTATACATTGAGTGGCCACTTTATTATGACCACCCCCTCAGTACTTTGTAGGGCCAGCTTTTCCCTTTAATACTGCGTCGATTCTTCGTGGCATGGACTCCACACGAGATGTTGATAGGTGGTTTGTGGAATCTGAGACCATGCTTGATGAATAGCACTTTCCAGGAGTGTGAGATTGCAGGGTTGTGGATCCAGCTGTCTGATGGCTCGTTCAACTTCATCCAACAAATTCTCAATGGGTTTGAGATCTGGAGATTGTGGGGGTCACCTAAGCAAAGTAAACTCATCGGTATGTTTCTGAAACCAATCCTGTATAATACGAGCACCATGGCTGGAAGCATTATCTTGTTGAAAGTAGCCATCGCCATTGGGATAAACCATCCACATGACAGGATGCACTTGGTCCGCAACGATGTTTAGATATGATGTGCCAGTCAGACGTTGATCAACACGAATTAAAGGGCCTAAAGCATGCCAGGAAAACATTCCCCAAACCATAACGTTGCCTCCACCAGCTTGAAGGGTTGTAGCAATGCATTTGGGGTCCATGCTTTCGTGCTGTTTCCGCCAAATTCTCACTCGGCCATCGGCATGGTGCAACTGAAAACGTGATTCATCGGACTACATAATTTGTTTCCAATTATCGACTGTCCAATCCTTGTGCTCCTGTGCGAACTGGAGAAGTTTTCTCTTGTCAACTGCAGACAGCAAAGGTGTTCGAACAGGCCTTCGGCTGCCATATCCCATCCGATGCAGTGTACGGCGAACAGTGCGTGCAGAGATCATTTGAGGGGATCCTTGATTAAGATGGTCTGTATTTGCCCTTCTGTTGTCTGTTACCAGTCTGGACACTCTCCGTTCCGCCCGAGTAGTCACTAGTGGATGACGACCACACGTCGCACGTAGAGACCCAGTTTTTTGGCTGACAGTCCAGTCTTTAAACATTTTAACAACAGCTGCTCTGGAACATTTAACGAATGCGGCGGTTTCGGTGATACTCGCTCCATGGCTCCGAGCTCCTACAATCATCCCACGTTGAAAGTCCGTCAAATCGCATTTTTTACCCATCTCGTCACCCAAAAATCACTTCTACTACTGTCGAAATCACTAAGCTTTCCCTTTTTATACTAGCATCGCCCTCTGGCGGAAACAGCGTACAGCCATAGCTCATTTGCTTAAAACTGTCAGGTGGTCATAATAAAGTGGCCACTCAGTGTATACAAAGGACATCCTGAAAGTAATGCCTCGTCCCTCATAAAATTTGTATTTGTAGCACCAAAAATGTGAAATTTGGTGGCAAAATACTTGGACATATTGTTAATAATGCTAACCTATTCAAAGTACTATCAATCATTTTCTATACATTTCCGCCATCTTTGAACTCTTTGGTAAAATCCATTGTAGAAAAATTCCTGAGGATGTCGTTCACAGCCAGTTTAACGTCTACGTCGTCGAAACATTCCCCAGGAAGGGTGTTTTTCAAAGGGGTAAACAAGAAAAAGTCTGAGGCAGCCAAATCAGGACTCTACGGAGGTTGGGGCATCACCGTCCACCCCATTTTGGCAATAGCCGGTGAAGACTCGATTAAGGAATGGGGACGTGCGTTATGGTGTAAAACAACACTAAGAAGTGGAATGTCACATCCTTTCGTTCTGATAGCTTCCTTTAGCTTCTTCAATGTCTGCACATAGTGAGCATTGTTTATTGTTGCACCCCGTTCAAAGAAATCAGACAAAATGGCACCACGTTTATTCCAGAAAATTGTCACCATCACTTTCCCTGAGGAACTAGTTATTTTTACCTTTTTCTGTCGAGCTGAAAATCTGCGGTGCCATTCCATTGACGCACGTTTTGTTTATGGGTCATGAAAAACACCCAAGTTTCATCCCCGGTCACAACATAGAAAAAAACACACCTCATTCCCCCTCTCATAAAAATCCAAGAGGTTCCGGCACATGTCCACCCTTTGCTCACATTGTTCACGGGTTAGGTTTCTTGGGATCCACTTTGAAAAAAATTTTCTGTAGCCCAGATCTCTAATTAATGTTTTCATAGCACTATGACCACAATGAATTGCATCACACAACTCCTGGGTGGTGACACGACGATCATCAGCTGTGATGAGGTCTTTCACTCGTTGCCTGTTGGTATCTGTCACTGCAGTTCCGAGTCTTCCACTCCGTTGTTTGTCCGACACTGAACTTTCTCCCGCTCGAAACCTCTTCACCCATCTTCGGACATTACTGATATCGATCGTGGCAGCTCCATACACCTCCAGGAGTCTTCTGTGGATTTCTGAAGCCTCACATCCCTCTTTTTCCAGGAATTCAATTACGGCTCGCTGCTTTTCTCTGTCATTCATGATTTTTAACCCATTAACGACCATGGCCCCAAAATCTTGTATCACTCTAAACAGCATAATGTCTCTTGGTTCACTTCTTTGTTTAATAATAACAACAGCGACTGAAGATGACTACTGTTGATCCCTCAAAGGTTGTGAAAATTTGAAGAATAGGTAAGGGAAGGAAATCTGACTCACTCTGGACAGGAATTTCGGGCGGTTATGACCGTTTGTATGTATGGGCGTTTTGGGCGTTATGGTCGTTAAAGAGTTAATTCCGATTCTGAAAAAAATTGTTCCCACATTGGTAACATATCATCATAGTACATGTCAGTGCAGTTTCATTAAAATCACTTCAAAATTTCAAAAGTTATTAAGGAGGGGGCATTATTTTCAGGATGCTTCTTGTACAATACATTGACAAAAGTCACCGGACATTCCTTCAAAAGCAAATGAACGGATCGGCTGCTTTATTAAGATGAACGGTACAGCTGAAAACGGTAAAAAAATAAGCCTGCAGCTGACCGCGATCATATCGCACTCTGAGGTTGAGTGAAAATGTCGCGGCGGGAGAGAACTGGCTTTGAGGAAGGAAAGGTTGTTGGGTGTTATATTAGTGGGTTGTTCATAAGAGAAACCGAGAGGCGTTTAAACATACCCAAGTCAACTGTTTTGAATGTACTGAATAAGTGGAAGACACATGGCGCGCCTGAAGCAGCAAAACGTACCGGCAGACCGAAGAAAATCAGTGATAGAGGACGCCGAAGCCTCAGAAGAGTCGTTACAGTTAATCGACAGAGTACAACTGCACAAGACCTCAGTGTACAGGTGAGTAAAAATGCTGGAACCCCGGTATGTACACGTCCCATTCGCAGATAACTTCATTCCATGGGTTACCGTGGTTGTGCGGCTGCTCATAAGCGTTTCATCTCCACTCGGCATGCTACTCGTCGTTTAGCATGGTGTAAAGAACATTTATCGTAGACTGTATGATCAATGGAAGCGGGTCCTATGGACTGATGAATCCAGATGCACGATCCATCAGTCTGATGGCCGTGTGAGGGTATGGCGGTAGCTGGGGAAACGCTATTTACCACAATGTACTGTTCCTACGGTGAAGTTTGGAGCAGGCAGTGTACTCGTGTGGGGTGTTTTTCGTGGTATGGTCCCGGCCCATTGGTTATCGTGGACAAACCTGTTAACCAGCACGTCTACCTTGATATTCTGGACAATTACGCCCTACCAACTCTGTGGCAATACTATGGAACCGTGACTTGTTGGTTCCAGCAGGATAATGCACCGAGCCATAAAACAAGGACTGTTACGGCGTGGTTTGACGGTAATTCCGTATCGTGTGTGGACTGGCCAGCACAAAGCCCTGATCTTAATCCCATAGAGCACCTATGGGATGAATTAGAGCGCCGCATAAGAAGTTTGGCCTACTACTAAGCAACAGTTAGCGGCAGCATTATGTACTGAATGGAAGCGCATACCTATCGCTGTGTTCCAAAACTTTGTCGACGAAAGCATGTCTCGAAGGATCAGTGCATGCATTAAGGGCATACGGACCGACCCCGTACAAATGTATGTCAATAAATGCTATGTTGTGTTTTTCTTCTAGATGTCCGGTGACTTTTGTCAATATAGTGTATATATACGTACATTGCTCAAAAGAATTAGCGGAGCAGGCGATATTGTAAGGAAAATCATGTGCGGCTGACGTTGTTGAGCGTCAAATATTATTTTCATGTAAGATACGGTAGGATGTGCAGTAATATAGGTAAAAGAAAAGCACATTAGCGAATGTTTACGCAATATTATCATTTAATGCACATGATATTATGTGCTATACAACAATATGCATATCTGTACAACAAGAAAAAATGACTTTTTGAAGGTGGTAACTGACCTCTAGAAGGGTGTGTGTGGTCCCCTCGAACAGATAAGACTGCTGCACCCCTGTGGGGTACGGAATTGATAAGGTTATAGAGGAGATTTTGGGGGTGTTTTCGTCACTCCTCAATGAGGGTCCAGTTCACGAACAGCCAACACAGGTGTCGGTCGAGCTGCAATGCGTCTCTCAAATGTGTTCCAGGCAGGCTCAATTGGATTTAAATAAGGGGAACATGCTGGCCACTCCATAAGCTCAATTCCGTCTTCTTAAGGCATGTTGTCCACTAGCCGAGATCTATGAGGTCGAGCGTTATCGCCCATAAAAAGAAACGAATCACCGACGGTGCAGCATATACGGCGTGACATTAGGTCTGAAAATCTCGTCTCCATATCGCTGGGCGGACAGACTGCCGTTTCGGATGATGTACAGGTCCGTGCGTACACCGATACTTATACCTGCCCAGACAATCAATCCATTTTCGCCGAAATGTGATGTTTCGTGCACAAAAATTGGGTTATTTCGTGTGCCAGGTTCCCTCCAGATAAGAACCTGCCAATTGTCAGACCCCAGACTGAATCTCGAATTGTCAGAGAAGAGAACTTGACTCCACACGTAGTGTCCCCCAACCACGATCTTCCTCAACCCAGTTTCTACGGGCCGAACGGTGTAGTGCGTTTAAAAGAACACACGCATACCATTGGTCTACGTGCATAAAAGCCACCTCTGTGAAGGCGATTGTGGATAGTTTGAGATGACAACCTGCGTTATATTGATACAAGAAGCTATCACTGGAGCCGAGTAGTATTTTGCCGCCTGTTCCGACGGGCTATTAACAATAGACAACGGTCGTCCCTTGCTGTCGTTGCTCGTGGACGGCCTTGACCTTGCCTTCTTCGAACACTTCCCGTATCCTGGAATCGTGTCCATAGTCGGGAAATGACACTTAGTGACACTCCAATGGCTTCTGCTACCACCAGCTGTGTCTAACTGCTTTTAGCCTGCCAATATCCGTCCACGTCGTTGATTCCGGTAAATCATGCTGTTCAAGCACATCGTTCGAACCGGAGATTTTTAGAAAAGAGATGTCACCATAAACTCGGTAGAATGAGGAAACTCACTGAAATTAATTACTGTGATTTATGCGTTCTGACGTCACAGAAGCTAATTTCCATAGCATACGCATGAATGGGCTGTCTACGTCACACTCCACTTGAGTTTTCCAAGTTTCAATAAGATATCACACGACTGGCGTGCACAGTGTCGCCAAAGTCACATGCTCCCCTAATTATTTTGAACAGTGTACATATCGCTCAAAAAAAAAAAAAAAAAAAAAAAAAAAAAAGGCAGGTGATATTGCACTGTCGGCATATTGCGATGAAAAAATCGACAAGCCGTAAGTCTGTGATTGAAGGTCAACCTCTGAGGGGCACATGATGTCCTATTTCCGCCCAACGGTGCATCCAGGTGCTATAACCCCTGTTGGTAATCGGCGTATCTGCGCTCGGCCGTCTACGTGTTGCACCAGGAATCTTGATTCATCAGACCAGGCGACTTTCTTCCAATCATCCGCTGTCCAATTTCGATTATCTTAGGCCCATTTCATGCGTTGTTAGCGATGACGTGCAGTGAGCATGGGGACCCGGATGGGTCCTCGTTCGGCTACGCAGGCCCATGCGCAGAAGGTTGTGATGAACTGTGTGCTGTGACACATTGCCCCTTTTTCTTTTCTTTTTTTTTATTGGAGGTTTAACGACCACCGTGAGCAACGCAGTAGGCTATAAACAGTCGCCCGTCCCTAATTTAGGGCCATTGGTTCCAGGGAAGGGAGAGAGCCAACGCCGTAAGACAAACACAACATCCATGCCTCACTGGGCCGCCCCGGTGGCGCAGTGGTCTAAGGCGCTGGCCTCTGATCATTCGTCCGTGAGGGGTCCGGGTTCGAATCCCGGTGAGGCATGGATGTTGTGTTTGTCTTACGGCACTGGCTCTCTCCCTTCCCTGGAACCAGTGACCCTAAATTAGGGACGGGCGATTGCTTATAGCCCATTGAGTTGCTCACGGTGGTCGTTAAACCTCCAATCAAAAAATGCCTCACTGGGATTCGAACCCGAACCCATCTCGGACGAATGATCAGAAGCCATCGCTTAGACCGCTGCGCCACCGAGGCGACACATTGCCCTGATCACCACTGTAGTAGCTGCGGGTGATTAGTCGCACTGAGGTCCAGCGGTCGCTGTGAGCAATGCGCAAGAGTCTCCGCTCCCCTTTGGCATCAATGAGGTGCAAACGACACACGTCTAGACGACGGTTCGTCGTTTGGCCATCTGTGCACCACCTTTGATACGTACTCACTACAGCAGCACGTGAACAACCCACAAGCCGCGCCGTTTCCGAGATCGTAGTTCTGAGGCGCCGTGTCATCACAATTTGTCTTTTATCAAATTCCGATAAATCGGCAGTTTTTCCAATTCTGACTCCGAACACTCTAGTAACCGAAAGCCGGTCCTCTGGTCGTATATACGTATACTGCTCTGTGAACCTCACCTGTGCCACCGTTCGGTTTCCAGGTGCGCTCATTTTTCTAAGCTGGGGTGGTCATAATGTAATGGCTCATCAGTGTACATACAAACCCGCTTTCTCGTGCTGCATCCTGTTCCCACTGAGCGGGTGCAAACGACAGATTAATAATGGTATAACTATTCCACCGGAAATGCTAACCAACACTCACCAACCCGTTTGGCCAGCGTGATGAGTTATGGCCAAACCCTCCAAATGGTGACACAAGCAAATCCAGAAATACTCGATGAATAACCATAATCTACAAATAACCATTTATTTATCTTGGAAAACAGATACCAAGCGAGGGTCATAAGAAGAAATTAATCGGCGCATAAAACTTAGTTTGAGGGCATTTGGAAGAAACTAGAGTGATTTCCAAGAGCAATTGACAATTATGTCTTAAAACCAACGTGTTTAATCAATGCATACTTCTAGTTCTTACTTTTATGGATCAGAGACATGGACTTCAAGTAAAAAAGATATACAAAGAATGCGGCGGACAACTAAAAGTAGCACAGAGTTACGCATGCTTGATATAACCAGGAAAAATACGAAGAAGAACTAATCGATCAGGAAAATGACACGAGTTGATGACATCATGATCAAAGTAAAGATCCAAAAGAGGCAATGGGCTGTACATGTTGCTGGAAGAAATGACCACCGTTGGGCGACTGAAACACGCCGTCCCGGTGGCGCAGTGGTTTAAGCGATGGCTTCTGATCATTCGTTCGAGATGGATCCGGGTTCGAATCCCGCGAGGCATGGATGTTTGTCTTTCGGCACTGTCTCTCAATGTGTTACTTGTCCAACACTGGTTATCTGTGTGCATTGGTCATTTAAAATACTGTTAAATCCATGTTTGATGTACACTGAAGTGCCAGAAAAACTGATACAGATGAGCTTATGCAAAATACATAGCAACGTCACATACGCGCGTACTCGGTTGCGCCCGCCAGTGCGTATATAAAGCGATAGACATCCTTGCCAGCTGTCAGAGCTGTTTTCGGCATGAGAATGACAAGTAATAACGATTTAAGCGATTTTCAACGCGGTGTCATAGTTGGCGCTCGTGAGATGGGCCATTGTATTTCGGAGGTAGAAACGAAGTACGGATTTTCACGGACGACCATTGCAAGGGCGTACGTACCGTGACTACAAGAATTCCGGCAAAACCTCCAACCTACGATACCAGTGTGGCTGTAAAAAGACATTGGGTGAACGTGACCATCGTCGGCTGTCAAGAATCGTTTCATGCGATAGGCGTGCGACACTCTCGCAGGTATCATCGCAATTCCATTCTGTGGAGCCTTAATAAGCATCAGCGTCCGGACTGTTCAACGTACCCTGCACGATATGGGCTTTGGGAGCCGACGCCCAATTCGAACCCCCTTGATGAGTGCACAACACAGAACTATGCGCCTCGCTTGGGCACGGCAACACCGCAACTGGACACTTGATGACTGGAAAGAAGAAGCCTTGTCTGACGAGTCGCGTTTCCAACTGTATCGGGCAGATGGAAGGATTCCTGTGTGGCGCAAACCCCACGAAGCCATGGATCCCGCCTGTCAACAGGGAACTGTACCGGCTGGTGGGGAGTCTGTAATGGTATGGGGTGTGTTGAGCTGGACTTCACTGGGACCCCTGGTACGTCTACAAACGTCTGTGGCCGGCCAACGCTATGTGCGCATTCTTTCTGACGAGGTACACCCGTTCATGACTTGCATTCATGCTGATGGTTTGGGCCTGTTCCAACAGGACAATGCATTTCCACACAAGTGTCGGGACGCCACATTATGGTTAAAGGAGCATTCATTTTAGTTTGCGGTGTTGCCATTCCCACCCAAGTTCCCAGATCTGAACAAGATAGAACACATTTGGGATGCCATGCTACGCACTATCGAACACAGGAATCCAAGACCTCGAAATACACCCGAATTGTGGAACGTTCTGCAGGAAGTATGGTGTACATTGCCTAAAGTATATTTCTAGAAGCTAGTGGAGTCCATGCTCCGTCGTATATCTGCAGTCCTGCGCTCCCATGGGGGACCTACCAAGTATTAGACTGGTGTACTGGTTTTTATGGCACTTCAGTGTATACTTGTTCACAATGTGTTACATGATCAACACTGGCTATATCTGTGTAAATTGATCATTTGGCATGCTGTAAACCATGTATGATTTGCACTTGTTGCTGTGAAATATTTGTATCCTGTTCTGTAATGTCTCTGTACCACCAGGTCCAATAAATCATTTAAAAAAAAAAAACAATAAAAAACCAAAAAAAAAAAAAAAATACCCTGAGATACAAGTCTGGATTCCAAGGGTCAGCAAAAGATCAAGAAGAAGACCATGCGTGTGATGGGTGAATCAAATCCGAAAGCATGTCGCAGTGGCATGAAGGAGACTGGCTGAAGACAGAAAGTTGTGGAAGAAACTTGGGGGACACCTTCACCCAACAGTGCACTGATAATGGTTGATGGTGAGATATATCTTGGCCGAGGACTTAAACAATTGATTCCAGCCACGATGTTTTACCGCTTGATGGCCTGATCAAACATTTCTATGGGTCTCGGTGTAATCCAACTTGTATTAGGGTGATTCAAAAGTCATTGCCGTTTTGAAGAGTAGTCTTGCTGTGGGCAATTAATTACTCGGTATACGCATGCGTTATGCAGGTAAGAAGAACGCATGACTGGAAAACCGGTAGCGACTGGGAAATTTTTCTGCTGTCAAATGCTTTGGACGAGAAATACACGATCTCAGTGCTATTACGGTTTTTTTTTTTTTTCTTAAAATAGACCACTGCAGCAAGGAAAATTTGTGCTGTGGAAGGTGAAAGTGCAATGTTTGAAAGAACTGTAAAATTTTGGTTTCAGCGATTTAAAATTGGGAACTGCAGCCTTGAAGACAAAGCACGTGCTGGAAGACATTGTACGGTGAATTCTAAGACTGTACGCCAAGCCGTAGAGTCAAAACTGTCGAATGAGCTGGGAAGACCTCAGTCCACAACTGTTCGCGAACTGAACAAGCTCGGCAAGACGCACAGAAGCTGTCGAAAATACCCCATGAACTGACTGCTGCGCAAACCTAATTAACTAACTGTAGTCTTCACAGCTTCATCATTCTCTTTTCTAACTTTTACCAAGTCTGTCTGCTCTTAATCATTTCACCCCGCTTTTAGAAATCTTTAACTGATAGCTCTGTGTCTGGCGCTCTTTGGCCAAACCTGGCCCTTGCACCACTAAAATCAATTAACTAACTAACTAACTGACTGCTGCGCAAGCTCAGCGACGCGTGCATGTGTGTCGCCAATTACTGGAAAATCCCAAGGACGACCGTTTTTTTAGGAGAATTGTAAAATGCGATGAAAAGTGTATATATTTTTTGGAATCCTGACAAGAGAAAACAGTGATTAGATCCCAAAAACCCACCAGAACCAGTCCCAAAAAGTGGACGAGTTGAGCACAAAGTTATGCTATGCCTATGGTGGAACTTTGAGGGCCCTATTCATTGGGAATTGGTTCCAGATGGCCGAGGCTTTATAATGCGCAGCAGAGCCCATTTACGAGGGGGCTAGGAGGGCTGCAGCCCCAAGCCCCGAATTTTCAAGGAGCCCCAGAATTATGCAAGAAGTTTGAAGAATTGACGGAGTTCTACAGTTCTTCAGGTAACACAGCAAAAACTATAATAAACTGTCTTGTGAAAAAAAAAATTCTATTTCTTTCCGCTTTTTTGTAGGAGTCCGCAAAAAAGTACAGTCGTCCCCAGTACATCATCAAATCTTTTGAAAGCAGTACAGATATTTATTTATTTATTTATTTTGTACACATTTGTAACTGGGGGAAATTTTTCATGCATTAAGAATTCGTTTGAATCATGATATTTTGATCCTTTTGCCCACTACTTCGATATAATTTCAACAAGCTGAAACCGGAACGGAAAGGGGGGGGGTTTGACTTGGTATCCATTTTTCAACCATGCATTTTTACATTTTTTTTCCTACCACTGATTCGTCCATGATTCATGGGATACACACTTCAATACATAGAAGATATTTTCATGGCTTCCTCGTCATATTTTGGGAATGTTTTCTCATGGGTATTTTCATTCATCCACCCATAGTGAAATCCGTTTTTACAATTTGTTGCTATCACTGATTCGTCCATAATTCATGGGATACACAGTTCACTACATAGGGGATATTTTTATGGCTTCCTCGTCATATTTTGGGAATGTTTTCTTATGGGTATTTTTATTCGTCCACTAAAAGTGTAATCCTAGATGTGCCCCTAATACTGAGACCCCAAAATACTATCCAGCCCTCTCCTTAAATGTGCTCTGTGTCTGATGCGCCGATGTACCATGGCCAGTTGGAGCGATGTACGCTACTTTAAGCCGGAAGTACTCTGCTCTGGTGAACAGTAAACGAGTTATCCTCCAACAGGATAATGCTCCTTCTCATCGTGCGCAGTCAACTAAGGAACAAATATAGTAACTATAGGATATTGAGCTAATGTCTCACGCTGCTATAGTCCGGATCTTGCACCCACGACTTTTACACTCCCTATTTTCTATGAGGGAATCACTTCCAAACATGGGCGCCGACAGTGGGGGTCACAGGGGTCACTTGACCCCCACCCCTGTAGAATTATTTTCCCCTTTATTTTATTTTATTTATTTATTACTATTTTTTTACACTTACAGAACTGGACCACAAGGAAAGATGGAGTTTGGGGCGTTTAATTTAATATCCCAATTTCATTGGAAATTTGGAATTGGAAAACGATAACGTGAAAGCGGAAAACTTAGCAAACGTGTAAGGAAGTACGTCCAAACAAGTTCCGCTCAGAGTGGTGTGTGCTGAACTTAAAGGGCTTGGCGTGGTCCTGCTCAACGCTGTGGTCAACGTTCGTGACTGCCGAGGAGAAAGCCTCAGGTACGAACGCTCGAACCACTAAATATCCGTCGTGCGTCGGATGGGCACGTTAAGTCGTCAGGCCCCGGGTACTGGCCCCCCAGTAATAAATATGGGCGTCTTCCTTCCCCTTTCTACCTCGCTTCCGTGTCACTTACCTATCGGGCACTCTAGCGCAAATCTCCTGGCTTCCTATTTCCAAGGGTTGTTTAAGACCTGGGGTCAGACATTCCCTTCCTAAAATCCTCTACATATGATCTGATCTGCTCGACACTGTTCATTATTTTGAAAACAGTTACAAATGTACATGATAATACATGACTATTACTAACATACACTTTCTTCAAGAGCAGCATCAATTAATAATAATAATAGTAGTAGTAGTGTTCTAGTGTAGTAAGTAAGTAGTAGTAATAGTATTAATCTTTCATTTTCACAAATTACTGTTTTCTACATATTAGCCAAACCTTAATTAATTACACTTGACCCCCTTGAAAATTTTTTTGCATGCGCCCGTGCTTCCAAAATAACCACGGTGTTGCACTTGAGGTCAAGGACCTTTCCGCATCGAAACCGGAGGAATTTTTTTGTATAGGGGTATTCAAGACATGGCCAAAGATGGAAAGGGGTCACACGTCAGCGGGTCAATAGGTCGACAATTTCTTGGGGGTTAAACGGGTCTGGTCAAGGTGTTCCTCAAACGATTTCGACCCAGTTTTATTCCCGTTTAACTTTTGAATAGAAAAAATTATTTCAATGCGTACTGTGGGATTTTGTGCCCGATATTGGCGCCAGCGGAGTGAAAATGATTTATCATACAAAAATACTGCCGTCTCTTTCTTAAAGCAACGAAAATTTCTACTGACCGACGATACGGCACACACGCTAGACTCACCAACACCATATCGTAAAACGATACTTCCTTTGCGTTTGTTTCCAGTGCAATTGTGCGGAGCAAGATACAATCAAACGCCTGTCTCCTGCTTCACTGGTGATTCACTCTCTCACACCCGGCGTGTCACATTGTAAGACTGAGGATTTGTTAATATGGATGAATTTACCATTAAGGAGATTCAAAAAGACGTCGAGATAAACAAATACGCGCTTGTTAGAGACAAAAAGGGTAAGAGTGAATGCTCGAAGTTATTTCGTCTGATTAAGAAACAAATTATGTTTCACAGCAACACCAATTTTCAGTAGCTTTTGATGAGTTGAAAGTTTCCAAAATGTGAATGTTGATTTCATGAGTGTCCCTTCCTTCTGAGGGGTAATGATAAAATCAACATCCACATTTCGGAAACTTTCAACTCATCAGAAGCTGGTGAAAATTGGTGTTGCTGTGAAACATATTTTGAAGCTTGATGTGTTATCAACAAAACAGTAAAAACTGATATTAAACATACAACAAGTTACTTAATTCAAAAATAAAATTTTTGAGTGTAGCACCATTAAAATTAAGTGGAACAGCCTTAAAATTACTGCGGAGTGCCTTTTTGAAAGCCCTGTATATATGTATATGATTACGCATAATTATAAATTGAGTTTCGAATTTATAGTTGAAAGCAGATTGTTTCGGGTCAGGTTCAGGTCGGGTCAAACTATGTGACGTTCGGGTCCAAACTCTTTGACACGTTTCCAACTCTGGACATGGCATCACGACGATGTGGGACCATCGAGCATGATGGACGCTTTTTCGAAGATTAAACTTTTACGTTCATGCATTTATGCACGTTTTCATCAACTGTCAGAAAACGGCAATGACTTTTGAATCACTCTGGTATTATTAATATTATCGTGAATGTGCTGAAACTTTTTCCTTCGATTGCTACCAGTCCGGTCTTGGCAAAGATAATGGGCCTTTTGATATAACGGTTAACTTTGCAAATACTGATTCAAAATTGTTTGGAAGAAATTCCTTCTGCATTTAAGTAAATCAACAAAATGCTTAGTGCTTTTATTCGTCTAATAATCCTACAACAGAAACGCATTTTTTAAAATCTTTCCACAACAGGAAAAATCCTTTCTAAATTTTGACAGTACTTAAACTGACTAACATTGCTGATTCGTTGAATTTCCTAAAGATAAACAAGAGATTTCCATTAAGAGCTTTTAAAAGGTTACGTTTATCTCCTAAAGAAATAATTACTGTTCTCAACACAGACTGAAAAAAGTCTGTATAAAATGCGATCTCTAGATCTGATAGTGATTCATCAGTGTCTTTCCTGTTCCCCCTCCCGCTTTTCTAGTTTCTTTCTATAAGTTTTTTTAATTATATCATTTACATACTTCAAATTTATTTTCCAATTTCGAAAATAGTTAAATGTGAATGGAAAATAGTTTGAAGCCTTATGTAAATTTTCAGACACCTCATGATCTCTCCCTTCTCTTTCTTTATTTTCTTATTTTTTTTTTTTTTTTTTTTTTTGCTTCTTTACTTGTAAGGAGCATTGGATGGTTTGATTTATATATTGAATCATTTTATTATGCATATCGACATTATTTGACACGCCAAACTATAAATCGAAAAGACATAAAAGTACAAAATTAACCTCTGGGAATAAAATTTAGATTTTTCACGTCCAACTAAAGTATCTCTTCCGCTAATTTCTCTGATATTTGGCGATTATTTTAACAGGGAACGCATGAAATTTGAATAAAGTCATGTAGAAGGGTACTAGAAATGTGAAATTAAGACTAGCATTCTCCATTATTTGCTTAGTGCTAACCTTGTCTAACCCCCATCAACACTATGTATGAACATAAGTGAAAGGAAGAAAACTGTGGGTTAATTAGCCATTTTATTTTCGGTTGGAGCTCATTAATACTTTTCTAAATAGGTTTGCAATAATTTAACTTTTTTTGTTGGGGGACTTATCACAAATTAAATATCTTTTTCATCGTGATTTTTTGAAGCAACAGAATGCTTTCGAACTTGAAATGTTTTTAAACTGACAATGACTTTTAAATATCTTTAAGAAAAAGTGAAATGTACTGTTTTATAGTATAATTTCATAAAATTCCTACCTGTAAAATTTATTCTTGATAGCTATAATAGCGTTTACCTTAAGGACTCCACAGACTGATGCACAGACATCGTACAATCATACACTATATCGACAAAAGTCAACGGACACGCCTTCAAAAGCAAATGAACGGATCCACTGCGCTGTTAAGATATGCGGTACAGCTGCAAACGGTATAAAAACAAGCCTGCAGCTGACCGCAATCATATCGCATTGTGAGGTTGAGTGAAAATGTCGGGGCGGGAGAGAACTGATTTTGAGAAAAGGAAAGATTGTTGGGTGTTATATTAGTGGGTTGTCCATAAGAGAAACCGAGAGGCGTTTAAACATACCCAAGTCAACTCTTTTGGATGTACTGAATAATTGGAAGACACATGGCGTGCCTGAAGCAGCAAAATGTACCGGCAGACCAAAGAAAATCAGTGATAGAGGACGTCGAAGCCTCAGGAGAGTAGTTACAGCTATTCGACGGAGTACTGCACATGGCCTCAGTGTACTGGTGAGTAAAAATGCTGGAACCTCAGTGTGTACCCGTACCATTCGCAGAGAACTTCATTCCATGGATTACCGTGGTAGTAGGGCTCCTCATTCGATATGCTATCTATAATATCCGATCTCGCACCAGAACTTTAAAATCAGACCTTCGACATACAACTGAAAATCAACAGTTAATCAAACCTCAAGTATTCTCGCGAATCGCTCATATTACCGGAAATTTCTCGTCATATGGATAAGGAAAAGGTGAGAAGAAAGTTTTTACGTTAATATACAAAAGGTCTTACGGAAAGGTCTATGATAATTCAGAATTTTCCTGGTGTACGAAAAATCTGTGAAATTCAGATTTTTTTCCGTCATCACGGAAAAGGTTGTATCAGGAATTCGCTTCGTTAATTCACGAAAGGAATCACGGAAAGCGGCTTGTGAATTTCACGGAAAAGGTTGTATCAGAAATATGTTTCGTTAATTCACGAAAGGAATCACGGAAAGCGGCTCGTGAATTTCACGGAAAAGGTTGTATCAGAAATATGTTTCGGTAATTCATGAAAGGAATCACGGAAAGCGGCTCGTGAATTTCAAGAAATATTTTACAGAGCAAGAGTATGTGTAGACAAAATTCAACTACAAACCAAAGTAGTTTAAGGAGACCAGTCCTGCAAAAACAAAAATGTTATGTACATTTTTTTTATTTCAATTTTTTTTTTTGTCTACAGAGTTTGCTGAATCAAATGGTATACGACACTTCAGCAAAGCTGAGAAAGTTCAGCAAAACATAGGAAAAGGGGTATGACGCGGAAGGCTTCTAGTCACAGGTCTTCTTCGTTTTTTGCCTCCCCTGAAAAGTTGTGGTTTTGTACATTTCGGAACATTTTTCTCATAAACCACAGAAGATAATGGCTTGAAAATGTTTTTATACCTTACTGTATATATCAACAACTACCTGAACTAATAATGTACTCATTTAAAATAATAAATACAATTGCTAATGAAAACGTCAGCAAAATCAACAGCAATTTTGATTAATTAATACAAAATTAATTAATCGACCGATTGCGATAATTTTAGTTCAAGTGTTGTATAGTATCCATAGGAAAATGCATGCCAAGTTTGCAATTGATAGGCCAAGTCTATCGTGAGAAACATGTACCTAAGTACATCGAGACCTCCCATAATGCGAAGCCTAAAAAGGGATTGGTCCCCTTAAATCTACTCTAGTGTTTCCAAAATTTGATTATAAAGCACGAAAGGTCAATGTACACGTAATACGAAAGCTTGCGGAAATCGGCAGCGAGATCCAAGAATACGAATATTGTGAAGTATCTACACTCTTTGTTTTACCGTACTGACGCATGACCACAGAGGATTTTGGGATAGCCTTTCCCGCGACACTATAGAACGAAAATCATTTCCAACATTTTCTGCGACATGGCAAAAGGTTGAAGACTAAGGAATATTTCAAATAAACACTATAGGTAAGATGTCGCAGGATGTAAAGAATGTTTTACACATTCTGCACTATAGGAGCAAAATATTATGGCCACATACTTAATGTACACTGAACGGACAGAAATCATGGGATACCTACCTAGTAACGGCTATGCCCACCTTCCGCCCGGATAAGAGCAGCCACACGGCGAGGCATTGAGCCCACAAGATCAGGAAAGCATGCATGATGCAGATACACAAGTATCTCCACCCATGCTTGCTGTACCCACACTTTTAAAAATTGGTACTTGGAAATAAGCAAAATGTAGTACATTCTGGGCTTATAATAGCTCCAGAGTACTTGTGTCTCATTTTTGGAAAAGACACATACTCATTTTTGAGAGCATACAAGAAATCAATTGTGAGTATATCTGGTATTTCTAATTTGAAATATATGTATGTACTCATCTTTGAGTACATGTACTCAAAAAATTCATTCTGACAGGATAGTTTGTAAGTGAGAAAGATCAAGCACACTAGATGGCGCCACCGTAAAAGAGTACGATTTTGCACATAGAAGGCAGAGATAAATTAGGGGGCTTAGGAATCAACACCTTTATATGTAACCGGGGATTCCTGTCTGGGGGCCGTCACTTAACGTGCTCGTCCGATATTCAGCGATTGCTGGAAATTCACCCCACCGCGGAGAGCCCCCAGATTCAATCCTAGCAGGCTAGGTTTGAACCTGGAGTCCCTCCATCAATAGTCTGAATCTCTAACCACTAAACCACCTGCGGCTGGATTTCAAATTTGGAATACGTGTACTCCATACATACTCATTTATTCATAGAATCAACTGGAAGTATATTATTCGATGGCACATCTGGGATAATAGCTTACTCGTTGTCACATACTGGGCAAATGGACCGCACAATTTTATGAAAAATATAGTGATGAAGCTACAATATATTATTTATGAGATTGACACAGATATAGTTAATGAAAAAACATACACAAAGGTACCTTATGCATAATTAAATTACTTGTGATCAGTGACTTTGTTGTACTAATTATTTATGTGTGTCACTTTACACATTTATTAAACAATTTCTCTTGAAATCTATAATATCTAAAATGAAGTAATACGAGATTATCTTAATATTTATTGGCCCAGTTCTTTGTAAGTATACGTATGGTTACTTATATTTGAGCATGTCATGCACTTGTTTACGATACGATTGTAAAAAAAAAAAAAACCCCGAGTAGGTTCAGGTTCTCATTTTTAAGTAGATTTTTTTAACAGTGCAAAGCCGTCCAGAAAACACGAAGCCATGACATTAGAGAGATGAGTTCCCTCTTTTAGTGACGTCAAGCGGAAACCAAGGCTTCTGATTGGTTTCCACCGCTGTCGTGTGTGAAGTCAAACACGACACAGACGTATCAGGATATGTTAACATGCGAGTGAAGTCACAAACGGATGAAACTCATTTATCTAATGTCATGGCTTTCTGTTTTCTAGACGGCCTTGCTGTACCGCTGTCCATAATTTCGTCGCATTCCTTGGTGGGGAACCCAAAGCTCGAACGGACCTTTCCACAGCATTCCAAAGATTTTCGACAGGGTTCGTGTCCGGTGAATCAAAAAGGCATTCTATGGTGGACACTTCTGCGGAATACTCTCGAACCATGTCTTGTCACCACGGCTCTGTGGGGAGACGCACTGCACCCCCGAAAGAGTCCGTTGCTCTGCAGATGCATAGATGTGAGAATACACACGTAGCTTAGACCGTTCAGAGATGCATCTACACGTGCTAGAGATCCCAAAGTGTGCCAGTTGAACACGTCCCAGACCATAACCGAGCCTCCACCAACCAAAACCGTTCAGAGATGCATCTACACGTACTAGAGATCCCAACGTGTGCCAGTTGAACACGTCCCAGACCGCCTCCACCAGCCAAAACCGTTCAGAGATGAATCTACACGTACTAGAGATCCCAACGTGTGCCAGTTGAACACGTCCCAGACCGTAACTGAGCCTCCACCAACCAAAACCGTTCATAGATGCGTCTACACGTACTAGAAATCCCAACGTGTACCAGTTGAACAGGCCCCAGACCATCACCGAGCCTCCACCAGCCAAAACAGTTTCTTGTTGAAATGCCGAACCCTCGCTTCGTGCGGTTTACAACAGATCCGCACCCTTCCGTCCGAATGAAATAACTGCAAACGGGACTCACCGGACTAGGAGACCCGTCTCCAATCATTGAAGGTCCAGTGCCGGCGTTGTTTCGCCCAGTTGAGGCGTACAGTCCGGGGATGTGACCTTAATAATGGAACTCTGTTAGGTCGGAGGCTCCCATAACCTATAATGGCTAATAATCAAGTGCTGGTTTTGGTAAAGACTTCTCTGGCACCTCCCTCGTTGAAGTCGGAGATGATTTCGCTCTCTAGTTGGTTGCAACTATGCGAGACGGACGTCGATGACCACGTTCATTCACCGTCTTTCTCCTCCCACAGCGCCGTCCACGATGCGTTATTATTCTGGAAACGGCGCATTTCCAATGTACTCTTTATACTGTGAAACGGGATACTGCAATTCTTGGACCAAGAAATACCCATGCGGCGGGCACCCAGGGCCATCCCTCTTTCAAACTCTATTAACTCACATTGTTTATCCATGCCAACATCGAATTACCGCCTACTTCAATCCAGTGATGTCCTTTAACCTATGTATATAAATGTCAAGCGGTGGGTTCGTCGTCAACTATCGAAAGAACTGACAGTGTCGTGTTCTCAGAAACTAAGTATCCGATTATTTCAATCCTCTCATTTTAGTATGGGTTCTCGGTGAGTCACCAGAACTGCGGCCATGCCAACATTTCTATCCACAAGTCCTTGGAAGGTGTCCACTGGTATACTGTACCATACCTGTGTAAGTGCTGCCCGTAGCTCGCAACTGGCGATTTATTTGGTCGCAAATCTGTGTAATTGGGTTCATGTAGACCAGGGGTCGTCAACCTTATAATAACTACGCCCATTTTTGTATCTTTCTTGGTGGTAAAATTTCCTTACCGCCCACCGGTGACACAGTAACTCAATTTAGCGCAAGTGCGAAGTAATTTTTAGAGGGGAGGGTTTGTAAAAAATTATGTACTTAAATTTATCTTTTTATTTATACTTTATGCATGTTTATACATAAATAATTTCAATTTAATGAATTTCTGCATTTCCATTGATACAGCGCCTACTAGCGCGAAAGCTGCTCATATTGAAGAAAATGAGAGTGAAAAGTGAAAACAATAAAGTTTATTGAAATTATTATCTTTAATCAATGAGATCCTTGAGGCTGATACTGCGAGACTAAATATTTGATATCTCGTTCGATTTTCGTAAAGAACAAAAGAAGGTCTCCTATTTCGGTGATATTCGGACAGTTTCTCTGTTTGGTGATAATATAATTAACAGTACTAAAGCCTTATTTTAAAAGATATGAGGTAAGGAAAGGTATCAATAAATTAAATATCATTTTCCACATATCTGGATATAACGCAGGCATATTTTAATTTTGCCAGAGGTATCCACCACTATCGAAATTATATTTGCTCTCTTCATCATATTTAAGTTCTAATAGTTCTTCTTCGCAATTATATCAACCTCAGCAAAATTTGCAGTAAAAAGATTTATCATTCAGTCATACACCTTTAAGTTCAAAATATCTTTAAATCGTTTTTCCATATCCAATTTAAGTTCTTTGGGGTGGCTACTGATTCTTTCAATCTCCTCTGGAGTTACATCATCTTTTATAGATGACAATTCGGGAAACTCATTAAATTCTCTCTTCAAAAGATTATGACGGAGAAGATCAAGTTTTTCGATAAATAATGACACAATATTTTTGCAACTGATAAGAGTTATATTGGATCCTTGAAGCTGCAAATTAATTTCATTAAATCTCTTGAAAATGTTTGCCAAAGAAAAGGCATCATTCTTTTCAGTTTTTTGAAAGTAATAATGAGACCAGCCTCATTATTACTTTCAAAAGACTGTATGACACTATCATATGATGCTGCAAAACGACACACAACGACGGACAACTGCCACCATGAAAGCTTGAATCACCCACTTGTGGGTGATTCCCCACTGCCCACCATGAAAGCTTGAATCACCCACTTGTGGATGGTATGGACGGACATGAGCCACCAAGAAAGAACGTGGAAGTTATCCTCATATTCCACGAATCAGTTGAGGACGTTACTGATCTTATGAAGCGGTGCGTTTTTCTGTTGGAACACCCACCTTGGTCTATTGGAACACCCCACTTTGGTCTGGAAACACTGTCAGCATAAACTGATGAAACTGATATGACTTTCGGGGGGCGGGGGCATCCACCGCTATCAGAAGAACGATAGTGTCCCGGAAAACACCCCCAAGAGCATTATATCCCCCTCCACTTGCATGTACCCGGTGGGCTAAAGCATCTTGACCCATCTATCCGCAGCTGCTTGACTTACCTTCCACCGTTCATCCATTCGATGTAGTATATAGGAAACGTGATTCATCGAAGAGAACTTTCTTGTTATCATCTTCGACGGTTCACTCCAGATGTTTTCTGGTAAACTAGAGTCATTGTCGCTGATGACGTGCTGTGGCCATGCGTTAACACTGTAGGAGACGGGTGGATGAAATTCAAAAGCATGCTGGAAAGACTTGGAAAAAAAAGTGGCTCATGACAGACAATTCTGGAAAAAAAAACTTGGGGAGACATTCATCCAGCAGTGTATGTATACGGATAATGGTTGATGACGATATAGTTTCAAAAGGCCGCCCCGGTGGCACAGTGGTCTAAGGCGCTGGCCTCTGATCATTCGGCCGTAAGGGTCCGGGTTCGAATCCCGGTGGTCAGGCATGGATGTTGTGTTTGTCTTACGGCACTGGCTCTCTCCCTTCCCTGGAACCAGTGGCCCTAAATTAGGGACGGGCGACTGCTTATAGCCCATTGAGTTGCTCACGGTGGTCGTCAAACCTCCAATAAAAAAAAAAATAGTTTCAAAAGATCAAATGAAATAAAAAACTGTGCCATATTTGTCTTCTGAAAATTAAGCAAATAAGTCACATTACCTAAAAATTATTGTCTTGTGTGAGGAAGTTACTGTTGTGCGAATAAACACATATAAAATTCAGTAGAGCAGTTTAAATTCAATCGGCAATGATTTTTACGTAATTATGCCTATAGTTGGATGCGCAAAACTATCAGTTTCTTAATAAAGCGTATTTTAATTCACAGAATTGATAAGTGATTGTGTGCCAGCAAGGGAAGCCAGTTTCTTAGCGAAAGAATTGTACATCGAATACCAGAGATTTTAAGGTGGTTCCACCTAAAATCTCTGCTTTATGTTTCCAATGGTAACACTTCTTTACATATTTTCTTTGCAATTATTGTACTCCCAAGGATAAAAATTTGCACATCGATAAAACTAACTTCAAGGTATAGCATGGAATACTTAATACTTGCTAAAACATAACCATAACTATATTAAAAATCAATCATTTTTCTTTGAGTAATGTTCAGACCTGTTAACAGATGGCGCGATCTGGACATTGATGACGTCAGTAGATAAACAGATGTTGGATTCCTTAATTATGGTTATCTTTTAGCACGTATTAAGTATCCCATGCTATAACTTGAAATTAGGTTTATTAATGTGCAAATGTTCATCCTTGGGAATACACTAATTGTGAAGAAAATATGTAAAGAAGTTTTACCATTGGAAGCACAAGGCAAAGATTTTAGGTGGAACCACCTTAACAAGGAACACGCGGCAAGAAACCGCAAGTCCAGTAGAATGACTTCTCCAAACGCTGTGTGAAAAGATAGGCAGTGTAAAAGTCACATGCGACTCACGAGTTGCCGCTTAGCTAATTGCTGTCGTAGGTCAAAGGGCAAACACGGGGATCCGTGTTTCTGCGGACATGTTTGGAAAGTTCTAAAACATCGAAGGATTCTTGCATCATCTTCTCTAGAGAGATAAAACTGATTTTAGTTATTATACATTGGTTAATCTTTTAAATTAAGTTAGCGATAAAATATCATTCGAGGATGTGTGTTTAAATTTTTAACAAATCAAACTTTAAAACACGAAACAAAATCGACAGCCCTGCGGCGCAGTCGATTTTCAGGTGGCGAGTGAGATATTTGCTATATACAGTATATATATATACACTATCTACCAACAAGTAATTGGACACCTGTGATAGCAAAGGAAAACGAAGTTTATTCACCTTCAATAGTTCGTGGAGCCTCCACGAGCGGCGATTACAGCTGCGACCCTCCGGGGCATACTCTCAACCAGGCGTTGCACGACGGCTAGCGGTATTTGCTTCCACTCGGCTTGGAGAAGACAGGTCAGTTCCTTCACCGATTTCGTACGGTGGGGGCACCCCTTAAGTCGATGCCCCAACTCGTCTCAAAGGTGCTCGATAGGGTTAAGGTCCGGGCTCTGCGCAGGCCAGTCCATTCGATTAACCACATTGTCACCATACCAAGCCATGGTGGACCTCGCAACATGACAGGTGGCATTGTCATCCTGAAAGTAACATGGGTCCACCCCGTAAAACTGCCACAACGTAGGAAGCGCATGGTCATCCAAAATGGTGCAGTAGGTCTCGGCGTTGAGTCTATCAGGAATTGCGACCAAGGGTCCCGTGCCATACCAGGAGAAACACCCCCATAGCTTAATTCCACCGCCGCCGAACATCACAGTTGGCACAATACATTGCGGCAGAAGGCGTTCTCCAGGCAGACGCCAAACCCAGATCCTGCCATCCGAACGGGAAAGGGTGAACATTGATTCGTCGCTCCAGAGAACCTGTTTCCACTGTTCAACGGTCCACTGTCGACGTTCTTTGCACCACGTTAGCCGAGCAGCGCTATTGGACTTGGTGATCAAAGGCTTGTGGGCGGCAGCACGTCCATGATAACCGAGCAGATGGACTTCCTTACGGATGGTATTCATCGAAAGAACACTCCCGGATGCCTGTTGAAACTCCTCGCGGATGTGGCTCATCGATTTGGTGCGATTCTTCCGAATTTCTCTGACCAGCACCCTAACTCCCAGTTTTGTGGGTCTTGTCTCTAACTCCCAGTTTTGTGGGTCTGTCGGGTCGGGGCACATTCCGACAGTCACCTCTCATCTTCCACTTGCCAATCACGTAGGCCACTGTCGATTTTGGGTACTTCAACTCGCTGGATATGTCACGTATGGATCGGCCATTTCTGTGATACCCGACGATTACACCTTTTTCGAAATCAGAGAGCTCCGAACTGCGTGGCATCTTTCATGCGACTGGTTGCGTTGTTGTTTCCCACACGATATTTAACGGCGGCGGCCGTGACGTGTATCAGGACCGCAGATATCGTCGATTGCAGGGGTGTCCAATTACTTGTTGGTAGACAGTGTATACATATCCGTTTATTATTTTGAACTTTTTCTATGTAGCAGGATGATTGTAGCATTGTTCGAATCATCCAGAATATTTCATTTACTGAGACATCTAGTGAAAACACTGAAAAACTACACTCCCCCAAGTTTTCACTAGATGTCTCAATGAAGGGAAGATTCCTGAGGATTGGTACAATGCTACAATGATCCTGCTACATAAAAAAGGTGACGTTGAGGATCTCATGGACTACAGACCCAACCGATTTCTATAAGTGGTTTATAAAATCTTCACTAAGATTTTTTCAAATCACTCGAAGATGACAGTGGGCCTGGCTCCACCGAGAGAACAATATATCATACCCATGCACTGAGAGAACTAACTGAAAGAGTGAATGTTTATGAGAAGTTCTAAATGACAACCGTTATGCATGGCTTTTATTGATCATGAAAAGGAGTCTGATTCCGTGAAACCATCAGCAGTTATGATGGCTTTGAAATCCTGCAGTATTGAAGATGCACATCTTAGCAATATTAATAACATATATGAAAATGCAAAGATTCGGCTACTTGAGGATACAGCATCAATAAAAATTTCAAAGGGAGAGAGACAAGGTGATATCATATCTCATAAACTCTTTAATGCCACATTGCAAAATATCTTTCAATCATTGAACTGGGAAAACAAGGGGATAAAGATTAATGGAGATTATTTAACTTATGTGCTTTCGTTTTGCTGATGACGTAGTCATTTTTGCAACAACCCATTCAGAGCTGCAGAGTATGACCCAGGAACTAGCTGACAAAGAAGTGGGATTAAAAATAAATTTACTTAACTTGCTGTAAACAGAAACAGAAACTTGCTGTAAAAAAGTGGGATTAAAAATAAATTTACAGAAAGCACAATTGATGTATAATGCTTTTACAAGAACTGAAGATTTAGTGATTGATGAAGCAAATGTAGAAGTAACCGATGGTTACCTTTACCTTCGACAACAGATTTCAAGTAAGGGCCACACTGGTGAAAAAATTAATCGGCGTAAAAAACTTGGTTGAACAATTTTCAAGAGCAATTAGCCATTAAGTTTTAAAAGAAAAAAGCTTAGCCAATGCATTCTTCCAGTTCTTACTTCTCGATCAGAGATACGGTCCTTAACTAAACAAGTTAGTAAAATCATGCAATGCATTGATTATGACACGCTTTCCAACATACCAGAAGTCATTACTCAGGTTATGAGGATAATGGCTGTGCAATAAATCCCGCTCCTGTACCCTGACCTTTGACCTCATTTCGATGATATTCAACAGAACCGGTTCAGTATACCTTCGAAACAACATGATAAAGTTTTGTCGCAATAGAAGCATTTTTTGTCAAGTTATGAGGATAACTGCTGTTTAATAAAAATCGCATCTGTGCCCTGACCTTTGACCCCATTTCGATGATATTAAACACGACCTGTTCAGTATACCTCCGGAACAACATGGTAAAGTTTTGTCGCAATCGAAGTATTTTTACGTAAGTTATGACGTATAAGGGCGATGGAATGGATCCCGCTCCTATGTCCTGACATTAGACCTCATTTTGCTCATTTTCAATAGGGTTCGTCCCCAGGTTGTCCCACATACTAAAATTTCATCCAAATCGAACTATTTTTACGCGAGTTATCGTGCGGACAAACAGACGGACGGACAGACAAAGCTGGAGACATCCAGAGGCTGAAAACTACAGAAAAGACATGGAGATGTGCATGCTTGGAAAAACCAGGAAGGACAAGAAGAAGAACTCCTGGGAAATGATAAGAGTTGGTGACATCATGGTCAAGGTAATATCCCTGAAATAGAAATGGGCTGGATATGTTGCTAGAAGAAAAGACAACCATTGGGCAACTGAGATGCTAGACTATATTCCAAGGGACAGGAAAAGGCCCAGAAGAAGACCATGTGAGAGATGGGTGGATGAAATTGGGAAGCTTGTTGGAGTGACGTGGATCAGACTGGCTGGCTTAAGTCAGAAAGCTGTGGAAGAAACTTGGGGAGACCTCCATCTAACAGTAGGCTCACAATGGTTGGTGATGATGATATATTTAGGCTATACATGTACAGAAAATTTCACTAAGTGATTTTCTGTACCGTCGATAAATCCGAGGGCTATTTTCTGGTCATTTAAATTTCACACTCAGTTTTACCTAGGAGTTATGATATAATAAATCACAATTCAGTGGTGATCCACATTTGTCTCCTTTTCATTCTTTTTTAACATTATAATTTTTGCTTGATTTCCAGCATAGTGCACTAAAGTATAAACATTGTGGAGACACGTGGTACCCAGTTTTCACTATATGACAACAACACCGCACACAATGCCAACAGTTCAAGTGATGCTTTCCTCATAAACCAACAGCTTCTATAGAGCAAATCCAAAGAAAAACGAAACAGCGAGAGGGCAAGGGGCTGGGATTAAGATTCAAGCAAAGCTATTAGATTCAGACACGAAGCCAAAGCGCAATGGCCAAGAGACAGTTGAGTACCCTCGTGTCCCACTTTTTGATTCAAAGTACGTGCGCAAAAGCAAGAAATGTCCTTCTAACGCAAGACAACCCTCCCCGGCAATCCTGCTAATCGCTAATGACAAGGCAGACAAAGTTCATTATATGTGGCAAGGGACCGTGACGTAGGCTTGTTCTTGTTGTCGGCCGAAGAAATGATTTTGCAGCAAAACATCCACCAACTACAGACCTACGACGGCAGCTCAATTAAAAGAGGAAAGCAATTCCTAATGAGGTTCGACCCCATCTTCCATTACATTCGTGGACATTCAAACTACTTTTTAGCTGATGGCATCACGCAGATGAGCTGTTAAAATCTTCACGAAGGGATACTAACACACACACACACTGGGAGTGGCCAAAGAAACGCATTAACTGTGGTGGATGATACCACCTCAATTTCGAAACATCTCCCATTGTAATGATTACCCCCCCCCCTTCTGACTCTCCCTTCGCATACCTCTCGAATTACAGAAAAAGAAAAAAAAAACTAAATTCAGCCGTCTATATTCACTGCTGTCCAAAAATTTAGCATATTTGATAAAATGGACACGAAAAAAATAAAAAAAGGCATCCCCAGTGGTCTTTGGTGTTGGCTTCAGATCATTCGTCCACCAGGGGCGACATATTTTTAATTTCATCCATTTTGTCAAATATGCTTAACTTTTGCACACTCGTGTACACAAAATGGACAAAATAAAAAATGGCCGGTCAGGTGGGAGGTCATTCGTCCTAGATAGGCTCGGGTTTGAAGGTACGTGCTGATAACGTCGGGGGAAATGCGGGAGTAATGACGCAATAGGATATGATTACATATAATTTGCCCAAGAAACAAGAACTGCAAACCTTTAACAGCATAAAAAAACGGGATAGATGTCGAAAACTTCATTTCTTGTCACCGGCGAATTCTGTTTGTGATCGAACAGATTTGTTGATGTAGCAATATGTCACACAGACAGCATATGGATGTCTTTTCATATAGTCAGACTATCAAAATGATCGAACACAGAGTGATGTAGCCGAGCCAGTGTGTGTACACCAGAACTGAGTTCGGGCTCAATTTTAAGACCCCAAGCCCGAAGTATGTCAGCCCGAGCCCACCCGAGTCCGAATTTTATATTGCAAGATAGAGCCGGGGCCCGAAAACTATTATTAATCTGTTTAAGCATTAAAAAACATCTCCTCTTTTAGATTCCCACTCTTTCCTCCCAGTACAATTAACCGATGTCTTTCTCAACTGCGGAGGGGGAAAGAGATGTCTATCTATTTCTATATTTTCTTTGACCATTCATTTCATCCTGAAATATTTCGGGAGGCCGGGTAACAGGAAATATTGGGAGCCACAACAATCTACGTCGTACTTTGCTCAATAGAATTAGCAGGGAGCTGCCCCGTTGAGGTAAAGGACAAAATTTCGTCAGCTTGCTATCTACTATCTGTAGTTCTTAAAAAAAAACCTTTTCCTTCACAGAAATTCAGTAATTCATGGCCTATGGTATTTGTTACACAGCCCGAAATGAATAACCTGCCGAGTTCTCACTCTCCATCTAGACACAGTTGTCGAAGAATTCTATTTAACAATTAAACGGTGTGAAAACAGTCTCGAGTGCTAAATAATACAAAATCACATTAAGAAAAAAAAAGGGGGGAAGAAAATCCTTTCCGTCTATCAGCCCGGGCCCGAGCCCCATCGGGCCCGGGCTCGACTTCGGACGCTCGGGCTCGGTCCGTCTCAGCACTGGTGTACACTAGAGATGAGCACAGCCCCCTTTTTTAAGGCACCGGCGACTGCTATTGGCCTAAACCCAGAAACAACAGCAACAAAAAACCGAGATGACAGAATCACATGGTCCATATTACACTGGTGTGCAAAAATTAAGGTCAAAGAGAAGAAATTAGCATAAAAGCGGAACGAGCAGGCAGAACGGACCGAAAGACCACTCAGGAGATAGACTAGGGTCCGGTACGGTAGGGCATGCGCATATATGCAGCATGACGTAAGGAGGGGGTGCCGGAAGGGTATAAAGCACACGGGCGGTGTACGCTCAGCAATTCGGGCAGCGGGTAGCCGAATGGGCAACGTTCGTGACTGCCACGGGAAGGGCCTCAGGTTCGATCCCTGGCAGGTACGAACGCTCGATCCACTAAATACCCGCCGTGCTTCGGATGGGCACATTAAGCCGTCGGACCCCGGGTACTGCCCCCCCCGGTAATAAATAAGGGCGTCTTTCTCCCCCTTTCTACTTCGCTTCCGTGTCACTTTCCTATCGGGCGCTCTAGCCCAAATCTCCTAGTTTCCTATTTCTAAGGGTTGTTTAAGACCTGGGGTCAGACACTCCCTTCCTAAAATCCTCTACATATGATCATGATCATGCTCAGCAATTCGGTGAAAGCTACTGCACGGTGTACATCGGCTTGAACGACGTCGAGTTGCTGCCACCGTGTGATATGGCCACTAGGCAATCCAGTAGACGACATCTGGATGACTTTACCGGAGGTCGCGTCATTGGGAAGTTGGAAGAAGGTCGAAGTGTGACTAGTGTGGCCGAGGAGTTCGGGATCGCTCACAGCATCGTTTCACGAGCTTGGAGAGCATTTCAAACGACAGGAACAGCTATCCGAGGGATTAGCAGTAGTCGTCCACGAGCAACCACGGCGGCGGACGACCGGTATATTGCCCTACAGGCGAGAAGAGACAGACAACGGGAGAAATCGCAAGGCACAGACAACTGGACGTCCGTTATCGCGTTTTACCGAGGCCAGGAGGCTGCACAAAGGTGGTATTTGCACGACGACCAGTACGGTGTGTGTTATTAACGCCTGCTCATTGGAGACGGCGGTTTCTGTGGTGCCAGGAACACAAGAACTGGACACATCAGCAATGGGGTCGAGTTCTCTTTACGGATGAGAGCCGATTTAGTCTGCGAGCGATTCTGGACGTATACATTCCAAAATTCAAATATCACCAGGAATTCTGCATAAACCTCCGTCAACTGACTACAAGCAGCTGCATTCTAAGTCGACAGGCGATTCTGCAACCGTTTGTAACTCATTAGCGGACGTCGGAGACAGCTATAGTGGATTAGAGAAGCGCGAACGCTTTTTCAGAACTGGATTTGTGTTTCCTCACTTGCACATTTTTGCTTGTAACTTCACTTCTATTGCTGGCAATATCATTCTGTAAAATATTTGGATTCAGCATAAAATTTCCTTTAAAATGATATATAATATGTATTCCTGACTGTACCATTACTCTGTATAAGTTGACTTCAAACATCAAAAATTGACTTTCGGTCTACTGGTGCAGGACTTTTGGCCACGACTGTATATGCAGCCGAGTCATTGTGACCACCTCCTACTTTTGAGGTCAGCAGCGCGCAGCCAATGAAAGAAGACATGTCGTGAGCTGGCTTAAAGGGCATATAACGTGAGCTGTAGGCAATCTGAAAACATATCACTCGTTGCTGTCATGGATAAAAGGAGGGCTTTATCAGATTTGCAAAAAAGGGATAATAATCGGTTTTCAGGCCTAGGGTGGCAGTATTTCTGAAACAGCACAGTCCGTGAACTGTTCGTGTGCTGTGGATGTTAAAGTGTATCGTGGTTGGAGAAATGGCATCATTGCGAATAAGCGACGTGGAAACTGCGGAGCATCACGTGCCATTGATGTGAGACGTGAAAGTCAGCTTCGAAGGTGCGTGAGGGCCGATCGACACGCTACAGTGGAGCAACTCACTGGCCAAATAAACCAGGGGGCTACTGGAAGTGTGTCTAAAACGACAGCTCAGCGAACCCTGCTGCGTGTAGGGCTCCGATGCAGACAGATGGTCACTGCATCTATGCTAACGAAGGTGCGTCGGCAGAAAAGGCTTACATTTGCACGGCAGTATCGGAATTGAACCTCCGCTGATTGGCAAAGGATAGTCTTCTCCGATGAGTCACGTTTTCTGCTTCATTGAACGGATGGACGTTGGCGCATACAGTGATGCGAGAAACATCGGAGAACAAACACTCTTCAATCTATGCTGGCAGAACACAAGCTGGTGGGGGCAGCACTATGGTCTGAGGAATGTTTCCATGGCATTCCCTTGGTCCACTCATACCTGTGGAAGGCACCACAGACCGAAATCATTACAAATCCGTCCTTGCAGACCACGTAAACCCATACATGCTCATTGTCTTCTCTGGGGCGGATGGGATCTTCCAGCACAATAATGCGACGTGTCACACAGCTAGAAATGTCCGAGAGTGGTTGGAAGAGCACGATGAAGACTTCAAAGTACTTTCCTGATACATTAATTCCCCAGAATTAAACCCATTTGAGCATCTGTGGGATCACCTCGATCGCGTTGTTCGCTCTATGGACCCTCCATTACGCAACCTCCAGCAGCTGTCAGATGCACTGCCTCCAGCCTGGCTCCACATGCCTGTGAACACCTTCCAGCACCTTATTGAGTTACTCCCAGCCCGTATAACTGCTGTATACACAGGGTGCATAGGAAAGTCCCTTTAGCCTGGAATAACTTGCGAACAGAGAGAGGTACAGTTATGCAAGAGAGATAACGGTATAGAAAAGCGACTACACTTTATCGAATGCAACCGATAGCAGCGCTCTAGTGGCGAAATGTGAAAGTTAGGCATTGCAAATCGAAAACGAAAAGAGATAGAGCAAAATCTCCAATTACAAAGTTGTAAAGCATCAATTAATTAGCACAAAACGACATTTGATTCACACGGATAAGATAAATTGTCGCCTGAATACCCTAAAATGTCCGAAATCGATGCGCGACCTTTTATGTGAATGTTTGAAGGGAACAGGCATAGGTATAAGCAAATGCACACAATTTATTGCATAAATGCGTACGTATGTCAATACAGTTTGATGACGTCAGACAAAACAAAAACAAAAAAGGCAAACTGGCGCTCAGTGATAAAAAGTTAATGTCGAGTATGTTCGAAGAGTTCACCATTGCCCACGATACACATTTGTATTCGTGAAAGTAACTGTGTATGCACATTCCTCAGCATGGAAGGTGTCACACTATTGCAAGCATCTGTAACACGACGACGTAGATCCAGCAGACTTGTAGGCACTGTTGCATACACCTGATTTTTTACGTAACCACAGAAATCCAAGCTCACCATTCTCACACACCGTTCGAAGACCTAAACTTCTGATCAGGGTACATCCTGATACTGGTTTGTATATCGTAGGTACGGTACAACGTCACAATCTGCATTTGCATACGGCTACATTTGCGAAATGTGAATATGCAAATTCGAATCGTCGCACATCGATTTCGGACATTGTAAGCTATTCAGGCGACAATTTATCTTATTCGTGTGAAACAAATGTCGTTTTGTACTAATTAATTGATGCTCTACAACTTTGTAATTGGAAATTTTGCTCTATCTCTTTTCGTTTTCGCTTTGCAATGGCTAACTTCCGCATTTCGCCAGGGGCGTTGCTATCGGTTGCATTCGATCGGGCGTAGTTGCTTTACTATACCGTTATCTCACTTGCAAAACTACACTTCTCTCCGTTCGCAAGTTATTCCAGGCTAAAAGGTATTTCCTATGTACCCGGTATAAACATGAAACTATTGGGTTGTAGGAAAATTCATGACGTATTTTGGCACCCGATGGCGGTTGGGCGGTTCTGGAAGTACTAAAGACATGCGCAGTCTGTTATCACTATGGCATTCGACAGGTGCCAGTTCTAGCTGCAGTCTAAAAGGAATAGTGAGCGATTTGGTTGATTTGCGGATATTTGACATCAAGTTGAAGATGGAAGACCAAACTGAGCATTTTCGCCATATTTTACTGTATTACTTCCGTAAAGGGAAGAACGAGCGTCAAGCTTGTGAAAAGTTGCGTAAAGTGTACAGTGATAATGCTCTACAAGAACGTCAGTGCTAGCGATGGATCGCAAAATTCCGTGCTGGTGATTTTGACCTCAACGATGCTCCTCGGTCCGGGAGGCCAACCGAGGTTGATGACGACCAAATCAAGGCATTGATCGAGTCAAACCCACGTTACGCGACACGAGAGATTGCAGACACATTGCACACCCATCATTGAAGCGTTCATGACCACCTGAAGACGCTGGGATACGTAAGCAAGCTCGATGTGTGGGTTCCTCATGAATTCAAAGAAGCTCAATTGACAGCGCGTATAAACATCTGCGATATGCTCATTAAACGTGAGGAAAACGATCCTTTTTTGAAGCGACTGATAACTGGTGACGAAAAGTGGATTGTGTACAACCAATGTGCTGCGCAAACGGTCTTGGTTCCGATGTGCTGCTTCGCCTCAAACGACATCCAAAGCAGACATTCATCAGCGAAAGGTTCTGCTCTCAGTGTGGTGGGATTTTAAAGGTGTCGTGTTTTTCGAGCTCCTACCATGGCACCAAACAATCAATTCGAATGTGTACTGTCGGCAATTGGACAGTTTGAACGAATCCATCATCCAGAAACGTCCAGAGCTCGTTCATCGTAAAGGTGTTGTGTTCCATCACGACAACGAGACACAACACACAAGTTTGATCACCCGCCAAAAATTATTGGAGCTTGGGTGGGATGTGTTGCCACTCCCAGCATACTCGCCTGATCTTGCGCCGTCAGACTTCCACTTATTTCGCTCTCTTCAATAGTCCTTGCGTGGTATAACGTTCAATTCAGATGAGGCTGTAAATCAGCACACCTTGTATAGTTTTTCGCCAAGAAAGACAGGTCCTTCTATGAACGAGGCATTCTGTAGCTCTCTGACAGATGGCAAAATGTTATCGAACAAAACAGGCATTATATCATTGATTGATCTTTGTTCTTTCTATCAATAAATGACCTTTGCAAAACATGGCTAAAATACGTCATGACTTTTCCGATAACCCAATATATATAAACGTGAAGCTGCGTAACGTACATGGCAAAAAGGAATGCCTGGGAAAGTTCCCTTCTGGATAATATACTAATTATCATTCAGAAAGTCGGAAAATATGTGGATTATATATTAATCGTCATTCAGAAAATTGGAAAATACGTGGATTATATATTAATCATAGTTGCAGACCTGTAGCCGGTGGTAAAAGAAATTTTTAATCAGGCCAGGGGCACGTTGAACTGTTGACGAATTAAAAAATAAATCTAATTTATGCAATCTATCAGGAAAGATTCTAAAATTCATGAAAAAATTTACCCGTATTTCGAGCTACCGTAGATATCGCACCAGAATTAAACACATGTGTATGCTGTATTTCCAAGTCATACATTTACACCTAATAAGAGTGAAATTGCAAGGCACATCGGGAAAAAGATATACACGTAAAATATTCCTCCTAATTTCAACTATGGAATTCTTAAAGACATCTACCAGTCCCGATTTTAGAATTGTAAATATTGCCTAATACAGCATCTCTCTGGTCGGAACTACTGCATCTGAAGCATGTAATGAGGAACATTTCAAGGTTCTGAACAATGCTCTTCCGGACTGTTCAAAAATTTGGGAGATGGATGCATGAAATTTTGTTGTGAAATTTCCCCCTACAGGCTGACAGCTAGACTTTCAAAAATGTGCAGTTCTTCTTCTTCTTCTTCTTCTTTTTTTTTTTTTTTAAGAGTTACCAGTTGCTCTGTGATGCTGCTTATACTGCTTCTGGTATCGAATCCCGTGACAGACGCTAACGCAATTTCATGTCGAATCACAGGGCCGTTAGTAAAAACACACGAGCTGAGCCCCTGTCTCTTTGTGCCTTGATTTTGCTTACGAGTGTAATAATAACAGTTCTGTCGCTGCTATAGCAACAAGTCAAAACAGTAAACATTCTTGCGTACATGACTTGACTTAAGCTCATGCTGTCTATATGAAGGCAGCACGGCCAAAAAAAGTTTAAAATTTTGTTACTTCCAAATCCGTCCCTACGAGAAAATTGCATAAATTGTTGCAGTATTCTACCGTTTCAATTTTCGAATATTATCAGATGCTGATAATTTTTATACATAACGTACACTATATTGACAAAAGTCATCGGACACCTAGAAGAGAAACACAACATAGCATTTATTGACATATATTAGTACGGTGTCGGTCCACCTTTGGCCTTAATGCATGCACTGACCCTTCGAGACATGCTTTCGACAAGGTTTTAGAACACAGCGATAGGTATGCGCTTCCATTCAGTACATAATGCTGCAGCTAACTGTTGCTTAGTAGTAGTAGATCTTAGTTCCAAACTTCTTATGCGGCGCTCTAATTCATCTCATAGGTGCTCTACAGGATAAAGATCATGGATCTGTGCTGGCTAGTCCACACACGATAGGGAATTATCGTCAAACCACGCTGTAATAGTCCTTGCTTTATGGCTCGGTGCATTATCCTGCTGGTACCAACAAGGCACGGTTCCACTGTATTGCCACACAGTTGGTATAGGGCATAATTGTCCAGAATATCGAGGTAGAGTAAGACGTGCTGGTTAACAGGTTTGTCCACGATAACCAATGGGCCGGGACCCTACCACGAAAAACACCCCCACACGAGTACACTGCCAGCTCCAAACTTGACCGTAGGAACAGTACACTGTCGTAAATAGCGTTTCCCAGGCTGCCACCATACCCACATACGGCCATCAGACTGATGGATCGTGTATCTGGATTCATCAGTCCATAGGACTCGTTTCCATTGATCTACGGTCCACGATAAATGTTCTTCACAGCGGGCTAAACGACGAGTAGCATTCCGAGTGGAGATGAAAGGCTTATAAGCAGCGGCACGACCACGGTAACTCATGGAATGATGTTCTCTGCGAATGGTACGTGTGCATACCGAGGTTCCATCATTCTTACTCACCTGTACACTGAGGTCTTGTCTGGTAGTACTCCTTCGATTAGCTGTAACGACTCTCCTAAGGGTCCGAGGTCCTCTATCACTGATTTTCTTTGGTCTGTCGGTATGTTTTGCTCCTTCAGGCACGCCATGTGTCCTCCGCTTATTCAGTATATCCAAACAGTTGAATTGGGTATATTTAAACGCCTCACGATTTCTCTTATGGACAACCCACTAATATAACACCCAACAATCTTTTCTTTCTCAAACTCAGTTCTCTCCCGCAGCGACATTTTCACTCAACCTCAACAGTGCGAAATGATCGCGGTCAGCTGCAGGCTTGTTTTTATAGCGTTTTCAGCTGTATCTCGTATCTTAACAACGCAGCGGATTCGTTCATTTGCTTTTGAAGGGGTGTCCGGTGACTTTTGTCAATCTAGTGTACGTTTTTAACAGCACTTTTAAACTCATCACTTTTACACATTTTGCAATCAAAAATTAAAAAAAAAAAAATTCCATGAGTTTACTTTTTGCAGACGGAAAAGAAAACCGTTTAATTCCAACGATGTTCCTTCGTCATTTTTCTGTGTCACCAACGAAAACCTGAGAAAAAATTTAAAATTCCCGCATCATACGTTTTCAGGCGGTTATTACACATGCAGACATAACCAATTAAGTAAAAAAAAAAAAAATCTTAGAAATCATAAGCAAAATTTAGTGTTGAAAAAGAAATCCCAGTTTGTTTGTGGTTTTTTTTCTTTAAAATTTTTAACTACAAAACGTGGAAACGTGCTGTAAAGGTACTTCATTGTCAGAAATAATCTAAAAACAAAAACTCCCGGGCTTGTTTTTCTTTCAGGAATAATAAGGTGCCAAACACAAATACGCACTTACACCACCTATACGGAAATATGTTCATCAGGAAAATTGGAAAAGATGCGTTTAATCTATTCACAAATAAAGCGTTCTGAAGCGAATATTTAATAATATTTACTTTCACTGTCATGAAATTGCTGCCGTACGTAGAGAAAAAAACACCGTCTAGCAGGGACAGAAGAAGGGATGCTGAGCTTTCGTAATTGGCATTTTTTTTGTTTTGTTTTTTTCAATTCGGGATTTACCGACCACCGTGAGCAACTCTTAGGGCCACTGGTTCCAGGGAAGGGAGAGAGCCAGTACGGTAAGACGAACACACCACCCATGATTCACCCTGGACTCGAACCCGTGCCCGAATAGCCAGAAGCCCAAAATGTTTTCCTGGGTGTCTGATGTACTCGAATATATCTGTACAATCTTTTCAGATCCTGGACTATAGGACACAATATAGATCAAACTTTGAAACTGAATAAATATTAAATATGCAGTAAAACCTGTGCTGGCGGTCACTCGCATTAGACGATCAGCTGCCAAAGTGGACAGTTTTCTCAGATTTTGGCCCCCACCTGCGGAACGCGGGAACGGTCAGCCATTTTTAAAACGCATAAGAGAAAAAACGTACATTGCGCAGTCATCAACATGCGAAACTTAAAAAAAAAATCGAATTCTGGAAGCTCTACAAAGATAACGAAAATGATGCGGGTTTAAAAATACGAAACACTTGTTCCCTTTCCTCTTCGTGTCCCCACGCTTCACGAGATTGTAAATGTTGGGTGTTCCTTGGGGTCTGTCAAGTTCTAAGAATCTTGCTTGAAAGCAGTATGGTTTTCTTTTGCCTAGGGTACGCATGTTCGACCTTTAATTGCCCTAAATGAGAGACTGAAGCCCAAGGGGAGGTCCACCCCTCCCCCTTCATTTCAATGAACCAAGTCCTCTCATTAGCAACCGTATTGCTTGAGCAAGCTTGATGGTGTGCTCTAGATGGCAAAAAACACATCGCTGACTTTAAGGAAGAGAAAGGAGGGTAAGGGTGAAATAGCTTCAAAACTCAACCGCCGTAGTGTTGCTATTACGTAAGGCATCTGCTTATCTTCCTTTCCTCTTGGGGAACATGCAACAGGAGCGCCTGATTTGCGGAAACCTACATACGATCCGAACACCTTAATCGTTCTTTAGTCTTACTTCTAGCTCTTAATGAGGGATTTAGTCAACATTCGTAAATAATAAAACGGCTTGGAAGAAAAGAATGAAAAGGCACTACACAGCAGGCTGCATTAAAAACTGTAATTCCTTTTCTTATTTTAATTTCAAGTGACGAAGGGAGATATATTGGCAAACTGAATCAGTCTAGAGGTCACTCTCCTAAAAGAGCATTTTTTCATAGAACCGTGGATGATCTTGCTGGGGAGGTTTCACTATAATATTGTATACGAGAAAAACATTCAACTTTTTTTTTTTTTTTTTTTTGTGTGTGTGATTTTATGTTGTGGTGAAATTTCTTTGCAATGGCACAAAATAAAAACATATATAAATACTATAAGGGGGCGCGAGCCCTCAATGCCCGCCCTTCACCTCTGTACCCGCGCCTGTGACACTGAAATGTTTTCCTTCACATGTTGGCGAACCTATTACAAACCAACTCAATGCTTTGTTCGCCCATCGATTAATTGTAATCGTACGAATACGCCGAGGTCGTGTTTAATACGGCGCAAATTAAACAGGTTAGGAACTCATTCATTATTAATGCCAGCACCACAAACACGGCGTAACAAGCCCCTCGAGAAAAAAAACAAAAAACACGTCACTCAGTGTCGTAATTATATAAAGAAACCGATAATCCGTCAAGACTGGAGAGGTGACTGAGTAATTACTAAAGGGCTGCAATTGGAGGTACAGCGTTAATGAACATTGTTTGTCCGTGAGTTTAAATCTTTCTTGTTCCTAACCTGCGTCATTATACGGCCTGCGTCTCTAAACACATAAAATGGAACACAAAAAAGATGTTTTTAGACTGCTAGCTCCTAATACAATGGTGACTGAACATCGACTTCAGGATCTGTTCAGTAAATATACGGAAGACACGAATTTAAAGCGAGGATATCGCGTTGCGCAAATTCTGCGCTCATCGTGGTATTAAAATATGGATATCGATTACATAAGGCATCCGGGCTACAAACCCAGAGCCCTAAGATACAAAAAAGTACTAAATAAAAACATAACTCATGCAGTAAAAAAATCTATAAAAATTATTAATTTTATTTTACCTATAATAACAAAAGAGAATATGCGGTTGGGGGCAACCATAACTCTTCGAAAAATCGCGGTAGATACTTCAAAAATTGAAAGGCTGTTTCTCATTGTTGTCCATGGCCAGTTTCGCGACGAAAATCTAAAAGGAGGTCTTTTTAGAAGTAAATATATTTGCGATGCTGTGCTATTTCTACAGGAGCCAGAGGGGCAGCTGAGAACGCTTATGTAATCTTGGAGATGTGTGCGCTGCTAATGGCACTTGGAAAAGATCCTTTCACGCGCGCAACTCGAGAAGCAAACACAACTTCCCTTACAAATTTTGAAGATGTGAATCCGTTTTTTGGTGTAAATATGACAAGGATGGTAAGTCAGTTAATATCCGAAAACCTGAAAATTTCGTCGCCCTGGAGCGGCAATCGAGCACGCGTCTCCCGGATAGCGCCCGTGTGTGCTAACCACTGCGCCACCCAGAGCGACCACATCTCAAGATTCCGATAAATTTGAATATAACCATCACAGAATTCGCTAGTCGACGACGAAATTTTCAAGTTTTCGGAAATTATCTGACTTACCATCCTTGTCATATTTACACCAAAAAACGGATTCACATCTCCAAAAATTTGTATTGTACGGTGTTATCCTGTATTCCATTCACGACTTCCCTTATTTGGCTTTTATTATTATTTCATCGGTGGTCACAATCATCGTTAGTGATGCATGCACGTAATTCTCGAGAAGCATACAAATACTTCGCTATTGGTCTTGAGTACGTTATGATATGTTGCTGAAAATCTGTGGACACCTGATCAATGTTTTCAGATTTTCATCAACATTATCCACGTTTTTCTTGAAAGAAAAAAATAAATAAATCGAAGGGATAATAGTGGTCAGTTCAGGAAAGGGTGACGATTCTTCCCTGGAGTGATTTGCTGTTAAACTTTTCGTAAATTTAGACTTCACCTCCCCTGGGTTCGATTTTTGGATCCAGAGAGAAAAGTCAAGAAAAAGAAACAGAAAATTCTATTTTCTCATCGCTATTTTTTTCTCCTCTTCTCTGCTTAATGTACAAAATGAGTGTTTTTACTTTGTTAAGGGATAGGAGAGTAGCAAAGGGCTATACTCCCGCCGATTCAGTATTTCAGTATTTATCATCGCTCTGGGGCTAGCCTATGGACTTTTTGGTTGAGTTCCAAGGTTAAGCATATAAATAGTGAAATAAGCATATAAATTGTGAAATAAGCATATAAATTGTGAATACTCAGCCCAGCAGGAGGGAAATGGCAGTGCACATAAAAAAAAAAAAAAAGGAAGGGATGTAATATTCTGAGTGAAGAGTAGTGTAAATAATTTTTTTTTTTTTCTCTTTCTTTTACCTTTGTTGTGTGAACAAAATTGTAGCATTTGTATTATTCATTATCTAATCTATGAGTAGGATGATTCAGAAGTTAGTAGGATGTATTATAATTTTAACTTTGAAATTATGAAGTTGGTGAGGTAAGGCTGGGATGGACTTGATAAGTGGGCCTTAAAAAAAACAAGAATAAATGTAAGCCAAATCAAGAAAAAAAAAGGGAAAAGAATAATCTTTCGCCGGGGCAAGTAATTTCATAAGTGATATTTTTTTTGTTGAGTATTAAAAAAGGAATGCAAGAAAAAGAAAGCTGGTCTATGCTCAAAATAGGTAGTGAAAAAAAAATGTAGTTCTTTTTATGGTGTATGATGTATGTATTTATATTTCCTGTAAGTCAAATGCAGTTACTTTCTTCGTCCAACGGTCACTTTTTTTTTTCCCAAGCTCATTCCAAGAAAAGGGGAGTGCTGTTTGAAATTGTTAGGAGGTCGCCCACCCAAGAGTGAGCAGTTATTTACACAAAAAGGCATTTTTCCCTCTCTACAACGCTGTGGTGAAATTCTCCGAACAGAAACACCACCCCGAGAAATTTCCCAGCTGGGTTCCGTGGGCTGGCAAAGAGGATTTAATCCTGAAGAGTTATAGTACGTGCTGTCAAGATCTGAACGGTAGGAAAGCAGGCGTGCATAAAAATTTATGTGTTTCCCTCCAAAAAGGCAAGAAGGGTCATATCAGATTACACGTGTGCCTGGTCGCTGAGAGTTCCCGCGCTTTTGTTTTTCCCCCACCCTACCTTCCTCTGATTGTAAGAGGAATGTCACATGGGCAAGCACGAAACCATTGCATGGTTTTGACCGGCTGACCAATGGGAGCAAAAGCGTCCCTCGTGGACGGCGCTGATTGGCTCTCTATGTTCTTCTGCGAGAGAGCGTCGTTTTGAGTCTGGAAAAGAAAGGTCGAAAAAGAAGTGGGACGTGAGGAGAAGGAAGGGAAAAAGAATGCAGGGCAATGGAAAGATAGTCCTGGTCATCTGTGGTTATCCACCACCAGCCAGGAAAAAGATACAAGACCTCATCCCTGATCCAAAAAAAAAAATTAAGCAAACAGCGGCTCTAAAACAGACTCCAGAGCATGAAGGGCCCGGGTCGAGGTGTGCCTCCACCACCAGGCAGTTAGGCCTAAGAAAAAAGATATTTGCCGGGCCGTCAAGAGGTCAACCGATGCGTGCATCTCCACCCCAGACGAGACTTGGCATTCGATACCTGCAACCTAATTCATGATGGTCAATGACGGCTCCGGGAAGAAGGCATCCTAACGTACCAGTTGCACTTTGTCAGTGAGCGTATTCAAAGCATTCAACCTTCCAGCAGTTGTCAGCCTAAGACGTGATGATCCGACCTATTTGTGAATTCCAACACCGATTCCCCCTCATCAAGGGGTAAGTTGTATACACTAATTCTACTTTTGGCCCTTTCGTAGAGCCGAAGTCGGCACTACAGTAATCAGATTACCAGTATGCTCTAAAGAAAAAAGGGTACTTTCCGTCTGCATGTCGGAGGTTATCCAGTTAAGATTCATCAGGAAAGAAAGAGGGAACTGTACGTGACATTGCTCTCACAAATGTAGTAGACATATAAAAAAAAAAAAAGTTAAACTCACAAATATGATTGTAAATCGTGATAGTTTACTCGCCTCTTCAAGGCGGGAATTTTCATGTTAAGATGTTAACACTTCAGTTCACCTGTGCATACCTGCCTTAAAATATATATATATATTATCATCATCATCATCATTGTCAACCATTATCAATCCACTGCTGGACGAAGGTCTCCCCAAGTTTCCTCCACAACGGTCTGTCTTGTGCCAGTCTCCTCCATGTCACTCCCGCATACTTTCGAATTTCATCCACCCATCTTCCATGTGGTCTTCTTCTGGGTCTTTTCCTGTCCCTTGGAATCCAATCTAAAATTTCAGCTGTCCATCGATGGTCTGTTCTTCTGGCAGTATGTCCAGCCCATTGCCATTTCAGGGATTTAACTCTGATCATGATGTCTTCCACTCTTGTCATTTTTCGGATCCACGTGTTCCTCTTCTTATCTCTCCTGGTTACACCAAGCATGCACTTCTCCATGCTTCTTTGAGTTGTCTGCAGCCTTTGTATGTCTCTTTTAGTTAAGGTCCACGTCTCTGCACCATACGTAAGCACTGGAAGGATGCATTGATCAAACACTTTTCTTTTAAGACATAATGGCAAATTGCTCTTGAAAATTATGCTGTTTCTTCCAAAAGTTCTCCAGGCAAGTTTTGTACGCCGATTAATGTCTTCACCAATGTGACCCTCACTTGATATCTGCTGTCCAAGATAAACGTACGTGTCTGTTATCTCCAGTTTTTCTCCATCAATCGATAAATCCTCATTTCTTGTAAAAGCATTGTACATCACTTTTGTCTTCTGAAAGTTCATTTTTAATCCCACCTCTTCACTCTTGTCAGCAAGTTCCTGAATCATACTCTGTAGCTCTGATGGGGTAGTTGCAAAAATGACTATGTCATCAGCAAAACGAAGGTGGGTTAGATAATCTCCATTAATCTTTATCCCTTTGTTTTCCCAGTTCAGTGATTGAAAGACATTTTCCAATGTGGCATTAAAGAGCTTCGGAGATATGGTGTCACCTTGTCTCACTCCTTTTCCAATTTTTATGTGTGTTGTATTTTCAAACAGCTGAATCTTTGCACTTGCATTTTCATAGATGTTATTAATAATATTAATGTATGCATCTTCAATACCGCAGGATTTCAGAGCCATTGCAACTGCTGATGGTTTCACCGAATCAAAGGCTTTTTCATAATCGATAAAAGCCATGCACAATGGAAGTTCATATTCCCTCGCTCTTTCAATTAGTTCTCTCAGTACGTGTATATGATCTATTGTGCTGTAGCCACTCCTGAATCCAGCTTGTTCTCTCGGTTGAGCCATGTCCAGTGTCACCTTCAAGCGGTGTGAAAGAACTTTAGTGAAAATTTTATAAACCACTGATAGGAGGCTGATAGGTCTGTAGTTCCTGAGATCCTCAATGTCACCTTTTTTATGTAGCAAGATCATTGTAGCGTTGTTCCAATCCTCAGGAATTTTCCCTTCATTAAGGCATCGAGTGAAAATTTGGGCGAGTACTGTTTCGATTTCTCCACTTGCTTCTTGTATGATGTCTACAGTAATTCCATCTTCTCCTGGAGCTTTTCCCCGCTTCATGTTCTTGATTGCATGTGCAACTTCTGCTGGAAGGACTGGAAGAACTCTGGTACTGGTACCTTTCATGATGTCTGGAGTACATGTATCATCCCTTTCATATAATTTGGAGTAGAAATCTTTCACTCTTGTCAAAATTTCGCCTCTATTTCTTGTTACAGAACCATCTTCTTTTCTCAGTGCCATAATCTGTTTTTTCCCCTTACTGAGATGTCCCTTTGCTATCTTTAGGCTTTGGTTGTTTTCAATTGCTTTCCTTACTAGTTCACAGTTGAATTTCCTTACGTCTTCAGTGATACTTTTTCGTACTGTCTTGCATAGCTCTATATATTCCACTTTGGAAGTCACATCTTTAGTTGTCCTCATCACTCTTCTTTTTTGCATCAACATTTTGGTTTTTCCTGATAATTTGTTCACATGCAATTTGTTCTTAGACCCAGTTAATTTTGTTGCTGTTTCCATAAGAGCTTTGGTTACTTTTCTGTTAACTTCAGAAATATCCACTTCTTCCGATGTTAGGCCTTCTAAAGCAGAGAATCTGTTCTTCAGTTCCAATTTGAAGGTATTATGGTGTTTTTTAAGGTTGGTTATGTCAATACATTTTGTTTGTCTTATGAGCTTGCTACGTTCGAGTTTAGTGTTGAGGTGCATCTTACATCTCACCAATCTATGGTCACTGCCTGTGTTGAACTTGTTTAGCACACTGCAATCTTCTATGACGAATTTTTTGTTACACATAATAAAATCAATTTCACTTGTCGTCCCATTTGGATGTCTCCATGTCCATTTCCTGTGTGGCTTTTTCTTGAAAAAGGAGTTCAAGAAGAAAAACCCTTCTGCCTCTGCAAACTCTACGAGAGCATTTTCACGCTGGTTTCTGTTGCCGTGACCGAATTTACCTACTGAAGTTTCATTCTGTTGCCGTTGCCCTATTTTTGCATTGAAATCTCCCATAATTATCTTCAAGTGCTGCTTACCTTTATTATTTAGATCACGAATTTCCTCATAAAATTCTTCAATTTCTTCTTCAGCATGACTTGTGGTGGGTGCATAAGTTTGAATAATCTGAGCCTGGTATCTTCTCGAGAGTTGGATAACGAGTCGTGCAGCTCAGTCAGAGGAACTTTCAACTTCTACAACTTTATCCTTCAGTTTCTTGTTTATTATAAATCCAACACCACTAGTTCTGCCAGTATCTGTCCCACGATAGTAGAAGAGATGTCCACTTTTCAGTTCAATGAGATCTTCTCCTTTTTTCCTTACCTCACTTAGCCCGACGATGTCCCACTTGATCCTTTGTAGTTCCTCTTCCAATTCAAGAAGCCTTGAATCAGAAGATAGGGAGCGTCCGTTATACGTTGCCAATATATATATATATTTTAAGTTTTGTTGATAGAGAGAAAGATATAAGTAATCTTAATCTACACCTATATATATACCTATATAAATATACACTCATAAATATTGGATCCAGAATTTTGATATTTGTTCAGAGAAGATACAATTTGTTTTGATAACATGTAAGCAAGCCACAAATGTAAATTAACGTTCACGCTGTGTTAACAAATGACATTATTCACGTGGACTCTGCCATGATTATATAAGATCGATCATTTGAATTACTGACTTCACATATGAGTGGGCCAATGAAGCTTTAGCGAAGTGCTAAATAGTAAATGTATTAAACCTTTCATAGCAATATTAATATCTGTCCTATTTGTGCATGTTGTTATTGTTGTAAAAATAAATATAGGCATTAGCCTTTCAAAAAAACAAATTTGAATAAGAATTGGCAATTCAGTTTTCTTGCTGTCTCTTAAATTTCTGAGCAATGGCACTCATCACCCAACGCTCCGACGTTGGCTAGGAAGTCCCTTGGTTGTTGTTTACATAATGATAATGTCCTAGTAGGTAAAATAATTACGGTCTGATACTTTTTTTTTCTCATGCTTACAAACACGAGTTCATAAACACGGTCTCTTTGAGTTGACACATATGTTACACATGTACCAAAAACACAGGGCTGTAGTTATTCCTCGGTTGAAACAAAACTCACAGAAACACTAACACAGGTGAAAACTCAGTTGTGCTATAACAAATATGACATCTCAAAGTTTCTTCTTATAAGTTTAATTTTTGGTTGTTTCAAAATGCATCTACCCATCTCCCAAAGTTAAATTTTAGTCGAAATTCAAAATTTCCCTTCAGATTTAATTTTGGCTACCTATTTAATAAATATATAACGTAGCTGAGATTTCCGCCACAACAGTTACACATACCGGCCAATGAATTAGAAATTTTTATTCAACAGTGGGTTGGATCTCCTTTTGCCAGAATTACAGAACGTATGCGATTTCGCATAGATTGCACAAGGTGTTGGAGTGCATCTATGCAGGACTTCTGAAAGAGTAAGGGCTGGCTCATAAAGCGTCCAAACGTGAACCCCTCTCACTCCGGAGCGTGACGTCACCGCAAGGACACTGTGTAAAGCAGCAGAAGCTCAACAGCTAAAGAGACGTAGGGGCGTGTGCATATCTGCATTTGAAACTAAGTACACTAAAGTGCCATAAAAACTGGTACACCAGTCTAATACTTTGTAGGTCCCCCACGGGAGCGCAGGACTGCAGAAATACGACGGGGCATGGACTCCACTAGCTTCTGGAAATATGCTGTAGGCAATGCACACCATACTTCCTGCAGAGCGTTCCACAATTCGGGTGTATTCCGAGGTCTTGGATTTCTATGTTCCATAGCGCGTTGCATGGCATCACAAATGTGTTCTATCACGTTCAGATCTGGGGACTTGGGTGGGAATAGCAATACCCCAAACTCAGATGAATGCTCCTTTAACCATAATCCCGACACTTGTGTGGAGGTGCAATGTCCTGTTGGAACAGGCCCAACCCATCAGCATGTATACAGGACATGAACGGGTGTAGCTCCTCAGAAAGGAAGCGCACATAGCGTTGGCCGGTAACAGACGTTTGTAGACGTACCAAGGGTCCCACTGAAGACCAGCTAAACACACCCCATACCATTAAGGACCCCCACCAGCCGGTAAAGTTCCCTATTGACAGGCGAGATCCATAGCTTCATGCGGTTTACGCCCCACATGAATTCCGGTAGTTTCTGGTGTTTACAACTTGATCTCGTATAGCCATCAGGAACCCTTCGGTCTCGGGGAAGAGTGATCCGTTTGTTAGATGCACTGGATGCAGTCTTATCCACATGGTCCGATTGTAGAGCGTTGTAGTGCCTTCCATGTAGGACTTTCTTGCCCCAAGCTTCTCCTTTTGGCTCCCTCGTTCCAATCTCGATGTTCTGAGTAGTATTATTATATATTATTGGACTAAGTAAGTCCTGTGATTCGATTCAAAGTTTCGACGTACATACCTTTTCATTTGCCTGTGTTCTCGTGCATTATCGAGTACGCTGGTTGATCTTTTACATTCCAAATTCAAATTTGGCACAGCTGTTGGGCTCAGAAATTTACGTTCTGGAAGTCCAAAGCAAGCGATTTTTCATATCATCTTTATAGTCTGAACTGTGGAAATGGTCACTACAAATTCTTGCTGTTTCAGCCTTAAAATTATCTGCACGCTTGCATTTAATAATCCATTCCTTTGCCGTGCCCTTGTTATTCACAGGGAAAACGTGATAAACCACACCAGGGTCCTTGGTTTTCTTATGCGTATTTTTACAACTAGCCACAGCACAAGATGAAGGTATTTTATGTATTAAAATAAATATAAACAAGACATGTTTATTCACAAAGAAATGCAAGTAACAAAAAAAGTCACTCCGTTTGCAGGTTTACTGCCAACAGAGTAGAGGGAGAGACTTGTGGGGAAAAGCGCCTGTCCCCAGGGTTACACGAGCTACAACTCTTCGGCTAAACAATTCCTTTCCCTCTTTCATCTTAGGAATATCGACTATAAATCTGTAGCTGGTTGTAAGTGCTCTCTTACAGTCCTTAGTCTTACAGTATATAGTCTGATTCCCATATAGTCCTTTATTCTCTGTTTCATCTCCAACGAATAATTCGGAAGGAGTAGTCCCCCGGAAATGGACATCATGCCACAGGGTAGAAACAAGTTACTCAAACATATTTTCTCTTCTTTCCCAGGTTCGTCGCCCCTTTTTATAGCATTCTCAGCGGAAAATAATATAATCAGACAGGAAGGATTCATGACAATCATATTCCCAAATGACCACTTAGAATGCCAAACCTTAGGGAAAATCATTGCTTTCTGATACGCAGGCACACTCTTTTCTGTCGCGTTCGGCCTACTTCTTAGACAACGAATATATACGTTCGAATGATTTCAGCACATTTTGTTAACCCCGAGTTAATTCGTTCCAGTCGGTTAAAGAGAAAATAAAAACTAAAAAATATATACTTCGAACTACTTTTATAACACAGTAGATCTCAGACTCTTGCCGAATGACGTTCTAATTTCTCCGTTAAATTCAGAGCCACTTTTTTCGTTGTGGTTTTTTTATAGTCGCCATCAGTGACACCCTCTGTAAAAGCAGTTCCACGTTATGGAATTGCAATACCTCTGTTTAAAGGAAAATCATGTGTAACAGCTCCCCAACGTCTCTTAAAAATTCTTTTAAATTCAGAGGTGAATGAAGAATGTCAACAGTTCACAAACTTCAGTTCTGAAACGCCACGATCCCAACAGCGATTGGAAACTCTGACGTTCATCGTTTCTCCGTTCATGGAAGCTGCTTATAACACGAAAAAATCGTTGAGTGATCAAAATCTACTATTTAAGCAATCATCCGTGAACTTCAACCTTCTGAGCTAAATGACACCCATGCTAAGTTCTTCCCCAGAGTCAATTCATTAAGTCTGGACATCTTCATACATGATGTTTCAGAAGCTTTTATCAGCTAAGTGACCGGAGCACACAGAAGCGGAACTATTTATAGCACGAAAAACAAGGCTGATGCCATAAATAGGCCGGAATTACATCAAGAACTGCATGTATAATACGCAATCCCATCACGCGTTTGTCGGACTGGGTGCCCTTCATCCAAGGAAGGAATGCAAACACAATAAAGAAAGATGTTCATACGCGATAAGAGCTATCTCCGCTGCAACAGATCTCACAAAGAAAACAAGTAAGAAAAAAATTAAATACAATGAAATGCAATAATAATAATAATAATAAAAAACACTTGGGTCATTACAAAGACTTCTGTATGATATCAGTCTTTACAGGGATTTATACAAACAACTTCAACCGCTCACCTCAAATTTCTTTAGACACCTCCAATAAAAACAACCATCTCTCACATGATCTTCTCCTAGGTCTTTTTCTGTCTGTTGAAATCCAGTCTAGTACTTCAATTATCCAATGGTGGTAATTTTTTCTAGCAATGTGTTCAGCCCATTGCCATTTCAGGGCTTTTACCCTGGTCATGATGTCATCAACTCTTGTCATTTTCATGATCCATGAGTTGTTCTTCCTATATTGCCCCGTTATTCCAAACATGCACCTCTCCATGCTTCTTTCCACTGTTCGCAGCCTTTGTATGTCTCTGTTCCATATGTGAGAATTGGAAGGATGCATTCATTAAACACTTTCCTCCTAAGATATGATGGTAAGTTGATCTTGAAATTTTTATTGTTATTTTGTTCTTCGAAGTAGCCATATGTTGAAGTAGCCATTATTTTTGTTCTTCGAAGTAGCCAGTAGCCCTCGCTACACACACACACACACACACACACACAATTTTTAATTTTCAAGTATTAGTCATTTTCGTTATTACATATCGCACCGTTGTCAATAGCAGTTAGCATTTACATGAATTCCCAGCTTTGCCTTGAAGTACCTTATACACTAATGCAATATATATATATGTATACACTGAGTGGCAAAATTATTAACCACCAGACCATTTTATGCAAAGTAGCTATCCCATAGATGCTGTGTAATGTTCGTTGCCGCCCCGGTGGCGCAGTGGTTTAAGCTTTGAATTGTGACTATTCGTCCGAGATGGGGCCAGGTTCGAATCCCGGTAAGACATGGGTGTTGTGTTTGTCTTACGGCACTGGCTCTCTCCTTTCCCTGGAACCAGTGGCCCTAAATTAAGGACGGACGACTGCTTATAGCCCATTGAGTGGCTCACGGTGGTCGTTAAACCCTCAATCAAAAAAAAAAAAAAAAATGTTCGTTTAAGTGCCTGAACACTACACAGATCAGTCTCAAACTACACCTACCGTATTTCCCCGAAAGTAAGACCTAACCGGAAAATAAGCCCTAGCATAATTTTTCCGGATGCTCGTAATATAAGCCCTACCCCGAAAATAAGCCCCAGTTACGATACGTAGCACCATAGTCAGCCAGCCTATCACTGTTCAAAAAAACTGAAGCGAGTGCCAAAATCACTGGAGGATAATCTGTTCATGAGTTTAATTTGCCTTGAATATCCAGAGTAAGAAAGAAAGCCGATTGACTTTGAACTCAGCCGGGCGAAGATATGGTTTTTGTAATTATGGCGAATGCATTCAGTTCGGTTCAGAGAGCTAGCGGGAGATGAAAAGAAGCCGTCTTTTGTTCGGCAGCTGTAACATCCAGTTCTGAAAAGGCGGTGTGTGTTTTTAGAAATGGGGTGGGGGGGGGCACATGCGAACTCAAAGAAAAAGTAAGAAGTGTTCTAACCGCCTTCAATGGATTACGAAAGGGGTGCGTCCCTGTCCAAGTTATTTGTTGGCAACGGTGACTGAAATAATTCTTTAAAAATCAGAGAGTTAGTATTTTGGGGCAGAACGCACATTCTTAATTGTCATCATTTTTGTTGCCACTCATGTGTCGATTAACAATTAACACAGTCTTCAATTAACACTTGATTTAATGGTAGATTTAAAGAGAATAATATTTTGACCCCCAGACAAGATGAGTGCAAAAAGAAAGAGCTATTCCGTCGAGTACAAGAAAGGAATCGTGGAGGACTCCCGGGGGAAGAATCTTACGGCTTTCTGCAAAGAGAAGAAGTTGGATCTCCGAATGGTCCGAAAATGGCGAGCAGAGTACGATAACTTCAGTCAACAGGTGGACGAGGGAAATGCTAAGAAGCGCAGGTGTGGATCAGGTCGGTAATCATTATTTCCTGAGCTGGAAGACATCATCTGTGAATGGATTGCAGACAGGAGAGCAAAGGCTTTGGTTGTGCGCAGAGCTGATATTCAAGCATTTGCCCTTGCAATGGCACCACAGTTAGAAATATCCCCAGAAGAATTTAAAGCATCACAGCACTGGCTGGATGGCTTCCTTCAGCGATATGAACTGTCTCTAAGAAGATCGACAACACTGTTCAAGCAGGAAGATACTGAAGTTATTAAACGTGCACTTGCATTCAAGTCCTTTGTTTATGGCATCGACTTTTCTAAATACCAACTCTCCAACATGGTTGCTATGGATGAAACTTCCAGTGTTTTGGGGCCAAGGATCTCAAACCACAATTGATCAGAGGGGTGCCACGTCAATCTACATTCCCTCCACTGGTTACGAAAGTGCACGTGTTACCTGTGTTTTGCCAATTCGTCTGAATGGAAAGAAAGCCACACCCCTAATCATCGCTAAGGGCAAGAAAGATAAGATTGAACGTGTTTCAAGCATTTATGTTCTTGAAACCGAAAAAGCCTGGTGCACACAAGCAGTTATAAGGAAATGCGTCGATTTAATGATGCCACTTTTTTTGCGAGGTGGCCAAAGAGGTCTGCTAGTCTGGGATTCAGCCATCACTCACCGCGCTAAAGACATGAAGAACTTCCTTGCAGAGAGAAGAATAGATCAAATAATGATTCCCGCAGGAATGACTGCCTATCTCCAGACTCTTAATATTGCAATAAACCAGCCATTCAAGGATCATTTGCGCATGGAAATCAATGACTACATTAAAAATAGAATGACAACTTTGTGAAGCCTAGCCTGCAAGAGGTCGTGACTTGGGTGAAGAATTCATGGGATACAATCACTGACAGCTGCGTTGCCAATGCACTATGAGCAGGCTACGTGGACAAGAAGTGCTCATTTAACGAGAGCTTTTTATTGCTGGACATGAGAAATTGGGGTCAATTGTTCTACAGGAAATGGAGTCGCCAGGAATTCAGGCCGGAATTCGGGGTTTGGCGAGTTATGACGATGTCCAGAAGAAGATGACATGACTGTATTTGAATAAATGTAGATTTTTGTACATGAATAAATGAATAAATGTAGATGAAAAAAAAAACAAGTTGGTAGTACATGAAAAAATAAGACATCCCCGGAAAATAAGCCCCAATGCCTCTTTTGGAATAAAAATTAATATAAGACCTGGTCTTATTTTCGGGGAAACACGGTAGCTACAGTGAAACAGAAGTCATACAAGAAACTTCACAAAAAGGTTACTTTCTATAAGTCTTTATTCCGCCACTAATCATTTGGCACTTCAACAAGGTATAATCAAAGGAACGTCAGTTAACAATAATAATAATACTTGGTTAAGAGAACAACACCAACACTAAAGTAGAACACACAGCCTTCAAATAACTCAAACTTCAATTCAACAAACGTCTCTTCCACAATTAGTATGATAACTTCCACCATCTCCACATACTGCTGCTCCTCAAACATTATATATCGTTCTGTTCTCATCTGACACATCCACACGTCACGCGTTCTGACCTCACGGTGTAGCCAACCATACTCTTGCGAGAGAGAAGATATCACATTAAGTTTGAAAAACGCTAAGGAGAATTAACTCAAATTGATATAGAGAAAGAAACTAAAAAGGAGAGTTAAATCAGAATATACGTCACAGCTGCTGCCGCAAGATGGCTGAATCGGTATAAAAAGGAAACGCTGAAGGAACGCAGAGACTAACGAAGTCACTGCGCGAGAAATAATAGGTAAAAAACGCGATCTGACGGACTTTGAACGTGGAATGATCTTGGGTGTTCGAAGCATTGGCGCGAACATTAGCAAAATGGCTGCACTTGTGAAATGTTTGAGGGCAGCAGTTGTTAAATTTACAGAAAACCCGAAACCGGGTCTGAGGGTAAAGTGTGTGGTCGTCAACGGCAACTGGATGCTGGAGCTGAATGGAGAGTAGTCAAACTTGTTCAGTCCAACAGACGCGCAACACTTCGTCAGATTACAGATAATCTGAATCAGGGATCAAGTCCGATGGCCTCTTAATCTCTCAAGCTGAGCGGAGAGTAGGCAGACTTGTTCAGTCCAACAGACGGGCAACACTTCCTCAGATTACAGATAATCTGAATCAGGGACCAAGTCCGATGGCCTCTCAACCTGAGCGGAGAGTAGGCAGACTTGTTCAGTCCAACAGACTTGCAACACTTCCTCAGATTACAGATAATCTGAATCAGGGACCAAGTCCGATGGCCTCTCAACCTCTCAAGCAGAGCGGAGAGTAGTCAGACTTGTTCAGTCCAACAGACTTGCAACACTTCCTCAGATTACAGATAATCTGAATCAGGGACCAAATCCGATGGCCTCTCAACCTCTCAAGCTGAGCGCGGAGTAAGGCTGACTTGTTCAGTCCAACAGACGGGCAACACTTTCTCAGATTACAAATAATCTGAATCAGGGACCAAGTCCGATGGCCTCTCAACCTCTCAAGCAGAGCGGAGAGTAGGCGAACTTGTTCAGTCCAACAGACTTGCAACACTTCCTCAGATTACAGATAATCTGAATCAGGGACCAAGTCCGATGGCCTCTCAACCTCTCAAGCTGAGCGGAGAGTAGGCAGACTTGTTCAGTCCAACAGACTTGCAACACTTCCTCAGATTACAGATAATCTGAATCAGGGACCAAGTCCGATGGCCTCTCAAGCAGAGCGGAGAGTAGGCAGACTTGTTCAGTCCAACAGACTTGCAACACTTTCTCAGATTACAGATAATCTGAATCAGGGACCAAGTCCGATGGCATCTCAACCTTTCAAGCTGAGCGGAGAGTAGACAAACTTGTTCAGTCCAAAAGACGGGCAACACTTCGCCAGATTCCAGATAATCTGAATCATGGACCAAGTCCGACGGCCTCTCGACGTACAGTTCGCCGCACATTATTACATCGTATGCGCTATAGCAGAGGTGGCCAAACTTTGGGGAACTAAGATCTACATTAAGTTATCATTTCCTACTGTGATCTACCATGGTTTATCGCAGTGATATAGGCATATTTAATTAGGAATAAGCCTATATATCACGAGTGTTTTGTTAGTGTGTGTGTGTGGTTTTGTAAGTTTGGAAACCAATACAGAAAAATAATATTTAAATAATTTTTTATTTCTGAAACATTATTTTTCACACAAATTATATAATTTTACTTATAGATTCTTTATTTACAGTATTTGATTCTTAGATGTTGATGCATGACACTACATGTCGTCACGAAATTTAGAATAAGCAGGCACATATTCAGTGAGGCATAGTCAGAGACACGTTTCTAAATAAGCACCACTTAGGAAGCTCCTGTATTTCAACTTCATTATTTTCATTTCTGAAAAAGTTGCTCCACAGAGACATGTGGATCCAAAGAAAGCAGTCAGCCGCAAAGCAGAAGATCTCAAGCAGAGATATTTTTCTCCTGACAATAGATTCCAAAATGTGTTATCTGACGCTTTTGCATTCAGTACTATGTCAGTTTGAAGTTTCACAATTTTGGATTCTAAATCTGAAGAATCGAAGAGGAAAGTAGATAAAATGTTTGATGAAACTTCCTCGATATCACATTCGCCAAAAGGGTCGATGGTACAAACAAACAAACGATCTACCGTACGAGGATCGACTGTTTGGCCAGCACTGGGCTACAAAAGCAGACGGCCTGGCCTGTCCGTAAGCTGGGCCGCGGGTGGCCTAGTGGTCAGCGTTCGTGACTGCCATGGAGATAACCTCAGGTTCGATCCTGGGCAGGAACGAACGTTCGAAACACTAAATACCCGCCGTGCGCTGAATGGGCACATTAAGCCGCTGGACCCCGGTAATAAATAAGGGCTTCTACCTCGCTTCCGTGTCACTTTCCAATCGGGCACTCTAGCCCAAATCTCCTAGCTTCCTATTTCTAAGGGTTGTTTAAACCTTTAACGACCATAACGCCCAAAACGCCCGTACGTACAAACGGCCATAACCTCCCGAAACGCCTGTCTAGAGTGAGTCAGATTTCCTACTCTGCCTGTTATTCAAATTTTCTCAACCTATGAGGGATCAGCAGAAGTCACCCTCAGTCACTATTGTTGTTATTAAACAAAGAAGTGAAACAACAGACAGTTTCGGGCGTTATGGGATTTAGAGTGATACATGATTTTTGGGTCATGGACGTTAAAGGGTTAAGACCTGGGGTCAGACACTCCCTTCCTAAAATCCTTTACATATGATCTGATCTGCCCGTAAGCCATTGCCATCTGTAGCGAACAAGAAGAAACTCCTCCAGTTCGCTCACGAATACATATTGTAACAAAAAAATCTGAAATTCACGAGCCATTTTCCATCATTCCTTTTGTGAATTAATTTATGTAGCAAGATCATTGTAGCGTTGTTCCAATCCTCAGGAATCTTCCCTTCATTAAGGCATCGAGTGAAAATTTGGGCGAGTACTGTTTCGATTTCTCCACTTGCTTCTTGTATGATGTCTACAGTAATTCCATCTTCTCCTGGAGCTTTTCCCCGCTTCATGTTCTTGATTGCATGTGCAACTTCTGCTGGGAAGACTGGAAGAACTCTGGTACTGGTACCTTTCATGATGTCTGGAGTACATGTATCATCCCTTTCATATAATTTGGAGTAGAAATCTTTCACTCTTGTCAAAATTTCGCCTCTATTTCTTGTTACAGAACCATCTTCTTTTCTCAGTGCCATAATCTGTTTTCTTCCCTTACTGAGATGTCCCTTTGCTATTTTAGGCTTTGGTTGTTTTCAAACTACTCTTCCCTTACTGAGATGTCCCTTTGCTATCTTTAGGCTTTGGTTGTTTTCAAACTACAGACCTATCAGTCTCCTATCAGTGGTTTATAAAATCTTCACTAAAGTTCTTTCACACCGCTTGAAGGTGACACTGGACATGGCTCAACCGAGAGAACAAGCTGGATTCAGGAGTGGCTACAGCACAATAGATCATATACACGTACTGAGAGAACTAATTGAAAGAGCGAGGGAATATGAACTTCCATTGTGCATGGCTTTTATCGATTATGAAAAAGCCTTTGATTCGGTGAAACCATCAGCAGTTACAATGGTTCTGAAATCCTGCAGTATTGAAGATGCATACATTAATATTATTAACAACATCTATGAAAATGCAAGTGCAAAGATTCGGCTGTTTGAAAATACAACACACATAAAAATTGGAAAGGGAGTGAGACAAGGTGACACCATATCTCCCAAGCTCTTTAATGCCACATTGGAAAATGTCTTTCAATCACTGAACTGGGAAAACAAAGGGATAAAGATTAATGGAGATTATCTAACCCACCTTCGTTTTGCTGATGACATAGTCATTTTTGCAACTACCCCATCAGAGCTGCAGAGTATGATCCAGGAACTTGCTGACAAGAGTAAAGAAGTGGGATTAAAAATGAACTTTCAGAAGACAAAAGTGATGTTCAATGCTTTTACAAGAAATGAAGATTTATCGATTGATGGAGAAAAGCTGGAGATAACAGACACGTACGTTTATCTTGGACAGCAGATATCAAGTGAGGGTCACATTGGTGAAGAAATTAATCGGCGTATAAAACTTGCCTGGAGAGCTTTTGGAAGAAACAGCATAATTTTCAAGAGCAATATGCCATTATGTCTTAAAAGAAAAGTGTTTGATCAATGCATCCTTCCAGTGCTTACGTATGGTGCAGAGACGTGGACCTTAACTAAAAGAGACATACAAAGGCTGCAGACAACTCAAAGCAGCATGGAGAGGTGCATGCTTGGTGTAACCAGGAGAGATAAGAAGAGGAACTCGTGGATCAGAAAAATGACGAGAGTGGAAGACATCATGATCAGAGTTAAATCCCTGAAATGGCAATGGGCTGGACATACTGCCAGAAGGACAGACCATCGATGGACAGCCGAAATTGTAGATTGGATTCCAAGGGACAGGAAAAGACCCAGAAGAAGACCACATGGAAGATGGGTGGATGAAGTTAGAAAGTATGCGGGAGTGACATGGAGGAGACTGGCACAAGACAGACCGTTCTGGAGGAAACTTGGGGAGACCGTTCAGCAGTGGATTGATAATGGTTGACAATGATGATGATGATGATGATGATGATATTTGAAACAACTTTTTCCGGGAAAGGACGAGAGAAACTGAATTTCACGGATTTTTCGTACCCAGAAAAATTCTGAATTTTCAGAAACTTTTCCGCAATTCCTTTCTTATATTGGCGGTAAATTACCGTTTTCAAGATGTGTTAACGGAAAATTTTGAATTTTCAGAAATCTTTCCGCAGTTCCTTTCCGCATCCATATGACGAATAATTTCTGGTAGTAGAACAAATTCACGGGAACTCTTGGGATTTTGATTAAGTGTTAAATTTCAATAGTCTGTCGAAGTATTTGATTTTGAAGTTCCGTAGCGAGATCGGATATAATGGATAGTACGGTATATCTATATCGCATGAATTTTGGTTACTGTAGCACAGGATATTTCCTCTCCTATTCCTCATTTTGTGCACCAGCTATTATATATTGCATTACCGTAAGAAACCGGGTACTTAATTTATTGTACAGGTGACTGTACGATGTCTATGTATCAGTCTGTGGAGTGCTTAAGACAAAAGCTATATAGCTATCTAGAGTAAATTTTATATTACGTTTTGTGAAATAATATTATAAAAAAGTATATTGCACCTTCTCTAAAAATAATTGAAAGTTAGTCAGTTAAAAAAAAAGTTCTCAAACTCTAAATCATTCTGCTGCTTCGAAAAATCACGACGAAAAAAAAATACGTAATTTGTAATAAGACCTACAGAAAATATAAATTATTACGAACGTATTAGAAAAAAAAAAAAGTTCCAATAGAAAATAAAATGACTAAGTCACCGGCATTAACGAAAAAAAATCTCATCATCGTCCAATTAGTTTTACCGTGAACGTGAGCCCGATTCCTGTGACTCTCTGGCTTAGTGGCTAAGACGCGTGGCTTCAACCCAAACGGCCTGGACTCGATTACCACCACCGCCGCAAAAGGATTTTCTCGTGTAAGGGCCCAAATATTCAGCATGTTGGATTTCACGAAATTTCTGCCTAAACACGAAAAAAATTTTGAAACGGACTTTTTCTGAAATAAATGGGATTACTGACCACGGAAAATCTGTGAAAATACGGGTTAAAAAAAAACGGGAACTTTTAAAAACGGAAATTCCGTTAAAAGACGGACACTTACCGGAAACTTTCTGCACGTTATTTTCGGAAATGTTCCGTGAATTCACACCACTTATTTTTTGCAGTGCAAGAATTCGACAGTAAATGAGTGGAAAAGGATAATGTTGTCCGACGAATCACGTGTTCAACTATACCAATCAGATCGAAGAGTGAGGATATGGAGACAGCAGCACGAAAGCATGGACCATCTTGCTTCACTTCTCTTCAACCTAACAAAGGCAACATTATGGTCTGGGACATGTTTTCGTCGGAGTGTTTGTGCACTTTGATTCATGTGGAGCAACGTCTGCCCGCCCAAAGGTATTTTTATATCATTGCCGACCAAGCTCACCCAGTTATGTTGATGGTTTATCCCAATGGAAACGGATACTTCCAGCAGGACAATGCTCCATGTCATAGAGCTCACATTGTACGCGAATGGTTAGAGGAGCAACACGGAGAATTTTCCCTGCTACACTAGTCTCCTGAATCACCGGATCTTAATCCAGTGCAGCATTTGTGAAATGTAGTCAAAAGGGGCATGAGACAGCTAGATCCGCTACCATCAAATCTTCAAGAGCTGAGGGTACCATACGTTGCATTTGGATTAATATACCCCAAGCAACTGACTGACATTTTGTAGAGTCCATACCAAGAAGAATTCAAGCAATATTCAGAGCAAAAGGTGACCCAACAACATACTAACCAGGTGGTCATGAATATTTTTTTAGAAAATCAGTGATAGAGGACATCAAAGCCTCAGGAGAGTCGTTACATCTAATCGACTGAGTGTACATACCGAGGTTCCATTCGCAGATAACTTCATTCCACGGGTTACCGTCGTCGTGGGGCTGCTCATAAGCTTTTCATCTCCACTAGGAATGCTATTCGTCGTTTAGTATGGTGTAAAGAACATTTATCGTGGACCGTAGATCAATGGAAACGGGTCCTATGGACTGACGAACATAGATACACGATCCATCAGTCTGATGGGCATGTGTGGGTATGGCGCCAGCCGGAGGAACGCTATTTACCACAGTGTACTGTTCCTACGGTCAAGTTTGGAGCTGGCAGTGTACTCGTATGGGGGTATTTTTCGTGGTATGGTCCTGGCCCATTGGTTATACGCCCCCTAGCGGAAAGTGTATGAATTACTTGAACATTTTTAAATTATATGAAAAACATGTCACACTGAAAACACTATCCAACAAGAAATAATTTTTCAAATCGGACTCCTAGAAGTAGAGATATTGACAAAAATAAGATATACATCCACGCCCCTGGCGGAGAAACTGCAGAATATTTTAGGAAGAAAATATTCTGAAAAGGTTTACCGATGTGAGTGGCATCAGTCCACGAAAGAATTTTTTCAGTCGATATTTTAGAAGCTCAGATTTTATGGCAAATACATCAGAAGCAAACATTAACACTTACGCCCCCGGTGGCCAAAATATTTATTACCAAAATTTAGAATTTATATGCAAAAGATTTTCCATCAGGAGGTGTATCCGCTGAAGAAAAAAATTTTCAAATCGGAGCTTTAAAAGAAGAGTTATCGGGAAAAATGTAATTTACTTTTACGCCCCCTAGCGGAAAATCTATGCGTAATTTGGAAAAGTAACTATAACTAAAATACTCTTCAACATAAATGGAATCGAAAGATAAAAGAATTTTTTCAATCGGATGTTTAGAAGCAAATATGTGAAATAAAACGTATTTTTGAATTCGACCTCATCTGCATTTACGCCTTCTAGCGGCGAAATTGTACATCATAAAAAAAAAAAAAAAACGAAATGGAGGATTCATCATTTTCATATTTCAAGCTTCCGAACGCAAAAAGAATTTTTCAAATCGGACGGGCAAACCGATAACATAAGCACTATTTTTTTTTTTTACAAAAGACGTGCTACGTGCTAAATAAATGGCGGCGCGCATACATAATGTAAACAACTTACACTGCCAGAGTTGTTGATATCAAAAGATAAATTAGTGTTCGTTTTTCATCCGTTGGGTTGTTATTGTTGTTGTTTTTAGGTTTAACGATCACCGTGAGCACCTCACTGAGCTATAAGCAGTCGCCCGTTCCTAATTTAGGGCCACTGGTTCCAGGGAAGGGAGAGAGCCACTGCCGTAAGACAAACACAACATCCATGCCTTCCCGGTATTCGAACCCAAACCCATCTAGCAAGAATGATCAGATGCCATCGCTTAGACCACTGCGCTACCGGGGCGACATTGGAGGTTTAAAAGTTGACACACGTTCTTTACATGTCGAATAATAGCGCTGATGAAATCATAAACACTATGTATTCCTATGATAATTAAGGCAAACGATCGGTCCACAACTCCTGCACGCCCCCTGGCGAGCTGTGACATTAATGATCCATTTTTGTAACTTTTAACTGAAAGGGGAGTTGTGTCACCTGACTATCATACACAGTGGTCCTGATGAAGCTGAGACCCCAGCGAAACCTTCGTAGACTCGAAAAATAAAATATTGGTGAGTAACATTGTATTTCCTTAATACACAGTTTAGTCACATTATTGTGACCGCCTCCTACTTTTGACGTCAACAGCGCGTAGCCAACGAAAGAAGGCACGTGTCGTGAGCTGGATTGGAGGGTATATAAGGTGTACTGTAGGCATTCTGAAAACATATCAGTCGTTGCTGTCATGGATAAAAGGAGATATTTATCAGATTTGCAAAAAAGGATGATTATCGGCTTTCCGGCCTAGGGTGGCACTATTTCTGAGATAGCGCAGTTTGTGAACTGTTCGCGTGGTGCTGTGGTTAAAGTGTATCATGATCGGAGAAACTGCACCATTGAGAATACGCGAGGTGAAAACGGCGGAGCACCACGTGCCATTGATGTGAGAGGTAAACGTCAGCTATGAAGTACGTGAGGGCCGATCGACACGCTACAGTGGAGCAACTCACTGGCCGAATGAACCACGGGGGCTACCGGAAGTGTGTTTAAAACGACAGTTCAGCGAACCCTGCTGCGTATGGGGCTCCGATGCAGACGGATGGTGACTGCACCTATGCTAACGAAGGTGCATCGGCAGAAAAGGCTTACATTTGCACGGCAGTATCGGATTTGGACCTCCGCTGATTGGCAAAGGATAGCCTTCTCCAATGAGCCACGTTTTCTGCTTCAATGAACGGATGGACGTTGGTTTATAAAGCGAGAAACATCGGAGAACAAACACACTTCAATCATTGCTGGCAGAACACAAGCTGGTGGGGGCAGCGTTATGGTCTGGGGAATGTTTTCGTGGCATTCCCTGGGTCCATTCATACCTGTGGAAGGCACTATGGACCGAATTCGTTATGAATCCATCCTTGCAGACCACGTACACCCATACATGCTGATTGTCTTCCCTGGGGCGGATGGGTTCTTCCAGAGCGACAATGCGACGTGTCGCATAGCTAGAAATGTCCGAGAGTGGTTGGAAGAGCACGATGAAGACCAAAGTACTTCTCTGGTCCCCTAATTCCCCAGACTTAAACCCAATTGAGCATCTGTGAGACCACCATCGTGTTGTTCGCTCTATGAATCCTCCAATACACACCCTCCAGCAGCTATCAGATGCACTGCAGTCAGCATGGCTCCACATACCTGTGAACACCTTCCAGCACCTTATTGAGTCAGTCCCAGCCCGTCTAGCTACTGTCCGCGGTGCACAAGGCGGTTACTCTGGATATTAGCTGGTGGTGACAATAATGTGACTCGATCGTGTATACATAATCATCACAAAGCTTGCAGTTTCCAATTTGTGGAATGGCAGTTTTAGTTTTAAGTAACTGCGGTTCAAATCGAAAGCTTCGATACTACGCATTTGGGCGGCATAGTATATCTCATATGGGGAACAGGTCGTGAACTGGTATTCCGCTTTTAGACAGCATTCAGTAGGTCACCGACCATACGTATCAATACATGCATCAGACGCCAGATATCAATTTGTGCTTGCTAGAAAGGAATATGACAACACTAGTTTGAAACCGTTTCCCACTCACTATGTAAATCGCTCCCGAAATCTTAACTGAAGCCGCTTATCTTCAATCGCTGTAATGATGCATTAGCACGCGAGCGGTATGGTTGAATGCTCGCAGTTGACGTTTCTCGGGCCAACAGCCTCACTTGAAACGGTTCCAAATGAACGAAGCGAAATCTCTCGTATTTTAAGAATACGGCGACATTCGAGGAAATCACTTTATCAAACACGAAGGCGGCTTTCGTGTGTGGGCGCAGCAATGTTAACCATCACTGACGAATTTATTTTATCCGTTGCGCTAAAATGTGAGAGCTGTGCTTATAACCATCCCTATGGTTAATTCCCGGGACAACTTTTTATCTTACGTACACCGCAAATACTGTGCGATTTAAAGCGGATCATTTTTACAGTTTAAAATGATCCTAGTTTGAGTGAGCTCTAAGGTAATCAGAATAGTCCTTTGATAAGGTGACTGAAGGTTTTGGGTAAGGAATTCATCTGTCCCTCCCTCTCTCTCTCTCTCCCCCGGGTACTGGCCCACCAGTAATAAATAAGGTCGTCTTTCTCCCCCTTTCTACTTCACTTCCGTGTGACTTTCCTAACGGGCACTCCAGCCCAAAACTACTGGCTTTCTATTTCTAAGGGTTGTTTAATACCTGGGGTAAGACTCTCCCTTCCTAAAATCCTCTACATATGATCTGATCTGATCTCTCTCGCTCTCTCCAAAACAAGTAATTTCAGGGGCTCAAGCTTTTTTTTTACGTCCCTTAAACAATCATAGGATACACTCCTCTTTGTGGTTCATTTATCAAAACACTCTTTATGATATACTCTTCAAGTTCACTTACGATTTGGGACCAACGCATCGTGTCATACTGCTCGTGTTGTTAAAGATAGGTTTGAGGACATGGTCGTGGAAAAATTAGACTGGCCAGCCCAGAGTCCTCACCTGAACCCCATAGAGAATCTCTGGGACCAAAGCAGCATGCCATATTGCTCGTGTTGTAACAGATAGGTTTGAGGACATGGCCGTCGAAATGTTGGACTGGACAGCCTAGAGTCCAGACCTGAACCCTATAGAGAATCTCTGGGAACAACGCACCGTGTATAGGTAATCTCTGGGACCATTCATACTGTTAGCGTTGTTACAGATTGGTTTGATGACATGGCCGTCGAAAAGTTGGACTGGCCAGCCCAGATCCCTGACCTGAACCATATAGAGAATCTTTGAGACCAACGCACTATGTCATACTGTTAGCGTTGTTACAGATTGGTTTGAGGATATGGCTGTCAAAAAGTTGGACTAGCCAACCCACAGAGTCCTGACGTGAACCCTATAGAGAATCTCTGAGACCACCGCATCATGTCATACTGTTAACATTGTTACAGATTGGTTTGAGGATATAGCAGTCGAAAAGTTAGACTGGCCAGCCTAGAGTCCTGACTTGAACCCAATAGAGAATTTCTGGGACCAACACATAATGTCATACTGTTAGCGTTGTTACAGATTGGTTTCAGGACTCAGGGCTGGCCAGTCCGTCGAAAAGTTGGACTGGCCAGCCCAGAGTCCTCACCTGAACCCTGTACAGAATCTCTGGGACCATCACACCATATCATACTGCCAGCGTCATTACAGATTGGTTTGAAGGCATAGGCGTCGAAAAGTTGGAGTGGCCAGCCCAGAGTCCTGTCCTGAATATTATGGAGAATTCAGGGACGAATTAGATCGTTGGATGACTGGAAGAGTTCGACCAAGAAACATAACAGAATTGGTCACTGCTTTGAAGGTCGAATATATCGGCGGGCATTTACAAAAGAAACTAGTGGAAAGTATTCCACAAAGACTACGTGTAGATGCCGTCATAAAGGCCAAAGGTTTCAGCGCACAAAATTAAATTTTCTGTAAATAAAGATTATGTGTACACAGGCAGCTGCCCTGATGTTAATAATAATAGGGCAGTGTAGTTTTAGGAAAATTAAATTTTCTGTAAATAAAGATTATGTGTACACAGGCAGCTGCCCTGATGTTAACAATAATAGGGCAGTGTAGTTTTAGGTCCCTTCGCTCGAGTTCTAGTAAAAATCAGGTGTTCCACCTCTGTCTCCTCTTCGATAGAAAGTTACACAGACTTGATGTTTACGACTGTCTGGAAGGCGCAAACGTTAAGCAGCAAGCACCGTATACGGTGGTTTTTATTAAACTGCCCACCATTAGAAAGTGGCGGTGTGGTTAGGCGAATCGCACTACATATTGTTTAGATGGATGGATGAAATTGGGTGCAAAGGATATTGTCAGTAATAGAGTTTGAAGGGGCGTAGGAGTGTAATGTCGACTGGGCATGTTAATAGTAACGTCAGAAGCGTGAGAAATCTACGTTGGTGTCTTATATAGTTGCAGGTTACCTACAATCAGTGATTGGAAAGCTACTTTTTAGACGTAGTTAATTACTGCTACAACTACGTTATTGAAATAGTAGCTTGCCAGGGCTACTTTTCCTGAAAAATAGCTAGCTACACTACTATTTCTGAAAAGTAATTGCTTTCGCTACTTTTCGGCTATGCTTTTACTTTTACCTCACAAGGTATAACTTCTGAAGTTGATCTTCATATGTACATTCTTACATATGGTATTGGGAGCTAAATGCCACGGCAAATTACACAAATAATTTATTTTTTGTAACATGCATGCACCTAGAACGGAAAACGTGACATAACAAGCCAGAGTCAGGGCCTTGAAACTTCCTAAGAGTTGTGTAAGTCTTTCCCAAACTTTAAAATAGTTTGCCGAAACTCTTTGGTCTAAGCGCTGTGTTCTAAGCCGGCAGCCAGCGCATTGGCCTAAGCGCTGGCTTCCGACCATTCGGCCGAGATGGGTCCAGATTCAATCCCAGTGAGGTTTGGATGTTGTGTCTGTCTTCCGGCACTGGCGCTCTTTCTTCACTTGAACCGGTGACCCTAATTTACGGACGGGCGACTGCTTATACACTGGTGTGCAAAAATTAAGGACGAAGAGGAGAAATTACCATAATAGCGGAACGAGCAGGCAGAACGGACCGAAAGACCACTCAGGAGATAGACTAGGGTCCGGTACGGTAGGGCATGCGCATATATGCAGCATCACGGGGGAGGGGATTCGGTAAAAGCTATTGCACAGTGTACATCAGTTTGAACGACGTCGAGTTGCTGCCACCGTGTGACATGGCCAACAGGCAATCCAGTAGACGACATCTAGATTACTTTACCCGAGGTCGCGTCATTGGGAAGCTGGAAGAAGGTCGAAGTGTGACTAGTGTGGCCAAGGAGTTCGGGATCGTTCACAGCATCGTTTCACGAGATTGGAGAGCATTTCAAACGACAGGAACGGCTGCCGGAGAGTTTAGCAGTGGTCGTCCACGAGCAACCACGGCGGCGGACGTGCGGTATATTGTCCTACAGGCGAGAAGAGACAGACGGTAGACAGCGGGAGAAATCGCAAGGCACATGCAACAGACAACTGGACGTCCGTTATTGCGTTTTACCGTGGCCAGGAGGCTGCACAAAGGTGGCCTATTTGCATGACGACCAGTACGGTGTGTGCCATTAACGCCTGTTTGGACAGTTTTGCTCACTTGTCCCATATTCTTACATCTTGGGAATCTTATGGTATGATTTGAGTCGAAGTGGAGTACTTCTGCACGACGTTACATTCGAAAAACCGTCTCGTCCTTATTTTTTGCACGCCAGTGTAGGTCATCGAGTTGCTCACGGTGGTCGTTAATCCCCCACTTAAAAAAAAAAAAAAAAAAACCACCATGGTCACCATTCACGATGAAACGGGTGTTTTTTATAACATCTCACTCCAACAGACTTTGAAGTTTAAAGGCACGAAGGTGCATCAGAGTAAAGCTTTCGAAAAATGGATGATTAGTGTTAGTGTGTGCTAATGTGTCTGGCTCCGACATAAGGAAGGTTTTAATTATCAAGTCAAAAGGAAACAGAAAAAAAGGGTGCCTTAAAAACTTAAAAAAAAAAAAATCTTACTCTCACTGTGACAACAATAATAGCACGGATGAATTCAGCCATTTTTAAATTGGAACAGGTACTTAGGAAACAACACCGCACAATTTTGCTTCTTATATACAATTGCTCACCACATTACATCACCACAGAATTCACGGACATATAGACTGACTTTTTGTCCAAAATAAAACAAAAAGGCGTTCTGCATACAAACCACGAACCATGGGGACATAAGCTATAATTGTCCGGAAGCAATTAATCTTGATACATTTGGACAGAAGGACGAGAGGAACCCCATCAAATGCAAATGTGAATGTATCCAAAGCAGTTTGCTAGATAACCGATGAGTGGGGAAATGTGACAAAGAAGTAGATCAGATATTACTTCCGTAAGGCTGGGATACAGCTTTCGGAAAACGGAAGCTTCGAAGAAGAGGAAATTGATGCCCCACTTGCTTAACAGCAAAACTTAGAAATTCATGTCCCTCAATTTAATAATGGTGAACTGTGGACGACATTGTTAAATAAATATTACAAGCAGCGCAAAACGATGCGTTAATGGATCATAACAGTGAGGACGAGTTTTAAGTGGAATTGCAACCAATTTATTATCGCTTTGGGGTGCGTTAAGAAGATTCAAAATTTCTTTGAAGCCAAGGGAGGCAGCAGGCACATTTTCCACCCAACGAACATAATTCGACACAAACTAAGAGAAGAAAGAGACAAAGAAAAAGTTTAAACTACATCACACACCTGTACTGAAGAGAAAGTACACTTCCCGGCATAGAAAAATGCACAACTATAAAGGAATGCACTAAATGAGACGAAATTTACCACACATGTACAGAGTTGGAAACGGGTCAAACATTTTGGACCCGGAACTGACCCAAATCTGCTTTGACCTATAAATTCGACACTCAATTTAATTTATAATTATACATAATCATGTATGTACACTGAAGTGCCAGAAAAACTGGTACACCAGTCTAATACTTGGTAGGTCCCCCCACGGGAGCGCAGGACCGCAGAAATACGACGGGGTATGGACTCCACTAGCTTCTGGAAATATGCTGTAAGCAATGCACACCATACTTCCTGCAGAGCGTTCCGCAATTCAGGTGTATTCCGAGGGCTCGGATTCTTGTGTTCGACAGCGCGTTGCATGACATCCCAAATGTGTTCTATTACGTTCAGATATGAGGACTTGAGTGGGAATGGCAACACCCCAAACTCAGATGAATGCTCTTCTAACCATAATGTGGCGTCCCAAACACTTATGTGGAGGTGCATTGTCCTGTTGGAACAGGCCCAACCCATCAGCATGAATGAAGGATATGAACGGGTGTACCTCGTCAGAAAGGAAGCACACATAGCGTTGGCAGGTCACAGACGTTTGTAGACGTGCCAGGGGTCCCAGTGAAGTCTAGCTAAACACACCCCATACCATTACGGACCTCCCACCAGCCGATACAGTTCCATGTTGACAGGCGGGATCCATGGCTTCATGGGGTTTGAGCCACACACGAATCTTTCCATCTGCCCGATACAGTTGGAAACGCGATTCGTCAGACCAGGCTACTTGTTTCCAGTCATTAAGTGTCCAGTGGCGGTGTTGCCGTGCCCAAGCAAGACGGATAGTTCTGTGTCATGCATCCATCAAGGGGACTCGAGTTGGGCATCGGCTCCCAAAGCCCATATCGTGCAGGGTACGTTGTACAGTCCGGACGCTGATGCTTGTTGAGGCTCCAGCATTGAATTCCGATGATACCTGCGAGAGTGTTGCACGCCTATTGCGTGAAACGATTCTTGACAGCCGACGATGGTCACGTTCGCTCAATGTTTTTTTACGGCCACACTGGTATCGTGGGTTGGAGGTTTTGCTGGAATTCTTGTAGACACGGTACACCCTTGCAATGGTCGTCCGTGAAAATCCGAACTTCGTTTCTACCTCCGAAATACTATGGCCCATCTCACGAGCGCCAACTATGACGCCGCGTTGAAAATCGCTTAAATCGTTATTACTTGTTATTCTCATGCCGAAAACAGCTCTGACAGCTGGCAAGGTTGTCTATCGCTTTATATATGCACTGGCGGACGCAACCGACTACGCGCATAGGTGACGTTGCTATGTATTTTGCATAAGCTCGTCTGTACCAGTTTTTCTGGCACTTCAGTGTATATATACACACAGGGCCTTCAAAATCTCTCCGCAGTGGGTATCGTAGGTAATATGGCTGTAGGTTATATAAATATCACACAAATGTATTACTGGACGGCATAATTTACTAACTCATTTTACAGAAAGTGTTGGAACTGTCGCCTATCACATAACCTAACGGATGTTTCCAAACACATCTCCGAGAGTCAAAAAGTCCCTCGGCAGTAGTATGTGAAAAACATTTCTGAATTAATTAACTTATTGTACGTTTAATTTCAGTTTTTGCTGTTTTCTTGATAACACATCAAGCTTTAGAATATGTTTCACAGAAACATTAATTTTCAGCTTCTGATGAGTTGAAAGTTTCCAAAATGTGCGCGTTGATTTCGTCATTGCTCCTCAGAAGGAAGGAATATTCATGAAATCAACATTCACATTTTTGGAAACTTTCAACTCATCACAATCTTGTAAAAATTGTCAAACATATTCTGGTTTCTTAATGAGATGAAACAACTTCCAGCATTCACTCTTCCCCTTTTTGTACTCAACAAGCACGTATTTGTTGGCCTTGACGCCTTTTTCAGTCTCCTAACTATTAAATTCATCCATATTAACAAGTAAGGCATTATATATAATTTATGACTACAGACTTGTGGTGTTGAGATAGAATGAAAATACCAACGTTTACCACAATAAAAGGTTTATTATACATGTACTATAAGTTTCGCAGAGCTTCTGGCTCGGCATCATCGGAACGAATGGAGCGTAAATATTCAAATCATTGTGACATCATTAGAGTTCTGACGGTCACGGTTTTTCGTGAGTTGTTTCCACGCGCTTGAAAGAAATGGAGTCGACATCATGTCGTTGACAAGCCGTGAAGAGTTCCAGTATATGTGGAAAGCTTCTACTACATTAAGCTTGATGGTCGAATCAGGTTTATTAATAAGCGCATTCTAACCCTGATTCGACCATCAAGCTTAATGTATTAGAAGCTTTCCACATATACTGGAACTCTTCACGGCTTGTCAACGACATGGCGTCGACTCCATTTTTTTTTTCAAGGGCGTGGAAACAACTCACGAAAAAATGTGACCGTCAGAACTCTAATGATGTCACAATGATTTGAATGTTTACGCTCCATTCGTCCTGATAATGCCGAGCCAGAAGCTCTGCGAAACTATAGTAGATGTATAATAAACCTTTTATTGTGGTAAACGTTGGTATTTTCATTCTAAGTAAGGCATTGATTCCGACAAGACATGCAATGGAAAGGGATGTTAGCACTTCAAACAAAAACCTCTGAATACTCAATGCAAAAGATGCTGTGTGAAAAATAACTATGAGTCTTACAATGTGACACGCGGGGTGTAAGAGAGTGAATCACTAGAGAAGCAGGCGACAGGTGTTTGCTTGAACTTTGCTCCAGACTATCGCGCTGAAAACAAACGCAAAGTACCGTTTTATGATACGGTATCGTTGAGTCTAGCGTCTGAGACCTACCGTCGGTCGGTGGAAATCTTCGTTGCTTTCAGAAACAGATGGCAATGTTTTTGTATGACGAATCATTTTTCACTCCGCTGGCGCCAATACCGAGCACAAAATTCCACAGTACGCATTTTTCTTCGAAATATTTTTTTTTCTCTTCAAAAATAAAATAGAAATAAAACCGGGTCGAAATCGGGTCAAGAACACCTTGACCCGATCCGTTTGACCCGCAAGAAATTGTGGACTCTCTGATCCGTTTCCCGGCTGACCAAGGAGATGGGAAAGACCTATTAGGACCTGTGTCCACAATTCATTGACGTTGTTTCCATCTCTGCAGATGTAGACAAGGAGGTGGGAAAGAAGTGATTTAAATTCCATAGGACTTCTTGGCTTGGTTAAGTTTAAGTGTCGAAGCGGATGCCAACTTATCAGGAGAATCGTTGGTGTTTGCAGGTTCCTGTAAACACCAACGATTCTCCCGATAAGTTGGCATCCACTTCGACACTTAAAATGACTTCGACCAAATGCGTATCCTCCTAGGAGCAACCACATGGAAACTCCTAGAAGCAACAACGGCGCAATCGGGATCTGATAGGCCACGTAAATTGACAAAGTGAGATCGAAGCAGATAGTTCAACAAAATCACCAGTCCTTACTCACCACCGAGTTCCAAAACGACACTGAAAGCAAAGTCAACATCATAACAGTTCTTCGAGAGCTGGAACGAAAGGTTTTCCATGGCTGAGAGCTTTATATTCTTTGGCTGAGCAGTCGTACACAAGTCTAACATCAGCAAAACCAAACCCAAGCGTCACCTGCTCAGCACCAGTTGACTCTGGAGCAGTGGGACCATGCTGTCTAGTGTGATGAATCACTCTTCACCATCTGGCAGTCCGACGAACAAATATGGGTGCGGAGCACCCCGGTGAACGCTACCTGCCCAGCTACACTGTAAAAAAAATCTGAAATTCACGAGCCACTTTCAGTGATTCCATTCGAGAATTAACAAAGCATATTTCTGAAACAACCTTTTCCGTGAAATGGCAGAAAGAAATCTGAATTTTGGATTTTTGGAACGACAGGAAAATTCTGAATTTTCAGAAACTTTTCCGCAATTCTCATCTTATATTGGCGGTAAAGTTCAGTTTTTAAGATGTGTTAACGGAAAATTATGAATTTTCAGAACCTTTCCGCATTTCCGTTCTGCTAAAACTTCCGTTTTTCACGCTTTCCAACCGTGGGTTTAAGAAGAGCATATGCACCAGCTTTGTCCGTCCGTCTGTCTGTCTGTCTGTCGGCACGGTAACTCGCGTAAAAATGGTTCGATTTCGATGAAATTTTAGTATGTGGTAAGGGACCACTGGGGACGAACCCTTATTGAAAATGGGCGAAATGGGGTCAAAGATCAGGGCATAGGAGCCGGATCCATTCCATTGCACTTATGCGTCATAACTTATGTAAAAATGCTTCGATTGCGACAAAACTTCAGTATGTTGTTTCGGAGGTATACTGTACCAATTCTGTTTAATATAATCGAAATGGGGTTAAAAGTCATGGACACAGGAACGAGATTTTTTCCACAGCCATTATCCTCATAACCTGACTAAAAATGCTTCTATTATGACAAAACTTCAGTATGTTGTTCCGGAGGTATACTGAACCGGTTCTGTTCAATATCATGGGAATGGGGTGAAAGGTAAGGACACAGGAGCGAGATTTATTCCACAGCCATTATCATCGTAACTTGACTAAAAATGCTTCTATTGCGAAAAAACTTTAGCATGTTATTCAGGAGGTATGCTGAACTTGTTCTGTTGAATATCACCGAAATGGGGTCAAAGGTCAGGGCACAGGAACGAGATTTATTAAACAGCCATTATCCTCATAACTTGAGTAAAAATGCTTCTATTGCGACAAAACTTTAGTATGTTGTTCCGGAGGTATACTGAACCAATTCTGTTTAATATCATCAAAATGAGGTCAAAGGTCAGGTCATAGGAGCGAGATTTATTCTACAGCCATTATCCTCATAACTTCAGTAATGATATCTGGTATGTTGGAAAGCGTATCATAATCAATGCATTGCATGATTTTACTTACTTGTTAACCTTTAAGCTGCCAATGAATCTGAACCAAATGGTGCTCAAAATTTTCCGCCGTCCTCAAACAGACATCTTGACATAGCGGCCGGGTTATATGAAAGCTATGGCAAACCTATTCCTCTTCCTCTCTCATCTAAGCAGAATCGACTATATACAGTACCTGTCTCTGGTAGTAAGGGCTACCTTATGGTCCTTAGTATTATAGTTTATAGTCTGATTCCCTTATAGTGCTTCATTCTCTGCTCCATGACTCAAGGAATGATTGGGAAGAGATAAGTCACCCTGAAACGGACACCAAGCCACTGGGTAATAGCAAGTTACTCAAATGCCTTTTCTCTCCTTTCTTAGGTTCTTCGCCATTTTTGTAGTATTTTCGGGAGGAAAGGTAATATGATAAGAAGGATTAAGGAAAATCATTCCCCGTGAAAGACCACTTTTAATGACAAATGCAAGGGAAAAGCAACGTTTTCTGGAGTGCAGGTTCATCCGTTCCTGCCGAGTTCTGTTCCTTTCTTAGACGGCGAATATATATATTCGTTCTAGCTGATTTCAAACCATTTTGCTAACCCAGAGGTAATTCATTCCACCCGGTTAAAGGGTTAAGATACACTAACGGGAAATTCTGAATTTTCAAAAAACTTTCCCCAATTCCTTTGTTATATTAACGGCAAATTTCCATTTTTAACATGTGTTACCAAAAAAATCTGAATTTTCGGAAACCTTTCCGCAGTTCGTTTCTTATACACTGGCGTGCAAAAATTAAGGACGAGACGGTTTGTCGAATATAACGTCGTGCATAAGTGTTCCACATCGCCTCAAACTCAAATCATACCATAAGATTCCCAAGATGTAAGAATATGGGACAAGTGAGCAAAAACGTCCAAACAAGGAATCCAAAGGATACAAAGGCACTTTATTGAAAAAGGTAGCTTCGAGCACAACTGGACAGAAGACAGAAACGTCCATGTGACAGGCGGCTGCCAAGAAAAATCCAGTCTTTAGTAGGGGATATGATCACACCTGACTGCGTTGTAGGATTTACAACGTCTGTCCATGCTGAGGACGAGGTTGTCAAGGAGCTGTTGAGGCATCGCGGCCCATTCCTCTTGTAGCGCCAATCGCAGTTGCGGAATCGTTGCTGGCGGCTGGTGACGTGCTGCCAAACGTCTCCCGAGAAGGTCCCACACGTGTTCGATTGGCACGATTGGATTTAGGTCCGGGGACCTTGCAGGCAAATCCATACGTTGAATATCTTCACTCTCCAACAGCTCTGCGACAGCCACTGTACGATGAGGTGTAGCGTTGTCGTCCATGAAGAGGAACTCAGGACCCACAGCACCTCTAAACAGACGCACGTGAGGCAGGAGAATCTCGGTACAATAGCGGACACCAGTGACTGAACCTCCTTGGAAGACGTGGAGGTCAGTACGGCTACCAAGCATGATACCGCCCCAAACGAGAACTCTGCCACCTCCAAACCGGTCCCTTTTGATTGTGTTGGAGGTGTGATTGCGTGTTCCCTGTTCTCTCCAGATGTGTATACGTCCAGAATCGCTCGTCAGACTAAATTTGCTCTCATCCATAAAGAGAACTCGACCCCATTGCTGATGTGTCCAGTTCTTGTGTTCCTGGCACCACAGAAACCGCCGTCTCCGATAAGCAGGCGTTCAGGGCACATACCATACTGGTCGTCGTGCAAATAGAGCACCTTTGTGCAGCCTCCTGGCCACGGTAAAATGCGATAACGGACGTCCAGTTGTCTGTTGCATGTGCTTTGCAATTTCTCGCACTGTCTGCCGTCTGTCTCTTCTCGCCTGTAGGACAATATACCGATCGTCCGCCGCCGTGGTTGCTCGTGGACGACCACTGCTAAACTCTCGGACAGCTTTTCCTGTCGTTTGAAATGCTCTCCAAGCTCGTGAAACGATGCTGTGAGCGATCCCGAACTCCTCGGCCACACTAGTCACACTTCGACCTTCTTCCAACTTCCCAATGACGCGAACTCGGGTAAAGTCATCCAGATGTCGTCTACTGGATTGCCTGTTGGCCATATCACACGGTGGCAGCAACTCGACGTCGTTCAAACCGATGTACACCGTGCAATAGCTTTCACCGAATTGCTGAGCGTACACCGCCCGTGTGCTTTATACCAATCCGACACTCCCCCCTCCTCCCCATCCCTACGTCATGCTGCATATATGCGCATGCCCTACCGTACCGGACCCTAGTCTATCTCCTGAGTGGTCTTTCGGTCCGTTCTGCTTGCTCGTTCCGCTGTTATGCTAATCTCTCCTCTTCCTCCTTAATTTTTGCACACCAGTGTATTAACGAAAAAACTCTGTTCTCACTTTTTCACTGTCCATACGACGAAAACATTCTGGCAATTGGAGAGATTATCGGGAATACTTGATTGAGGTCCGATTAACTGTTAAATTTCAGCCGTCTGTCAAAAGAACTGATTTTGAAGTTCTGTAGCGAGATCGGATATTGTGGATAGCATATCGCATGATTTTCGTTATTGTGGCACAGGTATTTCTTCTCCTCTCCCCCATTTTCTGCACCAGCTATAATATTGTATATTGTGTTACCGTAAAAAACCAAGTACCTAAATTATAGTATAGGTACGATGTCTATGTATCAATCTGTGGAGTGCTTAAAACAAAAGCTATTGCAGCTATCAATAGTAAATTTTATATTTAGAAGCCTTGTGAAATAATGCGAGCACCATAAAACAGTACAGTTCACCATCTTAAAGACATATGAAAGTTATTGTCTGTTACAAAAACCGATCAAATTCTAAAACATTCTGTTGCTTCGAAATATCACGTTGAAGAAAACAAAAAGTACTTAATTTGTGATAAGCCCTCCTACGGAAAAAATTAAATTATTACAAACGTATTAAAAAATAAATAGTATGCTCCAACAGAAAATTAAATGACTAAATCATTCGCATTAATAAAATATATATATATATATATATATATATATATATATAACTCAATACACCTGGGTTCGATTCCCAGCCACTGACGCAAAATTTCTGCATAAATACGAAAAAACTTTAAACGGACTTTTCTGAAATAAACGGAATTACTGGCTACTGAAAATCTGTGAAAATACGGAAGTTTAAAAAAAACAAAAAACGCGCAACTTTCAAAAACGGAAATTTCGTTAAAAGACGGACACTTACCGGTTATTTTGATGCACGTTATTTTTAGAACTTTTACGTGAATTCACACCACTTATTTTTTACAGTGTATGCTGTGCCAACTGTGAAGTTTGGTGGAGGAGACATCACACACTGGGCTGTTTTTCAAGGTTTGGGCTGCACCCCGCTAGTTCCGGTGCTTAAGAATTTCAACGCTGCGGCCTATAATGGCATTCTCGACAATTATGTGCTCCCAACATTGGCAACAGTTCAGTGGAGGTCCTTTCCTTTCCCAACAGACCAATGCCCCGTCCACAGAGCGATATTCGTGCAGGAATGGTTTGGTGACATGGGTGTGGAAGGACTTGACTCGCCAGCACAGAAAATGCCCCGTCCACAGAGCGATATTCGTGCAGGAATGGTTTGGTGACATGGGTGTGGAAGGACTTGACTCGCCAGCACAGAACCCCGATCTGAACCTCTCTGAACATCTGCGTGATGAATTGAAACCCCGACTGCGAGCCAGGCCGAACCGCCCTACATCGGGGACCGACCTGATTAATGTTCTTATGGCAGAATGGAAGGCGATTCCCGTATCAAAATCTAGTAGAAGGCCTCTTACGGCAGAATGGAATGCGATTCCCGTATCAAAATCCAGCAGAAAGCCGCTTACGGCGAATGGAAGGCGATTCCCGTATCAAAATCTAGCAGAAAGCCCCTTACGGCAGAATGGAAGCCGATTCCCGTATCAAAATCTAGTAGAAAGCCACTTACGGCAGAACGGAAGGCGATTCCCGTATTCAAATCTAGTAGAAAGCCTTTTACGGCAGAATGGAAGGCGATTCCCGTATTCAAATCTATAGTAGAAAGCCTTTTACGGCAGAATGGAAGGCGATTCCCGTATCAAAATCTAGCAGAAAGCCCCTTACGGCAGAATGGAAGGCAATTCCCGTATCAAAATCTAGCAGAGAGCCCCTTACGGCAGAATGGAAGCCGATTCCCGTATCAAAATCTAGTAGAAAGCCTCTTACGGCAGAATGGAAGGCGATTCCCGTATTCAAATCTAGTAGAAAGCCTTTTACGGCAGAATGGAAGGCGATTCCCGTATCAAAATCTAGTAGAAAGCCTCTTACGGCAGAATGGAAGGCGATTCCCGTATTCAAATCTAGTAGAAAGCCTCTTACGGCAGAATGGAAGGCGATTCCCGTTTCAAAATCTAATAGAAAGCCTCTTACGGCAGAATGGAAGGCGATTCCCGTATCAAAATCTAGTAGAAAGCCTTCCAAGACGAAAGGATGCTGTAATAGCATTGCAAAGGGTGGACCAAGTCGATATTTAAAATTACTTTCCTATTACAAGCAGTTTGTGGATATAGGGAAGTGTCCGGATGCTTCTGATCAGATAGAGTATTTGGCGGAGATTTAGTCGTACTGCTAATAGCAAGTTGAGCTCGAAGAAAGAAGTTGGGGGAGGGGGAGGGATAAGACCTGTAACTAAAATCATAAGTTCTAAGGAACCGAAACACGAATTCAAATGTTGAAGATCTGCAGCGGAAGATTGTTACTGACATCCTACTCTCTTCCTGATCAGAAAACAACATTTAAGCCGAAACAAGAGAAATCTTCAGCGAGAATCGATGGCCAAAGGGGGCACTTAAGGACTAATGCTGAATTTATGTTTAGAGAAGTGAACTCAAGACATGATAAATCAGAGTTGCTCCTACAAATGACGAGACGAAACCTTTCGCGGGCTCGGAAACTGGGGCTCTGACAACGGCGCATGTCCGTAGAAGGGTAACATGAAAAATTTTTATCGATCTTTTCAAAAGCCGTATTTCTCACAAATAACCGTAGCACGGATTCACTTGAAATTTCGCTTATGCGGTGACCGGTTCTCGGTACATTCTGCGAAATCTCTCAGAACCCGCGATTCTCATTCCGCGAGATAAGAGGAACTTCGCCTGACAAAAACAATTCCGGTTTAAAAAAAAGAAATGAATCATTTTCTTAAATTCCAATGAACATTATCTAAAATGTTCCGCGGAAAGCAAGTGGAGTAGTTCCAGGCAGAGGTCACATTCCATGAATTCTTATTTTCTTATGAAAAGGAATTCGTCAGTGTACCTCCAAACTGTTCCTTCAATACTCAATAAAAGGAGTTTCAAATTCCACGCACGCACTTTTGAAATTCTTAGAACAGAGGTCATTCAGAGAAACGTTTCAAATTTTAGTCATGCACGTTTGAAATTCTTGGAATACAGGTAATTCAGAGAAACAAATAATTCCGACAGATCACCGAATCTCACTCTATGAAATTCGGCTGAAACTGCTTGGGATAAGAAATTATCAATGACAAATGTCGTGCAAAGGCGATGTTTAAAACCCGCATTTCCCATAAGGGCGCTGCAGCGGATGATTGTGCGTGTCTAACCGAAAAACAACTGAATGGTGTGTGCCTAAACCGTTTATGTTAGCCGGCTTTATGAAATACACAAGCATTTCTTAAGATAAAGTCTCCGTATGTTTATTCGTTCATCTTTACGCAGTATGTCCTCTGCTTCTAAAACTCACTCGTAAAGTTCTTTTTTCCAACAGATGGATACAAGAGCAGACAAGATTTTCCATATATACACTGAAGAGCAATTGAATTATAGAGACAGCTGGCGTTATGCAAATGTGGCACTGTGGGCGGCCCTGTAAACGGAAACGACATGACGTATGCAGCGATCCGACAATATAAGGAGTGATGCGACGGGAATCAGTAAGAGTCGGACGCAGTATGGGTAAGACGAAGGATCTAAGCGCATTTGATTGTGGGCAAATTGTCGGGGCCCGACGAATGGGTCATTCCATCTCGGAAGTCGTGCAGGCACAGGGATTTTCACGAGCCACTGTGTCACGGGTGCACCGTGAGTACATCGAATCCGGTAAAACCATCCCTGCAAGGGCCAATTACCGTGGAAAACAGCGTGTGGATGAGCGGAGTCATCATCGGCTAGCTCGCATTGTAACAGCGGATAAACGGGCCACAGTGCAAGAAATCCCTCGGCAATTTAACGCTGGTGCACAAAACATGTAAGCAGCCACACCATCCAGAACCATCTCCTCGCTATGGAGTACAAAAGCCATCGTCCCACGAGGGTATCGCTGCTGACCGCACATCACAGGGTGCAAAGATTAGCATGGGCGCGGGAACATCGCCACTGGACCCTAGACATGTGGGAAAATGTTGCCTGGACTGATGAGTCGAGATTCACGTTGGTACATGCGGATGGCAGGATACGAGTACGGCGCAAACCACATGAAGCGATGGATCCTTTTTGACAACAGGGTACTCTTCAAGCTGGTGGGGGTGGTATTCTCGTCTGGGGACTGTTTACGTGAACTGAAATGGGACCCCTGGTACGTGTGACATCGTTCCTCACAGGTCAACGTTACCGGGGTATCCTGGACGACCATTTGTTCCCGTTTGTGCGTCTTCAACATCCCACTGGGGACCTCATCCTGCAACAAGACAATGCACCGTGCCATCGCTCCCGAATTCTATCCGAATGTTTGGATGAACACTCCACCGACGTGACCTCGCTTCCTTGGCCAGCTAGATCACCTGACCTCAATCCCATCGAGCACATCTGGGATGTCATCGAGATAGATGTTTGAGGCTTTGACCCCCTCCATCAAATCTTCGTGAACTGTGGGAGCTTGTTCAGGGGTCGTGGATCCGTATGGCTTCCCAACGCTTCCGGTGTCTTGTCGAGTCTATGCCGAGACGAATCGCCGCCGTCATCAGGACGAAAGGCGGTGCTACATGTTACTAGACAGGTATCTCTAATTCAATTGCTCTTCATTGTTTATACAGTAAAACCTCTGAATAGCGGACACCTCCGGACCTGATGGTCTGTCCGCTGTTGGGAGGTACACGCCCATCTGTCCAAATCATTGCGCAATACGAACTTCGTGCCCGTTTTTTTTTTGTTTTTTTTCTTCTCCGTTTGCTGTTAAAAATAAAATGACATCTATAAATATACATACTTTACATGCACATATTTATGCAGTAATAAATTCCGAACTCGTATTAGTAATACTGTACACGAAATTGAATATATGTACGTATTTATCATCATCATCATCATCATTGTCAACCATTATCAATATACTGCTGGACGAAGGTCTCCCCAAGTTTCCTCCACAACGGTCTGTCTTGTGCCAGTCTCCTCCATGTCATTCCAGCATACTTTCGAATTTCATCCATCCATCTTCCATGTGGTCTTCTGGGTCTTTTCCTGTCCCTTGGAATCCAATCTAAAATTTCGGCTGTCCATCGATGGTCTGTTCTTCTGGCAGTATGTCCAGCCCATTGCCATTTCAAGGATTTAACTCTGATCATGATGTCTTCCACTCTTGTCATTTTTCGGATCCACGTGTTTCTCTTCTTATCTCTCCTGGTTACACCAAGCATGCACCTCTCCATGCTGCTTTGAGTTGTCTGCAGCCTTTGTATGTCTCTTTTAGCTAAGGTCCACGTCTCTGCACCATACGTAAGCACTGGAAGGATGCATTGATCAAACACTTTTCTTTTAAGACATAATGGCATATTGCTCTTGAAAATTATGCTGTTTCTTCCAAAAGCTCTCCAGGCAAGTTTTGTACGCCGATTAATTTCTTCACCAATGTGACCCTCACTTGATATCTGCTGTCCAAGATAAACGTACGTGTCTGTTATCTTCAGCTTTTCTCCATCAATCGATAAATCTTCATTTCTTGTAAAAGCATTGAACATCACTTTAGTCTTCTGAAAGTTCATTTTTAATCCCACTTCTTTACTCTTGTCAGCAAGTTCCTGCATCATACTCTGTAGCTCTGATGGGGTAGTTGCAAAAATGACTATGTCATCAGCAAAACGAAGGTGGGTTAGATAATCTCTATTAATCTTTATGCCTTAGTTTTCCGAGTTCAGTGATTGAAAGACATTTTCCAATGTGGCATTAAAGAGCTTCGGAGATATGGTGTCACCTTGTCTCACTCCTTTTCCAATTTTTATGTGTGTTGTATTTTCAAATAGCAGAATCTTTGCACTTGCATTTTCATAGATGTTACTAATAATATTAATGTATGCATCTTCAATACCGCAGGATTTCAGAGCCATTGCAACTGCTGATGGTTTCACCGAATCAAAGGCTTTTTCATAATCGATAAAAGCCATGCACAATGGAAGTTCATATTCCCTCTCTCTTTCAATTAGTTCTCTCAGTACGTGGATATGATCTATTGGGCTGTAGCCACTCCTGAATATAGCTTGTTCTCTCGGTTGAGCCATGTCCAGTGTTACCTTCAAGCGGTGTGAAAGAACTTTAGTGAAGATTTTATAAACCACTGATAGGAGGCTGATAGGTCTGTAGTTCCTGAGATCCTCAATGTCACCTTTTTTATGGAGCAGGATCATTGTAGCGTTGTTCCAATCCTCAGGAATTTTCCCTTCATTAAGGCATCGAGTGAAAATTTGGGCGAGTACTGTGTCGATTTCTCCACTTGCTTCTTGTATGATGTGTACAGTAATTCCATCTTCTCCTGGAGCTTTTCCCCGCTTCATGTTCTTGATTGCATGTGCAACTTCTGCTGGAAGGACTGGAAGAACTCTGATACCTTCCATGATGCCTGGAGTACATGTATCATCCCTTTCATATAATTTGGAGTAGAAATCTTTCACTCTTGTCAAAATTTCGCCTCTATTTCTTGTTACAGAACCATCTTCTTTTCTCAGTGCCATAATCTGTTTTTTTCCCTTACTGAGATGTCTGCTATCTTTAGGCTTTGGTTGTTTTCAATTGCTTTCCTTACTAGTTCACAGTTGAATTTCCTTACGTCTTGAGTGATACTTTTTCGTACTGTCTTGCATAGCTCTATATATTCCACTTTGGAAGTCACATATTCTTTAGTTGTCCTCATCTCTCTTCTTTTTTGCATCAACATTTTGGTTTTTCCTGATAATTTGTTCACATGCAATTTGTTCTTAGACCCAGCTAATTTTGTTGCTGTTTCCATAAGAGCTTTGGTTACTTTTCTGTTAACTTCAGAAATATCCACTTCTTCTGATGCTAGGCCTTCTAAAGCAGAGAATCTGTTCTTCAGTTCCAATTTGAAGGTATTATGGTGTTTTTTAAGGTTGGTTATGTCAATACATTTTGTTTGTCTTATGAGCTTGCTACGCTCGAGTTTAGTGTTGAGGTGCATCTTACATCTCACCAATCTATGGTCACTGCCTGTGTTGAACTTGTTTAGCACACTGCAGTCTTCTATGACGAATTTTTTGTTACACATAATAAAATCAATTTCACTTGTCGTCCCATTTGGATGTCTCCATGTCCATTTCCTGTGTGGCTTTTTCTTGAAAAAGGAGTTCAAGATGAAAAACCCTTCTGCCTCTGCAAACTCTACGAGAGTATTTCCACACTGGTTTCTGTTGCCGTGACCGAATTTACCTACTGAAGTTTCATTCTGTTGCCGTTGCCCTATTTTTGCATTGAAATCTCCCATAATTATCTTCAAGTGCTGCTTACCTTTATTATTTAGATCACGAATTTCCTCATAAAATTCTTCAATTTCTTCTTCAGCATGACTTGTGGTGGGTGCATAAGTTTGAATAATATGAGCCTGGTATCTTCTCGAGAGTTGGATAACGAGTCGTGCAGCTCTGTCAGAGGAACTTTCAACTTCTACAACTTTATCCTTCAGTTTCTTGTTTATTATAAATCCAACACCACTAGTTCTGCCAGTATCTGTCCCACGATAGTAGAAGAGATGTCCACTTTTCAGTTCAATGAGATCTTCTCCTTTTCTCCTTATACCTCACTTAACCCGACGATGTCCCTCTTGATCCTTTGTAGTTCCTCTTCCAATTCAAGAAGCCTTGAATCAGAAGATAGGGAGCGTCCGTTATACGTAGCCAAGGTCATCATCAGATGGCAGCCTAGTCCGGTCCTCCGGGGATTCTTAGCACCCTCTGCCTTCATGTCGCACTGGCGCTGCCTTGGCCAGGTACATTCCAGCTGCCGGAGACTGAGGGCCAAGATTTAAGTTGTGGTGTCATTTTGGAGGGGTTTCGCCATAACTCACCACGCTGGCCAAGCGGGTTGGTGAGTGTGGGATAGCATTTCCTCTAATCCCGATGGTATAGTTATACCGCTATTGGCGGTCGTCAGAGCCCCTTTAGTGGGAACAGGATGTACCACGAGAAGGCGGGGCTGACATTTGTCAAGGAGAGGCTGTGATGTTACGCATCACCTGACCTTACATCCTACATTTATACAGCAACTTAAATATTTTTGAGCTTTTCAAATATGAGGGAAAATGCAATTTGCATACATATGAATAAACGTAATTCAATGCACGTTTCTGATTAACAAATGTTTTAAATCTCACATTAGGCACTTACAGGTAATTCAACAATTTATCAGTTAACATTCTTCCCTGCAAAAAAAAAAAAAAAAAAAACGGACAAAAACGTTTGATTTCTTTCTTTTGCCGTTTACAGCCTCTTTTTCAATATGAATTTTCAAATTAATCAAAAGTGCCAATCCCTCAGAATCACCTTTGCTAAAAAAATTCTGAAGTTCTTCACTATATTTTGCCGCGGCTGTGAAGTTCTTAATGTCGCACACCTCTTCTGCAGCTCCGTTCACAGCCTCTTCATCAGCACCTTCTGCTGTCTCTTCGATTATGCCATTCTCGATGGGTGTGTGTGTGAAGGAACGTAATCTTGCAAATCATCCATTGTCTGTTCAAAATACAGTTCATCATTAACTGCAATAAAATCATTTGCATTTCCTCTCACAGTTCAAACAAGTCATCAGTTCAGAAATCGAGAGCAGATCCTCTTCTGCGTTGAAAGCGCATACTGCATATTCTTTGCCTGCTCAGACAAACCCTGCCTTTCGGAAGCAACGACTAACGAACTGCGGTTTAACGTCTTTGATTGCGAAGGTTACCCAAGTGACGGCATGGACAGCATAAACGCCAAAGAGATGGCAAACAATAGCTAGGAATGTTTTCAGTGCAGTGGGCTTGGCGTCGGGATAAAATTTCGCTTACCTTTTTCTCCTGCCTCCCTTCAGTGGAGGCATTTTCAGCTTTTTCGACTGAAGTCACTGTCCGCTATTCGGGGGTGTCCGTTAAGGAGGTTTTACTGTATATACTGTATATATACACCAATGAGTCATTACATTATGACCACCTACCTAATGAGGACCCCCTTTAGCCCGCAAAACAGCGGCCACTCGGCGAGGCAGCGATTCCATGTGGTGGCGATATGTATCCTGGGGTATCTGGTACCATAATGTCAACAGCAGGGCCTCCAGTTCCAGTACATCTCGAGGTGGTGGTGATTTAGCGTGAACCCGCTTTTCAAAGTCAATCCACAAATGTTCGACTGCGTTCAAGTCAGGTGAATTTGGATGCGAGGACATTAACAGAAAGTCACCAGCATGTTCCTCGAACTACTCCTTGACGATTCTGGCAGTGTGGCATGGCGCATTATCCTGTTGGTAATGGCCATCACCAGCAGAGAACACAGTTGCCATGAATGGGTGAACTTGGTCCGCAACGATGTTCAGATACCTGACAGCTGTCAGGGATGGTGCTATTGGGATAATGGGGCTTAAAGTATCCCAATAAAACATCGCCCACAGCCTAACACCGCCGCCGCCGGCCTATTTCAGCCTAACAGTACATCCAGGTGCCATAGCCTCCTTTGGTAATCGGCGTATCCGCGCTTGGCCGTCTACGTGATGCACCAAGAATCTTGAATCGTCAGACCAGGCCACTTTCTTCCAATTATCCATGGTCCAATCTCGATGATCTTGGGCTCATTTCATGCGTTGTTGGCGATGGCGTGCAGTGAGCATGAGGACGAGGCTGTGTCTTAGGCTACGCAGGACCATGCGCAGAAGGCTGCGATGAACTGTGTGCTGTGACACATTGCCCTGATCACCACTGTTGTCGCTGTGGACGACACACGGCTGAACGACCGTTCGTCGTTTGGTCATCTGCGCACCACTTTTGATACGTCCTCACTACAGCGGCACGTGAACAACCCACAAGCCTCGCCGTTTCCGAGATCGTAGTTCCAAGGCGCCGCGCCATCACAATTTGCCCTTTATCAAACTTCGATTAAATCGGCAGCTTTTCTCATTCTGACTCCGAACACTCTACTAACCGAAAGCCGGTCCTCGATTTGTATATACATACTGCTCTGTTAACTTCCCCTGCGCCACCGTTTGGTTTCCATACGCGCTCATTTCTCTAGGCTGGGGTTGGTCATATTGCAATGGCTCATCGGTATAACGTCTGTGAATGGAGAAATGACAAAGCACGGCGCGAAAAAATTGTACCGGAAACTAGTGCAAGTTTTATTTTCCAGATTTTATTAGATACACTGCTGGACAGTTGCTAAGGGCGGATCATAAACGACTATATAGCGCATAAAAAAGTAAGTGTGGTTGGATGCCAAGTGAAATAAAATAATGTCAGAATGCCAGGACATTACAAGAAAGACAATTTATTGTGCACTGAAATCTAGAAGGCTTTGGAACGTGTTCAAGGGACAAACAGGCCATTTTGTGCAGAATACGTAAACGTGAAAAAAATGCAATTACCGTCCGCAGGCGTTCCGGCGTAAGATGTCAATACGGGATATGGCCACCATGGAGGGCGATGCAAGATTCCACACGTCGTGTCATGCTTTGCACAACATTATCAAGCAGCTGTTAGGGTAATTTATCCCATTCCTCTGTCAGTGCACGGATGAGGGTGTCCTTGTTTATTGGAGGGCATTGGTGACCAGCAAGACTCCTCCCCAAAGCATCCCACACATTTTTCAATGGGATTCAAATCTGGAGAACGTGCTGGCCATACGAGACGTTGAATATCCTCGCTCTCAAGACACTCCTGGACAGCGACTGTTCGATGGCATGTTGCGTTGTCGTCCATGAAAATGAATCTATCACCGACAGCACCACGGAACATGCGAACATGAGGTAGCAGAACATAATTAATATATCGTTGGCCAGTCATAGTCCCAGTTGGAAGCACATAGAGGGACGTACGGCCATTGATCATGATGCCAGCCCATACCATGACACTACATGTCGGATATCGTTCCCTTTCCTGTATGTTTGCTGGACAATATGCAGTACCACTATCACGCCAGATCAGTTGTCGTCGACAATCAGACGATAGACTGTATCTACTCTCATCTGAGAAGAGGACAGTAGACCAGTCGTTATCAGTCCAATTGCGATGTTGATGGCACCATTGCAAACGGGCAGTGCGGTGACGTCTGGACAATGGATTGCACACAACAGGACGGCAGGCGTATAGTCCTCCTTCATGCAAACGTCTGGCGACAGTTTTTCGGGAGATCCGCTTGCCAGTAGCAGCCATAAACTGATTTGCTACCTCACTAGCTGTGCTGCGCCGGTGTCTTTTTGTAGATAGCACTATGTACCGATCTTCTGCAGGTGTCGTACTGCGAACACGACCTCCCTCGTGACGTTTGCTACACTCTCCATTTGTTTGAAATGATTTCCAAAGCCTTGAAACAACACTGTGGCTGACGTCGAACTCCCTGGCAACATCTGTTATTTTTTGCCCTTTTTCAATCTTGCCAATAATAAGGCCACGCGTAAAATCATCTAGGTGATGTCGGGAAGACATACTGAAAATTGCAAGTTCGTCAATTGATTCTTTCCCTTTCAACTTTGCGTTTGAACAACAACGGTCAATACGCGTCAAATCCTTTATATCTCTTATCAGCGCTATGACGTCACGAAAAAGTTCGGCAATCCAAAATTTGCATACGCACAACACGTCTTATTGTATTCCGCACCTATGCTAATTTCCACATTTTCCTCCCTTCATTTTATGGTTGCTACCGTTGCTATTGTCATCCGTCCTTAGCAATTGTCCGGCAGTGTAGTAAGCAGTGATTTTTGCAACCTTTCTCGGGCTGCGCCCTGGGCAGCCTCCCCGCCTCCCCAGTCCTAGTTACGTTTCTGTATTTATCAATTATATTTATTTAATTATTTTAACTATTATATTTATCTACCCCTTCGTTTAATTGACGCTTACGACAGGAACCACACTGGCCGTAACTAGGTTCCCGCAACAGCAATCATTCTTGAGATTATTTCAGCTTTATTTCTATCTAAATAACTTCCAGATCAGTGCAATAATGCACAGGCATGAAACATCATGCTTGAAGACAACAATGGAGATTTATTGACAGAAACGAATGGGACTGGGGGAAAAATAATAACAAAACAGCGGAGGTGAAAACGAACTCTCGAACAAATGCCAGGTGCACTGGAAGTGGATAAACTCATTATCTTGCAATAAAGCATCAACTGAATACTTTCCGTTATCGGTACGCATGCAACGTTTATTTTAATTTATGTACGCATCACCCACAACCCTGAAATACAATTTAAGGTGCATAATGAATTTTAAGGGGAACTGCAATGTTTCTGCCACGTTCTATTAAACCTCGAACAAGGTCCCATAGTAATTTCCAAAAAAAGGAAGTGCAGCCTGATTATGTACTCCAAAAGACGGGGAGATCGGGAGGAACAAAAAATAAATAAATAAAGTGCTAATATCCCTTCAGCAACTGGTGGTGGATGACTTCCATACGCTTTTTCTTTTGAAGACAGTACACCCATGAAATATAATGACATGCAAATTTGTTTTTCTGGTAATTCACATTTTTATAGGTCAGCCATACGCGTGGGTGACATGGACAGGCGCTTTCACGTTAAACCACGATTTTCGCTTGATGTAAAATAGAGACCGTCATTTTAATTTGACACGCTGATGACACAACCCTAATTTACTGTTCTAAATGACATATGAGGAAACGTTAGGATTTGTGCCATAACTGATGGGAAAGGTTTATTTAAGACCAAAGTTCATGGTAATTGAAGAGATGGCAGATTGAGACATGCAACTGAAGAGGTGGAAGAAATATGGATATATGAGAACAAGGATCAGTAAGAATGTAAATTCCTCAACTGACATAAGCTATTATAAAACCTTTGTTACCAGTTCAGTGGGAAGACAGGAAAGACCCCTCCGAAGAAAACCGAGTTATGCATGGAAAGTTAGAATGATTATCTGGTTACAAAGGTGTTTATTCAAAGGAAAATGATTAACACATTGAAAATCTCACTTACAGCATTCAAGGAGAAAACTGAAGAGTTTTATATCATACATTCTGAAAGTTCACAATATGCTCTATATGTGTTTCCCATCTCACATCTGCCACCCTGGTGACGCAGTGATCAAAGCGCTGGCTTGTGACCATTCGTCTGAGATGGGTCCGAGTTCGAATCCCGTGAGGCATGGATGTTGTATTTGCCATACAGCACTGGCTCTCTCTCTCTCTCTCTCTTCCCTGGAACCAGTGGCCGTAAATTAGGGACGGGCGACTGCTTATAGCCCTATGAGCTGTTCATGGTGGTCGTTAAACACACTTTTCCACAGTAAACAGACAGAAGGGATACCTTTAAGATACCTAAAATAGCTGCCTTATGTTTCCAATGGTAAAACTTCTGTACATATTTTCTTCGCAATTAGTGTATTCCCAAGGATGAAAATTTGCACATCGATAAAACTACGTTAAAGTTATATAATGGGATACTTAATGCTTGCTGAAACATAACCATAACTAAACAATTCAACATTTGTATGCCTACTGACGTCATCGATGTACAGGTCGCGCCATCTATTAACAGGTCTGAACATTACTGAAAAGAAAAATGATTGCTTTTTAATATAATTATGGTTATGTTTTAGCAAGTATTAAGTATCCCATACTGTAACTTAAGAGTTAGTTTTATCGATATGGAAATTTTTGTCCTTGGGAATACGTTAATTGCAAAGAAAATATGTAAAGAAGTTTTACCATTGGAAACATAGGCACAGATTTTAGGTGGAACCACTTTAAACAAAACAAAATAAACAAAGAGCACATTTAAAGGAAGAAAGGATAAACAAATGGATTTAAAGAAAGGATACATTTTAAAGAAAAGAAAAACAAAGGGGTTTTACCAGGAATTTTTAAAGCAAGAAAGGATAACAAAGGGATTTTACCAGGAATTTTTAAAGGAAGAAAAGGATAACAAAGGGATTTTACCAGGAATTTCTTTTTCTTTTCACAAAACAGTACATAGACAAAGCTACTACATCAAACCTCTTTTCAAAAGGAACATCACACACACTAAACATTCTTCTACTGAGAAGAACACAGACAATGGCAATACATCGAACTTTTTTTAAAGAAACAGCACAGGCACAAAACTATTATACAAAACACTTTTCCACAGTAAACAGACAGAAGGGATACCTTTTCCAACAATAAACAGACGAAGGAGATACATCAATCTTTTTTTTTTTTTAAGAAATATTACGCAGACTAAAACGCAGGGTTATAACAAATGAGACAGTTTCAACATCTTATAAAACCAAATTATTCAAGATACTGACACTCACATTGCACTGTTTTGTACGGAAACTCCTGAAGTTTGTTGCAGCAACTTACAGGTGTTCGATGTTTGCATTCTTAGTCGCACGGTACATATCCATGCGGTAGTCGAATTCTTGCCAAACATGTGTCAACATGTCTTCATCAACTCCAGCAATAGCCGTTGTGATACGTTGTTTCAGATCAGATAAATTAATAGGAAGGAGAGGGACAAAGACCTTGTCTTTGCTCCATAAAAATAAAAAAAGCACCGGGTATTAAATCCGGACTTCCTGGTGGTAAACATATAAGTGGCATGTTGTCGCCTGCTGCGTCGCCAAACCAGCGCTTGGAAGATTTTCATAGAGATAATTTCTAACTTTCCGATGCCAATGGGGTGGTGCTCCATCCTGCTGGAAAATGACGTTTCACTGTCTTCGTGCAGTTGAAGCATCAAACAAATAAATAGCATATCAAGATAAGAAGTTACAGTGTTCTCTTGGTAAAAGAAGGGGCCAAACCCTTTTTACGGGATATAGTACATAACACATTAACCTTTGGGGAATCCCGCATATGCTCCATTGTCGCTCTAGGATTTTCAGTCTCCTATATGCGAATGACTTGTTTGTTAACTTTCCCACTTTTGTGGAATGCGACGGCCCTGCATATAGCGCAGAACACATTAGCTTTTGAGGAATCCCGCATATGATCCATTGTCGTTCTAAGATTTTCAGTCTCTTATATGCGAATCCCATGTTTGTTAACTTTTCCACTTTTGTGGGATGTCGAATCGTTGCTGAAAACTGGGGGCTCATTAAAATCATCTTCCTCAAAACGCTCCTCTACTTCTGTGCAGAAATCGCGACGTGGGGTTCCATTGTCATTTAGATTTTGAAATAGCTGCAGTTTGTAGGGAGTCATTTTCAGCAACTTCCTCAAAACTTTCCAGACAGTTGGTTGTGGAATTTGTAACTCCCGACCCGCCATCGTTGCCGATCTCCTTGGGCAACGTTGGTAAATTGCACGAAAAGCTTCACTTGTTCATCAGATGCACATGGTCTCCCTGTACTTTTACCTCCACACAAACATCCAGTTGTTTCAAATTTCTTGCGTCTGTCTATGGACTCAGCGGTGATTTCTTGAAACGTTTTCTAACATGCAGTTGCACAACAGCAACATATAATTCTTTTTGCTTAATCAGTGTTCGAAGTGGGCCGGTATGGCATACCTGTAGTTAAACAAAAATGGAAGGTGAGCATACCGGCAGTTATAAAAACATTTTTTACCATCCCGGTATGTAATAAATTATAAACCCGTCACAAACTACGTAAAGAAATTAGGATGAAAACACAAATTTTAACGCAAAAATCGGCAAATGACATTTTTAACAGATAAAATTGATAAATGATTAGCAGCTGGACTGAAAAGACGTAGGAAGCAAACGCATGGTGTCAGAATTCTTGTTAATACGAAAAGAGAAGGAAGGTGAAAAGTGAAACAGTACATCTCTCAGGAAAAACACTTCATATAGTTTTTCATTAATTGAGAAGTGAAACATACAAGGCTTATTCGGCGTGACAATAACCTTAGGCGTGGCAAGGAGGGTATCATAACAAAGGGACTTCCCGGAATCTTGACTTTTCAGATATTTTCTAAGCCCCAGTGAAACCCCATTTTCAGCACAGGACAGGAGTCTGTAGTTTGCTCACCGTTATGGGTGGGGCGTCGCGTGGGGTGATATAAAAGTGTAATAAGGGGATTAAATTGCTAACCTGAATTTTTCCCTCTCGGTAAGAGCACTTCTCTCTTCTCCCTAATCCCTCCTTAAATGGGCCCAGCTTAATCCCCTTGTTGTTGAGTTTGCTGACTGAAAAAGGCATCTGCAAGGAATTTGACCTTTGTTTGACCTGCTGTTAGATTAATTGCAGGATTCAAAGCTGATGATCATCCTTTGCATGTGTGCATATCTATCATTTCAGTTTTAGTGTAGCAGCAGAGAACTTAACATACTGAAACCGAAGAGCTTTCAATTTAAAATCTTGGTTAAAAATGGAAAATTAAAAAAAAAAAAAGCGTAAAGATGCTGAAAGGGCGCTTTCTGTTTAAAAAAAAAAGATAAAAATATGTTCAGAATTTAATTTATAGATTTATTTGTGCAGTGGTCCAAAAATCCAGAAACCAATTTCATAAATGTTGGAAATTAAGCTGAAACTGAAAGCGACCACAAACCCTTCAATGAAGGTTTTTTTTTTTTAATTATTACATTATTTTTTAATATTATATACATTAATTTTTAATTAAAAAAAAACAATTATGTAGAATGGTATATATTTATTTCGAAACCTCCTATTTATACTATGTGGGTCTATGGTCGATACCATACCGGCAGTAGATCTGGGCCACTTCGACCACTGTGCCTAATTCAAGCACACAGAACGCCTTCCCCACACTATATGCGGCCGTCTTGCTTGGCTGGTCACTTGACGGTGAAAGCACACAATCTTTTAGTGACGCCATCTATATAATAATATCGTTACTATTGGGTTGTCGGAAAAGTCATGACGTATTTTGGCACACGGTAGCGGTTGGGCGGTTTTGGAAGTACTAGAGGCATGTGCAGCTCTGTTATCGCTATGGCATTCGACAGGTGCCAGTTCTAGCTGCAGTCTAAAAGGAATAGTGAGCGATTTGGTTGATTTGCGGAGATTTGACATCAAGTTGAAGATGGAAGACCAAACTGTGCATTTTTGCCATATTTTACTGTTTTACTTCCGTAAAAGGACGCCCTTCAAGCTTGTGAAAAGTTGCGTAAAGTGTACGGTGATACTGCTTCACAAGAACGTCAGTGCCAGCGGTGGTTCGCAAAATTCCCTACTGGTGATTTTGACCTCAACGATGCTTCTCGGTCCGGTAGGCTAACCGAGGTTGATGACGACCAAATCAAGGTATTGATCGAGCCAAACCCACGTTACACGACACGAGAGATTGCAGACACATTGCACACCCATCATTCAAGCGTTCACGACCACCTGAAGAAGCTGGGATACATAAGCAAGCTCGATGTGTGAGTTCCTCATGAACTCAAAGAAGCTCAATTGATGGCGAGTAAAAACATCTGCGATATGCTCATTAAACGTGAGGAAAACGATCAGTTTTTGAAGCGACTGATAACTGGTGACGAAAAGTGGCTTGTGTACAACAATGTGCTGCGCAAACGGGCTTGGTCCCGACGTGCTGCTTCGACTCAAACGACATCCAGAGCAGACATTCATCAGCGAAAGGTTCTGGTCTCAGTGTGGTGGGATTTTAAAGGTGTCGTGTTTTTCGAGCTCCTACCACGGAACCAAACAATCAATTCGAATGTGTACTGTCGGTAATTGGACAGTTTGAACGAATCCATCATCCAGAAACGTCCAGAGCTCGTTCATCGTAAAGGTGTTGTGTTCCATTACGACAACGCGAGACCACACACAAGTTTGATCACCCGCCAAAAACTTTTGGAGCTTTGGTGGATGTGTTGCAGCACACCCAGCATACTTGCCTGCCCTGGCGCCGTCAGACTTCCACTTGTTTCGCTCTCTTCAACAGTCCTTGCGTGGTACAACGTTCAATTCAGATGAGGCTGTAAATCAACACCTTGTACAGTTTTTCGCCACGAAAGACAGGTCCTTCTATGAACGAAGCAATCTGCAGCTCACTAAAAGATGACAAAAGGTTATCGAACAAAACGGGCATTATATCATTGATTGGTCTTTGTTCTTTCTATCAATAATAGCCATTGCAAAACATGGCTAAAATACGTCATGACTTTTCCGACAACCCAATATTTGTGATAGAACTGTACATTCTGAGTGTCAGTATCTTACATAGTGGTTTTATAAAATGTTGAAGCTGTCTATTTCATTTGTAATAACTCTGTATTACACCACACTTTTTACAACTTGTACATCCCGGCAAAGCAAAGCGCATACCTGAGCATGGGCAACAGAAATTGGCCACCCCTACGTCCGTGACGGTTTTCGTATTCAACTGAGAAATGTGAAAGGCGTCGTCCAGAGAGGATGGGGATTTCTTAACCGAAAGGAAAAAATCGCATCTCCTGAACAGAGGTGGGTCGTTCCCGACCGGTCAGTTCTGGAATCCCCGGTAGACATGGCGTATGAAATCGCCTATTCCAGCGCTGCACGAAATATTGTTCCTGAAGGATAATGCACGAATACTTTGGTCTATCACATGGTTGAGTCGTTCGTGGATAACATTCCTGGCCGTTTCGGAGAAGAGACATAATCTGTCCTTCGCTACTCCCGCCACAAGCTGGATCACCTATTAGCAGTGTTTTCTTCAGTTTTTTTTTTTTTTTTTCTATAATTACAATGTCAAGTCTATTGTGGTCAATGGTCTTATTTGTAACGAAAGGTTTGTCCCACTACATGATGAGAATATAATTCTAATTTCCAATAGGTTTTGGTTGGTACTTGTAATAAAGTGAAGTACAGCATTGGATTAGCCAATATTTAACGCCAAGCCCTTGATGTAAGGTCATAGCTACCTGACCGTATCTTTTGGGGTATTATTTTGATGCAAGGAGAGAGCAGCCTGCTAAAATATACTCTATGGTTTCATTGGCTTTTCCATACATTCTATAAGTGTCATCAACGGCAACTTTCAGCAGGAAGAATCCCTCGTTTCTGAATAAAGCTGATCTTTTTTAACCATTGTAGTGAAAAGTTTGTGTCCGTGTTTTCCAGACCTACGGAGTTCGGATATTTACTGTGTAGAATTTGGCTTTTCCAACTTTGCAGTGGATCTGAATTGTTTTCTGATTGAGGAAGGAGCCGAGTAGTATTCAGGTTCCGTGGGGTAAAGTCTTCGTCAGCCGCATCCACCACTATAGGGACGCATCCCCCCCCCCCCCCCAAAGTGTGGTTTGAGTTGGTTAGGGCAAAGAACTGAAATATTAATTAAGCCTCTTCTACATTCTCTTCAGGTATAGTCTTCCAGCTGATGATTTTGGATGGTGGCATCTGTATTTGGTTAACAATCTTCTAGTGAGTCGGTCAAGTTCCTGTAGATCAGTATTGGTCCACTTAAGGAGGATACTAAAGAGTACGTTGAAGTGGGTATGGCCCAGGAGTTCATAGCAATATATTTTTTTTATGAAGTATAATTTAGTGTCCAGATTTTTTTTTATGCGACTAGTATATTTTGTTGAAAATTCCTTTTTAAATGTGCTGGGATTTTTATTATTGTTTTTATTAGTATTGTGATTAAGGACTGCGGGAATTAAATCACGGTAGTGGTAAATATTTTATTTTTCCATCCAACTGAAAGTTGTTTTTTTATCTGAGCTTCAATTTTTGGGCAATTTTTTTTCACATAACAACACACAGACATAAGACTTGCGTCAACAGTTTTTCTTAAAGAACACCACACAAGGAAACTGCAATACTTTTTCAACAGCACACTTGGAAAAGGCGCTTTTTTTAAGGAAAACCAAATACACAAATAAAACATATCCCCACATTTTTTTTTTTTTAGTAAAGTGTCACACACAGATAAAGGGCTTACTTGAGCCTCATTTCTTTTTATTTTCACACAACATTATGTTGACAGAGGAATTACAGCAAAACTTTTTTCTACACAAGACACACACGAAGGATTGTGCTAGCACCAATTTTAACACAACACTGCCAAGCGAATATTAATAAATACAAAGGGATTACATAAGCAACATTTCTTCACAAAGCTTCACACACACACATAACGGAAATACAGCGGCTTTTGTTTCACAAAATATCATACAGTATTTTCTATCAACATCTCTTTCTTTCTCACTCTCTCTCTCTCTCTCTCTTTTTTTTTTTTTTTGCTTCAAGGGTCACCACAAACACCAAAGAACAACATCAGCACTTTTTCTTAACCACAGCAAGAGATAAAGGAGTTATAATACAGGTTCAGCATCCCTTATACGAAAATACCGAAAACTTCCGAAATCTGAAACTTTTTTGAGCGCCGACATGACATCACAAATAAAAAATTCCAGAAGGCTCTGGAAAGGCTCCCAGACGCTGCGTTGCGTTTCGCAGCTCTTTTCCCACCCCGATGGTTACGCCACGTGAGGGTGGGGCCATGACGATCTGTTCGCCAGTAGCGATGGGAAACTGATCCTTAGGTCCACGGGTGGCCCAGTGGTCAACTATCGTGACTGCCACGGAGGAACCTCAGGTTCGATCCCAGGCAGGTACGAACGCTCGAACCACTAAATATCCGCCGTGCGTCGGATGGGCACGTTAAGCCGTCGGACCCCAGGTACTGCCCCCCAAATAGATAAAGGCTTCTTCCTTCCCTTTCTATCTCGCTTCCGTGTGACTCTCCTATCGGGCATTGTAGCCCAAATTTCCTAGCTTCCTATTTCTAAGGGTTGTTTAAGACTTGGGGTCAGACACTCCCTTCCTAAAATCATCTACAAATGATCTGATTCTTTTGATTCGAGTCGCTAACACAATTCATTCGCAATGATTTGTTCGTTGACACTTTGGGTGAAAGATTTCTGAAGGGAATGACTTCCGCGAATCGGGTCTGAGGCCGATCCGTTTGTGTTGTTCGCCACGTTTTTCGCCCCATTCGATCGACAGTTGCTGCACCCGATGCGTTTTGGCCACGATACGACACAGGGACTAACCAGTCGTACGTAGTCCTATGATTAAGCCTCTGGCAAAGGTATGGCAGGATTCCCGACGCCGTCGTCCAGGCATTCTCACTTATCACACGTACCTTCGTCACCGAGATGCCTCCGTGCAATGGTCCACACGCACAGGTGAGGATGACCCTACGAAGAGCCGTTTTGCCATTTTGCGATCATTTGCATTACCCAGCTGTGAACACGTACCTACCAATTCTCATGGCGCTCCGACAAATACTTCCTGGTGTCTTTCTTTTTCCAGCGAGCAGTGTATATAGTGATTGTTTCACATTTATAGTGACAAACTTTGCAGGATCATACAGTTATGAAATACCATGGCGCAAACTTCTATGTGCTTACCATGTTCCTGTGCTATCCTTCTGCAGCGCAACTTCAACTATAGCAGGCTCCTCTGCCGACAGGTAAGATCAATTATCTCCCACTCCTCTTTGCAAGTTTTCCAAAGGCCGTCAATTGTTATGAGTCGTCTACTTTTGATCGCTCGTTTAAGTAATCCGAAGCCGCACATATCCACGATAGAGACTTGGGAATTTGACAGGAATTGAGGGAAAGAGTATAGCGTGAAATCCGGTCTCAGCTTCCATCTTATGCATGTATGCCACTGTGGACATAGCCATATGGCTGGAAGCCTTATCTTGGTGGATCCACACATTTGCAGCCATAGCACCATATAAGGATGGCATTTTTTCGCGGTAAATTGGGTCAAGAATACAAATTTGGAAGATGTGAATCCGTTTATTGGTGTAAATATAGTATGAAATGGATGTTAAGTCAGATAATATCCAAAAACTTGAAAAATTCGTCGTTCTGGAGCGGGAATCGAATCCGCGTCTCCCGGATAGCCCCCGAGTATGCTACCCACTTGACACCACCCAGAACGGCCAAGTTTCAAGTTTCCGATTAATTTGAATATAACCGTCACAGGATTCGCTAGTAGAAGTAACCTTCATTCATATACAGGGTGATTGTAAACTCCTTCAACAAAACAAGAGGAGTGATAGTACACATCAAGATGAACAATATTTGCAATAGAACCTAGGACCGCATTCCACTCCTAATGCCAGAAAAGAGCACGTTCGAAAAACGTCCAGCAGGCACACGGAGTTCCAACCAGTGCATGAGAAGCACAAGATGCAAATCAGGTGCGCTGAACACGTGCGTAGATAATGAGGAGCAAACATACCATTACCGTGCGAACATCACATGAGAATTGACGTATACGTCTGACCGGCGCAGCGTACCGTGTGTTCCTGGAGCAAGTGCTTCCACGTCTGTTGCAGGATGTTCCGCTCACCACATGGAGGGACATGTGGTTTATGCATGATGGGGCCCCAGCACACTTTGCCACCGAGGTCCGATACTTTCTAAATGCGACATATCCCTTGCGGTGGATTGGACTCGGTGGGCCTGTGGCTTGGCCACCATGCTCCACGGACCTTAATCTACTGGACTTCTTCTTCTGCGGGCATATGAAAGCATTGGTGTACGAGACAGTTGTGGACTCCCTGGAAGATCTCGTGGCGCGAATCGCTGTTGCTGTGGACAGATCAACCCCACACCGGGAGTCTACGAGAGAGTGTGACAGTCCTTCATTCGCCGGTGCGGGCTGTGCAACGACGCCCTTGGACGCCAGTTTGAGTAGCTCCTTTGAGTGTTTCTCAGATGCGATTGGAATTGTGCAAGTCATAAATTAGGTATGTCTCTTTGTTTTTACTGTTGAAGGCTCAACGTCGATATGTAACTTTACTATTTTCTGGCAGTAGGAGTGGAATGCGGCCCTAGGTTCCATTGCAAATATTGTTCGTCTTGATGTATACTATCACCCCTCTTGTTTTGTTGAAGGAGTTTACAATCACCCTGTATAGCGAATTTGGAGGTTAGAATTCATTCCCGTGATTGCCCGGAGGCACAGAATATCAATGAATGAAATACAGGATTACACCATTGTACAATACAAATTTGGAGGATGCGAATCAGTTTATTGGTGTAATTCGCTATATATGAATGTCGGTTGCTTCGACTAGCGAATTCTGTGACGGTTATATTCAAATTAATCGGAAACTTGAAACTTGGTTGTTCTGGGTGGTGTAGTGGCTAGCATACTCCGGCGCTATCCGGGAGATGCTGGTTCGATTCCCGCTCCAGGACGACGAAATTTTCAAGTTTTCGGATATTATCTGACTTAACATTCATATCATTTTTACACCAATAAACCTATTCACATCTTCCAGATTTGTACTGTAAAATGGTGTAATCCCGTATTTCATTCGCTGGGTCAAGAATGTTTGTCTAATAATAAGCTGCAATAATTTTTGCGTTATTCGCAACCTTTCACAGCTTTAACTTGCCATTATAGCAATGACCTGCCACAACCATAAATCCACGTGAAACACTTTCTTTGCATTCACGTATCGATTCTGGGTATGCCTTGGAAACCTTTTCTTCAAAGCCCGGATTCTGTTTGTGTCATTACGGTATGTTATTCATGCTTTATCCAAAGTGACCACAAACTTCCACCTGTCTCTTGGTGTCTTTCAAGCTGGATCGACGTCTCCGGTTTCCAGCAGCTCGTCATCCGCTCCGAAATGTGGCGCGGAGGGAGCTTGAGGACGTTAGGCTTGAACCGCTTTTGTAAGTGTAACTCAGATTTGATAATACGGTTTACATTTGCCTGTGAGACACCTACATGCTGTCATTGCTGGGCAATGCTACTTTGCGTTGTTGGATTCTCTTTCTTTACAAGAGACCTGATTTTTCGCACCACCTCAGCGGTCGGTCCTCTTTGGATTAGGGTTTTTTTTTTGTTTTTTTTTTGTTTTTCGTAGCGCTTGTGCGCCGCTCGAACAAGTTGCAAAGTTCTCTTTTGGACGCTTAATTACTTGACATATATGCCATTTTTAGAAATCACACAACCATTTTATTTTCACCTTTTTTTATATTGAATAACTTTCTTCGGAACGGAAAGGGCAACCATATACCCTCCCAGAACGGAATCACTCGTGGAGGCATCTTAACACTGCCGCCCCGGTGGAGCAGTGGTCTCAGCGATGGCCTCTCATCATTCGTCCGAAAGGGGTCCGGGTTCGAATCCCGGTGAGGCATGGATGTTGTGTTTGTCTTACGGCACTGGCTCTCTCCCTTCCCTGGAACCAGTGACCCTAAATTAGGGACGGGCGACTGCTTATAGCCCATTGAGTTGCTCACGGTGGTCGTTAAACCTCCAATCAAAAAAAAAATCTTAACACTACGAAAGCAAAATTACAAATGTTCTTAAAGCGGAAGGATGCTACTGCGCGATAAACATGGTTACGTAATCGTGACGCCCACGATTTACATATGACGCGCTTTTTGCTCTGTCACTATAAACGTGAATCAACCTCTGTATTTGCCACAGTTTGCTGAAATTTTCTTAAGTATTGACATGATTTTCTGCTATTTGCCAGAGAATTGGTGCTGGAAATCAACATAGGTGACGAAGCGTAACTAATATTAATCATCGGTTACTGTGCCATCGCAGATGAATTTAATAAAAGCATGAGGGCTACTGCAAATGAATTGAATAACAGCACCCAGATTACTGCCTAATTTACCAGTCAACATCTCGCAACTCCTTTACACATTTAAAGAGACAGGAAGTGCTCACGATCGTTCCCGAAGTGATAAGACCCGGAACAATGATTGATGAAAAGGCAGTACAACTGGTAATGGATCATTTTGATGGAGTATACAAGGCATCAATTGGAATATAATGTAGGGCATGACCGGCATCCATGAGACTAAGTATAGAATTCAGTAGATGCATTTATGAAGCCCAGCAGCTGCTCTGACGCACAAACTTGAATACCGTACGTTTCTCGAAAAAGCTTTAAATGACAGTCGAAAATCTGGAATTTAAAATAAATACGCTATTGGGCACCTGATACAGAAAAACTTCGGTTCACATAACTACTGTAACGAATAATTAATTTTCCCCATAGCGTAATTCAGGAGTCGAATCAACATCATCAATATTGAGATTATATTTCAATAATCCAAATAACAAATCAGAAGGGGAGGACTCATGGCTACATGGCGCCTGAGGCAATATCGTTAGTTACAAAAAAAAAAAAAAAAAAAACAGGCAATGAGGTATAGGTGTCAAGAAGCAAACACAGAATGCGCCGAAAGGAGAAAAAACCTCTGAATCAGAAATGGAAACGGGTCACCGGGTCGACAATTCCTTGCGGGTCAAACCCGATTTCGACCGGGGTTTATTTCCGTTTTATTTTTGAAAAGAAAAAAAAATATTTCAAAGAACTCTTCAGATGTCTTTGAAATTACTTCACAGCTGCGCAGAATATGATCCAGGAACTTGCTGACAAGAGTAAAGAAGTGGGATTAAAAATGAACTTTCAGAAGACAAAACTGATGTAAAATGCTTTTACCAGAAATGTAAATTTTGTGATTGATGAGGAAAAGCATAGATGGAGACACTACTGACTGTGCCGCCACAGGTCACAGCTAATCGTTGGCGTGACGTCACTCACATACAGGCAAAAGAACTAAATTATACAGTCGATAAAACAGTAATCTTGTGTACAATTGATAAAGATTATTCAATTCCTCATTTTATCTGTCTGTACGCTGGAAGCTTTTGTTCCATTGGTTTCAAAGCAGCTTCTTCTCTGCGGCTGCGTCTTGCCTGGATGTGACGTCACTTGCAGCACGGACGGTGACTTATGGCGGCTAGTGCTGCGTGGATAGGAGTGATGTCTCCACCTAATACAAACTCCATGGGGAAAAGCTAAAAGCTCGTCGAGGTAACCGATTCCTACATTTACCTTGGTCAACAGATATCAAACACAGGTCTCATTGATGAGGAAATTAATCGGCGTATAAAACTTGGATGGAGAGCTTTTGAAAAAAAACGGTACAATTTTCAAAAGCAATATGCCATTATATCTTAAAGGAAAAGTGTTTAATCAGTGCAACCTTCCAGTGCTTGCGTACGGAGCAGACATGGGCCTTAACTAAAAAAGACGTACAAAGGCTGCAGACAACTGAAAGAAGCACGGATAAATGCATGCTCGGTATAACCAGGAGAGATAAGAAAGAGGAACTCGTGGATAAGCAAAATGAAAAGAGTGGAAGACATCATGATCAGAGTAAAATCCCTGAAATGGCAATGGGCTGGACATATTGCCAGGAGAACGGACCACCGATAAACAACCAAAATTTTAGATTGGATTCCAAGGGACAGGAAAAGACTCAGAAGAACACCACGTAGAAGATGGATGGATGGAGGAGACTGACCCAAGACAGTCCGTTGTACAAGAAACTTGGGGAGACCTTCATCCAGCATTGGATTGATAATGAATGATGATGATGATTATGATAATGATATATTCGAATTTATAGTACAAAGCAGATTTGTTCTGGTCAGGTCCGAATCCGGTCCAATTATGTGACGGCCGGGTCCGGGTCTAAAGTTTTTGACCCGTTTCCAACTGTGATCTGAATAGCACTACAGTTCACCACACGGGGCACCTACGTCACAACACAGGGGCGACTACAGCCCCCCCCCTTTCGCTGAAACTCTTAGTCTAACCCCACTAAATAATTACATAATTCAGTTAAAAAAAAAAAAACTTACAAAATACATCCATGCGCGCGCACACACACACACACACACACACACACACACACACACACACACACACACACACACACACACATATTTTATTTTATTTATTTAACTACAATTTCATGCCACACCACAGCAAAACAGAATTTAGTTCATACACACCCGGGACTACATCTACAATCATAATAAAGAACAAAAGTCTAAGAATTGATTACCAAGCAAACGGACATAACAAGAAACAATGCTGATAAACAGCCTTAGTGGAGCGATCTCGCTTCTTCTTTTTTGGGGGGGAGGGGGGTTAACGCCTATCACGAGCAACTCCTAGTGTTATAAAGCAGTCGCCCCTCCTTAGTTTAGAGTCATCGGTTCCACGAAAGAGACGGAGCCAGCGCCATGACATGCCTCAGTAGGTACTCGAACTTGGAACCATCTTGAACGACTGATCCAAAGCTAACGCCTTAAAACATTCGGCCAACGGGGCAGCCGCTTTCGCTTCGGTTGCACATGACACTTGTAGCCACGCTGCACTTAGGATGGGAATGCCCTTTCGTTCGGAAATACCGCTTTTCATGGTTGGAAACTTTTTTTTTAATTCGGCATGTATCCATTTACCTATATCTTAAAATATGCAAAACAAAAATACTAGGCCTTGCTGTCACAACTGAGTTTATTAATCTTGAAATCGCAAGCACACACACACAAATCTATTTACAAATCAAGTTTGACTTCCGGAGAACAAATGTGCTGACCTCTATCTGTAAGGGTAATTTCGATGTTGGAAATTTTCAAAAAGTTAATTATTATAAAATTTTTGAAAGTCTAATTTTAAAATAAATAAATGAAAAAATAAATAAAGACCCCGAGGTTCAAATACGCAGGTGATTCTGCAAGTATATGCCGCAAACACACCACACAGTCAGGCGAATTTATTATTACAGATTATCAAATTCGTGTAGAATCGCTTCCTTTTTATGGCTGTTCTTAGTTTCCTTTTTATGACTGTTCTTACAGTATTATTCTTTATTTATTGCCTTCTCAAAGAATAAAATCAGTTGCAGACAGTCCATCTTGTTCCCAAAAGACAGTGGCCATTTTTTCTTATACGAGTATATTTTTGTTTGTTTTTTCTGTTTTGGGGCCATTTACAGAGCAATTATCTGCGTCAGACGTAGTTTATAATCATTTGCGCACGACTCTTAACGCATCATGAGATATCAGCTGTTATTCTTCCTATTCGATAGATTTTCTTCGAATTGGCATCAGTGGTGAAATTAAACTTTACATTTGTATTTCTTGCTTTTCACACTCATGGACCACATCACCATGACCACCATGTCTCCACAAGAGGATGCATTCCATCAGCAGTGATGCCAAAAACCGACGAGGAATATAAATAAGCTACAAGGGCATGTCATGTCAGTCAGGCAGTACGAAAGCTGTGTAATGGGGAAAGGGAAATACTTATCGGAATTTGAATGGGGAATGATTATCGGCCGAAGGATGGCGGAAGCCAGACAGCATCCGAACAACCGCAGGCATTGTTGTCTGTTCCGGCGTCGCTGTACTGAAAGTGTAGCAGTAATAGTTCTACGAGGGACAAACATCTACCCAACGCGCTGGAAAGGGAACACCAGCACTGGTTGAGAGTCTAAGTGAAAACCGCTTGGCACGTGCTGTACGACACAACAGACGGCTCACGATCCCTCAATAAACAGCAGACTACAGAGAAACGTTTCGGAGCACACAGTCCAGCAGGTGCTCTTGCAAATGTGTCTAAGAAGCCGGCAATCCGTTAAGGTGCTTATGTTGACTGACTGCCTCAGCTCCACGTGTAGTAGGCACGGGGATATCGTGACTAGGCATTAGACGCCTGGAAAAGAGTCGCATGGTCCGACGAGTCCAGGTCCCGGCTCCAACATGCTGATGAACCCTGAAACCAGAAAGCTGGGTTTGCAAACAGGTCAGCAGCGACGATATCATGGTATGAGGATTGTTCTCAGGGAAATCACTGGGTCCCCTCATAGTCAGATCATACCTGGACATTGTTTCGGACCAAGTGCTGCTCTACATATTGACCGCATATCCAGATGCCCCGGAACAGCGCCCAGTGTCACAAGGTCGGCACCGTGTATAGGAGGGGTTAGAGGATCATGTCTAAGTGTTTTGTGTGCTCCTTTGGCGGCCAAATCCCCCCCGATTTGAACCCTATCACACGCTTGTGGCATGCAGTGGTACGCTGCATTCGCCGGTCCACGTTATCGCCTCGCTCCGTTGCCAAACTGCCGTACGACATTCGATCTCAAGCTGGTACCGAATACAAACTTCGCTATGATGCATACTTCACAGTCGACAAAGATGGATACATTGTAAAAAAAGTGGTATGAATTCACGGAAAATTTCTGAAAGTAACGTGCAGCAAAGTTTTGACGGAATTTCCGTTTTAAAAAGTTCCTATTTTATTTTTAACTTCCGTATTTTCACAAATTTTCCGTAGTCAGTAATTCCGTTTATTTCGGAAAAGTCCGTTTCAAGTTTTTCCGTATTCATACAAAAATTTCGCAAAATCGAAGACGCTGAATTTTTCAGCCCTTAAAGCAGATAATCCTTCTGCGCCAATGGTGGGGTTCGCGCTGAGGTCATTTGGGTTTGAAACCGTGCGTCTTAACCACTGAGCCAGAATGTCTTCGGAATGGCACTCACGCTCAAGTTAAAACTAACTCCGCGATGATTTTTTTTTTCATAATGCGAGTGATTCAGTCATTTTATTTTCTGTTGGAGCTTATGTTTTTAATATGTTTGTAATAATTTTATTTTTTCTGTAGGAGGACTTATCACAGAATAATTTATTTTCCGTGATTTTTTCAAGCAACAGAATGATTTGGAACTTGAGATTAAATTGCCAATGACTTTCAATTATCTTTAAGAAAAAGTAAAATGTACTGTTTTATAGTGTTATTTCACAAAACTCTTATATACACAATTTACTCGTGATAACTGTAATAGCTTTTGTCTTGAGGACAATACAGACTGAAATATAGACATCGTACAAATCACGTGCACAATAATTTAAGTACTCGGTTTCTTACGGTAACACATTACACTACATTAACAAAAAAAGTCACCGGACACCTAGAAGAGAAACACAACATAACATTTATTGGCATACATCAGTACGGTGACGGTCCACCTTTGGCCTTAATGCTTTCGATAGGGTTTTGGAACACAGCGATAGGTATGCGCTTCCATTCAGTACATAATGCTGCAGCTAACTATAGTAGGCCTTGGTTCCAAACTTCTTATGTGGCGCTCTAATTCATTCGATAAGTGCTCTATGGGATTAAGATCAGGGCTCTGTGCTAACCAGTCCACACAAGATACGGAATTATCTTCAAACTACGTCGTAACAGTCCTTGCTTTATGGCTCGGTGCATTATCCTGCTGGTACCAACAAGGCTCGGTTCCATAGTATTGCCACAGAGTTGGTAGGGCATAACTGTGAACAATATCGAGGTAGACGTGCTGGTTAACAGGTAAGTCCACGATAACCAAATGGCCGGGACCATACCACGAAAAACACCCCCACACGAGTACACTGCCAGCTCCAAACTTGACCGTAGGAACAGTACACTGTGGCAAATAGCGTTCCCCGGCAGCCGCCATACCCACACACGGCCATCAAACTGATGGATCGTGTATCTGAATTCGGCAGTCCATTGGATCCGTTTCTATTGATCTACGGTCCACGATAAATGTTCTTTACACCATGCTAAACGACGAGTAGCATTCCGAGTGGAGATGAGCAGCCGCACGACCACGGTAACCCATGAGCAGCCGCACGACCACGGTAACCCATGGAAGCCGCACCACCACGGTAATTATGAGCAGCCGCACGACCACAGTAACCCATGGAATGAAGTTCTCTGCGAATGGTACGTGTACATACCGAGGTTCCAGCATTTTTACTTACCTGTACACTGAGGTCTTGTGCAGTGCTCAGTCGATTAGCTGTAACGACTCTCCTGAGGCTTCGACGTCGTCTATCCCTGATTTTCTTTGGTCTGCCGGTACGTTTTGCTGCTACAGGCACGCCATGTGTCTTCCACTTATTCAGTACATCCAAAAGAGTTGACTTGGGTATGTTATGTTTAAACGCTTCTCAGTTTCTCTTATGGACAACCGACTAATATAACACTGAACAATCTTTCCTTTCTCAAAGTCAGTTCTCTCCCGCCGCTACGTTTTCACTCAACCTCACAGGGCGATATGACTGCGGTCAGCTGCAGGCTTGTTTTTATACCGTTTGCAGCTGTACCGCGCAACAACGCAGCGGATCCGTTCATTTCCTTTTGAAGGGGTGTCCGGTGACTTTTGTCAATATAGTGCATATAATATAGCTGATACACAAAATGGGGGAGAAGAGAAGAAATATACTGGGCCATAATAACCAAAATTCATGCGATATGCTGTCAACAATATCCGATCTAACTACAGAACTTCAAAATCAGATTTTTCGACAGACGATTGAAATTTAGCAGTTAATCCAACCTCAAGTGTCTTCGCGAGTTTCCCCTATTACCGGGAATTTTTCGTCATATGGATACGGAAACAGTGAGAATGGAAATCTTCCGTTAATACACGAAGGAAATTGCGGAAAGGTTACTGAAAATTCAGAATTATTCTGGCGTACGAAAAATTCGTGAAATTCTGGTTTCTTTTCCGTGATTTCACGGAAAAGGTTGTATCAGAAATATGCTTCGTTAATTCACGAAAGGAATCACGCAAAGCGACTCGTGATTTTCGGAATTTTTTTACGATGTATCATCAAAATGCATTTTTGTAATGGCTTTTATCTCACTTAGCATCAGATTTTCGTAATTGACACAGATTGCAATGAGATATTATTACGTTTAGGTAAAACGCGATGAAATAATGTTTGTCGATAGTTTAGTAAAATATATTTTTGAGTAACAATGAAATTAACTATTGTTGCGTCACTTCATGGGAAAGCATGCAGCATGATCAGATTTTAACAATGACACACCGTTACCCATTTCCGTTACATCGACATTTCTTACTTGGGATTTATCGGGGAAAGATGCATGCTCGCATGCATGCACGAGTATATCTTTTTTTTTTTTTTTTTTTTTTTTTGATTTGAGGTTGGTTTAAAAAAAATTATTTATTGGACTTGTTTGAGAGATACAGTTACATATATATGGGACTTGGTTGACAGATATACGTATACAGTACAGACAATTTGTGTTTCAACGACAGCAATGTACATGGGTGAAAAAGGAACTCAGCGAATAAACCTCTGAAAGACAAACACAAACAACCATGCCTTAACTGGGATTCGAACCCAGACCCCACTGTTGGGTAAAGGATCAGAAGCCATCACTTAGACCACTGCGGCCACGAGTATATCTAGAAATTTTAAATTGGAACTGTAAAAGTTTTGAAGGCAGAAAAGTTTTATAATGATGCTTTAATCAATAGATTAAAAATTCGGAAAACTTCAAAACATGGAAAAATTGTTGAATTTTTTGCAGATAAGAATGGTTAAAGCCCAGAATGTTTTTTACTGAAAGTGTTTCGAGCGCGTGCGCGCTACACGCCTTCAAACGGAGGAGTATTGAATTTTTTTTTTTTTAATGTGAGGGGTGTTTGAGAAAATCTGGAGGCGGGAGTTGAAGGTGTGTTCGGTTCGTGTGTATAATGAATCCCTGAACATACATACACACACCTTAACATATTTCCACTTACAAGCCAACAAGTATTACCGTTTTGATCCTACCTCGCTCATTCGGAACGGTTTTAAATCCACACTATTTCGGCAATCTGATGCTTGCCATTATTTTAGCATCTTAAATATCCCGCCTTAATTCTCAGAATGCAATCTGATTTTCTTCTGTTCTTGACATAAATGCAAGACGGAAAAGCCACTACGGTGCAAACGTTTAAATCAAAAATCGGTCAGTTCCTGAATAATCGAACAGAAGAAAAAAGTAAAGAAAACGAAACAACTACACAGATGGACGTTGAAAACTGTCCATATCTTGATCAGATTGATTAATGAGTCAGAGGTCAAAACTCAGTCACCTTCAATGGGTTCGAACTCAAGGGCGACTAATATGCCGGTGAAATCCAGGAATCAAGGATAATATTTCTCCGTACAGGCAGGGGTGTGGCCCTCTGTTCTACTAAAACTTTATCAGCCTTTTCCAAAGAGACAATGGTAGTTTCCTCTTTGCCATTTTCTGATTCAGGAAATGTGCGGCAGGAAAAGAAACAAAAAATGATAACTCGGTCACGGAGAGGAAACTTTTATTATAAGTGGATAGCAAAATCTCTACAAAAAAAATTTTTTCAAGTACTTCTCAGCTTAGGATCAGACGAGGCATTGTTCCGAAGAAAACAATGTAAAAACCACTTGCAAAGGGAAAACGGTACGGACAAAAAGGAGAGAAAACTAAAACTTAGAGGGGGAACAACATTTAAACGTTTCTACACATCTTTCTTTCTTTCTTTTCTTTTTTAAGAGTGACGTTCAAAACTTCGTGTTTCAACCTACTTTTGGTGAACATAAATATGCATTTTTTTTCCCGTAATTAATGAACACTGTTGTGTGTCAGTGTATCGATTTCCAGTGTTGTAGATCCATTCGTCCAGGACTCGTACATATTTCCAGAAAATAAATTCAGGGACTTCTGCATGGGTTTTCCAGGAGTTCATCAAAAAATAGTCCAGGAGCTTAAATTTTTTCTAGAATTGTTTTATATTTTGCAAATTGAGGTTAAATTTACTATGCATTTAGAATTATTATGAAATCTCATGGGTTCCACTGTTATAGAGCGTTCTTCAGTGTGTATTACATCTTCAATGACGTGGCGAAATTTCGCCGTATAAAAATTGCTCTGTATAAAACTTGCATCAAGCAATCTGGAAGTTAGGACCATAGTAATAATATGAGGGTTGTACCGAAAATAATGCAAAAGTGGGCATAACTTTTTTATTAACTGACAGAGGTCGTTCAAACTGTACATGTTGGTAGAGTAACTCTTCCTCTATAGTAACCCTTCTTCTTCATTGCAGGTAAATAATGGATTCCAAGCAGAAGCAACGTACAGTCACTGATTTCTTGACGAAGGAAGGGTGCAGGCTGTACCACATCCACAGAAGACTACAGAATGTTTACGGAGATGACACCATTGACAAGAGCAATGTGCACAGATGGATGAAGAACTTTAAAGAAGAGGAAACCAGCATTGAAGACAAACCACGCAATCGGAGACCATCATCTGCGACCACTGACACGAATCATCAGCGAGTGGATGAATTGATTTCCGCGGAGAGACGAGTCACAGTCCCTGAGCTTGTTGCAAAACTGGACTGCGGTCACAAGGCCATACAGAAGATGGTGGAAGACTTAGGGTATCGGAAAGTGTGTTCAAAGTGGGTACCTCGGCAGTTGACACCCGATTTGAAGGAGAAAAAAGTGGAAGTCTACTCTGCTCTGTTCTGCCGGAAGCGTCTGGAGCCAATGAAAACATGCTATTTTTTTTATTTTTATTATTATTATTTTTTTTTTTGAGATCTGATGACAGCCGATGAAACGTGAGCGGATCTTTACGATCCCGCAACGAAGAATCAATCCATGGAATGGCGTCACACCTCTTCACCAAGGCCTAAGAAGTTCAAGAGGCAGCGATCAGTACAGAAAGTCATGGTGACCGTGGGGTTTTTGGGGGGTTTTTGGGGGGGGATGACAGGGGTGTCATTTTTCTTGATTTCCTGGAACGTGGCCGTGCAGTGACCAGCAAGCGGCACACTGACACACACAAGTGTCATGGCGAAAATTTTAACCTCTGGTGAATTTCGGAAAGACCTGGTCAATCTTTCTGTTGGTTTATCGGAGATTAATTAATGCAAAAATTTTCTCCCATGACATACGTTAGAAGAAAATTCCTGGTTGAAAGGCAGGGGAATTCATGCGCAAAATTCGCCTGTCTTAATCACAACCAGAAAAACAAAATTTCATGTTGGAAAAAAAAAAAAAAAAAAGAATAATATTTGATTTAACTGACTTTGGGCTTTTGAAAATAATTAATTTATCTGTTCTTTTATCGCGATAGGAAAAGGCGAGTAGGTGTGCACCTCAGAGAATCAAAATTAATTTTAGTTTAACAAACATCACGGAACGAGAGAAAAAGAAAATTAAAATGAGTGATTTTCTGCAAAGCAAGAATTCGCCAATTTTTTGCGTTCCTGTTTCCAAACGTCGTGGAAAAGTCACCCAAAAGTGTAACATCTTTTCATCTTTTGGGTAAGGAAATTCAGCAACAGAATCTATTTTTAGACCTCAGGGTCAAAAGCGGGGTCCCTACGTGTGAAGGTCAGTGTGTCACCCCTGGCTTGCGAGGGAGTGAAATTCCGTTGGGGAGTCGTTAGTTGCTAGGCTGAAGTTTCGACCAATGGGAGGGGTCAGCGGTTTCAAGCACCCCAGAGTTTTATCCGTTGAGAAAACACTTTTGTTCTGGTCGCTGCGTTAGCTGGTAGACAGCGGAAAGCAAAATTTTCTCTCCTCGCCTTTTTGGCGGAGGAGGGGGCAGCAAGAAGGAAAATTTCGTATTGAAATCTAAACGGACAACAGCTAAAAATGATGATTTTCAAGGATCTCATTACTGGAGAGGAAATGCTCGCAGATTCAACCCTCTCCTCCTCTCCTAAGGGACGACGGCAGTATTGAGCTGCAATAAAAAGAAAAGTAGTAACTACCGTGAATTGGTCTCCGCAGGAGAATTTTCTGCCAGCGCAACCCGAATGCTGTTACCGCTCGGTTCAATATGGAAGGGACTCTTCAAGCCAGTTCAACCAGACACTGGAAGTTCCGGAAAAAGGGGCATGCACGGCTTTGTGGAAGATACCGCCTTTAACTGCTGAATCGTCGAGTTGGGCCCTACTGATTACGACAAAGGTCCACCAGCATGTTTCAAAAAAATGCCCGGTTCCTGTTTCGTTGGCCAGGCTCGCTGTGGCAGAAAAAAGGGAAGAAAAAAAAAGCACCTTGGAAGTGAAGTGAAAATCAACCGGGACAGTGGTGTTCTCTCAGGGAGAGTTTTTTTTTATTTATTTATTTTATCTATTATTAGGCTGTGAAACCTTTTTTTTTTATTATTATCGACGGTTAGTGTGCTTGTCAGGAAGTGTTGCTGCCCCAGTCCTAAAGGTAAATTTCTCTCGGCATTTTCTTTTTTGTATTATGTTGTGGTTTCTTTAAAATTATAAAACGAGTTGATTTTAAAATTGGGGGCTGTCGGAAAAATATACTGCAAAGAAAAAAGGAGGGGAGTTGAAAATGTTTTCATTTATGTTTTTTGTGTTGTCGTGTCTGGTATTGTAGCAACTTCCCAGGCCAGTAAATTTTGATGTATCAGAAAAATTTAGTTTAATGTTTGGGCACAGTAAATTTTGGTGCATCGATAATAGTTTAGTTGGGCATGTGATAATTGAAAAGCAGTGTTATTGTGATGTCGTGGGTGATAAAATAATAGTAAACATTTCTCTCTAGTCTTTTACAGCGTTGAGTTATTTTTTTTTTGAGTGAAGATAAATTATGGGATGATTTATATTGGAATTTTGGGAACATATTATAGTGTGATGAAATTGGAAACCTAAAGTGCTGTTTACATTCTTGGAGTGTTGAGTGTCGAAATTAAGATGGTAGGTGTGTTATTTGAGGACCAGTATTTTACATGCTCCAGATGAGTGTTAATCTCCCATTGGAAAGGGGTGATCTTAGGGCAAACCGGGAACTTGTCCTAGGGCAGAGGGCTCTGAGTAGGGAATTTTCACCAGGATGCGATATGTGCAGAATAGAAGTTAAAGTATTTTTTGTTCTCAAGTTTAGTATTTCACAAAAGAATGAACATCATGGGTTGAGAAGACACACTTTTGCTCACCAGTTCCAGTATTAATTGTTCTTTTCTTTAGCCTAAATTTTCTTGTTTTTACTATAAGGTTAAAAGTCTAAATGTAATTTTAATTTTCAATAAGGTGAAAATATTTAGTGGGTTATGTAAATGGTCAGTGTTATTGTCTGAAGTGGACCTGCGCATTGCCATGGTGCAGAAGAATTTCCTTGCTAGTGATTTTTCCTGGGATGTATGTGGATATAGAGATAAGTGAATTTTCCTGGGATATATGTGGATATAGAGAATAGTGATTTTTCCTGGGATGTATGTGGATATAGAGATAAGTGATTTTTCCTGGGATATATGTGGAGAGAGATAAGTGGTTTTTCCTGGGATATAGGTGGATAGAGATCAGTGAATTTTCCTGGGATATATGTGGATATTGTGATTTAGGATTTCTTGGGATATATAGAGAGATAAGTGAATTTTTCCTGGGATATAGTTGTGTTGGTTCTGGGCCGGATGTGCCTGGAGTATTTAGGGTTGAAGTACGACAGGCTCTTGCAGGCGTGGTTGATCAAGGTGGGATCATGCATTGGTTCGAAAAGGGAGATCCTTGAGGACGTGGTTTTGGGGGAAAACTTGTCTTCAACCCCCCCCCAGTAGTTTCGCTGCTCACGGAGATATGTACTGCCAGCGAGGGTCGGTCGGGTGTTGCTTCAATAATTGGCGAGATCATGTTAGAGGAAATTCTGTGCCTGATGATGATGTGTCGCACTTGAGGATTTTTTCCTTTCCTTTTGCATAGGCTGAAATTGGATTCACGACCCAATTTCACGCCTTCAAGCCTGACTGGTATTTTCTTCCTGTGTTGGTTCTCAAAAAACCCAGGGTAGTGTCTGAACTGAGAGTATTTGCCTCACCGCTACCTCAGTAATTCACTGCAGGTGTTAAATTTAATTTTTATTTTGTGATTTAGGGTATCTAAATTAATTTGTTTGTGATATGCTGTAGTGCTAGGGATGTAAATTCTAAATTCTGGTTGTTAGTGTTAGTGAACTTGATATTTGGTTTGGAAATTAAGTTAATTGGTATTTGTGAGCTTTTGTTTACAGTATAGAGTTATTAAGTATCTTGAGCTATTATGTGAAGTGCAGAGTGAGGTGATTTTTATGAGCAAGCTAGTGCAAGAAGATTGTTTGAATTTCTGAATTATGTTGATGTTATGAGTAGTGATAATTCTTAAGTTAGTGAGGTTTCTTTATAAGTGAAGTGGGTTCATTCAGGGTAGTTCTATAGGTTATGTAATGTTAGTTTATGCTTGTGCTCAGTGTAAATTCTGTTGTGAGGATAATTTACTTGGTTTGTTTACTTTCAGATAGTAGATTTGTTAAAGTATAATTTGTGGCTCTTAAAATAACTGTAAATTTAAATTGAAGTCTTCGAAGCTGGTCTGGGAGATTGCAGAGTTTGCTAAGATTGTTTAGGTGCTGTAAATTTAAATCAATAAGTGTAAAATGGTAAATTTGTCATTGAGCTAACTAGGTGAGAGAGAAGAGAGTACGTTTCAAAAGAACTGAACTTGTCCACCTTGTGGAATTAAAAATAATCCAGTATTTTTTTTTTTGTGTGTAAGCTATGTGAATCATGGTATAATTTTGGATGCATGCCTAGCGTTCAAACCAACTGTGTTGAAATATGTAAAGTTGTGCTGTTCATAAGGCCAGTGGCCAAAGAGAAATAGAAAAGAAATTGAGATTCTGGTTTTTATACTGCTGTGTTTTAGCAAACAACAAAAAGGAAATGCCATCTGATTGTCCACTACATGACCTTATTAAGTTTTTAAAGAAAAATAATAAATACAGGCAGTAGCCTTTCAAAAAAAGTCCAAAATTAGTGCAGTGTGAAAATTTTTGTGTGATGTTGTCTTCCATGACTTGGTCCCATGTACCCCACCTTAGCTTGACTAAGGCTATCGATCCGAATCCTGGTTTTATAAGGTATTTCCATAACTGCAATTTTTGTCCTATCCTTTTAAATTGACTTTCACCGCCTCCACAAGTTGTTATTGAACGAGTACATTTTATCCTAGGACTTATAGTGACACCTTTTCATACACATGCAACAATATTCACTTATTTTTGCACTTTCAGGTGACTCAACTCTGCGTAAACACAAACAACGCAAACTTTCCAATAACTTCTTGTGGAATGTAAATTTTTAGATGCATTTTTGTTTAGGATGTTCATGGCCTTCTAATACTTAGAAAATATTTTTGTTTCGAAATGCATCCACCCATCTCCCAAATTTAATTTTTCTATAATTTCCATAGAAATTGCAATACCAGCATAAATATAGTAACGCTTTTAATAAAATAGCATCAATTCAATATAAACAAATTAAATTATTTTTTCTCACCATAACCCAAGAAGCTTAGAGAAGCCATAAGGAGGAAGAGACCGAACAACAATCTGAAAAGGATCCACATTCACCAGGTCAATGCGAGACCTCACACATATTTGGCAACAAATCAGGCGATTAGCAAATTAGACTGATCGATTGTCCCCCATCCACCGTACAGCCCAGATCTGCCGCCATTCGACTTTCACCTGTTCTTTTAAAAGAAGGGCAATCTCCGGGGACAACGATTTGATGACACAGACGAGGTGAAAGTGACTGTGAAGAATTTGCTACAACAGTCCACACCTGAATTTTTTCAAAGAGGACTCGAGAGTTGGATTCAACGATGGTACAAATGCATTTCTTGTGATGGAGACTATGTTGAGTAGTACCTTTGTATAGAGAAAGAGTTACTCTACCAACATGTGCAATTTGAACGACCTCTGTCAGGTAATAAAAAAGTTCTGCCTACTTTTGCATTACTTTCGGTACAACCCTCGTAATACAAAATACTTTTGCTATGGTACTGAAGATTCCCTATTCCACAGCCATCTATTCCTACGCACATTGGCAACATGGAGGCGAGATACCAATCTCCTTTAGTGTGATAGATAGAACGAACGGCCATCTTGGTTTCAAAATCGCTTTCATAATAAAAGAAGGGAAGGTACAGGTGAATGACTAACAGAACACAGTGATAAGCACAATGATAGTGTCATTTACAACGCGGCAGTCAGGACAAAATCAAGAACATACAGCAGAACAAGTCACACGCGAGGGAGCGCAAGAGCAAGTAGATGCGTACAACGGCAAACTCAGGAGGGAACACAAAAGGAGAAGCACGCACAAATGAGGTGGAGTGCAAGAAGTTCATATCGGCACCACCGGGCCGAGAAAGTCACAGGCAGAGCTCAGCACACAATGGAGCATAGAGGATACGACAACACAGCGTTCACTGAAGTTCATCAGCAGAGGAGGAGAGTTGCGAGTCCGAAGGAATGGGAATGTCATCATCAGAGTTAACCGCGTCAACATACGTGATAGCAGTGTTATTAAGAATGACAAGCTGGCGATTAAAGTAACACAGCCAGGGGCGGACAGCTGGAAAATTCCACCGCAGCGAACAAACGAACGGCCATCTTGGACTCGCCGAAAAGTTTTCACAAGCTGCTATGACTCCAACTACACAAAACTGCTGTACCACAAACCAAGGGCTCTGAAAATATAGAACACAAACAACTTGCATTGCGGTGTCACATAAGATTGAAAGGGATAACATCATGTTTGCACACTTCATGATGTGACGTACTACAGAGATGAAGCACGTGTCAAGACGACAAATCTGCAGCGATACATTCCGTCGGTGTAGCTTAGTCGGTTAGAACAACTCACTCTTCAGTGAGGAGACCAGGGTTCGCTTTCTTCCTTTCACTAGACTATCAAGTGGTCTGTAACGTACTACAGAGGTGAAGCACGTGTCAAGACGACAAATCTGCAGCGATACATTCCGTCGGTGTAGTTTTGTCGGTTAGAGCTACCCACTCTTCAGCGAGACGAGCGTTCGCTTTCTTCCTTTTACTAGACTATCAAGTGGTATGTGACGTACTACAGAGGTGAAGCACGTGTCAAGACGACAAATCTGCAGCGATACATTCCGTCGGTGTAGTTTTATCGGTTAGAGCTACTCACTCTTCAGCGAGACGAGGGTTCGCTTTCTTTATTTCACTAGACTATCAAGTGGTCTGTGACGTACTACAGAGGTGAAGCACGTGCCAAGACGACAAATCTGCAGCGATACATTCCGTCGGTGTAGCTTAGTCGGTTAGAACAACTCACTCTTCAGTGAGGAGACCAGGGTTCGCTTTCTTCCTTTCACTAGACTATCAAGTGGTCTGTGACGTACTACAGAGGTGAAGCACGTGTCAAGACGACAGATCTGCAGCGATACATTCTATTGGCGTAGTTCAGTCGGTTAGAACAACCGATTCTGGAGTGAGGAGGCGTGGCTTCAATCGAAAAATTTGTGAATTTCAAATTGGCGGCCGAATGGGGACATCAGTTTCAGGGTCAGAGCCTTCGATTTCAGGATTCCAGTTCCCGAGAACCTCCTACAGCCAGCGGATTTGCCCAAGGATCTTCCAGAGCCAGCCGCCTAGCCAAGAAAGTAACCAGACGATGGAAGTATCTGAAATGCCTTCCGGATCCAGATCTACTGTCCAGGTGAGCAGGGTGGGAAATTAGAGGAGCGCGAGGCGCAAAAGGCGACCATAATTTTTCGTTCTGCGGCAAGTATTTTGAGCACAGGACCGAATTCGCGACTGCACAAATTTGAGTTTGTTTATTTTTATTTTTTTTATTCTTCTATTATTATTTTTTTTTTTTTTTTTTGGTGAGGTTAACAGAAATCTACTATAAAACTAAAATAACTGAGTGAAAAGTTACGAAATGGCGTTAAAAAAATACAACTCTCAACAGAGTTATCAAAGCTCAAAGTTCTGCTGAGATCTTAAAGACCCCAAAGGCCATAGGAAGGTTAATGAATAAACTCAAAACTATATATAACTGTCTAAGCACGATGATACCTTACTGCATACTAGATAAAAGATGTTATTTATTTACATTTTAAAAACTACACACACGTAATTTAAAAAACGATCATAGCGAGATCTTTCGGAGGTACTGTACTCCATCCTCAGGCCTAGCGCGCCGAAATGGAAGTGCCTCAAGTACAAATACACTCACAAGTAATACCATCATGTCCCCAGTCGAGGAGAGTACGTTGCCAACTGAAAGAAACATTATTAAAGAAAACAGATAATAAAGTCATAGTTATAGTTATTTATGGGATACGTCCGAATAATCAGGAAGCCAGTTCTTCAGTAGAAAACTCCAGGGTGAAGGCACAGATAACGGTAACTCGTCGTTGCAACAGGAAGACAAGAAACGTTGAATGTACAAGCTTTCTGTAAATAACAGAAATAATTTATGAGAAGCGGCAGCTAGAATGGAAGGTTTATTCCATTCAGGATAAAATTCTCTCTCAGCAAGTCCTGCTAAAGCACTTGAAGAGTGTCCTGAACGAATAATTTAGGAATAATTTTATCAATAATTTATTCCTGAACGAATAATTTAGGGAGAATTTTATCCTGAATGGAGTAAATCTTCCACTCTAACTGCCGCCTCTGATAAATTCTCTGTTATTTACAGAAAGCTTGTACATTCAACGCTTCTTGTCTTCCTGCGAGGAGTTACCGTTATGTGTGCCTTCACCATGGAGTTTTCAACTGAAGAACTGCTTTCTTAATGATTCGGACGTACCCCATAAACAACTATAACTAAGACGTTATTATCTGTTTTCTTTAATATTGTTTCTTTCAGTTGGCAACGTACTCTCCTCGACTGGGGGCATGATGGTACTATTTGTGAGTGTATTTATACTTGAGGCACTTCCATTTGCGCGCTAGGCCTGAGGATGGAGGTATAGTACATCCGAAAGATCTCGCTATGATCGTTTTTTTAAATACGTGTGTGTGTAGTTTTTAAAATGTAAATAAATAACATTGTTTTATTTAGTGAGTTATCATCGTGCTTAGACACTTATACATAGTTTTGAGTTTCGCAATTTAGCACGAAAATCATCATTCATTCAGGTTAATGAATCTTCGTTTTACGACACATATGCGTAGAAAGGTGTCTGGAAAACTTATATAACTTTTGGTAATTATAGCTTAGTCTTAATTTTTGAAGTACAAACAAAGTATGTTAATTTCTGTGACTCGTGTAGTGCAGCTAATGACATCTCACTAAAGGGCTAAAGATTTTCGGCTCCTCTTCATATATGTTTTTCAAACTGACAAATCTGTGGAATTTGAGAAACATATGAATTCATGCATGCAGTTTATTTTAAGTAAAAGAAGCTAAGAATATGGTGGACTTCAATTCCCAAATTATGAAAATACACCAAATTTCAATTTAGTTTAGGTGTTCGTGGTGTCTATTATACATCTGACAAAGGAAATAAAGCGCATTTTACTGGTAAAATAAGCGTTTTAAATTGCAGTTTACCGTGCGTTTTGATGAAACGTGGTTCAAAAATCTACAAAAATTATCCCCCACCGCATGCATAAACGTTTTCATTCACACAGCTCAAATTTAAAACATACACTATCTACCAACAAGTAATTGGACACCCCTGCAATCGACGATATCTGCGGTCATAATACACGTCACGGCCTCAGCCGTTAAATATCGTGTGGGAAACAACAACGCAACCAGTCGCATGCAAGTTGCCACGCAGTTTGGAGCTCTCTGATTTCGAGAAAGGTGTAATCGTCGGGTATCACAGAAATGGTAGATACATACGTGACATATCCAGAGAGTTGAAGTACCCAAAATCGACAGTGGCCTACGTGATTGGCAAGTGGAAGATGAGAGGTGACTGTCGGAATGTGCCCCGACCAGACAGACCCACAAAACTGGGAGTTACAGACCGACGGGTGCTAGCCAGCGAAATTCGGAAGAACCGCACCAAATCGATGGGCCACATCCGTGAGGAGTTTCAACAAGCATCCGGAAGTGTTCTTTCGATGAATACCATCCGTAAGGAAGCCCATCTGCTCGGTTATCATAGACGTGCTGCCGCCCACAAGCCTTTGATCACCAAGTCCAATAGCGCTGCTCGGCTAACGTGGTGCAAAGAACGTCGACAGTGGACCGTTGAACAGTGGAAACAGGTTCTCTGGAGCGACGAATCAAGGTTCAACCTCTACCGTTCGGAAGGCAGGGTCTGGGTTTGGCGTCTGCCTGGAGAACGCCTCCTGCCGGAATGTATTGTGCCAACTGTGAAGTTCGGTGGCGGTGGAATTATGCTATGGGGGGTGTTTCTCCTGGTATGGCGCGGGACCCTTGGTCGCAATTCCTGGAAGACTCAACGCCGAGACCTACTGCACCATTTTGGATGACCATGCGCTTCCTACGTTGTAGCAGTTTTACGGGGTGGACCCATGCTACTTTCAGGATGACAATGCCACCTGTCATGTTGCGAGGTCATGGCTTGGTATGGTGACAATGGGGTTAATCAATAGACTGGCCTGCGCAGAGCCCGGATCTTAACCCTATAGAGCACCTCTGGGACGAGTTAGAGCGTCGACTTAAGGGGTGCCCCCACCGTCCGAAATCGGTAAAGGAACTGACCTGTCTTCTCCAAGCCGAGTGGAAGAAAATACCGCTAGCCGTCGTACAACGCCTGGTTGAGAGTATGCCCCGGAGGGTCGCAGCTGTAATCGCCGCTCGTGGAGGCTCCACCATCGATTGAAGGTGAATAAACTTCGTTTTCCTTTGCTATCACAGGTGTCCAATTACTTGTTAGTAGATAGTGTATAAGAGGATTCACCAAATACCCCATGTTTAATTATTTAATTCACAATTTCTTTTAAATGCATGTGAGCATACCTGTTATATGCTTTTCACTCGAAAAACAGATTCTGCGCATGGAACAGTAAGATTCGCGCCCAGAATTTTAGCCACAGGCACGATTTTGGACATGCCAAATTTTTCTAATTTCTTAACCCTGCAGGGGAGACAGAAGCAAGGAGCAACGAATGAAGTGTTGTCTCCCCATAGAGCGATAAAACGTGCATATAAACGCATATTGTACGCTAGTGGAACGTAAATAAGAGTTCAGTATGATTTTTGTGAACACCAAGTTTCAGAGTACCACATTTCTCAGGGTTTTTTTTTTTTTCTTGTGGGGGCATAAGAAGTTTTTTAGTGTCTGCAAAATGACTCTTTATGAACTGAACTTTTGCATTCAAGCAAGAAAAAACATGCGGCCCCGGTGGCGCAGTGGTCTAAACGATGGCCTCTGATCATTCGTCCGAACGGGGTCCGGGTTCGAATCCCGGTGAGGCATGGATGTTGTGTTTGTCTTACGGCACTGGCTCTCTCCCTTCCCTGGAACCAGTGACCCTAAATTAGGGACGGGCGACTGCTTATAGCCCATTGAGTTGCTCACGGTGGTCGTTAAACCTCCAAAAATAAAAAAAAAAATAAAAATAAAAAACGTGACTGTCATACTGAGAATCCCCGATTACAGTGCATATAACAATATTAATTGCACTTAAAATTGCATGTTGAACAATTGTTTATATTTTTGCTTAGCAAGGTGTGTCGCTTTCTTTCAATGGCTTCGTGTTATTTATACTGTATGTCGTGCATGATGTCGTACTAATTGCAATGAAGTAAGAGATGCACAGTTGTTTTTTCATCTGAAACGATAGCTGCGGTTTATTTCAAGTATATGTGGTTATACATTTAACCTAATGCATAAAGTTGTCTTTGCTGCAACACCAGCTTTAACATCTCAACGATAGGTTACACGTTGATTAAAGTTTTATTATCAGAAATGATTGAGACACAGGATAAATACGTGATCATAAGCCGTTTCTATTGTATTTGTTCACATATTTGTGGATCGAGGCTACTTAGTTTATACTTAAGTGCGGAAGAGGAAATGCGTTTACATCTGTAACAGAAGTAGGTAGACAGGTCTAAACCTCATCTGTGAGAGGAAATCCTACGAGAAATTGCACGTCCCTTTGCGTTATATTCAGTTGACCACTGAGGTAGTTCAGCTCAATAGGGCCGCTTTGTTTCTCCAGAAGAACCGTTGCGTTACTTGCAACAATAGCTCAAAATTCGCTTTATTGCGTCAAAGGAAGCAGTACAGAAGGAGACAAGACAATTGTGTCTCAAAACAACAATCCACAAATGGTAAAAGATATGATGAGGGCTAGAACACTTGCCTAAAACAAGGTGAATGTATACAGATAAAAATTATACAAAACCACAAAGTGGTGATGAATACAGCGCGAGCCGTAATTGTGTGAACTTGTCAAAGTCAGTGGCAGTAATGTTGCGATAGAGGAATATATTGCGGTCGATGAACAGCTGTGTACCGACAATATACCAATTAAGACATCAGAGCTTTTATTCCTGTAGTTGATAATGCGGGCATAACAGAAAAGTGCTTGGAGGATCCGGAAAGTGATGAGGAAGAAGAGGAGGAAAGCTGTGGTATCAAAAACTTAAAGGAAGCCTTATGGCATAAGTTCTTTTTAAATGTCGGTGACAGAGAAAGGATTCCATTTAATTAGTAAACTTAATATTCATGTGGAAAAAAACGCCTGTAAATTGAAAGTTTCGAAACAAACCCTTTTGTAAGATTATTCCAAATAAATACGTACTACTGTTTCATATACAGGCACCGTACTTTTATACATGTATGGCATTTTTGTTTTACACATACGTATTTTATATGTTTACTGTATTTAAAATTTAATGTTATTTACGTATAAAATTTACATTCCTTATGAAATTTAAATGTCTAGTACGTATTTATTTAATACGTATTTCGGTAAGATCCTCCCAATAAGAGACGCCTCTAATCAAGGGAGAAAATGTCTGGTCCCATGGGTGTCCCTTAATAAGAGGTACTACTGGGTGTCGTGACACACCCGGACGTGTCACTTTCGTACAATGAAATTTTTGTGTCAGATACGTACAAGCAAGCATACCTCAACTGCGTGCTCCAGAATTAGCAAGGGGAGAGGAAGGCAAACTGATCATGTGTTACTGCAATACAAAGGGTGAAGGTCATTACTTTGCTAGTTTGTTCTTTTAAAATTCTGTCGCACAGCGCTCTTGCTGCATCTGGAGATTTTATTTAAACAAAATGGATATTATAGTGTTGCCTGAAACTTCAAAAGGCAAGCCTTGTGCTTTCTGCAATAATCTTTTTTTTTTTTTTTTTGACTAAAGACAAGAGCATGTTTTGCTCACCATTTTTAAACACGTCAGTTTTTTAACTGTCAATCCTAAGCCTCGAAAAAGTGTGAAGGAAAGTTCTTAGATTATGAACTCATGCTATTAAAACATAATGGAAAACTGTTGACGACCTGAAATTGAAATGATATACAAATTATAGTGTTATTTAAATGTTGATAAATATACTATGTTTGAGCCAAAATTGATTAAGTCACGTAGGGGTTAATTGATATTTTAAATAACTCGGATTATTTCGCAGAAAAATAAGTATTTTCGAATTGAAATGGAGCCTATGTTTTAAGTTCACATAAAGGGAGCAAACTCCAAGAGGTGTGAAAACACAAGATTGTCTGAGACGGCAATCAAAGTCGTGTCCCCTCACTCCGGAGTAAGTCGCTCTCCCAACTGAGCTATGCGGACAGAATGTCTCGTTGCAGATTTGTCGTCTTGACACATATTTTCAATATCTATAGTACGTTACAGAGGGCTCACAGGCATCTTCTGGGTAAGAACGAGTTCAATTCTTTTTTTTTTTTTTTTTTTTTGTACACAACTGATACAAAAACTGTAAGGCTGTGGGAGATCTCAAATACGATGCGTAATTAACATTACATTTGTACGGAAGTGATGCTAAAATTCCGATGTACGGAAGCGCCATGTCCGGATTTGCCGGTAAACCGGATACTAAGGGACAGAAAAAGAACAAGATGACCACGTGGGAGATTGATGCACGAAATTCGAAAGCTTGTTAGAGTGAAGAGGTCCTGGACAGTTTTCTGAAGATTTCTTCGCGTCCACGAGTGTGTGAGCTACATTCTTAAACCCAAAGGGTAGCAGAATATTAAGCAATACACTACTCTTCAGATCTCAAAGGTCAGAAACTTACTGTGACATTCGACCGAATTTTCACTCGGCCAGATGGCCTAATCTGCATGCAGTCCTGTTCCACTTAAAGGGAAATAAATTCTCCAACGTACGCGGGCATTGCGGTGTATGTATCAAAAGACAGGTTTTCCTAAACGCAGTGCGCATATCCAATGAACGACATAAATAGCGATCATAACATGTGCGCATTTTCTGTCTGTGGTATGCCGGCTGAGGTGTTGACACAGGTTAGATAGGTGTCATGAAACATAGTGCAGGAAAACAAATGTGTTAGGCAATTCTTCTTCGTGAGTTTCTGATCACACTGAATATGTCGTTCGACTTACACGATATATTTGTAGGTTCAGCACTGCGAGTCGTAAAACCGTTCGTTGTACATCGCGAGTAATACGAGGCAGACATGGGAAAAGATCACGAGAAGCGCACGAATTGCACGGCGAAGAATCAGGTGTTTTTGCTACCTGGACCATTGCATCACCCTTTCTCGAACGTCGCATTAATACGTGCCAATGTTCAGCATAAACTAAGATGACCAGATATTGGAACACTTGTTTGAGGACAAAATAGTGCTGCGTCTCCCAAATCGGCAGCTCATTTGGGAACACGTTATACTAATACTGAATAACAAAAAAAAAATATATATATATATATATATATATATATATATATATCCAAAATTTGTATTGCTTCTGTAAGTGATATATCACATCAGAAAATATGAAATATTAAAAGGATATAATAATAATAATAATTTTATTGTTTTAGCTGTGGCATCATACCTTACATCAAGTTTATATTTACATTCGAGTGTAACAAAAGTAATTTTTATAACAGCCAGGGAAATCAGGGAAAAGGTCTTTATAATGACCTGACTAAAGCCCTGATCTCCCTACTAGACAGATACAAGGTGAAGATAAATAGTAGGTAGGTGATGCAGCAAATCAGCAGCTGTTACTAGATATTAGTAGCAATTAGAAAAGGATTGAAAAGTTATATAGTAAATTGAGGAGGGTTTTTTTTTTTTTTATAAATTTAGCAAGTACGTTTTTAGTCTGTTTTTAAACAAGTTATAATTGTTAATGTGTTTTAGTTCATCAGGTAAAAGATTCCTAAAAATCGGTCCTTGATAGTTGATACTTTGTTTCATTTGTTGTGCTCTAGGCAAGCATGGCTTTATCTGAGATCTATTTCTAGTTTCATAATTATGGATGTCAGAATTTATATCTATGATATCAATATTGATATTTTGTTTAATCCTTTTAAACATATTTAATCTCAAAGCATATTGATATAATCGTTTTACATTCAGAATGTTATGTTTATTAACATCTACTCGCGTGTAATTATAAATATTTGGATAAGGTGCAGTATTAGTATTTATTTTAAGGTCTAATTATCTAATAAATGTATATCTTGAAGTGGTAAAAAATTGAAGACTAGTGCGGACAAAGCAGAGCTGCGGTGGGGAAAACATACTCTGCAAAAATGAAATATTTACCTTAGATACACATGCTGAATTAAGAGCAAGCTGCATAATTCTTATATTTTTCTGAAGAATGAAATGCGTGGAGAATTTTCTTATTTTATAAAAGTCAAAATCTGGCCGGCAAGGTGGTCTAAGTCCGGGTTTCCGACAGTTTGGCCGTGTGGTTAGGGGCTCGACAGTAGTAGGGGGTCATTTGGGCACCAAAAGTGACGGCACAAGTGGGCGTGATCAACTTCCGGTAGTGTGTTTGCTTTACGGCACTGGCTTTCTTCCCTAGAAATAGTGGCTCTAAATTAGAAACGAGTGAGTACTGAAGCCCTTTTTCCCAATTTAACGACCACTGTGAGTTAATCGCTGTGGTCGTTAAAATCCGAAAAGAAAAATAAAGATAGAAATGGTCAAGGACGTCGCCAAGGGGGTGCGAGGGTGGGGTGTAACTCACCCTAAAAATTGTCTTGCCCACCCGTCGCACCCAGTTCAAGGTGTGCCATATTTTAGTTTTCTTAACTTTAAAATATAAGCTGGAATTTGTCAAGGAATAATGACTCCCGTGTTTTCCGTCCTGTAGCCTTTCGTATTTCACCCCTAGAAAGTGCGTTTTTTCTTCTCCGTAGAGATGTTATCAAAATAGTATCCGCAGGGTCATGAAAATTAAGTTGTTCTTCACTCGTCCAAATCCTCCATTTAAGCCTTTTTTCAGGTTAGTAGGATCAGGGGCGAATGAAGAGGGTGAATAGGAATTCACTAAGTTCATTAGTAATTACTCTGCTGTTTGTTTGCGCTACTAAGTAGGGGATTCCAACACGTGAAGGGGATTCAACACAAGTAGGAGATTGCAACACGGAAAGTGGAGACTAAAGCTATACTAGCGTTCTTAAGCCTGCCCTAGGGTGATGAGGCAGTACCTGACGACTACTCTGGAAGAGATGAGTGCAAGACAAGGTTGCTGGCTTGAAGGAAAGGGGTTAAGGAGGGGAAGGTTATTGTATGCTTGTTGGAATCATACTAACTTGAACATTTCCCCTCAAACCTAAACCATGGAAACATTTGCTTGAATATCTTTCTCCTAGGCATGAAATTTTCTTTTAATCAAGGCGTGTTACTAGTGCTGGTGGCAGTGTGTCATGTTCATCATACGGGTATGTAACTCTTTAGGATTTACTAATTTTATTAAAAATGGATGGACGGAACATCAAAAAAAAAATTACACCAAACTTAAGATTCTTTTGTATTCATAAAAGTGCAAGAACTTCAAGACAGTTCCAAAATCAATGAGTACGTATCCAGGAGAAGGGATGGGGGATGAGAATACCTTTGCAGCCCGTAGAAAAAGCAAAATAAATTCTTTCTTTCAATGTGTTGTAAATAAAGTTGCTATCAAACTTGCCCCAGCAAAAATAATACTCGCCCACACGTCGCCCATCCCGATTTTGAAATCTAGCGACGTCCTTGGAAATGGGTACAACGAAATCTAATTTTAAGAACATAGTTCATTACGAAGGTGATGAAGTCAAAATTGAGGACATTTGAGGACAACAGATTAAAATTCGAGAACAACTGGCGTCCCCAAAGATGTTTTTCGGGACAATAAACTAAATTCCAGAACAGTCCAAAAGAATTCAGGACTTCTGGTCAGCTTAGCTTAAACACACAAAAAGGGACAACGTTGAATTCTCCGGTAGGATGACCACATCTTTTACATCTTTTAAAACCACCAATTTCAAAGAATTTTTCGAACTGCGTAATTAGTAAGAATGAACAAAAAATCGCATTTTATGAAAAATTCATGGTTCCCACTTAAAAATTCCTTGATTTTTCCAGGTGGTTTTGAAAGTTTTTCCAGATCGGAATAACGTTGCAACGAATTCTACAGTTCCTCCCGTTCTAGCATTTTTTCACCAAAGCACACCTCTGTAACTTCTTTAAATAACTGAACTTTACATTAAGTGTGTAAAAAGGTTCTACCCGGTTTTTTTTAATAGATAAGAAAAAGATTTTTTAATAAATAAAATCATTATTCTTTTACATAATTGCCATTATTATCTATGTACATTTCTTTTTTTTATTTTTTATTTTATTTTTGCCATCTTTCTGGTAGTAACTGAATTCCAGGGTGTTCACAATGTCTTGTTAACCCCTGTAATAAAAAATGTAAGTGAGCCGCGGTGGCACTAGTAGTCTAAGCGATGGCTCATGACCATTCGTCCAAGAGGGATCCGGGTTCGAATCCCGGTGAGGCATGGATTTGTGTGTTTGTCTTTCGGCATTAGCTCTCAATGTGTTACTTGTCCAACACTGGCTCTCAATGTGTTACTTGTCCAACACTGGCTCTCTGTGTACATTGGTCATTTAGCACCAATGTACACATCAAACATGTAAAACCATGTTTGATGTGTACTTGTTCATAATGTGTTACTTGATCAACACTGGTCTCTCTGTGTAAATTAATTGATCAATTGGCATACTGTAAAATGTATGATATGTACTTGTTGCTCTGAAAACTCTGTATCGTGTCGATGTCTGATTGTTTGTCATGTCTCTGTACCACCAAGTCCAATAAATCATTAAAAAAAAAACCCTCAGTCAGAAAAAAAAAGGGGCCTCTGATCATTCGTCCGGAAGGGATCCGGGTTCGAATCTCGGTGAGGCATGGATGATGTGTTTGTCTTGCGGCACTGGCTCTCTCCCTTTCCTGGAACTAGTGACCCTAAATTAGGGACGGGCGACTGCTTATATAGCACATTGAGTTGCTTACGGTGGTCGTTAAACCTAACATAAAAATAATAAAAAAACACTGGATTATAAAGTGAAACGGAACAGCGTTCTCACTCTATAATCTTCTTTCTGTTGATCATAAGAGGGTGCACACGAGACCAAGACCTACAAGGGATCATTGAAACTGATAGCATGGGTTACCAGTTTGAAAGCCCGAGTCTTGTAAACTTGTAGCTTGGACCAGGCCAGGCTACAAGTTTGCAAGCCTACAAAGGGCTGGATTTGAGCTTTAGAGTTTAGACGCTTACCCAATTAAGGCCATGCAGACCTTTGAACTTGACTTCAGACTTCATAAATAAAGCTCATCTGCATGCAACATCTTGCTCGTGCGCAAAACTTATCTCCATTCTGAAGACAGCCTTACGCATTCGTTAATTAAAGAGGGGTTTGCATGTCTATTCACATAAGCTAAATAAAGTATTTTTTTATGACAAACACAAAAATTATAACAGATAATAGTAATCAGACAACGAAGAAATCACCCCTATGATTTATGCGTGATCGAGTAATCACAGTTTCTGAAAAGAGTGAGAAATGGGGTTTGCCCACCGTTTTACTCGGGCTTGTTTTCTTGCTAAATTAAAAACAAACGCCACTCAGCTTCCACGACTACTTTTTAACAAGCTAAATGATGTGCAGGAAAACAGTAAAAATAATTTGCTCAGTGATGTCTGTGGTGCCTTGTGCATAGTAATCGCAAACGACGTGTTTATGACAGAGCAGTTAGTTATAAGAGTTCTCTGCAAACTGCTGCTGTGAAGCTGAGTATGAGTGACTATGCATCTTTCGACTGAAGACGATGCTACGTGCTTCAATAGGCTAATCAGGACAGTCTTCAAAACCGACTGTCTCGCGGGTGCACCTGTTTAGCGTTTCTCCCTGTTGCTATTCAACTCACATATAGCTTTGGGTTGGGGGGGGGGTTAACGTCTACAATGAACAACACTTTGGCCTATAAGCAATCGCAGGTCTCTAATTCGGGGTCACTACTTCCAAGGAGAAGATAGAACCAGCACCATCAAGTAAGTGTATCACACAAGCTTCATCCGGGAAACAAACCCGGGAGCGTCCACGAGTGGAACGGGGGGGGGGGGGTTATCGTCCACTAGTGGAACTGAGGAATAAGTTGTGGTGGTGGGCGGGTGCTTATGCAATCAAGACAAAACACCAGAAAATTCGAAACTTCAAGAATTTTACGGTTATTTTGCAACCTAGTGGCTACAAAATTCATCAGTGGATGTTAGTATGTGTCACTGTTACAAGAGACGACATCGGACAAATAATGTCGTTGAATAATGGCACAGAAAGTTGATCACTGTTTTGAATAAAAGTCACCGAAAATCTTAGATATGATCAAGCGCTTTAAAAATGAGGCAGAAAACAGCGACTTCGTATACCGAAGAACTTTCTTGAAGTTAGAGAAGCTAAGAAGAGGCAAAAAAGCAACTGTCAAGTTGGACGAAAGAATTAATAGATGTCTTAATGAACTGGAAACCACTGGAGATATTAGAAAGCGTTTACACATGCCTTCCTACCTTCATACTAGGGGTGTTCAAATGAAAAGGTACAAAACGACACTGTGGGTATAAATGAAGACTTTATTCAAAGTATACACCATAGGCCGTAGCACAACGATCCCATTGATTAACGAGCCGAAGGATTCCTTGTTCCCAGAATTCCTGTGGCCGTGACGAGACCCAATCCTGCGCAGCGTCCTTGAGTTCGTCGTCCGAGTGGAAGCGCTTCCCTTTCAGATGTTTTTTCAGGGGACCAAACATATGGAAATCGCAGGGCGACATGTCCGGGCTGTAGGGCGGATGGTCAAGCTGCTCCCACTTTAACTTGGCCAGTTCCGCGTGTGTGACCCTGGAGACGTGTGGACGCGCGTTATCATGGAGCAGAACCACACCCTCCGTGAGCAGCCCCGGTCTTTTGTTCTTGATGGACCTGCGTAGGCTTCGGGGTGTCTCACAGTACACATCGGAGTTAATGGTTCGTCTGTGCTGGAGGAATTCAACAAGTAGTTAATTGGACGGCGCTCTTTATAAGAGCCTCTGCTCTCTCCTGCGCATGCGGGCGCCCGCGCATGCCCCGATCCACGCCGGCGACTCCAATCGCATCCCTAGATGTGTCGCTACGTTCTCCCATAGCGGCATAGGCAAATATGTTAACGGTTACGTTCTTATGAAGTTTCGTACCTTTTCATTTGAACATCCCTAGTAAATTAGAGTAACAGGGTATAGCTTCAAAAGCCACATATGCCTTTAAAATTTGCACAGAGATAGATCTATGAAGAGCTGCTACTTTTTCGCGTAACTTAGGAAGCCGTAGCCGAATGAGCCAGCTGCTTTTTCCTTAGTTCCACTAGTGGGACGATTTTTCCCTTGTTTCACTGGTGGGAAATCCACTCGTGGCACTAACTGCTCGAACCCAGGCTCATCTGGGAAGAATGATCAGAAGCCAGCGCCTCAAACTACACAACAACTGCGGTGGCCACAAGTCTAAAACAGCTATTGAGAGCTATCTACAGCTTAGCTCATAACAGGAGAGTAACCCCCCTCACACACACACAACTTTTTTAAACGCCTTCCGCGAACATCCCAAGCCTGAGAGCGTGGCCCGGATGTGCTGTGTTTGTATTGGTTATTTTCCTATTCGTGGAACAACTGGCTCTAATTTGGGTCCAACGGCTCCAAGGATAGTAAAAAATAGCAACGCATACATACTACATAGCATCTATTTCTTACTCGGGGATTCAAACTTAGGCCAAGCAGAAGCGAGAAGCTAAAGCGTTGCGTTCCAAATTACTCAAATACAGGGCGACCCAGAGAGTTCACGCCGTAGTCGCTTAAAGAACGAATATTTCTGTAGGCAATAATCAGTAAATCACACTAAATGAAAAACGCATCACTTATATGTGTATGACTTTTACACATTTAATGGAATATATCGATCACTCAAAATAATAGATAACAGTGAACAGTAACAAAAACCTTTGCCCTCTATGTGTATTAATCTTTTATTTTGAAACACGTTTCCTTTTTGTTTCCGGGTTTAACGACCCCGGAGAGACCATCTATGACGTCACCCCTCCTTGATTTAGAGCGACTGGTTCCCGAAAAAGACAGTGTACCGTCCATTCCTCAAAGAAGGCCCGGGAATCTCTAGCCTCTAACCACCGGGGCAGCACAACGTCGGTGAATATCGTAAGATACGCAACAGAACTGTTTCAAAATAAAAGATAAAATAAAAGACAGACAGAGAAACAAAAGACACACAAAGGAAAAAGTTGGCTGAAGTTTCTTTCTAAAGAATCTACTTAAGACGACCGTTTTATTCCTCCGTACCGCAATATATCCCATCAGAGAGACAGACAGACAGATAGATTCGTCTGTTCTGCTTAATCAAAAGATCGATACATGCACATGCGTTTTGGTGAGAAGGACGGCTTTATTAACAAAGTGGCCTTTAGTCGAATGGTTCTGTGGCCACTTTCCTGTTCAACTGCTTCTGTTCGTAAGAGAACAGGACAAGAAAAATACAACATTCACTTTTGAAACTGTCAGATCTACTTGAAGATAGGCGTAACCTCTGAAAAAAAATGAAGTACAAAAGCAATTTCACTGAGACCTTAAAAACCTTTTTATGAAGTCAAATGGGTCAAGACTCACAGACACGTTTAGTACAATTACACACAAATGAATCTTGAGAAACTGAAAAGCGATCACGTGATCGAATGTTTCGTGTGCGTAAAGAAAGGAAATAACGTATTCTGTTTTGCTATGATTAACTGATTTCGACCAACATAAAACATAACAGGGTTTTCCTACAAGTTAAAAAAATTCTCTGATTTTTCCATGTTTCGCAGTTGGCTTTGAAACCTCTTCGACAGTTGCAAAGCAAACCACGTTGCATCGAATTGTTACATTTCCTTCTGTTTTTGCATTTTCTCACCACAGCACAAATTCTATTGTGCTGTATGGAACGTACGTGCCTAATTTGCATAGCTATTGATGATTGGTCGCCACGTATCACAGTCACTATATGTAGATAAGGCAGATACATAAAAGGATGTGTGAGAAGTCCGTGTATCGGTTTGTGCTGAGAGCTGCGAAAAGAAAAGGAGGGAAGTGGCAGGACGATGAACGACAATCCCTTGCATTTACGACATGTGTCACGCTTTACCTCTGCCATAAGAATCTAAACGCAACGCAAGCTGCACGGGAGATACGCGATGTACTGTGGACAGTGCTGTAGCAGACGGAACAGTTCGCAAGGGGTTTGCCAGATTTCGAGATGGAAACTTTAACTTGGAAGGTGAAGAGCGTCCGTGGAGGCCTTGTGTCACTGATGAAGACCAGCTGCATACACAGCTGGAAGCCAACCCCCGTCAAGCAACACGGAATTTAGCAGAGGTACTCAACCTATCGAAATTCGCCATCCATGAACACCTCTGGAAGCTTGGTTACGTCAGTAGGTATGACGTAAGGGTGCCAGAGAATTTGTCCGAGAGAAACTTGTTTGATCGAGTTTCCATCTTCTGAAACGCAACAAAAACAATCCGTTTTTGAGAAAAAGGGTGACTGGAGACGAAAAATGAATCGTTTACAACAATGTGGTGAGAAAACGGAAATGGTCGCAGCGTGTGATATACCCTTGGCGACTCCTAAAGCGGGACAACACCCAAAGAAGATTTTGCTCAGTGTTTGGTGGGACTGCAAAGGTGTACTGCACTATGAGCTTCTACCGAACAACCAGACGATAAATGCTGATAAGTACTGCTCAGAGCTGGGCGTTCTTCAGGCGGAAATATATATATATATATAAGCGCCCTGTTTTAGCGAATAGGACTGGCGTTGTGTTCCAACACGACAATGTAAGACCTCAGTCATGCCTCTTTGAGGACACGACAGAAGTTGCTGGAGTGTGGGTGGGATGTCCTACCTCACCTGGCATATTCTTCGGATATAGCTTCCACAGACTACCACCATTTCAGATCACTTCAGAATTCCCTTAATGGAACGAGGTTCGATTCTTTGGACCAGGTCAGAAATCACCTCGACCAGTTTTTCGCGCTGAAACCTGTGAGATTCTGGGAGGACGAAATTTTCCGCCAGCATGACCGATGGCAGAAGGATGTACAACAACAGGGTACATATATTGTTGATTAAAGGTCTATTTTTTTTTTTTTTTTTTGCCATACGTGACGTTCTTTTACATGCTATTTTTCGGCACGAAGTTTCCAGTCAGCCCAATACTTCGATGTTTCAGAAGTGTAACATACAGGGTGGTCACAAAATAAGTATCCCCAGGTCTCTAGAAAAGCGAGAAATTGAGATATCGCGACGAAACTTAGTAGGTAGCTTATTGAGGCAATGCGGAAACGATTTAGCCGGAAAAGGGGTGGGGTGTTTCTGTTCAAAGTTGCGCTGCTATGTGAACAATTTTGAACTATTTTCCCTACGCTAAGTCGTTTTTCCATGCCTTTAATAAGGTACCTACCAAGTTTCGTTGCGATATCTCCATTTCTCGTTTTTCTAGACACCCGAGAACAGGGATATATTCATTATGATAAAATGCAGGATATATACACTGAAGTGCTAGAAAAACTGGTACACCAGTCTAATACTTGGTAGGTCCCCCAAGCGCTCCGCAGGACTGCAGAAATACGACTGGACATGGACTCCACTAGCTTCTAGAAATATGCTGTAGGCAATGCACACCATACTTCCTGCAGATCGTTCCACAATTCGGGTGTACTCCGAGGTCTCGGATTCCTGTGTTCGATAGCGCGTTGCATAGCATCCCAAATGCGTTCTATCACGTTCAGATCTCGGGACTTGGGTGGAAATGGCAACACCCCAAATTCAGATGAATGCTCCTCTAACCATAATGTGGCGTCCCGACACTTGTCTGGAGGTGCATTGTCCTGTTGGAACAGGCCCAAACCATCAGCATGAATGCAGGACATGAACGGGTGTACCTCGTCAGAAAGGATAGACGTTTGTAAAAGTACAAGGGTCCCAGTGAAGTCCAGCGAAACACACCCCATACCATTACGGACTCCCCACCAGCCGGTACAGTTCCCTGTTGACAGGCGGGATTCATGGGGTTTACGCCACACACGAATCCTTCCATCTGCCCGATACAGTTCGAAACGCGACTCGTCAGACCAGGCTACTTGTTTCCAGTCATCAAGTGTCCACTGGCGGTGTTACCGTGTCCAAGTGAGGCGCATAGCTCTGTGTCGTGAATCAGAGCTATGCTAAGAGGACCCTAGTAGGGCGTCGGCTCCCAAAGCCCATATCGTGCAGGGTACGTTGCACAGTCTGGACGCTGATGCTTGTTGAGGCTCCAGCATTGAATTCCGATTATACCTGTAAGATTGCTGCACGCCTATCGCGTGAAACGATTCTTGACAGCCGACGATGGTCGCGTTCACCCAATGTCTTTTTACGGCCACACTGGTATCGTAGGTTGGAGGTTTTGCAGGAATTCTTGTAGTCACGGTACACCCTTGCAATGGTCGTCCGTGACAATCCGAACTTCGTTTCCACCTTCGAAATACTATGATACCGCGTTGAAAATCACTTAAATCGTTATTAGTTGTCATTCTCATGCCGAAAACAGCTCTGACAGCTGACAAGGATGTCTATCGCTTTACATACGCACTAGCGGACGCAACCGAGTACGTGCATAGGTGACGTTGCTATGTATTTATTTTGCATAAGCTCGTCTGTACCAGTTTTTCTGGCACTTCATGTGTATATATATATAGAGAGAGAAGTTTCGTCGCAAAATCTCCTCTTCCTCTTCTTGCTTTTCTAGACACCCGAGGATAGCAATGCTTAATTTATAACCACCAAGAGTAGTATGGGTTCAATTTCTATTTTTTTTTTTTTTTTTTTTTTTTTAGATTTAACAACAACCATGACCAACTCGATGGGCTATAGGTCGTCACCCGTCCTTAAATTAATGCTACTGATTCCAGGGAAGGGCGAGAGCCAGTGCCGTAAGACAAACACAACATCTATGCCTCGCCGGGATTTGAACCCGGACCCATCTCGGATGATTGATCAAAATCAGTAACTGAGAAAGTTTCGGAATGCGTCAAAATCGGTCGTAAGCAGTAACCGAGAAGATTGGTTTTAAAATCAGTCCTGCCCACTGCCCCACAGACACTGACACTGCCCCACCACGGCTGTTCGAAAAGTTCAAAGCTAATTAAGAACATTCACTAATTACTTAAACTGCTTCTACAAATATTAAAAACTACTGCAAAAAGTCCACTTCAGAAAGACTAGAAAATACTGCTAGTGGTCAAAACAATCGTGTGAAAACAAACAAACAAAAACAACAACAAAAAACATAAACAGAAAAACAAGAAAGATGACACAGAATATTCGGTTCTGATGAGTTCGTCTTTTAAATTCTTTCAATCACGAAACAAATACTTCAGAGACGATTTTTATAAAGCCTAAAAATTCAGCTAAAAAAAAAAAAAGGAATGCCTTTGCATCACCCAAGGAAAAACTCGCTTAATTTAAAACACGCAGCGTGACTGGGGTTATTCATAGTGAATGAAACCGGTTACAAAATAATAATAATCAAAGTTTTACAATCGATAAAACAGCCATAAATATAAATAGCTATTTACTTCCACTAGCAGCTGAAAAGTGTGTTCAGAAAATTAATAAATTGTGCACGTTTCTGATAGTAGAAGATATCAGAGGTAAAAAGGGTTTTCAAATTCAACAATTAGAAGAAAAGGTACAGATTTTAACATGATATAACTTTATGCCCCTAGCGGAAAAGCTGCGCATTATTTAAAGAAGAAAATGGGTGGAAAATACTCTTCATAATGAAGAGCATCCTATCAAAAAGGTTTTCGAATAAAATCTTCCACATAGAAATATACGCTGTCGTGCCCTGGCACCAGAATTTTCAATAATGGAAAAGTAGAAAACATGCAAAAACCATTCTTCATACAAAAGCTATGCTAAGGAAAAATAATTTTTCAAATAAGACTTCTAGGAGCAGTAATAGCAAGAAACAACTTTTGCCATTTACGCACCCACGCGGGAAGATTGTGCATTATTTAAGGAGCAAAATGTACCCAATATTTACTACATTAAGTGATATACATTAATAAAAGAAATTCTTCAACAAGTTTCTTAAAAGTGGAGATACAGTTGCAAACAGAAATACACACTTACACCACCTAGCGCCGGAACTTTGAACTACAAACAAATCATGAGTGCATGCAAAATATTTCACAAAGTGAATTGCATCCGCTGTTGAAAGAATTTTTTCATTTTTCAATTGGACTTTTAGAAACAGACATATCGGTTTGGTTGGTTGGTTGTTGGATTTTCATGGCGCAAGCGCCATGTTTGGCCAAAGAGCACCAGACACAAGACAATCAAACAAACAGTATTAAAAACGTGGTAGAATGCTTAAAATCAGGCTGACCTGGTAAAAGTGAAAAATGAGAACGAGGCAAAGATTAAAATCTAGATACGATTATAAAAAAAGCCAATTTGTTGAAAAAAGCAAAAGACAGCGAAAGTATCGCAGTGGTTGTCGAGGAGCCACTGCAACGTAGCATCATCGTCGTTCAACAGAGGAAAATGAGGTTTCTGATTCTTTCGAATCTATTTCTGATTCTGAATCAGACACCGAAAGATCAATCACTCCAACACAGCCAAAAAGGAAAAACGACGAGAGTTCCCCCTTTCTTATTAAACAGACTAATGAAACAACTGTACTAATATCAGGAAAGACAAATTCAAGATGTGCACCCCCTAGTGGAGATGTGCACCCCCTAGTGGAGATGTGCACCCCCTAGTGGAGATGTGTATTATTCGGGGCAGGAAATGCGCATTAATTTATTTTCGTATTTAGCAGTATCTGACAGGCAACGGGGTTTTTCAATCAGGTTTTTAGACGCGCAGAAATAGCCTAAAATTTGCTGTACACTGATACGTAACTTATTCCCTCTAATGGCAAACTTGGGTGTTAAGAAAAACTTGAAATTATATGCAACTCATTCTACATGAGGATATGCTGTCTGACAAAGAAAGAATTTTTCAAATCAGATTGTCAGAAGCAGAGATATAGTGAAAAAATAAGATATACGTAGTTTTTGGCAGAAAAACTGTGCATTATTTTATGCAGGAAATAGGCGCATAAGGGTTTCCTTTGTGAGCGGTATCTGACTGCGAAGGAACTTTTTCAATCGAGTTATAAATATATTGTTGCAAACAGAGATGGAAACGGGTCAACGGGTGGACAATTTCTTGCGGGTCAATCGGGTCAGGTGAAGGTGTTCCTGACCCGATTTCGACCTGGTTTTACTTCCGTTTTATTTTTGTAAAGAAAAATATACTTCGAAGAACCCTTCAGCGGTCTTTGAAATAACTTCAGAGCTGTACAGTAAGATCCAGGAACTTGCTGAGGAGGGTAAAGAAATGGGATTAAAAATTAACTTTCAGAAGACAAAAACTGAAGTACGCTTTTACAAGGAATGAAGATTTATCAATTGATGGGTAAAAGCTGGAGATAACCAATTCCTACATTTACCTTGGACAGCAGATATCAAACAAGGATCACATTGGTGAAGAAATTAATTGACGTACAAAACTTAGTTGGGGAGCTTGTAGAAGAAACAGTACAATTTTTAAAAGCAATATGCCATTATGTCTTAAAAGAAAATCGTTTAATCAATGCATCCTTCCAGTGCTTACGTATGGAGCAGAGATGTGGACCTGAACTAAAAAATATATACAAAAACTGCAGACAACTGGAAAGAGCATAGAGAGATGCACGCTTGGTGTAACAAAAAAAGATAAAAAGTGGAACTTATGGATACGGAAAATAACAAGAGTGGAAGACATCACGATCAGAGTAAAATCCCTGAAACGGCAATGGGCTGGACATATTGCCCGGAGAAAGGACCACCGATGAACAACCGAAATTTTAGACTGGATTCCAAGGAACAGGAAAAGACCTAGAAGAAGATCACATGGTACGTGGGTGAATGAAGAAGACTGGCCCAAGACAGTCTGCTGATGAAGAAACATGGGGAGACCTTCATCCAGCAGTGCATTGATGATGATGTATTTGAATTTATAGTTAAAGGGTCGGGTCCAATTTTGTGACGGCCAGGTCCGGGTCCTAAATTTTTGACCCATTTCCAGCTCTGGTTGCAAATACATTGGAAGCAGAAATGTACACTTACGCCTCTTACAAGGGAAACTATCGGACCTCCCGACGACAATCGTCACGGAACGTTATGTGGTGTACCAGCATGACACCTAAGTAACAGGTGTGAAGTACGGCATTTCGCAATCGCCCACAACCCCTAGGACACAGCTTATAAAAGTGGCACGCCCGCCTGTAATGTATGCAGCCATAAAGTGTCAAACAACATGTAAATGTGGGTGTGATGTGATTGGGTGATACTGCGCATGCCCGGAAGATGCCCTGCGTTCTGTACGTCAGTGACTGTTAAACGTGAGTAGTGTGAGACAGTGCAAGGGCCTGTTCGTACGCATACAAATATTGCGTAGTGTTTTTTAAGCAAATGGCTTGTAACCCTCATGCTGTAGTACAGATACTGGTGAACGAGGTGACGCAGAAATACAAAGCGGACGACACGGCTTCAACGTACATCGACAGGCGAACTGCAAGGCAGATGTATATAGCGTTATGGAGCAACATGTCATTGGAGGGCTGGCATGTTTGAAGAACAGACATTGTGGCGTGATAGTGATGAAACGTCGGACACGTTATCAGAACATAGTGATACACCGGGTACTACAGCACACAACGTGCCAAGCAGTTCGAGTTTCTATAAACCATCACCCCCCAAACTGAAACGGAAAAGCTTTCACGAGCTGTTTTCCGGACAAACCATGCAGTGTCTATGTCAATGTGAAGGTCGCAAAGAAAACCGTTGCAGCAACTGTCCGTAAATACAAGACATCACCAGAAAAAGTGCAGCAAATAGTAACGGCTGTAGAGAGTGGTGGTACGATGGAACACAAAACTGCACACATTTGCCAGCATATGTACAGCAAATTCCAAGATGCGCGTAACATGAGACTCTCAATTCACTACTGGCATTTAAAGACGTGGGCGAAGGAAGCAGCTAACGCAATGGGTATCCCCAATTTTAAAGCCAGCACATATTTCCTGCACAAATTCAAACGCCGTTATAATGTCACATCACGCAAGATCACGAGGTTCGTTGCCAAGCGGGAGGTTACCCTTGACACGGCCGTAAGGAACAGCGCATTGAAGTTTGTGCGAGATGTTACAGACTACATGACTGCCAATGCAATTGATGCCGACATGGTGTTCAATACAGATCAAACTCGATTTGAATACGAACTCACATCAAACAGGACGCTATCACTGACTGAAGAGAAGACAACTGAAGCTGTTGTGCAATCTGTTGCATCGATTACCCACTCCTATACCATTTAAGTGTTTATGCCCATGTCAGGACGCCTTGCAAAGAAACTGTACATCTGCTTACAGGAAGCGGGTGGTAAATTTGGCAAACGTGTTTCCGAAACAGTACGACGTAACCAACCTCTAAATATAGAATGTGACTGCAGCACCAGTGGTAAGATGTTCACAGCTCTCGTTCTGTCCTGGATGCGTAAAGTACTGGAACCAGAGCTAACAGGACCTTCCCTTCTCTTACTGGATTCGTGATCTTGTCAAACCGACACTAGTTTGCCAGTCAAAGCCTTAAATGACAAGGACGTCAATTTACACACAAAAATCATACCATCGAAAGCCACCAAATACTGCCAGCCCCTTGATGCGCATTTCTTTCGACAATACAAACTGTTTGCACGACGCATACGTTCTGATGAGGTGCATGGCGTCAACTTGCATGACAGAATCTTCATTTTCAAGTTGCATTAATTTATATACAACCAGTTGTGTGCACCACAGTACCAACCTATGCTTCCCTATGCGTGGAAGGCGTCTGGATACTTGCCACACGAAACGCCTCTTCCGTTCCGTAATGTGTTGGGCATCAATTTTACTGTGCGTGACATGTGCAACGCTTCTGACTGTGATTCCAGTGCCGTCATTATCTGCTCGTGGTGCGAGATTCACCTTTGCTTGCAGCACTGCCTTCTCTCAATACATTACAATGACGTGGAGTGAGGTATGTGTATGCCATTTGCAACTTAATGGTGTTGTACGTAGTCTCTCTCGACATTTAGGTGCCTCTTATCTAACAGGTAAATGCTGTTTGACACTTTATGGCTGCATACATTACAGGCGGGCGTCCCACTTTTATAAGCCATATTCTATGGGGTTGCGGGCGATTGCGAAATGGCCGCCCCGGTGGCGCAGTGGTCTAAGGCGTTGGCCTCTGATCATTCGTCCGTAAGGGGTCCGGGTTCGAATCCCGGTCAGGCATGGATGTTGTGTTTGTCTTACGGCACTGGCTCTCTCCCTTCCCTGGAACCAGTGACCCTAAATTAGGGACGGGCGACTGCTTATAGCCCATTGAGTTGCTCACGGTGGTCGTTAAACCTCCAATCAAAAAAAAAAAAAAAAAATTGCGAAATGCCGTACTTCACACCTGTTACTTTGGTGCCATGCTTGTCCAAAAAAAGAACGCTCCGTTACGATTGTCGTTCGGAGGCCCGATAGTTTCCCTTGTTAGTAGGAATACAATTTTTCATGAAAATATGAAACTATAAGCAGAACGTTTTTCCACCAGAAAGTCCCGAACATTGAGTGCATCGTAGCTTGGGGCTCTGTTCAGCTCTTTTCGTTCGAACAGAATCCTGTATCAATACCTCTAAATAGCATTGTTGGTTGATCGTTTGTCCCGGTTCAATAAATTCGTGATGAATTATCTATTTGTGATGGAAAGAAACACACAAAGCATGGTCTTGAATTGTGAGCGTGACACGTGTGCTCTTTTCGGCGCTTATGCTACTCAAAGACACTTGACGTTTTCATAGCATTCGCACCATATGCCATTATGCTACTCAAAGACACTTGACTTTTTCATAGCATCCTCACCATACGCCATTATGCTACTCAAAGAAACTTGACGTTTTCATAGCATTCGCACCATACGCCATTATGCTACTCAAAGACACTTTACTTTTTCATAGCATCCTCACCATACGCCATTATGCTACTCAAAGACACTTGACTTTTTCATAGCATCCTCACCATACGCCATTATGCTACTCAAAGACACTTGACTTTTTTATAGCATCCTCACCATACACCATTATGCTACTCAAAGACACTTGACTTTTTCATAGCATCCTCACTATACGCCACTTTCAATAGCTCTAACGTTACAGCAGCACTTTTACCGATCTTCACACAGAATTTGCTGTTAATGCGCAGCTCTAAATTTCTATCACTTATTTTTACCTTAAAACTCACACACAAATTTGCATTGCTTTCGCAACTGCTCACTCACGATTGGCTCTACTGGTCTGCGGGTAACACTTGCAGAACTTGAAACATGTCCAGACACGCATATGCACGTGTTTCTATCCGTATCGCGCCACAAGGGCGACACTACGCGACAGTTCTGGAAATTAAATTGCACACTGCCTATACGAAAAGCTTCCAAGATATCGAATTTGGTGGTTCAATTCTGTTTGTCGATAACCTTGGCTTAGAAATCTATCATCATTTTCAGTACAATGTTCAGCTATCGACAATTTCTTTAGCAACGGTTTCCATATGTAAGCCTTGTGCTCCTTCAGCTGACAACTCGAGGTCTGTTCTACATATGTACACCAGAAAACATTCGCATGGGATTCGACAAATTCCCCACGAATTTATATCATCAATCAAGTTTGATGGTTGAATCCGGTTTGTCGATGAGCAGTGTTTAGTTGTCGACGATTTCTTTAGATACGACAATTCCGGATGTAAGTCTTGTGCTGCTTCGGTCGATGACGCAAGGCTTTACGGGTCTGTTCTACAGGGTGTTCGTAAACTGTTTTGACAAAAGAAGAGGGGTGATAGTACCCATCAAGACGAACAATATTTATAATGGAACCTAGGGTCGCATTCCACTTTGAGTGTCAGAAAAGAGTAAAGTTAGATGTCCAAGTTGAACTTTCAACAGTGCAAAGAAAAAGAATCAACGACATCATAAGTTGCACAATCCCATTTATGGAGATCAGGGACAGACTCAAAGTAGATGTTCAAAGTGGCGGCCACGGGTGCCGTTGCACAATTCACACCGGCGAATGAAAGACTGGCGCACCCTCTCGAAGACTCCTGATATCGTGTTTATCCTGTCCGCTGCAACGATTCTCGCGACGAGATCTTCCACGGAGTCCACAGGCGTCTCGTGCCCCCTGAAGAAGAAGTCCAGTGGGTTTAAGTCCGGTGAGCGTGGAGGCCATGCCACAGGTCCGCCACGTCCAATCCATCGTGCGGGATATGTGGCATTCAGGAAGTGTCTACTGCACCTTGATAAGCCAATCAGCTGCAACTGTCGATGCTCTGGCTCTTTTCTCTGGCAATTTGCATACGGTAAATGCTTGACGGTGATGTTTTGGCGATGTGCTACTTCTCCGGCACGAAAGAAATGACGTCTGAGGTGACGACTTGTGCCTGTTGGACGTATTTCGAAGTTACTCTTTCCCGACACTCAGAGTGGAATGCGACCCTAGGTTCCACTGTAAATATTGTTCGTCTTGATGGGTGCTATCACCCATCTTCTTTTGTCAAAACAGTTTTCGAACACCCTGCATATACGCAAGAAACATTTACATGGAATTTGATAGATTCCCCACAAATTTATATCTTCAAAGCAGTCTTTTGATGAAAAAAAAGTTCGTTTTGTTTGTGGGTTTAAAAATCACTCTGAAATTAAAAGTTTTGAGAATATTTGAAATTTTGAAGGCAAAGTCACAAGAAAACGGAAATATGGGGAAAAAAAAATTCGTAATGGATGCACCACAATAGGTGTTAACGTGGAGACAGGGTCTGGTTACCTGAATTTTTTAAGAGCCTCATCTATGCAATGGAAGTGCTGCATCTTCTCTGTGCTGCAATACTCATAAGAAAACCAAATTCTTTTTTTTTATCTTCATCTGAGCATACAGGGGTTGGGCAGAATAATGTGAACACTTAGAAAAAGAAGGTTTTACGCACCGAACAGGGTGTGAGACCACCTTTGGCATTCAAAACCGCCTGAATCCTCCTTGGAATGGACGCATACACTGGAAAACGGTTAGTGGGATGCTACACCATTCTTCACCTAGAAATTGCTCCAGGTCTTGAGAGATGCAGGAGGAGGATAACGGGATCTTACTCTGTTTTCCAACACAGACCACAGGGGCTTGATGATGTTTAAGTCTGGTGATTGGGAAGGGCAAGGAAGGTGTAGAAGTTTGTCCTCATGTTCCTCAAACCATGATTGGACATTCCGAGCTCTGTGAATTGGGGCTTTATCATCTTGGTAGATAGCATCCTCTGCAGGAAACAATCAATGCGAGCCATTGGATGGACTGGTCGGCCAAAATGGTTGCATATGCCCTGCCAGTCATCCGTCTTTTCTAGGTGATCAGGGGACCTGCAGAAAACCACGATATGACCGTTCAGAGCATGAGAGAACCACCACCTTGCTGCACTGTTGGGAGCAGACAGACTGGGTTGTACGCTTCTGACGGTGTTCTCCACGTGTAAACACGTCCTGCTGTGGGGAATAGTGTGAATGTGGATTCATCCGACCACATCACAAGCTTCCATGCATCGGCTGCCTACGCTGTATGCTCCTAGCAGCACTGCCGTCGCCGTTGTGCATTCACGCGACTCACTAGAGACTTTGCGGTAGCAACTCTGCCATAAATATCTTGTTTATGCAGTTCCCTGCGCACTGTTTTCGTTAACACTAGGGTCTGGAGATGCAGATTGAGCTCCGCACTAATTTTAGGCGCCGTGGCCTTCTCATTACGGGTAACAATCCACTTTAATGCTCTCCTGTCTCTCTCAGTCTGGGTTGTTTCTCGGCCTGTCTTGTGTTTCGCAGACGAGGTTTTGCCACGAACACGGTATGTTGTCATGACGCTAGACACAGTAGCTCTCGATACCCCCACTACCCTGACGACTGTTGTCACGGAGGCACCAACTAGCCGGCCACCAACGATTAGCCATCTTTCGAAGTCCGTTAGGTTGTTCATTTTGTCGTCATCCTAAAAGAAATTTTGCAACAAGATTAAATGCACTTAAACAGGACCTTGAGGTTTTAAACAAAGCTATTACAACCAAAAAGTGGAGGACACCTTTGCGTATTGCGACGTACGCAGCTGCATTAAAAGTCACGTCCCTGAGAGTGGTGTTCACATTATACTGTCCAACCCCTGTATATGTACTGCACGTTAACTAAATACAGAAGGAGCCGAGTTTTTGCTGTCATGAGTAATTGGACTTGGAAGGCGTAGAATTAAAAAAAATAAAAATACATTTATAAGGTGTTAAATTACTACATTATTTTGGGAACGTATATCTGTACCTCCGTAAAGACTTATTACAATGATCACGTATAGCGGTGATTCAGTGCTCAATTAGCACTCCCATTTTCTGGACTCCCGCGCTAAACTTGGTATACTTGCATTTTAACATACTGTTTACTGCTTAGGTAACTTCAAAATAAACAGAGCCAAATATATATATTTTTTTACTTTCTAGTTCTTTATTGTCAAGATCGATAGTTCTTCATTCTATCTACGCTAGTCTGGAACAATTAATGGAGGCAGAGTGAATTTCTTTATTTTTGTTGGTAAGAGCTCTTTACATTTAGCTCTTTGCTTCAGTTGAACGAAGTTTAACAGTCTTCAAGCTCCGAATTTGATCTGCCATCCCATTGAAATCACCATCTGCTCTTCCTCGTACAACGAAATCATTGCTTTTAAATTGAGTTCCACACCAATTAAATTTAAAATGACTTTTTTTTTTCGCTGTTGTTGTTGTTTTTGACATTGGAGTTCGGAGAGTTCAGACTCAGCGTGAAATAACATTCTATCTACGTAGAAGTTGGCTCCTAACTTTAAAGTCGTTTACTATCATGGAAAAATAATTATGCGCTTGCCAGCAAGTCGCGCAGAATTATGTTTCTTATCGCTATACATGTTTTAAATGTCGCCATCAGAAAGAAGCTCTGCGTACGGCAAGTGGCGTAAGACAGTTTGGGAACGCTTAGATCACCAGTCTCCCTAAACATTATTTTAAGATTTCGCAATGAAGTTTTATTTGGTCACTGACAATAACAATAAACCATTCAGGACACAGAAAAGGTCATCACATTCAGTTCATTGCTAGGGATACGGAGAGGTAATTCATTTGCAGAATTTAAAAGTGACTACTTGCGTCACTGGTTACTGCTACTATCGGCCCCAACCCCCGCCGGATGTAGTAAATAAATCGTAATCCAGAAATCACCGTTTTAGCCGCTGAAACGGCCTTCGTCCGTTAATAGACTCATCCGGAGGCCTTCGCTGTGAAGTAAATATCTTTGGCTTTAGAGTCACGTGAGGACCGGGAAGCTCGTAAGTTTTAAACACGTGACTCTGAACGTCGACGTGGTGACTAGGAAGTTACGCACGGAAACTTTCAGTCCCTAGCGTAACTAGCACCTCCAGGTTTTGAAAAACGGAATTCTGCGAATCATTTGTTCACGTGCTCTTTACAGCACACAAAAGGTTGAGCTTGTTTACGCGATACAAACGAGGAATATGTATATTTCATGAAGGTAACTGGTCAAAAAAGCTAAACTTCCACGCAGTTCCAGAAGCCTCAATCCTGCGGTAAGAAACGTTGGGAACAAGTGTCTCATTATTAAAACAAGAAAGATGACACCGAATTTTCGGGTGTAATAAGCACGTCTTTTGAATCCGTTCTGACGCAAATTAAATTTACCAAAGCTATTCAAAGTCAATCGAATCGGTATGGAAAACAATAGTATCTGAAGGAAAAACGAAGTTTTTCAATCGAGTTTTCAAACCCTCAGATATTGCTGTAAACGGAATCGTGAGCTCACGCCCTACGGTTGCAGACTTGTGCGTTAAGAAAAACATGAATTTATATGAGAAACAGTTCGCACCGGAAACGCTCTCCAACACAGAAAGAATTTTTCAAATCGGATCGTAGAAACAGAGATATCGACAAAAATAAGATGTGACTTTACGTCCCCTGGTGGGAAAACCATGCATTCTTTTAGGAAGAAATTATTCTCAAAAGTCTTATCTATATGAGCGGTATCGGTCCAAGAAAAAAATTTGGGGTCGAGTTTTCAGGATCCCAGATTTTACTACAAATACATCAGAAGCAGATATTAACATTTATGCCCCTGGTGGCCAAACCATTCTTTACCAAACATTAGAAATTATGTGAAAAATATTTTCCATCAGGTCTTGTATGCGATACAGGAAGAATTTTTTTCAAATCGGAGTTCTAGGAGCAGAAAACGCAATTTGCCTTTGTGCTTCCTAGCGGAAAGTCTATGATTTACTTGAAAACTTTGAATTTATAGGAAAACCATTTCGCATCGGAAACACTATATCCTACAAAGAAGGAATTTTTCAAATCGGACTCTTAGAAGTAGAGATATTGACAAAAATAAGGTACACATCACGCCCCTGGCGTAGAAACCATGCGTTATTTCAAGAAGAAAATGTTCCTAAAAGGTTTGTCGACATGATTAGTATCGGTCAACAAAAGACTTTTTTTTCAATCGAGATTTTAGAAGCTCATATTTTGCAGCAAATACATCAGAAGCGAAATTTCAGACTTACGCCACTGGTGGCCAAACCATTTTTTACAAAAATTAGAAATTATGTGCAAAGGATTTCCCATCAGGAGCTGTATCCGGTGCAGATAGAATTTTTCAAATCGGAGATTTAGAAACAGAGATATAGGGAGAAAGCAATTTACCTTTACGCCCCCTAGCGGAAAGTCTATGAATTACTTGAAAATTTTGAAATTATATAAAAAATATGTCACACTGGAAACACTATCCAACAAAGAAGGAATTTTTCAAATCGGACTCCTATAAGTAGAGATATTGACAAAAATAATATACGCCCTCTGGCGTAGAAACCATGCATTATTTTAAGAAGAAAATGCTTCTAAAAGATTTGTCGACATGAGTAGTATCGGTCTATAAACGACGTTTTTTTCAATCGAGAATTTAGAAGCTCATATTTTGCTGCAAATACATCAGAAGCGGAAATTAAGATTTACGCCCCCTGGTGGCCAAACCATTTTTTTTTTTTACAAAAATTAGAAATTATGTGCAAACGATTTCCCATTAGGAGCTGTATACTGTGCAGAAAGAATTTTTCAAATCGGAGATTTAGAAACAGAGTTGGGGGTTAACGCAATTTACCTCCTAGCGGAAAGTCTATGAATTACTTAAACATTTTGAAATTATATTATATGAAAAATATTTCACACTGGAAACACTATCCAACAAAGAAGGAATTTTTCAAATCGGACTCCTAGAAGTAGAGATATTGACAAAAATAATCTACGCCCCTGGCGTAGAAACCATGCATTATTTTAAGAAGAAAATGTTTCTAAAAGTTTTTTTTTTTTTTTTTGATTGGAGGTTTAACGACCACCGTGAGCAACTCAATGGGCTATAAGCAGTCGCCCGTCCCTAATTTAAGGTCACTGGTTCCAGGAAAGGGAGAGAGCCAGTGCCGTAAGAGAAACACAACATCCATGCCTCACCGGGATTCGAACCCGGACCCCTTTCGGACGAATGATCAGAGGCCATCGCTTAGACCACTGCGCCACCGGGGCGGCAAAAAAAAGGTTTGTCGACATGAGTAGTATCGGTCTACAAACGACGTTTTTTTCAATCGAGAATTTAATAGCTCATATTTTGCTGCAAATGCATCAGAAGCGAAAATTATGATTTACGCCCCCTGGTGGCCAAAATATTTATTACCAAAAATTAGAAATTATATGCAAAAGATTTTCCATCAGAAGGTGTATCCGCTGAAGACATTTTTTTCAAATCGGAGCTTTAGAAGAACAGTTATCGGGGAAAATGCAATTTACTTTTACGCCCCCTAGCGGAAAATCTATGCGTAATTTGGAAAAGTAAATATATCTAAAATACTTTTCGGCATAAATGGAATCGAAAGATAAAATAATTTTTTCAATCGGATGTTTTTTTAAGAAGCAAATATGTGGAATAAAATGTATTTTTGAATTCGACATCATCTGCATTTACGCCCTCTAGCGCCGAAATTGTACATCGTAAAAAAAGACGAAATAAAGGATCATCATTCTCATATTTCAAGCTTCCCAATGCAAAAAGATTTTTTTCAAATCGGACTAATAGTTCCAGAGATATCGTGGGGACGGACGGACAGACAAACCGATAACATAAGCACGATCTTTTTTTACAAAAGACGTGCTAAAAAACAAAAACAGATTGCCTATTTTTTCCAAAATGAGCACTTATACTTTTTTATGTTCAAAGGTCTGCTACCGTTAAATTTCTTATTATCAGTGTTTTTGGAAATAAATTTCATTGATATATTTTAGGTGTGCAACTTAATTCTCGGCCCCTAACCGCAAGCGATCATAGAACGTCGGCAAATGCAAATAGATGTGTGCGATAATGGCTGATTGCAGCGCCATCCAACAGCTTTCCAGGCAACCTTAATCGCTCACAGCTGTAGTGACAGAAGGGTCCAAAAAACGGAAAATCTGTTAAAATACTGAAGTTTCCGTTATTAGAAACGGAAACTTTTCAATACGGAAATTTCGTTAGAAGTAGTAGACCTATCGGCAACTTTGCTGCACAGCATTTTCAGAAATTCTCCGTGAATTCACATCACTTATTTTCTTCAGTCGTCCAGCATTAGTTTCATATAAACTTCGACGCTTATGGGTGCAATTAAAATAATAATCAGATTACAAAGGCTATAATTGCTACGGTTGATTTTCCACGATCCTTACGAATAACACATTTCTGTCCTCAGTAGTTTTTCCTTAGAAATTCAGCCTTTTAATAAATTTTCACATTCGGAAAACGTTCTGTTTCTAAACACTGCACACCATCCGATATATATAGTTTCTTTAATGGTTGCATAAACCCGATGCCAAACATAGAAAACATGAAATTGTTGTTTCAATAAACTTCGCCTACGTTTTCAGCGAAATCGTACGTAATATTTTTTGGTTCGATGCAAAGCTTTACATTGCAATTTTGAGGAAACTACTGCAGCAACTGCATTAAAATGTGAGCGGCACCCTCTTAATAAATACCTTCAATTCAATTGAGAGAGCAAGGCTTCGCCGGCTAAAATTCATTTCCGTTGACGAAATCTTCTAGTTGACTGACACGCAATTTCTTCTTTATCGTCAAAATAAATCAACCCTTAATTCTCCATGGAAATAAACAAGAAAAGGGTTCCAAACGCAAGTCAGGCAACTGACCTATTTTCGAGAGAGGAATTACCGTTTCCCGAGAAATGGCATACACAACCAATTGTGAAGAAAATTTTACCCAGAATGAATATCAACATGTAACTCTAATCTGAGCTGTGTAACTGCACGCACGTTCATCGCGGTCTGATTATTCTTTCTCCCAGTCAAATTAACTGGTTAGTGTGTGCTTCAGAGTATAACTTCTTAACAAAACACCTGATAAGAATCAAAATTTCATAAGCAATATATAAATATACAGGGTGTCCATAAAGTCTTTCCCACATTACAAAAATGTATATAAAAAAATCTATGTAAGTTAAACTAAAATGGTTGGCAACATAATATAGCAGCACTCATAAAGTTTTTTTTTTCCTGTTGTTTAGGATAGCGCTACTCTGAATAAGAGGAGCATTTCATCGATAATGGCTTCCATGCAAGAAAAAGCGGCATGCGTGTTGTGGTTCCATGAGACCAAATCGGCGGTTACTGTCCAACGTCATTTCAGAAATGAGTACAAACGATCACCACCGGACCAAAAAAGTATAAGCGCTTGGTATGAAAAGTTTAAAGCGATGGGTAATGTTAGCGATCTCCCCGGAGCGGGCCAACAACCGGTTACACAAGAGACAGCTACAGCTGTTCAGGGTACATTTCTGCGAAGCTCCAAGAAATCCATTCGTCGTGCTTCACTGGCAACTGGGATTCCCCGTGCCATGGTTCACACAATTTTACACAAACGTCTTCATCTGCATGCTTATAAGGTACAGATAGTTCAAGCTCTTCAGAGTGTTGACCGGCCTCGCTGTGCTGCATTTGCGACGGAGATGTTGCAGCGCATAACTCATGACAGGGATCATCTGCACCGTGTCTGTTTCACAGATGAAGCCACATTCCACGTCTCTGGTACAGTAAATAGGCACAATGTACGAATCTGGGGATCAGAAAATCCCCATTATGTCATCGAACAGAGGACTAGCCCAAAAGTGAACGTATGGTGCGGCCTGATGCACGACAGAATCATCATACCCTTCTTTTTTCACAGAGCCCACGGTAAGACGTAACGTGTACCTGGACATGCTGGAAGCTTTTGTAGAACCTCAGTTGCATGCACTCCAGCCTTCAGTTATTTTCCAACAAGACGGTGCCCCATTACATTGGTCAACAATGGTTCGTAAGTTCCTGAATGTCACATTTCCGGACAGCTGGATTAGCTACGACGGTCCCATGACATGGCCACCTCGATTCACCCTAAGATGACGCTGAAGGAAAAGGTACATGAAACATACCTCCGCAACTAAAAGTAGTTCCTAACATTTTCCGTAAAAACCAACGCATTTATTGCCCCAATCATACTTTATATTGCCCTAGCTGTTTACTAATAAGTACTTATAGTTATTTCAGACATAAGTCTAATGAAAATGATCTAGTTTCTGAAATTAAGTTTTAAAACAAGTTAGTAAACTCATGGAATGCATTGATTATGATACGCTTTCCAACATACCAGAAATCATTACTCAAGTTATCCCTCAAGTTATGAGGATAATGGCTGTGGAATAAATATCGGTCCTGTGCCCTGACCTTTGATCCCATTTCGATTATATTCAACAGAACCAGTTCAGTTACCTCCGAAATAACATGATAAAGTTTTGTCGCAATCGAAGCATTTTTACGTAAGTTATGATGCATAAAGGCTATGGAATAGATTCCGCTCCTGTGTCCTAACCTTTGACCCCATTTCGCCCATTTTCAATAGGATTCGTCCCCAGACAGGCCCCTACAACATACTAACATTTAATCCAAATCGAAGCATTTTTACGTAAGTTATGACGCATAATGGCGATGGAAGTGATTCCTCTCCTATGTCCTGACCTTTGACCCCATTTCGCCCATTTTCAATAGGGGTTGTTCCCAGGTAGTCCCCTACCACATACTAAAATTTCATCGAAATCGAACCTTTTTTACGTTAGTTATGAAGCATAAAAGCAGTGGAATGGACCATTTGCTCGCAAGAGTGTGACGTTATAAAACTTTAATAGGATCCACACACAACACGTGACTTAATGAGATAGATGGCGTGACCGCGCGCCAACATTCTCAAACGCGAGATTGTGACGTCATAAGATTTCTAAGCATGGATAACATTAATGGGACGACGCCATGACACTAAAAACGTAATAATTCGGGGTGGTTATTTAACCCACTAAACGAATTTTCCTAAAGTTCGAAATTAAGCTAAATCGATTTCTAGTACCAGAAAACGGTAGGTTAACGACTTTCATCAAAATCCTTAGAGCCGTTTTTAAAATAAAATTTACATACATACAAGAAGTGCTCCTTTAATAGTATGGGATAAGGGCGATGGAATGGATCCCGATCCTATGTACTGACCTTTGACCCCATTTCGTCCATTTTCAATAAGGTTCGTCCCCAGTGGTCCCCTACGACATACTACAATTTCATCGAAATCGAACCATATTTACGCAAGTTATGACGCATAAGAGCAATGGAATGCATCCCGCTTCTATGTCCTGACCTTTAACCCCACTTCACCCATTTTGAATAGGGTTCCTTCCCAGTTGGTCCCCTACCACATATAAAAATTTCATCGACATCGAACTATATTTACGCAAGTTATGACGCATAAGGGCAATGGAATGGATCCCGCTCCTATGTCGTGACCTTTGATCCCATTTCGTCCACATTCAATAGGGTTCGTCCCCAGGTGGTCCCCCACCACATACTAACATTTCATCGAAATCGAACTTTTTTTACGCGAGTTATCCTGCCGTCAGACAGACGGACGGACAAAGCTGGAGCATATACGCTTCTTCAACCTACTGTTGGAAAGCGTAAACTAGATCAAAGCACGCATGCGTAGATATGCAGTGTTTAGGATACAAGCCCCCCCCCCCTCTTCTACCTCCACTAATCCTTCCTGGGCAGGAGAAGGAATCCACCACCACTAATCCACCGCCTTGAAGAGCCTACTGCAAAGGGGTGGTGACAATCGCTCCTTACGCATTATTTACAAGCTGGTGTTATGTGAAGGCCCTCATAAAAACAGCAACAATTAAACGGGAAGAGAGTGACGGTGCCAATGAGTTGAAGGGGAAGTGATTGACAGTTGCAAACAGCAGGACACAGTGGGGAGTGACGCGGATGAATAAAACTTTCGGCCGTCCCCGGAGGCTTTTGTATCTTAGGGTGAATCGAAGTAAAGACTTTTTCCTGTGGGGTTATATGAAAGAATGAAAGATCAAGTTTACTCTAGCAGTGTCCTCCGGGCCACAAATGGCGCCCACGTGGAGGTGTACTGACACTGGAAAAAAGCTTTACTTGTGCACCATTACTGTCGTGCAATCCCTTTCTTGTACGTGTAGTGCATTTTTTTATATTAATTTTTGTAATGTGGGAAAAACTTTATGGACTTTCTCACATTACAAATTATATATTGTTTTTTAATTTCTTCCTTCAGGAATATGTATGACTAAATGTCGAAATGGTCGTGTAACAACCGGCCTTCTGAATAACAAACACAAGGATAACATTTGGTTTCCTTATGACACCTAAACCGCTCCGAGAAACTTTTAGAACGGGAAGACTATTAATTTTGTATTCATAGCATGTTGCGCCACAAGGTTTGCATTTATCATTGCAACATTGTTAAAAACCAAGAAGTTACTTTCTTTTAAGTTTTTATGATTTGCGATGTCGTAAGTGTGGATGATGAACACGGTCGATATTGCCATTCAAAATCTACTTCACGGGAACTACACTGTCAAAAATAAGTGGTGTGAATTTACGGAAAATTCCAGTAAAAAACGCACAGCAAAGTTTACACGCAGGTGTCCATCTTTTAACGAAATTTCGGTTCTTAAAAGTTCCCGTTTCTTCTAACTTCAGTATTTTGACAGAATTTCCGTATTTCACAAACGTATTTTGACAGAATTTCCGTATTTCACTTCAGTTTATTTCACAAACGTCCGTTTCTGGTTTTTCCGTATTTATACAGAAATTTCGCAAAAACTTCGATTTTGATTTTTCCAGCCCATTCCCCAAATCCTTTACAGTTGCACATGGTACGGATTCGTATTCAAGCGCAGCCCAACTGCAGCAGCGCGTGCTACCGTTAACCCAAAAAGACCCGTAAAGCACAGTCACGTTCAGATAGAACTCTGATCGTGCAAATATTTTTTTTTTTTTTTTTTGCTATTGATTAGGGTGGATTACTTATTTTATTTTCTGTTGGAGTTCATTATTTTTCTGAATAGATTCGCAATAATTTTCTTTTTCTTTTAAGAGGAATTATCACAAATTACGTAAATTTTTTTATCGTGATTTTTCGAAGCAACAGAATGCTTTGGAACTTTTTTTTTTTTTTAACTGACAATAGCTTTCAATTATCTTTAAGAAAAGGTGAAATGTACTGTTTTATAATTTAACAAAACTCCTAATTATAAAATTTACTCTTGATAGCTATAATAGCTTTTGTCTTAAGGGGTACATCACCTGTACAATAATTTAAGTACCAGGTTTCTTACGGTAACGGAATGTACAATAGCTGGTGCACAAAATGGGGGTGAGGAGAAGAAATAACTTGTCATAATAGCCAAAATTTCAGGCTATATGCTATCCACAATATCCGATCTCGCTACAGAACTTCAAAACCACGTACTTCGACAGTTGGTTGGTTGTTTGATTTTTATGGCGCAAGGGCCATGGTTGGCCAAAGAGCGCCAGACACAAGACAAACAAACAGTATTAAAAATGTGGTAAAAAGCTTAAAATCTGACTGATCATGTAAAACTGAAAAATGAGAACGATGGAATGGCTAAAAAAGATAATGAAACAAACAGTATTAAAAACATGATACAATGATTAAAATCTAGCTGATTCAGTAAAACTGAGAAATGAGTAAGATGATAGGGCTAAAATCTTGATACGTTTAAAATAGTCAATTTGTTTAAAAAATGAAAAAACAGCAACAGTATTGCAGTGGTCATTGAGGAGCCGCTGCAGTGTAGCGGCGTCCTCGTTCAACAAATGAGAATGAAAGAAATGAAAACGTACATCACGAAAACGAACACACGTACACAGAAGATGAGTGACGGTGAGTCGGCAGTTGCACGTCTCGCACATCGGCGCAGTGTCGCCACACAGCAAAAAGCGGTGAGTGAAACGACAATGCCCAATGCGGAGACGCGCAAGCACCACTTCCTCCCTACGGTTCCGACGATATGTGGATTTCCAAATTTCAAGATTAGGTTTAATACGATGCAGTTTATTTTCCACCTGTTGGTCCCACAGACCTTGCCACGTTCGCTTGATATGGTCGCGAACCAGAAAGCGGAAATCCCGGTGAAACAGTGGCAAGGGTGTGACGACCAAAGAGGAAGCAGATCTAGCAGCCGCATCAGCACACTCGTTACGCGAGATGCCAACATGCCCGGGAATCCAACAAAATTGTATCTGGACACCGTCCTCGAGCAAAGAATAAAGAAGCCTTCGTACGGTAAAAAGAAAAGGGTGGTCACAACAGTCCAACGATGACAAAGCCTGTACAACACTCAAAGAATCGGTGTACACCGCAGCCCGTTGATGAGAGCCCGACTGAACATGAAGTAGTGCGAGATACACAGCATGCATCTCTGCCGAAAACACGCCGAAAACACCGTGGCCTCAGCTGGGATCCGCGCTACTGACACGTCATCTACACAGACAGCCGCGGATCCAACGACTCCATGCATCTTGGAGCCATCAGTAAAAATAGGAGTGTAGTCAGAGTTGAGGTCACGGTGCTCAGCGAAGAGCTGCTGGTACACTTACGCAGGGGTTGAGGCTTTATCAAAAGATGTAAAGGTGGTATCAACCATGACACCAAGTGGGTGCCATGGAGGATCCCCAAAGCCCCTGGTCGTTGCAACAAGTGACAAGTCGAGCCCTGCATGCATCACGAGCTACTGCCGCCATACGAAGACCGAAGGTTGAAATGCACGAGGGCCGGTTCCCGAATAAACGAGCATGCTGGGGATGAAAAACTGCATCGTATAAAGGGTGGTCTGGAAGAGATCTAAGTTTCAGATAGAATTGAATAGACAGCTGCAGACGGCGTAAATCAAGCGATGGTTCGTTCGCGTCAGCGTAAAGGCTGGGAATTGGAGATGTTCGAAATGCTCCCGAACAAAGACGCAATGCTTGATGGTGAATAGTGTCCAAAGGCCGGAGAACGGAACGACGAGCAGAGCCATACACGATACAAATATAATCCAGTTTCGACCGTATTAAGGAATGGTAAATGCGAATTAAAGACATCCTGTCTGCGCCCCACGAGACTCTCGAAAGGATCTTAAGAATAGATAGAGCCCGCAGACAGGAAATCTTGAGCCGCCGAACGTGCGCACGGTCGACGGTCAGCCCAAGGAACTTGGTCTCCGGCAAAACTGGTATGGCTGCACGGTCTAAAAACAGCTCTGGGTCAGGATGGAGGCCGCGCCTCCGGCAGAAATGGACACACGCTGTCTTGTCGGGAGAAAGAACGAAACCATTGCTATTCGCCGCTTTAAAGATCTGGTTAATTGCAGACTGCAACTGCCTTTCAATAAAATGCATGCTTGATGACGAGCAGAAAATGTGCAAGTCATCAACATAAACAGTAGCCGAAACCGCAGGTGGAAGATTTGTGAAAAGACAATTAATGCGAAGGATGAACAATGTGACAGATAAAATGCAACCTTGAGGAACACCTTGTTCTTGGGGGAACGGTGCCGAGAGCGTCGTACCCAGGCGCACCTGGAACACCCGATTGCGTAAGAAATTTACAATGAAGGTTGGAAGATTCCCTCGCAACCCGCATGCGTGGAGGTCACGAATAATACCGTGCCGCTACGCTCGATCATAGGCTTTTCTCGATATCGAAGAAAACGGACACCAGGTGCTGCCTACGCACGAACGCCTCGCGCACAGATGTCTCAAGGTGCAGGAGATTTTTTTTTTATTGGAGGTTTAACGACCACCGTGAGCAACTCAATGGGCTATAAGCAGTCGCCCGCCCCTAATTTAGGGTCACTGGTTCCAGGGAAGGGAGAGATCCAGTGCCGTAAGACAAACACAACATCCATGCCTCACCGGGATTCGAACCCGGACCCCTTCGGACGAATGATCAGAGGCCAACACCTTAGACCACTGCGCCACCGGGGCGGCGTGCAGGAGATGATCGTGAGGTGAACGATGACGGCGAAAGCCGCTTTGTGATGGTGAAAGTACGTGATGACATTCTAAAAAATGAACTAACCGGGAATTAACCATGCGTTCAAGAACTTTACACAGACAGCTAGTGAGAGCAATTGGACGATAACTAGAGGGAGACTTGGGATCCTTGCCAGGTTTGGGAAAAGGCAGAACAACTGCCTTTCGCCAAGACTCCGGGAAACTGTGCTCCGACCAAATACGGTTGTAAAGGATTAAGAGATTCTCGAGAGACGACTGCGAGAGATGACGGAGCATATCATAATGGATGCCATCGGGACCGACCGATGCAGAGCCACCCTGAGTTCAACCATGCTGAAGGGGGAGTTATATCCAGTGTCGAGAAAAGGCGTAAAGGAGATTCTCTGGCGTTCCGCAGTGTATTTAATCCTCAGAAAGGAGGAAGGATACGCCAGGTCACTCGACACGGAGGCAAACGCCCCCAAACAATCAGCAATCTCCCCGACTCCAGCATATGTGCAGCCGTTACTCTCGAGAATGGAGATCTGGTGAGAGCTGTAGTTACCCCGGATCTTACGAAACTTGTCCCACACACTTTTCGAACTGGCACGTGAAGTGAGAGATGAAACATACTGGATCCAAGACTCCCTCTTGCTACGTCGACGCACCAACCGAGCATAGGATTTTTCTCGTTTGAATGTAACGAGATTAGCATCGGTTGGATAACGCCGAAACGTAGATAAGGCCTTATGTTGAGCTCTCCTAGCCGCTGCGCATTCAGGGTTCCACCAAGGCTTCGGACTTCTGGAGAGTGTCGTAGATGTTTTTGGTATAGAAAGATCAGCTGCCTGAAGAATACAATTTGTGACTTCAAGAACCGCTGCGTCGATTGACTCTTGGGTCACCATTGCAGAAGATATCAAAGCTGACGGTGTGAAAACCTCCCATCTCGCACGCTCCATCCTCCAACGAGGAGGGCGGGAGGCAGAAGATGGCATGTTCGCATGATGCGAGAGGACAATTGGAAAGTGGTCGCTCCCGTGGAGGTCGTTACACACCGTCCACGACCAGTCAGCAATAATTGATGGTGATCCCAAGGTCAAATCGATCGCACTGAAGGATCGTGTCGGTTCATGGAAGTACGTGTCAGCACCGGTGTTAAAAAGGCACAAAAAGGCCGAGGACAGAAGAGACTCTATGCGACGACCTCTCGTGCTGATGCTGACACTACCCCACAAATGATGATGTGCATTGAAGTCACCTAGTAGAAGAAAGGGTGAAGGCAGCTGATCAACCAATCTCTCCAGTACAGAGACGCTCACCTTCTCGTCCGGCGGCAGATAGACACTGCAGACAGTAAGAGGCCCAGGGACAGATATTCGCACCGCCACGGCCTGCGAAGTTGTGGAAATCGCAACGGAAGACACCGGAACACTGTGAGGGACAAGAATAGCGACTCCCCCACAGGCGATGTCTCCCGATGCGTTATCTGTCCGATACACACTGTAGCCTCGAACTGAAAGCAGGTCTGATGGTTTAAGCTTCGTCTCCTGTAGACAAAGGCACACCGGAGAGTAAAATGAAAGCAGATGTTTCACTTCATCAAAACTCGTCCGAAAACCTCGACAGTTCCACTGAATGATTGAAGCCATGGTTATAAATGAAATGAAAATAAAAATGAAAATGATCAAACGAAGTCAGGCTCCATCGCCTCTGATGGGGGTTCCCCCAGATCTGGAGGCGTGTGACCAGGGGCCAAGATGGGAGCATGCTTTGTCCCAAGTGAATTAACGGGAGGCACACGATGTTGAGTCTTTCGCTGAGATTTTGGAGAAGAAATGTTTTTCTTTTTATCCTGAGCTTTGTTTTTTTTTTTTTTTTTTTTTTTTTTGGTTAGAAGAAGTGGCCTGAGTTCCCTTGTTGGTGGTGGGATGAGTCTGCTTCGGCGAAGTGGTGGGTGGCGCTTTCAGACCCCTAGCTCAAGACTGGAGTGCCTCCAGTCCGGCTGCGATGATTTCGTTTACATTGTATGGACATTTAGGAGGGATCTGAATGTCGGTCTGAATGGCAACCGTAGATTTGGCAACCACCACTGAAGCGTATGATCGCCGATCAGATGTAACAGGAACCACTCTTCTTCTGGCTTCAGGATAGGAAATATTTTCCACTGTTTTGAGCCATTGGATTTCTTTCTCCTCCTTCCACTTGGGACAACCTTTGGCTGATGCTGCGTGTGAGCCCTTACAGTTCACACAAAACTCAGCCTCGGTCACACATTCTGACAAAAGATGCTCTGTGGCACCACAGCGTCCACACCTAGGATTGCTCCTGCACGACTGCTGAGAATGGCCATAAGACTGGCACCTAAAATATCTCAACGGGTTAGGAATGTACGGTCGTACCTCGAGGTGGAGATACCCTGCCTTGATGGATGTAGGCAGGGAAGGGCAGTTGAATGTCAAGATAATGTTCCAGGATGGGACAAACTGCCCATTCCTCCTGAAAGAAATACGTCGCACACCCGTAACACGTTGGCTCCTCAGTTCTTCGAGAAGTTCATCCTCAGTGCAATCAATAAGATCCCGAGAGGAGACAACACCTCGAGATGAATTTAGGTAACCGTGTGGGGTTATTTTGACAGGCGTCTCGAGCAGCATGCTGGTGTTGATGAGTGTGGAACTGTAGGCCACAGTAGACATCTCAACAAGAAGATCTCCAGACTGGAGCTTCTTGACACTCTTAGGAGAGCTTGCGATTGATTGAAGTGCTTTATGGATCCAAAATGGGCTTTTGGCACTCAAAGGCTTTGAAGGGTCCAATGAGTGCACAAAAAAGAATCTAGCATTGGAAACATCAGGGACAAATTTTTTGGCGGAAGGACCTGAACTTTCCTCCATACCTCTTTTAGTTTTGGGTTCATGGGAAATTTCATTAAGAGCCATGAAAGAAATAAAGGATTCATCCGCCGACTTCCCCACCCACAATCGAGCCCAACAAGGGAGAACCGGAGGTCCGCAAGCCCAAGTGGACGCAGAACACGGCTCTAGGGATAGCAAGCGGATATAGCAAGTTGATAGGGCAGACATGCGCTCAGCGTGCACCCAGACTTTCCCGTGCCTGGAGAACACCCCTTTGGCATGGCCACCATATCCCCAGACTCACCCTGTCGTGCGAGACGACAAGCCGTTAGAGGTCTGGGCTCCACTCGGCCACAGACCTCATTGACTAGGAGTGGGTTAGTTCCAAGCCACCCGTTTAGGGTGAAGCAGAGGGGCAAAGAGGAGTGTTGGCAACTGGCAACAACAACACCCAGGCCACCAGAAACCTCAGCCTCCAGCATCCCCTTTTCCAAATTACGGGTCACCGCACACGGCAAACGTGCAGGTAGGTCTACCTAACCAGCTCGGAAAAACAAAGAAAGGAACATGAAATGGAGAAGACAGGAAAGAAAACGAGAAACTAAAATCCTGAGCTGGCGCATAATCACAACCTCAGCAACCTACAACTGAGGCGGGTTCATGTCAAGTGAAAAAACATAAAAAATGTGAAAATCATCACATATAGTACATGTTGGCTCGGGCCGTGGGGACGCCATCCCCCAGCAGCTGGATGAACAGCTGTCCCTTTGGTTATGTAATCGTCAAAGCCGCAGAGGCAAGAGAAACCGTCACAAGGTTAGCTCGGGCCGTGGGGGCGCCGCTCCCCAAATAACTGGAAAACCAGTTATCCCCGTGCGGGGGTACTTCGACAGACAATTGAAATTTAATACCTTCCCCGTGGTAAAAAATGTACGCGCAGCCCATGCGTGGTTTTTATGAACTGTAAGAAAAGCGAACTCGTTCGCGTTTGTAAGGAAACCTGTTTAATAAACAAAGCCATCGTTTACAACAAAAATCTGAGCCATCGTTTACACCAAAAATCGGTAAAAACACTCTAACAGACATCTCGATATCTGTCTGGAAGCATTACTCCTCGCAAAATTCGGAGGCACAAAATTTACACGTACCCAGCATTCGGCAGGCTCGGCTCGATATGCAAATTTTCGCTGTAGTATATCTTGGGTAATCGATTATATCCAAACGAAAGGTAGTATAAAATCTGGTGCAGTCTCTGCGTTGTTGAAAACTCGAAAAAATGTCAAAACAGTGGTTAGGACTGTGCAGGTACGGGAGAAGATCCTCCAGAAACGACGAAATGGATCAGTTATGCGGAAGATTGCTCGGGAATTGTGCGTTTGAACGAGTCAACTATCAAAATGTTTCTCACACACTACGAGGAAAACTGTTTCACTGCGCATGGATGCAGCAACGGTAGACCGCCAACGACTACTGCCAGAGAAGACCGAATATTGCGTCGCTTTGTCGTGAAATACCGACATGGTACATTCATGAAAGCTGAAAAACTGTGCAGCGAAAGGACAGACCGACCTGTATCTCGACGAACTGTTATCAATAGGTTACATGACATGGGCTACGGCTCGTACAAGAATAAGCGAAAGCCCATGTTGACGCTATTTCAGCGAAAGAAGCAGTTTCCATGGGCCAGGGACCACCTGTCTTGGACGGAGGCTTAATGGCGGAGGTTGATTTAGTGTGACGAGTCACCCTTGGCATTCCTATATGGAAATATCGGAGGAGAGTCATCCGCCGGCCGAATGAAAAACTCGCCCCAAACTGTGTGAAGGAAGAAGTCATGTTTCCAGACATTGCGCAAGTGCGGGGTGTTTGGGGCATTCTGGCACTAGCAGTTTCGTTCGGTATGGTGGGACTGTCAATGCACAACGATACCAGGCAATTTTGCAACAGCACTTCCTGTTTTCTGTGCCCGGCCTTCGTCCGCAGAGATATGCAATGTTCCAGCAAAATCTCCTCAAACCGCATACTGCATGCATGTTTCACCACTGCTTGGCTTAGACAAAATGGGGTCCAAGTCCTGGACTGGGTCCGAATTCGCCAGATATGAACCCAATCAAAGACCTGTGGCGTGTCCTCAAGGAGGTGCGAAAACGTAAGCCCCGAGCAAAGGATCAGCTGAAGACGGTTCTTTAAGAAACGTGGGCCAACATTCCACAAGACCTTTGTCGTGTCTACGTCAAATCGATGCCCTGGGCGAGTTGCTGACGTGTATGATGGAAAAGGAGCCCAGAATGGGTGGTTAGTGTTGCAACTCAAGACAGGTAATTCTGTCTCACCACCCACTTCTGCACTCGGCAGTCCTACTCTGTCGCTTTACATGACCTACCAAGTCACGATAGAGCATTTTGCAACTCGGTGGTGAGTGTTGCAACTGTGGACAGGTAATTTTTGTCTCACCTCTAATTTCTGTACTCGGTGGTCTCACTCTGTCATTTTACACGGTCTACAAAGTAGCGATGCAGCATCTTGGAACTCGGTGGTGAGTGTTGCAACTGAGAACAGGTAATTTTGTCTCACCACCCACTTCTGCACTCTGTCATTTAACATGGCTTACTAAGTCGTGATACAAAAGCTTGGAACTCGGTGGCATGTGTTGCAACTGAGGACAGGTAATTTTGTCTCACCACTCACTTCTGTACTCGACGGTCCGACTCTGTCATTTTACAAGGCCTTCCAAGTTCGCCGTAGAGCATCTTGGAACTCGGTGGTGAGTTTTACAACTGAGAACAGGCAAATTTGTCTCACCACCCACTTCTACACTCGGCGGTCCCACTCGGTCATTTTACATGGCCTACCAAGTCGCGATAGAGTATCTTGGAACTCGGTGGTGAGTGCTGAAACTGAGCACACGTCATTTTGTTTCTCTACCCACTTCTGTTCTAGGCGGTCCCACTCTGTCATTTTAAATGACCTGCGAAATCGGGATAGAGCATCTTGGAACTCGGTGGCGAGTGTTGCAACTGTGGACAGGTAATTTTTGTCTCACCTCTAATTTCTGTACTCGGTGGTCTCACTCTGTCATTTTACACGGCCTTCCAAGTTCGCCGTAGAGCATCTTGGAACTCGGTGGTGAGTGTTGCAACTGAGAACAGGTAATTTTGTCTTACCACTCACTTCTGTACTCGGCGGTCCCACTCTGTCATTTTACATGGCCTTTCGGCGTAGAGAATCTTGGAACTCGGAGGTGAGTGTAGCAACTGAGGACAAGTAATTTTGTCCCACCACCCACTTCTACACTCCGCGGTCGTACTATCATTTTACATGGCCTACCAGGTCGCAATACAGCATCCTGGAACTCGGTGGTGAGTTTTGCAACTGAGAACAGGTAATTTTGTCTTACCACTCACTTCTGTACTCGGCGGTCCCACTCTGTCATTTTACATGGCCTTTCGGCGTAGAGCATCTTGGAACTCGATGGTGAGTGTAGCAACTGAGGACAGGTAATTTTGTCCCACCACCCAATTCTACACTCCGCGGTCGCACTATCATTTTACATGGCCTAAAAATCCCGATAGATCATCTTGGAACTCGGTGGTGAGTTTTGCAACTGTGGACAGGTAATTTTGTCTCACCACCCACTTTTGCACTCGGCGGTCCCACTCTGTCATTTTGCACGGCCTACCATGTCGCGATAGAGCATCTTGGAACTCGGTGGTGACTGTCGCAACCGAGGACAGGCGATTTTGTCCCACCACCCGCTTCAGCACTTGGCGGTCCTTCTCTGTCCTTTTACAGGATCTACCAGGTCGCGATTGCGCTAATTGTTGCTCCCAGGCCTTTCCACTACACAATAGCATTACTTATACTTAATCGGTGCAGCTGCAGCTGGGCAGAAATTTCCCGAACTGACTTGTTGCTAAGATGGCATCCTATGATCGTTCCGCACTGAGGCCCATGTACTGTTTATGCTTGTCTATGATGTTTGCCAGACCAAGTACGTCTTTTTTTTTTAACCTGTAGGGACACGTCTGTGACGTATATGCCCAAATCCACTACTCGAAAAGGGTGTCGGGTACTTTTGATCACATAAAGTACACTATATTATCAAAAGTATTAGGACACTGCCAAATATTCGCATAACTGCAAAGAACTATCGCACAGGAAGGTGCGCTGTGAATAGAGAGGTACGTATATAAAGCTGAGATGTTCTGTAGTGTTATTAGTAACTTTGAAGTGGATATGCCACGGGGACGTGAAGTTTCTTAGTTCCAGTGTGGGCTGGCCATAGGATGTCATTTCAGTAACGTTCCCATACGGAACATTGCAGCTAAACTAAACGTAGCAAAATCGACTGTAAGTGATTTCGTGAAGAGATGGAAGCAGGACGGCGCAACTATGACACACACACACACACACACACACACACACACACACACACACACACACACACACACACACACACACACACAACACACACACACACACACAAAACGTACAGGAAAGCTGCACAAACTGACGGAACATGACAGAGGAGCCATGGTAAGAAATGTTAAGAAATCCCGTTCTTCCTTTGCCGTTTAATGCTTGTAACGGCTCGGTTAGTACTATAACGATCAGCAGAGAGTTGCACAGTGAGGGTTACTATGGTGGAGCAGCAGCACACAAAACACACATCACTACAGTGAATGCGAAGCGCCGTTTGGAGTTATGTGTTTATGTGTTTCCCGTCGTTCCTGGACTGTGAGCGACCGGAAAGCTGTTCTTTGGAGAGATGAGTCAGGCTTTTCATTCTTCTAATCTAGTGGGCGTGTTTGGATTTGGCGACAGCCTGGCGAACGAGTTTTGTCGAACTGTGCTCTTCCAATGGTTCAGTTCGGCGAAGGCTCCATCATGGTATGGAGTTGTTTTTTTTTTTGTGTGTGTGGATGGGACTCGGCCCGTTGGTTATTATACCACAAACCATGAACTCTGTAGTGTACCTCAACGTTCTGGAACATTTCGCCCTACCAACAATGTGGCAGTATTATGGAAATGACCGTTGTCTCTTCCAATACGATCAAGCTCGCTACCACATTGCACAGCGTGTGCAGGACTGACTGGCTTCTTGATAATGAGGTGGAATTGTTAGATTGGCCTGCTCAGAGTCCGGATCTTAATCCCATAGAATACCTCTGGGATGAACTGGAGCGACGGATACGAAATCGACCACAACGACAGTCTTCGCTCTCCACTCTGGCAGCAGCTTTGCAGGACAGATGGCGAGCTATTCCTGTAGAGACCTACCGGAAATTGGTTGATAGTATGCCTTGACGTATTCCCGCTGTCATACAAGCAAAAGGGGACCCGACTAATTAATAATTGCGATAATAAAGCCATTTGTTCCAAAACATTGCGGTGTCCGAATACTTTTGATAAGTGTATATTTGCACTAACTACCCCAGTGCTATATCATTTTGAAATATCCCAAATGTCATTTTGTTATTTGTATTTATTTGATTCAAGACTTATTTGAGTCTTTTCGGTTAGAGTGGGATGATTTCATGGCGTTTTACGCTCCCTCCTTTTTATTCTCTAATTGAAAGGAAATAAAACTAAGACGCCAGATATTGTGCCCGCATAATTCTCGTTTCCTTTTCTCGGGTGGGCGTGTACGTTCTACACTGAAAACATTAAAATTCCTTTTATTTTAGGCCGTACTGAATCTGGGTTGCCTGATGGCACTTATCACTGGTGAGTCAGTCCCTGGAATATTATCATGACCAATTTATTGCGATGATAACGTATACATCGACAATTCGATGCTATGAGTGCATCGTTTTGAGAAGCGCTACACGAACACCTATCGTCATTAAACAACCATTAATGAAATTGCAGTTTCATCAGCTATGTATCGTTCTTCTCCATCAACACGACAGCTAAGTTCTATGCCCAAATGATACTTACAGAGAAAATACCAAAACATGCTGTATAATCAAAAATTGATATGCTCTCTGGCGAAACAGCACGGTTACGGGGGCAACAATTAGACGATAACACAGCTGGTCAACAAACGGCACGGAGCTTTCGCTGCAAGGATGGAAGATCACAACGGGAGAGGGGAAAGGAAGCGGAAAATTAAAAGAAAAGAAATAAGAGAGCACCTCTTTATCACGACAGGTAGAAAGAACACTGATGGGCTTGGTTTGAACCTGAATTACACTTTAGGCCACCGCACAAAGAGGTCACAGTCGGAAGAGAGGAAGTGAAAAGCACAAGCCCTTCAGCCAGTCCGCTGACACGTGAATCATGCTCTAAAGGTCATGTGGAGGTGGGACTGTGTAACGCGGCCAGAAGACCGAACAACATACGTGGGATGAAGAAAATAAAACCGTCAAACCAGCTGAAAGGTCACGATTCTGTTCTTTGCACTGCTCTAAAACAACAAAAACACCGTGTTTTTCAAACGGTCAAGACGCTGAGTGGACATTTCATTAGGTGCGATAGGAAAGAACACATAATCATTGTAAAAGAATGTTCTAAAGGCAAGAAGAATTTCACATGGCTCTCTAAAAATACGAAATGTTGCTTCATTTCTTTATTCAGTTGCAAAAATATGGAAGCAAACTTCTTCCAGCAGGACCGGGCACATATTCAAGATTTCTGTATGCGGGAGGTGGATGTACTTACAAAGGCGAAGCACGCGTCAAGACGACAAATCTACAGCGATACATTCCGTCGGTGTAGTTTAGTCGGTTAAAGAAATTCACTCCGGAGCGAGGATTCGATCCTCCTCACCGACAAATTCTTGTTTTCACAGAAAAATTGCATATATACACTCCATGGACAAAACATTAGAGATACTTACCTAAGACTGTTTTAGTCCTCCTCGAGCGCGAATAACAGCCTGTGCACGCCGAAGCATCGACTCCACCAGATGCAGATGGCTTCCGGAGGTAATGCCAGCCATGCCTATAGCAGCATTGTCTTCAACTCCGCCCAAGACGTTGGTCCAGGATCCATCTATCTGATGTTCCACTCCATTGTATCCACAGAAAGCTTCCACAAGGTTTAAAACCGCGGACTTGGAGGCTATTGGATGGTTACCAACCCAGGTGACTGTTCCTCGAGCCATGACTGGGTGGTTGAGATCCGGTGGGGACGCGCATTGTTCTGCTGAAACAGACAATCCGCGCAAGATGCGCGAAGGCCATGAATGCGTGTACGTGATCAGCCAGCACGTGCTGGTAGCGCTCAGAGGTTAAGAACCTCTCCAGACACATTCAGGGACATAATGTGTCCCATGATAAGGCTCCCCAAACCATCACACAGCCACCATCGCCTTGAACATTTAACGTGATTGTTTGCTGGAATATTATCATGACGCCTTGAACATTTAACGGGATTGTTTGCTGGAATATTATCCATCGCCTTGAACATTTAACGTGATTGTTTTGCTGTTATAGGTTGGTCTGTCTAGATCGGGTCAGCAATCTCTAACATCCATCCAATAACACTAGTCCAAATTGTCATCGGTGGGTCTTGTCGGGTAGTTTTTTCATTTGTTTTATAAAATCCGTTTAGGAAAACACCGATTTCACGCGACTACGCAGATTCATATATGATACTCATTACGTTTTTTAAGTATCATAAAAATCGCAGAAAATAAGAAATGGCGACATAGCAAGAAGGACTAAATAGAAAGGGTTCGGTGAGGGGCGTAATAGAATTTAGGGCGACAGAAAATGGAAGTTTTTGAAATCCACCAGAGCAAAATAAAAGATAATGAAAAACAGAAGAACAAAATTAAAGCATTGTTTTCTAATGTAAGTTGTTGAATTCTTATTAAATTAAAACATTTTTCATAATGTAATTCGCATTTTTAAAAAATGAAACACTTTCAGGAGTCAAGGCCCCATGCTCCCCCTCTAAATACGCCACTCGTTCGGTGACACGGATCCCAGACGAGGTAGTGTAGGAGCCACCTGTCACGTGTTCCTCTCCGAAGGTTTGACGTCACTGGTGATGGGCCCTCAGAAGAAAGCGGAAAACTCACAGGACAGCGAGTTTTCGTTTAGAGTTAAAAATTCGGGTCTGTTTATATTTCCTCACAAACCTGACGAACCCACGCGACAGGGCACTGAAAGTGAGTGTGTGTGTGTGTGTGTGTGTGTGCAATCCAGTGAAAAGCCCTGTAACAGTTGTGTAGATACGCAACTGTGTAGGGGCCAATAGCGGTTGAACGACTGCAGGTCGATGGATTGGCTGCAATAACGTAGCAGACAACTTTGTGAATTACTGTTACTTATTTATTTCAATAGCATTTCGGACCGAGTCTATTCACGCATTCGCGTCCCCCGGAGAAGGGAGTCTACGGACCCCCCCCCCCCCCCGGAAAAACCAGACTAGATGCTCACACTATCACACACAGCGTACTTTATCCAACTACGGTATGCCAGTGTTAAATTAAAGATACAAAAAGTCCGAATACCGACTTACTATCGAAGCTTGTATTACAACTTTGGAATTTTTTAACTAAGTTTGAACAACCTGAAATGATTTTGCCTCCAGACTTGCTGGGTTCTAAATTTCCCTCAATACAATTTACCATAGAACATGAACTAGATAATTCCCACCCATTTATAGACTTCATCCTGCACCGAAATAGTGACTGAAATACTGTCAGCTACTCAGTTTACCGAAAACCAACAAATAACGATGCTATTATTCCAAATTCTTTAGCACATCCATTACATTATAAGTTGTCTTCCCTCCGCGACCTAGTAAGACGAGCGATATCACACTCTTCTAGCTTGCAGTCCAAACGCAGTGAAATTAGTTATGTTCACCGAATTGCCGAAACCAATGGATATTCAGGGATGGTGGTAAATAAGATACTCGACAGGGTACTGCAAGCTGATTTCTCTACCCTCGAAAGAGACACGGTCGCAACGAAATACGTTGAGTCAATGCAGTACCTACCAGATGATGTCATATCTATTCTGAAAAACGTATGCAAGAAACATCATATAGACTTCGGAGTCAGTACATGAAATATTTTGTCAATCATCAAGAAGGACCGTGAGCCCATTCCACTGGCAAATAGACATGGAGTTTATTGTATTCCGTTGAAAGCCCATGGAAGTCAGAATAGAGATGTGGTATATATCGGCTCCCGACACGAAATGTATCAAAAAGGATTTCGGAGTACAAGTACACTATTAGAAATAAAATGGAGTCTACAGTACTTTCAAGAACAGTTAACGCAGGAACACACTATCCTGAATGGAACGCCGTCAGTATTTTGGCTACGACCAAATCCAGACGATCCTTACTCTTAACTGAAAGCCTGTTCATCCAAACATGGGAAAAAAGTGCTGTAACGATGAAACCCCATCTGTTATACCAATGCCATGGACTTGCCTACTGTGAAAAAAAATTGGACGAATGCACCGAACTACCTAATAATATATTGTAATTAGGGGTGCCGGACGTTGATATTTAGTACGTCTATGACCGCCGACCAGATTACGTCATAGACACCCGATGGATTCTTGTATATACACTGAAGAGCAATTGAATTAGAGATACCTGTCTAGTAACGTGTAGCACCACCTTTCGCCCTGATGACGGCGGCGGTACGTCTCGGCATGGACTCGACAAGACATTGGAAGCGTTGGGAAGCCATACGGATCCACGACCCCTGGACAAGCTCCCACACTTCACGAAGATTTGATAGAGGGGGATCAGAACCTCGAACATCTCTTTCGATGGCATCCCAGATGTGCTCGATGGGATTGAGGTCAGGTGACCTAGCTGGCCAAGGAAGCGAGGTGACGTCGGTGCAGTGTTCATCCAACCATTCGGATACAATTCGGGAGCTGCATTGTCTTGTTGCAGGATGAGGTCCCCAGTGGGATGTTGAAGATGCACAAACGGGGGCAAATGGTCGTCCAGGATATCCCGGTAACGTTGACCTGTGAGGGACGATGTCACACGTACCAGGGGTCCTATTTCAGTTCACGTAAACAGTCCCCAGACGAGAATGACACCCCCACCAGCTTAAAGAGTACCCTGCTGGCAAGAAGGATCCATCGCTTCATGTGGTTTGCGTCGTACTCGTATCCTGCCATCCGCATGTACCAACGTGAATCTCAACTCATCAGTTCAGGCAACATTTTTCCACATGTCTAGGGTCCAGTGGCGATGTTCCCGCGCCCATTCTAATCTTTTTACCCTGTGATGTGCGGTCAGCAGCGGTACCCTCTTGGGACGATGGCTTCTGTACCCCATAGCGAGGAGATGGTTCTGGATGGTGCGGCTGCTTACACGTTTTTGTGCACCAGCGTTAAATTGCCGAGTGATTTCTTGCACTGAGGCCCGTCTATCCGCTGTTACAATGCGAGCTAGCCGACGATGACTCCGCTCATCCACGCGCTGTTGTCCACGGCAGTTGGCCCTTGCAGAGATGGTTTTACCGGATTCCATGTACTCACGGTGCACCCGTGACACAGTGGCTCGTGAAAATCCCAGTGCCTGCATGACTTCCGAGATGGAGTGACACATTCGTCGGGCCCCGACAATTTGCCCACGATCAAATGCGCTTAGATCCTTCGGCTTACCCATAGTGCGTCCGACTTTTACTGATTCCCGTCGCATCACTCCTTATATTGTCGGATCGCTGCACACGTCATATCGTTTCCGTTAACAGGGCTGCCCACAGCGCCACATTTGCATAACGCCAGCTGTCTCTAATTCAATTGCTCTTCAGTGTATATATCAGTTCCTGCAGCAGAAGTTGATCACTCGGCCTGATGATGAAGTGCCGGGCACTTCGAAAGATCTTGCGCAGTTCGTCATGCTTTTTAGTATTAAAGATTTTTAACAACTGTACGTTTTTAATTACTAGTGCTTAATAATTCTATTGCATATCGTGCACAGACGGCTACATATTTTAAGTTATGATTGCCTCCCTCATCTTCTAATTTGTATATGTCTCTGGACGCGCTTAAGGGAATTTTTTTTTTTTCCGTTTCGGGTACAACGGCCACCATGAACAACTCTAAGGGCTATAAGAAATCGCAAGTCCCTAATCTAGGGCCACTGGTTCTTGGGAAGGAAGAGAACCAGTGCCGTAAAGCAAACACGCCAACTATGTCTCACCCGAGACTCGATTTAGGCACATCTCGGACGAATGGTCCAAGGTAAAGCCGATTTAAGGAACGGGCCCAGGGCGCCAGCTGGAAGAGTCTTTTTTTTTTTTTTTTTTTATGAATATTTTAACACCACCACCCAAGAAAAATTTTAATTAAATAATTTTACAAAATTTATTAACTTTAAAAACTTATTTATTACATTATTTGTAGTCGTCTCTCGTACACGGAGAGCATTAACTGAGCAACAGCAAACACAATTTTTAAGATATGGATTCTTTAATCAGTAATTTAACAAACAGGATGAAATCATACGAAGTTGTTCTGGGCCGCCCCGGTGGCGCAATGGTCTAAGCGATGGCCTCTGATCATTCGACCGAACTGGGTCCGGGTTCGAATCCCGGTCAGGCATGGATGTTGTGTTTGTCTTACGGCACTGGCTCTCTCCCTTCCCTGGAACCAGTGACCCTAAATTAGGGACGGGCGACTACTTATAGCCCATTGAGTTGCTCACGGTGGTCGTTAAACCTTCAATCAAAAAAAAAAAAAAAAAAAAAAGAAGTTGTTCTGGAAAGGTTTGAACTTTTCAGGGATTTGAAAGAGACCAATGCTCGTGACATAGAGGCTAGATCAAATAAACTTGTTCATAGGTACCAGGAAGACATAGAAAACATTTTCAGCAACGAATTTCTACATTTCCAGTCATATATAAATGCCGAAGACTTGAACACACCATGGGATATGTACACTTTCATCATTGATAAATGATAACAATCTTCAGTGTATATTTCCAAACATAGAAATAGCTTTGAGAATGTTTTCAACCTTACCAGTCACGAATTGTTCTGCTGAAAGATCATTTTCAGCAATCTCACGAATAAAAATGAAAAAAGGACGTTATTGGGGGAAAAAAAGTTTAACTCATTCGTGATAATGTGTGTAGAAAAGGACATAACTCTGGGTATATACTGCTTTTCAGTAATTGACAATTTTGCCCATGCAAAGGCCCGTCAAAAACCGATGATCATGCCGGTCTCGTCAGATATTAGGTGAAAAAGTGGGAAATTATGTAAGTGTTAATCAAATTTCCATTTGTATCGTAAGTGTTCATTAAAATTGTTTTAATATTTGCTTCTTTTCCCACATTATTGTGTCTTTTCTGGTGCATTATATTGTTTTATAATAATAAATGTTATTATCATAATGTATTTATTTTTCACAAAATCCCGAAGGCCAATAATTTGAAACGTACTCTGGTACACTATGAAATACACTGAAGAGCAATTGAATAAGCGACAGCTGGCGTTATGCAAATGTGGCGCTGTGGGCGGCCCTGCAAACGGAAACGACATGACGTATACAACGATCCGACAATATAAGGAAGTGATGCGACGGGAATCAGTAAGAGTCGGACGCAGTATGGGTAAGACGAAGGATCTAAGAGCATTTGATCGTAGGCAAATTGTCGGGGCCCGACGAATGGGTCACTCCATCTTGGAAGTCGTGCAGGCACTGGGATTTTCACGAGCCACTGTGTCACGGGTGCACCGTGAGTACATCGAATCCGGTAAAACCGTTCCTGCAAGGGCCAACTGCCGTGGACAACAGCGTGTGGATGAGCGGAGTCATCGTCGGCTAGCTCGCATTGTAACAGCAGATAGACGGGTTACAGTGCAAGAAATCACTCGGCAATTTAACGCTGGTGCACAAAAACGTGTAAACAGCCACACCATCCAGAATCATCTCCTCGCTATGGGGTACAGAAGCCATCGTCCCACGAGGGTACCGTTGCTGACCGCACATCACAGGGTGCAAAGATTAGCATGGGCGCGGGAGCATCGCCACTGGAATCTAGACATGTGGGAAAATGTTGCCTGGACTGATGAGTCGAGATTCACGTTGGTACATGCGGATGGCAGGATACGAGTACGGCGCAAACCACATGAAGCGATGGATCCTTCTTGCCAGCAGGGTACTCTTCAAGCTGGTGGTGGCATTCTCGTCTGGGGACTGTTTACGTGGATTGAAATGGGACCCCTGGTATGTGTGACATCGTCCCTCACAGGTCAACGTTACCGGGATATCCTGGACGACCATGCGTCTTCAACATCCCACTGGGGGACTCATCTTTCAACAAGACAATGCACCGTGCCATCGCTCCCGAATTGTATCCGAATGGTTGGATGAACACTCCACCGACGTGACCTCGGTTCCTTGGCCAGCTAGGTCACCTGAATTCAATCCCATCCAGCACATCTGGGATGCCATCGAGAGAGATGACTCCCCTCCATCAAATCTTCGTGAACTGTGGGAGCTTGTTCAGGGGTCGTGGATCCGTATGTCTTCCCAACGCTTCCGGTGTCTTGTCGAGTCCATGCCGAGACGAATCGCCGCCGTCATCAGGGCGAAAGGTGGTGCTACACGTTACTAGACAGGTGTCTCTAATTCAATTGCTCTTCAGTGTAGACCTAATATATTTTTCATTCATTATAAATATCAATGCAAAATTGCTTAACATAACGCAATAAAACACTCCAGACAAACAGACACATACACGTAATGAGCCCGCACCGTTTAGCATTAGAACAAATTTGGTGATGGGGGCGTCATGATGATTTGTGCCCATCATTTCGTCAGAGACACTTATTTCCTCCCTGGTCCAAGGCCAGTGCTTAGACAACTGGGCTACCGGGACGGTTCAGTAGCTCTTCATCCTTCTTACCAGCAATTACTTAGAATTGCAAGCACTTCAGTACTTTAATCACTCATTTCAAAACACCGCCTTGCTGGCCTCAGACCATTCGTCCGAGATGGGCCCAGGCTCGAGTCCGGATGAGGCGTAAGTGGTGTGCTTGTCTGTTAGCGCTGTCTCTGTCCTTTCCCAGGAACCAGTGGTCCTATATTAAGGACGAGCGAAGGCCATTGGCCCGTACAGTTGCTCGTGGTGTGTGACGTGCCTGCCCCGTAGGACGCACATGAGATAAAGGCAGATAGCAGTGAGAGCACACGCCAGTGTAGTAGAGTGGGTAGCACTCGGAGATCCGGAGCCGAGAGTTGCAGGTTCAGGGCTGCCAACCTATTACACCCATGAAAATAGTTGCTTTAGTAGCCACTAATGGTAAAAATAGTAGCCTTAACAACTTATGTTTAATGACCAAAATAGTTTCCCAAAAAAGTGTATGAGTTTCAGAATGTAAGTGTCCCACACTAAAAAAAAAAAAATGTTTTTGTTAGGTTTTTTTTGTTTTATTTATTTCAAACCACGGTGACAAAATTAGCACATGTTCACGTTTTGGTGGAGAAAAAAATTACATACACACACACACTCTTCAAAAAGGGCATCTAAGTTTCAATATAATGCTATTCAAGACACTCAGAACTTATGGAAATTACACACAAAAAAAATACACTATTCAATTATACAGGGTGATTCATAAAGAAGTATACAGTTTGCAGATGCTGTAAAACATTAACAGTTGAAGAAACGGACCACAACTGTGAACCGTTAGGTAGATGCACTCGTAAAGTTTGTGTCCCGCTACTGAGGGAAGTGAGGTAGGCGATAGCGCGCGTGTCACGTGATTAGTCAGTCAAAATGGCAGCGTCTGCAGTGGAGAATGCGTTTTGTGTTCTTGAATTGAGCAAAACGGAATCTGTAACTGTTGTGCAACGGCATTTTCGATCACGATTCGGAAAAGAACCTCCAACCAGAAAATCTATCTACGATTGGCATAAAAAATTTGAAACTACGGGCTGTTTGTGCAAACTTAAAAGTCCTGGACGACCGCGTGTATCGCGTTTGGGCGGAAATGGATTACCGGCTCGATGTGTGTCGTGTGACACACATAGAACATCTGTGACTGTCTCTAAAAAAACTTGAAACATTCCCGTACAATTCTGTTACAGTTAACATAAAATGTCTTACATTGTTCTTGTTTTATAATGCGTTGAAACTGTATACTTCTTTATGAATCACCCTGTATATCAAAAGCTACTTACATAAACTAACCTGATACAAACTTTGGAATTAGAAAACACTTCCTTCTTTCACATTGTTCTGGAGGTCAGATATTCTCATCTGTATCAAGCCAGTACGAAGAGGTTTCTTCTGCTTTTGTGGTTGGTAAAAAAGTATAAGATTTCCCTAGTGGGCTTCATACACTGTGTTGAAAAAAATACGTATTTCTTCTTTCAAAGGCCATAGTTGTGGTCATTCAGTGTCATGATGATCACTTGTTTTGTTCTGTAGACATAATCGTAGTTATCTGATATGAGGTATATCAAGAATCTCATTCGAATAGAAATCTCTGCCGTATTCCAAACAGGAAACTTTTTCCGCGGAATATCTTGATTTGTGTAGGTCGTTCCTCTAATCACACGTGGGTCTAGTCTATAATCGCCATTGACTTTCCTCCATGATACTTGCAACACAGCAGAAAGCAATGAACTGAACAAGACATATCGATATCAAAGTTGATATTCACATGTATCGATATTAAAACTGATGTTATACAAGCACATCGATATATGCAACACAAATCACGTTTTTTAAAAAATAGTAACCTTACAATTAAAATAGTTCAAAGTTTTTCGGAAAATAGTTGCTTTTGGCTGTTTTTTGTAGGAAAAGGTAGCCATAGTCGCCTGTCACTAAAAAAAGTAGCCATAGTCGCCTGTCACCAAAAATAGTAGCAATAGTCGCCTGTCACCAAAAATAGTAGCCATAGTCGCCTGTCACCAAAAATAGTAGCAATAGTCGCCTATTAGTCGCCACTGGCAGCCCTGCAGGTTCGAATCCCTCCCCTGACATAAAAATGATGGAGAAATTTACTTCGTCATAGGTGGTCATTAAACAAACATTGCAAAAGGTTTCGACGATTGGACAGCACGACTCAAATACGTATCAGGTAACCACTAAAGTGTTTGCCGTTTTCGGAGACTGAGACAACGTATAACACATACGTAGTATAGAAAAGCAGTTTATTCATCAAACTGATTACCATGGGCATCAACAACGTTCTGCCAACGTGTTAACAATTTGTATATACCCCTGCAAAAAAAATGCCGGGTTATGGGAAGAGAAAAGGTTTGGAGAGCAGCGTGCAACTCATCAAAGTTGGAGAAGTCGTGTTCGGGCGAATGATTGCCGAGTAAAAGAAACAAGTGATAGCCTAAAGAAAAGATAGCTGGTAAGTGACGTAAAAGCTCCCACCCAAATTCTTTAATAGTGTTCCTGGTCAATGAAGCGGAGTGGGCACGAGCGTTATTCTGAACGAGCAGAACTCCCTTTCTGTTAACCAGTGCTGCTTCCTTCTTTTTCAGGTCATCATGCAAACGTTTCAGTTGCTCACAATACACTTCAGTGGTGATCGTTTGGCCGCGTTGCAAGCAAAAGTTCATAATGAACACCACCAACCATGCACACAGCCATGGGCGGCGGAACCTAATATTTTCGGGAGGGGGGGGGGGTCCAACTTCGCCCAGAGCGAAAACAATTTAAAAAAAGTAAGGAGAGAGAGAGAGAAATAAAACAACGTCGGTAGATGAGTATATACTCGTACATATCATCATCAACCATTTTCAATCCACTGCTGGATGAAGGTCTCCCCAAGTACCTTCCACAACTTTCTGTCTTGAACCTGTCTCTTCCAAGTCACCCCAGCAGTCTTTCGTATTTCATCCACATACGGTGCAAAGACATTAATGTCTCTGCTCCAACTTTCGCGTGGTATTGTTCTGGGTCTTTTCCTGCCCCTTGATATTATATCTAATATTACAGTTGCTGAAACACGGCCAGTTTTCCTAGCAATATGACAGGCCGAAAACGAACGCACATTCGTCCAGAATCGTTTATCTCCTATATGTCAAAACACCAAGAGAGATTTGTGCTCTGTGCACAACAAGTAGTATACTGCTTAATTTGAGTTCGAGTTCATTTGTTCAGTTATTTATTTCTCAGATGTAGGTATTTAATGGGTTTTCCGATCTCGAGTAAGACGTAAGACCTATTCAGACTCGGAGGGGGGGGGGGAAGAAAACTCACAGAGAGAAGGAGAGAGACCCCTTCTCCGCCCTGGTCATTGTTTTAAAGAGATTTAAAGAATTCTTTAACGATCTTTTCAAGGAGAAAAACAGAGCACTGAATTAACTTTTCAGTATTATTTGTGCGAAATCAATTTTCAAAAATGTACATAAAGAGTTTTCCAAAAAAACTGAGAGATGGTGACGGTATCCAGGAAATCGGTAAAAAAACTGTAAATTATTATATGTGAACCACATATTTTTAAGATGTTTCCTGGGTGGGCCCCCTCAGTGAGGGGGACCATAAGATTCCAGAGGGGGTCCGGACCCCCGCGTCCCCTATCTTCCGCCGCGCATGCACACAGCATAACCTTACGTGGATGCAGTGCTGGCTTCGTTGTGTGAGGAATTGAGTCACTGGTGGACAACCAACGTCTGGAACGTTTTGGGGGTGTTGTATAGACCCACTTCTTATCACATGTGAGTACCCTATCCAAAAATGGTTCATAGCAATGCAAAGACAAGCTGAGATACGTTGCTGTTTGTTCACTATAGACAATTCGTGGAGGACCCACTTAGACAATTTGTGTGCCTTACCTATTACATGCACATGTCTTCGGACGGTTTCGTCACTAACACACCAAATGACTGGGCTAGTTCCTGGCATGTTTGTCTACTGTCTTGCCCAATAGCAACTTTCAGGGGTTCTATATCAAGGCTGGCGGGACGACCGCTCCGGGACTTTTCTTGAAGGGATTCATCTCTGTCTCTGAACTTTCGAAATTAACTCCAGTTGTGCGTTTCCTCACAGCATCTGCGCCGAATGCTAAACAAATGCAACGAGTTGTTTCTGCAGCAGATGAACTGAGTTTTAAATTAGTGTAACAGACACCCACGAATAATCTCCACTGATACCGCTATCGTAATCGCACGTCTTTCCACTACCAAACTGCTAACTCATCTAATTCATATGTGCAGGGAATCTCGGGATTTCAGCTGACGATATACCGCGGGCGGAACTCTCCGCAAATTCAATCATTACAAGGTGTTTCTTTTGCTTCCTCGAAAAACGGCAAATACTTTTGTGGTTACCAGATAATATATGGTCACGGGAAGCCATTGGACTCTACAAGTTCTTTATTCTTTGTGTATCGTATGAAAATTCCATTTCGTAACGTGTAAACACATAAATTTTGTAGAGAAAACCGCAGGTTCATGCATAACTCTAATCATGCAATGCTTTTTGTTTATTTGTTTGGGGATTTGACGAACACAGTGAGTAACTCAATGGGCTATAAGCAGTCGACCGTCCCTAATTTACGGACACTGGTTCCAAGGAAGTAAGAAAGCCAGTGCCAAAAGACCAAACACAACATCCATGCCTCACGGGATTCGAACCCGGACCCATCTCGGACGAATGGTCAAAAAGATGCCAGCGCTTAGTCATACGCCACCCGACGCTTTTGCTTAAAATTAAAGCAACAACCATAAAATCCTGATAAACGGTCAATAACTGACAAAGTAATGAATATCAGGAAAGGAACTTTATGTATGTCGTGTGGTACTGTGTTTCACACTCGAGAACATAAAAGAACCAAGATGGCTGCAGATGCGCCCAAATTATGGTAAAAATAATGGAAACGATATCACATAACTCATAAAAAGAATGGTACCATAGTCTCTAATACGTAATGTGATCACCACGGACGATGCAAGCTTCACAGCACCGAACCATGCTTTCAGTGACGATGTCTAAAAGACACTGCGGGATTGATTAAGTTCCATTCTTCCAAAAGACCACATCGTAAGCGGTAGAGCTGCAGGATGAGACGATAATGCTGCAATTTGTTGACCTAAAATGCCCTAAACATGCTCAATCGGTTTAAGATGTGGTGACCGTACCGGCCAATCCATACGTATGATATATTTGCTTTCAAGTAGTTCATTGACCAGCAAAGCCCTATGAGGTCGAGCGTTGTCGCCCATTACCAAGAAATCCAGACCAGTTGCACCTCTAAAAGGACGAACATGAGGATCTAGGATCTTGCACGGTACCTGGTAAGACCTCGACGGTTTTCGCTGGTTAGTACGTTGAGAGGCGAACGACTGTGGAAATCATTATTTCATCACCTCCTAAATGGTCCCGTTCAAGGACCATTTAGGAGGTGGTGAGTATCGAGCCCCACGTTCTCACCATACGAATGTTCTCCGAGAAACTGGTTGCAAGCACAATCTGCTATCATCGGTAAAAAGTACGCATGACCATTTTTGGTGGGTCCGTTGGACATGATGACGACACCAATCAAAGGAAGCTCTTCTTTGGGATGCGCTCAAGAGAACACACACAACAGGTTGTCTTGCATACAGACCACTGCTATGCAATTTTCGGTATACCGCATGTTGGGGTACAGTTCGTCCAGTTCCGATAGTGAACATCAGGGTCAAATGACGTGTCGTGTTGCTTGAATTACGACTAGCGCTTAACACCAATAAGCGGTCTAATCGAATAGAAGTGACCTTCCCACGTCCTTCGCGAGACGTTTCCAGTGTGTGTCCTGAAATTGTCTCCAGAGGCGGCAGACAACGAATTAATCAACATTTAACCATTTGGCCACATCAGCCTGAGACTGTCTTGCTTTTAATCTAGCTCTTCATCATCAAAATGAACTCCTAAGACATACACTGAAGAGCAATTGAATTAGAGACAGCTGGCGTTATGCAAACGTGGCGCTGTGGGCTGCCCTGTAAACGGAAACGACATGACGTATGCAGCGATCCGACAATATAAGGAGTGATGCGACGGGAATCAGAAAGAGTCGGACGCAGTATGGGTAAGACGAAGGATCTAAGCGCATTTGATCGTGGGCAAATTGTTGGGGCCCGACGAATGGGTCACTCCATCTTGGAAGTCGTGCAGGCACTGGGATTTTCATGAGTCACTGTGCCACGGGTGCACCGTGAGTACATCGAATCCGGTAAAACCATCACTGCAAGGGCCAACTGCCGTGGACAACAGCGTGTGGATGAGCGGGGTCATCGTCGGCTAGCTCGCATTGTAACAGCGGATAGACGGGCCACAGTGCAAGAAATCACTCGGCAATTGAACGCTGATGCACAAAAACGTGTAAGCAGCTATACCATCCAGAACCATCTCCTCGCTATGGGGTACAGAAGCCATCGTCCCACGAGGGTACCGCTGCTGACCGCACATGGTGCAAAGATTAGCATGGGCGCGGGAACAGGAACATCGCCACTGGATCCTAGACATGTGGAAAAATGTTGCCTGGACTGATGAGTCGAGATTCGCGTTGGTACATGCGGATGGCAGGATACGAGTACGGCGCAAACCACATGAAGTGATGAATCCTTCTTGCCAGCAGGGTACTCTTCAAGCTGGTGGAGGTGGCATTCTGGGGACTGTTTACGTGGACTGAAATGGGATCCCTGGTACGTGTGACATCGTCCCTCACAGGTCAACGATACCGAGATATCCTGGACGACCATTTGCTCCCGTTTGTGCGTCTTGAACATCTGACCGGATGACCTCATCCTACAACAAGACAATGCACCGTGCCATCGCTCCCGAATTGTATCCGAATGGTTGGATGGACACTCCACCGACGTGACCTCGCTTCTTTGGCCAGCTAGGTCACCTGACCTCAATCCCATGGAGCACATCTGGGATACCATCGAGAGAGATGTTCGAGGCTCTGACCCCCTCCAACAAATCTTCGTGAACTGTGTGAGCTTGTTCAGGGGTCGTGGATCCGTATGGCTTCCCAACGCTTCCGGTGTCTTGTCGAGTCTATGCCGAGACGAATCGCCGCCGTCATCAGGGCGAAAGGTGGTGCTACACGTTACCAGACAGCGCCTGATTACTGCATCTGACAGTGAAAACTACAATATTGCCCATGTTATTCAACTCCAATCGATCGCTCAAACACGGAATCCACTTGTGTGTAGCATATGCAAATTTTGCTGTACTTCCTCTTTTCTTTTTTTTTTTTTTTCTCTACTGGAGGGTATTTTTTTTAATGATTTATTGGACCTAGTGGTACAAAGACATACAGGCAGACATAAACAGGAGACAGAAATTACACAGCAACAAGTACAAAGCATACATGATTGACAGCATGCCAAATGATCAATTTAAACAGATATAGACAGTGTTGATCATGTAACACATTGTGAACAAGTACGAATCACACATGGTTGACAGCATGCCAAATGATCAATTTACACAGATATAGACAATGTTGATCATGTAACACATTGTGAACAAGTACAAATCATACATGGTTGACAGTATGCCAAATGATCAATTTACACAGATATAGACAATGTTGATCATGTAACACATTGTGAACAAGTACAAATCATACATGGTTGACAGCATGCCAAATGATCAGTTTACACAGATATAGACAGTGTTGATCATGTAACACATTGTGAACAAGTACGAATCACACATGGTTGACAGCATGCCAAATGATCAATTTACACAGATATAGACAGTGTTGATCATGTAACACATTGTGAACAAGTACACATCAAACATGATTTTACATTATGCTAAATGACCAATGTACACAGATAACCAGTGTTCGACAAGTAACACACTAAGAGCCAGTGCCGAAAGACAAACACAAATATCCATGCCTCACCGGGATTCGAACGCGGACCCGACTAGGGCGAATGATCAGAAGCCATCGCTTACACCACTGTGCCACCAGGGCGGCCTTCTGGAGGTTCAACGATAACCTTCAGCACACTCAAAGGGCTATAAGCAATATCCCGTTCCGAATTTAGGGCCCACTGCCTCCAGGGAAGGGGATAGCCAGCGCTGCAAAACAAGCACGATATCCATGGCTAACCCGATTCGACCCCGGACCCACCTCGGACGAATGGTCAGGCGCCATCGCTTAAACCACTGCGGCGCCGGGTCGGCAATTTTGCTGTACCGTGGCTTCCTACAGCGCTGCTTTTCGTTTATTTCCCACAGCATTTGCTGTTTTACATAACGGGCTTTTTGTGTATGATTTACGTGTGATTTTGTTGTTGTTGTTGTTGGGGATTTAACGACCATCGTGAGCACCTCAATGGGCTATAAGCAGTCGCCCGTCCTTAATTTAGGGCCACTGGTTCCAAGGAAAAGAGAGAGCCAGTGCCGTTAGGCAAAACAGACAAACACAACATCCATGCCTCACTGAATTCGAACCCGGACCCATCTCGGCCGAATGATCAGAAGCCATGGCTTAGATCATGGCTTCTGATCATTCGACCGAGATGGATCCGTGTGATTTTGGAGCAGGGTTCTTCCGTTATTTAGGTTTTAGGAGCTGTTGCTTTAATTTTGAGCACCAGTGTACGTACAGCATTTGTACTCGCTGTGCTTCACTGGAACCGTGTCATTGGATAATGATTCGCATTTTGCCCCTGCAGTGTACAACAAGAACAACTGACATATCAACAAATATCATCAAAATTGCTGTACACTACAGTTTTCTTCTCACACAGTCCATCAAATGTATTCCAAAAGACTTTTTTACCGTTACCAATATACAATATATATATATTTTTTTTTTCTATTTTTTTTTTTTTTTTTAACTGTTGTGGGTTTTAAGGTGATTTGGGAATTTGCGAACACGTTTTCAAATTTTTCAAATTTGAGTCTTTAAATCAAACTACACACGCTCATTATATATCCGGGATTTCAGTAGCATCCACCTCGTTAGTGGCAATTTTTATTTATTCGCTATTTACTTCCCGAAAGGGAAAAACAAAGAACTCTCTTTGTGCTATTTAGAGTGGCACTGCGACTGCATAAAGATCTTCTTCACCTGTTGCTTTGGGTTGGACAAGCAACTATAGAAATACACGTACGTCTTTTAAACTCCGGTTCTTGCGGAGCGAGCAACGGGAACAAGAATTTCCTCGTCGGAGCAAACGAAATAGGTCACAGGAAAAAACAACTACACACGTTCACGAAGGGCCATCATCCCCGAGGGATGTTGGGAGGCGTGCGGCACAAAACAACGGCGTGATGCATTGACTTTCAAAGCTGATTGCGTGAACAACAAATAACAAATAAGCTCCGATAGTCAACACACAGATGATATTCTTTCTCGAACTCTGGAGGCAGGTAGTTCCAGGACAGCATGCGAGTCCTTAACATTCACCCCCCACCCCCACCCCCCACCCCCCCGGCCCAACAGTCACACACAAACTGTAGAAGTGCTAAATTAGGAAGGAAAAAAATTGCAAGAAGCAACATAGAAGCGACCCTGTACGAAAATGAATATTTTTATTTATTTTTATTGTTTTTTTTTTTTGTAATGCTCTATACGAAGGATGGCCACCTAGAACGTTCTCAGGAGGTAATACCGAATACTTTAAGAGCTTTTTTTGTTTGTTTCGGAGTTTAACGACCACCATTAGTAACTCTAAGGTCTATAAGCAGTCACCCGTCCCTAACTTAGGGACACTGGCTCCACGATGGGGAAGAGAGCCAGTGTCGTAAGGCAACCACACCACCCATGCATGCATCATCGGGACTCGAACCCGAGCTCACTCAGTGGAACTGTAAACAGCAAGTGCTTAGACCACTGAGCCGCCGGAGCGGTATTTTTAGAACTTGAGGACCGCACGGAAATCCATGACCAATGCCAACTAATGAGGCTTAATATATACAGGCTGATCCGTTTAAGTAGGGATAATTTAAAAACGCTGTGGTATGGCTTGTAATAGATATAATAAATCAATATTTGACAGAAATTACCTTTATGGATGGGAGTTTGTCTAGGCCTTTACATGACCCCCTTTGCGGACTCGCCAGAGTTCATGCTTGGTGCTCAATTCTTTCCACGTGTTTTCTAACATCTGCGGAGTGATTTTGTGTGAACGCTGCGGTAATTTTCACCTTCAAGTCATCCAGGCTTTGAGGTCGTTCAGCGTAGATGATGTTCTTCACAAACCCCCACACGAATAAATCAGAGGAAGTGAGATCCGGCGAGTCTGCTGGCCAAAGAATAGGGCCACCGCAGTTGTCGTTGAATGTGTTTTTGAGGAAGTTCCTGATTTCTAGTTACTAGTGGGGTGGGGCCCCGTCTTGCTGTAAAATGACATCGTTATCCAGTTGTGGTACCAAGATGAGTAGCATGTTCAGGTATAATCCAGATCGTACAGTGACCTCAGAGAAGAAAAAAGACCGTACAGCTGGTGATAACTCACCCATACCACAGATGCTAGAAAGCACGTGGCAAGAATTGAGCACCCATTATAGACTCTGCCTAGTCTGCAAAAGGGGCCAAGTACAGGCGTAGACAAACTCCCATCCATAAAGGTAATTTCTGCCAAATATCGACTTATTATATCTGTTACAAGCCATACCACAGCAATTTTAAATTATCCCTATCCAAACGGATCACCCTCTACATCGAAGAGCTAAAACATTATGACAAAGTCTTTAAGCAAATCGAAACAACTGCACGTAAATGACGGACGTGTGAAGGTCACGAAAGAGTATAAATAAAACCTCATACTTAAGCTCTGTGAATCGGTGTTATTCTTGTATTTCACATGGGAAAGGCAGCGGACTTAAGTGAGTTTGACAAAGACAAATTGCAATGGCCAAACGATTGGGTCAGAGCATTTACGAGACGGCAATGCATGTTGGGTGCTCAATTATGTTCTAGGTGCCGATCGTTTTGAATTCGAAAATCCCACAAGGCCTTGACCTGATCATTTTCTAAGACTTTCTCGGCTTGATGTTCCTATAAGTTTTTCGATGCTGGCAGATTGTGCTTTCTGCATAATGACGAGCGAATGAATTTTGCAACCCTGTTGTGTCTAGCTTTGTAATCTGTCTGTGCAATTTTGCTACATTCACGTATACAATGAGACACAGTTTCATCTTCTTTATCGACAAAGTCGACACTTTGGATTATCACTGCTTTTCTGGAATGTAATCTTCATAAAATCTCTTTCCAATGCTTGTTCTTGTGCAGCAAATATCAGACCTTCTGTTTCTTTCTTGATGGAACTCAATTTCAACCATACCCAAGTCAAAATTTCAACCCACCGCCATCAAAGCTCTCAACTTCATCATCATCAGGACACACAAGCCCCACCACCGCGACAAGGTGGTACCCTCGGTGGGGTTATTATTATTACACAGTCGAGTCACATTATTGTGACCACATCCTACTTTTGACGTCAACATCGCGCAGCCAATGACAGAAGGCGCGTGTCGTGAGCTGGTTTGGAGGGTGCATACGGTGTGCTGCAGGCATTCTGAAAACATATCACTCGTTCCTACCATAGACAAAAGCAGCGATTTATCAGATTTGCAAAATGGGATGATTATCGGCGTTCTGGCCAAGGGTGGCAGTATTTCTGAAACAACGCAGTTTTTGAACTGTTCGCGTGCTGCTGTAGTTAAAGTGTATCGGGATTGGAGAAATGGCACCATTGCGAATAAGAGACGTGCAAACTGCGGAGCACCAGGTGCCATTGATGTGAGAGGTGAACGTCGGCTGCGGAGGTGCGTGAGGGCCGTTCGACAAGCTACAATGCAGCAACTCGCTGGCCGAATGAACCAGGGGGGCTACCGGAAGTGTGTCTAAAACAACAGTTCAGCGAACCCTGCTGCTCCGATGCAGACGAATGGTCACTGCACATATGCTAAGGAAGGTGCAGCGGCAGAAAAGGCTTACATTTGCACGGCAGTATCGGAACTAGACTTCCGCTGATTGGTAAAGGATTGCTTTCTCCTATGAGTCACGTTTTCCGCTTCATCTAACGGATAGACGTTGTCGTATAAGGCGAGAAACATCGGAGAACAAACACTCTTCAACCATTGCTGGCAGAACACAAGCCGGTGGGGGCAGCGTTATGGTCTGGGGAATGTTGTTCGTGGCATTCTCTGGGTTCACTCATACCTGTGGAAGGCACTATGGACCGAATTCGTTATGAATCCATCCTTGCAGACCACGCACACCCATACATGCTGATTGTCTACCCTGGGGCGGATGGGATCTTCCAGAGCGACAATGCGACGCATCACACAGCTACTGTAGAAATGTCCGAGAGTGGTTGGAAGAGCACGATGAAGACTTCAAAGTACTTTCCTGGCTCCCTAATTCCCCAGACTTAAAACCAATTGAGCATCTGTGGGACCACCTCGATCATGTTGTTCTCTCTATGGATCCTCCACCACGCACCCTCCAGCAGCTGTCAGATGCACTGCAGTCAGCATGACTCCACCTGTGAACACCTTCCAGCACCTTATTGAATCACTCCCAACCCGTCTAGCTGCTGTCCGCGCTGCACATAGCAGTTACTCTGGATATTAGCTGGTGGTCACAATAATGTGATTCGGCCGTGTATTATGGTAGTATGTATCGTTGAATGCTCACAATTCTTTCCAGAAAAAGGACTGGTCATGGACTTGAAAGCTTGACCACAGACACTTAGGCGGACGATATATAGTGCCGAGCAGCCGGTAACAGAAAATTTTAAATTCCTTCCATGATACCATACCCTAAGGTGTTAGACACTAGTGGATTAGAACGGTGTATATTCTAAATTCCCTTCATTTACTTGGTGTTAGACACTACTGTGATTACAACGGTGAATATTATAAATTCCTTTCATGATACCCCCAAGGTGTTAGACACTAGTGGGTTAGAACGGTCTCGCCGCTTTTGCGGCCACTTCCTTATGACAATCTCAGAACAGGTGTACATATAGTAAGTAGGCACGAACAAGAGGTTTGTTTTAATCTGAAAGATAGATGCTTCAAAATTGTTAACTTCCCTTTATAATTTACCCACGCTTACGACTGGCAGCGTTTACACTCAAGTAAACGTTGGCGTGCTTAAAAGTTTTTTCGTTTATTTATACACACACACACACACACACGTATATATTTGGTTGATTTCCTTTCCCTTTTTTTTCATTTCTCAAGATTTTTGTGAATTCTTTTAATACCTTTTATGCTACTATTTTTATACATTTTTGACAAGGATATCAGGATATCTGTTACTTGTAAGACAATTAAAACCATTCGACATTTACATTTTTCATTCTTTTCTTTCGAGTAATTCTACATTATCGAGCCATTCTGATTCTTCCTTTTTTACGCTTTCCAACCGCAAGTTGAAGAAGCGTATATGCTCCAGCTTTTTTCGTCCGTCCGTCTGTCGGTACGGTAACTCGCGAAAAAATGGTACGATTTCGATGAAATTTTAATATGTGGTAGGGGACCACCTGGGGACGAACCCTGTTGAAAATGGGTAAAGTGGAGTCAAAGGTCAGGACATAGGAGCGGGATGCATTCCATTGACCTTATGCGTCATAACTTGCGTAAATATGGTTCGATTTCGATGAAATTTTAGTATGTCGTAGGGGACCACCTGGCAATGAACCCTATTAAAAATGGGTTCATTGCCACGTGGTCTTTGACGCTCCTATGTCCTGTCAAAGGTCAGGACATAGGAGCGGGATGCATTCCATTGCCCTTATGCGTCATAACGTGCGTAAAAACTGGTTCGATTTCGATGAAATTTTAATATGTGGTAGGGGACCACCTGGGGACGAACCCTATTGAAAATGAACGAAATGGGGTCAAAGGTCAGGACATAGGATCAGGATCCATTCCATTGCCCTTATCCCATACTATTAAAGGAGCAATTCTTGTATGTATGTAAATTTTATTTTGAAAACGGCTCTAAGGATTTTGATGAAAGTCGTTAACCTACCGTTTTCTGGTGCTAGAAATCGATTTAGCTTGATCTCGACTTTAAGAAAATTCGTTTAGTGGGTTAAATAACCACCCCAAATTACCACGTTTTTAGTGTCATGGCGTCGTCCCATTAATGTTTCCCATGCTTAGAAATCTTATGACGTCACACTCTCGCGATTGAGGTGTTGGCGCTCGGTCAGGCCGTCTGCCTCATTACGTCACGCGTTGTGTGTGGATCCTATATTATAGTTTTATGACGTCACACTCTTGTGAGCAGATGGTCGCGATTCCCATCTGCCTCATTACGCCACGCGTTGTGTGCGTATATCCGTCCGCATGATAACTCGCGTAAAAATCGTTGGATTTCGATGAACTTTTAGTATGTGGTAGGGGTACATCTGGGAAAGATCCCTATTGAAAGTGAACGAAATGGGGTCAAAGTCAGGACATAAAAGCGGGATCCATTCCACTGCTGTTATGCGTCATAACTAACGCAAAAAAGGTTCGATTTCGATGAAATTTCAGTATGCGGTAGGGGACCACCTGGAGACAAACCTTGTTGAAAATGGGCGAAATGGGGTCAAAGGTACGGAATCACTTCCATCGCCATCATGCGTCATAACTTACGTAAAAATGCTTTAATTTGGATGAAATGTTAGTATGTGGTAGGGGACCACCTGGGGACGAATCCTATTGAAAATGGAGTACCCAGGGTGCGACGGCTTAACGTGTCCATCCGACGCAAGGCAGATATTTAGCGGTTCGAGCGTTCGTCCCTGCCTGGGTCGAACCTGAGATTCCTCCGTGGCATTCACGAACGTTGACCACTAGGCCATCCGCAGCTCATCCAAGTAACCTGTCAGACTGGGCGATTTATAAACCTTGCCTCCGTCTGGCATTCTTCGTACAAATGACACGGATACTTGGATCTTTAAATGAAGGAGTCCTGTTCTATCTCGAAAGGGGAAGTCAAAGTAGTAGTGACTGCATAAGCTACAGTTTCAACATTGGTCGCAAAAGCGACTACTTCGATTAGAACTGACAAGAGCTGATCGGGTAAGGGGGGTTATAACGGTTACAACTAGTAGTGGAAATGAGCAATATTTGCTGCTGGAAGCCAGTGTACAAGTGAATGCTATAAAAATTTAATATGCACAAACCTATCGCAGTAGATGTAAAGCCATTAAGGAAATTAAACTCGTGTGATTTGCGACTCCTCGTAAATACAATTTGTACGAGGAAAAAGAAAATTTAATTATTAAACTTCAAAATAAAACACTCACATTTAGCTAAAGTCAGGGCTGTTTTCTTTATTCAGAGCTATGTTTCTTATTGAAAAGACCAATCAAATACCGGTGTAATTAAACGTATTTGCTATTAATAAACAATGGAGAAAAAAGTCAGCTCATATTTGAATCTGAGATATGCAATTGTCTTGTGCGACAAAATAAAAGGAACTCAGCTTTGTCTGAAATGTCCATTTTTTAAACTGAAATATTTATTATAACTTTGATTTGAAAACATAAAAAATATATCCTAAAATAATTTCCAAAGTCTTCCGACCGTCTGGCGAACCGTGGAAAGGGTCCGCCAGACGGTCGGCGATCAGCTCTTGTCATGAACTTCGCTTTCACCAAGCACTATAAGAGCTTTATTAGAGTCGAGGGAAAATTTATATTTTTGAAACGACGAACAATTCATACAAGGTGGCATCAATAATTGAAATGTATAAATCATTGAGAAATGTTTTATTCAAATTAAATGCTTCCTTTCTTTTTATGTCGCATCGCTCCCGGAACGTGGAGTTTTACTCCTGGAACGGGTTTTCACTGCGTTCCGGCCCATTTCCACCACTGGTTAAACCATAGAAAGTTTTTCTTGCCCGAACCTAGGATAAGTATATTCCATTTTTTGTTTCAATGGATATACGGGCAGCGGAAAAAGTAGAGTTGTCTGTGCTGTCTAGGTTCAGATTGCAGATAGAAAGCCTGATAACGTGGGAAAGCAGAACGATTGCAGTTTTGTCTTAAAAGTGCTCAGTGGAGAAGGAATTTTAATTACACTGCTGACCACCCAAAATGCAACACCAAGAAGGACAAGAGATAGCAAAGCCAGATTTACTGGACACATAACAACAGATACAAAAATGAAACGATTGAACTTACAGACCCGTGCGACTTGCGGAACACGCAGACATCAATAATTCGCGTGATGGCCCCCATGGCTGGCAATAACGGCCGCTACACGCCGCGGCATCGAACGAAAGAGGCTTTGGATGTCGGCTTGGGATATGTCGGTCCAGGCTGCTTCCACACGTTGCCACAGTTCATCAGGCGTAGCCGCGGGTGGTGCTTGCCGGACCACTCGGTTGCCGATCAGCGACCAGACGTGTTCGATAGGCGACATATCGGGAGAACAGGCGGGCCACGGCAGCAGTGACACCTGGTGGGCCGTGAAGAATTGTTGCACGATGCGTGCCACGTGCGGGCGCGCATTTTCCTGTTGAAACGTGGCCGCTGGCAGGTCCTGCAGATAAGGGAGGACTACAGGCTCCAAAACGTAGAAGATGTAGCGGTGGCTGTTGAGTGTACCGGCGATGCGTACCAGAGGGGTACGGGTGTCATATCCAATTGCGCCCCAAACCATAACGCCAGGCGACGGACCGGTATGGCGATGCGTAATGCAGGCGTCATACGGTCTCTCGCCGCGACGCCGCCACACGCGGATCCGACCGTCGTGGTGTTGCAGGCAGAAGCGGTATTCGTTGGAGAAGACAGTGTCATGCCATTCCGTAGTCCAGGTGCGGCGTTCAACGGACCACTGCCGCCGCACTCGCCGGTGGTGTAACGTCAATAGTAATTGGAGCAATGGGCGCCGTGCGACAAGTCCCCGCTCCTGCAGACGACGTCGAACGGTACGTGCTGACACAGGTTTTTGCGCAACACACCCTAATTCTGCGCTAACGTTCGTGATGTGGCGGTGCGAGCCGTCAATATCCCGCCGCGCAACATGCTGATCCTCTCGTTTGGTGGTGTGCCGCGGCTGCGGAAATTACTCACGTCGGTCCGTCCGTCCCTCCTGCACCTACAGAATCCATACTTGCCTCACTGTGGCTGGATGTCGTCCCACACGGGCGCCGATGTCTCTGTACGATAAACCGCTGTCGCGATAAGCCACTATTCGTCCTCTGTCGAACTCCGAAACGTGCTGGAATGACTGCCGTATTCTGCGACGAGGCATCAGGAAGCTTCACACGCACAAGTTCGGCAGCACAATACACTTCTGTGCAACCTTCTTATAGTGATTCCCGGTGGCGTGCCGGACGCATATGATTTGCATATGCCCTGCAATGCTAATCGTTTGCATGTCCTCTCGCGGGCGACGCATGCTGCGAATTTCAGGCCAATCGGGTGCTTCCTTCTTGATGTTGCATTTCAGGTGGCCAACAGTGTAGACTCAGACAAATATATAGGATATAACAAAATAGCACAGCCCCCTAATACCCTCCCCCCGAAATCTTTGAGGTCTGGAAGGGGTTTTAAGCCCTAAAATGCTATCCCAGTTGCGCCCCCGAGTCGCTTACTGGTTACATTTAATTAGAATAACTCTGTACTTATCTAATTGAATTAGGGCGGAGTCAGTCTCTGATTACAACTAATTAAATCTGTACTTAATTAAATTCGGGTGGGGTCGGCTAGCTACATCTGACGAAATGGAGACGGATGAAAAGCAAATGCGGCGCAGCTGCTGCTGATCTACTCGTCGCCGTGAACGCAATGCGAATATAGGTAGGAAGCTGAAGAGGTACCTAATTAAACATAACCCTATACAACAAACGTTTCGATCCGTCGAGATGACCGGATTGTGTGAAAAGAACACCACAAAGTGAAATAGTGTAATTTTAGGTGTCTCATAAATATAAAGACAACTATGTAAAGTAAGCACATGCAAATGAGATGTACAAATTAGCATGTTGTACGCACGCACATGGGCCGTAATTCGGTCCAGCCTACAAAAGACAGCGGACCTGCCGTCAGACATTCATTAGCCGAAATAGCCACGCAACAGTCAACTTTCTGGTGAGGAGGTGCAGAAGATTTGGAGACTGAGAGCAAATGGATTGCCTGTAGCGAAAATTTGTAAAGCCATGGGGAGGAGTAGGGCAGTCATTTATAAGACTCTATCGAAACGCGGTGCGTTAACTGCCAGCAAACGGCCTGGAAGGCCTCGAATAACAACCAAACGAGATGATCGTCCCATCGTGCGCTTAGTTTCATCCCAAAGGTTATCACTACGTCAAGTTTCTCTGACTGTTGGTGTCACTGTCTCAAAGGACACAGTTCATCGACGAATCAAGGAAAATCGCAACATTGTGCTCCGTAAAATGCGCTGTCTGCCACACCTCACGCGGCGCCACAAGGAAGCTAGATTGTTATGGGCAAGCAGCCACGTGCACTGGACGGACGAGTGGATCACATCTATTTTCTCCGATGAGAAAAAGTTCAACCTGTACGGCCCTGACAGTTGGAACTACTACTGGCATGATTTATGACGCGAGCCACACACCTTCTTCAGCAGACAGAAAGGAGGGGGATCTGTGATGGTCTGGGGAGCTTTTGCGTTCAATGGGACAACGGATATAGCTTTTCTGCAAGGCCGGTAAAACTCCGGAACGTATCAGGACATACTCAACCGCTACCTTCTACCGTTTGGAGAAACTCTAGCGGGTGTTGATTATCTGTTCCAGCAAGACAATGCCTCTATCCATCGGTCTGCATCAACGAAAAGCTGGTTTAACACTCATCATGTGACCGTAATGGATTGGCCAGCACTCAGTCCAGATCTGAACCCTATCGAGAACCTCTGGGGTATCCTAGCTCGTGATGTGTATGCGAATGGACGGCAGTTCTCAAGTGTGGTGGCATTGAAAGAGCAGATTGAACGAAGCTGGTACACACTTTGTCCAGAAACACTTACATCACTTGGTGGACAGCATGCCCAATCGGGTTTTCAGTGTTATTCGGAACAACGGCTCCACTATTCGTACCGGAGGTGCTCATAACTAGTAAATCTTTATATTTTTAAGACAGCGTATTTCTGCTTTTTTCTTGTACTTAGTGTTGGGATTGTTGTTTCCGTTAAACTATTGTGCAGCTGCGTGTCCTATGCTATTTTTGCTATAAATATGAGGTGTACATTTCAGCTCGTTGTTGTTTCTTTTTTATTCGAGAATTTGTTCTGTCTCTATATTTATACATTGTACAGCTACGAGTATTTTCAAAAAAAGTTCCGCGTCCGTGCAGTAAGTAGGACACGTCTGAACTTCTTTTCTTTATTTTCTTTTTCTTTTTCTTTTAAACGTTTCGGGGCGCAAATTCTCTTCATGCAACAAGATAAATTTCACGTTTGTCTAAAGATCTAGCGCACGAAAGAGCATGTAAATGTTACGAAATTAATGAATCAATGACAATATTTTTTCCTTGTGCGTGTTCTTTATAAAATTAAATACACTGCGATTTGCCGGAATACTGGAGATGCACCGGCGCTCTTCTGTAGCAAAAAAAAAAAAAAAAAAAAAAAAATGTGATTTCAAATGATCGTGAATCGAGTTATGTTTCTGACATTCAGAAGGTCTCTTGGCTTCAGTTTCTTCACGACGACCGCTCTGATTACAGTAGCGTCTGCCTAGATCTCTGACCCTAATTTCACTGTGAAAACAGCTGTGATTACATTCTTTTCCTTCTGGAACGCTGGATCCAATTTACTGTCAGTGAAAACAGATCCTAGCAGATGATAAGCGCATCGTAAAGTAAGCTCTCACAACCTGGTTCGAGCTTCAGTTTTCTGGTACTGCTGGTGTTCGTTTGCATTAACTAATCGCAGTTATTTACCAGAATATGCCTTCGATTCATTCTATGGAAGCCTGTATGCCATGATCTGCACGAAGATTTGAATTCTTAGCGGAATACCCATAAATATCGTAACATCCTTATTGCGTATGCCAGATTCTTTGAGAATCGTATCAGAATCTGGTACTTTTACAGAGTAAGGGTTAAACGCCCTCTTTATACCTAGCCTAGCGTTCTCGATTGCTATTTCCTACTGTTACTGGCGAGCAAATTACACTGATGGACAAAATGCAAAGTTACCAGCATAATGGCCGACATAGTAACACAAGGAGTAGATACTCTTGAATGAAATTCAGATAAAAGATACACCTCACGCGATGAAACCAAGAATATGCAAATATGAGATGCATAGGAATAGGAAGAAATAATGCTGATCCGTGTAAAAAAAGTATTTCACTAGTGGTAGCAGAAAAGCTTTGTTCCAATGATCAACTGGGAAAATAATCGCCCTTGACCGCCAAGCATGCTGTATACAACGATCATGCAATCTGCTCTGCAAGACGACGAATGAGGTTGAATGGCAATAAACACCACTGTTCCGTTAGGGCAGACAGCAATCTGCGCTAACGAAACAATATTCCGGAGGGTTCCTGGAAGGTGGCCTACCCAAAGCGTCGAATAGGACTAAGACCTGCAAACTAGAGGATATCCACAGTTTCGAGGTAATCGACGAGCATTATCGTTAAGGTACTAATTTTCTCGCGGGAAAAAAAAAAGGCAAAATTCGCGGGGTAACTCGCGAATAGCAAAATTTCAGGGTGAACCTCAAAATTTTGCGAAATACCGTATTTCCTCAAAAGTTCAGCTTTCGGGCTCTTTCCTCATGCTCTGGATATGTAAGATGAGTTCTTTGTCACAAAAGCGGCTGTATTCGCAAAAAGTATTTAGTACTTATTAACATGCACTGAAGTATTGCCTCGCTGACGGCTTTAAAATTTTCAGATTCCAAAATGATGCACTCGATGAAGATTGCATTTAAAGAGGTTTCAGCATTACAGCTTTCAACATTCGTTTCAGCTGATGGAACAGCAAGAATAGTACCTATATTCTGAATCAGTTGTTCCGTCAGCTACGATGCTTACACCAGATACTGACTGACTGTAAAAAATCTTTCACTTGTTGCTTGAGAATATCATATACACTGAAGTGCCAGAAAAACTGGTACACCAATCTAATACTTGGCAGGTCCCTCACGGGAGCGCAGGACTGCAGAATTACGACGGGACATGGACTCCACTAGCTTCTGGAAATATGCTGTAGGCAATGCACACCCATACTTCCTGCAGAGCGTTCCACAATTCGGGAGTATTCCGAGGTCTCGGATTCCTGAATTCGATAGCGCGTTGCATGGCATCTCAAATGTGTTCTATCACGTTAAGATCTGGGGACTTGGGTGGGAATGGCAACACCACAAACTCAGATGAATGCTCCTCTAACCATAATGTGGCGTCCCGACACTTGTGTAGAGGAGCATTGTCCTGTTGGAACATGCCCAGCCCATCAGCATGAATGCAGGACATGAACGGGTGTATCTCGTCAGAAAGGATGCGCACATAGCGTTGGCCGGTCACAGACGTTTATAGACGTACCAGTGGTCCAAGTGAAGTCCAGCAAAACACACCCCATACCATTACGGACTCCCCACCACCCGGTACAGTTCCCTCTTGACAGGCGGGATCCATGGCTTTATGGGGTTTGCGCCACACACGAATCCTTCCATCTGCCCGATACAGTTGGAAACGCGACTCGTCAGACCAGGCTACTTGTTTCCAGTCATCAAGTGTCCAGTGGCGGTGTTGCCGTGCCCAAGCGAGGCGCATAGCTCTGTGTCGTGCACCCATCGAGGGAACTCGAGTTGGGCATCGGCTCTCAAAGCCCATATCGTGCAGGGTACGTTGCACAGTCCGGACGCTGATGCTTGTTGAGGCTCCAGCATTGAATTCCGATGATACCTGCAAGAATGTTGCACACCTATCGCGTGAAACGATTCTTGACAGCCGACGATGGTCACGTTCACCCAATGTCTTTTTACGGCCACACTGGTAACGTAGGTTGGAGGTTTTGCCGGAATTCGTGTAGTCACGGTACACCCTTGCAACGGTCGTCCGTGAAAATCCGAATTTCGTTTCTACCTCCGAAATACTATGGCCCATCCCACGAGCGCCAACTATGACACCGCGTTGAAAATCGCTTAAATCGTTATTAATTGTCATTCTCATGCCGAAAACAGCTCTGACAGCAGGCAAGGATGTCTATCGCTTTATATACGCACTGGCGGACTCAACCGAGTACGCGTATAGGTGACGTTGCTATGTATTTTGCATAAGCTCGTCTATACCAGTATTTCTGGCACTTCAGTGTGTTTTCGGCAAATAAAATTTCCGCATCCAATTTGCATTTGGAATAGCACCAATACCTTTCAACAAATTTTCCAAGTAATTTTAAATGTAGAGTTATCCAGTTTGGGAAGTGGGATGTTAGCTGCACAAAAGGCGCCTGTTAATTTCGAAAGTTTAGTTGAGCGATGCTGTTCTGGTTTACTGTTAAGTTTCAATCTTCGAAAAGGTATGACTTTTAACTCTCTGCACGTTGTGCTGTCGGAGTTCACGTCGTGGTGGACAAACTTGAAGAAGAATTTTTTTAATTCTATTGCTAAGTTATTTTTATGTTCTATGCTTTATTGTAAAATGTTTCACTTGAATAGTTTATTGAAATTTTACTAGACACATTGTCCAAAAAACGGTTATATGTATTATTGGCAAAAACCATTTTCACAAAATTTCTTCCTGGGAAGCCTTCGGACGTCTAATTAAAGACACGTATTCTAAAAATCATCATTATGGTACATACTATACTATGACTGTTCTGGTTTAGTTCTTTTCTTAATTAATTCATCGAAAATTTCTGCATTATTTTCGGTCGATTGTTTGGATACAAATTCTTTTATGCCATTTATGCCACTTGCCTGCTAAATGCTTTTCACAACTGTCCTTTCTTGAAAAATCCACGCCGCCCCGGTGGCTCAGTGGTCTAAGCGATGGCTTCTGATCATTCGTCCGAAAAGGGTCCGGGTTCGAATCCCGGTGAGGTATGAATGTTGTGTTCGTCTTACGGCACTGGCTCTCTCCCTTCCCTGGAACCAGTAACCCTAAATTAGAGACGGGCGACTGCTTATAGCCCATTGAGTTGCTCACGGTGGTCGTTAAACCTCCAGTAAAAAATCTACTGGTATGTTGCAACACGAACATAACAATAGATTTTTGTTCACATGAAACGTTCCCTTGCTGTACTGTTTGCATCCTTCTGATGCAGTCATTTTACTCACATGGCTCATTCTCAAAATTAACAAACAATATCTAGAAACTTTATAAATTAAATACTCACACGAAAACATAAAAAATTTTTAAGCTAAGCGTCTGTGAAATTCAAACAGTTTTTTCTGTGAGCTGCTTTTCCCAGCTAAAAAGATTGACGACATCCGGTTTACGGTTTACTAGTGCGGTAAGTCGCCAAGGTCATGCAACAGTAGCTGGAGGAGGAAATCACAAGACCACACGTGAATTCTTCAGATCAGTGCATGTGACCTGGAATTAACCATTTAGCTTGCTCGATAAGTCTCTTCGTAAAGAACGATCTTGAGGGATAATTCAAGGTTTAAAGTTCTGGTTTGGACTTTGGAGTAGGATTACTTTCTGGTATACTTTTCGCGTAAATTCTAATGAAAGTAGTAATAAAATTATTTGCACATGAAAAATAATCTAAAAATTGCAATAGAAATTCGGCAAAAATAGGAAAGAAATCTAAAATTTGCGAAATTACAGAAAAATTCCTAAAATTTGTGAAAAAAAATCGCGGAAATTCGCGTCGCGAAACAAGCCTAATTATCGTCCGTTAAAATGAACTCGGAGCGCACAACATTCTAGAAAAGCTTTTACATAAGCATCGAGGATCTCTTCTATGTATCTTTACATATAACTCAAGAATATCCTCTACGTACGAAACCAGCTGACCGAGCTTTTGGCGCGATTCATTGCTAAAACGGAGATGGGGAATTTCTAAGTATCAATTTACATATTTGGGGATCGAGGTTACCTTGTTCATACTTAAGTGTGGCAGAGGAAACGCGTTTACATTTGAAACAGAAGTAGGTAGTCGGATCTAAACCTCATCTGAGGGAGGAATTCCTACGAGAAGTGGCACGTCTCTCTGCGTTATATTCTTTCCACTATTGAGGTAGCTCAGTTCAGTAGAGCAGCTTTGTTTCTCCAGAGGGAGCCTTGCGTTACTTGCAATAAGTAGCAGAGAACGAGAGATGGTAGTCTGATACGAGTAGGGCTTTCCAAACCTACCCCCCCCCCCCCCCTGCAAGAGCAGACCTCTACCCCTCGGCAAATGTCTGGATTTCAATTCCCCTTAGAAGGGGAGGGGAGAGGAAATGTAGCTTGTGCGACAGATTGAGTCTCCGTACACTTGGCTAGCGAAACATGTAAAATTTCCCCACTAGTGGTGGCTGGTGATTAGCGTCTCTAGACAGGAATGATTCCCTATGGCAGTCTTACTGCGCATGCTCACGGACATAGACGCTTTATGATCTCAGGAACTTCAGTTTCGGAGGTCGTACACATATTGCATCAATGAAGGCGGCAGCCCTACTTCTACTCTCGAACGCAGGTGTTGTTTACATTTCGTCAGCGGAGCGTCCTACTTATATTCTGGAAATTGATAAGTGATAACAATTTCAGTAGTATCATTTACTTGCTGAACACGAGCAACAATGCTGGTAGGACAAGTTTTCTCGGTTTTGTGGCTCCCAATACATTCTAAACGACGTTTTCTTTCTCTTGCGCTTTACATTCGTACAGCCCACTCTGATGACACGAAAAATACATTGCTGTGAAATCGTCTGCCATTTTTTTATTTCCTGTCTGTTTAACAAAATAGGACTAAGTCTCGCGTTCCATATTCTCCTTTCAAAGTTCAAAAACTGCCATAGAGTGAAATGTAGTTTGTTCATATTGTAATTCAATGTCTGTATACAATTTTAATGTGCTGTTGCAAGTCGAACAAACACCTAAAACTCTGATTACAAAGACCACAGTGGAACTTGGCTGAAGTTCGAAGTATTTCTAGGATGACGATGAAACTTTATCACGTGCCTCGAAAAATTACTTTTATTACTTTTTCCAGAAAACTCACGCTTACAATAAATAAGCCCAAGAAACAGTTGTGGCTTTCAACATAATTTTTTTCGAACTACACTGGCGTGCCAAAATTAAGGACGAGACGGTTTTTCGCATGGTAACGTCTTGCAGAAGTGCTCCACATCAACTCAAATCATACCATAAGATCCCCAAGATGTAAGAATATGGGACAAGTGAGCAAAACCGTCCAAACAAGAAATCCAAAAGCACTTTATTGAAAAGGTAGCTTCGAGCACAACTGGACAGAAGACAGAAACGTCCATGTGACAGGCGGCTGCCAAGAAAATCCAGTATTTAGTCGGGGATATGATCACCCTTGACTGCGTTGCAGGATTTACAGCGTCTGTCTATAGCTGAGGACGAGGTTGTCAAGGAGCTGTTGAGGCATAGCGGCCCATTCCTCTTGTAGCGCCAATCGTAGCTCAGGAATCGTTGCTGGCGGCTGGTGACGTGCTGCCAACCGTCACCCGAGAAGGTCCCGCACGTGTCCGATTGGATTTAGGTCCGGGGACCTTGCAGGCCAATCATTGCGTTGAATATCTTCACTCTCCAACAGCTCTGCGACAGCCACTGTACGATGAGGTGTAGCGTTGTCGTCCATGAAGAGGAACTCAGGACCTACAGCACCTCTAAACAGACGTACGTGAGGCAGGAGAACCTCGGTACAATAGCGGACACCAGGGACTGAACCTAGTTGGAAGATGTGGAGGTCAGTACGGCTACCAAGCATGATACCACCCCAAACGAGAATTCCGACACCACCAAACCGGTCTCTTTCGAAGATGTGGGAGGTGTGATTGCGTGTTCCCTGCTCTCTCAAGATGTGTATACGTCCAGAATCGCTCGTCAGACTAAATCGGCTCTCATCCGTAAAGAGAACTCAACCACATTGCTGATGTGTCCAGTTCTTGTGTTCCTGGCACCACAGAAACCGCCGTCTCCGATGAGCAGGCGTTAATGGCACACACCGTACTGGTCGTCATGCAAATAGACCACCTTTGTGCAGCCCCCTGGCCACGGTAAAACGCGATAACGGACGTCCAGTTGTCTGTTGCATGTGCCTTGCGATTTCTCCCGCTGTCTGCCGTCTGTCTCTTCTCACCTGTAGGAGAATATACCGGTCGTCCACCGCCGTGGTTGCTCGTAGACGACCACTGCTAAACTCTCGGACAGCTGTTCCTGTCGTTTGAAATGCTCTCCAAGCTCGTGAAACGATGTTGTGAGCGATCCCGAACTCCTCGGCCACACTAGTCACACTTCGACGTTCTTCCAAATTTCCAATGACGCGACCTTGGGTAAAGTCAACCAGATGTCGTCTACTGGATTGCCTGTTGGCCATATCGCACGGTGGCAGCAACTCGACGTCGTTCAAACCGATGTACACCGTGCAATGGCTTTCACCGAATTGCTGAGCTTACACCGCCCGTGTGCTTTATACCCTTCCGACACCCCCCCCCCCTCACGTCAGGCTGCATATATGTGCATGCCCTACCGTACCGGACCCTAGTCTATCTCCTGAGTGGTCTTTCGGTCCGTTCTGCCTGCTCGTTTCGCTGTTATGCTAATTTCTCCACTTCGTCCTTAATTTTTGCACACCAGTGTACTTATCTTTTGCCCACGAGAACAGTTGTTGTTGTAGCGTTCGGCATACGTACTTCAATTTTTTTCGAACTGCTTATCTTCTGCGCACGAAAGTAGATGCCTACCGACCTGAAAGAAATAAAAACAACACCTCCGTTCGAGAGTAGAAGTCGGGCTGCCGCCTTCGTTAAGCAATATGTGTACGAACCCCGAAACTGAAGTTTCCGAGATCATTAAGCGTCTATGTTTGGGAGCATGCGCAGTAAGACTCCCATAGGGAATCATACCTGTCTAGAGACGCTAGTGTGGCTTGTGAGAGAGAAGTTGAATAGGCCCTGTGGCTCACGAGACAAGTTGAATCTGCACAGATCGAATAAACAAATAATGTTCAGTTTGCTGATAGGTGGTTCGCGAGGCATGTTGATACTAGAATCTGTTGATACGTGGTGTGCGAGGCACATAAGATCTCCCCCTAATTTGTGCATAAGACATGTTAAATCTCGCCACATGTGAGGAATTAATCATGACAATTCCCTCTATAGGTGGCGAACGAAATTTGTTAAATCTCCACACAAGTGTAGCAAGAGGATCACGCTGCTTCTTTGTATAGGCACCGCATGAAACATAATAAATCTCACCGCAGGTGTCGCATGCGGCATGGTAAATCCCACCACAGGTATCGCATGAATCATAATTCTTACTTAAGTGTCGCAAGAGATACGTAAATTCTTTCTGCATGTGGTGCACGAGAGTTGTTAATTCTTCCTGCAGGTGATGCAAGAGATAAGGTAAATCTTCCCATAGGAAGCGCGCGAGATGTGTTAAATGTGCCCGTAGGTGGTGCACGTGACAATGAATGTGGACATACGTCGATTGAGAAGCATGTTGGTTGGCACCTCAGTCATAAAGCACAAGGCATTCATAACATTTTATTGTGAGAACAAAAATATACACACGAGAAGAACATCTCGGTACTAAAACATGCTTACCAGGAGAAAAAGAACACAAGAAGGGAGTTAAGTAATTCCAGCGTTAAGATGATGTTGCAGTTCATGAGCAAAAAGTTCGAAAAGTTTAGGATGAAAAACAAGCTGTTTAAGAATGGTTTACTAATTCCTGACATTGAGCGGTACTTACGTTGGTAGGTGGATTAACAAATGTCATTGTCGTAAAACCAATAAGCCGCCCCGCCCCGGTGGCGCAGTGGTCTAAGCGATCGCTTCTGATCATTCGTCCGAAAGGGGTCCGGGTTCGAATCCCGGTGAGGCATGGATGTTGTGTTTGTCTTACGGCACTAGCTCTCTCCCTTCCGTAGAACCAGTGACCCTAAATTAGGGACGGGCGACTGCTTATAGCCCATTGAGTTGCTCACGGTGGTCGTTAAACCTCCAATAAAATAAAAAAAACGATGAAAGAAGATACTGTACGTGAGTCATAAAAGTAAGTATTTACTAAATTATGGCGCCCGCAAGAGTATTTCGGCTGTTGAGTTCTTCAAAAACAATATTCATTATTATTGTGTATTATTCAGATTTAGACGAGCGTAAGAAACGACCCTGACACAGATGGTGACGTAGCTACGAAACTCCATTTGCGCATGCGCAAGCTAAAATCTGATCTCAATATTAAAAAAAATGTTGAATGGTAAGTGTGTTAGTGAGGGGATTGGTAACTTTTGCTCTAGGATATCTACAGTTTACACCCCATCATTTTAAAATTCTCGTCATAGCAAGTACCCTTGGGGGTGTCGAGAGGAAGCCAATTTTCTCTACGGCACATACCTTACTACTGTCAGATCAGATCAGATCATATATAGAGGATTTTAGGAAGGGAGTGTCTGACCCCAGATCTTAAACAACCCTTAGAAATAGGAAACTCGAAGATTTGGGTTAGAGTGCCCGATAGGAAAGTGACACGGAAGCGAGGTAGAAAGAGGGAGGAAGACGCCCTTATTTATTACCGGGGGGGCAGTACCCGAGGTCCGACGGCTTAAGGTGCCCATCCGACGCACGGCGGGTATTTAGTGGTTCGAACCTGCCCAGAATCGAACCTGAGGTTACTTCCGCGGCAGTTACGAACGCTGACCACTAGGTCACCAGCGGCCCAAATTACTACTGTCAGGAAAAAATGCATAGCATCAAAATACATTTTTGTAATGGCTTTTACCACACTTAGCATCAAGTTCTTGCAATTTACGCAGATCGCAATGATATATTGTTACGTTTACGTAAAACGTGATGAAGTAACGTTAGGCGATTAGTTTAGTAAAATATATTGTTGAGTAACAATGAAATTAACTATTGTTGCGTCGCTTTATATAGTGAAGCATTCCAAAATCAGATTTCAACAATGGTTCTGACTACTTCCGTTACCCATTTTCGTTACGTCGAAATTTTTTACTAGGGATTTACTTTGGAAACATAATATTGCGACATCTTGTCGAAAGACGTGCGCTCGAGAATTCAATGTTACCTCTTCCGCCAAAGAAACTCGTTCGAGAAATACCGACCATCAGAACTTCTCTTGCAATTACGGAGATCTTGTACGTTACTGTTCTTCGAATCGTGTGGGAGAATTTCAAGTTTCTCACAATGCACTCATTTCTGAAACTCATTTTGACTCTTAATGAGAAGATGCGCTCTCATTAACAATATCGAAAATTATTGGGTGTGTGCTTCTCGCTAGCTTTTCATTAGTTCTTCGTGTTCAGTACTTGCAGCCTCACATTAATGGATCTTTTCTCATGAACAAAGTATTTAACTGCTCGCTCTTCGTGAAGATCTGCTTCTGTGCCGTAAGCCAATTTGGTGAGCATTGAAACAAGCTCTGGATGGCGAAAACGTTCGTTTTTAACATGAAGTTGTTTCGAAAGTTCAGATGCTTTCTGTGAAAGTGATGTTTACAAAGTTACGGAAATAAGGTTTTAAAAAAAAAAAAATGCCGTAGAAGATCTGTTTTAACCTTCTTCCAGTGAGAGCTGCGGTACTTCATGAAAGGTTCCTTCAACTTTTTATTACGTGGAACGAAATCGAACTCCCGTTGTGCATAATTATTGTCTTAAATAGTTGCCTGGATCACACGGTGACGCATGTGACCACGTACACGGTCGCATAAGAATAATACGACCACCCCTGAAATCACAGTGCACCTAACAAGGTCGACCACACGGAGACATAAGCGGCCGGTCAGGACAGATGAGCCACAGTGCGTTGCGTGAGCACAATGGGCAGCGGTAGTGATTTGACGGCCGTTCAAAAAGCAATTATCATTGGCTGCCGCGCCAAGGGTGGAAGCATCTCAGAAACAGTAGACTTCATGAGCTGTTCGTGAGGTGCTGTAGCAAGGGTGCCAAGAATGGACCGCTGGCACACCGAGTACCTCATGACGTCATAACTGTGGAGACCCAAAGGCCATCGACCCCAGAGGAGAACGTCGCCTCCGGCGACTGGTAAAAGGAAATCGACGCGCAACGCTGCAGCAATTGACCACGCAAATGAACGCTGGGCATCCAGGTAACTGTCTCCGATAACAGTAGAGCGAACCCTGTTACGCATGGATCTCCGGGGCGCTGCGTCAAGGCGCCCATGTTAACCCAGGTCTGTCAGCAACGACTCCTGCAGTTCGCATGGGAATACAGCCATCGGACAGTGGAAAAGGTTGCCTTCTCCGACGAATTGAGGTTTTCACTCCAAAGAAGTGACGGGCGGCGGTGACGGATACGGTGTCAGACACACCAGAACCGACGCCTGGACACGCTTGTCGGTCAAGTACAGCAGGCCAGCGGTGGTAGTGTGCATTCAGGTTTTCCTGGTATGATCTGGGACCGGTGGTATACCACTGGATGGGTCCCTGAACACCAATAGCTACCTGTCCATCCTCGCGGACCACATGCATCCGTTCATGTTGGACGTTTACCCTGGTGGTGATTGTGTCTAACAACAGGACAATGCGCACTGTCACGCCACTAAGGGGGTGCGTGACTCGTTTCAGGAACACGACAGCGATGTCTCCGTTCTCCCTTGGCCGGAGAAATCGCTCGACCTCAATCCCATAGAGCACTTGTGGGACTATTTGGACCGACAGGTTCGACTTGCCGACCTACAAAAACGTCATCTCTAGGACCTTCGTGCTCTACTGCAATCCTAATAGGCACGTGTGCCTCGGGCAACCTTCCAGGGCCTCATTGCATCCATGCCACACCGTCTCGCCGCTGTCATCCGGGCCAAGGGTGGTTATTCCCATTATTGGGTCATATGATTCCGACACGACTGTGTATTTTGCATGTACGCTGCTGCGTTAAAGAATTTGACGTAAAGCTGCATAAAGGTTTTGTGACGTACCTGCCAGCAGGATGCACACGACATAAAGGCAGATAGCAGTCAGAACGAACGTCCGCGTAGCTCAATTGGTAGAGTGACTTATTCCGGAATGAGGGGACCCGGGTTCATGCCCCGGCGTGGACAAAAATGACGGAGAAATTTACTTCGTTATAATGGCGCCCGAACTTTTCGGATGACCCGGCCGTTCAAAATCTCGCAATCGTGTGATGTTATTTCCACACCGCGAGATAGGAAAAATAAGAGCAGCGCTTCAAAAAATAAATGTGTGTGACGTTGCATTCCACACACCAGATTGACTGGGAGTTCTCAAGTGCACGTTCTACAGCGGATGGCTGCCTGCAACGATTCGTGGTCACGGCTGACCCGTGGGCCATGCCACCGGCCCTCTTTCGGGAGTGGGGGTGATGTGACGTACCTGCCGGCAGGACGCACACGACATAAAGGCAGATAGCAGTCAGAACGAACGTCCGCGTAGCTCAATTGGTAGAGCGACTTATTCCGGAATGAGGGGACCCGGGTTCGTGCCCCGGCGTGGACAAAAATGACAGAGAAATTTACTTCGTTATAGTTTCTAATTCAGTGGCCGTGTGTGTAGGTATACAAAATGTATTTTTAATGTATTATTACTATGTACATATTTTCCTGTGGATGTCTGAAATATAATTTTTGTTTTGATTCACTCTTCTTACTTGTATCTGGGTGATAACATAGGACGAAAAATAGTCGGATTGTTGTTGCCATCACGTGGCATTTTTAATTGCATGTAATTTTAACCCAAAAAAATTGTATTTCCGCATTAAATGTTAATTTTTGGTGCCCCACCCCCTGTTTGATCGGGATTCCATTGTATATACTAATCTTATTGATGATATATCTATTACATGGAACTACCTGAACAGTTTCACGTTTCGGAATGCTGATCATAATGTCGCAGTCGGCCTAAGGAGAAAACAAAAACCTAAATCTCCATCCCAGACCTGGGGTGCATTGCTTCGATTGCAAGAAAAAAATACCATCCAAACGGGAGCGATAACCTACAGCTATAAGCAGATATACCATTCTGAGCATCGGGGTGATGATACACATCAAGTTATTTCGAAAAGAAACAGACAGCCCTCAAGGCAAAAAAGGTTCAGCAGAGTCAACAGAAGATGAGCAACAATGACAAGACAGAGGCCCGAAACATGCCATAAAGTAGTTAGTTACCCGGAAGTATTACATCATTCATTGTTCTTTCTCCCTCTTTTTTTTTTTTTTTTTTTTTTTCTTTTCAAAGAGAAAGGGAGAAATACGCTGGTCCATCTCCGTTGTTCTCGACATTGCCGTTTGTCAAGCACAGATCGTCTCTCTCTCTCTCTCTCTCTCTCTCTCTCTCTCTCTCTCTCTCTCTCACACACACACACACACACACACACACACACACACACACACACACACACTAGGCATTTATCATCGAAATGTTTCCTTCAGTAAGCGTGAAACACGGGCAAGTAATCCCATCAGAAATTAGAAGCTGCCAAAGCCCTGCGTTCAAATAGTGATGACCATGCACAAGGTTATGGTTGTGAAATACAGGCGTTGTTCCACGTAAAAACACTGGACAAAAATTAGTCTCCTGCAGCAATATGTGTAATTGTTTAATATGATATATTTCTGAGGAAATAATTAGAATTTTATTTAAATATTTCTGGGTTATAAAACCTATTAATAGGCTACGTCTGTCCATAACGCTCAGACGTCACAGTACTTGCAGCGCCATCTGCTTTTATCCGGTGGCCGAAATCGGAACTAAGCTCACCGCTATAGCACGATACGCAAAATCAAGGACAAATACCGGAGAATAAAATTCAGTTAGTGAGGCAAACGACTTCATCTGTGGCAACACGTACGTGCTCGAACAACTGTATGCGAAGTTTGTTCTGTTACGTAGGTGTGGTGTCGTGTTTTATTTCATTTTCTTCATATTGAGAAATTTCATAAAAAGGAATAAATTTGCAGAGTAATTTCATAAAAAGGAATCAGCGTTATTTTATTTCATAAAAAGGAACAAGTAAAACAGTAGGAAAGTAACTGCAGGCGTAGTTTTGATTCACTGTGATGGATTTAAAAAAAATGTTTCCGTGGAACTTTTTCCTTGTAGTACAAGATGGAAGAAGATAAAGCTGGAAAAAAAAACGTCGTTTAAATAGAGAACGACAATGGCAATGGCGTGCAAACCAATTTTCTAATACTTTGCGTAACTTGAACGAAGGTAAAGCAAATCGCAGGCCTATCTTTTAGACTGCCCATTAATATAATTCAACCGTTTATTATAGTTATGTATTTACGCTTATGTTACGATTATGTGTATGTATTTTACGATTCGTGTAATAAAAATTTCAGTCACAGCTTTTTTACTCGTGCGGTATGAGCTAGTAAAATAACAAAATATGTGTTACTTCTTTCTACAGACAACATGTTAAGCTGAAATTTTTGAAAAAATAAAATCAATGGGTCGTAAGTGGCTGGCAAAAAAGGTGTCACAGCTTTTGGCCGGTCAAAAGGGTACAGCATCAAGGAAGTTGATGAATTAGCAGGTATTAGCAAAATAATAGTTATACGTGTTGATAAACATTAGTGTAAGTCAAGCTCACTGAAAATAAAAGGGAAAACTGTGGACGAAACACTATTTTGACAAGTTGTGATCGGCGTAGAATTTTTCACCTGGTCGAATGAAAACGGATTTCAAACAAGGCAGGAACTCCTCCAATCTGTTAATAATAAACCTCACACGTCTATGAACTAACACTGCGTACTTCATTGAATGGATATCTGGAGTAGAGTTGCAAGACTGAAACCAATGTTTACTTCAGCTCACAGAGCTCAATTAGCTTGAGCCAAAGGCTCACAGAACATGAACTGCTGATCAGTGGAACGCTTTCATATGATTTGCCTATACTCAAATGACGCAAGGCGTAAACGGGCAACAGGAGGTCTAAAAAAACATTCAATCCTGAGTGTGTTCAAAGAGTTCTTGCCAAAGAAGGTGGGTCTGTAATGCTGTAGGGCTGTTTTAATGGTTGTGAATTAAGCCCACTAGTAGAAGTAAAGAATAGAATGAATCAGCGTCCATACAGAAAATTTTTAGACACTTATGTGTATCATTTTGCCCAACATTTGCAGGATTCTCAGCATTTACCAGGATGACAACTGTGGGATTCGCAGAGCTAAAACCATTATGGATTGGTGTAAACAGCATGATACAACTTTGGAACACATGGAATGGCCAGCTAAATCGCCAGATTTCAATTCCATCAAGAATTTATGGGACCAGCTTGCACGAAGGTGTGAAACCCAAACTTCGGCAACCCAAGAATCTCAGTACATTGCGAAACAAAATGTTCTTAGAATTGACAAGAATTTATATATATACGTATACAAGGTCTGTCCGGAAAGTAATGAGACTCATTCAATAACAGACGCTTAATTAAAGTTATACTTACATAACATTAAAATTCCTCGAAATAACATCCTTGAACATCAATACACCGCTGCCAGCAGTTCTGCCACGTCGCGTAGCTTGCCTGGAAGTCGGGAACAGGGATCGCTTTCAAAGCACTCGTCGCGGCAGTTTGCACGTTTGCAACAGTCCTAAAATGGTGTCCTTTCAGGCTGGATTTGAGACGGAAAAACAACAAGAAGTCAGCCGGGCTGTAGGGAGGTTGGGGCAGCGTTGCCACTTTGTGTTTCGCCAGAAACTTTCTCACTCTCAGCGACGCATGGCTTGGCGCATTATCGTGGTGAAGAACCCAAGTGGTGGTGATCTCCAGGCGGACACGCACAACTCTGTTCTTCAGCCGTTGAAGCACTGCCACGTAAAATGCAGCGTTGACCGTTTGTCCGGGTGGTACGAACTCCTTATGGTCAAAGAATATATGACCATATATTCTTTGACCATTATGGTGGTACGAACTCCTTTACAGTCAAAGAAGACAATGAGCATCGATTTCATTTTCGATTTGCACATTCGAGCCGTCTTTGGTCGAGGAGACTCGGGAGTGTGCCACTCTGAGCTCTGTCTTTTCATCTCCGGATCGCACTCTAAGACCCACGTTTCATCACCTGTTATCACTTTCTCCAAAGAACCAGGTTCACTCCTCACACGGTCTACAAACTCACGAGAAATCGACACATGGTTGTTCCCCTGTTCATTGGTCAAAACCTTAGGAACCAATTTGGCGCAAACTTTCTGCATAAATGAGGCAAGGCGTAAATTTCTTTGTAAGCATGCTATATACTCGTATATGGGACGATTTTTTAAACTTTATATATATAAATATATCATGCTTACAGAGAAATTTTAGACATTCATGTGAAGAGGAACTCGTGGATAAAGAAAATGACAAGAGTGGAAGACATCATGATCAGAATAAAATCCCTGAAATAGCAATGGGCTGGATAGCCAGAAGAACGGACCACCAAAATTCTAGACTGGATTCCAAGGGACAGGAAAAGACCCACAAGAAGACCACGTGGCAGATGGGTGGATGAAATTTGAAAGGATGGAGAAGACTGGCTCCACACAGACCATTGTGAAGAAACTTGGGAGACCTCCATCCAGCAGTGGATTGATAATGGTTGACAATGATGATGATTCTGATATATACTGTATGTAAAATCGTTATCAAGAATTATCAAGCCATACTTGTTCGGAAATTGGGCACCTCGAGTACGTTTCCCGCTTCAGGAAGATGCAATTTTTAAGCTTTCTGATACGTGGAATACATGGTAGAAATCTTTTTTTTTTTTTTTTTTTTTTCTGGAGAAGAAATACGTCGTTTCTGCGTCGAAAATGATGAAACTGTGGGGTTTTGATGATTTATTATTCGCAAAAAGAATTTCTGAATTCTCAGAAACCCAAAGTTTAATGTCCACGGACGTACGGTCAGTCAAAGCGATTACATTAGCTAATATTTACGAAACGCCCATAAACTATAGCACCATAATTAAAATATAAACTTGGCCCCCGTTTTTTAAATATATTTTAAAGGAACGAATAAAAAAATACAGAAGAATGTTTAACGGAAATGGGAGTGGCATTCCAGAGAACGCCGAGGGCCAAAAAAAAAGCCAAATTATTCTAGGACCGTAACTTTAGAAATATTAGAAAGGAGACTTCGTTTGAATGAAAGATATAGAACGCACAAGGTTTTCCGAGGAGAAAACTACCATACTTCAAAAAAGACACGGATAATCTCAATAAAACCCACCACTAGTTTATACGTGATAATTTACTGACAAACACGCAGTAAGGTTTTCTACTAAAATATATGACGAACGCACTTAACAATGCAAAGGCATAATAAGAATGATTATCAAAACATTACAGCCTGGTAAGCGGTTAGTTCGATTTACCCACGTATATACACCTCCGAAAATCGATGGACAAATACATTAATCGCGAACAGTAGAAACAAACAACACCCGGCGCATTTTCGTCTCCCTCGTAGGAAGCTAAGAACTGAGAAAACACTTTATAAATGACTCATCGTCTCTGTTGTTGCAACGGCCCATTAAACAATACACGTTCAGCCGAATAATGATTATGCGCGCTATGTGAAAGACCCTAAAAATGCTTGACGAACCGAGCGTGCGCGGTAGATTCATTTCACAAATTCGAATTTCACACGCAAACAGTGTTACCGCAACTCTGGGAACTCGGCGCTTGCAGATTACGCAAGCTGTCTGCGAATGTGTTTTGCTCAGATATCTTTCCTGAAGTGCAAACCAATCTGAAATGCAACGCAATATTCATCGCGCCGAGTGAAACTAAAGGTATTTAAGACTGGAGAGGGGAGATGAGGAAGCTGCAAGCACTGTCACAGGTGACATATGATAGATTTCACATGACTGACTCGGGCTTCGGAAGCTAAAAGTGACCGCCATTTCCTAGGATTTCTGACACATCTAGGCTCTGACTTCCGTACTCACATTCTCTTCCTTCTGTAGCCGTGGAAATTATTCGGTTTATAAGCTATAATCCTTCGGTTTAATCAGAGAAAATTCTTCGGTTTAATCAGCGATAATCCTTCTGTTGAATCAGCAACAATCCTTAGGTTTAATCAGCAAAAATCCTTTGGTTTAATAAGCGACAATCCTTCGGTTTGGTTCGTAAAAATCCTTCGGTTTGGTTCGTAAAAATCCTTCGGTTTAATCAGCGAAAATCCGTCTGTTTAATCAGCAAAAATTCTTAGGTTTAATCAGCAAAAATCCTTTGGTTTAATTAACAAAAATCCTTCGGTTTAATCAGCGAAAGTCCTTCGGCCCAATCAGCGAAAGTCCTTCGGCCCAATCAGCGAAAATCTTTTGGTTTAATCAGCGAAAATCCTTCAGTAATCAAGAAAAATCCTCCGGTTTAATCAGCAAAAATCATTCGGTTTAATCATGGAAAGTCCTTGGGTTTAATCATCGAAAATCCTTGGGTTTAATCATCGAAAATCCTTGGGTTTAATCATCGAAAATCCGTGGGTTTAATCAGCAAAAATCCTCCGGTTTAATCAGCGACAATCCTGTTTCATCAGTAAAATTCCTTTGGTTTAATCAGCACCCCCCCCCCCTCTCTCTCTCTTTTTTTTTTTTTTTTTTTTTTGGTTTGGAAGTTTAACGACCACCAAAGCAATTCGATGAGCTACAAGCAGTCGCCCGTCCCTATGTACGGCCACTGGTTCCAGAGACTGGGGAGAGTCAGTGCTGTCAGATAAAAGCAAACGTTAATATATGCCTCACAGGGATTATTCGAACCCTGACCAATTTCGGACGAATGGTTACAAGTCATTGCTTAGACCACTGCGCCACCAGCCGAAAATCCTTCTGTTTTCCCGTACATTGTAATAACCATGTTCAAAATTGTTTTTTTCTTTTTTACCTTCACTAACATATCAAAGTCAACGAATCCCTTTCCCGTGTACCACGCAATTCCTACTCGCAGTAAATTCATAGCCGAATTTCCTCCGAGTCAACCTAAGGGTGTATCACTGTAGAAGGTGCGGAGCAGCTATCTCCGCTACGAAAAGTAGTCTCTGGCGTTTAGATCGAAAAGTAGTAACAGACTGCTCGGAATCCATGTTTTGCTCGCTCAGCAGTTTATAGGACAAAACTGTTATCTAAAACAAATTTTCAAAACGTAGGAGTGTTTTTAGAATAACTTTGATATGAGAAGTTACTCAATCAAGAGAGTCGCATTTTCGGCCGCGGACTATCCAGCTAGGAAATGTCTTGGAGAGGAGGAGAAGGGATGGAAGACTTCTCCCAATATTCGCAACACAGAGACAATAAACTGACAATACGGGAACTTGATAGGGGTGGGTACTTAAGTAGCAGTAGTGGAAGAATTTCTTCAAAGTTCGGATCCCATCACACCCTCATTCGATTCTATTCCCACTGCTTCTCTTGAAACGGATCCCTGTATAAGGCTCTTTCAGTTCCTTGTGGTGAGAAGATTAAATTTCATGCGCAGCGTAGTTCTGCCTGGGTGGGTGGATGCGGGAGTATTTGCTTGACAGAAAGGACACAGCAGGAGTGCGTCTAACACGGATTGGTACCATTCTTGCGTTCCACAGAAAGGCTGCGACCTGGCTTCCCTACTTTTGCCAACAGAAGTATAGGTCCTATTGCGTTCCGAGTTACCCTCTTACCACAATCGCTGTCTCGATGGCATTACACGAGCGGAAAACAGCCAGGTGCAAAACACAAATGCCGTTAAGTCGTAACCAGGCTCACACCAAAATAATTCCCATGACACTTTCCCAATCCCTTGCTAAAAGTTAAAAAATAGAAGCACAGGGATATCCGGCGATGATTAGGCAATTCTTCCCTGCACGGCCACTAATAAACATCACCACGCAAAAGTGCCTTTCAATTGTGAACCTCAATAAAATACCGCGGTCATAACTGTTGTTGTGCTAAATGCGTGTTGATCAGAGCTAAATGCTTCGATAACAAACATGAGAATCAGTGTTGATATAACATTCAAGAACGCAAGAGTTCTTTAGAACTTATGCCCTCCAATTATTAGGTTGTTCTAGATAAAATGTGAGAATGTTGATAGAAAAATCAAACACTCAAAGTACGGTGCAAAATAAACTTTATTAATAAAAATAATCATTGCCAGCAACAACACACTTTTGCCAACGAGATACCAGCATCTCTATGCCGTCGTGAAAAATGTCGAGCTTAGGACGCGACGAAGCCGTGGAATTCGGTTTCAACTGATGTTTGATTGGGAAACCGCTTTACGGTATTGGAAGGTGTCCAGGTGCGTGAGAAGATGGTAGTCTTTAGGCGATAGATCAAGTGAATAAGGCGGTTGCGATAAGGTTTTGCACCTCAACTGGTCTAGCTGGATCACCTGAAGTGTAACGTGGGGCCTCGCGTTATTATGGTGAGGTATAGGCCCACGGCGATTCACTAATGCCGGCTGTTTGGTAGGAAATTTTCAGTGCATTATATCCAGTACCTGTCCGCTGTGACATTTTTACCCCGGTTGTTAGGAGGAGTGAATCACATCAACCGCGGACCACTAAACACTGCCCGTCGTCTTCCTGGGATCGATTTGTGTTTCGGTGCTTCGCCGCGATCGAGCCGTTGCGCAGAACGCCGGCGATTTCCATTCAGCATCCATTCCTCATCACACGTGATGAGGCGCCTCAAAATGCTATTCGATTGGTTAAAAGCAGAAATGAGCACACAATCGGCGTATTTTGTGCTGTTCTTTCAACTCATGCGAGACCCATTTATCCACATTCTTCATTTAGCCTGTGTGTCGGGAAATGGTTGTATAGCGTACTCTGCGAGTTTCTCACCATGTACTCGTAGCGTTTGACGTTGAACGAATTCAAGGCCAACACGGAATGATCGATAGTTCCTTCTGGTCTACCGCGTGGTTCATTCTCGATGCTCATCATATCGCCGGACCGGAATATAGCAAACCAACGCTGTATCTTGCCTTCACAAACGGCGCCTTCCCTAAATGCTGTATTGATGTTGGGAGCTGATTCCGATGCATCGTATCCAAGTTTAAATTCATGTAAAAAAAATGGCACGAATTTGGGTGGTGGTTCATCGTCCTCTTCACTGCAGCACAGTCCCCTTGGAACTGACACCACTGGCGGAATTATCAGTATTTTATAGGCAGCTGCTCTGGATCTTTAAATCTACATATCACAAGTCATATCCAAGAAGGTTATAGAATAAGATATCTGGAGATGCCCTTGTTAATGGAGCAGTACCACTTTACGTGAAGCCTATAACCGCGAGCGACAGCCGTCAAAGTGTGGGAAAACTGATAGGTTTCAATGCATTTTGGTTTGGCCGAATCGCCTTCTTTCGTCGCAAATGTTTCCAACTGCGCCTCGTAAATTGCTGCCGATGTGTGAGACAATGCTGAATTTATAAAATTATTAATTATTTTGAGACTCCTTCCAAACATTTTTATCTTAAATTGAAATCCACGAATATTAGTGCGAATTCTAAACAAAACATAACGTTAAAATTAAAAACTTCACTCGTATAAGAAGTATAATTCATTCCGGTTTGATATTAACACTGTTTCTGCGACCAAAAGCCACGCTATTCCAAAATACACACAGTTGAAATTACATAGGCATCATGTAAACAACATCAAATTTCCACAGTCTGCGGCTTCACTGTTAAAAGACTCAGGGCATCTCCAGAAGTACACTGCTGGACAATTGCTAAAGACGGATCATAAACGGCTATATAGCGCATAAAAAAGTAAGTGTGGTTGGATGCCAAGTGAAATAAAATAATGTCAGAATGCCAGGACACTACAAGAAAGACAATTTATTGTGCTCTGAAATCCAGAAGGATTTGGAGAACGTGCTCAAGGGACAAACAGGCCATTTTGTGCAGAATACGTAAACGTGAAAAAAATGCAATTACCGTCCCAGGCGTTCCGGCGTAAGATGTCAATACGGGATATGGCCACCATGGAGGGCAATGCAAGATTCCACACGTCGTGTCATGCTTTGCACAACATTATCAAGCAGCTGTTGGAGTAATTTATCCCATTCCTCTGTCAGTGCACGGATGAGGGTGTCCTTGTTTATTGGAGGGCATTGGTGACCAGCAAGACTCCTCCCCAAAGCATCCCACACATTTTCAATGGGATTCAGATCTGGAGAACGTGCTGGCCATACGAGGCGTTGAATATCCTCGCTCTCAAGACACTCCTGGACAGCGACTGTTCGATGACATGTTGCGTTGTCGTCCATGAAAATGAATCTATCACCGACAGCACCACGGAACATGCAAACATGAGGTAGCAGAACATCATTAATGTATCGTTGGTCACTCATAGTCCCAGTTGGAAGCACATAGAGGGACGTACGGCCATTGATCATGATGCCAGCCCATACCATGACACTACATGTCGGATATCGGTCCCTTTCCTGTATGTTTGCTGGACAATATGCGGTACCACTATCACGCCAGATCAGTTGTCGTCGACAATCAGACGATACACTGTATCTACTCTCACCTGAGAAGAGGACAGCAGACCAGTCGTTATCAGTCCAATTGCGATGTTGATGGCACCATTGCAAACGGACTGTACGGTGACGTCTGGACAATGGGATGCACACAACAGGACGGCGGACGTATAGTCCTCCTTCATGCAAACGTCTGGCGACAGTTTTTCGGGAGATCCGCTTGCCAGTAGCAGCCATAAACTGATTTGCTACCTCACTAGCTGTGCTGCGCCGGTGTCTTTTTTGTTGATAGCACTATGTACCGATCTTTTGCAGGTGTCGTACTGCGAACACGACCTCCCCCGTGACGTTTGCTACACTCTCCATTTGTTTGAAATGATTTCCAAAGCCTTGAAACAACACTGTGGCTGACGTCAAATTCCCTGGCAACATCTGTTATTTTTCGCCCTTCTTCAATCTTGCCAATAATACGGCCACGCGTAAAATCATCTAGGTGATGTCGGGAAGACATACTGAAACTTGCAAGTTCGTCAACTGATTCTTTCCCTTTCAACTTTGCGTTTGAACAACAACGGTCAATACGCGTCAAATCCTTTATATCTCTTACCAGCGCTATGACGTCACGAACAAGTTCGGCAATCCAAAATTTGCATACGCACAACACGTCTTACTGTATCCCGCACTTATGCTAATTTCCACATTTTCCTGCCTTCCATTTTATGGTTGCTATCGTTGCTATTGTCATCCGTCCTTAGCAATTGTCCGGCAGTGTATTATTCTAACTTCCTCGGTCATATCGCGCTAAATTACCTGCCAACTATACGAATCTGGAAAGTCCGACATTTCATATGCAACAACCATTTAATATTAACATTCGAATCACAATTAACTGTTATGACGATATAAATTTTTGGTTAAAGACTCAAGAACCCTACAGCTGTTACTGGCCAAACGACACCAGCTACCCCAACTGACCGCAGGTCATTTCCTAGCGAAAGGACAAATCACTATAGGGACTAGGTGATACAGAAAGCAGTGAGAGCTTCCTGCGATACCTCACAGTAAAATCCATGCCCAAGAGCACGTATAAAGCCAGGGTCAAGGGCACGAGATATGGATAAACATCGCGACGCTGATGGCCTAGTAGTCAATGTTCGTGACCGCCACGGAAAAATCTCAGGATCAATTCCAAGTAGGTACGAACGCTCGAACCACTAAGTATTCTCCGTGCTTTCAATGGGCACGTTAAGGCGTCGCACCACGAGTACTGGCCCCGGAGTTTATAAATAAGGGCATCTTCCTCCCCGTTTCTACCTCGCTTCTGTGTGACTTTCTTGTCGGACACTCTAGGCCCAAATCTCCTAGCTTCCTACTTTTAAGAGTTGCTTAAGGCCCGGGGTCAGACAGTCTCTTTCTAAAATCCTCCACTCAAATCTCTTAAATCATTATGGATAAACAAACGAAAAGGCAGTTTTGATGGAGTGGGCGGATATAGGGAGAGATATACGGAGGTTTGAGGGATTGTTTGACTGAGGGGCAGTAAGCCCCAGTAGGAAGTGACATTCTTACGCCCCAATACCAGCGACTGGACGGAGCCAACAGCAGGCGTCTTCGAGGAACATCACCGAAAAAGGAAGGGTAAAACCTTATCCTGTATTTCTAGTCCCTTTATGTTATAATTGTTTTGCTTGCAATGCATGCCAAAATTTGGAAGTTTATTTTTATGCTCAAGTTGGGTTCCGGTAGTACGTCATGCTGACAATGATCAGTAACAACCTTATCGGTTTTTTATAAGTCTCATCATGTAGGATGGATAATTAATAAGTTAGTTGGTCACACCATTAAAATGTCCAGTGTAACCTATCTTAAAAATCAACTAATGATCTTTCTGTCATTCAAATAATATTGGGTGCCTTTACATCGTGCTCTTTTTTTTTTTTTTTTTTTTTTAACAACTGGATAGCAGTTTGATATAACTACACAGCGGCATGAGTTCGCACGATGACCTATATGAATCACACGCAACCACGTCCCAAACCATGAGGGTGGGTCGGTTGCTTAGAGAACCCGGTATCAATGTTTGCAGATAATTTGACGATCGATGAGGTATTTGAAAATTTAATGTTACATTTTGGACTGTTTAAATCATTTAAATTCATGTTCCCAAGTCCCCACAGGGCCTTGGGCGGGATAACGCATCATGTCTGTTAAAGGTGTGCAGCCAAGAACTACAACTTTGTGAGGCGTTCTACAACCACATATCTTGCTTAACAGTAACCTTAAATTAGGGACAGACATCCTTTAACGGTGATCTTAAATTAGGGACGGACAATTGCTTATAGCAATTGTCCGTCCCTAATTGTCTCATCATGTTGGACGCCTCACAAAGTTGAGCATAAAAAATCTTAATTAGGGACGAAGTGATCTTAAATTAGGGACGAACGATTGCTTATAGCTCTTTGAGCTACTCATAATGGCCCTTAAACCCTGAAACAAAAACAAAAAAAGAATATTCCTCATAGTGGAAGATATCCGAGGCAAAAAGGAATTTTCCAAATAGAATAATTACAAGGAGAAATATGAAAGAAACCATGATAGCTTTGCCACCCTCTAGCATGAAAGCTACGCGTTACTTGAAGAAGAAAACGCGCACAAAACATTTCTTTAAATAAAGGGATATCCTACCAAGAAACGATTTTCTCTTTCAGTTAAGAATATACGTTAACGGCCTCTGGCGGCAGAACTATGAATCACAAAAGAAGTAGAAAACACGTGTAAAATATTCTTCACAGAGAAAGCTATGCGATTGAGAAAGTGTTTTTCAAATACAATTTCTATAGAAGCAGATAGAACATGAAAAAAGATTTTACATATACCCCTCAGCGGGAAAAAACTGCGTTGTTTAAAGAGGATAACGTTCGCACTCTTCAGCAAATGGAATGATATACAGTAGAAAAAAGCAAATTCAATGGGATTTTTAGAAGCAGCCAAGCGGGAACATTAACGCAACCTAGCGCCAGAATTGTGAAAAGTTCAAGAATATATATGTGCAAAATATTTGACGAAGTGAATAGTATCCAATGTTAAAATATTATTATTATTTTTTTTTGTATCTGACTGTTAGAAGCACAGATGTCGAGAAATATGAGTAAAATATTTTCCGTTGTGAGCGGTTTAGGATCAAAAAGGAATTTTTTTAAATCTAGTTTTTAGAAGTGAAGATACTGCAGCAAATATATCGGAAACAGAAATATACACCTATGTCTAAGGATGGTGAAATAGTGCGTTACGAAAAACTAGAAATTATAATCCGACCCCCCCCCCCCCCCCCCCCAAGTATTCTACCCGGCGAACAAATAATTTTTCAAATCGTGCTTTTACAAGCAGAGATATCGGGAAAAATGCAATATACAGTTACGACCCCAGATGGAAAACGACATTAATTGAACAAGAAATTGTGCAAAAAAGAAAATGGTCTTCGTTGTAAAAGGTGTTAAGGAAAGAAGAATTGTTTCAACAGTATGTTTCAGAAGGAATGATATTTGTCAACTTACATATGGGTAAGTTTTTATTTTTTATTTGGCATGTGCTTTACCGAATGTAAGTTCGTGCGTCATATATTGTTGAATTTTTTTCAACTTTGACATGATTTAAAAGAAAAAACCCAAAAAAACATTGTATTTCTTGGAACTCAAATCTGGGTGAAGAACCAACTGAAGGGATCATATGCCCTTGTATGTATCCCATGCAGGGGCGCCGATTTCACCACATAGGGAAGGGGGCAGGCGTGAAGAGATCAGACGTGGGAGGAACCGTCTGTTCCTTTGTCAGGAGGAAAATAAAAATTAAAAGGGGGGGGTGAGCAAAAAGATAAGCTACTAGATTCGACGAATATTTTGAAACGCAATTGTAATTGCTCATTAGCAAATGAACAAGGAAATAGAAATATACTTTTGCTGAATATTAATATTTTTAAAAATAAAATTCAGCTTGCGATTTTATAAAAATATCCGAAAGATTTTGTTTCCAAACGTTTATCAAAAATATGAAAAACTGGCGTTGTTACTCAAACAAAGAACGAGAAGCGCAAAAAATAAATATATATCATAATAGATAAATAAAGGCGCTAGAGATTATACGTTTCTGTATTTTTATTTATTTAATTTTTCATAATTGTTTTAAACATCACGAGAACATGTCGAACAAAACACGGGGCTGACAGTCAAGTTTCTTACCAAATAAGCAATGCTTTAATGCTTTACAGGGGGAGGGGGAGTTTACTTATTTGTTATTTATATTTTTTTCGGAAATAAATCGCTTTGGCCTCATAAGAGGGAGCTTGGTCAACTTTATATGGGGCCAAAGCGGTTATTTAATTAAACAAGACCAAAAGTATTGGGTAGGCACTGCCCCCCAGTAAAATTATTAAGGGGGGGCAAGATTCACCTTGCCCACCTATAAATAAAGAATGCCATTTCGACGTAATTTTGAAATAAATAAATAATGCTGTTTTACTATTCAAATTCACAGAAATCACATTTCTAAATCGAAAAGTGATCATTCAAAATTCACATTAAGCACTTTGGAATTAAGAAATTCGTAAATGTAAATTCCTTTTCTGAGCATGAGCGCGTTTTCATGACATGATAAGACATTGTATGATTCCCTGTTTGAGAAAGCTGTGTAACGTAAGAGAAGAAAACTGTGAATCGTGAATGAATCAAAGTCGAATGACAACAATGCAATAAAATGTGACTAAGTGTTTCTCTATCTTTTCATTCAACTGACTTTAACCTTACTAACAAAAATCTATTTAATTTTCTATCGCAATCCCTAATTTTGAACTTGGGAAACTGTAAAAAGTATGTAGTATGCGACGTGTATAATGAATGATAAGAAACACAGAAATAAAAATAAATAAATGAAAAGGCCCTAGGCTTAGATGTAAAGCTATATATTACTCAGGCGCGCATTCTGGATCAACTGACGTCATGACAGAAATGACGAAATTTTGTTTACGAACGGTACTTTTTTAGGTCTAAGAAAGTGCAGTGCGTAACGCAATTGCTCAACAAGATTTATCACAAGCTAATCGTGTTCGTACACAGATACTCATACAACATTCCGCTTACACCAACAACTCCGGTATTGTCTAGTGGTTAGGATATCTGGCTCTCACCCAGAAGGCCCGGGTTCAATTCCCGGTACCGGAACATGTTTTTGCTGAGGAATATTTTTATTTTGTTTGACTTTTGCTAGCATTAAAGGAACTCGTGAACTTCTCACCTTACGCACAGCAACACATTACCTAATTACAAAAGTATATTCAATGGCGCAATTATTTCAAATAGAGATTTTTTTTTTTTTTTTTTTTTAGAAGAGCACGCGATGCAAATAAAACACCTGTCAGTCTCATAAAACTCAAGAGGAAAATAGAAGGAAGCGTTATTTCATGCAGAACAAAGTGCAAGTTGAAGACAGAGATATACAACATAAATTTTCCCTGCCCAATCCGATCAACAGGGCGATGTTTACCGATGCGTTATTGAGGACATTGAGGTTATGAGAGCGTGGAGCAGATACAAAGAATAAACACAGATGGCAGCACAATTCGCGGAGGCGAGTTTCCTCGAGTGTCGCAAACAGAAGCAGAATATTCTACATGTACAGTTGTAGCTTTAAAAAAAAAAAAAAACATCAAAAGAGAGCTAGAGAAGGAAATAAAATTTCCTTTTTCCTAAAAGGCGATGCTTTAGAAAACCTATGAACCACGAAGCACTGATTTTTTACACGCGAATCCCTTCTCTGCAACAGTTTAATTGCTAACCGAGAGTTTGGAAGGAAAACTCATTTCATGCAATCGTGTTTACGACGCACTTTCGTACTCTAACAATAGCACTCAGGAATGTTTTCATTTCTGATTTCTAGGAAGTTCCGCATACAGGAGATGATAACACCCCGTTGGCCCCAAAACCTTGCCCTTCTCCAGATGTTTTCAAACAGACACTTCTAGCTAGCTATAGATGTAACTTCAGTGCGATATTTACTGACAAAAATATTTTTAACATTTCAAAGTACACAAACGGAAAAAAAGGTGTGTGTGTGTGTGTGTATACAGAAACTATATATATATACGTTTATACGTTTCTCAGTTTACGTTTTTCACTTTTATACGTAACTAGTCGAAACCCGTCGAAATCGACGGTTAGTTTTTTTTTTTTTTAAGAATACTCATATCAAGCACAGTGGCGGCTCGTGGTTGGAAAAATAGGTGAAGAGGTACAAGAGCAGTATGAAAATATATCTACTGTCTACAATGAAAATCCCTTAATGATAACTTACTTATTTTTTGTATATTAAATCAATTTTTCTTCTTTTTAAAGCTGCAGATTTGTCGATTATGTCGTCATAAGATGGTTGTTTCTTCGTGAGCATCAATAAAATGTCTTCCTGAATAGAAATATTTGCCAGAGAAGCAAGTCTATCTTGGGAACTAGTGCTTCTTGAGCAAGTTTGTATTCTTTTAAGAAAACTTCTTTCCACTGGCACACTTGTAGATGGAATTCTCAAACTGAGGAAAACCAATTTATAATCTTCTGTAAAAATGTCTTTGTCTCCGTGAAACACTCGAAGGAGTTCTTGAGTCAATATATTCCTTAATTTTTCATCGGCATATACAAGACTCAGTTCATTTTTAAGGCGCTATGTTTATTAAATATGTTTCCGTAAAAATGTAGATTTTCAAGAGCGCGAGAGGGAAAGCATGCATTAAATTATTCGAATTTGGTTGTGTCAGCAAGTCAGACAAATTGAAGTTTCTTACAGTCTTGAAATCTTATCCATTTCCATAAGAAAGTGGTCCAAAATTTTAAAATACAATTGTTTATAATTTTGAAAAATTGTTTCCTGTGTAAGAGCAGCATATTCCCGTGCTTATTTCTGTGATTTTGCTAGCTTTTCCAAACTGTGCTTCAAATAACACATCGTTCTTTTTATGGCTCAAAATTTCACGAGTTTTTTTTTTTTTATTTGAGTTACACAGTAGTTTATGTTTAGTTATTTTTTCTTCAAAAGTTCGAATAATAGATCGGTGGAGCCAAAAATGTAAATTCGAAAGTGTTAATATCATTCAAAAACCCCTTGGCAAGATGAATTGATTTTTTGTCTGATTATTCGCTATTCCTCAGAAATCCGAACACTTCCTTCAATTTATTCCAATCTTCAACAACTACACTTACTAATTTCGAAGTGGAGGACCATCGAGTTTCTGCTATGGTTGGTCTGCATCTTGCGGTTTTGCCACCCCGGTGGCGCAGTGGTCTAAGCGATGGCCTCTGATCATTCGTCCGAACGGGGTCCGGGTTCGAATCATGGATGTTGTGTTTGTCTTACGGCACTGGCTCTCTCCCTTCCCTGGAACCAGTGACCCTAAATTAGGGACGGGCGACTGCTTATAGCCAATTGAGTTGCTCACGGTAGTCGTTAAACCTCCAATCAATCAATCATCTTGCGGTTGCTGATATAAGTGTATAAGACCGCTTCGCAGAATGGTGAACAAACGAAGCAATTCCACTGAGGCTTGCAAAAAGTATTCGACACTTCGAAATTTTAGAAAAACTCTGGTTTAATACAAGATTCAAACGATGAACTAAGCAATGAACAAAAACAGCTTGAGAAGCTTTATCCTTGACTTTTTTTTCTGTAGCCCATTTAAATGTCCAGACATTATACTTGCCCCATCGTAACATTGTCCTATTTATTTGTGTTGGTAATCAGACTGTTCCAAATTTTTGTCTAGCATTTTGTATAAAGCTCCTGACGTTCTATCTTCATTCACATTATGGAAACCCAAAAATCCCACAGCCAAATACACCTTCCGAATCAACAATCAAAAATTATTTAATTTTTGACGTGATCGTTTATATATTCAGAAATACATTCAATTAATTCATTTTGAATAGTTTTTTATCCTTTCGTATTGATTTTCAATTTCTAAAGAACTTCTTCATATCAACAATGAAAGTAATTCAATGAAATTTCTACGATTTATCGAGCCCATGCTTTCGTCATGGCCATGGAATGCTAGTTCTTGTTTGCTCAAATACAGTACAGACTAATACTGCATCAATCACTGTATGCAGGAAAAGTCTATTTAAACGAACGGTTTCGTTAAAATGCGTTTTCAAAAGCCTAGCATTTTCCCTCAGGGCATCGGCAATGGTGTTTTGAATTTGTTCAAAATTCCTTAACATTAATCCGCATTTCAGGTGTTCGCTAGAATCCCGATGTTTATGAAGTGACCGTGTTACGCTTAATAAATCTGAGAATCCGTCTTTATTCCACGCCGAATGTTTATTACTAAAAAGTAAGCAGAGCCCCCAAAAAAAAAAAAAAAAAAAAAAAATTAACACCCGCTCCACCGTGATCCCTCACGACTTTGCGCTCAAAAACTGAAAGATGCAGAGGTAAGGCGCGTGCAGCTGAAACACTTCACTTGAGCAAGCAGATTGGGGAGGGTGACGTCACGGTTATCATGACAACTCGACCGAAAACTGCAGACTTCCAAGCATTTTTATTTCGGCTCTTCACTTGCGCTGTTTTGCGTGTAAGGATTTGTTTTCCGTATTGAGCGCGCCATGTGAATTAATATCTATTCAAAATTTTGAGTATTTTGGAACTGAATAAAGGCAAAAAGAATATATTATAAAAAAATACTGAATAAAACTTTATTTTGAGTAAAATAGGCGAAGAGGCACTTCACATACTTCACCTGAGAAGCCGCCACTGATCAAGCAGCAAATGTAAACTTTATTTGATTGACAAAAAATTGTTATAAATTCATTCAAACACTTCAGTAAAGACAATATTTTGAGTCCATCCATTTGCGGCAGGTAATCCAGGTGCATCTTCGTGAGTGATCTTTACTGCAACAGAATACTTTGATCGTGCTTGAGATAGGGCAACGCACAGCATACCATGTGAGAAGACTGGTTCTGGCAGGTATATTCCGATTTTAGCAAGTGTCTGTCCTTGACTCTTATTGTCAACGCAAAGAACAATATGATCGGAAATTGAATCCGTTTGATCGTAAAAGGGAAAGTGCTGTCGCTTGGAGTCAACGGAATGCGTGGCAAGGTGTGCAACGACCCCTTGTGTTCTCCGCACAAAATTTCCACATAAATTGTATTTGGAAGGGCGATTTTACGATCATACGTGTGACATCGACTAAATATTTCCTTGTGTCCAGGTTCGTGATTTTTTTTTTTTTTTTTTTTTTGACTGATGGTTTAATGACCACCGTGAGCAACTCAATGGGCTATAAGCAGTCGCTCGTCACTAATTTAGGGTCACTGGTTCCAGGGAAGGGAGAGAGCCAGTGCCGTAAAACAAATACAATGTCCATGCCTCACCGGGATTCGAACCCGGACCCTTCACGAACGATCATAAGCACGCGCTTAGACCACTGCGCCACCGGAGCGACCAGGTTCGTGATGTGAATCACGACTCCATCCTTTTTCAGTCGTAGAATGTGAGGCGGACGTCCACTCATCTCGATCGTGTGCGAAAATTCAACTGGATTTTTCACTCTCATCTTCAGTCACAACTGTGTTTGTAAATGTCGTTGGAATGAGATTCGCGTTGCGAATACTCTTCATTCTCTCTTGTCTGAGACATATAGTTGCGACCCATTGATCGCTCACGCCTTCCAGTAAGGCTCTTACGTTTTCTTTTCTTTTCTTTTTTTTTTTTTTTTTTTGCGGGATATATATTCTGTTAAGCAATAAAGTATTTACTTACTCTAGGAATGATCATAGAACACCATGCACACACCAAGTCTGACACTGAACTGAGCGCCTGATGTAGATAAGGGCCGCAAGCTTCTCCCATAAACTTTACATGGGAAATTTGCCGCCCCGCCACGCCCGAACCGTAGCCCTAATCTCATTTTTCTCTTCGACTGGCACATCTACATGGTAAGACCTTTATTTTGATACCTCAACCATATCTTTAAGTTCAGCCGTTCTCTCAAAATAGGTCTCACAGTAAAAAACCTGATAGACTGAAGTTATAGATGGCGCCACTCAATATGTACTATAACGTAAATGTCTTTTCGTGCTGATTCTTTGTCGCTCTGCTTAAGTTATTTTAAAACATCACCATGCGATGAAATAGTTCCTAAATTAAACCTTAACGGCCAGACGAAACATGTGAACAAAAGTCAAACTTACGAAAATTGGCTTTATTCCAGATGTTTTCACTAATACATCATCGCGCTTCACAGTTTACAGAACAAATCAGTATCAACCACATTCAACGCTCCACACTAGCAACTGTTGTCTCGTAGTTTATATCTCTGGTTCTTATCTCATAACAGGCATACGTCACGTTCATTCAACCTCAGTTGTGTTGCCAAGAGTATTCATTTGAGAGAGAAGATATCACGTTAAGTGTGAAGTATAACTGAGAACAAACTCAAGATTTACATAGGGAAAGAAACTAAAAAGGAAAGTTAATTTAGAATATGCGTCACAGTACATTCTAAATATTTAAACTAACAATGGTGAATGGAATGTTTATTTACATCTTTACATAATGGGAAGCGTCTTACCTACGTAAATAAACTGAATCGAATGAATATTAAATTGTATATATACATCACACAGTCCAACGGCATAACGCAATCATGTCTTCGAGAGTGTTCGCTAAAAAGTTCTCATCGAAGACCTGATTACATGAACGCAATCAGGTATCCGATGAGAAGAACTTTGATACGAATGCCTGCTAGCGTTGCTGTATGCAACGGTTCGCTCAGAAAAGAGAAGCCTTTGGACTATCTCAGTCCCTCCATGCTTCCGCCTTCAACAGCGCGTGAGTCAACCGCAGGGGATCGAATGTCAACCGCACGCTTCTCCCATAGACTTTACATGGGAACTTTGCCGCCTCACAACGCCCGAACCGTTGCCCCAATCTCATTTTTCTCTTCGACTGGTACATCGACATGGTAAGACCTTTATTTTGATACCTCAACCATATCTTTACGTTCATCCGTTCTCTCAAAATAGGACTCACAGTAAAAAACCTTATAGAATTAATATATAGATTCTGTGTTAGGTCCAAAATTTTACAGCAGTTTCTATCACTTTTTTAACTCTCTTATACGTGATTTATTTATACGCGTTTTTAGATTATACGTTAAAAACTGAATTTCAGATTATGTAAAATACATGGTTCTTCTGTTCTTTCATACCTAACCCAGTATGTTATAACTTTGAAAGAATTGAGACAGCCTTGTTGTGTTCCTTCATGGTGCAGCCAAAATTGGACCATGATCCCATCAAAGAAGGGTAAGTTGTTTACTTTCGGTTTGGATAAAAAAATATATATATATGTTTCGCGTTTAATGACTCACACACACATATATGCTTTATTTAAAAACTGATAATTCTCTGGGAGCATGGCATACTGATAGCTTCCTCCAACCACCACAGTGCGGGGGGGCTCACGACTAAAACAGCCTCTAGCCTCCGCAGAAGGATTTCTCAAAAATTTTGAGAAAACTTCATATGAAACTGGTTGAAGAAACAGCCAGGAATATTTGAGAGCAGATCTAAATGAAGTATTAAGAAGAAAACCATTTTTTTTTTTCAGCAAATGAGTTAAATCGTCAAGAAATCATTTCCGCTTTAGTTTATAAAAACTGCATGACGGTAAAGCAGCTATTGCAAAGGACATGAGGCCCCTTTCACAGCCATAGTAGTAGTTCCTATGCATGTATAAGAACAAGAGAATTTGAATGAAATATCAGTTGAATAAATGAAATTTTTATATCAATGAGGATAAGGCGTTATATCTTACACTTTTTTGCACATAACTACGCATCTTACAGAATATAATGAGCTAAAAGGTATTCTTCGCGGGAACGAAAAAACCAGACATGAGTATTTTTTTACGCTTTCCAACCGTAGGTTGAAGAAGCGTATATGCTCCAGCTTTGTCCGTCCGTACGTACGATAACTCACGTGAAAATGGTTCGATTTCGACGAAAAATTTTAGTATGCAGTAGGGAACCACCTGGGGACGATCCCTATTGAAAATGGGTGAAATAGGGTCAAAGGTCAGGACATAGGAGCTGGATCCATTCCATTGCCTTTATGCGTCATAACTTGCGTAAAAATGGTTCGATTTCGATGAAATTTTAGTATGTGGTAAGGAACCACCTGGGCACGAGCCCTATTGAAAATGGGCGAAATGGGGTCAAAGGTCAGGTAGGACATAAGAGCGGAATTTATTCCATTGCCCTTATGCGGCATAACTTGCGTAAAAATGGTTCGATTTCGATGAAATTTTAGTATGTGGTAAGGAACCACCTGGGGACGAACCCTATTGAAAATGGGCGGAATGGAGTCAAAGGTCAAGACATAAAAGCGGGATCTATTCCATTGCCTTTATGCGTCATAACATGCGTAAATCTGGTTCGATTTCGATGAAATTTTAGTATGTGGTTTGGAACCACCTGGGCACGAACCCTATTGAAAATGGGCGAAATAGGGCTAAAGGTCAGGACACTGGAGTGGGATATCCATTCCATTGCGCATCATAACTTACCTAAAAATGCTTCGATTGCGACAAAACGTTATCATGTTGTTCCGGAGGTATAGTGAACCGGTTCTTTTGAATATCAACGAAATGGGGTCAAAGGTCATTGCACAAAAGCCAGATTTATTTCACAGCCATTATTCTCATAACTTGCGTAAAACTGCTTCTATTGCGACAAACCTTTAGTATGCTATTCCTGAGGTATACTTTACCGGTTCTGTTGAATATCATCGAAATGGGGTCAAAGGTCAGGACACAGGAGCGAGATTTATTCCACAGCCATTATCCACATAACTTGAGTAATAATTTCTGGTATGTTGGAAAGCGTATCATAATCAATGCATTACATGATTTTACTAACTTGTTATACATATAACAGTGTCAAAAGAAAATACTTTTACCATGTGCGAAACATTGTGACATTATGTTTAAGTGTGTGCGTGTGTTTTTATATTCAAGAGTAAATAATTTAAATAATTTTACTCTTTTTGTACCACAATTCTGAATTGTTACTTTTTTAGTTGCTTGCTTATGTTCTGTATTTTTATATAAATCGGAAAGTCATTTAGACATTATTATCACACGGAAGTTGTGTGTTTTGTGCGTGTGATCGTGAGGCACTGCAAAGAGGCTGGCCTTAGTTCTTTAAAAGAATAAAATTTGCATGATATGATTAACTTTGGCGTAAGTGTTTTGTAATACTTCGCACTAGTATAAAACTAGGACAGTCATCTTAATTACAACGTGTACATTTGCAGTGGTTGCTCTGGCTTTCTTAAAGTTTTTGCCAATTAATTAACCAACTTCATTTTTTTGGGGCCAAAATGTTATGAAAGTACAAAAAAGGTAATCACCAACTTTTTTTTCCATCGCCAAAACGATTTTTTTTCAGCAAATTGTTAAAAATGCGATCGGCAGCGCGATCCTTGCATTTGTGTTACACGCAATAATGTGTAACAATTTTAGCTTTACGAAAAATACCTACAGGGTTTAAAGAATTTGAATTATTCAAACGCCCGTAAAACCTAATTAATAATATGAAATTTAAAATTTTAGTAATTAAGAGCAACTAGATTTTCGCAAAAGGGCCTCAAAGATATTTTTTGTGGGGGGTGGGCGAGTTTTTCAGGTACGCCACTGTCTGGGAGTTAACTTTGTTGTTCCACCATTTCGTGGCGTAATAGAATGCTAGACGTATAAGCAATATTTAACATTTTCGTTTCAAATGGATGCACTGCCGATTCGCAGAGGGGGGGGGGGGGGAGGAAGCTGTTAATTCACGACTTCCATTCTGAAGCACTGGTCTTAGATTCTTAGTTGTGAGGATTTTACTGAATCTAGAATCAGGATTTTTATACACAGATAGTCGTCAAAAGCGAAATTTAATTAACATAAGTTTTATGGTTTTTGCAATGCGATAAAATATATTATAATTTGTAACGCTTTTTCTTTCTTTCGCCGCCAGTTCGACCAGTGTTCGAAGTGGGCCGGTATTGGTCAGTATGGCATACCGGTAGTTAACAAAAATGGAAGTGAGCAAAAAATGGAAGTGAGCATGCCGACAGTTAAAAAAACATTATTTATCATCTCAGTATGTAATAAATTATGAACCCGTCACAAACTACGTTAAAGAAATTAGGATGAAAGCACAAATTTTAAGGCAAAAATCGGCAAATGACATTTTTAACGGATAAAATTAATAAATGTTTAGCAGCTGGGACTGAAAAGACGTAGGAAGCAGAAGCATGGTGTCAGAATTCTTGTTAACACGAAAGGAGGGGGGGGGTGAAATAGTAAATCTCTCACGAAAAACACTTCATTTAATTTTTCATTTACGGAGAAGGGAAACATACAAGGCTTATTTGGCGTGACGACAGGTGTGGTAAGGAGGGACTTCCCGGGATCCTGACTTTTCAGGTATTTTATAAGTCCCAGGGAAAATCCATTTTCATCACAGGAGGCTCACCGTTAAGTGGAGCGTCGCGTGGGGTGAAAAAGTGTAATAAGGGGATTAAATTGCTAATCTGATTTTCTCTCTCCCTAACATTTCTCACTTCTCTGTAGTCCCTCCTTAAGCCCAGCCTAATCCGCCTGTTGTTGAGAGTTTGCTGACTGAAAAGGCATTTGCAAGGAATTTTACCTTTGTTTGACCTGCTGCTAGATTAGTTGCAGGATTTAAAGCTGATGATCATCCTTTGCATGTGCGCATATACCATTTCAGTTTTAGTGTAACAGCAGAGCACTTAACATACTGAAGCAGATTGACTTCCAATTTAAAATCTTGGTTTTAAAGAATGGGAAGTTAGAAAAAGAGCGTAAAGATGCTGAAAAGGCGATTTCTGTTTTTTTTTTTTTAAAGGTAAAACTATGTTCACAGTTTAATTTATTGATTTATTTGTGCAGTGGTCTAAAAATCCAGAAACTGCAATTTAATAAATGTTACAAATTAAGCTGAAACTGAAAGAAACCACAAACCCTTCAATGAAGGTTATTTTTTAATTATTACATTAATTTTTTAATATTATATACATTAATTTTTAATACCAAAAAAAAAAAAACAATTAGGTGGAATCGTATGTATTTTTTTTTTAAACCTCCTATTTATACTATGTGGATCTATGGTCGACACCATACCGGCAGTAGCTCTGTGTCAGTTCGACCACGTTAAGTCCATCCCGTAATCCCCTCCCTAGAAAAGTGTATAACAGAGTTTAAACTGTATTTCATTTTCGCTAGCAACGCTGAACGATGTTGCGTCATTCCAAACATGGTATCTCTTCCCCAGGGGTATTAAATTGGGGGGGGGGGTGAAAATTTGGGGTGGGGGGTAATGAAAGCAGATTTTTTCGATGACTAAAATTTTTTATAGTGAAATGGAAAACAAATATTTAGGCTAAATAAACCTATGATTAGAAATGTGAAAATGGAGAACTGTTGAATACTTTTTAGTTAAAAATGGTTAAAACCGGGAATCTTTTTACCAAAGCTACACACAGTTATTATTATTTTTGTTGTTGTTTCTGTTTTGTTTTTGTGCTGTTTTTATTTTTTATCTACATTGTTTAAATAATTACCTTAAACCAGGCTAAAGTAAAGAAAACATAAGTTTGTAAAAAAGTAGATACTGATATATTAACAAATCTTGTGCATGCTGAAATGATTCGGAAGTATATCAACAAAATTTGCAACACACAAAAATTAAAAGAAACATACATACCTTTTGTGGTTGCAATGACTGAGTTTAAACATGTGCTTTAGACAAGAAAAACAGGAAGAAAAAAAAAAGAAAAGAAACAGACCCTACTTACATCATAGACTTCAAATTAAAAAAAAAAGATAATTATTGCATCATAAAAAAAAACTCTGATCATAAAGCTGAGCGATTCATATAAATGATAACTGCTATTCAATTGTGCTGCATGATAATAAAAATGTCTAATACTTAAAAAGTAAACTGTAAATGACTAATGTTTCCAAGTTTGGTTGGAAAACAGTCGTTATCGCAATTGAGGTAATGGTTTCATGTTAAATTCAGTCGCGTTTAATGTCATTTACCTATACGCATAAATCTGTGTGTGTGTGTGTGTGTGTTGGAGAGGCGTAGCCAAGGGGGGAGGGTTCTCGTGTCCTGACCCTTGGCTACGCCTCTCCAACACACATTCGTACTCAATCCACTTTCTTTTTGAAAGAAAGTGGATTGAGTACGAATTTAAAGCGATATCTATGTATATATGAGGCTTTCACCAATGAACCAAATCCATCGGCCGCGAATGACTGAGTTCAGACTACCAATGCAGAGTCCTCAGGTTCAATCCTGGGCTGATCTTGCGGAGGTGGTGTGATTTTGCTAACAATCACTGAATATTCGCCGTGCATCGGAACGTTAAGTGACGGCCCCCAGGCTGGACCCACTGGTTAAATGGGTATCCTTTCCCATGCCCCCCGTGACATTATCTCACCCCTCTATGTGCAGCATCGTACTTGTACGGGTGGCGCCACCTACTGTACTCTAATCTCACTATAAACTGTTCTGTCAAAGTCGTTAGACTTGCTCTCATTCCTTCCGTTTCTGTGTCCTGCCCAAAAAGCGAACTCGCTGTAGGTGGCTGGGACCTAAAATCTACCCACTGTGGACGGAAGTCCTACAAGAAAATGACGCAATACTTGCTTACCAAATCCATGGAACCCCCCCCTCTTAAGAATTTTTTTGCCTATGCCACTGGTGTGTTATACACCTTCATATGGAGGGTCTTGAGATTTTTTATAGGAAGGTACTCTGGGCAATTTCAGAGGGTGTATTAATCCTTGCTCTCCCCCCCCTCCCCTTCTAATTTATCCATATCACCGGAGCAATAGAAACAACAAGATATATGGTTGTAGAACGGCTCACAAAAGTTGTAGTTCTTCTTGGCTGCACCTTTAACAGACATGATGTCTTGAATGTTGGAGTACGTACAATGCCCCCCTCCACTGAAAGGATTATTTAAAAAAATAATGATGTTCAATCTGTTCAAAAAATGGGTATGTCATATAAAAGATGACCGAAAACGACTCCACGATTCCTTGGTTTAAAAAAAAAAAGGAAAGTGTGCATTTGGTAATTTGAATCACAATTCAATTTATTTATTCTATATTATATAAAAAAATAAAATATTGTATTGCAAATTTTTTTTTCTAGCATTCCTATTGTTACAATTTCTTCCTGTAAAAGTCTGAACCGGACGCCAAAGCGCAAACACAAACCTTCGTTTGTTTTAAAATTTTGAATGAGCGTTAAAAGGAAAATGCAAAGAGTCAAATAGAAATGTTCCTTTGTTTTAAATTTTTAGCAGAAGGTTCTGGGACTTTTTGACGTAGAATATTTCTATCGTTTCGTTCCAGTAAAAATCCGTGTGTCCCAAAAAAGTGTACACCAGGCTTCCTTCAATAATTTCAAAACTATAAAAGCTAGCAAAAAATATAATAATTGAGTTGAAAAAAAGGAAGGTCCAAAGAGTAAGTTGAAATAGTTTTCAAGGTCAGATGACGCAACAGTGAGCGGCGCGCGCGTCCGTCATTTTGTGGTTAAATCGGCGCACGCGATAAAATTAGCATAACTCGGAACCACGGCGTGATAGCACGTACCGCGAGGTGTCATTCGTTTCGTCTACGCGAGATCTATTGATATCTGAAATAATATTTGTGAGAAAACTTAATAAGGTGTGTGAAAAATTGTGAAATAGTTCATAACTTTGTGAAAATTTCCGAAATGTCTCAATATCTTAATAGATCGACTTGAACGCGAGAAAACGGATAATTGAAGACTACGTGGAAGACATGTGCTTCGTCGACATCACACTGAACGGTAAATCACGCTTCATTCTGGGATGCGTTTGCATTCACCAGAACGTCTCCATTGCGAGCCTCGAGATGTTTTTCTTTGCGATGATGATCAAGTACTCCGAGAACGCCAAGAAAATCAGCAAGAATATGATTGGGGACACAGAGGTACCGATGGTAATTATGGGAGACTTTAACGTCGATGCTCAAACGAATCTACACGAGCTCGATTTCATGAAGACTCAATTCAACTTGAACTTTGTGCCGAAGCAATCGCCAACAACGCTGGGAAACACATACATCTACTTGACTTTCGCGAGGAACATCATCGTCGATGCCATGATATACGTGAGCTACTTCTCGTACCATCGGCCCCTCGTCAAGATGACCATTCTAAGCCTAGAATAAGTAAGCCGTTCTCTCAAAATACATTACTCTCTACACAAGATAACAGCCAAAAAAATAAAAAATAAAAGTCTCTCTGAACCTAAACTCTGCGCCTTCACTCATTTCTAACATCCACCCGACACCCAACAGCCACGCGACGTATTCTACGCCCAAAAGACCTGCGGCCGTGGCTTCAACACAGCCCCCGCCAATTTTTTCTTCTGTGGACTTAAAATTATTCGAAAAGAACAGCCTTTATTAGTAAATCAACGCCAAATCTGAAATGTTCTAAAACGATAGTTAATGTGATAAAACTAATCTACGAAAGCATGCTTGCTTCTATCTATTATGTTACTAATATGGAGTGCAGCAATTCCTTCCCAACCTCAAGGATAACGCCTATAGCGGTGTGTGAAGTTAAAAAATCTTGTGAGAGCATTAAGGAACTGTAATCACAGCTCAACAATTACAATTCTAAATCATTTTGCTTTTCCTTCACCTAAAAATAAAGTAAAACCACATCGGAGTAAAGAAAAACACGAAATGCGTTGAAAATAATACTACTTGTTTGCTTGTTTTGAGTTTAATGGCGCAAGGGCCTCAAAGGGCCAAAGAGTGCCGAGTCCGATAATTTTAAATGCTAAAAAAAAAAAAAAAAAAAACAGCATCACAAAAAAGCAAACAACACAACAACAAGTGGTGTAAAAGGCCGATAAAACAATAACGCACAATGCAAAAACAAAAACACTGGTACAAGGAATTTTATGATTTAACATAATAACAATAACAATATTAAAGGACAACGATGATGTGATGAAACTGAACAATAAAAGGTGTAAAAAATACTACTACATATTTAATCTTTTCCATCTAAGATACCATATCTAATAACATCTAATATTAATGCTAATAATATTATACATCATTAATTATATTAACGTATGCATCTTCAATACCGCAGGATTTCAGTGTCCTTGAAATCACATGGTATTAAAGACGCATACGCCTATGTGGTTGGATGAATCCACATTCACACTACTCCCCACCACAGGATGTGTTTACGTGTGGAGAACACCGTCAGAAGCGTACAACTGAGACTGTGCTCTCAACAGTGCAGCATGTTGGTGATTCTGTCATGCTCTGGGCGGTCATATCGTGGTTTTCAGCAGGTCCCCTGATGACTTTGAAAGAACGGATGACTGGCAGGACGTATGAAACCATTTTGGCCGACAAAGTCCATCCAATGAATCAAGCATTGTTTACTGCAGGGGATGCCATCTATCAACATGATAACGCCGGAATGTCCACTAATGGTTTGAGGAACATGAGTACGAACTTTCACATCTTCCTTGGCCTCCCCAATCACCAGACTTAAACATCATCGAGCCACTGTGGTCTGTGTTGGAAAACAGAGAAAGATTCCTTATCCTCCTCCTGCATCTCTCAAGGACCTGGAGCAGTTTCTGCATGAAGAATGGTGTAACATCCCACTAACCACCATCGAGGATTTGTATGAGTCCATTCCAAGGAGGACCCAGGCGGTTTTGAATGCCTAAGGTGGTCCCACATCCTATTACGTACATGGAACCTTCTTTTCCTAGGTGTTCGCATTATTCTGTCCAACCCTTGTATATATATATACAGAGTTTGAAAATTTTCAGGCTAGCTCACCAGTCAGGCAAATATCTCACTCGTCAGCTAAAAAAATAAACAAACAAAAGAAGAAGAAAGGAGTAAGAGTTTCTGTGAACATTTAGACCCTTGTACAGTTCGGTGCTTTGAGGAGCACTAGACACAACTAAATGCGTATATTTAGTCATTAGATTTCACTTTCACTTTACAGAAAAAGAAATGCGTTTTTTAAAATTCCAAGAAAAACCTAAACACCACCCTCGTGGGCTGCCTCTTTCTCATAAATCCCGATAACGTTACAGCCCAGATCGGTTGGTACGCGAAGTTTGGCTCAGATGCTGAAAAAAATTACGGTTGGTACGCAAAGTTTGGATCAGACGCTGAAAACTGTGATGGTGAATCGCGAAAGCACAGGTAAGCAGACCGAAAAACACCGTGAAATAAATACTCAAGAAGTTCGAGAACCATAAATATGCATAAAAACTAAATAACACGTAATAATATTAATAATGAATTCGATAAATAACAGTAAAAATAATTAAAAAGACAATTTCTCACACTAAACATATTAAAAATGGTACGTTAAAAGACTATAAGGCAAATAATGTAGTTATTCAATAATTAGCAGGCAGATATTTCGAATACAGTGTATTATATATAGTATAATGGAAGTAAAACACTGATAAAATAGAAAATCTTGGAGATTCTTGGTGTGTGTGCGTGTGCTTTTTTCAACAAATCATCAAGATCCGAGAAAGCTCTCCATTCCTGTCTTAAATCAGACTAAAAACAAATCACTCATTCGGAAATGATTAACCAACTGATTGCTCAATAGTTACAGCCTACGAGGAAAATGCTTCCAGTATATCACTAAAATATCAAATGATTCCGTTAGATGGCGCCAGCATACATAGTGCTCCTTAGATCGCAGAAAAAAGCATCGTAAATCATGAATTTTAGAGAAAAAGATAATCAAGTTATAAAAAAAATAAAAGATCATACCAGAATACATCAGGGGCGTATTCGGGAAGGGAGGGCAAAGATGCCTTGGGCCGCCCGAAAGTGTTTCATTTTTTTTATGTTTTTGGTTAAAATGAGGCTCACATTAAAAATAATGTTTTAATTCAACAAGAATGCCTCGACTTAACAATGAAAGAAAAATCGTACATATAAGGCAAAAAAGACAACTAGTACACACTATGCAATTTTTTGAACATGTAAAATAAAATTTTTGAATGTTTAATCTGTGACGTATATCGCTCTTAATCTCTTTGGGGCTTCGGGATATAACTAGTAGACACTGTAATTCTTTGAACATGTAAAATAATATTTTTGAATGTTTAATTTGTGACGTACATCGCTATTAATCTCCTGAGGGGGGGCTTAAGCCTCCCCGTGGGTGTGCCAATTATAGTATAATGGAAGTTGTTAGCTAAATATACGCATTTAGTTGTGTCGACCAATTGTTTCAGCCATTTATCTAATGACTAAATATACGCATTTAGTTGTGGTTTCGGCCAATTGTTTCAGCCATTTTACGTTTAAGCGGCAGCTCATTCTGAAACTGCGGATGATTCAACGTCGGAAATGCAATTACCTGTCAATAGCTATCAGCTTAGACGGAAAATTCGTGCGTGGTATTATTCACATATTTGCTCAGTATTTATTCAAATAAGTATTTATTTACGAATAAAACGTTACAAGTACTAATATTACCTTGTACGAAATTTGCAACTTCTTAAAACACTGTATAATTTCATTACGCAGCCATTGCAATGTTTCATATATATATACATATATCTTATGGTTTTCTTCTGGTATGTTCAACGTTTTCTAAGGTAATATAGAAATAAAAATTCGGTTGTTTTTATTTGTTCTTAGTAAAGACTTTATTTTAATAATTTTGGCTTTGTACTCAAAGACTCTGCTCCATCCTAAGCAATAAAGTTTATATGTAAGCTACCTTTTACTTAAAATATTTCGCCTGATATTTGCATTTTACAAGAAAAAAAAAAACGCATCATAACATTCAGCATTTCTTCGCGGTTCTGGGATTAGCATTCGATAGGAAATTATAAAAAGGATTTACCAGGAACAGTTTTTATTTTTATTTTTTTATTTATTGTGGCTTCAGTTTGTGATACAGTATCTCACATCCGTTCAGCTCTGATATGTTGGGTTTGAATACAGAATCTGATTATGAGTCTTATCATTAGTCCGGTTTTACTGGCACATTAGAACTGATTCGGTACATTCAAAATATGTTATGTTTGAATAATATCTAATGATTATTTCACGGAAATTATACCATTATTTATATTTATTTTATACCAATTATTTCGTGGAATTAAACGCAACCCTCACTACACATTATTACGATATGTAACACCAACCAACGTTCCGGTATTGTCTAGTGGTTAGGATATCTGGCTCTCACCCAGAAGGCCCGGGTTCAATTCCCGGTACCGGAAAATATTTTTTTTTCTTTCTCTCTTTCATTTACGTTAATCAAATGAATTATTTAAATATATAATGTATACGTAAAATGGCCTTCGGGGTGAAAGGTGCTGGAAAGTAAAAAGAACTTCTTGAATTGTTTTTTTCAAAGCAATTGTAAAGGGTAAAATACATTTTAATAACATGCAAATTTCGCCCTCGCTAGCGACCAGGTTAAAAAAACAATTTTTAAATTGGTCTAATAATTGCAAAGAAACGAAGTCCACAGAGGGACGGATGGACACTATCAGTACATACCACCCTTTTTTTTTTTTTTTCCAAGGATGCACTAAAAATTAAAAATCATTAAAGGAAAGTCTCAAACGTAACATTCAAGGTTTGTGGAAACCACCGGATAAGATTTAGTGGCTCCATAACCACGATATTATGTGCTACGGAACACGGGACAGAAAGTAGTCATTTACGGAACTGATAAGAACATTAATTTCCCAGTTGGCGAATTGCTGTTTATAATTTACTGATACACAAATTATTAAGTGATGAACCGATGGCAATGATGCGGCGTTTAATGCAAATCAATACCGTATCTCGCAAAATTTAAATCAGAATAAATCTAGGGATACTAACTTACTAGGTTGCCCTGAAAGAAATTCTTGTGTGCTTCAAAGATTTGTTTGACATTTATACAATGGATCTGGTAAACAACCTGTTTTTAGCATGTGCGCCGGAAATTTGCAAGAACAACTAACTGATTTAGAAAATCATTTTGAACCCACAGAACGATTTAATTAGGCTCACAATTAAATATTTTGTATTTAAAATAAATCATATTATCCTTCTTTCGCAAGAACTAAGGAAAACTAATTAAAGCATTTCCTACATCATATTTAGCTGAAGAAAAAACCGCTGCCGTGTTGCAGTGCATCTACTGTCAAAACACAGACATACTAGGAGTGTCCAAATGAAAAGGTACGAAACGACACTGTGGGTATAAATGAAGACTTTATTCAAAGTATACACCATAGGCCGTAGCACAACGATACCATTGATTAACGAGCCGAAGGATTCCTTGTTAACAGAATTCCTGTGGCCGTGACGAGACCCAGTCCTGCACAGCGTCCTTGAGTTCGTCGTCCGAGTGGAAGCGCTTCCCTTTCAGATGTTTTTTCAGGGGACCAAACACATGGAAGTCGCAGGGCGACTAGTCCGGACTGTAGGGCGAATGGTCAAGCTGCTCCCACTGGAACTTGGCCAGTTTCGAGTGTGTGACCCTGGAGACGTGAGGACGCGCGTTATCATGGAGCAGAACCACACCCTCCGTGAGCAGCCCCGGTCTTTTGTTCTTGATTTTTTTTTTTTTTTTTTTTTGATTGGAGGTTTAACGACCACCGTGAGCAACTCGATGGGCTATAAGCAGTCGCTCGTCCCTAATTTAGGGTCACTGGTTCCAGGGAAGGGAGAGAGCCAGTGCCGTAAGACAAACACAACATCCATGCCTGACCGGGATTCGAACCCGGACCCCTTACGGACGAATGATCAGAGGCCAGCGCCTTAGACCACTGCGCCACCGGGGTGGCTTGTTCTTGATGGACCTGCGTAGGCTTCGGAGTGTCTCACAGTACACATCAGAGTTAATGGTTCGTCTGTGCTGGAAGAATTCAACAAGTAGTGGACCTTGGACGTCGAAAAAGACGGTGAGCAACACCTTGCCTGCTGACGCCACGGCTTTGAACTTTTTAGGGGAGGTGACGACGCATGCTTCCACTGCATGCTGTCCCGCTTTGTCTCTGGCTCGTAGTGATGGCACCAGCTCTCATAACCTGTGACGATCCGCTCCAGGAAAGCGGGGTCTTCATGATACCGAAACAGATGTTGAAGTGCTAGCCCCATACGCAGTTCCTTTTGCTGGTCGGTGAGCTGCTTCGGAACCCACTGCGCGCACACCTTCCGATAACGCAACCTGTCATGAACAATTGTCCACACTATTCCAACGCTGACATCCACCTCCACCGCCAACATTCTCAATGTTACACGCCGATCACCTCTCACTAGGTCGTCCACCTTGTCGATGAGATCGGCCGTGATGACTGTGTTTGCCTGGCCTGGTCTCGGGTCATCAACCAAACTCTCACGGCCTGCACGAAAACGGGCACTCCATTTTCTCACTGACTTGTCGGACACACAGTCTTCCCCATATACGGTCACCATCCGGCGATGAATAGCGGCCGGTTTAACACCTTCCGCTGTCAGAAATGGGATAACGCCTCGCTGCTCCTCAATCGTCGGATTTTGCAATGTGAACGCCATCCTGTCCCCACACCCACTGCCGCGTCAATTGGACGGCGCTCTTTATAAGAGCCTCTGCTCTCTCCTGCGCATGCGGGCGCCCGCGCATGCTCCGATCCACGCCGGCGACTCCAATCGCATCCCTAGATATGTCGCTACGTTCTCCCATAGCGGCATAGGCAAATATATTAATGGTTACGTTCTTATGACGTTTCGTACCTTTTCATTTGAACACCCTTATAGAAAGCAAATATGTGAAAGAAGATATCCGAAGTTATACTTAATTGGCTCCGCATAATTAAATTACAGAAATCGGATCAAATTGAAGGATCCGTTTAGAAATATGTAATGTTTAAGGTAAATCTGATAATTCCTAAAATACCACTCGACATCGTATTCATGCAAAGAAAAACAATAATGAATCTCTGAATCAAAATTTCAAAAAAAGGGGTGAGAAAGAAAAAAAAAAAAAACCCTAAACAATACATAACTCCAATTACGAACATTTATGCAAATGTACGTAAACCGTCATTTACGCAGCGTATATGCAAAATACGTGGATACATGTGTCCCCACGTGATCTAGGCAACTCTTTAAGACTGCTGCTCGACAGTAATCGTAAGTAACGTCCGTGACTGCCACGGAGAGATATCAGGTTCGATCCCAGCAAGTACGAACGCCCGAACCACTAAATATCCGCCGTGCGTCGGATGGACACGTTAAGCCGTCGGACCCCGGGTACTGCCAAAAAAACTCTGAAGATCTGCCCCCCCCGGTAATAAATAAGGGCATATTGCTCCCCCTTTCTACCTCGCTTCTGTGTGACTTTCCTGTCGAGCACACTAGCCCAGATCTCCTAGAGCTTCCTACTTCTAAGGGTTGTTTAAAACCTGGGATCAGGCACTCGCTTCCTAAAATCATCTACATATGATCAGATCAGTAATAGTAAGTAGCAACGGATGGCCTGGTGGTCAACGTTCTTAACTGCTACAGAGAGGTCTCAGGTTCGATCCCAGGCAGGTACGAACGCTCGCACCACTAAATATCTGCCGTGCGTCAGATGGGCACGTTAAGCTGTCAGACACCGGTTACTGGCACCTAGGTAATATAAGGCCATCTTCCTCCTACAAATCATCTTTCGGTGGCCTCGCTTCCGTGTGACTTTCCTGTCGGGCATTCCGGCCCAAATTTTATAGCTTCCTATTTCTAAGGGTTGTTTGAAACCTAGGGTCAAGCACTAGCTTCCTAAAATCCTCTACATGTGATCAGATCAGTAATCGTAAGTAGCCACGGATAGCCTGGTGGTCAACGTTCGTGACTGCTACGCGAGAGGTCTCAGGTTCGATCCCAGGCCGGTACGAACGATCGCACCACTAAATATCTGCCGTGCGTCGGATGGGCACGTTAAGCTGTCAGACACCGGTTACTGGCCCCCGGTAATAAATAAGGGCATCTTCCTCCTACAAATCATCTTTCGGTGACATCGCTTCCGTGTGACTTTCCTGTCAGGCATTCTAGCTCAAATCTTATAGCTTCCTATTTCTAAGGGTTGTTTAAAACCTGGGGTCGGGCACTCGCTTCCTAAAATCCTGTACATATGATCAGATCAGATCAGTAATCGTAAGTAGCAGCGGATGGCTTGGAGGTTAACGTTCGTGACTGCTACGGAGAGGTCTCAGGTTCGATCCCAGTCAGGTACGAACGATCGCACCACTAAATATCCGCCGTGCGTCGGATGGGCACGTTAAGCCGTCGGACCCCAGGTACTGCCCCCACCCCCGGTAGTAAATAAGGGCGTCTTCTACCTCGCTTTCGTGTGACTTTCCTATCGGGCTCTCTAGCCCAAACCTCCTAGCTTCCTATTTTTAAGGGTTGTTTAAGACCTGAGAACAGACATCCCCTTCCTAAAATCCTCCACATTTGATCTAATCGTAGGTAGTGTAGATCAAAATGGGATAAACAAATCATCTTTCGGTGATCGATAAAGGGATTACTGTGGGTGCATGTCTGGCTGAACCGACGATTTTGCAAACAGCAGAGCTGACTGGTTTCTCAAAAGGCGAGATATTCCGGGTCTTTAATCATTGGAAAAATAACACACATTGCAGAGGTCTGCACGGGCCGAATTTGGTGAGCGCGGCCCGGCCCGTTTCAAATATCAGACACTCGACCCGGTCCGGCCCGGGCCCGTCAACTGTAGCTCTTATTTAGGCACGGCCCAGCCCTGTGATGTGCTATTTTGCATTATTTTGTCTTCCTATATTGTATTTTATTAAAATGTGAAAATTAAATAAAGAAAAAGAGATATTATTGAAAATATTTAATTGAATGTAAGCCTAAAAACTTGAACTAAATTTTGACAATTACCGAAAAATATAACCTTTAAAAAAGAGAGAAAAGGGAAGACTAAGCGCGTTCAGAATCTCCCCTTCTCTGAACTAGTAAGCGGTAACACTACAAAAGTCAATCCCTATACAGATTAGAGATAGGAGAAAAAGTCCATGTCGTCCCACTCTCTCATACAAACACGCACACGCACACACCCCACTGCAGATACCCTCCGTACCCCACTCTACACAACACACACACACTCGCTCGGGGTCCAATCTTTTTGTTGCCAACAAGCCCCAAAACCGTTTTGCCATCTTAATAACTACAGATTGGTAAAAACACTGTGAGTGCCTCTCCTTGCTTTTCTGATTACGCCGTGGGCTATGTCATGGAAGTAAGTAAAGCCAGCGAAACAGTTAAACACTCCAGGAAATCGGGGAACACGACTTTTTTCTTCTTTACCATTGTGATAAAAAAGAATTGGTCAACTTGGCCTGGCCCGGTCGTACATGTCTGGGGAAAAGCCCGGTCCTTTGTCCTCTAAAAAAGGCCCGACCCGTCCCGTGCAGACCTCTACCACATTGCTCGTCTTAGAGGCGTAACTGTGGGGCAACGGCAATCTGTCAAAAAACGAGATCGTCGTCGTCTGAGAGAGTTTGTACGGAGAAACAGGACTTCCTGCGTGCAGCGATTGATCAAAGCATTCAATGTAGACTGTTCCAGACCCATATCTCAGAAAACTATGCGCAGGGAATTGAAGAGGATCGGCATTGGGGTGTGTCTATACGGAAACCACTGACTTCTGCAAAGAACCGGAAAGTTCGTCTATAGTGGTGTCAGGAACACCATTACTGGACACAGGAAGACGAGAAAAAAGTCATGTGGTCTGACGAGTCGCGGTGAATCTTATTCTGTATCGACGGTAGGCGGAGAGTTTGGCGAGAGCCTCGTGAAGCAACGAACCCAGCTTGCCTTCTAAACACAACTCAAGGTTCTGGAGGTGGTGTGAGGCACGTTCTGTTGGTATGGAACGGTTCCTCTGATATGTTGGAAGGTTGGGTGTCTTCCAAGGATTATCTGAATATTGTTGCCGATCAAGTCCATCCTACAACCTTGACTTTATGACCAGCAGAGAGTTTCATGGATGATAATGCTACTGACCATCTCGCAGGATGTGTTCAGAAGTGGTTCAGCGAGCATGACAGTGACTTCCACCATCTTGCCTGGCCACCACAAAGCCCTGATCTGAACTCCATTGAGAATGTGTAGGACACATTATAAAAACAAATCCTGGAGCAAGTCCTCTTCTGTGTTAATGGATGTATGTGTGGTGAACGGTTGGTATGCTGTAGACGAAGATGCACTCCAGCACTTTGTGCGGAATCTATGCCAAACCGCATATGTGCTGTAATTCTGGTTAAAGTAGGTCCAACCCGATACAGAATAAAAAAATTTAATTCGATAGCCGGTGTATGTATAAGTAGTAAGACAGACACTGCAGTGAAAAAACTACGTGTAAAGCGAAAAAACAAAATGATGCAATGAAATTAAACAAGAAAGATGACACCGAATTTTTAGTTGTAATGAGCACGCATACTGAATCCTTTCCGATAGGAAAACAAATATGTCGAACCCGATTTTTAGAAAATATAAAAATCCAGTAAAAAAAGAAAATACACATACACCACCACTGGAAAAACTGCGCATGTGAGCAGGGTTATTTACAGTCAATGGAACGGTTAAAAAAAAAAAGAAAAAAAACCGGACTTCCACAATCGATAAAACATCCAGAAATAGAAATAGCTATTTACCAGGGGTGAATATTCGGGGTGTACTAGGTGTGTGGCGCACACCCACACAGAGTCGCAATTGCGGATTTATTTCTAATAAAACTCGCCAGAGTTCGTCCTAAGGCTTCTAGTGGTGGTTAAAATTAATTTCCCCACATAATGTTTTCATTAAGAAGAGAAGGTTCGTTCAGTAAGCATATAGCATTCGCGCTAGAATCCTCGGGTGTGCTGTTTCTCATGCGCACATTCGACGACCTTAAAGCAGCTGTGGTACAACGGCTCCCCTGACGGCGTTGCAGGTCACGTTCTGATTTCCCCGTGTTTCAAACGTTAACAGCGGAACTTTCTGTTATATTGTTGTTGTTTTCTTTTTATGTATTTCTAGTAAGACTCGCTGAAGTTTGTCCGCTAAACTTAAGTCCCTTGTGCAATATTTTCGTGAAGAGGAGAAGGTTCGTTGCTTCGTGCAGTAAACAAAACGTAGTAAATAATATTTGCACCTGCAGGAATGCTATTTTAACAGCGGACACCCTAAGTCTTTAAAGCAACTGTAATTCAAAGCTCTCCAGACGGCGCTACAGGTCATATTTTTATTTCCTCGTGGATCCAATGCAGAGGTTTAAATTCCCAGGGTGTGCGCGCGCTTAAAAAAGCCCCACTGGTCATACTTGTTTGCGTTTAGAATAGCGTGGAGTCATAAACACACTTCAACGTTCTGCTATGAGTTAATGTTTTTCTGTCTTTTCGTCGCTGTATGAAACGGCGTGTTTATGAGCGCAGATTTAAATATACAATTTGAGGTTGATCATGTACTAAGTGTCCCATTTTCTGCCAGAGGCTTTGCAGATTGTGCAAAGCGGGTTAAAGAAAGTAAGCCACGTGCTGTATTTAAAACTTGATATACATATATAGAGAGAACTAATTGAAAGAGCGAGGGAATATGAACTTCCATTGTGCATGGCTTTTATCGATTATGAAAAAGCCTTTGATTCGGTGAAACCATCAGCAGTTACCACGGCTCTGAAATCCTGCGGTATTGAAGATGCATACATTAATATTATTAATAACATCTATGAAAATGCAAGTGCAAAGATTCGGCTGTTTGAAAATACAACACACATAAAAATTGGAAAGGGAGTGAGACAAGGTGACACCATATCTCCGAAGCTCTTTAATGCCACATTGGAAAATGTCTTTCAATCACTGAACTGGGAAAACAAAGGGATAAAGATTAATGGAGATTATCTAACCCACCTTCGTTTTGCTGATGACGTAGTCATTTTTGCAACTACCCCATCAGAGCTGCAGAGTATGATCCAGGAACTTGCTGACAAGAGTAAAGAAGTGGGATTAAAAATGAACTTTCAGAAGACAAAAGTGATGTTCAATGCTTTTACAAGAAATGAAGATTTATCGATTGATGGAGAAAAACTGGAGATAACAGATACGTACGTTTATCTTGGACAGCAGATATCAAGTGAGGGTCACATTGATGAAGAAATTAATCGGCGTACAAAACTTGCCTGGAGAGCTTTTGGAAGAAACAGCATAATTTTCAAGAGCAATATGCCATTATGTCTTAAAAGAAAAGTGTTTGATCAATGCATCCTTCCAGTGCTTACGTATGGTGCAGAGACGTGGACCTTAACTAAAAGAGACATACAAAGGCTGCAGACAACTCAAAGTAGCATGGAGAGGTGCATGCTTGGTATAACCAGGAGAGATAAGAAGAGAAACTCGTGGATCCGAAAAATGACGAGAGTGGAAGACATCATGATCAGGGTTAAATCCCTGAAATGGCAATGGGCTGGACATACTGCCAGAAGGACAGACCATAGATGGACAGCCGAAATTTTAGATTGGATTCCAAGGGACAGGAAAAGACCCAGAAAAAGACCACATGGGAGATGGGTGGATGAAATTCGTAAATATGCGGGAGTGACATGGAGGAGACTGGCACAAGACAGACCGTTGTGGAGGAAACTTGGGGAGACCTTCGTCCAGCAGTGGATTGATAATGGTTGACAATGATGATGATGATGATACATATATAAAAAATAAAAGATACTGAAAATTCGTTCATCACTCTAGTATTTGCACAGGAAATTCAGATTTTTCTTACAACGGAGTGTATGCAAAGATCTTTACCGTAAGTTATTAGACGACACGTAAATAAAAGAAATACTGCCGTATGTTCAAAATCAATGCGCGTATTTCGCAGCTCGGGATACATAATAAAATTTTTAGGTGTTTTTTCCCGTAAGAGCGCACATTCAACCTAAATGGCACGCCACTGCTATTTACACCCACTCACGGCTAAAAAGTGTTTTACGGAAATCAACAAACTGTGCACAAAACATTTCTCATAGAGGAAGGATAATATCAGAAACTAAAATGTTTCCAAATCGAACAGTTAAAAAACCAGATATAAAGGAAAGCATGACAAAGCTTAATGCCCCCCTGGTGGAAAAGCTTTGCGTTCCTTAAGAAGAAAATTGGTGCAAAATATACTCTTCATAATGAAGAGCACCCTACCAAATGAGGATTTTTCGAAGGAATTTTTAGAATCGATTTCCTTCTAATATAAATAATTCTTTCAAATAGAAATATACGCTGACGCCCCCTGGCGTAAGAATTTTGAAAAATTGAAAAGTAGAAAATATATGGAGATTATTTTTCATAGCAAAAGCTATGCTAAGGAAAAAGAATTTTTCAAATACGTATCAAGGAAGTAGAGATAGTGAGAAAATGTTTTGACATTTATGCCACCTAGCGGGAAGACTGCATTATTTATTAAAATCGGACTTTTAGAAGCAAAGATATCAGAAAATTTGCAATTTACCCTTGGGCCCACTACCGTAAAAACTATCTATCACATGTAAAAGAAACTGTATTGAAAATGATCTTTGTTACAAATGGTATGGAATGGAAGAATGATTTTTTTCCCTGTCGGATATTCAGAAGTAATCATATATAAAAAATATATATATAGTTTTAATTCGATAGCATCTATATTTACGCCCTCTAGTGGCGAAGTTATATATCGGGGGGAGCGGAAATCAAGGATCGTCTATTTTACATTTGGGCTTCCAAACGCAAAAGGAATTTTTAAAATCGGACTAATAGTTGCAGAGATATGGTGTACACAGACGGACAGACGGACGGACAAAGTAAGCACGTACTTTTTTCAACAAAAGACGTGCTAAAAAGAGAAGGAACAAAAACAATTCTGTCTTATAATATAAACGTAGCTGAAAAAAATGCAGAACAAAAACAAATTAAGGGCAGAGCAAAATAAACCTAAGGAAGAAAGTAGAAAAAAAAATCAGCTTAATTAACATCCTGTTCCGAAACCGAATTTTTGAATATGCAAATATTCATACTGCAATCTGGAGGTGTGTTTTATGATTTTTTAGATTTTTTTCAATTCGAAATCTGGATTTAAATACAAAATATTAAAAAAAAAAAAGTATTTTGGGGGATCTAAGTTATTTGATTTGTTCTACTTAGCAGCAATCTTGCGAAAATCATAAGGTCTCCGAAAATTAAACCTCTTTTGACAACTCTGTCTATAAAAATCCTTTTTCTAGATTATGTGAAATCCTCACAGCCAGGGCTTGACTTACGGGAGGGAATTCGGGGCACATACCCGGGGGCCCCGATCTTTCGGGGGTCCCTCAAAATATAGTTATATATTACTTGCTTTGCATCAAACTGATTCGCAATGTTCATCCCCTGAAAAAAGTTAAAAATGGTAATTTCAAAACTGTACGTTGCAACACATGGAAATGCCAATCGTGATTTCCACAAATAAAATTAGAACGCCATATTATTGGCAAATGAATGGATTCCGAATAGGAATTAAATCGTTGTGTGATGTCACACAGTCTAGGTATTTGCTATCCTGAGTTCCAACTTTCCAAACGGAATGGGATTGCAAATGGATTAATTCCGGAAACAGGAAGCAATCAGATTTTCTAACCAACAATTCGGAATCATAAGCTTCATCGGCCCGGTGGCGGACGAATGATTGGTCAGAAGCCATCCCTTAGATCACTGCGCCACCAGTGAGGCAATTAACACTCTATGGCAGCGGTTATCGAATAGAGTTGGAAACGGGTCAAAAATTTCGGACTCGTAACTGACACGAACAAATCTGCTTTGAACTATAAATTCGAAACTCAATTTATATTTATTTATATATATATATATATATATATATATATAAATGTAATACATATATATCCATCCTAATAACTGCTTGATATTTAATAACTGAAATCCTTTTTTAATAAAATTTGGTTACTTGCTAACTTTTAGTGCCACTATTTTGCGTAATCCAGAAGTAATGTCTGACTATGACCGTGACCATGGAGTATATTACAAATGGGAATCATTATTTACGATTACACAAATGTATTTTTTTAAATGTATTTAGATTGTTCACTCTTTCCACGCTTTGATGGAGGTGCGCACACTTCCATATGGTCCGTTAGATATTTGGTTCCATAATCTTTTATTACACCGTCGACATCTTTTTTTGTAATTATACAGTTTCCACATTTTGAACAACAGGCAAGACCAAACAACACAGAATTATTCACCGGTTCCTTAATGAGACGAAACAATTTCCAGCATTCACTCTTCCCCTTGTGGTTTTGAACAAGCACGTATTTGTTGGCCTGGAAGCCTTTCTCAATCTCCTTAATATTTTTTGATTTTTTTTTTGATTGGAGGTTTAACGACCACCGTGAGCAACTCAATGGGCTATAAGCAGTCCCCGTCCCTAATTTAGGGTCACTGGTTCCAGGAAAGGGAGAGAGCCAGTGCCGTAAGACAAACACAACATCCATGCCTCACCGGGATTCGAACCCGGACCCCTTTCGGACGAATGATCAGAGGCCATCGCTTAGACCACTGCGGCACCGGGGCGGCATCTCCGCAATATTAAATCCATCCATATTAACAAATAAGGAGCTAATTTCGACATGAAATGTCATGGGAGCGGGATGTTAGTACATCAATTGAAAACCTCTAAATGCTCAATGCAAAAGATGCGATGTGAAAAGTTAGTCATACAGTGAACTTCGCACAGAGAGAGTGAATCAGCTGAGATGCAGGCGAATGGCGTTTGCCTGTACCTTGCCCTGGACAATCTTTTTTTTTTTTTTTTTTTTGTTGATTGGAGGTTTAACGACCACCGTGAGCAACTCAATGGGCTATAAGCAGTCGCCCGTCCCTAATTTAGGGTCACTGGTTCCAGGGAAGGGAGAGAGCCAGTGCCGTAAGACAAACACAACATCCATGCCTGACCGGGATTCGAACCCGGACCCCTTACGGACGAATGATCAGAGGCCAACGCCTTAGACCACTGCGCCACCGGGGCGGCCCCTGGACAATCGCAAATCATTATTCACTCCGTGGCAGCAGTATCGACTACAGAATTCCACAACGCGCATTTTTCTTTGGAATATATTTTTCTCTTTTCAAAAATAAAACGGGAATAAAACCGGGTCAGGAACACCTTGACCCGACCCGTTGGACCCGCAATTGACCCGTGACCCGTTTCCATCTCTGTTCTCAACAGGCAGCCCGAGAAGGGTGTCAGTCTGACCCGCGGTAAAAAAAAAAAAAAAAATTAAACCAAAAAGATATGTATCAAATCCACAGGAGAAAATAAAAAAGTATGTTTATCAATATCGGTAATAAAGAACAGTAGAAATATTTCTGTTTGATTTAGTTCTGGGACTGTGTTTAAAGGTTTCAGAATGTGCATTCACACGTGACAAATGATAAACATAATTCGGTAGTTCCCTTCGGGATTCTCTGACGCTCCTATGCAACCCTCTGCTAGGTATCACGGGAGAGAGGAAGGACGACTCGCATATCCGTGCATTCAGTTTTCTACTCGACGCGACATCTATGAATTATCGCTGGCAGCGTTTGGAGCTAACTCTTCCCGCGGTTTATTCCGTAAGGTGCTTCGTGTAATGCCGAGCACAACAGCTCTAATTATTATGATCGTTCCAAATGTCATGCTCAACGCTAAAAAAGGTAAAAAGATAAAAAAATTTAACAGTGAAAATCGTGGGTTTGACAGTGACTGGACAGAGAAGTATTTGTTCACTTTACCTCAGAGAAAAAGAGGCTATTCCGTTATGCCTAGTGTACAACGAAACACACACACTAGGCATAAAGGACTAGTGCCTCTTTTCATATATGTATGTGTGAAATATCTTCTTAAAGTGCAAGCTGTTCGAAATCATCTCTTATAATTTTACGTTAATACAAGTAACTAATTTCTGAAATTTGTTCTATTTTTTTCATTTGCCCGCTATTTAAGCTTTCATTTCATAATTTTCACACTGCCTTAAATAAATCTTAAAATAAAAATAACATTTATATGAGTATCAGTATGACATGTAACTTGCATTTATCAAATTAAGTGTTCACACCCTCTGGCCTGTTTCCATGAAAACAAAAAAACAAAACAAAAAAGTGGCCCTTGGCGAAAAGTAATTAAGAAGCAGTACTCTATATGGCATCGAAACTGCTTCACATAAAAACAGTGCATGAATTGGTACGCAAATCGTCACACGTGTGTTTATCACAACATTCGGCAACGCAAACGGCGTTTTCAGAACAAACACCTAATGTCTGTAGAGATAAAACGACAAAACGTTGGGCGGACTGAGTAAAACTTGAGATGTAACTATGGCCGATTTCCGGAAGACACGAAAAGACCGATAAAGAGCAGACAGTGAAGACGAAATGTACCGGATGCTAGGCAGAAAGAGAATAATAGGTCACCGGATCAATACTTCCTATTGCGAAAATGTGTTCTTAACTCTTTCGGACTGAACCTGTATTTGATGTTTTATTTAATGCTTTCTAATAAATTACGAAGGCAACTTTTGGTCTAGGATATCTACAGATTACACATGTTCCATGCACATCGTTTTTAAGCTCTATCCAACAGCAAGTAACCATTCCTTCGAGGGTCGAAAGGAAGTCAAATTACACTACGACGCACCGTTTTCATAGAATCCAAAATGTATTTTTGTAATGGCTTTTATCACATTTAGCATCAGATTCTCGTCGTTTATGCAGATTGCAATGAATTGTTGTTACGTTTATGCAGGACCGTAGCAAGCTTTTCTTATCTGGGAGGGCGAGACTTAAAATTACGCCCCTTCGCGTTCCACTCAAACAATGCGAGTTTTTTAGTTTCTCACACACCGCCGTAATAGGAAAGTATTATGATCGTTCAAAAAACACGCTTCAGATTTTTGATATAATTTTATTAAAAGTGTAAAAACTAGGTAAATACCCAAGAACCACAGACGGTAGACACCAAGTAAAGCGTAAACGTTGTAACGTACCGCATTATTTTAACTGAGAAAAATTAAATAAAAATATGTATCGTGCAGCGAGAACATTTCCCCACGACGAAGTGTTGCCATGGAAACTGTGGAGTAATAGACTGACTAATAAAAGTTGAGATGATGGCTGAGCGAGAGGGAATTGTTGAAGAGGAAGGGAAAAGAGAAAGATATGTTGTTTTTCTGTGCTGTTTTGTGAAAAGACTTAACAGTGAAACATTTTCCAATTATTATGTTGATTTTGATATAGTTGTGTTGAATAAAGTTTGTTTTCAATGAATGAAATACGGGATTACACCATTGTACGATACAAAGTTCGAAGATGTGAATCCGTTTATTGGTGTAAATATGACTTGGATGTTAAGTCAGATAAAATCCGAAAACTTGAAAATTTAGTCGTCCTGGAGCGGGAATCGAACCCGCGTCTCCCAGATAACGCCCGAGAATGCTAACCACTACACCACCCAGAACTACCAAGTTTCAAGTCTCCGATTAATTTCAATACAACCATCACAGGATTCGCTAGTGGAAGCAATCGGCATTCATATATAGCGAATCTGGAAATTTTATCCAAGTCATATTTACACCAATAAACGGATTCACATCTTCCAAGTTTGTTTTGTTTACGCATGTGTCAAAGCGTTAAAAGAACTCCTAGGACGGTACAACGTTATGTGAAAGCCGACAACCCAACACTCCACAGAAATGCAAAACGAAAAACAAGCCAGCACAGAACGAATGAGTACCGCATGGTGAAAATAGCAACATTAGGAAGAAGTTTTAGGGGTAGGGCTTGGAAAAATCCCGTTCAAGGTTAAACGCTTAGAGAACTTTCTGCGACAAAGCACAGATGATTAATTATCTCTTCATCCCAAAGACATGTTCGGAAATGTTACAGAGGTTAGGCACATCAGCATATTGTTTTCTATGCCTCCATTCACTGTTTTTGAATACCCCTTCACGGACATGAGATGTTAACACCTCATAGTGTATATATGTTGATTGTTTGATTGATTGGATTGAAGGTTTAACGACCACCGTGAGCAACTCAATGGGCTATAAGCAATCGCCCGTCCCTAATTTCAGGCCACTGGCTCCAGGGAAGGGAGAGAGCCAGGGCCGTAAGACAAACACAACATCATGCCTCACCGGGATTCGAACCCGGACCCCTTTCGGACGAATGATCAGAAGCCATCGCTTAGACCACTGCGTCACCGGGGCGGCAATGTGTTACTCTGTACCCTGGCTAACTGCGTATGTGATACTGTATGAGACTAACCAAAGTCTTTAAAAAGAAAATACTGAAGGATGTAACTTCCTTTTTTAGTTACACAATTTCTATTTTTAACTTCCCCTAGAACATGAATTTACGCTCCTAGAAAGACAATTCTGGGAGGGCAATCGTAAATCGTACCCCCCCCCATCCCGGTAGCAACGGCCATGTTCGGTGATAGTTTAGTAAAGTATATAGTTGAGTAATAACGAAATTAACTATTGTTACGTCACTTCATGGGACAGCATTCAAAAAATCAGATTCCAAGAATGATTTTGACTACTTCCGTTACCCATTTTCGTTACATCGAAATTTTTCACATCGGATTTACTTCACCACTGTCGAGAAAGATACGTAGCATCAATAATAATAAAGTTTCGTGTTTTATGGATTTTTTTTTTTTTCGTCTTAAAACGGTTTCCTCTGATACACTCCATAAGACAATGAGTCACGTCTGAACTTCGTGAGTCCCGAGAGTTTATTTTGCAATATGTTAATAGCACAGAGATTGCTTAACTTTTGGTGAACTGTGTTGCCCGCGCACACGAACACAACTGGTTTCTGAGAAATGTATACCTTCTCACTGCTTGCAGAACATCTGAGATTTGAAAAAAAAGCTTTGAAAATTAAAAAAAAAAACAGCACACGCGCGCATGCTTTTTTTTTCTAAGAGTTGATACTTTTACAGCAAGGTCGTTTTTCGAAATGGCCTAACAGTCAATCTGATTCACAGCTAGAAAGTATTGGCTCAGTAAACTAATTTCCTAGTCAAGGAAGAGAGAAGCAGATGAAATAATTTAACAGGCCCAAACAACTGACCTTTAACTGATTGCCGATAAAGTTAAAAAGGAGTTTCTTGGGGGGAGGGGGGGGGGTTCAGACGTACTAAAAGCTTTTGAACAATGACAAATACAAAAACGGAATGAGAAGGTTGAAATTCGGAGATCTGTAAGTCTTTCTTTAGCCGTGTACACATTAAAAATTTTTTTTTACTGGGATTCTGCTAAAAGGTTTCTGATGATGATGACAATTACTAAAATACTACAAGAAAATAAAGAAATGGAGAACCAGAGGGAAATCAGCTTTTCTCCCACACAGCAAGAAAGCGCCCCCGAAAAATTCATTTATTTATTTATTTCCATTTTTAGCTGTTACATGAAATATTGCTACGATTAATAGAACATTAACATATCAATCTGGGAAATGATGAAACAGCAAGGAGAATCAAGGAAAAGGTCTACATAGTGACCTGACTTAGCCTTGAAACCCCGAAGTCATAGTCAAGTGGTCAAATAGAGCCGAGCGTTTGACAGATCATGAGAAGAAAACCGAAGTATCAGGATAAAAAAGCAATGTTCATTTTTCATTATTCAACCACCTCTTTCGGGCTTGTTGTTTACTCCCATCCCTCTACCCCTTTTTTAATAATAAAAAATGGAAGCTGTTATAAAGTCTGAACTTACTTTCGATGGTTACGAAAATTACTTTTGTAATTTATTATAAACATAAATGCTTTGCCTTTTTAATTTGTGTACTGCCATTAACAAAAAGGCTAAATTGAAATGATATAGCACGACGATGAATGACATAAACGAAATGATTTCGTGACGTCTCGATGTATATCAGTAGAAACAGCTATTCCAATGATTCTCTAACACTTAGGCAGAGGGTTTGTAGGTGTTAAGGGTCAGGAAAGAGAGAAATGCCTTTTCTTTTTTTTTTTTTTACAAAAATTTGAAAAAAGCACGACCCTCCCATCTTCCCTTATAAAAAAAGAAAAAGAAAAACGAGGGAATACCCTGGTACTCTTTCTGGATAATTTATGCAATGCATCTTTCGCATGCCAAGATCTTTGTGGGTGTGAAATAAAACGACTGATTCGAGAGTATACGTTTATTTACATACAACGCATTGCTTTTATTCGCGTCACTCACACGACCACACCGTGCCGCAGTTCGGTACATACTAAGTGGAATTTAATCATAAAAACAAACAATAGGGTTTACTAATTCCTGACATGGAGCGGTACTAAGGTAGGTGGATTAATGAATGCTATTATCGTAACACTAATGAAAGAAGATATGTGTCATAAAAGTAAATACACTATATTGACAAAAGTTATCGGACACCACTTCAAAAGCAAATGAACGAATCCGCTGCGCTGTTAACATGCGCGGTACAGCTGTAAACGGTATAAAAACAAGCCTGCAGCTGACTGCGATCATATCGCACTGTGAGGTTGAGTGAAAATGTCGCGGCAGGAGGGAACTGACTTTGAGAAAGGAAAGATCGTTGGGTGTTATATTAGTGGGTTGTCCATAAGACAAACCGAGAGTCGTTTAAACCTACCCAAGTCAACTGCTTTGGATATTCTGAATAAGTGGAAGACACATGGCGTGCCTGAAGTAGCAAAACGTACCGGCAGACCAAAGAAAATAGTGATAGAGGACGTCGAAGCCTCAGGAGAATCGTTACGGCTAATCGACGGAGTGTGACCTCAGTGTACAGGTGAATAAACAAGACCTCAGTGTACAGGTGAATAAAAATGCTCGAACCTCGGTATGTACACGTGCCATTCGCAGAGAACTTCATTCCATGGGTTACCGAGGTCGTGCGGCTGCTCATAAGGTTTTCATCTGCACTCGGAATGCTACTCGTCGTTTAGCATGGTGTAAGAAACATTTATCGTGGACCGTAGATCAATGGAAACGGGTCCTATGGACTGATGAATCCAGATACACGATCCATCAGTCTTATGGCCGTGTGTGGGTATGGCGGCAGCCTGGAGAACGCTATTTACCACAGTGTACTGTTCCAACAGTCAGGTTTGGAGCTCGCAGTGTACTCGTGTGGGGGTGTTTTCGTTGTATGGTCCCGGCCCATTGGTTATATCGTGGACAAACCTGTTAACCAGCACGTCTACCTCGATATTCTAGACAATTATGCCCTACCGACTCTGTGGCAATACTATGGAACCGAGTCTTGTTGGTACCAGCAGGATAATGCACCGAACCATAAAGCAAGGTTTCAAAATCGCTTTATTCTAATTTATCATAAGAAAACATAAGAGGGAGACGTACAGTATTGGGCATCTCACTGGGAAATAATACAAAACTGTTACGGCGTAGTTTGACGATAATTCCGTATCGTGTGTGGACTGGCCAGCACAGAGCCCTGATCTTAATCCCATAAAGCACCTATGGGATGAATTAGAGGTCCGCATAAGAAGTTTGGAAGCAAGGCTTACAACTAAGCAACAATTAACGGCAGCATTATATACTGAATGGAAGCGCATACCTATCGCTGTGTTCCAAAACCTTGTCGAAAGCATATCTCGAAGGGTCAGTACATGCATTAAGGCTAAATGTGGACCGACACCGTACTAATGAATGTCAATAAATGCTATGTTGTGTTTCTCTTCTAGGTGTCCGGTGACTTTTGTCAGTATCGTGTATTTATTCAACTGTGGCGGTGGTAATAGTATTTCGTCTGATTAATTTTTCAAAAACAATACTTGTTATTTATTATTATATACGTGGTACGTTTCAAAACTTTTGAATGACCTACTGTACGTACGTATTATTCAGATTTAGACGAAATTAAGAAACGACCCTGACACCGATGAAATGTGATATGGCTACGAAAGTCCATCTGCGCATGCGCAAGCTAAAATCTGACCTCACGATAGAAAGAAAAGCTGAATCGAAAGTGTGTTAGTGAGGGGGGGGGGGGGGGGGGTCTGATAACTTTTAGTCTAGAATGGTTGTGGCCGATTTCCGTAAACCTCCAATTATAACATGACTTCCGCAAACCTCCAATTTCGTGCGATTTCTGTACATATTACTTAAAAGGCTTATGACCTAGTGCGAGTTTCCGTACAGGTTTTTTTCTTTTAATCCACCTTACTCCCTCTAGTGACTTCTTTATCTCCCTAAGGTTACGAGTGGGAGCGGTCTAAAGTGAACCAGTTTCAACCAGTTAAGTTGTGTTAACCAATGTTAACAAAAGAAAGTGAACCAGTTTCGACCAGTTAAGTTGCGTTAACCAATCACGAATAGACATACGATTAGTTATCTGGACCTTTAGTGCACTCTATATATTTCATTTGGCCGCGGGCGGCCTAGTGGTCAGCGTTCGTGACTGCCACGGAGAAGACCTCGGGTTCGATCCCAGTTAGGAACGAACGATCGAAGCACTAAATATCCCCCGTGCGTGGGATAGGCACGTGAAGCCGTCGGGACCCGAGTGCTGGCCCAACGGTAATACATGAGGGCGTCTTCTTCCCCCTTTCTACCTCGCTTCCGTGTCACTTTCCTATCAGGCACTCTAGCCTAAATCTCCTAGCTTCCTATTTCTAAGGGTTAAGACCTGGGATCAGACACTCCCTTCCTAAAATCCTCTACATCTGATCTGACCTTATCTGTATATTTAACTAATTAATGACTTTATGTCAGTTGTCTACATAGTTGGTGCTCTTTGTGACAAACGATGGCTGCGCTAGAAGTAACAGAAACGTCAAAAAGGAAATGCTCTGCTATTCATGATGGGTTACAATATAGGCAGCATAGGATTAATAAGGAAAATGTCATTTCGTGGCTGTGTCTTAAGGGAAGAACTGAAAACTGTCGCGGTATTTTAAAGAGTAAAAACGGAATTGTACTGAACGTTTCTAACCACGTGTGCAAGCCAAGCCCAATATTGTTGAAGTTAAGCAACGGATTTGCAATGCCAGGAAACGAGCAAGAATAGGAGGACAACGAAAAATACCCTGTATTTATCGAGAAGAAATGCAACCATTATTTAGCAAAGGGTATGATTTTGTAACAAATATACCTCATTTTACTTCTACACTGCATGGCGTGCAAAAATTAAGGGCGAGACGGTTTTTCGAATGTAATGTCGTGCAGAAGTGCTCCACATCGACTCATATCATACCATAAGATCTCCAAGCAAGGAATGCAAAGGATACAAAACCGTCAAAACAAGGAATCCAAAGGATACAAAGACACTTTATTGAAAAGGTAGCTTCGAGCACAACTGGACAGAAGACAGAAACGTCCATGTGACAGGCGGCTGCCAAGAAAAATCCAGTCTTTAGTAGGGGATATGATCACCCCTGACTGCGTTGCAGGATTTACAACGTCTGTCCATGCTGAGGACGAGGTTGTCAAGGAGCTGTTGAGGCATTGCGGCCCATTCTTCTTGTAGCGCCAATCGCAGCTGCGGAATCGTTGCTGGCGGCTGGTGACGTGCTGCCAAGCGTCTCCCGAGAAGGTCCCACACGTGTTCGATTGGATTTACGTCCGGGAACCTTACGGGCCAATCCATGCGTTGAATATCTTCAGTCTCCAACAGCTCTGCGACAGCCACTGTACGATGAGGTGTAGCGTTGTCGTCCATGAAGAGGAACTCAGGACCCACAGCACCTCTAAACAGACGCACGTGAGGCAGGAGAACCTCGGTACAATAGCGGACACCAGTGACTGAACCTCCTTGGAAGATGTGGAGGTCAGTACGGCTACCAAGCATGATACCACCCCAAACGAGAACTCCGCCACCTCCAAACCGGTCCCTTTCGATGATGTTGGAGGTGTGATTGCGTGTTCCCTGCTCTCTCCAGATGTGTATACGTCCAGAATCGCTCGTCAGACTAAATCGGCTCTCATCCGTAAAGAGAACTCGACCCCATTGCTGATGTGTCCAGTTCTTGTGTTCCTGGCACCACAGAAACCGCCGTCTCCGATGAGCAGGCGTAAATGGCCCACACCGTACTGGTTGCCGTTCAAATAGACCACCTTTGTGCAGCCTCCTGGCCACGGTAAAACGCGATAACGGACGTCCAGTTGTCTGTTGCATGTGCCTTGCGATTTCTCCCGCTGTCTGCCGTCTGTCTCTTCTCGCCTGTAGGACAATATACCGGTCGTCCGCCGCCGTGGTTGCTCGTGGACAACCACTACTGAACTCTCGGACAGCTGTTCCTGTCGTTTGAAATGCTCTCCAAGCTCGTGAAACGATGCTGTGAGCGATCACGAACTCCTCGGCCACACTAGTCACACTTCGACCTTCTTCCAACTTCCCAATGACGCGACCTCGGGTAAAGTCATCCAAATGTCGTCTACTGGATTGCCTGTTGGCCATATCACACGGTGGCAGCAACTCGACGTCGTTCAAACCGATGTACACCGCGCAATAGCTTTCACCGAATTGCTGAGCGTACACCGCCCGTGTGCTTTATACCCTTCCGACGCCCCCTGCCCCCCCCTCATGCTGCATATATGTGCATGCCCTACCGTACCGGAGCCTAGTCTATCTCCTGAGTGGTCTTTCGGTCCGTTCTGCCTGCTCGTTCCGCTGCTATGATAATTTCTCCTCTTCGTCCTTAATTTTTGAACAACAGTGTATATAAAAACATCTTTGTATGATGCAAGAAGAAAAGCGCAAGGGGAAGAGAGAGAACCAAAAACCGCAGCAGAAATCAACAGCTCAGAACATGTAACTAAGATGCAGGTTGGAACAAACTTTTAATAGCCGATGTTGGTGATAAGACAGATTGCAAGTGAAGATGGGAAAAACGCTTTAAAAGATTACAAAACCTTTTCTGTGGATGGAACGTTCAAAAGTTCCAGTAAACAGTTTCATCAATTATATTCCGTTTATGTTGCGGGTGGCCTAGTGGTCAGCATTCGTGACGGCCATGGAGATAAATTCAGGTTCGATCCTGGGCAGGTACGAACGTTCGAACCACTAAATACCCGCCGTGTGTCACTTTCTTATTGGGCACTCTAGCCCAAATCTCCTAGCTTCCTATTTCTAAGGGTTGTTTAAGACCTGGGGTCAGACACTCCCTTCCTAAAAATCCTCTACATCTGATCTGATCTTCCGTTCATGTTGATATTGGAAGTTCTTCAGATGAAGTTAACATCATTGCTGCAGCGTATGCTTTGTTATCAAGAAAAAATACATCAACATATGATACATTTTTTTCGATTTTGAAAAACAAAGCCGACTGGAATCCAGATACCGTAATTATGGACTTTGAAGAAGCCGCGATAATTGCGCTACGTCGCACTTTTCCAAACGTAAATGTAAGCGGGTGCAACTTTCATTTTACGCAAAGCCTCCGGAGGTATATTCAAGAAGTTGGCTTAACTACGGTATACAAGAATGATGAAAATTACGAATGTGCTCAGCACTAGCGCACCTTACAATAGAAGATATTGGTGATGGTTGGCTCTGCATTATGGAAGACTCACCAGAAAACGAAACATTTCAACAATTTTACGATTACTTTGTAAATCATTGGTTGGAAAATTCTGTTATTACAATAGATATGTGGAACTGTCACAAAAAAAAACCCTCCATAGAACCAACAACGTTGTTGTGGAAGGCTGGCACCATAAACTAAACCGATTAATGAACAAGCAGCAGCCAAAAATTAAGAGTTTGGTAAAAAGTTTGAAAGGAGAGGCAGAATATAATGGTTTTTTGAAAATGAGACTTAAAGCTTGAGAAGAAAACACGCCGTAGAAATACATCAACCACGACAAACGAATAAACAGAATCTTAGATTATTATTATTATGCAACACCATCTCGTGATTCTGAGAACCTAAGAAAATGTTTGAAAGCTGTGGCATTCGTTGGGAAAATTTGAGTAGTAGTAGTAGTAAAAAATTGAAAAAAAATGCAAAAAAAGTTTAAAATAAAAAATGTAAAAAAAAAACAACTTAAAACAAAAAATGTAAGAAAAATTTTTTTTTTTTTGATTGGAGGTTTAACGACCACCGTGAGCAACTCAATGGGCTATAAGCAGTCCCCCGTCCCTTAATTTAGGGTCACTGGTTCCAGGGAAGGGAGAGAGCTAATGCCGTAAGACAAACACAACATCCATGCCTCACCGGGATTCGAACCCGGGCCCCTTACGGACGAATGATCACACCGGGATTCGAACCCGGGCCCCTTACGGACGAATGATCAGAGGTCATCGCTTAGACCACTGCGCGCCACAGGGGCAGCAAGAAAAAATTGCAATAATAAAAGACAAAGTGATAATCCCGGATATTTTCTAAACACGCCAGAATTACGCTGCCAAGCCTAAGCCTGGATAAAGTGTCAATGCCACTATGATGCAAGAAACATCATCACATGTACACACACTTGTTTTCATAAAATTACATCTTTGAATTTTTGCCATTTGCGTTAAAATAAGCAATACATTTCACAAAGATTTCATAAAAAATTAGAGCAATATCTCAAAACTGCAGTTATTTTTCAATTTAGTTAATTATTTTGTTATTAAAACTATTTCATTAATCAACCGTTTATATATGAAGGGCCGAATTTTCTGTACTCCTTTGTACGGAACTCGCACTTTGTTGAAAAATGAACTTGTACGGAACTCGCCCGTTGTTGAAAAATTTTCCTCCACATGTACGGAATATATGAGCATAGGAAACTGGAAGAACACTTAAGGAAGAGAAGAATTCTTTTTTTTTTTTTTTTTTTTTTTTTTTTTTTGATTGGAGGTTTAACGACTACCGTGAGCAACTCAATGGGCTATAAGCAGTCGCCCGTCCCTAATTTAGGGTCACTGGTTCCAGGGAAGGCAGAGAGCCAGTGCCGTAAGACAAACACAACATCCATGCCTGACCGGGATTCGAACCCGGACCCCTTACGGACGAATGTTCAGAGGCCAGCGCCTTAGACCACTGCGCCACCGGGGCGGCAGAGAAGAATTCTGCGCTTATGGGATTTTGACTTTGTAAAACGACAAATCAGCGAGGAAGAGAGAGAAAGCACGTACAAAACCTGTCTACACGGAAAAGGGAGATTGCTGAAACGAAAGATGCGGCTTTCGCCACAACATTCATCGAAAAGAAAGTAAAAAAAAAAAAAAAAGTACAGCGCAAAATAGATAATGAATCCAATTTGACAACAATCCAAATGCAGCAGTTAAAGGACATCCGGCTTCTGTTACCTAAGCCAGTAATGAAGGTGGCGGTTTCTTCGGCGATACAAGCGCCTCGTTTTAGAAACAAGACATTTGAACTTCAGCTGTTGAGCACTAATTTCAAAATTAAAAAAAAAAAAAAGAAACGGGAAGAATACATCTTACGTCAACAAGTTCCACGAGTGGAACAGGGGGAGGGGTAGCTCCACTAGTGGAACTGGGGGAGCTGGGCGCGGTATTATTTTGTGACCCAGTGGCTAAAATATTCATCAGTGGATGTTAGTATGGGGAACTGTAGCAAGAGACGACATTGAACAAATAATGTCGTTGAAAGATGGCACAAAAAGTGACTACTGTTCTGAATAAAAGTCACCAAACATCTTAGAGCTGATCAAGAGCTTTAAAAAAGGAGGCAGAAAACAGGGTTGGAGGCAGACCGCCACACAGGAAGACTTCCACACAAGAAAACTGCCACACATTTTTCAGCAACTTAGAAAACTGCCACACATCGGAAAACCGCCACACAGGAAAACTGCCACACGATTTTTATTAAGGGGCCGTGCACAAATTGCTATTCCTTCGAAGAACACTTTGAATGTGTGGCAGTCTTCCAAGTTTCCGAATTATGTGTGGCAGTTTCCCAAGGTGCCTAACGATGGGAAGGAGCTCTTTTGTTTGTCTGAATTTTCATGTCGGTTCATACTTAGGGCAACTGGCCACAGAAGTTCGAGGGTGGTGGTGGTGGGGGGGATATAAAGATTGCCGTTTCTTGGCCTATATTGAGAATTGAATTGGTTGGGAACTCCAAACAAATTTCGAGAAAACGTTCTATGTAAGCAAAGCAAAAATTGTTTTGTTCAGGAAAAACCAATGAGGTGGGAATTTTTTAATAACGCTGCACTTTTACTTAGGCACTAAATATTTACATAAGATGTCAAATTTGTAGTATTTTTCTTTTACCTAATTAATTCATAGGCCCTACACCTCGGCCTTTTTAACATCTTTTAATTCGCCGACATTATATTCATAACTCTAAACTCTTACGTATCAAATCAAGTCAATAGCATTGCTCTTTTACTTAGGCACTAAATAGTCATAATAGGCCACAGGCATAGGGCCTTTATAACAGGTTTTATTCTACCAATGCCATATTCATAACGTTTACACATCAAATTAAGTTAATAATATCACGCTTTTATTTAGGCATGAAATATTTATTCACAGGCCCTAGGCCTAGGCCCTTTTACCAGTTTTTATTTTACCAATGTCATATTCACAACGTTTACACAGCGAATAATGTTAATAATATTGGGCGTTTACTGAGGCACGAAATATAAATTCATAGGCCATAGGCCTTTTTAATAGTTTTGACTATCAATGCCATATTCACTACGTTTACACAACAAATCAATTTAATAATATTACGCTTTTACTTGGGCACGAAATATTAATTCATAGGCCCAGAACTAGGGCCTATGAATGAATATTTCGTGCCTAAGTAAAAGAGCAATACTATGCTATTGCATTTTGTGTGTGTGTGTGTGTGTGTGTGTGTGTGTGTGTGTGTGTGTGTGTGTGTGTGTGTGTGTGTGTAAACAGTGAGAATATGTCATTGATAGAGTAAAAACTATTAACAAGGCCTAGGCCTAGGGCCAGTGAATTAATATTTCGTGCCTAAGTAAAAGAGTAATATTATTACATTTATTTGTCGTGTAAACGTTGTGAATATGGCATTGATAAAGTAAAAACTATTAAAAAGGCCTAGGGCTAGGGCATATGAATTAATATTTCGTGCCTAAGAAAACGCCCAATATTATTAACATGATTTTCTGTGTAAACTTTGTGAATATGGCATTGGTAGAATAAAAACCGGTAAAAGGGCCTAAGACTAGGCCTAGGGCTTGAGAATAAATATTTCGTGCCTAAATAAAAGTGCAATATTATTAACTTGATTTGATGTGTAAACGTTGTGAATATGACACTGGTAGAATAAAACCTGTTAAAAAGGCCTATGCCTGTGGCCTATGACTATTTAGTGCCTAAGTAAAAGAGCAATGCTTATTGACTTGATTTGATGCGTAAGCGTTATGAATATAAAGTCGGCAAATTAAAAGCTGTTAAAAAGGCCTAGGTGTAGGGCCTATGAATTAATTAAGTAAAAGAAAAATATTACAAAGTTTGACATGTTATGTAAATATTTAGTGCCTAAGTAAAAGTGCAGCATTATTAAAAAAATCCCACCTTATTGTTCTTTCCTGAATGCTTGGTGCTTTAATAGAACATTTTCTTGAAATTTGTTTGGAGTTCCCAATTCAATTCTCAATATAGGCCAAGAAACGGCAATCTTTATACCCTCCCACCCAACCTCGAACTTCTGTGGCCAGTTGATCTGAGTATGAACCGACATGAAAATTCAGACAAACAAAAGAGCTCCTTCCCATCATTAGGCACCTTGGGAAACTGCCACATGTAATTCGGAAACTTGGAAAACTGCCACACCAGAAAACTGCCACACCAGAAAACTGCCACACATTCAAAGTGTTCCTCGGAGGAATAACAATTTGTGACCTGCCCCTTAACGAAAAGCGTGTGGCAGGTTTCCTGTGTGGCAATCTTCTGGTGTGGCAGTTTTCTTGTGTGGCAATCTTCCGATGTGGCAGTTTTCTTGTGTGGCAGTTTTCCTGTGTGGCGGTTTACAGTGAACCGAAAACAGCAACTTCATACACCGAAAAACTGTTTTGAATATAGAAACTAAGAAAAGGAAAATGCAACTCTGAAGTTGGATGAAAGAGTGTCTTAATGAAATAGAAGCCACAAGAGATCAGGGCCTGATTTACGCCCAGGCACGCAAGGCACATGCCTAGGGCCCTCAAATTGAAAGGGCCCCAAAAACTTGGTTAAAAAAAAAACAAAAACAAAATTTCCCTTTTTCAAAATATTTATACGTGGGTAGATGTGATGTGGAGTAACTATATATAAATCGCTGGCAAAACACAAGCACGTACTGGCAATATAATATGTGATATTTCTAGTTAATATCAGTAACATTTTCCAGACAATTTGGGGAGGATTTTTGTGTGAGATTAAACAAAAAATTGTAGTGTTGTGTAATAAAAACTAGCAGTATGTGTATGTTTGTAATTATGGCTTACTAAGATCAACTATATACTTCAATTTCAAATACTGCATGGTTCTGAAGCAATTTTTAAACATTTTGACATTTTAGCTCCCAAAAGTTATATTTGAAAAATCTTTGGACTTAATTCGGGCAGGGTTTGAAGCCCCCAAACCTCTCTCTTAAATACACCCCTGGTTAATATGGTAATAGTATAGTTTAGACACACCTGGCAAAAAATCCAATGTCCAATTGAATTTTACCCGTCATATGGCTTTGTCACACACAACTGTTTCATTGATGAAGGTTCAAGTCTTTTCAGATGCAAATCAGTAAGACAGCATAAAAATCTAGGAGAAAACAATATTTTTACCAGGTACTACCATAATTTAATGTCAGTCTTATAAATGTATTGTGTTTATTAAATTATTATACTGGATTGTAATACAGTCGCCCAAAATGGTCACACTACCTACTCGACTCTGTAAAGTAAATGTTGAGTGGAGGGGGCCTTGTTTTGGGTTGTGCCTAGGGCCCAATTCTGTGTAAGTCGGGCCTTGCTAGAGATATTAAAAAGTGTTTACACACACTTTCCTATGTTCATAAATTGGAGAAACAGGACTGAATTCTATATGTATGATTCTGTTCCATACAGAAATTACTGTACACAAATACTGCTTAGAACAAAATGTAAAATAAATTCCATACATAAATCACTGTTTACTTTAGAACAAAATATAAATTACATAAATCTGATACTTCAAAAGCCACACATGTCATTAAAATTTATACATTTGCACTGAGATAGATCTGTGAAGAGCTGCTTTTTCGAGTAACTTAAACAGCTGCCGACGACAGCTTTCCACAGTTGCACTAGTGGGACGATTTTTCCCTTGTTCCAATGGTGGGAATTCTACTCTTGGTACTAACTCCCCACATGTTGACAAAAAATGTTCCACTAAGTTTTTTTTTTTGTTTTGTTTTTCTAATTTTAACATAAGCTCATTGCTGATCGCGAGCTGCAACCTAGTCCGTTTAAAATGGCCTTCATTATTTTGTTCGTGGACCTCGCAAAATACTGCCACATCTATTATACACATGTAGTGTTATCGTTAAAAAAAATGTTTTAACATCTGAAGCATTGATATCCACACATTAAACAGAAAGCTTATTCATTTTCATTAAGCTTCATTTGAGACACACTGTATACACCCTGCAACGTTATAAACCATTATACACAACCTTGATTATACACAGTAGAATTTCTTCTCAGTGAACACTTAACACATTTCAAGGAGAACATTTTTCACGATGTCATGGCGGAGCGAAAGATGGCACAGAAAAACAGAAAAATCTCACAATTTTGAATTACAAGCGGGGGTAAATATCTACAGGAAGCTCACCAGGGACCAGCTGGAACAGTTTAGGAGGCCTTGGGCAAGCAAAAAGTTACTCTATCATAAAATGCAAAAATATGTGACAAAAATGCATATATACAGCAAAACACCATAAAAATGCTAAATGCTTTTGGTTGGTTTTGAAAGTCTTGTGGCACAATAGACATGTATACCGCTCATACAGCATGAAAAACAAGATGGATCAGAACAAACATCGTGCCACCCAGACATCGCCTCTCAGTTAGGGATCCCGGCAAACTGGTACCTGGCAAACTCGTCCCCATGCAGTTTCATCCTCTCCTGTTCAGTTTTAATGCTTGAATTTCAGGATTTAGCATAATCTTCATCCCTTCTAACTATTCCGATACATTTTCCCCTTCAAATCCGTAAATTATTTCACAAATTGAAGCAATCACGGCATTTTCCTAAAATTCAATTTCAGAAAACTCGTACCCGGAGATTGGTACCCGGCAAACTCGTACCCGGGAGATTGGTACCCTTCTGTTGCTGAGACGTTACAAGGGCATATACAAATTGCATTAACGGAAGATCTTTCTTTCCTCTTTGGTGATTGCCGTTGTTGAACAGCTATTCTCTTGGCGGAAAACTCCTATTTTTTTCTTCCACCGTTAGCAAAACACACCACAGAAAACTCCTACACCTTATACAGTATAAGGGAATGTACACAAATTGCATTTCATACTAGATTTGTTAAAGTGTAGGAGTTATTATAATAGTGGCATAAATTGATAATAGGACATTCCTACTGACATAAAATGGCATGTGAGATCCGGTTCACTATAAACCGCCACATAGGAAAACTCCCACATGTTTTTCATTAAGGGGCCGGGCACAAGTTGCTCTTCCTCCGAGGGGCACTTCGAATGTGTGCCAGTTTTCCAAGTTTCCGAATTATGTGTAGCAGTTTTTCAAAATATCTAACGACGGAGTGAGCTCTTCAGTTTGTCTTTATTTTGAGGCTGGTACATACGATTTTAGGGCAACTAACTGGCCACAATAGTTTAAGGGGATGGGGAAGCATAAAGATTGCTGTTTCTTGGCCTACACTGAGAATTCAAGTTATTAATATTTCTCTTTTACTTAATTAATTCACAGGACCTACACTTAGGCCTTTTTAACAATTTTTAATCAATCACCTACATATTCATAACGTTTACGTATCAAACCAAGTTAATTATAAGTGCGCTTTTACTTAGGCACTAAATATTAATTTGTAGGCCTTACCTACGACTAGGCCCTTTTAACAGTTTTTATTCTACCGATGTCATATTCAAACTGTTTACATACCAAGTCAAGTTAATAGTATTGCGCTTTTACTTAGGCACCAAATAGTAATTCATAGTCATTAGGCCTAGGCCTAGACCTAGACCTTTTAAACAGTTTTTATTCTGCCTATGTCACATTCATAACGTTTACGTATCAACTCATGTTAAAAATACCGCGCTTTTATTTAGGCACTAAATATTAATTCATAGGCCCTAGGCCTTTTAAACAGTTTTTATTCTACCAAGTTTTATTGAAAATTCCTAGAATGGCCTAAGCATAGGGCCTTGCAATTAGTGTTTTGTGACCAAGTAAAGGAGAAACATTGTTTACTTGATTTGTAATGTAAATCTTTTTACTATGGGCTCGGTGGATTATAAATTACGAAAAGGTCTAGGCTTAGGATCTATTAATTAATGTTTTGTGCCTAAGTAAAAGTGCAATACTATAACCTTGACTTGTTATGTAAACGTTCAGAATCTGAGCTCGGCATATACAAAAATTGCTAGAAAGGCCTAGTGCCTTGTAGTTAATGTTTCGTGGCCGAGTAAAGGAGCAACATTATTAACTTGATTTGTTATGTAAACTTTAAGAATATGAACGCAATTATACAAGCTTTAACTTGTCATGCAAACCTTAAGAATATCAGCACGACCGATTCAAATTTGCTGACAACTCTCTTCAATTTCGCCTGCCCCCAAAAGAGCTTACAAGCCGCACAGCTTCCGAGGGGTTCGCTACAAACCGGATGGCATAGCTGTAGGGCAAGATGTCAATCCCTCCTGTGTAAGGGGGTGGAAAACAAAGTGCTGTTAAACAAAGAACCACCGATAGGGAAGCTCATCCTTCATTCATTTTTTCCGTCGTTCTAGCAATGAAAGAGCTTGCCAAAAAAAAAAAACTGCACTGCGGGACGGTTTAATTGCTTTGGCAGAAAAATTCCACGTGTGTGACCACCACCTTCCCCCCTCCAATCCCACCCCACCCTCTTTTCAGAATTAAAATCAGTCTTATTATGATTCTGTTGTTTCAAAAAGAAATCCCACCCTACCCCTTTTTCGGAAATAGAATCAGTCTTATTATGATTCTATTGTTTCATCGAACACCATAGCTTTAAAAGATCTACAAATTGACGGCAATTTGTTAGCCATGCAATTTGTATATGGCCCCGTAACGTCGTAGCAACAGATGGGTATGAATCTCCCGGGTACCAATTTGATGTTCCCCCTCAGTCAGATATCAAAGTATCCAAACTGGTGATTTACCAAAAATGGTATGTAAAATAAGGTAATCACAACAGGCCACACGTAATGCCCAAAAAGATGAAATGTATATCGTCAATCCAACTACAGAAGAACCACAGGTCTTTTTTGAAATCAATGAGATCCATGGTTCTTCTTTAGCTGTATGGTTTATAAAACAAAATTAAATACTAAAGATTCATGTAAAAGTATTCCTCATATGACATCAGAAATTACACTAACTACCTTCTTCAGTTGTAGAATGTATCTATTAGGAATCATCATCATCATCATTGTCAACCATTATCAATCCACTGCTGGACGAAGGTCTCCCCAAGTTTCCTCCACAACGGTCTGTCTTGTGCCAGTCTCCTCCATGTCACCCCTGCATACTTTCGAATTTCATCCACCCATCTCCCATGTGGTCTTCTTCTGGGTCTTTTCCTGTCCCTTGGAATCCAATCTAAAATTTCGGCTGTCCATCGATGATCTGTCCTTCTGGCAGTATGTCCAGCCCATTGCCATTTCAGGGATTTAACTCTGAACATGATGTCTTCCACTCTTGTCATTTTTTCGGATCCAAGAGTTCCTCTTCTTATCTCTCCTGGTTATACCAAGCATGCACCTCTCCATGCCCCTTTGAGTTGTCTGCAGCCTTTGTATGTCTCTTTTAGTTAAGGTCCACGTCTCTGCACCATACGTAAGCACTGGAAGGATGCATTGATCAAACACTTTTCTTTTAAGACATAATGGCATATTGCTCTTGAAAATTATGCTGTTTCTTCCAAAAGCTCTCCAGGCAAGTTTTGTACGCCGATTAATTTCTTCATCAATGTGACCCTCACTTGATATCTGCTGTCCAAGATAAACGTACGTGTCTGTTATCTCCAGCTTTTCTCCATCAATCAATAAATCTTCATTTCTTGTAAAAGCATTGAACATCACTTTTGTCTTCTGAAAGTTCATTTTTAATCCCACTTCTTTACTCTTGTCAGCAAGTTCCTGGATCATACTCTGCAGCTCTGATGGGGTAGTTGCAAAAATGACTACGTCATCCGCAAAACGAAGGTGGGTTAGATAATCTCCATTAATCTTTATCCCTTTGTTTTCCCAGCTCAGCGACTGAAAAACACCCTCCAATGTGGCATTAAAGAGCTTCGGAGATATGGTGTCACCTTGTCTCACTCCCTTTCCAATTTTTATGTGTGTTGTATTTTCAAACAGCCGAATCTTTGCACTTGCATTTTCATAGATGTTATTAATAATATTAATGTATGCATCTTCAATACCGCAGGTTTTCAGAGCCATTGTAACTGCTGATGGTTTCACCGAATCAAAGGCTTTTTCATAATCGATAAAAGCCATGCACAATGGAAGTTCATATTCCCTCGCTCTTTCAATTAGTTCTCTCAGTACGTGGATATGATCTATTGTGCTGTAGCCACTCCTGAATCCAGCTTGTTCTCTCGGTTGAGCCATGTCCAGTGTTACCTTCAAGCGGTGTGAAAGAACTTTAGTGAAGATTTTATAAACTACTGATAGGAGGCTGATAGGTCTGTAGTTTTCGAGATCCTCAATGTCACCTTTCTTATGTAGCAGGATCATTGTAGCGGTGTTCCAATCCTCAGGAATCTTTCCTTCATTAAGGCATCGAGTGAAAATTTGGGCGAGTACTGTTTCAATTTCTCCACTTGCTTCTTGTATGATGTCTACAGTAATTCCATCTTCTCCTGGAGCTTTTCCCCGCTTCATGTTCTTGATTGCATGTGCAACTTCTGCTGGAAGGACTGGAGGAACTCTGGTACTGGTATCTTTCATGATGTCTGGAGTGCATGTATCATCTCTTTTATATAATTTGGAGTAGAAATCTTTCACTCTTGTCAAAATTTCGCCTCTATTTCTTGTTACAGAACCATCTTCTTTTCTCAGTGCCATAATCTGTTTTCTTCCCTTACTGAGATGTCCCTTTGCTATCTTTAGGCTTTGGTTGTTTTCAATTGCTTTCCTCACTAGTTCACAGTTGAATTTTCTTACGTCTTCAGTGATACTTTTTCTTACTGTCTTGCATAGCTCTATATATTCCACTTTGGAAGTCACATCTTCTTTAGTTGTCCTCATCTCTCTTCTTTTTTGCATCAACATTTTCGTTTTTCCTGATAATTTGTTTACATGCAACTTGTTCTTAGACCCAGCTAATTTTGTTGCTGTTTCCATAAGAGCTTTGGTTACTTTTCTGTTAACTTCAGAGATGTCCACTTCTTCCGATGTTAGGCCTTCTAAAGCTGAGAACCTGTTCTTCAGTTTCAACTTGAAGGTATTATGGTGTTTTTTAAGGTTGGTTATGTCAATAGATTTTGTTTGTCTTATGAGCTTGCCACGTTCAAGTTTGGTGTTGAGGTGCATCTTACATCTCACCAATCTATGGTCACTACCTGTGTTGAACTTGTTTAGCACACTGCAGTCTTCTATGACGAATTTTTTGTTACACATAATAAAATCAATTTCACTTGTCGTCCCATTTGGATGTCTCCATGTCCATTTCCTGTGTGGCTTTTCTTGAAGAAGGAGTTCAAGATGAAAAACCCTTCTGCCTCTGCAAACTCAACGAGAGTATTTCCACGCTGGTTTCTGTTGCCGTGACCGAATTTACCTACTGAAGTTTCATTTTGTTGCCGTTGCCCTATTTTTGCATTGAAATCTCCCATAATTATTTTCAAGTGCTGCTTACCTTTATTATTTAGATCACGAATTTCCTCATAAAATTCTTCAATTTCTTCTTCAGGATGACTTGTGGTGGGTGCATAAGTTTGAATAATCTGAGCCTGGTATCTTTTCGAGAGTTGGATAACAAGTCGTGCAGCTCTGTCAGAGGAACTTTCAACTTCTACAACTTTATCCTTCAGTTTCTTGTTTATTATAAATCCAACACCACTAGTTCTGCCAGTATCTGTCCCACGATAGTAGAAGAGATGTCCACTTTTCAGTTCGATGAGATCTTCTCCTTTTCTCCTTACCTCACTTAGCCCCACGATGTCCCACTTGATCCTTTGTAGTTCCTCTTCCAATTCAAGAAGCCTTGAATCAGAAGATAGGGAGCGTCCGTTGTACGTAGCCAAGGTCAGCATCAGATGGCAGCCTAGTTCGGTCCTCCGGGGATTCTTAGCACCCTCTGCCTTCATGTCGCACTGGCCGCTGCCTTGGCCAGGTACATTCCAGCTGCCGGAGACTGAGGGCCAAGATTTAAGTTGTGGAATCATTTTGGAGGGGTTTGGCCATAACTCACCACGCTGGCCAAGCGGGTTGGTGAGTGTGGGATAGAATTTCCTCTAATCCCGATGGTATAGTTATACCGCTATTGGCGGTCGTCAGAGCCCCTTTAGTGGGAACAGGATGTACCACGAGAAGGCGGGGTTGACATTTGTCAAGGAGAGGCTGTGATGTTACGCATCACCTGACCTTACATCCCCTATTAGGAATACTTACTGTCATATTAGGAATACTTATAATGGAATTATATGATATTATGAATCTCTTTAGTGTCATCTTATTATAAAGATGTTTGTCATTCTTTGTCATTATGCAAAATTAAATAAAAAAATAATTTAAAAACATCCTACCTAAATAAAATCAGAAAATAAAAAACAAACATGACCACCTTGCATTTCTATAATGAAAGATAAAATGATTATGTGATGAATGTTAGTAAGAGCTTCTAACTTCTTCTTGTCTGAATCTAGATATATTTGTCTTTCCAGAACTGGTTCTCTTCTTTCCCTGGAGCCAGTGGCCCAAATTAAGGATGTGTGCTCCTCACTGCCTTTGGTGGCTCATGGGGGTCATTTATAAACACCAAAAAACAAAATACACAAACAGCTGCTAACGTGACTATTCAAAACCCACTGTTTGAGAACACAGTAAGACATCTTCAATTTCATCCACAAAAACAGGAACACAACATACATTCTATACTCGGGGCAAAGCTAACCAGATTATGCTGTGAAACCGATTCACTGACAAGTCCGTATCTCTTGTTTATCTGTATTTCTCCGTGCACTTATGGGGTTCCAAGCATCGCTGACCCTTCCCCCTAAGACCCTATGGGGATGGGAGGAAAGACAAAAGGAATCTTCCCGCTCATGCTTCCATTACGATGTCCTCCTCAACTGCCAACCACCAGACAAACGATTTCTTTCTTTTCAAAAATGCATCTGGGTGGATAAGATAAAAACCTTTGTTAAACATATCCCTTACTATTCCATTTCATCAGTTATACGTAAACTTTCAGTGTTCCCAAAGTGTTCCAAAGATATTTTTTTTAGTTACATATTAAACGTGTATGCAGTATGCATTTTTTTTTTATTAGAAATACATTGGACTGCGCTATGTTTCCAGATGTACCGATAAACACCAAGTCCAAGACAGAACGAGTATTTTGAGACAATAACCAGGAAGAAAGGGGCAAGCTCAGTTACCTTCCAGACCCATTATCTCCTCTTTTGCCCTCCAACTCAATTTTCACCTCTTAAGTGCTCAGTAAATATCCTCCTGTATAGCCTGTTTGAAGCAAGACAGAAGTGACAATGACGGCACGAAAATATGAATATTTTAAGTTTTTTAGAAACACGGCCAAAACTGGGGTCTTAATTTTTTTTTATTAATGTACATATGTACAACATTTACAACATCGATAAGTCCATGTGCTTTTCAGGTTTCAGTTCGAGTTCGAACACGAGCTTTTTAATTGGAACTATATTATGCAGTGGAAGTACACACTCCGTAACTTAACTTCATAGTCAGGTCAGCCTTGCCTCAAGTATAGTCAACAGAGAAGTTTTTAAAATATTTTAATAATATTTTAATAATAATAATATGATACTTCATTGGTAAGAAATACATTTTATAAAATTACCCTTTAACTTATGAAGGTGTCATATAAAAGAACTTTTCGTGTACAATATTCCACCTTTGTCCTTGATGACATATTCCTACTAAATTTTCAATATATGTAATGTCTACTTTCTTCGCTTTGCCTTTTGCACATTATACATCTTAATGTTACTGATGACAAGCATCTCATGCTATCATCATTATTTGAAGAATTTTGAAAACTAGTCTGGAGGAACACAAATCAGCAATAAAAAACATGTCTAATAAACTTGTGATGGCAGACATACATTTATAACAAGCATTGGACCATGACTGAAGCAAACTTTTCTTATCTGGGAGCGCGGGACTTAAAATTACACCCCTTCGAATTCAAAATTGCACCCTTTCAAGTTCCACTCAAATAATACATAGTTTTTACTTTCTCACACACCGCCATTATAGAAAAGTATTATGATCGTTCAAAAATCACACTTCCGTTTTTTGACATAATTTTATTAAAAATGTAAAAATTAGGTAATTACCCAAGAACCACAGGTTGTAAATACTAGGTAAAGTGTAAACGTTATGTGAATGCCAACAACAAAACACACCACAGAAATGCAGAACAAAAACCAAACCAGCTCAGAACGAATGAGTATTGGATAGTGAATGGAACAACAGAAAGAAGTTTTAGTGGTAGGTTTTGGAAAAATTCCATTCAAGTGCATCAGAGCATTTAGCTCAGATGGATTTTCTGTGACAGAGCACAAATGATTAATTACCTTTTCATATCAGTGACATGTTTAAAAAGGCCATGGAGGTTAGGCATATCAGCATATTGTTTCCTATGCCTACACTTAATGTTTTATAAAATTCCCTTCATGGATATGAGATGTTCACACCTCATGGTATATGTTACTCTGTATTCTGGTTAACTGTATGAGACTAACTAAAACATTTAAAAAGAAAATACTGAAGGGTGTAAATTTCTTTTTTAGATAACATTTCTATTTTTTGCATCCCACCAGAGCATGAATTTATGCTCCCGGGATGACCATTTTGGGAGGGCAACTACCCTCACTGCCCTCCCGGTAGCTATAGCCATGCATTAGACCCATAATGGCTTGGAGATATTTAAAAATTATCAGTTAAAAATCTTTGGTATCAACCATAAATCAAACTGAAAAAAAGACTAAAAAAAAAAAACGACTCCACCAATAATGATCACATGATTGGTCACTTCTGCATCAAATATCCATATTCTTTCTAAATGGTAATAGCACAGAAGTAGACATTGTAAACTGTAAATTTTAATCTTCACAAATTAGATATTGTTGAAGACCTGATGAAGAAGTGGCATTTGCTTCAAAAAAATTTGTGTTTAAGTATTATTTTAGTATTTTTTCAACTCTAGTAAAACCCCATAAAACATTATTCTATAATCATTAATAAAATTTTGGTCTTTCAATGCAATAAAACCAAGCCTTGTGGGATTTCCTGCAAATAAAGGACCAGTGTAGATCTTTATGGCAGGTGCAGACTACTTCACACAAATAAATTCTGAAATTCTTTCTTTCCTGCTCTTTTTGCAATTGACGGTAAATATGTATGGTGGGTATGGACTACCACATAAATATATTCTGGCATTCTCTTTTTCTTTCATGCTCTTTGAAACTGAGTGTAAATCTGCATGATCGATACAGGCTGCCAGACAAACAAATTCCGGCATTCTCTTTTTTTTACCTGCACTCTTTGCAACCATGTGTAAGCCTGTATGGTTGATACAGACTACCACACAAACACATTCTGGCATCCTCTGTTTCCTGCTCTCTGAGAGCAAATCTGTGTTGTTGGTATAGACAACCACACAAATACATTCTGTTGCTCTCTCTTTCCCACTTTACAGCTGAGTGTAAATCTGTATGGTAGGTATGGATAACCACAAAAATACATTCTGGCTTATGATAGGTACAAACTAACACACACACACACACTCTCTCTCTCTCTCTCTCTCTCTCTCTCTCTCTCTCTCTCTCTCTCTCTCTCTCTCTCTCTCACTCTCTCCAAATGAGTGCAAATCTATATGGTAGGTATAGACTACTACACAAGTATATTCAAGAATTCTCTTTTTCTTCTTCCTGCCTTTCTCTCAGCAACCATAAAAACCCTTTTCAATTTAGTACTATACCGGTCTTACACATAATTTTGCACAATTTGCATCAGATATACATGAGTTCAGCAGATGTTAAAGGTAGTGATGAACTGATAATTTGATGTGCATATGCTTTCTTTAAATATGGAAATATACAGCACCTACTTTTTTTCCCCTGGCAAATAAAAATCTATCAGATCACTGATTTCAGCATTACTGAGCCACAATCATTAGTCAAAATAAAAAATAAAATAAAAACAGTAACAAGAAAAGATGGCCATCTCTGTAACTTCTATTCAACTTATAATTAATCCAAACATAAGGATCATTACATAAAAAATTAGTTAAACCCTGAGTGACACCCAGTCCTGTCTTTCAAGTTAATTCCACAGAAGTGTTTCTTGTGGCTCATGGTGGTTGAATTAATTTCTGTGTTCAATGATGGATGGAGATTCCACCTTTTCAATTGCCAGGCGGTCATTTCTTTCATATTCTCTTGATTAAATCCTGCTGATAACTGATCACTTTTTTATAAGTGGTTCCCTATTCATTTCATATCTTTCTTCCTCCATTGCTTATGTCGATCTGGTCTTGTTTTGTTTTGTTTCTTAACTCTATATCACATATTTGTGCCCTTCAACACAGATTCTCAACTGTTCTCTCATCTTTCAAAATGTACAGAAGTCCCCATGAGCACTGTGTAGTGCAAACTACACCATCCTTCAAGAAGGTATCTTCTTATTGCTTACGGCAATGGTATACCTAGAATTTCCTCGTCGAAGTGACCCCAAATATTGAAGATTCAAATAAAATTCATTAGAGAAAAAAATCTTCCAAAATATTGGGGAAACGTAAAATTATATCCGCCATATTAAATAGCATTTCCAATGATTCATGAAATATACGAGTATTTTTAAAAACATGTACAACTATCTCTAAAGATAAGTGGCCAATAACAAAGAATGAAGGACCAAGTGATACTACATGGGGAGGGCCTGAGCCATCCCCACTGAGTGCACCACTGCTTAACGACATAAGGTAATTTTCTCATTTTATTGCAAAAGTTCATGGCGTCTTCTTTTTGAACTTGCTGCCTAAAATATTTGCTGGAGTTTTCAGGTTTTCAGTCCTACACTTAATTTCTGTGAGAAAGAGAAGTGTAGGCCAGGAGAGCCTACACACTGGAGTTCAGAGTTCCCATTTCATGCTCAAATTTTGACTTTTTGCAGTGGTACATTTTTGCATGGAAGTGTGGGGGGGGGGGCTCTTTCCAAGGAGATAGTAGGGTCCATCCCCACCTGAAATTTAAAAGCCAAATCTTTTTGTTCATTTGTTTGTTCGAACAGCGATATACTGAAAATCTCCACAGATATAACTGCACTGAGTCTGCTTTGACTTCGTTTAGCTTTTTCTCTCCCTCCCACTTTTGTCTAGCAACATCATTGGTCTTTCCCTTTCTCAAAGTGAACACACCTGTCACTCTTATTTCCTCACACATGATTTACTAAATAGGATAATTAAGAACTATTCCCAGAATTGTTTGACATACACCGATGAGCCATTTCATTATGACCACCCCCAAGCCTAGAGAAATGAGTGCACCTGGAGACAAAGTGTTGGTGAGGTGAAGTTCACAGAGCAGTACATACACAACCCGAGGACTGGCTTTCGGTTAGTAGAGTGTTCAGAGTCAGAACGGGAAAAGCTGCCAATTTATCAGTTTGATAAAGGACAAATTGTGAGGGCGTGGCACCTCAGAACTACGATCTCGGAAACGGCGCGGTTTGTGGGTTGTTCACGTGCCACTGTAATGAGTACATATCAAAAGTGGTGCACAGATGCCTAAATGATGAACCGTCATCCAGCCATGTGTTGTGCGCAGCTCACTGATGCCAGAGAGGAGCAGAGACTGTTGCGCATTATTTCACAGTGACCAAACGGCCACAGTGCTACAAATTACCTGCAGCTACAACAGTGGTGATCAGGCCAATGTGTCACAGCACACAGTACATCACAGCCTTCTGCGCGTGGGCCATGCGTAGCTGAAGACCCAGCCAGGTCCCCATGGTCACTGCACGTCATCGTCAATAACGCATGAAATGGGCCCAAGATCATTGAGATTAGAGTGTGGATGATTGAAAGAAAGTGGCCTGATCTGACAAATCAAGATTCCTGGTACATCACGTAGATAGCCGAGCGCGGATATGCTGATTACCAACGGAGGCTATGGCACCTGGATGCTCTGTTGGATGGAAACAGGACAGCAGCAGCGGTATTATGCTGTGGGCGATGTTTTCTTGGGACACTTGAGGCCCCGTTATCCCAACAGCACAATCCCTGACAGCTGTCAGGTATCTGAACATTGTAGCAAACCCAATCCACCCATTCATGGCAACTGTGTTCCCTACTGGTGTTGTCTATTACCAACAGGATAATGCACCATGCCACACTGCCAGAAACATCAAGGAGTGGTTCAAGGAACATGCTGGTAAATTTCTGTTAATGGCCTTGCCTCCAAATTCACCTGACATGAACCCAATCGAACATTTGTGGTTCGTTGTTTCTCACTAAATCACCACCGCCCCGAAATGTACAGGAACTGGAGGACCTGCTGTTGATATTATGGCACCAGATACTCCAGGATACCTATCGCCACCTCATCGAACCAATGCCTCACTGAGTGGGTACTTACTGTTTTACACGCTAAAGTGGGTCCTAAGCTTTTTACATAGGTGGTCATAATGATTATGGCTTATCGGTGTAGTTTTCAATGCCCCAATCCAAGCTCCTCAGCACTCGGGAAGGATACATAAGTGTGCATGCATGCGATGCCACTGTGAGTTAGTCTGACCTGATTCTTCACGTTCACTCAACCTTTACAGGTTCAAAGGCACAGGTGGCTGAAGTGCAGCTTATTTCTTCATGTGAAAATCAGCCGTTAAAATGAAGTTAAAATGAACATGGTAGCAATGTCTATCGTGTGATTTTCTGTAACTGTGTGCAGTTGTCAAGTGTGAACCCAATCATGATATTAAACATTAATTTTTACAATGAATGAAACATATTTTACAGAACAACAAGTTTTAGAACAATGAATTTCACACAAAAATCAGAAATAAAACATTCAGGACCACGTCAATCTCATGATTTTGTTCTTGCCAAGAGTAAAGGCAAATAGGACAGACCTAAAGGCAACTTTGACCTAAGACAAAAAGATGCTCCAATAAGTGAAAGATCCTGAAGGTGACAATAAAATTCAGGGAAAACATTTGGAATTGGATCATCAGAAAGACAGTAAACAGAAGTCATCCCTCTTTCCACGTTTATAAGTGAGTTATGGAAAAATTCTCATTGGCCGCCACTGGGAATCGAACCCAGGGTCTTCCAGTTATGCGCCAGACATGCTACCAACGCACCACAGTGGCCTCGAATTCCTCCAGACTTACAGACACTAACTGCCAAGCTACTTAGCAGGTTGCTTTTTGGAGCCCCGTACGATGCTGGGGATTCGCCAAAAATGGTAAGCAGCAACTTAATTGTTTGAAACATGAGTAGCATTAAACGTGGAAAAAGCAATGAATTCTGTTTGATGTTCCATCAAATAGAAGCCAAGGGAAAAGAGCGACGACTTGTGTTTGATGTTCCTGGTCTACATCAAATGTCTGTATTAATTATATTTGTGTTCAATTGCTACTTACCATCTGTGGTAAATCCCCAGCATTTTGCAGCGCTCCAAGAAGCAACCTGTTAAGTGGTTTGGCAGTTAGCGTATGTGAGTCTGGAGGAATTCGTGGCTGATGTGGTGCAGTGAAAGCATGTCCGGCATGTAACTGGAAGAACCTGAGTTCGATTCCCGGTGGCGACCAATGAGAATTTTTCCATGACTCACTTATAAACGTGGAAAGAGCAATGACTTCTGTTTGATGTTCCTGGTCCATGTCAAATGTCTGTATTAAGAAAGACATAATTCATACTTCCCACTCATATACTGACTGCTCCATGAATGGTTGATACAAATACTGCTGCTCACATGAAATCATTCCTTATAATTTCTCAATTGGCTATTATGAGCAATGCTACTCATGTTTCAAACAATCGTGCTTTTCCAAGTTGTCTTCTGACTAAAACTCTGATGAATAATAAAATCAGTAGAAAATTTGTTATGTAGGACCATTAAAAAAATCTGTATTGTGCATCATACTTTTTATAAAAAACAAACAAAGGAATTGTAGGAAATTTACTGATTATATAAAATCATTCAAACTGGAATATTAATAGGGATTGGATGAAGTTCAAAGGCAATATAATCACATGAATGTTAACTATCTCAAAAAGAATATTATAAGGCAGCAAGTATACAGTAGCATTTTCAGAGACCAACTGATAATTTACTCACAACTGAATTACACATAAAAACAATAAATTGGGTCAGTCTATGAATTATTTATTTATTTCATAGCAGATACTGATTTTCTTTTATACCAGGTAACATGTTGGTAACAGTAAAAATGGAAATTTTCTGGAAAGCCTAGTAGTCCTCAAAAACACAAAGCACTTTTGATAATGCATATTTAACATGTTCATGATTCACAAGAATCAGTAATTTCGTTCGAACCCGTTATCTTTCGGTATTTGTGCAGAACAAGTTTTGAAACATGGGGGTCATTCATACAGTATAATAAGCAGAAATTCTTGAAGTTTCAATGGCTAAATACGTTTCGATTGTTGTTGATGCAACTCCTGACTGTTGCCATCAGGGGCAGACTGCTTTTCTTCAATAAGTTAAAACACAACACAAACTTGACAGTTAAAGAATACTTTGTCCTATTTCATCACTTCACCAAAAATATAAGCTGGTAATGAAATTACAACTGATAATCCACTATAGATTATTTGAGACCAAAAATTGAATTTTAAAGAATGTGTTGATCAAACCTGTGACAATAGAATAAATATGTCTGGTAAATATAAAAGTATATAATATACGTCGTACTTTGACTGAACATGATTTTAACTGCTTTTTCTCTAGCTGTAGAAACCACACACACACACACACACACACACCAGGCCCGTAGCCAGACAAGCAAGTTGGGAGAGGTGGCTGATGATTGAGATCGGGCGAAGGATATAAAGTGGTCGGGGAAAAGACATGAATGAGGTCAGGCACTATACTGTTGTGCGAGTTCCTAGGACGGGGAAAAGGAAACACAGGTCGGGCTAAGCCCAGCCTGGCCCTCCCCTGGCTACGGCCCTGACACACACACACACACACACACACACACATTAAATTTAATGGGTATGGACTGCCTTGAATCATGCAAGGAAGCAATAGCATACTTTCAAACAGTTCAGCAAATGCATATATGATGCTTTTGTTTCACTCTGGGGTACTTTTACAGTTAGACAGTGAGAAAGGACTGTTAGACATGAGAAATACATACATACATACATACATACATACATACATACATACATACATACATACATACATACATACATACATACACTGACGGAAAAAAAAATCCCAACACCAAGAAGGGGTTGTTTTAGATAAACGACAGTTGGTAGGCGGTGAGAGTACATCTATGTACTGTAAGATGACGTCTATGCAAATTTCGCGCTCGGCGCATACGTGTGGCGCTAGTAGCGCCCCTCGGAACATGCAAAGCAGGTTTGCTGTAAATACGCACTGTAACGTTCATGAGCATTAGTTATCGTTCAGATTCGATGCAGGGTGTTGATGTTAGTCAAGAATGCCTTTAAGAAGACGAAGAAGCCATTATCAACAGCTCACAGAGTTTGAACGAGGTCGTGTAATAGGGCTACGAGAAGGTGGATTTTCTTTCCGCAATATTGCAGAACGACTTGGCAGGAATGTAGCCACTGTGCATGATTGTTGGCAGCGGTGGTCAAGGGAAAGTACTGCCTCAAGAAGACCGGGTTCCGGCCGGCCACGTGGCACTACTGCGAGGAAAGACCGCCGTGTACGGCGTATGGCCGTGGCACTACTGCGAGGAAAGACCGCCGTGTACAGCGTATGGCTGTGGTGCATCGTACCGCGTCTGCGGCAGCAATTCGAGCTGCAGTTGCCACCACAGTGACACAACGAACTGTTACAAATCGGTTACTTGAAGGAAAGCTCCACTTACTCCAAACCACTGCCGTTTGCGACGTCAGTGGTGTCAAGCTAGAGCTCATTGGAGGACGGAGTGGAGATCTGTTGTGTTTTCTGATGAAAGCCGGTTCTGCCTGGGTGCCAGTGATGGCCGTGTGTTGGTTAGAAGGAGGCCAGGTGAGAGCCTGCAACCAACCTGTCTGCGGCCGAGAACACTGGACCTACACCTGGAGTTATGGTCTGGGGAGCAATTTCCTATGACAGCAGGAGCACTCTCGTGGTTATTCCACGCACCCTAACGGCACAGTTGTACGTCGGTCTGGTGATTCAACCTGTTGTGCTGCCATTCATGAACAGCATTCCAGGGGGTGTTTTCCAACAGGATAACGCTCGCCCGCATACCGCTGTTGTAACCCAACATGCTCTACAGAGTGTCGACATGTTGCCGTGGCCTGCTAGATCACCAGATCTTTCACCAATCGAGCACGTATGGGACATCATTGGACGACAACTCCAGCGTCACCCCCAACCAGCATTAACCGTCCCTGTATTGACCGACCAAGTGCAACAGGCATGGAACTCCTTCCCACAAACTGACATCCAGCACCTGTACGACACAATGGATGAACGTTTGCGTGCTTGCATTCAACATTCTGACGGTTACACCGGTTATTAATGTGCCAGCATTTCACATTTATAGTGGTTCTTCTCGCGCTTACAATAAGCTGTGATCTTGAAACCTTAATTGATTAAATATGTTACCTATACAAATGTATTGCCGCCATTTCATTCCTCTGCAACTATTTTTTCGTGGTGTTGGGATTTTTTTCCGTCAGTGTACATACATACATACATACATATCATTAAGCTATTCTCTGAAATTCAGAGGTTAGCTTTTGAAAGACCGTCTGCCAAGTAAACGGTTAACTGATGGAACCACAATTTTCTTATTGTTGGTGTATCAAACGCCTCAATTTACAAAAATTTTAGCACACAACTTGAGCTTCACAGACATCCATCACATGTCACACACCAGACCTTTTGTGCTTCATACTCAATCATTTTCTCAAGAAAACATTCCTGAATCTGGCCGTGCCAAGATTTCCTTGGCCTTTCTCTACCTTTATTTCTTGCCACTTGGGCTAAAAAATTCTCTTCGTCAGCATGTCATCACTCATTCTTTCAACATGGCCACACCACATAAGAATATTAGTCTATACCTTACTAACAACATTTTGCCTCACATTACATATCTGCAACACATCTTCATTCCTCACATGATCAGACATCACACATCTTCATTCCTCATGTGCACTAAACATGAGAAATACAGTTAAATCAAATACACAATCAAGCATTTTCAGTCTATTAAGAAAACTATGTTCATATTTGAGTTTGTGATGATGCTAACTTCATAGGTGAAGTTGTTATTCCTTTACACCAAACTAACCTACAATGAAGCACAAGGTGCTATCTTTGATACTGAGAAAGATAATACTGAATGTCTTGTCAATGACACTGAACAGAAACATTATCAGTGGAATTTGATACTTGGGGAATCTAAATCATCAGCTACAAAGGTCAAAATTTGGCCAGACTTCTAATTAAGTAATTAAGTTGAATATCATGAATTAGTTATGTGGTGCTATCTATTATTCAACTTACTGCTAAACTCTAGAATTTGAGTACATGTAAACAAATGAAATGTTTTGTGTCAAAATCACTGCAAGAAAAATATTTTTGATTTATTTGCCATTTTTTCCTAATATTTCTTGAATTATTTTTTTACAAAAATGGCACTTGCTAGCCAAAAAATGTTTCCAATTCTAATTCTTTCAGAAAAGTTTTTTAATTCACTTTTCCTGTTGTTTTGTTTTGCAAAGAAAATTTTTACAAGCTCAAATTTTTATTATTATCTCATCATTTCTGACAAGTTGATATTGGTCAGAAGATACAAGGGTTACTAAAAAACTAGCATGGGAAATTGGGATTTATCAAAGAACTGATGTTGAAAACTTCCTAAATAAAAAATATACCTGAGCAGATCAGATTGAAAAGACCAGGGAAGGGGGAAAGAATAACATCAACAGACAGGCTATTTTAAAAAAAATTAATTTCAGAAAAAAAGCTGTCATTAAGATATTATTTATTCATTTCAGCACAATTTTTATTCAAAACACATTTTCCACACAATTTCACACATTTTTTTTAAATATAGAACACCACACTTTTTGTAAGAAAATTTGGATCTTGTTGGCATTGCTCTTTTTATATACAAAAGTTCATCTATACACAGCAAAACAGTTTCTATGCAATAAAACCTGTTCCTAAGAAGTTCAGTTCCTTTTTGTACACTGTGCACAATGCTTTCAAGAAAAAAAATTCCCTAAAAAAGTATTTCAAACTGTACTTATCTCATACTAATATAAATCTAGACAGTGGCAAAACTGTGGATTTTTAATGGAGACGAGCCCAGATTTTAGCACATATACATAAAAAAGCAATGTGATAAATAACAACTGCAATAAAAAGCTATAAGCCTTATGTTTAAATTAAAATATAGTATGATCAACTTTCATTGAATACAAGTTTTTTTTTGTTTTTTTAATGCACCATTGGTAACAGTAAATGCAAGAACAAAATTTGAAGTATGTTTTGATAATATTAAGTACAGATTTTAGTTCAGAATACAACTTTGCGGGGCTAACCTTCCTAAGAGGGAGTAAATGGCACATATTTACACAGGTACCATGCACTCACAGAAATAAAGTTCCTGAGTGGTGAATGGATTAAATAAATACAACTATGAGAAAAGACCATGAAGAATTTCGAAAGTAATTTGAAATTTGATCTGATGATTTTATTATTTGCAAGTTTCTATTGATATTTAGCACTGATTACTTTTATTTGTTGTTGTTAAGCTCTTTAATTTGAGAAATTTTCCAATGAATAAATGAAAGCATGTTATTTAGGAATCACATGCTAAGATTGTTAAATTTCCTTTAAATCATCATTATCATCCTCAACAACAATTACCAATTCCCTTGCTGGATGAAGGTCTTCCCAAGTTTCTTCCACAACTTTCTATATTGAGCCAGTCTCCTCCATGTCACTGCAGCATGCTTTCAAATCTGAATTTCATACAGAAATCCCCCATGTGGTTTTCTTCTGGGACTTTTTTCTGTCCCTTGAAATCCGGTCTAACATTTCAGTTGCCCAATTGTAAAGTCAGTTCTTCTAACATTATGTCCAGCCTATTCCCATTACACAGATTTTACTTTGATTCACTCTTGCGATTTCCTAATCCATGAGTTCTTCCTGTCTTTCCCGGTTGCACTCCATGTTTCTTTTCATGGAAAATATATTTTTATGGCTTTCTGGAAAATGGAAATCTAATTTTTAAAGCCTTTATTCAGAACTACCCACACAAATTTTTGTGTCGTAATTAAAGGACAAATTTTAAAGACAGTAATAGGGTTTTCATATGCAATATTCATGGCCTGATTATCACACAGGCCCTCTGGGGCCCCCTTTAAAAATTGTTTCTAGAAATGTTTCCAATCACTATTGAACTTCTTTTTATTATTATTATTATTATTATTATTATTGTTGTTGTTGTTGTTATTTTAACAATTTCTAATGGCAGAAAGTGACCTTAATGTAAACTTAATTTTGAGGATGTTATTACCAGTTTCACAGCTGAGAAAGTGAAAAAGACACCTATGTAATGTGATTGTGCACTAATAAGGGTTCAGGTTTGACTACCTTACACCCGCCGGAAAAAAACCTGGGTGGGTTCTTTTTTAAAGAAGCTTACAAAATCCATGTCGAAACAGTTTTTTATTTTTTCTTCAAATATTAGATACGTAACTATTTTGTTCTTTTTTTCTTCACCCTTCTAGGGTACCCAACTCAGTTCTCAATGCTTTAACTGAAGGAGCAGTATCAATTTTCGCTACACCCTTTGCTGCTATTCTTAGAAATACCTGCCTCACACCAAGATCAAAATCAGTTTTACTTTAGAATTTATTATAAATTACAAGATTGTTAAAAATTGTAATAAATTCATAGATTACACACACACACACACACACACACACACACACACACACACACACACACAGTGCTACAATTAAAAAATGAGACTGATTTTTTTTTTTTTTTAATTTCGGTAAACCACAAGTGTTGGGAAGGTATGGTTTTCTGATAAGTCATTTATCAGCTATGTGGTGGCATCAGCATTTGTGTGCGAATTGCATGATTGTGCATTGCATCATTAAGTGAAAGAACATTGTGACACCTCCGTCACGGAGCAGAGCGAATATCCGGTTGTGTTTAAAAATCGGTAAAACTACATCTGAGACAGTTTAATTGTTGCGTAATTTGCATGGGGCTAACTGTTTATTTAGTGCACAAATATTTTGATGGTATGCACCTTTCAAGGATGGGTAGGAAGATTTGGAAAATGATGAAAGGCTCGGATGCCCGATTTCAATATATACGTCTGAACTCATTGAGAAAGTTCGCGAAAGGATAAAAAATTATTATTGTGTGACTGTGAGGATGCTGGAATGTGAGCTCGGTGTTAATAAGGAAATGATTCATCAAATTTTAGTGCAAGTTTTGGAGGGAAAAATAGTTTGTGCTCATTTTTTTTTTTTTCATGCTTTGTCAGACAGCCAGAAATATGGATGAGTGCAGTATGCAAAAGACATCCTGGAAACTGCAGAAATATTGTAAGAATTTTCTCCAAAGAATTGTGGCTTGTGACAAGACATGGTAATTTCCTTATAATCCTGAAACAAACCATCAGAGTGCTCAATGGAAGTCACCACAGTCACCCAAAGGAAAGAAGATCAGGTTACAGAAGTCCAAAATCAAGACAATGCTGGCGTGCTTTTACAACAGCAAGGGAATTCTGCATCACAAGTTCGTTCCTGAAGATACAACTGTCATTGGCAATGCTTACACATCCACTTTGGAATGATTGTGGATGAGAAATGTTTATGTCAGGCCTGAATACAAAAATGGGCAATGGTTCCTTCTTCACGATAACGCACCAGCACACAGAGCAGTCAGTATATAGAAATTTCTGGCACAAAAACAAGTGTATGTGTGTACACTGTCATCCTCCCCTCCATTCTCCAGATTTATCACTGTGCAACTACTTTCTGTTCCTTAAATTAAAACTGCCCTTAAGAGGAAAAGTTTTTCAAGACATTGAAGACATACAAAGAACTGTGACATCAGCCCTTCACTCCATGCCAAAACAAGTCCTTCCTTTTGGTGGCTGATCGTGCCATTTCTTGTATCAACACAGGAAGAATGTGCTTTGAATAAAATATATAATTTTTTTTACGCTTTCCAACCATAGGTTGAAGAAGCTTATATGCTCCAAATTTGTCCATCTGTCCGTCTGTCCACACGATAACTCGCATAAAAATGGTTCGATTTATTGAAAATGGGCGAAATGGGGCAAAGGTCAGGACATAGGAGCAAGATCCATTACTTCACCCTTATGCGTCATAATATTACGTAAAAATGCTTCTATTGAGACAAAACTTTAATATGTTGTTCGGAGGTATACCAAACCAATTCTGTTGAATATCATCGAAATGGGGCAAAGATCAGGGAACAGGAGCGAGATTTATTCCATAGCCATTATCCTCATAACTTGACTAAAAATGCTTCTATTGTGACAAAACTTTAGTATGTTGTTCTGGAGGTATATGGAACCAATCCTGTTTAATGTCATCAAAATGGGGTCAAAGGTCAGGACATACGAGCAGGATCCATTCCATTGCCCTTATGTGTCATAACTGACGTAAAAATGCTTCGATTGCGACAAAACTTTAGTATGTTATTCCGGAGGTATACTGAACCGGTTCTGTATAATATCATTGAAATGGGGTCAAAGGTCAGGACACAGGAGCGAGATTTATTCCACAGGCATTATCCTCATAACTTGAGTAATGATTTCTGGAAGTGTATCATAATCAATGCATTGTCGGAAAGTGTATCATATATTATAATCAATTGCATGATTTTACTAACTTATTCAAATTCATTTGGTGGCTGATCGTGCCAGCCACAAAATGAATTTGAATAAGTTAGTAAAATCATGCAATTGATTATGATACACTTTTCTTTTCTGATGTGATTTCATTTACGTGTGAAACAGTAATTACAGTCAATGTGTGTAATGGAATGGTAACTAAGAAGCAAGTACTGAACATACTGAACATTTTTGGTCTTTAAAACAAAAATTATATAGCACCATAGGCGTACCACTGAAGGGGGGGGCACGGGTCAGGATCCCTCCAGATTTTCAGAGTTGGGGATCCCCAATGTAAAGGATCCCCCAAACTTTTCAGAAATATAATTATATATTGTACACTTTTTAGCACGTCTTTTGTAAAAAAATATTGTGCTTATGTTATCAGTTTGTCCGTCTATCCATCTGTACTCACAATATCTCTGCAACTATTTGTCCGATTTGAAAAATTCTTTTTGCATTGGGAAGCTTGAAATATGCGAATGATGATCCTTTATTTGTTTGTTTTTGGTTTTTTTTTACGATGTACAATTTCGCCGCTAGAGGGCGTAAATGCAGATGATGTCGAATTCAAAAATACGTTTTAATCCACATATTTGCTTCTAAACATCCGATTGAAAAAAATATTTTATTGTTCGATTCCATTTATGTCGAAGAGTATTTTAGATATAGTTTCTTTTCAAATTATGCATTGATTTTCCGCTAGGGGGCATAAAAGTAAATTACATTTTTCCCCGATGACTCTTCTTCTAAAACTCCGATTTGAAAAAAAAAATGTTCAGCAGATATACACCTCTTGATGGAAAATCTTTTGCATATAATTTCACATTTTTGGTAAAGAATACTTTGGCCAACAGGGGATGTAAGTGTTAATTTTTGCTTCTGATATATTTACCATAAAATCTGAGCTTCTAAAATATCGATTGAAAAAATTCTTTCGTGGACTGATGCCACTCCCATCGATAAACTTTTTTGGAATATTTTCTTTTTAAAATATTCCACAGCTTTTCCGCCAGGGTCGTAGATGTATATCTTATTTTCGTCAATATCTCTACTTCTAGGAGTCCGATTTGAAAAATTTCTTCTTTGTTGGATAATGTTTTCAGTGTGACATGTTTTGCATATAATTTGAAAATTTTTCAAGTGATTCAAAGACTTTCCGCTAGGGGGCGTAAAGGTAAATTGCTTTCCCCCTATATCTCTGCTTCTAAATCTCCGATTTGAAAAATTCTTTCTGCACCAGATACAGTTCCTGATGGGAACTCCTTTGCACATAATTTCAAATTTTTGTAAAAATGGTTTGGCCACCAGGTGGCATAAGTCTTAATTTCCACTTCTGGTGTATTTGCAGCGAAATATGAACTTCTAAAATCTCGATTGAAAAAAAGTCATTTGTTGACCGATACTACTCATGTCGACAAACCTTTTAGGAACATTTTCTTCTTGAAATAATGCATGGTTTCTACACCAGGAGGCACAGATGTATATCTTATTTTGTCAATATCTCTACTTCTAGGAGTCTGATTTGAAAAATTCCTTATTTGTTGGATAAGCGTTTCCGATGCGAAATGTTTTTCCTAAAAATTTAAAATTTTCGCGTAAATCATAGACTTTCCGCTAGGGGCACAAAGGGAAATTGTGTTTTCTGCGTTATTTCTGCTTCTAAAACTCCAATTTGAAAACTTCTTCTTGTATTGTATACAAGACCTGATGGAAAATATTTTTCACATAATTTCTAATGTTTGGTAAAGTATGGTTTGGCCACCAAGGGGCATAAGTGTTAATTTCTGCTTCTGATGTATTTGTAGCAAAATATGGGCTCTGAAATCTCGACTAAGTTTTTTTTTTTTCTTGGACAGATACCGCTCATATGGAAAATCCTTTTGAGAATACTTTCTTCCTAAAATAATGCATGGTTTTCCCACCAGAGGACGTAAAGTCACATCTTATTTTTGTCGATATCTCTGTTTTTAAGAGTCCGATTTGAAAAATTCTTTCTGTGTTGGAGAGCATTTCTGGTGCCAAATGTTTCTCAAATAAATTCATGTTTTTCTTAACACACAAATCTGCAACCAGAGGAAGTAAGCTCATGATTCTGTTTACAGCAATATCTGAGGGATCAAAAACCCGATTGAAAAACTTCTTTCTTCCGTCAGATACTATTGTTTTCCATACCGGCTCCATTGACTTTGAATAGCTTTGATAAATTTAATTTGTGTCCGAACGGATTAAAAAGACGTGCTTATTACACCCGAAAATTTGGTGTCATCTTTCTTGTTTATGATGTGAATAAACTAAATTTAATAATATAAGATTGTGATTTTTCATAGAATGCAAACACGTGTATAATGTGTACTTAATAAAACAGCTATATCAATTCCTAATAAACAAAGTCAGTTCTACAACTTTGTAATTTACATTTCTGCCCTATCTATCATGGTTTTACAGTTGTGTTCATTAAGTTCTATAATTCACCAACACATGCCCATTAGATCGCGCCTCAGCAACTGCTTTGTTCCTGTGTGCGTGTGTGTAGCTTGGGGTTCCAAACTATTTTATATAGTATGTATACATTATTGTATATATATATGTATACATATAATCTGGGGGTCCAATCACACATACACATGTGTATGTGTGATCGGACCCACCCAGATTTTGAAACATGGTTACGTCACTGTATAGCAAACACTACACTCAAGAAATCATTTTGTTGTGGAAAAGTACAAAATTACATTTTTACAGAAATTCATATCTTGCATAATGAAATGTAATTAAACAAAATTAACATGCATTTTATGATACTTAACAAGAAAAACAAATATCATCATATACAGCTTTGCATACCATCCTGGATAGTATCCAAAAGTTATATCATCATCATCATCATCATTGTCAACCATTATCAATCCACTGCTGGACGAAGGTCTCCCCAAGTTTCCTCCACAACGGTCTGTCTTGTGCCAGTCTCCTCCATGTCACTCCCGCATATTTACGAATTTCATCCACCCATCTCCCATGTGGTCTTTTTCTGGGTCTTTTCCTGTCCCTTGGAATCCAATCTAAAATTTCGGCTGTCCATCTATGGTCTGTCCTTCTGGCAGTATGTCCAGCCCATTGCCATTTCAGGGATTTAACTCTGATCATGATGTCTTCCACTCTCGTCATTTTTCGGATCCACGAGTTCCTCTTCTTATCTCTCCTGGTTATACCAAGCATGCACCTCTCCATGCTTCTTTGAGTTGTCTGCAGCCTTTGTATGTCTCTTTTAGTTAAGGTCCACGTCTCTGCACCATACGTAAGCACTGGAAGGTTGCATTGATCAAACACTTTTCTTTTAAGACATAATGGCATATTGCTCTTGAAAATTATGCTGTTTCTTCCAAAAGCTCTCCAGGCAAGTTTTGTACGCCGATTAATTTCTTCATCAATGTGACCCTCACTTGATATCTGCTGTCCAAGATAAACATACGTATCTGTTATCTCCAGTTTTTCTCCATCAATCGATAAATCTTCATTTCTTGTAAAAGCATTGAACATCACTTTTGTCTTCTGAAAGTTCATTTTTAATCCCACTTCTTTACTCTTGTCAGCAAGTTCCTGGATCATACTCTGCAGCTCTGATGGGGTAGTTGCAAAAATGACTACGTCATCAGCAAAACGAAGGTGGGTTAGATATTCTCCATTAATCTTTATCCCTTTGTTTTCCCAGTTCAGTGATTGAAAGACATTTTCCAATGTCGCATTAAAGAGCTTCGGAGATATGGTGTCACCTTGTCTCACTCCCTTTCCAATTTTTATGTGTGTTGTATTTTCAAACAGCCGAATCTTTGCACTTGCATTTTCATAGATGTTATTAATAATATTAATGTATGCATCTTCAATACCGCAGGATTTCAGAGCCATTGTAACTGCTGATGGTTTCACCGAATCAAAGGCTTTTTCATAATCGATAAAAGCCATGCACAATGGAAGTTCATATTCCCTCGATGTATTATCATCATCATCATCATCATTGTCAACCATTATCAATCCACTGCTGGACGAAGGTCTCCCCAAGTTTCCTCCACAACGGTCTGTCTTGTGCCAGTCTCCTCCATGTCACTCCCGCATATTTACGAATTTCATCCACCCATCTCCCATGTGGTCTTTTTCTGGGTCTTTTCCTGTCCCTTGGAATCCAATCTAAAATTTCGGCTGTCCATCTATGGTCTGTCCTTCTGGCAGTATGTCCAGCCCATTGCCATTTCAGGGATTTAACTCTGATCATGATGTCTTCCACTCTCGTCATTTTTCGGATCCACGAGTTCCTCTTCTATATGATGTTATATATGATGTATTATGTAAACAGAAAAGCATACCCAGAAGTTATACTACTAAGGCAAAGCTGGCAAGACTTGACAGAAAAATCATTGCTATTTGAACAAGTTCAGAAGCAAGGACCAGTTTTAAAATTTTGTCATTCAGAAATTACTTTCCACCAGATTATAGGATTAGTAATTTTCCACTTCCACTGAAATAAGGCAGTAGGAATGGCACTTCCTCAGCTTCATAAGAGGTAAACATCCACTAATTCTTTCTGCTGTCCATGTGCGGGCAGATTCTTTTTGTATGTTGGCTAACCATTTCCCCCCCACACACACACACACACCGAAGCCACAACATTATGACCACCTGCTTAATATGATGTTGGTCTTCCACATGCCTCCAAAACAGCTCTTACCTGGTGAGACATCGATGCTACAAGATATCTAAAGGTGTCTTGTGATATCAGGTATCAACACATTACCAGCAGAACCTTTAACTCTAGTAAATTACATGGTTGAACCACCGCAGATCACATTTGCTGTTCCAACACAAATCACAGACAACTTGATTGATGATTGATGTCTGGGGAATTAACAGGCCAGGGAAATACCTTAAAATCTTCCACATGTTCCTCAAACCACTCTCGAATAATCCGGGCAGTGTGGCATGGTCATTATCCAGCTGCAAGAAGGCACAACTAGAGGGGAATATGGCTGCCATGAAAAGATGTACCTGGTCTGCAGTGATGTTTACATAGGTGGTAGATGGCATTACTTCCTGAACATGAATAACTGGACCCAGGGTTTCTCAGCAGAGCATTGCCCAAAGCATTACTTCCTCAGTGATGTATTTAGGTATCTTCTTGGGGGGTGCTTAGCCCCCCAATCCATGAACACGCCCTGTAGATTTTTTGGATGATCTCCCCTTATACCCGTATTTAGTCTAATTGTTTTCGTTTATTGCTGAATATTTGGAAAAATTAATTTAAAAAATGAAGAAAATGAGGGAAAATATAATAATAATAAAAAAAAAACGTCCACATGGACTTCAATCTGAAATTTCTATCATTCTTCAATAAAACATTAAACAGTCCTTGCTGAAGGGGAAATTTTTCAAGCACTGACAACTCGAACTACTTTCACAATAAAAACCTAGTTCCACAGAATAGAGATGATTGCAATGCAATATATCATCATATTTTGGAAGCTGGCATTCAGCTTTGTTTCAGTCTTCTGGATGCTGACTTTCCGTGTTTATGGTTAAGCCTCAGTGTAGCTCTAACATGGTGTTAGTGCATCCAATACAACAAAATATTTGCAATCTAATTTTTAACAAATAGCAAATTATTAGAAATTGTTCCCATAAAAAAGTGTTTTTTTTTTTTTTTTTTTTTTTCTGGCGGTGGGTGGTTTACACTCTGTGACAAAAAAAAAATAAAAAAAAAAGTCGAGGCACCTCAAACTTGCATTCAAATGGTTAGTTGTTGATTTTTACTACAATGTGCTAATCTAAATAATCTAAAGGGGCTGAAACCAAATGGCAGGGTAATGGTTTGCACCATATGTTTTCAGGTAACAAATAATGGTAACTTGATCATGCTAGTTACATTACATGAAAAAAACTTTTACAAGAAAGTTCGTAAGTTGGGAGCTTTCGGCCTTATCTTAGGTCTTCATTGCGCCAATGGAGGACTAAGATTGTTGCCAGATTCTACATTTGAATTTTTCTATTTTTGTTGCCAAAACTTAGAATTGATCTCCAGATCATCGGGATGTAGAGAGGAGATTCGGAATTGCAAGTCGTTGAGTTGAAAATAATTTCCAGGCTTTCACGGTAATGGAGGGCAAAACGATTGTCAAAAGAAGCAATTCGTTTTGCTCCGTTCCAGCGGGGAACTGCAGATCTGTCTTCCATTGTCAAAATAGACAAGGCTGTATTAGGGTTGGCTTTCAAAACATCTTTTTTTATGTTCTAAAATTCTGTGGTTATTATTTTTTTTTTTTTTTTTTTTGATTGGAGGTTTAACGACCACCGTGAGCAACTCAATGGGCTATAAGCAGTCGCCTGTCCCTAATTTAGGGTCACTGGTTCTAGGGAAGGGAGAGAACCAGTGTCGTAAGACAAACACAACATCCATGCCTCACCAGGGTTCGAACCCGGACCCCATTCGGATGAATGATCAGAGGCCATCGCTTAGACCACTGCGCCACCGGGGCGGCAATTCTGTGGTTAATGTTCCTGTATGTGCTTCCAATGTATAAGTTATCACCTGTTGAAGAAGAGATAGGAATGCAGTAAACTCCTGGGAGGTCTAGATTTTCAACTTTGTCCCTATCCCTTTGTAGAAGTTTCAAGATGTTGGGGGGGGGGGAGGTTAATGGCAAGATGGTAACCAAAACTTCTAAAAAGAAATGGCAACAAAAATAGAAAAAAATCAAATGTAGAATCTGGCAACAATCTTAGTCCTCCATTGGCGTGATGAAGACCTAAGATACGGTCGAAAGCTCCCAACTTACGAATTTTCTTGTACAAGTTTCTTTCATGTAACGTAACTAGCATGATCAAGTTACCTTTATTTGTTATTATTGTTACGTAATTTTGCATATCATCGTCATTTTTCAGGTAACATTGTAATGATTCCTTAATAATCAGAAACACGCTTGTAGTAAGGCGAGGACATTTTTATCACTCCTAATGTTTTGGGGGGCATTATCTCTAGTACAGCATTATCTTATTAGTATCCTTAATATTTTATTAAAATGTATATATATATTAATGTATATATAAATAACAAAATTGTGATTATATGTATATAATCAGTCAGCAAGTTTCAGCCCCCTCAAAATTCGTAATTGCCCCCCCCCCCCAGTAAAAAAATCTCAATGCAACACTGCACTTTCTCCTCCAGCTTGTTTTCACCCGATGGTGCATCCTGGTGCCAACACTTTTCCCAGTAAATAATGCACACATACCCAGTCATCCAAGTGGTATAACAGGAAATGAAATTCATTAAACCAGATGACCTTCCAGTAACTCAAGTTCCAGTTTGGATGCTCACATGCCCATTGTAAGCACATTTGATGGTGAACTGAGGTTAGCTTCGGCACTTGGAATGGCGTGTGGTTATGTAGCCCCATTTTCAGCAGGGTCCGATCTACTGTGTGTGCCATGACACATTACTCCCATCAGCAGCATTCAAATTGCCAGTGAGTTGAGCAACAGTATACTTTCTGTTGGTTTGTGCCATGCGGCATAGCCTTCACTCACCACTGCAATCGATCAGCCGTTGTCAGGCCACACCTTGATAGTAGTGCATAGTTTTTTCCCATCTCAAAAAAAAAAAAAAAAAAAACTTTTTGCAGGTCCTAAACACAGCTGACCATGAGCACCTCACAAGCCTTGTCATCCCTCAGAAATGCCCTGGCCCAGACATCTGGCAATTTCAATTTGGTCTTAACCAAATTCGATGCATTTCCCATCTGAAGAGGCACTAACCACAGCTGGCCATGAGCACCTCACAAGCCTAGCCATCTCCGACATCTGGCCCTTACAATTTGGTCTTTGCCAAATTTGATGCCTTACTCATCTGAAGAGGCACTAACCACAGCTGACCATGAGCACCCCACAAGCCTTGCCATCTCAGAAATGATGTCTGGCCCAGACATCTGGCCATTGCAATTTGGTCTTTGCCAAATTCAATGCCTTTCCCATCTGAAGAGGCACTAACCACAGCTGGCCATGAGCACCATACAAGCCTTGCCATCTCAGAAATGCTCTGGCCCAGACATCTGGCCATTGCAATTTGGTCTTTGCCAAATTCAATGCCTTTCCTATCTGAAGAGGCACTAACCACAGCTGACCATGAGCACCCCACAAGCCTTGTTATCTGAGAAATGATGTCTGGGCCCAGACATCTGGCCATTGCAATTTGGTCTTTGCCAAATTCAATGCCTTTCCTATCTGAAGAGGCACTAACCATAGCTGACCATGAGCACCCCATAAGCCTTGCTATCTCAGAAATGCTCTGGCCATTACAATTTGGTCTTTGCCAAATTCCATGCCTTTCCCATCTGAAGAGGCATTAACCACAGCTGACCATGAGCACCCCACAAGTCTTGCTATCTAAGAAATGATGTCTGGCCCAGACATCTGGCCATTGCAATTTGGTCTTTGCCAAATTTGATGCCTTTCCCATCTGAAGAGGCACTAACCACAGCTGGCCATGAGCACCCCACAAGCCTTGCCATCTCAGAAATGCTTGCTTTGGCCCAGACATCTGGCCATTACAATTTGGTCTTTGCTAAATTTGATGCCTTTCCCATCTGAAGAGGCACTAACCACAGCTGGCCATGAGCACCATACAAGCCTTGCCATCTCAGAAATGCTCTGGCCCAGACATCTGGCCATTATAATTTGGTCTTTACCAAATTCCATGCCTTTCCATCTGAAGAACAAAAATAACACTGTTAAGCAGGGCTCAGTATCAGGTTGTTATTTTCACCATTTTGTGAACTTCACACGTGCCATCGTTTACCTGCATCTTGTTTTGATTTGCATAAAGATGTACTGGTCATAATGTTTTGGCTCTTTGGTGTACATTTTGAGTGCAAAATGTAAGTCAAATAATCGAATGGCTTCAGGATTCGCTCCATTCATTTTCACTTTTGCAATATGTGTTCAAAGAGAACTTTCTTTCAAGAGACAAGCCAAACATAACATGCGTCAGCAATTGTGGTCATATCTCAATATAATGTTTAATATCATATAATGCATAATAGAAAGTTATGCTATTTAAAAACCTTACAACAGGCACTGTATAACTGATATGTTAATATTAAATATTACATACATGCTATCTTATTTTTTTGGATTGGAGGTTTAACGACCACCGTGAGCAACTCAATGGGCTATAAGCAGTCGCCCGTCCCTAATTTAGGGTCACTGGTTCCAGGGAAGGGAGAGAGCCAGTGCCGTAAGACAAACACAACATCCATGCCTCACCGGGATTCGAACCCAGACCCCGTTCGGACGAATGATCAGAGGCCATCGCTTAGACCACTGCGCCACCGGGGCGGCCATGCTATCTTAAAAGACTATTTCTAAATTAAAATGGGATATTTGAGGTTTTTTGACCTTTTTTGATGCTGAGTTTTTGACCTTTGTTTTTGACATGACAGTTTAAACCATGGTTAAAACAGTCAAAAACTGCCACTTATCAAAAACTTGTCAACCTTGCCTTCATGTAATTATGAAGAATTAATTCTTTGGGGGATTTGCCTCAGATTTATTTTTATAAACTGATACACTGGAGATATGTTGACCTACACTCATTGTCATAAAAATCTGTGCGATTAACACGAAACTTGGCGAATAGCTACGGGGAGGGCAGACGTGCAAATGATTAAAAGTTTCGTGCAATTCCACATGCCCGCACATCCAAGACCAGAGCAGCAATCGTAATCCTTGGGCTTATAAGGCACAGCGCAGGGGACTCCACGTTTATGCCGAAGTGCACGGTAAGAAGATTCAGGCGAGATCCCTGAGTGATAGACATGCCAAGGAGCCGCCATAGATGTGCATACAGGCAACTGACGGAGTTTGAACAAGGCCGTATGTCGGAGCGAGAGAGGCAGGGTGGCTGGCGCGCCGAATCAGTCACCATTTGGGCTGGTCAGACAGTAGGGTGTGATCGTGTTGGAAGCAATGGACATGGCAAGGCACCCAGACATGTCAGACTGGCTCTGGACGACCCAGACACACCACCAGCGGAGAGGACCGTGGGATCATGAGAGCGTCACACACAGCTGCAACAACATCCTTGTCCAATATCCAGAGACATGTGGCTGCTGTACAAGGGACTCCTGTGTCCGCCAGAACCATTTCTAGACACCGGACAGAGGCGAAACTGCACTTTCAATGGCCCTTATGTTTTCTGTTATTAACGCCTGACCATCATCCACGTTGATTGCAGTGGTGTCAGCAGCGAGCAACGTGGAACACTATGGACTGGCGACATATAGTGTTCAGCGACGAATCCCGCTTCTGTATGGGAACGGATGACCACCGTGTCAGAGTGTGGAGGACCACAGGTGAGCACTACAATCCCAACCTCACTGTACAGCGGCACACATCCCGAACTGCAGGCATGATGGTCTGGTGAGCCATTGCGTATGACTTCCTTCCTTCGCAATGATCCGAGTGACGTTGACAGCCCAGCGCTACATACAGGAGTTCCTGTGGCCTCATGTGCTGCCTTTCCTGGCAGGGTGGCCCAGAGCCATTTTCCAACAAGATGATACCCGTCTGCACACAGCTTAGGTTTCCCAGGACTGTGTACAGCATGCTTCAACAGTTCCGTGGCCTGCCAGACCATTTGATCTCTCGCCCATCGAGCATGTGTGGGACCAGATGGGACTCCAGCTTTCTCCATGTCCCAGTGTTCGTGATTTAGAGCATCAGTTGCAAGATGTGTGGGCTAATCTGTCCCAGGATAACATACGGCATCTTTTTGACTGCATGCTAGACTGTATCACTGCATGTATCCGAGCACAAGGCGGTCTGACGCAGTACTAACGCTGACCGGAATGTGTACTGTATGTCCGTGGGAAATCGTCTTGCTGCTGTGATATTGTAATCACTTCTGTCCTTGGTACGTACCATCTCACTAGTAAAATCTCATTTCAATCTGACGCCTCCTTCTTGGTGCACGGTTTTTTATGTCAATGAGTGTATGTTCATGCACTGGAGTGAAATGGTCAAAAATGAAGTAGGGATTGCTTCAAGTGGCACTGATCTGGAATGTTGTTTGGATTCCTAAGCTACATCTGCTTAGCTTCAGTTACTCAGAACTTCATTGTCTTAGGTGGTGTAACACTATTAGCATGCTCAAACATAAAATAGATGTGGGTTCAATTTCCATTCCAGGATCATGTAATTTTAAAGTTTTCTGAAGGATGATTACATACATATGGAACTGTAGATAATACAATACCTATGTGCCGATAATGATATCAAAAGTTTTGTTGCACAATATTCTATGATTTCAACAACAACAATGAAAAAAACATGCATCTTGTCAATATTAAGTTCCTTAGTAGTTTATTTAGTTGGAACAGTGGTGTATACAGAATGATGGTATTGGAAGAGTTTAGCAAAAAAAAAAAAAAATGTCCTCCCAGAAATAGTGTTGGAGGTGATTTTCTTAAAGGGATGATTAATCAACTCATGAATCGACTAATAAATTTTGATTAATCAGTTAAAATTTTTAGTCTATTCACATCCCAACAGTGCATGGTATGTGCAACCTTAAATGTTGAAAATAAACAATGTCCCCATTATAGTGTGAAATATTTATTTTGTGACTTATTTCACATGTAACCTAATTCAGCATGCTGTTTTATATAGCTAGTTTATCAAGTACTGCATCAGTTGTAATTGTGATATCTCTTTATACATTTTATATGGCTGATCCACTTAATCGATTTTCACTTACTGTGTTTTGAAGATACGTTTTGAGACAATTGAGAATGATTGCCAAGTCCTAGACAGAGGATGGGTGAGGTCTGACTCTTAACTAACCCCCATGTGGATTAGCCACTGAGTTGGAAGAACTATAATTTTGTTTTGTTACTGGTTTAATACACTGTAACAGAATCGTGGCGACAGGAGACATACATCGCAGATTTTATTTTGGTCCTGCAGACAAAAACAATATCCCTAGACACCTATTAAATCCTATCTTCCAGACTCCCAATCATGGATGCAAGTTTTCCATCTTTCAAAATTTTCCAAAAACGGGAGTTAGACAGAGTGAAGATTTCTCCTGTAATTGTAATGTTTTCTTTTTGCAATGTTCCCTCTGTCCGGTGTTGTTAAATATAATTTTTATTGCACAAATGTTTGTATCTCAGCTCGAAAATAGAGGCAAAAATTTTCGAAAACGGAAGTTGGATGGAGCCATGTAATCTTAAATTATTTTTCTCGCGGTGTTCTCTTTGCCTTGTACGATTGTTAAATATCATTTTATTATATAAATACTTGTATTAAGATTGAAAATAAGAAAGAATTTTCCAAAAACAGAAGTTGGACGGAGTGAAGATTTCTTCCGTAATCGTAATTTTTTTCTTCGCAATGTTCCTTCTGTCCGGTGTTGTTAAATATCATTTTTATTGCATAAATGTTTATATTTCTGCTTGAAACTAGAGGCAAAAAATTTTGAAAATGGAAGTTGAATGGGGCCATGTAATCTTAAATTATTTTTCTCACGGTGCTCATTTTGCCCCATACAATTGTTAAGTATCATTTTATTATATAAATATTTGTATTTCAGATTGAAAATGAAGAATTTTCCGAAAACGGAAGTTGGATGGAGTGAAGATTTCTTCCGTAATCGTAATATTTTCTTCTTTGCAATGTTCCTTCTGTCTGGGGTTGTTAAATATATTTTTATTACATAAATCTTTGTGTTTCAGCTTGAAAATGGTGGCAAAATTCTAGGTACAGAGGGCAAAGTGTTCTTGATCCTAGTTATCATCACAACTGCTGTAGTACCTATGCTAGACTTTATTTCCTTTAAGATTGAAGAAACATAAAGTAGTCAGTTTCTTTCTTTTCTTTTTTCAATCTCTACCCCAAATTTTTTATTGTTTTTCATATGCAGTAGTTATCTGGCCCAGTGACCATCCGCAGATTTATTGTGACTCCATGATATCTGTCGCAGTCTGATCAGGAACTTTCTGCTATGGGGGTTTAATACCATAACAAATAATATATCTTAATTTATACGAAGTGACACACACACACTTTCAATGGGATTATGATCAGAGGAGTGTGAAGGCCAAGATGGAAACCCTCCTTGTGATCATCAAACCATTTTTTTTTTTTTTTAATTTTGGTTGGAGGTTTAACAACCACTGTGAAAAACTCAGTGGGCTATAAGCAGTCACCTGTCCCTAATTTAGGGCCACTGGTTCTAGGCAAAAGAGAGAACCAGCAGCGTAAGACAAACACAACATCCATGCCATACCATGATTCGAATCCAGGCCCATCTCGGGTGAATTATCAGGAACCATCGCTTAGACAACTGTGCCATCGGGGCGGCCATCAAACCATTCTTGCACGACTCTGGTGCAACGTGCTGTTGTTCCATTTTCAAACATAAAGATTTCATCACCTGAAGAAAAAAGTGCAATACTGCAGGATGAACTTAGTCCACTACAACAGTCAGGTATTTTCTAGATGTCACCATACCTTCCACTGATATCAGCAGACCATGACCAACGTTCGAATTACCCAGTGGTCCGCTGGCCATTGGCCACTAAAACTTCCGTCGGATCACTCAACTATTGATTTTACTGGCCCGGATGGCCAGTAAATTTTTTGTTTGTTTTTTAATTTGTCACAAGTTAAAAAATGAATTTATTTTTCTTTTAGCTTGCTGTATAGTTTTCTTTTTAGGCTGCAAACTAGTGCTGGGTTTAAAAACAAATATTAGATATAATTCCACTGAAATGATACATAATTTTCTACATATACTGTAAATGTCTAAATTTTTTCTATTATTTTTTACAGACCAGTGGGCATTTTGGTGGACCAGTGGTTTACAAATTCTAGTAGTCCGCTTGGCCAGTAGAAGATTTTTTCTAATGATGCCACTTCCAGATGCTTGGATTGTGTTCACAAGCCATGCCAGATCCATCGCTTCATGAGGTTCTTACCATGCTCTATGCTGATCATCAGTGCAAAACGATGTATAGCACGATTTATCTAACCACATAACTTTGTTTCATTGCTCTACTATCTATTAGATCATTCGGAAAATAATGGCCGATTTTCTGAGGTGCCACATTCAACTAGCCTACAATGCTTGCAGACCAACCTGCTCCCAGCACCATTCATACAAGTTGAAGGGCAACTCAGATGTCACATGCACGCCATAATCAGTCGAGCTGGAATCGTTGCTACCTGCGTGGCAGTGGTCCGTACAACATGAGTTGCAAGTGATTCTGCTTCGTGAATGATTCAAGATTGGGTCGTAATGTGACACAAACCTACCGTAATGTTGTCAAGGCATGGGGCGCAAGCCAGGCAACATCTGACTGTACTGTTCATCGGTGGTTTGAAAAGTTTCATTCCTATGATGCGAGACTACAACATAAGGAGGACCGAGCATGACATTTGGTCATCGATAACGACACAAATGTGGAGGCAAATCCTTGCGTCACAGTCAAAAGAACTCAGCAAACAGTACAATGTGTTGGTGTCAACCATTTTCGAACATCTCCATCAAATTGGTAAAGTCACGAAGCTCGATAAGTGGGTCCCACATGAATTGATGGACCATCAGAAACAACAGTTTGAGATGTGTAGTAACCTTCTGCTTTGCAATGAAAGGGAGCCCTTGCTTTATCACCTTGTAACCTGTGATGAAAAGTGGGTGCTATACGACAACCTTAAATGATCTGGACAGTGGCTGAACCACGATAAATCACTGAAGCAACATTCTAGACTAAGGTTGACACCAGGCCATGATTTAATTTTTTTATTTTTAGCAGTAGCAACATTTGCTAGTGGCCATATTTTTTTACTAGCAAATTGCCTTATCTACTAGCGAAAGTTTATTAACATTGTGCAAAAGAAACTTTAATATATTTCCCTCCATTAGTCAATCATGACAAATTTTGATTTCACCCCTGTAACTGTCACATTGCAATGCTGAAAAGATTGCAAATATTTACATATAACTCACCTTTTCATGACCTGATAGATTAATTCTAACAATTTAATTTGAATGCAAATATTTAAAAAACATTTCTTTTTATTTAACTATATTCACAAAATTCAAGAACACTATTCAAAATCTTAAGTTATTTTCCATATGGTTTATAATATGGGTTTTGGGTCTTTTCATCGTATCACTTGAAAACTGCATTTCGGGTAATTGCTAACTCCTAGTAACAGAAGCTTGTGGACCTCCTCTATTGGGAATTCAAATGCAAAAACTTACTTTCCCGAAAAAATAAGCAACATACGCAATTGCAGTCTTTTTGCAGATATTGTGATTTGCTGAGAAAAGAAGATACCCCAAATTTTGCCAAAATGTGTTGATAACTTTCAAAAATGAAGTCTGAATTTTTTTATTAAGGTAGAAGGATACAGATTTCTTAATTAAAAAAATATTGATTTCCTAGTAATTGGTGGATTTTGGCAAAACTTGGGGAATCTGTTTTTCTTAGCAAATCATAGTATCTTTAAGAAATTCACATAATTTTCTTAAATTTTCAAGAAAATAAAAATTTCACATTTTTATTCCTATTGAAGCAGTGAACAGTAGATGTGATTCTGGCAGGTCGGGTAGACAGGGTCGGAAGCCGGGAGACATTAATACTTTTAAAGTCGAAATGTTTTACTTCCAGAAAAAGAAAGTAAAACATTTGCCACCTTTCAGATAAAGGAGGCAACTGCGAGCATAGTGCCTAATTTGTTATGATTTACCGTGGGGTAGAGGAGGGGTTCTAGAGTGAAAAAAATTTCAGTCTTGGCAATGCCTCTCAGCTTTCACCTAGAAGTAAGTTACAGTTAGTCCTTCAACAAGTTTTGGGGAAGGAACACGCAGCCACAGATTTTTTTGAGTATGCCACTGTCGCCGCCACCAAATTTTTTTCCACAGCACAGATTTTTATTCCACATGCGGAATGCAGTTGGCACTTTACATTTCACACTAAAACATTAAAAATATTTCCACTAGCAACTTTTGCTAGAACCACTTTATCATTAGCAAAATGCATTTGCTTGCTAGCAATTTGCTACTAACTACCAGTCAAAATCTCGCACCCTGGTTGACACCAAAGAAGATTTTGTTGAAGTGTGGTGGACTGTTCACGGTGTCATACACTACAGGTTCTTGAATGCTGGTGAAAGCCTTACCTCAGTCACATACTGAGAACAAATTGACCGAAGGCACCAGAAGTTGACACCAAAGGTTTTGTTGACAGTGTGATGGACTGTTCACGGTGTCATACACTACAGGTTCTTGAATGCTGGTGAAAGCCTTACCTCAGTCACATACTGAGAAGAAATTGACCGAAGGCACCAGAAGTTGACACCAAAGGTTTTGTTGACAGTGTGATGGACTGTTCATGGCGTCATACACTACAGGTTCTTGAATGCTGGAGAAAGCCTTAACTAAGTCACATACTGAGGACAAATTGACCGAAGGCACCAGAAGTTGACACCAAAGAAGGTTTTGTTGACAGTGTGATGAACTGTTCATGGCGTCATACACTACAAGTTCTTGACTGCTGGTGAAAGCCTTACCTCAGTCACATACTGAGGACAAATTGACCGAAGGCACCAGAAGTTGACACCAAAAGAAGGTTTTGTTGACAGTGTGATGGACTGTTCATGGCGTCATACACTACAAGTTCTTGACTGCTGGTGAAAGCCTTACCTCAGTCACATACTGAGAACAAATTGACCGAAGGCACCAGAAGTTGACACCAAAGAAGGTTTTGTTGACAGTGTGATGGACTGTTCATGGCATTATACACTACAGGTTCTTGAATGCTGGTGAAAGCCTTACCTCAGTCACATACTGAGGACAAATTGACCGAAGGCACCAGAAGTTGACACCAAAGAAGGTTTTGTTGACAGTGTGATGGACTGTTCATGGCGTTATACACTACAGGTTCTTGAATGCTGGTGAAAGCCTTACCTCAGTCACATACTGAGAACAAATTGACCGAAGGCACCAGAAGTTGTGTTCTAAACAGCCATCTTTGGTGAACAGTAAGGGTCCTGCCTCCTCCATGATAATGCAAGACCACACGTGTCACAAATGACCAAACAGAAACCACGCAAACTGAGGTTTCGATACCCTCCCACAATCAACTGACTCGTCTGACTTGGCACCTACTGATTTCTACCTGTTCAAGCATTTTAGCAATTACCTTAAGGACAGGACCTTCAAAAACTGAGAGGAGGTCGAAATTGCATTCTGCGACTTTCTTGCATCCAGGGAGCTAAATTTCTTCCGGACTGGTATTGAAGCACTTGTCACATGCTGACAGAGGTCTGAAGGCACCTGTGTATCACCAATAAAACAAGGTTGGGTGCTACAAGGTACGTCTCTTTCATTTTTACCCTGCAAATCAGCCATTATTTTCCAAACGACCTGGTATCCACAGCACACCTGTAGGCAGATTTTTTTTTGCTTTAATGAGACAAGTGGGCAGACAACTTCCAAGACACGATTCTTTAACACCCTACATACATGGTTCGAGTTGAAATATGCTGCACCCAGGTTGGACTGAATTCAGAAGTCAGTTGCTGCACAATGGAAGACTTGTTATTCCATAAAATCCACCTCATAGCATAATATTTAAATCAAGTTTCCTGGACATACTTATGTCTATTGAATATGGAAGAACTGCTTGTCTTCTGTTAATTAAACAAATAATCTCATACGAATATGAGCATCTGACCTTCTTCTTGATCTATTCATTTTCCCACATTTATAGCATATTATTATCTTAAACAGTCCATTAGTTTTTTATGTAATCAGGGAGAGACAAACTTTCATACATTAAGTAGTAAATATATACTTGATCAATTTAGATTATGATTTGTTTTATGTTTTTATTAAATTTATAATCAATTTTTAACAAAGGATTTACTGTTATGTTAGCCTTGTTTTTCAAAATAACCCTTTTCTAGCAATCTCCTATTTTAATCAATTTTTTGCAAATATTTGTTAACTTTATTACTATGTTATTGTATTAGTATATTATATAATAACTATTGATATAATAGATGAAACCTCTTTCTCCTGGTAACACATGGATTGAAGGCAGTCAGCTTAAATTTGGCTGAGAAATTTCGACATGACATATGGCATTCTCAAAACCATAATACTTTCTGGGTAATACAGTAATATGAAACCATATTACTTTCTGACATCCTTATTGATAATTGTGATTTATGCTGGTCTTCTAGTTGTTAAATATCTTTGAAAAGCTTACTTCTGAGAAACCAGTAATTTGTTTTGTTTTGTTGATCATGGCTCCACCTAAAAACGTGAACCTACGACTATACCTTTTTTTCAAATTGTGACAGATCATAGTTTTTTTCCATGTTCACTTTAGTTACTTCAGCTAATTAATCAGCATACTTTCTACAAAGGCCAAGGCAAAATGTTATCAACCCATGTGACTGTTACATGTACATATATAGGAGCTTATTGTGTGTGACTGTCTATATTAGAAGGGATCATAATTTTTTGGACAGTGGGTATGTTAAATGACAATCAGTTATATCAGTAGAACACAGCCAATGTTAAGTGATCAATAGTAATAATATTTTACTATATATTTTCCAACCATATGTTAATAACTTGAATAAATATATGATTTCTTTATGCTCTGCAGTCTTTCAAGTAAAAACAGATTTAACCAATAAATCATTATCCTTTGATCAAACATATTTAGAACTTGAACAGAACTTTTAAAGTACACAGAAATGGATGAAACTAAAACATCTGTCATAACCACTGGAAAAAACATGAAAACATTTTTTCATTTCATGATTTGTGATCTCTGCTCAGAGAAAAGCTTTAATTATGCACATGGGATGAAGAAGGGTTTCCAGAAGGTTACCGCACAGGTTCCAGGGGCATTTACATAATTTTTTCTTGTGGAGGGGGCTGACAAAAAATGGAAGATTTTGAAATCCACCAAAACAAAAAAAGTTCAAGACAGAAGAAAAAAATTAAAGTATTTTTTCTAATGTAAGTTGACGCATTTTTTATTAAATTAAGGCATTTTTCTGATGTAAGTCGCATTTTAACCAAAAACAAAAGACAAAACACTTTGCTCCCCTCCCCCTAGATATGCCCATGACAAGGATCCCAATCTATTCAAGTCAGCATGTATGTATGTTATATTGACAGCAGTGTCAAAAAAAATATTAAATTATGATATACAATCATTGGTATAATATATATACTAATGATACAATTTTAGTTTCTTGTTCAAAAAGAGATCTATAAGAAGCTTCAAGAAAAACTTGTGTTATGAGTGAAAGAAAAAGGTCTATCTGTAAATTTAAGCCCAAAGGATCGGTATTACAGGGAAGACTGATTCTTGCAAAGTTATGATTGATTGGAGAAAAACAACAGGATACTGAAGTTCTAAAAAATTGGACCATTTAGATTACAATACAATAGTATTTAGTCAATTGACACATAAGGAGACATGTTATAGCCAAAACACTTGTAGTTGATCTAACTAAATTGGAAAACAGAACAATTATTTCCATCATGTTAAAACTGGGGATTACAGAAGTAATTATTTTTCCACTGGCCAGTTATATGTGCAAAGAATGAAAGATTCTCAAAAGAAGAAACTTGCTACTTTTAAAAAAGGGTGTGAATGTAGAAAATTTATTTCTTTTCTGGTGCAGAAAACACTTTAGTTCAAGTTTTAAGAAAAATCTAAATATTTGAGATTCTTCCCCAGAATATCAGCAGAAGAAAGTGCATTTAGAAACTTTTGCTAGAAATGGGGATGGAGCTTTTTCAATTAAAATGCTGCTGGAAAGAAAAAGGGGGTCCAAACAGACCAGCAATCAGGCAGAAAGTTAAATTCAGAAATGTTAAACTTATAGAGATCCTGGCTGAAAATGGCAGAGATCTCTTGAGCATCAAGGATTTCTGACAGTTATATCTTCCCAATGTCATGCACAGAGCACAGAATTGCAAGGTCAGTTTAGTCAGTACTATAATAGCTTCTTTGCAGAAATACTTGGCAAAAGGAAAAGTTCTCTTCAATACATACGCATCTATTTTTCTCTGTAGGTAGGAAATAAAAGTAAAATATCTATCGATAATAACACGACCGCCATGAGCATCCCAGGCTAGGTGTTTTCTTACCGGGCAGCTCAACGATATCCGATATTGCTCACTAGAGCTGCAAACGGAAATTTTACCTGAAACACCGCAGCGGAATATAGTAAATACCAATATTTCACTTTTTTTAACATGTGAAAAAAAAAAATTGTTAGATAGATGCATCAACACACCCCACGCAGCTTAACCATCAAAAGTTTCCGTGAATACATGACTCAGTTGTTTCAGACATTTAATTCTCCTCATTCGATAAAAACTACTGAGCAAATAAATCTTACCGTTCTTGAGTTCGAGCGTAATTGTTTTCCCATCTCCATCACTGGCTCTGTTAGATGCTCCCGATGCCATGAGAGTCAGGTGGTTGTGTTTACTACAACAGAATGACAATTTCTTCAGCTACGGAAATCACGAACACTGTTTCGATAACAGTAAATGTCTAACACCAACGGTTCTCATACCTCTTAATACGAGTAAAATTAGAGAACATAAGATAAATTTAAAAGAGCACTTCAGTAACAGGTAGTACTGATGTTAAAAATTAATAAACTTATATCAATTCTTCCAGACTGCCGCGACATCAGCTCCATCCGTGATGAACGGATCTGTCTGCTACGAGCCTACGACTTAGCCACAGACTCAGCCGTGGAGCAAAAGAGAGAAATTTTATTGTCATCGTTTCGGTTTGGAAAAGCGATAAAGCGAACTTCAACCAAAGGTGTTGTTATCTTCCAACTTAAGAAAACAGTACGTCAGTCTGAAAAAGGAAGAAAGAGATTTTAATAACAACAGAATTAGTTAACAAATACTAAGGAAATGAAGTTAACAATACTGAGGAAATTAATTTATAAAGCACAGGAAAATGCACAGAGCATTGATTTAGCCATCTCTACCAATGATTCTGTCATTTCTTTATCAAGAACATGTCCCCTAATGTTTTAAAATAACTTCCTATGGATCATGAGTGGAATGAAATAGATTATCAGCTGCTTTGAAAATTAAATAATAATTTATTTCAACGATTCCTTTCATTTGCTATGGCGATATCTAATGCGCACGTTTGCAATCCTTGTACAGAAAAGAGAGAATCTCCATGATCAGAATATAAGTTGATTAAGCTGACCAGACGTCCCCAATTCTTGAGGACAGTCCTCGAATTTAGTTCACTGTCCCAAAAAACGTCTGAAGCCTTTGGAGACGCAAATTGTCCTCAAATTTCAATGTTTGTCCCCGAACGTCCTCGAATTTACAATTCCTCATTAACCCTTTAGATTTCCAATGAAAATTGTTTTTAAAAGTAGTTTCCGTTGTACTAATTTTCCAACATGCTTCTTGTGAAAACAAATTGTAACTTTTTTTCTTCTTTCTGGGTTTAACGACCACTACGAGAAACTCTAAGGACTATAAGCAGTCACCCGTCTCTAATTTGGAGACATTCGTTCTAGGGAAGGGAGAGCGCAAGTGCTGCAAGACAAACACACCACCCGTGCCTCATTCGGGACTCGAATCCGTACCGACTTGTACGATTTGTCAGTAGCCAGCACTAGGTCAATGCACCACTGGCGCTGTCAAATTTCGACTGTACTTGTTCTGAGTTTCTCCAAAAACCTTGGCAAAACGAAAAATTCGCCATGCAATTACTATGGTGTGCAGCCTAATTTTAATTCAGCGCATGTGCCTAAGATAAAGCATTTCACTTTGCTAATATGTTCTCGCCATCATAGTTCTGCTTTGTCAATACAAATTACCAACATTCTACAAGATATGTCTTTCTAAGACACAGATTTTAATGTGTAATATCCCACTTATTGAAGCAATGCAGTTTTGTGACAAAAATATTTGCATACTTATTTCGAGAACCTATGTGTCCCCAAATGAACTACCGATTTGGGGACGCCACGCCCTTTTGTCCTCAAATCGGTGTCCCGATATCTGGTCACCTTAACGTTGATGAAACAATTTAAAATATTCCAGTTGTTTGTAAAAGTAATTTAACAAGGTTGCGAATGTGCATATTACCCACACAACCAGCGACGCCTAATGCACGTCTATATTACATCCACCTGGTGCAGTAGACGTCATAAATAAAATATAGGCGTGCAGTGGACGTTTATGTATAAACATCCATTAGACATCACGTATAGATGTCCAGTGGATGTCTTTATAATGGACGAATTCTGGAGCTACCACATTTGCACATCCATTGGATGTCATTCATAGGACATCTAATGGACATCCTTTATGGATGAGTTGTGGAGCTATTCGCACATGCGCACCTTAAATATCGATAAAGTACGAGACCACTGAGCCAAGCGGAATAGAAGTTTGAAGTTAATAATAGTTTGAAGTTGCTCCAGCCAGATGTTATCGTTTTTGTTGTTGCTATTGTTTATTTATTGTTCTTCTAAGTGTAGGTGTGGTCGTGTTTAAAGTTGGCGGGAATCAGTTCTGTAAACCTGCCAATTGCTCTGATTATAGACTTCTAACGAATTCAAATCTTATAAAAATTGCACACATTATCAAGGTGATACAGTTGGTTGCAGCCTTGGTGGTGTAATCTATAAATATCAAGATTTTTTAATACTCGTGTATGTATACATACACGAGAAAAAATTCTGAAATGTTTTTATAATATACATACATGAGTATTAAAACATGAAAAAATACGTAATTTGTAATAAAATCTCCTGCAGAAAATAATAAAATTATTACAAACGTATTCAGAAAAATAATAAGGCCCAACAGAAAATAAAATGACTATAACTCACCCACATTAATAACAACTAAATAAATAAATAAATAAGCATCGTGAAATTAGTGTTGTGTCGTGCACGCGAGCGGTGTTAACAGGAATTTGTGGCTCCGTGGTAAGACACCCGTTTCACAATCGCAAAGGTCCCTGGTTCAAATCCCGCTGGAGCGAGAGAGGAAGATTTCGTTTTGTCAGACTGGCACTGGGGAATTTCCCGTGAATTCACACCACTTTCTTTTTTTTTACAGTGTAGCATACATGACGTGTGATGGATGTATCTTGACTCACGTCCATTTAACATCCATTTAGCGTCTATAGGTACATCCAGATTACGTAGTTTAAACGTAGTTTAAACGTACGTAGTTTAAACGTAATCTGGTAAGACATTGGGCAGCCATTGCTTCTCTGGGCTTACATGGATGTCCATGAAATTTCAATACGTAACGTTGTGAACGTAAAATGGACGTCTATTAGATGTGATTGTGCTGTGCCTGTGTGGGTTAGATATCCAGCTTGCAATATGCGCAATAAGCAAAAACTGCCCCTCCGATGTCCGAGTGAGAGGTGTAGGTTTTTGGTTAGTCGTCCTAGCTAGATTCGGGCTCCTATGCGGAATAATCCGGGATAAGATGGGTAGTATGCTGTTTTACAACGCTGGCTTCTCCTAGGAAATAGTGGTCTTAAATTATAGGGACAGGCAGTGCCAGCCGCCCCGGTGGCGCAGTGGTCTAAGGCGCTGGCCTCTGATCATTCGTCCGTAAGGGTCCGGGTTCGAATCCCGTCAGGCATGGATGTTGTGTTTGTCTTACGGCACTGGCTCTCTCCCTTCCCTGGAACCAGTGACCCCTAAATTAGGGACGGGCGACTGCTTATAGCCCATTGAGTTGCTCACGGTGGTCGTTAAACCTCCAATCAAAAAAAAAAAAAAAAAAAGGCAGTGCCAGATCAAGGTTTTTTGGGGCCCTGGGCTACTGAAGATTTTGGGTTCCCTATTTCTGGGCGCAAGTGCTTGTAAAATGCTATACGACAGATTTGTATGAAGGGGCGGCGACTATTGTAACGAACCACTCCAGAAATTTTGTGTGTCGCAATGCACTACTCCAAATTCATTTATCATTTATCGTGTTATAAATATTATTATTATTATCATCAGAAAAGATGTGTGTGTGTATGTGTTTGCCCAATCTTTCCTTTCAAACAAATGAAAAATAAGATATGTTAAGCCTAATAGGCTGGATGTTGTGTTTGTCTTACGGCACTGGCTCTCTCCCTTCCCTGGAACCAGTGACCCTAAATTAGGGACGGGCGACTGCTTATAGCCCATTGAGTTGCTCACGGTGGTCGTTAAACCTCCAATCAAAAAAAAAAAAAAAAAAAAAAAGCCTAATAGGCGTTCTGTTTTAGAGGGTTATTTTTTTTTTTTGGTTGGAGGTTTTTTTTTTTTTTTTTTTTTTTTTGATTGGAGGTTTAACGACCACCGTGAGCAACTCAATGGGCTATAAGCAGTCGCCCGTCCCTAATTTAGGGTCACTGGTTCCAGGGAAGGAAGGGAGCCAGTGCCGTAAGACAAACACAACATCCATGCCTGACCGGGATTCGAACCCGGACCCCTTACGGACGAATGATCAGAGGCCAACGCCTTAGACCACTGCGCCACCGGGGCGGCAGGTTGGAGGTTTAACGACCACCGTGAGCAACTCAATGGGCTATAAGCAGTCGCCCGTCCCTAATTTAGAGTCACTGGTTCCAGGGAAGGGAAAGAGCCAGTGCCGTAAGACAAACACAACATCCATGCCTCTCGGGATTCGAACCCGGACCACTTTCGGACGAATGATCAGAGGCCATCGCTATATTTAGACCACTGCGCCACCGGGGCGGCATTTAGAGGGTTAACTAGGGTCTTTCAATTTCGAAGTGATACACCGTTCGCTAACTCAAATCCCCCCCGATACCAGAAGTCAGCTTTCCAGTGAGGTGACGGTGGCTTAATAGGCTGCAGCACCATGTAGACAGGAAGCATTGTTGATTATGATTTTCAAAAGTTTCAATGACTTTTTCCGGTATGCGTGCCGGACAGCAGGGGGGGAGAAGGAAAGACTTCTTTCTGGAGCAAAGAAAAAGAAAGAAATTGCAGAACTCAAATGAGAGTCACATTAAAACCAATTGCCGCCCTCTAGGATCTTTTAACGCCGAAGTAACCCGCTTCCTGTAAATCAATGTCCTAAATGCACTCCATCTGATCTATGTTTCTCTGATGTTTACAGCCAGGCTTTCAACGTTTGGTCCGATGGTTCAAAACCTTACTTAACACCTAGACCTCGCCGGGGTTGGTTGGTTGGTTGGTTGATGGAGTTTAATGGCGCAAAGGCCATGGTTGGCCAAAGAGCGCCAAACAAAGAACATCAAAACAAAACAAAATCAATAAAAAACGTACACAAGGGTAAAAACAGGCTGAAGTGGTAAAAATGAAACATGAGAGTGAACAAGTTAAAATCTAGATAAGTTTAAAAAAGTCAATTTCTTGTAAAAACGAAAACACTGCTCTCGTGTCGCAGGCTTCGCCAATAATAGTTTGCAGCGTAGCTGCGCCTTCGTCCAACAGATGAGAGTGAAAATGACGAAAACGATGAGTACAAAACCGAACACAAGTACACAAAACATGAAGGACAGTGAGACGACGGTTGCACGCCTCACACACCGGGACACTCTCGCCACACAGCAAAAAGCGGTGAGTAAAACGACAGTGCCCAATGCGGAGACGTGCAAGAACAACTTCCTCACGACGGTTCTTCCGCAAACTAGACTTCCATAGTCCGATCTGTGGTTTGAGAGAATGCAGCTTATTGCTGCTCTGCTGAGACCACAGGGACTGCCACTCGTCCAGGAGAAATGTCCGGATCAAAGGTCTAAAATCACGGAAAGACAGTGGCAGCCGAGCTGGCGACATGGAGGAAACAGACCTGGCAGAAAGATCTGCCAGCTCGTTACCCCGGATCCCAACATGGCCAGGAACCCAACAGAATCGGACCAGGAATCCAGCACCTTCCAAAGTTCCAAGAAGACGACGGACATCACGGATGACAGGTGAGTCCGTGTCCTCTGGAGAAGATAAAACATGGATGACGGACTGGGAATCGGAGCAAATCAAAGCACGACGATGAGATCTAGACTGTATGTGACACAAAGCGAGGTGTACCGCACGCATCTCTGCCGAAAAGACGGTGGATTCAGGCGGAAACCTCTCAGCATGGGAGGCATCGCCACACACGAATGCGGATCCAACAACCTCACCGGATTTTTTTTTTTTTTTATGGAAGTTTAACGACCACCGTGAGCAACTCAATGGGCTATAAGCAGTCGCCCGTCCCTAATTTAGGGTCACTGGTTCCAGGGAAGGGACAGAGCCAGTGCCGTAAGACAAACACAACATCCATGCCTGACCGGGATTCGAACCCGGACCCCTTACGGACGAATGATCAGAGGCCAGCGCCTTAGACCACTGCGCCACCGGAGCGGCCTCACCGGATTTCGACCCGTCAGTAAATACAGGCACGAAATCCGGGAAGAGAGACTGTATCTCGGCAAAGAGCTGCTGGTACACCAGAGCAGGAGTGGAAGACTTTGGCCACACACAAAGGGAAAGGTCAGCCGTTGCTTGAACCGGCTGCCAAGGCGGTTCATTGTAGAACCGGGTCAAACCAATCCTTGACAAGTCTAGACCAGCATCGCGCACCAAGGTCGACAACCGAATCCCAAACGTCGGAACACAGGAAGGCCGGTGTGAGAATAGGCGGACACATTGTGGTTGGAAAATGGAACCATGCAGTGGATGATCAGGAAGAGACTTCAATTTGGTGAAGAATTGAAGAGACAGCTGCTTACGTCGGATGCACAACGGCGGTTCATGGGCCTCGACATACAGGCTATGCACGGGAGAGGTACGGAAAGCACCAGTGCATAGCCGCAGAGCCTGGTGATGAACAGGATCCAGAGGCCGCAACACGGAAGGACGTGCCGAACCGTACGTTATGCAACCGAAGTCTAACTTTGACCGAATCAGAGAATGGTAAATGCGAAGCATTGAGCACCTGTCAGCCCCCAAGATGTTCGAGAGAGGACCTTGAGGATACTCAATGACTTCGTGCACTTCACCTTTAAAGACTGGATGTGAGGTCGGAAGGTGAGTGCTCGGTCAAATGTTAGCCCAAGGAACTTGACTTCTGACACTACAGGGATGGTAGAACACCCCAGACGGAGGCTGGGGTCTATGTGAAGGCCCCGTTTGCGGCAAAAATGCACGCAAACGGTCTTCTGGGTCGAGAAGCCAAATCCATTGAGGGAGGCCCAGGTAGAGATCTTATTAATGGCCGTCTGCAGCTGCCGCTCAATAGTGCGCATGTTGACAGATGCGCAAGAGATCTGCAGATCATCCACGTACATGGTGCCACGGACCGTCGGAGGAAGTAGGGTGAAAAGATGATTAACACGAAGGATGAACAATGTCACAGAAAGAATGGAGCCTTGAGGGACACCCTGCTCTTGTGGGTATAACGCAGAGAGGGTCGACCCGACGCGCACACGGAAACTCCGGTCCTGGAGAAATCCGGCGATGAAAGATGGTAGGTTTCCCCGCAATCCGCACTCGTTCAGATCACGGAGAATGCCGTATCTCCAGGTGCGGTCGTAAGCTTTCTCCATATCGAAGAACACGGAGACAATGTGCTGACGCCGGACAAACGCCTCTCTGATAGATGTCTCCAGGCGTAGATGATGATCTGAGGTGGATCGGAATTTCCAAAATCCACTCTGATGAGGTGAAAGAATGTGACGTGATTCCAAATAAAAAACGAAACGAAAATGGGTGATGCGCTCCAGAACTTTGCAGAGGCAGCTCGTCATAGCAATTGGTCGGTAGTTCAACGGGTTAGCGGGATCTTTACCAGGTTTGAGAACAGGAACGACAATGGCAGTGCGCCAAGATTCGGGAAAGACACGCTCGTGCCAGATCCTGTTAAACAGGACCAGCAGACATTCAAGAGAGGACGGAGAAAGGTGCTTCAGCATTTCATAATGGATGTTATCCGGTCCGACAGATGTTCGGCCGTACCGACTCAGGGCAATCTTCAGTTCGACGGCAGTCAGCGGGCTGTTATAATCGGCAGCGGAAAACGGTCCAAAGGAAACCTTGGACCGTTCAAGCCGAGGCTGTACCTGCCGGAACGAAGCAGCGTAATTGCGGCTGCTGGACACCGAAGAAAATGCGGCGCCCAGACAGTCAGCAATACCCTGAGCGTCAGCAACCGGTCCTCCACCACTCTCAAGAATGGAGATTTCCCCAGAAGGGTACTTACCCCGAATCTTGCGGATCCTGTCCCAAACGATCTTAGAGCTGGTAGTAGTGTCAATCCCGGATACGTAACGTATCCAAGATTCCCGTTGGCTACGACGACGTACCAAACGCGCGTAAGATTTGGCTCGCTTGAAAGCAAGTAGGTTCGCGTCGGTGGGGTACCGACGAAACCTACCCCAAGCCCGATGTTGGGCCTGACGAGCTGCCTTGCAAGCGGAATTCCACCAAGGTCGCGGACAACGTGGAAGGTTAGTCGAAGACTTAGGGATGGTAAAGTCCGCCGCTTGCACAATACAATCCGTTACCGCCGCGACAGCTGCATCGATCGTACCCGAGGTCACCATAACTGGAGTAAGGATCGCTGAAGCCGTGAATGAGTCCCACTTGGCTCGATCGATAGCCCATCTAGCAGGGCGAGTAGGATGACGGTACCCGTCACCTGCTAGACGGAGAAAGATGGGAAAGTGATCACTGCCAAGGGGATCAGCAGACACGCTCCAGGACCAGTCAGGATATAACGATGGCGAACTCAAGGACAGATCAATGGCTGAGTACGAGCGGGTGGGCTCATGAAAGTAAGTGACTGCCCCGGTGTTGTGGAGACAGAGGGACGTGTTGGAGAGAAGGGACTCAACAACACGGCCCCTGGAGTCACGAGTGGGAGAACCCCACAACGGATTGTGTGCATTGAAATCTCCTAAGATGAAGAAAGGAGGCGGCAGCTGGTCAACTAAATCTTCCAGATCCGAAAGGCTTACAGCTTCATGTGGTGGTATGTACATGGAACACACCGTGAACAGTGTGTGCACAGATAGTCTCACTGCCACTGCCTGCAAAGACGTCCGAAGGGCAACTGCAGTGACAGGAACACCATGAGGAACAACGACGGCCACTCCTCCGCAGGCGATAACGCCGTCCTGGTGATCATTGCGGAAAAGTGAATGTCTCCGCAGCGAAGGAGTGTCCGTCGTGCGAAGCTTTGTCTCCTGGAGACAAACGCACACAGGTGTGTGCGAAGACAGTAAACCTTTCAAATCATCAATGTGTGATCGCAGACCTCGGCAATTCCACTGAATGAGCGTGGCCATAATGAAAAATGAAATGAAAGAATGAAAAAGACAGACAACTAGAACGTCTCACTGTCGTCCATCACCTCCAATCCATCCGCAGTGTCTGGAGGTAACACAGGGCTGTGTTTATCCCCTGTGTTGAGAGGTGTTTTCTGCTTGCTCTGTTTCGGGGAGGATGAACATGGTTTTACCTTATCCGGCTTCTTCCTACCAGTGCCCTGGACCTGGGTCCCTGTGATGGCCGTAGATGGTTTCGGCATAGAGGGAGGTTTAGGCGACGATGTTGATGTCGCCTTGGATGCAATGCGGCGAGACTTCAGTGCTTCCAGACCAGCAGCGACGATGTCCTCAAAATCATAAGGACACCGCGCTGGGAAGGTCACCTCAGTCTGGACCGCCACTGAAGCCTTCTGCACCACAACTGAAGCATAGGACCGCCGGCCTGGTTGAAAAGGGGCGATCCGCCGTCGAGCTTCGGGATACGAGAGATGCTCAGTTGTCTTCAGGCGTTGGATTGCCTGTTCCTCTATCCACTTTGGACACTGCTTAGAAGAAGCAGGATGAGTCCCTTCGCAGTTGACACAACGATCAGACTCTGCAGAGCAATCCGCCAAAGAGTGCTCTGTGGAACCACAGCGGCCACACTTTGCAACATTACGGCAAGACTGCTGGGAGTGACCGTAATGCTGGCACCTGAAACAACTCAAGGGGTTCGGGATGTACGGACGTACATCAAGCCGTAAATAACCTGCCTTGATGGAAGTAGGCAGGTTTGGGGAGTCAAACGTTAGGATGATGTTACGGGAGGGAATAGATTTCCCATCCCGCCTGAAAAGAATCCGCCGAACCCCAATGACATGCTGTTCACCAAGTTCCTCCAGCAATTCCTCATCGCTGCATTCAAGCAGGTCGCGGGAGTTGACTACACCGCGAGAGGAATTGAGATAACCGTGTGGAGAAACCTGAACAGGAACGCCAAGCAAAACGGTCGTTTCCAGCAAGGTGGCACTGTGGCGTGGAGTAGAAGTTTCCACGAGAAGATCCCCGGAAGGGAGCTTCTTCACACTCTTTGGAGAGCCAGCAATGGCTTGCAGAGCCTTGTTGATCCAGAAAGGACTCTTGGTACTGAGTGACTGTGAAGAGTCACCAGATTTAATCAACAGAAACAGAGCATTGCAATTAGATGTGACAAGTTTCTTTGTGGAGGAAGGAGCACTTTCCTCCACAGGGCGCTTTAAATTATTATTAGCATGGGAAACACTTGGGGTTTCCATGAATGAAGAAAAAGATTCGTCCGCTGACCTCCCCACCCACTACCGAGCCCAACGAGGGAGAGCCGGAGGTCCGCAAGCCCAAGAGGACGCAGAACACGGCTCTAGGGATAGTGAGCGGATATAGCAAGTTGGTAGGGCAGACACACGCTCAGCGTGCACCCAGACTTTCCCTTGCCCGGAGAACACCCCTTTGGCATGCCCACCCTACCCCCATACTCACCCAGCCGAACAGAACGACAAGCCGCTAGAAGTCTGGACACCACTCGGCCACAGACTTCCTGACTAGGAGTGGGTTAGCTCCCAGCCTCCCGTTTAGGGTGAAGCAGAGGGCAAAGAGGAGTATTGGCATCTGGAGACAACTACAACCCGGCCCCCAGATACCTCAGCCTCCAGCATCCCCTTTTCCACCTGTACGGGTCACCGCACACGGCAAACATGCAGGTAGGTCTAAGCTAACCAGCTCCGGAAAAACAGAAAATGTAACATAAAAGAGAAAAGACAGGGAAGAGAACGAGGAAACAAACCCGGAACTGGCGCCTCATCACAAACTCAGCAGCCTACAACTGAGGCGGGAACATGGCACTATATGAACGAAAGACGAAAAAAGCAAAACAATAAGAGAAAATCGGCTCGGGCCGTGGGGACGCCATCCCCCATCAGCTGGATGAACAGCTGTCCCTTCGGTGATGTAAACGTCAAAGCCGCAGAGGCAATAGAAACCGTCACAAGGTGAGCTCGGGCCGTGGGGGCGCCGCTCCCCAAATAACTGGAAAACTAGTTATCCCCGTGCGGGGACCTCGCCGGGGAGAGAATTTCTTGGGGCTGAGAAGGAGGACTTCTGTTTGGGATTGTCTTCTGCTGGTCAGTATGGTAAAATATACTAAAAACCACTTTTCAAAGAAGGTCAAATTGACCCCCCCAACACACACCCCCGTGTAGCGTACCGCAAGGGGGCTAAGGGGGGTAAAGGTTCTTCGAAGTTTTCTTGGGTCTTTCGCTTCATGCGATACGGTAAATTCCCTTACTTTCCTCCGCCCGCAGTGGCGGACTTACAGATTTGGCGCCCATAGGCACAAATTTTCCAAGCGCCCCCTGCGGAGGAGCTCATCACCCGTACACCCGTTCTGATATCGGGACCAACAGTGAGGCCAGCTTTAGGTGGTATATAACACCCCCTCCCTCCCTAAATGTTCGAATTCATGGTCAAACAAATATATTCATATATTGGCTGAGCATACACGATTTTGTGCTTATCCCCTTGGAGCTTGGAACCTCCTCGAAATTAGGTTCTGTGTACGTGCCTGGGGCCCGGTTCTTAAGCAGGATGTGGCTGCGCTGCGTCCCCCCACCCCCGCCACTTTCTAGGCAAAATTTTTATAGTTTCGTGCTCCCAACAGGTTCCTATTCCTAAGTCCCCTTTTTTCAGCTTGGTTCATAAAAGTCCATACTTTTAAAACTGCCCCTTCTTTTCCATGGAATGAAGGTCCTCAAAATTGTTATCAGAATGATCAATTTTTAAATTTTTACATAAAAAAGTTCAGTTATGTTTCAAAATCTCAATCAACAATCAACAGAAATATCTACATGCATGTAGCTATAATATTGTACTATTAGAAATTGGTGATTTGTAAAGAACACCGCAAGCAAATGTAATTTTTATTAAGAAAAGGAATAAAAGTCTCCGTTTATTGACGTAAAAATATGATTATTAAAGCGTAAGCTTTCAACGCCAACGGGTGCCTTCTTCAAACTTATGCGCGGATAGGCAAGACAAGAAAGCTAAACAACAGAAAAATTAAAAAACAAACATGAACAGAATATGAGAACTTGCTATGTTGCGTCGCATGCGTGTGACAACGAGATATGTCTACAGAAACGTGCTAAGCGCAAAGAAATGTGCGCCATATTTGGGAAAGCTCAAGTGAGACGTCATCATTGCAGACCACAGGGTATAACGAAGTAAATTTCTCCGTCATTTTTATCCGCGCCAGGATTCGAACCCGGGTCCACTCATTCCGGAATAAGTTGCTCTACCAATTGAGCTACGCGGACGTTTTATTCTGATTCCTATCTGCCTTTATGTCGTGTGCGTCCTTCTGGCAGGTACGTCACATCTCCTGGTACGTTACAAGGGTTAGTCAATATCTCGATGATTTCCCTGAGGGCAGTGCCTCTGGCGGTAGCATAAGGAGCCACTCTGTTGATCTGGTTCTCTTCGAGATGGCGGAATGGGTAACCACTTCCCGGGATAGTGCGGTTGTCAATATTCTGTGCGAGACGTCCCGCTTGTGTTCGACTAGCCGAAGAGCGAAAGAACGTTTTGTCATTCCGATGTAATGTTTGGGGTACTATCCGGGTATTCCAATGGCATGGAATCAGTGGCGTAGGAACGCTTTTGATTTAGGGGGTACAAGCTCATGAACCTTACATCTCAAGGATTAAGCCATCACATGAGAGAGAGTAGACTTATCATTAGCCTTGAGCACAAGCAAATATTTCCCTAAATTTTGATCTTCCTGTTCCTGGACAGATACCTCCCCTCCAGAAAAACCAATATTACTTTCATTCAGGTTGTCGTTCTCATTATTAAAATATGCTTTCTTTGGGTTATTAAAAGTAAAAAATTCCACAATAGTTCTTTTAGCCATTATAAGCAACTTCGAATCGATGTTAAAACCCAACAACAATTACTACAGACTAGACGGAGTACTCCAAGAGGTTGGTTAGGTAAGCTACATACGAATAATGAAAATGCATAGACACGTAGAAGAAAACCTGAGTCATAAATGAAAGAAAGATGGAGGCCAATACTAATGTCAAGGGGGCAATGACCAATCACCAATGGCCACCCCGGTGGCGCAGTGGTCTAAGCGATGGCCTCTGATCATTCGTCCGAACGGGATCCGGGTTCGAATCCCGGTGAGGCATGGATGTTGTGTTTGTCTTACGGCACTGGCTCCTCCCTTCCCTGGAACCAGTGACCCTAAATTAGGGACGGGTGACTGCTTATAGCCCACTGAGTTGCTCACGGTGGTCGTTAAACCTCCAATCAAAAATCAAAACAATCAATCACCAATGAGTAGAGAAAGATGCGCGTCTTCCCGAGGGACTTGGACACTGAAATACAAAGGAGCTACGGCTCTTCTGTGGAAGTTGAGCCAAAAGCGAAAAAGGGTATCGATGAAGAAAGACGCCGCACAGTTCGACACTCGGTTTCAACCCATCGCAATGTCATTGGCTGTAGGTGACTGACAGGTGTCATAATATCGGCGCCTTTCTTCTGCTCAAGCTGGCAGTCGTTTGAACTCGTTTCCCTGCAGAACTAATTTGCTGCAGTTTCCCAGATGGTGGCCAGTTTTTTGGTGGATGAAAAGCCTCCCACTACAAGCTTCCGATATAAAAAAAAAGCAAAAAACAGATGACCCGTGATATTTCTTTGAAAAAAAAGAGAATAGAAAAAAAAAATTAGCATATAAATTTTACAATTCACTCTTTATGAATGATTGGTTTGTGTTTGCTCATATCTGAGGGGATACAGTAGATATTAATGTACCCCTGTACCCCCCCCCCTCCCTTCTTATGCCACTGCATGGAATACACTCCCGCATCATTCAGTGAGGTATGGGTGTTCCTGGATGATAGCAGATGGCGTGATATCGATCTTGGTGAGCGTATTCCAAAGCTAAGCCCGAGTTTCTTTAAGGTGTTCTTCAAGAAGTAGGCTTTTCAGCAGCTTAGTTTCCCTTCCTTTTCTTGCAATCGCGATTTTCCGATTCTGAGCCTCACTGAGTTTTCTCGTTTTTGCAGTCCTCACTCACGGAGATTTCAGCACAGCATCCCACACACACTAAACCAAGCTTGTTCAAACTTCCTAGTAAAAATCTAAAAAAGTACAACTCACCGCAGAAACTGCCTCAAACGCTAGGTTAATTACGAGTATGACACTTTGATACACTTACATCTCTGACCAATTCCAGTTCCCTGAGCTTGGTCTTTGTGCAGCGCATTTTCATCTGTTTGGAGGTTGGGGGTATACGCACACCGTACACGCACGCCTAGCTACTCAGATGAAAGCAATTTAGAAACGTTTGTCTTCGACCACATATGGTACAGTAAACGGGTCTCACACGGTCACACCCATGCCTCCTCCCATGGGACTCCCTGGGAATGAAGTATGTCTTGTCCCTTGTTTTATTTATTTATTATTATTATTATTATTATTATTATTATTATTAGGTCTTGTCCCTTTCCTTTGCTTTTTTTTTCCTTATTCGTTGTTTGTTGTGTCGTGGTCACTATCAGGAGAGGGAGGGGGCAGGACAGACGTAGCGTGCAAAGTGCCCCTCCCCCGAACACGTTTTTTTTTTCTTCTCAATCTGTTCGTATTTCGGTCGGAATGATCAGCAGCAGTAGTTCCGTCCAATAATGTGAGCTGGGACTCACTCAGACAAAGAAAACTCTCTCCCTCCTTCCCAAACAAGAGGTTGTGGTGCGGTGGTGCCCCAAAGGCGCTGGTAGTGTTGTTGTCTCTCTCTCTCTCTCTCTCTCTCTCTCACACCCCAAAAATAAATTTTAGGGAACGCTGCTATGTCCGAACATGACTCTGCTTAGTATTGTTCCCAGTGACCCAGTCCCACCACAATTTTACACCTTCACTGAAATTTTTGCGCCCATAGGCACGTGGCTACCGTGCCTAATTGGAAATCCGCCACTGCCTCCAACTCGACTTCATGCATCGGGACATGGAAAATGTGCTATTGAAAGCAACAGATTCGTGGAATAAGACCTTGTCTGATGAGCTAGATCTCCCAAGTAAAGAAGGCCCAAGGGGCAATGCGAATACGAGTCCCAAAACTGAAAGAACTGTTTAGACCACTCACACTCAATAGTCAGGAGATCGACATCGATTTAAAAGCGGAGCATTCAAATATCGCCAAGCAACAAGCAATAGTGTGTTTTGAGTTCTACTATTACTAAAGTGTTAAACGAGATAGAATTATTTTGCCATGAGCTCTAAAAAGCGGCAATCAACATTATTTTCTTTGGTGAAAAAATGGAGAGGAAACAACGAAAATGATGAAAACTGCAAGGAGTGTGAAATCAAAGCAGTTGAAAAATGTGAAGTGCTTCTCCATCAACGCAAAATAAAACAGACCCATTACCGCAAGATAAAGCTGGGTGCAGAACGGATACTGTTCCCAACGCTTCAGGACGTAAATTTCGTGTGCAGAGGAAAATTCAATTCCCTTGGCTAAGACCAAATACTGATGAAAGAGCTATATTTTCCACATCTGCACCGAAGCACATGAAAAAATTTACCTTTGACTAAGGACGGCAACTCCCAGAGGTCTCAAGAAGCTTTCGTGTAGCGCGGCTTTCGAGCTTGGGCGCGCGCTAAGAATGCTTTTCGAAAACACGAAAACGGTGATTATCACAGAAGTGCAGCGTCTACTTTAACAAATGAGGACAGTGTTTTATGTAGGATTTCTAGCGCAAAGCAGAAAGAAATGCAAACAGCGCGCGTTGCTCTAAAAAAATCAATACGATTAATTTTCTCAGCCGGCAGGGCATAGCTTTGAGAAGACATGGAAGTGATGACAATTCTAATTTAAAACAGTTACTGCAGATGAGCGCTGAAGGTAGCCCAGGACCTGACATCTGGTTAAAAAGAACAAATTACAAGTGGCTTCATCATGACGTTGTAAATGAGATTTCTGCAGTTCAGCATTCAGAAATGTTACACAAAAGAGTTTGAAGGCAGAAGCAGTGGTGCGATGAAAAAAGAGCTCATGAGTTCTTCGCCATCATATTCGACGAGATGTGCGATGAAGCTACGCACGAGCAAGTCTCTGTATCGTTTCGTTTTGTTTCTTAAGATACTGAAGTGCACAAATCTTTTTGGGATTTTATGAAACCAGCAAAACAAAATCCGAAGCATGAGTTCTTCGCCATCATATTCGACGAGATGTGCGATGAAGCTACGCACGAGCAAGTCTCTGTATCGTTTCGTTTTGTTTCCTAAGATACTGAAGTGCACAAATCTTTTTGGGATTTTATGAAACCAGCAAAACAAAATCCGAAACTTTGTATAATGTCGTGGAAGATGCTCTCCTCCGTTTCGCCCTGGATATAAACAAACTGCGTGGGCAATGTTACGACCGGGAAAGAAACGTAAGTGGTCGACTTATGGGACTGCATTCCCGTGTAAGAGAGCTGAACCTCGAGACCTATTTGTTCATTGTATGGCTCAAGATACTATGAACAATGATACTATCAACATTACTGTTCAAGATACTATGAACAATGTTGTGTCTCTGACTTTATTGGTGTGTTAAAGGGCATGATATCTTTTGTGAAAGACTCGCCAAACCGTGTTGCATTCTTTAAGTCTTCAAGCTGACGATTCTTCTGCTTTATCGCCTTTTTGCCAGACAAGATGATGTAAAAGCGATGGCCTCTGATCATTCGTTCGAACGGAGTCCGGGTTCGAATCCCGGTGAGGCATGGATGTTGCGTTTGTCTTACGGCACTGGCTCTCTCCCTTCCCTGGAACCAGTGACCCTAAATTAGGGAAGGGCGACTGCTTATGGCCCATTGAGTTGCTCACGTTGGTCGTTAAACCTCCAATCAAAAAAAAAAAAAAAAAAAGATGATGTAAGCATGTCAAATCACTTCAAACCCTTTTGTGCAACTACGAAGTTTGTTCTGATGACATTTTCTTACGACATAAGCTAAAACCGGTTCGTTGGTGCTGTAGTAGCATAAAAAGCATCAGGCTTCTTAAAAAAAATTCAGTTTTGAATTTTTTTATTTTCTTTAGGTGACAATCAATATTTTTGAAAGAGCGAAAACTTTGAATGCTGAACTGCAGAAATTGAATCATTCGTGTATAAATTCTCACGAAAAGATTAATTTAACAGTAGATGGCTTGGCTTCTTTGCGAAACCCAGGATTTGAAAACATGTGGAATTCTTCGGTCGAAGAAGCTCACAAATTAAATTTATACAAGCCAACTCTTCCATGCCAGAGGAAAATTCCCCAGAAGCGAGATTCATGTTCAAAAGCCCTTCGATTCAAAGACCCATGGGAATATCATAGATCTCAATATTATTTAGTGTTAGACGAGGTGCTTACTTCCTTAAGCATAACATTCGACTCTAGCACCATGAGTGTTCCCAATAAGATTGAAAATTTCATAGTCGGAAAAGAAAGTGCTAGCATACAGGATGTAATCAGTTTGTACGGAGACGATTTTGAAGGAGATGGCGAAAGGCTACTTTTACACAGAAACATGTTTCTCGAGTTTGCAAAAATTAAAAACGCTGCTCTAACCAATCTGAAAAACGGTGTGGACTTTTTGAAGAGCAATAGTTCTCTAAAAACCACGGTGGCAGAGTTTTCGAAATTAGTGCAAATAATGTTGACTATTACCGTCTCATCGTGCATTGCTGAAAGCTCATTTTCAGTTCTGGGGAGATAGAAAACATTATTTGCGCTCAACCATTTCGCAACAGAGATTGAATTCTCTAACTTTGCTACACGCACACTCCGAAGCCACTGATGATCTGAATTTAGATTTCTTGATGGACGAATTTATAAAGAAGGCTCCAGTTCGCAGACCCACGTTTGCTCTTTCACAGGAAAAAACATAATTGTGCATTGGAGCTTCATGGGAAGCGATTTCGTTTTCTTATTTGTTAAGAAGGATATTTCATACATTCGAGTTCCAGTTATAATTGAATATATAGGAAATATATTACATATGAAGCAAATTTAAATCGTGTAAACAACAGGCAAGTATTTTTTTTGTTTTAAAATCATATGCAGCAATTCCTATTGCCATTTCGTATTTACATACATTTTATTTTCTATACTAGAAAAACAAGTAGCGGAAAATATCCTCATTTGAAATTCACAGAACTTATCGATGAAAAAGATAATTAAAAAACACCGCGATAAATCAGTTTCCAGGTTTTTATGTTATAATTTTTATTGACATAAAAAAATCCGGTACGGAGAACTGGCCACATTGCAATTTTAATGCCATAAAATAGTCCTGAATAAACATATACCGTGTGGCTATATTTCCCACTAGTTGAGCAACTACTGTTCACAAAACTTCTTTTTTTTTATTTAATTTTCAATAAGAAGTTTAGGACCGAAGACATTTCCGTAATTTTCGGGTCAGCCAAAGATAAAACGGAGAACTGGAAACAAAAATTTCAAGGGACCGTATAAAAATTGCATAGAAAATGTTTATAATCTACAACTGAAAAAAAGAATTTTAAGGTTTATAAATTACAGCTCAACAAATTCTCTGTGGGCATGCGTGAACACAGGAAACCCGTAGGGGGGAGGGGGAGATTTGAACGATCTCCGTCAGTTAATAAAAAAGGTATGCCCACTTTTGCATTACTTTCGGTGCAATACTCGTATACACTTTTTCTGATTAGTTAAAACAAAGATGTGTGTGTGTGTGTGTGTGAAAAAATTTCATCACAATTGCTTTCCACGTTTATTTATGCAAATCAATGTATGCGTGCAAATACATCTTTTGTCCACTGTGTGTGTGTATATGTAAATATATAATCATCATCATCGTCAACCATTATCAATCCACTGCTGGACTCTCCCAAAGTTTCTTCCACAACGGTCTGTCCTCTGCCAGTCTCCTCCATGTTACTCCCGCATACTTTCGAATTTCATCCACCCATCTCCCATGTGGTGGTCTTCGGGGTTTTTTCCTGTCCCTTGGAGTCCAATCTTTAGGAGCAGAAATAACGCAGAAAACGTAATTTACCTTTGTGCCCCCTAGCGGAAGGTATGTGATATACTTGAAAATTTTGAATTTATACAAAAAACATTTCGCAACGGAAACACTGTCCAACAAAGAAGGAATTTTTCAAATCGTACTCTTAGAAGTAGAGATTTTGACAAAAATAAGATATACATCTACGCTCCCTGGCGTAGAAAATATGCATTTTTTCAAGAAGCAAATTTTCCTAAAAGGTTTGTCGACATGAGTAGTATCGGTCAACAAACTACTTTTTTCAATCGAGGATTTAGAAGCTCATATTTTGCTGCAAATACTACAGAAGCGAAAATTAAGACTTACGCCACCTGGTGGCCAAACCATTTCTTACAAAAATTAGAAATTATGTGCAAACGATTTCCTATCAGGAGCTGTATGCGGTGCAGAAAGAATTTTTAAAATCGGAGATTTAGAAGCAGAGATAAAGGGGGAAACACAATTTACATTTACGCCCCCTAGCGGAAAGTCTATGAATTACTTGAAAATTTTGAAATTATATGAACCACATGTCACACTAGAAACACTATCCAACAAAGAAGGAATATTTCAAATTGGACTCCTACAAGTAGAGATATTGACAAAAATAAGATATACAACTACGCCCCTGGCGTAGAAACCATGCACTGTTTTATGAAGAAAATGTTTCTAAAAGGTTTGTCGACATGACTAGTATCGGTCAACAAACAACGTTTTTTTCAATCGAGAATTTAGAAGCTCATATTTTGTTGCAAATATATATAAAGTGAAAATTAAAATTTACGCCCCATTGGTGGCCAAACTATTTTTTACAAAAATTAGAAATTAGGTGCAATCGATTTCCCATCAGGAGCTGTATCCGGTGCAGAAAGAATTTTTCAAATCGGAGATTTAGAAGTAGAGATATAGGGGGAAACCCAATTGACCGCTACGCCCCCTAGCGGAAAGTCTATGAATTGCTTGAAAATTTTGAAATTATATGAAAAACATGTCACACGAAAAACACTATCCAACAAAGAATGAATTTTTGAAATTGGACTCCTAGAAGTAGATATTTTGACAAAAATAAAATGTACATCTACGCCCCCTGGCGGGGAACATGTGGAATATTTTAAGAAGAAAATATTCCGAAAAGGTTTATCGATGTGAGTGGCATCAGTCCACGAAAGAATTTTTTTTTTTTTTTATTGGAGGTTTAACGACCACCGTGAGCAACTCATTGGGCTATAAGCAGTCGCCTGTCCCTAATTTAGGGTCACTGGTTACAGGGAAGGGAGAGAGCCAGTGCCGTAAGACAAACACAACATCCATGCCTGACCGGGATTCGAACCCGGACCCCTTACGGACGAATGATCAGAGGCCAACGCCTTAGACCACTGCGCCACCGGGGCGGCAAAGAATTTTTTCAATCGATATTTTAGAAGCTCCGATTTTATGGCAAATACATCAGAAGCAAAAATTAACACTTACGCCCCTGGTGGCCAAATTATTCTTTACCAAAAATTTTAAATTATATGCAAAAGATTTTCCATCAGAAGATGTATCCGCTGAAGAAAAAAATTTCAAATCGGAGTTTTAGAAAAAGAGTTATCGGGGAAAATGTAATTTACCTTTACGCCCCCTAGCGGAAAATCTATGCGTAATTTGAAAAAGTAGGTTGGTTGGTTGGTTGGTTTGTTAGTTTTAATGGCGCAAGGGCCATGTCTGGCCAAAGAGCGCCAAACACAAGACAAGACAAGACACAGGACAGACAAACAGTATTAAAAATATGGTAGAAAACTTAAAATCTGGCTGATTAAGTAAAAGTGAAAAATGAGAGTGATGGAAGGGCTAAAAGACAATGAAACAAGCAGCATTAAAAACATGATACAATGTTTAAAATTCAGTTGATTCAGTAAAACTGAAAAATGAGGATGATGGAAGAGCTAAAATCTAAATGCGTTTAAAAAAGTCAATTTCTTTTAAAAACGAAAACACAGCGACAGTATCGCAGTGGTCATCCAGGACCCGCTGCAGAGTAGCGGCGTCCTCGGTCAACAAATGAGAATGAAAATAATGGAAACGTACACCACGAAAACGAACACAGCTACACAAAAGATGAATGACAGTGAGTCGGCAATTGCACGTCTCACACATCGGCGCAGTGTCGCCACACAGCAAAAAGCGGTGAGTGAAACGACAATGCCCAATGCGGAGACGCGCAAGCACCACTTCCTCCCTGCGGTTCCGACGAGATAAGGAGTTCCAGATTTCGAGAATAGGTTTTATGCGATGCAGTTTATTTTCCACTTGTTGGTCCCACAGACCCTGCCACGTTCGTTTGATATGATCACGAACAAGAAATTGAAAATCGCGATGAAAGAGTGACAAGGGTGTGACGACCAAAGAGGAAGCAGATCTAGCGGCCGCATCAGCACACTCGTTACCCGAGATTCCAACATGCCCAGGAATCCAGAAGAATTGAATCTGGACACCGGCCTCGAGCAAGGAACGAAGAAGCCTTCGTACGTTCAAAAGAAAAGGATGATTACAATAGTCCAGCGATGACAAAGACTGCAGGACACTTAAGGAATCCGTATAGACCATAGCCCTATGATGAGAACTCGACTGAACATGAAGAAGTGCAAGATACACAGCATGCATCTCCGCCGAAAACACCGTGGCCTCAGCTGCGATACGCGCTACTGACACGTCATCAACACAGACAGCTGCGGATCCAACGACTCCATGCATCTTGGAGCCATCAGTGAAAATGGGAGTGTATTCAGTTTTGAGGGCACGGTGCTCAGCGAAGAGCTGCTGGTACACTGACGCAGGGGTTGAGAATTTGTCGAAAGACGTAAAAGTGGTATCATCCATGACACCAAGTGGGTGCCATGGAGGATCCCCAAAGCCCCTGGTCTCTCCAACAAGTGACAAGTCAAGCCCTGTATCACGAGCTACGGCCGCCATACGAAGACCGAAGGTTGGAATGCACGAGGGCCGGTTCTCAAATAAACGAGCATGCTGAGGATGGAAAACTGCACCGTACAAAGGATGGTCTGGAAGAGACCGAAGTTTTAAGTAAAAGTGAACAGACAGCGTAATTCAAGCGATGGTTCGTTCGCATCAGCGTAAAGGCTGGGAATCGGAGATGTTCGAAATGCTCCCGTACAAAGACGCAGCGCCTGATGATGAACAGCGTCCAAAGGCCGGAGAACGGAAGGACGAGCCGAACCATACACGATACAGATATAATCCAGTTTCGACCGAATTAAGGAGTGGTAAATGCGAAACAAAGAGATCCTGTCTGCGCCCCACGAAACTCTCGAAAGGATTTTTAGAATAGAAAGAGCACGCAGACAGGAAATCTTGAGCCGCCGAACGTGCGCACGGAACGTAAGCGCACGGTCGACGGTCAGTCCAAGGAACTTGGTCTCCGGCAAAACTGGAATGGCTGCACGGTCCAAATACAGCTCGGGGTCGGGATGGAGGCCACGCCTCCGGCAGAAATGAACACACGCTGTCTTGTCGGGAGAAAGAACGAAACCATTGCTATTCGCCGCTTTAAAAATCTGGTTAATTGCAGACTGCAACTGCCTTTCAATGAAACGCATGCTCGATGACGAGCAGAAGATGTGCAAGTCATCGACATACACAGTAGCCGAAACCGCAGGAGGAAGATTTGTGAGGAGACAATTAATGCGCAGGATGAACAATGTGACAGATACAATGCAACCTTGAGGAACACCTTGTTCTTGATGGAATGTTGCAGATAGCGTCGTACCCAGGCGCACCTGGAACACCCGATTGCGAAGAAAATTTACAATAAATGTCGGAAGATTTCCTCGCAATCCGCATGCGTGGAGGTCACGGATAATCCCGTGCCGCCACGCACGATCATAGGCTTTCTCGATGTCAAAGAATACAGAAACCAGGTGCTGCCTACGCACGAACGCCTCGCGCACAGATGTCTCAAGGTGCAGGAGATGATCGTGAGGTGAACGATGACGCCGAAAACCGCTTTGTGATGGTGAAAGTAGTTGATGATGTTCTAAAAAATGAATTAATCGTGAGTTAACCATGCGTTCGAGAACTTCACACAGACAGCTAGTGAGAGCAATTGGGCGATAACTGGAGGGAGACTTAGGATCCTTGCCAGGCTTCGGAAAAAGTAGAACAAAAGCCTTTCGCCAAGACTCCGGGAAACTGTGTTCCAACCAGATGCGATTGTATAAGATTAAAAGGTTCTCGAGAGACGACTGCGAGAGATGACGGAGCATGTCGTAGTGGATGTCATCGGGACCGACAGAAGTAGCGCCGGACCGATGCAGAGCCACCCGAAGTTCACACATGCTGAAGGGGGAGTTATAACCAGTGTCGGTATACGGCGCAAAAGAGATTCTCTGGCGTTCCGCGGAACGCCAGAGATTCTCAGGCGTTCAGAACGCCAGAGATTCTCTCTCAATCCTCCGCGGAACGCCAGAGATTCTCTGGCGTTCCGCGGAGGATTGAGGCCGGATACGCCAGATCACTCGAAACGGAGGCAAAAGCCTCCCCCAAACAATCTGCAATCTCCCCGACTTCAGCATATGTGCAGCCGTTACTCTCGAGAATGGCAATCTGGTGTGAACTGTAGGTACCCGAGATCTTACGAATCCTTTCCCACACAGTTTTTGAATTGGCACGAGGTAAGAGATGATACATACTGGATCCAAGACTCCCTCTTGCTACGTCGACGCGCCAACCGAGCATAGGATTTAGCACGTTTAAAAGCAACGAGATTAGCCTCGGTTGGATAACGCCGAAAAGTAGACCAGGCCTTGTGTTGAGCTCTCCTAGCCGCTGCGCATTCAGGGTTCCACCAAGATTTCGGAATTCTGGGGAGCTTCGTAGATGTTTTAGGAATTGAAAGATCAGCTGCCTGAAAAATACAAGTTGTGACTTTAAGTACAGCTGCGTCGGTTGACTCTTGGGTCACCATTTCAGAAGATATCACCGCGGACGATGCGAAGACCTCCCATCTGGCACAATCCATCCTCCATCGAGGTGGGCGGGAGGCAGAATATGGCACGTTTGCATGGTGCCAGAGGACGATTGGGAAGTGGTCGCTCCCGTGGAGATCCTTACACACCGTCCACGACCAGTCAGCAATGATCGATGGTGAACCCAAGGTCAAATCGATCGCACTGAAGGATCTTGTCGGCTCATGGAAGTAAGTAAGTGTCAGCACCGGTGTTTAAAAGGCACACAGAGGCCGAGCACAGAAGAGACTCTATGCGACGACCTCTCGCGCTGACGCTGACACTACTACACAAAGGATGATGAGCATTCAAGTCACCCAAAAGAAGGAAGTGTGAAGGCAGCTGATCAATCAAGCTCTCCAGAACAGAGACGCTAACATTCTCATCCGGTGGTAGATAAACACTGCAAACAGTAAGAGGCACAGGCATAGAAATACGAACCGCCACGGCCTGCACAGTTGTGGAAACCGCGACGGAAGATACCGGAACCCTGTGAGGGACGAGAATAGCGACACCCCCACAGGCTATATTTCCAGACGAGTGATCTGTCCGAAATGCACTGTAGCCTCGAACTGAAAGCAGGTCCGATGGTTTAAGCTTTGTCTCCTGAAGACAAAGGCACACCGGAGTGTACAAATAAAGCAGATGTTTCACGTCATCAAAACTGGTGCGAAAACCTCGGCAGTTCCACTGAATTATTGAACCCATGGGTAAAAATGAAATGAAAAAGGAAATGGTTAAACTTGGTCAGCCTCCATTTCCTCTGATGAGCGTTCCCCCAGATTTGGGGGTGTGTGACCAGGGGCCAAGATTGGTGAAAGCTTCGTCCCAAGTGTCTTAGCGGGGTTCGCTCGCCGTTGATTGTTTGGCTGAGACTTTGGAGGAGAAGAAACGCTCTTCTTATCCTTGACCTTGGTGTTAGTGGTGGTGTTGGTGTTTTTGCCAGAAGTGGCCTGAGTTCCCTTGCTGGTGTGGGAGTGAGTCTGCTTCGGTGAAGTGGCGGGTGCCGCTTTCAGACCCCTAGCTCGCGACTGGAGTGCGTCCAGTCCGGCTGCGATGATTTCCTCCACATTGAATGGACATTTAGGGGGATCTGAATGTCGGTCTGAATGGCAACCACCACTGAAGCGTAGGATAGCCGATCAGATGAAACAGGAACCACTCTTCTTCTGGCCTCAGGATAGGAAATATTTTCCACAGTTTTGAGCCTTTGGATTTCCTTCTCCTCCTTCCACTTGGGACAAGCTTTGGCTGATGCTGGGTGTGAACCCTTGCAGTTCACACAAAACTCGGCCTCGGCCACACATTCTGAGAGTAGATGCTCTGTGGCACCACAGCGTCCACACCTAGGAGTACTCCTACATGACTGCTGAGAGTGGCCGTACGACTGGCACCTAAAACATCTCAACGGGTTAGGAATGTATGGTCGTACCTCGAGGTGTAGGCAGGGAAGGGCAATTGAATGTCAGTTGAATGGATGTAGGCAGGGAAGGGCAGTTGAATGTCAAGATAATGTTCCAGGATGGGACAAACTGCCCATTCCTCCTGAAAGAAATACGCCGCACACCCGTAACATGTTGGCTCCTCAGTTCTTCGAGAAGTTCATCCTCAGTGCAATCAATAAGATCCCGAGAGGAGACAACACCTCGAGATGAATTTAGGTAACCGTGTGGTGTTATTTTGACCTCAAGCAGCATGCTGGTGTTGATAAGTGTGGAACTGTAGGCCACAGTAGACATCTCAACAAGATCTCCAGACTGGAGCTTCTTGACGCTTTTAGGAGAGCTTGAAATTGATTGCAGTGCTTTATGGATCCAAAATGGACTTTTGGCACTCAAAGGCTTTGAAGGGTCCAATGAGTGCACAAAAAAGAATCTAGCATTGGAAACATCAACGACAAATTTTTTGGCAGAAGGACCTGAACCGTCCTCCATACCTCTTTTAGTTTTGGGTTCCTGGGAAATTTTATTGTCTGCCATGAAAAAATAAAGGATTCATCCGCCGACTTCCCCACCCACAATCGAGCCCAACAAGGGAGAACCGGAGGTCCGCAAGCCCAAGTGGACGCAGGACACGGCTCTAGGGATAGCAAGCGGATATAGCAAGTTGATAGGGCAGACATGCGCTCGGCGAGCACCCAGACTTTCCCATGCCTGGGGAACACCCCTTTGGCATGCCCACCCTATCCCCAGACTCACCCTGTCGTACGAGACAAGCCGTTAGAGGTCTGGGCTCCACTCGGCCACAGACCTCATTGACTAGGAGTGGGTTAGTTCCCAGCCGCCCGTTTAGGGTGAAGCAGGGGGCAAAGAGGAGTGTTGGCAACTGGCGACAACAACACCCAGGCCTCCAGAAACCTCAGCCTCCAGCATCCCCTTTTCAACCTTACGGGTCACCGCACACGGCAAACGTGCAGGTAGGTCTAGCTAACCAGCTCGGAAAAACAAAGAAAGGAACATGAAATGGAGAAGACAGGAAAGAAAACGAGAAACTAAAATCCTGAGCTGGCGCATAATCACAACCTCAGCAACCTACAACTGAGGCGGGTTCATGTCAAGTGAAAAAACATAAAAAATGTGAAAATCATCACATATAGTACATGTTGGCTTGGGCCGTGGGGACGCCATCCCCCAGCAGCTGGATGAACAGCTGTCCCTTCGGTTATATAATCGTTCAAGACGAAATGAAAAATTGATCAGTCACAAGGTCAGCTCGGGCCGTGGGGGCGCCGCTCCCCAAATAACTGGAAAACCAGTTATCCCCGTGCGGGGTTTGAAAAAGTAACTATATCTAAACTTCTCTTCGACATAAATGGAATCGAAAGGTAAAAAAAAATAAAATTCAATCGGATGTTTAGAAGCAAATATGTGGAATAAAACGTATTTTTGAATTCGACATCATCTGCATTTACGCCCTCTACCGGCGAAATTGTACATCGTAAAAAAAAAACGAAATGAAGGATCATCATTTGCATATTTCAAGCTTCCGAATGCAAAAAGAATTTTTCAAATCGGACTAATAGTTGCAGAGATATTGTGGGTACAGACGGACGGACAAACCGATAACAGAAGCACGATCTTTTTTTACAAAAGACGTGCTAAAAATTATACAAAAAGCCATAGTTTGATATGTTAATTTTGATTTGAGAGAGAGAGAGAGAGAACTGTCAAATTGGTAATGTATTTACATAAGAGGAAAATGCAAATGGAGGCGCAATATTTTGTGGTTGCCTCGGGCTTAGAAATGCCTAGTTACGCCTCTGGGTGTAGCCAGGGCTGGTGCTAGGGTGTTTGGCCATCACCCCCTAATAGCTTAACAGGCCCGCGCACCAAACGCCGGAAGCTGCGTGACGTAGAGGAGAGTAGGCTGATGCATCACCCCCTAATAGTTAAGCTATTAGGGGGTGATGGTTTGGCGCCCTTGGCAGGCCATCAGCCTTACGCCCCCAAATTTTTTATTCTTTTGCATTTATTCAATAATTATTTAAAGATGAAAAAATACAATGTAAACTAAAAAGAAATTAACTAATGGAAACTACATCCATTTACTTACAGGTCCAATGTAAATTAAAATTTCATTTTGCGTGCTTTATTTTTCGCAAAATTACCATCAAGTGATTTCAGATCAATGTCACAGGCAATTTCTTGTAAAATAATAATGCAGATAACTAACCCAAAAACGTTCTTTTCTGGATCTCCCGATATAAAAGAAAAAACAAACGAATTCCAGCGGAATGAATATAGTAGTAGTGAACCTTGTCCTTCCTGATTCCCACTACCCAAAAGAGTACAAACTTTCTGTGTTAAGAGCAGGATTCTACAGAGCGTACAACGTATGCAAACCCAACTACCTAAATAATAAAGAAATCGATAATATTTATAGCAAAGGTCTAAAGCTTGGATATAAGAAGGATGACATAGAAAACATAGGACTATAAGAAATCGTATAATGTCAGCAATATCAAAATCGCCAAGTAAGATGATGAGATACGCAGGATTCATCACGTATATCCCAGGCTTTACATATTGGTTAAATGATTTATTACGCAAATACAACATATTAATAGCAATGAAGTTCCCGACTCCGTTATCATATATAATATCAAGTTGCAAGGAGAGACAATGTGAGAAAGAAAAGGCGGGTGTGTACGCTATACCGTTGGGCGTTGTTATATCCCGACAACACAGAAAATATATACACTATCTACAAACAAGTAATTGGACACCCTGCAATCGACGATATCTGTGGTCCTGATACACGTCATGGCCGCCGCCGTTAAATATCGTGTGGGAAACAACAACGCAACCAGTCGCATGCAAGATGCCATGCAGTTCGGAGCTCTCTGATTTCGAGAAAGGTGTAATCGTCGGGTATCACAGAAATGGCAGATACATACGTGACATATCCAGAGAGTTGAAGTACCCAAAATCAACAGTGGCCTACGTGATTGGCAAGTGGAAGGTGAGAGGTGACTGTCGGAATGTGCCCCGACCCGGCAGACCCACAAAACTGGGAGTTAGAGACCGACTAGTGCTGGTCAGAGAAATTTGGAAGAACCGCACCAAATCGATGGGCCACATCCGCAAGGAGTTTCAACAGGCATCCGGGAGTGTTCTTTCGATGAATAACATCCGTAAGGAAGCCCATCTGCTCGGTTATCATGGACGTGCTGCTGCCCACAAGCCTTTGATCACCAAGTCCAATAGCGCTGCTCGGCTTACGTGGTGCAAAGTACGTCGACAGTGGACCGTTGAACAGTGGAAACAGGTTCTCTGGAGCGACGAATCAAGATTCACCCTCTACCGTTCGGATGGCAGGGTCTGGGTTTTACGTCTGCCTGGAGAACGCCTCCTGCCGGAATGTATTGTGCCAACTGTGAAGTTCGGCGGCGGTGGAATTATGCTATGGGGGTGTTTCTCCTGGTATGGCACGGGACCCTTGGTTGCAATTCCTGGTAGACTCAACGCAGAGACCTACTGCACCATTTTGGATGACCATGCGCTTCCTACGTTGCGGCAGTTTTACGGGGTGGACCCATGTTACTTTCAGGTTGACAATGCTACCTGTCATGTTGCGAGGTCCACCATGGCTTGGTATGGTGGCAATGGGGTTAATCGAATGGACTGGCCTGCGCAGAGCCCGGACCTTAACCCTATCGAGCACCTCTGGGATGAGTTGGAGTGTCGACTTAAGGAGTGCCCCCACCGTCCGAAATCGGTGAAGGAACTGACCTGTCTTCTCCCAGCAGAGTGGAAGAAAATACCGCTAGCCGTCGTACAATGCCTGGTTGAGAGTATGCCCCGGAGGGTCGCAGCTGTAATCGCCGCTCGTGGAGACTCTACCAACAATTGAAGGTGAATAAACTTCGTTTTCCTCTGCTGTCACAGGTGTCCAATTACTTGTTGGTAGATAGTGTATATCGGAATGGCAAAGCGATCCTTGGACACTAGATGTAAAGAACACGTACGAAGTTTCAACCAGGACGTGCAGAATACAACCTTCACCAGAAAAGTCATGCATTGCTCGGCCGCTCCTGTATGGAATAATATTAGAAGAATTGCCCCTTACACAAATTTTAAAGAGACTGCCATCACGGAAACAGTCGAAATCCTATCCAGAAAACTCGCATGCAATGCAGTGGTGTATATTCTAAGCCAGCTAGGCTAGCTGCGAAGCTCAGAGAATGCACAAATAAAACTGAATTAAATAATACAAATAAAAGTCAATTATCAATGGTATTAAAATATGTCGATACTTCCGGTGAAAACAAAAACAAAACGTGTGCGGATTTGCTTCTTTGACTCACTCACTCACTCTGGCGAGCGAAAACCAACGGCATAATGTAAGCAACTCTGCAAGAGTGTTCGCAGTTCTGATGTGAAAACCTTCCGTTCAATCGCCTGCTAGCGTTTCCATGACATGAATCAGCTGGTAGAAGGGAATGGGCGATTGCTTTGGGCAATGGCTCGCTCAGAAAAAAAAAAAAGACTTAGACTGTCTCAGTCACTCGCCTACTCCCGCCCATAAGAGTGTTTCGCGAGAGTTGTTTCAGTTTTTGTGAAGTGTCAATGAATTAAAATCAGAGATATTATATCTTAAATTCATAGCTTTGTTGGATTTGAACTGTTTTAGATAAATTTTGTGAAAGCTTCCCTGGGCATCTACTGTCAGAACTTGAGTAACTCTGCTACAAATTTCGATACAGCTCGACCAAAAAATTAACTGAAGGTATAATCTAAAGAACTTATGGGAATTTACTAGGAAATTTTTTCATTTATAGCATTATTAATTCAATTAAACTAGGAAGCCATTTCTCAATATGAGCTTTATTCAAAAAACTGAAGGTGTTTTATTCCCTTGATGAAAATTCAAAAACAAACCAGTAAGAGACATTACGTGTTACATAAAGTTGAATAAATTGGACATAGTGTTTAGTGAAGTGTACAAATTAGCAAACCTCATAATAAACTTTCCATCAACAACTGCCAAAAGGTTTTCAGCATTAAAAAGAATCAAGATCTTAGAAACACATAGGACATGCTCATTCGAAAAACTTGGCTGTTTCGTCAATAGAGAAAAACATTATTTTTAAATATGAAAAAGTATTCGGAAGAAACATTTTATGAAAACATAGCCCTCAAGTTCACACAAAAGGAAAGAAGAATGGAGTTCATGTACAAATAAGTGTTCAAATCCTAATCCTCATAATTATTTGCTATCATGTTAGCAATGTCATGTACCTAAAATTTAGAAAAAAGTTACTTGTATTACTTAACAATTAAAAATTTAACTTTGCAATTAAAAAAAAACAGCACTGGGGGAGAGGGGGAGATAGCCCAGATCTGGGACCCATGATACACCACTGATGCAATGATATAGTCTCTACTAAGCTACCAATGGTTTGGCATGCGGTAGTAAAAGATGGAAACACATCACTGCGCACCGTATAATTGCGTAATAAAAATTCATGTAATATGTTCGTGATGTCACCCACGTTATTTTCAAAAATCATCTTCATTCTTTACGTGTTACAACTCTCTGCATTTTTAAGTTTACTATTGCCTTGAAAAAGCCTCCCAGTGCAGTGACAAAGCTTGGTGAATCTTTGTGCTAATTATACCAAAAAATAAAAGGATTTAATACGCTATATGCATTTCATGATTATTCAAGTCTGGTGTATTTAAAATAAACTTCATGACTTTCTCCATTTCTTGTCTAGCGGTTAATCCAACGTTTCTCAAGCTCTCGCAGGACATTATTTTCTTTCGTCTTTGACATCTCTCAACCTCAACATTCCACTTTTGACAGAGAGCGAATCGTTCATCCAGTGACTCATTGACTAAAGATTCTCTTTCGGCGTAAAATGATCTCTGAGATCTTTTAAATTCAGGACTGCATCGTGGAAGTTTTTTCTTTTTTCTATTGAAGGTTTAACCACCACCGTGAGCAACTCAATGGGCGCTTTATAACGACCACCGTGAGCAACTATAAGCAGTCACCCGTCCCTAATTTAGGGTCACTGGTTCCAAAGAAGGGAGAGAGCCAGTGCGGTAAGACAAACACAACATCCATGCCTCACCGGGATTCGGACCCAGACCCTTCACGGACAAATGGTCACAAGCTAGCACTTAGACCACTGCGCCACCAGGGCGGCCATGGAAGTTCATGTTAGGGTCTTGCAGCCTCTTTTGAACTCAGTCAATTGAAATTAGGATTTCGTTCCAAACTCCCAACAAAGTTAAAAATCTGTAATTCAACAAGCTTGTTTATAGTTGTCCCGCTTCACTTCTTCTTTCACTGTTCGCGTTCTCATCATGTATCATGGCCTGAAGAACCGGAAGTATCTCTTAAATGTACTTGCTGACGGGCTTCACAGCTTTCACTCGACCTAGTTTTTGTTGGGAAAATGATAGTAGAAGGCGTGTGAGCGCGTAACATCACCGCACATAGGTAAAAAGAAAATATCTAAATATTGACGAGCATGAAACTGTAGAACTGAGTCGTCCATACTGTGATAAAATGTAGCGAACTACTTCATTAAACTCACCTCTTTAGAATAGTATCCTGAGACGATCTGTAGCACAATACAAAAACGTCTTTATTTGCTTATTATGTAGAGAAGACACAAATGTAGAACTAACTAAAAAAACACTCATAATTTAAAATACAATCTGCAGGAAACTTATTTCGACAGAGAACATGGATAACGCACACATCTCGGGTATAGTTCACTTCTCCTCTGTGAAGCCAGTCTGACCGACGCCTAGTTAAGTTCACAGGTACGCATGCGTAAAAACAAAAGGTTCTCCTTGCTCGTCACTCCGTGAGATCCCGTACTGAGGGGTGGAAGAAGGGGGAAAAACTTGGTTTTCGGCAGACTGCGGTAACTTTATGCCCACAATCCTCCCACTCGCCGGGAACGCAAGTTTATTTTCCTGGTGACTCAAGTCCAATATGTGTACGGTGAATTTCGAACTTCGTTCGCTCTATCAGTTTTGTCATCATATCTGCCAACTTGTCTTTACTTTGTAGGTATTTCACCTATATGACCTTTCCATTTTGCTCTTTCAGGAAATGGATTTTTACATCAAGATGCTTGATTCTGGTGGAGACTTTTTCACTTCTAATCATACTAATACAGGCTTGGTTATCTTTGTATAGGATGGTCGGTTTGGTTTGAGGGCAGCCAAGGTCTTTCAAAATTTCTCCCTCACCTGTATCAGTTCTTGACAAGCATAGCAAGCTGTACACTACTCAGCTTCTGCAGTAGAAAAAGTGATGCAAGTTTGTTTCTTGCTTGCCCAAGCAATAGTGCTTTGTCCAACTTTGAAGATGTAATCTGTTGTAGATTTTCTGTCGACGATATCGCTTGCATAGTCTGCATCCACGTATGCAGCGTGCCCCACTTGATCAGTTCCTAGATTCAATTTAAAATATAAGGTAGTTTTAAGATACTGGATGACTGGAACGCGTTCCAGTCTTTTCTTCTAGGATTTTGTACTGTTCTTCCTAACAAATTGATTGCTTTGGAAATATCAGGTATCGTGACTGTCGCAACATATAACAAAGATCCCACTATTTCATGATATGTACCAATATTTCCTAGTAGTTCCTCATCTTGTGGATGAGCATTTTTTCCATAATCGGTACTCATTGGAGGGTAGGATTTCTTTTGTTTATTTTCATCAAACTTTTCTATCAGCTTCTGAATTTTCTTACTTTTTTTTGTGTATCAAATAGTTTCCATTTTTATCTTCTATTTCCATTCCAAGGTATGCCATCGGTTTTCCTAGATCCTTGATTTCAAAATGCATTTCCAGTTTTTTCTTTATTTCCTCTAATTTTCTCTCTTTATCTGTACATATGAGAATAACATCTACATATACAATTAAGTGACATGTTACACTGTTTTCATTTTTGGTAATAAGCATTGGTCATTTTTACTTTGAGTGAAACTCATATTATTCAGTGCTTTTATCAGTGTATGGTTCCATATTCTCCCCGACTGCTTTAGACCATATAATGCCTTCTTCAGTTTGCATACTTTGTTTGGCTGAGTATTATCCTTGTATCCCTGTGGCTGATTCATATAAATTTCTTCAAGATCTCCGTACAGATAAGCAGTTTTAATATCAAGATGTTTCATATGCATTTTCTTTTAGCTGCAACAGTCAACAGTGTATGAATAGTCATGTGCTTAACCACTGGGGAAAAAGTTTCATCATAGTCTACACCTTGTTTCTGTGAATATCCCTGTGCAACAAGTCTGGCTTTATATCTCGGTTCCTTTTCATTTGTTTGTTTTAATTTGAACAGCCATTTACAGTTTATTGCTTTCTTCCCTGGGGGTAAATCAATCAGTTCGTAAACTTGATTGTCTTTCAATGATTTCATTTCCTCGTCTGTTGCCTGTATCCACTTGTCCTTTTCAGATTTATTCATTTTTTCTACTTCATGAACTAAGCTCTTGTGCTCGATTGGCTGCTGTTGAATAGGTAAAACGCTCTGGTGGGACATCTACGTTAGTCCTTATAGACCTCCTAGGTTGTGTAACAGTACTTGTGGTGCTCGTTTCTTCTGCTTTTTTCTCATCATTTTAATCTGTGTCAATACTTTGTATTAGTGTAATATTTTCAGAGGATTCTTCTTTTCCTTTAATTGTGACTGCGTTTTTCTTAATAGTTGGTTTATCACAGACTTGGTTTGTTTCTTTTCTTTCATCAAATTTAACACTTCTGCTTATGATTACCTACTTGTTCTGTACCAGGTAGTAGAATCCTGTATCCACTGCATCCCTCTTCGTATCCGATGAATATACCTTCTTGAGCTCTGTTGCTGAATTTTCACCTTTTTTGTTTAGGAATATAAACATATGCTTTCGATCCAAAGGTCTTCATATGTCCTAAATAAGGTTTCTTATTTTGCCATAGTTCCGAAGGACTTTTGCTAGTTGCTTTGGTAGGTAATCTATTTTGAATGTAGTTTGCAGTTAAAATAGCTTTGCCCCAAAACTTATCCTCTAGTTAGCATCAATTAGCATGGCTTTTGTCATCTCTTGCAATGTTCTGTTTTTTCTCTCTGCGATGCTGTTTTCCTCGGGACAATAGACATTTGACGTCTGATGCTCTATTCCATTACTGGATAGATACTCTATAAACTCCTGATTCATGTATTCACCTCCATTATCTGTTCTGAGGATTTTTGGCTTTTTGTTGTATTTGTTATTTACTATTGCTACATACTGCTTAAACTTAGATAATGCTTCACTTTTGTTACTAATTAGGTATATATACGTAAACCTGGAGAAATCGTTGATAAAAGTGATAAAATATCTCTTCCCACTAGGAGAAATTAATGGCATAGGACCGCATATGTCACTATGTACCATATCTAGAACTTTCTTAGCTCTGAATGGGTTTTCTTAAACGGTTTATCCACCATTTTCCCTTTTATACATGGTTCACAGAATAGATCCTTTTCACATTTAGATATATTTATCTATCTTAGATCATTGTTTACTACACCCTTTATGGATTCAACCGGATTCAACACTCCTGTGTCCTAGTCTTCTGTGCCAAAGATCAATGCAATTAGGTTTCTCACATTTTTGCGTGGATTTGGCAATTTCTGCATATTCTGTATATTTATTATCTTCCACAGTTATCAATTTATACATATTTGTGGAATCTGCTATGCCCAAACCAAAGATAGTTTCACCCTCTACTCTGTGGTTTCACCTTGTGTTATTTTCCACTCTTTATCTTTGAATGTTACAGTGTAATCATTTTCTGCAATTTTTCTGACTGATAGTAAGCTTGTTTCCAATTCTGGAACAAACAAAACAATTTTTCAGTAGAATTCTATTTACATTACAGTCTGTCTTGCAGTTAATATATCCATGTCCTGTGCCAAGTGATTTTATCTGAGTACCATCTACAGTTGTTAGATTCTTTACATTTAAAATCTATGTGGTGAAAGATATCTCTCACGTTTGTCATATGCGATGTCGCTCCTGAATCCGTGGACCATGTGATTTGAGTTTTTGTCTTATTCTTCATTTTTGCCATTTTTCCATATTTATTTGTAGCTTTGGTTATAGAATTTGCTGCCTGTTTATGCTTATTAAACTTCTTAGCATTACTTTTATTTGTCACATGTTTATCCCCATTTATAGTGCCAGCATTCATCAATATTGTGACTTTTCTTATGGCAATAGGTGCAGTACTTTCTGTTCATATGCGATTGCCTATTGGAAGATCTGAACGCATTTACCGTGTTCGATGCATGTGCATTGCTAGTTTTACTTTCTTTTCTCCTTTCATATTCATCTATTAACTTTGATTTAACAAATTCTAAGGTAAGTTCATCGTCCAGCCTTGCTTCTAGGGCTGTGATGAGTGAATCTTATTCTGTATTCATGCTGCACAAGATCAATGCTGTGATTTGCATATCAGGTATATTTTCTTCCATAGCTTTAAGTTTGTTAGATGTCTCTAAAAATTGGTTGATGTGATCTTGTATTGAACATGTTCCATTAAATTGTAGCCCGTACATTTTTCACATTAAATACAGTTTGCTGGTTACTGATCCTCTCTCATAAATGTTTTTAAGTGTAAGCCATACATCTCTAGCTGTTATACAATTTACTATGTGTGTGATCTCTGTGTCATCCACGAGTAGGCAAATTTCAGCTTTAGCCAATTTGTCTTTTTTAATCCATTCATCTGACTTAGTTTCTGGAGTTTCTTCTGATACAATATCTCACAAATTTAATTTAGTTAGGTATTGCTCTATTTTAAATTTCCAGACAGAATAGTTAGATCCGTTCAGCTTAGGGAACACGATCGGTGTCATCGGTGTCGCCATCTTTGTTGTCTTTCTCACTAATGAAGAAGTTTAGAGTTTTTAACCTTTTTTTTTTCTCTCGAATACAATTTCGCCCATCAGTATGAGACATTCAGTCTCATAATCTATATGTTGTGAAAATGATAGTAGAAGGCGTGTGAGCACGTAACCTCAACGCACATAGGTAAAAAGAAAATATCTAAATATTGACGAGCACGAAACTGTAGAACGGAGTCGTCCATACTGTGATAAAATGTAGCCAACTACTTCATTAAACTCACCTCTTTAGAATAGTATCCTGAGACGATCTGTAGCACAATACAAAAACGTCTTTATTTGCTTATTAAAATACAATCTGCAGGAAACTTATTTCGAGAGAGACCATGGATCACGCACACATCTCGGGTATAGTCGCTTCTCCTCTGTGAAGTCAGTCTGACCAATGCCTAGTTAAGGTCACAGGTACGCATGCGTAAAAACAAAATGTTATCCCTGCTCGTCGCTCTGTGAGATCCCGTGCTGAGGGGTGGAAGAAGGGGGGAACTTGGTTTTCGGCGGACTGCAGTAACTTTATGCCAACAGTTTTTGACTACGACTTTAAAACTGCAGGAACGACATTTTTGTTTTTCCCAGCGCTGTGTTGAACAGGAAAAGAAAACGTAGAGGGCTTCGGTTTTTCCGAAAAACGTCACCATCAATGGATCCTGTTTTGCTGCATGTACACCGACCAAGCCGAGTGACTGATTGTCACAATTTATGAACACTGCAAGGTTATTTTTCTCCTTAATTCTTTGACTAACACCACTTCTGTGTCTTGCCATCACAGCAGCATTTTCGTAACACTGGGACCTACAGTCTTTTATGTCCATTTCGTCCACCTGTAGTTGCTTCAACTACGACTTTAAAACCACAGGTTGCTTCAAGATGACTTCAACCAAGCTCTCCGCATTCTTCCGCTTTATTTCAATAAAGCCAAGGAAAGATTCTCTAACACGTACTGTTTTGTTCTCAAAATAAACTTCCACGTACCTCACTGCTTTAGACGTATGCTCTTGGTGTGTCTGATGAGGAGTCGAGTCACACATTAAGCCATAATACTTAGCTTTACGTATGCTTTTTAGTAACATCTGCCGAGCACTGGATGCCATTAGGTGGATGAATTCTGAATTCATTCTGAACACTTGGTGAAAGATAAGATGTTGATCCAGGATGTCTTTCTGCTTGAAGTAGGTGCTCTTTCACAACAGGTGGATCAAAAACGGAAAGCAGTTTCAGTAAGGCCAGGAAATTGCCCACGTTTAAGTAATCGCTCACCTGTGCCCCAGCAGAGGCAGGTTTTGTACAGCAAGGAATTTTACGCGGTGAAGGACTCTCCGTGCCACGTCGCTAAGGTGGTGCGCGACTGGTTCCAGGAACACGACAGAATGACCCCGTTCTCCCTTGGCCGACCTCAATCCCATAGAACACTTGTTGGACCACTTGATAGACAGGTTCGACGTGCCGACTCACAACCATGTCATCTCCAAGACCTCCGTGCTCTGCTTCAGCCTGAACGGGCACGCGTGCCTCCGGCAACCTTCTAAGGCCACAGCGCGTCTACGCCGCGCCATCTCTCCGCTGTCAGCCGGGCCAAGGGTGGTTATTCCGATTATTAGGTAGGTGATCATATTTTTCTGATATACACTGGTAATAGAAAGTGCAACACCATGAAGAATCGCTCGGATTTGCACGAAATTTGTAGGATAGATAGGGCACCACGGGAGATGCAAATGATTAAAATTGCAGTGCACATGAAATGTGAGGCACGCGCAACGCTGTCGGAAACGTCACACAAGGAGGTACAACAAAAGAAGGCGTACAGAGAGCAGGTTTTTAAACTTCTTATCGCTAAACTCGACTGTACACACTTGTAAATATGTAAACATGCAGCGGAGGACGAGATAACCATATGAACACTTGGAGTTTGAAAGAGGTACAATCGTTGGACTCTGAGAAGGTGGTTTATCACACCATGATATTGCTGCACGTGTTAGTTGTAACACAACTACTGTTATGAGTACATGGCGTCAATGGACAACAGAAGGTTCTACTCTTCGTCGTGCAGGGTCTGGAGCTTGAAATCGCACGACCGAGCAGGAAGACAGGCACTTGCACCACATGGCAGCGATGTCGCGCAGAAATGGAGGATGGTCACACATCGTCCGACGTCTGCAAGCACAGTTCATAACAGATTGCTGCAGAGGCCTCGTTGCCCATTGCTGCGACTTCCCTCGACTGCGAACCATAGGTGCCGGCAATTGCAGTGGTGACGCGAGCGTCGAAACTGGAGTGCTGAATGGGAGCATACCGTTTTCGGAAGAGTCCAGATTCAATCTAATGCATCAGGACGGGCAAATCCTTGTTTGCAGATACTGTGGTGAACGGCATCTGGAAGGCTGCACTGTGCAGCGCCATACCGGTCCCACACCGAGCGTGATGGTCTAGGGCGCTATCGCGTTTCATTCACACACTCTCCTACTACGCATCACAGGCACATTGAACAGCCAACAACACTACATCACGGAAGTGTTGGAAGCTGAACTTCTACCCTCCCTTCAGACGATTCCGGGAGCTGTCTTCCAAAAAGAAAATGCCTGACCCCATGTTGCTCGTACTGTCCAAGACATACTTCCCTGGCCTGCTCGCTTGGCAGATTTGTCGCCTGTAGAGAACATCTGGGGCCTCATCGTGCAACGCTTCGCCACCTGTCACAGCCAACGAATTGTGGATGCATGTAGAAGCAGAATGGAATGCAATACCGCAGACAACCATCCAAACTCTTTTTCATTCGATCCCACGGCGTGTGGGGTCTGCTATCACCAGCCATGGTGGATTTACTCATAACAAATTTTTTGGCCTTCCTCATCACGAACAGGTGCGTAATTTTGTTCGTTTGCAGCTTGTGGCATAACTAAGCACTCCCATAAATTTAATTGCAATTGCTCGTTTCTTTCTTGGTGTTGCAATTTCTATTAACAATGGTTTATATATTGTCCACTGGAGTTTTACTGTACACTGCTGCATACACAGACTTGGTTATCATTACTGCACTAGTTGTTATCGTCAAAGCAAACAACGAAAATTCTGAGACTAAACAGTTTTCAATTAATGTTCTATGCTGTTTCTTTTTTAAAGGTAGCATTTCTAAAATGTATGGAGGTTAGGCTTTATGTTGTCTATCAGAACAGTATGGCAGTGAGAGCACTTGGATGATGAAATACTGAAAATAAATTTTATGCTGATGTTCAATAACATTTTTTTTTCAGTTTCTGTAGTATGTTCCACTTCCCACTCACCATAACGAACGAAGAATTTCCTTAGTGACTGGAGAATCTGTAACACTTTGAGTGTCTAGCTTCTGTCCCAAGCAAGGCAGAAGCTCATGCAGAGGAAGAGTTTATTCACTCCCACCTGTTGCTCATCCCATCAGGTGAATGAGTGCAAGTCAGCTAGGAAAGGTGAACAGGAAATAGCTTCCAGAAGCTGAAAGAAAATCATGAATTTCAAAAAAAAAAAAAAAAAAAAAAAAAAGACTTAACTCCTGCATGCTAAATCACTTTGAAGAAATCTGAAGCACAATAATTTTCAGAAGTCAAAATTACATTTAAGGTATGCTGACCAGAAGTCCCCAATTCTTGAGGACAGTCCTCGAATTTAGTTTACTGTCCCCAAAAACGTCTGATGCCTTTGCGGACGCAAATTGTCCTCAAATGTCCTCGAATTTACACTTCCTCATTAGCTAGTTAGATTTCTAATGAAAAATGTTCTTAAAAGTAGTTTTCGTTGTACTAATTTTCCGACATGCTTCTTGTGAAAAGAAATTTTGACTTTTTTTTTTTCTTCTTTCCGAGTTTAACGACCACCACGAACAACTCTAAGGACTATAAGCAGTCACCTATCTCTAATTTGGAGACATCGTTCTAGGGAAGAGAGAGAGCAAGTGCTGTAAGACAAACACAACCCCCATGTCTCAGTCAGGACTGGAACCCGTACCCACTTGTATGAATGGTCAGTGGCCAGCACTAGGACACTGAACTACTGGCGCGGTCAAATTTCAGCTGTACTTGATCTAAGTTTCTCCAAAAACTTTGGCAAAATGAAAAATTCGGCATCAAACTAATTAGTTTGCACAAAAAAAAATAAATAAATAAATAAATAAAAATAGTTTGCACACCAAACTAATTATGCAATTAGTTTGGTGTGCAGCTTGATTTTAATTTGGCACATATACAAGGTAAAACATTTCACTTTTGCTAATATGTTCTGGCCATCATAATTCTACTTTGTCAATACAAATTATCAACATTCTACAAGATATATCTTTTTAAGACAAATTTTCATATGTATTGCTAATGTCACACTTATTGAAGCAATGCAGTTTTGTGACAAAAAGATTTGCATATTTATTTTGAGTACGTAAATGCCCCCAAATGAACTGGCGATTTGGGGATGCCACGTCCTTTTGTCCTCTAATAAGTGTTCCAATTTCTGGTCACCTTAATTTAAGAACTTTTCCAGGAGTCCGAGGGGAAATTCTGAGAAAAAGACCGCTTTAAGGATCCTTAAATTCCGAGATGTGCACAAATCCTCGTGTATGCTACAACACAGCCCTGAATTTTCAGCACTTTTTTTCTTCACCTTTATCACTATAATAACTTTTATGCACGACACAAATGCTTACCATTCCCCAAATTTTAAGCATCATAGATTTGAGCATTACTTTCTATATCATTACTATCATTTGTGCACTATTGCAGTTGCTATCTCAAGTTTGATATGAAGGTTTATTCTGCCATCAAGCTCTCCTGGGGAACACAATTCCAGGCAAAATATAAAACAAAGCTCCAGTGCAAATGACATCTCTTAAATATGTACACTAAACCCTAATGACGTGAATTGACCCTTTAAATTGCATAAATCACCAGGAATTATCCCGAATTAGCAATTATACAAATAATGTTGTCTCATAGCAAATGTGATCTAGCATGGAGAAACACAGCGAGACAAGTTACAGCAATAGGTATCAAATTATGAAAGACATGAGCATGCATGCACACACACACACACAGTCCAGCATCCATATCCACACACTGTGTGTAACTATTTAATACATATCAGTGTGACAGACTGCAAGGGCCTGTTGATGAATTGTTTAATTACATTATTGCTCATACTTCACTAGCAGCTTAGCATGATTATTATTATTAGAATTACTTTACTACGAGGTTCACAACAAAAGTTGTACACACGTTAATCTAAAATGGAAATGGATGATGCAATCGAGAAAACGATTGTGACATGTCAAGGTCACCCTCTCAGCAACACAGTAGTGTCAGAACGATACACTATCATTTGCTGTGTGGATGTGGGAGGGTTTGGAAATGGGAGCTTAACAGTAGTCACTAAGCAACTTGGATGGAATTCTTCATGCTTGAATCTCCTTACATAGGCACTACTCTGATTCTCATTAAGGCAAAATTCCGATTCATCACTGAAAAGAACATTTTCCCATTGCTTGGCTGTCCATGAAATATGCTGTTTTGCCCACTGAAGCCTACGCAGTGTTTGATTTGCATAACAGTAGTTTACGCCTGCATTTGCAGTCACGTAAGTCATAGTGAAGCAGCCTCCTCCTAACAGTAGTTGTACTAACAATAACATCAGTTACTTCAGACCATCCTTGAAGCAATTCAGGTGAACTGAGCCTCCTGTCTGCAAAACTTAGCTTTCTGAGCACTCTGTCCTGCCTGGTTGTAGTAGCTTGAGGCCTTCTACTGCAATGCACATTTTTAATATTACCAGTGTCTTTTACTTTCTTCAGTAGCCTAATAACTGTAGATTGATTACAGCCCACTCTTTCAGCAATTTACATTGAAGAATATCCCTCTTCATGCAGAACAACTATTTTTACTTTGTCCACTGTGAACAATTCCACAGTTTTAACCATTATTGAGAATGTACACAAATTATACCCAATAACAACAAGTGACCACTACAATGCTCTAGTAGCTCGGGTTCAATCCTTGTAAATGCTAGAGTAGAATTAGGATAGCATTACGAAGCAGCCAATCAGGTAAAAGAATGTGTACGATTTGCTGTAACAACTGATACGTAGCTAAAGTGAATTTCAATGTTTTTGTCAAACTCCATATTTTATGTCATATCTTAACAGAAGTAGCTAAAAGAAAAACTACGACAATTTTGAAATCTACATTACATTTTACATCTAATGACATATAAATGATGAAAAAACTATGAAAATTAGTTACTTAAACAAAAAGTTAAACTTAAAAATTCATGGTTTTTGCAGGTGATGCAATATTTTTGCATACCATTGTACACTATCTACCAACAAGTAATTGGACACCCCTGCAATCGACGATATCTGCGGTCCTGATACACATCCTGGCCGCCGCCGTTAAATATCGTTAGGGAAACAACAACGCAACCAGTCGCATGCTAGATGCCATGCAGTTCGGAGCTCTCTGATTTCGAGAAAGGTGTAATCGTCGGGTATCACAGAAATGGCCGATACATACGTGACATATCCAGAGAGTTGAAGTACCCAAAATCAACAGTGGCCTATGTGATTGGTAAGTGGAAGATGAGAGGTGACTGTCGGAATGTGCCCCGACCCGGCAGACCCACAAAACTGGGAGTTAGAGACCAACGGGTGTTGGCCAGAGAAATTTGGAAGAACCGCACCAAATCGATGGGCCACACCCGCAAGGAGTTTCAACAGGCATCCGGGAGTGTTCTTTCGATGAATACCATCCGTAAAGAAGCCCATCTGCTCGGTTATCATGGACGTGCTGCCGCCCACAAGCCTTTGATCACCAAGTCCAATAGCGCTGCTCGGCTAACGTGGTGCAAAGAACGTCGACAGTGGACCATTGAACAATGGAAACCGGTTCTCTGGAGCGACGAATCAAGGTTCTCCCTCTACAGTTCGGTGGCAGGGTCTGGGTTTGGCGTCTACCTGGAGAACGCCTCCTGCCAGAATGTATTGTGCCAACTGTGAAGTTCGGCGGCGGTGGAATTATGCTATGGGGGTGTTTCTCCTGGTATGGCAAGGGACCCTTGGTCGCGATTCCTGGTAGACTCAACCCAGAGACCTACTGCACCATTCTGGATGACCATGCGCTCCCTACATTGTGGCAGTTTTACGGGGTGGACCCACGTTACTTTCAGGATGACAATGCCACCTGTCATGTTGTGAGGTCCACCATGGCTTGGTATGGTGACAATGGGGTTATCGAATGGACTGGCCTGCGCAGAGCCCGGACCTTAACCCTATCGAGCACCTCTGGGACGAGTTGGAGCGTTGACTTAAGGGTGCCCCCATCGTCCGAAATCGGTGAAGGAACTGACCTGTCTTCTCCAAGCCGAGTGGAAGAAAATACCGCTAGCCGTCGTACAACGCCTGGTTGAGAGTATGCCCCGGAGGGCCGCAGCTGTAATCGCTGCTCGTGGAGGCTCCACCAACTATTGAAGGTGAATAAACTTCGTTTTTCTTTGCTATAACAGGTGTCCATTACTTGTTGGTAGATAGTGTATATTGAATAGTAAATTAACATGCAAAATAGAAAACACTGAAACTTTGAAAAACCCAGTGAACACAAACACTTACTTTCCCTTATAAAACTCTCTCACTTGAGCTGCGCGTTGGTCAGTAGGTGCTCTGTGACACAAGCTGATGTTGCTGTGTGCTTCAGCAGGGGGCCATCTAAAATGGGAAAGAGACTAAGCGATATGTAGAAGCTCATAGGATGACTTGACATGTTCTAAGCTGAGCCTTCGAGACAGAGCCCTCCATCTCTAAGGCCACGCCTCAGCATGCAGTTCAGTCCTGTAACCTTCTGCCCTGAATACTCTTGACCCAGCCGCTTATGCATTCAATGGGCAGAGAGCTGGTAATTGAGGACGGTTGATAGCAATCTTATCTCTGTTCATGGCTTTCAAACATGACCATCACATGCCACTTTGAACACATGTAAATGCCTCGGGGATGATTCATGACTACCGTTGTGCTTCATTTTTTTTTTCCCCCATGTTTACAAAACAAGTCTCAAAATTTTTATTATGAGTGTAATTATCTACAAATAAAGTGATCATTAAGGATGATCTTCACGTCCTACACGGAGAACTCGCAAATGGTCTCCACTCACCTTGAGAGTCAATTCCATATTTATGGCCACATTTCTCCTGTTTGTTGTAAGTTTTGCCTTATTTCACTTAGTTTTGGTATACATGTGTGATGGCTTGACATGGAAATCCCAATAGATTTTTTTTTTTTTTTTTTTGATTGAAGGTTTAACAACCAGCGTGAGCAACTCAATGGGCTATAAGCTGTTGCCCGTCCCTAATTTTGGGTCACTGGTTCCAGGCAAGGGACAGAGCCAGTGCCACAAGACAAACAACATCTATGTCTCACCAGGATTCAAACACGAACCCTTCTCTGATGAACGGTCAAAAGCCAGCGCTTAGACCACTGCGCCACCGGGACGGCCCCAATAGATTAGAAGTTGCCGTGGTTAAACAACCTGCCTTTCTTGTGCCTACTATCTGGCCACTGTCAAACTCACATCATTGTTTTAACTCATTACTATTTTTCCATGTCTTCCAAAGGACCATCCAACTAATCCACTAGTTAGGCTACGAACCTCTTCCACACCCTGCATAATCCTCAAACCTTGCTCCCACAGATTTTCACCTCTTCCAAGATCTGGTAGATTTCATGGTAGAGAAAACATTCTCAAATGACCAAGCTGTGTGTCAAGCTGTTGCTACCTTATTTGCCTCAGAGACTTTATTGCTGAGATCCACAGCCTCGTAACCTGTAGGCAGAAGTGTGTTGATGAATAGGGGAACTAGTTTGACTACGTGGGTAGGTGCTCCTTATTTTTACAAGGGTTTGCAGGTGGAACTCTTATTTCGGACATTTCATCAGCACCAACCCAATATACTAGGGAGGATCGAAAAGAAATGCACAGCAATATTTTTCTCTTTGCAGGTTGTAGTTTGGAAGATGAGTTCGAATATCACGTTGCAGACCAGTTTGGCTGGATCAGGTGTCACCGTGGTGGAAGACAATGTGAACGACGGCACAAAGATGTAGTGTTTGTTAGCGTTGTCTATGAACGAAGTGCAATGCAATGCAGTCCGAATTTTGTGGGCTAAAGGGAAAACTCCGACAAATTCACAAAGAAATGGTTGAAGTGCATGGTGACGATTGCATGGACTGCAGCAACATCTCCAGATGGGGCAGTTCTTTGCAGAGGGCCATGGCAACCTTACAGATTCAGCACGTTCTGGTCGACCTGTAACTGCATCATCACCTGCCACTGTGAGAGGCACTGAAAAGTAAGTAATTTTGGATCCATCTGTGCACATTGGCACAGAAGTTCAACATTTTGTATGGTACAGAGTATGATATTGTGTATGATTGCAATTTGGCTGGTAGGTGCTCCAGCACACTGTACAGTCCATACCTGGCTCCTTCAGATGTTCATCTGCTTGGTCCCTTGAAAAGATTCCTGGATGGCCAACGCTTCGATTCAATTGACGAAGTCAAATCGGTTGTCCGCAGGTGGCTATATGCCCAGAAAACGGACTTTTATGAACAAGGTGTGCTAAAACTGGTACCACGCTGGGATAAATGTCTCGAGAGTCTCGATTCTTATGCTGAAAAACAGCTAAGAAAAGTAATTTCACTGTGTATATGTTTTGTTTTGCCTATCTATTTAACTGTTGCAAAAAAAAAAAAAAAGTGAGTTACTTTTTGATCCACCCTTGTAGATCCGGATGCGAGCTTAGCCCATGAAAGTTCACAAAAAACCTCAATAAAACAAGGAGAAGGTAATATGAAACAATGGTATATTTAATGTAATGGTACAAAAAGATTACAAAACTCATGCAAATATGCAAAACCATCAAACACTCTTTTTGTTAGTTTATAATATACAATGTGAACCGCATTACATAAAAACAAAAATATAGAATTTTACAAATTAAATTTCATCTAATTACCAAAAACTAAATCTATTGCATATATGTGAAAACAGGCACTCCAATAATTTGAAACTCATGAAAAGGGGACACCTTTTTTTTTTTTTTTTTTTTTTTTTTGTTGTTGTTAATCAGGCAAGAAAAGGGGGGCCAAAAAAATTTTTTTTGGTGAATATTTTTTTTTTTTTATGAGGTCCTTTTCTTAGTTTCAATAACAATAAAAACTATTGATCATCTGAACCATCAGTGCTTATCACATTTCTCTTCCTCATTTCCTGACCTTCTGGAGGACTATCATCTCTGATGACATCATCTTCTTCAAACTCCTCATCATCCTATTAAAGGAAAATTTCAAACATTTGAAAAATGAACAAAAGTGGATGAATTTGTAAGTTGAATGCACATTTACATGCAGAACATAATTTTTATGAGAGAGAGAGAGAGAGAGAGAGAGAGAGAGAGAGAGAGAGAGAGAGAGAGAGAGAGAGAGAGAGAGAGAGAGAGAGAGAGAGAGAGAGAGAGAGAGAGACAGAGAGAGAGAGAGAGAGAGAGAGAGACTTGTAACACAAAGCCAAAAAATGACCTGACATTGTAAACACTATTCAAATAAAATTTAATTAAAAGTAACCAGGCTTATGAAATTAACTTCTTACATCTGTCAGAGACATAACATTCCAAAGAATAAAATGCATACTAATTTTTTTTAAAAGATGCGCTATTTCAGGAAGTGTGTATTAAAACATTTAGCATGAATAATTCAATAGACACTCCTCCAGTTGAAACATTTTAGCATGAATAACTCAATAGACACTCCTCCATTGATATTTAATCCTCTCTCACTCTTTCAGTCTTACATAAGCATCACACTGAAGAAATAATCAATTATTTTAAAATGATTGTATTACTAATTCTGTTTTACCACTGAATCTACCGATCCCCCCCCAGATATTCCTCTCATTCATCTCATGTTTGCAATTTCTAACATCTTACAGAGCCCAAACTTTGCACCAACTCTCAATGCCATAAAAGAGTGTAGGTACACTGTGTGGCCAAAATTGATCGGACATTGTAAGTAAATAGGAAAACAGTATTTCATTTACATCAGCAGTGGGCAGGTCCTTCATTTGCAGAGATTACAGCAGCCACCCATCGTGGTAAACTGTCCACAAAAACATGGAGTACAAAGAGTGAATGCTCCTCCATTCTGCATTGGGTACATTGACCAACTCAGTCAGTGAAGAAGGTAGTGTTGGTCTAGACCTCACTCGTAGTTCCAGTTCATCCCATAGGTGTTCAGTGGGATTAAGGTCTGAGCTCTAAGCAGACCAGTCCATCTGAGATACCCAATTTTCTCATACCATTCTATTGAAAAACTTGTCATGTTTCTGGAAACATGACAAGTGACACTGTCATCACTGTTCACTATCATCATGTCCGTAGAACTGCCACAATGCTGGAAGCATTGAGTTATCCAGGAAATCTCTATACAGCACAGAGTTCATGCTGCCATGGATAACAACCAGTGGACTTGCACGGTGCGGGCTGAAACATCCCAATACCATAACTCTTCTGCATCCACGCTTCACAGTCAGCACTCTGTACACTTGGGAAGCAGATGTTCTCTGGGTAATTGTCAAACCCAGACACGTCCATCCGATCAATAAGAAGCAGGATTCGTCGCTCCATAACACCTAACGCCATTGTTCCAATCTTCAAGTTTTGTGATGTTGACACCATCGTAGTTGCGTGACTTTATTGGTCTTTGTGACGAGAAGTTTATGGACAGCTGCTCGGCCATGATACCTGAATGCATTCCTTGAAGTGCCTTAGTGGAGACCATAACTTATGTGGCCATTTGGAACTCATGTGCTATGTGGTGTGCATTGGTTGGGACCATGATTTCTGGATCTCCCTCTGCAGCACCTTACGGTCCCTGGACTTCAGTTTCGTGGGTCTTCCATGGCGAGGTGAATTCCTGCAATGTCACATCTTCTTACACTTGTTGATGATAAAGGTCACAGTCGATTTAATGACCTATCTGATCAGCAATAGATCTGAGTGCACTCCATTTGCTGTTTTTATACCTTATGGACCATGTGTTTGCTGTAGGAGCACACCATTGTGCCTGTGTGTGTGTGTGTGGGGGGTCCAATCACTTGCCACAGTGTATACATACTGCACTCTATAAAGCAAGTGGGGGCGACTGAAGTGAAACAAACAAGAAAGAATCCTGAAACTCTGAACTTTGTGCCCTTTATGGGTCTGACATAATATATATTATTTATACACTGGTTTCCATAAATTAAGGAAAAAAAAACCAGAAAATTTGCGATAAATCAGCCAAAAATAATTGGAATTGCCCCAAATTTGCATATGTAACATAAAAACCACTGCTGGCTAAGAATATCATGTAAAGTAGGAATGCTGCAATCATACGACGTTAGCAAGCCCGGTATAAAACTGCGCGTTTCACAAAGTGCTAGGATTTAGTGTTTAAAATTGCGATCAGCAGAGACAGCCATTTGTGAAGGAGTCAGTTCGAGACATCATTTACCACAAGAGTTGCGGTGACGAGCCATTGGACTCCTGGAGGCAGGTCAGAGTCAACCACATGTTGCCAGAAGGTTGAATGTGAGTCCTTCTGTATTTCACAGGCGCGGAATGCATTTCTAAGAACAAATTCAGCATCTAGAAGGTACAGCCAAGGAAGGCCTCGAGCAACAACTGCTATTGAAGACCGTTATTTGCAGTTAACCGCACAAAGACAAAGGGCCTCAACACCAACCCAGCTCAGCCCTGCCCTTGCTGCTGGAAGGTTGACATCAGCTTCAACTGTACGCAGACGGCTTCATGAAGGAGGGCTGTATGCTCGAAGACCAGCAATTTATGTTCCGCTCACTGCATGGCACAGGAGGGAAGAATTGAGTTGGGCCTGCATGCATGTTAGGAGAGTGAGAGTCAATGGAGGTCTGTACTCTTTACTAGCAAATCGAGATACAGTTTAGAGAGCGATTCCAGACATTGTTTGATCTGGAGGGAGCCAGGAAGCCTCTATCATCCCAGTAACATCCATGAAAGAAATTATTTATGTTGGAGGTAGTGTGTGTGTGTGTGTGTGTGTGTTTGGGCTGGCATCTCTTTTAGTCGTGGAACAAATCTCTATGTCCTGCCACGTGGTAACCTGACTGCACAGAGATATAGAGATGATATCCTGCATCCATATGTACATCCTTATGCAAGTGTAATAGGCGAAATATTTATCCTACAGGGCAATAATGCTAGACCACACAGAGCGCGTATCGTGGAGAAATACCTTGAGGAGGAAACCATTGTCCGTATGGAATGGTCAGCTCGATCTCCGGACCTAAATCCCATTGAACATGTTTTGGATGATCTGGGAAGATGTGTTGCTACTCTTAATCCGCCTCTCGATACCCTACAGGAACTTGCTACTGCTTTGCAGGAACAATGGGTATTACTGCTTATAGAGTTAATTGACACCATCATAATGAGCTTGGAACATCACTGTCAGGTCTGTATTGCTGTTAGAGGCAACCCCACATCATATTGAAGCAACTGCCCCATTGAGTTCCTGTACCCTATTTTTTAACATGTTCCTGTATGGTCCATTTTTCTGATATTAAATAATGTTTTTGCGATTCTTTTTTTCTTGCCTAACCTATAATTTACAGCTTAAGGCTCTACGAGACCCGCCATCTTGTATTGTGCCTTCTCTTGTTAACCAACGGGCAAGTGTATTTCACAAATTGCTCGGGCAATTTTGCACATTTTGGAACACCGTTTGTGGCTAACGCAAGATATATGATAAATAAAGAGTTCCCTGGTTTCAGATTTTCATTTTGGACTCTTAAGTATTTTTTATTAATTAATAAAACTATGGAAGACGCCTTGGTACGACTTTCGCTGCAGATAAAAAATGAAGGGAAAGGTCAATAAAAATTCTGAAACCAGGGAACTCTTTATTTATCATATATCTTGCGTTGCCACAAATGTGTTCCAAAATGTGCAAAATTGCCCGAGCAATTTGTGAAATACGCTTGCCCGTTGGCTAACAAGATGGCGGGTCTCGTATTGCTGCCCTCTCTTGTTAGCCAACGGCGGGTCATCGTTTCACCAATTTTCATGCAGTTTTACCAAATAGTTTTTTTAATTATCCTGATTTTTTGTTAATTTATGAAAACCAGTGTATATCAGTCATACACATATAATTAACTAGCAACACAATACCTGATGCTTGTGTTGTTTAGCTTTATACCCCCCCCCCTTCACCACACGTTAGAAAAATTTCAAATATTTCATTTCTGAAAGTTTCGGGTAGGATTCATGATCACCTCCCCACCCCAAACTTAATAGTTAATCCTAATACTCACTGCTATGTTTTTTTTTTTTGCAAATGTCAACATTGTGACCAGGCACAGAATCACTTCACTTTGAACTATTCACCACACACAAGAACAATGCTCTCAGAATTGTTCTGGGTTTTTTTTCCCAATAAAATGCTGTAAAGACACATTCAATTACTAATTATTTTGTAGCATTTTCAGAAATGATCAAATTTATTCCAATTTCTTGCAAAACTTAAAAACCCAGATTTCTGGCTTTAGAAAGTGACAAAACTTGTTATTCTGGGGAGAACAAACAAACAGGCCTCAGCAAGTTTAGATCTCTGGCCAACATCTTTCACAGTGAAAATAATCTTATACAGCTGATAGAGAGACTTTCCCTGTGTTAGCAATTCTATTTAGTATCCAGTGCCTAATTAAGCTTTTCATTCTCATGAGAAATCTCACCCAGAATTAAAATCAGTTCATGTTCTAGGCTGTCCCTCTGCTCTAAAAATATAATTTTTGAAAATCAAAAGAACCTATTTGATTTAAATGTATCAACATTGATATATTTAAACCAATAGGTTCTTTGATTTACATATATCAATATTCATCCCTAATTTTTCTCATCATGCTCAGCTAATTGAGGTTATGCTGCAGTTTGTTTCTCAGAAATGAAATCAGTACTAAGTCATCAGCATACAATAATGTGTGTGGTTATTTTTGAACCATTTATTCCAAAATTAAAAACTACATGATTTTCCCTTTCAGCAGTTTATTCACATAAAATCACAAAAACTGGGAGTCTACTAACCATGTGTTACTCCCACGTTATTTTCCAACCATCTACTAGTACAGGACTATCCAACATACATGGTCGAGTTACATTATTGTGACCACCAGCTAATATCCAGAGTAACCACCGTGTGCAGTGCGGACAGCAGCCAGACGGGCTAGGTGCTCACAGATATGAGGAACCATGTTGACTGCAGTGCATCTGACAGCTGCAGGAAGGTGCGTGGTGGAGAATCTATAGAGCGAACAACACGATCGAGGTGGTCATACAGATGCTCAATTGGGTTTAAGTCTGGGGAATTAAGGGGCCAGCAAAGTGTTTTGAAGTCTTTATCGTGCTCTTCCAACCATTCTCCGATATTTTTAGCTGTGAGACACGTCCCATTGTCCTGCTGGAAGATCCCATCTGCCCCAGGGAAGACAATCAGCATGTATGGGTGTACGTGGTCTGCAAGGATGGATTCATAATGCATTCGGTCCATAGTGCCTTCCACAGGTATGAGTGGAGAATGCCACGAAAACATTCCCCAGACCATAACGCTGACCCCCACCAGCTTGTGTTCTTCCAGCAATGGTTGAAGAGTGCTTCTTCTCTGATGGTTCTCGCCTTATACGCCAACGTCCATCCTTTCGATGAAGCAGAAAACATGATTTATCAGAGAAGGCAATCCTTTGTCAATCAGCAGAGGTCCAATTCTGATACTGCCATGCAAATGTAAACATTTCCTGCTGATGCACCTTCGTTAGCATAGGTGCAGTGACCATCCGTCTGCATAGGAGCCCCATACGCAGCAGGGTTAGCTGAAATGTCGTTTTAGACACACTTAACCAGACGCCCAGAAAAATGCAGGTCACGAAATTCTCGGAAATTCTCAGTCAAGAAATTCAAAGCCTAATGTGGTGGTGCACCATCATGCTGGAACACCACATTGGGCTGCCGATTTTCCAAATGAAGCAACAGTACAGCTGTAGCATGTCAAATAGGTCACCGATGTCACTGTTTTCTCCACAAAGAAAAAGGGCTTCAACACTTTTGAACATGAGCTTCAACACTTTCGAACATGCCAAAGTGCACCAGATGTTAACCTTTTGACTATCTCATTCAACTTCTCGAATATGAGCCCCATATTCTGCAGTGATGCCAATGTACCCTCCCTGAGACGAAAAATGCTGCTTCATCACTAAATATCCACGTTTGCATGTAATGTTAATCGGCTTTGACTTTGGACAAAATGTCTTGGGCAAATTAAAAATGGCAGGGTTATCGTCCCGCTGTAAAGCCTTTATAATCTGCAGTTTGTATGCACAGAGTTGTAGGCGGTTATGCAGAACTCTCCAAACAGTCGTTTGTGGCATGCCTAATTGTGATGCAGCTGGTCTCGTTGACTTCTGGGGGCTTCGAGAAAAGGCTTCTTGGACGCGATCAACACTGCCCTGTGAAGTGTTCGGTCTTCCTGCTCATTTTTGAGGCTGCACTCTAGCAGTCTGCTTAAACCAATGTCGGATAGCATTATTGGAAGGTGGAGCTTTGCCATACTGCGTTCTGTAACGATGTTGCATTGTGATAACTGACTTTATTTTGAAGAACCAGAGTAAGCACATTGCTTTACAGTCGCCATTTTGAAGTATGATGCCAATTCAGCAGGTACTGTGTAGTTTATGCTGTAGGCAGTTTTATTTGGTCGGTTACGGTTTGACGATGCCAAGCCACGGAAAACCCAGCAATAATTATGAATCACATTCTATACTGTTTTCAAAACACAGTTTAACCCTGGCGCCATTCAGCTCTTAGCATGATGCTACACATTTTAGCTTGGGTCAGTACAAAATGTGATCAAAAAGTTTTAAAAATGACCTCAGTGTAGCACAAGTGTGTGTGTGCATTGTGGTTTGGACCTTGACTATCCTTTAGAGTGAAATGTATCGAGTCATGACACTTCATGGGGCATTATTCTGCCTTGCTTCAGTGCCAGTTTTGTGATTTTTCAACTCAATCAGAATGCCCGATTTCGAAGAAGGCAAGATTGCACCAGAAACCCATGAAATGTTGAAAATGGCTTTTGGGGATGAAGTGCTGAGCAAAACGATGCAGAACGTTCAAGACATCCATCAACAACCAAATCTGATAAACGTGTGAATTGGGTTAAGGAAATTGTAAAAGGTGATAGTGCCACTATTCGAGAAATACAAAACCCACATATAACAAGCTTCATGAAGTTCTGCACAATCAAAGTGGGAGTCATTGCAAATGACATTCGCATAGTGGACGAGTGATTTTAGAACTGCAAGCTTATAAGAAAGAGCTGTATTGGAGTAAAATGGGATGATGTCTGTGTTAGTAGTGGGTTTTCTGTAGACAGATGCATAGAGTTGGTTATTGATTCTAGTTATTTGCACATTCAAGAAATTAATAGTTATTGTTTTCATGATTGAACGTGAAATTAATAGTGGGAAATTTTCTAGATATAGAAGAGGTGAGATTGTGCAGTTATGACGCCAAATAAAATTATGAAGATGCCATCCCCATAACGAATCTGAAGTTTGGGGTTGAAAAGGGAAGGGTTTTACAGAGGGTGAGTAACAGTTGTGCAATATTTGCATTAAGGCATGTGCTGCAGCGAATATATCACATGTTTAAACTAGTTCAAGTCGCGCACTGCAGTCACTCAAAAGGGATATAAAGTGGTAGTCATTGCTGTGAACAGCATTGCAGTCGTTGTTTTGTCTGTGTTTGGGACGCCTAAAAGATGAACAGCCACAACCAGCTAATTAGGGAACTTTTGCTTTACGAGTTTGAACTCGGCCATAACACTGCTCAAGCAACATGAAACATTTGTCATGTGAAAGGGGAAGGTTCCGTGGATCACCACACTGCAACCACATGGTTCAAGGAATTTCCCTCAGGTGACAGAAACCTTGACGATCAGCCTAGGTCAGGTAGGCAGCAAACCGTGGATTCGGAGGCTGTGCATCAGGCCATAGAGGAAAATCTGACAACCAGCACTCTGAAATAATCAGGCGAGCTGGGAATATCACAGGCCACCGTGGTTTGTCATCTTCAGGACCTCGGTAAGGTCTACAGGAGCTGCCGTATTGTCCCTGATGAACTGAAGCTAACCGTTGAGTGGAAGAGTGCACGAAACTCCTAGAAACCTCGCACTATGTAAGTTTCATCAAAAGAATTGTTACGTGAGATGAAAAGTGGGTCTATTTCCGTAATCCTAACACACAACGGCAGTGGTTGAGCCCGGTCCTGAACCTATTGCCAAACGTGGGCGCTTCGAGCACAACGAGATGCTCTGCTTCTGGTGGAATTTCGAGGGGATAATGAGACGGTTGGGACCACCAACACCAACCTCTACTCTGAACAGCTAGAGTGAATGTATGCTATTTTAGAGAAGTACCTGGCACTGGTGAACAGAAAGCATGCTCTACTACAGCAGGACAATGCTCGGCCGCATACCGCATGAATAACCCAGGTAAAACTCCAGGAACTTGAGGGTATTGAACTGATGCCACACCCAGCCTACAGTCTGGACCTTGCCCCCATTGGATAATTACTTGTTCCTGTATATGGCCCACTTCTTTCGCAGACAGCACTTCAACAACCAGGAGGAGGTGTCAGCTGGGGTGAAGGAGTTCTTCACCTCGAAGGACAAGAACTGGTACCGCCGCGGAATCGAAGAAGTGGCAGACATATGGCTAAAGACAGTACAACACGATGGTCTATATTTTGAATGCTAGTCAGCTTTTGTCGTAAAGGTATGTATGAAGACATTAAGTGATCCAAATATGGCAAAACTTTTGACTCACCCTCTGCACTATGCTATTTTTAACATTTTGCATGAACATTTTTGCAAGAAGAGGGGAAAGAGGTGATCCCATGGGCACACCTCTTTTCCTTCGCCTTTCTACCGATGTTGACAGAATAATTGAAACAGCTGCTACATGTGCCATCTTTCTTATCTTACACAACCATTCTGGAAACTTTTTGATCACACCTGGTATGAAGTAAATATAAATATTTATATTAAAAATTCATTTTGCATGCTATTTATAAAAACTTACATAAAATATACCCTATTTTTTATATTTCTCCAGAATGAAAAAAATTCTGAACCTTATTATTGAACTCTGATATTATGTTTAAGCCTGAGAAAATTATACAGCTGTGAACAAAATTCCTTCACACTTTTTGGATGAATTGAACTGGACTAGTGCTGATTAAAAAACAATCTGAAAACTGTAATAAACTTACGACTTTTTCATCCCCATTTGTTGAATTTTCAGTTTGTGGAATGGGCTGGTAGTTAGACTTTGAAGGACAAACGAAGTCTATAACACAGACAATTATCTAAACGGGAAAGAAATTAAAGCATGTCAAGCACACAATAACTAAGTTTTCATTTTTATACACACTAGTACAAAAAAAGAAAAAGAAAGATAGGCATTTTTAACTAAATGTACTGCAGTGCACCGCACACAAACAAAAAGGGACCAACATTCAACCAAAAATTGCATTCATTTAGGATTATTTCCTGATGAAGAAGTAAATTCCCTTAGTTCAAATTTAAGATTGAATACTTTAAGAGAAAGTTAACAACAGTTGACAAAAGTAGTTATAGCCAAACCTTTTTAAACCACCAACATTTGTTTGCTATGTTTTTTTGGTGGTAAGTGAGGGTGGTGGGACATAGATGTTGAGTGACAATGGCAGCAATTTGGGGGTCCAGGACGATGAAAATTTTCAAGTTTTCGGATATTATCTGACTTACCATCCTTGTCACATTTACGCCAAAAAACGGATTGTCATCTTCAAAATTTGTATTCATTTTTATATCAAGTAGCTATAAAAATAAAAATAAAAGAAGATTGTTTTTCCTATGATTAAAACAACTTTGACAGCAGCTTTTTTTTTTTTTTTTTTAATTTGGAAAAACGATGAAGCCATGAATTTTCTGAACATTTTGATGAGAACATATACCCTAGTCATGATAGGCATTAACGCCAATGGTGATTGATAATTTAAAATTTCATTAGTGTGAATTTCCAGCTGTACTCCATTTAAAACTTCATTATTAGTGATAATTCCCAGTTGCACACCTAACTGCCAAACCTTTTCCTGAAATATTTCATTTGTAATGTCACCACATGCTCGACGTTTATTTGTTCTGTCCATAATACTAGGGCATACTATGTTTTCCATTTTTTTTTCTTTAGTGAGTGAAAACCATATAAGCATAAGCACAAAACAAGCAAGAATTGGCTCATATACCAAACATAGCATTTAACAGGTGAAATTAAATTTTTTTGGCAGTTACTTTAATTTGTACGTCCATTAAATATTTAGCTTATTGCAGATCTTAATCATATTATTTTGATAGCTATAGTTTTCAATAAACAAGCATGTTACCTTCAATTAATTGATAAATTGTTTATGATTGACTAGTTTTAACCTGACATAATGCAGTATGTTAAAAATAGTTTTTTTTTTATTTTTCCGATTTATAACAAAGTTAACATACATCACATGTTTTTGACTCTCCCATCAATTTCGTTACATATGGGTTTGACGATAACCACTGTTTTATCCAGATAGTCATATGTGGAGGTTTTCATCATTTTCTAGAATAACAAACCACTATTGCTACTAAAAATTCCAATAAACTAAAATAACTCACTTTTCTGTCTCACAGTATCTAGTATTGTTTGCTCACCAATGTTTCATTTCTTTATTAGTGTATTAGCTATAACACATTCTTCAGGTTATTATTTGTTGTGGATCAGGTACTGAATGTATGTATTTATATATACAGCAAACTCAAACTTGTTGTCTTATACATGTACATAATCAGTCAGGATTTGGGTTTGTTGCTTTTCAGCGCAACTTGGTTTATGACTTCGATTTTTCTTTGTGGTTTGCTCGGTTCAAATTTGCGTAGAATATTTTAATAATTCCGTATATATATATATATATATATATATATATATACAGGTAGTGACCATAGATTGGCGAGATGTAAGATGCACCTCAACACGAAACTCGAACGTAGCAAGCTCATAAGACAAACAAAATGTATTGACATATCCAACCTTAAATAACACCATATTACCTTCTTATATGACCGCCAATAGCGGTATAACTATACCATCGGGATTAGAAGAAATGCTATCCCACACTTGCCCAACCCGCTTGGTGAGTTATGGCCAAACCCCTCCAAAATGACTCCACTACTTAAATCTTGGCCCTCAGTCTCCGGCAGCTGGAATGTACCTGGCCAAGGCAGCGGCCAGTGCGACATGAAGGCAGAGGGTGCTAAGAATCGCCGGAGGACCGAACTAGGCTGCCATTTGATGCTGACCTTGGCTACTTTCAATGGACGCTCCCTATCTTCTGATTCAAGGCTTCTTGAATTGGAAGAGGAACTACAAAGGATCAAGTGGGACATTGTCAGGCTAAGTGAAGTAAGGAGAAAAGGAGAAGATCTCATTGAACTGAAAAGTGGACATCTCTTCTACTATCGTGGGACAGATACTGGCAGAACTAGTGGTGTTGGATTTATAATAAACAAGAAACTGAAGAACAAAGTTGTAGAAGTTGAAACTTCCTTTGACAGAGCTGCAAGACTCATTATCCAACTCTCGAGAAAATACCACGCTCAGATTATTCAAACTTATGCACCCACCACAAGTCATCCTGAAGAAGAAAGTGAAGAAATTTATGAGGAAATTCGTCATCTAAATAATAAAGGCAAGCAGCACTTGAAGATAATTATGGGAGATTTCAATGCAAAAATAGGGCAACAGCAACAGAATGAAACTTCAGTAGGTAAATTCGGTCACTGCAACAGAAACCAGCGTGGAAACTCTGGTAGAGTTTGCAGAGGCAGAAGGGTTTTTCATCATGAACTACTTTTTCAAGAAAAAGGCACACAGGAAATGGACATGGAGACATCCAAATGGGATGACAAGTGAAATTGATTTTTTTATTAGTGTAACAAAATATTTGTCATAGAAGACTGCAGTGTGCTAAACAAGTTCAACACAGGTAGTGACCATAGATTGGCAAGATGTAAGATTCATCTCAACACTAAACTCAAACGTGGCAAGCTCATAAGACAAACAAAATGTATTGACATAACCAACCTTAAAAAACACCACAATACCTTCAAGTTGGAACTGAAGAACAGATTCTCTGCTTTAGAAGGTCTAACATTGGAAGAAGTGGATATTTCTGAAGTTAACAGAAAAGTAACCAAAGCTCTTATGGAAACAGCAACAAAATTAGCTGGGTCTAAGAACAAGTTGCATGTGAACAAATTATCAGAAAAAAACAAAATGTTGATGCAAAAAAAAAGAGGGATGAGGACAACTAAAGAAGATGTGACTTCCAAAAGTGGAATATATAGAGCTATGCAAGACAGTACAAAAAAGTATAACTGAAGACGTAAGTAAATTCAACTGTGAACTAGTGAGGAAAGCAATTGAAAACAACCAAAGCCTAAAGATAGCAACGGGACATCTCAGTAAGGGAAGAAAACAGATAATGGCACTGAGAAAAGAAGATGGTTCTGTAACAAAAAACAGAGGTGAAATTTTGAGAAGAGTGAAAGATTTCTACTCCAAATTATATGAAAGGGATGATACGTGTACTCCAGACATCATGAAAGGTACCAGTGCCAGAGTTCTTCCAGTCCTTCCAGCAGAAGTTGCACATGCAATCAAGAACATGCAGCGGGGAAAAGCTCCAGGAGAAGATGGAATTACAGTAGACATCACACGAGAAGCAAGTGGAGAAATTGAAACAGTACTCGCCCAAATTTTCACTCGATGCCTTAATGAAGGGAAGATTCCTGAGGATTGGAACAACATTACAATGATCCTGCTACATAAATAAGGTGACATTGAGGATCTTGGGAACTACAGATCTATCAGCCTCCTATCAGTGATTTATAAAATCTTCACTAAAGTTCTTTCACACCGCTTGAAGGCAACACTGGACATGGCTCAACCGAGAGAACAAGCTGGATTCAGGAGGGTCTACAGTACTATAGATCATATCCACATACTGAGAGAACTAATTGAAAGAGCGAGGGAATATAAACTTCCATTGTGCATGGCTTTTACCGATTATGAAAAGGCCTTTGATTCGGTGAAACCATCAGCAGTTACAATGGCTTTGAAATCCTGCAGTATTGAAAATGCATACATTAATATCATTAATAACATCTACGCACAATGGCTTTGAAATCCTGCAGTATTGAAAATGCATACATTAATATCATTAATAACATCTACGCAAGTGCAAAGATTCGGCTGTTTGAAAATACAACACACACAAAATTTGGAAAGGGAATGAGACAAGTTGACACCATATCTCTGAAGCTCTTTAATGCCACAATGGAAAATTTCTTTCAATCACTGAACTGGGAAAACAAAGGGAAAAAGATTAATGGAGATTATCTAACCCACCTTCGTTTTGCTGATGACGTAGTCATTTTTGCAACTACCCCATCAGAGCTGCAGAGTATGATCCAGGAACTTGCTGACAAGAGTAAAGAAGTGGGATTAAAAATGAACTTTCAGATGACGAAAGTGATGTTCAATGCTTTTACAAGAAATGAAGATTTATCGATTGATGGAGAAAAGCTGGAGATAACAGACACATATGTTTATCTTGGACAGCAGATATCAAGTGAGGGTCACATTGATGAAGAAATTAATCGGCGTACAAAACTTGCCTGGAGAGCTTTTGGAAGAAACAGTATAGTTTTCAAGAGCAATATGCCATTATGTCTTAAAAGAAAAGTGTTTGATCAATGCATCCTTCCAGTGCTTACGTATGGTGCAGAGACGTGGACCTTAACTAAAAGAGACATACAAAGGCTGCAGACAACTCAAAGCAGCATGGAGAGGTGCATGCTTGGCGTAACCAGGAGAGATAAGAAGAGGAACTCGTGGATCCGAAAAATGACAAGAGTGGAAGACATCATGATCAGAGTAAAATCTGTGAAATGGCAATAGGCTGGACATACTGCCAGAAGGACAGACCATCGATGGACAGCCAAAATTTTAGATTGGATTCCAAGGGACAAGAAAAGGCACAGAAGAAGACCACATGGGAGATGGGTGGATGAAATTCAAAAGTATGCAGAAGTAACATGGAGGAGACTGGCACAAGACAGATCGTTGTGGAAGAAACTTGGGGAGACCTTCGTCCAGCAAAGGATTGATAATGGTTGACGATGATGATGATGATATATATATATACATTTATACACTGAAGTGCCAGAAAAACTGGAACAGACAAGCTTATGTGAAATACATAGCAACATCACCTATGCGCATACTCGGTTGCATCCGCCAGTGTGTATATAAAGCGATAGACATTTTCGCTAGCTGTAAGAGCTGTTTTTGGCATGAGAATGACAAGTACCGTAATTTTCGGACTAAGAGCCGCATCAGCATAAGGGCCGCAGGTGAGAAATTTTGCAATCTTGGAAGCAAAAGTTGCCGTAAGGGCCGCACCTGTGAAGTCATGCTGCTGCTCAGTAAAACTAAATTATCTTCCTTATTTTCATGAATTAACTCACACCCATTGTGATTATATGTATACTTCAAAGGTTAATCTGCAATTCAGTATCAATCTGCTTTATGCACTTATTTTTTCATACTGGCAAAAAATTTTATTTATACATTTTTATTAATCATGCTAATGACGTTATTTGTTTGCCTTTATTAAATGCTCAAAGCCATTTATGTAATCAACATAAATCACAGTTAATCTTAAGACTCCCGTTAGAATATTGCATTGCTCGTAAAACTGCACAATTGTCTAAATTCCATTCAATGTGGATGTCTGCTACAAGATGGTTCTCTGTTCACCGCAATAGAATCTGTCTTAGAAGTAATTAACTTAGAAATTATTGCTTGTAATGCTTTCGATTGTTTTCTTTAATAATATGTTCCTTCTATGTTATGCTTTTTTTTTCTCATCTAAGATGTTTTTGTTAGAATGAAGTTGCGCTTCCTTTTACCAGCTGCCTCGCACGTGTTCGCGGATCTGGCCGCCAACAGTTCGAAACAGTGCGCTTTCTCTCTTTCAAGTGGTTTGACCTACTTTCATTTACTGCGCACTGAGCCTTCGCGTTGAGCTTCGCTTTTATATGAATGGGAAGGTTCTCCCTTCGTTTATTTCTTTTCCAGCCGAAGCCTTCAACTTCCACTATCGTCAGTCAATAAAAAAAAAAAAAATTAAAATCAAAGCAAAACCCAGGTGCACAGAGCCAAAAAACACCTGTATCGCATGCCAGATTAACCAAAAAGAGTGAACAGAATTTGTCTTTCAATCATCCTGGGGCAGGCTTTTGCATTGTTCATGATCTTAAGCTTTTGTTCAGGGAAGTGCCCTTTAAACCAGTCTCCCCACCCTAGTGAAAATCAACCTTTCTGCATGATGTATGCTGCAGTCAACGAAAGAAATACGCTGGGCGCGCTATCCACAGAAGCCTCGGATGTCACGCAACTCATCTGTGTGCTTATGTCCCCATTCCATCCCCCATGCAAAGGGCATTTGAGTCAGGCATTCCTGTCCTTCCCCACTTTCCCTCCTAAACCAACATCAGGACAGCGGAGTTATCGCTTAAATAGACGTGTCTAACGTTTGAGTAGAAGGGGGGCTTGATCACAGTAGAGTTTGTGAAAAAAAAAAAAGACGTATGAAAAAATTTACTAAGAATTTGCATGAAGAAAAAAAAAAAAAAAAAAAAGGAGGGAAGAAACAGTTTTATCGAAAACAAATGCGGCATAATGGCCGCACACCCGAAAAATTTCACTTTTAGTAACGTAAGAGCAGCGGCTCTTAGCCCAAAAATTACGGTAATAACAATTTAAGCGATTTTCAACGCAGTGTCATAGTTGGCGCTCGTGAGATGGGCAATAGTATTTCAGAGGTAGAAACAAAGTTTGGATTTCCACGGATGACCATTGCAAGGTGTATTGTGACTACAAGAATTCCGGCAAAACCTCCAACTTACGATACTAGTGTGGCCGTAAAAAAGACATTGGGTGAACGTGACCATCGTCGGCTGGCCGTCAAAAATAGTTTCACGCGATAGGCATGCAACACTCTCGCAGGTATCATCGGAATTCAATGCTGGAGCCTCAACAAGCATCAGCGTCCGGACTGTGCAACATACTGTGCACGATATGGGCTTTGGGAGCAGACGCCTAACTAGAGTCCCCTTGATGGGTGCACGACACAAAGCTGCGCGCCTCGCTTGGGCACGGCAACACCGCCCCTGGACACTTGATGATTGATGACTGGAAACAAGTAGCCTGGTCTGACGAATCGCGTTTCTAACTGTATCGGGCAGATGGAAGGATTCGTGTGTGACGCAAACCCCATGAAGCCATGGATCTCGCCTGTCAACAGGGAACTGTACCGGCTTGTGGGGGGTCCGTAATGGTATGGGATGTGTTTAGCTGGACTTCACTGGGACCCCTGGTACGTCTACAAACATCTGTGTGCATCCTTTCTGACAAGGTTCACCCATTCATGTCCTGCATTCATGCTGATGGGTTGGGCCTCTTCCAACAGGACAATGCACCTCCACACAAGTGTCGGGATGCCACATTATGGTTAGAGGAGCATTCATCTGAGTTTGCGGTGTTGCCATTCCCACCCAAGTCCCCAGATCTGAACGTGATAGAACACATTTGAGATGCCATGCAATGCGATATCAAACACAGGAATCAGAGACCTCAGAAAACACACGAATTGTGGAACACTCTGCAGGAAGTATGGTATGCATTGCCTACAGCATATTTCCAGAAGCTAGGGGAGTCTATGCCGAGTCATATTTCTGCAGTCCTGCGCTCCCGTGGGGGACCTACCAAGTATTAGACTGGTGTACCAGTTTTTCTGGCACTTCAGTGCATATATATACATTAATATATATATATATATTTCCAAATGATCAAAGGGGACTTTAAACTTCAGACAACAAAACTGAAAAGCACAGTGAATGTGAACAAAAATTTCTGATTTGCAGGTTATCAGGGACAACTGGTCTGTTGTTTGCAACCTCACCCATTGCAGGCGATAGAAGCAACTACAGGCAAATACTTTTTTGGGTGATTTCATTTCTGACAGCCTGGAGCTAAGAGAATCAACCAATTGTCCAACCTAGTGATATCAAACCTGACACAAAATGAAATGCTACTTGAAATCCCCTATACCCTTCATTATTTTTTTTTTTTTTTTTGCTTCTTAATCATAGCCATGCCTGTAGCCAGAACAAAACCTCTGTATATGCTCCCTCACCACTCTCTGCTAAACATCATGGACTCCATGAAAAAAAAAATCGGTTTGTCTCTCCATCAGCAATTAAAACCATACATGAGACCGACAAAGAAATAAAAAAGCTGAACTTTTCAGCCAGGCGAAAAATCAAATGCGCGATGAGAAAATGTAAATATAATGCAGCACAAGCAAGATGGAACTGTTCACTGCAATTTATTTAAGTAAATATTAAACTGGAGTACATCACTTTATTCACAATATAAAATTATTGAATTCAAAACAAAATATGATTTGAAAAACACACACAGTATTTTGTTTTGTTTTGGTGCTGTACTAGCTAGAATATCAACAAGTTTCCTCTTGTGTTGCTTTCTTCTCAGAAAGTTTCACAGGCATATTTGTTTTTTGTTGACTCTGCAGCTGCATAGAATTCATTGCTTAATTTTTTTTCTTTACTGTTGATATCACTCCCTTCCCATTTCTTCATTGTTGCTTTTCTCCCCCCCCAAGACAATAATTTTATCCATTATGCTGAAAGAATTTTGGCCTGAGGACCATGAATGCATGATATCAAAACTTTAAGAATATGAATACTTTGAACACAGCACATCAATTCTTAGAAATTTTCCAACTTCACCACTTCTGTTTTCAGAAAATGTTTCTTCCCTTATCAAGCTTAAATAAAATCATTTATAGGGGGAAATAACATCTGAAAACAACACAGGATAGTGAGAACATCGGGGGGGGGGATTACAATTAAGAGGAAAATATTTGCTTCTTTCCAACTTTCGTTTTTGGAACTTTTCTCCCTCTCTCTCTCTCTCTTTTTTTTTTTTTTTTTTTATGATTACGGGAGAAATTTGCACTCCTAACTTCCATTTCGAAATTCGGAATTCCGTTCTCAAATGAAATATGGATGCCCCACCATCATCATCATCAATTACCTCAAAACTTCTGTTTAGTTGTGCATTGATCTTGAGAATGGCACAACAGATAACAGAAATGGTGGAATTCCTCAAATCCATGGAAGTATCTCATGCCTAAAAACTACAGAAAAATCTTCACGCAGTCTTAACTTCTGTTTTCGGTAATTGTTGCCCATAGTTTCCTGCTGGAAAACAAACATCTTTATTCTATAAAATGATATTTAACAATACTGAACAGAGGCAACATCGTGAGAAAAAAGAAATCACGATTACGGGAAAAATCATCACTTTGTTTAGCTTATGCAAGTTTTGGAAGACGAAATTTTTGAAATAATTCCCCCAGATGGAAAAGACCCCCTTTCATTAGTACCCCAAAATTTCTCATCATTTTTGCACTGATCTCAAGGACAACCCAAATGATGGTGAGGGGGGATCTATGGAAGAATCACATGCAAGTTAAACATACATCGAGCGATCACTGAATTATGACCATCCTATCAAAAGTGAATGCAGTCCTTTGACCACGTGATTTCCGAGAGTGAGCGATAAGTCGACTGATGTAACCTACATAAGGCATGAGTGGAGCAGTAGGTAGTAAAATTCAGAGCGTAATGGATAAACAGAAAGGTTTATCAGATTTTGAGAAAGGACACACTGCGGGAGCTTGGAGAGCGGGGGTCCCGATTTCCTAAATGGATTAACCAGTGGGATGTTTGCGAGCTGTGGTAGTTAAAGTGTATCAGGACTGGCATGAAAATGGTCAAACAATGACTTGGAAGTAAAACTGCACAGGACAGTGAAAGGTTGACATGAAAGGTGAGTGCCAGGTCTGATGATTCGCACAGGCTGACAGATGCAGCATTGTTCAACAGTTGACTATGCAATACAACAGAGGTCAGTCAACTCAGAACAGTATCTGTCATGACATCGCACGCTCACATGGTATGGACTATAACAGCAGATGACCCGACAACATCCTCTCCCAACCACAGTTCATCGGCGCAAAAGACACCTGGTGCAAAGATCACGAAAGTTGCATGACTGGATCAAGTGTGCCGGTCTAACGAGTAGCATGTTTTACGTAATCCACTCCATGGAGAATTGAGTACATATTTGGCACAAACAACATGAGGCACTCGATCCATCTTGTATTGCCTCCACAGTGCAAGCCAGTGGTATGGTGGTATGGGGCATGTTTCCCTGGCAGGAACTTGATAGCCCCAGCGCATGAGGAATAAGGTATGACTGGTGTCCGCTATCGTGAATTGCTTGTCGATTCTGTACTCCAAGCAATGTAGCACTTTTTCCCGAATGGCTATGATGTCTTCCAAGATGACAATGCGGCAAGACAAAGGTCCAATGTTGTGCAGAAATGGTTTGAGGAGCTCGCACAGTTCAGACTTCCAGCATATCGATTGCTCACCGAACTCCCTCGATATCAACCCCATAGAGCACTTGTGGAACACTATGGAATGGCATATGGATACACCAATCAACTTCATGCCTGCACTGAAGACCACATTACACACAGCCTGGTTAGCCATATCTCTCAACTGCTTCCGGCATCTTATTGAATTGATGCCATGTCACATAGCTGCTGTACTGAGACGGTGAAAGGAGGTCCTACAAAGTATGAGGTAGATGGTCATAATTCAATGATCACTCAGTGCATATGTGCAGAACAGTAAAGAAACATATTTAACATATTTATCTAATGGATGGTATGTACCGTATTTGCTCGAATGTAACGCACACTTTTTGTCCAAAAACTTTGTGGTAAAAACAAGGTGGGCGTTAGAATAGAGTACAAGCATTTGCAAATACGTAAGATTGATGCGCCTTTTCATTCCTCCAAGTATGCAGAGAAGACCAGAAAGAGCAGAAGCAGATAACCTTGAGTCTACGTGCACATCAATCACTCAATGCTCCTCCCTCCGCTTTCAACCCTGTTTTTACCCCAGGGCTTAGGATAGGCATGCCTTTCTCTTCCGAATCCAAGGGAATCTTGCTTCTTCTCTTTAGCAGTCATTCTTTCGAGTCAACGTGCACAGAAAGATGTCTTCAAAAAGGCAGCATTACACAGCAAAATTGAAATTTAAAGCCATCGCTTTTGCGGAAGAAAATAGCAATCGAGCATGTAAATTGAAATTTGGAGTTCCTGAAGTGGATGTGGCACAAACAATACGAATGATTAAAGATGTAATTCCTTGTTTGAAAAGTCACAGTATTACTATAACCATTCAAAAGTTTACGTGCCTACAGTTACTTTAATGAGAGTAATGAGAAACTTACTTTACTAGAAGGTCTGTTCTCCTTGAAAAAAAAAAAAAACCATTTCATTGCACGTTTTTTCCCATTTTAATTTCTACGGTTGGTTTGGGTTTCTGGTGCAACAGTTTTATGTTGTCTTCAACTTTTTCATTTATTTGACTGAGTAATTTATTAATCCATACTGCTGCAATGATACTTGATCCAAGAAACCTCTTTTTTACTTAAAAACCTATATTTCCACTGATGTTAAATAACCCTAACCGGTAGTTTAATTGGCTTATAAAACTTACTATTCAGTGAACTTACTTAAGTGAACATTCACAAACCATAAACTAACTTCTTATTTACAACAAACCTATCTCATTGCCCTATTTACAAACTCATCTCTCTCATTCATGCACCACACCTCTGCCGTTCCCAACGTATATTGCCTCTAGCAGCTTTCTACCCGACCAGGGTTGTCTTCAGGAGGCTAGGTGGTATCAGCCCTGCTATCACAGTGCGAGTGAGTGAGAGAAGCGATTTCCTGCATCAGCCCATCTCCCATGTCATATTGAAAACTTGGCCACCGTGGCTCCATCTGTTAGTAACTGTAGTTAATATATTTTATTTTCTTCTGCAGTATTTTTTGTTTGTTCTATTTTTATTAGTTCTTTCCATTTTTCGTTAAGTATGTTTGGGTCATTATGAATACATACTCGATCCCTATTTTTTTCAATCAGCACAGATTCTGTAATACGCAAATGTCTTTCATTGTTACATGATTTAATTATTTTGATGTCTTCAAATTTCGGGTATCTTTGATTATCTAAGCAATACTGTATCAGTGCTGTTTTTGCTTTTTTTTTTTTGCCAATTTTTTATGTGTTGTTGCAGGCGATGTTTTAATTGGTTTTTGGTACTCCCTATGTACGATATTGGTGGGATGCCTGTTATAGGTATTTCATAAACACCAGCTTTTTCCTGTATTATTAATCATCATATCTTTGACTATCAGTACTTTGTTTCCCATCTGAATTCCATATTTGTGGCATAACTTATTTATCTACGTTGATATTCCTGGAAGGTAAGGTAAAGCACCAACATATTGTAATTATTTTTTTCTTTTAGAGGTTGAGGTATCTTGAATCTTAACTTGTACTTCATATATCCATTTATTTATTTTTTGTGGTGGATATCCATAATTAAATGAAATTTCTTTAATGTAGTTGATCTCTTCATTCCGGAATTCCTCTTTAGAGGAGTGTGTAATTGCTCTTTTAATTAATGTTTTAAAGCTATTGCATTTTTGTGTATAAGGGTGTGTTGATGAATATGGAATCAGAACAGGAACATATATTAGTTTTCTATGTACTTTATATTGCATATGGTCATTTTGTTTGATAACCTTAACATCCAGGTAAGGCAAGGAATTCTCTTCATGTTCAATTGTTAAATGTATTGATGGATAAATATTGCTAAGTTGTCAATGCTTCCAAGCTCATCTGTATCCATTTTGGTCAACATGAAGATATCATCTACATATCTACAGTATATCAGAGGGGGATCTTGAATTTTGCTAATTCTTCTATGTTATTCATGATTTCTTCAGCAAACAGATTTGATAGAGGGTAGCCCATTGGTCCACCATAATTTTGTTTGTATATTTTCTCATTATATTTGAAGATATTATTTTCGTATATATACAATATTGTTGTTTTTAACTCCTGTAGTTGTATGTCATTCATTGATTGGTCCTGTTTCAATTTTTCAATAATGATACCAATCGCCTCAAGTACAGGTGTACTTGGAAACAATGACTTGACATCCATACTCGCCATTCTGTAACTTCTTATATCTTGGTTTATATTCTTCAAGATTTCTATAAATTCACACGTGTTCTTTACAGTGTATTTTGTTTTCATAAATTTTGGTGATAAGAACCTGTAAATATTCTTCTCAAGTTCAATCAATGGTGAGTTCTTTTTGGGCACTATGAGTCTCATGGGTGTACCTTCTTTGTGTGTTTTGTTGTAAAGAATTGTATTTTAGGTTTTAATTTTTTTTTGTTAGATGGTTTTGGTGTTTGTAAATAAGAAGTTAGTTTATGGTTTGTGAATGTTCACGCAAATAAGTTCACTGAATAGTAAGTTTTATAAGCCAATTAAAACGAGTTATTTAAAGTCAGTGAAAATATAGGTTGTTTGGATCAAGTATCATTGCAGCAGTATGGATTAATAAATTTACTCACTCAGTCAAATAAATGAACAAGCTGAAGACAACATAAAACCGCTGCACCAGAAGCCCAAACCAACCGTAGAAATTAAAATGGGAAAAAAACGTGCAATGAAATGTTTTTTTGTTTTTTTTTCAAGGAGAACAGACCTTCTAGTAAAGACAAGTTTCTCATTACTCTCATTAGATTAATTGTAGGCACGTAAACTTTTGAATGGTTATAGTAAACTGACTTTTCAAAGAAGGAATTACATAGGAAGACATGCAAATTTCCAAGTGAGGGAGGTGGGGACTGGGAAGGCCCGGTCTCTATGCATGATAGAGAGAATGCGCTACCGTGAGCTCTTTCAAAAACACGAATTGCATAGATTGAAAGAATATAAAAAACAAAAAATCAAATTAACAAAATTTTAAACACAAGTAGAATTTTTGATTGCACATAGAGACTTTGATCTAATTCCGAAATATATAAGAACAACAAACTCCCCAATGAATAAGACAGACTAGATAATATTAAAAATGTGCCAGAAAAAAAAGATTAAGTGCAGAAATTGTGAATAAAAGAAGGACGTTCTTCGGTCTTCAGTCCACCTGTTTAAGATTATGGAAAGATATCAGTAATACCACGTACAGAAATTTCTGTGGATCATGGAAAAATGAAATTTTGGACACTACTTTGAGAGAGTTTTCCAAGATTGTTGAAAATGAAAGAAAGTCTGCAAAAAACATTACTTCAAAATTGCATAAATTATTGGACCAACATACAGGTCATGAGCAGAAAGAAAATAACTATGAAGTTTTTCAGAATATGTCAACGCACGAACTAAATTACTCACAGAGGGCAGTACTGCAGAGAGGGAAAAAATGCTTTCCCGCAGAAGATAACAGAAACAGAAGAATTAATACCAAATTTTGAGGATATTATCAGAAACATCCCTAATGAAGACAAGGAAGAGTTCAGTGGTAAACTATTCAGAATAATATTAAAAGAATATAATGAAAAAAAAATAATAGAAATTATTATTTAAAAAAACTAAAATATAAAAAAAAAAAAAAATCAGCTGTTGAAATTAAAGGAAGATAGGAACATCAAATTCTGTGAGGCTGATAAGACAGGTCAAATAGTGATTCTGAATACAGTGGAATATAACCAAAAAGTAGAATTAGCAATAGAAGAATTACAGTGTTCTGAATTGAAAAAAGACCCAACAGGTAGCCACGTAAGATACTTGGCAAACATCAGGAACCACAGCACTCTACCTAATGAGATTAAAAATGTAAAACCACCAATAGGTACAAACGTCCCACAATTGTTTGCTAAAAATAAAACACACAAAGAAGGTAAACCCATGAGACTCACAGTGTCCAAAAAGAACTCACCATTGATTGAACTTGAGAAGAATATTTACAGGTTCTTATCACCAAAATTTATGAAAACAAAATACACTGTAAAGAACACGTTTGAATTTATAGAAATCTTGAAGAATATAAACCAAGATATAAGAAGTTACAGAATGGCGAGTATGGATGTCAAGTCATTGTTTCCAAGTATGCCTGTACTTGAGGCGGTTGGTATCATTATTGAAAAATTGAAACAGGACCAATCAATGAATGACATACAACTACAGGAGTTAAAAACAACAATATTGTATATATACGAAAATAATATCTTCAAATATAATGAGAAAATATACAAACAAAATTATGGTGGACCAATAGGCTACCCCCTATCAAATCTGTTTGCTGAAGTAATCATGAATAACATAGAAGAACAAATAATTAGCAAAATTCAAGATCCCCCTCTGATATACTGTAGATATGTAGATGATATCATCACATTGACCAAAATGGATACAGATGAACTGGAAGCATTGACACAACAACTTAGCAATATTTATCCATCAATACAATTAACAATTGAACAAGAAGAGAATTCCTTGCCTTACCTGGATGTTAAGGTTATCAAACAAAATGACCATATGCAATATAAAGTACATAGAAAACTAATATATGTTCCTGTTCTGATTCCATATTCATCAACACACCCTTATACACAAAAATGCAATAGCTTTAAAACATTAATTAAAAGAGCAATTACACACTCCTCTAAAGAGGAATTCCGGAATGAAGAGATCAACTACATTAAAGAAATTTCATTTAATTATGGATATCCACCACAAAAAATAAATGGATATATGAAGTACAAGTTAAGATTCAAGATACCTCAACCTCTAAAAGAAAAAAATAATTACAATATGTTGGTGCTTTACCTTACCTTCCAGGAATATCAACATAGATAAATAAGTTATGCCACAAATATGGAATTCAGATGGGAAACAAAGTACTGATAGTCAAAGATATGATGATTAATAATACAGGAAAAAGCTGGTGTTTATGAAATACCTATAACAGGCATCCCACCAATATCGTACATAGGGAGTACCAAAAACCAATTAAAACATCGCCTGCAACAACACATAAAAAATTGGCAAAAAAAAAAAAAAAAAAAAAAAGCAAAAACAGTACTGATACAGTATTGCTTAGATAATCAAAGATACCCGAAATTTGAAGACATCAAAATAATTAAATCATGTAACAATGAAAGACATTTGCATATTACAGAATCTGTGCTGATTGAAAAAAATAGGGATCGAGTATGTAATCATAATGGCCCAAATATACTTAACGAAAAATGGAAAGAACTAATAAAATTAAACAAAAAAAAATACTGCAGAAGAAAATAAAATATTAACTACAGTTCCTAACAGATGGAGCCACAGTGGCCAAGTTTTCAATATGACGTGGGAGATGGGCTGATGCAGGAAATCGCTTCTCTCACTCACTCGCACTGTCATAGCAGGGCAATATACATTGGGAACGGCAGAGGTGTGGTGCATGAATGAGAGAGATGAGCTTGTAAATAGGGCAATGAGATAGGTTTGTTGTAAATAATTGTATTTTAGGTTTTTTTTTTTTTGTTAGATGGTTTTGGTGTTTGTAAATAAGAAGTTAGTTTATTGTTTGTGAATGTTCATGCAAGTAAGTTCACTGAATAGTGAGTTTTATAAGCCAATTAAACTACCAGTTAGGGTTATTTAACGTCAGTGAAAATATAGGTTTTTAAGTAAAAAGAGGTTTCTTGGATCAAGTATCATTGCAGCAGTATGGATTAATAAATTACTCAGTCAAATAAATGAACAAGTTGAAGACAACATAAAACTACCGCACCAGAAGCCCAAACCAACCGTAAAAATTAAAATGGGAAAAAACGTGCAATGAAATGTATTTTTTTCAAAGAGAACAGACCTTCTAGTAAAAGTAAGTTTCTCATTACTCTCTTTAGATTAAAGATGTGCTCGACAGCCAGACAAGTTCTTACTGGCCCTAAAAAAGGGGAAATTTCCCGAAATTGACGAACAGTTAAGCATGTTCATAAAAGAATAGCTGGCAAGTGGATTACCGGTAACAACAGAAATCCTTAAAGTGAAAGCTAAAGAAATTCATCGTCAGCTACAGCTACAGGGAAAATTTGAAGTATTCCGTGGTTGGATAATAGTTCATGAAGAGAAAGGGATTTTCTCTTAGACGGCGGACATCCATGTGCCAAAAGCTGCCGGCTGACTTTGAAGAAAAAGTTGAATGCTTTGCAAAACCATTTGATTGCTATTTGAAAGCAAGGGCAACACAACTTGGGGCAGATCGGCAATGCTGATCAGACGCTGATCTATTTTGAAATGCCTTCAAACTGCACAGTGGATAGCGTTGGAGCAAAACAAGTGAAATTACTGATGATGGAAATAAACTTTCACCCTATGTCGTTTTCAAGAGGAAAACTTTTCTCATCAGAAGAAACGGAACTAACAAAGACTTTAATCGGGAGAAATGGAACTAACAAAGACTTTCAGTGGGAGAAAAAGAACTAACAAAGAATGGCCACGTTAAAAAAGCACCCCTATCGACTGTGTGTGAATGGATTATTGCTGCTTGGGAATCCATTCCAAATGAACTTGTGTGGAAATCCTTTCTTTAAGTGTGGAATTTCAAATTCTTTGGACGGAACAGAAGATGAGGCATCGTTTGAAGTGAGCTCGGACAATGAACAATCGGAAGTAGAAAGCCCTGACAGTGGCAGATTTTTTTTTTTTTTTTTTTTTTGCAGTCATGTGTATTGGATCTAATATGTATTGGAAATAAGGTAAATATACCTATTGTCAGTATTTTTCTGCAAGTTTTCTTTTTACTTGAGTATGTGTGTATATATTTTTCTGATTCCCAAAAATGCAGCCTAGAGTTGGGGGTGCGCATTACATTTGAGTAAATACGGTATTAATCAATGGTACTGAATTGTCCAATGAACAATCTTCCCTACTGTTTATGTGCTCACATGGCCTAAATAACAAAAAAAAAAAATTCTGTGTGTGAAATCATTTACTTTTTCTAATGTATTCTCATATTCCTTTCAGGCTTACATTTTTTCAATATTATGGTTAATTTGATGCCAGATAGTCAAGAGCATGTGATGTTAGAAAAAAATTTGTATTAACTCTACTAGCAATTATAATAAACAAGAGACATTCATGACTTTCCAAACCATCTACAAGGTACATGGTAAAGCTATGGTACAAGGTAAAGATATCATTTATAAATCGGTTAAAAACGATTTTGCACAACAGGTCATGAACATTGAAAATAACATATCAATAAAGACTGCGCTACTTCAAACAAACTACATGCACATAATCTTACCAAACCAAGGATTGCACCAATAAGAATAGTTGCAAGTCCAAATACGATGTATGAGCCCCAGTATGGAATTCCATAATCTTCTACTAATGAAGTGTGAACTGCCTAAAAACACAAAAGCAAAGTTAAACTACTATTACTACTACTTATATCTTTATTATTGTTCATAATTATCATTTCAACAATATAGAGAAGATATCTGGAAATACTTAGGACCTTTTGTATGACCTAAATTAGTATTTCACTTGCCAGTCAAAAATGATACCCCTCAATTCCACTATTTTGTTTCCTCAATGACTAATGGCTGATTTCATCTTTTCATTCTATCCTGTTTTAGGTCTACCTCATGGTCTGCAGACCAATACCCAACAATATAAAAACTGTTTATGTAATCAGCCATTTTCCCTGTGACATTCATATCCAAAAAGCACCTCAACATGATCTTACTAACATTTCCTTGTACCCCAAGAAAGGACTAATTATTTATAATGTGTGTCTGGCATACTAATTCTGTTGGGGTTTTCTCCATTTTTTTTTTCTTTCTGCAAGAACAACTTTACAGGAGATAAAGGGACTTAATTTATTTTGTTGAATCTGACATTTGAATTCATATAAAGTTTTCCTGTCTCAATGTCTTCAACCCAAATAATTAAAATATATTACTTGCTCTGGCTTCACCCAGTGCATTACACAAATAATAACTTTTGCGTTGGACATCTGAATAAGGTTTGTTACATATATATATATACTTCACACCGCTTGAAGGTAACACTGGACATGGCTCAACCGAGAGAACAAGCTGGAGTCAGGAGTGGCTACAGCACAATAGATCATATCCACGTACTGAGAGAACTAATTGAAAGAGCGAGGGAATATGAACTTCCATTGTGCATGGCTTTTATAGATTATGAAAAAGCCTTTGATTCGGTGAAACCATCAGCAGTTACAATGGCTCTGAAACCCTGCGGTATTGAAGATGCATACATTAATATTATTAATAATATCTATGAAAATGCAAGTGCAAAGATTAGGCTGTTTGAAAATACAACACACGTAAAAATTGGAAAGGGAGTGAGACAAGGTGACACCATATCTCCGAAGCTCTTTAATGCCACATTGGAAAATGTCTTTCAATCACTGAACTGGGAAAACAAAGGGATAAAGATTAATGGAGATTATCTAACCCACCTTTGTTTTGCTGATGACATGGTCATTTTTGCAACTACCCCATCAGAGCTGCACAGTATGATCCAGGAACTTGCTGACAAGAGTAAAGAAGTGGTATTAAAAATGAACTTTCAGAAGACAAAAGTGATGTTCAATGCTTTTACAAGAAATGAAGATTTATCAATTGATGGAGAAAAGCTGGAGATAACAGACACGTACGTTTATCTTGGACAGCAGATATCAAGTGAGGGTCACATTGATGAAGAAATTAATTAGCGTACAAAACTTGCCTGGAGAGCTTTTGGAAGAAACAGCATAATTTTCAAGAGCAGTATGCCATTATGTCTTAAAAGAAAAGTGTTTGATCAATGCATCCTTCCAGTGCTTACGTATGGTGCAGAGATGTGGACCTTAACTAAAAGAGACATACAAAGGCTGCAGACAACTCAAAGCAGCATGGAGAGGTGCACGCTTGGTGTAACCAGGAGAGATAAGAAGAGGAAAAATGACAAGAGTGGAAGACATCATGATCAGAGTTGAATCCCTGAAATGGCAATGGACTGGACATACTTGCCAGAAGGACAGACCATCGATGGACAGCCGAAATTTTAGATTGGATTCCAAGGGACAGGAAAAGACCCAGAAGAAGACCACATGGGAGATAGGTGGATGAAATTCGAAAGTATGCGGGAGTGGCATGGAGGAGACTGGCACAATACAGACCGTTGTGGAGGAAACTTGGAGAGACCTTCGTCCAGCAGTGGATTGATAATGGTTGACAATGATGATGATATACATAGGGTGAAAGTCCAGAAACAGCCACAAAAGTCCAGAAACAGCCACATAACTGGTACCTATACCTAACCACCAGTTATGTGGCTGTTTCTGGACTATAAAAGTCCAGAAACAGCCACATAACTGGTGGTTAGGTATAGGTAAAGGGCCATTGCTGATTGAATGGGACCAACAGCGGCGCCCTGTCATGCATATTTGTTGTGGTAATTATGAAAACTAGCTTTGAAACAAAGCAAGATCTGGGAAAGCAAAGAAATCATTTGCAAAGTTGTAGAACATCTGCTGGTTAGTAGGAAATGACACATGATTTGCTGGAAACCAGCAAGGAAACGCCTGTAAACTCAACAAATGTGAACGTTAGCCAGACGGTATCGGCCGTAAAAACCGTTGGCTATCGCATCACGGTTGACACATCACAGTGTGACACCTGAGATGTTAGAGAACGTATGAGAAGCCATGCTTTTGAGTCCAGATGTGTATAGCAGCAGACGGTGCACACATTGAACAAGCCTTGGATTAGGTGCACACAGGATGTGGGTTCTGTATGCACGCATGTCTGACCTTTGTTATCGGTACATAATTGCATTTTCTATGATTACATAAAAATGCTTACTCTGTTTCAATAGCAGCATCATTCTTTTGTCCCTTATGCTGTATCATGCGTGTTGCATGTTGGTTTCTAAGCACGGTTTTCTGACTGACACCGTCCGGCGAATTTTTGCAGTTGTTGTGCTTAGAGGCGTTTCCTTGCTGGTTTCCAGTGAACCACGTGTCATTTCCTACTAACCAGCGGATGCTTATACAACTTTGCAATTTACTTTTTTACCCTATCACGCTTTGTTTCGAAGCTAGTTTTCATAAGTACTGCAAATATCTGCCACAGGGCGCCGATGTTGGTCCCATTCGATCGGCCATGGCCTTTACCTATACATAGCCACCAGTTTTGTTCCTGTACGACCCTTATTTCACCAGTTATGTGGCTGTTTCTGGACTTTTGGTTACACCCTGTATATAACGAGTTCATCTATATTATACATTAAAAACATAATAGGAACAATCTAGATCCCTCATCATACATAAGTGGGAAACAAATTTACCTGAAGAACTGATTCTTCACAAATACATGGAAGGCAATACAAATGTAATCTTTGACACAAATGTGCCGCATTTTCACCATTTTCATGTAGCAACTCCTTCAAAAAACTTGAAAATTACATTGCTGTGGAGCGGCAATGGAACCCCTATTGCCCAATTTCCGTTGGAGCATGCTATCTGTTACACCAACCAGGACTTTAAGAAAGTTCCGAGCAACTGCTTCAGTTGCTTAGAAACTTCCTTGTCCTGTGTGGTGTAACGGATAGCATGCTCAAACGGAAATCGGGAGTAGGGGTTCGATTCCCGCTCCACAATGTAATTTTCAAGTTTTTTTTTTAAGGAGTTGCTACATGGAAACAGTGAAAATACAGCCAATGATTGCCCCTAGATCCCTGTCTTTTACCCCAGAGTAAGTTTCAAAACACTACTGCCCTCTTCAATCCTGATGGCTGCAAGACTACATGTAAAGGCTGTGAATAACTTCAACAGAATCCCTTTCCTATCTTTCACTCCAAGACTTTGTAACACACTGAATGTGTTTCTAGGTTTCAGTCAGAAGCTCGTTTCAATGAAAATAATATTATATAAAACCCGATTCACCTCTCAAAACATTTCAGAAACCTGGCCAGACACAAATATACTGTCCTCTCCTGAAGCTACAATATTCTACATTAGAAATGGGTTGGGAATCATATCACCATCATAACCAGTGACAAGAAGCAACAGTTCCAAAATCACTGTTAAGGTGTCACATTTGGAGAAAGTGAGGTGGCAGTTTAAAGAGGTTTGACTGTAAATTGATAGCTGGCACTAGGTGTGCTGGTTTGAGCATCTAACAAATGAAATAAAAATACCAACATTTACCACAATCAAAGGTTTATTATACATCGACTATAGTTTCGCAGAGCTATTGGCTCGGGACGAATCATCCTGATGATGCCGAGCCAATAGCTTTGCGAAACTATAGTTGATGTATAATAAACCTTTGATTGTGGCAAATGTTGGTATTTTTATTTTATCTCAACACCACAAGTTTTGTAGTCATAAATTATATTTAACAAATTGCTGTTTTCATGGACTTTTCATGCACAACCATGGCAAGGTTTGTTTGTTTAAGGTTTTAACGACCATCATGAGCAACTCCATGGGCTGCAAGCAGTTGCCCATCTTTAATTTAATGCCACTGGTTTCAGAGAAGGGAGAGAGCCAGTGCAGTAAGACAAACACAACATCCATGCCCAACAGGGATTCGAACCCGGACAGTGACAGGCGAATGGTTAGAACACAAAATTTCGACCAAGTTAATCACCAAGCAACTTGATCATGCACAACATGTCATTTAATACCAATGTTTTTGACAAAATCGTATTACATTGTTGGTCCAACTTTCATGTTTCACACTTTTATATAATAGTTTAATTCTGATTGAGGTAGGTATTTGAGTGTAATACACTGCTACCTTCAGGAATTATTTACAGGCAGAAGTCAAGGTAAAATCTTACCTTGCAGACAACGATTCATCAGCCTTCCAAGTTTTAGATGCATGTCCACATTCTACATATCACGGTTTCTTGGAAATGTTACTGTAAAAGCCCGAAAACTGGTATATCCTGGCATTTACCATACTAAGGTGGTAGAAGTCTGAAAAATACTTGTAAACGCTTTCATTTCGGGCTTTAACCAAACCATTTCGGTAAATGCCAACATTTACCAACACCAATTGGTAAAAGTCTGAAATAATGGATGAGTCTGTAAAAGCCTGTAGTGAGCACGTGCCAACGTAGGTGAGCATGTAACATGCTCGTGACTCTTTTAGATGCCTGCGTACCAACAGTTCAGTTGTAGCCTTACTTTGTATGAATATAGATGGGTGTGAGTGGCGACAATCTAGAATCTTTTTTTTTTTTTTTTTTTGTTCTAATATATTTTACGTTTTTTTTTATTTAGTTCATAAAAATGAGTGATGTTGTGCAGACATTTTTTTTATGATCTTTTGAGTGAATCAGTGAATAATAAGAAGGATAACTTTTATTTAACAAGTGAGAGATACAATTCTCGGTTGAATGAAGTCAAAGAAGCTAAAAGTGTTAAAGTACAACAAACAGTTAACTATAGACAGTTGAACGTTATGTCATCTCATAATATAAGGCTATTTCTAATTTCAATTGCACACTTTTTAAATAAACAATGATAATTTGAAATATGGGCCAAGTACAACAGACATCATAAAAAATTATGCAACATAAATGACTGTTCCAATATTTTAAAACTTACAAACAAAACACACTTTTACCAATTGGTGTAGGTAAATGCTGGCATTTATCAAAATGGTTTGGTAAAACCCTGAAACGAAAGCATTTACAAGCATTTTTCGGACTGTTACCACCTTAGTATATGGTAAATGCCAGAATTTACCGGTCAAATCTAGGATTTACCAATGTTCGAGCTTTTACTGTAACAGAAATATTCTCAAGCATTGGAATAAAAAAAAAATGTATATAAAAGAAATTATTTGATTTGATTTCTTTTATATATGGGTTTTTATTCATTTTTTTAGATTCCAGTGTTTCAGAATATTTCCAAGAAATCATGATATATATGATGGGGAAGCTGTTTTGAGCCAGTTTGGTGCTAAAGAAAAAGTTATAATAGCAGGAGATTTCAATGCTACAGTAGGTGTGCAGAATGCAATTTCTGACAATGTTCTGGGTAAGTTTAATGATCCTTGTGTGAATGATAATGGTGAAAGATTAATTGAACTCTGCATTGAGAATGGTTTGTGTGTATCTAATACATTTTTCAACCACAAATATATCCACACATATACTTGGGAAAATCGTACTCTTGGTCAAAAGAGTGCGATAGATTTTGTTGACTACAATCAGCGTTTGAAACACTTAGTTGTTGACACCCGTGTGATGAGAGGTGCGGATGTTGGTTCTGATCATTACTTGGTAGTGTCAAGAGTGAAATTTAATGTTGGTTGGAGGAAAAGGAATAGGAAGAATAAAGGTTGATAGGCTCCTTGAAGATCATCAGCAGTATTCTGACTTACTCAGAGAATGATTGAAGGATCTGACGTCTGGTGAGAGGGATGTAGAAAAGAAGTGGGAATGTTTTCAGAACTTTGTTGTCACTGCTGCTAAAGAGGTCTGTGGCACCACAATAGTGGGTAACAATAGAGGTGATGCTTAGTGGAATAGTGAGATTGAAGAGGCAGTAAAGAGAAAGAAGGAAGCCTATTTGGGGATGTTGCAAGGTAGAGTCTCTGTGGGTGAATATCGCTGTAAGAAGCGTAAAGCTGCTAAGCTGGTTCGCCACAGTAAGGCAAAAGATAGGAAGGAGAAAGTGGAAAGGCATGAACTGGCTTTTTGGAAAGATAGGAAGTCCTTCTGGAAGTACACGAGACTCAGGAAAAACAGGAGAAACAAAGTTGTAAGTTGTGTGAAGAATGAGATTGGGGAAATGATATGGGAGCCCAATGAGTTAAGTGACAGATGGAGTGAATACTTCTGTGAGTTATTAAATCAGGAAAGCAAAGATGATTCTGAGACAGACTCAGATGATGTCACAATGAGGGATGAAATCACAGGAGAGATCTCAAGAGAAGAAGTGTGTAAAGCTCTAAAATCTCTTCAGAATGGTAAGGCTCCAGGAGTTGATGGCATAACTGCAGAGATGTTGAAATATGGTGGTGACTATAATTGACTGGTTAACTGAAATTTGCCAGTTGTGCTGGGAGTTAGGAATGGTCCCTCAGGATTGGAAGGATGCTATTATTGTTCCCTTGTATAAGGGAAAAGGTGATCAGATTGAATGCAAGAACTATCGTGGTATTAGCCTACTGAGTGTACCACGGAAAGTGTTTGGTAAGGTTGTTATTGAAAAAGTACGGGGTCTTACATCATTGAAAGTGTGGGATGTTCAGAGTGGTTTTATGCCTGGTAAAGGCTGCACTAACCAGATTTTTGCATTACGCACAATGATTGAAAAGTATCTGGCTGTTGGGAAGAAAGTTTTTACTGCCTTCATAGATTTAGAGAAAGCTTACGACCGAATGAATAGGACACTTTTGTGGAAGGTATTGAATGAATATGGTGTTACTGGGAATTTACTTAATAGTGTAAAAGCCATGTATGCTGGTAGTAGAGCTTGTGTACGAGTGAACGGTGTTTTATCAAAATGGTTTTCCATTGGTGCAGGAGTTAGACAAGATTGTGTAATGTCACCATGGCTGTTTAATATATTTATGGATGCATGCATTCGTGATGCCAAAATAGATAATAGTGGTTTATGTCTTGGTGATATCCGTGTGTGCAGATTGCTGTATGCTGATGACACTGTCCTGTTGGCAGAGAGCAAAAGTGAGTTGCAGATTATGCTGACTCGGATGCACGAAGTTTGCATGAAATTCAAACTGAGTATAAATAAGGGAAAAACCAAAGTTATGGTGTTTGAGAGAAAAATGGGTAGCACTGAATGTAATGTAAGTATAAATGGCACTGTGATTGACCAGGTGAGTGAGTTTGTGTATTTAGGAAGCACGTTTGACAGAGAGAACAAGTTGGATGGTGAAATCAGTAGGCGAGTGAATTGTTCTTTGAAAGTCATAGCTGCTCTGGGAGGTTTTCACAGGAATGATGGGTTCTCTAGAGAGTCCCACATGGCTGTGTATGAAACTGTAATTGTTCCTACTCTGATGTATGGCAGTGAAACCTGGGTACTGCAGAAGAAACATAGGAGTTGTTTGTGTGCTGGAGAAATGCGTTACTTACGTGGGGGTTGCGGCAAGACACGATATGATTGTGTGAGAAATGAAGATGTATTGCAGGTGATGTGAAGAAAAATGTTGTTAGCAAGGTGGAGACCAATATGCTTCGGTGGTTTGGCCATGTTGAAAGAATGAGTGATGAAATGCTTACTAAGAAAATCTTTTCAGCCCAAGTGGCAAGAAGGAAAGGCAGAGGAAGGCCAAGGAAGACATGGGTGGATCAGATTCAGGAGTGTCTGCATGAGAAAAAGATTATGAGTATGAAGTATAAAAGATCTTGTGTACGGCGTGTAATGGATATCAGTGAAGCACGAGTTGTATGTCAAGATCGCTGTAAATGGAGAAGTTTGATACGACAACAATAAGTAAAAATATCTGGAAGTTTGTATTTCTTTTTGGAGCTAACCTCTGAATCTCAGAGAACAGCTTAGTGATATGATGATGATGACATACATCCAGAACTGGAATGCTAAAGAATAATCTGCAAGTTAAGGTTTTATCTTGACCCCTGCAGGAAGATAATTACTGAAGAAAGCAGTGTATTACACTCAACAACCTACCTCTGTCGGAGTTAAGCTATTATACAAATGTGTAAAACAGGGTACTTGGGAGAACATTGTAATACAATTTCGTTGAAAACGTTAGACAGGTCAGAAGACAGTGCTTACCACTAGAGACAGCAACCATAGCAAGAGCTCACCAGAGTTGCAGAATGTTGATGTATGTGGATAGTTCCTAAATTATCAGCAGATTTTGCAGACAGTTTCTGCTAGCAGATTAAAAAATAATAATGTTATCTGCATTTTAACTTGAAAAACTTTCAATTATTTTTCACATCTGAGTTCTTTTGCTTTCACAGACACTTCTGGCCTCTAGATTTTTATCAAGGTCTGTTTTCGATGTAAAGAAACCATACCAAAGGTTTTGTTTACACAGAAGTAATTTAAATTTTGTTGCCAGGTTCATTTTGAAGTTGCCAATTTTTAAATTGAAATTTTTTCCTTATGTATTTTGTAAATCTATTTTTGAATTAAGTTATTGCAAATGCTACTTATAATTCTTGAAGGTTCAGTGACAACTGTTTTTCTGGATGTAAAATACTTTCTTTAATTAGTCTCTTGTTTTTATGAGGTTCATAGTCCAATATTTTGCCATAAAAGTCCATTTCACACAAACAGTGCTGCACATTCAATTATAATGTACTTATTTTGTTCTCATTGGAATCTGTAATGTTCTAATAAATATTGTTTTATTAAATTTTTTTCAAATTATCTTATTCTATTGTTATCACAGTTCAAGCTTCACAGTTTTCATTAAGTTTTCTGTTTCAATGGTTGTGTATGCAGATACGTTTTTTTTACACTATTCTGGGGTTAACTATCAGCGATGCACAAAAAACTTCCAGCAATTGGTGATTCTGCAGATGAAAACAGCTGGTGAATAAGATGGTCAAAGGGGACTAGGGATATGGTTGTTAGCTGTTGTATTCCATACACAACATGATCCAATACATCGGGCGTGTAGAGGCAACCATAAGAGCATCAACGTGGAATTCTGCAGTGATTTGCTGGGTTGTGGCCTGTTCAACTGGTTGCACGATTCTCGCCAGTCTCCTCAGACCCACCAATTAGTTTTGTTCACAGAATTTCTGAAAGTCTTTTGTGTGTTGTACCGTAAATGGTAAACTCTTGCCAGGGTTGTGTGCAAAAAGCCCGAGAGGATGGTCATTTGGGAGTTGCTCAAAGCAGATACCATGTTCAAAGTTGCTCAGATAGCTCATTTTTGTTCCTTTCCAACCCTCAAAAGATGCGACGAGCTGGCCTGCCTGATTTTTACTGAATGCCTCCCTCACATGCCATCCATCTTCCAGGCTGGAGTGAGTCGTTTATGTGACAAGGGCACGTGTACCTAATAAACTGGCATCTCAGTGCATATACTGTTCTTCTAGAGCTTAACAATCCTCACAAGCATCTACCGCTACATACGGAGTCAGCTATAATTTTTAATTTTTTTTTTTTTTTTGATTGGAGGTTTAACGACAATTGTGACCAACCCAGTAATCTAGTAATTGTTTCTCGGTGCAAATTTCCACAATTTTTAGATTTTTTTTCTGTAATTTTGCGTATATCAGATTTTTTTCCTAATTTCTATTACAATTTTTAGATAAGTTTTGATATTTAAATAATTTTAATACTGCCTTCATTAGAATTTATGAGAAAAATATACCACAAAGTAGTTCTACTCCAAAGTCCAAACCAGAACTTTTAAGCCTCGAATTACCCCTCAAGAATGTTTGTTACAAAGAGAGACTTATTGAACATGCTTGACGGATAATTCAAAGTCACATGCACTCTGCTGAAGAATGCATGTGTGGTCTTTCCCGATTTCCACACCCCGCTACTCTTGAACGACCTCAACTTGCTGCACTAGTAGTAAACCATCAATTGTATTAGTAGTTTTAACTGGGAAAAGCAGCTCACAGATGCTTGGCTAAGAAAATCTGTGCTTCATGTAAATATTTAGTTTATAAAGTTTGTAGATATTGTTTGCTAATATTGTGAATGAGCCATGTGAGTAAAATGAGTGCATCTGAGAGATGCAAGCAGTACAGCAAGGGAATGTTTCTTGTGACCAAAAATCTATTGTTTTGTTCGTGATGCATAGTGAATCAAGTTGATCATTTTTTCACTTAAAATCACACCTACACCAGCCTGTCTTCTCACATTATCCAATACTCTAGGCCACACACTCGCTGTGCCATTCACTTCTTCTACTCCAATTTCCTTCTTTTTGGTTTCACTTACACACAGCGAAACCAAAACGAAGGAAATTGGAGTAGAAGAAGTGAATGGCACAGCGAGTGTGTGGTCTGGAGTATTGGATAATGTGAGAAGACAGGCTGGTGTAGGTGTGATTTTAAGTGAAAAGATGAACAACTTGATTCACTATAGTTGCGCAAGTGAGAGAATTCTCTGGATTCGTTTGAAAGTGAAACTTCAGAGCATTGTAATTGTTGCAGTGTATGCTCCTTGTGACTCTGAACCTTATGAAAGAAGGAAGATTTCTGGAATGAGCAAAAAGCTGTTTTGAGCCAGTTTGGTGCTAAAGAAAAAGTTATAATAGCAGGGGATTTTGATGCTAGAGTAGGTGTGCAGAATGCAATTTCTGACAATGTTCTGGGTAAGTTTAATGATCCTTGTGTGAATGGTAATGGTGAAAGATTAATTGAACTCTGCATTGAGAATGGTATGTGTGTATCTAATACATTTTTCAGCCACAAGTACATCCACACATATACTTGAGAAAATCGTACTCTTGGTCAAAAGAGTGCGATAAATTTTGTTGTCTACAATCAGTGTCTGAAACACTTAGTTGTTGACCCCCGTGTGATGAGAGGTGTGGAAGTTGGTTCTGATCATTACTTGGTAGTGCCACGAGTGAAACTTAATGTTGGTTAGAGGAAAAAGAATAGGAAGAGACCCAGGATAGAAAGAATAAAGATTGATAGGCTCCTTGAAGACCATCAGCGTTATTCTGACTTACTCAGAGAACGACTGAAGGAGATGAAGTCTGGTGAGAGGGATGTAGAAAAGAAGTGGGGATGTTTTAAGAACTGTGTTGTCAGTGCTGCTAAAGAGGTCTGTGGCACCACAATAGTGGGTAACAACAGAGGTGATGATTGGTGGAATAGTGAGATTGAAGAGGCAGTAAAGAGAAAGGAGGAAGCCTATTTGGGGATGTTGCAAGGTAGAGTCTCTGTGGATGAATATCGCTCAAAGAAGCTTGAAGCTGCTAAGCTGGTTCGCCACAGTAAGGCAAAAGATAGGAAGTAGAAGGTGGAAATGCATGAACTGGCTTTTTGGAAAGATAGGAAGTCTTTCTGGAAGTACACGAGACTCAGGAAAAATAGGGGAAACAAAGTTGTAAGTTGTGTGAAAAATGAGATCGGGGGAAATGATATGGGAGCCCAATGAGTTAAGTGAAAGATGGGGTGAATACTTCTGTGAGTTATTAGATCAGGAAAGCAAAGATGATTCTGAGACAGTTGCAGATGGTGTCACAGTGAGAGATGGAAGCACAGGAGGGATCTCAAGAGAAGTGTGTAAAGCTCTAAAATCTCTTCAGAATGTTAAGGTTCTGGGAGTTGATGGCATAACTGCCGAGATGTTGAAATATGGTGGTGACTCTGTAATTGACTGGTTAACTGAAATTTGCCAGTTGTGCTGGGAGTTAGGAATGGTCCCTCGGGATTGGAAGGATGATATTATTGTTCCCTTTTATAAGGGAAAAGGTGATCAGACTGAATGCAAGAACTATCGTGGTATTAGCCTACTAAGTGTGCCAAGGAAAGTGTTTGGTAAGGCTGTTATTGAAAAAGTACGGGGTCTTATATCAGAGAAAGTGTGGGATGTTCAGAGTGGTTGTATACCTGGTAAAGGCTGCACTAACCAAATTTTTGCATTACGCACGATGATTGAAAATTATCTGGCTGCTGGTAAGAAAGTTTTTGCTGCCTTCGTAGATTTAGAGAAAGCTTACGACCGAGTAAACAGGACACATTTGTGGAAGGTATTGAATGAATATGGTGTTACTGGGAATCTACTTAATAGTGTGAAAGCCATGTACGCTGACAGTAGAGCTTGTGTACGAGTGAATGGTGTTTTATCAAACTGATTTTCTATTGGTGCAGGCGTCGGACAAGGTTGTGTAATGTCACCATGGCTGTTTAATATATTTATGGATGTGTGAATGCGTGATGCCAAAACATATAATACTGGTTTATGTTTTGTTGATATCCGTGTGTGCAGATTGCTGTATGCTGATGACACTGTCCTGTTGGCAGAGAGCAAAAGCGATTAGCAGAGTATGTTGTCTCGGATGTACGAAGTTTGCATGAAATTCAAACAGTATAAATAAGGGAAAAACCAAAGTTATGGTTTTTGAGAGAGGAACTGGTAGCACTGAATGTAATGTAAGTCTAAATGGCACTGTGATTGACCAGGTGAGTGAGTCTGTGTAATTAAGAAGCATGTTTGACAGAGAGAACAAATTGGATGGTGAAATTAGTAGGAGAGTGAATTCTTCATTGAAAGTCATAGCTGCTCTGGGAGGTTTTCACAGGAATGATGGGTTCTCAAGAGGGGCCTGTATGGCTGTGTGTGAAAGTGTAATTGTTCCTACGCTGATGTATGGCAGCGAAACCTGGGTACTGCAGAAGAAACATAAGTCATTTGTGTGCTGGATAAATGTGTTACTTATGCAGGGTTTGTGGCAAGACACAGTCTGTGTGAGGAATGAAGATGTGTTGCAGTTGTGTGATGTGAAGCAAAATGTTGTTAGCAAGGTGGAGACCAATATGCTTCGGTGGTTTGGCCATGTTGAAAGAATGAGTGATCAGATGCTTACTAAGAAAATCTTTTTAGCCGAAGTGGCAGGAAGGAAAGGCAGAGGAAGGCCAAGGAAGACATGGGTGGATCAGATTCAGGAGTGTCTGCATGAGAAAAAGATAATGAGTATGAAGTATAAAAAAATCTTCTGTACAGCGTGAAATGGATATCAGTGAAGCCTGAGTTGTATGTCAAGATCCCTGTAAATGGAAAAGTTTGATACGACGACAGTAAGTAAAAATATGTGGTAGTTTGTATTTCTTTTTGGAGCTAACCTCTGAATCTCAGAGAACAGCTTAGTGATATGTATGTAATGTATGCAACATACCAGGGGATTTTTCAAGAAAGGACAGTTGTGAAAAGCATTTAGCAAGCAAGCTGCATACAAAAAAAAGTGTGTTGAAACAGTCAACCAAAAATAATGAAGATATGTGTTGATGAATTAATTGAGAGAACTAAACAAGAACAGCATTGCTCAACTGAACTTTTGAAATTAACTGGTGCCTTTTGTGTAGCTAAAATCCCACTTTCCAAACTGGATAACCCTACATTAATAAATTACTTGGAAAATTCGTTGCAAGATATTGGTGTTATTTGAAATGTAAATTAGATGTGGAAATGTTATTTGCCGAAAATGTACGATATTCACAAGCAACAAGTGAAAGATTTTTTAAAGCAGAATCTCGTGTAAGCATTGTAGTAGACAAAACAACTGATTCTGAAGATAGGTACCTTTTGAATATTCTACTCTTTCATCAGCTGAAATGAATGTTGAAAGCTGTAATGCTGAAACTTCTTTGAATGCAATCTTCTTTGAGTGCATCCCTTTGAAATACAAATTTTTTTAAAGCAATTAGCAAAGCAATACTTCAGTGCGTCAACGAGTATGAAATACCTTTTGTGAACATAACCACTTTTGTGACGGAAAAAACATCTTACACAAGTAAAGTGTGTGAAAAGAGCCTGAAAGCCAAATGTTTGAGGAAATATGGTATTTCGCAAAAGTTGCACAGCCTTTTGGGAAATTTCGTGATTTACCCCACGAATTTTGCCTTTTCCCCCACGCGATAAAATTACTAGCAATAAGCAGTCACCCGTCCCTAATTTAGGGCCACTGGAGAGCCAGCACCATGAGACAAATATAACATTCATGCCTCACCGGGATTTGAACTCAGACACATCTCGGATACATGATAAGAAGCCATCGCTTGGACCACTGCGCCCAGATATACTTCCTACCAAGTTTTTGGAACATCATTAATGGATGGTAATGTCTGATCTTTCTTCCTTCAATCAGATATTACTTTTGACCTGCACCTTCCTCTCCTCCACAATAGAAAAGTGTCAGTAAGAATTACTCTGTAGGATAAATACAATTTCATTATTATTTTTAACTAAGTTTATCTCATTTTAACACTTTTGTTTCTAAGCACTTCAATAATGTAGTCAACCTTCTATTACAAGCACTTGTGTAAGTAAAATAATTAATGCTCAGCCTTTTTTTATTTGTTTGGCAAATTGATACATTTCAAATTTTGCTTCCATACGATGCAGGATTATTACTTTCATCTAAATTGTAACTTAAGAGGAATGAATAAAACAACATATCAAGGTATTATAGCAAATATGAAAAGTCAACACAAATGAATATAAGCAGCTAACAAAATCTTTACTAAACATAAAACCTAAAAATTTTACAACTTATATAATTTTGTCTAGTACTTTCCTATTTCAGTACAACTTACCCTAAGACTCATGGACAGCTTGAAAAACGATGAAACAACAGCCATTCTGCAAATGAAAAAGAACCCATATTTAATACCAAAATGATCTGCAAAAATGTGAAACAAGATAAACTTGTAACATTGGCTAATGAAATGAAATACACATTACAATCTTAAATAAATGCAACATGTCAAACTACCGAGTCGGATTATGTTTCATAACATGCGCTGAAAACAGAATGCAGCTTTGACATTCACAATTAAATTATAAAAACTCATAGATAAATTATAGCAACCATCATTTGTTTGAGAAAAGGTAGTTTGCTGAAACAAAAATATCTAAAGAATTTACTATTGCACCTAATAATAATATGAACAATATGCTGCATTATTTGTTTTCTTAACAGAAGAATGAAATTTCAAGTTATTACATGTAGGACTTTTTCGGTGCTAACATATTAAACTGAGGACCTCAGCAGAGATCAGCGACTATCATTATTCCGAACTTCGTTATGGACTCTTGACGTCATGTGAGAACTTTATTTGATATATCATTCAGTTCTTTGTTTCTTGTTCTTAGTTTGTTTTGCATTTTGTGCGCTTCTTTCGTTAATTGCTAATGTAAGTAAGCTTTTGCCATTTTGTGGAAATATAATGAAAATTTGGGATTTACCAACACTGAAAAACCGATTTTTTGTTTCTCGTTCTTAGTTTGTTTTGCATTCTGTATGTTTCAATCGTTAATTGCTAATGCTGTTTAGGTAAGTAAGCTTTTGCCATTTTGTGGAAATATGATGAAAATTTAAGATCTACCTAACACTGAGGAAGAGGCACTGAGTTTTTTTTTTCTTCAGAGTATAGTAATATTGCCAAGACAGCGTATAACTTCATTTGATATACAATTCCATTCTTTGTTTCTCGTTCTTAGTTTGTTTCGCATTCTGTGTGCTTCTATCGTTATATGTTGACTTTTGTATGTGTAATTTAGGCAGTACATGTTTCTTTTTTTTTTATATTAAACTGTTTCACTCCTGTACGTGTACTTGCTGTGGTTAGATTTGCGACAAAATCAGTTTCAGCCGAGGTCATCAGTTTAATAAGTACCCTTTTTTCTTCTTCTATAATGTAATATTTTATAAAAGGCAAACAAATGGCAAAGAACCAAACAGCAGGGGTCACACTTCTGATTGCATTCTTTGTAACAGTGAAAAAAAAAAAAATATTTGGCGATTGAAAAAAGTTTTGACGAAAACATTGGCGATTACCGTTTTGTACTGTTATAACACACTTTGGCAGAAAAAAAAAATTGAATTTGGTGAATGAGTTGGCGAAATTTTTTTAAAAGACAGAGCAACTGCTGTTCATTTAAACCAAGGCTTGAAAAATTCTGGGCTCTTAGAAATTAGGTGCTGGTGTGAAATTTATATCACTGCAAATTTCGTAATTTGCAAAATACCATAACAGTCATTAGATAATCTATGGAATATTTGTAAAAGGGTTTAATAAGTTTTAGGTTCTGCAGATAATACACTGCTTAAAAAAATTGTGGCAATTTAATTTTTAAAAAATGCACATGGTGTCTGGAGAGGTGATGGTACTGACAAAGTGTAGAAAATGTGTTAATAGGAAAAACCGTACTGCAATATAAAAGCAGAGGGCTGCAAAGAGATGGAAATACTTTTTTTTTTTACTTATGAGCATTTTTGATAGGAAATATGATGCAACTATTTGCAGTCGCAGAAGGCTATGTCCTGCGAGAAGCCCAATGAACTATTCCACAACACGTCATTATTGCTGTCAGTAGCATAATCACTTTGCGAATAACATTTGTTGCTTTTAATGCGCTAATTGCATTAGTTGAGGCATTTGCTCTTCAGTTTTTCAAAAGATCCAAAAACCATGGATTGTCCGAATCTTTAGGTCTAACTAATGAACAACAGTAATGCTGGGAAAAAAACCCCCAAAAAACTAGAGATTTTTGTTCTTTATTAACTTGAAAATAACACAAAAGTACTTAAAAAACGACAGATACTTTTTATAACAAGGTAATTTCTCTCTTCCTTTGGACTTCCATCCTGTGAATTGAGACTTTTCTGTCGGAAATTATGGTTCAGGATCAACATGACAAGAGTGGAACATGTGATTTTTTCTTCTTCTGAATTTCAGTCTGTAGATACATCACTACAAATTGTATGATGAACAGACTTTTTTTTTCTTTCTGAATTTCATGATCTACGGATTATATGCTGGTAGGAATTATGAGGTCTGTCCAGAAAGTATCCAGCCATTTTGAATATCTCGAGAACCAGCGGCCGAGGTGTAACTTGGCAGCCAGCCAGAGGGGACCTTACTGCACATGCGCGAACACTCGCTCTCCCATGGGGCTACCCAGTCAACAGCAGAATGAGCTTGTGTATTGTGTAACCATTGCATTAACAATAACCCAACATGTAGATCATCAAACTAGCATCCAGTTTTGCTTTAAACTTGGACATTAGTAAACAGAAACTATTCGAATGATTAAGAAGGCTTTTGCGGATGATTCAATTGGTGAAGACCAGATAAAATTGTGGTACCGACACTTTAAAGATGGCTGAGAATCCATTGACAGGGATCCACATTCTGGCATCAAGCGGAACACCCAAAAATGTTGAATGTGTGCAGGTTGCAATCAACGAAATTTGGTGAATGACAGTGCGAGAATTAGAAGATCTGGGGAGACCACAGACTATTGTTTCAGAGATTTTGATGGGAAGTTCTTGGCATGAAATGTGTGTAGGCAAAATTCACTCCATGACTCCTGTCACAAAAGCAGAAGTAATTTTGTGCTAAAGTTGCACAGGACATGCTTGAAACTGCTAACAATGAACCAGATTTCCTTAAAAAGGTCATAACTAGAGATGAGTTGTGGGTTTACGGCTGTCAATGACCTTGAAACAAAAGCTCAGTCTTCCCAATGGAAGCCACCCTCAGCCTCCATGGCCGAGGAAGGCACTGCAAAGTTGGAGCAATGTCAAGAACATGTTGACTGTTTTTTGTTTTTTATCATGAAGGTGTTGTCCACCACGGGTATGCTCTTTGAGGCCACACAATAAATAAGGAGTATGACATCAAAGTTTTTTGCAGGCTGAGGGATGCAGTAAGAAGAAAACTGCCACAGCTGTGGACAAGTGGTGACTGGCAGCTTCATCAGGATAATGCACCCATTCTTCACATCTAGTGCAGAATTTTTGGGGGGAGGGCAAAACATCTTATTAACCAGGTTTGTCTACATCCCAGATTTGGCACCCTGCAACTTCTAACTTTTCCCAAAGCTAAAATTGCCATTGAAAGGGAGGATTTCAGAACGTGAATGAGAATGTGATGAGGCAGCTGAGGGTAATCCCAAAAGGAGAATACTTTGAAAGAGACAAATCCCCATTTTTCTAAGTCAGCTACATTTTGTTTTAATATTAAATGGTTGATACTTTCCGGATAGATCTCGTATTCATAAGTTTTTTTGTTTTTTTTTAAGCTGCCTCAAGTTATACATACGTAAAAAAATTCTGAATTTCATGTGTCTGTAGATCATACCAGGGAAAATATAGTACATTCAGTTTGTACGTGCAAAATTTAACTTCAATAAATTGCATCTCAATAAAATCAAAATCCAAAATTTTAGTTTTTTTTTGAGAACAGCAACTTGGAAAAATGGGAAAAGAAAATTATGGAACAAATTACAATTTTATTTAGCAGTAAAGGACAGCAAACACACTACATTACTCTATTACTCTTTGTTCCAACATCATCACCAAACATTTTGTTTACGTGATATGCTTTGAAATCTGAACTATTTTCATCTTACTCCTAGATCTGGAACATATTTTTCCAGCCCTGATTTAAACATGTGAGAGACAAAGGATGGAAAGAAGAAAAAAAAAAAAAAAAACTCTATAGGATTTTTATGTATGGATTTTGATCAACTCAATGGCAACAAATATGAGAATAATTCAAAACCCTCAGCCATTTTCAACATTTCAAAACATACAAAAATGGAAACTGAATCTTCCATGTCTTTTTTAACCTGTTGTTGGCCATTAAATGTTGAACAATACCAGTGTTCCTGCACAAGTTTTTTTTCCCACACTACCTTTTTCTGTTGTTTTAAGCAGTTTACTCAATAATAACACTTCAGAATTCTTTCTTTGCAAAAAATGTTGTTAATCTACATAGTTACAAATCAAATGAGGTGAAAAAGCACACTCACCTTATCAAGTTTTCTATAAAAATATGAAACACAAATGCCAGTGGTCGCTTGATGAGAGAAATGTTCACATGAAGCACACACAAGCAAAAACAGATTGTTTGAAGGTCAAAGATGCTGCAATCCTTATCAGAACTGATAACAGATTGTTGAGATTATTCTAAGTCACCAAGAGTGGGGGTGTCATTTCCAAATAAATGGCACTCTTTATATGTGAAATGTGAGAGAAATGCTCATAATGGGACCAACGACGGATACACGATTATCTTCAGCATGTAGTAACACTGAACTTATTACGACAATTTAAACACAGAAGCTCCCCTATGTATGCTCATGTCACAATAACATGGAAAAGAATAAACATGGCAAGCATCTATACTCGGCAATTTTCCAAGTTGCTGTGACCTTCCATGTGTTGGTCTATTGAAAGCTAAACATACAGAAACCACAAACATCACACAACGCTTTAAAATAATAAAATACCTTTTACTTTTATGACATATCATTAAAAGAGCCAATCATTTGCCCGAAAGTTCTTGGTCACTTTTTTTTTTTTTTTTTTTTTTTCTTCTTCTTTACACTTCATGCACGTCGATTATAACATCATGTAATGTTTGTTAGTCTTCAAAGGTTGAAAAACGCCTTGCTTATAATATTCGTTCTTCCGGTCATGAAACATCGTATTTTTATTAAAATTTTTTTTATTATTCATTCACAGGACAAAAAACGCTGATTTCATTCTGCTGCCGTCAGAGATGTAACAGAGCTCGTCGTCTCAATATAAACCACTCAACAGTACACAACATACAACACATTCATACACTCAATTAAAACCACTATGTACATAATTATACTATTTACATTCCCTGGCAGTCAAACCCTTGTCAACTGTGACTAAAGTAGTGCTCCATCTGCCTCAAACACCGTACAAAACCTACCGCAAACGCCAACCTCATTCAGCCCGTCATACACAATCCTCTAGCGCTTTCAACAGAATCACTGTCGTCATCAGGAGGCCAATGTGTCTCTCTGCCTACCACAGCTCAAGTGAGCAAAGTCATTGAGGTTCCTGCTTCAGTCGCAATCTCTGCATCTTTGTGTCTCTGGCGCGCGAGTGCTGCTCTCTTTTCTTTTTCCCCCTCTTAATTGCTGTTCAATTTTTTTTAAGGCCTTCCACTGTTCGTTTAAGTTGCTTGGCTCATTAATGTTACACACTCTTGATCTGTTGTTTTTTTTTTCAATTAATACTGATTCCGCAATTCTCAACTGCCTTTCGTTTTTACAGCTCTTAATAATTTTAATATCTTCGAACTTCGGACATTGGTGATTTTCTAGACAATATTGGGTTAATGCAGTCTTTGCTTCTTTTTATTCCAATTACTCATATGCTGGTGCAATCTATACTTTAACTTGTTCTTAGTGCTGCCTATATATGACAAAGGTGGTTCCTGGTTTATAGGAATTTCATTTACACCTGCTCTATCCAGTTGGCCGATTGTTTTGTTTTTTATTACTATATTTTTTATAGTATGTACCTGATTTCCTACTTGTATGTCATATTTGCCACAAACCTTATTTAATTTCAGCAGAAATACATCCAACATATGGAATTGTTCCTACATATTTTAATAGTTTACCATTATTGCCTTTAATATTTTCTTGAGTACTTCATAAATCCATTTCTTTAATATCTGTTTCAGGTAACCAAAATCATGTGCAATTTTTTCAATTTCTTCTTTTTTATATTGTTCTTTTGATGAACGTGTTAAACTTCTTTTAATTAGTGTTTTAACACTGTTTTTTATGAGTTAATGGGTGCGATGACTGAGAAGGTATTAATACAGGAATACATGATGATTTTCTATGCACCCTGTATTGCATATTATCATTTGTTTTGATTACCATAATATCCAAAAATGCCAATGTATTATAATGTTCCTGTTCCACTGCCAATTCAATAGATGGATAAATATCATTATACTTTTTTATCAAGTCTTCAAAGTTCATCATTTTTTAGCCTGGACAACAGAAAAATTTCATCAACATACCTGCAGTATATCAGTGGTGGATCTTCTAGTTTACTTATTATTTTTGTTTCTATGTCACACATTATTATTTCAGCAAATAAGGTTGACAATGGTGACCCCATAGGTCCACCATAATTTTGTTTGTAAATCTTGTTATTGAACATAAAAATGTTATTTCCATATATGTACAATAAAATTTCTTTAATTCTTCAATTTGTACATCATTCATTGTATGTAACTTGCATAATTTTTCAACAATTATGTCAATTGCCTGAGGTACTGGTGAGCTAGGAAACAGAGCACAAACATCCATACTAGCCATATGATATTCACTTAAATCTTGTTTAATAATATGCCATTAATGTCTTGCACGTAAATATGCGCATTTTGCTGGTGTTTCATACCTTTAAAGATACAAATAATATGATAGAGAATTACATTTTTCTTTTATTATGCTTTTAATTAATATGATACATATAATTGAAATTTTTAGTATGATGTTTCAGTCTTCGTCACACAAAGTCAAAATAGATAAAACAATTCAGGAAATCATGTTTTGACTTCCTTCTACTCATCAGATATTCTCACAAAACCAATATGCCATACAGTACTTAAATCACAGGAGTTAACAGCAAAAACTATTTGAATGTAGCTCACAAAAGAGGCAAGGTGCTTTGCACAGTTACAACAATCTAGCTTAAGATTAACATTTTTTTAAGTATGTTTTTATTAAATTAAAGCATTTGATATTTTCATTAAATTAAGTCACATTTTAACAAAAATTTGGGATGGGGAAAGGCACCTTTGGGCCCCTCTCTAAATACACCTCTGGTTTGTACAGATTTTTGGAAGTTAAGGACTTTTCCAGGAGTCTAGCAAATCAAAAATTTAAAACTTTTTAAAATTTAATTTCCTTGAAAATAAATGGCTTCCCATTTCTTAGGCATTTCTTAATTATCAACAAACAAAAGGAGCAAGCATTTTCCCTTTTGTTCACAAAAAATTTAAAGTTTAAAATCGGAGTTTAAACTCTCCACCATCTTTTGTTACTCGTAAAGTAATTTTCTCTGCACAATGTGCATGCAGCAGTATTTTTAAATGCTGATTCCGCTTTAAACAAAAGGGAAAACGCTTGCTCTGCTCCTTGATGCAGCAAAAAGTGACTCAGTAATGGGAGAACATGTTTTAAGCAAAATTAAATATCAAAAATCAATACTGCATTGTTCACTTTGCTGTGACAGGTTACAGAAATGGCAGATTCCATCACAGAAAGATTTAGTACAGAGTTTGGAATTTTTAATTTTGTTTTAAAAAGGGGAAGAGAGCAAAAATGCTTGCTCTGCTGTTTAGTTTTGAAGAAGATATAACAACATGGTAGCACACTTTCACAAACTAATAAATTAACACAATGCTAGAAAAAAAAAAAATGTAAACCAGTAAATTCCAAAAACTCACTGCAGGGACTGTGGTGTCTTCCAAGAGGATATTGGATCAATGCTCACCCACTTCTTCTCTTCTATAAAACTGAAGAAAGAATCCTTATCCCTGGCACCTCGATATTGCCTAAAAACTCCATCTTTCACGCTGAAAATTTATTTCCAAGAAAAAGTTTGTTATTACGATATGCAACATGCATTCAGCAGCTACACAACACAAAAGAGACTGAACAAAAAAATATGCTAGCACCTTAGTATAGTATCTGTTAAAATAAAATACATGAAGCAGTTAACTTGGTAAGCAAATTCAATCCATTCTCTACAGTCCATAGGCAGGAGTTGTGCTGCCAAATACATTTTTGCAATTTGTGGAAAAAAAAAAAAAAAAAAAATGTTTTGCCGATGGATAAAAAGTTTTGGCAAAAATATTGGCGATACTTCAGATTACATTTGGCAACAACAAATTAAAAAAAAAAAAGAGTTTGGTGAAAACTTTAAAAAAGCCAGAGCAACCACTGCACAGGTGTGATGAAAGATGTAAATCAGAGTGAGAGTAGCTGTCTGATTATCCAGGCTTGATTGGTGGGTATCATAGCAATGATAGATGGTAATCACTACATGTGGAGGTTACAACAGCACGAAAGTATAAAGCAAATACCGTACATATTCGAGTATAAGCCAATCCCCAAACTTCAACAGCTAAAAATTAGTGAAAAACCTTGATGCACATATATATAAGTCAACCTTAAATTTCAAGATTTTGGAAAACATTTACTGAAATTAATTATGTAAATTTGTGAGATTATCTGCTGTAAAAACCTTTTTAGTACAATTCACTATTGGAGTTTCCAAATAACTCCTGTAATATCCATGGCATTACTTAAGCAGCATTTTTTGATAGACTTTATAGCCATTTCTGGTGAAATTCCAACCCACAATTCTTTCACCCAAGTAGTAACAAAGCCAATGCAACCTTTTTCAAAGTATATATTTCATAAAACACTTTATTTTATTCTTTCATAGCACTGACCATGCTGATACAACCATCAGAGGCAAGGTCACGCTTGCTGTGAAACCTCAGGAGAGGAGAGAAGCCCGATTGGTTGTGCCCCTCCATAACAGCCAAGTGATTTATTAGTATTAGACTCATTGCGCATCCAGTTCCAAAGATGGGATGCTATGGTCCCGCAGGGAAAATAATGAGGGAATTTCACATCAGGTTTGAAAGCAAGAAATCATCCATGGCCTTAATCTAAAATGGGATTAGGTTTGCACTTATATTAGCCGCATCCATTCCCATCTTATTCCAGGGATCATAGCATACTTATAGAAAATTTTAGGTAGGAATTTTTAGAAAAATTTTAGGAGTGTATTTCAATAAAAACTAGATGTATATTTGTTACCTGTCCTCTTTTTATTCGAGTATATATTGAATCAATACACACTACTAATACACTTTTACCCTCTCCTTTCTTTTTCAGATTATTTTAAAAAGTAAAACTATTATTTTTATACTTTAGGTGTTACACGAAAACTTTTTTACACATCATTACGTGCTTTCACGCCTTAGGTTCAAATATGATTTATTTCGCATGTTCGGTTCTTAACTTTTCACATATTATTTTCAATCTATAAGTATGGGATACCAACCATAAATAAACTGAGATAACAAAACAAAAAAACTTACCATTTAGTTCTAGAACATCACACTTAACATTTTGTTTTCAGGAAAAAACTTTGATTCAAAAATTCAAGTTGAAACATTACATATTCAGGTTCCGGTTTAAACATTAATATATTGTTAAACCAGAAGCAATTCATAATTTTTGTGGTAAAGTTTTCCACTGAAGTTGAGCCCCAGTGTGTGCAGCTCGATGACGTCATTTTACCAGTGTGTGTGCAGCTTGATGACTTCATTTTACCAACTGCAAAACAGCGTTGGATAGGCTGCTTTTCTATACAGAGCAGGAGAGCAACCACTGCAATCAAGCTTGCAACTGTATAACACGTCTTTTTATCTCATGCCTGCTAAGCTGTGCCTGACATAGAAAGAGCAAACTTATTAGTGTTAATAAATTTCGAAGTAATATCGGCTGCATTTTTATAATAAATTAGTTTATGAAAATTTTAGGACGAATAGTTAATTTTTGGTATAATTTTAGGAATTTAAGGAGGGTCACAAAATATTAGGAATCATAGGAGGAATGCGATCCCTGTTATTCTGTATGAATATATATATATATATATATATATATTATTATTTTTTTTCTATTTTTGGAAGTACTTCTGAAGTGCTACGTGAATCCTCTCGCTGATGATTTGTTTACATTTGAGATCATGTGCCACTACGCGATTTAAATAGTGAAAGGCAAAACAGGGTCAGATTTTTTTAAGAATACATATGTACGTATATATTTTAGTGAACACTAGTAAAATACTCAGAATGGAATGTCAAAAATCTCTGTAATCATAATTTTCTTCTTAGTTCAATGTGAAATTAATGTTTCCTCTCCTTCTGCAGTGGATGAATGCCATTGGCTGAGAGAAGAAGTGCCATTTCTCTGTGACATCTTGAAAGGAGAATTGTCATGCCTCTCAGTTATTATCCATAGCTACGCCCCCCCCCCCAAAGTAGGGGAGGCACAGCTGAAGATATAACTGAAAATTATTGCATAGCAACACATGGACAGTCATGGTTTAAAATGCAAAAAAACCCGCTGCCAAATGCGATGGGAGAATTCACGCTACACTCACATTTGCTGTAAATATGAATTAAAAAGCTCCAATTTTGCTGCAAATACAGTGAAACCTGGCTACAACAATAAAATTGTCCATAACGATATTTTCCATGGTCCCAGCAGATTTCTTATAACTTAGTACTAATGTATTTTGAACTTTAGAATAAATTATTAACGTTTTCCATTCGTCCTGATGATGCCGAGCCAAATGCTCTGCGACACTATAGTCAATGTTAATAAAACATTTCATTGTGGAAAAACATTGAAAATTTATTCTAAATCAACATCACAAGTATGTAGTCTTGAAATATATATAGTATTTTGAACTTGTCTATAATGACAATTTGTTTTTGAGTCAACCTGCATATAATGATATTTTTGCACTTTTCAAACTTTGGCTATGGTTGTGTCCATGGCCAAAGCAACAGAGCCTCTGACAATACATGAATGCTGAAGAATATCGTACACAAAGATGGCTGGTCCTAGAATAGGAAGAATAGTTTTTCTACCTTGGGAACAAAAGAGGCTTTCGTCCCCTTTCCCTTGGAACTGATATGAGTGGTGCAACTTAGCCTCCTGTTGGTGACGTGATTTATGCCCACCCTTTCCATACATTTTCCCTGCAAACCATAAATCCGCCAGTCCAAATTTTCTTGCTTGTTGAACTCCTTCGTTGCAATAACACAGGTGTGATGTGTCAAAATCTCTGTAGTGTTGCAAATAGTCCCCAAAGGAAATAATTTCATTTCAAGAGAAACCAAAAGTAATCAGAGCTCAACAGTAGATTGAAATAAGTTTCTAAAAAAAAAAAAAAAATATCTCAGTCTACAATTGCAACATCATTTTTGAAAAAAATGGAGAAATATTAAGGAAGTTGCAGAAAACAGAAAGATAGACTTGAAATGCAAATGAATGAAAGGTGCTTTGAATGAAGATGTCGATGCAGTAATCTACATTCCTACACTGCTGAATTGTCCCAGACATACACTGAAAAGCAATTGAATTAGAGACAGCTGGCGTTATGCAAATGTGGCACTGTGGGCGGCCCTGTAAACGGAAACGACATTTCACATGCAGCGATCCGACAATATAAGGAGTGATGCGACAAGAATCAGTAAGAGTCAGACGCAGTATGGGTAAGACGAAGGATCTAAGCGCATTTGATCGTGGGACAAATTGTCGGGGCCCGACGAATGGGTCCCTCCATCTCGGAAGTCGTGCAGGCACAGGCACTAGATTTTCATGAGCCATATCTCTTTCATGCATGCCCACAGTTCAGGAGCCCTCTGCTAGACGGCTACAGTTGTTCATTCTCTTTCCAATTATCTTAATAATCACCCCTAGTTTGCCAACCTTTTCTTCGAAGTCACGGGAGAATATCATAAGTTTGCAACTAAACTGCTGGCCACCCAAAATGCAACACCAAGAAGTACACGAGATAGCAAAGCCAGATTTGCTGGACACAGAACAACAGATACAAAGATGAAACGATTGAGTTTACAGGCCCGTGCGACTTATGGAACACGCAGACATCAATAGTTCGTGTGGCCCACATGGCTGGCAATAACGGCCGCTACAAGCCGCGGCATCAAACGAAAGAGGCTTTGGATGTGGGCTTGGGGTATGTCGGTCCAGGCTGCTTCTACACTTTGACACAGTTCATCAGGCGTAGCTGCGGGTGGTGCTTGCCGGGCCACTCGGTTGCCGATCAGTGACCAGACGTGTTTGATGGGCGACATATCGGGAGAACAGGCGGGCCACGGCAGCAGTGACACCTGGTGAGCCGTGAAGAATTGTTACACGATGCATGCCACGTATAGGCGGGTGTTGTCCTGTTGAAACGTGGCCACTGGCAGGTCCTGCAGGTAAGGGAGGACTACAGGATCCAAAACGTCAGAGATGTAGTGGTGGCTGTTGAGTGTACCGGCGATGCGTACCAGAGGGGTGGGGGTGTCATATCCAATTGCGCCCCAAACCATAAACGCCCGGCGACTGACCGGTATGGCGATGCGAAATGCAGGAGTTATACAGTCTCTCGCTGCAGTGCCGCCACACGCGGATCCAACCGTCGTGGTGTTGCAGGCAGAAGAGGGATTCGTCGGAGAAGACAATGTCGTGCCATTCCGTAGTCCAGGTGCGGCGTTCAACAGCCCACTGCCGCCGCACTCGCCGGTGTTGTAACGTCAATGGTAATCGGAGCAATGGGCGCTGTGCGACAAGTCCCCGCTCTTGCAGACGACGTAGAACGGTACGTGATGACACAGGTTGTTGCGCAACACACCCTAATTCCTGCGCTAACGTTTGTGATGTGGCGGTGCGAGCCGTCAAAGCCCGCCGCACAGCATGCTGGTCCTCTCGTTCAGTGGTGTGCCGCAGCTGCGGCAATCGCTCACGTCAGTCGGTCCGTCCCTCTTGCACCCACCGAATCCATACTCGCCTCACTGTGGCTGGATGTCGTCCCACACGGGTGCTGATGTCTTGGGTGCGATAAACCGCTGTCGCGATAAGCCACTATTCATCCTCTGTCGAACTCCGAAACGTGCTGGAATGACTGCCGTATTCTGCGACGAGGCATCAGGAAGCTTCCCACGCACAGGTCCGGCAGCACAACACACTTCCACTACTTACACCCCGCCCTTCTATGCACCCTTCTTATAGTGCTACTCGGTGGTGTGATGGGCGCACATGATTTGCATACGCCCTACAACGCTAATTGTTTGCATGTCCTCTCGCGGGCGATGCATGCTGCGAATTTCAGGCCAATCGGATGCTTCCTTCTTGGTGTTGCATTTTGGGTGGCCAGCAGTGTAGTTCTCTGACATAACAAAATCATTAAATAACTATTACAGGCAACACAGTTCTAGCTTTGCCAGAATTGTCTTGTATAATGAGTCTAATGCTAGTGTCCTAAGCAAATCAAGCGTAAGACTTCCTGCACCTTTGAATCATCTAATCAAGTAGCCAGGAATCCGCTTTATGGCATGTACCGCTTTACTCTTTCTAGTCAGAGAAAACAATCCATGTTGCTTGCACCACCTAACACACAATGCCTCATTGGCAACAAATGCTCAATAAAACTATTTAAAACTCTGCATGGTACATGCACCTGAGCAGACAGCCAAATCACCTGAAATGAAAAGACAGCAGCTCAACTACAAAGTAATTTTATGAGCTGAATAGTTGCTGAAGACACAAAAGGAGCCCATTGGCTAAAACAATATGCTCTGATGCTGCAGGGGCAAGCAAATGAGATAACACCTGTTGTCTTTGGCAGACGCAAACTTTGGTGACAGAAGTATAATTCAACTGCTCGGAAAATACAGCAAAAAGAAGGGGAACACAGAAACACAAGCACACAATAAATTTACTGGTGTTTTACCAGCAGTGCTTAAAAGAAAATTATTAGAAAAACGGAAAGACAGCTTTTCTTACACATGACAATTGTCAGAATCATTGCTGCATGAATAAAACAAAATGCTGGTAACTTTCATGGAGCCACTAAAAGAGAAATTTTCACAAAGAAAAAATGACAAAAAGATTAAACAATGAAAAAAATTTTTTGTATATAAAACATTATATAAATATTAAGCCTTCATAAAAAAGCATATTTACATTTTAATAGTACTTTTTTTATTTTATTTACTGAAAGCATAGGGAACAGAGTTCATAATAATTTCTAACAGTGAAAAAAATCTTGCAAATGATCACTAAAGCGAGCACAAAATGCAATGCCAGAAAGATACTTTTCTTTTGCTTAAAAAAGATATAAAACTTACTGATAAATTGTTGGCAAAGCTGTAACTAAGAAGCGTCCACTCAAACCTATAAAATAAATTTCAGTAAGCACAATTTTCATTATCCTCAAAAATACATGAAAAATATATGAAGAAATGAGTCATACCAGTTAGTTCTCAAATGAAGGTTTCTTACTTCCTAAAGGAGTGCAAGCCAATTTAAAGGAAGGGGAGGGAAGGGGGGCATTAAACTTCCACACAAAATCACTAACTACAACAAAATACATGAAAAATTAAAAAACAACAACTGAAGTATGAAAATCTGACATCACACACATTTAGAGGCGTGGTTGGGTGGAAAACTTCCAAGAGAGAGTTATTTGAAAAACAGAGTCACTACCTTACTTGACATTGCCATTATTGAAATTTTCAAGAAATGTCAAACTAGGTGTCATTTTGGCACACGAAATCCTTCCCTGAGGTAGCAGAAGCATAAATTCTTGGAGTCCTCCAAAAATCTATAGACATTAGGGAAGTACCTGGTTAATAGGCTATTAGCAATTTGTGTGTGAGAAGTTCTTAAATGCCTTTGAAGGTACTAATTATTATTATTTGTGTGTGTGTGTGTGTGAGAGAGAGAGAGAGAGAGAGAGAGAGATTTTTTTTTTTTTTTTTTTTTTGACATTTGAGTTCTGGTCTATAAATTCATGTCCAGTGTTAAGAGAAAAGTTGAGGAACATAGCACAATGTAAATTTGTAATCTTGATTTGCTATTTACAGTAGTTACTGATATAATGAAAAAAACAAACCGGCATTGTGACCCTGGTGCAATGCAGATCAAATTCGTAAACTGGAATGCAAGGGCAAATCAAAAGGCAAAGGCAATTCTGTTGTATGTACCAAAGGCAATGTGAAACTTACATAACTGTAGAATTATTTTTCAGTGAAGTTTTCCTTGCAGTCCCAAACACTTTTTTTGAAATGGTCCATGCTTCTTGATCCCAGTGGAGCTTTTGGCTATCTCCAAAGCCATACATGTGCACTTCTTTCATCTCTTTTAACTACAAAACCATCAACCACTTAATGCTTTGTTAAAGTGGACCAATCAGATGAAAATACCCTGCTGCAAGCTGTAATGTCCTCTAACTTGGAATTAAATTTCTCTGGGTTAAATTCTTAACAGTCTGGTAAGAGGACAGGTGAGGGGTTCTTCCTTACGGCTGCCTGCTCTGGGGTGTCAAGTCAACCCAGTAGAATGTTACATTTGCATATGGTTGACTTTTTTTGTTTTAGGAACTAGCCTTCAAAAAGGAGATGATGTGAAGACTCACTCTGGCCATGAATGAAAGTTGAAGCTGCGCTGCGTGATGTTGATGGAGCTCTCTCTCTCTCTCTCTCTTTCGCACTCGCATGCTGCTCCATAGCCTATTCTTCAGCTATGAGAAGTCACGCCGCTCTTCAGTGAAATGCTGGTTGTGGCTAGTGCTTGCTATACTGTGCGGAGTTCCAGCCTTTGCCTGTAGTCACAGCTGTAGAGCTGTTTTAGGCTGTGGATGATCTCGTTTAAGCACTCTGGAGGATGTTGCTTCATTAATGGGTAAGAAGTGACTTTACCCAGCTTCCCTGGACACCATCTTGCTACTTCTCAATTATAATCACATTTGAACAGTAATGCTCATCTTGGATGGTGGTATGGAATTAGTGCTGACATTACACTGAAGCAAGGTAACCACTTCTGTTCTCTCTCTAGGGATGTTTCAAGCACCTTCTTGTAACAAAAGAAAATTTACAGGTGTGGAAACTTTGTTTCCTCCTGATAATAAAAAGGATTAACACTAATATTTGGACTGCTGTATCAGTGTGTGCTACCATATCTTTAATTGTTCATGCCATAATTACAGTAGTTCTGGTAGGCCATAGCTAGCCAGGGATGGGGTATGGTGAAACTGGATGATCTTAACCAGGTGACTGCTACAAAGTTCCAGACTGACAACAACATCTCCACATCCAAACTTGGTGACCATTCTAAATCTGAGGTTTAAAATTGTCACCAAGGTTGTAATTGCAGTAAGGTGGCAAGCATTATTATGATGCAAAGGAACCATTTTTGACAACAATCGTCCTCTTTTGGTTGTGAATCACGGTCTAATCCTGTCTCTAATCATTACTGAATGTGTTGCACAGTTAACAGCTTGTGTTCCTGATGATGTTCCAAAATAGGCCCACACATATTCCAAAATAAGGCCAGCAAAATTTTTTTGCACAAAGGGGACACTTCTGAACTTCTATTTTTTTTTTTTTTTTTGCTGGTGAAGAAGGGTGTTTCCACTTCCTACTTTGTCTCTTGATAATAGGGTCCAAATGGCACACTCACGTATCTTCTCCAATGAAAATCCTCTCCAGAAACCTGGACCTTCAATATGCTGCAAAAACTGAGTAGAAATCTTCAAGGCTGTTGTTTTTGTTCATCGGTATGATGTTTCTGTGCCCACTTGTTACATATTTTTTGGTATCTACATTGCCATGAACCATTGCATAGACAGAACCATATGTTATGTCCAACGTATCAGCCACAGCAGATACTACAATTATTTGGTCTTCTAGAATGAGAAAGTCTACATGATCAACAGTGGTGCACATACAAAGTTACTTAGACTTTCCTGCTATGAAATTCCTTAAATAAAAACATCATGACCGATGGGTATTTTGGCAACATATCTCAAAATGCAAGAGACAAATGAATCAAACTTCAATTTCATGCCATAACAGAGATGCTTCACAAATAATGTGAGAGATAAATAAAGCTAACTTTAATTTCATGGCACAACATAGTTGTTTTACTAAGTATACAGTGGTTCCACCCTTCCTTTCTTTTTTTCAGCACTGCAAATGTTGATGTGTCATTTAGCTCAATAATTTGACTTTTAGGATGCATTATTTATTTATGCATGTAGAGCTGTGCAAGGTAAAAGAATTAAAAGTATTAAACAACTAGAATGCAACAAGACAAACACATTCGACTGGAAAAAATATGTACAATTGTACTGATTTTCTTTTTGATATGTAATATTGCACAGGTATACTAACAAATCTTTTTAGCCCAAGTGGCAGGAAGGAAAGGCAGAGGAAGGCCAAAGAAGTCATGGGAGTATCAGATTCAAAAGTGTCTGCATGAGAAAAAGATTATGAGTACGAAATATAGAAGTTCTTGTGTACAGCGTGTAATGGATGTCAGTGAAGCCCAAGTTGTATGTCAAAATCGCTGTAAAGTTTGATACAGCAACAGTAAGTAAAAATTATCTAATAATTCATGACTTCATGGCTTCCTCTAATTACTTTCAGTATTATAAATATTTAACGTGGATTATCAAGGATAAATTTATTAAGGTACATTACCTCTCAAATTTTCGATCTATACACTAGATTATAATCAGGAGTTTTTGTCTTACTACTTCCACAGGTCTGGCGACCAAGCCTGGTGGATTTGCCATCCTGCATGGTCATTGATGTTTCCACCTTGTGTCTTGTAAATTTCCAGGGATTCCTCTAATTTCCGGATAATTGTGTGGGGTTGGTGTTTGATCACTTGTAAGGAGTCCCAGTCCATTTTGTGGCCAGTTTGTTGTATGTGCCTGTCTCTAATTCTGTTTTATTTGAAATGTTCTTTATTGCTGCTTTGTGTTCCTTAATTCTGGTGGTTAACCTTTGTCCTGTTTCTCCTATGTATGGTAAAATACATGAACACTTGATTTTATAAATGACTCCTTCCTGGAGTAAAGTATTTTCTGATCTTTGCTTTAGGGATGGTAAGTATTTTTTAATTTCGTTATTTAAATCTGGAGCTAACCTAATTTTATATTTAGTGCTGATTTTCCTTAGTTTTTCAAACAGTCCCTTGTGGTAAGTGACTTTTCTTGTGAATAAATATTCAATTTTCTCTCTATTTTTGTCTAGTGTTTAACAGGAATTATCGAGGATCAATTTATTAAGGTACATTATCTCTCAAATTCTTGGTCTATACACTAGATCATCATCAGTAGTTCTTGAGTCTTACTACTTCCACAGGTCTGGCGACCAAGACGGGTGGATTTGCCATCTAGCATGGTCGCTGATGTTGCCACCTCGTGTCTTGTAAATTTCCAGGGATTTCTTTTAATTTCCAGATAATTGAGTGGGGTTAAAGTTTGATCACTTGTAAGGAGTCCCAGACCATTTTGTGGCCAGTTTGTTGTATGTGCCTGTCTAATCCTGTTTTAGACAGGCACTACAGACAAAAATAAAGAGAAAATTGAATATTTATTCACAAGAAAAGTCACTTACCACAAGGGACTGTTTGAAAAACTAGGGAAAATCAGCACTAAATATAAAATTAGGTTAGCTCCAGGTTTAAATAACGAAATTAAAATATACTTACCATCCCTAAAGCAAAGATAAGAAAATACTTTACTCCGGGAAGGGGTCATTTATAAAATCAAGTGTTCATGTATTTTACCATACATAGGAGAAACAAGACAAAGGTTAACCACCAGAATTAATGAACACAAAGCAGCAATAAAGAACATTTCAAATAAAACAGGATTAGACAGGCATATACAACAAACTGGCCACAAAATGGACTGGGACTCCTTATAAGTGATCAAACATCAACCCCACACAATTATCCGGAAATTAGAGGAATCCCTGGAAATTTACAAGACATGAGGTGGCAACATCAACGACCATGCTGGATGGCAAATCCACCAGGCTTGGTCGCCAGACCTGTGGAAGTAGTAAGACACGAGAACTCCTGACGATAATCTAGAGTATAGATCACAAATCTGAGAGGTAATGTTCCTTAATACACTGGCGGAAAGTGAAAAAAGAACACCAAGAAGGAATTGGCGGACGATCATGAAATTTACATATATTAATGGGGTCAAGTTTACGCAGGTGTGATGTTAATTTCGGGACCAATCGGTGAGCGCTTACGCCACAGCACGGCATAATATGCAAATTATCGTCGGTGGTATTTAAGGAGTACGGTGAAGTGAATGTAATCAGTCGTCGGCGTACGAACACGTGTGAAGACCTTGAAGAAGCTGCAATGTCTGGACATTGAAGACGTGTACGATTTCAGCAGTTATCTGACTTTGAGCGAGGTCATCTAGTCGGACTCCGCGAGGCCGGGTGGTCGTATCGTTGTATTGCGGAGCCAATTGGATGGGAAGTATCGGTGGTGGTACGATGGTGGCATAGATGGTCCGAGGAACATTCCCACACGAGAATACGTGGAACCGAGAGTCACAGACGGACTGATGAGCGGACCGATCAACGCATAAGAAGAGCGCCGTTGTCAAGCAGAACATCCACTGTGACGCAAATCCGAGCTGCCGTTGCACCTGAGGTGACTGTGCGAACAATCCGCAACAGGCTACTGGATGTAGGACTACGTGCACGTGTGCCTCTGGCATGTGTACCTCTGACTTCAGCCCACCATCAGGAACGGCTTCAGTGGTGTCGCCAATGTTTGCACTGGAGAATGCAATGGCGATCTGTCGTGTTCAGCGATGAAAGCAGATTCTGCTTGGGAGCCTCCAATGGCCGTATGCGTGTTCACAGACGCACAGAGGAGCGTCTCCACCCTTCTTGCATCCGCCAGCGACACACAGGGCCTACACCTGGTCTCCTGGTGTGGGGAGCGATCAGCTATAACTCCCGCACACAACTAGTGTTTGTACCGAGTATGTTAAACAGCACCTCCTACCTCAACAACATCATTCAGCCCGTTGTTGTGCCATTTGTAAGGTCGGTCCATCGTGGTGTTTTCCAGCAAGATAACGCACGCCCACACATGGCACGTGCAATGCAACATGCACTTCAGGGTGTGAGACAACTTCCATGGCCTGCACGTTCACCGGATTTGTCCCCCCTTGGGCACGTGTGGGATTTTATGGGACAACGACTTATCCTGTCTCCACGGCCAGCCACGACCATCCCCGATTTATGTGTCCAGGTTGGGGATGCTTGGAACTCAATACCCCAAACTTACATCCAACATCTGTACGACAGACTCCATGCCAGAATTGCACAGTGTGATGCAGTTTATGGCGGTTCAACCACGTACTAACCATGTTACATGGAAATTTTATTTTTCAGTTTACCAGCAAATACAGCTGTATTTTGCCATAATGTTTTGATCACGTTATCCTCTGTATTCCGTTATTATGCTGTACAAATTTCGTTGGTATCAGACGTCTCCTTCTTGTTCTTTTTTCACTTTCCGCCAGTGTAAATTTATCCTTGATAATTCCCGTTAAATATTTATAATACTGAAAAATAATCTGGTAGTTTGTATTTCTTTTGGGAGCTTACCTCTGAATCTCAGAGAACAGCTTAAGGATATGTATGTATGTATGTATGTATACTCACACGGCTAGCTGGAAGAAAATAATTACAGATAGTGTAAGTATATTAACTACCTGGATTTGTTGTGACATCAATGTTGGCTACCTTGATACTTAAATCTTCACTCCACTCTGCAAATTCCTTCCATAGAGGTTCTAACTGTTTACAAGCAGGGCACCATGGAGCAAAACTAAAGAATGGGAAAATAGGGATTACAAATTTTAGAAATGCAACAAGGCAAACAAACATACCAACCAACACATTTTACAACAAAACTTGAGAAAACGTTTTTGTATTTATTTTTATTTATTGATTTATGAGTGACAAATATGATATGGACAAATTTAAAATACAGTTGAACTCTGTTATAGCAATCAGAGCTATAGCATCAAATATTCAATTATAGTAATTAAATCTTCATGAAGTAATTAGTAACCTTCTACATCAATTATGATAACACTCCTTTATAGCATCATAAATTTTATGGTTCCTTTGATGTTGTTACAGAATGGGATAATTTTACCTGATGCTCCAGCATATGGAATGCTCCAAAAATTCTAATGTTCTAAACTATGGAACTGAAACCTGTCACACTAAATTATTCAAGACGACATCACATGTGCTTTATTGTATTGAAAAGTAATAGTAATATAGTATGTTTTTTGTGTTTTTTTAATTTTCATTGTGATCAAAATTGCAAAAATGATCTTCCCTTGTACAAATTTAGAAGATGTGAATCTGTTTATTAGTGTAAATATGACATGGATGTTAAGTCAGATGGGATTTTAATGGGATTTTATTTTTTACTGTATCTTCCCTTGTCTTCACTAGAAGAGCATTTCTAGCAATCTATATCTTAGATTTGAAAGCTCTACAAGAAATTAATTTTATGGCATTTGTACTACTTTATTGCCACTGTCTGGTTGAACAATATACATTATAGTTAAAAATAAAATCCCATCTAAACAGTTAACTGAAACCCTGCCTTCAAGCCCCACACAAAAGAATGACTCCTCAAATAATGGGTAGAACACTTTGGGAGCCTCTGAAGAGGGCACCCATTGCTTAAGGAGTTGATATTAGAATATTTTTGGCACTTTCCAGTGAATCAGGAATTCCAAGTCTTGGCAGCTGGAACAACACCAGCAGGATCACAGTTCATTTCAATGGCAAGAAATTCTTAAAACACTTATTTTAATTTCCTCTCCTTTTGCCATATTTTCACCACTTGCATCACTTAATAATTTAGTACACTAGACATTGCTTTCTGTAATTTAGGATGACAACAACATAATAAGGACCACTTAAGAGGTGCTTTTCAGCACCTAAGTTTTAGCAGTTCATATTTTAATGTATTTTAGCAGATTTTAGGTATGGTACTCCAAAATGAGGAAAAACCCTACATAAAAAAACAACAACAAAAAAACTCAAGTTTCAAAGGTTCTGGATAAAACACTTCATACTATATAACAGAATATGATTGCACCTGCAATTTTAACATTTTGTTTAGATTGTAGAAATCACAAACCAGAAGAAATCTTATTGATTGTCCCTCCTCTCCTCTACTTGGCTTCAGGACCATTTGTACAAAGCTTAAACAGGCTACTTCTGCCTGTTGGAACATGCTTGTAAGCTAGACGCATTGAAGAACATGCTTGTAAGAATGTTCTTCAGTCAGTCTAGCATTACAGCTCCTCCTAGTAGGATTACTTTAGTTGTGCTGTGCCATTTTTGTTGCCTTAAAATCCAGAACCATGAGTGGTTTTAATCTGATTTGTGAGTGTTCATCATAATACTAGAAAATTATTATCCTACTAATAGTCCCCTCTATCATGATTGCCAATGGAAAGAAAGCAGATGCTTAAATTGTTTGAAAATAAACTTGACTGAAATGCCAACTTTTTGCCAATAGATCTCAGTTGACTAGTGCAACTTGAAAACTCTACAAAAACCTCTTCATGACTTTGTTGATCTTTTCTGCAACAATCTCAAAGTTCTTTGTCATGATTTCATTGCCAAGCAAGACTGCTTTTATGAGTCATACCAAAGAAAATTTGTCCCATTCTGAGGTGGCAGTAGTTTGTGACTTTTGTAAAAACTACAGTTTTATTTTACAAGAGGGAGCACAATCTTATCATTCGAACAGTGCTTAGGCTACTGTTCACCCCTTTGTAGTGTATTTCAAGAAGGAAGACAAGGTTGAACAATGTAGCTTTGTTGTCATCTCAGAGTGCCTTGAACACAACACCATGACTGTCCATTTATTTCAGAAAAACTTATTCAGTTAAATTTTAAAGTCAAAATTTAATGATCTGAAGATTTTTATTTTTTCAGACAGCTCAGATGCCCAATAAAAAAAAAAAATTCTACCCGTAGCAGAATTACGGCGACAGGCGACGTGCGTCACAGATTTGATTTTGGTCCTGCAGACAAAAGCGATATCTCCAGGGCTCTTTTAAATCTTCTCTTGCAGACTCACGGTCATGGATGCAAGTTTTTCATTTTTGGGATGGAATTCAGTCTTTCAAAACTTTCTGAAAATGGTAGTTAGACGAACTGAAGATTTCTGCCATAAGCGACATTTCTTTTCGTTTGATGTACCTTCTGTTCATATTGTTGTGAAATACCATTTTATGGCATAAATGTTTGTGTTTCAGTTTGAAGATGAAGGCCACATTTTCCAAAATTTAAGGAGATCAGTCTCTTTCTTCTTTTTTTTTTTTTTCCTTGTTATTTCTATCTGTGCAAACCTTTATTGCTTTTCACATCCAGTAGCTATCTTGTCCAGTGACCAGTCAACAAATTGTTTTGTGGCACCATGATATCTGTTGCAGACTGACCGGGAACTTTTTGCTATGGGGAAATTCTGAACCTTTGCAATCACGAAAATAATTTGGGAATTGAAGGAGAAAGGCATATTTCAGCTATAGCTCATGGTAAAGGCCCATGCAGAAGCCAACTTTCCAAAGAAAAAAAAACGGGACATCAGCGCACGTTCAGCGGCACACCATGCACATATTTACAATTTATAAATTTTAATAAAATTATATATTATAGGTTTCTTTATTTTTTTATTACAATTAATTTCTTAATACAAATAAAAAATATTTACAAAAAAATTTAGTATTTAAGTATAAAGTAAGATTAACAAACCTTGTTGTAAATGAGTTTCATTTTTAGAGAGTGCTGTGGTTGTTGCAGATTTGGCCTTTCTTAGAAATTTATCATACTTCTGGGAAAAACATGAACCACTCATATTAGATTTTGACACTGAAATGGCTTGTAGGGTACAATGTTTCACTGAACAATGAAGACCAGTTTTATTTTGCCATACTGTACTAAAACCATGCTCACAGGGTGCATTGTAGCATAACTAATACACCCAACATAACTCTATTCAGTCGATAATATAAGGAACATGTGTCTGTAGGTTTAGTAATGATTTACTAAACCTACAGACACATGGTCCTTTTTCTTACCAAGAATTCTCCACTGCTCATCAGTTCTGTTGATTTCATTTACATTCCTTGGTAAGCTTGACTGCTGATAATGCAGAAATTCAGTTTCCAGCTCACCTACAGCAGTGAAAGTAGTTTCTCCCTCCTTTTTCAACAGTTCGCAAGGAAACATGTCAATAAAAAATTTGAACAAAACTTACTCTTCCCATTTCAAAATATCCACAAGTTCAGCATGCTGGAGCACTCCTGATCATAGCAGAAGTAAAGATAGCACATAGCCACACACTTTGATTAAATATTTCTGAACCAAGATATAAAAATTTTGTTCGCTTGGTGCCAATGTACTATTTCAGTAGTTTCACTCTTTATGGCCAAATAGGCATCATCTTTTTGATTATCCTGATCAAATTATTCTATATTGAACAGACGGGGCATTTGCAACTAAACCAGGTCTTGTAAATCGGATTAGCAATTCACAGAAAAAACTTCAAGATCAGCTTTCAACTTGTGAAATCTAGGCTCTTCACATTGTAACAGTAAGGTATTATTTCAGTGAGATAAAGCCTTAGTAGCATGGTAATATTTTTATTGCCCGTACTTAGAAAATAAACATTTTACAAAGCACAGCAACGTAAGAGATCTTTCAAAGCACCAAGTGCTCCATCGCCAGGCACTTCAACAAATACATAACCAACATAAACAAAAACTACAAATAAAAACAAGAAGCATTTTTGGGTGATTCCATGCCAAATCAAACAGTCACTCAACCTGACCATTTCAGATTTCAATGAAACCTTCAGGGATCATTCTCCCTAGTGATATAAATGAGAATATATTTTTTAAATATTTTCATCTCATTGGGTTTTCATGTAATTAATTTTTAAAATTTTGAAAAATCGTCGTTTTTTGGCTTGCATAAACTTTTTCAATCTTGAATTTCTCAAGTTCTATAAGGCCTAGAGAGTTGTTTGACCCCTCATCTCATTTTGAAGATAATTTCATCATAAGTTTTAATTTAATATGCAACTTGACTATGCTTGGTGAAAAAAACTTTTTTTTTAAATTAAAAAAATATATATTTTAAGATTGTTTTTTAAAAATTTTGAAAAAAATATGTTTTTTGTAATATTATTTAAGCTTTAAATACTGAAACTTTTAGAGTAGGATCTCAATGGGATCAGGAGTTATGGTACAAATGGTATTGTTTTAAATACCAGTTAGGGCTACATGGCTACCTTTAATGTTTGTAAGGTAAAAAAAAAAAAAAAAAAAAAATACATTGGCTATAAGGTAATGATTTACTAAACCTACAGACAAATTAGGGATAGCATGTTAGCAAATAGTCTGCTAATCACAGGTGTTCTGGCACAAGCCTGTACAGACTTACATGTTCTTGCAGAAGTGTGACTCATGCCCACTCTAGCTCAACCTTTGCTTAGTTTCCTCTAAGATCTCAGTGAGTGAACAGTTAGTCAGGCAGTGTTACTTAAAGTGTTTCACATAAAAATATGATTTTTATAAGTTAATAGTTTTTTTTCAGTGGAAGTGAAATATGTGTTATGTGTTTGTTAAGTAATAAGTTTAACCATTTTTGACACCTTTGTTTGGAACAACTAGGCCTCTCTCTAGTTCAAAAGTACAGTCAGTTCTATTTAGTCTTAAAGGCCTACTATTATATAAGATATTTTTTTTTATTGTTTCAGACAATTTGACTTGTATTATTATTTATAATTTTAACTCTACTCTATTATTAGGACTCTGTGACAATATGGATGAACCCAGTACATCACAGCATTTTTTGGTATATTGTTGGTAATCCATTTAAGAAGTTTACCTGGCAGGGTTCTCTACAGCGTGCGCAGACGCGCGTTTCGCGCAAAGAAGTTTGAATTCGCGCAAGAAAAATAAAGTGACGCGCGAAATGGGCGCGAGCAGAAAGATTTCAATCGTGAGCTATTAGCATGGAAAATCTAAGAAGGCGATGCCATTTCAGATCCCGTGTGCCGATTTCACGACGTCACAGTACAATCCTATTGTTCGTCACATGTGCCGATTTCATGTCGTCTCGGTACAATCCCAGTATTTCCCTCCCGGTCATATAATAAACGGATTACGTGATAAACGGCGTAGAGTGCAACGAGACGAAAGCCCATGCGCTGCTAAGGGTGCTGACCATTACGGTTTCGGCCACATGATTACCGAATTGCAGATTTCAATGTATTTCATAAAAGTTCTAAATTTTGTCCTTTTTTGTCAAAATCACGGTTTAAACTGCGATCGCATTTTGCGAATATCCTTATAGTTTTTTTTTTAAACATGACGATGATGGGCAAAACAAGTAACAATATTAACAGATAAAGGTAACTTGATCACGCTAGTTACGTTAAACCAACTTACAAACTTTTTGTAAAAGTTTTCATTTAACGTAACTAGCATGATCAAGTTACCTTTATTTGTTATTTATAGTTTTTTTCGTGCAAATGCGAAAACTATTAATGGTCCCGTTTCTAATTAAGCGCCTTTGAAATTCAGATATTGGATACGTCAGCAAAGCCAATATCGGATGGATATGGGGTGAAGAACGGCAAGAGGATATTGGATGCATTGGCAAAGCCGATATCGGGTGAAGAACGGCAAGGTGATATCGGTGATATCGCATACCTGCCAAGTATTCCGGATTTCCCGAAAGTTTTATGGAGTTTTGGGTAGTTTTACGATCGGAAGATAGTTTTTTCTGGATTTTCGCCAAAATGGCTCGTTAATTTTTTTTTTACTGATGTAACTTGATATCGTTGTTATTGTCGCTTAGTGTAAACTCCTGCCTTTGTTTTATTATGATCTCATAGCGATTAAATCTTATATGTTATCTCATGTTTCTAGCTGGGAGTGATCGCCCCCCCTCCCGCCAATCATTCCAAACTTGCTCTCCCTCAGTGTTGAAATAGCTGCGCTAATTGCGCCAATGTGCGAATTTTTTCTTAATTCTGCGCCATCGCAGAGTTAGCCAAAATGCGTAATTACGCGTCTAGTACGCATCAAAAAGTGTGTTTACGCATCGAAATTTTACCAACGCGTAAAAATACGCATCAGGACAGTATTTCGTCTTTCAAAAACGGAAGTAAACGAAATAAAGATTTCCATAATCGTAATTTCTTTTTCCTGCGATGTTGTCTCTGTCTAGTATTGTTGTTATACATCACTTTATTCCAAAAATATTTGTATTTCAGTTGGAAAATGTAGGGAAAATTTCCGAAAATGAAAATATAGTAATTGGATTAAAAAAGAAGAAAAAACCTCACTTATACAGCATTGTATGGTAAATGAGTTAATATCAGATTGGGAAAATAGTAAAATTTTAACTTCCCACAATAAACAATCAATTTTGTGGTCTGAAGCTATAGCAATTGAAAAAACCCAAGGCTCTAATTGCAATACATCTACTCCGAAAGATATCCCATATCCGTGGAAATATTTAATACAACAAGAAAAGAATACGAAGTATAAAAACAAAAGAAAAGCAAAAGAAATAAAAGTCAATCGTGCCGAAACATGTCCGGTGGTTTGTGTGCATATTGCAATGGTTGTCTGGCAATGTTCAGAGATTGATAATTTATTTGATGTCTGTTTGTATAGTCCTTGATTGTGTCCATTCCTTCTTTTAAAGATTGACGACACATGTTGATGGTAAAAGATTTTTTTAATTGCATTGCATATAATTCTTTCACACATTCTTTGTATTGTATCCATAGTCGTATTTTATTTGAACTGAAACTCTGGTCGCAATTTCAACATTGCCCCCTTTTTGCAACAGGAATATTCTACGTGTCAAAGACACGCTATATGCATACTTCAATTTCAAGATACTACATGAAGAATCCTATTATGAAACACCTCCACAAGGTGAGTGCTAGATGACATAATAACTTAAACATGTAATAATATTTTAAAGTCATATATGAAGAATGAATGCAAAGATGTTTTTGCTGCAAATATGCACACGACACATAGAACATATATAACGTGTGAAACAGTTGTACTTATATAGTGTGTAGTATTCAATCATCCACTAAGATCCGTGTCAAACCACATGCAAATTGGACACTGAGATGGACTGTAATCAGGCCACAGTGGTGCGACATCTGGAACGTATGAGAAAGGTCAAGAAATTGGGGGTCTTGGGTGCCTCACACTTTTACAGAGGACAACAAGAATCAGCATGTTGCCATATGTAGTTCCTTGATCGCCTGCTATTTTGAATGTTCTTAGCAACACAAACCCTTTGTCACGTATTGTTACTGGAGATCAAAAGTGGTGCCTGTACGTGAATTTCTGGCAGTGGAGGGAATGGTTAAGCCCAAACAAGACACCAACACCATGTCCAAAACATGACCTTCATCCTGCAAAGATCATGTTGTGTGTCTGGTGGGACATGGAAGGCATTATTCACTTGGAAATGCTGCTGAGGAATCGAACCATCAATGCTGCACTATTGTGAGCAACTCCGTTGTGTGAAAGGAGCAATTCAGCAGAAACTGCCACATCGGCGCCATGGTGTCCTTCTCCAACATGATCATGCACGCCCTCACAGTGCAAACATGATCAAAATGACCATTCAGAACATTAAATGGGAGATCCTTTCACATCCTGCCTATTTTGCAGATGTTGCCGCTTCAGACTATCACCTATTCTGATTTCTGTCGAATGCACTCCATGACAGAACATTCAACAATGGTGTTGATCTCCAGAATTTCCTTGATTTCTTCACAGCAAAACCTGCATGTTTTTTCAAGAATGGCATTGCAGACCTATCCAGACATTGGGACACTATCATAAACAACGGGGGAGGGGGATACACAGTTGATTGATTCTGTTTTCCCTTCTGATGTAATACATTCCTGTAGTGCGGTGAAAAAAACGACATGAATTTAGCATCAACCCAATAAATAATAGCAGTTACATTGAAGTTCCTATTAATTGCCCCCCCTCACCTCTTTCTTTTTTATGCTGGAGACTTCTTTTTGGCCACTAAGATTTGTTAACTTACCAGCCAGTTTTTTTTTGTTTTTTGCCACTAACTCTTTGGACTTACTGGCAACTTAGCTAAAATTTCTGTCTGCACCTATGACAGAGGACATTTTTGGAATGATATTCTGCCATTTCATGAACAATATACGAAGTTTTTGCTCTGTCACATGCATATCTTTTTACTTCTGGGGAGTTAGGAAAGATAGCTGACAACAATCAGGAAACATGAGCAGCTGCTGCTAGTGGTATGTTGTGCTCCAAAAAAAAATCCGGTAAACAGAACTTCTGCACGACTTGTTTGAAAATCATTCGGCACTGAAACAAAACGATTCAAGTTGCGCACACTTTTTGTGCCATCATGATTTTTTACGTGCTTGTTAGTTCCAACATGTGCAATGACGCCCCCGCAACCAGCGTGAGAAGTAGAGAAATCAGTGCTGCACAAAGTGAAATAGGCATGAAACTCACCCTCGCATGATGGTTTTACAAAGTCAAATTCTTCAGAGTATTTCTTCAAAATTCTTTGGTCCCGACATTTAGGCCCCATTCTGGGGCTGTGAACTAAAATAACTTGCAACACAACTTGTTCGGTTTGAAAGATCGAACAAAGTACAGGAATCTGAGTTTAACTTGAACGTTAGCAAATAAATACACAGCCTCACACTCCCATGAGGCCACAAGAGCCATAGATGTGACATCATAAACCAGTACTTCAACTTTTCAAGCCATTGACAGCGTTGCTACCATTGCGGGGCTCACGGCCTTGGTGCTTAAAGCGCCGTGGATTAACAAAGAAACGTTTGTTTCGATTCGTTACCAATTCCCACAGCTAGCGTTACCGCTCGAGAAAAATCATGGATGAAATCATTGAGGGGGAAAAAAACCCATACATAATAAATAAATAAAAGGGAGAAAAAAGAAAACCACAAAACTGAATTTTTTGTAGAAAAATCGGATTTCCGGAAAATATTTTCGAAATCAGATGGAATCCTGGTAAACTGAGACACTTGGCAGTTCTGCCCATGAGATGGGGTGAAAGGAATGGTAAAAGAGAGGCACCAAGGACACGCCTCAGCGTTCAAATTACTCAGTGGTTCGCTGGCCATTGACCAGTAAAGTATTTGTGCTATTTCTGTACCAGTAAAAATGAGTACACCACATTTTGATATAAACTGGCTCTGCTGAAAAGCATTTTTTTTTTTTTTTTGCTGTCGTTTTCTGATTTCTACAACTGTTTACTGTGCCTTGTGTTTTATTTATGCATTATTTGCATGCTTGCAACACAACTTGTTTGGCTTGAAAGATTGAACAAAGTACAGGAATTGGAGTTTAACTTGAATATATATATATTTTTTTTTAATTTAGAGCATTCTGTTGCTTTAAATTTGTGATATACAGCTAGAATGAAATTATACATTGTTTTTTATTATATTCTGTAAATGTATAAGTTTTCCTTTCACTGACCAGTGGGCATTTTGGCAGACCAGTGATTTGCGAATTTCAGAGGTCCGCTGGGCCTGTAGAAAATTTATTTTTAATTCTAACACTGCACCTACAAAGGCCATACCAAAATCAGATCATAACACCTTTTCAACTCCACGAATGGCCAAAATTTGACCTTGGTACATGGACTTTACATACACTACACAAAAAGAGTACATAGAAAATGAACATCTGGAACATTGGTTCAGTCAGGCTGTGGAAATTCCAGGAACTCAAAAGCTCCATGCTTCCACTCCCTCAAGGTGTGGAACAAAAGTTTATGCTGAGCTGTTTTCATTTGCCCCATTAACAACTAGCTATCTGGCCATAATTTATGGAGAGAAATTATTTAGACTTTGATGAAATGAATGGGTATGCCATTTTTATAAACGACAGATGGTGGCTGAGCTATGTTTCCGGAAAAAACGGAGATGAAAATGAAGTGAAAGTTACATTTTCTGCCCATCAGGACCTTCTTTTTTTACCTCTCAATAACTGATGTGCTCTGGATTTCTTCTACTGATGTAATTGGATGAAGTGATACCTTTCACGCCAACTGGACAGGCTTACACTCAATCAGAAGGTGAGAAAAAGTAGATTTCAGAGGTTATTAAACACTCTCTGGACTAAAGAAAAGACTGATAAACTTAAGAGTTGTTAGCAGCAGCCCCCCCACCCACCCCACATTTGACAAATACTATATTTTTTTTTGCGGTAAGCTGCAAAACCAATGTGTTCTTACAAATTGAATTCAATTTCTTTAGTTGCCATATACTTAGAAAATGTAGAATAAAATTTGTATTAAGCACTTATTGTTGTTCTTTCTATTTTTTTTTTTTTTTACAGCTGGGTGGTACTTTTAACAACTCCTTCCCCAATCCAAAAAACAAAAAGAAACGATGTTGTTTTGCTTAACATATTATACTTATTAAATACTTACCGATACATCATATTCTGTAAGGTCAGGTGATGCGTAACATCACAGCCTCTCCTTGACAAATGTCAACCCCGCCTTCTTGTGGTACATCCTGTTCCCACTAAAGGGGCTCTGACGACCGCCAATAGCAGTATAACTATACCATCGGGATTAGAGGAAATGCTATCCCACACTCACCAACCCGCTTGGCCAGCGTGGTGAGTTATGGCCAAACCCCTCCAAAATGACTCCACAACTTAAATCTTGGCCCTCAGTCTCCGGCAGCTGGAATGTACCTGGCCAAGGCAGCAGCCAGTGCGACATGAAGGCTGAGGGTGCTAAGAATCCCCGGAGGACCGGACTAGGCTGCCATCTGATGCTGACCTTGGCAACGTATAACGGACGCTCCCTGTCTTCTGATTCAAGGCTTCTTGAATTGGAAGAGGAACTACAAAGGATCAAGTGGGACATCGTCGGGCTAAGTGAGGTAAGGAGAAGATCTCATTGAACTGAAAAGTGGACATCTCTTCTACTATCGTGGGACAGATACTGGTAGAACTAGTGGTGTTGGATTTATAATAAACAAGAAACTGAAGGATAAAGTTGTAGAAGTTGAAAGTTCCTCTGACAGAGCTGCACGACTCGTTATCCAACTCTCGAGAAGATACCAGGCTCAGATTATTCAAACTTATGCACCCACCACAAGTCATCCTGAAGAAGAAATTGAAGAATTTTATGAGGAAATTTGTGATCTAAATAATAAAGGTAAGCAGCACTTGAAGATAATTATGGGAGATTTCAATGCAAAAATAGGGCAACGGCAACAGAATGAAACTTCAGTAGATAAATTCGGTCACGGCAACAGAAACCAGCGTGGAAATACTCTCGTAGAGTTTGCAGAGGCAGAAGGGTTTTTCATCTTGAACTCCTTTTTCAAGAAAAAGCCACACAGAAAATGGACATGGAGACATCCAAATGGGACGACAAGTGAAATTGATTTTATTATGTGTAACAAAAAATTCATCATAGAAGACTGCAGTGTGCTAAACAAGTTCAACACAGGCAGTGACCATAGATTGGTGAGATGTAAGATGCACCACAACACTAGACTCGAACGTAGCAAGCTCATAAGACAAAAAAAATGTATTGACATAACCAACCTTAAAAAACACCATAATACCTTCAAATTGGAACTGAAGAACAGATTCTCTGCTTTAGAAGGCCTAACATCGGAAGAAGTGGATATTTCTGAAGTTAACAGAAAAGTAACCAAAGCTCTTATGGAAACAGCAACAAAATTAGCTGGGTCTAAGAACAAATTGTATGTGAACAAATTATCAGGAAAAACCAAAATGTTGATGCAAAAAAGAAGAGAGATGAGGACAACTAAACAAGATGTGACTTCCAAAGTGGAATATATAGCAAAAAAAGGTAACTTGATCACGCTAGTTACGTTAACTGAAACTTTTACAAAAAGTTCGTAAGTTGGAAGCTTTCGACCTTATCTTAGGTCTTCATCACGCCAATGGAGGACTAAGATTGTTGCCAGATTCTACATATGAATTTTTCTTATTTTTGTTGCCAAAACTTAGAATTGATCTCCAGATCAACGGAATGTAGAGAGGAGATTCGGAGTTGCAAGTCATTGAGTTGAACATAATTTCTATGCTTTCACGGTAACGGAGGGCAAAACGATTGTCAAAAGAAGCAATTCGTTTTGCTTCGTTCCAGTGGGGAACTGCAGATGTGTCTTCCATTGTCAAAATAGACAAGGCAGTATTGGGATTGGCTTTCGAAACATCTTTTCTATGTTCTAAAATTCTATGGCTAATGCTCCTGTATGTGCTTCCAATGTATAAGTTATCCCCAGTAGAAGAAGAGATAGGAATGCAGTAAACTCCTGGGAGGTTCAGGCTTTCAACTTTGTCCCTATCCCTTTGTAGAAGTTTCAAGATGTTTGGGGTAGATTTAATGGCAAGATGGTAACCAAAACTTCTAAAAAGAATCTGTAACTTATAAGCATAGGAAGGATGGTAAGGAACAGAACCACAGAATTTCAGGTCTTCTTTCTTGTGAGGAAGGAGGCATTCGATTTTCGAATGGTTTTCATATTTCTTTATGAGGGAGTTGACTATAACAGCAGGGAAACACCATGAGAGAGGGCTATTGTAGAAATTTTGGAGAGTTCTTCTTGAAGAGAGAGTTGGTTGTTGCAAATGATATGAGCCCTGTGGATGTAGGACTTCAATGCTGCAAGTTTGTAGAGATGCAGGGTGCAAGATTTGTAGGGAATGATGTTAGTGGCGCAGAAGGTTTTCGATAGACGGAACGAGTAATGGAGAGATCAGCGTTTCTGCAGATAGATACATCCAGGAAATCAATTTTGTGATTTACTTCCTTAGATATAGTGAGCTTAATGGAAGGAAATTTTTCCGTAATGGAGTTGATCAGTATCTGTAGTTCAGACTCTGAATGTGGCCAGCTAATGAAAATGCCGTCTACATATCTTAACCATAGGGAAGGTTGAAAAGGGTATAGAGGAATGATGGAAACTTCAATATGTTGCACGTAGATTTCAGCAAGCAGAGGGGAAAGAGGTGAGCCCATGGGGAGACCAGATTGTTGCCTATACACAATTTTGTTGAAAACAAAACAACTGTGTTGATGAATAGTGTGGAAACAATCATAAAGATCTTTGATAAGAGGACCGGGGGGTTCAAAATGAAGAATCAATTTCTTCATGAGGAGCATGTAGGATTCAAAATATGGTACAGAGGGAAACAAAGATTCTACATCAAGAGTATACAGATTATCACAAGGAGAAAAGGAATTAGGAAGGTTGTGGATGAAGTTTGAAGTAGAGACAACTGTATGAGGATGGTTGGCTGCCAGGGATTTGCATTTGAGGACCAATCTCTTTTCAAGGTTTACTGCTGGAGAAAAAGAATATTCCACTAAAGGTCTGATGGGGTTACCAGCTTTATGCAGTTTCACTTGCAGGAAGAGCCTGGGAGTTCTAAAGTAAGGAGGGGGTGATATATCACCAAGGAAGGATTGAAGAGTCTCTTTCTTAGCTAATCTGTCAACTGAGTTTTTGAGTGAGTTGGTGGCGTCTGACTGTAAAGGGATGCAGTTAGCAGATGTAAGAAAAGAAAGCACTTTTTGGTTTAGAGTTTCTTTACCAATGATGACTGGGCAACCAACTTTATCTGCTTTGCATACGGCTAGGTCATTTTCTTGAATAAATGACCTGAATTCTTTTAAACAAGAAGAAGAGTACTTGATTGGCACAGAATTTTGCTTGGATAAGATAACAGCAGCGTTGGCACGAAGTATAGGCTGCTGAACAGTCTCAGTTCTGTGGATGGCTGATTCTATAACAGAAACAGTTTGTGGAAGATTGGTAGGAAGAGATCTGCAAACCCAGATCTGCAAACCCATCTTCAAAGAACGGTGCCGTGCGTTACTACAGGAAACCAGCCATAACCTCCTATCTGCCGCTATCAGTGACCTGCGTTCCTCCATTGCTAAAACTGAACTTTCCTGCTACATTAGCTACCAATCACTGGCTGCTACCACTCATCCTGCTTTGCTTGATATTTTCATGGTTCGCATCAACCAAACCCTCACAACAATTGAAGTAAATGAATATGCTCGCCATACAAAGAAATTCAATTTTCTACTCTCCAAGCAAAAAAGTCAAGCAACATCTCCGTCATCAGCTTCTACTGACAAGCCAAAGTATGTAAATCTTTCTTCTGTCACTATTCCTCCTAGCTCGGATAAATTCTTATCATTAGGCCCAAAATTTTCACCTGCTCTTCCTATCAATCTTCCACAAACTGTTTCTGTTATAGAATCAGCCATCCACAGAACTGAGACTGTTCAGCAGCCTATACTTCGTGCCAACGCTGCTGTTATCTTATCCAAGCAAAATTTTGTGCCAATCAAGTACTCTTCTTCTTGTTTAAAAGAATTCAGGTCATTTATTCAAGAAAATGACCTAGCCGTATGCAAAGCAGATAAAGTTGGTTGCCCAGTCATCATTGGTAAAGAAACTCTAAACCAAAAAGTGCTTTCTTTTCTTACATCTGCTAACTGCATCCCTTTACAGTCAGACGCCACCAACTCACTCAAAAACTCAGTTGACAGATTAGCTAAGAAAGAGACTCTTCAATCCTTCCTTGGTGATATATCACCCCCTCCTTACTTTAGAACTCCCAGGCTCTTCCTGCAAGTGAAACTGCATAAAGCTGGTAACCCCATCAGACCTTTAGTGGAATATTCTTTTTCTCCAGCAGTAAACCTTGAAAAGAGATTGGTCCTCAAATGCAAATCCCTGGCAGCCAACCATCCTCATACAGTTGTCTCTACTTCAAACTTCATCCACAACCTTCCTAATTCCTTTTCTCTTTGTGATAATCTGTATACTCTTGATGTAGAATCTTTGTTTCCCTCTGTACCATATTTTGATTCCTACATGCTCCTCATGAAGAAATTGATTCTTCATTTTGAACCCCCCGGTCCTCTTATCAAAGATCTTTATGATTGTTTCCACACTATTCATCAACACAGTTGTTTTGTTTTCAACAAAATTGTGTATAGGCAACAATCTGGTCTCCCCATGGGCTCACCTCTTTCCCCTCTGCTTGCTGAAATCTACATGCAACATATTGAAGTTTCCATCATTCCCCTATACCCTTTTCAACCTTCCCTATGGTTAAGATATGTAGACGACATTTTCATTAGCTGGCCACATTCCGAGTCTGAACTACAGATACTGATCAACTCCATTACGGAAAAATTTCCTTCCATTAAGCTCACTATATCTAAGGAAGTAAATCACAAAATTGATTTCCTGGATGTATCTATCTGCAGAAACGCTGATCTCTCCATTACTCGTTCCGTCTATCGAAAACCTTCTGCGGCCACTAACATCATTCCCTACAAATCTTGCACCCTGCATCTCTACAAACTTGCAGCATTGAAGTCCTACATCCACAGGGCTCATATCATTTGCAACAACCAACTCTCTCTTCAAGAAGAACTCTCCAAAATTTCTACAATAGCCCTCTCTCATGGTTTCCCTGCTGTTATAGTCAACTCCCTCATAAAGAAATATGAAAACCATTCGAAAATCGAATGCCTCCTTCCTCACAAGAAAGAAGACCTGAAATTCTGTGGTTCTGTTCCTTACCATCCTTCCTATGCTTATAAGTTACAGATTCTTTTTAGAAGTTTTGGTTACCATCTTGCCATTAAATCTACCCCAAACATCTTGAAACTTCTACAAAGGGATAGGGACAAAGTTGAAAGCCTGAACCTCCCAGGAGTTTACTGCATTCCTATCTCTTCTTCTACTGGGGATAACTTATACATTGGAAGCACATACAGGAGCATTAGCCATAGAATTTTAGAACATAGAAAAGATGTTTCGAAAGCCAATCCCAATACTGCCTTGTCTATTTTGACAATGGAAGACACATCTGCAGTTCCCCACTGGAACGAAGCAAAACGAATTGCTTCTTTTGACAATCGTTTTGCCCTCCGTTACCGTGAAAGCATAGAAATTATGTTCAACTCAATGACTTGCAACTCCGAATCTCCTCTCTACATTCCGTTGATCTGGAGATCAATTCTAAGTTTTGGCAAACAAAAATAAGAAAAATTCAAATGTAGAATCTGGCAACAATCTTAGTCCTCCATTGGCGTGATGAAGACCTAAGATAAGGTCGAAAGCTTCCAACTTACGAACTTTTTGTAAAAGTTTCAGTTAACGTAACTAGCGTGATCAAGTTACCTTTATTTGTTAATATTGTTACGTGTTTTGCCCATAATCGTCATGGAATATATAGAGCTATGCAAGACAGTACGAAAAAATATCACTGAAGATGTAAGGAAATTCAACTGTGAACTAGTAAGGAAGGCAATTGAAAACAACCAAAGCCTAAAGATAGCAAAGGGACATCTCAGTAAGGGAAAAAAACAGATTATGGCACTGAGAAAAGAAGACTGTTCTGTAACAAGAAATAGAGGAGAAATTTTGACAAGAGTGAAAGATTTCTACTCCAAATTATATGAAAGGGATGATACATGTACTCCAGACATCATGAAAGGTACCAGTACCAGAGTTCTTCCAGTCCTTCCAGCAGAAGTTGCACATGCAATCAAGAACATGAAGCGGGGAAAAGCTCCAGGAGAAGATGGAATTACTGTAGACATCATACAAGAAGCAAGTGGAGAAATCGAAACAGTACTCGCCCAAATTTTCACTCCATGCCTTAATGAAGGGAAAATTCCTGAGGATTGGAACAACGCTACAATGATCTTGCTACATAAAAAAGGTGACATTGAGGATCTCAGGAACTACAGACCTATCAGCCTCCTATCAGTGGTTTATAAAATCTTCACTAAAGTTCTTTCACACCGCTTGAAGGTGATACTGGACATGGCTCAACCGAGAGAACAAGCTGGATTCAGGAGTGGCTACAGCACAATAGATCATATCCACGTACTGAGAGAACTAATTGAAAGAGCGAGGGAATATGAACTTCCATTGTGCATGGCTTTTATCGATTATGAAAAAGCCTTTGATTCGGTGAAACCATCAGCAGTTGCAATGGCTCTAAAATCCTGTGGTATTGAAGATGCATACATTAATATTATTAGTAACATCTATGAAAATGCAAGTGCAAAGACTTGGCTGTTTGAAAATACAACACACATAAAAATTGGAAAAGGAGTGAGACAAGGTGACACCATATCTCCGAAGCTCTTTAATGCTACATTGGAAAATGTCTTTCAATCACTGAACTGGGAAAACAAAGGGATAAAGATTAATGGAGATTATCTAACCCACCTTTCGTTTTGCTGATGACATAGTAATTTTTGCAACTACCCCATCAGAGCTACAGAGTATGATCCAGGAACTTGCTGACAAGAGTAAAGAAGTGGGATTAAAAATGAACTTTCAGAAGACAAAAGTGATGTTCAATGCTTTTACAAGAAATGAAGATTTATCGATTGATGGAGAAAAGCTGGAGATAACAGACACATACGTTTATCTTGGACAGCAGATATCAAGTGAGGGTCACATTGGTGAAGAAATTAATTGGCCTACAAAACTTGCCTGGAGAGCTTTTGGAAGAAACAGCATAATTTTCAAGAGCAATATGCCATTATGTCTTAAAAGAAAAGTGTTTGATCAATGCATCCTTCCAGTGCTTACGTATGGTGCAGAGACGTGGACCTTAGCTAAAAGAGACATACAAAGGCTGCAGACAACTCAAAGCAGCATGGAGAGGTGCATGCTTGGTGTAACCAGGAGAGATAAGAAGAGGAACACGTGGATCCGAAAAATGACAAGAGTGGAAGACATCATGATCAGAGTTAAATCCCTGAAATGGCAATGGGCTGGACATACTGCCAGAAGAACAGACCATCGATGGACAGCCGAAATTTTAGATTGGATTCCAAGGGACAGGAAAAGACCCAGAAAAAGACCACATGCAAGATGGGTGGATGAAATTCGAAAGTATGCGGGAGTGACATGGAGGAGACTGGCACAAGACAGACCGTTGTGGAGGAAACTTGGGGAGACCTTTGTCCAGCAGTGGATTGATAATGGCTGACAATGATGATGATGACATCATATTCAACAGATTTCAGTCCGTTTTCACCAATATTTATGGTCCACGTGGGAATTAGTTCTCTACTATTACTATTATGTGTGTTGTGTCTAGCTGGGCGGGCCGCCCAGTAAAAAGGCTCTAGGGAGAACACTAGCTATCAATTTTTTAAACTACCGGTAATATGTCGGCTAGATTCATCTAAACATAGACTTATGTGAAAAGCTAGATCCAATATGTTTGCGATTGCTCCATACACATGAAACTTGTGTGTGTGTGTACACACTGTATCTTCTGACTCCAAAATGAAACTTTGGGAGGTGTAAGAGAATAGTGCAAGTAATTTTGCGAATTTTTTCAGTTTTAAAATTGTAGTTTCGTAAAAAAAAAATTTAATAAAAAAAATACAGTTTAAACTCTGTCATGTTACATAACAAATTAAAGCACATCGAAAGAGCTTTAAAATGAGACATTGCACAAGTCTATCTCATCTGATTCCTGAAAAAATAGTAGTTAACTATTTCAAGGTACAACAATTTTAATACAAATTAAAATGATTAGTACTTAGTAACTTGGACTAGGAGATGGATAGATAAATTTGAAAGCATGCCAGAGTAACATGGAGGAGAGTGGCTCAAGACACAGTTGTAGAAGAAACTTGGGGATACCTTTATCTAGCAGTGCATTGATAATAAACTTGAACTGAAGGCACTTTTTTTTTTAATTTCCATTCAAAACTGTGTAAGAACACTTGATACACCAAGTTTCATCAAAATTTTAGAATAGCAGTCAGAATGAATGTGTTATGACATGGAATTACTTTATACTGACTCAGACTGGGCTGGTGACAGAACTAAATGGAGGAAAGGTCAATACCTAGGTAATCCTTTGGATACACCTGTTTTTACAAATTCTACATACCCCTGTGTATTCCTTTTGCAACTTAAACATTTCCAATAATAGAAATAATTTCACAGGTTTTTTTTATCCATATAACTTCATTAAAAATATCTCAAGCACTCTGATGGAAAGCCAATGTTTGGATTTTTTTTTTTTTTTTTTTGATTGGAGGTTTAACGACCACCGTGAGCAACTCAATGGGCTATAAGCAGTCGCCCGTCCCTAATGTAGGGTCACTGGTTCCAGGGAAGGGAGAGAGCCAGTGCTGTAAGACAAACACAACATCCATGCCTTTTTTTTTTTTTTTTTTTTGATTGGAGGTTTAACGACCACCGTGAGCAACTCAATGGGCTATAAGCAGTCGCCCGTACCTAATTTAGGGTCACTGGTTCCAGGGAAGGGAGAGAGCCAGTGCCGTAAGACAAACACAACATCCATGCCTCACCGGGATTCGAACCCAGACCCCTTTCGGACGAATGATCAGAGGCCATCGCTTAGACCACTGCGCCACCGGGGCGGCCATCCACGCCTCACCGGGATTCGAACCCGGACCCCGTTTGGACGAATGATCAGAGGCCATCGCTTAGACCACTGCGCCACCGGGCGGCAATGTTTGGATTATTAACACAACAATCAGAATGACATGAATTCCCTCATTTACTGTTCAACATGTAACATCACTTTGGGAAACTTGAAAATTCCATTGCTGTGTTAATAATCCTGTATTTGTTCCATGTATTTGTGCATTTTTCTTCCATAATTTTTTGGCCAACATCTGGTCTGTTTACATGAGGCCACCAAAGGTATTCACAGATGTGCCCTCACCCCAACAAGGGGAGGCTGAAAGCAGCTATGACAATTGGGTCACAAAACTATCATACAGTTTGCTTTTTAACTGATTTGGACTCATTCCATAGCTTATTGCACTGCTCACCTGCTAGGCTGATACGCCACCATTTTAGGTAAGTATACCAAATACCATCAACTATCATACAGTTTGCTTTTTAACTGATTTGGACTCATTCCATAGCTTATTGCACTGCTCACCTGCTAGGCTGATACGCCACCATTTTAGGTAAGTATACCAAATACCATCTTCTAGCAGGAAGATGCTAGCTAGAAAACATACAGTTGCCATCACCAGGTTGTACCTGCAAATTATCTAAATGTTTCCATTGTCTGAAAGTTCTTCAGGTCACTTAACAATTAAACATTATTTGATGTCACTTGCAAGCCACCTCTGACCAGCATGGAATGCTGCTGTGCTATGGAACACGTCAAACTACCTCTCAGGACATTATCAGAATTCTCTGTACACTGCTTTGCAACTAATTATATGATAAACCATGGCAGTTTCAAGACAAATTAACCGATGACTCTCTACATTTTCCTCTATTACATTCAATTAACTTGAGCTAAAATTTAAATGCCTTAGCTACCTGATCACCTGTGACAGTACAGATTTTCAGCATATTTCTACCCCCTTTCTGGATGAGGCAACTTCAGTGTTACTAGTGTACCTGTAGAGGTATGAAACCCTAACTTCATTTCATATTGAAACAATTTATGTTGTAGTTTTTCAGTCTACAAATAATTACCAATTTTTCATAAGGGGAAATAAGTTTGTTAAAATCTAATATTAATGAAGAATTATTGTTCTTTTTAGTTTACACGGCTTATTAACAGGCCCTTCTGTTGTCCATTACAGGTCTTTCATATCTAATCCTTGTTACTTTGGTTAAACTACAAACAAGATTTTCAAGAAGTCAGTTTTCCCCCTTTTAAATATATATTAAATAGCATAAGTTTTCCACAATCAGAGTTTTGCTCAGATTTGTTCCTGCCACAATGTGTGCAATGGGATTTCTGAATCACAGCATGCCACACCCCAAACCACAAATCCTGTCACCCCTAAGCAGCAATTGCTCATTTCACCTCGATCCACAAACACACAATATAGAATGCGACAACCTTCGTCCCAATCTCCCTGCGCATCAAAAATAACTACGTAACTGAATAACCTTCAATTAACACAAGCCTTTATCTGCGGTGGTTTATGGCAATTACTGCGAACGGAGGTACTGATTAATGTAATATAAGAAATAATCTGATTTCCAAATATTTTCTTCCTTATAACTGGCGCATCAGGTGACTCAACCAATCCAGTAATTTTAGAAAATCCCAATGTCCCAACTACTGTCTCAAATCAATTTCTAATGTCACCCTTAATCGTCAAGACTTGCCGGCACATTATAAAACCGGTCAGAAAATTACTGTTGCGAGAGTTGAAACTTTTTCAGGTAAATTAGTACTTCAGTAAAAACAGTATTTCACTGATAAAAGTGGAATACTTACAATTCCACCATCCATTCCCCTTCTAGAAGTTCGCTCCACGTATTCTCTGTGAGAGTCCATAAACGTCCTTTCGCGTGTGCCATAAAAGGTAAGAGAAACAAAATTAAAATTTGAGTCATTTTTGAACGTAAACTGACCATCTTGAAAAAATTTAAAGAACTACTGTCACAGTGCTTTCACTCAATTTTAAAATTTAAACGAAAACAATCAATCCACTAGAATCATACATCACAAACAAACATTGTAACCATTAACAGACGGAGTTGCCACTTGTTATTAGTAACTCTAATAGATTACAGAGACCAGCCCAAAGCAAATCATAGGGCCAGCCGGCCAACTAGTTCACAAGAAAGTAAATCCTGTCACGGTTATAACCAGCTGTATTACTTTGATGAATTTATATCATTGACCCCAGGAGCTTCACATATAGACGGTCTAAAATCTTTTATTTTTGGCATTTTTCATTTTATAAAATCCTTTCTTCAAAAAAAAAAAAAAAAAGGAGTTTTTCTACCCTTAAGGATACTCAAGGTTAGTAAACCTGTCTGAGCATGGCATGAGACAAAGTCTAGCTTAAAGGAACTGGCCGAATCAAGGTAATATATTTTTTAAAGCAGGTTACCGAACATTTTGACGACCCGTGTTACCATAGAAATTTTTATTTCTCTCTGTAAATTTAGGGTTATATTACGGAGGTTTGGATGACCATGGTTATATTCAGAAAGATATGGGCCATACACATCCCGATTTGCGAGAAACTGCAATCGATTGGCACACGCATCGTAATTTTCATCGCAAGTTGATGCAGTTAGCGCCGTAATTCTCTTTCTCTGTGTGTTGTGTTGTGCTGTGTGTTTTTTGTCGGTTTGGAATGTGAAGTAAAGGAAATTAAGTGTTCTTAGTTTGGAATAACGTTGGTTTTTATTGCTTTTCTTATAAAGATGCTGTATCACGTAAGTTTCGCAGACGTGTACTGCTTGTGAGGACTAAATTTTATGACTTAATTCATGTTTTTTTAGAGTTCCAGCTGTTTGATTTCTTTTTAAGTGTCACAACAGCACCACAAGTATTGTTTTTGAATTCCTGAAATAAGAATAATTTGAACTTGTAATTCTTCAGAATTAGAACGCCAAGTTAACTTAAAGCTTCGGAACTAAAATGATGAAATAATTTTCGTTTTATTGGATATTTCGAGGCTAACCAGCTATGTTTCACATTGCCCAGGGAAATCTTAGTTTTGGGTTTATCACCAAAATTGTGCCGGGTGTCTGGTTGCATATAACAAAGGCATGATAGTGTGTTTGTCCTACGGTGCAGGTTTTGCCATTACCTTGCATATGTGGCCGAAAACGAGGGACGGGTGGCTTTATAGCCTTATATACATGGCACCCAACACCCCTAGGAAGCAAAATGTAAATTAAGAAAGTATGCTTTTAAATGGAAGAACCATATATTTTTCACGTGTTTGCACTGATTGGGATGTTTTCTTTCAATGGGGAAAAATGTCAACACAATTCAATTACATACATAAATGTAAAAACTTGGTATTTCTGGACTTAGCAGATGTGATAAACTTGTGCAAAAACAAAACAGCGGAAATTTTAAGATCATTACGTATCACACAGGTAGCCAAAATGTTAAAACCACCTACCTAATATGATGTAGGTGCTCCTCTTACTGCCAAAAGAGCTCTTGCTCAATGAGGCATAGAAGAGATGCTGGTGTCTCTTGATAAATGGAATACCTCTTCATGTTCTTAGAACCATTTGTTAGCCTTCTTTGCAGTGTGGCATGGAGCATTGTCTTGTTGAAAGACTCCATCTCTGCCAGGGAATACAACTGCCATAAAGGGATAAACTTGGCCAGCCACAATGTTCAGGTATGTGTCAGCCATCAGAGTTTGTTCTACAGGGATAATGGGTTCAAGTGTTTTCCCCAAAAAATATTGCCCAGACCATCCGGCCACCATGATCTGTCCCACAGTGCATCCAGGTGAAAAGGTTTCCTTGGGTAAACATTGAACACAAGCTCGTCTGTCTACTTGTAACAAAACACGGGATTTGTCTGACCACAAGACCCTCTTCCAATTTTCTGTGGTCCAAAGTTGATGATTGCGTGCCCACTGCAAGTATTGACAATAGTGAACAGCTGTGAGCATAGACACACAAATGGGTCTGCAGCTGTAGAGAAAAATATGCAATGAGCTGTGTTTGGACACTGGGCCCTTCACCACAACTGACACTATGGGTAATGCCAGCCTCGGTAGCCCTCCTGTTGCTACAGACAAGACGAGATAGCCTGTGCTGACATCTGGCATCAAATGAGGCTTGGCCTGCCCATCCCTTGTTGACAGCTCGAAGTGACACCAGTTTCGGACAATCTTTGATAGGTGTTAATTATTGCATAGCATGAGCAGTCTTATCAGTGTTGCTGTTTTGGAGATCTTACCAAGTCATCTTGCCATAACAATCTGGTTGTTGTTGAAATCAGATAATTCCTTTGCTTTGGCCCCTGTATTGAGACAAAACAGAATACTAAGAGAGCCCTGCCCCATGTATTATATATGTCATTCAAACTTCAGCATGTGACTGATTGGCTGCATGCACACTTATTTGCATAACGCACAAGTTTTTATGTTTTGACTGATATTGTGTGATGTACTTGTCTGATGCTTAATGGCCATGAATTGTATATTTTCTGCATGTTCATGTATGTGCTACTAATGTATGTACTGATAAGAACATGTTCTTCACAAAAATGTATTTTGAACATACTGAAGAATAATACTTTGTTCTTGGCAGTCAGTGTTAGAATTAGAAATAAATCTTTAACTGGCTGAGTGGACCACTATTTGCAAACAAAAATGGTCCACCAAAATGGCCACTGGTCCGTAAAAAAACAAAACAAAAAACCTAAGACATAAATATACTTTTTTTTTTTATTGGGAGTTTAACGACGACTGTGAGCAACTCAATGGGCTATAAGCAGTTGCCCGTCCCTAATTTAGGGCCACTGACTTAAGGGAGAGAGCCAGTGCCGTTAGACGAACCCAACATCTATGTCTCGACGGGATTCAACCCGGACCCATCTTGCACGAACAATCAGAAGCCATCGCTTAGACAACTGCACCACCAAGGGTAGCTCTTAGACATTTACAATATACGTATAAAATAACTTAAATCTTCAATGGAATTACCTCTAATATTTTTTTAACATCTAATTTGAAAGTGCAATTCACAGGAAAAAGAATGTTTCCAGAATGAGATTCTGAGGGATTAGTGATATATAGCAGAATAAGAGGGCATTTCCCAATCTGTTTTTAGGGAACAAGGAGGCTTCAAAAATTCAAATACATCAACAGACTTATTTTTATATGTTTTATTGTTTAGGGTTTTGCAACATCTATCTTCCTTATTTTTAGTCTTATTGCTCATCATCCCTCCTATTTTCCCATGAAATTATTTCAGTCCCCCATTGAACACAATTTCAAGTGAATTAATTGCTCTCTTACAAAAATTGCCTTCACACATCCAATTGACCTCCTCCGCTAGTGTTTTCTTGGGGCAGAACAAAAAGTCGGGTTGTGTATGGCGTCAGTATCTGCTGCATTTCACTAAGGTGGGCAAATCCAAGGAAGATCAAATTAAACATTTATTTTGCTTACTTCTGCTCATTACGAATGATGTGGACGGAAGTAACAAAAAATGGCTGTTGTCCTTAAAAGACTAGGACTGGGGAACTTTTTTCTGTATTTGTTGTTTCTTCCGGTCTTTATAAATTGTGAATGATAAAAGAAAAGCTGTTATCCAATAGCATTTCATGAACCTATCGTTAGTTTTCAGTCTATAAAAAAATCCGTACAACAAGGTAAAAGAAACATTCATTTTTTATTTTGTAACAAATTAGTAAAAAATTTACTGGCCATCCGGGCCAGTAAAATCAGTAGTTCAGTGGTCCGACGTAGGTTTTACTGGCCAATGGCATGCAGACCACTAGGTAATTCGAACACTGTTGGTAATACATACACTGGTACCACGTAAATTAACAGTATACGTAAGACGTACTGAAAGTAATGAACAAAGCTGCATTGCACAGGCGGATTGTGCATTAGGAGAATGATAGTTCGTGCACAGGTAGTGCAATCTTTGATTGTGGCTTTGAATGCCAAATAACATCACCTTGTTGGTCATGTGATCAAACATGCGAGAAAAGGTGGCCGCCAGTGATACAGCATGCTGTGGTTCAGTTCCTTGTGAAAGAAGAAATTCCAGCTACTGATATTCATTGTACGCTTCAACATGAATGTGGAGGTGCATGTATGGTGCCAGCAGTGTGTGAAGGTGGGTGAAATATTTTAAAGATAGTTTCACAGACATTAACCAAGGCTTGAAAAATTTCTAAGTTACATGCCTACTAGCTAGGCATGTGCTGAAATTATTTACCTGCCCATGTAGTAAAAGCTAGATGCCCAGGAAAATTTATATTTTAAGATAACAAATTAGAACCCACATGTATTTTTTTAAGTTAAAAAATGTGAACTTTTTTAAATGTTTCTAATCAGGGCTTGAAAAGTATCTGAAAAGTTACATGCCCAGCTGGGCATGTGCAGAAAATATTTACTTGCCCAGAAGTAAAATCTACATGCCCAGAAAAATTTATCTTTTAAGATAACAAAACAGAAGCCTAATTTTTTTAAAGTTAAAAATTACGATAACTTTTTATACATCTGTGTCATCGCCATTTTAAAGTGTCTGTATTCAAAATGCACAAAAGCATATATATCTCAAGTTTTAAGAAAGGTAATCGATGGCATTTGAGAAATTTAGTGATGATGCCGTGTTCAAGAATTTTTAATAAATGTCTTGTGTTTTGCAAAAAAAAAAAAATAATCATAGTTAACTGTATAGCACTTTAAGTAGTTTTTTACAATTTTGAATGTAAAAATTATTTACCTTTTCTCTTGTGCAAACACAAGTGATTTTGCATCATAAAATATCCCAAGAATTGTTTAGAAACAAAGGCAATCCTTATGCCTTCGACTACTGTTGTATGCACTTACAGTTATTAAACGTATATCATTACCTGACACCCCACATTTCTTTAAAAAATTGCTGGTGGTATCAGCAATTTTAGGATGGTTTTTGAAAAACAGTTGGCACCACAAAATAACCTTGATTTGACTTTAGCCAATTAAATGTTTTTATCCAAGATCCCTCAACTGTGCAACAGTTTTTTTTTTTTTTTTTATGCTTTATCATAGTCGGCTTGTGTCAAGTTTGTTTTGCCAATGATGTAGACTCTGATTCTGAAATTACATCACTCAACAATGCGAAAGACGAATTTGTAACTACCGCTGACAGATTGAGAATTTCCCATGATTGCTTACTATAAGATATACTTTCATTGCTGGATTTTTTTTTCCAAAAAAACCCATCGTGTATTCTTTAGTAAATACAACTTATATCCGCAGCTAACACGAACTACTGTTCTCTCAGTTATCGGCGTCAGTAATTTTTTTTTTGCCCTTCTCCTGGTTAAGGGGAACACATTGCGCAGGCTCATTCTTCAACAAAACTTAGCTTTTGTTTCCATAGTACCGCTGTCAGTTCATGTGTGGGTGGGCGCGCTAAAGCTTTTACTTTTCCCCTCCCTCACTCGGGCAACTTATATCAGAGACCCAACCACATCCGGGGCTGTGCAATAAATATTCTGTTGTCACTCCCTCCCAAAGGTGCTCCCTCTCCCCATAAAGCACGGCTTTTTTGCCCACCATTCAGCATCTTCCTGTTTCATGGCAGTTTACGCATTGTCACTAAACACCGTAGGCTAGTTTCACCCGAGGCATTTATCCTGTCGTTAATTGTAAATGACATCTGGAGCAAAACTATGCATGGCCCCAGTTTCTGGACGTAGAGCATAATATAATTGAAGAAACGCTATTCTCCTGGCCTTCGCACTCATTATGTAATGTTCATTAATGCAACTTTTGGTGATTTGCAGAAAAATGAAAAACATGCAAGAACCATATTTTTTTCTAGAGTAGAAAATTCTCCGTTCCAAACTTTTTCTTTAACTCGGGCAACTAGATTAAGAAAAGATTTCATTTTTACTTGCCTAGGCCAATAATTTACATAACTCGGGCATGGTATTTTTCAAGCCCTGATTAATGATCAACCTCGTAGTGGTCACCATTGAATAGCCTCTATGGAACACAACAAGGAAAGGTTGTATGCTTTAATTCGTGATGACAAGGAAGTTGTGGCAAACTGGGGCATAGGACACAGTGCATTCAGAAAATGATTAGGAGCTTAGGATATCGGAAAATCTGTGTCCGCTGGGTTTCATGTTTACTGACAGAAGACCACAGAGGCCAGCGCAAAAACATTTCATCACAGCTGCTGGGGCAGTATCAACATGAAAGGGCTGATTTTTTGCATAATATTGTGACATTTCAAACAAACAAAATGCCAGAGTATGGAATGGCATCTCCATTTACCAAGCAGGAAGGAGCCTAAGGCAGTCCCGTCAGCTGCAAAGGTTATGGAAACTGCCTTTTGGGGGTGCAGATGGGTACATTGTGGTTGATTTTGTAGAGCCTGGACAAAATGTAAATGCAGATCGTTAAGTCCAAATATTAGAAAAGTTCCACCGTGCAGTGAGTGATGATAAACAGTCAGGGAAAAAGTCTGTAAATGTATACTTTATCATCCTAAATTATTTGGCTAAAAAAATTGCAAAAATGAGGTATACACAGAGTTATATAAAAATGAAATGTATCTGCATACGCTACCATTGAAACAAAAAACTTGCTGCAAACTAGCGAAGCGTGAATTCTATAGAATAAGATAATTTAAAGAAAAATTAATAAAACAATGTAGTTATTCACGAGCTATGTTGGGTTTTTTCAATGAGGAAAACACATGTACATTACAATTGAATGTGTAGATTACAATTGAAGGAACCTTTACAGCAAAATATTGGACTATGAACCTCATAAAAACAAGAGACCAATTAAAGAAAGTTTAATACGATATAACACACTAATGTGTTTTTATTCCGTTAATAGGCGTAAAATTACAAAAAGTTTTCGCAAGCTTTCACTGCCAACGGACAGCTTCTTCAGGCTTCTGAATATAAACACTGTTTCTGTTAAGTGTTGATATTCAGAAGCCTGAAGAAGATGTCCGTTGGCAGTGAAAGCTTGCGAAACTTTTGTAATTTTACGCTTATTAACGGAATAAAAAACATATTAGTGTGTTATATCGTATTATTGTAAGTGGCGTACAACCCACAATTTTTATCTAAAGAAAGTTTTTATACCCAAAAAAAAAAAAAAAAAAAAAAAAACAGTTCCATCATTGAACCTTCAAAAATTATAAATAGCAATTTCAACAAGTTAATTCAAAAATACTAGACTTACAAAATACATAAAATGATTGTAATTTAATAACTGGCAACTGCTAGAGGAAACTGGCAATAAAATTTAAATTCTTTCTGTGTAAACAAAACTTTTGATACAGTTTCTACTTTCTATAAATTGAAGACAGGCCTTGATAAAATATAGATGCTAGAAATGTCTGTAAAAACAAAAGAACTCAGAAGATGTGAAAAATATTTGAAAGTTCTTCAGTTAGAATAAAGTAGTCATTCCATCTCAATTCAGGCAGACTGTACCAAAAATGTGTCAGGTGACCATTTTAGATTTGTTCCAAAAAATTACAGTAGTCACAACTATTGGAGACATAAAATATCCTGGAAGGAATTTCCTAAAAAAAAAATTTCTTCTCCAGCTACAGCGTTTTGAAGTTTGGCTAAAATCTAGCGATCTTTGAAAAATGGGGAAAATGCTGTATTTTAAAACGAGCGCTGCTTCAAACTTACTCACTTACTAAAGGCTTGAATAAAAGCCTTGAGTAAGTGCTTTAATTGCTGTAAATAACATTTTTATTTTATTTTCAATCAACAAGCAAAAACTATCTCTGCAAAAGCTGCTAATGATTTGGAAATTATCTGCGTACAGTGCACACGCGTACATCTACATTCTGCTGCTCTGGATATACATATTTTAAAGTATGCGATTTAATAGAAAATGGTGAAAAATTTTCATCTTTAAAATGCATTTTAAAGATTTTTACTGTAAAATGTATCTCCAAGTACGACGCTCTCAATATATGCTGCGACGACGAAGTCAAGCTTTGCTCTGTTGAAACGAAGGTTTGCTCCGGTGGCCTATTCACAGGTGGAAAACTACAAGAGGAACCGGTTACGTTCTTACCATGAAAGCATTCTATTTTGTAAGTGCTATGCTAAAGAAAATAGCTCATTATTTGTCTCAGGTTTTCACAGGATAAAAGTTAGATGCAAAAGCTGTGTATAACTGGGATACAAACTGAGCTGTGAACAACGCCGTCAATACCAAAACCAAAATGAGCTGTGAACCACGCCATCTATACCAGAACCAAAACTTTCACTTTCTGACTTGCCATGTAACTTCTGTAGGAGAGAATGTGAGATCTACCTCAATCAGGGCTTAAAATTCAAATTTGAAATGGAAGGGAGTCTCCCCACTTGTGTTTGTAAATGGAGGAGATTGAAAATTTCAGGGGGTAAGTTTTGAATATGTTAATATTAAAATACTGGGAAAACAGTAATTTTCCAAACAAAATATAACCTATAGATTCTTGATCTCAAAGACACCTTGTGACACTTATATATATATAATAAGGTAATACAACGCAAATCTGAAGATATATATTAAGGTACTAGTGCAAATCTGAAGATATATATTAAGGTACTAGTGCAAATCTGAAGATTCTCAGATATTTGTGTTCAGTTACTTGGAATTTTCTTGTTCTAGGTAGTGTAATGCCTAGCATGCTCAACCGGAAATTGGGAGGTGCGGGTTCGAATCCCGCTCCAAGATGAAAATTTTCAAGTTTTCTGAACTGAAAGTTTACATATGGTGTACAGTGAAAAATATTAAAGGATTTACAACCCAACCATGTATATATACAGGGTGATTCATAAAGAAATATACAGTTTCAACGCACTGTAAAACAAGAACAATGTAAGATATTTTATGTTACCTATAACAGAATTGTAGGAGAATGCTTCTAAGTTTTTTTAGAGACAGTCACAGATGTTCAATGTGTGCACCCTTAGTCACATGACACACATCGAACCGGTCCCATTTCTGCCCAAATGCGAGGTAAGATATCAGAATCAAGTGCAGTGATTCATATGTTCCCCAAAAGCGAACATTGTGCTTGTTTACCTGACCACTCACGTGAGATGTAGCTTCATCAGTGAAAACTAAGTGATCGGCAAAAATCATCATTTTCAAAACGGTGCTGCATTTCGGCACAAAATTCAAAGTGCTTTGTCTTTGTCAAGGTCAGTGAGATTTTGCAACATCTGCACTTTGTATGGAATCATTTTCAGCTTCTTTCTCAAAATTCTCCAGACAGTGGGCTGTGAAATCTGCACTTCACGACTCACCCTCTGCGTTGATTTTTCCGGGCTTTGTTGAATGGCGGTGCAAACACTATCGACGACTTCTTCCGATATACGCTGTAGTCCAGAATTTTTAAGTTTGCACAAACAGCCCATAGTTTCAAATTTTTTATGCCAATCGTTGATAGAATTTCTGTTTGGAAGTTCTTTTCCCGAATCGTGATCGAAAATGCAGTTGCACAATAATCACAGTTTCCGTTTTGCTCAATTCAAGAACACAAAATGCCTTCTCCACTGCAGACGCTGCCATTTTGACTGACTAGTCACATGACACGTGTGCTGTCGCCTATGTCACTTCTCTCAGTAGCGGGACGCAAACTTTATGAGTACATCTACCTAACGGTTCGCAGTTGTGGTCAGTGTCTTCAACTGTTACTGTTTTACAGCATCTGGAAACTTTACACTTCTTTATGAATCACCCTGTGTTTCTTCAAGAAAAATTTATTTCCCATCCATCCAACAGAAGAAATAATTAGTAATACAACGTAGTTTGTCACAGTTATTTATTTTTTCAAGCAGACCATGGTTTCGCTGGTTACTGACCTGATGAAGCTAGGTCAGTACCCAGCAAAACCATGGTTGGCTTGAAAAATAAATAATTTTGACAAATTACGTTGTATTACCTTAATAAAAATATAAGCTATACTTGATTTTTAAAACAAACAGGTAAATCAGATCAAAAAATTTACTACATTCAATGATTCACTCTAACACAAATTACCATGATTCATTTTACAAAACTAACGTTCCTTTTGCAGTACTTTGATATCATAAAATCACACCTGAAGTACATATGTGATATGTCTGTCTTTCATTCCTTGCCACAGTTAGCAAGCTTTGTTCAGCTGTTTTATTTCTGAGGGTTTGTTTATCTGGCCTAATTTCAGAAATATGAAGTTTTTTGTCTCTCAGTGAATCTCTAAATTTTGCCTGAATTCTGTTTTGTGTGCTAAAGGTTTACATGGTACATTTGTTAAATGCAACACAAGACTTAACTTACAGAACCTTTTGACACTAGTGGAAATATGTGCAGATAGTTGCTCATAAAACTTTTAGAAACGTTGGACATTGGCACATATACTCTTCATTTTTTTACAGCTATGTTTGAATAGTGAATATTCCATAACTGCACCTTCGTTAATTTTCGAAAAAAACAAAAACAAAAAAACTGGTCTGCCATGCTTTTGGAAGGCTTTACCAAAACTGTGTGTATTGCTTCACAGATTCAAATTCTACACACTCAAACTTCAAAAAGAGTTCCATTGTATAGGAAGGAAATCTGCAGTCCATCTCAGTCACAAAAGATGAAATAAACCTTCACTGGATATTGTGATGTGCAAGTTTAGTATTACAAGGGTCAACTAATTTATCAATTTTGAACAAGTTTCCCTTCAGCTCTGTAAAAAACTTATCTTCTTGAATACTATGTATGAGATGTTTGCAGTTCACATGATTGAGACTTGGTTGATTCAACCATTCTTCTGATATGCGGAGTGTCCAGTTTTTCCCTTTGCAACTAACTATTTATGGAGGGAAAATAACATTTAACAATAATTCAGGACAGTGGGAACATCACGAAAAAAAAATTACGATAACAAAAAAATCTTAGCTCTGTCCAAATTCCGTTTTCGGAAATTTTTCCGCCATTTTCAAGCTGAAACACAATCAGTTATCGAACAAAATTATATTTTACAATAACACTGAGCATAGGGAATATCGTGAGAGAGAAAAATTACAATTGCAGATTAAATCTGCAGTTTGTCTAACTTCTATTATCGAAAGTTTTGAAAGACGAAATTCCATCCCCAGCTGGAAAATGCCCCTTCCACCACCACCACACACCACACCCAAAAAAATTATCTTCAATTTTGTATCATTCTCGAGAATGATGCAAATGAGGACAAACAAGGCCAGAGTTCCTCGAATCAGCGGAGGAAACTCGTGCCTAAAGTTTATAAGGAAATTTTTGCTCCATTGAACTTCCGTTATCGGAAGCTGAAATACAAACATTTGTGCAAGACATTGATATTTAATAACAATATCAAGAAATTAAAATTGCGGGAAATTTTTCACTCCGTTTAACTTTTGTTTACGGAAGTTCTGAAAAACGGAATACCATTCCACAGATGGAAAATGACCCCCCCACACACACACACACTAATCCTTCAAAAATTAAATATTACCTTCAGTTGTTTTTTTCGTCAATCTCTAATATAACCAGAATGCGACGAAAAAAGTGGAATTCCGCGAATCCGAGGAAGAATCTCGTGCCTGATTTGTAACTGTCCGTGATATGCAAAATAAACTGCTCATGGGGCTACATATGGAAGCTGATTAACGTGCTCATAAACTGATTGTGTTCCCGACGTTAATGATGTATTCAATTGCAATTTTCGGAACTGGGAACGGTCCGTTTCTAATGCACTTGTTTTTACGAAGGATACGTTTTTAACATGCAAATTTTGTGAGTGGTCCAGAAGAAAAAACAGACCCAAGATTTTATATTTATTTATATTTTTCTTAAAATTTCGTAAGGCGGGAGATTCCCGCCTGACGACTTTATTTCGGCAGGAGTTCAAGTTTTTCAGCGGGAATCCCGTCATCCCACCCTGAATTTTCACCCCTGTCAGTACTTTTCTAGAAGCAAGAAAGGCATCTGTATACTTTCCATTTCGTATCAGGGAATCGTATATGCAAAAGAACGTAATTCTCAGCATGTATTTTGAAAAACTGAGACAGAAATGAAAAACTATTTTCTGTAACATAGCAGTAAAATGATCTCATTTTTTTTAAATGTTTAGCCAAATAGTTTAGGATCCATGCTAAAGTACACATTTACCAGAAAGTCATCTTCCAGCACAGCAATGCACCACACTCTGGTAACAGTGGTTGTTTGATCTTGGGAAAAATCAAATTCAGATGGGAACTTTTACAGTCCAGATCTGGCACCCTCCAACTACCATCGTTTTGGATTTCTAAAGGACCAGATGCATGGCAAACAGTCCCCAACACTCTCAGACCACAGTACCAATATGGCAAGCTGTAGGTTGGTGTCTTTGCGCAATTGGAATGGAGTTCTTTCTCAAAGGCAGGGCTGTATAAAAATATTTTCTTCCTCCATACACATGTCATACCTAGGGCCCGACAAATATGCTCCAGATCTAGGAGCCAGCTCCCAAAATTTACGAGTCCGGTGAAATAAAGTCAAATTTCAAAGACTAACACACACACGTAATTTGTATCTGATTCTGAAAGAAAAAGTAATAAAGCATATTTGCTGTCATTTTTGTTTTCTTTTTACCCAAACCACTGAGAAATAAAGTTCCAATTTACTCCATAATTTTCTTTTCCCGTTTTTCCAGTTGTTGCTCTCAAAAATGAAAATTTTAGATTTTTATTAAAACACAATTTGTGGAAGTCAGATTTTGTACATATTAATTCAAAGTACAGTATTTTTCTTCGTATAAGCTGCAGACCATAAAATTCAGAAAAGAAATCCTTCCTAAGATTCGCTGCAGCGTAAAACTCACAGGCTGGGGGCCTGATTCAATCCGTAGATCGTAAAATTTTGAAAAAAAAAATTTCCCTTTGTGTAATCCTCGGCGGCGTGTCCATAGACCATGAAATTCAGTAAAAAAAAAAAAAAAAAAAAAAGATCGTCGTATGATCCACACTTAAACCATAATTTCCAACAGAAAAGTTGCGATCCTTAGGATGACTGACCTAGAAGTCCCAAAAAGAAAAAAATGATTATCTTTCTAGAAAAAAAGCGACTTCTGTTATTCTTTAGTACTCTTTTGATGTTACTTTTAATTAAACAAAGAACTAAAATGTCTGGCTTTAGCATTACCTTAGTTTATGAGTTAGACCTAAAATATCCGTAGAAATTACAAATAGTCCATAGCAATTGTCTCCTTTCTGAATATGTTTCAACTGAATAGTGAAATAAACCCATAAATAAAATGATTACCACAGCAAAACTAACGAATGCTTTTCTTTAGTTGATTATGTACCATGGGTTTAACACTGCAGGCTTCTCACAGCACGTAGGGTTCCGCAAACGCAAATAGTACAGCATTTGTTGTGTCATATTTTCTGTCTGAATGCTTGTAAGGAAAGAAATATTCTTTGTCTCTTTGCTGTCCTTTATCTCTATATTGCTTTACATTTTTTCTGTTACCGCAATTTCGGTACTTTTCAATAACACCACTTCTCAACAGTTACCACACGGATTTTTTAGAACGCTGCAGAAAAGTTTTTTTCTTTTTCTTTACCGGTATGTTATCGGGTGAACCTAAGTTGATAACTACTTGCCATCTGTCTGGCAAGGCCATGATCCTGGAATGAAAAGTCTTGTGAGTGGGACCCAAAGAAGTCGTCAACTGCACATTGAACCTCGTCTGTTACGAACTGTTTCCTGAACAGGAAGTGATTCAGGCGACAAAGCAGATGATAATCTGTTGGAGTCTCGGAGACAAGTCCGGGTAATAGGCAGGATGAGGCTGTGCTTCATAGCCCAAGGCACTTGGTGTCAGCATCGTTCGTTGTGCGATATGAGGACGAGCGTTGTCCTGGAGCAGAAGAACACCATGTCTGTTGACCAAAGCTGGTTGTTTCTGCAGAAATTTCCAGTGCATCTGGTGTAATTCAGCACAATAACGTTCTGCAGTGATGGTTTGGCCTCTTGCCAAGAAACTCTGATGAAATTATCCCAATTGTGGACCACCAGACAAGGAGCATCATTTTCTTGATGTGTAGAGATGGTTTAGGATGCTGTCCAGCAGGCTGCGCCTTGCTTAACTATTGTACAGATCATTTATGATTATCATAAAGGACCCACTTCTCGTCACAGGCCATGATTCGATGCAGTAGAGGTTCCTGTTTATTCGTGGAAAGCAGCGACGTGCAGGCTTCCAAATGCCTAGTCTTGTTGGCAGTTGCCAACTTATGCGGCAGCGACGTGCAGGCTTCCAAATGCCTAGTCTTGTTGGCAGTTGCCAACTTATGCGGCAGCCACGTGTCCAGCTTTTTGGCTTTACCCAGCACAGCCAGACGCCGAACAAATGTCGTGTGGTGGACACCTACCTCTGCCGCTATCTCGCGACACGTTTTTCGGGGGTCCGCTTCAACCACACGTAACAGAACATCATCTGAAACAGCAACAGGTTGGTGACCACGTGCTTCGTTTTGCAGGTCCGCATCTCCACTTCGAAACTTAACAAACTGTCGCCGACTGGCTAGTTTGTTGGCTGTATTCTCCCCAAACGCTTTAACGTTTTGAGCGGCAATTCCTGCAGAATGGCCCAGTTTAAATTCATACAGGAAGATGACTCAAATCCGTCGTGTACGTGTTTCCTTTGCAAGCCACGTTACTTCCAAACAAACCACGCCAGAACCTTGTTCTTCACACACATACTAGCTGTTTATAGTAACCCTATGACGAAATACCCGCAACCTCTGTGGGTGGTTCCATTCTGCTGTGGTGGGGGGCCTCTACTGCTCGTTCACGCCGGACATTTCATTCGCAACAACCCAATATTTGCCTGAATTGCTAAATTATCAAATGAGGACTTAGCAGTTGAGGCAAATACATCACCCACCACTGAAGAAGGCTGTAACTTAGGCAGCTAAAACGCATTTGGAATAATGGAGGGGTTCAAGTGTGAAAATGGCCGCCTTTCAGGAATGTAAACAATTCATTGCGTCCCTTTTTTATTCAATTTTATTCCAATTTTAAAGGTTTTTACTTCATTCTGTTTTATCAACAGTTTTTAAAAGTTACTACAACGGCTTGTATCCCATGTGTTTAACTCAAGCAGCAGCCCGCAGGATATTCAAGTAAAGAAATGGCTAGTTGTCATTTTTGTTGTCATTGTAAACTTTATAATAAGTTCTGCTTCCTAGAAGTGATAGATTGCACACTGCCTTCCTCAGTCAAGATTGCACACTGCCTTCCTCAGTCAAAACATTAAAATTATAACGTTATAGGTGCAGATTATCACACGCCACTCGCTAGCTGGGAACTTTTAATTTATTTTAGTTTTTGCCAGTTTGGCCATTTGTCACCTTTAGTACCAATTTTTACAAAGATATAGTAATTCAGAAGTAAATGTCTGTGAAACCAGTCCTAACTAGGGATGGGCAAAAAAAACCCTTGATGTTGCTGAATCCCAGGGGTAGAAAAAAATTTTGAAATCTGGTGGCCAGCTAACTTGTTTATAGTGGCCAGAATCAAAACACTGAACCAGTGGTGGGGTGTGTGTGTGTGGGGGGGGGGGGGGTGTAATATCAAAATCATGTACACTTCTGTCCAAAAATTAATGTTTTACCCTCAGCCATTAGCTTATCTCTCTCTGGAAAAGAAAAAAACACAGTATTTAATTTTTTTTTTTTTTTTGCACGCAAATTCTTGAATTACATGTTCTTTAATGATGTTTTTCCTTTTCGACTGGACAATAATTTTAGTCGCCCTTAGCGACCAGGCGACTGCATTTTTCGACCCCTGCTGCAGTCGATACGTTGAAAAAACATCAAGGTTTCATGAACGATGTTTTAAACTGGTGAAGAATATTTTATATGTAAAGTAAATGAATTTCTTTTTGTTGCATTTGTGTAAAGAGGAAGGGAATATCATCTCTATGTCATGAATTGGCTGTTTTGGTCGATGTTTCGTTTGCAAAACAGAGTTCTTTTCCTTAGTGCTACAGGAACCAATACATAAAAAAACCATCAAGGTTTCCACCAGTACCTCGAGCATTATTTTTAACAAATACTGTTGGTTAATTGATTTCAATGGGTGAGTAATCGGCATTATATTGAGCCGAGATCTTACCCACCGATGTGTCCATTTACTGCTGCATATGAAGAAGTATGAATTCTTTAGCTTATTGGCGAAAACATCGAAACATTGAGGTTTTCACTGATACATCAAAAATTTCCACAGATTTTATTGATGTTTTGGGAATATAAGTAACCACTGATGTCCAATATCGACGTTTCACACCGATGTGCCCCCTTCTCTCTAGATTTCAGCTCAAGTGCTCTGAAAGTTTTGCTGTTTAATACTGATCATTTTGCAAGTTCTTTCATCTAAAACATGTAGCTAAAGTATCATAAAATAAATTAGTATGTACATCCCAATAGCTGTAATTGTGTTTTGTAATTTCTAAGTATCCTAATGTACTTTATTTTTTTACTGTTCAAAACATAATCTTAAAAATTCACAATTCTTTGTTTTGGTGCATCAAAAAAAAGGTGGCATTGATACTTCAAAACTATGGCTGCTGTGTCAATGCCTACCAACAACCATGCTTTTGAGTCTAAATGGTGTTTATGCTCCTATAATTAGTTCCATACTTGTATAATATCCCCTTTCACAATAGAAAATAAAATTGACTATAGCTTCTGTTGACAACGGCATCATGTGTTTGCCTATAACGTGTTTCCTCGGGTAGATTACAAAATGGTTTTTACTTTGTGCAGTGAGTGGCTTCTTTTATGTTCTGATAACCATGCTTGTAAATAATAGCAGTTGCATTAAAGTTCCTATTAATGCCCCCTCTTTTTCTTTATGTTGGAGACTTCTTTTTGGCCACTAAGATTTGTTAACTTACCAGCCAGTTTTTTTTTCCACTAACTTTAGTTGAATTATTGGCAACTGGCCACTTAGCTAAAATTCCAGTCTGCACCTATATATAACGTGTGAAACAGAAGATTTAAAAGAGCAGTATTTATTCTTTGAAAATAGTATTTAAAATTACCACATAATCCAGCAACAAGCTCAACTTAAGCTTGACTTATATCTGTTGTCACAGATGACTGTATTTGAAAGTGTTGTCACAGATGAATAAAATAATACTATTGACTGTATTTGAAAGTGGTGTCACAGTTAGTTAAATCATGTTTATTTTTATCTTGTGATTATTTATTTGATAAGCAGTTTCTTTCTAACAGATTTCTTTGGAACACGAAATTTTGCTTCACCCTCGTTATTTTGGGCCTCAACTTCTGGAAACAGTTAAACAGAAGTTATTCACAGAAGTGGAGGGAACATGTACTGGAAAGTACGTTCAGATTTTTTATGCTTTTTTCCATATGACATGATATGTATTATTTTCAGCATTGGGTGAAAGCAAATACAATTGAGTCTCTATTTAACAAAGTCATTGTTTCAGTTAAAAACTTTGTTATAAAGAAAATTTGTTATATATAAATAAAAATGAACTTAAATTGTAAAAACTTAATCAAATAAAATGAAAAAGATGGTAAAATGTAGTTGAATTTCAACAATAAATTGAACTTTTGAGTAGAAACTTTTCATAAATTAGTTTAAACCTTTTTTATGCATATATTTGTAGAAGTAGAACACATTCTACCTGAATAAACAAATTAATGAAGGAAACTAAGACTAAAGTTTACCTCTCCTCTTTATTGTTCTAATAACATATGTACTTATTTTAAACTGTAAATAAGTTAAGTAACTGTTCTGTACAGATTTCCTATAAAAAGTGATTTGTTCATGAAAAGTGTCACATTTTTGTAAACATTAACATTTTGTATGGAACACTTTCTTGAAACTGTATCCTCGTCAAATCATATTGAATGTTTTTAGCATTTCTTTGTGTGAAGGTTTTTTGGTAGTTTCTTCACTACATTTTTTAACACTTTCCAATATGTCGTTCTCTGTAGGATATTCTGCGATCACAATGTTTTTATCAGCGTTGAAAAAATCGGGGAGCTCTGCACCTTCTTCAACACTTCCTTTGTCTTTCAGCTGCTGCCATATTTCCTTGAATTCTTCCAGGCTCATATTGGATTCAGATTCAATTTGTGCAGTATCAGTTTTGAATTCAGTTTTCAGCACAGTGGATGCAGTCACAATCACATTCCCAAGCTTTCATCATCTCCAATATGGCAATTCTCAAATTTAGAAGATTATGCATTAGCTGCTGTGTATGGCTAGAATAATTTTTTGCTAGATACTCTTTTGATAATGTACTTCAGGACTTTTAATTATACCTTGGTCTAATGGCTGAAGTTTTGTAGTTGTATTTGCAGGAAGAAAAATAATTTTCATTATAAGCGCAAACTGGAATTTTAGCTACATGGCCAGTGGCCAATAAGTCCAAAAAAGTTAGTGGCCCCCAAAAAAACGGGCCAGTAAATTAACAAATCTTAGTGGCCAAAAAGAAGCTACCAGCATAATAAAAAAATAAAGAAAAAAGAGGGGGGGGTCGTAATTAGCTGAGTTTTGCGATTGCGTCGGTTTGTTTGGGAAAAAAGAAATGAATAATGTGAAGAGTTTTTAGTAACAAAACATATTTTGTTCTCCTGCGCGACCAAGTCCGCAAGAAAAATAAACACGCTGTTGTCACTGGACCACGAGTTGCCTGCTATTGCACTTTGAACGGGGCTTGAAAAAGTGATTTCCGACAGTGTAACATTCTTTAATTCACCCACAATCCCATGTGAACAGCCCTGCCTCAACTGTAGTAGGAAAAGTTTTGGCTAAAATGTGCGATTGCGAAAGCGTACTTCACCGAGAATCTCGAAGGTAACTACTTCACTCAGCTGATCGAGCATGAGCTGTAGCAGCAATGACAATAGATTTGTGAGCTGTAGCCCATGCGATTACGCTCCTGATGACATCAAGGTAAGGAGCGATGTCTCCTCGACTGGCTGTAATTACCCGCCACCATAGCTCTGGTCCCGCCAAGCAAACCATGGCCAGGTATGGATTGCGTACTACGCGAGATCTGGCCTGAGGTAACAAAGGATACCGCTGATCATATGTTTGAAACACAAAATTTGAATAAAAATTTGAAAATAAACATTTTTCAGCTTAAAATTCTTGATTCGTATTTTTACTCGTTGGCAAAATTTCAATGCATAAACACACTTTTCGATGCGTACTAGACGAGTAATTACACATTTTGGCGAACTCTGCTGTAGTTCATTAGTTACACTAAAGAATCCGTTGAAATTGCAGACAGTCCATAGCACTGTCATATTTCTGACTACGTTTCAACTGAATACCGAAAAAATAAATAAATCCTTAACTAACACAATTAGCGCACCAAAACTACGCAATGTGATTCACAAAATGGTTACATGCTATGGAATAAATAGCTCTGCGGGATTCCCGCGAATCACCGATTCTCACACTATGTAGGCTTTCGCACGCGCAAATAGCCTTCCTTGCGTCATATTTTCTGTCAATGATTTTGAGTAAAAAACGGTCCGAATTTTAGACACCTGGGCGACCTGGCACCCGGAATTTGTTGAGCCCTGATTACAACTGTGTTTTGTGAGTACATCTTCTCACAAAATACAGTTGTAAGCTGTTGATAATCATCAGCGCATGCCAGAGTTTAGCTGGCTCAAAAAATGCTAAAATGAAGGAAAACGTTATAGCCAAATGCTAAAGAAATTTAACCTCTTTTGTCGATGAACTGGCGCGCGCCGTATCGTGGTGGGATGAACTGGTGCGACACCGTCCGATAAAAAAATGGATGACGGAGTTTCCGTTGTGTGATGGAATACTTTTACCCACAAATTAGCGCCGGAATTTAAATTTTTCCCCTGGACTACAGGAGTTCAAATTTGTGGAAATTCCGGAACACAATCACCTCTGTGATATTTAAACGACTGGACGCTAATTTTCTCATGAGCTTTAGATTAATTCATCGCATTTTGTGAAAATAGCGATTGTAGCTTAACCTCTGGTGCATGCACTTCACAAGAGACATTGTATTACCCAAAACAGCAACAAAAAAACCTGGTGGTTGGTGTGCAGTTTCCAGAATTTGCTAAGTAGTACCCATTTTCTTCAATCAGATAATGAATGCAGCAAGTAACTAAGGCATTCATCATTCCTTTATGTGATGTTGAATTAGTACATATTTTAATTTCCAACAGGTTGGTGTTATCTGTCACACTTCGTATACAAGTTTGGCAAGAATTTCTTTCAGCATAAAAGAATTTGCAAAGCTGTAAGGTTACCAAGAACTGTGGGTGTTTTTTTTCATTCTAAAGGGGAAAAGCATACTAGAGTTGCACTGAAGAGGAAACATATATTGTAAAATTGGTTCAGTGGTAAAGTACAAATTATAATCCTAGCTTACAAATGCAGGACATTGCATGCAGCTCAACCTTGTTTTTGATTTCATTGAAATCAGTTTTCTTGTCATTTAATTATATTTATATGTTGTGCAGTTACAAACACCCTGTAGTATCCTGTGCTATGTTTATTTTATTGAATTATATTTGTATTGAAAAAAATGAGTTGTTATTAAAACTTATTTGCTTATTTAGACATGGGTTCGTGATCGCCGTGACCACTATCGATAATATTGGAGCAGGGCTCATTCAGCCTGGAAGAGGCTTTGTTGTGTATCCTGTGAAGTACAAAGCTATAGTATTTAGACCATTTAAGGGAGAAGTTTTGGATGCTGTAGTTACACAAGTGAATAAGGTTTGTCTCTAATCATATATATAATTTTAATATGTGTGTTAATGGTCTAAACTTTCTGCCTACTTTTTAATGTAATGAATGTTACTTTGTATGTGGTCAGGTGTGTTTAGATGGTAGACCAGTTAATTGCACAGTATTTGTTAGATTCCATGATTTAAAATTGAGCAGAGAATGTGGAGGTTCTTTTTAAATCAGAATGCATATCTCTAAAGAAACAAGTGCTCCTAATGTAAAGTCATTATCTTAAATAAGGAGAAATTAATACAAGTGTAATTACCCTAAAAACACTGCCATGTGTAGGTCCTGAAGTTTCCTTGTGGGTCACTGCAAATGTAAATTGAAGAATATCCATCATGCTTGACTTCAGTGAAATGGGCCATTAATCTACATAAATACATACATATCACTAAGCTATTCTCAGAGATTTAGAAGGTAGCTCCTCAAAGAAAGTTCATCTGCTAAATTAACATGTGAAACTGATGTGACTAGATTTTATTTACTGCTCATGTTTCAAACATCTCCATATGCGGCGCTCTGAGTACGCAACTTGAGCTTCACTGACATCCATCACATGTCACACAATGCCTTTTGTACTTCGTAACTCATTGTCCTTTTCTCATGAAGACATTCCTGAATCTGGTCCTTCCAGGATTTTTTTGGCCTTCCTCTAATTTTCTTTCATGCCAATTTGGGTTGAATAAATTCTCTTAGTAAGCATCTTACCACTCATTCTTTCAGCATGGCCAAACCACCTAAGAATTAGAGATGGGCAAACAGATTCTTTTGAAAAAATTGATTCAGCTCGCTAAAAAGATTAATTCAGACTGATTTGTTCGTTTCTGTTCAGTGATACTTCCTGTTTAGAGAACAATTTATGTCTAGTGAATCAGTTCTCTGAGTTGAATTCTTTCGTTCATTTCGTTTGGTGATACTTTTGGTTTAGAGAACAATTTGTGTGTAAGAAGACAATTCTGAATCAAATCATTTCATTCATTGACAGTTTCTGGTTTAGTGGATTATTTTTAAATTTAAATTTGTTAATTCTTATGGAATTTTTTTCTCTGTTTTCATATAAGTTTGTTTCAAAATGTTGATGTAATTTATTGCATTTGTACACATCTGAATAATTTAAGCTTTTGTAACCGCCGCCCCTGTGGCGCAGTGGTCTAAGCGATGGCCTCTGATCATTCGTCCGAAAGGGGTCTGGGTTCGAATCCCGGTGAGGCATGAATGTTGTGTTTGTCTTACGGCACTGGCTCTCTCCCTTCCCTGGAACCAGTGGCCCTAAATTAAATTAGGGACGGGTGACTGCTTATAGCCCATTGAGTTGCTCAGGGTGTTCGTTAAACCTCCAATAAAAAAAAAAAGCTTTTGTAACCAGAACACGTGAACCTCACCGAGATTTCATGGTGAAATTTTGATATCTAGTAAAAAGTAATTTGGACTGATTCATTAAAGGAATCAGCTCTTTTGAGGAATCAATTCTTGTCAGGAAAGATTTGTTCACAAACGACTCCACTTTGCTGATTCATTCTTTTTGAACAAATTGTTTGCGAACAAAATCTCTCTACTAAGAATATCTGTCTCCACCGTACTAACAACATTCTGCTTCACATTACATATCTGCAACACATCTTCTTTTGTCACACGATTGGAGTTTGTCTTGCCACAAATGCTCTGTAAGTAACTGCATCTCTCCAGCACACAAACAACTCCTATGTCTCTTCTGCAGTACCCAGGTTCTGTTACTGTTCATCAGAGTAGAAACAATTCACTTTCACATACAGCCATTCTGGAGTTTTCGAGAACCTATCATTCTTGTGAAGTCCTCCTAATGCAGCTGACTTTTAAAAATGAATTCACTTTTCTACTAATTTCACCTCTAATTTGTTCTTTCTGTCAAGCATGCTTCCTAAATATACAAACTCGTTCACCTGGTCAATCACTGTACCATTTAGACTTATCTTGCATTCAGTACTAACAGTTCCTTGCTCAAAAACCATAACTTGGGTTTCCCCCTATTTATACTCAGTTTGAATTTCATACAAACTTCGTACATCCTGGACAAAATATTCTGCAACTCACTTTTGCTCTCTGTCAACAGGACTGTGTCATCAGCATACAGGGGTTGGAGTTGTCCTGAAGTTCCTGATTTTTATTTTTTTGTCCTAAAATGTCCTTTTTTTGTTCTGTATCCGGAAAATTTGAGTGTAATCCTGAAATTTTAAGAATAAATGGTAAACTATGTATAGTGATTCATCATCTAGTGTTTACAAGTACCGCATAAATAAAGAAAATGGAACGAGGGGGAGAGAGAGAGAGAGTACTCTTATTGTTGTGACATCATCGCCAAGAACTCTCGCTCTTGTAATTTGCGATGTACGCAAACACATTCCCGCATTTGTGAGATCGTTAGAGAATCGAAGCTGCCACGAAGCCACTTCTTGCGGAGAACGCACAGAGACGCCAACCATTACAGAGTCTCCGTAATTATTACGGATTTCCCCGGGATTACGGATGACTAACAAAAAATTATGGATATTCAAATTTTTGCTGCTGTTAAGAAAGTTTTACCAGTTTTGTAATTAATCAGTGTAAAAGCCCCTGAACAAAGTTCGTAACACAGCTCTTCGTTTCTTTTCTTTTTTTTTTTTTCTTTCTTTCTTTCTTTCTTTCTTAGGAGGAGGAAATTGTTTTGCTTGTTTGAGGGTGCAAAACAAAACCACAACGCCAAGCCTGGATTACATAGGCCCGGCGTGCTTCTTTTGCTGCAGTGGCCCTGGATTACATAGGCCCGGCGTGCTTCTTTTGCTGCAGTGGCCCTGGATTACATAGGCCTGAAGCCTCTGAATAAAATTTGTGACACACCTCTTTGTTTCTTTTTTTTTTCCTCTGCGGAGAAAGAATTTATTTTGCTTCTTTGAAAGCTAAGTGGAAAGAAAGCATGGGGCCAGACTGGGATTACGTAGGACCGGCATGCTTCTTTTGCCATGACCCAGGATTATGTTGGCCCGGCGAGCTTCTTTCGCCATGGCCCAGGATTGCGTTGGCCCGGGCGTGCTTCTTTCGCTGTGGCCCAGATTGTGTCTACCTGATGCCTCTGAACCAAGTTCATGACACACCTCTTTGTTTCTTTTCTTTCTCTCTCTCTCTCTCTCTCTTTTTTTTTTTTTTTTTTTTTTTCTGAAAAGGAGGAACGTGTTTTGCTTGTTTGAAAACTAAGTGGAAAGAAAGCACTGCACCGGACCAGGAAAATGTCGGCCCAAAGCCTCTGAACAAAGTTCGTGACGCAACTCTTTGTTTCTTTTCTATTTATTATTATTTATTTATTTTTTTACTGAGGAGGGCTAAGTGGGAAGAAAGCGCGGCTTCGGGCCAGTATTACGTTGGCCCGAAGCCTCCGAACAAAGTTCGTGATGCAGCTTTCTGTTTCTTTCCTTTTTTTTTTTTTTTTTTTCTTTCTTTCTGACGAGGAGGAATTTGTTTTGCTTTTTTGAAAGCAAGCTAAATGGAAAGAATGCACGGCGACAAGCCCCGGTATTATGTCAGCCGTTATCATTTGGGGCTTTCTCGTGTCAATGCACAAACTGAACAGAAATCTTGAGGGGGGGGTCCCTTCTTCCCAGTATATTTTTCTTAAATATCCATTTATTCCATAAATACTTACATTTCAGCTTAAAAATGAAGAAAGAGTTTCCCGAAATGGAAGACTGTTGAAGCGAAGATTTCTCCTGTAATCATAATTTTTTCCCCTCGTGATGTTCTGACTATCCTGTGTTGAGTGTTACATAGGACTATATTTTGAAGAAATTCTGACTGAAATGGGAATTTCTGCTGAACGCAGAAGTTCCTGGTATAGGAATTAGGATGGAAGAAGCTTCCTTTTCTTCAGTAATGTACTTGGCAAATATTTTCTCAGGTGCTGCTGTTACCGACAGTGATCTGACATTTATCAAATTGATGAATTGGAAGGTGTTTCGAATAGTCCTAAAATTGATACCAAGTGGTCAAACATTTTGAAAATGACTGGTGCAATTGGTGCTAAAAAGTATGAAGTTTTACCACACCTGATACATGCTATTGTTGTTGTTCCACAGAGTAATGCAACCGTGGAAATAATTTTTAGCATTGTCCGTAAGAGTCAAACAGAATTTAGGCCAAACCTAGCCACTGAAACTTTAGGGGCATTGTTAGCCTTAAAAGTGAAAAAATTCTGCTAACAACTGGGCAATGATTAGATAGCTTTTTAGTAAAAGAATAACATTTCTGCATTTGTACCAATATTTGATTTAATTTACCTGCCAGGTCTGCCAAAATATGTCCTGAAATTTAAGAAAAATTGTGTCCTGATTATTTTTTTTTATTGCTCCTACCCCTGCACACACCAATCTGCACATATGGATATTATTAAGACATAAACCAATGTTTTCTATTTTGCAATCACATCTATAAACATATTAAACAGCCATGGTGACATTACACAACCTTGCTTGACTCCTGCACCAATAGAAAACCATTTCGATATAACACCATTCATGAGTACACATGCTCTACTGCCAGCATACATAGCTTCCACACTATTAAGCAGATTCCCAGCTGTGCCATATTTGTTCAAGACTTTCCACACAAGTATCCTGTTTATTTGGGTAATAAGCTTTCTTTAAATCTATGAAGGCAGCAAAAATTCCTTACCAACAAACAGACATTTTGATCATCCATACATACTGCAAAAATTTAGTTAGTGCAGCACTTACCAGGCATAAAGCCACTCTGTACATCCTACACCTTTGATGTAAGACCTCATACCTTAATACCTTTCCAAACACTTTCCCTGACACACTCAGTAGGCTGATACCATAATAGTTCATTGCATTCAACCTAATAACTTTTTCTCTTGTACAAGGAAACAATGATAGTATCCCTTCAATCCTGAGGGACCAATCCTAACTCCTAGAAAAACTGACAAAGTTCACTTAACCAGTCAATTACAGTCGCCACCATATTTTAACATCTCTGCAGTTATGCCATCTACTTCCAAAGCCCTGCCATTTTGAAGAGGTTTCAGAACTTTATGAACTTTTCCCCTTGAGATCCCTCTTGTGCTTCCTTTTCTCATCACACATACATATCACTAAGCTGTTCTCTGAGATTCAGAGGTTAGCTCCAAAAAGAAATACAAATTTCCAGATATTTTTATTTATTGTTGTCGTATCAAACTTCTCCATTTACAGCGATCTTGACATACAACTCGTGCTTCACTGATATCCATTACACGCCATACACAAGATCTTTTATACTTCATACTCATAATCTTTTTCTCATGCAGACACTCCTGAATCTGATCCACCCATGCCTTCCTTGGCCTTCCCCTGCCTTTCCTTCCTGCCACTTGGGCTGAAAAGATTTTCTTTAGTAAGCATTTCATCACTCATTCTTTCAACATGGCCAAACCACTGAAGCATATTGGTCTCCACCTTGCTAACAACATTTTGCTTCACATCACACAACTGCAATACATCTTCATTCCTCACACAATCAGATCTTGTCTTGCCACAAACCCCACGTAAGTAACACATTTCTCCAGCACACAAATGATTCCTATGTTTCTTCTGCAGTACCCAGGTTTCACTGCCATACATCAGAGTAGGAACAATTACACTTTCATACACAGCCATGCGGGACTCTAGAGAACCCATCATTCCTGTGAAAACCTCCCAGAGCAGCTATGACTTTCAAAGAAGAATTCACTCGCCTACTGATTTCACCATCCAACTTGTTCTCTCTGTCAAACATGCTTCCTAAATACACAAACTCACTCACCTGGTCAATCACAGTGCCATTTATACTTAAATTACATTCAGTGCTACCAGTTCCTCTCTCAAACACCATAACTTTGGTTTTCCCCTTATTTATATTCAGTTTGAATTTCATGCAAACTTCATGCATCCGAGTCAACATATTCTGCAACTCACTTTTGCTCTCTGCCAACAGGACAGTGTCATCAGCATACAGCAATCTGCACACATGAATATCACCAAGATATAAACCACTATTATCTATTTTGGCATCACGCATGCATGCGTCCATAAATATATTAAACAGCCATGGTGACATTACACAACCTTTTCTAACTCCTGCACCAATGGAAAACCATTTTGATAAAACACCATTCACTCGTACACAAGCTCTACTACCAGCATACATGGCTTTTACACTATTAAGTAGATTCCCAGTGACACCATATTCATTCAATACCTTCCACAAAAGTGTCCTATTCACTCGGTCGTAAGCTTTCTTTAAATCAATGAAGGCAGTAAAAACTTTCTTCCCAACAGCCAGATACTTTTCAATCATCGTGCGTAGTGCAAAAATCTGGTTAGTGCAGTCTTTACCAGGCATAAAACCACTCTGAACATCCCACACTTTCAATGATGTAAGACCTTCGAACTTTTTCAATAAAAACCTTACCAAACACTTTCCCTGGCACACTCAGTAGGCTAATACCACGATAGTACTTGCATTCAGTCTGATCACCTTTTCCCTTATACAAGGGAACAATCATAGCATCCTTCCAATCCCGAGGGACCATTCCTAACTCCCAGCACAACTGGAAAATTTCAGTTAACCAGTCAATTATAGAGTCACCACCATATTTCAGCATCTCTGCAGTTATGTCATCAACTCCCGGAGCCTTACCATTCTGAAGAGATTTTAGAGCTTTACACACTTCTTCTCTTGATATCCCTCCTGTGTTTTCATCCCTCATTGTGACATCATCTGCATCTGTCTCAGAATCATCTTTGCTTTCCTGATCTAATAACTCACAGAAGTATTCACTCCATCTGTCACTTAACTCATTGGGCTCCCATATGATTTCCCCAATCTCATTCTTCACACAACTTACAACTTTGTTTCCCTTATTTTTCCTGAGTCTCATGTACTTCCAAAAGGACTTCCTATCTTTCCAAAAAGCCAGTTCATGCCTTTCCACTTTCTCCTTCCTATCTTTTGCCTTACTGTGGTGAACCAGCTTAGCAGCTTCACGCTTCTTACAGCGATATTCATCCACAGAGACTCTACCTTGCAACATCCCCAAATAGGCTTCCTTCTTTCTCTGCAATTTCTGACAATGTTCTGGGCAAGTTTAATGATCCTTGTGTGAATGATAATGGTGAAAGATTAATTGAACTCTGCATTGAGAATGATTTGTGTGTATCTAATACATGACTACAAGTATATCCACACATATATTTGTGAAAGTCGTACTCTTGGTCAAAAGAGTGTGATAGATTTTGTTGTCTACGATCAGCGTTTGAAACACTTATTTGTTGACACCCGTGTGATGAGAGGTGCGGATGTTGGTTCTGATCATTACTTGGTAGTGTCACGAGTGAAACTTAATGTTGGTTGGAGGAAAAGGAATAGGAAGAGACCCAGGATAGGAAGAATAAAGGTTGATAGGCTCCTTGAAGATCATCAGTGGTATTCTGACTTACTCAGAGAACGACTGAAGGATCTGAAGTCTGGTGAGAGGGATGTAGAAAAGAAGTGGGAATGTTTTAAGAACTGTGTTGTTACTGCTGCTAAAGAGGTCTGTGGCACCACAATAGTGGGTAACTTTTCTCACTGTGGCATAATCTATTATCCTCATAATTTTAGTATCCATTTTCCTTTCAATTTTCATTCCATGTGTGCTTAAAATACTCTAACCATCTATTCAGCATATCATCTGTCAGTACAAGAATCTGCCCATCAGTGTGCACAAAGCCCGACTTTTCCAAGTATACCTTCTGTCTGTCAGACCTTCCACTCTTTTGTAGAGGCCATTTTAACACACACACTCTCTCTCTCTCTCTCTCTCTCTCTCTCTCTCTCTCTCTCTCTCTCTCTCTCTCTCTCTCTCTCTCTCTCTCTCTCTCTCTCTCTCTCTCTCTCTCTCTCTCTCTCTCTCTCTCTCTCTCTCTCTCTCTCTCTCTCTCTCTCTCTCTCTCTCTCTCTCTCTCTCTCTCTCTCTCTCTCTCTCTCTCTCTCTCTCATATTCCCTAAATATACAGAATCCATCCTTCTTGATTCCAAAACACACTCTTTTGCCTTTATTTTTTAGACAAACCTTTAATATAATTTGTGACAGGCAGCTGAAATACTACTTCATCTGATTTTTTCTTTACATATGTGCTAACTTCTGCTATCTACCTGACACCCTTCTACTCTTCTGAACTACCATAATGTTGTCTACCAAACTAAAATTTGTATCAATATCTCTTTCACAGTGGAGGCACAGAGCTCAAGCTTCACGGGCATCCATCACATGCTTTATATATGACCTTTTTTATTTTATACTACTTATCTTTTTTTGGGTATTCCTGAATCTAATCCCCTCATGATTTCCTCAGCCTTCCTTCACGATTTCCTCAACCTTTAAATCTGTTGCTTGTCACTTGGTCTGAATCCCCTCATGATTTCCTCAGCCTTTAAATTTGTTGCTTGTCACTTGGTCTGAATAAGTTCTCTTAGGTAACATCCCCCCCCCTCCCTTTCTTCCATTCTTTTACACATCATCACTCCACCTCAAAATGATACTCTTTTCTTCCAAACTGCCACAGTGCTTTTCTTGCAGCATCAGTAGCCCTCCCCTTTTTTTTTCATATATATACAGCTATTGCTGTGGTTTTTTAAAGTTTTTGCCAAATGTAATCTGAAATTGCCAATTTTTTTCACTCTCCTTTGGAAATATAAAAACCATGAAAACATAGTGTTATAATAGTACAAAACAATAGGTTACACATTCTTTACAATTAAGCAGCAAAAATACTATTAAAAAAGGTAATCGCCTATATTTTTGCCAAAATTTCTTATCCATCGCCAAAACCTTTTTTTTTTCCCCCACAAATTGCGAAGAATGAGATGGCAGCGCGACCCCTGTGTGTGTGTGTGTGTGTGTGTGTGTGTGTGTGTGTGTGTGTGTGTGTGTGTGTGTGAACTTCCAGTTTCCCCTTAGGTGCAATTGTATCTGAGCATGATCTCTTCATGCTTTCCTGGTTATTTGGGGTTTGTGAAGATTATTTTATTTTAGAATTAATTTTATTCATGAACTGTAAATGAGAAATGTTAAATAAATCACTCCATCCATTCATCACCCAGCTTCCCAAAGCACATTTAAGGTTGATTGCAATGGAGTTTTGCGATGTTCCAGAAAAATACATTTTACAGTACTGGTTTAATAACCCCAATCCTGTTCAGCTTTCATCATAGTGTTCTACATTCTAGCTTGTGCATGGATTTGTGTCTTGAGTTCCTTGGCCTACATGTATTGTGCACCAGTTGATTTGGCAGCTCTTCCCATAAAATTTTCATTGCACATTGGGAACAGAAAAAAAAAAAAAAAAAAAGATTATACTTGATTATATTCCATGCAAACCAGTGAATTCTGAAACAAAAAATATAAGACACACTAAAAATCAGACACTTGCAAAAGTTGTTTTACCCTCTTACAAAATTATACCTTTTATTGAGACAATTCATGTATTTGAATTTTTCTGAATAGTGGTCTTTCTTAGAAATGATTAATTTTCCTTATCACTTATATCATTTTAGAGTTGTGCCGACACAGGCATCTCTGCAATTTGTGCTGATCGTTAATTTTATTATGGTTTTATATATTTATTTTTTGCTTTTTTCATTGTGGCCACTGTGAGGAAACCGTAGTGTGCATAGTTTTGGTAAAAACTTTCAAACAACTGGTTGTTACCCTAGATCAAGAGTTGAACTCAAATATCAGAGCATTGCCCCTAGATCAGAGCAGAGGTTAAGCTATGATCACTATTTTCGCAAAATGTGATGAATTAATCTAAAACACGTGAGAAAATTAGCGCCCCGTCGCAAAATGGTGCCAGACATTTAAATATCACAAAGGTGATTGTGTACCGAAAACTTGAACTCCCGTAGTCCAGGGGAAAAATTTAAATTCCGCCGCTAATTCGTTGCGCGTCAGTTCGTCGACAAAAAAGGCTAAATTTTTTTAGCATTTTGCTACAACCTTTTCCTTCATTTTTAGCATTTTTGCTACAGTATTTTTTGAGCCAGCTTAAACTCTGTGCCCAAATTTTGGCACTTCTAAAAAATTATCTTGCATGCCTGTGGAAATTTTGAGCAGCAGATCAGCACTTATTATTTATCCACTGTTCACTCACAAATGACAAAAGAAAAATAAAAGCACAACAATGCCATTGCTAACTGTTTACTTCGATTTTTACCCAAATGCTGATGCATATCTGCTAAGTTTTGTGGTTTACTGGTAAAAGTTATGGAAATTCTACTGGTTTTATAGTTATTTTACAGATGACATATTGTACAGGTAAGCACTGTTTGTGTGTGTGTGTGTGTGTGTGTGTGTGTGTGTGTGTGTGTGTGTGTGTGTGTGTGTGTGTGTGTGTGTGTGTGTGTGTGTTTTATCTTTCCCAAGTTAGTGCAGTTCAAGGACCACAGCACTTGTTCATTCTGATTTACCTTGATCACAATTTCACCCACTTCTGTGTCCATAAACTTCTCTGCTTGAAGCGTAGTGGAAAAGAATCAGTAAACATTGTGTAGGATTATGGTTCACGCTTACGTGCTGTAAAAGAGATTAAATGGATGAATGGATGGACGGACATAAATGTAAAATATCAGCCTTACACCAGACACAAAATTCTATTTTTAAAAGTTATTCTGACATGCTGGCACAAAAATTTTAAGGTCAAAACCTCAGTTAAGTTAAAGTAAAAGGTCACTGCAATATAATTTCATAGTAACAGATGAAATTTATATATCTGTGTATGTAGTCTAATGATAGCGTAGTAATGAGATAATAATGCATCCGTTGCATTTTAATTGCTGTAAGCAAGAAATAGTGCCATATTATGTGAAATTGAATAAAGTCGGCTTTTAATCGATATGTCCATTACAACTGTCAGTCAAACATATTGATTAATCACTCGCTGATTTTTTTTATGAATTTATATTTTTAAAAGCTGTCGAGTCTGCTGCTGTGTACATGTCTACAAGAATATCAAATGTGTTGTACAATGCCGCTCGTTCTCGCATCCGTCCCACTTGCACCAAGCTGGTGTGAAGTGTCCCTTGTGAAAACTTTTCATTGCTCTCACTGGAGCTCACAGTAAGTGGGGGTAAAACAGCAGGTCTTCCTTCCTACTGGTTCAGAGAGAGAGAGAGAGAGAGAGAGAGAGAGAGAGAGAGTGAGTGAGTGAGTGAGTGAGTGAGTGAGTCCACCCGTCCGTCCGTCGTCAAGCTCTTCACTTGTCCAGTAACGTCCCTTCAAGTGATGGCCAGGAAGAATCCTTTTGCACATATTTTTCAATGAACCCAGTGAAAAGTCATCTGAGTGGAGGCTCTCTTTTGTGGCACTTTCCTCTGAAGACACATTAAACTGAAACAAATCGCCTTCCTCAGTCAGCCCTTACTGAAATTCCCTAAGCTATCCCTGACATTCAAAACTAGAAAGTATCCCTTAGTAACAGCTGCTTCACTTAGTAGGAATTGTAATCATTATCATTGTCAATCCTCAATCCACTGCTGGGATGAAGGTCCCCCTCAAATTTCTTCCACAACTTTGTCTTGAGCCAGAGTCCTCCATGTCACTCCAACATACTTCTGGATTTCATCCACCGATTTCCCACGTGGCCTTATTCTGAGTTTTTCTGTCCATTGAAATCGAGTCTAGTATTTTGATTGTCTGACGGTGGTCAGTTCATCTAGCAATACGTCCAGCCCATTGCCATTTCGGGGATTTTACCTTAATCACGATGTGCTCTCAACTCTTGTCATTTTACTGATCCAAGAGTTCTTTTCTTGTCCTTCCTGATTATGCGAAGCATGCACCTCTCCATGCTTCTTTCAGTAGTTTGCAGCCTCAGGATGTCCATTTTAGTTAAAGTTCATGTCTCTGATCCATGAGTGAGAACTGGAGAGGATGCATTGATTTAACACTCTTCTTTTAAGATAATGGTAAATTGTTCTTGAAAATGTCACTCCCGCACGATTTCGAATTTCATCTCCCATATGGCATGGAGGAGACTGGCACAAGACATCGTGGGAGAAACTTAATGAGACCATCCAGCAGCTGATTGATAATGGTTGACGATTATGATGATATATATTATGAGTATGATTTAAAAATCAATGGGCAGCACTGTGTACCAAAAGAGGTTTTGTGTGCCGCCTTGAGCACACTTACCATAGGTTCGGCACCGATGCCCTAGAGGAGTCACCTGCATGTTGTTTTGGTTGAAGAACTGAACCTGATTTATTTTGATTTTTTTTTCTCAATAATTTGTTCTTAGGAAATTATACATAAATGCTTTAATTCTCTGTGGTTATATGCTTTAATTGCTCAGAAGTTTTACCCAACTGAAAGTAAACTTTTGATGATTTATGTGCTAAGGAAATTGCAAAAGTGCTGTTGCAGCAATATGATGAACTTGTTAAACTATTTGAGATTTTTCACTTTTTATGGTTGGATGCGGATGCAGCCATTGAAGGTAGCTATTCCTAATTTTGTTTCTGTCTGTAATTATGAAATTAAGACACATGTTTATAACACAAAACTGTTGAAAGTCTTTGTAAAGGGACTGAAGAATTGTATCCCTGTACATTATGCCAGTTCTGGTTTGTTTGATCTAAAAAGTGGAACATTGGAATAATTATTGATATCCTCGTATCACGCATAAGTAAAGTTACGTTAGAAATTATAAGTGGTAGGACATTTCGATAGTGACTTCTACCTTCGTCAGCTATGGAATGAAACACGTGGTATAAGCATCAGTTGTTGTCAGATTTCAAAATAGCTTTCCAAATGATAAATATGTGTAAAGGTGCATCTGTATTGTAGGTGTTAAAGGTAAGGTAGATTTCAAAGCTTTTGAAATCTAAAATCAACCTTACCCCTAACACCTGCGATACAGATGCACTTTTTCACATACCTATCATTTGGAAAGCAACTGATGCTTACCACGTAAGTAAATGCTATCAATATCCGTTTTATTGGCATAAAAATAGTAAACAAATGGCTGCAAGCTTTCAGCACCTACGGGTGCCTTCTTCAGGCTTAGACGTGGTTTAAGTACAATGTTAGAAACCTGAACGAATAAACAGAAAAATTAAAAATATGCATGTAAAATGTATATGAAAAAGACAGCATGGCACGTGCGAGGTTTGAATAATCAAATACTTTATCAAAAGGCACGCAGGAACATGCGCCATACCCAAAAGCAGCTCCAGTGACACTTTATCATTGCAAACATTGTTGCTGAACAAAGTCTCCAATGATTCCCTAATTGCTGTACTTCTGGCGGTAGTATACGGTGCGATCTGTTGTAATTTGGCCCATTGTTGGGCGGCATAAAATCTTATTACCTCCCGTGAGAGGGCAGTGGATGATTTATTGACCAAGACGTCTCTTTTGTCTTCCATCAAATGAATTCCAAATGATCTCTTTGTCATACCTATATAAAATTTTGTAGTTCCATCTTGGTATCTAAGTGGTATGGAATATACCCCTGCATTAGCAAGCAAAGTGCTTCAGCTTCCGGATGAAATCACTTCCACTGTCCTCTTACGGGAGGTAATAAGATTTTATGCCAACCCACAATGGGCCGAATTACAACAGATCGCCCCGTACACTATCACCAGAGGTACAGCCATTAGGGAATCATTGGAGATTTTCTTCAGCAATGATGTTTCCAATGATGAAGTGTCATTGGAGCTGCCTTTGGTATGGCTCATGTTCCTGCGTGCCTTTTGATAAAGTATTTGATTATTCGAACCTTCTATTGTTTTAGCACGTGCCATGCTGTTTCATTTATATACATTTTACATGCATATTTTAATTTTTTGTTTGTTTTTTGTTTATTTGTTCAGGTTCCTAACGTTGTACTTAAACCATGTCTAAGCCTGAAGAAGGCACCCGTAGGTGCTGAAAGCTTGCAGCCATTTGTTTATTGTTTTTATGCCGATAAAACAGATATTATTTACTTAGTTATTTGACGTACCACTACTCACTTTTATCCAGCTTACACCACTCGTTTCATTCCATGGCTGATGACGGAAGAAATCACTGCCGAAACATCCCACCACTTATAATTTTTAACGTAACTTATGCATGATATGAGGATATCAAGAATTATTCTAATGTTTTGTGTGTTACGTATTTCATTGCCAATTATTCTCACTATGACTAAAAAGTGAAGATTAGTAGGTTAGCATTTCAATTTTACTGTTAATACAGTGGTAGATACAGAACTGGGAATGACTAGATACTTTGTTCTAGTGAGTACCATATATACTCGCATATAAGCCGAAAGTTTTCGGAAGAAATCCTGCTTTCAAAGCGTGTGTGTAGGTGGTGTGTGTGGGGAGTGGCTTGTATGCGGGTTAGGAAAAAATAAGGCTGGACGTGTTTCTTAAATTCTCCTACGAAATTTGCTGGTGGGTTTGTTTAAGTTTTAGACTGCTTCTCTCCAGGATAGTTTTCTGATCTGTCAGTTATATCATCAGCTGCCCCCCCCTTGAAGTGGAGGGGGTTAGGCACAATAGAGCTGAGACGGGCTGAGCCCGAGCCCAAGTCCGAAGCAGGATTCGGGCTGTAGAATATTTACTGCGGTACAGGCTGGGGCTCTTAGAGAGGGGGAGAGAGAGGGAGAGGGAGAGCGAGATAAATTTTTTTTTTATGTAAAAATGTGATTTTATATGATTTAGCAAATGAGACACTTTATATTTGGTAAAGGGAATTCAGCAACTGGTTCTGATTGGGGAGCACACATTCGAGATGGCCATTCATTCTGGGCTTGGGTAGAAAATGGCATAGGCAGCGCATTAGTGTGTTTCTGCAGGAAAGAAAAAGCTTTTTCAAGAACTATAGATATAGGATAGTTGATAGCTTGCCGACAATAATTTACCCCCTATCTCCACGCAGTAGCTTCCTGCTAATTCTATTTAGCTAGTCTGGGCCCACTCAGACGAACGTACATATTTCAGCGCATTATGGCACGATAATATCAGCATTATTTGAGCAATATACAATTGTAGCATGGCAGAATCATTTTGGATGGCTGGCCGCCCGAAGCACTCAGGTGGAAAGGAATGGTCAAACAAAATCGTACAGTTACACTGTAAAAATAGATAGAGGTCCCTTCCCCACTCCCTATTTGAGAAATATATTTGCTAATGGCAGGAAGAGGAGAGAATGGAAGTGTGGAAAAGATGTTTTTTATTAACGGTTGAACAGGTTAGCCAATTTTTGGGCTTGTTCGGGCTCGGGCTCTATCTTTCAATATAAAATTTGGGCTTGGGCTGATATACCACAGGCTCGGGCTCCGAAAATTGAGCCTGAACTCAGCTCTAAGGCACAACTATGGATAATAACTGATAGGTCTGGTAATTATTCTGCTCTCAAGACATCGTGGAGAAAAAGCACTTCTTCCATCAGCCAATGGGGAGTATATGTGATGCAAAAGGAGACAATGTTTTCACACTGAAGAAGAAAATTACAGTGAAACCTCCAAATAATGGTCGCTGCTTGGACCGGGAAAAAGTTACCATTGTTCGGAGGTTAGGCCTAAGTTAACATTGCTAGTCCGCTGCTTTGGTACAAAAGAAGAAAAATTGCACAAAGCTACGCACAAAAGAAAATGGTTTCAGATCTTTCTCCAAGTACAGAATAAAACTCAAAATAACAATTATAAAAATCGTGGTGTAGATGATTTCAGGAAAGTGGTGTCTGTTCTGTTGTCCTAAACTTCCTCTTAGGAATATCAAGCTAAGAGGTTAGGTGTAGGGTAAGCTAAGGGAAAGAAATAGAAAAATATTAGACCGTGAAGTCGAACTGCACAATCAGCTGGCCGAAAAATAGGAATGGGACCCATGGGGACCAAACAAAGTTATACCACCACCAACTGAAAACATTTCGGGTACAATCACCCCACCCCCAGGTTGCGACTGAAACATATATAGCTTGCCTCACGTAGAACTAAACTTCGACTCCTTTCTTTTCACTTAAGCACACCATTGTACCTGCTGTAATTCAACCCATCCTTCTCGAGATAAACTTACTTTAGAAATACTACTATTTGTCCCTATATTATTCCTCTTGCTGAAGTACAGTGTCGAACTGATGATCCGAACTCCTGAAAACCGGACCTTTTTGTATAATTTGAATTTTTGCGATATCTCTTGACCTTTAAAATCCAGGTGTTCCATGCCAAAGCTCAGCCTCGTATTTCAGTCATCCCCTGCTGACCGTCAATACAGTTTAATCTCCCCATCATATGTACATATATGTATTCAAAACATCATTCTAGAGCAATTCAAGATACATTTTCCTTTCCCACCATTTGAGGCAGACATCCAATTTCACCCTCCTCCCTCCCTATCTTTCCCCCCAAAGGAACAGTCAGCAGAAACCCAAAGCCTCCTTCCAGAATAGCGGAAGCATTATTGTCTGTCGGAGCGCGCGTCAAAGTCCGGTTTCCTCAAGAGAAAAGAGAAGTGTTTCCCTTTACAGCTGATGACGTCGCTATTCTCCCTTGCGCAGGTGACTGCTTTTGGAAGAAAGCCAAAAGTCTTCACACTATTGGTTGATCATTGGTGTAACGTCATAGGCTGGTTGGGAATACTTGCGACTTCCCTGTGAAGAGAGGAAGAAAGAGTATGGAGACCCACTTCGTTTTGGAAAATTAGGTTACTCACTTTGTTTTGTTGGTTGGTGCTCTGTGGTTCATGTTTACTCCACGGTGTTGCAAAAATCTCAAGGGTAATGTCAAAAAGGCCAGGAGATCAGGATGCGCGAGTTCATCCTTGTTGTACAATGTGCGGCTGGAAGCGGGGCGGAGTCTGTCGTATATTTACGTGAATGATACAGCTTCTTATCGAAGAAATAACGGTGGCAACTTTAGGGATTTTTTTTTTTTTTTTATAATGGTTCTGAAAACCAGAAACTGTCTTGCGGAAAAATCCGCAAGACAGTTTCTGATAACTCCATAAAATCGAGTTATCAGAAACTGTCTTGCGGATTGTCCGGATAACTCCATAAAATCCTAAAAGACAAGGTGTCCATTAAATCTCTTTTGGGACTGATTAATGTGGCCGTTAAATCTTTTTGGGACTGAGTAGGGTGTTCGTTGGCCACTGTTGAAAGGCTTTGTTGTTCAGAGGATTATCGTTAATGTTAATCCTACGACAGGTGTTCTGTACCATTCAACACTTTCCATTACCCGGAGGCGTCCGTTAATGGAGGTTTCACTGTACAATGGTTTTTCACATTCCATCCTACGTATTTTACTCGTTCATTGAAAGGTGTATGTATTCTTTAAAAAATTCGACCCTATTTTGCATTTCACTATTTATGTCGGGTAGCGGCACATGGAGAACTGCAGTCTCAAAGTGAGCAAATTGCCGACAACTGCAGTGAGAAGATTCATGTAACACTTCTTCAGAAGTACTTACAAAAAATTAAAAAAAAAAAAAAGTGAAATAATTTTTCACCTAGAGTAGGATTTCTATGGGAATAGGTGCCACTAACATGATTAATGCAAAACCTAATACCATTTCAAGTTGAGACCAGGCCTTGATTTTGTTTTTATTTTTAGCAGTAACAACGCTTGCTAGAGGCCTTATTTTTTTATTAACGAATTGCATTATCTACTAGCAAAAGTTTATTAACATTGTACAAAAGAAACTTTAACATGTCCCCCTCCGTCAATCATGACAAATTTTGATTTCACCCCCTGTAACTATCACATTGTAATGTTGAAAAGATTACAAAATATTTAGATATAACTCACCTTTTCATGGCCTGACAGATTAATTTTATCAATTTAATTCAAATATTTGAAAAACTTTTTTTTTATTTAACTTTATTCATAAAATACCAAGAACACTATTCAAAATCTTAAGTTATTTTTCATATGGTTTACGATCTGGGTTCCGGGTCTTTTCATCATACCACTTTAAAACAGCAGGCCTGGGGTCAAACTTCTCTTCGGACAGACCTTCAACCTCAGTACTCATGAGAGCATTCAAGGTTTGTTTGTAAGTTTAAACTGCCCCTCCAATCACCCTGGATGCTCTTCATGAAACTGAACCCAACCTCACATGCAGAAGTGGATAAGGGAAATATACTGGATATTTCTACTAGTGCCAAAATGTTTTTATAATGTTTGTACTTTTCAAGAAACATTCGTTTCCAGAAAGCACTTGTTCCTTTTTGTATGTGTCTAAAATATTCCACACGTGCAATGCAGTGGCACTTTACAGTTCACGCTAAAACATTCAAAATTTTTTACACTAGCAACTTTTCATAATATTTGCCTTTTTTAGGTATCAATCACCTGCAAAGTGCGTATATTTACATGCAATTCACTAATGATATTCTGTAAAAACAACCATTCACTTACCCGAAAGATCCCGGTCATTTTTCATCTTGTAACACTTCCAGCATGTCAATTATATTGTTGTTGGCTTTCTGAGGTTGAACTGACTCTTTGCCTATGATTTTTCTTCTTCTTGGGATGAAACGTCGTACTATCTTTTTTATTATTATTATTATTTACTGAACAACACACGTAGGTTTCTTTCTGCCATATGAAATGTAATTATAGCTCGTCATCACGATAAAAAACCTCACACACACACACACACACACACTATAACCACTCATTCATACATTCCGTTAAAACCACTATGTACATATTTACACTATATACATTCACAGGCAGTTAAACCATTTGCCAACTGTGATTAAAAAAAATGCTCAATCTGTTTCAAACTCCGTGTTAACCCTATTGCATGTGCCAACCTCATTCAGCCCGTCATACACAACCCTCTAGCGCTTTCAACAAGATTATGCAACATTAATGAGCCTAGCAACTTAAGTGAACAATGGAGGGCTTTAATAAAAATAGAGCAACAGCTAAGAGAGAAGAAAAGGAAAAAGAGCAATAATGACAATAGATGGCACCCGAGACGCAGAGATTGCGACTGAGACCCGGACCTCAATAAATCAGCTCACTTGAGCTGTGGTAGGCGGGTGAGACACAGCTGCCTCCTGATGAAGACAGTGCCTGTTGAAAGTGCTAGAGGGTTGTGTATGATGGGCTGAATGAGGTTGGCACATGCAATAGGGTTAACACGGAGTTTGAAACAGATTGAGCATTTTTTTAATCACAGTTGGCAAATGGTTTAACTGCCTGTGAATGTATATGGTGTAAATATGTACATAGTGGTTTTAACGGAATGTATGAATGAGTGGTTATAGTGTGTGTATGTGTGAGGTTTTTATCGTGATGATGAGCTATAGTTACGTTTCATATGGCAGAAAGAAACCTGCGTGTTTTGTTCAGTAAATAATAATAATAAAAAAAAAAAAAAAAGATAGTACGATGTTTCATCCCCGGAAGAAAAAATCATAGGCAAAGAGTCAGTTCAACCTCAGAAAGCCAACAACAATATAATTGACTTGCTTGGAAGTGTTACAAGATGAAAAATGACCGGGATCTTTCGGGTAAGTGAATGGTTGTTTTTATAGAATAGCACTATCAACTTTTGCTAGAACCACTTTTTATCACTAGCAAAATGCATTTGCTTGCTAGCAATTTGCTGCTAACTACCAGTCGAAATCGAGTCCTGGTTGAGACCATGGAATTTCTTGCTTCCAAACATTAAGAAATACCTCATTACTTTGCCTGTGCAGCTGGCTGCAGAATGCTGTCTTTAGAACTGGACATGCAATGAGTCAGGCACCAGAAAAATTACTTAGCTGTTGGGGCAACCCACATGCAACCAATCGGGCATCTTTCCTATTCTGAGTTTTCACAGCAAGCGTGGGTATGGATAATCTTTGGTTCTCACACTGGTACAGTGCTTTACAAAAGGTGGTAACTTAAAAAATGCCTTGTTTCTTCTTGGGTGAAAGAATTATGGGACACCGTTTCACCCGAAATGGTTATAAGGTCTTTCAGAAAATTCTGCATAAGTAGTGCCATTGATGTTACAGGAATTATTTGGAAACAAATAGTGAATTGTGTACTTTGAAGGTTTTTTCAGGAGATAATCCCAGAAATTTGCACAATTCATTTCGTTTTCCAAAACCTTAAAATTTAAAGTTGGCTTATATGTGGGACAAGTTTTTTTTACAAATTTTTAGCTGTTGAAAGGGGGGTTAGCTTATATGTAAGATTGGCTTATACATGAGTATGTATAGTAGTTTGAAGTCTGCAAGGTAGTTGGGAACATGGCTATTGATTCTCAATGGATGAAACAATCTACACATGGAGTGCCTGTTTATGAAGAGAACTTTATATTGTAGATGACTCAGTTATGCTTCCAAGGAGGTGGGACAGAACAGGAGTGCTTGAAACTTTGCACATTCTCAAGAAAATTAGGGGGACGGCATGGCTCCAGAAGTTTGTAGAAAAAACAAATGATTATTTTTGCTTTCTTGAAAAATGGTAGGAACTATGAATTCTCCCACTTTGTGACCTCCGAAATTTTGTTTTGTGGTATCCCTTCTTGCAACAACAAAACGAGTCCTGAGGATTCTGGCATTTCTGTGACACCTCCCTTGTGATCATGGCAAGTGATAAGATTTCTGCAAAGAAATAGGTACTATGACTTACTCGTACAATAGCACACAGTTGACTTAGCCTTGAATTCAGTGGCTTTCTCATTTTAGAATTACAATTGGCTAGTGAAGATTCATAGTACCAGAATTTAAATGTTGCTGAACAAAAAAAAACAACAACGAAACTTTATTACTGGGGAAAAAGTCCTTGATCTTTTTTTTTTTTTTTTTTTTTTGTGATAATTGTTCATTATTTTCTTTGGGAAATAAGGTGAATTTGAATAGCATTGCAAGGTTCAGCATTTCTGGACTTTGTTTTTTTGAGTGGAAGATCATGTTAAATAACATGCACTAAATATTGCAACATGTGAAGCTTGAATTTTTGTATGAAAAATCAGTAATCACCTTTTGTTTTTGAGGACATCAGCAAAGATCCCCTTGCTGTTACACAAATGAATGGTTGCTGTAGTGATGGTGTGATTAATCGAGCTGTGAAACAGCAACTTTTATCTGGTATATATGTTTGTGTTTAGTTATGCACTTATCCCAAAGCATTTTGTTAAATGTCCAGTATGACTTAATAACATTATGGAGAATATGTGGAGGGCAGTAGGCCATAATGAAAGAAGCATAGGTTGTGGATACATACACTTTTCATGAGTATATGAATAGCTTATATCTTGATTTGATTTTTTCTTGTGTTCTTTCCAGGTTGGTTTGTTCACAGAAATTGGTCCATTATCTTGTTTCATCTCAAGACATGTAAGTGTTTTTTAATTATCTTTGCCAATGAATTAAATTCTATTTTACATTGAATTCTTAACTAATTTTTTGGTGTTCTTCATTTTATTATTGTAAAGTCTTTTAAGGTTTCTTTCTATTAATGCGCATTGCAGTCAAATGTGTAGAAATGTAGTTTAACAAACATAAGTCATCCAAACTTAAAGTTAATAATATCAGATAAGTGTACTCTAGGAGGTGGTGGTTTTGCATTGTGGTAATAGTTACATTGGTTTTAAGATGCAAAGTTGGATTATGTCTATACTAGCCTATAGCCCATCCTGAGACAGTTGTTTTTAAGCTTTAAATAAATACTGTATTAATATATAGGGGATGTTTCCCATCCTAAGATGGTGACATTTTTAATTGAAGCAGATTGAAAACAAATCAAATAGATGCCGGCTTTTTTCAATGGAAATATAGTAAAACCATATATAGTAAGAACTCATTCATGTTAAAACTGAAAATTGTATGCTCTTTATTTCTGTTTTTCAAAAGACCTCGTGATAAATATTCCGCACAAAATATTTGTTGTTCAACAATTTTCCTTGTAGTCCAATTGTTTTCGTGTAAACTTACCTTTATAACTTTTGCTTTGATTGATCGTGTTAAATTACTTTTTCTCCGGCACACGTTTTTAGACTGTCCTATCCGAAGTGTAGTTTGATGCTTCATACCAAAGCGTTTTCTACAAAATAATGTGATATCTGGTATTAGAAATTGGAACTATGTAAATTCTTGGCAATGTGCTATTGGGGCGACATCTGCTTTTTAGATGCAATCTTGCTCACTTCGACATTGCAAGATTTCAGTTTTTATTGTAGGCTAGAGCATTTAGATAGATCAATATTTTACAAAGTGTATAATATAATCAGCACTAAACTTGGAAAATTAAAAAGTAAAAAAATAATCAAAGTGTACAAATTAATATTTGAATTGTGCTAAATTAAATCAATATACAAACGCAACTTGCAGTGATAATAAGAATTTAATTTGAATTTTGTAAATCGGATAAATAGAACTCAAGTCATTATTGATAATCCAATGTTTTTAAATTAGCACGTGATCACCTTGACATCTCAATGTGATTGCATGCAAACTCAACTTGCTGTGACATTAAGAATTAAATTCAAATTTTGTAGATCAGAAAAACAACTAGTCATTAATAATCCAATGTTTTTATATTAGCATGGTATCACCTTGATATCTGAAAGTGATTTTGTGCTATTATATAGCAGGCAGTCATTTTGACATTGCGAGAGCACTCACGAATTGATCGATAAGTGATGGCGCAACAATGCAGACGTTGGTGTGACGTCAAGTATTCCAGAGAGACTGATCTGGGTGTTTATATTATTACTTCATTACCTCCATGTCAGACCAAAGTCTGCACAATTGTGGTCTCATAAATTGGCCAATAGTCACAGCAAATCGTAAATACATGCTTACTTTAATCACAGTACTAGATTTGTGTGCGAAAATTATATTTTCAGATATGTGCACGAGAATATTTCCAAATTAAGAAACATTTGTACTGCAGGACCCTTCCGAGATAGCTGACTTCACTGTTACTGCCACTGTGCACTAGTACAGAAGAGCAGTGATGCCATGTCATGTGCCTGCTGAAGATCTTATTGGCTGAAGGGTTTTCCATGGTATACCCTTCTTGTATCATTGATACATTACTCAGTGGTCAGGAAAATGTACTGCATTTAGTGATTTTATGATAAATTGGGAAGCACTGGGTAAAAGTTTGGTTTTTAGGCATGGAAGTTGTAGCACCTGATTCTGCCACAATGAGAACTGGAATACCATCACTTACTGCTTGTGTTGGTAAAAGAAACACACCCAGAGAATCAACAGTTGGAGACATTCATGTAAATGCTGTTGGTGAGATGATGGGTGGCTGCTGTCACTTGAAGAGGATCTTTGTTATTCTTAATAAGGATGTTTTAAAGTGCTTGGTTGATCTGTTCAAGATCTTGAAAAACAAATGTAAGAGTGTAAGGCACCAGAGTAGTAGAATATAGACATACACGTGTACGCGGATAGTTTCCAAATTCTTAGTAGATTTTGCAGATAATTTTTGCTTGTAGATTGAAAAAAAAACCTGTTAATTTACAGCAGTTAAAAACTCTTGCTTAAGACTTTGCTCAGATTAATATACTTAATTCTATTTTAACTTGAAGAAATTTAAATTATTTTTCACATCTTCTGAGTTTTGTTTTTATAGACTATTTGGCCTCTAGAGACTATCAAGGCCTGTTTTTTCAGTGTTTGGGAACTGTGTCGAAAGTTTTTTTTACACAGAAAGGATTAAAATTTTTGCCAGGTTCCTCTTGCAGTTGCCAGTATTAAATAATTTTTTTTATGTATTTCATAAGTCTACTATTTTAGAATTAAGTTGTTGAAAATGCTATTTATAATTTTTGAAGGCTCACTGATGGAACTATTTTTCTGTTATATAGAAACTTTCTTTAGTCTCTTGTTTTAATGAAGTTCATAGTCCAATATTTTACCATAAAGGTCCATTTCATACTGATTGCTGCACATTCAGTTGCAATGTACTTATTTTGCCCTCATTGGTAAAGATGCAGGCTCACGGTCGCCACTGGCGATAAACTTTGTCGTGGCGACTAAAAATGTTTGATTAAATCGCCAATTCTGGCGACCTGTACGGGGAAAACGTTTATTTTATTTAACTTGTATTGTACAGAATTTTTTTTTAACTTGTACGGAACTCGCACGTTTTTGAAAATTTTTACTCCAAATGTACGGAAATCGCATGAAATGGCACAAAATTTGAGTTGTACAGAAGTCGGCCATCACCTTTTTCATTCTGCTTGAACAGAAGAAAAGAAAAAAAGTTTATAAAAAATGCGAGAGCGTCGGTTTTTGATCACAAAGAATGTGCCAAGGCTGATGGTTCATCGTAGGGGAACGAGGTTGCGGTGAGGATGAAAGCCGGTGGTGGACAGCTCAACGTCTGCGTCGGAAAAGTCCAACTGGGAGAAATTTTTATTTAAAAAAAATTCTCCAATTTTTTAAATAACTGAATGCAAATTTAACAGTAACCAAGACACGTCAAAATAAACTCCCATGTGAAATTTCGTCAAAATCCGATGAAAACTTTAGAAGTTAGGCATTTTATTTTTATTATTTTTAATGAATGTTCGCTGAAAACCTGCATAATTCCATAGGGAAATTCGGAATCGGCATAGTCCGGATCTCCAGACGATTCTGGATTTTTGAGGTTGTGCGGTAATATTTCCATACCTGCTAACTACTACGGAATGTCCGTAGTTTCTACGGATTTAGTTGGCTGACTACAGACCTGGCTGTTGAAACTACGGATTCTCACGAATTTTAATTATTTTTTTTTTTTATATTTTATTGTTTTATGATATGCACGAGATTCTTAAGCGGACTCGCGGAATTCCACGTTTTTTTTTTTTTTTTTTTTTTTTTTTTTTTTTTTTGTCATTTAGATCGTTCTCAGGATCAGCGTAAAACTGAAGACAATTTGCGGGTGGGGGAGTTCCATTTGGAGACGGTATTTCGTGTCTCAAAACTTTCGAAAACGGTAGTTGAATGGAGTTACAGTAATCGTAATTTTTTCCTCCCGATGTTGCCTTAGTGTAAAGTTTTGTTGTTAAATATGATTTTATTGCATAAAAGTATTTCAGCTTGAAACTAGGCAACAATGTGCGAAAACGGAGGTTAGACGCCGCAAAAATTTCCCCGTAATCTCAGACATCAGATTCTTCCGCGAAATCGAGGAACTCCGCCTTTTTCGTAATTAATTTGGTCATTCGCGAGATCAATGAACCAGTGAACACAGTGTGGGGGTAGTGACAGGGGATGTTCGTCAGAGGACGGAATTCCATCTTTCCATCTGTACGAAAATTTCGAAAACGGAAGGTCGACTGAGTTCAGATTTTTTCCGCAAACGTAATTCCTTTTTTCTCGCGATGTTGCCTCTGCCCAGTATTATTGTTAAGTAATATTTAACTGCATAAATATTTGTATTTCAGCTTGGAAATAGCGGGAAAATTTCCAAAACCAGAAGTCGGATGGTGTAAAGATTTCTCCCGTAAGCACACTCCCCTCCCCGCCCTCGCGATGTTTTCACTCTGCTGCATTGTTTTATTGCTTCAGTTTCAACTTTTAAGTTTCAACAGTCATTGGACAGTGGAAGAGTGGGAAAGGGTTGTCTGTGATGAATCAAGATTTCTAATCCACAGAAGTGACGGGCGGGAGTGGATATGGCATCAGGCACACAAGCTAAGGGGGTGCTTGACTGGTTCCAGGAACACGACAGTGATGTCTTCGTTCTTCTTTGGCCAGTAAAATTGCTCAACCTCAATCCCATATAACACTTGTGAGACTAATTGGATCAACAGGCTCGACATGCCGACCCACAACCATGTCATCTCCAGGACCTCCGTGCTCTGCTGCAGTCCAAATGGGCACGTGTGCCTTGGGCAACTTTCCAGGGCCTCATTGTATCCATGCCATGCTGTCTCACCGCTGTCACCTGGGTCAAGAGTAGTTATTCCCATTATTAGGTAGGTGGTCATATTGTTCCGATTCGCCCGTGTACTCTTTCAGTAAGACTGTTTGGAGGATATTGGTTTGTTTAGATATGGAGAACACTTCTTTTGAAATTAACAGTTGCATCCCTTTAGATTTTAGTGCATGTTGTTATATTTCCAAGAATTTGATGAAAAAACTTCAGTTACCAGAAATTTCCAGATTATGTGTCTTCCTTGTTTGTTCGAAGTAAGAAACAAGCAAGGCCAAAATAATAAGTACATGGAGTGACATGGTTTGATTGCCAAATGTATTAGTGACAGGGATATGTACGGATCATGTGTATTCTCCCCACCTAGAATAGTGGATGTGGAGACCCTAATGAAGACCATATATATATACAGAAAACAGACATCTAGAAGGTAATTTTATTGTACTTACCAAATACACTGATGCGCCATTACATTATAACCACCTACCTATTTAAGCTGTTGGACCCCCTTTAGCCCTCAAAACAACTCGGGAGGCATCGATTCCATGAGGTGGTGATAGGTATCCTGGGGTATCTGGTACCATAATGTTAACAGGTCCTCCAATTCCCGTACATTTCGGAGAGGGGGGGGGTGCAGAAAGTCACCAGCATGTTCCTCAAGACGCTCCTTGACGATTCTGGCAGTGTGGCATGGCACATTATTCTGTTGGTAATGGCCATCACCAGCAGGGAGCACAGTTGCCATGAATGGGTGAACTTGGTCCGCAACGGATCTTACAGCTGTTAGGAATTGTGCTATTCGGATAATGGGGCCTAAACAGTGGTGGATTTCCAAATAAGCACACTAGGTGCACACTTAAGACCCCAGAGCTTGAGGGGCCCCTAAAACGTATAATTGGATTGCCAGTAATGTTTTGATTTTCAGGGACCGAAATAAATCAATCCTTAAAGCGACCACTTTATTTGTATTGTGAATTGATATTTTATTTTCTCGTATTAGTAACATATATTTTTTCTTGCTGCTGTTGATACTCCAAATTTTCGAGTTCTTATCGATGTCCTGGTTTTGAGAGGAACAGTTAAAATAATTTAGCTTTCCATTTAATGGTAGGTAAAGGAAAAATTCACGCTTCCTACCCTTTTCATTGTGTAAGGCGAACTGTTTTGCTGTTACATAAATTACTTCCATGCTACTTCCAGCGAAAGGAAAACATCTGTGTTTGAACCTTCTTCCTCCCTGAGTTGCGACGAGGAGTGCTCGTAGAAACTGTCTTGATGATCAGGGGGTGTTAGCTGTTTCTTGCCTTTTCCCTTTGAGGTAAGGTAAACAAATTCTTCCTCAGCCCTGATCTCCCCTAAACCAGTGTAAACCAAAAGAGCTAATATTTAGGCTGAAAAAATAAAGACATTTGAGAATATCATAGTATTTTTTTCTAATGTAATTGTGTTAAAAGAAATTTCTATTGCATTGCAACATTTTCTTATTACTTTCCCCTCCCCTGGTTTAATATTGATAATTATCAAGTATTCTCACTTTTTTTTTTTGTTCCTTAAATCAACATAAAATAAACTTTTGAAAAAGCAATAAAAATTTCAATGATACACTTACTAAAGATTCAGTGGGAGGGGCCCCTGAATCTTTTAGCACCTAGGGTCCCAATAGGTCTAAAGGTGCCCCTGGGCCTAAAGTGTCCCAAGAAAACATCGCCCACAGCATAACACTGCTGCCGCTGGCCTGTTTCCGCCCAAAAGTGCATCCAAGTGGCATAGCCTCTGCCGGTAATCAGCATATCTTCGCTCGCCCGTTTACGTGATGCACTAGAAATCTTGATTCGTCAAACCAGGCCACTTTCTTCCAATCCTGATGATGATGTTGGGCCTATTTCGTGCTTTGTTGGTGATGACGTGCAGTGAACATGGAGGCCCTGCTGGGTCTTCGGCTGCTCAGGCCCATGCGCAGAAGGCTTCAATGAACTGTGTGCTGTGACACATTGCCCTTATCACCACTGGTGTAGCTGCAGGGGATCTGTCACACTGTGACCCTGTGGTCAATGCGCGACAATCTCCGCTCCCTTCTGGCATCAATGAGCTGCGGACGACGGTTCGTCGTTTGGCCATCTGTGCATCGTTTTTGATACATACTCATTACAGCGGCACGTGAACAACCCACAAGCCGTCCCATTTCCAATATCGTAGTTCTGAGGCATCATGCCATCACAATTTGTCCTTTATCAAACTCCGATAAAACGGCAGGTTTTCCCATTCTGACTCCGAACACTACTAACCGAAAGCCGGTCCTCAGGTTGTATATATACTGCTCTGTGAACTTTACCTGCACCACCGTTCGGTCTCCAGGTGCGCTCATTTCTCTACGCTGGGGGTGGTCATAATGGAATCACTCATCAGTGTATAAAGTGAAACTTACATAACTGTAGCATTATGTTTCAGCATAGTCTCCCTGCATTTCTGCACACTTATTGTAATGGTATGCCAGCCTTTTGATCCCATCGAAGTTGTTGTTTCGCAGTTGTGCCTGAAGCTGTGTATGCACTGCCCTAGTGATCAGAGGCATAGGTGTCTGGCTGTGTTCCTTCTCCAGTGGTTCTAAATTGGAAATGGGCAACTGCTTATAGCACTTAAAGTTGCTCAAGGTAGTTGTTAAACCCCAAAATAAAAAAAACAACCTGTATGCACCACTAGTGTCATCTCTTCACTTATGATGAAGGTTTTATACCAAATGCAACAATTCATCTTGCACTATCATTTCATGCACTCTTTAATAAATAAGTATGTACGGTAGAAATAAGTTCTGACATTGTTTAGCAGTTCTGTACGATGAGATGTGTACAAGATTCTGTTATACCAAACTGCAATCCATTTAAATGCTTATTTTAAACAGACTGAAAAGATGAATTGCTTGGTGCAAGATCCAAGCTGTAAGGTAAATGTTTTAGTAAGATTGAACTTTCTCTTTGTTGGCAACGAAATGTGTTTCCACTCCATACTTTGTGCCTTGTATTCTGGTGCATCCAGGTTTTATCCTCAGTGACAATCAGTTCCAGTAAACCTGGATTTTCTTCATAATACAGAAAACTGAGCAGAAATCTTCTCACACTGTTATTTGAGTTGATCAGCCAGCTGCTTTGGGACCTACTGGCACACATTTTCCTGTGTCCTAATTGTGTTGTTTGTTCAAGCCAATTTTTCTACACAATGAGTTATGCACATTTAAAAAGTTTACTCATCATTGTAAAAAAGTAATGATTTCTGCTTGATGAAATTATTATTAGATGTACATCCCAAAATCACTTTCATAATTTTGTACTTTTAGTTAATAATGAATTTAAATTGCAATTCATTTTCACATGTATTCATAGGCAATTGTGCTTATGTTATAATTTCTTTTTTAGTCCATTCCCTCTGATATGCAGTTTGATCCAAATTCAAATCCACCATGTTATAGGACAGAAGATGAGGTAAAAAAAATTATATGTTTACATCAGGATACTTATTAATTTTCATGAAGCCTTGTTATATATGTATATGCATATTTTTTTCTTAAAATATTTTGGATAAATTTGTTACCTTTTGTTCCATTTGTAATGTATTTTTATTTATTTATTTATACTTATAAAATTGCATTTTATTAATATTTTAATGAGATGGTTTTTGTGCAATTGAAATGTGCTGGTGATAATGGGTGCAAGTGATAAAAGGTGGTTATAACGGCGTGAATCTGGTAAAGGACTTGTGTGAAGCAAGATATTTATTGTGTGCTTAGATTTTTATGTTTGGGGAGGGGGAGATTAGATGCTAATACCGAGTGATTCCGTATCAACTCAACACAATTTGAAAACATTTTTTACCTCACCATCTCAGATTTTAATGAAATTTGGTACATAGGTGGCCTCTATATAGATTAAGAAAAATACCAAATTTCATCGTCATATATCCACCGGTTTTGAAAATACAGCTATTATATAAAATGTCCAAAAACACCCCAAAATCGGAAGATTGATATGTTTTTAAATTGTGATTACAGCTCCCCTAATTAAGATAGAGAGATGGGAAAGGTATCTTTTTGTAGTATTTTTATGCTCTTTTATTAGATGTACAACACCATAGGGTTAAGATTTTTAAAAATTTCAAATTTTAAAATTAAAATTTTGAATTTTTTAAAATGCGACGCTCCAAAAAATTCGAAATTTTTTTAAAACAATCTTTATATGTTTGGCATTTGATTGTGTGAGTTGTAACTTGGGTGGTAATGGGTTTACTTAAAAAGCTATATTCAAATTTAGCCTAACACAAGGGTTTAATAAAAAAAAAAAAGTGAACTGAAAATAAATTTAGGCTAAATCTTTAAAAAGTTTCATTAATAGCAACTGAAAATAAATTTAGGCTAAATCTTTAAAAAGTTTCATTAATAGCAATAGATATAGTATTTTTGTTATTTAAAACCATTTATTTTAAACAATGTTTTATTTTTAATTGATATGTTTAAAATCTGAGACCACATGGGTTTAAAAAATTTATTAATTTCATTATTCAGAATTTGTAATAATTCACAATACAATATAAAAAAAATAAACAGACTTTAAAAAGTAATTTCAATTACTGCTCAAGAAATACATCAAAATAATAATAACATATGGAATTGAATTGCTTACATTTATGCAAATTATATTCCTAATCTTAAACTTAGATCGTCACTTAAGCAGAATTTCCTAAAATTAAAAAAAGTTGCATCATTGTTTTGAAGTGAAATCATACCTGTAGATCCTTGATATAGTCTTTAAAAGCTTCAGTAGTTTTGTGTATTTCTGTTTCAGAGAGATTGTAGAGTCTTCCTGTCGGAGTCACAGGATTTACTTTACATAAGACGTAACTTACAGGAAGCCATAATACATCTTGTGGGCTAGGGTAGGAAAAGGATGTAGATGGACCAGCTGGATGTAAAAGAGAGACCTTAACTTCATTCTCACTCTCTTCTTTTGCTAGAACATATGCTACCCACCAGTTGTTTTCATAGATTATGGTTATGTAACCACTAATTTATGTTATTTGCAGTCTGTCTTGTAATGCTGATACTTTTTCAGTAGCTGACTCGTTTGATTCTGAGAACATCTTCACTTTTATTTTTGAATTACTCAATGGGATAGGAATAAAAGCATGAAGTTTCTGGGTACCTTGTATATTGTTAGAGACTTGCTTAGGCGATTTTCCCAAAATTGGTTTGTTTCTATGTATTCTTCTTGACTTACATATGTAAAGTTTGCCACAAAAATGTTCTGAATTGCCCATTCGTACAACTGAAATAGTGTTTGAATTTGATTCTCGTAAGGGCGTTTTAAGCTGGCTCAGGCAGCTAACCTTTTCACCGTTCCACCAACGCCATCACATGGCCCCTTCCCATGTGCTGTTGCTGAAAAATGCCATTTAGCATCAGTGTTGAAGTCGTCTTGATGGAAACATAAGTTTGTGAAATTTTTCCGATTTTTGTACTGGGCTGCAGACCCGTCGGAGAAATAGTAAATATTTTTGACGCTGTTGTCACCAAACTTACTTTTCAAGAAGTTAATAAGGTTTTTTTGGAAGCAATACAGTGCAATTGTGTTGTGCTCTAAACATTTAGAAATTACTACAAAACTTACATGTTCAGTCTTTTCTGTCTTGTAATAGATGACAAATAGGTGGACTGTGGCTTGCCCACTGGTCCAGTGATAGCTCTGGGCCTTATTTTGAAGAAGAACACTATAATTTTCGGCAAAATCACAAATGACGTGAAATTCTGAGTCCTTGAGGTTTTCCTTAGTACTATTAATAAAAGAGCTTTGCTGCTTAGCAATGAAGTCATGTCTGACCAAAGCAGACAGTTTTTTTGCAAAACAAGTCAATAAAATCTGAAGTTGGTTTTTCTAATGTCTCCAAGTTGCATCTATCAACTGTAATCCATTGGCAAAAAGTTAGTTTTTCAACCAAGTTCTCCTCAAAACAGTGTTCCATTACATTTTTTACTTCCTCATTCCCAGGAAAGGCGGGACACTTCCCCAAATGACAATCTATGGAAGCAGGGTTGCACAATACTCTTGCAAGACAATGTTTGTAGGAAGATAATTGTCCATTTGTTAGTGAACCAATTCTTGCATTTTCCATCATCAGTTTTACATTTTGGTGAGTGGTGCATACACATACCGTATGAGCACCACTAGACCCTGCCAGGACGCAGTTTTTTTGGTCTGAGCTCTGCGAATTTGGAAAAACTGACTTTTGTGCCTGCAAATTTATCTTTGAATGACTTATAAGCTTCTGTCAAATTACATAAAATCAGCCTCTTTGACAATTTAACTTTATCTCCATTTTCAGTCATAACAGAAACACAATCTTTCATTCCAGGTAAAACCTGACCAATTTCATCACTTTGGTAAAATGATCGTACTACTTCAACTACTTCAGAAGAGAGACTCATACCTGGTTTTCTATTAAGGCGTTCCAAAATTCCTTTCTCCTTCAGATTTTTTTTTATTGTCTTACCATATAATTAGGAGCATTGAACTCTTGCATGATTTTCCTAACACTCTAAGACTCTGGTAAGCAAGTCAAAATCATCAACTGTTTATTTCTAGTGCAGTTAGAAAAATTACTTTTAAGATTGTCCATAAGAGAGTCATGAAGTATTTCATCCTCGTCACCAGGTGACTCTTGAATATTTGTAAAAGCTTCCATTTCATAGCAGAACTGATTTTTGAATTTTGGTTGAAGCATAACATTTAGATTTTAGCTTTTTCTTATTGACAGGTGATTCACCCAATTCATGGAGTGAAGTATTCAGTATTTCAATTACTTCTGACGTAGATGCAAAATTTTCGTCCATTTTCTCATCAGCACAGGTTTCATTTGCTTCTTGACTAATTTTTAAAAAGTTTTCAGCTGCTTTCTGCAAGAATCACAAATTTTAGTCTCTTTTGGTAAGTCATCAAAATTTTCCAACATCCAGTCTGTTAATTTCTTAGCTTTTTTTTTTTTTTTATCCCTTACTCACTATGGTCACTTTTTTTAAATGGATTGAAGCATTGTATTGCTGCATATCTTGTACTTCCCATTGTTGATTATTTGTGCATAAAATGTAAAATTCAAATAGCAAAATAACTGCCTCCCATTACCTGTTCTTTTTATTTTTCCTAAAAAAATCCTGCACAGCTTCAATTTATAAAAGTCTGGTTTCAAAACTGAAAAGGATGTATTTTATTCAATTTAAAGTTTTCAACCACAAAAGTTTTCAAACACATATCACTTTCACTGCATGAAACACATCTGATCACCATCAAAACAGACTGAGAAACACATCTGATCACCATCAAAACCTAAAGCAGACTGAGGTCTGCAAGGTAGGAATGCAAGTTGCTGCTTGTTGGGTCTTGTTACCAATGATCTAAGCAACATAATCAGTTTTTCAAGTCAGAACATGCAGAGATTTGTCCAAAACAAAATGTAGCCTACAGTACAACTGCACAGTCTTTTATTTTTTTATATTGTATTGTGAATTATTACAAATTCTGAATAAAGAAATTATAATAAAATTTTTAAACCCATGTAGTCTCAGATTTTAAACAAATCAATTAAAAATAAAACATTGTTTAAATAAATGGTTTTAAATAACAAAATTACTATATTGTTATTAATGAAACTTTTTAAGATTGAGCCCAAATTTATTTTCAGTTTACATGTTGTTGTTTTTTCATTTTTTTCCCATTAAACCTTGTGTTAGGCTAAATTTGAATATAGCTTTTTAAGTACACCCATTATCATCCCAAGTTACAACTCACACAATCAAATACCAAACATATAAAGATCGTTTTTAAAAAATTTCAAATTTTTTGGAGCGTCGCATTTTGAAAAATTCAAAATTTAAATTTTAAAATTTGATTTTTTTATCTTAACCCCCTATGGTGGTGTACATCAACTAAACGAGCATAAAAAATATTACAAAAAGATACCTTTCCCATCTCTCTATCTTAATTAGGGGAGCTGCAATCACAATTTAAAAACATATCAATCTTCCGATTTTGGGGTGTTTTTGGACATTTTATATAGCTGTATTTTCAAAACCGGTGGATATATGACGATGAAATTTGGTATTTTTCTTAATCTATATAGAGGCCACCTATGTACCAAATTTCATTAAAATCTGAGATAGTCATGTCGCTGTGTTGAGTTGATACGGAATGACCCTACCATTAATTAGTGCTAGGCAAATCCCATGTGCCAGGTCATCCTAGAGCACAATTTTTTTCTTTTATTTCAAATTTGGTAATTGGCGGTAAATACCAGAAATTCAGTCATATAATTTGTGGATTATCTGTTAAACAGTTACAAGTTCAGGTTCTGCAGAAAATTTACAGGTTTAGTTTTGTTTTGTTTTAAATCGTGGCACTGTAGTTTTTTAAAATCTGTAATGGTAATTGTCGAGTTAGGTGGCTGTATTAGAAAAGTGTTGAAAATGTGCCAACTGCAGGAGAAATGTAACACGTTATTAAGGTAGAATGCCACAAAGAGATATAATTTATTATTATTATTATTATTATTTACTTTTATGTACATTTTGGCAGAAAATGTAATGCACCGAAGGCAGTAGTACTATTTGCACTTGCAGAAGACTGCAAGCCCACTGAGCTATTTTAAAGAATGTAATCATTGCCATTTGTAGCATAAGCAAGCCTTTTGTGAATTGTATTTGTTAGTTTTGCTGTGCTAATCACATCAGTTAAGGCTTTTGTTTGTTCTTCAGTTGAAACTTATTCAGAAATACCTTGTACTATTCATGGTTTTTATTTTAATATTCTTTTTCTTTCTTATTTTAATATACTTATTTTTTTCATGCCAAGTGTTATTCCCAGTTTTTGCAAATTTTTAGGTCTAACTAATAAACAATAGTAATGCTGAAAAACTAAGAATTTGTGTTTTATTTATTCACTTGAAAGTAACACCGAAGTACTTAAAAACAGACAGTTACTTTTTTGCAATAAGATAATTTCTTTTGTCTTTAGATTTCTGGTCAATCATGACTTTTCTGTTGGAAATGATAGGTTTCGGATCAGCATAACAGGTCTGGATTATATGACCCCCCACCCCCACCCCCGAAATTTCATGCCCTGCTGGTCATATGAAGGAGAGCAGGAGAATTCTGAATTTCATGGAAGAAAGTATACTTTTGAGTTTGTAAATAGACAAAATCATTGCTTTTTCCAAGTTTTTCTTTAATTAATGCACAGCAACAGAGAAATTGTATTGGGTATATAAATAAGTTTTGATGGATTTGAGGTGAACAAAACACGTTGGAGAACAGAAACAATATTTTGATATTAATTGAAGTATGCTCCCTCTGAAGCTACAACTTTATCCCATCTTTCGGGCAGTGAACGTATGCCTTGAAGGAAGAATTCCGATTCCTTGGAAGAGATCCAGTTGTCCAGCCAATTTTTGATGTCTTCACAAGAACTAAATTGTTCTCCAGAAAGTGCTGACTGCATCGACTGGAACAAATGGTAATCTGATGGCGCATAATCTGCCGAATATGGCGGGTATGCTGAAAAACTAAGGATTTGTGTTTTATTTATTCACTTGAAGTCCCAGTCGGATCCTTCTAAGTACTTTTTCACAGGTCGAGAAACATGTGGTCTTGCATTGTCATGCTGTAAGATGACTTTGTTGTGTCTATTCTATACCGATCACCAGTAATAGTTTCTGACGGTTTCAGCAGTTTATAGTGGATCACACCCTTCTGGTCCCACCAGATACACAGCCATTACCTTTAAACCATGGATGTTGCGTTTTGGCGTTGAAGGACCTGGTTCACCTGGCTTCACCCATGCTTTCTGCCGCTTAGGGTTATCGTACCATATCCATTTCTCATCGGCAGTAATAATACGATGCAAAAAAACTTTTCTTTTTTGCCTTTGAAGCAACAATTCGCAAATGGTTTTACGACGTTCAAGGTCTCTTTCCCGCATAGCATGTGGAACCCAATTCCCTTCTTTTTGCACCATTGCCATGGCAGCTAAATGTTGTGAAATACATGATTGACTAACATTTAATGCTGCTGCTAGTTCTTTTGGGTCTGGCACGGATCCTCGTCGAGTAAAGTTTCCAATTCGGCTTCAGCAATTTTTTTGGGTGGTCTAGAACGTTCTTTATCACTGACATCGAAATTGTTTCTTTTGAATCATCTAAACCGATACTCACATGTTTTTATGGATGGGGAAAGTTCACCATAGATTTCTGACATTAAGCGATAGCTGTCGGCAGCTTTTTTCTTAACAATAAAGTAACGCACTAACACACACACACACACATCATTAAGCTGTTCTCTGAGATTCAGAGGTTAGCTCCAAAAAGAAATACAAACTTCCAGATATTTTTACTTATTGTTGTCATATCAAACTTCTCCATTTACAGCGATCTTGACATACAACTAGTGCTTCACTAATATCCATTACACGCCGTACACAAGATCTTTCATACTCATAATCTTTTTCTCATGCAGACACTCCTGAATCTGAGGCACCCATGTCTTCCTTCGCCTTCCTCTGCCTTTCCTTCCTGCCACTTGGGCTGAAAAGATTTTCTTAGTAAGCATTTCATCACTCATTCTTTCAACATGGCCAAACCACCAAAGCATATTGGTCTCCACCTTGCTAACAACATTTTGCTTCACATCACACAACTGCAATACATCTTCATTTCTCACACAATCATATCGTGTCTTGTCACAAACCCCACGTAAGTAAAGCATTTCTCCAGCACACAAACTACTCCTATGCTTCTTCTGCAGTACCCAGGTTTCACTACCATACATCAGAGTAGGAACAATTACACTTTCAAACATAGCCGTGCGGGACTCTCTAGAGAACCCATCATTCCTGTGAAAACCTCCCATAGCAGCTATGACTTTCAAAGAAGAATTCACTCGCCTACTGATTTCACCATCCAACTTGTTCTCTCTGTCAAACATGCTTTCTAAATACACAAACTCACTCACCTGGACAATCACAGTGCCATTTATACTTACATTACATTCAGTGCAACCCGTTCCTCTCTCAAACACCATAACTTTGGTTTTTCCCTTATTTATACTCAGTTTGAATTTCATGCAAACTTCGTGCATCCGAGTCAACATAATCTGCAACTCACTTTTGCTCTCTGCCAACAGGACAGTGTCATCAGCATACAGCAATCTGCACACACGGATATCACCAAGACATAAACCACTATTATCTATTTTGGCATCACGAATGCATGCATCCATAAATATATTAAACAGCCATGGTGACATTACACAACCTTGTCTAACTCCTGCACCAATAGAAAACCATTTTGATAAAACACCGTTCACTCGTACACAAGCTCTACTACCAGCATACATGGCTTTTACACTATTAAGTAGATTCCCAGTAACACCATATTCATTCAATTACAAAAGTGTCCTATTCACTCGGTCGTAAGCTTTCTCTAAATCAATGAAGGCAGTAAAAACTTTCTTCTCAACAGCCAGATACTTTTCAATCATCATGTGTAATGCAAAAATCTGGTTAGTGCAGCCTTTACTAGGCATAAAACCACTCTGAACATGCCACACTTTCAATGATGTAAGACCCTGTACTTTTTCAATAACAACCTTACCAAACACTTTCCCTGGCACACTCAGTAGGCTAATACCACGATAGTTCTTGCATTCAGTCTGATCACCTTTTCCCTTGTACAAGGGAACAATGATAGCATCCTTCCAATCCCGAGGGACCATTCCTAACACCCTGCACAACTGGCAAATTTCAGTTAGCCAGTCTATTATAGAGTCACCACCATATTTCCACATCTTTGCAGTTATGCAATCAACTCCCGGAGCCTTACCATTCTAAAGAGATTTTAGAGCTTTACACACTTCTTCTCTTGAGATCCCTCCTGTGCTTTCATCCCTCATTGGGACATCATCTGCGTCTGTCTCAGAATCATCTTTGCTTTCCTGATCTAATAACTCACAGAAGTATTCACCCCATCTTTCACTTTACTCATTGCGCTCCCATATCATTTCCCCAATCTCATTCTTCACACAACTTACAATCTTGTTTCCCCTATTTTTCCTGAGTCTCATGTACTTCCAGAAAGACTTTCTATCTTTCCAAAAAGCCAGTTCATGCCTTTCCACTTTCTCCTTCCTATCTTTTGCCTTACTGTGGCAAACCAGCTTAGCAGCTTCACGCTTCTTACAGCGATATTCATCCACAGAGACTACCTTGCAACATCCCCAAATAGTCTTCCTTCTTTCTCTTAACTGCCTCTTTAATCTCACTATTCCACCAAGCATCACCTCTATTGTTACCCACTATTGTGGTGTCGCAGACCTCTTTAGCAGTAGTGACAACACAGTTCTTAAAACATTCCCACTTCTTTTCTACATCCCTCTCACCAGACTTCAGATCCTTCAGTCGTTCTCTGAGTAAGTCAGAATACCGCTGATGATCTTAAAGGAGCCTATCAACCTTTATTCTTTCTATCCTGGGTCTCTTCCTATTCCTTTTCCTCCAACCAACATTAAGTTTCACTTCGTGACACTACCAAGTAATGATCAGAACCAACATCCGCACCTCTCATCACACGGGTGTCAACAACTAAGTGTTTCAAACGCTGATCGTAGACAACAGAATCTATCACACTCTTTTGACCAAGAGTATGATTTTCCCAAGTATATGTGTGGATATACTTGTGGTTGAAAAATGTATTAGATACACACAAACCATTCTCAATGCATAGTTCAATTAATCTTTCACCATTATCATTCACACAAGGATCATTAAACTTACCCAGAACATTGTCAGAAATTGCATTCTGCACACCTACTCTAGCATTGAAATCCCCTGCTATTATAACTTTTTCTTTAGCACCAAACTGGCTCAAAACAGCTTTTAGCTGATTCCAGAAATCTTCCTTCTTATCAGAAGGTTCAGAGTCACAAGGAGCATACACTACAACAATTACAATTTTCTGAAGTTTCACTTTCAAACGAATCCAGAGAATTCTCTCACTTACGCAACTATAGTGAATCAAGTTGTTCTTCACCTTTTCACTTAAAATCACACCTACACCAGCCTGTCCTCACATATTATCCAATACTCCAGATCACACACTCACCGTGCCATTCACTTCTTCTACCCCAATTTCCTTCTTTTTGGTTTCACTTACACACAGGACATCCAGTCTATGCTTATTCATCTCCTCAATCACTTCACTCATCTTGCCATTTATACCTCTAGTATTCCATACACCAATCTTACATTCACTCAGCCGAGATCTCTTTCTCATACGCTGTTTAGAAAGTCCAGGTCGATTCCGTGGTGGACCGTCCTGCTCAAGTGTGGTAGGTCCCCCATATCACACACTTGAGGCATTCTTAATATTCCTTTTTGTCTTTTTAATCAGGTAAGTACATCAGTGTGGGAGATTAGCCCACAGCTGAGGGTTCCAGTTGGTCATTCAACCTAAGGATTCTGAAAAAAAAAAAACCAGTGAGTTGGGGTGTTTTCGCCAATGTCACACAGAACTAGCTTGCACCTCTCCAAGATTCACAGATGCCCTAGTTGCTGTTGTTTGTGCCATTGTTACCGCGGAGCGCCCCGAGGAGGCAAACCCATCGCTCACTACGACCGCCCGTAATGCACTAACACTTCCCGCTAATGCTGTTTTGTCGGGACGAAAGTTGCCATTTTCCATTGAGTAAAACAAATACGTCTTCGCACCTCAATCGAACGTTGTATACTGACTCTGACAGCTGGTGTCTCGTGCTGCGATATCGCAGTGTTGCCACCTTAAAATGCATGCGAGCAGTAATAAATATGGTACCGAACGGAAATCCCTCAAAACTTATTTATATACCCAATATTTCGACACCGCTGGGATTGAACTCCAGATCTCTCGATAACTAGCTGAGTGCGATTTGAAAGATTTTCACTTTGCATGTGCAAAATTTAACAAGTTGTATTTTAATAATATTAAATTATCTAACATTTTTTTATTTTTTGAAATCAGCAATTGGAAGAATGATAAAAAAAATTATAGATCAAATTGAAATTTTATTTAGTAATAAGTGGGCTTAGGCAAAAAAAAAAAAAAAATAATAAAAAAAAGGTGGTGGCAAATACACTGTTACCTTTCATTCCTGCATTATCATCACACATTGCATTTATGTGTTATTCTTTGGAATTTGAATTTGTTTCACATATCTTATTATCGGCATGTAGTCTCCTGCAAACTTTCTCACTTAAGTAACTTTCCATTAGAGGGGCAGCAAGTTAATGCATGCTTATTAAGTAAGGAAATTTGGAGTGAAGTTAGGTGATGAGAATCAGAAGACCTGAGTGAGGAAGTTCAGAGGAGAGTACATACCCATAATAAGATATGTGAAATGAAACAAACTGAAGGTAAGTAATAGTATTGCTTCATTATTGCTTATGCCTGTGGCATTTGATATTATAATTTGTGAAAGTATATTAATAGGACACTGATAGGGTAATATATTGTTTACATTTTGTGCTTGTATATTTTGTGTTTGGAAACATTTCTTGAAGCAGTACCATTGTTCTCAGTTTAGCATTTTTTAAAGGCTTCATGCAACTGGAATTAAATTATCTTTGCGGCTATATGCTGGAGCTGTGGCTGCAAGGAATTGTTTAATACAGTGAAACCCCCAAATAATGGTTGCTGCTCCGACCGGAGAAAAGTGACCTTTGTTGGTAGGTGGCCATTGTTCAGAGGTTAGGCCTGAATTAACATTGCTACTCCATCATGTTTGTACAAAAGTAGAATAAGTGTATAAAGCTTATGCACAAAGAAAATGGGTTTAGTGCTTTCTCCAAATGCTGAAAAAAGCTTAATACATAGCTTGCCCCTTAAAAACTGAGAATGTTTTTTTTTTTAAATGTATACCAGCATGAGTCTTGAAAAAATGGTAGTTGTTGTAGTAACCATAGCAACTGGCCACCACACCTGTTTATCACACGTGTGTTGTAGGTTGTGTACAGTTTAACAAGCATTTCGTGAACCCCTAACAAATGTTTTTGCGTTGTTATTTTTCAAAGAGGAATGAAGTTGTGCCATTAAATATTGCTGTCTACTTAAGAAGTCTGTCACAGAGACCTTCCTTCTTATGCAAGGAGCTTATGAAGATGAATGTCTAGGAAAATCAACAATTTACAGATGGCATAAAGGATTTATGCAGACGTGCCAACTCTCCGTATTTAGACGGGAGACTCCGGATTTTCAGCCATTCCTCCCACCCTCCGGATGAATGTCAAATTCCCCTGATTTTCACCTAGAATTAGCAGTTTGGATGGTCGAAATTCCATCTACCACAATAATTTCGAACCACCTGTGAAATCTTTTTCTTTCTGCGTCGATTCCAGGCAGCATTACTGTCATCAGTTTCGTATTTTTCTTCTCCTCCTATCTGCAAAAAGAAAGCCGTCCCGGTGGCGCAGTGGTCTAAGCGCTATCTTCTGACCAATTGTCCGAGATGGGTCGGAAAAAAATTGCTTTAAAAAAATTTCTCCCAGTCCAGTTGTCGTACGACGCCTTCAGCAAAGAGCTGACCTACCTTAGCACTAGAATGACAGGGAGGGTCAGCAATTGATTGACAGATGGAAGCTGCCTGTCTTCTTGCAATTCAGTCTTTCAACCCTTCGCCTCAACAGAGCAGCACACATTCTAAGTGATAAGTAGTTGAGGTGTGGCAAATTCACTTAATGACAAAAGGGAGTAGTTACAGTTGACCTCGCCTTGTAACGAAAGGCAATGTTAGTATGTTGCTTCTTCGCCTTCGCGCACATCCGCAAGAAGAAACGAAAAACAGTTTGCTGCTATTTTATTCGTGAAGAACAACATGCGGGCCATCTTGCGGAATCGACGTACCTAAAAACGAATTTTAGTAGGAGGAAGAGGGGGGGGGTGTTGATTTTTGTGCTGTTTTTTTCCTCCAGAACTTTTAGTAGACCAATACACTACTTCTGGAAAATGTCGATGAAAAATAGCACTTGTGTGATTTTATAAACTGTAAAAATCTCCCAATTTTCAGATTTTGAAGGTTGGTATGTCTGTTTATGGATGGTTGTGAGTCGTGGCTTTAATTGCGCATGGAGGAAGATCTTCAATGAGTGTTACAGAGGTAAACATCAATACATTATATGGGAAGACACACACTTTCAATTAGAGATATCAAAGATGATTCACATTTCAAAATCATCAATTGACAGAATTTCAACTGAGCATTTGGGCATGAAACAGGTTTTTTCAACTTGGGTTCCCGATTTCTTGACACAGGAACAAATGGATCGTTGAGTCGAGGTTTGTCAATAGTTAAATTAAAGCAAGTGGTAAACCAATATCTAGAAGTCAAGCAGTGGGTTATTTTACAGGCAGTGAAACTTGGCTACACTACTTTGATCCACACACCAAAGCAGAAAGCTGTGTTTGGAAATCGGTGGCTTCGCCTAAAGCGAAAAAGTCTGTTGATCAAAATCAGTGGGAAAGGTCATGATGGTTGCATTCTCTGATTGTCAAGGAGTGATCTATCAGCACATTGTTCTTCTAAAAACTACGACAAATACCAACTACTACAAAATATCATAATATTTGCACTTTTAAGGTATTAAAACACCGGCAACATGCGCATATTTATGTGCAATTCATTAATGATATATTATTAAAATAACCAATCACTTACCCGAAAGATCATGGTCACTTTATTCCTTCAACACTTCTAGCATGTCAATCATCATCATGCAAAGCCGCTGGCCTTCAAAGGTTGAAAAGATTCCTTGCCTATGAGATTCATTCTTTCGGGGATAAAACATCGTATCTTCCTTTTTTTTTTTTTTTTTTTTTTTTTTCTTCTTTGTTATTTACTGGACAAAAAACGCGCAGGTTTCCCGCTGCCATATGATACGTAACCATAGCTCGTCATCTCCATAAAAACCTCACAAAAATGCACACCATACCACTCATTCATACATTCAGTTAAAAACACTATGTACATAATTACACTATTTACATTCCCAGGCAGTTAAACCTTTGTCAACAGTGACTAAAAAGTGCTCCATCCGTTTAAAAACTCCGTGCTAACCCTGCTGCAAGTGTCAGCCTCATTCAGCCCGTCATACACGATCCTATGACGGGCTGAATGAGGTTGACACTTGCAGCAGGTTTTGAAACGGATGGAGCACTTTTTTTGTCACTGTTGACAAAAGTTTAACTGCCTGGGAATGTAAATAGTGTAATTATGTACATAGTGTTTTTAACTGAATGTATGAATGAGTGGTATGTATGGTGTGTATTTGTGAGGTTTTTATGGAGATGACGAGCTATGGTTACGTGTCATATGGCAGAGGGAAACCTGGGTTTTTTGTCCAGTAAATAACAAAAGAAAAAAAGGAAAATACGATGTTTCATCCCCGAAAGATAATGAATCTCATAGGCAAAGGAGTCTTTTCAACCTTTGAAGGCCAGTGGCTTTGCATGATGATGATTGATGTGCTTAGAAGTGTTAAAGGAATAAAGTGACCATGATCTTTCGGGTAAGTGATTGGTTATTTTAATAATGTCATTACAACAAAATAGTGCTACAGAATGTGCAGAAATATGTAACAACAAAACGACCACACCTGGAAAAGAATTGGGTGTAACACCATAATAATGCAAGGCTACACATGGTCAACTCTATTGCTTCTTATTTGGAGAAAATGAATATTAAGTTGATGCCTGACCTGCATATAGTCCAGGCTTGTTGCCATGTGACTTCTGTTTGTTCTCCAATTTAAGAAAGGCATTGTGGGGATGACAGAGACTGATCAACAACTTATTACAGCTGCACAGGGGTGCTTCCTCAGCATTTCAGAAGAATTCCAGAAGACATTCAAAAAGTGGGAAGAATGTTGGGACATATATTCGATGCAATAGACAGTATTTTGAAAAAGATGACCACTTCCCTTGATAATTAAGGTATGTTTTTTTTTTTTTTTTTTTTTTCATAAAAACATTCTCAGTTGTTTTGGGACAAATCAATCCTGGTGTAGATGATTTTAGGAAAGCTGTGTCTGATATCTGGTCGTACACAGCCCTTAGAAATATCAAGCTAAGAGATTAAGGTCAGGAAAGAAGGGAAAAAAAAATGTTAGACGGTGAAGGGTAAGTGCACAGTTAGCTGGCTGTGAGCTGGAAACCAGGAACAGATGCAACACCTTGCAGTGACTGAAACATACACATCAGCTAGAGCTTACATCATGTAGAACTAAACTGTATCTCCTTTCTTTTCACCTAAGCACACCATTGTACCCACCATAATCTAACCCATCCTACCCAAGGCCCAGTTCCTTTAGCCATATTTTTTGCTCTTATTTTATCCCTCTTGCCGAAGTACTGAGAGGACTACGTAACATCCTAAGGGACAAGATTTCCGTAAGATCTCTTTCGGGACTGATCAGGGTGTCCGTTTTCCGCTGTTAAGAGGTTTCGTTGTTCGGAGATTATCATTAATGCTACCCCTATGCAGCAGCTATTCTGGCTTTTTTAATAGTTTTTGCCAAATTCATTTTTTTTTTTCTCCAAATGTAATCTTAAGTCTCCAATTTTCTTTCACTTTCCATTGGAAATGTAAAAACAGGAGGTGCTAAATAGTACAAAAACAATCTGTTATAGATTCTTTGCAATTAAGCAGCAAGATATTATGTTATACATCCTGAATCCTAATAGAAAAAAAATATAGACAATGTGTTTCAATTTTAAATAATTTTTTTTATATTTATATTTTTTTGGTAGTAATAAACTACCTATAAAATTTCTAAACAAAGAATTACTGACAGGATAAACTTCAATATTGACCCAGGCAGAACGCAAATACAGAAATGACCAGTTTGCCGGAAAGAATGCGTAGTGAAATCATGTGATATCATCAATGGCAAGTACAAAAATTTTAAATTATGTCACCCTGGAATGGATATCGAACCTATGTCATCCAATTTATGTTTGAATATGTTACTGTTACACCATGCAAAACAAGGAACCAGCCATGGGGCAGGTTCGAATGCCGTTCCAGGGTGATGTAATTTTCAAGTTTTTTGAGACATGTCTACTTGCATGATTAATTTGGCACCCATCTGCTTGTAACATTAATTTGACCATTGATTGTGTCACGAGAATAGAACTTCTCGTAGTGCCCAAGAGAAGTAAAGGTGAAAAGTTAGTCAACCACAGAGTTGGATCAGTGGAGGAGAATTGGAAAGAAGGGTTTTATGTCAGCAATGATGTCACTCTTTTCACGTAATCGTTTTCCATCTCACTGGCAATGTAAACAAAGAAAAAGTAACTAACAATTGAATTTCATTTTTCGAATACCAAATTGAATAGAAATTAAATATTGTTTTTGCCGAGACATCACTGAAAAAGGTAATCAATTGCCAATATTTTTTTTTTTTCCGCGAATTGTGAAGAATGTGATTGGCAGCACGACCCCTGCCTTTGACAATTGTTCCATACCAATCAAAACTTGCCATTGCTTGAAAGTTATCATTCTTTGGGGGTGCCTGTTAATAGAGGTTTCATTGTATATAGTGGTGCTGAAGGGCTGACTGTGTAACTGGCTACACTTACCGCAGCATGTTCAGCGTTTTCAGAGAAGAATGGTAATGTGCCATGGTCGTACACCACCCAGTAATAAGTGATTCAGGAAGTAACCTCTGATACAATACACAAGTTTGCTCATATGCACTTGGTTTGTTAATAAACACAGGTACTGTAATTTTCATGCCAAGAACCTCGCTTCAAAATTTTATGATTCTTTAGTTATTGATGCAAGAGCTTCGACAAGTAATATAACAACATGTTTGGATCACTATCTGAACTACCTCATAGTTTTAATGTCATTTTCCCATAATTTCATGATCTTTATTATTTTTGGTAATTTAATGAACTAATATAAAAATCAAATAGTTGTGGCATTAAAAATCACAAATGTTCTTACCTTTATTATCTTATTGATCTGATTGCTAATTCAACTGTTAAGTACGGTTTTCACAACAAGAATTATGTCATTATTTGCTGAAATAAAGCTGGTTTGTATTATAAAAAAATATGTAAATAAAAATATAGTGAGAAATATTAAATAGCAATTTCTTATAGAAGAATGTTCTTGAAAAAAAGTACAGGTGTAAATGGATGAATGAATGAAGCAGAAATGTCTTGGCAGGAAGAAATAGAAATAAATTCTGTTTTAATTTCAAGTAGTTTTACTGCCTGTTTGAAAACCACAAATGCTATTTTCGATAACTTTAACCCTGTTTTCGGAAACAACATTAAATTCTCAGAAGTGCTGTAGGAGAGAAATTTCCCTGAACTCCTTAAACCGCACAGCTAGAGAGATGACAAAAAGAGTCACCCAAGGTTCAACAACAGTGACACAGTGAGAAAGTATTCATAAAAACAGCCAGAGAACCAGATTTGGCCTTCTACTCCCTGAGGCAAAAAGTGGGCAAGAGAGAGAAGTCCAAAAACCTATGCCACACAAATGAAAGACATATGCCTCTATTAGTAGTGTTTAGAGAAAAACTTTGGGTTAAGTGCTGCTGCAGCATAAAAGCCACAGAGTGGGGAAACTGAACTTTTTTTACTGTAAAAATCACAGTGCTTAACCCAAGAATGATGGTAAGTGGGGGTGAGTTTGGTCAGCCATCAGTTATGAGTGGAATGTAGGTCCTTCATCAATATTGAGACAGTCTGCTCATTTCATTTTCTAAACAGATTGAATATTTTATGGAAACCGCTGGTGGAAACAGATTTGAAGGGGGAAGGGGTTATGTGTTCCACTCCACAAGACAGTTTTTTTTTTATCTTATTTAAACATTTTACAAGTACCTTTAAGTTTAATGCATTCTTAATTAACCAATAAGACAACTGTCTATCAAAAAGTAGAATGATAGAAATATTTTGTATGTTAGCCAGTCTCTCCACTCACAGCCACAGGTTTGCTTACTCACCCTGTGCTTCTGCATTCCTGAAGTGGAATACAGACTTGGTGATAGGAACTGGTGTAATTATTATTATTTTTTTTTCTCCCTGTCTATCAATTTGTTGGGTAATTTTAATGTCTCCAATTCCTGAAAAAGGTGCAGTAACTTGAGTTCTCTGTTTCATTGAAGTTACCTTTAGCTATACACTTCTGTAGATCTTTGTTGTCCTGTGTAGGCTGTGCCAGACACCTGATCTGGTGTAGCAACACACACATGCACACACACACACACCTTCCATGTATATGACCACTTGTGAAATAAAGTTAGATTGTGGTACATTCCAGTGATCCACCTATTCATTATAGAATGCCCAAGTCATACCAGTGATGTAAAATCATTACATCATAATGAGATTTGTACATTTGGTTCAAGGCTATGGGCTGTTAGTGATTCTACTTATGGGTATTAGTCAGTTATTAATGAAATTTGTTCAGATGACATTTTCTTCTCAATGTGTAAGGAGCTGCTTCCTCTGTGCTGAAGTGCCCCCTTCCTTCCTGTTTACTGATGTGTCTTGATCGGTATTTTTCAGAAGTTTGCAAATTTTTGGCATATGCTTGTGTCAGTTTAAATGCAACATTGTACAGTGTACTAAAAATGCCCTTTTAACATTTCAAGGAATCTTCTGGATAAGTCCTTAGATCATACTTTTATTTAGTGATTTAACCACTGTTGGAATTGCATCTAAGTAGTTCAATAGATATATTTTAGTTCGTGAAAGTTTTGAAATAAGTAGAAATCTTTGGATCATTCCAGAAAAGAAAGAAAAATCTTTTGTGAAATTATTTCTGCAACACCTACCACCTCTTAATGTCTCAGTAAATCTTGTGTAAGGAATGGTGGCATTTTACTCTGAGATATTGTTGTAAGGGAAGTTGTGCATTTTTTTATTTTTCCTGGTTGGAGGTGTTCAGCAAAGAGCTTAGGTGAGCTGTTTGTTGTTTACCTCATGGAATATATGGCCTTGGAATCTGCAAATCCAAGGAAAACTGTTACGTTTAAACATTTTTCACAGCCATTGAAACTTCTAAATCCATAAATTTCTTACTTATAGTTTGCAGTCAGTTATTGGATTTCATTTAAATGGCAGTGCAAGAATTCGTTAGGCAAAATCTATGTTCTCAGAAGTCACTGATAAAAATTATATGCTTAACACACTAACAGTGATTGACACTAGTGTGGTCAAACTTTCAGTTGGCTGTTTGGAAGAATGTTCATGTGATTCAGCTCTGGGCATTTGTGATTTTATCATTGATTATCATATTTCTGCTTTCTTTGAGTGGTGTGAGATGCTCTCATCTGTATTTCATGCTTTGTCTGTTAATGTGACTTAATGTACTAAATGTTTTTTTTTTTTTTTTTTTCCAGGAGTTGGTTATCCAGCAAGATGATGAAATTAGGCTGAAGATTGTTGGCACCAGAATTGATGCTACTGACATAGTAAATACGCTTTTCTAAAAATATATACCATTTTCAAATTTTATAGTTAAGTTAAAAATTCTTTATGCATGTTTATCTGGCATTTCAATACAATCAGTAATTATTGAAAGGGTGGTTTCAAAAGTAAGTATCTTATTCATCAAAATCTTGTAATAAGACTTACAACCTTAAATTTGGAGTAAATTAACTAAAATATATATATATGGAATAAATATACATACAGCACTTGAAAAATACCATGCCTGAGATGCCTGGGGCATGTAAATTATTGGCCTGGGCAAGTAAAAATGAAATCTAGTTGCCCAACCGGGCAACTAGATTTCATTTTTACAGGATGTATATTAAGAATTCTTGAAAATGTGGCATAATCACTAAATTTCTCAAATACTATTGATTACCTTTCTTAAAACTTAAGAAATATGCTTTTATGCACTTTGAACACAGACACTTTAAAATGGCAATGCAAAAGATGTATAAAAAGTTTAGCATAATTTTTAACTTTAAAAAAAATGAGGCTTTTGTTTTGTTATCTTGAAAGATCAATATTTCTTGGCATTCAGATTTTACTTCTGGGCAAGTAAATATTTTCTACACTTGCCCAGCTGAGCATGTAACTTTTCAGATATTTTTCAAGCCCTGTACATATGTTACTACATGGCTACCATCAGTATCCACTTTTTCATTGCGTAACCCAGGAGTTGAACAGCATGTATGTGAACACCCGAAGATCTTCCTCAAAGTAAGAGGATTACAGTGGATCAAGAAATCGTTCTTGTTCTTTTGTACTTTCTCTTACTTATAGAAAGGTCTTTAGGTGTTCACATACGTACAAAGTAAAAATAGAAATTCAATATTAAGGGTGTGTGGTGGACAAGGTGTAAGTATTATCCACCCGAAGAAAGTAGTTTTCCATGCTCACTAAGTTGTGTGTTATCATAGTTGTGTTGTTTTTGTATAATTTCCTTTTTATGCCATTTCTTCTTCTTTTTTTTTTTTTTCTTTTTTTTTTTGGTGGCCCCCAGCGTTTTTCTTTGTGTATTATGTCACCTTAAAAAAAATATTAATCAAAAGCATTTCCTTGGGGGGGGGGGGGGTAAAAGGCAGTGGCCAGGAACTTCCCCGTTGATTTTGGTCAACCTCAGTTTTCTGGATGCTGGTGAATATTTAGTTGTGCCTACATCAGTGGTGACATCCTATGCTTTCCTTACATCAATATTTCCATATTTTTTTAAAAACCCATCTGCAGTCATTACTAATCTGCTGTTGCATCTTGATGCACAAGTTTTAGTTTTGCATGAGTTTTTACAGTGATTTTCTTTTCTGGACAAATACAATGTGTCCCAAAAGTTTCCATACTCAGTTCAGAAATTTATTGATTTTTTTTTTTTTTTTTTTTTTTATGAAAAGGTATCAGGACTGACTGCCTGAAAACAGGCAACAGTGCTGCCTGGGCTTGAAAAATACCATGTAAATTGTTGACCTGGGCAGGTAAAAAAAAAAAACAACTAGTTACCCAGCTTGGCAACTAGATTTGAAAAAGAAATGGGGAAATAAGCATGCGAAATTTCCTACCCTAATAAAAACGATCGTTTCCTCTCGCCTGTCTTTTTTTTTTTTTTTCACCGCAAACCAAATATTTTGTATTACTGTTGCAGTCAGGAGTATATTACTTCTGGAACTGCCTTATGATCTACTTATAGACATTGGAGAAATGTGATGTTCTGCTCCAAATGTTAATTTCATTTGGTGACAGGAGTACCAAGTTGCTAAAAAACTTTCATTGTACTTTTTAACCTAAAAAGCAAGACTCTTTTTTTTTTTTTTGCTTCAAGTGATAGATTTTTATGTACATCCTACTCTTACTGTTTGACAGGTAAATTTTTTCTTCACATGCCCAGCTAGGTATGTAACATCTAAAATATTTTTCAAGCCCTGAATGCATATTACACCAACCTCGTAACCAACTTCATGCAATTGTCAAGGAAAGGAGGAGGATTGGAATTGCTTCAGCAGCCACAGTGTTCTCCGTATCTTTCCCCTAAACAAAACAAAAATCCGTAACCCATCCTAAAGGTGATTCATTATAATAATTTTCTCAATACTTCATGTTATTAATATATAAAAAAAAATTAAAAGAAAAACAAAATTGTGGATATCATATTTTTACTGGCCAGAATAATGTGTGAGCTCAAGGGTTCTCCTTTGTTCACAATCAATCCATATGGGGTTGGCCGTCTAAAATATTTCAGAAACCAGGAATTTCCATCCGCAAGACTTTGTATGGTTTCATTCACATCTGTGCATTTGCAACACAGCCATATATTTTTTCTTATACAGTAGAACCCACTTATAATGACCCTGTATTTTGCAAGATGGATCCTGGATTTATCAAGCAAAACTGGAACCTTTGTTTGGTATAATGTTAATTTAAAGCTAAATTGATCATGCTTAGGGGGGGGACCAGTCTCTTTTTAGGCTTCGCATGTTAACCTTTTGGAAGGTCTCGATGTACTTAGGTACAAGTTTCTCATGATAGACTTGGCCTATCAATTGCAAACTTGGCATGCATTTTCCTAAGGACATTATACAACACCTGAACTAGAATTATTGCAATTGGTCAATTAATTAATTTTGTATTAATTAATCAAAATTGCTGTCGATTTTGCTGACTTTTTCATTAGCAATTGTATTTATTATTTTAATTGAATACATTATTTAGTCATGATTCTAGTTCAGGTGGTTGTTGATATATACAGTAAGGTATTAAAAAATTCAAGCCATTTTCTTCTGTGGTTTATGAGAAAAATGCTCCTAAATGTACAAAACCACAACTTTTCAGAGGAGGCAAAAAACGAAGATGACCTGTGACTAGAAGCCGCCTTGTCCTCTGCTTTGCTCAAGTGTCGTATACCATTCAATTCAGTAAACTCTGTTGGAAAAAAATGAAATAAAAAAAAATTTACATAGAATTTTTTTTTTTTTTTTGCAGGACTTGGTCCCCGGGGTTAAGGTGGTTCCACCTAAAATCTCTGCCTTATGTTTCCAATGGTAAATCTTCTTTACATATTTTCTTTGCAATTAATGTATTCCCAAGGATGAAAATTTGCACATCGATAAAACTAACTTTTAAGTTACAGCATGGCTACTTAATACTTGTAAAACATAACCATAATTATGTTAAAAATCAATAGTTTTTCTTTGAGTAATGTTCAGACTTGCTAATAGATGGTGCAACCTGTACATTGATGACTTTAGCAGACAAACAAATATTGGATTGCTTAATTATGGTTATGTTTTAGCAAGTATTAGGTACCCCATGCTATAACTTAGTTTTATCGATGTGCAAAATTTCATCCTTGGGAATACATTAATTGTAAAGAAACTATGTAAAGAAGTTTTACCATTGGAAACAATAAGGCAGAGATTTTAGGTGGAACCACCTTTAACGAACAAAATTTAATGAAGTCTCTGGATTTTACAGTGGTGTGAGTGGAAAGCTAAGATGATCACTTTTAACAAGTTAAGTAACATAATTTAATGAAATTCCATGTTTAATGAGCAGAAAAAATCTGCTGCACACTGTCCTGGAATGGAGGAATAGAAATGATGGCATACAGGATAAAATTGCAACTGCACGGAAGAATTTATGGTGTGCTAGTAGAAGAATGTTGATAGATAAGCAGTGAGGAGGGAGTACATCTATTGCTTAACAAACAAGTTGGGCTAGAGACTGTACCACTGACTCCAAGGGAGTGAGTGTCATTTCCGTGGAGTTTTAAACAGGCAACCTACTCCTAGGCAAAAAGAGGATGGGTGGGGTTCACGCACATGTAAGTGGATTTCTGAGTGATGATTGCAGAGAGGGATAAGGGAGTAATGGAATGGGAGTGTCTCCAGATGGGAAACAGAAGATAACAATCCCTGAAATAGTGTCGACTGCTTTCTTCACCCTCCGAGTGAGTGTTACACAGAGAGGATCGGTGCTGCTTTTGCGTTATACATGTGTAGTTTAATAGCAGGTCTTGTCCGGCCACCAAATACGAAATCTTAAACTTTTATAAGTGGTAAAATATCTAAGAGAAAAGTATTATCCATAAATGACAAAGTACCCATTATTTGAGAGCTAGGAAATAGTGAAAAAAAAAAAATGTTGCAATATGCAAAAGAAATATGGACTCCCATCTTCAGTTGTTTCCACACTGTTTAAAAATAAGGAAACATTGATGCAGGCTTTTGAATGCAGTGTTACTGATAATAAAATGTTAAATAAATGTGGAAAGTTGATTTGGAGGATGCATTATTGAAATTGTTTGTTCAGTGTAACTCTAGCTTACCCATAAATGAGTCAATAATGAAACTTCAAGCAGAGAGATTTGCAGCTCAACTTGGCTATCAAGATTTTTCATGTACCAATGGGTGGATCCACTCAAGAAAAACTAGTTGAGAAGCATCATCAGCGAATATGAAAGAAACTAATTTAGAGCTGAGAAATGTACATGGGGGAAACTTCTGAAGAATTGTCTGTGTTAGTATGCTCCAATATGTCTGGCAAGGAGAAGAGAAAATTGTTAATGATAGGAAAATCTGTAAAACCACCGTATTTCAAAAATGTGCAACATCTTCCTGTTTCTTACAAGTCCAACATAAAAGCATGAATGATATTGAATACTCTTTTCAATCTGTGTTAGGGAGTGGTGCTAAGAACTTCGAAAGGAAAACCATAAAAAAAATTCCTCAATGGCTGCTTTACAGCCCATAGATCAAGGAGTGAGTTGAAGCCTCAAGGGCCACTACTAATGAAAATTTAGTGTTCTTGCTACAGCCTTTTTACTGGGTGGCTTGTCCAGCTAATTTCCTTTGCCATCCAGCTGTGGATGCAATTATGGAAAGAGGGGAGATTTCTTACTCGCAACTTGACCACTGCAGTAATTAGCGGGGGGGGGGTGTTTTTTCAATACTGAACTTTTTAACATTGGGGCTGCTAGTGTTACTTTTCTTTTTCAGCTGTTCAAGCTCCAAATGTAAGAAAGCCAACTGTTAACAAAATGTAGCTTATCCCCTTCCCAAATTCTGTAAGATGAAGTCAGAGGGAAAGTGGGTGCAGTCCATGTTCCTGCCAGTGTGTGTGTGTGGGGGGGGGGTCTTGAACGTGCAGGGCAAGGAGCTGCAAGTCACTCTTCCATGTGAAAGAAGAGATACTGTTATCATATCCTGTCTTTGGTCTCACTTGTTCAAGCATGCCAGAAGGCAGATAGTAAGGTTCCTTATGCATTGGTCGCTGCTGTTCACATACATTTTTTGGTGCCAGCTACCGAAACCAAAGATTTCCAGATCACAAATGCTTTAAAAAAAAGTTTGGAATTTTAATCTGGTATAGTTTCCCCATCATCATATCTGAATGATTTGATAGTATTCAGTTTTGATTGCATTTGCTTTTTGCATTTCTGCAACAAACAAAACTGCATTTTTTCCTTAAAAAAATACATGCAGATGGTATGGACTGAGCCATGAAATTGGAAAGCATTAAAGGTGTCTTGGTGCCAAAAACTGGGGGGAGGGAATATGTACTGTAGTTAAAATTCTTGAGAATAGCCAAAACTGTTAAAAATTGTCATTTGTTTTAAACTGTTCAAAAGTATCAGAGAAAAAAAAGTCGCAAGTTTCTAAATAAAAAGGTTGTGCCAAGATTATCAAAGCTGAAATATTCTTTTTGATTTTGAAAAAATCTGTTCACTACCATGAAAGAAATACGGGATTACGCCATATAATACAAATTTTGAAGATGACAATCCGATTTTTGGCGTAAATGTGACAAGGATGGTAAGTCAGATAACTTACCATCCTTGTCACATTTACGCCAAAAATCGGATTGTTGTCTTCAAAATTTCTATTCACTACCTTTGAAATTATTTAAATATTAATTATGTTGTAATAGCGGAATGGAATAAACTTTTAAAAAATGCGTAACTTTTAAAAAAATCAACAAATTTGGATGAGATTTAAATCTGAACTTTATTTTAATGTGTATTGATCTCTGTAAAAATCGCATTTAGTTATTTTTAAAATTGGAGAAATTTTACTTCAGAAAATTGTATCCCAGTCTTATTGCTGGCATAAGATCGAACTCTTGCCTGCCCCACAGAAGATGCATGATTGATTGACAGGCAGAGCTAATAGCAATTCACTGCCCCTTTGGTATTTGAACTTTTGGGTATGGCTGACCCCTTCTTTGAATTGCAAAACCGCCACTATATAAATTAAAGATGCTGTTTTTTTTTTTGTTTTTTTTTTCCGCAAAGACATTGGAACTGTTTAAAACTATGACGTGATTCCCTGTCATTGAGAAATATGGATAAGTTTTAGAATAAGATTTTTGTTAAATGGAGTAAAAAAATTTTCTGTAATTGTATTTTTTTTTTCTTGCAATGTTGTCTCTGTTCAGTATTGTTGTTAAATAGCATTTTAGTGCATATTGTTTGTATTTTAGCTTGAAACTGTAGGCAACAATTTGCGAAAATAAGTTAGATTCCCTGTTATCTTGAGGCATGAGAATCTTCCATTATTTCGAAGAAATCCTCCTTTTCGTTTCTCATTTTGGGTTATTCACAAGATGGATGCACAGCTGAACAGCAGTTTTGGGGGGTATGGGGGGGCATCACTTTTTGTCAGAAGACAGAATTCCATCTTTCGAAACCAAAAGGTTGACGAACATCTCTTCTGTAACTGTTGTATTCTCTCTCTCTCTCTCTCTCTCTGCCTAACATTGTTAAACATAATTTTGTTCCATAAATATTAATTATTTGTACTTCTGCTTGAAAATAAAGGGAAAATTTCCGAAAACATAAGACAGACAGAGCAATGATTTTTACTCTCCTGTGTTGTTAAATGTTATTTCCCCCATAAGTGTAGGGGAGGTACTTGAGATGGGGGTTCTCCCATCCTAAATTATTATAGAATAACATTATGTTTAATAACAGTATTAGGCAGAACGAACATTTCCAACTTCGTCACTTTGAAAGTGACGAAGTTGGAAAATTCATAAGAATTGATGCATGATATTTAAAAGCATTGATATTCTCATTTACACCATTTATCTAAAATAGTGAAAACTTTGATATGCATTAATGGTCCTCAGGCCAAAAGTTCTTTCAGCACCATAGATGAAATTATTACCATCAGAAAGCATAAGCAATAATGAAGAAATGGGAAGAGAAAGATAGCAGAAAGAAAAAGATTAAGCAATAGGAGCGTGCAGCTGAAGAGTCAACAAAAGATAAAGGGAAGGTAGTCCATGTTCCTGCCATGCAATTTCATTTTTCACCCAAATCAAAAGATTCAGCCCCCCCGTCATCGGTCTCACGTATGCAGCATTTTTTATTATATTTCACCCTGTTGCTCTAAAAGAAACATCACCAGAGAGGATATGCAGATAATTATTTATTCATTACTCAAATATGGAAATCTCCCTCCTCTTGATTATACCGCCACAAAAGTAGAATGGAGTGTGGCCTCAGTGACCATCAGAAGTGACTCGTACAAAAAATATGTCAACAAGAAACTGTCTTAAGAAATTATCCACCAGTCATGATAATAGAGATTCATTCCCTAATTTATCCAGATTAGCGACAGTTTCTCTCTTTACCGGTGTCAACTGCAGAAGGTGAAAGGGGATTCTCTACTTTGAAAAGAATTAAAACCTGCCTATGAACATGAGGCAGAAAACTCTAAATACTTTATTGATGATTGCATTAGAAGGTCCTGATCATTCAACTTTTGATTATGATCGAGCTGCTAATAACTAGGCAAGAAAGAAAACTATATATCTGAACACACTGTAGTTATACATGGACCACATGAAATTAAGAACAGTATAAACTCTGGCTGGCACCTTAAGTAACCCTTCCCATTTTTAACCATTCAGACAAGAATGAAATTATAGTTTTATTTTTCATTCAGTCACAATTTCACTGAATTTTTAAAAAAAGTGAATTAGTTGTGATTTCATTTATGAGTACTCTTTTATTGTGCTCTGTATTAGATGCACATAATATAGTAAGAGTGGAAAACTTATTCCCTCATACATCATAAATATTGATGAAATCTGCATCAAATATTATTTATTGGTAAGTACTCATTTTTTAGCATGTTGTGTTACCTTAATGCCTACCACACTGTTAAAGATGTTCAATAAGTGTAATAAAACATCCTTTTTTTTTTTTCTTAGTTTGTGGTGGAGGGGGGGGTTAAAAGTATCACCCAGCTAAAATTTCTTGCCACACAGTTTTAAAAAATCTAGAGAGAACACTAAAATTGATTTTAACTCTTTAGAAAGAATGAAGAGGAAGGTTTCAATTAAAGTTTCTTTTCTTGAGCATTTGATTGATAGCTGGTGTTTGGGGATGCTAATCTCAATCTTATGTTCAAAACTGCTTCAGAAAAGCTGGGTTGGTTGTGGTGTCAGAATATAACAAATTTTGATGATGATCCAGCAGTTGCTATTTCATTAATGTAGGTGATGCTGTCACTATACATCTGGTATCCTTTCTGCGGATTATATTGTAGAAGCAGTCAAGTTGTCAGAAACTGCTAGAGTGAGTGAGCTTAACGCTTGGCCGCAGTCATGTACAACAGCCACTGATTGTGCAGAAAATCTCCAGTGATTTTTTCTAAGCAATTGGCAAGGTATTCAGTGCGCCAAGTGTCATTCGGCAAAAAAATTGAAGGAACATAAATATAAAACAAAAACAGATTCTGTATAAAAAAAAATTCCACGTGATATCTGCCTCAGGATTCATTGATACTATGTATTCACATAACTGCTTCTTTATTTCAATTTATTCAATTGTAGTTCCATACCTGCCAAGTGTTCCGATTTTCCCGTATTTGTTCCATTTTTTCAGTCTTGTTCCGGAAATCCGATTTTCCCGTATTTGTTCCATTTTTTCAGTCTTGTTCCGGAAATCCGATTTTTGGCCAAAATAGTTCGATTTTTCATCTCCATAAGGCTTGCATTTTTTCCTTCCAGAATTTCTCTTTCATTCATATCCAGCATCTTTAACTTCACGACATAGCTGTACCCAATGCTGTCGATCAATTTCCATGGCCACTCCTCCCTCTTTCACGATGATGTCATCAACTGCCTGTGTGCAGCTAACAAGAAAGTTGGCTGCACTGCCTGTGGCTGCATTACGGAGGAGGAAGGCCTCTTCTTTGGGACTTCTCTTTGGATCTTTTTCTTAACCGTGGGAAAGAATTCCTTCACTGTTCCGTTAGCTATCTGCTGGCATGGTGCTGTTTACAGTATATCATTGTATTGTATTGTTTGAGACCGCCCTTTTGTTTCTTTCTTGTCATTCGGAAATATGCCAAAGGCACATAGAAACGCAGAGTTATTTTAATAGGTGCTCGCAAGCGTTTGATTTTGTTAAAAAAAATCACATAAAAGCTTCTTATGCATTTTGCTGTGTTTGCCACTGTGATATAAACGTAGCACATGGCGGTAAAAGTGATATTGTTGCTCATGCTAAAACAGCGGAACACGTTTCATCGTATAGTGATAGCTTGCAAAAAAGAAATGCCGAAAATGACAGATTTTGTGTCTACTGCTTCAGATATGCAAACTATTAGAACAGAAATGTTGTTTACTGGTTTTTTGCTTGAACATAACATCCCGTTAGCTGCTGCTGATCACATGACAAAGTTATTACCTGCCATGCTCCCAAATTCACCTGAAGTAAAAAAAATACTCATATGCAAGAACTAAAACAGGCCACCTGGTTCAAGAAATTTCTAATCACTCCTCGCAATGGATTACTAACATTTTAAAAAATAGCCCATTTTCAATTGCTTCTGATGAGAGCAGTGACATGGACTCCCAATGTATCCCTTAGTAATTACATGTTTTGATAAAGAAGCAGGCCAATTAGAATGTACTTCCTTTTCTTTGCCAATTTTAACAGTCGATGGCATTGGGCAAAATATTGCAGATTTAATATGTGCCGAATATTGAACCAATGATATCCCATGGAAAAATTGCTTATCACTATCATGTGACAATGCAAACGTTATGATTGGAAAAAACAAGGGAGGAGTGGGTGCATATCTAAAAGAACAACATTCCAATTTGTTTGTTTTCAATTGCCTATTTCATCTAATAAATATAGCTGCTGTAAAAGGAGCTGGAACTTTGCCTATTTCTTTTGATGATCTGTTAATAGATACCTATTATTATTATTTTCATAGAAGTGTAAAACGTAAGCTCACTTTAAAAAAAATTCCAAATGATGAACAGCAGTGAGGAGAAAAAAATTCTAAACCATTGCATTACTAGATTAGATGGTTATCAAATTGGGGAAGTATATCAGTTGCCTTCTTGAGGAATAGAGAAGTCTGCTTTTACATTTTAAAGCAGAATGTGCCAATGATAAGAGGAGAGTGGATTTTTCTCCAAGACTTCTTGCTTTCAATATTCCAAAGGTGCATAAACAGCAGGTAACTGAAGACGTACGATCAGATGCTGATAACAGAAAAAATAAATGTGAATCAGAGGCATGTTTATCTTCAAAGTGTTCAAAAAAAAAAAAAGATCCACAGTTGAATAATGTTAAGATTAGGAAACAAAATATGAAAAAACAATAGTTGTTAAAAGTGCTACTTCCAAAAAGTGTGTATTAAAAAGAGAAAAATAATTTTTCTCTAAGTTCCAATTTGTTTCACTCTTTAGCATTTTTTGTAAAAAATATCATTAATGTTCTTGAAAAGTACAACATTATATTACAATGTGAAGAACCCAGAGTTCACAAACTCAAGGCAGAACTTGCAAAGTTTTTTTAATGAGTTGTTAAGCAGATTTGCAAAAATATCTGTTATTAATAGCTCACAGTGTGCTTTTGAAGTTTCATTTGAGATCTATGAAAATCAGAAGGGAAAAAAATAAGGACTTAGTTGTTAGTTCTGAAACTGCTGAGCCCCTTAAAGAACTGTCACAAGATGAGTTGAAAGAGTTTTATGCCCATGTGAGAAAATACTATTTTGTGTCCTGTAATTATAAATTGCAAATTTTCCATATTGTTTAGAATTGTTAGAGCATGCTGAAATTGCTGACATTTCTAAGAGAGAAAACAAGAAGTTTTCATCTCTGAAGTACTTTGTTGAAAAATATCCATCTTAAAAATGTGGAGAAACAGATTTCAATGTGGAGAAACAGTTAAAACCATCTACATTGCAGGCAATCTTAATTGCAAAATCAAGAATGACTGAGCCATGTTACAATCTGAATCAGCACTATGATGATAACTTTCTAAAAAAAAGCTACAACTGTAGCACTTAGTAAAAATAATTAAATAAATTATTCTATTTCATTGTTGAGAGTGTTAATAATCTCAATATATGTGAGTATCAGTTTACCATTTAAGGCTTAAATAATTGCATTATGTGTCGTGTTAGTGCAGCCAAAAATCATGATTTTTTTCGTTGTGCAATGTGTTCCAATGTTGATTAACTAAACCTTTCAAGTATATCCAGTTGTTATTGATACAGTACATTCCAGTTAATTGGGTCACTGATTAATCGGGGCAGCTGTTTATTTGGCGGTAATTCTTGAAGAACATCCTAAATTATCTCTTTGTAATAAGTTTTGCATAATTGGGCCAAATTGTTTTAGCTCCGATGTGACACGATAAACCAGAATCCTCTGTATTTAATATAAATATGTATGCATGTTGCCACTTATTACTTATGTGTATTTTCACATGGTGGGATTTTTCTCCCCAAAATGGGTTTAGTGGGGATTTCCGTTGGTCCCTGAGCTTCTCATTATATAAGCAAGTTCTACTGTAGTTATTTGTTGTTGGGTAAAGATATGCAATCTAACTCTTTTGGTGTTGTGTAGTTTTTGTTTGCACTTGGCTGTTTTAAGCTAGGGCTAAGTGTTTGTTTTGGTTGCCTGGTAGTGAGGCTATTTCCTTCTGATCTAATAATGTTATGTGAATTAAATTGCTCCTGTTCACTTTTATTCATTGAAGAATTAACAGATAAGGCTTATATGTGTTAGTGGAAGTCCCCTGCAGTTTCCATTGTCTGAGCTGTTGGGGGATTGTATGTATGTTATCACTCGGTGTGCAACTTATTTATGTGAAATTTTGAACTATGGTGCTTTAACTTTAAATTTTTTGTTGTTTCTGTCGTGTTATTGATGAATAGCTGAGCTTGTCTGATGCAGATATGTGCTTGTGTAAACAGATGTTTTCAGATTTGTTTGTAACATGTAAATCCATAAAAAGACAAAATAACTTCAGGTTAGTGACAAAAGTTTGATTTCACATTGTTGTTGGGTTTTCGTTGTTGTTGTTTTCATAGTTGTAGATTCTTGGACTGATGCATACATAGAAAACGTATCCAGAATATTTTTATTTCCTTTTGAAGCTCTTTTTGAAAAATAATGCATATATTTTTTTCTTCTCTGCAGTTTGCCATTGGAACTCTAATGGATGATTACTTAGGTAAGTTTTATCAAGATTTTGTTGTTATAGTCATATTAACAGGGCTAAAAAAATAATTCATAATTGTAACATGCCCAGTGTGAAGCATGTCAAAAAAAAAAAAAACATGCCTGAACCAAATTTTTACATACCCAAATGTACGCACATACACACACAGTGTTGCACATATGTTCTGTACTATTTTTTCAAAACATGTCAGAAACAATATAAGAAACAGTACTTTTCGTGCATTTCATAAATTGTTCTTCAGCAATGATATTTGAACTCACCTAAATTTCATAAATTGCACCTAGCAGTGAAATATGAACTTACCTATGAGCCGTTTTGTGTCATATCTGAACAAAAGTTAAGCATTTTTAACCTGAACCCTTTTAATTTTCATAAAACTTGGTAAACTTTCAGGCTTTTTGAAGAAACTAATCCGTGTAAAATTTCATCTTCCTACATTCAATACTTCTGTAGTTATAGTACTTTGAAATTAACAGAAAATACATTTTTTGTGCCCTACCATGCCTTTCACAAATGACAATAACTGTAGATATAATGGATCAACCGAGGTTATATTTGGGCCCATTTGAAAGCTTATTACATGAGCTTTCTTTTGAGATGTTACACAATCACTTTATGGGTAATTTAGTTTTCAAAGTCATCCATTTTCACTTTTAATTTCTCAAAACACACCCCCATTGATTTTATTAAATAAAGCAGAGGGAAAGCTTTCTTAATTATTTTTAATTTTGAAGCCTCCGATGTTAAAAAAAATTGTGTTTTTTAACTTTTTATTCTGTAAAGAGCTAGATTTTTACATGCCCCGAGCATGTCAGGCGATATAATTTTCGAGCCCTGCATATTAGTATGTAAAATTGGTTTTATAAACTTTCTTTGTGACTATTTGTAATTTGAAGTTTTCGGAGAGGATAAATGCCTTTTAAATTTTCTGATTAATGCGGTATCTGTTTTGCAATGTAAAGTGCAGGGGTAGGAGTTGTCCTCATATTCCTGTATTTTATTTGTTCATGTCCTGAAAGTCCGTAGTTTTTACTATTTTGAACTTAAATTCCTAAAATTTTGAAAGAATAATAACACACTTCTGAAATTTGGCCTGTATTTTGTGTTTCTATCAAAAGCAGATTCAATCAGCAATGGTAAAAATAATGAACTTGTTCTGAGTTAAAATGTTTTGGCTACCTTTGTAATGGGCCAAAGACTGGTTGTCAGTTTCCTTGAAACATGATAGACATGTGTTTCTCTAAATATCTTTTTTTTTTTTTTTTTTTGCGTAATTCAATAACTTTTCGTTGCATTCAAGTGAAATTTGCAGGGTAATCTTTATGTGACCAAGTTACAACATCTATAAAAAAAGTTCAGAAGATGTGAATATCTGTAAATATTGTTCCAAGATTGTTGGCATTAAAGATTATGTTGGTACACTCAGATTTGGTTCCTTATCAGTCCCATGTTAAAGCATGTCTAACAGTATCATATAATAACACACACCCCAAAAGGGTTTTTTTTTTTTTTTGCAAAATAATTGCATTCTTATGAAAGAAAGAATTTCTCTTTTTTATTCATGCATCTGCTCCTTGTGTTTGTAAAGATGCAATTCGATTGCATGAAAACTTTGTTTATTCTAGTCCAGCTATTTAAAGAGCTCTTGAATTGTGTGAAGCAGTCACATGTGATTATATGCTTCATACTTAGAACAGCAAAAAAGAAATGGAAGGCAAAAGAATCCAATGAAATATTGAAAAGAATAAAGAAAATTGTGCAAAACTTTAGAAACAAACAGGTGATATATTGAATGCAGAGAAGGCCGTGGTGATTGAACAAGATACATTGCACAAGCTGTTGGTTAAAGCTTCAAAAAATTATACAGTGGTGTTAAAGAAAATAATATGAGGGAAATTAGTTACCTGATGATGCTGTCTATAAGAAATGAACAACTGACAAAATCACAAAGAAACTAAATGAAATTTGCAAAGCAATATCCATATTTCAAAAAAAGAAAAAAACTTTTAAAGCCACAATAAATTATATTACTACAATCATAGTGTAGATTGCCTCGCTATAATAAACTTATTTATTCCCAGTGCTGTTGCATATCTGTGATGTCCAGAGATCGTGCTAGGATTTTTTCAAAAGAGTGAAAATACTCCTTGACATTTTTTGAAGAAGTTTTTTTCTTTCCAAAGGAGTAATTTTAGAGAACGAACAATTATCCCATTAAATTTTCAGATAAATAATATTTAATATAAAAACCACTAATTATATCTATGTCAACATGAATTAGCATGTAATTGAATTTCTTTTATATAAAATAAGTAAATCATAATTTATCAAAATATCTTGTCTTGTTTTATCCATGTGGCTGAAAAAAAAAAAAAAACATTAACAGGAAAAGTAAACTAAATGCAAAACCAAAAGAACAAAGATAATTTTTGTCTCCTATTTATAATTCCAACTTTCTTTTTTTGTTTTTTGTTTTTCAATAAAGTAACAGCTTGCTCAAAATTAAATCTACATTCAACTTTTCCATTTTTTTTAATTTTATTTTATTTTATTTTATTTTTTTTCACTTTTGAGTTCTAATTCTATTCTGCATTGAAAATCCTCTCTCACACACAGCAGTTGAAAGAGGAATGACCAAATGCTATTTGTGAGAGAATTGAAAATCCTGGGTAAATAGGCATATCATCTACTGTTGAAGGACATAATCAGTCTTCATAACTGATTCATTTTCATGTCCGAATTTCTGCAATACAATGACTGCACCTGAAAAAACTCTTCTTTTCCTCTAACAACACCCAGGTAAGCATCAGAAGAATAGTGTTTCATCAACTTATTAAAAGAGTCTAATCGAGAAGAATTTTAGGAAAGTAAACTTGGATTTAAGACCTGATCAAAGTCAGAAAGTAAATTCATATCTGCAAGTTGAATTGCTCTTTTTAAGTTTTCCACTAATTTATCTAAAAATTCAGTTTTGCACTTTCAAACTCTTTTGTAGAATTTGTACGAATTGATAATTTAATGTCTATAGTAGCCACTTTCTGTGGACTTCAGGAATTCCGACAAATGTCTACCACTACATGACTCATTTTTCATTGTCTTGAGGCAGTTTATTGTTGAAAACAGTTTGTTGATAACTGTTGAAAAATTTACGTCATTGCTATGAAAGACATGGTTAACTATTATCAATACATCTCTTAAAAATGATAGCAGAGCAACAAAACCATATTCGGTAGAGTGTTCTAACAGACCCAGTCCTTTTTCTGTTGCATTATAATTACTTGAACGGTTCTATTCAACAATGTCAGTTAATGCAAGTACTGATGCATCATAACTGATATGACAAGCATCGACAGCACGGCCAAGAGAGAGAGCCAACGAATAGCTTGTATTTCCTTTAGACTAATATTAGGTTCCTGTAATAAGTCTTGCATAATTTTTTATTTTTCAGATCGTATGGTAGATGTGTGAAAATAAATGTACAGTGAACTCAAAAGTTTTTGGAAGCTCTGAAAAAGTCCTATTCCATTTGATGCTTGCGATACTGCTAGTGCTAAACGATAAGGCAATGCCACGGTAATGTAAAAGTTTTGGCACCAAATGTTGAAGTTTTTTCCCTAAACCATTATTTTTTTCCATCATAAGCGCTGCACCGTAGCAAGACCAATTAATTTGGATAGTGACACTTTTTTTTTTTCAAAAAAAATTTATCAAAATTTTTTTTAATGTTTCTGAACTGCATTCCCCATTCTGTTTCAGATTTGCCCAAAGACTGGTTTGAGGTTCATTATTACTTAAGTATTGAACATAAATTATCAGTTTATGGTCAAAAGCAATATCAGTTGACTCATCAATTAAAATTGATATGAACGGACTTTTACTAGTTTTATTATCAAGTTCAGATTCTAATATATCAGGCATGATATCTTGAATAGGAGTTATTAAACTGTGGGATAAATTTATATGCTGTTCTTTGATTACTTCATTACCACATGATTTCATTAGTAACGTTAGAGGCTTCAGCTCTTCCTTAGCTAATGCATAAATAGTCTTAAAAACTGCTAACTCACCCTCTGAAATGTTACTGCTTAAATTTTCAATGACACTGCATAACCTGTGACTCTTTCTGGATTTATTCACAGCAAACTTGTGTTCAAGTGTATTTTCATGTCTAGCCAAAGTGCTTCTTTGTTACAAAAACAGCCAGAACCATTAGTCGCCATGACTACTTTCATACTGGAATTCTGGCAGATTTTACAAAACATATATGATTTACATCATCAATATAAGTCACCCACGAAAATTCGTGATACCACTTCGGCAAAACAATTTTCGTGTTTTTTACAGAATTGGACTCGCTTAGTCCAGCATCACTTAATTTTCTTTTCTTCATGTCATTATGTTTGGAATTTAAGGGAACAAAAGCATCTGCTTCACATTCATTGAGAACATCCACGTCTTGGCTTGTGTTGCTGTTGTCAGTTTTGTCATCTAAAGGCGAAACTTTTGGTTTAAAGAAACCTTTTATAGTCTTTACGGAACCTCTTGATGACAACCTTTCCATAATTAATTTTACTAAATACTAGCTTTACTACCTGGCTTTGCCCAGGATTTAGGCTTATTAATTTCATATTCCCTTATATGTCACTGAAAGAATCGGGGGGGATTGATGCTTGCAAGAAAGGAAAAAGCTGATTTCGTAAATTCGGTCATTACAAATTATTTATTCATAGTGTGATTACTCAACAGTTTCAGGCAAAATTCGGTTCTGGTGAACAACAGTAACTCTTGAGTTTGAAGCTCGTTTGCTATCGGATGTTCGGCGCTCGTTCGTCTCTTCAGCACTCTCATTGCTTCGTCTTGTAGTAGTTCAAAATCATTGTTCAGCAAGTCATGCTTCTGTTTCCTCAGCAGTTTTGTTGCTTGTTGAGTTTGTCCACTTCACGTGCTTGTGATCTTTCCTCTTCCGATTGCTTGGTTCGTGATATCTTTTAGCGTTTTGTGTTGATTCGTGTTTGATTAAAAATTGGTCTCTTCCTTTTGGGCATTGCTGTCACAAATATTTGTCAAGAATTAAAGCAATGAAATGTACAGAATATATGGAATCTGTAGAATCAAACGGACCAAAAGCGTTATGAATTATTTAACACGCGTCCAGGAGACACAGCATTGGAACACTGACTGAACAAAATTCGTTAACAATTTGTTATCGACGATCAAAATGCATCGCGTGCTTTCAGTTTCAGAAGTCTTTGAGGGGCGAATCTCTGGGATAAAAAAGTTAAAAATGTATCTTTGCGAATATTTTATGAAACTGGCTGAAATTTTAATGAACACCGTAAATCATTAATAGGAACATGACGTCCAAATTTTGCCTGAATTGGTAAGTAACTTTTTAAATTAGCCTATATATGTATTTCTGTTTACCGATGAATTAAAAATTCCATGCCTATTTTAAAAAGTTGTGACCGGATTCCGGTGAAATTTTGAGAGACTTCCTATTACCAATTCATGGTGTTGATAAAAATTTAAGCCTGATTCGTTAAGATTTTGCAAAGTTCGTTTTTGCATTTTTTTATGCACAGTTCTCAAAGAATAGAAACACCTGTGGATGTGCCGCGGCAGTGAATGCAGTCACATGCTTTCAGATTTGGAATAGGATGGCGTAGCAAACGATGGTGACTTTACTGATTAGCTTATTAATTAATTCATAACTCGCAAATGGAACAACGTAGAGATCTTAAAATAGTTGCGTTGACCTAGAAATTCCAGTATTAATAAGCTATGCAAATTTCACGATGCAACAGTTCGGCGTTTGAGAGTTTTTGCTGCTTCAGACAGACGCTTTGTGTTGATGAAATTACTAACACCAATTATTAACAACGATAAGCATGAAAATGATAATTAAGCAAACTTCAAAACAGGTTGCTCTTTACTTCCTCCACGCCAAGGTATAACTAATATGCTGCACAGATACACTAGTGTCTCAATCCTGACGCAGCTGAATCCTCCTTCCCTGTAATGCGCATGGCCAACGGTTAAGCTGTTCGCAAGTCTCACTCTTTGCCCTGAAGGTTATTCCGAATGATTGCCGAAAGCCAATTCCTAGCTGACTAGCTCGGTAATGGGAACCAAATCATGATTTTTCATAAACTGTGACTTAAAAGTTAACATATAATTTCTTGATAAATAAATAAAAAAAATGTTCATTTTTATGACAAAATCCCGGTGTAATCACCGATTATAAAAGAAAATTTCATATGGAAAAACAATGCGTAAAAATATGCATTTCTAAATTTTAAAGCGTATTTGAGGTGTGAAATACGCATGTAGAGGTATTATCGCAGTCTCTGGTCTGTGGTGATGTCCCATTCTGTATAATTTGAGAGTGTAGTTTAAAAATATATATATATATATATATATATATACTATAAAGATACCTAAGCAAAAAAATACATATATAATTTTGACTCACACCTAGTACAACATAGAAAAGGTTATGTATCTACCTGTGTGAGTAAAAGGAGAAAAGAAAAAAATAAAATAAAACAACTGAATGTATATATATATTTTATTATTTGATTTGTTCTCATATTCACTGAAGTAGGGAAAAATGTGATCAGATAAATTAATCTTTTTGTGTTCAAAGTTTCTGCATTCCAGATAATGTGCCATATATGGCCCATATTATTTTGTATGTCCTGAAATTAAAAAAAAAATCATGTCATGATTTTTTTTATTTGTTACTACTCCTGGTCCAAAAAGTTTCATTTTTCTTTTTTACATGCAACAGATTTTTAAGGTTTCTTTTGTATATGGTGGTTAGTCTAATCACACTTTGGTGGTTCTGGCTTCACACGGAAGCATAAGTGGTTTTGGTTAAATAAATAGAATATAAAAAGTGGCTAAAACAAAATAAAAAAGTTCTTCAAAAGGGAGGGGGGGGTTATACTCCATAATGCAGATAGAAATATAATTGTAAATGCAGCATTTTGTGCATTTAATTAAAGAACTACTGTTTGTAGTTTCTGTTTAAAATAAAACCAACTGCTTTTTTTTCCCCCGAAGGGTGAGGAAAAGAAAGAAGAGAGATGACACTAAATTCTTGGGTGCAATGAGTGCATCTTTTGAATCCTTTTCAACACACACACACACACACACACACACACACAAAAGCAGTTTTTGAGAAACAAAGTGAGCGATAAAAAAAAATGCATTTACACCTGCTAGTGGAAAAACTGCTCATTATTTAAAATAATGTGTGCTGTGTTCTTGAAGTGCATGGAACCAGTTACAAAATGTTTTTCAACCAGATTTCTAGAATTGATAGAACATTTGCAAGTAAAAATAGCCCACTATGCCTACTAGCAACAAAAATGTGTCCAAAGAAAAAAATAATAATAATAATGTAGGGGCTAAAAGTTCCTTATAGCAGGGATGAAACTGAAGCAAAAGGAATGTTTTAAATTGAACAATTCTAAGCCGAGATATGGAGGGAAGTAAAATTTAATTTTTATACCTAGGCGGAAAATAGTGATTTTTGAGAAAAGGGGAGGGGGAGGGGGAGGGGTGCAAAATGTTCTTCGTAGTGAAAGGTATCCTTTCAAGGAAGATTTTTTTCGATTGGATTGTTAAAATTGGAGGTAACCTGTTGCAAATAGAAATGTACACGGACCCCTCCCCCTTGTGGCAAAGCTGTACGTTAAAAAAAATGTAGAAGTCTATGCAAAATGTTCTGCATAAAATATATGTGCGAAATGTTCCTTGCAGTGAATGGTATTGAATGTAAAAAAGATTTTTCAAGTCTGAATTTCTGAAGCAGAGATACTAAAATAAGGTTTCCTTTTTGTGGTGGTTAGTTGTTTTTTTTTTAATGTAAAAAATATTTTTCAAATCTGAATTTCTGAAGAAAAAAAAATGTAGAAGCCCATGCAAAATGTTCTGCATAAAATATATGCGGAATGTTCCCTGCAGTGAATGGTATTGAATGTAAAATTTTTTTTAAATCTGAATTTCTGAAGCAGAGATAACTAAAATATATGTTTATGATGACTATTGGGGAAATTATGTATTATTTTGTAGAGGAAATAGGCAGAAAGCATGTTTTCCACAGTAAGTAGTATCTGGCCAAAAAATAATTTTTTCAGTTGGTCTTTTAGATGCTTAGATACCGCTGCAATTATAGGGCAAACAGAAGTGTGCACATGTGTCCCTTAGTGGCAAATTGTGTATTATGAAAATATGCAAAGTATTCTAACTCATCGTTCTAACTTATTATTTGTTATATTCTGTGTTTCCTTTTTCATGTGGTTGACCTGAATTTCTATTCTTGGTAACATCGTATTGTGCGAACTGTGAGAAAATGTTTTCAGTCTCCTCCTTTCTGATATTTTAGTTCTTGTGTCCGAACATCTAGTAGGGTTTGGGGGGGGTCAATACTTTTTCTGCTCTAAAACTATATAATATTCCACTAATCTTAAGTGATTTGGGAGTTACTTCAAAATTTATATTTGTTGATAAGAAAGCAAACCTGTTCCTTCTGTTTATAACAATTTTCATTTTATTCAGCTATTTCATTTCATTTATTTTATGGAAGAGCCATTGTATTAAAATTACAGTGTTCTACCCTAAAACAAGCTATGAGGAGGAGTGGTAATTAAATTTAACTAAACAACATTTGAAAATAAAGTCTGAGTAATATTAGCATACCTGCCAGGTTTTACGGTTTACCCGTAAAATTTACGCAAATGCGACTTGTTTTACGGGCAAAATGGTCATTTTGCGGATTTGTTTATTCTCCCAGTCTTTTTTTTTTTTCTGATGATTTTGCACCACCATTAAAACTATTTATTTTATTTAATCCATTTAAAATGAAGCGCCAATATAAGTTAGGAATAAACTTTTCAGTTACATGTGTTTAGTGGGAACATTTGTCTGCAGTTTTCCCACATTTGTTTGTTTGTTTGTTTTGCATTGTTTCAAATGCTAAAGCTTTCGCTGCACATAAACTGAACCTCCTCACTTGGCTTGTTTATCTCTCGTAAGTCCCCCCCCCTTTCCCCTTCTCAGTAGGCCAGCGTGGGGTTGTCTTGCACGTGTGTTTATTACTCCCAGTTCAAAATGATATCTCCGAAAGTAGTTATCGTAGAAAAAAATTCAAACTGATTTTAAATCTGTGGAATTTTTAAGCCCAGATCGATACCCAACGTGACGAAATTAAACAAAAGCTTCCTGTTTTGTGGAATTAAAAATGCATTTGGAGCATGGTTTTGTAACTTCTCTTCTCTGGCAATAAATTTGACCTAACAAAAAAAATGTGGTACATTGGGAAGTTAAAGAAAAAGAAAAAGTTCAATGTTCATTCGATCCAGTGCTTCTCCAGCAATGATTTATTTTGCTGGTCGGTTAGTAAGTTTTCTACGCTTTCCAACTGTGCTTTGTCCGTCAGCACGATAACGCATGAAAATGTTTTGGTTTGATTCAACGAAATTAATATGTTGGGGTCCTCACTAATTTGTCAAATCCCTATTGAAAATGGTCAAAGGCCAGGACATAGAAGCAGGATTCACCCCCCCCCCCCCATGACCACTCGTTGGTGCTGACTTATGTAAAATCAAAACACGATTGCGATGAAGTTTTGCTATGCTGTTCAGCACCCATAGTGACCTACCCTATTGAAAATGATTATTATCAACATTCAAGGGGTAGTGTGTACATGCACAAGATTTGTTCGTCAGAATTTTCGCACAATAACTTACATGGAAATTAACCGATTTGGATGGAATTCTTAATTATAAAACGACGTGTGTGTGGTAGCTTTTTTAAAAATTAACAGGCACAAAAGAAAAAATGTTCTATAATAAAGCAAAAACTCACAAAATATACAGGCTATCAATTAGTTCATACTAACGGATTCATTCGTAAAGAAAACAAAGTATCGTAGAAAACACAGTTTGTTGGCAAGAAATTTTGGGCTTTTAGAAAACAACTCTGAATTTTAAAATATCTGGATTTTGACAGCATGAGTTTAATTTAGGAAGGGAGTAGACTTTTTTTCTTTCTTTTTTTTTTTTTTTTTTACTTTATCTGTTTGAAAAAAAAAAAAACACCATTGATTGGTTTCCTAACTTCTATCTAACCGAATTGTGTGATATTTAGAGATTTTCATTTTCTAAAACCAATACGTGCATTCTAAATTTTGTCATGTTAGGCCATTTTTTTTATTTTATTTATTTATTTATTATTATTTATTTTTTTTTTCCGGAGAGATATAAGATTAAATTAAAACAACAGTTCCAACGTTTTGTGCCGTGGCTACACCACAAAGGGACGAGGGCACGAAATGAAGAGGAAATTGCCGACGAAGTGGCTGTATCATTTCCTGTGATGCCTGGTGCAAAAGACAGCGTTGGTTTTGTTCCGGTGACACATATTATGTTGGTTTATTGCAGGAGAGAGAGGGAGATCAAGAGGGTGATAGGCCCAGATGATGCCGCTAAAGGGGTCGGATTTAGTAAAACTTTTAACACTGCTGCAAGACATCGATAGACCTGTAAGGAATGATGGGAGGGGGCGGCGAGGATGGCGTTTCTAACTTAAACTGAACCTTTTTTTTTCTAGATGAAAGAGCCTTTCAGTTGGTCTCTGCTTTCCTAGCTGACCAGCTCGATCGAATAACTCTGTAATTGTTATTTTTTCCTTTGCGAATTGCAGCTCTTTTAGCTGTTACTGTTTTGCTATAGTAGTTTTACTTGAGTTTTTTTTTTTTTTTTTTTCAAGTGTCAGTAAATTCAGTATTAGTGATTCGCTATGAGCAGCAATATAAAAGGAGTAAAACAGTACTATCAAACATTCCGTAATGCGTATTCTGCGGAGTTTCCGTGCATTGCAAAATCTTCGAAAAATGTGCATTTTGCACTGTGTCGATGTAATCTTAGTGTTTCGCATGGTGGAAGAAATGATGTTACTAATCATATTTCTAGTGCCAAGCATAAATCTAATGTTGACTGCATGAGAAAAAAATATGAAATTAACTTCCTTTGTTAAAAGTTATAATGAACTGAATGCGATTTGTGCAAAATGTTTGTTCACTTCGTTTTTAGTTGAACATAATTTACCAATTGGTGTCCCTCAGTCACTCTTATTTATTTAATTTTTTTTTATTTGACTGTCTCATCGTCCGTCTCTCCGTAAAATAAACCTAGCATAAAAATAGTTTGTTTTTGAAAACATTTTATTATTTTCCATGACTGCGTGGGATACGATCCTATTCAATTTGAAGGAAAGGGTGGAACAGCCTTTCCTTTAGATGCAAACTTCCATAAAAATAAAATGTAATGTCTTTGTAGATCATAATTATAGCACGGTAATGAGAAATCATCTATAGATTCTATTTTAATCGCTATAAATTTGCCGATAAATTCAAACATCTGTAGTCATATCAATTAAAAGTTTGATACTTGATTTGGGTAACATCGTTTTTAATCAATAATCTCGGTACGTTTAATCGATATGAGGGACAAGTAATTTAATCGAATATATCGATTACTTTTTTACTGATTCCGGTTTCTGAAAGTTGGCAGGTATGTATTAGGCTTTCCTCCATTACTGTGCTTCTACTTGTCCAGTTTGGAAAATTTGTTTTACTTCAGATATCTTATGCCATCAGGACAATTTTGGATAAATTTGTTATGATTTATTTATTTTTGTAACACATTTCTATTGCTAGTGGGTGTAGATAGTTATTTGTTCTTGCAAATGTTTTACCAATTCCATAAATGCAATTGGAAAAATTATTTTTGCAACTGCATTCATTTGCTATGAAGAAACACTGTTCATTTTTAATTAATGCAGTTTTTTTCAGTACAGGGTGTAAACGTATTTTCCTTTTTGTAAAAATCTGTTCAGAATGAATTAAAAACACATGCCCATTGCAGCCCCGGTGGCGCGGTGGTCTAAATGATGGCTTCTGATCATTCGCCCGAGATGGGTCCGAGTTCGAATCCCGGAGAGGCATGGATGTTGTACTTATCTTACGGCTGGCTCTCTCCCTTCCCTGGAACCAGTGGCCTTAAATTAGGGACGGGCAACTGCTTATAGCCTATTGAGTTGCACACAGTAGTCATTAAACCTCAAATCAAATCAAAGCCACCCATTGAATCTTAGAATTTTTGTCATCTTGTTCTTTTGTTGTAATTATTTTTATTTTGTAACCTGAGAATAGTCATATTAGGCAAAGGCTAACTTGGAGAAAAGAATAGGGTTGGAGATGTCATCAGCTATATCCATTGCAGCCAAGGCTGAAGCTGGTTTCTCAAATGTCCTTGGAGTGCAGAGGAAGCTCGACAGGAGTCTGCGCCTCTTATCCACCCAAGACAAGTTGGTCCCCATTTTGCTTGTTTGGAGGGAAGTTTACATAACCTAAAAATTCAATTACGTAATCAAAACTTCTATTTTGGGAATTTTTGCTAGGAAATTTTTAATTTTAATTGCAAATTTTTGGAGAAAACTCTTCCTCAGGCTGTCTTTTGTTGTCTTCAAAAGACAGCCTGAAGAAGTGTTTTCTCTGAAAATCTGCAATTAAAATAAAAAAAAATTCCTAGTAGAAATTCCCATAATAGAAGTTTGGATTAATTGAATTGAAACTAGGAAGCCAATTTTCAACAGGAGCTTATTCAAAGAATAAAAATTCATGCGAAGGGGATTAAATTTTCAATACTTTCGACTCGGCTATTTCCTGAAATTGCTAAAAGAATGCTAACTAATAGTAAAATCAATCAAACAGAGCAGAATAACACAAAAATTATTATTCGTTAACTCCCATGAAAAATCTGATTCACAGAATTATCTTTTTACATGTCAATAGCATGATGTTGTTATGAACTGAAAAATACCACAGAAAATAATCCATGTACACACACAAGTAAATTTCCTTACACAGAGCAAGTCATCTGAAAATATTTTATTAACTTTTATTACTTGCATGAGTTTTTTCACAATTCTCTTTGACTAAGAGAGTGGGTGTCCAGAAACAAATGGCACCATTTAAAATACATTATTACTTTTCATGTTCTTATCACAGTAAACGTAAAAATAAAACAGTAGATGTACAACTCATACCAATTTCCAGAATACCACAAGGTAAATACCCCTCCCCCAAAAGTAATGTATTTGAAACCCTCATATTTCATTTGCATTGCTCACAGTTTGCCTTTTTAAAAAAATTCATTGACCTTTGAATATTACCAATTTATTTGTTTTTTGTCTAATATTTTTGGATTTGAAGTTTACAAGATAGAAGCCAATGTTTTGGACCAATATTTGAATCTAATTTGTAAAAAGTTCATTGACACAGATTTTATTAAATGAACTATGTGATTGTTACGTGGATGATCCTGGTCTAATGCCTGTGTTTGGAGGTCGCTAAAGATCTTTTTCCCAATGAAAAATCCCAAAACTTTAGTTGTAGGCCACAACGACATTCGCATAGGTTATAGGTTTAATTTTTCCACCTGACTCTGTTAAAAAAAAAAAAAAAAAAAAAAAAGATTTGAAAACTTCTTCACACTGGTGACAGTTGTGCATAACATTGCTTGAAGGAAAAGTTAGCCCCCCCCCCCCCGCTTTATGTTTATCAATATATTGCATTTTTGTCTTGAAGATTTTATTGGTACTTCTTGCTTTAATGTGCTAATGCATTCCTCACAGTTCAGTTTGTTTTTAAGTTTTCTTGCAATATATCCTACAATGGTTTCACCACTATCTGTTAGTTCTTCTAACTTTTCATAATTGGTAGTTAATTCCAATTTTTCATTACAATTTTTATCTAAAACTCTTCCTTTTTCAGATGACAAATATATGATTTCTTCAGATTTCATATTCGTGCTTAAGCTTTGGTTTGACAAAATGCTAATATTTTCTAATTTAAGGCAATTCCGTTAATGATGATCATGCAATTCAGAATGAATGAGTAGGCATTTGTATGCCGACTGAAACAAGCGTAAGCGGGTTTGTTATTGCACCCTCCTAATGATCGAATAGATCCAAAGAACAACTCTATGTGCTCTTGAGATAATTTATATGTGGGTAAATATTGCAGACTCTGTGATGCAATTTTATGATACTGTGAATACAAATTAAATAGCCAACAAATCCAGTTTTTCTATTAGAGTGTATAATTTTATTACCAATTTTATCTGTTAAATTCAAAATATACTTTTCTGTCGAAATGTTGTTAAACGGAAAAGGTATTCTTCAGATGAATAAAAAGATACGAATTATTACAGAAATGTTTTAAAGAATATCATTTTGCCCATGCTTCCCACAAGTCTGCTGGACTCCTTTTGGGCTTATAGGGTGTGTGGCCGAAAACCTAGAGCTCCAAGGTCGCTGGGAGGTTGTGAGAAAATTGGCTTCAGGAATTAGACATCTTAGCACCTTCACCCATATTCCTTCCTCCAAGAAAGACTAAGCTTGTGATGTTTGTTCAAGGCCAGAACTTATGAATCTCTCGTGTTGGACTTTCAAGTATATTGTATCATTCCATACTGCTAGCAAAGCATTTTGTAATGCCTCCATTAGTGTGAAAGTAATGCATTTCACTGAATAATTTACAGAGGGTTCCCACGGGATGTATGGATCTTTAAAAGTCCTTAAAAAGTTTTTTTCAGGGTGCTTATTACTTAGTTATTTTTTGCCAAAAAATGACCAGAAGTACTAAAAAGTACTTATTTTTCTAACTGCCTGTGTGAAATCCAGAATGTAAGATGTAGTGCCTTGAAACACTGCTGCTGCATGGCTATGCTGATAATGATGTCGGCTGAAAGCTCATGGAAGAGTTTGGGGCAGTGTGAGGTAAAAGAAGCTCAAGTTCCATCACAATCTTTTGGTACTGATATTTCACTTTTGTATTTTCCCTCTTTTTTATGTGCAAATAACAATTATTCAGTTATACCAGGAGAAAATTAAAGGCAAAATTAAAATCTTGAACATGCAATTTTCGTTTTGGTTTTCCAATTTATACCGTGAGATGGGTGTGTGCAAAATTCAAATGTTGAACTTTATAACTTTAACAACAGTTGCACAATTTGCACACTATTGCATAAGTGATTATTCGCTAAGATTGTAAAACTGATTTGATCAGCAGAACTGTCTTTTAAATTGCATAAATTGTAATTTATCAAACTTAGATTATAGGAGAAATATTGCAAGCTGACTCAGCATACTTCAGTTTACTTAGTTATGTCATATGTATAACTATATTTGTGCACATCTTTGTTACATGTGCAATTGGTAAGGTCCTTAAAAAGTTTTTGGAGGTGCTTAAAAGTCCTTGAAACATGATTATTTTTTCATATTTTTGTGGGAGAAAGGCAGTGGGAGTCCTGTTACAAGAACAGAAGTTCCCTTCCTTGTTGCTAAATAGGCAGAGATGTAGGTTTATGGCTAATCAGTTGAGCTGGGCATACGTTTCAGTTCCAGATGAGGCATGGATGATGTGTTTAGTGACCCTAAATTAGGACTAGGCAGCTACTTATATCTCTCAGTTGCTCACACTGGTTGTTAAGCCTTGAAATATAAAAGATGGAAATTTTGCAAATGTATGCTTCTGCAAGGGCAGAGGGGAATGTTGTCATCCATTGCAATTGAAGAACATACAATGAAGCAGTATATTTTTTCTTTCCTCTTTGTACATGCAGCCTGTAATAAAATGTCCTAACAGAAGTGTTATTCCCGCTGTGTGAGAGAGAGAGAGAGAGAGAGAGAGAGAGAGAGAGAGAGAGAGAGAGAGAGACTTAGTATGTCATGTGAATTAATTACATATGAATATTAATGCCTGTTCACTATAAATGATTTCAGCATTCCCTTCCAATGTACATTAGTATTAAATTAAATTGCAGGCCATCATTGTGTAGTTATTTGTTTTACTCAGTTTTTTGTGCAATTGTGAAATGCATTTGTTGTTTTATGAAGTTAATTCTTATACATTGCATTTTTTTCAGGTCTGAATTGAAGTGGAATCCAGTTCTAAGTGTAATATAAAATAGTTTATCCTTCACTTTTGTAATATTTATTGGCACGCATCATTGTTATATAAATTCAGTTGTAAATGATCATCTGCAAGAGTGCTTTAAAATAAAAGTATTTGGGAAGTCTTGTGCTCTGTTTTACTACTGATCGTGTGAATTATGTGTTACAAAGTGCATGCAAGATTCATGATATGCCCAGATATCTATCTAAAAAAAAAAAGCTATTTTTGTTAATTCAGGGTTGAAATAATTCCACCTTTTTGGAAGTCATCTGGGGAGTACCTGAGATCGATGCAGAAATGCAATAATTTTGTGTGTGTGGGGGGGGGGTTCCATTTAAACTGTCACACAAAGCTGGAGGCAGATAAAACCATTGCAGATCAGGAGAATAAGTCACAATGCCAGCATCAAGTTCTCCAGCTTGACTGGGATTCGCTGCAGCGTGCCAACAGCAGAGGCAGTAGGTGGGGCTTCCCTGGTGAAGCTTTGTCTAACAGCTGATTGACATTACACTAGCGTAGGTGTGAAGATGTCGTGCCTTCGCGCTGACCACAGTTTTTTACTATGGCTATAAGGGATCGGGTAACTGCTGTTTCAAGATGCAGTACCAAGAGTTTATTAATCATTTTGGCCGCCCCGGTGGCGCAGTGGTCTAAGCGATGGCCTCTGATCATTCGTCCGAAAGGGGTCCTGGTTCGAATCCCGGTGAGGCATGGATGTTGTGTTTGTCTTACGGCACTGGCTCTTTCCCTTTCCTGGAGCCAGTGACCCTAAATTAGGGATGGGCGACTGCTTATAGCCCATTGAGTTGCTCACGGTGGTCGTTAAACCTCCAATAAAAAAAAAAATCATTTTGTCGTCCAGTTGACAGTTTGCAACGAGCATGTGTGTTTTTAGAAGTAAATTGGAATTTATTTATTTTTTGTCTTGTGTTTCACAGAAATGGCTGATTTAGTTGCAGTAACAGATGAATATAAAGCACGGATGTGTGACAACTGTGAGAAAAACAAGTTCCATTTTTATTGGCTTGAAAAAGTACTGGTTATTGATTATATTAAAATAACTCTTGGAGAAACTACTCATATCAAAGAAGTGGATGTAAGTGGGAAAGTTGTGCACTTTATGTGCAGATTTAATATATTATGGAAATAAAGGGTTCACTGCTATTTCAAACCATCCAGAACTTGTGCCTGCATCATGTGAACTTTTGTGTCGGTACTACATACATATCATTAAGCTGTGATATTCAGAGGTTAGCTCCTCAAAGAAAGACTATCTGACAAGTAAACATTTAACTGATAATACATATCTTTAAGGTGTTCTCTGAGATTAGCTCCACAAAGAAATACAAACCACCAGATAAATTTTTAATTGATTTACTTGTTGCCGTATCAAATTTATCCATTTACAGCGATCTTGACACAACACGGGCTTCAGTGACATCCATCACGTGACGTACACAAAACCTATATATACTTCATACTAATCTTTTTCTCATGCAGACACTTCTGAATCTGATCCTCCCAAGACTTCCTTGGCCTTCCTTTCCTGCCACTTGGGGCGAAAAAAATTTCATAGTAAGCATCTCTTCACTCATCCTTTCAACGTGGCCAAACCACCTAAGAATATTAGTCTCCACCGTGCTAACAACATTTTGCTTCACATTACACAACTGCAACACATCATCATTCCTCACACGATCAGAACGTGTCTTCCCACAAACCCCCTGTAAGTAGCGCATTTCTCTGGCGCACAAACTGCTTATGTCTCTTCCGTAGTGCCCAGGTTTCACTGCCATACATCAGAGTAGAAACAATTACACTTTCATACACAGTCATATGGGACTCTTTTAAGAATCCATCATTCCTGTGAAAACCTCCTAAAGCAGCTTTGACTTTCAATGAAAAATTCACTTGCCTACTAGTTTTGCCATCAATTCTGTTCTCTCTGTCAAACAAGCTTCCCAAATATACACTGGTGTGCAAAAATTAAGGACGAAGAGGAGAAATTAGCATAACAGCGGAACGAGCAAGCAGAACAGACCGAAAGACCACTCATTAGATAGACTAGGGTCCGGTATGGTAGGGCATACCCATATATGCAGCATGACGGGGGTGTCGAAGGGTATAAAGCACACGGGCGGTGTACGATTAGCAATTCGGTGAAAGCTATTGCACGGTGTACCTCGGTGTTTGAATGACGTCGAGTTGCTGTGATATGGCCAACAGGCAATCCAGTAGACATCTGGATGACTTTACCCGAGGTCGTGTCATTGGGAAGTTGGAAGAAGGTTGAAGTGTGACTAGTTTGGCCGAGGAGTTCGGGATCGCTCACAGCATCGTTTCACGAGCTTGGAGAGCAATTCAAACGACAGGACCAGCTGTCCAAGAGTTTAGCAGTGGCTATCCGGTATATTGTCCTACAGGCGAGAAGAGACCGACGGCAGACAGTGGGAGAAATCGCAAGGCACATGCAACAGACAACTGGACGTCCGTCATTGCGTTTTACCGTGGCCAGGAGGCTGTGCAAAGGTGGTCTATTTGCACGACGACCAGTACGATGTGTGCTATTAACGCCTGCTCATCGGAGACGGCAGTTTCTGTGGTGCCAGGAACACAAGAACTGGACACGTCAGCAATGGAGTAGAGTTCTCTTTACGGATGAGAGCCGATTTAGTCTGATGAGCAATTCTGGACGTATACACTTCTGGAGAGAGCAGGGAACACGCAATCACACCTCCAACATCATTGAAAGGATCCGGTTTGGAGGTGGCGGAGTTCTCGTTTGGGGCGGTATCATGCTTGGTAGCCATGCTGACCTCCACATCTTCCAAGGAGGTTCAGTCACCGGTGTCCGCCATTGTACTGAGGTTCTCCTGCCTCATGTGCGTCTGTTTAGAGGTGCTGTGGGTCCTGAGTTCTTCATGGACGACAATGCTACACCTCGTCGTACAGTGGCTGTTGGAGAGTGAAGATATTCAACGCTTGGATTGGCCTGCAAGGTCCCCGGACGTAAATGCAATCGAACACGTGTGGGACCTTCTCGGGAGACGCTTGGCAGCACATCACCTGCCGCCAGCAACGATTCTGCAGCTGCAATTGGTGCTACAAGAGGAATGGGCCGCGAAGCCTCAACAGCTCCTTGACAACCTCGTCCTCAGCATGGACAGACGTATATCCTGCAACTCAGTCAGGGGGATCATATCCCCTACTAAAGACTGGATTTTTCTTGGCAGCTGCCTGTCACATGGATGTTTCTGTCTTGTGTCCAGTTGTGCTCGAAGCTACCTTTTCAATAAAGTGCCTTTGTGTCCTTTGGATTCCTTGCTTGGAAGGTTTTGCTCACTTGTCCCATATTCTTACATCTTGAGGATCTTATGGTATGATTTGAGTCTACGTGGAGCACTTCTGCACGATGTTGCATTCGAAAAACAGTCTTGTCCTTAATTTTTGCACGCCAGTGTACAAACACATTTACCTGGTCAATCACTGTGTCATTTAGACTTACCCTGCATTCAGTACTAACAGTTCCTCACTCAAAAACCATAACTTTGGTTTTTCCCTTATTTATACTCAGTTTGAAATTCATATAAACTTCGTACGTCCGGGACAACATGCTCTGCAACTCACTTTTGCTCTCTGCCAACAGGACAGTGCCATCAGCATACAGCAATCTGCACAAGTGGGTATTACCAAGACATAAACCAGTATTGTCCATTTTGGCACGAATGCATGCATCCATAAATATATTAGTCATGGTGACATTACGCAACCTTGTCTTGACTCCTGCCCCAATGGAAAACCATTTTAATATGACAGCATTCAATCGTCCACAAGCTCTACTGCCAGCATACCTGGCTTTGACACTATTAAGTAGATTCCCAGTAAGATCATATTCATTCAACACTTTCCACAGAAGTATCCTAATTACTTGGTCATATGCTTTCTCTAAATCTATTAAGACAATAAAAACTTTCTTACCAACAGCCAGATACTTTTCGATCATCATGCGTAATGCAAAAATTTGGTTAGTGCAGCCTTTACCAGGCATAAAACCACTCTGAACATCCCACACTTTCTCTGGTGTAAGACCTCGTACCTTTTCAATCATGACCTTACTAAACACTTTCCCTGGCACATTCAGTAAGCTAATAAATACCACGTTAGTTCTTGCAGTCCGTCTGGTCACCTTTTCTCTTATATAAGGGAACAAAGATAACATCCCTCCAATCCTGAGGTATCATTCCTAACTCCCAGCACTACTGGCAGATTTCAGTTAACCAGTCTATTACAAAGATACCACCATATTTCAACATCTCAGCAGTTATGCCATCAACTCCTGGAGCCTTACCATTCTGAAGAGATTTTAGAGCTTTACACACCTCATCTCTCAAGATCCCTCCTGTGCTTCCATCTCTCACTATGACATCATCTGCTTCTGCCTCAGAATCACCTTTGCTTTCTTGGTCTAATAACTCACAGAAGTATTCACCCCATCTTTCACTTAACTCATTGGGTTCCCATGTCATTTCTCCGATCCTATTCTTCACACAACTTGTAGCTTTGTTTTCCCTATTTCTCCTGTGTCTCATATACTTCCAGAAAGTTTTTCTATCTTCCCAAAACCCCAATTCATGCCTTTCCACCTTTTCCTTCCTAACTTTTGCCTTACTCTGGCAACCCAGCTTCGCTGCCTCACACTTCTTGTTGCGATTTTCATCCTCAGAAACTCTACCTTGCAACATCCCCAAATATGCTTCCTTCTTCCTCTTTACTGCCTCGTCAGTCTCGCTATTCCACCATGCATCACATCTAGTACTACCCACTATTTTGGTGCCACACACCTATTCAGTGGCAGTGGCAACACAGTTCTTAAAACAAGTCCACTTCTTTTCTGCATCCCTCTCACATAGACTTCAGCTCCCTCAGTCATTAACTGAGTAAATTAGAGTAATGCTGATGGATTTCAAAGAGTCTTTGAACCTTTTATTCTTTCCATCCTGGGCCTCTTCCTGTTTCTTTTCCTCCAACCAACACTCAGTTTCACTTGTGACACCTCTTAAGTAATGATCAGAGCCAACATCTGCACCATCACACGGGTGTCAACAACCAAGTGTTTCAGACGCTGATCGTAAACAACAAAATCTATTGCACTCTTTTGACCAACAGTATGATTTTCCCAAGTGTATATGTGTAGATATACTTGTGGTTGAAAAATGTATTAGATACACAAAACTGTTCTCAATGCAGAGTTCAATTAATCTTTCACCATTATCATTCACACAAGGATTGTTAAATTGGGTCATTCATTATTGTGTCGGTAAACAATCTAAGTACTTGAATCTGAAAAGGAAAACAAATTAGATCAGTATAAATATGGGATTGTCATTATTGGTTTAGTGTAAGCACATTGACTGAAATAAAGTTCTTATTCATTCCTAAAGAAATGTTAGACAATTTTATGGCTTTTATTTGCATATATGGTGCTTAGGGTAGTTAAATAAATGCTGAAAGGTTACTTATTTTTGCATATTCTTTTGTGGGAAAAGTTCAGCCTTTTTCTGCCATGACCACTTTCATGCCTGTTAATTGTGTACAACTTTGCATAGGAACAGATTCACTGTGTTAAATTACTCTTGCATAGCAGTAGAATTATTTCTCTGAATTTTTTAATAATCCCTTGATTGGTGGTTGTGTTACCTTGCCACATGCAAGGTAACACAATATCCGAAAACCTTGTAAAATATTTTACAGCATAACATGTTCTTGAATTATTTATTGTGAATGGCTGTTGGAGCTGCTCTCTTGAACATGTGTGGCTTTCGTATTGTGTAATGTAAAAAACAATGACCAGATGTTGCATGATTTTTTTTTAAGTTTCAACATGAATTAGTTTTAAAATTTGACTTAATCAATAGTTTACATAAAGTTGCATGTACACAAACTCATATTGTTTCAAAAAAAAAAAAAAAAAAAAGAGAGATTAAGGTAAACAAAGAAAATGTAACTCCCAAAGTGAAGTATATTATAGAGCTATGCAACACAGTGCAAAAAAAAAAAAAAAAAGTATCATTGAGGACGTAAAAATATTCAGTTCTGAACTAGTGAGAAAAGCAATTAAAAACAACCCTGATGAAAGCGAAGAAACATGTCAGTAATGGAAAAAAACCCAACAGAATTTGGTACGCCGAAAAGAAGATGGTACTGTAACAAGAAATAAAAGTGAAATTTTGACTAGAGTTAAAAAATTGAACTATATAAAAGGGATGGTACATCTATTCCAGACATTAAGAAATAAATGTACCAGCACCAAAGTTTCTCCAGTCACCCTGGAAGAAACACAAGAACTCCATGGGAAAGTGGAATTACCCTAAGAATATGAAACAAGTGCTCCAGAGGAAGATGAAATTACCATGGGTAGTGTACAAGAAGCCACTGAAAAATTTAACACTTACCAAGTTTTCACTAGATGTCTTAATGAAGCAAAAGATTCCTGATAGTTGTAACAATTATCCTGCTACATAAAAACAAAGACTTTATTAAGAAAAGGAATAAAACATCCGCCTATTGATGTACAAATATTATTAAAGCGTAAGCTTTCACAACACCAACGGGTGTCTTCTTGAGACTTATACGTGGTTAGGCAAGACGAGAAATTTTAAACAGAAAAATGAAAAAACTAAGCACGAACAGAATGAGAGAACGTGATATGTTGTGTCGTGTAATGAGAGGTGTCCACAGATATGTGCTAAGCGCGCAGAAATTTGCGCCGTATATGGGGAAGCTCAAGTCATACGTGATATTCTTCCGTGAATTCTCGGAAATCCGCTTCTTTAGTCGTCATTTCGGACATTCTCGAGATCGATGCAGAACTGAAGATACATTTTTTGGGTTAGAGAGGGGCCGTTTTCCGTCCGGGGACGGTATCTCGTTTTTCAAAACTAACAAAAACGGAACTTGAACGCAGTGAAGATTATTCCCATAATCGTAATATCTTTTTACTTACGGTGTTGCCTGTGTCCAGTATAGTTAAATATCATTTTAGTGCATAAATGTCTGTATTTCATGAAATTGTGGAAAACGAGTTCCGGAAACGGAAGTTAAGGATGGCACAAAGATTTCCCTATAGTGTTTTCAGGGATGAGTTTCTTCTGTGGATTCGAAGAATTCCGTCATCATTTTTTGTATTTCCGTGATCACAACTGAACAACTGAAGTGCCTTTTTTTTTTTTTTTTTTATGGTGGGAGGGGAGTATTAGTTTTCCGTTTGAGGACGGAATTCTGCCTGTCAAAACTTTTTAAAACGGAAGTTAGGTAGAGCGAAGATTTCCCTCGTAATTTTTATTTTTTTTTTTTTTTTTTTTTTGCGATGTTTCTTGTGCCTAGTATTGTTCATATATATGGTTTTTATTCCAAAACTACAGCATTTCAGCTTAAAAATGGAGAAAAAGTTTCCGAAAAGGGAAGTCAATCAAAGTGAAGATTTCTCCCTGTAATCGTATTTTTTTCTTCCCACTATGTTCTCGATACCCAATGCTGTTTTTAAATGTTACTTTTTCCCATAAATGTTAAGCTTGATAAGGGAGGGGAAATTTTCCAAAAACGGAAGTGCCGAAGTTTGAAAATTTGTTAGAATCGTTGCATGGTGTTCGAAAGTATTCATATTCTGTAAGTTACACCATTTATTTGAAGTAATGAAAGCTTTCATATCATGCATTCATGGTCCTCAGGCTGAAAGTTTTTCAGAATGATGGCTAAATTATTGTCATCAGAAAGAAAAGCTAAACAAAGACTGCTGTGCAGCTGCTGAGTCAACAAAAGACAAATCATCATCATCCATTATCAATCCACTGCTGGATGAAGGTCTCCCCAAATTTTCACAATTGTCTGTCTTGGGCCTGTCTCCTCCATGTCACTCCAGCATACTTTCTAATTTCATCCATCCATCTCCCATGGGGTCTTCTTCTGGGTCTCTTCCTGTCCCTCGGAATCCAGTCTAAAATTTCGGTTGTCCATTGGTGGTCCGTTCTTCTCGCAACATGACCAGCCCATTGCCATTTCAGTGATTTCACTCAGGTCATGATGTCGTCCACTCCTGTCACTTTCCTTATCCACAAGTTCCTCTTATCCTTCCTGGTTACACCAAGCATGCATCTCTCCATGCTGCTTTGAGTTGTCTTTGTATGTCTTTTTTAGCTAAGGTCCATGTCTCTGCTCCATATGTAAGCACTGGCAGGATGCATTGATTAAACATTTTTCTTTTGAGACAAATGGCATACTGCTCTTAAAAATGTACTGTTTCTTCCAAAAGATCTCCATCCAAGTTTTATATGCCGATTAATTTCTTCATCAATGTGACCCTCACTTGATATCTGCTGTCCAAGATAAATGTAGGTATTGGTTATCTCCAGCTTTCCCCCATCAATCGATAGTGGGACTTAAGTTCTTTTAAGTTTTCTGGTAGTTTATTGATATAGAGGCACAAGGTTTGTCCTTGTAAGTCATTCGTAACGGAAATCACGGACATTGTAACATGGCATGCGATAAGAAGCTCATCAGACATTGTTTACTGTACGAGTTCGATAATGGCAGTACTGCAGCCACGGCTTGCCTCAACATCTGTCAAGTGTATGGGGAGGATGCAGTTGATGATAGCACATGTCGCCGTTGGTTTCGGAAATTCCGGTACGGAGACAAGCTGTAAAGATCAATCACGTCCATCCGTGGTTTCTGACGAGGATGTGGACCAAGCCATAACAAATGACCCACATCCAACCGTTCAGGAATTAGCGGAAACGTTGTCGGTACACAGAACAGTCGAAAGACGGATGCATGCGCTTGGGTTTTTTTTTTTTTTTTTTGATTGGAGGTTTAACGACCACCGTAAGCAACTCAATGGGCTATAAATTTAGGGTCACTGGTTCCAGGGAAGGGAGAGAGCCAGTGCCGTAAGACAAACACAACATCCATGCCTGAACGGGATTCGAACCCGGACCCCTTACGGACGAATGATCAGAGGCCAGCGCCTTAGACCACTGCGCCACCGGGGCGGCGCGCTTGGGTTCATCACCAAGTTTTATAACTGGGTTCCACACCAGCTTTCTGCGATGCAACGAGAGGAGAGAATCCATACCTGTGTTTCTTTACTTTCTCGTCACAGAAATGAACCGTTTTTGCTACGAATTGTAACGGATGATGAGAAATGGGTACTGTACCGTAATGTAAAGCGTCGACGGACTGTGTGCTAAGGTGCGGAGCCTGCTCCATCGACCTCAAAAGGAGGACTGCATTCCAAAAAGGTTTTGTTGGGTGTTTGGTGGGATGTCCAGGGAATAATCCACTGGGAGGTGTTGGCTCCGAACCGAACGATAAATGCTGACCTCTGCTGCCAACAGTTGGACAGATTGCGAGAACAACTGACATCGAAGCGGCCAGCACTCTTCAATCGCAAAGGCGTGATCTTTCATCATGATAACGCCAGACCTCATGCTGGTTTAATCACTCGGCAAAAATTACTGGACTTTGGTTGGAAAGTGTTACTTCACCCGGCGTATTCCCCTGACCTGGCACCTACAGACCTTTTTCGATCGTTACAGAACGCTTTCGATGATGTGGACGATGTGAAAACTGCATTACATGACTTTTTTTACTCTAAAAAAGTCATGAAAAACACAGGTTTTTCCGGTGAGGGATTCACCTACTCATAGACAGATGGCAAGAGGTCATACAGAATGATGGCAAATTATGTAAAATCCTAGGTACATTATTTGCTGTGTTCTTTCTTTGTAGCCTACAAAAATGGGTAGAGCTTATGCACACACCCAATATATGTGATGGCAAGTAGACATGCCTCAGAAAACCTGAAAATTACGTCGTCCTAGAACGGGAACATCTATTTGGCTATGTATACTGTATATGATTTCTTTCCATGAGGAACTCTTAGAGCTACAAGCAGTTGCCCTTCCCTAACTAAGGGCCACTGTTTTCAGAAAAGGGAGATAGACAGATCTTATGTAGAGGATTTTAGGAAGGGAGTGTCTGACCCCAGGTCTTAAACAACCCTTAGAAATAGGAAGCTAAGAGATTTGGGCTAGAGTGTCCGATAGGAAAGTGACTCGGAAGCGAGGTAGAAAGGGGGAGGAAGACGCCCTTATTTGTTACGGGGGGCCAGTACCCGGGGTCCGACGGCTTAACGCGCCCATCCGACGCACGGCGGGTATTTAGTGGTTCGAACCTGAGGTTATATCCATGGCACTCACGATCGCTGACCACTAGACCACCCGCGGCCTTGAGATAGACAGGCCTCATCCAGGACCATAAAAATCCTGGCCCAACTCGGGCAAATGGTCAGAAGCCAGCACCTCGGACCACTGGGGTGACAAAAATACATGGGAAAATTGTTCTAAACATCTTTAAGTATGTGACACATTGTTGGTATGATTAATGACCCACACTCTAATAATGCCATGAGGTTTGAGGGAAGACAATGCAACTTTTTCAGCTAACAATTACACGGTAAACGAAAGTGATCCCAGACTGCGTAATTAGTCTACTGTTCTCATGTCCCCAGCCCTTCAATGCTAGATATAGTGGGGCAGGGGGGGGCGAACTCGGGAAGATATCTAGTAGGTTAAGAGGAGAGATCTGGAGGTAATGAAGGAGAGGAGATGCATTTCTTAGAGCGTGAAAAAGAATGAAATGATGCAAGGGAAATGAAAGAAAACAAAAATACAATGATTAAAGAAAATAAGTAATAAATTCCTGGACAACTCATAATCTGTACGATTACACAAGTGCTTTAGCTGAGAATAAACTAACTGAAATTGGAATTACAGTTTAACCTTGTAAAATCACCATGTTTTGTTCATTGTGGTAAGTGAGGAGCGGTTTAAAGAGGTTCGTGTAAAATAAAGGATCAAATTAATTGAATGACAGTATAGGGAAGAAAGAACCAATGTACCTTTTTATGTGTTGGATCTCTAATTCTGAAAACATAGGAACTCAAGACACAGTGATTAAGTAAAGTTCATGTCGAGAATTCTTAGCGTTTTTTTTTCCTTTGCATTTTCTTATGACACCAATAATCCGTTTATACACAGTGAACTGTTATTTTATTTTTCATCTTTTTGCAACATTTCTCATTTTTGTTCAAAATCGATTTATTGGGTATCATCCCATAAAATAAATCAGATTAATCCATTTTATACACATCTTTTAATTCATAGGCAAATATAATTACTAACATTTATATTTCTTGCCTCGTTCTCTGAACTTTCAGAGGTTTCGACTGTTTCACCGTGTCGTATTTTCAATGACAGTCCGTGCCGATTTTTTGAATCTTTGAAGACAAACTGCTACTGTATAGCTGAATTTGGTATTCTTCCCCAACCTGTCTCGCGTTTTCAAGAACTTGGTTGGCAATAACTCCATCTTGGTATTTACCTGGCCAATCTATAGAACAAGGGCCCCTAATAAGCTGTAAGACCCTTTAATCTGAAAAACAGCGGCCACTCGGAGGGGCATCGATTCGATGAGGTGGTGATAGGTATCCTGGGGTATCTAGTATCATAATATCAAAAGCAGGTCGTCCAGTTCCCGTACATTTCGGGGTGGTGGTGATTTAGCGCGAACCTGCTTTTCCAAGTCGAACCACAAATGTTCCATTGGGTTCATGTCAGGTGAATTTGGAGGTCAGGGCATTAACAGAAAGTCGCCAGCCTGTTCCTCGAACCACTCCTTGACGATTCTGGCAGTGTGGCATGGCGCATTATCCTGTTGGTAATGGCCATCACCAGCAGGGAACACAGTTGCCATGAATGGCTGAGCTTGGGCCGCAACGATGTTTAGATACCTGACGGCTGTCAGGGATTGTGCTACTGGGATAATAGGTCCTAAAGTGTACCAAGAAAACATCGTCCACAGCATAACACCACCGTCGGCGGTGTGTTTCCACCCAACAGTGCATCCAGGTGTTACAGCCTCCTTTGGTAATCGGCGTATCCGCGCTTGGTCGTCTACGTGGTGTACCAGGAATCTTGATTCGTCAGACCAGGCCACTTTCTTCCAATCTGGATGATCTTGGGTCTATTTCTTTCGTTGTTGGCGACGACATGCAGTGAGCATGGGTACCCGGCTGAGTCTTCGGCTACGAAGGCGCATGCGCAGAAGGCTGCGATGAACTGTGTGCTGTGGCACATTGCCCTGATCATCAGTTGTAGCTGCGGATGATCTGTGGACTTGCGGTCGCTGTGAACAATGCGCGACAGTCTCCGCTCCCTTCTGGCATGAATGAGCTGCGGACGACACACGGCTGGATGATGGTTCGTAGTTTGGCCATGCGTGCACCACTTTTGATACGTACTCACCACAGCAGCAAGCGAACAAGCCGCGCCGTTCCCGAGATCGCAGTTCCGAGACGCCATGTCATCACAATTTGCCCTTTATCAAACTCCGATAAATCGGCAGCTTTCCCATTCTGACTCCGAACACTCTACTAACCAAAAGCCGGTCCTCGGGGTTTTTTATGTACTGCTCTGTGAACTTCACCTGCGCCACCGTTCGGGCTCCAGGCGCGCTCATTTCTCTAAGTCATAATGTAATGGCTCATCGGTGCAGATCGAACCTAGGCGGGAAGGAGAGACCCCGTTAACAGTAGTCATCTTATAAATCTAGACAGCCGCTGGCTTGTGATCATTTGTTTGAAACGGGCCCAGGTTGGAGTCCCAAATGAGAAGGTTGGAGACCCAAATGAGAAATTTGCGGTGCGCTTTAGCGATTTATGTAGAGAATTTTAGGAAGAGAGTGTCTGACCCGATGTCTTAAATATTCCTTAAAAGTAGGAAGCTAGGAGATTTGGGCTACTGTGCCCGACAGGAAAGTCACTCGGAAGAGAGGTAGAAAAGGGGGAAGTAGACGCTTTTATTTATATCCGAGAGCAGGGCCGGATTAAGGGAGGGTTTAGCGAGGCTGTAGCCTAAGGGTCTACCATTACCAAGGGCCCAGGAGGCACTCAGCTACACCACAAATAATACACAGCTTATACACTATATTGACAAAAGTCACCGGACACCTAGAAGAGAAACACAACATTGCCTTTTTTGACATAACTTACGTTAGTACTGTGTCGGTCCACCTTTAGCCTTAATTAAGCTGACCAGACGTCCCCAATTCTTGAGGACAGTCCTTGAATTTAGTTTACTGTCCCCAAAAACGTCTGAAGCCTTTGGGGACGCAAATTGTCCTCAAATTTTAATGTTTGTCCCCAAATGTCCTCGAATTTACACTTCCTCATCAACCCTTTAGATTTTCAATGAAAAATGTTCTTAAAAGTAGTTTCCATTGCTTTAATTTTCCAACATGCTTCTTGTGAAAACAAATTTTGACTTTTTTTTTTCTTCTTTCTGGGTTTAACGACCAGTACGAGCAACTCTAAAGACTATAAGCAGTCACCTGTGTCTAATTTGGAGACATTCGTTCTAGGGAAGGGAGATACCAAGTGCTGCAAGACAAACACACCACCCGTGCCTCATTCGGGACTCGAATCTGTACCAACTTGTACGAATGGTCTGTAGCCAGCACTAGGTCAATGCACCACTGGCGCGGTCAAATTTCGACTGTACTTGTTCTGAGTTTCTCCCAAAACTTTGGCAAAATGAAAAATTCGCGATGCAATTACTATGGCGTGCAGCCTAATTTTAATTCAGCGCATGTACCTAAGGTAAAGCATTCCACTTTTGCTAATATGTTCTCGCTATCATAGTTCTGCTTTGTCAAAACAAATTATCAACATTCTACAAGATATATCCTTTTAAGACACAGATTTTATTGTGTAATATCACACTTATTGAAGCAATGCAGTTTTGTTACAAAAAGATTTGCATATTTATTTTGAGTACGTATGTGTCCCCAAGTGAACTACCGATTTGGGGACGCCACGCCCTTTTGTCCTCAAATCGGTGTCCCGATATCTGGTCAACTTAGCCTTAATGTACGCACTGACCTTTCGAGACATGCTTTCGACAACGTTTTGGAACACAGCGATAGGCATGCGCTTCCATTCAGTACATAATGCTGCCGCTAACTGTTGCTTGGTAGTAGGCCTTGGTTCCAAACTTCTTATGCGGCGCTCTAATTCATCCCATATGTGCTCTGTGGGATTAAGGTCAGAGCTCTGTGCTGGCCAGTCCACACACGATAAGGAATTATTGTTAAACCACACCGTAACAGCCTTTGCTTTATGGCTCGGTGCATTATTCTGCCGGTACCAACAAGGCTCGGTTCCATAGTATTGCCACAGAGTTGGTAGGGCATAATTGTACAGAATATCGAGATAGACGCGCTGGTTAACAGGTTTGTCCACGATAACTAATCGGCCGGGACCATACCACGAAAAATACCCCACACGAGTACACTGCCAGCTCCAAACTTGACCGTAGGAACAGTAGTTACAGTACATGGTGGTAAATAGCGTTCCCCCGGCTTCCGCCATACCCACACACTGCCATCAGACTGATGGATCGTGTATCTGGATTCATCAGTCCATAGGACCCGTTTCCATTGATCTACGGTCCACGATAAATGTTCTTTACACCATGCTAAACGACGAGTAGCATTCCGAGTGGAGATGAAAGGCTTATCAGCGGCCGCACGACCACGGTAACCCATGGAATGAAGTTCTCTGCGAATGGTACGTGTACATACCGAGTTTTCAGCATTTTTACTCACCTGTACACTGAGGTCTTGTGCAGTACTCCGTCGATTAGCTGTAACGACTCTTCTGAGGCTTCGACGTCCTCTATCACTGATTTTCTTTGGTCTGCCGGTACGTTTTGTGGCTTCAGGCACGCCATGCGTCTTCCACTTATTCAGTACATCCAAAACAGTTGACTTGGGTATGTTTAAACGCCTCTCGGGTTCTCTTATGGACAACCCATTAATATAACACCCAACAATCTTTCCTTTCTCAAAGTCAGTTCTCTCCCGCCGCGACATTTTCCCGCAATCTCACAGTGCGATATGATTGCGGTCAGAGAGCCAGTCTCGTAAGGCAAACACAACATCCATGCCATTCGAACCCGGACCCTTCTCGGACGAATGGTCATAAGCCAGCGCTTAGACCACTGCACCACTCGGCCGTACGATTTCCACTCGACCACAATCAGTGGCCAGAAGACGAAGAGATTTTAAGGCACTGCTTCACGAAGGGTAAACGTTCCATGTCTGTGTAGAGCGGGCGGGTGAGACAGTCCCACACCTCCCTGTTTGCACTTGGAACCGTTACAGAGCGAAATCCACTGTGACTTCACATTGTATAACAAAAAAAGATTCACTAGGAAAAGTATACAATGTTAAATCATTGAAAATTCCAAGACATAATCTAAGAATCTTAAAGTTTTAACTCGTGTTCTTGTTAGAACAGTGGAAAATACGGTGACATTTTGTGAAAACTCTGCAGGGGAATTATTAGTTTGAAGAATGCGCTAGACATTAATTATCACAAGCATATGGCTAGGGTATCGTGTTTTAACGGACTTTAATAATGATTGTCCGTCATAAGTTTTTTGGGGGCCCATTCACATGTCTTAACCTTGGTAGCTCATTGTGATATGTTAGCCTGGGGGCCCACGAAGGCCTTAATCCGTCTCTGCCGTGGGGGCAGTACCCAGTGTCCGACGGCTTAACGTGCCCATCCGAAGCACGGCGGATATTTAGTGGTTCGAGCATTCGTAGCTGTCTGGGATCGAACCTGAGACATTTCCGTGGCAGGGTAAAGCAATTGTGGTGACACTCCGTACTTACAGGACAACTATGTTACAGATTTCACAGTCATAGTTGCGAAAATACTGCTAATAATAGTAGTTACTGCAGAAGTGGGCAGTCTTATGCACATTTATAGACTAAAGTTAATTTTCGGAAGCGTAGTCACCCAGCTGACTTCTGACCTTTCGCCAGGGCAGGGCCAGGCTCGAGTCCCAGAAAAGGTATGGGTGGTGCACTTGCCTAATGGTGCTAGCTTTACAATCTAAACGAAACAACTTCCGTTTTACATGATATTCAATAAGACATTATTTAAAACCACAGACTTACTAAAATCTTTAATTTACAATTAAAAGACATAATACTGTAATATCGTAGTTTAAAACCATAAGACCTTTCAAGCTCGCTATGAGCTCATCCTCAGATGGGGAACTACAAACTAATGGAACTGGTGTTTAGATATCAAATTCTCCGTCACATGATTGAAGGATGCGCGACAAATATGCGTGTAAACAATCGATGAAAATTGCAGAAATGTTCTAGTGTGAATTGCAACTTGAGTTCGAATGGTCACTCCAGACAGCTGGTATGCACGAGTCTGGGATATAGCAAGGGGTTTCTTCATTACAACAGGACAGGGCATATCCATGGATAAATAAACTTTCCACAAAGAGTGTGGTGAATTTCGTATTCGCAGTGCTGAAGACACAGGAATCCTCCCAAATTGGTACATGAGTTCCTTTCGAAGTCAGTCTGGATAGTTTCAAACTCGAACTCAAGTTACAACTCACACTAGAACATTTCTGCAGTTTTCATTGATTGTTTACACGCATATTTGTCGCGCATCCTTCAATCATGTGACGGAAAATTTGATATCTAAACACCAGTTCCATTAGTTTGTAGTTCCCCATCTGAGGATGAGCTCGTAGCGAGCTTGAAGGGTCTTATGGTTTTAAACTACGATATTATTATGTCTTTTAATTGTGAATTAAATATTTTAGTAAGTCAGTGGTTTTAAATAATGTCTTATTGAATATCGTGCAAAAACGGAAGTTGTTTTGTTTAGATTGTACAAATCGGCACGAAAAAATACAGATTTTTCTGGTGCTAGCTTTATCCCTTCTCTAGAACCGGTGACTCCAAATTAGGGACGGGAGTCTGTTATAGCCCAAAGAGTTGCTGATCGTGGTCGTTAAGCCCCGGAACGAACAAACGAACAAAAAAGAATTAGAGAAATTCGTGCTATTTAATGTTGGTAAGAACTTCTTTGTCAACAGCGATTGCTTAAAATTTAAAAGGTATCCCATTACGTTGGGGACACTTTTTTGGAAAAAACGCAAATTTTTTTTTTTTTTTTTTAGAAAGGCTAACACACGAAAACATGTACATATTGAAAAAACAAATTATATCAATATAAATTTTCAAGAAATTTGAAAATCTGTGAAAGGATTTAAGGAAATATGTCGTTTACGGTAAACGCTCTGAATAAAAACGTTACAGATATACACTATATTGACAAAAGTCACCGGACACCCCTTCAAAAACAAATGAACGGATCCGCTGCGTTGTTAAGATAAGCGGTACAATTGCAAACGGTATAAAAACAAGCCTGTAGCTGACCACGATCATATCGTACTGTGAGGTTGAGTGAAAATGTCGCGGCGGGAGAGAACTGACTTTGAGAAAGAAAAGATTGTTGGGTGTTATATTAGTGGGTTGTCCATAAGAGAAACCGAGAGGCGTTTAAACATATCCAAGTCAACTATTTTGGATGTACTGAATAAGTGGAAGACACATGGCGTGCCTGAAGCTGCAAAACGTACCGGCAGACCAAAGAAAATCAGTGATAGACGACCTCGAAGCCTCATGAACGTCCTTACAGCTAATCGACGGAGTACTGCACAAGACCTCAGTGTACAGGTGAGTAAAAATGCTGGAACATCGGTATGTACACGTACCATTCGTAGATAATTTCATTTCGTGGGGTAGCGTGGTCATGCGGCCGCTGATAAGCCTTTCATCTCCACTCGGAAAGCTACTCGTCGTTTAGAACTCGGAAAGCTACTCGTCGTTTAGCACTCGGAAAGCTACTCGTCGTTTAGCATGGTGAACATTTATCGTGGACCGTAGATCAATGGAAACGGGTCCTTTGGACTGATGAATCCAGATACACGATCTATCAGTCTGATGGCCGTGTGTGGGTATGGCGGCAGCCGAGGGAACGCTATCTACCACAGTGTACTGTTCTTGCGGTCAAGTTTGGAGCTGGCAGTGTACTCGTGTGGGGGTGTTTTTCGTGGTATGGTCCCAGCCCATTGGTTATCGTGGACAAACTTATTAACCAGCACGTCTACCTCAATATTCTGGACAATTATGCCCTACCAACTCTCTGGCAATACTATGGAACCGAGCCTTGTTGGTACCGGCAGAATAATGCACCGAGCCATAAAGGAAGGACTGTTACAGTGTGGTTTGACGATAATTCCGTATCGTGTGTGGACTGGCCAACACAGAGCCCTGATCTTAATCCCATAAAGCACCTATGGGATGAATTAGAGCGCCGCATTAGAAGTTTAGAGTCAAGGCCTGTTAGCAGCAGTATTACGTACTGAATGGAAGCACATACCTATCACTGTGTTTCAAATCCTTGTCTAAAGCATGTCTCGAAGGGTCAGTGCATGCATTAAGGCCAAAGGTGGACCGACAGCGTTCTAATGTATGTCAATAAATGCTATGTTGTGTTTCTCTTCTAGGTGTCCGGTGACTTTTGTCAATTTAGTGTATGATGACATTGTTTACATCAATATTTGCGCATAACTATTATCTATGCCGTGAACTAAAAGGTAAGTGATGTTCCTAAACACTGCTGAGATACACTCATTGCTACATGCATTAGTGTGAATTTTCGACAAATTTCTTCACTATGTTGAATGTAAATAGCTATAACCTAACTTTGAACTGACAAACAGCAAAACTTTTAGTTCATTGCATGCACAACATTGTAAGAAAGATGTATACCAAGTTTCACCAATTTGTTTACATACTTTGTGTAGTTATCAGGTTTTCCGTAAAGAGTTCGGGACGAAAATCTCATCCTACAAAAAACGCATTTCAAGTGTCACTTCCCGTTCATTTGGCACCTGGGTTTAGATATTCCGATTGCTATAACTCTATATCTATTCATCGTAGACAAAAAAACAAAGGCAGTTTTGTAATCCTAAAGAATGGGGCTTTAAAATGAACGCATTTTTACAAAATTTGAAATTTGGCCCAAAACGACCTTTTCAACGTATCATCATCATCATCATTATTGTCAACCATTACCAATCCACTGCTGGACGAAGGTCTCCCTCAAGTTTCTTCCACAACGGTCTGTCTTGTGCCAGTCTCCTCCATGTTACTCCCGCATACTTCCGAATATCATCCAGTTACATTGAGCAGATGTGGTCTTCTTCCTGGTCTTTTCCTGTCCCTCGGAATCCAGTCTAAAATTTCAGCTGTCCATCTATGGTCTGTTCTTCTGGCAATATGTCCAGCCCATTGCCATTTCAGGGATTTTACTCTGATCATGATGTCTTCCACTCTTGTCATTTTTTGGATCCACGAGTTCCTCTTCTTATCTCTCCTGGTTACACCAAGCATGCACCTCTCCATGCTGCTTTGAGTTGTCTGCAGTCTTTGTATGTCTCTTTTAGTTAAGGTCCACGTCTCTGCACCATACGTAAGCACTGGAAGGATGCACTGATCAAACACTTTTCTTTTAAGACATAATGGCATATTGCTCTTGAAAATTATACTGTTTCTTCCAAAAGCTCTCCAAGCAAGTTTTATTCGCCGATTAATTTTTTCATCAATGTGACCCTCACTTGATATCTGCTGTCCAAAATAAATTTAGGTATTGGTTATCTCCAGCTTTCTCCCATCAATCGATAGTGGGATTTAAGTTCTTTTAAGTTTTCTGATAGTTTATTGACAGATAACACCACAAAAGAGAAAGGTCCGAATAATAGGAGCGTCAGAATAATAGCATCAGATCTAAATTTCACAGGAAAGATTGGGTGCCAATGTTTAATGAACTTTTTATTTTTATTTTCAGTGGTGGCATAATTTTTTTTTTTTTTAACTTTTAAAAAGACCTGTTTCGAGTCGTTTCCCTGACAGAACCTAACAGGAAGCTAAATGGACATGGTGATAAACGTCTTCTACATCTTCGACTGAACACTCAGGGCTTGTCACCGCATTTGAGGCTTTCATCTAGTGAACATCCATGCCGCATCACAGCAGAGGCGTCTGTCCCCCCAGAACCACCCCCTCTTGACAAAAAATGTCCATCTATCTTCGGGACAACATAAGTAAGTGACAGGGAACCGAGCAGCGGGGGTGGATATCAGAATTTACAATGTATGTTCTACGATGCGACTCACGGACTTCCCTCCCTCCCCCCGCCACCCCGCCACCCCACCCCCTCCTCGCCCACTCTCCAAGTATCCATTGCTTCCCCATCTTCCCCACCGGTGATGGACTTAGCTATTTATCAGGGAGACCTAGTTCAAATAAATGACTGAAGGTCACTTTGGGATATTCCGAACTTTCTGTGAGCTTATCACCAGAGTCCATCTTGATTCTCTTCTCACTGATGGTGACTTAGGCGAACACTTTTATTTTGATTTCTTTTTTTTTTATATTTTATTCTGATAGCTGCCCAAATAAATCTCTTAATTCTGAAAGCAGCGAGGAAAATAAAATGCCCGGAAAAGCTCAAAAAGTATTTAGACGTAACACTATTCCTAACATTCATCTTTAGACGTTCGCTTATCAGAATTAAGACGTCGCATTTTTATTTTTCATTTTTTCGTGCGGAGAGAGAAATGTTCGTGAATGTAAAAATCTCCAGCACCATAAGCAAATTTTATAACTTGCAGCGGTTCAGAAATAGTTTTTTGGTTTCCGATTTAAGATCTTACTCCTTGCTTATGTGTTTCCTTTCATTGGAGAATCAGTCATGAAAGCTAAAATTGATACTTATAGTAGGATGATAACTTTGGAATTTCTTTTCTTTTCTTTTATAGGATGTGAACCTAAGGAAGCTCCTTTGTATTTGGTGTACAAAGCAGACAATTGCAATCATTCTAGGGGTTACCCCGAAACGGTTACCGGAAAAAAAAAAAACAAGGAATAAAGATCCACGGAAAAAAAAGCCAGGAAAAAAATCCAACGGAAAAATAATCCAGGTTAAAAAAAGCCAAAGGAAAGAAAAGCCAAGGGAAAAAAATCCATGGAAATAAAATCCAACGACTACTTTCATGCTGGTTAACCAGTAGGAAACTTAGTGGGTCATGTAAAAATGTCCTGGCTGTTTTCGTGGATCTTAGTTCATATTAATTCACATATCCAAATCCATTTTTATAGTATAACTTTATATGAAGTTCATAATTTTTTATAACCATACTTTTCCTACCCTTATATTACAAATAACGAGAGTGGGAAAGTGGTATGACCTACAAAAAAAAAAAAAAAGTGCTCACTTATCAAAGATTATGAGGACACCATAATTTGATTCCATGGACGTTCGAGCAACTACGGGGCCGTATGAAAATTGTATGCATTTTTGATTTTCTTATGTCCACTTACATGTTGGTTAACCTTGTAGGAAATTTAGGGGGCCGTACAAAAATTGCATTTTTGATTTCTTGTGTCCACTTCCATGTTGGGTGACCTTGTATGAAATTTAGGGGTCTTATAAAAAAAATCTGATTTCGTTGCGTCACTTCCATGTAGGAAGCTTAGAGGGTCGTATGAAATTTTCATTTGAGTTTTTCCCTGGCTCTGTTGTATTTTTCCCCCTGGATTTTTTTAGGTTTTCTTTTGCACTAAAAATTACGTAAGCCTTGCAAATTATGAATTCTCAGATGTAAGCATAGGCTAAATTATGAATTCTCAGATGTAAACATAGGAAGAGAGCCAGTACCATTAATAACGGGGGAAAAATAACGCGATGTGATCGAGGAAATGCAGCAAAGAATATTCTAGTAAATAGTATTCTAAGAACAGGAATGAAATATGTCAATCCAGGGCCAGATTAAGGCCTTAGTGGGCCCCTAGGCTAAGACATTTGGGTGGGCTCACACAGAACTTATCACCATGCTTAATGTTTTTACTTAGCATTTTCATTACTTACTAATTTTATCAGTTTATCAAAATTGCTGAATTTGATCAATTTTAAATGAGCGCAAGAATGTTACATGAAAGTTATAACCTGAAATATATTCTTTCATTTTAATACCGCTCTCTCGTTCTACATGATTCCTCTATCAAGAATAATACATTAGTTACATTGAGCAGATCCAACTAACATAGTCGCATCAATATTGTGACTAATATGCTGTTTTTACTAAAATTATGAGGTAGATTTAGGGATTTCTTTTGTGTTACCCTAAAGGAATTTGAAAGTAAGCTCTGGGAATTACTTTTATTAGAGCCGATAGTCGATTGCGAGCAGTTTAAGGGGAGTGTCCTTCACTTCTATAAATGCTTATCACCCGGCCGTCACGAATACTTAATTTGTCTGCTTTTTTTTTCTTCTTCTTATTTTTGGTTTGGGGCTTTAAAGACCACCGTGAGCAACTCAATGGATTACGAGCAGTCGCCCGTCTCTAATTTAGGGCAACTGGTTTCAAGGAAAGGAGAGAGCCAGTACCATAAGCCAAACACAACATCCATGCCTCACCGGGATTCGAACCTGGACCCATCTGTTCACAGCGACCGCAGAGCCGAGAACAGACGGGTCCGGGATCGAATTTTTAAAAGTGCCCGTTTATTTCAACTGCCGTATTTATTTCATAAAAGTCCATTTCAAGTTTTCCGCATTTAAACTGAAATTCCACAAAATCGACGACCCTGCAATTTTCAGCCCTTATCCCCAGATAATCCTTCCGCTGCGGTCAGGATCGAAACCCCGTCGTTTGGGTTGGTTCATTAGGTAAAGCACGCATTTAACCACTGAGCCAGAAACGCTCGGAAATCAAAACCATGAACATCGTAAAATAAATTGCGAGACGATGATTTTTTTTTTTTTTTTTTTTTTGTCATGAATGCGAGTTATTTAGTCATTTTATTTTCTGTTGGAGGTTATTATGTTTTAAAATAGGTTTGCAATATTTCTTTTTTCTGTAGGACTATTCACAAATTAAGCCTTTTTCCTCGTGATTTTTATGAAGCCACAAAATGCTTCGCAACATGATTTTTTTAAACTCACAATGACTTTCAGTTATCTCTAAAAAAGGTGAAATGTATCTTTTATAATAATTTTTCACAAAAAAACAACAACAACAAAAAAACCCCGACCTAAATATAAAATTTACTCTTGATAGCTATAATAGCTTTTGTCTTAAGTTGTCCAAAGACTGATTCATAGACATCGTATAATCATCTGTTCAGTAAGTAATAAATCGCTGGTGCACAAAATAGGGGCGAGGAGAAGAAATATTCTGTGCCACAATAAACACAATTCATGCGATATACTATTCATAATATAAGATCTCGGTACGGAACTTCAAAATTCGACGGACGATTGAAATTTAAAAGTTTATCAAACCTCAAGTATTCTCACCAATCGCTCCTATTACCGGTAATTTCTCGTCGTAGGGAGACGTAAAAAGTGAGAACGGAGTTTTTCCGTTAACATACAAAGGAATCACGGAAAGATTTCTAAAAATTCAGAATTTTCTGTTAATCTGTACATATAAAACTGTAAGCCCTCACTGACTCATCACCGAATCTCAGAAACTATTGAACTTAGAACTTTCATATTTCGAAGGAATGTTCCTTTTACATCATAGAAGCGCACTGAAGAAGGATTTTTTTTTACAACATAGAAGCGGATAACTTTAAGTGGGTCGAAATGTTTTTTTTTTTTTAAATAACCCAGCTTTGATAACGCTAGGACGTTCTGCAATGATCGAGCCATCGTTGCCCAGCAACTGAACCCCGCCCTAAATTTTGAATGACTTAAGTTGACCTGTTCAGTATATATTTTGTTCTGAATTTATTTAACAAAAAACCTTAAAAATCACGTAAAAAGCGCTATATCATAACGCTTTGCATTTAAACATTTATTATCGTTTGACATATTGTCAAGGTTTTTTGACTTGTTCTAAATTTATTTAACAAAAAAAACTTTTAAAAATATCACGTAAAAAGTGCTATATCATAATATGCTTTGCATTTAAAAATTCATATTATCGTTTGACATATCGAATGTCAAGGTTTTGAGTCAAAATCAAATTACCAACATTCGTTTTCACCGCAACGGTGACGTCATATAAGTGGTATGGTGACTGCAATAAATATAAATATGCTGGTAGATTTTCATAGTAATTGAAGTTTGTAAAAAAATAAGTTTCCCCCTTGAGATATTAGTGATGGCAACACAATTTTGCTCACGCTTCCAAAAACATCTGACCAAGCATCTGACTTGCTAGCTTTTAAATGTACAGTTTCGAACGAATTTGTTTATGAAATTGTTTATAAGCAAGGTACTTTTTACATTTATGATGAAAGTAACAACGTATTTTGTTCTGGTTTCTATTATTATTTTGTTCTGTTTGTCTATTAATATTTTAACGATGAAAGTGATTTGTTTCGTGTAGGCTTGAAGTTTTAAATTTACAGTTATGAACGAAATTGCTTATGTGTCGTCTGACAGAATAAGTCAGGCAGACGTGTATCCCAAAAGAGCGAAGAAATATGCAGTGTGTATGGCCATTTCAACTGTATTTTAATATCGTCACATTCGAAGAACGGGTATTTACCTAGTACATCTCTAAAACTGTATTTTATCTTCAATATAAGAAAGAAACTGCTGAAAGTTTTCTAAAAATTCGAAATTTCTCCGTAGTACGAAAAATCCGTGAAATTCAGGTTTCTTTCTGTCATTTCACGAAAAAGGTTGTATCAGAAATATACTTCGTTAATTCACGTAAGAAATGACGGAAAGTGGCCCATGAATTTCAGAATTTTTTTTTTTACAGTGTAGTGATTTAGTTCCCTACACTTCCAATGAAAAACATTCCGACCCCATTTCTTTAGCGAAGAAAGATTTCCCATTCATCAAAATTGGCCTACTGATAAAAAAACATCTGATAAATAAAATTGACCTGCTGATAAAAAACATCGATTGCGCAATCGGTGTTTTTTGCAAAAAACTTTCTTTAACTATATTAAAAATTTCCTTACTTCGATGTAGAGGTAAGGAAGAGTGGCGCCACCTGTGAGCAAGTATCATAATTACATGGAAGTAAAGTTATTGATTTTTAATACAGTTCAGGAAAGTATTTTTTGCAAAAAACACCGATTGTACAATCTAAGTTAGGTTTTTTTTTTTATTTTAATCAGCCGGGCAATTTTAATGAATGGGAAATCTTTCTTCTCTGAGGAAATAGAGTCGAAACATTTTCCATTGGAAGTATAGGGAGCAAAATCCCTAGACGTCCATCGCCGGGAGGCGGAAGTTAGGGGAACTCAAATAAATATTCTCCTTGCATAAAAACATTGCTCGGAAAATCTTCTAGAAACAGAAACCCTCGCTTCTGTTGCAGCTACATTCGTCAAAGGGTGTTTATCTAGTGGATATCTCTCTGTTTCTTCTGGCAGTCAGACTTACACTGAAGTGCCAAAAGACATGGGATACGTACCTAATATCGTGTAGGACCTCCTATAGGTTGGCGAAGTGTATCAACTCGACGTGGCATCGATTCCACAAGTGGCCGGAAGCCTTCTGAACAAATGTTGAGCCATGCCGTCTGAACTTCCGCCCACAGTTCCCTGGTATTTGTAAGCGCAAGATCTTAAGTGCGAATGGACCTTCCCCCCCCCACGTCCCATAAGTGCATAGACAAAGTCATCGCTCTTTCCACGTTTTTCTTTAATTTAAACACACCAACCGAAAAATTGTATCTGGACACCATAGTTTCCCAGCGATGTCCAGATACAATTTTTTCGGTTACTGTGTGTAAATTAAAGAAAAACGTGGAAAGAGCGATGACTTTGTCTATTCGCATTGTCTCCACCAACTTGGAAGATTTTCCCATAAGTGCTCTATCGGGTTCATGTCGGGGGAACGTGGTGGCCATACTATCCGTCGGAACTGTCCTGAATGTTTCTCGAAACAATTTTGGACAAGTTGGTCCGGATAACATGGTGCATTGTCCGCCTGGAAAATCCCATCGTTTTGGGGGAACATTGTCCATAAAGGGCCCATAGTGGTCATCCAGCACAGTAACAAAGCGATTACCGGTTAATGACGTGTTTACGAGGACCAGAGGACCCAACCGTACCACGTAAAGACACCTCATACATGTATGGGACAACTACCAGGTTGCACAGTGCCTTGTTGACAGCTTGGGTCCATGGCCTCATATGGGGTCTGCGCCACACTCGAACCCTACTCTCAGCTCGTAACAACTGCTAGCGTGACTCATCGAGCCACGCCACATGTTGCCAGTCTTCCAGGGTCCAATTACCTTGTTCGCGAGCCCAGGTGAGGCGCTGTGTCCGATGTCGTGGAGTTAACAAAGTCACTGTGGTAAGTCTTCTGCTCCTATACCCAATGGGCATTACATTACGCTGCATTGACTTGATGGATGTGTCTCTGGTACCACCTGCTTTGAATGTGGATGTAACCTTGAGCCAGTGTCGCTTGTCTGTTAGCATGGACAATACTGCTCAGACGGTCACTCAACACCCGTGGTCGGCCACTAAGCTGTCCACGGTGGGTGGTAATGCCTTCCCATGAGGCATTCTGGCTACACACGTGACACCGTGGATCGAGGAATGTTGAATGTTCGCACAACTTTGGAAATTGAATGTCCCATCCGTCTGGCTCCCACTACCATGCCTCGTTCAAACTCCGATAATTCACGTCGACTTGCCATAATCCTACTGGCGGTTGTTCAACCTGGTTCACGAGATAAAAATCATGGCTTTATACGACGGTAGTGCCAGTTAAAAATTTGCGTACTGCTATCACATGACTTTTGGCACTTCAGTGTATATAGCGATTGTCTGCAGCAGTTGTCTAGGACGCTCTTATCCTGATAGACGACGAACATGTTCTGTCTGTTGAAACCGAGTCTTGAAAGGACATTTGTTGAACATTGAATGTTCTGAAAACTTTCGTGTGGGACTGACCTACTTCGATCCTACCAATCACTTTCCACAGCTGAAGAGCTAACTAGAATAGCTACAACATGCGAGTAGACTAGCATGTCTTTTGAACGCAATCCTAATATGCATATTGCAGTTTATCTGCGACAAAAGTAAATGCTGGTTAGTCTTCCACGTGGCGAAATTTCCATGTTCTCCAATTTTCAATGCATTATTTTACATACATAGCATTGGTGGCTAGTCGGGTGGAGTGATATGTCATCTAAATTTTATAAAAAAAACTCTTGGAACGATTTAGCGGATTCTTAAAATTAGTCACTTTTTTTAATTTACTAGGATGATTTCTGGAAAATGCTGTGTCTTTGAAACGTAAGCTTGTTTTAAAAAGCAAGCTGAAAGTATGAGCACCCGTTTCAGTGGCACCACGAACTGATGAACAGACGACGTTTCAACTTCCTTAGGTCATGTGAAGAGATAAGAGCCGCAGTTCCAAATCACTTCACTCCGGGACCGTGAAGACCGCCGATGTAGGAATCTGGACTTCACTGAATAAGAAGTTTGCTATGGCAACCAATGACGTCAGTGAATGCGGTAAACTGATAGTAACCGCCTCTAGGTGTTACGCTACGGGTGGGCATCAGCCGACTCAACTTTTCTTTGACCCCACACTTTAGTCCCCCAAAGTATTTAAGCAGTTAAAACACAGGGCGAGTGCAACCATCTAAGATTTTAAAGAACTTGGATAACGTAAATCAATATTTCGAATTCACAGAAATGCTATTATATAAAATGATTTTTTTTTTTTTTTTTTTTTTTTGTTAAATTTAGTTTCTACTTCTGGGAAATGGAGGGAGCCCTCTAAGCGAATGTCTAGGAGAATAGTAGTGAGTCATAATTTTTGTAATTATAGTTTAAAAAGATAGATAGATAGAGAGAGAGAGAGAGAGAGAGAGAGAGAGAGAGAGAGAGAGAGAGAGAAAGAGAGAGAGAGAGATTCCTTGTCAGGTTACAATTCAAAATTCATAAACAGTCTCATGAGAGGAAAAAAAAAAAGAAAACTACGTAAGTATTAAGTTAAAATTGCGAAGAAATAGTAACTGGTAATGGAGATTCGTACCTATAGTTCCTGGTATAAACTACATACATTGGATAAATACTACGTACAGTATGCACTTGAATTTTTTTTTTTTTTTTTACTAGGTATAACATCATCTGCGTCGGACCAAATCTACATGGACGATTTTTTTTTTGCCAAGATTTCTGCCAAGCATATCAAAATTTGTCCCTTCCCCCATCATACTTAGCCCCCTAAGAGTCCACGCAAATCTGAATGGCTGGCATTGCCACTGGCCGCCACTTACCCGCAGTGCGATTTTGAGTTTAGACAATTCTCCTGGTTCTTCCACTGTCTTTACATAGTAACTGCGAATGTGAACTCCGGTTTCTTTTTTTTTTTTTTTTTTTTTTTTTTTTGATTGGAGGTTTAACGACCACCGTGAGCAACTCAATGGGCTATAAGTAGTCCCCCGTCCCTAATTTAGGGCTACTGGTTCCAGGAAGGGAGAGAGCCAGTGCCGTAAGACAAACACAACATCCATTCCTCACCGGGATTCGAACCTAGACCCTTCACGGACGAATGATCATAAGCCAGCTCTTAGACCACTGTGTCACAAGGGCGGCACTTCGGTTTCAGTGCTCTTCCTTTATTATTCGCTGTGTGTTCTGGATCCACGTTTTTTCTTAAATATTAACCAGGAAAATGAAACAGCGTATATATTGTTTCAGATACATAATGTGCATAAAAATGTATTCCAAGTAGTGTATAAATTGTTTTCTCTAGTTCTTACTTTACCTTCAACCACTGCGCCAGTAGAAAGAAGTTTTTTCTTGTTTCATACGAATAAAAAAATTACTTAAGGAACACAATTTCACAGCAAAGACTATCAGCTTTATCTAATATCGCGATACAAAAAGAACTTCTCTCCAAACTTGCAGTTAAACAGTCGTTTCACACTGAAGAGCAATTGAATTAGAGATACCTGTCTAGTAACGTGTAGCACCAGCTTTCGTCCTGATGACGGCGGCGATTCGTCTCGGTATGGACTCGACAAGACACCGGTAGCGTTGGAAGCCATACGGATCCACGACCCCTGAACAAGCTCCCACAGTTCACGAAGATTTGATGGAGGGGGTCAGAGCCTCGAACATCTCTCTCGATGGCATCCCAGATGTGCTCGATGGGACTGAGGTCAGGTGACCTCGCTGGCCAAGGAAGCGAGGCCACGTCGGTGGAGTGTTCATCCAACTTTTCGGATACAATTCAGGAGCTGCATTGTCTTGTTGCAGGATGAGGTCCCCAGTGGGATGTTGAAGACGCACAAACCGGAGCAAATGGTCGTCCAGGATATCCCTGTAACGTTGACATGTGAGGGACGATGTGACATGTACCAGGGGTCCCATTTCAGTCCACGTAAACAGTCCCCAGACGAGAATGCCATCCCCACCAGCTTGAAGAGTACCCTGCTGGCAAGAAGGATCCATGGCTTCATGTGGTTTGCGCCGTACTCGTATCCTGCCATCCGCATGTACCAACGCGAATCTCGACACATCAGTCCAAGCAACATTTTTCCACATGTCTAGGGTCCAGTGGCGATGTTCCCGCGCCCATGCTTATCTTTGCACCCTGTGATGTGCGGTCAGCAGCGGTACCCTCGTGAGACGATGGCTTCTGTACCCCATAGCGAGGAGATGGTTCTGGATGGTGTGGCTGCTTACACGTTTTTGTGCACCAGCGTTAAATTGCCGAGTGATTTCTTGCACTGTGGCCCGTCTATCCGCTGTTACAATGCGAGCTAGCCGACGATGACCCCGCTCACCCACACGCTGTTGTCCACGGCAGTTGGCCCTTTCAGGGATGGTTTTTCCGGATTAGATGTACTCACGGTGCACCCGTGACACAGTGGCTCGTAAAAATCCCAGTGCCTGTACGACTTCCGAGGTGAACTGACCCATTCGTCGGGCCCCGACAATTTGCCCACGATCAAATGCGCTTAGATCATTCGTCCTACCCATACTGCGTCCGACTCTTTCTGATTCCCGTCGCATCACTCCTTATATTGTCGGATCGATGCATACGTCATGTCGTTTCCGTTTACAGGGCCGCACACAGCGCCACATTTGCATAACGCGAGCTGTCTCTAATTCAATTGCTCTTCAGTGTAGGGTGACATTAGTGACTGCTCTGTTTCTTTGAAAGGTAGAAGAATTGACCTTCTTTATAAGAAATAGATGAATTTTTTTATGGATTCTCATTACACTTCACCTATCTCTTTGGTCACGAGGCGTCACTGATACATGGACAAGTACAAGAGTTGGACAGAATAATGTGAACACCTAGGAAAAGAAAGTTTTACGTACCTAATGGGGTGTGGGACCACCTTTGGCATTCAAAACCGCCTGAATCCTCCTTGGAATGGACGCATACAAATCCTGGATATGGTTGTTAGTAGGATGTTACACCATTCTTCATGCAGAAACCGCTCCAGGTCTTTTTGAGATGAAGGAAAAAGATAACGAGATCATATTCTGTTTTCCAACACAGACCACAGTAACTCAGTGATGTTTAAGTCTGGTGATTGGGATGGCCAAGGAAGGTGTGAAAATTCGTCCTCATGTTCGTCAAACCATGATTGGGCATTCCGAGCTCTGTGAATCGGGGCGTCTTGATAGATGGCATCTTCTGCACAGGAAACAATGCCTGAAGGACTTGGTCAGCCAAAATGGTTTCATTCGCCCTGCCAGTCATCCGTCCTTTCAAGGTGATCAGGAGACTTGCTGAAAACTACGATATGACCGCCCAGAGCAATGACGGATTAAGGCCTTAGTTGGCCCCTAGGCTAAGACATTTGAGTGGGCCCCAGAGCTAAGACATCTGAGCGCGCCCCTAAAGAACTTATGCCAGAGAACTATTATGAAGTCCGTTAAAACACAAAACTGTAACTACTAAATTATCTGCAGAATTTTCATAATAAGTCACTGTATTTTTCATTATTCGCACAAGAACATGAGTAAAAAGCTTAAGATGCCTAGATTTTGTCATGGATTTTCTACTGATTTACCATTGTATACCTTTCTTAGTTCATCTTTTTTGTTAAACGCAATATGAAGCCAAAGGGGGACTTCGATCATTAACGGTTCCAAGTGTAAATTGGGAGGTATGGGTGGATGGTAATGAAAAAGCTGAAACTGTCTCGCCCTCATCGCTGACCACAGCGACATGAAACCTTTACCCTTGGTGAGCCCCTGTCTTGAAATCTGTTCGTCTTCTGGCCTCTGTTTAATACCAAGTGGTAATTATACGAGACAAAAGTAAAACTATATTATAAATCTCTCTCTCTCTCTCATTCTCTCTTTCCATTACTTTCCCAGGCATGCCTTTTGGGCTCTTGGTCATGGTGGGCCCCAAGGCTATAGCCCCTATAGACTCCCCCTTAATCTGGCTCTGCCCCAGAGCATGACAGAACCATCACCATGCTGTACTGCTATGAGTATAGACAATCTGGGTTGTGCGCTTATGACGGTGTTCTCCATATGTAAATACGTCCTGCGGTGGGGAATAGTGTGAATGTGTATTCATCCGACCACAGTACATGCTTTCATGCATCGGCAGTCCACCTTGTATGCTCCTGACACCACTGCAGTCGCCATTGTGTATTGACCCGAGTCACCAGAGGTTTTGCAATAGCAGCTCTGCCATGAATATCTTGTTTATGCAGTTCCCTGCGCACTCTTTTCGTTGATACTGGGGTTTGGAGATGAAGATTGAGCTCCGTACTAATTTTTGGCGCTGTGGTCTTCTTATTACAGGTAACAATCCTCTTTAATGCTCTGATGTCTCCATCAGTCAGGGTCGTTTTCCGGTCGTTGTTGTGCTTCGCAGACGAGGTTTTGCCATGAACACGGTATGCTGTCATAACGCTAGACACAGTAGCTCTCGACACCACCACCACCCTGGCGACTGTTGTCACGGAGGCACCAACTAGCCGGCCACCAACAATTAGCCCCCTTTCGAAGTCCGTTAGGTTGCTCATTTCGTCGTCACCCTGAAAGACATTTTGCAACAAGACACTTTAAATGCACATAAACAGAACTTTGAGGTTCTAAACAAAGCTATTACAACCAAAAAGTGGTGGATATCTTTGCGTATTAACTACGTACGCAGCTGCATTAAAAGTCACGTCTCTGAGAGTGGTGTTCACATTAATCTGTCCAACTCCTGTATATAAAAGCTTTAGCAGATTATCCTTTAGTTTTGTGCACCAGTGTACATTAAAAGTGAAAATTATTCATCCTAAGAGGTTTATGAGGTGGTATTTACGACACAATCATTCACGGAAGTAAGAATCAGCAGCTACAGATTATACATCTTTAAAGTTATACCTTGGTAGCGCCGGGCATAATTTTGCTAATTACAAAATAAAGTACACAAAAAATGAACCAAACCGCGAAGATATTTCATTGCAAAATTACTTGATTTCTTTTTTTTATAGCTTTTGTACTGCAATTGATTCATTTTACATGAGGCTATTTTATAGTGTATCGTGTAAAATTGGAATTCATCAGTTTATATGACAATGTTCCGAGTATTAAGTATGGCAATTCGTAAATTTTCATTTATTTTACTTGACATTGTTTAACGTGTAATGTATGGCGATTCATTTATTTTACCTACCACTGTTTAAAGTATAATGCTGTATATATGTCGCTTCGTTCATTTTCACTTATTTTATTTGAAACTGTTTAAAGTGTAATGTGCGGCGATTCATTCATCTTCATTTATTTTACTTAACACTGTTTAAAGTGTTATATGTGGGGATTCATTTATTTCACTTGACACAGTTTGAAGTGCAGTGTAGCAATTCATTTGTTTTACTTGCCATTGTTTAAAGTGTAATTAATGTATGACGATTCATTTATTTTAATTGCTACTGTTTAATTATAAGTGTAATCGATTCATTCATTTCCACTTATTTTATTTGACACAGTTTAAAGTGTAATGTGTGTCGATTCATTTCTTTTACTTGTCACAGTTTAAAGTGTAATACGTATGGCGATTCATTTATTTTACTTGTCAGTGTTTAAAGTGTAATGTTTGTCGATTCATTCATTTCCACTTATTTTATTTGACACTGTTTAAAATGTGATTTGTGGCGGTTCATTCATCTTCATTTATTTTACTTGACACTGTGTAAAGCATAATGTATGTCGATTAATTCATTTTCACTTATTGTACCTGACGTTGTATATTTTATTTGACTGTTTAAAGTGTAATGTGGGTCGATTCATTCATCTTCATTTATTTTATTTGACACAGTTTAAAGTGTAATGTGTGTCGATTCATTTATTTTACTTGTCACTGTTTAAAGTGTAATATGTATGGCGATTCCTTTATTTTACTTGTCAGTGTTTAAAGTGTAATGTATGTAGATTCATTCATTTTCACTTATTTTATTTGACACTGTTTAAAGTGTGATTTGTGGCGATTCATTCATTTTCATTTATTTTACTTGACACTGTGTAAAGTATAATGTATGTCGATTCATTCATTTTTACTTATTTTACCTGACGTTGTTCAAAGTGTAATGGGTGGCGATTCATCTATTTTACTTGACACTGTTTAAAGTGTAATATGTATGGCGATTTATTTAATTAACTTGTCACATTTTAAAGTGTAATGTATTTCGATTCATTCATTTTCACTTAGTTTATTTGACATTGCTTAAAGCGTAATGTGTGATGATTCTTCATCTTCATTTATTTTACTTGACACTGTTTAAAGTGTAATCCATGTCGATTCATTGGTTTTAATTTACTTTTACTGATACCGTTTAAAGTGTGATGTATGTTGATTCATTCATTTTCATTTATCTTACTCGACAAAAGTGCATGGTGTGGCGATTCATTCATTTTCATTTATTTCACGTGATATTGTTTAAAGTGAAATGTATGGCGATTTATTCATTTTTGTTTATTTTAGTTGACACTGTTTGAAGTGTAAGATATACAGCGATTCGTTCATTTTCATTTATTTTACTTGAGGATGTTTAAAATGTTATGTACGGGGATTTATTTATTTAAATGGCACTGTTTAAAATGTTATTTATGAACGATTTATTTATTTTACGTGACGCTCTAATATTTAACATTACATCATGAAACTTTTTATACGATGTTTGTCATACATGAAACTCACTTAGAATTACTCGACGGAAATTTACTCTGTTCATTTGAACGACATTGTGTTGTAAGATTTCTGTAGAAACTTATTATACGCTGTTCACTTTGCATTATGTTGCCTCCAAAATTTTCCATGGCAACTGAAAATATGCTGCTAAGTTTCCAACTGTAAGTCACACTCTGTTTTGTCATGACAAATAACACTGTCACGCGCAAAGACAACTGATACAGTTGGACGGACATAATTGGCACACGAGGCGTTTGTACGCATCCCCTCTCCCTCCCCCAGTCACCTACCGCTTTTCTTTATTTTATTTTTCCGTAATTGTTTTGGATTCGAGTATCATTTTTCATTCCCAAAGAGATTCGGTAGTCACGAGATCTTGAGATAGCCGAATGAAGCGCAGCTTTTTACTTTAACGCCATGGAATTCTTGCAAGCGTTAAACAGTGACATGGCCAGCCATAAGGTAATCAGTAACCCGTAATTAAGAGAGATAACCTGCGTCTCTTTGCAACCACCTTTCAGAGCACCAGAACTATCGCTGTCTCCTCTGAGCGAAACAGATAAGTCATGTCGTTCTTTGTTTGATAACACCGATCATTGTGTCTGCACTTTTAAAGCTGTTAGCATGCCATTTCTACTGAATGAAAAATGATGTATTCATATCTCAAAGCATGTAATGTGTTGTTGGATGATTTTTCTTGATTTATTTATTCCTCCCCTTGTACAAAAACACTATTGTACAATTAATAGTTAGGATTTTTTGGATATTAATTTCTTTAATATCGTTATTACTTTTTCTTTACCACTGATTTTCCCACATCATAGACAATTTCAAAAACTTTCCATGACAAATCACTGTGGATACGCCGTAGGTGAGTATAAACCGAAAAAGCACACGACTTTACGGGGGGAGGAAGGAATCCGGGTCTTTATACAATATTTGCCAAGCTTTCATTCACCAACGGGTGGCTTTTTCAAGGCACTAGAACAAATTCAGACTTAAACTGTAAACCTATTACAGTTTAAGTCTGAATTTGTTTTAGAAATACCAATTTTAAATTTACAGTTAAGTCTGTGCTTCCATTAAAGTTTAAGTCTGAATTTGTTCTAGAGATACCAATTTTAAAATTTGTTCTATAAGCACCAACTGTCGGTCTTGAGCCAGTCTCCTCCATGTTACAACGGAATGCTTTCGAATTTCATCCACCCATCCAGCACGTGGTCATCTTCTGGGTTTTTTCCTGCCCCTTGGAATGCAGCCTAGAATTTCGGATGTCCGTCGGTGGTCCGTTCTTCTGGCAAGATGTCCAGCTCATTGCCATTTCAGGGATTTTACTCTCATTATGATGTCTTCCACTCTTGTCCTTTTCCTTATCCACGAGTTCCTTTATTTATCTTTCCTGGTTACACCAAGCATGCATCTCTCAATGCTACTTTCAGTTGTCTGCACTCTTTGCATGTCCTTTTTACGCTTTCTAACCGTAGGTTGAAGAAGCGTATATGCTCCAGCTTTGTCTGCTTGTCGGCACGATAGCTCGCGTAAAAATAGTTCGATTTCGATGAAATTTTAGTATGTGGTAGGGAACCACCTGGGGACGAACCCTATTGAATATGGACGAAATGTGGTCAAAGGTCACGACACAGGAGCGGGATCCATTCCATTGCCCTTATGCGTCATAACTTGCGTAAATATGGTTCGATGTCGATGAAGTTTTTATATGTGGTTGAGGACCACCTGGGAAGGAACCCTATTCAAAATGGGTGAAGTGGAGTTAAAGGTCAGGACATAGGAGCGGGATGCATTCCATTGCTCTTATGCGTCATAACTTGCGTAAATGTGGTTCGATTTCGATGAAATTGTAGTATGCCGTAGGGGACCACCCGGGGACGAACCCTATTGAAAATGGACGAAATGGGGAATTAAAGGTCAGTACATAGGATCGGGATTCATTCCATCGCCCTTATCCCATACTATTAAAGGAGCACTTCTTGTATGTATGTAAATTTTATTTTGAAAAAGGCTCTAAGGATTTTGATGAAAGTCGTTAACCTACCGTTTTCTGGTACTAGAAATCGATTTAGGTTGATCTCGACTTTAGGAAAATTCGTTTAGTGGGTTAAATAACCACCTCGAATTATAACGTTTTTAGTGTCATGGCGTCGTCCCATTAATGTTACCCATGCTTAGAAATCTTATGACGTCACAATTTCGCGTTTGAGAATGTTGGCGCGCGATCATGCCATCTGTCTCATTAAGTCACGCGTTGTGTGTGAATCCCATTAAAGTTTTATGATGTCACACTCTTGCGAGCAGATGGTCGCGATTCCCATCTGCCCCATTACATCACGCGTTGTGTGCGTATGTCCGTCCGCACGATAACTCGCCTAGAAATCGTTCGATTTCGATGAAATTTTAGTATGTGATAGGAAAATACCTGGGAAGGAACCCTAATGAAAGTGAACGAAATGGGGTCAAAGGTCAGGACATAGGAGCGGGATCCATTCCACTGCTCTTATGCGTCATAACTAACGTAAAAAAGGTTCGATTTCGATGAAATTTTAGTATGTGGTAGGGGACTACCTGGGAACATACCCTATTGAAAATGGGCGAAATGGGGTCGAAGGTCAGGACATAGGAGTGGAATCACTTCCATCTCCATTATGCGTCATAACTTACGTAAAAATGCTTTGATTTGGATGAAATGTTAGTACCTTGTAGGGGCCTGCATGGAAACGAATCCTATTGGAAATGGGCGAAATGGGGTCAAAGGTTAGGACACAGGAGCGGGATCTATTCCATAACGGTTATGCATCATAACTTACATAAAAATGCTTCGATTGCGGCAAAACTTTATCATGTTATTTCGGAGGTATACCGAACCAGTTCTGTTTAATATAATCGAAATGGGATCAAAGGTCAGGACGCAGGAGCGACATTTATTCCACAGCCATTATCCTCATAACCTGAGTAATGATTTCTGGTATGTTGGAAAGCGTATCATAATCAATGCATTGCATGATTTTACTAATTTGTTTAGTTATTTTTTTTTTTTTGATTGAAGGCTTAACGACCATCGTGAGCAACTCAATGGGCTATAAGCAGTCGCCGTCTCTAATTTAGGGCCACTGGTTTCAGGGAACGGATAGAACCAGAGCCGTAAGACAAACACAACATCCATACCTCACCGAGATTCAAACCCGGACCCACCTTGGACGACTGGTCAGAAGCCACTGCGCCAGCGGGTGAGCCGGGGTGGCCTTTCTAGTTAAGGTCCACGCAAAAAAAATAATAGTAATAAAGCACTGGAAAGATGCATTTAATCAACGCATCCTTTCTTTTAAGACATAATCGCATATTGCTCATAAAAACTGTACTGTTTCTTCCAAAAGCTCTCCAACCAAGTTTCATCAATGTGACTTTTGCTTGGTATCTGCTGTCCAAGTTAAATGTAGGTATCGATTTTCTCCAGCTTTTCCTCATCAATTGATAAATCTTCATTTCTTAGCAGCATTGTGCATCAGTTTTGTTTTCTGAAAGTTCATTGTTAATTCTACATCTTTACTCTGGTCAGCAAGATCTTGGATCATACTCTGCAGCTCTGAAGGGGCAGTTGCAAAAATGACTAAGCCATCAGCAAAACAAAGGCGAGTTAAATAATCTACATTAATCTTTATCCCTTTGTTTTCTCAGTTCAGTGACTGAAAGACATTTTGCAATGTGGCATTAAAGAGTTTGAGAGATATAGTGTCACCTTATCACACGCCCATTCCAATTTTTACTGGTGCTGTATCCTCAAATAGCCGAACCTTTGCACTAGCCGAATATGTACGAAGGTCATCCTGAAAGTAATGCCTCGTTCCTCATAAGATTTTTGTTTGTAGCAGCAAAAATATGAAACTTGGTGGAAAAATACATTGATATATTGTTAATAATGCTAACCTATTCAAAGTATTGTCTATCACTTTCTATACATTTCCGCCATCTTTGAACCCGTTGGTAAAATCCATTTTGGAAAAATTCCTGAGGCTGTTGTTTCACCCATGAGTTCACAGCCAGTTTAACCTCAGTCGCATCGTTGAAACATTCATCGCAAAGGGTGTTTTTCAAAGGGGCAAACAGGAAAAACTCTGTGGGAGCCAAATCAGGACTGTAGGTGGGAGGGGCATCCCCGTCCACCCCATTTTGGCAATAACCTGTGAAGTCTCCATTGAGGTGTGGGGACGTGCGTTATCATGGTGTAAAACAACACTATGAAGTGGAATGTCACGTCTTTTCCTTCTGATAGCTTCCTTTAGCTTCTCCGATGTCTGCACATAGTGAGTACTGTTTATTGCTGCACCCCGTTCAAGGAAATCAGTCAAAATGACACCACGTTTGTCCCAGAAAATTGTCACCATCACTTTCCCTGCGGAACGAGTTGTTTTCACCTTTTTCTGTCGAGGTGAAGATGTTTGGTGCCATTCAATTGACGCACGTTTTGTTTCTAGGTCATGAAAGAACACACAGGTTTCTTCCCCCGTCACAACATTATAGAAAAACACCTTACCCTCTCTCTCATAATAGTCCAAGCAGTTCCAACACGTGTCCACCCTTTGCTCACATTGTTCACGGGTTAGTTTTCTTGAGATGCACTTTGAACAAATTTTTCTGTAGCCCAGATCCCTAATTAATGTTTCCATAGCGCGGTGCCCACAATGAATTGCATCACACGACGATCAGCTGTGATGAGATCTTTTACTTGTTGCCTGTTGGCATCTGTCACTGCAGTAGCGGGTATTCCACTCCGTTGTTTGTCCGACACTGAACTTTCTCCCTCTCGAAACCTCTTCATCCATCTTCGGACTTTACTGATATCGATTGTGGCACCTACTGATATCGATTGGGGCACCTCCATACACCGCCATGGATCTCCATACACCGCCATGGATCTTATGTAGAATTCTGGAGCCACACATTCCTCTTTTTCCAGGAATTCAATTACGGTTCGCTGCTTTTCTCTGTCATTCATGATCTTTATTTCCGATTCTGTAAAATATTTGTTCCCACATTGGTAACGTATCATAGTACATGTCAATGCAGTTTCATTAAAATCCCTTCAAAATTTCAAAAGTTATTAAAAGTGCTCCTTGAATTGGAGGATATATACAGGGTGCATAGGAAAGTCCCTTTAGCCTGGAATGACTTACGAACGGAGAGAGATACAGTTATGCAAGTGAAACAACGGTATAGTAAAGCGACTACGCCCGATCGAATGCAACCAATAGCAGCGCCCCTGATGACGAAATGCGGAAGTTAGCCATTGCAAATCGAAAATGAAAAGAGACAGAGCAAAATTTCCGATTATAAAGTTGTAGAGCATCAATTAATTAGTACAAAACGACATTTGTTTCACAAGGATAAGATAAATTATTGCCTGAATACCCTACAATGTCCGAAATCGATGCGCGACGATTCGAACACCTTCCATGCTGAGGAATAAGCATGCAGAGTTACTTTCGCGAATACAAATTTGTATCGTGGGCAATGGCGAACTCTTCGAACATACTCGACATTAACTTTTTATCACTGTGCGCCAGTTTGCCTTTTTTGTTTTTGTTTTGTCTGACGTCATCAAACTGTATTGACATAAGACGCATTTATACAATAAATTGTGTGTATTTGCTCATACCTATGCCTGTTCCCTTCAAACGTTCACACAAAAGGTCGCGCATCGATTTCGGACATTTTAGGGTATTCAGGTGACAATTTATCTTATCTGTGTAAAAAAAAGTCGTTTTGCTCTAAATAATTGATGTTCTACAACTTTGTAATTGCAAATTTTGCTCTATCTCTTTTCGTTTTCGATTTGCAATGGCTAACTTCCGCATTTCGCCACTAGGGGTGCTGCTATTGATTGCATTCGATTGGGCATAGTCACTTTACTATACCGTTATTTCAATTGCATAACTGTACCTCTCTCCGTTCGCCAGTTATTCCAGGCTAAAGGGACTTTGCTATGCACCCTGTATATATAGGATATATTATATAGGGATGCGAGGTCAAGTGATGCGCAAACATATAGCCTCTCCTTGACAAATGCCAACCCCGCCTTCTCGCGGTGCATCCTGTTCCCGTCCATTAAAGGAGCTCTGACGACCGACACATAGCGGCATAACTATACTATCGGGGTTAGAGGAAATGCTATCCCACACTCACCAACACGAAGGCTTGGCAAGCGTGGTGAGAAATGGCCAAACTCCCCAAAAGATGATTTCACAACTTAAATTTTGGCCTTCAGTCTCCGGCAGCTGGAATGTACTTGGCAAATGCAGCGGCCAGTGTGACACGAAGGCAGAGGGTGCTAAGAATCACCAGAAAACCGATCTTGGCTACCATCCGATGCTGACCTTGGCTACGTTTAACGGACGATCTCTATCTTCTGATTCAGGGCTCCTTGAATTGCAGGAAGAACTCCAAAAAGATCAAGTAGGACATCGTCGGGCTAAGGTGAATTAAGAAGAAAAGGAGAAGATCTCATTGAACTGAAAAGCCGACATCTCTTCTACTATCGTGGGCCAGATACTGACAGAACTAGTGGTGTTGGATTTATAATAAACAAGAAACTGAAGGACAATGTTCTAGAAGTTGAAAGTTCCACGGACAGAGCTGCGCGACGACTTATCCAACTCGCAAAAAGATATCAGACTCAAATTATTCAAGCTTACGCGCCCACCATAAATCATTCTGAGGAAGAAGTTGAAGAATTTTACGAAGAAATTCAACATCTAAATAAATAAGGCAAACAGCACTTGAAGATCATTATGGGTGATTTCAATGCGAAAATAGGGCAACAGCAACAGAATGGAATTTCGGTAGGTCAATTCGGACATGGGAATAGAAACCAGCGTGGAAATACCCTTTTCACCACGAACTTTTTTTTTTTCAAGAAAAAACCACATAGGAAATGAACATGGAAGCATCACAGTGGAATGACTAGCGAAACTGATTTTATTATGTACTAGCTGTGCCCGTGGCTTCGCTCGCCTGGAAGATGTCACTGAAAAACAGGGCTATGCTAACACGTGTAATCCGATACATCCATAAGAACTGTAGTCGAATTTCATAGCAATCGATGGAGAAAATTGGCAGAAAGATTAATTGGTTGGCAGTTAGTTTTTCACGTCAAATAAAATTTTAACTAATTTTTACATAAATTTAAGTACATCATTTTTATTTTACTTTTTGAAAATAATTCATAATGCCTCTGCATATGCAATATTCTTTGTCGCGTTTCCAGTCGTTATAAAAATAAATTGATTGTCTGAACTGCCAATTCTCGACAAGCCGACGTATAATTGCCCGTGCGAGAAACATTCTTGACGCAAATCCAATCCCGCATGTTTGTAAGTTTGGCCCTGGGATTTATTGATTGTTATAACGAAGGATAGTTTAATAGGAAACTGTAATCTCTTGAACGTGAAAGGCAAGTCCGTCGAAATCATCGGGATCCTGGGTATATGTGCTATTTGTCCAGCTGCTGGTCCAGTTAGTATAATGTCTTCAATAATAGTATTATTACGCAACGCTTTGACCTGTAATCTTGTACCATTGCACAAGTTTGGAGGATTCAGGTTAGGTAATTATATTATAGGAACGCCAACTATCAATTTTAGACAATGCGGTGGAAGTACTGAGGGATTTAAATAATTTAAAAATTCATTTAGATAATGTACTGTATCTTCCAAGTTAACGACAGTATCGATCGATGTGTAAATTCTGTATTCGCTGGGCAGTTTTTGAAAAATAGCATCGTTTATTTCATCAACAGATGCATTCCTTCGAAACACGATAGCTCGTTCACACATCCAGTTGCGACTTCTTTGGAGCAAATTTTCTACATTTGGATAAATTTTGTCAACTAATTCATTAATAGATCTTACAATGCTTCCCAGTTTACTATGCACTGGATTATGCTAATGTGATTTTATATTATAGACCATGACAGTGTAGCTCATACCCAAACTATCGAATCCAATTGGAGAGCTCTCAAACAAAATCTCAGAAGCCATTATTATTTTAATATAAATTCCGTATATTATCGTGAAATAGTCACATTATTGTGACCACCATTATTGTAGTCGAGTCACATTATTGTGACCACCAGCTAATATCCAGAGTAATCGCCGTGTGCAGCGCGGACAGCAGCTAGACGGGCTGGGAGTGACTCAATAAAGTGCTGGAAGGTGTTCACAGATATGTGGAGCCATGCTGACTGCAGTGCATTTGACAGCTGCTGGAGGGTGCGTGTTGTAGTATTCATAAAGCGAAAAACACGATCGAGGAGGTTCCACAGATGCTCAATTGGGTTTAACTCTGGGGAATTAGGGGGAAAGGGAAGTACTTTGAAGTCTTCATCATGCTCTTCCAACCACTCTCGGACATTTCTAGTTGTGTGACATGTTATAATGAATATCGCTTTTCTGCTACTGAATTATAATGAATTCAGCTTCTTCTAATGGTTGTTGTTTGTTAATTATATCATGAATAAACTTTCCTGCTAGTAGTGTAGTAATAATTATGATGAATAAAGTCTTATGCTGGTTGTTAATAATAATCACCTAATGAAATAAACCTAACAGCCAGACAGAGGTCTGACAGTACTATGAACTGAGAAAGACGTACTTACTTAAAACTCTTTTATTTGGTAAACTTCTCGCTCTCACATAAACGAAGATCTCTTTATACAACAACAGCTCTCTGACACATAAACCACAGCTCACTTCGTACAACAACAGCTCACTCTACGCACATCAACAAAAAGCTCTCACGCACATAAACAAACGCTCTCTCTATACAACAACAAACGCTCTCCCTCGGTATCGTTGAACGCGCCTATTTATACTGGCTACCACCACGTCATGACTTACACTCATTGCCAGATCTCATTCAGCGGGTGAAATAACATCTCGTTCAGTAAGAAGATAATTTACATAGTAAAATAAAATAACCAGAGATAGTAAAAATCAAAAGGAAAGTGAATCTAGAGTATACGTTACAATGTCACATTGTCATTCTGGAAGATCCCATCCGCCCCAGGGATGACAATCAGCATGTATGGGTGTACGTGGTCTGCAAGGATGGATTCATAACGAATTCGGTCCATAGTGCCTTCCACAGGTATGATTGGACCCAGCGAATGCCACGAAAACATTCTCCAGACCATAACGCTGCCCCTACCAGCTTGTGTTCTTCCAGCAATAGTTGAAGAGTGTTTGTTCTCCGATGTTTCTCGCCTTAAACGCCAATGTCCATCCGTTCGATGAAGCAGAAAATGTGACTCATCGGAGAACGCAATACTTTGCCAATCAACGGAGGTCCAACTCCGATACTGCCGTGCAAATGTAAGACTTCTGCCGATGCACCTTCATTAGCATAGGTGCAGTGACCATCCGTCTGCATCGGAGCCCCATACGCAGTAGGTTTTGCTGAACTGTTGTTTTAGACACACTTTCGGTAGCCCCCCTGGTTTATTTGGCCAGTGAGTTGCTCCACTGTAGCGTGTCGATCGGCCCTCATGCACCTTCGCAGCCGACTTTCACCTCTCACATTAATGGCACGTGGTGCTCCGCAGTTTCCACTTCGCTTATTCGCAATGGTGCCATTTCTCCAATCACGATACACTTTAACCACAGCAGCACGCGAACACTTTACAAACTGCGCTGTTTCAGAAATACTGCCACCCGTGGCCCGAAAGCCGATAATCATCCTTTTTTGCAAATCTGATAAATCGCTCCTTTTATCGATGACAGCAACGAGTGATATGTTTTCAGATTGCTTACAGCACAACTTATATAACCTTCAAGCCAGTTCGCGACACGTGCCTTCTTTCATTGGCTACGCGCTGTTGACGTCAAAAGTAGGAGGTGCTCACAATAATGTGACTCGACTGTGTACTTTCTTTCACGTTGTATGTAAACAGAGCTTAACGGTACACGAGAAATCGGGAACTACTTGAAAGCGATGTGATTCGGTAGTACAGCCAAAAGTAATAAAAAAAAATAAAAATAAAAAAATGAACGAAATAGCCTATGTCCACCGGAAAGAAGTAACCTGCCCAAAGGGTGAAAGAATTATCCAAATCGGTTCAGTAGTTTTCGAGATTACCTCAAACACACAAACAAAGTTTCTCTGTTTATATATTAGTATAGATAACAAGAAATTTATCATTGAAGACTGTGGTGTGCTGAACAGGATCAAGACAGGGGTGATCATAGATTGGTCAGATGTAAGATGCACCTCAACACTAAACTCGAAGTGGCAAGCTCATAAAACAAACAAAACGTGTTGACATGACCAATCTTAAAAAGCATAATAATACCTTGTAGCTGGAACTGAGGAACAGATTCTCTGCTTTAGAAGGCCTAACATCAGAAGAAGTGGATATTTCTGAAGTTAGCAGAGAACTCACCGGGACTGTTATGGGAACAGCAACAAAAATAGGTGGTACTAAGAACAAGTTACATATGAAGAAAATTTCAGGAAAAACAAAAATGTTGATGCAAAAGAGAAAGAAGATGAGGACAAATAAAGAAGATGCCACTTCCAAAGTTTAGTACGTAGAGCTATGGAAGACAGTACGAAAAAGTATCACTGAAGACATAAGGACATTCAACTGCGAACTAGTGAGAAAAACAATTCAAGACAACCAAAGCCCGAAGAGGGCAAAGCGGCATCTCAGTAAGGGAAGAAAACAGATTATGGCACTGAGAAAAGGAGATGGCACTGTAACAAGAAACTGAGGCGAAATTTGCCCAAGAGGGAAAGATTTCTACTCAAAATTATATGAAAGAGATGATACATCTGCTCTAGACATTATGAAAGGTAACAGCACCAACTACTCCAGTCCTTCCTGCAGAACTTACACATGCAATTAAGAACATGGAACGGGGAAGAGCTCCAGGAGGAGATGGAATTGCCATGGACATTATACCGGGTGTCCGAAAAGTCTTTCCCTGATTACAAACGTCATTGATATCCGCTGTATGTACGTTACAGATGTGAAACTGGTGCCAAAATGTTGGAAAACTAACCAAGCGTTTTTGTTGCAGGTTTCCGCAACGTGGCTGTAGTGTAGCAGTGTCAGTGTCCAGGAAACCGGAAATGTTCACAAATCAGCAAAAATCTCAGTGTGTCTTCTGGTATCACGACACCCGATCACCAATAACAGTGCAGAGGAACTTTCAAACAACGTATGGAAAGAAGCCGCCCGATGTCAAGAGCATTAAGTCGTGGTACGACAAGTTGAAAACCACAGGATCTGTTGCTGACATACCGAGAACTGGCCGACCATCAACCTCAGCTGAAAGGGTGGAAGCAGTGAGACAGTCTTTTGTGCAAAGTCCCAAGAAATCAGTGCGTAGGGCCTCGCGTGAATTATAGATGCCATAAAGTTATGTTCATGATAAAAAGTTCTGTTCATGATTTGTGAACATTTACAGTTTACTGGACACTGACACTGCTACACTACAGCCACGGTGCGGAAACCTGCAACAAAAACACTTGGTTAGTTTTCCAACATTTTGGCACCAGTTTCACATCTGTAACGTACATACAGCGGATATCAATGACGTTTGTAATCAGGGAAATACTTTTAGGTCACCCTGTATAAGAAGCACCTAGAAAAACTGAAACTACACTCTCTCAAGTTTTCACTAGATGTCTAAATGAAGGAAAGATTCCTGAGGATTGGAACAATGATACAATGATCCTGCTACATAAAAAAGTGTCATTGAGGATCTCAGAAACTACAGGCACATCAGCCTCCTATCAGTGGTTTATAAAATCTTCCCTAAGGTTCTTTCACATCACTTGAAGGTAATACTGGACATGCCTCAACCGAGAGAACAAGCTGGATTCAGGAGTGGCTACAGCACTATAGATCATATTAATGTGCTGAGAGAACTAATTGAAAGAACAAAGGAATATGAACTCCCATTATCCATGGCTTTTATCGATTATGAAAAGGCCTTTGATTCTGTGAAACCATCAGCAGTTACAATGGCTTTGAAATCCTGTGTATTGAAGATGGATACATTAGTATTATTAATAACATCTATGAAAATGCAAGTGCAAAGGTTCGGCTTTTTGACGATATAGCATCAATAAAAATTGAAAAGGGAGTGAGACAAGGTGACACCATATCTCCCAAACTTTTTAATGCCACATTGCAAAATGTCTTTCAATCACTGAACTGGGAAAACAAAGGGATGAAAATTAATGGAGATTATTGAACTCACCTTCGTTTTGCTGATGACGTAGTCATTTTTGCAACTGCCCCTTCAGAGCTGCTGAATACGATCCACGAACTTGCTGACAGAAGAAAAGAAGTGGGATTACAAAATGAAAATTTCAGTAGACAAAAGTGATGTACAATGCTTTTACAAGAAATGAAGATTTATCTATTAATAGGGAAAAGCTGGAGATAACCGATACCCACATGTACCTTGGACTGCAGATATCAAGCAGAAGTCACATTGATGAAGAAATTAATTGACGTATGAAACTTGGATGAAGAACTTTTGGAAGAAACAGTACAATTTTTAAGAGCAATGTGCGATTATGTCTTAAAAGAAAGTATGCATTGATTAAATGCATCCTTCCAGTACTTACATACAGAGCAGAGACGTGGACCTTAACTGAAAAAGACATGCAAAGACTGCAGACAACTGAAAGTAGCATGGAGAGATGCATGCTCGGTGTAACCAGGAGAGATAAGAAGAGGAACTCGTGGATAAGGAAAATGACAAGAGTGGAAGGCATCATAATCAGAGAAAAATCCCTGAAATGGCAAAGGGCTGAACCTGTTGTCAGAAGAATGGACCACCGATGGACAACCAAAATTCTAGACTGGATTCCAAAGGACAGGAAAAGACTTAGAAGACCACATGGAAGATGGGTGGATAAAATTCGAAAGCTTGCGGGAGTGACATGAAGGAGACTCGCACAAGATAGACCGTTGTAGAATAAACTTGGGGAGACCTTCAACCAGCAGTGGACATGAAAATTGTTGATGATGATATATAGATTATATATATGTATACATATAATAGAATACATTGCTTACCTTAAGGAAGAGTAAGGATGGGGAAGGTGGAAGTTACTTGAAAACTAAACGACAGAAATTATGCTATTACGTGCGGCATTTCCTTGCCTTCCATTTCCTCTGGCGGAACAAGTAGCGGGAACGCCCGATTTGAGATAACGTACGTATTTTCGGACCATGTTTCACTATTCCTCAGTTTAATTTTTGACTTTTAGTGAGAGATTTAGAGAATAATATCCCTTTATAATCGAATGGCAAGAAAGAAGAAAAAGCAATTACGACACAGTAGGCTGCATTGAAGAAAAAGTTTTACATTCAAGTGGGAAGGAAGATATTTTGGCAGATTTAACCACTCTAAGTGGTTATAACCACTTTAAGTGGTTAAATCATCCAAAATATCGTCCTTCCCACTTGAATATAAAACTTTTTCTTCAATGAAGCCTACTGTGTCGTACTTGCTCTTTCTTCTTTCTTGCCATTCGGTTATAAAGGGATATTATTCTCTAAATCTCTCATTAAGAGACGGTCATTTTTTAACAGAGCCAGAGACGGTCATTTTTTTTTTACAGAACCTTGGATGACCTTGCTAAATAGATTTCCTTGTGTATATAATTGTGACCTATTTGCAACAGATATCTACGTATTTAACAATATCAAAACGAAAAGTCAGTTTACGTCCATTTGGTGATTTTATAAAGCAATAAGGGAATGGAACTAGGATCTTTATGTCCCCTAACACCCTTCCCCAAATTTCCTCCGACACCCATTTATAAGAAATCCCTACACCCCATATTTGAAGGTGTGTAAGGCGCGCACTCACGCACGCACAAACACACACACACACACTGTGATGTAAAACAGAGGTGAAGCACATGCCAAGACGAAATTGCAGCGATAAATTCCGTCGGTGTAGCATAATTGGGAAAGCATTCGACTCCGAGCAGAAGGATACGAGTTCGATCTCTGTCACCGGTAAAAAGTGCGTTTTCACTACATATCCAAAAGTCTTGCACATTTTGAAAGCGTAATAACTCGCGGAGTTTTGAGAGTAGGGCAACGCGGTTTGCGTAGAAATGATCAGAATGACATCGGGTTTTCTATGAAATCACATAAATGTTTACTCATTTGGCTTACATTTTTCATCGCCAGATGGCGCAGCAGACACAGGTTGGAAGTGTCGAGAAAAATAGACAACTGACTGTACCAGGTTAGACACCTCATTGTACCAGGTGTGATGACCGTCCAGTTCCAGCACTGCCTGCAGACGAGAGAAAACACCATGGACGGCATTGAAAAGCATGTCCGGTGGTATAGCTGCCACATGGTATCGAATGGCATCTTTCAGCATGGCCAATGAAGTGGGGCAAAATCTGTACACTTGTGATTTTAGGTAATCCCAGAGCCAGAAATCGCAGGGGTGTCAGGTCTGGTGACCGAGGAGGCCAGGCCTTCGGAAAGTGTCGGCTCAACACACGATTTGCACCAAACGTCTCTTGCAGCAGCTGCTTAACGGGACGTGCGATGTGGGGTGGTGCTCCATTCTACATAAATGCACAGATTCACTGCATCCCGCTCTTGCAAGCTCGGGATAACGTACGTTCGTAACATGTTCGGATAACGTTCACCTGTCACTGAAACGGTTTCGAAGGAGGTGCCGCGGACCTCTGCAAATAAAAAAAAAAAAAAAAAAAAAAAGGACCGATTGTGAAGGAAGCCGTGAATCCACACCACACTGTCACTACTTTCGGCTGATGAAGTGGCGCTTCAACGACTGCTCGGGGATGTTCCGTGGCCCAGATGCGGAAGTTGTGCGTGTTTACCGCTCCGTTTAGGGAAAAGTGTGCCTCATCAGTACATAAAACGTTCATCAGCCAGTTCTCGTCGGCATCCATTTGTCGAAAAAACCATGCTGCGAACTCCTGACGCTGCACGTAATCGCCATCTTGCAGTTCGTGATGCCGTTGCAGTTTGTACAGGTATCTGTGCAGAATCCGTCGTAGTGTTCGCCATACAGTCCCGTATGGAATGCCTGTTTGCCGAGAAATGACATTGCAATCCCATCCAATTCCTGCGTAATCGCCTCTGCTGCAGCAGCACGTGTTCGTGGTCTACCGCTTCGTGGGCGTGCTTCCAAAGATCCCGTTTCCTCGAATTTTTTCAACATTCGCAGCAGCGCAGCAATTTCCATCGGTCCTTTCCCACTGCGATCACCTTTCAGTGACCGGTAGGCTCTCAACGCAGCACTCGCACATTCAGCGTTGCAATAGAACAATTTCACCAAGAGCGCTTTGTCCGGTAATGACAGCATACTGACACGGACCGCTGTGACTTGTGGTTGACTGAAATTGGTTTTTATAATAACGCCGCCGTTTGCAGGAGAATTTGTCATTTTCATGTAGGACTTCCGTCCACAGGTAGAAGAGTTTAGGTCCCAGCCACCTACAGCGAGATCGCCTTTTGGGCAGGACACAGAAACGGAAGGAATGAGAGCAAGTCTAGCGACTTTTGACAGAACAGTTTGTAGTGAGATTAGAGTACAGTAGATGGCGCCACCGTACAAGTACGATATTGCACATAGATGGGTGAGAGAATTTCAGGGAGGACATAGGAAAGGATACCCATTTAACCAGTGGGTCCAGCCTGGGGGCCGTCACTTTACGTGCTCGTCCGATATTCAGCGATTGTTAGTGAATCACACCATCTCTGAAAGATCAGCCCAGGCTAGAACCTGGGGACCCAGCATCGATAGTCTGAAACACTAACCACTAAGCCATCCGCGGCTCTGACTTGTGGTTGATTCCGAGCTGCTGCTTTTATACCCACTATACCAGACCTGTTCACCTATGGCGCCATCTGGCGATGAAAAATGTAAGTAAAATGAGTAAAAATGTATGTGATTTCATAAAAAAACCCGATGTCATTCTGATAATTTCTACGCAAACCACGTTGCCCTACGCTCAAAACTTCGCGAGTTATTACGTTTTCAAAATGTGCAAGACTTTTGGATCACGCGGTATATACAATACCGATGGATTACTGAAATATTAGACTACATCTAAGAACAAAGAATGAAGAAAGAAAAAAAGAACCAGAAGAAGACAACTTGGGAGATCGGTGGGTGAAATTCGGAAGCATGCTGAACGTGACATAGAAGCTAATGGCTCAAGACAGACAGCTCTGGAAGAAACTTTGGAAGAGCTTCACCGCAGCAATGGACTGATAATGGTTGAAAATGATGATGATGATGATGATGATGATATATATGACGTTAAACCTTACTGAATTTAACCTGAAGCTATGATCGCAACTGAGGTAACAACCATTTGCCCAGAAAATTTGGTAACACTAGTCTTTTATTTGCCCAGAAAAACTTGGAAATACTAGTCTTTTACAGATTACACTCGTGTCAGAATAATATGACCACCTTCCTAATAATGGGAATAACCACCCTTGGCCCAGATGACAGTGGCGAGACGTCGTGGCAGGGTCTTAATGACGTCCTGGAAAGTTGCCTGTGGCGCACGTGCCCATTCGGACTGCAGCAGAGCACGGAGGTCCCGGAGATGACGTGGTTGTGGGTCGGCATGTCGAACCTGTCGATCTAAATAGTCCGACAAGTGCCCCATGGGATTGAAATCGGGTGATTTCGCCGGTCAAAGGAGAACGGAGACATTGCTGTCGTGTTCCTGGAACCAGTAACCCACCCGCTTAGCGACGTGGCACGGTTTATTGTCCTGTTGGTAGATACCATCCCTACCAGGGTAAACGTCCAACATGAAGGGATGCATGTGGTCAGCGAGGATGGACAGGTAACCATTGGTGATCAGGGACCCATCCAGTCGTACCTGCGGTCCTAGGTCATACCAGGAAAACATCCCCCAGACATGCGCGCTGCCACCGCCGGCCTGTACTTGACCGAGAAGCGTGTCCGGGTGTTGATTCTCGTGTGCCTGACGCCGTATCCGTCACCGCCCGTCACTTCTGTGGAGTAGAAACCCCGATTCCTAGGAGAAGGCAACTTTTTCTACTCTTCCACTGTCCAATGACTGTAGTCCCATGAGAACTGCAGGCGTCGTTGCCGGTGGACCTGGGTTAACATGGGCGCCTTGATGCAGCGTTGACTTTGGAGACCCATGCGTGACAGGGTTCGCTCTACTATTACCGGGGATACGTACCTGGGTGCCCCAGCGTTCACTTGTGTGGTCAATTGCTGCTGTTGTGCGTCGATTGCCTTTACCAGTCGGTGGAGGCGATGGCCTTTGGGGCTCCACAATTATGACATTAGGAGGTACTCGGTGTACCAGCAGTCCATTCTTGGTACACCCTTACTACAGCAACTCGCGAACAGCCCACGAAGTCTGCTGTTTCTGAGACGCTTCCACCCTTGGCCCCTTTAACAGATGATTATTTCTATTTGAACATCCGTCAAGTCGCTACCTCTGCCCATTGTGCTCGCGTAACGTACTATGGCTCATATGTCCTGGCCGGCCGTGTGGTCGACCTTGTCACGTGCCCTCTGTGACGCTGCTGAGCGGGTACACTGTGATTCTGTGGGTGGTCACATTATTCTGATACGACCTTGCACTTTTTAGTTTTTGTCATATAGCGAAGTTGTCAGCCGCTGCTAGCATTACATGAATCGCTCAGCTTTACTTTCAGAATATACCAGAATTCAATAGAATATACCAGTCTAATATTTACCTTTATAGTTTTTCTTGTTTAAAGCATATTTTTCTTTTTAGTTTTTCTTGTTTAAAGTGTATGTTTCTTTTTAGTTTTTCTTGTTTAAAGTGCATGTTTCTTTTTAGTTTTTCTTGTTTAAAGCATAAGTTTTTTTTTAGTTTTTCTCGGTTAAAGCATGTGTTTCTTTTTAGTTTTTCTCGTTTAAAGCATATGTTTCTTTTTAGTTTTTCTCGTTTAAAGCAATGTTCTTTTTAGTTTTTCTTGTTTAAAGCATATGTTTCTTTTTAGTTTTTCTCGTTTGAAGCAAATTTTTCCTTTTTCGTTTCTCTTGTTTAAAGCATATGTTTCTTTTTAGTTTTTCTCGTTTAAGGCTTATGTTTCTTTTTAGTTTTTCTCGTTTAAAGCATATGTTTCTTTTTAGTTTTTCTTGTTTAAAGCATATGTTTCTTTTTAGTTTTTCTTGTTTAAAGCGCATGGTCAGTCATTTGCTACCGTAAGGCATATGCATATATGTTACCGCTAAAGTGCAGAAATTAGTTATTCTACAGATTATCTAGGTAATGTGCAGATTAACTAGGGTGATCCGTTACAGTGCCGAAAATTGTTTCATTTCTCAAATTACCTAGGTAATCTGCACATTACCTACTAGGCACTCGTTAAAGTGAAAATAAGATCTTTGCTGGAACAACAGCAACGTTTCTGTACGCTTAAATTAACATAATGTTATTTATTTATTTTTCGATGTATAAAGAATCAAGTTAACACTATCAAACAATCAACAAATTAGTTGATAGAATCAATCATCAATCAATTAAAAAACTATAATAGAAAGAATCAAACGGTTTAAAATATTATTATAATTAAGGAAATGAATTTGCAAAACATATGATAAAATTATGCTTACTTATTAGTGCAATCTAAAGATTGGTGACACTTTGAATTACATAGCAATTGGTTTTTGCGACAAGCACACGTATTTGTGGTACATTTAGATTTGCAGTCACATTTTCTGAAACCCTGCCCAGCACCAAGGGATTGTTTTATTGCTATTTGACGTAAAGATATTTCTACAGCAGGGACATCTTCTTTCGTTAAAAATCTCTCTTTGCAAACACTGAATTCAGATTTTGCGTACAATTGTTTTAAAATACCCGTTTTAGTACCAAGTTTATAAAAGCCATCCTCTGTTTTACTAAGAACCACAGCTAAAATCGAGCGGGCATCAGTTTTTGCTCTGTCTACTTCAGGTACTTTAATTCTCACAGTGACAACTTCATTGACATTTGGGTGCTTTGCATTAAAAACTGCTAACATTTTCTTTGCTTGCTTTTCTAAACCTTTCTAGGCTTCATCACGCTGTATTTTCTGATCCATATTCTTTTTACAGATGTTGCACAATACATTCTTACCATACCCTTTCTCTTTAGGATCTATTTCACCACAAATTACGTGAACAAACATATCACACGAAACCAAACTAAAAGTGGAGGCAGAGGGGGAAGGTGTAGGGAAAGGAAATGAGAGAAACAAACTTTTGAACTTTAACGATACGGAAGCCGTTAATGTGCACATTACCTAGGTAAAATGCGGGAAACTCTTGATTCCGCACGTTAACGGAGCAAATCAGTTAATCTGCAGATTAGCTAGGTAATGTGCGCATTAACGGCTTTCGAGCTTTAGCCGTAACATATACACTCAGTAGACAAAACATTTGAAGTAGGGGCGATGTCCAGTTGACATGGGCATTCCCCGCGCAGAGAAGAACAGACCCAAATCGAACTCAGGCGACAAATAGGCCGACAGCAGGGCTTCCCACCAGTGCATCACAGTCGGCGAACATGGGTAACCGAAGTCATCTGAGCAACTTTGATAGTGGACGCACTGTCTGCGCAAGACAAATGGGTCATTCTATAACCCAAATGGTAAGAACCATAGGGTTCCGAACAGGCCCGTAGCTACTGGGAGGGCACTGCCCTCCCAGAATGGTCATTCCAAGGGCGTAGATTCGTCCTCTGCGGGGTGAAAAAGTAGACACTGTAATTAAAAAAGGAAGTTACACCCTTCTTTTTTCTATTTTAAAGACTAGTTAGTTTCACACTGTATTCGATGCAGTTAACCAGGGAACAGAGTAACATACACTATGAGGTGTGAACATCTCATATCGTGAAGGGAAATTTTCTAAAACAGTGAATGGAGGTATAGAAAATAATATGCTGATATTCCAGACCTCCATGACCTTTGCAAACATATCTTTGGGATGGAGAGCTAATTAACCATTCCTGCTGTGTCGCAGAAAGTTCTCCGAGCGTTTAACCATTAACGGAATTTATCCAAACCCTATCCCTAGAGCTTTTTCCTATTGTTATGTTCACTATCCGATACTCATTTGTTCTGCGCTAGTTTGTTTTTCGCTCTGCATTTCTGTGCATTGTTGTGTTGTCCGCATTCACATAACGTTTACGCTTTACTTGGTATTTACAACCTGTGGTTCTCGAGTATTTACCTAGCTCTTATACACTGAGTGGCCACTTTATTATGACCACCTGACAGTTTTAAGCAAATGAGCTATGGCTGCACCCTGTTGCCGCCAGAGGGCGAGGCTAGTAAAAAAAGGAAAAGTTTAGTGCTTGCGACAGTAATAGAGTGATTTTTGGGTGACGAGATGGGTAAAAAATGCGATTTGACATACTTTCAACGTGGGATGATTGTAGGAGCGAGTATCACAAAAACCGCCGCATTCGTGAAATGTTCCAGAGCAGCTGTTGTTAAAGTGTTTAAAGACTGGACTGTCAGCCAAAAAACTGGGTCTCTACGTGCAACGTGTGGTTGTCATCGACAAATGACTGCTCGGACGGAACGGAGAGTGTCCAGACTGGTAACAGACAACAGAAGGGCAACAGTGCAGCAAATTACAGACCATTTTAATCAAGGATCCTCTCAAATGATCTCTGCACGCACTGTTCGCCGTACACTGCATCTGATGGGATATGGTAGCCGAAGGCCTGTACGAACACCTTTGCTGTCTGCAGTTAACAAGAGAAAACGTCTCCAGTTGGCACAGGAGCACAAGGATTGGACAGTCGATAATTGGAAACAAGTAATGTGGTCCGATGAATCACGTTTTCAGTTGCACCATGCCGATGGCCGAGTGAGAATTTGGCGGAAACAGCACGAAAGCATGGACCCCAAATGCACTGCTACAACCCTTCAAGCTGGTGGAGGCAACGTTATGGCTTGGGGAATGTTTTCCTGGCATGCTTTGGGCCCTTTAATTCGTGTTGATCAACGTCTGACTGGCACATCATATCTAAACTTCGTTGCGGACCAAGTGCATCCTGTCATGTGGATGGTTTATCCCAATGGCGATGGCTACTTTCAGCAAGATAATGCGTCCTGCCGTAGTGCTCGTATTGTACAGGATTGGTTTCAGGAACATGCCGGTGAGTTTACTTTGCTTAGGTGGCCCACACAATCTCCAGATCTCAACCCCATTGAGAATTTGTGGGATGAAGTTGAACGAGCCATCAGACAGCTGGATCCGCACACAAACCTGCAATCTCACACTCCTGGAAAGGGCTATTCATCAAGCATGGTCTCAGATTCCACAAACCACCTATCAACATCTCGTGGAGTCCATGCCACGAAGAATCGACGCAGTATTAAAGGCAAAATGTGGCCCAACGAAGTACTGAGGATGTGGTCATAATAAAGTGGCCACTCGGTGTATTTTTAATAACATTATGTTAAAAACTTGAAGTGCAATTTTTGAACGATCATAATACAATACTTCCCTATAACGGTGATATGCGAGAAGGTGGTATTATTTGAGTGGAACTCAAAGGGGCGTAATTTCAAGTCTCGCTCTCCCAGATGCCTTGTTCCAATGGGAAACTGTATCAAGGATGTACCGCGAGTGTACCATTAACTGTGGTACCAGCTCTTAGAGAACAAGCGGTGGCCGACCACACGCTATTGATGACCGGAGATGACGTAGACTATCCTGGCTGGCAGAGAGCGACCGCTTGGCAACGGAGGTGCAAATCACATCCGGTTTAAATATGGGAGCCCAAGCAGCGTCAGCGAGCGAACAGTACGTCCCATACTGCATACCCTGGGTTACGGAAGCCCTACTCTCGTTTCTCTGTTCACTAAACGTCATCGGACATTAAGCCTCGCCTGGTACCGGGAATATCAAAACCGGACCTCTGCATAGTGGCGCCACGTGGTGTTGTCAGATGAGTCCCGTTTACAGCTATACCAAGCTGACTGGAAGGTGCGAGTGTGGCGTCGACAGCATGAGGAAATGGCCCCGTCACGCCAGGTTGGCTATGTTCAAGACTGTGATGGTTTGGGACGCCTTCTCATGGTATACACATTAGGTCCCTTATTATGCCTGAAGAGGTCCTTAACTGCTGCGTGCTACCAGAATTTGCTTGATGATCGCCTACGCGCTTTCATGGCCTTCACACATCCTGTGGCCGATTGCCTGTTTCAACAGACAACGCGCCGCCCCACTGGGCCGCAACCATCCAGGCATGGCTCGATGAACACTCATCTGAGTTTGGAACCATCCAGTGGCTCCCAAGGTCCTCCGATTTAAACCCTGGGGAAGCTCTGTGGGATGTCGTGAAATGAAACATCAGATTTGTGGATCCGATGTCTCGCGTTGTAGACAATGCTGCAACAGGCATGGCTGGCATTACCTTAGGATTCCATTTGGCATCTGGTGGAGTCGATGTCAGGGCGTGTACAGGCTGTTATCCGCACTAGAGGAGGACAAACACGCTATTAGGTAGGTATCCTAATGTTTTGTCCATTGAGTGTATTTCTTCATTTAGGTCTGCTACATATTTCGCAGATATAGTTCTGAATTATTTCAGCACGCACAAGATTTGTAAAAATATCAACATCTACTATTTCAGCAGGCCATGTTAATGCACTCATTGTCAAAAAAATAGTTGCACCCAAACATAAATGAAACTTGGTGGACAGGTTTGACATCGTGAGACATGCAAATGATTCAAGTATCACGTTCGGCCGTGCGTGTGACGCAAGCAAGGAGGGGTCGTAGCGCTGTGCCTGGCCGGCTACATAAGATCGTCCCGTTACGCGTGCTTGCCATTCTGACTCGTGCTGTTGTGTTGATTGCAGCCTTTGCAAGTGAAGTATGCCTCGGAGAAAGTTTGGAAGCAATTCGAGCAGTTGGAGTTGTTCGAGAGGGGCCACATCGTTGGGCTCCGGGAAGTGGGATGGTCTTATCGCCGTATTCGCGCCGTACCGGTCGTGAAGATATCACTATAGCACGCTGTTGGCGGCAGTGGACAGAACAAGACAAGCAGCGGCGACAAGAAGTGTCAGGGAGACCTAGACGAACCACGGAGAGAGAGGACCGACGGGTTGTCCGACATGCGTGGAGTGACCCAACAGATACGATTGCCGATATTCAGCGAGCAGTGGTGCCCTCCATGCATCGTCCGATTAGTGCCAGCACCATTGATAGATGGCTGCACGACGTAGGACTACACGCACGCAGACCGTTACGACGACTGCCTTTAACACCATTGCATCGTCACCAAAGACTGCAATGGTGTCGTGCCAGACAGTTAAGGAGCCACTCAGAATAGCAGCGGGCGATCTTCAGTGACGAATCCCGCTTTTGTCTTGGAGGAGACGACCAACGAATCCGTGTGTGGGGGCACCGTGGTCAGCGCCAAGATGAACGGTTTGTTGTTGAGAGTCACCCGTCCAGAAGACCTAGTGTCATGGTGTGGGGTGCAATTGCCTACGATGCCAGATCACCTTTGGTGTTCATTACAAGAACTTTGACAGCCCAACATTACGTTAATGAGGTCCTGCAACCAGTGGCTTTACCTTTTCTGAACGCCCACTATGGTGCGATTTTCCAAAAGGACAACGCTCGTCCGCATACTGCTGCTATCTCGAGAGCTTGCACTCAAGGAACTGACACTCTGCCTTGGCCAGCCGCATCGCCAGACGTATCGGCGATTGAAAATGTGTGGGATGCTATTGGACAAGCTATCCACACTCCACCCTTATCGCGTAATCTGCAGGAACTTTGTGGGAAGATTCAAGCTGCATGGGATGGCTTATCGCAGGACACCATTAGGAACCTGTGCAACTCCATGCCGAGACGTCTGGCATGCTGTGTGAGTAAACATGGCGGCGCGACGCCATACTGAGAGACACTACTTATTGGCGTGTCATCATCATCATCATCTTCATTGTCAACCATTATCAATCCACTGCTGGACGAAGGTCTCCCCAAGTTTCCTCCACAACGGTCTGTCTTGTGCTAGTCTCCCCCATGTCACTCCCGCATACTTTAGAATTTCATCCACCCATCACCCATGTGGTCTTTTTCTGGGTCTTTTCCTGACCCTCGGAATCCAATCTGAAATTTCGGCTGTCCATCGATGGTCTGTCCTTCTGGCAGTATGTCCAGCCCATTGCCATTTCAGGGATTTAACTCTGATCACGATGCCTTCCACTCTTGTCATTTTTCGGATCCATGAGTTCCTCTTCTTATCTCTCCTGGTTATACCAAGCATGCACCTCTCCATGCTGCTTTGAGTTGTCTGCAGCCTTTGTATGCCTCTTTTAGTTAAGGTCCACGTCTCTGCACCATACGTAAGCACTGGAAGGATGCATTGATCAAACACTTTTCTTTTAAGACATAATGTCATATTGCTCTTGAAAATTAGGCTGTTTCTTCCAAAAGCTCTCCAGGCAAGTTTTGTACGCCGATTTATTTCTTCATCAATGTGACCCTCACTTGATATCTGCTGTCCAAGATAAACGTACGTATCTGTCATCTCCAGCTTTTCTCCATCAATCGATAAATCTTCATTTCTTGTAAAAGCGTTGAACATCACTTTTGTCTTCTGAAAGATCATTTTTAATCCCACTTCTTTACCCCTGTCAGCAAGTTCCTGGATCATACTCTGCAGCTCTGATTGGGTAGTTGCAAAATGACTACGTCATAAGCAAACCGAAGGTGGGTTAGATAATCTCCATTAATCTTTATCCCTTTGTTTTCCCAGTTCAGTGATTGAAAGACATTTTCCAATGTGGCATTAAAGAGCTTCGGAGATATGGTGTCACCTTGTCTCACTCCCATTCCAATTTTTATGTGTGTTGTATTTTCAAACAGCCGAATCTTTGGACTTGCATCTTCATAGATGTTATTAATAATATTAATGTATGCATCTTCAATACCGCAGGATTTCAAAGCCATTGTAACTGCTGATGGTTTCACCGAATCAAGGGCCTTTTCATAATCGATAAAAGCCACGCATAATGGAAGTTCATATTCTCTCGCTCTTTCAATTAGTTCTCTCAGTACGTGGATATGAACTATTGTGCTGTAGCCACTCCTGAATCCAGCTTGTTCTCTCGGTTGAGTCATGTCCAGTGTCACCTTCAAGCGGTGTGAAAGAACTTTAGTGAAGATTTTATAAACCACTGATAGGAGGCTGATAGGTCTGTAGTTTCTGAGATCCTCAATGTCACCTTTTTTATGTAGCAAGATCATTGTAGCGTTGTTCCAATCCTCAGGAATCTTCTCTTCATTAAGGCATTGAGTGAAAATTTGGGCGAGTACTGTTTCGATTTCTCCACTTGCTTCTTGTATGATGTCTACAGTAATTCCATCTTCTGCTGGAGCTTTCCCCCGCTTCATGTTCTTGATTGCATGTGCAACTTCTGCTGGGAGGACTGGAAGAACTCTGGTACCTTTCATGATGACTGGAGTACATGTATCATCCCTTTCATATAATTTGGAGTAGAAATCTTTCACTCTTTTCAAAATTTCTCCTCTATTTCGTGTTACAGAACCATCTTCTTTTCTCAGTGCCATAATCTGTTTTCTTCCCTTACTGAGATGTCCCTTTGCTATCTTTAGGCTTTGGTTGTTTTCAATTGCTTTCCTCACTAGTTCACAGTTGAATTTCCTTACGTCTTCAGTGATACTTTTTCGTACTGTCTTGCATAGCTCTATATCGTGTAGCTCAATAAATATTGCCCATATCAGTCAGTCTCAATGTTTAATCATTTATTGTTCCTGGTAACCTTTACCCTCCCCCGAAATAGCATTGCAATCCGACACGCCCTTCTGAGTACAACTGTTTTTTTTTTTGACGATGAATGTACTTTTTGGCTTTTGCCTTACTTAGGGAAGCAATTAGACATGGGAGGTGAAAAATAAAAACAGTACAAAACAAAATAGCCGTGTGTAGTTTTGAAAAAAGAGAAAGAAAAAGAAAAGTATATCTTGAGCCTGTAAAAAATTCAACACTTTTCATTTTTTTTTTAAGTTTTTATTTCCTAGGTTTGTCTTCTAAATATTGCTCTATAAAAAGTTTAAGCCATTGAAAAATTTTCTTGCTTCACCCCTCCGCCCCCAATTTGAAATTCCTGGGTAAACTCCTGCAATGAAAGCGTTGTTTGTACTAAATAACGCCTCCTGCATCCTACATGAATGACAGCAACACATAATAAATCCAGTTTTTCTTTTTGATTTTCTTTCTTTTTTCGCCCTCGGGCCCTTTGCGTGTACTTTTTCAATAAGTGGCAAAATAGCGACGAGTGAGAACGTAAAGCTATCGTCTTTCATTTTTCTTTAAAATATTGCAGTAGTAGGCTGATCACGTGACAATGACTGTTCCCCCCTCCCGTTCTAGTTATTTCCGGCCAACCGCACATTGTGGAATGACCCAAGTTCAGAACTCAGCGCGTGTTATGGGTGATATCGCGCGCTCACCTTTTAGCCGGGGCATCTGGCATCAAGTCCAACCGATCTCCCTTTTGGTCATTGCTGGATTTAGAGGGAGTTGCTCTTCGCATTTCAATGAGTCCTAGAGTCGCGGTGAGATGGGGATACACGGAAGGGGAGGAGGAGGAGGAGGAGGGGAGAGCGGGGATCTTTTCGCAGAATAAAAGCATCTAGTACTGCGCAGAGTGGCTCCCGGCGTCAATCAGAAGAACACGGAGACAGAAATTAAACGGACTTGAAAACAAACACACGCACAGGCTCACGCGCAGCCGTACGCGAGAGCGCGCGCGCACGCACATACACACACACTCGCCACTCCCTAATTTCCCTCGGGAAATTACGGTTATAACGACATAACGCTTTTGTTCGACGCCTCGAGGGGCAGTTTGCGATGGGAGACAGTACTAAGAGAACCTCGAACCAATCTCACTTACCTACCAGAAGGACGTATGAAAGAAGCCTTAAATGAAATAAAAAGCACTTTAAAGAAAAAACAAGAAGGTACAAAACTTCTCCCCTTTCCATATCCACTGGAAAAAAAGTTAATATCGATTTTTTTTATGATACGCATCTTTCCCGCGAAGTTAAAAACTCCAAATTTGTGTTACGCTACTTTGTCTTTTAATTTTCCAATTTAAGTAACAGCAATCCTAAAGAGTTAATATTGTTCGATCGCACCACAAAACTGGCTGAAAATTAAGTGCGCGAATTGAAATCGATTGTACATGAAGTTTCCTTAAGGCTTATCGCGGAATACATATTTGCAATTCCCTTCGTGAAGGAAGTGGAAGTGGTAGTAAAGTTCATAAATCGGAGAAGAAGCTTTGAGACTCGCTGCTGCTTTCGTAGATCACTAATCTCTGACGGGTATATAGTACACTATATTTACAAAAGTCACCGGACACCTAGAAGAGAAACGCAACATATAGCATTTATTGACATATATTAGTACAGTGTCGGTCCAACTTTGGTCTTAATGCATGCACTTCGAGGCATGCTTTCAACAAGGTTTTGGAACACAGCGATAGGTATGCTCTTCCATTCAGTACATAATGCTGCCGCTAACTGATGCTTAGTAGTAGGCCTTGGTTCCAAACTTCTTATGCGGCGCTCTAATTAATCGCATTGGTGCTGCATGGGATTAAGATCAGGGCTCTGTGCTGGCCAGTCCACACACGATACGGAATTATCGTGAAACTACGCCGTAATAGCCTATGCTTTATGGCTCGATGCATTATCCTGCCGATACCAGCAAGGCTAGGTCCCATACTATTGCCACACAGTTAGTAGGACATAATTGTCCAGAATATGCTAGTTAACAGGTTTGGCCACGATAACCAATGGGCCAGGACCATACCACGAAAAACACACCGACACGGGTATACTACCAGCTCCAAACTTGATCGTAGGAACAATATTCTGTGGTAAATAGCGTTCCCCGGCTGCCGCCATACCCACACACGGCCATCAGACTGATGGATCGTATATCTCGATTCATCAGTCCATAGGACCCGTTTCCATTGATCTACGGTACATGATAAATGTTCTTTATACCATGCTAAACGACAAGTAGCATTCCGAGTGGAGATGAAAGGCTTATGAGCCGCACGACCACGGTAACCCATGGAATGAAATTCTCTGCGAATGGTACGTAAACATACCGAGGTTCCAGTATTTTTACACACCTGTACGCTGAGGTCTTGAGCAGTACTTCGTCGATTAGCTGTAACGACTCTTCTGAGGCTTCGACGTCCTCTATCACTGAATTTCTTTGGTCTGCCGGTACGTTTTGCTGCTTCAGGCACGCCATGTGTCTTCCACTTATTCAGCACATCCAAAACAGTTGACTTATATATATTTAAAGGCCTCTCGGTTTCTCTTATGGACAACCCACTAATATAACATCCAACAATCTTTCCTTTCTCAAAGTCAGTTCTCTCCCGTTATAACGAAGTAAATTTCTCCGTCATTTGTGTCCACGCCAGGATTCGAACCCGGGTCCCCTCATTCCGGAATAAGTTGCTCTACCAATTGAGCTACGCGGACGTTTCATTCTGATTCCTATCTGCCTTTATGTCGTGTGCGTCCTTCTGGCAGGTACGTCACATCTCCTGGTACGTTACACCGTCGCGACATTTTCACTTAACCTCACAGTGCGATATGATCGCGGGCCAGCTGCAGGCTTGTGTTTATATCGTTCGCAGCTGTACAGCGCCTCTCAACAACGCAGCGGATCCGTTCATTTGCTTGTGAAGGGGTGTCCGGTGACTTTTGTCAATATAGTGTATGTCAAACAACGATTTGCACCCATCCGTCTGTGGGTGCGTCCGGAAGACGCAGAGAAAAATTCCTGCACATGAGAGATACAAGAGTAACTGAAATTTCTTCTGGATTTTGCTTTCAGTTTTCTGGTTAGGAGGCACAAAGATACGCCGATGAGCCATTAAGTTATGACCACCCCCCAACCTAGAGAAATAAGCGGGCCTGGAGACCGAACGGTGGCGCAGGTGAAGTTCACAGAGCAGTATATTTACTACACTGCTCTGTGAACTTCACCTCGGTTACTAGAGTCTTCAGAGTCAGAACGGGAAATGCTGATAAAGGACAGATTGTTACGGCGCGGCGCTTCGGGAGTACGATCTCAAAAACGGCGCGGCTTGTAAATAGTTCACGTGCCGCTGTAGTGAGTACGTATCAAAAGTGGTGCGCATATGGCCGAACGACGAATCGTCGTCCGCAGCTTATGGATGCCAGAGGGGAGCGGAGACGGTCGCGTATTGTTCACAGCAACCGCAGGGCCACAGTGCAACAAATCACCCGCTTTGCTACGCAGTGGTGATCAGGGGCAATGTGTCACAGCACACACTTCATCGCAGCCTTCTGCGCACGGAACTGCGTAGCCGAAGAACCGGCGGGCTCTCCATGCTCACATCACGTCATCGCCAAGAACGCATGAAATGGGCCCAAGATCATCGAGATTAGGCCGTGGATGATTGGAAGAAAGTGGCCTGGTTTGACGAATCAAGATTCCTTGTGGATCATGTTGACGGCAGGTTTTTTTAATAATTTTATTAATATTCGAAATGAATCCAAAATTTGAGTGTATCCATTTGACAGTCTGGAATGTTTAGAATGATTTGAGCCACTTAGATTAAATGTTCTGATAATAATTTAGCTGAAAATGTTAACAGAATTGTAAATGCTGCTGATTTTTAATTCCGAAATAAACCAGATTGCTTACTCTGCAACATTTTCAGCTAAATTAATGCCAGAATATTTAATCTAAATGGATGGACACAAGTTTTGATTGCCGTCCAAGAATTAATGAAATTATTGAAAAAAATGTGACATGATAGCATTTAGTAAGTCACATGTAGATGAGGCGCCATCTATTTTCTGGTCTCAACACCACCAAAGGAAAAGTTATTGATTTTTAATATAATTTGGTTAAATTTTTGAAAATATTAAGTATATTAGACTATAATATGAATTTATTTTTATCGATGCTCAAATTTTCAACTTTGGAAATTTTCCCATTGGAAATACAAGGCAAAGATTTTAGATGGAGCCACCTTAAGCATGCCCAGATTTCTGCGAGGGCAACCTAAATTATCTTTCGCCAACTATTTGCATCTCGTAATTAGAACTTACGGAATAATATGTTTCTATCAGTTAACATCAGCCAAAGATTATTAAAAATCAAAGTAATAGCATTCTGTAACGTACCAGGAGATGTGACGTACCTTCCAGAAGGACGCACACGACATAAAGGCAGATAGGAATCAGAATAAAACGTCCGCGTAGCTTAATTGGTAGAGCAACTTATTCCGGAATGAGTGGACCCGGGTTCGAATCCTGGCGCGGATAAAAATGACGGAGAAATTCACTTCGTTATAGTTCAACACGCACTTTTGAAATGGTGTGTGTTGCGCATATTATTTTAGTATAAATACGTTCTGTAATGTCTTGTATCAGTTATAATTAGATGCTGAATTCAATTTAACAAATATTTTTTCAAATCTACCGGGAAATGAAACAATCATTTAGAAAAATGTGAAGGACAAGAATATTTTTTGCTGGTAATATACTAAATTTGCTCACAAGCATGAGGATTGACTCAAAAACCAGCACTATTTCAAAAGTTTACTACTTAATAGCGATTAAAAATAACACTTTTTTTATTCAGGGTTGAAGAAATATTCTTCTCATAATACGTGGTAAATACGTCATGATAATTAGCACAGTAATCGGACATCGCCGAATTGACTGTATAATTACTGTTTCACACGTGAATTAAATCACATCAGAACACGGCGGCGAAATTTTCAAGTTTTCTGATGTGATTTAATTCACGTGTGAAACAGTAATTACAGTCTATTCGGCGATGTCCAATTACTGTGTTAATTATCATGATTTTTTTTTTTAATTTCCTTATTCATTTAAAGTAGAGCAAAAAAGCCGTCTAAGCGCTAGCTTTTGACCAATTGTCCGAGATGGGTCCGGGTTTGATTCCTGGTGATGAATGGATGTTGTGTTTGTTTACGGTTTTGTCTCCCTCCCTTTCCTGGAACCAGGGCCCTCTACAGAGGATTTTCACACATTTTTAGAACGATTTTCCAGCAATATAATTAATGTTTAAAATAAAATTACTTCTTTCTTAAATGTTCTATCTGATAGCCCTTTATCTGGACTATGAATGATTTTCCAGCAATATAATTAATGTTTAAAATAAAATTATTTCTTTCTTAAATGTTCTATCTGATAGCCCTTTATCTGGACTATGAATGATTTTCCAGCAATATAATTAATGTTTAAAATAAAATTATTTCTTTCTTAAATGTTCTATCTGATAGCCCTTTATCTGGACTATGAATGATTTTCCAGCAATATAATTAATGTTTAAAATAAAATTATTTCTTTCTTAAATGTTCTATCTGATAGCCCTTTATCTGGACTATGAATGATTTTCCAGCAATATAATTAATGTTTAAAATAAAATTATTTCTTTCTTAAATGTTTTATCTGATAACCCTTTATCTGGAATGAGAGTTGAAATATTGAACTGGATAGCAAGGGAAAAAACAATATCTAGAAGATGACAAGAGGGAGATGTGTACATGAAATTCGAAAGCATGAAAGAAACTGACTCAAGGCAGACTGTTGTGGAAGAAGTAACTTGGAGACTTTCATCCAGCAGTGGATTGATGGTGGTTGCAAATTATATATACATGCATATACTGTATATATCATCATCATCATCATCATCATTGTCAACCATTATCAATCCACTGCTGGACGAAGGTCTCCCCAAGTTAACTCCACAACGGTCTATCTTGTGCCAGTCTCCTCCATGTCACTCCCGCATACTTTCGAATTTCATCCACCCATCTTCCATGTGGTCTTCTTCTGGGTCTTTTTCTGTCCCTTGGAATCCAATCTAAAATTTCGGCTGTCCATCGATGGTCTGTCCTTCTGGCAGTATGTCCAGCCCATTGCCATTTCAGTGATTTAACTCTGATCATGATGTCTTCTACTCTTGTCATTTTTCGGATCCACGAGTTCCTCTTCTTATCTCTCCTGGTTACACCAAGCATGCACCTCTCCATGCTGCTTTGAGTTGTCTGCAGCCTTTGTATGTCTCTTTTAGTTAAGGTCCACGTCTCTGCACCATACGTAAGCACTGGAAGGATGCATTGATCAAACACTTTTCTTTTAAGACATAATGGCATATTGCTCTTGAAAATTATGCTGTTTCTTCCAAAAGCTCTCCAGGCAAGTTTTGTACGCCGATTAATTTCTTCATCAATGTGACCCTCACTTGATATCTGCTGTCCAAGATAAACATACGTGTCTGTTATCTCCAGCTTTTCTCCATCAATCGATAAATCTTCATTTCTTGTAAAAGCATTGAACATCACTTTTGTCTTCTGAAAGTTCATTTTTAATCCCACTTCTTTACTCTTGTCAGCAAGTTCCTGGATCATACTCTGTAGCTCTGATGGGGTAGTTGTAAAAATGACTACGTCATCAGCAAAACGAAGGTGGGTTAGATAATCTCCATTAATCTTTATCCCTTTGTTTTCCCAGTTCAGTGATTGAAAGACATTTTCCAATGTGGCATTAAAGAGCTTCGGAGATATGGTGTCACCTTGTCTCACTAACTTTCCAATTTTTATGTGTGTTGTATTTTCAAACAGCCGAATCTTTGCACTTGCATTTTCATAGATGTTATTAATAATATTAATGTATGCATCTTCAATACCGCAGGATTTCAGAGCCGTGGTAACTGCTGATGGTTTCACCGAATCAAAGGCTTTTTCATAATCGATAAAAGCCATGCACAATGGAAGTTCATATTCCCTCGCTCTTTCAATTAGTTCTCTCAGTACGTGGATATGATCTATTGTGCTGTAGCCACTCCTGAATCCAGCTTGTTCTCTCGGTTGAGCCATGTCCAGTGTCACCTTCAAGCGGTGTGAAAGAACTTTAGTGAAGATTTTATAAACCACTGATAGGAGGCTGATAGGTCTGTAGTTCCTGAGATCCTCAATGTCACCTTTTTTATGTAGCAGGATCATTGTAGCGTTGTTCCAATCCTCAGGAATCTTCCCTTCATTAAGGCATGGAGTGAAAATTTGGGCGAGTACTGTTTCGATTTCTCCACTTGCTTCTTGTATGATGTCTACAGTAATTCCATCTTCTCCTGGAGCTTTTCCCCGCTTCATGTTCTTGATTGCATGAGCAACTTCTGCTGGAAGGACTGGAAGAACTCTGGTACTGGTACCTTTCATGATGTCTGGAGTACATGTATCATCCCTTTCATATAATTTGGAGTAGAAATCTTTCACTCTTGTCAAAATTTCGCCTCTATTTCTTGTTATAGAACCATCTTCTTTTCTCAGTGCCATAATCTGTTTTTCCCCTTACTGAGATGTCCCTTTGCTATCTTTAGGCTTTGGTTGTTTTCAATTGCTTTCCTTACTAGCTCACAGTTGAATTTCCTTACGTCTTCAGTGATACTTTTTCGTGCTGTCTTGCATAGCTCTATATATTCCACTTTGGAAGTCACATCTTCTTTAGTTGTCCTCATCACTCTTCTTTTTTGCATCAACATTTTGGTTTTTCCTGATAATTTGTTCACATGCAACTTGTTCTTAGACCCAGCTAATTTTGTTGCTGTTTCCATAAGAGCTTTGGTTACTTTTCTGTTAACTTCAGAAATATCCACTTCTTCCGATGTTAGGCCTTCTAAAGCAGAGAATCTGTTCTTCAGTTCCAATTTGAAGGTATTATGGTGTTTTTTAAGGTTGGTTATGTCAATACATTTTGTTTGTCTTATGAGCTTGCTACGTTCGAGTTTAGTGTTGAGGTGCATCTTACATCTCACCAATCTATGGTCACTGCCTGTGTTGAACTTGTTCAGCACACTGCAGTCTTCGATGACGAATTTTTTTGTTACACATAATAAAATCAATTTCACTTGTCGTCCCATTTGGATGTCTCCATGTCCATTTCCTGTGTGGCTTTTTCTTGAAAAAGGAGTTTAAGATGAAAAACCCTTCTGCCTCTGCAAACTCTACGAGAGTATTTCCACGCTGGTTTCTGTTGCCGTGACCGAATTTACCTACTGAAGTTTCATTCTGTTGCCGTTGCCCTATTTTTGCATTGAAATCTCCCATAATTATCTTCAAGTGCTGCTTACCTTTATTATTTAGATGACGAATTTCCTCATAAAATTCTTCAATTTCTTCTTCAGGATGACTTGTGGTGGGTGCATAAGTTTGAATAATCTGAGCCTGGTATCTTCTCGAGAGTTGGATAATGAGTCGTGCAGTTCTGTCAGAGGAACTTTCAACTTCTACCACTTTATCCTTCAGTTTCTTGTTTATTATAAATCCAACACCACTAGTTCTGCCAGTATCTGTCCCACGATAATAGAAGAGATGTCCACTTTTCAGTTCAATGAGATCTTCTCCTTTTCTCCTTACCTCACTTAGCCCCACGATGTCCCACTTGATCCTTTGTAGTTCCTCTTCCAATTCAAGGAGCCTTGAATCAGAAGATAGGGAGCGTCCGTTATAGGTAGCCAAGGTCAGCATCAAATGGCAGCCTAGTCCGGTCCTCCGGGGATTCTTAGCACCCTCTGCCTTCATGTCGCACTGGCCGCTGCCTTGGCCAGGTACATTCCAGCTGCCGGAGACTGAGGGCCAAGATTTAAGTTGTAGAGCAAATTATATATACATGCATATACTGTATATATATATACGTATATATATATATATAAGGACAAAAAAATTAATGCGTGTGCCAGTGGTAGCGGAGACACACTCAAGGTCATGTACGCGTTACGCGTTCTCAAGTGTCTCATTGTGACCCCTAGAAATATGACAATATATATTTTTTCTTCTGATACACTCCCTTTGAAACTTCGACTTGATACCGACCACTGCAACTTGGACGGCGATGAAAAACATTTTGTGGAATTTTGAAGGGTCTTTCAGAATTTCACGACGAGTTGTTATTGCGATACTCACACACCGGCATTCTCTTTAATAAAAACGGATTGCAAACATATTCAGTCCAGTTTTAATTCTGAAGCCATCATGATAACAATTTAGTGTAGAAAAATTTGTTTTCCAAAATTTACCAACTTCGTAAATTTTCTAAACAATGATATCTGATTAAATGTTCTTTTCAAAGTAATTAAGTACACTACCTCAATTGAAATGCGCAGCTGATTTTTTGGGAGGGAGGGGGATGCAGCAGAAAAATAAAATGTATCCAGTGGAGTGACTTCAATGATTTTTGGTGAATAAAAATTTGCATGAGTTTAAAAGCGAAAATTTCGCTGTGCTTGGTAAGTGAAGAAATCAATTTTGTGCAAGTATTTCGCTGCAGAAATTAGTATATCTCTCTCTTTATTATTTTTTTTTTTTTCAATTTATCCAATACTGAACTCTATTTTTAATCGCAATTTGTTCACATGCCCATTTTGTCCAGAAGAGAAAATATAAGTAAAACTTTTTTTGCAAAAGTCCCGGCAACTGAGTATTTGCTATTAGATGGGAGCAACATTGTTGTTAGAATTATTACGTTGAATAAAAGCAGGAACAAACCAAAAATTGGAAGAAGAAAAACAACCTGGTTGAGTAATACATTCAAACGTACTTTATTTAATACTTTATTTCAACATTCGTCATTATTTTTAATTCATTCCCCTATTTTATGTCTTATTCGGAAGCACAAGAACCGTATTAATCAACAAAGCACACAGGCCCTGCGATGCATTCCCACCCAACGATTCGCGAGCAACCCTGCTAGCGAGAGCTGCCATGAATGCAGTCCCCGGGGAAGTTTTATTCAAAGGAAACGAACTGATGTGGGAATAGGCACAGTTTCCCACATGAGTTGGTTTCAAGAAGCGCAGTCCGTGACGTTCTTCCCGCTCCCAGTGGTGTTATACAGGGGAAACTTCCAGTTGAGTTCAGAAAACTGCATTCGTGGCATTATGCTGAGAAAACTTACAGCGGTGTTCACAAAACTTCTCTCTCTTGGTACGGCTGAAAAAAACTGTTTTGGGTAGGGGCTGCAGCCCCACAGTCCCATAGAAGGAGCCGCCACTGATAGAATGATAGATTTGGATATATAGAGTTGGTAGCCTTCTCATGATGGAGTTCTACTACACTGCTGGCCACCCAAAATGCAGCACCAAGAAGGAAGCATCCGATTGGCCTGAAATTCGCAGCATGCGTCGCCCGCGAGAGGACATGCAAACGATTAGCATTGCAGGGCGTATGCAAATCATGTGCGCCCGGCACGCCACTGAGAAACTTTATAAGAAGGGTGCACAGAAGGCGGGGTGTAAGTAGTGGAAGTGTGTTGTGCGGCCGGACCTGTGCGTGGGAAGCTTCCTGATGCCCCGTCGCAGAATACGGTAGTCATTCCAGCACGTTTCGGAGTTCGACACAGGACGAATAGTGGCTTATCGCGACAGCGGTTTATTGTAACGAGACATCGGCGCCCGTGTGGGACGACATCCAGCCACAGTGAGGCGAGTATGGATTCGGTGGGTGCAGGAGGGACCGACGGACCAACGTAAGCGATTGCCGCAGCCGTGGCACACCACCGAACGAGAGAACCGGCATGTTGTGTGGCGGGCATTGACGGCTCGCACCGCCACATCACGAACGTTAGCGCAGGAATTAGGGTGTGTTGCGCAACAACCTGTGTCAGCACGTACCGTTCGACGTCGTCTGCAGGAGCGGGGACTTGTCGCACGGCGCCGATTGCTACGATTACCATTGACGTTACACCACCGGCGAGTGCGGCAGCAGTGGGCTGTTGAACGCTGCACCTGGACTACGGGAGGGCACGACATTGTTTTCTCCGACGAATCCCGCTTCTGCCTGTAACACCACGATGGTCGGATCCGCGTGTGGCGGCACCGCGGCGAGAGACTGTATGACGCCTGCATTATGCATCACCATACCGGTCCGTCGCCGGGCGTTATGGTTTGGGGCGCAATTGGATATGACACCCGCACCCCTCTGGTACGCATCGCCGGTACACTCAACAGCCACCGCACCATCTCCGACGTTTTGGAGCCTGTAGTCCTCCCTTACCTGCAGGACCTGCCAACTGCCACGTTTCAATAGGACAATGCGCGCCCGCACGTGGCACGCATCGTGCAACAATTCTTTACGGCCCACCAGATGTCACTGCTGCCGTGGCCTGCATGTTCTTCCGATATGTCGCCCATCGAGCACGTCTGGTCGCTGATCGACAACCGAGTGGCCCGGTAAGCACCACCCGCGGCTACGCCTGATGAACTGTGGCAACGTGTGGAAGTAGCCTGGACCGACATACCCCAAGCTCACATGGAAAGCCTCTTTCGTTCGATGCTGCGGCGTGTGGCGACCGTTATTGCCAGCCATGGGGCCCACACGAACTATTGATGTCTGTGTGTTCCGTAAGTTGCACGGGCCTGTAAGCTAAATCGTTTCATCTTTGTATCTGTTGTTATGTGTATAGTAAATCTGGCTTTGCTGTCTCGTGTCCTTCTTGGTGTTGCATTTTGGATGGCCAGCAGTGTATTTGAAGGCCCTACGAATAAAGGAATGGTATTTCCTCTTTAAATATAGGAGTTAAAACAGTATTTTAATAATGTGTAGAACTGATTTTAACATTTTTTTACAACTTTTCTTAACTTTAATTTCTCATTGTAGGAGAAACCAGCATTAATCACGAATCCTTTACTGAAACTTTCTTTGGATTTTAGATTCAGTCTTTTTCTGCTCTTTTGCGGTAGTAAATTGACATTTTTTAAAAGCACGTCTTTTGTAAAAAAAGATCGTGCTTATGACATCGGTTTGTCCGTCCGTCCGTCTGTAGACACCATATCTCTGCAACTAATAGTCCGATTTGAAAAATTCTTTTTGCATTAGGAAGCTTGAAATGTGCGAATGATGATCCTTTATTTCGGTATCTTTTTTTTTTTTTTTGCGATGCACAATTTCGCCGCTAGAGGGCGTAAATAAAGATGATATCGAATTAAAAATACATTTTATTTTGTGATGTGCCTGCCCTGCAGGACGCACATGAGATAAAGGCAGATAGCAGTGAGAGCACGCGCCCGTGTAGTATAGTGGAAGCACTCGGAGCTCCGGAGCCGAGAGTTGTGGGTTCGAATCCGGCCCCTGGCGTAAAAGTGATGGAGAAATTTACTTCGTCATAATTCCATATATTTGCTTCCACACATCCAATTCACAAAATTCATTTTCCTTTCATGTCGAAGGTTATTTTAGGGATAGTCACTTTTTAAGTTACTCATAGGTTCTCCGCTAGGGGGCATAAAAGTGAATTGCGTTTCCTCCGATATCGCTGCTTCTAAAACTCGGATTTAAAAAATTATTTCTGCAGCGGAAACAGCTTCTTATGAGAAATATTTTGCATATAATTTATAATTTTGTGGTGTAAAATGGTTTGGTCACCAGGGGTAGTAATAAGCGCTTATTCCTGCTTCTATATTTACAGCAAAATCTGAACTTCTAAAATATCGATTGAAAAAATTCTTTCGTAGACCGATACTACTTCTGTCACGCCGATAAACATTTTTGGAATATTTCCTTCGTAGAATAATGCATGGTTTCTTCGCCAGAGGGTAGATATCTATTTTATTTTTGTCAATATCTCTGCCTCTAATGGTCCGATTTAAGAAAACTCCTTCTTCATTAGATAACGTTTCCGGTGCGACATGTTTTTTATATAATTTCAAAATTTTCAAGCAATTCATTGACTTTCCGCTAGGGGAAAAAAAGGTAAAATGCGCTTTTCCCTATATCTCTGCTTCCAAAACTCCGACTTGGAAAATTCTTCCTGCACCGTATGTAACTTCCAGTGAGAAATGTTGGATTGCAATTTCTAACTTTTTTTTATAAAATATGGTTTGGCCACCTTGTAAGCGTTAATTTCTGCTTCGTAGGTATTTCCATCAAAACCTGAGCTTCTAAAAGCTCAATTAAAAAAAAAATGCTTTATTGGACCGCTCATGTCGATGAACCTTTGAGAATATTTCACTTTTTAAAGTAAAGAATGGTTTCTCTTCCAGGGGGCGTAGATGCATATCTTATTTCTGTCAATATTGTTACAGTGGACACCCCCCCCCCCATCCTAAAATCTGAAGAAAACTCTAAAATTTGTCCGCCATGTCGCGTATGGTATGAGGTAGCTAGGAATCACAGTTCGGCAGGCTCACATGTTCTTTTACAGTTCAGTTTCTTTTATTTATTTCTCATTTACGTTGTTTTTTCTTTCGGATGTTCTCTAAAATTAATTTTAAAAATTGCGGGATAATTAGGAAGTCGCTCCAATGCTTTTGAAGGCAAGAAACGCAATATTTTTGCCATTTTGAATTGTTTCTACCTGTGGGAAAAGGTAGCACTCAATGGTTGCTCTGGAAATTGATAAGAGCAAAGCGATAGGCCCAGAAGAGGACTTCTGGATTTCTTGAGGAGGGGCAGATGTTACGACCCACCCCCGCCATTAATTTAGTAATTAATGGGCGTGGTTGATGTGTGAAATTAATTAAGTATTAATTATGTTCGAGGCTTGATTGGAGTTTAAAAGTGTAAACAGCAGATAAAGTTTTATCTGGGGGTTTGGAAAGAAAAGAGGCGAAGAATTCTCTCTCTGGCTGGGTGGTCTCAGAATAGCTCTGTTAGGTCATAAATATCAGGGCGTAGCTGACGGGAAACTAAGCAACACGGAATGGTACCTTTCGAAGAGGGGTCCACTTGAGTAAATGAATGAAGATGGGGACAAAAGGTTTAGCGAATAATCGTAAATTCGTCGATTGTTTGGGGCATTTTCGAGAACAATTGCTCTCTGTGTGGTCCGTGCAGAAAAATAAGATTTCGCACTTAGCGTGAAAATAAAGAAGAAAGTTTAGTTGTCTGTATGCTCTCCGATGTGAAAGGCTGGATGCCTTGGATCTACGAAAAATGAATTGGGAAAAATGAAGCAGCAAACCTCCCCGCATTTGGTAAGAAATGGAGACAACTCGAGGCAGCTGGAGATGCCAGTTTGCCATAAAGACAGCAGAATGCCTAAATCCGCGTGATAAAGCAGAAATTTCTAGGCTGGAGCGTAATGGAAATCAGCGACTGTTTGGACTAATGAAAGCCAAGTTACAGGGGAATTAAGAAGTCTGCGAGTGGACAGTGGTCATTCCAATGAGAAGCGAAGCCAAGCAAAGTCGGGTTCGGATGCCAACCACTGCAGTGTGGAATCGTCACCCCCATTCATCCCCTACTGTGGAGGAAGTGAAGAGATGCGCTTGTCTTACGGGGCGAAGCGAGGCCCCATGTGTGCGTGTGTGGTCACGTAAGCAGCGAAGCCACTACGTGTAAGTGCGACGGGATAAAACATGGCGAAAGAAAAATATGAGCGTAAGAGCGGTGGCTTCGATACCTAACAAATATACAGGTGAAATGTTGAGTTGCTGATATACGCTTAAGGTAAAAGCACGTCTGATTTCGCTCGGCCGAGAAAATTAATCTCAGGGCTGGCGGTCGCAACTCGATAAAAAAAAAAAAAAAATGGAAACAAAACCTGCGAGTGGCATATTTGAACCGCGTACTCAGGCAGGGTAGATGTTATGCTAACGGAAAGGAACTGACTGAATTGGGAATGAACGGTCCAAAAGGACGGAAGGTAGCGACGGACGGAATGAACTATAGCAGCAGCGGAATTGAATGTGTCCCACTCTCCAAATAGTGATGGTCGGAATCATTTCTTCACGACAACAGAAATCATTTCCCAGGAACACAGAAAATCAATCTTGGAAACCGCAACAGCAGATGTGAGAGGGCCTATTTTGTTTAACGGCCACCTTTAAATCTTCACAAGAGTGGATCCGTGTATACTGCATCAGCGCAACAAAGTGCGGCATGATATCACCATTTTAATTGTGTGCTTCATTTACATCAAGCGTCAAAGTGAAGTGTTGAATCATCGGTGCTGCCACATGGTGCAAGTGTCTGTGTGTGTGTGCGCGTTTTTTTTTGTCGTGTGATATTATGTGATGCACAACGGATTTGCACAGCAAAGTCACGAAACTGTAAGTAAATGAATATTTCCTTTTTCTTTCTTCGCACATCTGCGAACTTGTGCCATCCCGACACCCAAAGCTGCATGGACATAGATGCAGTAATGCTGAGTGACTGAACCTCAGAGGAAATACCTGCACATACAGATTTCAATTTCTACAGGGCCCATTTCCTGATTATTTTTTTTTTACATGAATAAGGGAGAGGGTGTGGCCACAAATTCCGCTGGGCGGGACAGTTTCTTTTAACTTTGGTTCAGGGCCAAAGCTAGCGGGGAAGGGATCTGCATGTGCATGCTTATTAGATTTAGTTAATTAACTTTGGCAGTATTTCGCACCAATAATCGTATACCGCAAATTAACGTGCTTGTGTATTTTGTGTCGCGAGTATTTTTAATGTGATCGTTTGCATATAATTTTTTTTTTCATTCTCTAAGCAATTGTATATGAATATCACCTGCAGCTCTATTTAGTGTGTAAACGAGTAGTATCTCTTGTTCAGATAGTCCGGTGGAGACTCAGTCGGCTTGTGTCTTCCGACAGTAATGTGTGACACCGTATGCTGCCCACATAAGAGGGGCAATTGTCTATACGCCCAGAGAGCGCCGTATCTGTTTAAATCTCGCAGAACGTTATTAAATGTTGTGTTGTGTATTTGAGATACAGCTCCTAATGGGATATGCTTTGAATACAATTACTAATATTTGATAAAGAATGGTTTGGCCACCAGGTGGCGTAAGCCCTAATATCTGCGTCTGGTGTATTTGCAGCAAAACCTGAGCTTCTGAAAACTCGATTGAAGAAATTCTTTCGTACACCGATACCGCTCGCATCGGAAAACCTTTTGAGAATTCTTAAAATAATGCATGGTTTTTCCGGCAGCTGTCGTAAACGCATATCTAATTTTTGTTGATATCTTTGCTTCTAAGATTCCGATTTGAAAAATTCTTTCTTTGTCGAAGAGCGTTTCCTCTGCGAAGTGTTTCTAATATAATTTCAAAACTGCCACCAGAGGGCGTAAGTTCACATTTCCGTTTACAGCAATATCTGCGAGACTAGAAACCTGATTGAAAAATTTCTTTCTTCGGTCAGATACTACTAACTCCTTAGGATTGCTTTTCCAAAATAGTGGAGAATTTCGCTGGTAGGGACGTAAATGCTTCCCAGCAAAAACACAAGTGCTGGGAAACTGCTGGCCACCAGCTGGCAGTGACGGGTCACTGCTGGCTGAAATCTGCCGCTCACGGCCCGGTAGCGGTCCGTTGGTAGCGGCGCTATCAGTTGGCAAGCCATTGATGGCCCTGCATCATCGCCGTGAATTGTGGGCCTCCAAGAAAGTGCCACTAGTGGCCCGTTGCTGGCAACCAATGCAACCCCAACAGCAGGTGGAAGCAACGGGACTGCGCAGAAGCGACACTTGCTGTGTCTATCATGGTACCAGTTAGTTGAAGACGACGCTATCGCCATCGTGTTATTTTAGTGGATGTTAAGAAAAAAATACATATGTAGAGAGGCGAATTAATTTCCTAATGAAATTCCACGTCGACGAAGATATCAGATTAAGCCATGAAATACTAGATTACAGCCATGAAATACATCCACTCCATTCCCATGAATAACAATTCATGGAATGGAGTGGATGAATAACAAGAAAAAATTTGAAACCGCTTGAAACAAATGTCCTGGAAAACCATTAACAAAAACGTTTGTTGGAAAAAAAAAAAAAAAAAAAGCATTATACGCGTGCAAAATTTATTAATTATTTGAAAGAAAAAAAAAAAGCAACGCTATGTCGATATAATGTACTCATCCATGGGTTGAATACCAAGACTGGGAGGATTTCGCTTCTAAAAATAACGAGAAGTAAAATAAAATATATTTCCTCTTTAAAACAAATGTAGCTTCGGAGAACGGAAAGGAAAGATACAAAGTTAAAAATGTAATTGAATGTGACATGAACCCGGGTAAATATATATTAATTCAACAATCTCCTTTCAAGACAAGAACAGTACAATACTTTGGAAAGCGACTCTAAGTATGTACACTCTTTGAAAATGAGTGAAGTTTCCTTAAGATAAAAAAAAAAACTATTGTTACGTTGAAAAAAAAATTATGAATTATATGAAACTGACTTTTATGAAAAATACCTCGCAATATTGTAAAATGGAAGAGCGAACCATTCGATTACACATTCCACCTGAAAGAGACAGCTTCAAGCACACGCTCGTGCGTGGCAAATTAGTCCGGTTGGAAAAGAGCTCAGCTCTCACGCCGACGGCCCTAGTTCGTATCCACCCAGATCCAAACGGGCGATTTTTCCGGTCTGTTGAGAAAATTTCCTCAGCGCAGTGCTATAATTCACAAGTTTCGTAAATGTAGGAAAAAGAAAAAGTAGTAGCGTTGAGAAACTGTGGTTATCCTTGATTTTTTCAGCACGTCTTTTGTAAAAAAAGATCGTGCTTATGTTATCGGTTTGTCCGTCCGTCAGTTCGTCTGTACCCACGATATCTCTGCAACTATCAGTCCGATTTGAAAAATTCTTTTGCATTCGGAAGCTTGAAATATGCGAATGATGATCCTTTATTTTCGTTTTTTTTTTTTTTACGATGTACAATTTCGCCGCTAGAGGGCGTAAATGCAGATGATGTCGAATTCAAAATTACGTTTTATTCCACATATTTGCTTCTAATTATCCGATTGAAAAAAACATTTTATCTTTCGATTCCATTTATGTCGAAGAGTATTTTAGATATAGTTCCTTTTTCAAATTACGCATAGATTTTCCGCTAGGGGGCGTAAAAGTAAATTACATTTCCCCGATAACTCTTCTTCTAAAACTCCGATTTGAACAAAAAATTCTTCAGCGGATACACCTCCTGATGGAAAATCGTTTGCATATAATTTCAAATTTTTGGTAAAGAATACTTTAGCCATTAAGGGGAGTAAGTGTTAATTTTTACTTCTGATGTATTTGCCATAAAAACTGAGCTTCTAAACTATCGATTGAAAAGATTCTTTCGTGGATTGATGCCACTCACATCGATAAAAAATTTTGGAATATTTTCTTCTTAAATAATTCCACAGTTTCTCCACCAGGGGGCGTAGATGTATATCTTATTTTTGTCAATATCTCTACTTCTAGAAGTCCGATTTGAAAAATTCCTTCTTTGTTGGATAGTGTTCCTAGTGTGACATGCTTTTCCTAGAAATTCAAAATTTTCAAGTAATTCTTAGACTTTCCGCTAGGGGGCGTAAAGGTAAATTGCGTTTCCCCATATATCCCTGTTTCTAAATCTCCGATTTGAAAAATTCTTTCTGCACCGGATAAAGCTCCTAATGAGAAATCATTTGCACGTAATTTCTAATTTTTGTAAAAAATGGTTTGGCCACCGGGTGGCGTAAGTCTTAATTTCCGCTTCTGATGTATTTGCAGCAAAAGATGAACTTCTAAAATTTCGATTAAAAAAAAAAGTCGTTTGTTGACCTATACTACACATGTCGACAAACCTTTTAGAAACATTTTCTTCTTGAAATAATGCATGGTTTCTACACCAGGGGGCGTAGATGTACATCTTATTTTTGTCAATATCTCTACTTCTAAAAATCCGATTTGAAAAACCTCTTCTTTGTTGGCTAGTGTTTCCGATGCGAAATGTTTTTTTTTCTTAAATTCAAAATTTTCAAGTAAATCATAGACTTTCCGCTAGGGCGCACAAAGGTAAATTGCGTTTTCTGCTCCTAAAACTCCGATTTGAAAAATTCTTCCTGTATCGCATACAAGACCTGATGGAAAATATTTTTCAGTTAATTTCTAATGTTTGGTAAAGAATGGTTTAGCCACCAGGGGGCATAAGTGTTAATTTCTGCTTCTGATGTATTTGTAGCAAAATCTGGGCTCCTGAAAATTCGACAAATTTTTTTTTCTTGGACCGATACCGCTCATATGGATAAACCTTTTGAGAATACTTTCTTCCTAAAATAATGCATTGTTTTTCCACCAGGGGGCGTAAAGTCACATCTTATTTTTGTCGATAACTCTGTTTCTAAGAGTTCGTCAGTTTACGATTCCGTTTACAGCAATATCTGAGGGATTAAAGACCCGATTGAAAATCTTCTTTCTTCCGTCAGATACTATTGTTTTCCATACCGGTTCCATTGACTTTGAATAGCTTTGATGAATTTAATTTGCGTCAGAACGGATTCAAAAAACATGCAATTTATTAAACCCGAAAATTCGGTGTCATCTTTCTTGTTTTTTTTATGGCTACTACTGGGAAATTGGCGGACAAGATTCGATAAGCCACTAGTTACGTCACGTGGTTGCCGGCTGCCACTACCGGCAAACTAGCGGACCACATTAGGCTAACCATCATTTCTGCATTTCTGGCACGTGCTTGCAGGGCCGCTGAAGGGCCACTTGTGGCAGCTACTGCCTGTGATGAACAACTGATGGCCCTGTTGTGTCATATGACAATTGATGGGGTGCCAACTGTTGGCCTGAACTACTGGCCCTTCTGTTGGCCGCCCGGACATTTATTGACGGTTCGGCAGCGGCAACATAGTGCTGGGCCATTGCTATCAGTGCTGGCTGCCAGCAATGGCCCAGTACCGGCCCAACAAGACTGTGTTTGCTGGGTTACTCTGTTTTTCTCAATATCACTGCTTTTCAATACATGTGCGATTTAAAAATTCTTTCACCGCCGGATGACGTTTACCTTGTAGAACACTTTAGGCTAGTATGTGAGGAATTTTGTAGTTCGTAGTTCTGTCGGTAGGTGGTGTTTGTGTACTTCAATTTGCAGCTGTATCGCCGTTTGTAAAAACGCTATTGAGAAATTTCTTCTTTACTGTATGCCATTCGCTACAAAAGAGATGTGGAGCATTATCCTCTTTAAATAACGCAAAGATTTCCTGCTAGCAGCGTAAAAGTCGAAACCTTTTTTTTTTTTTTCGCCACCTCTGCTCCCAGGAGACGTATTTGAAAAGTTATTTTCCCTTAGCATAGCTTTTTCCATTAAGAATAATTTTCGCCTATTTTCAACTTTCCCTTTAAGCAAAATTTTTCCGCTGTAGCAGACGTAGATTTACATCATGTTTCTTTCTATATTGCTCCTTTTAACTGTTCGATTCGAAAATCTCTTTGTCTCTGGTACCTGCCTTGTACTATGAGAAAGTTTTTGTTCGATATTTGTTAATTTTCGTAACATGGTTTTTAGCCACGTGTGGAACTAAGTAGATATTTCCATTTTTGGATGTTTTATCGATTGTTGAAACCGGTTGATTGTTTTCTAAACCGGTTCCTTTGACTTTGAATAGCTTTGATAAATTTAATTCGCGTCGGAACGGGTTCAAAAGACCTGCTTATTACATCCGAAAATTTGTTGTCATCTTTCTTGTTTGTTACAGGCGTTTAGATAGATCCATGCTTCATTAATAGTCACTATAAATTTCCATCTGTCTCCGGCTAAGCGATTTTCATATAAAAGTCTACACCATGCATGTTCAGCGCTCAGGCACGTGCCTAGGCAAAAGTCTGTGAACATTGTGTTTTTTTTTTCTTTCAGATTCAAATGCTTGTTCATACAGAGCGTTTTAACGACTTAGCGATTGCGCTTTGTGTCGGTGGATTTTCTTTTAAGACCAAGAGACGTTAGTTTTGAAATAGTCGTAAAAGTATACGTACTTTTTTTGGATCTTCCTTTTATGTTCTTTTTCTTGTTAAAAGCAATGCTTGACGATTTTCCTTCTACTATTAATAATATTGCTTATTTTACATTTAGAAAGGCTAATTTCATATTTTTTTCAAAGCGATTTTAATTACAGAATACGAACATCTCTCTTCGCTAAGAGCAAAAACATAACATTCTATTCACAGCTTGCGCCATTTTCTTAGCAGACGATATTTAACTGCAGCAGATGTTTCTTTCGTGTTCATCTAACACGCTGTTGCCAGTTTCTGTAATTTCTTATCAAAAACATTCTAAAAATGTGTGAATATCCTCTGTAGTTGCTCACGGTGGTTGTTAAACCACAAACAATAAACACCCTTCAACCGTTTTTTTTTATCGAGCATGCTCTAAGATTTATAAAACTCTACGTATATGTGTGTGTATGATACCCTTTCTTATTTTGTTTTTTAAATATGTATTCGAATGTGAAAAGATTTGCTAAAAAAATAGAAAGGAAATCACTAATAATCTAACTTTGTTATATAAATGCATGTATTTTAATGATTCTAATAGCTTTTTTCACCCACATCAAAGTTTTCAAGCACCAATAATCTGGGACATGCTGCGATTACCCTAGGGATTATATCTGAAGCGAAGTTTTAATTTTTTCTCCCAGCTATGGGAGAAGTGCTGAAAATATTTATTTGAAAAGCAATGAGAGCTTAGATGTTTTGGATCTTTATTTAGATAACTCACATATTAAATTTTCATTGAAAAATCTCCTTTAGGTATTATCAGTGACCGCCATGATAAATTTGAATCGGGAACGCTTCATCAATTGCGCTTCACGAACACGAGCAATTGATGTCCCGAAGAGATCAGGGAAGATGAGAAGCCGATGTTTTGTGCATGGTGCGTGATAAATTGCTGCTGGAAAATGTGCTATAGGCAAACGGAGAGTTTATTATCGTCTCCCAGGCATATTTCAAAGCTTGACCGAAGTCATATTTTAAAGCGTTTTTCAAAGAGTCTGTGCTTTATTGCTTAGCTTCCGCGGTCTCAAGCACAGCGTCAATATGATTTGCATTTTCCACTTGAATAAACAAATCTCTTTACAGCATAATCATTGAGAAGTCTCTGGATTGGGGATTTGGGGGATCATGCCAGCTACACCAAATTTTTTGAATGTTAAGTAGATGGCATTCCTTTGCTAAACGTGTCGTGAATATATTAAGTAGTCGAACTGGGAAGAAAAATGCACGATCGAATTTTTCAGACGTTTGTAAACACAAATAATGTTATGGTACATCTAACAATTTAATCCCTGAGAATGAAAACAAGCTCTATGGAGGTCACAGTGGACTGCAAATATTCTTTCTCTTCTTGTTCATTTATTTATTGATTCCTAAAAATATGGATTATGTTTCCTTGCTCCAAATTCTTAAATTAATTTCGATTTGAGGAGCATGTGACATCTCGCTGAGTGAAAGAATTAAGACTAGGTAAATTTAAAGCAATAAAAAGATAAAATCTAGGTTTTTTTGAGTAAATCTTTTCATAGTTTTCAGCATGATCTTTGAGAAAAAAAATTCTTCTGTCTCTCTGTCAGTAGACACGATATCTCATCATACGTCAGATTGAAAATAACTTTTTACAACGAAAGACGTATGTCATGATGATGCTAAATCATATATCATTTATGGATTTATAAAATAAATCATATATATATATACATGGGCGTAGGGTCGGGAGGGCACAGGGGTCCACGTGCCCCCTCAACTTAAAAATTGGAAAACATAATAACTAATCGTTTGCTTTTTAAATGTTATAAAGTGTGAAATACAGCCAAGGGAACAACGATACGCAATAACGAGCATTGCTATGACTACTTTGCAGCAGTCATTCCATTTCCAATGCACTCATCTGATGATGGTTTTCATCATCAGATGATTGCATGAGATGCTTTGAAAAACATGTTGTTGTTTTTTTTCATCCTCATTAGGGTCAAACAACCAAGCCTGGTACACCTCGTAGTTTTGGATATATTAGACATGTAAAACCCTAAGTTATGCAATGGAAAAGGAGAATTTTCGGAGAAACTATTTCCGAGAATACCCCCCCCACCCATCAGTCTACACTTATTTATGTCCCGCTTCCAATTAGGGAGGGTCACAATGATAAATTTGAGTGCAAAGGTTCGGCTATTTAATGATACAGCACCAATACAAATTGGAGCGAGACAAGGTCACATCATTTCTCCCAAACTCTTTCATGCCACATTGGAAAATGTCTTTCAATCATTGAACTGGGAAAACAAAAGGATAAAGATTAATGGAGATTATTTAACTCACCTTCGTTTTGCTGATGGCATAGTCATTTTTGCAACTACCCTTTCGGAGCTGCAGAGTAAGATCCAAAAACTTGCGGACAAGAGTAAAGATGTGGGATTAAAAATGAACTTTTAGAAGAGAAAAGTGATGTTCAATGCTTTTACAAGAAATAAAGATTTATCAGTTGATGGGAAAAAGCTGGAGATAACTGATAACTACAATCACCTTGGGCAGTAAATATCAAGTGAGGATCACATTGATAAGGAAATCAACTGGCATAAAACTTGGTTGGAGAGCTTTTGGAAGAAACAGTACAATTTTCAAGAGCAATATGCCATTATGTCTCAAAAGGAAAGTGTTTAATCAGGGCATTCTTCCAGATCTTACGTAGGAAGTGTCAAGTGACACTTCCTACGTAAGACCCCCCCCCTCCGGTAGAATTATTTCCCCCTTTATTTTATTTTATTTTATTTTATTTATTACTTTCTTTTTACACTCACGGAACTGGACCACAAGGAAAGATGGAATTTGGGAAGTTTAATTTAATATCCCAATTTTATTGGAATTTTGGAATTGGAAAACGATAACGTGAAAGCGGAAAACCTAGCAAACTGTAAGGTAGTACGCCCAAACAAGTTCCTCTCAGGATGGTGTGTGCTGAACTTAAAAGGCTTGGCGTGGCCCTGCTCGACACTGTTCATTATTTTGAAAACAGTTACCAATGTACACGATAATACATGACTATTACTAACATACACTTTCTTCAAGAGCAGCATCAATTAATAACAATAATAATAATAATAGTGTTCTAGTGTAGTAAATAAGTAATAATAGTAATAGTGTTAATTTTTCATTTTTACGAATTACTGTTTTCTACATATTAGCCAAACTTAATTAATTACACTTTACCTCCCTTGAAAAATTTCCTGCAGGCGCCCATGGCAGAGACATGGACTTTAACTAAAAAATACATACAAAGGCTGCGGACAACTGAAAGAGGCATGGAGAGATGCATACTTAGTGTAACCAGGAAAAATAAGAAGAGGAACTCGTGGATAAGGAATATGACAAGAGTGGAAGACATCATGATCAGAGTAAAATCTCCGAAATGGCAATGAACGGGACATGTTGCCAGAAGAACGGACCACATATAGACAACAGAAATTTTAGACTGGATTCCAAGGAACAGAAAAAGACCCAGAAGAAGGCCACATGGGAGATGAGTAGATGAAATTCGTAAGCGTGCCGGAGTAACATGGAGGAGAGTGGCTCAAGGCGTATAGTTGTAGAAGAAACTTGTGGAGACCTTCATCCAGCAGTGGACTGATAATGGTTGGCAATAATGATGATGATATATCATTTATAGATTTATATGACTCACATTTCTTTTTTTAGAGATGGGGTATTTTTATTATTATGTTAATTTATTTATTTTGTTTCGGGGTTTAACGACCATTAGAAACAACTCAGAAGATTATAAGAAGTCGACCGTTCCTAATTTGGGGCCATTAGTTCTACGGAAGGGACTGTGGAAGCACCATCGGACAACCACACCATCCATGCCCCGTCCTGGTCTCGAGACAGGATCCATCTTGGCCAAATGATCAGAAGCCAACGCCTCAGACCACTCAACCACCGGGGTGGCTTACTTATATACTTGGCGAGATATCCATATTTCTGAGATTCTAAAAACTGTCCTTGTATTCAATTAGCCGGAACTAAGTAAAATACCGTCCATTAATTGTTTGCTTAATACAAAAGCCGTTCCATAAAAACGGAGAGTAATTTTTTTTTTGAGTTGGCAACAGTACGGAGGAGGAAAACAACCATACAGACGACTAACTGAATTAAAGGAGTATCTGGGGCAACAGTTATTATCCGTGGCAAACCAGTCTGGTTTTGTCATTGCGCATCTGTTTGAGGTACGTCTGCATTTCGCCATACTTCTATGGAGGTGACTGATTCAGAGTTAAGAAGTGAAATCTGTTGTGCGATAAAATTTTGCTATCGTTTAAGTAAAATGGCTCCAGAAACAGTTGATTTAATGAAAAAAGCGTACAAAGATAAATGTTTGGGTGAGTCAACAATTCTTAGATGGCACCATGATATCAAAAAAGGGCTTTTTTTAGCAGAACTCGCTCCTAGGATTGGTCGACCTGAAAGTGTTGTTACGGAGCGTATTGTTAATACTGTTTGGGCAAGCCTGCAAGAAGATCGGCGAATGACGGCATCAACTAATATTTCAAAAACGTCGGCATTCCGCATTCTACGCGACAAATTATTGCTGCATCATGCGTGTTCCAGATGGGTACCTCATCACCTGACGAGAAAACAATTGCTAGCCAGAGTTCAGGTGTCTCACGAGTGGAAAAATGTTTGCAAAGGATTCAAACTTTCTAAACACAGTAATAACTTCCGATAAAACAATGGGTTCACTATTTCGACCCTCTCACGTATCGCGCAATGAGTGTCTAGAAACACACAAGCTCGCCTCCTCCGAAAAAGGTCTGCTAAAACCAAATCAGCTGGGAAGGTGATGATGATAATTTTCTTTGATCATAAAGGTGTAATCCACCAGCATGTCGTTCCTTCACAAATTACTGTCAGTGCTGAGTATTACATTTCAGTCTTGAAGCGCCACATATCGATTAAGCAACTGGAACTGGTGGGCAAGTGGACCCTACACCACGATAACGCCCGCTCACATGGCTGCCGGTGTTCAAGAGTTTCTTACGAAATGCGGTATTGAAATCATGCCACAGCCTGCCTACAGTCCTGATCTCGCCTCGTGCGATTTCTGGTTGTTTCCAACAATGAAGGAGAAGTTCCGTAGGGCAACATTCAACACAGATGCTGACGTCATTCAAGCTGTACAGAGATCGCTAAATCAGTTCCCACAACTGGCTCTAACGAGATGTTGCGATCAGTGAAGAGCCGACATCTAGTGGGTGTTTTTTGTGTCCTATTATGCCCCGTCGCCGAAGAAGGTCAGTTTATGAATACCTGACGGACTTTGAGCGAGGAAGGATTGTTTGAATGAGAGTTGAATTTTCCTACAGCGAAATTGCCACTAGTACTGGACGAAGTACTGGACGAAACGCCAGTACAGCGATGAGAACGTCGCGTCAGTGAACAGATGAGGGTCTCACGGACAGAAATACGGAAAGTGGACCGCAAAATCTCACTACTTCATGAAATGAGAGATAGCTCAACCGCATGGCACTGACTGATCGCACAGCGACAACCACGGTGTTAGCGCTGCAGTGAAGCACTGTCACTGGTCAGGATTTGACCTCCAGCACAGGTCGACGTCGTCTGTTTAACAGAGGACTGGTCACTAGCAGCACATTGATAAACATTCCTTTGACCCTCAAACACAGACACTGGAATGGGGTAACGAGCACAGGCATCGGTGCGTTAATTGGCAACAGGTCGCGTTTTCAGACGAGTCCCGATTCAGCTTCATGCTCCATGATGGTGCTGACGTGTTCGAAAACATCGTGCTGAACAGCTCTTCGGAGCGTGCATTTTGCAGCAGCATCTCCGCCCAGTGCCAAGAGTCATGCGTTTGGGGGCGCCATTGGGTTCAGTTCGCGATCTCGCCTGATTCGAATTGAGAACCCTAAACAGCCAGCGATACCTGAGGGATGTTTTAGATCTCGCCTGATACGAATTGAGGGAACCCTCAGCTGCCAGCGATACCTGAGGGATGTTTTAGGTCTCGCCTGATACGAATTGAAGGAACCCTCAACAGTCAGCGATACCTGAGGGATGTTTTAGATCTCGCCTGACACGAATTGTAGGAACCCTCAACAGCCAGCGATACATCACAGATGTTTTAGAAGGCAGAGGTAATAAACCCTTACTTCAGAGTTGTCCTGGCGCTATATTCCAGCAGAACAGTGCTCGGCCAGAAGCTGCCCAGAATGTCCAAGACCTATGCACGGCAGATATAGCTTCTTCCTTGGTCTGCACGTTCACCGGATATGTTCCCGATCGAACATGTCTGGGACATGGTAGCTAAGTGACTGGCCCGTCAAACGCATCCGCCATTCACCACAAATGAACTCTGGTCTCACCATAGAAGCAGCCTGGCAGGCTATTCCCCAGGACGATATCAAAAACCTCTTCCATTCAATGCCATGTAGAGGCTGTTATTGTCGCTCAAGGTGGGTTCACGTGATACTGAGTTTTGAAGCAAAAATATTTTATATTGTTCTATAAATGTAATCAGTTATCTCCTGTTACATGAGCAATCTGTGATGTAAATTTCATTTAAATAGCGCAATTCTTTCTTTAGCCGCGGATGGCTTGCTGGTTAGCGAGTCAGACTACTGATGGGGATCCCCAGGTCAATCCTGGGCTTATCTTCCAGAGATGGTGTGATTTGCTAACAATCGCTGAATATCCGCCGTACATCTGACAAGTACGTTAAATGACGGCCCCCGGATTGGACTCCCCGGTTACGTTGGGAATCCATTCCCAGTGGTGTACGCAGAAATTAATTTTGGGGGGTGTATATCATCGCCGCAATGTCAAAACCACGAATGCGAAATTTTGTAGTTTCCATTATCGATATTTAAAAATTAAATTTGATCAAAGAATCACTTTTGCAATTACATCAGACTGTTCAAGTACTATACATAACATTTCCATCAAGTTGCATCTGTATTACGCATCAGTGCATAACATTTGACATGACGTGAAGTCAACAATCAAAAAATTCTCACATGCTTGGTTTATCACTGCAGCTATGATATCATTCTTTCCTAAAGTGATAAAACAATGTGCATGAGAACAGGCATTTTTACTTTTCTCAAATACTATTAATTTCAAAGTAATGTTCATTCTATGTTTTTCTTTTCCTGCTAAGGTATGTACTCAAGATAAAAGGCTCACCCCCTCCCTCCCCCAGGCCCCTCCCTCATTCATTAGCCTGACGCCCTGACCACTACAACACCACTTTCTTTGGTGGCATACAAGTGGGAAATGCGCACAGGGAGGGGGGCGGGGGATTGGCATTAACAATAGGCATATGTGACCTCATCTGACCATTCCAAATAAAGAAGTAACAATGGCTATTTATGGAAGACCATAATGGCGACACTAGCAAAATAACGTCATCGACAGTTTTTATCAATTTTTAAAACTAGACAAAATTATTTTGGGGATGCATATGGCCCTTTGCCCCCCCACCTCTGGGTACGCCATTGTCCATTCCTACTCCCTCTCCCCCTTGAATCTCTCTAACCCTTCTATGAGCAACATCGTTTTTGTACGGTGGCTCCATCTACTGTGCTCTCTCTCACTTACAACTCCCCCGTTTCTGTGCCCTGCCCAAAAGGCGGACCCGCTGTAGGTGGTTTAGGACTGAACCTTCTCTGTGGAAGGAAGTCTTACATGAAAATGCATAGCTGAGTGAGATGAGATTAGTGACATCGATTCTTTCTTGGTGTTGCAATTTTCACAAACAGTAGTATATTTGAACAACCAAATTAAAGCATATATGTATGCATTTAATTACTATGTGGACAATCTGCATTAAGGCAATTCTTGTGCAGCTGCGTCTCGAATGATAACGTGAAATACGTGCACCACGTTATTTAAACAAGTTAGTAAAATCATGAAATGCATTGATCATGTTACACTTTCCAACATACCAGAAATCATTACTCAAGTTATGAGGAATGGCTGTGGAATAAATCTCGCTCCTGTGCACTGATCTTTGACCCCATTTCAATGATATTCAACAGAACCGGTTCAGTATATCTCCGGAACAACATACTAAAGTTTTGTAGCAATAGAAGCATTTTTAGTCAAGTTATGAAGATAATGGCTGTGAAAGAAATCTTGCTCCTGTGCACTGACCTTAGACCCCATTTCGATGACATTCAACAGAACTGGCTCAGTACACTTCCGGAACAACATGTTAAAGTTTTGTCGCAATCGAAGCATTTTTTCATAAGTTATGACGCATAAGGGCAATGGAATAGATCCCACTCCTATGTCCTGGCCTTTGATCCAATTTCGCCCATTTTCAATAGGGTTCGTTCCCAGGTGGTCCCCTACTACATACAAAAATTCCTCGAAATACAACCTTTTTTACGCGAGTTATCGTGCGGACGGATTGACGGACAGACAGACAGACGGAAAAAGCTGCTTCATATACGCTTCTTCAACCTACGGTTGGAAAGCGTAAAAAATAGTGAACTTTTGTTATGAATTCTGGCAAGTAAGAAGAAGCAGTAAATAAAGAGACAGATACCACGTTTCACGTGTTTCGAGACTACTGAAATACTGATGCAGCCGAAAGACACTGAATTAAAGGACAGTGCTTTAGTTAGGGAAAAAGCAAAATGTGAAAGGATTGACATATTAATGCTCGAGTAGAAAGATACTAATTCTCCAGCGGCTTCAACTTTTCATATTTTAACAAACTTATCAAAAGTACTTAATAATACAATACATAATGGAAAATGATTATAAACATAATATGAGCGGATCAATAATTGAATTTTCTTTCCTCAGTAGCAATCCTAACGACGTGAATGAGCTATGACGCAAAGTGTCTAATGAAATTCATTTAATTAAAACCAAGAACAGTAAAAATCTTACTTGGGGCCATGAAGTATTGATTGCCAAAATTTGAATGGCTAAGCTTTGTGAGGTTACCACTGATAAATTAAATGCGTTTCGTTTTAACAAATTCCTGGAATAACTTTCAAACGGAGTTTGAAGCCGAGATCTGCAGATCTTACCACAGGAGAAATTAAATATTCAAGCGGCTAACCGCAGAATAGCTGGAGAGAAACTTGTGAAATTATTAATTCAAAGGGGTAAATTAATCAGTATAACATAACGAAGTAAAATCAGTCACTGCATTTAATTAAGTGATAAGAATGTCTTCGTTTTGCTCAATTATTTTTTAACAGCAGTTTGTCTTCCTGTTCACTGATGCCGCTTGTTTGAAGCTCGTTTATTATTTTTTTTTCACTTACATTTCCTTCCCAATGATGCAAGTAATTTTTGTGTTGAGAATAAGGTGCTCAAAATGTCTCGCTGTGATGCAGATCTGAAATATAGTCATCTTTAAGAAAAATAATAAGCGCCATTATTATTTATTGGCACTATAGTTTCTAGAATTTTTGATTTGTGGATGCCGTTAGACTCAAACCTTCTTTTTTTTTTTTTTTTTTTTTTCTGAAATTCTCTCATCAGAGTGCAGGAGCTTCTTAACTATTTTTTACCAACGGATATCACGACATGTATTTTTTGGATTGATTACAAAACGTATTGTGCTGTTGTAGAGCAGAACCTGACGACTCATTAGAGCATGCTACAGATAAATTTATTGCATCGCTAAAATCTAAATTAATATAAAGCTTCACTTTTACGAGATTTGATCAAAAAGTATTCAGACTCGGTGCATAAGTTCGAAATCGCGCGACACAGCCGGAAACGGTTTCGCACACGTTGGCTTTGGAGCCTACTGCGCATGTGTCGAGTCAGTCTCCCCTGTTCACCCGGTTTTGTTTTTTTTTATTGGAGGTTTAAGGACCACCGTGAGCAACTCAATGGGCTATAAACAGCCGCCCATCCCTAATTTAGGGTTACTGGTACCAGGGGATGGAGAGAGCCAGTGCCGTAAAACAAACACAACATCCATGCCTCACCGGGATTCGAACCCGGACCCCTTTCGGACGAATGATCAGAGGCCATCGCTTAGACCACTGCGCCACCGGGCGGCCCATTTTTTTTTTTTTTTTTTTTACAGTACTTCTTTGTCTGACGTGTGTGAAGCTGTTCTTCGTCATTAAAAAAAATGATCAACGATGTTGCATGAGATTTTGTCAAAAACTTTTGGAAATTTTTCCAATTATTCCTCAGCGTTGTGAAAACACAAATTGTCCCCCCCCGCCCCCGGTGGACCAGTGGTTTAAACGCTGACTTATGACCATTCGTCCGGGAAAGGGTTCGAGTTCAAATCCCTGTGAGGCATAGATGTTGTGTTTATCTTACGGCACTGGCTCTCTCCCTTCCCTGGAGCCAGTGGCCCTAAATTAGGGATAGACTACTGCTTATAGCCCATTGAGTTCCTCACGGTGGTCGTTAAACCCCCAATCAAAATTAAAAAAAATAATAATAATCCGAAAATGGGATCGAAGCTGCGTCCTCCTGCCCTCCTGCATCTGTACCGAATGCTTTCCGAATTAAGGTAGACGGACGGAATTTATCGCTACAACTTTTCATTCTTGACGTGTGCTTCACCTTTGTAGTGTGTCATATATATCACCCCCTTGAGAAAAAGCTGGAAGAGAATCATTAGTTTCCGCTTCAGCCGGCAAACTATGCTTGAAGTAGCTCACTGAAGGAATTCTGAATAATTCCAGACACCACACATCTTCCGAAGAACCCAAAGGCCAATAGATCCATTTCCACGATCGGACGCCAATGTGCCTTTGACAATTTGCCTTTGACACAAATTTGCCTTTGACGGGGATCGAACCCGCATCCTTCTGTTTCGAAGCCGAATACTTTCCCAATTAAGCAACACCAACGGAATTTATTGCTGTAACTTTGCCGTTTTGACATGTGCTTCACCGCTGTACATTGCAGCGTGGTTCACCCATTTTTTTAAATAGATATTTCCGCTGTTCGATGTAGTCACCAACATGATTGCTTCATTTTTTATGGTTCTTCCACTGTCATTCTTAACGGTTACTTAGCTATGCTAATATCCTAACTAGTTTCTTTTGAGGTCCTTATATCATCCGTCAGCGCACTACCTTTGGTGTTTTTCAAATTGTTCTTCTACATAGTACCTTTGATATTTTAATTTTTCTTCGTCATTTGGTTTCCTTGATAATCTAAAAGGTGGTTTCAGATCCCAGCTACGAAGCACAGCAACACTAAAATCAAGGTTTCGTGTTCGGAGCCGTAAGTAATCTGTATACTGAATGTCAACATTCGTGTACATATGTAAGACCATCCGGATGTCCCTTAAGTGTTCCATAAAAGTTGTGACCAACAAGTGATAGATTGGAGTCATACAGTAGTTACACCAGACGTAAATGTCACATCATCTCAATGTCTGTTAAAATGCTTATCTGTTACTATAAGAACTGCACTAATTCAAAAATAATCGTACAGAGTGCTATGGGGGACGGTGAAAGAAAGATAAGAATTTCGCATCACCCATATAATACACTGCCGGACAATTGCTAAGGACGGATGACAATAGCAACGATAGCAACCATAAAATGGAAGGCAGGAAAATGTGGAAATTAGCATAAGTGCGGGATACAGTTCGACGTGTTTTGCGTATGCAAATTTTGGAATGCCGAACTTGTTCGTGACTTGACGCGTATTGACCGTTGTTGTTCAAACGCAAAGTTGAAAGGGAAAGAATCAATTGACGAACTTGCAATTTTCAGTATGTCTTCCCGACATCACCTAGATGATTTTACGCGTGGCCGTATTATTGGCAAGATTGAAGAAGGGCGAAAAATAACAGATGTTGCCAGGGAGTTCGACGTCAGCCACAGTATTGTTTCAAGGCTTTGGAAATCATTTCAAACAAATGGAGAGTGTAGCAAACGTAACGGGGGAGGTCGTGTTCGCAGCACGACACCTGCAGAAGATCGGTACATAGTGCTATCAACAAAAAGACACCGGCGCAGCACAGCTAGTGAGGTAGCAAATCAGTTTATGGCTGCTACTGGCAAGCGGATCTCCCGAAAAACTGTCGCCAGACGTTTGCATGAAGGAGGACTATACGCCCGCCATCCTGTTGTGTGCATCCCATTGTCCAGACGTCACCGTACCGCCCGTTTGCAATGGTGCCATCAACATCGCAATTGGACTGATAACGACTGGTTGGCTGTCCTCTTCTCAGATAAGAGTAGATACAGTCTATCGTCTGATTGTCGACGACAACTGATCTGGCGTGATAGTGGTACTGCATATTGTCCATCAAACATACAGGAAAGGGACCGATATCCGACATGTAGATCAGTAAGAAAGACCAAGAAAGATCAGTGTCATGGTATAGGCTGGCATCATGATCAATGGCCGTACGTCCCTCTATGTGCTTCCAACTGGGACTATGACTGGCCAAAGATACATTAATGATGTTCTGCTACCTTATGTTTGCATGTTCCGTGGTGCTGTCGGTGATAGATTCATTTTCATGGACGACAACGCAACATGTCATCGAACAGTCGCTGTCCAGGAGTGTCTTGAGAGCGAGGATATTCAACGCCTCGTATGGCCAGCACATTCTCCAGATCTGAATCCCATTGAAAATGTGTGCGATGCTTTGGGGAGGAGTCTTGCTGGTCACCAATGCCCTCCAATAAACAAGGACACCCTCATCCGTGCACTGACAGAGGAATGGGATAAATTACCCCAACAGCTTCTTGATAATGTTGTGCAAAGCATGACACGACGTGTGGAATCTTGCATCGCCCTCCATGGTGGCCATATCCCGTATTGACATCTTACGCCGGAACGCCTGCGGACGGTAATTGCATTTTTTTCACGTTTACGTATTCTGCACAAAATGGCCTGTTTGTCCCTTGAACACGTTCCAAAGCCTTCTGGATTTCAGAGCACAATAAATTGTCTTTCTTGTAATGTCCTGGCATTCTGACATTATTTTATTTCACTTGGCATCCAACCACACTTACTTTTTTATGCGCTATATAGCCGTTTATGATCCGTCCTTAGCAATTGTCCAGCAGTGTATTTAACACAACAACCAGCAACAAGCAAAATAATAATAATGTTTTGAAATATAAGAATCTGCGAATGGAAATCCAAAGGATCTGGAAACAGAGTATATAACACAGATCTTGCCAGTTGACATTTCGGCTACCGCAATGGTACCTAATATCTTAAAAATAAGAAACGTCTCGAAGAATTAGGATTACCACAGAGACTGAACAAAACAAAACAAAAAAATCTCGAAGAATTAGAATTGCCTCAATTCCAAAGGCAGTCATTCTACATACTTGCCATATTACTAGAAAATATCTGAATTTTCAGGCTGGAGATGAATATTTCGGCCTTTGCCCACCGGCCCCAACAGAGAAAGTCGAGAAAATAATAATAATAATAATAATATTCAAAAATGGAAGCAAAAGGAACTTCATGGAGCTCATCCAAACCAGTTAGGCAGACCAGAAGTTGATAAGAGAGCCTCAAATCGTTGGTTGAAGAAAGGAAAACTATATGAAGAGGCTATTGGGCGTGCCAGTTGAACTTGATAATCTAAAGGGTCTTTTCAGATCCTGGCTTTTCAAGTCAAAGGGATCTAAAGGGTATTTAAAATCATGGCTATTCAAGACAAAGTGATTGCAACCAATAATTACAGAAAATATATTTTAAAGAAGGATCTGCGAAGTTGCAAATACAGAAGATGTGGTATCTGCAGTGAGACCATTGAAACACATCTGCGGAGGATGCACCACGCTAGCAAACGTTGATTATATGCAGCGATATAATAATTTTGCTAAGATGATACATCAACAATTAGTGCACGATACAGAACGATCAGTGTCAGGAGTACCATAATATAAATATCAACTCATTGAGGTACTATTATAGATAATAAACAGTACAAATTACGCTGGGACTGTGAGATTAAAACAGACATAACCATCTCTGCCAATCGTCCACACATAGTGTTATATGACAAAAGGCAGAAGGAAGCAGTCATTATCGACATATCGGTACCGTTGGACCGTAATATTCAGAATACCTATTCATAAAAAATCAACAAGTATGTGGAACTGGCTACAGAGGTTAAACAGATGTGGAAGCGGAAAACAGTTCACAATACGTCCACTGATTATCTCTGCAACTGGTATTATTCCTCAGACTCTTATTACTCAGCTTGATGCTTTAGGTCTACAACACCTAAGGTCCAAAATCCAAGAAGCAGTAATTCTTGATATGTGTCACATCGTACGATGATTTTTAAACCATGAGTGACTATGTCTTTACTTTACTTTATGTCCGTACAGACAAGTGGACCATGTAACAGATGGCATTGCTGTACATGAAAAATAAAATAAAATAATAATAATAATAATTCATTGGGATTTAATATCGCGTTATTGCAACCCAGAACTACAGAAAACGCATGATGAAAGTGGCAGATGATGACACCTATAGAACATGTGGAAAAGATAGTGTAACCATAGAACACAGTTTAGCCGGCTGCTCTCTTGTTGCTTCAAAACAATATTTTAACAGACACGACCGGGTAGCCAAGATCCTATACCAAGAGCTTGGCGTTAAATAGGACCTTATCCAAGGCAATACACCATCTTATTACAAGCACCAATCAGAAGCCATTCTCAAAAATCAAAATTACATAATGTACTGGGACAAACCAGCATCACAGACACGACCATTGACCACAATTGACCTGATATTGTAATTGTAGACAATAAACAGAAGAAGACACTACTGGTAGATGTAACGGTTCCACTTACGAAAACATTCAAAGAACAGTATCTAAGAAAATCTCGAAATATGGAAACCTACGAATGAAAAATCCAAAGAATCTGGAAAAAAAGCACAACACAGATCGTACCAGTTGTCATTTCGTCAACCGCACAGTCGTACCAAATAACTTTCTCGAAAATCTCGAGGAATTATGATTGCCACAGAATGCCAAGGATTCCCACGATGAAGCATATGATGAAAGAGAATTATGAATGCTTGATCAAATCCAAAAAGTAGCGATTGTACAGACCTGCTGCATAATTAAAAAATTCTGAATTTCCAGGCTTGAGTTGAAGATCTCTGCCCTTGCTCACTGGCACCGGCTGAAAAAGTCAACAGTAATAGCAATAGCACGTTATGGGAAACAAGTTAGTGTAAAGCTAGAGGGAAGCTTTAAGAGACCACGAAGGAAGCTTTAATCATGAGTATGATGAATCAAACGATGAAAACACAGGATGAAGTATATACGTATGATGAAAGAAGGACACGATAGAGTATGTGACGGAGGTGAATTCGAGCACATAATGATGAAGCTCGATTGAGCATGTGATCAAGAAACGCTATGAAACATATTATAAAAGTGTACAGTGAACCAAGTGATGAAAGAGCACGATGAAGCATGTGATGAAAGAACACAATGAGCATGTACACATGAAGCATGAAAGGACACACTGAGCACGAATATAAATTAAAACACGTGACGATGGAGCACGATTGAGCATGCGATGACGGAGCACGATGTGATACGTGAAGAAACATTAAGATAAAGCACGTGACGATGAAGCATGTGATAAAGAAGCGTTATGGAGCATCTCATGAAGCAGAACGATGAAGCATATAATGAAAGAGAATTATGAATCATCTGATGAAGGACAAAGATGAAGCACGTAATGAAGAAATACAACGAGGAATGGGATGTAAGAAGCATTATGAAGGATGTACAGTGTAAAAAATAAGTGGTGTGAATTCACGGAAAATTTCTGAAAATTACGTGCAGCAAAGTTGCCGGAAGGTGTTCATCTTTTTCAGAAATTCCGTTTTTAAAAGTGCCTGTTTATTTCAACTTCCGTATTTTCACAGATTTTCCGTAGTAAGAAATTCCGTTTAATTCAGAAAAGCCCATTTCAGGTTTTTCCGTATTTAAACTGAAATTCCGCAAAATTGACGACGCTACATATTTCAGCCCTTGCCCCAGATAATCCATCCGCGGCAGTCAGGATCGAACCCCTGAGCCACAAACCCTCGGAACATGGGTTGGTTCAACAGGTAACGCACGCTTTTAACCACTGAGCCACAAATGCTCAGGAAATCTGAATCACGTACGTCGCAAAACAAATTGCGTGACGATGAAATTTTGTTTTTGTCATTAATACGAGTGTTATGCTCATTGTATTTTGTGTTGGAGCTTATTATTTTTTTTAATAGGTTTGTAATATTTTTTTTCTGTAGGACTTTTCACAAATTAAGCATTTTTCATCGTGATTTTTCGAAGCAACAAAATGCTTTGCAACTTGATTTTTTCAAACTGACAATGACTCTTAATTATCTTTTAAAAAGGTGAAATTTACTTTTGTATAATATTATTTCACAAAAAAAAAAAAAAAAAAACTAAATATAAAATTTACTTTTGATAGCTATAATAGCTTTTGTCTTAAGTTGGCCAAAGACTGATACATAGACATCGTATAATCATCTGTACAATAAGTTACTATACCGTGCAAATTAATTGGGACAAGCAATTTTATTCTCAGAATTGTAATGTGATCGCCAGTTGATGTCGGAAACCCACGTAAACCAGTTTTATCAGCTGTGAGGTGGTGTGACCGGTAGAACTTGATAGTAAGAATGTGGTTTGACCGGTTTTAAACAGGGAAATAGGCACTTCAGCTTCAGTTGGGAGCTTTCGTGTGTGACAGGTGGATGTTAGTTTTTGCTCTCTGTGAGTACGTGTTGCTTTCGTGTATTGAAAAATGGATATTTCCCCAAGGAAGCGTGCAAAAATAATTGCTCTGAAGGATCACACTTCTATGACAGTGAGCGATATCGCTTCTGCAGTTGGTGTAGGCAAATCAAGTGTATCAAGACTGCTTACGCGATACAATGCATCTGGATCATCGTCTCCAAAAATCTCCTTTTTGGAAAATGTGGAAGAAAACGAAAAACAACTCCACGAACCGATAAATATCTAATCAGAATTAGTAAAATGAATCCAAAAAAAAACAAGAAAAAAAAACAAGCACCGACATTCAAAGAGATTTATTGGCTAGTTGTTGTGATGTTAGTGATTCAACTGTATGCCGTAGGCTTCTGGAAGTTGGCCGGAAGGCAAGAAGACCAACGAAAAAACAATATTTGAATGCGAAAATGAAAGACAAAACGTTTAGCATGGGCCAAAAAAATATAAGTCATGGACTGCTGACGACTGAATAAAGGTAATTTTCAGTGACGAAACTCATTTATTTGTGCAGGGTTACCAAGAAAATGTAGTTAGACGAAGCAACTGTGAACCCTTAAGACCTGAGCATGTTAAACAAACTGTAAAACACCCTCTGAAACAGATGTTTTGGGGTTTTTTCACATCAAATGGCACTGGAAGCTTAGTATCTGTTCAAAGGTATGATGAATTCAGCCAAGTACGTAGAAATATTACAACGTAGGATTGTTCCATTCCTGCAAACTTTTGACGGGACATTTCAACATAACTTGGCCCCATGTCGCAATTAGAAATTGGTCAAGAATTTCATGCTGGAAAATCAAATTCATTTGCTTGATTGGCCTGGAAATTCACCAAACTTAAATTCCATAGAAAACTTGTGGAATATTTTGAAGAGATAATAAATCTAGTAACATAACATGGACTGTACTGTACAACCATGGGCGGCGGAACCTAATATTTTCAAGGTGGGGGGTCCAACTTCGCCAACAGCGAAAACAATTTAAAAAAAGTAAAAAGAGAGAGAGAGAGAGAGAGAGAGAGAGAGAAATAAAACAATGTCGGTAGATGAGTATATACTCGTTCATATCATCATCATTAACAATTTTCAATCCACTGCTGGATGAAGGTCTCCACAAGTACCTTCCACAACTTTCTGCCTTGAACCTGTCTCTTCCAAGTCACTTCAGGATGCTTTCGTATTTCATCCACATATGGCGCAAAGACATTAATGTCTCTGCTCCAACTTTCGCGGGGTCTTGTTTTGGATCTTTTCCTGCCCCTTGATATTATATCTAATATTACAGTTGCTCAAACACGGCCAGTTTTTCTAGCAATATGATCGGCCGATAACGGACACACATTCGTCCAGAATCGTTTATCTGCTATGTGACAAAACACCAAGAAAGATCTGTGCACGACAAATAGTATACTCACTGCTTAATTTGAGTTCGAGTTCGTTTGTTCAGTTATTTATTTCTCAGATGTAAATATTTAATAAGTTTTCTGATCTCGAGTAAGACACATTCGAACTCGAAATTTAAAGAATTCTTTAACGATCTTTTTTAAGGAGATAAACAGAGCATTGAATTAACTTTTCAGTATTATTTGTGCGAAATCAATTTTCAAAAGTGTACATAAAGAATTTTCCAAAAACTGCGAAGCATAGTGACGGTATCCAGGAAATCGTTAAAAAAAAACACTGTAAATTATATGCGAACCACATATTTTAAAGATGTTTCCTGGGTCGTCCCCCTCACTGAGGGGAACCATAAAATTCCAGAAGGGGTCCGGACACCCGCGTCCCCTACCTTCCGCCGCCCATGTGTACAACCAAAGAACGCATGATAACGAATTCTATAAAAGTGTATGGTTCCACGATTATGAAGTCAAAAATATGTGCACTCAATTAATGGAGTCAATGCCAAAACGAATTCAAGATGTCATTTCTGCTAAAGGAGGACATACTTCATAATAATACAGGTATTTATAAGTGTATATCAAGGCACAGAATGATATAAAGGCATAGTTTTGGAAAAAAGAGTGATTTTTTACTTTGTCCCAATTAATTTGCACAGTATAGTAAGTACCCAGTTTCTTACAGTAACATAACATACACTATCTACCAACAAGTAATTGGACACCCCTGCAATCGACGATATCTGCGGTCCTGATACATGTCACGGCCGCCGCCGTTAAATATCATGTGGGAAACAACAACGCAACCAGTCGCATGCAAGATGCCACACAGTTCGGAGCTCTCTGATTTCGAGAAAGGTGTAGTTATCGGGTATCACAGAAATGGCCGATCCATACGCGACATATCCAGCGAGTTGAAGTACCCAAAATCGACAGTGGCCTACGTGATTGGCAAGTGGAAGATGACTGTCGGAATGTGCCCCGAACCGGCAGACCCACAAAACTGGGAGTTAGAGACCGACGGGTGCTGGCCAGAGAAATTCGGAAGAACCGCACCAAATCGATGGGCCACATCCGCGAAGAGTTTCAACAGGCGTGCGGGAAGTATTTTTTCGATGAATACCATCCGTAAGGAAGCCCATCTGCTCGGTTATCATGGACGTGCTGCCGCCCACAAGCCTTTGATCACCAAGTCTAATAACGCTGCTCGGCTAACGTGGTGCAAAGAACGTCGACAGTGGACCGTTGAACAGTGGAAACAGGTTCTCTGGAGCGACGAATCAAGGTTCACCCTCTACCGTTCGGATGGCAGGGTCTGGGTTTGGCGTCTGCCTGGAGAACGCCTCCTGCCGGAATGTATTGTGCCAACTTTGAAGTTCGGCGGCGGTGGAATTATGCTATGGGGGTGTTTCTCCTGGTATGGCACGGGACCCTTGGTCGCAATTCCTGGTAAACTCAACACCGAGACCCACTGCACCATTTTGGATGACCATACGCTTCCTACGTTGTGGCAGTTTTACGGGTGGACCCATGTTACTTTCAGGATGACAATGCCACCTGTCATGTAGCGAGGTCCACCATGGCTTGATATGGTGACAATGGGGTTAATCGAATGGACTGGCCTGCGCAGAGCCCGGACCTTAACCCTATCGAACACCATTGGGACGAGTTGGAGCGTCGACTTAAGGGGTGCCACCACCGTCCGAAATCGGTGAAGGAACTGACCTGTCTTCTCCAAGCCGAGTGGAAGAAAATACCGCAAGCCGTCGTACAACGCCTGGTTGAGAGTATGCCCCGGAGGGTCGCAGCTGTTGGAGGCTCCACCAACTACTGAAGGTGAATAAACTTCGTTTTCCTTTGCTATCACAGGTGTCCAATTACTTGTTGGTAGATAGTGTATAATAAATAGCTGGTGCACAAAATATGGGACAGGAGAAAAAATATCCTGTGCCTCAATAAACAAATTTCATGCGATGTGCTATCCACAATATCCAATCTCGCTATGGAACTTCAAAATTCGGCAGACGTTGAAAATTAAAAGTTCTTCAATCCTCACGTATTATCACCAATCGCTCGTATTACCGGCAATTTCTCGTCATACTGATACGGGAAAAGTTTTCCGTTAATATGCGAAAAGGAACTGCGGAAAGGTTTCTGAAAATTCAAAATTTTCCATTTCTCTAAGAGTTTAATTTACCGTCAACCATAGGCGCCGACTTGAAAAATTATTGGGGGTTCCGGAAATTTTTAATCGAATTACCCAGGTATTTTTCAAAGTATTTAAGTCTAATTTAAATTTCATTCAGTCAGATTACGTGGCACAATAAAACGGCTGAGATGCTAAAATGAAGCAAATTATAGTTAATTACAGATTTTTGTTCTCTAGATAATTATTTATTTGATTTATTTTGCTTTTGTAGGCGCGACATTATTATATACAATACACCGATACTGTGTGAATTTCCAACTCAATTGTCTTATAAAAGTAACAAAAACATATAAAATGTATTGTAAGATTTTTTTACCAATTTTAAAAATGCCAACAATTTTTTTCTTCAAATGATTTCTGAGTTAAAATAGGTAGGTGGTTAGAAGGGAGAGGGCATGTCATCAGCCGCACGCTCTGAGTTTTCCGTGGGCTCTACTTCGTATCAGCTGAGTATGCCCTGTATGCCCAACTTGGGCTGCTTCTGTATTTTTCTATGGGGAAATCGTTGACTTTGAAGAGGTTTTACACTTGTGCACCATGTCATCATCATCATCATTGTCAACCATTATCAATCCACTGCTGGACGAAGGTCTCCCCAAGTTTCCTCCACAACGGTCTGTCTTGTGCCAGTCTCCTCCATGTCACTCCCCGCATACTTTCGAATTTCATCCGCCCATCTTCCATGTGGTCTTCTTCTGGGTCTTTTCCTGTCCCTTGGAATCCAATCTAAAATTTCGGCTGTCCATCGATGGTCTGTTCTTCTGGCAGTATGTCCAGCCCATTGCCATTTCAGGGATTTAACTCTGATCATGATGTCTTCCACTCTTGTCATTTTTCGGATCCACGTGTTCCTCTTATCTCTCCTGGTTACACCAAGCATGCACCTCTCCATGCTTTTTGAGTTGTCTGCAGCCTTTGTATGTCTCTTTTAGCTAAGGTCCACGTCTCTGCACCATACGTAAGCACTGGAAGGATGCATTGATCAAACACTTTTCTTTTAAGACATAATGGCATATTGCTCTTGAAAATTATGCTGTTTCTTCCCAAAAAGCTCTCCAGGCAAGTTTTGTACGCCGATTAATTTCTTCATCAATGTGACCCTCACTTGATATCTGCTGTCCAAGATAAACGTACGTGTCTGTTATCTCCAGCTTTTCTCCATCAATCGATAAATCTTCATTTCTTGTAAAAGCATTGTACATCACTTTTGTCTTCTGAAAGATCATTTTTAATCCTGCTTCTTTACTCTTGTCAGCAAGTTCCTGGATCATACTCTGTAGCTCGGATGGGGTAGTTGCAAAAATGACTATGTCATCAGCAAAACGAAGGTGGGTTAGATAATCTCCATTAATCTTTATCCCTTTGTTTTCCCAGTTCAGTGATTGAAAGACATTTTCCAATGTGGCATTAAAGAGCTTCGGAGATATGGTGTCACCTTGTCTCACTCCTTTTCCAATTTTTATGTGTGTTGTATTTTCAAACAGCCGAATCTTTGCACTTGCATTTTCATAGATGTTATTAATAATATTAATGTATGCATCTTCAATACCGCAGGATTTCAGAGCCATTGCAACTGCTGATGGTTTCACCGAATCAAAGGCTTTTTCATAATCGATAAAAGCCATGCACAATGGAAGCTCATATTCCCTCGCTCTTTCAATTAGTTCTCTCAGTACGTGGATATGATCTATTGTGCTGTAGCCACTCCTGAATCCAGCTTGTTCTCTCGGTTGAGCCATGTCCAGTGTCACCTTCAAGCGGTGTGAAAGAACTTTAGTGAAGATTTTATAAACCACTGATAGGAGGCTGATAGGTCTGTAGTTCCTGAGATCCTCAATGTCACCTTTTTTATGTAGCAAGATCATTGTAGCGTTGTTCCAATCCTCGGGAATTTTCCCTTCATTAAGGCATCGAGTGAAAATTTGGGCGAGTACTGTTTCGATTTCTCCACTTGCTTCTTGTATGATGTCTACAGTAATTCCATCTTCTCCTGGAGCTTTCCCCCGCTTCATGTTCTTGATTGCATGTGCAACTTATGCTGGAAGGACTGGAAGAACTCTGGTACTGATACCTTTCATGATGTCTGGAGTACATGTATCATCCCTTTCATATAATTTGGAGTAGAAATCTTTCACTCTTGTCAAAATTTCGCCTCTATTTCTTGTTACAGAACCATCTTCTTTTCTCAGTGCCATAATCTGTTTTTTCCCTTTACTGAGATGTCCCTTTGCTATCCTTAGGCTTTGGTTGTTTTCAATTGCTTTCCTTACTAGTTCACAGTTGAATTTCCTTACGTCTTCAGTGATACTTTTTCGTACTGTCTTGCATAGCTCTATATATTCCACTTTGGAAGTCACATCTTCTTTAGTTGTCCTCATCACTCTTCTTTTTTGCATCAACATTTTGGTTTTTCCTAATAATAAGTTCACATGCAATTTGTTCTTAGACCCAGCTAATTTTGTTGCTGTTTCCATAAGAGCTTTGGTTACTTTTCTGTTAACTTCAGAAATATCCACTTCTTCCGATGTTAGGCCTTCTAAAGCAGAGAATCTGTTCTTCAGTTCCAATTTGAAGGTATTATGGTGTTTTTTTAAGGTTGGTTATGTCAATACATTTTGTTTGTCTTATGAGCTTGCTGCGTTCGAGTTTAGTGTTGAGGTGCATCTTACATCTCACCAATCTATGGTCACTGCCTGTGTTGAACTTGTTTAGCACACTGCAGTCTTCTATGACGAATTTTTTGTTACACATAATAAAATCAATTTCACTTGTCGTCCCATTTGGATGTCTCCAAGTCCATTTCCTGTGTGGCTTTTTCTTGAAAAAGGAGTTCAAGATGAAAAACCCTTCTGCCTCTGCAAACTCTACGAGAGTATTTCCACGCTGGTTTCTGTTGCCGTGACCGAATTTACCTACTGAAGTTTCATTCTGTTGCCGTTGCCCTATTTTTGCATTGAAATCTCCCATAATTATCTTCAAGTGCTGCTTACCTTTATTATTTAGATCACGAATTTCCTCATAAAATTCTTCAATTTCTTCTTCAGCATGACTTGTGCTGGGTGCATAAGTTTGAATAATCTGAGCCTGGTATCTTCTCGAGAGTTGGATAACGAGTCGTGCAGCTCTGTCAGAGGAACTTTCAACTTCTACAACTTTATCCTTCAGTTTCTTGTTTATTATAAATCCAACACCACTAGTTCTGCCAGTATCTGTCCCTCTATAGTAGAAGAGATGTCCACTTTTCAGTTCAATGAGATCTTCTCCTTTTCTCCTTACCTCACTTAGCCCCACGATGTCCCACTTGATCCTTTGTAGTTCCTCTTCCAATTCAAAAAGCCTTGAATCAGAAGATAGGGAGCGTCCGTTGTACGTAGCCAAGGTCAGCATCAAATGGCAGCCTAGTCCGGTCCTCCGGGGATTCTTAGCACCCTCTGCCTTCATGTCGCACTGGCCGCTGCCTTGGCCAGGTACATTTCAGCTGCCGGAGACTGAGGGCCAAGATTTAAGTTGTGTAGTCATTTTGGGGGTTTGGCCATAACTCACCACGCTGGCCAAGCGGGTTGGTGAGTGTGGGATAGCATTTCCTCTAATCCCGATGGTATAGTTATACCGCTATTGGCGGTCGTCAGAGCCCCTTTAGTGGGAACAGGATGTACCACGAGAAGGCGGGGTTGACATTTGTCAAGGAGAGGCTGTGATGTTACGCATCACCTGACCTTACATCCCTGTGCAGCATGTACAGTCAGGAAAAATGAAACCGAAATATACATGCACATAGCTAAAAATTTTCAAAAAGTTAAGAAATACTGTTTAATATTTTCTAAAATAATTAAACAAAATTATGCTTCGTCGACTGGAAGTGCATATTGCGTATTAACCAATCACGGCCTTGCTAAAGCTGTGGGAGCCTAGTTGACCTTCAGGGCCTGTTGCAGAGAGTAAGAGACGGCCGCTATCAACCTGTGCTCCAGCACAGGTCTTCACTAAGTGACGTTACGTCGCTGAACATTCCCCACCCGGAGGGCGCAAGAAACCAGATGATCAGATTTGGCTTCACCAGCGGCCGCTAATGCCATCTTTTCTCTATTCTAACCACCTTGGTCCCCGACTGCCCGAAGATAGGGTGGGTCAACTACAACATATATCCGCCTTTATCACTATGACCTCGAATAGGTTCTGTCTCCGAATGTAGAGCCAGACTTTCGTATTTTGTGGGAACCCAGACAAACCGAATAATTTTCTTTTATAAAGGAGGAAGTTTTAAATGCTTTTAAACAACGGTACTTGAGGTATTGTCTGTCACGTCTAATTTGATGAGGACGAACAAACACTAATTCTTTTTTGAGGCACAATAAACATGTAGTCTGGGGGGCAAATTTCTGTACACACTTTCTATATACACTGAGTGGCCACTTTATTATGACCACTCCCTTAGTATTTCGTTGGGCCACCTTTTGCCTTTAATACTGCGTCGATTCTTCGTGGCCTGGACTCCACGAGATGCTGATAGGTGGTTTGTGGAATCTGAGACCATGCTTGATGAATAGCACTTTTCAGGAGTGTGAGATTGCAGGGTTGTGGATCCAGCTGTCTGATGACTCGTTCAACTTCATCACACAAATTTTCAATGGGGTTGAGGTCTGGAAATTGTGGGGACCACCTAAGCAAAGTAAACTCACCGGCATGTTCCTGAAACCAATTCTGTACAATACGAGCACTACGGCAAGACGCATTATCTTGTTGAAAGTAGCCATCGCCATTGGGATAAACCATCCACATGACAGGACGCACTTGGTTCGCAACGATGTTTAGATATGATGTGCCAGTCAGACGTTTATCAACACGAATTAAAGGGCACAAAGCATGCCAGGAAAACATTCCCCAAAATATAACGTTGCATCCACCAGCTTGAAGGGTTGTGGCAATGCATTTGGGGTCCATGCTTTCGTGCTGTTTCCGCCACATTCTCACTCGGCCATCGGTATGGTTCAACTGAAAACGTGATTCATCGGACAACATAATTTGTTTCCAATTATCGACTGTCCAGTCCTTGTGCGAACTGGAGACGTTTTCTCTTGTTAACTGCAGACAGCAAAGGTGTTCGTACAGGCCTTCGGCTACCATATCCCATCAGATGCAGTGTACGGCGAACAGTGCGTGCAGAGATCATTTGAGGGGATCCTTGATTAAGATGGTCTGTAATTTGCTGCACTGTTGCCCTTCTGTTGTCTGTTGCCAGTCTGGACACTCTCCGTTCCGCCCCAGCAGTCACTAGTCGATGACGACCACACGTTGCACGTACAGACCCAGTTTTTTGGCTGACAGTCCAGTCTTTAAACACTTTAACAACAGCTGCTCTGAAACATTTCACGAATGCGGCGGTTTCGGCGATACTCGCTCCATGGCTCCGAGCTCCTACAATCATTCCACGTTGAAAGTCCGTCAAATCGCATTTTTTTACCCATCTTGTCACCCAAAAATCATTTCTACTACTGTCGCAAGCACTAAGCTTTCCATTTTTATACTAGCCTCGCCCTCTGGCGGCAACACCGTGCAGCCATAGCTCATTTGCTTAAAACTGTCAGGTGGTCATAATAAAGTGGCCACTCAGTGTATAGTAAACGGGAATGAATAATAAAAAACTTGAAGAATTGATAACGAAAAACAAAATTTATGCACATATGCATACGTGTATTTTCCCCCACGAAATACGAGCAAAAATATTAGGGGTTAGAGGAACCCATAACAAAATCATTGGGGGTTCAAAAAGTGTCTCGAGCCCACGAAGTCGACACCTATGCCGCCAATATAAGAAAGAAACTGCGGATAGGTTTTTAAAAATTCAGAATTTTCCCGTGGTGCGAAAAATCCGTGAAATTCAGGTTTCTTTCTGTCATTTCACGGAAAAGGTTGCATCAGAAATATGCTTCACGAATTCACGAAAGAAATGACGGAAAGTGCCTCGTGAAGTTTAGAATTGTTTTTTACAGTGTAGTATAATGAAGAAAGTGATGAAGCACCAGGATGAAATTTGTGGTAATGGAGCACGGTGAAGCATGTGGGGACGGAGAACGGCGAAAGATGTGATTAAGGACAAAGGATAAGCATGTGGTGGAGGAGCGCCATTAAATATGACGAGGAATGAAGAAACGTGCGATACAGCAAAACCAAATGTGATGAGCAATTTTCTTTTCTCTTTCTTTCTTTTTCTGTTTAATAAGCACAAAGAGCCTCGAAAGATAAAGTGAAGCATCCAACCCCAGTTAGTTTTAGGTAAGAAAAACAACCAGTACCGAAGACTGAATACAGTTCTGCTACTTCTCCCGTTACTTTAACCCAGGCCCTCAGAGCGAGATATGCATGTACACAATAAAATGTGTCGGGGAAAAGTACGCATGTTACACCCACAGACAATGAAATTTGCCCACCAAGAAGGAAGCATCGGGTTGAACTGAAATTTTATGGACGTAATGATACAGATCAATGATACACATGATGGCAAAAACAGAGCTGCAGGACAATTACAGAGGGATCTGTGGCACACAGTCCGGCCATTTTCAATAGCGCGTTGCACCGCCTCGTGCTGCGATACATGCTGCAATACGGTCCGGCATGGAGGCGAACAGACGTCTGATGTTGTCCTACGGCATACTGGCCCACACGTGTTGGACGGTGTGCTTGCTCCAAATCCCGGATAGTGCAGCCCGGCGGCAACTGGCGTTTCAACTGGTCCCACACATGCTCCATAGGGGAGATGTCCGGGGAGCGGGCAGGCCATGGAAGTGCATGAACATGACGTAATCAGGCCCGGGCAACCCGAGCCGTGTGCGGGCGGGAAATATCCTGCTGGTATGGAATCCCGGCAAGGAATGGGAGCACATGGTGCCGTAGGATCTCATCCACATACCACTGGCCCGTCAATGATCCGCGCACCACTACTAGAGCTGATCGGCTATCGTAGGCAATGGCTTCCCAGACCATAATGCCTGCAGTGGGGTAGGTGTGGCGCTCGATAGCGAGGTTGGGATTGTGCCGTTGATCCGAGGACCTCCACACCCGGACACGATTATCATCTGTCCCCAAAACGAAGCTGCACTCATCGCTAAACACCATATGCCGCCAGTCTCTGGCGTTCCACGTCGCTCGGGCCTGGCACCACTGCACACGGAGCTGGCGATATTCCGGTGTTAATGGCAGAACAAATAAGGGGCGCTGGGATCGAAGATTCGCTTCCGCGAGGTATCGGGAAATGGTTCGTAGGCACGCAGGAGCCGCTACATCTGCCTGTATAGTGAACCGGGTCCCCGTGGTATCCGTTCGTGCCTGGCGCACGATCTGTCGATCCTCTCTACCGTTGGTCCTCCTGTTCCGTCCGGAGCCGCTCCGCCGTGTGGTAGTGCCGGCACGTGTCCACTGCTCCCAACACAGTCGGATGGTATGGTCAGAACAATCCACGTGGCGGGATATAAAGGGCGCCGACCACCCCGCGGTTTTCAGCCCGATGATCCGGCCTCTCTCAAAGTCTGTAAGTTGCGTAAATCAATGTCTCTAGTGTCTGCCCGGCATTCTGGTCATTCTGTAGTCTTGTTTGCGTCGGCCGGTGCTTTTCGCTTTCATGGGGCATCGACTACACGCCGGTTTATAATGCTGCCGGTTCTTGCTGGCAGCGCCACCACAAGGTGTACGGTCATGCGCACTCGCACCAAACGTGGATCATTTACACACCAGCACGCACTCTAGCTATTTGCAAAGTTTCGCGGTTGTAGCATGTTTTCTTCTAGGTGCGCAAATTTCATTGTCCGTGTGTGTGTATATGGCGCAGTGAAACATGCCCAAATGACATGCAACAGGGAGAGTAAGACCTTTTCTAATGGTTACCTAGTCTATATATTTAAAGAAAAGTGCCGTAATGGATCTCGCATCTTCCTGCCACTTTATCAGCAAATGAAATTAGCATTGGGATGCACTGTAAAAAATTGCCGTGAATAATCAGTGTTTTGCCCGGATTAAGACAGTTTACAGGTCCTAAGCACGCCACCTGGCGGTCAACCATAAATTTTCGGTAGATAAAATACATGTTCACGGTGTTTAAACTGTTTGAACTGTTACTGTATATTTTCACCTTGACAATCTGGCAACATTCTTCCCGTTTATTCTCGTGCAATCAGTCGACTTACAACACTTCTGTGGGCAACAAGTTTGTATTTCCCGATTATTAGACTGTTAATAAACATTTCGGTATGGTACCGTAAAATTACGGGTTATTGACTGGCCACTCAGCTGCCAGCGTATCTACCATAATCTGACCCTGCAATTTTTTACAGTGTGTAGTGAGGCACGTAACAATGATTTTTGGTTCGTTCCTTCCATGACAGGATGCTGTTAGTCAAATAGATGTTACAGGCTGATTGGTGCCAAATTAATCATGCAAGTAGGATATGCCTCAGAAAACTTGAAAATTATATCATCCTGGAAAGGAAATCGAAACCACATCTCCCGCTTTACGTTCGAGTACTTTACCGTTATATCTCCCTGAACAAGAAATCTCCAAGCAACTGAGGGTGTGTTTTGTGACTTAGGTGTAAAAAGGGTTCGCTTCCCGTTCCAGGACGATGCAATTTAAAACTTTTCTGATTCATGTCTACTTGTAGGATGTTAGTCTATTTTTTTTTTTTTAATGTATCTGAGGAAGCTAACTTTTCTTGTCAAACAGGACCACACATGTAAATAAGAGTCCTGACATCTCTCATAACGAAAACAATAAACTGATTTAATTTATTTTCCATGCACGATTCATCTGGCTTCAGTGCCTATCGTTCTGACAGTGGGTGACGAAATATCCACTGATCTCTGTGTCTCCGTCCGTTATTAACACTACGAGCCCAGACTTCATCTTGCGGTGAGCCCAACCACCCACTGAAGCGCCCAGGTAATAGCCCTCGGCTTTCTTCAGCCGGATATCGTCACAGATAACGTCCCGACGCGGCTTCAGGGACGACCCACAAGCGTGTTTTCAGCACGAACAAGATCTCAAATGCAAAAAGCCCCTAAACACATCCGAACAATATTCTAATACCTTCCTGAAAGATGTGCTTAATCTCCTTTGACTAGCCACATTAACCTTTTATTCCTTTTGCCTGATTTACTTTGAAGATTTGAACTACACTGAAGAGCAATTGAATTACAGACAGCTGGCGTTATGCAAATGTGGCGCTGTGGGTGGCCCTGTAAACGGAAACGACATGACGTATGCAGCGATCCGACAATATAAGGAGTGATGCGACGGGGATCAGTTAGAGTCGGACGCAGTATGGGTAAGACGAAGGATCTAAGCGCATTTGATCGCGGGCAATTTGTCTGGGTCCGACGAATGGGTCACTCCATCTCGGAAGTCGTGCAGGCACTGGGATTTTACGAGCCACTGTGTCACGGGTGCACCGTGAGTACATCGAATCCGGTAAACCCATCCCTGCAAGGGACAACTGCCGTAGACAACAGCGTGCGGATGAGCGGGGTCATCGTCGGCTATCTCGCATTGTAACAGCGGATAGACGAGCCACAGTGCAAGAAATCACTCTGCAATTTAACGCTGGTGCACAAAAACGTGTAAGCAGCCACACCGTCCAGAACCATCTCTTCGCTATGGGGTACAGAAGCCATCGTCCCACGAAGGTACCGCTGCTGACCGCACATCACAGGGTGCAAAGATTAGCATGGGTGCGGGAACATCGCCACTGGACCCTAGACATGTGGAAAAATGTTGCCTGGACTGACGAGTCGAGATTCACGTTGGTACATGCGGATGGCAGGATACGAGTACGGCCCAAACCACATGAAGCGATGGATCCTTCTTGCCAGTAGGGTACTCTTCAAGCTGGTGGGGATGGCATTCTCGTCTGGGGACTGTTTACGTGGATTGAAATGTGACCCCTGGTACGTGTGACATCGTTCCTCACAGGTCAACGTTACCGGGAAATCCTGGACGACCATTTGCTCCCGTTTGTGTGTCTTCAACATCCCACTGGGAACCTCATCCTGCAACAAGACAATGCACCGTGCTATCGCTCCCGAATTGTATCCGAATGGTTGGATGAACACTCCACCGACGTGACCTCGCTTCCTTGGCCAGCTAGGTCACCTGACCTCAATCCCATCGAGCACATCTGGGATGCCATCGAGAGATATGTTCGAGGCTGTGATCCTCCTCCATCAAATCTTCGTGAAGTGTGGGAGCTTGTTCAGGGGTCGTGGATCCGTATGGCTTCCCAACGCTTCCGGTGTGTTGTCGAGTCCATGCCGAGACGAAACGCCGCCGTTATCAGGACGAAAGCTGGTGCTACACGTTACTAGACAGGTATCTCTAATTCAATTGCTCTTCAGTGTAATTCTTCTTCTTTCACTCATTGAAATAGAACTACAAACATTGGCAAACACATCAATACAACACATTAGAGTTTGTATCGCTATTCTTATCCTGAACTTAACATTGTTTACCTATTCGCAAACATTGGAAATCCTTGCCTGTTGTCATCTAGAGCCCAGCTCATCTAGAGCCCATGCTTAATTCCTGGTTGCTACTGAAATAGTGGAAACAAAGAACCTCCACGAGTGAACGTGCATAAAATAACATATTTTAAATATTTAGTCCTGAATGGGGTTCGAAAATCCAACAATGCTGGATTAGCTTTTTTTTACTTTATAACGACAACCATGAGCAGCTTAAATGGCTATAGGCAGTCAGTCTTCCCTAATTTAGAGCCACTTGCCCCAGGGAAGGGAATGAGCAAGGCCCGTAAGACAAACACGCCACCTATGACTCATTCTAAACAGGTCGCAGCTAAGATGACTATACTGCAAGTCAGCCAAAGATTATACTGTTGTGGAAGGTAGGGTAGCCAGCTCACAGAATGTCCATGGAACGTAAGAACGGTATCAGTCTGCGTCACACTACGCTTCTGCTGTGTTCCTTGCTGTCAGGCTTTATTTACGCATTGACCCATCCTCCCCTGTTTACGGATTAATGACCTAATTGAAGCTCATAACTTCGTCCTTCTTTTCAAGGGATGCAGTGGGTTGAACAGAATCAGAGTGGAATAGAGACCCGAAATTGGGAGAAATGTTTTCCTAACTGCTGTTTACCCCATTTTCATCTCTCCGATTGTCAATGTACACTTAGTGGACAAAACATTAGAAATGCCTACCAAATAGCGTGTTGGTACTCCTCTAGCGCGAACAACATGCACGCTGAGGCATCGACTCCACCAGATGTCGGAGGGTTTCTCGAGTAATGCCACCAAGGTTACTTTTTGAAACACCCTGTATAAAGTTGAAAGATTTCCACTTTTTTTTTTTTTTTGAAGGATCGTAGTTTAAAATAATAATAAGAAGATAGAAAGAAAAGACTTGACCTTATGATGTGTCCAGGAGCGACCTAAGAGACGACTTTCACAGCCCAACCCGCGCAATGGCGGATAGCTGCCATCTGAAGAGGAGACCTTCCCTGTCTTCGCCCACCTGCTATCCATTTGCGACGACACAGGTGCGGCTGCATCTGCTGCGTGGAAGGCAGCGACATCATTACATCTTACGTTTAAACACATTCATTCTTCGGTGGCATAAGTCTACGTTTTGCTGAAGCGAAGATTTGAAGTCATGCGCATGAGGCCGATAATCATAAAAGTTAAATATGGGAAAACGTTAGATTTCTCACAGTTCATTTCCTTATTACCACGGTTTTAAACGCAAGTTTATTTAACCTTTTAATCTGCTTGCAAATTCGTAAGAACCTTGACTTTAACTGTTTTGCAAACACTGATATTGGACACTGATCGAATTTAGAGCAAAAATTCAGAAATACTTTTGTGAGGTTATCTCATTTAAAAAATCCGCATATACACATTTTTTTTTCATTTTTTTTATTGGAGGTTTAACGACCACCGTGAGTAACTCAGGGGGTCTATAAGCAGTCGCCCGTCCCTAATTTAGGGCTACTGGTTCCAGAGAAGGGAGAGAGCCAGCACCGTGAGGCAAACAAAACATCCATGCCTCATCGAGATGAACCCGGACCAGTGCCAGATTTACGGCTTTTGAGGATCCAGGCAAAATTTCCTATGCCCCTCCCCCTCCACCCGGCCACCCATATTTGAATTCGCTCCTATAAGATTTTCTAATAAACTTATCTTTAAGCGAAGAATATACACTGGCGTGCAAAAATTAAAGACGAGACGGTTTTTCGAATGTAACGTCGTGCAGAAGTGCTCCACATCGACTCAAATCATACCATAAGATCCCCAAGGTGTAAGAATATAGGACAAGTGAGCAAAACCGTCCAAACAAGGAATCCAAAGGATACAAAGGCACTTTATTGAAAAGGTAGCTTCGAGCACAACTGGACAGAAGACAGAATCGTCCATGTGACAGGCGGCTGCCAAGAAAAATCCAGTCTTTAGTACAGGATATGATCACCCCTGACTGCGTTGCAGGATTTAAACCGTCTGACCATGCTGAGGACGAGGTTGTCAAGGAGCTGTTGAGGCATCGCGGCGCATTCCTCTTGTAGCGCCAATCGCAGCTGCGGAATCGTTGCTGGCGGCTGGTGACGTGCTACCAAGCGTCTCCCAAGAAGGTCCCACACGTGTTCGATTGGATTTAGGTCCGGGGACCTTGCGGGCCAATCCATGCGTTGAATATCTTCACTTTCCAACAGCTCTGCGACAGCCACTGTACGATGAGGTGTAGCGTTGTCGTCCATGAAGAGGAACTCAGGACCCACAGCACTTCTAAACAGACGCACGTGAGACAGGAGAACATCAGTACAATAGCGGACACCAGTGACTGAACCTCTTTGGCGAGCTGCTGATGGCTTAGTGGTTAGCGATTCAGACTATCGATGCAAGGTCCCCAGGTACGTGCCTGGGTTGATCTTTCGGAGATGGTGTGATTTACTAACAATCGCTGAATATCCGCCGTGCATCGGACGAGCACGTTAAGTGACGGCCCCCACGCTGGACCCACTGGTTGAATGGGTATCCTTTCCTATGCCCCCCCTGAAATTCTCTCACCCCTCTATGTGCAAAATCGTACTTGTATGGTGGCGCCATCTGCTGTACTCTAATGTCACTACAAACTGTTCTGTCAAAGTCGCTAGACTTGCTCTCATTCCTTCCGTTTCTATGTCCTGCCCAAAAGGCGATCTCGCTGTAGGTGGCTGGGACCTAAACTCTACTCACTGTGGACGGAAGTCCTACAAGAAAATTACAAATACTGTGGCCACTGAACCTCCTTGGAAGATGTAGAGGTCAGTACTGCTACCAAGCATGATACCGCCCCAAACGAGAACTCCGCCACCTCCAAACCGGTCCCTTTCGATGATGCTGGAGGTGTGATTGCGTGTTCCTTGCTCTCTCCAGATGTGTATACGTCCAGAATCGATTGTCAGACTAAATCGGCTCTCATCCGTAAAGAAAACTCGACCCCATTGCTGATGTGCCCAGTTCTTGTGTTCCTGACACCACAGAAACCGCCGTCTCCGATGAGCAGGCGTTAATGGCACACACCGTACTGGTCGTCGCGCAAATAGACCACCTTTGTGCAGCCTCCTGGCCACGATAAAACCGATAACGGACGTCCAGTTGTCTGTTGCATGTGCCTTGCGATTTCTCCCGCTGTCTGCCGTCTGTCTCTTCTCGCCTGTAGGACAATATACCGGTCGTCCGCAGCCGTGGTTGCTCGTGGACGACTACTGCTAAACTCTCGGACAGCTGTTCTTGTCGTTTGAAATGCTCTCCAAGCTCGTGAAACGATATTGTGAGCGATCCGAACTCCTCGGCCACACTAGTCACACTTCGACGTTCTTCCAACTTCCCAATGACGCGACCTCGGGTAAAGTCATCCAGATGTCGTCTACTGGATTGCCTGTTGGTCATATCACACGGTGGCAGCAACTCAACGTCGTTCAAATCGATGTACACCGTTTCACCGAATTGCTGAGCGTACACCGCCCGTGTGCTTTATTTCCTTCCGACACTCTTCCCCCCCCCCTACGTCATGCTGCATATATCGCATGCCCTACCGTACCGGACCCTAGTCTATCTTCTGAGTGGTCTTTCGGTCCGTTCTGCTTGTTCGTTCCGCTGTTATGTTAATTTCTCCTCTTCGTCTTTAATTTTTGCACACCAGTGTATGTATTATTTAATAAAAAATATTTTTATTTAACTTGTTATTAAATTGAAGGTTAAAAAAAATGTCAACAAAGACAAAGAGGTTCATGCTTATCCAGGAACAACACTTTACATTTTGAAACCTTAGACCTACATTTGAAACCGGCATTTGATGTATTCTTATAACACGAAAGTAAACAATAGTATTTCTTGTTTTGATTCTTGAAAATTGCATTACAACAACAAAAATTAATAAAGTATATAGAAATTAATTGTAAGGTATTAATTGTAGTTATTAATAGTACGGGGTTGGGGGAGGGAGTGCCGGCGCGGCGCGAGCAGGGTTGTTGCTCATTTGCTCCCCACTCCTCTCCTGCATCTGTCACTCAGTCAAACGTCGCATACGCTCTCTATCGTACTCGTACGAACACGGGCGTGCTCTCAATAGAGCTATTACTACGTTCTTATTTCTTTAGTTATCATTCAAGATAAAATTAAAAATTACCACTACTTTATTTTATTCAAGTAAATTAAAATAACGGTACCTTCCTTTTCTAAGTTTTTCTGTTCTATTATCTTCGTTTTACTGGATGCTACACCTGCGGCCTAGTTGACCTAGTGGTAAATCCGGCGCCGCCCCGGTGGCGCAGTGGTCTAAGGCGTTGGCCTCTGATCATTCGTCCGAAGGGGTCCGGGTTCGAATCCCGGTGAGGCATGGATGTTGTGTTTGTCTTACGGCACTGGCTCTCTCCCTTCCCTGGAACCAGTGACCCTAAATTAGGGACGGGCGACTGCTTATAGCCCACTGAGTTGCTCATGGTGGTCGTTAAACCTCCAATCAAAGAAAGAAAGAAAGAATTAAATTGCTTAATACTCACAGACAAAGCTTTTTTTATACTTTTCTTTCATTTCATTTTTTTTTCTACGGAAAAAAAAAAACGTTGTTCTACGTCAACAAAATCTATGGGTTTATCCAGGAATTTCAAATTGGAGGAGTGCTGGAAAAATTGTGGGGGCTTTGAAAAATCTGGGGGAAGGGATGAAAGTAAATTTTTCGAAGGCGGAAATTTTTTCATAGAGAAATATTTAAACTTTACACATGAAGTGCTAAAAATAAGGAAAACTTTTAAAAAATTGGAAAACTGTTGAATTATTATTTGTAGTTAGGAACGGTTAAACCCGGGATCCCCCCCCCGCCACACACACACCTATTTTAATTTTCATCTCTCGTGTCAATCTGCTTCCCTAAACAAGCTAAAAACAACTAATAATTCAACAGTTAAACAACTAAACACTACAGTCAGCGATATTTGAAAAAAAATGACACCACAGATGAATACTTACATTCTTTAGAACACAAAAAGACTTTATGTGCCCACCTTCGTTTTTTTATAACGGACAGAATACGATGTGGCTTATTCTCAATCAGGGATTTGCAGCAGTCACCTGAAATGTCTTTGCACCGCACGTACTTTATCGCGTTAATCAAAGCTTGGGAATTTGATGGCTGTTTTTCTGCTACCTTGTCTCTTAAAATGCCCTACAAATTTTCGATGTTGTTAAGGTCGGGACTATTACCAGGCCAATCAAGCACAGTTATGTTTTCTCTCTGCAGGTAGTCCTTTACTGTTTTTGATCTGTGGCATGGAGCACCATCATGCATAAAGATTGTGCATCTGTGCACTTGCATATGAGTTAACAGCTTCTCACGTAACATTTCCACATAAAAAGGACCAGTCATGGTAGTGCCTATCGGCAAAAAGGATAATAAAGCAGTACCGGATGCTGACATAGCACCCCATATCATCTGACTAGGCGGATGTCTCACGTTGTTAACGGTGTATTTTTCATCAAACCTTTTGCCTTTTGGTCGTCGAACATGTGCTTCACGCGATTCAAATTGACGCGCAGTTGATTTATCGGAAAAAAGAACCTGGCTCCAATTTTCAGCAGTCCACGATTGATGATTCTTCGCAAACTGGAGTATCTTCTTTTTTACGACAAAGGCTAGTTTACGTTTATGTGCAGGTTTATAAGACTTTAATCCAAAATCTTTGCTAAGACGTCGGGAAACAGTGCTGATACTAATTTTCAGACCCTTTTGAATGTCGAAAGGTCTGGATTTTCTTGCACGAACTCCTCGGAGAGCGCATAACTATATTCGCCTTATGGTATTATCATCACGTGGAATTGTTTTCCTCGGACGTCCACTTCTCTTTCGATCGCTAAATTCATCTGTATCTCGATATTTCATAATTGTATTATGAATAGCAGTCTTGCTTACACTCATTTTTCTGCATATGTCACGTTCGGAGTATCCTTCATGATATAAAGTCACTATTTGTGTCCTCTGAGTAACACTTAATGAGGCTTTTTTGCCCTTTTTCGCTACATAGAAAATACGTACGAAACATCTCAACATGAAAACCAGAAGCAAACTGACGCCAGCACGCTTCCCCCAACTCTATCAACAGCTGCCGCTGTAGGATGATGCAACACCAACAGGAAGTTGAGTAATACAGACAGTAGCTGGCGCAATCGGCAGAAATCTTCTAATGCCAATAGGAGGACTTAAACAAATGGATGTAAGTATTAACATGGTGTAAAGACCTCTCGCTCCTTTCTGTCTCTTTTTTAACATAGCCGCTATCCATTGAGACTTGTCACATAATTTCGTTGGTTTGTTCCATAAACTACTTGCAAAAAAATATAGAATCCGGAGCCAATAACAAAAACAAAAAGTTCATTTCGCTAAAACTATGTGGTTTGGGACTCATCAAAGAGCAGGTTAATGGAATGCTCTTTTGACTTGGTCTCCGCCCATGCTTTATGGACCCTAAACCCCGAACTTCGTGCTTTTCTTACACCGGCGCCAAACTCATGACCCGACCTCTCTCTCTCTCTCTCTCTCTAAACCAAGGTCCCGTCTCTCTCTCTCTCTCTAAACCAAGGTCCCGTCTCTCTCTCTCTCTCTAAACCAAGGTCCCGTCTCTCTCTCTCTCTCTAAACCAAGGTCCCGTCTCTCTCTCTCTCTCTCGCTCGCTCGCTCTTGCTCTCTCTCTCTCTCTCTCTGTCTGTCTTCCACATCAAAAGTATCCCTTCTCTCTTAAAAGCTTCAGAAGTCTCCACGGCTCACTTAATCGGATTTCGGAGTTAATCCTCATCTACTTTGGGCTACCTACAAACACCGTTAAGCTTGCGTTTTCCTCATTAACTCACCCTTGAAACAATGCGATTGCCACACAAGACAGGTACAATACATTTCAAATACTTAGACATGCTTATGTTCCAATCGGACGGAAATGCGGCTAATCGCTGGCATCGCACACCAAAAGCTATGAAAAATGCTTATTCGGTCCGCTCTCACCTAAAATGGCGTGAACAAAGAAATTCCAGGTGAGAATGTACATATGCATGCATATTGACAATTATTTTTTACGGAATGTGTTTTAGCGAATCTTACACATGGGTTGCTGAAAATGTAGATATTGCTGTTTTCACGAACCTTGAAGTGATTCACAAGTGTACACTATATTATCAAAAGTATTCGAACACCACAGTATTAGGGGACAGATGGCTTTATTATCACAATCAATAGTTAGTCGGTCCACCTTTTCGTTGTATGACAGGAGCAACACTTCAATGCATACTATCAACCAATTTCCGGTAGGCCTCGACAGGAATGGCTCCCCACTCATCTTGATAAGCTGCTGCCAGAGTAGAGAGCGAAGACGGACGTTGTGGTCAATTTCACATCCGTCGCTCCAGTTCCTCCCAGAGGTGTTCTATGGGATTAAGATCAGGACTCTGAGCAGGCCAGTCTAACAATTCCACCTGATTTTCAAGAAACCAGTCCTGCACACGCTATTCAGTGTGGTAGAGAGCTCGATCGTGTTGGAAGAGACAACGGGCATTTCCATAATATTGCCACATTGTTGGTAAGGCAGAATTATCCACTTCAGAGTTCATGGTTTGTGGTATAGGTCCACTTCAGAGTTCATGGTTTGTGGTATAGGTCCACTTCAGAGTTCATGGTTTGTGGTATAGTGACCAATGAGCAGAGTCCCATCCACGAAAAACAATTCATACCACGATGGAGCGTCCGCCAAACTTAACACTTGGGAAAATACAGTCCGACAAAAATCGTTCGCCGGCCTGTCGTGAAATCCAAACACGCCCATCAGATTGGAAGAGTGAAAAGCGTGATTCATTACTCCGAAGAACAGATTTCCAGTCGCCCAGTCCAGAAACGATGAGAGACACACAACTCCAAACGGCTTTTCGCATTCACGGTAGTGATGCATGACTTGTGTGTCGCTGCTCTACCATAATAACATTCACTGTGCAACTCTCTGCGGATAGTTATGGTACTAACCGAGCCATTACAAGCATTTCTTACTTCAGGAGCGATGGAAACGGCAGAGGAAGAACGGGTTTTCTTAAAATTTTTACCATGGCTCTTCTGTTACGTTCCATCAGTTTGTGCAGCCTTCCTGAACGGTTTTTTTACTGTAATTTCACCGTCCTGCTTCCATCTCTTCAGGACATCATTGCAGACGATTTTGGGAAGTTTAGTTTAGCTGCAATGCCCCGTATGGAAACGTTTCTCAAATGACATCTTATGACTAGGACAAGCCGCCAACGGTAGCCGATAACTCGGGTACAGTTGGCAAATTTTGAGCGAAGCTATTGCGAAATCGGAAGGCGTCAAAACCTGACCACGAACGATATCCAATCGCATACCAAAAATCCCGGTGATCGGATGTGTCATGTCGTAACTATGCCCGAACAACTAATTGTCCCGAGTCTCTTATAGAGAGGCGAATTTTTCAATTATTATTAAAATTGGTCAGTTTTTTAATGGCCATTATTTTTTATACGACACGACCAATCACCATGATACCAACCCCATGCCACTCACCATGTCCTTCCCTCTCTCTGTGGCAAGTTTCACCGGGATCGGCTGAAGATCTTTGGAGGAGATAGGAACAAACGACCCTTTCTCAAAACCTGGGAACCCCCCTTAAAATGCAAGTTTTTGGACCATTATTTTTCAATGATACGGAATTTCGGGAATCGGAAGGCGTCAAAACCTGACCATGGACGATGTTCAATCGCATGCCAAAAATCACGGTGATCGGATGTGTCATCTCGTACCTATGCCCGAACAATTAATTGTTTCGAGTCTCGTAAAGAGAGCTCCGCTCAACCATACCATGTTGGAACTCAGAAAGTTCATGTCGACGCAGCATATGCGCTTCAAAGTTACTGATAACATGATCATGATCATATGTAGAGGATTTTAGGAAGGGAGTGTCTGACCCCAGGTCTTAAACAACCCTTAGAAATAGGAAACCAGGAGATTTGGGCTAGAGTGCCCGATAGGAAAGTGACACGGAAGCGAGGTAGAAAGGGGGGAAGAAAGGTAGAAAGTGGGAGGAAGACGCCCTTATTTATTACCGGGGGCCAGTACCCGGGGTCCGACGGCTTAACGTGCCCATCCGACGCACGGCGGGTATTTAGTGGATCGAGCGTTCCGTGCCTGCCTGGGATCGAACCTGAGGCTCTTCTCGTGGCAGTCACGAACGTTGCTCACTCGGCCACCAGCGGCCCATTGACAGAACACCTCAGCTTTATATACGTACCTTCCCACTCACAGCGCACCTTTCTGCGCAACTGTTCTTTGCACATATGCAAATATTTGTATTTGGTACTGCAAGAATACTTTTTATAATACAGTGTATCTGCAAAATATGTAGCAGACTGAAGTGAAGAGATACGTACCGTATTTTCCGACGTATGTCTGGGCCTCGACTTGTATGCCACATCAAGAATATAACTTAAGCTAAATAATGGCTAACTATAAGCTCAGCTTGAAAGCTTGAACCCTTTGATTTTCGATTTAAGGACCCCCAAGATTGAATGTAAGACTGGATCTAATAAAGCTTCAGAAACAAATATGTCCAACTTGAGAACGTGTATCGAAAAGATTTCGTTGTGTGCTTCAGTGTTTTAGCGGTTATTTGCTATTGAGCGCAGACTTCTAGCTTCTCGTACCCTGAGCTAAGTTCCAATCCCGACTATAGCATGGATATTTTGCCATCACGATGCGGCGCGGACTCACTGTGCTTCCTGAATTAAGGAGGGGCTATCCTCCCGGGTTCGGATGCTCATGGGATATTATTATTAATGGTGAAATAAGTTGGCAAGTGAATTCATCTTTGAAAATCATAGCTGCTTTAGTAGGATTTCACAGGAATAACGCATTCTCAAAAAGTGTTTCTAATGGCGTTGTGGAAGCGTAATTGTTTCTACTCTAATGTACGTAAAGGAAACCTGGGTACTGCAGAAGAGTTATAGGAGTCGTTTATGGGCTGGAGAAATACGTTCTTTACGGGGTTTTCTGGAAAGACACGTGCTGATCATGAAAATGGTGTTGCTGATGCATAATGTGAAACAAAATATTGTTAGTAAGGTGGAGACAAATACTATTCTTAGAATTAGGTGGTTTGGCCTTCTTGAAAGAATGAGTGATGAAGTGCTTTCTAAGAAAAAAGTTTCAGCCCAAGTGGCAGGAAAGAAAGGTATTGAAAGGTCAAGGAAATCACGGAAGAACCAGATTCAGGAATGTCTGCATGAGAAAAAATAATGAGTATGAAGCACAAAAGGTCTTATGTGAGACGAGTGATGGATGTCGGTGAAGTTCGGGTTGTGTGCCCAGATCGCAGTAAACAGAGACGTTTGATACATCAGCAAAAGGGAAAATCTACAGAGGGTGTCCAGAAAGTAATGCCTCCATATTTATATACAAGCCCAGTAGCAAGGTATCAGATTAAACAAAACAAGAACAAAGCTCAGAATTTTTACTTTAACTCACATATTTTATTTTTCTACATAATCAACCTCACTCTCGAATCTCGATACAGATACTCCAACGCTTAACAAGTTTCTAAACTCGTCTATGTAAAATTGTTCAGGTAGTTTTCGGAACAATTTGCTCGTAGTGGCTTGTACATCTTCGTCACGGGTGAACTAAATTCCTTTCAGATGTCTCTTGATACCAGAAAACAACCAGAAGTCGGACAGACTGGACATCTTCGTCACAGGTGAACTCAATTCCTTTCAGATGTCTCTTGATACCAGAAAACAACCAGAAGTCGGACAGACTGGACATCTTCGTCACAGGTGAACTCAATTCCTTTCAGATGTCTCTTGATACCAGAAAACAACCAGAAGTCGGACGGACTGGACATCTTCGTCACAGGTGAACTGAATTCCTTTCAGATGTCTCTTGATACCAGAAAACAACCAGAAGTCGGACGGACTGGACATCTTCGTCACAGGTGAACTGAATTCCTTTCAGATGTCTCTTGATACCAGAAAACAAACAGAAGTCGGACGAACTGGACATCTTCGTCACAGGTGAACTGAATTCCTTTCAGATGTCTCTTGATACCAGAAAACAAACAGAAGTCGGACGGACTGGACATCTTCGTCACAGGTGAACTGAATTCCTTTCAGATGTCTCTTGATACCAGAAAACAAGCAGAAGTCGGACGGACTGGACATCTTCGTCACAGGTGAACTGAATTCCTTTCAGATGTCTCTTGATACCAGAAAACAAACAGAAGTCGGACGGACTGGACATCTTCGTCACAGGTGAACTGAATTCCTTTCAGATGTCTCTTGATACCAGAAAACAAACAGAAGTCGGACGGACTGGACATCTTCGTCACAGGTGAATTGAATTCCTTTCAGATGTACCTTGACACCAGAAAACAACTAGAAGTCGGATACGCCAAATCTGGGCTGTAGGGAGGGTGTTCAAGAACTTCAAACCCGATTTTCTGTATGGCCCCTGAAGTGAAAGCACCGGCGTTTTTATGCGTTTATCGTTGTCGTGTTGCAGAATCATTGGCTTTTTCCCCACACACACGCGGTTTATTCTTTCCTTAACTTTTTTAAGGAATGCACATACAGGGTTTGTCGAAAATAATAAAAACACCTCGCTGAAAACAGTGACTTTGGTATGTGCTACTTTTTGACAATTTTTTCTGTAAAAAAGTGTTGCTTATAGTCTCAAGGGTCTGTGTGATTGCATTGTAAATCGGTGTTTGCATAATTTCGTTCCAGGTGAAGGCACAGTGAGTGACCTGTCGGAGTTCCAAAGAGGGCAGATTGTAGGAGCCCGTCTGGTTGGTGCGTCGGTACCCACAGTGGTACAGGTATAGGTATTGGGGGTATCGAGAGGTACCGTGTCGAAGGTCATGACAGCATACGATGCTCACGGCACAACGTCATCTGCGAGACACAACTGTGGAAGGAAAACCAAACTCACTCTCAAATTTAAAGCAATACCATGGATATATTCATTCATCTCTCTCTCTCTCTCTCTCTCTCTCTCTCTCTCTCTCTCTCTCTCTCTCTCTCTCTCTCTCTCTCTCTCTCTTTCATGAAGTTGTTGGGTGCTATGAATATGCTCCAGAGAACCAAATTATCACTCAGCTTACAACTGCTGACAATTGTAAATTGAGTACAAATTGCAAAATACAATTGTTGCAACATATCACTGACGCCTTTCGTATTCATCATGATAACGTACCTGCGCACACTCCTTGTTTGCGCGACGTGTTTTTGGCGGAACACGAAATTCCAGAAGTACGACAAAACTCTTACTATCCGAACATGACACTGCGCTGCTTTTCGTTTACTCTTCATTTTCTTTTATAAAAAACAAACAAACTAAAAGGGGGAAAATATATTCATTTACGTGGAAAAGATCAAATAAAATGTCACGGAGCAACTCTTCGCGATTCCGTCAACTCAGTTTCGCAGATGCTTCCATCTGTGAAAGGGAGGTTAGGATGAAAGTGTATCACATAGGGTTCCACAAATGCCATGTTCTTTCGACTATGCCTTCGATGGGGGAAAAAGTCTCTCACTCAGAAGCAATCAGCACAGAACATTTTGCCCCTCAAGCATTTAATTTAGTCTTCGACTGTTTTTCTTTATTATTTCCGTTCTTCTCAATTAAGGAGAGGCTGATTTTGCTTCTGCTTTTGCGGACGAGAATTAATAGCGTGAGCAGAATAAACATTCAACAAGGATTAAACGAGCACGTGGATCAGACTTAATATCGAATAAATGAAATCCTGCTGTTTCTCCGCTCGCACAATTCAGAAACAGATTGAAATCACCACCCTCTCCCCATTTTTTTTTCTTTATTTTATTTTGAAAGGTAGCTAAGGGATTCTGAAAACTCCATTCTAAAGTTAAAAGTGTGCAAAAAAAAAAATTAAGATTTGGTTCTTTCATCACGGTGGCAGAAGGTAATTTTTGTTTTAAATCACATTTAATACAACCAAAAGAAGTTTTATTCTAAGCTAACAGCGATGAATAAATCCTGGAAAATTTATATCAGCGGTTCCCCACCTGTGAGTCCCGACTTCCCGAGGGATCACCAGAAGCTCTGTAGGAGAGAGTTGGGAGCTTCCTGGAGCATTCTTAAAACAACAACAACAAACAAAAGACAAATAAAAAAAAAGAGAGAGAGAGAGAGAGAAAAGCAAAGTCATATCCATGGAACATAGGAAAAATAATTTTTATAGTGAGTTAATTAATTACTGAAAATCTGTATCTTTCTGCTGTTCCATTTCAGAAATACCAACTTCTCTCACTCTTAATAATTTTCGTCGCCTCAAAACTGAAAATCATGAGTGATGACAATAAAACAAAATGCTGATTGTTGAACTGAAAAGTGAGTATTAGATTTATGTGCCATAACATTACGACGACTCATCTAAGAGTGTGTTGAGCTGCCTTTAGCAGCAGTAACTATTTGCAATCTGCGTCCCGTCCGTTACATCAAACCATGACAATTCACCTAAGATATTCTGCAGCTCGATAGGTTGTACTGACCCAGTAGCGCACCCAGAAATTTCCCAAGGGCAGGAGGAGGGGGGTTAGGGGGGGGGATACAGAAATTTCCCAAGGTGGGGGTGATCCTCCTAAATTTAACGGGGAAACAGCCAGGTGCCATAACAATTAAGAACGAGGCTGCCTTTTGTACATTTATTATTATCCAGTTACTAGCAATGTTGCAGTGCAAGAAAGTTAATCATTAAGAGAAATCTACTAGTTCAACCAATAGATCTCTCTTTTACTCTAAAACTAACGGTCAAAGAATTTGAGTTCTAAAAATGAATATGAGCTGAACCAATGACTTATAGTTTTCGTGCAGACATCCATTTTTATTTCATTCGTTGCAGGAAGTACACTCATGCCCATGGTTGCAGGAACGCACACCAAATAACAGCAAGAAAGATGACACTGAATTTTCGGGTGCAATGAGCACGTCTTTGAATCCGTTCTGACGCAAATTAAATTTATCAAAGCTATTCAAAGTCAATGGAACCGGTATGGAAAACAATAGTATCTGACGGAAGAAAGAAGTTTTTCAATCGGGTTTTTAATCCCTCAGATATTGCTGTAAAACGGAATCGTGAGCTTACGCCCTCTGGTTGCAGACTTGTGCGTTAAGAAAAACATGAATTTATATCAGAAACATTTAGCACCGGAAACGCTCTCCAACACAGAATTTTTTTTCAAATCGGACTCTTAGAAACGGAGATATCGACAAAAATAAGATGTGACTTTACGTACCCTTGGGGAAAACCATGCGCTATTTTAGGAAGAAAGTATTCTCAAAAGGTTTTTCCATATGAGCACTATCGGTCCAAGAAAAAAAATTTAGTCGAGTTTTCAGGAGCTCAGATTTTGCTATAAATACATCAGAAGCAGAAATTAACACTTATGCCCCCTAGTGGCAAAACCATTCTTTACCAAACATTTGAAATTATGTGAAAAATATTTTCCATCAGGTTTGAATGCGATACAGGAAGAATTTTTCAAATCGGAGTTTTAGAAACAGAAATAACGCAGAAAACGCCATTTACCTTTGTGCCCCCTAGCAGAAAGTCTATGATTTACTTGAAAATTTTGAATTTATAGGAAAAACATTTCGAATCGGAAACACTACCCAACAAAGAAGGAATTTGTGAAATTGGAATATTAGAAGTAGAGATATTGACAAAAATAAGGTATACATCTACGCCCTCTGGCGTAGAAACCATGTATTATTTCAAGAAGAAAATGTTCAAAAGGTTTGTTGACATGAGTAGTATCGGTCAACAAACCACTTTTTTTTTCAATCGAGATTTTAGAAGCTCATATTTTGCTGCAAATACATCAAAAGCGGAAATTAAGACTTACGCCACCTGGTGGCCAAACCAATTTATACAAAAATTAGAAATTATGTATAAAGGATTTCTCATCTAGAGCTGTATCCGATGCAGAAATAATTTTTCAAATAGGAGATTTAGAAGCAGAGATATAGGGGGAAACGCAATTTACCACTACGCCCCTAGTGGCCAAACCGATTTATACAAAAATTAGAAATTATATACAAAGGATTTCTCATCTGGAGTTGTATCCGATGCAGAAAGAATTTTTCAAATCGGAGATTTTGAAGCAGAGATATAGGGGGAAACGCAATTTACTTTTACGACCCCTAGCGGCAAGTCTATGAATAACTTGAAAATTTTGAAATTATATGAAAAACATGTCACACTGGAAACACTATCCAACAAAGAAGGAATTTTTCAAATCGGACTCCTAGAAGTAGAGATATTGACAAAAATAAGGTATACATCTAAGCCCCATGGCGGATAAACTGTGGAATGATTTAAGAAAAAAATATTCCGGAAAAGGTTTATCGATGTGAGTGGGATCAATCCACGAAATAATTTTTTCAATCGATATTTTAAAAGCTCAGATTTTATGGCACATACATCAGAAGCAAAAATTAACACTTACGCCCCCTGGTGGCTAAAGTATTCTTTACCAAAAATTTGTAATATGTGCAAAAGATTTTCCATCAGGAAGTGTATCCGCTAAAGAATTTTTTTTTCAAATCGGAGTTTTAGAAGAAGAGTTATCGGGGAAAATGTAATTTACTTTTACGCACCCTAGCGGAAAATCTATGCGTAATTTGAAAAATTAATTATATCTAAAATACTCTTCGACATAAATGGAATCGAAAGACAAAAGAATTTTTTCAATCGGATGTTTAGAAGTAAATATGTGGAATAAAACGTATTTTTGAATTCGACATCATCTGCATTTACGCCCCCTAGCGGCGAAATTGTGCTTCGTAGGGGGAAAAAAACGAAATAAGGGATCATAGTTCGCATATTTCAAGCTTCTCAATGCAAAAAGAATTCTTGAAATCGGACTAATAGTTGCAGAAATATCGTGGGTACAGGCGGACGGACGAACAAACCGGTAACATAAGCACGATCTTTTTTTACAAAAGGCGTGCTAAAAATCGTAGATTCATTTGGTAACAGCAAACTGTTTTTAACAAATATTAGTGTAAGTTACAAAAGATCTCACCACTATCACAATAAACACATCTCTAATAATTATATGTTGCTTGACCTCTAACCGACTGTCAGTGCTACCACACCGAGAGAAACCTTTGGGAATTCAGATATGACGTTAAAATCGGATCCAAAGATGAACAAAATTTACATAAGAGGTAGTAAAAAACTGATAAATAAGTTAAACAGGTTATGTGTGTCACAGAATGGCATAAAGTTAAGTTGGGCAGTCCTCTGGGTAAACGCTGGGAAGCTATAGGGTATTGTTCTTGGAGACCGACTATAAAACAGCAAACCCAGCAGACATGCAGTTTAATGGTCACCAAATATGAATAAATTGAAAAAGTAAGCAGTTTGTATATATTTTTTAAATCAGAGCATACACGGTAGAGTCATATTATCGTGACTTCCAGCTAATATCCAGAGTAACGTCGTATGCAGCGCGGACAGCAGCTAGACGGGCTGGGAGTGACTCATTAAGGTGCTGGAAGGTGTTCACAGGTATATGAAGCCATGCTGACTGCAGTGCATCTGATAGCTGCTGGAGGGTGTGTATTGGAGGATTCATAGAGCGAACAACACGATGGTGGTCTCACAGATGCTCAATTGGGTTTAAGTCTGGGGAATTAGGGGACCAGAGAAGTACTTAGGTCTTCATCGTGCTCTTCCAACCACTCTCGGACATTTCTTGCTGTTTGACACGTCGCATTGTCGTTCTGGAAGATCCCATCCGGCCCGGGGAAGACAATCGGCATGTATGGGTGCACGTGGTCTGCAAGGATAGATTCAAAACGAATTTGGTCCATAGTGCCTTTCACAGGTATGAGTGGACCCAGGGAATGCCACAAAAACATTCCCCAGATCATAACGCTGCCCCCACCATCTTGTGTTCTTCCAGCAATGGTTGAAGAGTGTTTGTTCTCCGATATTTCTCGCATTATACGCCAACGTCCATCCGTTCGGTGAAGCAGAAAACCTGACTCATCGGAGAAGACAATCCTTTGCCAATCAGCGGGGGTCCAATTCCAATACTGCCGTGAAAATGTAAGCCTTTTCTGCCGATGCACCTTCGTTAGTAGAGGTGCAGTGATCATCCGTCTGCATCGGAGCCCCGTAAGCAGCAGGGTTCGTTGAACTGTTGTTTCAGACACACTCTCGTTAGCCCCCCTGGTTCATTCGGCCAGTGAGTTGCTCCAATGTAGCGTGTCGATCGGCCCTCACGCACCTTCGAAGCCGACGTTCACCTCTCACGTTAATGACACGTGGTGCTCCGCAGTTTCCACGTCACTTATTCGCAATGGCGCTATTTCTCCAATCACGATGCACTTTAACCACAGCAGCACGCGAACAGTTTACAAACTGCGCTATTTCAGAAATACTGCCACCCTTGGCCCGAAATCCGATGATCATCCCTTTTTGCAAATCTGATAAATCGCTCCTTTTTTCCATGACAGCAACGAGTGATATGTTTTCAGATTGCCTACAGCACACCTTATATACACTCCAAGCCAGCTCACGACACGTGCCTTCTTTCATTGGCTACGCGCTGTTGACGTCAAAAGTAGGAGGTGGTCACAATCATGTGACTCGATTGTGTAGAAAGAATGAAAAGGATTTCCCCTTATTCTTTAGCACCGTTTCGGCTCAATTTTAACTTAACAAACTTAGAAAGGTAATCGAAAGGCACTGATTTGGAAAGTGAAAAGCATGGGAGGGGCAGCTTTGGAGGGACTCCTTTTGTCTTCGAGGACTCCTTTTGTGACTCCTTTTGTTGGGAGGGACTCCTTTTGTCTTCGAGAACTCCTTTTGTGACTCCTTTTGTTGGGAGGGACTCCTTTTGTCTTCGAGAACTCCTTTTGTGACTCCTTTTGTTGGGAGGGACTCCTTTTGTCTTCGGGAACTGCGTCTACGACAAATCAGTGGTGCCCAGAAATGTTTTTCAGAGGGTGTTACGAAATTAATTTTTTTTTGTACAGCTAAATATGTTATGAGTGCATTTTTAAAATGTATGCAAACATCCGCGCAAAAACATCCAAATAAATATTGCTGGAAATCATTATTAATATTCTTATTGCCTATATTCTTATCACCACATCATGGTTGACCACTTATATTTTGCTATTTATCTCAGCAGAAAATAAGAATGCTACACTACTTACTGTTAGATGGTTAAAAGATTTAAGTAATTCTAGAACGAAATAAAAATTTACCTTCTAGTGAAACATTTTTCATTTGTATAATGGCGCCTTTTTCACTGTACAGTAAGACAAACAATCCCTGACGCTAACGACACTCATATCGACAAATATTTTTTTATTTGATTCAACTCTTATGTTACTTGAGTTGTATCTCCAGCCTTCTGGGTTGTTTTGCTAGTTCATCTGAAATTTCTTCAGCTGTCGATGTACATTCTCAATGAATGAGAAGTAATACTAACCCACTGAGCCTCAGTTCTAATATATAGGGTATTAAGTAGATATGTGATTTTAAGAGACGCAGTGTTGAAACTGAACTCTCATTTTCTGAAGCTGTTAGTTGTAGATAGAGTGCCTAGTGTGTGAAACAATGTTTTTATGTAACTCAACTGTAGCACAGTTTTAAAGCACTTAATGCATCTTTGGCCAGTGCTCCTTTTCTTTGTTGCCGATACTACGGTACCACAGTTTCAATACTGCGATTAGTTTTTCTTGCGAGCCAATCAAGTCACCTGTATAAAATTCAATTAAAGTTTTAAAACCATCAGTATCTTGAGAAGATGGTGGCATATTGAGATTTGTAGGCAAAAGTGACTGGAATCCTGATGAGATTCATTTGTGTGGGAGAAATCTATTTTCCAAAGCACTAATGTTAAAAAATGGTACATAAATTGAAGTCCAGTAATAAATATGTATGTAACACTTCCGTGAGAGATATGTATTAGTTTCTCTCATCAGGTGTTCCTATTACGTGGTATATTGATTTTCATGCTATGACATGTACTATCAAATTATTCTGTTCATAACGTTTTTTAAGCCTTGTAACGTACCAGGAGATGTGAGAGAGCCTGCCAGAAGGACGCACACGACATCCATGCCTGACCGGGATTCGAACCCGGACCCCTTAGGACGAATGATCAGAGGCCAGCGCCTTAGACCGGACTGCGCCACCGGGGCGGCATATTGATTTTCATGCGGATATGACATGACGGAGAAATTATTCACTTCGTTATAGCCTTCATTAGAGGAGTTTTACACATTTTGTTAGTTCTTATTATTTTTATGTTGTTATTTGGTTCATATAAAGATGTTTATTTACCTCGAGTCTTGCTTCTTAGTGTTCTTAATATCCCATATACGTCACTAACTCGATGGACGACATGCATTTTCCCCTGATAGACGCACTGTTTTCACCCATAATATCAGTTCCATGAAAGACCAAGGGAGCAACAGAAAAAACCCTTCATCGTATTCACATTCTGGACAACACACAAATTTACGAATTAAAATAACATTTACTATAGTTAAAAGATTCTGCACCGCTATATCCTCCTCACGTCAAGGTCAACAGGAGATTTAATCTGTGCCTTCATAAAAAATTTTATACGGTTCGAGTCTAGCCGTCATTAAGAGTCTTGAAGTTAAAAAGTTTTTTTAAAAAATATATTGATACACGCACTATGAGGAAACACACATAACATATTTTCACACCGCTGTTGCAATCTCCAGTCCCATGAGTTCCCATATCCTTTCTGAGTCGACATTTCTGATACTTCACCCAGGTCCAGCTTCCAGTAGGGGTCAAATTTTAGTCGTAGTATCTATCGTAATCTATTTAGTACATAGGAATGCCGTATAACACAAAGACTCATTTATCTCAATCTCTCTCATCTTAGGCCTACGCATCGCTATTGACCACCTGTACGCGTTTCCCCCGTGTGGTTACCATGGCAACCTCCTCAGCAGAAATGGTGACTATTTGCCTTCAGTAATAAAAAGTCTTTTCGGTTTTTCTGTGATTATAGTTACAGCGTTGGTTTTGTTTTGATGTGATTCTTGCTATTTCAATCAAAACTTCCTGCTCTTTAGCGGGCTTTAGAGTAATCTGAAATAAATCAGAGAACTCAAATTTGGCATAACCTCGTCGCCACAGAAACTTTCAGTATACCCATGTATTGGCTTTTCATTGCCAATAAAAGGTGCCTTTTAAAATCGCGTTTTTGAAATAAAGAAAGGTTCTAAATTTTTGGGGAGTGTGTATTGGGGGGGGGGTTAACCCCTTTGGGAACGCCACTGCGACAAGTGGTAGCCATTTTATAACACTTCGATGGATTTTGATTGGACGGCCCGGTGGCTGCGCAGTTGGGCATTCGTCTAAGATGTGTTCGGGCTCGAAACCTGAGTGAGGTACTGTGTGCTTGTGTTACGGTACTGGCTCTCCCGTGGTGCCAGCGGCCCCACATAAGGGACTGACCACTTCTCACTGTGATCGTAAACCCCCAAACATACTCAATTTAAATTGTTTCCCTAGTTCAATAAACCTTTCTTTTTCTCTTCTCAAAATGTAAGAAAGTATTATTTAGTTATGTGTCTTTCACTTACTCATCAAGAATGTCAAGCTTTTAATCAGCCAGAAGCAAAATCCTTCGTTCAGAAAAAAAAAAAAAAAAAAAAAAAAAAACTTGTGTCTACGGGGCACATCTCTTCCCCCAAATCTACCTTAATCTCCACGGTTTGGCAAACACCATCTAGGAGAATTTAAACTTTGACCTACGTAAGCTCCGGTTGTGTTTAAGCTGCCGGAAGTTTCGCTAAGTCAACGACAATACCAAGTCCTTAAACATTCGGGAAGTTTTAATGATGATTATAAATTCCTTGGAACAGGAGTTTTGTGAACACAGAGGGGAAGTGTGTTTTGAAAAGGCAAACTTTTGAGATGTTGAAATGAGATGGGGTAATTATTGACAAATTTATTTAGCCTCAAGGTACTTACCACTCATCGACAGACTGGCTGTCGATGACACGGTGCCCAAGCTCAATGCTGACATAGCATGAGCACTTTAACTTCTGAGAAACGTGTTCAGTTTTATTGTGGGGATGCCAAAGCACTCCGAAGAAATTTTCTAAATCAAGCGAAAAGTTAATTCCCTAAGATCGAAAGACGAGCTAACTAGAAATGTAAATTCACGCTTTCTAAAAGGAAGCGTGTGTTCCGATAATTTTCCTTATAATATATGCCCATTTATATTAAATTGAACAAAATAAAGTTCAACATCTGTGTATATTAATAATTATTAGAGCAAACATTTTATGGCAGGTCGTCGAGTGGTCAAGAATGCGGGTTTCTGGTTTCCCGTATATTTCCAAAAGCACAATCTTTCTGGATTTGTACAATTTGAAAATTTAATTAAATGTTGTTGTTTTCTTCAGTTTCACCCACATGTTTGTTGTTTATTATTTGAATTGTCATTTGACCTGCCTCGCTGAGCCGCGGGCCCCCTGGTAGCCCGGGCACCGGGAATCTTTCCCTCGCCGCCCCGGTGCGCAGTGGTCTAAGCGATGGCTTCTGATCGTTCGTCCGAGATGGGTCCGGGTTCGAATCCCGCTGAGGCATGGATGTTGTGTTTCTCTTACGGCACTGGCTCTCTCCTTTCCCTGGAACCAGTGGCCCTAAATTAGGGACGGGCGACTGCTTATAGCCCACTGAGTTGCTCACGGTGGTCGTTAAACCTCCAATCAAAAAAAAAAAAAAAAATCCCCGTGAAATGGTTGGGGACTGACTGCGGTTCGGGCTCGGGCTCGAGCTCTGGGAGAGGAAGAGAATTTTCTTTTTTGTTTTGTCAAACGGGATTTTGTACGATTAAAAATTTAGTTAAATGCTTTTTTTTTCAGTTTCACCTAAATGTTTATTATTTGAATTGTCACTTAACCTGTCTTGCTGAGCCGCGAGCTCCCTGGAAGCCCGGGCTCCGGAAATCAGTCACAATCCCCCCTCCCCTCCCCCATGGTTGGGGACCGACTGTGGTTTGGGCTCGGGAGAGAAAGAGAGTTTTCTTTTTTGTTTTCTCAAACGTGATTTTGTACGATTTATCGCATACGTAACTTTTCTTACACTTTCCAGTTGGTGAAGAGAATTTTTTCGGGAACCGAGTTCGAGCGGGGAGTTGGGACTCCGGAGGGCTATTGATTTGGGGTTTGGGGTAGCAAAAGCCACTCATTAGCGGATTTCTGCCGGGAAGGAAAATCTTTTGAAGAACCATGTACCAGATAGTAGATAGCATGCCGACGAAATTTTGTTACCTACATCCACGCGGCAGCTCCATGCTAATTCTATTGAATAACGTACGTAGATTGTTGCGCCGCCCGATCTTTCCGGATATCCGGGCCCTCAAATCACCTCAGAAGAAAACGAATGGTCAAAGAAAATCGTGCGGTAATATTATAGAAACACATAGAGGTCCTTTCCCCACTCTACATTCGAGAAACAAGTCGGTTAATTGCAGGAGCAGGTGAGACTGGAAGTCTGGGAAAGGAAATAATTATTTCTTTTAATGCCTAAACTGGTTATTCATAGTTCTCGGGTTCGTTTGAGCCCAGGTTCTCTCTTGCAATATGAAATTAGGTCTCGGGCAAGCTCGGGGTGTCACACTTCAGGCTCGAGCTCTTAAAATTGAGCCTGAACTCAGCACTGGTCGCCACCGCAATAAACCAGATCACCCAGTCAGCACATAGAACTCATATGATCCACTATTCACTCTGTCCCTTGTTTGAGGTATTCATATACCCTGAATAAAAAATTTTTTAATGCAATTTATAAGAATGTTAAATACGTATATGATATTCATATGTGTTGTTAGAAACAACTTATCAAGTGAAAAACAAAATTCAACACATAATTAATAATTTATTAATGTCATGTTATTAATGACCTTATTGGAAACAAGATATATGATTTTCAAATCATCAGAAAACAAAAATGTTAGTGGTAAATAAGAGCTCTTTTATATCTCTAGGGATTGTACTAGAATCATAGGGTTCATATGCATAGTTGGTTGTTTACAGTAAAATCAATGTGTGCGTATTGCGAAACATCATTTTTTCGCTACCATTGTTAACTTTGATGAGCCCTACAATAACTTATTATCATTCAATCTGTCAGATTTCAGTTCATTCCCTTAAGACATTCCTTACCTTTCTAAATCATTTCATATTTTGAAATTTGGGCAGTTGTAACCAAAGTTGTGATGTTTGCCGTCCTTTCTCATATAGAAAAAATGAAGTGTCTCAAACACAGATGTAAAGATTGAGAAGTAAGTAAAATTAGATTTTAGTCCGTCAGTCTTGAACTGGAATAGGAACCAGCACTAGAATGCCCAAGTAGCATAGCCGGGACCTCCTCTATTCACATTTGCACAGTCTTTGTTTTTTCTTTCAGCCCACTGAGTCTCTTTTGCTTCTGCTTTACACAGTCCGTACTTTGTCGTTGACTCGCTGTTGTACGTCTCTATTCATCACCTCTTTCATCATATACTTCCCTGGATTTTTTTTTTTTTTTTTTTTTGATTGGAGGTTTAACGACCACCGTGAGCAACTCAATGGTCTATAAGCAGTCGCCCGTCCCTAATTTAGGGTCACTGGTTCCAGGGAAGGGAGAGAGCCAGTGCCATAAGACAAACACAACATCCATGCCTCACCGGGATTCGAACCCGGACCCCTTACGGACGAATGATCAGAGGCCATGCGCTTAGACCATTGCGCCACCGGGGCGGCCCCTGGATTTAGTCAGAATCTTTTAAAGATTGAGAAGTAAGTAAAATTAGATTTTAGTCCGTCAGAGTCTTGAACTGGAATAGGGACCAGTACTAGAATGCCCCAGTAGCATAGCTGCGGCATTCTTCATTCACATTTGCACAGTCTTTGTTTTTTCTTTTTCAGCCCACTGAGCCTCTTTCGCGTCTGCTTTACACAGTCGGTACTTTGTCGTTGACTCGCTGTTGCCTGTTGTACGTTATACGCCTCTATTCGTCACATCTTTCATCATATACTTCCCTGGATTTAGTCAGAATCTTTTAATAATTTCTAATTTTACTTTTGCCCCAGCATTGAAGAGGCATACAGCATCATAAACAGAGAGTTTGAAAGTGTCCGCATTCCCACAAATGTCTCCTTCGGACAACGTCTCCAAATGGAAACTCTCGTTGCTGTTCTTAGTTTTATCATGGAGACACTTGCTGAGCAGTTCCGTTGTGGTTAGTCTCTCATATATAGGTTTGACTTAGTGCATGATATACCAAAGTACCAAACGATGCACGTGAAATAACAATAAAATAGATTTAAATCCATTTCCTCCGTAGATAAGGGTCCATAAAATGGATATAACTCGAAAACTATTTCGAATCTGTGAAAAACAATTACAGATCCTGAAAGTAGAAAAAACGGTGAATAAAATAAGTCCATGATTTCTTTTTTCCTACTTTTGACCATTTTAAGATATATGGATACCTTAAATGCGAAGACGCATTCAGTCTAAAAGTTTGATTTCCATACTGTCCACATATATTTGATATCTTATTTAATACTACTATAACATTATATGCAGATGATACTACTTTACTATTTTCTGGTTATGATATACATGAAATTATAGCACATTGTACTGAACAACTGTGCATCTATTCAAATGGGCTTTCGGTAAATGATATAGTAATTAATACTAATAAATCTAAGGCATTGATATCCTCTACACAGACAACTGAAATATCGCCTGCATTAGAAATAAAAATTGACAATAAAAATATTGAATATATGGACAATGTTAAATATCTTGGAATTATACTTCAAAATAATTTAAAATGGAAGCTACATATTGACCATCTTGTTGTTAAACTTTCGAGTAATTTAGGTATAATTGGTTCGATAGTCTCACTTTTGTCAATTAGGGGTTTAAAGTTATTATATTACTCATTACCACAGTCTCACCTTGACTATTGCATTCTGGCATGGGGGCAGACTACATTAATGAATATTTTCAGACTCCAGACATTACAGAATAAATTTGTCAGATTATTGCAATAAAAAATAATTTTACACCAATAAATAAAGCACAATTTAGTTTTCGATATTTTGCCATAGCAAAATATGGGTTTTTTAACTATTAGCCAGCTATATAACTTTAATTTAGGTAAGATAATTCACAAAAGAATAATATTAATAATGAATTTATTCTAATTTCTAAATCTGTTCGCAGCTACAATAATCAGGAATCAAGATTTACTGAAACCAGTCTTCCCCAAAACTAATTATATTATGCAAAGTATAAACTACATGGGACCACAATATTGGAACTCACTATCACATGAAATTACTGATTTGAATAACTTTAATATTTTAAGAGGAAATTAAAACTTCATCTGTTACATACAAATTAGAAAAGAGGGGGGGGGATATTATTATAAGAAGGTAGGGAAGATGTGAGCGATATAGTAAACATAATCGGTGATTAGGGGAGAAAGATCTTTGCATTTACATCTCTCTCTTTTTTTTTTTTTTCTAATTATTATCTCTTTTTCCTTCCTTTTGAATAAATTAACATGTTTACTAACTTACACTGATAATTCGGATTGCTGTCTCTGTGGTGCTTGACTGGATATGTGTACGTAGGGAGACTGGGGTTATGTCAGGTCTTTGTTTGGGCTTTTCCGCTCTCTTCTTACCTGTTTTGTATTAATAAACATAATAATGTCAATTATTTTACATGTATTTGTATTAAAACAGCTGAAATAAAAAGAAATAAATATGGAATCTATTGCTCGTCCTAACAAAGGCCACAAATGAAAATCCTCTTTAACAGAAGAAAGGCGAGCACACTGCAGAATTGCTTAATACTACTCATGAGAGCAAAATAACTGGGAGGGAGGGGGCATCTAAATATTCCTAAAAACCCACCGATGAAGAGTCTGAGAAGATAAACATTTAAATAATATTAATACTGCGCTAAAATTATTATACTAAAACTAAAGATCTCGGCGTTGCATTGGCTGTAAGTGAAATTAAATTAATCAGTTTACTTATTTTAAATTTAGAATGCAATTAAATTAAAAGTTACAACATTAAAAATTCACAGTTGTTTTTCATTACGGAAGAGAAAAAATGCGGTGAGTACAAGGCAATGAAAAAAATTAAACGGTGTTCAGCTCCAATGTTCTTAGTCGAGTGACGCCTCTGCGTACGGATACGTACTGCAGACTATCTCGAACAGCATTATTTCCTTCTCCAAATTAAGTAACACAGTAAATTAAATTGCGCAATCAATAGAGGTTTTACCAGGGCCCGATTTACACAGAATCGGGCCCTAGGCACAGCACAAGATGAGGACCCCCACCCGTCCACATTCTTGAAAGAGTAAGTACATTTGTCGACACTAAAGATTATCAATTAATTTAAAAGTTGATTTGATAAATGGAACACTGTGGGGAAAAATAAGAAATAATATCTTCTTTTATTAAATCTTAATATTAGCAAGGAAATTAACACTTAAAAATATAGACAGGTAAGTATAACACAATTTAATAGTTTATTATTACTATTTTCGCATTTAATTATGTAATAATTCAAGTATCCACAGATGTTAAATTATTCATCCCCCTTTTAATTTATTTTTAACCGATGAAAATTATTCAGACTTGGTACAGACTTATTTTTTGGGGGCAAGGTGAACTTCCATGTAGCTGATTAATCACCTGTGATGTGTTCAATATTATAGTAGAATAATCTTATTGACAAAGGAATTATACTTAGATTTGAGCAAACATGCATAACTTGATAATTCTCACGCTCATAAGTGCACATTATTCAGCTCATTAATTCACTTAATTTAGACCCAAGCAATTTTAAAATTTGATACTTTACAATAGATGATGTCACAATGAGGGATGAAAGCACAGGAGGGATCTCAAGAGAAGAAGTGTGTAAAGCTCTAAAATCTCTTCAGAATGGTAAGGCTCCAGGAGTTGATGGCATAACTGCAGAGATGTTGAAGTATGGCGGTGACTCTATAATTGACTGGTTAACTGAAATTTGCCAGTTGTGCTGGGAGTTAGGAATGGTCCCTCGGGATTGGAAGGATGCTATCATTGTTCCCTTGTACAAGGGAAAAGGTGATCAGACTGAATGCAAGAACTATCGTGGTATTAGCCTACTGAGTGTGCCAGGGAAAGTGTTTGGTAAGGTTATTATTGAAAAAGTACGGGGTCTTACATCGTAGAAAGTGTGGGATGTTCAGAGTGGTTTTATGCCTAGTAAAGGCTGCACTAACCAGATTTTTGCACTACGCACGATGATTGAAAAGTATCTGGCTGTTGGGAAGAAAGTTTTTACTGCCTTCATTGATTTAGAGAAAGCTTACGACCGAGTGAATAAGACACTTTTGTGGAAGGTATTGAATGAATATGGTGTTACTGGGAATCTACTTAATAGTGTAAAAGCCATGTATGCTGGGAGTAGAGCTTGTGTACGAGTGAATGGTGTTTTATCAAAATGGTTTTCCATTGGTCCAGGAGTTAGACAAGGTTGTGCAATGTCACCATGGCTGTTTAACATATTTATGGACGCATGCATGCGTAAGGCCAAAATAGATAATAGTGGTTTATGTCTTGGTGATATCCGTGTGTGCAGATTGCTGTATGCTGATGACACTGTCCTGTTGGCAGAGAACAAAAGCGAGTTGCAGGGTATGTTGACTCGGATGCACGAAGTTTGCATGAAATTCAAACTGAGTATAAATAAAGGAAAAACCAAAGTTATGGTGTTTGAGAGAGGAATTGGCAGCACTGAATGTAACGTAAGTATAAATGGCACTGTGATTGACCAGGTGAGTGAGTTTGTGTATTTAGGAAGCATGTTTGAAAGAGAGAACAAGTTGGATGGTGAAATCAGTAGGCGAGTGAATTCTTCTTTGAAAAATCATAGCTGCTATGGGAGGTTTTCACAGAAATGATGGGTTCTCTAGAGAGTCCCGCATGGCTGTATATGAAACAGTAATTGTTCCTACTCTGATGTACTGCAGAAGAAACATAGGAGTCGTTTGTGTGCTGGAGAAATGCGTTAGTTACGTGGGGTTTGTGGCAAGACACGATCTGATTGTGTGAGTAATGAAGATGTATTGCAGTTGTGTGATGTAAAGCAAAATGTTGTTAGCAAGGTGGAGCCCAATATGCTTCGGTGGTTTGGCCATGTTGAAAGAATGAGTGATGAAATGCTTACTAAGAAAATATTTTCAGCCCAAGTGGCGGGAAGGAAAGGCAGAGGAAGGCCAAGGAAGACATGGGTGGATCAGATTCAGGAGTGTCTGCATGAGAAAAAGATTATGAGTATGAAGTATAAAAGATATTGTGTACGGCGTGTAATGGATATCAGTGAAGCACGAGTTGTATGTCAAGATCGCTGTAAATGGCGAAGTTTGATACGACAACAATAGGTAAAAATATCTGGAAGTTTGTATTTCTTTTTGGAGCTAACCTCTGAATCTCAGAGAACAGCTTAGTGATATGTATGTATGTATGTTAAGAAATCAATCTTTCTTCGCGTGCTGCATTGAAAATTGCCACTGAACCTGTATTCTCATTTCATCCACACAAAGTGATAGACATCTGTCATCAGCCTCAGTATAAAACCTTCGAAAATATACATTAACGTACTTCCATTCTCACCGTGAGCTAAACATTGTTCACCAGATTTACCATGACGGCTAATTCCTTATTGTTCGACGCCAATCTTACCCCCTCTCTCCCCGCCCCAGTGACGCAGTGGTCTAAGCGTTTGCTTCTGACCATTCGTCCGAGATGCGTCCGGATTCGAATCTCGGTGAGGCACGGATGCGATGTTTGTCCTCAGGCACTGGCTTTCTCCCTTCCCTAGAACCAGTGGCCTTAATTTAGAGATGTGCGACTTCTTACAACAGAACAAGTGGCTCACGGTGGTCGTTAATTCGCCCCCTCCCGCAAAAAAGCAAAAACAATCTGACCCGAGACCATGCTTGTCTCAGTGACGCTGCTGAAATGGCGCAAATGAAGAAACTCCACGTATGAACGCAAATAATATAACGTATTTACAAAAAATTAGTCCTGAACGAGATTGGAGAGTCTTACACATTTCCTTGTTCATGCACAATGAACTGCCAAAAGTCATGGGATGCGTACCTGGTATCGTGTAGAATCTCCTCTAGCCCGGCGAAGTGCAGTAACTCGACGTGCCATCGATTTCAGAAGTGACCGGAAGACTTCTGGAGAGTTGTTGAGCCATGCCGTCTGAAAAGTCGCCCACAGTTTCCTGGAATATGTGGGTGCAGGATCTTAGGTGCGAATGGACCTTTCCACCAAGTCTCATAAGTGCTCAATTGGGTTCATGTCGGGCGAACGAGGTGGCCACACCATCCGTTGGAACTGTCTAGAATGCTCCTCGAACCAATTTTGGACAACTTTTTTTTTTTTGTTTTATTTTTGATTGGAGGTTTAACGACCACCGTGAGCAACTCAATGGGCTATAAGCAGTCGCCCGTCCCTAATTTAGGGTCACTGGTTCCAGGGAAGGGAGAGAGCCAGTGCCGTAAGACAAACACAACATCCATGCCTCACCGGGATTCGAACCCGGACCCCTTACAGACGAACGATCAGAGGCCAGCGCCTTAGACCACTTCGGCCCGATGACATAGTGGACAACTTCGGCCCGATGACATAGTGCATTGTCCGCCTGGAAAATCCCATCGTTGTTCGGGCACATTAAGTCCATGAAGGGCTGCAAATGGTCACCCAACAGAACAACAAAGCGATTACCGATTAATGACGTATTTACGAGGACCAAAGGACCCAAACCGTGCGACGTAAAGACACCTCACACATGTATGGAACCACCCAGTGATTCTTTCAGGACTTTTTGGCCGGAGGGGGGGGCAAATGGAACCCTAGAGGGGCAAGTTTTCCATTTGCTATATATATATATATATATATATCCAGAAGAAGACCACATGGGAGATGGGTGGATGAAATTCGAAAGTATGCGGGAGTGACCGTTGTGGAGGAAACTTGGGGAGACCTTCGTCCAGCAGTGGATTGATAATGGTTGACAATGATGATGATGATGATATAATTTTAACTACTATATTAATATATATATGGAAATAATTACTATATATCTAGAACAGGGGCGCATTTAGAGAGGGCCTTGCCCCCCCCCCCCCGGAAAATGTGTCCTTTTTTTGTGTTTTTTGGTTAAAATGCGACTTACATTAGAAAAAAATGCCTTAATATAAAAAAAAATGCATCGACTTACATTGAAAAAAAAATGCTTTAATTTTTCTTCAATTCTTCATTAACTTTGTTTTGTTCCAGATGGTGGATTTCAAAAACTTCCTGTTTTCGTCCCCCCCCCGAAGAAAAATTCAATATACATCTATGATATAGTTATTACTTCTTCAAACATTTCAGGAATAACAAACTTTCTTCAGCTAAAGGAGGGAGGGGGAGGGGGGGGTTTCCTCAGGCTTGAAATTTTCATCTATTAAAATGCATTCAACGCACTCTTGATCCTGAATCACGATTCCCAGGCAATTAAGTATGATTAGTCTACTTATTATATTTTGAAGAATACCATGCGTCGTCATACACTTTTAAATAAAATAAACTATAACTAGTACCATTTGGACAAATATTTAAAAAAATATAATTGGAGAAATATTTGTTGCATAAAAAGAAACGAAACTTCCTTTTTCATCATAGCCTGAATTTATTAAAATTTGGCTTTATCCTAAAATGTCTCCGGGGGTGGGGGTGGGGGTGAATGGTCGTTTCTGGGAGGGCTTCGCCCCTGGATGTATGCCTGAAATAAACATTGGAACCAACGCCATTTTACACAGTGCCTTGTTGATAGCTTGGTTCCACGGCCTCATGGGGTTTGCACCACACCCAAACCAAACCCTACCATCAGCTCGTAACAACTGGTAGCGTGACTCATGGAACCATCACATGTTGCCAGTCTTCTAGGGTCCAATTACGTGCTCACGAGCCCAAGTGAGGCGCTGTGTCCGATGTCGTGATGTTACCAAAGGCACTCTGGTGGGTCTTCTGCCAAGGAGGTTAGAAGAAAGAGGAGGTGGCAACAGCCCATCTCCCTGTGCTTCTGGTGTGACGCCACTTTTTATCAGCTGACTACGCCAATGCGCCCAATCTGAGAGTCTCCTGTATATCTCTATGGGGAAATTACGATTTTGAACGGGTTTTTTCGGACCCTTACTCTACCCATACAGGCATGAAAAAAATTTAGGCTGAAATATTCATTCCCATAATAAAAAATTTCCAGAAAAAACAGGAAAATATGTGTTGGTATTTAAAAAAAATGAACAAAGTAATGATTTTTTGAGCGGAAGTGCATAGTGCGCATGGTTACTTGTATACTGCCCATGTGCAAGTAACCATGTTTAAAATATAACCAAAACCCTAATGTTAAGAAATAAGAAGTCCGAAATATTCCTTCTTTCCATCCTTGGTTTGCATGCGCTAAGCAAAACTGCTTAAGCCACAGGAAGTGACGTCACGTTCCCGAACTCTCGCAGCGCATACTCCCACCACCTCAGAGAGAGGTCAAAAACAGCTGATCGGTTTTGGCTTCACTCAAAACGGGCCCCTTCACCTCCTCTTCTTCTAACCTCCTTGTCTTCTGCTCCCATACCCCATGGGCGCTAAATTACGCTGCACTGACCTGATGGATATGTCTTTGGTACCTCGTGCATTGAATGTGGATGTTATCTGAGCCAGTGTCGCTTGTCTGTTAGCATGGGCAATCCTGATCTGACGCCGCTGGTCACGGTCGTTCAGTACCCGTGGTCGGCCACTGCGCTGTCCACGGTGGGTTGTAATGCCTTCCATGAGGTATTCTCGGGGCACACGTGACACCGTGGATCAAGGAATGTTGAATGCTCGCACAACTTCGGAAATTGAATGTCCCATCCGCCTGGGTCATTATACCATGCCTCGTTCAAACTCCGATAATTCACGTCGGCTTGCCATAATCCTACTGGCGGTTATTCAACTTGACTCACGAGATTACACCTCTCAACTGATAAAAATCGTGACGTGCATCGAAGCCTTTATACGACGACAGCGCCAGTTAAAAATTTGCATACTGCTATCCCATGACTTTTGGTACTTTAGTGTATAATTAACCACTTGAATAGAAACATTACATGGGCGTTAGAATTGTGCTTACATAAACAAAAAATAGTGTTACCATGAAATTTTACCCCAGAAAAAGAAATAAGGGAAACAAACTAACAAGTAAATGTTAATAAATAATACATCTTTCATGACATAACTGTAAATGCATTAATTCTTACTGAAAGTTCCCGAAATGAACTGTCTAACTTATTCCGTATTTCTATCTTTACCATTTTTATTGCAATTTAAGCTCTGGTGTAGAGATACCCAATTTTGTTCTATTTCTATTCGAAACGCATAGGAGCAGATGCGTTGCAAACAAACAACGCTATTCATATGATGTACTTGACACGTGTAATGGAAGAGAGCGAGTATTTTCTTTTCTGGCAACAAAGTGACAGTGAGACAATTAGAAAAACTTACTAACCTGTTGCTGCGTGTCGTACTCGTAACCTTCAGTAATGTGCTTAGCTCTCAGACTCAGACACACACTCTCTCTCTCTCTAAATGGACACGGCGATATTTGGTTCGCAGTGGAGAAAGACAGTGATTTTCGTACCTTTTAACAAACTTAAATTCTGAAGAACTCGAGGAAATGTAAGATACCCCAGTTAAAAGTATGCATTCTTCGCAAAACTGATATCTTTTCTTTTTTGATTGGAGGTTTAACGACCACCGTGAGCAACTCATTGGGCTATAAGCAGTCGCCCGTCCATAATTTAATGCCACTGGTTCTTGAGGAAGGGTGAGCGCCAGCGCCTTCAGACAAACACAACATCCATGCCTCACCGGGATTCGAACCCGGACCCATCGCGGACAAACGATCAGAAGCCATCGCATAGAGCACTGCGCCAACGGGAGCGGCTCATCAATGAATGTATTTAATCTTCGAAAAAAGTTTTTTAAACTCATGTTCAAGGGCGTCGGAACTATTTTTTAACAACAGGGGCGAAATATCAGGATATGCAATTTTTGTCCAGTTCATAAAACTTCCAGGGCTTTTGTAAAACAGGACATGATGACGTCATTTGAGCATGGTACATTTTATCGATGTAATCGTTCTAACGATTATATCGATAAAATATTAATGAATATAAACCTTGAATTATATATATATAAGATTTAGCTCAGTATATTTTTGGTTCCGCTGTGAGGTCAGGCCTTGTGGAATTTAATTTGCTGTGGGTAGTGTCTAGTATTTGAAAAGGGTTTTTTGTTTTTTCTCTAACAGGTTATCCCCCTTTTTTAACTAAAATTCTTTTCTTTACTTTTTATTTTTTGTTGGCTGTTTTTAGGGCGTCAGGGGTTCGAACGATAGCTTGGTCCATTTTCTGGGGTGTTGTTCTAAATTTGTATTCTTTATTTTTGTTTTAATTAATTTTTATTTCTTTTTTATTGTACAGTGGGATTTTTTATTATTTTTTTTTCTGTTGCTGGTTCAGGTTGGCTCGTTGCCTTAACCTTGCAGACTAGATTCTCGCAGAAACCCACACTTTCAGGTCTCTATAGAGCCTGGTTGGGTGTTGTCTTTGCCTGGTCCTTGACAACACCACGGAAAACAGCTTACCATTGCTCTATATCCCTCTCTTCTTATCCCAGTGGTTAGTAACTTTTTGGTCTTGCTATTCAGTAATTATTGAAGAAATTTACAGTCTTAGTGCTTTCCGTATCATCATCATCATCATCATCATTGTCAACCATTATCAATCCACTGCTGGACGAAGGTCTCCCCAAGTTTCTTCCACAACGGTCTGTCTTGTGCCAGTCTCCTCCATGTCACTCCCGCATACTTTCGAATTTCATCCACCCATCTCCCATGTGGTCTTCTTCTGGGTCTTTTCCTGTCCCTTGGAATCCAATCTGAAATTTCGGCTGTCCATCGATGGTCTGTCCTTCTGGCAGTATGCCCAGCCCATTGCCATTTCAGGGATTTAACTCTGATCATGATGTCTTCCACTCTCGTCATTTTTCTGATCCACGAGTTCCTCTTCTTATCTCTCCTGGTTACACCAAGCATGCACCTCTCCATGCTGCTTTGAGTTGTCTGCAGCCTTTGTATGTCTCTTTTAGTTAAGGTCCACGTCTCTGCACCATACGTAAGCACTGGAAGGATGCATTGATCAAACACTTTTCTTTTAAGACATAATGGCATATTGCTCTTGAAAATTATGCTGTTTCTTCCAAAAGCTCTCCAGGCAAGTTTTATACGCCGATTAATTTCTTCATCAATGTTACCCTCACTTGATATCTGTTGTCCACGATAAACGTGCCTGTCTGTTATCTCCAGCTTTTCTCCATCAATCGATAAATCTTCATTTCTTGTAAAAGCATTGAACATCACTTTCGTCATCTGAAAGTTCATTTTTAATCCTACTTCTTTACTCTTGTCAGCAAGTTCCTGGATCATACTCTGCAGCTCTGATGGGGTAGTTGCAAAAATGACTACCTCATCTGCAAAACGAAGGTGAGTTAGATAATCTCCATTAAACTTTATCCCTTTATTTTCCCAGTTCAGTGATTGAAAGACATTTTCCAATGTGGCATTAAAGAGCTTCGGAGATATGGTGTCACCTTGTCTCACTCCCTTTCCAATTTTTATGTGTGTTGTATTTTCAAATAGCCGAATCTTTGCACTTGCATTTTCATAGATGTTATTAATAATATTAATGTATGCATCTTCAATACCGCAGGATTTCAAAGCCATTATAACTGCTGATGGTTTCACTGCATCAAAGGCTTTTTCATAACCGATAAAAGATATGCACAATGGATGTTCATATTCCCTCGCTCTTTCAATTAGTTCTCTCAGTACGCGGATATGATCTATTGTGCTGTAGCCACACCTGAATCCAGCTTGTTCTCTCGGTTCAGCCATGTCCAGTGTTACCTTCAAGAGGTGGGAAAGAACTTTAGTGAAGATTTTAAAAACCACTGATAGGAGGCTGATAGGTCTGTAGTTCCTGAGATCCTCAATGTCACCTTTTTTATGTAGCAGGATCATTGTAGCGTTGTGCCAATACTCAGGAATCTTCCCTTCATTAAGGCATCGAGTGAAAATTTGGGCGAGTACTGTTTCGATTTCTCCACTTGCTTCTTGTATGATGTCTACAGTGATTCCATCCTCTCCAGGAGCTTTCCCCCGCTTCATGTTCATGATTGCATGTGCAACGTCTGCTGGGAGGACTGGTACCTTTCATGATGTCTGGAGTACATGTATCATCCCTTTCATATAATTTGGAGTAGAAATCTTTCACTCTTGTCAAAATTTCGCCTCTATTTCTTGTTACAGAACCATCTTCTTTTCTCAGCGCCAAAATCTGTTTTCTTCCCTTACTGAATGTCCCTTTGCTATCTTTAGGCTTTGGTTGTTTTCAATTGCTTTCCTCACTAGTTCACAGTTCAATATCCTTACGTCTTCAGTGATACTTTTTCGAACTGTTTCTATATATTCCACTTTGGAAGTCACATCTTCTTTAGTTGTCCTCATCTCTCTTCTTTTTTGCATCAACATTTTAGTGTTTCCTGATAATTTGTTCACATGCAACTTGTTCTTAGACCCAGCTAATTTTGTTGCTGCTTCCATAAGAGCTTTGGTTACTTTTCTGTTTACTTCAGAAATATTCACTTCTTCCGATGTTAGGCCTTCTAAAGCACACAATCTGTTCTTCAGTTCCAACTTGAAGGTATTATGGTGTTTTTTAAGGTTGGTTATGTTAATACATTTTGTTTGTCTTATGAGCTTGCCACGTTCGAGTTTAGCATTGAGGTGCATCTTACATCTCACCAATCTATGGTCACTACCTGTGTTGAACTTGTTTAGCACACTGCAGTCTTCTATGGCGAATTTTTTGTTACACATAATAAAATCAATTTCACTTGTCGTCCCATTTGGATGTCTCCATGTCCATTTCCTGTGTCGCTTTTTCTTGAAAAAGGAGTTCAAGATGAAAAACCCTTCTGCCTCTGCAAACTCTACGAGAGTATTTCCACGCTGGTTTCTGTTGCCGTGACCGTATTTACCTACTCTCTCTCTATATATATATATCATCATTCATCATCATTGTCAATCATTATCAATCCACTGCTGGACAAATGTCTCCCCAAGTTTCTTCCACAACGGTCTGCTTGTGCCAGTCTCCTCCACGTTATTCCTGCATACTTTCGAATTTCATCCACCCATCTCCCATGTGGTCTTCTTCTGGGTCTTTTCCTGTCCCTTGGAATCCAATCTAAAATTTCGGCTGTCCATTGATAGTCTGCCCTTCTGGCAGTATGTCCAGCCTATTGCTATTTCAGGGATTTTACTCTGATCATGATGTCTTCCACTCTTGTCATTTTTTGGATCCACGTGTTCCTCTTCTTATCTCTCCTGGTTACACCAAGCATGCACCTCTCCATGCTACTTTGAGTTGTCTGCAGCCTTTGTATGTCTCTTTTAGTTAAGGTCCACGTCTGTGCACCATGCGTAAGCACTGGAAGGATGCATTGATCAAACACTTTTCTTTTAAGACATAATGGCATATTGCTCTTGAAAATTATGCTGTTTCTTCCAAAAGCTCTCCAGGCAAGTTTTATACGCCGATTAATTTCTTCATCAATGTGATCCTCACTTGATATCTGCTGTCCAAGATTAACGTACGTATCTGTTATCTGCAACTTTTCTCCATCAATCGATAAATCTTCATTTCTTGTAAAAGCATTGAACATCACTTTCGTCTTCTGAAAGTTTATTTTTAATCCCACTTCTTTACTCTTGTCAGCAAGTTCCTGGATCATACTATGCAGCTCTGATGGGGTAGTTGCAAAAATGACTGCGTCATCAGCAAAACGAAGGTGAGTTAGATAATCTCCATTAATCTTTATGCTTTTGTTTTCCCAGTTCAGTGATTGAAAGACATTTTCCAATGTGGCATTAAAGAGCTTCGGAAATATGGTGTCACCTTGTCTGCCTCCCTCTATAATCTTTATGTGTGTTGTATTTTCAAATAGCCGAATCTTTGCACTTGCATTTTCATAGATGTTATTAATATTATTAATGTATGCATCTTCAATACCGCAGGATTTCAAAGACATTGTAACTGCTGATGGTTTCACCGAATCAAAGGCTTTTTCATAATCGATAAAAGCAATGCACAATGGAAGTTCATATTCCCTCGCTCTTACAATTAGTTCTCTCAGTACGTGGATATGATCTATAGTGCTGTAGCCACTCTTGAATCCAGCTTGTTCTTTCGGTTGAGCCATGTCTAGGGTTATCTTCAAGCGGTGTGAAAGAACTTTAGTGAAGATTTTATAAACCACTGATAGGAGGCTGATAGGTCTGTAGTTCCTGAGATCCTCAATGCCACCTTTTTTATGTAGCAGGATCATTGTAGCGTTGTTCCAATACTCAGGAATTTTCCCTTCATTAAGGCATCGAGTGAAAATTTCGGCAAGTAGTGTTTCAATTTCTCCACTTGCTTCTTGTATGATGTCTACAGTAATTCCATCTTCTGCTGGAGCTTTCCTCCGTTTCATGTTCTTGATTGCATGTGCAACTTCTGCTGGGAGGACTGGAAGAACTCTGGTACTGGTACCTTTCATGATGTCTGGAGTATATGTATCATCCCTTTCATACAATTTGGAGTATAAATCTTTCACTCCTGTCAAAATTTCGCCTCTATTTCTTGTTACAGAACTATCTTCTTTTCTTAGTGCCATAATCTGTTTTCTTCCCCTACTGAGATGTCCCTTTGCTATCTTTAGGCTTTGGTTGTTTTCAATTGCTTTTCTCACTAGTTCGCAGTTGAATTTCCTTACGTCTTCAGTGATACTTTTCCGTACTGTCTTACATAGCTCTATATAATCCGCTTTGGAAGTCACATCTTCTTTAGTTGTCCTCATCTCTCTTCTTTTTTGCATCAACATTTTGGTTTTTCCTGATAATTTGTTTACATGCAACTTGTTCTTAGACCCAGCTAATTTTGTTGCTGTTTCCATAAGAGCTTCGGTTATTTTTCTGTTAACTTCAGAAATATCCACTTCTTCTGGTGTTAGGCCTTCTAAAGCAGAGAATCTGTTCTTCAGTTCCAACTTGAAGGTATTATGGTATTTTTTAAGGTTGGTTATGTCAATACATTTTGTTTGTCTTATGAGCTTGCCACGTTCGAGTTTAGTGTTGAGGTGCATCTTACATCTCCCCAATCTATGGTCACTACCTGTGTTGAACTTTTTTAGCACACTGCAGTCTTCTATGACGAATTTTTTGTTACACATAATAAAATCAATTTCACTTGTCGTCCCATTTGGATGTCTCCATGTCCATTTCCTGTGTGGCGTTTTCTTGAAAAAGGAGTTCATGATAAAAAACCCTTTTGCCTCTGCAAACTCTACGAGAGTATTTCCACGCTGGTTTCTGTTGCCGTGACCGAATTTGTCTACTGAAGTTTCATTCTGTTGCTGTTGCGCTATTTTTGCATTGAAATCTCCCATAATTATCTTCAAGTGCTGCTTGCCTTTATTATTTAGATGACGTATTTCCTCATAAAATTCTTCAATTTCTTCTTCAGGATGACTTGTGCTGGGTGCATAAGTTTGAATAATCTGAGCCTTGTATCTTCTCGAGAGTTGGATAACGAGTCGTGCAGCTCTGTCAGAGGAACTTTCAACTTCTACAACTTTATACTTCAGTTTCTTGTTTATTATAAATCCAATACCACTAGTTCTGCTAGTATCTGCCCCACCATAGTAGAAGAGATGTCCACTTTTCAGTTCAATGAGATCTCCTTTTCTCCTTACCTCACTTAGCCCGACGATGTCCCATTTGATCCTTTGTAGTTCCTCTTCCAATTCAAGAAGCCTTGAATCAGAAGATAGGGAGCGTCCATTATACGTAGCCAAGGTCAGCATCAGATGGCAGCCTAGTCCGGTCCTCCGGGGATTCTTAGCACCCTCTGCCTTCATGTTGCACTGGCCGCTGCCTTGGCCAGGTACATTCCAGCTGCCGGAGACTGAAGGCCAAGATTTAAGTTGTGGAGTCGTTTTGGAGGGGTTTGGCCATAACTCACCACGCTGGCCAAGCGGGTTGGTGAGTGAGTGTGGGATAGCATTTCCTCTAATCCCGATGGGATAGTTTTACCGCTATTGGCGGTCGTCAGAGCCCCTTTAGTGGGAACAGGATGTACCACGAGAAGGCGGGGTTGACATTTATCAATTAGAGGCTGTGATGTTGCACATCAATTGACCTTACATCCCATATATATATCGGTGAAATCTAAATGAATATAAACCTTGAATTTTATGTCTATATCATATAGGGTTATTTATATAAAACCTTTTACTCAGATAATGAACGATGTTAAACTGTAATGAATTGAACAACGCCCCGTTAGTACGAAAATCCCACGGCAACTGTAGCCCTTAGTTTACATATAAAACAACATAAGCATAAAAATCATCTCACTCTTTTCTCTATCTGTTAATCTTCCATTTTCTTTCTTTAAAGTAAGACTTATTTTACTATATATGAATGAAACAGAAAACATTCCTGCTATTTTTATAGAAACACAATACCTTTCAGGAATTTCACTTTCAACCCGCGTCTCAGGAATGGGAATAAAAAATTCTATGGTTAATAATTAAATTAGAAAATATTTTGTTTTATCAGAAGAAGTTTTAAATGGCAGCAAATTAAAGAAAAAATTATATTTATATGATTTCCGACAAAATTATAAAGGAAGAGGGCCGCGGATGACCTAGTGGTTAGCTTTCGTGACTGCCACCTTGAAGACCTCAGGTTCGATCCCAGGCAGGTACGAACGCTCTATCCACTAAATATCCGCCGTGCGTCGGATGGGCACGTTAAGCCGTCGGACCCCGGGTACTGGCCCCACCGGTTATAAACAAGGGCGTTTTCTTCCCCCTTTCTGCCTCTCTTCCGTGTCACTTTCCGGACACTCTAGCCCAAATCTCCTAGTTTCCTATTTATAAGGGTTGTTTAAGAACTGGGGTTAGAAACACTCCCTTTCTAAAACCTTCCACATATGATCTGATCTGATCTATAAAGGAAGAAAAACGAGGGGGCAAATGAGATATTTCGCCCCTGCGCGCAGATGAATACGGGGCAGCTGCCCTCTCTGCTCCCGCGGTTCCGACGCAACTGCGTATACTAATTTTTTCGTTAGGCTAATAAAATATCCTCAAACCAGAGGACAGGTTCATATGGTTCTTTAGTTGGCCGAGTGGTCGTAGTCTTAAGCATCTCACTAGTCTACACTCGGGTTCGAGTCGCGAATGATGTATGGAGTGGAGAGCTTGTCAGTTGGCTCTGTCTCTTGTCTGTAATCAATGACCTCCAATTTTTGGGTGGGAAACTGCTTATATCATCCAGAGTTGTTAACGGTGATCTTTACCCCCCCCTCTCTCATGAAAAACTATTTGCTTTTTATTAGCAGCCGCCCTTGTTTGTATTAAAATATTAATAGTCAGAAGCTTCTTGAAAAATATGTTTTCACTCCTCTCTCTTGATATCTTCGGCGGGATATACTCATATCGTGGGATATATCGATATGAATATATCTTATATACTCATATCGTGGTGGTGACGGATCCAGTGGGGAGCGATTGGGGCTACTCGGACGATTGGCAAAGCAGATTCTTCCTTTTAAATTTCTACGATCGTAAATAATTCTGTATTTACTTTTGTAAAATTATAGAATTAAATGCACACATTTTCTCGAAAAAGTTTTTATTGACGATTAAAATTTGCTGTGAATTTGGAGATAAAAGGTCCAGTTCTAACTTCAGCAGAAAAAAGATAACAAGTTAGTAAAATCATGCAATGCACTGATTATGATACGCTTTCCAACATACCAGAAATCATTACTCAAGTTATGAGGATAATAGCCGCAGAATAAATCTCACTCCTATGTCCTGACCTTTGACCCCACTTCACCCATTTTCAATTGGGTTTGTCCCTAGAGGATCCTCTACGACAAGGGCAATGGAATGCATCCAGCTCCTATGTCTTGACCTTTGACCCCATTTGTCCCATTTTCAATAGGGTTCGTCCCCAGGTGGTCCCCTACCACATGCTAAAATTTCATTAAAATCGAACCATTTCTACGCGAGTTATCGTGCGAACAGACGGACAAAGCTGGAGCATATACGCTTCTTCAACCTACGGTTGGAAAGCGTAAAAACAGCTGCTTACTCCTACCAACGCATGTAAAACGGGATGAAATAATGTTCGGTGATAGTTTAGTAATGACCTTTTTATTAATTCTTAGGGCTTGTACTGACACGCTGTATTTCAATATTAATGCTCATTGCTCCCGGGTCTGAAATGGGTTGCTGGCTCATATAAAATCACTTACCAGTTTTGTATCGTTTAAAAAAGCACTAAAGCAATATTACGCCAATAGTTAAATTAGATTCACTTTAGTCATACTGTATTGTGATTGTGTATATATAATTTGAAAAACATGTAATTACTTAACATTTTCTTTACTTCAGGGACCAGGGGCTAAGTCAGGCTAACATTAGCCCTTTTCCCTGGTTCCCTAGGCTATGAATGTTTGTGAAAACACAAATTTGTCCGTGACGAGATCGAAGCCATGTCCTCTCACTCCGGAGTAAGTTGTTCTCCCAACTAAGCTACACGGACAAAATTCATCGCTGCAGATTTGTCGTCTTGGCACGTGATTTACCTCTGTAGTATGTCACATATTTTAATATGTTCTTTAATAGTATACAATGTGATTTTCATTTCTGTTCTTTTAGTTTTGGTTTACTATTTAGGATTTGTAGTTAGCTGCGTGTAACATGGCAAATAAATGAACTAAAACTAAAATATATTGTTCAGTAACAATGAAATTAAATATTGTTGTGTTCAGCAATGGTTTTGACTATTTCCGTTACCCATTTTCATTGCATTGAAATTATTTATTTGAGATGTACTACTTTAGTGCTGTCGGGAAAGATGCGTGGCGTCAAAAATAAGAAGAACGACAAGTTACAAGGATTTCACAGGGGTTCTGAAAATTTTACTCTTCCCGTGTTTCACAGTTTTATTTAAAACCGTATCACTGCGTGACCCCACTAGAATCAGAAAACAGAAAAGAATAGAATTTCATCAGAGGGAAGCATTGTGTTCCGAATGTTAGAATAAAAAGGGAAGAATTGCTTTCACCTTGTGATTACCGTTACTTGCTTCTGTGTTTACACGGTGGTGTTTTGTGATGACGTTTTAATTTCCTTCACATGCATAGATTTAGGTTCTCTCGTAGGAAAGAAGTTCATGCCTGCAGTGGATAAATATGAGAAAGGAAGCTGAAGCGAAACGGGACTCCCTTGGTCATTGTTGGCAGTAATGTCCGTCTAAAACGTGAGAGATGGGAGTCAAGCACGCGCAAAGCGTGTCGGAATTTTCCGTTCCGCAGTGAAAAAGGGTGCCCGGAGGGGGTGCAAGTCAACTTGGTCGGCACTCCGCGGTCGTTCCGCACGCTCCCTGAATACTAGAAATGTGTGAATCACAAGGAAAGAGAGAGAGAGAGAGAGAGAGAACAAGGAGCTTCATCAATCGCACCGCATCACTGGAACATTTCCTTTTTCTTGATGAATAAATAACAAGTATTTGATATCACCAGGGGGCGTTGGTAGCTAACAAACAATGAAGAACAAACACTTTGAGAATGATGTTGTTTGGCTCTGATGATGTTTTAATCATTTCCGCCCTCAACTTTTGAGATCATTGTCAGATCTTTCGCTTTTCTGGAGAGCAAGCGTTTAGAAATGATTAGTTCCGCTTTATTTTTTCTCCTCATTTCCAAAAAAAAAGTACTTCGGTGAAATGAGGACAGGAAAGAGAATATTTGTGCTATGCGATCCGTATGTAAAATAAGATTTTAACTTAACGACTGAAACTCATGTTTACATTGCAGATCCGACGATGGAATTTAAATGTCGCCAAAACGTATCTCTAAGAAACATGAATATTTATACGTTAGGTAACCGTAAAGGTGTTCGACTTAAAAGGAATAATAAGAAAGAAGCAAATTGGGAAACACACCTCTATTTATTGGAAGGAAAAATTATACAAATTTTATTTTTTCCATGATACGGCACTTTTTACGTATTGCTATGGTGGAATTGAGAAAAGACTGCGTTCGAAGATTTTACTGTTCAAGCCATATAAAATTGATTTTCTTGAAAAAGCAGATTGAAAAAGCAGTAAAAGATCTTCATGTATAATCACTGATAGCCTGTGAAGAAAATCTACAACGAAATTTTTTCTTGCAGCACGCATGTGCTGTGCTGCAGGAGGGAAGGTTAAATACTATGCGGAGAAAAGGGGCTTATACAGAATTTTTTTTTAAAGAGAAGTTTTCGAAATCTACGAATACGAAATCAAAATTAATGACAAATAGATAAAAAAAAAATTAAAGCGTTATTTTGTAATGCAAATTCATGCATTTTTACTAAATTACAGCACTTTTCTCTACTGTAAGCAGCATTTTAACAAAAAAAAAAAAAAAGAAGAAGAAAAAAAAAAAGAAATACCTTTGGGGTCAAGGCCCCTTGCTCCCCCGTCTAAATGTGCTCCTGGCTGAGAAGTTAAGATACTTTCAGGGATGCCTGAAGGTCCTTTATGTTTTCCTGTCTGCTTTTTCAAGAAGCTAATTTTTATCAGCAAGTGTTAAAAAAGAAAATTAGAGATCTTATCTCAAGGCATTTGTGAAAAGCTTTCGCTTCTAAATTTTTGAGTTATTTCCTTTCCGATACTGGCAGAGTTTGTAAAAAAACCTCAGAGATATCGTAAAAGTTGCACTAGACGAACAACTGAGTATGAATCAGTTATACGCAAATCATCTACTCTTTTTTTTTTTATTCGGGGTTTAGCGAACAGCGTGAGCAACTCAATGGGCTATAAGCAGTCGCCCTTCTCTAATTTAGGGCCACTGGTTCCAGGAAAGGGAGAGCCAGTGCCGTAAGACAAACGCAACATCCATGCCTCACTGGGATTCGAACCCGGAACCAGCTCGGATGAATGATCAGAATCCATCGCTTAGACCACTGTGCCACCGGGGTGACTCATTTACTCTTTGAAGTATACGATAAAAAAAAAAAAAGAGGAAAAAATCGAGATATTCAAAATTCGTTCGTGTTACAAAAACGTTGCAACTGTGCGTAATTTTAAATTCGTTAGAGTACCATAGTGTAAGTTAAGGAAGGTTAAAAGCAGTTATATTTTCCTGAATGAGTTTGTACAACAGCTGCGCGAGCTCGTCTTTGCAGTGAAAAGCTAACTGCAATATACAGTGATATGTTGTCGTTTATAATGATTTTCTGATCAACCAAGCCTCTGAAAATAGTACCGCGGTGCAAATAGTCTGTATGTAAATCACGGAGAAAGTCAAGTCAGCAGAGCAGTGTCTCATACGATTCGTAGTATAGAGTAGTAAAAAATACCTGCAGAGCTTCTGTACAGAAGTCGTACATAAGTAGGCTTCTCTGATTCCGTTCATGTCAAATATGTAAATACATATAAACATTTTATGTACCTACAAATTCACTTGGGAGATGTCTTTGTCTGCACCATTTCTCAAAACCCTGAAAAACGGAAGGGCAGAATACAATTAGCGCCAGGAAGAAGGATTTTGTAAAGATTAAGTCTGCTTGTAAAAAACATTAATAAGTAGACCACCCAACATTAGAGAAGGTGCAGTATTATTCAAAGAACGAGATAGGTACACAAGTGTGCTTTTCGAATGTGTTGACTTTAAGCGTTGGACGTCTGGAGTGAGGGAATTTAAGACTGAAGCCGGAATACCTTAACATTATTAGGAAAGAGGTTCAAAGTTAGCTGACAGCCGACACAGCTGAGTAACGGTGATCAGAAGTAGCCGTTGATATTTCAAATATTAGAATACGAGAAAGACAACTTTCGCCTCTGATGGTACATTGGTTAACAGCTTTAGTAAATAAAGGAGACCGAGGGATATGGGTAGAAGCAAGTTTGAGCCACTTCTTTTTGACGGAACGAGAAGCAAAAACGTCGAGTTAACATCATTTGAAAAGTTACGTTTTAAAAAGGACTTCAAGTGTTAATAAAACTGTTCTTATATGGAATAACGCTGGCTTGGTACGCAGATCAATTTAGAAAAAGCGGAACGAAGGTAGTCAGGTTGCAGGAAAAACAAACCAAATTACACGTGATAGCTCTCACAGAATTCTTAGATCTTACGTAGCCTGACATCAGGAAAGCAAGGGATTTTCCATACTCTAAACGTATGGAAAATAATCTTCAACTACGTCATGATACATTCAAAGAAAGAAAAGGGTACAGCAGTTAGTTTCAATGAAATCCTGCCAACGTAACTTAGTTGAATTTAAATTAAAAAAAAAAAGAAATTTGAATTCAACTAAGTTACGCTTTAACACTATTAAAACTATCTAAAATGGGAAAAACATCAGTAAACAAATTTCATCTTTCGGGTATAGATTTGCAACTTAAAAATAAATTCTTCTTGCCAAATTTACCAGAAAGAACCGTACCTTTCCTAAAAAATATATATTATTTTATATCTAAAAGCAGTATCTATTGTGCGGTTTCTTTATTAAGAATAGCTTTATATTTTTGTCTTTAGAAGTGAATATATGTACAGCAGAACCCGTTCGCCCGTATTTACCGAGATCTGAGATTTAACGAGCAAAACAGGAACTTTTGCTTGGTATAATGTTAATTCAAAGCTAATTTGATCACTTTTAAGGAATTAAATTTAATGAATGTCCGCAGATTTAACGAGGGAGAGAAAAGCTAAGATGATCACTTTTAAAAAGCAAAGCAAAAAATTTAATGAAATTCAGTATTTAACGAAGCAGGGAAAATCTACTGCGCGTAATCCTGGAATTGAGGAATAAAAACAAGACAAAATCGCAACAGCCCAGGGGAATTTTGATGTGCTAGTGGAAGACTGTTGATAGAAAAGCAATAGGTAGAGAGTACACAGATGCTCCACAAGCGAGTTGTGCAAGAAAATTTGTCCTCCACCCATTCCAAAGAGCTATGCTTTGGGAGTATAGCGTCAGCAGAGTTGAAATGAGGCAACCTACTGTTACAGGAAAAGGGGATGGGCGTGGTTCACGCTCATGTAAGTATATTTCTGAGCAACAACTGCAGAAAGGGATAGAGGAGTAATAGAATGGGAACATCTCCGAAGGAGAAACAGGAGATAAAAATTCCTGGAATTGTGTTCTTTGTCCCTTTCACTCTCCAAGTGATCGTTGCATTGGGAGATCGGTGCTGTTTTTGCTACATGTGAGTGTAGTTAAACAGCTCTCAGTCTCACGTGGCCGACAAGTAGGAAATCCTAAATAAAGTATTATTAGGCGAAAAAATTAAGAGAATATTAACATAAAAACATTATATAATTCTTTTAAAAATGTTTCCACATTGTCTGCTTCAGGATTCGCTGTTACTATGTATTCATTAAGTGCTTATTTCATTTTAATTTGAGCAACCGTAGTTATTTAATTAAATATTTCGGGTGATATGGATATATAACACAAAAGTGTATGCCTATTTTTACATGGCGATTTTTACCCAAGAGCGGAATTATCGAGGATTTCCGACGGTCTCGTGCTTCTCGTCATTAGTGAGTTCTTTGCATGTACACTGCTGTTTACGAAAATTGCAACACTGTGAAGGACTGCTGGTATCAGCTTTAAACTTACAGGATATGTACAACATGTTGAGACATGCGGATAGTTAAAATGTCAGTGAAAATACGCATGCTCTTTCGGAGCAGCGTCCTCTGGGCTGTCCGGTCTTGGGTATAAAGAGCAGGTTAAAACCAGATGTTGCAATCAAGCCGCGGATGGCTTAGTGGTTACCGATTCAGACTATCGATGCAAGGTCCTCAGGTTCGACCCTGGGCTGATCTTTCAGAGATGGTGTGATTTACTAACAATTGCTGAATATCCGCCATGCATCAGACGAGCACGTTAAGTGACGGCCCCCAGGCTGGACCCACTTAAATTGGTATCCTTTCCTATGCCCCCCCCTCTGAAATTCCCTCACCCCTCTATGTGCAACATTGTACTTGTAGGGTGGCGCCATCTACTGTACTCTAATCTCACTACAAACTGTTCTGTCAAAGTCGCTAGATTTGCTCTCATTCCTTCCGTTTCTGTGTCCTGCCCAAAAGGCGATCTCGCTGTAGGTGGCCGGAACCTAAACTCTACTCCCTGTGGAAGGAAGTCCTACAAGAAAATGACAAATACTGTGGATGTTGCAATCAGTGAAGAGCCGACATCGAATCGAAGGGGTGTCTTCTTACTACGCCCCGTCGCCGAAGAAGCGCGCATTATGAGCATCGACGGATTTTGAGCGAGAAAGGATTGTTGGGATGATAGAAGCTGAATTTTTCTACAGCGAAACTGCCGCTCGTACTAGGCGAAGCGTCATTATACAGTGCGAACGTCGCGTCAGTCTCTTCAACAAAAAATAACATCGGTAATTCATGCAGTGAAAACTGTATTTACAAACTGGAATTCATAGTCAATATCACTCCCTAAGAACGATTATTAACAACAAATAAATGAATAAATAAGATAATAAAAGAAAGAAAATTTGGGATTTTGAATCCCATCATACATTTTAATTTTATATTAGCTCATGAAACTACCGAAAATAACTTAAAAGATTATGATATTACGTGAAAATAGTTTTAGATAGTGAGCCAAGCTCTTGCATCGATGGCTAAGGCATTACAAAATTTTGGGGTGCTTTTACAAGGAATGTGTTTCCTAAATGGCCATTTTTGTCAGGTGTGTCTATTACAAGGAATGTGTTTCCTAAATGGTCATTTTTGTCAGGTGTGGCTTTTACAAGGAATATGTTTCCTAAATGATCATTTTTGTCAGATGCGGCTTTTACAAGGACTGTGTTTCCTAAATGGCCATTTTTGTCAGGTGCGGCTTTTACAAGAAATGTGTTTCCTAAATGGCCATTTTTGTCAGGTGCGGCTTTTACAAGAAATGTGTTTCCTAAACGGTCATGTTTGTCAGGAGTGGCTTTTACAAGGAATATGTTTCCTAAATAATCATTTTTGTCAGGTGCGGCTCTGAATGTGCTTCCTAATGGTCATTTTGAATGTGCTTCCTAAATGGTCATTTTGAGAAGTCATTTTTGTCAGGTGCGGCTTTTACAAGAAATGTGTTTCCTAAACGGTCATGTTTGTCAGGAGTGGCTTTTACAAGGAATATGTTTCCTAAATAATCATTTTTGTCAGGTGCGGCTCTGAATGTGCTTCCTAATGGTCATTTTGAATGTGCTTCCTAAATGGTCATTTTGAGAAGTCATTTTTGTCAGGTGCGTCTTTTAGCCAGACAGTTTGATAATATTTATTTAAAGAATATTTAATATTGTGTGCTGAAACCTTTGGCCCTTATGACGGCCTCTAATCTTCGTGGGATACTCTCCACCAATTTTTTTGTAAATATCCGGACACCAATACATTCTACAAATAATCTTTATTTACAGAAAATTTAATAAGATGTGATGCAACCTTTGGCATTTCTGACAGTCTCTAGTCTACGTAGAATACTCTCCACCAATTTTTGTAAATATCCGGAGACCTGCATGTCTACAAATAATCTTTATTTACAGAAAATATAATATTGTGTGCTGAAACCTTTGGCCCTTCTGACGGCCTCTGGTCATTGTGGATATTTACAAAAAAAAAAAAAAAAAAAAAAAAGAAAAAAACTGGTGGGGTTTTAGCAAATATCCACCCCAGCAAATTTTGTGTAAATATCCGCTGATGTGTTCCGCCAATAACCCATCAAAACAGTGACCAGTTCAGCTTTGTTTGTCGAGTCATCTCTTCATCCACAAACATGGTCATCCAATTCGTCTTAGAGATTCACTGTAGGGTTCGGGTGAGGACTCTGGGCTGGCCGGTCCAACTTTTCAACGCCCATGTCCTAAAACCAATCTGCAACAACGCGAGCAGTATGACATGGTGCGTTGGTCCCAGAGATTCTCTATAGGGTTCAGGTCAGGACTCTCGGCTGGCCTGTCCAGCTTTTTGACGCCCATGTCCTCAAACCAATCTGTAACAACGTTTGCAGTATGACACGGTACGTTGGTCCCAGATATTCTTTATAGGGTTCGGGTTAAGACTCTAGGCTGGCCGGTCTAACTTTTCAACGCCCATGTCCTCAAACTAATCTGCAACAACGCGAGCAGTACAGCATGGCGCGTTGGTCCCAGAGATTCTTTATAAGGCTCGGGTCAGGACTCTGGGCTAGCAGGGCCAACATTTCGACGCCCATGTCCTCAAACAGATCTGTGACAACGTGAGAAGTATGACATGGTGCGTTGGTTCCAGAGATTCTCCATGGAGTTGAGATCAGGACTCTGCATGGGCTGGCCGCTCCAACTTTCCAACGCCCATGTCCACAAGCAGATCTGTGACAACGCGAGCAGTATGACATGGTGCGTTGGTTTTGAGGTTCGCCATAGGGTTCAGGTTAGGACTCTGGGCTGGATAGTCAAACTTTTCGACGTCCATGACCTCAAACAACTCTGTAGCAATGCGAGCAGAATGACACGGTGATACAGTACGTTTTCCCTCTAAGAGTAGTATGGCTTTCCCCAAAGTACTGCCTCAACGTTGGTAGTACATAATTATTTAGGACGTCTAGGTAGATCTCAGCCTTTATAGTTTTGACCAAATTGACTAACGGGGCCGAAAGCGAAACACAAAAAATAGCACATACTGTTTTCCCACCTCCACCAACAACGACAAGGGGGCTCCTAATTTAGGTTGAGAGACCCGAACCCACAGCGCTATGCGCCTTTTGGCAGGTGAAAGAGAATCTAAGAGAGTTAGGAGCAGATTGCCCTGATAGAATAGCACGAAAGAAAAGAATGGAAATATTAGAGCACAAGAAGTAAACCGTTTTCCGTTAAGTAGTGAAGTTATAAGCTGCCCTACATACTTACCTGCAACAACAAGCCGTTCCGAGAGATATTTCTCTCGGCAGAAAAATGCCCGGTACACCGCTGCCACAGATGAGTACGGGGTAAAAGAAGGAAAGGACAAGGGAAAGGGGAACCTGAAAAAAAACATCACACACAGAATAAGTTTCCCAGAGGAAAATCGACGTTGATCACCGGATAAGACAAAACTGGCCATTTGCTCAGTGTTTCTCTCGGGTCCGCTATTGCTTCGTTACTCGTTAGCCAATGAGAGAAGATTTTCCCCCATTGTTTAAAAATTTTTTCTCAGGTTTGCTTTTGTTGATTCTTGCCTGACATGTCAGAGTAACCATAGCTGAGGTGGAGTGATCACAAGATTACACCCATCGAGGTTTAAGTTACTCACTTTGAGTAAACAACAGAAAAACAAATAAAAACAGCCACAATCAGGGCTTTTATTCCTTATTTAGGGAGCCGGTAGTATAAGGGCCAATCATTTTTTTTCTTCGCTACTTGTCTGCTTGTTGCACAATTGTGTGCAACAGCGGAACGGAAAAAATTAAGTCCTGTTTTATTTATTTATTTATTTATTTATTTTTTAGTCAGAATTAAGGCGTAAGAAAAAAATTAATATAAAAGACAAGACCAACAACACCTTGTTAGTTAGGGGGAGAGATATTCAGTACAAAAAAGATAAATCTTGTATGCAACATTTTGCTCGGCCCTTAAAAGGGCAGTTTTTTTTTGTTTTGTTTTTTCCGCAAAACTCCTGATATTCAATTCTTGCTTTCTTCCCATGTGTGAAGAATAACTTCAATTTAGTCCCAGTTATTTTTAATTTTTTTGGAAATATAACTGTGAACTGAATTCTTTTCAGGAATTTTATTTAAAATAGCCTTCGGTCTTTTAAATTTGTCAGTATCATTGACAACATAATTAAGGGCCTCCCTGACAAGAGGATTGGGATGTTTCTTGGCTTTCTCGTAACACCTTTGCGCTAGATCATACATAGTATAATGTATAGAGTTGAGATTTAGCATACTACGGATAGCATTATTGGATGTTTTTCCATCGAGTCCTACCATCATACGAAGAGTTTTATTTTGAAACGAGGTAATATTTTTTTGCTGCTTTCTACAATTACCCCAGATAGGACAGCCATAGGTAATCACCGGGTTGAAGCATGCTTTCCATAACAAGGTTTTATTTTTTTTTTTTTTGCTAAGCCTTTTGTTTTTAATTATGTGTCGGAGACATCCTCTTAGTTTAAGTGCTTTAGCCAAGGTTTCCTTAATATGCTTGTTCCAGCTCAAATTATTATCCATAATGAAGCCTAAATATTTGACATCTTTTACCCAAGGTATTTTTTTGCCATACAATTCAATTTCAGAGTCAGGATTGCAATTGTATGTTTTACGGGAGAACAGAATTGCTTGTGTCTTATCAGTATTAATTTTAATTTTCCAGTCTAGGAAGTAATTCTCCAGTTTTTCCACATAGTATTGCAACATAAATGTTGCTTGATTTTTATTCATGGAAGTATAGGCCAGTGCAGTGTCGTCAGCATAAAGTGCTGTAGTCAGATTCCTGTTGTTAAAATTTGGAAAATCTGAAGTAAAAATAGAGTATAGCGTAGGAGCAAGTACACTGCCTTGTGGAACACCGGCTTCAATTATGTTTTTTGAAGATTTCTTCCCATTAATTTTTGCACAAAATGTTCTGTTTTCAAGATAAGATTTGATTATATGAATAATCCAAGGTGGGAAGTCATGTGCTATTAGTTTGTAGACAATTGCCTCGTGTGGGCATTTATCAAAAGCCTTAGCTACATCCAGGAATATAGCCGCTGTGTGCTTCTTATTAATTATTCCTTCTGCACATTTTTCAGTAACTCTCGAGAGCTGGTGCACTGTGGAGTGTTTGTCACGAAAACCTCCTTGAATAAATGGAATAACTGGGTATTCTTCACAGAACTGTTGCATCCTAACAAGTATAATTTTTTCAAAGATTTTTCCCATGGTTGGGAACAACGAAATCGGTCTGTGATTTTCAGGAATTGCCGGGTTTTTACCTGGCTTGGGTAATAATACTACCTCTGCTGTCTTCCAATCATCAGGGAAATAATTTAATTTAATGACACAATTGTATATTTTAGTAAGTGTTTGCACATACTCTTCCGGTAATGTTTTCATAATTTTATTATTTATGCCATCTTTGCCCGGTGCCTTTTTATTTTTAAGATTATTAATGTGAAACCTAACTTCCCTTTCACCGATGGGTAGTGGTTTTTCAAAGTCTGGAGGAACAAAAAAAATTTTTTTGGCCCTTAAAAGGTCTCTTGTGTTTTCTTATTTTTTCAGTTTCTGGCATTCCGGCTGTAAAAGAGGTCGTAGCACCTTTAACTTGATCAGGTATGAGACATTTTCTTGTAGGACTTCCGTCCACAGTGAGTAGATTTTAGGTCCCAGCCACCTACATACAGCGAGTTCGCCTTTTGGGCAGGACACAGAAACGCAAGGAATGAGAGCAAGTCTAGCGACTTTGACAGAACAGCTTGTAGTGAGATCAGAGTACAGTAGATGGCGCCACCGTGCAAGTACGATGTTGCACATAGAGGAGTGAGAGAATTTCAGGGGGGGGGCATAGGAAAGGATACCCATTTAACCAGTGGGTCCATTTTGGGACCGTCACTTAACGTGCTCGTCCGATGCACGGCGAATATTCAGTGATTGTCAGCAATTCACGCCACCTCCTCAAGATCAGACCAGGATCGAACCTGAGGACCCTGCATTGGTAGTCTGAACTGCTAACCACTCAGCCATTCGCGGCATTACCTTTAACATGAGGTTGCTGTCTGACTTTTGCATTTTTTTTTTTTTTTGGTTTCAGGACGTAATGGAGATCGTAGCACCTTTACTTTGAGGTTGCTGTCTATCGGACGTAAGAGAGGCCATAGCATTTACTACGTACTTTTGGCTGCTGTTTCTTATGCCTTGACCTCCTTGAGCCGCGGATGGCTTGGTGGTTAGCGAGTCAGACTATCAATGCAAGGTCCTCAGGTTCGAGCCTGGACTGATCTTTCAGAGATGGTGCGATTTACTAACAATCGCTGAATATCCGCCGTGCATCGGACGAGCACGTTAAGTGACGGCCCCCAGGCTGGACCCACTGGAAAATGGGTATCCTTTCCTATACCCCCTGAAATTATCTTACCCCTCTAGTGTGCAATATCGTACTTGTACGGTGGCGCCATCTACTGTACTCTAATCTCACTAAAAACTGTTCTGTCAAAGTCGCTAGACTTGCTCTAATTCCTCCCGTTTCTGTGTTCTGCCCAAAAGGCGATCTCGCTGTAGGTGGCTGGGACCTAAACTCTACTCACTGTGGACGGAAGCCCTACAAGAAAATGACAAATACTGTGTGTGTGCCTTGTCCACCGATTTTTTTTAAAAGAACCTTTCTGTTTACTTTTAATTGGGGATGTTAACACAGGTTTTTTTTTACTAGTAAATTCTTCATAGAGCTGTGCACTTTGGGTGATGATTCTAGAATTTTCTACATCTTCAGCATATTTAAAATAAGTATCCAGGGCCTTTTGCATTTTAATGGCTACATCAGTGTCAGGGATATCATTTATTTTAAACTATTTTTGGAGTGAGTTTGCAAAGATTTCCGCTTTTTCTTCATCGGTTCTATCTGCCGTCCCATCTGCATTCTGGAGGGGTAAGAGTAATCTGATATTTTTATTTTGCAAACTTGAAGTAAGGTTCCACAGGGTCATTTTATTTTTTTTATCCGAATTTTCGGAGTAGTCAAAATGTGCTTCCTCTAATAATTGTCCCCATGAACCGTTTTCAAACTTTCTGATATCTCTTTTGATTTGCCCGTTAAGGGTGTAATAAAGGTCATAAAACGTTTTATTTCTGGTTCTTTGCCATTTACTGCGGTACCTATTTTTCTCCTTAATAAGATCCAAAATTTCTTTGGGTAAAAAGTACGGATTTCTTTTTTCTTTGGCAGCAGTTTGACAATCTTCCATAAACTTTTTAATGGCAAGGTAAAAGGTTTCAATAGCATTGTCAATTTCTTCTTTGCTATTGCAATGTCCGATTTCTGGAGGTGGTACTAGTTTAATTTTTTCTTTAAATTGATTTAGGTTCGTGACCATTTTATGTGCTACCATTACAGTTTTGTCAGTAAAAAGCTGCAGATGATAATAATATCTATTATTTTTGAATAGCGCAAAATCTAGTACCTTGCTAGTTCCTCTTAACGCCGTTCTGGTGGGTTCGGAGGGTGCCCCCAGATCAATATTTTTATTTAAGAGATATCTGAAAATATTGTTCCCACTTTTATTAGCTCTGGGACAGTACCAATAGCGATGTTTGCTATAAAAATCCCCCGCTACTATGGTGGGGATGTCTTCTTCAAAAAGTTTGTCCAGAGCTTCACTGGTAAACCGTATGTGACGGATGATTATAAAAGGTCGTAAACTTGATCGGGTTATTTTTAATTTTAATTATAACAGAGTGCGCTTCTAGACCGCCTTCAGTGTTGCAAGGTGTTTCACTTTGCTCTAAGCTATCAATAACCGCTATCAAAATTCCACCGTGCCGCCCCGGTGGCGCAGTGGTCTAAGGCGCTGGCCTCTGATCATTCGTCCGTAAGGGGTCTGGGTTCGAATCCCGGTCAGGCATGGATGTTGTGTTTGTCTTACGGCACTGGCTCTCTCTCTTCCCTGGAACCAGTCACTCTAAATTAGGGACGGGCGACTGCTTATAGCCCATTGAGTTGCTCATGGTGGTCGTTAAACCTCCAATCAAAAAAAAAAAAAAAAAATTCCACCGCTTTTGTCTTTCCTATAGAACTTGTAATTGGGTATTTTGAATTTAATTTTGTCACTTAGCTAAGACTCATTAATTAACGCAACGTCAATTTTTTTTTTTTATTGGAGGTTTAACGACCACCGTGAGCAACTCAATGGGCTATAAGCAGTCGCCCGTCCCTAATTTAGGGTCACTGGTTCCAGGGAAGGGAGAGAGCCAGTGCCGTAAGACAAACACAATATCCATGCCTCACCGGGATTCGAACCCGGACCCCGTTCGGACGAATGATCAGAGGCCATCGCTTAGACCACTGCGCCACCGGGGCGGCTCAATTTTTTTTTATACTTTAAGTAGGCTAAAAATTCTCTGTGTTGTCTTTTGATACCCTGCGCATTCCAAATTAGAATGTTAAAGCCATTTGTTTCCGTTACTAAAACTTCATCCTCAGAAAAAGAAATGCCCTTAAAAGGGCCGGGGTTTTTTTTTGAGGGGGGTGGGGGTTCTTCCTTAGAAAAAAAGAGAGAGGTGCCCTTAAAAGGGCCTTTATTTTTTTAAGCTGTTTTCCTCTTCGGCTATGCTGCTAACAGTAATGTATCTTGGGCATTAGTAACAGCATGTAACCGAAGCATTTCTTCATTGTTGTTACTTACAACATTTTTAACTGCAATGTTGTACGTGTAACTCGGAGAAACTTTTTTTCCGCTTCCTTTAATTCTTTGCTAAGCCTTCCCGTGAAGGAATTTACTTTTCTTTTCTCTATAGTTTTATTTGTTTCCTCTCTGTTGCTGTTTTTTTTACCTAAATATTTTTCTTCATCTGCATTCATTTTATCAACCAAATTGGTGTTTTGATAATTCGAGAGATGTTTTTGTATCCTTTGCTCTAACACAGAATTTGGTAAGTTGTTTTTAAAAGCAACCTTTTTTTCTCTCTGTGTAATAAATTAATATTACAGAGATATTTATTTGAGTCTGTTTTTAATAATTCTGTGTCTTTTATCGCTTCCTGTAATTTGAAGCTGTCACTGCTTTCTTGCAGTGCGTGAGGTTGTTCCTTACGAACATTTTGTTTTGTATTTTTTCCTCACTTTTATTGAAACTTTTTTGTGTTTCAATTTTTTTGTCGTAAAGCTGAGCTTTACTCGTGTGAATTTGTGTTCCAGTCTTTCCTAACTGCGTTTCCATCTCCTGCAGAGTACAAATGGCCAATTCCTTTTTGAAAAAATTTTTAGTCGGCCCTAAAAAGGGCCGTTTTTTCCCCGTCGACTGACGCAGATTCACACTCTTTTTTATGAAAAATCTCACAGGAATAGCCTGATGCCGCAGCACTGTCAGGTATATTCAAATAGTCAGGTCCCGCAGGATTATCATTATCTAATCTATTTTTTTCAACAAAACCATCCCCAGAGGGGAATCCGTCGGTATCTCCACCCAACAAACTAAAATAGTCAGGTCCCGTAGGATTTTCTGATCTATTTTTTTTTTCAAAAAAAAAAAAAAAAAAAAAAACATCCCCAGAGGGGAATCCGTCGGTATCTCCACCCGACAACTGAGGTTTCAAAGACCTCATACTTACCTTCTTACTTTTCCTGGTCTTTTTTGAACACTGTTGTTCAACTCAGGAGGTAAACACCTTATCCTCCTGGATCTTCTAAGACCATTTTCTACCTCAGTTGTGCTACAGATTCCAGTTATAGGGGGAATGAAACGGCTAACTTCTTGTTCAGCATCAGATCCTATTCCTGCATCCTCAGTGTCGGCAATCCTTTTGCGCAACGAAATTTTTAACGGTGTGCTAACAACAATACGAAGAGAAGTAGATTCGGAAAAATTTTAATAGAGCTTTAAAAAAGCTTAGCTACTAAAAGATCTCCTAACCGGACTGATTACAATAGACTGGTAACCCAGAAACTATCTAAGATGTGACGAACAAAACCTTCCGAGGAAGCAAAAAGTTGCAGAGACAGATAACTAGCGGGAGACCACACCAGCGTGCGACCGTCCCGTTTGGAATCCAAGCAGCAACTGCGTGAGCGTGAAAGTGTACCTCCACCAAACTTCATTGTCGAGGTGATATAGTCCAGAAGGTACAGCTCTTCCGACATCCGCAACCCCCAGGAGCGACTACCAGACTGGTAAACTGTGTACCATGATTCGTCAGTTAAAAGCACAGTTTCCCATTGGTCTGTAGTTTAAGGTGGGCGTTCCTACATCGCGCTAATGGGCGTTTGGTATTAGACAAAACGATTACCACTTGTGGATGGCTGCTCGCCAGTGGCAACCCATATCGTGCAGCGTTCTGCGCATCGTACTTCGTTTTCATTTTGGGGTTGATTGACCACTGTGAGCAACTCTGAGGGCTGTAAGCAGTCGCCCGTCCATAATTTTAGGGCACTGGTTCCGGCGAAGAGAGAGAGAGAGAGACAGTGTCGTACGATAAACATCAATCGTGCCCTGTACAAGGGTGGAGCCTGGACCCACTCGGACGGTCAAAAACTAGCTCTCAGACCACTGTGCCACCGGCGGCACGCTCATTGTACTGACACTAACATCAGTCCCAAATATGCTCACATAGGTTTTGCGTGATTAGAGAAAATGTGGATTCACATTCTGAACGGATAGACCTTTCACGTTCGGTAACTATCGGAGGTTTACCGGATCGTTTCTCAACAGATTCGGCTTCATCTGTTTCTATTTATATATCGTATCAGAAATCATTGACCTAGGGATCTTCAGTAACGCTAATGCGTCACATAAGGAGCGATTGTTTATGTGGAATCCTATAATAAGTGCGTTGGAAATCAGTTAACTCCATCGATCTTGTGTTAACAGTCGTACTGTTTTCTCATCACAGATAAGAGCAACAGCTGGGTCTGTGCAAGGCCGTCTAGAAAACAAGGACATGGCATTAGAGAGACGAGTTCCCTAGTTTAGTGACTGTGAAAACACAAGTTTGTTCGGGACGGACATCGAAAATGTGTCCCCTCCCTACGGAGTAAGTCGCTCTCCCAACTGAGCTACACGGACAGAATGTCTTCCGGAGTAAGTCGCTCTCCCAACTGAGCTACACGGACAGAATGCCTTCCGGAGTAAGTCGCTCTCCCAACTGAGCAACACGGGCAGAATGTCTTCCGGAGTAAGTCGCTCTCCCAACTGAGCTACACAGACAGAATGTCTTCCGGAGTAAGTCGCTCTCCCAACTGAGCTACACGGACAGAATGTCTTCCCGAGTAAGTCGCTCTCCCAACTGAGCTACACGGACAGAATGTCTTCCGGAGTAAGTCGCTCACCTAACTGAGCAACACGGACAGAATGTCTTCCGGAGTAAGTCGCTCTCCCAATTCAGCTACACGGACAGAATGTCTTCCGGAGTAAGTCGCTCTCCCAACTGAGCTGCACGAACAGAATGTCTTCCGGAATAAGTCGCTCTCCCAACTGAGCTACACGGACAGAATGTCTCGCTGCAGATTTTTCGTCTTGACACATGTTTCACCTCTGTAGTACGTCACATCATCTCCCTCTTATTTATTACTATTTATTTATTCTGTGAAGCGAAGTAGGAATTTTTCATTAATTCCAGACAATGTGTGGAACAAACATCATACATTTTTTCGAAGAACCCAACGGCTAGTAGATCCATTTCTACGTGCGGGCCCCAATGTGAAAACACAGATTTATCCGCGACGGCCATCGAACCTGCGCCCCCTCACTCCAGAGTAAGTCGCTCTCCCAATTAAGCTACGTGGACAGAATGTCTCGCTGCAGATTTGTCGTCTTGACACGTATTTCACCTCTCTAGTGAAATATTAAAATTTTGGTGCAAAAAAAAGTTCGGTGCCCATCGCGGACAAATAACACACTGAAATCAAGGCTTTCGATTGGTCGCCAACGCTGTCGTGTATGATATCAAACACGACACCAATGAATCATGCAATGTAACATGATAGTGACGTTACAAAAGGAGGGAACTCATTTCTCTAATGTCGTGGCCTTGTGCTTTGTAGACCATCTTGGTCTGTAGCATGGTACTTACGTTGGCTCTAATTCACTAACAATAGATGGGTGTCCGGATGTTAATGGCGAAGCAGTGCAGTTCACATCAGGTCCAGCTTTCCGAACATGCTGCCTCTTGTCCATGTTGAAAATCAGCGGGACAAAACAGTGTTCTGCAATTTTTGTGGTTTTCATATTTCTTGAACGATCCAAAGATATACACTGACTTTCAGAGAAACCGCAGTTCCTCCCACAATTAGTTCTATTATTCGGAATACCATTTGTCTATAGAAGAAGAAATTTTTGAAGTTAAGCTGTCCTTGCCAATTGAAATATCGAGTACTCCCAGAGCGTAGGAAATATTGTGTCGGGAACGAATTTTTATGTGAATATAATGTTTAGTTACTAAGTTCATTTTGCCATTTTTTCAACAGAAAAAGTTGCCATGTGAACATGCTTTTATTCAGGAAATTACCTTTCTTTCAAATCTTATCGTAACGTTGTCTTTCAGATATTACCCATGGGAGGAGAGGGAGTTGATGACCATCTTCAGCACCTCAATGGGCCACCCGTCCAAAATTTAGGACCACTGGTTCCGGGGAAAGGAGAAAGCAGGGCAAGCACAACATCCATGCGTCACGGGATCGGAACGCGGCCCCATCACGGATGAATGGTCAGAAGCCAGCGCTTATACCACTGCGCTACCGGGGTGGCGTCGTAGCAATCCGAACTATGTCTGCGATGGTCGGAGGGGGAACGGCTACAAATGTCTCAATACGTCCAGGTCAGATTTTGGTTATTTACCCACGTATTCGCGTTACATTCGCAGCAGCAAACTGAATGGTCGGCGAAATATTTTACTGTCTATATTAAGAATTGTTTCCAGAGAAGAGGTAAAAATCTAGGAAACTGGAACTAGTAAAACAAACGTTTATTTATTTTGTCAGTTGATTAGTGTGTTCAGATGCTCCGGTTTGTGGCAACTCGTCGGAGCTAGTTCAGGATAAAGTACGAACAGTGCTCCTGTCCTGCGGCAATGCCTCCCCTCAGCTGAATCAGTTTCCCTAAAACAGAAATGGGCGAACACACGGTGGTAGTTAACCTCTTCCTCCCCTCCCTCAAAAAGTGTCAGTGTAACGACTTTTTAAGTACCTGTGTGTATTCGTGACAAGGCTAACCTGACTATGAAGAGGAAAGGACTGAGCATGTACTTCCAGTCTAGAAGTCGCACTCGAGCTTTACCTGGGTCTTAAAACGTACGTGGTCTGGGGAGGATTTACAGGGAAGCCAATGAAGCCCAGGTGCGAGGTCCCGATTTGCTGGAGGGCCTCAATGATAATGCCTCAAAATTATATATATATTTAATTTTGTATTTAAAAAATGACAAAAAGTCAGAGTGAGGGATGAATTTGCTGTTCTGGGTTTGAGATTTGGGGCATAATTCCGTCCGAAATCAAAGTACGTCATCTACGAGTATGAACTTACTAACTCATATGCAAGCTCACTAAATGTCGTTTTGAAAGTAATATTACTCAATGCTATACTACAACTGAGCAGAAATTGGGGTGTTATTTCTGGCCAATTTTCTTAGAATGTAATGAACATTTAGCTCTTTAGTTCGGTGTTTTATACGACTCTCCATATTTTCCTTAAAATTCCGTTATACCCCATTGAGTTTATTTTAAGACGTAATCACAAGATTGTTATCGTTCGAGTAAAATGGCATTGGAAAATGTGTTTTATTACAAGGCACAGGAATAGTTTTCATGTTCAGACTGTTTGTAAGGGAAACTGTCAGTGGGGTGGAATCTGACGATATGCGTCAGTAGATCCCACACCGCATTGAAACAGTCTATGCTTCCTTAGCAAAAGGCTTTCTTTCCACTTCAGCCATTTCCTCCCCATCAGGGTATCACAAAAGCCCTCAGTATTAAATTTCGTCTTGGTAGCCATAATAGTTTTTTTTTTTGTTGGAGGTTTAACGACCACCGTGAGTAACTCAATGGGCTATAAGCAGTCGCCCGTCCCTAAGTTAGGGCCACTGGTTCCAGGGAAGGGGAGGGGGGGAGAGCCAATATCGTAAGAAAAGACACAACATCAATGCCTCACCGGGATTCGAACCCGAACCCCTTTCGGACGAATGATCAGAGGCCATCGCTTAGACCACTGCAACATCGGGGCGGCTAATAGAGTTTGAGTTATGGCGACAATAAACCACGCACGCACCACCATGAGAATAGTCAAATTACGTTCAAGGGAGCCCAAAATGGGTATCCCTGTCAAAATCTGGAGGTCCATTTGTTTTTGCGATTACATAACTTTTTTGTACATTAGTGGGAGAGAGTAAAAATGCACGAGTTATAATTTAAAAGATCCCCGGCAAAGTGAGAGGGGTAGGGGGGGCAAAACCAATGCTCTGCGCAGGGCCCCAGTAACTGAATCCGCCACTGTACATAGTTGTTTTAAAGGTTGCGCGAGAGTAAATTAAATTAAAAAAAAAAAAAATTAAGATCCCAATTTTGGCGATGTCATTGTCACCATCTGTCGGCCATGTGTGTTAAGAAGCTATACGTGGAGGATATTTACCGTGAGTAAGCGGAAGTTAAGTAGTTTTGGGGGCACTAAATATTTTTCTTTTCTTCATGTGCAGGAAATCGCTGATACACGATTGAGCAGGAAGTTTCTTTTTATTTTGCCCCCCCCCCCGTTACGGTAGCACACTCTCACGGATTGTTGGACATCCCCCAAATCTTTGTACCCAATTAGTGTGGACTGTGGAGAAGTATTGAAGAAACATCAAATATCTCTACGGTGAAAAGTTTTTTTTTCTGCTTTCACTTCATAGTCAGGTTGGCTTTGCCCGGAGTATAGAATGAACCACTCACAGTCCTAATTCAGGACTAGTGGGTACAGAGAAGCAGTGTTTCTTTCAGGACTTTTTGGCCCGGGGGTAGGGGGGCGAATGGAACTTTAGAAGGAGCAAGTTTTCTATTTATAACGCACACATAATTTTTAACTACTATATCTAGAGGTAATTACTATATATATATAGTACAGGGGAGTATTTAGAGGGGTCCTTGACCCCCGAAAGTGTTTAATTTTTTAGTTTTTGGTTAAAATGCGACTTATATTAAAAAAACAATGCCTTAATTTAATAAAAATGCATCAACTTACATTAGAAAAATGCTGCAATTTTTCTATTTTTCGTTAACTTTAATTTTGTTCTGGTGGATTTCAAAAACTTCCACATACACCCGAAGAAAATTCTATATTCGCTCTAGATATAGTATAGTAATGTTTTTTCTTCAAGCATTTCAAGAACAAACTTTCTTCAGCTAAACTAGGAGGGGGGGGAGTCACGATTTGGGTGTTTTTCGGCAGGTTTTTGAAAATTTTGTCTATTAAAACGCATTTAACACACTTCTGATCCTGACTCGCGATCCCTTGACTATGAGGTATGATTAGTCTACTTATTACATTTTGTAGAATAGCATGCGTCTTAATACATTTTTTTGCAAAATAAACTATAATACTTGAACAAATATAAAAAAAAAATCTCAAGGGGGGGGGGACGTTTCCGGGAGGGCGAAAGCCTGAAAAAAAAAAAAAACACTGCAGAGAAGTAGCACTAAAATAAAGAACACAGCACTTATTTTTTGACCATTACATGAAGATTTAAATAACTGTGTGAGATAACACTACTCTACAGATATCAAAGTTCCAATAGTAAAAATTTCTGTAGACTTCTTCGCTATTAATGTATTACCAATGATGAAAATTTGCACATCGATAAAAATAACTTTAAATTATAGCCTAGTATACTTAATATTTGTTAAAATCTAACCATAATTGTATTAAAAATCAATAAATTTTTCTAACGCAGTGTTTGACATCTGCTAATAGATGGCGCCTATACGGCTCGCTTGCTAATTGCAATCATATTGCATTTTTTTTATTCACGATTTTCGGAACGGAATGAACACTTCAGGCGATCAGCGCGATAGTCTGGAGTATTTTGAATGATTTGAGTCACTTGCATTAAATATCCAGACAATAATTTAGCTGAAAATGTCGCAGATCGTGCTTACCGGTTTATTTCGGAATTAAAAATAAGCAGTACTTAAAGTTCTATTAACATTTGCAGCTAAATTATTGCCAAAAAATTTCATGTAGGTAGCTCAAATAATTCTAAAACATTCCAGACTATCGCATGGTTAGACTCAAGTGTTAATTCCAGTCCAAAATTTAATAAAATTATGGGAAAAAATGTGACGTGATTGCATTTAACAGATCACACATACATGTGGTGGCATCTATTTGCAGGTTTCAACATCACCAAAGGAAAAGTTATTGATTCTTAATGTAATTATGGTTAAGTTTTAAAACATATTAAGAATACTAGGCTAGAATTTAAAGGTATTTTTATCGATGTGTCAATTTTCACCATTGGGAATATATTAATAGGAAGAGAAGGTTTGCAGAAGTTTTTACCACTGAAAACATAGGGCAGATTAAGTGGATTTACCTTAGCAACCATCACGGTGCCATATGTCGGTATCTCTAATTTAGAGCCACTGGCAGGGCCGGATTTATAAAGGGGGCAATTGCCCGGGCCCTGAGCCAAAGGTGACCCCCTTTTACACACAAATATAATAATTAAAAGATTATTTTATTAAAACAAAAATTAAAAATTGTGACGAACAATTTAACAAATGACCTACCTTTTAATTTTCGTTACTAACGTTGCTATTATATGCTCTGATATCGACGACGTGCAGTGTACGGTGACAGTTACGTCACCGTCCACTGCATGAAGAAAATGATGTTACGACTATATACTCTTTTCAGATTGCAGTATGTCACGGAAAATTCAGCGGTCTAGGGCTCAGAAGAGAAATGCTTCCAAAGATATGATGCACCATCCATTTCTTCAAAGACAGTTTTTTTATTTGATTGGGGGTTTAACGACCACCGTGAGCAACTCAATGGGCTATAAGCAGTCGAACGTCCCTAATTTAGGGTCACTGGTTCCAGGGAAGGGAGAGAGCCAGTGCTGTAAGACAAACACAATATCCACGCCTCACCGGATTCGAACCCGGACCCCTTTCGGACGAATGATCAGAGGCCATCGCTTAGACAACTGCGCCACAATGTTTCCATTCTATCAGTTATGGGACACTAATATATCAGTTCAAATTCCATGCAGTAAAATGTCTTGTGTAAATTTGGTGAATTGTCCTTTTTGCTCTTTATTTTGATTTCAGAGTTCGAGGTGCCCACCGAACTTGAAGTCCCCACCCCTAGATTTAAATCCGGCCATGGCCACTGGTAATAGGGAAGGGAAACAGCCAACGCCGTAAGACAAACATAACACCCATCCGGAACGAATGATCAGAAGCCAGCGCTTCAGACTCTACGTCCACCAGGGTGGCTATCAATGCTAATGTACCAAATGCTACTGCCAAGTATGATGTTCATCTACGCACGTGTGTGGTGTGTTCTTGTGTGAGAAGTAACAACCAAATGAAACAAAGACAAGTTCTTTTACAAGCATTAATTTTATAAATCTCCATCCATAAATAAAATCTGTTTTCACAACATATCAATATACATTTCATGCAGACGTTTTACAAAGAAGAAAGAAAAGTAGAGAACTAATACTGGCGAATAAACTTGAACAAGCTACAGCCCAATATGATGTGCCCACTGGTCACGGGCGAAAAAGGGGTCAAACTAAGATTTAAACCTATCAAATTACAAAGTTCTTCTACAAAGAGAAACACAGAGCAATTAGATCAGAGTAAGTTAACTAATGCATGACAAAAATGTGAAAAAGTTCAACTTGCATTCATAAAATTATGTTAATTTAACAAGCAAAACACCAGCCTGCAAATTTGTAACTCGAAGTTTTAGTTACTCCAAGCCATTTTATAATTTCGCAACAAAGACTTTACACTTTCTATTAGCAATCATGAATTAAGTTAGAAAAACCCTACAACTTGGCAGTAATTAAAACTGCTACGTTTCGTGAGCGAAACTTTTATGTCTTACGTACGTTTTACATGTGCATGGTTAAATTTATAAGCGTCATGGGAGGAAAAATAAATAAATAAATATTCGTTTATTCATTAACACTCGCCCATTTTTCTAAAAGATGTCTTAAATTCATTTTGGCACTAAAAAAAAATCAAAAAAGCAAGTTTTTACTACTTAATAGTTCTGAATTATAAACACTAAACTAAATTTTTATGATAGATAGGAATTATAATTAAGTCATTCTGTTTTAGGAAAGAGGGGAGGTAATCTAATTTATGAACGTATAGGAAGGGCATAAACAAAATAAAAAAAAAAAAAAAAAAAAAAAAAGGAAAGATAAGCACGAAGAAGATATAACAAACATAAAGGTAAAATCGCATAACAACAATAGGTGTAAATCCAGCAAGAAAGAGAACCTGCTCAAAAAAGGTGACAGTTACCAGAATTCGCATTCCGAAATTATGTTTACTCTGGGACATGACAATGATTAGAAAGGTATACCAAATATAAATAAAATTTGCTTTTTCATGTTAATTTTTGGGCACACTAGCTGCATATATTAATTTTTTTCCACTTCTGCACGTACATACTGTCAACATTTTCAATGAGTGTAGAAAGAAATTATCTCTTTTTCCCTCTACTGCACATTAAGCAATTTCAATGTAAAGTAGAAAGTTCGTATCTCTTCACAAGATAATTTCTTCCTACTGTCAAAAGCTTTCCGAAACAATACAATACGTCAAAATTAACTAAAAGTTAAAGGAGTAAGTCTTTAAGGATATGGAGCACTTTTTTTTTTATGACAGCATGAAAACTGAAACATAATTTTTGTTTTGTATAAGACATTTACAAGGATCAGAGGAAACAATTACATACTCCCTATTTTTCTTGTATATATAATTTTCTCTTGCCATAAAAGAGCAGCGTTTATTACATATCATGAAATTTTAGGGGCTAAAAATATACATTTTCTCACCACAATTTATTTTTTTACATCTAAAGTTGCGGAACGAAACACAGTGTGCTATTTTTTTTATCTATATCTATTAATGAAAGGAATAGGTCTATCAGAAATTACTAATACAAATTATCACTTTTAATTTTTACTATATCACTAGATTACTGGGTGCTACCCTTTTGAGCACAGTCTTAGTTTAAACTATAACGTAAACACATTTATTTTAAACAGCTTTGCGGATGTTCTTTCCCAGTGAAGATGATGTTATTGATGTTAAACAATATTAAATATTTAGACAGATAGAAACAAACTAAGAACATAATTGATTTCATATGTTATTTTTCTTTTATAAAACCCAAATGTCGATTGTTTACCAATTTAAAATGATATTTCCCAATATTCACGTTTTCTTTTTATTTATAACAAAAGAGAATATTTTGACATCTTACGTTAAGATGTTACAGGTCAAAAATATGTTAATTTCTGCAAATCAAAGCATCTTAGATCAAATTTAAACAGGGTAAAATCTGCACGAGTTCTTTTGTTACCATCCCTTTCATATTTTTTTTTACTTTACGACAGTAGTTTCGAGCACTATAAAATATTGTGAATAAAAAATATTTTAAAGATTCGTATGTAATCATGCTATATTGTTTTAACATAATACTCCAGAGTAATCGGATTTACGAACACACGCTACCCCTGAACACAAATTACACTGTAACTTAGTTAAAAGGGAGTTTTTTTATTTGCAGGCTGGTGCACACTGAATAATCAACCTAAAACTGACAACAGGTGCGGAGACATTTCTTTCAACACTTCTCCAGAACCTGGCAACACGCACAGATACAAGTCAAAACTAAATTCTAATGACGTCACCGGCTCTGTTGCCCACGTGCTGGCTGGCGATTGGCGGCAGCTTGGCTGGCATTAGTAGTAAGACAAAGGACAGGACATACAGACATATCATCATATGTACAATAACACTTATGGGCAGTGTTCAGAACACGTAACGTCACTTGCTGCGCTCTTAGAACACTGGGTGAATTGAAAAATACATACACAGAAATGACAAGGGGGAAGAGGTGTGCCCATAATGCAGCACTTTCAGCTACGTTCAAATATTTGTGCACTTTTTTTTTCTTCTTTTTTTTTTTTAGGTGTTGCTTTTGGGGATTGTTGGCAAATAGTGACGTCGATACATGTGATTCAGAGACAACACGAGCTATTTCTCCTGGGATTCACCGTATAGAAATGAATGATTACACGTGATTTGGACAGATAACAGCTATTTATATCACTTAAAGCTCCAAAGTTACTAGCGATGCTGCATCCAAGAGATTACTCAAACGGACTATTAAATTGAGTGATGTGCTTCATAAATTTCTGTTTCGAGATTAGGTAAGTTTATAATTCAGGGTTTAATTACCAAGGCGAGGATTTCTGTGGGCTATAAGCAGTCGCCCGTTCCTAATTTAGGGTCACTGTTCCCGGGAAAGGGAGAGAGCCAGTGCCGTGAGACAAGCATACCATCCATGCCTGCCTCACCCGGAACTAACTCACGACAAATGGTCAAACTAGCATTTAGACCAGGGGTTGGAAAACCTGCCTTCTAGACCATTAAAGTGCGGCCTTTTGAGTGAATCCAATTTTTGCAGAAGAAATTTTTTTTTATTAATGTTTTTTTTGTTCGTCTTTCATTATTTTTATTTTAATCTTAAAATAGCCGTATTTAAAATACCCAAGAATAAAAGAAGATTTCAATGAAATAATGCTCCTCGTCTGACGGCTACAATTAAAACATTAATAAGTCATAAGGGCTATTTTGACACCTGCTAGGCTCATAATTTCGTTCTGTGGCTCGAAAGAACTACAGAAGGAATTGATTGAGCTCTCAGAAGATAACATTTAAAGTCCTTATTTGACGCTAAGAAAGATCCGATTGAAATATGGAAAAACGCAATAGAATACCCACGCCTTCGGCAACATGCACGAAAAATGCTTTCTTGCTTTTCAGCCACTTATTGCTGCGAATCTACATTCTCCTACCTAACCCAAGTCAAGACGCCCTTAAGGTCACAAATGACTGATACTCATCTAGAGGATCAGCTAACAGTGCGGACTTCCATTTTCCAACCAAATATTTAAATGCTTCCCAACAAAAAGGCAGACACAACAAAGTCCTTAAAAGGTTAGTTAACTTTAGAATTGACATTTCTTATTTTTTGAATTTAGTTAGTACCTAGTAATATTTTTACCAAACAATGTACATTTCGAAGTATATCTAATTGAAGTTTCTTGACATATCAGACCCTCTCCTTTCACTCAATTTTTCTGTTTGTCTTTCCTATTGAGTTCACTTACTACTCAGATCTCCTAGCTTCTTATTTCTAAGGGCAGATTTAGACCTGGGGTCAGACACTCCCTTCCTAAAACTTCTTCAAATATCGTGCAGTTTCTTGAATGCGGCCTTCCAATATGAAAAGGTTACCACCTCTAGTTTAGACCATTCAGGAGGGGGGGGCTTTGAGGTGAAATAAAATGGATTCAGAAAACGCGGAACTCCACAGTGAAGGGATACCTAAGTAAATGCTAAGTCTTACCCAAATGCTGGAGGACACTGAACTCAAAACCTTTAACTGAGCCAACGTGTGATTTTCTTTCCATCAAGATACTAATTCGTTCTGATGTAAAGCCATGTCACAGGAAACCTACACGCAAATCGGAGCAGCTCTACGTGATGCGATTCCTATCACCAATGTATAATTAGTCCAGTTTTTCCTCTATAACTATCCAACCTGAACTGGAGTTTTTTCAAGCACTTATTTTAACAGCCGACTCATTTTTTTTTTTTTTGCGATACGTAAAACCACTGATATTTTTTTCAAGTACATACTTCTGAACATCGAAAGAAATTAGGTTATGATAGCAGAAACTAAATACCCAATTTTTTCATCACCTGTGGCTACCATTTCTATTTTTTTTTTTATTTTGTCATCAGCTAACATTATATCTCAGCGATACTGCTTATGAATAATTTTTCTCATTATGAAAAGAGGTAAAAGTGAAATTGAAAAAGAAACCAGCCAACTTTTTAGATTATTCAAAGCAATAAGAATTGTGTACTGAATTGCCTATAGTTTACTGGTCTCCATGAAACTTCTCAGAAAACTTGAAAATTACATCATCCGGGAGCGGGAATCAAACCAACACTTCCGATTTCCATTCGACCATGCTATCCATTACTCCACCCAGGAAAATGAAGTTCAAAGTCAGTAAGACTAAACATTTAGGTTAAAATATAATGCGAGGATGATACATAAAGAAATTACTTCACAGAATTTTCTGAAATTATTAAAACATTGCTTGTATCCTGGAGACACGCAGGCGTTTTCAAAATGTCATGATATCAAGGACAATGTTAACTCCTAATGGAAAAAAATTAAAACACACACTAACGATTTGTCTTTCATTTGTGTATTTCGAAATACTGAATGGTATATGTCAAATAAAATGCTTGCAAAGACGTTTTCGTTTCAATCTTCTTATATTCTACAACATGAATTGCGTTTTTAAATTGGACAATCAAAAGTAAACACCTACACACAGATATTTTTTGACTGAAGGTTTAACGCCAAACGTGAGCAACTCGATGGGCACCCGTCCCTAATTTAGGGCCACTGGTTCCAAGGAAGGGAGAGAGCCAGTGCCGTAAGACAAACACAACATATCCATGTCTCACCGGGATTCGAACCCGGACTCTTCTCGGACGAATGGTCATAAGCCAGCGCTCAGACCATTGCGCCACCGGGGCGGCACAGATGATACTTTCACGACATGTCAATCAAAAGTTACTTTCACGACATTTCAATCACTTCAAACAATAGAGAGGGAAGTAAAAGAGTAGTTCCGACGCACCAAATGCAAATTTTGAAAAGTGATCACGAGAAGGAAAAACAGGCAGCGGATCTTGCAAACTAAGAATCAGCATTCCTTAAAGGTATGGTGATAGCGTTTGCACCGTTTTACTTATCATTTTCCTTATTTATCAGAAGGAAGTATATCTTACGTTTCAGGCCCATCGTTGGATAGTAGTGAATGAGGTAGATAGGACAACGAAGAAATACTAACGGCGGGCCTGTTATTACAAACTCTTCACAAAGACGGCCACTGCCAACATCTGTCTCCAAAACAAACTATTGCGGCAGCTACTCAGATTGGAATGCGTTGTTTAAGATCGGCCTAATCATGTCATAGATGCGGTGTCCGAAAACTCGATGATCCAAAGCGTATGCGCAGCTTTTGCGTTCCAACGTGGGGAAAAAACTTCTGGAAGCCCAGCTCTCTTCTTTGGCAAATTTCTTCGCCACGTTGCAGCACTTGGACCAGTGGATGTTATGTTAATTGCGGTTTCTAAAATATCACGAGTCTCTGGATGCAGCACACTACCTACGGTACCAGATTAGAGCTCAACCTCTAACTCTTACGACAGTTAACCCACGCAATGCAGTGTAAGAAGTAATAATATAAACATTAGGGGGTGGGGGCACAGACACTCAAAAGGCACTAAAGATGTCATCACTGTATAAAACAAAGCTTTCAAAATCACGAAGCAGAACAGTAGCTACAAATGAAAACAAACAGTATTGTAGGGTTGCCATTAACAATACGAGTAATGAAAGTTCTAAGCATGAACAATAACAATCAATACATCACACAAAAGCAGAAAAGGAAACACTCTATTAAAGAAAGCACAGCATTTTACACAATTTTAGTGGAAAATCTTAACATGCAGTATCTGTACGCTGAAAAAAATGCTTCTATTGTTTAAAAAGAAACACTAATGGAAGCATGTCTCGAATGAACAAAAAGTTTAAAATCTGTTGTGCACCACAGCACTGAATGGGTTAACATGTGAGTGATGCAGATACATATTTTTTCTTATATTAAAAGTTCCAGACATAATGAATGCATACCTATTACAGTGAGGCTTATGTACACTAAGAAATTTGTTTCCTGAAGTTTGGGAATTGATTACTCCCACTCGATTAAAAGTGCCGTAGATTCTTCTGCGTTCTGAAGAACGAGTGAATAGCTCAAAGTATTCCTGCCATTTAGTATGAGGATCTTCGATACACTAGATGTACGTATAGATATCTAAATACCTGAAAGATAACGTTATGCTGGAAGTAGCGTATTGAAGAGGTAGACATATAGAGCACCTGTCGTATGCTTGTGTTCGAGGATTTTCTGCTAACACATTATGTTACAAACAGTATCTGAACATTTTTATATAAAGAGGAACCACAGCGTATTAATATTCTGGACCATACTGGTATTGAGGTATAGATCGAAGTTTGCAGCAAACTGCAAGGCTTGGCTATTCATCTTTGCTCTGTAAAGCTTCTAAAATTATAAACAATTCACCAAGACAGAATTTTTATTGATGGAAAATAGATTCTAATTAACTGTTCAGTAAGCGACTTCCGAGGGTCATGTTCCAAGACGTTACCATTTTCCAGTAATAAACGAGACTAACGCAACGCAGCATTAATAATAGCGCAAAACAGTCGAGGTACCCGAAGTAAGATTTAAGGGGATATCACCTGCTTAGGCGGCAAGTGCATTTTCATTCCTTTCGTCTGAGGTTCATTCTTTTTCTTTCTACCCTCCATGTTTAAAACAGCAATGTCTAACTTTGAGTCTCATATGTTACTTGCCCTCATTACTGCTAACACATTGAAATGCAAAGGTAATGTCGCACTAATGACTTCTCGTTTATTGATGCCGTACCGCTAACATTTAAAATTTCGGTCTAGCATACAAAAATGAATTTCCCAAGTTTCCTTCCTTGATACAAACACACTGAATAAAAAGAAATTTGATCGTAATAATACATTAGGCAGAATCATTGAGATGATACTACACATATGGGCAACCAGTTAGAATCCACTTCTACAGCATCTGCAACAGTTAAGCAGTTCGTCGAATTTGCACCATTGTTCTTTTCTAAAACAAGACCTCAATTATTTTAATGGGCAAATCTAAAGGCAATACTCTTTATTCACCACACGGTGAACTGTTATGAACATTTCAGTACATGTAATTTTAAAAGAAGATTCCTTAACGTGAGTTTAGTAAATTTTCCAGAAGGTGGCGACACTGAATTTTCTGCTACAGCTTTGGAAGCATGGCGTCTTTCCTGTCTGCATTCACAAGGAACACCGAAATGTCGAAGACTCATCAGTCTTCTTGATTTTCAGACACCTGTTGCTTTGAATAGAGGAATGCGTTGCAACAATGTGCCAATAACTGCCTTTTAGTGTGGCTATCTGCGGGCCACATTTTGTTTGTTTCGGGATTTAAGGCTCATCATATGCAACTCATTGAGCTATAAGCAGTTGCTCGTCCCCAGTTTGGGGTTAGTAGTTTCAGGGAAGGAACGGAGACATCACAGTACGACAAGCACAATACCCATGCCTCGTCAAACGAACGACTCCAAGCATGCGTCTAAGACCACTCTGCCACCGGAATAGTCCAAAAAAATTTGCACATTTCGTTGCTCCTCTGGCGCGTACCGGAACAGGAAAGACACCATTCTGGAAAGGTCGTAGTAGCAAATTAGGTACTGTTACCAGCCGGGGATAGTGATTAAAAACACATTAAAGATTCATCATTCATTTGCATATCCTGTAGATCTCGCAGCAATACCCCACAAAAATGCTAATATTTACAAATACTCACAATTACAATTGCATTCGTATACCACTAAAGGCAAAGAAACGCGATTGTGCAGACACATTTACTTTACCTGTAATATTTGTATACCTGTTGGGCCGGATTAAGGCCTTAGTAGGCCAGTGGGCTAAGAAGTCTGAGTGGGCTTCCAAAGAACTGAAAACGGAGAATTATTATGAAGCCCATTAAAACACGAAACTATAGCAATATGCATTGCAGTTAATACGTTGTGCATTCTTCAAACTAATAACTTATCTGCAGTTTTCATACCAACAAACCATTGCATATTTCCCACTGTTCTCCCGAGAAAACGAGTTGAAAGCTTAAGATTCCTAGATTTTGTCCTGGACATCTTAATGATTTAGCATTTATACATTTCTTGGTGCATCTTTTTTGTCATGCAAAATACAAACAATTTTAGATATGAATGGGAAACGAATCCCCGTTGAAGAAATACTTCTACCCAAATACATGGAAGGCAGTACAAACGTTATTATTGGAACAAAGGTGTCGTATTTTTATTGATAGCTATCCCTTCAGAAAACTTTACAATTACATCGCTCTGGAGCTGGAATCGAACCAGCATTTCCCAATTTCCGTTGGTAGGCTCTTAGCCAATAGCTCCGTTAGCCCCTCCTAATCCGACCCTGATAGCTAATATGTTCAATTCTATTAGTTAATGGTACAAAAGCTACGAACAGTCGTTCTATTAGCTTTATTTCATAGCACAAATTATTTAACACGATGTGCTCAGCATAAAATCACAAAATGCGTATAATGCCTTAACACTGCATTCACGTGATGTAGGGCGGCTGCGCAACTCAAGTACAGTCCACGTTTTCCCAGACAATCAAATGGACTTAAACGAATAGTTTGCCGTGCTGCTGATTTTCATAGAAGCACTGCTCCTGATATTTCTAGATTTACCTTTCTTACTAAATGCACTTGTGTGAAATTTCGACTTGCTTCAAACCACGAGACGAATTAGAGTGGTAAGAACGACAACTTTTGACTGATTCTTCAGGAGGCTTTGAGAATAATGCAAATGAACCAGGGGAAACACAGACCTACAATGAAGTGACTTACTGAACAGTCTTTGCATTTTACGGCATCATCTGCTTACCTTAGAAGTACATATTTCACTTTCGAAACATTTAAAAAAAGAAACTTTGTGTATTACACTTCACTACATTAATTGAAAGACAGAAAATATCATACTGACTACATATACATGCACAGTTACCGTACAGCACAAGCATAGTTCCAATGTGAGCAGAAAACCGAGTAAGTTGAACAGCGTAAAGATATTGAGGTCCAGGAGTTTAATGAGGTACAAATTCACCTGTTCTGCATAGGAGGAAGATAAAGGACATACCATGTAGGATTTCAGTCATAGAAAGGTCACATACACTGGCACTAATTACCCTGTGTGCGCAACTATCTTACATACTCTGCATGGCTTGCGCACGTAGTTAATTAGACAAACAACACTGTTGGATTTTAAAGAGGCGAATACACTATGACTTCGAAGCGTCCGCTATAGACACTACGCGTGTGATGGATCCGTCTGTGAAACAAAAATTGCATACGCTCATTAATACTTTCATTTTCTTACAGAAGCCGAAATGAGAGAAAACGTCTGTGATGACGCTATGCTTAACACGACTGTGATTCATTCCCAAATGAAATACGTAAAAAGAAATGTCATTATGCCTCGAAAAATATCGAATTTTGTTTCATATTAACCGTTCTTTTACGGTGGGCATAACCGAGAAATAACTGCAGAAACTGAATTAAAGAAATTTGAATGGCTTAGATAAATTTTTGTTTTAGTGATATTTGTGTAGGCCTACATAAATTTAATAAAAAGGTATCATTTTTCACAACAATGAAAAACAATTTTCGACGACTTTAGTTCCGTACTCTGCACGGTTATTTTATTTACTTATTTTTGCATTGCTTATGCTACCTATTTTTAGGTAATTATTTAACAGATAATACAAAAACAATTTTCGGCGTTAAAACATCTGGATTTGATGTGAACACAATGTATTACATATTACTGGAAAACTCCGGAAAAATTTATTAAATCTTCGGGAATAAGCAGCACTCTCATACTTTTTTCGTCCTTTTTCTTTCAAAATTCATTTAAAAAAACCTTTATAAAATTACCATATTCTACAAAAAATCCATAAAAATAATTTACCGGGCGGGAAACAAAACAAAATCAGAAAAAAAAAAAAAAAAAAATTCTGACAAATTTCAACCCAATAAATGTTTAATGATCATGCAAAGTTTTTATTTAGTACTCCATATGAGAGGAAATAACCTTGAATAGGTGACACATCAAAACAAAAGTGCAGAGCTTAACATCTCTTGAGTTATTTAAAAACTGAGCTATCAAAAAAATATAATTATCTTTACTGAAAGTTCAAAAGATTTCACTTAACATTTCACATATTATTTAAACATAAGAGTACCTTTTGCGGTATTGAGCAATTGTTTCCCAGAATGAACACGAATTCTTTCTTAATAGGTTATAAAATTACTCTAATTTTTGCATTACGCTCGAACTACACTTTGCCGAGAGCTTGCGTAAAAGATACTGACTGATAAATTCCATTATTTAATAACTACAATAGTTTTGCTATTGTTGGAAATAAAATTATTTAATTATTCCTATGATTATAACGTTTCAAATAATTGAATATAACACTATTAAGTACACCACTTAAAAAAATAAAATAGTTATTATTGAAGCTACACTGATGGATCTAACGCTAAAAAATACTCGATGTTATTGTCGCTTTCTGTAATGTTGCCAAAAATATTGTATTTTCTTGGGAGGAACGTGAATAAAAAAACTGCAAATAGTACACACCTTTTAATAAGCTTCTCGACTACTACCCGTCTAATTTTTTTTCTTGCTTTTTACATGACATTTAGCCATTAAGAAAACTGAATGCTAATAATGCAGCCTTGCACAATCGTTTACGTTTAGTAATTATTCAAAGTGCTTACGAAATCATCAATATAAGGGAGAGATTGTATTTTTTACACCTGAGGATAAAGATCCTGAGTTAACTAGACAGCCAGATATGTTAATATGGCACACATTCCATTACCGTAGGAATTATTGAGCAGAAAGAAATGGAGGAAACAAAAAAATCTTAAGAAATTGCGAATGCTGACGGTTCCCAATCGCTAATTTATTTTCAGGTACTTCTCTCTTTACGCGAAGAGTCATTCAACTAATCTTAAAAAATTTGGGGATCTAAACCACTGCGAGTGTGGTCAACTTTTCGTGACGAAAATCACCACTTTTAGTGTGTGTTTTTTACTTAGTTGAAACAAAATATCACATACAGACAAAAATATCACGTTACATTCCTTCTGATACTGGCAGGTGGTTTACATGCGCTAGAAGTTCTGCATACCATTTCGCGTGTTTCAATAATTTTGCCAATACGACCTGCTGATGAGATCTCGAAGCGAACAGTTTCAATGGCCTCGAGTGGACTCACACTAAAGGAAGAGAAGGCACTTAACAAGGGGAGAAAGAAAGTTATCACCAAGATACGTGAGGGACATCGAAACAAAGCTACGAGCCAGTACCTCTGCATGTAACACTACACCTAAGTATTATACTTACATGTTTATAACACTTGTTTTCTGAATCGGACAACCGATCCTAACTGCTAATTATAGTAAGTCCTGGAATTGATGATCGTTTACGTCATCACTTACAAACTGAACACTAATTTATTAGATTTGGCATTCTACTCACCAACGTCTGAGGGTCATCCTTAAGTGGTTTCCATACGGGAATCAGTTGACAGGGATTAGCAACATCGACGACCCGAGGTAGCATTCTAATTCGTCTTGTACTTGGAGCTCTATGGCCGAAATTCTGACCCTCTAGTCAAAATTCCTCTTTCCCAAACCAATTACATGGACTTCAGATGTTCAAAAATTTTTTGACAGATTTTTCTCAGGATCATGGGCAAACAAAATGTCGGACGGACACACACACACAAATACACAATGCCTACGCACTATCATAAAACTTAAGAACGATTGTCACAACTGTTTTACTGTGCATAGTGATTACCAATTCTTCTGATTGCATCTCATGTCTACTGTCCAACGTTAATGAAGGGAAATAATTTTAATCCAGCATGAAACCGATCAAACCTACCAAGTAGGTTTAAAATGGAAAACTATATATCATTAAATCTTGGGCTGCGCTACCGACTGCTTGCAGCACGATTTCGTCGTCCGTGACTGGTGATCCAAACAGCAATCTTATACAAAAAAAATTTTTGCATTTGAGTGCGACAACTCCCAACAATATTAGATCAATAGAAAGGAGTAGAAGCAGTAAAAGAAATATATCTTTAGAAGTTCAGAGTGAACATAAAATATGAGAAGTGAAAAAACTTGTAAATTAATCTTTTCCGAAAAACATGCTCGGTTTATTAAGCGTCAGTAAAGGCTTCAATATACTATCAAATGATTTAAAATTAGACAACTGGTGCAGTTGGCGATTTCCTTTAATTCTCAAGCGATTTCCTTGTGGACAGTTTTAAGCATTACTATTTGTATTTAGTTCGAAGTGGTTTTGTAAAGTTACATGCACACTCGTGAATTTTTGATGGTCTTCACGGAACACACATCTGAAAACTGCTCAGACTTCTAAAAAAAAAAAAAAAAAAAGAAAAGCAACAGCATATTAATAAATAATGGAAAAACAGGGCTTGTTTTTCCTTTTTTTTTTTTTTTTTTTTTTGCTTTGTTTCTCAGGTCAAAACGCCGTGAATAAAACTAAATGATTAAATTTTAAACAAATCAAAGATTACAAGCAGAATAGAACATTATATTTCACTGAAATTTATTTTGCAGATACTAATGCCTGCTTGGTAATAAAATGAGAACGATTGGCTTGTCATGAACCCTACCTGGTATTAAATAGAAAGACAAGACTGGCAGGATGGGTTGCCATAATTTTGTTTTTTCAAAAATGGAAATAATTTCTATGCTACACTGAATCGGGATGAAATTTGGAAACGATAATTGCATTAATTGCAGTCGAATGATCAATACAAAGCATGCATATGTGTATGTATATATATATATATATATATATATATGTATATATTTCCATTTGAAATGTATTAAATAAACATCAAATTTAATTTCTCTCACTTTACAAATTTACCCTGAAATTCCTAAATTTCTCGAAATTTTAAATATTTTTCCAGAGATTTTTTCGTAACTATTTTGTTTATGATGTTAGGTCTAGAAAAAAATTAACTTCTTAGCTTTGGCACATTTGGATTTCCTTTCCCGCTAAAAGCGAGAAACTTTTATTATTCTGAATTCATCTACCGCAATAAAATTCTTAACATGGGATTAAATTTATGACAGTTTCTCTCAGAGAACATACCTTGCCTATTACCTCAGCGAACGATGTAATGTTCCTTTTTTTGTACATTATATTTTACTAGCGATATCTTATGCTGCAGATCAGAAACATGGATAACACGTTGTTAATGAATTATTGTCTCAACACAAACATTGCAGTAATAGGCAGATTTGTGCTGTAAAGACGTATGAACAGGAAATTCAGATGGTGGCATACCGCTAATTCTAAAATTAGGGTGAACCAATAATTTCCCCCAAATAGTGGGCCGGAAAAAATCTGCTTCTAGGGCAGTTTATGGATCGCTAGTCAGGCATTGATCCGTGATCCCCAGTTGTTTCACATATTAACAATTTTCTAGGAACTCGGTAATTAAAGAAACATACCACGCAGTTAACACTAGACCTTTATCTTTTAAAAGATGTAATGACTGTTAAAATAAAAATAAGTTTAAATCACTATAATAACGCAAACATAGTTTTTATACATTCACAAAACTATGGAACTTAAAATACTAGATTCTTTCCATACTTTTCAAGTAAGCATCATCCTTACACAATTGTACAAACGTTATTCGTACACTTGTGTAAATCACTGTTTTAGCTATGTAGAAGCACCCTAATAACACTTGTACGAATCTCACGCACGAAAGCTGTCTGTATTATTATTTAAATATCATGCAAATCATTTTTGTTTTTATGGCAACCCGGCCCCGAGAAAATTGCGCATGAGCAGATGCAATTTGAACGAAAGTTACTAGATCCATTTCGGTTGCTACTTGTGTTCTATACACGAAACTGAGAAAGCCCTTTTGGGTAAGTGATATTTGTACCATATGAAATTAATTAAAGAGTCACGCTAATCATTATAATACCGTCAACAACCATTACAATACTGGAAATATATAAAAGCACAAGTAATATTTCAAATAACAATATTACGACGGAACTTTAGAGGGGAAAAAAGGAGGCTTTAATACGTGCCTTTTGCGGAAATAATTTTTTTATACATTCCTTTTATTAGGAGGAATAAATTAGATTACGGGTGCAAAGTAGTAAAAAAATGTTGCACTTTTAGCACAAAAAAAAAGGGAATTATTATCAGGTTTTTTAGGTAAAAAATGAGGAATGTGCAATATGCTCTTGAAATTTACAATAAGCGTGCGATTGCCTCTCACCAACAGATCGTCGATCGCCAGAAAACATCATCTCATTATTAACTACGTATAAACATTATTACAATTATTACTACTATTGTATGGTTTGACCACTACAGTTTTACATCGTGAAGATTCACGATAAAATTTCATGAAAAGCACAACTATAAAACATTTTACTATATCTGGCAAATATTTTTAAAATGGGCACTTTTTTTTTCCAATTTCCACTTCATGTACTTTTAAATGTGTTATCACTTTGGTTAAAAACATCACTAACACTACAAAGCACACAAGAAAAAACTAACGATGTCTACAGTCCTTCATAAAAAAAAAGAAGAAAAAACAAAACAAAAACAAAACAGGGATACACGACAAACTATTCTTCCTCACATCTAGAAAAGCAAAAGTTTATGAATTCTCTCAGATAATTTTATCCAAAATTATTATTTTTTTTTAATAGGGAAAACGTGAAGGAATGGAGCATTTCTGTTCATAAGAAAAAAGAAAGTAAATATTATCAATTCTACTGTTTTGACGGTGGTAAACTTTTGGGAAAATTGCAATCGTTTATGTCTACGCTATGTTATTAAGACTGAAATCTTACCTTTTAAAAATAGCTGTCCCACTGAAATGTAAAATTAATTTTTTGTCAGACTTTGCCATATTACGTTGCAGAATAACCAGCAAATGTTAAATTAGCTTTGCAAAAACGCCTTTATTTTTATAAACATGATTTCACTGCAGCAAAGGCAAACTGTAAATAAAAGTCAGAAAGATGAACTTTGAATTTTTTGAATGCCACACTACCACATGAGTGGAAGCCGACAGAATTTTTAAGAGAACTCTACCTGTCACAATACCAACAGATTATAAGTGTTATATTATCCATATACAGGAGGCTTCGGTTATACGTTTTTCACATGCATACGAAATTCTGCGTTAGTTTCGATATTTTACTGTACCTTTTATCGCTTTATCAATTCGGTTATACATAATTCATTTATACGCAACTCGCGATTATACGTTAAAATTTAAATATCAGATTATCAAAAATACACGGTTCTTTGGTTCTTATACGCATAACCTGGCAAGTTACAACTTTGAGAGGATCGACAAAGAGTTGATGTGTTCCTTGCTGGTGCAACCAATGGTGAACCTTGATCCGAGCATAGAAGGATATGTCGTATTGGACGAAAAATTGGTTTCGCATTTCACGACTCCTGCACATGCGCACAATTAAAAAATTGACAAATCTGAGACATAACTGTGGCTCCACCATTTCGCTGCGTAGTAGAATAGAATCTTAAATGTATAAGGTAATAAAAAAGTTCGTGCGGTTTTCGGTAGAGTTGGCTGCAATCACTTGTTTTATTTTGTAGTGGTTTGCAGAGCGCAGTTCTTCATACACAATAATAGCTTATTGGGCTGTCTAATGCCCATACTATCTTTAATTCACGTGCATAGCAAATACTAGTAATATAAGGCAGCTTACCTTTTGTGCCTCGTTCTTATGCCATTTCTTGCACGTCATTAGCGGGGTGTTTTGTAGCTTCCAGCAGGGTAAAGTTGCTGTTTTCTTCTTCTGTTCTGTACATTACGTACTTATTTGCGCAGGTCACGTATACAAATCATCTTCGCACATGCTTGTAGTTCGTTTATACCTCTTGAGTTTAACTGCTCCCCGATGTATTCCTTCATATTTTTAGACTTGAGTTGCAATTAGTTTGGTGTTAATGTGTTGGGTTTAGAATTATGTGTGAGTAATGTTGGTGGTGCCGTAAGTGGTGCGAGTGTCAGTGAATACGTTTTTTACGCTTTCCAACCGTAGGTTGAAGAAGCGTATAGGCTCCAGCTTTGTCCGTCTGCCAGTCCGCAAGATAACTCGCGTAAAAATGGTTCAATTTCGATGAAATTTTAGTATGTGGTTGGGGACGAACCCTATTGAAAACTGGCGAAATGGGGTCAAAGGTCACGACATAGGAGTGGGATCCATTCCATTGCCCTTATGCGTCATAACTTGCGTAAAAATGCCTCGCTTTCGATGAAATTTCAGTATATTATAGGGGACCATCTGGGAACGAAACCTATCGAAAATGGGTGAAGTGGGGTCAAAAGCCAGGACATAAGAGCGGGATCTATTCTCTCGTCCTTATGCGTTATAACTTACGTAAAAATGCTTCGATAGCGACAAAACATTTATCATGTTGTTCCGGAAGTACAGTCTACCGGTTCTATTGAATATCATCGAAATGGGGTCAAAGGTCAGGTAATGGGAGCGATATTTATTGTACAGCCATTATCCTCATGACTTGAGTAATGGTTTCTGGTATGTTAGAAAGCGTATCACAATTAATGCATTGCATGATTTTACTAACTTGTTTAAATTACCTGAGTTCAGTTTAAGTGTTATTATATGAATTGAATTGATTTGTAAATATTTTAAAGTAGTATGTACGTATTGGATATTTTTCAAGGAAGGAGAAAAATATGAAGGAATACATTGGGGGGCAGTTCAACTCAAGAGGTATAAACGAACTACAAGCATGTGCGAAGATTATTTCTGTGCGTGACCTGCTCATATAAGTACGTAATGTACAGAACAGAAGAAGAAAACAGCAACTTACCCTGCTGGAAGCTACAAAACACCCCGCTAATAAGGTGCTAGAAATGTCATAAGAACGAGGCAAACCTCTTTTGGTAAGCTGCCTTATATAAGCAATTTTTCGTGTGCATCATGAAGCACGACAAAACGCGACAGTCAATCGGTACGCTCTAACTTGGTGTGTATTCTTTTACTGTGACTTTGAACCCTTTTAAAATGTCAGTTGAACCTGGCGTAATTCAGGCTTGTTTGCTTTACGAATTTAAACTCAGTTCGGCGGCTTCAGAAGCCTCAGAATATGTGTGGCATTTGGAAAAGGCGCGGCAGCAGAACGTACTGCGCAGAAATGGTTTAAAAAATTTGTTTCTGGTGATGAATCACTTGAAGATGCACCACATTCAGAAAGAATATCCATTATTGAAAATGAAGAATTACGTGCCGCTGTTGAAAATAATTCTAGATTAACATGTCAAGAACTTTCACAAATGTTTATCAACGTGAGTGGTGAAACAATTCGTTTACACTTGGGTCAAATGGGAAAATCATGGAAGTTAAGCAAATGGGTCCCACATGCATTTATAAAACCGGCATTACAAACCGCACGAACTTTTTAGGTTACCTGATATCATCAATATTCAACATTTTGGTTTCAAATGGATGCACTCGGGATCAAAAAAAAAAGCAAGTTACGCAGCTCGAGCCAGGTCCGGGCTCGGGCTGCGTAATAATTACTGGAGTTCGGGCTCTGAGAGAGGGAGAGAATTTTTTTCGTTTTTCTTTTAACGTGATTTTGTCTGATTTAGCACACGAGACTTTTTTACACTTTGTTGTTGTTAAAGAGAATTCTTCTGCAATTGGGTCAAGATGGGGAGTGGGAACTCGGCAGAGCTATCCATTCCGGGCTTGGGTAACAAAATACCATAGGCCATGAATTACTGGATTTCTGCGAAGGAAAAGTTTTCTTTAAGTAGTAGTAGCAAGTTGATGAAATTTTGCTCCCTACCTCAATAGGGCAGCTTCCTGCTAATTCTATTGAGCTTCCTATTTCTAATTCTATTGGCAGCTCCCTGCTAATTCTACGACGTAGACTGTTGCGCCTCCCGATTTTTCCTGATGCACGGCCTCCCGAAACATTTCAAGAAGAAATGAATGGTCAAGGAAACTATAGAAATAGATAAGACATTTCTTCCCCACTCCGCAGTTGAGAAAGACGTCGGTTAATTGCACTGGGAGGAAAGATTGGAAGTCTGAAAGAGGCGACTTTTTAAACTCCTAAACGTGGTAAATAATCATAGCTTTCGGGCTCGTTCGGGCCCAGGCTCTATCTTGCAATATAAAATTCGGGCTCAGGCTGACATACTTCAGGCTTGGACGGGCTCGGGTTCTTACAATTGAGCCCGAACTCAGCTCTGTTCCATACTGAAACACTGGTCAGTTGTGAGGATTTCACTTAATCTGGAATCAGGGTTGTTACAGACAGACAGAGCTGCCGATTTTCGAGGGCTTTATACGAGTAACTTTTTGAATGCAATAAAATAAACTATAATTTGAAAGCAATAAAATAAATTATAATTTGCAAAGTTTTTTCTTTCTTTCGCCACCAATTCGACTTTAAACAAACTATTATTAATGAATACAGTGTACTCCTTCAAAGCATAAATTTTACAATAGTATTTAACATTTTGAAATTTCTTTTATACGTGTTCTAAATTTATACGTTTTTTAACGCCATGCCTCAGAAAAACGTATAACCGATGTTTCACTCTATATACTGGGGGAATGCTGAATGGATGAACACATTCGACGAAATCTGGTACAGAACGTCGGGACAGAACCGAAATTCTGAGCAATATCACACAACAAGCTAACAGTAGAAATACAGTGAGCAAATGTACCTGCGTCGTGAAGAAGTGAAAAATTATATTACATTGACGCCTATAAAAGCATGTTCATATGCTGTTACTGAATTTCGTTTAACAACGTGATAGCATAAATTTAGACTGGTATTTTATACCAGTCTAAACGTGATAACGTTTAGACTGGTATAAAATACTTTTGCAAAACCACATAATGAACTTCTGTAAATATGATAGAGAAGGAAAATTATATTCAGGTATTTTAGGCTGATACATTCTACGGTAGTTGATCATAGACAAAGATAGGTCTAGACGAAAGACATGTCTAAATGTTGGAAAACGAAAAAATATCTTGAAACAAATTATCGTTTCGGATGCCGTCATCATTGAACTAACGGAAACCGGTTATAACACATCTTTTTCGGGGACGATCTTTCAAACTGTTTCTGCTACCACCACCGTCAAACTTAAACAGCTGGAGTGATTCTCTACTTTCAACCCCTTCGTTAAAAAATGCTGCATTCCTTTCACGCAATAACTTGTGTTCTGGTAAAATCTTCAAACAGCTGTTACGAAAATAATTAAAAATTTGTGTTTCTTCTGACTTCGTACATTTAGTTACTTTCGGTGCAACTTGCTTTTAGAAAACAGAGGTGCTATCTTTCGTCCCAGTCAATTCTCAAGTTAGGAAGTTTCCTGCTTGACAACATGGCAGACACCTGAGAATACTAAAATATTTTTTTCACATTTACAGACATTTAAAAGTACACGCGCTTTTATTTGACATTTTAGATTTTGCTAAATAAGAAAAATATGATTTATTTGATACAACTGTATACTGATGTCGCCTGGAAGAAAGGCTGCAAATAATTTCATAGAAATTTCTGAAAATCCAGCCTTCTGCAGTGTATAGTGAACGTACGTTTATTTTTCTTCTACTGCCATATCAAATAACTATTTTATATGCGATGATTATCTGCAAACGAATATATTTCAACTTCTGGGCCTTTCTTGCCTGAAAAACTCTACTTAAGAAAATCGATTTCGTAATCCAAAGCCCCGTCTAAAAGTTTCTGACTTGATATAAAATAATCCATCCAAATAACAGGGCCATGTGTGTGTATGCGCGCGTGTGTACAGTAGAGTTATTGGAGACAGTGCGTGGCTGAACGTACGTTTGACATCCAACTTACGTGAGTGTGATTGATAAGCACGGTTTCATTTGTTCCTACATTTTTTCGTGATCTCTTCATATTTACCATGGGTCTCGAAATCATAAAACGTCAACTTTTTCAAAGCAAAGATTAGAAAAGGGAGTCAAAAAGCCCCCAACTACCCCAAAGTTTTTATTAGCGCTCACCTACATTAAAAGTCAAAGAGAACTTTAACCCTATTCTACTATGATTTTGATGACGAAGTTAGTCTGGTTAGAAATTTGGAGTTCAGTACATCTTTGTCTGAAAAATTTGCATAAATATAAAAACTGCATTATAATTTTGCCGAGTCCAAGGAAAACCACTGAAAAATTATGGACATCTGTCAAGGTGTTTAAAAACCATCATCTTTCACTTTAATTCCACTGCAGCACCGTGACGAAAATCAAGAACACATACGTGTTCATATACAGGGTGAACATAAAGTCCATCCCTCATTAAGAACATTTTATTTAAAAAAACTATGTTAGGAAAAAGCGGTTTGTGGCATGAGGTATATAAACTAATAGAGTTTTTTTTTTTTGGGCCTGTAGGCGCATGCTGAGTAATAACAGCGCAAGAAGTCAAAATGGTGTCTTTGCAGAAAAAGGGGCAATGTGTTTTGTGGTACCACGAGACCAAATCACCGATAAATGTCCACCGTAATTTCAGAGGAGAGTAAGGACGTCCCCCACCTGATCATTAAAACATACCAGCTGGGTATGCAATGTTTAAGGAGAGAGGAAGTGTTTGGCACAGAAAACAAACGGCCGACCTGATGTTAGTGAAGAAACTGTTGATGCAATGCCAATAGCTTTCTTATTCAGTCCCTCGAAATCCACTCGCCGAGCTTCATATGAACTCGGAATCCCTTGCACTACAATGAAGAAAATTTTACACAAAAGGCTTCGTTTGTATGCATGAAAAGTGCACATTGTTCAAGCCTTGCACATGGAAGACCCCCATGTAGTGTTGCTTTTGCAACTGAGATTTACCTGTAGAGCGTGTGTTTTCCCGATGAGGCTACTTTTCACACCTTTGGTGAAGTAAACAGACATGATGTGCGTTTATGGGGATCGGAAAATCCCTATGTTGTCTTTGAAAAACAGTGGGCCAGCCCAAAAGTGAATGTTTGGTGTTATCTGATGCACACCAGAGTAATCGGAATTTTCCTTTTTTTTTTTTTTTTTTTTTTTTGTGAACGCACAATAACAGCAAATGTGTACCTGAACATAATGGAGATTTTTGCTGCACCTCAGTTGGACGAATCTCAACCATGGGTAATTTTTCAGCAGGATGACGCCTCACCACACATGGGGATTTAATTGTTCGAAAATTCCTCAATACCATATTTCCCAACAGATGGATTGGGGAGGAGGACGGTCCAACATCACGGCCGCCACGGTCACCCAGACCTAACACCGCTATACTCGGGGCAAAGTTAACCTAATTACACTGTTAAGGTTGTGAAACCGATTCACTGATATGGAATCTCTTGTTTATCAGTATTTCTCCGCGCACTAATAGGGTGTCATGTGTCGGACCCTTCTCTCTGAGGATAACTGAAGGCGAAACAAAAGGAAACTTCCAGCGTTCCATCACGATGTCCCCCTCCACACCTTTTCAACCTTGCCGACCACCAGACAAACGATTTCTGAATGAGCATTTTAAAACAGCAACCACGAAGAAAAGAGTAAGTTCATTGCAATGACCGCCAATCCATTAAATTCCCGCCTCCGGCAAACAATTCTCTCCTCCCAGTCGCAGTAAATATCCTCGTGTTAACTGTGCAACCTCTCTGAAGCAAGACAGAAGTGACAATGACGCCGCCAAAATGCAAATACTTGTATTTTTTTTTTTTTTAATGAGACTGAAACTGGAATCTTCATTTTTTTTTTAATGTGCGTACGTACGACATTTAGAACATCTATATATCCATGTCCTTTTTAGGTCTCAGTTCAAACTCGAACACGGGCTCTTAAACTGGAACTATATTATGCAGTGGCAGTACACACTCCGTAACTTAAACTCCATAGTCAGGTTAGCCTTGCCCCCAGTATACTTTTCCCTGTGGGATTACGTCAAGAATCAAGCCTATTCAACACCACTGTCTAATATTAAAACTATGCAGATGTGGATAACAGATGTTATTGCCACAGTCCCCAAAGAGATGTTAGGCAAAACATGGCCAGAAATTGAATATCAACTAGATGAGCTCCAGGCCGCAAATGGCGCTCATGTGTAATAACAATGCAGCAAAAGAACTATATTAAGTTTACATGACCATGCCACAAACCGCTTGTTTCTGCCTATCATAGCTTTTTAAAATAAAAAATGCCTTATGAGGGGAAAACTTTATGTTTACCTTGTATATATATATATATAGTTTTCTACGCTGACTTCAGTGATTAAAAAAAATAAAAATAAAGGCAAACCATATCCGATTGGTTAAAATGTCCATAACAAACTATCACTCAACAAGGAGCAGACTGCCACAGTAATTCTGCTAATGGTTATCAATTTTTCACAAAAGGAGAAAGTGATCGCAAAATAATGGTATGATGTAAAAAGTTCTATAAAAATTCCATATGAGGTAGACATATTACATTATATTCACGAAAGCCAACATCATGACAAAACGCAGAAACGACTTTTCACGCAAAGCCGCTTTCCCAAATCCCTAAAGTATCGGCGCGGCTGGGCAAACAAGCCGTTTAGTCAGAAATTCACTTCAGAGAAACAAATGTAAGTAAGAATTCAATCTTCGATCAAACTGCTGCCAAGGCCATAATGAGGTAAAGAGACATTTTACGTCTTTTTTGTGCTACTAACCACCTGTTTAGCAGCTGTATTTGACCTTGGTACTTTTAATTAACATTCATACAAAACGTCGACACATTTAAAGCACTATTTAGTTGCTTACTACGAATGACGCCCTAAAAATTTTACCCTACTGGAGAAAGTAACACCTCTGTTAAACAAAAACACTTCTTACTTTAAACGTTGCACTAAAATACGAAATTCTGATTTTCGTAATTGAAAAGCAAAATATATAGTGAGGTAAGTTAGGAAAGTCGTAACGGTATATAACGTTAAAAGCATGGAAGTATCTTCAGCACAAAACCGTTGTGCAACAGCAGTTAAATATACAATGTAGAAATACATTTTTTTGTAGTAAAACGCTTCCTTGGCTATATATACACTCCTTGAGCAGAAAAGCATTTGACACTGATATGAGTATGAATGGCTTCAGTTAAAAAATTTGGGACAAAGAAATTAAATTAGTAGGATTATAAAATTATACAGTGAGGTGAATACAAAATTTCGGGGAGCTATTAATTCACGTACAAATGCTCATAAAAGGAACAGGGCAGGAACAGAAAGATAAGGGTGGGGAGAGGGAGAGAGGTGTTACGAATTACAACAAATTCGTTTTCTTAAATGTACATACAAAAATGCATGTTAAAAGTATGAAAATATCTGCGAACAATCCAGTGCTTTTATAATCAACAAATAAAGTCAAATTTATGATAAAGCTTTGGCATCACTTAATAATTAAAAAAAAATGTGACACAAATCTAAACCAAAAATTGCATCAATTAAGTGAGAAACAATGGCTAGATATTTGTACATACGGGAATTGAATTATAGTCCTGATTATGAAGAAACACTTAAAAACAACTCTTAATCTTTTGTGCAGCAGATTTGATTTCCTAAATTTTTGGTGTGAATGAAAAATATTAAGGATATCAATAATAATAATAATAATAACTGGATGAATTATACAGATGAAAATACCTTAATACTTGCACTACGTTGAGAGAGAGAGAGAGAGATATAAAAGAACACATGATTTGGGAACCGCAGGTCTGCGGAGAAACATTACAAAATGATCGTTATATTTCAAAATTGTCCTAATAACTTAACAGTAATCCACAAGAGAAACGATTAGAGAAAATAACTGATAAATAAATGTAAAGTAATGCCAAACCTTCACTGAGCACAAAACATTATGAATTTGAAACGAGTGAGCATCATCCTGTTAGGATATGTATAAAAGTTACAGAACCACTGTCCAGTAAACTTCAATGGGCAAGACAGACAACTATTATAATACAATGAAAACAGAAATCGAGATACACAGAAGTCTCGATGTAATCAACGGGTTAAGACGCAACAGGTTCTGAATGAAAAACAAACAACAGTGTTATCATCTGCACTAGTCTAAATTTGTTATCAAAGATGGCATGAGCTTGACACGTTATGACGTCATCTCTTTGGAGTCCGAATCCCTCTCGGACAGCATGTACGTTCCTCCACCTTGACTGACTACACACTTCCTCATATGTTTCTCTAGAGTGCTTGGCACTGAGAAAGGCATGTTGCAGAAACGACACCTGAAAACGTCCTTACCCATTCGTCCATGCGTCTTCATGTGCCTCGTGAGCTTAGAGCTCTGAGCACAAGCATAGCTGCAGAGCTCACACTTGTACGGTTTTTCCCCTGTGTGGGATCGCCGATGCACAGTGAGGTTGCTGCAGTTCTTGAACACTTTGCCACAGAATTCACACGTGTCATTCCTTCGTTGGTCCTTTGGTCGGAGAAGACTGTTTGCAATGGAGTTAATTCCTGTGGTTCCACTGCTCGGCCCCGGTCGTGGACTGGATGAGCTGCCTCGCACACCACTAACACTTCCAGTACCACCAGGACTGTTCGAGATCAAGGCACTTTCTGTCGATGACTTTCCACGCTCCAGGCTTCCGCCGCTGCCACCTTCACTACTGATGCCCATGTAGAGGTCACGATAAGATGGTGATGCAGATACGGTTGGTATCCAGAGTCCAGCGTATAGGTTGTTCTCTCTTTCCTTGTCCCTCCACTGCTCTCCTGGATCCAGCCTCAGGCGTTTCATACTCAAAGTGTGATCAAAGGCACTGCTACCAATGAGACTGGTGCCAAAGTTGAGCGGGGAATGACCAGAACTTCTGGTGCCCTCTCTAGAGGGCCTTTCTAGGTCACCATCTATGTGACTGGCATCATTAGACACACTGCCATCAGTTCCATAAGAATACCTTTCAGGTTTTATTCCAGAAACGCTGGAGACACAGCTTTCTTTTAGCGCTTGCTTGTATGCTTCATTGTACTGCTGAATGTGTGCAAGACCAATTTTTTCCATCACCTCACTCAAAAGAGAGTGCCTAACGGTTTTATTTTCTTTTCGATCCTGCTTTTCTTCTTTCTTCTCCTCGTTACTGTTCGTAGTAGGAGCGCCGTTGTTAAACCGTTTCTTCGTTAAGTCTTCAGCAACCATGTCATCATCAGTATTTGAGCGATGATTGAGCGAATGAGCCTTTTCATTTGGTACACCTTTTTCGAAATGTTCTTCAACATCTATGTCTTCATCCTCCCCATCTTCATCACATTCTTCTTCATCCTCCTCTTCTTCCACAAGTTCATCCTCTTCTTCCTCCTCTTCATTGTCACCCTGTTCATCAGAAACATAATCTTCTGACCGATTACCATTGGTTTGATGCTCAGTCCTTGGCTTTTCAGCGCTTTCGTGGGATGACACAACAGATTCATCAACATTCGTTCCTGACCGCAAAGCCACAGAATTGCCATTTTCAGTCACCGAAGACTTTTTTCGCTTCCTATGGGTTTTCATATGTCTTTTTAGTTTGCTTGCTTGAGAGCAAGCATGGTGGCAAATGTGGCACTTAAAGGGTTTTTCTCCAGTGTGAGACCGCCGGTGAACTATCAAGTTGCTCTGAAACCGGAAAGATTTTCCACAAAACTCGCACGACTTGAGCTTAGGAGAAGGTGGTTGGTTGTCTGTGCTGCTAGCTTTGCTACTCGTGGAAGATGCGGAAGACTGTTGCAACTGCTGAGACGAGGAAGACGAGGTTGAAGTTGGCTGCTGTGGTGGTTGCAGTTGAGGAGGTGTGGCTGGTCGCAAGCCAGGCTTGTTCAAGACGGCTTTGAAAGAAGGTTGGAGGAGCTTTTTAGTTGACAGAGCAGAATTTGGACTTGTTGCACCAGCTAATTCTCTCAGTCTTTGAGAATAGAAGTCCAGCTGGGGTTCATAGCCAACTCCTAAACCAGGTGTGGAAGTATGGGGCACATCTGCATGTGACTTAGTGCCATCTAAAAGAGGTGGTGGAGTGCTTACAGCCAGGGGATTACTGGAAGAGAGTCCAAGAAGATCTAGGCGTAACTCCTGACTAGAGGGGCGAGGAAATAACGGAACAGGATCCAACTGTCTTTCTAAGAGAGGCACACGGAGGTTTGGAACAGAGGGCTGGACAGGAGAGGAAGACGAGGACGTCCTTTCCTTGTTAGCTGCCGGAGCATTTTCCTTTTGTTCCGCTGTTGTTGGGGGAGTCTGTGGACTATTTGATGGGCTTGGATCCACATAGATCTTGAGGCCATGGACATGCTGCACATGTTGCAACAGTGCCCAGGCTGAGGAGTGAGTCTGCTTGCATGTTGAACACACGTAACTGACAGGCTCTGAAATGTGAAAAAGAGAAATCAATTAAATGGAATGCTTAAATACTATTTCTACGATATAGATTAAACAAACAAAGCAAAACATCCATGTTGGTTTAAGTGCAGGTATTTCTGAGAGAACGTTAAGCATAACAGCAAAAAGGCAATGAATGCTAATGGAAATACATTAAAAAGAAAATTCTAAAGGATATTCATGCCAGCTTGTACATTCCAATTCCACAAAGAAAAACAATTCACAGGTGGTTTAGCTGTCTTTATCTTAGAAAAGAGCATGTACGTCGGGAATAAAATTTTATCAAAGCAAAATATGATATATATACTAGTTTTCCTTAGATGTGCATTATATTTACTGAAAACATCAATATATTTCCGAGGGTATGGGAGTTCAGCCAAAAACTTTCCTAGAAATATTGTTTGATAACGCCAAAATTTTTATATCGAAACACAGAAATTGTGACAAGTTGCCCACTGGAACAAAGTTCAAGTGGGCAACTATTTATTGCATGTAAATGAGTGGCAACTATTTACATGCCCCGGGGCATCTCGGGCATGGTATTTTTCGTAGAAATATTTTTAGACATCGCCAAAACCTTTATATCAGAACACAGAAATTGTGATAAGTTGCCCACTGGAACAAAGTTCGAGTGGGCAACTATTTATTGCATGTAAATGAGTGGCAACTTTTTACATGCCCCGGGTATCTCGGGCATGGTATTTTTCAAGCCCTGAAAAGGGTTTATTTTATAATTTTCACATTACCTTTAATAAATCTCAAAATAAAAATACTGTTTATATGAATATCAGTATGATATGTAACTTACATTTACCAAATCAAGTGTTCACACCCTCTGTCCCGGTTCCATGAAAAGAAAAAAAGTGATGAAAAGTAATTAAGAACCAATGGCGTAGAGTTTTGTAAATGGCTGGGCTTGCTTAAAAACAGCGTTTATACACTAATACACCAATTTTCTTTAAAATGAGTAACAGAAAAGTGTTATTATTAACCGTTATCCAGTAATAAACTTTTGAACATTTTTGAAATAGTGCCCGTTTTTCACTCAATTATGATGCTTGTGAGTAAATTTGAATATATTTCGGGCAAAAGATGTTTTTATTTTTTTATTTGAACATTTAATGGCGATCGTGTGCAACTCATTGGCAGATAAAACCAGTCGCCCGTCCCAAATTGGAGGTCACTGGTTCCAGTGAAGGGAGATAGCCAGAGAATGGACCATCCATGCTTCACCCGATATTCGAAATCGGGTTCATCTCGGGTGAACGATTGGCAGCCAACGCCTCATACCACTCAGCTACGGGGAACAACTTCTTGTTTGCCTTCATATTTGTCTTAATAACTATTTCATTTCTAAATAGATCTGGAAAATGTTTCTTGTATTGAATTCACTATAAAATCGTAACTAATATAATACAGAATTTCTTCGTTAAAATAGTATTTCAACATAAATTACTGTATTTCAGAAGTGTATGCTGAATATATGAATTTTGGTTTTTAGTTATATATGGCTGCTGTTAACTGATGGAAACATCTTATTCCGTAAGTTCTAATTAAATTATAAAATGTTTTACCAAAAGATACTTTTGTTGGTGGGGGAAAGCCCGTAATTGGCGCTTGTGCAGCAAAAGTATATTATAATTATTGATCTCAAAGACTACAGTCTTGTGACGATTATATATATATATAATTTATATATAAAAATATAATATATATATATATACGTGCCATTCGCCCTGATGAAGCTAGAACAATACCCGGCAAAACGGTGGTCGGCTTGAAAAAATAAATATTTGTGACAAACTACGTTGTATTATCTTAATATATATAAGTATATTATGATCCCATTAAATAGTATTTCCAACGTTTTTGTGTATGTTTCCTATAATTTTTAGACACATTCACGCACTTCATTCTTCATGCAAGATATTATGCAGTAGGAAAATCAATATGTGAGCATCATCCTGCCCGGTTCCTGGCACCAAATGTAGGATCATAAGATTCGGATGAAGAGGAGGTAGAGCCGGATCAAGATGACGACCGAGATGAGTGAGGATGGAGAGCGAAATGAGGCGTAGGACGGTGGAAAGAGGAAAAGGTGGAGGAATGGGAATGAAAATATTCCTGGCGGTCATCAGAGTCATCCATCAATGTCGGGCTCAACTCCCTCCCATCTGCAAAGTGATCTTAATGAAGAAAAACGATTTCTATTTTCATTTCCGGCTGTGGATGGATCGGCCCTGTGAGCCACTGTAAAATTAGAGCGATGCTAACACACATCCCTCCTTCACTACCCTGCGTCCCCTCCCCTCACGGTACAGTACATCCCCAGTGAATGTCCTCCTCCTCCTCCGGGTTTTCGACTTAAGAGAGTACGATATTGAATTGTTGAATAGGATCTTGCTCAGCTGGTGGCAAAGCGCAAATAATAGATCATCCATCAAGACATGCCAAGGCCGTGGACTTTACAGGACTCCGACGACAGGCCGATGTCCCAACGACTAAAGGAGATACGTCTTCGACACGTCGCCAACTTGCGACGCAGACCTCACTATCACCATCACAGACGCTCTCCATCGCGCGACCCCCCCTTGCTCTCTTTGCTCCACATTTTTTTATTAGAAAATGCACAAAAGGAACAAAAAATGGATGGGTTCAGAGACAGTGATTTTCCTCCTCTTACTTTGCCCCCACGGAAGATTCATTCATATGAGGAACTACGAAGCGCAAGTACCTCGCAAAACTACCCTGCTAAAAATGAAGTATGTTGGTCAGAATTTCGTGAGGAATGGAAATCCCTAAAATAAGGTGATCTTCGAACAATTTCACCATCACTGTTCCATCCAGCATTCTTTCTATCTCCATTTTATGCATTTCATGAAAGTTTCATTGTACTGAATATAATCATCATCATCAACCATTATCAATCCACTGCTGGACGATGGCCACCATAATTTTCTTCCACAACGGTCTGTCTTGTGCCAGTCTCCTCCATGTTACTACCGCATACTTTCGAATTTCATCCACCAGTCTCCCATGTGGTCTTCTTCTGGGTCTTTTCCTGTCCCTTGGAATCCAATCTAAAATTTCGGCTGTCCATCGATGGTCTGTTCTTCTGGCAATATGTCCAGCCCATTGCCATTTCATGGATTTTTACTCTGATCATAATGTCTTCCACTCTTGTCATTTTTCTGATCCACGTGTTCCTCTTCTTATCGCTTCGAGTTACATCAAGCATGCACCTCTCCATGCTGCTTTGAGTTGTCTGAAGCCTTTGTATGTCTCTTTTAGTTAAGGTTCACGTCTCTGCACCATAAGTAAGCACTGGAAGGATGCATTGATCAAACACTTTTCTTTTACTGTTTCTTCCAAAAGCTCTCCATCCAAGGTTTAAACGCAGATTAAATTCTTAGCAATTCTAATATTAGTTTCTCTTCAAAGTTTCAAAGTGAAGCTTCGTTTCCTGGTTTTTCAAATAAAAGAAGGGGAAACACACACACACACACACAAGGGGCTGCGACTCTTAAATTTCTTAAGATATATTTGACTTCGTTCGTCTTCGGTAGCTAACGCATCAGACTTCATTACTACGGACGGATCAGAATCAAACAGAACGAATAAATTCATTTTGCAACCCGGCGGATTCGAAGATTAATAATATCCACTGTTACCAAGAGTCTGTGGCACAGACAAATACGTGTCCATGGAGCGTCAAATACAGGGCTACCAAATAAAAATGCGCACGTGTCCATGGGGCATCAAATACAGGGCTACCACATAAAGATGTGTACGTGCCCACGGAGTGACAAATATAGGGCAATCAACTAAAGAAGATGTGTACACAATGGTGGAAACAGGCCGGAACGTAGCGGAACCCCATGCCGGGAGCGATGCGACACCAAAAGAAATGGAGCACTTAATTTGAGGAAAACATTTCGCAATGCACTATACATTGCAATTAATGACGCCATTTTGTATGAATTGTTCATCTCTGAATAAAGAAAACAGCTCTGACTTCTGCTAAATGTGAGTATTTCATTTTAAAGTTTAATAATGAAAATTCCTCCTTTGGTTTTGTATCTATTGCGAATGGGTTAGTGCGTATTAAATTTTGCGAATGGGTTAGTGCGTATTAAATGGGTTAGTGCGTATTAAATTTTTGTAGCATTCACTTGTACGTTGGGTTCCGGCAGCGAATAACTTCCGTTTCCACTAATGTGTGCACATGTCTATGGAGCATAAGATTCAGGGCAATCAAATAAGATGTGTACGTGTTCATGGAACATCAAACACAGGGATTTTAATAACATAAAAGCTCTCAAAAGAACCGGAAGTGACACTTTAAAAGCCAGAAGTTTGGAAATAATTAGGTTTGTTTTATTATGTTTGCATAAAATTATAGTTAAAACCAGAAAATATTTATTTTTATATGGTTTTGCACATCACGCAACACTTTGGTTACGATTAGCTGATGCAATTTACGTTTGCTAAAAACCTTGTATTTTAAACTTCAAACGCGTTTTCTGAAGAATGAGATTTTCGTCCCGAACTTTTTTCGAAAAACCTGATAATTGAAAAAGGTATGTAAATAAATTGATGAAACTTGGTATACTTTTTTTCTTCCAAAGTTGCCCATGCAATGAATTAAAAGGTCTGTTTTATGTAAGTCCAAAGTTAAGTTACAGCTATTTACATTCAAAATAGTGAAGAAATTTGTAGAAAATTCACACTAATGAATAAATGAACGATGCATCTCAGTAGTGTTTGGGAATATAACTAAACTTTTAGTTCATTGTATATGTAATAGTCATACTCATACACTGATGAAAAGTGGCTATTCATATATCCATACTCATACACTGATGAAAAGTGGCTATCATATATCCGTAACTCATACACTGATGAAAAGTGGCTATCATATATCCATACTCATACACTGATGAAAAGTGGCTACCATATATCCATACTCATACACTGATGAAAAGTGGCTATCATATATCCGTAACTCATACACTGATGAAAAGTGGCTATCATATATCCATACTCATACACTGATGAAAAGTGGCTATCATATATCCGTAACTCATACACTGATGAAAAGTGGCTATCATATATCCATACTCATACACTGATGAAAAGTGGCTATCATATATCCATACTCATACACTGATGAAAAGTGGCTATCATATATCCATACTCATACACTGATGAAAAGTGGCTATCATATATCCGTAACTCATAAACTGATGAAAAGTGGCTATCATATATCCACACTCATACACTGATGAAAAGTGGCTATCATATATCCATTCTCATACACTGATGAAAAGTGGCTATCATATATCCGTAACTTTTGTATTTAGAATGTTTACCGTAAAAGACAAATTTCATTACTGTTTCAAAAATTTCCCAATTTCCGCAAAATTTATGCTGATATAATTTCTGTTTTTATCGTTTATGTGTTTTTGTGTGTTAACCTTCTTAAAATCATAATCAAAATACTCATTCTTGCATTTAAAAAAGAAACAAACCCAGCGTAGTCGGATACCTTAAGCAACACATTACGCGAAATCAGTGATCGAAATATCGATTTTCGAGTGAGAAGTCTTCACATAAGCTAATGCTTTGCCCGAAGTATAACAGCATATTCAATCCATAACATACACACGTCTCATTTTCTCATAACTGTGCGAAACCAAAAGCTTCCTTTCTCATAATCATTGTGAATTTCAAGATAGGTTTTTTTCAAAAATGTTTTGACCGAAAGTCAGCCGAGAATGTCGGCTGACTTTGAAGAACGATTTTTTCCCCTCCAATATAATTTCTGGAGGGAAAAACCCATTCTTCAGATATTTAAAATAACTTACAAATTAAAATTTCTGATTTTATTTGGAGTTCGACTACTGAAATTCGACAATTAACCTCTCTGAATGGTAAACGAAAGGTAAATGGGATAATATTCTTTACTTATTTTCTGTGCAGATGACGGTTTAAAAGGGGTATTTAACACGCTTTTAAAACATTTGGTGCATATTGGCTGTTATCTATAAAACTTATAATTTAAGGGTGTTTATTTTTGTAATTTAATTTATTTTTATAATAGTTAAATGTGGTGTTATTTTTTTAAAAAGAAATAAGGTATTAAGTATTGTATAGGGGTTTAATTTTTATAATTTTAAGGGTATTTAACACGCTTTGTAAATGGCTGGTTGGCGGATAGAGAAGTGGCGGTTCAGAGGTAAGGATGGTGGCGGGGACAACTGTACTGCGCTTATTACTACACAGTTTTAAAGAATAAGGAGGAATGGATATCAAAAATACCTTCAATAAAGAGAATAAGGGAGTTAGCATGAAAACTTACATTAAAAAATAATAAAAATATTAAGAGACAATTAAACCCACTAAATCCTAAACGAAAACAATGAACGCAGTCCAACCAGTGCCGCTCTGAAAATGTACTCTTCTGGGATACGTGTGACGTACTACAGAGATGAAGCACGTGTCAAGACGACAAATCTGCAGCGATACATTCCGTCGGTGTAGTTTAGTAGGTTAGAGCAACCCACTCCTGAGCGAGGAGACGCAGGTTTGAACTCTGCCACCGACAAATCCCTGTTTTCATATTTGGGAACTTGTATTTGCCATAAGATACCAAGGAAACAAAGGAGCTGACAGCTCTGTCAATTGACTACCACTATTTCCATGGCACCACCTGTGGAAAAGTTTCATCCAAACGGAATTGTTTTGAACAAAACTACTTGATCTGTGCGTTGGCTTTTCACTGAACAGAAATTCTTCCTGGGAATTTGTAGTGAATCGGAGTTGGACTGCTTTCTGCACAACCGAACTTCTTTACTTGACATCAGTGAGTACAAACCTCATTAAATAACCCTGCCGTTCGCGTACATTTAGTTTCTCAATGATTTGTAATCACCTTTCACATTGAGTACTGTATCCCCGCGTTAAAAGTCCCTGCCGCGAACTTCCCAGTAAAGGCTTCGTCCCCATTTTCAGCATAACTCTTGTGTAACCAGGGACGTCCCAGGGAATCAAACCCCCACCCACGCTCGAAATTTTTCATCTGTTTTTTTTTTTTGTTTTCGTACCGTCATTTCAAAATGAGTACTTTTTACAACATCAGGTTTTGATTGCAGTTAGCACCGCTGAGTTTGAATATACCTTTTATCTTACATGTTCAATTTTTTTTTCTATGATGATTACATTTTTTATGTGTGCTGCCTCCGTTTCTCTCTCTTTCTCGTTACCAGTGCGAGAACACAAAGGTCTCTGTGCAGTAGAAATTATTAAGTACTATTAGCACAAAGTTAATTCAAAATCTTATTTTGAAAACCTGTGGTTCTTACAACAGTAATGAATCAAAATATCTTATGTGGTGTTAGAAATGGAAAACAAAAGAGACACAGAAAATTAACACCTACGGACGTTACTACATCTCCTGTTGCTTGTGAAAGGGAATTCTACCCATGTATTTGAAGACTATTAAAAGTTCGGGAGACTTTTAAAGCACTCAGTCTCAACAGCAAATAAAAGATCATTTTCGATGATGAAGGGGTTAAATCCATTCTAAGGTACGAAACTGAACAGCAATGACTGAATAGTTTAAATCTTTGTTCAGTGTACTCAGATGTTCCTCTTAGTGCACACGGAGTCTTAGGTGTAATGCCTCTCCGCCAAAAGTTGGTTTTCCCCCTTTTGCTTTCAAATAAAATGCTTTTAAAGTGATGAAAATTTTCGAAATAATAATTGCAGAATAAAACATAAAATGCATACATGACACGGAGTACAGTAAAAAAAAAAAAAAAAAAATATATATATATATATATATATATATATATATATATATATACATACATATATACATATATATATACATGTATAAGGCATACTAAAGGTTACACGTAAATTTTTAAAATAGCTTTTGAAATTCCATAGTGCCTGAGGCTGCTTATAAAAAAAATCAAAAATCAAATACAAAATCATTACAAAGCCACGGATAGCAGCTTGCCATAGTTCTATAATCCTTTTTTTTTTTTTCTCTCGGTTGGTTTTTAGATCTCTTCTTTAGTTTTCCGAATCAGTTGCTGCAGCTTTCAGATTTTGTAATGACTTTGTATGCATATATATATTCTACCCAACCATTTGAAGACTATTAAAAGTTTTATTAATTGTATTTTTCTTTCTTTTTAATGGAAGAGTAGAGGCAATCTAGCTATTTCGTTCTTCAAACAAAATTTTATTGCAGAAGTTTTCGCTTCTGACTGGGGATCTATGAAAAAAAAAAAAAAAGAAGGTGCGTTTGCTTCTGTGACTTTGAAATGTTTCGCTATCTTGTTACTGTCACTGACTTTGAAATAAAACGCTATCTTGTTGTTATTGTCACTGACTTTGAAATAAAACGTCATCTTGTTGTTATTGTCACTGACTTTGAAATAAAACGTCATCTTGTTGGGGCAGAAACAATACTATCACCGTAAAATTTGAAAGAAAAAACTGCACGATTCACAATGAGATGAACTCATTCATATATTTCACATACACTGAAGTACTTTTTACTGCATGGTATAATTTCCACGGCTGCAGATATGATGCATCAGAAATGACATTGTTTATCCCACAGACTTACCTTTCACTTCCGCGTCAACACTGCACAATCACGTTCACCGCACAACTGATAGTCATGCTGCGAAAACCCATTTACAGGAAGCTAGACTGAGGATGCTGTGCCTTCAACGCAAATTCTCCAAGCATTTCAGCGAGCAAGATCGCGGTTCAGCAAGCGTTTGCGTCTAAATGGTGAAAAGCAATGAAACTGATCCCTTCGGCATTCATCACGAGATTTCGATTTCGCTGGTCAAAGATGGAAATGTAAATTCTCTTCTCAGTGCAAACAAATATAATTTCCTTCGACAGAGTTATGATTTAAACAATTTTCCAAGTATCTTGAACTATGAATAGATAAATAAATTATTTACCGCAAAGGTAAATTATTTATCAGTAATCAAATATGCATAAAAAAAAATATTTTAAATGAACAGGACATGCGGAACTGTGCCAAATTAGAAGTGTCAATAAAACCACCCGTTTTTACCACTGTTTCGCGAAAATGGAATAAATATTGCACTTCTTCAACACATAAAAAAGAATAGCGAATCTTCGGGTTTTTACTGAAACTAACTCATAAGAATTTCTTTCGCCGCTTCTAGTAAACTCATTGTCACAATTGTACACGTATTCCGAAACTGTACATTTTCAACTACGGTGCAAATATTCTGAAACGGAAATTTAAAAAACTACAAGATAGACATCTCCGCAGCATCACGCATTGGTAAATAACACATAAATTTTAACCGATGACTATGTGAAATAGAATTAGGGAATGATCACTTTTGATTTCTTTTTTTCAGGAGTTGAATGGAATTCAGCCCTGCTTAGAGGGATCTGAACAGAATTCAAACTGTGCTTAATAAAATGCCTAATGAAAGCAAAACTGTTATCACTGCTTGTGATCTGACTGATAAGTGACATATGCAACCTTTGATATGTAAAACAGTTATGTAAACAGGAATAGTAGTTTAAAAATATTTTAATTCGTTCCAAGAATTCAGAACTATTGCGTGAAGAAGTTTTTTTCTTCCTCTTAAAAGGATAGCTCTCAAAATGATTATGACTTACCATGCCAGCTTGAATTCAATGATTAATTCAGATTTTTTTTTTTTCCTTTTCTGGGACCAATCTTTTTTTGGAGGGGGCACACTGATTATCAGATTAAGAATATAGAAATGTTTTGTTTATTATCTGTTATTTAATCACTCATAAGGCTATACAATATCGACCACATTGTAATATTCAGCATGTTCATTAGTTTCTCGCACTTCCAAAGAAGTTAAATCTGGAACCGGTTCACGCGCCTTGGTGCTTCGAATTTGTGAACAGGTATACAATAATTCGAAGGCGAAAAGAAATTTAAAAGGAAGGAAAGGAAAGATTGGTTGGCTGTCGTTACTATAAACTACAACCGGACGATATTTATGCCGCGTCGAAGTTTTAAAACCCCACTGGATGTGGAAGCAAAGTAATGCATGCACAAAGGACTACTAGAGACAAGCACTTTTGCATTTAGGTAGCAGACGCTGGAAATCACGTATAAGCTCCAGAGTAGTATGCTACCACGGTAAAATATTATATACAGAAAACAATAAAATAAAGAACGAAAGAAGGTACGAAAGGAAAATAAAGCAAAGAAAGAAAAACTAAAAATATAGGGAATAAATGTAATAAAGAAGTAAAGGACACAGCCAAATAAAGGAGAGGGCCGCTGGTGGCCTAGTGGGCAACGTTCGTGACTGCCACGGAAAAGACCTCAGGTTCGATCCCAGGCAGGTACGAACGCTCGATCCACAAAATACCCACCATGCGTCGGATGGGCACGTTAAGCCGTCGGACACCGGGTACTGGCCCCCGGTAATAAATAAGGGCGTCTTCCTCCCCTTTCTACTTCGCTTCCGTGTCACTTTCCTATCGGGCACTCTAAGCCCAAATCTCCTAGCTTCCTATTTCTAAGGGTTGTTTAAGACCTGGGGTCAGACACACTCTTCCTAAAATCCTCTACAATCAATCAATCAATCAATCAAAATAAGGGAAGGGGGGCAGATCGGCCAAATAGCCGATTCCGCTCCGGATGTCGATCCCAGGTGGCGCAGTGGTCTAAGCGTTGGCTTGTGTGTTTCTCACGATGGTCGTTACCTTCTCCCCCCAAAATTCAACCAAAATACGGCCTTACATAGCATTTCGGATTTTTGCTGCAATCCCAACTCCACATATTAAAATATTCGATTTTGACAGCACTAATGTACAGCTACTACACAATATTCAATGTCACTTACGGTTACCGAATGGCCAGAGGAGCGGGCTTCTGATTAATCGTCCGAAACTCGAATTGCAGACATTAGCTGTCTCATCCGCGGATCTAGTGGCCCTAAATCAGTAACTAGCCTTAGAAATTTAAGGAAGTCGTTAAATAAACAAATAACTGGAATTCATTTAGTTGAGCACCACAGGTATTACAACTAAGAAAAGCAAATCTTAGAGCCGACAAAATCTCAAATACGTACCAATATTAACTGAACTAACGCATTAATTACAGTGCAGGTCCTTTTTCATCTGCTCAAGTAACTGAAGTTTATTCTGGTAAACATTCATTCACAGCTGGTCTTCAAAAGAACGACAATCTCGTGTCGAATCAGACAAATGATTGCCTACAAACAGATCGGAAGCCTAAAGAAAAAAACTTCAGCTGGGGCTAAGATCTAATGTATCATTAATCAATACTTGCTCATGAAATTCTGACTCCCAATTTTGTAGAAAATAAAATAAATTGTGAAATCACCAACTCTTTTTTTAACTCATTTTTTGTCTGGGAACCAGAAATTTTTTATCAATCAGTTCTGGGGAAGAATATAATGTGAATTAAACACTCATAATAGTATGACTATACTAATAATCCGAAATTTCTTGGCGTAGAATAGAAATAAAACTTTCCAAGCTTTTGCACATCAACGAGATGGCGTTTTCAAGGAAGGTAGACAGCTAATACGGTCATACGAATTTTTTTGCAATCCGAACTCCAGATATTAAAATATTCGGATTTTGACAGCACTAATGTACAGCTACTACTGAATATTCAATGTCACTTCGGTGACCGAATCGCCAGAGGAGCGGACTTCTGATTAATGTAGTCAGCTGTCTACCTTCCTTGAAAAAAACATATGGTTGACGTTGGAAAGCTTGGAAAGTTTTATTTCAATTCTACGCCAAGAGATTTCGGATTATTAGTATAGTCATACTATTTTGAGTATAATTGGTGTACAATTCCTACTTAGTGATTTAAACGCAACCTGAGACATTTTTCTTTAGCTTTTCAACAATATAAACATTTATTAGAGGATACACAATAGTAAACGGCTACACAGCTCAAATCACAAAAGGAAAACGGCACCATCTTTGTTTTTTTTCGTAAATTCAGGGACTGGGTGAAAAGTTAGTGTATCACATACGAACCCAGGTAAAGAAAGTTTATTCTGAATACCATCTGACGTGTAACATCAATCAGTGAAAGAAACGAGGATGGCCCTTCTTACTGCCAGGTGGTCACTGAGAGAGCCAGAAAATCTGAACCTGATGCAGAAAAAACAAAACAGTTTAACAGAGAGACAGACACTCTTACCCCTACCTCCAGAAAAAGAAAAGCGGACAGAAGAACAGAGAAACAAAACGCATGCTGAAAGAGAAACTGAGTACCCCCGCCCCCACACAGAAACAGAGAAATCAATGCAGAGGTAGTATAAAAAAAAAAAAAAGAGAGAAAATTTGAGTGGAGTCGCAAAAGAACAAACGTAGAGAGAGAGGAGTGAGAACGAAGCTGTTAGTATAAGCATCAACAATGATTCAGAGATATAGACAGACAAAAAACTGAACGAGACACAGAAAAGCAGAGAAAGAGGACATATACTATAACAGAGAGACAGAGAGAGAGAGAGAGAGAGAGAGAGAGAGAGAGAGAGAGAGAGAGAGAGAGAGAGAGAGAGAGAGAGAGAGAGAGAGAGAGAGAGAGAGAGAGAGAGAGCAACACATAAGAGAGAAACAGACGAATACAGATAGCGCGTAGAAACAGAGAAAATGAGTGTAAGACAGAAAACAACAGGAGGAAAGGATGAGATAGAAACTGGTCAAGACATAAAAAACAGAAAGAGGGAACAGCAACACACACACACACACACACACACACACACACACACACACACACACACACACACACACACACACACACACAAATGATTGTGTATATAAATAAGAGAGAAAAAACTGCGCGTGACATACCGACAAAATATAAGAGAAACAAAGGGGAGGAATGACAAATAAAAAAAAAAATAAGACAATAAAATAAGAAAAAAAAAAAAAGGATAAGTGGAAATGTCTTGTAAACGACTGTTGCCGCCAAAAACGCCTTTCTATAAAAATACTGACAGAAGCAAAATATGTCGTCACTTTACTTTTTATTCCTCGTTTTGCACTGAATTTACATATTAGGCATAATTACAAGAAAAAATTATTTTTGATTGATATTTCAAGAGAAGATACATCTATTCTAGGACCACCAATTCGAACGAACTTGACTTTTATTTCCCACTGCTATAAGGAAAACTAAAACTCTACAGACAGCTAAATAGAACTACAGTAAAACCCGCTTGTAACGATCCTATATTTAGCGAGATATCGGATTTAACGTGCAAAACAAGAAGTTTTGTTTGGCATGTTTATTCAAAGCAAATTTGATCGTTTTTATCCCCAGATTTAACGAGGGAGAGAAAGGCTAAGATGATCCTTTAATAAAAAACAAAGTATCAAAATTTAATGAAATTCCATATTTAACGAGATAGTGAAAATCTGCTGCGCACTGTCTTGGAACGGAGGAACATACAGGAAAAAATTACAACACAGGATGATCGTTGTGTGCAAATGGAAGAATGGTGATAGAAAAAGTAATGGGGAGGGAATACATCAAATATACTCAATAAGTGAGTTGTGTAACCGACTCTCCCCGCCACCCAGTCCAATGGGCTATATCTCGGGTGTATCGCTTCAGCAGAAGGAAAACAGGCCACCTACTCCTAAGCAAAAACAGGATGGGTGGGGCTCACGCACATGTAAGGGGATTTCCGGGCGACAATTGCAGACAGGAATAGAAGAGTAATAGAATGCGGATGTCACCAGAGGGATGATAGGAGATAACAATTCATTGAATTGTGTGCATTGCCCCTTTCACCGTCCAAGTCAGCGTTGCATTGGGAGGATTGGTGCTGCTTTTGCTTCACGTGTGTTGGTGGTCGTCAAGTTGAATATACTTGAAAGATCTAATTTATTAACTGCAGTACCAATGTTGTTATTTAATTAAATATTTCAAGTACCTCCAGTTGCTATGGATATGCAGGGTGCCCATAAATGAAGTATATAACTTGAGTATGCTATTGAAAAAAGAAAAAAAAACTACAATAAATAACAACTTACTTTTAATGTCAAAACATATGGTAACTGAAACGATGAAAGTTTTCCGTCTTTAGCACGATTTAATGATTACAAGATGAGAAATATATACAATTAAAAGCATGAGCACTTTCGAGGCAGCGGCTGCGTGAAAGTGATCATGGTTGCCTCGAAAGTGCTCATGGTTTTAATTGTATATACACTGAGTGGCCACTTTATAATGACCACCCCCTCAGCACTTCGTTGGGCCACCTTTTGCCTTTAATACTGCGTCGATTCTTCGTAGCATGGACTCCACGAGATGTTGATAGTTGGTTTGTGGAATCTGAGATCATGCTTGATGAATAGCACTTTCCAGGAGTGTGAGATTGCAGGGTTGTGGATCCAGCTGTCTGATGGCACGTTCAACTTCATCCCACAAATTCTGATTGGGGTTGAGATCTGGAGATTGCGGGGGCCACCTAAGTAAAGTAAACTCACCGGCATGTTCCTGAAACCAATCCTGTACAATACCAGCACTATGGCAGGACGCATTATATTGTTGAAAGTAGCCATCGCCATTGGGATAAATCATCCACATGGCAGGATGCACTTGGTCCGCAATGATGTTTAGATATGATGTGCCAGTCAGACGTTGACAACACGAATTAAAGGGCCCAAAGTATGACAGGAAAACATTCCCCAAACCACAACGTTACCTCCACCAGCTTGAAAGGTTGTAGCAATACATTTGGGGTCCATGCTTTCGTGCTGTTTCCGCCAAATTCTCACTTGGCCATCGGCATGGTGCAACTGAAAACGTAATTCATCAGACCACATAATTTGTTTCCAATTATCGACTGTCCAATCCTTGTGCTCCTATGCGAACTGGAGACGTTTTCTCTTGTTAACTGCAGACAGCAAAAGTGTTCGAACAGGCCTTCGGCTGCCATATCCCATCCGATGCAGTGTACGGCGAACAGTGCGTGCAGAGGTCATTTGAGGGGATCATTGATTAAGATGGTCTGTAATTTGCTGCCTTTTTTCTTGTATGTTTGCTGCACTGTTGCCCTTCTGTTCTCTGTTACCAGTCTGGACACTCTCCGTTCCGCCCGAGCAGTCACTAGTCGATGACGACCACACGTTGCACGTAGAGACCCAGTTTTTTGGCTGACAGTACAGTCTTTAAACACTTTAACAACAGCTGCTATGGAACATTTCATGAATGCGGCGGTTTCGGTGATACTCGCTCCATGAATCCGAGCTCCTACAATCATCTCACGTTGAAAGTCCGTCAAATCGTATTTTTTACCCATCTCGTCCCTCAAAAATCACTTCTAGTACTGTCGGAAGCACTAAGCTTTCCCTTTTTATACTAGCCTCGCCCTCTGGCGGCAACAGCGTGCAGCCATAGCTCATTTGCTTAAAACTGTCAGGTGGTCATAATAAAGTGGCCACTCAGTGTATTTCTCATCTTTTAATCATTAAATCGTGCTAAAGACGGAAAACTTTCATCGTTTCAGTGATTAATGTCGCACGAGTCTTCAATATTTGTTGATATGGTAACTGTGAAAGTTTTTTTAACGTCAGTAGGTCTCCACGTGTGATCTGTTGGTTGTTCTCAGGATGTCTGAACCATAGTCTAGTTCCACCAACGTACGCTGTAGAATGCCAGGTGTATGTAACAAGGAGGAAGACTGCAGTAATGCATTCTTTGAGCTCAGTAATAGATGTAACCTTTTTTCTTGTATGTCGTTAACGAAACCCCAAAGAAAAAAATCGCGTGGGGTAATATCAGGAGACGGAGCGGCCATGCCTCCGGAACCCCACGTCCAATCCAACGCCCTGACAAAAGATCAGAGATTTTTCATTACATGAGAGACCTGGCGCCATCTATTTTCTGACTTAACAAACTTTAACACTTACCACGTCTCTTGACGTTTAAAGTAAGTTTTTTTCTATCGTATGTTTTTGAATAGCATACTGAAGTTGTATACTTTATTTATAGACATTCTCAGAGCACATTTAAGGAGACAGGGGGGCCAGGAGACTGGACAGTATTTTTGGGCCTTGTGATTAGTGGCACATCTAGGATTTCATTATGAGTGGCCGAATTAAAATACCCAGGAGAAAACATTCCCAAAATATGATGAGGAAGCCATAAAAGTATCCCCACCATATTGAAGTGTGAATCCCATGATTCATGGATGAATCAGTGTTAGCAAAAAAATGTAAAAATGCACGGTTGAAAAATGGATACCAGTTCAGTTATTCTTTAAACCCTCTGACCCCATGTTTAGCTTGTTGAAATTATATCGAAGTAGTGGACAAAATAATATGATCCAAATAGCATGATTCAAACGAATTCTTAAATGTAAGAAAAATTTCCCCTAATTACGGATGTGTACGAAACATCTGTAATGCCTTTGAAAGCTTTGAGGATGGACTAGGGGGCAACCATATTTTCTGCAGACTCCTTCTAAAATGGGGGAAATAAATAAAAAAAAATTGAAAGGCAGCTTCTTATAATTTTCGCAGCGCTATCTAAAAAAAGTTATCAATTTTTCAAGCATCCTGCATAATTCTGGGACCTCTTGAAAATGTGGGGCCTGGGCTGTAGCCCCCCCCCCAATGGGCTCTGGACACTCTGTATAATATAAACATCTACGCATGCTGGAAATTCTCACCCACAAACGGATTTAGCGAGGGTCCCAAACTCTTAGTTATAAGCGAGTTCTACTGTATGTAAAAAACAGAAAAAAAAAAAAAAACTGCACCTGATATGCTGCCATTGGCTTTGGCCTCCTGGTCAGGAGAGTCTCCTCCGTTTTCTTTGGTTGCGGCTGTTGTTTTGAGCGTGACATAGTCCACAGCATCATCCTTATCCCCGTTATCCTCGGAATTTGGAGGAGTCAGGTCCCGCCTAGACGGGGCTTCCTTGCGAGCCGCGAGCGGCGCAGAGATAGGCGGACGGCGAGAGGCGTTGAGGACTAGGTCCTCGGAATCACTGTCCCCAAACAGGAGGCAGTTTTCTTTGTTGCAAGAGTGCACTTTGTGCTGGATGAACCGGACGATGTCTGCGAGAGGGAAGTCCTTCTGACACACGCCGCATGTCAGGGTGTCCTGCACCACATCGCATTCACCTGAAATGGACAAAAACAACAATTACATTCAGCACAGGGGGAAAAAAAAACTTTCTTTTAAGAAACTAAAGGAAAAACACCATTTTTCACTTTAAATTCAGCAGTAAGTTCTTCAGAGTCTTACAGGATTTAGTAGATCACAATATGATGTATGACCCGCTGTGGTGCACACTGGTGATCAGTATTAAGCACTAACCACAGAAACTTCAATTAAAAAATAAAATAAAACAAGTATTTCAATGGAACTTAAAGGCGAAGTTCATTAGCATATATATATACAAAACTTGCCTAGGGAGCTTTTGGAAGAAACAGCATAATTTTCAAGAGCAATATGCCATTATGTCTTAAAAGAAAAGTGTTTGATCAATGCATCCTTCCAGTGCTTACGTATGGTGCAGAGACGTGGACCTTAACTAAAAGAGACATACAAAGGCTGCAGACAACTCAAAGAAGCATGGAGAGGTGCATGCTTGGTGTAACCAGGAGAGATAAGAAGAGGAACTCGTGGATCAGAAAAATGACAAGAGTGGAAAACATCATGATCAGAGTAAAATCCCTGAAATGGCAATGGGCTGGACGTACTGCCAGAAGGACAGACCATCGATGGACAGCCGAACTTTTAGATTGGATTCCAAGGGACAGGAAAAGACCCAGAAGAAGACCACATGGGAAATGGGCGGAAGAAATTCGAAAGTATGCGGGAGTGACATGGAGGAGACTGGCACAAGACAGACCGTTGTGGAGGAAACTTGGGGAGACCTTCGTCCAGCAGTGGATTGATAATGGTTGACAATGATATATATATATATATATATATATATATATATATATATATATATATATATATATATATACTGAAGAACAAGCTTAAAACTAAGGAAAAACTTTTGAATTTAAAACGAAAGTTGCAAAATAACCTGAAGATCAAAACGCGCAACGCAGCAGTTATGAAAATTCAGAATTCACATTCTATTAAGAAGAGACCTAAGCAAAAAAAATATATTTTTTTTTGACTCATACCAAGTACAACATAGAAAAGGTTATGTATCTACCGGTGTGAGTAAAAGGAGAAAAGATAAAAAAATAAAATAAAACAACTGAATGTAGAAAGTGTCGAGAATACTGAGCCTTGGCTTTATCAAGGACCAGCAAAAACTCTGCATTTTCTCACTTCCACAAAGACCTAGTTGGAAATGTGTTTCAGCAAAGCCATAGATGGAAGTAATAAGTCCACCAAAAATTGTTTTAAAAAATATATATATGTCATGACCTCCGCAGAGTTGTATGACCTAGCTTTAGTTAACAATTTAGCTTGCATCCATAACTTTCATGGCCCGACCCATGCTCTTCATCTGTTACTATTAAACAGAAAGAAGAAGATTAAAGAGAACTCAAGTTGTGAGAGTGACATAATAATTAGAAGTAATGTTCAGCTATAACGAAATGCCAAGTTCGCCTGAGGGAGACTCAAACCTGAATAGCAATGCAAAAGTATTCCAAATTTTTACATTGCATTTAAAAAAGGAAATATTAATTATTTAAAACTCAGATTTTTGAAAGAAAACTTGATTCTAAAACCCCCTACTCCACAACTTTTCACAACACAAAAACGAGAATAAATTAAAGACAATAATTAACTAAAGAAATGCTTTGTGAAAGTTATACGACATAAACAATTAGTTGCAATATGTACAAAGTATTTCAGGTTGAGTTCTCTTTAATCTTCTTCTTTCTGTTTAATAGTAACAGATGAAAAGCATGGGTCGGGCCATGAAAGTTATGGATGCAAAGCTAAATTGTTAACTAAAGCTAGGTCATACAACTCTGCAGGAATCATGACTTTATATATATTTTTTAAAACAATTTATGGTGGGCTTATTACTGCATCTATGGCAGAAACCCATTTCAACTAGGTCTTTGTGGAAGTGAGAAAATGCAGAGTTGCTGGTCCTTGATAAAGCCAAGTCAGTATTCTCGACACTTTCTACATTCAGTTGTTTTATTTTTATTTTTATCTTTCTCCTTTTACTTCACACCATTAGATACATAACCTTTTCTATGTTGTACTTGGTATGAGTCAAATATATATTTTTTTGCTTAGGTCTCTTCTTAATAGAATATATATATAAAATCAAAACGCGCAACGCAGCAGTTTTGAAAATTCAGAATTCACATTCTATAAAGAAGATACCTAAGCAAAAAAATACATATATAATTTTGACTCACACCTAGTACAACATAGAAAAGGTTATGTATCTACCTGTGTGAGTAAAAGGAGAAAAGATAAAAAAATAAAATAAAACAACTGAATGTAGAAGGTGTCGAGAATACTGAGCCTTGGCTTTATCAAGGACCAGCAAAAACTCTGCATTGTCTCACTTCCACAAAGACCTAGTTGGAAATGGGTTTCTGCAAGGCCATAGATGCAAGTAACATTCCCACCTAAAATAGTTTAAAAAATTATATATAAAGTCATGTCCTCCGTAGAGTTGCATGACCTAGCACTAGTTAACAATTTCGCTTGCATCCATTAACCTTCCTGGCCCGACCCATGCTCTTCATCTGTTACTATTAAACAGAGAGAAGAAAGATTAAAGAGAACTCAAGCTGTGAGAGTGACATAATAATTAGAAATGATTTTCAGCCATAACGAAATTCCAAGTTCGTTTGAGAGAGAATTTAAACCTGAAAATCAATGCAAAAGAAATCAAATTTTACATTGCAATTAAAAAAGGAAATGTTAATTTTTAACGAACAGATTTTTGAAAGAAAACTTGAGTCTAAAACCCCCTACTCTACAGCTTAGGACAGCACGAAAACGAGAATAAGTTAAAGATAATAATTAACTAAAGAAAACTTTGTGAAAGTTATATACCTTAAACAGTTGGTTGCAATATGTACAAAGTATTTCAGCAGTGCTTTAAGTGCATAATTAATTAGTTATTAAGAACTTAACTACTTTGAAAAAACAGCGCATAGACAGCGCATAGAAAAGGAACAAGCTTAGCCATCTTCTGTTCCTAGGTACCCCAAAAAGACGCTCAAAGTTACAAAAAAAAGAAAGAGTTAAAACCCGCAAAAATGTTAACAGACAAACCAATGCCTAAAGCTGAATAGCTAAAAAACGACAGAGAAAAAGTACATGAAGTACAAACATTGAACTTATAAAACCTAGAACCCAAAAACAAGGAAGAGAGCTTACCTCTTGTGTGACAAAAACTTTTCTCCTCACAAGAGAAGAACATGGCTGACCTCTTCCGCCACTCCCTAGACGCTGGGGGGCAGTGAGGGTGGGGCTGATGGCCTCCTCATACAGCAAGAAACCAACGCGCGGAGATTTTAACCAGAGAAAAAAATATATAAACTTAAGACTGTGGATCTGTATGATCAGAAAGAGCAGAATTAACTCTCCAGAATACATGAGAAATATTATAAAATACACGAGCAGTTTATTTAATAATCTTTGCATGTATTAAATCACCTTAGTGAGCTTCTATAGATTAATCAGAATCTTATTAATTTTAATGTTGGTTTTACTATTTTTAGTATAGCTATCCTAGTGATGAATAACTAGTTTTCTTTTTTATTTGTTTTTATTTTCTTTTATAAACAGATTTTTAAGCTTTTTTTTGTGATTTTGTTTATATTATTTAATTTTTTTTGTTTTAATAGGACCGTCATATCCATAGCACTAAGGTTCCTTTAGGTAGTTAATAGGCATCCTCTAGCCAACTTCCTTACGGCTTTGATTGGTCAGAATCATATTATTAACTGTGTAGAAAATTAAAGCAGATCTGCCAACCTTACTCTATTATTCAGAATAATTTTTCTTAAAGTTCTTTTGATGAAAGAAGAAGGAATTTCGTTCTCTAGAAAACTTTCTAATAGTATATTAATGTGGTAATTGAAGTCCAAATTGTTGCTGCAAATTCTTGAAATTCTTAGGACCTGAGAAATTAGTACATTCTCAATTATTTTTGTTGAAATGTTATTATTCCAGTGTAGATATTTAATTACTTTGAAAGGAAAATTAACTCTTTTATCAAAGAGGCTAATAGATGGGTTACCTCTGTTGAGCTTAATGCTTAAGTCTAGGAACTCAAGTTCCTGATTACTGTGGTTGGTTTTACATAAGTTAAGAGAGCTAATATAGATATTATCAAAATCACTCTCTATAACTTCTGAATTATTGATACACAACAGATCATCAATATATCTAAAAGTGTAAAGGTAGTTATCTGAGCAGGTGGGGTGATTTTTAATGAATTTATATTCCTTAAAGAACAGGAATAGATTAGCGATATTCGTGGACGTTGATGTTCCCATTGGTATACCGTTCACTTGCTTATAGAGAGTATTATTATATAAGATATGGTTATTTTTTATGCAGCAATTGAGATAAGAGTTCCAAGTTCCTACATCAACAAATTGGTTGAGTTTAAATTCTGCATACATCTCTTTAAAGGTAGTGATTATATCTGATAGAGGCAGATTAGTATATAGGTTTTCAAAATCATAACTATTAATATCTAGGGGACAAACTTTGAGTATAGTAGAAATTACTTCTGCATTATTATTAATTATCCAAAAATCTCTGTACATCAAGTTAGAACAGTTTCTAATGTGTTTCAAAACCTTCTTTAAGACATCTTCAAAAGCAAGATCTATTTTCTTCTACCAAGCAGTTAGAAAATCGGTTTAAGGCATTCTTCAAGAAACTTAAAATTCCACAAACTAGAAGATATGAGCCTGAATTTCCATTTCTTTTTGCAACGGTTAAGTTTCATAAGGATCCTGTGAAGTTCAGGTTCATAGCTAGTGAAGTAAGGAGTCATAAAAAGAAAATAGATCTTGCTTTTGAAGATGTCTTAAAGAAGGTTTTGAAACACATTAGAAACTGTTCTAACTTGATGTACAGAGATTTTTGGATAATTAATAATAATGCAGAAGTAATTTCTACTATACTCAAAGTTTGTCCCCTAGATATTAATAGTTATGATTTTGAAAACCTATATACTAATCTGCCTCTATCAGATATAATCACTACCTTTAAAGAGCTGTATGCAGAATTTAAACTCAACCAATTTGTTGATGTAGGAACTTGGAACTCTTATCTCAATTGCTGCATAAAAAATAACCATATCTTATATAATAATACTCTCTATAAGCAAGTGAACGGTATACCAATGGGAACATCAACGTCCACGAATATCGCTAATCTATTCCTGTTCTTTAAGGAATATAAATTCATTAAAAATCACCCCACCTGCTCAGATAACTACCTTTACACTTTTAGATATATTGATGATCTGCTGTGTATCAATAATTCAGAAGTTATAGAGAGTGATTTTGATAATATCTATCCTAGCTCTCTTAACTTATGTAAAACCAACCACAGTAATCAGGAACTTGAGTTCCTAGACTTAAGCATTAAGCTCAACAGAGGTAACCCATCTATTAGCCTCTTTGATAAAAGAGTTAATTTTCCTTTCAAAGTAATTAAATATCTACACTGGAATAATAACATTTCAACAAAAATAATTGAGAATGTACTAATTTCTCAGGTCCTAAGAATTTCAAGAATTTGCAGCAACAATTTGGACTTCAATTACCACATTAATATACTATTAGAAAGTTTTCTAGAGAACGAAATTCCTTCTTCTTTCATCAAAAGAACTTTAAGAAAAATTATTCTGAATAATAGAGTAAGGTTGGCAGATCTGCTTTAATTTTCTACACAGTTAATAATATGATTCTGACCAATCAAAGCCGTAAGGAAGTTGGCTAGAGGATGCCTATTAACTACCTAAAGGAACCTTAGTGCTATGGATATGACGGTCCTATTAAAACAAAAAATTAAATAATATAAACAAAATCACAAAAAAAAGCTTAAAAATCTGTTTATAAAAGAAAATAAAAACAAATAAAAAAGAAAACTAGTTATTCATCACTAGGATAGCTATACTAAAAATAGTAAAACCAACATTAAAATTAATAAGATTCTGATTAATCTATAGAAGCTCACTAAGGTGATTTAATACATGCAAAGATTATTAAATAAACTGCTCGTGTATTTTATAATATTTCTCATGTATTCTGGAGAGTTAATTCTGCTCTTTCTGATCATACAGATCCACAGTCTTAAGTTTATATATTTTTTTCTCTGGTTAAAATCTCCGCGCGTTGGTTTCTTGCTGTATGAGGAGGCCATCAGCCCCACCCTCACTGCCCCCCCCCCCAGCGTCTAGGGAGTGGCGGAAGAGGTCAGCCATGTTCTTCTCTTGTGAGGAGAAAAGTTTTTGTCACACAAGAGGTAAGCTCTCTTCCTTGTTTTTGGGTTCTAGGTTTTATAAGTTCAATGTTTGTACTTCATGTACTTTTTCTCTGTCGTTTTTTAGCTGTTCAGCTTTAGGCATTGGTTTGTCTGTTAACATTTTTGCGGGTTTTAACTCTTTCTTTTCTTTGTAACTTTGAGCGTCTTTTGGGGTACCTAGGAACAGAAGATGGCTAAGCTTGTTCCTTTTCTATGCGCTGTCTATGCGCTGTTTTTTCAAAGTAGTTAAGTTCTTAATAACTAATTAATTATGCACTTAAAGCACTGCTGAAATACTTTGTACATATTGCAACTAACTGTTTAAGGTATATAACTTTCACAAAGTTTTCTTTAGTTAATTATTATCTTTAACTTATTCTCGTTTTCGTGCTGTCCTAAGCTGTAGAGTAGGGGGTTTTAGACTCAAGTTTTCTTTCAAAAATCTGTTCGTTAAAAATTAACATTTCCTTTTTTAATTGCAATGTAAAATTTGGATTTCTTTTGCATTGATTTTCAGGTTTAAATTCTCTCTCAAACGAACTTGGAATTTCGTTATGGCTGAAAATCATTTCTAATTATTATGTCACTCTCACAGCTTGAGTTCTCTTTAATCTTCTTCTCTCTGTTTAATAGTAACAGATGAAGAGCATGGGTCGGGCCAGGAAGGTTAATGGATGCAAGCGAAATTGTTAACTAGTGCTAGGTCATGCAACTCTACGGAGGACATGACTTATATATAATTTTTAAACTATTTTAGGTGGGAATGTTACTTGCATCTATGGCCTTGCAGAAACCCATTTCCAACTAGGTCTTTGTGGAAGTGAGACAATGCAGAGTTTTTGCTGGTCCTTGATAAAGCCAAGGCTCAGTATTCTCGACACCTTCTACATTCAGTTGTTTTATTTTATTTTTTTATCTTTTCTCCTTTTACTCACACAGGTAGATACATAACCTTTTCTATGTTGTACTAGGTGTGAGTCAAAATTATATATGTATTTTTTTGCTTAGGTATCTTCTTTATAGAATATATATATATATATATATATATATATATATATATATATATATATATATATATATATATATATATATATATTCTATTAAGAAGATACCTAAGCAAAAAAATTACATATATAATTTTGACTCACACCAAGTATATATATATATATATATATATATATATATATATATATATCTTCAGTAAGGTTCGTTCACATCGCTGGAAGGCAACATTAGACATGGCCCAACCAAGAGAACAAGCTGGATTTAGGAGTGGCTACAGCACTATAGATCATATCCATGTACTGAGACAACTAATTGAAAGAACAAGAGAATATGAACTCCCATTATGCATGGCCTTTATTGACTATGAAAAAGCCTTTGATTCCGTGAAACCATCAGCAGTAACAATGGCTTTGAAATGCTGCATTATTGAAGATGCAAGTGCAAAGGTTCGGATATTTGAGGATACAGCACAAATAAGAATTCGAAAGGGAGTGAGATAAGGTGACACCAATATCTCCCAAGCTCTTTAATGATTGAAAGACATTTTGCAATGTGGCGTTAAACTGGGAAAACAAAGGGATAAAGATTAATGGAGATTACTTAACTCATTTTCGTTTTGCTGGTGACGTAGTCATCTTTGCAACTACCCCTACAGAGCTGCAGAGTATGATCCAAGAACTTGCTGACAAGAGTAAAGAAGTGGGAATAAAAATGAACTTTTAGAAGACAAAAGTGATGTACATATTTTACAAGAAACGAAGATTTATCGATTGATGTAGAAAAGCTAGAGACAAGCGATTCCTACATTTATCTTGGGCAGCACGTATCAAGTGAGAGTCACATTGATGAAGAAATTAATCAGCGAATAAAACTTGGATGGATAGCTTTTGGAAGGAACAGTACAATTTTTAAGAGCAATATGAAAGTGTTTAATCAATGCATCTTGCCAGTGCTTACGTATGGAGCAGAGACATGGACCTTAACTAAAAAAGACATACAAAGACTGCAGACAACTCAAAGAAGCTCGGATAGATGCATGATGGAAAGATAAGAAGAGGAACTTGCGGATAAGGATATATATATATATATATATATCATCATCATCATTGTCAACCATTATCAATCCACTGCTGGACGAAGGTCTCCCCAAGTTTCCTCCACAACGGTCTGTCTTGTGCCAGTCTCCTCCATGTCACCCCTGCATACTTTCGAATTTCATCCACCCATCTCCCATGTGGTCTTCTTCCGGGTCTTTTCCTGTCCCTTGGAATCCAATCTAAAATTTCGGCTGTCCATCGATGATCTGTCCTTCTGGCAGTATGTCCAGCCCATTGCCATTTCAGGGATTTAACTCTGATCATGATGTCTTCCACTCTTGTCATTTTTCGGATCCACGAGTTCCTCTTCTTATCTCTCCTGGTTACACCAAGCATGCACCTTTCCATGCTGCTTAGAGTCGTCTGCAGCCTTTGTATGTCTCTTTTAGTTAAGGTCCACGTCTCTGCACCATACGTAAGCACTGGAAGGATGCATTGATCAAACACTTTTCTTTTAAGACATAATGGCATATTGCTCTTGAAAATTATGCTGTTTCTTCCAAAAGCTCTCCAGCCAAGTTTTGTACGCCGATTAATTTCTTCATCAATGTGACCCTCACTTGATATCTGCTGTCCGAGATAAACGTACGTGTCTGTTATCTCCAGCTTTTCTCCATCAATCGATAAATCTTCATTTCTTGTAAAAGCATTGAACATCACTTTTGTCTTCTGAAAGTTCATTTTTAATCCCACTTCTTTACTCTTGTCAGCAAGTTCCTGGATCATACTCTGCAGCTCTGATGGGCTAGTTGCAAAAATGACTACGTCATCAGCAAAACGAAGGTGGGTTAGATAATCTCCATTAATCTTTATCCCCTTTGTTTTCCCAGCTCAGTGACTGAAAAACACCCTCCAATGTGGCATTAAAGAGCTTCGGAGATATGGTGTCACCTTGTCTCACTCCCTTTCCAATTTTTATGTGTGTTGTATTTTCAAACAGCCTAATCTTTGCACTTGCATTTTCATAGATGTTATTAATAATATTAATGTATGCATCTTCAATACCGCAGGTTTTCAGAGCCATTGTAACTGCTGATGGTTTCACCGAATCAAAGGCTTTTTCATAATCGATAAAAGCCATGCACAATGGAAGTTCATATTCCCTCGCTCTTTCAATTAGTTCTCTCAGCACATGGATATGATCTATTGTGCTGTAGCCACTCCTGAATCCAGCTTGTTCTCTCGGTTGAGCCATGTCCAGTGTTACGTTCAAGCGGTGTGAAAGAACTTTAGTGAAGATTTTATAAACTACTGATAGGAGGCTGATAGGTCTGTAGTTTCCGAGATCCTCAATGTCACCTTTCTTATGTAGCAGGATCATTGTAGCGGTGTTCCAATCCTCAGGAATCTTTCCTTCATTAAGGCATCGAGTGAAAATTTGGGCGAGTACTGTTTCGATTTTTCCACTTGCTTCTTGTATGATGTCTACAGTAATTCCATCTTCTCCTGGAGCTTTTCCCCGCTTCATGTTCTTGATTGCATGTGCAACTTCTGCTGGAAGGACTGGAGGAACTCTGGTACTGGTATCTTTCATGATGTCTGGAGTACATGTATCATCCCTTTCATATAATTTGGAGTAGAAATCTTTCACTCTTGTCAAAATTTCGCCTCTATTTCTTGTTACAGAACCATCTTCTTTTCTCAGTGCCATAATCTGTTTTCTTCCCTTACTGAGATGTCCCTTTGCTATCTTTAGGCTTTGGTTGTTTTCAATTGCTTTCCTCACTAGTTCACAGTTGAATTTTCTTACGTCTTCAGTGATACTTTTTCGTACTGTCTTGCATAGCTCTATATATTCCACTTTGGAAGTCACATCTTCTTTAGTTGTCCTCATCTCTCTTCTTTTTTGCATAAACATTTTCGTTTTTCCTGATAATTTATTTACACGCAACTTGTTCTTAGACCCAGCTAATTTTGTTGCTGTTTCCATAAGAGCTTTGGTTACTTTTCTGCTAACTTCAGAGATGTCCACTTCTTCCGATGTTAGGCCTTCTAAAGCAGAGAACCTGTTCTTCAGTTCCAACTTGAAGGTATTATGGTGTTTTTTAAGGTTGGTTATGTCAATAGATTTTGTTTGTCTTATGAGCTTGCCACGTTCAAGTTTAGTGTTGAGGTGCATCTTACATCTCACCAATCTATGGTCACTACCTGTGTTGAACTTGTTTAGCACACTGCAGTCTTCTATGACGAATTTTTTTGTTACACATAATAAAATCAATTTCACTTGTCGTCCCATTTGGATGTCTCCATGTCCATTTCCTGTGTGGCTTTTTCTTGAAGAAGGAGTTCAAGATGAAAAACCCTTCTGCCTCTGCAAACTCAACGAGAGTATTTCCACGCTGGTTTCTGTTGCCGTGACCGAATTTACCTACTGAAGTTTCATTCTGTTGCCGTTGCCCTATTTTTGCATTGAAATCTCCCATAATTACCTTCAAGTGCTGCTTACCTTTATTACTTAGATGACAAATTTCCTCATAAAATTCTTCAATTTCTTCTTCAGGATGACTTGTGGTGGGTGTATAAGTTTGAATAATCTGAGCCTGGTATCTTCTCGAGAGTTGGATAACGAGTCGTGCAGCTCTGTCAGAGGAACTTTCAACTTCTACCACTTTATCCTTCAGTTTCTTGTTTATTATAAATCCAACACCACTAGTTCTGCCAGTATCTGTCCCACGATAGTAGAAGAGATGTCCACTTTTCAGTTCGATGAGATCTTCTCCTTTTCTCCTTACCTCACTTAGCCCCACGATGTCCCACTTGATCCTTTGTAGTTCCTCTTCCAATTCAAGAAGCCTTGAATCAGAAGATAGGGAGCGTCCGTTATACGTCGCCAAGGTCAGCATCAGATGGCAGCCTAGTCCGGTCCTCCGGGGATTCTTAGCACCCTCTGCCTTCATGTCGCACTGGCCGCTGCCTTGGCCAGGTACATTCCAGCTGCCGGAGACTGAGGGCCAAGATTTAAGTTGTGGAGTCATTTTGGAGGGGTTTGGCCATAACTCACCACGCTGGCCAAGCGGGTTGGTGTGTGTGGGATAGAATTACCTCTGATCCCGATGGTATAGTTATACCGCTATTGGCGGTCGTCAGAGCCCCTTTAGTGGGAACAGGATGCACCACGAGAAGGCGGGGTTGACATTTGTCAAGGAGAGGCTGTGATGTTACGCATCACCTGACCTTACATCCCATATATATATATATATATATATATATATATCCCAGCAGGTACGAACGCTTCAACCATTAAATATCCGCCGTGTGTAGGATGGGCACGTTGCGCCGTCGGACTCCGGGTACTGACCCCCGGTGATAAATACGGGTGTCTTCCTTCCCCTTTCTACCTCGCTTCCGCGTCACTCTAGCCCAAATCTCTTAGCTTCCTATTTCTAAGGGTTGTTTAAGACCTGGGGTCAGACACTCTCTTCCTAAAATCCTCTACACATGATCTGATCTTATCTGAAATAACTTAACGTTCACGGATGCACAACAAGGCCAACTGACCAACACAAAACTAATAAAATATTATAAGAACTATAAACTCTTTTCTTTCATACATTAGGTTCATGACGCAGGACGTTTTATTTAGAAAAAAATGATCTCAACGTACCATTACACAAGATATTTATAGTAAGACAAAGAAGTTAACCACGACGTACTTAGCTTGTTTACATTTTGAAGTGGAGGAGGACTAGATACTGTGAGTGATTTCTGGTGTGTTGTAAAGTTTTGTTCTCCATTTCAGGTAGAAAAGACTAAGTGCAATAAATTAAAACGCTTCAAAATTCAGGAGGTTATCCGGAATTGCCTTTTTTTATTTTGTATAATCACCTACATGAAACCTGAAATATGGGGATGCTCAGGTGCTACGAATGTCTTTCCCTGAAGATTGGTTCGGGGTGCGTGAGATTTAATTTCATTTGTTTATAATTCTTATAATATTTTATTAGTGTGTGATTTTGTGTTGGTCAGTTGTGAAACTAAGAGGGGGTAAGTTGCTTGAAGATTCTGGATTTTTAATATATAAACTGTGTTGTGTCTAAGTCTAGCAGCTTTGCACAGAATTGAAAGCAGTGAGATTACATTCTTGTGTTCATTTCTTTGTTTAGTTCATATATATCATCATCAGCATCATTGTAAACCATTATCAATTCAGTGCTGGATGAAGGTCTCCCCAAATTTCTACCACAACGGTCTGCCTTGAGCTAGTCTCCTCCGTGTCACTCCCGCATGCTTTCGAATTTCATCCACTCATTTCCCACGTGATTTTCTTTGGGGTCTTTTCCTATCCTTTGGTATCCAGTCTAAAATTTCGGTTGCCCATCGGCGGTCCATTCTCATGGCAATATGTCCAGCCCATTGCCATTTCAGAGATTTTACTCTGATCATGATGTCTTTCACTCTTCTCATTTTCCTTATCCACGAGTTCCTCTTCTTATTTTTCCTGGTTACACCAAGCATGCATCTCTCCATGTTTCTTTCAGTTACTTGCAGTCTCTGTATGTTTTTTTTTTAGTTAAGGTCCACGTCTCTGCCCCGCACGTAAGCACTGGAAGGACGCATTGATTAAACACTTTTCTTTTAAGACATAATTGCATAAAACTGTAGTAAAAAATACTGACTGATGAAAACAACAAAACAAATTCTAAATTGCTTTTGAAAAAATTATGGCCTTTCTAGTGTAGGCTTGTTTCAGCTAGCCCGTTCACCGCTAAGGTATTTTTCCCCTCAGAACTACATCACTGACTCGAACGCTGTATGAAATATTTCCATGCGAAAAATAGCACACAACAGAACATTACTTATGAATTAATTCTTGAATGAGCACAATACTAGACACTACTGTGTTTAGTACTGTGTAAGTAAAAATTATTTTACAATATTGTGTTTTTCTTTGACAAGCTATATACTATATATTGTTTTTTTCTTTGATAAGCACAATACTAGACACTACTGTGTTTAGTACTGTGTAAGTAAAAATTATTTTACAATATTGTTTTTTTCTTTGACAAGCTATCAACACACTGCTAAGAACATTACTAATTGAATAAGCACAATACTAGACACTACTGTGTTTAGTACTGTGTAAGTAAAAATTATTTTACAATATTGTTTTTCTCTTTGACAAGCTATCAACACACTGCTAAGAACATTACTAAATGTGCAAACGAAAGATGGGGCTTTAATGTTTTGTGGATACGAATAAAAAACAAGTATCATTTGGAAGGCAGTGACAAAACGTGCACAGCTGTGAAATATTATTGAAGAGCAGATTAAAGATTCATTTTTCACCTGTACATTACGAAAAGTTCGTAAGAGTGCAATATGTCAAATAAAATAATGCTGGCTAAGACTTCTTTATTTGCCCTCCTAATTAGCTGAGAGAAATTCGCAATTTCCGCCGTTCATTCATCACATCACCAGAAAGCAGCAGCGACCTGAAGACATGCGTTCTACTGCAACCGTCCTTCACCTCCGGCGTTTATTTGTCTGATGTCGAAACATGCTCACCCAGTGACTACTTAGGTTATAATTAGATGCAGGAACCAAGTCCTTCCGTCGAAGAAAATAGCAGCAAATATTTAACCTTCTGCACACCAGAAATTTCATTAATAATTCATGCTAAATTTCGTGGTTTTGATTGATTTCGTCATATTCTGCTATTTTGTTTAGCTGCCATCTTTCATGAAACATTACTGTAAAAGTTAAAAGGCAGGATGCCACACAACCTGCTGAAAAGTTTAGGCTATTTTTTCGCGAAAATCTGAAGATTTCACGGAGAGTCCATAAGTGGCAAATCCAAGATAACATACGAAATTACAAAAAAGAAAAGAAAAAAAGAATTTCGCCCACGATAATATCTTTTTAATTCCTTACCAGAGACGAAACTAGAGGCCAGTACACATTTTTATTTATTTAAACGGAACCTGAAGAACGCGTACATCCAATTTTTTATAAATAAATTTACAAATTTAGAGAACAAACAATAATACTAGAAGTTTTGTTTTCGTGTATTTAATGGACCCCATGACAACACAATACAAAGACGTTCAACACTACACATTCAAACAGATTTTTAGTTCCAACACCTCAGCGGCGAGACGCTAGAATTAACAAGCGGGCCTCCCTGCGGTGACGATAAGCCCCGAGAAAATGGCATATAAAAAATGAAGAAACATATGACACACATAATCATAAGGGCAATAAAAGAAATTGAAACATTGCGGGCTGCCCTGGCACTCGTGTACTTTCGCCTGTGATCCCTACCCAGGGGGCGTTGTCAGACCAGTAGATGAAATCCCCTCTGTATCTGAAGCCCCCCCCCCGCCCTCCCCCAAATGATCTCACAATAATCTCCAAATAAATTTTTGATTTTTTACTAAGCTCGAAATATTATTACTTGTGACGTACTACAGAGGTGAAGTACATGTTAAGACGGCAAAGTTGCAGCGATAAATTAATGTCGGTGTAGCCTAATTGGAAAAGCTTTCGGATCCCTAATTTAGGGTCACTGGCCCTAGGGAAGGGACAGACCCAGTGGCATAAGACAAACACACCATCCATTGTCCCAAGGGAGGAGGGGGGGCTTTGTGTTTTCACAATTTGTCTCATTGTATGCTACCGAAGAACCTCCTAAGGAACCGCCTTTGGGCAGTTAAAGGACCTGTCCCGCGGCGGATCGTCAGGTGTGTTGCCGCAGGTGGCCTACTGGGCAACGTTCGTGACTGCCACGGAAAGGACCTCAGGTTCGATCCCAGGCAGGTACGAACGCTCGATCCACTAAATATCCGCCGTGCGTCGGATGGACACGTTAAGCCGTCGGACCCCGGGTACTGGCCCCCCAGTAATAAATAAGGGCGTCTTCCTCCCCCTTTCTACTTCGCTTCCGTGTCACTTTCCTATCGGACACTCTAGTCCAAATCTCCTAGCTTCCTATTTCTAAGGGTTGTTTAAGACCTGGGGTCAGACATTCCCTTCCTAAAATCCTCTACATTTGGATCTGGATCATGATCATCAGGTGTGTAATGCAGTTCGTATATATATTTTTTTATTTTTAGCCCTAGTTTCCTTTCACGAGTTAGCAAAACTGTATGCGCCTGGTGGTTGTGGATATCAATTGGACGCTCAGAGATTTGGGGTCTCGTACGCTGCATTTGGTGTTATAGGACTAGTTTCCTTACCCTGCGGTGTCTGTCGCTTTATTCCTCTTAATTATTCTTAACTCCACCGCAGCAAAGCAACTGGGAACCATCGGAATATAGTCAAAAACCGACCGAAGATGGGAGGGGGGGGGGGAATCAACATTTAAATTATAGTAATGCTAAGCTAAGATTAATCCTAAAACTGAAGATCTCGGAGTTACATTGGTTGTGAGTGAAATTAAATCACCTATTTAAATTTAAAACGCAGTTAAATTATAAGTGACAACCATCAATTTCAAGATCCTGCAGTTTATTTTTTTTTTCATTACGGAAGATGGGGGGGGGGTAAGTAAGTACAAGGTAGTGAAAAAAGTTAAACCAGTTCAGCCCCCCTCCCCCATGTTCTTAGTCTACAACGCTCATGCCCTTACATGTCTCCATTACATCCACATTTTGTTTTAAAGTTAAGTAAAAGTTGGAATTCTTTACATTTACAGCCTGTGGAGTTTCATCTGTCAGAACCAAGTTTTTTTTTTTAGTATATCAGGATTCCGTAGCAAAGACCTTATTTTTGGAGCAGTTAAAAGGTGTCTTTTACTGGACAAAAATATCGCTGGATGCATTTCGTTCCTTTTTTATACATCCTCAGAAGCAAAAGGGATTGTTTGAGAAAAAGCCTGTAGTGAACTGATAGCTGTTTTTGAAGTTTTATTTTCCATCTTTTTTTTTTTTTTTCTTTTCTCTTGTACTTCAGGTTGGAAGAACGTTTGGAAATCGTACATTTGTAAGAAACTCAAGAATTTCAAGACTGCCACTCAATTTCATCAATCAATACTAATGGGGTACTACACCGATAAAAAAAAAAAAGTTAAAAATTACTTTTGGTTGCACACTACTACGAAAATGTTTTTTTATTTTTTACGTAACTGCAGACAATAGGAAATCATAGATTTTTAAAGAAAAAAATGATGCAGGATAATATCGCATGATTTTCAGAAACAAACAAACAAAAAAGATGAAATGTCATCTAGCACGCGCGCGCGCGCACGCACACACACACACACACACACACACACAAAAAAAACACACACACACACACACACAAGGAAAGGTAATAATCATTTTCTGATAACATTCAGTAGTTGATTTTTTTATAAACAGCGAAATACCTTTAAGTGTAATTAAAAGAAACAATAAATCTGAAACTGAAATATGCTTCTCTGAAAACTTATATCTCTTTCCCGCTGTTATCACTGCGATAAATTTACAATCCAGCCCTGGTATTTTAGATAAAGATTATATTTGAATCTCCAATCCCCACCCCCACCCCCTAAAAAAATTGCCTACTGTTACAGAACATGATGATTCAAATTAAGCTTCATTGCGTTAAAAGGAAGCAAAAGATAGCAAAAATAAATAAACTAATCAACTTAACGATACTCTTAGAAACTGAATCTCACTATTTCACGAGTTGAATTTCTCAGAAACTATTTAAACAATTTCAGACAAGCTGTTAACCTTTGAAACAGAAGAACGTACTCAAATTTTGTCGAAATCGCTAAGTTCATCACTTCAAAATGTGTTAAAAACAGTAAAACCAGCGTGTTCTAAATGCATAATATTTTGCCTGTGTTCACAAGTATATTAAGAAATGTATGCTCAGAAGAGTACAAATTTCTGTACCTCAATAACCCAGTTGCCGCAGGAGCTTCTGCATATATCATGCACGGAAGCAATTAAAAATGCAAGATTTTCCCCTTTGACTCAGAATTCAGATGAACCCTTCCGAATGCCAGAAACAGGGAATTCAGCAGCAGATCAATCCACCCGCAGCTAATGGAAGGGCGTTCCTCTTCGTTAGCAGAGGAACCAAGATTCATCGCGCGACCAATCGTGTTCACTTCAAATTACGTTCGATGACGCATGCGCAACGTTTCTAGCATCTTCATCAGAGGTCCTACATTCGCGGTCGAAATTATTCAGCATAATTATATTCAAGTTTCGAAATTCGGAACAAGTGAGGAATACGTTTTGTTTGAAGACACAATTCCCAGGAGTTTCTACGATTGGTCCTGAATGATAACGAATGCTGGAATGGATTCCGAATTCTCTTAGCACATTACAAGGTGTCCTAATCACCAGTTCTCTTTTCACAATTTCGCCTTTCCTGAGAATACTTCCTCCAGTACTAAATCATAAATGCCTTTCCCTACTATGTTCACTTGTTCAAAGAGCGAGAAGTGAAAATATTACTCTTAAGGTATAATGGTTGCTTATTAAAAGTAGTTACCATAAATAGAGAATTCTCTGTGCGGATTAAACAAAAGCAGATAGGTTAGGTCTTTATTGAAAATTGTATCGACAAGAGCTGTATTTGAAATCGGATGCGTGAAGCCCTTATCACTAGCAAAACACACATGACAGTTCAGTTGATAAATACATAACATTCGGTTGTTGAATTGGTTTTCGGTGGTGGGAGGTGATGTCCGTTAAGACGGAATTTATACTGATGAGAGTTCATTCGGTTCTGATAGCACATGGAATTAATAATTGCCATGTCTGCAGTTTTAATAATATAATAATAATTTTGTAACGACCCGTATGCTATAAAAATCAACCATGCCGAAATGATTGTGGGAAGCAAGCAAAAGAGGAAACTGAAGGTAGCTGGCATACGTCCGATAGTAATTTCTTCAACAAGAAATGCAACACCTGATAACCAGGATACAGGAAACGTGTATATCATTCATAAGTGCGGTTGTGAGATTTTTAAACTACGAAGGATACCAACAATACTTCTGTTCCGTATTTCTTTTTTTTTTTTTTTGTTTCGTGGTTTAACGAACGTAATAATTTCAGAGGGAGTCCCAACTTTTTCGAGAGCTAAAACTAAAAAATAACTCGTTCATATCATGCCGGGGATTTTGGACGGGCAAGAGGTCTTGCCCCCCCCTCCCCAAATGCCGAAGTGTTTCATTATTTTTAATGTTCAAATGCGACTTACATTAGAAAAAAAAATGCTTTAATTTAGTAAAAGTGCATCAACTTACGTTATAAAATATTGCTTTGATTCTTCCTTCGATTTTTACTTAACATTTATTTTTATCCTGATGGATTTCAAAATTTTCATATTTTGTCGACCCCGTCCTCGAAAAAAAAAAATTCTATATACGCTGCTGGACGGTCTCCTTAAGTGCCTTCCACAACTTCCTGTCTTGAGCTTGTCACTCCAGCATTCCGAATTTCATTCACCCATCTCCCACGTGGTCTTCTTCTGCCTCTTGGTATACAAACTAAAATTTCAGCTGTTCAACAGTGGTCAGTTCTTCTAGCAATATGTCCAGCCCATTGCCATTTGAGGGTCAAGCAGAAAAAGCACATATACATTCGTCCAGGCTCGTTTACCTTTTAAGTGACAAAACTCCATGAAAGACCTGTGTACAACAAGTAGCAATATACTTACCGCTTAATTTGAGTTCGAATTATTTTTTGTTCAGTTATTTATTTGGCAGGTTTTCTGTTCTCGTGTTAGACACATTTAAACTTGGAAAAAAAAAAAAAAAAGAAGAAAAGAAAGAAAAACTCGCCCTGTTTATTGCTTTTAAATAACTTAAAGAATACTTGAATGGTCATTTTTAAAGAGAAAAACACAACGCTGAGCTAACTGTTCAACTCATTTGTGAAAAATCAATTTCTCAAATTGTAGTTGAAGTGTTATCCAGAGAACTGCATACCGTGGAGGCGGTCTCCAGGAAATCATCCTAAAAAAAACAATAGCTCATAATTTGTGAACCAGAAATCTTTCGTAGAAAGAGCCCCAGTGAGGAGGACCATGAAATTCCAAATGACGAGTCCGGACCCCCGTACCTTCCGCCGCCCGTGACCCAATTTCCGCAAGCAGGGAAAGAGCTCAGGTCCATCACCAATACTTCATCCGAGACTCGAACCCGGACCTATCCCGGAAGAATCACTTGAGGTCAGCGCCTTAGACCACGAAGCCGCACCATGGCAAGATTCCGTACTGACAGGACAACTATGTTACAGATTTCACAGCCACAGATGCAAATATACTGCTAATAATAGTAGTAGCTCGGCAGTCTTAGATTATTATGCATATTTACATATGTTATAGACCAACGTTAACTTTCGAAAGGGCCGTCCCGGTGGCCAAGTGGTCTGAGACTCTGATTTCTGACAATTCGCCCTAGCAGGGCCTGGGCTCGGGTCCAGATGAAATATGGGTAGTGAATTTGTCTGATGGCGCTGGCTCTGTACCTTCCCTGGAATTAGTCGCCCTAAATTAGGGACGGGCAACTGCTTATACCTCTAAAAGTTGCTCATGGTGCCCTTTAAACACCCTAAATAAATACAGATCAGTTCCTTTGACATCAGTCCCGTTCAGTCACGAAAAGGCGTACCAATAGTCAATCATTTGAGCTGAAATTTCGGATTTAAATTGGAAAATAAAACTATAATAAATATCTATTACCATAATTACTTTACTGACACCCTGTTAATTTCATGTATCTTCTTGAACTCGGCCCGATTTTCCGTAATGTTGAGGTAGTCTGATTTATTAAGGCGGAATGCATCTATTGCTGAAATTTTAGCTTAGCTGTGGACTTATTTCCTTAAAATATATTAACTGTGACAACAGCATTAATAAATAATTATAATAATTGTTATTACTGTAACAAACATTACTATAACCTCTGCCGTTTCACTATAACTGCACTTGATTTAGACGGTGTTATTCTGACTTAACACGGCGAAACTGTCGCTTCATTATTGGCTCAAGTCAAGTTTGGAAATTGATTTAGAATAATGCTGTTGTTTATCAAAGTAGTTAGCATTGTTGTTTTATCAGGTTGTTATCTGCTATCAGTTTGTAAATTTTTTTATCAGTTTATGTCAGTTATATGTTAATATATATCAATTTATGTCAGTTATATCAGTTAATATATATCAGTTTATGTCAGCTTATTTCATTTCATTTAATTTATTTGTTTTGCTGAGCATTACCATATTATTTCATTTAATTTAATTTATTTGTTTTGCTCAGCATTACCATATAGTACATGAAATATAGTTTACAAAACAGAGAAGAAAAGGGAAAAGGCTAACAAGGCCTGACAAAGCACCAAGCTCTTTACATCAGTTTATGGTAGTTTGTTATCAGTTTATTTGTCAGTTGTTATCTGTTATCAGTTTGCTGTTACCTATCATTTGCTTATCAGTTGTCGATTTATCTGTTGTTATAATTTGTTATCAAGTCGTTATCTGCTGTTTATCAAGTTGTGCTTACCCTAGAGTCTACATTACTGAGAATAGTTATTAGCATTGTTGTAAAACAACAATGCTAACAACTATTCTCAGTAATTTTTATATTAGTAGAACATGCCATTCTTTACGTTGTCGTTATTTGTCCCACACATTGTCGTTATTTTGTTGACCTAGCAGCGGGGTTTTAATACGAAAAATTTCCCCCAATGATGTATTTGCTAACAACAGCAACGTAAAGAATGGCATTTTCTTTTATTCTTTTTTTTTTCTTTCTTTGTCTTTTTGTTTTTTAGCTCATTGGCCGATTTTACTTACTGAAGCGGAATGCCGCCTGCTACCGCTATTACTATTGTTAGCATATTTGTGCGTTTAAGTTCGCAAATTTCACTAGCACAGCTAAATTTCCCCGAGGAATATGAATGAGTCGAAGAAATGACAAAATAAATATTTAGTGCAGCATCTTGAAGTTTTGCTTGAACATAAAATTTATTTCAATTTTGGGAGGGAGAAGGAGGTTACTGACTACCGTGAGTAACCCTAGGGTCTACAAACAGTCGTCCGTTCCTAATTTAAAGCCACTAGTTCTAGGGAAAGGGAAAAGACAGTAAGGTAAGCATACCACTCCTGCTTCACCCTGGAATAGAACCCGTTCCCGCTGTCATGGGATCGAGCCAAAATTTAGACCACTGAGCTACCAGGGTGGCATGTTTTCAATTCGCAGTACTATACATATGCAATGACAACAATGATATTCATCATACAAATTACTGTTCTTATCATCATACAATTATCAATATATTCATTTAAATAAACGTCATGCTATAGGCCTAAGGTACTAATTATATGCATTATTAAAGAAAATAACACATACATATATAACATGAATAAATCCTTTTTTTAGAGATTTAGGCGTTTATAATCACATCAGTAACCCACGTAGTAATACAATCACTCTCAACGCGCTATATTACTGAAACATATCAGTACTTCTTTATTTAGTACAACTATTCAAGTTATACATCCTTAATGTTGTGCATTCATGCACTCGAAAATGACAATCACGCTATGCAAGGGAGTAGATCCGCCATTATCGATAAAATCGTTGTACAATCCGTCTGACGCTGAAAATACTAACCGAAAATTTTAGGAAACTAATCATAAAACAGAACACATGGAATATAGTAGCTGTTGCCATTTCGTGAATCGTTGTGCTGCTTAACAGCTACATAATGAACACAGAAAAGAGTAAATTCAGTTTACGTGCGTATTTACAGAGTCGTTTGAAAAACTCGCTGTCGCATCACAAGAAAATGTCTGGGAGCCCAGGCGGAAATACCCACCATGCTCATCCTTCTATTCTTCCCCCCACGGGTATAATGATCCCTGTACAAGGTTCGTATTCTTCCAAGCAAAATAAAATTCAAGCACTTTTCAAGGACTTTTTAAAACCAAATTATCATATATGTGTGTGTGCTGTCGGTTGGTCAGTAGGTAGGTATTCTAGTAAGTTCAAACCATTAAACTTAGTTGGGACGGGCACACCTTCAATGACTTGCCTGTTACCCCTTGACCCCCTCTTCGTTTAGTTTAATACCTTTGAATTCCCCCTCTGTTTTGGTGTGTTTTGAAATCGTTTTATTTACCAGAACATTTTGAAAGGGTACATTATTTTCATATTCATTCTAAGGTAAGAACGTGTCCCTAACTCCAGTTAACAAACGCTCATTACAATTCGCGAATGCATCATTCCACTATTTTACTCCCATGGCTGACGTTTTAGTCTGTAGTGATGTCTTAACCAAGACATCAGCTGTCCACGCGCTCCCCTGAGTTGAACACAAGTTCCGCTCTAATTGATCAGCTTGGCGTTTTGATCGGAATTACTCAAAATCTGTACAACTTTAGAGCACAAAGAATTATTTTACACATGCTCTATAATATCATTACTTTAAAAAAACATTCAAGAAGTCTTAATCTTTTCAAGTACTTTCAAGGACTTGAAAATGAACTTTTTTCAAGGACTTTTCAAGGTTTTAGAGGAGGGTACGAACCATGTCGTAAACACCTAAAGCTATAAAGAGTGTCTCTTCCTTAAATTGAGACCATCAGTTGGAGAAAAGGGACATTCAAGGTTTTCAAGGAGGGTACGAACCATGCCGTAAGCACCTAAGGTAGTAAAGAGTCGCTCTTCCTTAAATTGAGACCATCAGTTAGAGAAAATGGACGTTCAAGGTTTTCAAGGAGGTTACAAACCATGCCGTAAGCACATAAATTTATAAAGAGTGGTTCTTCCTTAAATTGAGACTATCAGTTGGAGAAAAGGGACATTAAAGGTTTTCAAGGAGGGTACGAACCATGCCGTAAGCACATAAAACTATAAAATAGAGTGGCTGTTCCTTAAATTGAGACCATCAGTTAGAGAAAAGGGACACAACTAGTGACGTGGAACATACACACCAAATCTGGTACTCGAACCCTGACTCATCTAGGGCTCTAACCCCGGTTCAAAACAGGCCACTATCCTCCTGCCATGTAGTCACCGGTTCATAACAAGAAAAACAGAAAAACGAACCATAATAATATAGAGCGATTGTTATTATTACTATTATTACATGCATTACATTATAGTTTGGTCATGCAATCTTCTAGAGGCTTCAACCCATTATAAAACGCACGCAAAAAAAAAAAAAAAAAAGATTGAGATCTAGAGCAATTGATATAGTCTAACAGATGGAAATAAAACGCGAACCGCAGATACATTGGATATTCAATTAACTGCTACCCGTGCATAATACAGTAATCATGTGGCTCATCCAAACAAGTCTGACAGGCCTGGAGTTGATAAAGAAGCCTCAAACCTGTGGCTGAAGCGAGGAAATTATACGAAGAGAGACAACTGAGTTTATGAACGCTGTTCAAGATAAAGTGATTGCAACCAAAAATGATATGAAATACATTTTAAAGGAGGACCTGCCAAATGACGAATGTAGAAGACGTGGTACATGCAATAAGACCATCGAGCATGTCTGCGGCGGATGCCTAACTATTATGCGCAGCAAGTACAACAATTTTGGCGAAATGATACATCAACAATTAGGTCACGATACAAAACTATCAATTCCAGGAGTACTTGCTATATAAGCAGGACCGCAGCAATTTCTCTTATTTAGATGGGCGAGACTTGAAATTACGCCCCTTCGAGTTCAAAATTACAACCCCTTTAGTTCAAAATTACGCCCTTTCGAGTTCAAAATCGCACCCCTTCGACTTGTGCTCAAGGTTTTTGACATAATTTTATTAAAAATGTAAGAACTAGGTAAATGCCCAAGAACCACAGGTTGTAAATACAAAGTAAAGCGCAAATGTTATGTGATCGCCGACAACACAACACTCCACAGAAATGCAGTACGAAAAACAAACCCGCGCAGAACGAATGAGTATCGGTAGTGAACGTAACAATAAGAAAAAATTTAGGAGTAGAGATTGGAAAAATTCCGTTCTAAGGTAAACACTCTCAGAGAAATTTCTGCGACACAGCGCAGATGATTAATCAGCTCTTCATCCCAATGACATGTTCCTAAAGGTCATGGAGGTTAGACATATCAGCATATTGTTTTCTAAGCCTCCATCCATTGTTTTACGAAAATTCCCTTCATGGTTATCAGATGTTCACACCCTACAGTATATCTTACTCTGTACCCTAGTTAACTGCATGGAATATTGTATGAGACTACTAAAGTATTAAAAAGAAACTACTGAACGGTGTAACTTTAATTTTTAGTTACAATTTCTATTCTTTTGCATCCCCCAGAACATGAATTTACGCCCCTGGAATGACCATTCTGGGAGGGCAATCGCCCCCTTCCTGCCCTCCCGGTAGCTACGGTCCTGTATATAAGTATCAACCCATTGAAGTTCTAGATAACAATCAAAACAAATTATACTGGGACTATGGGCAGAGATGGAAACGGGTTGACAATTTCTTGCAGGTCAAACGGGTCCGGTCAAGGTGTTCGTGACCTGATTTCGACCCCCGGTTTTATTTCAGTTATATTTTTGAAAAGCAAATAAAAAAAAATGTTTTTCAAAGAAAAATGTGCACTGTGGAATTTTGTTCTCGATACTGGTGCCCGCTGACTGAAAAATGATTTGTCATACAAATTAAAGGAAGACTGTCCTCAGAAGGAAGAGTGTCCTTCCTTCTGAGGGGCAATGGTGAAAACAACATCATTTTGGAAACTTTCAATTCATTATAAGCTTGTGAAAATTGGTGTTGCTCTGAAACATTATGAAACTTGATATGTTATCAAGAAAACAACAAAAACTGAAATTAAACATACAAAATGTTAATTCAAAAAATTTGACAGCAGTGCAATCAAAATTAGGTGGAACAGCCTTAATATTACTGCGGAAGGACTTTCTGATACTCGCAGATGCGTTTGAAATCATATGTAAAACAATTAAGTTATGTCTTGGAAATGAAGGACGACAGCTTCAATACTTCCTGTAAGTAAATGAATACATAGTTCCTACTCTTTTTCCACCAAAAAAAAAATCAAGGACTTTTCCAGGACTTTTCAAGGACTCATAAAAATTTCCAAGATTATATTCATGCCCAATAAGAACTCTCATGAGACACTAAAATAAGTTGAAACAAACAGTCAAAAAGTTCAATTAAAATTATAGTTATATCTAAACATATAGGGTCATACTTTGGTGAGGTATTATTGTTCCACAACATCTCTTGCACAGAGCTACAGGTATATATACTGTATATATGGAAGATATCATGATCATCTTTGAAATGGCAATCACATGAACATATTGGTAGGACAGACCACCGATGGTCAACCAAAATTTTAGACTGGATTCTTGGCCTACAAGAATTCAGCAGATTGCAAAACCGGTTCGAGATGCTAGTACCTTACACTTACACCCACTCACATTCGCTTATTGTAGTTCAGAAGAATTTCCCTCGCATTCGCTTATTGTAGTTCAGAAGAATTCCCCTCGCATTCGCTTATTGTAGTTCAGAATTACAACCGGGTGAAAACCGGAAATGTGACAGCTATGTACTCCTGATTCCAAGAGAACGTTCAACGATACAGCGCAGCCACCTATGACGTTTTGGCGATAGCTTCTCTTCAACGAAGTGAGACTATTCTGAAATTTGGTGAACAGGAAAAAAAAATCAAGTACTTTTCAAGGATTCTTACAAAATTCGTACTTTTCAAGAACGCTTACAAAATTCGGATTTTTCAAGGACTCTTACAAAATTCAAGGACTTTCAAGGGCCGTTGAAAAAGAACATTAAATTCAAGAAGTTTTCAAGGACTTTCAAGGACCGTGGGAACCCTAGAACAAATTATACATTCCCATAAAAACATATTTGTTTGATTTCCGTGTAACCTACGATATCCACTGCGGAGAGACTTTTTGAACGCCCTGTATATAGAGTTCAAAGTATATTTGTCCGGGTCGGGTCAGTTACAGCTCCGGGTCGGATCTAATTATAAGACATCATCAAAATTCTTCACCCGACTCCAACTCTAACAGTGAGATTAAAGCAGACGCAACCATACACTGTAAAGAATAAGTGACGTGAATTCACGAAAAATTTCTGAAAGTGGCGTGCAGCAAAGTTGCCGGTCCATTTTTTTATTTTTTTATTTTCAGGAATTTCAGATTTTAAAAGTTCCCGTTTTTTTTTTTTTTTTTTTTAACTTTCGTATTTTTACAGATTTTCCGTAGTTAGAAACACCGTTTATTTTAGAAAAGTCCGTTTCAGGTTTTCCCGTATTTAAACTGAAATTTCACAAAATCGGAGACCCTGCATTTTTCAGCCCTTATACCAGGTTATCCTTTCGCAGCAGTCACGATCGAACCCCTTAGACCAACAAATAGTGCGCGACTTTAACCACTGAACCAGAAACACTCGGAGCTCAGAATCACGTTCATCGTAAAACAAATTGTGCGACGATTTTTTTTTCCGTCATAATTTCATGCGAGTGATAGTTATTTTATTTTCTGTTGGAACTTATTATTTTTCTGAATAGGTTCGTAATATTTTCTTTTTCTGTAGGATAATTTTTCATCGTGATTTTTCGAAGCAGAAGAATGCATTGGAACTTGATCTTTTTAAACTTATGTACAATGACTTTCAATTTTCTCTATGAAAATGGGGGAATGCACTTTAGTATTATTTCACAAAACTCCTACATATAAAATTTACTCTTGATAGGTATAATAGCTTTTGTCTTAAGGAATCCAAAAAGTGATACATAGACATTGTATAATCTCCTGCACAATAAGTTAAGTACCCAGTTTCTTACAGTAACACAATGTATAATAAACAGCTAGTGCACAAAATGGGGGAAAAGAGAACAAATATCCTGCGCCACAATAAAAAGAAAATTCACGATATGCTATCCACAGCATCTGATCTCGCTACGCAACTTCAAAATCAGTGCCTTTGACAGACGACTGAAACTTAAAAGTTAATCAAACCTCAAGTATTCTTATCAATCGCTCCTATTACCGGTTATTTCTCGTCATGCTGGTAAGAAAAAAGTGAGAACGGAATCTGTCCGTCTATTTTTTTTTTTTTAAATGGAGGTTTAACGACCACCATGAACAACTCAATGGGCAGTCGCCATTGTCGCCATAAGCAGTCGCCTGTCAGTAATTTAGGGATACTGGTTGCAGGGAAGGGAGAGAACCAGTGCCGAAGGCCAAATACAACATCCATGCCTCACCGGGATTTGAACCCGGACGCCATTCAGACGAATGGTCAGCAGATGCCATCTCTTAGACCATTGCGTCACCGGGGACGGCCTATATAAGAAAGGAATTACGGAAAGGTTTCTGAAAATTCAGAATTTTTCCGTGGTACGAAAAATCAGTGAAATTCAGGTTTCTTTCCGTCATTTCACGGAGGAGGTTGTATGAGAAATATGATTCGTTAATACACGAAAGGAATGACGGAAAGTGGCTCGTGAATTTCAGAAAACTTTTTACAGTGCTGCCAATCGCACGAACAGTGCAAATGACAAAAGGCAGAAGAAAGCAGTCATGAGTGACATGGATACCGTTAGACGGTAATTTTCAGATTACCTATACGAAGAAAATCACCGAATAAGTGAAACTGGCTGCAGAGATAAATCAGATGTGAAAGCTGAAGACAGTTCACATCCGTTCACTAATTATCTCTACAACTTGTACATTTCCTTATACTTTTATAACTCAGCGTGATGCTTTGGGTGTACAGCAGCTAATGCCCAAAATCCAAGAAGCAGTAATTCTCGATACATGTCACATAGTGAGGCTCTTTTTAAACCCTGAATGTGGCGTCGGAACTACGGGGGCAGAGAGAATATCTGTCCCCGAAATCACTTGCGCGCAGCGGTGGAACATCGCATTTGCCTCCTCACCATGGGCGGAGGAACCCGATAATTTCAGGGGGAACCAACATCTCCGAGAGTTAAAACAATAAAAAACAAGTTAGTAAAATCATGCAATGCATTGATTATGATAGGCTTTCCAACATACCAGAAATCATTACTCAAGTTATTACTCAAGTTATGAGGATAATGACTGTAGAATAAATCTCGCTCCTATGTCCTGACCTTTGACCCCATTTCGCCCATTCTCAATAAGGCTCATCCCCAGGTGGTTCCCTCCCACATACTGAAATTTCATCGAAATCGAACCATTTTTACGCAAGTTATGACGCATGAGGTTATTGGAATGGATCCCGCTCCTATATATATGTCCTGACCGTTGACCCCATTTCGCCCATTTTCAATAGGTTCGTCACCAGATGGTCCCCCACCACATACTAAAATTTCATCGAAATCAAATCATTGTTAAGCGAGTTATCGTGCGGACAGGCAGACGGACAAAGCTGGAGCAATGTGCTTCTTCAACCTACGGTTGGAAAGCGTACAAAAAAAGAAAGCAAAACCGTAAGTTACACACCGATGAACCATTTCATTGTGACCACCCCCAGTCTAGAGAAATGAGCGTGACTGGAGACCGAACGGTGGCGCAGGTGAAGTTCACAGAGCATTATATATATATATACAACCCGAGGACCGGTTTTCGGTTAGTAGAGTGTTCGGAGTCAGAATAGGAAAAGCTGCGGATTTATCGGAGTTTGATAAAGGACAAAATGTGATGGCATAGCGTCTCGGAACTACGATCTCGGAAGCGGCGAGGCTTGTGGGTTGTTCACGTGCCGCTGTACTGAGTACGTATCAAAAGTGGTGCACGGATGGCCAAACGACACGCCGTCGTCCAGCCGTGTATCCACCTCACTGATGCCAGAGGGGAGGGGAGACTGTTGCGCATTGTTGACAGCGACCGCAGGGCCACGGTGCGATAAATCACCCGCAGCTACAACAGTGGTGATCAGGGGCAATGTGGCACAGCACACAATTCGTCGCAGCTTTCTGCGCATGGGCCTGCGTAGCCGAAGACCCGGCCGGGTCCCCATGCTCACTATACGTCATCGCCAACAACGCATGAAATGGCCCCAAGATCATAGAAATCGGACAGTGGATGATTGGAAGAAAGTGGCCTGGTCTGACGAATGAAGATTCCTGGTGCATCACGTAGACTTGACTTCAAGTCTACGTGATGTCTATGCACCTCACGTAGACTTGAAATCAAGTCTGCTTGTCAGTACGAACATGAAATCAAGTCATGTTTGCACTTGACTTCATGTCCGTACTGACAAGCGTCGGACTACGCTACAGATCAGAAATATGAAAATAAAATAATAACAATAATGACAAAAAGGAAATAAAAATTGAAAAAAGCAAATTTCTACGTGGACAATACATAAAAGCTGTTGAAGAAAAAGTTTATAAGACTTGCGACTGAGGCTCCAGAATGGTTCCTTCGAGAAAGGGTCAAAGGGACTGATTTCGGCAGCTTAGGACCAAGCACTGCCAACAAATGTAATAAAGACAAAAATATAAAAGACTAATAACAATAGTAAGTATAGATAGCGTCAAGACAATGGTGAAACGGTAGATAACGTAATCAGAGCAGGCAGAAAAATGGCTCAAATCAAGGATAAACAAACAAAAGAGATCCAGTAGCAGAAACGATACACTGGAGTTGCTGTAGAAAATGAGGCTTTCCAACTTGAATGAAATGATGGGCACCTAAATCCGACTAAGTTGTTAGAAATATTTAGGCAAATATATTATGTGAGTAGAGCACAATATGTTTGCCATTACCGCAGCTGACAGAAAACAAGTCTGTACTATAGTATATGTGGAAATTCCTAGAGATCGCAGAATTAAGAAAAAAGAAAAAAAGCACATAACATTTTTTTACAAAATACCGAGATCCACAAATAGAAATTCAGCGTCTTTGAAACAAGGGAACCACGAAATTCAGCGTCTTTGAAACATAGTAGCAATACCAAAACAGTTACAAGTGCACTTACAAGAGCACCAACTCCTTTTCAGAAAACAACAGCGCTTAGAACTTCATACATTTTGCATCGTCATTTGGTCGATTTTGGGATCCTTGGAGAGAATTTAAATTGAACAAATCAACATTAAAAAATAACTTTTTATCTTTTTTTTTATTATTGTGAAACTAGATTTTTTTTTTTATATAAAAAGATAGGCTTCTACTATAAAAAAATGTCTGGACAACTCCGAGCATCTGGACTCACTAAAATTCCAAGAGGCAATTCATACATGTTAGTCTCGCTGCTAAACCAACCCTAACCTAGAAGGATCAAGGTTGGGAGTGTAACACACCCACAGAGAGAACATTGTTCGGATACATAATTGATAGTAAAAAAAAATGAATTGAAAAGCCTATCCTATTTAAAGTATTGGCTAAAAATCACAAAACTGCTCAAACAACAACAATAAAGAAAAACATGTCTCAGCCTTTGAGGTTTGTACGATTCCAGTCTTATGCAACAACGCATACCAAGTATTTTAGTTGCATACAGGCAGCACCAAACACGACTTTCTTGCTTTAAATTATAACTGGCACTGTTCCAGCGAGAATCTATAGTATGTACAGACATTCCCGCATGAGATTTTCAGCTATTTCAAAAAGTCAGCCTCTTGAAACGAGAGCGCAGCGTTTTTGATGTGTGAAGACATATTTTCCGCTATTCTGAAGAACATGTTGTCTCGCTTCAATTGTGTGAACGCAAAGTCCATAGCTTACCCAGAATGCACAACAATCTTTTCTGCGGCGGATTCGATGGGAAGGCAGAAAGGTGACCCTGGGCCGGGGGGATTAGCATCTATTTAGAACAAGGGACGGGTGTATACGCCGAAAAATTTCCTAGTATTGGTGAATGAGTTTTGGCAGCTCCGGCGGCGCGGTCTAAGCGATGGCTTATGGCCATTCGTCCGCGATGGGTCCGGGTCCGAATCCTAGCTAGGCATGGACGTCTTGTGTATTTCTTACGCCATTGGCTCTCCCCTTTCCCTGGAGTCAGCGGTCCTAAACTGGGGAAAGGCGACTACTTATAGTCCACATAGTTGCTCACGGTAGTCATTTATCACCCCCACCCCCACCACCCAGCACAAAAAAATAAATAAAAAAATTTGGAACAAAATCATCAAATGTCATCCATTTAGAGTAGCTTTTTGGATGTCAAACTTGCTAAATTCCTTTGAAACAAAACAAAATTCATCTCATACTTTCCAGAACTTGCATCATGTGATTTACAGTTGTTTCTGTTGATGAAAGACGGATTTTGTAGTACGAGTGCTGTCGTTTTTTCCGTAGGCTGGAGTTCAAAGAACTCTATGCACACACGCAGCCAGGGCGGAGCAAAAAAGGAGTTTGCCCCGGGCGCCGCTCAAACTACGACGCAAAAATCACTTCTTACAATCTGGTTAAAATTGGAATTGAAACTTTTTCACCAGTTTTTAGAACAGTTTTTTTTTTTTTTTCGCGCTATACTTTGTTATTTGTCTATTTACAGAATTTGCTTATATTGCGCATGTTTTACTAGCTTTGGCAGCCTGAAATTCACGTTTCTTCTTCAAAATGTTCAAAGGATGTTGGCTGCTTACATTCAGCGATGTAGACACCGTTGTACGTACGCTGCAAGATAAGAATGTCGTTCACATTGTTGAAGATTCTCTGAGGGCTATTCGATCATTGCTGCGACTGACTTCTGCATTCAGTTCGTTTGATGTTGTACCGTAGGTCCGAACTGCGAAGCAGTTGGAAAAGCCGTACTACCAGTCATATTATTTTACGTTAATATGATTTGTCGAGCAGTTAAATACATATGAAGATTTATCGATTGATGGAGGAAAGCTGGAGATAACAGACACGTACGTTTATCTTGAACAGCAGATATCAAGTGAGGGTAACATTGATGAAGAAATTAATTGGCGTACAAACCTTGCCTGGAGAGCTTTTGGAAGAAACAGCATAATTTTCTAGAGCAATATGCCATTATATCTTAAAAGAAAAGTGTTTGATCAATGCATCCTTCCAGGGCTTACATGTGGTGCAGAGACGTGGACCTTAACTAAAAGAGACATACAAAGGCTGCAGGCAACCCAAAAAAGCATGGAGAGATGCATGCTTGGTGTAACCAGGAGAGATAAGAAGAGGAACTCGTGGATCCGAAAAATGACAAGAGTGGAAGACATCATGATCAGAGTTAAATACCTGAAATGGCAATGGGCTGGACATACTGCCAGAAGGACAGACCATCGTTGGACAGCCGAAATTTTAGATTGGATTCCAAGGGACAGGGAAAAGACCCAGAAGAAGACCACATGAGAGATAGGTGGATGAAATTTGAAAGTATGCGGGAGTAACATGGAGGAGACTGGCACAAGACAGACCGTTGTGGAAGAAACTTGGGGAGACCTTCGTCCAGCAGTGGATTGATAATGGTTGACGATGATGATGATGATATACACACCAAAATTAACGTACGACGTTAATTTTGATTTGTCGAGCAGTGAAATACATAAACATATATATATTAGGTGTGCAACTTAATACTCGGCCCCTAACCGCAAGCGATCATAGAGCGTCGGCAAATGCAAATAGATGTGTGCGATAATGGCTGATTGCAGCTCCATCTAACAGCTTTCCAGGCAACCGTATCCGCTCACAGCTGCAGTGACAGAAAGGACGAAAGTTGACGGTGAAAGCAATGTCGTTCGAGAAGCAACATTTGAGGCACTGCCTCCTGTTCGCGTTTCAACTGAAAAAAAGTGCCGCGGAAGCCCAGCAAATGATCTGTGCTGCTTTGGGTGAGGCTGCTGTGCCCTACAGTACGTGTAAGAAGTGGTTCCAGAGGTTTAAGAAAGGAAATTTCGATCTCCGTTATGCAGAACGTCCGGGAATGCCACAGAAAATTGACGATGAGGAACTGGAACAACTGTTGGACACGGATCCCTGTCGCACACAGTCAGAGCTCGCCCAGGATCTCGGAGTAACACGGAAAGCCATTGCAAAGCGCCTGTACAAGCTTGGACGAATTCACAAGGAGGGCCGTTGGGTGCCCCACCAACTCACAGCTGCGAACAAGTCTAGGCGCTCCGACTTTGCTGTGTCCTTGCTCTCCAGATTCAAGAATGATTTCCTCCACAAGATTTTGACCTGTGATGAGAAGTGGATGACCTGCGATAATCCTAAGCGGCGCAAATCGTGGGTTTATTCAGGTCAGCCTACCACCAACACCGCCAAAACGAATATCCATGCCAGGTAGTTGTTGCTGTGCATATGGTGGGATTAGCGCAGTGTCGTACACTATGAGTTGCTCAAACCTGGTGAAACGGTAAATGCTGAGCGTAATTGTCAGCAACTCATTCATGTGAGTGACGCAATGTAGGCGAAAAGGTCATACACCGGCAAGGACAGAAGGTCGGTCCTGTTGCTTCAGGATAACGCGCGTCCTCACACCGCGAAACGACTTTAAACACGATCACCGACCTGGGATGGGAGATTTTTTCCCGTCCGGCGTATTCTCCAGACTTCGCCCCGTCGAATTATCACCTCTTTCGCTCCCTGCAACATCACCTGAGTGATACGCACTTCACATCTGTCGAGGGGGTCCACACAAGTATTGATCACTTTATCAACTCGAAACAGCCCTCTTTTTTTCGCAGTGGCCTTCTGCAGCTGCCTACCGATGGCTCAAATGTATCCAACATGACGGGGATTATTTCCCTGATTATGTACCTATTTGATTTGCCTTTCTGTCAACGGGTCGTGCCTGTGGCCAAGAATTAAGTTTCACACCTAATATATATATATACTTAAGAGCAGAGCCGAAAACATAAGAAAAACTTAAGAATTTAAAACGAAAGTTGCAAAATAACCTGAAGATCAAAACGCGCAACGCAGCAGTTATGAAAATTCAGAATTCACATTCTATTAAGAAGAGACTGAAGCGAAAACAATTTTTTGATTCATACCAAATACAACATAGAAAAGGTTATGTATTGACCGGTGTGAGTAAAAAGAAAAAAATAGAAAAACTGAATGTAGAAAGTGTCAAGCATACTGAGCCTTGGCTTTATCAAGGACCAGCAAAAACTCTGCATTTTCTCACTTCCACAAAGACCTATTTGGAAATGGGTTTCTGCAAAGTCATAGATGCAAGTAATAAGCCCACCAAAAAATTTTTAAAAAATATATATATGTCATAACCTCCACAGAGTTGTATGACCAAGCTTTAGTTAACAATTTAGCTTGCATCCATAACTTTCCTGGCCCGACCCATGCTCTTCATCTGTTACTAATAAACAGAAAGAAGATGATTATAGAAAACTCAAGTTGTAAGAGTGACATAATGAATCAGAAATAATGTTCAGCAATATCAAATTGCCAAGTTATCTATTCGCCTAAGAGAGAATTTGAACCTGAATAGCAATACTAAAGTACTACAAATTCTTAAACATTGCAATAAAAAAGGAAATATAAATTTTTTTCTAAAGCACAGATTCTTGAAAGAAAACTGGATTATAAAAACCCCCTACTCCACAACTCCTGACAACACAAAAACGAGAATAAAATAAAGACAATAATAAACTAAAGAAATGCTTTGTGAAGGTTATATGACGTTAACAATTAGTTGCAATATGTACAAAGTATTTCAGAAGTGCTTTAAGTGCGTAATTAAGTAGTTATTAAGACCTTAACATTGAAAACACATCGTAGACTACAAGAACAATGGAACGGCCGGCTGCTTAGCCTTAGTGCCCTAAAAAACGCGCAAAGTAACCAGGAAAAGAAAGAGTTAAAATCCGCAAAAAAGTTAATAGACTTGCTAGTGCCTAAATGCTTAAAGAAAAAAATAGAAAAAATGTTCAAGAAGTTCAAACATTGAACTTGGAAAACCTAAAACCCAAAGACAATGAAGAGAGCTTACCTCTTATGCAACTTAACTTCTTCCACTCTTGAGGAAACATGGCCGACCTTTTACCCCAAACTTCCAATCACCCCTGCCACTCCCTAGTCGCTGGGGGGCAGTGTGGGTGGGGCTGAAGGCCTCCACACACTGAAAAAAAAATCCTACTCGCGGAGATTTTAACTAGAGAAAAATATAATTAAGATTGTGGACCTGCTTGATCAGAAAGAGCAGAATTAACACTCTCCAGAATACATGAGAAATATTATGAAACACACAAGTAGTGTATTTAATAATCTTTCAATGTATTTAATCACCTTGGTGAGCTTCTGTAGACTATTCAGAATCCTATTAATTTTAATGTTAGTTTTACTATTTTTAGTATAGCTATTCTAGTGAGTGAATAACTAGTTTTCTTTTATATTTATTTTTATTTACTTTTATAAACAGAATATTTAAGTTTTTTTTTTGTGATTTTGTCTATATTATTTAATTTTTTATTTTTAATAGGACCATCTTATCCATAGCACTAAGGTTCCTTTTTATAGTTAATATGCATCCTCTAGACCAACTTCCAAAGGGCTTTCATTGGTCAGAATCATATTATTACCTGTGTCAGAGGTTGTGGAGTAGGGGGGGTTATAATCCAGTTTTCTTTCAAGAATCTGTGCTTTAGAAAAAAATTTATATTTCCTTTTTTATTGCAATGTTTAAGAATTTGTAGTACTTTAGTATTGCTGTTCCAAGTTTACATTCTCTCTTAGGCGACTAGGTAACTTGGCAATTTGTTATTGCTGAACATTATTTCTGATTCATTATGTCACTCTTACAACTTGAGTTTTCTATAATCATCTTCTTTCTGTTTATTAGTAACAGATGAAGAACATGGGTCGGGCCAGGAAAGTTATGGATGCAAGCTAAATTGTTAACTAAAGCTTGGTCATACAACTCTGTGGAGGTTATGACATATATATATTTTTTAAAAATTTTTTGGTGAGCTTATTACTTGCATCTATGACTTTGCAGAAACCCATTTCCAAATAGGTCTTTGTGGAAGTGAGAAAATGCAGAGTTTTTGCTGGTCCTTGATAAAGCCAAGGCTCAGTATTCTCGACACTTTCTACATTCAGTTTTTCTATTTTTTTCTTTTTACTCACACCGGTCAATACATAAACCTTTTCTATGTTGTACTTGGTATGAGTCAAATTTTTTTTTTTTTTGCTTCAGTCTCTTTTTAATAGAATATATATATATATAACCAAAATTCTGATGCAAAAAAGAAGAGAGATGAGGACAACAAAAGAAGATGTGACTTCCAAAGTGGAATATACAGAGCTATGCAAGACAGTACGAAAAAAAAGCATCACTGAAAATGTAAAGAAATTCAACTATGAACTAGTGAGGAAAGCAATTGAAAAGAACCAAAGCCTGAAGAGAGCAAAGGGACATCTCAGTAAAGGAAGAAAACAGATAATACTCTGAGAAAAGAAGATGGTTCTGTAACAAGAAATAGAGGTGAAATTTTGACAAGAGTGAAAGATTTCTACTCAAAACTGTATGAAAGGGATAATACATGTACTCCAGACACTACAAAAGGTACCAGAGTTCTGCCAGTCCTCCTAGCAGAAGTTGCACATGCAATCAAGAACATGAAACAGGGAAAAGCTCCAGGAGAAGATGGAATTACCGTAGACATCATACAAGAAGCAAGTGGAGAAATTGAAACAGTACACGCCCAAATTTTTACTCGATGCCTTAATGAAGGGAAGATTCCTGAGGATTGGAACAACGCTACAATGATCCTGCTACATAAAAAAGGTGGCATTGAGGATCTCAGGAACTACAGACTTATCAGCCTCCTATCAGTGGATTATAAAATCTTCACAAAGTTCATTCACACCGCTTGAAGGTGAAAATGTACATGGCTCAACCAAGAGAACAAGCTGGATTCAGGAGTGGCAACAGCGCTATAGATCATATCCACGTACTGAGAGAACTAATTGAAAGAGCGAGGGAATATGAACTTCCATTATGCATGGCTTTTATCGATTATGAAAAGGCCTTTGATTCGGTGAAACCAACAGCAGTTACAATGGCTTTGAAATCCTGCGGTATTGAAGATGCATACATTAATATTATTCATAACATCTATGAAAATGCAACCGCAAAGATTCGGCTAATTGAGAATACAGCACCCATAAACATTGGAAAGGGAGTGAGACAAGGTGACACCATATCTCCTAAGCTCTTTAATGCCACATTGGAAAATGCCTTTCAATTACTGAACTGGAAAAACAAAGGGATAAAGATTAATGGAGATTATCTAACCCACCTTTGTTTTGCTGATGACATAGTCATTTTTGCAACTACCCCATCAGAGCTGCAGAGTATGATCCAGGAACTTGCTGACAAGAGTAAAGAAGTGGGATTAAAAATGAACTTTCAGAAGACAAAAGAGATGTACAATGCTTTTACAAGAAATGAAGATTTATCGATTGATGGAGAAAAGCTGGAGATAACAGACACGTACGTTTATCTTGGACAGCAGATATCAAGTGAGGGTCACATTGGTGAAGAAATTAATCGGCGTACAAAACTTGCCTGGAGAGCTTTTGGAAGAAACAGCATAATTTTCAAGAGCAATATGCCATTATGTCTTAAAAGAAAAGTGTTTGATCAATGCATCCTTCCAGTGCCTACATGTGGTGCAGAGACGTGGACCTTAACTAAAAGAGACATACAAAGGCTGCAGACAACTCAAAAGAGCATGGAGAGATGCATGCTTGGTGTAATCAGGAGAGATAAGAAGAGGAACTCGTGGATCCGAAAAATGACAAGAGTGGAAGACATCATGATCAGAGTTAAATACCTGAAATGGCAATGGGCTGGACATACTGCCAGAAGGACAGACCATCGATGGACAGCCGAAATTTTAGATTGGATTCCAAGGGACAGGAAAATACACAGAAGAAGACCACATGGGAGATGTTCGGAAGAAATTCGAAAGTATGCGGGAGTAACATGGAAGAGACTGGCACAAGACAGGCCGTTGTGGAAAAAACTTGGGGAGACCTTTGTCCAGCAGTGGATTGATAATGGTTGACAATGATGATGATTACGATGATGATGATGTGTGTGTGTGATAAAAATTGGAAAGGTAGTGGGGCAATAATCCTTCAAACTCTTCAATGCCACATTGCAGAATATCTTTCAACCATTGAACTGGGAAGACAAGGAGGTAAAAACCAATGGAAATTACTTAAATCACTATCGTTTTGCTGATGACAGAGTAATTTTTTCAGCAACTCCTTCAAAACTGTATAGTATGATCCAGGAACATGCTGGCAAGAGTAAAGACGTGGGATTAAAAATGAACTTTCAGAAAACCAAACTCGTGTACAATGATTTTACAAGAAATGAAGGTTTAGAGAGTTATGGGGAAAATCTTGAGGCAACTGATACCTACATTTTACTTTAGGCAACAGATACCTAGGAAGGGTAACATTGGTGACGAAATTAATATGCGTACAAAACTTGGTTGAAAAGCATTTGGAAGAAACAGTACAATTTTCAAGAGCAATATACCATTATGTCTTAAAAGAAAAGTCTTTACACTACGCATCCTTCCAGTTCTTAAGTATGGAGTAGAGACATGGATCTTAACTAAAACAGACATACAGAGGCTGCAGATAACTGAAAGAGGTATGGAAAGATGCACGCTTAGAGTAACCGGGAAAGATAAGAGGAACTCTTGAATCAGGAAAATGGCAAGAGTGGAAGACATCATGATCAAAGTAAAATTCCTGAAATAGCAATGGGCTGGACATATTGCTAGAAAAATGGACAACAGATTGACAACTGAAATATTAGACTGATACCGAGGGAAAGAAGAAGAACACGTGGGAGATGGATGGACGAATTTGAAAGCATGCCGGAGTGGCATGGAAGTGACAGGCTTAACACAGAAAGTTGAGGAAAAAAACTTGGGGGAGAACTTCATCCAGCAGTGGATTGATAATGGATGACGATGGCATAACTTGGAACACCCTCATCTGTGAAACAGTTGGGGGTGTTCCAAGTTATGTCTGTGAAACAGATGGGGGTGTTCCAAGTTATGCCTCTGACTCTACGCCTTCGCAGCTAGGAAGAATAGATTCCAAAGATATGTGGAACGTACACGAAACTACGTAAAAAAAAAAAATGACTCACGTTTTATTCCTGTACCACGTATAATTTGAAAAGAAAATAATATGAGACGTTATACCTTGAACATACTGTGTGTGAGTGTGTGTGTGTGTGTGTGTCTGTGTCAACGAGGGCAGTGATGATGACATTAGGAACAAACGTTTCTCGGCATTGACATATTCACTGCACAAATGCAAGTGGTGACAGCGAGGGGATGATGCCCGAATAATTACGGTATGACACAATACAAACAGAAACTTTCGATTTTGTATACGGACACCAAGATTGAGGAATAATCACTCTGCAGAAAAACTTATCGTAGAAAGAACAAAACTAATGGAATGACACAGCAAAGAGATCAGAGTTTCAATAAGGTCATGTTTAATATCAGTGTAACAGTTGTGAAATAATGCGGGTACCGGTATCCTACATAAAGGTTTTACAACGTTACCCAATAAAATTAAGAAGCATCCCCCCTCTATCGCATATCAAGTAGACTACTAAAATAATATTACGAAAACATCACATTTCTCAATGAAGAAGACTTTTTCCGAAGCAAACCTTGTCAGTTACAAAATAATATTCATCAAAATCAAGAATTAATATTTTAATAATATAAGACATCGCAGTATTAAGTGCAAGTCCTTTGCTAAATACAATATTCACAATAATAAATCAAACAATATTTTAATAAGCTATGTTAACAAACAAATAAGAAAATAACTACTTTCAGCAGAGAACGCTTAAATCTTTGTATGTATTTCTCACTGAAGTGGTACAATAATTTTAATCTATTTGCAATTAATGCATTAATTTTAATCAGTAGGGAGTTTTCGAAAGGACATTTTATGGTGTGTTTTTTTTAAATGTCTTTTCGAACTCTTCTGATAATAATTGTAAGAGACCTATCTTATATTTGGCTATTGTATTTGCATTTAAATAAAGAAATTAAACGTTGTCTATATCTAGAATAAAAAATCTTTGAATGTCATTTGTTTTGAAGTGCGACGTATTCCTGCATGGCTATGTGCCTTGTGTTATTCTTAGGGAAACTTCCCATGGCAAATGCAGATAGTTAGTAAATACAAATTTTCAGCAGAGAGCGCTTAAATCTTTGTATGTATTTCTCACTGAAGTGGTACAATAATTTTAATCTATTTGCAATTAATGCATTAATTTTAATCAGTAGGGATGTTTTGGAAAGGACATTTTATGGTGTTTTTTTTCAATTAGTCACCACTGTCAGAACTTACCTAATAGCGGGTAACGGCGCCATTTGCCTTGATAACAATATAAATCTGGTGTGTTAGAGACACCACGAGGTTGTGGATGTTTTGAGCATCGATTTGCAATCACTCGTGCGTCAAATGGTCCCGCAGAGTACGCGAGTGTCTATTCCGGCGTTTAGCCTTCTGTTCCGAATGATCCCACAGATTTTCAATAGGATTTAAATCTGGGGATTTGGCAGGCCAGTCGAGGTGAGACAGTGCTGCTGATTGTTCGTTGTACCACTCAGACACAGTTTTAGCCCAGTGCACACGACAATTGTCGTCTTGGAAGACAGGAGTGGCCATGTGATGCTGCTCCTGGAGATGTAAGGCAAATGGCAACACTTCGTCATTCAGAATGCGGAGGTACGCATGCTGGTTCAAATTCATCGTCACTGCAACGAGAGGGCCCATTTCGTGGTAAGAAAAACATCCCCAAAACATCACAGAACCCTCCTCCAGCGCGAACAACACCTTCGACACAATCAGGATTAAATGCTTCTTTGGACCTGCGATGCACTCGTCATCTCCCATCATTGGAGTACAGACAAAAATGAGACTCATCAGACCAAATTACTCGTTTCCAATATTCCACAGTAAAGTTCTGTTGCCTCTGAGCTCATTGATAACGTGCGACTTTGTGACTTGCTGTTAAAAGAGGCCTCTTAAATGGTACTCTGCTCCAGATGTCCATCGCATGCAGTTCTCGTCGCAATGTCCTTTCGGAAATTGGTTGGAGTGGACTTTCATTGACTGTTTGGAGCAATTGTTGCCTGGTTTGAAACCAATTTGCCGTTACTAGGCGTGAAACATGGCGGCGGTCCCTGTTGGAGAGAATCGCTTTCCGGCCACAGTTACGTCGCCGAGTTTCACTCTTTGTAGACCCGCTGGACAGTACCGCTTCGACGCACCAACAAATTGGGCGACTTCATTCAATCTGTGTTCGTGGGCACGACCAAACACGATGGCTCCTTTTTGCACTCTGCAACGTCTGTTTTACGACCCATATTGCAGACTAAATTCAATACACACGTTTCTCTTCACCAATGCACGAGACAGAAATGATCCTGTAGACCACGTCAGTGCTATTTATCTCCCAGCAATGCTATCACGGCGCCCTCGTTGTGCAACCGGTAACTTCCTACTGTCACTTCCGATAGGAGTGACTAATTTTTTGTCCGCTGGGCTTATACATTTTTTAATCAAACAAAACTGTGTTTAAAACAGTAGTGACTCTATAAAAAGGAAAATTTAGGGTTGTCCTGTTATATTTTAAGCAGCAGATCAAAAAAATAGTACAATGATAATTTTAACCCGCAAGTGTACGATTCAGAAAAATAATGATAAAAACAGTTAATTCGCATTTTGTGCATTACAAAATATATACGATAGTGAGCGCGTTCTTATTAGAACTAAAAGTGGTTAAATGTATTTAAGCAATCTAGATGCAATGTTTTGCCACACGATATACATCTCAGTCTAGCGGCAAAACATGTGCGCTCTTTCGAATCGCCATATTTTATCACGTGACTGAATGCAATCAAGCTCTGTCTTTCTCACATACAGCCAAACATTACATCCGGAGATCACGTGATCTAGTACATTAATTCGTGGCTTCCAGTTAAGATACAGGCGCTAAATTTTATTTTGGCGATTCTGTATACGTTTCTATTTTCCAGATCCGCCGCAAACAGATTAAGTCTAAAAAACTTCCTTGAGACAGTAAAACCCGCAAAAAATTTAACTTGCATTTACATGAAACTTTTGAGTTAAGCTTCAGCAAGCTCCTTCTTCTCATATTAAAAACTGCTGCTTTAAATCCTATTCAAACTTCCATTTCCACTATCTGAATCTACGTGTATTGCGCTCAGCAGAATTTTGTGTTCTTTCCCATGTGTGGAATGCTCTCAGCGTAAGCATGGGAGCCCATAGAGGGGTACAACATACAAGTTTGTCCACGCCGGGAATCGAATGCGGGTCCTCTCACTCCCAGCTAAGCTACACGGACATGCGCTCTCCACTATGCAACACTGGCACGTGCTTTAACTGCTATCTGCCGTGGAAAGAACATCACATCATTGCGTGAAACTTAACAGCCAGGTCATCCTAGAAGTTCGGGAGCCAATATAACGTACAAGTTTGTCCACGCCGGACATCGAATCCGCGTCCTTTCACTCCCAACTAAGCTACACGGACATGTGTTCTCCACTATAGAACACTGGCATGTGCTCTCACTGCTATCTGCCTTTTTCTCATGTGCGTTCTGCGCTGCAAGCACGTGACAGGGGCAAGAGGGGACTTTTACCCTCCCCTGGAAATCAGACTATGTCCCTTCTGTCCTTGGAAGGAACTACAAAGATTTTGGCGATAACACGGATTCTGATGGGTAATTTTTCTGTAGAACTTGTGAATGTGTCTATATTAAGTAAAAATAGGGAAAACGTTTCAAACTTCCAGTACGAAAAGCAAAAAATGTACAGCAGAAAGTAATGATGTAAAAGTATGAAAGGCGGAGAAATGGAAAACAGATCAATCACATCCTCTGTAGCAGGTGTTCGCCACAGGAGAAAGATCTCTAATGGTCCGATTCCATGTCCCACCAGACACACAACATGATCCTCGCAGGATGAAGGTCATGTTTTGGACGTGGTGTGTGCGTCTTGTTTGGGCTTAACCATTCCCTCCGATCAGTGAAATTCACGTACATGCATTAATTTTCATCTCCAGTAACAATACGTGACAGAAAGGGTTTGTGTTGCTGAGAACATTCGCGATAACGGACGAGCAAGGAACCAGATATGGCAACACGCCGATTCTTGTTGTAATCGGTGAGAGTGTGAGGCACCCAAGACCCTAATTTCTGGACCTTTCCCATACGTTCCAGGTGTCGCACCACGGTGGCCTGATCACCGTCCATCTCAGTGGCCAATTCGCGTGTAGTTTGACGCGGATCCAAGTGGATGAGATCGTTCAAACGATCCTCATCATAGTGAGATGGACAACCTGAGCGTGAAGATTCGTTGAGGTCAAAATTGCCACCTCGGAACAGCTCAAACCATTTGCGGGCTGTCCTCGGAGCAATAGCATCCTCCCCATACACAGCACAAATTTGTCGAGTGATGGCCTCGGCGGCTGTGGATCCCTTGTTAAACTCGTAGAGGAACAGATGTCTGAAATGTTCATTCCTCTCTACTTGACACTCCATAACTTGCGGACCTGAAAACCTAAAAACTTAGCCACAATCATCCAACGCAATATGATTTAAATACGCGATATCACTGGTTACATTTTGATATACAACTGGCCATCTGCACTGTCACTACTGACCAGGGAAACACTAGTGAAATAAAATGGCATGAACCCAATACTTTCCACAGTGAGATATTGAACTCACAGCACAGAATGTTACATGCGTAAAAATCTAAGTACTTTTGGAGTGAGATACTGAACTCAATGCATTGCCTGATATGCAACAATTTGTTTACCTTCCTGAGTGAGGTATTGAACTTATTGGCCCAAAATCCAATATGAAGGAAGCATTTCAAGTGACAAAATAATTCAAGTTACGGATCATATGTAGGGGATTTTTTCTCTCCAGATCATATGTAGAGGATTTTAGGAAGGGAATGTCTGACCCCAGGTCTTAAACAACCCTTATAGGAAGCTAGGAGATTTGGGGCTAGAGTGCTCAATAGGAAAGTGACACGGAAGCGAAGTAGAGAGAGGGGATGAAGACGCCCTTTTTTATTACCGGGGGCCAGTACCTGGGTTCCAACGGCTTAACGTGCCCATCCGACGCACGGCGGATATTTAGTTCGTACCGATCGAACCTGAGGTTTCTCCGTGGCAGTCACGAACTTTGACCACTAGGCAATCCGCAGCCCTACTTTTTCTCTACGTATGATAGGGATGTAAGGTCAGGTGATGCGTAACATCACAGCCTCTCCTTGACAAATGTCAACCCCGCCTTCTCGTGGTGCATCCTGTTCCCACTAAAGGGGCTCTGACGACCGCAAATAGCGGTATAACTATACCATCGGGATCAGAGGAAATGCTATCCCACACTCACCAACCCGCTTGGCCAGCGTGGTGAGTTATGGCCAAACACCTCCAAAATGACTCTACAACTTAAATCTTGGCCCTCAGTCTCCGGCAGCTGGAATGTACCTGGCCAAGGCAGCGGCCAGTGCGACATGAAGGCAGAGGGTGCTAAGAATCCCCGGAGGACCGGACTAGGCTGCCATTTGATGCTGACCTTGGCTACCTACAACGCACGCTCCCTATCTTCTGATTCAAGGCTTCTTGAATTGGAAGAGGAACTACAAAGGATCAAGTGGGACATCGTCGGGCTGAGTGAGGTAAGGAGAAAAGGAGAAGATCTCATTGAACTGAAAAGTGGACATCTCTTCTATTATCGTGGGACAGATACTGGCAGAACTAGTGGTGTTGGATTTATAATAAACAAGAAACTGAAGGATAAAGTGGTAGAAGTTGAAAGTTCCTCGGACAGAGCTGCACGACTCGTTATCCAACTATCGAGAAGATACCAGGCTCAGATTATTCAAACTTATGCCCCCACCACAAGTCATCCTGAAGAAGAAATTGAAGAATTTTATGAGGAAATTCGTCATCTAAATAATAAAGGTAAGCAGCACTTGAAGATAATTATGGGAGATTTCAATGCAAAAATAGGGCACCGGCAACAGAATGAAACTTCAGTAGGTAAATTCGGTCACGGCAACAGAAACCAGCGTGGAAATACTCTCGTTGAGTTTGCAGAGGCAGAAGGATTTTCATCTTGAATTCCTTTTTCAAGAAAAAGCCACACAGGAAATGGACATGGAGACATCCAATTGGGACGACAAGTGAAATTGATTTTATTATGTGTAACAAAAAATTCGTCATCGAAGACTGCAGTGTGCTAAACAAGTTCAACACAGGTAGTGACCATAGATTGGTGAGATGTAAGATGCACCTCAACACTAAACTGGAACGTGGCAAGCTCATAAGACAAACAAAATGTATTGACATAACCAACCTTAAAAAAAACACCATAATACTTTCAAGTTGGAACTGAAGAACAGATTCTCTGCTTTAGGCCTAACATCGGAAGAAGTGGATATTTCGGAAGTTAACAGAAAAGTAACCAAAGCTCTTATGGAAACAGCAACAAAATTAGCTGGGTCTAAGAACAAGTTGCATGTAAACAAATTATCAGGAAAAACCAAAATGTTGATGCAAAAAAGAAGAGATGAGGACAACTAAAGAAGATGTGACTTCCAAAGTGGAATATATAGAGCTATGCAAGACAGCACGAAAAGTATCACTGAAGACGTAAGGAAATTCAACTGTGAGCTAGTGAGGAAAGCAATTGAAAACAACCAAAGCCTAAAGATAAAGCAAAGGGACATCTCAGTAAGGGGGTAGAAAACAGATTATGGCTCTGAGAAAAGAAGATGGTTCTATAACAAGAAATAGAGGTGAAATTTTGACAAGAGTGATAGATTTCTACTCCAAATTATATGAAAGGGATGATACATGTACTCCAGACATCATGAAAGGTACCAGAGTTCTTCCAGTCCTCCCAGCAGAAGTTGCACATGCAATCAAGAACATGAAGCGGGGGAAAGCTCCAGGAGAAGATGGAATTACTATAGACATCATACAAGAAGCAAGTGGAGAAATTGAAACAGTACTCGCCCAAATTTTCACTCGATGCCTTAATGAAGGGAAGATTCCTGAGGATTGGAACAATGCTACAATGATCCTGCTACATAAAAAAGGTGACATTGAGGATCTCAGGAACTACAGACCTATCAGCCTCCTATCAGTGGTTTATAAAATCTTCACTAAAGTTCTTTCACACCGCTTGAAGGTAACACTGGACATGGCTCAACCGAGAGAACAAGCTGGATTCAGGAGTGGCTACAGCACAATAGATCATATCCACGTACTGAGAGAACTAATTGAAAGAGCGAGGGAATATGAACTTCCATTGTGCATGGCTTTTATCGATTATGAAAAAGCCTTTGATTCGGTGAAACCATCAGCAGTTACCACGGCTCTGAAATCCTGCAGTATTGAAGATGCATACATTAATATTATTAATAACATCTATGAAAATGCAAGTGCAAAAGATTCGGCTGTTTGAAAATACAACACACATAAAAATTGGAAAGGGAGTGAGACAAGGTGACACCATATCTCCGAAGCTCTTTAATGCCACATTGGAAAATGTCTTTCAATCACTGAACTGGGAAAACAAAGGGATAAAGATTAATGGAGATTATCTAACCCACCTTCGTTTTGCTGATGACGTAGTCATTTTTGCAACTACCCCATCAGAGCTGCAGAGTATGATCCAGGAACTTGCTGACAAGAGTAAAGAAGTGGGATTAAAAAATGAACTTTCAGAAGACAAAAGTGATGTTCAATGCTTTTACAAGAAATGAAGATTTATCGATTGATGGAGAAAAACTGGAGATAACAGATACGTATGTTTATCTTGGACAGCAGATATCAAGTGAGGGTCACATTGATGAAGAAATTAATCGGCGTACAAAACTTGCCTGGAGAGCTTTTGGAAGAAACAGCATAATTTTCAAGAGCAATATGCCATTATGTCTTAAAAGAAAAGTGTTTGATCAATGCATCCTTCCAGTGCTTACGTATGGTGCAGAGACGTGGACCTTAACTAAAAGAGATATACAAAGGCTGCAGACAACTCAAGAAGCATGGAGAGGTGCATGCTTGGTATAACCAGGAGAGATAAGAAGAGGAACTCGTGGATCCGAAAAATGACAAGAGTGGAAGACATCATGATCAGAGTTAAATCCCTGAAATGGCAATGGGCTGGACATACTGCCAGAAGGACAGACCATAGATGGACAGCCGAAATTTTAGATTGGATTCCAAGGGACAGGAAAAGACCCAGAAAAAGACCACATGGGAGATGGGTGGATGAAATTCGTAAATATGCGGGAGTGACATGGAGGAGACTGGCACAAGACAGACCGTTGTGGAGGAAACTTGGGGAGACCTTCGTCCAGCAGTGGATTGATAATGGTTGACAATGATGATGATGATGATGATACTGCAGTATTTGTTTCATTATACAACTTATCATGGAAAACAATTAGAATCTTCGTATTAGTTTATCGCACCTCTTCACCTTCCAATCTGGAGCGAGTCATGTACTAATGCCTAAAGCCATCGATGTATACACGGTCGTATCAGAATAATATGACCACCTACCTAATAATGGGTATAACCACTCTTGGCCCTGATGACAGCGGCGAGATGGCGTGAGATGGACCAATGAGGCCCTGGATGATTGCCCGATGCACACGTGCCCATTCGGACTGCAGCAGAGCACGGATGTCCAGGAGATGACATGGTTGTGGGTCGGCACATCGAAGCTGTCGATCCAAATAGTCACACAACTGCTCTACGGGGTTGAGGTCGGGCGATTTCGCCGGCCAAGGGAGAACGGAGACATCATTGTCATGTTCCTGGAACCAGTCACGCACCCCCTTAGCGACGCGGCACGGCGCATTGTTCTGTTGGTGGACACCATCACCACCAGGGTAAACGTCCAACATCAAGGGATGCATGCGGTCAGCGAGGATGGACAAGTAACCATTGGCGCTCAGGGACCCATCCAGTGGTACCAGCGGTCCCAGGTCATACCAAGAAAACATCCCCCATACATGCACACTGCCACCGCCTGCCTGTACTTGACCGACAAGCGTGTCCGAGTGTTGGTTCTCATGTGTCTGACGCCTTATCCGACACCGTCAGTTACTTCTGGGCAGCACAAACCTCGATTCGTCGGAGGAGACAACCTTTTCCCACTGTCCAATGACGGTAGTCCCATGCGAACTGCAGGCGTCGTTGCCAAGGGACTTGGGTTAACATGGGCGCCAGCACACTTAAGGGGCGCTGGGATCGCAGATTTGCTTCCGCGAGACGTCGGGAAATGGTTCGTGGGCACACAGGAGCCGCTACATCTTCCTGTATAGTGGACCTGGTCCTCTTGGGTTCAGTTCGTGCCAGGCGCACGATTTGTCGATCCTCTCTCTACCGGTGGTCCTCCTGATCCGTCCGGAGCAGCTCCACCGTGTGGCAGTGCTGTCACGTTTCCACTGCTCCCAAAACCAGTCGGACGGTATGGTCACTCAGAACGATCCACGTGGCGGGCTATACGGCGCGCCGACCGCCCTGCGTTTTTCAGCCTGTTGATCAGGACTCTCTCAAAGTCCGTAAGTTGCGTAAACTGACGTCTCTGGCGTCTACCCGGAATTCTTGTCACTCTGTACTCTTGCTTGCGTCTGCCGGTGCTTTTCGCTTTCATGGGGCATCATCGACTACACGCCGGTTTATAAGGCTGCCGGTTTGAGCTTGCAGCGCCACCACAAGGTGTGTGGGCAAGCGCAATCGCACCAAACGTGGATCATTTGCGTACCAGCACGCACTCTAGCCATATGCAGCAAAGTTTCGCGGTTGTAGCATGTTTTCTTCTAGGTGCGCAAATCTCATTATCCGTGAATGTATATACGTACTTACATTTGTCAGGACCTTTTCGTGCTATGAAGAGGGCGCAGATTTTTTTCTTTTTGACTGTGACATGCGAACACGACCAAGATTTTCTCGTAAAAGTTTTTTTTTAGAGCAGTAATGTGTGTGTAACAAGTTACTGTTTCAACAACATGTCTCTCATCCTTCAGTTCAGCGATCCACAAAATTCCGAAAAGGAGGGTCCAATCTAAATTTAAAATTTAAAGTTGATAATAATTTCATGTTTTAAAGTTGAATTACTATACACGAGCAAACAAAAAGGTCTTTCTCGTTTGAGGCTCGAATCATGATACTCAAAGTCAGTGTACTTATGTGAATGCATTCTTCTAAGCAGGGCCGGACCCCGAAGCAAACAAATTCAATATACACGAATAGATTAAAATATTGCAACGGTGAAAGACCGATTAAACACTTGTTACGCATATCTCTATTTAATTTCCCTCTTGAGTTTGTTTTCTTATGTAAATTTAGTTATTACTTGGTTAAATATTTCCTTACTGAATGCCACATCATTGCTTCCCCGAACAGCTTTTACAATTTGCTAACACTCACAGTGAGTCAGAACAACATAAAATCAGTACACTAAATGTATAAAAGAGTGACGCACCCAGGTTTTCTTTTGGGGGTGGCCCAAAATAGTGAAGATGTAAATAAAAATACCCAGGAGAAAACATCGCCCAAAATATTACGAAGCTGTAAAACTACTTCCACCATATGTAATGCAACTACCTCAGAGGTGACGTACATGCCAAGACGGTAAAGTTGCAGCAATAAGCCTTGTCGGTGAAGTTCAAACGGTAGAACAGTCGACTCCGGAGGAGGCAGATATAGGTTCAAATCCCATCACGAGCAAAAAAGGTTTATTTTCACACACATTAAAGTGCATTTCCAATTATTCGTAATATATATATACATATTTATTTATTACAGTTTGGTTTAAGTTATATATATATATATACCTCATGGGTGGGCACGTTACGCCGTCGGACCCAGGGTACTGGTTCCCCTGTAATAAATAAGGGCGTCTTCCTCCCCCTTTCTACTTCGCTTCCGTGCCATTTTCCTATCTGGCACTCTAGCCCAAATCTCCTGGCTTCCTATTTCTAAGGAATCCTCTACATATGATCTGATCTGATCTAAAAAAAAAGGGGGCATTATTTTCGAAGTGGCCCTAAATTAGGGAGTTGCTCACGGTGGTCGTTAAACACTGAATAAAAAAAAAAAAATGTAGAAATGACAGAAGAGCTTCTCCGAAACCATAACCACATTTTTAGCAGTAGCATTCCAGCAATGTACAAGTATTTTATTTTATTTCGTTTTCATTTTATTTTCGGCCTAGTGGTCAGCGTTCGTGACTGCTAGGGAGAGAACCCAGGTTCGATCTCATGGAGGTACGAATGCTCGAACAACTAAATATCCGCCGTGCGTCGGATGGGCACGTTAAGCCGTCGGGCCCCGGGTACTGCCCCCCCCCACTTCTACCTCGCTACCGTGTCATTTTCCTATTGGGCACTCTAGCCCAAATCTTCTAGCTTCATATTTCTAAGGGTTGTTTAAGACCTGGGGTCAGACAGCAACTCCGTGAGCAACTCAATGGGCTATAAGCAGTCACCCGTCCCTAATTTAGGGTCACTGGTTCCAGGGAAGGGAGAGAGAGCCATTGCCGTAAGACAAACACAACATCCATGCCTCACCGGGATTCGAACCCGGACCCCGTTCGGACGAATGATCAGAGGCCATCGCTTAGACCACTGCGCCACCGGGGCGGCGATCTGATACCTCATGGGGTGAGAGCCCAACTGAGTGCGCTACTGGACAACATGCGTAGAGATGTGAGATTGCGAGTAGGTTATTAAACGTTCATGTAAAACCTGTAGATAGATATGGGATCACGAACAAGTATAATTATTACACCATTGATTGCTAATACCAGCGAGATTATGTTCTGGGAGTAAATTATATTGATGCCCTGAAGTGCAAGTGCGTATGGAATAAATTGATGGAATAAATTGCTAGAATTACGTAGGTAAATAGCTGATGGTTTGCAGTTGGCCGTTTGGGTAATTGTTTCTGAAGTGTGGTTTATGTATAACAGGAAGCTATCTCAGAACATTAGCCAATTTGTTAGCTATTCAGTTAACCATTTAAATTACTGCTAACAAAGCTTAAACTCCATACCCCTCAAAAGCGCCATCCGTCCGGAATCGTTATAATGAAGGCCGACTTGGCGTTACCAGAGCTTTGCGCCCATGACTTGGCTCGTGAAATGCTCTACTTAATAGGGAAAAATAACGTCATGAATTATGAGGAACTTCAGACGACCCCATTGACCCTTTCCGCACAGGGCGTTCAAGAAGTACCTTTTAGAAGAACCAGTTACACGGGGCAGGAGGTTTTTCTGACTACTCAGGTGCGACAGCGCCATGTTTGTTAAGGCCCACCATTCTACCTCAGTTGGAGAGCTGCCAGCGATGTTCATTACCCAAGGAAAAAACGAGGAAGCTGACTTTTTAACAAGACAGCCAACCCCCACTCGATGGAGCAGAGACTGGCGGCGGCCACATTAAACGGATACACGCAGACCTCCGTCACTGGGAGAAGAAGAAGGTTACGCTTTGCTAGGTCGAGACAGACTCCCATAAGTTCATGGCACTGGGGTCCCCTGTAGTCCGGACTCCATCCACCACTCATTACGGGCCTTAGCAGGGGGCATTAGTTCATATAAGGCCGATGCCTCCTCCCAGTTTCTATTGCCTGACCATTATCAACAACACTAGTCAGTGTATTCGAGCTGCTGATGACGATGGAAATTCGTTTGTTTTATTTGGCATGGCCGATCAACATGGTTAGTCCAGAATGCCAACCAATTAACACGAGCTTAGATCCGCATGCGAATGCTGAACATATGTTCACCCTGCGAGTTAACATTCATTTGCAAAGATTCAATGGTTAACAATAGGGCAATTATCAAATGTACGGCCATGTCCATCCGTACGAGGCTGAGAAAGAATGCCGTTCGATGATCCCCAAGGTTTCCGCGGAAGTAACAAGCAACAGCTCCTAAAACACATTCCACAGCGGGGAAAAAAAAAAAAAAAAAAAAAAAGAAATATCATGGGCCACACCATGGTGAAATTAATGCGAGCAATAACACGTGACGTAAACAGCGCACCAAGTTCATCGGCTCAGTTTATCAGTTTCAGAAACAGAGCACTCTATTCTAATGAGTGTGATAATTAAGGTAATTACTAAAACTAACGATTAACAGTAAATTTGAATCATGCGAGGAAAAAAACAAAAAACAAACTAACTGTGGATGGAATTGAAAAGGGAGCGCTATATCTAAAGAAGGAAAGTGATCCTGAAATCAAGTCTACGCCATTACAGACATGGTGTACAGCAACACCTTAAATAAAGATAACGGTCGGAACATTTTTTTTTTTTTATTGACGATTGAACGACCACCGTGAGCAACTCAATGGGCTATAAGCAGTCGCCCGTCCCTTATTCAGGGCTACTGGTTCCAGGGAAAGGAGAGAGCCAGTGCCTTAAGACAAACACAACCATGCCTCACCGGGATTCGAACCGGGACTCCGCCCAGACGAATGGTCATAAGCCATCGCTTAGGCCACTGCCCCACCGGAGCGGCGATTGAAAGTTTAACGACCACCATAACTCAATGGGCTATAAGCAGTTGTCCTTCCATAATTTAGGGCCACTGGTTCCAGGGACGGGACGAGCCAGTGCCATAAGACAAACACAACATCTATGACGCACTGGGATCAGAACCCGGACTCTTCTCGGACGGATGGTCATAAGTCAGCGCTTAGACCACTGCGCCATGGGGGGCCACAAGCATGGACTGGACCGCCGAGACACCCGGAAAATCCCTGCTGGGCCACCCTGTTCTGTACTGATACGCCTTATGATACCCAACAATATATATATATATATATATATCATCATCATCAACCATTATCAATCCACTAGTGGATCTCTAAATTTCTTCCACAGCGGAAGAAACTGTCTTGAGATAGTCTCCATTACGGCACTCCAACAAGTTTTCGAATTTCATTTACCCATCTCCCACCGCGGTCTTCTTCTGGGTCTTTTACTGGGATGTAGGTAAAAATACCCCCGGGAAAAAATATACCCGGAGAGAATACCCCTGAAAACTGAAAAGAGGTTAAAATACCCCAGGAGAGAATACCCCCAGAACAAACACATCTCCCATTATCATGCATTTTTGCAGTTATATCTTTGACCCTTTCTCCGTTTGTTAATAACAGTCTACACGCATAAACTGCATGCGGTGAAACAGATTGAAAGGAAGACATTCTTGCAGTAGTACTAGAGCAATTTACTCGTGCTTACTATGATTTTCGAGCGATTTACTTGTGATTTTATTTACTTTCAACGTGTGAAGTTTTTAGTTTTTATTGGATGCTGGTTTTCGGAGTAACAAATCACGAAATAGAGCAGCAGAAGATTGTAAAACAATTGCGAATTAAACAGCAATAAAAGATCAACCTCGTTTTTACGTAGTTCCTCTCTGAGCTCCAGGGAAAATATTATTTATTTGCCTTAGAATTTTTATCGGAAAGGGCAGTAGTACAAAATTCAGGGCAATTTTAGTACTGTCGACACAGTAGATCCCCGATTTCCTTAATAAAGCATTCAATTTCGTATAGTTAGATCTGGTTTTCCTTAAACTCTAAGTCTCTTGTAAACACCGGAAGGGAAACAATGGGCTATAAGCAGGCTCTTCCCAAATTTACGGTATCGTCGGTCGGTGTCTCCTCATTAGTTGCCATTACCTATTTTTTTACGGCAATTATTAAAATTGTTACCGTAAATTTCCCCCCAAAAAAGTACGAATATTTTTATTACATTCAGTCACTGGCGCACCGTAATCAGGAAAACTTACGTGAATATATTTTATTCGAAGTACACTTCTCCTGCTTTAATACAAGTAGAAAGGAAGGACTCGCAGTGGTGAAATGTCGTCACAGTTCTTTGAATGCCTTTATTGTCTTGAAAAACGTTTTTTTTAAAGGCAGCTTTAATTTAAGGAAAAGAAAGTAGTCACAAGGTGACAAAGCTGGAGAATAGGGGCGGGGGGTCAGCACACATACTTGTTTTCGGGCCAAAAATTGTTGCACACTGCTCTGTGGGGATTCTGTGGGCGGGTACATTATCGTGCAGAAGGAACAATTCCCCGTTTTTATACTCAGGCCTGGCACGAACAATCCTCCTCCACAAGCGTTCCAAAATGGACAAATAAACATTGCCAGTTAGTTTTCATTTTGGACTTCCGTAACTTGATATTCTTTCTTTTGGGTGACTGTAGCGACTTCCACTTAGCACATTTTTTTTTTTCATATATGAAAAAAACTTGTCTCATTTTAAATTGCGGATTAAAAGAGAGAGATGTGAGTGTTTGTTCTGGGGGTATTCTCTCCGGAGGTATTTTTTCCAAAACGGAAGAAATAACCCCGTCCAATGGGTTTTAGTTGGTTGCACAAGTAAATCGCTCTAGTACTACTGCAAGAATGACTTCTTTTCATTCTGTTTCACCGCATGCAGTTTATGCGTGTAGACTGTTTGTTATTAACAAACGGAGAAAGGGTCGAAGGTAACTGCAAAAATGCAGCATATTCGGAGATATGAGTGTTTTTTCTAGGGGTATTTTAACCGCTTTTCAGTTTTCAGGGGTATTCTCTCGGGGGTATTTTTTACCGGTTACCATTTTCCTGTCCTTTGGTATCCAGTCTAAAATTTCGGTAGCCCATCGATGGTCCGTTCTTCTGACAATATGTCCAGCCCATTGAGATTTCTGGGATTTTACCCTGATCATGATATCTTCCACCCTTGCCACTTTCCTTATCCACCAGTTCCCTCATCTTATCTTTCATTGTTACACAGGGCATGCATCTCTCCATGCTTCTTTCAGTTGTCAGCAGTCTTCGTATGTCTTTTTTTTTATTAGTTAAAGTCCATGTTTCTCCTCCGTACGTAAGAAATGGAAAGATGCATTGATTAAACACTTTTCTTGTAAGACAAAAATGGCATACTGCTCTTGAAAATTGCACCGTTTTTTTCAAAAGCTCTCCGACCAAGCTTCATACGCTGGTTAATTTCTTCATCAATATGACCCTCGCTTGATCTGTTGTCCTGTTTCAACCTCTGAGAGACAGCCAGAAGGAACAATAGACTGAACCGGAGTTGACAATCAACGGCAAGTTAAAGACAAGGTTGACACAACCTCCCACAAGATAACATCCTTTACTGTTGTAACAGAAATGTAATTTAGAGATTCACAAGGCTTTATAATGCTGTCTATCCATGTTTTACGATGTATCTATGGCTCTGAAAACTGCTACTCTAGACATACAGAAGAGATTAACAGCTTCAGCCACATGCTATTTGTTCTCATTAGAATATTAAGGCCGCCCTAGAGGCTCAGTGGCTTCTGACGATTCGCCCGAGATAGGTAAGGGCTCGAATTCTTGTGAGGCATGGATGTTGTGTTTGTCTTACGAAACTGGCCTTGTTCTTTCCCACGAACCAGTGGCCCCAACTTAGGGACAGGCAACTCCTTATAGCCGACTGAGTTGCTCACGGTGGTAGTTAAACCCCCAAATAATAATAATAACGTAAAAAAAGATTATTGAAGGGTCTCTCATTCTTTTCTTTGTAATTTGTTACACGCATATGGAGTAGTTAATCTCTGGGTTATACTGAAATACCTGGAAGTACACTTTGTAAGGGAAGGAGGCGACGTCGGTTCAAAGAAATTCAAAATGTGTTCTCTTTCTCAGTTTCTTGGGGGGGGCTAACGACCGCCACGAGCTACTTACTCTAAGGGCTAAAAATACAGCCGCGCGTTCCTAGCTTGATGTTATTGATTTCATGGAGGTATAAAAAGCCAGCGCCATTAGGCAAACATACAACCCATGTGGTATCCAGGACTCGAACCAGAGTTGGAAACGGGTCAAAAATTTTGAACCCGGACGTCACATAATTGGACCTGACTCGGTCCCGAACCTGACACGGACAAATCTGCTTTGAACTATAAATTCCACAGTGATGTTTAAGGCTGTTCCACTTAATTCTGATGGTGCTACAATCAAAATTTTTGAATTAAGAAATTTGTTGTATGTTTGATTTCAGTTTTTGCTGGGTTTTTTTTTTTTATAACATATCAAGCTTCAGAATATGTTTCACAGCAACACCAATTTTCACCAGCTTCCACTGAGTTGAAAGTTTCCAAAATGTGGATGTTGATTTCATCATTACCATTCAGAAGGAAAGAAAACTCGTGAAATCAACATTCGCATTTAGGAAATTTTCAACTCATCACAATCTTGTGAAAATTGATGGTGTTGTGAAACATATTCTTATTTCTTAATGAGAAGAACCAACTTCCAGCATTCACTCTTCCCCTTTTTGTTTTCAACAAGAACGTATTTGTTGGCCACGACGCCTTTTTTCAATCTCCTTAATATTAAATTTATCCATATTAACAAATAAGGCATTAATTCCGACACAACATGCAATGGAACGGGATGTCAGCATGTCAAACGGAAACTTGACGTGCTAACATCCCGTTCCCTCAGTAACTCTCAGTCTTAAAATGTGACAAGTGGGGTCTGAGAGCGTAACTCACCAGAGAAGCAGGAGACAGGTGTTTGCCTGTATCTTGCTCCGGACAATCGCACTGAAAACAAACACAAAGGAAGTATCGTTTTACGATATGATATCGGTGAGTCTAGCGCCTGCGCGGTACCGTCGGTCGGTGGAAATCTTCGTTGCCTTAAGAAAGAGACGGCAATATTTTTGCATAACAAATCATTTTTCACTCCGCTGGCACCAGTATCGAGAACAAAATTGCACAGCACGCATTTTTCTTTGAAACAGTTCTTTTTAAAAAAAAATAAAACGAAAATAAAAACCGGGTCAAGAAACCTTGACCCGACCCGTTTGACCCGCGAGAAATTGTCGACTCGTTGACACCTTGACCCGTTTCCATCTCTGACACGAAACCAGTTCCATCTCGGGAGAATGGTCAGAAGCCAACGCCACAGACCACTCGGCCACCGGGGCGCCAAAGTTCTCTTTCAAGGTCTGGTGAAACACAGGGTGTTTCCATTATTTTGTCCACTCGCAGCTCGGGAGATCAAAGTTTCAACTAAGTTTTCTACTCACTACGCGCACGTGTATGATCAACAACGGCGAAAACAAAACAACAATGAATAAATAAACAATAAAATAGGTAAATAAATAGATAATAAAAGTAGAGAAGGCCACTTTATGTGTCTCTGCAGAGCAGAAGGCTGCCGACATTTCAATAAAACCGTAGGGTGCTTCCTTTCGAATAGGGCGCACTGCAGGTTGGTTGCTTTTCAAAAAAAGGGTCAAGGAGGCTTTCACGACATGAGGCTTTGACGTACATAGCTGAAAATCGGTGTCACGAAGTAAAACCGTGAAACGACCAGGTGATCCCAAAATGCTCCGGCGACCTTACAAAAATGACCGCGATCCGCGTTTTTGCGCACGGGAATACCAAAGGTGCTTCCAAAAGAAAACGGGGAAATGTTCTGCTATAAAACGGGGTTGGAACCGCATTCTGGTCGTAAACGCACGCACGAACGTATTGGAAACACCGTGACTGGACAATATCTTTGAAACGGTTCGCTGCAGTGTCGGATCTAGAAATTGTGTGCGAGTGGAAAGATAAATGAACTAAGTTTTATATATATATATATAAGGACAAACAAGGGATAAGCAAACTAAAATAATTATATTTAAAAAACATTTTAAAATAAAAAATAACAAATAAAAAAACCCAAAACTGGCCATGAATAACATTCTGCCGCATGTTCTGCAATCCCTGTTTTTCTCCTGGTTGAAATTTCTTTTTTGCTTGCTCGGTTACCCGTTTTGTTTTGCAAGTTATGGGTTTTTTTTATTTTTTTATTTAATTTTTTTAAATATATTATTTTAGCTTGCTTATCGGTTTTTTCTCCTTGTATGTTTTGAATTTTCTTTTACGCAGCCTTGGGCGCTTTAGAACTTCAAAGTTGCATTTATTTTTGTATTATTTGATAAGTAATTTGTTCTACATATATATATATAAAGGCTGTTCAAAGGTTACACGTAAATTTTCAAAACTGCTTTTGAAATTCCAAAGCGGCTGAGGCTGCATATAAGAAGAATCAAATCAAATACAAAAATCATCACAAATCTGAAAGCTGGAGCAACCGATTCGGAAAACCGAAAGAAGAGATCTAATAACCAACCGGAAGAAAAAAGATTATAGAACTATGGCAAGCTGCTATCTATAGCTTCATCAAGGTCTAGGCACAAATGACACTTCTCATACCTCTATAAAGACCAAAAAGTGTGGGGTTCTGCACCATTCAGTTTGCTACAAAAACATCAAAATAATAATCTGAAAACATTTTAAAAAAATACTAAAATAAAATAAACCCACCCCAAAACAAATAAAACCACCACAGCACTTCCCGAGACCCACAAGCACTGAAACTCCCCCCCCAAAGAAATTATTAAAAATAAATTAAAAGGAAAAAAGTTTTTGTGGAGAAAAAAATAAAGCACCCAAATAAAAACGAAAACCATCCCTTTAGCAACTTGTGTGGTCGTAGTCAGACCTCACACAACTAATAGAATCCAAATTACTCAGCCCAAGAAGTATAAAATGCTTGAGTACCTAGGAAAACACTATTACAACCATACACTACATAATAATCAATTAACCACAGCCAGTCGATTCCTTTCATGAATTATACAAGTATAATTAATAACTTTTCTGTTAAACCATCAAAGATTTGCACATTGAGATCAAAGCGAAATTGACTAATTGTATCATTCTTTACTTGACAATCCACAGCTTAAAAAAGAGGTGCTTAACATTTTATCAAATGCCAAAAAAATTTACAGATGACATGAATGTAGCAGTTTTTTTTTCTTGTTTTTCGTTTTGTTACATTTTTTCGATTACGTGCTCTGACATAGTTTGTATTTGATTCAGTGTTTTGCATTAATAACAACATGCATCATCTACTGAAAGATGCCGCATTCATTTTGTCATGTGCCTTGAAATTCTTTCCTTGGAAAAAAAGGATTAATAAAATATATATATATATATCCCCACAGTTGGATGTACAACCAGCTCTTTAAATTCCCCTACTCTTTTTTTTCTATTAATTAATATAGTTTTGAAAATAGAAAATCCGCGTTCCTTTTTTTTTCTTTTTTTAGATTTTTTTTTTCTCGAATCGCTTCGGTTTATGATTTTTTTACCCCTCTTACTTCGCGTCACACTGCGACTTAAATAAATAAAGGAAAACAAGAGTTGCAAATTACGAATTACGATCCGATTTCATTAGTTAATCACAAAGTGTTTGCCTTGGAAAGTTCATGCTAAATTGCCAGGGAAGGAGAATGTACTTGATTTTCTGAAATGTAAAGCATTCACTGTTCCCTTTCTATCTGCAGCTAACCCCCCCCCCCCCCCTCCTCTCCCTTCCGCGAAACCGCCTGAAATGCAAGTAAAAAGTCAGTTTCGGCTCGATAAAAAATTTGGTTACCGTTAAATAATAAACTCCAGAAAAGTAACGGTGGTCAAAACCTAAAAATTCTGTAAGTTGAAACAACTGCAGTTTTCTTAATGGAGGTGTTGTAGAATAGTAGTTTCCACAACATGTCTAGACCACTGTCACTTGAGGGTCGTTACTTCCATCATGTTGTCAACTATTGTCCTTTTCCTTATCCATGAGTTCCTCTTCCTATCTTTCCTTCTTGCAAAATGCACGCACTTCTCATGGCTTCTGGGAGTTACCCCCCCTCATCTGTATGTCTTCTGTTTCTTTATTTTATATATCATGTCCGACTTAATGAAAGCCGACCTTAAAAAAAAATGCTTAACAATTCTTTATGAAAGTCAACCTTAAAAAAAATGAGGGCCTCATAAAGAATTGTTAAGGATTTTTTTTTTCCTGAATCACATTTAAACACATCTTTTACTCACTTTCATACAATTTACTTAATCTAAAGATTTATCTAAAAATGCGAAATTTATTTAAACTATTTTGCAGAAAAAAAAAAAGGTAAGGAACACTATAAACGAGTTCCTGGGTTAAAAATCCAAAGACCAAGTTAAAATACTTCTTACAGATATACTATTCAAACCAAATTTCATGTGGATCCAAGGGATAAAATCTCACAATAAGTACAGTGACGTGCTTCCCACGCAGGACGCACATCGGATAAAGGCAAATAGCAGCGAGAGCATACGTCCGCGTTAGCTCAGTTGGGAGAGCGACTTATTCTGCAATGAGGGGACCCAGGTTCGATGCCCGGCGTGGACAAAAATGATGGAGAAATTTACTTCGTTATAGTACTTATAAATCATAGCAATACTCTTTCACATTTTTCATACAGATATGTCAAAACATCTTTGCAGGGGAGCCTGTCCGGGAAAAAACACCCGGAGCAGGTTTTATAGAATTTATTTAGAATCACCCCATGAAAAGACTCACCACTCTGAAGTGATTCTTTAAAAATAAAAATAAACAAATAAAAAACAATGAAAGAAAGTTAAAGTACAAAAACAATATAGCCACAGCAAGGGAAACGGTTTCCAACACATGACAATTTGACTCTGGATCCTATTATGCCTCTCTATGTCTTTTTTAGTTAAGCTCCATTTCTCTGATCCATCAGTAAGAGCTGAAAGGATGTTTTGATTAAACACTTTAAGATATAATGGAAAATTGCTAGTGAAAATTGCACTGTTTGTTCCAAGCGCACTGCCGTCAAGTTTTATACGCCTGTTAATTTCTTCTTCGATGTGGCCCACCCTTCGTTTACCTGTTGTCCAATGTGGATATATAGATGCAGATATCAGTTATCTCTTTGTCCTCTCAACTTCTAATATTTCAATGCACGCACATAGTTATTATGACAAACTTTTTTCACCACGCTTCCGCCCAAACCTAACCAATTCTATAAAAAGGTATACAAGAGAGGATGACAAACGAAAATGAATTCTGCTTTCGTATGCGCAGACGTTAGGTACGCATTCAGTACAGGCATGGGTATCCAAAAACCAAAAAAAATGGACTGTTTCAGTACTTTTTGCCATAGAAATGTAATCACTGTCCTTATGGAGTTTTGTAAATTCCTGCTATATCGAGATCTGCGGAAAGAGTCTCGTCCTGTTGCAAACAAACACCATTTCAAAGATAAATAGATGGTAAACAAACAATAGTAGACAGGTAAACAACTTTATCTCACTGGTAAACAAGGCAATGACCGCCCTGAATATTAATAGTTTCGATGACCTATAAATACTGCACCTCGTGCAACAAAATAGATTTAATGGAAATTTGCAGCTGTGTACGTTTCACTGCCGGGATATTTCTAATGTAATGCTGAAGCGGAAAATTTACAAAAAAAAAAAAGGACCATAAAAATGAAAATTAAGTTTTCAAAAGTGAAATTATGATGGGGGGAAATGAGAAATGCATATCAGAAGTAGCCTTTGCACATAAAATGAACCTAGTGAAGCAACCCCCCCCCCTCTCTTTCTAAATAAAGCCTGCAACAAAATACGAGAAAGCTATCAAAATAATAAATATCGTAAAAACAAGTGTAAGAGTAATATACAAATGTATAACCGTATAAATGGTGACCCCCCCCCCTTTTTTTTTCCTCTCTCGCAAACTCTGGAAAAGAACTTTCGTTTGCATCCGTGCCGGTTGCTAGTGCGGCTGAACATGTTTACAAATCCGGTGGAGGATTTGTTTCGAAGTTGGTTAAAAATTAGTAATAGCTAACACCACCACCCCCCAAAGGGGGAGGGGGGGCAAAGGAAGAAAAAACGAACTAGAATGTCACACACACACGTTTTTCATTTATCAGCTTAAATTCAGAACCATTTAATTAATTACATTTCACCTTATTTTCTATCTTTCTCCCCAGGATATAATAAAATGGATTATCAGAATAAACAAAAATTCTTCATTGCAGCTTGAGAGAGGGAGTGACAGAGACAGAGATCCCTACGTCCCTAGAAATTACTTACGAAGAACTTTTTTTCCCCCGAAGTCCATTGTTGTCCTGAGATGAGCGTTATTTCGAAGAGGTACATTTTTTCTTTCATGCCCGGCATACACTTGTTATGATGAAGAGATGTGTGAAATTTATACGAAATTTTGCTTAAATTTTGATCAATGCTCCTCAAATAGAGATGCATTGTGTTCTTGAAAACTGTTTAAAGCTACTTGCAGTACATGTCTAGTACATTTTTAAGAGCGCTTATGCATGACCCCATTTTTACACTGAAAAACTTCCGCAAATCATGCTATGAATATAACTTGCAGTAACAATAAACGACACCGAACTTTGGAAGAATTATAATCGTCATGAATTTGCCGCGCACACAAACTTATGATGAGAAATGCATAACTGCCCCATCCATCCAATGCTGGAAAAAGTAACTTAAATAGAATAAGGAGCAATAAGGCCGATTTTCATTTGGATTTTATTCATTTCAATGGCAAGAACAGCGTGAAGGCGAAATAAAACAAAAATATCTGATAGCAGCGGTGCTGTGTTAAACTCATAAGGAAAAAATACGACAAGTACGAAAAAAGTAAAAGGGTATTACTACTGCATAAACAGTTATATAAATAGGTGAACACGAACCTCTCTCTCTCTCTCGTTCTCTTCTTCTCTCTTTTTTTAATTGTTAGTATGCATTAGAGAGTTCTATATTACAAAATTTATAACAAACGCGGTAAAATGCTTTTTTTTTTTTTTCGCCGCCCCGTTGGCGCAGTGGTCTAAGCGCTGGCCTCTGATCATTCGTCCGTAAGGGGTCCGGGTTCGAATCCCGGTCAGGCATGGATGTTGTGTTTGTCAAACGGCACTGGCTCTCTCCCTTCCCTGGAACCAGTGACCCTAAATTAGGGACGGGCGACTGCTTATAGCCCATTGAGTTGCTCACGGTGGTCGTTAAACCTCCAATCAAAAAAAATAAATGCTTTTCACATTGCCATTTCAAAATTTTGCAGCCTTTTCTAATTTTGAGCGCCTAAAATATTATACAGTCTTAGAATTAGAAATAAATCTTCTACAGGCCCAGCAGACCACTCGAATTTTCAAATCACTGGTCCGTCAAAGAGAAACCTTGCACATTTACAGTATATGCAAAAAATAACGTATTTCTTCAGAACTATATATCACAAGGGATGTAAGGTCAGGTGATGCGTAACATCATAGCCTCTCCTTGACAAATGTCAACCCCGCCTTCTCGTGGTGCATCCTGTTCCCACTAAAGGGGCTCTGACGACCGCCCATAGCGGTATAACTATACCATCGGGATTAGAGGAAATTCTATCCCACACTCACCAACCCGCTTGGCCAGCGTGGTGAGTTATGGCCAAACCCCTCCAAAATGATTCCACAACTTAAATCTTGGCCCTCAGTCTCCGGCAGCTGGAATGTACCTGGCCAAGGCAGCGGCCAGTGCGACATGAAGGCAGAGGGTGCTAAGAATCCCCGGAGAACCGGACTAGGCTGCCATCTGATGCTGACCTTGGCTACTTACAATGGACGTTCCCTATCTTCTGATTCAAGGCTTCTTGAATTGGAAGAGGAACTACAAAGGATCAAGTGGGACATCGTGGGGCTAAGTGAGGTAAGGAGAAAAGGAGAAGATCTCATCGAACTGAAAAGTGGACATCTCTTCTACTATCGTGGGACAGATACTGGCAGAACTAGTGGTGTTGGATTTATAATAAACAAGAAACTGAAGGATAAAGTTGTAGAAGTTGAAAGTTCCTCTGACAGAGCTGCACGTCTTGTTATCCAACTCTCGAAAAGATACCAGGCTCAGATTATTCAAACTTATGCACCCACCACAAGTCATCCTGAAGAAGAAATTGAAGAATTTTATGAGGAAATTTGTCATCTAAATAATAAAGGTAAGCAGCACTTGAAAATAATTATGGGAGATTTCAATGCAAAAATAGGGCAACGGCAACAGAATGAAACTTCAGTAGGTAAATTCGGTCACGGCAACAGAAACCAGCGTGGAAATACTCTCGTTGAGTTTGCAGAGGCAGAAGGGTTTTTCATCTTGAACTCCTTCTTCAAGAAAAAGCCACACAGGAAATGGACATGGAGACATCCAAATGGGACGACAAATGAAATTGATTTTATTATGTGTAACAAAAAATTCGTCATAGAAGACTGCAGTGTGCTAAACAAGTTCAACACAGGTAGTGACCATAGATTGGTGAGATGTAAGATGCACCTCAACACTAAACTTGAACGTGGCAAAGCTCATAAGACAAACAAAATCTATTGACATAACCAACCTTAAAAAACACCATAATACCTTCAAGTTAGAACTGAAGAACAGGTTCTCTGCTTTAGAAGGCCTAACATCGGAAGAAGTGGACATCTCTGAAGTTAACAGAAAAGTAACCAAAGCTCTTATGGAAACAGCAACAAAATTAGCTGGGTCTAAGAACAAATTGCATGTGAACAAATTATCAGGAAAAACCAAAATGTTGATGCAAAAAAGAAGAGAGATGAGGACAACTAAAGATGTGACTTCCAAAGTGGAATATATAGAGCTATGCAAGACAGTAAGAAAAAGTATCACTGAAGACGTAAGGAAATTCAACTGTGAACTAGTGAGGAAAGCAATTGAAAACAACCAAAGCCTAAAGATAGCAAAGGGACATCTCAGTAAGGGAAGAAAACAGATTATGGCACTGAGAAAAGAAGATGGTTCTGTAACAAGAAATAGAGGCGAAATTTTGACAAGAGTGAAAGATTTCTACTCCAAATTATATGAAAGGGATGATATATGCACTCCAGACATCATGAAAGATACCAGTACCAGAGTTCCTCCAGTCCTTCCAGCAGAAGTTGCACATGCAATCAAGAACATGAAGCGAGGAAAAGCTCCAGGAGAAGATGGAATTACTGTAGACATCATACAAGAAGCAAGTGGAGAAATCGAAACAGTACTCGCCCAAATCTTCACTCGATGCCTTAATGAAGGAAAGATTCCTGAGGATTGGAACACCGCTACAATGATCCTGCTACATAAGAAAGGTGACATTGAGGATCTCGGAAACTACAGACCTATCAGCCTCCTATCAGTAGTTTATAAAATCTTCACTAAAGTTCTTTCACACCGCTTGAAGGTAACACTGGACATGGCTCAACCGAGAGAACAAGCTGGATTCAGGAGTGGCTACAGCACAATAGATCATATCCACGTGCTGAGAGAACTAATTGAAAGAGCGAGGGAATATGAACTTCCATTGTGCATGGCTTTTATCGATTATGAAAAAGCCTTTGATTCGGTGAAACCATCAGCAGTTACAATGGCTCTGAAAACCTGCGGTATTGAAGATGCATACATTAATATTATTAATAACATCTATGAAAATGCAAGTGCAAAGATTAGGCTGTTTGAAAATACAACACACGTAAAAATTGGAAAGGGAGTGAGACAAGGTGACACCATATCTCCGAAGCTCTTCAATGCCACATTGGAGGGTGTTTTTCAGTCGCTGAGCTGGGAAAACAAGGGGATAAAGATTAATGGAGATTATCTAACGCACCTTCGTTTTGCTGATGACGTAGTCATTTTTGCAACTACCCCATCAGAGCTGCAGAGTATGATCCAGGAACTTGCGGACAAGAGTAAAGAAGTGGGATTAAAAATGAACTTTCAGAAGACAAAAGTGATGTTCAATGCTTTTACAAGAAATGAAGATTTATCGATTGATGGAGAAAAGCTGGAGATAACAGACACGTACGTTTATCTTGGACAGCAGATATCAAGTGAGGGTCACATTGATGAAGAAATTAATCGGCGTACAAAACTTGCCTGGAGAGCTTTTGGAAGAAACAGCATAATTTTCAAGAGCAATATGCCATTATGTCTTAAAAGAAAAGTGTTTGATCAATGCATCCTTCCAGTGCTTACGTATGGTGCAGAGACGTGGACCTTAACTAAAAGAGACATACAAAGGCTGCAGTCAACTCAAAGAAGCATGGAGAGGTGCATGCTTGGTGTAACCAGGAGAGATAAGAAGAGGAACTCGTGGATCCGAAAAATGACAAGAGTGGAAGACATCATGATCAGAGTTAAATCCCTGAAATGGCAATGGGCTGGACATACTGCCAGAAGGACAGATCATCGATGGACAGCCGAAATTTTAGATTGGATTCCAAGGGACAGGAAAAGACCCAGAAGAAGACCACATGGGAGATGGGTGGATGAAATTCGAAAGTATGCAGGGGTGACATGGAGGAGACTGGCACAAGACAGACCGTTGTGGAGGAAACTTGGGGAGACCTTCGTCCAGCAGTGGATTGATAATGGTTGACAATGATGATGATGATGATGATATATCACAAATTAAGAACAACAGAAGTCATGAAATTTAATGCATGCATGTACAGCACACGAAGTTGCAAGGAAGAAAATAAGTAAGGGGAAAACCATACAGTGTACTGATTATGAAGCACTTTGCAACTTACCAAAAGCCACCTGCATGAAATACCTTGCTTCAGTGCGAAAGGCAGGAGGTTAACCTCATGTGGACAGGAAGACAAATGGGCAAAGCCGGAGCATAAACGGTTCTTCAAGCTCCAGTTGGAAAGCATTATAAAAGATCCATATTCTGGGGTCACTACTTGGGCACACAAGTGGTGTTGTCTAAATCCAAATATTTTGATTCAGACCATGGCTTCTTACAGTCTAAAATTTGCATAAAACTAAAGTATAGTTTGAAATTCTGATATTCAGTTTTTGAGTAGGAAATATCTAAATTTCAAAAAATCCGAAAATTGTCATAGCCAAACCTGGATATTTTGAAATTTTGTTCAGTTCTTTATAAACTTGCAAATTCTGAAATAAACGGGGTTAAAAAAATTACTGGCCACCCAGGCCAGTAACAAATAGTTTACTGGCCCAATGGAATTTTTACTGGTCAATAATAGCCAGCGGACCACTGGGTAATTCGAACGCTGCCATATATACTATATAATATATATATTACATTATATATTCTATATATAATGTAATATATATTCATATATATATATTCTATTATATATTCTATATATTCAGAGTTAAATCCCTGAAATGGCAATGGGCTGGACATACTGCCAGAAGGACAGACCATAGATGGACAGCCGAAATTTTAGATTGGTTTCCAAGGGACAGGAAAAAGACCCAGAAAAAGACCACATGGGAGATGGGTGGATGAAATTCATAAATATGCGGGAGTGACATGGAGGAGACTGGCACAAGACAGACCGTTGTGGAGGAAACTTGGGAGACCTTCGTCCAGCAGTGGATTGATAATGGTTGACAATGATGATGATGATGATATTCTATATAATATATATTACATTATATCATCATCATCATTGTCAACCATTATCGATCCACTGCTGGACGAAGGTCTCCCCAAATTTCCTCCACAACGGTCTGTCTTGTGCCAGTCTCCTCCATGTCACTCCTGCATACTTTCGAATTTCATCCACTCATCTCCCATGTGGTCTTCTTCTGGGTAAATTACATTATATATACTATATAATAAATATATTACATTATTTATACTATATAATGGAGAGGTGCATGCTTGGTGCAACCAGGAGAGATAAGAAGAGGAACTCATGGATCCGAAAAATGACAAGAGTGGAAGACATCATGATCAGAGTTAAATCCCTGAAAAGGCAATGGGCTGGACATACTGCCAGAAGGACAGACCATCGATGGACAGTCGAAATTTTAGATTGTGACAGGAAAAGACCCAGAAGAGGACCACATGGAAGATGGGTGGATGAAATTCGAAAGTATGCGGGAGTAACATGGAGGAGACTGGCACAATACAGACCGTTGTGGAGGAAACTTGGGGAGACCTTCGTCCAGCAGTGGATTGATAATGGTTGACAATGACGATGATGATGATATATTACATTATATATAGTACATAATATATAGTAGATGTTAAACAGTACTAATATACAGTACTAAATTTCGCATTACGAATAATTAAAAATAAATTATGGTACACAATTTTTGATCTGTTGCTGTAAGCAGCTTTCATGTAGTTTTCAACATACATTTTTTCAAAGGGAGTACGCAATAAAATTCTTGCCATACCGAAATGAGCAACTTCTCTAAACATCTGAAAATAGAATATCGAAATGAAATCCCAGTTTTTCACTACGTCTCATGCCTGATCCCTAATCTGTTAAAACTTATTTATTTTTTTTACTTTTTCTGGGTATAACATGCCTCGTGTGCATCGAAAAGTCGCGGAGTCGCCTATCGTTAATTTGAGGACACTTGCTCGAGGGAAAGAGGTCACCGTAAAGCATCCATGCGTCATCCAGGACTCGAACCTAGGCGATTAGCTACAATCCCGCGCATCCGTCCTCTTGGCAATCGAGGCGGCTAAAACGACTTAAACGTTGAACTTTCCAGCTCCTCTGATATCGGTTCGTTAAATGTTTTCCACGGAAACAACAGCAGTGACATCAGTTTCCTAAATTTATGCGAACTCTCAAAGTTAGAAATGCTTTTTCTAACTTTGCTCTCTTTCTCTGTCTGAAATTTCACAAACGTAGAATATTTCCGCAAATATTGACTAAAAATATTGATTGCTCGCTAATAGTGTCAGATGAATGTAATCCTTCCGATCGTTTGCTAACGTGGTAGATCGAAATTATTCGTGTTTTGACTTGTAATCCCTTCGCACAGAAGGTTTCAAATAACAGATTAGTGTAGGGGAAATGTCCAGTCACAGTTTCGATGTTTTCAAGGAAGGAGGGAGGGAGGGGGAGGGGGGGGGGTTCCAATTCTAAGCAGCTTCAGAAAAGCTTCAGTGCAGCGGAAGTGAGTCAAATAATGCACTTAAATCTTCTAAGAATTCCCGTGATAACACATGGCTCTTATAACATCACCTTTAAACTTTGTATAAACCTCTTTTGAAAAAGTCCCTGAGAAATCAATTCTTTACAACGTTCACTGAGATTATACATATATTATCATCATCATCATCATCACCGTCGTCAACCATTAACAACGCACTGCTGGATGAAGGTCTCCCCGAGTTTCTTCCACAACGGTCACATATACACACAAATAATTCAATCAAATCAAGCACATTCAATTAAAAAGTAAATTAACAACATCAAGAAATAAATACAAAATTTGCTAGTCAGCCACCCGGTACCAATCATCAGGGACAGGTTAAAATTATTTGTGTTTGTATTAGGTGGAATCGGAAGTCTGCTGTTTACAAAATATAACCGCAATCTGAATAGTCGTTCTGGTAAGTTATCCCTCCGGACAGGTAGGAAAGACTGGATGACTTATTAGCTTTTTAATCTTTTCGCAGGGGTGTAGATTATGCATCCACATGAAACCTGTCTGATTTAGGGGTCAGCTACCGGATATGCCTTTCCCTGACGATTGGTACCTGGTCGCTGACTATCAGATTTTGTATTTATTTCTTGATGTTGTTGTTTTACTTTTTGATTGAATGTGCTTGATTTGATTCAATTATTTATATGTATATATTTGTATTTTACTTGTCCTTAACACCTTTGCAGCTGTGCGCGGGGTTGGGACATGTTTGACGATATATATATTCTATTAAGAAGAGACTGAAACACTTCTGAAATACTTTGTACATATTGCAACTAATTGTTTATGTCATATAACCTTCACAAAGCATTTCTTTGGTTTATTATTGTCTTTATTTTATTCTCGTTCTTGTGTTGTCAGAAGTTGTGGAGTAGGGGTTTTTTTATAATCCAGTTTTCTTTCAAGAATCTGTGCTTTAGAAAAAAATTTATATTTCCTTTTTTATTGCAATGTTTAAGAATTTGTAGTACTTTAGTATTGCTTTTCAGGTTTAAATTCTCTCTTAGGCGACTAGGTAACTTGGCAATTTGTTATTGCTGAACATTATTTCTGATTCATTATGTCACTCTTACAACTTGAGTTTTCTATAATCATCATCTTTCTGTTTATTAGTAACAGATGAAGAGCATGGGTCGGGCCAGGAAAGTTATGGATGCAAGCTAAATTGTTAACTAAAACTTGGTCATACAACTCTATGGAGGTTATGACATATATATATATATTTAAAAAAAATTTGGTGGGCTTATTACTTGCATCTATGACTTTGCAGAAACCCATTTCCAAATAGGTCTTTGTGGAAGTGAGAAAATGCAGACTTTTTGCTGGTCCTTGATAAAGCCAAGGCTCAGTATTCTCGACACTTTCTACATTCAGTTTTTCTTTTTTCTTTTACTCACACCGGTCAATACATAACCTTTTCTATGTTGTACTTGGTATGAGTCAAAAATTTTTTTTTGCTTCAGTCTCTTCTTAATAGAATGTGAATTCTGAATTTTCATTACTGCTGCGTCGCGCGTTTTGATCTTCAGGTTATTTTGCAACTTTCGTTTTAAATTCTTAAGTTTTTCTTATGTTTTCGGCTCTGCTCTTAAGTAAATATATATATATATAGTGTTCTGGAAAGCAATCCAGTACCTTGCCAGATTTACTACAAAGATACAACAGTTATGAAGTGAATAAACAACATGTTTTCAGTACAAAGAGATATCATATTTTATTTTAATGGAACACAAATATGAAGTGTTCGCTACTACTTTACCTCTTCCTCAGGAAACGAATTATAAAAGGACGCCCGTGTGCCAGAGTGGTCAGAGGCGCTGGTTTCTGACTACTCGTCCTACATGGGCCTGGGTTTGAGTACCGTATGAGGCATAAAGTGTTTTTCCTACCGTGCTAGTTTTCTCCCCCACCAGGACTACTGGTCTTATATATGCATACATAAAAGTTTTGGGACGGGCGATTGCTTATAGACTTCTGAATTGCTCGCGGTGGTCGTTAAACCCCGAAAAAAAAAACTAAAAAAAAACCAGAGATGCTTTTTTTTCGGTTGTGTACTTTCGTTTCCTTAGAACCCACAGACCAAATTTTAAAAATTGGAAACTCCTCCCAGTGTTAGATGCTGCTGGAATAATAAATATAGAAAGCTAAGTCAGAACTTCTTTTTTTTTTTTTTCAGGATCAAATGCAATCAATACCTACATTGAATGGCACCATGTTCAACTGCACTTTTGTAATTTAAAATATTGTTTAAAAATAGTTTCAGAAACTTGGAGTGCATCTAGGAATTAATAGGCTTGTCTCTAGAGTGATTATTAATTAATTGATAAAACGTTCGACGATTTAGAGCAAACATGAGTTCGGTTTTCACCAAAAAATATATAAAGCGTCGACTGCTGTCATAAGGCTGTTATGAATTTTAGTTTGTAACCTTATAAGGGGTCAGCTTTTTAAACAATAATTACGAAAATCGTGCTTTTCTACTGATCTCCCAGACATTCTCCCTGAGAATTCGCTCCATTTTGCAGAACAGTGCAACACTAAATTTATCAAAAAATTCATTTCATATAACAAAATTTCCGTGAATCCGAAAAATTTACATACGTTCATTCAAGTCCAAGTTTCCAAAAATCGTAGGTGGTTCATTCGCCATGTGTTTTAACTGCTTAAATGTTTTGTGGAGGCTAAAGGGTGGGTGGGCTCAAAGAAAAGCTGAGTGTGCTGAGGCCCACCCATCGTGTCCTTCCTGGGTAAAATTCTTGCGGGTATTAGTTTTTCTGGTGTCTGTGTGTGTGTTTCAGTTTCCATTCCTTACACTACATAAAATGTGACTTTACTGTTGTACGAATCCCAGATTTTCAAAATAAGGCTCTAAGTGATACAGTAAATTAATTTTGTCCTGTGATACTTTACGATCCCTATTACACAGAGTCTGCAGGGCGTTCTTGCACGAGGAGAGAGAGAGGTCAACGCACATAAAACATTGCAATAATCGGGGGGAGGGGGTGCTATAACATACATTCAAATTCGGTTGTAATAACTACAGTTAACCTAATTAACCTTACAAACTTAAGAAGAAAAACAGTGCTCAAACTGTATGTAATTACGTCATAAAAAGTACGTACATTAAATACTGAATGAAAACACTCAAAAAATGCCGCAGGTGGAATATTTCAGGAGGGGTCCGGACCCCATCCGAGATATTTGTCGCTTGGCTACGAAGTGGCAACATAAGAAGGTATTTTATGTCGTGTATCCCACGATGCGCTAACCGTAATTTCTTAAACACATTCAATTATACTAAACATATTTTTTACAATATTTTTTTTCCACCAAAGAGTACTGTTGATCAAAATATATCACTCCAAGTAAAAAAAAAAAAAACATAAGCATGGCTAAATATGAAGTTACATCAAACAATCACTTATTTTCATACTGACAGCAAATTCCATCTGTCATGAAACTGTTTTCATGAAAATCAGAAAAAAAAAAGGTCAAGGTAATTGTAAAGCGATCCTGTCCTGAATAGGAGATAAGGACTAAATTTACGGTTGCTTATAATTAATTAAGCGCATAAGCCATCTTAAAGGGAGGGGGGGAACAGCGAGCGTTAGGATATATGATTGCCCAGCAGTTATCCTCCTCTAGATTCGCTACAGATTATATATAATATTAAAATATTGTTCGTAGGGAGAGTAAATCCTGAAATGGAGAAGAAACCCTCTTCTGTTTTTTCTTCACGAAGATTAGGTAATGGAAAAAGTGCGAAGGAAGTATCTGTACCAAGAATGCACACAAACAGTTTGGAGTGAACGTGAAATGCAATAACACAAGCTGAAATCGAAATGGAATTTCGACGGCGATTGTGCTTATCATAAGACGGCTGAGAATATGAAATAAGCAACACATCTAGAAAAGAACACGCATGGCTGTTTGTTCTGATACATCTACAGGAGATAAAATGTGAAAGAAACACCCCGTTATCTTGATAAATCAAGAGAAACACGCTCACCTGTCATGATAGGGAATCCATGGATGGCACTAACACCACGTGCTAGAACAGCGCCCGCGAAAGATGTTGCTGGGATGTGCTTACGAGAGGGATACCTTTCATCGACTGTGCGCGCGAGGAGCGCTGACCTGTGCCTGACCGTGTGCCACTGCATCCCTCTTCTTCGTCTTCACCCTCCCCATCAATGTTCTTCTCTGTCGACCCGCCCTCTTTGACCTTATCCAACAGGTCAGTCCTCACTGGGAGCCCCTCCGCCAGAAGAGACAGACCGGTTCCTTAGGACTGGAGGCGCAACAGCGCACGCCGTCGCAATAATTACCCAGGAGGGAACCAGTTCCTCTCTCTCTTCTTGCACCTCACCCATAGCCACTGTTCATTGGATGACGGGCCATCATCATCATCATCATCAAGAGACCCTAGCTCGATGACCATTGACAAACATCGAGGCAGGGTTACAAGGTACGGCAAATGGACAAGGTCGAGCGGGTGCGCCTTCGTGAATGCTCTTTTTTTATTTTTTCCTCTCTCTCTCTCTCTTTGCCTTTTCTTTCTTTCTTTGATGTGCCTTAGGTAAACTTAGCTTTTTTTAAATCTTGTTTTACTTCTAACCGCAGTCGTTTCATCTGTCGCCTTTTTCCACAAAAGAACAGCAAAGTTGATGTAGGTTCTGAGTAAAAAATGGGCTGAGAATTCAAGCGCAAAAAAATTATTTTCGAGAAAAAACTGAAATTTGAATGGGTTTTTTCTCCCCTCTCTCCCATCGTGAATATGCATTCTCAGAAATCACTTCAATTTTTTTTCTCGTGACACTCTTACATCGGTTACGTATCTCTTAATGCAATCAAAAATTCATATACGCAATTCAGTTCCAAATAGAAAAGTTACTTATCAAGTAAATTCAGAGCAAGTGGTTGTTCAGGAAAAAATCCTCTTCACACGAACGTCATTAATAAGCTACAGAATTTGAGACGTGTAGCACTTTACTTTTATTTGCCTTTTTTACCAGTGAAAATACTTTGCTTTGCTGTTTAAAGCCCACCGTGAGCAATTCTATGAGCTTTACGCAGTCGTCTGTCCCTAATTTGGGGCCATTGCTTCTAGGTAGGGGAAGAGAACTAGTCCCGAAAGACAAACACACCACCCGTGCCTCGCGATTCGAACCCGGAACCATCTCTGACAAATGCTCAGAAGCCAGCAATTAGGCCACCAGGGAGTTGTATTTCAGTAGACTCGATACAGTGTTGCCTGTCTTACTACGTGTGTAGTAAAGTTCTGTGCTACAATAAAGACTACTACACCAGGCCAGGACTACAAATTCTAACGGTAAACTGCCTTGCGGCCAAGCAGTCTGAGGCGCACGCTGAATTCACATAATTTGTCTGACATGGGCTCGGGTTCGAGTCCCAGATGAGGTATAGGCGGTGCGATTGTCTGATGGCGTTCTGTCAGTCCCTTCCCTGGAACCAGCGGCTCTAAATTAGGGACGGCCAACTGCTAATAAGTCCTATGAGCTACTCACGAACAAAACTGTGGGACACAAAAAATATTTTCCAATTTGTATCCTAAAAACAGATGTCTACGTATATACACCGAAGAGCTGTAGGTAAAAATACCCCCGGAGAAAATACCCCTGAAAACTGGAAAGCGGAAAAAATGCCCCGGAAGAAATACCCCCAGAACAAACGGTTCACTGTAAACTGTCACACAGGAACACTGATGTGTGGCAGTGTTCCGGTGTGGCAATTTACCGGCAACCCTGCCACACATCTTTCAGCAACTTGGCCACAAAAGTTCAAGATGGGGGGGGGGGGCTATGCAGATTTGCCGTTTCTGGGATTATAATGAGAACTGAAATGGGAACTTCAAACAAATTTCGCGAAAACGTTCCATGTAAGCCAAGCGAGAATTGTACTTTAATTTGAAGAAATAAATTGCCGAGGGTCCGAGGTACACTTGGTGGGGTGGGGGCTCAACCCCCAACATCCGTAATATTATATTCTGGGCCGCTGGAGTCCGTCAGTGTATCCAGGAAGTTCCCCTTGAAGTGTCCGCGAGGTCCATGAGCTTGAGGGGGGGATTTCCCCAAAATGTTAAAATGGACGTAGAGCTGTAAACATTAGTACCATACTTTATATTAACAGCCCCCCCCCCTGTTTCTAAGGGCCATTCAGGGGTAACATCGAGGATACACTGACCGACTGTAGACTCGATCGTATTCCTTTCACAAGCTTCACCAAATTTCTGGGGGAGGTGGTAAAGGCATACATAGTTTACCATTAAACACAACATGAAGCATGGAAACTGCGAGCAAAACCCTTACCTTGAACACTTGTCTGCGCTTTTAGAAACTTGCACCCCACCCTCCTAAAAATTCGTGGTCGTGTACAGAATCATTATGTAAAGCATGGTTCTATGTTTACAGCTGTACGTCCATTTTAACATTTTGGGGGACCCCCCTTCCAGAGCTCTCAAAACCTCGCGGGCGCTTCAAGGGGAACAGCTTGGATGGGAAGTCTGGAGGCCAGAGTAATACCTGGAAGTCTTCCTCATGTTCCGCAAACCATTCTCAAACACAACCTGGGCAGTGTGGCATGGCGCATTATCCTGCTGAAAAAAGGCACTACTAGAGGGGCATACCATTGTCATCTGCTGAAAGAAGGCCCTACTAGAGGGGCATACAATTGTCATGAAAGGATGTACCTGGTCTGTAATGATGTTTAGTTAGGTGATAGCCGTCATAGTTTCCTGCACATGAATGACTGGACGCAAGGTATCCCAGTTAAACATTGCTCAAAGCATTCCACTTCCTCCACCGGCTTGTTTTCGTCCCACGGTGCATCCTGGCGCCAACAATTCCCCGGGGAAATGACGCGTACGTACCCGGCCGTCCACATGGTGCAACAGGAAACGAGATTCATCGGAGCAGACGACCTTCGTCTAATCATTCAAGGTCCAGTCTGATGCTGGCGTGCCCATTGTAGGCACTTTCGACTGTGAACTGAGGTTAGCATGAGTACTCGGAGCAGCCTGTGCTTACGCAGTCCCATTTTCTGCAGGGTTACATGTACTGTGTGTTATGAAACATTACTCCCGTCACCAGCATTCAAATTACAGGCGAGTTGAGCCACAATGTCCCTTCAGCTGGCTCGTACCACACAGGATAGCCTTCGCTCACTTCTAGCATCCTTGTTGGCGGTGCCTGGTTTTTTTCTCTCTTCGGTACCATTTTTTGAAGGTACTATAACCATGCCTGACCGTGAGCCCCACAATCTTACTATTTCAATTGAAAAAAAAAAAACAGAGATGGAGAGAAAGCAGGATTTTAACTCTTCTGTTGAAATATCGAATTATGTTCCTTAAAATACTTGTGTTTGGAAGTTTCAAGTATAAATCAAATTTAATCTTTTATTATTACTTATTCACTGGTTTAAATCGGTAGTCTGGGGATAAGATGTAAAAGGAGCCCAAATAATAATGCTACAAGTTACACTTCACTTCGTCAGCTGAAATTTGTCATTAATCGAGTAAGAATACGCTGACACTACCAAACACGCCCGATTCGGCTTAAGAAGTAGGCCAACTTGTGTGTCTATATTGCGGCCTAGGCTTATAAAGGAATTCTATGCTACACAGCTGAAGAACTGGAAAGTCGAAACGCTATTATATAACGTCATCTTGTTCTGTAATGCTTACCTGTCTTCTGTGGGATAATAATCGACTTTATGGGACCCATTGAAAAAAGGTGGGAAGGGGCGGGGGTATTTTAGAAGAGTGCAAAACGCAATACTTTCAAAGTACTACACCGAAGTGCCAAAAGTCATGAGATAGCAGTATGCAAATTTTTAACAGGCACTGCCGTCGTATAAAGGCTTCGACGCAGGCCACGGTTTTTATCAGTTCCGAGGTGTAATCTCGTGAGTCAGGTTGAACAACCACCAGTAGGATCATGGCAAGCCGACGTGAATTATCGGAGTTTGAACGAGGCATGATAGAGGGAGCCAGACGGATGCACTATTCAATTTTCGAAGTTGTGCGAATATTCAACATTCCTCGGTCCACGGTGTCACGCGTGTACCGAGAATACCTCATGGAAAGCAATATCACCCACTGTGGACAGCGTAGTGGCCGACCACGGGTGCTGAATGATCGGGACCAGTGGGGTCTGACCAGGATTATACATGCGGACAGACAAGCGACACTGGCTCAAATAACATCTACATTCAATGCAGGAGGTACCAGAGACACAACCATCAAGTCAATGCAGCGTAATTTAGCATCCAGAGGGTATGGTAGCAGAACACCTAATAGAGTGCCTTTGTTAACACCACGACATCGGACATAGCACCTCACCTTGGCTCGTAAACACGGTAATTGGACCCGGGAAGACTGACATAAGGCGTGATCCGATGAGTCACGATACTAGTTGTTACGAGCTGATGGTAGGGTTCGGGTGTAGCGCAGACCCCCATGAGTCCATGGACCCAAGTTGTCTACAAGGCACTGTGCAAGCTGGTGGTGGTTCCATACATGTGTGTGGTGTCTTTAATGGCACGGTTTGGGGTCCTCCCCAGCAAAAACACAAGTGCTGGGAAACTGCTGGCCACCAGCTGGCAATGATGGGTCACTGCTGGCTGAAATCTGCCGCTCACGGCCCGGTAATGGTCCGTTGATGGCAGCGCTATCAGTTGGCGAGCCATTGATGGCCCTGCAGCATCGCCGTGAATTGTGGGCCCCCAAGCAAGTGCCACTAGTAGCCCGTTGCTGGCAACCAATGCAACCCCCAACAGCAGGTGGAAGCATCGGGACTGCGCATGCGCAGAAGCAACACTTGCTGTGTCTCTCATGGTACCAGTTAGTTGAAGACGACGCTATCGCCATCGTGTTATTTTAGTGGATGTTAAGAAAAAAATCCATATGTGGAGAGGTGAATTAATTTCCTAATGAAATTTTACGTCGAAGAAGATATCAGATTAAGCCGTGAAATACTAGATTACAGCCATGAAATACACCCATTCCCATGAATAACAATTCATGGAATGGAGTGGATGAATAACAAGAAAATATTTGAAACCGCTTGAAACACATATCCTGGAAAACCATAAAAATAGCGTTTGTTGGGAATAAAAAAGAATTATACGCGTACAAAATTTATTAATTATTTGAAAGAAAAAAAAAGCAACGCTATGCGGTGTACTCATCCATGGGTTGAATACACAAGACTGGGAGGAATTCGCTTCTAAAAATAACGAGAAGTAAAATAAAATAGCTTTTATTCTTTAAAACAAATGTAGCTTCGGACAACGGAAAGGAAAGACACAACGTTAAAAATGTAACAGAATGTGACATGAACCCGGGTAAATATATATTTATTCAACAATCTCTCTTCAAGACGGCAGGGACAGTACAAAACTTTGGAAAGCGACTCTAAGTATGTACACGCCTTGAAAATGAGTGAAGTTCCCTTAAGGTAAAAAAAAAACTATCTTGCGTTGAAAAAATTAATTTATCAATTATATGAAACTGACTTTTATGAAAAATATCTCGCAATATTATAAAATGAAAGAGGGAAGCATTCGATTACAAATTGCATACCAAACAGATAGCTACCGAAAGTCGTGAATTAGTCCGGTCGGTAGCGAGCGCGGCTTCCACATAAACGGTCCAGGATCGAATCTAGTCAGATGCAAACGGCGTTTTTCCGGTCTGTCGAGAAAATTTCCCCAGCGCAGTGCGTTAATTCACAAGCTTCGTTAGGGTAGAAAAAAAATTGTAGCTTTAGGAAACTGCGGTTATCCTTGCTTTTTTTTTTTTTTTTTTATTATTATTGCTACTTACTGGGAAATTGGCGGACAAGATTCGGCAAGCCACCAGTTACGTCACGTGGTTGCTGGCTGCCACGGCCCACTAGCGGACCAAATTAGGCTAGCCATAATTTCTGGCAAGTACTTGCAGGGCCACTGAAGGGCCACTTGTGGCAGCTACTGCCTGTGATGGACCACTGATGGCCCTGTTGTGGCATATGACAACTGATGGGGTGCCAACTGTTGGCCAGCTGTCGGCCTGAACTGCTGGCCCTTCTGTTGGCCTCCCGGACATTTTATTGACGGTTCGGCAGCGGCAACATAGTGCTGGGCCAGCAATACTGTTTTTGCTGGGTCTGGTCCTCATAAACACGTCATCAACCGATAATTGCTTTGTTGCTCTGCTGGGTGACCATTTGCAGCCCTTCATGGACTTCACGTACCCCAACAACGATGGGATTTTCCAGGCGGACAATGCATCATGTCATCGGACCCAAGTTGTCCAAAATTGGTTCGAGGAGCATTCTGGACAGTTCCGACGGATAATGTGGCCACTACGTTCGCCCGACATGAGCCCTATAGAGCATTTATAGGACGTGGTGGAAAGGTCCATTTGCACCGAAGATCCTGCATACCAGGCAACTGTGTGCGGCTGTTCAGACGGCATTCTTCATAAGGGTTTCGGACAACCGCAGCTCGTTGGATCCATGTCACGCTAAATGAAGGCTGTTTTTGAAGGTCAAGGGTGATACGGCACGTTATTAAGTGGGTGTTCCAATTAATTTGCCGCTTCAGTCTATTTCATGACCAAATATGGGCCAAGTAATTGGGTTACAGTATTTTACATTCTAGAAAACCACAGCTTCTTTTTCGTGGAACTAAAACATCGACATCAGTCCACGTACTGGCCGGTGGGTGGAGTGGTTTAGAGAGTGGGCTTCCCATTTCCCTTAACGTTGAGTCTGGATTCGAATTTCAGGGAGAAGGAGGTGGATATTATTTTTTGTCATTCTAGAGCTGGTTTCTTAGCTTCTCTAACACCAGTAACCCTAAATTAGGAACAGGAAACACCTTAGGTGCTCATTAAATTGTCAAACTTCAAAATAAAAAAAAAATAAAAAATCACGCTTAAATGCGGGTTCCATAATACTATTTCTTACAGGAACATCGCTATTTCCATTTCCTTAAAAGAGCGCAAACTGACTGCATATAATGGGAGAAAATCAGGTAACATTTATACCTCTTTTGACATCAGTAAATGTCGGCACTTCAAGTTTCGAATGTCTTCATGTTCCTTCCCAAGAACATAGAAAGCATATCGGTTAGCTACTGGGGAGGATCCAGGTTAAGTCCTACACCTTCCCATATAAGGGACTTTATACAAATTGCATTTCGCAGCCCCGGCGGCCTAAATGCAAGATTCTGAATTCGCCCGAGTGGGTTCGGGTTCGAATCCCGTGAGGCATGGATGTTGTGTTTATCTTACAGCACTGTCTTTCTCCCTTCCCTGGAACTAATGGCCCTAAATTAGGGATGGGAGATTGCTTATAGCCCATCGAGTTGCTCACGGTGGTCGTTAAACCTCCAGACAAAAAGAAAAAATACTCCACCAAATTACATTTCGTTTGGAGATCTTGTCAAAGTGTAGGAGTTTTTCTAGCGGCGTAAAAGGAGTTATATGTAGGTAGGGCAGAATCTTACATACCCTGTACCACGACTAGGAAAGCTCCTATTTGTAGTTTTATGCCACCAGAAAAATCCTTACACTTTGAAGAAATTTCCGTACGAAATGCAATTTGTGTACATTCCCTGGTATGAGACAGTGTAGCAATTTTCCTAAAGGTAGAAGGGAGTGTAGTAGTTTACCGCCAACTTACTGGAAAGCATGGCTTCAGTTGTCACATACCCCGCCCGCAACACAGGGCATAACTGAGAATATCCGAAAATAGACAAAATGCTTAACACACAGCTCCTTCTTGTCCAATGCAATTTCAGGCAAGAACTTTAATCCCGGGCATGTCCGTAAATACGCGTACCTCGGGTGTTTAGATTCAAAGCAAGCACTATTTTTGAGACAGAGCAATCACGGTTGATTTTCAAGTCGTGGGAGAAAATTAGGGAAAAGTCGAATAAATAGGAAAAATTAAAGCAGTTTCGAAACAACACGATTGTTTGTTTTTTCATTTGGAAAGAATCTCACTGAATCTAACCACTTACTCATGAAATTCCTCAGTTTTCTAATTTTTTTTTTTTTTTTTAAGGATGCTTTTTCCACTTTTGGCGTCCAAATTTCCCGAAACAAGGAAAATTGCCAGCATGGACTGATCTGAAAGCAACGTTTCAATAGCGATTACTTTCCTGCGGCGAAATGGGTGTGTGCTCTTTAATTGCAACTGCATGCAGATCCAGAGAAAAACTGCAGCGGAAAATGATACCTTGGAAAAGCGGCGACTCGCCTTGGTCAATGGGTTATAGTGCGGGAGGTTATAGTGCGGGACATAATAGAATCGTTTAGGCTATCCATTACTAATCTCTCGAACCGTGCTGTCCGTGTAAAAGTCGCCATTGTCCCCTTTCTAAACTTTATTGCTCGCTTTCCAATCCAGCTATTGTATCTTGAGCATAGTAGCCCTCCACCCTCGCGCCTCCAGACTTTTGTCCCCTGACCAGGGATCTTTATGATGGCCGATGGTCACTTCAGGGGCTTTGAGAACCACTCCGTTCAATAAAACGTCGCGGACTTTCATGTCAAATAGCCACAGCAGGTCAGTAAGTTGTCGATTGTGACGCTAATGGCCGTGTAAACGCTTCAACATCATGGCTTTCTAGGTGATAGAGATGACCGGAGGGAGCCACCTGCTGCGAGGGATTGGGGTCATTTGCACTTTGACCCCTACGGCTGCGGGAGGCGAAAGCGAGTCACAAGAAGAAGAAGAGGTGGACGTTTTTCACCTTAAAAACGTCAAATACTTTTTCCTTTTACGACTGGTCTGTCCACTTTCGCAAATGAGAACAAGGCATGTAACTCACTTTTTGAGATGGTAGTATTTTGCGAGATAAACCCTTTTAACCCTCCCTGTTCATAGAGGCGGTAAAAGTATGTGAATGGTCATCGACCAGCGGGTATTCGCCCACTTTTGAGCGTTAAACACACGGCAATAAATCAGTCAGCATCAGTTCGAGGTAATAAGAGAAAAACCACATGGTTGGTGAATACACGGGGTCATAAATTAATATGCGAAAAGCAACACAATGGCAAAAATCCTTGAAAGTCAACATCTTTCAAACAGAGAATAATCTCGAGAAAAACAGCCAGGTGGAAAATGGGGTACTTTACTGAAGCAATGTGAATCTATACAAAAGTCAATGAGCATTTAAAACGGTACTTTATTTTTTTTCAGAATGTTCTTGGAATTCCGTGGTACGCAGACCCCCCATGGGTGTCGGAACCCGATAATTTCAGCGGGGGGAGGGACCAACTTCACCAAGAGTTAAAACAAGACAAAACAGAGAGAGAAACCGTAAGTTATAACTGTATATGCAAGTACTCTCAGTGCTCGAAATAGAAAATTTGAAGTGCCGGTAATCTCATATTTAGCTAAAATCGTGCAGAAAAAATCCGGTACGGAGAAGTGGCCACCGGAGAACTGGCCACACGGAAAACTGGACACATTGGAATTTCAGTGCCATAAAATTGTTCTGCATAAACAAATTTCGTGTGGCTATATTCCTCACTACTTGAGCAACTATTGTTCATAAATTATTTTTTTTAATATTTCATTTTCAGTAAGAAATTTAGACATTTCCGTGATTTTCGAGCCAAAGACTAAGCGGAGAACTGGCCACAAAAATGTTAAGGGGCCGTATGAAAATTGCATTCTGGGCTGCTTCGTGGCAACGTCTCCCCGAGATTGGTTATCTAACACACATGAAATTTCCATAATTTCGTATTTTCTTATTTACGATATTTTTCTATAAATTACAACTAAACAAATTCTCTGCGAGTATGTGCAAACCCAGGAAACTTGTCGGAGGGGGGGGGGTGCTTAAAACCTAAAATATGAAATATAAAGCATTTCTGGTCATATTTGATTCGTATATTTTGATTCGTAAAGGTATTATTGTTTTCTCTCAAATTACATGTTGGATTGTCTTAAAACGCTTTAAAACTTATTTGTACACCTAATGTTTCTCCCAATTCTTCATTCTATGATGAAGCTCTTCAAATTGAATATATTGAATTAATGATATGATAAAAATTACAGACATCTTTAGTGGAATGATCTGGGGATTCGGCAAGACGTAATCATGTGTTGTGGGTAGCTTCATTTCCATCCTTTGAAGGATTGAACTTACTGTATAGCTCATGTGTACCCCAATCGTCTACACTTTACGGTTCCGACACAGCTATTTCTCAAGAACACGAGTCATTATAAGGTTTCTATGTTTAAGAATGCGCGCTCGAAAGTCAGGGACAAAAAAGAAATTCATTTCTGCAGTTTCCACTACTAAAATTAGTGCCGGTATGAAATACCAGGAAAAAAGAAGGAAGGTATGAAATACTAAGAAAAAGAAGCGCAGGTATGCCATACGGGCCCATTTCGAGCACTGAGTACTCTAACAAATCATCGTCAACTATTATCAATCCACTGCTGGATGAAGATTTCTTCCGTAATTTTTTTGTCTTGAGCATGTCTCTTCCAAGTCAGTCAGCATACTTTCCAATTTTATCCACCCATCTCCCAAGTGGTCTGTTTCTGGGTCTTCTCCTGCCCCTTGGGAATCCAATCTAATATCTCAGTTGTTTAACGGTGGTCAGTCAGTTCATATAGCACTATATCCAGCCCACTGTCATTTGAGAATTCTTTAACGATCTTTTTTAAAGTGAAAAACACAACGATGAGTTAACTTTTCAATTTATTTGTAAATTTTCAAAATTATACTTGAAGCGTTTTCCAGGAAACTATGAAACGTGGTGACGATCTCCAAGAAATTTTCATTAAAAAAAAAAAAAAATTTATACCATATGTGAACCAGAAATTTTAAAGATGTTTCTTCGGAAAACCCTACTCCAGTGAGGAAATCATGAAATTCCAAGGTGGGTCCGGGCCCCCATGTCCCCTACCTTCCGCCTCCGATGCAGACCCCCTCACCTACACTTACACACACAAAGCTGCACATGGGGCTCTATTGGTGGTCCGTCAGTTCCAATCGCCTCCAATCGTTTATTTATCACGTCCTTTAAAAAGAAAATTAAAATAATGTAACGTACTTTCTATAAACACGATGAGCAGAAGGACTACTCAGCATTTTGTATATTACTAAATGCATCGTTGATCGCTACATGTTGAACAACGCCAGGGGTCGCGCGTGTGAGTTTTTCTTACACTACCTTTTTCTGCTGTTTTAACTAATCTACTCAATAATAACACTTCAGAATTCTTTCTTTCGAAGATAGATAGTTAATATATATAGTTAAAAATCAAATTAGGCGAAAAACGCACTCGTATCATCGCGTTATCTAAGAAAACACAAAACACCAATGCCAGCGAATGCGTCATGGGGGAAAGCTATCACGTGACGCAAACACCAGCGGTCGCTTAGTGGGAGAAACATTCACATGAAGCACACGGGAGTAAAGAACAGACTGAAGACCATACCCCAATCCCTATCGGAACTGATAAGCTAGGGCGGGTGTGTTGCACACAGAGTCATAAGCTAGAGCGGGTGTGGTGCCCCCAGAGTAATTTCCAAATAAATGGCGTTCTTCATATGCGAAGCGTGAGAGAAATGCTTATAGCGCAACCAATAACGGCGAAGTTTTTATATGACAGATCTTGATTACAACTGAGCCCAGAAATAAACTTCTAAAACTTTCTTAAAATATCTTTTTAATTAGTTACTCCATGACGCCATTTGCAATTTTTTTTTCTCTTCATTTTCTTTCTTGTTTTCAGCTTCAGAATTACTCCCCGTAGAACCTCTTAATTGTTCTGGTATTTTAGGGCTACTAGGGTCATTACTCTTTGTTTCACCCTAACCTTTTGGATTTCTTGATTGATTTCGCTCTTCAGACTGCATTTAAATTTGTTTTTAAACCCGTCACTGTAAATACAATATCTCCGCAGCTATAACAGAGATTCGAAATATTATTTTTAGCATGGGCTACCGTTATCCATGAGCACTATGATCTATGAGAAATGATTCATGAACTTAACGAATTTTAATGAAGCAAAAATGTTCTGCTGGGTGGCGTAAAGGCGATTTTTACGTTTGACACAATACCTATACGCTTCTATGATCCAGATTAAAAAAATCATCTTGCTTTCGACTGCGAACTACGAGCAAGAATTTTCTTTTCGTTTTGCACGATGTACATCTTTGCTGTTAGGTGGTACAACTGTACAATTACGTTTGCGACAATACCTTCGCGTCTAAAAATCAGAAAATCTAAATTCCTTCGCCTCTAAAAATCAGAAACGCTGCACTTCCAACTTCCTGTAGGAAGACGAATGCTACTTGATATAGGCGGAGGGTATCAGTATTGCGACAGCTTTCTTTCTTTCACTAGACTATCACGTGGTCTGTGACGTACTACAGAGGCGAAGCACGTGTCAAGTCGACAAATCTGCAGCGATATACACATGTATTCCGCCGGTGTCTCTTAGTCGGTTAGAGTTAAGGCCGCGGGTGGCCTAGTGGGCAACGTTCGTGACTGCCACGGTAAGGGCCTCAGGTTCGATCCCAGGCAGGTACGAACGCTCGATCCACTAAATATCCGCCGTGCGTCGGATGGGCACGTTAAGCCGTCGGACCCCGGGTACTGGCCCCCCGGTAATAAATAAGGGCGTCTTCCTCCCTCCTTTTTACTTCGCTTCCGTATCACTTTCCTATCGGGCACTTTAGCCCAAATCTCCTAGCTTCCTCTTTCTAAGGGTTGTTTAATACCTGGGGTCAGACACTTCCTTCCTATAATCCTCTACATATGATCATTTGATGATCATAGTCGGTTAGAGCAACTCACTCCGGAGCGAGGAGACGAGAGTTCTATCTCCGTCACCAACAAATTTGTGAATTTCATAGGTCGCGTAACTCTTTTCAACTACAGTTCGGTGCCAGAGGTTTAACTCTGAACTAGAAGCATCTATTGAAATGGGAAGTACGGCAAACAAAAGAATGTCCCTGGATTGTCAGCTTAGTTTTCGTTCTAATCACATCGGCAATAACTTCGGGCTTTCTGCACCTTTTACGGGAAGTTCGTTCTTACAGTAAGCACGTAGAATTGTCTCACTCCTCGGAACAGGAAAACATAAACGGAAACCTAAAGTTCTTCTTTAATTATATTAACTAGATAGATTTTTGTGTGGCAGAGAAATTCATATTCAACAGCTTAGATTTGGTTAAAAAAAAAAAATACGAATATTTTTAAAGAGCGAATGGAGGCTTCTAGATATTGCTCGTATCTAAGCCACATCTAAAAAGTCATGGGTGCCATGGGATTACGTCATTTTCCACGTATGTCAGACATTAGACTTTTGAAACGTAAAACTTCTTCACGATATTTGAGAAGATACATAGGAATCATTATGTCTAAGGAAAAGAACTAAAAAAAAACGCTCAGCTTACCGTTCTGAAACAAAGGTTTTACGAGAAGAGAAGGAATTCACTCCATCAGATAAGTTTTCGCAAAGGAGTCAGTTATTAATTAAACTGTAGAAACTTGGGAGCACAAACTTTATAAGAAATTACTCCCAGACAGAAAAAGTTGCGCTTGAAGAGATTTTGGTTAATACACTGGTGTGCAAAAATTAAGGACGAAGAGAGAAATTAGCATAACAGCGGAACGAGCAGGCAGAACGGGCCGAAAGACCACTCAGGAGATAGATTAGGGTCCGGTACGGTAGGGCATGCGCATACATGCAGCATGACGTGGGGGGGTCGGAAGGGTATAAAGCACACGGGCGGTATACGCTCAGCAATTCGGGGCCGCGGGTGGCCGAGTGGGCAACGTTCGTGACTGCCACGGGAAGGGCCTCAGGTTCGATCCCAGGCAGATACAAACGCTCGATCCACTAAATACCCGCCATGCGTCGGATGGGCACGTTAAGCAGTCGGACCCGGGTACTGCCCCCCGTAATAAATAAGGGCGTCTTCCTCTCCCTTTCTACTTCGCTTCCGTGTCACTTTCCTATCGGGCGCTCTAGCCCAAATCTCCTAGTTTCCTATTTCTAAGGGTTGTTTAAGACCTGGGGTCCGACACTCCCTTCCTAAAATCCTCTACATATCATCATGCTCAGCAATTCGGTGAAAGCTATTGCGCGGTGTACATCGGTTTGAACGACGTCGAGTTGCTGCCCTGTGTGACATAGCCGACAGGCAATCCAGTAGACGACATCTGGATGACTTTACCCAAGGTCGCGTCATTGGGAAGTAGGAAGAAGGTCGTAGTGTGACTAGTGTGGCCGAGGAGTTCGGGATCGCTCACAGCATCGTTTCACGAGCTTGAAGAGCATTTTAAACGACAGGAACAGTTTAGCAGTGGTCGTTCACGAGCAACCATGGCAGCGGACGACCGGTATATTGTTCTACAGGCGAGAACAGACAGACGGCAGACAGCGGGAGAAATCGCAAGGCGCATGCAACAGACAACTGGACGTCCGTTATCGCGTTTTACCGTGACCAGGAGGCTGCACAAAGGTGGTCTACTTGCACGACGACCAGTACGGTGTGTGCCAATAACGCCTGCTCTTCGGAGACTGCGGTTTCTGTGGTGCCAAGAACACAAGAACTGGACACATCAGCAATGGGGTCGAGTTCTCTTTACGGATGAGAGCCGATTTAGTCTGACGAGCGATTCTGGACATATACACATCTGGAGAGAGCAGGGAACACGCAATCACACCTCCAACATCATCGAAAGGGACCGGTTTGGAGGTGGCGAAGTTCTCGTTTGGGGCGGTATCATACTTGATAGCCGTACTGACCTCCACATCTTCCAAGGAGGTTTAGTCACTGGTGTCCGCTATTGTACAGAGGTTCTCCTGCCTCACGTGCGTCTGGTTAGAGGTGCTGTGGGTCCCGAGTTCCTCTTCGTGGACGACAACGCTACACCTCATCGTACAGTGGCAGTCGCAGAGCTGTTGGAGTTTAAAGATATTCAACGCATGGATTGGTCCGCAAGGTCCCCGGACCTAGATCCAATCGAACACGTGTGGGACCTTCTCGGGCTTGGCAGGACGTCACCAGCCGTCAGCAACAATTCCGCAGCTGCGATTGGCGCTACAAGAGGAATGAGCCGCGATGCCTCAACAGCTCCTTGACAGCCGTTGTAAATCCTGCAACACAGTCAGGGGTGATCATATCCCCTACTGAAGACTGGATTTTTCTTGGCAGGCGCCTGTTACATGGACGTTTCTGTCTTCTGTCCAGTTGTGCTCGAAGCTACCTCTTCAATAAAGTGCCTTCGTATCCTTTGGATTCCTTGTTTGGACGGTTTTGCTCCTCACTTGTCCCATATTCTTATATCTTGGGGATCTTATGGTATGATTTGAGTCGATGTGGAGCACTTCTGCACGACGTTACATTCGAAAAACCGTCTCGTTCTTAATTTTTGCACGCCAGTGTACTTTAGAAAAATGTGTAAAAAAGATCTGAGATATAGCGCATACTTCTCACATTCTGCTTTTATTTAAGAAAAAAGATCTGAGTGACTGAGAAGGGAACTTAACATATTCAAGTTCTTATATGTTTTTCAAAAAAATTCAGGTATTTGTGGACACAGAATCAATAAAGAACAGAAAGGGTGAGCGACAAGATGACACCTCATCTCCCAAACTCTTCGATGCCACATTGAAGAATGTCTTTCAGTCATTGAACTGGGAAGACAAGAAGATGAAGATTAATGCAGATTATTTAACTCAACTTCGTTTTTCTTATGACATAGTCATTATTGCAACTACCCCTTAAGAACTGCTAAGTGTGTTCAAGGAACTTGCTTACAAATGTAAAAAAAGAAAAGTAATTAAAAATGAACTTTTAGAAAACAAAACTGATATACAATGGTATTATGAAATGGTAAAATGAAGATTTAGCGATTGATGGCGAAAACCTTGAGGCAACCAATGCCTATATTTGCCTTGGGAAACAGATATCAAGAAAGAACAACACACTGATGAAGAAATGAATCAGTGTTCAAAACTTGGTTGGACTGCATTTGGAAGAAACAACACAATGTTCGAGATCGAGAGCCATTTATCATTATATCTTAAAAGAAAAGTGTTTAATCAATGCATCCTTCCAGTTCTTATGTGCGGGACAGAGAGTTGGCCCATAACCATAACTGTTATAGACATATAACAGCTGCAGTCAACTGAAAAATGCATGGAGAGACAGGGGCGGATCCAAAGATTTACTCTAGGCAGGGGGGGGGGCGTTTTTCGGTTATAAAAATGGGCGGAGAAGACGTTATGGAAGGGTTTTTTAGACATAACAAAGATACAACGTTAGTATACCTATATATTATCTATCTATCTATCTACCTACAGTATATACACTGAGTGGCCACTTTATTATGACCACCTGACAGTTTTAAGCAAATGAGCTATGGCTGCACGCTGTTGCCGCCAGAGGGCGAGGCTAGAGTAAAAAGGGAAAGCTTAGTGCTTGCGACAGTAGTAGAAGTGATTTTTGGGTGACGAGATGGGTAAAAAATGCGATTTGACGGACTTTCAACGTGGGATGATTGAAGGAGCTCGGAGCCATGGAGCGAGTATCACCGAAACCGCCGCATTCGTGAAATGTTCCAGAGCAGCTGTTGTTAAAGTGTTAAAAGACTGGACTGTCAGCCAAAAAAAACTGGGTCTCTACGTGCAACGTGTGGTCGTCATCGACTAGTGACTGCTCGGGCGGAACGGAGAGTGTCCAGACTGGTAACAGACAACAGAAGGGCAACAGTGCAGCAAATTACAGACCATCTTAATCAAGGATCCCCTCAAATGATCTCTGCACGCACTGTTCGCCGTACACTGCATCGGATGGGATATGGCAGCCGAAGGCCTGTTCAAACACCTTTACTGTCTGCAGTCAACAAGAGAAAACGTCTCCAGTTCGCACAGGAGCACAAGGATTGGACAGTCGATAATTGGAAACAAATTATGTGGTCCGATGAAACACGTTTTCAGTTGCACCATGCCGATGGCCGAGTGAGAATTTGGCGGAAACAGCACGAAAGTATGGACCCCAAATGCATTGTTACAACCCTTCAAGCTGGTGGAGGCAACGTTATGGTTTGAGGAATGCTTTCCTGGCATGCTTTGGGCCCTTTAATTCGCGTGGATCAACGTCTGACTGGTACATCATGTCTAAACATCGTTGCGGACCAAGTGCATCATGTCATGTGGATGGTTTATCGCAATGGCTACTTTTAACAAGATAATGTGTCCTGCCATAGTGCTCTTATTGTACAGCATTGGTTTCAGGAACATGCCGGCGAGTTTACTTTGCTTAGGTGGCCCCCACAATCTCCAGATCTCAACCCCATTGAGAATTTGTGGGATGAAGTTGAACGAGCCATCAGACAGCTGGATCCACAACTCTGCAATCTCACACTCCTGGAAAGTGTTATTCTTCAAGCATGGTCTCAGATTCCACAAACCACCTAACAACATCTCGTGGAGTCGAAGCCACGAAGAATCGACGCAGTATTAAAGGCAAAAGGTGGCCCAACGAAGTACTGAGGGGGTGGTAATAATAAAGTGGCCACTAAGTGTATATATATATACATGTATATACTATATATACAGTATCTATCTCTTTATATATATCTATATATATATATATTCTAAAGAGCAAAGCCGAAAACATAAGAAAAACTTTAGAATTTAAAACGAAAGTTGCATATATATATATGCAGATATACTGTATATATTTTGCATGACATTTTTACGAATTTGATTAATTTTTTTTAAATAATTTGTTTCATATATATGAGATTTTTACGAATTTGTTTACGATCCAATTAAGATACGTACGTAGATCAGATTGTCATTCACAGTTTCTCCCACCTACTCTGATTTCAGTACCAAGCTCTGCCTTACCCTGTTTCGAGAAGTTACAGACGCTAGAAAATATGACAGTAGCAAAGAACTAACAAAGAATACCCCCATGCTTTTTTTGCCAGCTATCCTGTCTACCCTTTATCTTTAGCTCTCTCTCTCTCTCTCTCTCTCTCTCTCTCTTCTCTTTCTTTTTTTTTACTGAAGCTAAAACAACTTTTTTTGATTGAAGGTTTAACGACCACCGTGAGCAATTCAATGGGATATAAGCAGTCGCCTGTCTTTTATTTAGAGGCACTGGTTCCAGGGAAGGGAGAGAACCAGTGCCGTAAGACAAACTCAAAATCCATGGCTCACCGGGATTCCGAACCCGGACCCTTCTCGGACGAATGGTCATAAGCCTAGACTACTGCGCCAATGCTAAATCAGTGTAATACGTATTTTAAATCCAATTCCGTAGTAAGTTTAATTGTTATTATTTTTTTTAAAGAAAAACTGAAACAAAATATGCAAAGTTAATAATTTACGTTTGCTACTTTAAACACGTAACAACTTCGATAGGGTTGTGGGAGGGGTCGCCCCCCGTTGGATCCGCCACTGTGGAGAGATGCATGCTTGCTGTGGTCAGGAAAGATAAGAAGAGAAACTTATGCACCAGGGAAATGACAAGAGTGGAAAACATCATGATCAAAGTAAAATCCCTGAAATGACAATAGGCTGGACTTACTGCTAGAAGAATTGATCAACGATGGACAAACGAAATATCAGATTGGATACTAAAGGACAGAAAAGATCTAGAAGATGATCGCGTTGGAGATGGGAGGATCGGAGGGACATGGAGAAGACTGGCTCGCAAGACAGACAGAGCTAGAAGAAACATGGGGAGACCTTCATCCAGCAGTGGACTGATAATGATTGACGATGATATGCTTTTAAAATGTTGTGTAGAGATTATTTGACTGTTTTGTGCAAGTATCGTCGGGTCATTCATTCCTTAAGCACAATTCTTCTTTACTTCAGTAATTACAATCATCTTTTTTCTCCCCATAATAGTCTTAAGGGTGCAAAAAATAAAAATGACCACCCAGTGTATTTATATACAAGCGAATGGGAGCCGGAAAAAGAAGCTGTTAAAGATTTTGTTTTTTCTTTACAAGTTTCCCGAAGGAGTTTTAGAGAAGGGCCCGCAGGCATCATTTTCCGCAGCTCCTGCATGCTTAGCAATTACATGTCTGAATTATGGTGGCCTTCAACGCTCGAGGGGAACTTCCTGGAGAACAAGAGTTAGTAGACCATACAAATGAAGCAAGCCTCGGACGCACCTACGCCTCCATTCCAAGTGTCCACAAAATGCTTGGCCCACGGCAAAATGTTCTGTACCGAATGAATAAATATTCAAACCCATCCGCTCAGGGAAGCAGGGGGCAACTGTTTTTTTCTCATTTTTGCCATACGCAGTGAGGTGAATGTTAACCGGCGGGGTTGTCTGAGGCTGTCGTAGTTTACAATCCACGTGCTGACTGGCACTTCACTTCACCTAAAATTCTTCAGAATCTCCCATGAATAATAAAACATGCGTAGATAATAATACTCTTCCTTTTCTTTACCATCATATGAGAATATTCAAATAGCTCTTTGCTATGCACAATTAAAAAAAAATCACTTATTTTATGCCATGAACGCAGTTATACCCTCACAGATGCCAATCACGGGAAGATGTTTTCAGTAATAAAAATGTATTTTTCCAGTAATTTTAAGTAATCCAGCAGATAGCGGCAAATTGGGGTGTCTAGTACGGAAAGAAATTCCAGTCGTTACAACAATTATTTCAGGGAAAAAAGAAAATAATTAACATCAGGTGTACAAGTAAGTTTTAAAGCGTTTTAAGACAACGCAACATGTAATTTGAGAGAAAACAACAATACCTTTACGAATCAAAATATGCGCCGTCATTATTTATCACCTTCCAATTCCAGCCATGAAGACTATTTCGTCGTGTGAGGTGATGAAGTCGTGAACCCATTTTTGCACTTCGTCACATGTCAGGAACCGTACAGAAGACAAACCGCATGTTGCATCGCTCGGAACTAATGTCGCGTCAGTAACGTTTCCTTGACCGATTTTGTGATGTCATGCAGTAATTTCACGGGACGCAATCCTTTGCGTGTGAATGGACATTTCCGACAGATTTCCTGGTTCAATCGCAGCAATTGTTGCTTGTAGCGATCAGCAGTAACAGTCTGACCCTGTTCCAATAGTTCATAACTAAGCACACCCTTCATATTCCATCGATCGCTAATATCAAAATCACTTGCTTTAAACGGTCTAAACCAAAACTCACACGTGCTTTTCGATACAATATTCTCCCCCAGAACAGAAAAAAAAAAAAGATGCACATGCTTTTGCAGCACTTTTTCCTTGATAAAATTCGTAACGAATGCAGTGTCGAATAAATGCAGTATCCCTTGCCATCTTTCGCCTACCAATGTGCAAGTACGTTTGACTGTTAGGCAAACTTCTGTGTCACATTTTATACTCTGGACCAGTTATTGTCACATGACAACGTGGAGGAATGTCGGATATGTAAATTAGCGGTATACGTCACACAAAAAACGCTTTAAAACTTATTTGAAAATAATAAATGCTGTCTACGGGAAAAATCTAAAAGATTAGCTTCAGAAATCTTTTAGGTTTTCTTTCTCTTCCTCTCTCTCTCTCAATGTCCTAAGTTTTGACACAGTTGGAATCAACTCTTTCTTTTATCTAACCCATTTACTGAAGAACCGAACTGTAAACTTATCCCTGTGTTTTAAGTTTGTATTTCACACGTTGAGATACACAGGGGTTCAGATACACCTTCAGCTAATTTATTCGTTAATATATTTGTACAACTGGTACAATCTCCGATTATAGGCGTAATAAAACTACGATATTAAAATTGCAAGTTTCAGCTGCCACGGGCAGTTTTTCGACTTTGAAAAGCGGGTTCGCGCTAAATCACCACCACCCCGAAATGTACGGGAACTGGAGGACCTGCTGTTCACATTATGGTACCTGATGATAGCCCAGGATACTTATTGCCACCTCATCTAATAGATGCTTCGCCAAGTGGCCACTGTTTTGCTGGCTAAAGGAGGTCCTACAGCTTATTAGGTAGGTAGGTGGTCATAATGTAATGACTCATCGATGTAGTTTGGACAACTGACATCAAAATGCGAGCCTCGTCGAGGAATAGCCGTAAAACATTTGGTTTGAGTGCAACTAAAAGAGACAGTACAATTTTCAAGAACAATCTACGATTATATACAAAAAATAAATAAATCAGAATTTAAATATTTAACGCCACAACGAATATGCTAATTTTCTTAGAGAAAATTTTATGCAAATAGCACATTTTAAAAAAGTTTAGCAGATTATTCATTCCATCTCCTGAGTAAATTTGATGTGAAAATGAAACAAAAAAAGTTTAAAAACATTATTCTTACATTAGAATGTAATAAGTGAAAAAAATAAAATAAAACACAGCACAGTAAATTTTCAAGAAATCTTGATTCTTAATTATAGCAATGTTTTTAAGAATAGGAAGGAATTAGCTGAGGGACATAGTCATAGCGTTCATTCCACAAAGTATTGTGACTTCAAAAAAGCATTCACATTTTCTCTTAAAACTGACTGCAGATCAATTCTAGAATGTAGACAATCTAGTGTTTTTCTTTTCTTTCTTTCTCTCTCTCTCTCTCTCTCTCTCTCTCTCTCTCTCTCTCTCTCTCTCTCTCTCTTTCTCTCTTTTAATAATCTCCCCATTCTTTGAGTTACTTACCTTTGGGACTGACGTTTCTCGCCTCTTGATGACATTGTTCTTCAAGCTAACACTGTGACACGAGGGTGTGTTAGCTCTGAAAACAGGCTTTAAATGTCATGTAGCGGTAGACACGTCAGCCCAAAACTAAATATCTCAGAGAACGATATCATTAGGAGGTCCACATTCGTGACTGCAACTGCCTCTTACAAATTTTCTTATTTCTAAGGTTACATCATATCGAAAATCAAGTACATAAATAACGATATTACACAGTTATTAACCAAACGAAAACAAAAAACGAAACTGTGTTTGTAAAGAAGACGCAGATACAAAAATAACTTAAGAGGAAAATACGGACAAACTGAGTTATAACGACAGCGAAGGCACCCCGATATAAAAGAGCACCTTACTAATCGATGACTGAGATTACCAATTAATTCACGGAGACTTAATTAGTACCACTCAATGCTTGACGCAATACCGGTGGTGTCACGCCAATACCATAACAGAGTTTAATTGAAAATATTGTGAATTACTATTCCCCTTGAAACCTGAAGTTTTTGCTCTAAGCTATACTGTATAAGTTTCGTAATATATGAAGTTTGTATTATCAAAGCTACATACATAACCTTTTTACTATTAATACAACCTAAACTTAAGATGCAGAAATCATCCCCATTGAGTTTACTTGTTTTCTCGACAAAACTTCTGGACCGTACACATCGTTAAGTGTCCCTGTAAATTTTCAGGAACGGACTTCAGAAATCGAATAATAGCTCATATCTCGTCTTTCTGTGTATGTTTAAGTGCCCACTAGCCTTGTTTACACTCTTTGTAACTGAAGAGAACTGCCGTCACACGGCCAAAACGTCACCGACACGTATTCGGCGTCCATCGCAAAACCACGTGACCAGTTTGAAACATACGACTATTCGTTTGTTTCACACACACACACACACACACACACACCAGTGCTGAGACGGCTCGAGCCCGGGCCCGAACCGGGCTCGGGCTGCATAATACTCACTGGAGTTCGGCCTCGGGCTGGATAATACTTACTATAGTTCGGGCTCGGGCTCTAAAAGAGGGAGAGAATTTTCTTCATTTTTTGTTTAATGCGATTTTGTCTGATTTAGCACACGAGACTTTTTTTACACTTTCTAGCGGTTAAATAGAATTCTTTGGCAACTGGGTCTATATATGTAGATGGGGAGTGGGAACTCTGCAGGGCTAATCATTCCGGGCTTGGGTAACAAATACCATAGGCCATGTGTCACTGAATTTCTGCAAAGGAAAAGTTCGTTTAAGAACTATAGATCGTAGATAGCAAGCTGACGAAATTTTGCTCCCTACCTCAACGGGGCAGCTGCCTATTGAGCAACGTGTACGACATAGATTGTTGCGCCTCCCGATTTTTCCTCATGCCTGCCCCCCCCCCCACGAAACTTTCACGAAGAAATGCATGGTCAAAGAAACTATAGAAATAGATAGACATCCCTTCCCCACTTCGCAATTGAGAAAAACATTAGTTAATAGCACGGGGAGGAAAGAGTGAGAGTCTGGAAGAGGAGATGTTTTTTAATGCCTAAATAGTTTCCGGGCTCGGGCTCTATCTCGCAATATAAAATTCGGGCTTGGGCTGACACGCTTTGGGCTCGGACTGACTTGGGCTGACACGCTTTGGGCTCGGACTGACTTGGGCTGACACGCTTTGGGCTCGGACTGACTTGGGCTGACACGCTTTGGGCTCGGACTGACTTGGGCTGACACGCTTTGGGCTCGGACTGACTTGGGCTGACACGCTTTGGGCTCGGACTGACTCGGGCTCTTAAGATTGAGCCCGAACTCAACTCTGGCACACACACACACACACACACACACACGCTTTTTCAAGGAAGGTAGACAGCAGTTTGCTGCTTACCTTCCTTGAAAAAGCCATATCTGGTTGATGTGCGACAGCTTGGAAACCTTGATTTCTATTCTACGCCAATAAGTTCGGATTACTAGCACAGTTATACTATCTTAAGTATATTTGGTGTAAAATTCGTTGTGTTATTATTTAGATGTATCTCTCTACGCGTCGGAAAGTAATGCTAAAGGGAAATCCTTGTCAATGCGCAGGAGCAGCTCGACCACCATCAAGCAAATTTAAAGGATGCAATTTCTGTTTTACATTTCAAGATAATTCTGTTTCCTTTCTCCCCTTTTTATTTCATATCTTATCTAATTGTTTTTACTTTTTTGGTATAATTTTTCGTTTATGAAGTAAATTAACAAAAGGCGATTAAAAAAAGCACAACTTGCGTGTATATTTCAAGAAAAATGTAGTTTGTTGTTGAACACATAACACACATGATAACCCCCCCCCCTGATGGCTCTTCAGACCCTTTTCCCCTTGGTTCTGGAACTACAGCCCTGGCCAAATAATCCAGAAGCTGAATTAGTTGAGATAGGAAAACCTACCTCATTTGCTTTATTCACCTGATCTGTCACCGTAGGACTACCGCTTCTTCAAGCACTTGGATACCATTGCACAGGGTATATGATTTCCCAGTCAAGCATCAGCTAAAACTGCATTCCATGAGTTTGTCGTATTCCGAAGCTGTACACAGTTTACCACAATGGCATGCAGAAGCTTGGATCTCATTGGCAAAAGTGTGTTGCTGCTGCGGTGATTATGTTGATTACTAAAGTTTATTTTGGGTGTTTGAAGTTTCCATATATATTCCGACATTCCATCTGCAACAACCTAATAATATCTGGTGACTTCAATGCGTAACGCAATCGGAACACCTTTTTTACCAGAAAGAAAATTATTTCAAAAGAAATAATACGAATTTGATTACGCAAAATGAACGACTGAGACCCCTTGCATTACGGGATGGTACGAGTTAATAATGATGTCTTTTTAATAAGACCATTCGATGCATTTCACTCCTTGACTCGGCGATATGATAGTTTAAGGAGCATGGCATCATTAGGTAAATACGGAATATCGATTTGATTCTGTTTCTTTTTAATGAAATTTTCTTTTCAGAAAACTGAAAATGTTCAACGATGAGTAGCGACAAACCGGCCATTAGCAAAGACAACTTTGGTAGTTTCGAGTAAATAGCACAAGACGATTTGCAGATATTTCTAACTACTATTGGTCTTCTTTTTTTTTTTTTTTCCGCCCGTAGTTTTCCCATGATGCCATTATTCCTACATTCATCAGCGACTTCCTTTCACAGAGGCCTCTAATCGTTTGTTTTCCAAGCATTTCAAAATCTCGGCTCCGCAGCCCTTCCGGTCCGAAAAAAAAGTAAAATACCGAAAAACGACACCAATAAAACATGTGAAAAAATGGAGAGAGGCAGGCGTAGGATTTACAACTTCAAAGCAATGGTCTTAGAATGGGAAACATTAGGTAAGCACAACGCGTCATTGTGCAGTTCATTTCAACAAGCAGCAGTTTTTGTGCTCATTCTACCAGAAGAATAAAGGTTAATGGCCTGATGAGAGAGAAAGGGGGAACAAAATAAGAAAAATAATAAAGAAACAGGCAGAAGCGAAGTTACTACGCACTTGGACACTCCACTTAATCGAATAAATTCACACTTGAATGAACTGTGCGTACTGATAATAATCATTCGGCATTGCATTTCGGGATGCCAAATAAACAAAACGAAAAACAAGGTCGAGTTTTGTCAGGTACAAAGAGTCTGGTCTCTCTATCACACATGTATGTAGATCAGTTCTTCCGAAAAAAAAAAAAAAAAAGTCGATATACTTATAAATGAAAGTAGAAGGCTAAGGGACCATCGAGTCCGAAAATGAGGGAAATTTCGACGAAATCTAACATGCATTTGACAGAGGAACGTTACTAAGCCCTTCACAGACAAAATGATAACTTTTTCTTTTCTTTTATTATAATTTAGATCCAGGACTCCAGAATTTACCACAATAATTTGCAACTTTCTTTATAAATTCAGGGGGATATCACGTCCAAAAAAACGCAGCATTTTTTTTTTCAAAGGAAAAAACATACATACGAAAAAAAAAAAAAGCCTAAAATATTTTTGCCATGGCTACTTCCATACATTCTCCAACGAACAAATAAAGAAAAATATACTTATAATAATAGAAAAATATACTTATAAATGAAAGGGGAAGGCTAAGGGACCATGGAGTCCGAAAATGAGGGAAATTTCGGCGAAATTTCGGCGAAATTTCCCTCATTTTCGGATTCGATGGTCCCTTAGTTCTCATTTTGTCTTCATAGAAAAAATGAGAATTTTTTTTTTTTATATATAATTTAGATTCAGGACTCCACAATTTACCACAATAATTTGCAACTTTCTTTATAAATTCAAGGCAAGGGGAGCACATACATATGAAAAAAAAAAACTTAAAATATCTTTGCCATGGCTACTTCTGTGTTCACCGCCGCAAACAGATAAAGAAAAATATGATGTCGAAAAATTGATGGAAGTTCATGGCTACGTTACGATTCTTTAAATCACCATACACAAATAGTTTTTTTTTCTTTCATTCGTGCTTGGGAGCTGTTGTTTTCCACATCCGATACTTGAATTATTAACAGAAACACTAAGTGAAGAACTTCTCTATCACAGGAAAAAATTCTAAAATTCGAAGGTGATCGCCATGAAGTGAAAGATACGTTTTCTAACACTTTATCCTCTGTTTTTCACGGCAAGAAAATATGCACAACGTCACAGTTTAAATTCGAAGATAACAGGCTATTGTAAATGCGACGTCAGGTGGCAACTTTTTTTTTTTTTTTTTTTTTTTTTGATGGGGTTTGGGTGGGGTAACGACCATGAGTTAATTCTAGGGGCTACAACCAGCACTTCGTCCCTAATTCGGGCGCATTGGTTACAGGGAATGGAAAATAACAGTAGAGTTAAGAAATTCACACTACCACGGGCCATCCAGAATTCGAAGAAGGGCCAAGCTCGAACCACCAGCCACAAAACTACGACTCTTACCAGCCACCCACTGGAGTGGCGGTCAGGCTTAGCACATCGTATTTTATCGGTGAACATACAACTGTTTCTAAAGTTACACTAGAAAAATTCATCTTGGATCAAACACGCATGTGCCTACACATCAGGAGCAGATTTACAGGGTAGCCAACAAAGCACAGGCACGGGGCCACACGATGCTGGAGGGCCTCAAAAATAATGATTTATAATTTTTTTTTTCTGGGTTTGGGAAGACTTGGGGGCATAATTCCACCCGAAATCGAAGTTTCGTCATTCACAAGTATGAATTTAATAGCTTAAAAATGCAGGTTCACTAAATATCGTTTTGAAAGTAATATTGCTTAATGCTACACTACAACTGAGCTCAGAAATCGGGGTGTTATTTCCGGCCAATTTTCTTACAATGTAATGAACATTTAGCTTTTCAGTTCGGTGTTTTATATGACTCCCCATCTGTCCCCATTGAGTTTAGTTTAAGAGGCAATCACAAGACTTATCATAGCAAAAAAATGGGATTGGAAAACGTGTTTTACGAGGCACAGGAATAGATTTCATCCATTTTCGGATTGTCTATAAGAGAACTAACTGTCAGTGGGGTACAATCTGACGATATGCGTGCGACAGCAGATCCCACACCGCATGTAACATAAATGTCAATTGAAAGAGTACCATAAACTAACCTTACGTAACATGTTAAAGTACTCTGGTTTAGTGGTCATCTTTATAAAAGTTTTGACTTTTCTTCCTTAACAATAGGCTTTCCACTTTTTTAACTTCGACCATTTCCTCCCCACCAACAAGCCCTGGTATGAAATTTCGTCTTGATAGCTGTAATAGTTTTTGAATTATGACGACAACGGTGCTTTATATGACTCCACACACACACACACACACACACACACACACACACACACACACACGGCCGGATGGAGCTCTTGTGGGGCCCTGGGCGAAATTTCATTGCGGGGCCCAGAGCAAAATTTCATTGTGGGCACTAAAATATAAATCTCATATTTCAATAAAGTCGTTTCTGAAAATTATCGTTCGTGAGAAAGACACACGAACACTACCGTATAGACAAAATGATTATCTCAAAGAAGTATTTGCTTTAAGCTTAAGAAAAAGACCATAATACAGACTGAAAGTTCAGAGAGAGAGAGAGAGAGAGAGTAAAAAGTGTTAAAATCTACGATTTTCTTTCCCGGGAGAAGTGGTTTAGGTTGCATTCTAACTCTTATAACAGCTTATTCACATAATGATAAAACATACCTGCCTAGCGAATATTTTTGTACAGGAAGGATCCCTCTAAAATAATCCCTCGAAGGAAGGATCCCTCTAAAATAAATTGGTATAAACAGTTTTTTCCCCCGTGACACATGTTTAGTGATTGATTTTTAATATACAGTGGAGTAACTAACAAATTAGTGACTTTCTAAACTTTTATACGCCTTCATATATAAAAGCTGCCTTTTTTTTTTTTTTTTTTTTTCTTTTCAATTTTTTGTAATGTTGGAAAAGTGGCCTCCATATGTAGTCCGAAAGTAACTTGGATATTGCTCTTTTTATTTCCTTAAATTTATCAAGTTTTCACACAAATTGTTGGATATATAAAAGTAGGGGACCACGAAATGATGAAATTTAATTTGCTATTTCATGAATTCGGAAAAGATTAAGCCCCCATAGCTAAAAAAATTCTAAACTGCTGGGGCCCTTGAAGGCGCGGGGCCAGGGGCGACCGCCCCAGTTGCCCCTACGGTCCAGCCGGCCCTGCGCGCATGCACACACACACACACACACACACACACACACACACACACACACACACACACCACCACCATGAAAATAGTCAAATCATGCTCGTGGGTGGCCAAAATGAGTATTTCTTTCGAAATCTGGAAATCAATTTTTTTTTATTTTTTTTTTTTGCGATTACAGTATTTTTTTATACATTAGTGGGAGCGGCAAAGTGAAAAGCGGGGGGGGGGGTGCTAAAAACGACGCTGTACGCAGGTCCCCGGTAACTCAAATTCAAATTTCACGACTGATACGCATGCTTCCCACAGATTTCTTTTTTCTTCTCAAGTGCAGCAGTCAGTTAACATTACTAGTTGTCACAAAACTTTTTTCCTAATCGGAAGCACATTCTATCGGCAAAAAAAAAAAAAAAAAAAAAAAGGGACGCAGTGGTATAACTACCACCCCCGCTACTGCAACGAAGAGGAGTACTTGCAGCTGCCAGTTATAGTTTTATGAAAACATTCGAACACGCGCAATAATTAACTCAAAGATTAATAATTAACTCAAAGATTCATACTTTGATTTAAGATTCACTTTTAGAACACTGAATGTCCTACAGATTGAAAGTGTTCGGCTCTTTGACTTCGGGTAGAAATAAGATTGCTCTGCAATGGAATGTAAATAATACGATCACTCTCCAATCGCCCTCTCTCTGCGCTGCCGAGGAAAGGCTCGAGGCCACAGTGGGGTTCCCCGTGGAGTATGTCGGTAAACAGTAAGTTACCTAGGATTACGTGCACGACAGGCGTCAACATTTATTCACAGCAGCCGCATATCTGCCATGTGTAAGAGGGTGATTTCTTCAAGTGATTTATTTTAGTTTGGGACAAGGCAATTACACGTATTGTCAAATCTATTACTTAAAATGTTAAAACTACAGGGCTTCTAGGTACCACCATTACTTTTGCAGACAATCTCCCTGACTTCCTAACCTATCCCCCCAACCACCACACACACATCGCGAAAAATGCATCCCCCCGCGTGTTCGAAATACTGGGGAAATTATTGTGCTTAGGGTGGCAGAAGTAAATTTTGCGGGGGGCGCACGCTGTGCTAGTTACGCCACTGAAGGGACGGTGGATTTATCTGTATGCAACGTTTTTGCAATTGTGGTTTTTTGTGCAGCAATACTTTAAATTCCATATTTAGTGCCCCGAAGTTGAAGAGAAGTGCACATTATAACCGGAATTTTGGTGGCATCAGCTTTGCTTCTGATTTCGTTTTAGACTTCTAGAAATTTCTTACACTTTTATTGACCTAATTGTACAATTTAAGTTTTTTTAAGCAAACATAGAAATTCTGGAATTATGACATCGGCTTTGCAACAGAACAGGCAGCGCGAATTCATTTAATTTACTAAGTTTCATTGGTTTAGTATAAAATAATGGTTATATATTTAAAAAAAAAAAAAAAAACTTCAGCCAAAAACTGCGCTTAAGGCATCCCACTACGTTGGGGGCACTTTTTTTTTGAAAAAAATGCAAGAATGAGTAATTTTTTTTTTTTTTTTTAGGAAGGCTAACTCAGAAAAACATACAAATACTGAAAAAAAAAATGATATCAATATAAATTTTCAAGAACTTGGGAAATTTGTGAAAGAATTTAAGGAAATATGTCGTTTATGGTAAAACGCTCTGAATAAAAAAGTTACAGATGTATGATAGCATATTTTTTGCATCAGTACATGCGCTTGACTATTATCTGTGCAGTGAACTAAAAGGTAAGTGATGTTCCTAAACACTTCTGAGATACACTCATTGCTACATCCATTAGTGTGAATTTTCGACAAATTTCTTCACTATGTTGAATGTAAATAGCTATAACCTAACTTTGAACTGACAAACAGCAAAACTTTTACTTCATTGCATGCACAACATTGTAAGAAAGATGTATACTGAGTTTCACCAGTTTATTTACATACCTTTTGTAGTTATCAGGTTTTCCGTTAAAAGATCGGGACGAAAATCTCATCCCACAAAAAAAAAAAAAACAAAAAAAAAAAAACGCGTTTCAAGTGTCACTTCCCGTTTGTTTGACACCTGGGTTTAGATATTCCGATTGCTACAGCTCTTTATCTATTCATCGTAGACAAGCAAGAAACAAAGCCAGTTTTGGAAGCCTAAAGAATGGGACTTTAAAATGACGCATTTTTACAAAATGTGAAACTAGGCGCAAAACGACCTTTTCAACATGAGTTAAAAGGGCTGAAATTAATTTATAAAATACGAAACTACATGCAGTTTTATAAATAGAATACTTGATTTTACGGAAGTCAGAAAATTTATCGATTTTAATCGCTCTACAGCAGAACAAGCACAACAGTACCCTGTCACAATTCTCAACAATCTGCCTCAAAATTGCAAAGCAACGGAGATATTGTTTCAACTTCCAAATACTGACGCGCTTTTTCAGCAGCATTAAGCGCTAGCGCCATCTAGAAAAGAAAGATCTGTACGAAAAAAAAAAAAAAAAATCCGAAATCTTCCTGAATCTTTGAGGCAGGTTGCTGAGATTTGTGAGATTGAGGCAGGTTGCTGAGATTTGTGCAGAGTACATTTAAGGAGACAAGGGAACCCGGGGGCTGGAGAATAATTTGGGGCCCCAATATTAGTGGAGCATCTAGAATTTCACTATGGGTGGATGAATAAAAATACCCAGGAGAAAGCATTTCCAAAATATGATGAAGAAGCCATAAAATATCCCCGCCAGCCGCCGTATTGAAGTGTGTACCCCATGATTCATAGACGAATCAGTGGTAGCAACAAAATGCAAAAATGCATGGTTGAAAAATGGATACCAATTCAGTTCTGCTTTAATCATTACCCCTCAGAGTTCAGCTTGTTGAAATTATATCGAAGTAGTGGGCAAAATAATGTGATCCAAATATCAAGATTCAAACAAATTCTTAATGTGTGAAAATTTACCCCAATCACAGATGATGCGTAAAAAAACAACAACATCTGTAATGCTTTCTAAGGATTTGAGGATGGACTGGGGGGCGACCATATATTTTGCGGACTCCTAAAAAGGCGGAAGGAAACAGAATTTTTTTTTCACAAGGCAGTTGCTTATAGTTTTGCTGTGCTATCTGCAAAAAAATAAATAAAAATAAAATATAGAGCTTTGTCAATTCTTCAAGCATCCAACATAATTCTGGGGCCTTCGAAAATGCGGGGCCCGATGCTTCAGCCCCTCTCTTAAATGGGCTTACGGTTTGTGAGATTAAGGCAGGTTGGTGAGATTTGTGAGATGAGTAATTCTATTTCTTTTTTTTTTCTTTTTTACATACACTGTTAAAAAGTGTTCCTTGTGCATCAGAAGTGCAGAAGTCACGAAAAACAAACATACGTGCATTCATGACATACAGCGGCAAGGGCGGATTTACAGGGAGGCCCACGAAGCCGAGGAGGCCCCGCGATGCTGGGGGCCCTCAAAATATATTTTTTTTTCATTTTGCTTTTCAAATAATTAAATAAAAAATGCATATAGAATGTGAGATGATTTCCCTGTTCTGGGTTTTGAGAGCAAGATTCCGCTCGTACTCGAAGTATGCCATCTACAAGCATTAATTTACTAGCTGCAATGCAAGAGAACTAAAAATCATTTTGAGAGTAGTAATATTTAATACTGTATTACAACTGATCTCAGACTGGGCATATTATTTCTAGCAGATTTGCTTAGAATGTAACCAACATTTTGTTCTTTCGTTCGGCATTTAACATGACAGCCCATATTTCTCTTAAAATTTTTTTTTCTCATTCAGTCCAGTTTAAATGGAAATCCCAAAGTACGGGCATGGAAATCCAACCATACGGGTAAAATGTCATTGAAAAAGCAGGTTTTACAAGAACACTAATCGATTTCGTCCACGTTCGGGCTCTTTAAAGGAACTCTCAGTGCGGTGGAATCTGCTGATATGTGACAGCAGATGCCACATCGCCTATAGCATAATTGGCCATTAAAGCAGTGCCATAAAGTAACCGTAAGTAACATGCTAAACACGGGTACTCTGTTTCAGACACCATCTTTATAAAAGTTCTGACTTTTCTTTCTTAACAAGGCTCTCCTCTCCCACTTGTAAATTCCGCTATTTCTTTCGCGTCAGGGGATCGCAAACCCCTTAAATATTAAAATTCGTCTTGATAGCTATAATAATTTTTGAGTTATAGCTGCAACAAACCACACACGCAGACATACATACAGACAGACTGACACACAAATACCTCCGTGAAAATAGTAAAATCCTGTCATCCAAAATGTATCATCATCATCATCATCATCATTGTCAACCATTATCAATCCACTGCTGGACGAAGGTCTCCCCAAGTTTCCTCCACAACGGTCTGTCTTGTGCCAGTCTCCTCCATGTCACCCCTGCATACTTTCGAATTTCATCCACCCATCTCCCATGTGGTCTTCTTCTGGGTCTTTTCCTGTCCCTTGGAATCCAATCTAAAATTTCGGCTGTCCATCGATGATCTGTCCTTCTGGCAGTATGTCCAGCCCATTGCCATCTCAGGGATTTAACTCTGATCATGATGTCTTCCACTCTTGTCATTTTTCGGATCCACGAGTTCCTCTTCTTATCTCTCCTGGTTACACCAAGTATGCACCTCTCCATGCTTCTTTGAGTTGTCTGCAGCCTTTGTATGTCTCTTTTAGTTAAGGTCCACGTCTCTGCACCATACGTAAGCACTGGAAGGATGCATTGATCAAACACTTTTCTTTTAAGACATAATGGCATATTGCTCTTGAAAATTATGCTGTTTCTTCCAAAAGCTCTCCAGGCAAGTTTTGTACGCCGATTAATTTCTTCATCAATGTGACCCTCACTTGATATCTGCTGTCCAAGATAAACGTACGTGTCTGTTATCTCCAGCTTTTCTCCATCAATCGATAAATCTTCATTTCTTGTAAAAGCATTGAACATCACTTTTGTCTTCTGAAAGTTCATTTTTAATCCCACTTCTTTACTCTTGTCAGCAAGTTCCTGGATCATACTCTGCAGCTCTGATGGGCTAGTTGCAAAAATGACTACGTCATCAGCAAAACGAAGGTGGGTTAGATAATCTCCATTAATCTTTATCCCCTTGTTTTCCCAGCTCAGCGACTGAAAAACACCCTCCAATGTGGCATTAAAGAGCTTCGGAGATATGGTGTCACCTTGTCTCACTCCCTTTCCAATTTTTATGTGTGTTGTATTTTCAAACAGCCTAATCTTTGCACTTGCATTTTCATAGATGTTATTAATAATATTAATGTATGCATCTTCAATACCGCAGGTTTTCAGAGCCGTTGTAACTGCTGATGGTTTCACCGAATCAAAGGCTTTTTCATAATCGATAAAAGCCATGCACAATGGAAGTTCATATTCTTTTGCTCTTTCAATTAGTTCTCTCAGCACATGGATATGATCTATTGTGCTGTAGCCACTCCTGAATCCAGCTTGTTCTCTCGGTTGAGCCATGTCCAGTGCTACCTTCAAGCGGTGTGAAAGAACTTTAGTGAAGATTTTATAAACTACTGATAGGAGGCTGATAGGTCTGTAGTTTCCGAGATCCTCAATGTCACCTTTCTTATGTAGCAGGATCATTGTAGCGGTGTTCCAATCTTCAGGAATCTTTCCTTCATTAAGGCATCGAGTGAAAATTTGGGCGAGTACTGTTTCGATTTCTCCACTTGCTTCTTGTATGATGTCTACAGTAATTCCATCTTCTCCTGGAGCTTTTCCCCGCTTCATGTTCTTGATTGCATGTGCAACTTCTGCTGGAAGGATTGGAGGAACTCTGGTACTGGTATCTTTCATGATGTCTGGAGTGCATGTATCATCCCTTTCATATAATTTGGAGTAGAAATCTTTCACTCTTGTCAAAATTTCGCCTCTATTTCTTGTTACAGAACCATCTTCTTTTCTCAGTGCCATAATCTGTTTTCTTCCCTTACTGAGATATCCCTTTGCTATCTTTAGGCTTTGGTTGTTTTCAATTGCTTTCCTCACTAGTTCACAGTTGAATTTTCTTACGTCTTCAGTGATACTTTTTCGTACTGTCTTGCATAGCTCTATATATTCCACTTTGGAAGTCACATCTTCTTTAGTTGTCCTCATCTCTCTTCTTTTTTGCATCAACATTTTGTTTTTCCTGATAATTTATTTACATGCAACTTGTTCTTAGACCCAGCTAATTTTGTTGCTGTCCAAAATGTATACTCCTGTTTAAATCTTGAGTTTATTTGAGATGCAAAATGAAAATGGGGGTAAGGGGGCTGGGTATGCGACAAAACAAAATGCTATTTTTGAAGGATGGCGGGTAAATTGAGGGTTCCCAAAACCATTGGCTTAGGATGGGGGGGGGCTCAAGTGTCTCACCCCTCCATTGGATATCAAAGGCACGTTTTTCTCTTGAACGCCGAATCACATGACTTCTTTTTCTGTTTTAAAGCCGAATTTTACATTTTGTTCATTAAAAATAGCAAGATGAATCTGAAAAACCGATAAAACAACCGACTCAAAGCACATTTTTTTACCAACAAAGTCGCGGGTTTTTTCGAATCCCTTTAATTTCTTTTCATTGGCACATTTCTCCACGTGCAAGCAACACACCCGCAGGGCTCACTCGCTGTCGCTCACACTCCTGGAAGGTGCCTTTATTAACAATAATGCAAGAGGAAAGACCAACCACTGCGATAGAATCCTTATCAAATTATGAAGCTGCTGCGTCTTTTTTTTTTTTTTTTTTTACCTCAGTAGCAAGAAATTACTAAAAATTCTATCAATGCTTCCTGCCTCAACAGCCACTCCGGAAAATACATTTTCTACTCTCAGGCGCCAGTAAATGTATCTTCGAAACACAATGTCTAATTCTCGACTTTCTGGACTTGCATTACTGAACATTCATCCAGAAGTAGAGGTAAATACAGGACGCACATTTTGAAGGCAATGGTGGCGAAGCGCAGTTACCTTGTACAATGATGCTAAGATACGTAAGTAAAATTTTATTAAAGTACTAGCGAACCTTTACATTTTCAATACTCTGCACTATTTTTTATTTCATAAAACAACTAATTTTAATACACATTTTGAAGATGACAATCCGCTTTTCAATTCAAATTAATCGGAAACATGAGACTTGGTCGTTCTGGGTGGTGTAGTGGTTAACATACCCGGGCGCTATCTGGGAGACGCGTGTTGGGTTCCGCTCCAGAAAGACGAAATTTTAAAGTTTTCGGATATTTTCTGACTTACCATCCTAATCACATTTACACCAAAAAACGGATTGTCATCTTCAAAATTTGTACTGTATGGTGTAATCTCGTATTCCATTCATAACTAATTTTATAATTTAGCGGCTTTGTAAAAAACTCCGAGAAATTGAATACTGAGAGAGAAGTATTCTATTTTACATTAAAAACATTTAATAAATATATAGCCCTCCTCCTTACATAAGACTTTGTATCAAAATTTTGTAAATCAGCATTTTAACTATCAATAAATTGTTGATATATTAATGAATTTATATAATTATACTAAATAATGAAATATTGATAATTAACGCTTAATTATTAATTGATTATCCTAGATTAGCAATTATTTTCGGTGTTTGGGTATGAAACTACTTGAGTCCCCCGCCGCATCATAATTTTTTAATTGCTACGCCCTTGCCCAAAACCGATGAGCGAGCGCCTCGGTAACTCTAAATCCGGCACTGTCTAACGGGCACGCTGTGAATCGGAGTTTTTTAAAAAGGAAAATATATATATGAATATCCGTCCGAAGAAAAAAAAATCGTTACAATGCTTGAAAGTCGACATCGTGGGAAACATGAACATATTTCAGGCACCAAACGGCTGGATTTTAACAGAAAAGTTTGTTCAACCTTAAACTCCCATCAGTTCCGTATAGAAATTGTATACCATTATATATTCCAAAAAATTGGAGTGCTTATGTTGATATTTTGTGTATCCATCTATCTGTGGACAGAATATATCTGTTTCTGGAAGTTATACAGCAAGAACGTTTTGTATCAGTAGAGTCATTTGTTGTTGCAAATTTTTCCTCTGGGTGATGAATAAAAAATATTGATCATTTTATTGCTCACAATTTACATTTATACATACATATCGTCGCCGACATCAACTCTTATCAATCCACTGCTGGATAAAGGTCTCCCCAAGTCTCTTCTACAACTTTCTATCTTGAGCCAGTCTCTTTCAAGTCACTACAGCATGCTTTCAAATTGAATCCACCCATCTCCCACGTGGCATTCTGGATCCTTTTGTCCCTTGATAACCAGTCTAATATTTCAGCTGTCCATTGTTGGTCCGGCATAGGGCAGTTGGTTAAGTTGCTATGTGCTGTGTGGGAAGCGGACGTTTCTGATGGGTGTCCGAATCCCGGTCCTGCCGGCCATCTAGTCTGCTGTTTTTCCGGGGTTTTCCGCAGACTTCCTGCGTTTGGGGACGCGAATGCGTAGATGGTTCCCTGTGAAGTCGGCCCCGGACGCACTTTGTCCCTTACCCGTACGTAGCAGAGAAATGGCAAGCCGGATGCATTAATTTGCCAGTAATCCTCAAGCACTGTTAAAAATTGGTACTTAGAAATAAACAAAATGTACTCGTTTTTTGGTACATTCTGGACTTATAATAGCTTTGAGTACTTGTGTCTCATTTTTGGAAAAGACACGTACTCATTTTTGAGTACATACAGGGAATCAATTGTGAGTATATCTGGTATTTCTAATTTGAAATATATGTAGTCATTTTTGAGTACATATATTTTAATATGTACTCAAAAATTAGTACATATATTTCAAATATATGAACTCAAAAAAATCCATATATTTCAAATATATGTGCTTTAACTTCATTCAGTTTCTGTGTCCTTTCGGGCAGGGCACAGAAACTGAAGGAAGTTAGAGGGAATGTAGCGATTCTGACATGACAGTTTGTAAATGAAAGAGAGCGCACTAGATGGCGCCACCGTACAAGCGTACGATTATGCACATAGAAGGCAGAGGGAAATTATTCTTACCCGGGGACTATCACTTAACGTGCTCGTCCAATGCACGGCGGATATTCAGCAATTGTCAGAAATTCACACCGCCACGTAGAGCCCCCAGGTTCAAGTCTATCAGGCTAGGTTTGAACCTGGGGTCCCTCTATCAATAGTCTGAATCTCTAACCCCTAAGCCGTCCGCGGCTCGATTTCAAATTTTGAATACGTGTACTCCATACATACTCATTTATTCATAGAATCAACTGGAAGTATATTATTCGATGGCACATATGGGATAATACATATACTCGTTGTCACATGCTTGGCAAATGGACCGAACAATTTTATGACAAATATAGTAATGAAGCGACAATATATTATTTATGCGATTGACACAAATATAGTTAATGTAAAAACGTACACAAAGATACTTTATGCATATTTAAATTACTTGTGATCAGTGACTTTGCTGCACTAATTATTTATGTGTCACTTTACACATTTATTAAACAATTTCTGTTGGAATCTATAATATCTAAACTGAAGTAATACGAGATCATATTTATTGACGCAGTTATTTGTAAGTACGTGTGGTTACTTATATTTGAGCATGTCATGTACTCGTTTACGATACGATTGTACTGAAAAAAAAAAACGAGTAGGTTCAGGTTCTTATTTTTAGGCAGATTTTTTTTAACAGTGAGGGTCCATTGTTGTCTTTGCGAAACTCAACCCGCTATGGGCGGGCGAGATAGAAAGATCGTTGATACGTTTTTTCAGCAATATGAGCCAGCCCACTGCCATTTCAGGAATTTTATTCTGATCATGATGTCTTTCACTCATGCCATTTTCCTTACCAGTGATGTTGTCGTAAGCAAAAAAGTGCCTTAAGGGGTGGGTAAAACACACCCAGAAAGAAAGACCTTAAAATTTTTCAACGCCTATTTAGAATTTGGTTTGTTGTTTTCACTAGTTAGTATTTTTATTAGCTTTTATTAAAATTGCTTGATTGGAGCAATTTTGAATAAAAGATAAAAAGAAGTCAGATTTAACGACTATCGTGAGCAACTCGATGGGCTGTAAAGCGGGGCTTCCTAATTTAGGGTCACTGGTTCCAGGGAAGGAAGTGCGCCAGTGCTGTGAGACAAACTGTTCAACATCCACGCTTCACTGGGATTCGAGCCCAGACGAATGGTTAAAAGCCAGTGCTTGGACAACGGCGCCACAGGCGCGGCGTGAACATTTTCCAGAGACGTAGCGCAAAATTGAGCCCAAATAATTAAAACCACTTCCTCCAACAAAAATTAGTTTTGCACACTTCCGGTGATTGTAAATACATCGTGATAACTTCGACTTACAAATAGCCAATGCGTGTTAGTACATAAAAATAAATAATTTTATCATCATCATCATCATTGTCAACCATTATCAATCCACTGCTGGACGAAGGTCTCCCCAAGTTTCTTCCACAACGGTCTGACTTGTGCCAGTCTCCTCCATGTCACTCCCGCATACTTTCGAATTTCATCCACCCATCTACCATGTGGTCTTATTCTGGGTCTTTTCCTGTCCCTTGGAATCCAATCTAAAATTTCGGCTGTCCATCGATGGTCTGTCCTTCTGGCAGTATGTCCAGCCCACTGCCCTGATCATGATGTCTTCCACTCTTGTCATTTTTCGGATCCACGAGTTCCTCTTCTTATCTCTCCTGGTTACACCAAGCATGCATCTCTCCATGCTTTTTGAGTTGTCTGCAGCCTTTGTACGTCTCTTTTAGTTAAGGTCCACGTCTCTGCACCATACGTAAGCACTGGAAGGATGCATTGATCAAACACTTTTCTTTTAAGACATAATGGCATATTGCTCTTGAAAATTATGCTGTTTCTTCCAAAAGCTCTCCAGGCAAGTTTTGTACGCCGATTAATTTCTTCATCAATGTGACCCTCACTTGATATCTGCTGTCCAAGATAAACGTACGTGTCTGTTATCTCCAGCTTTTCTCCATCAATCGATAAATCTTCATTTCGTGTAAAAGCATTGAACATCACTTTTGTCTTCTGAAAGTTCATTTTTAATCCCACTTCTTTACTCTTGTCAGCCAGTTCCTGGATCATACTCTGCAGCTCTGATGGGGTAGTTGCAAAAATGACTATGTCATCAGCAAAACGAAGGTGGGTTAGATAATCTCCATTAACATTTATCCCTTTGTTTTCCCAGTTCAGTGATTTAAAGACATTTTCCAATGTGGCATTAAAGAGCTTCGGAGATATGGTGTCACCTTGTCTCGCTCCCTTTCCAATTTTTATGTGTGTTGTATTTTCAAACAGCCAAATCTTGGCACTCGCATTTTTTTTTTTTTTTTTGATTGAAGGTTTAACGACCACCGTGAGCAACTCAATGGGCTATAAGCAGTCGCCCGTCCCTAATTTAGGGTCACTGGCTCCAGGGAAGGGAGAGAGCCAGTGCCGTAAGACAAACACAACATCCATGCCTCACCGGGATTCGAACCCGGACCCCGTTCGGACGAATGATCAGAGGCCATCGCTTAGACCACTGCGCCACCGGGGCGGCCACTCGCATTTTCATAGATGATATTAATAATATTAATGTATGCATCTTCAATACCGCAGGATTTCAGGGCCATTGTAACTGCTGATGGTTTCACCGAATCAAAGGCTTTTTCGTAATCGATAAAAGCCATGCACAATGGAAGTTCATTTATATATGAAACATTATATACAGGGGTTGGACGGAATATGGTGAACACCTAGGAAAAGAAGGTTTTGCGTACCTAGTAGGGTGTGGGACCACCTTTGGCATTCAAAACCACCTGAATCCTCCTTGAAATGGACGCATACAAATCCTGGATGGTGATTAGTGGGATGTTGCCCCATTCTTAATAAAGAAACTTCTCCAGGTCCTTGAGAGATGCAGGAGGAGGATAAGGAATCTTACTCTGTTTTCCAACACAGACCACAGTGGCTCGATGATGTTTAAGTCTGGTGATTGAGGAGGCCAAGGAAGGTGTGAAAGTTCATCCTCATGTTTCTCAAACCATGATTGGACATTCCGAGCTCTGTGAATTGGGACGTCAACATCTTGATTGATGGCATCCCCTGCAGGAAACAATGCCTGAGCCATTGGATGGACTTGGTCGGCCAAAATGGTTTCATACGCCCTGCCAGTCATCCATCCTTTCAAGGTGATCAGGAGACCTGCTGAAAGCCACGATATGACTGCCCATAGCATGACAGAACCACCACCATGCTGCACTGTTGAGAGCGGGCAGTCTGGGTTGTTCTGACTGTGTTCTCCACACGTAAATACGTCCTGCGGTTGGGAATAGTGGGAATGTGGATTCATCAGACCACATTACACGCTTCCATGCATCAGCCGTCCACGTTGGATGTTCCTGGCACCACCGCCGTCGCCGTTGTGAATTCACCCGGGTCACCAGAGGTTATGCAATAGCAGCTCTGCCACAAATATCTTGCTTATGCAGTTCCCTGGGCACTGCTTTCGTTTAAACTCGGGGTGTGGAGATGCAGATTGAGCACCGCACTAATTTTCGGAGCCGTGGTCTTCTAAATACGGGTAAATATCGTTTCTAACGCTCTCCTCTCCTATCTTTATCAGGCAGGGTAGTTTTCCTGCCGCTCTTGTGTTTCGCAGACGAGGTTTTGCTACGAACACGGTACCCAGATAGCACAGCCTTGCAATTTAACGTAGGCCCAACACTGAGTCACCGTCTTTTATTCCTAAAAGACGGTGGCTCTGTGTTGGGCCTACGTTAAATTGCAAGGTTGTGCTACCTGGGTATACTGTCATGACGCTAGCTAGACACAGTAGTTCTCGATACCCCACTACCCTGGCGACTTTTTTCACGGAGCTACCAACTAGCCGGCCACAAACAGGTGAAGTCAGTTAGGTCGCTCATTTCGTCGTCACTTTGAAAGAAATTTTGCAACAAGACACTTTAAATGCACTTAAACAGGACCTTGAGGTTCTACCATGGGCGTAACCATATTTCAAAATCAGGGGGGGGTCCGATCACACATACCCAGTGATCGGACCCCACAGAGATTATATTTATACATATACATGTATATATAATAATATATACATACTGTATAAGATAGTTTCGGACAACCCCCCCCCCCCACACACACACACTGCATTCTACGAAAAATAACAATCTTATATTATTAAATTTAGTTCGTTCATATCATCAAAAAGTGTGTATTATATTATTATATTGCCGAAAAATTTGGGGGGGGGGGGGTCTTTACATTGGAGATCCCCGACTCTGAAAATCTGGAGGGATCCTGACCCCCCCCCGTGGCTACGCCTATGGGTTCTACACAAACTATCACAACCCCCCCCAAAAAAAAATTACCTTTGCATATTGCGACGTACGTGCAGCTGCATTAAAAGTCACGTCTCTGAGGGTGGGTGGCTTGCCGAATTTTGTCCGCCAATTTCCCAGAAGCAGCCATAAAAAAAATTTAGGATAACCCGCAGTTTCCCAAAGATACAACTTTTTTTTTTTTTCTACCCTTACGAAACTTGTGACTTATAGCACTGCGATGGGGAAATTTTCTCAACAAACCGGAAAACCACCCGTTTGAATCTGGGTGGATACGAACCTGGGCCGTTTGCGTGGGAGCTGAGCTCTCTACCGATCGGACTAATTTGCCACGCACGCGCGAAGGCAGGAAGCTGTCTGTTTTGTCTGGAATGTGTAATCGAATGGTTCCCTCTTTCATTTTACAATATTACGAGGTATTTTTCATAAAAGGCAGTTTCATATAACTCATAAATTTATTTTTTCAACATAACGACAGTTTTTTTTGTTTTGTTTTTTTACCTTAAGGGAACTTCACTCATTTTCCAGGAGTGTACAGAGTCGCTTTCGAAAGTTTTGTACTGTCCTTGTCGTCTTGAAAAGAGATTGTTGAATTAATTGAATTAATATATATTTACCCGGGCTCATGTCACATTCTTTTACATTTTTAACGTTGTATCTTTCCTTTGCGTTGTCCGAAGCTACACTTGTTTTAAAGAGGAAAGATATTTTATTTAACTTCTCGTTACTTTTAGAAGCGAATTCCTCCCAGTCTTGTGTATTCAACCCATGGATATATTCACATAGCGTTTTTTTTTTTTCTTTCAAATAATTAATAAATTTTGTACGCGTATAATTCTTTTTTTTTTTTTTCCAACAAACGTTTTTTAATGGGGACATTTATTTCAAGCGGTTTCAGTTTTTTCTTGTTATTCACCCACTTCATTCTATGAATTGTTTTATTCATGGGAATGGAGTGGGTGTATTTCATGGCTTAATCTGATATCTTCGTCGACGTGGAATTTCATTAGGAAATTAATCCGCCTCTCTACATATGGATTTCTTTCTTAACATGCAATAAAATAACACGATGGTGATAGCGTCGTCTTCAACTAACTGGTACCATGAGTTGCTTCTGCGCATGCGCAGTCCCGTTGCTTTAGCCTGCTGTTGGGGTTGCATTGGTTGCCAGCAACGGGTCACTAGTGGCACTTGCTTGGAGGCCCACAATTCACGGCGATGCTGCAGGGCCATCAATGGCTGGCCAACTGATAGCACTGCCACCAACGGACCGCCACCGGGCCATGAGCGGCAGATTTCAGCCAGCAGTGACCCATCACTGCCATTGGCGTACGCAAGGGGGGGGACGGGTTTAAAACCCATCCCTTGAACCAAAATATAGTGCTAGAATTTAAGCTGCCTTCTTATGGCAAATATTGAAATATCTACACTGGAATAATAACATATCAACCAAAGTAATTGAGAAAGTACTAATTTCCCAGGTCCTAAGAATTTCAAGAATTTGCAGCAACAATTTGGACTTCAATTACCACATTAATATACTATTAGATAGTTTTCTAGAGAACGAAATTCCTTCTTCTTTCATCAAAAGAACTTTAAGAAAAATTATTCTGAATAATAAGAGTAAGGTTGGCAGATCTGCTTTAATTTTCTACACAGTTAATAATATGATTCTGACCAATCAAAGCCGTAAGGAAGTTGGCTAGAGGATGCCTATTAACTACTAAAAGGAACCTTAGTGCTATGGATATGAAGGTCCTATTAAAACAAAAAATTAAATAATATAAACAAAATCACAAAAAAAGCTTAAAAATCTGTTTATAAAAGAAAATAAAAACAAATAAATAAAAAAGAAAACTAGTTATTCATCACTAGGATAGCTATACTAAAAATAGTAAAACCAACATTAAAATTAATAAGATTCTGATTAATCTATAGATGCTCACTAAGGTGATTTAATACATGCAAAGATTATTAAATACACTACTCGTGTATTTTATAATATTTCTCATGTATTCTGGAGAGTTAATTCTGCTCTTTCTGATCATACAGATCCACAGTCTTAAGTTTATATATTTTTTTCTCTGGTTAAAATCTCCGCGAGTTGGTTTCTTTCTGTATGAGGAGGCCATCAGCCCCACCCACACTGCCCCCCAGCGACTAGGGAGTGGCAGAAGTATTAGGGAAGAGGTCAGCCATGTTTTACTCTTGTGAGGAGAAAGTTTAGTCACACAAGAGGTAAGCTCTCTTCCTTGTATTTGGGTTTTAGGTTTTATAAGTTCAATGTTTGTACTTCATGTACTTTTTCTCTGTTGATTTTTGGCTTTTCAGCTTTTAGGCACTGGCTTGTCTGTTAACATTTTTGCGGGTTTTAACTCTTTCTTTTCTTGGTAACTTTGCGCGTCTTTTGGGGTACCTAGGAACAGCAGATGGCTAAGCTTGTTCCTTTTCTTTGCGCTGTATTTTCAAAGTAGTTAAGTCCTTAATAACTAATTAATTATGTACTTAAAGCACTGCTGAAATACTTTGTACATATTGCAACTAACTGTTTAAGTCATATAACTTTCACAAAGTTTTCTTTAGTTAATTATTGTCTTTAACTTATTCTCGTTTTTGTGCTGTCATAAGTTGTAGAGTAGGGGGTTTTAGACTCAAGTTTTCTTTCAAAAATCTGTTTTTTAAAAATTAATATTTCCTTTTTTAATTGCAATGTAAAAATTTGGATTTCTTTTGCATTGTTTTTCAGGTTTAAATTCTCTCTCAAACGAACTTGGCATTTCGTTATAGCTGAAAATTATTTCTAATTATTATGTCACTCTCACAGCTTGAGTTCTCTTTAATCTTCTTCTCTCTGTTTAATAGTAACAGATGAAGAGCATGGGTCGGGCCAGGAAGGTTACTGGATGCAAGCGAAATTGTTAACTAGTGCTAGGTCATACAACTCTGCGGAGGACATGACATATATATATTTTTTAAAACAATTTTAGGTGGGAATGTTACTTGCATCTATGGCCTTGCAGAAACCCATTTCCAACTAGGTCTTTGTGGAAGTGAGAAAATGCAGAGTTTTTGCTGGTCCTTGATAAAGCCAAGGCTCAGTATTCTCGACACCTTCTACATTCAGTTGTTTTATTTTATTTTTTTATCTTTTCTCCTTTTACTCACACCGGTAGATACATAACCTTTTCTATGTTGTACTTGGTGTGAGTCAAAATTATATATGTATTTTTTTGCTTAGGTATCTTCTTAATAGAATGTGAATTCTGAGTTTTCAGGACTGCTGCGTTGCGCGTTTTGATCTTCAGGTTATCTTGCAACTTTCGTTTTAAATTCTAAAGTTTTTCCTTAGTCTTCAGTTTTGCTCTTCAGTATATATATATATAATTCTGTTTCACGACGTCACTGGGGAAAAACAACCTGAAGGATGACCCCCCCCCGAAGAATACGCCACTGATCACTGCCAGCTAGTGGCCAGCAGTTTCCCAGCACTTGTGTTTTTGCTGGGTGGTGGTCACATTATTTAGTCTAACCCCTGTACAATATATACAAATCTGAGCGAGGGTGAAGTTCACGCAGACTAAAAAGACCAAAAAAGTAATTGTTCAGTAGGAAAGATGATAGATGAAGGGGATGTTTGCTACTTAGCAGACCTCTTTATTTCGGAAACCGACGAAAGACCCTTTCCCCTACACAATTCAGAAAGAATGAGTATTGGCTTTGCGTCTTAGTTTGCCATGCCTTTGGGGTCAGTCAAATCACAAATTAAGATCAGGCGTAGTGATAACATCCTCCTCTATCTGGGGTTTAAGAAGAAACAAGTATAATATAAATCCTCTCTAGTCTGCTCTGCGCAGTGAAGATATTAAGATAGGTTGTGGAACCTGCTTTTTAAGTATGGGTGATTTTTCTCTGGAAAATAATCAAAGTGTAATGCAATGATAAAAGAAGACATTTCTTTAGAATTGCAATGAGTGTTGCGTAGGGGACCCCGTGATGCCGTGTCTAAAACTACACTACTGACATTTTCGAATACAGAATAATGATCTTCGAGTAAATTATAATTTCGATAGACTTACCAACGTGCAATGGATCACTCTCAACTTCTAGCAGCGGGCAAATCCTCAGTGTTAGCGGATCCCACTCATTTCTGAAATTCCAAGATTTCCGAATAGAATCGCAAGATTCCTCTTCACAAAAAGCCATGTTTTGAAACCAACGGAAGTGGTCACCATTTGTTCCACGACCAGACCGATTCGTAGACGTAACAGGAGAGAGAGAGAGAGAAGGGGGGAGAGGAATGGGGGGAGGGAGAACACCAGCTCCAAGTTAATGGACGGTGGAGGTCAAGAGGCAACGGAATTCTGCGGCCAGTGCATGTTACGCCTATCTCTGGACGAAAGGGGAGACGGCGCAGAGTGCAAAGGTCAAAGGGAATGAATGAATAGAAGCACAGGGGGGACAACAGTGGTCCGAGGTCGTTGCCCTGCAAAAGATGCCCCAAGGTCAAAGCGCAAATAGTCAATTGAGGAAGCATCTGATAAAAAAAAAATATATGTGAGGGAAATGTTTTTAGATCATTCGTTGCTCATAGTTCAGGGCCTTGACAGAAGAACTAAAAAGATTTACAGAGAAAGCATCCAGAAAACGTAGAAGAAAAAACACTTCGTACTCACATAATATAACGAAAAAGTACGGGGAGGAGGGGGGGGAGGAGAACGTACAGACTTCTGAAAACCTCGTAAGGCCATGTCAACGCGTCTAAAGAGGTAAACGAAGCTAATATAGTTTTGATAACACTTGGTGCATTTATATCACATCAGTTTTACGGTCAGGACTAACGGTCATTGACCTCACACACCCTAATGCACTATGCATCTTTTGGAAAACTTTCAGCCGCCCCAGTGGCGCAGAGGTCTCAGCGCTTCCTTCTGACGATTCTTCCGAGATGGGCCAGGGTGAGCCATGGACGATATTTTTGTCTTACGACTCTCTCTCTCTCTCTCTCTCTCTCTCTCTCTCTCTTTCATGGAACCAGTGGCCTTAAATTAGCGACGGGCAACTGTTTATGGCCTATAGAGTTACTCGAATGCAGAGCTGAGTTCGGGCTCAATTAAAAAGAGCCCGAGCCATACGCGCTGACTATAAGATCTTGCTCCTCCAATATTTTTCTGCGGGGGCAGAGCACACCCAATATTTTTCATCCTGTTTAATTAAATAATCGCTTTGGCCTCATAAGGTGGCCTAAGCTCCACATTATGAGGCCCGAGCGATTTAATTTTTTTCAGAAAATTAATAAATAGCAAAATAAATAAAAACTTTTTTCCCATATTCAGCATTGCTCATTTGGTAAGAAACCGGATTGTCAGCCCTGTAATTTGTTTGGCATGTTCTCGTGATATGTGGTAAATGTTTAAAACAATTATCAAAAATAAAATAAATAAGAATACAGGAACCTATAATCTCTAGCGCCTTTATTTATCTACTTACTTTTTGCGCTTCTTGTTCTTTGCTTGAATAACCACGCTGATTTCTCATATTTTTTTACATACGTTTGAAAATAAAATCTGTGCGGTTATTTTAAAAAAAAATCACAGGCTGAATTTTATTTTTTAAAATATTAATATTCACCGAAGGAATATTTCTGTTTCCTTGTTCATTTGCTGATGAGCAATTACAATTGCGTTTTAAAATATGCGTCGAATCTTGTAGTTTATCTTTTTGCTCTTTTAAAAAATTTCCTCCTAATATAGTGGAAGAGATGTGCTCCTCTCACGTCTGATCTCGTCACGCATGCCCCCCTCCCCCGATAATTTAGTGCAGTCAGTGCCCTGGCCCGAGCCTAAATTTGATATTGCAAGATAGAGCGAAAATTATGAATAACTTGTTTAGGCATTAAAAAAAAATCTCCTCTTCCAGACATCCACTCTTTCCTCCCTGTGCAATTAACCGATGCCTTTCTCAACTGCGGAGTGGGGAATAAATGTCTGTCTATTTTTATAGTTTCTTTGACCATCCATTTTTTCCTGAAATGTTTCGGCGGCTCGGACATCAGGAAAAATCGGGCGGCACAGCAATCTACGTCGTACGTCGCTCAATAGAATTAGCAGGGAGCTGTCCCGTTGAAGTAGGGAGCAAAATTTCGTCAGCTTTCTACCTACTATCTATCTATATAGTTCTTGAAGAAACTTTTCCTTCGCAGAAATCCATTAATTCATGGCGTATGTATGGTATGTGTTAGCGAAACTAAGAATGAATAACCCTGCCGAGTTCCACTCCCCATCTAGACCCAGTTGCCGAAGAACTGTATTTAACAACTAGAAAGTGCAAAAAAAGTCTCGTGTGCTAAATCACACAAAATCGCACTTAAAAAAAAAAAAAAAAAGGAAGAAAATTCTCTCCCGAGCAAGATCCCGGCCAGTGCTCGACTTCGACCTTTGCTCGGGCTCGGCCCGTCTCAGCACTGCTGGGGTGGCAGAAAACTCCCACACCGGTATACTCGTACAACTTCTCATATAAAGGGATGTACACGAATTGCGTTTCGTTCGGAGTGCTGAGATGAGAGGGATAGTTTTCCTATAGTGGAACAAAGAGAAATGTGAGAGTTTTCCTAGTGGAACAAAGAGAAATGTGCGAGTTTTCCTAGTAATATAAATGCATACGTAAGATCATAATGACACAAGGTTTATGTACACGCTTTCCGACTCACTAAATCTTGAGTTGTGATATGTCATGTAATAAAAGCTAATCAAAAGATACTCAACGAATCGGTCTTTAGTTGCTGATAAGGCACCTAGGCTTTTGGCCTTTTAGGAAGATCTTAAGATACAACCTAAATACTTTATATTTGTAAACATTTTATTAATGCTAGTAAAAGTCCACTCAACGGATCATTTCTCATCTGTTACAAGGCACCTGGGCCGTGGGCGTTTTTAGACGATCTTAAGTATAAAACCTTATGTCATTATGAACTTACATATGCATTTATATCACTAGGAAAATTCGTACATTTCGTTTTGGTCAACTAGGAAATCTCTCACACATTGACAAGATCTCCGACCGAAAAGCAATTTGTGTGCGTCCCCTCATAGTACGAGAAGGTATTGGAGTTTACCGGTGTGGGAGTTTATGTGGATCCGAATTGCTAACGGTGGCCGCTAAACCCCAAAATAAAAATAAATAAACTAAATAAATAAAGTTTCATGAGATGTGGCTTGATTACTAGAAAGGTGCCCAGGCTTAGGGCCTAACACTTCCATTTTCAGAATCACTTTTAACTTAACTCTTTTCTTTTGATATTGGAAATTTTCATTCTCCTTTTTATGCGGAAGTAATTAAATTTCACTTCCTGAAAAAACGCATTTTTTTTCTGCATTCCAAAAACACAAGGAAAAAAAAAAAAAACGAAAGAAAATCGCCTGCAATTGTTTTATTGCAAAAGCGTCAGCCGTTGTAAAACGTATTCTTTACGGATGGTGTCCGAGCTGGATCCTGGTTCGATTCCCTGCGAGGTATAGAGGTGTGTTTGTTATGCTACCCTGGTTCTGTAAAGGTCTTGGAATCAGTGGTTCGTAACTGGCGACTTATGGCATTATATGATCACGTCCTCCCCTCCCCTCCCCAAATAAAACATGACAAACTAAGAAATATCGACAGCAGACTTTCTTTTGCCATATTCACTTCTGGACAAAGATTTCCAGAAGTTTCTGTGTCGTGAGGGAATTTTCGTCTTTATTGTTTTGACTGATATAGCCTGTTCTCTGGAGTTCTGCAGCCAAAAGGTGCAAAACTCTAAATAAAAATACAGTCAACGAAATAGCAAAGAAATTTCCTCACTCTTCCAAAAATGCTATTTAATTTCTTCTACTCATTTCTTTTTCCGAGCTCTCTTCATTTAAATTTTTCTGTATGCGTGAAGTAAAGACCATTCGACGAGATAAGGTATAGTAGAAATTTGCGTATGTGGGTTGTTCATACATATGTCTTTCGTATTAATAATTTCCCTTTGCCGACTTATTACCATAAAACACTTCTGTATACGCCAATGGGACCCCATCTACATTATTACAAAGCTGTTTTTTGGGGGGAATTTAACGACCATCGTGAGCAACTCAATGGGCTAAAACTAGTCGCCCGTCCTTGATTTAGGGCCACTGACTCCAAGGAAGGGAGAGAGCCAGCGCCGTAAGACAAACACAACATCCATTCCTCACCAGTGGCGATTCTAGACAACAACAAAAAAAAAGGGGGGGGGGGGGTACAAGTTCCTGCATGTACCTGTAATTAATTAAAATTAATAAGTAATTCCAAAAAAATCCAGTTATACTGGGATGAGGCGAGGGGAACCCCGGATCTCTCCTAGAACCGCCACAGACCGGGATTCGAATCCGGACCCGTCTCGGACGAATGATCAGGAGCCATCGCTTAGACCACTGCACCACCGGGGGCAGTAAAGCTGGTATAGACTACTAGAAGGGACTTGACTCTTGTATCTTTCACGGTGGCAGCCGCAACCACACAACACAGTTTTAGGTCGTTGCGAGAAAATCACTAAATTTCCGAAAGTACATATGATGTGATTTGGCAACAAACGTTATCAACTCTTTCTTGTTTTTATTTATATGAAAGTTTCACTTCCGCTTGTGTATCGCACAGGATTCAGGTAGTTGGCTGAGTGGAAATTTTCACACGCGCGAGGTTCTGCTACCCACATAACACAAACACACACGATTTAAGAACATTGTACTCATACCTAGTAGGATTGTGACGTACCACAGAGGTGAAGCACGAGGCAAGACGATAAACCTGCAGTGATATACGAGGATTGTACGAAAGTAAGGCGAAAGTGGGCTTAATTTATTTTTTTTAACAGACGCAGGTCGTTCAAATTGCACATGCTGGTAGAGTAACTCTTCCTCTACAGTAACCCTTCTTCTTCATTGCAGGCAAATGATGGATACCAAGCAGAAGCAAACTGCCGTCATTGAGTTCTCAACGAAGGAAGGGTGCAGACTGTCCGACATCCACAGAAGGCTATACAGAATGCTTACGGAGATGACACCACTGACAAGAGCAATGTGCATAGATAGATGAAGAAGTTTAAAGAAGGAGAAACCAACATTGAAGACAAACCACGCAGTGGGAGACCATCATCTGCGACCACTGACTCGAATCGTCAGCGACCGGATGGATTAATTTACGCTGAGAGACGAGTCACAATCCGTGAGCTTGTTGCACAACTGAACTGTGGTCACAATGCCATACAAAAGATGGTGGAAGACTTAGGGTATCAGAAAGTGTGTGCAAAGTGGGCACCTCGGCAGTTGACATCCGATTTGAAGGAGAAGGGTGGAAGTCTGCTCTGATCTTCCGGAAGCGTTTGAAGCCAATGAAGACACGGTTTTTTTTTCTGATCTAACCACAGGGAATGAAACGTGGGGGTATCTTTAGGATCCAGAAACGAAGAATCAATCCATGGAATGGCGTCACACCTCTTTACTAAGGCCTAAGAAGTTCAAGAGCCAGCGATCAGTACAGAAAGTCATGGTGACTATTCTTTGGGACGACAGGGGTGCCATTTTCCTTGATTTTCTGGAACGTGGCAGTACCATGACCAGCAAGCGGTACATTGAGACATTCAAGAAGCTTAGGAGAAGCCATAAGAAGGAAGAGACTGAAGAAGAATCTAAAAAAGATTCACATTCACCATGACAGTGCGAGACCACACACATCTTTGGCAACACATCAGGCGATCAGCAAATTAGGCTGGTCAGTGGTCTCCCGTCCACTGTGCAGCCCAGATCTGGCGCCCTTCGACTTCCACCTGTTCGGTCCAATGAAGGACAGTATCTGGGGACAACGATTTGATGACAGAGACGATGGGAGAGTGGCTCTGAAGAAGTGGGTACAACAGTCCACATCTGAATCTTTCCAAAGAGGATTCGAGAGTTGGGTTCAACGATGGCGCAAATGCCTCTCTTGTGACGGAGACTACGTTGAGTAGTACCTTTGTATAGAAGAAGAATTACTCTACCAACATGTGCAATTTGAACGACCTCTGTCAGTTAATAAAAAAGTGATGCCCAGTTTTGCATTACTTTCGGTACAAACCTCGTATTCCATCGAGGTAGCTTAGTCAGCAAGAAGACGCAGGTTCGATTGTCGTCCCCGATAAATTCCTGTTTGCACAGGACATTTAAACTTACTGAATAGCTAGAATGTAGAAGGGTGGGGGAGTTGACACGAATGAAAAAAAAAATAGTTTCCAAATAGCCTTTTTACCTGAGACACTCGCGTAACTTCCGTGGCAAAAACCACGAGCTGGAATATTCTGACTGAAGATGCGTGACAATATTTCTGTTTATTATACGCATCTGGAAAAAAAAAAGGGGGGGGTACAGAGAAGTAAATGATAGAGGAACAGGCGAACGAGCAATTGCCTTTATGCTCTTTGAAATTACGCGATAAAAAATAAAATAAAGATAAACTGAGAAATCATTCAAATTTCTTTTACAACCTTCCTCTTTCGATGATACAACATTTGTGTGCCTGCGCTAGTTTAATAATTTTATTTAGAAAATATTGCTCGCATATTATAGTTATTGGTGTCTTATTTCTTTTACGATCTTTCCGTTTTGATGATAAACATAAAACAAACAATTCAATGCGTTCATTGAAATCTCTCTCAATCTCTCTCGCTCACACACATTTGCAACGTACCATCAGTCATCGGAATGAAAAGTGTAAAACGTCATGTTCTTTTCTTTTTCTTTCGTTCCTGTACGATTTCATAAGCACGTGTTCAACTACTAAATGCTGCCACCGATAGATGGCGGTTTAACTCCTCTTGGCAGAAAAAAAAAAAAAGAATAAAGAAGAGAGTAAGCTGACGTTTTATCTCGCGTCACACAGAGCAACAAACGTTATCTCATTTGGGTAGACAAATTGAGTAATTACCAAAGGAAAGGACTTTCAGTAGCTTTTTGCAGTTTCAGTGGTACCGAATGCAATGGCTATCACCACGACTAAGTTGCCGAAACGGCAAATAAAACTTCGTGAAAACGGAAACTATCCTCTCCACGTAAAGAAACTCCAGCACGCCAGCCGTCAATCACGTGTCAAAGTTTGACTTCTTCAACTATGGTGCAAAGTAAATATGCCACACGACTATTTCGTGTGTGTGTGTGTGGGTACAAATGATAACATAACAGAACGCGAAAGATACAGATACAGCTGGAAAATATACAGAATCGAACAATTTGTTGAGAATACTATTTCAATACAAAGGTTTTTTTTTTGGTTTTTTTTGCGTGACCATGCCTTCGCGATTTAATTTTGGTATACCGAAATTCCGAAATTTCCCACCAGAGGTTAAGGTCATAAAACGGAATTTATGAAACGAAAATAATAATCAACCTTTACCTTTATTCTATACATAGGTCTTCTACAAAAGGTTCGTTTTACATAACTCCTTCCATTTGAAAAATGACAAATATGGTAAATTGGAGATGAAAAAGAAAGAAATGTGAACTTGCGTTATAAAATGAAAAAAGCACAACATTTATTTCGCATTTGATCACTGTACTCAACAAAATGTTCGCACACTTTTAGTTTTTTTTTTACTTCTTGTTCTGTGGCTTTCTTAAAAGTGCAACACATATTACTTAAAAGCAAATTTCTCACATCACGATATTTTTCAGAACTGCTTTCATATTCACTTCCCTTACAACTTCTTTTAACACGCTTGAACCGAATTAACACCAAAATTTCATTAAATTCTAATAAAGGATATTTGAAAACTTCAAAAAATATGAAACTTCTATTACGATTACACGTTTGACAATTTTGCTTTTCATCATTCGTGAACTGGAGGGTTGGGGCAAGCTTTTCTTAAACGGGCGAGGGGTTCATTAAATTTTATTACTTAGTTTGTTAAAAGTGTTCATCTTAGCTTATCTCGCCTTCGTTAAATCCGAGGACTTCATTAAATTTTGTGCGTTAAAAACGATCACATTAGCTTTGCATTAACATTATACAAAGGGCATCCTGACAGTAATGCCTCGTCTCTCATAAGATATTTATTTGTAGCAGCAAGACTGTGAAACTTAGTGGCAAATTACTTGGACATATAGTTAATAATGCTAGCCTATTCAAAGTATTTACCATCACTTTCTATACATTTCCGCCATCTTTGAACCCATTGGTAAAATCCATTTTTTTTTATTGAATATTTAACGACCACCGTGAGCAACTCAATGGGCTATAAGCAGTCGCCCGTCCCTAATTTAGGGTCACTGGTTACAGGGAAGGGAGAGAGCCAGTGCCGTAAGACAAACACAACATCCATGCCTCACCGGGATTCGGACCCGGATCCCTTTCGGACGAATGATCAGAAGCCATCGCTTAGACCACTGCGCCACCGGGGCGGCAAAATCCATTTTGGAAAAATTCCTGAGGCTTTCATTTCACCCATGAGTTCACAGGCAGTTTAAAGTCTGTCACATCGTCAAAACGTTGCCCACGAAGTGTGTTTTTCAAAGTGGCAAACAGGGAAAAGTCTGAGGGAGCCAAATAAGGACTGCAGGGGGGTTATAAAAAGTCTGAGGGAGCCAAATAAGAACTGCAGTTGGGGCATCACCGCCCACCCCATTTTGGCAATAGCCTGCGAAGTCTCCATTGAGGTGTGGGGACGTGCGTTATCATGGTGTAAAACAACACTATGAAGTGGAATGTCACTTCTTTTCCTTCTGATAGCTTCCTTTAGCTTCTTCAATGTCTGAACATAGTGAGCACTGTTTATTGTTGCAATTCCTGGATGGTGACACGACGATCAGCTGTGATGAGGTCTTTCACTCGTTGCCTGTTGGCATCTGTCGCTGCAGTTGCGGGTCTTCCACTCCGTTGTTTGTCAGACACTGAACTTTCTCCCTCTCGAAACCTCTTCATTCATCTTCAGACATTACTGATATCCATTGTGGCAGCTCCATACACTGCCAGGAGTCTTTTGTGGATTTCTGGAGCCTCACTTCGCTCTTTTTCCAGGAACCCAATTACGGCTCGCTGCTTTTCTCTGTCATTCATGATCTTTATTTCCGATTCTGAACCCCCCCCCCCTCACATTAGTAACACATCATATACATGTCAGTGCAATTTCATTAAAACCACTTCAAAATTTCAAAAGTTATTAAGGAGAAAGCATAACTTTAAGGATGCCCCTTGTACCAAACAAAAGTTCCTGTTTAGCTCGTTAAATCAGAAATCTCGCTAACTACGGGTTCGTTATCAGAGGGTTCTACTGTATTTTCATTCTATTGTACAATTACATTTTTCTAATCATTTTCCCCTTACAACTTCATTCCATGAAGTACAAAATTATTAAAATTTCCAGATACAACATTTGTGCATCTGGAAGTTTAATAATTTCCACTTACTACACTTTGGAATGAAACCGTAATTAACGGGAAAATAGTTATCGTTGGAAATGAGTAAATTAAAATAACAAAAATCTTACTAGAAACAATAAAAAAAAAAAAAAAGAATAGTGGGCTGCTGCTAAACAGAACAAAATCAAATGAAATTTTAAAGGAGGTGGGGAAAGCTGTATTCATAGCTTTCTAAAACAGAAGAAAAGACTTACTTACGGACATTATTACACAAGAGAGGTCTTTTACGAAATTACTTATAGTATTACATTCAAGCCACATTGACAGGATTCACTGCTTCATGCTCAGTATAGCTGGTAACACGGTACGATTCACTTACCTACAATGAAGAAAAAAGACAAGAAAACATTTATTGGTAAATGAGCAATTAAGCATATTTAATGCAAAAAAGAAAAGAAATATTGGGTTGATGCATAAATTCATGCCGATTTTTCCACCGCACTACAGGATTGTATAACATCAGAAGCAAATACCCCCTTCCCCATTGTGTACAATGGTGTCCCAACGACTGGATAGGCCTGCAATGCCATTCTTGAAAAAACGTGCAGGTTTTGCTGCGAAGAAATAATCAAGAAAATTCTGGAGATCAACATCATTGTTGAACGTTCTGCCACGGAGTGCATTCGACAGAGATCGGAAGAGGCGATAGTTTGAAGGGGGAGGGGGGGCGATATCTGGGGAATAGGCCGGATGTGATCTCCCATTTCATGTCCTGAATGGTCATTTTTGCATTCTGAGGGCGTGCGTTACCATGTTGGAGAAGGACACCATGGCGACGATGCGGCCGTTTCTGCTGAATTGCTCCCTCCTCACGGCGGAGTTGCTCACAATGGAGTGGCAGCGTTGATGGTCAGATTCCTCGGGCAGCTGGTGGCCTAGTGGGCAACGTTCGTGACTGCCACGGAAAGGACCTCAGGTTCGATCCACAAAATACCCGCCGTGCGTCGGGTGGGCACGTTAAGCCGTCGGATCCTGGGTACTGGCCCCCGGTAATAAATAAGGGCGCCTTCTTCCCCCTTTCTACTTCGCTTCCGTGTCACTTTCCTATCGGGCACTCTAGCTCAAATCTCCTAGCTTCCTATTTCTAAGGGTTGTTTAAGACCTGAAGTCAGACACTCCCTTCCTAAAAATCCTCTGCATATGATATGATGATCTGGTCCGATTCCTCGGTAGCATTTCCCAGTAAAGAATGCCTTCCATGTCCCACCAGACACAAAACATGATCTTCGCAGGATGAAGATCATGTTTTGGACATGGTGTGTGTCTTGTTTGGGCTTAACCATTCCCTCAGATGCCTGAAATTCACGTACAGGCACCACATTTCGTCTCCAGTAATAAATTCGTGACAGAAAGGGTTTGTGTTGCTAAGAATATCCGTGGCAACGGGCGAGCAAGGAACCACATATGGCAAATCGCTGATTCTTGTTGTCCTCGGTGAGAGCGTGAGGCACCCAAGATCCCAATTTCTGGACCTTTTCCATACGTTCCAGGTGTCGCACCACGGTGGCCTGATCACCGTCCATCTCAGTGGCCAATTCGCGTGTAGTTTGACGCGGATCCAAGTGGATGAGATCGTTCAAACGATCCTCATCATAGTGAGATGGACAACCTGAACGTGGAGAGTCGTTGAGGTTAAAATTGCCACCTCGGAACAGCTCAAACCACTTGCGGGCTGTCCTCGGAGCAATAGCATCCTCCCCATACACAGCACAAATTTGTCGAGTGATGGCCTCGGCGGCTGTGGATCCCTTGTTAAACTCGTAGAGGAACAGATGTCTGAAATGTTCATTCCTCTCTACTTGACACTCCATAACTTGCGGACCTGAAAACCTAAAAACTTAGCCACAATCATCCAACGCAATATGATTTAAATACGCGATATCACTGGTTACATTTTGATATACAACTGGCCATCTGCACTGTCACTACTGACCAGGGAAACACTAGTGAAATAAAATGGCATGAACTTATGCATCATCCCAATACTTATGTCACTTGTACTTAGATCTCTGAAATCGAAGATAAACAAAATACTTAATTTTTATTTAGCATATTGTTTTGCTCAAAAATCATCTCACCACATAACATAAATGAAAGATGAACATTTAATGTGTTTTAACAATTTTACTTTGCCCTTGAGGCAAACGAGAATAGTCCCTTGTCAGTTTCCACCCAGAGAGACAACGATGTGTGCGAATTTCTACAGCTGTAAAATGTCACACCAAGCAACATTTTTCGGCACGTATTTCCTGTATACGAATTGTACATGGGGAAATCCGTGTTAATCAGTGCCACTTTTTGTGTGACACCGAGATCTGAAAAATCGCACAATGCGTTGTTCCTCTGTGGTGGACACAACGGGAGAACCACCATATTTAGAATGAGGTGAAAGCAAGTGCACTCTTGGGACTTAAATACCTAAGAGAGATACATCTTTTAGATCTTTTACTGATGAATGTTCCTAACAGGATAATATGATAAATATAGAAATTGGGTTTTGAAGGAATTACGTTAAAAAAGACATTGATTTACCGTATGATACTATAGGTCAGGTGATGCGTAACATCACAGCCTCTCCTTGACAAATGTCAACCCCGCCTTCTCGTGGTACATCCTGTTCCCACTGAAGGGGCTCTGACGACCGCCAATAGCGGTATAACTATACCATCGGGATTAGAGGAAATGCTATCCCACACTCACCAACCCGCTTGGCCAGCGTGGTGAGTTATGGCCAAACCCCTCCAAAATGACTCCACAACTTAAATCTTGGCCCTCAGTCTCCGGCAGCTGGAATGTACCTGGCCAAGACAGCGGCCAGTGCGACATGAAGGCAGAGGGTGCTAAGAATCCCCGGAGGACCGGACTAGGCTGCCATCTGATGCTGACCTTGGCTACGTATAACGGACGCTCCCTATCTTCTGATTCAAGGCTTCTTGAATTGGAAGAGGAACCACATGGAAGATGGGTGGATGAAATTCGAAAGTAGGTAAGGAGAAAAGGAGAAGATCTCATCGAACTGAAAAGTGGACATCTCTTCTACTATCGTGGGACGGAAACTTGGGGAGACCTTCGTCCAGCAGTGGATTGATAATGGTTGACAATGATGATGATGATGACTATAAATATTACGAATAACATAAATCCAACTCTCGAGAAGATACCAGGCTCAGATTATTCAAACTTATACACCCACCACAAGTCATCCTGAAGAAGAAATTGAAGAATTTTATGAGGAAATTTGTCATCTAAGTAATAAAGGTAAGCAGCACTTGAAGGTAATTATGGGAGATTTCAATGCAAAAATAGGGCAACGGCAACAGAATGAAACTTCAGTAGGTAAATTCGGTCACGGCAACAGAAACCAGCGTGGAAATACTCTCGTTGAGTTTGCAGAGGCAGAAGGGTTTTTCATCTTGAACTCCTTCTTCAAGAAAAAGCCACACAGGAAATGGACATGGAGACATCCAAATGGGACGACAAGTGAAATTGATTTTATTATGTGTAACAAAAAATTCGTCATAGAAGACTGCAGTGTGCTAAACAAGTTCAACACAGGTAGTGACCATAGATTGGTGAGATGTAAGATGCACCTCAACACTAAACTTGACATTAAAAAAACTTGACATAAACGTGACATTCCGTTTACAAATACACGGTCGAGTAACATTATCGTGACCACCAGAAAATATCCACCGTGCGCAGTGCGGACAGCAGTAGATGGGCTGGGAGTGACTCAATAAGGTGCAGGAAAGTGTTCATTGCTTATAAGCCCATTGAGTTGCTCATGGTGGTCGTTAAACCTCCAACCCCCCCCCCAAGGTGTTCACAGGTATAGGTAGCCATGCTGACTGCAGTGCATCTTCTGACAGCTGCTAGAGGGTGCGTAGTGGAGGATTCATAGAGCGAACAACACGATCGAGTGATCTCACAGATGCTCATTTGGGTTTAATTCTGGGGAAATAGGGGGCCAGGGAAGTACTTTGAAGTCTTCATCGTGCTCTTCCAACTACTCGCTGACATTTCTAGCTGTGTGACACATCGCATTGTCGTACTGGAGAATCCCATCCACCCCAGGGAAGACAATCAGCATGGATGGGTGTAAGTGGTCTGCAAGGGTGGATTCATAACGAATTAGGTCCATAGTGCCTTCTACAGGTATGAGTGGACTGGGGAAATATGGGACCAGGGAAGGGACTACCTAGAAGGTCTGGAGAATGCCACGAAAACATTCTCCAGACCTTCTTCCAGCAATGGTTGAAGAGTGTTTTTGTTCTCCGATGTTTCTCACCGTATACGCCAACGTTCATCCGTTCGATGAAGCAGAAAACATGACTCATCGGAGAACGCAATACTTTGCGAATCGGCGGAGGTCCAATTCCGATACTGTCGTGCAAATGTAAGCTTTTTCTGCCGGTGCACCTTCGTTAGCATAGGTGCAGTGACCATTCTTCTGCATCGGAGCCCCATACACAGCAGGGTTCGCTGAACTGTTGTTTTAGACATACTTTCAGTAGCCCCTGATTCATTCGGCCAGTGAGTTGCTCCACTGTAGCGTGTCGATCGGCCCTCACGCACATTCGCAGCCGACGTCCACCTCTCACATCAACGGCACGTGGTGCTCCGTAGTTTCCACATCGCTTATTCGCAATGGTGCCGTTTCTCCAATCACGATACACTTTAACCACAGCAGCACGTGAACAGTTCACAAACTGCGCTGTTTCAGAAATACTGCCACCATTGGCCCGAAAGCCGATAATCATCCCTTTTTGCAAATCTGATAAATCGCTCCTTTTGTCCATGACAGCAACGAGTGACATGTTTTCAGAATGCCTATAGCACACCTTATATATATCCTCCAAGCCAGCTCCCAACACGTGCTTTCTTTCATCGGCTACGCGCTGTTCACGTCAAAAGTAGGAGGTAGTCACAATAATGTGACTCGACTGTGTATTTGTTACTATAGAAATATAATGCAATAGTAGGTTCCTCGGTCACTATCTTACAGCCAGAAAAAATGGAAGTTTCAAAACGCCATTAAGGACGGATCAGCATTAATAATGAGCCTAACGTTACGGGTGATTCTTAGTTCTTGCAGCTAAGAAGTTTATAATCACCAGTAATGAGCAATCATTTAGCTGTACATCCGGCTAAACATACAAGGAAAATTAAATAAGTCCATACAAGTACGTAATGAGTTTACTACCTTTACGGCGTCACTAGCTATTTCCTTAAGAATGAGTGGAACGCGGAAAAGGTCTGAACGAGAATTCTAGGAGCCGGGCCTTAACGTTACGACAGAAAGTAGAGCGAGGGAGGAGCTGATTAGACATATCTCGAGCGACTATGATTAGACACTTCACGTGAGAGGTGGGTATGAATTAAAACACCAAAGGCGACGATGATAAGACATGGGCAATGAGGGGAATTAGGAAAGGATGATAGGTAATGAATGAAAAGTGAAGTAACTGTAAATTAATGGCATAATTCAGATATTCGTCAGACAACACCTGATCGCAATTAAGTTTTAACTGATAATCAAACTAGTAGAAAAATATAACTATGGTTTTTTCGTATCATATTTTTCTTTATCAGTAAAGAATTGTAAACATATGGAGCGCCATGAGGGAGCGGAAATCGCCCAAACAATGCCTTGATGAAGATTTTAGTACAATTCGGTGTGAGGAAAAGAACTCTAAGAAGATTTATTCATCGTACTATACTTATTTTTAATTGTTATGCTTACATATAGCTACAAAGCACACCCCGAAGACGAAAAACTTGCCCATTCGTTCATAAGATATGTAATGATCTTCAACAACACCCACAGATTCCTCGTTAATTTTGAAACTACACTAAAATTCACTGTTGCAAAAAAGGCTTCTCTAGGTTGAAGTCGGGAGAACACGCAAGCTAACCGTAAGCCCGTACTTTCGATGTTCCGATTTTTCATGTATTAAGACATTAGGTAAAATCACGAAATGTAGTTACTGTTAGTCGTCCATGATAATGAACCTCCAGCGATGCAATTCTAGTATATTATCCTTATTAATTGAGCAATAAAGTTCCAAGAGATCTCATTCCTGGACCTACGGTATACACAACCATATATACACTGCCGGATAATTGCTAAGGACGGATGACAATAGCAACGATAGCAACCATAAAATGGAAGGCAGAAAAATGTGGAAATTAGCATAAGTGCGGGATACAACAGTAAGACGTGTTGTGCGTATGCAAATTTTGGTTTGCCGAACTTGTTCGTGACGTCATAGCGCTGATAAGAGACAAAGGATTTGACGCGTATTGACCGTTATTGTTCAAACGCAAAGTTGAAAGGGAAAGAATCAATTGACTAACTTGCAATTTTCAGTATGTCTTCCCGACATCACCTAGATGATTTTACGCGTGGCCGTATTATTGGCAAGATTGAAGAAGGGCGAAAAATAACAGATGTTGCCAGGGAGTTCGACGTCAGCCACAGTGTTGTTTCAAGGCTTTGGAAATCATTTCAAACAAATGGAGAGTGTAGCAAACGTCACGGAGGAGGTCGTGTTCGCAGTACGACACCTGCAGAAGATCGGTACATAGTGCTATCAACAAAAAGACACCGGCGCAGCACAGCTAGTGAGGTAGCAAATCAGTTTATGGCTGCTACTGGCAAGCGGATTTCCGAAAAACTGTCGCCAGACGTTTGCATGAAGGAGGACTATACGCCCGCCGTCCTGTTGTGTGCACCCCATTGTCCAGACGTCACCGTACCGCCCGTTTGCAATGGTGCCATCAACATCGCAATTGGACTGATAACGACTGGTCTGCTGTCCTCTTCTCAGATGAGAGTAGATACAGTCTATCGTCTGATTGTCGACGACAATTGATCTGGCGTGATAGTGGTACTGCATATTGACCAGCAAACATACAGGAAAGGGACCGATATCCGACATGTAGTGTCATGATATGGGCTGGCATCATGATCAATGGCCGTACGTCCATCTATGTGCTTCCAACTGGGACTATGACTGGCCAACGATACATTAATGATCTTCTGCTACCTCATGTTCGCATGTTCCGTGGTGCTGTCGGTGATAGATTCATTTTCATGGACGACAACGCAACATGTCATCGAACAGTCGCTGTCCAGGAGTGTCTTGAGAGCGAGGATATTCAACGCCTCGTATGGCCAGCACGTTCTCCAGATCTGAATCCCATTGAAAATGTGTGGGATGCTTTGGGGAGGAGTCTTGCTGGTCGCCAATGCCCTCCAATTAACAAGGACACCCTCATCCGTGCACTGACAGAGGAATGGGATAAATGACACGACGTGTGGCATGACACGACGTGTGGAATCTTGCATCTCCCTCCATGGTGGCCATATCCCGTATTGACAGCTTACGCCGGAACACCTGCGGACGGTAATTGCATTTTTTCACGTTTACGTATTCTGCACAAAATGGCCTGTTTGTCCCTTGAACACGTTCCAAAGCCTTCTGGATTTCAGAGCACAATAAATTGTCTTTCTTGTAATGTCCTGGCATTCTGACATTTTATTTCACTTAGCATCCAACCACACTTACTGTTTTATGCGCTATATAGCCGTTTATGATCCGCCCTTAGCAATTGTCCAGCAGTGTATTACAGGATCCCCAGATTCCTAAACATCCGGGTGGCCAAAAACAAGGTTCCAATATTTCATTCCTAAACCTAAGATCCCATGTCTAAATTTATGTGTGAGCACTAAAACTTTCAGCTATCATTCATAAATCTCTAGACAAGGACATTGCAAGATCACATCCAAATCCTTTGGGTGCAAGTTCCAACATTTCATTGCCAAACCTCTACATAATCAAATTTCAGGATCTGCAAGCCCCAAACCTCTTATCAAGCAAATTATTTCAGGGTCTCATTCTTAAACATCTGCGTCATCAAGTTCCAAGATATCCCTAAATCTCTGGCCAACCAAATTTCAAAATATTATCGCTAAACTTCTAGGAAAGCAAATTCCTAAACCTCTGTGCTTTTCATCCTTAAATCTCTGCGCAATAAAACTCCATGATCGCATCCCCAAACCTGGAGCAATTAGGCATTAATAGCACACACCTCTGGACATCAATCAGGTGTAGGGGCTGAGTTACTGTTGAAAGCCCCGTTCTAGTCCGATATTTAAGCCTAATTGCAAGAATTTGTGAAAGTTATTAAAAAAGCATAACACGAAGAATGTATTATAAACAGTCACGTTTTTGGTTTGTTCTAGAATTGTTTTTATTACTGAAATAATTATGGTTACTTTACTTTCTACTTGTCATCTGCATGCTCTATATAATTTCTTTTCTATTGCCTTTTCTTATCACTCACGCTTTCCAGTTCGGAAGCCACCTTCCCTCACGTCTTCTCCAATTCGCTAACGGATCCTCTCTAGTCTCCGAAATACCTCTGTCTATATAACTTCTCTGTGTGTCCTACTCCTTTCCTGGTATGACCCGACCCTCTCCCTTCTTTGTCCTTCTCTGTCTCGACCCCTTGTTTGAAGGAAAACTTCGACTTCAAGGGAAATAAAATCATTTAGTCGTTTGAAAAATCACAACGTACATGATTGTAGCGTAGGCCAATAAAACAATAAAAGCATTTAGTCCGCGTACTAACTTTGATTACAATGGGAAACGCTGTCGCTTAGACATGACAGATAACATCTTAACGACGATTTTCTATTCTGACGGCAAAAAGAACTATTGCTGAAAATTCCCTACTTGGAAACGAATTAATTCTAAAACCTTATAAAATCTCCGAAACCTTTGTAACACAGGTTACAAGATCTCATCGCTAAACTTCTGGGCAATGAAATTCCTAGATCTCATACTAAACTTCTGGACAATCAAGTTTTAAGATTTCATCCCTAAACTCCTGGGCAATCAAATTCTTAGATCTGGTCCCTAAACTTGTGGGAAATCAAGTCCTTAGATCACATCCCTGAACTTCTGGGCAATCAAGTTCTTTGATTTCATCGTAAACTTCTGGGCAATCAAATTCCTACATAACATCCTCAAACCTGCGCGCATCCCTAAAGTTTTTGGACAATCAGGGCTCAGGATCACATCCCGAAGAAACCTCTAGGCAATAAGGTTACAGGATCTCATCCCTAAACCTCTAGGCAAACAAGTTCCTTGACCTCTTCCTTAACCATTTGGCAGTTGTGACAGTTATACCAAACACGTGAAGCTCAGTATGATCGCTAATGCTACCTGCTCGAATCAATGAGCTCTATATCAAACAAACCACACGACTTCGCATGATGAAGCTACCCGGATGATAGCTACCCGGATGATAGGTATGACTTAAGTTACCTCTGGAGGATTGTTAGCAAAAATTATTTCACTACTCGTACATGCTCATGCTGACACCAATAATTCCTACGAACTTTTGCGAGTCCCCGTAACACATCATCCGGGACTTGAACGATTGCATGAAAGAATGCCCACGGAAAAAACGCCCACGGAAAAATCGCCCACAGAAAAAACGCCCACGGAAAAAACGCCCACGGAAAAAACGCCCACGGAAAAAACGCCCACTTTTCGAAAGTAGGAAAAAACGCCCACGGAAAAATCGCCCACAGACAAAATGCTCACGGGAAAAATATGTGTTTGACTGATAAGTTTTTATGTCTGTTATAAACGGTGTTCGGACAACTAGTCACAGACTGCTGGCCAAAAAACCGTTAGGGGTCATATGAAAATTGCGGTTTCTAGGCCACCTCACCTACATAACGCGAATATGGGAATGACGGAATGAAAACTTTTAGAAGGGCCTGAACGTTAGTACTAATATTATTTTCTGCCTGAGTAATACCGCAATATTAATAATTTGATGTGTAAAATATTTTCTGCAAACCTTACAAATACGAGAGGAAAGTTCGGATTGCACTGATGGACTGTAGAGGTTGTATGGTGTTGTCCTGAAAGCCGTGGTAGTCTTATGCAACAGTTATTTAAAAACATACTAATGATTCACCGTTGTCTTCAAGCCAACTGCTGTACAATATTTTTCTAGAAACTACAAATAAAAAAATTCTCTGCGAGTATGTGCAAACCCAGGGAATTTGTCTGGGGAGGGGGTGCTTAAAATCTAAAATATGAAATATAAAGAATTTCTGGTCCGATCGGGAGATGTCCAACGTTTACAAGCTACAACACGTCGAATTATCTGAGGGTATCTGCTGCCTCAGGAAACTAGTCGGGGTGGGGGGAGGGGGAGGTAATACCAAAATCGTAAAATATCAAGATTTCTCTTCCGATCTGGAGATCTTCAGCATTTAGAAACTGCAACTCGACAAATTTTCTTAGCGCATGTCACTCTCTGGAAACCTGTCGGCGAAGAGGGGGGGGGGGTAATACCAAAAGTGTAAAATATGAACAATTTCTCGTCCGATCGGGAGATTCTCGGCAATTAGCAGCTACAACTCGACACATTATCTGAAGGCATGTGAATGATGAAAATCTCCGGGTCGGACAAGAAATTCTATATAATTCACAATTATCATATAACCACCCCACCCCACCCCCAGGTTTGCTGAGTAGGCACGTGCCCTCAAATAATCTGTCCAGCTGTAGCTTGTAAATGCTGAAAATCTCCCGATGGGACGATACATTTTTCAAATCTTACAGTTTTGATATTACTCAAATCCCCCGACAGGTTTCCTGAGTCAGCACATGCGCTCAGATAATTTGCAGACTTGTAGTTTGAAAACCCTTAAATCTTTTGCTCAGATGTAGATCATAAACATTTCTTATAAAGAATTACATTAATTATCGCAATTAAGAAAAGGCGAAATTACGGAAACTATATATGACTCTGATTACCAACCTCTGGGGTTGTGGGCACAAAGCGGTCAAAAACGTTATTTTTATACGGCCCCTTAAAATTTTTGTGGCCAGTTCTCCGGTGGCCAGTTCTCCTACACCCGTCATGTAGAAATTAACTGTTTTTAGTTGTCCTTTGGAAAACTCCCAGGAAGCTATGAGTGCGTATTTTTTTCTTTACACTGGGAAGAAAAGAAGTATGCCTGTAACTTGAGATTATACTACACACGGGGAAGACACACCCCGACCGGTGGCCAACCGATAAATTTAAATGAAATATATCGCTTGTTATTTGGGGTGCGGTCACTAGCAAACGTTCCAGCTGCAGCTGCAAAAGCACCACTTTGACGAAAGACAGATGCCCCCCCTTCCGCTCGCCGTATACAAAAGAGGATTTCCAAAAGAGACAAGAGTGGTAAGAAAGCACATTACACAAAGTTATATCTGTACATTGCGCCTTTTACGAAAATCGCTTTTACAATTAAATGCATTATACTTTAAAAGTATTTATAAATAAAATAATCTGACTTTTAATTATTTCTCTTTTAATTGATATAGTTAAATAACAAACATGCATAGTTTTATAAAAATTAAGACCTTACTTTAAAAAATAAGAATAGTCACAAATTTATTGCAGTAAAGCCGAACTGGAATTTTTTTTAAGAAAGTAGCTACTCTACAGTAGTAAGTTCAAAGTTAACAATCTTATTTGGTTCTTCACTAGGCCACCCGCGGCCCTTAAGTCATAAGTCCTAGGCCTTGGCCTATTTAACAGTTTTTATTCTAACGATGTTATATTCATAACGTTTACGTAACACATCAAATTATTAATATTGCGGTATTACTCAGGCAGAAAATAATATTAGGACTAACGTTTAGGCCCTCCTAAAAGTTTTCGTTCCGTCATTCCCATATTCGTAAAATTTACATAACAAGTATTGTCAATAATCAAACAGAAGTCATCGCTCTTTCCACGTTTATAAGTGAGTCACGAAAAAATTCTCAGTGGCCGCCACCAGGAATCGAACTCAGGGTCTTCCAGTTACGCACCGGATATGCTTCAACTGCACCACAGCTATTCCTATTCCACGTCAAATGTCTGTATTAATTGTCAATAATATTGCGCTTCTACTTATGCACCATACATTCAATCCATACATTAATTAACAGGCCGTAGGCCTAAGCCTATTCAACACTTTTTTCTTCGCCTGTGAATTAATTAAGTAAAAGAAAAATATTGCAAACTTGACATGTTATGTAAATATTTAGTACCTACGTAAAAGTGCAGCGTTATTAAAAAATCCCACCTTATGGTCCTTTTCCGAACATACATGAATTGTGCTGTAATTCTCGCTTGGCTTACATAGAACGTTTTCTCGAAATTTGTTTGGAGTTCCTAATTTAATTCTCGATGCAGGCCAAAAATCGATAATACTTACAACCCCCCCCCCCCTTGAACTTTTGTGGCCAGTTGTCCTGTGGCCAATTCTCCTACACCCATTTTCGTTATGTAGGTGAGGTGGCCAAGAAACCGCAATTTTTATATGATCCCTAACGGTTTTTTGGCCGGCAGTCTGTGACCAGTTGTCCGAACACCGTTTATAACAGACATATAAACTTATCAGTCGATCACATATTTTTCCCGTGAGCATTTTGTCTGTGGGCGATTTTTCCGTGGGCGTTTTTTCCTACTTTCGAAAAGTGGGCGTTTTTTCCGTGGGCGTTTTTTCCGTGGGCGTTTTTTCCGTGGGCGATTTTTCCGTGGGCGATTTTTCCGTGGGCATTCTTTCCTCATACCGACTTGAACACGGCTCCAAGTCGGACGTTTAGCTAGGAGCCCACGCTTCTGCCGAAGCGGCATTGAGTGTAGATGTCAGAAAGCATTATAAACAGGCCTCGCTGCAGAAAAGGCATTAGAATTTAGGAACTGAATACGGAAACTGAAGTGATTCATTGTAAACAGAATCCTCAGAACGCAACCAAGATTTCATACATGGAACTACAATCAGTTCTTCCGTTTAAAATAATCTCACTTTCTAAAAAGATCACCCCGCTCCCAAAACACACACACAATGTTATGTTTATGATACAGATTACACGCTGTTTCACCGTAAATAACAAACAGATGGCAAAATGAGATCATTTCGGCCCACCTAATTTCACTTCCCCTCCGCTCTTTGTGCTTGTTACGCCTGCATGTTTTAAGGAGTTTCAATGGCTTTCTTTGTCACGAGGCATTAATCTGGAATCATCGTCCATCAGGGAGTTGGTAGTGTTTAAGAGGCTCGGGAACCACGTGAGAAACGGATGCCCCGTCCTTGAGCTGCAACGACGACGTCTGCAAGAGACATCAGGGGTCACAGTCGGGGGTCACGGTCCAGACGGTGGCCCAGACCCTATCTATCAGACAACGGCCTCCGCGGCAGACCAAATCAGGCCAAAGGTTACGGGGTGGTTTGATGGGGACGGCAGAACGTAGGGATGGGAGATTGGGATGGTGGGGAGAAATGGAAGAAGTTGATTGAGGGTCTGTGCTGACCAAGTTAAAGATCATCGGCAGGTCAACATCCTCCTCCCTTCCCCCTCCTTCCTCCCCTGGCGTTCTCTATCGACAGTGCACACATACACACACACACACACACACACACACACGTCCCACCACCTCGTCCTATTCTCGGAGCATGTTTACGTGGTTTTGCCGTTACGATTTTGGTGGACAGAGCAGGCAGGACGAGGGTGAGTTACAGATGTGTTTACGAAGTTTGTGTTGTTCGGCCCAGACACGGGAAAATTGAGAGGGGGGGGGGGTTATCGAAATGGGCACTCATTGCTTCTCCTGGGAAAAACGAGAATCATATTTCACATTTTACTTATTGACAAAGCCAGAGGTGGTTTTATTTTTCACAGTCCATAACAAGCACTGTAATATTTTTCGGGGAAAGTATGTTCGAAACTTAACTTGCGAAAATCTTTTAACACTTCTTGCAGAAACAGTTGTGTCCCTCTGGAACGTTCACTTCTTATAAGCTCTGTTGCATTGCCTTGTAAATAACAGAACTGAATCTTCTTCAGTATGATTTTTTTCTGTCTCAAAATTAATGGAAGGTTTTTTATTTTTTTCGATTGGAGGTTTAACGACCATTGTGAGAAACTCAATGGTCTAAGCAGTCCCCCGACCCTAACTCAGTGTCACTGGTTCCAGGGAAGGGAGAGAGCGAGTGCCGTAAGACAAACACAATATCCATGCCTCACCGGGATTCAAACCAGGACCCCTTTCGTACGAATGATCAGAGGCCATCGCTTAGACCACTGCACCACAGGGGCAGCTGGAAGGTTTCAATTAATTTATTAGAAACACTCAGTGTTTCTTTCAGGACTTTTGGCCGGGGGTGGGGGGGGGGGGCAAGTGGAACCTTAGAGGGGCAAGTTTTCCATTTGCTATGTTGTGTATATATATATAATTTTAACTACTAAATTTATATATATAGAAGTAGTTACTATATATATAGCACAAGGGCGCATTTTGAGCCCCCACCCCACCCACCCCGCCAGAAAATGCTTCATTTTTTTGTTTTTGGTTAAAATGCGACTTACATTAGAAAAAATGCCTTAATTTAATAAAAATGTATCAACTTACATTAGAAAAAAATGCTTTAATTCTTCAATTTTTCATTAACTTTAATTTTGTTCCCGATGGTGGATTTCAAAAACTTCCTTTTTTCGCCCCCCCCCCTTCTGAAGAAAAATTCTATTATACATACCTGATATAGTAAACACTTCTTCAAACATTTTAGGAATAACAAACTGTTTTCAGCTAAAGAAGGGAAGGGGGAGGTTCCGCAGGCTTGAAATTTTTTCTGTTAAAATACATTTAACGCACTCTTGCTCCTGAATCACGATTCCCAGACAATTAGGTATGATTAGTCTACTTATTATATATATATATATATTTTGATTGGAGGTTTAACGACCACCGTGAGCAACTCAATGGGCTATAAGCAGTCGCCCGTCCCTAATTTAGGGGCACTGGTTCCAGGGAAGGGAGAGAGCCAGTGCCGTAAAACAAACACAACATCCATGCCTCACCGGCATTCGAACCCGGGCCCCTTACGGACGAATGATCAGAGGCTATCGCTTAGACCCATGCTCCACCGGGGCGGCACTTATTATATTTTGAATAATACCATGCGTCGTAATACACTTTTTAATAAAATAAACTATAACTAGTACCATTTGAACAAATATTTAAAAAAAAATTGAAGAAATATTTGTATCATAAAAAGAAACGAAACTTCCTTTTTCATCATAGCCTGAATTTATTAAAATTTGGCTCGGTAACCTAAAATGTCTCGGGAGGGGGGGGGGGAATGGTAGTTTCCAGGAGGGCTTCGCCCCCTGGATGTATGCCTGAAAGAAACAAAGAAACACTGGATACACTGCGTTTCATAATGATATGACTATACCAACTATTTCAAGCATGACGAAGTGAAAAACAATGAAAACCACACAAAAGTAATCTTATTCTAAAGGACGAACCATTTATTTATTTATTTATTTTTATTGGAGGTTTAACGACCACCGTGAGAAACTCAGTGGGCTATAAGCAGTCGCCCGTCCCTAATTTAGGGATACTGGTTCCACGGAAGGAAGAGAGCCAGTGCCGTCAGACAAACACAACATCCATGCCTCACCGGGATTCGAACCCGGACCCATCTCGGACGAATGATCAGAAGCTACCGCTTAGACCACTGCGCCGCTGGAGCGGTGAACCATTTATTGAATAAATACAGATACAACGTAAAAAAAATCCTTTCGAAGGCAAAAGAGAACTTCTGTTTTACAACATTTGACAACCGAAAGTGTTTCAAAATGATATGAAAACGTGACCAGTAACCAGTATATCCACCAAAGTTTTTAACTAATGCAAAAATTCTATCAAGCATGGAATGCACTAATCCTTGTAATACTTTCTGGTCTATTTCCGTCCATTTAGAAATTATTGCTGCCTTTAGTTCGGTAATGTTCGTATACTGCCTTACGTTTCCGTACACCTCCCTTGCTAGAATACTCCAAACATTTTAAATTGCATTAAGATCAGGCGACATAGATGGCATTCCATCACTTGCATACGGTGTTATCCCACGTGCTGTTTGCTGTATGAATCTGTGCGTTATCTGGTTGCACAGCCGGAGATGCATGCTGTGTATCTTGCACTTCTTCATGTTCGGTCAGGCTCTCATCAACGGGCTATGGTGTACACTGATTCTTTAGGTGTTGTACAGCCAGTGTCATCGTTGGACTGTAGTGACCATCCTTTTCCTTTTTAACTTTCAAAGGCTTCTTCGTTCTTTGCTTGAGGCCGGTGTCCAGATCCACTTCTGCTGGATTCCTGGGCATATTGGAATTCCAGGTATTGAGTATGCTGATGCGGCTGCTAGATCTGCTTCCTCTTTGGTCGTCACACCCTTGCCACTGTTTCACCGGGATTTCCGCTTTCCTGTTCAGGATCACATCAAGCGAACGTGACAGGGTCTGCGAGACCAACAGGTGGAAAATAAACTGCATCGTATGAAACCTATTCTTGGAATCTGGAAGTCATCATATCGCCGGAACCGTAGGGAGGAAGTTGTGCTCGCGCGTCTCCGGATTGGGCATTGTCGTTGCACTCTCAGCTTTTTGCTGTGTGGCGACACTGCACCGATGTGTGAGACGTGCAATTGCCGACTCACTGTCACTCATCTTCTGTGCAGTTGTGTTCGTTTTCGTGATGTGTGTTTTCACGTTTTTCATTCTCATTTGTTGAACGACGAAGCTAAGTTGCAGCGGCCCCTAGACGGCCACTGCGATACTTTCCGTCTTTTGCTTTTTTTAAACAAATTCGCTTTTTTAATAGTCTCTAGTTTTTAAATTTTGTCTCATTCTCATTTTTCACTTTTACTGAATCAGCCTGATTTTAAGCATTATACCACATTTTTAACACTGTTTAATTGTCTTCTGTCAGGCGCTCTTTGGCCACACATGACCCTTAGATCATAAAAATTCAATAGCCAACCAACCTGATTGCACAGCACACAGCAGCAGATTATCCTCAAGAAGCTATTGGTAATTTATAGCTTTCACTCTACCTGATACGAAAGCTACAGCAGCTTTACCCCTAAATCTGAAGCCAGCCCAAACCATAAATCACTTTGTTGTCTTTTGGGAAAAATCTAAGGCTCTTTACGAAGATCGTGCCAATATTTCCTCCATCCCACTGGGCAGTCTAAATTGGACTTTTTCTCATCAGTACAGGTGACTCTTTCTAATTCTTGTTTCCAGAACATGCCATATCTTGCCCACTTCAGTCGATTTTCACGGCGCAGATCAATCATTCGTAGTTGTAATTTTCGATTCAAATAGGCTAAGCTCTCGCGGCTCCTGGCAACCCAGGACAAAGTCAGTTTGGAAACTTAAAAAATTAGATCCATGGATAACTAACCTAGAGATGCAATTCTACTTTGCATAGTTTCCTCATAACCGTTCTTTTTTGCCTTTGACAGTTTTTATGGTCAACCTGGAGACTTCTCCTGACCGTAAGCTTCGCGTAACTTCAGATTATTTAGTGTTGTTGCATGCGCCCGGACTTTTTGTTGTTGTTCTTGAACTGGAGGATTCACCGCACCCGTTTGCAGCCGTAATTCACCCGTTCTCAAATTCATTCAACACTTTTCCTCGCCATGCTGTCGACGTTCACCATGCTAGCTGCTAATTCTACTTGAAACGATGTCATTATATAGGGTGTTTCATAAAGAATGTCCCGATTTAAAAAGTGGATATCTCCGCAACCACGAACCTCGTATCATGTCTACAGGCGTGGCCCAGAGTTTGTTATGACTACCGCTAGATGGCAGCACAAGCGTCCAAACACCCGTACGCTTAGTGAGTGAGAAAATGGCGTCGAGGCAACAGAAGGCGTTCTGTGCGCTCGAATTTAGCAAGACCAAGTCTGTGATCACGGTGCAGCGTGCGTTTAAACGGCATTACTGTTCGCATATGGGGACTGAAGAATCCACATGAAACTCTCCAACATGAACGTGATTCACCAAAACTGAATGTTTTTTGCGCGGTTTCTGTTAGAAAGGTTTATAGCCCTTTCGTTTTTGCGGACAACACGGTTACGGGCAACTCCTATCTTGTAATGCTGAAGGACTGGCTACTTCTACAGCTGCAGGATGACTCTGAAGATTACATTTTGCAGCAGGACGGCGCACCGCCACATTGAAACCTCCAAGTTCGTCGGTTTCTAAACGACACATTGCCTCAGCGTTGGATTGGACGCAGGGGACCCCATGACTTGGCACTACATTCTTGGCCTCCGAGATCTCTAGACATCACACCATGTGACTTTTTTTTTTTTTTTATGGGGATACGTAAAAGACCGTGTTTATGTTCTCCCTTTACCCGCTGACTTGGAGGAGCTCCGAACGAGAATCACGGCCGCGGTAAATTCTTTGACTGAAGACACTCTCCGACGCATTTGGGATGAATTCAGCTATCGGCTTGATGTTGTCCATGCAGCAGGTGGAGGGCACATTGAGCATTTGTAATTGTGGTGAGTGAAACTTTAGACCTTCCTTCATACTTGGCTCTTTGTTTTGTAACTATCCCACATTTGCCTTATTAAATATACTACTTTGAAATCGGGTCATTCTTTTTGAAACACCCTGTATAACTTTCGTGATTTACATACTTCAGGAGTTTTGTGCGCTGTTAAAAATTGGTACTTAGAAATAAGCAAAATGTACTTGTTTTTGAGTACATTCTAAGCTTATAATAGCTCCGAGCACTTGTGTCTCATTTTTGGAAAAGACACGTACTCATTTTTGAGTACATATAGGGAATCAATTGTGAGTATATCTGGTATTTCTAATTTGAAGGTATATGTACTCATTTTTGAGTACTCAAAAAAGAGTATTTCTGTATTTTTTACCTAAAATTTATATTTCAAATATATGTACTCAAAAAAAGAGTATTTCTGTATTTTTTTACCTATATTTATATTTCAAATATATGTACTCAAAAATGAATCTAGCGATTCGGACAGGCTATAGTTTGTAAGTGAAAGAACACTAGACGGCGCCACCGTACAAGCGCACGATTTTGCACATAGAAGGCGGAGAGAAGTAGGGGGGGAGGGGGAACTTAGGAATGAACACCTTTATATGTGTAACCAGGGGGATTAATACCAGAGGGGCCGTCACTTAACGCGCTTTTCCGATGCAAGGCGGATATTAGCGATTCTTAGAAATAAACACCACCACGCCAGGCTTTAACCTGGGATCCCGGCATCAACAGTCTGAATTTCTAACCACTAAGCCACCTGCGGCGCGATTTCAAATTTGGAATACGTGTACTCCATACAGACTCATTTATTCATATGATGATCGTATGTAGAGGATTTTAGGAAGGTAGTGTCTGACCCCAGGTCTTAAACAAAACTTAGAATAGGAAGCTAGGAGATTTGGGCTAGAGTGCTAGGAAAGTGACACGAAACCGAAGTAGAAAGGGGGAGAAAGACGCCCTTATTTATTACCGGGGGCAGTACCCGGGGTCCGACGGCTTAACGTGCCCATCCGACGCACGGCGTATATTTAGTGGATCGAGCGTTCATACCTGCCTGGGATTGAACCTGAGATTCTTTCCGTGGCAGTGACGAACGTTGTCCACTAGGCCACCATTTATTCATAGAATCAACTGGAAGTATGCTATTCGAGCGCACATCTGGGATAATAGATATACTGGTTGTCACATACTGGGCAAATGGACCGCATAATTGCATGACATATATAGTGATGAAGCGACAATATATTATTTAAGAGATTGACACAAATATAGTTAATATAAAAACGTACACACAGATAATTTATGCATATTTAAATTACTCGTGATCAGTGACTTTGTTGTTTTAATTATTTATGTGTGTCCCTTTACACATTTATTAAACAATTTCTCTTGAAATCTATAATATCTAAAATGAAGTAATACGAGATTATATTTATATTTAATATTTATATTTATTTGTAAGTACTTATGGTTACTTATATTTGAGCATGTCATGTACTCGTTTACGATACCATTGTACTTAAAAAAAAAAAAACCGAGTAGGTTCAGGTTCTCATTTTTAAGTAGATTTTTTTTTAACCGTGTGGGCTTACGATAACGTGCAGTGTTGCCATCATGCATCACATAAATTATGATTTTCACATTTTGGCTAAAGGTAATCGCACGATTTTTTTTTTTTTTTTTTTTATTGGAGGTTTAACGACCACCGTGAGCAACTCAATGGGCTATAAGCAGTCGCCCGTCCCTAATTTAGGGTCGCTGGTTCCAGGGAAGGGAGAGAACCAGTGCCGTAAGACAAACACAACATCCATGCCTCACGGGATTCGAACCCGGACCCCGTTCGGACGAATGATCAGAGGCCATCGCTTAGACCACTGCGATTTTGCAACAGAGCATTTCTGATAAAAATTCATTACAACTGCAACTAGAACTTTTTTAAACTTTTTTTCTGTCATTCATTCACTATCACATACAGACTTATGGTGGATTTTGCTATTTCGAAATTAAAGTTTTTTTTTTTTTTTTTTTTTTTTTGCAGTATTTTCTTCAAAATGGTGGACGGTCATATCATTAAGAAACGCGGTGTACATTCGGGATTGGACGACAAACAGCAGGGGCAAATACAGTGTATACTCACGTACAAAGCCCAAAAATTAGAGAACAAAACCTTTTCTAAAAAAGGGAGGTTGAATATACGCGGGTCAACATGAAAAAAAAAAAAAATGGTAGTCAGTGGCTTAACTACAGATTTTGGACCCAGAGGTAGAACCTTGAAATGGAGCCCCTACCTTTTAATAGATGGGAAAGTTAAAACATGTGGACTTAGTAGTAAACTACTGAGTATTGATTAGGGAGCAACCTAAATATGCAGGGTCCTGGAGAAAAAAAAAAAAAAAAAAATCCAGACGAAGCGAATTAAATTTACGATTTTTTTTTCTTCATCAAATCAATGTGGAGACGCCAGGGCATTGTTTACCCAACCCAGCGCGTCAAATCACGTGGAACTGCTACAAATGGAATGAAAAGAAAACAGTGATCCGTCTATTACCGGCATTGCATATATAAATGAACATCAGATTCTTGATAAATTCATATATATACAGAATTTTATCAAAATAAAGGAAACGCTGACTTCGACTGCAGTGTTCGCAATACACCATATGCAAATCACAGGGACGATATAACCCGCGATGTGAGGTATACAAAGGGGGAGTAGTACGATATTCGCTATCACGTCATCAGCGCCGGAATCGTTTATGTGAAACAGCTGTTGTTGAGTAATTCACTACAGTATCGGACCTTAGTGACCTCAAAAAAAGGCATGATTAATGGTGCACGTCTTGCAGCAGTTTCAGTACTTAAAACGGCAGAAATAGTAGGTGTAACAGGAGGAAATACACCGATAAGCCATTACATTATGACCACTCCAGCCCAGAGAAAACAGCGCACCTGGAGACCGAACGGTGGCACAGGTGAAGTTCACAGAGCAGTATACATACAACCAGATGACCGGCTTTCGGTTAGTAGAGAGTTTGGGGGTCAGAATGGGAAAAGCTGCCGATTTATCGGAGTTTAATAAAGGACAAATTGTGATGGCACGGCGCCTCAGAACTACGATCTCGGAAACGGCGCGGCTTGTAAACGTGCTGCTGTAGTGAGTTCGTATCAAAAGTGGTGCACTGATGGCCAAACGACAAATCGTTGTCCAGCCGTGTGTTGTTTGCACCTCATTGATGACAGAGGGGAGCGGAGACTGTCGCACACTGTTCACAGCGACCGCAGGACCACAGTGCGACAAATCACCCGCAGCTACAGCAGTGCTGATTAGGACAATGTGTCACAGCACACAGTTCATCGCAGCCTTCTGCGCATGGGCCTGCGTTGCCGAAGACCCGGCCGGGTCCCCATGCTCACTGCACGTCGTCACCAACAACGCATGAAATGGGCCCAAGATCACCGAGATTGGACCGTGGATGATTGAAAAAATGTGACCTCGTCTGACGAATCAAGATTCCTGGTACATCACGTAGACAGCCGAGCGCGGATACGCCGATTACCAACTGAGGATGTTGCACGTAGATGCACTGTTGGGCGGAAACAGGGCGGTGGCGGTGTTTTGCTGTGGGCGATGTTTTGTTTGGGACATTTCAGGCCCCATTATCCCAATAGCACAATTCCTGACAGCTGTCAGGTATCTGAACATTGTTGCGAACCAAGCTCACACATTCATGGCAACTGTGTTTGTTCCCTGCTGGCGATGGCCTTTACCAACAGGATAATGCGCCATGCCACACTGCCAGAATCGTCGAGGAGTGTTTCGAGGAACATGCTGGTGACTTTCTGTTAATGCCCTGGCCTCCAAATTCACCTGACATGAACCCAATCGAACATTTTTGGCTCGACTTGGAAACGCGGGTTCGCGCTAAATCATTACCACCCCGAAATGTACGGGAACTGGAGGAGCTGCTGTTGACATTATGGTTCCAGATATCCCAGAATACGTATTGTCACTTCATCGAATCGATGCCTCGCCGAGTGGCAGCTGTTTGCAGGTTAAATGGGGTCCTACAGCTTATTAGGTAGGTGGTCATAATGTAATGACTCATCAGTGTATAACGAAGATTATGAATTGGAGAATGAGATAGGCGCACGTTGGCACGGATTGTACAATAGAAACAGAAGACCACGCCATCGCAAATAGCAGCGGAGTTGAACACCAGTCAGAATGATACCCGTTTCCGTCATAACAGTTCGTTGGGAACTCCATCGTGCCTGTATTTATGGCAATTATGCAATCGCAAACCTCTGATTACCAACATTAATGCAAGAAAATGTGTAAAAAGGTGCAAAGAACATCAAAACTGGGATGATAAAGACTGGCAACGTGACATCTGGTCTGATGAATCGTGTTTCATATTGTTTCGTAAAAGCGTACCACTTCGACTGTTTGGTTCTCACTGTGAAGCATGGAGGAGGATCCCTGATGCTGTGGTGTGCTATATAATCACCTTCCTTAGGGCCAGTGGTTATTCTGCAAGGTCGTGTCACATCTGCATCGTAGGAATACTTTCTTGGGGTCCACTTGCACCCAATGTTACAGGCACTGTTCCCTAATGACCGTTCCTGGTTTCAAACAGATAATGCACCCTTGCATTGTGCAAAATGTGTCAAGTTGTAATTGGCGGGGCATGAGGATGATGAGGTATAGCAACTATCGAAGCCACCTCAATCTCCAGATCTCAATATTATTGAACATTTGGGAGAATATCTGCAGCGAAAGCTCAGATCACACTTTCCACCTTCAACATCATTGGCACAGCTGGGACATATTTTACAGGACGAATGGTTCCAAATTCCATTGTGGTATATACATGACTTCAAACCTTTTCCAAGTCGATCTTCTGTTATAAAAGCCCGAGGTGGACCTACAGCTTATTTATAAAAAGTTCTCCACAAACAGTAAGTGTTTCCATTATGCTGATAAACCCCTGTATATATACAAAATTATAAAACATTCTGAATCCTCTGTTTGCTGGATGAAGGTCTACCCAAGTCTCTTCCACAACTCCTGAAAAATTATGTTCTATGTCACTCTGGTATGCTTCCGAACTTCATCCACCCATCTCCCACGTGGTCTTCTTCTGTTACTAGATATGCAGTCTCATATTTCAGTTGTCCATCGATGGTCATTTCTTTTATCAATATGTCCAGCCACCACCACTTGTGAGTCTTCACTTTTATCATGAAGTCATACACTTTTGTCATTTTCGTTTCGCTTCCTATTATGTATCTCTTCATACTTCTTTCAGTTGTCTGTAGCCTCTGCATGTCTTTTCTTTTAGTAAAGGTCCATGTCTCTGATCCATAAGTAAGAACTAGAAGAAGTAGAATTAAACATTTTTATTTTGAGACATGATGATAAATTGTTCCTGAAAGTTGCACTGTTACTGTTTGCTTTCTACAGATCTGTAAATACTGAAACGAAGTGTCGCAGGAAAATGCTGTTAGTGCGCTTGGGCTTATTTCATAGCCCTGAAAACATTAAAACATTTTGCCGCTATTTTTAGAAATCGTTAAATCGAGGTTAAGAGATGATTAGCGTTAAGGATAGGTATTAGCTATATAACATTAGTTATATAGCTAATACTATAATTATGTCCTTGTTGAAATATAAGGGGGAAGCGTCCGAAGCCCGGAGGCAGATAACTTATAGCGTAAAACCTTTTTACCGGTGGTGAAATTCAAAATTCATGTCATTCCACTCCGGAGCCGGTTATTCTTCCGACTGAAATACACCGACCCAGGCTTATCGGCGCACTTGCCGTTTTGACTCTTGTGTCACCTCAGTGGCCTGTCACAGACTCTTCTGCCACAGGGGTCACGCTGTCGATCGCATTCTTCGCAAATTGCGAAAAAAAAATATTTTGGCGATTGATAAAAAGTTTTGGCGAAAATATTGGCGATTACCGAGCAAAAACAATCATTAATTTTTATTCGATTTGTAACACAAAAATGAAATGCAACTTCTGATACTTTTTCTCAATGTTTAGAATCAAAAAGTGCTTATAACGTGGGAAAATCCGTTTATATACTGGTGTAAGACGTACATAGATTCGCCAAGCTTTTCGCACTCCACTGGGTGACTTTTAAGGCAATAGGTAGACATAAAATGACTACCTATTGCGTTGAAAAAGCCTAAAATGACTACTTATTTCCTGAAAAGACATAAAATGTCTACATATTGCCTAGAAAAAGCCTAAAAGGACTACCTATTGCCTGAAAAAGCCTCCCAGTGGAGAGCGAAAACTTAGCGAATCTATATTCGTCTTACACCACTAAATTAATGGATTTTACTAGGCTAGAAGCGCATTTTGATTGTGTACAGTCTGGTGTACTTTGATATAACATTCACTGCTTATATTGCGCGTGAGACACAATCGCTGATCTAAGACCTGTTGTAACACTTTACGTTTTTATGCTTTTTATAATTCCAATGAAGGGTGGGAAAAAAAGACATTGGCGACTTCAGATTACATTTGGCGAAAAAAATGGAATTCGGCGAATGGGTTAGCGAAAACTTTAAAAAAGCCAGAGCAACCCCTGCTAGCTACACCCCTTTATTAGCTACCCACATATAAGTAGCCGCGGAAAAAGAGTTTCGTATTTTGCCATCGATTTTTTTTTTAATGAAATGCATGTTTTCCCACTTCCTATAGTTTGTGTTTCATAAAATCCCTGCTCCCGAAAACACACACACACACACACACACACACACACACACACACACAATGTAAAAGAAGCAAAATTTTTATATAATTATATTTTCACTATAAGGCGGCGAGATAGTTTCAGCTTTTTCACTGCAATCCATCCACACCTCCCTAACTTACACTTGGAACCGTTGATGGTCGATGCAGCCGGTGCCTTCGCATTGCATAACGAAGAAGATGCAACAAGAAAAGTATACAGAGGAAAACCATTAAAAAATCCAAGACAAAATCTAGGAATCTTAAGCTTTTAAATCATGTTCTTTCGAAAACAAGGAAAAAAATTACTTGTTAAAACAAGTTAGTAAAACCATGCAATGCATTGATTATGATAGGCTTTCCAACATACCAGAAATCATTACTCAAGTTACTACCTAAGTTATGAGGATAATTGCTGTCGGAAAAAATCTCGCTCCTGTGCCCTGACCTTTAACCCCATTTCGATGGTATTAAACAGAATTGGTTCAGTATAGCTCCGCAACAACATGATAAAGTTTTGTCGCAATCGAAGCATTTTTACGTAACTTATGACGCATAAAAGCGATGGAATGGATCCCGCTCCTATGTCCTGATCTTTGACCTCATTTCGCCTATTTTCAATAGGGTTCATCCCCAGGTTGACCCTACCACATACTAAAATTTTATGGAAATCGAACCATTTTTACGCGAGTTATCGTGCCGACAGACAGACAGACGGACGGACAAAGTTGGAGAATATAATTCAACCTACGGTTGGAAAATGTAAACAAGTAAAACCATGCAATGCTTTGATTATCATACGCTTTCCAACATACCAGAAATCATTACTCAAGTTTTTACTCAAGTTATGAGGATAATGGCTGTGAAATAAACCTCGCTCCTGTGCCCTGACCTTTGACCCCATTTCGATGATATTCAACAGAACCGGTTCAGTATACCTCCGGAACAACATGATGAAGTTTTGTCGTAATCGAAGCATTTTTACATAAGTTATGACGCATAAGGGCAATGAAATGGATCCCGTTCCTATGTCCTAACCTTTGACCCCATTTCGCCCATTTTCAATAGGGTTCATCCCCAGGTGGTCCCCTACGACATAGTAAAATTTCATCGAAATCGAACTATTTTTACGTAAGTTATAACGCATAAGGGCAATGGAATGGATCTCGCTCCTATGTCCTGACCTTTGACCCAATTTTGCCCATTTTCAATAGCGTTTTTTCCCAAATGGTCCCCTACCACATACTAAAATTTCATCGAAATCGAACCATTTTTAGTCAATTATGACGCATAAGAGCAATGGAATGGATCTCGCTCGTATGTCGTGACCTTTGACCCCATTTCGCCCATTTTCAATAGGGTTCGTCCCCAGGTGGTTCCCTACCACATACTAAAATATCATCGAAATCGAACCATTTTTACGCGAGTTATCGTGCGGACGGACATACAAGACAGACGAACAAAGCTGGAGCATATACGCTTCTTCAACCTACGGTTGGAAAGGGTAAAAAATGAAAAATGACTTGTTATAAAACCTTTGCAGACAGATGATTTATTAGTATGAAGACAAGTATATTGCTACAGTCTCATGTTTTAACGGACTCATAATGATTCTCTGTCGTAAGTTCTTTGGGGTGGCCCACTCAGATGAACAAGCCTATGGGTCGCTCTTAGATGCATCTGCTCAGGGGCCGGCCATTGCGCGCACACACACACACACACACACACACACACACACACACACACACACACACACACACACACACACACACAAACACAGTTCTAAAAAAATAGTTAAATCACGTTCGAGGGAACCCAAAATATGCATTTCTGTTGAAATCGCAAGAAGTCGATTCTTTTTTTTGCGATTACAATACTTTTTTTAGATATTAGGAGAGTAAAACGGAAGGAGCTGGGGATTAAATGGGCAACAGAAAATGCTATATTCCAGGGATGCCAGGTATAACGGGCGTGAGAGGGCCCAAAACCGATGCTGTGCTCAGGGCACCTGTAACTCTAAATTGGCCAAGGATTAAGCAATAACGCTTCACTTTTCTGACGCGACATCGAAAACAAGATATGAGCTCCTCGTGAAAACTGAACTTCAGGTGTCTCGAAACATATTGAAAGTAACGATCAGAATATTGTGTGGGAACATTCGTACAAAGTTTCGTTGCAATTTTTGTGCGAATTTTTAACCATACTTGCTATAACTAACTCACACCACCGCACGTTAGAAACTCACACCAACATTTTCTCTTTATCAAGATATTTGCAGCTTCGTGCGATGTGAAATATTTCAAATAAATAAGCTCTGTTTGGATAAGCTCGTGTCCAGTGGGGTTGTGATAAGCCTGTTATATACAAACTCGCGCAGTTGTAGTTATGGGTGTTACATGATCCGAGAGGTAATAAACTCCAAGCGTGTGTTCGTGTGTGCAAACTACAAACACGAAGACAACAGCGGATGCATTCTCGTTGGTAATGACACACCATGGGACCGTACGGCACAATTCAGCCGACTACTTCACGACTTCTGTGTGGGAGTATCACGCCTCCATTAAATCAGTGATAAGCGCCGTAAATACATTTTTCTCTTTACCTCTTCCTGGGGATGGCGAGAGCATGCGATGATGACTCCGCCACGGGAGCCACTAGCAGGCCCGAGGAACGAATGATCCGCAGAGGCACCCGGGACAAAATGAAAAATGCAGCCGCACCTCTGAGGATTTGGACATATTCGTCTTCGTTAATTCCAGTGGAAAAGAGATGGGACCTGGACTATAAATCATATGATTTATGACATTCCAGGAGAGTGCTTTAAAAAAAAAAAAATTGCCATTTCGCTGTTTACGCGCCCACTATATAGAGATGTCAGCTACTACACTGCACATCCCTGCAGCATTAGAGACGCCTAAACCATGATCAACCACACAACTATTGATTCTTATACGTATCGCATCGCGTAGAAAGAATTGTACTCTGCGATGCACACAGAATTTCTGTTTAGGAATACACAAATGAATGTCATGCTTGCAACATAAAAGTATCTGTATAGAATTGTAAAATTATAACTTGTCAACAACATGTTTCTAAACTTCCGAGCACTATTAAGTTAGATTAGTTTAACTTAGTGAGATTTTTTTCAGGTTTAAGCTGGTTCCACCTAAAATCTTTGCCTTATGTTTCCAATGGTAAAACTTCTTTACATATTTTCTTCGCAATTAACGTATTCCCAAGGATGAAAATTTACACATCGATAAAACTGACTTATAGCAGGGGATACTTAATACGTGCGAAAACTTAACCATAATTAAGCAATCCAACATAATGACGTAATTAATGTACAGGTCGCGCCATCATTAACAGATCTGAACATTACTCAGAAAAAAATGATTGATTTTTAATATAATTATGATTATGTTTTAGCAAGTATTAAGTATCCCATTCTATAACTTAAAGTTGGTTTTATCGATGTGCAAATTTTCATCCTTGGGAATACATTAATTGCGAAGAAAATATGTAAAGAAGTTTTACCATTGGAAACATAAGGCAGAGATTTTAAGTGGAACCACCTTAATGACAACAGTCACCGTGAGCAACTCGCTGGGCTATAAGTAGTCCCCTGTTCCTAATTTAGGGCCCTTAGGGTCGCGGGTGGCCTAGTGGTCAGCGTTCGTGACTGCCATCGAGATAACCTCAGGTTCGATCCTGGGCAGGTACAAACGTTCGAACCACTAAATACCCGCCGTGCGTCAGATGGGCACGTTAAGCCGTCGGACCCCGGGTACTGCCGCCCCCCCCCCCGGTAATAAATAAGGGCGTCTTCCTTTCCCTTTCTACATCACTTCCGTGTAACTTTCTTATCGGGCACTCTAGCCCAAATCTCCTAGCTTCCTATTTCTAAGGGTTGTTTAGACCTGGGGTCAAACACTCCCTTCCTAAAATCCTCTACATATGATCTGATTTAGGGCCCTCGTTCCAGGAAAGGGAGAGAGCCAGTACTCTAAGATAAACACACCATCCAAGCCTCACACGGGATTCGAAGCCGGACCTACGAATGGTTAGAAGCCAACGCTTCGTACCACTAGGAGGCTTATAAGCTTTATTACTGTTTAGATGGATTAGATTTTCCGGTTGAGGCATGGGTGACATGTTTGGCTTACGGCACTGGCTCTTTTCCTTTCCTGGAACCGGTGGCGTAGCGTATCCCCCTCCCAGCAGCAGCAGGAGACGTAAATGCGGGGGGGGCTTTCATTTTAGGAAACTTCGAATACATAGGGGGTTTTTTCCCGTCGAAATTTTAAATATTTTCCACCAACCTTAACATGAAAATAACAATTTTGCTTGAATACAAATAACATGAGAAAACAACAACAAAAAATATTTTAAATTTTGTACTTGGAACTAGTATCTGTAGAGATAGTCTCTACGACAGGGTATTCAAGTTGAATGGTTATCTGATTTTGCTGTGAAGGTAGGATTTGTTATCACACCTGCGCAAAACTTTAAGGTCGCATGTGTCATAAAACTTTAAAAAATAATATATGGACTTCCCTACTACCGCCGTGAAGAAGCGTTACACATAGAGACGTGTTGCCTTGAAAACCATGTGGACGAAGCGCAAAAAAAAAACGGGGGGGGCGTTGCCGGGGGTTGGAGGTTGCGAAGTAGGACCAGATATTTCTGTTTGTCAGTGCAGACAAAACGTAGAAACCATAGACAAACACATACATCTGAGTGCTAAAAAGATTCATATGCCTGGGGCACAGCCATCTAAGTATCCAGTAGCGAGCGGATACTTCAGTTTCTTCGGAATGGGGGAGTAATTTTTTTTTTTTTTTTTTTTTTTTTTTGGTTGGGGGTTTAACGAGCACCGTGAGCAATTCAGTGGGTTATAAGCAGTCGCCCGTCCCTAATTCAGGATAACTGGTTCCAGAAAGGGAGAGAGCCAGCGCCGTAAAACAAACACAACATCCATACTTGACCGGGATTCGAATCCGAACCCCATCACGGACGAATGGTCATAAGAAAGCGCTTAGACCGTGGCAGCCCCGATTTCATTGCTCGCATGCGTTAACACCCTCACTGTTATTACTCCTACGCAATTACTGCGTCTGCGTCTTATATTACATTTCAAGGAAATCTCCTAAAAAGCATTTTCCTCGCTTGTTTCAAGTGCAGCTAGTCAATGGAATGAGTGAACGAACAAAAATGATTCCTCCGTCAATAGGTGTAAAAAAAAAAAAAATTGGTGGGGGCGTGGCTGACAGAAATTCAAAGCTGGAGGTGCAATTTTTAAACAAGAAATCCCGAAACCTTTATTGTTTCCCGAAAATTTTGGGAGGAAGATGCCCCCTAGCATTCTGCTGGGAGGGGGAGTTCCAACAACACCAGTTTCGGCTTTTGTGATACGAATGAAATCGTTTGAGATTCGGGTGTACAACGTGCGCAGAATCGTCTTTAAATGAACAACATGCGTCAAATCGTCGTATGCGAAGAGTTCGCAGAACGGCAGGAGAAAGAAAAAAGAAATATGCTTCAAATGTACCACATTGCCCGCATGTTCATCACAAACCCTAAAGGCAGATGTTTCCGAAGTGTAAGGCAGATTAGACTGTCTATCCAGATGTTGGGTATGGCACACTGACATTTTCATGTTATGTTTATTTTCACAGATCTTGTTTCGTGCACGCGAATAACGATCACGAATTTTTATTTTATCAGTTTCATGTTTTACTATGCATTGACAGCTTTTTTTTTTTTTTTAACAATAAGGAACATTTTGTTTTATTAGAGGTTTAACGACCACCTTGAGCAACTCAATGGGCTATAAGCAGTCGCCCGTCCCTAATTTAGGGTCAGTGCTTTCAAGGAAGGAACAGAAGCTTTCCCATAGGACAAACACACCATCCGTCCCTCATTCGGAACTCGAACTTGGGATCAATTCGGCAGGAAATCGCGCCTTGAATCGCTCGACCACCACACTGGAAACGCAGCCAAGGTGTTAATTATCAGCTTCACTATCACACGACTTTTTTAAAGGTGTTTGATGAATAACTTGAAGTTAAGTTTAGGAGCAAGGTGAAACAAAAGAATGGTCATGAGCCCATTCCGGTGTGCTTTGGAAGCCATTGGAGAATAATTCGTGATAGAGTATGCGCCTGGTAGTTTGTGAAACACGCGGCAAATCAATTTTTGCTTATTTGCCCGGAGTGATCGGCATGGCAAGTACTGGCCTGCTTTATAAAGCACCCAAAGAACATCAAGCTGCTGGTCATTAACTGAGGTCACTGGCTACATGATCCTGTCGCCGGTTTAAAGCAGTGGGCCAAGGACATTTTCTGACCTGAAAGCCCAACATTAATCAGCAGCGTTTGCTCCTTTTCAGATGAGGTCATGCTCACTGAAGCCGAGGTCCACAAGAAGAGGTTTTGCTCCCAAGCTCCAGGGGTCATCGCCGGTCGGAATCGCATTAAAAAAAAAAAAAGAAGAAAGCTCTCTCCATTTCAGCCGCGTGGGTTTTTTTTTTTTTTTTTTTTATCCGAACTAGACATATGCTTCTCCTCCTTCCAAGAAGGGAGGGGAGCTCAAGGGGCGTATGACGAAGTAAGTAGACTAATTTTTTACGCGACATCTGGCAGAAGACTATAAGCAGCATCTTAATTTAATCATCTAATATAATCATTTGGATTCACGCCGCTCGGATAGCCGACTGGTCAGAGGCTTAGGATGGCGGCTAAAAGTGAGAGTTCCTTAGAGCCGTAGCGAGGAGGGGGCAGACAGGTGCAGTTGCCATTTCCCCAGCCCTTTGCGCCAGTCTATTCGAACGACGTTGCTGCTGCAGTTGGAATTGCGCCACAGCAAGAAATTTTACACCCGTAGTATGCAAACACATATACACTATTTACATATAGAAAATTTTCCTGCAGTGGAATGTTCACTTCTCTTTTCTTTCTTTCTTTCTTTTTGACGTAGGACTACGTCTAACTCCGCTGATAGTATGGGGCGACTTACGGCCGACCGCCTGTTACAAAAATAGGTCCCAATTGAAATCATTATAGCGTCAAAAATACATGCCGCACACTAATCGTGTTAGCATATTCGTAAACAGCATGGAGTCCAATTCGCGTAAGTGCTGTGCAGGTTTGTTAATTTTGCGGAATTTCAATTTAAGTACGGAAAAACCAGAAACGGATTTTTCTGAAATAAAAGGAATTTCTGCCTACGGAAATATCTGTGAAAATACGGAAGTTAAAATGAACGGGCGCTTTTACAAACGGAAATTTCTGAAAAACACGGATACCTACCGGCAACTTTGCTGCACGTTATTTTCAGAAATTTTCCGTGAATTCACACCACTTGAGAGTCTGCGGGTTTTCCGCAGACTCCCTGTGTTTGGGGGGACGCGAATGCGAGGATGGTTCCCTGTGAAGTCGGCCCCGGAAGCACTTTGTTCCTTGGTCCTCCAGGCTGGAGATAGGGCGTGGGGATAACGACCCCACCTCGTCAAAAATCTCTCGTTACGAAATCTCACGAAAAAACACTTCGAGAAGGCCAGGGCCAGCACAGGGCTGTTGAGTCACCGAAGAAGAATCTAGACTCCCAAAAATGAATTTAAGTGTATTATGAAATTAAATCTGCTTTGAATAAATTCTCAGAACATATTCGATATTGAAATAGAACACACTTTTCTTGGTCAGGTGCTTACCGATACTCGACACACTTTCCGAAACATCTTCCCCAATCATCCGTGTTGTTTTCCAAGGTGCGCAAATTATATATCTTGTCCCCGGGAGTCAGTCGCTTGTGGTACGTCACTGCTGTCCCTTCCCATGAACCAGTGACATCAAATTAAAGCCAGGAGGTTCCTTAAAGCTTCAGATACTTTAGTTAACGCTACTTCGAGTTATTTCTTTTTTTTTTTTTTTTTTTTAATATCATTTCAGTTATTTTTTTTTATTCTTTTCTACCACCATGATCATCTATAATAAGAAGTCGCCTGTCCCTAATTTAGGGGCACTGGTTCCAGGAACTAGCGCCAATCCAAGCCTGCCACCATTGCCTTATCGGGATTCAAACCCGGGTCCAGCTCAAACGATTATCGAGTAATACACTTAAAATGATTTCAATGGCCATAAAAAGTTTTACGAAGAACTCTGGATTCACTTCTGGGTGAAGGCCTCCCCATGGTTCTTCGACATCCCTCTCCGACTTGAGGGTTGTCGAAGAACCATTGGGCTTTCTCCGACTTCTTTTCCACATTGAATGCGTTATAATTCTACTTTCCAATTTTTACACGGACTTTTTCTGAGTCTTAGCGGCGGTCTCCTAGTGTACGATTCAACCTTTTATTTGACTCCACGCTTAACTATGCAGTCCGTAGTCTCCCTGTGTATTTCTTAGTTAAATTAGGATCCACGTCTGTAAGCCATACATATGCACACTATGTGGATGAAAGTCATTGGACACCCCCAGTGTGCTCCTGCAGCAGACACGTGATCGATATGATATAAAAGCGGCAACGGGAGTACGCCCAGGCCAATGAGCCGCGGATGGCATGAGTACGTTAAATGACGGCCCCAGGTTGGACCCCCGGTTGCGTTCGGCATCCATTCCTATACTCCCCCTGACTTTCTCTCACCCCTCTATGAGCAACATCGTACTTGTACGGTGGCGCCATCTAATGTTCTCTCTCTCACTTACAAACTGTTCTGTCAAATCGCTAGACTTGTTCTCACTCCTTCCGTTTCGGTGCTGGACCTGCTATAGATCATTCGGGCCTAAACCTTCTCTGTGGACGGAAGTCCTAAATGAAATGGGCTTGCTGGAATGAACGCTCAGACCAATTGCTGAAAAAATGGCTTGCAGGACAGAGCTCTCAGAGTTTGAAAAGGGAGTTATAATAAGCTGCTCAATTGGAGGTATGAGCATAAAGAGCATTGCTGAGGTCAAACAGGTTGCTAAATCGACTGTGGCCTTCGTCATTAACATGTAGAAGACGGAACACGTTGCAGGAATTCACCTCGCCCTGAGAAATCCACGTAACTGCAACCCAGGGACCTGAGGGTGCTGCAGAGGGAGATCCGGAAAACAAGGTCCCGACCAATGCACACTATAGCACACGAGTTCCAGATGGCCACAGATGTTAGATCTCCATTAAGACACTTCGAAGAGGGGCCCATGCATTCGGGTATCATAGCCGAGCAGCCGCCCATAAACTTCTCATCACAAAGACCAATAAAACCACGTGGCTACGATGGTGTCAACAGCACAAAAATTGGATATTGAAGCAATGGCGCCAGGTGTTATGGACCGACGAATCCCGCTTCATATTATTCCAATCGGATGGACTTGTCCGGGATTGACGGTTACTTGGAGAACGTTTCTTCCGGAATGTACAGTGCCGACTGTGAAGCACGGAGGCAGTCGAGTTATGGTATGGGGTTGTTTCAGTTGGTACGGTATGGGTTCACTGGTTGTTACTCATGTCAATATGAGCTCTGGGCTGTATAGAGATATCCCGGATAACTCAATGCTCCCAACGTTCTGGCGGTTCTACGGACACGACGATTGCTTCTTCCAGGACGACAATGTCACTTGTCATGTTTCCAGGGCTACAATGTAGTGGTGTGGGGAAAATCAGGTGTCGCAGATGGAGTGGCCAGCTAAGAGCCCGGACCTCAATCCCACTGAACACCTATTGGATGAACTTGTACGACGGGTAAGGTCTAGACTAACAGGACCTTCTTTACTGACAGAGTTGGTCGATGTACTCAAAGCGAAATGGAGGAACATCGTGCTCTTCGCACTCCATGTACTTAGGACAGTTTATCTCGATCGGTTCCTGCTGTAATCTCTGTAAATGGAGGCCCCACAAGCTACTGATGTAAATACAATACTGTTTTTCTATTTACTTACAAAGTCCAATAACTTTTATCCATATAGTGAACTAGCACGAAATACACTAGTTTAACACACGCACGCACGCACACTGTCGCCCGAATTTCACGTGTTCAAGTGGTCTGAAAGATGCCTGGGTAAGATAAGTGTCATGAGCGGCGGAAGGTAGGGGACACGGGGTCTGGACACCCCCCCCTGAAATTTCATAATCACTTCACTAGAGTAGGGTCTTCCTACGAAACATCTTAAACATTTCTGGTTCGCATATGGTATAGCTTTTTTAATGGAAAATTTCCTGGGGACCATCACCACGTTTCGAAGGTTTCTGGAAAACGCTTCAAGTACAACTTTGAAAAATGATTTTGCACAAATAAGTTGAAAAGTTAACTCACCGTTGTGTTTTTCACTTTAAAGAAGATCGTTAAAGAATTCTCAAATGGAAATGGCCTGAATATATTATTATATGAACTGACTGATCATCGTTAAAACAACTGAGATATTAGATTGGATTTGACCAAGGGGCAGGAGAAGATCCAGAATGCAGACGACTTGAGAGATGGGTGGATGAAATTTGAAAGTATGCTGGTGTGACTTGGAAGAGATAAGCTCAACACAAAAAGCTATGGAAGAGACCTTCATCCAGCAGTGGATTGAAAATAGCTGATAATGTTTTATTAGAGTACTTGAATATATAACCTACAGTTTCTTTCTCTCTCTCTCTCTCTCTTTTTTATTGTTTTAACTCTTGGAGAAGTGACCCCCCCCCTGAAATTATCGGGTTCCGCCGCCCATGTGTTCTGTATTTCTTTCATTTTATTTTTAATGACACTGCATCTATTTCTTCCTTTGAAAAAATGGCTCAAAATTTGGAATGGGCGATTCCTAATAGCGTTTAAAGCGCGTGCGAAAAACGCAGAAGATTTTAATATGTAAATTGCACATAACATTTAAGTGGTTTATGCATCTCCTCTCCCTTTATTAACTATGCTCCATGACTATGAAAGTGCCCCCTCAGAACTCCGGGGTATGTATATGGTCCAGGAACTTGCTGACAAGAGTAGAGAAGTGGGCTTAAAAATGAACTTACGGAAAACCAATTTGATATACAATGCTTTTACAAGAACTGAGTATTTAGCGAATGATGGAGAAAATCTAGAAGTAACAGTGTGCGCATTTGCCATGACCAACATACCTCAAGAAAGGGAAACATCAAAGGAGTAACTTGGTTAGACAGCATTTGGAAGAAACAGGTCTTAAAAAAGTTTAATCACTTCAACATCCCAGTTCTTACAAATGGATCCGAGAACATGAGCCTTAACTAAACAAGTTAGTAAAATCATGCAATACGCTTTTCAACATACCAGAAATTATTACTCAAGTTACGAGAATAATGGCTGTGGAATAAATCTCGCACCTGTGCCCTGACCTTTGACCCCATTTCGATTATATTAAACAGAATTGGTTCAGTATACCTCCGGAATAACAGACTAAAGTTTTGTCGCAATAAAAAACCCATTTCACCCATTTTCAATAGGGTTCGTCCCAAGGTTGTCCCATACCACAAACTAAAATTTCATAGTAATCGAACCATTTTTACGCAAGTTATCGTGCAGACAGACAGACGGACAAAGCTGAAGCATATACGCTTCTTCAACCTACAGTTGGAAAGCGTAAAAGACATTCAGAAGCCAAAAGCTACTGAAGGAAGTACGGAGAGGTGTGTAACTATTTATTTCATTTATTTCTTTACCATTTTTAGCTGTTACATGAAATATTACTACAAATTAATATAATTATTTAAATATCAATGTGGGAATACTGAAACAGCACGGAGAATCAAGGAAAAGGTCTACGTAGTGACCTGACTTAGCCTTGAAACTCATAATTCATAGTCAAATAGAGCCATACGTTTGACAGATCATGAAAAAAAACCCCGAAGTATCAGGATGAAACAGGCAATGCTCGTTTTACATTATTCACTCGCCGTTTTAGTGCTTCTTGTTTACCCCCCCCCTCTTTTTTAAAATAATAATATTATTAGTGTGCAAGTAAGTATCTTTTTAGTTTCTGTTTAAATAAATTATAACTGAATTATAGTTATTTCAGAAGGTAAATGATTCCAATAGTGCGGGCCCTGATAGTTTATGCTTTTTCCTGGTAACGTATTTATGTGTAACACTATGGATATCAATTATTTCACAATTGATATTATTGTTTATTCTTTTCCAGGAGCAACAGTTAGAGGAGAAACTCGTGGATCAGGAAAATGACAATTCATGACTTCATAATCGAAGTAAACCCTAAAATGGCAATGGGCTGAATATATTGCTAGATAACCACTGATGGACAATCGAAATACTAGGCTTGATTCCAACGAACAGGAAAAGACCCAGAAGACCACCACGTGGAAAATGGGTGGTTGAAATTCGCAAGCATGTTGAAATGACATGGAGGAGACTGGCTCAAGACAGATAGTTATGGAACAAACTTAGGGAGACCTTCATTCAGCAGTGGATTGATAGTGGTTGTTGATGATGAATACGCAGTTAATCGACTACATATCAGAACAGCTGGTTTGCCAGTTGTTTACGATCCGGTTCCCGGTAAAGTTCAGAATCGATTACCAAAGCGTGTTCGGACACATATAAGAGGTGAACTCCTAAATAATTATTTGATATTAATGCAAATGGAGAAAAACTACGCTAACGTTGCACGTGATGCGTGCGGTAAACGTACAAGAAATGATAGAATGAAAGAAGGATGTTTATGCAGAACATGGTTCATGTTCGCCGGCGCTTCTAGTTTGACACAATGGGCATGAATGATTAATTTTCACGCAAACGATTTACGCGTGCCAGATTACGCAGTGTTTATAAAAATAACTTTTTCGCTCCACCCTTCACTTCCGCATTTCATTTAGAATGACAGCGTCGATAAAAACGAAAAGCCAAATATGTCTATGGAGGTTGTGGCTTCTAGGTCATCAAAAGGTAAGCTGAATAAGTTAGAGTTTTATCGATTCTTTTTGATCGGGGTGGTCTTATATTCCATAACTTCAATTAAGTTAAATAATAAGAAATGCAGAAGAGTTGCTGGAATGATAGACGAGCCGCAAAAGTCTCTCAGAGAAGGTGATCTTGAAAGCTTATAAAGAAACTTTTTTTTTTCTTTACTCATTTGATTTTTCTTTGGGAATGCGTCCCCTTCATGTAGTCTAGAACTTAACGCCATTAAATAACTATAATATTAATAAACGCAGAAATGAGAACTGTGGCTGAGATGATAGAAGTATGGTAAGAGTCACTCTCGGACAAGGTGGCCGTCGATTTTTCTTTCTATTGAGTCGCGGGACTTTAAAAATGATTCAGCAGGAAGTCACACTCAGAGTCTAATAATTTCTGAAAGGACAGTTTCATTATTGAAAGACCACGAAGTACGACTCAGGGGGACAGGCGCTGGGGGAGGCGGAGAAGTTTGATTTTCTTCATGTGCATGCATCGAAGTCTAGGATGATTGCAAGACTCACGCATGCCTCGTTCATCTTATGCTACATCAATATGTATACATCCCAGTGTTAGTGATTTATTTTAGTAATTAATAATAAGGAACTATACACCAACTATAATTAAAATAGTATAACTATACTGGTAATCCGAATTTATTGGCAACATTAATGCAGAAATGTGCGAGGGTTTTTTTTTTTTTTTTTTGCTTTTTTCCCTATTTCCATTCTACGCCAATAAATTCGGATGACCAGTATAGCTATTCTATTTTAAGATTTATTTTAGACTGTTCTCCTATTTTGCCATTTTGCTTTGTATAAAATTTCCGTGAGAAAGCGGGAGCCAGTCAAACGGTTCGTCTTCGCAGGCTAACTGAGATTTTCCATTTAAATGTTTAACTGCACTGTAAATAACAAGGGGTGTGAATTCACGAAAAATTCTGAAAATAACGTGCAGCAAAGTTTCCGGTTAGTGTCCGTCTTTTAACTGAATTTCCGTTTTTACAAGTGCCCGTTTTTTTTTTTTTTGTGTGTGTTTTTTTTTTAACATCCGTATTTTTACAGATTTTCCTTAGTCAGAAATTCCGTTTATTTCAGAAAAGTCCGTTTCAAGTTTTCCAAATTTAGACAGAAATTTCGCAAAATCTAACAGACTGAATGTTTCAGCTCTTACGCGACAGAATCCTTTTGCGCCGGTGATCGAACCCAGCCGTTTGGGTTGAAGCCGCGGTCTTAACCACTGAGCCAGAATTAGTTTACCTTGAACGTCTTAACTACGGACTCACGTTCAAGGCAAAACTAATCGGGCGATGAGGATTTTTTCATTAATGCGAGTGATTTAATCATTTTTTACGCTTTCCAACCGGACGTTGAAGAAGCGTATATGTTCCAGCTTTTACCGTCTGTCTGTCCGCACGATAACTCGCGTAAAAATGGTTCGATTTCGACGAATTTTTAGTATGTGCTTGCTATGGGACAACCTGGGAAGGAACCCTATTGAAAATGGGCGAAATGGGGTCAAAGGTCAGGACATAGGAGTGGATCGATTCCATCGCCTTTATGCGACATAACTTACATAAAAATGCTTCGATTGCGACAAAACTTCATGTTGTTCCGGAGATGTACTGAACCTGTTCTGTTTAATATCATCGAAATGGGGTCAAAGATCAGGGCACAGGAGCGAGATATATTCCACAGCCAGTATCCTCATAACTTGAGTTTTTATTTCTGGTATGTTGGAAAGCGTCTCATAATCAATGCATTGCATGATTTTACTAACTTGTTATTTTCTATTGGAGCTTATTTTTTGCAATACGTTTGTAATGATTTTATTTCTTCCTATAGGTCTTATTCCAAATTACGTATTTTTTCATCGTGATTTTTCAAAACAACAGAGTGATTTGTAGTTTGAGACTTTTTTCCTTTTTTTTTTTTTTATCATTGAAGGTTTAACCGACCACCGTGAGCAACTCAATGGCCTATAAGCAGTCGTCCGTCCCTAATTTAGGGTCACTGGTTCCAGGGAAGGGAGAGAGTCAGTGCCGAAAGACAAACATCCATCCTCACAGGGATTCGAACCCGGAACCTCCCGGACGAATGGTCAGAAGCCATCGCTTAGACCACTGTGCCACCAGGGCGTTCAAAGAGATCTTTTTTCAAATGACAATAACTTTCAATTATCTTTTAAGAGAATGTGCAATGTACTGTTTTTATACTGTTAGTATTATCTCATAAAACTTTGAAATATAAAATTCACTCTTCATAGCTATATAGCTTTTGTTTTAAGGACTCCGCACACTAATACGTAGACATCGTACAATCACCTGGACAATAAATTAAGTACCCGGTTTCTTACGGTAACGCAATATACATGACAGTTGGTGCAGAAAATGGGAAACAGGAGAAGAAATATCCTGTGCCACAGTAACCGAAATTCATGCGATATACTATCCACAATATCCAACCTCGCTACCGAACTTCAAAATCAAATACTTCGACAGACTATTGAAATTTAACAGTTAATCAAGCCCCCAGAAATTTAACAGTTAATCAAGTGCCAGAAAACTGATACAGACCAGCTTATGCAAAATACATAGCAACGTCACCTATGCGAGTACTCGGTTTCGTCCGCCAGTGCGTGTATAAAGCGATAGATATCCTTGCCAGCTGTCAGAGCTGTTTTCGGTATGAGAATGACAAGTAATTACGATTTAAGCGATTTTTAACGCGGTGTCATAGTTGGCGCTCGTGAGATGCGCCATAGTATCTTGGAGGTAGAAACGAAGCTCGGATTTTCACGGACGACCATTGCAAAGATGTGCCGTGACCACAAGAATTCCAGCAAAACCTCCAACCTACGATACCAGTATGGCCGTAAAAAGACATTGGGTGAACGTGACCATCGTCGGCTGTCGAGAATCGTTTCACGCGATAGGCGTGCAACAGTCTCGCAGGTGTCATCGGAATTAAATGCTGGAGCCTCAACAAGCATCAGCGTCCAGACTCTGCAACGTATACTATGGGCTTTGGGAGCCGACGCCCAACTCGAGTCCCCTTGATGGGTGCACGACACAGAGCTATGCGCCTCGCTTGCGCACGGCAACACCGCCACTGGACACTTGATGACTGGAAACAAGTAGCTTGGTCTGACGAGTCGCGTTTCCAACTGTATCGGGCAGATGGAAGGATTCGTGTGTGGCGGAAACCCCATGAAGCCATGGATCCCGCCTGTCAACAGGGAACTGTACCGTCTGGTAGGGGGGTCGGTAATGGTATGGGATGTGTTTAGCTGAACTTCACTGGGACCCCTGGTATGTCTACAAGCGTCTGTGACCGGCAAACGCTATGTCCGCATCCTTTCTGACGAGGTACACCCGTTCATGTCCCGCATTCAGGCTGATGGGTTGGGCCTGTTCCAACAGGACAATGCACCTCCACACAAGCGTCGGGGCGCCACATTATGGATAGAGGAGCATTAATCTGAGTTTGGGGTGTTGCCATCCCACCCAAGTCCCCAGATCTGAACGTGATAGAACACATTTGGGTTGCCATGCAACGCGCTGTCGAAAACAGGAATCCGAGACCTCGGAATATACCCGAATTGTGGAACGCTCTGCAGGAAGTATGATGTGCATTGCCTACAGCATATTTCCAGAAGCTAGTGAAGTCCATGCCCCGTCGTATTTCTGCAGTCCTGCGCTCCAGTGGGGACCTGCCAAGTATTAGACTGGTGTATCAGTTTTTCTGGCACTTCAGTGTATATATTACAGGAGCACATTTAGAGTGGGAACCAGGGGCCTTGCCCCCCCCCCCCGAAAGTGTTTAAGTTTTTGGCTGAAATGCGACTTATATTAGGAAAAAATGCCTTAATTTAATAAAAATGCTTCAACTTACGTTAGGAAAAAATGCTTTAATTTTTCTTCTGTTTTTCATTAACTTTAGTTTTGTTCTGATGGATTTTGAAGACTTCTATTTTTTGTAGCCCCCTTCCCCGGAAAAGTTTTTTTATATACGCATCTCATATAGAAATTTCTTCAGACATTTCAGGAACAAACTTTCTTCAGCTAAACGAGGGCGGGGTTTCAGGTGCGTGGATGTTGGTTTGAGCAGGTTTGAAATTTTTATCTACTAAAATGCATTTAACACACTCCTGTTCCTGAATCGCGATTTCCTGACTATGAGGTATGATTAGTGTACTTATTATATTTTGAAGAATGGAATGCGTCTTAATACACTTTTTAGGAAAATAAATAATAATACTTCAACAAACATTAAAAAGAAACTATTATTGGAGAAATATTTGTAGCATCAAAAGAAACGAAACTTTCTTTTTCATTTAGCCTGAATTTATTAACATTTGTTTTGGTAACATAAAATGTCTCCGGAATGGGAATGGTCGTTTCCGGGAGGGCTCCCCCTCCTGGATGTATGCCTGAAAGAAACACTGCGCTACAGTTGCAGCACTACATCCGATCACTGCATATAAGATTGAAAGACATATGGGAGGAGCAATATTTTATGGTTTGCCCAGGGCGTGGAAAATGCCTAGGTACGCATCTGATTCTATTGCTGTACGATTTTCGCACCAGCTTTCTGGAAACTATAAGAAATAACGTCGTACGCAAAACTTTCTCTGATATTTCACCCCTAGAATCCCCGACGTGACATATACAGAAATGAAAGGGGAAAAAAAAATGAGAAAAAAGAAACAGTCTTGCGTTTTTTCTACTGACAACACAGTTCAGAGGTAACATCTACTGCCTTGAAATACTGAGTGGTATTTTTGGAGTCTGAGCGTTTGTGGGATTTCACAAATCGCGGAAGAGGTTACGAAAACCGCCACAGGTCACCGAGGGCAAAAAATAAACACATCTACGTTAAAATGGATTCTTGCCCATCGCAGCGAGACAGAGAGAGCAGGTGATTCTTTGCAGCAGGAGTTGGGGGACTGAGGTGCGTCTAAAATGGTCGCCAAAAATACAACGCCAATGCCAACAACACAGGCCAAGACCACAGAAGACACTGAAATGTCGAGGGGAGGAAAAAGAGGGTGTTGGAAGGAGGGAGGGAGACGGGGTGAGTAAGCGAAAAAAAAAAAAGCCTGAAAGCAAAGAAGGCCAAAAGAACCAGTGGAAAGAGAAAGCCGACCTAGTCAGTCGGCGGAGTAAGAAGGCCCCCACGTGCTGGACATATTTCGGGTGTCGTCCTTTTTTCTCCCTCCCGATGGCTAAAATTAGAGAGCAAGTCCAAGCGGTCTGCCGCCGTCATGACCTTAAGAGGCAAGTAGCCCCAGACATGGAGGTAAGGGATACCTCCGGCTATTTATAAAGCTCTCCCCGCCAGTCAAGCATCCAAGTGCGGCGGACAACGGCGTTGGCTGCTGCTGTTTCAGGAGTCGAGGAGCAGCAGATAGATGATGATGATGGGGGGACCACAAGAAGAAGAAAAAGAGGAGGAGGAGGAGGAACCGACCAAGAATGAGGCCTACCTGGGATATTTCGCAACGCATACGGTCCTAGAAACACGTTGCGAAACGAAAGCAACAGCCAAAAACAGTTGGAAGGAATATGAGAAATGAATCCGGAAACTTGGTTGCTGTTCGAAACAAATATCGAATAACTTCCAGTGTGATTCTCGTAACGAGTTTCTGAAATAACAGAACGACATACTGCGACGCTCTCTATTGCATGATTTACGAGACGACAGTTGATACGTACAACGACAAAAGACATACGCATGTACCGCTTTCCTCATGCAATGTAAAGCTTTCCAACGAAGAGATCGAAACGCAATATTTAAATAAGATTTCCACCGCATACTAATGTCGAATAAAAGTGGTATCTAAAACCAATTGAACAGAATATGAGGAAAAATTCCGGTAATTCGACTGGTTTTCAAAACAAATGGAATAACTTGATGTCAAATTTTTAAAAACTGTAAACCTGAGTGGTTGGAGTGCTGCTGTAAGCCGAATTTATGCTTTCCGTTCGGGCTCAACATTTAAGCCTCATTTAAGCATAATTGCAGCTCGTTTTAGGAAACAAAGTTGCAGTTTCAATTAGTTTATTATCAGCTAAAGATTATGATCCTGATTGTCCCGCAATTGTCACATTTATTTCAATCTTCTCGCTACTTATATTTCATTTTTTTGTTGTTTGTTAAAATGCGACTTATATTAGATAAAATGCTTTAATTTAATAAAGATGCACCAACTTACAATAGAAAATAGTGCTTTAATATTTTCTTCCATTTTTTATTAACTTTTATGTTGTCCTGATGGGTTTCAAAAAATTCCACCTTCGGTCGGCCGTTCCCGACAAAAAAAAAAAATTCTACGTACGCCCCTGTATATAATTTCCTTAAAGAAAATATCTTTATAAATATCAATGCAAAGGTTCGGATATTTAAGGATACAGCACCAATAAAAATTGGAAAGGGAGTAAAACAAGCTGACACCATATCTCGCAAACTTTTTAATGCCCTACATTGCAAAATGTTTTTCAATCATTGAAACTGGGAAAGCAAAATGATAAAAATTAATGGAGATTATTTAACTCACTTTCGTTTTGCTGAGGACGTACTCATTTTTGCAACTACCCTTTCAGAGTTGCAGTGTATGATCCAAGAACTTTCAGAAGACAAAAGCGATGAACAATGCTTTTACAAGAAATGAAGATTTATCGATTGATGGCGAAAAACTGGGGATAACCGATACCTATACTTATTTTGAGCCGCAGATAAAACTTGGATGGAGAGCTTTTGGAAGAAACAGTACAATTTTTAAGAGTATTGTGCCATTATGTCTTAAAAGAAAAATGTTTAATCAATGAATCCTGCCAGTGCTTACGTATGAAGCAGAGACATGGATATTAACTAACAAAGACAAACAAAGACTGCAGGCAACTCAAAGAAGCATGGAGAGATGCTTGCTTAGTGTAACCAGGAAACATAAGAAGAGGATCTCGTGGATAAGGAAAATGACAAGAATAGACGACATCATGACCAGAATTAAATCACTGAAATGGCAATGGGCTGGACATGTTTCCAAAAGAACGGATCACCGATAGACAACCGAAGTTTTAGACTGGATTCCGAGAGACAGAAAACGACCACATGGGAGATGGATGGATGAAATTCGAAAGCATGCCGAGGTGACATGGAGGATATATATTATCATCATCATCATCATTGTCAGCCATTATCAATCCACTGCTGGACGAAGGTATCCCCAAGTTTCCTCCACAACGGTCTGTCTTGTGCCAGTCTCCTCCATGTCACTCCCGCATACTTTCGAATTTCATCCACCCATCTACCATGTGGCCTCCTTCTGGGTCTTTTCCTGTCCCTTGGAATCCAATCTAAAATTTCGGCTGTCCATCGATGGTCCGTCCTTCTGGCAGTATGTCCAGCCCATTGCCATTTCAGGGAATTAACTCTGATCATGATATCTTCCACTCTTGTCATTTTTCGGATCCACGAGTTCCTCTTCTTACATCTCCTAATTACACCAAGCATGCACCTCTCCATGCTGCTTTGAGTTGTCTGCAGCCTTTGTATGTCTCTTTTAGTTGAGGTCCACGTCTCTGCACCATCCGTAAGCACTGGAAGGATGCATTGATCAAACACTTTTCTTTCAAGACATAATGGCATATTGCTCTTGAAAATTATGCTGTTTCTTCCAAAAGCTCTCCAGGCAAGTTTTGCACACCGATTAATTTCTTCATCAATGTGACACTCACTTGATATCTGCTGTCGAAGATAAACGTACGTGTCTGTTATCTCCAGCTTTTCTCCATCAATCGATAAATCATCATTTCTTGTAAAAGCACTGAACATCACTTTTGTCTTCTGAAAGTTCATTTTTAATCCCACTTCTTTACTCTTGTCAGCAAGTTCCTGGATCATACTGTGCAGCTCTGATGGGGTACTTGCAAAAATGACTATGTCATCAGTAAAACGAAGGTGGGTTAGATAATCTCCATTAATCTTTATCCCTTTGTTTTCACGGTTCAGTGATTGAAAGACATTTTCCAATATGGCATTAAAGAGCTTCGGAGATATGATGTTACCTTGTCTCACTCTCTTTCCAATTTATTTATTATATATATATATAAATATACAGTATATACAACGAGTGGACACTTTATTATGACCACCTGCCAGTTTTAAGCAAATGAGCTATGGCTGCACGCTGTTGCCGCCAGAGGGCAAGGCTAGTATAAAAAGGGAAAGCTTAGTGCTTGCAACAGTAGAAGTGATTTTGGGGTGACGAGATGGGTAAAAAATGCGATTTGACGGTCTTTCATCGTGGGATGATTGTAGGAGCTCGGAGCCATGGAGCGAGTATCACCCAAACCGCCGCATTTGTGAAATGTTCCAATGCAGCTGTTGTAAAAGTGTTTACAGACTGGACTGTCAGCCAAAAAACTGGGTCTCTGCGTGCAATGTGTGGTCGTCATCGACTAGTGACTGCTCGGGCGGAACGGAGAGTGTCCAGCTTAGTAACAGACAACAAGGATCCCCTCAAATGATCTTTGCACGCACTGTTCACCGTACACTGCATCGGATGGGATATGGCAGCCGAAGAAGGCCTGTTCGAACACCTTTGCTGTCTGCGGTTAAGAACAGAAAACGTATCCAGTTCGCATAGGAGCACAAGGATTGGACAGTCGATAATTGGAAACAAATTATGTGGTCCGATGAATCACGTTTTCAGTTGCACCATGCCGATGGCCGAGTGAGAATTTGGTGGAAACAGCACGAAAACATGGACCCCAAATACATTGCTACAACCCTTCAAGCTGGTGGAGGCACAGTTATGGTTTGGGGAATATTTTCCTGGCATGCTTTGGGCCCTTTAATTCGTGTTGATCAACGTCTAACTGGCACATAATATCTAAACATCGTTGCGGACCAAGTGCATCCTGTCATGTGGATGGTTTATCGCAATGGCTACTTTCAACAAGATAATGCGTCCTGCCATAGTGCTCGTATTGTACAGGATTGGTTTCAGGAACATGCTGGCGAGTTTACTTTGCTTAGGTGGCCCCCACAATCTCCAAATCTCAACCCCCATTGAGAATTTGTGGGATGAAGTTGAACGAGCCATTAGACAGCTGGATCCACAACCCTGCAATCTAACACTCCTGAAAAATGCTAATCATAAAGCATGGTCTCAGATTTCACAAACCACCTATCAACATCTCGTGGAGTCCATGCCACGAAGAATCGAAGAAGTATTAAAGGCAAAAGTTGGCCCAACGAAGTACTGAGGGGGTGGTCATAATAAAGTGGCCACTCAGTGTATATAGAAAGAAAATTTTGATTAAAAAAATAAATAGAATGTTGTGGACCTTATTCATGCGACGTCAGAAGTGGGTTACTGGGTACCAACATAGTTGCTGCTTCCATGTTATCGCGATTAGATAACCCCTTACTGTTGGCCAATTTTTAAAATTTTAGTCTTGGAGCATGCCAACGAATTACAAGAGATACAAGGCGAAGAAGGATAAATTAATTTCTTAAAAGAACAAATCAAGGTGGAAAACTATACCAAGACAATTTTGTGTTTGATGCTTATGTCAAATGATGAATGGCAACATCGCAATTAGTCGTGGTGGAATTTTCAACAAAGCATTTCTGACACACGGTATGTTAAATTTTCACGTTCTTATTTGTCAGACATTAGCGAAACATTGGTAACATAAACCTGGGAATTCTTGTAGCGAAACAAAATATTCAGAAGCCCAGACAAATACGTAATATGGGAACAGACTAGGGTTAAAAAAAACAAAAAAAACCTAAAAACTTCCCACCGTCGCACGCTAGGCAATTAACACGTACAACTTCGTGCGCGCCGGATATTAATCCGTGTCCCCCTCACTCCGGAGTAAATCGCTCTCCCAACTGAGCTACGCGCACAGAATGTCACGCTGCTATCTGCCTTTATATCATGTGCGTCCTGTGGTGCAAACACGCCCCCCCCCCCCGAAAGAGCGTCTGGGGCATGCCCCACGGGTTAGCCGGGACCATATGTCGCTCTGGCAATCATGCCACGAAGAACGTGCATTTGAGAAATCCCAGACAATTTGGTGTGTAGAACGTAACATCACACTGATTTATTTTTTCGAAGCACTGAAGAAGGTATAATCATTTTTTCCTGTCTCGCGGTGTGGAAAGAACATCACACCATTGCAAGAAACCTAACATATTGGTCAACCAGGAAGTTCGGGCGCCAATATAACGTACAAGTTTGTCCGCGACGGGCATCGAATTCGAGTCTCCTCACTCCGGAGTGAGTCGCACTCCCAACTGAGCTACGCGGACATGTTCTCACACTACTATCTGCCTTTATCTTATGTGCGTCCTGCGGGAAAGACACGTCACACAATCTACTTAGAAACAAAATGTATGCGTAACGAAACATATCTGTAATTTTTCTAAAAGAAAATTTTTAGATATGTTTCGTTCTTTAGGAAAAGAACGTAGAATATGATTTGCAACTTACCGATCCAAATATGCAATCAGTTGTTTCCTTATCCCCTTTTATTTATTTATTTTTGGAAATTAAAATTCGGAAGAACACTACGAGGTTTTAACTGCCTTCGATTCGTAGTGTCGTAATATACAAAATCCTCGACTGCACTCGCACAGAAAAAAAAAAAAAATCCTTTAATTCGACAAAAAATCTGAATGAAACGATTTCCTTCGAAAGTATTTATAAATCTCTAGAATTTTTTCAGTTTTCTCTAATTCCCTAAAACATCGTGAAATTCCTAAAATGTAAGGAATTTTTCCTAGGGTTGAGACCATTGTCCACTTGTGACCTCTTCTGTTCGGGATTCTCGCTATACCTTTCCGCGTTCCTCTGTCGCCGTGAAAAGCAAAAAATTCATTACGCTGTCTGATTGTTCCTTCGGATCACAAAGTACTGATCGATGCAGAAAGCGATAAAATAATAAAATACTTTGCCAACGTACTAGGTTCGATTGCTGGGGAAATACTGTTTTACAACTCTTACTGATTTTTATTGACGTCCTGACAGATAGCATCTTGAAGATGTCATCAAAGTTTCCTCCACGATGACCACTATGAAGTTGACTGCTGCTGAAATTCCCCATGCTTTTTTTGGAAACGAATAAAATCTAAAATTTCCGTAAGAAAACTTTTAGTGACAAAAACAATCGTGGAGCTCTCAGCATGATAATTCCCATGACGATTAAAAAGAAATTGACATATATATATATATGTTTCGAGTAATCACTCCAACGTTTTATTTTAAACCTCAAGATGAAAAGCTCACACATTACTCATTTAGCATTAGGATCGCAAGCTTTTCTTATCGGAGGATGTGAGACTTGAAATTACACCTCTTCGAGTTCAAAAGTTTCCCATCAGTTTTTACTTTCTCATACACTCATTCTCATAAAAATCCGCGCACCAAGAAAGAGGCATTGGATTTAAATGAGATTTTAGTAGTGAGATGGTTCATACCAATTAAGGACAGAAGTGATTACAGTATCACAGTAGCAGGACGATTTCCCGCGGACATACGGTACACATTCCGGGCAGCGTTAGTACCGCGTCGGACCTCCTCGTACTCGGATACATGCGGTGATACTGTCCGGTATGGAGTCAAAGAGACGCCGTATGTCATCCTGGGACAGACTGGCCTACACATCTTGCAACTGACGCTCTAAATCACGAACACTGGGACATGGAGAAAGCTGGCGTCCCATCTAGTTCCGCACGTGCTCTATGCGTGAGAGATCAGACTATCTGGAAGGACACAGGAGCGTCGAAGCATAACGTAGACAATCTTGGTAAACACCAGCCGTGTGCGGACGGGTGTTATCTTGTTGGAAAATGGTCCAGGGCCGCCCCGGCAGGAAAGGCAGCACATGGGGCCGCAGGATCTCTTGTACATATCGCTGGGCTGTCAACGTCTAACTCCCCAGACCATCACGGCTGTCATACGCGATGGCTCCCCAGACCATCACGCCTGCAGTTCGGGATGTGTGCCGCTGTACAGTGAGGTTGGGATTGCAGCGCTCACCTGCGGTTCTCCACACTCTGACACGATGGTCACCCGTTCCCTTACAGGATTCTTCGTTAAACATTACACGTCGCCAGTCCGTAGCATTCTACGTTCCTCGCTGCTGACAGCACTGTGATCGACGCCGACGATGGTCAGGTGTACATGACAGAAAACGAAAGGGCCGTCGTGAGTGCAAATTCGCCTCCACCAGGCGTCGGGAAATGGTTCTGGCGGACTCAGGAGTCCCTTGTACAGCCGCCACATGTCTCTGGATATTGGACAAGCACGTCGTTGCATCTGTGCGTGCCGCTCTCACGATACCACGGTCCTCTCTGCTGATGGTGTGTCTGGGTCATCCAGAGCCAGCCCGCCGTGTCTGGGTGCCTTCCCGTGTCCATTGCTCCCAACACGATTACACAGTGCAGTCCGACCGGCCAAAATCGCCGCCGATTCGACGCGCCGACCATCCGGCCTCTCTCATCCCAACGATACGGCATCGTTCAAACTCCGTCAGTTGCCCGTAAGCATATCTACGGCGGCTCCTCGGCATGTCTATCGCTAAGGGATCTCACCTGATTCTTATCGCGCAATTCGGCATAATCAGACAGTTTTTTTCTTGGTGAGCGGATTTTTACGACAATGAGTGTTTCTCGGTTATAAGCAATTATTACGATTGTTTCAAAATTGCACTTCCGGTTTTGTCATAATTTTACCAAAAATGTGCAGACTACGTGAAAACCGAAGGGCCAACGGCTGCATATATGAAGTATGTATAACGTTAAAGTTATGTGAACGCCGACAACACAAAACTTCGCAGAAAGGCAGAATGAAAAACTAGGGCTCGGATGAAAAACGAACAAGCGCAGAGCGAAAGAGTATCAGTTAGTGAGCGTAACCAAAGGAAGATGCTTTCGGGGTAGGGTTTGGAAAAATTCCGTTCAAGGTCAAACGTTCAGAGGGACTTTCTGCAAAAGAGCACAGACGACTAATTAGCTGTTGATCCGTAAGGCGTATTCGGAAAAGTAATGGGAGGTTAGCCATATCTGCATACTGCGTTTTATGTATACGCCTCTCTCTCCGTTGTTTCGGACAGTTACTTGCGTGGGAACGAAGGGTGCACACCTCACAGAGTAGGTTACCCTGGGTAAACTGCGCAGAATACCGTATGCGGCTAACTAATATCGTTGCAAAAGAAAATTTGAAGTTTAGAACTTTCCTTTTCAGTTAAAATTTTCAATAAATTCCATCCAGCACATTTCTATATTTTTACACCCCTCAGAGCATGAATTTATGCCCCTAGTATGACCATTCAGGGAGGGTACCCCTCCTCCTACCCTGAAAAATACTCTTACGACTCTGTTTAATATACTGCATACACTTATAACATGAAGTTCCATCGTTGCTCCTTCCACGGAAACAATACGTAATAGAGGTTTCAGTGCCATATTTACACCAGATTAGGCGGCTGGCCCAAGGCGGGGCGAGAGGGGGTGGGGGCACTTGCCTCCGCGGTCAACTTCTGGGACCATCACGCATATAGGTCTCTAGGGACAGGGAGTCTACATAAAATCTCGGAAAACCATATAGCATGCATCGCCGGCAGATCGACGTTCGAAACCGCATCCCGCACTGCACACAAAGACATTAGCCAACTGTGGTATGGCGTATGGCCGGTAATGCTCAAACTTTTTATGAATCTAAAATTTCCTTCAGTCTCAAACTTTAATAAGCGACAGAATGTTTTGGAATTCAAAATTTTTTTAAACTAACAATGTTTTTTTAATTCTGTTTAAGAAAATATGAAATCTGCTGACTTGATTTTGAAGTTCTGTACCGAGATCGGATATTGTAGATAGCATATAGCATGAGATTTTTAGCTTATTTTGACAATGGATATTCCTGCCTCTCTCCACTTATTTGGTGCACCAGTTATTGCATATTGTGTTATCGTAAGAAACTAAGTACTTTAATTATTGTTAAGATGTCTACATATCAGTCTGTGAAGCCTTAAGCTGTTACAACTATCAAAAGTAAATTTTATCTTCAGAGGTTTAGTGAAATAATACTATGAAGCACTATATTTCATCTTTTGTTAAACATAATTGAAAGTCATTGTCAGTTTAAAAAGATCTCGGGTTCCAAAACATTCTGTTGTTCCGAAAACTTCTTTGCCGCGGTGGCGCCGTGGTCTAAGCGATGGCTTCTGATCTTGGGTCCGGGTTCGAATCCCGGTGAGGCATGGATGTTGTGTTTGTCTTACGGCACTGGCTCTCTCCTTTCCCTGGAACCAGTGGCCCTAACTTAGGGACGGGCGACTGTTTATATATAGCCCGTTGAGTTGCTCACGGTGGTCGTTAAACCTCCAATAAAAAAAAAAAAAAAAAACTTTTTTTTTATATTCGGGGTTTAACGACCACCGGGCCGCCCCGGTGGCGCAGTGGTCTAAGGCGCTGGCCTCTGATCATTCGTCCGTAAGGGTGCGGGTTCGAATCCCGATGAGGCATGGATGTTGTGTTTGTCTTACGGCACTCCCTTCCCTGGAACCAGTGACCCTAAATTAGGGACGGGCGACTGCTTATAGCCCATCGAGTTGCTCACGGTGGTCGTTAAACCTCCAATCAAAAAAACAAAACAAAAAAAACCGACCACCGTGAGCAACTCAACTATAAGTAATCGCTAATCCCCAATTTACGGCCATTGGTTCCAGGGCAGGGAGAGAGCCAGTACCGTACGACAAATATAAGTACCCATGCCTCACTGGGATTCGAACCCGGACCCAACTCGGACGGATGATCAGAAGCCAGCATTTAGACTACTATACCACTGAGGGGACGGCACTTCGAAAAATCACGATGAAAAAAAAGAAAAAAATGTAATTTGTGATAAGCTCTCTGATGATGTGAACAGCTCTTAATGGCAAAAAGCTTTTACCACTTTGCTCAATTCTTACTTCGTTAGGCGGCTGTTACATCCCCCAACAGAAAGAAATAAAATTATTCGAAACCTACTCAGAAAAATAATAAGTTTCAATGGAAAATGACTAATTAGCCCGCATTAATAGTGGAAAACATTTCAATATTGAGCGATTTAAGTCTTTTTCATTTCTGCCTTATACGTGATCACGTGCGAAGTGCCTTTTTAAGACGGTCGGTAGAGCCAATTAAACGTACTTGGTTAGATACCCACCAGGGGCAAAGAGAAAGAGAATTCGTTCGCTTTGTACGTCAGAAAAGAATCTCTGATAAAATGACTGAAAAGGTAAAAATAGAAGTCCTTTGCGAAATTTCTGTATAAAAAAGGGAAAACCCGGAAGTTACCTTTCTAAAATAGAAATGGAATTACTGACAACGGAAAATCTGTGTCGAAATGTTGAAGTTAGAAATGGAAATTTCGTTAAGAGACGGATACCTACCGGCAACTTCGCTGCACGTAATTTTCATGAATTTTCCGTGAATTCACAACACCTAATTTTGACAGTGCGGGCACCAAACAAACCAGAGAAAAAAGTTTCGACACCAGAAATCTTAATCGCGGCTTACATGGTGTGACGTACTACAGAAGCTCGTACATGTCAAGCAGGCGTAGCTTAATTGGGAAAGCATTCGGCTCTGGAGCATAATAATGTGGGTTCGAGTACCGCCACCAGCAAATTTGAGTTTTCACATTGGTCCCCGAACGTCAAAATGTATCTAAAAACTGTCAGGTTCTTCGAAAAATGTGTGATATTTCTTCCACACATCGTTTCGAATTAGTGAGAATTCCTTCTTGGCTTCATAAAATGTGTGATGCTTCTTCGACACATCGTCTGGAATTTGTCAGAATTCCTTCTTTAACAGAGCGGTACTACAAAAGCTTGGTTTGAGGCGAATCCGAAAACTGCGATTTTGTGCTCCAGCCGTTCACAGGGGGGGGGATATATGTGACGTACTATTGACACATGTCACGACGGTAAGTAGCAATGATAAGCCCTTGTCGGTGTAGCTTAACTGGGAAAGCATTCAGCTTCGGAGCAGAAAGATGCAGATTCAAATTCCGCCACCGGCAAATTTTTGCTTTCACAATGCAGACTATACTATTGCAATATGATTGAAAAAAAAAAAAGTTAAAACTAAATACAAAAAAAAAAAAAAAAAAAAAAGGGAAATGTAAGTAAGAATAAGACCGGATAAAAAAATGTTTGAGTTTCCGAAAGAAATCTTTTTTTTTTTTTTTTTCTTGAGGGTAATTATGATCTTTTAGACAGACCCCAGGTTGTGTGCATGCTGTGGGTATTAGCTGAGACACCCAGTATTATTGAGCTGCGACTGTGGTCACCACCCAACATCTGCGCATGCACTCATCGCAGGTCAGCCTTGGCGTCAACCTCAATAAAGAAGGCGAGCGAAGACGACAGGCGTCCCACATTGGCCACTACACACTGACCCAGGTCATAGGTAGGGCGGCAGGTGAAGAAGGACTTTAGCGGGAGGGACGCAACATGGGTCTGAGCTTGAGAGGAAAAGGGGGGAATTGTGTTCGGTGTCATCCGCCCTTCTTTTTACAAGACTCATCTTCCACAAGAAACGCCACACCCAACCAGGCGCGGATGAGCGAACTCCGTGGATCGCTCCTTTTAGTTTGAATACTGACCCACCACCACCGCCAGGTGTCCTCCCAGTTGTCATTAGCCCACATGAAAGCACTGCGAAGAAATGCACGCCTAAGGAAACACTTCATTAAGCCACCCACTGAATACAAAAGGCGCCATCCCTAGCGGAACGAGCCTCTTAAAGATGTAACAATGATATTCTAAGGGACAACCCATTGGGATTATGTAATTACAAGATAGGAAAACAGGTGCTGTGCTGGGGAAAAGCAAAGAAACTGCTTCGTCAAGTTGCGATCCCACTTTCGGACCGCCATGTGATGACCTAATACGCTCGGCATAGCGATTTTGATCTTTCGTAAGCGCCGAATTTCCTTATCAAACATGATCTGAAACACTGCTTGGATTTCGTTATTAAATAATGCGGGTAGCAGAGAAACTATACCAGATCAGGCTCCTGATAGATGTTTTCTTCTACAGGTAGGAAGGAACCCCGATAAACAGTGCTCGAAATGAAAATTTTTAAGTGCCGGTATGCTCATATTTAGCTAAAATCATCTGAAAAATGATGATTTTAGCTAAATATGAGCATACCGGCACTTAAACATTTCCACTTCGAGCACTGTTTATCGGGTTTCCTACCTGTAGAAGAAAACATCTCCCAGGAGTCTAAAAAACGTTCAAAACTGTAAAATTAAAAAAGAAATCCCAGGAAGAAAAATTCTTGTTTGAAAATGTAACTGACAACTCATTGGTGTGCACCGTAAGTCAAACGATGGCGGTCGATTTATTTATTTTTAATTGGAGGTTTAACGACCTCCGTGAGCAACTCAATGGGCTATAAGCAGTCGCCCGTCCCTAATTTAGGGTCACTGGGTCCAGAGAAGGAAGAGAGCCAGTTCCGTAAGACAAACACAACATCTATGCCTCACCGGGATTCAAACCCGGACCTCTTCCGGGCGAATGATCAGAAGCCATCGCTTAAACCGCGGCCGGTCGATTTCAATTGGTTGCTCTGTGGATCCATTGGACACTGCTTATGCTCACCGAGGACAGGGGTTCGACTTGCTCATAACGAGGAGTCTACCCTGGGACCAACGAATTTATCAGACTTCCGAACCTCGGCTAATGATTACTGATTCAGCTGGACTTGAACCCAGAACTTTAAAGTCCTGAGCCGAGAAAACAGCCCTCTTCCAATAGGGACTTTCATGAAGCAGAAAGTTGGTAAATTAAATTATCCGCAATCAGAATGAATATTCGTCTTAAATTAATTGCAATCTCACCATCCTCAAAAATAAAAAAAAAGTCCGAAGTGGAAATTAAGTTTCTACTTATTGCTGCAAAACTACAATTTGTGTTTAATCTATTACTCCCAATTCTTCATTCTATGAAGAAACTCTTCAGATTGAATCTAATAAATTAACGATATAATAAAAATTACAGACATCTTTAGTAGGATATTCTGGAGCTTGGGCATGATGTGATGATGCGTTATGGGTAGTTTCATTTCCATTCTTTAAAGGATTGAACTTATATTGAACTATGCACCACTCCCTTATCCTTTACGGTTCCCTCACAGCTATTTCTCAAGGACACGAGGTACATAAGGTTTCTATGTTTAAAGGCCGCGGGTGGCCTAGTGGTCAACTTTCGTGAATGCCATGGAGAAGACCTCAGGTTTGATCCCAGACAGATACGAACACGCTCGAACCACTAAATATCCGCCGTGCTTCAGATGGGCACGTTAAGCCGTCGGGCCCCGGGTACTGCCCCCCCCCCCCGTAATACATAAGGGCGTCTTCCTCCCCCTTTCTACCTCGCTTCCGTGTCCCTTTCCTATCTGGCACTCTAGCCCAAATCTCCTAGCTTCCTATTTCTAAGGGTTATTGGGGTCACACACTCCCTTCCTAAAATCCTCTGCATATGATCTGATCTGGTTTCTATGTTTAAGAATGAGCGCTCGTAAGTCATGGGGGGGGGTCCTATCTGCAGTTTCCACTACAAAAATTAGTGCCGGTGTGCCATACCTGCCCCTTTCGGGCACTGACGATACAGAAAAAAGGCCCTGCGGTAGCATACCATACAGTGCAGTTCCGATAAACTTTTGCTAGGAAAGAGAGTCAATGAGATCTTAAGCATTCAAGGCTAGAAATTGCCTATCCTAGAATTTCCCTCAACCATGTAAATTGTAAAGATATTATTTTTGACAGATGCATTTTTAATTGATTAGCTAGGTAGTTTAACATTCTGGGATTGCTTCGTTGCACATAAAAAATCACACATTAGAAATAAACAACCAAACGGTAGAAATAGTTAGCTATATTACCTTACGTATTTTCAACACTTTACCAAGTACTTCAAAACTTCAGGACATCAATATAATTCTGTGCCTGAATATTAACTCTGGTTCACCTTTTGCTGCTATCACAGCCTTTTACTCTGCTGGGAAGAATTTCCAATAGATTTTGGTGCGTGCGGGAATAGCAATGAACAGCCCCGACTTCGGTGACTGACCTAATATGACTGCTCTTGTTTTGGAATAATATTCCAAAACAAGAGCAGTCATTAGATCGGTCACCGAAGTTGGGCTGTTCGGCATGGCTGGCAGTCAGTTTTCGAATTCATCCCAAAGGGGTTCCATGGGGTGCAGATCCAGGATCTGTGCAGGCTGGTCAAGTTCTTCCACACCCATCTCATCATGCAATGTTTACACAGATCAGTGGGCCGGGGGGGGCGGTATTGTGCTGTTGGTAAAGGAAAGTGCCTTCATTGAACTGTTGCCATAACTTTGGGAGCACAGAATTATCGAGAACGGCATTATAAGCAGCAGCGTTACGATTCGGGGTACTGAAACTAGAGGGCCCAGTTCAAACCACGAAAAACAGCCCCCCAGTGCATGATGCCTCCTCCACCAAACTTCACAGTTGGGCAGGCAGGGTTCACCTGGCATCCTCCACCTGGAGTCGTCCGTTGGACTGTCATTGTTGTAAACCATCACCCCACAAGCACTTGAACTTAGTACGTTGACTAAGTGTTTTATTGTTTATTGCCTTCTGCATTGATCAGTACTTTGCGATTGGAGGAGGTAATCGGACTGCGTACTTCTTAGTGACAGATGAAAGCTCGGGATAGCAAGGGGTCGAGACAGAGGACGAGAACAATGGATCATGCAGGGAAAGGAGTGACACTCAGAAATTTGGAGGGAGGGACGAAGAAGGATATGCTTCCGAAAGGCCAGTGCCAAAGAATGTAAATTTTCGTGGAATTAGTGTTAGGCCTAAAGAGGAAGAATTAGGAAACAGAATACGTAGCTAGTGCCCTGAAAGCTTAAAGAAATTATTTATTAAGACAATTCCGGGACAACCAACGTAAGTTTTAGTTAATAATAAATACGTTGAGACTGCAACTTTTCTCATTATTCCTTCGTTATATATTTCCTGCAACGAGCTGCAGTTAGGCTTAAATATCGAACCCGATCATGTAATATAAGTCTCGCACACGTTAGCAACGAACCCTTTAACACTATATATATATATGATAGACGCTTTATAAACTATAAATATAAAAGAAAAAAACTGACTTAATTAAAGGCACAGGAAGAATTAACGCCTCAAATAAATTATAAAAACTTAATTTCAAGTCAGTCATGCTTACTGACATCTGATATTTAACGAGATTGACACAGTTCTCGTTATTCTTCATAACCGTACATTCAAGCTTACGTTTCAAGCCACATGCATTCAGAAAAAATTGGGCGATATAAGAAAACTCAAAACTAAATTAACATAATTCGATAACCAAGCAGTACCCGCCTCTTGAATGCTCTGTCCCTCTCTAAGGCGCGACGCCCATCCAATTTTTATTTGAGCCCCCCCCCCCCCCCAAATGAGCAAGTAAAACACATGGCGAGTGCAACCATCAAAGATTTTAGGGAATTTGGATAAACGTGTGAATTTTTGTAAAAGGGTTCCGATTTGGGGCCTAATATTTCATTGTTTTCTTACCAAACCGGTGAAATCTTGTTACTTGAATGCCAAAACGTGTAAATCCGGAAGTCAGATTTCGACTGATCACTATATTTTCTTATATTAATATATATAAGAAAGTAAAAACGGGAGAGGCGGAATTGGGGTGGGGAGTGAAGACTTAAAATGCACAGCGCGTTGCTGTACTTTTTGAATTAGCACTACATCTCTGCCTCCAAATAACCACCACCTCCCCCCCCCCCCTCAGTTCTACACACGCTCTCCCCACACAGAAAACATAATCGCTGCCCCTGCTGCGTGAGCATTTACTTAAAGCTTCAATTTACTGCTGGAAAGCAAACAAACACTTATTAGCCGTGCGTCGCTACAACGTGGATCACAGTTTTCTTTCGTTCCCTTTTTCGACAACAAACAGGACAGAGTGGACCTCGCGAGTGACCAACACCCCTCCGTGAAGAAAATGAAGCAGGCCATTTTAAAACGACACGAAAACAGTTCGAAAAGAACTCGTTCGATTAACAAACGACAGAGAGAAAGAACACCGAATGGACGCTACTTGTCTCACTCTCCCCTTCTGTCTGTCTCTCTCCCATTCTCAGATTTTCATCCTCCTGTCTTCCCCCATCCACACATGACGACCATTCTCCACAACGCTCTATTATCCCCCATCAGAAGATGCGCGGGTGGGACGGAGGGGTGGGGGAGGTGTTCGTTGTCATGGTTACGTGGTCTTCGGGGCCGAGGTGGGGTCCACTAGCACTTACGTGGTTGAAATCTACTTAATCCTTAATGCATCCGACAAAGATTCTTTAAAATGAGTCTATTTTTTACTTTTTTAAATACCACTGAATGCGTTTTAAAAATTTCGTGACTTTCAATTTCAAAAACGCGTTTTTTTTTGTTGTTTTTTTTCAGAATAGGAGGCACACTAATTTCGTCTCACGAAAGTAAAGTAAACGAAAAAGGAGAAGCTGTTGTTTGATATGAGGCAAGATTTCATCTTGTTTATTTGTTTTGCGTACACGGACAAGAACTAGAATGTTACTGATTAATAAATTCTCAGGTATCAGCATAATTTCCGCAGCTGCAAAATAAATGTGGTCTGTTGTCTACCGACAGCCTGAAGGTATGCAGCTACCTTCCTTCGTTCTAAGCTTCTCTTCGTAATTACCATGACAAGAAACACGCGTGCTATCTTTGGCTAGATTCCCAGTAAAAGTTCCCTAGAATCAGTATAGGATGAACGAGGTTGAGTTCATGCATTTAATATAATTTACGCCGTTGGTGCACAGCTGTTTTTTTATTTAACCCCCCCCCCCCCCAACCCTCGTCACCACCACCACGCCATGCGTTTCCCATTGCAATTTAAATGTGATACTTTCCTTTCTGTTCATTTCAGTTCTGCCGAAAGAAGGTTACTAAAATTTCTGTCACGTTCCTTTTGTTTTTATGGCTCTTTTTCTCTTTGTGTGTGTGTGTGTGTGTGTGTGTGTGTGTGTGTGTGTTTTCGATACCTCCTTTTACGCCCCTTACCCGCTTTTCATTTTCTCTGTTCCCCTCCTCCCCTTTTCGGTATCGCCCTTATGGCCCCCCACCCCACTTTCTTTTTTTCCTTTTTTTTTTTTTTTTTGCTTCATAGTGGTCTTGCAATATTATTGTCAACTAGCTCATAGCCCGTGCCATGCAAGGGTGAAAAAGCTGTCACTGAAATTTTAATTTTCATAATACGAATCGTAAAATACATATACATAACTGTAATAAACGGTTGAATTATTAATAGGCAGTCTATAAGACAGGTCACAAACGACAAAATTTTTGTAATACTCTTATTCAATATTCCCATGAGAGACGCCTATTATATAGGTTAATAGATTTTAACCCGATATATGACGGTCACAGTACATTAAAAATCATATAATGTAAAAATTTAGGTAATTAAAATGATGTTAACACCTACGCAACAGAACAAATGTCGCATACAGTTGTCCGAGCACGTGCGTGTTGCCACAGATGAAGTTGTTTGTCTTACTAACTTCATTTTATTTTCCGGTATTTCTCCTTGATTTTACGTATCGAGCGATAGCGGTGAGCTTAGTTCCGGTTTCGGCCATCTGATAAAAGCAGATGGCGCTGCAAATACTGAATGACGTTAGGGACAGACGTAGCCGATTATGTAAATTTCATTTGGATATCAAAGAAACTTGGGCCGCAGGTGGTCTAGTGGTCAGCGTTCGTGACTGCCATGGAGATAACCTCAGGTTCGATCCTGGACAGGTATGAACGCTCGAACCACTAAATACCTGCCGTGCGTCGGATGGGCACGTTAAGCCGTCGGACTCCGGGTACTGGCAATAAATAAGGGCGTCTTTCTCCCCCTTTCTACCTCGCTTCCGTGTGACTTTCCTATCGGGCACCCTAGCCCAAATCTCCTAGCTTCCTATTTCTAAGAGTTGTTTAAGACCTGGGGTCAGACACTCGCTTCCTAAAAGTCTCTACATATGATCTGATCAAAGAAACTTTGTGGGTTGATTTTCGGTCCGCCAGCCTTGAGTTGTAAGCTTCGATCAACCATTGAATATTTAAAAAAGTACTGTCAACTCAGCTTAATAGGGTAACGGATAATCGCATGCCCCGCTTTTATGCGTACAAATTCGAAAAACAAAAATTGTCTCCATAATTGTAAAGGTTCCCGAGCAGCCCCAGTGCCCGAAACATCAGAGGCCCGGGCTTCAACTAATGCTACGAGTTAAAACTAGGTCAGAGTCCATGATGAGGCACGATATGTTTTGTCCTACGGAGCTACTAGTTTTGCCCTTTTTCTGGAACCAGTGTTTTTTTAAATTTGAGACGGTGGACTCCTTATAGCATAAGATGCTCAAGGGGTCTAAGTTCGTTTCTTATAGAACAGACTTTCTAGCATAAATAACCTGTACATTTAGAGGAAATATTTTATTATTACTTTTACACACATTCCGTTCTAATCTATCTTCTATTCTTTTACTTGTTTTTCGTGGTAAAAAAGCAAATAACTTTTTGATCCCTGGCAATGAACCGCATTGTGTTGTTCTGTGCTAAGTCCAAACCCTATTCCAATGATTCCTCGGCTGTTACGTGATTAGGTACTTTTCAAAAGTGTCGGACTCTTCACACCTTAAGAAAATATTACTACTAAAGACAATAAATATGGGCACATAAAACGACCACCAACTACTAAGGCCCATGCGCAACAGCGCCCTCTGGATGATGTATTCAGAAAAGTTTCTGTGTGTGCCTTGGTTGCATGGACGTAGGTATCCCCCAAAAGTTTGGAGGACGGGCACGGATGTTATGATTGAACGAAATATTTCAAAAAATCTGTATGTATACTGTATATATAATTATTTTTCATTATAGAGTGAAAATAACCGCTAAAGCCTTTGGTCATTCTCAGTATGGTTGGAGATCATCGAACGGAGGAGCTTACTGAATGCCATGCTATAAAATAGGAGGGCAACTCTGAGTCTGCAGATTGCATAAGACAGCCTGTATAGTGGACCGGGTCCCCGTGGAATACGTTTGAGCTTGGCGCACGATCCGTCGATCCTCTCTACCGGTGGTCCTCCTGGTCCCTCCGGAGCCGCTCCGCCGTGTGGCAGTGCCGTCACGTGTTCACTGCTCCCAACACAGTCGGACGGTATGGTCAGAAAGATCCACGTGGCGAGCTAAACGGCGCGCCGAACACCCTGCGGTTTTCAGCCCGATGATCCGGCCTCTCTCAAAGTCCGTAAGTTGCATAAGTCGACGTCTCTGGCGTCTACCCGGCATTTTTGTCACTCTGTACTCCTGCTTGCGTCGGCCGGTGCTTTTCGCTTTCATTGGCCATGGACTACACGCCGCTTTATAAAGCCGCCGGTTCGTGCTTGCAGCCCCACCACAGGGTGTGCGATCATGCGCACTCGTACCAAACGTGGATCATTTGCATAGCAGTACGCACTCTAGCTATTTGCAAAGTTTCGCGGTTGTAGCATGTTTTCTTCTAGGTGCGCAAATTTCATTGTCAGTGAGTGTGCGTTTGTAATAAAATTTCATTTTCTCTGTAGGAGGACTTATTACAAATTACGTATTTCTTCCATCGTGATTTTTCGAAGCAGCAGAAAGCCTCGGAACTTATTGAACTGATAATGACTTTAATTATATATGTGGTCTTATTAAACTGATAATGACTTTAATTATACACTGAAGTGCCAGAAAAACTGGTACAGAGGAGCTTATGCAAAATACACAGCAACGTCACCTACGCGCGTACTCGGTTGCGTCCGCCAGTGCGTTTATAAAGCGATGCACATTATTGTCAACTGTCAGAGCTGTTTTTGGCATGAGACTGACAAATAATAACGATTTAAGCGATTTTCAACGCGGTGTCATAGTTGGCGCTCGTGAGATGGGTCATATTATTTCACAGGTAGAAACGAAGTTCGGATTTTCACGGACGACCATTGCAAGGGTGTACCGTGACTACAACAATTCCGGCAAAACCTCCAACCTACGATACCAATGTGGCCGTAAAAAGACATTGGGTGAACGTGACCATCATCGACTGCCAAGAATCGTTTCACGCGATAGGCGTGCAACACTCTCGCAGGCATAATCGGAATTCAATGCTGGAGCCCCAACAAGCATCAGCGTCTGGACTGTGCAACGTATCCTTGCACGATATGGGCTTTGGGAGCCGACGCCCAACTCGAGTCCGCTTGATGGGTGCACGACACAGAGCTATGCGCCTCGCTTGGGCACGGCAACACCGCCACTGGACACTTGAAACAAGTAGCCTGGTCTGACGAGTCGCGTTTCCAACTGTATCGGGCAGATGGAAGGATTCGTGTGTAGCGCAAACCCCATGAAGCCATGGATCCCGCCTGTCAACAGGGAACTGTACCGGCTGGTGGGGGTCCGTAATGGTATGGGGTGTGTTTAGCTGGACTTCACTGGGACCACTAGTATGTCTAAAAACGTCTGTGATCGGCCAACGCTATGTGCGCATCCTTTCTGACGAGGTACACCCGTTGATGTCCTGTTGATGGGTTGAACCTGTACCAACAGGAAACTGCACCTCCACACAAGTGTCCGAGACGCCACATTATGGTTAGAGGAGCATTCATCTGAGTTTGGAGTGTTGCCATCCCACCCAAGTCCCCAGATCTGAACGTGACAGAACACATTTTGGGAAGCCCTGCAACGCACTATCGAACACAGGAATCAGAGACCTCGGAATACACCCAAACTGTGGAACGCTCTGCAGGAAGTATGGTGTGCATTGCCTACAGCATATTTCCAGAAGCTAGTGGAGTCCATGCCCCGTCGTCTTTCTGCAGTCCTGCGCTCCCGTGGGGGATCTGCCAAGTATTAGACTGGTGTACCAGTTTTTCTGGCACTTCAGTGTATATGTGGTCTTATTAAACTGATAATAACTTCAAATTATCTTTAAGAAAAAGTCAAATGTCCTGCTTTACAGTATTATTTCACGAAACCTCGAAATGCAAAATTTACTGTTCACAGCTATAATAGCTGAAACTGTCCGCAGGCTGATACATAGACATCATACAGTGAACTGTACAATAATTTAGTGTCCGGTATCTAACGGTAACACAATATAGAATAGCTGGTGTATAAAACGGGGAGAAGGGGTAGGGGAGGGATATCCGGTGCTTACAATAACCAGACTTTCATGCGATATATGTATTACTATCTACAATATCTGATCTTGCTGCAGAACTTCAAAACGAATCTTCTGAGAGACGATTGTAATTTAATAGTAAATCAAACGTCAAGTGTTCCCACGAATCGCTTCTATAGCCGGAAACTTTCCGTCATATGGATATGAAAATAGTGAGAACAGAATTTTCCTTTTCACATACGGAAGAAATTGCGAAAAGGTTTCTGAAAATTTAGAATTTTCCGAGAACACCTCTTAAAAACGGCGAGTCCCGTTGGTGTAGCTTAATTGGAAAAGTATTCAGCTCCGGAACAGAAGGATACAGGTTCGATGGCCGTCACAGGCAAATTTGTGTTTTCACAACTACAAAGTCACCGTATGTACCAACTGTGCATTTATTCGATTTATACAAAACCACGTCTTTCAAAGATTAATTCAACCGATTTTTCTCTATTCCATATCTAAGGATTTAGTATATGAAATAATACAAAATAATAATAATATTTCTTGGGAGAAAGACAGGGTCAAAATAAAACAGATCTTCACTGACGTTACATTCAGATTATCGATTATTCCTATCGATAAACTTTTCTTCGGATATTAAATGCATCATTAGGTGCAACGATTGTCGGTTTCAGCCACCGTTACAGGCAAATTTATGTTTTCACCATTACAAAGTCACGTATGTATCGATTATGCATTTATTCGATTTATACAAAACCACGTCTCGCAAAGATTAATTAAACCCATTCTTCTCTACTCCATACCTGAGAATTTAGTGTATGAAATAACACATAATAATAATAATAATAATAATAATAATAATAATAATATTTGTGTTTTCACTAAATGTAATGAAAATATTATGTTTGATGTCATATGTGTCGCAGACAAAGAGCAGTACTCCACTGATGTTAAGTAAACCAGGTGCTAAAATAGAAGTATCGTCTACGGAAGACTGGATTCGAAAACGGAAGCAAAAGAAAATCCATGGGGCTCATCCAAACCAGTTAGACCAGAAGTTGACAAAAAAGCCTCAAATCAGTTGTTGAAGCGAGGAAAATTATATGGATAGACTATTGGGTTTATATTGGATATTTAAGACAAAGTGATTGCGGCCAAAAATTACAGAAAATACATTTTAAAGGAGGATCTGCAAAGTGACAAATGTAGAAGATGGGGTATGTGCAGTGAGACCATTGAACACACCTGCGGAGGATGCGCCACGCTAGCAAACGTTCATTAATAATAATTTTGCTATGATGATACATCAACAATTAGCACACGATACAGAACTATCAGTGTCAGAAGTACCATACTATAAATATCAACTAACTGAGGTACTAGATAATAAACAATACCAATTATATTAGGACCGTGAGATTAAAACAAACATGACCATCTCTGCCAATCGTCCAGATATAGTGTTAGTTATATGACAAAAGGCAGAAGGAAGCAGTCGTTACCGATATATCGGTGCCGTTGGACCGTAATATTCAGAATACCTATGCAACAAAAATCAACAAGTATGTGGAACTGGCTGCGCAGATTAAACAGATGTGGAAGCTGAAAAACAGTTCACATACGTCCACTGATTATCTCTGCAACTGGTATAATTCCTCAGACTCTTATAACTCAGCTTGATGCTTTAGGTCTACAACACCTAAGGCCCAAAATCCAAGAAGCGGTAATTCTTGATACGTGCCACGCAGTATGACGATTTTTAAACCATGAGTGACAATGTCTTTACTTGACTTTATGTCCGTACTGACAAGAGGACCATGCTACAGATGCCATTGCTGTAGATGAGAAAATTAAATAAAATACAGTAATAATAATGTCTTGAGAGAAAGGTAGCGTCAAAATAAAATTGATCTTCACTGACGTTACATTCAGATTATCGATTATTCCTACCGATAAACTTTTTTTCGGATATATAATGCAGCATTAGGAACAACGATTTTCGGTTTCAGCCACCGTTACTTTCAAATTTGTGTTTTTACAACTACGAAGTCACGTACGTATCAACTGTGCGTTTATTCGGTTTCTACAAAACCACAATTCGCAAGATTAATTCAACCGATTCTTCTCTACTCCATACATGAGGATTTAGTATAAGAAATAACACAAAATAATAATAATGTCTTGGGAGAAAGATAGCGACAAAATAAAACAGATCTTCACTGACGTTATATTCAGACTATCATTATTCCAATCGACTAACTTTTTTTTTCGGATATTAAATGCCGCATTAAGAGAAAAGATTGTCGATTTCAGAGATTTTTTTTTTTAGGAGCATAATAATACTTTATCGATAAATAAGGTTATCCTCTAATTTCTCAGCGCAGGAAACCCGAAACGACAAATAAGGGATCGTGAAATGGTATCTGAAGTCCCAGATGACCTCCTCTCACTGCTCCTTTTAAGTGTCTGGTACTTCCCCCACCCAAATGCTGATGTTTGTCTCGCTATAGTTTTTTTCGTGAAGCCGCGGTTACGTCATGCTTAAAGGATAAGCTCTGATACGATGGTCACCAGTCATCACTGCTCTTCAATCTACATCCCGCCTCGCCCCTCACCACACACACACATACATACAGAAATGCTTTTAGTCAGTGGCTGGACCATAACGGACTTCGTTCCCCTTGTTTGTTTATGGAACAATCGTCCTTTTCCCGGTTTCTGCTCCGCCCTGTCCTCTTATCCTCCGCCCATTCGGATAGTGACCCCTTCTGTTGAGAACTTTCCAAAAATCTTCAAAGTGAGCCCATCGTATGTACGCTACGAGACGATGAGGGAGGGAGATGCGGGGAGTTTCGTCTGGGAGTCACAAGAACCTTGGATCTCCTTTGTCCGGCAGTTTTTGTTAGAGCAGGAAGTGGACCTTTTTGTGCCATTTCCCTCAACGAGTTTCCCAGTCTGGAGACATGGGATACGACTTAACGCTCTTCTTGTGTACCGTTACTTTTTCACCCAATCCATTCTTTCCGCGAAGGCCCCACTGCAATATATGCTGTCTTTTCCTTAACAACATCTTTGTATCTTACTTGGCATAACTCGTTGGAAGAAAGAAAGAAAAAATTCTTATAAAGGGGTTGGGAGAGATATTAATAATATGGCAGTATATCAAGGAATTAATAGTTTTTCGATACTCGACCCAGCTGACCGTTCATCTATTAACGAATAAGAATCATCGCAATCAGAAGAGTTGTCTCCATGCCAGGAAAGGGCCGGCGGGGTTGCACTCTCAGGATGGTCATACCAGGGGCGTATTTTCATACTCTAAGGAGCGTAACAAATAGAAATGAACAGAGTGTGAATAAATTTGCCGAACACTTTAACTCAAAAACAAAGTTATACTCTTTAGTATCTTCTTTTGTAAATACTTTAGTTAGCCGCATACACTTACGACCAGCTAACCATCAAGCAGAACTTACACTGTGAGTTGTGGGATTGTCCGAAGCAGTGGATGGAGGTATGCAAAACAGCATTGTGTATGCCTAACACCTTCGTGACCATTCCGAATACGTCGAAGGCATGAAGAGCTAATTAGTCATTTGCGCTCTGTAGCCAGGAGGGCCAAACCGGGCTGCGCCAGACCTGTGTTTCCTTTCGCCCGTACTAGCGACTCGCACAACAGTATAGCGCCCGACCTCTTTCACATCTTTTGCCCGACCACTTTACATCCTTCGCCCGATCTCAATCATCAGCCGCCCCTTCCAGCTTGCTTGTCTAGCTACGGGCCTATATGTAGCCGAAAGTTCCTCTAAGCGTTTAACCTTGAACGGAAGTTTTCCAGCCCTACTCCGAAAGCATTTTCCTATTGTTACGTTCACAATCTAATACTCATTCGTTCTGTGCCGGTTTGCTTTCATTCTGCATTTCTGCACATGTGTTTTTTTAAAGCTTAATTCGTGTATTAGTCAATATAAACAACACTTGCCGTTTTTACACGATATTATAAAAGTCGATGATGCTGACTACAAAACTTTAATCAAAAGGTTGTAATACATTAGTACTTTCGGGTCTACTATAGACCCATCTTCAGATTTGAATTAATCGAAAACTGAGATTACATGTGGTTATATCAAGAACAATGCCAGATTACAACTTAAAACTTGAGAAGTAAAACACATGTGACGTAGTCAATCAAAAAGTCTGTGCACGAGAGTCAACGTCTTGTGGGAGGGGGCACTGTTTGTTCAAAATAAGGTTCTTCCAAACTCCCGGAATGTAATTAGGTAAATCATCGTTGCAACAAGAGTCAAAGTTCTTAAGTATAAATAAACTTTCTGTAAATAACAAATTTGATTTACATAACGGAGATGCCAGAATTGACAAATTGTCCCAATCTGGAAAAAACTTACCACTGTTAACTGCTCTTTCCAAGGCAGTCGTTTGTGATCCGTTCCGACAAATGGGGTGTTTACAGTATTCCGTTGAGATCAAACGAACCAGGAACTAACGATTCTCTATATATCGGATCAACTTCTAGGAAGGTTCATACTAGACTTGTTGAACATAAATACAGTACAATGTTCGGAACGGATCACAAACGACTGCCTTGGCAAGAGCAGTTAACAGTGGTAAGTTTTTTCAGATTAGGACAATTTGTCAATTCCGGCATCTCCGTTATGTAAATCAAATTTGTTATTTACAGAAAGTTTATTTATACTTAAGAACTTTGACTCTTGTTGCAACGATGATTTACCTAATTACATTCCGGGAGTTTGGAAGAACCTTATTTTGAACAAACAGTGCCCCCTCCCACAAGACGTTGACTCTCGTGCACAGGCTTTTTGATTGACTACGTCACATGTGTTTTACTTCTCAAGTTTTAAGTTGTAATCTCGCATTGTTCTTGATATAACCATATGTAATCTCAGTTTTCGATTAATTCAAATCTGAAGATGGGTCTATAGTAGACCCGAAAGTACTAATGTATTACAACCTTTGGATTAAAGTTTTGTAGTCAGCATCATCGACTTTTATAATATCGTGTAAAAACGGCAAGTGTTGTTTATACACGTTGTGTTGTTGGTGTTCACATAACTTTTACGTCTCACTTGATATTTAAACCAGTTTGCTCTTGGGTATCCAACTAATTTTGAGTAAAATTATGTCGAAAACTGGAAGTGAGATTTTTTAAGGATCATAATATTTTCCTATAACGAAGGTATGAAAAAGTGAGAACTGCTTACTATTTGTGTAAAAGTAAGGAACTTTCGAACTCAAAGGAGCGTAATTTCAAGGCTCGCCCTCCCACATAAGAAAAGCTTGTTACGCTCCTGCTCTTGTATTGCAAGAAAAACTGCTTACTATATTTGAGTGGAAGTAAGGAACTTTTGAATTCAAAGGGGCATAATTTCAAGGCTCGTCCTCCCAGATAAGAAAAGCTTGCTACGTTCCTGCTCCATGCGCTATTTTTTCAACAATTTACTTCCGTAGGAACATTCTACAACGGGGCCATATATACCCCCTGAAAGTGTTTCATTTCTTTGTTAAAATGAAACATACATTGAAAAAAAAAGTTTTAAGTAATAAAAAATGCATCAATTTATAATAGAAAGTAATGCTTTAATTTTTTCTTGTGTTCTTTAACTTTTATTTTGTCTTGATGGACACTTTTATAAAAAAATTCTATATAGGACTACGTCCTTGTTCTACAACATTAAAAAATTATCATGATCACAGATTTCATCTTCGGATGCAAAACTTTGGAAACATTAGAAGGTACAGGGCGACTGCCTATAGCTCTTAGAGTTGCTCATGGCAGTCGTTAAATTACGAAACAAAAACAAACATTCAAAGAAAAGAACAAACAAACAAAAAAAAACGAACAAACAAACAAAAACAAAACAAACGAACAAACAGTGATTCTCCCAATGGTTTTGAAGAATAAGAAACAAGATTCAAAACTCCAAACATACTCTAAGAAAATCGTAGACGCAGGGGCATCTCAATTTTTTGTATTTCGTCCAAATTCTAAAATTGTGGACATACGACTTCCTTAAAATCAAGAAATTTGTAGACTTAAAACTCGTTACTTACAACTAAAAAGAATGTGGTAGATGAGAAATTTCAGATTTTTTTTCTCAAAAAAAAAAAAAAAAATAATAATTATGCATGAAGAAGAACTTTCCTTAAAAACAAGAAATTTCCTGGGAAACAACAGCTTTGTGGACTTAAAAAATCGTTATTTACAATAAAAAAAATGCCGTGGCAGGTACATTTTTTTTCACAATGTTAGAATTCTCGGGTTTACATTCTGAGAAATAAAAATTTTTTTCGACGAATGATATTTCTCGAAAACGATGACATCTGTAGACTTAAAAACTCGTTTCATATAGTAAAGAATTTACATATAGTAGCAAACAAATACACCAAATTTCTATCTCACTTCTTTTAGCCTCTCTGAATGTTTAAAAATTACTTTTCACAAACAGAAAAACAAAAAATGTATAGACATGCAACTCAATATTCAAACCAAGGAAACTTTTTTAGATGGGATAGATACGACTTTCTACGCTTGCACACAAAATAAATAAATGTACGAGGAAAGAAAGGCTGAAATGAGTTGAAAATGAAAAGATAACCTGCTTATTATCCATACATTTCTGAAAGAGTTTAAGGACTTTCATGAAGTGTTAATCTCTAATAAGCGATGAGAAATGGCTCCAGCAAAGAGAAAAGCACAGATCTAGTAGCACGAGATGTTATGACCTCGCCCTGTATAACGACCATGAAGCACTAAAAAGGATCACGCTGAAGTGTAACATTAAGAATAGTTGTTTCATAAGAGTCGCACTAGAAAAATTTGTTTTATGCATGTGAGCTTATAACCAAATACATATACTATTTACATGCATGACTTTACATAAAAAACAGGTACAGTATTAGCGAGTCTCTTGTAAAGAATTAATATGTATTTATTGTATCACTATGTCTGTTCTAACCTCCATTTGTCTGTACATATATCTCCGCATCTGTTTTCAAATTTTCTTTTTGCATCGGGAAGGGAGAAACACAAGAATGACAACTGATGGCCTTACGCAGCGTGTAGCAGTTTTAGGATTTCGAATGATATCTACACTTCTAAAAATCGTATAGAAAATTCTTTATGCCTTTGACAGCTGAAAATATGTAACTACGCGAAAACTTTTTATGCTCTTTTTTGCTTTGCAAAAAGCGAAGTTAAGCATCTACTTGAGGAATGTGCATTTCTGACAGGTGCCATGATACATGCATATTCGACAAATTCTTTTTGAATTCGATGGTAGAAATGACAGATAAAACATTTTGACATTTGTGAGAAAAAAAAAACCCCTGCTAAAATAATGCTGCTAGGTGACGCTAATCTGAATTTTTAGTTCACCGATATTTCCGTTTCTGATTGCCCGATAGTAAAAATTCTATTAACGTAGTTTGTCATCAGCGATGATAAGCCACAAACTGATTTTGCAGATGCCCTCATTTACCTGCTACGGTGAAATAATGCATACGCAAAATCAAAGAGAAAAAAAAATCAGAAAAAATTTCACGATCAAAAAAATTTTCGTATCTAAAACCACAATTTCGTCCCTTTCCAGCTCCCCGGTGCGAAACGGTACTGTCAGGTAGCGTGTAAATTTAGACTTTTACTCCACTATAATCCAGCCCGTTACAAGTTACACTGGAAAAGTCCTTCTGAAGAAAAGTTCAAATTTCGACCAATGTTACGTATACAACATCTGATTTTCCAAATTTTTTCCCTGCGAGGTGACGCAACAGTGTACTTGCCTTCAACGACATACTTGTATTTCTAAAAGTTCTACGTTTTTAAATTCCGTTTTCCATCCGACTGTTGCAACCACAACCAATATTTATACAGCTTTCCTGATGCAAAGTTTACCTGTCACATGGCGTAAATTGTATCAGATAACTAATGATCGCACACAGTTAATGAAAACAGTCACGTTGATATATACAATGGTTTAATATTTTAAGGTTGTATTTTTGCAGACTGTTTGTCATGAGACAGTCACTTTAACATCAGCACTTAAAGTACAACTAATATAAACCACACACAACGTTTTAATATTGCGTTCTTGCAGGCTGTTTGTCGTAACACAGTCATTTTAGCATGAGCACTTAATAATGCACAACTAAAATACGGCCAGAATTCGTTTAAATGAAACCAACTTAGGTAAGAATGCAAGGAGTCATGGGTGGTTTAGTGGTCAACGTTCGTGGCTACCACGGGAAAGTCTTAGGATCGATCCCATGCAGGTACGAACGCTTGAACCACTAAAATATCCGTCGGATGAGCACGTTAAGCCGTCGGACCCTGGGTACTGACTTCCCGGTTAAAAATACGGCCGTCTTCCTCCTGCCCCTTTCTGGGGCCGCGGGTGACCTAGTGGTCAACGTTCGTGACTGCTACGGAGAAGACCACAGGTTCGATCCCAGCAGATACGAACGTTTGAACTACTAAATATTCGCCGTGCGTCGGATGGGCACGTTAAGCCCCCCGGTAATAAACTGCCCCCCCCCCTTTCAAATTAGAAATACCAAATATACTCACAATTGATTCCCTGTATGCACTCAAAAATGAGTACGTGTCTTTTCCAAAATTGAGACAAGTACTCGGAGCTATTATAAGCCTAGAATGTACTCAAAAACCGAGTAACATTTTGCTTATTTCTAAGTACCAATTTTTTACAGTGTACTATGGAATAAACTGTTGCCATATCTTAGTATAAATTTAGTAACATTTTGGGGTAACCCGACAAATTCTGCTAATACGCCTTTTCGGGGGAAATTCTGCTAATGATGGCAGTGACCACATTAATGCAGGGAACGCAGTTTTTTTTTCCTTTAGAAACAAACTTTACAATTAAGAAAGCCAATTTCATGAAAAATTAGTGTAAAAGAAGCTATGCCCCAATATGAGCAAAGACACAAGTAAAGTTCAAATTTCTGGGAACCGGTTTTGTGTGTACTAGATTCCTAAGTAAATGAAGAAAAATTGCAAAGTCAATATGCTGTTTTTTTTTCTGCTTTTTTTTCTTCAGTGTTCACGCCAAGATTTCCGTATCCGAGAATTAAATCTGTTTTAAACACATTTCCGACAAACACCTCGAGGGTCGAGAAGGGGGGGCTTTAACCAACGTCAAACGATTAAGCAAGGCAGCCAGTTTGTACTACCGTCTTCACGCACGAGAACGTTTTAGATAGAAGTGGCAGTTAAATTGTTCATTGGCTGCGCAAGAATAAATAATACGTTGTCATTCATCTCGCTAGCAGCCAGTCACGCACTCAGTCAGAAAACTTGAGGGAGGGAAAGAAAACTGGAAGGTGGGTACTGCTGCGACCGCCACGCGTGTACCTCATCTCTCCACGCGAAGCTGATTAATCAAAAGCTTTTTACTAGCGGCGCATGAACTTAACAAATGGGGGTGCAACAGTTCAATGTCGCTTTGTTACAACGGGAGATCTCCTTCGAATAAACAACAGCCCAGCGATTTCGCTACGGACAACACGCACGAATAAGCAAAAGATTTTTGTCAGCTTAAGATGCACTAGTAAACCTGGATAAAATTGTAGCTGAAATTATCATGGACGTATGCGGAAGGATTTCCCGAAAGAGCCTAGAATGCCCTCGAGTAGATAAAATTCCTCTTCACGTTCCAATATTGTATATACATTATGTTCCAGACATTGAAATTACTAAATTCTGTGGAAGCAGGAATGGAAGTGTGTCACCAGGAACGTAGATGCGGGGAGTTCATCAGTTTGGGTCTAGCATTATTTAAGTAACTTATACGAGAGTGATAACTGTAGTGTTTGCCGTTTTGTTTATACTTTTGGAATAGCAAAGGGTCCCGGCATTTCCTAGATTTAACTAGAAAATCATGAATATTTATAGGCCCAGCTTTTTGTAAAATAATTTTTTGTTTCTTATTTAAATATCACTTGTAATGTGCTCCGATAGCAGGGGAGGGGGAAGCTGTTAAGCTTTTTTCCGGAACATATATGTATACCTCACACCAGCCGTTTTGCATGCAGATTCCAATACACTTGCAATGAAACGCAGCCTACAAGTTCAGCAAAGAGTCTGCACGTCACCAGGGCCCGATTTACCCAGAATCAGGCCCTAGGCACAGCACACGATGACCCCCCCCCCCTCCCGTCCACATTCTTGAAAGAGTAAGTACATTTGTCGCCACTAAATATTATCATTTAATTTAAAAGCTGATTTAATAAATGGGACACTGTGTGGGGAAAAGTAGGAAATAATATCTTTATTGTAATAATTCAAATATCCACAAATAAGTTATTTATTCCCTTTTAATTTTATTTTTAACCAATGAACATTATTTAGACTTGGTACAAACTGAATTTTTAGGAGCAAAGGTGAACTTTCGTGCAGCTGATTAATCTCTTGTGATGTGTTCAGTATTATAGTAGAATGATTCTATTAACGGAGGAATGATACTTAGATTTGAGCAAACATGCATAACTGGATAATTTTCACACAAACATAAAAAACACATTATTCAGCTCCTTAATTTAGACCCAAGCAATTTAAAAATCTGATACTTTACCATTTGAAATCAAAGCTTCCACAAACTGACTTAGCAATGCAAAACATCTCTCAAGAGGTGTATATTATATATACTATATTGACAAAAGTCACCGGACACCCTTCAGAAGCAAATGAACGGATCCACTGCGTTGTTAAGATGCGCGGTACAGCTGCAAAAGATATAAAAACAAGCCTGCAGCAGACTGCGATCATATCGCACTGTGTGGTTGAGTGAAAATGTAGCGGCGGGAAAGAACTGACTTTGAGAAAGGAAAGATTGTTGGGTGTTATATTGGTGGGTTGTCCATAAGAGAAACCGAGAGGCGTTTAAACATACCCAAGTCAACTGTGTTGGATGTACTGAATAAGTGGAAGACATATGGCGTGCCTGAAGCAGCAAAACGTACCGACAGATCAAAGAAAATCAGTGATTGAGGACCTCGAAGCCTTATTAGAATCGTTACAGCTAATCGACGGAGTACTGCACAAGACCCCAGTGTACGCGTGAGTAAAAATGCTGGAACCTCGGTATGTACACGTACCATTCGCAGAGAACTTCATTCCATGGGTTACCGTGGTCGTGCAGCTGCTCATAAGCCTTTCATCTCCACTCGGAATGCTACTCGTCGTTTAGTATGGTGTAAAGAACATTTATCGTGGACCGTAGATCAATGGAAACGGGTCCTATGGACTGATCAATCTAGATACACGATCCATCAGTCTGATGGATCGGTCTTACCACAATGTACTGTTTCAACGGTCAAGTTTGGAGCTGGTAGTGTACTCGTGAGGGGGTATTTTTCGTGGTATGGTCCCGGCCCATTGGTTATCGTGGACAAATCTGTTAAACATCACGTCTACCTCGATATTCTGAACAATTATGCCCTACCAAATCTGTGGCAATACTATGGAACCGAGCCTTACCAGCTGAATAATGCACCCAGCCATAAAGTCAGGACTGTTACGGCGTAGTTTGACGATAATTCCGTATCGTGTGTGGACTGGCCAGCACAGAGCCCTGATCTTAATCCCATAGAGCACCTATGGGATGAATTAGAGCGTCGCATAGGAAGTTTAGAACCAAGGCATACTACTAAGCAACAGTTAGCGGCAGCATTATGTACTGAATGGAAGCGCATAACTATCGCCGTGGTTGTCGAAAGCATGTCTCGAAGGATCAGTGCATACATTAAGGCCAAAGGTGGACCGACACCGTACTAATGTACGTCAATAAATGCTATGTTGTGTTTCTCTTCTAGGTGTCAGGTGACTTTTGTCAATATAGTGTATATATATATATATATATATAGAGAGAGAGAGAGAGAGAGAGAGAAATATAGTACATTTCTATTTCAACGACAATTTTCAGATGAAAAGAACTGCGATTTTCCTGCCTTATCCATTACTCACATTTGAAATTAAATGGACTCCATATAAATCAGTTTTTACAAGTCATCAGATGCAGTTGAAATGAGTTGTAGTGAAAGAGCCGTAGAGTACACCAGTGTTAATCTTCATTTTAGGAAAAGAAAAAGACTCTCCATTCATAATAATTAATTAATAAAAAAGCATCATTTTTTTTTGCATTGCGATTCTGGAGCCCCCTAAAATGTGGGACCCTAAATGTAGGGCCTATGCGTAAATCAGGCCAGGCCCTACACGTTAAGGCGCATGAGCGACGTCAGCCAAAAAACTCCTTCCCCAGTTAAATTCTTAGGCAAACAGCAATTCACACGCGATTAAACTTCACATTACGAAAAAAAAAAAAAAAAAAGTCTTGTAAAGCATCCACACACACACGCGCGCGCGCGGGTTCACACACACATACGCGCGCACTCACACACACTACAAAGAATCACACCAAAACAAAAAAGCCAACTGTAAACACAGAAAACCCAGAAGACTATCACCGGATTTCAATTTATGTGCCATTTTTAGACATGTTTATTAGTGCTTTGGAAACTAGATTTCTCGCACATGCACCAACCGGTCTTATCAGGATTCCAGTCACTTTTCCCAACAAATCCCAATCTGCCACCATCATTTTAAGATATTGATGGTTTTAAAACTTTAACTGAATTTTATACAGGTGACTTGAGTGGCTCGCAAGGAGAACTAATCGCAAAATTGAAACTGTCGTACCGTAGGATTGCCGGCAAAGAAAAGAAACACTGGCCAAAAGATGCATTAAGTGGTTTAAAACTGCGCTACAGTGAGGTGTTACCTAACATAAAAACATTGTTTTACATACTAGATACTCTATCAGTCACAACCAGAGGTGGAAACGGGTCAAAAATTTTGGACCCAACCCGTACAAATCTGCTTTCAACTAAAATATATATATAGGGCTTTGAAAATGTCTCTCCGCAGTGGGTGCTTGCCTTAGGTTATATGGAAATCAATCAAATGCATTATAGGAACGTATAATTTACACATTTACTTATAGGAAGTACTGAAACTGTCGTCCTTCATTTGCATGATATAACCAGGGTCGGATAGAGCTCTTGCGAGGCCCTGGGCGAAAGTTCATTGCGGGGCCCAGAGCAAAATTTCATTGTGGGCACTAAAAAATAAATCTCCTATTTTAATAAAGTCGTTTCTGAAAATTATCGTTCGTGAGGAAGACACACGAACACTACCGTAAAGACAAAACGATTATCTCAAAGAAGTATTTACTTTAAGCTTAAGAAAAAGACCATAATACGGACTGAAAGTTCAGAGAGAGAAAGAGATAGATAAAGAGAGGGAAAGAGATAGAGAAAGAAAGAGGGAAAGAGACAGAGAAAGAGAGAGAGAGAGAGAGAGAGAGAGAGAGTAAAAAGTATTAAAATCTACGATTTTCTTTCCCGGGAGAAGAGGTTTAGGTTGCATTGTGACTCTTATAACAGCTTATTCACACAATAATAAAAAGATACCTGCTTAGCGAATATTTTTGAATAGGAAATATAATAAGGATCCCTCTAAAATAAATTGGTATAAACAGTTTTTTTCCCTGATACATGTTTAGTGATTAATTATTAATGCACAGTGGAGTAACTGACAAATTAGTGACATTCTAAACTTTTATACTAAACTTTTATACGCGTTTTATTCTAAACTTTTATACGCGTTTTATTCTAAACTTTTATACGCGTTTATATATGAAAGTTACCTTTTTTTTTTCTTTTTTTTTCCAATTTCTTGTAATGTTGGAAAAGTGGCCTCCATATGTAGTCCGAAAGTAACTTGGATATTGTTCTTTTTATTTCCTTAAATTTAAGCATCAGGTTTTCACACAAATTGTTGGATATATAAAAGTAGGGTACCACAAAATGATGAAATTTAATTTGCTATTTCATGAATGAGGAAAAGATTGAGGTGGTTACAAAAATCATTTCGAATCAGCAAATCTCAGTGTCCGTACGACGAACAGGGGGGGATAACGTTTTCAAAAATGGGGAGATTGGAAACAAACAAAAAAAAACTTCAAAAATATATTTTTAAGGGCTCTGCGCCCCAAAAGTTACAAAAAAAAAATGTAGTTAAATTTTTTTTACCGAAAATTATTTTGTTTTCTAAACTGCGGGGCCCCCTAAAGGCGCGGGGCCCGGGGCGACCGCCCCGGTTGCCCCTATGGTCCAGCCGGCCCTGGATATAACTTAACTGATTGTTTTACACATGTTTTCAAACACATCTGCAAGAGACAAAGGTCCCTCCGCAGTAATTTTAAGGCTGTTGCACCTAATTTTGATGGCACTACAGTCAAAAGTTTTGAATTAATTAACTTGGCGTATGTTTAATTTCAGTTTTTGCTGTTTTCTTGATAACATATCAAGTTTCAGAATAAGTTTCACAGCAACAACAATTTTTACAAGTTTATGATGATTTGAAAGTTTCCGAACTATGGATGTTGTTTCCATCATTGCCACTCTCTAGAAGGAAGGGACACTTTTCCTTCTGAGGACACTTCCCTCATATTGCAGGACAAATCATGTTTCAGTCCGCTAGCACCAGTATCGAGCACAAAATTCCACAGTGCGCATTTTTCTTTGATTTTTTTTTTTTTTTGTTCTTTTTGCTTTTCAAAAATAAAACGGAAATAAAACCGGGTCGAAATCGGGTCAGGAGCACCTTGACCCGACCCGTTTGACCCGCTAGAAATTGTTGACCCGTCACCATCTCTGGTCACAACTTCAGAAAGTGAGCGTTCGGTTTCAACACTGCGTCTTTTAAAATCCTATCTTGATACCATATGAGAACTGAGACTCAATTATTTAGCATTACTTTACATTCATCGAGAATACACACCAAAAGCTGAAGAAGTTTTAGATGAACTAACAAAAAAGTCAAGAAGGCTGGAAATACGACTCAAGTAATAGTAAGTAAAAGTAACAGAAGAGTTAAATCAAAACATATTTGTCGAAATGAATACCGTCAGCGAGTCTTACCGTACAATGAAACAAGAAAGTTGACACCTAATTTTCGGGTGTAATAAGTACGTCTTTTGAATCCGTTCTGACGCAAATTAAATTTATCAAAGCTATTCAAAGTCAATGGAACCGCTATGGAAAACAATAGATCTGACCAAAGAAAAAGATTTTCAATCGGGTTTTTAATCCCTCAGATATTGCTGTAAACGGAATCGCGAGTTTACGAACTCTTAGAAACAGAGATATCGACAAAAATAAGATGTGACTTTACGTCCCCTGGTGGGAAAACCATGCATTATTTTAGGAAGAAAGTATTCTCAAAAGATTTATCCGTATAAGCGGTATCGGCCGAAGAAAAAAAAATTAGTCGAGTTTTCAGGAGCCCAGATTTTGCAACAAATACTTCAGAAGTAGAAATTAACACATATGACCCCTGGTGCCTAAAATATTCTTTACAAAACATTAGAAAGTATGTGAAAAATATTTTCCATCAGGTCTTGTATGCGATACAGGAAGAATTTTTGAAATCAGAGCTTTAAGAGCCGAAATAACACAGAAAACACAATTTACCTTTCTTTGTGCCCCCCCCCCTAGCAGAAAGTGTATGATTTACTTGAAAATTTTGAATTTATAGGAAAAACATTTAGCATCGGAAACACTATCCAACAAAGAAGGAATTTTTCAAATCGTACTCCTAGAAGTAGAGATATTGACAAAAATAAGACGTACATTTACGCCACCTGGCGTAGAAACCATGCACTATTTTAAGAAGAAAATTTTCCTACAAGGTTTGTCGACATGAGTAGTATCGGTCAACAAACGACGTTTTTTTCAATCGATAATTTAGAAGCTCATCTTTTGCGGCAAATACAACAGAAGCGGAAATTAAGATTTACGCCCCCTGGTGGCCAAATTATTTTTTTACAAAAATTAGAAATTATGTGCAAACGATTTCCCATCAGGAGCTGTATCCGGTGCAGAAAGAATTTTACAAATCGGAGATTTAGAAGCAGAGATATAGAGGGAAACGCAATTTACCGCTACGCCCCCTAGCGGAAAGTCTATGAATTACTTGAAAATTTTGAAATTATATGAAAAACATGTCACATGGAAAACACTATTCAACAGAGACGGAATTTTTCAAATCGGACTCCTAGAAGTAGAGATATTGACAAAAATAAGATGTACATATATGCTCCCTGGCGGAGAAACTGTGGAATATTTTAAGAAGAAAATATTCCGAAAAGGTTTATCGATGTGAGTGGCATCAGTCCACGAAAGAATTTTTTAATCGACATTTTAGAAGCTACGATATAAGGGCAAATACATAAGAAGCAAAAATTAAAACTTACACCCCCTGGTGGCCAAAGTATTATTTACCAAAAATTTGAAATTATATGCAAAAGATTTTCCATCAGGAGATGTATCCGCTGAAGAAAAAAATTTCAAATCGGAGTTTTAGAAGAAGAGTTATCGGGAAAAATGTAATTTACTTTTACGCACCCTAGCGGAAAATCTATGCGTAATTTGAAAAAGTAACTATATCTAAAATACTCTTCGACATAAATGGAATCGAAAGATATTTTTTTTTTCAATCGGATGTTTAGAAGCAAATATGTGCAATAAAACGTATTTTTGAATTCGACATCTGCATTTACGCCCTCTACCGGCGAAATTGTACATCGTAAAAAAAAAAAAAACGAAATAAAGGATCATCATTTAATATTTCAAGCTTCCCAATGCAAAAAGAATTTTTCAAAGCGCACTAATAGTTGCTGAGATATCGTGGGTACAGACGGACGGACAAACCGATAACAGAAGCACGATCTTTTTTTTACAAAAGACGTGCTAAAAAATCGCCATTATGCAAATGAAGAATGCTTCACTAGAAGGCAAATTTTTATTTCGCTCTAGAATTTTTTGTATCTTTTAACCATTTAACACTAAGTGTAGTATTATTTTCTGAACAGAAAAATAGAAAATATAAGTGATCAAACATTATGTGGTGATAAGAATATAGGTAATAAAAATATTAATAATAATTTCCAGCAACATTGAATTTATTTTGCGCGGATGTTGCATATATTTTAAAAATGCACTCATAACACATTCAGCTGTATATAAAAAAAAAATTCACAATCCCCTCCTCCCTCCCCCGAATTTTCCTCTAATCCATACAGTAAGCTCGTTCAATAAGAAGTAATTTTCATTTTAACCAACAGAGGATTGGAGTTAACAACAACTATGCAAAATGGATTGTCACATCCGCAGGAAACTTTCCAGAATTCCTTTTCGTACGATAAAAAAGAGAAAAAAAAAAAATGCGGAAATTTTACTTTATTATTATTTTTTTTAGCTGCTAATCTATCGAAAATTTAGGTACTAAGCAAAAATGGCTAATTTTTACAAATCACGCATTGTAAGCATACACTGCTGGAAAAAAGAAAAACACTTTCAGAATCAATGTTTTTTCAAGCTTTCTTTTAAAATATGCAACTGCTGCAGCAAGCTCACACTTTCGTGTGATTACATGGGTTCCAAACAAAGGAATGGCCCCTATGGCGCAGTGGTCTAAGGGCTGGCTGGCTTTTCACAAAAGTCTGAATCCTGGTGGGGCACCGATGTTTTGTATGTCTTATACCACAATGGCTCTCTCCCTTCCCTGGAGCAAGTGGCCCTTAATTAGGGATTGGCGATTGAGGTTTAACGACCACCTTGAGCTCATCCAATTGCTCAAGGTGGTCGTTAAACCTCCAAACAAATAACAATAACAACAACAACAAAAAAAAAAAAAAAAAAGACGGAAAGAGCATGCGTTTTTACATAGCACTAAAATAATGGTGCGTATAAGATAGCCGGTTCCTAACAACACATGAAGTTGTAATGTTCGCGAGGAAATGCAACTGTGTAAAGGATTTCCAAATTCTAATGTAACATGATTGAATGGGTCCGACTGCTCTCTTACAGAACATCATGAAGCTTTAAGGATCGTTTAGGTGCAGTACTACAATTGTGTAAAAAAGATAAAAGATAATATGTGAACGGACAGGATTCAGATCAAAATCATGCATTAGTTTGACTAAACAATAATACGTTACGACCGGAGTCTTTAGCACTCCACACTGTAACAAATAAATGGTGTGAATTCACCGAAAATTCTTGAAAATAACGTGCGACAAAATTGCCGGGTAGGTCTCAGTCTTTTAACGAAATCTCCGTTTTTTAAAATTTCTGTTCCTCACTTCAGTATTTTGAGAGATTTTCCGTTCTCACTAGTTCATTTATTTCAGAAACGTCAGTTTCGGGGTTTTCCGTTTTTTTTGCAGAAATTCGCGAAAACTTTGGTTTTGACTTTTCCAGCCCTTTTACCAGAGATTGGGGGGGGGGGCGAAATGAACGAATTCTTTCTCTTTGTCTCTGGTTGGGTTCGAACCGAGTGAATCTTCAAAAAAGTGAAGCGCATCACGAGTGACCTAGAAAAACACTCCACTCCCAACAGAGGTAGAATTGAAGATGACTGGAATCGCGCGATGATGAAATGTTTTTCGCTATTAATGCGGGTTAATTGGTTATTTTACTTTTTGTACGAGTTCATTGTTACGAATAGGTTTGTAATAATTTTTTTTTTTTTTTATAGGTGGACTTATCACAAATTGCGTTTTTTCCACTGTGATTTTTCGGAGCAACAGAATGTTTTGGAAGTCGAGATATTTTTAAACTGACAATGACTTTCAATTATGCTTAACAAAAGGCCCGATATGCTGCTTCACAGTATTATTTCACAACACTCCTAAATGTAAAATTTACTTTTGATAGCTATAGTAGCTTAAAGAGTCCGTAGACACAATACAATCACCAGTACGGTAATTTAAGTATATGTTTTCTTACAGTATAACACGATATACATACAATAGCTGGTGCACCAAATGTGGGGTGAAGGGAAGGAATTCCGTTACCACGATAACCTTAAAAAACATGCGAAATGCTACCCACAATATCCGATCACCTAACAAAATTTCAAAATCAGGTCACGTTGCTTTCCATTACCGAAAATTTTCCATCATACGGATGCAGAAAGAGCGAGAACAGAAAGTTTTCGTTAATATACGAAAACAACTGGAGAAACGTTTTGCGAAAATTCAAAATTTTCTGTTAAAGCTTTTAAAAATGGCAATTTACCATTAATGTACGAAAGGAACTGCAGGAGGTTTCTGAAAATTCTGAATTTTCCTGGCGTACGAAAAATCTGTGAAATGCATCCCCCCCCCCTATCCCCACCTTTTCCATCATTTTACGGAAAAGGTTAAATCAGAGATGTGCTTCGTTATTTCACAAAAAGAATCACGGAAATTGGCTCCGGAATTTCAGACATTTTTTTACAGTACAGTAGGTTTTTTTAAATTTATATATCTTTTGCTTTTTTTTTTTTTATGCTCACTTTTAATTACACTTCTTGGATGAGTACTTCTGCACTGCATTTTCCCTTGCCAATTTCATATGAATACATTTTTTTTAATATAACAGCATCAACAATGCATTGATTTAAACGAGTGAAAGAGGAAACAAAAACTTAAAATACGTAGAAATTAAAATTACTTAAATCACATTTCCTCCCCCTTGCCTTTCCGGGGGTACTTTTCAGCTCCTCGTGATACTTTTTTCCCAATGCGGAGTACGAAAATAACTCCATTATCTGTGCCCTAATCTAAGCAATTAAAGAAATTTTGAATTCATACACTCCGGAAAGCGAATAAAAATGTGACTCGCATAATTTTCAATTTCATAAATTTAAAAATTTCCCTCTCACTCGTTCATATCATTATTTTTGTAGCTCCGCAGTAGCATTGGTCTTGCAGTGATGACATACAGTATATCATCATCATGGTGAACCATTATCAATCCACTGCTGGATGAAGGTCTCCCCAAGTTTTTTTTTTTTTACAACGCAAACAAAATCAATCAATCTATCTATCTATCTATTTATTCCTACTGTTACTGTGTGTGGATGTGCAAACGCGCTGACCGGAAAAAGAGAGAATTTTTAATTAATGCTGATTTAAAATTAAGTACATCACATCATAACATTTTTATTCGCATTCTGAGCTGACCCGGTAGCAGAGTTGTCAGAGGAATAGATATCTAGCGAATCGGTCGAGTTGGTTCCGAGCTCCAGTCCCGGATGAAGCATGGGATACGGCGCTGGTTCTCTCCTTTCCCTGGAACCAGTGGCCTTAAATTAGGGACGGACGACTGCTTATAGCCCTTAGAGTTACTCACGGCGATTGTTAAGCCCCGAAACAAACAAACAAATTTGCTTTCTGGGTGAATAATTCAGCAGTACATTATTATAACTTTTTCTTACTACGAACGCATAAGAATTACCACATCGCCTCTATTTATTGGTATACAACCGAAAAATACAGAATCTCAAATAAATAAATTTTAAAATATTAGTAAATCACCTGATATTATGTATATGACGATTTTATTCCCTTTCTGGAGGAATAATTCATCGCTGTGTTATTTTTTCTACAACCGTGAATGTGTAGAAACAATAGCATCCACTTTAAAGAAGTGATACACTAATTTTTAAAGGAGCGAGAGAAAGGAAGAATTTTGAATTGACAAATGCAGTAACAAAACAGAAGTGAAAAAGATAATTAATTTACCGTCATCCTCTGGTGCATAAGACATCGCATTGGCACATATCACAAAACAATTCCCGTCCAGTATGTTTAATCACAAACGACGAATACGTCTCGGAACAAGTCTAGAATGCATTTTGCGTTTATCCGTATTAATTTCACCACAACATATCGCCCAAGTAAGGAAGTAACTAAGGCAAAGACGACTGGCTAACTGAAACCTTGGTGATTTCTTCCTCTGCAGCTTCCCATCCTTACAATAGGAGAAAGAGATGCAGAAGGAAAGGGGGGGGGAAGGTTTAGGAAGGGGGAATTTCTTGAGGTGGTTTCTTTGCACGCAGCCTCAAATGATACTCCCAGTTTGGAGGATCAACTTATTCTATCTGTATATAGCTCATTAGTAGGAAATACATCGGTAGCAGACCCCTAAGGTTTGGGGTCCGCCTCTTTCTTAGTGGAGATGTATGGTAAATTCCCCGACTTTCGCCCCCAGAATTTTCACCCACCTGAAGAAAACAACAAAACCGTAACTTGTCGCCAACGCCTCTTTAGCAAATGTTCCCCCTTAGTACTGATACCGGTCAAAAGAAAGAGGGGTAGCGAGAAGGGAAAGCTCACTATGAGAAAGGACTTTCTTTCCTCTGTAACACGACACCTCTCTGCGAACAGTATCTCCCTCCCTCCCTCCCTCCCTCCCTCCCGTCTTCTCCGCAACCGCCCCTGTTCCCAGATCACTCGTAAACAACTGAGTCTCAAGAAGCCAGGGGCCACTGACCCCACTGGACAGAAAATGGCCCCGAAAATCGTGCAGTTGGGACTCGGAGGAATCTCAGAGGGAACAGCTCTCTGATCGGACGGACTTCCGGCGCAAGCAGGCAGACAGGCACACATACAACCATCACCGGAAGCAGCTGCTGCGGCCACCTGAGTAATACTGAGGTTCGGACCCAGAGTCCTTCGTCTTCCACTGAAGCCATTGTTACGTCACCGCGGCTTCCCATACGGGGATTACTCCGGTAACAGGTGTTGTGTGCCAGTGTATGTATGTGTGTGTGTCCAAGATGGAAACGCGAGCACGTACACGAGAAACGGAGAGAAACCGCATTATGCGAATTGCTCCCTAAATGATCAAGCATCTGCCGTTGATTTCGACGAGAAAACTGCCGCTTTTTACTTAAAAAAAAAAAAAAAACTTCCTTCGTCCCTACCTTAATCATATAACGGTTATGGGGACGGAGAGGGGGTCAGAGAAAAATTCAAGTGTGGCGTGAGAAAGTGTAATTTGATGGGGGAGGGGGAGTAGAAGGGAGACATGTGACGCTTATTTTCAAATACAGGTCTAAAAATAATCAAATCATTTTTTTTTTCTTCGATCTGTACGCTGACAAAGAACTAATAACAGATACAATCCGAACAAACTGAAACCAAGAAAAAACATGTAAGTGGTGCATACAAATAATATCACTGAGTTTCTGATATTTTTGTCAGAATTTTCGGGAGAATATGATCGATTTATCTTTTTTAAAAATGCAATTCACAGCGAGAGAACAACGGAAGAAAACGTTTATAAAATACACGAAATCGTAACGGTATTTACTTTGGTAAGGTGATACTTATAAGATGGTTAAAATTGGAAAACAGGTGACCGTGGAAATTTTCCGTTTGATCTGAATACACAACTCTCAAAGATGCACTCAAGGAGAGTGAAAATCAACAGCAGCTAGAAAATTTTACATCGAAAATTACTGCATACTTAACGATTAATATCAAGAATCAAGCCAAACGAAACAAAATACCCAATGGATATGCTACCGTCAACGTCTGAAATTAGGTATTGTATACAGAATGCCTAGGAAATCTGTAGAATGCCGAAAATGGGACGTCAAAGTATGAAACGCTTAACATTTCCTAAGCATTCTATGCAATGCCAAAAGGCAAATTGGCAAAGTATAAAATACTCCCGCCAGTGACTATTTTTTTTAACTTAGCAAAGCACATGAAAATGGACTCTGGCAAAAACATTCCTTCTGCATCTTTGGGGACCACTGTCCGAGTTCCTATTCCTGACGTCGACAAGGGACTGACTCGCGCAATCTGTTGGCAATTATTATGAGTGTGACAGAAGACTGTTTTTACCGACTTGAAACCACTCGAGGAATTTTGAACCAACTCTATGCCGGGTCACAATTCACTTTATGTCCAAAGGATTTACTCAGAGTTGAAGACTTTCCTGACCACGAAATTGCTCTTAGATCAGCTGCTATAGCTCAGTCCACAGGAAGTGGTCAAGGATTCATGAGGTGTATGTTAGAGCTGAGTTTGGCCTCAATTTTCGGAGCCCGAGCCCGTGGTATATCAACCCCAGCCCACTCGAGCCCGAATTTTATCTTGCAAGATAGAGCCCGATCCCGAACGAGCCCGAAAACTGTTCAACCATTGATAAAAAAATATCTCCTTTTCCACACTTCCACTCTTTCCTCCTATTGCAATTAACCAATAGATTTCTCAAATGGGAAGCGGTTGGACGGGACCTCTATCTGTTTTTACAGTGTAACTGTACGATTTTCTTTGACCGTTCGTTTCCACCTGAAGTACTTCGGGCATCCAAAATGATCGGGAGGTGCTGCAATTATATGTTGCTCAAATAATGTTAATATTATCGAGCCATAATGCGCTGAAATATGTCGTTGCTAAATAGAATTAGCAGGGAACGCGTGGAGATAGGGGTAAATTATCGGCGGCATGCTACCAACTATCCAATATCTATATTTCTTCTCTGCAGAAACACACTAATGCACGGCCTATGGCATTTTCTACCCAAGCCCGGAATAAATAGCCAATTAAAGCAATGCCCGCTCCCCAACCAGAACCAGTTGCCGAAGAATTCCCTTTACCAACTATAAAGCATCTCATTTGCTAAATCATATAAAATCACATTTATAAATAAAAAAAATTTATCTCGCTCTCCCTCTCTCAAAGAGCCCGAGCCCGAACCGCATTAAATATTCTACAGCCCGAGCCCGATTCGGGCCCGGGCTCTGCTTCGGGTTTTCGGGCTCAGCCCGTCTCAGCTCTGGTGTATGTGCAAGATCAAGTTCCAAAATATGAAGTGCTCTTGTGTGAAAAAGGCACATAAATGCAATTCAAAATGCCATTCTAGCCTTCCTTGTTGCAACAAGTAGTAGATTAGTGGTAGTCTTTTTCTCTGGTTCTCTCAGTAACAAAGTAGTATACCTTGTATTTCTTCCTTGATTTTCATTATATACGTCTTTTCAATAAAGGCCATTTCATGATTCTATTTTCATATTTTGCCTAAATAGTCCTTGTCGTTTTTTGTAATGCATAGGACTTGTATAAAATGCCTAGCAAAAGTATATACAATATTAAAATAACAAATATTTCATGCTTTGCCTAGGTATTCTGTACAATGCCTGTTTTTCACACATCGCCGGTAACAGAAAACATTAACATATGTGTTGCAACATTACCATTATTAAGTTCTTTTACAGACAAAATGGATACCTTTGTCTCGAATTAGCATCGGACGTTTACAATTCTGAAGCAATACTTGTACTCAAAAGTAATAGAGATAGTTGTCTTCAAGGCACGATCTTGATAAGTAGAGTCACTCACAATACAAATTTAAATTCGTTGGCTGAATTTAAAATTTTTATTGTATATACAAGTATTAGAACTTTCAGGTTTCCCTAGTGCCCATCATCAGATACAGAAGAAGGAAAACTCATTCCTTCTTCTGTATCTGATGATGGGCACTAGGAAACCTGAAAGTTCTAATACTTGTATATACAATAAAAATTTTAAATTCAGCCAACGAATTTAAATTTGTATTGTGAGTGACTACTTATCAAGATCGTGCATTGAAGGGAACTATCTCTATTACGTTTGACTATTTTTACACGAATTCGAATTCTGTTAATACTTATACTATCATCGACCCTGCGAAAAAAAAAAAAAATATATATATATATAATAACGGTAAGAAGTTACGGATACCATTTTCTTCGCAACTGGTACTTTACTTCTCATTCAGTTGGATAGAAATTCACCTTAATATGTTTTCCCTACTAACACCTAAAACAAATGAAATAGAATTAAAGCAATTTGTTTCATAGAGCAGAACAAGTCCTGAAAGAATTTTCATACCTTTGATATTATTCGCACAGAAATCGGCAATTTACTGACAAACCCGTGGAAACTAGGCGCTGAAACCTAATTTCTCATAGAAGTTTTAACGCCTGTCAAACGTTATTTTTTAAGCATTTTGAACATTTCGCAAAACTAAAGCCGTATATATTCTTAGCATTTTTTTTTCATCAGCACAGATGAGTCGCTAAAAAAAAAAAAAAAAAGGTGGATGAGACAAGGTACATTTAAATCCTTGAATCACGGATGCAAACGCAATCGTGACCTACGGGCCAAAGCAGTTACTTACAAGCGATTTTGTAAAACGAACATCTTAAGAATCTGTAGTTTCCAACAACTACACTATCTACCAACAAGTAATTGGACACCTGTGATAGCAAAGGAAAACGAAATTTATTCAATTTCAATAGTTGGTGGAGCCTCCACGAGCGGCGATTACACCTGCGACCCTCCGGGGCATACTCTCAACCAGGCGTTGTACGACGGCTAGCGGTATTTTCTTCCACTCGGCTTGGAGAAGACAGGTCAGTTCCTTCATTGATTTCGGACGGTAGAGGCACCCCTTAACTCGACGCTCCAACTCGTCCCAGAGGTGCTCGATAGGGTTAAGGTCCGGGCTCTGCGCAGGCCAGTCCATTCGATTAACCCCATTGTCACCATACCAAGCCATGGTGGACCTCGCAACATGACAGGTGGCATTGTCATCCCGAAAGTAACATGGGTCCACCCCGTAAAACTGCCACAACGTAGGAAGCGCATGGTCATCCAAAATGGTGCAGTAGGTCTCGGCGTTGACTCTACCAGGAATTGCGACCAAGGGTCCCGTGCCATACCAGGAGAAACAACCCCCATAGCATAATTCCACCGCCGCTGAACTTCACAGTTGGCACAATACATTCCGGCAGGAGGCGTTCTCCAGGTAGACGCCAAACCCATGCCCTGCCATACGAACGGTAGAGGGTGAACCTTGATTCGTCGCTCCAGAGAACCTGTTTCCACTGTTCAACGGTCCACTGTCGACGTTCTTTGCACTACGTTAGCCGAGCAGCGCTATTGGGCTTGGTGATCAAAGGCTTGTGGGCGGCAGCACGTCCATGATAACCGAACAGATGGGCTTCCTTACGGATGGTATTCATCAAAGAAAACACTCCCGGATGCCTGTTGAAACTCCTCGCGGATGTGGCCCATCAATTTGGTGCGGTTATTCCGAATTTTTCTGGCCAGCACACACGTCGGTTTCCAACTCCCAGTTTTGTAGGTCTGCCAGGTCGGGGCTCATTCTGACAGTCCCCTCTCATCTTCCACTTGCCAATCACGTAGGCCACTGTCGATTTTGGGTACGTCAACTAGCTGGATATGTCACGTATGGATCGGCCATATCTGTGATACCCGACGATTACACCTTTCTCGAAATCAGAGAGCTCTGAACTGCGTGGCATCTTGCATGCGACTGGTTGCGTTGTTGTTTCCCACACGATATTTAACGTCGGCGGCTGTAACGTGTATCAAGACCGCAGATATCGTCGATTGCAGGGGTGTCCAATTATTTGTTGGTAGATAGTGTATATGGCCTTTTATTCGTACACACTGCATTAACACAAACGTGCTAGATTACCAGTTTCTTTGGTTTTTTCCACATGTGAGAAAGCAATTACGAAATTTACTTTCATCTGAACGAATGCTTTTAGGGGGAAGGAGGGAGAGAAAGATAATACGTACCTTATGCAGCCAAAAGTATTCGGACACCTGACTAATACGCATATTCTGGACTCACACGTGCGCGTTGTGCATGTGGAAGTTCTACATGAAATGCGTGGATTTACTGGCGAAGTAGTCCTGCACTGAATGTCAATCTACCATAAACAGGGTATTTCATAAAGAATGTCCCGATTTGAAAAGTGGATATCTCGGCAACCACGAACCACCGATGAATGCGACTCGCATCGTGTCTACGGGCGTGTCCCAGCGTTTGTTATGACTCCCGCTAGATGGCAGTACGAGCGTCCAAACAACCGCTACGCTTAGTGAGCGAGAAGATGGCGTCGAGGCAACAGAAGGCGTTTTGTGTGCTCGAATTTAGCAAGACTAAGTCCGTGATCACGGTGCAGCGTGCGTTTAAACGGCGTATGGGGACTGGAGAATCTACATGAAACTCTCCAACATGAACGTGATTCACCAAAACTGAATGTTTTTGCGCGCTTTCTATTAGAAAGGTTTATGGCACTTTCTTTTTGCGGACAACACGGTTACGGGCAACTCCTATCTTGCAATACTGAAGGACTGGCTACTTCCACAGCAGCAGGACAACTCTGAAGATTACATTTTTGCAGCAGGACGGCGCACCGCCACATTGGAACCTCTAAGTTCGTCGGTTTCTAAACGACACACTGCCTCAGCGTTGGATTGGAAGCAGGAAACCCCATGACTTGGCACTACACGCTTGGCCTCCGAGATATCCAGACATCACACCATGTGACTTTTTTTTTTATGGGGATACGTAAAAGACCGTGTTTATGTTCCCCCTTTACCTGCTGACTTGGATGAGCTCCGAACGAGAATCACGGCCGCGGTAAATTCTGTGACTGAAGACACTCTCCGACGCGTTTGGGATAAATTCAGCTATCGGCTTGATGTTATTCGTGCAGCAGGCGGAGGGCACATTGAGCATTTGTAATTGTGGTGAGTGAAACTTTAGACCTTCCTTCATACTTGGCTGTTTATTTTGTAACTATCCCACATTTGCCTTTTTAAATATACTATTTTGAAATCGGGTCATTCTTTTCTTCAACATGAGATGGTATGCGACGTATACTTCTAATTTAATCTTCCTTTTGAGTTTCTGTGTTCTTATAAAAAAAATTTCTTCCCGTTAAACGTTATCTAACTTCACGGCACATTATTTCTCCTAACGAGTTTTTCAAAGTTGGCATCATGACAGTGGGTTAAAGATAAATAAAAGAGTAGTTTCAGAAGAGATCTGCGTGCGGGAGTACGATACGCTATGTGTTAGGTGAAAAGCAATAATTATTGTACAACTAGATAAACGTCACTTAAGTTTTGCTACAGCGAGCTATGGTTTTCAATTATGTCTTGTTACGAAGTGAAATATACTGAAGTACCAAACGACATGAGATACGTAGTGCCTAGTATCGTGTAGGTCCTCTAGCTCGTCGAACTGCATCAACTCGAGGCGGCATCGATTCCACAAGTGTCAGGAAGACTTTTTCAGAGATGTTGAGCTATGCCGTTCCCTGGTATTTGCAGGTGCAGGATCTTGGGTGCGAAAGAACCTTTCCACCACGTCCCATAAGAGCTCTATTGGGTTTATGTCGGGCGAACGTGGTGGCCACACCATCCATCGGAACTGTCCAGAATGCTCCTCGAACCAATTTTGGACAACTTGGGCCCGATGATATGGTATATTGTCCGCCTGGAAAATCCCATCATTGTTGGGATACGTGAAGTCCATGAAGGGCTGCAAATGGTCACCCAGCAGAGCAACAAAGCTATTACCGGTTAATGACGTGTTTACGAAGACTAGAGGACCTAAAACGTGCCACGTAAAGACACTCCACGCATGTATGGAAACACCACTAGCTTGTACAGTGCCTTGTTGACAGCTTGGATCCATGTCCTCATGGGGTCTGCGTCACACCTGAATCCTACCATCAGCTCGTAACAACTGGTGGCGTGACTCATCTGACCACGTCACATTGTGCCAGTCATCCAGGGTATAGTGACGGTGTTCATGAGCCCAGGTGAAGCTCTGTGTCAGATGTCGTGGTGTTAACAAAGGCGCTGTGGCGGGTCTTTTGCTCCCATACCCCATGGATGCTAAATTACGCTGCACTGACCTGATGGATATGTCCCTGGTACCTCCTGCATCGAATGTGGTTGTTATTTGGGCCAGTGTCGCTTGTCTGTTAGCGTGGACAATCCTGGTCAGACGCCGCTGATCACGGCCATACAGCACCCGTGTTCGGCCACTGCGCAGTCCCCGGTGGGTGGAAATACCTTCCATGAGGTATTATCGGTACACACCGTTGATCAAGAGGAATATTGAATATTCGAACAACTTCAGAATTTCAATGGCTCATCCGTCTGGCTCTCACTATCATGCCTCATTCAAACACCAATAATTCATGTCTGCTTGTCATAATCCTACTGTCGGTCTTTCAACCTGACTCAGGAGATTACACCTCCCAACTGATAAAAATCATGATCATAAAAATGATCATATGTAGAGGATTTTAGGAAAGGAGTGTCTGACCCCAGGCCTTAAACAACCCTTCGAAATAGGAAGCTAAGAGATTTGGGCTTGAGTGCCCGATAGGAAAGTGACACGGAAGCAAAGTAAAAAGGAGGAGGAAGAAGCCCTTATTTATGTCAGTACCCGGGGTCCGAAGGCTTAACGTGCCCATCCGACGCACGGCGGATATTTAGTGGATCGAGCGTTCGTACTTGTCTGGGATCGAACCTGAGGTTCTTTCCGCGGCAGTCACGAACGTTGCCCAGTAGGCCACCCGCGGCCCAAAAGTTGAATGCGATAAAAATCACGGTGTGCGCCGAAGCCTTTTATACGACGGCAGCGCCAGTTAAAAATTTGCATACTGCTATCCTATGACTTTCGGCACTTCGGTGTATATGCCAAGTTGTTCATCTTGACGAGTGTATCTGATGAAATAAACTGGTCATTGAATTAGTAAGTAATGCTTCTGCTGAATCATTTACCCTGGACGCTTCCTTTAAAGTGACTAATTAGAGACCATACAAATGATTAGTTAAGCTTGCAGCTTCTACAAGCAACGGGACGAGTTGAAACGTAAGGGTTCGGCGATCAAATTTAAATTTAAGTCATCATGTAAATTCGTAACACATACTACTTTACATTGACAACCCTTATTTGTTTTACAAGTGGTTCAATGCCATTGTCATGGTCCTCCCAAAATGTAAAAGGTATAATGCGACTTCATGTTATTCTTCTCTTCTGGGTGACCAACGAAAGTTCCAAGGTCAGAGGGAATCAGGAAGCGGATAACGATGTAGATTGGAAGCAGGGGGAGGGGGCCTATTTCAAGAAATCGGATAAGTCAAGGTGACGCGAGGTCGGGTGTGGGTGAAGGAGAAAAACGGCCGAGAAAAGCAAGGGTGAGGGGCTACGGTGCAGAGAAGCGACAGCACGATAAGGAGAGGATATATAGACGACCCTGGAATCGGCCACCAACGGAAACTTGAATGAAAATGTACAGGGGTTGTCCAAAATAATGGAAACACCTTGAAACAATAGGTGTTACGCCCCTAATATGGTGTGGGAGCACCCTTGGCATTTAAAACTGCTTGAATCCTCTTTGGAACGGACGTATATAAGTCCTGGATGGTGGTAAGTGGTATGTTGTGCCATTCTTCCTGCAGAAACTACTCAAATTCCTTGAGAGACGACTGAGGAGGATAACGGGATCGGACCCTGTTTTCCAACACAGACCACAGGGGATCAATGATGTTTAAGTTCGGTGATTGTGCAGGCCAGGGAAGGTGGGTGACTTCATCCTCATGTCCCTCAAACCATGATTGAGCAGCTAGACTTCTGTGAATCGGGGCATTATCATCTTTAAAGGTGCAATCCCCTGACGGAAACAATGTCTGCGCCACTGAATGCACATGGTCGGCCAAAATGGTGACATAGTCACCGCTAGTGATCCGTCCGTGTAAGGTGATAATGGAAACTGCTGCAAACCACGAGATCATGGCCCAAACCATTACGGAACCGCCCCTATGCTTCACGGTAGAAGGGGATACAGTCTGGGTTATAGGCTTCTGCGGGAGTTCTCCACACGTAAACCCGTCCTGTGGTGGGGAATAGTGAGAAACTTGATTCATCGGAAAGCAAGACATGTTTCAAGTGATCCAGAGTCCACGTTTTATGTTCTTGGCACCACTGTAGTCTCCGTTTCATACTCACCTGTGACAGAGACGTGGACTCTGTCACAGGTGAGTGTAGTCTCCGTTTCATACTCACCTGTGCAGAGACGTGGACTTTAACTAAAATGGACTTTAACTGTGACACCAGGGGTTTTGCAATCGCAGCTCTTCCGTAAATATTGTGCTTATGCAATTTCCTTCGCACGGTATGGGTCGACACTGGGTTTTGGAGATGTGCATTAAGCTCAGCAGTCACTTTCGTCGCCGTGGTCTTCCTCCTCGCGGTCACAATCCTCTTTAATGTCCTCCTGTCTTGCAGTGAGTTTGGGTTTCCTTCCACATTTGTGTCTCGCAGATGATGTTGTGCTGTGAACATTGTATGCTGTCATGACCTTTTCGACACGGTACCTCTCTATACCCCCAATACCTGTACCACTGTGGTTACCGACGCACCAACCAGACGGGCTCCTACAATCTGCCATCTTTGGAACTCCGACAGGTCACTCATTGTGCCTTCACCTAGAACGAAATTATGCAAACACCGATTTACAATGCAATCACACAGACCCTTGAGACTATAAGCAACAATTAAAAAAAAAAAATTGTAGCTACATGTTTGTTTTACTCAAAAAGCAGCACATACCAAAACCACTGTTTTCAGCGAGGTGTTTCCATTATTTTGGACAATCCTTGTACATAAAATTGTAAATAATTATTGCATAACTTGAAAAAAGCTCTTGTCGTTAAAAAGGAAAACAGCCATTTATTGGAGTAAAATGAGTTTGATATCAAAATATGACTGCTGGATAAAAATAAAAAGTAAAAACCATGATCAAGGTAACAAAGAAAGGAACGGTCGGCATGCTTCTGTCCGGTCTACAGTGCGAAGAATCACGCTTCAGTCTATTACGATCCTATGAACTTATTTGGATATCGAGATACTGCAAAATTCCAAATCTCAAATTTGATGGCAGCACTGCAATGGTTCACAGTTGTTTCTGCTGAATGGGATTTGTTCTATTATTGGCTGTTGTACCTGGAACCATGAAATCCCACCTCTACCTGAACATTCCGGACAACTTAGCGCTCTCTACACAATGGCAATACTTCGGTATTGATTGTCGTTTGTTTCACCACTACACTCAATGCAACGACGGGTACCAGATTGGCTGGTGGGGAAACACGATGAAATGTTAGATGGTCCAGCTCCCAGTCCAGACCTCAACCCAATAGAACACATTTGGGATGAATTACAACATCAATTCAGCTATGGCACACAGCGCCCTTCATTTGAATCAGCTTTGGAATTAATTTTGCAGGCAGTGGGGAAATATTCCACTCCAGACTAATTTTATTGTTATTATTTTTTCTATTTCGGGGTATAACGACCATTGTGGGAAAATGTCTTTCAATCACTGAACTGGGAAAACAAAGGGATAAAGATTAATGGAGATTATCTAACCCACCTTCGTTTTGCTGATGACAGTCATTTTTGCAACTACCCCATCAGAGCTACAGAGTATGATCCAAGAACTTGCTGACAAGAGTAAAGAAGTGGGATTAAAAATGAACTTTCAGAAGACAAAAGTGATGTTCAATGCTTTTACACGAAATGAAGATTTATCGATTGATGGAGCAAAGCTGGAGATAACAGACACGTACGTTTATCTTGGACAGCAGATATCAAGTGAGGGTCAAACTGATGAAGAAATTAATCGGCGTACAAAACTTGCCTGGAGAGCTTTTGGAAAAAACAGCATAATTTTCAAGAGCAATATGCCATTATGTCTTAAAAGAAAAGTGTTTGATCAATGCATCCTTCCAGTGCTTACGTATGGTGCAGAGACGTGGACTTTAACTAAAAGAGACATACAAAGGCTGCAGACAACTCAAAGTAGCATGGAGAGGTGCATGCTTGGTGTAACCAGGAGAGATAAGGTGAGGAACTCATGGATCCGAAAAATGACAAGAGTGGAAGACATCGTGATCAGAGTTGGGACAGGAAAAGACCCAGAAGACCACATGGGAGATGGGTGGATGAAATTCGAAAGTATGTGGGAGTGACATGGAGGAGACTGGCACAAGACAGACCGTTGTGTAGGAAACTTGGGGAGACCTTTGTCCAGCAGTGGATTGTTAATGGTTGACAATGATGATGATGACTCATCCAGGACACGAACCCCAACCCATCTCAGACGAATGGTCAGAAGCCAGGGAACTGACTACTGCATCACGTAGGCGGAGGTCCAGTCTTCCTGAAATTAGTAAGACGCATACCCAGAAGGGTTGCCGCTGTCGTTAAAGCCAGAGGTGGTCTTCCTATGAACTCATCTTGAAATAAAAGCATTTGTGGCAACTACACGTGGGTCGCCCAGGTGGCGCAGTGGTCTAAGCGATGGCTTCTGATCATTCGTCCGAGGTGGGTCCGGGTTCGAATACCGTGAGAAATGGATGTTTTGTTTGTCTTACGAAGCCGGTTCTCTCCTTTCCCTGGAACCAGTGGCCCACAATTAAGGTGGCGCGACTGCATATAGCCCACCGAGTTGCTCACGGTAGTCATCAAATCCTCAATAATAATAATAATAATAAAAAACTACACGCAGATCTTTAAAACCTTATTGGCAACGTAATATATTTACATATCCAATCAAATTTACAAATTTAGCCCTAGCTATTATTCAAGATGCAATTATAGTTCTTTTTTTTTTTTTTTTCTTTGATTGACGGTTTAACGACTACGGTGAACAACTCAATGGACTATAAGCAGTCACACGTCCCTAATTTAGGTTCACTGGTTCCAGGGAAGAGAGAGAGCCAGTGCCGTAAGACGAACACAACATCCATGTCTCACCCGGACTCTTTTCGGACGAATGATCAGAAGCCATCGCTTAGACCACTGCGCCACTTCGGTGGCGCAGCATGATTTTGTCCGAATTCGAAGTATGACATCTACAAATATCAAATTACTAGCTTCAATGAAGGCCGACTAAAAATAATTTTGAGATTTTTTTTTCTTCTTCTATACAACTGCGCCACCGGGGCAGGGCGGCCCAGTTAAGTTTCTTCAATGTGTAGGATATTTTGCCAACGGCATGATTTTTTAAAAATATTTTTGAACGCCTCTCCCAACAAAAATAAATTATACTTCATCAAATTCATTCATACATACGGAAAGCTCAAAAATACATCCCAATCATTGATAGCTCTAAAAGAAATGAACTGCTTTATACAAAAATTTTTATAAATCCTGTTTATGTTTGCAAAATTGATCGAGACTTAATGATCGTGTTGATTTTTATAAGAATAAGAGCTCAAAAATACATGCTAGCCATTAACTGCTGAACAAAATCATTATTCGAGAAATTAATGTAAACGATACCGATACTTTTATTTGTGGCACTGTTTCATGTTTAATCATGTGTTGGTTTTTGTTACAATTAGTAATAAATTAAGTTTTTTATCCTTCTCCCTGCTTTTCTATATAATCCGACGTATTCACTGCCTCCCCCGCCCCTCCCTCTCCCGTCGGATACCTGGAACCAAGACTGTAGTAAGCTTTTCTTATCTGGGAGGGCGAGACTTGAAATTACGCCCCTTCGAATTCAAAATTACGCCCCTTCGAGTTCCGCTCAAATAATACGTGGTTTATGCTTTCTCACACATCGGGTTCCAGCAAGTATTATTTAGGATTCCAGCAAGTATTATGATCTTTCAAAAATCACACTTCTGGTTTTTGACATAATTTCATTAAAAATGTAAAAAACTAGGTAAATACCCAAGAATCACAGGTTTTAAATACTGAATAAAACGTAAACCTTATGTGAACGCCAACAACAGAAATGCAGAACGAATGAATTTCAGATAGTGAACGTAACAAAAGGAAAAGCTTCAGGGGCAGGGCTTCAAAAAATCCCGTTCAAGGTCAAACGATCAGAGAACTTTCTGTTCAGAACAGAAAATAAGCTCTTCATCCCAACGACATGTTCGGAAAGGTCATACAGGTTAAGCAAACCAACATATTGTTTTCTATGCCTCCTTTCACTGTTTTAGAAAATTCCCTTCATGGATATATATTACAGAGGTGAGATGTTCACATCTCATACCCTGCTTAACTCCATGGAATATTATACAGTATGAGTCTAACTTAAGACTTTAAAAAGAAAATAAACGCCGTAACTTTCCTTTTTTACGCTTTCCAACCATAGGTTGAAGAAGCATACATGCTCCAGTTTTGTCTGTCCGTCCGTCTGTCTGTCTGTCCACACGATAACTCGCGTAAAAATGGTTCGATTTCGATGAAATTTTAGTATGTGGTAGGGGACCACCTGGGAAGGAACCCTATTGAAAATGGGCGTAATGGAGTCAAAGATCAGGACATAAAAGGAGATCCATTATATTACCCTTATATGCGTTATAACCTGCATAAAAATACTTCGATTCCTACAAAACTTCATCATGTTGTTCCGGGGATGTACTGAACCGGTTCTGTTGAATATAATCGAAATGGGGTCAAAGGTCAGGGCAAAGAAGCAATATTTATTCCACAGCCATTATCCTCATAACTTGAGTAAACATGCTTCTATTACGACAAAACTTTACTATGTTGTTACAGAGGTACACTGAACCAATTCTATTTAATATCATCGAAATGGGGTCAAAGATCAAGGCACATGAGCTAGATTTATTCCACAGCCATTATCCTCATAACTAGATTAAAAAGGAACGCATTTATTCTTTTGCACTGTTTTGATTCTTTGGATTATCCAGATCACATCTTTGGTTCATATGCAATCTAAAAAAAGCAACATTTAATGATATTACTGCTAATTATTATTATTATTATTATTATTAAACATGTAGAAAATAAATTTCTTTAAAACAGAAAGCTTGAACATGTATTACTAAATCGTGGCAAATTCCAGTGGAGTATTATCGCTTAAATTTAACTTTAATTTTACGGGGATTAAAATCAGGGTTAAATTTAACAAGGATTTTTTTATTTCGCTTCTTTACTTGCGATCAATGTTCAGTATCATAAAAAATGATGAAAGGTTGTTAACCGCTATTCCTTCGCTTGAGTGGCTCCTTTTCCCTCAAGTTCATCGTTTATTTAACCACAAACAGATCCTCTTTTTGGCACACTGACAGAAAGAAAAAGCTGAATCACAAATTTCAAAAACTTCCTAAGGTTGGTATAAAAAAAAAAAAAAAATGAAGAAAAGGAAAAACTGGTAATTTTACAGGACTGCCCATTCTCCACCGCAGTTGCACATCTGCGTGGGATTTCCGACCCCCACCCCACCCCCACTTTTTATTATTTATTTCCACAAGAATAAAGGCCACTACTAAGTTTTACTTACTAACCACACACGAACACGGTGTACATTTCCATCCAGCTGTCTCTGAAAGATTCAACATTAAATTTGATCTGGAAATGTTATGTGGTTGTGTAACCATACGCCCGATTTCGGAAATTTTTCGAGAAGCCCATTTCAGAATTTAATAAGGGAAAAAAAAATTAACACATTTATCTCATCGCTCACCCCGCTTCTCAAAGGTGACAAGCAAGTCATGATACAAAACCAAGTGACTATTCAAAATTAATTACATTCTAACCTTTTATACGCGTATCCTTAAAAGGTTAAACTGTTAAAAAGAAATTTGTAAACAGATTTAATTGAACTGCTTAATGTTCTGGAAAGATTTTACAGGTAATTATAAAGTTGTTATATAGCATGTACGAAGAGTTCACATAGCGATCTGGGCAACACTTAGTTGGCTATTAGATTTATTCTTTCGGTTTTTCCGAATCAGTTGCTCCAGTTATATACACTGAAGTGCCAGAAAAACTGGTACAGACGAACTTATGATGCAAAATACATAGCAACGTCACCTATGCGCGTACTCAGTTGCGTCCGCCAGTGCGTATATAAAGCAATAGACATCCTTGCCAGCTGTCACAGCTGTTTTCGGCATGAGAATGACAAGTAATAACGATTTAAGTGATTTTCAACGGGGGTCATAGTTTGCGCTCGTGAGATGAGCCATAGTATTTTGGAGGTAGAAACGAAGCTCGGATTTTCACGGACGACCATTGCAAGGGTGTACCGTGACTACAAGAATTCCGGCAAAACCTCCAACCTACGATACCAGTGTGGCCGTAAAAAAACATTAGGTGAACGTGACCATCGTCGGCTGTCAAGAATCATTTCACGCGATAGGCGTGCAACACTTTTGCAGGTATCATCGGAATTCAATGCTGGAGCCTCAACAAGCATGAGCGTCCGGACTCTGCACGATGTGGGCTTTGGGAGCCGACGCCCAACTTGTGTCCCCTTCATGGGTGCACGACACTGAGCATGCGCTTCGCTTGGACACGGCAACAACGCCACTGGACACTTGATGACTGGAAACAAGTAGCCTGGTCTGACGAGTCGCGTTTCCAACTGTATCGGGTAGATGGAAGGATTCGTGTGTGGCGCAAACCCCAAGAAGCCATGCATCCCGCCTGTCAACAGGGAACTGTACCGGCTGGTGGGGGTCCGTAATGGGATGAGGTGTGTTTAGCTGGACTTCACTGGGACCACTGGTACGTCTACAAACGTATGTGACCGGCAAACGCTATGTGCGCATCCTTTCTGACGAATTACATCTGTTCATGTCCTGCATTCAAGTTGATGGGTTGGGCCTGTTCCAACAGTACAATGCACCTCCACACAAGTGTCGGGACGCCACATTATGGTTAGAGGAGCATTCATCTGAGTTTGGGGAGTTGCCATACCATCCAAGTCCCCAGATCTGAACGTGATAGAACACATTTGGGATGTCATGCAACGCGCTATCGAACACAAGAATCCAATACCTCGGAATACACCCGAATTGTGGAACGCTCTGCAGGAAATATGGTGTGCATTGCCTACAGCATATTTCCAGAAGCTAGTGGAGTCCGTGTCCTGTCGTATTTTTGCAGTCCTGCGGTGCAGTGGGGCACCTGCGAAGTATTAGACTGGTGTACCAGTTTTTCTGGCACTTCAGTGTATATATATCATCATCATCATCATCATCATTGTCAACCATTATCAATCCACTGCTGGATGAAGGTCTCCCCAAGTTTCCTCCACAACGGTCTGTCTTGTGCCAGTCTCCTCCATGTCACTCCCGCATATTTACGAATTTCATCCACCCACCTCCCATGTGGTCTTTTTCTGGGTCTTTTCCTGTCCCTTGGAATCCAATCTAAAATGTCGGCTGTCCATCTATGGTCTGTCCTTCTGGCAGTATGTCCAGCCCATTGCCATTTCAGGGATTTAACTCTGATCATGATGTCTTCCACTCTCGTCATTTTTCGGATCCACGAGTTCCTCTTCTTATCTCTCTTGGTTATACCAAGCATGCACCTCTCCATGCTTTTTTGAGTTGTCTGCAGCCTTTGTATGTCTCTTTTAGTTAAGGTCCACGTCTCTGCACCATACGTAAGCACTGGAAGGATGCATTGATCAAACACTTTTCTTTTAAGATATAATGGCATATTGCTCTTGAAAATTATGCTGTTTCTTCCAAAAGCTCTCCAGGCAAGTTTTGTACGCCGATTAATTTCTTCATCAATGTGACCCTCACTTGATATCTGCTGTCCAAGATAAACGTACGTATCTGTTATCTCCAGTTTTTCTCCATCAATCGATAAATCTTCATTTCTTGTAAAAGCATTGAACATCACTTTTGTCTTCTGAAAGTTCATTTTTAATCCCACTTCTTTACTCTTGTCAGCAAGTTCCTGGATCATACTCTGCAGCTCTGATGGGGTAGTTGCAAAAATGACTATGTCATCAGCAAAACGAAGGTGGGTTAGATAATCTCCATTAATCTTTATCCCTTTGTTTTCCCAGTTCAGTGATTGAAAGACATTTTCCAATGTGGCATTAAAGAGCTTCGGAGATATGGTGTCACCTTGTCTCACTCCCTTTCCAATTTTTATGTGTGTTGTATTTTCAAACAGCCGAATCTTTGCACTTGCATTTTCATAGATGTTATTAATAATATTAATGTATGCATCTTCAATACCGCAGGATTTCAGAGCCGTGGTAACTGCTGATGGTTTCACCGAATCAAAGGCTTTTTCATAATCGATAAAAGCCATGCACAATGGAAGTTCATATTCCCTCGCTCTTTCAATTAGTTCTCTCAGTACGTGGATATGATCTATTGTTCTGTAGCCACTCCTGAATCCAGCTTGTTCTCTCGGTTGAGCCATGTCCAGTGTTACCTTCAAGCGGTGTGAAAGAACTTTAGTGAAGATTTTATAAACCACTGATAGGAGGCTGATAGGTCTGTAGTTCCTGAGATCCTCAATGTCACCTTTTTTATGTAGCAGGATCATTGTAGCATTGTTCCAATCCTCAGGAATCTTTCCTTCATTAAGGCATCGAGTGAAAATTTGGGCGAGTACTGTTTCGATTTCTCCACTTGCTTCTTGTATGATGTCTATAGTAATTCCATCTTCTCCTGGAGCTTTCCCCCGCTTCATGTTCTTGATTGCATGAGCAACTTCTGCTGGGAGGACTGGAAGAACTCTGGTACCTTTCATGATGTCTGGAGTACATGTATCATCCCTTTCATATAATTTGGAGTAGAAATCTTTCACTCTTGTCAAAATTTCGCCTCTATTTCTTATTATAGAACCATCTTCTTTTCTCAGAGCCATAATCTGTTTTCTTCCCTTACTGAGATGTCCCTTTGCTATCTTAAGGCTTTGGTTGTTTTCAATTGCTTTCCTCACTAGCTCACAGTTGAATTTCCTTACGTCTTCAGTGATACTTTTTCGTGTTGTCTTGCATAGCTCTATATATTCCCCTTTGGAAGTCACATCTTCTTTAGTTGTCCTCATCTCTCTTCTTTTTTGCATCAACATTTTGGTTTTTCCTGATAATTTGTTCACATGCAACTTGTTCTTAGACCCAGCTAATTTTGTTGCTGTTTCCATAAGAGCTTTGGTTACTTTTCTGTTAACTTCCGAAATATCCACTTCTTCCGATGTTAGGCCTTCTAAAGCAGAGAATCTGTTCTTCAGTTCCAACTTGAAAGTATTATGGTGTTTTTTAAGGTTGGTTATGTCAATACATTTTGTTTGTCTTATGAGCTATATATACATATTATATGCATTTATTGGCTATTGAAATTCCGCTTGTCTTAGGCCTTTCCCATACCACAGAACTCTAAGAGCTACCAAAAAACAACATACATATACTGGAAATCTGTGAACTGAAAGATTTGGGGCTTCAAGACAAAACAAAAACGACAACAACAAAGAGAACGTGACCTCCACATGTGCTTCTAGCTGTCCCGGTGGCTGCTTGATCAGAGGCGTTGGTATCCGGCTAGTCATCCTAGCTGAGCTGGTGTTGGACTCCCGGATGAGGCATCGCCTCTCCGGCGTCCGTAAAACCAGTGACCCTAAATTAGGGACGGGCGGCTGCTTATAGACCTTAGATTTGCTTGTGGTTGGTGGTCGTTAAACCCCAACACAAATAACGAAACAAAAAAGAAAGTGGCTTCTAAGTCGGGTCACGTGGAATTGTGGGCAGACCAGTACTTAAGCTCCACAGTAAAGCACTTAACATTATTATCCTCACACTGTATGTAATGTCAAAAATAATATATTTAAAAGATGTCATCATTTTCTATGAGTCGCTTTCATGCGTTATCTCTGCCTAACACGTTTTCTTCGCCGCCTGCTGCAGAACTGCGCCAGCAAAATGAATTCTCAATATCAATGGAGCTTCAACCTAACTCAGATACAAACTGGTTGTCAGACGAGGCAAGCGAGTTTGATGCTCGGCATCGCCGATGATTTACGAGGCGGCCCTAAAGGGTTGAAGAGTATGACGGCGTTTATTTATTTAGTTACTTATTTTTTCCCCCTCTTCTGTTGCCCATCTTCAGAGTGGGCGGTCTAAGTTGGGAGAAATCGTGACTGGTGAATTTGCCCCCGTTTAATGCTCTCCGTCATCACCTTTAATATCGAAGTGAAAGAAGGAGAAGTGAAAAAATAAATAAATAAATAAACGCAACTCGGAAACAAGAGGAGCGAGAAACAGATAGATGGCGTTTAAGCGAAATTCATGCATTGCGGTTTATATCGCACCGCTTGATGACGCGAACCAATTATCGAGGAGGATTCCACCTAATTAAGATAAGTAATGTTGTCATTTTTCAAGGGAGGATTTTTTTTTTTTTTATGTTATGCAACAACGGATTTATTTTGTACCACCGGCAAATACGGAGAGACACTGTTGGCCAGCCATTTCTTCCTTGTGTCTAAAAAACAGTGTTTCTCAGTCCAACTTACCTGTAAAGTACCTGAAATGACCGTTTTGCAGGCACTAATTATGATAATTATTACTGTGCTAAACAGCGGCCACTTTATTGTAAAGCTTTTTAAAAAAAACCATCACTGTCAGCTTGAATAAAATTTCGCGGGAGTTTGGCATTTTGAATAAAAATTTCGAGGCATGAAATACACGGACGACAACCTGTGACCTTGACATAACCTTTATAAACTACCAAGATGTCGCCAGAAGACGACTAAGATACCCAACAGCTCAGGACCAGGAAAACAGCGAGGCCCAAACGAAACAACAAAATCTTTCGCAGTGTATAGCGCCGCTGGTGATGCCATCACTATATACAATATGTATATCATCATTGTCAACCATTATCAATCCACTGCTGGACGAAGGTCTCCCCAAGTTTCCTCCACAACGGTCTGTCTTGTGCCAGTCTCCTCCATGTCACCCCGGCATACTTTCGAATTTCATCCACCCATCTCCTATGTGGTCTTCTTCTGGGTCTTTTCCTGTCCCTTGGAATCCAATCTAAAATTTCGGCTGTCCATCGATGATCTGTCCTTCTGGCAGTATGTCCAGCCCATTGCCATTTCAGGGATTTAACTCTGATCATGATGTCTTCCACTCTTGTCATTTTTCGGATCCACGAGTTCCTCTTCTTATCTCTCCTGGTTACACCAAGTATGCACCTCTCCATGCCCCTTTGAGTTGTCTGCAGCCTTTGTATGTCTCTTTTAGTTAAGGTCCACGTCTCTGCACTATACGTAAGCACTGGAAGGATGCATTGATCAAACACTTTTCTTTTAAGACATAATGGCATATTGCTCTTGAAAATTATGCTGTTTCTTCCAAAAGCTCTCCAGGCAAGTTTTGTACGCCGATTAATTTCTTCATCAATGTGACCCTCACTTGATATCTGCTGTCCAAGATAAACGTACGTGTCTGTTATCTCCAGCTTTTCTCCATCAATCGATAAATCTTCATTTCTTGTAAAAGCATTGAACATCACTTTTGTCTTCTGAAAGTTCATTTTTAATCCCACTTCTTTACTCTTGTCAGCAAGTTCCTGGATCATACTCTGCAGCTCTGATGGGGTAGTTGCAAAAATGAAACGAAGGTGGGTTAGATAATCTCCATTAATCTTTATCCCCTTGTTTTCCCAGCTCAGCGACTGAAAAACACCCTCCAATGTGGCATTAAAGAGCTTCGGAGATATGGTGTCACCTTGTCTCACTCCCTTTCCAATTTTTACGTGTGTTGTATTTTCAAACAGCCTAATCTTTGCACTTGCATTTTCATAGATGTTATTAATAATATTAATGTATGCATCTTCAATACCGCAGGTTTTCAGAGCCATTGTAACTGCTGATTACACTAGTGACCAAAGCTGTGGAAACCTTAAGGAAAATTTGTACTTCTAAGGTTTGATGTCTCATAATATCGGTCTTTTTTTTAGAATAATACCATAAAATTATATATCATTAGAAAGATAATTTAATGCAGAATGTCATGCAGCACATTTTATTAAAAAAATGCTTTTTAAAAGAAGTTATACACAAAAAACAGTGATAAAGCGTATTTCATAATTTCTTACTATTTCTGTTGGAACTTGTCGAGAAATCTTTTTCCACAATTTCAGCCTTACAATGGCGTTCCATGGATTCAACGCGATTTTAGTTCATAAAAAAAAAAAAAAAAAAAGGAGCTTTATAACTTAGTTCATCACGTGTTATATTGTGAAACCAAGATTCCGATTGGGGGGGGCACTTATCTGAAAAGAAAGACAGAGAGAAAGAGAAACCCGTAGGATATATATGAAAATACTCGTACAAGTCATCATCAACTGTCACCAATCCACCGTTGAATGAAGTTCTCTTCTATAAGTTTCTGTCTTCAGCATATCTCTTCTAAGTCGCTCCAGCATGTTTCCGAATTTCATCCACCAGTCTTCCACGTAGTCTTCTTCAAAGTCTTTTCCTGGCCCCTTTGGTATCCAGGTTCGCATTTCAGTTGCCCAACTGAAATGCGAACCTGTAGTCAGTCCTTCTAGCAATATATTCAGCCCATTGGTATTTCAAATTTTTTTAACGATCTTCTTTAAAGTTAAAAACACAACATTGAGTTAAATTTTAAACTTATTTGCGTAAAATAAATTTTTAAGGTTGCGCTTGAAGCGTTTTCCAGAAAACTGCAAAGCCTGGTGACGGTCTCCAGGAAATTCTTACAAAACACAAAACAACAACAAGAAACACACATACACGCACGTACACACGTTACATCATATGTGAACCATAAATTTTTAAAAGAGAGAGAAACCCGTCCAGCGAGGGGACCATGTTTTTCCAGGAGGGACGACCCCCGTCTCCCCTTATTTCCGCTGCCCGTGATGGCTTCTACCAGTGGCGTAGCCAGAAATTTCTTAAGGGGGGGGGGGATCCATGGGTTTGGTTCATTGGTGAAAGCCTCGTATACACATATATATCGCTTTAAATTCGTGCTCAGTCTCCCCGGGCTACACCACTGGCTATCACAAAAATTCTACCACACCTTTTGCTGTTATACAACTCCAGATCATAATACTAACTGGACGCTTCATGGTAGTTGTAATGCGTCCAGGCAGCAAATCTTCTCCACTTCTTCGTACATATTTTATTCCATCACTACCAAATATGGATATTCTGGTCTGATGACTCCAGATTACTCTGTCCCATTGTTTCTCAGAATGATTCTCACATAGTTTTTAGCTATACTAATCTCTTCTTCGTCTGGGAGATTGAAATGACTTTTTCCTTGGAATTTTAGAATTTAAACTAAAGTCTGAGTCTGCGTCTAATAGTCGTAACACTCATTTACTTTCTTCTGTCACTGAAACACAGTCTTTTAATTCATCTATCACCAAATGCTGCTGTGCACCTTTTCCTGCCTTCACCAGTTTGCTTTTGAATTGACTGAGCCTGCTGATACTTCTTGCCCAGTTCAGAAATACCTCCTTTGGTTAGATTTCCACCAACTTTTCTCATGATTTCCTCACAAGTGTAACGTTCTTCACACATCGCTTTCTAGGCCACCAGTTAAATCTTTTCATTACGTCATCTTACTAAGTTATCAAGGAGTAGAAAAATCCGTGAAAAAAACAGGGGCCAACTTGATGACACTCACACCTGGAAATGAGATCTGACTCATACTAACGCTTTACTGGTTCAATGTTATGTCATAATAACACCCGATTGGCTCTGAGAATAATCAGTCTCATTGATCAGTTTTGAATTTAAAAAAATCCACTTGTTAGATAAGGCAGTTGTGCTTTCTTTTTCTGGTTATCTGGCTATAACTTTTGATAGAATAAAGAGAATTCAACACCATTTATTGCACTGCATTGTGCATAAATTATTCTTCTAATGATAAATTTTTTTATAGTAATATTCTAAAAAAGACAATGTATGAGCCATTAAACCTTAGAAATACAATTTTCTTAATGGTTACCACAATTTTGGCCACTAGTGTATTTGCTCATAGTTCTTAACTTTCGCAACGAGTGATATTTCATATTTCATCCGATATAGCAAATCTGATTGTGTATAGTTGAAAAGCCGTAGAATTTGATTAATAATCTACGAATTTGCAATATTAATTTTTAATAATCTGAGTCTGTAATAAATTCTAAAGAAAAATTGTTATCTTGAACTGAAGTAGCAATTTCAGAAAAGAATAACAGAGTTTTGTAAAGATTCTAACCGCTCCCTTATTAATGAAAGCGTTGGAGATTGACCGACAAGAGAGGGTGACGCAATCCTAAATAGAATATTATCTTTAAACAATAATAAGGACAATAATAATGAAAATATTAATAACAAAAGCAGTTCATTTCAAGAAACAATTTTAAAAGTGGGGGCTCTGTTAAACAGTGGGCTCATCGCCCCCCCTCCTCCGGTCATGCTGGTTCGCGCGGTAATCAGGTGCAATTCTCTTCAAAGTCACTTCAGCACGCAAGATTGAAGTAATTATCCGTTTATGAGCGCAAGAAATTAAAAATACATTTTTACCAAGCTTTCGCTCTTCGACGGATGGCTTATTCAAAGCTAATAATAATAGCGTAAAACAAACCGAAATACTAGAACGTTACAATTGAAAAATGAGTATGGTTACACGAGCAGTGTTTCTTTCAGGCATACATCCAGGGGGGGGGGGCGAAGCCCTCCGGGAAATGACACCCCCCACCCCCGGAGACATTTTAGGTTACCAAACCAAATTTTAATAAATCCAGGCTATGATGAAAAAGGAAGTCTCGTTTCTTTTTATGCTACAAATATTTCTCCAATTATATTTTTTTAAATATTTGTTCAAATGGTACTAGTTATAGTTTATTTTATTAAAAAAGTGTATTACGACACATGATATTCTTCAAAATATAATAAGTAGACTAATCATACCTAATTGTCTAAGAATCGTGATTTAGGATCTCTTGACGTTGAAAGCATTTTAATAGATAAACATTTCAAAAGCCTGCGACCCCCCCCCTCTCCTTCAGCTGAAAAAAATTTGTTATTCCTGAAATGTTTGAAGAAGTAATTACTATATCAGGAATGTATATAGAATTTTTCTTCTGGAGGGGGGCGAAGAAAGGAAGTTTTTGAAATCCACCATCTGGAACAAGATTAAAGTTAATGAAAAATTGAAAAAAAAATTAAAGCATATTTTTCTGATGTAAGTTTATACATTTTTATAAAATTAAGGCATTTTCCGGGGGACAAGGCCCCCTCTAAATGCGCCCCTGTGCTAGATATATAGTAATTACATCTATATATATAAATAAAGTAGTTAAAATTATATATATATATATATATATATATACATAAGAGCAAAACTGAAGACTAAGGAAACAATTTTAGAATTTAAAACGAAGGGTGCAAAATAACCTGAAAATCAAAACGCGCAACGCAGCAGTTTTGAAAATTCAGAATACACATTCTATAAAGAAGATACCTAAGCAAAAAAATACATATATAATTTTGACTCACACCTAATACAACATAGAAAAGGTTATGTATCTACCTGTGTGAGTAAAAGGAGAAAAGATAAAAAAATAAAATAAAACAACTGAATGTAGAAGGTGTCGAGAATACTGAGCCTTGGCTTTATCAAGGACCAGCAAAAACTCTGCATTTTCTCACTTCCACAAAGACCTAGTTGGAAATGGGTAATTTCTGAGCTAACCAACTAGGAAAACTTTTTAGAAATAAGCAGTCCAAGAAAAGACCAAACTCGAGTATAAACTACTCTCCAATAAGCTGCATCCAAAACATACTAAAAAGAAAAATTAGAAAATGAAAAAACCTCAAGTGAAAAAAATAGTAATAAAAAAAAAAAAAATAAATAAAAATAAAAATAAAACATAATAATAAAACATTTCAACTAGAATTTGCGCAAGAGCTGCTAAATAATAAATTGAAATTAGTTACTTAAGAGCAAAACTGAAGACTAAGGAAACAATTTTAGAATTTAAAACGAAGGGTGCAAAATAATCTGAAAATCAAAACGCGCAACGCAGCAGTTTTGAAAATTCAGAATACACATTCTATAAAAGAAGATACCTAAGCAAAAAAAAATACATATATAATTTTGACTCATTACCTAATACAACATAGAAAAGGTTATGTATTCCTACCTGCGTGAGTAAAGGAGAAAAAGATAAAAAAATAAAATAAAACAACTGAATGTAGGAGAATACTGTTTATCAAGGACCAGCAAATATCTCACTTTCCACAAAGACCTGGAAATGGTAATTTCTGAGTAACCAACTAGGAAAACTTTTTTAGAAATAAGCAGTCCAAGAAAAGACCAAACTCGAGTATAAACTACACTACAAGCTGCATCCAAAACATAAAAAGAAAATTAGAAAATGAAAAAACTCAAGTGAAAAAATAGTAATAAAAAAAAATAAATAAAAATAAAATAAAACATAATAATAAAACATTTCAACTAGAATTTACAAGAGCGCTAAATAATAAATTGAAATTAGTTACTTAAGAGCAAACTGAAGACTAAGGAAACAATTTTAGAAGGGTTAAAACGAAGTAAAATAACCGAAAATAAAAAGCGCAACGCAGCAGTTTTGAAAATTCAGAATACACATTCTATAAAGAAGATACCTAAGCAAAAAAATACATATATAATTTTGACTCACACCTAATACAACATAGAAAAGGTTATGTATTTACCTGTGTGAGTAAAAAGGAGAAAAGATAAAAATAAAAAATAAAACAACTGAATGTAGAAGGTGTCGAGAATACTGAGCCTTGGCTTTATCAAGGACCAGCAAAAACTCTGCATTTTCTCACTTCCACAAAGACCTAGTTGGAAATGGCTCAGTATTCTCGACACCTTCTACATTCAGTTGTTTTATTTTATTTTTTTATCTTTTTCCTTTTACTCACACAGGTAGATACATAACCTTTTCTATGTTGTATTAGGTGTGAGTCAAAATTATATATGTATTTTTTTGCTTAGGTATCTTCTTTATAGAATGTGTATTCTGAATTTTCAAAACTGCTGCGTTGCGCGTTTTGATTTTCAGGTTATTTTGCACCCTTCGTTTTAAATTCTAAAATTGTTTCCTTAGTCTTCAGTTTTGCTCTTAAGTAACTAATTTCAATTTATTATTTAGCAGCTCTTGCGCAAATTCTAGTTGAAATGTTTTATTATTATGTTTTATTTTTATTTTTATTTTTTTTTTTTTTATTACTATTTTTTTCACTTGAGGTTTTTTTCATTTTCTAATTTTTCTTTTAGTATGTTTTGGATGCAGCTTATTGGAGTGTAGTTTATACTCGAGTTTGGTCTTTTCTTGGACTGCTTATTTCTAAAAGTTTTTCCTAGTTGGTTAGCTCAGAAATTACCCATTTCCAACTAGGTCTTTGTGGAAGTGAGAAAATGCAGAGTTTTTGCTGGTCCTTGATAAAGCCAAGGCTCAGTATTCTCGACACCTTCTACATTCAGTTGTTTTATTTTATTTTTTTATCTTTTCTCCTTTTACTCACACAGGTAGATACATAACCTTTTCTATGTTGTATTAGGTGTGAGTCAAAATTATATATGTATTTTTTTGCTTAGGTATCTTCTTTATAGAATATATATATATACATATATATATATATAGCAAATGGAAAACTTGCCCCCTCTAAGGTTCTATTCCCCCCCCCCCCGGCCAAACAATAAGTCCTGAAAGAAGCACTGTACACGAGACGCATTAGAAATGATTAAATACACAGCGTGTTAAAAATTTGAAGACACGAGATGTGTTAGCTTGCCTCATCGTGGAAAAAACACTTTGGCATTGGATCCAAATATTTGGCAACTTCGTTGCAGGCCTCACGGCTGGTGATAATTTCCAGAGTTTTTCGGAATGCTGTTGCTTTTGGGTTGGAGTAGGGGATTAGTTTTTTTAATAACATCAAACAGAAGGCATCGCTCTTTCCACGTTTATAAGTGAGTAACGGAAAAATTCACATCGACTTCTGTTTAATGTTCCTAATCCACGTTAATTGTGTGTATTAATTATTCATTCGCCTCCTAGTTATTTGTTGTGTTGGTGCTTACCATCATCTTTGGTGAATCCCCAGCATTGCGCGGGGCTCCAAGAAGCAACCTGCCATGTGGTTTGGCAGTTAGTCGTTTGTGAGTCTGGAGAATTCGAGGCCGGTGTGGTGCAGTGGTAGCATGTCCGGCGCGTAACTGGAAGACCCTGGGTTCGATTCCCGGTGGCGGCCGATGATAATTTTTCCGTGACTCACTTATAAACATGGAAAGAGCGATGACTTCTGTTTGATGTTCCTAATCCACGTTAATTGTGTGTATTAATTTTTTAATACCATCCCATACAATAACTTGAAACACACTTCTCTGGATAAAACTATGGATTATCTTCCTTTCTTTGCGTCTCTTTGTATTCTCCGATTCTGGTTCCGAACGAGCGTTTAGTCATTCCGATGTAATATCTTTGAGTACCACCAGGATATGACAGCGGTTTGGCATAAACACCAGAAAATCGAAGGTCTGTCTGAGCATTTTGAAAGTACGCTGTATAAGGATGTTGGAGCCCTCATGCTCACACCAAGTCTCATCTTTCTTGGGGCGTTTTACAGGATGTAAGAAACGCCTAGAATATATACACAGTTGTATCAGAATAATATGACCACCTGCCTAATAATGGGAATAACCACCTTTGGTCCGGACGACAGCGGCGCCACGGCGTTGCATGGACGCAATGAGGATCTGCAAGGTTGCCGGAGGCACACGTGCCCATTCGGACTGAAGCAGAACACGGATGTTCCAGAGGTGACGTGGTTGTGGGTCAGCACGTCGAACCTGTCGATCCAAATAGTCCCACAAGTGCTCTGTGGGATTGAGGTCGGGCGATTTCGCCGGCCAAGGGAGAACAGAGACATCGCTGTCGTGTTCCTGGAACTAGTCACGCACACCCCTTAGCGACGTGGCAGGGCGCATTGTTCTGTTGGTAGACATCATAACCACCAGAGTAAACGTCCAACATGAAGGGGATGCATGTGGTCAGCGAGGATGGACAGGTAGCCATTGGCGTTCAGGAACCCATGCAGTAGTACCAGCGGTCATACCAGGAAAACATCCTCCAGACATGCACACAGCCACTGCCGGCCTGTACTTGACCTAGAAGCGTGTCCATGTGTTAGTTTTCTTGTGTCTGATGCTGTATCCGCCACCGCCAGTCACTTCTGTGGAGTAGAAACCTCGATTCGTCGCAGAAGGCGACCTTTTCCCACTCTTCCACTGTCCAATGACGGTAGTCCCATTCGAACTGCAGGCGTCGTTGCAGATGAACCTGAGTTAACAAGGCCGTCTTGACGTAGCGTAGACTCCGGAGACCCATGCGTAACAGGGTTCGATCTACTGTTATCGGGGACACGTACCTGGATGCCACAGTGTTTCATTACCGTGGTCAATTACTGCACTGCTCCGCGTCGATTGCCCTTTGCCAGTCGACGGAGGCGGCGTTCTCCTGTGGGGTCGATGGTTTTTGGGCTCCTCAGTTATGACTTCGGAAGGTACTTGGTGCGCCAGCGGCCCAGTCTTAGTACACACTTACTACAGCACCTTGCGAACAGCCGACGAAGATGCTTCTACCCTTGGCGTGGTAGCCGATGAAGATGCTTCTACCATTGGCGTGGTAGCCGATGAGCATTTCTTTTTGAACATCCGTCAAATCCCTTCTCTGCCCAATGTGCTCACGTTATGCACTATGGCTCATCTGTCTTGTCCGGCCGCTTACATCTCCGTGTGGTCGACCTTGTCACGCGCAATCTGTGACGCGCCTGGGCGGGTTCACTTTGATTCCGGGGGTAGTCATGTTATTCTGATGCGACCGTGTAGGTATTGATCCCAGGTACTGTAGTTCAATCGATGAAATAGTGCGTATTCCACGTAGCGTGTCCTTGGTCTTTCTGATTATGCTGAGCAGAGTACCAGAATGTAGACGTACGTGCGTACGCTGTACGCGGATAGTTTCCAAATTATTAAGCTGATTTTGCAGATAATTTTTGCTTGTAGATTAATAAAAAAAAATGTTGTTTACAGCAATTAAAACACTTACTGAAGGTTCTACTGAGATTAATATGCTTATTCCATTTTAACTTGAAGATCTTCCAATAATTTTTCACGTTTTCTAAATTCTTTTGTTTTTACAGACGTTTTTGGCCTCTAGATTTGTATCGAGGCCTTTTCTCAATGTATAAGAACTGTATTAAAAGTTTCGTTTACGCAGAAACAGTTTCAATTTTATTGACAGGTTACTCTTGCAATTGCCAGTTATTAAATTAAAATACTGTTCTCATGTATTTTGTAAGTCAACTATTTTTGAATTAATTCGTTGAAAATGCTATATTTAATTTTTTGAAGGTTCATTAATGGAACTGTTCTTCTGGATATAAATTTTCTTTTCAATTAGTCGCTTGTTTTTATGAGGTTCACACACTATCTACCAGCAAGTAATTGGACACCCCTGCAATCCACGATATCTGCGGTCCTGATACACGTCATGGCCGCCGCCGTTAAATATCGTGCGGTAAACAACAACGCAACCAGTCGCATGCAAGATGCCACGCAGTTCGGAGCTCTCTGATTTCGAGAAAGGTGTAATCGTCGGGTATCACAGAAATGGCCGATCCATACGTGACGTATCCAGCTAGTTGAAGTACCCAAAATCGACAGTGGCCTACGTGATTGGCAAGTGGAAGATGAGAGGTGACTGTCGGAATGTGCCCCGACCCTGCAGACCCACAAAACTGAAAGTTAGAGACCGACGGGTGCTGGCCAGAGAAATTCGGAAGAACCGCACCAATTCGATGGGCCACATCCGCGAGGAGTTTCAACAGGCATCCGTAAGTGTTCTTTCGATGAATACCATCCGTAAGGAAGCCCATCTGCTCGGTTATCATGGACGTGCTGCCGCCCACAAGCCTTTGATCACCAAGTCCAATAGCGCTGCTCGGCTAACGTGGTGCAAAGAACGTCGACAGTGGACCGTTGAACAGTGGAAACAGGTTCTCTGGAGCGACGAATCAAGGTTCACCCTCTACTGTTCGGATGGCAGGGTCTGGGTTTGGCGTCTACCTGGAGAACGCCTCCTGCCGGAATGTATTGTGCCAACTGTGAAGTTCGGCGGCGGTGGAATTATGCTATAGGGGTGTTTCTCCTGGTATGGCACGGGACCCTTGGTCGCAATTCCTGGTAGACTCAACGCAGAGGTCTACTGCACCATTTTGGATGACCATGCGCTTCCTACGTTGTGACAGTTTTGCGGGGTGGACCCATGTTACTTTCGGGATGACAATGCCACCTGTCATGTTGCGAGGTCCACCATGGCTTGGTATGGTGACAATGGGGTTAATCGAATGGACTGGCCTACGCAGAGTCCGGACCTTAACCCTATCGAGCATCTCTGGGACGAGTTGGAGCGTCGACTTAAGGGGTGCCCCCACCGTCCAAAATCGGTGAAGGCACTGACCTGTCTTCTCCAAGCCGAGTGGAAGAAAATACCGCTAGCCGTCGTACAACGCCTGGTTGAGAGTATCCCCCGGAGGCTCGCAGCTGTAATCGCCGCTCGTGGAGGCTCCACCAACTATTGAAGGTGAATAAACTTCGTTTTCCTTTTCTATCACAGGTGTCCAATTACTTGTTGGTAGATAGTGTAGTCCAATATTTTAATATTTTACCAGAACGATCCATTTCGCACACATTGCTGCACATTTAATTGCCATGTACTTATTTTGTTCTCATTGGAATCTGTAATGTTCTAATAACAATTTGTTGTTTCATTATTATATTTTTAATTATTTTATTCTATTGTTATCGGGGTTCATTCTTCTCGGGTTTGCAGCAAGTTTTCTGTTTCAGTGGTTATGTACGCAGATACTTTTTTATTTTTATACAACTCTGATGCTGAGTATGCTTTTGAATTTCACACATCACCTTTTCTTTTGTATCCCCTGGTGTCCATTCTAATACTTCAGTTGTCGTATGGTGGTCAGTTCTTCTAACAATACGTTCCATGATGAAACATAATGTCACCCACTCTTCTAATTTTTATGAGTTCATTTTCCTATTTTTCTTTGGTGCACCAAGCATGCATCTCTTCAAGCTTTTTTGAGTTGTTTATTGTCCATACTAATCCCACTCGCAAAATTTGCTTTGCGTCGGATGGTGAGAAAACTGATTCGTACGTGACTCCTTGTACTGTGTGAGTCTGCGTTCGAATTCCAGAAGAGGAATACACATTGTGTTTCTCTCCCCTTCCTGGATTCAGTGGCTCTAAATTAAAGATGGGCGATTCTTTAGAGACTTAAATGCTCATGAGAGATCATCAAGTCCCCTTTCCAAACTTTTTGTTCCTTTCAGAGAGCAGCCAAATTTTTGATGGCACACAGATGAAACTTATTTCCTCGATACCAAGCATGCAGAATGGCTGGCAGGATGCCTTCTGGGTTGAATTTTATTAATGTTAAAAATCAAGAAGGTTGGAAAGCTTCTTTTGACACACGTGCTATTGCTCACAAAACAAGAAGAAGAAATTACAAAAGACATATAAAACTTCGATGAAGTGCGTTTGGAAGAAACAGTACACTTCTCAACAGCAGCTTACAACATGTCTTGAAAAAACAAGCACAATTCCCTTCAATTTTCACTTACGCTGAAGAGCAATTGAATTAGAGATACCTGTCTAGTAACGTGTAGTTCCACCTTTCGCCCTGATGACGGCTACGATTCGTCTCGGCATGGACTCGACAAGACACCGGGAGCGTTGGGAAGCCATACGGATCCACGACCCCTGAACAAGCTCCCACAGTTCACGAAGATTTCATGGAGGGGGTCATCTCTCTCGATGGCATCCCAGATGTGCTGAGGTCAGGTGACCTAGATGGCCAAGGAAGAGAGGTCACGTCGGTGGAGTGTTCATCCAACCATTCGGATACAATTCGGGAGCTGCATTGTTTTGTTGCAGGATGAGGTCCCCAGTGGGATCTTGAAGACGCACAAACGGGAGCAAATGGCCGTCCAGGATATCCCGGTAACGTTGATCTGTGACGGACGATGTCACACGTACTAGGGGTCCCATTTCAGTCCACGTAAACAGTCCCCAAACGAGAATGCCACCCCCACCAGCTTGAAGAGTACCTTGCTGGCAAGAAGGATCCACCACTACATGTGGTTTGCGCCGTACTCGTATCCTGCTATCCGCATGTACCAACGTGAATCTCAACTCATCAGTCCAGGCAACATTTTTCCACATGTCTAGGGTCCAGTGGCGATGTTCCCGCGCCCAAGTTAATCTTTGCACCCTGTGATGTGCGGTCAGCAGCGGTACCCTCGTGGGACGATGCCTTCTGTACCCCATAGCGAGGAAATGGTTCTGGATGGTGTGGCTGCTTACACGTTTTTGTACACCAGCGTTATATTGCCGAGTGATTTCTTGTACTGTGGCCAGTCTATCCGCTGTTACAATGCGAGCTAGCCGACGATGATCCCGCTCATCCACACGCTGTTGTTCACGGCAGTTGGCCCTTGCAGGGATGGTTTTACCGGATTCGATGTACTCACGGTGCACTCGTGACACAGTGGATCGTGAAAATCCCAGTGCTTGCACGACTTCCGAGATAGAGTAACCCATTCGTCGGGCCCCGACAATTTGCCCACGATCAAATGCGCTTAGATCCATCGTCTCACCCATACTGCGTCCTACTCTTACTGATTCCCGTCGCATCACTCCTTATATTGTCGGATCGCTGCATGCGTCATGTCGTTTCCGTTTACTGGCAGCCCACAGCGCCACATTTGCATAACGCCAGCCGTCTCTAATTCAATTGCTCTTCAGTGTATGCATCAGAGATATGGATCGTAAACAAAAAAGACATTCAGATGCTGCTTACAATGCAAACAAGCCTGGAGATATGCATACTTGGTATAGCCAAGAAAGCTAAGAAGAGAAACTCATGGATCAAGAAAATCGAGGTTTTTTTTTTTTTTTGGTTGGGGGTTTAACGACCACCGTGAGCAACTCAGTGGGCTATAAGCAGTCGCCCGTCCCTAATTTAAGGTCACTGGTTCCAGAGAAGGGAGAGAGCCAGTGACATATGACAAACACAACATCCATACCTCATCGGGATTCGAACCCGGACCCCTCTCGGACGAATGATCAGAAGCCATCGCTTAGACCATTACTGACATAATGATGATCAAGGCAAAGACCCTCACCTCAAGTAGCAATGGGAAAGACATACTGCTCGAACTGACCACCGTTCAACAATTGAAATACTACGCTGAACATCGAGGGACAAGAAAAGACCAAGAAGAATACCACGTGGGAGATTAGTGAATGAAATTCGTAAGCATGCCGGACTGATCTGGAAGAGAATTCCTCACGACGGAGAGTTGTGGAAGATCCTAGGGGAGACCTTCATCCAGCAGTAGATTGAGAGTGGATCATGACGATATAAATCAAAGAGTGACGTTTCTTTTTGCTAAATTTAGATGAATCAACAGTCTATGTAACGCTATGCACATATCATTCAGTGCTTTATATGTTTCATGTCTGATTGGTAATATCATGAAAAATTTGTTACACAGCAGCCGGTTGCAAAGCTAAAATATCAACGAGTAATTGGAATAGTTTGCTGAGTATTGTAACCAATTTAAGGTATGTTCAGTCGTTACCCTTCCTGGAATACCCCAAAATAAAACCAGATTTTCGGAAAATTTCCCAGTTACATTATGCCTCGAACTGTTTAAGAAGTATCACAGATACTTCAACAGGAGTACAGTACCCTTAACGTTATTTCCTTTCCTTTTCTTCACTTGTAAAACATCAACGAGTAATAAGAATATACAAAAGGTAATGATATTCTTAATAAAATATTGGAATACAATATATTTAATAAGTCACAAATTCATAGTAGGATCCACAGTCAAATTTTCATTTTTCATGTGTTGGAAACTGTTCCTCTTCCTGTGGCTGTATTGTTTTCGTACTTTCACTTTCTTTCATGGTTATTTGTTCGTTTTTTTCTCCTTTTCTTTTATTTTTAAAGAATCACTTCAGTATGGGTCTCTTCATAGTAATCCCTGACGGGTTGATTCTAAACAAATTGTATTAAACCTGCTTCGGGTGGATTTTCCAAAGCACCCCCCCCCCCCCCCGCAAAGTTGTTTTGAAAGATCTGTAAGAAAGATTTGAAAGAAAATTGCTATAACTTATAAGTACTTATTGTGAAATTTTGTCTCTTGGATCCACATGAGCTTTAGTTTGAATAGTATATCTGTAAGAATTATTTTAACTTAGTGTTCTTTGTTTTCTTAACCCTGGAACTCGTTTATAGTGCTCCTTACCTATCTATTCTGCAAAATAGCAGCTTAAATAAATACCGCATTTTTAGATACATTTTTCGATTAAGTAAATGGTAAGAAAGTGAGTAAAAGTTGTGTTTAAATGTGATTCAGGAAAAAAATTAAAATAAATCCTTAAAATTTTTTTATCAATCCCTCATGGTAGGCTTTCATTAAAGTCGGGCATGAAACATAAAATAAAGAAACAGAATACTTTGCTGAATACTGTAACCAATTTAAGGTATGTTCAGTCGTTAACTTTACCTGAAATTCCCCAAAAATAAACCCAGATTTTCCAGAAAATCGACCCATAATGTAATTGGAAATTTCCTTCAAATATCTTTGAAGGAAATTTTCCAGCTACATTATGGGTCGAACCACTTGGGAAGAAGTATAACAGATTTTTCAACAAGAATATAGTAGCATAGGTAATGTACTAAACAGAATATTAAAGCATGGCATTTATTCATAATATTTTAGTGTCACGAGAACATGTAAGAGTCAACAACGGGGATTCATTCCATTCATTTGCATCTTCTAATACGTAGTCAAGAGTACTTTTGAGAGACGTCAGAAGTCGCTCTTCCCTTTACCGCACAGAAAACTGCAGGTTATGCAAGCTGGCATTATTTAGCCAATCTTAGCGAGTGTTTTTAATCACCAGGTCTTCAAAATGAAAGTCGCAATTTTTATAAGCCCCAGGAAATATGACAAATTCTAGTTCATTCCCAGACTGCCCCACGTGCTCAAAGTACGAATTTTCAGCAATAGCGCAAAGCGAAATGCAATTAAGACCTGCAAACAAAGATCCCTGCGCACAGATGGATGCAAGAGAGAGAGAGAGAGAGAGAGAGAGAGAGAGAGAGAAAGAGATGCGAAATGCTTTGCGAGCAAATGCTTATCATGCATCAGGGAGGAAAGGGAGTAGGGAAAAGAGAGAACGGGGTTGGGAGAAGGGATGCTGACGCAACGATCTGGAGCTTCCTTCCTCTTTGGTTCCGAAAAGGTAGAAGAGTTGACTGGTGGGCCTTCCATTCATTATTAGAGTGTAGAATCGATCCACGAGGTCGATACTGTGAGATGGTGGAGGCTACAAGGGAGAGAGAGAGAGAGAGAGAGAGAGAAAGAGCCCAGTGGCTATTAAAAATGGATGGCCACGGACAGAGTGGGTAGGGCGCATTTGCATGCGGCCCTATAATCCCGGGGATGCAGGAAGACACTTTGATTCAGCCATTTTGAATGGAAAGATTCAGCCGTTCGTTCAACCTCATTTCCAAAGAGAGTTACAAATAGCAATAGCACATGCAAAACTCCTGACTCCAATCCTTTAGGGAAGGGAAAAATCAGTCAGAAGACCCAGGGAATATATATGCAAAGGCAAAGCGACACTTCCCACTTTAGGAGACCATGTTCTGTAAAATAAAGGAAAAAAAAAAAAAAAGAAAAGAAAAGTGAACTATTTACCAATCTTTAATTTATAAATGAATCCGTGCATGTTCTTAGAATTTCTTTTCAAACAATTTAGAACATCTTCCATTAGACTTCTGTTAACCAAGAACACTTTATTTTCTTAAGAAACTGGCGTTTTTTCTTTATTAAGAAAAAGCCCGTTTCTGACATCTGATTTGTTCTACGCGTTTAGTTTTACTCAAAACGAGCTAATGCTTTCACCGAGCAATACAAAAACCTATTTCCTGAAACTTTATGAGTAAATAAACAATCATTAACGACTTCTGAAGGGAAGCACGACTGAAGAAGAGCAACTATGAAGCGTTTTGAAAAATGTAACAAGTTAGTAAAATCATGCAATCCTTTGATTATGATACACTTTCCAACATACCAGAAATCATTATTCAAGTTATAAGGATAATGGCTGTGGAATAAATCTCGCTCCTGTGCCCTGACCTTTGACCCCATTTCGATGACATTAAACAGAATTGGTTCAGTATAGCTCTGTAACAACATACTAAAGTTTTGCGCAATAGAAGCATTTTTACTCAAGTTATGACGCATAAGAGCGATGGAATGAATCCCACTCCTATGTCCTGACCTTTGACCCCATTTCGCCCATTTTCGATAGGGTTCGTCCCCCGGGTGTCCCCTACCGCACACTAAAATTTCCTCGAAATCAAACCATTTTTACGCGAGTTATCGTGCGGACAGACAGACAGACAGACAGACGGACGGACGGACAAAGCTGGAGCATATACACTGCTTCAACCTACGGTTGGAAAGCGGAAAAAAACGATGATTCAAGGGAGAAATACACTAATTCAACACTGACACGACAGTAACATCAACAAGTGCGAAAATGTTTACGGAAATCCAGGACACAGAGCCCATTCAAGACGGGAGCTAGGGGGAGGGGCCGCAGTCCCGGACCCCCGTTTTCAAGGGGCCCCAGAATGATGCAGGATGCTTGAAGAATTGGCAGAGTTCCATAGGTTTTTTTTTTTTTTTTTTATGTCGATAGCACAACAAAAACTATAAGAAACTGCCTAGTGAAAAAAAAATTATATTTCTTTCCGCTCTTTTAAGAGTCCGTCCGCGAAAAGTATAGTCGCCCCTAGTCCATCCTCCTCAAATCTTTCGAAAGCATCATAAGTGTTTTTTCGTACATATCTGTAATTGGGAAAAATTTATATACATTAGGAATTCGTTTGAATCATGATACTCATATTTGGATCATATTTGTCCATTACTTCGATATAATTTCAACAAGCTGAACCGAGGGGGGGGATTAAAGCAGTACTGAACTGGTATTTAAATTTCAACCATGCATTTTTACATTTTCTTGCTAACACTGATTCGTCCATGAATCATGAGATACACACTTCAACATAGCAGGGATATTTTTACGGCTTCCTCATCATATTTTGAGAATATTTTCTACTGCGTATTTTTATTCATCCACGTATAGTGAAAGCCTAGATGCGCCACTAATACTGGGGCACCGCAATACTGTCCAGCCCCAGGGCACCCTGTCTCCTTAAACATGCTCTTCCAGGGCACAATATCTCAGAATCGTATATGAGACCCAATTAATTCCCCAGGAATAAAGACACATCTACAGACAAAACAGTATCGTTTGTATATGCATTTTTCTTAAAATAAGACTACTTTCTAATCACTTTTATGAAAATTCTATGCAAAGAAAAACTGGAAACGTCCTAATCTCTAATATTACCCAAAAAATAATTTGAATATTTTAAACATATAATTCAGAAATTAAGACATTGCGACAAATACAAGTTAATAGTAATGCCATCTAGCAGCACAGCCGGATCCAAGTATTTGGCAGTCCGGGCAACTGCCCGGGGCCCCGGATCATGGAGGGTCCCCAAACTTCGATTATTATTTTTTTCTTCTAGTTTTCCGCTGCACATACATTAATTTTTCTTATTCCATTCCTGACTGTTATTTTGAAAATCATATTCAAAATATGAATATAGTATATAAATATGTAGTCTCTCTCCCTGAGAAACCTGCAATCATTCAGACATTTACCCTCAAGTGTTAACAGGAAACTCAATTATAAGGAGATGCTGGACCTTATAGACGAAAAGGGTTTTAATGAAATCTACAGGAATCTTTGGATTCTATTCAGAATTATTTTAGTCCTTCCTGTAACAGTAGCTATCGGGAAAAGGAGTTTTTCCAAATTAAAGTTGATAAAAACATATTTACGTCCTAGCATGAACTCTAATTATTTTATCAATGGAACGGGAAATTGCAGGCTCGTTAGACACAGCGGAGATTGAGAAGGATTTAACAAATAAGAAGGCTCGTCGAAAGCTGCTGAAGGCATGTCTTGCCATTTTTTGTTTTTATTTCATTTTTTTCCTGAACTTCGATCGACAGTTTTCTAATACGTATACGATATTTTAACTCCTGATGATACGGTTAAGTGACTCAAAGTATACTTAAATGCAGTTTTAAATAAGTACAGAAATTTTTAACTCGTGTTCAGGGCAGAATTGGAGGGGGAACTGGGGGAATTTAGGAGCTGAAGCCCAGGGACGCAGCGTCGGAAACTCCTCCATTGATATCCTTAAAAATATGAATGCTATTTTTTAGTTTGAACGTGCTGCATACGACTGCTATCAAATTTTTTATAAAAAGAATAAACATAACAAAATTTTTATGGTAGGGTGAAAAGGATCTAGTTTCTCTCTTTGTCATTAAAATCAACGGACTTACCGGCTTTTTTTTTCATTAATTGCAATACGACTTATTGAATGCTCCTCGTATATATGATAAATAACTGCTCATGATATACTCATAACATTTTCAGGTACTTTATGGTTATTTTTCTATCTCTACTGCAAATGCCATATACACGAGGGGTGGAGAAATTCTTTAAAAAGGTACAAAAATACAAATACACCCATCTCCACGGTTTTACAGTTCGTTCTAATTTTCATATCTTATAAATAATCTTTTCTTTAACTTCAGAGCTGAATATTCCCCTGCGCTATATTTTCCGAAATTCCTGAAAAGACTGATAATTCTTAAGAGGAACGGGGCCTCGAAACTTGACTCTTGCCTGGGCCCCCCTGAAACCTCTGCATCCGGTTCTGCCTAGCAATAGTATTTTAAAGATGAGAGAATACATGAAAACCCTTAAGTTTGATAAAACACATGATCCAAAGAGAATTTTTCTATCTTTCAAACCCAGCAACATCCTGATAACTATAAGTAAATAATTTTTAAGCTCACTAAACCTTTGCGAGAAAATATGAAAAAAAAAAAAAAAACTTACAAAAAAAAAAAAAAAAAATGGGCAGCTTCACTCTATTTTATCCAAAATTAATTTTTACAATCCATTTTCTAACAGCGGCGACTTGGTAAAAAATACAAGCGTAGGTTAACATTACCTGACAAAAATACTGCGCATTAGAAAAACCTTATGCTAACCTTTTCCTTTGTAGAATAGATGAATTTTTTAATTTTTTTTATTGGAGGTTTAACGACCACCGTGAGCAACTCAATGGGCTATAATCAGTAGCCTGTCTCTAATTTAGGGTCACTGGCTCCAGGGAAGGGAGACAACCAGTGCCGCAAGACAAACACAACATTCATGCCTCACCGGGATTCGAACCCGGACCCCTTTCGAACGAATGATCAGATGCCATCGCTTAGACCACTGCGCCACCGGGGCGGCGAATTTTAACCGCCGGACTATTTGAAGAGGCGGCATCGATTCTGCAAACGGGAAGACAGACGGATGAACGAGAAGACTGAAATCAATAATCTTTTTACGCATGTATGCCTCTGTCAGTCATAAAAAGAATTTCTTCAATCAGGCCGTCAGGAAGGGAAATATAATTTCGGTGGACGACATCGGAAGGACGGACAGAAAAATGTCTGAAATCTTATACAGTTTTTTCAGTAAATCAACATTTCGGAGCGAAAGTACCGTTTTTGCAAGCTATACACACTTTTGAAGGTTACTTACCTTTCCTTATATGGCTCGGGAGTTCCACTTCTCAATACATTTCCAGCACGTACAGTAGCGAACAAAAGTATTTGGAGAAACACTTTTTCGACCATAATTTTTTTTTTTTTTTTTTTTGCTGGACCAAATCGGGTCATTTTGGGATATGATATGTGTTGATTCGTGGGTTACAATGCCGCGTAGTTTGTATTTCGCTCAGAGAGAATTTGTTGTTCGAAATGGGCCATATTCAAGAGTCGCCAATTATTACCCATTTGTTTGCTGCATGTATTAATGGTTTTGTGTGTGTGTGTGTGTGTGTGTGTGTGATTTTTGTGGGTTTTGTGATGTGTAGTGTGATAATATGTCAATCTTAGGTTTTCAGAAATGGGTAAAAAGGCGGATATCCCTGTTGGAGCTCGCCAGGCGGCCGTGAACATGATGGAATCCGGAATGCGCGTCACCGACATTGTGAGGGCCCTGAAGATCCGACACCAGTCCATTTCAGCTAACCTGCAACGTTATAAGAAGACTGGAACCGTCGAGAACAGTCCGCGATGCGGTAGGCCTCGTTCTCCACTACGTTGCGTTAGGATAGACGCATTCTCCGTTGATCTCGTGCTGATCCCACCTTGACTGCTGTGGACATCGCCACAGAATTCCGCGACAGCGACGACCTGAACGTCAGCCGAATGGCCATCTCTGGTCGTCTCATGGCTGGTTGATTGAATGGAAGACGCCCCGCCAAGAAACCACTCATCGGAGTCGAGAATCGACGAGCCAGTCGCGTTCGCGCGCCGTCATGGACACTGGACTGCGGCGAACTGGAGTAAGGTGCTTTTCACCGACGAGAGCAAGTTCAACTTTTTCGGAAGTGATGAAATCCGATACGTACGACGTCCGTGTGGCCAGAGATTCAACCCCTAGTTCATTCAGCAGACTGTCAAGCACGAAGGAGAATCCCTCATGGTTTATGGCGCCTTCTCTCGCAATGGAATGGACTCCATCATCAAGATTGACGGAATAATGACCAGCTAGAGCTACACGAACATGCTCATCGACGATGTCTTCCCATGGACAAACCAGAACATGCCACCCGGATGGATCATGCAGCAATACAACGACCCGAAGCACACCTCCAGAGTAGCGAAGGCAGCCTTCCAGCAGCAACAGGTCACACTTCTAGACTGCCCGAGCCAATCTTCAGACCTCAACCCCATCGAGCACATGTGGGAGGAGCTGGAGAGACGATGTGCGAAAAACCTGCCGGAATAGGGCACAGAAGTTCGACCAGCTGTCTGCAGAATGGGCGCGAATTCCGCAGGTCACCGTCGAGAAGCTAGTGGACTCGATGCCGGCCCGTTGTTCAGCTGTTATTAAGTCTCGTGGTTATCCCACTAAGTATTAGTTATTGTTTTGTCGTTTTCTCGTACTTGTTTTCTGTTATCGTTGCATTAAATGAATGTGATACACACCTACTTTGTTGGTCAGTTTGTACAATCTTTGCGATTAAGCTCGGTACCTGATCTGTGTTAAGGTTTCCGGTCCATCTGCATATGGGTCATGTTTATAACTGAATAACACATATCATATCCCAAAATGACCCGATTTGGTCCTGCAGAAAAAATATTATGGTCGAGAAAGTGTTTCGCCAAATACTTTTGTTCGCTACTGTATAACATTTTGCTGCTGCGGTTAGAGGAAATAAATCTTCACATGACAGTTTTTCACAGTAAACTTCAAACTTTTAAAAAACAAATCGTCAGCTCTCATATCAAAATCACCGGTCTCCTATTGGTAAGTTTTCTTGCATATTACGATATCTCATTGCCTCTCATATATTCTCAAACGAGAGAGAGAGAGAGAGAGAGAGAGAGAGAGAGAGAGAGAGAGAGAGAGAGAGAGAGAGAGAGAGAGAGAGAGAGAGAGGCTATGAGATATCGTGATACGCAAGAAAACATACCAATAGGACCGGTGATTTTTATATGAGAGCTGACTGACAATTCATTTTTTAAATGTTTGAAGTTTACTGTAAAAAAACTGCCACGTGAAAATTCATTTCTTCGAACCACAGATCGAAGACAGCAAAATAATATACGTGCTGGAAATTATCCACAGAAATTGAAGTTTTAAATTCTTCCCTACAATTTCTGAACCGCCACAATTCCGCAAAACTACGAGTATAAGATAACAGTTTTTAAAATGACAAAAGTCATCTGAAAAGACGTAAGTTGATCGATCATAGGGAAAATATCTTCACAACGGGATTCCTAAGGCGAAATTTAACTCTGAACTTCCTGAACCTTTTAAAGATCAGTGATTAATGGTGAAAGGCTGATCGGCGTCGCGTTAGTTACTACGGAACAATACGAAGTGTCACGCGAGCACAATCTGAAAACTAGTTGAAGCAAAAACAAAAAACAAAAACAAAAAAGAGAGAGAACCACGTATCTACCTGGTGATGTAAACACACCCATGACTATGTCTGTTATCCCTTCCTGGTTCAAAATACTAGATTGATATGTTTCAGGAATGAGCCAGACCGGAAACTACGTTCATATATACTTGTGTAGAAACTCCAAATCCTAAGGAATGCTCTAAGCACTCATCAAATGTTGAAGCGATTAAAATAAGAAGAAAAAAAAAAGTGCCTTAACTCCATCCGGCATAACATCGACCGATCTTGAAGTTATATGAAGGCTTCTTGATTGAACAGATTTAAGATTTCACTGAATAGTTATCGTTTTTTCATTTTATGTTATCTTACGTGAGGTATGTGATGAAAGGTTGTGTGCTGGGTCTGTTCTTAGATATATTTTTGGAGCAGTACAAGAGAATGGTGTGTGGAAGAGAAGAAACAACCATGAACTATACAGATTATTTAATGAACCAGACATTATCTCTCTATTCTAAAAAAAGTAACAACCGCTGCCGCCCTTTTAGAAATTTCGCGACACTTGCGCTTTTCTAGCTCGCAACGCAAAAAGTATTGAACACAAAAATATGAAATTTACATCGTTTGTAGAGAATTGTTGAAATAAACCGTTTTTCGATTCTGGTGATACTTCAAGAGCTATCTATCGTATTTCAAAGTTAAGGTAAGCAAAAAAAGTGCTATCAGGTCGCGTTCCGGGCACACAGCAACACGAAACTTTGTAGGCATGTTAGGGCCATGGCCGAATTTTCACACCTAGTCGCCCTTCTTTTGAATTTTGATTTAGTTTACGAGAAATCAAATTTTTTAACTTCACGAAATTCTCTATTTCGCGATGGGATCTATTTTAAAAAACGGATATATGACGAACTATAAATTATAACGCATTGCAATTTTTACAGCATAAACTCACAACTGTTATCCCTCTCTTACAAAAAAAAAAAAAAAAAAAGAGAGAAAAGGAAAGAAAAAGTCATTTTCTGATTTTTTAAGCATTTTTGAAAAACGGAAAGGAAAGAAACGAGCGGCTTTAACCACACAGTAAAGTTCTGGTCCCGTGACCTGCTACCATGGTGACGCAGCTATTTTTAGCACTCTCTTCTCATTGGGTGAAAGGACAGGTTATACAATCAAACTGGTAAATGACGCAATGCTTAATGGCGTAGCAAACGCTTTTAAAGTTCGGCGTTTTCCGCCGGCATACGTGAATACCTATGTAAATATAGGCTTTCGCCTCGTATATAAAAAGCAAAGAGGGAAAATGAGAGTGTGTTCGTCCGCGAATTGTTCGACCACTTCTAAATGACCTAGAGAGCTAAAAACAGGCATGCTGATATGTTTTAAGGTCCGTATAATTAGAAAAGTACGAACAAAAAAATCAAAACGGCGGCTTTGGACATTGTCTGCTTGAATTTTTCGCGAATTATTTGACCACTTCTAAATGACCTAGAGATCTGAAAATCGGCATGCTGGTAGGTCTTAAAGTCCGGATATCTGCAAATGCACGAAAACTAAAAAAAGAAAAACAGTGCTTTGAAACATTGTCTGTTTGAATTTTTCTACCACTTTGACACCTAGAAAACAGTCTGAAAACCAAAACATTGAAAAGGGTGGCTTAGCTTCGCTGTTTAAAAAATCTGATAGGTTTAAAGATAATGTTGTGAGAATCACTGAAATGCTTTGAAAATTTCAAATTTGGATTTAAAATTAAGGCTCACCAAAGCCTGCTCCGTTTTACATCAAACCGTATACATTGACGTCATGACGCTGTTCTAAATCGTAAAACAGTTACGGATTTAAAATTACTTTTCTTTCCCTTAATTACTTTTCCCTTTATTTAATTTTATGTTCAAAAAATTATTTTATAGATTCACCGTTCGGAGAACGGGCATGATTGCTAGTTAAGTACATAAAAATAAATGGATTAAGTTAGGCTGAACATATTATACTCATGGACAATAATAGAATAGTGAAGAAGATGTTTAATGCTAAGCCGGAAGGAAAAAGAAAAATTAGAAGACCTAAATTAAGAAGAGAAGATGGAGTGCAAGACATTAAGATTAAGGCTTTAGGGGTCAAAAATTGGAGGAGTTTGGCATTGAATAAGGAAGGCTCACTAAGGGCTGTCAAACGAATGATGATGACGTGAAGCATTTAATTTTACTCTTTAAACAGCAGCACCTAAACGACCATGATAGAAAAAATTAGATAAATGAAGATACACTTTACAGCGCCAATAAACGCCAATTACAAGAATAACGGACTCCTTTTGAGGGTTCATAATAAAAATTCAAAGGAATGAGTGGGTTTCTTGGAACAAATACCGTGTCTTAGTCTGCTGGTAACTTTTGCTTTGATTACATTTGTGTGGATTCCGGTAGAACGTAAGTCTTGCGTCGTTACATAATGTTCGAAAGAGCATAATACCCGGTCCTATTTTAAGTTCCCAAAATAGAACCGGGTAATACGCTCTTTCGAACATTTTTTTTTTTTTTGACGACCTAAGTATTTTTTTTTTTTTTTTAATGCAAGTAGAGTAGTATCATCAACCACAGTACTTTTGGTCCCACGTCACTTTTGTGCGGCTGAATTAGCTCACCGTTGAGATGAAATACGCATCCTAAATTCGTCACGAATAACTCTGAAACTGTATCTTTGCTTTCCTGCACAGCACTGTGAGTGTAATGTTACTAAAATATGTCGGTGGTTTTTCCAGCAACAACTTCTAGGAAACACTTCTAAAATTCTGTTTGGATTTTGTGTTCAATCACGGTTTAATCGTTAGCTTGATGATATTACTTCTAAATTCATTCACAAACTCGGACTACGTATGGCTCTTATTAAGGCTTTTGATTCCTTGCTTCCATCTACAGTTATAACGTATTTGAAATCCTGAGGTATTGAAAACACATACGTTAATATACACTATATTGGCATAAGTCACCGGACGCCTAATGCAAAGCTAACTCAGTGTATATATACATGTATATACGCATGGAGGATGTTCAACACCTTGTAGAATGTGTTCCTAGGCGTCTGCAAGCCGTGATTGCACAGAAAGGTGGACCAACGCGTTATTAGGTAGGTGTTCCTAATGCAAAGCTAACTCAGTGTAGAGAGTTGTGGAAGAGATTTTTTTTTTTTTGATTGGAGGTTTAACGACCACCGTGAGCAACTCAAATGGGCTATAAGCAGTCGCCCGTCCCTAATTTAGGGTCACTGGTTCCAGGGAAGGGAGAGAGCCAGTGCCGTAAGACAAACACAACATCCATGCCTGACCGGGATTCGAACTCGGACCCCTTACGGACGAATGATCAGAGGCCAACGCCTTAGACCACTGCGCCACCGGGGCGGCGTGGAAGAGATTTGGGGAGATCTTTAATCCTGGAATAAACAGACTATTTTCTCACCTCCTAATACACAGGCGGGGTACTACGAAACCCCAGGGGGAAATTATTTAATTTATCAGTACAAAATTGGCTGAAATTATTTAATTTATCAGTACAAAATTGGCTGAAATTATTTAATTTATCAGTACAAAATTGACTGAAATTATTTAATTTATCAGTACAAAATTGACTGAAATTATTTAATTTATCAGTACAAAATTGACTGAAAACAATTTACTTCAATAGAGTACAATATTTTAACATTTCGGAGATTGTTAACATACAGAATAGGAAACAGTGAGAAACGTAATGGAACAACCTTCCTTAGTAAACACTGCGTTATCTGTGAGCAAACGAAGAACTACTGGGGTGCTGTAGCACCCCGCTGTGTATTCTAGGTTTAAGAATGGATGGTGATTATACTCGTTCGATATCGGTTATAAACAGTAATTACAATGTTGCGACATCACTGAAACATAAAGGAAATTCTCCACAGTTTAATTTTTTTAACTGCGGAGAATTTCTTTTAAACTGTGGAGCATTGTCTGAACAAAATTAGAAAAAAGTTGTAGTATGTTTCGAATACGGAATATCTGCGCAGAAACCACCAAGGCGACAGAATATTTAAATTAAGAAATCGGACAGATATTGAATTACTCAGAAGGACAACATATAGTAAATTTCCAGAAAGAACTTCTGCTCGCAGTCAATGTACACAGATCTCAGTTTCAGTATTGAGATCATTACAGTTCACAGGATTTGGTTGAGAACGAGCTCACTATTAATGAAATAAAACAAGCAAAGAGGTAAAATAAATAAACCAATTTTTTTAACATAATCTATAACGGTAAAATAATAAGAAATCGTTCTATGTTGGAAAGCGTTGGACAGTAACTACTCTCCGAAATTTGCTTTTTACTTATAATGGAATTTCGAAAACACAAGTTCACACTTTTGCATCACAAATCAATCACTAAAATATTCCAAAATGAAATTACCGTGATTTTCGTAACACTAAAAAGTGCTGATATTTCTTTGTTATTCATTTCCACATGTGTTCGAAAACTGCCATTTGAAAAACGTTGATGCCGACGGTATTTATTTTGAGAGAGAAATGGGTCAACAAAGAGAAGTCAAAGAAAAGAAAACACGATCGAGAAGAAATGAGAGTCAGCAGCTTAAGTACGTCTTCGCCTGCGCTCGAAGACGTACTTAAGCTGCTGAGGAGGAAGAAGTAAAAAGAAACAGGGTAAAAACGCAGTAAAGAAACTTTCCGTGATAACAGGCAGACTGAACACGTAGTATGCGCTTTAAATCGAGCAATTTAATGGCGAAGAATGGAATATGCAACGGCATTTCCAATCATTACCCTTGCACAAATCGATCAATAAGCCACGTCTTACTGGAAGACTCCTGGGTTAGCAACACATCCTTGATGTTTCTCTTTAAATAAATGCAAACGACAAAAGACTCAAAAATACGTCTCGGTTTAGCTCTTAAAATTATCGCACTTATTTATTTTTCGAATAAAAGTGAAAGAAGTAAATGGAATCAAAAAGTCTTGAAAGGGAGTAAACTTATTTTACTTATTAATGAGAGACGTGAAAGAAATTTCCAGCAATGGATTGATACAACTCCAAAAAGTAACTGAGATAGCCATTCTGATTACTAATTCTGTACATCAGAGGGGAATCATACACTTTAATTAAAGCGTAACTTTTACAGAGAGATTTTGAGATTTTTATGAGAATATATTTTAAAATTGTGGGTTTGATATATGGACTTTTGAAAGTAAGAAACATGACACCGAATTTTCGGTTGTAATGAGCAAGCCTTTGGAATCCGTTCTGTAGCGAATTAAATTTACCAAAACTATTCAAATTTAATGGAACCGGTATGGAAAATAGTAGTATCTGACTGAAGAAAAGTTTTTCAGTCGGGTTTTAATCATGCAGCTATTGCTGTAAACAGAAGCGTGAATTTACGCCCTGTGGTGGCAGACTTGTGCGCGTTAAGTAAAATTTTAAATTATATGAGAAACATTTCGTACCAGAAATGCTCTCCAACAAAGAACTAATTTTTCAAATCGGACTCTTAGAAGTAGAGATATTAACAAAAATAAGATATACATCTACACCCCCTGTCGGAGAAACCATGCATTATTTAAAGAAGAAAATATTCCGAAAAGGTTTATCGACGTGAGTAGTACCGGTCCAAGAACGAATATTTTGAATCGAGATTTTAGAAGCTCAGATTTTACTGCAAATACATCAGAAGCAGAAACTAGCACTTACGCCCCCTGGTGGCGTAACAATTTCTTACCAAAAATTAGAAATTATGTGCGAAATATTTTTCATCAGGAGCTGTTACCGCTGCAGAAATAATTTTTCAAATCGGAGTTTTCGAGGCAGAAATATCGGGGAAAACGCAATCTACTTTTACGCTCCCTAGAGGAAAATCTATGCGTAACTTGAAAAAGTGACTGCACCTAAAATAGTGTTCGACATAGATGGAATGGTAAAAAAATTCAACCGGATGTTTAGAAGCAAATATATGGAATAAAATCTATTTTGAATTCGATATCACCTGCATTTACGCCTTCTAGCGGCGAAATTGTTCATCGTAAAAAAAAAAAAACTGAAATGAATGATCATTTTGCACATTTCAAGCTTTCCAATGCAAAAAGAATTTTCAAATCAAAATAATAGTTGCAAAGATATGGTGTCCACTGATGAACGGACAAACCGGTAGCATAAGCATGATCTTTTTTACAAAAGACGTGCTAAATATGGAGACACTTAGACAAGAGTATGGTAATATGTATGAATGCGTGTATTTAATAAAAAAAAAGCATTGGTAATACATAATTAGAATCTTTAGTATTCATATACACTGAAGTGCCAGAAAAACTGGTTCAGACGAGCTTATGCAAAATACATCGCAACGTCCCCTATGCGCATACTCGATTGCGTCCGCCAGTGCGTATATAAAGCGATAGACATCCTTGCCAGCTGTCAGAGCTGTTTTCGGCATGAGACTGACAAGTAAAAACGATTTAAGCGATTTTCAACGCGGTGTCATAGTTGGTGCTCGTGAGATGGGCCACAGTATTTCGGAGGTAAAAACGAAGTTCGGATTTTCACGGACGGCCATTGCAAGGGTGTATACCGTGACTACAAGAATTCCGGCAAAACCTCCAACGTACGATACCAGTGTGGCCGTAAAAAGACAATGGGTGAACGTGACCATCGTCGGCTGTCAAGAATCGTTTCACGCGATAGGGTGCAACACTCTCGCAGGTATCATCGAATTTAATGCTGGAGCCTCAACAAGCATCAGCGTCCGGACTGTGCAACGTAACCTGCACGATATGGGCTTTGGGAGCTGACGCCCAACTCGAATCCCCTTGTTGGGTGCACGACACAGAGCTATGCGACTCGCTTGGGCACGGCAACACCGCCACTTGATGACTGGAAACAAGTAGCCTGGTCTGACGAGTCGCGTTTCCAACTGTATCGGGCAGATAGAAGGATTCGCGTGCGGCGCAAACCCCATGAAGCCATGGATCCCGCCTGTCAACTGGACACTTGAGTACCGGCTGCTGGTGGTGGGGGTCCGTAATGGTATGGGGTGTGTTTAGCTGGACTTTACTGGGACCCCTGGTACGTCTACAAACGTCTGTGACCGGCCAATGCTATGTGCGCATCCTTTCTGACGAGGTACACCCGTCCATGTCCTGCCTTCATGCTGATGGGTTGGGCCTGTTCCAACAGGAAAATGCACCTCAACACAAGTTTCGGGACGCCACATTTTGGTTAGAGGAGCATTCATCTGAGTTTGGGGTGTTGCCATTTCCACTTAAGTGCCCAGATCTGAAACGTGATAGAACACATTTAGGATGCCATGCAACGCGCTATCGAACACAGGAATCCGAGACCTCGGAATACACCCGAATTGTGGAACGCTCTGCAGGAAGTATGGTGTACATTGCCTACAGCATATTTCTAGAAGCTAGTGGAGTCCATGCCCCGTCGTATTTCTGCAGCCCTGCGCTCCCATGGGGCACCTACCAAGTATTAGACTGGTGTACTAGTTTTTCTGGCACTTCAGTGTACTTTCCAGTCTAGATTGCAATTTTCTAGCAGCAATGCATGCTTTATTTTGACTAACTGCATAATTTACCACTTACACATTTACTTCCCCATATCTTTTAGAGCCCCACCCTTTCACTGAGCCACCCAGGCGGCGGAGTGGTTAGAGGTATAAGTTTCTGTCCAGTCGCCCGAGTAGGGGCTCAGTTCGAGTCCTGAGTGAGGCATAAGCAGTGATGTGTCTGGTACACGGCGATCGATCTCTGCTCTCCCTGAAACAAAAAACTTTGGGACGGGCGACTGTCTATAGGCCTAAGCCTTGCTTACCTTGATTTTCTTATTAGCCAAAAGGCCATCCCTGGAGTAGACAATATTGGCGTTTTTTAGTTACACATATCTCTGCTCCATATAACATACTAATATTATCATATCACAACGCCAACTTTCGAGAAATCCAATATAGGCGCTCGATTTTTACACATGAAATAATAGTTCTGAATGAGAAGCCCAGGAGTGTTCGAGCTCTATTTAAGTCTTTTGGAGCTGGAGGTCAGGACCAACAGGCACTCGAGAGAGCCCTTTACATACGCACATACATAAATTTACAATGGAATTTCGATTATACGCTAATTTGTCATACGATTTGGTCGGTCATAGCTATTTACGAAAATTGGGACGGAGATGTAATTAAGCACGCTCTTAATTTTTCTTTTTCTTATTACAGTTATCCATCCATCTATCTCGTCCGCCCAGGGGCAAAGAAGACTGTGCGCCCTTGAGGATTACTGGCAAATTAATGCAGCCGTCTTTCTATTCCTCCGCTGCATTCGGATAAGGGACAAAGTGTGTCCGGGGCGGACTTCACAGGGAACTATCTACGCATTCGCGTCCCAAACCACAGGGAGTCTGCGGAAAATCCCGGAAAAATCGCAGACTAGATGGCCGGCAGGACCCGGGATTCGAACACCCGTAAGAAACGTCAGCCTTCCACACAGCTCATAGCGACTTGACCAACTGTGGTACGGTTATATGTGTTTTAATTTTGATCCCTTGATAGATCTATTATCACTCTCTCGACGTTGAACTATATTCTAGTTTCGTGTGTCCCTACGTGTGTGCGTACACACACACACGCGCGCGCGGGCGCGCACATAAACAGTGTCCAGTGGTAGCCAAATCAAAGACGTCCAGTCGGTATATGGCGCCTGAAAATTTTCACCTGGCGGCACGTGAATTTTTAAATTCTATTCTCCAAGTAGAAAAAAGTGTAAACTATCCTAAAAAAAAAAAAAAAAAAAAAGAACTATTCTGAAGCCACCTATTTGCAATTTTTGAATGCACTTCAAAAGCCCGTTCAATGAATAACTTCAAAGCTCTTAGTGACGCACTATGAAATCTCTGGATAAATTACTATGAACTTTAACACAACATTTATGTAATCTTTTAGTGATTTTGATAATTGAGGGTTGATAAATATCCTCTCCGTGGCACTCCAAACACCAAAGAAAATCAACTCGATATTATTTTTTTATTTTTCTGGACATTTTCAGCAAATTTGTTTGATTGGAAATAGTCAACACATGGCAGATTTTTCTGCACTTATCCATACTGCTCCTCTGAAATGCGGTAAGTTATCTTTTGCCAGCACATCGCATGCAGATTTTGTTACTTTCCATCACAGTCACTGAGGCATTTTTGAAAATAACTTTACAGCCTCTTCCATAGCAGAAATATGTATATGTATTTTTTTTTCTGGTTTTACGTAATAACCTCAGTGAACATATAAGACTGAAAGGGGATATTCATCCCTAATTTAGGGCCACTGATTCCACGGGAAGGGCAGAATCAACGCCAGAGGCCCAAACACACTCGCTTACCTCATTTCGGTCTCGAACATTGGCTATTAATCAGAAGCCTGCGCCACTGACCACTTGGTCACCATCGATCGAGGTGCGATCAACGTATCCAGACTGGTTGCATAAGTTCGGAATCGCACGATATAGCAGGAAGCGGTTTGGCATAGATTGATCTTGGAACCTACTACTCATGTGCCGTAAGTCCAGTGTTCCCGTTCATCGTTTCTCTCTCTTTTTTTTTTTTTTTTCCTACAGGCGTTCTTACGTTTGTGCAGCTGTTTGTCGCATTTGTCATCTTGGAAAAATATTGATCCACGAATTGGCATCAGATTTTTTCAAAAACTTAGCGAAATTTGCAAAGTAGCATACTTTTAAGAAAATCCCGCTCGGGGGAGATCGCCAACACTACCCGTCGCTTTAAACTTTTCATACTAAGCTTTTATGCTTTTTTGGTCCGGTGGTGATCGTTTGTATTCTTTTCTGAAATGACGGTGGACAGTAATTTGGTCTCATGGAACCACAACACGTACGCCGCATTTTCTTGCATGGAAGCCATTATCGATTAAATGCTCTTCTTATTCAGCATTAGCGTTCACCTAAAGAACAGGAAAAAAAAATTATGAGTGCGGTTATACTATATGTTGCCAACCATTTTATTTTAACTTACACAGATTTTTTATATTAATTTTTCTAAAAGACTTTATGGACACTCTGTATATTTACTTATTGGGGGGGGGGGGGTGTTAGCTAAAAGAAAAGTGGGTGGGCTGAAGCTTACCTTAGCCCACCAGTAGCATCGCACCTGCTTCTAGCCAACCGACCGGTTTTGAATCTCGATTGAGGCAGGTATGGTGTGTTTGTGATATCTCCGATTCTTGGAACCAATGGCCCCAAATTGCCGCCTCGGTAGCGCAGTGGTCTAAGCAATGGCTTCTGATCGTTCGTCCGAATTGGGTCCGGGTTCGAATTCCGGTGAGGTATGAGTGTTGTGTTTGTCTTACAGCACTGGCTCTCTCCCTTACTGGAACCAGTGGCCCTAAATTAGGGACGGCCGACAGCTTATAGCCCATTGATTTGCTCACGGTGGTCGTTAACCCCTCCCCTTACAAAAAAAAAAAAAAAAAAAAGTAGTCAGAATAAAGACGTATGCAAAATATGAGCAACCCTAAACGTATGCAAAATATGAGCAGTTCTAATACAATTGAGAATTATCATTACCATGGTCATCATTCATCATCATTGTCAACCATTATCAATCCACTGCTGGACGAAGGTCTCTCCAAGTTTCCTCCACAACGGTCTTTCTTGTGCCAGTCTCCTTCATGTCACTCCCCCATACTTTCGAATTTCATCCACCCATCCCCCATGTGGTCTTCTTCTGGGTCTTTCCCTGTCCCTTGGAATCCAATCTAAAATTTCGGCTGTCCATCGATCGTCTGTCCTTCTGGCAGTATGTCCAGCCCATTGCCATTTCAGGGATTTAACTCTGATCATGATCATGATGTCTTCCACTCTTATAATTTTTCTGATCCACGAGTTCCTCTTCTTATCTCTCTTGGTTACACCAAGTATGCACCTCTCCATGCTGCTTTGAGTTGTCTGCAGCCTTTGTATGTCTCTTTTAGTTAAGGTCCACGTCTCTGCACCATATGTAAGCACTAGAAGGATGCATTGATCAAACACTTTTCTTTTAAGACATAATGGCATATTGCTGTTGAAAATTATGCTGTTTTTTCCAAAAGCTCTCCAGGCAAGTTTTGTACGCCGATTAATTTCGTCATCAATGTGACCCTCACTTGATATCTGCTGTCCAAGATAAATGTACGTGTCTGTTACCTCCAGCTTTTCTCCATCAATCGATAAATCTTCATTTCTTGTAAAACCATTGAACATCGCTTTTGTCTTCTGAAAGTTCATTTCTAATCCCATTTCTTTAATCTTGTCAGCAAGTTCCTGAATCATACTCTGCAGCTCTGATGGGGTAGTTGCAAAAATGGCTACGTCATCAGCAAAATGAAGGTGGGTTAGATAATCTCCATTATTCCTTATCCCTTTGTTTTCCCAGTTCAGTGATTGAAAGATATTTTCCAATGTGGCATTAAAGAGCTTCGGAGATATGGTGTCACCTTGTCTCACTCCCTTTCCAATTTTTATGTGGTATCAGTAATTAAATACCATTTGTGCGCTTCAGTGCACAAAGACGGCGCACTGTATCAAAAGACAAACATAAGCACATGCACAACCCGCGGTTTCGCAGTCGGCTATGAGTCAGGTCAAGTTGATGTCCCACCGGTCTTAACCGCTAGGGTGCTCAGAGAAATTCGCGGTTAAGGTCATGACCCCCTGAGCAACTGAACACACGTAACAAGGCTGCTTCGTAGAAGTATAGAATGAACGCCAAAGACCCAAACGGACGTCTGCAAATAACACAAGACAAACACCGTGGGTTGTGTATCACTGAAAGAGAGAGTTTTGATGTAACTGGAACAGCACAGTCAGAATTCCAAATGAACTCAAAATCAGTGGTGTTGAAACCTCGGGGGAACGGGTTGAGCTATCCCAGTAAACTAAAAAAAATATGTATTAATTTAAAATGCAATTATCATAAAATGACAAAAGTTCAACTACCAAAAATAATATTATGCTTACACTAAAAATAGTAGTCAGTTTTTCCTTATAAACAACACAGATAGTTTTTAGTAAGGAAAATGCTTTATTACTATTCTCAGAGTACATTGCAAAAACAAATAACTATCTACAAATTAAATTAACTTGATTTGACTTGACTTTTCGTGTCTTCAATTTTGGAAATTCATCAATAACACAGAATCTGTTACCCCATACTGATCATTTTCTGAACCATCCAAAAATAAATCTTCCTCCTATCTGTCAAGTGCACAACTCGCGTCCTGTGTACAGGTTGACCTCACGCCAGGGAGTTATACAGCCCCCCCCAACAGACACCCATTTCATCACGCATCCCTCATAAAAAAAATCAATATCCCTCCCTTTGAGAGGAGGGGGGGGGTGTAAAGCACACACACACACAAATATTTAATTTTTAAGAATTAAGTTTTTTTATTATCACATAGCACAGTTGTCAGTAGCAGTGTTGACATTTACATGAATTCCTAAGAGTGCTTTACCTTGAAGTACCTTATATACGTAATAATGCGATATATATATCTTTTTAATTTGAACTCTATGAATAGAGCGGTCTAATGTTTCACACTTTTCGTTTTTCTTGTTTAAAGTAAATATATATCTCAGAAGTAAGTAAACCACAAAGCGTCTTTTCATTTTAGTCTGCTACAAATTTCGCCGATATGTTTCTGAATCATTTCAGCCTGCACAAGATTTGTGAAAATATCTACTGTTTCAGCAACCCATGTGCTAACACTTATTAGTTGCTTTCTAAGCCTTGTTTAAGAAAGCATTTAGACACGTGAAAGATAAAAAATAAAAACATCACAGAAACAAAATAACTTGGTCTATTTCCGGTTTTAACCTATCTTAACTGTTCTCAAACAAAATAATGTGGTGTAGATTTGGAAAAATTGATTTCTGATTTTAATCAATTTTTTTTTGAAGTTTTCTCAAATTTTAATCCTAGTTTTAAAACGTAAATATTTCCCTATAACAATTTTCAAACATTGGCTTTCATCCCCCCCCCAGATTTTTCAGTACCCCTCCGGTTTGAAATTCCTGGATGAACTCCTACCTCCCGCTTAGGAATTCTGCCATACAAGCCCAGCCCCTTGTTAAAGAATACAAAATGTATGCTAATATATGCTGTCTCCGCCGTAACAAGTGACATCAGCTTAGTTAAGACAGTCGAGAAAAGGATTAATATTTTTTTCTTGTGATCAAAAGACTTGTGGTCAACTACATATACATACAGGGTTACAAGGAAAGTCCTTGATCAGGCCAATGTCTCACAAACTATGGCAGTTAGCGATTTAGTTCTTGTGCAGTAGTATAGGGAACCCCCGATAGCCTCTCATCCCTCTTTTAGGGGATGAGAGGCTATCGTGACCCCTCTTTGCAGACAGGGCAAAAGGGGCACGATAGCCCCTCTTTGCCCTGATCTGCACTTCGAAGCACGTATTCGCCACGTCGTGACAGCGGATGGTCATCATGCAAACATGTCATCCATTGATTACCTTTTTCCTACTCTTACTCCTGTAAACGTCTTTTACTTCTTCCAATAAAGTAAGTTAACTTTACTGTCTCCTTCTTTTGTCACTACACAATGAAACACTCCATATATACGGAGAAAGCTTGAAACAACCGATATCAACATTTATCTTGGTCAGCAGATATCAAGTGAATGTCACATTGATGAAGAAATTAATTGCCGTATAAAACTTGGAGAGCTTTTGGAAGAAACGATACAATTTTTAAGAGCAGTATGTCATAATATCTTAAACGGAAAGTGTTTAATCAATGCATCCTGCCAGTGCTTACGTATGGAGCAGAGACATGGACATTAACTAAAAAATATATACAAAGACTGCAGACAACTCAAAGAAGCATGGAGGGGTGCATGCTTGGTGTAACCAGGAAAGACAAGAAGAGGAACTTGTGGATAAAGAAAATGACAAGAGTGGACGACATCATGACTAGAGTGAAATCACTGAAATGGTAATGGGCTGAACATGTTGCCGGAAGAACAAACCACCGATGGACAACTGAAATTTTAGACTGGATTCCAAGGGACAGAAAAAGACACAGAAGAAGACCCTATGGGAGATGGGTAAACGAAATTCGAAAGCATGCCAGAGTGACATGGAGGAGACAGGCTCAAGACAGACAATTGTGGAAGAAACTTGGGGAGACCTTCATCCAGCAGTGGATTGATAATGGTTGACAATGAGGATATATATATATATATATATATAGATTTTTTTTTCGAAGAACCTAACGGCCAGAAGATTCATTACATATATATACATATATACACTTCTTCAGAGGTGACGCTAAAGTCAAGAAATTTGTCTTTCGACATTGACCCCCAAACGTAAAATTAATCTTCTGCCCGTTAAGTTCTTCGAAAAATGTGTGATGTTTGTTCCACACATCATCTGGAATTAATGAGAATTCTTTCTTCTGCAGGGACGTCTTTTAAGCGTGGTTTGCCGGCTAACCCGGAAACTTACGATTCCGTCCCAGCCCTTTCTCAAGGGGCCGATATGCGTGACCAACTGATTTAGACGGCAAAATTGCAGCTACAAACTTCGTCGGTGCAGCTGAATTGAGAAAGCATTCTGCTCCGGAGCAGAAGGATGCGATTTTAATTCTCGCCACCGGAAAATGACTTTCACGCTATAATCATTACTAAATACTAACTATCTTGAACCCCATACGGCCCCTATGGCAGACACACTGCCATACCCAAGTTCAGGCTCTGCTGATAAGCCGCTGAGAAAAATATGAAACTACAATAAACAGAATAGGGATAAATACATTAAGCTTCTGTTTTGAACTACAGCATTCCCTATCGAAAGTTTCAAACTATATGTTCATTTCAAGATCTCACTTTTACTGGTCATAATGTCGCATGGAGTGTGGGAGGAGATGTCAGCAGAGATGGAAACGGGTCAGGGGTCAGCGGATCAACGGGTCGACAATTTCATGCGGGGCAAACGGGTCGGATCAAGGTGTTCCTGACCCGATTTCGATCCGTTTTTATTACGGTTTTATTTTTGAACAGAAAAAAAAATTTCAAAGAAACCTCCAAAGGTCTTTGAAATAATGCTTCAGAGCTGTAGAGTATGATCCAAAAACTTGCTGAGAAGGGAAAAGAAATGAGGATTAAAAATGAACTTTCAGAAGACGAAATTAATGCTGATGCACAATGCTTTTACATGGAATGAAGATTCATCAATTGATGGTGAAAAGCTGGAGATAACCAATTCCTGCATATTTACCTTGGGCAGCAGATATCAAGCGAGGGTCACATTGATGAAGAAATTAATTGGAGTATAAAACTTAATTGGAGAGCTTTTGGAAGAACAGTAAAATTTTTAAGAGTAGTATACCATTATGTCTTTAAAGAGAAGTGTTTAATTGGTGCATCTTTCCAGTGCGAGCGGAGACATGGACCTTAACTAAAAAACACATAAAAAAACTGCAGATAACTGAAATCAGCATGGAAAGATGCATGCTTGGAGTAACTAAGAAAGATAAAAAGAGGAACTCCTGGATAAGGAAAATAACAAGAGTGGAAGACATCACGATCAGAGTAAAATTCCTGAAATGGCAATGAGCCGGACATGTTGCCAGAAGAATGGCCCACCGATGGACAACCGAATTTTTAGACTGGGTTCCAAGGGACAGCCAAAAGAAAACCACGTGGAAGATGGGTGGATGGGGAGACTGGCCCAAGACAGTCCATTATGGAAGAAACTTGGGGAGACCATCATCCAGCAAAGGTTTGATAATGATGATGACGTATATATGAGTTCATATCTCAATACAGATTTGTCCGGGTCGGGTCCAATTATGCGACGGTCGGGTCTAGGTCCAAAATTTTTGACCCGTTTCCAACTCTGGATGTCAGAGAGACAAGTGGTTACTATATAGGAAAAAATTACTATTTGAGGACTAGAAAAACAACAACATTCTGTCAGAGATACTGGAGAAAGTGGTCACTTGACGATTCTGTATCGTGTGCCGAAAGAAAAAAAGAAAAACTATAGACACACGCAGGGGTTGCTTTGGCTTTTTTAAAGTTTTCACCAACCCATTCGCTAAAATCAATTTTTTTTCGCCAAATGTAATCTGAAGTCGCCAATGTTTTTTTCACTCTCCACTGGAATTATAAAAACTATAAAAACATAAAGTGTTATAATACGTCTTTTTTTTTTTTTATTGGAGGTTTAACGACCACCGTGAGCAACTCAATGGACTATAAGCAGTCGCCCGTCCCTAATTTAGGGTCACTGGTTCCAGGGAAGGGAGAGAGCCAGTGCCATAAGGCAAACACAACATCCATGCCTGACCGGGATTCGAACCCGGACCCTTTACGAACGAATGATCAGAGGCCAGCGCCTTAGACCACTGCGCCACAGGGGAGGCAATATAATAGGTCTTACATCAACAATTGAGTCACTCTTTTCACCCAAATGCTTTCCATCTCACGCGCGATGTAAACAATGAACGTTAGTTTAAAGTACACCAGACTGTACACAAACAAAATGCGCTTATAGCTTTGTAAAATCTATCTATTTACTGGTGTGAGACGTATACAGATTCATCAAGCTTTCGCTCTCCACTGGGAGGCTTTTTCTGTGAGGCTCATAAGTCATTTTTGGCTCTTTTTTTTTATTATTGGAGGTTTAACGACCACCAGAGCAACTTAATGGGCTATAAGCAGTCACCGGTCCTTAACTTACGGTCACTGGTTCCAGGTAAGGGAGAGATCCAGTGCCGTAAGACAAACACAACATCCATGCCTCACCGGGATTCGAACCCGGACTCCTTTCCGAACGAATGATCAGAAGCTATCGCTTAGACCACTGCACGAACGAATGATCAGAAGCCATCGCTTAGACCACTGCACGAACGAATGATCAGAACTTCAAAAGAGCATTTATTTACAAAAAAAGACAACATACAAACACAAATTTTCACCGGGAAAAAAATTGCACAATAACTCACCGGCAACGACAATAACAACACACAATCAATATCGCAATAAACAGAGTACTCTACAGGAAGAAGCAGACGACATCAGAGCAAGTTGAAGAATAACACACGGCAAGATAAGAAGAAAACAGTTGCACAACAAACAATACATACAGGACAGACCACTAATGAAGCAAGGCGGTAAAGAAAAGTCAGCCGAGTTTGTCAAAACTGTCAAGGGAAAAAAACAAACGCACACACGGTCCGACAACAAGCTGCAGCCGAAAAAAAACAAAACCTGGTAGTTCGGAGAAATGCGTTGACAAATGGCTGTAAGCCGACGAACAACAAAAATTTACATTTAAAGCGTATCTCGGTCAGTAAGACCGACAGCAACACAGAGAAAAAAACAACCACTAGAAACTAACACCCCGTACCATTAACACAACACACAAAGCACAATATTCAAATAACACCAAGAAATTAACACACAATGCACAATATACAAATAGCACCATGAACACAATAAAGAATGCACAATACACAAATAACACCATGAAAAACTTTGTGAAAAAGAACACAGGAGTTAAACTTGCAGACAAGCATCACCACCAAATAAACTCGGGTCGAAACAGTGAATTCGCACTGTATGCACAGCACTAACCACAAAAATAAACACCGATTACACAAACAAAATCAAGAAACACGTCGGTAAGGTTCAGAACCAACACACAAAAAAAAAAAAACCCTCGGTACCACGCGCCAGCAGTACCCGTTCAGCAAGAAAAAAAAATTAAAACAAAAAAATAAAAACAACCACAACATTAAACACAAAACCGTGCGACAGTAAACTGTGTGAAACCGACGAGTAATAAATATAAAATAGGTGAACGACACCAAAAGCAAACTAGAAAAAAAAGCCGACACTTGAGCAACAAAAAACAAAACAAAAACACATCAGACAATGTGCATGCCACAGCAAAAATGCAATCAACATCAACAAAACAACATAAAACACCTTGGTAACAGTAAACAATAAACAGAAAATACCAAAACGCTTAGCCGGCACACAAAAAAGTTTGTTGACCAACGGCTTGAGGCCGACGGAAAATAAAATAAAAGAAAAGAAAAAGTCAGTAAACGCTACCGACAACAAATTAACGGGAATGTGTGTGCACGGAAAGCAACAAGAAGATAAACTAAAGGAGACACTAACCCACTGACACAGATCTACGGTATGTACAAAAATTATGCACTAAACAAAAACACCAATAAAAAAAATAAATATAAATATAATAAACTCTGGCTATGGGAGGAGAGCAATAATGCCTGCAGAAACATGAAACCATGACAAATATGGAGACCAGAGAGAGAAAAAGGCAGGCACATCCTGCCGAACCCGCGCCATGTCATACTCAAGTTGGAGGACCGATCTGATGGATGATCGGTACCTCCTGCACAAAAACACCCGGGCCGGATGATAACGCCGGAGAGAAGCTCGATCCACGCTTGAGTGGTAAAACAAATAAATCGTCAACTTCGCTTGGAGAATGATGAATGCACAAACAGAACTGTGGACATCTACAGGGGGAGAATGGCGTCGGAGGAAATAAAAATGGAACATTGTATGAGGACAAGGGCAAACTTTGGAAAGAAGGGAAAACATAATCGAAAACAAGGGCTGCAACACCAGACAAGAATCATAGGAATGTGACACATCACCAAGTGTAGAACAAAAGAAGCAAAGCGGGGAAGCCAAATGACGAAAACGATGAAGGGTACGCGGAGTGAGCAACCGACGGTGTAGGTGCAGCCAATGAATGTCCCGGGCTTTCGGGGAAGCCAGGGAAGTCGATGGATCACTCCATGTACCTGGAAGATCTGTAGCTGAAACAGAAGGAATTGCTAATGGAGCTGTGAAATTGGTAAGAAAATGCGAATAAAGAAGCTTGGCTGTAACTTGATGGGGTAAAAATGGAGAATCGTTTAAGTAGAGAAGAAAGGGAAGACTGAGCGACGGGGCGGAAGACTGAATGAGGCCAATAGAATTGACAAGTAAAGGATAAAGACGAATAAGACAGGATTGAATAAGACAGAACTGTGCACGATGCTGAGGGGTATCAAGTAACAGAGGGGAAAGGCGATCAAAAGATTTCCAGTGAAGAGAAGAATCAAAAAGTTGAGAAACCTGAACGACGCCACTTGCAAACCAAGTGGAGAAGTTCAGGTACTGAGAATTTGGAGAACGAAGGGCAGAGGAGAAGAAAAGTGGTTCCGCAAGGAGATCGTTAGTCGAAGCTGGGGGAGGCGGACTGGACATAAGGAGTGCCAGAGGGAGAAAACGGTACGGTAAGTAGCGGGAAAGTGATTGGGAATGAGTGGAAAGAGGTCCATGCGGATAAAAGTAGCTAGAGAAAGAAAAGGACTTCGTGGAAAGAGCAAAGTGTCAATTATAGTAATCAAAGAACCGCAAGGAAGGGAAAAAATCCTCAAAAAATGTTGGAGATGGAAAGCGTTCGATTTAAGGGACAAATCCGGAAGGGCAAGACCACCAAAAGAAACCGGAAGGACAAGCGTGGATCGATGAACCCAATGTACGACATCCCAAATAAAATTTGTAAAAAGACATTGAACGTGACGAAGAAAGAGGGGAGGAGGGAAATGAGCAAACCAAGTATGAGAAAGGGCCGGAAGAAGAAAAGCGGAAAGAAGATGCGACCTGCTAAAAAAAGAAAGAAACGGTTTCAAACGGCGAAAAGGGGCAAGGCGTCGATTCATGTCCTGCACCAAAGGGGACCAAGTGGCGGCAGCAACCGCCACCGGGTTCCCGATGAACACTCCAAGAAGTTTGATGACCGTGGTCGACCACCGGGCACCCCAAGGGCGGTCGCCGCGGGACGACCACGAGCCAGCCCACAAGCCAACAGATTTAGAGGTATTAAGGGCCGCACCTGAAATTGAAGCATACTCAGTATAGGTAGATAAAACAACACCAAAAGCCTGTTGGGAACGTAAAAAAAGTAAGGTCGTCCGCATAGGCCGACAAAACCACGCGATGGTGCCGTGTGGAGGCCACACCACGCGGAATGCCTGCCAGCAAACGAGATCGAAGGGAAATAAGAAGTGGTTCAAACGTGAGGGCAAACAGTTGACCCGACAGGGGACAACCCTGCCGGATACCGCTTGCAAAAGGAATAGCAGCCGTCATAAAAGAAGAGGTCCGAACACGAAAGTAAGAATGGGAATATAGATTGGAAAGTGCCTGACAGAAAAGGGAAGGAAAGCCAAAGTGACGAAGAACAGAGAAAAGATAAGAATGATGGACAGAATCGAATGCTTGTTTCTGATCTAGGTTAAAAATAGCAAGAGGTTCAGAAAGACGGGAAGCAAGAGAGTGTAAATCACGGATGGTAGTGATGTTAGTTGCAATCGAACGGGAAGGGATCGTATAAGTTTGGTCAGGATGAATAATAAATTGTAGAACAGGGTTAAGGCGAAGAGCCAGAATTTTTGCAAAGATCTTGTAGTCGGTGTTAAGAATCGAGATGGGGCGCCAGTTAGATAGAAGACCAAGATTACCAGTTTTAGGAATTAGGCGGAGAAGAGCAAAAGCAAAGTCAGAAGAAACGAAAGTCGAAGAAGAAAAGATCGAGTTGAAACAAGCAACGAGAAGAGGAAGCAGAGCAGGAAGAAAGGTTTTATAAAAAGAAAGTGGAAGACCGTCAGCCCCAGGGGCGGAGCGGTCATTCAGACTAGAAATGGCAAAACGAACCTCCGAGGGAGAGATCGGTGAAACCAAGGAGGGGGAAAAAAAGACGGGACCTGAGGAAGATGTGATAATAATGGAGAATTCTCTGCAGGCGGCAGGACCCGCAATCGAAACCGATCAGTGAAGTACTGAAAAGTTCGATCACAGATCTGCACTGGATCAGAAACAGTTGAGCCATCTGGAAGCGAGAGAAAAGAAATGTTGGAACTCAGAGCACGGTGGGATTCAAGATGTCGAAGGTGTTGAAACGGGTCATCATGAAAATGTAACTTGGAAAACTTTAACCGGGTAAGAGACGAAGAAGCAAAGGAAGATAGAATGCTATGAAGTTGTGATTGAAGAGCTGCAAACGATGGATCTGAAGGAGAAAGGAACTGTAGTTTACGGTGAAGAATAGTTAAATCATGAAAGCGGTGAAAACGGGACGAAAAAGAGAACTGACGTGCAAACGATAGGATAGAAAGTTTGGTGGAAAGCCACAGAGCTGCTGGGTCAACCGTGAGAGGAAGTTCAGAAATGGATGAAGAAATAATCGAACGAACTTCGGCCTGAAACGTGGGATCGGAAAGGAGAAAATCATCAAGAGACCAAACCGGGGAGGGGGGACAGAGAAAGAGGACAAAAATATTTCCAGAAGAACAGGACGATGGTCGGAGGAAACAGAAGGATGATGGGTTACTTCAACAAGGGAGGAGTGGAGGAAACTAGAAACATAAAACCGGTCGAGACGAGCCGCAGCATGCGCTAAGGCGGCCGGAGGAAACCATGTGAATTCACGGGACAGAGGGTGGATGGTACGAAATGCGTCAATGAGACAAAAATTACTAACTAGTTGAGACAGTTGGGAGGAAAGGTTAAGCCGACTCTCCCCGGAACCATCACGGTCAAGACCCGGTTGGAGAGTGCAGTTGAAGTCACCACCAATAAGAACGATTTCAGAAGGAGGAATTTGGGAAAGAAGGGAAATCAAATGCGAAAGAAGAGCATCAGCATCAACCGATGATTGTGGCATATGCAAATTGAAAACATGAAAACGACGGGAAAGATAACTAAAGGAGATACCTTGAAAGGAGCCCAGCAGACTCTGTGACTCAACGATATCTGAAAGAAGAGAATGAAACCGAGTACGGAATGCAATCGCTGTACCGGACCCAATGTGCGTCCGGTAGTTGTGATAAAAAGCGTAGGGCCAGCGTCTCCAGCAGGAATACCCGGTCGCCAAGGAACAGTTCGTCTCCTGGAAGAGGAGGATATCTGTCCTCAGGAAACGAACGTCCTCGAAGACCAAAGCATTCGCGGCTGAAGACGCAAGGCCTCTACAGTTAAAGCAGAGCACATTTAGGGAAGGCATCACTGGGGCGGCTGCATCCAACCTTCCAGTTCTGCCTTCAAAACTTTAAGTAAATACGCCAACCGGCGAGCGTACTGCTCTGTCCCGGATGGCAGATCAACATTTAATAAGAACTCATGCAGGAACGTCAGTTGGGTTAGCATCTCCGGAAGGTGAGAGAGTTTACTTGCTATACAAGGGAGAGTAATCAATTTCGCCCGTCTGGGGCGAGCAATCAAGGCATACAGATCTGTGAATGAGAGGGGAGTTAAGGGCACCTCAATGTCAGCAAACATAGAGGTGATGTCAACCAGAGAGGGGGCAGGAGAGTCGTCAACAGATTCAGCAAATAAAGTTTCTTCAGAATCGGGATCGGTAACGTCCATGGAATCATCGTTCGGCAAACAGGTAAAACGGTTGTAGATGGAAACTGAAGAAGTAACAGGAGCCGGTCCAGGTGAAGGTGACGAGGATGTAGCCGTCTTCCTGGATTTCTGGCGGTCCGAGGAACTCGCACGACGGTTCGCTGAGCCAGGGGAGTTTTGCCTCTTGGTCCGCTGAACCTTGGGGGTGGAGGCCCCTTCAGACGCTGGCAACGGGGAAATTCCTGCAGGTCAGTGGATGCCGAAGCAACACGGACCACTGGAGGTGATACGACAGAGGTGGAACCAGGATCGGCAGCTGGAACAGATTGAGTGGGGAGGGTGGGGGAAGAATCCGGAGCGGTGGGCAGAGTCCCCGCTGGAACAGCAGCATCAAGTGATTGAGTTGGAACAGTAGCAGCTGTGGAATGTGGGCATGCCGATGCAAGGTGACCTTCACCCTTGCATCGGAAGCACTGAACGCCAGCAAACAGATTGAAAATGTAGGTCCGGGTTTCAGTTATGAGTTCCAGGGTGGTTGGCCGGTTAACTATTGCTTGTGGGGTTGGAAAGATGACTCTGTATTGACGACGACCGCCCTGAACATGTTTCAGGGGGAGTCGCGAGCAGCAGCTGGGAGGTACTTTGTGGTACCAACCACTCGCCCCATGGTGTTAAGGGCATCAATTAATACCGAGTCAGGCACAGCTGTGGGTACTGGAGACAAGGTGACAGTCACTGGTCTTTGAGCTGCTGCAACTGGTTGGAGATGTACGGAACCAATGTCCAAGCCAAAAGCAAGGATTTTGTCCACTGCCTGTTGATGAGTGAAGTGCACGACAACACCCCCTCCCAAGCGGATAATAGACACAATGCTTTCTCCGGGTACAACTTTAGAAATAGCATTTAAATATTGGGGGAGGGGGTGTCGCGCAGAGCAGGAACAAATACACTTAAAAGTAAGGCAGACGAAAGTTCCTTACCTTGAGGAGAGTCGAGTGGTAATGTTATCCTTAAAGCGGAAGCAACACGTGTAAACTCTGGTCGCGAAGACACAGAAGCACTATGTAAAGTAGAAGTCGCACTCACAGCCGCGGCGAACGAACGAGACACAGGAATAGAAGAGCTGGGTACCTCTGACCCAGCCTCCGGCAAATTTGTAACCAGCGGTACAGTTGGCGACGAAACCACAACACTATTTGACTGAACACCATTCATGGTGGTCACGGAAGATACAGACGACGAAGAAAGCGCAGAGGAAGGAGATATAGACGGGTATATGGCACTCATGCTGGTGGAGGTAGTAGCCAGCCCGGCTACTAACCCTCGCGGCTCGAGCGTTGCAGCTTGCAACACTCAAGAACAGGCAAAAAACGAAAAAATAAGCACGTACAGCTTGTACGCCTCACTACTTGCGAGGAAGGAACTCAGGTAATAACACACGAACTGTCAAAGAACAAACGCAAAAAAAACCACAAACTTCACACGAAACTTCTAATACTGGCAGGAGCTCGAAAAAATGCGACTGATCAGTCAGAAGCCGTCGCTTAGACCACTGCAGGCTTTTTCAAGGCAATAGGTAGACATTTAATATCTACCTATTTGCCTTGAAAAAGCCTCCCGGTGGAGTGCGAAAGCTTGGCGAATCTATATACGTCTTACACCACAGTAAATAAACGGATTTTACTACACTATAAGCGTTTTTTTATTGCAAACAATGAAAAAAGTAATTAACATTTTTATTTTATTTTTCAATTACCAAATCGATTAAAAATTAATGATTGTTTTTGCTTGGACTTCATCAAAAAAGGTAATCGCCAAAACTTTTTATCAGTCGCTAAAACAATCTTTTTTTTTTTTTTTTTTCGCAAATTGCGAAGAATGCGATCGGCAGCGCGAACCCTGGACACACGAATTGACTTTAATTTTGAATATTTTCCGTATATTTGGGTTTGCCATTGTTACATCATCATAATGCATGTAATTCCAGCCATATAAAACACATGGTCATGCTCTCCCTCTTGAGCCGCGCCTGATCGCCCGCACTTCGGGGAGGGTGTATCGACGCTTTCAATGCTTTTTAAATATTCACACAGCTATGCCCGTCGACAATCCTCGGAAACCACAAAAACGGTTGAAAGCAACGGGAGAAGAAGAGGGGCAGGGATTCACTACAAACCTTTTAGATTAACCTCAGTTCTGTCCGGTTCGTTCGACTCTACTGTTTAAATAATAAAAAGTAAAGGAGAGTGGGGGGGGGAGAATACAAAAGATAGAACAACACATGACTCAGCAAGGATTAGAGATGCAAACATTAAGCCATAAAACAGAAAAAAACGAATAACAACTTGCACAGTCGAGGAGACTACTAACTAGTGGGAGCAATTTATAAGGGGCACAATTATTATAATGGAGTTAAGGAGTTTACTCGCACATAACGAAGAATGCGTACTAAAATTGCAATAACGTGTTAATGGCAGGGACGTCGCCTGAAAATTGTCTTGTCAACCCTGCCGCCCATCCAGTTCAAGATGCGTCGTATTTTAATTTTTGATAACTTTAAAATACAATCTGGACTTTGCCAAGAAATAATAATTCCTGCAGTATTCGTCCTGTAGCCTTACGTATTTTTCCTTGGGAAGAGCGCTTTTTAATTAAAACGTTATCCAAATAGCATCCGCAGGGTCATGAAAATTCAACTGTTCTCCACTCGTCTAAATCCTCAATTTAAGGTTTTTTTTAAGTCAGTATGATCAGCGCCGAATGAATAGAGTGAATAAGAATTCACTGAGGTCATTAGTAATTGCTCTGCTGTTTGTTTGTGCTACTAAGTAGGGGATTCCAACACGTAATGTGAAGCATAAAGCTATAACCAGCGTTCTTAAGCCTGCCTTAGGGCAATGAGGGGATTCCAACAGGTAATGTTGAGTCTAAAGCTATATCAGCGCACTTAAGCCTGCCTTAGGGCAATGAGGGGATTTCAACACATAATGTGGAGTCTAAAGCTATATCAGCGCTCTTAAGCCTGCCTTAGGGCAATGAGGGGATTTCAACACTTAATGTGGAGTCTAAAGCTATATCAGAGCTCTTAAGCCTGCCTTAGGGCAATGAGGGAGCAGGACGTGGCTGACGTCTGCTCTGGATGAGATGAGTGCAAGACAAGGTTGATGGCTTGAAGGAAAGCAGTTAAGGAGGGGAAAGGTATTGTCTGCGTGTCATTATGTTCCCTCAACCCTAATCCACGAAAACATCTGCTTTAAGACTTTTCTTCTAGGCATGACATTTTCAAATTTCATGTTACTAATGCGGGTGGCAGTGCGTCATGTTCATTATACTGGTATGTAACTCTTTAGGCTTCACTAATTTTATTAAAAATGGGGACGGAACATTATCAAAAAATGACTCCAAACAATGGATTCTTTTGTATCCCCAAAAATGGAAAAACTTTAAGACAGTTCCAAAATTAATGAGAATGTATCCAGAGAAAGGGGAATATTGCTCTTAATACCTTTGCAGACTGTAGTAAAAAGCAGTACAAATTCTTTCAGTGTTTCGTAAATAAAGTTGCTATCAAACTTGCCCTGGATGGAGAGCATTTTTCCTGAAACCCACCAAATATGACTGTTCCTAAAATATCTTGGATAAGAAAGCCAAAGATTAAAGCCAATTTTGAACACAGAGAACATCAAGGGCGGATTTACAGGGAAGCCTACAAATTCCAGGCGCGGGGCCCCGCCATGCTGGAGGGCCCCTAATATAATAATTATTTTCTGCGTTGCTTTTACTTTTTCATTTTGCTTCTCAAATAAATAAATTTAAAAAAGGAAAAGAGGAATAAATTCGCTGTTCTGGGGTTTTGATTTTGTTGTTGGAGGTTTAAAATGATTTATTGGACCTGGTGGTACAGGCACATGACTAACAGGTAGACATGATACAGATATTTCACATCAACAAGTACATATCATACATGGTTTACAGCATGCCAAATGATCAATGTACACAGATATAGACAGTGTTGATCATGTAACATAGTGTGAACAAGTATACATCAAACATGGGTTTTACAGTAGGCTAAATGACCCATGTACACAGATAACCAGTGTTGGATAAGTAACGCATTGACAGCCAATGCCGAAAGACAAACATCCATGCCTCACCGGGATTCGAACCCCGACCCAACTAGGGCGAATGATCATAAGCCAGCGCCTTAGACCCACCCACTGCGCCATCATGCGGTGCAGCATGATTTCATCCGAACTCGAAGTATGACATCTACAAATATCAATTTACTACAGAAAACACGATGAATCAATTTACTAGCTTTAATGAAGCTCACTAAAACTCACTTTGAGAATTTTATTTTTTTTCTATACAACTGAGCTCAAAAATATTGGTTGTTACTTCTGGCAGATTTGCTTAGAATGTAATGAACAGTTTATTCATTAGTTCGGTATGGCCTCCCATCTTTCCCTTAAAGTTTCTTTTTCCTTATTCAGTCCAGTTTAAGAAGCAATCACAGGACTGTTACCATGCGAGTAAATTGGTAAAGCTGGTCTTACGAGACAAGCTAACCAATTTTAACCATGTCCGGGCTATTTACGGAACTGTCAATGGGATGGAATTTGCTGATATGCGCAACAGATCCGACACCGCATGTAACGTAAATGGCAATTAAAACAGAGAGCCATCAACTAACGTATGTAACAGCTTAAAAGCCCGTACTGTGCTTCAGCGACCATCCTTTTAAAAGTTCCAACTCTTTTTCCTTAACAAAGGCCTCCCCACTTTTAACTTCCGCAAGTTCATCCCCATCAGAGTATCACTGATTTTTGAGTTACGGAGGCAGCAAGTCACACAGCCAGACAGAAACACAGATACCACAGTGAAAATAGTCAGATTATGTTCAGGTTAACACTAAATGTATATTTCTGTTGAAATCTCGTAGTCGATTTCTTTTTTTACAATACCCTTACATACATATGAGTAAATAAATAAAAAAAAAATGGGGAGAGGGCTATATCCGACAACAAAAAGTATTATTATATACTTTCGATGGACGGCGGGCAAAGTGTGTATGTGTGTGTGTGGGGGGGGGGGTAACTCTAAATTCGCAGTTGGAGAACATTCGCACATAAGAAGATTATGAAGTCACTAAACAATAGAGACACAAAAGGTAGAGAGTACGCAAAGGGAGTAAGAGAGTCGTAGAGAGACAGGGAGATGTGTTCTCTTCAAGCTTTTCTGATGTCTACCTCAATTTTCGGATGTAATTTGTCCCTAAGTTTTTCAATTTCAGAAGCACATTTTAACAAGACTTTAAATTAAAATTCAGAATAGTTAAGAATCACATTTTTCTAATACCAATATCGTTGTTAGGTTATTTTTGTCTTCATATGAATGTGCGAAATGTAACCGCTCGGTGTAAGCTCATGTAACCGCTCGACGGCAGCTCAGAGCTGGGCATGGTCCCAGCTCTGAGCTTCCGTCCACCGGCATTGTACCCTTCCGAATAATCCTTGCTTGCTCCGGATGTCTTAAGCAACCTGCAGATCCAGAGTGACCCTCATATTCTATGGCATGTCGTTCAATTATTCCTTCCGCTCGATAATCTTCTCACCTTTAACCACAGTGGAAATACCATTAGGCCTTAAGATATAGGTATATGTAGCAGTGTTGCTCAACATGGTGGCCGTGTATCTCAATGGCATTGGATTGTTTCACAAACACAACGTCCTGAGTCTCAAGGCCCGCACTGTGCACGAATGGTTCGAGAATCACCTCCAATTTGAATCCCATAGAACATTTGTGGGAGGTGATGGAACGCAGCAATGGTCGGTCCAAGCCATCCTCCTCCGTCGCCAAAATCTGTGACGTAATTCTGTCCAGCTGGCACATAATACATGTCTGAGAGCACTTTCTGTAGTCCAATGGAGTCTATGCCAAGTCTGGTGCAAACGGTTATCGCGATCCGCTGTAACAGAAACAAGATCGAGATGACCACGTTGGAGATGGGTGGAAAAAATTCGAAAGCATGCTAGAGTGACATGAGGGAGGTTAGATCAAGACAGAAAGTTGTGGAAGAGACTTCGGGAAACCTTCATCCAGCAATAGATTGATAATGGTTGATAACACATACTACTAGACAGGAAGGAAAAATATATAATTATGAAGCTAGATAACGAGCTTTGTTAGAGCTAATGAACTGATAAAGCTGTATTTAATCGTGAGGAGAAGAGAGAGAAAAGAGCTTGAACCAAATTAAAGAAGTAAACGCAAGTAGAATCTACGAATTTTTTAAAAATAAAGTGATCTTAGTAAAAGCAAATTTTTGAATGCTGATAACTGTTTTTTTTTTTTGTTTGTTTTTTAAGATTGTTGAAATGTTTAAAATCGCTCTATTTTGTGATATTTCATTTTAATCTTTCGTCGAATCCAACAATTTGTGAGCGACAAAGCGTGACCACACTACAAAAACGGCATCGGACAAGCTGGCTAAAAAGTGTCCATCGGTTCCCGACCCCCCATGGCTTGTCTTCAACTCCTTGCTGCCGCCAGTGCTCAGGTGATTGCCCTCAGCTGACCTGTGAAAGCCAAAGTCCGTTGACCCCTGTTGGTCATTCCACATGATGCCTCGAGGTCAAACACACATCTAGGGGGTGAAGTAAGGGGGGAGGGACATGCACCTGACGCGCTACGGCGAACGGCCACTTTGTCGCAGCTGTGTGACCCCTCGCGTCCCCCGTCCTCGTTTATCTACCCGCTCCCCATCCTCCTTTTCCCAGAGCCCGGCCTGCCCGCAGCGGTGCAGTGACCCTATGGCACCGACGGACGGCGGCTATCTAGCATTCCAATAGACTGGCGTGACTGGACTCGGCCTGCCCCAGGCCGCTCGACCTCCAACCTCAGTGGTTAATCTCCAGACATGATTGCCCTTGGCAACCCCATGGAGTGACATCGTGGGCCTCACATTCCACTGGACCAGAAGATTATAACACGTAGCTGTGATATTTACGGTTACTGCTTATTCCCCTGACGTAACAAACAAGTAATCCATTCCTTCTACAGCGACAGACAGCCAAAGAAAACCCACGTGACTTTTATAAAGTGTGGGACGGAGTGAAATACGTGCTGCAAATACATTATCTGAATAATAATTTTAAAAAATGGGAACAGAGGAGGGTATTAAACCACTTCCTTAACTATTTACAAGTGATTGTGGACTAAGCTATATCATCATCATCATTGTCAACCTTTATCAATCCACGGCTAGACGAAGGTCTCTCCAACCCTCTTCCACAACGGTCTGTCTTGTGCCAGTATCCTCCATGTTACTCCCGCATACTTTCGAATTTCATCCACCCATCTTCCATGTGATCTTCTTCCGAGTCTTTTAATGTCCCTTAGAATCCAATCTAAAATGTTGATTGTTCATCGATGGTCTGTCCTTCTAGCAGTATGTCCAGCCCATTGCCATTTCAGGGATTTTACTCTGATCATAATACCTTCCACTCTTGTCATTTTTCTGATCCCCGAGTTCCTCTTCTTATTTCTCCTGGTTACACAGAGCATGCAACTCTGCATGCTTCTTTGAGTTGTCTGCAGATGTCTCTTTCAGTTAAGGTCCACGTCTCTGCACCATACGTAAGCACTGGAAGGATGCATTGATCAAACACTTTTCTTTTAAGACATAATGGCATATTGCTCTTGAAAATTATGCTGTTTCTTCCAAAAGCTCTCAAGGCAAGTTTTATACGTCGATTAATTTCTTCATCAATGTGACACTCACTTGATATCTGCTGTCCAAAATAAACGTACGCATCTGTTATCTTCAGCTTTTCTCCATCAATCGATAAATCTTCATTTCGTGTAAAAGCATTGTACATCACTTTTGTCTTCTGAAAGTTCATTTTTAATCCCACTTCTTTACTCTTGTCAGCAAGTTCCTGGATCATACTCTGCAGATCTGATGGGGTAGTTGCAAAAATGACTACGTCATCAGCTAAACGAAGGTGGGTCAGATAATCTCCATTAATCTTTATTCCTTTGTTTTCCCAGTTCAGTGATTGAAAGACATTTTCCAATTGGCATTAAAGAGCTTGGGAGATATGGTGTCACCTTGTCTCACTCCCTTTCCAATTTTTATGTGTGCTGTTATTATCAAACAGCCAATCTTCATAGATGTTAATAATATTAATGTATGCATCTTCAATACCGCAGGATTTCAGAGCCATTTTAACTGCTGATGGTTTCACTCAATCAAAGGCCTTTTCAAAATCGATAAAAAGCCATGCACAATGGAAGTTCGTATTCCCTCGCTCTTTCAGTTATCTCAGTACGTGGATATGATCTATTGTGCTGTAGCCACTCCTGAATTCAGCTTGTTCTCTCGGTTGAGCCATGTCCAGTGTTACCTTCAAGCGGTGTGAAAGAACTTTAGTGAAGATTTTATAAACCACTGATAGGAGGCTGATAGGTCTGCAGTTCCTGAGTTCTTTAATGTCACCTTTTTTATTTAGCAGGATCATCGTAGCGTTGTTCCAATCCTCAGGAATCTTCCCTTCATTAAGGCATCGAGTGAAAACTTGGGCGAGTACTGTTTCAATTTCTCCACTTGCTTCTTTGTATGATGTCTACAGTAATTCCATCTTCTCGTGAAGCTTTCCCCCGCTTCATGTTTTTGATTGCACGTGCAACTTCTGCTGGGAGGACTGGAAGAACTCTGGTACCTTTCATGATGTCTGGAGTACATGTATCATTCCTTTCATATAATTTGGAGTAGAAATCTTTCACTCTTGTCAAAATTTCGCCTCTATTTTTTGTTACAGAACCATCTTCTTTTCTCAGTGCCATAATCTGCTTTCTTCCCTTACTGAGATGTCCCTTAGCTATCTTTAGGCTTTGGTTGTTTTCAATTGTTTTCCTCACTAGTTCACAGTTGAATTTCCTTACGTCTTCAGTGATACTTTTTCGTACTGTCTTGCATAGCTCTATAAATTGCACTTTGGCAGTCACATCTTCTTTAGTTGTCCTCATCTCTCTTCCTTTTTGCATCAACAATTTGGTTTTTCCTGATAATTTGTTCATATGCAACTTGTTCTTAGACCCAGCTAGTCTTGTTGCTGTTTCCATAAGAGCTTTTTGGTTACTTTTCTGTTAACTTCAGAGATGTCCACTTCTTCTGACGTTAGACCTTCTAGAGTAGAGAATCTGTTCCTCAATTCGAATTTGAAGGTATTATAAGCTATATATTAGGTCATTAATGCAATTTTCTCCCGACACAAACAAAAATTAGTTATACTATTCAAAAAAATAAAATTGTTAGAAGATAATGTACGCTTATTTCATGGAATGAACTCTTGTATCTTTTCATACAGTAAGTACCCGAATGCTGAGTTTTACGCTACATGAATTCTGTCCCAATTATATCAATTCCGAGCTAAATCCGGAGATACACAAATAATTACATATGCAAAAATGAGAAATTTATTGAGGACGGGAGAATGCTTTTAACCAGGGGCGTATTCAGAGTGGGGCTAGGGGGAACATTAGAAGAAATGTTTTAATTTAATGAAAATGTTTCAACTTTCAATAGAAAATAACGATTTAAAATTTTCTTCTATTTTTCGTTAACTTTTATTTTGTCCTGATGAATTTCCAAAACTTTTATTTTCGGTCGCGCCCTCCCCTCCCCCGAAAAAATTTCTATAAACGCCACTGCTTTCAACCATACGGGGCCGAACCTCTACCTTGGAACATAGATTCTGTCCGCGGAAACAGCCATGTGTTTTTAGGTTTCCTTCCTTTTTTTTTTATTTATTTATTTATTGGAGGTTTAACGACCACCGGGAGCAACTCAATGGGCTATAAGCAGTCGCCCATCGCTAATTTAGGGTAACTGGTTCCAGGGAAGGGAGAGAGCCAGTGCTGTAAGACAAACACAATATCAATTCCTCACGGGATTCGAACCCGGACCCCTTTCGGACGAATGATCAGAGGCAATCGCTTAGACCACTGCGCCACAGGGGCTGCATTTTTCTGTACTTTCGCTGAAATGGTGGTTGTTCCAAGAACAAGAACGTCGTCAAGGAGATGCGAGCCCTGCCACCCACCCAATTTAAAATGTGCCATGTTTCAATATATTTTTATATTTTACTTTAAAATTTAATCTGGACATTGTCAAGTAAAATAATAATACAGAAAGACTTAACTGTCGATTGGCTGTGCGTTGTTTACGTCTCCGTAGAAAGGTTATCAAAATAGCATCCGCAGTTCCATGAAAATTCAATTGTTCTCCACACTTCCAATTCTTTAGTTTAAACCTCTTTTTCTTGTTTGTACTGCCAGGGTGGCTAATGAGGAGGGTGGTAGGAATTAACGGGATTTCAACACAGAAAGTGGAGTCTAAAGCTACACCAGCGCTCTTAAGACTTCCCAGGGACAGTGAAAGTGCAGGAAGTGACCGAAGTCTGTTTTGTAGGAGAGGAGTGCAAGGCAAAGTCGCTGGCTTGATGGAAGGGAGTTAAAGAGTGGGGAGGTCTTGTGTCTGCGTGGCACGTCGTTAAAACTGTATTTGAATAAACAAAAACGACGACATTTTCCTTTAAATTGTTCAAGTAAAGTGCTATTTTCGTAGGCAAGAAGGCAAAATTTTGAAAAGCAATTTAAGACAATACATTCAGAGCCAGCAAAATGCTGAAGACGACATTCTAGTAACACTCGAATCTTACACCAGTGACGCAACTAATCAGATCCGTGTATGTGTTTGTGTCCAGGCTAATAGAAGTGAGGGTTACACGAATTCCTTTGTAGCGGGTAATGAAAAGAATTAAAAATTAGTTCTTTCAGTGTTTCTCAAAAAAAAAAAAAAAAAAAAAAAAATGCTATCAAACTTTCCCCACCAGAAATATTGCTCGCCCATTCAGATTTCGAAGCCTAGCGACGTTCTTGCCTAAGAACCGGCACTTTTAAAAATAAAGACACTATATTGTTGTTAAGATTTTAAAAGATTTAAAAGAACACATTTCCTAAAAAAAAAAAAAAAAACAACAGAACAATAATAATATACTAAGACTAACTGTCAAAAGACACTTGATGATATCTCAGCTCTTGAGAGTTAAGTCTTTCTGTATTATTATTTTTTCTCCTGTATTTTAGGAAATGTGTCCCTTTAAATCTTTTAGGATCTTAACAGTTCTCTTGGGTAATCATTATGTAGTACTCTTTTATATTTTAACACTACATAATAATTATCCAAAAGAGTTGTTAAGATTCTAAAAGATTTAAAAGAACACCTTTCGTAAAAAAAGAGAACAACAACAAATAATAATAATACAGAAAGACTGTCAAGATTTGAGATATCATCCAGAATATGGGAGAGATCATTGTCTTATAATTTCATTTTCTTGGAACAAAAATTTTTGAAATACAGTCGCGCCCGTTTGTACGGATGTCGTTTATATAGCGAATTTACGGTTATAACGAAGGAATTCCCATTCACCATGATTAAATTGGATGATAGACTATTTATTTAAAACGAAGTAAAAATTTCCGGCTATCGTTTTGGGCAATACAGTGCTGAAAATCCTTTGCTGTGTTGCCCAAAACGACAAAGAAAGGTAAAAGAAACTGAGGAATGTCTGAAAAATGAAACAAGGAGAAGCAGACTCCTTAACATCTGTAATTGCTTTCCACAGAAGGGGTTTTCACTGGGTTGTAGTGAGAATGAAGCAGTTAAGAGACAGCCGGGACAGCGGAAGAAACGCATAGCACTGAGCATGCAGAGATGGCTGTTGAGGAAGCAGGCGCTGAACTCGTTCAAATGTGGGGGCTAAATTGTGCAGAACGAACTAAACGACGGAGCTACGTTCCAAGACTTTTGTACTGCCGATGATAACATTATAGTATGTCTACTAGAACATGCTGAGATCGTGTATCAAATCTAACAGAAGAGGACTGACATTTCGGGCTCTGGTACTGGGAACGAGGATGCAACTATAGGATCGACATTATCTGCTGCATCTACAATACCTTCTTCACTGAACACCATAGCAAGATTTTCAATGTTACATAAGGTGCATAAGCACACCGGACAAAAAATTAGACACCCCTGTCAGAACTTACCTAACAACGGGTTACAGCGCCTCTTGCCTTGATAACAGCATGGCATAAGTGTGGTAGAGACTCCACGAGGTTGTGGATGTATTGAACATCGATTTGCAGCACTCGTGCGTCAATTGGTCCCGAAGTTCCGCCAGAGTACGTGGGTGTCTATTGTGGAGTTTCACCTTTTGTTCCAAATGATCCCACAGATTTTCATTAGGATATAAATCTGGGGATTTGGCGGGCCAGTCGAGGTGATACAGTGTTGCTGATTGTTCGTCGTGCCACTCAGACACAGTTTTAGCCCTGTGCACACGGCAATTGTCGTCTTGGAAGACAGGAGTGGCAATGTGATGCTCTTCCTGGAGATGTAGGGCAAAGGGCAACACTTCGTCTTTCAGAATGCGGAGGTACGCATGCTGGTCCAAATGAATCGTCACTGCAATGCGTCACTGCCCTGCGATGTTTTGGGGAAACATCCCCAAAACATCACAGAACCCCCCACCAGCTTGAACAACACCTTCGACACAATCTGGATTAAAGGCTTCATTGGGCCTGCGATGCACTCGTCATCTCCCATATGGAGAACAAACAAAAACGAAACTCATCAGACCAAATTACCCGTTCCCAATCCTCCAGAGTAAAGTTTTGGTGCCTCTGAGCCCATTTAACAACGTGCGACTTTGTGACTTGCTGTTAAAAGAGGCCTCTTCCGTGGTACTCTGCTCCAGATGTCCATCGCATGCAGTTCTCGTCACAATGTCCTTTCGGAAATTGGTTGGAGTGGACTTTCATTGACTCTTTGTGGCAATTGTTGCCTGGTTTGATACCGATTTGCAGTTACTAGGCGTCAAACATGGCGGCGGTTCCTGTTGGTGAGAATCATTTTCCGGCCACAGTTACATCGCCAATTTTTAGTTGACTGCGAACTACACCACTGTTTGTAGACCCGCTGGACCATACGCTTCGACACACCAACAGATTAGGCGACTTCCGTCACTTTGTGTCCGTGGGCACGGCCAAACACGATGGCTCCTTTTTGCCACTTAATAACGCCTGTCTTACGACCCATATTGCAGACTAAATTCAACACAAACTCTGCTCTTCACCACTGCACGAGACAGAAATGATCATGTAGACCACGTCAGTTCTATTTATCTCCCAGCAATGCTATCACGGCGCCCTGATGTGCAACCGGTAACTTCCTACTATCATTTCTATTAGGGGTGACTAATTTTTTGTCCGGTGTGCTCACTTGCGCAGCAGAAAAACGATTCTGAAGAAAAATGAATAATGTCCTGTGTTGCAAAGAAGAAACAAAGTTCTTTAGATTCATGGATGTTAAAGGAGTAAGAGTTTTAAAGTGAATTTTCTTGTCTATATGAACTACGTGCATACGTATGTACCCTTATTATTGTATATATACACTGAAGTGGCACTGAATTTAGAGATGGCAAAAGTTATGCAAATGCTTGGCTGTTACTCCAGCATTAGCTAGCGTGCCCAGCCTAAATTGTGGTTAAAAACACTTTCTATCACCCACAGCTTCGCCAAGAGTGATCGATTACAGGCGTGATGGGTAAGATGCGTGATTCGGATGCTTTTGACAGAAGGCAGATTGTAGGTGTCAACAGGATGGATCACTGCATCTCGGAAGTAGACAACACACTGGATTTTTCCGTGCTACAGTGTCCATAGTATATTTTGGGAATACGAAAATTGAGGCAAAAGAACAAGATCCAGAATAAAATGCAGAGGTGTACCACAAGAGTCCCACTGTGAACGGCACGACACCAGGCTCAACGCCTTGCCTGGGCAAAAGTTATCTTGTTATCACAATTTTATCCTGGGCTGATGTTATCCCGAATGTGAACTCTGGCCCGGTCCTTAAGCATGGCCGTGCTCGGGGTTTACTGGCCAGACCAGTGAGGACATCTTATATTCCTCGTTTTTTGTACGACATAATTCAAGCAAAAATGTGGAGAGCAAAGATGGAAACGGGTCACGGGTCAGCTTGCTGAGTAGGGTAAAGAAATGGAGTTAAAAATGAACTTTCAGAAGACTAAATTGATATACAATATTTTTACAAGGAATGAAGATTTATCAATTGGTGGGGAAAAGCTGGAGATAAATTCCTACATTTACCTTGAGCAGCAGATATCAAGAAAGGGTCACATTGATGAGGAAATTAATTGCCATGTAAAACTTGCTTGGAGAGCTTTTGGAAGAAACAGTACAATTTTTAAGAGCAATGTGCCATTATGTTTTAAACGAAAAGTGTTTAATCAATGCATTCTTCCAGTGCTTACGTACAGAGCTGTGACGTGGACCTTAACACTAAAGAACACATACAAAGATGCAGACAGCTGAAAGAAGCATGGAGAGATGCACGATTGGTGTAAATAGGAAGATAAGCCGAGGAATTCGTGGATCAGGAAAATGAGAAGAGTGGAAGACATCGTGATCAGAGTAAAATCCCTGAAATGGCAATGGGCTGGATATATTTCTAGTAGAACGGACTATTGATGAACAACCGACATTTTAGACTGGATTCCAAGGGACAGGAAAAGATCCAGAAAAAAGACCACGTGATAGATGGATGGATGGAGAAGACTGGCCCAAGACAGTCCATTATTGAAGAAACTTGGGGAGACCTTTAACCAGCAGTGGATTGATAATGAATGACAATGATGATGATGATGATATATTAGAATTTATAGTTCAAAGCGGATTTTCCGGGTCGAAAATTTTTGACCCGTTTCGAACTCTGGTGGAGAAAGGAGAAGCACATGAAAAAAAAATTTCAAGATGACATGGAAAGTACTGTAGTGAACGTAATGATTCATCCATTTTCCTAAAAAAGTTTCAAGATGCCATGGAAAGTACTGTAGTGAACGTAATGATTCATCAATTCTCCTAAAATTTTGTTACACAGAAAATTAGAGTTAACAAAATTAGATATACATTATTGAAACAGTTGGAAGGTTTAAAACACAATTTCTAGATACATGAGAAATAATTTTAAAAAGGAGTCTGTAATAAAAGATTCATCGGGGTTTTTTTTCCGATTTTTTTTTTTACAATCCTCGGCCAATTTCTTTTTAACTCCTAAAAATAATTATTTGCCTAATAATTAATTCGTCACTTCCCTACTTTTTCGTATTTGCCCAGTTTTCTGTCAGCTGCCTAAAAACAGTTATTTTGCAACAAAAGATTTTGTTGGCCACTTCCTTTCAGATCTCTTCCCTCGGCAGCCACATTTTCTTTTTTAACTTGAGACCTTTATTTGCCGTCATCAGGAATGGGTACGGGAATGTATCTGTTTGCCAACTCTGTTACTCATGCGCTTTCTGGGGACACTGGGTGCCACAAGCTTTTGGAAAGAGAGGGTTGCAAAGCCTCGGCCAATTTCTTGTTTTCTAAATGCTGATTTCAGACACACTAACGCTGGTTTCAGACACACAGTAGGAACACACACTAGAAAGAAAATACGGATGAAGAAAAAGTGAAAAGGAAAAATTAGGAAGATTTAAAATTTCCTTGCAATTTTAAACTTCCTCAATAATGAAGAAATATCTTTCCATGAAGAAAGACCTGACAGGTGACTTGTCTATTTTTGCATTATCACACACAGCGTGTTTGCATCGACAAAATTGCGAAAAATTAACGTCATAACCGGGGAGGAGCTATGAACTTCATGTCGCCAAAATAAAAAAATTGAAAGGGCATATCATTTCTGTGTGGAATTGAACGGCAGGGTTCAGAATTATTACAAATTAGAGGATTACTTCATTACCAAAGAAATCTGACTAGCTACACTATCCTAGTAGCTCGCGTCTGTTGGTCCAATGTATACTAGACTCAACGACAAGATGTCTTGACAACCAATGTCTTGCCAACGAATAGTAGAGAGTTACAAAAATTTATTTTCTCCGGATTTCGTCTACGGTTTTTTTTTTTTTTTTTTTTCCGATTGAAGGTTTAACTATTACCGTGAGCAGCTCAATGGGCTATAAGCAGTCGCCCGTCCCTAATTTAGGGCCACTGGTACCAAGGAAGGGAGAGAGCCAGTGCCGTAAGACAAACACAACATCCATGCCTCACGGGATTCGAACCCGGACCCTTCCTGGACGAATGGTCATAAGCCATCGCTTAGACCACTACGCCATCGGGGCGGCGTCTACGGGTTTTAAATACTTCGAAAAAATCGATATCTTTCAATATCATCATCATCAGTGTTTTTATTACAATGTATTTACAAACGTTTTTATTACAAATTATTTACTCATGAGCTATAGCACGGGTGCCAAATTTCTGGCAGCGACATACAGTACTGTCCCTTGATTCTTTAACACACACACACACCTGATGAGTAACATTACGGCCACGTGAAGCAGCCGTTACTTAAGTACATTTTCGTGTTTTGAATGTCGGGGATAGCTTAAAGAATTTCAGTAAGGGCTGAGGAAACAGATTTGTATCAGGTTAATCCGTCTTTGGAGGGACGTGCCCTAAAAGCGGGCATTCATTCAGATAGCGAGAGCGTGGAAGTTAGACGGGTTCGACTAAGGAGGAGCGCGAAATTATTCTCCCTGGACGTAACTCGGAAGGACATACATTAATGGACAAGTGGGGCCGCGGGTAATGGGCAACGTTCGTGACTGCCACGGAAAGGACCTCAGGTTCGATCCCAGCAGGTACGAACGCCCGAACCACTAAATATCCGTGTTCACAAGGTCATGCATAGTTGTTTTCCCTGGTATAGGAGCATCAGGAAACTTTCTTAGAAAGAGCTGGATACAACGTTGGCAAGATTTTTCCCGCAAAATAAACCTCTAACAAAACGACTCTCTGTTCTTGCGCGAGACTCATGGCTGACTGAACGTTACTGTGCTTGCCAGCGCCCGCGTAAGCGTGGTGTCACGTGGTGCTATCACGTGGTACAGCTTGTTCTCCAAGGTCACACACAACAGCCACAAGCAGCAATACTCGGATATCTTTTATGGTTTTACGGCAAATACGTTTTAAAATATAGAGTTCGGGGACTTTTGACTCAGACTGTAGCAATCACTCCTATTGGGTGGATATATGGGTTCGTCTTCCATCCATCTCTGCCGCCACAACTTCATTGCGACTGTCCCCAAACGGGCAGCAATGCATATGGTTGCTAAAATGCTAATCTCCCATTTTCGTTGCGCAGTTAAACATCGCCCTTTCAAACTCAGAAAAGTGCTTCTCTTTTCCCACTGCACGGTATTCATACTAGTAAGCTGACACACCCTACCCTTGCAGTGTATATATACCGACCGCGCCGGTCGGTGATTTCACTGTGCTGTGGAGAAAACACGTCCACTAGAGGTGACATTAGTGGTCGAAGTGACATAGCCCATGAATATAAGTACAATAATAAATACCTAAACATGGGCACTCATATGGGGGCAAGAGCGGCACTTGCCCTCCCCTGGAAATTTCTCTCTTCGGAAGGAACTACAAAGATTTTCGATATAACACTAATTCCGATTGCTAGTTTTACTTTTGAACATCTAGACGCGTTTGTATGCAGTAAAAAATAGGAATACAAGTTGGAAATTTATATTAAAATTTTGCGCTGAATGTTGAAGCACAGCCAGCATGTATATATACGTATATACTATACAGCCTATGCATCGTAAAACTCAAAATCGAAGAAGCAGTGTTCTTTCGATTTGTACCACACACTGAAGAGATTTTGAAACCATGAATGATTGTCAGTACTTGATTTTTTTATCGTACTTATGTGAAAACCATGCTGCAGATGGGATGAACGAGAATAATAACAATACACTTAATCGGAATAATAACATGAGCAACAGTGGTGCACCGGAAATTCTCGAGGCCCATTCGCAGAAATTATCTTAGAGGGCCTTTTGCCAAAAAGCTATTAGCTTTAAATTGCTGAAATTTTTAAATTATAAAAAATCTTCATTATGTATTATTAACTAGGTTTATGCGCGTTTCAATAACTAAAATTCTTTGGAACCTACAGGTATTTTTCGTAAAACCAAAACTACTGCGCTTTATTATGTGTAACACAAAAGTGCACGTTGTGATTAAATTGATAGCCCTAGTTTTATACAAGGTACTACAAAACGCTTATGCTTAGTTAATAATATGAAAATTCTATTCTTTCAGGGAACTAAGGTTATTCTCTTTGAAATGCCTCACTAACACACACATAAAACTGCCGTATGACAGTGTCTACGGATCTTTCCGATTTTTACGAAACCAAAGAACATAAGTAAATAAATAAGTAACCATTAAGAATTCTGGCACACAAAAAAATGCAAAACTTTTAATTACTGTTGAATATACAAAAAAAAAAAAAAAAAAAAAACCTTTAACATCTTGCTACAATATAATAAAAGTCTCACGTAGTAAAAAGTCCCAGAGAAGAACATCTTTTAGTTTATTATATTCTGAAGGTTGCGTACTTATATGCAAACGACTATAATGTAATATAACTCCTTATCCTCATTGGTATAAAAATTTCATTCGTTGGCCTGAGGTTTTTTTCACATTATCTTGTTAATTTTCATGTATAGGAGCTACTACTATGGCTGAGAAAAGAGTTTCAAGTCATCACGAGTAGCTGCTTTCCCGCCATCCAGTTTTTATAAACTAAATTGGCAAAAAAAAAAAAAAAAAAAAAGCTTTTCTTTTAATACTTCATCCAGAGCTGCCGTCAACATTTCCGATTATTTCCTTAACCAGTTTTATACAAAATTTCAGCTAAAAATTTTGTAAAAGGATTTTGCTCAGGCTAGAGGCTCTCTTAGCTGTGATGTCCCCCCCGCACTGCGGGGGTTGCAGGGGCTATCAGTACGTCCCTGATGAGCAAACTAAATCATCTCCTAAAACTGAGAAGTTTACTGATCATTAAGTTTCTGGTTGGACGACTACTTGGCAGAAGCGAACAACAAAAGATAATTTTATTAACAACATAAGTCTGAACAGCAGCGAGTTTATTTGAATAGCAAAAGAGATTACTGGGAATAACTAAAAAGAAAAGACATGATAATTTGATTAGTTACATGGACAACTCTGGCTGTAATGAATTAACGTGATCAACACATGTGATGGCTACCGTGTGGCGAAAATAATGACATAGTGCACTCATTGGCAAGATAATCATCTTCACTGTATATCTATATTATATGGGTGTGTATGGGCGTGTGTATGTAGATACGGTGACAGCGTAATTTCTGTTCCTTGGCGATAATCTGATTGGTTATTCCCGACACGAAAAGAAAATTCAGGCGACTTAGGGTTCTAACAAAAAGTAATTACAGTAAATCTTTGTTTCAGAAAACGTTTTAAGAACTCAATCTCGGCACAAGCATCAAAAGTATATTATATTCATGTTGTGCGACAGCATGAAAGTAAATAATATGAGGGACGTTAAAAATATTACGAAATGGCAATGCCCCTGGGCAAATTCGCTTATTTTCCTTTACTTATTATGCTTCAATTTTTTAACAAGGTGTTTTACTCGCCAAAAGACCGAATAAATATTTCGGTTTACTGAGCGGCAAGGAAAAGGTGTCCTTAAATCAGTGATTACGTATGCACGGGCAGTTCGAGGTCAGCCAACATGGCTTCCTGACGACTGACTAGACGCATAAATAAATTCCACCCCAGGCAAAAATTCAGCGGGACTCCAGAATGTTAATCTTGGCGTATATATATCTACCGTCGTACGTGGATGGCTTTGAAGGCATATCAAGCAATACGCAACAAAAGGTACCAGATAACCACACGAATCCTTTACATTGATCAAGGCATCACACCTCTTACACAAGCCAGTGCGTGTAATTTTATACTGATACACTCTGATAGAAAAAACACAGTTAACTTTGTTCAACAAAATAATTATAAAAAAATCGCACACAAACTAATTCATACCTTCTGTTGTATCGGAAAGAACAGAAACAGCACGATTATCTTTGCTTTCTGCTGAAGTAATATTAATCTGCATTCCAAATATTTTTGTGTGTGTGTGTGTGTGTGTGTGCTGAGCAGTTCAGCTGCTCAGCATAAAAAATTCTGATGCTGTTTGTTGTATCGAAAAGAATAAAAAAGCACAGTTTACTCTGATCAGCATAAAAAATTCTGATGCTGTTTGTTGTATCGGAAAGAATAAAAAATCACAGTTTACTCTGATCAGCATAAAAAAAAATGCTGATGCTGTTTGTTGTATCGGAAAGAATAGAAAGAGCGCAATTATTTCTGCTCAGAAAAAAATACTGATGCCGTCTATTGCTTCGAAAAGAACATAAAAAGCACGGGTATCTCTGCTCAGCATTAAAAAAATGCTCATGCTATCTGTTGTGTCGGAAAGGATAGAGAAAGCACAGTTCCCTCTGATCAGTATATAAAAAAGAGCTGATGTGTTGTGTCGGAAAGGATAGAGAAAGCACAGTTCCCTCTGATCAGTATATAAAAAAGAGCTGATGTGTTGTATCGGAAAGAACAGAAAAGCAATTATCTCTGCTCAGCATAAAAAAAAATGCTGATGCACTTGTTGTGTCGGAAAGTATAGAAACGGCACATTCCTTTGTCTCTGATCAATATAAAAAATGCAGATGTACTCTGCGATGAACTCTCATGTACTACACTGTGTATTGGAAAGAATAGAAAAAGCACAGTTATCTTTGATCAATATAAAAAACAACAACATGCAGATGAACTCTGCTGTATCGGTAAGAATAAAAAAGACAATTGTCTTGGCCCAGTAAAAAAAAAAAAATAATAATAATGGCGTCTGTTGTATAGAAAACAATAGAAAAAGTACAGTCATCTCTGCACAGCACAAAAAGTACTGATGCATTTTTGCATCGGAAAGAACACAAAAAAGCACAGTTATCGTTGCTCAGCCTTAAAAAAACGGCAATGCACTTGTTGCATCAGAAAGAACAGAAAACGCACAGTTATCTCTGCTCAGCATCAAAAAAATACTGAAACCCTCTGTTGTGTCGGAAAGAATAGAAAAAGTACGTATATCTCTGCATAGCATAAAAAAGTGCTGATGCACTCGCTGTATTGTATCAGAAAGATTAGAAAAAGCACAGTGATGTCTGCTCAGCATAAAAAAATGCTGATACCATCTGTTGTATCGGAAAGAATAGAAAAAGCATTGTGATCACAGTCAGGCTCTTCTGAGAAACCAAACACTTCACTAGCACTTATTTGCGAGGGTAGTTCAAAACGTTTTTAACAACTCGAATATAAAAAGTGGTATAAACAAAATGATGGTTACAATTTGCTTCAAAGTAGTCACGCGAAACTACCATACATTTTCTCATTTTTTGGAATGTTTGAAACAAGTAGACAGTTACCGCGTTTTGAAACACTCAGACCATTGCCTTTTGAGTATGGCTTCAACCAGTTCTTCACAGGGGTCTATTTCCTTCTCTGAGGCGAAAAACTTGGTTCCCTGCATCTTATTTTGATACAAAGTGAAAAAAAATACAGTTGGCGCGAGGTCTGGGAAATATGGCGGAAGTGACAAAAGTTTGACAGAATTTTGGGTAATCAAGTACAGAACTGCTGTATGTGTAGTTGCACTGTCTTGGTGCAGACGTAAACTACGAGTATCAGACTTTAGTGCCATTTTTATGGGGGGGGGGGGAGGGTAAGGGAAGGACTTAGTATAGTAGTTTTCATGGAGAAATTCACTTTGACGTCTTAGAAAACGCTGTTTTTTTCTACTGTAATGTAGTTGCACAGTTTGTTTCGATGATAACAAAAGAGTCTGACGAATACCTGAGATGAACAGAAACTTTAGAACCATCACTAGAGCCAATCACCCGGCGTATTTCAGGATGGCTCTCCGTGAAGAAAGAAACCAATTTCTCGTGAAGCACGAACAAAAATGTGTGGTGTGACTAAAGGCAGAAATCCAGGCCAAAAGTGGACAACGTACTTTGTTAATACAGTAGCGTCCGTTTGCAACGAAATCCATTGAACCCGATAAAAACTTTGTTAAAACAAATCTACAGACAAAATGCAGTCATAATAAGTACAAGGTGTCCAAAAATAACTGTGCGCTGAAAGTAACACTTACCATGTCGAAGTGGAGGTGCTGGAAATGGGCCCTACCGACTTCCAGACATGTCTGCACACGTTTCTGCATGTTGGTGAAAACCTTTCTCAGGGTATGTGGTGTGATTTGTTGGATGTTGGTCGTTACTGCAGCCTGTAGCTCTTGAAGTGCATGAGGATTACTTGCGTACACCTTCCCCTTCAGTACTCCCCACAAAAAAAAAAAAAATAAAAAAAAATAGGGGGTGTCAGATCTGGTGACCGGGCAGGCCACAGTTCCCGGGAGATGATATGATTTCCGAAGTAGCTGTATTGATGCGCAAGCGGTGTGAGTAATTACACTGTCTTGCTGGAACCATCATCCGTTGATTTCCCGTTCCGTGAGTTCGGATATGAATGGCTGGATAACGGGGACATGTTACCGTTCTGAGTTACTCGTTTCACTGAAGAAAATGGGCCCAATAATGCGTTTACGAGTCATGACACACCAAACACCGACCTTCAGGTTGTGGAGAGGCACTTTCTTAAATCCGCGGGGATTTTAAGTTTCACACAAACGAGTGTTTTGGCTGTTGATGTACCCGGACACGTGGAACTATGCCTCATCTGTAAAGAAAGTCCACCTTCTTCAGATAGGAACTCTTGGAACCACCTGCAGTACCGAACACGGGTCACGTGGTCTGTTCTTTGAGCTGATACACGATATACACTTTGCACTGGTGGAAACGCAATTTCCTTTTCAGAATATCGTGGGCTGTACTCTTTTGGCACATTAGCTTGTTGTAAAAACCACCTCACGGACTTGTGTGGACTCCTCTGTATCCTGTTCCGGATATCCTGTGCAGTCCCGTCTGCCATGCATGGCCTACCGGGGCGGGGCGCATCCAGAACTCTAGGAACCACCTGCAGTACCAAACATGGGCCTCATGGTCTGTTTCTTTTAGCTGATGCACAACAGACACTTTGTACTGGTGGAAACATGACTTCCTTTTCAGAATATCGTGGGTTGTACTCTTTGGCACATTAACTTGTTGTGACAGCTGCCTCACGGACTTGTGTGGACTCCTCTGTATCCTATTCTGGATAACCTGCACGGTGTTGTCTGCCGTGAATGGCCTATCACAGAGCCGAAACTTTTCTATGATCTGACGTACCGCATTACGGTGGACGGACGTCTGCATCACGAAATTTCCTAGCGAACTGTTTTTGCATTTCGTCCGTGTACTTGTCGTCATGTCATGTTCCACCAAAAACACTCTCTGTTTAACGTCAACACCATTGTCCTTGTTCAGAGACGAATGATCAATCGGCACGTCTGCCTCCGTCGACCAAGCGCTCGGGAACGACCTTCGCTCAGAATGACAGCTGTGCGTGCCTCGGGGTAAGGAGACATGAAGATTACCAGACACAGAGAACTGCCACGTGGAGGGGTTACTTCTACTTTAATTCCATTCAAAATTTCTTTATTATTACATTACTGCAATTCGTACATTCAGGGCACAGTTATTATTCGGACACCTTGTATTATATACACGGGTGTCCAAAATTAGCGTGGCAAATACAAAATCATGAATAACGCAAAATCCACACAACAGAGTTTCATGACAGTTGATACAGACATACATATACGTAGTGCGATCAAAAAGTTTCGAGACTATAGGTACGTAGCGCGCCAACAGATGGCAGTACTTGGATGCGCGAGCAGCGGTCGAGGGCACTGACCTTCATGAGTCATTGCGCCGAGTGGCGTCGTTCTGTGAACATCGGGAGCTGTGCTACACGATATTTGGTGACCACGTGCAGAACACAGCTGAGATTTCGGTATGGACTGCAAAACTAGAGCAGCGAGCGAACATCAAATTCAGATGCATGAAATGTTGCGGCAGGCTTTTGGCAATAGAGCAACGAGTCGGGCGAGGTGTTTTGAGTGGCACTCGCGCTTCAAGAGAGGCGGAACGGTACTGGAAGACGACGAGAGGTCAGGGCGACCTTCCACGAGCAAAAATCCCCGAAAATGTGGACAAAATTAGGAAAATGGTGCATGAGGATCGTCGGAGGACCATTCAAGACATATCAACCATCGTCAACGTGTCGTACGGAACAGTGCACGATCGGACCTCGTACCGATAACGCAGTAACACGCAACAGAAAAGGAATGCCATCACCGCACGAGGAGGAAGCATGCGTATGACAACATGGTAATCCAAAAGTGCAGCAAGTGGCATGGATTTCGAGGAGCGAATACGAAGTTTCCCCGAAAAGCGAGCCTTCAGGCTGTTTACAAGGCTGTGGATGTAAGTTTAGGCAGTAAGTGCCACTCCTCCACTAAGGCGCATTGGAGTTCTGGGAGGGAGCAGCCGGCTTGCAATAGCTCTTCCCAGGACATCCGACAGAAATGATATCAGGTTTAGGTCTAGAGATCTCGCGGGCTAATTCATCCTGTGAATATCTTCACTCTGTAGGTATTAGTCGACAAGTCGAGCCCTATGTGGACGGGCCTTATCGTCCATAAAAATTACCGGGGGGGGGGGGCCTCCTGAAAACACGTGCAGTGGTGTGTGCCCATCCAACATGATGTCAGCCCAAACCAGCAGTCCTTTACCATCGGGGTGGTCAATTTCCCTAATGTTGGAGGGAAGATTTCTGCTTCGCAACTCTCTCCTTATGCACACATGTCGAACATTCGTGTTCAAGCTGTACCGCGACTCATCACTGAAAGCAACACAAACCCATTCATCAGGGGCGATGTTGTTGGGCTCGATTCAGACGGACCCTTCTGTGTGATGAGGAAAGTGGGATGCAGACCACTGGCCTTACATACTGACCTCTCTCGTGGAGTTTTCTGTAAACTGTTTGCCTCGATAGCACGGTTCCCGTAGCAGAGGGGAACTCCTGCGAGAGTTGCATGGCTGTAGACTCTCTGTAGCTGCGAGCTGTTAGACACAAATACCAGTCGTCTTCACTTGTTGCGGCTCGTGTGTGTCCTTCTGGATATTGTTACGTTTTCCAGAGATTGGAGACCACTTGCCTCGACACATTCAGACATCTTGCTGCCTCAGCTTTCGATTGCCCTGATTCTAATCTACCAATCGCTCTCCACCGTAAAGAGGCTTCAAATACGGTGTTACGGAGATTTAATACTAGAATTCTAGGCAAAAATATTAAATCTCATTCGCAACATTTCTTTCCATTTTCCTTTGTATCTACAAGCGTGGGAAACTTTAATCTTCGGCACCCCAGTCAGGAAGTACGTTTTCCTATGTTTTCTCAGTGGCGCCTTGGAGACGCGCTCTCTAAAGGTCATCTACAGTGGTCTCACCATAGAAAGGCCATTTGCAATTTTCGTCTTTATGCTTGAAGCTTCGTCCAGTGCAATTAGCACCTTTGTCATCTTGACTTCAAGGTATCTAGACGGGAACGCGGATGTCATTTAATCTCAGCTTTGAGGTTTGTGTTTTATGCCGCCTTTATTCCTCAGGAAAGACCGCAGTTTTTATGGAAGCGAATGGGGATGAGTTTGCCTGGGGTCAGTCAACGGTCAACGCGAGGGGTGAGAAGCGAGCGGTTGCAAGAGCAAGGCGAGGACCACTTTAGATGTTAGTGCAGGACGTCTTAAGCTAGCCGGGGAATTCAGGTTTCTCTGCATGCTCAATAGAGACGAGGGAATGGTCGATAGTGATAAAGTAGCAAAAGCGTTTGCTGGAGAAAGATTGTTTTCGGAAAGGAGTGAGACAAAACAGAGCCTATGGAAAAGACTCCGCGATTAAGTCAAAGAGAAGAATAAATTATTTTAACAGATATGAGAGCATTGCGTGAATATTTAAGCGTTCTGTCATTATTATCAACTTCAAGAACCAAGTTAACAACGGTGTGGAGCAATTCTTCCACTAACAGTCCAACTCAAGCATCAATTGTCGCACCTCGCTGAGAAAAATACTTATCAAGGTCACTGGCCTGCCGACTCGAAGACTTATGGTTATCATTTGTATATTTCCCTAGGAGCTGACACAATTTTGCGTTTCCTTTTGCACATGTCTCTGAAAAATCTTTACATTCGGTCGTTTCGTTTTGGACATATTCTCGAATTTGTATTGGTTACGTTAATTTTAAGCACCAGTTTATATAATAACAGTGCATATCAGAGGCGTAACTAGGGCAGGGCAGAAGGGGCTCCTGCTCCTGGGGCAGCGGCGCAAGAATCACCGAGTCTGATTAAAATTGGAATTAAAACTTTCACACCAGTTTCTGGTACACTTAAAAATTCGAATTTCTTTCTTCTCAAAATCTTCAGCGGAGATGCTAGTTATTCATACTCATAAATAAAAGCGCGGCATTAAAGGTCGTCCAACTAGAGAAGAACCACGGCTTTTGTCAACAATAATAGAACCCGCGGTTTTTCTTTAGTTTGATATATAAGGAGGTCGTTCTTTTTTAGTTAGATGGATAAGATGAGGGTGAAATTCCCATTGTTGAGATTCTGGTGGCTATTCGCCCACTATTGTTGCTGTGAGCCACGGTGCCAGCTACATTTGGTCCGTTTGGTACGGTGTCAAAGGTCCGAATTCTGAATCATTTGCACTATACAGACAAAAGTATATGAGCCACGGTGTCAGCTACATTTGGTCCGTTTGGTACGGTGTCAAAGGTCCGAATTCTGAATCATTTGCACTATATAGACAAAAGTCACTGGACACCTAGAAGAGAAACACAACATAAAATTTATTGACATATATTAGTACGGTGTCGGTCCACCTTTGAGCTTAACGCAAGCACTGATCCTTCGAGACATGCTTTCGACAAGGTTTTGGAACACAGCGATAGGTGTGCGATTCCTTTCAGTACATAATGTTGCTGCTAACTGTTAGTAGGCCTTGGTTCCAGACTTCTTATGCGGCGCTCTAATTCATCCCATAGGTGCTCTATGGGATTAAGATCAGGGCCCCGTGCTGGTCAGTCTACACACGATGCGGAATTATCGTCAAACCACGTCGTAACAGTCCTTGCTTTATGGTTCGGTGCATTATCCGCGAGGTTTCAACAGGCATCCGGGAGTGTTATTTCGATGAATAACATCCGTAAGGCTTGTGGACGTACTGCCGCCCACAAGCCTTTGATCACCAAGTCCAATAACGCTGCTCGGCTAACGTGGTGCAAAGAACGTCGACAGTGGACCGTTGAAACACTGGAAACAGGTTCTCTAGAGCGACGAATCAAGGTTCACCCTCTACCGTTCGGATGGCAGGGTCTGGGTTTGGCGTCTGCCTGGAGAACGCCTCCTGCCGGAATGTATTGTGCCGACTGTGAAGTTCGGCGGCGATGGAATTATGCTATGGGGGTGTTTCTCCTGGTATGGCACGGGACCCTTGGTCGCAATTCCTGGTAGACTCAACGCCGAGACCTACTGCACCATTTTGGATGACCATACGCTACCTACGTTGTGGCAGTTTTCCGGGGTGGACCCATGTTACTTTCGGGATGACAATGCCACCTGTTATGTTGCGAGGTCCATCATGGCTTGGTATGGCGACAATGGGGTTAATCGAATGGACTGGCCTGCGCAGAGCCCGGACCTTAACCCTATCGAGCACCTCTGGGACGAGTTGGAGCGTCGACTTAAGGGGTGCCCCCACCGTCCGAAATCGGTGAAGGAACTGGCCTGTCTTCTCCGAGCCGAGTGGAAGAAAATACCGCTAGCCGTCGTACAACGCCTGCTTGAGAGTATGCCCCGGAGGTTCGCAGCTGTAATCGCGGCTCGTGGAGGCTCCACCAACTATTGAAGGTGAATAAACTTCGTTTTCCTTTGCTATCACAGGTGTCCAATTACTTGTTGGTAGATAGTGTATAAAAACTTTGAAGGTAATTTGTTAGTTTGAAGAATGCAGTACGTAATAGTTATTACAAGCATATTGCGAGAATTTGGTGTTTTAACGGACTTCAGTAATGATTGTCGTCATAAGTTCTTTGGGGGGCCACTGAGATGTCTTAGCCTAGGGGCCCCACTAAGGCCTTAATTCTGCCCTGCCAACAATGTTATCTTCGGCAATGCAAAAGTCTTGGAACGTTGCTCTGTCGTTTAGTTCGTCCTGCACAATTTTGTCTCACAGCTGAACTAGTTCAGCATATACTTCCTCAACAGCCATTTGTACATGCTCAAAGCTGTGTTTTTTTCCCGCTGTTCCGTCCATCCCTTAACTGTTTCATTCCCACCAAAACTCAATGAAAACCCCTTCTGTGGAAAGCAATTACAGATGTCAAAAATATGCTTTTCCTTGTTTAAATTTTCAGACATTTTTCAGTACTTGTTTGCCTTCTTGGGCGTTCTGGGCAACGCAGCAAAGAGATTTTCAGCATTTCGTAATTTTTATCACTGAGAATTTTGACTTCGTTCTGTGAATAAAGAGCCTAACCATGCAGTTTCCTATCTATAATTCCATTCACCCTATATGACACTGAAGGAAAAAGTACGTGAAACCTATCGCCGCGACTAGAAGTAGTTCCGAACATTTTCCGTGAAAACCAACGCATTTATTGCCCAGAATCATACTTTATATTGTCCTAGCTGTTTGCTTATAAGTATATATAGTTATTTTAGACAAATCTAAAAATAATCTATTTTCAAATATTAAGTTTTAAAATTTGACCAACACACGCATGCTTAGACAGGCAGAGTTTGGGAGACAAGGTTGGGGGCTTTGATTGACAGCTGCTAACAGCAGGACACAGTGGGGAGTGACGCGGATGAACATAACTCTCGGCCGTCCCCGAAGGCTCAGTGAGCGCGTAGGCTCTTGTACCTTAAACTGCAGTGTCATCTCAGGGTGAATCGAAGTATAAGCAAAGAGGAATGAAAGTTTCTTAGCTGTAACCGTAAATTCGTTTTAAATGACTTTGATACAAATGGACACGACTGTACTTTCGTTTGCAAGTCGCGGGTGTCCTAATACGTACTTTAGACAACACAATGTGCATGTACTGAATGTCAGCATATGGCGTTTGGGAATCGTATTGTTTTGTTGATAAAAACATGGTGAGCATTTTTCTTCTCTCTCTCTCTCTCTCAGAAGATTCACTTCACTCCCCCCCCCTTCTGAGGGATGTTCAAACGTGGAATGGTGTCTATCTTCGTAAGAATCTTCTAAGGGCTTCTTAACGAGCGATCGTGACTGACAGGTGCAACGGTGTCGTGGTAGACAGACAGAGAGAGAGAAAGAGAGAGGGAGGGAGGGAGTGGGTGGGAGGGTGAGGGTGAGAGGGGAGGAAGCTGACCAAAAGATATGTCCTAATAGATCTCGTCTCCCAGTGCAGGACGCAGACACAAAACAATGGACAGTAAATATGTTAGCCGTTTTTCCACGTGAATGCTCGAAAAAAACGTGCTTGACACTGGCCGGCTGTCCCTCATTAGAAGACATAAAACCATCTGTTGAAACCCCGACGACTTGCATTTATCGTGTCACCATAATTTATTTCATGAGGGTTCTTTCATAAACATGTCTGGAATAAATTTGTACACGAAAATCTTGAGAGAGACGTATGGCTTCCTACATGTGGAATTTTGGAAGAAAACCAAAGAAGCGTACACACGGAATAATGCAAACGAAGGATGAATGGGAAAAGATGGACATAAAAAGATTTGCGTTGGGTTTCTTTGCTGAATTTATGGTTCGAAACATTGCGAAATGGTACAGCTGTCCTTAATTTTAAGGTTGATAGAATAAGGGGCAAGAAAGAGGCATTCCTACGATTTCATAACAGCTGCCCAGTCATGTCACAATTCTCCAGAAACTTCACTAAGTAGAACCTGTACATTATTGTCCTCGGCAGCCCCTCAGAATAACACCCCCCCACCTTTCCTGCATATTTGCTCCTCAGCATCATTACCACAGTTAGATGCAGATCTTCACAACTCAATTCCGTCAACTTCACTCTTTAAATTATCCTGTAAGTCGTCTTTCACGTAATCGTTATCATTTTAAAAAGGCGTGTTTCTATTCTGTTGTAATGGAGTTTAGGACAAGCGGTCACCGGGAGACTCGCCACACGGTGAGAACAATTGACCACTGGGCAACTGGGCACACGGACAAGTGGACATGCACGCACGCACACACATGGGCGCCCATAGCTTACTTTTCAGGAGGGGGCAAACTGAAATTATTTTTCAGGTGGGGACCAATTGAAATTAGTTCTCAAATTAGTTTTTAGAAGGGGCCAAACTGAAATTATTTTTCAGGTGGGGACCAATTGAAATTAATTCTCAAATTAGTTTTTAGAAGGGGCCAAACTGAAATTAGTTCTCAAATTAGTTTTTAGAAGGGGCCAAACAGAAATTAGTTTTCAGGTGGAGGCCAAACTGAAATTAGTTTTCAGGTGGGGCCAAACTGAAATTAGTTCTCAAATTACTTTTCAGAAGGGGCCAAACAGAAATTAGTTTTCAGGTGGGGCCATACTGAAATTAGTTCTCAAATTAGTTTTTAGAAGGGGCCAAACAGAAATTAGTTCTCAAATTAGTTTTTAGAAGGGGCCAAACAGAAATTAGTTCTCAAATTAGTTTTTAGAAGGGGCCAAACAGAAATTAGTTCTCAAATTAGTTTTTAGAAGGGGCCAAACTGAAATTAGTTCTCAAATTAGTTTTCAGGTGGGGCCAAACTGAAATTAGTTCTCAAATTAGTTTTTAGAAGGAGCCAAACAGAAATTAGTTCTCAAATTAGTTTTTAGAAGGGGCCAAACAGAAATTAGTTCTCAAATTAGTTTTTAGAAGGGGCCAAACTGAAATTAGTTCTCAAATTAGTTTTTAGAAGGGGCCAAACAGAAATTAGTTCTCAAATTAGTTTTTAGAAGGGGCCAAACAGAAATTAGTTTTCAGGTGGGGCCAAACTGAAATTAGTTCTCAAATTAGTTTTTAGAAGGGGCCAAACAGAAATTAGTTTTCAGGTGGGGCCAAACAGAAATTAGTTTTCAGGTGGGAGCCAAACTGAAATTAGTTCTCAAATTAGTTTTTAGAAGGGGCCAAACAGAAATTAGTTTTCAGGTGGGGGCCAAACTGAAATTAGTTTTCAGGTGGGGCCAAACTGAAATTTGTTCTCAAATTACTTTTTAGAAGGGGCCAAACAGAAATTAGTTTTCAGGTGGGGGCAAACTGAAATTAGTTCTCAAATTAGTTTTTAGAAGGGGCCAAACAGAAATTAGTTTTCAGGTGGGGCCAAACTGAAATTAGTTCTCAAATTAGTTTTTAGAAGGGGCCAAACAGAAATTAGTTTTCAGGTGGGGCCAACCAGAAATTACTTTTCAGGTGGGGCCAAACAGAAATTACTTTTCAGGTGGGGCCAAACAGAAATTACTTTTCAGGTGGGGCCAACCAGAAATTACTTTTCAGGTGGGGCCAACCAGAAATTACTTTTCAGGTGGGGCCAACCAGAAATTACTTTTCGGGTGGGGCCAACCAGAAATTACTTTTCAGGTGGGGCTAAACAGAAATTAGTTTTTTTAATTTGTTTTCACGAGGGGGCAAACAGGAATTAGCTTTCAAAAATTGATGTGCTGGATTGGAACAACGACTTAAGGTGTGTTAGGCGGTTCTTTCGTTTTTTATATCAATAAATGTATTATTATAACTATTTATTTTTAACTGCCTGTAGATATAAGTATGTGCTGTTTAAAATCTTTAAAGGGGAATTTCTCATAACCATGTTGTTGTGGATAATAGCTCCTGAATTCTAACCACAAACAACGTACAAAAACATCACACACAAATTTCCTCTGTCCCTTCTTGTTGTTTAACCAATTTTACCATGCATTCAACGCATAAATTTAACTGAAAATTATAAGATCCAAAAACTTCATAAAAGAGGTAGACAAAGTAAATTCGACAGCTTGTTGAGACAATAGTGAAATTTCTTTGCTGTTTTACTGAGCCTTGCTCTTTCGACTACTTATGACCCATGCGCCACGAAACTCTAGGGATCACTTAATCAGTCATAAAAAAAACAAAAAAAAAAACCCCTCAAGTTCTGGAAACAATTTCAGATCTTTGTCAAGCAGTGAACGCGGCAGGGAATGATATGTTTTTCATTCCTTCGCCCTTCATGGTGTACGTATCTACGTTGTTGTCTAACACTGAATATAAAAATTTAATATTTTCTACTATACATTCACAACGTTTTTCCTGCTTTTACTACATACATACGCATTCAGAAGTTAGAAAAATAAGCAATCAGAAATAATGTCATCGCAAAATTTTTTTTAGTACCTTCCAAAACCAGATATTGTATAGTCAGATTTTCAGAGGAGGGCTCTTGCCCCTCCCTATGGGCGCCCATGCAGGAACACACATTTAGGGAGTCGTATAAAAATTACACTTCCTTGGCCACTTCATCTACAGGAACGTTGCCAAGGGGGTGCGAAAATTTTCTTGCCTACCTAGTTCCACAGGATGTGCCAGTTTTCAATTTTTTAGCTTTAAAATCTCGACTTTGCCGTGTTTTTCGCCATTTCCCCCTAGGAAGTGCGTTGCTTACTTCTCCGTACAGAAGTTATCAAAATAGCTTCCTCAGGGCCTCGTATTTAAGGTAACTAATGTTCTATTACGAAATTCGATTGTCATCGACGAAACATAAAGCTACACCAGTTCTCTAAAAATTGCACTTTCTTAGCCACTTCATTTACAGGGACGCCGCCAAGGGAGTACCAAAATTTTCTTGCCTACCCAGTTCCAGATGTGCCTTTTTTCAATTTTTTAACTTTAATATCTGGACTTTACCATGTTTTTCGCCATTTCTACCTAAAAAGTGAGTTGCTTACTTGTCTGTAGAGTAGTTACCAAAATAGCATCCTCAGGGTATCATGGCCCAGAACATTAAGATAACTGATGTTTTATGGCGAAATGCGATTGTCACCAACTCTCTGAAATCCTTAATTTAAGAATTTTTTTCAGGTTAGTATGACTAGGGTCGAATGAGGAAGGTGTATGGAAATTCACTGATGAAGGTCAATACTATTTGCTCTTCGGTTTGTTTTAGCTACCAAATAGGAGATTCCAACAGGGAGAGTGAAGCACAAAGCTACACCAGTTCTCTAAGCCTGTCCGGAACTGTGAGGGCGCAGGACGTGGCTGATGACTGCTTTGGAAGAGAGAAGTGCAAGGCAAGGTCGCTGGATTGAAGGAAGTGAGGGTGTCACGACGTTAAAGCTTGATTTAGGTAAACAACGGAAAACTTTTTTCGAGAAATTGTTCAAGTACCGTACTATTTTTATAAGCAAAAGATGACAATTTTGTAAAGCAATTAAGACTGCCCTTCGTTAGGTAGCGTTTTAAACCACCTTACCTTCACAGCAAGAAAAATGTTGAAGGCGACATTCCACTAACACTTGTATTTTACACCACTAGCACACTATTCATTTTCATATTATTTTGTTCCTTTGCGGCCTGTAGTAAAAATTGTTATATGGCAATATTCAAACTTTAATTAATTTGTAACTTCGGTTATTTTGTGTGCGAACGACAGCTAGAGAAATTCACTCTCAGTACAAAAGGAGAACACAAATTCATTTCGGAGAAAGGTCATACTTCGTCTATTGTGGGACACGGACGCCATTAGGTGTTGGCTTGTTTTAATTTTATGTATTGTGGTAGACGCCAACTTATCAGAAGCATCGCTGTCGATTGCAGGTTCCTGTCATTGGAGCAGGGAAGCAAATAAATAAGTAGTTAAACAAATTGAATGTAATGACAGATGATTTCGTTCGCACGTATTTTTATTCATCAGATTGGGGGAAAAGGGGAAATATCAGTTAGTCTGATCGAATATTAAATACTTCCAAGCTGGTTGATAGATTCTCGGGTGACTTCCTCTATTGTAATTCCATCTAAAATCTCTTTCTACTTCATCCCGTCAAGAAACGTTTCCCTTGCTTAGTGTCCGAGCAAAATCCTCTTCTATACCCAAAACCTCCAACGGAAGTCCCCTTTATGACTCCTATCGGTTCCATTCCCCTACACGATCTGTCCTTCGAAAAGATGCTCTTTCGTAAGAAGTTGGCTGTTAATTGCTTACTCCCATTCAGTGGCGTAGCCAGAAATTTCTTAAGAGGGGGCGGGGGGTCCATGGGTTTGGTCCATTGGTGAAAGCCCCATATATACATATATATCGCTTTAAATTCATACTAAATCTCCCCTCAATGGGAAGGGGGTCCGGACCCGAGGACCACCCCCTTGGCTACGCCAATGCTCCCATTGTCTATGGCAGGCTCTTTCTGAGGGAGAGTGGCGTCCAACGACGGGGTGGGGGTGTCCTTTTGTTCGTGGGAGGCCCCACGGTGGACGAAATATGACCTTGCTCCGAAATGAATCTGTGTTCTTTTTAACTCAGAGTGAATTTCCCTAGCTGTCGTTCGCACACAAAATAACCGAAGTTACAATTTAATTAAAGTTTGAATATCCCCATATAACAAAATCAGTAATTTTTATGCAAGAATTATGAATATGAGAACGGTAGATGAAAAATTCGTAAAGAGGAGCAGATCAAGAGCCTTACAACTAATGTTTTATTGCGAAGTAAAAGCATGACATTGTTTTTTTTTTTTTTTTTTTTATTATCCATATAAACCTTCTTAACACCAGTATTGCGGATGAAAAGTTGCAAAAAAATTTCCCAACCCGACGCCCATAGTACTAATACCTACGTACAAATGCAACATTACGACAAGCTATCGCGACACAAGAAATTTACTTTCGCGAGCACGGTGAGGTGACCCCAATAAATTTATAATCTTGTCAGGTGACCTACAGGAAAGTATTTCATTACTACACTACACAGCAAAGACCAATTATATCATAAAATAGCAAATGCTAATTATACCATAAGATAGAAAATGCTAATTTTAATCAAATTAAGAATTAGAAAAAAATGCCCCAAAACCAAAACTCATAAAGGGAGTAAAAACATTTATCACCCAAAGCATGCATCCCCGGAAAAAGATTTATATTTTAATCCACTTCTAATTCATATCCTTATCCTACCGCCCTTTGTTAGGTAGCGTTTTAATCTACCTTCATTTTGCTGAAGATCTGGTCATTTTTTGCAAGTACCATATCAGAGCTGAAGAGTATAACCCAAGAATTTGTCGACACCAGTAATGAAGTGGAATTAAAGATGAATATACAGAAAACAAAATTGCTTTACAATGAATGTGTTTACAAGAACTAAAGATTTAGCGGTTGAGACAAATTTAGAAGTAACCGATGCCTACTTTGAACAATATATATTAAGCGAGGACCACATCGAAGACGAAACTTATTAGCGTATAAAACTTGGCTGGAGTGCATGTGGAAGGAACGGCACACATTTCAGGAACAGTTTATACCATTGTCTAAAAATGAAGTGTTTTTAATCAATGCATCCTTCCAGTTCTTACGTATGGATCAGAGACGTGGACCATGACTAAAAATACATATGGAGGCTGAAGACAATTCAAAGAAGCACGCTTGCTGTATCAAAGAAAGATACCCATTCATCAGGAAGATGACAAGAGGATGGATGACATAATGATCAAAATAATGACTTTCAAGTGGCAATGGGCTGGACATATTATAGCAATAAAAACTGACTCCCGTTGAATTACCAGATTGGGTACAAAGGAAGAGGGGGAAACCCAAAAGAATACCACGTGCGAGATGGGTGGATGAAATTCGAAAGCAGGCCGAAATGAAAAACAGTTGTGGAATAAACTTGGAGGAGGGGGGTCATATAGCATTGGATTGAGAACAGTTGATGATAACGAAAATACATTCTGCCGATCTGCACGCAATTCAAATTGGCAACTGTATTCCATGATTAAAACAATATCATTAAATTTTGTTTTACTTAAAATTTTGCTAGGAGATGAAAAACACCACCCGGATATCTGGGCACAACAATTTAGGGGCCGTATAAGAATTGCCGTTTCTTGGCACTCTGATGAGAACTGAATCGAGAAAACGTTCCCGTTTACGTATCAAGTCAAGGTAATAATATTGCGCTTTTGCTCAGGCACTAAATATTATTTCATAGGCCCTAGTTCGGGCATAATATTTAGTACTTAAGTAATAGCGCAATATTATTATGTTGAGTTGATATGTAAATGTTATGAATATGACATCGGTAGAATAAAAACTGTTAAAAAGGCCTAGGCCCTATGAAATAATATTTAGTATCTGAGCAAAAGCGCAATATGATACGTTTTTTTCAACAGTTTTTATTCTAACCATCTCATATTCATAACGTTTACGTATCAAGTCAAGGTACGTATGATACGCCTGAGCAACACGTACCTTGACTTGATACGCAAACGTTATGAATATGAGATGGTTAGAATAAAAACTGTTGAAAAGGCCTAGGGATTATGAATTAATATTTCGTGCCTCAGAAAAAGCATTGAGTTGATATGTAAACGTTAGGATATCGATTGAATAAAAACTGTTAAAATGGTGTACGGATGAGGCATGGTAATTAATATTTAGTGCTTAAGTAAGTATAAAGAGAAATATTAATAACTTGACACGTTATGCAAATATTTAGTGTCTAAGTAAAAGTGCAGCGTTTTTAAAAAATCACACCTTGCCTTCCCATTCCGAACATAGTACGAGTTCTGTTTCATTGAAACCCGTAGATTTAAGAAATGTGCTACGTATTTTTTTTTTTTTTTTTTTTTTTTTTGTATTCACGAATGTACTTTTCTTCCTCCAAATTCAAATATAATCGTACTTTTTTTTTTTTTTTGATGATTGGAGGTTTAACGACCACCGCGAGCAACTTAATGGGCTATAAACAGTCGCCCGTCCCTAATTTAGGGTCACTGGTTCCAGGGAAGGTAGAGAGCCAGTGCCGTAAGACAAACACAACATCCAAGCCTCCCCGGGATTCGAACCCGGACCCCTTTCGGACAAATGATCAGACGCCATCGCTTAGACCACTGCGCCACCGGGGCGGCATAATTGTACTTGTCTTACGGTGAACGTTTTCTCGATCAAATTCTTATTATAGGGTCAAGAAACGAACATTTTTAAATATGACCACTTAAACATTTGTGTCCAAATGTCCGGGTGCCCAGTTGTCCGGTGCCCAGATATCCGCCCCGTCATGAGATATGGAGGGAGGGATTATGCACACCATTACTCAAGTATGGAGAAATATAGGAGCATTATTTACGCAGAGCAATTTCATGGCTCTAAAGTGAATGTGTCCAGTTGTCCTATGCCCAGTTGCCTAAACTCGAAAAACACAGCTATCTGTTTATTCAAATGCAACCAATCTACATCTTCGAGGTGTTAGTAAATCAGAAGAAAATAATTTGGTAAAAACCTTCCTGATGTATATGTGTACATGACGTGGTTAAAAGTTGGGGGGGATTTGGGTCCAGAGAAAAATCAGCTACTTAGATGAGGGTTAAACCAACCAGCCATTACAAAATGCTAAGTGTGTGTGTGTGTGGCAAAGTGATGTGAACGTATTTATGTATGTGTGTGTGTCATGGTCAGTACGCAGCAAGAAACTGGTTTACCTGAGAAAAATTCCTTCCCCTCCCTCCCCTCCATCCTCACTTCCCGTGGACCCATCTTTCCTGGCATCAGACATGACTGGGATTCTTTAACCGTCGTTTCCGGGCCAGCGTTTTCCGAGAAACACGCCTGTGCGTCCAGCACTGGACACGACCTCGACAAGTGGTACTTTCTCTGCGGCCAGCCTGCATACCTGTTGCGTAAGAGTTGCTGCAGACTGACCTTCAACAGCTTGTGGCAGCAGGGGTCAGCGTGACCTTCGATCACACGCCACTGCCCTTACACCAACCAAGCACTAGGGAGAAGAAGAAGCACACACAAACTCGGTCCGCACTCCCACGCTGGGTTGGATGAACACGTGGAAGACAGAAACGCCTTTACCTCTACACTGAACCAACGGCAAAAGGGGTGGAGGGAAGCCAGAAATTTCGTTGGGTGAGCTAAAATTAGTGGCCACTGGGATGTGGCGCGAAAAATACCCGCAAAGCAAACACGTACTCTGAGCAAGAATGAAAGAGGTCGGTCAAAATCTTTGGTGGGCCGATGGATAACAATCGGGAGTTCGGGGGTAACGAATGCTAAAACGAATTCAGGATTAAAGAAAAAAAATCACAAAAAATTGTATTTTCTTCAAAAACAAATTGCTCTTTTATGGGGGGGGGGGCGTAAATTCGCGATTTAAAAAATCACAAAAATTCATATTTAATCAAATTAAATACTCTTTTATAAGGGGCCGTCCATAAAGTACGTCCGTGATTTTTTACTATTTTCAGACTCCCTCTCCCCCATGTCACATTTTGTCCGATTGTTGACACCCCTCCCCCTAAAAAGTACGTCCTAATTTCCGTAACCCTCTTTATTTTTGACGACCGCTTTTAGAAGTCCGTTGAGAAACAGAAAGAAAACATGTAATTGTTTAAAGGAATCTTCCATATATTCACACGTTTGCTTCAGAAAATATTTATTATTAAGGCATTAATTTACTCCCAAATGCTACCAGAACTTTATCATTCTGAAATAAAGATCTACAAATGAATGCACGCATTCAAGGTTGCAACTCTCCCAATTATACCATCTACAAAACAAGATAGATTTGGTAATACAAATACGAGAACTTAATATTAATATTCTGATTTAGTTAAATATCATCAAAAATCTGAAATGTTTCATACCTTTTTTTAACTATTAAAGGAAGAAAAAGTTAATAAAATCATGCAATGCATTGATTATGATACGCTTTCCAACATATCAGAAATTATTACTCAAGTTATGAGGATAATGGCTGTGGAATAAGTCTCGCTTCTGTGCCGTGACCTTTCACCCCATTTCGATGATATTAAACAGCATTGGTTCAGTATACCAACGGAACAACATACTAAAGTTTTGTCGCAATCGAAGCATTTTTAGTCAAGTTATGAGGATAATGACTGGAATAAATCTCGCTCCTGTGTCCTGACTTTTGAACCCATTTCGATGATATTAAACAGAATTGGTTCAGTATAGCTCTGTAACAACATGATAAAGTTTTGTCGCAATCGAAGCATTTTTACGTAAGTTATGACGCATAAGGACGATGGAATGGATCCCCCTTCTATGTCCTGACCTTTGACCCCATTTCGACCATTTTCAATAGGGTTTGTCCCTAGGTTGTCCCCTACCACATACTAAAATTTCATCGAAATCGAACCATTTTTAGGCGAGTTACCGTGCGGACAGACAGACGGACAAAGCTGGAGCATATACGCTTCTTTAACCTACGGTTGGAAAGTGTAAAAAACACAAGGGGCAACGTTTTCAAGCAGTTCTCGCTTTACAAATTTTGAAGACGATAATCCGTTTTTTAGTGTAAATATGACAAGGATGGTAAGTCAGATAATATACGAAAACATGAAAATTTCGTCATCCTGGAGCGGGAATCGAACCCGCGTCTCCCACATGCCGGTTGAATGCTGGTATCTGGAAGACGCAGATGAATGCCGGTTGCTTCGACTAGCGAATCTTGTGATGGTTATATTCACATTAATCGGAAACTTGATACTTGGTCGTTGTTATATCTTTTATTTTTAATGTTATAATCATAGGAATAATCATATGTTATAAACAAATATTTAACTCGTACCAATTCACCATAGTTATATACTTTATGAAACAATTCACCATAAATCTTCAAACGTTAATCTGTACCAACGTTGCATTCCAATACGGAACACGTGTTAAAGTTATGAACAATGGAACACGTGTTAAAGTTATGAACAATGGCTCACGTGTTAATGCTATTCACTGGAACACGTGTTACTGTCATCAATGTTAAATACAAGGTGTTAATTTTATTGTTATATTTATTATTATGAACAAATTATAGGTGCAGCAATTACAGATCATTTACTGATTAAATTTACTTTATCGTGCCTTTTTATAGCTATGGGACTTTTGTTCTACAGTGATCGTATATGGACAAAAACGTGCCCCTTATATGTACTGGCATATAATAAAGCACGGCGTTGTGATTCACCTTTATCCCGTCACTGGAATGGTGTGGGGAGTAAAGGTGCCGCTCGTGAAAGAAATCAGAAACATAAACACATATCTTAGTTTACACATACCTTAACTGATGTCTTGTGTGGTTATAAGGAAAACAAACAGGAATCTTATGTGGAGGTAATCAAAATAGTTTAATACGTGAGAATGAGGAACACTAAGGTACCACGTGCGTGGGTGCAGCCGTTAACAATACCTTACACATAAAATTTACTCTTATTACGATTTTTCTCTATAACGTCTCCGATCATTTCTGCATACATCTATCTATATATATATAAGTGCAAAGCTTAGTGATTCATTTTACTTCTAATTCCTTTTCTCCTATGCTTTACTTAAATGTTTTACCTAGCTAACTGGGTTTTCATTGCTTGATCATGACCAATACACACGCCACGTGCTCTAAGTAGGTTTATGAATAAATTTAAGCAAGTACATGCAATAACAGGGAAAAGGAAAAATAACTTAACTGGTATTTCCATATGTCTTTCAGGTTTTCAATCCCAATCTTTATCCAATTGTCATCGCTGGCAGTACTTCATCTATCTCTCGTCACATCGCTCGACGATCCGCTATCCACGTCTGTGTTTCGCTGCTCCTCGAACTCAACTCTTGCCCAGTGAAAACCCCTGACCTTCTGAGCTTCACCTTGTCCGCTGATGCCAAGGTCACTTGACCTTCTGAGGGGTTCGTCTATTCCGTCAGGTGAACGTTACTTCGCTCCCTTCTTGGGAACTGACCCTTCAACTTTTCTGACCCCCCTATATCCCCTGGGGCCTAAGTATCGTCTCAAGGCTTTGAGATTGCCTCTCGCTATCCCCTGGGGCTATCTATGCACGTGCATGTTGGACTAAATTTATTTTAAAAATTTTATTTCCAACATTCCTCCCTTACCAGATGTAATCTTTATGGGGCCAAAAGGAATGCTGGTGGGAAAAACTACACGCACGGATAGACTACTCCATCCTTACCTAGTAATTCTCTATCTTTTTCCTCATGTGGACTTATATATACATATAGCAATGAAATTATATAAAATATTCATAATCACACATATACACAATACACTTTTCAAACACAAAAATTAATTAACTGTTACGGTCCTGCACCCACAATACATATCTAAAAATTATCAATTCAGTGATACTGCTGGCATCTGAAGCTTACACGCACGTGTCGTTTAGTACACTTTGAGCTGTTGCTGACCAAGTATCAGTAACACATTTAACTGCCAAACGCTTTTCCGTTTGTTTGTTTGCTTTTATATTAAAATTATTTCTTTTTTTTTTTTTTTTTTTATTGTCCACGTCCACCGATTCTTGAGTTTTATTGTTTGACTTAATTTTTTTTTCTGGTGGAAAGTAAGACAAGGTGAAATTGTTCGATTTACGTTCAGTTCTGCGATTCACACACAATTCACGCAAAAAGTTATCAGACATCAAACCAATATCACTGGCAGTTCGCAATATTTGGAGAACATTGTCACCTGATTTGTGCTTTTTATATGTTGGTAATAAAATTAGCTGTAGAACACTTAGCTCTGTACGTATATGTTTATCTAGGTATTATTCGTCCACAGTCACCTATAGCATGGGTTATTCACCAAGGTCTCTTTGACCCTGGAACACAATAACAGCAAAATCATTTCACCTGTGTTTTATTCATCTCTGCATGCGCCCTCATGGACAATGTCCTTTGTGCTTTTAAACACCACACCGCTCATCGGCCATACCGTTTTCACCACACCGTTCATCGGCCATACCGTTTTCACCACACCGTTCATCGACCATACCGTTTTCACTACCTGTTGACCACACAGCACAACAAAGTCTTCGCTGTCAATGTAGCACTTTATTTAGTCTGTAGGTCATCCACATGAAAAACATGCGTTGCATTCACAGTAATTACGACCGTCCTTGGATACACCAGCACGCTTACATTACGTATGCCACGTGCGATCCGTTCATTATTTTCAAAAGCTTGCATCATTACTTGAATATAATCCTGTTGTTTGAGTTTGGGAAAAGAAAACTGTGTTTCAATCACTGCTGCACTTTAGTTCCCGTAGGAAGCATAGTTATTTTGTTCACCAACACGTGGTTCTTTTCGTTCACCAACACGTGATTCTTTTTGTTCACCAACACGTGATTCTCTTTGTTCACCACCACGTGGTTCTTTTCGTTCACCAACACGTGATTCTTTTTGTTCACCAACGCGTGCTTCTCTTTGTTCACCAACACGTGATTCTCTTTGTTCACCAACACGTGATTCTCTTTGTTCACCAACACGTGATTCTCTTTTGTTCACCACCACATGGAACACACTGACTTTACTCACACTTTGATTTATTTTTTTTTCTTCTATAACCTTCTCTCTTCCCCTGATTACGCACTGTACCGCTCTGTCATTACCCAGACTAGACGCGGCAGTGTGATCCGTCAATCCAAACAAAGTCAATTACCCAGTGGTTTAATTTTCATTTACCCTTATCTACATTCATTATCATTATTTTTTTTTTTTTTTTTCCAGAATAGTTGTATATCTAATATCTTAGATTTACACTATTCTTTCCTTCCCAAGCAAAGATAGACCCGCGCAGCCAAACTTAAACAATACCGTCCTACTGCACCTAATTATTATTAACATTAATATTTTATATTACACTTGCCAATATCTCTACTAAATTTTTATCTGACGAATTTTTCGAGCATACACCTCCACAAGAGATAACCATGTGTTCCTGGGGGAATATTCAGATATAACATAACGTTAGTTAACCAGTTAAGAAATTTTTTTTTTTTCTTTTTTTTTTTTTTTTACACACCTTTCTATGCACTAACCACACACAGACTTGAAACATACTTGAAATACGGAATGGATCGAGAAAATTTTATACATATACATTACACAAAATACTAGTGAATTTTCCACCTTTTGCTTTAATATTAAGAGATATATGCTAATCCTATAATAAAACATTCTGACTTACTAACTTCCGTTTAAAATGCCTTCTAACTACAATAATGAATTACTAAATCTATCAAATAAATGCAATAAAGATCCCAATTAGATTTGCTACTGGAATTGGGGCTGCGGGGAGGGGGGTGGTAAATGAAATAAACTGCAGCTCTTCTATTGCTTTGCACCTTTCTGTCTCGAACAAGATTTGCTTGGCTGCTTTAACTTAAAAGGATCTTTATCGTCCTGTACTGCTAATAAGTGTGAAAGATCAAATGGCGATTCTGCAGTTTGTTCTTCACATTTTTCGTTAAGTGGATTATGAGGATTTGCGAACGACTGTGAGGAAGAACGAACTGGATTCGTTACTGACTTCTTCTCTTTACTGTTCTTCACCATCTGAATGGATTCTAAGTTGTCTTTTTCATTTTTACGTTGCTTATGTACAATTTCTGTAGTGGATTCAGCTGTTGAGATTTTATCTACGCTTGCTTTGCTCTTACTTCGGGAATCAACTATTGTCAAAACCTGGACCTTCTCTTGAGCCTCTTCATTTTGAGTAACACGTGGCTTTGGGGAACTTTGAGCACGCTGGTGTCTATTATACTTATTGTAAAAATGCCTACCCTGACTAGGTCTTGAGGGAAATGGATTTCTGTAATTATATTTCCCTCTGCAAAATCTCACTTTGTGGCCTACAGCTCCACATCCAAAACAACGGAGGTTGTCATAAGCCTGACGTTGTTTCTGATTTGTTACGTAATGTGGTCTAGCATTCCTATTTATTTGATCAAAATGCTTATTCTGCTCTAACGGAAAACTTCTATGTCTCTGGATGTGGAACGTATTGACAACTGCAGTGTTTACATTTCCCTGGTTGTTATTCCTGTCTTGTCTCTGGTACAAATTTCCGCGAGGATTAAAATGACCCGCGCCATTTGTATCCCGCGCTCCGTAACCTGAAGATTGGGGGACACGAAACGAGGCTCTATCTCCCTGTCTTTGGTTTCCAAGATTATTTGATTGCTGATTACATCTGCTAACTGGGTGTCCTAATGCACCACATCCGAAACATCTAACATTAGCAAAATTTCGCCTAGCCTTATATCTGGAATTCTCATAATTTTGACTTTCATTAATTTTTGATAGCAATTTTGATAGCTCATTCTCGGCTTTCATTAATCTTTCACTCATTTGTTGTGTTTCTTCTCGTAAGGTACTGATAAGTGCATTTTGCTGCACGATGTATTGCTGAAACATGGGACAAAGTTCTGAAATACCATTAGCATCGCCTGGGGCGCTTTCTCGAGGGATTTGATCTGCATCATCGGCAGAATTGACACTCTTTGTGATGATATGTCGATTTGCCTCAGCAAGCAGTGCATCTTGTACTGCTTGATCGAAATTTTCAGGCCCTTTCGAAAGTACCTCTGTTTGAATACTTCTTTCCACACCTGCTAAAAATTGTGATAACATAATTGAATCAACCAGTGCCTTAACCTGCTCATCCCCTGAGACCGGTGCGCCCAGATAAGAATGCGCTGATTCTCTTAGACGTGATTCATACTGGGCGACCGACTCTTCTGGTCTTTGATTGCAAGAATTAAAATTTTGTATTGCCACTACTAGAGGTTGGTTATTGGCAAACCTTTTTATCACTGCTGATTTAAACATCTTGTAATCATCAAGCTGTCTAACATGGGGAGATTCACTCAAAATCCTAAAGCTGCTTGCGTCATGCGAGCTTTTGCTACAAAAATTTTTACTTTTTCTGACCAATTAGTGACTGATTCTAATCCCTCTATTGCTTCGAACAAGAAACAAGCTGGAATAAGCTGATCGTTTCCAGAGAATTCGGGAATCAGGGGAAGTACTGATGCAATAAATTGCAACTCCTGCATGGAATCTTGAAAGGAGGAGCCTGACATTTTTAATACTTAAGTTATACACTAATACCAATTAAATAATACCTTTCCTTACAACATGCGATTGCGCTTTTACCTAACTCTTAGTAATGAAGTTGTCAAAATAACACCTTAAGAAAACTATTGCATGATGCATACAACAAAAGAAAACAATGAACTGCTACACATGAAGAAAAGAAAACCCATTCAATCCGTACTGCGACGGGGGAAAATACGTGTCAGCACGAATGGCTCAAAAGTCACGGCACCAATGTTATATCTTTTATTTTTAATGTTATAATCATAGGAATAATCATATGTTATAAACAAATATTTAACTCGTACCAATTCACCATAGTTATATACTTTATGAAACAATTCACCATAAATCTTCAAACGTTAATCTGTACCAACGTTGCATTCCAATACGGAACACGTGTTAAAGTTATGAACAATGGAACACGTGTTAAAGTTATGAACAATGGCTCACGTGTTAATGCTATTCACTGGAACACGTGTTACTGTCATCAATGTTAAATACAAGTTGTTAATTTTATTGTTATATTTATTATTATGAACAAATTATAGGTGCAGCAATTACAGATCATTTACTGATTAAATTTACTTTATCGTGCCTTTTTATAGCTATGGGACTTTTGTTCTACAGTGATCGTATATGGACAAAAACGTGCCCCTTATATGTACTGGCATATAATAAAGCACGGCGTTGTGATTCACCTTTATCCCGTCACTGGAATGGTGGGGGAGTAAAGGTGCCGCTCGTGAAAGAAATCAGAAACATAAACACATATCTTAGTTTACACATACCTTAACTGATGTCTTGTGTGGTTATAAGGAAAACAAACAGGAATCTTATGTGGAGGTAATCAAAATAGTTTAATACGTGAGAATGAGGAACACTAAGGTACCACGTGCGTGGGTGCAGCCGTTAACAATACCTTACACATAAAATTTACTCTTATTACGATTTTTCTCTATAACGTCTCCGATCATTTCTGCATACATCTATCTATATATATATAAGTGCAAAGCTTAGTGATTCATTTTACTTCTAGTTCCTTTTCTCCTATGCTTTACTTAAATGTTTTACCTAGCTAACTGGGTTTTCATTGCTTGATCATGACCAATACACACGCCACGTGCTCTAAGTAGGTTTATGAATAAATTTAAGCAAGTACATGCAATAACAGGGAAAAGGAAAAATAACTTAACTGGTATTTCCATATGTCTTTCAGGTTTTCAATCCCAATCTTTATCCAATTGTCATCGCTGGCAGTACTTCATCTATCTCTCGTCACATCGCTCGACGATCCGCTATCCACGTCTGTGTTTCGCTGCTCCTCGAACTCAACTCTTGCCCAGTGAAAAACCCCTGACCTTCTGAGCTTCACCTTGTCCGCTGATGCCAAGGTCACTTGACCTTCTGAGGGGTTCGTCTATTCCGTCAGGTGAACGTTACTTCGCTCCCTTCTTGGGAACTGACCCTTCAACTTTTCTGACCCCCCTATATCCCCTGGGGCCTAAGTATCGTCTCAAGGCTTGAGATTGCCTCTCGCTATCCCCTGGGGCTATCTATGCACGTGCATGTTGGACTAAATTTATTTTAAATAATTTTATTTCCAACATTCCTCCCTTACCAGATGTAATCTTTATGGGGGGCCAAAAGGAATGCTGGTGGGAAAACTACACGCACGGATAGACTACTCCATCCTTACCTAGTAATTCTCTATCTTTTTTCCTCATGTGGACTTATATATACATATAGCAATGAAATTATATAAAATATTCATAATCACACATATACACAATACACTTTTCAAACACAAAAATTAATTAACTGTTACGGTCCTGCACCCACAATACATATCTAAAAATTATCAATTCAGTGATACTGCTGGCATCTGAAGCTTACACGCACGTGTCGTTTAGTACACTTTGAGCTGTTGCTGACCAAGTATCAGTAACACATTTAACTGCCAAACGCTTTTCCGTTTGTTTGTTTGCTTTTATATTAAAATTATTTTTTTTTTTTTTTTTTATTGTCCACGTCCACCGATTCTTGAGTTTTATTGTTTGACTTAATTTTTTTTTCTGGTGGAAAGTAAGACAAGGTGAAATTGTTCGATTTACGTTCAGTTCTGCGATTCACACACAATTCACGCAAAAAGTTATCAGACATCAAACCAATATCACTGGCAGTTCGCAATATTTGGAGAACATTGTCACCTGATTTGTGCTTTTTATATGTTGGTAATAAAATTAGCTGTAGAACACTTAGCTCTGTACGTATATGTTTATCTAGGTATTATTCGTCCACAGTCACCTATAGCATGGGTTATTCACCAAGGTCTCTTTGACCCTGGAACACAATAACAGCAAAATCATTTCACCTGTGTTTTATTCATCTCTGCATGCGCCCTCATGGACAATGTCCTTTGTGCTTTTAAACACCACACCGCTCATCGGCCATACCGTTTTCACCACACCGTTCATCGGCCATACCGTTTTCACCACACCGTTCATCGACCATACCGTTTTCACTACCTGTTGACCACACAGCACAACAAAGTCTTCGCTGTCAATGTAGCACTTTATTTAGTCTGTAGGTCATCCACATGAAAAACATGCGTTGCATTCACAGTAATTACGACCGTCCTTGGATACACCAGCACGCTTACATTACGTATGCCACGTGCGATCCGTTCATTATTTTCAAAAGCTTGCATCATTACTTGAATATAATCCTGTTGTTTGAGTTTGGGAAAAGAAAACTGTGTTTCAATCACTGCTGCACTTTAGTTCCCGTAGGAAGCATAGTTATTTTGTTCACCAACACGTGGTTCTTTTCGTTCACCAACACGTGATTCTTTTTGTTCACCAACACGTGATTCTCTTTGTTCACCACCACGTGGTTCTTTTCGTTCACCAACACGTGATTCTTTTTTGTTCACCAACGCGTGCTTCTCTTTTGTTCACCAACACGTGATTCTCTTTGTTCACCAACACGTGATTCTCTTTGTTCACCACCACATGGAACACACTGACTTTACTCACACTTTGATTTATTTTTTTTTTCTTCTATAACCTTCTCTCTTCCCTGATTACGCACTGTACCGCTCTGTCATTACCCAGACTAGACGCGGCAGTGTGATCCGTCAATCCAAACAAAGTCAATTACCCAGTGGTTTAATTTTCATTTACCCTTATCTACATTCATTATCATTATTTTATTTTTTTTTTTTTCCAGAATAGTTGTATATCTAATATCTTAGATTTACACTATTCTTTCCTTCCCAAGCAAAGATAGACCCGCGCAGCCAAACTTAAACAATACCGTCCTACTGCACCTAATTATTATTAACATTAATATTTTATATTACACTTGCCAATATCTCTACTAAATTTTTATCTGACGAATTTTTCGAGCATACACCTCCACAAGAGATAACCATGTGTTCCTGGGGGAATATTCAGATATAACATAACGTTAGTTAACCAGTTAAGAAATTTTTTTTTTTTCTTTTTTTTTTTTTTTTTACACACCTTTCTATGCACTAACCACACACAGACTTGAAACATACTTGAAATACGGAATGGATAATAATAATACCCGAACTCGAGAAAATTTTATACATATACATTACACAAAATACTAGTGAATTTTCCACCTTTTGCTTTAATATTAAGAGATATGTGCTAATCCTATAATAAAACATTCTGACTTACTAACTTCCGTTTAAAATGCCTTCTAACTACAATAATGAATTACTAAATCTATCAAATAAATGCAATAAAGATCCCAATTAGATTTGCTACTGGAATTGGGGCTGCGGGGAGGGGGGTGGGTGGTAAATGAAATAAACTGCAGCTCTTCTATTGCTTTGCACCTTTCTGTCTCGAACAAGATTTGCTTGGCTGCTTTAACTTAAAGGGATCTTTATCGTCCTGTACTGCTAATAAGTGTGAAAGATCAAATGGCGATTCTGCAGTTTGTTCTTCACATTTTTCGTTAAGTGGATTATGAGGATTTGCGAACGATCAGGAGGAAGAACGAACTGGATTCGTTACTGACTTCTTCTCTTTACTGTTCTTCACCATCTGAATGGATTCTAAGTTGTCTTTTTCATTTTTACGTTGCTTATGTACAATTTCTGTAGTGGATTCAGCTGTTGAGATTTTATCTACGCTTGCTTTGCTCTTACTTCGGGAATCAACTATTGTCAAAACCTGGACCTTCTCTTGAGCCTCTTCATTTTGAGTAACACGTGGCTTTGGGGAACTTTGAGCACGCTGGTGTCTATTATACTTATTGTAAAAATGCCTACCCTGACTAGGTCTTGAGGGAAATGGATTTCTGTAATTATATTTCCCTCTGCAAAATCTCACTTTGTGGCCTACAGCTCCACATCCAAAACAACGGAGGTTGTCATAAGCCTGACGTTGTTTCTGATTTGTTACGTAATGTGGTCTAGCATTCCTATTTATTTGATCAAAATGCTTATTCTGCTCTAACGGAAAACTTCTATGTCTCTGGATGTGGAACGTATTGACAACTGCAGTGTTTACATTTCCCTGGTTGTTATTCCTGTCTTGTCTCTGGTACAAATTTCCGCGAGGATTAAAATGACCCGCGCCATTTGTATCCCGCGCTCCGTAACCTGAAGATTGGGGGACACGAAACGAGGCTCTATCTCCCTGTCTTTGGTTTCCAAGATTATTTGATTGCTGATTACATCTGCTAACTGGGTGTCCTAATGCACCACATCCGAAACATCTAACATTAGCAAAATTTCGCCTAGCCTTATATCTGGAATTCTCATAATTTTGACTTTCATTAATTTTTGATAGCAATTTTGATAGCTCATTCTCGGCTTTCATTAATCTTTCACTCATTTGTTGTGTTTCTTCTCGTAAGGTACTGATAAGTGCATTTTGCTGCACGATGTATTGCTGAAACATGGGACAAAGTTCTGAAATACCATTAGCATCGCCTGGGGCGCTTTCTCGAGGGATTTGATCTGCATCATCGGCAGAATTGACACTCTTTGTGATGATATGTCGATTTGCCTCAGCAAGCAGTGCATCTTGTACTGCTTGATCGAAATTTTCAGGCCCTTTCGAAAGTACCTCTGTTTGAATACTTCTTTCCACACCTGCTAAAAATTGTGATAACATAATTGAATCAACCAGTGCCTTAACCTGCTCATCCCCTGAGACCGGTGCGCCCAGATAAGAATGCGCTGATTCTCTTAGACGTGATTCATACTGGGCGACCGACTCTTCTGGTCTTTGATTGCAAGAATTAAAATTTTGTATTGCCACTACTAGAGGTTGGTTATTGGCAAACCTTTTATCACTGCTGATTTAAACATCTTGTAATCATCAAGCTGTCTAACATGGGGGAGATTCACTCAAAAAATCCTAAAGCTGCTTGCGTCATGCGAGCTTTTGCTACAAAAATTTTTACTTTTTCTGACCAATTAGTGACTGATTCTAATCCCTCTATTGCTTCGAACAAGAAACAAGCTGGAATAAGCTGATCGTTTCCAGAGAATTCGGGAATCAGGGGAAGTACTGATGCAATAAATTGCAACTCCTGCATGGAATCTTGAAAGGAGGAGCCTGACATTTTTAATACCTAAGTTATACACTAATACCAATTAAATAATACCTTTCCTTACAACATGCGATTGCGCTTTTACCTAACTCTCTTAGTAATGAAGTTGTCAAAATAACACCTTAAGAAAACTATTGCATGATGCATACAACAAAAGAAAACAATGAACTGCTACACATGAAGAAAAGAAAACTCCATTCAATCCGTACTGCGACGGGGGAAAATACGTGTCAGCACGAATGGCTCAAAAGTCACGGCACCAATGTTATATCTTTTATTTTTAATGTTATAATCATAGGAATAATCATATGTTATAAACAAATATTTAACTCGTACCAATTCACCATAGTTATATACTTTATGAAACAATTCACCATAAATCTTCAAACGTTAATCTGTACCAACGTTGCATTCCAATACGGAACACGTGTTAAAGTTATGAACAATGGAACACGTGTTAAAGTTATGAACAATGGCTCACGTGTTAATGCTATTCACTGGAACACGTGTTACTGTCATCAATGTTAAATACAAGTTGTTAATTTTATTGTTATATTTATTATTATGAACAAATTATAGGTGCAGCAATTACAGATCATTTACTGATTAAATTTACTTTATCGTGCCTTTTTATAGCTATGGGACTTTTTGTTCTACAGTGATCGTATATGGACAAAAACGTGCCCTTATATGTACTGGCATATAATAAAGCACGGCGTTGTGATTCACCTTTATCCCGTCACTGGAATGGTGGGGGAGTAAAGGTGCCGCTCGTGAAAGAAATCAGAAACATAAACACATATCTTAGTTTACACATACCTTAACTGATGTCTTGTGTGGTTATAAGGAAAACAAACAGGAATCTTATGTGGAGGTAAACAAAATAGTTTAATACGTGAGAATGAGGAACACTAAGGTACCACGTGCGTGGGTGCAGCCGTTAACAATACCTTACACATAAAATTTACTCTTATTACGATTTTTCTCTATAACGTCTCCGATCATTTCTGCATACATCTATCTATATATATATAAGTGCAAAGCTTAGTGATTCATTTTACTTCTAGTTCCTTTTCTCCTATGCTTTACTTAAATGTTTTACCTAGCTAACTGGGTTTTCATTGCTTGATCATGACCAATACACACGCCACGTGCTCTAAGTAGGTTTATGAATAAATTTAAGCAAGTACATGCAATAACAGGGAAAAGGAAAATAACTTAACTGGTATTTCCATATGTCTTTCAGGTTTTCAATCCCAATCTTTATCCAATTGTCATCGCTGGCAGTACTTCATCTATCTTCTCGTCACATCGCTCGACGATCCGCTATCCACGTCTGTGTTTCGCTGCTCCTCGAACTCAACTCTTGCCCAGTGAAAAACCCCTGACCTTCTGAGCTTCACCTTGTCCGCTGATGCCAAGGTCACTTGACCTTCTGAGGGGTTCGTCTATTCAGTCAGGTGAACGTTACTTCGCTCCCTTCTTGGGAACTGACCCTTCAACTTTTCTGACCCCCCCTATATCCCCTGGGGCCTAAGTATCGTCTCAAGGCTTGAGATTGCCTCTCGCTATCCCCTGGGGCTATCTATGCACGTGCATGTTGGACTAAATTTATTTTAAATAATTTTATTTCCAACATCGTTCTGGGTGGTGTAGTGGTCAGCATACCCGGGAGCTATCTGGGAGACGCGGGTTCGATTCACGCTCCAGGACGACGAAAATTTCAAGTTTTCAGATACCATCTGACTTACCATCTTTGTCATATTTACACCAAAAAACGGATTGTCATCTTCAAAATTTGTATTTTATGGTGTAATCCCGTAGTATTCCATTCATGAGCTTTCGCTTTTTTTTTTTTTTTTTTGGATCATTATCACAGAAATGGAAATAAATTTTTGGACCATATCGTGATCGGAGAAGAGACTTGGGGTCCATCACTTCTCACCAGAAACGAAGCAGACTTCATATGAGTGGGAACATTCACATTCTCCGCCTCCGAAAAAGTGCCGAATTGTTGTTTCCGCCGGAAAGGTTATGCTTATACTTTTCTTCGACAATAAAGGTGATGTGCATTATGAATTCATGCCGAAGGGCACCACGATTAATGCGGCTTCATATTGTGAAACCTTTAAGAGGCTGCGAAGGACGATGAAACTTCGACGGCTATATAGGAGGAGAACTGTCAAGAAGCATTGTCCTTCTGTGTGACAACGCGACACCACATTCGACACGCGTCACGAATGGGAGGTGTGGGAACATCCTCCTCATAATCCAGACCTTCCACCTTGTGATTTCCATGTGACCTTGCGAAATGGCGATATCGCTCCGATGAAGACGTTAGAAATGCGACGCGAGAATAGTTATCGCAAGTTGGACGACATTTTTTTCAAGAAGGGATCGACAAACTCGCGCGACGCAACGATAAATGCTTAAGTAAACTAGACGATTGATTACATCGGAAAATAGTTTTTCTGTTGTATTTTCTACGTGAGGATAAACATTTCCCAAAATGTTATTTTTTTTTACATGCGAATGCAACTAACTTTTTGACTGCCCTACATATATGAACACGATAAATGCAAGATTTTTATCTATATGTTTAAAGATTGCAGAAAAAACGTGCACGAGACGAATCTTATTTATGGAACTCCTTTTAAAAGGAGCTTACTTTTTTCTTTTTTTTTCTTTTTTTCAACGCATACCAAAAACGTGGAAATAAAAGGATATCGTTGCTGCAAATTGTTCTTCGCTGAATGGCAGGTTGTACTTTCCGCTTTCAACAGCAGTGGGGGAAAACGGCCAAAGCAAAATAAAAAGAAAAATCCGATGTGTTAGCGGGTTTATCAATGGAAGCTAGTTCATTCATTCGTTGCTATCCTCCACGTAGCATATAAGAGTGATTCGAAGATTTAAGGAGTGAAGAAAAACAAGAAGCCACGAAGAGGAAATTCCTCTTGCTGCTTTTCCTCAGCCAAACGTCTCGGGAGGCACTTAGGATTTTTTTTTTTTTTCCCCCTTGCTCTTTTCCTATATTTTTCTTTCAAGTGTACATACGCTGGTACTTCATATGCGCCACAGCTAAATATCCTGAGGTTTTATTTTCCGAGTTTTTAACGGGACTAGTCTGTAAATGTGGAAGAAAATAAAGAGTAAATAGAAAGACTTGGAAAGTGACAGCTAAAATATGAGAGCGACGAAAATAACGGTGAAAGTGCATGCGTGTGGTGAGTAATATTGGAAGCAAACTGACAGAGGAAAAAAAAATGAAAAGAAAAACTACAAATGGCATCAAAATCGATGCTCATACTTCTGATTTGTGAAGTAACAGGGTGTCCTAGTTCTCTTCTCACGTCATTAATCTACCAAATGGATCGAAGAACTGTTTACACACACGCAGTTGAAAATCGCATTAAGGGTCTTCCAGAAATGACACAACGTAACAATCTAACACAACACTGCCACTGTTTAAAAGCTTTACATCAAATTTACGGCCCAATGATGCAAGAAAATCGCTTTCGGTGAAAGAGTTTTGCCGCCCGACACCAACTTCGGCTTCCAGACATAGGCGCCGACTACAAAGGTACTACAGGCACTCATTAAGACATTGATAACACAAGTTTCAGAAAAAAAAAAAAAAATCTTTTTTTTTACACTTAATATATATTATCAAAAATATTCGGACACCAAAATGTTTTGTCACAAATGGGCTTATTATCGCAATTAGTACTCTTGGAAGTAGGTTTGTCATTTACATGTAGGACTTCCGTCCACAGGGAGTAGAGTTTAGGTCCCAGCCACCTACAGCGAGATCGCCTTTTTGGGCAGGACACAGAAACGGAAGGAATGAGAGCAAGTCTGGCGACTTTTGACAGAACAGTTTGTAGTGAGATTAGAGTACAGTAGATGGCGCCACCGTACAAGTACGATATTGCACATAGATGGGTGAGAGAATTTCAGGGAGGACATAGGAAAGGATACCCATTTAACCAGTGGGTCCAGCCTGGGGGCCGTCACTTTACGTGCTCGTTCGATGCACGGCGGATATTCAGCGATTGTTAGTAAATCACATCATCTCTGAAAGATCAGCCCAGGGACCCTAGAACCTGGGGACCCAGCATCGATAGTCTGAAACACTAACCACTAAGCCATCCGCGACATCGCAATTAGTAGTTAACCGGTCGACCTTTTGCTTGTTGACAGCGGCAACACGTCAAGGCACACTATCAACCAATCCGGTAGGTCTCGATAGGAATGGCTCCCCACTCGTCTTGAAAAGCTGCTGCCAGAGTGCAGAGCAAAGACGGTCGTTGTGGTCGATTTCGTATCCGTTGCTCCAGTTCATCCCAGAGGTGTTCTATGGGATTAAGATCAGGACTCCAAGCAGACCACTTTAACAATTCTACATTATTTTCAAGAAATCAGTCATCCCACACGCCATGCATGTGGTAGGGAGCTTGATCGTGTTGGAAAAGACAACGGTAATTTCCACAATACTAACACATTGTTGGAAAGGCAGAATTATCCAGAACGTCGAGGTACATTTCATAGTTCATGGTTTGTAGTATAATAACCAATGGTCCGTGTCCCATCCAAGTAAAAAAAAAAAAAAAAAAAAAACTCCATACCATGAAGGAGACTCAGTTGAACGCAACAGTTGGAAGAACACAGTCCGACGAAAATCGATCGCTGGGCTCTCGCCAAATGTAAACACGCCCATCAAATTGGAAGAGTAAAAAGTAGGACTCATCACTTTCAAGAACAGCTTCCCAGTCATTCACAGTCCAAAGAAAATCACTCCAAAAAAAAAAAAAAAAAAAAGAACAGCTTTCCAGTCGTTCAAGATCATTCCAAGAACATCACTCCAAAAAACAGCTTTCCAGTCGTTCAACATCACTACAAGAACATCACTCCAAAGAACATCACTCCAAAGTCATCACTCCAAAGTCATCACTCCAAAGTCATCACTCCAAAAACAGCTTTTCAGAACAGCTTTTCATTTCTTTTGAGAACATCACTCCAAGAACAGCTTTCCTTTTCTTTTTAGAACATCACTCCAAAGTAGTCACTCCAAAGAACAGCTTTCCAGTCGTTCAACATCACTCCAAAGAACATCACTCAAAGAATAGCTTTCCAGTCAACAGCGGCAACACGTCGATGTTCTTTGGAGTGATGTTTTTGGAGTGATGTTGAACAACTGGAAAGCTGTTCTTTGAACATCACTCCAAAATACACAGCTTTCCAGTCGTTCAGCATCACTCCAAAAAATCACTCCAAAGAACATCACTCCAAGAACAGGTTTTCTCTTCTTTTTAGAACATCATTTTCTCTTCTTTTTAGAACATCATTCCAAAGTCATCACTCCAAAGAACAGCTTTCCAATCGTTCAACATCACTCCAAGAACATCACTCCAAAGAACATCACTCCAAAGAACATCACTCCAAGAATAGCTTTCCAGTCGTCCACAGTCCAAGAACTATGGGAGACACCCCACTCCAACCGGAGCTTCGCATTCACAGTAGTGATGTGCGGCTTGTGTGCCACTGCTCTACACTGTTAAAAATTGTGTAGTAGGTTACGCCAAAAAGTGGTGCTACATCAGCTGCACCACTTTTGCGTGAAAGTTAAACAATTGTGTGATGCATGAAGCATACATAAGCAAGATGCTATGGGTGCAACTGCGCACCATTCAGAGGTGCGTAATTGCACAACTTACTTTTCGTATTTTTCACGCATCCCACAATGGTTTACATTTGCCCTAAAAGTGGTGCAGCTGGTGTAGCACCACTTCTTGGTACAACCTACTACAAAAAATTTTAACAGTGTACATAACCCACACTCATAATAACCCAAACTGTGCAACTCTGTGCGGATAGTTATGGTACTAACCGAGCCATTACAAGCATTTCCTACTTCAGCAGCGTTGGAAAGGGCAGACGAAGAACGGGATTTCTTAACATTTCTTAATATGGCTCTTCTGTCACGTTCCGTCAGTTTGTGCGGCCTTCCTGAACTTTTTTTTTTTTTTTTTTTTTTTGTTGTTGTTGTTGTTGTTGTTGTTGTAATTGCATCGTCCTGCTTCCATCTCTCCACGACATCACTTACAGTCCATTTTAGTATGTTTAGTTTAGCTGTAATGCTCCGTATGGAAACGTTACTCAAATGCCATCCTATGACCAGCCAGTGGTGACGCCAGCAGTTCAGAACTGGTTGGGCTTAGGGGTGAGGTTAAGTGTCGTACGGGGGACTCAAATTTTGAGGTGCTTGGTACAAATTTTGATGAAGCATTCCGTATATGTAGATTTTACCCGAAGATGATGATATTATTCCCAGTATGAAAAAAGGTTTTCAGGTACATACTATACCTAGTATTTATTCATTCCATGTAGAACAAGAAACCAGGGATGCGAACCACCATGGCTTTTAACAAAGTTACTATTTCTTCGTAATTTTACTTTACTTACGTCATTTTTTAAATATTTGCTGTCGTAAAGTAGATCATGATTTTTACTTTTAATCTGAGAAGTAATAACTCATCTTTTGGGCAAAACTGGTCCTGCCTTTCTACCACTCTCTTAGATATTCGCTCAGGGTATTCACTCCATTTCACAGAACAGTACAACATTCAATTTAACAAAAAAATTCATTTTATGTAACAAAATTTTTGTGAATTCGAAAAATGTACATACTTTTCATCTAAGTTCCTTAAAATTTTGCATGTTTGCGCTCGTCATGTGTGTTCTAACTGTTTAAATACTTTGAAGCGGGGAAGAGGGTTAAAGGGTGGGCTTAAAAAAGTTGGTTGGGCTGAAGCCCACCCTAGCCCACCCATAGAGTCGCGCCTGTGACCAGCCCACGCTGGAAATCGGAAAGTTCACGTCCACGCGGCATATCCGCTTCGAAGTTACTGATAACATGACTGATTCAGCTAGGCATTTTCATGTAGGACTTCCGTCCACAGAGAAGGTTTAGGCCCAAACCACCTACAGCGGGTCCGCCTTTTGGGCAGGGCAGAGAAACGGAAGAAGTGAGAGCAAGTCTGGCGACTTTTGACAGAACAGTTTGTAAGTGAGAGAGAGAGAGAGAGAGAGAGAGAGAGAGCATAGTAGATGGTGCCACCGTACAAGTACGATGTTGCTCATGGAGGGGTTAAAGAGACTCAAGAGGCGGGGGTAGGAATGGATACCCAACGTAACCGGGGGGTCCAACGCTGGGGCAGTCATTTGACGTACTCGTCCGATGCACGGCGGATATTCAGCGATTGTTAGCAAATCACACCACCTCTGGAAGATCAGCCCAGGCTTGAACCTGGGAACCTTCCATCAGTAGTAGTCTCACTCGCTAACCACTAAGCCATCCACGGTTCAACTGATAACATGGCAGAACATCTCACCATTATATACGTACCTCTCTACCTAGCCCGTAGCCAGACAAGCAAGTTAAAGGGGTGGCTGATGATTGAGATCGGGCGAAGGATATAAAATGGTCGGGCAAAAGACGTGAAAGAGGTCAGGTACTATACTGTTGCGTGAGTCGCTAGGACGGGCAAAAGGAAACACAGGTCGGGCCGGCCTGGCCCATCCCTGGCTACGGCCCTGCTCCCCACTCACAGCGCACCTTCCTGCGCATAATCGTTCTATGCACATGTAAATATTTGGTAGTGTCCGAATACTTTTGATAATATAGTGTATGATCGGAAAACGATTTATTACAACCCTAGTGCACGTTGTGAACAAAGATAATATTTAAGTCACTTGATATGCTAGGAGAGCTGAAAGAATATGTAGTTAATGCATTTATAAGAATATAAACTACTAGTGCTGATGGAAAACTTCCAAGCCGTCCCCCAGGTCGCGCAGTTGTCTAAGCACTGGCTTCTGGCAATTCGTCCGAGATGGGCCCAGGTGAGACATGGATATTGTGTTTGTCTTAAGGCACTGGCCCTCACCCTTGGCTTTTAAATTACAGACAGACGACGGCTTATAACCTATCCAGTACCTCACGGTGATCTCTTTAGCCCCCTCCCCCTCTTCCTAACACCCCTTCCAAAATCCAGTTTTTAGAATCATATACTAAGAGTGGTGAAGGAAGAGATGGAAATACCTTGATAAAAAAAACTGCTTTCCAAAAACATATGCCATACACCCATATATATATACCGGGTGGTTATTAAATAAGTATTCCTATTGTCAGATCCCTAGAAAAGCGACAGAGATATTGTGACGAAACTTGGGGTAGGTAGCTTACTCCGCTAGGGGAATAATGACGCTGCAAGTGCAAGAAAAGAACACACGCGTGCGTGAATTTACTGGTTGCTGACGTCACAAACGTTTCAGGACAAAATTTGCTCAATCTGACCAACAGAAGAGATAAACCTGTGATGCACAGTAGATGTATCACTGCTGAAATCCAAGAAATGCAGCCCCGGTGGCGCAGTGGTCTAAGCGATGGATTCTGATCATTCGTCAGAACGGGGTCCGGGTTCGAATCCCGGTGAAGCATGGATGTTGTGTTTTGTCTTACGGCACTGGCTCTCTCCCTTCCCTGGAACCAGTGACCCTAAATTAGGGACGAGCGACTGCTTATAGTCCATTGAGTTGCTCACGGTAGTCGTTAAAAATCCAACCAAAAAAAAAAAAAAAAAAGAAATCCAAGAAAAGGAAATGGCAATGTTTGAAAACTACCGTGTTCATGCAAGACAGTGAACCTCCATATGTCGGTTGACAGTCGAAGGAACTGCCGAATCGAACATTCGGTTACGAATGCAAACTTTTTCGAGGGTTTTGCACACAAAACGAAACTCATCTTATTCTTCTGCTTTACGATCATCTCTAGTATCTCTGCGCTTTCTCAGCTAATTTGACTGCACCAAAATCTCAATTATCCGACAAAATCGGGACAGTGAGGACGTCGGATAAGCAAAAATGTACGATAAGGTGGAAAGTGAATAAAAATACTGATAATGACTACACATTATAAAAAACAACAACTTTACATTCATCATCTTTCTATTCATTACAAATACAATATAAACAACAATAGGATGTAAACACAAGAGTACACTGTACGAAAAATTCATAACTGAAAAAGACATTAATTTTTATGCTGAAAACCTAGTAACAGAGAACTGGTGTATAAGTTCTCCTTCCTTTTTTTGCGTCACTATCTCGCGACTCGTGAAGAATAATACATTCTGTGACTCGTGGAAAGGAACACATTCGATCTTGTCGAATCGTGAAGAATAATACATTCGATCTCGCAGACTTGAAGAATAATGCATTCTGTGTCCGTAATATATTCTGCGTTAATAATTCCAATTAGTCAAACGACCGGGATTTTTTTTTCATGGTGTATGCTCGTTCTTAACTATACGCGACAACCTTTAAAAAAATAGCAGTCGGAAAACACTGAATGTTGGATAATCGAAGTTCAGTTAAGCGGGATTCCACAAATTGATTACGCGAAACCGTTAAAACAAAATGTGCAAGAAATCGGACATATGGACTGTCAGATAATCGAATTCGGTTACGCGAGATTCTACTGTACTACTAATTTCCTGTTTACATTTTGCTACTGAGTACCTTATTCACAATCGCAAGTTTAATTGAAAACGTTAGTTGAGGACTACTTTACCACGATAACAATTTTATGTTCAACAGCCTCATTTTTTTAATCATCATGATGCTACATATCTCAATTTCCCGAATTTCTCCTCAACACTTGACCCAGATACAAGCAGCCACTGATAATTTTTGCTGTCAGTGTCCTTTGCGTTTTCTTTTATCACTATGAGATCAGCGATAGTTAAACTTTCCTTTAATCAAAGTTGGTAATCTTTTCTTTTTCTCCCTTATCACTGTGAGCTACAGCATTTGACATTTCTCTTGATTTCTAGCGCTATGTAAAAGAAATTAACATTATCAACGCAGCTTTCAGAATAAGAAGATGGACACTCGCTATAACAAACATCATGGTACGGAAATTTCCATTCCTAGAAAAAACAGTTCTTAACCAACAACGCATCTGTCATTCTCATTTGAAGAACGTTCTTAATAAACTAATACCGTCAACACTTTACACTTTCTGATGCAGGAAAAGGAATTCGTAAGCAAAGCGGCAATCAGCCTCATACACTGAAGTGTCAAGTCACGGGATAGCAGTACGCAAATTTTTATGGGCGCTGCCGTCGTACAAATGCTTCGACGCACGCCACGATTTTAATCAGTTGCGAGGTGTAATCTCGTGAGTCAAACTGAACAACCGCGAATAGGATTATGGCAAGCCGATGTGAATTATCGGAGTTTGAACGAGACATATAGTAGTGGGAACCAGACGGATGGGACATTCGATTTCTCAAGTTATGCGATCATTCAACATTCCTCGATTCACGGTGTCACGTGTATACCCAGAATACTTCATAGAAGGCATTACCACCCGCCGTGGACAGCACAGTGGCCGACCACGGGTGCTGAATGACCGTGAGGAGCGGCGTCTGACCAGGATTGCCCATACTAACAAACAAGCGACACTGGCTCAAATAACATCCACATTCAATGCAGAAGATACCAGAGACATGTCCATCAGGTCAGTGCAGCGTAATTTAGCGTCCATGGGGTATGGGAGCAGAAGACCCACCAGAGTAACTTTGTTAACACCACGACATCGAAAACAGCGCCTCACCTGGGTTCGTAAACACAGTAATTGGACTCTGGAAGACTGGCAACATGTGGCGTGGTCCGATGAGTCACGCCACCAGTTGTTACGAGCTGATGATAGGGTTCGGGTGTGACGCAGACCCCATGTGGCAATGGACCCAAGCTGTTAACATGGCACTGTGCAACCTGGTAATGGTTCCATACATGTGAAGGGTGCGTGGTTCCATACATGTGAATCTTTATGTGGCACGGTTTAGGTCCTCTAGTCCTTGTAAACACGCCATTAACCGGCAATCGCTTTGTTGCTCTGCTGGGTGACAATTTGCTGCCCTTCGTGGACTTCGTGTACCCAAACAACGATGTGCTTTACCAGGCGGACAATGTACCATGTCACCAAGATGTCCAAAATTGGTGTGAGAAGCATTCTGGACTGTTCCGACGGATGGTGTGGCAACCACGTTAGCCCGACATGAAACCAACAAAACACTTATGGAACATGTCTGATAGGTCCGTTCACACCCAAGATCCTGCACCTACAAATACCAGGGAACTGTGGGCGGCTATTCAGACGGCATGGCTCAACATCTCTCCAGAAGTCTTCCGGCCACTTGTGGAATCGATGCCAAGTCGAGTTTCAGCACTCCACCGGGCTAAAGAAGGTCCTACACGATACTCTAGGTACGTATCCCATGACTTTTGGCACTTCAGTGTAAGATAATGCATCCCGATGAATTAAAAGCTTCGAGCCCTGGATGAGACAATTTGTAATCAAAGCAGCATTCGGCATTATCATATGAGCACTCCTGATTAATTAGTACCCTCGTGAGCATCTTCTGGCCCTAGAAATGCGAATTCGTAATCAAAACCGCATTCGGCCTCATCAAATGAGCACCGCTGATTAATTAATACCTTCGCGAACGGCTTCTGGTCCACGATGAGAAAATTCAAAATCAAAGCTAGTTTCACCAAATTGACCTCCTTGAGTAAATGCTTTCCCAATTAAGCTACACCGACAAAGTTTATCGCTGCATCTTTGCCGTCTTGATATGTGCTTCACCTCTGTAGTACGTCACATATACTCCCCCCCCCCCCCCTTGAGAAAGGACTGGGATGGAATCATTAGTTTCCGGGTCAGTCGGTAATCGATCTTTCAATTCGTACCTAATCGATTTTTCAATTCTGCAAGATACGCGAAGGTTAATTTTTAAAAGTTGAGTATGCATTTATTTTATTCCTTATCCCATTCAGTATCATTACTAAATTGCCACTTTTAGAAATAACAACGGCTTCTTCGGGAGGGGGCTTTAAGGACACCGTGTTTATTAAATTCTATGGGGTATCGTCCCGCCCTAATTTCGGTTCATTGGTTCCGGAAGAGAACAGGGCGGTAGCACAAACACAACATCCATGCTTCACCGGGATTCGAACCCGGACCCATCTAGGACGAATGTTCAGAAGTCAGCGATTAGACCACTGCGACATGGGAGCGGCTAAACGAACAACCTCAGGTCCGTGCAGCAACTTACAGAATGCTGTGGCTAGATTTGGTACTCGCACTAACAGAGCTTTTGAGATTGCATTAGAGACGAAATTATTTAACTTACGGACTTTGAAAAGTGGACTTTCTGTTCCTCCAGTTCTGTATGGAAAATTTGCCATTAAAATCGAAAAATTGGAAACTTCCTTTAAAATGCAGTAAATTGAAATCCATTCACTTACCTAGGGTAGAAGAAAACAAAATCTCACTTGAGTTCAAGAAATAACAATAAATTTTATATTTAGAACTTTCACAGACAAACAAGCTGATCATCATACTTCATAACTGAATGGCAATAACATACATACAGTACCTAACAGTATTTATCCTAAAATTCGTAAACCAAATAGAGTTTTTACTTCCTGGTATGTAAATACAAGGTTTTTCCGAAAAGTAATGAGACCACTTTTCCTGTGTCAATCAGAAAGGCCGAAGGGCCGAGTCTCCGGGCGTGACGGTGGCGGGGTATGTTAGGTAAACGATGGATGTCTCATCAGTTGGCTCTGAGCTTTTACAGAGTGAAGATCGCTTGCGAAGTGAACAGCTGTGTGAGCGTCGCGTAAAGGTCAAAATGCAGAAGAATGTCGAACAGCAATACGCGGTAAAGTTTTGTGTTAAACTTGAAAAATCCGCGACCGAGACGCTTGCAATGATACAGAAAGCCTACGGGAAGGATGCTTTATCGAAAGCACAAGTGTTTCGGTGGCACAAAACGTTCACAGAGGGAAGAGAGAGCGTCGAGGATGAGCCACGCCCAGGGCGCTCTTCAACGTCTCACACTTCGGACCAAATAGAAGAAAAGGTGAAAGCGGTTTTGGACTCTGACCTACGTCTGAGTGTTAGATTGGTAGCAGAGCACGTGGGACTCGCGAAATCCATTGTGCATGAAATCATCACGCAAGAACTGCAGATGCGGAAAGTTTGCTCCAAATTGGTTCCTAAGGTTTTGACCGATGAACAGAGGAACAACCGTGTATCGATTTCTCGTGAGCTTGTGGACCGTGTGAGGAGTGAACCTGGTTTTTTGGAGAAAGTGATAACAAGTGATGAAACGTGGGTCTTTGAGTACGATCCGGAGACGAAAAGACAGAACTCAGAGTGGCACACTCCCGAGTCTCCTCGACCAAAGAAGGATCGAATGTGCAAATCGAAGATGAAATCGATACTCATTGTCTTCTTTGACTGTAAAGGTGTTGTCCATAAGGAGTTCGTACCACCCAGACAAACGGTCAACAATGCATTTTACGTGGACGTGCTTCAACGGCTGAAGAACAGGGTTGCGCGCTTCCCCACGGAGATCACCAACACTTGGATTCTTCACTACGATAATGCGCCCAGCCATGCGTCGCTCAGAGTGAGAGAAATTCTAGCGAAACACAAAGTGGCAACGCTGCTCCAACCTCCCTACAGCCCGGACTTGTTGGGACTGTTACAAACGTGAAAACTGCCGCGCCGAGTGCTTTGAAAGCGATCCCTGTTCCCGACTACCAGGCAAGCTACGCGGCGTGGCAGAAGCGTTGGCAGCGGTGTATTGATGTTCAAGGATGTTATTTCGAAGAATTTGAATGTTATTTAAGTATAACTTTAATTAAACGTCTGTTATTGAATGAGTCATTACTTCCCGGACAGACCTTGTATGATGATATCCACCAAATAACACATGATTCAACACCCCAGTGATTGAGAAACATACAAAAATATGGCTAAACGACGTATGATTAATACAACACAGAAAAAATCACCAAACAGCAAAACTGACATAGTACAATCTGAAAAAAGGGGAAAGAGTGAACAAGTAGAGAAGAGGGAACTTTAGAGCCCTAATCAAAAGTAAAAGAAAAAAAAAGTCTCTCCTCCCCCGGAAAAAATTCCACACTAACAACAATCTCTTCAGGTATTCGGTCTATCTACATTGCTTAAAAGAATTGAGGAGATACTGCGATGTTAGCATGAAGCGCAGAAACGAGTTGCAAGTCTGCGATGAATACGGACCGGATTATATGCACTAAATACGCCAAAATATGCATTCGTATACGCTTGTAGTGGGGCAACGGCCTTTAATTTTCTTCATTTTTCTTCGTAGTGCAAAACAAACCGGCTCTACGTATCGCTCTCTGAGTCATTCTCGTTTAGTAAGGAGTTGCAGCTGCAGATAAGTTTCAGTTGAAGAATGTCTCAGTAAAGAGACTAACCAGAATCTCCCAGCTCGGAGAGCAATCGGAAGGCTGGAAACCGGCCAGACACAGGAGAGAGAGAGAGGGAGGGGGGGGGCAGAAACGGTTGGAGTGTCTCAATACGCCATCAGTAGACTGTGGGGACGTTAGCGCTGGTTTACGACCATTCGTCCATGAAGGGTCTGGGTTCGAATCCCGGTGAGGCATAGATGTTGTGTTGTCTCACGACACTGGGTTTCAGCGGCGTCGGAACCGCGGGGGCACAGGGGGCAGTTGCCCCCGCACGCAAATAAGTGTAGGGGCAAAACATCACATTTGCCCCCTCAGCTTTCTTCCTTTCCAAGTTACATGTGTTTGTGATTGGAAATCTCAAACATTCGTTTTTTTTTTTTTCTTGAAGTTCATTTTGATAAAAATTGGGTATTGTTCCTAATTTTTTCATGAACTATCTAGAAATCTGAATATTTTTTTAATACCAATCCTGAGAGGCCAAGAAATGCTAGAACTAGAACTATTAAATACACATAGTACCGTGGATTGTTGGCCACCGTTGTGTAAATGTAACGCGCTCGGCTAGTTATCGAGAGTTCCGTGGTACGGTTCCACGGCGGCGGCTGAAAAAGCGGTTTTTCGGTTGCTATGTGTTTCTAGAACGTGGAAAGAGCGATGTATTTATTTATTTACTATTAACCCTTTAACGACCATAACACCCAAAACGTGCGTACGTACAAACGGCAAAGCCGCCCGAAACGCCTGTTTAGAGTGAGACAGATTTCTTACCCTTACTTGTTCTTCAAATTTTCTCGACCTATGAGGGATCAGCAGGAGTCACCCTCAGTCACTATTGTTGTTATCAAAGAAAGAAGTGAAACAGCAGACAGTTTCTGGCGTTGTGGTATTTAGAGTGATACTAGATTTTTGGGTCATGGTCGTTAAAGGGTTAAACAGTAAAGATGGCTGGTTCCCGTCGGAAAAACAGCAACGTTTTGTGTCTTATTACTTGTAACAAATTAGTCTTCCTCTAAAAAAATGAGTAAAAATAAATGGAAGTAGGGTGCGAAATGAGATATAAGTTCATACAACGTTTAATTATAGCGTCTACGGCTACAATCCCTGCGGAATTCGTATCAATCCGGAAGTATCAAAATTTGTAGTTTAACCCCGTTTAGTTTACATTTAGAAACTATATGATATGAAAGTGTCTTTTTTATAGATGAATATTTAATCGAAAAAGAAAATTTCAGCACATCTTCTTTTACAAGTAGTACGATAAATATTATGCCATGATAAAACATTTTGTTCTGCGCCATCTTGTCCCCGCTGTCAAAAAAAGAGTTGCGACGCCACTGCTGGGTTTCTCCCTTCCCAGGAGCCTGTGACCCTAAATTAGGGATGGGCGACTACTTATTGCCCATTGAGTTGCTCACGGTGGTCGTTAAACCTTCAATTAAAAAAAAAAAAAAATACTGCCGCCGCCATAGTTTAGTAAATATTTACTTTTATGACTGACATATCTTCTTTCCTTGGTCTTACGACAATAACATTCATTTATTCACCTACCTAAGTACTGCTCAATGTTAGGAATTAGGAAACCGTATTGTTTAATGTTATGATTTAATTCCACTAAGTACCGGACTGTGTAAGTCACGCGAGAGAATAAAAAATACGAGGTATTGTACATAAATAAATGTATACTCTCGAATCACTCGTTTTATTTCACACCCAGAAAGGTCTTGGCATGCAAAGATGCGCAGCATAAATTATCTAGAAATAGTACCAGAATACTCCCTGGTTTATTTTTATTTTTTTCAGCAGTCTTAACTATTATTTAACAACTGACGCGGAGGAGCGGTATGGACACAACCAAATTCAGAGGAAGTGACCCTTCCTCTGGGAAAAATTGAAGAAATACATAACATAGCTCACATGCTTTTTCAATCGCAAAATTCCAGGACATTTCCAGGACTTTTGGATTTTTTCCCAGGACATACGATCCAAACTCTGTTACTTAAAATATAGTGAAACCATAGGTCTGTTCAACCTGTGACCTACAACAAAACTTCCTACATGCTTGGGCAAACTTAATGCAGAATGTTAAAAATGATGTCCGCAGCAGAAACTTAGAATCACAGATAAAAACTGAAATGCAAAAACTGTCACTGAAAATATGACCAGGTTCAATATCTTCTAAACTTTTATATACAGTATGCTACACTGATAAATTTATTTTTCTACTTTGGCTTTAGTTCAATTATTGAAGTAAATTACGGAATACCCGCCCCCCCCCCTATAAAACTCAAAAATATATAGGTACTCTTGAAATGCTTTCATATGCCACATAATCACTATAAACTACTATTTATATTTAATAATTTTGAAATAATGCTTACATTGAAAAAAATTTAAGGGTGAAATATTTGGAACTTTTTCAAAGGACCAAAGGGATTGATTTCTTAAACACATAATCATGGGAGCAAGTACTTGTGTTACATTTTATTTAGGGAAGAAATTTTCAACATAATATTGATGCTGTAGGTATGTTTTAAATTTGCACTCGCCAGCAAACAAAGTATGCACACAAATTTCCAACGTGAAACGAAAGAGAATAACGGGAAAACCTTAAGTCCACTGTGTACAACTGCATTCATTAGTGATCACGGAAACTTAACTGGGCATGATTAGAAAACTAATTATAGAAGATGCAAAGTGATTACTTAGCTCAGAAAATACTGATATTAGAAAAAGCAATCTGATTGTATGGCAAATTTTTACATAAAGAAAATTTCAGTAAAGGTCAAAAAAATAATCCACAAAAAAAAATCAGTTATTTACTTCCACCAGTGGCGAATGAAAAGTATGTTACGAAAATTAACAAATGACGTAAAAAACGTTTCCATATAGCAAAAAAAAGGTACTAGAGACAAAAGGATTTTCAAATCGAACAGTTAAAATGAAGAGATATAGAAGAAAACATGATATAACTCTATGCTTTTTAGCGAAAGAATTTGGCGTAATGGAAAAGTTGAAAACAGGTGAAAAGCATTCTTCACAGCAAAAGCTATGCCAATGAAAAAGAACTTTTCAAATACGTCTCCTGGAAGCAGAGATGACAAGGAAAACGTTTTGACCTTTACAACCCCTAGGTGGAAGTTGCACATTGTTTGAAGAGGATCTTCTTATTGTAACAGCAAAGATCTTATTCACTCTCCATCTTTATTTTAGCGAATGGCATACGGTAAAAAAAGAAATATCTCGATAGGGTTTTTAGAAGCAGAGGTACAGCTGCAAACAGAAGTACACAAACACCACCTAGCGGCAGAATTGTAAGCCACAAACTTTTTTTTTTATTCGAGGTTTAACGACCACCGTGAGCAACTCAATGGGCTATAAGCAGTCGCCCGTCCCTAATTTCGGGTCACTGGTTCCAGGGAAGGGAGAGAGCCAGTGCCGTAAGACAAACACAACATCCATGCCTCACGGGATTCGAACCCGGACCCCTTTCGGACGAATGATCAGAGGCCATCGCTTAGATCACTGCGCCACCGGGGCGGGGGGCGCCACAAACTTCCTTAAGTACAAATCTAAAATGTATCTGGTGCTAAAAGAATTCTTTTAATCGGACATTTAGAAGTACAGACTTTGGAAAAAATGGATTAAATATTTGCGCCCCTTAGCCGCGCGATTGTGCATTGCTTTGGGAAGAAAATACACATACGGAGTTTTCATAGTATCTGATCGAAAGAGAATATTTTTCAATCGGGTTTTTAGTCCCGCATATATTGATGTAAACGGAAACGTGAACTTACGCGCTCTAGTTGCACACTTGTGCGTTAAGAAATATTAGAAAACATATGAGAAACATTTCGCAATGAAAATATTCTCCAACAAAGAAAGAATTTTTCAAATTGAACTCCTAGAAACAGAGATATGAAAAAAAAAAAAAAAAAAAAAAAAAGGATATACATGTACGCCCCCTGGTAGAAAAATTATGCACTATTTTAAGCAGGTGGTATTCTCAAAAAGTTTTCCGAGGTCAGTGGTATCGGTTCATGGAAGAATATTTCCAATCGAGTTTCCAGCTCAGATTTTGGTGCAAATACATCAGAAGCAAAAATAAAAACTTACGTCTCCTGGTGGAACAAACCATTCTTTACCAGAAATGAGAATTTATATGTAAAACATTTCCCCTCAAGAGCTGTATCCGACGCAGGAAGAATTTTTCAAATCGGACTTTTACCTTTACGCCCCCTAGCGGAAAATTTATGCATCATTTGAAAAAGTGACTAACTAAAATAGTCTTCGATATAAATGTCATTGAAAGGAAAAATAATTTTTTCAATTGGATATTTAGAAGCAAATATATGAAATAAAATGCATTTTAAATTCGATACGATCTCCATTTGCGTCCTCTAGCGGCGAAGTTGTGCATCGAAAAAAAAAAAACCCCGAAACGAATGGATTATCATTCTCACATTTTATGCTTCCCAATACAAAATGAATTTTACAAATCGAACTAATAATTGCGAAGATATGGTTTCTCCGGCTGAACAGACAAAGTGATAACATAAGCACGACACAAAAGACGCGAATCACGCAGCTTCAGTCCTCCTAACAGACAAAAAAACCAACGCCCCCCCCCCCCGCATTTTGCACGGGTGTGGGGAGGAACATTTGTCAGTTTGTCAGACATAAGTTACGTCAGTAGAAAAATCCTCAATTACAAAACATTGCGCAGGGACAAAAAGGCAGGAATGGATAAAATTCCAGGACATGTAACAGAATTTTAGGACATTTCCAATAACTTTTCCAGGACAAAATGGAATTCCAGAACTTTTCCAGGATTTCCAAGACGCGTACGAACCATGACATAAACACATATGAAAGTAATTCTGGCATTATTCTACTGTAAACAGAATTTCGTATATGTGTGGCCAATCACACCTGAAATAGAACTGTTATAGAGAGAGGTTATACTTCTTCAATGAAAAATCCTATAAAAGGGAAATAAACAAATCAGACGGCATAGGCCGCCGTCAGTCGATTATTATAATTATGTTAGTGCCGGGATGCTATTTTCAACTGTCGTTTTTAACAGCATAATTAAAATTCAACAAAGTTTGATCAAAGATAGATACGTATTACCTAGCTACACGTTACGTCCATAGCAAACTGAAAGCTGTACATCTAGCTGCCGGAGACTTCTGCTCATCAAAAATCTCCCATAACAAAATTGAGTACATATCAAAACCCAGTGTTTCAAAAGAAATTTTGCAGACTTGCTAAGGAGAAAAACAAGTCGATTGCGAAATCTAAAGTTGATTCATTTACCCGTTCAAACTTGCTCAAGGTCAAGTTTCTGTAACCTATAACGCGGCGAATTTCAAAGGTTTTAGACTATGATTACGTACCCTTATCACCGGTAACGTTGGTAACTACCAAGTTAAATCTATACGTTGCTGGAAATAGTTTTTTTTTTTTGTTCGTCTAGAATATTCCCAATTCTAAGAAATTTAAACCTCTGACACCAAAGGTCTCAAACATCGGACCGACAGTTTTTTAATGAGCCATTTACAATGTCTGCATCTTCTGCGGTTATCGCTCTGGCCCAGTAACAGAAGTGTAGTGCTCTCTCCGACAGGGCCGGATGGAGTTTTTGCGGGGCCCATAACAAAATTTCATTGTGGGCACTAAAAAATAAATCTCATGTTTTAATAAAGTTTTGTTTCTGAAAATTATCGTTCGTTAGGAAGACACACGAACACTACCGTAAAGACAAAATGATTATCTCAAAGAAGTAGTTGCTTTAAGCTTAAGAAAAAACCATAATACGGATTGAAAGTTCAGAGAGAGTGAGAGAAGAGAGAGAGGGAAGAGAGAGAGAGAGAGAGAGAGAGAGAGAGAGAGAGAGAGAGAGGGAGAAAGAGAAAGAAGAAGAGAGATAGAGAAAGAGAGAAAAAGAGAGAGAAAGAGAGAGAGAGAGAGAGAGTAAAAAATGTTAAAATCTATTATTTTCTTTCTCGGGAGAAGAGGTTTAGGTTGCATTGTGACTCTTATAACAGCTTATTCACAAAATGATTAAAAAGATACCTGCTTAGCGAATATTTTCGCATTGCGAATATTTTTGTATAGGGAATACAATAAGGATCCCTCTAAAATAAATTGCTATAAACAGTTTTTTCCCCTGATACATGTTTAAGGATTGATTTTTTATGCACAGTGGGGTAACTGACAAATTAGTGACATTCTAAACTTTTATACGCCTTCATACATGAAAGTTGCCATTTCTTTTCTTTTTTTTTTTTTAATATCTTGTAAATGTTGGAAAAGTGGCCTCCATATGCAGTCCAAAAAGTAACTTGGATATTGTTCTTTTTATTTCCTTAAATTTAAGTATCAGGTTTTCACACAAATCGTTGGATATATAAAAGTAGAGGACCAAAAAATGATGAAATTTAATTTGCTATTTCATAAATTCGGAAAAGATTAAGGTGGTTACAAAAATCATTTCGAATCTGCAAATCTCAGTGTCCGTACGACGAACAGAGGGGATATAACGTATTCAAAAATGGGGTGATTGGAAACAAAAAAAAAAAAAAAAACTTCAAAAATATATTTTTAAGGGCCTTGCGCCCCAAAAGTTAAAAAAAAATGTAGTTAATTTTTTTTTTTTACCGAAAATTATTTTGTTTTCTAAACTGCGGGGGCCCCTGAAGGCGCGGTACCCGGTGCAACCGGTGGTCCAGCCGGCCCTGCTCTCCGACACCCCAGATTTCAAGGAGAATTATAAGTAACACACACACACACACATGGACAGGTGTGTGTTTCTCTTTCTCAGGGGAGAGCAGTTCTGTGGCTTGATATCAGACATGACACTTCCACGCTCTCCCAACTTTCTCTAAGTGGAACAGAAAGATACGAATTTGAAGCTGTGATTTCGTCTATTGGTGTAAATTATGACAAGAGTGCTAAGTCCAATAATATCCGAAAACTTGAAAACTTCCTCGTCCTGGAGCGGGAATCGAATCCGGGTCTCCAGGTTTGCTCCCAAGTATCCTAAGCACTACACCACCTAGAACGACCAAGTCACAAGTTTCCGAGTAATTTGGATTTAACACATCACAGGAATCGCCAGTCGAAGCAACGTTCTGGTGTAGTGGCTAGCATAGTCGAGCGCAAACCGGGAGACTTGAGTTCGATACCCGCTCCAAGACGATGAAAGTTTCAAGTTTTCAGATATTATTTGATTTACCACTCTTGTCATGATTTACAGACGGAATCACAACTTCAAATTTGTATTGTATACTGGTGTAATTTCGTACTTCATGGGAACAGAAAGATATTTCATGGACGTTTCTGACATAGCGCTATTTTTGTGGTTTTCTTTGTCTTTCTACAGGAAATATTGCAGGTTCGTTATCGTTTTTTCACACGACACGACAAGAAAAGGGTTCCTCAAATAAATGATAAAAACAAATCGTACTTAATTTGTCAGAGTATTTTAATGAAATTAAAAAAAAACACTCAAGCCCTCAACTCACGCTGGCTTTTCACCGTTTTTGTACCACCTTTGGTAACGCAGACACACAAGCTCTCTGGTTTTGGGATAAACAAATTCAGTTTGTTTACTACCATTTCAGCAGTCAGCAGCTTATTTATTTCCTGAGGAAGAACATCCCTACCCTTGCGAGAGCTGCTACGGTCAGTGGCGTTAGTGGGGGTCGCCTTTTGTCCGGAGCAGGGAAGCCCTTCTTAAATTACACCCGTTTCTTGTCCAAGTGGACAGGCCAGACACAACGCAGACACTTTTCTTTTTTTCAGCTCGTACTTCCACCCCTACTCCCCCGTCACTGCCTAAAGGAAGGATGCAAGGTAATGGGGAGGGGAGGATTAGGTGGGAAGGAGAAGAAAGGAACTTTTATTGCTTTGAGCTAACGCTTGACCTGATTGTTTGCGCACCCATCTACGGAGGGAATGTTTACATGAGTTTTTGCACTTTTTTTTTTTTTTTTTCCCCACGAGCGAAATTGAATTACTCTGAAAATAACCAAGAGGCACGCGGTTGGAATGAAAACAACATTCGGATTCATAGTTGTTGGTTACATTTAATTCTCGAGTTTTATGTGAAACACGAGGGAACAAGATGCATATGCATGATCAGTTTTAAGCAGTACCCAGTTCAAAACCACTGTTCTGTGCAAAACTGAATGTTGTTTTTTCGGGGTTTAACTACTCTCCATGAAACGGAATAAGGAGTTGCGCACTCCTAATTTAGGTTCACTGATTCAAGGCAAGAAACAGAACCAGGATAAACATAGAGCCCATTCCTCATCCGGGAGTCGAATAGGGGCAGCCACGTTCGCACTCAAAAGTAAAAAAAAAAAAAAAAAAAACGAAAACTGACTGAAATTTCCGGGTGGGTTTGAAGGTTTCTCAAAGATCGGCGATCCAAATCTCTTTGCGATGAAATACATTTCCTTCTGATCTTGCATTTTCTCAAAAAAGCACACATTAGTTACTTAGTTTTGTTCACTTTTATAATCATTATGGTGTGCTTATGGAACTATGGATATATTTTGGTATCGCTAGTCTGACTTCTTTATGACTATTTTTTATGTGTCTTTTGTTTACGTGTGGGGTTTGGGGTCGCCATTTTGGATGGCTTTGCTGTTTCTTCCGGTGTTTTTCACAGTGTTGCTGTACTTCATATGGTTTTGTTGCCTTGTTCTGTGTTTGTATATACATATATATATACTGTCCTTCATATGGTTTTGTTGCCTTGATCTGTATACTGTCCTTCATATGGTCTTGTTGCCTTGATCTGTATACTGTCCTTCATATGGTTTTGTTGCCTTGATCTGTATACTGTCCTTCATATGGTCTTGTTTCCTTGATCTGTATACTGTCCTTCATATGATTTCGTGCTTGTTCTGTGTGTATATATATGCAGTATATGTATACACAGAACAGGGCAACAAAACACTACATAAAGGACAGCAACACTGAAGATCATCGGAAGAAACAGCAAAGCCATAAGAAAGGGTTTTTTTTTTTTTAATTGGAGGTTTAATGACCACCGTGAGCAACTCAATGGGCTAGAAGTAGTTGCCCGGCCCTAATTTAGGATCACTGGTTCCAGGGAAGGGAGTGAGCCAGTGCCGTAAGACAAACACAACATCCATGCTTCACGGGATTCGAAACCGGACCCCTTTCGGACGAATGATCAGAAGCCATCGATTAGACCACTGAGGCCCGAAAGGGCTTTGCTGCTGCGTTTTTTTGTGAGGAAATTTTCATAAGAATCACAATACAACCTGACCTCCGTCTGCCCGGAAAGAACATCGTACATTTTAAAACTTTCTCTCTCGCTCTGAAGTTTCTGTCCATATTGTGGTCTTTTTCTTAAGCTTAAAGCAAATACTTCTTTTGAGATAATCATTTTGTCTTTATGGCAGTTTTCGTGTTTATTTTTTACAGACCACATTTTGCACATAACGACTTTATTGAAATAATGAGGCTTATTTTCTAGGGCCCCACATTGAAATTTTACTCCAGATCCCGCTATGAAATTTCGCCCAGGGCCCCGCTAACGTTCCATCCGGCCCTGTTCGTAGTTACAATTTCTGTTTGCCCTCTCCTGTACACTAAGCTATGGGCGCCCATGAACCCTTGCAACGTTGATCGCTGAAACAAGAGCGAGAACCTTCTTGGAAATCCTGTCGAATGTTTTCATTGAGTTTCATAGGAGAGGCATTTCCTGGACACAAGAACGAAGGCTTGCTCTGCCCGGGGGTTGCTTTACCTGCCAGACTGAGATGAACAGGAAAAAATAAACCTTGACCACGCGATATTGATAACACGTGAAGTTTCCTATCTTCTGTAGTTCCTTCCTGCCACTGGTTAGGCACAAAAATTTTGAGTTCTGCCAACCCTTGTGGTCTGATGAGCAGGAAGCGGTCACCTGCTGTTAATACGGAAATAAGTGACGTAATTCCCTATTGCCAGGATGGGGGAAAAGAAACAAATAAAAATTAAATAGGACAAAACAAAGAGGAATGCCACATGTGCAAATCGAGACGTTTTCGGATCAAAACACGCACACAAAAAAAGCTGTATTTTATAACATCCACAATATTTCAGAACCACGTGAAACTGGGAAATCCAAAAGCAACACAGATATCGAGTTCACAAACAGACTAAGAAGAAAATTTCTGTGTTAAGCAAAATTTTGGACGTATAGGTATGTATATCTTTGGGAAGAAGAAAAGAATTCACCATCTATATAAAAAACAGTGGCGTCGTAAAGAATGAAAGTAACACCAATGTCAATCTCTTCAGTCGTATCGAAAATACAACCAGACTGTGTTTTTGCTACTTAAATGGGAGAAAGTGATGACACAGACTGAATGGCCAAAAAAAAAAAAAAAACCTGGGATAAATCTCTAATACCACGTTGGTCCTCCTCGCGATCGGATAACGGCAGCAACGCGAGCTCTCTGTAGTACTGTGGAGATGGTGCGCACCATGCTTCCTGAAGGGCGTCCCACAATACCAGAATATTCGCCGGTGGAGGATTCCTGGCATTGACGGTACGTTGAACAGCATCCCAAATGTGTTCGACGGAGTTAAACTCCGGCGAACAAGGGGGCCAAGTCAGGATGTCAAACTCCGTGGAATGTTCCTCCAGCTGTAATCGGGAGACTGTGAACGTGTGCGGTGGCTCATTTTCGTGTTGAAAGAGGCCGCACATGTCGGAGTGATTGAATGATATGAACGGGTGCAAATGATCAAGGATGGTTACGTGGCCTCCACCGGTCAGAGCGGTCTGCAGGCGTATGAGGAGTCCTAATGCTTGCCAGCTGAAAACACCCAGCACCATAACAGAGCCACCGCCGGCCTGCAGTGTCTCTTGTAGTAATACGAGATCCATTGCTTCGCGGGGTTGTCGCCACACCTGCAGTCGGCAATCTGCCCGAAACAGATGGTACTGCGATTCATCGGACCAAGCTACACGTTTCTAGTAGTCTTGCGTCCAATGACGGTGTTCCCGAGCTCAAGCGAGGCGCACAGCCTTGTGTCGAGGGGTTGGGCGGGGGGTCAGCAATGGCACACAGGTGGGCCGTTGGCTGAAGAACCGCATACAACACAGGGAACGTTGCAGTGTCCGAACGCTGATGTTACCACTGGCTCCAGCATTGAACTGCGCTGTGATTTGCGGCAATGTTGCACGCAGGGTGGATGCTACGATGCGTGCCAAACGCCGCTGTCCACGATCGTCCAGGGCTTTTCTATGGCCACACCGGTCTCGCACTCTGAATTTACACTGTCAACAATTTCAAGGATGTGCTTGGACTACACAAACTCAAGGAAAACATTCAAATTTAGTGGTAATTTCCGAGATGGAGTAACCCATCTCCCGGGGCCGACTATCATACCACGTTCAGAACCGCGTAAATCCTGAAAAGCTGCCATCTGAACTTCGAATGCTACTACTTGAGCTTGCGGATATATTTGCCTCTATATATACGTCGTTTGCGGACGATACTACTAACCGCATGGGTGTGGTGGCATGTAATACAAATGGTAGCGCACTCCCCAGTTTTTTTTTTTTTTTTTGGCACCTCAGTGTATTTGATTGCTAAAACATCTTATATTCCAGGCATCCATGTGATGAATGAACACTGAAAGCTGGCGTTCAGGTGTTCAAATCATAGTAACATTTACATAAAAATTAAAACTCTTATGTGTTATTTACTCCAAATATTACCTATACAGTATACACTGAAGTGCCAGAAAACCAGTACACCAGTTTAATACTTGGTAGATGTCCCACGAGAGCGCAGGACTGCAGAAATACGACGGGGCATGGACTCCACTAGCTTATGGAAATATGCTGTAGGCAATGCACACCATACTTCCAGCAGAGCGTTCAACAATTCGGGTGTATTCCGAGGTCTCGGATTCGGGTGTTCGATAGCGCGTTGCATGGCATCCCAAATGTGTTCTATCACGTTCAGATCTGGGGACTTGGGTGGGATGGCAACACCCCAAACTTAGATAAATGCTCCTCTAACCATAATGTGGCGTCCCGACACTTGTGTGGAGGTGCATTGTCCTGTTGGAACAGGCCCAACCCATCAGCATGAATGCAGGACATGAACGGGTGTACTTCGTCGGAAAGGATGCACACATAGCGTTGGCCCGTCACAGACGTTTGTAGACGTACCAGGGGTCCCCGTGAAGTCCACCTAAACACCCCCCATGCCATTACGGATCCCCCACCAGCCGGTACAGTTCGCTGTTGACAGGCGGGATCCATGGCTTCATGGGGTTTTCGCCTCACACAAATCCTTCCATCTGCCCGATACAGTTGGAAACGCGACTCGTCATACCAGTCTACTTGTTTCCAGTCATCAAGTGTCCAGTGGCGGTGTTGCCGTGCCCAAGCGGGACGCATAGCTCTGTGTCGTGCACCCATCAAGGAGACTCGTGTTGGACGTCGTCTCCCAAAGCCCATATCGTGCAGGGCACGTTGCACAGTCAGGACGCTGATGCGTGTTGAGGCTCCAGCATTGAATTTCGATGATACCTGCTATAGAGTGTTGCACGCCTATCGCGTGAAACGTTTCTTGACAGTCGACGATGGTCACGTTCACCCAATGTCTTTTTACGGCCACACTGGTATCGTAGGTTGGAGGTTTTGCCGGAATTCTTGTAGTCACGGGACAGCTTTGCAATGGTCGTCCGTGAAAATCCGAATTTCGTTTCTACCTCCGAAATACTATGGCACATCTCACGAGCGCCAACTTTGACACCGCGTTGAAAATCGCCTAAATCGTTATTACTTATCATTCTCATGCCGAAAACAGCTCTGACAGCTGGCAAGGATGTCTATCGCTTTATACACTGAGAGGCCACTTTATAATGACCACCTGACAGTTTTAAGCAAATGAGCTATGGCTGCACGCTGTTGCCGCCAGAGGGCGAAGCTACTATAAAAAGGGAAAGTTCAGTGCTTGCGACAGTAGTAGTAATGATTTTTGGTGACGAGATGGGTAAAAAATGCGATTTCACGGACTTTCAACGTGGGATGATTGTAGGAGCTCGGAGCCATGGAGCGAGTATCACCGAAACTGCCGCATTCGTGAAATGTTCCAGAGCAGCTGTTGTTAAAGTGTTTAAAGACTGTACTGTCAGCCAAAAAACTGGGTCTCTACGTGCAACGTGTGGTCGTCATCGACTAGTGACTGCTTGGGCGGAACGGAGAGTGTCCAGACTGGTAACGGACAACAGAAGGGCAACAGTGCAGCAAATTACAGACCATCTTAATCAAGGATCCCCTCAAATGATCTCAGCACGCACTGTTCGCCGTACAATGCATCGGATGGGATGTGGCAGCCGCAAGCCTGTTCGAACACCTTTGATGTCTGCAGTTAACAAGAGAAAACGTCTCCAGTTCGCACAGGAGCACAAGGATTGGACAGTCGAAAATTAGAAACAAATTATGTGGTCCGATGAATCACGTTTTCAGTTGCACCATGCCGATGGCCGAGTGAGAATTTGGCGGAAACAGCACGAAAGCATGGACCCCAAATGCATTGCCACAACCCTTCAAGCTGGTGGAGGCAACGCTATGGTTTTGGGAATGTTTTCCTGGCATGCTTTGGGCCCTTTAATTCGTGTTAATCAACGTCTGACTGGCACACCATATCTAAACATCGTTGCGGACCAAGTGCATCCTGTCATGTGGATGGTTTATCCCAATGGCGATGGCTACTTTCAACAAGACAATGCGTCCTGCCACAGTGCTCGTATTGTACAGGATTGGTTTCAGGAACACGCCGGTGAGTTTACTTTGCTTAGGTGGCCCCCACAATCTTCAGATCTCAACCACACTGATAATTTGTGGGATGAAGTTCAACAAGCCATCAGACAGTTGGATACACAACCCTGCAATCTCACACTCCTGGAAAGCGCTATTCATCAAGCATGGTTTCAGATCCCACAAACCACCTATCAACATCTCGTGGAGTCCATGCCACGAAGAATCGACGCAATATTAAAGACAAAAGGAGGCCCAACAAAGTACTGAGGGGGTGGTCATAATAAAGTGGCCACTCAGTGTATACGCACTGGCGGACGCAACTGAGTACGAGCATAGGTGACGATGTTGCAATGTATTTTGCAAAAGCGCGTCTGTACTAGTTTTTCTGGCACTTCAGTGTATATTAAGATAATATGTACGTCAACTGTGTATTTATTATAAATACAACGTAGTTTATCACAAATACTTATTTTTTAAGTCGACCATGGTTTCGCTGGGTATTGAATATGACATCATAAATGGTGTTTACAGTCACGGGTTTTGGTTAGTTGCTTCCACGCGCTAAAATAAAATAAAAATAAAAAAGCTATTGCTATTCAAAATCAGCGACAAGAGTAGATTAAAATAAACATACACTATCTAGACAAACTGAACTGTGATCTACCTACTTATCAAGAATTACCTACAATGCCACGGGTTCGTTGGCTTTCCCCCGAAAGGTTTAAGCAAATCCTGGGCTTTCGCAATTTTCTTTTCGAAGGGTGAAATAAGAAAATAAATCATTCGCTACGGAGCAGTACGCTCTTCTAAAGTTGTAGTCTTCATTCGTGCAAAAAGGCAGGAGAGATCACAGTTAAGTTTGTCTAGATACTGTATGTATATTTTAATCTACTCTTGTCGCTGATTTTGAATAGCTTTTCTCATTGCCTTTCCCGCCCTTATTCCCTCTCATTCTTTTATCATGGCACCAAAACTGCTTAGTCCTGAACGCACTCTCGCTTATTTCTAATGTTAATGTTGCATCACGGCATCAAACTTCTCCTTATGTCGGTCCGCAGAGAGAAATCTTTCCTCCTACGCCAGAGAGAGAGAGAGAGAGAGAGAGAAATCTTTCCTCCTACGCCAGAGAGAGAGAGAGAGAGAAATCTTTCCTCCTACGCCAGAGAGAGAGAGAGAGAAAGAAATATTTCCTCCTACGCCAGAGAGAGAGAGAAATCTTTCCTCCTACGCCAGAGAAAGAGAGAAATATTTCCTCCTACGCCAGAGAGAGAGAGAGAGAGAGAGAGAGAAATCTTTCCTCCTACGCCAGAGAGAGAGAGAGAGAGAGAAATCTTTCCTCCTACGACAGAGAGAGAGAGAAAAAAATTTCCTCCTCCGCCAGAGAGAGAGAGAGAGAGAAATCTTTCCTCCTATGTCAGAGAGAGAGAGAAAAATATTTCCTCCTCCGCCAGAGAGAGAGAAAAATATTTCCTCCTCCGCCAGAGAGAGAGAGAAAAATATTTCCTCCTCCGCCAGAGAGAGAGAAAATATTTCCTCCTCCGCCAGAGAGAGAGAAAAATATTTCCTCCTACGCCAGAGAGAAAGAGAAAGAAATATTTCCTCCTACGCCAGAGAGAGAGAAAAATATTTCCTCCTACCCCAGAGAGAGAGAGAAAAATATTTCCTCCTACGCCAGAGAGAGAGAAAAATATTTCCTCGTACGCCAGAGAGAGAGAGAGAAAAATATTTCCTCCTCCGCCAGAGAGAGAAAAATCTTTCCTCCTACGCCAGAGAGAGAAAAATCTTTCCTCCTACGCCAGAGAGAGAGAGAAATATTTCCTCCTCCGCCAGAGAGAGAAAAATATTTCCTCCTCCGCCAGAGAGAGAGAAAATATTTCTTCCTACGCCAGAGAGAAAGAAAAATATTTCCTCCTACGCCAGAGAGAGAAAAATATTTCCTCCTACGCCAGAGAGAAAGAGAAAGAAATATTTCCTCCTACGCCAGAGAGAGAGAAAAATCTTTCCTCCTACGCCAGAGAGAGAGAAAAATATTTCCTCCTCCGCCAGAGAGAGAGAAAAATATTTCCTCCTCCGCCAGAGAGAAAAATATTTCCTCCTCCGCCAGAGAGAGAAAATATTTCCTCCTCCGCCAGAGAGAGAAAAATATTTCCTCCTCCGCCAGAGAGAGAAAAATATTTCCTCCTACGCCAGAGAGAGAGAAAAATATTTCCTCCTACGCCAGAGAGAGAGAAAAATATTTCCTCCTACGCCAGAGAGAAAGAGAAAGAAATATTTCCTCCTACGCCAGAGAGAGAGAAAAATATTTCCTCCTACGCCAGAGAGAGAAAAATCTTTCCTCCTACGCCAGAGAGAGATAAAAATATTTCCTCGTACGCCAGAGAGAGAGAGAAAGAAATCTTTCCTCCTACGCCAGAGAGAGAAAAATCTTTCCTCCTACGCCAGAGAGAGAGAGAGAAAAATCTTTTCTCCTACGACAGAGAGAGAGAGAGAGAAATCTTTCCTCCTACGACAGAGAGAGAGAAAAAAATATTTCCTCCTACGCCAGAGAGAGAGAGAGAAAAATATTTCCTCCTACGACAGAGAGAGAGAGAGAGAGAGAAAGAAATATTTCCTCCTACGCCAGAGAGAGAGAGAGAGAGAGAAATATTTCCTCCTCAGTCGCCAGAGAGCTTCTTTTACCTGCCCGTTCAGAAAATATCAGCAGAGGTTTCTTCCCACTGCCCATTTTCTTCACCACTCCGGACAACCACTATCCCCTAAGAACCCTCTCTGAGCCCTCGATTAGCCTAACTTTCGGACTTTCCAACCACTTGTAAGCTAATTCGTTCAGTTTGCTCTTTCTCAGGAATTAAAAAAAAAAAAAAGGGGGGGGGGGGAATCTTTGCATCAAAACTGAAAAGTCCAAAAGAGGTCATGCGATCAAAGCCCTTCCACGAAGATGCGCAAATAAACCCATTCCAGCCGCAGTTCATGAGGAACTGGTGCAATGCTTTCTCCAAAGCAGGGGTCACTCTTCACATACTCTTTGGCAGTAAAAAGAGATTAAGGGAACATCTATTTCTCAAAAACCCTAAGGACGAAGGTAAATGACTAAATTATAAAATGTTATTAATACTACGCTGAAACTAAGGCAAATAATAATCAAGATTCATTTTTCTAGAACCTAATACAAATACTACAAGATCCACTGCTCACTGTAGCACCGTAGCATAAAATACTTTAATAATTTATCCTTTCACTGCATAGGCAGTGAAAGGATAAATCATTTACTAGATAAAATAAAAGTTCAGCTGTTTTTCATTGTCAAAGCCATGATGATGTTAAAAATGTTCATGAAAAACTGAATGGTTTTAATGAGAAATTACAATCAGATATATCTTACGTATTTTGAAGATTTGAACCAAGAACTTAAATTTTTGTTCTTCCAGTTTTGGATAGAGCTCATCTATGAAACGTACAAGGACGTCCGTTAAGCGTGAACAAAATTTGCAGTCAGAATGTTCCCATTTTAGCCTGGACTTAGCTAAAAGCATAATTGAACTCTTATTTTTGATGTCCACTGACAGTCTGTTTTTTAGCAGTGTGTCTCATTTTTACTAGTCTGATAACTAGAGTCTATTGCTACTGAGATTTTAGATTTCATTCGTTTCCATAGAATAGTATGAAAATTCCATCAGTGGGTATTGCTTGTATCACCGGGGCGGTCAGATTGGGAATCGACGACGCTTTCAAGAAGATGCTTATCGGTAACTGTCATTACTAGAATTACATGTATAAAACAGCCTTTTCCAGACAATCGAGCTTAATATGCTGGCTAAGTGTTTTATAATTTTACTACCTTCCGTAACGATTAGTACATTGTGATAGAAGGCGCAATCAGACTACATAATGAGTCGCTCTCTCTCTCTCTCTCTTCAAGGCTATATAAGCTCACTTAAGAAATATTGACTGGCAAAGTTATCACGGATTGAACACTTATACTTCGTCGGACTTCCTAGATCTGGCGTCTAGGATTACTACACCGTGAGCTTGAAGTGGCATGCTTCCGAGACAGTTTGAGATGAAAATTTGAAATTTCTAGGATGACTTTTAAGGACAGCAAATTACTCTCACCCAGACACCACATCAGCCCTTTATTATCAGTCTGCCAGTTAGTTTGTTTTTTTGTACGTCCGCTTGATTACGCTTTCCAACCGTAGGTCTAAGAAGCGTATATGCTCCAGCTAGCTTTGTACGTCTGTCTGTCCGCACGATAACTCGCGTAAAAAATTTTCGATTTCGATGAAATTTTAGTATGTAGTAGGGGACCACCTAGGGACGAACCCTATTGAAAATGGGGTTAATGGGGTCAAAGGTCACGACATAGGAGCGGGATTCATTCCACTGCCCTCATGCGTCCTAACTTGCGTAAATATGGTTAGATTTCGAAGAAATTTTAGTATGTGGTAGGGGACCACATAGGGACAAACCCTACGAAAAATGGGGTTAATGGGGTCAAAGGTCACGATATAGGAGCGGGATCCATTCCATCGCCCTTATGCGTTATAACTTGCGTAAAAATGCTTCAGTTGTTCCGGAAGTATACTTTACCGGTTGTGTTGAATATCATCAAAACGGGGTCAAAGGTCAGGTTATAGGAGCGAGATTTATTCTACAGCCATTTTCCTCATAAGTTGAGTAATAACTTGAGTAATGATTTCTGGTATGTTGGAAAGCTTATCATAATCAATGCATTGTATGATTTTACTAACTTGTTTTTGATAAATATATCCGCTCTCGGGAACCGTTTGAGATAAATGTTATCCAGAAAATGTTTAATGTAAGGATAAGACGAAACTGCCACACCATGTTTATATTTTGGTTGTCAATCCGTTCGATAGTCGTGCGTTTTCGGTTCACAGCTCAGGAGTAGTTTGAAAAGAAGACTTGAAAATTTCTAGATACCCTTGAGGGATGGCGGGGGGGGGGGGGGCAAACTTAACTCTCAATCCATGCAAGTACTTTGCGCGTTCTCTCGTATCTCTGTCTGTCTATCCGCCTGCTTCGTTTAATATATGGATAAGAGTTTCAGGTGGAGGTTGTAATGTTCGTAAAGAAGTATAATAATCATATGACCTTTTTTTTTACAGAGCAAAAGTGAGTCTGGATTTTTTCTCATTTCATCCAAAAACTCATGACACACATCTTTAAATTTCTGTCATTATTATTTTAGGGGGAAGGAGGTGTCTAGATCCTTTCGATTCACCACGTCGGAGCTCCACTGATTCTTCGTATTCCCGTAACCGTCTACTGATGATCTTGAGAACAGCATGGCGAAGTTTTAATGTTCCAGTTGTTCAACACTTATTAAAAAGAAGATATCAAAACAAGAAAGATTCACAACTCGCGTCTCACTATGATGTTCATTTGGTACTTCTATATGGTACACCAGGAATAACGTTTGAAAACAATTCCACAGTCTTAGTATAGTGATAACTCCAAAACTTAACAAAGAATCGATAATCAGGCAGACTTACTATACAGCTTTAGCCTGACAGAACAGTGAAAGCAAGTGAAGTTAACACTAATATGGATTGTATGAAAGAATGCCCACGGAAAAAACGCCCACGGAAAAATCGCCCACGGAAAAAACGCCCACGGAAAAAACGCCCACGGAAAAAACGCCCATTTTTCGAAAGTAGGAAAAAACGCCCACGGAAAAATCGCCCACAGACAAAATGCTCACGGGAAAAATGTGTGATCGACTGATAAGTTTTTATGTCTGTTATAAACGGTGTTCGGACAACTAGTCACAGACTGCTGGCCAAAAAATCGTTAGGGGTCATATAAAAATTGCGGTTTCTTGGCCACCTCACCTACATAACGCGAATATGGGAATGACGGAATGAAAACTTTTAGAAGGGCCTAAACGTTAGTACTAATATTATTTTCTGCCTAAGTAATACCGCAATATTAATAATTTGATGTGTAAAATATTTTCTGCAAACCTTACAAATATGAGAGGAAAGTTCGGATTGCACTGATTGACTGTAGAGGTTGTATGGTGTTGGCCTGAAAGCCGTGGTAGTCTTATGCAACATTTATTTTAAAACATACTAATGATTCACCGTTGTCTTCAAGCCAACTGCTATACGATATTTTTCTAGAAACTACAAATAAAAAATTCTCTGCGAGTATGTGCAAACCCAGGGAATTTGTCTGGGGAGGAGGGGGGGGTGCTTAAAATCTAAAATATGTAATATAAAGAATTTCTGGTCCGATCGGGAGATTTCCAGTGTTTACAAGCTACAACACGTCGAATTATCTGAGGGTATCTGCTGCCTCAGGAAAATAGTCGGGGGGGGGGGGTAATACCAAAATCGTAAAATATCAAGAATATCTCTTCCGATCTGGAGATCTTCAGTATTTAGAAACTGCAACTCGACAAATTTTCTTAGCGCATGTCACTCTCTGGAAACCTGTCGGCGAAGAGGGAGGGGGGGGGGTAATACCAAAAGTGTAAGATATGAACAATTTCTCGTCCGATCGGGAGATTCTCGGCAATTAGCAGCTACAACTCGACACATTATCTGAAGGCATGTGAATGATGAAAATCTCCGGGTCGGAAGAGAAATTCTTCATATTCTACACTTTTGGTATTACCCCCCCCTACCCCCGACAGGTTTGCTCAGTAGGTTCATGCCCGGAGATAATGTCTCCAGTTGTAGTTTGTAAATGCTGAAAATCGCCCGATCGGACAAGAAATTCTATATAATTCACAATTATCATATAACCCCCCACCCCACCCCCAGGTTTGCTGAGTAGGCACGTACCCTCAAATAATCTGTCCAACTGTAGCTTGTAAATGCTGAAAATCTCCCGATGGGACGATACATTTTTCAAATCTTAGAGTTTTGATATCCCCCCCCCCGGACAGGTTTCCTGAGTCAGCACATGCGCTCAGATATTTTGCAGACTTGTAGTTTGAAAACCCTTAAATCTTTTGCTGAGATGTAGATCATAAACATTTCTTATAAAGAATTACATTAATTATCGCAATTAAGAAAAGACGAAATTACGGAAACTTTATATGACTCTGATTACCAACCTCTAGGGTTCGTGGGCACGAAGCGGTCGAAAACGTTATTTTTATGAGGCCCTTAAAATTTTTGTGGCCAGTTCTCCTACACCCGTCATGTAGAAATTAACTGTTTTAGTTGTCCTTTGGAAAACTCCCAGGAAGCTATGAGTGCGTATTTTTTTCTTTACACTGGGAAGAAAAGAAGTATGCCTGTAACTTGAGATTATACTACTCACGGGGAAGACACACCCTGACCGGTGGCCAACCGATAAATTTAAATGAAATATATCCCTTGTTATTTGGGGTGCGGTCGCTAGCAAACGTTCCAGCTGCAGCTGCAAAGCACCACTTTGACGAAAGACAGATGCTCCCCCTCCCCCTTCGGCTCGCCGTACACAAAAAGAGGATTTCCAAAAGAGACAAGAGTGCAAAGAAAGCACATTACACAAAGTTATATCTGTACATTGCGCCTTTTACGAAAATCGCTTTTACAATTAAATGCTATACTTTACAAGTTTTTATAAATAAAATAATCTGACTTTTAATGATTTCCCTTTTAATTGATATAGTTAAATAACAAACATGCATAGTTTTATAAAAATTAAGACCTTACTTTAAAAAATAAGAATAGTCACAAATTTTTTACAGTAAAGCCGAACTGGATTTTTTAAGAAAGTAGCTACTCTACAGTCATCATCATCATCATCATCAACCATTATCAATCCACTGCTGGACGAAGGTCTCCCCAAGTTTCCTCCACAACGGTCTGTCTTGTGCCAGTCTCCTCCATGTCACCCCTGCATACTTTCGAATTTCATCCACCCATCTCCCATGTGGTCTTCTTCTGGGTCTTTTCCTGTCCCTTGGAATCCAATCTAAAATTTCGGCTGTCCATCTATGATCTGTCCTTCTGGCAGTATGTCCAGCCCATTGCCATTTCAGGGATTTAACTCTGATCATGATGTCTTCCACTCTTGTCATTTTTCGGATCCACGAGTTCCTCTTCTTATCTCTCCTGGTTACACCAAGTATGCACCTCTCCATGCGTCATTGAGTTGTCTGCAGCCTTTGTATGTCTCTTTTAGTTAAGGTCCACGTCTCTGCACCATACGTAAGCACTGGAAGGATGCATTGATCAAACACTTTTCTTTTAAGACATAATGGCATATTGCTCTTGAAAATTATGCTGTTTCTTCCAAAAGCTCTCCAGGCAAGTTTTGTACGCCGATTAATTTCTTCATCAATGTGACCCTCACTTGATATCTGCTGTCCAAGATAAACGTACGTGTCTGTTATCTCCAGCTTTTCTCCATCAATCGATAAATCTTCATTTCTTGTAAAAGCATTGAACATCACTTTTGTCTTCTGAAAGTTCATTTTTAATCCCACTTCTTTACTCTTGTCAGCAAGTTCCTGGATCATACTCTGCAGCTCTGATGGGCTAGTTGCAAAAATGACTACGTCATCAGCAAAACGAAGGTGGGTTAGATAATCTCCATTAATCTTTATCCCCTTGTTTTCCCAGCTCAGCGACTGAAAAACACCCTCCAATGTCGCATTAAAGAGCTTCGGAGATATGGTGTCACCTTGTCTCACTCCCTTTCCAATTTTTATGCGTGTTGTATTTTCAAACAGCCTAATCTTTGCACTTGCATTTTCATAGATGTTATTAATAATATTAATGTATGCATCTTCAATACCGCAGGTTTTCAGAGACATTGTAACTGCTGATGGTTTCACCGAATCAAAGGCTTTTTCATAATCGATAAAAGCCATGCACAATGGAAGTTCATATTCCCTCGCTCTTTCAATTAGTTCTCTCAGCACATGGATATGATCTATTGTGCTGTAGCCACTCCTGAATCCAGCTTGTTCTCTCGGTTGAGCCATGTCCAGTGTTATCTTCAAGCGGTGTGAAAGAACTTTAGTGAAGATTTTATAAACTACTGATAGGAGGCTGATAGGTCTGTAGTTTCCGAGATCCTCAATGTCACCTTTCTTATGTAGCAGGATCATTGTAGCGGTGTTCCAATCCTCAGGAATCTTTCCTTCATTTAGGCATTGAGTGAAAATTTGGGCGAGTACTGTTTCGATTTCTCCACTTGCTTCTTGTATGATGTCTACAGTAATTCCATCTTCTCCTGGAGCTTTTCCCCGCTTCATGTTCTTGATTGCATGTGCAACTTCTGCTGGAAGGACTGGAGGAACTCTGGTACTGGTATCTTTCATGATGTCTGGAGTGCATGTATCATCCCTTTCATATAATTTGGAGTAGAAATCTTTCACTCTTGTCAAAATTTTGCCTCTATTTCTTGTTACAGAACCATCTTCTTTTCTCAGTGCCATAATCTGTTTTCTTCCCTTACTGAGATGTCCCTCTGCTATCTTTAGGCTTTGGTTGTTTTCAATTGCTTTCCTCACTAGTTCACAGTTGAATTTTCTTACGTCTTCAGTGATACTTTTTCGTACTGTCTTGCATAGCTCTATATATTCCACTTTGGAAGTCACATCTTCTTTAGTTGTCCTCATCTCTCTTCTTTTTTGCATCAACATTTTCGTTTTTCCTGATAATTTATTTACATGCAACTTGTTCTTAGACCCAGCTAATTTTGTTGCTGTTTCCATAAGAGCTTTGGTTACTTTTCTGTTAACTTCAGAGATGTCCACTTCTTCCGATGTTAGGCCTTCTAAAGCAGAGAACCTGTTCTTCAGTTCCAACTTGAAGGTATTATGGTGTTTTATAAGGTTGGTTATGTCAATAGATTTTGTTTGTCTTATGAGCTTGCCACGTTCAAGTTTAGTGTTGAGGTGCATCTTACATCTCACCAATCTATGGTCACTACCTGTGTTGAACTTGTTTAGCACACTGCAGTCTTCTATGACGAATTTTTTGTTACACATAATAAAATCAATTTCACTTGTCGTCCCATTTGGATGTCTCCATGTCCATTTCCTGTGTGGCTTTTTCTTGAAGGAGTTCAAGATGAAAAACCCTTCTGCCTCTGCAAACTCAACGAGAGTATTTCCACGCTGGTTTCTGTTGCCGTGACCGAATTTACCTACTGAAGTTTCATTCTGTTGCCGTTGCCCTATTTTTGCATTGAAATCTCCCATAATTATTTTCAAGTGCTGCTTACCTTTATTATTTAGATGACAAATTTCCTCATAAAATTCTTCAATTTCTTCTTCAGGATGACTTGTGGTGGGTGCATAAGTTTGAATAATCTGAGCCTGGTATCTTTTCGAGAGTTGGATAACAAGCCTTGCAGCTCTGTCAGAGGAACTTTCAACTTCTACAACTTTATCCTTCAGTTTCTTGTTTATTATAAATCCAACACCACTAGTTCTGCCAGTATCTGTCCCACGATAGTAGAAGAGATGTCCACTTTTCAGTTCGATGAGATCTTCTCCTTTTCTCCTTACCTCACTTAGCCCCACGATGTCCCACTTGATCCTTTGTAGTTCCTCTTCCAATTCAAGAAGCCTTGAATCAGAAGATAGGGAGCGTCCATTGTACGTTGCCAAGGTCAGCATCAGATGGCAGCCTAGTCCGGTCCTCCGGGGATTCTTAGCACCCTCTGCCTTCATGTCGCACTGGCTGCTGCCTTGGCCAGGTACATTCCAGCTGCCGGAGACTGAGGGCCAAGATTTAAGTTGTGGAGTCATTTTGGAGGGGTTTGGCCATAACTCACCACGCTGGCCAAGCGGGTTGGTGAGTGTGGGATAGAATTTCCTCTAATCCCGATGGTATAGTTATACCGCTATTGGCGGTCGTCAGAGCCCCTTTAGTAGGAACAGGATGCACCACGAGAAGGCGGGGTTGACATTTGTCAAGGAGAGGCTGTGATGTTACGCATCACCTGACCTTACATCCCACTCTACAGTAGGAAGTTGAAAGTTAACAATCTTATTTGGTTCTTCACTAGGCCACCCGCGGCCCTTAAGTCATAAGTCCTAGGCCTTGGCCTATTTAACAGTTTTTATTCTAACGATGTTATATTCATAACGTTTACGTAACACATCAAATTATTAATATTGCGGTGTTACTCAGGCAAAAAATAATATTAGGACTAACGTTTAGGCCCTTCTAAAAGTTTTCGTTCCGCCATTCCCATATTCGTAAATTTACATAACAAGTATTGTCAATAATCAAACAGAAGTCATCGCTCTTTCCACGTTTATAAGTGAGTCACGGAAAAATTCTCAGTGGCCGCCACCAGGAATCGAACTCAGGGTCTTCCAGTTACGCGCCGGATATGCTTCCACTGCACCACAGCTATTCCTATTCCACGTCAAATGTCTGAATTAATTGTCAGTAATATTGCGCTTCTACTTATGCACCATACATTCAATCCATACATTAATTAATAGGCCGTAGGCTAAGCCTATTCAACACTTTTTTATTCGCCTGTGAATTAATTAAGTAAAAAAGAAAAATATTGCAAACTTGACATGTTATGTAAATATTTAGTACCTACGTAAAAGTGCAGCGTTATTAAAAATCCCACCTTAGGTCCTTTTCCGAACATACATGAATTATGCTGTAATTCTCGCTTGGCTTACATAGAACGTTTTCTCGAAATTTGTTTGGAGTTCCTTATTCAATTCTCAATGTAGGCCAAAAATCAATAATACTTACACCCCCCCCCCCCCCCTTGAACTTTTGTGGCCAATTCTCCTACACCCATTTTCGTTATGTAGGTGAGGTGGCCAAGAAACCGCAATTTTTATATGACCCCTAACGGTTTTTTGGCCAGCAATGTGTGACCAGTTGTCCGAACACCGTTTATAACAGACATATAAACTTATCAGTCGATCACATATTTTTTCCCGTGAGCATTTTGCCTGTGGGCGATTTTTCCGTGGGCGTTTTTTCCTACTTTCGCGAAGTGGGCGTTTTTTCCGTGGGCGTTTTTTCCGTGGGCGTTTTTTCCGTGGGCGATTTTTCCGTGGGCGTTTTTTCCGTGGGCATTCTTTCCTCATACCCTAATATGATCTCACCAACTATCCTATACACGGGTATTATTTCTTTTTATCTGTAATTTACTTGTGACGGACTCCCAGTGCTGCCACATCAAGGGAAACTTTTGGGAGTTCAAAAAGTCTAATCGAGAGACAAAGAAAATTTACATAAAAGATAGCAACCAAAAACGGAAAGTCATACGTTATCTAAGTTTATGGGTTTTCCAAAATATCTGACCTAGGCTATAAAGCCGTATCGAGACTTCTTTGTGTCCATGTTAGACAAAAAATAAAAATGTACATTTCGTCAATCTATAATAATATATACAGTTTTAATGTACTAAACTAATATGCTGGCGCCCCTGGTTGTCCCCCCCCCCTAAATCCGGCCCTGTATGGACTTAATTCATGGGCGACTCCATAATTTTTTATATAGGTGATATTTAGGAGCTACAATCTGATTGGAAGAGAGGTTGGCGTTTATATATATATATATATTCTATGCCTTAGGGCATTAATCTGGTTTGTAGCTCCCTAGAAGCTACCATAGCAACAATATTTTTTTACTATGCCTAAAGTATTATAAGTTGAAAAAATACTCAGCATTGTGCTACACAATTTCATTAAACACCTTTCCTTTACCATTTATACCAGAAAAGTGTCAAGACTTTATAAGCAGCAGGGGGGGATTAATAATAGATTTTTTTTTTGCGGGGAGTGGGGGCGACTGAAAATGGAAGTTTCTGAAATCCACCATGACAAAATAATAGTTAACGAAAAATAAAAGAAAAAATTAAAGCATTATTTAGCTACTGTAAGTTGATGCATTTTTATTTAATTAAAGCGTTTTTTCTAATATAAATCGCATTTTAACAAAGAAACGAAACACGGGGGGGGCAAAGCCCCATCCCTTGGCTTCCCTCTAAATACACTTCTGATAAATTTAGCAATTTAAATTATGATGCTTATCACAAAATTTTGTACATGTATTTCTGTGCTAAAACGTTGTTTGTTTTAACAGTTTTCTTCGTGAAGGAGGGCACAAGAACCCCTTTTTTGGTCACATGGATCGTTACAGATGAAAACCACATTTACATCTAATGTGGTCGGAACATGAACAAATACTTGGACTGTCGCCAGAAAATGAACAATTACAAAAAAATAAAATAACTTCGCGACCCCAAAGTAAAATTCCTGACTTTCACGATCCTTTTCTGAATTCCGTGACTTTCATAACCAGTGAAAATGCAAATTCTTTCTTTTATTTACTGTCCTTTTTGGGAGTTGCTCTGGGAGAGGCCTCGCCCTCTCTCCCAAGCAGTACCTTGGCGCAGCCGCCGGATAAAATAAGGGATGAACAAACTTCTGATTTAAAACAGGGAGCCTCTTTATGGTTACGAATATTATGTTTTAATGAAGCGCTATTCTTAAGAGACCTTATTTCCCCCAAAATGCCTAAGCACAAGGAAATAATGGCAAAAGAAGAAAAAAAATCTTTGATCAGAGGTAGGAATTCCTCTGCAAACGTCACTGGAGAAAACGATACTACAAATATCCATACTTCACCCCTCCACGTTATTTATTTTTTAAGCTTTTCCTTCTTTTCCCCCGTCTTCTTTCCCCTCTAAGAATAGGACGTGGCCCCTACAGCAGACTGAGGCAAAAGCAGCAGAAGCTTTAAGTTGGGCGGAAGCGGATCTCTGGAGACGGGCACATGTGCTCCGTACTAGTGACATACGACCAGGGGTCTTGTGTCACGAGTCCATCCGGGGTATAAAATAGTTCTCGTTCTCTTCGTGGGAGGCTGACCACCGCGAGGGTCACAGAAGCACGCACAGCTGCGATAATGACGTCATAGGGCACGATGACACATGATACGCCCCTTGCACGTACATTGGGGAAGAAGACACGATGACCAAACGTCCAGAGCGCAGAACCGCAAACCCGCAAAAAATAAGAAAAAAAAAAAAAAGAAAGAAAAAAATCATAATTGCAGCAGGAAGGCCGATTCACACTATGCGTTAGCAGGAAGTCAGTCTTCTGGTCACCGCTTTTATATTTCTTTTAATTCTTCTTAAACGTGCTTCTGAAAGAAGTGATGTGAGCCAGTCGTATGGAGGACTATAACAACTAGAATGCTTTTAAAAGTCTGAGTTGATGTGTTTCGCAGCTTTTTCATACATGTTTTTGAAGACTAATTTTAGATTATAAAGCACAAAATATATTCAACCTTATCACACAGGTTTTTTTCTAAAGAGTTCTCAATCTCAATTTAATTTCAAATAAATTTACATGTACTGCGTTCCCGAGGTTTAGAAAACCATTTGATTTTACTAATTTATGGGAGTATCTAAACATAAAAGAAACGGCATTCCTACGTAGTGCAAAATATTCCTCTCCACTGTCACTTGTGCAACACAAAACACAAATCCCTGTTATCTTCATTTGTAGCTATCTAAAAAATACTGATCTTCCTTTAAATATAAAAAAATATATATTTGTACATTTTGATATTTAATATGGTTTTACATTCATTACAGACTACAGACAAATAAAAGAAGCATGGAGAGATGCATTCTTAGTGTAACCATGAGAGATAAAAAGAGGAACTTATTGATAAAAAAACATGACTAGAGTGGAAGGCATTATAATCAGAATAAAATCCCTGAAATGGCAATGGGCTGGACATGTTGCCAGAAGAACGAGCCATCGATGGACAACCGAATTTCTAAGACTGGATTCCAAGGGACAGGAAAAGACCCAGAAGACCACATAGGAGATAGAAGGATGAAATTTGAAAGCATGCGGGAGTGACATGGATAGTGGCGAAAGATGGACCGTTGTGGATGAAACCTGGGGATTACTTCATCCAACATTGGATTCATAACGGTCGATAATGATGAGTGCATTCATTATATTAAAAATATATTCAGCTCACTTGATGCAGTGTAAAATTTGTGTGAATTAATTATTAGTTCAGCATTTTCGCGCTTAGGAAATAAGTTTGACTTAACATTGCATAAAATACTTCACTTCAAACGGTGGAACTCTCTAAAATTATACGAGGGTGGCGTTGTGGGGAGAGGAGTTAACGATCGTCTTGAGCGTCTAAGGCTTTAGCAGTTCTCCCCTAATTAAAGGTCACTCGTTCCAGAGAAGAGACAGAGCCTGTGCCATCCACGCCTCATCTGAAACTCGCACTCTGTTCCAAGTTGAACGATTAGCAAGAAGACCCCGCTGATCGTCACTCAGCCAGCGGGGCGAAATTTCGCGGTTCTCTCCCCCCCCCCCCCACACACACACAACCCACCTCGCCCAATATATAAGACCCGTCCATAATTTCGATCACAAGTTCCTGGGAAGGTGGGGGACGGTGGGGACGGAGTTTCAATGCGGAATTAGAGACAGATGTGTCCAACGACTGTAGCAAAGCGGAATGCAGACTGCATAATGTCACCTTACGGAAAACTGAGCTAAGTGTAAGAGAGGAAATGTCCGAATTTAAAACAGTAAATACAACTGGCTGTTTACAGCAGAATTTTTAAACCACGAAAACTAGTAAAAAGCATGCCATCAGAAATTTAAATGCAAGAGTTTTTCTCTTTATCTTCTCATATTATTCACTAGAATTGGTTGATCCTTCGCAATACTTTAGAAATCAATCACGGTGTAGAGGATTTTAGGAAGGCAATGTCTGATTCCAAAATGAACAGCCCTTAGGTATAGTAAGCTTGAAGATTAGGGTTAGGGTAAACAGAATAATTTTAGTGACAGTGAAGTGTAACTATATAATTACGAAGTCGCGCGTAGGAAAGCTGGAACAGAACTCACAGGAACCAAATTGAAACATACCGCCTCCAAGGTGCAATATTACTGACATCAGCACCCACTCCTGCGGCCTCGGTGGGAAACTGAGACATCCACGGCAGCTAGAGTTCGCCTTAACTAATTATTCTCACACGTCGAACTGAAATTTATTAGGTGTGAAACTTAATTCTCGGCCCCCTAACCGCAAGCGATCATAGAACGTCGGCAAATGCAAATAGCTGCGTGCGATAATGGCTGATTGCAGCGCCATCCAACAGCTTTCCAGGCAACTGTAACCGCTTGCAGCTGTAGTGACAGAACGAACGAAATTGACGGAGAAAGCAATGTCGTTGGAGAAGCAAAATTTGAGGCACTGCCTCCTGTTCGCGTTTCAGCTGAAAAACAGTGCCGCGGAAGCCCAGTAAATGATCTGTGTTGCTATGGGTGAGACTGCTGTGTCCTATAATACGTGTAAGAAGTGGTTCCAGCAGTTTAAGCAGGGAAATTTCGATCTCCGTGATGCAGAACGTGGGGGACAGCCACAGAAAGTTGACGATGAGGAACTAGAACAACTGTTGGGCGCGGATCCCTGTCGCACACAGTCAGAGCTCGCCCAGGAACTCGGAGTAACACGGCAAGCAATTGCAAAGCGCCTGCACAAGCTTGGACAGATGGATTGCCGTTGGGTGAACAAGTCTAGGCGCTACGATGTTGTCCTTCCTTTCCAGATTCAATAAGAAGGATTTACTCCACAAGATTTTGACCTGTGATGAGAAGTGGATCCTCTACGATAATACTAAACGGTGCAAATTGTGGGTTTATCCAGGTCAGCCTACCACCAGTACCGCTAAACCGAATATCCATGCCATGAAGTTGTTGCTGTGCATATGGTGGGATCAGCGCGGTGTCTAACACTATGAGTATGAAACGGTCAACGAGTTGCTCAAACCTGGTGAAACGGTCAATGCTGAGCGTTATTGTCAGCAACTCATTCGTGTGAGTGACGCAGTGAAGGCGAAAAGGCCATACACCGGCAAGGGCAGAAGGTCGGTCCTGTTACCTCAGGATAACGCGCGTCCTCACACCGGCAAGGGCAGAAGGTCGGTCCTGTTACCTCAGGATAACGCGCGTCCTCACACCGCGAAAACGACTTTAATCAAGATAACCGACCTGGGATGGGATATTTTGTCCCACCCGACGTATTCTCCAGACTTCGCCTCGTCGGATTATCACCTCTCTCTCTCCCTGCAACATCACCTGAATGACACGCACTTCACTTCTGTCGAGGAGGTCCACACAAGTATTGATGACTTTATCAACACGAAACAGCCCTCTTTTTTTCCGCATTGGCATTCAGCAGCTCCCTGACCGATGGCTCAAATGTATCCAACACGACGGGTTTTATTTCCCTGATTAGGTACGCATTCGATTTGCTATCATTTACTGTCAACGTGTCGTGCCTGTGAATAAGTTGCACACCTAATAATACCTTTCTTTCCATTTAAGTACAACATTCCACCCGCTGTAATGCAACCCATCCTGCCACAGGCACAGTTCTTGTCCCTATCTTACAAACCCGCCTGCAAGAGTTAAGTGAAACCGTAAGGGGACAAGGTATCCGTTACACCGCATTCCAGCCTGACTAGGGTCTCCGTTGGCCGCTGTTAAGAGGTTCCGTGGATGTTGGATGTTCTGAGCCAACCAAAACTTACCTTGTTTAGAGGTCACCGTTTCCCAGAGGTGTGTATTAATGGAGGTTTGTGCTTTTGGTTTGGTTTGATGGTTTAACGCCAACCCTGAGGAACTCTATGGGCTTAAGCAGTCGCTCGACCTTAATTTAGGGCCACTGGTTCCAGCTGAAGGATATAGCCAATGCCGTAAGACAAACACAACATTCATGCCTCACGGGATCCGAACCTGGACATACTTGGACGAATGGTCAGAAGCAAGCGCTTAGACCACTGCACCATGCACTGGGGTGGCAATGGAGGTCTCGCTGTACTACCATACAGTGTATGTCGCGGTATGATTAATAATGATAGCTTTTTTCAGAGGGGAAGGTGGTTAATTACTCTTAGGGCTATAAAGCAGTCACCCGACCCTGATTTTGGACCACTGGTTATAGAGAAGGGGAATAGCCAGCGCGGGCTGAGACAAGCGCAACATCAGTGTCTCATCCGGGCCCCATCTCTGACCATTGGGCCACCGTGGGACAGCATGATAGTGGTTAGTACACAGATATGATACATACAGGGTGTTTCAAAACTAATGGAGCAAACTTATAGGGTGATAGAACACACTGAAACAAGCACTTTTCATCAGAGAATGCATGGTCGGAAGTTACGCGGTTAGGCGCTGAAGGGCGCTTTCCGTTTCCCCACACACGCCGCCTTTCGCAACGCAAAGACAGTAATGGTACAACAAACGAAAACAAAGCTTTATTGCAGACAAAATTAAAAACAAAACATAACACAAAATTACATCAAATTTGCAAACATTAATAAGTAAATACTGAAATTAATTACATTTACAAAAGCTGCTCAAAACGGCGACCAGCCACTCCTGATACACGCCTCGCATCGTCGACGTAAAGATGCCCGTATGCTATAGAAAATACCAGGCATTTCCCGGACAGCTGCAGCAGCGACTAGTTCCTCATTGGAATCAATGGGAGTGTCGCACATTACGGACTTAAGATGTCCCCATAAAAAGAAATCCAGAGGGGATAGATCTGGTGTGATCGTGGGGGCCAAGCGATGGGTCCACCTCGGCCAATCCATTGGCCTGGAAATGTGACGTTCAAGTAATCACGCACTTGAGTGCTGAAATGAGCTGGCGCTCCACCATGCTGGAACCATATTTTTTTCGGCGAACGACTGATGGTACACGCTGGATCAATTCAGGCACGACTTGTTGAAGGAAAATAAGATACGTCCTCTCATCCAGACATTCCGGTAAAAAATATGGGTCTTTGCGTTGCGAAAGACGGCGTGTGTGGGGAAACTGAAATCGCCCTCCAGCGCCCAACCGCGTAACTTGCGGCCATGCATTCTATGACGAAAAGTGCTTGTTTCGGTGTGTTCCATCACCCCTTAAAGTTTGTTCCATTAGTTTTGAAACACCCTGTATACGTAAAAGGTATTTACGACCTGGTTGTCGGAACACAACCAGGAGATTCCGGAATAATATTTCTTTGAACAGAAGCTGACAAAATTTCAGGAGGTCTAAAATGGTGGCGGAAAACTTTTACACCTTCTCGTGTAAGGTGATGTACACAAATTACGTTTCGTTCCGAGTTGTCAAAGTGTGGAAGTTTTCTCAGCTGACCGAAACGAAATGTACCAGTTTTCCTAGGGATATAAATGCGTTATGTCGCAGATCACACTCACACAAGGTTTATGTAGTAGCTTTCTGACTCACTAAATCTTCAGTTACAATTTTAATATTTCACATGACAAGCAATAAAGGCTAATCAACAGGGACTCAACGCGATCTTCTTTTTTTTTTTTTTTTTGATTCGAGGTTTAACGACCACCGTGAGTAACTCAATGGGCTATAAGCAGTCGCCCGTCCCTAATTTAGGGTCACTGGTTCCAGGGAAGGGAGAGAGCCAGTGCCGTAAGACAAACACAACATCCATGCCTCACCGGGATTCGAACCCGGACCCATTTCGGACGAATGATCAGAGGCCATCGCCTTAGACCATTGCGCCACCGGGGCGGCAAACGCGATCTTCAAGTGCCTATATCTTTTCGGAAGATTTTAAATTACAACTTTGATATTCCGTATTTGTAAACATTTTATAAAACCTAATGAAAGGCGCTCAATGGGTCAATGGTAAGCTCTTTACAAGGCAACTAGGCATGCCTTTTTTCTAAAAAGGGCCCGCGGCCTACGTGGCTTGTAAAGAGCTGAGAAATAATCTGTTTAGTGCCTTTCATTAGGTTTCATAAAATGTTTACAAATACAAAATATCTAGGTTGTAACTTAAAATCTTCTAAAAAGGCCCGCGGCCTAGATTAGATGCCTTGTAAATACACCGCTGGCCACCCAAAATGCAACACCAAGAAGGACACGAGACAGCAAAGCCAGATTTACTGGACACATAACAGCAGATACAAAGATGAAACGATTGAGCTTACAGGTCCGTGCGACTTGCGGAACACGCAGACATCAATAGTTCGTGTGGCCGCCATGGCTGGCAATAACGGCCGCTACACGCTGCGGCATCGAACGAAAGTGGCTTTGGATGTGGGCTTGGGGTATGTCGGTCCAGGCTGCTTCCACACGTTGCCACAGTTCATCAGGCGTAGCCGCGGATGTTGCTTGCCGGGCCACTCTGTTGCCAATCAGCGACCAGACTTGTTCGATGGGAGACTTATCGGAAGAACAGGCGGGGCACGGCAGCAGTGACACCTGGAGGGCCGTGAAGAATTGTTGCACGATGCGTGCCACGTGCGGGCGCGCATTGTCCTGTTGAAACGTGGCCGCTGGCAGGTCCTGCAGGTAAGGGAGGACAACTGGCTCAAAAATGGCGGATATGTAGCGGTGGCTGTTGAGTGTACCGGCGATATGTACCAGAGGGGTGCGGGTGTCATATCCAATTATGCCCCAAACCATAACGCCAGGCGACGGACCGGTATGGCGATGCATAATGCAGGCGTCATACAGTCTCTCGCCGCGGTGCCGCCACACGCGGATCCGACCATCGTGGTGTTTCCAGCAGAAGCGGAATTCGTCGGAGAAGACAATGTCGTGCCATTCCGTAGTCCAGGTGCGGCGTTCAATGGCCCACTGTCGCCGCATTCGCCGGTGGTGTAACGTCAATGGTAATCGGAGCAATGGGCGCCGTGCGACAAGTCCCCGCTCCTGCAGACGACGTCGAACGGTACGTGCTGACACAGGTTGTTGCGCAACACACCTTAATTCCTGCGCTAACGTTCGTGATGTGGCGGCGCGAGCCGTCAATGCCCGCCGCACAACCTGCGGGTCCTCTCGTTCGGTGGTTTGCCGCGGGTGCGGCAATCGCTCACGTCGGTCCATCCGTCCCTCTTGCACCCACCGAATCCATACTCGCCTCACTGTGGCTGGATGTCGTCCCACACGGGCGCCGATGTCTCGGTAGGATAAACCGCTGTCGCGATAATCTACTATTCGTCCTCTGTCGAACTCCGGAACGTGCTGGAATGACTGCCGTATTCTGCGACGAGGCATCAGGAAGCTTCCCACGCACAGGTCCGGCAGCACAACACACTTCCACTAATTACACGCTGCCTTCTGTGCACCCTTTCTTATAGTGCTTCTCGGTGGCGTGCCGGGCACGCATGATTTGCCTATGCCCTGCAATGCTAATCGTTTGCATGTCCTCTCGCGGGCGACGCATGCTGCGAATTTCAGGCCAATGGGGATGCTTCCTTCTTGGTGTTGCATTTTGGGTGGCCAGCAGTGCAGGTGTGAAATAATCTGTTGAGTGACTTTTATTAGGTTTCATAAAATGTTTACAAGTACGGAATATCGAGGTTGTAATTCAAAATTTTCTGAAACGATCAGCACCTGAATATCGATTCGTTGAATCCCTGTTGATTAGCCTTTATTGCTTGTTATCACATGCGAAATATTAAAATCATAACTCAAGATTTAGTCAGTGAGAAAGCTTCTACAAAAACCTAGTGTCATTTTGGTCTTACATGCCCATTGATATGCCTAGGTAAACTCGAACATTTCATTTTGGCCAGCTTTGACACGACCTTGGAACGAAACACAATCTGTGTACACCGATGAGCCCTTACATTATGACCACCCCCAGCCTAGAGAAATAACATGGAGACCGAATGGTGACGCTGGTGAAGCTCACAGAGCAGGATATATACAATCCGAGGAACGACTTTTGGTTAGTAGAGTGTTCGGAGTCAGAATGGGAAAATCTGTTGATTTATAGGAGTTTGTTAGAGGACAAATTGTAATGGCACGGTTTTTCGGAACTACGATCTCCGAAACGGCGCAGCTTGTGGGTTGCTGACGTGCTGCTGTAGTGAGTACGTATCAAAAGTGGTGCACAGACGGTCAAACGACGAACTGTCATCCAGTCGTCTGCCGTCCGCAGCTCATTGATGCCAGAGGAGAGGGGAGACTGTCGCGCATTGTTCACAGCAACCAAAGTGCCATAGTGCGACAAATCACCCGCAGCTACAACAGTGGTGATCACGGCCCGCTGTGCCACAGCACACAGTTAATTGCAGCCTTCTGCGCATGGGACAGCGTAGCCGAAGACCCTATGCTCACTGCACGTCATCGCCAACAACGCATGAAATGGGCCCAAGTATCATCCAGTTTGGACCTTGAATGATTGGAAGAAAATGGCCTGGTCTGACAAATCAAGATTTCTGGTGCATGACGGCCGAGCGCGGATACGCCGATTACCAACGAAGGCTATGACACCTGGATGAACTGTTGGGCGGAAACAGGCCGGCGGGGGCGGTGTTATGCTGTGGGAGATATTTTCTTGGGACACTTTAGGTTCTATTATCCCAATAGCACAATCCCCCCCCCCCCGACAGCTAGAAGGTATCTGAACATCGTTGCGGACCAAGTTCATCCATTCATGGCAACTGTGTTCCCTGCTGGTAATGGCCATTACCAACAGGATAATGCGCCACCCCACACTGCGAGAATCGTCAAGGAGTGGTTCGAGGAACGTGCTGGTGACTTTCTGTCAATGCCCTGGCCTCCAAATTCACCTGCCATGAGCCCAATCGAACATTTGTGGTTCGACTTGGAAGAGTAAGTTCGCGGTAAATCACCACCACTCCGAAATGTACGGGAACTGGGGGACCTGCTGTTGACATTATCGTAGCAGATACCCCAGGATACCGATCGCCAACGGTGTAGGAGTTTTCCGCCCTTTGCACTTTGCTCAGCAGCATGAGAAAGTGTGGGAGTTTTCCTGGATCCGGTCTAATTTGATGAAGCATAAACAATAATAATAAAAAAAGGAAAGATTTTAATTGAATTTTTCTGGGGTTTAACGACCGCCATGAGCAACTCAGTGGGCTACAAGTAGCCGCTCGGTCCTAATCTAGGGCCACTGGCTCAAAGGAAGGGAGAGAGCCAGTGCCTTAAGACAACACAACATCCATGCCTCACCAGGATTCGAACCCGGACCCATCTCTGACGAATAGTCAGAAGGCAGCGCTTACACCACTGCGTCACGGGGGCGGCTCATCTGCGGATCTGTTTTTCAAAGCGAAAAGAGAAATATGCGTTGGGTATCTGTCTTTAAAAATAAAATCGGAATGATTTACTGCCGGCTTTTCCGTTTTTGAAGGCGAAAACCGGAAGTGCTGGCCTCTGTGAAGAACACATGTCCGTCGGTTTATAGAAACCGTAAGCAGAAAACACTAAACACACAGGATATCCTCGGTCCGTGAAATCTAACTCGATGAGTAAGAACTTGAACGAACTTTTTCTTTCTACAGCAGTTTATTTCCTTTTTTTTTCTGTTCTAGTCATTTTGTTCTTTACTTTTGTAATCCAGAGAGATGGTGCTCAAATTATGAGGTTTAAAAAAAAAACCATTAGCATTTTGCATTTCATCAATACTGCAGTTAGTAAAGGAAAGCGGCGGGAAAAAAAAAAAAAAAAAAAAAGAAGGAAGGAAGGAAGTGAGAGTAACGCTGAGGAAACTGACCAGGTTAGAGATCGTCGCGTAATCCACGAAAATGACGTTTCAGCGCATCATCAAGTGGAATTAAGGGAAATTACGAAAACAATTTTCGTGGAAAAAGAAAGAGGTCCAAGTCTTGAGGGTCGTCTGTGCTGCATCCTGTTACCTCAAGCACATGGATATGGTCGTCCTTGGCCTAGATCTTCCAATGACCCGCTGACCCGAGGAGAGTGGAGCTGGCGTATATTTCTGCGATGTCACTAAGAATGTCAAAGTGAACGGGGAGGGAAGGAGGAGGGGGGGGGGACTTCCCTTTTAAAAACAAGCAAAAGAACACTGATAGAAAAAGGAGAGAGAAACTGATGTGGTGTCACGGTTATTAAACATGAAAATCTATGATTGACACCACTAATTCCCCTGTATCTGTTTTCTGCAGTTGTTCGATATCATGACGGGAAGAGGTACACATACAAAGATTTTGTGTGTGTGCGTGTCTGTGTGCTGATAACATAACCTCGGAGTTTTCACGACGCCGTGTGCTTATAAGATTATAAAAACGATTCAATAACTATAATGAGATACAGCTCATGTCACAAAACTGTTATGGATAACCGAAAGCCACATTTTCTACTTCTTGCTTCTAATTCGATAATGAAACAAGTAATGAAATTTATTTTGAATAAAGGCTGTACGTTCTAAAAGTGATGCACAGAATCCAAAAAACCTTAAGTTCTACTCTCAGCGTAAAATTCCAAAAAAAAGAAAAAACTAAAAAAAAAAAAAAGGACTACCGCTATGAATATGTGAGAGAGGGCCGCGGGTGGCCTACTGGTCAACGTTCGTGACTGCCACGGAGAAGACCTCGGGTTCGATCCCAGGCAATACGAACGCTCGAACCATTAAATATCCGCCGTGTGTCGGATGGGCACGTTAAGCCGTCGGGCCACGGGTACTGGCCCCCGGTAATAAATAAGGGCGTCTTCCTCCCCCTTGCTACCTCGCTTCCGTGTCACTTTCCTGTCGGGCATTCTAGCCCAAATGCCCTAGCTTCCTATTTCTAAGGGTTCTTTAAAACCTGGGGTTAGACACCCCCTTCCTAAAATCCTCTACATCTGATCTGAATGTGTGAGAGAAAGAGTAGTCCGGCCACTAGTTCAACGAAAAGGAGAGAACTAGTGCGAAAAGAATAAGCACAGCGTCTATTTATTGTTCGGGATTCGAACTTTTACTCAGCCGTGAGAGAAATCAGTGAGCGCCGTAAATTCAACTTTCATTCGTTCAGTTCATGTCGCCCCGGTGGACGAGCGGTCAGAGGCGCGAGCTTCGGCCAATCGTCCTAGAGTTCCAGAGAAGGCATGTTAGGTGTCTTTGCCCAAGGCTTTGGTTCTGTTACTTTTCTACAATCAGTGGTCCTAAATAAGGGAGCTGCCTATATTGCCTTAGATGGCCATGGGGTTCATCTAAAGCAGTGTTTCCCAACCGTAGGTCTACGGACCGGAACTGGTCAGCGAGAAACGAGTGATTTTTTTTCTTTTTTTTTTTAATCGAAATGTTGTCAAAGTAAGAGGATACCTAGATCTAAATTTTTTTGAACACCTGTCGTGGAAGATTAAAGGAAGCTCGTTCACAGAAGATCTGAACTCCTGCAGGCTAACACACCAGGAAAAGGAAAGATTTGCTGAACTTCCATCTGATGCCAGTCTGGTATCGATATTCAGATCCAAATCTCTGACTCAGTTTTGAGGTATTATGGGGAACGCTATCCAAGTGTCAACAACAAAGCTCTAAAAATATTGGTAACTTTCTCGACCATGTATTTATTGCGAGAAAACCTTTTCAGCTTTTGGACAATCAAAACAAATACAGAAACATTGTGGACATTAATGCTGCCTTGTGTCTTGCAGAAACGATGCTGGAACCATGGCTCGAAAAGATTATCGCGAAGCAGCAGCAACAGACGTCGCGTTGACCCCAGAAGAAATATTAACGGTTAGGAGATTACATTGTTCATTATGGTTTGCACTTATTAATAATTAAAGAATGTTAACAGATTAAATATATCAGCTGTTGAGTAGGTAACACTGAATAATCTGTACACAGTGATCATTATAATATAGGATATTACAAGATTTATAATATAGGATATTACGAGATTAAATGCTCGAAAAAAGTTTAAAGGTTTTGTTTCGGCATTGCGGGTCCGCGAAAGTTTCCCCCAAAAGTTTTGCCGGTCCGCGGAAGTTTCTCCAACGCTTTGCCGGTCCGCGGAAGTTTCTCCAACGTTTTGCCGGTCCGCGAATGGAAAACTGTTGGGAACCACTGATCTAAGGCAATATACTCGGGAACTAATAAACAAATCAGTTGACAGATGGTAGATATAAAACTATGCACTTAATATCATCACCAAATCACCTTTTTCCAACTTGAGAAAAACTTATCTATGTAGAATGAATGCCTTTGCTTGGAATTTATACTATCTGATCAATTCTGCACATCCCCCCTTTTTTTTTTCTCTTTTTCTTTCTAGGTTTAATGACGTACATGACCATCTCAGGCTAAAAGGAGCAGCGCCTGTTCCTGATTTAGAGGCACTGGTTTCAAAAAGCAAAAGGAGCGCCGTCTTGCTGGGGGATAGAACACAGACAACAAATAAAACATTAATGTAAAAAATAAAAATAAATAATGGATTAATGAATGATACGTCCAGACAATAAAATTTATCCTGGCGAGCGGATAGGAACAGATTCTCGAGTCCACAGCCTCACTCTTAAAATTTTATGAAGTAGGTTGCACCAAGATGTGATGGTACGTCTGTTTCCGTTAAACATTGTCGTCAGCAAAGTCGCCGTGGCTGTTTTTCTCATCTGAATCCTGAACTAAATCATCTTCTATGCCATCCACGACATTACTTATGAAGACTTTTTAAACTCATCACGATGTTGCACTTAAGTAACTATGACACCGCGGGCAGTCGCAGGAAGCCACGCCCACGCTGCTGTGAAAAAATGGGAGATGGCAGATTTGTTCCTGGGTTCCCAAACCATAGGTGCAGTAACATGCTCAAAGTCCCGTAAGGAAAGTAAGGAAAGGATTACTTCCATTTGGGAAAGGGGGAAGAATTCTCACTTTGAAACAGCATTAGGTTCCTCACTTATCGTATTAGCGATAACTATTCCCAAAAGTCTTGATAGTCGGTTTCTTGAAATCGTACACTGGGTTCAGAAATATTTCCTTATCTAAAATTTTAACTGATTCGCGTATAAAGCCGATCTCTCCACATTAAAAATAATAATAAATAAATCCCTGCATAAACTTCCAAATCTAAAAGGAGAGCATAACTGTACTTTGTTGCAGCAAAGTTGAATGTTTATAATGGAACTAAAGATCGTTTTGTGGTAAAATGTGCCCTAAACTCCTTTTTTTGCGTTTTCCAACCGTAGGTTGAAGAAGAGTATATGCTCCAGCTTTGTCTGTCCGTCCGTCAGCACGATAACTCGCGTAAAAATGGTTCGATTTCGATGAAATTTTAGTATGTGGTAGGGGACCACCTGGGAACGAACCCTATTGAAAATGGGCAAAATGGAGTCAAAGGTCAGGGCATAGGAGCGGAATCCATTCCATTGCCCTTGTGCGTCATAACTTACGTAAAATTGCTTCGATTGCGACAAAACTTTAACATGTTGTTCCGGAGGTATACTGAACTGGTTCTGTTGAATATCATCGAAATGGAGTCAAAGATCAGGACACAGGAGCGAGATTTATTCCACAGCCATTATCCTCATAACTTGAGTAATAACTTCAGTAATGATTTCTGGTATGTTGGCAAGCGTATCATAATCAATGCATTGCATTATAATATAACCCTAGAATGAACCCTGTTTCACATACGATGAGGAATGTAATGCACTTGATTATTTACTCATCGTATTTTTTTAATCGTTGCATTATCTGAAAGTAAAAAAAAAAAAAAAAAAATTCCTTTAGGTTTTTAAGTAAATTACAATAAAATTATCTTGCTACAAAATAAAGTGCCCTTCCATATTGTGGTGCAGTGTACGCGTATTTAAGAAAAGAGCAAGACACTACATTTGTGCCGGAACATATTTTGATTATTAGAGGGGTGAAGGCTGCGGTAAGTAGTTAGAGCCGCTGATTTAGGTTTTCGACAAAAAGTTCATTCCGGGCGTTTTGGGCTAGGCGGCACACCCTATCCTCTGTGTGTGTGTGGGGGGGGGGGGGATGCCGTCCTGCCAGCCCTCACTGAGCCCTACAGACATATTTATTTTAAAAAATTCCTCCCAGATGGCTCTGAAACTACACTAAGTATTTATTTGCCTGTTACCATTTGTAACTACGTACATTCGGTTAAAATTAATAAATAACGAACAATAAGGAACTAATGATCTTTTTGTGGTAAAATGTGCTCTCGCCTCCTTTTTTTCTTTCTTACAAGTCTACGGAGTATCTATTAATCTTAGAATGAACTCTGCTCGACACACGAGGAGGGCTGTAACGCACTTGATCACTTACCACCCCCTCCCCCCACCTCCACCCCTCGAGATTTTATGATCTTCATGGGTATCTACGGCAATACCGTAGGGCTGTCGCGAAGGCAGTTCCATGGATGCGAGCGAACTGGGCCCCACGTTTTTAACAATACGTACACAGTAAATTACAACACGAGAAATCGCTGAAGAACTGGAGCATGATGAAGTCTTTTGACACTGTTAGAGCAAGAATGTTACACTCTATTTGAAAATCAACATTTATAATGCGGAATGTTTGCGCTGTTTCACATCTTTTTTGATTTCACACAATTATCTTATGTTGGATATTGCGTTTTCCTAAAAAAGTACGAGTCTTAAAATTGCATATTTAAATTCACTCACATCGCAGCAGCCATAGCGGAGATCAGGGGAGTGTTGGCTGTAAAATTACTTCGCCGATCAAAAGGGATGGTCGATTTGTTAACAAAAGGAAAAGAAAATGTGAAAGAAGCTTCGCTGCAGAAACATTCTTTAAAGCACTTCGGAAATTCTCTGACAGTTCCTAGTGAAAATGCACAATATTAATTATATTCTGAGATTAGACCAACATTTTTATTTAAAAATGGCAAAAATCTTATTCAAAACAAGTTTTATGCACACAGTTTTCAACATGCATGTTTTACAGTTTGATTGCATTTAATCTTTAATTTTCTTTGAACTATTAGTATTTTTTATTATTGTTTTAAGAAAGCATTATGTCTTGTTAGATGCTTAAATTTCTACTTCTTCTACCCTAACATATGGGAACCCATACAGCACAAAACATTTCAGATATGTATCAATAATGTTACAATCTCTCATTTTCGTTACACTTTCAGAGATATCTTACAATTACGTTTCAGTAACATCTATTTTGGAACATAACTCTTTGTACATTATGGTTACGTTAAAAACAGCATTCACCGTTACTAGTGTTTTATAGTTTCCATTGTACATAATTGCTACCTTGATGTTACATTCCGGCGATATTTAAGATTTTTGGTTTGGCAACGGCATGGATGCGCATTATGCCATTTTACCGAAGCACTCTCGTGGTCGTATTTCCACGTGCTACTGGGATATTCTTTGGTGATGCTCAAGTTAGCTAGTTAGTTAATTTAATATTTCATCGCGTTTTTTTTTTGTTTTTTTTTTATTCAAGATCTGAAAGTAAATAATTGCTTTGATTATTATAATTTTTAAATTCTAAAGAGCATTTTATAAAATCTAAGTAGATAGCCGTGTTGTTGTATTAGTATACTATACCAGAATGTTTTTTTTTACTTGAAGCTGAGAAATTTCGTATTGGTAGGTATTTAGAAAAATGAAGAATTTGATTTTTTTTTCTTTTGAGATTTTACAAAATTTATTAAAACTATAATGTTGAACGTAGTAAATACGTAACAGTAATATGATGGTGTCACAAAAAGGGCCATGGAAAGCTCGGGCCCCAGTGCAATAAAATCTCCGCCCCCCCCCCCATCCTGGGCTCCTCCACTAACCACATAATCCATATTCCCGTTTCCTCACCAACCCCCCCCCCCCACCCGCCATTACCTTCAATCTTTTTTTTTTTTGCGGTGGATAATTTTTCATATTCTTCCCTCCGCTCTTCACACATCAGTTCTATGTCGTTGCAAATAAACAGCGGCAGTGTTATGTCAAAATTATGATCGGAGTTTCAAGTGCAAGTATGTTTTTTTTAAATTGAAGTAAAATTAAATAAAAAAATGACGTGTTAATGTGTATTGTAGTAGTAGTAGTAGTACATATAAATAAAATATTGTATATATTTACAAAATTTTATTTTAAAAACACTTTCGAAACAACGCTTTTAATTTTTTTATTGTATTGCAAGTTTTGAATTTATTACATATTTTACATTTATGACAAAAATTACGCATTTTTACGCGTGTTTTACGTGTCACGTAGAAAATATTTTTTTACGCGTAACTTCCCAACCCTGGTGACGCTATAGCGTAAAAATATTCGGACACCATAAAATAATAATTAGAAGAAGATTACTTTAGAAACGGACTCTGGGGCCCCCTTAGGGGGCCCCACCCTCTCTCGTCAGGCCTGGTCACGAAAATCTTTCAAATACGTAACAGTAATGTAACGAAGTTACAAATATCTTCCAAATACGTAACAGTAACATGAAGTTGGTATGTTGAAGTTACAAAGACCTTTCACTGTAACGTATCGGTAATGTTTTCAAGTTGGTCTAAGCGATGGCCTATGATCATTCGTCCGAAAGGGGTCCGGGTTCGAATCCCGGTGAGGCATGGCTGTTGTGTTTGTCTTACGGCACTGGGTCTCTCCCTTCCCTGGAACCAGTGGCCCTAAATTAGGGACGGGCGACTGCTTATAGTCCATTGAGTTGCTCACGGGGGTCATTAAACATCCAACTAAAAAAAAAAATGTTTCCAAGTTATGTGACGTTTGAGGACATTTTGACGTAACCGTAAGGTTTCTGAAACATTGCTGTCACATTGCGCAACGTATCTGAAAAGTCTCAATGTTTCAGTGCTACATATACTTGTAACATATACGAAATATTCTGTGCTGTGTGGGAAGAGGGTGGGGGAGGTTTATATTGGAACATGGCACCAGGGATTGAAGCGATGGCCCTGCTACAACAATTTGCTCATCTTTTTTTTTTTTTTTGATAGGAGGTTTAACGACCACCGTGAGCAACTTAATGGGCTATAAGCAGTCGCCCGTTCCCTAATTTAGGGTCACTGGTTCCAGAGAAGGGAGAGAGCCAGTGCCGTAAGACAAACACAACATCCATGCCTCACCAGGATTCGAACCCGGACCCGTTCGGACGAATGATCAGAGGCCATCGCTTAGACCACTGCGCCACCGGGGCGGCCTCTAATTTGGGGTGACTGGTTCCAGGGAAGTGAGAGAGCCAGTGCCGTAAGACAAACACAACATCCACGCCTCACCAGGATTCGAACCCGGACCCGTTCGGACGAATGATCAGAGGCCATCGCTTAGACCACTGCGCCACCGGGGCGGCCTCTAATTTGGGGCGACTGGTTCCAGGGAAGTAAGACAAACACACCACCCGTAAGACAAAAATACCATCCGTAAGGCAAAAATATCATCCGTAAGACAAACATACCACCCATGCTTCTTGCGGCACTCGAACCTGGGTCTGACTTGGGCGAGTAGTTAAAAGCCTATTTTCTTTTCTTGCGTTTGCATCTCTATACTTGTCACAGAATTCCTTCTCAAATCTGTATAACAGACAAACCTCGTAGCACTTCTACAGGCTTCTAAATGCAAGATAGATTTGCAACAAAACAAAAAAAAAAAAAAAAATAGTGAAAAAGTCGTGCCGTACAATAATTTCATAGGGAAATTATCCCAGGTGATGCCATCCAAGTTGCATTCAAACGTATCCAGCTTGCTGACTGACAAATACACAGTTGACGTGGACCAGGAACATCAAATAGAAGCCATCGCTCTTTCCACGTTTATAAGTGCATGAGTCACGGAAAAATTCTCATCGGCCGCCACCGGGAATCGAACCCAGGGTCTTCCATTTACGCGCCGGACATGCTACCACAGCGGCCTCGAATTTCTCCAAACTCACATACGACTAACTGCCAAGCCACTTAACAGGTTGCTTCTTGGAGCCCCGCAAAATGCTGGAGATTCACCAAAGATGGTAAGCAGCAACTGAACAAATAACTAGCAGGCGAATGAATAATTAATACAGACAATTGACGTGGTTTAGGAACATCAAGCAGAAGTCATCGCTCTTTCCACGTTTATAAGCGAGTCACGGAAAAATTCTCATCGGCCGCCACCGGGAATCGAACCCAGGGTCTTCCAGTTACGCGCCGGATATGCTTCCACTGCACCACAGAGGGCCTCGAAATTCTCCAGACTCACTAACGACAAACTACCAAACCACATGGCGGGTTGCTACTTTGGAGCCCCGCACAATGCTGGGGATTCACCAAAGATGAACAGCAGCAACTGAACAAATAACTAGAAGCCGAATGAATGATAAATACGCAGTTGACGTGGACCAGGAACATCAAATAGAAGTCATCGCTCTTTCCACGTATATATGCCATGTGGTTCGGTAGTTTGTCGTTAGTGAGTCTGGAGAATGTCGAGGGTGCAGTGGAAGCATATCCGGGGCGTAAATGGAAGACCCTGGGTTCGATTCCCGGGGCGGCCGATGAGACTATTTCCGTGACTCACTTATGAACGTGGAAAGAGCGATGACTTCTATTTGATGTTGCTGACTGACGTTTTCTTTTACAAAACCAAAAGACAGAAACTACTAAATAAAATCATTTTCAGGTTTAAATAACAAAACAATGTTATTCCTGTTAGTGCAAAGCCCGCAAATAGAAGCTGAGCTGTCTCATGAAACATTGTTTCCGCTGCTAATATTGCATAAACAGCCAAAGCATCTGATTCAATGTAACCCATAGTCAGCATTTTTCTCATAGCCAGTTTCACAATGAACGTGCATATATATACACAAGTTTAACTCCGTAATAAGCAAAACTTGACGAAAACAATTTCGTTTGTGTTCTCCTCATTAAGAAAACGCTTATCATACCGTGGTAGAGTTGTCAACGGCCCATCGATGCTGATCAAAAAATCACCCTGTCATGTACCCGTATATGTGGCAATACATCAACTTATCTTTTTTATTAACCAATTTTTTTTTCTCCCGATCAAAAAATAAAGTGGTACGAAATAACGCCACATAACCTATTATTTGCTAGTAACTTCGGTTTTCTCATCTAGCCAATTTTTCAATTTCGGTTGTTTCATCCATCCGTGGCAAAAAGAAATAAAATGGTTTTGACATAGGACTACGTCTAACACCGCGGATAGTACGGGGCGACTGACGGCTGACCGCCTACGACAAAAATAGGTGCCAACTGCAATCATTATAGCGTTCAAAATACGTGCCGCGCACTAATAGTGTTAACATATTCCTAAACAGCCTGGAGTCCAATTCGGGTACTGCGCAATACATCGTGCGCGCGACGCTCCCCTCGCTCCCTGTGCGCGGGGGAGATGATGCAATATTTCTGGGGGTGCCGCCGCGTTTGACTCAGTCTGTCTCGGCAACCGTGAGCGCAACACGACTGTGCGTTGTACCGTTTTAAAGCCTTCGACGAGATTTATTCAAAGACACTGTAAAAAAATTGACTGTAGATTTTACGGGTTTAAACCGTTTTCCAGGGTGCCAACACAAAACCGTAAAATTTACAGTTTTATGCAGTGTTGGAGCAAAGCTATAGCTTTGCTCCAACACAATCAATACATTCGTTCCAGCCAATTTTTTGTGTTTTCGTGATTATTTGGACTGGACTCGCTCCAGCCAAATTCTGTGCTGTTTTCTTCATTAAATGCGGTGTTGGAGCAAAGCTATAGCTTTGCTCCAACACTGCATAAAACTGTATATTTTACGGTTTAAAACCGTAAAATCTACAATAATTTTTTTACAGTGTACATATAAAGAACATATCGCAGTGTTTTAAACTAAAATTTTTAAAAATTGTTTTTGTGTGAACGGGTTAACATTTTCGATAAATGCCGTGGAATTCGCAAAATGAACGCAAGCAAACTTCAGAATCAGTTGTCGTGCACCACTCAAATAATCCAAAAATAATCGACGCTGTCATTGCAAGATTAAAAATAAAACAAGATCACATTAAAGGTTTATTAACATTAAGATATATTATTTACAAGTAAAATCTACGAGATATTTCGAGCCGTCAAACGTGCCCATCTTCAGGTAAAATGCAAAGTAGGATACAGACAGCAGGGACTTATATACAGTTGGCTGTTGGTTTCGATTATTTGGAACGCAAGCAAAAGTGGAGAAAATCAAAATGAGAGGCAAGTGATGAGGAATATAAGAAGCCCAAGAAGACACAGCAACATGTCGGATAATTCGTGTATCGTTCTGCTTTGTGTTCGAAATATGTCTAGCATTATTTGTAAATATTATGTAAGCTACCTTTTCACACTTATAGACCTGTGTTGGCTATAACAAATTAAATGAACGCTTTGAAATTTGAAACCATACTCTACTATAGCTCATTTCAACTCCCCGACCTGCAAGTCGTAGTCCTACGTTCCAAACTGACGCCTACTTGTATTATTTTTTTTTTTTCTGTTTTTTTTTCGCTTTTCACCTTTTTCTTAGGACACTGCTGACAACCTTATAGCATCGAGAGCTGCAGCACAAAATCTTTTGTTAACACGTTTAGGATCCGCTAACCCGTTTCACTATGAGATGATGATTACTTGGTAGCTTTGAATCGGTCGAAACGTCATAAGTGTCGCTCATCGTAAAAAAAAATTAAAAAAAAATCTGAAATTCACGAACCACTTTCCGTGATCCCTTTCATGAATTAACGAAACATATTTCCGATACAATCTTTTCCGTAAAATGACGGAAAGAAACCTGAATTTCACGGATTTTTCGTGCGCAAGGAAAATTCTGGAATTTTCAGAAACCTTCCCGCAATTCCTTTCGTATATTAACGAAAAAACTCCGTTCTCACTTTTTCCGTATTCATACGACGAGAAAATTTGGATAAGAGGAGCGATTTGTGGGAATATTAAGGTTTGGCTATCCGTTACGTTTCAATTGTCTGTCGAATGAACCGATTTTGAAGTTTTGCAGCGAGATCGGATTATGTGGATAGCATATTGCATAAATGTTGGTTATTGTGACACAGGATATTTCTTCTTCTCCCCCACCCCCACATTTTGTTCACCAGCTATTATATATTATGTTACTGTAAAAAACCGGTTACTTAAATTATTACAGTGACTACTGTAATAATTAAAGGTGATAAAATACCTTTAATATTAATACCTAATATTACTACTGTAATATTAAAGATATTGTATAGGCGATTGTACGATGTCTATGAATCAGTTTTTGGACCCCATAAAACAAAAGCTATTATAGATATCAAGAACAAATTTTATATTTGGAAGTTTCGTGAAATAATACTATAAAAAATACATTTCACTTTTTCTTAATGATAACTGAAAGTCATTGTCAATTTAAAAAGATCAAGTTACAAAGCATTCTGTTGTTTCGAAAAATCATGGCAAAAAAATTATTTAATTTGTGATAAGTCCTCCTACAAGAAAAATAAAATTATTACCTACCTGCTAAAAAAAATAACAGAAAATAAAATGACTAAAGCACTGGCATTAATGACAAAAAAAGAGTTTCATCATTGCGCAATTAGTTTTATCATGAAGTTTATTCAAATTTCAGAGTCTTTCTGGCCTAATGGTTAAAACGCACGTTATCTGTTAAACCAACCAAAATGACGTCGGCTGCATCTCCACCGCTGCGATAGGATTATCCGGTGTAACGGCTGAAAAATTCAGTGGCTTTGATTTTGCAAAATTTTTGTACAAATACGAAAAAACCTAAAACGGAATTTTTTTCTTTTAAATCTGAAATAAACAGAATTTCTGACTACCGAAAATCTGTGAAAATTGGGAATTAAAAAAAAAAAAAAAAGAGGAAACGGGCACTTTTAAAAACGGAAATTATTTCGTTAAAAGACGGACTAACTTTGTTGCACGCTATTTCCAAAAATTTTCCATGTAGTTTCAGAATTTTACAGTGTATTTTCAGAATTTTTACAGTGTAATTGAACCCTCAGTGAGCAGTTCTAAATTTGCTTAACTGCAGATATTGTAATTTGTTTGACAGACACATTAAGGGAAAACACTAGCTACATTTAAGAAAATGAAAGAACATTATCCCAGTGCACATATTCTAAAAAAGGATTGTACCTGATCAGCTTAAACTCTTAGTCCAAACATAAAGACGTTCTTATCTTTCCAGCTTCTTTAAAGAATAGGAATTCAATGAGCGTTGTTCACCTGCTCCGACAAGGGTTGTTCATGTATTAGGTTGTTCATGTGGCTTTAAGAAATGCAATACAGCAGGGGTCGAATTTTATGAGATGAATTTATTTCCAAATGGTTTGCATAATTGAAGGTTAATTTACTTTATTAAAAAAATGTGAAGTAGGGAAATGCGTCCCCCCCTCTGAAGACCTTGCATAATTTAAAGCTAATTCCCCACAAAAATAAATGCAAAGTATACGGGGATGCGTTCCTGAACAGCTTCCATAATACAAGTCAAATTTCCCCACAGGAAAAATGCAAAGTAAGAGGATGCACCCCTAACCCACTCTACCTGGAGATGCATAATTCAACATAACTTTCCCTAAGAAATAAATGCAGTTCAAAAGTATGCGTTCTTGAAGACTTTACGTAATTCAAGGCCAATTTTCCCATGGGAATAAATGCAAAGTATAGCGGAATGCGTTCCTACCTATTTTGCACAATTCAAGGCTGATTTCCCTAAATGAATAAATGCAAAGTAGGGGAATGCATTCCGGGACATCTTGCATAATTCAAAAAAAAATTCCCTATAGGATTAAATGTGCGTTCCTGAACACCTCGCATAATTCAAGGCTAATTTCCCTATAGGATTAAATGCAAAATAGCAGGATATGTTCCTACATATCTCGCACAATTCAAGGCTAATTTACCCATAGGATGACAGGCAAAATAGCAAGATGCATTCCTGAACACCTCACATAAATTAATGGAAAATTTCCCTACAGAATTAAATGCAGCAGGATATGTTTCTAAACACCTCGCATATTTCAAGGCTAATTTCTCCATTGGATTAAATGCAAAATGGCAGGATGAGTTCCTAAACACATGGAATAATTCAAGGCTGATTTCCCTACAGAATTAAATGCAAAATAACAGGATGTGTTCCTAAACACCTTGCATAATTAAAGGCAAATTTTCCCAAAGAAATAAATGTAAAGTATACGGGAAAGCGTTACCGTATCTCTCAAAACCTTTTAAAATTCAAGGCAAATTTTGCGCTATGAATAAATGCAAAATATAGTGACGTATTTCCCCCGCTCCGAAGAGCTTGCATAATTCAAACCAAATTTCCCCACAGAAATAAATAAGAAGATTCGTTCTCCACTCTTCGAAGACCATGTATAATTCAAGACTAATTTCCAATTAAAAATAAATGTAAAGTAGGTAGATGATTTCATTTCCTCACTCCCTGAAGACCGTGCGCAATTCAATGCTGATTTCTCTATAGGAATAAACTCAAAAGTACGGAAATTCCCCGCTCTCCGAAGACCTTGCATAATTCTAGACTGATTTCTCCATAGGAATAAACGGAAATGCAAAGTACAAGAATGCGTTCCCCACTGTGTGAAGGCTTTCCTTAATTCAAGGCTAATTTTTTCCCCATAGGAAAAATTCCACACTATGCAGATGCGTTCCTGAACATATTCAACGCAAATTTCCCCACAGAAATAAATGTCAAGTAGTGTGGCAAGTTCCTGAAGATATTGCGCGTGATTCAAGGCGACAGGTGTTCGAATCCCGGTCCTGCCAGCCATTTAGCCTGCGGTTTTTCCGCGGTTTCCCGCAGACTCCCTGTGTTTGGGGACGCGAATGCGTGGATGGTTCCCTGTGAAGTCGGCCCCGGACGCATTTTGTCCATTTTGTCCAGGCTGGGGGTTGAGCGTACGACTAATGACCCCAGCTCCTCAAAAACCTCTCGTTACGAAATCTCACGAAAAAAACTTTTTAAGAATTTAGGGCCCACAGAGGGCTGTTACATTGCAGAAGAAGAGAGATACATTCCACCCTTTCCTAAGACATTTTAAAGACCAAACACCTTTCAAATCGATTTTTAATCAATGAACTATGTAAGAGCAAGTGAAAAATTCAGGTGTTGTAGGTCACCAGGAGGCTAAGAACATCTTCAAAAAAAAAAATAAACATATAAAATAGATAAATAAAGTGAAGTAAACTAAAAGATGCAATAACACGTGGTACTCTAGATAATAAAACTGGATTCCGCTGACAAACATCGCTAATTAACGCAAAACGTGTTTTTAGTATGTTTAAAATATCGAAAAAGAAGTGCAACCGAACTGTCGCACTTCTTAAGTTTCATTGATGTCTGTCATGCTCAGTGCTTATCAGCTGATTCGAAATGACTGTTGGATCGAATTTAAGAGATGTTAATCTGCCTTTTCAAGTAACTGTCGTTTCTAACATCGTCAACATGCCATAAACTTTTTGACACGATTAGCATGCACCAAGAAACGTCACTATACGACCCAGAATCTCTGACAAACGCAAAGTTCATTAACATCTAAAACAGGACTTTAACGAAATGCAGACAAACGGTCCTGAAAAACCAGGGTTAAATCATTCCTTTTTTGAAGATAAATTATCAATTTGCGTATCAACTGAAAATCAATAAAAGTTCAATTTGAATCAATGGATGTTCAGAAGCCAGTGTATCAGACCTGTCAGCAACCGGAGCGGTCGAATGGCCAGAGACACAACTTTTGCTGCTAAAAGCTATTCGGGCGACTTTTGCAATTTCTGCAACTATTATTGCCGTCAAAAAAAAAAAAAAGGCAAATGTTGTCAGCTTTCTTCATTATCAACGTTTGGTTCGCACTTGGCTGGAAAACGGTTGTCAAAATAATAGAATTATACTAGTGATCCGAATTTCTTGACGTAGAATAGAAATCAAAGTTCCCAAGCTTTCGCACAAGAAAGGTAGACAGCAAACTGAATGATAGAGTGTTCTATTATTCAGTTTGTTTTTAATTGGAGGTTTAACGACCACCGTGAGCAACTCAATGGGGCTATAAGCAGTCGCCCGTCCCTAATTTAGGGTCGGGAGACTGCTTATAGTCCATTCCAGGGAAGGGACAGAGCCAGTGCCGTAAGACAAACAACATCATGCCTCAGCGGGATTCGAACCCGGACCCCTTACGGACGAATGGTCAGATGCCATCGCTTAGACCACTGCGCCACCGGGGCGACATTATTCAGTTTGCAGTCTACATTCATTGAAAAAGCCATCTGGTTGATGTGCAAACTTGGAAACTTTGATTTCTATACCACGGGAGAAACTTCTTACATTTCGCCGTCCATTTAAACATCATTTGAAGAATGATGAGCCTGTGTCGCACGGGAAGGAGAAAATTCTTACGTTTCGCCGTTCATTTAAACATCATTTGGGGAATGATGAACCTGTCTCGCACGGGAAGGAGAAAATTCTTTCGTTTTGCAGTCCTTCTCTACAGTCTTACGTTTTGCAGTCCATTTAAACATCATTTGGAGGATGATGAACCAGTCTCGTATGGAGAAAATTCTTACGTTTCGCCGTCCATTAAGTATCATTTGGGGGATGATGAACCTGTCTCGTACGGTAAGGAGAAACTTCTTACTTTTCGCCGTCCTTTTCTACATTCTTACGTTTTGCACTCCATTTAAACATCATTTGGAGGATGTTGAGGCTGTCTCGTATGGGAAGGAGAAAATTCTTACATTTCGCCGTCTATTTAAACATCATTTGGAGGATTATGATGAGCTTGTTGCGTTTTGCCGTCCTTTTCTCTTTTATAAAGGAGTTTATCAATAGTAAGGGAAATACCAGCCGACAATGTCGAGGTTCCGCAAACTTTAAAATTTGGTTACACTGTATTTATGTGTTTATCACCTCCGCATCGGTTCCATCACATGCTCAGTTAGAATCAGCACTACTATAGTTAAGGATAATAGGGATTGCAGTGAGTATATACGACTTCGGTAATCTTATCATCTCCGCTTTTTCATAACTGTCCACAAAAAAGCCTGGCGATTCCGCGAATAGCGACTCGTGATTGAACGCAGGGTACAGACCGTCGCTTTAATATGTAGTAATTACCCATCTCCGACCATTCGTCCGAGTTCGAATCCCGGTGAAGCATGGATTAGGGAGTTTCTCATACGGCACTGGTTCTCTCCCTTCCCTTGAACTAGTGGCCCTAAATTAGGGACGGGAGACTGCTTATAGCACATCGAGTTGCTCACGGTGGTCTCCCTCGTTAAACCCCCAAGCAAAACAAAAAAATTCTTCTGTAATTCTAATGATCTTCTCGGTGGCACTTACTTTAATGTACATTATTAGGTGAATGAATTTCCTGAGAATTTAGCATCCTTGACTTTTAATCACGTTTTTTGAAGAAAAAAAAGCGCGTTTTTACAGTATCGCTGCGTCTGTTCATTTGTGTGTAAAAACCGCATTTCTGTACCCATTACTTCAATTTGAAAAATTCTTTTTGCATCGGAAAGCTCAAACTGTAAGAACTCTCTCTGTCCCCCCTTCCCCCCCCATTGCGTATCTTTTTTTCAGTGTGTTTGTGTGATGGGGGGGGGGGGGGGGGGCTAACGACCACCATGAGCAACTCTCTGGGCTATAAGCAGTCGCCCGCTTATAATTTTGGACCGATATCATTGCTCGAAAGATACATTTACTTCGAATATCATTGCTGAAAATGTATTTTATTCTATATAAAATATTTTTTCCTTTAACTAAAGGCCAATTGGCGTACAGCTTCTCCTTAAGATAATGCATAGTTTTCCCGCTAAGGGATGTAAACATATATTAGAAAAATCCAACTTGAAAACATTTTTGCGTCGTATAGTGTTCACGATAAAGAATATTTTGTATATAATTTCTAGTGCTTCAAAACACAGGCTCATTCCATTAGGGAGCATAAGTGTTTATTTCTGTTTGCGATACAGTAGAACCACGGTTATACGTTTCTTATTTATAGGTAAAATATCGCCGATCCAAAACGTATCTAAATTGCCCTTACCGTTAAATTTCCCTGTTTCGTTTTCATGTCTTATCGATTGTACCTTAATTTTACTTGGTCTTTTTGAGAAATTTATAAATGAGGTTCCCATGCATTTGCAGCTGTATCTACGCTTCCAAAATGTAGTGGAATTCTGTCTTGTGAAACACCGCTCATCCCTAAAAACATTTTCCGCATATTTCTTACTCAAAATAGTTTTCCCGCTAGGAAGCGTTAATGTATGTTTTAGTTTTTCTCCGTATCCGAAAAATCCAATAGCTTTCGCGACGAAAAATATTTTTCATGTAATTGGTGACATTCATAACGCGCAGCAATGAGACCGTAAGCGCATATTTCTGTTTGCAACACACCTTTGAAACTTTATCTCCGCTTCTAAAAGCCTGACGGCGAAAATCTTCGCTTTCTCAGGTTGGAAACCCTTCTTTTATACATATTTTGGGCTCAAAATGTTTTACAATTTTCTCGCTGGTAGCATGAATATACAGGATGCCTATATGCAGTTACCCCGCCTTAAGCATGTTATAACTTTTAAATGAACACTGGTAATTAGACACAGTAAAAAAGTAGATAGTCATACAGAGTTCTGATACACGAGTTAATGAAATTAATAAGCTTCAACATGTGCAACCCTCTATCTAGTGACACGTATAATATTTAAACGATATTCACACTCGCGTCATTCGTTTTACATCATTTGTGGGGTAACTCTGACTATCGCACCTGCAATGCATTCTCGCGAAGTCCTGATATCTGGAACAACTGCTGCATAAACCACATCTTTAGAACGCTCACAGAAAGAAATCCAGCGGGATAACATCTGTTGATCTTGGGGAACATAAGATTGATCCGTCTCTCCAATCCATCGATTTGGAAATGTTACGTCGAGAGTTTCACGAACAAGTGCCCAATGAGGGGGTCCCCCATCTTGCTGGAAGATGACAGTCTGCTTCCTGGCCTGCAGCTGGGGGAGTGTCGTAGCGGCCCTTATGTGAATATGTGTGTCATTATTCTGATAAGACCGTGTATAACATGACCACCCCCAGAATCACAGTGTACCCGCCCAGGCGAGTCACAGAATGCACGTGACCAGGTCAACCACACGGAGATATCAGCGGTCAGCCAGGACAGATGAACCATCGTGCCTTACGTGAACACAATAGGCAGAGGTAGTAATTTGACGGACGTTCAAAAGGGAATGGTCAATGGTTACCGCGCCAAAGGCGGAACGATCTCAGAAACAGCAGAGGATGTTCGCGAGGTGCTATAGTAAGGGTATACCAAGAGTGGACCGCTGGCACTCCGAGCACCTCCTGACGTCATAACTGTTGAGACCCAAAGGCCATCGACCCCAGAGGAGAACGTCACCTCTGTCGACTGGTAAAAGGGCAATCGACGCGTAACAGTGCAGCAATTGATCAAGCATGAACGCTGGAGAACCCAGGTACATGTCCCCGATAATAGTAGAGCGAAACCTCTTACGCATGGATATCCGGTCGACGCTGCGTCATGGCGTCCATATTAACCCAGGTCCATCGGCAACGACGCCTGCAGTTCGCATGGGACTACCGTCATTGGACAGTGGAAGAGTGGGAAAAGGTGGCCTTCTCCGGCGAATCGAGGTTTCTACTCCACAGAAGTTACGGGAGGTGGCGGATATGACGTCAGACACACGAGAATCAACACCCGGACACACTTGTCGGTCAAGTACAGGACGGCGGTGGCAGTGCGCATGTCTGGGGGATGTCTTCCTGGTATGTCCTGGGACTGCTGGTGTCACTGGATGGGTCCTTGAACGCCAATGGTTACCTGTCCATCTTCGCGGCCTACATGCATCGCTTCATGTTGGACGTTTACCTTGGTGGTGATGGTGTCTTCCATCAGGACAATGCAATGTGCCACGTCCGTAAGGGAGTGCGTGACTGGTTACAGGAACACCAGAGCGATGTCTCCGTTCTCCCTTGGCCAGCGAAATCGCCCCACCTCAATCCCATAGAGCACTTGTGGGACTATTGGGATTGACAGGTTCGACATGCTGACCCACAACCACCTCATCTCCGTGCTCTGCTGCAGTCCGAATGGGGGGCGTGTGTCCTAGGCAACCGTCCAGGGCCTCATTGCGTCCATGCCACGCCGTCTCACCGTTGTCATCCGGGTCAAGGTTGGTTATTCCCATTATTAGGTAGGGGGTTACATTATCCTCATACGATTGTGTATGCATTTTTTTTTGTTTTGTTTTTTTGTTTAACGGTCCCTTTTATAAGTATCTAACACTCATAAGAAGTTTATCTTTCCTAATTTGTGGCCAATGATTCCAAGGGAGGGAGGGACAGAGCCAGCGCCATAGTATTCTACATCGGAAGAGCAATGTGATGTAAATAAACACACAGTACATGCTTCATAGACTCGAACATGGGCCCAACCTTTGCCCTTGGGAAGCAGAAGGTTATGGTAGTTTTTTTGACGTCACAGGGTTTGTCAAATGCAGACATTTTCCTTACAATTTCTTTTTCGAAGTAAAAGCTCGGTTGATCTTTTTTTTTTTTTTTTTGATTGGAGGTTTAACGACCACCGTGAGCAACTCAATGGGCTATAAGCAATCGCCCGTCCCTAATTTAGGGTCACTGGTTCCAGGGAAGGGAGAGAGCCAGCACTGTAGAACAAACACAACATCCATGCCTCACGGGATTCGAACCCGGACCCATCTCAGAAGAATGATCTGAAGCCATCGCTTAGACCACTGCTCCACCGGGGTGGCGATCTTTGGTTTTGAATTAAGATTATGTGAACAAGGTGAAATCGACCTTAGTTTTTCTTTATAATCCGTTTTAACATTAAAACAAAATTAAACGAGCTGGACTGAAACATTTTTCAGCCACCGTTATTTTCTTCGTAAAAAAAAAAAAAAAATGTTAAGGAAATTTTCCATTTCGAACAAAAGGTGTGAGCCTCGAAGAACCAAGTGGTTAGAGGAGCCACCTCCGACCAGATGACCGCGGTACCGACCCGGTTGCTCTGAATACTCGCCGGGCGTTGGATGGATAAATTACGCCTCCGGCCCCGGGGTATTGGATCCCCAGTTACAAATAAGGTAGTTTTCCCCTAAACAGAAAAAATGCCTGTACCGAAATAATGGGTTTTCGCTAGTCCTGCGCCTATGTATAGGCTTTGCGATTTTTCGCAGAGAATTCATTAAATAGAGGAAACGCAAAATCAAAATTACTGCTAGTTTTTACGAGTCTTTTCTTACTATCTATGCTACGATAAACACAATTTTTTTTTTAATGAACTTCATTTCAGCCTGTTGGCACCCACTGCAGGGTATAGGCCTCCCCCAGTCTTTTCCAACTTCCTCGATTCTTAGCCTCAGTCCACCATTTAGCACCTTTAAATTTCTAAAGATAATCTCTCCATCTTGTTCTCTGGCGCCCCCCTTCGTCTCTTTCCATCTCTCGTTGCCATTCTCTTATAAATCGTGTCCATCTTTCAGTCTTCCAACACGTCCAGCTTATCTCCACTTTGGTTCTTTTATTATTTTTATAATATCTACTTTTCCTGTTTTTTCTCTTATAAGTACATTTCTAACTCTGTCTCTTCCTGTTATTCCCAATATTCTTCTCTTTAACTTTCTTACCAATACTCTTATTTTTTTCACATTGTCGCTCTGTGATACTCCACGTTTCACTTCGTAAGTAAATATGGGGTTAATACATGCATTGAAGATTTTTCTTTTTAAACGTAATGGAAGATCGAGGATTAAATAATCTTTAAGTCTCCAAAAGGCTCTATTACCTTGGATAATTCTGTTGATTTCTCTTTCTTGTCTTTCTTTAAAACATCAGATTACTTGACCTAAATAAATGTATTAGTCTACTTTTTCGTTTTCTTTTCGTTCTATCAAAATCTTTTCGGTATTGTTCATATATATTTAGTTTTTGCTGTGTTTATTATCAGACCTCTTTTAAGACTTTCCATCCATAAATCCTCTATCATATTCTGCATTTCACTATTGCTAGTTGTACTGATGAATATGTCATCAGCAAATCTTAAGTGATTTACGTACCCTTCCATTTCTGTTTAATCCTTTTTCAACCCAGTTTAAATTTCTAAAAATATTTTTCAATACAGTGTTAAATAATTTTGGAGGTAGTGGGCTCCTTGTCTAACACCTCTCAGCACCTTGAAAATCGACTACATTAATTAGAATTAATGCAGCAAAATACAGGAAATTTTTATTGAAGTCCCAAGGTTCTGCTACAATAAACGCAGTTCGGATGGAAACGTGACTGAATTTAGAAATAACTGCCGCCTGACGGCCTAGTGGTTATAGTCTTGAGCTACTACCAGCTGGACCGGGTTCGATCTTTCCTCCCCGGAGCCACTGGATTCATGCCAGGGATTTTTTTTTTTTGATTGGAGGTTTAACGACCACCGTGAGCAACTCAATGGGCTATAAGCAGTCGCCCGTCCCTAATTTAGGGCCACTGGTTCCAGGGAAGGGAGAGAGCCAGTGCCGTAAGACAAACACAACATCCATGCCTCACCGGGATTCGAACCCGGACCGCTTTCGGACGAATGATCAGAGGCCATCGCTTAGACCACTGCGCCACCGGGCCATGCCAGGGATAGACCACTGCTTTATGTTCCACAGAGTAGGTCACGGTGGTCGTTAAAACCTCAATAAAGAAAAAAAAAAGTACCTATTAAATATCTGCTGTTAATTTTTACTAATTGTGTTTGAGAGACTATTGTCTTTCTTGAAAGTACTCAGTGAAATAATGGGATAATCATAATGGAATATTTAGATAATCGTTTTATTAAGGTACACGCTTTCTTTACAAACTTTAGTGAACACAGAAACTCTATCGAAATTTTAGTAGGGGGTTCCCTGCTATATTCCTGCATATACTGACACGGATATTTGAGGAAGGAGATTAGCTTGATTTGGTATCTAACCTTTGTTAGTGCCTACGATCGCTGCCGGAGAAGCTCGGCATCGTCTTGTTTGTTCAACCATGGAGCTGATCTGGGAAAAGACAGAGCAGAGAAAGGTGGCTTCTGCTTTGGAGTGGGGAGGGGAGAGAGCATGAGCTGACTGAGAAGAGGGAAAGGGGGGGGGGAGAGAAACGGGGAATTTTCATCCGATTATCCGAGCCATGCTCGGAATATCTCTAAAATGGTCAAATATGTAAATTGACGTCGAGTAATTCGACGACATTGTTTCCGAGAAAATTCTTCAGGGCTGGGCGGTGCTTGCTTTGCTAGATAGCTTTGGAATAGACCTTTAGCCAGAGTGTGTGTGTGTGTGTGCCGAGGGGAAGAAGAGGGGGCGAGAAGGATCATTTTAGAGTTTTGCCTCAAATTGTGCGCACTTCCTTGTGAGCCGGAGTGCGTGCGTCCGTCCGTGTGTGTGTATGTGTGTGTGTGTGTTAGTGCGCGCGGACTGTGGCAGTCAGCCAACAGTGACAGGGAGTTTCACCTGCGATGACGACACCGCTGAGCACCCAGAAAAAAATGCTCCCTGCTATTCCTCCAGGGCCTGACAGCAAGGGGAATTGGGGGGGGCTGGGCGGCAGCAGCAGGTGTAGTGGAACATCTTTCCTGCGAAGCGTGGGTTGTAAGCAATATATATATATATATACTGCTATCGCCGTCTTATCCTTGCCATTTCATGCACTTCGCGCTTCCACATCATCATCATCATCATTCGCTCCCTTTTCATCCTGGGTCCCATCGGAAAGAATGTTCGCTTGGTGTGACCTTAAGAAATCCTAAAGGGCGGATTCATACATGTATTCGAATCATCTCGCTCCATAATGTGCAACTTCCTTGCAGTGATGAGCGGTCATTAAAGGAGTCAACCTTCATGGCGAGAGTTGGCTTTTATTAGTCACCGGATGACCACATACATCCCTGGAGATAAAATTTCATTTTCTCACTGTGTATGCGCTAAGGGATTTCTCGTTCTGACCCGTCTTGTTGACTGGTCACTGTAGATTATGTTTGTTCACGTGGTTGCGGAGCGTATGGGAATCATGGGCTTTCATCTTGTGGAATCATGGGCTTTCATCTTGGTCCTTGTGATGGGATGGGACCGTCAGAGTTAAGTACGGCCCACGGGCCAAATCCAGCCCGAGGTAAAGCTTCCTGGTTGCGAGATCTTACATTTTTAACAGACATTACTGATCATCTCAATCAATTCAATTTGAATTTGCAAGGGAGAGATAAACTCCTACATGAGCTGTTTTTTGATCTAAAGTCTTTCCAATCGAAGTTGGAAGCGACATTTGCAGTGCAAAATCTTTTGTACTTTCATCTTGTAAATATATGTGGGATAAATAGGGAAATATAAACTCTTACATGAGCGGTTTTTTTGATCTGAAGTCTTTCAAATCGAAGTGTTCAAGCGAGAGTTGCAGAGCAAAATCTTTTGCACTTTCCATTTTGTGAATGGGGTAACATGTCTTATAAGCTTGTTTTTGATGTTGAGCACTGTGTCACGAATATTTTAATTTGTTGAAAGTTGAGTTTGAGAGGCGTTTTGGAGAAATTTTACAAGCATGAAAAAAGGACCCATTTAAATTTACGGTTGGTGATGTCAAGGAGAATTTACTATTGAAACTGTTAGATTTGCAATCAAACGATAATTTGAAGTAATTGTTTACGAGTGAAAGTTTGAATACCTTTTATTCTGTTTTGCCTAGAAATAGTTTTACAAATCTGGAAAGTTTTGACAGAAAAATGCTTTCACTGTTTGGTAGCACATATGTTATGTGAGAAATAGTTTTTTTTCCAAAATTAAATACGTGAAATTAAAGCTTCGTTCACAATTGACCGACAACCACTTGCCAGACTTTTTAAAAATTGTGTTGTCAAACCTGAAACCAAATATCGAAAATGTCGCTAAATCATTCCAGAAACTATATCATTCTTCTCATTGATTCTTTTTCCAGTTTTAGGTGTCATAAATATAATTTGTTTATGTCATGAAATCAACATACTAAAGACTAAACTTTGTTTTTAGTAAGTTTAATCTTGTATTTATCTTAAATGTGTATAAATATCTTTAAATATTTATTTGAAAACTTTCATGTTAAATTACAGACCATATAAAATTAGTAAGACCTTGGCAACTATTTATTAATTGAAAACTTACAATATCTGCATTGATTGCTCTTCGGTTTACCAATTTTTTTTTTTTTTAATCCAGCCCCCGAGCTTCAGCCGATTTTCCATTTGGCACTTCTCTTTAAAAGTTTGGTGACCACTGAACTAAAGAAAGAGTCACACTTTGCTTTAATCATTATTACTGAAGTTATAGATATCCTATTTTGGCATCTGTCAAAACATTTATAGAATAAAAAATGTAGTTTTGTATAAATATAAAAATGTATCTTTTTTTAATTTCTCTCAAAATATATTTTTATTTTCTTCCGCAAAACGTATTTTTATCGCGGGTTGGTCTCATATTCACTCAGAAAGGCTGTCCAAGCTGCATGGGTTTAAACTACTGGAGTTAAGAGGCTAACACACAGGCAACTCCAATAGTAAAGGTGCCGTCGACTATCTCAGTCTCCACCAGAGGTATAACTAAGGCGGTCCGGATGTAGCTCAATCACAGCTCACAATAAAAAAATCACAGCTCACAATCTGATTAAAATTGGAATTGAAATTTAAGCACGAATTTCGAGTACAGTTTGTTCGTGCCATACTTTGTCATTTGTCCTTTTAATACGCTTCGCCAGTTTGGATAACTATGGCAAATGAAAATTCGCATTTCTCTCTCAAATGTTCAGGGGATATAGTTGCTCATACTCAAAAATGAAGGAGCGTTGTACGTACCTTGCAAGAGAAGAATGTTCTTCACATTGCTAAAGATTCTCTGGGGACTATTTCATCATTACTGCAACTGGAAGCCACGACTTCCAGATGCGGTCGGCCCGTTTGTTGTGGTACCTAAAAGTCTGAAGCAATTGGGAAAAGCTTGCCGGATTGTGTCTAACCGTAGAGATAACATTGGGATGTGACATTAATTTTGTTTTGTCGAGCAACGTATATTTCTATGTATAGATATGCTGATATGCACTGTTAAATTTACAATATATATAGGACCGAAAAACTGATGGGGGGGGGCGCAATATTTTGCAGTTTGCTCCAGGGTCAGACTGCGTAGTTACGCATCCACTCCACGTCGAAACAAACGTGTTGAGCTGCATGTACAAGAAGAAACTACATTTTTTACTAAAATTTCCGTGAGAATGTTCATGGTGAATTTGAGAAAAGATTCTCGAAAGTTGAGTTTGGGCACAGCTGTTCTCTTTTACAAAAAATAAAATTGTTTTACTCCTGTACTCGTTTTGCTTTTTGCGATGCATGCAAGGCATTTCCCATAACAGGATGTGGGAGTACCGCGAATGTGGGAGTTCTGCCATTTTCATTTTCCTTATTTTGTTCGAGAAGACCCCCCCCCCTCTATTCCAGAATATTAATTACGCTTTCGGACCCGTCTCTTCTCGCAGTTACTGCATTCGGAAAAAAATATATATATATATCATCATCATCATTGTCAACCATTATCAATCCACTGCTGGACGAAGATCTCTCCAAGTTTCCTCCACAACGGTCTGTCTTGGGCCTGTCTCCTCCATGTCACTCCAGTATACTTTTGAATTTCATCCATTCATCTCCCATGGGGTCTTCTTCTGGGTCTTTTCCTGTCCCTTGGAATCCAGTCTAAAATTTCGGTTGTCCAACGGTGATCTGTTCTTCTGGCAGCATGTCCAGCCCATTGCCATTTCAGTAATTTCACTCTGGTCATGATGTCGTCCACTCTTCTCATTTTCCTTATCCACAAGTTCCTCTTCTTATCTTTCCTGGTTACACCAAGCATGCATCTCTGCATGCCTCTTTGAGTTGTCTGCAGCCTTTGTATGTCTTTTTTAGTTAAAGTCCATGTCTCTGATCCATACGTAAGCACGGGCAGGATGCATTGATTAAACACTTTTCTTTTGAGACAGAATGGCATACTGCTCTTAAAAATTGTACTGTTTCTCCCAAAAACTTTCAATCCAAGTTTTATATGCCGATTAATTTCTTGATCAATGAGACCCTCACTTGATATCTGCTGACCAAGATAAATGTAGATATCGGTTATTTCAAGCTTTTCTCCATCAATCGATAAATCTTCTTTTCTTGTAAAAACATTGTACATCACTTTTGTCTTCTGAAAGTTTATTTCTAATCCCACTTCTATTATATGGATAATATTGTTAGCGGTCAGGCAAGCATATGTCGAAAATGATTTTCCCCGTTTGAGCTGCGGGGAGGGGGCGGGACTACTCACGATTAAGAGGGCCTTTCTCGCCTGAGCAAAAATTTTTAGAAAATCTTTTGCGGAAACTTTATATGAAACTGGTTAAAGAAATAGCCAGGGATATTTCGACTGCAGGTTTGAATGAAGCAATAAAAAGAAAAGTAATTTTGGTTGTTGTGTGTTGTCTGACGGGAAAGTAGGTATTCGAGAAAACTTGAGGCCCCTTTTGATAGTCATAGCAACAGTTCCTATACTTGTATATTAACAAGAGAACGTGAAAGAAATATCAGTTCAATGAATTAAATTTTTATATCATTGAGCATAAGGTGTTGCGTATTACGATTATTTGTAACTAAGTACACACCCTTTAGAATATATAATGAGCTTAAAGGAGTTCGCGGGGAAGAAGATACAGAGAACCGTGTCATTTTTTATGACATAGTCAAGAGAATTTTTTTTTACTCTACTCTGTTTGCAAAACATTTTTGTCTTACACTGCAACAAATTTTCTGAAATTCACGAGCCACTTTCAGTCATTTCTTTCGTGATTTAATGACTCCTATTTCTCATACAACCTTTTTATTTCTCATATTTCTCATGAATTTCACGAATTTTTCGTACTACGGGAAAATTCCGAATTTTCAGAAACTTTTCTGCAATTCCTTTCGTATATTAACGGAAAAATTTCCGTTCTAACTTTTTTTTTTTTTTAATGAAGTTTTAACGACCACCGTGAGCAACTCAATGGGCTATAAAGCAGTCATCCGTCCCTGATTTAGGGTCACTGGTTCCAGGGAAAGGAGAGAGTCAGTGCCGTAAGACAAAAGTAACATCCATGCCTCACCGGGATTCGAAATCGGACCCCTCGAGGACGAATGGTCGAAGCCATCGCTCAGACCACTGCGCCATCGGGGAGGCTCTAACTTTTCCCCTATGCGTATGACGAGAAATTTCCGGTAATAGGAGCGATTGGTGAGAATGTTCTCACTTACTATAGACTGAATAGCGAGGCAAACGATGAGGGCTACGTCATCACTTAAATGATATACAGAAGCAAGTTACTCAGATGTTCTCCCCATTGTTGTGTGAAAATCAGTGCCCTATATATGCATGCTCTTCCTGATTTCAGAAACGAGCGTGCAAAATGCTCCAACGATATAAAGTTTAGGATTGTTGGTTTGCAGTTCCATACGAACGAATATAAAACAGTCCCGGATTTCAACTCTCGTACGAGAAACCAAAAGTAGGCACCTTTGACCACTCGACCGCCGGAAGACATAACCGGCCGTTATTGCCATTATATTCACTAAAGGGTCGTTCTGTTGATTCAGCTTCAGCAGTCGACTTGCAATGAAAAATCGAGGAAACAAAGGGCGACTGGCCGAAACAAAGCAGCTGAACACAAGTAGACGAGGCCATTAAATGGCAACACACCTGCACCAAGTCCTTTTCCTTCCACTAACCACTCGCTTTGGCGCTAGTATGCTGGCGACAGATGATATCAGGCGAGGTGCACGCACCATACACTGGAAGAAAGAAATAATAAATAAATAAATAAATAAAAAAGCGAGCAGCATAAAAAGGAAGCAGACAGTTCGGCAAAAAGAATAATTTCTTTACATTCGCTCAACCGTAAGAGCGCACGTCTGCTCAATTTTTTTTTTTTTCCACATTCGGAATTTTGGACACCAAAACGCGTGCCAAAATAAAATGAAATTAAACTAGAGCCAGTCGTCCAATATATTACGCGAAACACTTTTAACAAAAGGCGTCAAACAGACATCGTAATTACACCTGAAAATTTCAGTTGGATATGTTAAGTTTCTTTTTTTCAGCATGAGGTCACCTACTGCCCCATATTATTTGCTTGTAGTAATCCTAAGATTCTTAATGGCTGCATATCTATCCTCTCTCCCCCTTTTTAGCACCTCTTTTGTTAAAAAAAGGTATGTGCGTAGAGTATCACCTTGTCCGTCCGTCAATCTGAGGACACCATCTCTCTGCAACTGTATTAGTCCGATTGAAAAAATTGTTTTTGTATTAGGAAGCCCGAAATGTGAGAATAATGATCCGCGCTCTCCGGTCTTTTTTTTTTTTTAATCCATAATAATTTTGCTGCAAGAGAGCATAAATTCAGGAATTCAAAACACATTTATTCCACACCTTTGCATCTATATATATCCGATTGAAAAACAAAAATTCTTCCTTTCGATACCATTTTTTACTAAGACTATTTTTAGGAGCTTTAATTTTCAAGTAATACACAGTTTTTCCGCTACGGAATGTAAAGGTATGTTGCGATTCGCTAATGTCTGTCAAGCTGCTGTTTAAAAACTTCCAGCTACGTATTTCGTCGCCCATAAAAGGAGTGCTGCCGCGGGACATATTGACCAAATTTATTCTTCTATACGTGTTGGAATATAGTGCAATAATGCTAAAGGGTAATCCTTGTGCGCGCGCGCGAGAGAGAGAATGAGCTTTCAACATCTTTTCGTTCACAGTTTTTCCTCCAGTTGACATATTTTACGATGCTTGTTCCGGAGAAAAGTTTTTTTTTTGGCGGAATTCTGGTGCTCTTGGTTTTTGAGAGGGAAATTGGGTTTGGCTATTGACCACGGTGAGAAATGCCTATCACATAGCACCAGCGAAGGGGAATACGCGATTAAAGATGGAGAAAGTGGAACCGAATAAGAGCAGTAGCAAAAGTTGAAATATGGCATCAGTAAAACCTCGATGACATTGCGGAAAAGAGATCAGAACAGTAAACTAAAATGTAAGATTAAAGGTATTTCGTGCTGAGATGTAGAGAAAAAAGAATTCAAACCTGTCAAAGCACGGTAATGTTTCTGAAGCAGCCAAAGCACACATAACACACTTTAAATTTTCTTTTAAAAAACACGTAGGATCTAAAAAACGTCTTTATTTACAATTTAAAAATGATAGATAAGAGTTCTGGCGAGCACAATGGCCGCATTATCAGGCCATTCAGTAAACTAAAATAAAAAGTCATGCTAGTTGAGAGTTTTTGTTTGTTTGTTTTTTCATTCAGCTATAAGAAACGTGCAGCCCAACCACCATCAAGAAAATTCAAAGAAAGTTATTTCTATTTTATATTTCAAGAGACTGTTTTTTCTCCTCTTTTTGATTCGTGTTATGTATTTTATCTAATTGCTTTTACTTTTTGGTATAATTATTCGCTAATTAAGTAAATTAACAAAAGAAGGTTAAACACAAAGCAAAACTTGCGTCTGTATTCTTGGCAAAATGCAGTTTATAGTTGAACACAGAGCTCCCAGGTGAACCACCGCCCCCCACCCCACCCCCAGCTCTGGACGGCCCTGATATAACCTATGATCTTAATAACAAATAACCGTTAAATTTGAAACGCGAAAATAAAAAATGTGATGAAAGCTCATATCTTTTGTTCATTGTGAAGGCATTAAAAGCTACATTTCGTGGCTAACTTCTCACTCGATACAATAATCACAAAGAAGAACCCAGGAGCGTACCTAGAAATTTCTTAAGGGGAGAGGGGGGAGTTGGAAAATCGATTTGGCTCCTCCGTGAAAGCCTCCTGGAAAATATTCCCCCAAGTGGGAATAAGCCCAAAGTCTTTAAAAGTAAAAAAATGAAAAAACAAAACAAAAAACAACAACATATATATGTGCATAATATATCGCTTTAAATTCGTACTCAATCCTCATCAAGAGGGGGAGGGGTTCCGAACCCAAGGGACATTTCCTTGGCTACGCCTCTGGAAGGACATATACCGAATTCAGTAAAATATTTATGTTACTTAAAAGAAATACTTTGAATTTGAAACGCGCCGATTATTTTCTCCATCAAGTAGCTTTCACCACTGACAAGTTCCCTTATAGATGGTGCAATTTTGCATCTGGAAAGACATTATTTGACGTCGTTATGACAAAACCTGGCCTTCAAAGTTTTATAACTCACCTCACCGTGATTTGAGATTAAAAAAAAAAAAAAGAGGGAGTGTTTTAATGTATGCTTGAATACAGAACGTATTTGCTGGTGATATAATTATATCCGTGCAGTTTTTTTTTTTTTTTTCAGTTCAAATCATATTTGAACACACCACAGGAGATTGATCAGATGGGAAGAGTTTTCTTGTATACGTTCATTCTTGCGAAATCCACTCGTTTTCCGTTAACACACAAGTCAACATTTTTCTTGCTTGAAATAAAAGTACGTGATCCTTACTTCTCTAACTGCTCTTTGTGTGACTATTTCACTCGACTTCTCACGATGCACACGGTAAAAAAAGTGTCATGAATTCACGGAAAATTTCTGAAAATAACGTGCAGCAAAGTTGCCGGTAGGTATCAGTGTTTTTCAGAAATTTCCGTTTGTAAAAGTGCCCGTTTATTTTAACTTCCGTATTTTCACAGATACTCCCGTAGACAGAAATTCCGTTTATTTCAGAAAAAATCCATTTCTGGTTTTTCCGTATTTAAATTGAAATTCCGCAAAATCAAGAAACCTGCACAGCACTTACCCGCAGCGGTCAGGATCGAACACCCGACGCTATATCACGACGGACGGGCTACTTGTGCCTTTACCAACTGAGTCACAAGCGCTCGGCAACTAGACTCACGTATGTCATAAAACGAATCACACGACAGAGAAATTTTGTTTTTTGTCGATGTGAGTGATTTAGTCATTTTGTTTTCTGTTGGAGCTTATTTTTATGAATAGGCTTGTAATTTACTTTTTTTCCTATAGGAGGACTTTTCAAATATTAAGCATTTTTCATCGTGGTTTTTCGAAGCAACAAATTGCTTTGCAACGTGATTTTTTTAAACTGACAATGACTCATTTATCTTTAAAAAAGGTGAAATGTATTTTTTATAGTATTATTTCACACACACACACACACAAACTAAATATGAAATTTACTCTTGATAGCTATAATAGCTTTTGTCTTAAGTTGTCCAAAAACTGATACACAGACATCGTATAATCATCTGTACAATAAGTATCCGGTTTCTTACAGTAACACAATATATAATAAAGTAGCTAGTGCACCAAATAGGGGAAAGGAGAAATATCCTGGGCCACAAAAAACAAACAAAATCTATGTGATATGCTATCCACAATATCCGATCTCGCTACGGAACTTCAAAATTCGACAGACGATTGAAATTTGAAAGTTAATCAAACCTCAAGTATTTCCACGAATCACTACTATTAGAGGACATTTCTCGTCATACGGATACGGAAAAAGTGAGAACGGAGATTTTCCGTTAATATACGAAAGGAATTGCGGAAAGGTTTCTGAAAATTCAGAATTTTCCGTTAACAGATCTCTAAAACGGTAATTTACCGTTAATATAAGAAAGAAACTGCGGAAAGGTTTCTGAAAATTCAGAATTTTCCCATGGCACGAAAAATCCGTAAAATTAAAGTTTTCTTTCAATCATTTCACGGAAAGGTAGTATCAGAAACACGCTTCGTTAATTCACGAAAGAAATGACGGACAGTTGTCCGTGATTTTCAGGATTTTTTTTACAGTGTAGCTTACATTGTTTTCATCGCAAGGTCTGCTTCGAAAAAGCAAATTAATCGTTTTGCGCTGAACGACCCAACATTTTTTTTTTTATTATTATTATTCTGCGTAGAAAAGAGCAATCAGTCGTCTGACAACTGAAGTTCACTTACTGCGTCCTCTTGTGCAACGGCACAGCGCAGCAGTTAGAACCTGTCAGCCTGTCTGGTTTTAAAATCGTACAACGAAAAAAAGTCTCAGTAAATATTTTTACAACCTCGATCCTTCCAGCATTTTTTAATGCTATGCGGCTTTGCCGACAGCACTAAATTAAATACCGGACAAAAAGAAAAAAAAATCGATGTAACGAAAATGGGTAACTGAAGTAGTAAAAACTACTGTTGAAATCTCATTTTTGAATGATGTCCCATCAGGTGATGCAACAATAGTTAATCTCATTGTTACTCAGCAATATACAGGGTAATTTAAAATGATTGCCCCGATTACAAATGACAATACTTGTTTATGAACATAGATACAAAGATCACATTGTTGCACAATTAGAATTTTGTTTCCATACCTTACAAATGTTCTACGTGACACCCCTGGGTCATGCGGACAACATCTAAACTGTAATCCATTTCACGCCATACATTATGAAGCATATCCGTACTCACTGATGCCAGTGCAAGCTCAATGCGCATCTTTAGTTCTTGCAGTGTTCTCAGCAAAAGTGGCACATACACATGGTCTTTGACATACCTCCACAAAAAGAAGTCACAAGGAGTGAGGTCCGGAGACCTGGGACGCAAAGCGCCTTTTCTGCTGCGGTCGCCATTTCTTTCTTCCCACTGGCTTTGGCAGCTCACTTTCCAACGTCACCATAGCAAAACAGCAGTAGTTTCCAATAAAATTCTAAACTTCTTTCTTTCTTGTACGGATATCAGCTGTCTATTGATTCTCATAAACACGTTATTATCATTTGTAATCAGGGTAATCATTTTGAATTACCCTGCATTTTTCTAAACTATCGCCGAACATTATTTCATCCCGTTTTACATAAACGTAACAATATTTCATTGCAATCTGTGTAAATTACGAGAACCTGATGCTAAATGTGACAAAAGCCATTACAAAAATGCATTTTGGATGCTATGAAAACGGTGTGTCACAGCGAAATTCGGCTTTCTCTCGCCCCTTTCTCCCTTGGGGTGCATAGCATAAATTATCTACAAGGAGTACTACAGTACCCTCCCGACTTTTTTAGTATTATAAGGAGAATTTTATATTTTTAATCTTCATATCCACTGTAAAAATAAATAATAAAAAGTAGTGTGAATCCACGGAAAATTCCTGAAAATAACATGCAGCAAAGTTGCCGGTAGGTCTCAGACTTTTAACGAAATTTTCGTTTTGAAAAATTTCCGCGAAAACTTCAGTATTTTGACTGATTTTCCAATGTCATTAATTCAGTTTTATTTATTTATTATTATTTTTTTTAATACAGAAATTTCCCGAGTTTCAGAAAACTTAAATTTTGACTTTCTCAGTCACTTTACAGATTCTACTTTGTTTTCTAAGCCGGACGTATTTCAGGAAATCTTCGTTCCTTACCTACAGTATTATTGGAAAGAATCTTTGGCTGTGGTGGGGATCGAGACCGCAATATCTTGAACGTTGATAGGCAGGGCTACCGACTGCGCAACCGCAGGACCCTACCATCAACTCACGTTTAAGATTTAAAAACGAAGGGCGCTCAATTCTCTCAATGATGAAATGTTTTTCGCGGGTTAATTAGTAATTTTATTCTCTGTAGGAGCTTATTACTTTTCTGAATAGGTTTGTAATCATTTTGTTTTAACTTTAGGAGGACAAGTGGCATTTCCTAACAGGATTTTTCAAAGCAACAGAATATTTTAGGATTCGATATTTTTTTTTTTTTATACTGACAATAACTTCAATTATGTTCAAGAAAAGGTGAAATGTATCCCTTCGCAGCATTATTTCACAAAACTCCTGAATAAAAAATTTACTCTTGATATCTATAATAGCTGTTGTGTTAAGGGAACCACAGACTGATATAATGTATGAACATCATCTATACCACCCCCACGCGACACTCTAAGTATCCCGGTTTCTTACAGTGACAATAGCAGGTGTACCAGCTGGGGAAGGGGGGGGGGAGATTTTGTTGCCACTGTTACCGCGGAATTTTCTATATCCCCGTAACATTTAAATTTCATCCGTATAATTTTGCTTATTTATTATTTTTTTTACTCTAAGGCGGTAGGAAATAAATATTTAAATTGCCAAAATAGAATATCAATGATTAAAAATTACTTTCCGGTGAAGCTGAGCCAGGCTACAAGAAAGTTTCGGTTGATAATTAGATCAGTCCTAATTGCACTCAAGCCAAATGAAAAGGGGAAAATTATTTTTTTTTTCTCACGGAAACTTGATGAAAATCCCAGATGGGAAGGAAGAGAAAGGAAGACATTCACAGTTCTTTTTTTTTCACGAAACGCAAGGAAGGGAAGTATAATAGTAGTAGTCTCGTAGCCGAAGCTAAGAGAATAGCAGGAGCGCAATAAATCCTTTTGGGGGAGTCACCTCTTTTCTCAAGCAACGCTTGCGAGCATCTCTGTATTGTCCGGGGTAGCGACGAAATTCGAGTTAAGTCACGTCGCTGGAAATACCTACGTGACAATCTTCGCTTCTAAGTAGCTAGGCGAGGTCAATTAACAAAAAGGTGCGAGAACAAGTTGACAGCTGAAAGAAGACATAATTTTTGGGAAAGTGACCCGAACTGAACGGATAGCGAGCGAATCATATAGCAGGGCTATCTGTGAGGGCCAATGACATAACCCGACGCGATTTGGACGACCGGGTCGTCACGCCCCAAGATGGACACCGGGCACGGGAAAAAGGAAAGATTAACTGAATGAGGAATGAAGACTACAGACTTCAGACCAGAGACTCTAAGATAACGACAGAAAGAACACTCCAGAATTACATGCTGAGTAGAAGAGAGGTCTCAGCAGTTTCGGAGGAGTGATGTTTCCACGACAGAGGATGAGATAGTTAAAGAGTTAAAATAGTCTACGACCAGCCGGCAACCGAGTTTCACGATCGGGGCTCCTCAAGGAAAAGAGGGTATGATGACATTTTTCTTATGCATTTCTGATTCATGCCTCATAGATTTGCATGTGCTATTCAGGACTAGTTACCCGAAAGTCTCTCACATAGTGCATTAACAATTTTCCTCTGGCGCACCGCACCGCGCCGAGTTTTAAACCAGTAACTAAAGTTTAAAGTCAAGAATATTTAAGTGCATTATACCTGTTTGAAATGAATAACTAAATTGTTTAGCTAAACCAAGCAACCTCACCGGTACATTGTACCTAGCTTTAAGACCATATTCTAAAAAGAAATAAACAGTTAAATTATAATTCACGTGTCACTCAGATAATTTCTCCAAATTTAATTAGAGTTCAATTAGTGATTTTATTATTGTTATTCATGCAACTTTTTATTATTATTTTTTTTACTTCTTTGCGGCATATGAGTGAGCATGGAAACCCCATGCTAATTCATATGAAACACAACGCGATGCATTTGTTTACCCTGAGCTTGTTGACACCACTAGGCGAAATTATGGTAGTGAATTGTTTAGTATTGAATTTTGACTTTTTAACTTTTTCCCACTACGGCGAATAAGACGTAGTAGTGGTTCGCTGATACCCGACAGGGAGCGGTAATACCACAATAACTTTATTATCATGCAATATGTTATCCACAATATCCGGTCTCGCTACAGAATCTCAATCAAAATCTGGTCCGCCAAATGACCATTGATATTTGATAGTTAATCAAAAATCAAGAACCTCAGGTATGCCTATACGAGCCGCTCTTATTACCGAAAAGTTTCCGCCATATGGATATGGAAAAAGTGATAACAGAATATATTTTTCCATTAATATACGAACGGAAAGGTTCCCTGAAAATTCAGAATTTTCTGTTAACACCTCTTAGAAACGGTAACTTTCCGTTAACACATCTTTAAAACGGAAATTTTCCGTTAACACATCTTTAAAACGGAAATTTTCCGTTAACACATCTTTAAAACGGTAATTTTCCGTAATTAACTGGAGAAAGATTAGAAGGAGGATTTCTGTCAATTCACGTATGAAAAATCCGTGAAGTTGAGCCCCCTCCCCTCCGACCCTTCGTCATTTCATGGGAAAGGTTAAATCAAGAATATGCTTCGTTAATTCATGGAAAATGTTGAATCATGAACATGCTTCGTTAATTCATGGGAAGGGCTGAATCAGGAATGTGATTCGTTAATTCACGGAAAGGTATGAATCAGGAATATGCTTCGTCATTTCACGGAAAGGGTTGAATCAGGAATATGCTTCGTTATTTCACGGAAAGGGTTGAATCAGGAATATGCTTCGTCATTTCACAGAAAGAGTTGAAACAGGAATTTGCGTCGTTAATTCATACAAAGGGTTGAATCAGGAATATGCTTCGTTAATTCACGGAAAGGGTTGAACTAGGAATGTGCTTCGTTAATTCATGGAAAGGGTTGAACTAGGAATATGCTTAGTTAAGGCATGGAAATGGTTGAATCGGGAATATGCTTTGTTAGTTCATGGAAAGGGTTGAATCGGGAATATGCTTCGTTAATTCACGAAAAGAATCACAGAAAATGGGCTCGTGAATTTCAGAAATATTTTCATAGTGTTCAAATTTAATATTAGTGTTAAATTCGAAAGTGAGTTAAAAAAAAAATTCTGCGCGGATTTTCCTTAAAAAAAAAAGTTTTAAAACTTTCCGCCCCTATGCCATATAAAAATGACAGTGTTAGCGACGTTTCTGATTGATATCTTCATGACTGCCGTTGAAGTTTGAATGCATATTTAGTTTATAAAACTCACCTACGATGAGGAATAGAGAGAAAAACATTCGAATAGGGGGGGGGGGGGGAATTGAAAAGAAAAATGCCGTGCTCGGTTGAGCTTGTCCGTTTTTAGCAAAACTGAGCCAAGGTCTGTTGTTTCCGAATTACGCCGAAAAACAATGGCATTTTTTTTTCACGAACTGCATCAGTGCCCACCTCTTCTATGGAGCGTTGCTCACGCGGGAAAACAATAATGAATAAACGTGCACCGGCTTCGCGTTGCAAATTCAGCTTCCAACTCAATTACGCCTGTTTGTGGAGAAAATTGCTGTAATGCGTCCCGTTTAACAGATCCTTTTAAGAGCAAATGGGAAAGCGTGTCACTCTTGCTTCCTGTGCTTCTCACATGTTGGAGACGATTTTCTGGTCTGACCCCAACACAACTTCACCAATGTAACATCTTTGTGCGAACGAGTTCGAACTTTGAAAAAAGGCAGAGAAAGAAAAACGCTTGCGTTTCAGAAAATTACTCTATCTAAGAGTGGGAGTAATCTTGACCAACGGAAACACAGTAAAACTCGGTCGTTAGGATGGGCCCAGAAAATCTTATTGGATACATTCATTGTCCATTGTAATGCGGCAACGTGCACAAACATGTGTAACAGGATATTCTACAATGTAAGCATAATGGTGCTTTTTTAAATGAACAACATAAGGTATGAAAAATATAACGATGGACAAATAAATAAAAATGAATCAACTCGCAGACACATTCTCAGACAACAAGCTTTCGAAAACGCGTGTGCTGTAAGGGACTTGAAGCGAAAAAGAATCAGTTTTTTTCTCTGTGGCGTACTACAGAGGTGAAAACATGTGTCAAGACGACAAATCCGCCGCGAGACATTCTGTCCGCGTAGCTCAGTTGGGAGAGCAACTTACTTCGGAGTGAGGGGATACGGGTTCGATGCCCGACGCGGACAAACTTGTGTAACTTTTGCCAGTGGATCCATTTTCCACTGGCCGTTGGGTTCTTCGAAAAATGTGTGATGTTTGTTCCACACATTGTTTGGAATTAATGAAAAATTCCTCTACTTCGCTTCAAAGAAAAAAAAAATATATATATATATATATATATATATATATATATAAGAGGAGGTAATGTGACGTAATATAGAGGCAAAAACATGTGTCAAGACGACAAATCCGCAGCGAGACATCCTTGTCCGCATAGCTCAGTTGGGAGAGCGACTTACTTCGGAATGAGGGGACACGGATTCGATGTCCGTCGCGGACAAACTTGTGTTTTCACATTGACGCCCGATTGTGGAAAATAGATCCACTGGCCGTTGGGTTCTTCGAAAAGCGTGTGATGTTTGTCCCACACTTTGTCTGGAATTAATGAAAAATTCCTACTTCGCTTCACAGAAAAAAAAAAAAGATAAGAGGGAGATGATGTGACATACTACAGAGGTGAAAAAATGTGTCAAGACGACAAATCTGCAGCGAGACAGGATGTCTCGCTGCAGATGGAAGAGCGACTTACTCCGGAGTGAGGGGACACTGAGAAACTTGTGTTTTCACATCTCTATCGTAACCAAACGAAAGAATTTCAAGAACAGGATAGCAAAGAGATGCCTATAAATAATCTCCTTGAAACATGGTGACGGACATGTTGTGTACTTCAGAAATGACATAAATCTTTGGCCCAAGTTTTTGACATCCCTTACACCTCTTCGATCTGATAAAAAAAAGCAATTTTCCACTTTATTTACTAAAATCGTATATCATGACGAATACGAAATATGCATTCTCGGTAATAGAAAACTTTCACAAAGTCGGAAAATAGTTCGAAACTGCTGGTCACGATCGTCTTTATAAATTTTTTTTTTGCAACCAGACTTCTAGAAGCGGAGGTATCGTACCGATTCACGAGCAGTCAGAAAAGCAAAATTAAAGAAAAAAACGGGAGGGGGGATGCATGTTGCCTCACTACTTGATGACATGCACATGAAAGCCAAAATATACTATAATAATAAAATAACGCCGTCTATGCACGATATCCTTATCGTGCATAGACGGTGTTATTTTATTATTGCAGTTACTTTGCACGAGGATTGTGTTCTTATTTCTTGCCAACAGAGACTTTGGAACCTTGGTTGTACCTTATATAAAGAGGATTACCTTAAAAATCCTATAAAAGAAATTTAAAAATGTTAAATACTATTGTAAAATTTAAAATGCCCTCAAAGAAAAAGGAGGGGGGACTCGTAATTTTTTCATTACGCTAATTTATACGGTAATACTCACATGCATACATTGTTTGCTATCTGAAGCCTGACAATTTTGAATTTTGTACTAATTTTTCGGCGTAGAACTAAGTCTTTCTACGCGCTGGGCAGGTGATAACATCTGCGGCACGGATGCAACGAAATCATGTCACACTTTGAACGCTTATATCTTCGAAACTAATAATCGTATAGTAATAAATATTACATCATTAGATAGTTTATAGAGTCTCATTTATAACAAAACAAGTCTCAACCATCCACCCCTTAACCTTCGATACAGTACCGTTAGAAAATTAAGCTAAATTTCGCGTGCTTTTGTTTCGCCGCACGACATTTTAAGGTTGATAATGCCCCTCCCCCTGGTTGGGGGCGTTATCAACCTTAAAATGTCTAGGTGATGGCCTCTGATCATTCGTCCGAAAGGGGTCCGGGTTCGAATCCCGTGAGGCATGGATGTTTTTGTCTTACGGCATTGGCTCTCTCCCTTCCCTAGAACCAGTGGCCCTAAATATTTTTATTTTAGGTTTAACGATCACCGTGAGAAACTCACTGGGCTATAAGCAGTCGACCGTCCTTAATTTAGGGTCACTGGTTCCAGGGAAGGGACAGAGCCAGTGCCGTAAGAGAAACACAACATCCATGCCACACGGGATTCGAACCCGGACCCCTTTCGGACGGATGATCAGAGGCCATCGCTTAGACTACTGGGGCGCAGGCCCTAAATTAGGGACGGGCGACTCATTATAGCCCACTGAGTTGCTCACGGTGGTCGTTAAACCTCCAATCAAAAAAGAAAAAGGTTGATAACTAGTGATTAGATAATGATAGCGATGATTTCAGCCCCGCATTCTGTAGCTGAAGGTCAGAGCTAACGGACGTATGTGATTTAAAATTTATTAATTTTTTAGATAAAAAAAAATTGGTGACTAAAATTTAGAAATGCCGCGAAAGTCCAGAGAAAATTACTATAAGAACCGACGAAAGTTGAAGAAACAGCTAGAAGAGAACGAGAGGAATCCGAAAAGGCCCGCTAATTCATCAACCGAAAGGTCACGGAAATGTAGGGAGCGTCAAAAGTCCATGCGCCAGGATGCATTTCACCCGAGTTAGACTCTGGAGCCATAACCTTCCAACTTCAACTGCACAAATTACGCCTGAACAGCAAGAACAGATGGAGATTGATGACATCGATCCAAATTTTCACATCGAGCACGGAATACCAATGTGCATCGCCAGTCTTCACATCTTCGCTGGATAATTAATGTATTACGACTCAAACCTTTACACCGCTGATGCATTCTGAATCTAGACAAGAACAAGGGCAACAGCAAGAAGAGTACATTAGGCCCGAGACGTATCGCCAAATTTACAACAAGGCAACTAACGGAGTTTGAAAAATTGTTTCTGAAAAACGATTTCTTCAGAAGCAATTTTAGCAAAACTACTGACAATGATGATACTACGCCTTCTACATCTACTAACTTTAATTAATAATCAGCATAAGCTACTATGAATTGTTTAAGTTTCTTTTAAGTAAATAACGTAAAACATTTTTCGTTTTATTTCTTAAAAAATTTAAATCTGAAAAAAAATCAAAGGGTACAGTAGGAACTGTGCCGCAACCTACAAAGTAAAGCTACGTCAACTGTCATTCGCTGAATATTTTAAGGACGCAGAACTAGTGAGATACTGCCATGAAATATAAGGACAGTTGACATAGTTCTACGTTGTAGGCTACTGTGCGCCTTTCATTTTTTATTTAAATTTCTTTATAAACACTAGGTTAAAAAATTCTGTATACGATCTCATATTTTCAATATAACGAAAAAAAAAATCCTTACCTTTGAAATAATATCCGAATATTATTTTGTTTTACATTTAATACCCTTACTACACATTGTTTACTTGTAAGCATCGCTCTTTTCAGAGCAGTTTATCCACTGGTTGATTGTCCATTAGTGTCAAGTAAAACGTTCAATAATCTTCTCTTGTTTCAATTTTCTTGAATTCAGAGAAACACGCCGCCCCGATGGCGCAGTGGTCTAAGTGATGGCATCTGATCATTCGTCCGAAAGAGGTCAGAGTTCGAATCCCGGTGAGGCATGGATGTTGTGTTTGTCTTACGGCACTGGCTCTCTCCCTTCCCTGGAACCAATGACCCTAAAATAGGGACGGGCGACTGCTTATAGCACATTAAGTTGCTCACGGTGGTCGTTAAATCCCCAATAAAAAAAAAAAAAAAAAAATCCATCAGTCATTTGTTGGTCTCACGGGAAGCCACGCACTTGAAACACATTGATTGCGATTCTGCTCAGTACAAATCAGTTCCAGAAAGAAACAATGGTATTTTAAATGCAAACAACATTTAAAGAAATAATAATAAGTTAGGCCGTCGGACCCCCACCCCCCGTTAAATAAGTTAGGCCGTCGGACCCCCACCCCCGTTAAAAACAATGGCATCTGTTCTCCACTGGTTTTTGTCACCCCGACTGCTAGAGAGCGTACTTTGACGTCGTGTAACGTTAGTCGCATTAACAGACGCCTGCTAGCAGCTAGACATACTGATTTCTTTGTCTACCATCTTTCCAATCGGACGTAGAGGTGAAACACTTTTCTAGACAACAAATTTGAACAAATACATTCCGTCGGTGTAGTTTATTTAGTCCGTTAGAGCAACTGGCTCCGGAACGAGGATCCGAACTCCCTCACCACCGGCAAATGTGTGAATTTCACATTGGAAATGGATCTACTGGTCCTTTGAAAAATGTGTGATGTTTGTTCCACACATTGCCTGGAATTAATGAAAATTCCTTCTTCGCTCCAAGAAAGAAAAAAAGAAAATTAAGAGGCAGAGGATGTAACGTATTAGAGGTGAAAATGGTGTCAAGACGACAAATCTGCAGCAATATATTCTGTCGGTGTAGTTTGATCGCTCAGAACAACTGACTCCGGAGCAAGGAGGCGCAAGTCCGAACTCAGTCATCAGCAAATCCGTGAATTTCACAAGCCTCTAGGGTTCTACCTAATATCACTTCGTTTCTGTTACGTAGCTCTAACTGCTGTATAGCCTCAGCTCAGCTAGACCTACTATGAGGGTGTAAATCCTACTAACTGATAGCCGAGTCTGTCAGTGGTGAAGAATTATTTTTAATTCAGTGGGAATAATCAGGTCGACATATATCGAGTTATAATTTGACCTTTCCTACGTGCGATTTCTGGAGTACATAACTGTAGTTATAAGGGGTTACTATAGCTAAAGTGTAGGGTACAGACATTAGTTTCAAACAGACGTGATAGCGTTTTAACGGATCACCAGAACCTCTTAAAAAATGCAGGACTGAGTACAGACCAAACTTTGTAACTGAATAGGTGTTACATATTGTATTTACCCGAATATTAAACGACTCCCCTAAAACTACATAGAGTTTTTTTTGTTAAAATATATATATATATATCATGCACTAGACTTATGGGTAAACATAAACTTAATTCTTAAATTAAATCATAAATCCCAATCACATGAAACAAATCTAAATTAAAAAAAAAATATCATTTATAGCAGGGGTGTGATATACAAACATTGAATTACAATTCTGTCAGTATCAGAAACCAAGAGAGTCAGTTTTTATTTAGTCTTTATCATACGTTAAAACATTGAACCTGAAGAAAACATTTTCTAGTATGCAAATATGACCCATGGTTTTGGGAGGATTAAATGTGAAAAAATAACCTCGTCTGATATTCAGGTACATACGGTAAACTGTATAAAAGAAGAAATATTCAACTTCTAAATTTCACGTTGTAGGCTATATTTCTTTCTTTGCTTAGAATTGTTTTGGTTAAAAAAAAGGGCATGCATAAAAATGACACGGACCCCAGACCACTCTGTATCCGCGCCTGCGCGATGATGAATTACAAATAAATAAGGAAAATAGTGCAGATTATAAAACAGGTTTCAGAACCGAAAGAAGTCTATAATGGTTTGCAAACGTCCAAGGCCAGAAAAAAAATCACCCATTCTGAATTAATGACTGCAGATTCCACAGAAGGAGAAAGAACTAGAACGCGAAGCAACAAAAACAGCACTTGTGCGTCACATTCTAATCCCAATGTATATATCCTCAGTGTTACAAGAAATTTCCAATCGGAGCTTATTCTAAGCCTGTTTATTGGAGTTAGTTCGCGTAGTAGCTCCGGTGTTCGAGTGGTCAGAGGCATGGGTTTCTAGCTAATCGTCTGAGTTGGGCCCGGACTCTAGTCCTGGAGGAAGCGTGGGGCAGTGAGTTCATTTCACGGTGCTGGGTTCCTGCCCTTTCGTTCAACTTGTGCCCCCAATTTGTTTTTTTTTTTTTTGGATTGGAGGTTTAACGACCACCGTGAGCAACTCAATGGGCTATATAAGCAGTCACCCGTCCCTAATTTACGGTCACTGGCTCCAGGGAAGGGAGAAAGCCAGTGCCGTAAGGCAAACACAACATCCATGCCTTACCGGGATTCGAACCCCTTACGGACGAATGATCAGAGGCCATCGCTTAGACCACTGCGCCACCCCAAATTTGGGTGGGCGACTCCTTACACCAGGGGTTAATATGGGTTGCCGTAGCTCCCCAGAAAAAAAAAAAAAAACTTTTTTCTTCGTTTTTTGTTTTTTAATTTTAAACCATTTTCATGTTTAATACATGTAAAGAGCCCCGGAATTTCTGGAGCTGACATCACGGGGACCATTCGGCGTTGCTTCTTCCGGTCACTGGGATCGTGAGGATTTTTAGGACATCATGGCATCGCAAAATTTCCCCCTGAATCTAAATTTCTTTCTAAATTTAACGGGAAACCCCTCAACTTGGCAACACTGGCCTGCTTCAAAATCCTATGACAAAAGAGATAAAAAAAATACGACACGGAAGGGAGACAGCAGAGAAAGTATGGACTAAGGAGGCTTTCAGCGAACGTTCATTAATAATAATAAAAAGAAAATGCCTAACTTCTAAAGTTTTCATCGAATTTTGACGAAATTTCAAATGGGAGCTTATTTTGACGCGTCTTGGTTCCTTTAAAAATTGCATTGGGTTATTTAAAAAAATTGGAGAAATTGAAATCTGTTTTATGAAAGGTTTTAATTTCCAATTATTCATATCATTTGTCTCACAATATGTTATTATTCATACTTTCCACTATGTAGATAACCATGACCTCCTCCCCCACTTGGTTGCGCCACTGGTGACTGTAATTTCAAAAAACAGAAACTTGGTTACACTCTGTGGAATAATAGCTACACATATTTATATTATTACTTTAGCATTTTTAATTTCAAAACAGACCCACGGATCGCGAAGTTGATTGTCTAGTTGAGTTTGGGTCGTGACCAAAAATAAATAGGTTAAGAACCCCTGCCGTACAGCCTCACATGCCAACGGGGGGGGGGGTTAAACTCAGAAAGAAAGAAGAAATTGGTTTTTTCAAAAAACAGTAATCACTGGTAGTAGTGGCCAAAAAAAAAAAAAAGTGGTAAACTCAGAAGAAAAAAAAAAGAAAAAAGAAATTGATTTTTCCGTAAAATCAGTAATGACTAGTAGTGGCCAAAAAAGGTTAAGAACCCCTGCCTTACAGCCTTACATGCTAACGAGGGGAGGGGTTTAAACTCAGAAAGAAAGAACGAGGAAATCGATTTTTCCATAAAATCAGTAATGATTGAAATGACAAATAAATAAACCAATGTCTTGCAGACTGCAGGGTTACAAAATGATACCGCATACTTTGACGGGTTTTAAAAAAAAAAAAAAATCAGGAGACCAGCTTTCAAAAGCGTGACTACCCACAGCCTCATTCTATACGTGTCTTAGGATAATCATGTACGTAGTATCATATCCTAGCCGGACCTCACCTATTTCAGTGCCCCACAAGAACCGAACTTAAGAAAGGTGGAGGCCCCCTAGACCGTTTCCTGCTAGATGATTACAGAAACATGAAACCCCCAGTTCCATCACACAACTTCCAAATATGCAAGAAGAAGAAAATCCCTGATATTAATTACGAAGTTAAATATAAACGTTTCCTTCAGAAACCACATTTGGGTAAAAATGCGATCTCATAAGCGCTATTTTATCCTCAACATTCCTGGGGCACCCATGGGGAAGGAAGGTCGTAAGTAGAACTGTTGCTCAATGCGTTATCTCCACTTCCGTGCTCCTGCCGGTACCTGCTGCACCTATGGATACGTGTCTCCGCTGCGATAAGTGGAATAAGCTGAAATGGTGTTAGCCACGGAGAAGCCGAAGGTGTGTTGGAGCTGGCATTGGTCACTAAACACACACATACATACATGCACACGCACAGGGAAACAATACGTAGAAATACTGCAAGGTTGATAACGTGGGGGTAGCAGACAAGGTTCCTCCCATGGGAAGTGGATGGACTTCGGCCAGAAACACTTGAACCTACCTCTACATGGAGCTCTCGGCCGTTTTCTACAAAGAAGGACATTTATTCCGTACCTCCTCGAATGCCACTTTGTGACGTAGTCAAATTTACCAAGGAGTATGCGAGTTTACGGAACGCAAGTAAAAAGTTGGGGAAATGCTAATACATTTTCATTTGAGAAACGCTTAGAAAGATCCAACGCTATGTTCTGGGCAGAATTTTTGTTTTGTTTTAAGTTAACAGAATGTTACATAGACAGCTGAACCGCCCAGGCCCTCATTCGATGTTTTTGAAACGTTTTTCATTCCTAAATGTGTACAGACAGCCATTTTTTTTTTTTTTTTTTTGCTGATTGGAGGTTTAACGACCACCGTGAGCAACTCAATGGGCTATAAGCAGTCTCCCGTCCCTAATTTAGGGTCACTGGTTCTAGGGAAGGGAAAGAGCTAGTGCCGTAAGACAAACAACATCCATGCACCAGCGGGATTCGAACCCGGCCCCTTTCGGAAGAATTATTATTATTTTTTTTTTTGATTGGAGGTTTAACGACCACCGTGAGCAACTCAATGGGCTAAAAGCAGTCGCCCGTGCCTAATTTAGGGTCACTGGCTCCAGGGAAGGGAGAGAGCCAGTGCCGTAAGACAAACACAACATCCATGCCTGACCGGAATTCGAACCCGGACCCCTTACGGACGAATGATCAGAGGCCAACGCCTTAGACCACTGCGCCACCTGGGCGGCCAGCCATTTTTAACGTGTCCTGAGTAAACTCTGATTTAAACTGGGACATACATTTCAATGATGTTTTTGGAAGTGAGGTTGAAACTTTTCTTATTTACCACTGTCTCCCAGAAGAAGCAGGACTAAACTATGTGTGTGTGTGGTGGCAGGAGAGGCGTCTTAATTTTTTTGTTTTTGCTTTTCAGACTTAACGACCGACCATGGTTAGCAACTCAGTGACTTATGAGAAGTCGCCCGTCCATAATTTGCGTTTGCGACCACTGATTCCATGGAAGTTATTGGGGGGGGGACCCCATGAACAACTCGATTGGGCTATAAGCAGTCCCTGGAACCAGTAGCCAAAATTTAGGACCACTGTTTCAGGGATAGGAGATCCAATGCCGTAAACACACAATCTATGCTTCATCCGGTATTAGACATTAAAACCACACCATCTATGCTTCATCCGGTATTAGACATTAAAACCACACCATCTATGCTTCACCCGGGATTTTTAAAATTTAGGACCACTGTTTCAGGGATGGGAGAGCCAGGGCCGTAAACACACCATCTATGCTTCACCTGGGATTCGACCCCGGACCTATCTCGGACGAATGATTAAAAGCTAACGCTTCGTACCAGTCGCCTACCGGGACGGCTATTTTAATGCCTACCAAATTACAATCACAGAGTAGAACAAAATAAAATGATTGCAGATTCAATATATTTATCAAAAAAATATTATAGAATCCTTTAGTAAGCTAGTAATCCCGATGCGGACAACATTATATTTTAAGATCTACTATTTATTTATTTTTAAACAATTGCGTACCCAGAAGTAAGGACTAACAATTACTGCAATGAAATAAAATGTGGTTACTACGCTTCCACTACTGCTTACATAAGATTCGAAATTTCGGGATGTTCAACAAATTTCACCTTCTGTTACTCCCGATATGTTTTGTTTTGTTTTTTTCCATGGAAGGGAGAGAACCCGTGCTGTAAGACAAACACAACATCCATGCCTCACAGAGATGATTCGAAGGAGGACCCTTCTCAAACGAATGGTCATAAGACATCGCTTAGACCACTTCGCCACCGGGGCGGTTTTTAAAAGTTTAATGACCATCAGCCATGGAAACTGGTCATGGGTCAGCGAGTCGACAATTTCTTCCGAATCAAACTGGTCGGGTCAAGGTGTTCCTGACCAGAATTCGACCCGGTTTTGTTCCCGTTTAATATTTGAAAAGAAAAAATATATATATATTTCAAAGAAAAATGCGTACTGTGCAATTTTGTGCTCGATGCGTGCCAGAGGAGTGAAAAATGATTTGTCATACAAAAATATTGTAGTCTCTTTCTTAAAGCAACGAAGATTTCCACCGACCGACGATACGACGCCGAAGCTGGACTTACCGATACCATATCGCAAAACGATACTTGCTCTGCATTTGTTTTCAGTGTGATTGTCCGTAGCAAGATACAGGCAAACGCCTGTCACCTGCTTCTCTGGTGATTCACTCTCTCACACCCCGCGTGTCACATTGTAAGACTAAGTGCTACTTTTCACACCGAATCTTTTGCATTCAGGGGTTTTTGTTTGACGTGCTAATATCCCGTTCCATTGCATGTCGTGTCGGAACTAATGCCTTATTTGTTACTATGGATGAATTTAATATAAAGGAGATTGAAAAAGAAGGGAGGCCAGCAAGTACGTGCTTGTTGAAAACAAAAAGGGGACGAGTGAATGCTGAAAGTTGTTTCGACTAATTAAAAAACCAGAATACGTTTCCCAGCAACACCAATTTGCACAAGCTTGTGATGAGTTAAAAAAATTTCAAAATGTGAATGTTGATTTCTGATCTGATCTGATCATATGTAGAGGATTTTAGGAAGGGAGTGTCTGACCCCAGGTCTTAAACAACCCTTAGAAATAGGAAGCTAGGAGATTTGGGATAGAGTGCCCGATAGGAAAGTGACACTGAAGCAAGGTAGAAAGGGTGAGGAAGACGCCCTTTTTTTATAAACCGAGGGGCCAGTACCCGGGGTCCGACGGCTTAACGTGCCCATCCGACGCAAGGCGGATTTTTAATGCTTCGAGCGTTCGGACCTGCCTGGGATCGAAGAATGTTGATTTCATGAGTGTCACTTGCTTCTCTGGAGCAATGATGAAATCAACACCCACATTTTGGAAACTTTCAACTCCTCAGAAGCTTCTGAAAATTGGTGTTTGTGTGAAAAGTGAAACAGCCTTAATCATTACAAAAAAAAAAGTGAAACAGCCTTTACATTACTGCGGAAGGACTTTTTGACTCTCGCAGATGTCTTTAAGAACATGTGTGAAATGGGTATGTGAAGAACGACAGCTTTAACACTTCCTGCAGGTGAGTATATTATACGTTCCCATAATACATTTGTTTGATTTCTATATAACCTACGACCATATAACATACGATACACACTGCGGAGAGTCTTTTTGAACATCATGTGTATACACTGAAGAGCAATTGAATTAGAGACAGCTGGCGTTATGCAAATATGGCGCTGTGGGCGGCCCTGTAAACGGAAACGACATGACGTATGCAGCGATCCGACAATATAAAGAGTGATGCGACGGAAATCAATAAGAGTCGGACGCAGTATGGGTAAGACGAAGGATCTAAGCGCATCTGATCACGGGCAAATTGCCGGGGCCCGACGAATGGGTTACTCCATCTCGGAAGTCGTGCGGACACTGGGATTTTCACGAGCCACTGTGTCACGGGTGCACCGCGAGTAACATCGAATCCGGAAAAACCATCCCTGCAAGGGCCAACTGCCGTGGACAACAGCGTGTGGATGAGCCGGGTCATCGTCGGCTAGCTCGCATCGTAACAGCGGATAGTCAGGCCACAGTGCAAGAAATCACTCTGCAATTTCACGCTGATGCACAAAAACGTGTAAGCAGCCACACCATCCAGAACCATCTCCTCGCTATGGGGTACAGAAGCCATCGTCCCACGAGGGTACCGCTGCTGACCGCACATCACAGGATGCAAAGATTAGCATGGGCGCGGGAACATCGCCACTGGACCCTAGACATGTGGGAAAATGTTGCCTGGACTGATGAGTCGAGATTCACGTTGGTACATGCGGATGGCAGGATACGACTACGGCGAAAACCACATGAAGCGATGGATCCTTCTTGCCAGCAGGGTATTCTTCAAGCCGGTGGGGGTGGCATTCTCGTCTGGGGACTGTTTACGTGGACTGAAATGGGACCCCTGGTACGTCTGCCATCGTCCCTCACAGGTCAACGTTACCGGGATATCCTGGACGACCATTTGCTTTCGTTTGTGCGTCTTCAACATCCCACTGGGGACCTCATCCTGCAACACGACAATGCACCGTGCCATCGCTCCCGAATTGTATCCGAATGGTTGGATGAACACTCCACCGAGGTGACCTAGCTTCCTTGGCCAGCTAGGTCACCTGACCTCAATCCCATTGAGCACATCTGGGATGTCATCCAGAGAGTTGTTCGAGGCTCTGACCCCCTTCATCAAATCTTCGTGAACTGTGGGAGCTTGTTCAGGGGTCGTGGATCCGTATGGCTTCCCAACGCTTCCGGAGTCTTGTCGAGTCCATGCCGAGACGAATCGCCGCCGTCATCAGGCCGAAAGGTGGTGATACACGTTACTAGGCAGGTATCTCTAATTCAATTGCTCTTCAGTGTATATGATTATGTATAATTATAAATTGAGTTTCGAATTTATAGTTCAAAGCAGACTTGTCCGGATCAGCTTCGGGTTGGGTCCAATTATATGACGTCCGTGTCGAAAATTTTTGACCCGGTTCCAAGTCTGACCACGACCCCCAAAGTCGCCCACCACTCATTTAAAGCCAGTGATTTCGCAGAAGGGAGAGAGCCAGAGCCGTACCACAACACTCTACGCATGCAATCGAACCAGACCGGATAATTAGCGAAGATCCGTACTTCTGACCACTCAGTCTCCAACAGAATTAGAAGTAATATTCAGCGTATCTCAGTAAACACAGCCTTGCTGCGTTACTTACCCTATCTAAAAGCAAATCTGTTGAATGCTCCACACCGCATCATTTATTTGATTGGTGATCTTCAAGAGTTATTTTCCTCACACGTCATGCAAGTAGCAAAATTATCAACATGCGATAAAGAGCATTCAAATACTCACATTTTTTTTTTTTTTCGCTTCGATATTCTGCTCAGTAGGGTAATTACGGTGTATTGTGGTGACTTCACAGTACGGTAACTGCTAGTCTGATATCTCTGGGATGCATCGGGAAGATGTCTCGCGTGCATCGTAATTACAGCGGTAATGATAGCGAAGTGAAAGTGGAGTTACTTTGAATGAAATCTCCGGACGGTCTACTCAGCCAAGTGGGAAGCAAACTGTACAAGTAAGTAGCTACATCAGAAAGAAGACTATGCCAAACGGAAAGGATCTCTTGTGCTGGGAGTGAAATGAGCAGCGTGACCTTGAGATCATGTCAAGGCTGAAGAGAGCGAAGAAGCATAAGCTGTGGAAAAACTGAAACATTAACGCAAAGAAGGAATCCATAATGTCACTATTTATCATTTCTTAATAGCATGGGACATGAGAACCTTGCATGAAGATGATGCACTCGATTCAAAGGCGGGAATAAATTTCCAGCCACATTTCAAAACGGGGCGCATATGAAAGATCACTTATAGAGACAAGAAAACACAACGTTTTCAATAGATCTCGAGCATGAATACTTCCTGCTTCTTAAATGCCTTATTATACCTGGCTTCTTTAATTTAGATCATTTGTAAAGGAACAGAACAATTGGCTAGCTTTTATTTTATTAACGACTGTGACAATTAAAAACAAAACAAATAAAAAGCTAAAGTCACAATAAGAATAAAAGACATAAACAGGGCTGCAGGTTGCAGTGTGGGAGAACATGGTATGTAACAGAGTTGGGCAAAATCGTAATTGAATTTATCGGTAATGCATTACAGCGTAATGGTAATGGGAACAAGAACTTAGTGTTACCATTACATGGTAAAGGTGAACTGGTCATTAGAATTATATGGTAATTGTAATGACATGTAGCAGTTACCCATTATAATCGTAATGGTTAATGGTTAACTATATGTTGGTAATTAACCATTAACTTATGAGTAACAATACAACGTGAATAAACCAGCAATCAGTACACCCTTACACGTTATATAGGTTATTTGACAATTGTTCCACCCCTCGGACCTCAAATAGTGTATGTAGGTATTGGAGATTGTACGTGTATGGCATGAGTAGTTGCCCCGTCTTCGCCGCAAGTAAAGTGATTTCAACGAAATATTACATATGAAGTGATGTTTATTTCGGTTTGAGATACTCATTTCGTCCATCTCCAGTACTGTATTCTCGTCCATTACATACGTTTCACTGACAAAATAATTACCCCACTGTAGCCACAAGAACATTTTAGCACAACACTCACAGTTCAGCAACTCAGAGTACACTGCCGAATATTACAGAAATTTGCGCTCTTGACATTTTTGCCGTACTTCTCACGCGTTGTCCATGACTTGTCCCATACGAACACTGGACTAGCGAGCGACTGACTCCTTTATATATACTTCACGACAGGACCTGAACCTTCTGGAATATTCTTGATTTACATAAAACTTTCCAACTTCCCACTGCGCGATCATCCTGGAACATTCTACAAACGTCTAACCCATTCTTGCTGCTTCTAGAACATTCTACACGACACTTCGTTCTCTGTCTGCTATGTTACATGGCCGATTTTTCTAGACATAGCTTTTGTCACACTTACATTTTTATTACCTATTAGTATGTAATTATTATTTGCAAATTGTGTAATTTCATTACCAAACAATTCCATTGCGTTTGAATGGCATTATTAAATAATTGAATTATATCCTCTTCATTGTAATGCATTACAGATTAATTCAATTACCTTGTGCAAACCATACTTGTAATTACCTTGTAATGTATTACCTGTTACTGCATTATACCTTCTAATGCATTACACGTTAATTGTAATCTGTACTTCTATTACTTCGTAATGCATTCCTGGCCAACTCTGGTATGCACATCAAAAAGCCATTAAATGTCGGCCGTGTCGTCAGAAGCACTGGCTTCTGTCTGAGACGGAAAATGTCCAGCATGTTGAAAGTAAAGTAGAAAAAAAAAATGCGATGATATTCTTGTTAAATTTTCAAATTTTGACAAAAATTCCGGATAAAGTTTTGCGCTCTATAAGAAAAAAAATATATTATGGAGTTTAACACGCCATGTGGGGAAGAATTATACATGTACACGTAAAATAACTATGGGATAAAAAAATGATCCTGATTCTGGTTACAGCTTTCCGAATCAAGAAATGATTACACTAGTCTGACGTTTACAAATGCAGATGTCGGGGCCAAATACAAACATATACACTGAGACACCAGTTTATCAGTAACACCTGCCATCTTGAAATAAATGGCTCCCTCTTACAGGCAAGACGACAAGTGAACGGGGTGTGCGATACAAGTAGGTCAGATCGTCGAGTATCAGCGTTCGACGGAGGATTGGAATGGGCAAAACGAGTGATCTTAGTGACTCTTGATCTGAGTGAGGATTGGAATGGGTTAAAACGAGTGATCTGAGTGAGGACTGGAATGAGCAAAACGAGTGATCTGGGTGACTTTGGATCTGAGTAAGGATTGGAATGAGCAAAACGAGTGATATGAGTGAGGATTGGAATAGAAAAACAAGTGATCCGAGTGACTCTTGATCAGAGTGCGGATATGAACGGGAAAAACGAGTGATCTGAGTGAGAATTTGGTTGGCAAAACGAGTGATCTGAGTGAGGATCGGAATAAACAAAACGAGAGATCTCAATAAGATTGTAATGGGCAAAATGAGTGATCTGAGTGAGGACTGGAATGGGCAAAACGAGTCTGATTGAGGATTGGATTGGCAAAACGAGTGATCTGAGCTGCAATAGGAAAAACGAGTGATCTAATTCTTGATCTGGGTGAGGATTGAAATGGCAAAACGAGTGATCAGAGTAAGGATTGAAATGGGCAAAACGAGTGATCACAATGAGGACTGGAATGGGCAAAACGAGTGATCACAGTGAGGACTGGAATGGGCAAAACGAGTGATCACAGTGAGGACTGGAATGGGCAAAACGAGTGATCACAGTGAGGACTGGAATGGGCAAAACGAGTGATCACAGTGAGGACTGGAATGGGCAAAACGAGTGACCTGGGTAACTTTTGATCTGAGTGAGGATTGGAATAAGCAAAACGAGTAATCTCAGTAAGGACTGGAATGGAAAAAAACGAATAACCTGAATGACTCTTGGTCTAAGTGAGGATTGTATTGGCAAAACGAGTGATTTGAGCGACTCTTGATCAGAGTGACGATAGGAATGGGAAAAACGAGTGATCTGACTCTTGATCTGAGTGAGGATTGGAGTGGACAAAACGAGTATTCTGAGCGATTCTGAATGTGGCATGATAGTTAACTCCCGGGGTGTTTTGTTCGAGCATTTCGCAAACGGCCGTACTGCTGAGATTTTCACACACAACAGTGACAAGGGTTTACCGTGAATAGTGCGACACAGGAAAGTAGTCGGCGATCCTGTGGACGAATGCAGCTGGTGGATCAGAGGAGTTGAAGGAGACAGTCTTCATGCCCGTCGGCTGTTTTAGCTTACATGGTCTGTCTGGTACGAGGTGCGTTCGGGGATGACTCTTAGCCAAGAACAGTTGGGTTGACGAAACCAGGCCGGAAATTTTAGTTTTTTGGTCCACTATAGAAACACACGTACTAACAGGGGAACGCTTCAGATTCCCTCACGAGAAAAAAAAAAAAAAAAACTCCTGGATGAAAGAGAACTGTTGAAATATGCATTCTAAAACTAATTCAGCAGCGAAAATTTTTTAACAGCAATTTAAGGGTGAAAGAATTTATAAAAATCAACTCATGGTTGAATGTAGCATATCAAACCATGCTCAAAACAGGGTTGTTGTACAAGATAATGTTTATCGGTCACTGATCGTCTATTGCGCAGCAGGGGTGCAGTGGAGGCCGTTCGCTGAACTGTCGTTTTAGACACACTTCCGGTAGCCCCCTGGTTCATTCGGCCAGTGAGTTGCTCCACTGTAACGTGTCGATCGGCCTTCACGCACCTTCAAAGCCGACGTTCACATCTCACACGAATGGCACGTGGTGCCCCGCAGTGTCCACGTTGCTTATTCACAATGATGCAATTTCTTCAATCACGATACACTTTAACCACAGCAGCACGCGAACAGTTCACAAAATGCGCTGTTTCAGAAATAGCACCACCCTAAGCCCAAAAGCCGATAATCATCTCTTTTTGCAAATCTGACAAATCGCTCCTTTTATCCATGCCAGCAAAGAGTGATATGTTTTCAGAAGATCATAGATCAGATCATATGTAGAGGATTTTAGGAAAGGAGTGTCTGATCCTAGATCTTAAACAACCCTTAGAAATGGGAAGCTAGGAGATTTGGGCTAGAGTGCCTGATAGGAATGTTACACGGAAGCTAGGTAGAAACGGGGAGGAAGACGCCCTTATTTATTACCGGGGAGGGCCAGTACCCGGGGTCCGACGGCTTAACGTGCCCATTCGGCGCACGGCGGGTATTTAGTGGTTCGAGCGTTCGTACCCGCCCAGGATCGAACTTGAAGTTAGCTCTATGGCGGTCACGAACACTGACCACTAAGCCACCCGCGGCCCTCATGTTTTCAGAATAACTACACCACACTTTATATACCCTCCAAGCCTGCTCACGACACGTGCCTTCTTACATTGGCTATGCGCTGTTGACGTCAAAAGTAGGAGGTGGTCACGATAATGTGACTTGACTATGTATATCGAAAACAGCTCACGTGCTGTCTGTCTGTCGTACTTGTTGCAGTGGGTCATTTATGCGACGAGGGTAGATGTACCTAATAAAATGACATCTCAGTATACCTATGTGTATATCTCTCACACATACACTTAAATGTCAAAGGGAAAATCATCAACTGGAAAATCAGACATTATGTTAGCAATATTTGGCATGTTCCCAGCAGTCCGATATGAAAATAATTGTGAAATGCATTTACACTACAACTCTGGAAAATCAGTAATCAAGAGAAGTTCAGAATTATATGCAACGTTTCGGACAAGGTAAATTGAAAATATCGGCAACGACAGCTTCTCCATTAGAACCAGTGAAAATCTAAATTTCTCATCATATATTAGCGCCACCTAGGAAGAAATTTTTAAATCAGTAAAAGCTGGAGAGTATGCAGATTAGACGCAAAATGTTTCGTTTAGTGGGGAAATTATTAATATTTAGATAGATAGATATGGACAGAGGCGTATTTAGAGGGGAGGGGGGAGAGGCCGTGCCGCCCAAAGTGTTTCATCTTTTTTTATGTTTTTGTTTAAAATGCGACTTACATTAGAAAAGTTGCTTTAATTTAATGAAAATGGATCAGCATACATTAGCAAAAACGCTTTAATTTTTTTTCATCTACTTTTCATCAACTTTTATGTGGTCGTAGTGGATTTCAAAAACTTCCATTTTTCGTCGCCCCCCGCACCCCCTAGAAAAAAATTCTATATACAGCCTAGGACATGGATATAGTAAAGCTGGAAACGGATCTCATTTTGCGGGGGGGGGGGGGGCTCTTGCCGTACTACATACAAAATGCAAAGTCACACGATCACCCATTTTGTGTCAAACTGAGCACATGCTGCACTAATCGTTTTGCCGAAGCATTCATTCCAGCGAACATCACAAGTTTTAGAATTCCTTAGCTCGTTCGCCTTCCTCAGAAAATTGCAACCTTTTCAACCATCCAGATCAAGAGATATACCGGCATTCCTTAGGAACCGTACCTTCCAACTTTCAGAGATTCTTGTATCCGTAAAATTCTCAAATAAGATAAAAATAAATTCCGAGACGTGCAGTTTGTTAGAAAATGTTTACGCATTAAATGAAGTTGCGCATTGCCCTGTAGTCGTGCTCCACACGACGTGGGATGCTTACTCGTCCAAGCATCTCCCAGAAGCACTCTCCTCCTCCTCATCATCATCATGTACCTCCTTTTCCACTACCTCTGCAACATACTAGAGGCCGTCCAGGTCTCAGCAACCTCCAAGTCTCTTAACGTAAGCCGGCCAAGACTAGGATTAGAGCATGTGCGAGTTAAATGTTCCATTAATTACACTGCCTAATCCTTTTCTTTGAGTCACTGTACCGAGAAGCATTACACACTGTAATTTACGGGTTCAGCATAAACGTTAAATTTTATGTTTCTTACATAAAGTAGTGCCTTGCATCGCATATGTGTACCATATGGGCTAGTAGGAATCTTCTTAACAAAAGATTCCAGGTACGCAATTCTTCAGTCGAGAAATATTTCTAGTAGTCGATGAACTAATTTTAACAACATTTAGCGACATCGTTTGTAAAGCAGAACGGGTGCTGACATTTTCTTTGATAGCAAATGTTCTTTCATTCCTTTCGCCCCACTTTTACTATTTTTTTTTTTTTTTTTTTTTTTTTTGATTGGAGGTTTAACGACCACCGTGAGCAACTCAATGGGCTATTAGCAGTCGCCCGTCCCTAATTTAGGGTCACTGGTTCCAGGGACGGGAGAGAGCCAGTGCCGTAAGACAAACACAACATCCATGCCTCACCAGGATTCGAACCCGGACCCCGTTCGGGCGAATGATCAGAGGCCATCGCTTAGACCACTGCGCCACCGGGGCGGCACTTTTACTATTATTATTATTACATTTTTGGAGTTCAACGACCATCACGAGTAACTCGTACGGCTGTATATAAGCAGTCGCCCATCCCTGAATTAGGACCACTATTCCTCAAAATGGGAGACAGCCAGCATAGTAAGTTAACCACAACATCCATGCCTCAACCAGGACTCGAACCCAGAGCTCATCTGGGACGAATGGTCAGAAGCCAGCGCCTCAGACCACTCGGTCACCGGGTCGGATAACATCGCATAACGGCTTATTGTTCCACAGGGGTAACTTCCTTTTTGTTCCTTTATTTCGCTTTTTGGGGGAAGGGGGAAGGAGATTTTTTTTTTATTTTTTTTTTATTGGAGGTTTAACGCCAACCATGAGCAACTCAGTGGGCTATAAGCAGTCGCCCGTCCCTAATTTAGGGCCATTGGTTCCAGGGAAGGAAGAGAACCAAAACCGTAAGACAAACACAACATCCATGCCTCACCGGGATTCGAACTCGGACCCATCTCGGACGAGTGATCAAAATCCATGGCTTAGACAACTGCGCCACCGGGCGGCAAAGAAGGGGATTAACGTGTACCGTTGGCATCTAACGCTATAAGTAATGCTTGTCTCTAATTTAAAGCCACTGGTTTCACGTAGGAGAGGGGCCAACGCGGTTGGACGAACTCATCACCTATGTCTCATCCGAGAATCGATCCGGGGCGAACCCGGATGATTGGCCACAACCCCGCGTCCCTGATCACTCGTCCGCTGCCCCGGTGGCGCAGTGGTCTAAGCGATGGCTTCTGATCATTCGTCCGAAAGGGGTCCGGGTTCGAATCCCAAGAGGTATGGATGTTGTGTTTGTCTTACGGCACTGGCTCTCTCACTTTCCTGGAACTAGTGGTCCTAAATTAGGGACGGGAGACTGCTTATAGCCCATTGAGTTGCTCACGGTGGTAGTTAAACCTCCAATTCAAAGAAAAGAAAAAAAAATATCACTCGTTCTAATTTTCTTCGTTCTACTGTTAAAATACTTGACGTCACTACCTTTTATCGCTAAATCAAATAAATAAAAAAAAAAAAGTCGAACCAGAAAGTAATATACATGATATGGGTCACATATAATTCCCGAAAAGGCGAATGCACGCCAAACAAAGATTAACTTAACGTTCGTAAAGGACCAGCGTCTATGGGTGTTCTAACTAGTACAACAGAAGTCGAGGTAGCCACGCAACCGGCTAAGCGGGATTTTGTACAATGTCGAACCACGTAAATTGTACATTCCTTACGCAAATCCCTTACGACGATGACAGACGAAGAGTGTGTACTGAAATTTTGAGCAAATTCCCGACAGCAAGATCTAACAACTTTTTCTTTTGATTATCAACTATACACGAGCTGCGTAAAAGATTTCCAAAATTTTGGTTTGTGAGGTCACCGAGAGAAGGATGCTTAATTTAGTAAAAACCCCTTTCGTGTCCGCTTAGTTTATCTTGGTTGGTTTTTTCAGTTTTGCACCGTGAAAGCCAGGTTTAGCAGCACAGCATCAAAAATAAGATAAATTAAGATAACTGACGGTTAGCAGAGGAACTAGCTTAACCTTGCGGAAACTCTTTTGTATCCGGACCTTTTACGGTAATATGCCATATTTAGTATAATTAAAACTATAGTTCGTTGGTTATTTTACACATACGCAAAAAAAAAAAAAAAAAATGCTATTTTTGAAAATTTCGTTATCTTCAGCAACGCCTCGACCAGAGAGGTGGACAGTGTCGCATTCAAAGTTTTTTTTTCCGGGAAAGGGCAGTTACAAATTTTGAAAAGGCTGAAACTTGTTGACTGATTACATGCATATAAATCAAAATCTTGTTATTTGTAATACAAGGTCTATATAAAAATTTTAAATAGAGTATAAAAATTTTCTTATGCTCGTATATCGCAAATGCAAATTCCAAATAAACTGCACATAAAAGTGATTAAAAATGTTATCCCTTTGCTTTAATTCAGTAATACGCCACGGATTTCACCATGGGGTGGTCTAAAATATTGAAGATGCTGGTAAGATAACGCTGTGCAGGAGAAAATCCTCCTCCCCTAAAACCATTAGGAGTGGTAAAAATGTCCACTCCCTACTACAAACCTCTTTCTGATTATTAAGGAATCATTACAGTGTTACCTGAAAACGTATGGTATAAACCATTCCCCTGCAGTTTAGTTTCAGTCCCTTTAAATTGGCACATAGTAGTAAAAAAACAAAAACAAAAAAAACTAACCAACGTTTGGATGCCAGCTTGAGGTGCTCCGTTTTTTTTTTTTTGTTGTTGTTTTTTGTCACATAGTGTAAACCACACTCCGCCGGGGAAAAAACCCCAACTTTTTATGGGAACAATTTCTAATATTTGCTATTGTGAAAAATTAGGTAGCAAATATTTTGTTATATTAGAAGCACTAACGTTACGCTAGCTACACTGAACCTTAACCTTATACATGGAAAGTCGACATCCAGAAGACTGAAATAAAGCTGAATGCCAGCTTCCAAAATATGATGTATTTCAGTGCAAACATCCCTACTTTGTGGAATTAGGTTTCTATTGCGGAAGTAGTCCGAGTTGTCAGTGCTTGAAAAATTTCCACTTCAGCAAGGACAATTTAATAGTTTTTTGAAGGATGATAGAAATTTAAGATTGAAGTCTATATGGGTGAGTTTTTTTTTTATTATTATTATAATATTTTCCCCTCATTAAGTTTTTTTTTTAATTAATTTCTCCAAATATTCAGCTACAAACGAACAATTGGACTAAATATAAAGGGAGATCGCTTCAAAAACCTACGGGTGTGTGTGTGGGAGGGTCATGGATTTTACGGGGGGCTTAGCACCCCCGAAAAGATGCCTGAATACATCACTGGAGGTGGACATGGCGCATGAACTGTATTGATCGAAAATAAAATGCCGTAGTAAACTTCTCCAGCCTTCACTAGTTGACAATTACTAGATCACGGTGGCGCGCTGGAAAAGGAGGCATCTTTATAGGAGATCGGACGACGGCAACGAGTGATAATTTCGAACTGAATCACTAGCAGATCTTCCCTTTCATACAGAAGCGGCGCGACGCGCGCGCGCTCCGTTGGTGATGCGGCTCGTTATCTCAACGACCCATAATGTTTGCGTTGCAGTGTTTGAAACAGCACATCAGCTTCAAGTTTGTTGACAATTAATCCCTCTTTCTCTGTAAGTCATTAATCCACAGATTGATTAAATGTTGCTGTAACTGTTACAGTACAGTGAACATTTATTTTAAGCACCTTCGGAAATGAAAAAAATGTTCAACAACCGGGACATAGCTTGTCTCTTCAAAATCTAAGAAACATTTTAATTTTATTCATTTACAAGCTCAATAAGCTCCATAACCCAGTTATAGCGGAATAGGGTAGTTGAAAAATGTCTCTATATATAGCAGGGGCTCACAGGACTTGAGCCCCCTCCACGAGCACTATTATGCGACCAGCTTCCATTCATAAAATTGATCAAACATAAAGCCGTGTGGAGCAACCCAAAATTTATCCCAAATATACATTTAAAAGTTGTGATAAGCATAGTTTAGAGTACAAATAGTTTAGCCCCCTCCACGAGCACTATTTTGCGACCAGCTTCCATTCATAAAATTGATCAAACATAAAGCCGAGTGGAGCAACCCAAAATTTATCCAAATATGCATTTAAAAAATTGTGATCAGCATAGTTTACGGTACAAATAGTTTAGCATCCGCCAACCACTAATCCATATCACTGCGCCAACCTGCATTTTCTAGCACAAAACATACTTCATGTACCCCGCCTAAAGGTGAGTACGGGCTCCTTTTTTAAGGCCTAGGCCTCGGCCCGGCCCCGTTATATTATTTATGACTGGCCCGGACCTGACCCGGGTTTGAACATTTCTACAAATTTTCCTTATATGAATACGAAAAAATGAAGATATTGTTTTATTCCTATTTATATTTTTCATCATCAGATAAGAATGTTAGTGCTTTCGCTAATATCGACCCCCCCCCACACACACACACACAAAGAGAGAGAGCAGAACATGCAATAAAAATAATTAAGATTTTAGGCAAAGAACAAAACGGAATGCTATAGCCTAACCAATCAGTTGTGCGTTTCCCATTGCGTTAGTTAATTCGATTAACAGTTTTAAATAAAATTAATTAAAAAAGTGAAAGGGAAATTTAACTTGAGCCCGGGCCCGTAGGCCCGGGTTTTAGTCAAAGATTTGATTTAACAGCCCACCCGGGCCCGGGTTTTAGTTAAAGGTTTGATTTAACAGCCCACCCGGGCCCGGGTTTTAGTTAAATGTTTGATTTAACTAAAACCCGGGTTTTGGGTTGCTCCACTCGGCTTTATGTTTGATCAATTTTATGTTTGGTTTTAGTTAAATGTTTGATTTAACAGCCCACCCGGGCCCGGGTTTTAGTTAAATGTTTGATTTAAAAGCCCACCCGGGCCCGAGTTGGCCCCCGAATAAGCTTCGGGCTCTTTGTCACAGCCCGCGCCCATCTCTAGTATCGCCAGTGCTTGCTGTGTGAGACATCTCGCTTCGCTTTTTCGGACCGTGATTCAGTTGTGGCAAACACCTTCAAGTTAAAGACACTGGTTCAATCAAGATGCGAATCAGTGTCCCCTATAACCCTAAGATTCCTTGAAGCAGATTAGCTGGATGGCGATATTTCAAACGCACTTGTTAAATCAGATTGTGCTCTGAAAATAATTATACTGAAATCTAAAACACAAATAAAAATCTAGGATGTTTTGCAAATAAACTAAGATATGTAAAATGATTTTGAGCAATGCAATTAATTTTAGCTTGGTAACGTTGTACGATATTTTTTTATTCATTTTCTCATAATTAAAATATTAACTTTGTCTTTCTATATGCAAAGTAAATTTCCGCATTTAATGCACACCAGAAGCTTCCGAGATGGAAATGCGCGGACACTTCGGACAACAGTGCCTTACTAAGTACACAACAGATAACTGCATTTTTCCTGATTAACATATTTTTAATTTAATGTACATTAGGATTTTCGAGGAACCATAATTAACAAAATTTAGGTTACTCAAAATAATTGGCAAATTTGATATAACTCTAACCTTGATGTAACGCCTCACTGTAATAAAGCAAGCGATGGCGATATATCAAAAAGTTGATTGCACTTGTCTTGCCTCAGAATTGTGGAGAAGAACTTCGTGGTTCTGTAAATTCTACAGTAGATAACAGTTTTTCAAGAAAATTTTGTTTGATTCCTGATTGTCGTTTAGGAGTAAATCCTCTGACAGATTCGAAAGCAAAATTGGGCTAGCGCGAGTCAAAGATGTGCCTTACATATTTAATTATAGAATTCGGTTGATGACTTATGGCAAACGAGAATAATCGCGTCACTAGCTTTTCATTGTTTCGTTTTGTTGTGGGGTTTAACGACCACCATGAGCAGATCTAAGGGCTTCAAGCAGTCTCTCGTCCCTAATTTAGGGCAACTGCTTCTACGGACAGATCAGAGAAAGCGGCGCAGAACAAACATGTCATCCACACTTCATCCAAAACTCGAACATAAATACAAAGTCATCGCTCTTTCCAAGTTTATCTTTAATTAACACACAGCAACCAAAAAATTGTTATCCGGACACCGCTGGGATCGAACCCCAGATCTCTCGATAACTAGCCGAGTGCGTTCGTCTTACGCTACGGTGGCCAACAATCCATGGCGCTATGTGTGTTCATCTGTCAGCATCTGACTTCACAAATCCGTAAGGATCGGCTCAGCAACTGAGAAGTCTTCATCTGGTGGGGATTAACGGCACAAGCTATTTAATGGATAGCCATGGATTTATTAGCTACAAATCCATGGCTATCCATTAAATAGCTTCCCAAGCTAGCCCATGGATTTACTAGCTATAATTAAATAGCTTGTGCCGTTAAGCTCCACTAAATGAACACGTCTCAGTTGCCGAGCCCATCCCTACGGATTTGTGAAGTCAGATGCTGACAGATAAACTCACATAGCGCCGTGGATTGTTGGCCACCGTAGCGTAAGACGAACGCACTCGGCTAGTTATCGGGAGATCTGGAGTTCGATCTCAGAGGTGTCCGGATAACATTTTTTCGGTTGCTGTGTGTTAAAGATAAACGTGGAAAGAGTGATGATGACTTTGTCGATTTACATTGTCTCCACGCATTTGGAAGATTATCAGTGTTCACCTCTGGTAATTTGAAATCTGGCAACGGGTCGATCAAATCCTGATTTGCATCCCCACTGTTAAAAATAAGTGGTGTGAATTCACGGAACATTTCTGAAAATGACGTGCAGCAAAGTTGCACCTTTAATGAAATTTCCTTTTTCAAAAAAAGTTTCCCGTTTCTTTAAACTTCCATATTTCACAGATTTCCCGTAGTCAGAAATTCCGTTTATTTCGGAAAAGTCCCTTTCCTGTTTTTCCGTATTTATGCAGAAATTTTGCATAATCGAAGACGCTGAATTTTTCAGCCTTTACACTATAAGAGAATCCTATCGTACCAGTGGGGCTCAAACCGACGTCGTTGGGGTTGGCTCAACAGAAACCGCGCGCATTAAACACTGAGCCAGAAGAAACACTCAGAAATCTCACTAACGTTCAAAGTAAGTATTTTTGCGCGATGATTTTTTTTTTTTGTCATTAATGCTGGTGATGCAGTCATTTTATTTTCTATTGGACCTTGTTATTTTTTTTTAATAGGTCAGTAATAATTTTGTTTTTTTCTGTAGGAAGTCTTATCACTAATAAAGTATTTTTTTCATCGTCATTTTTCAAAGCAACATAATGAATCGGAACTTGAGATCTTTGTAAACTGACAATGACTTTCAATTATCTTTAAGAAAAGGTGAAATACTAGTACTGTTTTAGAAAATTCCTAAATATAAAATTTACTTTTGATAGCTACGATAACTTTTGTCTTAAGGACTTCTAAGACTGACACATAGACATCCTACATTCACCTGTACAATAATTTAAGTACCAAGTTTCTTACAGTGCACAAAATGGGGGAGAGGAGAAAAAATATCCTGTGCTACAATAACCAAAAGTTATGCGATATTCTATCCACAATATCCGATCTCGCTACAGAACTTCAAAATCAGATCCTCCCACAGACGATTGAAATTTAACAGTTAATCGAACCTTAAGTATTCCCGCGATTAGCTCCTATTACCGGAAGTTTTTTTTTTTTTGATGGGAGGTTTAACAACCACCGTGAGCAACTCGATAGGCGATAAGCAGTCGCCCGTCCCTAATTTAGGGCCACTGGTTTCAGGGAAGGGAGAGAGCCAGTGCCGTAAGACAAACATAACACCCATGCCTCACCGGGATTCGAACCCGGACCCCTTTTGGACCAATGATCAGAGGCCGTCGCTTAGAGCACTGCGCCACCGGGGCGGCGGAATTTTTTTGTCACATGGTACGGAAAAAGTGAGAACGGAGTTCTTTCGTTAATATACGAAAGGAATTGCGGAAAGGTTTCTGAAAATTCAGAATTTTCCGTTAACACCTTTTAAAAACTATAATTTACCGCCAATATATAAGAAAGGAATTAAGGAAAGGGTTTCTGAAAAATTAAGAATTTTTCTGGCGTATGAAAATCCGTGAAATTCGGGTTTCTTTCCGTCACTTCACGGAAAAGTTTGTATCAGAAATATGCTTCGTAAATTCACGAAAGGAATCGCAGAAAGTGGCTCGTGAATGCAGCGCTTTTTAATTTCTGTCACCTATGTTCTGCGCCGAATCAGTAAGACAGAGGTCGTTGTAAGGCCCTCGAGTAATACGTACGCTATTACAAGACACAGTCCTGATTTCAATAAAATATGGCCTCTAAGGAAAGAGACTTCCTTGCACGGGAAATGGAAATAACTATTTAATCACATGCCTTGGATTTTAAGCATTTCACACCAATTCAAGACAGCCTTCTACAGCCACGTGAAGAACGTCATTTCCGTTTTTGGACTTGCATGATTTTCGTTTGCTGCGATCTGTGAATTCTCACACTTGAAACTCATAAGACCAACTGAGTAACCCCTTAAATTGAATTAAGCTACTCTTTTAAGAATAAAGTACTTCAAACTTGAATTCAGGTATATTTTCCTTGAAACAAGCAGTTACTTACCAAAGAACCTGAAAAAGTTTTCATTTTAACATATCAAATATTACTTATGTAAGTAAAAGCACTTGGAGAAAATCATGTTCTTTTTTTTAAAGGTAGGCGCAGTGTTATGCCATCGGTGATCTAATTTCAATAAGGGATTAACGCTTTCTCATTTTTTTTTATTTATTTTTTTAAGATTAGTGTCAAACCGCTCTTTTTTATTCCTTAGCATGATTAACTTTTTCAGTTAAAATTAACCTCATTTTGTGCGTGTCTTAATGCCTAGTAGTCTTAGTTATTCTTTACAAAGGCGAAAAAAACAGCGTAAGACCTTTCACAATAATGTCATCTTAACCCTTTGCGACGACGGAATCAATAATTTCGAGGATAATGCACGGAACAATATAAAAAATTAGGGCAGTGACGAATTTCCCTTCAAAACATGACTTTCATATTTTTCATAGTATTTCAAAATCCAGTGAGTTGATTTTTAAATAACACACTTTCCACTCAAGCGACAGACTTTCACTGAGCTTCAAAAATACTTTTCCAACGGTAAAGGTTTCATGTAGCTGTGTACAGTAGGGTCGGCGAGACAGTTTCAGTTTTTTCACTACCATCCACTCACACCTCCCAATTTGTACTTGTAACCGTTCATGGCCGAAGTACCCTGTAGCTCCACATTACATAACAAAAAAGATGCACTACGAAAAGTACGCAAGGCCAAATCGTTAGAAAATCCAAGACAAAATGTAGGAATCTTAAGCTTATTTAACTCATGAGGACAATGGAAAGTGCAGTGACTTGTCATGTAAACTCTGTAGATAATTGAGAAGTTTGAAGAATGCACTACGTATCAATTATCACACGCATATTGCGACAGTTTCGTGTTTTGACGGACTTCTTAATCATTCTCCGTCATAAGTTCTTTGGGGGCCCATTCGGATACTTTAGCGTAAGGCCCACTCAAATGTCTTAGCTTAGGGGCCCACTAAGGCCTTAATCCGGCCCTGGGATACTAGCTTAGGGGCCCACTAAGACCTCAATTCCTGTACAACGTCCGCGATAGAGTGATCCATGCTTCGGGCACCCAATATCTTTCTTCTTTCAAACTCTATTAACTCAACACGTTTATCCATACTAACATCGAATTACCGTCTACGTGAATACAGTTATGTCCGATATGACTGCCAAGCGGTGGGTTTTGCCCATGTAGCAAGAGGGGTGACAGCGTCGTAGAGGGGATGATTCACCCCTCTTATTTTGATTCACCCCTCTTACATCATAGGATACCTGGTTCCGGCCTGTCTTGAGCCAGCCCTGGAACCAGGTATCCTATGATTTCTGTCCTGTGTGTGTGTGTGATAATCATTGTCAACCATTATCAAACGACTGCTGGATTAAAGCCTCCCCAAGTTTCTTCCACAACGGTCTGCCTTGAGCCAGTCTTCTTGTCCCTCCGGCTTCCCGCATGCTTTCGAATTTCATTCACCTATCTTCCATGTGGTCTTCTTTTGGATTTTTTTCTGTTCCTTGGAATCCAGTCTAAAATTTCGGTTGTGCATGGTGGTCCGTTCTCCTGGTAATATGTCAAGCCCATTGCCATTTCGGCAAGTTTACTCTGACCATGATGTTTTCCACTCATGTCATTTTACTTATCCACGAGTTTCTCTTCTTATCTTTCCTGGTTACACCAAGCATGCATCTCGCCAGGCTCCTTTCAGTTGTCTGCAGTCTTTGACAACTGAAAGAGCATGGATATGTTTCCTTCCATTAAACTTTTGCATCAAACCAGGGAGCCATTTCATATTTAATACTGTATAGAGAATTTGTTGAAAAGTAGCAGCATTTGATTAAAAAGCTACGAATTTGTAATAATATTTTTTAATAATCTAAGAATTTGTAATAAACTCTAAAGCAGAATATTGATTGTGATCTTGAAATGACGTAGCACTTTCGGACACGAGAAATAAAGGATTTTGTGAAAATTGGAACTGCTCCTTTAATGGAAGTATAGCAAGATTGAGTAAAAGCCTTAGAATACTGAAATTAAAAAAAAAAGATTGCATTTCTACAATGATACTTAAAGAAAAATCTGCCATTCTGACATAGATTTCATAGAGTTCTTTCAAAATGAATCCATCCAAGTTGGGGGGGGGGGGGCAGACAGCACAGTAGACCAAATTAAACCCTGATTAGAGCACAGGTACATTACACTAGTCTCTTTCTCGCTTTCTTAGCTTCGAAAGTGGTAATAGTATCCTCAAAATCAAGTTACATGTAAAGACTCCTTTCTACTGTTAAAAATTGCTGAAATAGTACCGGTGATAATAATGGTAATATTAAGGTTAAAAAATGATTAGGTCATTTCCAAACATGATTCTTGAACAGTAGGCCCCAGAGGCCCAGGAACGGAGAATTAATGAGGTCCTGCATGGAATTTTTACACACTAAAAATTGATAAAACAAGCATGCATCTATGTCGTAAAAAATGCAAAACTATGCTCTAAAAATACAAAAATACGCACTTAAACGTATTTAACTTTTTTTTTAAATTTATACTTCCATTTTGTGTGATAATTTTTGTATTAATTCACTTATTCTTTATCGCAATAAAAAAAACTACATCCCATGCATTTATTTACGAAAATGAAAAATAAAAATTAGATCACTCTGTTAAGTCAGACCGCTAATCAAACGCCAAACAGAAATCATCTATCTTTCCACGTTAATAAGTGAGTCACGGAAAAATTATCATCGGCCGCCACCGGGAATCGAACCCAAGGTCTTCCAGTTACGCGCCGGACATGCTACCACTGCACCACAGCGGCCTCGAACTCTCCACATTCACATGTGATTAACTGCCAAAATACATGACAGTTGCTTCTCAGCAGGTTGGTGCGGGGCTCCATGAAAAATCGATTCGCCTTCTAGTTATTTGTTTGTTGCTGCTAGTTAATCACATGTGAGTCTGGAGAATTCGAGACCGCTGTGGTGCGGTGGTAGCATGTCCAGCTCCCGGTGGCGGCCGATGAGAATTTTTCCGAGACCCACTTATTAACGTGGAAAAGAGCGACGATTTCTGCTTGGTGTTCCCGATGCACGTCGGGTGTTTGAATTAATCATTAATCAAACAATACCGAAGTGAAAAACACTGCTTCGACAATTGTATAAGGAAGCTTCGTACTTGACCCCTCTTTCTACTTAAAAGCACAATTAATCATTTTTGGTATTTCGATGACCCTAGAAGAGGCAAATTTCCTCCAAAAATTTAGTTTGCAATTTTATTTTTTTCCCCTTCAGTAAAAAAGAATTTAGTGAAAAAAAAAAAAAAACACGATGAAAGTTTCAGTCGCCCGATGGAATTCTTTAGTCTCAAAGGCGAGCATGCGACAGACTATTTTTGCAAGACTCCTTTGATTATATTTTCCTAGAAACGTTTTTATAATACTCATAAATAAGCGCTTAACCAGGAGCAACTCATAATAATAGTATGACGTTCTAAAGCGCAAACGAATTTATCGTATCGACTTAACAAACCATGACGTCAAGGCTGCTTGACTATCATGAACGACAGGAATTTTCTACAGAGCGTAAAGTAATGCAGACATTTCTTTATTCATTATCTAGCTGGCTGACAAAATACGCAACTTGTGTCGCCGTTCTGATTACCTGCTATGTTGGTCTCAACCAAATCTGGCCAGTTTCACGAGATATGATGTCATCTGTTAACAGATGGACAGCTGCACAAACTTTGTTCGTAAGTGCTTTTGATTAAAAAAAAAAAAAAAGAAAAAAAATCGTCGCGGCCGTTATGGAGGATGTTGAGGGCGATTGGCACAGAATGGAGACTCTCTCTCTCTCCATCATCACCCTCCCCCCTTTCCGTCTTCCGCCCGCCATCTAATATATATATATTTTTTTTATCACGAGCTATCTTCTGTCCATTGTTCGGAAGGGCGGACCTTGAGTCCACCGAGTCCAGGCAGAGGGAGCCTGCGAAACAAGCATGGCCACTGTCCTACTTGGATGCAAGCGTCTGGTAGCCCCAAACGGCGCCCCTTTCCCGGGGCACCCTGCGTGACCTGCGAGCCGCAGTCGGCCACCTCAGCTCCGGACGTCACTTTCACAACATGGTCGTAGGTGATGCAGAAGCAGTTCGTGCCTTCTTCCTTCAAGGGGGCGGTCAACAAATGTACTCAGTACGGGTTGGCCACATCCAACGGCCTACTTTCGTCACAAAGCGAAACAAAGCACTTTAACCTATGACAGTGAATTTCCGGAATGCTTCTCGTTGAAAAAAAAAAATAAATAAAAAAAACACTACTGGTCCAATGCAGCGAGTTTTTCTTTTTTTATTAAAACCACCACAGTAAATTAATCAAAAAACCCTTTCTCAAGTTTTTGATTAAATACAGTACGTTAGGAGCTCTGCAAAATGAAAAATCAACGCTTTTAAATTTCATTTTCCGAAAGGTGGCAATATGACATACTCTTTCGTCATTTATTTTGTTTTTTTGTTTGGAGGTTTAACGACCATCGTGGGCAACTCAATGGGCTGTAAGCAGTCGCCCGTCCCTATTTTAGGGTCACTGGTTCCAGGGAAGGGAGAGAGCCAGTGCCGCAAAAACAAACACAACATCCATGCCTCAACCGGGATCCGAACCCGGACCCATCTCGGACGAATGGTCATAAGCCATCGCTTAGACCACTGCGCCACCCGGGAGGCTTTTTTTGGTTGGAGGTTTAACGACCACCGTGGGCAACTCAATGGGCTGTAAGCAGTCGCCCGTCCCTATTTTAGGGTCACTGGTTCCAGGGAAGGGAGAGAGCCAGTGCCGCAAAAACAAACACAACATCCATGCCTCAACCGGGATCCGAACCCGGACCCATCTCGGACGAATGGTCATAAGCCATCGCTTAGACCACTGCGCCACCCGGGAGGCTTTTTTTGGTTGGAGGTTTAACGACCACCGTGGGCAACTCAATGGGCTGTAAGCAGTCGCCCGTCCCTATTTTAGGGTCACTGGTTCCAGGGAAGGGAGAGAGCCAGTGCCGTAAAACAAACACAACATCCATGCCTCACCGGGATCCGAATCCGGACCCATCTCGGACGAATGGTCATAAGCCATCGCTTAGACTACTGCGCCACCCGGGAGGCTTTTTTTGTATGGAGGTTTAACGACCACCGTGAGCAACTCAATGGGCTGTAAGCAGTCGCCCGTCCCTAATTTAGGGTCACTGGTTTCAGGAAAGGAAGAGAGCCAGTGCTGTGACACAAACACAACATGCATGCCTCACCGGCATTCGAACCTAGACCCCTTTCGGACGAATGATCAGAGGCTATCGCTTAGAGCACTGCGCCACCAGGGCGGCCTCTTTCGTCATCCACACTTAAAGTGGCTTGCACACAAGAAAGTGGAACCCAAATTTGTAGCAACAGAACACATATGGTTATAAATCTATATAGAAACTTATCAGGCTTATTACTATACGTTTTCTGGTATCATATACATATCACAAATTTGTTTTCCCTCGGGCACGTATACAACACGATTGGTTCGCAGTGTTGGGTTGCCATTATGTACTATGTAAAATACAGCTACCTGTCGGCAAAATGTTTGACAATCTTACATGAAGCACTCGTTTTCATGAATTCTCAGCAAACCAGTGAGTACAATTTGGCGTACGTTTCGCTACTTCTGATGATAGAAATAGCGTTTTTTATTTTTATTTTATTCATTATGTCGAACATGTTTTGCAAGAAATCTAAAACAGATCTAGAGGGTGAGTCGAAAGTTTTGCAATATTTGGATGTCTTCATACGTACCTTTACGACGAAAGCTGACTAGCATTCAAAGTATAGGCCATCGTGTTACACCGTCTTTAGCCATTTATCTATATCTATCAGTTCTTCGATTCCGCAGCGGTACCAGATCTTGTCCTTCGAGGCGAAGAACTCCTTCACCCCAGCTGCCACCACCTCCTGGTGTTGAAGTGCTGCCCGCGAAGGAAGTGGGTCATGGACCGAAACAAGTAATAATCCGACGTGGCAAGGTTTGAAGTATATGCTTGGTGTGGCATTAGTTCGATGCCCTCAAGTTCCTGGAGTTTAGCACGGGTTGTTCGCGCTGTATGAGGCCGAGCATTGTACTGCTGAAGGAGAGCGTGCTTTCTGTTCACCGGTTCCGGGTACTTCTCCTCCAAAATGGCATACATCCGCTCCAGCTGTTCATAGTAGAGATTGACGTTGCTGGCCCGACCATCTCGAACAAATTCGTAATGGATTATCATCTCGTAATTCCAACAGACGTACAGCATCACCTTGTGCTCGAAGCGTCCACGTTTGGCATCAGGTTCTGGAAGCTACCCTGGGTTCAACCACTGCCGTTTTGTGTTAGGATTGCGGAAGTAGACCCACTTTTCATCGCACGTAACAATTCTCTTCATGAAACGTACATTGCGCGGGTTTTCTAGGAGTTTCGTGCACATTTCCACTCGGCGGTTTACTTCAGCTGGCGTCAGTTCGTGAGGGACAATGGGGCAGATCCTGTAGACCTTGCCAAAAGGCCCTGAAGGTGAAGAGCCACGGTGGTCTGCGATATTTCCATCTCGCCTGATAATCTCCGAGTGCTGGTCGTCAGATTTGCTTCTACGGCCTGGTGGACGGCCTCCGAATCCACGGTTCGCGGCCTACCTGACCTAGGCTGATCGTCGAGGTTTCTGTCACCTGAGCGGAAATTTTTGAACCATCTGGTTGCGGTGCTGTGGTCCACGGAACCTTCCCCTTTCGCATGACAAATGTTTCGTGTTGCTTGAGCAGGGTTATGGCAGAGTTCAAACTTGTAAAGCAAAAGTTCCCTAATTAGCCGGTTGTGGCTGTTCATCTTTTAGGCGTCCCAACCACAGACAGAACGACGACGTGCAATGCTGTTCACAGTGATGGTTCTAGGCCAGCCCCCCCCTCCCCCGGATATAACCAGGTTTTTTGGGGAAATTATATATTAATTTTGATTATATACGGGCACATGTAGGAATTGTGCCCTCTCTCAAATGAATTGTGACCCACCCCCACCCCCACCCCTGTTTTTTTTTTTTGTCTAGAACCACCGCTGGCTGATCACAGCAACGACTGCCATTTTGTATCCCTTTCGAGCAATAATTGCTGCAATTAAGCGGCCGAAATCGATACGTCTCTATAGCACGCAGACACGTTGAGTAGCGTAGCAGTAAATTCTGTAACTGACGTAATAGGAGGACGTAATACTTTGGCGTTCAACGCCATGCACGAAGAGGGAACGCTTTTGATCATACTTTCATGCATGAGAGGTTCGTTGAACTGCTTAACTCACATTTTTCGGACTTTGCGTTGACATTTGACGTGGCGAAATTCTTTCCATGTGATTGCAACCCTGAACACTCTTGACGATAAAGCTGTGCCTGTATAGAAGACAGAATTTACAGGACTGTTGTGTCAGATTGTGAGAGCGCTTATGCTTGATTTTTCAATCCTGAAGTCAGCATTCTTGTTGTGAAACAACCTATGAATACAAGTGCAACAATTTCTGCTGTACATAAGATAGCGTAACTATACTAGTCATCCGAATTTATTGGCTTAAATAAAATCAAAGTTTCCAAGCTTTCGCACATCAACCAGATGGCTTTTCAAGGAAAGAGAGCAAACTGGATAATAGAACGCTTCAACAATTTGAACGTGTTGCCTTGACAATAAACGAAGAGACGCGAATGTAATTATTCAATAAAAACACGAGGCATCGTGTTCGTTTTGCACGCGGAATCCTTGGAGGAAAACATAAGGCATTCACTATTTGAAGAATTGGTTCCAAATTCGTGGTAAACTCTAGCGAGGCCGCAACGGTGGCGCAGTGGTCTAAGGCGTTGGCCTCTGATCATTCGTCCGTAAAGGGTCCGGGTTCGAATCCCGATCAGGCATGGATGTTGTGTTTGTCTTACGGCACTGGCTCTCTCCCTTCCCTGGAACCAGTGACCCTAAATTAGGGACGGGCGACTGCTTATAGCCCATTGAGTTGCTCACGGCGGTCGTTAAACCTCCAATCAAAAAAAAAAAAAAAACTCTAGCGAGACGCTAGCATTGCAGGCTTCATTGTTGGTAATGATCTCCAATGTTTCCCGAATGGAAGTAGACTTAGGAGTAGAGTAGGAAGCTAATTTCTTTATGTAATTCCACATTGGATCTGCGGACTTGAACTGGACTTCTCTGGATAGTACAGTGGTTAATTTGCCGTTCTTTAATGTCCCTCTTATGCTCGTTGACTTTAATTCTAAATGAGCGTTTGGTCATCCCAATGTAGTATCGCTTGGAGCCATCCGCATATTGTAGAGGGATGGCATAAACACCTCCTTCGTTGGAAAGTGGTAGTTTGTCAGTATTTCACTTAAGCATAGCATATAAAGATGTCGGAGATCTTATGCCGACACCGAGATTCATCTTTCTGAGCGCGTTCTTGAGTTTATAGGAAACATTTGGTACGTAAAGAATAGAGCCCAGATAGCGTAGCCGTGGCATAGAAATATTGACATACCTCTTTCTGTTTCTTTCGATATTCTATATACCATGTTCGGATCGTATCCTGCCTCAGTGGCCAGTTCGATAACGCTTTTTAATTCGCTTAATCTACTCTAGAAGGAACATCGGAGGACATGGCGAAAGCTCTTCTGATTCGAGAACAGAAGAAAGAAGCTGTCTTGTAATCAGCGGGGCAGAATGAGCTGCGGAGCATCAGGTTTTGATTTTATCTATGCCAATATATTCGGATAACTAGTATAGTTATACTATCTTATGTATAGTTGGTATACAGTACCTTGCGTTATTATTTAATTTTTGTTTTGTTGTCGGATAGGAAGTTATCGGGCTAACGATTACATACAACGGAGTAGTGAAGTGATCGCGAACTTCCGCCACCAACCTGGACGTGAACCTGCAGATTCAGGCCAGTAACCAGACAATGATGTTCGGAGGGGCAGCTACCAGGTCGGCAACCAGACTATAGTGTGAGTCGCTAGGACAGGCAAGAAGAAACGCAAGTCAGGTCGACACAGTGATATGGTAGGTAGGGGGAATAGTCCCTAAAACCAAGGAATTCTGACAAGCAGTAAAGTCCAACAATAGGGAAAAGAGAATTTGTGATCAAAATAAGCAAATTCCTGGGAATTATTTGGATATTCTCTGGCAAACTGATTTTTTTCTTCGGGGGTGGGGGGGGGGGGTGCATCTTTACTCATATCTTTTACTTGTAGTTGTCACACCACAAGTACAAAGTAACCATAACTTTTACAGTAACTTGACTGCATTCGGCGACATATATATCGGGTCCAAGCGAAGGTGAATGGCAAATTATTTCCACTGTTAACACCTGATAACGCGAGTCTCATTTGATGTTTTGTCACGTTAAATGCATTGTGTTTTTCTAAGTCATCACGGTCTAGAATAAGTTATGTTTCATATTTTTAACAAGTTAATAAAAAGAAAACGTTAAAATAATGATGCTATACAAAATACATGACAGTACTAAATATTAAGGATTTCTACATTTTACATATATATTAGATGATATTCGTACTTTCTCAAAAGGGAATCCCAGGGAATTTTTACTCTGTACACAGGGATTTTAATGAGTGAGCACCTACTATCACTGGGTACATCCCCATCCCACCCCACGGCCATGTGCAGACTGCTCGTTAATCACGCGTTCCCAGATAGTGGAAATCCTGAGCGATCGAAAGACAGTTTGTCCCGAAAAGGCGTGGGGCAAATTCTCGGAAAAAAATTGGCATCAGAATACTGGTGGATGTGTCAACGTTCCTACAGGCACATCAAATATTTCGTTTAAATTGGAACGGAGTTCCGTCTTCCGGATCCGGTAGTACTTTTGCTTCTGATGACTCAGACAGAATAAAGAAGGGTGTGTGTGTTTGTGCGCGTGTAGACAATGAATGACCTTTAAATGAGTACGGCGAAGACTATTTTCAGACACCTGGAAAAATTCCGGATATCCTACGGAAGTCTGATTCTCGGAACTACTGAGAAAGACAGAAATACACTGAAGTGCCAGAAAAACTGGTACACCGGTCTAATACTTGGTACGTCCCCCACGGGAGCGCAAGACTGCAGAAATACCGATGGGGCATGGACTCCACTAGCTTCTAGAAATACGCTGTAGGCAATGCACACCATACTTCCTGCAGAGCGTCCCACAATTCGGGTGTAATCCGAAGTCTCGTATTCCTGTGTTCGATAGCGCGTTGCATGGAATCCCAAATGTGTTCTATCACGTTCTGATCTGGGGGCTTGGGTGGGAATGGCAACACCTGACACTCAGATGAATGCTCCTCTAACCATAATGTGGCGGTGCATTGTCCTGTTGGAACAGGCCCAACCCATCAGCATGAATGCAGGACATGAACGAGTGTACCTCGTCAGAAAGGATGCGAACATAGCGTTGGCCGGTCACAGACGTTTGTAAACGTACCAGGGGTCTCAGTGAAGTCCACCTAAACACACCCCATACCATTACGGATCCCGTACCAGCCGGTACAGTTGCCTGTTGACAGGCGGGATCCATGGCTTCATGGGGTTTGCGCCACACACGAATCCTTCCATCTGCCCGATACAGTTGGAAACGCGACTCGTCAGACCAGGCTACTTGTTTCCAGTCATCAAGTGTCCAGTGGCGGTGTTGCCGTGCCCAAGCGAGGCGCATAGCTCTGTGTCGTGCACCCATCAAGGGGACTCGAGTTGGGCGTCGGCTCCCAAAGCCGATATCGTGCAGGGTACGTTGCACAGTCCGAACGCTGATGCTTGTTGAGGCACCAGCATTGAATTCCGATGATACCTGCGAGAGTGTTGCACGCCTATCGCGCGAAGCGATTCTTGACAGCCGACGATGGTCACGTTCACCTAATGTCTTTTTACGGCCACACTGGTATCGTAGGTTGGAGGTTTTGCCGGAATTCTTGTAGTCACGGTTCACCCATGCAATGGTCGTCCGTGAAAATCCGAACTACGTTTCTACCTCCGAAATACTATGGCCTATCTCACGAGCGCCAACTATGACACCGCATTGAAAATCGCTTAAATCGTTATTACTTGTCATTCTCATGACGAAAACAGCTCTGACAGCTGGCAAGGATGTCTATCACTTTATATACGCACTGGCGGACACGACCTAGTACGCGCGTAGGTGACATTGCTACGTATTTTGCATAAGCTCGCCTGTACCAATTTTTCTGGCACTTCAGTGTATATCTAGACACCGCAACGTTTGGTGGTATGTTCAGTCTGCAGTCGGGTAGGAAGTACAATTTTTTGGGGATTTATTGTTACACCTAAGGAATTATGGTACACACGGCACATTTTTCAGAGAAGCACAATCGAACCTTTTGAAAAACACTCCTCTGCTTCGGTGGCTAAATGGTCAGTGGCAGGCCAATAAGAATACAAATACATTGTATAATAGGTATTTAGGCACTCGTTGAAGTTTGGATCGGATTCGAGACACGGATGAGACATGAATTATGTGCTTGCCCAACGGAACTAAATCCTCACTTCCCCTTCAACCAGTACCTCCAAATTAGAGACAATCTACTCCTTATAGATTTAGGTGCTTACGGAGGTCGTACTCCCCTCCCTCGCAAAAGATGCCCTCGTGTGTCGTAGAAGTTTTAAAGTCTCAATGTACCCACCCTGGTGGTACAGTGAATTAAGCGCTGGCCTCCTGGACTGTTCGTCCGAGATGAACTCCGGCTGGAGTTCCGGATGAGGCCTGAGTGATGATGTGCTTGTCTTACGGCACTGGCTCTTTCCCTTTTCTAGCACCAGTGGTTCTAAATTAGGGACGGGCGACTAATTATAGCCCATAAAGTTGCTCACGCGGTGGTCATTAGAACTCATGTTTATGAGTTCTCGTAAGCATCTTTATGGCGTCCCCCCCCCCGTTTCGAAGATTAACGATTACCATGAGCAACTCTGAAGGCTATAAACAGTTAAAACGAAGTAAATTTCTCCGTAATTTTTGTCCACGCCAGGGCTCGAACCCGGGTCCTCTCATTCCGGAATAAGTCGCTCTACCAATTAAGCTACGCGGACGTTCGTTATCGCTGTTATCTGCCTTTATGTCGTGTGCGTCCTGCTGGGCAGGCACGTCACATCTCCCCCCCCCTCGGAAGAGGGCCGGGGGCATGGCCCACGGGTCAGCCGTGACCATGAATCGTTGTAGCCAGCCATCCGCTGTAGAACGTACACTTGAGAACTCCCAGTCAATCTGGTGTGTGGAATGCAACGTGACACACATATATTTTTCGAAGCGCTGGAGAAGGAATTCTCTGATTTTTCCTAACTCGCGGTGTGGAAAGAACATCACACCATTGCGAGATCTTGAACGGCCGGATCATCCGTAAAATTTGGGGGGCCGTTAAACGAAGTAAATTTCTCCGTCATTTTTGTCCACGCCGGGGTTCGAACCCGGGTCCCCTCATTCCGGAATAAGTCGCTCTACCAATTGAGCTACGCGGACGTTCGTTATCGCTGCTATCTGCCTTTATGTCGTGCGCGTCCTGCTGGGCAGGCACGTCACACAGCCCCCCACCCCTAAGCCAACAGAGTGTCTTCCAGAGCTGTAGGGGCAATCACACCATTCATGCATCATCCGTAATCGGACTCAGCTCCGATGACTAGCGAGAAACCAGCGCCTCTGACCACTCGGCCGCTGGTACGGTAATTTGGCTTCCCACGACCCGCTAGGACTTTGTGCCAGAGACTTGGCGCTCTTGACTATTCCTCCTGTACCATTAAAATTCAAGCAAACTATTCTCTGCCGCTCCGGTGGCGCAGTGGTCTAAGCGATGGTTTCTGATCGTTCGTCCGAAAGGGGTCCGGGTTCAAATCCCGGCGAGGCATAGATGCTGTGTTTGTCTTGCGGCACTGTCTCTCTCCCTTCCCTGGAACCAGTGACGCTAAATTAGGTACAGGCGACTGCTTATATAGCCCATTGAGTTGCTCACGGTAGTCGTTAAACCTTCACCCCCCCCCCCCAAAAAAAACTGTGCTCGCGGCAAAACTAACTTGATTATGGAGTTGAAGATACATAGTGTGTGTTTTCACTGCATAATACAGTTCCAGTCTAAAAGGTCATATTCGAGCTTGAACTGGGACTGAACACTACGTAATTGTTTTGAACGTTGTGCATACGAACATTGAAAAATAATGAATATCTTAGTTTCCCGTCGGGTTTCTAAAATTACAGTTATTCGTTTTTTGGTGACGTCATTGTCATTTGTATCTGTCGGTCATGTTTGTTAGAGGCTATACTAGGAGGATATTTACTGCTGGTGTGAGGTAAGCGGACAGTCAAGTGTCTTGGGGACAAAGGGTTACTCCTTTCCCCCCGGGGGGGGGGGATCTGTTATAGCACAATGAGCGCGAAGTTTAACTTTATATTTTTCGGTGAATCGGTCTGTTCAGCTTCCACTCCGTATAGCTGTTGCAATTTTTATAGCAGGTGATAAACTCAGTTTATGTGAGTACAACAAGGCTACTATAGGGAAATAATCACGCGGCCTAAATATTTTCATTGCATGAAGAGCATCACCAACTGCAAACGGAAAGCTAAGGTTCAATATTTCCGACATTGTGGAACAACGAAATGTTGAAGTTCACGCCGCAGTCGTGTTTGATATAAATATATTGCCACTCAATTCATGAAACTTCTAAAAACAGATGCATTACTGATAGTCTTTAACATTCGGTGGTTCCTCTGGCATTGACATGGGTAGAAGATTCTGCAGCGATATAACTTGCAAAAACTAAAACACCAAAAATACATTCAAGATTGATCATTAACACCAAACACAAGTCATCGCTCTTTTTTGTTTGTTTGTTGAAGGTTTAACGACCACCGTGAGCAACTCAATAGGCTATAAGCAGCCGCCCGTCCCTAATTTAGGGTCACTGGTTCCAGAAAAGGGAAAGAGCCAGTGCCGTAAGACAAACACAACATCCATGCCTCAACGGGATTCGAACCCGGACTCCTTTCTGACGAATGATCAGAAGCCATCGCTTAGACCACTGCGCCACCGGGGTGGCTCATCGCTCTTTCCACGTTAATAAGTGAGTCACGGAAAGATTTCATCTGCCGCCACCGGGAATCGAACCCAGGGGTTTCCAGGTACGCGCCGGACATACTACCACTGCACCACAGCGGCCTCGAATTCTCCAGACTCACATGAGATTAACTGCCAAACCACATGGCAGGTTGCTTCATGGAGTCCCGCACAATGCCGGGGATTCACCACAGATGGAAACCAGCACCTGAACAAATAACCAAGAGGCGAATAAGTAATTAATGCATGCACTCCATGAAGCAACCAGCCATGTAGTTTGGCAGTTAATCTCATGTAAGTCTGGAGAATTCGAAGCCGCTGTGGTGCAGTGGTAGCATGTCCGGCACGTTACTGGAAGACCTGGGTTCGATTCCCGGTGACGGTAGATGAGGATTTTTTCGTGACTCACTTATCAACGTGGACAGAGCGATGACTTCTGTTTGGTGTTTCTGAACCACGTCGAGCGTATGAATTAATTGATCATTAATTTGCATATTCTGAATGTTCGTAAAACTGCGGTATACCAAATAAAAAAATGTTGCCGAGTACTTTATACACGAATCGTAAAAAAAAAAAAAAAATACTATGATAGAAAAAAAAAAATCGAGAAGCAAAGTTTCTGGTAAATTTATGAAGTCGCGCATAGCTGTTCGACAAGATCGTATTGTGTGCTGCTCAGAGATAAATGCTGAGAAAAGTAAAAACCAGATTTCTCCCCGTGTTAACATTACATAGTGGATTTGTTTTCCTGATTGTCGTGACTTCCGTAGTTCGCGTGTCAAGGTCATGAACTTAAAAACGAGTCTCGTGCTTTCTACGCACGTGACTCCCAAGGAAAGAGAGACGGAAATGTTTTATAGACTGCGATGTGGTTTGCAAGCGAGCTGCAATCTTTTTTGTAGGTTAAACGGCCCTAATGGAATTATTAATAAGAAGCAAAGCATCGCTGAGTTGATAGCTCTTAAAGGAGGAGCCCTTTTAACGCTCTTACAAAAAAAAAAGAAGTATACACACAGGGATCACGAAAACTTGTCCAAATCTCAGCAGAAAGCAGCTGCTTTTTAAAAGTATAACGACCCTTGCCTTTTAAATGACAAATTTACATTCCAAGCCTTTAAAAGCCAAGTCTCTACAGGTACGCTTTCAGCATACAAAATCTTGTGTGCCAATTAATTGTGCTACACTGCACGGCCACTTTACTTTTTTTTTTATTTTAAGGTTTAACGACCACCATGAGCAACTCAATGAGCTCTAAGCACTGCCTGTCCCTAATTTAGGGCCACTGGTTCCAGGAAAAGTTACATAAGACAAATACAACACCTATGACTCACCGGGATTCGAACCCGGACCCTTCTCGGACAAATGGTCATAAGCCAGCGCTTAGATCACTGCGCGACCTGGGCAGCCCACTTTACTCTGAAAATACTACTCACACTGTGTCTATGGGAAGGAATTATTTAAAGAATAAAAAACAGTAACCCTTTAAAAGGAGGACGTTCAGTCAACTCTTGCTGTACTGCCATCGTTTGTCCCATTACATTGTGGAGTTATATCAAATTTGCAAATTATTTGTAAATAACTCAATTTTTTTAATTACGGTTAACCGAAAATCATAATTAGTATTATATTAAAAACATGTTAAATAGAAAAAATGCAGTTATATGTTGTATACTTAAGGTGGACATCAAGTAATTTTGCTTCCTATACTTCCAATGGAAAAACTTCTGTACACATTTTCTTCACAATTAATGCGTTCTCAAGAATGAAAATTTGAACATCGATTAAAATAGCTTCATTTTATAGCTTGGAATACTTAGTATTTTCTAAAACATAACCATAATTATGCAATCCAACATTTGTTTGTCTACTGACGTCATCAAAGTACAGGTCGCGCCATCATTTTTCTGGTTTCAACACCACCAAAGAAAAAGTTATTGATTTTTAATGTAATTATGGTTATGTTTTAGAAAATATTAACTATTCCAAGTTATAATATGAAGCTATTTTAATCGATGTTCAAATTTTCATCCTTGGGAATGCATGGGTTTTATAGCCAGAAAATTCCCCATTATTTTTATAGCCCAATTAGGCATGGGTTTTATAGCCAGAAGTTTCTGTGGAAGTGCGTACTGTATATGTTCAGTCAATGAGCAAGGATTTGCAAAATGCAAAGGATTTAATCGTGTGCACATCTTGAGAATATAATTTTACAGAAATTCTCGGACCGTTGATGTCGAAGTTGGAATCTCTGAATTTTTACGTACATTCGTTTCTGTTGAAGTGCGTACTGTATATGTTGTGTCATTGAGAAAGTATTTGTTGTGTACTGTATATGTTGTATGTCATCATCATCATCATCATCATTGTCAACCATTATCAATCCACTGCTGGACGAAGGTCTCCCCAAGTTTCCTCCACAACGGTCTGTCTTGTGCCAGTCTCCTCCATGTCACCCCTGCATACTTTCGAATTTCATCCACCCATCTCCCATGTGGTCTTCTTCTGGGTCTTTTCCTGTCCCTTGGAATCCAATCTAAAATTTCGGCTGTCCATCGATGATCTGTCTTTCTGGCAGTATGTCCAGCCCATTGCCATTTCAGGGATTTAACTCTGATCATGATATCTTCCACTCTTGTCATTTTTCGGATCCACGAGTTCCTCTTCTTATCTCTCCTGGTTACACCAAGTATGCACCTCTCCATGCTTCTTTGAGTTGTTTGCAGCCTTTGTATGTCTCTTTTAGTTAAGGTCCACGTCTCTGCTCCATACGTAAGCACTGGAAGGATGCATTGATCAAACACTTTTCTTTTAAGACATAATGGCATATTGCTCTTGAAAATTATGCTGTTTCTTCCAAAAGCTCTCCAGGCAAGTTTTGTACCCCGATTAATTTCTTCATCAATGTGACCCTCACTTGATATCTGTTGTCCAAGATAAACGTACGTGTCTGTTATCTCCAGCTTTTCTCCATCAATCGATAAATCTTCATTTCTTGTAAAAGCATTGAACATCACTTTTGTCTTCTGAAAGTTCATTTTTAATCCCACTTCTTTACTCTTGTCAGCAAGTTCCTGGATCATACTCTGCAGCTCTGATGGGGTAGTTGCAAAAATGACTACGTCATCAGCAAAACGAAGGTGGGTTAGATAATCTCCATTAATCTTTATCCCTTTGTTTTCCCAGCTCAGTGACTGAAAAACACCCTCCAATGTGGCATTAAAGAGCTTCGGAGATATGGTGTCACCTTGTCTCACTCCCTTTCCAATTTTTATGTGTGTTGTATTTTCAAACAGCCGAATCTTTGCACTTGCATTTTCATAGATGTTATCAATAATATTAATGTATGCATCTTCAATACCGCAGGTTTTCAGAGCCATTGTAACTGCTGATGGTTTCACCGAATCAAAGGCTTTTTCATAATCGATAAAAGCCATGCACAATGGAAGTTCATATTCCCTCGCTCTTTCAATTAGTTCTCTCAGTACGTGGATATGATCTATTGTCCTGTAGCCACTCCTGAATCCAGCTTGTTCTCTCGGTTGAGCCATGTCCAGTGTTACCTTCAAGCGGTGTGAAAGAACTTTAGTGAAGATTTTATAAACTACTGACAGGAGGCTGATAGGTCTGTAGTTTCCGAGATCCTCAATGTCACCTTTCTTATGTAGCAGGATCATTGTAGCGGTGTTCCAATCCTCAGGAATCTTTCCTTCATTAAGGCATGGAGTGAAAATTTGGGCGAGTACTGTTTCGATTTCTCCACTTGCTTCTTGTATGATGTCTACAGTAATTCCATCTTCTCCTGGAGCTTTTCCCCGCTTCATGTTCTTGATTGCATGTGCAACTTCTGCTGGAAGGACTGGAGGAACTCTGGTACTGGTATCTTTCATGATGTCTAGAGTGCATGTATCATCCCTTTCATATAATTTGGAGTAGAAATCTTTCACTCTTGTCAAAATTTCGCCTCTATTTCTTGTTACAGAACCATCTTCTTTTCTCAGTGCCATAATCTGTTTTCTTCCCTTACTGAGATGTCCCTTTGCTATCTTTAGGCTTTGGTTGTTTTCAATTGCTTTCCTCACTAGTTCACAGTTGGATTTTCTTACGTCTTCAGTGATACTTTTTCTTACTGTCTTGCATAGCTCTATATATTCCACTTTGGAAATCGCATCTTCTTTAGTTGTCCTATTCGCTCTTCTTTTTTGCATCAACATTTTCATTTTTCCTGATAATTTGTTTACATGCAACTTGTTCTTAGACCCAGCTAATTTCGTTGCTGTTTCCATAAGAGCTTTGGTTACTTTTCTGTTAACTTCAGAGATGTCCACTTCTTCCGATGTTAGGCCTTCTAAAGCAGAGAACCTGTTCTTCAGTTCCAACTTGAAGGTATTATGGTGTTTTTTAAGGTTGGTTATGTCAATACATTTTGTTTGTCTTATGAGCTTGCCACGTTCAAGTTTAGTGTTGAGGTGCATCTTACATCTCACCAATCTATGGTCACTACCTGTGTTGAACTTGTTTAGCACATTGCAGTCTTCTATGACGAATTTTTTGTTACACATAATAAAATCAATTTCACTTGTCGTCCCATTTGGATGTCTCCATGTCCATTTCCTGTGTGGCTTTTTCTTGAAGAAGGAGTTCAAGATGAAAAACCCTTCTGCCTCTGCAAACTCAACGAGAGTATTTCCACGCTGGTTTCTGTTGCCGTGACCGAATTTACCCACTGAAGTTTCATTCTGTTGCCGTTGCCCTATTTTTGCATTGAAATCACCCATAATTATTTTCAAGTGCTGCTTACCTTTATTATTTAGATGACAAATTTCCTCATAAAATTCTTCAATTTCTTCTTCAGGATGACTTGTGGTGGGTGCATAAGTTTGAATAATCTGAGCCTGGTATCTTTTCGAGAGTTGGATAACAAGTCGTGCAGCTCTGTCAGAGGAACTTTCAACTTCTACAACTTTATCCTTCAGTTTCTTGTTTATTATAAATCCAACACCACTAGTTCTGCCAGTATCTGTCCCACGATAGTAGAAGAGATGTCCACTTTTCAGTTCGATGAGATCTCCTCCTTTTCTCCTTACCTCACTTAGCCCCACGATGTCCCACTTGATCCTTTGTAGTTCCTCTTCCAATTCAAGAAGCCTTGAATCAGAAGATAGGGAGCGTCCGTTATACGTAGCCAAGGTCAGCATCAGATGGCATGTATTATACAGTATATGTTGTGTCAATGACAAGTGTCTGTGGAACTGCGTACTGTGTATGTTCAGTCAATCAGAAAGTGCATAAGGGATAAATAATCCCTACTAGACAAATTATTTCCTTGCTAGAAGTGGTGCGGAATTGGGCTATCAGATTGGGGAGGGGGTAAATTCCGGTATTTTTGAGGAAACAGGCAACCTTCTAGAATTCAGAGCAACGGGTGAGGGGAGGGGCTTCGGTATTTGTTGGAGGAGACTGACCTAATTAATTCAGGCAGATCTGAAATGGTTTCCACACTCATGCTATAGAAGTCAGGTACCGAAGGAAGAACAAACTGTGAGTTAGTAGTGAAGATACGAAAAATTTTAACATCAAGAAACTATCTTATTAAAAAAAAACCTGTCAAATAGCGAAAAAAAAAAAAAAGAAATACAGGGGATTTCAAATATTTATACTATTGAAAAGCTAATTGATATTTTGAAACACCCAACTACAAAAAAAATGGATTTTCTTCCCGTGTATAACCGTGATATAAGCTGAAATATTAATTTATTTAAAAAATTTTGCAAACCGGGAAAGTAATCATTACAATACACAGATGAAAATAGAAATTAATGCACAAAAAGGCAAGAAATATTACTGCCGGTAGGAAATATAATTGCTACAACACATGCAGGAAAGGTAACTGTTACAAAGCACGTGGAAGAAATACAGAAAATTTGTGTGTTGAGAGTGAGGTATATATAAACTGTTAGATAACTGGAAGACATAGTGGAAATTTCCATATGGTGTATGTACATGATTTTCATAGCTATAATTCCACTTTGCCTCCTGAAAACTAAGCTATAGGCACAGAGTAGTAGAGTAGGAAACCAAGAGGTAAATTTTCCATAGCGGCTCATGGCAATAATTTGACCCAACGTTGGCCCCGAAGATCTCATCAGACAGTGCGCCAGTGACCGGACATGGAACCAAAGCATCAAAACCGTAACCGTGAAAGTCTTCTTATTATTATTATTACTTATTCAAGAGTTTACAACTCAGATCAGATAATATGTAGATTTTAGGAAGGGAGTGTCTGTCTGACCCCAGCCAGGTCTTTAAACAACCCTTAAAAACAGGAAGGATAGGAAATTTTGGCTACAGCGCCCGAATGGAAAGTGACACTGAGGCGAGGTAGATAAGAAGGAGGAAGATGCCCTTATTTATAACCGGGGGGCCAGTACCCGGGGCCCGACGGCTTAACGTGTCCATCCGACGCACGACGGATATTTGGTGGTTCGAGCGTTCGTACCTGGCGGGGAACGAACCTGTGACCCCTCCGTGGTAATCACGAACGTTGATCGACTAGAAAAATTTGGGCCATCCACGGCCGCAGTTTACAACTCAGATCAGATAAGATCATGTGTACAGGATTTTGGAAGGGAGTGTGGGACTCCAGGTCTTAAAGAACCCTTAGAAATAGGAAGCTAGGAGATTTGGGCTAGAGTGCCCCATAGGAATGTGACACGGAAGCGAGGTAGAAAGGGGGAGGAAGATTTCCTTATTTATTACCGGGGGCCAATATACGGGGTGCCCATCCGACGCACGGCGGATATTTAAAGGTTCGAGCGTTCGTATCTGTCTGGGATCGAACCCGAGGTCTTCTCCGTGGCAGTTACGAACGTTGACTACTAGGGCACCCGCGGCCCAGCACAGGACATAAGTAGCACCTACTTATATAGCCACTGGTATCGTATCACGTGACCTTACGTAGTTTATGTCCGACCATAAGGCGCTGTTAAAAGAAGCCTCTGCATCTCCTCTGTGGCTATGGGCGCCCATAAGTATTTCTTTTGGGCCACACCCATAAAGAAATCCTTATTGGCCACTCAGCGTGAAATTTAGTAAAGATTTACATAACAAAAGAAAAGTCATGCGCACAACAGCATGTGGTGTTGTCACTTTGTAATTATTCGTATGGATAACCAAAGAGGGAACAAAATCTCCAAATCAAGAAGATCACAACATGCTCCCGTTTTGAACCTTTAAGATACTGGATATCTGCTGTAAACGCAGTAGTGTAATAGTACAGGAACGCGCGGTGCCTTTACGTCTCCAAACCTTTCCCTTCTTAACCCCCCCCCCTCCCCCTCTTTTTTTTTACTTTCTTACATTTGTTGTAGCATAAGAAAGTACAGTGATCGGTCGAAATCAGACTTCCGGATTTATACATATTGGCGTTCAAGGAACAAGATTTCACCGGACTGCCAAGCCGGCTTTAACAACCGAACCTCTGACTCCCCCGGCGCGTCGTTGCACGAGCCAAACGGGGAAGAGGAATTTCATTTGACATATACTACAGTGTTATTACGTTTACGTAAAAAGTCCATCACATAAAGAAGACGTGAAAAGAGAAAATTATCAGACATTAATCGTGGACCTTCAAACTGTGGAGGTTAAGTAGTAGGAGCACGTAGTTTAGTTCAAAGTCAAGTGAAATCCAAGGTATTGGTTCATTTTTCTGATTTTCAGTAGATTCCCGATAAAATTTATTCTAAATAAATCATATAAAGAAAAATGAATTTCTAAAAATATATTGAAAGAAAAAAATTTAACAAAGGCATCTATGTCTTCAAGTATGTGGCACATCGGTGATATGATTAATTTAGTGACCCAGACTAAGTAAAACCATGTGGTTCTGAGGGAGGAGAATAATGTATGGTCGAAGAATGGCTTTAAAGTGACCGTTTTTGCTCATTTTGTCTGTTTGGGGGTTAATGAGGCAAAAAACCAGGGTTGGCCAAAGGGCGCCAGGTACATTCAAAAAACAGTTACATGGTCAGGTAGGGCCATGCTGGGGACGCCATCCCGCAATCAGCTGGAGCTCCAACTGACCCCATGCGGGTTTGCTCATTTTCCACAACCGTCCATGGACAAACTTGGTTACGTAGCATCTTTTTTTTTTTTTTTTTTGCGGGAATGAGATCCCCAGCAGGCCTACAAAAAACTCTAGCACTGTGCGTTAAATTTGCTTTAAACTGCAAGTGTTTTTTTTTTTTTTTAATATTATTTCTTTTCCATGTTTCCGTTCTCTCCCCCACTTTTACAGCCGGAAAATCTTGAAAGGGAAAGAGAAAACACGCTCTCTCCAGTGCGAGTCGGAGTGAGAAAATGGCATAACACACATATCTTGGGCGACTGAGTCAAAAGGGTGTTTGACGGAAGCCCCCCCCCCCCCCCCCCCCCCCCCCGAGCCTGAGGCTCTCGGCGACCCGCCGGATACGCCCATGCGATAAAACGTCTCTGCTTCCAAGTAAGAATGAATTTAGAGACTAACTCTACCTTCAAACAAACATGGGACGTTAATTCCAGCTTTTTTTTTCCGTTGCATTATTTATTGGAAAATAATTATGAGGCATTCGCATTTTAAAAAGAAAACAAATTACACCGATGTGCCATTAACATTATGACCAAACCAAGTTTAGAGAAATGAGCGCGCCTGGAGACTGAACGGTGGCGCAGGTGAAGTTCAGAAAGCAGTATATATACAACTCGAGGACCTGCTTTCGGTTAGTAGAGTGTCCGGAGTCATAATGGGGAAAAAACTGCCGATTTATCGGAGTTTGATAAAGGACAAATTGTGATGGCAGCACGGCGCCTCGGAACTACGATCTCGGAAGCGGCGCGGCTTGTTCACGTGCCGCTGTAGTGAGTACGTATCAAAAGTGGTGCACAGATGGCCAAACGACGAACCGTCGTTCAGCCGTGTGTCGTGCGCAGCTCACTGATGCCAGAGGTGAGCGGAGATCATCGCGCATTGCTCACAGCGACCGCAGGGCGACAAATCACCAGCAGCTACAACAGTGGTGATCAGGGCAATGTGTCATAGCACACAGTTCATCGCAGCCTTTTTTTTTTTTTTTTTTTGAGGCTTAACGACCACCGTGAGCATCTCAATGGGCTATAAGCAGTCGCCCTACCCTAATTTAGGGTCACTGGTTCCAGGGAAGGGAGAGAGCCAGCGCCGTAAGACAAACACAACATCCATGCCAGACCGGGATTCGAACCCGGACCCCTTTCGGACGAATGATCAGAGGCCATCGCTTAGACCACTGCGCCAGCGGAGCCTTCTGCGCATGGGCTTGTGTAGCCGAAGACCCAGCAGAGTCCACAAGCTTACTGCACGTCATAAACAACGTACGAAATGGGCCAAGATCATAGAGATTGGACCGTGGATGATTGGAAGAAAGTAGCCTGGTCTGACGAATCAAGATTCCTGGTGCATCACGTAGACGGCTGAGTGCGGATACGCCGATTATCAACTGAGGCTATGGCACCTGGACGCCTGCTGGGCTGAAACAGGGCGGCGGTGTTATGCTGTGAGCGATGCTTTCTTGGGACACTTTAGGCCCCATTATCACAATCCCTGATAGCTGTCAGGTATCTGAACATCGTTGCGGACCAAGTTCACCCATTCATGGCAACTGTGTTCCCTGCTGGTAATGATCAACAAGATAATGCGTCATGCCACACTGCCAGAATCGTCAAGGAGTGGTTCGAGGAACATGTTGGTGACTTTCTGTTAATGCCCTGTCCTCCAAATTCACCTGAAACGAATCCAGTCGAACATTTGTGGTCGACTTGGAAAAGCGGGTTCGCGCTAAATCACCACCACCACGACATGTACATGAACTGGAGGACCTGCTGTTGACATTACGGTACCAGATTCCCCAGAATACCTAACGCCAATTCATCGAATCTATGCCTCGCCGAGTGGCCGCTGTTTTGCGGGTTAAAATAGGCCCTACAGCTTATTAGGCAGGTGGTCATAATGCAATGACTCATCCGTGTATGCTGTATAGGATTTACCGGAATTCGTGCCGGCAAGAAAAAAAGAGTACCGGAACAACGTTCCGGCACCACTGCTATAACGGAACACCTTAAAGGCATTTTAAGAAATCAGGATGGCATTTTTCGTATCGACTTGTTAATGAAAACGCAGCCAACCCCCGCCCCAGTTTCGTTTTTACGATTCACGTGGGCATTGATGGATGGTACCTAAACCACATTCAGGATTGACTCCAAGGAAGAAAGAAAACCAGCATTTAGTGTAGCGAGAGCATAATACTCATGTCTAAGGCAGGTACATAAAATTTCAGACATTCCTCAACTGGAAATAGTGAAGTGCAGTGAAAAGAATATATAACATTATGGATGAATCGAACCTGGGGTCCCACAAACTCTGAGGCAGCACAGGTTTGACTGGTTTGACGTATTCTGGAGGAGGGTGGGTGGGGGTGGGAGGTGGCTGAGTCAACCCTTCCAGATTTAAGGCCACTAGTTCGACGAGGGGGTCAGAACCAACGTTATAAGATAAAACATACTACTCATGCCTTCGAATACGAGAGGAACAGGATCCCGGATTATTCGGCAGAAGCTCGAGCTTCTGAGCCCTGAGCCACAGAAAAGTGTACATAATTTCCGTCAGAAATTGTACTCATGTGGAGAAGTTATGAAACTGGAAAAGCCTATTCATTCTGGAGAATGAATTAAACTGGCTTCCACAAATTCCCCATGGAGCCACGCTGCCTGAGTGGTACAAGGCGCTACACTGTCTGAGTGATCTCAACCATGCCACGCTGAGTGGTCTTAACCATGCCTGGTGCTGGTTCGAATCTCGGGTGTGGCATCGATCAAAGTACTCCAGTTACGTTTTGGAATGCATTAAACTCATAGAGATGGATTCTAGCTAGCGCTCCCTGCTGTAACCGGGTGTTGCTGTCAAGTGGCTGTATCGTTATTTTACCTATTTATATATTGGTTTCAGAGTATAATGACCACCATGAGCAACTAGAAGGGCTATAAGAAGTAGCCCGTCCTTAATTTACGGCCACAGTGCCCATTTCGCGTGAATGATCTGAAGCCAGTGCCTCAGACCAGTCTGCTACCGGAGTGATTAATTTATTGCTGTGTTTTTTTCTGTTTAAGGACTAACATGAATGTATAAGCCCACATGGAATGTGCTACGCATCCCTAATTTACAGGTTCCACGGAAGTGAGAGAAATAGTGTCTTAAAAAAGAACACATCAAGTCATGATGAGAGCATCAACACAGGTCATATTCGGGATTCGAACCTACTCCCAGTGTGGTACGAGTAACCTGATGCCCGTCTCCTTACGAAATTACATTTCCTAACGAAAAAGGAAATTCGATTCTCGCTTCATTAAGAGTCGGAACAGTTTAAAAATATTCTGCGAAGTTTGCAGGGATGACTGCATGCTGCTGTACAGCTATTGCGTCATTCGAAACCGCAAGTTCATTATGTAACGTGACAGCTGATAGTTCAAGCTTGTTTTAGGAACAGAAAGTGCACGATTTCGTTAACAAGTGTTTGTTTGGCGTCGATTTCAAAATGGACAATCAAAAGAAACATTTTCGTCATGCTTTGCTGTATTACTTCCGAAAAGGAAAAACCACTGTGCAAGATCATAAAAAATTATGTGATGTGTATGGTGAAGATGCCTTAAAACTACGACAGTGTCAGAATTGATTTGCGAAATTTCGGTCTGGAGATTTTGATGTGAAAGATGCACCACGCTCCGGAAGGCCAATCGAAGTTGAGGACAACAAAATAAAGGCATTGATCGAATCCAATTGATGTTTAACGACACCACAGATTGCTGAGAATCTGAACATACCGAAATCGAGCGTTGAAAACCATTTAAAGCAACTGGGATATGTCAGTAAGCTCGATATGTGGGTGCCACATGAGCTCAAAGAAATTCATCTCACTAGGCACATTGACATCTGCGTTTCGCTCTTGAAACGAAGAAAACGGTCCATTTTTGTAACGTATGATAACAGGCGATGAAAAATGGATCGTCTACAACAACGGCATACGAAAAAGATCGTGGAGCAAGCGTTTTGAACCTGCTCAAAGCACTTCAAAAAGCAAATATGTACCAAAGGAAGGTTATTGTGGGATTTCAAAAGGTGTGTACTTTGAACTTCTTTCAAGGAACCAAACCATTAATTCGGACGTGTACATTCGTCAGCTGGATAAATTAAGTGATGCAGTCAAACAGAAGCGTCTAGAATTGGTAAATCGCAAAGATGTTGTGTTTCACACAAGACCACGTACAAGTTTGGTCACTCATCAAAATTTGTTGCAGCTTGGATGGGATATGTTATCACATCCACCTTATTCGCAAACCTGGCACCATCAGACTACCATTTGTTTCGTTCGTTGCAAAATGCCTTGAATGGTAAAATCTTCAATGCTGATGAGGCTATCAAATCGTTCTTGGAAGTGGTTTTTGCTCCACCAAAAAAATCTTTTTTGAGCGCGGAATCATGAACTTGCCTGCGAGATGGCAAAAGGTCATCGAACAAAATGGATGTTGTTGACCAAAGTTTTTGTTTCCCATTCAAAATTCGCCTTTCATTTAAAAAGGAAAAAAAAACCGCCATTACTTTTTGGCTAACCCAATAGATTCTCTCAAAGTTGCTGAAGGCCCACTGTGCTTCATAAATTAATACTAATAAAGGGAATCCATATAACGTTGTGCCGCCCCAGTGTCCGAGGGGTCAGATGCCTCCAGGGAAGGGAGAAACGCAGAGCTATAAGATAAATACCTTGCCAAGACATGAACCCGGGCCCAGATCGATCGAAGCACCGATTTCACATTTTTTTTTTTTTTTTTAGGTTTGGTGCTGATCGAAAAACGGCACCAACGTTGTTTGGGGGGAGGGGGGGTTAACGACCACTGTGAGCAACTCGAAGTGCTGTAAGCAGTCGCCCGTCCCTAATTTAAGGTCACTGGTGCCAGGGAAGGAAGAGATACAGTGCAGTAAGGCAAACACAACATCCACGACTTACGGGATTCGAACCCAGACACAGCGCTTCGACCACTGCATCACCGGGGTGGCCACTAATGGTTCCGATGTGATATCAATTCTTAACGGAGAACTGCTTATTTTTGGACCTCTATAATTTCTTCCCTATTCTATTACTCTTTTCAATTACGGTGCTCTATACTGTTCCCAAATTTTAGTTTTCTACATCCAAAAATTGCTGAAGTGAATGTATGATAATCCAATTCTCCCTCATCACCCCCTTCCGGGGGGGCAAGAAGTTTGTACTATATCTAATAAAACCCTTCAGTTTTTGTCACCGCCGTAGACTCCACATTAAATATACACTATCGATGTAAATAACACACAAAAGCGTCAGATCAGGTTTTTTTTTACCGGACTTAAACGATTACCGCGAGCGTCTAAAGATATGAGCAGCCGCTCTTTCCTGATTTGGGGCAAGTGTGGCTGCCAGGAAGGACAGCCAATGGATGGGCAACGCAGGGATGAGACTGTCGATGAGCAGGCGCACTCTTTACTCATCTTGGTTTCGGGTGGAACGATTAGCCAAAAGTGCGCATCTGACCACTCGGCCGGCTAGTGCCACTACTGGAAAGAGGCGTGGAACTTTCGTTGATCGCACGGAAAATGTCGGGTACTTTTTGCACTAAAATCTCCACGAAAAAAAAAACTTTTCTCCTTAAAGAATACGAAACCGAATCTCGGCGATATAAAATCCTCCATTCGTGCACCCGTCACCCCGAACCCATAATTTGCCACCCCGGTGGCGCAGGGATCTCAGCGTTGGCTTATGACCGTTCGTCTGAGAAGGGTTCAGGTTCGAATTCCGGCACTGATTCTCCCTTCCCTGGAACCAGTGGCCCTAAATTAGGGACGAGCGAGTACTTATAGCCCATCGTGTTTTTTTTTTTATTGGAGGTTTAACGACCACCGTGAGCAACTCAATGGGCTATAAGCAGTCGCCCGTCCCTAATTTAGGGTCACTGGTGCCAGGGAAGGGAGAGAGCCAGTGCCGTAAGACAAACACAACATCCATGCCTCACCGGGATTCGAACCCGGACCCCGTTCGGACGAATGATCAGAGGCCATCGCTTAGACCACTGCGCCACCGGGGCGGCCCCATCGTGTTGCTCATGGTGGTCGTTAAAACCTTCAATCAAAAAAAGAATTGTGCTCTGATGCGTCCTGCGCGCGTAGTTTCTGCTGCACGCTGGGGTTAGACAAATGAACGGACTACTGGCACTGTTAAATACCCTACCAGTATCGCTCTTTCTCATTGTTTAGAAAATCCCACATTAAAGTATTTTAATCTCATTGACGTGTCGGCAACTTAGATTTTCTTAGTATGTGTAGAAGGATTTATAAAGAAAAACATGCTTTACAACATTTCATTTCAGTAGCCGTTCAAGTGTAACACATCCCAACACCTGTGTTCACAGAACCCTCAAAAGAATGAAACCTCACTGATTTCAGCATTTTGAAACGTGAAACCGGGAGCTGAAGTACGCAGAGTCGAAGAAATTCCGCGCACATTCTTGCGAGTTTGTGATTCATAACCATATGGGACGCAGGACGTCCACCAAGAAATCCCCCTCCCTTGCCTCCTTTCTTCTCCACAAGAGTCTCCATGTTTGGCAGCATCGAAGGCATCACTCCTCCCATGACGTCATCATAACCATCTCTTTTTTACTCTGCATCCCCCAGTCCAACTTATCATCCCTCCCGCATCCCATCCTTGTCCTTCCCTCTACCATTATGATATTAACCTCGACTTCAGGGAGCCCGCTTCAGGCGATGACGGCCAACAAAGGCTGCGAGCCGTAGCCTTGAACCCAGGGTGAAGGGAACGGTCCAGTGGCGACTGCGCCCACCGGACCACGTGGCGCGAGTCGTCTTGGGCTTGGCTTGTAAAGTGAGTTCAGACTTCGTTTCCTCCCTCTGCCGTCCAATCATAGACATTCGTGGGCAGTGAGGACAATTAGGCAAAGGATGTACGGGGCAGATGTTGTCTTCGCTATTAAGGTCACATGAATACATTATTACTGGACACTTGTGAAAAACGTTCTGCCTAGTGTAAGCCCTTCACCCCCAGTGACCTAAGAGTTATTTTACCCGATTTCAGAAACACGTCGTTTTTATTTCTGGGATGGCAGTGATGAGGAAGTTAGCATCACACGCATACGTAAATGTACGTCAAATATCGCGCCTCCATCAATTTAAGCTCGAGTTTTGGTCAAATTTTGACCTTTTCGCAAAAAGAGCGAAAGAGAAAGTGCCTGTTGTAACACCGAGACCTGACATGCGCGTCAATGTAGAAAATTTTATTATTATTGTTATTATTATTTTGATTGGGAGTTTAACGACCACCGCAAGCATCTCAATGGGCTATGAGCATTCGCCCGTTCCGAATTTAGGGCCACTGATTCCAGGGAAGGGGGAGGAACAAGGGCAGTAAGGCAAACACAACATCCATGCCTCACCGGCATTCGAACTCGGACCCGTCTCAGACAAATGCCAGAAGCCATCGTTTAGACCAATGTGACCTACCCCCGGACATATCTCCGCTATCATAAATTAGGGATGGGTGACTTTCAGAAACAATCTTTTAGAATTTCGGAAAGCAGTAGGCAACGGGAGTTGTTTTTTTTTAATACTTTTGTTACATGCAAAATTTCATATAAATTTTGTTCAACAAGCTATTTAAAAAAACACACACACAGTACAATTTCTTTCTTCGTTACATTCCTCCTAATTGGAATCCCATTCCCAATAAAAAAGAGGCGAGGCGCAGTGGTTTAAGCGCTGGCTTATGACCATTCGTTCATGATTAGCCCGGGTTCGAATCCCAGTGAGGCATAAATGTTACGTTCGTCTTACGGTACAGGTTCTCTCCCTTCCTTAGAACCAGTGGCTCTAAATTAGGGACAGGCGAATATTTATAAGCCCATTGAGTTGCTCACGGATGGGTGACTTACAGAATCTTTCGGAAATAGGGACTGCCGCCCCAGTGGCCTAAGCGATGGCCTCTGATCATTCGTCCGAACGGGGTCCGGGTTCGAATCCCGGTGAGGCATGGATGTTGTGTTTGTCTTACGGCACTGGCTCTCTCCCTTCCCTGGAACCAGTGACCCTAAATTAGGGACGGGCGACTGCTTATAGCCCATTGAGTTGCTCACGGTGGTCGTTAAGCCTCCAATAAAAAAAAAAAAAAAAAAAAAAAAAGAAATAGGGACTTTTGTTATGTGCAAAATTTCATGTAAATTTTGCTCAACAAGCTTTTCAAATACACACACTCCAATTTCTTTTTAATTTTAATTTTTTTTTTTTTTTGATTGGAGGTTTAACGACCACCGTGAGCAACTCAATGGGCTATAAGCAGTCGCCCGTCCCCAATTTAGGGTCACTGGTACCAGGGAAGGGACAGAGCCCAGTGCCGTAAGACAAACACAGCATCCATGCCTCACCGGGATTCGAACCCGGACCCCATTCGGACGAATGATCAGAGGCCATCGCTTACACCACTGCGCCACCGGGGCCGCCTTCTTAATTGAAATCCCCTTTTCAATAAAAAGAGGCGAGGCGAAGTGGTCTAACCGCTAGCTTCTGACCATACGTTCGAGATGGGTCTGGGTCCGAATCCCAATGAGGCATAAATGTTGCGTTTGTCTTACGATACAAGTTCTCTCCCTTCCTTGGAATCAGTGGCTCTAAATTAGGGACGGGCGAATATTTATAAGCCCATCGAGTTGCTCCTCGGTGACCGAGTAGTCTAAGGCGCTGCCTTTGGAACAGTCGTCCAAAATGGGTCCTGGTTCGAATTCCGGGTGAGACCATTGTTCCTATGTTTGTTTTGCGGCACTGGCGCTCCCCCCCCCCCCTCTCTCTCTCTCTGAAGAACTGAAGAAACCGTTGCTTAGATATCATGAAAAAAGGGGCCGTTAGACTTAAATCAACGTCATTAACAAAATTTGTTCTTCGTCTTTACCATAAACTTTTATACAAGACTGACTAAATCTAAGCTAAAAAGAAAATATCGAGAGAAGTGGGGAGGGGGGGGTTGGGATTTTCGCCACTGATCTTACTGCATGAAGCACCAGAATTCCTCGGCAGGCTACAACTGCCTTCTGCCCGCTCCCCACCAGTTCTTTTATATATACTGCTAAAATTTCACGGTCGTCTTACAGGAGAGAAGTTTAACATCTCCTCGTTCCTCCGTGTAACAAATAACGCACGTGAACATTAATGAAACCTTTCTACTTTATTTTTGGCTCCCATGGGAAGGGGGTTCGCCATCGCATCCCAGGAAGAAGATATTCTATTTCATAGGTTCCATTTGAACCCGGACAGGAAAAATCTCCCTGTCGTTTAGATGGCCGAATGCTCAAAGGCGTTGGTTTCTGACTAGTCGTCCGAACCGAGTGCCTGGGTTCGATTCCTGGATGAGATAAGGGCTATGCGCCTGTGTCTTACAGCGCTGGCTTTCTCCCCTCCCTGGAAACCAGTTTCCCAAATTGCGGAAGGACGACTGCTTGTGGCCCTAAGAGTTGCCTCATAGTGGTAGTCGACCCTCCCCCACCCCTAAAAAAAAAAAAATCTCCTTTTTAAGCTTCTACAAATTTTGTAGCCTGTAATTAAGTGATTTGCTTTTTCACTTCTTTGCTTTCGGTACATTCTGTCAACTTTTTTGTTTATTCTTTTGTTTCGGAGCTAAACCACGATCAGGAGCAACTGTAGGATATAAGCAATCGCACGTGCATAATTTAAGTATATTGGAAGGGCACAAACCAGCGCCGTAAGACCCATGCAATACTCGTGAGGGACTGGAACCAGAGCTCAACTCTTACTACTGGTCAGTAATCTGCGCTTCTGACCACTGGGCCAGCGGAACGACTGATACCAACTCTTTCAGCAGAGGAGTATCACTGTGTGTGTGGTTTTATAGTGGCAAAGCGCATGCGCACTGAAAGCTTAAAACTTTTATTTTCTGCTTTTAACAACTCATAACTAAATGATACAAGCAGGAGCCCGTCCCTAACTTAGGACCACTGGTTTCAGGGAAGGAAAAGAGCAAGTGTGGTAAGACAAACATTCCAGCCATGCTTCATGCGGGACAAAAGATCAGAAGCCAGCGATTAGACTACTGCGCCAATTTAGGAGGTTTAACGACCACCGTGAGCAACTCAATGGGCTATAAGCAGTCGTCCGTCCCTAATTTTAGGTCACTGGCTCCAGGGAAGGGAGAGAGCCAGTGCCGTAAGACAAACACAACATCCATGCCTCACCGGGATTCGAACCCGGACCCCTTTCGGACGAATGATCAGACGCCATCGCTTAGACCACTGCGCTACCGGGGCGGCAAGCCATCGTTTAGACCAGAGGTTCCCAATCTGTGCGTCGCGACGCCCCAAGGCGTCGCCGATCTTGGTCCCGGGCTTCGCGACTGTAAGGAAAAACATAATTTATAATGAAACGCAACATTCAAACACGCAGATTTTGGAGCACCTATCTCAACTCAACGTTCAATTTGACAAATATTTTCCTCCACAAACAGATCAACACAAGTGGGCTGCAGGCCAGTTTACAGCAGATTCACCATCAACTTTACCTACTGCTGAGCAGGAACAGTTAATAAGACATTCCTTCATACTACGCACTGAAAATGACATTCGCTTCCAGAACTCTATCACAGTTTTGAAACAGTGTGACAAAGGAGTACCCAGAATTGAGTAAGAAAGCCGTCAGAGTAATTCTCCCTTTTGCCACATTCTATTGGGTTGTCGGAAAAGTCATGACGTATTTTAGCCATGTTTTGCAAAGGTCATTTATTGATAGAAAGAACAAAGATCAATCAATGATATAATGCCCATTTTGTTCGATGACCTTTTGCCATCTGTCAGTGAGCTGCAGGATGCCTCGTACATAGAAGGATCTGTTTTGCGTGGCGAAAAACTATACAAGGTGCTGATTTACAGCATCATCTGAATTGAACGTTATACCACGCAAGGACTGTTGAAGAGAGCGAAACAAGTGGAAGTCTGACGGCGCAAGGTCAGACAAGTATGCTGGGTGTGGCAACACATCGCACCCAAGCTCCAATAATTTTTGGCGGGTGATCAAACTTGTGTGTGGTCTTCGCGTTGTCGTGATGGAACACAACACCTTTACGATGAACGAGCTCTGGACGTTTCTGGATGATGGATTCGTTCAAACTGTCCAATTGCCAACAGTACACATTCGAATTGATTGTTTGGTTCCGTGGTAGGAGCTCGAAAAACACGACACCTTTAAAACCCCACCACACTGAAACCAGAACCTTCCGCTAATGAATGTCTGCTTTGGATGTCGTTTGAGGCGAAGCAGCACTTCGGGACCAAGACCGTTTGTGCAGCACATTGTTGTACACAATCCACTTTTCGTCACCAGTTATCAGTCGCTTCAAAAAAAAGATAGCTTTCATCACGTTTAATGAGCATATCGCAGATGTTTATACGCGCCGTCAATTGAGCTTCTTTGAGTTCATGAGGAACCCACACGTCGAGCTTGCTTACGTATCCCAACTTCTTCAGGTGGTCGTGAACGCTTGAATGATGGATGTGTAATGTGTCTGCAATCTCTCGTGTCGTGCAACGTGCGTTTGACTCGATCAATGCCTTGATTTGGTCGTCATCAACCTCGGTTGGCCTCCTGGACCGAGGAGCATCGTTGAGGTCAAAATCACCAGCACGGAATTTTTGCGAACCACTGCTGGCACTGACGTTCGTGTAGAGCATGATCATCGTACACTTTACGCAACTTTTCACAAGCTTGAGGCGCGTTCTTCCTTTTACGGAAGTAAAACAGTAAAATATGGCGAAAATGCTCAGTTTGGTCTTCCATCTTCAACTTGATGTCAAATCTCGGCAAATCAACCAAATCGCTCCCTATTCCTTTTAGACTGGAGCTAGAACTAGCATCTGTCGAATGCCATAGCGATAACAGAACAGCGCATGTGTAGTACTTCCAGAACCGCCCAACCGTCATGACTTTTCCGACAACCCAATAGCTTTGAGAGGCAGGATTTTTAGCTCTGGCGGTAATAAAATCCAGATATAGAAGCAAAGTTAACTTTGAGAAGGCGATCCGCATTGCTGTATCGAACATTGTCCCCAGATTCGATGTTTTGTGTGACGGAAAACAAGCCCCCCTCCCCTGCCATTAGGACGCGAATACCTGTGCTAGGTAGTTTCTAAAATCATTAAAAATCTGAAAGCCAAATGAAGAGTGTTATACCATTGCGAAAATAAGCCTATCTCATCAATTTATTTTGACTCAGTTCTGTAATTTTATTCTAATTTTGTATTTTTACATTAAAAAGAATACAAGCTAGTAATGTAAATGACTATTTTCTTTTTAAAAATTACCACAAACTAGAATTTGAGAAAGTTTATTTTTTAATTTTGAGTACAAGGGCGGCGCGGTCTCAAAAAGTTTGGGAACCCCTGGCTTAGACCACTGGGCCACCGGGGCGGCAATCTCGAAAATGAACGAATTTTTGGTAAAGTGGGTAGGATTGTAATCGCTCCCTTAACTCCCCATTTCCACAGGACTATGGTAGTAGGGCATTTCTCCCTCAGAATATGTTATAAGTGGAATACTGGCATTAAGGTTTTTAAATTTTGGCCAGTTCTGTCTTTATTTTACGTAGAACTATAGTCAGAAACAGCGATGAGAAAGCCACTAGCTTACCTGAGGACAGCACCGCAAGGGGGGGGCATAGCAAATTAAACATAACTTGACCTCTTTCTGTCGAAATACATAACGTTGCAGAAACGCGTGAGTCATTTTTGCCATTGCCAGTCGAAATCGACCATTCATTCGGTAAATACTGCAGATGCATACGGGGAAGAAAACATGTGGCAGATCTATCATTTGCGATGTCCATCAAAAGATGACACAAAGGGACAACAGCTGTTGTGAGGCAATTCTTCAGACACTTATCCTTGGTAGTTGTGATCCTATATAGCCTTGGCTTGGCGGGTAGCTCTTTCACACACACACACAGAAGAGGAGATGTACCAAAAACTGAAAGAAAAACAAAAAACAAAAAAACACTCACAGCTCTAAGGATACTTACTAACTACTTTGCAGATCTGGTTCAAAGAATCGTTAATCTGCTTCGGAGAAGGTTTGAACGAAAAGAAAAAGGACTAAGATGACCCTTCATTACGTAGAGAGCTGGTCAATAACAGCAGCTTGTTTATTAAAATGTAATTAGTACCATCATATGGTGATTCAAAAACAAGAGGTCGACTTCACTGATGCCCATTTTCTACTGCCCGAAGCGACAATTTCGAACAACAGTGAAAAACAATGCCATTGCTCAACTAATAATTAAGAAATTATGTCACTAAAAAAATCGATTAAAAATGTGAAATGGCTTCACGGTTCCTGCAAGTTTATTTATTATTCTGACCTCGACAACAACAACAGAGTTAATTAACTAGCGATTTTCTGTCTGCAGCATGCGAGTTGCTAGAAGCGCATACATGCGACCGACATCAAGGGCGTCGATTTTGAAAAATAAAATAAAATCGTGGGTTACTCGAAATTTCTGGATACTTCCGTTACAGCGCGCGCGTGTGCCTTCTATAATTATACATTTCCAAGCGAAGAAAGCTACAATATGTTTTATATTTATTATATTACGAGGTAAACATTCAACAATCCGCGAAATAATTTTCCCGAAACAAGAAATAACTTTATACAAAAATTGTACAAGCTTATGTCTTTGTATAAAGCACATAAATTTAACGCCTATTCTAAATAAAATAATACGAATATCAGAGATTAAGTATTTAACACACGAGGGTTTCCCTTTTCATTCACCCCCCCCCCCCACCACCACCCCGCTCAAAAAACAAATAAGTAGTATACCAAAACGTTCGTGATCCTTTGTCGTTATTAAATTTACGTACTACAGTGGAACCTTGTTTAAACGTTTTTCAAGGGACCACGTAAAATTTACGCATAAGTGAAGAAAACCAAAACCGTATAAACGAAAAAAAGGGGAAATTTAACATACTTTCAAATATTTGTATTCTATTAGAGGGCACATCTAACCAATCCGTGAAATAATTTTATCGAAATAAAAAACAGCTTTAAACAAAAATTGTACATGTTGCACAAGTTTGTGACTTAAAACATAAATTTAACTACTCTAAATAAAATAATAAGAACATAAGAGATTAAATATTTGGAATTTCTTGGAACACACGAGACTTATCTTTTCATTCATCCATCCACCCCACCCTCGTAAAACGTACGGGCTTCTCCTTTGTCGTTATTAAATTTACATATAACAATGAAACCTTGTTTATATGCTTTTGAAGGGGGCAAGTAAAATTTACATAAAATTGAAAAATCAACAACGTATAAATGGAAAAGATAAAGTTTAACAATAAGGGCAATTCAGAATTTTTGGATCAGCAACATTGTAGGTATAAATGAGCAACACGTACAAGGGAGAAACCTATAACGAGGTTCTATTGTATTTGAAATATTTTTTGTTTGTTTGGAGGTTTAAGGATCACAGTGAGCAAATCAATGGGCTATAAGCAGTCGTCTGTCCCTAATTTAGAGCCACTAGTTCCAAGGAAGGGAGAGAGCTAGTGTCTCAAGACAAACACAACGTCCAATACCTCAAGGGATTCGAACCCGGACCCATCTCGAACGAATGATCAAAAGGCAGCGCTTACACCACTGCGCCACCGGCGCGACTATCTGTAATATATAGATGGGAAGACAGTGTTTCAGAAATTTTGCTATGCTTACCTTTACGCGATAATAAATAAATAAATGAATTCTGATTTCTAGAAGCGGAGCTACATTTCCAGTCTACCCCTCAGAGCTGCAGAGTACGATCCAGGAACTTGCGAACATGGGAAGAAAAGTGAGATTAAACATGAACTTTCAAAAAACGAAATTGAAGTACAATGCTTTTAAAAGAACTGAAGATTTACTGGTTGATGAAGCAAATCTGGAATGCTTTCCCCCAGCGTTATATCCAGCATTTGTACTACGGATTGCATGCCAGATTGGAAGTTTGTATTGCTGCTGGAGGAGGTGCAACACCTTATTAAAATGTGCCTTCTGTACACTGCAATACACATTAAAAGGTACAATAAACATTCAGTCACTTCACACGTGTGATCACTTTCTTTTCTTAACAAATTGTTGCTACGACATAAATCTCATAGATGCAGCTGCAATTTTTAATGGTGTTCTTTTTTCACTTTCCGGCAGTGTCCGCCTATGCGAAAGCGACATCTACGTCACAATGGAATTTCCAGAAAGCTCTAAACGACTAAGGTTCTTTCTTCTCCAGAAGTGAGTGCTCATTACATCCGGGATTTTGGTACTATCACCCTTGTCCGCTTTTGAATTTGTTTGCTGTGATAAAGTAGGCCAAATCGATAAAGCCTGTATATCAGCATTTTTTTTTTTTTCAAGCGTATTAGTATTTTTTGTAGTTTTCTGAAATTCATAGTAACATACATTTACCTTCATTAAAAAATATATTTTGACACCTAATGCATTTAGAAAGGGCAAACGAAAGAAAACGACAATTAAAATGTTAATAATAGCACACGTTGTACAAGAAACGGTAGAGTTTATTTATCTTCATTCTCGACAGCACTGGCGATACGCCAAAATTCAGTAAAATAAATATCGCGACCATGTTCGCGTTTTTACTTGTTTGTTTTTTATTTTCTCACCGCTTTTTTTCTTCGTTATAATAGACTGTGGCACAGTTCTCGTAAAAAAAAAAATAAAAAAAAAAAATTGAAAAGCTGAACGCAAGACAACTCCGTTCCCGACGATGCAAACTAACTTCGGCTTTCTGCCTCTCTAGTTTGTTATCATAGCGCAACTTACTTTACTGAAGTGATGAGAAGAAATAGAATAGCTGGTGTCGCATACCAGGACAGCGTTTAATTCCAAACGGCTAACTTAGCGAAGCAGGGTACACCCGGTCATCTAACAAACATCTCATTGGGGGACTGATTTTTTTTTTTTCCGGAGTTTAACAACTCTTTAGCATGTAAGCAATATACTTATCCCAAATTTAGGGACACTGGCTCTATGGAAAGGAGACAACCAGTATACCCAGTGTTCGAAATGGGCCGGTATACGCCGGTTCGGTATGGTATATCTTTTTTTTTTTTTTTTTGATTGGATGTTTAACGACCACCGTGAGCAACTCAATGGGCTATAAGCAGTCGCCCGTCCCTAATTTAGGGTCACTGGTTCCAGGGAAGGGAAAGAGCCAGTGCGGTAAGACAAACACAACATCCATGCCTCACGGGATTCGAACCCGGACCCCTTTCGGACGAATGATCAGAAGCCATCGATTAGACCACTCGCCACCGGGCGGTATGGTATATCAACACTTCTTTTCTATTAGTATTTCATACTCACACTTCTTTTATCCGGAATTTACATACTGGCAATAATTTTATAGTGGAAACTGCAGAATTGAATTTTTTCTTTTTTTTTGAACCTGACTTACGGGCGCGCATTCTTAAACTTAGAAACCTTATGCGCCTCGTGCCCTTGAGAAATAACTGTGTGGGAACCGTAAAGGATGAGAAAGTGGTGTACACATGAGAAACAAGTTCAATCCTTCAAAGGATGAAAATGAAGCTACCCATAGAGCATTGTTACAGTGGACACCCCCCCCCCATCCTAAAACCTGAAGAAAACTCTAAAAATTTGTCCGCCATGTCGCGTATGGTATGAGGCAGCTAGGAATCACAGTTCGGCAGGATCACATGTTCTTTTACAGTTCAGTTTTTTTTATTTATTTCTCATTTACGTTGTTTTTTCTTTCGGATGTTCTCTAAATTAATTAACAAAATTGCGGGATAATTGGGAAGTCGCTCCAATGCTCTTGAAGGCATGAAACGCAATATTTTTGCCATTTTAAATTGTTTCTACCTGTGGGAAAATGTAGCACTCAATGGTTGCTCTGGAAATTGATAAGAGCAAAGCGATAGGCCCAGAAGAGGGCTTCTGGATTTCTTGATTAGGGGCCGATGTTACGACCCACCCCGCCATTAATTTAGTAATTAATGGGCATGGTTGATGTGTGAAATTAATTAAGTATTAATTATGTTCGAGGCTTGATTGGAGTTTAAAGTGTAAACAGCAGATAAAGTTTTATCTGGGGGTTTGGAAAGAAAAGAGGCGAAGAATTCTCTCTGGCTGGGTGGTCTCAGAATAGCTCTGTTAGGTCATAAATATCAGGGCGCAGCTGACGGGCAGCCTATGCAACACGGAAAGGGAAAGAGGAATACGTATCGAATGAGCCACTTGAGTAGGAATGAATGAAGATAGGGGACGAAAGGTTTAGCGAATAATCGTAAATTCGTCGATTGTTTGGGGCATTTTCGAGAACGATTGCTCTCTGTGTGGTCCGTGCAGAAAAATAAGAGTTCGCACTTGGCATGAAAATAAGGAAGAAAGTTTAGTTGTCTGTATGCTCTCCGATGTGAAAGGCTGGATGCCTTGGATCTGCAGCAAAATGAATTGGGGAAAATGAAGCAGCAAACCTCCCCGCATTTGGTAAGAAATGGAGACAACTCGAGGCAGCTGGAGATGCCAGTTTGCCACAAAGACAGCAGAATGCCTAAATCCGCGTGATAACGCAGAAATTTCTAGGCTGGAGCGTAATGGAAATCAGCGACTGTTTGGCCTAATGAAAGCCAAGTTACAGGGGAATTAAGAAGTCTGCGAGTGGACAGTGGTCATTCCAATGAGAAGCGAAGCCAAGCAAAAGTCGGGTTCGGATGCCAACCACTGCAGTGTGGAATCGTCACCCCCATTCATCCCCTACTGTGGAGGAAGTGAAGAGATGCGCTTGTCTTACGGGGCGAAGCGAGGCCCCATGTGTGCGTGTGTGTGGTCGCGTAAGCAGCGAAGCCACTACGTGTAAGTGCGACGGGATAAAAACATGTCGAAAGAAAAATATGAGCGTAAGAGCGGTGGCTTCGATACCTAACAAATATACAGGTGAAATGTTGAGTTGCCGATATACGCTTAAGGTAAAAGCACGTCTGATTTCGCTCGGCCGAGAAAATTAATCTTGGAAACCGCAACATCAGATGTGAGAGGGCCTATTTTGCTTAACGCCCACCTTCAAATCGTCACGAGAATAGATCAGTGTGCACTCTAATCATTGCAACAAAGTGCGGCGTGATATTACCATTTTTAATTGTGTGCTTCATTTACATCAAGCGTCAAAGTGAAGTGTTGAATCATCGGTGCTGCCACATGGTGCAAGTGTCTGTGTGTGTGTGTTTTTTTGTCGTGTGATATTATGTGATGCACAACGGATTTGCACAGCAAAGTCACGTAACTGTAAGTAGATGAATATTTCCTTTTTTCTTTCTTCGCACATCTGCGAACTTGTGCCATTCCGACATCCGAAGCTGCATGGACATAGATGCAGTAATGCTGAGTGACTGAACCTCAGAGGAAATACCTGCACATACAGATTTCAATTTCTTACAGGGCCCATTTCCTGATTACTTTTTTTACATGAATAAGGGAGAAGGTGTGGCCACAAATTCCGCTGGGCGGGACAGTTTCTTTTAACTTTGGTTCAGGACCAACGTCAGCGGGGCAGGGTTCTGCATGTGCATGCTTATTAGATTTAGTTAATTAACTTTGGCAGTATTTCGCACCTATAATCTTATACCGCAAATTAACGTGCTTGTGTATTTTGTGTCGCGAGTATTTTTAATGTGATCGTTTGCATATAATTTTTTTTTCATTCTCTAAGCAATTGTATATGAATATCACCTGCAGCTCTATTTAGTGTGTAAACGAGTAGTATCTCTTGTTCAGATAGTCCGGTGGAGACTCAGTCGGCTGCGTTATCCGACAGTAAAGTGTGACACCGTATGCTGCCCACATATGAGGGGCAATTGTTCTATGCGCCTAGAGAGCGCCGGATCTGTTTAAATCTCGCAGAACGTTATTAAATGTTGTGTTGTGTATTTGAGAATCATGTGTTATTTGCGAAAGTGAGTGTTGTACTGACTGGTTGGGGATTGAATGTACCGGAGTAAGATCCGGACCACTACACTCAGTCACGAATTGGTGATTGCGGGTGAACCTCATCACAACTCTGATCCCAAAGTATCATTTTTTTTTTTTTAGATTATTTTATTTTTTATTTGTTGTTGTTATTTTGTTCACAAGGTGGATTCACCCAAGCCTTATGCTTCGGGTCATTCTTCAACTTTTCATTTTTTATGTTCTGGTGTGAATCTTTGAGTGCAGCAGTGCACCTGAGATTCTCACCTGGTGCCGTGGCCAACTAAATTGTACTTCAGGTCTCAAGCACCGTTACCGGCAGACTCGGCAGGAACACTGCTAGTGCCGTGTAACATTAATGGTGCCGAGACCAGGATCGATACCTATATTTTGCAGCTAGCGGAACAACACTCATGTTCGTAAAATAAGTGCGAATTGACTGCCATTACTATTTTTATTTAGTTTTGTTCGGTGCGAATTTTGTATAATTTAGCATTAAGTAAGCCTTAAGCTGTTTTGTAAGAACTGCCATAATTTTAGTGGGTAAGAAAAACAAAATGGCTAACACGAAGACAGTGGAACGCAAGAATTTGGCATCGAGCGTAGATAAAAGCGGGTGTAGGAGCATCAAACGTGAGAGATCTGTGGAACTCGTGGATTCTCGAAGCTATGCCTCATATTTAAATTTTTTTTTTCCGCCTATCTCGACGGGTAGCAATGAACGTGTGATGAAATCCTTAAACTTTCCTTCCACTCCGGGCACTTAAATCCGGAATTAGGTGCCTTGCGACGGTGGGAAAGGGTTGAGTGTTTACAGTTAAAAAAAAAAAATAGAGTGATTGGATGAATAAACTTCATCCAGTCATCCCTTTTTTCTTTCATGGGGGGATGGAATGTTACAGTGGACACCCCCCCCATCCTAAAACCTGAAGAAAACTCTAAAATTTGTCCGCCATGTCGCGTATGGTATGAGGCAGCTAGGAATCACAGTTCGGCAGGATCACATGTTCTTTTACAGTTCAGTTTTTTTTATTTATTTCTCATTTACGTTGTTTTTTTCTTTCGGATGTTCTCTAAATTAATTAACAAAATTGCGGGATAATTGGGAAGTCGCTCCAATGCTCTTGAAGGCATGAAACGCAATATTTTTGCCATTTTAAATTGTTTCTACCTGTGGGAAAATGTAGCACTCAATGGTTGCTCTGGAAATTGATAAGAGCAAAGCGATAGGCCCAGAAGAGGGCTTCTGGATTTCTTGATTAGGGGCCGATGTTACGACCCACCCCCGCCATTAATTTAGTAATTAATGGGCGTGGTTGATGTGTGAAATTAATTAAGTATTAATTATGTTCGAGGCTTGATTGGAGTTTAAAAGTGTAAACAGCAGATAAAGTTTTATCTGGGGGTTTGGAAAAGAAAAGAGGCGAAGAATTCTCTCTCTGGCTGGGTGGTCTCAGAATAGCTCTGTTAGGTCATAAATATCAGGGCGCAGCTGACGGGCAGCCTATGCAACACGGAAAGGGAAAGAGGAATACGTATCGAATGAGCCACTTGAGTAGGAATGAATGAAGATAGGGGACGAAAGGTTTAGCGAATAATCGTAAATTCGTCGATTGTTTGGGGCATTTTCGAGAACGATTGCTCTCTGTGTGGTCCGTGCAGAAAAATAAGAGTTCGCACTTGGCATGAAAATAAGGAAGAAAGTTTAGTTGTCTGTATGCTCTCCGATGTGAAAGGCTGGATGCCTTGGATCTGCAGCAAAATGAATTGGGGAAAATGAAGCAGCAAACCTCCCCGCATTTGGTAAGAAATGGAGACAACTCGAGGCAGCTGGAGATGCCAGTTTGCCACAAAGACAGCAGAATGCCTAAATCCGCGTGATAACGCAGAAATTTCTAGGCTGGAGCGTAATGGAAATCAGCGACTGTTTGGCCTAATGAAAGCCAAGTTACAGGGGAATTAAGAAGTCTGCGAGTGGACAGTGGTCATTCCAATGAGAAGCGAAGCCAAGCAAAAGTCGGGTTCGGATGCCAACCACTGCAGTGTGGAATCGTCACCCCCATTCATCCCCTACTGTGGAGGAAGTGAAGAGATGCGCTTGTCTTACGGGGCGAAGCGAGGCCCCATGTGTGCGTGTGTGTGGTCGCGTAAGCAGCGAAGCCACTACGTGTAAGTGCGACGGGATAAAAACATGTCGAAAGAAAAATATGAGCGTAAGAGCGGTGGCTTCGATACCTAACAAATATACAGGTGAAATGTTGAGTTGCCGATATACGCTTAAGGTAAAGCACGTCTGATTTCGCTCGGCCGAGAAAATTAATCTTGGAAACCGCAACATCAGATGTGAGAGGGCCTATTTTGCTTAACGCCCACCTTCAAATCGTCACGAGAATAGATCAGTGTACTCTAATCATTGCAACAAAGTGCGGCGTGATATTACCATTTTTAATTGTGTGCTTCATTTACATCAAGCGTCAAAGTGAAGTGTTGAATCATCGGTGCTGCCACATGGTGCAAGTGTCTGTGTGTGTGTGTTTTTTTGTCGTGTGATATTATGTGATGCACAACGGATTTGCACAGCAAAGTCACGTAACTGTAAGTAGATGAATATTTCCTTTTTCTTTCTTCGCACATCTGCGAACTTGTGCCATTCCGACATCCGAAGCTGCATGGACATAGATGCAGTAATGCTGAGTGACTGAACCTCAGAGGAAATACCTGCACATACAGATTTCAATTTCTTACAGGGCCCATTTCCTGATTACTTTTTTTACATGAATAAGGGAGAAGGTGTGGCCACAAATTCCGCTGGGCGGGACAGTTTCTTTTAACTTTGGTTCAGGACCAACGTCAGCGGGGCAGGGTTCTGCATGTGCATGCTTATTAGATTTAGTTAATTAACTTTGGCAGTATTTCGCACCTATAATCTTATACCGCAAATTAACGTGCTTGTGTATTTTGTGTCGCGAGTATTTTTAATGTGATCGTTTGCATATAATTTTTTTCATTCTCTAAGCAATTGTATATGAATATCACCTGCAGCTCTATTTAGTGTGTAAACGAGTAGTATCTCTTGTTCAGATAGTCCGGTGGAGACTCAGTCGGCTGCGTTATCCGACAGTAAAGTGTGACACCGTATGCTGCCCACATATGAGGGGCAATTGTCTATGCGCCTAGAGAGCGCCGGATCTGTTTAAATCTCGCAGAACGTTATTAAATGTTGTGTTGTGTATTTGAGAATCATGTGTTATTTGCGAAAGTGAGTGTTGTACTGACTGGTTGGGGATTGAATGTACCGGAGTAAGATCCGGACCACTACACTCAGTCACGAATTGAGTGATTGCGGGTGAACCTCATCACAACTCTGATCCCAAAGTATCATTTTTTTTTTTAGATTATTTTATTTTTTGTTGTTGTTGTTATTTTGTTCACAAGGGTGGATTCACCCAAGCCTTATGCTTCGGGTCATTCTTCAACTTTTCATTTTTTATGTTCTGGTGTGAATCTTTGAGTGCAGCAGTGCACCTGAGATTCTCACCTGGTGCCGTGGCCAACTAAATTGTACTTCAGGTCTCAAGCACCGTTACCGGCAGACTCGGCAGGAACACTGCTAGTGCCGTGTAACAGCATCATCACTTCTTGCCCAAGCCCTAGATATCATCCCACTAAAGATATCTGTAATTTTTATTATATCATTAATTTAATATATTCAATTTGAAGAGCTTCTTCGTAGAATGAAGAATTGGGAGTAATAGATTAAACACAAATTTTAGTTTTGCAGATGAGTATAAACTTTTTTCACTTCGGACTTATTTTTTTTTTTTTTTTTTTTTAGGGCGGTGTTTTTTTTTTTTTTTTTAATTGGAGGTTTAACGACCACCGTGAGCAACTCAATGGGCTATAAGCAGTCGCCCGTCCCTAATTTAGGGTCACTGGTTCCAGGGAAGGGAGAGAGCCAGTGCCGTAAGACAAACACAACATCCATGCCTGACCGGGATACGAACCCGGACCCCTTTCGGACGAATGATCAGAGAAGGGCGGTGTGATTGCTATTAATTTAATATTAATTTAAGACAATATTCATACTAATTGCGGAGGTTCTAACTCCCCAAATTTTTACTTCATGAAAGTCCTTATTGGAAGGGACTTTCATGAAGTAAAAATTCTTATTGGATGAGCCTTCTCGGGTCGGGACCTTGAAAAGTTTTAGGTTCAAGTTCAGCTGAATCAGTTACGATTAGCAGAGGTACGGAAGTCTCGTTAATCCGTTGGTCCCGGGATACAGGGTCCTGAATTGGTGGCACTTGCGTACAACATATTTCCCCTGTAACATAATCCTCACTGAAATTCACTTCTCAAAATTTACTCTAATGCAGCAATATAAGAAAGATTTCAAACAGTTCTTTACATCTTGGGTACAAGATACATAACGTGAAACTTTTCACAATTTTAAATGAAGCAGGATGGAATCCACATTCAGTGACTGTAGACTTTGAGGCTGCAGCTATTAAAGCCTTGGAAATTCTATTTCCGTTAGCGAGGATTTCGGGATGCAACTTTCATTTTAACCAATGTCTGTGGTGGCATGTTCAGTCACTTGGAGTAGCCAGAGGTTATAAAGAAAATGAAGAAATTAGACTTCATGTGTGCAGGATTAGCACACCTTCCACATGCAGACATAGATAACGGATGGTTATCAATTCAAGAAAAGTTCACCGCAGCAACCAAAGCTGCAGGAATTTTATTATTATTTTGTGAATGAATGGCTAGAAAATTCTGTCTTTACAACTAGCATGTGGAACTATCTACAGCACTGAACCAATAATGAGGTAGAGGGCTGGAATAATAAGTTTAGCACCTTAATAAGTAGATCACATTCTAAAACTAAGACCCTCATTCAGAGCTTAAAAGAAGAATCTAAGTACAGTGACTTTCTTATAAATCGAACAGACCTTAATCTTGAAGGAAAGAAACGATCTAAAAGGTACATCAAACTGCAACAGCGAATCTCTAGAACTCATAGACATTACGAAAGTACGCAAGATGTATAAAGAAGTGTTTGAAGTCCGAAGAAAGTACGCAAGATGTATAAAGCTAAATTAGAGTAAATTTTGAAAAAGCGAATTGAAACATCTATAATTAAAAAAAAATCCAAAATAAAAAAAAAGGCGAATAGCGCATACAAAAAGTTTAAAAAAAAAAGAAAAAAAAAGAGGCGAATAGCACCTACATAAAGTTAAAAAAAAAAAAAAGGAAAAAAAAAGAGGCGAATATCGCCTACAAAAAGATTAAATAATAAAAAAAAAAGAGGCGAATATCGCCTACAAAAAGATTAATAAAAAAAAAGAGGCGAATATTGCCTACAACTTTTAAACACGCCAGAGATGTGCCAGTCCTAAGCCTGGATATACTGTGAAGGAAAGTTAAAATCATTCAAAATATGTGTCACAGTGACAGTGTTGTTCGGGGACAATTGCAAAAACATATGATTATCCCCGAACATACTGTAGGACCTTGATATGTACGCAAGTGTCACCGTACGCCTTGGTATGTACGCAAGTGCCACCAAATTTGACATGTACGCCAGTGTCACCATACGCCTTGGTATGTACGCAAGTGCCACCAAATTTGACATGTACGCAAGTGTTACCGTAAGCCCTTGATATGTAAGCGTCACCGTACGCCGTGGTATGTACGCAAGTGCCACCAAATTTGACATGCACGCAAGGTCACCGTAAGCCCTTGGTATGTAAGCAAGTGTCACCCGTACGCCTTGGTATGTACGCAAGTGTCACCGTAAGCCCTTGGTATGTAAGCAAGTGTCACCGTAAGCCCTTGGTATGTAAGCAAGTGTCACCGTACGCCGTGGTATGTAAGCAAGTGCCACCAAGTTTGACATGTACGCAAATGCCACCAAACGCCTTGGTATGTACGCAAGTGCCACCAAATTTGACATGTACGCAAGTGTCACTACACCGGGTAGAGGCTCCTCGTTATAAACAAGTCCCGCTCCTCGGTGTAGCTTAAGTAGTGTCCTCTGGACCCACAAACCAACCAACTGAAATCGACCGCCATCGTTTCTGGCTTATGGTGGAATTGTCAATTACATGTTCAAACAAAGGAGTTTCTCTTCCTGGGATCTCCCCCCCCCCAGTTTTGGTGATTTTCTCGTGAAGTTATTTTTTCCGGATGATTTTTGCTAAATATGAGCATACCGGCATTTCAAAATTTCCATTTCGAGCCCTGTCAGTACCAGAACGACAAATACAACAGTCAAATCTTTCGGCAGGATTCGAAATCAGACACAGAAGTCAGAAACACAGGTACCAGAGCTATCCACCACTGCGTTTAAATTACGGAATTCTCTAATCATGTTGCTTTAGGCAGTTTTCTTTTGACGTTTAATTAGTTTGAAATTACAGCGACATTTCTTATTTTTAGAACATCTACGTCTTTTGTATAAAAAAGTAAAAAAAAAAAAAAAGTGCCTGTTTTATCGTAGTAACAAGCTCATCTAAAAAAAAAATATATATATATATATGCTCCAAATCCGAGCGGAAGTCCCCACCCTCGACCAATAAGATATATCTATTCTTTAGTCAAATTCTTGAAATAATGCTGACTGCAGCCAATAAAATATTCGCACCTTATGTTTTGGCCAGGTATTACAAGACGGAAATGTTTTTTGTTCTGATTGAAGTTTTAACGACCACCGTTAGCAACTCAATGGGATATAAGCAGTCGCTCGTCCCTAATTTAGGGCCACTAGCTCCAGGGAAGAGAGAGAGAGCCGGTGCCGTAAGACAAACACAACATCCATGCCTCACCGGGATTCGAACCCGGACCCCTCTCGGACGACTGGTCATTAGCCATCGCTTAGACCACTGCGCCACAGGTGCGGCACATGATGGTTCAGGCTCATCTTCAATACAGATTTAAACATATAGAGCAACATTATTCCCCATATGAGAAGCTTGGATCGTTTCTGGTGCTGCGAAGGTCAATAACGTATACAGTGCTATCTGTGACACGTCCACCATAAGTTAGAACTGAGACGGTGGTTGTAATGGGTATAGGGATGCGAACCCGTTGGAAAAGGGCATGATAATCGGTTATAGAGCAAGGGGTGATAGTATCCGGGAATTAGCGAACTTTGTCGGATGTTCACAAGCTGCTGTAGTTAAAGTGTATCAGAGTGGATGAGAAGAGGAGCAACGCAAAACGGGCGGTTGAGTATTGGATGGCCATAGCTGCTTAATGCTCAGAGAGAGAGAGAGAGAGAGAGAGGGGGGGGTATTGTCCGGAATAATAGTACCTCTGCGCAGGTACTATTATTCACCTCTGCGCAGCTCACCATAGTTCGCAACTAAACAGTACCGAAGAGTGTATTCTTAGTTACTGGGCAATTATTTGCCCACGGTATGGGCCTATGATGTAAATTCATACCCACAACACGTCATCGTCAGCAACGACTGGAGCTTGCACGACAACGTCGGTAGGGGAAAGTGGAAGAAAGTGTACCTCTCTGATTAATCCCGTTTCCTACTGCATTGAGTTGTTGGACGGTGGCGGGCAAGGCTAACAGCTGCTGAGAAGATGGTATAAGAAGCCGTGACCTAAGTGTAATGCTCTGGAAGGTATCTCGGAAATCTCTCGATTCCTTGATAGCGGTGGAGAGGCCCCCCTGAACTCCAATGCGTAGTTGTCATTGTAAACCAGTTTCATCCATTTACACTGAAAGTGTTTAAAAAGCATTGCAGGTAAATTTCAAAGGTTGCTTCAACAGAACAATGAGCCGTGTCAGAACAAGGAGATTGTACGACCCTTATGCCATGTCATAAGGCCCTTACCGTCCTGGAATGGTCTGAGAAACACGAGAATGAATAACATTTTTTCTTATAGCCGTCCACGTCATCCTATTTGAACACAATTAAACGCATTTGTTACCATATATGGATCGGCAGCTGCAGCGCATAGACCCCAAACACGGGAACTGGACGAGTTATGGGCAGCACTGATACGGATATGGTACAACATACACCAGTGGACACCTTCCGGGGACTAGTGAAGTTCATGCCTCGTCGTACGGCCGTAGTGGTGGTGCTAATTATGACAACCTACCAGAACCTACATAGTACTTGGTAGGTGGTCATAATGTTTTACTCCCACAGTGTAGTTGGTAACTACGCTGTACAAGAATTTAGTGAAAATCCTCCAAATACGTGGCGTCAGTAAATAAATACATCGCTCTTTCCACGTTCCAGAAACACATACCAACCGAAAAATTGTTTTCAGCCACCGCCGGGAAATTGAACCCACGGATCTCTCGATACCTTTGGATTTAACTGCTATAATATATATATAGCCAGTGCCGTTAATACCCACCAGACGGAGACGTCTTAGTAGCTGAGCCCATCTTACGGATTTATGCTGTCAAACGCTGACTTAAAAATACACATAGCACCGTGGATTGTGGGCCACCGTGGTGTAAAGCGGCTGAAAACAATTTTTCGGTTGCTATTGTGTTTTTGGAACGTGGAAAGAGCGATGTATTTATTCAAGAATTTAGTAATGGAATAATTTAGTAATTTCATTTTTTTTAACACTGTAACTGCACTGCAGACTTAAGCGTTGTTTGCTGCTGTTTACAGCTATTATTTCCTCTGGATGTCATTATTAGACATATTTCGCGATAATTTACTAGTTAGAACCCTTAAATTCTCAAACCAAAGCAATGCGTACAAGCTTTGTGTCTCTTCTGTAATTCTGGTTTTCTGAGTTACCTGACGACTGAAACACGTTGTTGTATTACTTCCAAGTTTCTGTTTTCTGGGTATAAGTAACGGCTGAGACATGCTGTTGTGTTTCTTCTATCGTTCTAGTTTTCTGAGAACAAATAACTGCTGAGATAGGTTTCTTCTATGTGGTTCTGGATTTCTGGGTATAAGTAACGGATAAGACACGCTGTTGTGTTTCTTTCATGCGGAGTTCTGGTTTTCTGCGTACAAGTACCAGCTTAGATACACTATTATGCTGCTTCAAATGTTCTGGTTTTCTTGGGTATAAATAACGGTAAGGCAAGCTGCTGTTTCTTTTATGGTTCTGATTTTCTGAGCTAAGTAACTGAGACACGCTGTTGTTTTTCTTCCATGGTTCTGATTTTCTGGGTATAAGTAATGGCTCAGACACACTGTTGAGTTTGTTGAATTGTTCTGGTTTTCTTGGGTATAAGTAACGGCTGAGGCACGCTACTGTTTCTTCTACGGTTCTGGTTTTCTGAGCTAAGTAACTACTGAGACACGCTACTGTATTTCTTCCACGGTTCTGATTTTCTGGGTATAAGTAATGGCTCAGACTGTTGTGTTTCTTCAATTGTTCTGGCTTTCTTGAGTATAAGTAACTACTGAGACACGCAGCTGCTTCTTGTATTGTTCTGGTTTTCTGAGCTAAGTAACTACTGAGACACGCAACTGTTTCTTATATTGTTCTGGTTTTCTGAGCTAAGTAACTAATGAGACACGCTGCTGTATTTCTTCCATGGCTCTGATTTTCTGGTTATAAGTAATGGCTCAGACTGTTGTGTTTCTTCAATTGTTCTGGCTTTCTTGAGTATAAGTAACGGCTGAGACACGCAGCTGTTTCTTATATTGTTCTGGTTTTCTGAGCTAAGTAACTACTGAGACACGCAGCTGCTTCTTATATTGTTCTGGTTTTCTGAGCTAAGTAACTACTGAGACACGCTGCTGTATTTCTTCCATGGCTCTGATTTTCTGGTTATAAGTAATGGCTCAGACTGTTGTGTTTCTTCAATTGTTCTGGATTTCTTGAGTATAAGTAACGGCTGAGACACGCAGCTGTTTCTTATATTGTTCTGGTTTTCTGAGCTAAGTAACTACTGAGACACGCAGCTGCTTCTTATATTGTTCTGGTTTTCTGAGCTAAGTAACTACTGAGACACGCAACTGTTTCTTATATTGTTCTGGTTTTCTGAGCTAAGTAACTACTGAGACACGCAACTGTTTCTTATATTGTTCTGGTTTTCTGAGCTAAGTAACTACTGGGACACGCTGCTGTATTTCTTCCATGGCTCTGATTTTCTGGTTATAAGTAATGGCTTAGACACACTGTTACATTTCTTTAATTGTTCTGGTTTTCTGGGGATATAAGTAACGGCTGAGATACGCTGCTGTTTCTCCTACGGTTCTGGTTTTATGAACTAAGTAACTAATGAGACACGCTGCTGTATTTCTTTCATGGTTCTCATTTTCTGCGTGTAAGTATAACGGCTCAGGCACTCTGTTGTGTTTCTTCAGTTGCTCTGGTTTTCTTCTTTACCTGCATCATGCAAGGGATCGTCTGACCTTCAAATTGTGCCAGGGGTCTATACACTTCTGAAGAAGCAAGTGGTGTAATGCTTGCTTCACGTGAGTCAATTCTTTCTTACCAAGCGCGTGTACATTAATATGCAGGCTTGAGCCGTTTCAGGGTGTTTGGAAATGGCCACTTGTTTAAGTTACTTTTGTCTGCGGCAGATAACGACGAAGTTTGTGATGCTTGATATGCTTCGTCCATCCAGTTGATGATAACGACAGAAATGATACAAAAAGAAAATCTTCCATTATCGGCAAAGCACACGAGAAAACGGGCAACTAAAGCTTCATTGAGATAGAGCGGCTGCGCAACAACTGCATCACACGGTGCACCTGTTATCTTGGTGGTCTTTCCTGCACAGTTAACAATGCAGGATATGAGGCCAGACTGCCAAGAAAAGAAAAAAATTGCACCTTTGAACCTTTACATACAGAGATATTTTCTTTACACGCATGATGCAGCGGCTACCAATTATAACATAATCGAAAACTGAAGACATCTGAGGATCAAAAAGCTACTGCACCAAACCACAGACAATATGTTTGAATTTTTACCCACATGGCTTTTCGTTGATATTTTTCAGGGAATATATAAACTCATAAAAAAACGGTTAATCGTAGGAGTTTTTTTTTTTTTATTATTATTACTTGTTTGTAAATCAGCAGAGAAACTGATATGGGTTCATCATGCAAAATATCCGTTGGTTCAAAATCTTTGTTTTAAATATTATAATATATCACATCTTTAAAGCCATTCGAATAATAATCGACAATTACTTTCATCGGAATATAGAATTAAAATACGAGGTAAACGTATAGTAAAATGAAGGTTATTTTAAAAATTAACGTGCACAGACACATGCATTCAGTATAGGACACTACTAACCGCATGTCTGCGGCATGTGATGCAAAACTGAAGCTAGCCCACCACCAATCTTCCACTAGGCGCAGAAACACTTCATAGATACCGAACTATACATACATTGCTAAAAGTATCGCAACATCCGTGAAGTCACGGTAAAGACTTTCGTGATACAGAACATTTGCTATCCTGGTGGCCAAGCAGTGTGGGGACTAATCGTCTGAGTAGGATCCGGGATAGATTTCTGCACAAGATAAGGGAAGGGTGTTTTGTCTTACGGTTCTGATTCTGTCCCTTCCGTGGAACCAGCGGCCCCAAATTAGGAACGACAAGGGAATTGTTATAACCTTAAATGCATATGGAGATCATGAAACATCCAATGCGGGGAGGACGTGGGGGTCCAAACACGCATACAGAACCTACCGAAATGATAACATTCTAGGAAGATAAGAAAGACAGAACTTCAACGACTTTGAACGTCGGATGTCATATTGCTGGAATAAGCATCAGACTGATTTTTCACGTTAAACTTCTCTAGCAGAACAGTACGGAACACTTCTTTTGTTTTGTTTTTTCGGGGTTTAACGACCATTACAAGCAACTCTAAGGGCTATGAGCAGTACCTTGTTCCTAATTAAAAGGCAATGGTTCCAAAGAGAAATAGCGCCGCTGCAAGTCAAACGTATACCACCCATGCCTACCGCGGACCTCGAATCTGGACTCAACTCGGACGACTGGACAGGAATCTACACCTCCAACTCTAAGGACTGTAAGCAGTCGCTTGTTCCTAATTTAAAGGCAGAGGTCCCAAAAGAGATAGCGCTGTAAATCAAGCCTATACCACCCATGCCTTCCACAGGACTCGAACCGTGTCTCAACTCTGACTAGACAGGAACCTACGCCTCTGACTCCTTGGGGTGGCTACAGAATACCGTACGAATATGGACATCAAATTGCAATGCCAATGTGAAACTTCAGTCTAGACGACAGAGTATGTATGCTCACAAAGATATGAGGATTATTTTCTATACGTTACTTGAAAGTGCTTCATGAATATATTTAATACGTATAAAAACCTACTGTATTTATTTTGATGTTTGCTGACTTTCCGAGAATTTTAATAACAAAATTTAGCATTTTATAAAACTAAATTTTTTTTGCGCACTTCCAGTGAGTGTTATGTTATCTTTTAACGTAAATACTTGGGTAAGTAAAACTTTCGTACTGTTATGAGCTATACATAGAGTTGGGCCTCCATCCCTACGGAAAACGCATGCTAGTGTCGATTAGATACTGAGATGACGTAGAATACACGAGACTGATGAGGTACACTGGATGGAGGTCGATAAACGAGCTGTTTGGGAGCTACTACTCCATTACTGAAAAATAAAAGGCCACAATGCGGCAGCAGTGAGGGAAATTGTGCAGTTGAAGACGGTGAAACAATGGAAAGTAGCACTGTACGAAAATGGGTCCGGCGTTTCAATGCTGGAGAGACAAATCTCGTAGACCAGCTAAGATCAGGACGTCCAACAACCACCAACAGTGGCACCCTGGTTGAATCTGTGACGGCGAACAAAGGTACTAGAGCCCGAGAGCTGGCAGCTGAGGCGGAGTCTTCCTAATCCACTATCTCCCGTCACCAGCATTAGAGTTTGGTTGCTCCTCCACGCTCCATCAAATGGCTCCACATTAATTGGCACTCCAGTCGACGAAACAACGTGCTCCTCTCGGTCGCAGATTACTGTGGTCTACGGAATGATAGGTTTTGGCGTCGTATCGTCATAGGAGATGAGCAGTGGATATTCCTACGTTATTCTACCGCAAGGAACCACTGGCTGAAAAAACACCAGGATACACAACTATAGTGGGGCAAAGACGACGGTTCGAAAGGAATGTCATTCTTTGCATTTGATGAAATTTTTGAGATTCCTATGCACTGGAAACTGGCATAGACGGTCAGGCTGTGAACGGGAACATTTATGCCGAACAACTGCAGAGGGTCTATGATGCTTTGAGCCAACGCTTTCCCAGCGCTCATCAATAGGTAGCGGGAGCTGCTGCAAGTGAATAATGCTCCAAATCACATTTCTAGAGTGGTCCGCCGAAAACAACAGGAATTAGAAGAGGTTGAGACCCTACCCCATCCTTCACAAGGTTCGGACCTTACCCATTCTACTTCCTACAGATACTGCATTTTGCTTTAATGGTGCATGTGGAATCTGGCATAAAACCTACAGAGTGGTGCCGCCTGTGAAAATAAAGCCCTTTTTGGTTGTGGTGGAATTCGAACTAACGTATCCTCGCTCCAGAGCCAGTTATTCTCTCTAATGAATTACACTGACCTGGGCTTACTGCTGCAGCTTGCCGCTTTGATCGATTCTTGCGTTTCCTCAGTGGTACGTCACACGCAGTGGGATAATAGCTGTGGTCAAACGCTGGCAAAGTACTAGAGAAAACAACGGCCTATACTTTGAAGAATGAGGTGATTATCATCATTATGGTAGAACTTTGTAGAGGGGCTATAGAAAACAAAAGCCTTTACTTTGTAGAATGAGGTGGCAATCGCTCTGGTGGAACGTTGCCAAAGTGTTAAAGAAAATAACGGCCTATATTTTGAAGAATGAGGTGAAAATCACTAGGGTGGCCTACAGAAAACAACGCCCTGTACTTTGCAAAATGGGGTGATAATCGCTCTGGTGGAACTTGGTCAAAGACTAGAGAAAACTACGGTCTGTACATTGCAGAATGAGATGATAATCGTTCTGGTGGAACGTTGTCAAAGTACTAGAATAAACAACGGCCTATACTTTGAAGAATGAGATGATAATCACTATGGTGGAACTTTGTTGAAGACTACAGAAAACAACGGACTGCATTTTGCAGAATGAGATGGTAATTGCTATGGTGAAACTTTGTCAAAGGCTATACAGGGTGATCAGAATCGACAGCACAATAATCCTACCAGACGATTCCTCGTGGAGAAAGAAGCCGAAAACCGTTGTCCGATTGGACGTCGCATTCCGGAGATATACGTGCCGAAAGTTCGTAACGTCACATCCGGTAAGAATACAGACATGAGAAATAACTTACCCAATCACTTTGACAGTAAACATGTAATTTATTGATGTGTACCACTACAACACATATGATAAAACATGTGGATTCGTGTCAGATTACAACATTTGCTCAAAATGACCACCTTGTAGTGCGGAACAGGCGGCAGCCCGCCGACGAATAGACATCTGCAAGCGTTGCAGCATAGCAGGGATTACAGTTGTGAGGGCCCGCGTGTAAGGTGGCCACTAGGTCGTGTAGGCTGCTGACAGGCCGTCGAAATACCAGTTCCTTTAGATGGCCCCAGAAGAAGAAGACTAATCGGTTAAGATCAGGTGATCTAGCGGGCCATGCAACAGGAACACAACGGCCAGGCCATCGGCCGGGATATTCCGTATCCAGCCACTGGCGAACATTTGCAGCGTAATGCTGGAACCACAGATTTTTGAGAACAGCCAATGGTACGTTTTCCAGTAAGTCCGGTAAAACATCACGTAGGAACACCATGTAGATGGCAGCTATGATACGTTCGGGAAGAAGATATGGTTCCACTAGGATATCGCCCACAATACCACACCAGATATTAACACCCCACCGGACCTGGTGAGCATGTTCACGTGTTGCGTGAGGATTGCCTAATGCCCAAACACGACTATTATGAGTGTTGCAGATACCCTGCCGTGCAAACCTTGCTTCATCAGTCCACAAGATCCGGCGGATGAAACTATTATCGACAGCATGTTGCCGTAGCAGCCACTCACAGTATGCCTGTCTTCGAGTATTATCCTGTGGTTATAGGCTTTGCACCCGTGTGATGCGATATGGATGTAGGTCTTAGTCGTGTAGAACGGCAAGTACGGTACTTTGGTGCACACCGAACTGTCGCGCGATCGCACGGCTGCTGGTCGTTGGCTTCTCCTCTATGAACTTTAGAATGGCGTCCTTGAGGGATGGTATCCTCACAGAGGGTCCAGCGCCACTGTCTACACTTGGATGTGGTGCGACATTACATGTGTCGCGCATTCGAGCGTCAAGCCGCCGTAATACCTGGACGTCCGGGTGCCGTCGTGCTGGGTATCGCTTGCTGTAGGCCCTTGCTGCACGCAGTGCTGAACCACGACATTCCCTCAATAGGAGATACATGTCACAATGCTCTCTCAAACTCCACGACATATTGCTAGCCACACTACTGTCAAATGTACCAACGCAGTATGAGCTTACCTGCTACCGTCGCCAACCCTTTTTATCTCTACCTGTCGTATTGCGCAGGTGTACAACTGATGGTTTCACGCCGCCACGTCCTTCGAATTTGCATACCCACCCCGTGCCACATTTTTTAATGTTGATTGCCTTTTCTTTTTTCCTATTTAATTGGAGGTTTAACGACCACCGTGAGCGACTCAGTGGGCTATAAGCAGTTGCCCGTCCTGAATATAGGACCACTGGTTCCAGGGAAAGGAGAGAGTCAGTGCCGTAGGACGAACACAACATCCATGCTTCACCGGGATTCGAACCCGGACCCCTTTCGGACAAGTGATCAGAAGCCATCGCCTTAGACCACTGCGCCACCGGGGGCGGCTTGATTGCCTTGTGATACGTGCGTCTGTATAACTATCCACGTCGCTCTTCAACGAGCATGTGCGTTACCGGATGTGACGTCACGAAACTTTCGGCGCGTATATCTCCGGAATGCGACGTCCGACCGGACAACGGTTTTCGGCTTCTTTCTCCACGAGGAATCGTCCGGTAGGTTTATTGTGCGGTTGATTCTGATCACCCTGTATAAATCAACGTCGTATACTTTGCAGAATGAGGGGATAATAGCTCTGGTGGAACGATGTCAAAGTGCTAGAGAAAACAACGGCCTATACTTTGAAGAATGAGATTATAATCACTATGGTGGCCTACAGAAAACAACAGCCTGTACTTTGCCGAATGAGGTGATAATCGTTCTGATGGAGCGTTGTCAAAGTACTAGAGAAAACAACGGCCTATACTTTGAGGAATAAGATGATAATCACTATGGTGGAACTTTGTCAAAGACTAGAGAAAACAACGGTTTGTACATCGTAGAATGAGGTGTATTGCTTTTTTGCATCATTAAACTATTTAGTTGCAGACGGGACGAACTTTTGACTCAGCCTGGCCGTTTATAGATTTCCACACAGAGACTAGAAGACCGTCGAGTTAGCAAACTGGTCGTATATCGTTTTCATAATAGTCTGTATTTCTCGAGTGTCCCGATACTTTTTTTTTTTTTAACATAATGTATGCGACGTCACCAACTCCTTATACATTTCTCCGCAAAATAAATGAGCTCCCGAACAAATTAATAGAGCAATGATTAAATATGGTAATTAAACATACAAAAACGAATAGAGAAATGAAAGCAAGCACATGTAAATAAAAAATGTGACTGAAATTTTTTTTATTTCCAGGGGTGTGTCGATATTTCAATCTGTAAGAATACTGCGTGTGGATAGAACAAAGGTTAAACAAAGAAAAGAAATTGCAGTGCATAAGCGATGAAATCAAGGCCAGTTGATCTTTTTGATTTCGGCACATCAATTCTTAATAAGACCATGATAATTGATACTGTTTGTAATCTGAGACGAAATTTAATTAATGACGAATCAATTGAATCATGAAATAATTACCTGGGAAGAGGTAATTCAATGTAAAGAGACTTCTCAAAGAATGAAAGAGATTTTTTTGTTTTAACGTGTTTATGAAATTAAAGTAATGCTGCCACAATTTTTCCACGCCCTCTCTCTCTCTCTCTTTCTGTCTGATCACTGCAGCATCGGAGCGAGACTTCCACGTGATTTTAATTAGTTTGCAAATTAAAAATATAATGGTCCTTTAGATAGCTTCCCTCTTTTGTGAGGCTCGGTCAGTAATTAATAAAATTCACCGTGTTTCTATCCTCTCTTCGATTGCAGCGCCACGAGTTATCCAGACGGCAGAAAGAAAGAATTCCTGAGAGGCAGAAATACCAAGCACTCCACAATTGTTTTTTTATTACAAATTATTCCATTCTACAAGTTCAGAAACGTGAACTTATGATTAAAAAAATATGTTACCAAACCCACGAAGGTCCTTAAGAGGGACTCTTATTTATAACATTACGCACTACACTCAGTGGACAAAACATTAAATATCCTACATAATACCGTATTGGCCCTCCTCTCGCGCGAGGCATCGACTTACATGTAGTCATTATTTGCACTACAGAGGGAGAGTCGAAAGTTCTACAATATTTGCATAAACGCATGTGCTGCGGCGGGTATGTCACGTGTTTGAACTAGTTCAAGTCGCAAACTGCAGTCAGTCGAAAGGGATATCAAGTAGTAGTCGTTGCTGTGAATAACATTGCATGCCGTCGTCCTGTCCGTGGTGTGAACGCCTGAAAGATGAACAGCCACAACCGGCTAATTAGGGAACTTTTGCTTTTAGTTTGAACTAGGCCATAACGCTGCTCAAGCAACACGAAACATGTGTCATCCAAAAGAGGAAGGTTCCATGGACCACAGCACCGCAACCAGATGGTTCAAGAAAGTCCGCTCGGGTGACAGAAACCCCACGATCAACGAAAGGTCCGGTGGGCCACGAACCGTGGATTCGGAGGCCGTACAGGCAAATCCGACAACCAGCACTCGGAGATTATCAGGCGAGCTGGGCACATCATAGACCACCGTGGTTCGTCAACTTCAGGACCTCGGCAAAGTTTACAGGAGCTGCCGTATCGTCTTTCACGAACTGAAGCAAACAGCCGAGTGGAAGTGTGCACGAAACTCCTAGAACACTAGAACACCTCCCCTTCCCCCGCGATATAACTTTCATTAAGAGGACTGTTACGTGCGATGAAAAGCGGGTCTATTTCTGCAATCCTAACACACAACGGCAGTGGTTGAGCACGGGCCAGCTTTCTAACCTGTTGCCAAACGTGGGCGCCCCGAGCACAAGGTGATGCTGTGCGTCTGTTGGAATTTCGAGGGGATAATCCATTACGAATTTGTTCCAGACGGTCGGACCATTAACGCCAACCTCTACTCTCAACAGGTGGAGCGGATGTATGCCGTTTTGGAGGAGAAGTACCCTGCACTGGTGAACAGAAAATGAGCTCTCCTACAGTAGGACAACGCTCGGTCTCATACCGCGCGAACGACCCGGGAAAAACTCCAGGAACTTGAGGGCATCGAACTGATGCCACACCCAGCGTATAGTCCGAATCTTGCCCCGTCGGATTATTACTTGTTCCGGACCTTGGCCCACTTCCCTCGCGCGCGACGCTTCAACAACCGGCAGGAGGTGGAAGCTGGGGTGAAGGAGTTCTTCGCCTCGAAGGACAAGAACTGGTACCGCCGCGGAATCGAAGAACTGGCAGACAGATGGCTAACGACGGTGCAACACGATGGCCTATACTTTGAATGTTAGTCAGCTTGGTACGTATGAAGACAAAGTGATCCAAGTATTGCAAAACTTTCGACTCACCCTCTCTAGAATCGAAGAACTGGCAGACAGATGGCTGAAGACGATGCAAAACGATGGCTTATACTTTGAATGCTAGTCAGCTTTCGTCGTAAAGGTGTGTATGAAGACAAAGTGATCCAAGTATTGCAAAACTTTGGACTCAGCCTCTCTAGAATCGAAGAACTGGCAGACAGATGGCTGAAGACGATGCAAAACGATGGCCTATACTTTGAATGTTAGTTAGCTTGGTACGTATGAAGACAAAGTGATCCAAGTATTGCAAAACTTTGGACTCACCCTCTCTAGAATCGAAGAACTGGCAGACAGATGGCTGAAGACGATGCAAAACGATGGCCTATAGTTTGAATGTTAGTTAGCTTGGTACGTATGAAGACAAAGTGATCCAAGTATTGCAAAACTTTGGACTCGCCCTCTCTAGAATCGAAGAACTGGCAGACAGATGGCTGAAGACGATGCAAAACGATGGCCTATACTTTGAACGTTAGTTAGCTTGGTACGTATGAAGACAAAGTGATCCAAGTATCGCAAAACTTTGGACTCGCCCTCTCTAGAATCGAAGAACTGGCAGACAGATGGCTGAAGACGATGCAAAACGATGGCTTATACTTTGAAAGTTAGTCAGTTTTCGTCGTAAAGGTACGTATGAAGACAAAGTCATCCAAATATTGCAAAACTTTCGACTCACCCTGTATGACAGGATTTGGCATATACTACAGTTATGTCACCGATGATAGCCCTAATCAAGAGCATTATGTTTTTATCGATAACCCGGAAATTGCATTAAAGAGAGAGAGAGAGAGAGAGAAAACTACATCTAACATCTGCTATTCTTTCTGCTGAGGTTAATCATATCACTTATTTTAATTTAGCAGTTTGTTTCAAGGATTTTCCACGTTGCACGAGAAAAAACATGAAAACCTTGAAAACAAAAGTTAGGCCAGCTTATGATGACGTCATACGTAGGTTCTTTGGGTTTCATTTATAAGTAACCCGTCTCTAGAGGCACAGAAACCTCACCGTTCCCACGCATTAAAATACCACTCCAAATTTTCATTCTTTTAATTGTCACAAGTGAAAATCATTCTGATAGCTGCAATGAGCTTTTTTTTATTTATTGGAGGTTTAACTACCACCGTGAGCAACTCCAATGGGCTATAAGCAGTCGCCCACCCCTAATTTAGGACCACTGGTTCTAGAGAAGGGAGAGAGCCAGGGCCGTAAGACAATCCCTACATCCATGCCTCACCGGGATTCTAACCCGGACCCCTTTCTGACGAATGATCAGAAGCCATCGCTTAGACCACTGCGCCACCGGGGCGGCGCAATGAGCTTAATACAATTCCGTCTTAACACGTACAGCAAAGAGTCAACACACATAACCGAGACATGTAAGTTTTTTTTATTGAAGGTTTAACGACCTCCGTGAGCAACTCAATGGGCTATAAGCAGTCGCCCATCCCTTATTTAAGGCCACTATTTTCTGGGAAGGGATAGAGCCAGCGCCGTAAGACAAATACAACACCCATGCCTTACTGGGATTCGAACACGGACTCATCTCAGACGAACGATCAGAAGCCATCGCTTAGAATATTGCTCCACCGGGGAGGCAGAAATGTAAGTCTTAACGTTCTCAATATGTAGCTTAAAAAGCCCATTACTTAAATACAGCTGTGACGGAAGGTATTGATCGAGTTTACATCTATCCGATATCAAAAGAACTTCTTCCATATCTTCTAGAAAGGCAGCTATGTTGTCTGCAGACTACGGGACAGACAAATAGCTACGGCATTTTTCTTACAGTTCCGCTTGTGAATTTTTTGGTGGGGGAGGTCAGCCGTTGACGACCACCAGGAGCAATTAAGTGCTATAAGAAGTCACCCTTCATTACTTTGAAGGCATTGGTTCCAGAGAAGGAACAGAGCCAGCGCCATCAGATAAACACACCAGCTATGCCACACTTTTGCCCATCTCGGGCGGCTGATCCGATGCCAGTTCCACATACCATTAAGTAAATGAGGTCTTGTTTAACCACTGTTCTTTCTGAGTCTTTACTTCGCTTTTTTCTTTGCTATACATACGCTTAAGTATGTAAATATATGTAAAACGACTTGCTAAAACTGCAGGAACAGAAAAAGCGTTTTTCTTAAAGCAACGCCTGTGTCACATTATTAGTTATTTAATTTCCACAGCTAGTGCTTGAGCAATGACAGGTGCACAATTTCGAATTTAAGTCGCTTTCGTTTCTTCTTTTGTTTTTATCGCCAACGGTCATTTTGTCCCGTGCTTATTTTATGACTATTATTTTTGTTTCGGTGTCGGAAGATGATGTAAAATATGAATTACTCCGTGGGTGACACGTGGAGTCGCGACACGCGTGGCTGCTTTTCGAAGAATGAAGAGAGAAAAGAGGGAAACCACATTTCTAATAGGGAGAGTGTGCGTGGAGGAATTGTTGGGGGGAGGGGGGGGGGCTGTGAAAACAGCAGCCAATCAGAAAGTGATTTCATCTTCAGAACGACAAGTCTGTTATGGAGATGAACCTAGGCCACGTGGTCTATGCACGAAATCTGATTTCTGAAATAAGTTGACGATTGCTTCGAAACATCTGCGCCTTATTTGATGTCATGTCCTGACACGGGTAAGAGAATATTCAGTTGTTTTTTTTGATTGGAGGTTTAACGACCACCGTGAGCAACTCAATGGGCTATAAGCAGTCGCCCGTCCCTAATTTAGGGTCACTGGTTCCAGGGAAGGGAGAGAGCCAGTGCCGTAAGACAAACACAACATCCATGCCTGACCGGGATTCGAACCCGGACCCCTTACGGACGAATGATCAGCGGCCAGCGCCTTAGACCACTGCGCCACCGGGGCGGCAATATTCAGTTCCACCTATCGTTGATATACTGTATATTCGATGTAGGTCATTTCCGTGTGTCTATTTATGCGCTCATCGGCCACGTACTGTATAATACAGTATGCAGCAGCAGGTTTGTGTCCTTTCCAAGTATTCCGACATTCCTCGAAGTTGTTAAGTAGTAGGCTTCAAATCTTTTGCAATGAAAGATGCCGAAGAAAATTATTCCTCTCTCTCACCCTGTCTCTTGTCTTAAACCTGGACTGGATATATTGTTAGTAATGAAAACAGTTTTACATTTGAGCTTCCAAAATACAGTGAACCCCGCATTCTGAGGTCACTTGACAAAGTTGGAAGTTTCGTGTGGCGTGGATATTATCACCAATAGAAACAATGTACACTCACGGACAATGAAATTTGCGCACCTAGAGAAAACATGCGACAACCGCGAAACTTTGCAAATAGCTAGAGTGCGTGCTGGTATGCAAATGATCCACGTTTGGTGCGAGTGAGCATGACCGCACACCCTGTGGTGGCGCTGCAAGCACGAACCGACAGCCTTATAAACCGGTGTGTAGTCGATGACCCCATGAAAGCGAAACGCACCGGCCGATGCAAGCAAGAGTATATATAGTGACAAGAATGCCGATCATTGGGCTGAAAACAGCAGGGTGGTCGGCGCATCGCATAGTCCGCCACGTCGATCGTTCTGACCACACCGTTCGACTGTGTTGGGAGCAGTGGACATGTGACGGCACTGCTACACGGCGGAGCGGCTCCAGACGGACCAGGAAGACCACCGGTAGAGAATCGACGAATCGTGCTCCAGGCACAAATGGATCCCAGGGAACCCGGTTCACTATACAGGCAGACGTAGCGGCTCCTGTGTCCACGAAGTATTTCCCGACGCATCGCGGAAGCGAATCTGCGATCTCAGCTCCCCTTACGTGTGCTGCCATTAACACCGGAACATCGCTGGCTCCGTGTGCAGTGGTACCAAGCCAGAGCGATGTGGAACGCCGCAGACTGGTGACGTGTGGTGTTTAGCGATGAGTGCCGCTTCGTTTTGGGGACAGATTATCATCGTGTCCGGGTGTGGAGGTCCCCGGGTCAACGGCACAATGCTAATCTTCGCTTTCGGGCGCCACACCTCACCCACAGCAGGCATTATGGTCTGTGGAGCAATTGCCTACGATGGCTGATCAGCTCTAGCAGTGATACGTGGATCATTGACGGGCCAGCGGTATGTGGATGTGATCCTACGGCCCCATGTGCTCTCATTTCTGGCCTGGATTCCAGGTGCCCCATACCAGCAGGATAATGCTCGCCCGCACACGGCTCGGGTTGCCCAGGACTGCCTACGTCTTGTCCAGACACTTACTTCCATGGCCTGCCCGCTCCCCAGATATGTCCCCTATCGAGCATGTGTGGGACCAGTTGAAACGCCGGCTACCGCCGTGCTGCACTGTCCGGGACTTGGAGCACACCGTCCAACACGTGTGGGCCAGTCTGCCGCAGGACAACATTAGTCGTTTGTACGCCTCCACGCCGGACCGTATTGCAGCATGTATAGCCACACGAGGCGGTGCGACATACTACTGAAGATGACCAGATTGCGTGCCACAGATCCCTCTGTAATTGTCCTGCAGCTCTGTTTTTACCATCATGTGTATCATTCATCTGTATCATTACGTCCATAAAATTTCAGTTCAATCAGATGCTTTCTTCTTGGTGCGCACATTTCATTGCCCGTGAGTGTATAAGAGAGCTTTATTTGGCGGGAACCTGAAGGACGCGGCCACAGGCCTCTGCCATTTTCGAAACGCATGATGGCTACCTGTGACCGCCGCATCCTTCAGGAATAAATAAATAGATCATTTAAAAATTCTACCAACAATGCGTTTCAAAATCGCATTTTTGGTAGAATTTTTTTATATTTATCATTTTTTTTTAAGATTTGACTAGGGAGTGATCTGCAGTCTCTTGCACTAGAGAGTGATCTGCAGTCTCTTGCACTAGGGAGTGATCTGCAGTCTCTTGCACTAGGGAGTGATCTGCAGTCTTAGAGAGCATTGAAGGCATCTCTTTCACTAGGGGCTATCCGCAGTCTTGGAGATCGCCCATAGTGACTCTTGCACTAGGGGGTGATCTGCAGTCTTAGAGAGCATTGAAGGCATCTCTTTCACTAGGGGCTATCCGCAGTCTTGGAGATCGCCCTTAGTGACTCTTGCACTAGGGGCTGATCTGCAGTCTCAGAGAGCATTGAAGGCATCTCTTTTACTAGGGGCTATCCGCAGTCTTGGAGATCGCCCTTAGTGACTATTGCACTAGGGGCTGATCTGCAGTCTTAGAGAGCATTGAAGGAATCTCTTTCACTAGGGGCTATCCGCAGTCTTGGAGATCGCCCTTAGTGACTCTTGCAGTAGGGGCTGATCTGCAGTCTTAGAGAGCATTGAAGGCATCTCTTTCACTAGGGGCTATCCGCAGTCTTAGAGAGCATTGAAGGCATCTCTTTCACTAGGGGCTATCCGCAGTCTTAGGGATCGCCAGTAGTGACTCTTGCATTAGGGGGTGATCTGTAGTCTCATAGAGCATTGAAGGCATCTCTTTCACAAGGGGCTATTCGCAGTCTTAGAGATCGCCCTTAGTGACTCTTGCACTAGGGGGTGATCTGCAGTGTCAGAGAGCATTGAAGGCATCTCTTTTTCAAGGGGCTATTCGCAGTCTTAGAGATCGCTCTTAGTGACTCTTGCACTAGAGGGGCTGATCTGCAGTCTTAGAGAGCATTGAAGGCATCTCTTTCACTAGGGGCAATCCACAGTCTTACAGGACATTCAAGGAATTTCCAGCACTACACTCTTAAACAAATGTGTGGTAGGTTGCACCAAAAAGTGGCGTTACTCCAGCTGCACCACTTTCTGAGAAAAGATACACCAACGTGTTTTGCAAACAATACCCAACAACGTGGTTCAACTGTTCACCACGTTATGGTACAAGGTTGCACCATGTTTTAGGGTTTATTTTGCACCACAGAATGGTGTATCTTTTCTAAAAAAGTGGTACAGCTGGTGTAGCACCACTTTTTGGTGCAACCTACCCCAAAAATTTTTAACAGTGATATGGGTGATCTGAAGTCTTAGTTTCTCCATTATCTTCGCTAGCAATGTTTAAAGTCTCAGTTTATTTCGTCAATGAATTCAGAATGCGTTCATGTTGCTGTATAGTTAAAAACTTTCATCGATACTTACGTATTTGTCGCCCAAATACTGCGTTACAGAACTTTTCAAGCAATCTTATATGCTACTTGTGAAAGAGTAAGTATTTGCCATTTTCATCTGTTGCCGTTTTGTTCACCGTCTGATACAACCTTTTTATACAACATAAATATATTTCCGCAACCTTTGATCACATTTTTTACATCATAAATATATTTCGCAACCTTTTGGTCACTGGTCCTCGCGCCACGATGTTTTTAAAAAACAACAGGCCTCTTTGCAGGAAAGAAGCTGACCTCGAAAGCCCTAACCGGCTACTTTTCTGCCACTAGACTTCATGCTTTGCTTACAGAACGAATGCAGTGTGCCATAGTTATCATGCAATCTTTTACATATATAACAGCAGTGGAACTGGAAATTATTAGCTGCCGGAACCTAAAGTACAAGTGAATGCCATAAAAATTTAATATGCAGAGACCCATTCACCGTAGATATAAAATCATATGAGGAAATTTCGTTATTAAACTTTAAAATGAAAGTACTCACATTTACCTGAAGCCCGAGCTGTTTTCTTTATTCAGAGACGAACAATTCATACAGGATGGCGTCATTAATTAAAATTTATAATGCATTGAAAAATGATTTATTTAAATTAAAGGCTCCCTTTCGTATCGCTTCCGGAACGGAGTTCAGCTGCGTTCCGGCCCATTTCTACCACCGTGTGTGTGTGTAAAATCTACACACAATCTATGGCTCCCGGTGTTTCGAATCATCATGACCTAATATATATACATTTTAAGGTAGGTTATGTATATATAATTATAAAATATAATTTTATATATAATTATATTTTAAGGCAGATTAGGTAGATTTTATGTTTGCATTTCAAGGTACATTGCTACATTTTAAGGTACTAAAAGCGGTATTTTAAGGTACATAACAAGCTGAATTTTAAGGTAGGTTTTCACGGGTATGACCATGAGCGCCTGCAGCAAATTTTTCAAGGGGGGTCAAGTGTAATTAATTAGAGTTTGGCTAATATGTAGAAAACAGCAATTCGTGAAAATGAAAGATTAATACTATTTCTACTACTTACATACTAAACTAGACTACTACTACTACTACTACTATTATTATTATGTGATGCTGCTCTTGAAGAAAGTGTATGTTAGTAATAGTCATGTATTGGTAACTGTTTTCAAAATAATGAATAGTGTCGAGCAGGGCCACGCTAATCCTTTTAAGTTCAGCACACACCAACCCTGAGCGGAACTTGTTTGGTCGTACTACCTTACGGTTTGCTAAGTTTTCCAAATTTGCAACAAAATTGGGATATTAAATTAAACGCCCCAAACTCCATCTTTCCTTGTGGTCCAGTTAGTTCTGTGAGTGTAAAAAAAAAAAAAAAAAAGTAATAAATAAAATAATTCTACAGGGGGTCATGTGACCCCTATGACCCCCCCTGTCGGCGCCCATGGATATGATACGGAAGAAACACTGCAATTAAAAACGAGGTTGGCATTTTTAACGAAGAACAGTTGTGGAGCATTACCTCTAACGGCAATTTCTCGAAATATATATTGATATCTCGATGCTGCGAACGAAGTGACTTCATCTTAACCGACGCATTCCATGAGAAGACAAAATCGACCTTTCAAAATACGTCAAGTATCTCTACTGCTCTTTGGAGGTTAAACCGTTTTCGATGCGGTCCCCCGTCCCACGGTGACAAATAAAGAGGACAGTTCTTCCGGAAATTTTAAGCTGAAGTTTCCAAGGATATTTTTAGAGGGCTTGTCTGCCCTACCAAAAGAATCCTCAGAGACAAAGAATAGCTCCCCATGGATTTTTTTTTTCTTTCTTTCCGTGAACAAATGATTGGATAATACCATTCATTCTGGGGTCCTGCAGCCGCTCAGTTACGAAATGTGGGGGTGGTCCTTCAAATTCCAAAGAGGGTAGGATGGAACTCAGATGATGAGCGGAGTTAAATAAAAAAAAAAAAAAAAAGAAAGAAAAGAGACCCGTGGGTCATTCTCATTGAATAGTGAATTCGCATTGAGATGCATCAAAAAAGCTAAATCAGAATGCAGCAGCAGCTGCCTGGGATATGTACGGGTCGACGCTTCAGGTAACAGCTAGCGCTGATGGACCAAGGCTCGCACTGTTGTCAAAGCTTAAAAAAATAAAAAAACGAGGCGAGAAACGGCGGGACCGTCTCGTCCGGCGGCTTCTCTCATGACCTCTATGTCCCCTAAGCATCTTCGTTCTAAGCCGACGGTTTTTTTTTCCTTTCTCTCTCTCTCTCTCTCAAGCTCTCCCTCCCTCTAAGAGGACTGATGTCCGCCATCTGGCTCCGGTGAGGTCCTGTAGGGGGTAGTGGACCAACCTCGCCAGGGCAGCTGCTGCTTCTTAAAACTGCCCGGCTAACAAACTCTCCTCTCTCTCTCTCTCTCTCTCTCTCTCTCTCTCAGGGCGGATGGCATTTTTTCCCAACGTTCTCTCTCTCTCTCTCTCTCTCTCTTGGCTCCGTTCCTTGGCCATTTCCTGTGGTTTTGACAGCTTTTAAAAATCATCGGGTTTTGTGTCATTTTTTCCCGTTTCATTCTGACTTTTGGAGAGTTTCCATGCTTCTCGTGTGACACAGGGAGGAGAACGATGTTCTTGCCTAGATGATTTTCTAAGGGAGGTTTTGTCCCCTTTTTATAGTAATATCAAAGTGTTCACAACGAAACAAAATTTAGCAAATTGCTAGCGGTCACGTATACCAGCTGCAAAGAGAGACAGTGAATATTGTCTCGCGGAGATGAAAAGTTGAGTAAAACTGTTCTAAAGAATTGTTTTAAAAAGCTGTTTTTACGCAACCCACGGGAATAATTAAAAAACTAAAGGGTGCCGGAAGAAATATGATTAATATTTCTTCCAGCACCCTCTCCCCAAAAAAAATGAAAAACCACCTTCGTACATTAACGATCATGAACCTGAAAAAAAAATCGCAAAAAAAAAAAGCTCAAAACAGATAATAGAAAAAAAACCCAAAGAAAATACAAATTTATTAATTTTGTCACGGAAATAAAGCGATTAGCTATTCAGTGGGCACCCTAAGTTTTCGCAAAAATTAAAAAAAATAATATAATAAAAGCTTTAAAAAGATAATGGAAAAAACAGGAGAAAATACAAATTTGCTAATTTTGTCACAGAAATGACCTAATTAACTGTTTTATCCAACTGCACAGAAATAAATAAATGAAACTATCATTTTGAGATAGTTCTGGCTCAATTTTTACAAATATAATATAATCTAGCGGGTTGTCTACGCGAAAAACAGTAATTTCGTCATTTTTGTGCCAAAAGCAATGGGCTTCTTCGTGTGCTTTTTATGTTCATTTAAAGATCAATCAATATCAAATCAAAAGAAATAATAATAATAATAAACAACTAGCGTGTTTCGACATGACAATGAAACTTTAATGTGCTGAGAGAATTGCTGGCCCTCCGACATTTAAGTTCAGTTTTCAACTGAACAAAAAGTTTGACACCATCTGGGAAGTTTCACAACTAACAAATTTCCATACTACCCTGCCATTTAATTTTTCTTTTAACAAGTAGAGTGGAAACTCTACTATACGTTTTTCTAGGTGATGGGCTTACAAACGCATAAATGAAACTTCAAAATGTTACATACCATTGCAAAATTCTGAATGACTCCAAAAAGGGTAGGGGAATGAATACACGTAAATAATACACGTAATTTTAGATTACGCTAATTTATAATTTCATACATATATGTACACCCTATAAATCACCATGGTGCTGCATAAAACACCAACAAAAATTGGAAAGAGAGTGAGACAAGATGACACCATATCTCCCAAACCCTTTAATGTCACATTGCAAAATGTCTTTCAATCATTGAACTGGAAAAACAAAGGGCTAAAAGTTAATGGATATTATTTAACTCTCCTACGTTTTACTGATGACGACGCCATATTTGCAACTACCCCTCCAGAGCTGCAGAGTATGATACAGGAACTTGTTGACAAGAGTAAAGAAGTGGGAATAAAAATAAACTTTCGGATGACAAAACTGATGTATAACGGAGTTTTTTTTTTTTTACAGGAAATGAAAACTTATCGATTAATGGAGAAAAGCTGGAGATGTTCAAGGAAAATGTAGGCATCGGTTAACAGATATGAAGCGAGAGTCACATTGATGAAGAAATTAATCGGCGTATAAAACTTGGCTGGAGAGTTTTTGGAAGAAACAGTACATTTTTTAAAACCAATATGCCATTATGTCTTAAAAGAAAAGTGTTTAATCAATGCATCTTTCCAGTGCTTACGTACGGAGCAATGACGTGGGCCTTAACTAAAAAAGAAATTCAAGGCTGCAGTCAACTGAAAGAAGCCTGAAGAGACGCATATTTAGTGTAACCAGGAAAAATAAGAAAAAGAGGAGGAACTCCTGGATAAGGAAAATGACAAAAGTGTTGAAGACATCACGAATAGAGTAAAATCCCTGAAATGGCAATGGGCTGGGCATATTTGCCAGGAGAACGGACCACCGATGGACAACCGAAATTCTAGACTGGATTCCAAGGGACAGGAAAAAAAAAAAAAAAAAAAACCCAGAAGAAGACCACATAAGAGATGAGTGGATGAAATTTGAAAGCATGCGGGAGTGACATGGAGGAGCCTGGCGCAGGACAGACCGTTATGGAAGAAACTTGGGCAGACATTCATGCAGCAGTGGATTGATAATGGTTCAATTTTCTGGGTGCAAACATTTTCCACAAGTCAGAAAAAAAGTAGTCCAATGTGACTAGCGCATGTAGGCTGGATTTTTTTTTTGAAATGGGGGAATGAGAGTGTTGGTTCCCCATTTTTTTATATATATACTGTATATACGTATAGGGGCCAAAAAAGTCAATATCAATTTTTTTTGGGGGGGGGGGGGGGGGGGGGGCTCGGAAAACTTCAGTACAAAAAAGGGAAAATCCCAATCTAAAATTTCTGTAAAAAATCGGAATTAACGACAACGGAAATTCTACCAAAATACAGAAGCTTTCGTTATTCCGTTTTGAAAATTTTCCAAAACGAAATTTCCATTTTGGAAACTTTTCAAAACTGAAATTTCGTTAAAAGTCGGGAGTTACCGGCAACTTTGCTGCACGTTATTATCAGAAATTTTCCGTGAATTCACACCCCCTTTATAGTACGTCCTGCTCACATATGATTCTGTGACAAGTATACAGCGACATAACTGATATATATATATATATATATATATATATATATATATCATCATCATCATCATTGTCAACCATTATCAATCCACTGCTGGACGAAGGTCTCCCCAAGTTTCCTCCACAACGGTCTGTCTTGTGCCAGTCTCCTCCATGTCACTCCCGCATATTTACGAATTTCATCCACCCATCTCCCATGTGGTCTTTTTCTGGGTCTTTTCCTGTCCCTTGGAATCCAATCTAAAATTTCGGCTGTCCATCTATGGTCTGTCCTTCTGGCAGTATGTCCAGCCCATTGCCATTTCAGGGATTTAACTCTGATCATGATGTCCTCCACTCTTGTCACTTTTCGGATCCACGTGTTCCTCTTCTTATCTCTCCTGGTTATACCAAGCATGCACCTCTCCATGCTGCTTTGAGTTGTCTGCAGCCTTTGTATGTCTCTTTTAGTTAAGGTCCACGTCTCTGCACCATACGTAAGCACTGGAAGGATGCATTGATCAAACACTTTTCTTTTAAGACATAATGGCATATTGCTCTTGAAAATTATGCTGTTTCTTCCAAAAGCTCTCCAGGCAAGTTTTGTACGCCGATTAATGTCTTCATCAATGTGACCCTCACTTGATATCTGCTGTCCAAGATAAACATACGTATCTGTTATCTCCAGTTTTTCTCCATCAATCGATAAATCTTCATTTCTTGTAAAAGCATTGAACATCACTTTTGTCTTCTGAAAGTTCATTTTTAATCCCACTTCTTTACTCTTGTCAGCAAGTTCCTGGATCATACTCTGCAGCTCTGATGGGGTAGTTGCAAAAATGACTACGTCATCAGCAAAACGAAGGTGGGTTAGATAATCTCCATTAATCTTTATCCCTTTGTTTTCCCAGTTCAGTGATTGAAAGACATTTTCCAATGTGGCATTAAAGAGCTTCGGAGATATGGTGTCACCTTGTCTCACTCCCTTTCCAATTTTTATGTGTGTTGTATTTTCAAACAGCCGAATCTTTGCACTTGCATTTTCATAGATGTTATTAATAATATTAATGTATGCATCTTCAATACCGCAGGATTTCAGAGCCGTGGTAACTGTTGATGGTTTCACCGAATCAAAGGCTTTTTCATAATCGATAAAAGCCATGCACAATGGAAGTTCATATTCCCTCGCTCTTTCAATTAGTTCTCTCAGTACGTGGATATGATCTATTGTGCTGTAGCCACTCCTGAATCCAGCTTGTTCTCTCGGTTGAGCCATGTCCAGTGTTACCTTCAAGCGGTGTGAAAGAACTTTAGTGAAGATTTTATAAACCACTGATAGGAGGCTGATAGGTCTGTAGTTCCTGAGATCCTCAATGTCACCTTTTTTATGTAGCAGGATCATTGTAGCATTGTTCCAATCCTCAGGAATCTTCCCTTCATTAAGGCATCGAGTGAAAATTTGGGCGAGAACTGTTTCAATTTCTCCACTTGCTTCTTGTATGATGTCTATAGTAATTCCATCTTCTCCTGGAGCTTTCCCCCGCTTCATGTTCTTGATTGCATGAGCAACTTCTGCTGGGAGGACTGGAAGAACTCTGGTACCTTTCATGATGTCTGGAGTACATGTATCATCCCTTTCATATAATTTGGAGTAGAAATCTTTCACTCTTGTCAAAATTCCGCCTCTATTTCTTGTTATAGAACCATCTTCTTTTCTCAGAGCCATATATATATATATATATATATATAGATGAAATTCGAAAGTATGCAGGGGTGACATGGAGGAGACTGGCACAAGACAGACCGTTGTGGAGGAAACTTGGGGAGACCTTCGTCCAGCAGTGGATTGATAATGGTTGACAATGATGATGATGATGATGATATATAGATATACTATACACAGCTCAATAACGAAACATGCGGCGAAATAGAAATAAAACAAAATAAATTGCACAAACCGAAATTTTAAGAAGAATGGACCAACGCTGCATAATAGGAATATTTCACAGACCACAGAAAATAATCACATAGGAGATGAGCGATGCATAGTAACTACTATATATGCAATAAATACTTTGCAAATACAAGACAGAGTTGAGAAATATACCCAAACACATACATTTTATTGTCGGGAAGCGTTACCTGGATTAACGTTTGATACCTTTGAAGGCCAGCACAATTTACTCCCAATTAACTTGTTTACAGCTTCGAGACAGGAATTTACATTGAGTTTCCACATCCCAAAATAATTCCGCAGGAAAAGACGGGGGGTGGGGGTAGTTAAAGGGAGCTCTCAAAGAGGCTATTTGCCATGCAGTCCTTTCTTAAAACGGCCATTAATGTTCATGAGCCATGTTAGGAAGAATTGTTTTCGAAAAGCTGTTTTTCTTGGCTACTCAATGTTGCCGGCAACGCGGAAAGAATTCGCACTCTATTTCCAAAGAATAATAAACGATTTACCCAGAGGTATCTCAAGAACCACAGACCATTTCTTGGGTGATTCAAAGTCGCTCTACCAATCACTGAATACGAGTTGACAGACCTTAAAGATAAAAATCAGCTGATCTACAGTTTGGAATTCGTAATCAGTTAGGCCGAACGAAACGGATTTTAAAATATCTCAATAGCTGCTGCAACAGCTCGCCTGCCTGCTGATACACTAGGAGACTTTCGATTAATGCCCTGAAGGCCGGCGGGGCTTTACAACAGAATAAATCCACGCTATTTCGTTTTTTTTGTTTTGTTTTTTTTTTATCACCCCCTCTCCCCCTTTTTTCTCTTTCTCATTTGGACGCATGAATGATTTATAGTTACCTCCGTACCTCAGATATACTTCATATTTTTCTTAATTTAGGACTTTTCAAAATATTTCCGCTCCTCTTCACACTTTCATGCAACAATACAATATCACCCTATCAAACAGTTAGTCACCTTACAAGGATTAAGATCCCAGGATTAATCGCAGTGAACATTTTTTTTTTTTCGAGAAGAGGGGTGTGTGTGTGTGTGTGTGTGTGTGGGAGGGTTGATGGCGTATAGTCAGAAATTCTCGAAGAGGGAGGTCCATGTATTAGCGCCACCGTTGAAAGCTTTCTGGAAGAAATACCCGAAGAGGGAATGGAGGAAATGTCCACAAAATCCTTAAAAGAAAAAAAAAAAAAAAAAAAAAAATTCGGGAGGGGAGGGAGGGGATAACATTTACATGTTGAAATAAATAAGGAATCTCAAGCCTCAACGGGTGGTGGGAGGGTTTATCACGAAATCATTAAACCCCGAGGCCGGTGTAAATTTACATGTTGAAATAAATAACGAATCTCAAGGATAGGGGTGCCGTTTTTGTTTTTTTTTCAAAGAGAGGGTTGCCCATGAACAACAGCGTAGCCAGAAATTCCTTAATAAAGATGTCCCACAGATTCACGTCATCGTTGAAAGTTTTCCGGAAGAAATATCCGAAGAGGAAATACCCACAAAATCTTTAAAAAAAAAGAAGAGAATAAAAACCCAGCCTGAGAGAGATTATGATGGGTAGGGGGGGGGGGGTTAACATTTGCATGTGGAAATAAATGAGGAATATCAAGCCTCAGTTGGTGAAGGTGTGTCGACCAGAAGACCCCTTCCCTTGGCTACGCCTCTGATAATGAAACGCAAACGAAAGTTATAGCGCATAGCTCTACACCTTTTAATATTAATTTTAAAATAAACCATTAATTTATCTGCCGTTGATTTACATAGTAAACTGCAGTTAGTGTATGATATACCCAGTTAAAGAACTTTGAAGCTTCCGTGTAACAGCAGCGCATTAGTATAGAATACACAGAGTCGTTTATTTGTTTGTTTGGAGGTTTAACCGACCACCGTGAGCAATCCGATTGGCTAAAAGCAGTCGTCCGTCCCTAATTTAGGGCTACTGGTTCCAGGAAAGGGAAAAAGCCGGTGGTGCGGTGAGACCAAACACCATCCATGCCTCACCGGGATTCGAACCCGGATCCCAATGAGGCATAATGCCAGTGGGTCCTTAATTTCGCGTCTACTGGAAAAGGACTGAAAACTCTTAGTGAGTGCTGCTATTAATAAGATTATATGTATAGGTTATTTCATAAATTAGCATGTGTAGAAAAGAGCAATTCGTCCATATCATACGCAATCTTGCGCAGTAAAGATTATAACCACCTATCTAACAGCGTATTGGACCGCTTTCCGCCTCGATAACTGCTTGCACGAGGGGTAACAGCGACTCCACTACACCACGGAAGGTGTCCTAAGGTATTTTTGTACCAGTTGGACATAATGACTTTCCGGATTTCGGCGATAAATCGAGGCAACGGCGTGGGCTGGAGGATGTTGTATTCTGCTGCATCCCACAAATGCTCATTGGGGTTCAAGACTGTAGAAGTCGACCGACACACAAAAAGCTTAGACACGATCCTCAAACAACTCCTGCACAATGCGGACCATGTGACACGTGGCGTTTGCTAATAAAGTCTAGTGCTATTCGGATGCACACACTGTCACCATGTGGGACAATACTTGGTTCGAAACAATTTCCAGAAAAATTCTGGCGGAGAGGATGAGTTCAACTGGGATGAAAGGACAAAGTGAAAATGATCAGAGTTGGAAACGGGTCGAAACTTTTGGATCCAAACCCGACGTCACATAGTTGGGCCTGACCCGGGCAGAGCTATAAACTCTAGAATATATCATCATCATTGCCAATCATTATCAATCCCCTGCTGGATGAAGGTCACCCGACGTTTCTTCCACAACGGACTGTCTTGGGCCAGTTTCCTCCATCCAATACCAATCTCCCATGAGATCATCTTCTGAGTCTTTTCCTGTCCCTTGGAATCCAGTCTAAAATTTCGGTTGTTCATCTGGTCCGTTCTCCTGGCCAAATGTCTAGTCTATTACCATTTCAGGGATTTTACTCTGATCGTGATGTCTTCCACTCTTGTCATTTTCCTTATCCGCGAGTTCCTCTTTTTACCTTTCTTGGTTACACCAAGCATGTATTTATCCATGCTTTTTTCAGTTGTCTGCAATCTTTGCATGTCTTTCTTTTTTAGTGAATGTCCACGTCTCTGCTGCTTACGTAAGCACAACACTTTTATTTTAAGACATAATGGCATATTGCTCTTAAAAAGTTGTACTGTTTCTTCCAAAACTCTCTAAGCCAAGGTTTTTCCTCATCAATGTGACCCTCGCTTGATATCTGCTGCCCAAAGTAAATGTAGGAATTGGTTATTTCCAGCTTCTCCGCATCAATCGATAAATATTCAGGTCTTGTAAAAACATTGTACATTTGTTTGGTTTTCTGAAAGTTCATTTTTAATCTTACTTATTTGCTCTTGTCAACAAGTTCCTTGATCATACTCTGCTGCTTTGAAGGGGTAGTTGCAAAAATGACTACGTCATTAGCAAAACGAAGGTGAATTAAATAACCTCTATTAACCTTTTTCCTTTTGTTTTCCCAGTTCAGTGATTGAAAGATATTTTGCAATGTGGCATTAAAGAGTTTTAAAGAGTTAACGTACCCATCCGACGCAAGGCGGATATTTAGTGGCTCGAACGTTCGTATCTGCCTGGGATCGATACTGAGACTTTTCCGTGGCAGTCACGAACGTTGACCACTAGGCCCTCCGCAGTCCTCACACCGTGCATGCATCATCCGTAATTAGACCCCGGTCCCATCTCGAACATCAAAGGGTTATTCCCCCTCATTCAAACAGGACGAAACTTTTGATTTCTTTCAGAAGGCTTACTTGACATGAGAACAAGACAGGATTTTATCTCTTCTGAGGGTTATAACAAGGATCTCGGTTTTATTACACAATGCCTCGCAGTTCAAGCTGGAGGAAGTATGTCAGCCAATCATGAGAATGTTAAGCGTTGATCAAAAATATTAAAAATTGTTAAAACAAGTGCATTAATACATACATTCAGTCCATTCTTTGCCATTACCGACTTAAAAAGGGAGATGAATAAGATTATAACACGGTTCAAAAACTTCAGTTAATCTTTTGATTACGAAGCTAAAAAATGTGAAATCTGAAAAACACTCTTGCGGAAGAAAGGTTTTTTAATGATCCCGAGAACTCACCCGGACAAAACGCTTTAACGCTGAATTAGTCATTAAAACGACACCTGGGCTGTTTTTGATTCGTTGAGCACCAGCCAATGGGATATCGATTTGGTATTGCGGTTAAGCATTCGCGTAAATTTATAAACAACAAATGATAAATTTGGAAAACTCCTTTAGCCGGATTTTACTCAGGTTTAAATTTTCTTCAATTCATTTACTTCATACGCAGTTTTCTCAGGACGTATTGGGTTTCGAATGTACCTTTCTACTCGCAACACCAGATGATTTTTTTTTTTATTAGGGGTTTAACGACCACAGTGAGCAACTCAATGGGCTATACGCAGCCGCCCGTCCCTAACTTAGGGCCACTGGGAAGGGAGGGAGCCAGTACTGTAAGACACACACACACAGCATCCATGCCTCACCGGGATTCCAACCCGGGCCCATCTGGGACGAATGATCAGAAGTCATCGCTTAGATAACTGCGCCACAGCAGCGGGAACGAAGCTTTACTTCGAAGCAATGTAACACAACAGTAAACTGATTTTACCATGAGCCATGCAAAAAGGGTTTTATATTTAATATACCACAGCAATTTTTTAAATATGACATAGCTGTTTAATTTCCAATACACCACTACAATTTGATTTCATAATATTCCACCGCGAAATGTTTTATTAATAATACATCACGCCTTTGTATTATGCCATTATAAAAGGATTTTTAAATATACCGCATTAAAGAAATATTAATGTATCGGTATGAAAGGATTTAATGTATCACAGCCTCCGTAAAATAACTAATAGAAAGAGTTTTTTTTAACTTTGTTCGTAATGTTCTACCGTGAAATGTTTTCGTATTATTTTGTGCAAAATAATTTTATATTACTGAATGGTTTTGTAATATACCGATGCAAAATAAATGTGCAATATACATTACAATATGTTTTCGCTATAAAATTATTTACTAATATAATGTTGAAAAGAAATTTTTATATTTTTATATATTCTGATTTTTCTTAATTACTATTATAAAATATATATATATATATATATATTATAGTAAAAAAAAATTCATCCTTTCAGTGCTTACGTACGGTGCAAAGACGTGGACCTTAAATAAAAAAAAGACATACAAGACTGCAGACAACTGAAAGCAGCATGGAGAGATGCATGCTTGGACCAGGAAAGATAAGAAGAGAAACTCGTGGATAAGAAAAATGACAAGAGTGGAAGACCTCGTGATCAGCGTAAAATCCCTGAAATGGCAAACGGCTAAGCATATTGCCAAAAGGAAGGAATACCGATGGACAACCGAAATTTTAGACTGGATACCAAGAGACAAGAAAAGACCAAGAAGACCACATGGGAGATAAGTGGATGAAATTCGAAAGCATGCGGAAGTGACATGGAGAAGACTGGCTCAAGACAGACCATTGTGGAAGAAACTTGGGAGACCTTCATCCAGCAGTTGATTGATAATATATGACAATGATGATATTAAAATTACTTCCTTCTGTTACTGTTAAAATTATTTCCTAATATACTACTGCAAAATAATTTTGTAACTAAACGATTATACCGTGACAAAATGATTTCACATTACTTCTATGTAAAAATAAATTCTTTAATGCATAACTATAATACTTGAACGCAGTTCAAAAAGTATGTCGTCGTCACCACCAAGAGAATTGGCTTCCTAATGAACTGGCTTATGTCAAAGTCAACACATCAACTGCCTCCCGTGAGCTAAAAAAACTAGTCATCACGTAAAATGTTTACTTCGTCGAAATTTAATTAAAAAAAAACCAAATATTTTTGCAATGTCAAACACTGAGTCATTAATAACTTGGAGGATTAGAACTTAAGTTTATAAATTTTATAATTTATAAACTCAACATTTTCACATTTCAATGGTCAGTAAAACACAGTATCCCAACTCACGACAGTTTAGATAGTTTTTTTTGTTTAATTTCTTAAATGAGAATTTTTAAAATAAAGTTAAATACAAAACCAAAATCAATACCGTTACTAAATTAGTAGGTATGCGCCAAGCTGAAGAATTGAATAATACTGACTATTGTCGAAACTGTTGTTCCGACCAGATCACTAAAAACTGTAAGCAACAACCCGGAGACAATTACTGTTACACATTCATCACTCATCTTTCAACAGGGAGCCAATTCAATGTTACACATCCATCATTCATCTTTCAGTTGGGAGCCAATTCAGTGTCACACACCCATCACATCTTTCCACTGGGAGCCAATTTAGTGTTACGCATTCATAACTCATCTTTCAATTGGGAGCCAATTCTAATTCACTGTTACACACCCATTACTCATCTTTCAATTGGGAGCCAATTCAGTGTTGCACATTCATCACTCATCTTTCAATTTGAAGCCAATTCAGTGTTGCACATTCATCATTCACTTTTTAATTGGAAGCCAATTCAGTGTTGCACATTCATCACTCACTTTTTAATTGGAAGCCAATTCAGTTTACACATTCATCACTCATCTTTCAACAGGTAGCCAATTCAGTGTTACACATCCATCAATCATCTTCCAGTTGAGAGCCAATTCAGTGTCACACACCCATCACTCATCTTTCAATTGGGAGCCAATTCAGTGCTACCGATCCATCACTAGTCTTTCAATCGGGAAACAATTCAATGTTACACACCCACCACTCATCTTTCAATGGGGAGCCAATTCAAATTCAGTGTCACACACCCATTACTCATCTTTCAATTGGGAGCCAATTCAGTGTTGCACATTCACAACTCATCTTTCAATTGGAAGCCAATTCAGTGTTGCACATTCACTCACTTTTTAGTTGGAAGCCAATTCAGTGTTACACATCCATCACTGATCTTTCAATTGGAAGCGAATTCAGTATTACACATTATAAACGTGGAAAGAGCGATGACTTCTATTTGAGGATTCACATCCATCACTCATCTTTTAATCAATACATGTCCCTTTCTCAACCTGACAGCCGCCGCCTAGATGGCCGAATGGTACGAAACTATTCGTCCAAGATAGGTCCAGGTTCGAATGCCGAGTGAGGCATCGTTGGTGCGCTTGCATTACGAAATCACAGAAGGGAGCCTGTTTATAGCCCATTGGATTTTTTGCTCACTATAGTCGCTAAACCCCAAAACAAACCTGGGAGCCGATTTGAGTGTACCCATGAAGTTGTGGTGCATGCAATTTGCAATGGACGCACAAGTTCGAAAAACGGTCTTCATACTGATCGATCACGCCCACGCCCGTCCCATAACCTAAACAATATTTAACGTGTTGAAGCTATTGCGCAGATGAAGAAAACCACTGAAGAAGTTCCTAGCACATAAGCATTTTGACACAGATGATGATCTCAAGAAAGCAATTCAACAGTGGCTACGTAACCAGCGGACAATTCTCGAAGTGCCTCAACAGCCTTAGTAATTTTGTATAGAAGTAACTAACAAAATAACTAAACAATAAGGATATAATGATAATGAGCAACTCTTTCTATTTTCGTAAATAAAGAACAGACAAAAACTTTTCCATCTACCTACATACAATTCATTGATATACTAAATTAAGCAATTTTACCATCACAGGTAATCTAGGAATAATATTAAAATGTTTTGTAACAGAGTAAAGTAAAATATTTTGTAATATGACACAGTCAGGAGCGGATTGGGTCTACGAAACCAGTTCGGGAATTTTAGTCTTGTGGTCCACTACAGAAACACGTGTGCCCACAGGGGAACACCTCATAAATTCCCTCATGGAACAGATTCTCTTAACTCCTGGATGGAATAACAGATAGGCGATTGGTTCTTCCAGAACGACAGTGCGACGTATCACACAGCTAGTAATGTCCGAGAGTGGTTGGAAGAGTACGATGAAGACTTTAAAGTACTACCCTGGCCCCTTAATTCCCCAGATTTAAACCCAATTGAGCATATGTGGGACCATCTCGATCCTGTTGTTCGCTCTATGGATCCTCCACCACGCACCCTCCAGCAGCTGTCAGATGCTCTGCAGTCAGCGCATGGCTCCATACCTGTGAATAACTTCCAGCACCTAATTGAGTAACTTCCAGCCCGTCTACCGTGTAGATAGAAGGAAACGCCAATTGTTTTAAGACAATTATGTTTCTGACAGATAGTATAAATTCAAATGAAGCTAACGATTCTTATTCAGAAGTACCAAAATAATTATTTATTCTTTCCAAACAATCCAGACAAAGGGGATGCGAAAAAGTGGGCCATTTCTTGAAATATCCACTTCTGGACACCATAAAACTCATTTGAAATACGGCGTGAAATGATCAGTATTTTCACTGCATAAGCAGGTTCTGCACCCTGCAGTAAGAACTGGTCAAAAAAAAAAAAAAAAAATAAAAAAAAAATAGCAAATTTGTAACATACGAACAACAAAGTCAGCGGTAATGCGAATGTTGTGTTTTTATTTAGAAAATAAGGAAATGGAGGGGAAGGAAAGGAGAAATGCTTAATAAAAACAGTGTCCACCCTTTAAAACAAAACCAAGTTTTTAGGGTTATATGTATGTAACTTCAAATGGGAGCATGCTTAAACAGAGTTCTTTCGCCTACACTGAGAACAGACGGCCATATATTTTCGAAAACACGTGATTGAGGTCACAAAAAGCTTTCTCTAGCACGAAAATAGACACAACCACTAGAAAACTCCGTTGCACAATCAGCGACACCTAGGAGTAAACTGTGGTCACTGAAACTTCTCAGATGATCATTTACCAAACATCATAGAAAAACGACTTTAATCCATTCGTGTTATACGCAAACTGACAGGAGGAAGGAGTGGGGGAAGCGTGTGTGTGTGTGTGTGGGGGGGGGGGCTTTGAAAGAGAAAAAGAAAAGGACGGAGCGATCTCATAGCATTGCTTGCGGTTGAAAACATGATAGAAAGTACATTCTATCTCTTACATGAAGATCCTTCTCCTTTAAAATATTCAAATCTTTCTTCCGTGACACAAAATACCAACCTTTTTTTCTCCGTAGCCTCTGGCCTTTCGTTTGTTTTAAAATATTTGTTTCATTTAATATAACTTGGTGCATTTCCATGGTTTAAAAACAAATAAAATTAGCAAGAAAAAAAAAATGTAACGACGCTTTCAAGTTAGTGGTTCTGAATATTTCGTGGTACATCAGTAAAAAAAACAACGACAAAAAAACGGGAAAAACAAGTAGAAGGAACAAAAGGATGATAATGCAAATTTGGAAGTTGCGAATCCGTTTATTGGTGTAAATATTACATGAATGTTAAGTCAGATAATATCCGAAAACATGAAAATTTCGTCGTCCTGGAGAGGGAATCAAACCCGCGTCTCCCGGATAGCGTCCGAGCATGCTAACCACTACACCACCCATACTTTCTGATTATCTGACTTACCGTTCATGTCATATTTACACCAATAAACAGATTCACAACTTCCAATCTTGTAATGTACAATGGTGTAATCCCGTATTTCATTCATGTTCAATACTCGATTTGTATACTCAATAAAGTTATCAAATTAAAAAAAACTAAATTTTACTATTCTGAGTAATAACAACTAAGTTAAATATCATCCGTTGCGGAATACGTGGTCATGCCATTTCAAATAATTCAGTAGCTTTGCGAACATATAAATGTGTGTACAAGTGTTATTTGGGCCGCAACTATCCCCAACATATACGCTGAAGTGGGAAACTAAAGGATAGTTACTAAAAATGGCCATAACTCTCGTTATTGTCCACGAAACGTGCACTAAATCATTCTTTAGTCACATCGCATGAAAAGCAAAAAGAATCAATACACAATTTTTAATGTAGCACACTTTCTGACATAAAAGAACAAAAGGAGCAAAATAAAGAGATATGGCATAACTGAAGAAAACAAATTTAGGAACTCAAGGGGGGAAATTCAATAAGGGGAGTGATCACCCCCAGACAGAAACATAACGTTTGCAACGATTGTTCATGCTGTTTATGAGATTAGCGATGAGATTTTGAGGGAGCAAGTTGCACTGCTCTTTCTAAGCGTACTTGCTAGCTTCTGGAGTGCCTGGGAGGGTTTTTTTTTAATTGTAAGTTTAACGACCACCGTGAGCAACTCAATGGGCTATAAGCAGTCGCCCGTCCCTAATTTAGGGTCGCTGATTCCAGGGAAGGGATAGAGCCAGTGCCGTAAGACAAACACAACATCCATGCCTCACCGGGATTCGAACCCGGACCCCGTTCGGACGAATGATCAGAGGCCATCGCTTAGACCACTGCGCCACCGGGGGCGGCCCTGGGAGGGGGTTGGAGTTCAAAATTTTGCGTTCTAAAGTGTATGTTCAATCAGATTTAAATCCGGGGAGTAGGTAGACCACTTCATTCTCTGGATATTGTCACTTTCTAAGTAGTCAGAGACGATTTCCCCTCGACGAGGTCGTGAATTATGTCCATTATGCGGAATTCTTCACCGACAGCTCCTCCAAAATGTTTCACATACTGGTGTAGGATCTAGTTTCTATATTTCTGACCAGTGAGAGAACCTCCTTGAACGACATGTAAGTGCGTGCTGTCATATTTAATATTATGCCTCCCCAAACCATGATTCTTCCACCTTTAAATCTGTGCTTTAAGGATATTGCTAGGGATATTTCTTATTCTCGGATCCCTCCAGATAACGCCTAGAATAGCTCTCCAAGAAGAATCGAGATTCATCGGTGAAGAGAACTTGGCCTCAGTCAGTGGGACTCCAGTTGCGATGCTCTCCACCACTTCAACCGTGAGCATCTGGGGTTTGAAACGAGGGGAACACAAAGCATTGGTCTTCAAGCGTAGAAGTCCTTCTCCTGCATCCTATACGCACAGTAAACCTGGTTACATGCGTCCCTATACATGCAGCAAGCTCTCAGGATTTTTTTTATTTTTTTTATTGAAGGTTTAACGACCATAGGGAGCAACTCAATGGGCTACAAGCAGTCGCCCGTCCCTAATTTAGGGCCACTAACTCCAGGGAAGGGACATAGCCAGTGCCGTAAGACAAACAACATCCATGCCTCACCGGGATTCGAACCCATCTCGGACGAATGATCAGAGGCCATCGCTTAGACCACTGCGCCACCGGGGGCGGCTCTCAGGATTATGACAGCACAACAAACATATTACCCATTTCTTTTCACTGTTAAAGCTAGGAATCGATCTTCTGACGTGGTTGTTGCCCGTGGATAGTTTTTGTCTTGGACGATGGAATGCACCCCATGCCATTCTAAACTGTTTCCATGGTCTCGAGAAAATATTTCGGGGTATATGTAGCTCACGGGATACTTCTGACTGACTCTGTCCGGCTTCCATTCCTTTAATAGCCCTCCACTTTTCACAATCATTCAAATTCCTTCTTCTTGACATATCCGGACTCTATCGCCGCCCCGGTGGCGCAGTGGTCTAAGTAATGGCTTCTGATCATTCGCCCAAAAGGGGTCTGGGTTGAAATCCCGGTGAGGCATGGATGTTGTGTTCATCTTACAGCACTGGCTCTCTCCCTTCCCTGGAACTAGTGGCCCTAAATTGGGGACGGGTGACTACTTATAGCCCATTGAGTTGCTCACGGTGGTCGTTAAACCTATAATTAAAAAAAAATTCGGACTTTATCAGCACGAATAAGTCCATTGTCTAAAACTACAGCTACAAGTGCTTTAACTCCACCCTTCCGAAGCGTTCTCGACTGACGCGTCCCTAATTTGTGCATTCCTATCTGCGTAGGCAACCTTTAAAATCTTGCGTTTGGGTAAACCATGACAAGACCAACGTTTCCGTCAAGTGAAACGCAAGTTTCAACTTTTTTTTTTTAATAATGATTATACACTGTAAAAAAAAATGGTGTGAATTCACGAAAAAATTCTGAAAATAATGTGCAGTAAAGTTGCCAGTAGGTGTCTGTCTTTTTCAGAAGTTTCCGTTCTTAAAAGTACCTGTTAATTTCAACTTCCGTATTTTCACAGATTTTCCGTAGTCAGAAATTCCGTTTATTTGAGAAAGAAAAATCCATTTTAGGTTTTTCCGTATTTTAATTGAAATTCCGCAAGATGGACGACCCTGTATTTTTCAGCCTTTAACCCAGCTAAACCTTCCGCTGAAGTGAGGATCGAACCCCCGTCGTTTGGGTTGGTTCAATAAGCAACTCACGCCTTTAACCACTGAGCCACAAACTCTCGGAAATACGAATTACAAATATTGTAAAACAAATTACTCGACGATTTTTTTTTTTTTTTTTTTTTTGGTAATTGATGCGAGGGATTTAGTCATTTCATTTTCTGTTGGAGCTTGTTACTTTTCTGAATAGGTTTGTAATATATATATACTCTGTAGGAGGACTTTTCACAAATTAAGCATTTTTCATCGTGATTTTACAAAGCAACAAAATGCTTTGCAACTTGATTTTTTTAAACACACAATAACTTTCAGTTATCTTTTAAAAAAGATGAAATGTGCCTTTTTATAGTATTTTTCACAAAAAGAAACTCCTAAATATAAAATTTACTCTTGATACGTATAATAGCTTTTATCTTAAGTTGTCCAAAGATAGGCATCGTACAGTCATTAGTACAATAATTACCGGGTTTCTCAGAGTAACACATTATATAATAAATAGTTGGTTCACAAAATAGGGAAGAGGAGAAGAAATACCTTGTGCCACAATAAAAAAATTCATGCGATATACTATCCACAATATCCGATCACGCTACAGAACTTCAAAATTCGACAGAAGATTGAAATTTAAAAGTTAGTCAACCCTCAAGTATTCTTACGAATCACTCCTATTTCCGGTAATTTCTCGTCGTACAGATACGGAAAAAGTAAGAACGGAATTTTTCCGTTAATACACTAAAGGAATTGCGGAAAGGTTTCCAAAAATTCAGAATTTTCCCGTGGTAGGAATACCCCCGTGAAATTCAGGTTTCTTTCCGTCGTTTGACGGAAAAGGTTGTATCAGAAATATGCTTCGTTGATTCACGAAAGAAATGACGGAAAGTGGCTCGTGAATTTCGGAAATTTTTTTTACAGTGCACTTTAATTTTTCACTCCAGCGTAGAAACCGAGGCGCTGGCGTCACGGCGTTTTAAGGCTCTCTTACAAGACACTTGGAAATACCACTGCTGAGATTTTTGCTACTAGGTCAAAATGGACACTTTCTGCCTTTTCATTTTTACTTGCTGCTTAAATTTCGGGCCATTGGAAATCGCAAATTATCTTAAAAGCATGAAAACACTTTATGTGCATGTCCAGCTTTACATACCACATTTCTTAAGCTAACTATAGTGAGCTTTCGCAGCAAGACCTACAAGAAATGTTCCCAAATATAATTTGTTATTGCTCATCTCTAAATATCCTGGATATCTGCACCGCACTGGAGTTATTTTTTACAGTACTTAGTCACTGTTGCGATGACAGTGTGTGACTCAAAGCCAATATTTTTCTAGAATTATTGATTACTGAACATGAAAGAACGAATTTCGCCCAAGCGATTGCTCGATACTAGTATAAGCGAAAAAAAAATCGAGTTTTTGTTTTTTTGACTGAAGGTTTAACAACCACCATGAGCCACTCAATGGGCTATAAGCAGTCTGCCGTCCCTAATTTAAGGTCATTGGTTCCATGGAAGGGACAGAGCCAGTGCCGTAAGACAAACACAACATCCATGTTTCACCGGGATTCGAACCCGGACCCTTCTGGGACGAATGGTAACAAGCTAACGCTTCGACAACTGCGTCACCGGGGCGGCTAAAAATCGACTATAACAGAGTATTTGTCCCTCACCCCTTCAATTAAATCGTAATCGTTTAAGCAAAAAAGTTGGGGAATAATGAAGTGATGATTCACAAAACGTTTATTTCCACAAGTGAAATGCCAGCACTAGTGGAATTTGTAAGTATTACTAAAACAAAACCTTCATCACACGAAGCTTTTAGTTAGCAAGGGTACTTGTAAAAGAAAGGGATAAGGGAATGCTTCCATGGAATAAATATTTTGTTTAATTAATGGAGGCCCTTTCTTACGTCATGTGGTAGTGTTAGATGCGTATGAGTGTGTAAGAACTGTACAAGGTCGTTACAGTGAGCAATTGATCTGAGAAGCTGGCCTCTGATCGTTACTTCGAGATGGGCCCGAATGAGCATGGATGGTCTGACGGTCCCCATTGTGGTCCCCCCCCCGCACCGGGAACCGGTGTCCCTAAACTAGGGACGGGCGATTGCTGACTGTCCTTACTACTTACTGCTGCTCACGGCAGTCGTTAAATCCAGGGTTGCCACTCTTTCCTGATACAAAAAGGCCAGGGTGAAGTTTAAAAAAGGCCTTACATCAAGGATTGCCAGATTTCCTCGACACAAAACGTCCTGGTTTATGTTAAATAAAAAGCCTCAAACACAATATAGATGAATAACATTCACTTGTATTGAATTAACGATGAAACTTCCCATTTCTCATTAAACTTGTTACCTGAGAAAACCGCACAAATTGGATAAACGTAAGAGAATTTCGCGAATTTACTGACTTTTTTTTTTTTTTTATATAAGATGAATTTTTTGTTAAATTTAACGTTTGTATTTCTGAGAAATGGAGTTTTCTGAAAGAATTTCTTAGTGAGTAGTAGAAACTTACCATAGTTGCAATTATAGTTTAGAAAGATGAGAGAGAGAAATACGAAGGGATACTGAAAAGTTCTGCCTGACCCACTTCCTGTAATTGCAGCATTATTTTGTCACTGTAGCTTGAAAGAGTGTTCCTTTTGCATCGTGAAGTGACAATTTTCAGAAAACTAGCTCTTTTTTTTTTTTTTTTTTTTTTTGCAGATGTTTGACGTCCTGAACTGAATCATGTCAATGCAAAGTGTTGAATTTTCTTCGAATGTGGAACTCCGGGCTGTCATGGAATTTTTGTTCCAGCAGAAGAAAACTGCAAAGGAAATCTATGAGCGCATAACGCAAACATTAAGTGACAAGTGCCCTTCATATTCCACTGTGAAGAAATGGTGTGTCAACTTTCAGCGTGGAGACTTTCAGACTAAAGATGCGGCAAAATCTGAAAGGCCTTCAACAGTGATAACACCCAAAATTGTTGATCGTGTTCATGACTTGATTTTGTCAGATGGGCGAATCTCGGCTAAAACAACAGCTGAGACTCTGGGGGATATCCAGGGTACACGTTAGGTTCATAATTCATGAGCACTTGGATATGCAGAAGATCTCAGCGAAGTAGGTGCCCAAATGTTTGAACGCCGATGGGAAACGAAAACGAGTGGACACTTCCAAATCGGTTTTGCCGCATTTTGAGCGATCTGGTGACAATTTTTTGCAGCTACTTGTCACTCTTGATTAAATGAGGTTACATAACTACGACGAAACAACAGTCCCTGCATTGGCGGCACTCGCGTTCTGCACGGCCAAAGAAGTTCAAGACTCAAAGGCCTGCAAGGAAGCCATGGCAACGGCTTTTTGGGATTCGGAAGGCGTTTTACTATCTCCCGAAGGGCCAAACAATAAATGCTGAATACTATTCCGATTTTCTGTGCCGATTAAAGGAGGCGTTGAAGGAAAAACGTGAGGAAAACTGCGGAAAGCTGTTCTCTTTTTGCAGCACAATGCGCCCGCTCACAAGGCTGGGCCAAGACAATGGATGTTTTGAGGGATCTGGGGTTTAAGTGCATAGACCATCATCCACCCGACTACTTGCTCCATATGATTATTTCCTGTTCCCAAACCTTAAAAAATTTTTCAAAGGAAAGCATTTTTCGAATGATTCGGAGGTGATATCAGCAGCAAAGCCATATTTGAATGATCAGACTTCAGAATTTTTTTTTTACTTTTTTGGAAGGGTTCAAGAAACTCCAGAAACGCTGTGCCAAGTGTGTTGAACTTCGGGGTGAATATGTGGAATAGTCTAAGTTTCAAGGTTCTAGCCCACTTCCTTCTTGGTGAGGCCGAGATATATCAGCATCCCCTCGTAGACATTCCTTGTCAGGTTACACAAACTAAAATTCATAAACAGCCCTATAAAAAAAAAAAGCGACTTAAGTTAAAATTGTAATAAAATAGTAACTTGCCATACAATTTCGTATCCATGGTTCCCGTATACTATTTACATTGAATAAATACTACGTACAGTTATTCACTTGAATACTTTTTCAGTAGAGTTAAAATTATGCGTAGGGGAAGCACATGAACTGCCAAACACTTCAAAATATGTGCCCCCCCCCCCCCCCCCACACACACACATCACATGCTTGGCTCCCCTAATAGGCCACCAAGTTTTGAGCGGCTGGAGTTGCCACTGAGCAGAAGCATGGGGGTGGCTTTCCATAATCTTGCCTAAGGGCTGAAAATTTGTACTTACGCCACGGATGTGGGTCCATGCTAGCAGAGCCAGTTTAAAGACAGGGGGAGGGGCTGGACAGTATTTCGGGGTCCCAGTATAAGTGACACATCTAGGATTTTGTTATGAGTGGCTGAACAAAAAAAAAAAAAAAAATACTCAGGAGAAAACATTCCCAAAATATGATATCCCACATGATTCATGGACATATCAGTGTTACCAAAAAAAAAAAAAAAAAAATGTGCAACTGCATTTTTGAAAAATAGACATCAATACACTTCTACTTTAATATCCCCCCCGCCCACCAAGGGTTCACCTTGTTGAAATTATATTGAAGTAGTGGACAAAATAATATGATCCAAATTATCATGATTCAAACGAATTCTTAATGCATAAAAATTTTACCCAATCACAGATGTGTGCAAAAAAAAAAAAGAAAAAAAAGAAAAAAAAGTAATGCTTTCGAAAGATTTGAGGATGGACTGGGATGGGGGTGACTATACTTTTTGCGGACTCCTACAAAAGGGGAAGGAAATGAAAAAAAAATTACAAGGCAGTCTCTCAGTTTTTGCTGTGATATTTGCAAAAAAAAAAAAAAAAAAAACTGTAGAGAACTGTCAATTCTTCAAGCATTTGCATAATTCTGGGGCCTCTTGAAAATGTGGGGCCCGGTGCTGCGGCCCTCCTATAATCCCCATCTTAAATGGGCTCAGCCTGCTGGAATGAATTGTCTGGTGCTAGTATACATGCACCTCCCCCCCCTCCAACACCCTGCATACTTATCTTTCTCATTAATATTTTCTGGATGTCGCGATCATTGCACATATCAAGAAAATTGTCGTACTTACGATAACCGCAACAAAAGATACATGTAACTGCCAATTTTATGTGTGATGTTTAACTACGATTAACTGCTGTAAGAGCAGGTTTAATTTCCAGCATTTGCGTTCGGTTTCATTTATCTTCTCGTTACTTGCATTTTTTTTATTTTCGCATTTGCAATGTATATTGTATTTCTAAGCATTTTAAATTAATTTCCACGCACTCGTTACTTTGTTGCCTAAGCAAGCAAAGGTAAGCTCCCTATGAAAACAAATTTCTTTTAGAAACAAACAGTAAATTAAATGCAGGTTTTAGCAACAATCAAAACGCGATCTTCGCGTGATGGAAAACACTGAAATTTTCAAAAATGTAATTCCTTATTCAATATTTGGATAAACGTTTCCGTACAAACACGGATTATCACGATAACACTGTTTGTCTGCACTACGCGTAACACGGTTATTGCGCGATCTTTAGACATCGCTGCATAGAATTCCTTTGTTCAATTAATACACTCGCAAAAAAAAAACCCTAAGAAGATCTACGTTTGTTTGCATTGGTAAACAGAAGCAAAATTAAATTATTCCGTAATCCTACAAAAGCCTTCTAATTTAGCGGCGCCTCCTTTTCCTGAGATTTATCTGTAGATTAAGAAGAATAATCCTATGCTACGCGACTAGCGATTTCTTACAAATAAAGTTATCACTGTATGATCGTTATGGTTTTCGCGGGCTGGGTGAAACTAGTTAATAAAATGCACTTGAAATTATTTCGGGGAAAATAAGAAGAACGCACTTTGCCTTCCAATATAACATCGCTATTCTTTTACGTGTTTTCATTCAAAAAAATGAATTGTCTGGCGAACAGCGAGTAATTTTATGAGTTCATCAAGATAAAAACTGGTGCTTAACAAAATAATTTCTCTTAGACACGGCGCAAACAACTTAAGCTACCATTTTGAGAAGACTTTACCGATAAAGCGGACAAGCGTTATTATTTTTTTAAAATGCTCTTCAATGCCAGCTGTCCTAATAGAGACCGCTAACAGTGATAGGAGGAAACGAGCAAAAAGTTAGATACTGCTAACCTTCCACGTCAGAAATTTAAAGAAAACGAAAAATACCTTACGTCAAATCAAGCCAAGACAAGACACACTCAACAATAAAGAAAAAAAAAAAATCCTAACACACGCATCGTTGCCGTCACCAACGAAAAAACAACACAAACAACGCTACAGTTTGTGGAATGTTGCCAGCTCTTTTCACGCTAAGTAGAAAATAAATAAATAAATAAAGTTAAGGTGGTTTGTTGGAGACGACTTTTATCAATTCTACAAACATTTCGTCTTATCAGTATTGTGACACTAGGTCACCAAATAGCCAGCTGAGCAGAGGTTACCCTTATATACCGAGCGAATGGATTCAGGTTACGTTCCTGGATGTTGAGTCTGTTCTATGCTTCTGTTCGGCTCTGGTCCCTGGCGCCAACAACCATAAATTACTGTGGGTGACTCTCCTAGCCTAAGATCTCATTGAAGCCGATAAAAAATTACTTGAAACAATTTCCTGAACAAAATGCACTCATTCAAAATAGTATAACTATACTAATGATCCGAATTTCTTGGCGTAGCTACCCTTCCTTGAAAAAGCCATCTGGTTGATGTGTGAAAGCTTGGAAAATTATTTCTATTCTACGCCAAGAAATTCGGATCATTAGTATAGTAATACTATTTTGAGTATAACTGGTGTACAGTTCCTACTTATTAAGATGCACTGATTTTCTATTAACGCGACTTTCAATGCCAGTGGAAAAGAATATCTAACCATCTATCTCTTTCTGCATATTTCGTTTGAGATCAGTCCGGGTTCAACTCCTGGTTAGGCATGGATGTCGTGTTTGTCTTACGGTACTGGATCTCTCCTTTCCCTGGAACCAATGGCCCTAAATTAGGGAATGGAGACTGCTTATAGCCCACCGAGTTGCACATTGGGGTCGTTAAACCCCCAAATAAAAACAAACACACACAAAAATAAATTCGGAGGAGCATCATCAGCATAATCATAGGGGTCGCGCTGCCGATCGCCATCTTCGCAATTTGCGAAAAAAAAAAAAAAAAAATGGCGATAAAAAATTGAATTTGGCGAATAAATTGGCGAAAAGTTTAAAAGAGCCAGCGCGATCCCTGATAACTATTAATCATTATAATACCCCGCTACCCTTGAAATTTTTCACTTTGTTGAGAGGATAGTGCTGTAATGAAATATTACAACTGAGGTAAATTAGTGAAGCATATCAAAGTTTAAAGTTATAGAATATTTTGTGTTGGTCTAGACCAGTATTTCCCAATCTGTTTTAGCTTAGCGCCCACTTCTGAGAACTGGATGCTACCTACCTCACTCCCCCTTCAAACGTAATAAGCATGCTGAAATCAGCGATAACAACTTTAAATTATGCTACGTTGTACATTCACATCTAATTATTTCAAAGTAAATTATTATGAACATGCATAAGTACATTTTATAATTGTTTTTTTGATTAATTTCCTTACAACGCAGAACCCAGGGAAAAAAAAAAAAAGAAATCAAGTCATACAGTTGTATTAAAAAAAAAAGTACAACAACAAATATAATTTTTATCACCTGTCAAAAGTCCCAAATTTTTCCACACTTCTGATCAATGGCTGCTTTGAGCTTGATGAGATTCCTCAAAACTAGAGATGTCCGGTTCAATGCGTTGGTTAGCCTTAGTCTCAAAATCACCTCTTTCTCTTATTTGCAGTTAATTCCTAGTTTTCATCAGTAGTTGCTGCACAACGCTGAAGCGTTTATTATTAACACAAAATTACTGCTGTAATATCCATCAAAACCAAAACGCCCCCATCCAACGGTCCCTTACAATTTATCAAACCCTTGAAAATCACAACGCTCCCTTAGGGAGAGGGGGAGGTACCGGCCAGGTTGGAAAACACTGCTCTAGACCCATACGACGTTAAATGCCACTTGAAACTTTTTTTTTTTTTTACAAAAAAAAGATCTCAGCATACAAAATTTCCTAAATTCAGATGAATTCTATGAATAGTGTTCTGTCAGTTCTTTAGAAATGAAAAAATCAGCCAGATGTCCCTCTGATTAAAAAAATGTTTTATTCACGGATTGATCTTTTTGAAATAGTATAATCAACCTTCGCTCCCCACAGACACACACAGACACATTTGCCCTATATTCTAAATGTTCGCAGTTGAAAACCAAATGAAACATCGTTAGTTTCAAGCTAGTCTCATGTTGTAAGCTAATATCAGTGAAACTGATAAAAAATACACCACTGTTGATGTACATGCAATAAAAGAACTCACTACGATAAACTTTGGAGGAGCTTATGGGCCGCGGGTGGCCGAGTGGGCAACGTTCGTGACTGCCACGGGAAGGGCCTCAGGTTCGATCCCAAGCAGGTACGAACGCTCGATCCACTAAATACCCGCCGTGCGTCGGATGGGCACGTTAAGCCGTCGGACCCCGGGTACTGCCCTCCCCCGTAATAAATAAGGGCGTCTTCCTCCCCCTTTCTACTTCGCTTCCGTGTCACGATCCAAATATGGAACTTGAACGAGAGACAAAAATAAACCTTCGAAAGGTCTGATTAGCACTTTTGTTTGGGGGTTGAACGACCACCGTGAGCAACTCGATGGGTTATAAGCAGTCACCCGTCCCTAATTTAGGGCTACTGGTCAAGGGTAGGGAGACAGCCAGTGCCGTAAGACAAACACAGCATCCATGACGCATGGGATTCGAACCCGGACCCACTCGCACCAATAGTCAGAAGCTTCCGCTTAGGCCCCTGAGCCACCGTTTGATTAGCATTCAAAGTTCTTCCAACTGAGAAGTATTAATTGTGACTAATAATTATTTTCTCTCGGGACGGCTTTTCTAGAAACTTGCTGGCAGAAAATGCAGTTACAAGTTGCACTGGTCAAAACGGATCTACGAAACAACAGTAAATGTAAATCTACTTTCATGCCCCACTCCCTGCAGCGGCTATATTGAAGCAAGTGGTTAATATAATCAGTTGACAGACACTAACTCTTCTGATTTGACGAAACTGGTTTGCTCAAATGTTATTTGTGATTCATTAATCAATAAAATAAAACTGATCAGGACAGAAGAGACTCTTTCGGGTCGAAATACAATCAGTGCCCCGACCAACATAACACGTGTTCATCACAATTTTGGGAGAGTCTGACTAGAGGCGTAGCCAAGGGGGAAGAAAGGTTGGTCAGGATACCTTTCCCCTCGTAAGGCCAGAGTATTTTTGCACAGGTCTGGAAATTTGCACTTTAATGTTACCCTCTCTCTTTTGTTTGAAATTCAAAACAATATACATATATATACAAGTATAGGGTGATCGTAATTAAAGTACTCCTATTGAACGCTGTCTGGAGAGATATTTAGCAGTCCAAATGCAACCTAATTTAGTATGGTGACATTTCAGGACATGCGGAAGACATTTCCGTAAAAAAAAAAAAAAAAGAACTAAAAAGTACCAAAAATTGAATGGGGGTACAGTACTTTAATTAGTAAGGTGAATAGGGGATCACCGGCATGGGCGGCGGAAGATAGGGGCCCGGACACCCCTGGAATTTCATGGTCTCCCTCACTGGAGTAAGGTCTTCGAACAAAACATCATAAAAAATTGTTGTTCACATATGATACAACTTTTTTTCAATGCTAATTTCCTGCAGACAAAGTCACCACGTTTCGCAGTTTTCTTGAAAACGCTTCAAGTACAACTTTGAAAATTGATTTTGCACAAATAAGTTGAAAAGTTAACTCACCGTTATGCTTTTCACTTTAAAGAAGATCGTTAAAGAATTCTCAAATAGCAATGGGCTATATATATTGCTGTATGAACTAACTGACTACCATTAAACAACTAAGATATTAGATTGGATTTGACCAAAAGGCAGGAGAAGACCGAGAAGCAGACCATCTGGGAGATGGGTATCCGGATAAAATTCGAAAGTATGCTGAGTGACTTGGAAAAGATAGGCTCAAGACAAAAGGTTATGGAAGAGACCTTCATCCAGCACTGTGGATTGATAATAGTTGACGATGATTTGTTAGGGTACTTGCATATATAAATTACAGTTTTTCTCTCTTTTTTTGTTTTAACTCTCGGAGAAGTTGGTCTCCCGCTAAAATTATCGAGTTCTGCCACCCATGATCACCTAGTACATTTAAAGATTTTGTCCGCATTCCCTCTTAGAAATTTTTTTCCAGGAAGCTTCCATCGATGACTAGAATCCGTGGACCCCCCCCCCCTCCTTAACAAATAGAGATTACGGCGATGTATGTAATCGAGATCTCAAGAAAAGAAAACAATGATAAATATACACGTACATGTACACAGAGAAGCAGGGTACAGTTTTTTTAAAAAAAGAAAGAATCTTAAATTCCGTAGGATAATGTCGTCACGGTAGTAAGGTAGTTTTCCCAATAGTAATAAACTTCTGAAATACATTATTTCTGGTCACAAGCGTTCTTCCCATGTCTCAGGTTTAATATGTTTGCAACTTCAAGAATTTCTCTTACTCATTTGCAAACGAGGTATTTCGCTTTCTAGTCCTTTTCACGATCATAAAGAAATCAACCGAACGACCAAGAAAACCAGCTCCTCAAACGAGAGTCTCGTAGTGTCGTCTTTCGGACTCTGTACAGCATTCTTTTCTTTTTTTTCGTTCGATCTTGCTGAACTGTCATTTTTCAACCCACTTATTTTAAAATTTTGGAAAAGTTCCTTCACATTATTTTTATGCTTTCAGTCTTCCTAAGGGAATCAGCTGGCACAGATGACAAGTTGTGTCATTTTAAAATCTGTTAGAATTAAGTCAAGGGGATTTGTAGTGCTAATCTGGAGCTTTCATTTCCCGATTCGTACGGATGTGCGTAGAGGAGAGGTGAACTCTGAACTTACCTTTTACCTTCTTCTACAGCATGGTATTAGTCCCACATCTAGTTGAAGTCGCTGTTACTGATAATCTTTCCTCTCACTCTTTGTCGTTTTGTGTTAACTGACTCTTCGGTTTCCTCTCCTTCAATGTCGTTATTGGAGAAGAGTGTTAGCACATATTAAGAGGGAGATGATTTGACGAACTACAGAGGTGAAAAACATGTGTCAAGACGACAAATCCTTCCATTTCATCTGTTCGCTGCCCAGGTAGTTCCATGTCCATAGCGCAATGTTTCACAATTTCATTGTTCTTTCCCAAAGCACGATGTGACGTACAACAGAGGTGAAAATATGTGTCAAGACGACAAATCTGCTGCGAGACATTCTGTCCGCCTAGCTCAGTTGGGAGAGCGACTTACTCCTGAGTGAGGGGACAAGGGTTCGATGTCCGTAGCGGACAAACTTGTGTATTCACAACGACTTCAGCGCAATTTCGCTTCTTCGGCAGTCTTGGAATCTTATATTACTTGTAACTGTTGCTCTTATTCTCTTATTTCTGATCCTGTCCATTCTCGTGATATAACACATCCACTTCAGCAACATTCTACCATTAACTAAGTCTCAGGGTTACATAGCATTTTTGGTACAACTGCAGCCTTGAACCCCGACATTTCTGCCTCATTAGCATCCTTCTATCACATAGCATATAGGGGATGTTCTCCAGTTATTCCATGCTGCTTGCACTCTCTGCTGTTCCCTTTTGTCCCTTCATCTTTCTCTCACATCGGTCGCTGGTATAGTTGAATCTTCTTAGTTTTTTTAACCATTCCTTCCTAAAAATTTATACCCTGAATTTGATTTCTATCTTCACTGCAGCACATGCTACCGTGATTTGGTTTTACCTATCTTTAACCCTTATGTGCTAACACTCTTCTTCAATTTTCAAAACTTTCCTTCTGCTTCTTTTCTTTTGCCACACGGCACAATAACATGTGCAAACAGCGTGGTCCACGGTGCTGCTTCTCTCCCTCCTGCTGTTGCAACATCAAAAGCAATATCAATTACAAGTGGGGTCAGTGCTAATACTTAGTGTGCTGTAATTCTCACATCAGAATTCCCTGACGCTTTAATAATAAGTGTGCGGAAATCTCCGCAATGTTCCTTTCTTTATCCACCAAACTTACTTATCGCAGCGTCATTCAGAACAGAGAGGAATCAACACATACTGCTTAATAAGTATTATAAAAACATTTTGTCGAACTTTTTAAGTTAATTTTTTTCCCAATGAATGAGACTTAATCCTGAAGTTTTTTGCCTAAAAATTTACTTATGAATGAGAAGAAAAACTGTCTGCGTATAAATAAAGGTCTGTCATATGATCAGTCACAGTTCTACTTTACTGTACTTGTAGAACTGTATTTTAATTGCCTTTCGTGTGATTAAAAACATTCATCAAATGTGAATAAACCATGCCCTGTTTCGTCTAGGTTTCCCTTTCTCCGAATAAATTCTGCTAAATGTCCTGCGTTATCCTGTTATGAATATGGTTATCCTAATTAAACTGAATCGATGTTGGTCGGGGTACTAGTTATTCATCACTACTTATCTGGCACATAAGGGATTATGGTGCAAATTATTCTGCTGGATCGAGGTTACATTTGTCCAAAATAGTTATTTTTACTCATATATATATTATATTTTAAGGTACTCGTTATTCATAACTGTTAATCTAAAAGATTATTATGCAAATTATCCTGCTGGATTGAGGTTAGATTCGTCAAAAATAGTTAGTTTTACTTATACATATATACACGGACAGAAAAAGACTCATAATGAGGAAAAAGACCACGTGGATGACAGGTGGATGGAATTTGGAAGCATGCGAGAGTGACACGGATTACACTGGCTCAAGACAGAAGGTGAAAGAAACTTGCGGATACTTTCATACAGCAGTGAATTGATGGTATATATTTTAAGCAAACGAACCACAGCTTTTGCACTTGAAGGTATTTTGAATCTTTTTCTTTCATGTTCTTCAGTACGGTGATTCCGAACACTTAGCGCAAGTGTGCAGAATCTTCATTTCGGACATTTGAATCGTTGAATGTCTGCACACTTGGTGTCATACATCATACCTCTGAATCACTTAACATCCGCACACTTGGTGTCATACATCATACCTCTGAATCACTTAACATCCGCACACTTGGTGTCATATACATTTCAATCCTTTACATCTGCACACTTGGTGTCAATGCGTCTGAATCACTCAACATCTGCACATTTGGTGTCATACACATCTGAATCACTTAACATGTGCACATTTGATGTCATGTACCCCTGAACCACTTAGCATCTTCACACTTGGTGCCATACATGCATATGAATTATTTAACATCCACACACTTAGTGTCCCATACCTCTGTATCACTTAATATCCACACACTTTGTCTAATATACATTAAATCACTTAACGTGTGCACATTTGGGGTCATATACATCTGAATCACTTAACATGTTCACGCTCGGTGTCAAATGCGTCTGAATCGCTTAACATTTGCACACTTGGTGTCATGTGAATCTAAATTACTTAACATCTGCACACTTGGTGTCATGTGAATCTAAATCACTTAACATCTGAACACTTGGCACTATATCTGAATCACATAACACATTTTTAGCCTGGTTACGAGGTTATTTCCTGCTATTCTTTTCTTTTAACAGCTATACATCGCTTAGCAAATCACATACAAATCAAATTCTGAGAAATAGTTGCGGTTTTCTGATAACGAATGTGTCTTTAAACAGGAAACCCAAATTTCCGCAAACAAATTTACGTCGCTTTAAAGCATGATAAATTTTTCTTCAAAAAAGGTTCTGATATCGGTGAACCAGTGTATTTGCTTTGTTACTGCTAAAGAAAGACTTACAGCAAAGACTGAACCCACGTTATGACGTTCGTGATCTATATAAATAGAATCTCATACGAAAAACTGATTCATATTTTTTAAAAGATTGGGAGAGGTCTACGGAAACATTGTTTCTCAGAATTCTTCCGTATCAATGCAATTATACTTGGTAATTTAAAGAACTAGTTGCTTTCTAATTCGTATGAGCAGCTTTGAGGACAAAACGGAAGGCAAGCTGCCAATGCCCTCTATGTAAGAAAAACGGCTAAGAAGAAGGGGGGAGGAGTGTAATTTATGAAATTTCACACGAACGTAATATACATATGTTCAAGAAAATTCCAAGGAAATAGGAATCTTCAGTGAACTAATATTTGTCAAGGTCTAACTAATTTTATATGGTCTGCAATTTAACATGAAAGTTTTCAAATAAATGTTTAAAGATGTTTATACACATCTAAAACAAATACAAAACTACACTGACTAAAAACTAAAGTTTAGTTTTTAAGTAAGTTAGACTTCAAAACAACAAAATTGATTTTATGACATCTAAAACTGGAGGAAAAAATGAGAAGAATGATATTGTTTCTGGAATGATTTAGCTACATTTTTTATATTTAGTTTCAGGTTGGACAACCCAATTTTTATAAAGTCTGACAAGTGATTGTTGGTCAAATGTGAACGAAGCTTTGATTTCACACATTTAATTTTGAAGAAAGCTTGTTCCAAAACATATGTGCTACCAAACGCTGGAAGCATTTTCCTCGCAAAGCTTTTCAGATTTGTAAAATTATTTGTAGGCAAAAAAGAATAAAAGGTTATCAAACTTTCATCCCTAAACAATGACTTGAAATTATTATTATATTTGAAATCTAACAGCTGTAACTGTAAATTCTCTTCGGGGTCATCAACCGTAAAACTAAATGGGTCTTGCAATAGCTGGAATGGATTTTCATGCTGGTAAAACTCATCAAAACCGTCTTTCAAACTCAGCTTTCAACAAACTAACATTTGTGACACAATGCTCAACATCAAAAACAAACTTATCAGACATGTTGTCTCACATACACTATATTGACAAAAGTCGCCAGACACATAGAAGAGATACACAACATAGCAATTACTGACATACATTAGTACGGTGTCGGTTCACCTTTGGCCTTAATGCATGCACTGACCCTTCGAGATATGCTTTCGATAAGGTTTTGGAACACAGCGATTGGTATGCGCTTCTATTCAGTACATAATGCTTCCGCTAACTGTTGCTTAGTAGTAAACCTTGGTTCCAAACTTCTTATGTAGCGCTCTAATTCATCCCATAGGTGCTCTATGGGATTAAGATCGGGGTTCTGTGCTGGCCAGTCCACACACGATACGGAATTATCGTCAAGCCACGCTGTAACAGTCCTTGCTTTATGGCTCGGTGCATTATCCTGCTGACACCAACAAGGCTCGGTTCCATAGTATTGCCACAGAGTTGGAAGGGCATAATTGTCCAGAATATCGAGGCAGACGTGCAGGTTAAAAGGTTTGTCCACGATAACCAATGGGCCGGGATCATACCACGAAAAACATGCCCACACAAGCACACTGCCAGCTCCAAACTTGACCGTAGGAACAGTAAGTAGTACACTGTGGTAAATAGGGTTTCCCCGGCTGCCGCCATATCCACACACGACCATCAGACTAATGGATAGTGTATCTGGATTCGTCAGTCCATAGGACCCGTTTCCATTTATCTACGGTCCACGATAAATGTTCTTTACACCATGCTAAACGACGAGTAGCATTCAGAGTGAAGATGAAAGGTTTATGAGCAGCCGCACGACCACGGTAACCCATGGAATTAAGTTCTCTGCGAATGATATGTGTACATACCGAGGTTCCAGCATTTTTACTCACCTGCACACTGAGGTTTTGTGCAGTACTCCGTCGATTAGCTGTAACGACTCTCCTGAGGCTTCGACGTCCTCTATCACTGATTTTCTTTGGTCTGCCGGTACGTTTTGCTGCTTTAAAGCACACCATGTGTCTTCCACTTATTCAGTACATCCAAAACAGGTGATTTGGGTATGTTTAAACGCCTCTCGGTTTCTCTTATGGACAACCCACTAATATAACACCCAACAATCTTTTCTTTCTCAAAGTCAGTTCTCTCCCGCCGCGACATTTTCACTCAACCTCACAGTGTGATATGATCGCGGTCAGCTGCAGGCTTGTTTTTATACCGTTTACAGCTGTACCGCGCATCTTAACAAAGCAGAGGATCCGTTCTTTTTCATTTATATAGGGGTGTCCGGTGACTTTTGTCAATATAGTGTATATTTACAACGTGGAAAGTGCAAAAAATGTTGCTCAGCTAACTGTCGCTTAAACAGTTTCAACTTCGATTGGAAAGACTTCAGATCAAAAAACAACTCATGTGCGACTTTATCTTTTACTTGCAAATCGAAGTTGAGTTGATTGACTGAGATGGTCAGTAATGTTTGCTAAAACCGCTAAGTCTCACAACCTTCGCCGCGGGCAGGATAAGGGCTTCCAGCGGGTTGTATGCTGTTGAAGTGACTGTAGATGACTGTACTCACCACTATGGGTTCCAAAATAAAATTTCCCGGCCCTGCGGCACAGTGGTCTAAGCGCTGGCTGGCTTCTGACCATTCGTACGAGATGGGCCCGGGTTCGAATTCCGGTGAGGCATGGATGTTGTGTTAGTCTTACTGCACCGGTTCTATCCCTTCCCTGGAACTAATGGCCCTGAATTAGGGACGAGCGACGACTTATAGCCCATCGAGTAGCTCACAGTGGGAGTTAAACCTTCAAACAAAAAAAGAAAAGAAAAAAAAAACTATCTTCTGGAAACAATGACATTCTGACTAAAAGAAATAAAATTGTAGTACTTGGCCAAGTGTGAACACAGTAAATCCGAAAATTATGTTGTCTATTTTGTCAACCAAAAATTTTGCAATCATTGTTCCACGCGCTTCGATAGTGTAACATCTAATTTTTTTTTAATTTCATACACTTTTAAACTGTGCATCAGCAGAGCTGGAAAGTCTCCCGCATCCTTGCCAGTTTCCGATAATTGGAAATTTTATGCTACGTCCCTCTTAAAATGGTAATATCATTAGGAGAAACAAATACCGAAGCATTTAGGTTACCTAAAGTGAAAACTGTACATAATAAAAAACGGTGTGGGGAATAAGAACTTACATCACTAACACATACACTGAAGTGCCAGAAAAACTGGTACACCAGTGTAATACTTGGTAGGTCCACCACGGGAGCGCAGGACTGCAGAAATACGACGGGGCATGGACTCCAATAGCTTCTGGAAATATGCTGTAGGCAATGCACACCATACTTCCTGCAGAGCGTTCCACACTTCGGGTGTATTCCGAGGTCTCTGATTCCTATGTTCGATAGCGCGTTGCATGGCATCCCAAATGTGTTCTATCACGTCCAGATCTGAGGACTTGGGTGGGAATGGCAACACCCCAAACTCAGATGAATGCTCCTCTAACCATAATGTGGCGTCCCGACACTTCTGTGGAGGTGCATTGTCCTGTTGGAACAGGTCCAACCCATCAGCATGAATGCAGGACATGAACGGGTGTACCTCGTCAGAAAGGATGCGCACATAGCTTTGGCCGGACACAGACGTTTGTAGACGTACCAGTGAAGTCCAGCCAAACACACCCCATACCATTACGGACCCCCCATCAGCCGGTACAGTTCCCTGTTGACAGACGGGATCCATGGCTTCATGGGGTTTGCGCCACATAGGAATCCTTTCATCTGCCCGATACAGTTGGAAACGCGACTCGTCAGACCAGGCTACTTGTTTCCAGTCATCAAGTGTCCAGTGGCGGTGTTACCGTGCCCAAGCGAGGCGCATAGCTCCGTGTCGTGCACCCATCAAGGGGACTCGAGTTGGGCGTCAGCTCCCAAAGCCCATATCGTGCAAGTTACGTTGCACAGTCCGGACGCTGATGCTTGTTGAAGCTCCAGCATTAAATTCGATGATACCTGCGAGAGTGTTGCACGCCTATCGCGTGAAACGATTCTTGACAGCCGACGATGGTCACGTTCACCCAATGTCTTTTTACGGCCACACTGGTATCGTAGGTTGGAGGTTTTGCCGGAATTCTTGTAGTCACAGTACACCCTTGCAATGGTAGTCAGTGAAAATCCGAACTTCGTTTCTACCTCCGAAATACTATGGCCCATCTCACGAGCGCCAACTATGACACCGCGTTGAAAATCGCTTAAATCGTAATTATATATACTTATTCTCATGCCATTCACAGCTCTGACACTGGCAAGGATGTCTATCGCTTTATATAAGGACTGGCGGACAAAACCCAGTACACGCATAGGTGACGTTGCTATGTTTTTTGCATAAGCTAGTCTCTTCAAGTTTTTCTGGCACTTCAGTGTATATCCGAAAGAAATATAAATTTTCAAACATAATAGAAACTGAAATTCCGTTCCCACAGTAGCACTCACAAATAACAGCACGTCGCATTTATGATAGAAAAGTTACAATTTAAGGCCGACCTGAATAAATTACTGTGTAATTCTGCGTTTAGTTTCAGGTGCATGAAAAACTTAAATCAAGTGTGAAAAAAAAATAAATTGTGCGACTTAACTTCTGAGTTTCCTAAACTACGTGACCTAATTTTCGAACTTAACTTCTAAGTTATCTAATAAATATGGGACTTAATTTCTGAAATGGACTTGTGACATATCTTTAAGGTGACGCACGATTAAAAACTGTAAGTTACAGCGTAAGCTTTGTCGGCGTAGTTCAGTCGGGAGAATATCACGCTCCGGAGTACGAATACACGCCCCCGAAAGAAAATGTATTTTTTTTGCATTGGCGGCCGAACGTAAAATAATCTCCTGGCCGGGAGATTGTAAAAAAAAAAAAAAAAAATCTGTGACTGTTCAACCACACATCGTCTGGAATTATTCCTTTTTGTACAGTGAGCTCCTTCAAAGCACGGTTTGTCGGTGGACCTGAAACTTTCGATTTCGAGCTCCTGCATCGGGGGGGGGGGGGGTCCGTGACGTAGCACTGAGAGTCGCCTGAATCAAAACAGCAAGTTGTAGCGTAGTTCAGTCGGGAGAATATTCCTCTCCGGATTAGGAAGAGGTGGGTTTAAATCTCACCACAGACAGAAAAGATCTTTTCTTCACAAATTTTCTAATAAATATGTGAGTGAAATTCTGAAACGAACTCGTGAGTTTTCTAATAGATATGTGCTTAATTCCTGAAACAAACTTTCCTAATAAATGTGTGACTTTATTTCTGAAATGAACCTGAGTTTTCTAATAGCTTGTATCTTGTAATGATGTAAGTAAGCGTTTTTATCCAACTGCACTAAAATGAGATATCAATTCAAACAAAAATTAACTGCATACAAAATTTAATATACGATATTTGTGTGGAATGAGCAGAAGTAAATCTTTTAGAAGAAATGTAAGGTGGATACATGCTAACAAATGACAGGAAGACTGTCACAAAACGCTACATTTTTCAGAAATATAATGTTTTACAGAAAGGTTATATTCTAAATACCTACGTTTTTCAGAATATAACACTACGTTTTCTCGACGCGTTCTAGTCTTCTCATGAAAATCGGAACAGAATACGCAAGCAGTATGTAAAAGAATTCAAAACCAAGTGTTCCTAATGAATTAGAAAAAAAAAGTTCTAACAGATACATTGTCAATGAAAATAACAATACTTCAGTTTTACATTTCTCATCACCTGTCTGTCGCATAAAAAAAAGAGCAATTAAAATTGCTGATCTGGTAATAGTTTCATTAAAAAAAATTTACAGTCTGTGAAAAACAAAAATCACACAGTAACTACAACGTCATAACTGCCGCCACACTATATTTTAATTTGTGAAAACTCTTGCAGAGAAGATTTTCATTAAAATAAAAATCACTATGGAAATCGTGGAGGGATGTGTTTATGGCGTTATTTCGGGTTTCCTTTCTGTTATTCTCAAGTACCCAGTCTATGCTCGCATGTAAACAAGTATGAGTTGTTATATTATTGAAAGAACTTTTCTTTTCTACAATACATTTACGTCTTTAGCATGCATGCATGAGTTTTTGTAACAAACTCCATCTCTCAAACACAACTGAAATTGAAAGCAAGTTAGCCTACGTGATATTATATGAAAGTGAAGAATGTCATTTTCTCAGAAAAAAAAAACTTTTAGTGAACGAGAAAAATAAGGATGGGTGGTTGAATAAAATACCCCCCCCCCCTTTTTTTAGCACGTCTTTTGTAAAGAAACATCGTGCTTATGTTATCGGTTTGTCCGTTAGTCTGTACCCACGAAACTCTGCAATATTAGTCCGATTTGAAAAATTCTTTTTGCATCGGAAAGCCTGAAATATGCGAATGATGATCCTTTATTTCGTTTTTTTTTTTTACGATGTGCAATTTCGCCGCTAGAGGGCGTAAATGCAGATGTCGAATTCAAAAATACGTTTTATTCCACATATTTGCTTCTAAACATCCCATTGAAGACATTCTTTTATCTTTCGATTCCATTTATGTCAAAGAGTATTTTAGATATAGTTGCATTTTTAAATTACTCATAGATTTCCCGCTAGGGGCCGTAAAAGTAAATTACATTTTTCCCGATAACTTCTTCTAAAACTCAGATTTGAAAATTTGAAAAAAATTTTCTTCAGCGGATACACCTCTTGATGGAAAATCTTTTGCATATAATTTCTAATTTTTGGTAAAGCATACTTTGGCCACCAGGGGGCGTAAGCGTTAATTTTTGCTTCTGATGTATTTGCCATAAAATCTGAGCTTCTAAAATATCGATTGAAAAAATTCTTTCATGTACTGATGCCACTCAAATCGACAAACGTTTTCGGAACATTTTCTTCTTAAAATATTCCACAGTTTTCTCCGCCAGGAGGTGTAGATGTATATCTTATTTTTGTGAATATAGCTACTTCTCTGAGTCCGATTTGAAAAATTCCTTCTTTGTTGGATAGTGTTTTCAGTGTGACATGTTTTTCATATAATTTCAAAATTTTCAAGTAATTCATAGACTTTCCGCGAGGGGACGTAGAGGTAAATTGCGTTTCCCCCTATATCTCTGCTTCTAAATCTCCGATTTGAAAAAGTCTTTCTGCACCGGATACAGCTCCTGATGGAAAATCGTTTGTACATAATTTCTAATTTTTGTAAAAAAAAAATGGTTTGGCCACCAGGGGGCGTAAATTTTAATTTCCGCTTCTGATGTATTTGCAGCAAAATATGAGCTTCTAAATTCTCGATTGAAAAAAACGTCGTTTGTTGACCACCGATACTACCCATGTCGACAAACCTTTTAGGAAAATTTATTTCTTAAAATAGTGCATGGTTTCTACGCCAGGGGGCGTAGATGTATATCTTATTTGTATCAATATCTCTACTTCTAAGAGTCCAATTTGAAAAAGTCCTCCTTTTTTGGATAGTGTTTCCAGTGTGACATGTTTTTCATATAATTTCAAAATTTTCAAGTAATTCATAGACTTTCCGCAAGAGGGCACAAAGGCAAATTGCGTTTTCTGCGTTATTTTTGCTTCTAAAACTCCGATTTGAAAAATTCTTCCTCTATCGCATACAAGACCTGATGGACAATTTTTTTCACATAATTTCTAATGTTTGGTAAAGAATCGTTTGGCCACCACGGGGCATAAGTGGTAATTTCTGCTTCTGATGTATTTGTAGTAAAATGTGGGCTCCTGAAAACTCGACAACATTTTTTTCTTGGACCGATACCGCTCTCATATGGAAAAACCTTTTGAGAATAATTTCTTCCTAAAATAATGCATGGTTTTCCCACCAGGGGACGTAAAGTCATCTTATTTTTGTCGATATCTCTGTTTCTAAGAGTTCGTAAACTCATGATTTCGTTTACAGCAATATCTGAGGGACTAAAAACCCGATTGAAAAACTACTTTCTTCCGTCAGATACTATTGTTTTCCATACCGGTTCCATTGACTTTGAATAAACTTTGATAAATTTAATTTGCATCAAAACGGATTGAAAAGACGTGCTTATTACACCCGAAAATTCGGTGTCATCTTTCTTGGTTTTTTTTTTGAGATGGTTGTCAACATGGACGAAGACAAATTTTTAGGATGGAGAGTAAGACAGTCACACCCTGTTTCCTCCACAAATAGTTGCATCCGGGTAATACTGTGTTGCTCTTTCAATAAAAATTCTTGCTTCAAAAAGTCCATACGGAGAAGAACTGTGAGAGAAACAACCCAGGAAAGTTATCCGTGTACTGCGGCGGTAGTGTGTTTCAGTGCTATATAAAAAAACAAATGGATAAAACTCATTTTCTATTTTATGTTATTTTTATAATATGCATGAGGAAACATCTGTTTTCCCACTGCATGAGAAAAATTTGCATAATGAAAAATAACTGCTCCACAAACAATTTACTACACAACAAAAAGAATGGAAATATGTGAATAAAGACCCCAGAAAAAAAAAGGGGGGAAGCGGTGGGTATTTAATAATCCCTTGAATACTGAACATCAAAAACCTGAAATAGTAAGTCAAACTTAATTTAAGGCAGCTGGCTGGAAGAAAAGAAGAAAACCAGAACCAAATAAGAAACGTCACCCATACTTCAACAAGAATTCGAACTCAGAATCTGGGAGCAAGAAGTTATCCTAAAAACGCAGGATTATGGGGGAAGTGGAGACCAGACTTTTTTTTTTTTTTTTTTTTTGGCACTTCACAAACTAGCTTACATCACGAAACTTTTTTTCCTGTTTCCTCATTCTTTAGGGAAGCATATAATAATCTCAGCCGACCATACTCCTCAACCAAATATACATTTAATGAGAAAAAAACCGCAAGAATTTTTGTGAGTCCAGTTAACTTGGGACTGCGAAAAATGTCCCTAGTTAAAGCTTTAAAATGCTACGCCAGCGAGAGCTACATAAAATCAATTCCGGAGAACTCAGATTTCACTCAGCAGGAAATGCTCGTTTAGTGGTAGACGAAATACTCCCCCACTACACTTCTAGGAGGTGTGTTTTTCGCAACAGCTTACAAACCACAAGTACACAACAACCTAAGACAACTTTCGTGTTATTTTTATATTTTTTTCTGTACGCTAATGTTGTTAACGATTGTAAGCATGGCATCGCGTGATCTCAATTTTACACGAACTGTAGCCTGCCTCTTGCAGATTATATCAAATAAAAGCATCAATGCGGGTTAGTAAGGTTATCTAACATGTTTCAGTTTTTTAAATTCTTATAATAACTATTCAAATTAAATAATCAATTACAGTTTTTGAAAGCTGCAGTCTGCCACTTACAGCTGATATCAAATAAATGCATCAACGCGGGATGGTAAAGTTATCTAATAGAATCAGGGTTTTGTAACTCTTATGATAACAACTACTGAAATGAAATTAGCAATTAGAATTTTTGAAAGCAGCGTGCATAATGAGATAGGGGAAAAAAATAATTTCGTGCACACAAGTAAAAAAGAAAAGAACAAGATGATAAAAACAGGAAATATTCAGAAGCAAAATCAGTTCAGTTTATTTTCTATTTTTTCCTCTACGAAATTAAAAGCTGCTAACTATTCTTTATGCCCTGCACACAGATGTTAGCTCCCGTGAGAAATACCAAGAAAAACCCGGTGAATTCAATGCTGAACGGAATCTTCACTGGTTAAGACATAAAAAAAAATTGGGGTGGCATTTTGAGTCTCACGGGACGAAGAAGGTACACTTGAAATCCTAAAATCAAATTTTAAAATAACTGTCCTTACATGAAATGCAGTAAGTCCTAAAATGAGGTGCGAAAAACTTACTTATCAGTTAAAGAGATGAATTGTTCCTAAAATGGGACAATGACATATAAAAATGATTGACAAAAAAGTTAAAGGTGCACAAATGTAAATATGGCTTATTTTATCTTTAATCTTATAATTGTTGTCATTATTTTACTACTCTATTTCAGTTACACGTAATTTCTACACAGAAATTAACTGCTTGTTAGACCTTTGGAAAACCACGCACCGCTTTGATCAGCTTTACAAAGAGTGATAGATTGAAAAAAAAAAAAAAGCTGGGTAGTGATAGGTGAAAATTCGGGAAGAAAGGCTGAACAAATTATTTTTCGTGCCGTTTTTGTTACATCATTATGAATACAAGTAATGCTTTCTTTCTCTAGACTTAGACTACACGAGTTCAACGATTTGTGAATTAATTAATACTTTTTAATTAAAGTTTGTAAATTGAAAAAGGTACGAGCCACAGAACTGATATTACATATACCACGCGTAAAACAAAATTATAAAGTGCAAAAAAAAACTGTATCTGAATATCTGTTCATGGTTGTTTACGACGATACGGAAAGCATAGCAATAGAAAAATATGGATACGTTACAAGAAACGCGAAGTCACATTTACTTCTACATATATACTTTTTTTTTTTTTTTTTTAGCTATTAACGACAGGTGAAAAAAAACTATTTAAGCGAACAAAAATCGATATTTTACAATGCCAGTTTTTTGTGTTTTTCAATTATTTTATTAATTTCAGGAAGTCGGTAAAGATTTGAATAATAGGTTATATAAGTATAAATCTACGGTTATAACAGCAACGATAGAGAGATTAAAGAAAACATTCTATAGGCATGTTTGTGAGACATGTTCAAAGAGCAATACCTTTTCAAATCACACTCGAGAGATTTCACACATGGGGGGGAGTTAACGACCACCGTGAGCAACTCAATGGGCTATAAGCAGTCGCCCGTCCCTAATTTAGGGTCACTGGTTCCAGGGAAGGGAGAGAGCCAGTGCCGCAAGACAAACACAACATCCATGCCTCACCGCGACACACAAATGAAGAAGGCACTGAGAAAAAAATGTTAGACAGATAATTAACATTTCTACTGTATTTAAATGTAGGATCAAAATGATGCCCAAGAAAGTATAATTCGTGTATCTACAGTAAAAACGGTTGTTTGGTGCGAAAGTGAAAAATCTAATTCATCAACAGTTTAACACCTTAATTGATTAATGTAAATTACTATGAGCCATTTAAAGGCTGATTCCATACGATTTTCGGCAAGTGTTTTTCGTAGACAAAAAAGGGATAGTGCCTATCCTAAACACATATCCTTAACGCTGGATAAAATTATTTCAGTCAGTTTAAGTACAACAAGTGAAATGAAAAACATACATATACCAGTGTCTAATTTTCTAATTTGTCCAACATCACATCGCATTTTATGCTGAGTTGCCACGCATTTATGATTTGCATAGCCATTGGTGTAAATTTGTCCAAATAAAATAAAAAAAGTGCGGAGGGGGGGGACACACGGGGACAGTTTTTATGGTTAAACGAAGTATTTTTCATTACAGAATTATTTAAGTTTTATAGCATATATATATATATAATTATTTTCATTAAAGAATTATTTTTGTATCAATTATTTTTCATTGAAGAACTATTTTTTCATATCAAATATATCTATAATTGTTTTTCATTAAAGTGTGAAAATGACTGCGTCCTGCGATCATTCTCACTGTGGCAAGAGATCATCGAACGGAGAGACTGATTGAATGCCATGCCATAAAATAGGAAAGTAACTATGGGTCTGCAGATTATACAAGACATCCATAGAAAGCAAGGAGGATTAGGAAGGCTATACAATGCCAGTGGGCATAAGCTTGGAGCTGGAACCACGCGTTGCTCATTCACGTCATCCAGCAATTCCCGTGCCCATGTGGCACTTTACACCCAAGTTGGCATGAAAACAAAAGTAACCTCATAACGATGTATTTAGTATTAGAAAAAAGTATAGTACCAATTATTCTAAGAATTAAAATTTTGGAATTTGTTTCTAATATGTATGTTGGGTGCAAACTAGAACCAAAAGTTGAGAGAGACACGCCCCTCCCCCATTCCCATACGATAATACGCACGTGTGCATAGCATAATTTTATCATGCTAGTTTAAAAGCTATGTATAAGGAGAGACTATGAAAAAAAAAACTACAATATAACCGCCTCATGCAAACTTGTACCTAATCGTCAAATGTTCTTAGAGTATCTCCGACACCAAATTCAGAAGTAGAAATATCTTTCTCGGCAAGGAGCATGTGATAACAGATTTCAGAAACAAAATGAACTACGACATTAAATGATTTTAGTCAGATTATGTTGCAAAAAGCCTTTGAACTTAAAATCTTTAAGTCAGTGTAAGTTTGTGATTTTTCTTATTCAATGAGAAACGAAGATGTTCCATATGGCAGGGGAGTATTTAGAGGAGAGAGAGAGAGGGGGTGGGGGTCAAATGGCCTTGCCTCTCCAAAAGTGTTTCATTTTTTTATACTTTTGGTTTAAATGCACTTGCATTAGAAAAAAATGCTTTAATTTAATATAAATGCGTCAAATTATATTATAGGAGAAATGCTTTATTTTTTTCTCTACTTTTATTTTGTTCTTGTGGATTTGAAAACCTGATTCTTCATCCCCCCAAAAGTTTCAGCCATATGGCAATAAACTTCCACGTTAATCAGATGATTCTAAATGATATTATACATGTATCATTTCCAATGTCTACTCTTTCCAGACATTTCTTTATCTCACTAAGTACACGTTTTCTTTTCAATGAGTAAATGATAAATTACATTTTAGTTTTCAAAATATTGTTTTTTATTTTTATTTTTCGAATTCATAAAAATCTACCTTTTTTTGAAGTGTTTCTAGACGAAGGTATGAAAGGCAATTGGTATAAAAGAAAATCATTGGATAGATTGTGATATTTTGGTATAAAATATAACCAAGAACTAATATACAGTGAAACTTCTGAATAACGGTCACTACCCGGACCGGAAGAGAGAGACTGTTGTTGGTAGATTAGGCTTAAGTTAACATTAGTCCGCTGCATTTGTACGAAAGCAGAATAACTTTATGAAGCTTATGCAAAAAGAACGCTGTTGCAGTGCTTTCTCCAAAATGCCGAATAAATACCTCAATATAATAAATAAATCATAGTGCAGCGGATTTTACGAAAGTAGTATCTTACATCTGGTCATAAACAGCCCTTGGGAATAGTAAGTTAGATTAGGATAAGGGTGCACTATAGGAAGTAAAAAAAAAAAAAAAAAGGAAAGGAACAGCTTAGATAATAAAATTAACCTTTAACTCCTTTTTTTTTCTTCCTCACTTACGCACCCCACTGAACCCGCCATAAACTAAACCACCATCCTACCTGAAGCACAGGTTTCTTTAGCAATCTTTAGCTTCTTTGTCCCTACTTATCCCTCTTGTCGAAGTGTCACAGGAACTACGTAAAATCCTAAGGAAATAGGTGTCCGTTAGTTTTTATTTTCCTGGTCTAGCGAAGTGTGACCGCAGTTAAGAGGTTACGTTATTCGGAGGTTATTATCGTTGATGTTAATCCTACGGCAGTTGCTCAATACAAACCAAAACTTGTTGTTTGAAAGTTCCACAGTATTTTTGTTGGTGCTGTTCATAACGTGTTTTGCATCACCACGGGTTACAGCCAGGGACGGACACACACACACAAGGGGGGGACCCGGGACCCGGAAAAAATGAAAAGGGGGGGTGATAGAACCGAAGAAAATTGAAAATAAGAATTTTAATGAAGTTAATTAGTTAAACTTAATATAAACTCAATCTGAATTGTTGTAACATCGGTAACCGAACTGGCGTTTACTAATATTATTAACGGTATGACAATAAAAAAGTCATGTATTTCAAAATGTTAAGTAAACGTTAATTATTATTTGATATACGATATGATTTCTTAATTTTCATTTTAAATTTCAATAATACGTTCTTATGTGTGCGAGTATTTATGCTATTCATATGTGTGTGTTTTTTTGTTATGTATCGATTGCTATTACTACAGTTGTAAATGAATTATGCTAAAGTATTTATTTAATGGTGTTTAATTATATATCATGGCTCTTAACTAATTATTGGACCTACACATCCAAACAGAGAACGAGTCTCCTCGAATAAAATCTTTTTTTGTTCATTTTATTTATGTCTTATTCGGATTTTTTTAGGGCCCCCCAAATTTTCTTGAACCCGGGCCCCCTGTTTGGAGAAGGCCGGGCCTGGTTACAGCTAATAAAATAGCTTCTGAATAACTTGTTTTTATATTATGACCAGAAAAAATAAACATGAAATTTGAAAAAAAAAAAAAAAAATGCTATGCAGAAGTTAGAAACAGCTATGAAAAAAAGGAGAAAAGATGCTATGCAGAAGTTAGAAACAGTTATGAAAAAAGGGAGAAAAGATGCTATGCAAAAGTTAGGAATTTTTATACTATGAAAAAAAAATGCTATTGAAAAGTGAAGAATTACAATGTAAAAAAAATGAAACCTGCCATACAAAAATTTGAAATTACTATACAAAAATATTGCATAGAATATTTGCTACATAAAATAATTTTTTCTGGAGAATTTCTATATTTGTCATGAGAAACACAAGCACAGACTTAAATTTTTAGGAGAGAATCTTGAAAGATGCCTTTCAAAAATTTAACTTTCATTTACAAAATTATTACAAATACATAATTTCTGTTTAAAGATGTTCTGCTGATGATGGCCATATTGTTTTTGAAATACAAGTGACTTGTAAATTGAGTTGATCCAACTTTTGATTATAGACAACCTCAATTTAATTCAATGCATGTGTTTATGTTAATTGTGAAGATGATGCATAGCTGCTAAAAATTTGAAGTTAATCATTTACTGTTATGTTAGAATAAGTGACTCTTAATAATCTTTGATGCACATGTATAAAATTAAGCTAAACAGAGAAAGACTGGAAATGAGACAGACAGATTTCTCGTGTTATTATATTAAACCTAAATTCCAGTGGTGCTAATGAGCTAATGGAAACTATTGTTCCTTTCGTTTTAAACTGTGGTTTAAAGAAAAGTACTGACTTAAGGGAAAAAAAAAAAAAAGCACCTTAAACTTAAACATCTCTCTTCTTTCCAGTGTCATAAACAAAGTTCAATGCAATTTGATAAAAATGTTTTTTTTTTTTTGGTAGTCTGTTTTCCCAATAAAAAAATGAAAAACAAGCATGCACATTTTGAATTTAATTTGCTTTGAGGTTATGTTTCCAGACATAATGAATCTGACAGAGCACACACATTCTACAATTTTTGACCAGTCTGCCTTTTTCCTTCCCCTTTTTGTTATTGACACATCTTTTTCAAATTCATAAGATGAATATTAATCAAAATATGTTGTAATGCGATTTTGCATTACAATAACTCTACATATTTAATCTAAAGTCACTTTACAACATAGTTTTCTAAATACACACATTAGTTAATAGGTGCACCCACTGAAAATAAACTGAATGGATTTTTCGAACATAAGTGACTTTACTTTTGGCTATAATGAAATTAAGACAATCCTTTTTTTTTTTTTTTTTTTTTTTACACATTGCCAATCAGATTTTTTTAAAACCTGGTAATGATGAACTTATTTTATACATTCCTTTCTTTTTTGCTGTAATATGTAATCCCTTTGAAAAACAACAAAAGTTGCTAGATTATTAATGCATACTGTTAAAATTAAGAAAAACTATGAAGCACACTTGCAATATCTTTAAATGCTTATGCAAATTTACTTGTGATACTCAACCAACAGCAAACTTGCGCTTACAGTTCTTGTGTTTTGTAGCAGATTGGCCCAGGTGCTGGAACCAGTAGTGTACCTACCAGTTGTTCGGGCAGGGGAGGGGCCCGTATTGGATCCCCAAACTAATGAATACAGAATTCTTGTTGTACATGCATTCATATGAATGAGCATGTTACTGCTATCAAAGAAAAGATGACAGGAAATATAGCACATTGCTAAGAAGTCATTTTAAGCTACCAGATAATGAATAACTACTTTGAACAATTTCATGATAAAAATAAGTATCTTGTTTCAGTTTAATTTCCATATGCACCTCTTGATTTATTCACGTTATAGTGTTAAAATTTCCTTGTTCTTTATTGGAACTAAGTTTGCACAATTCAAGCTGTAACTTATGTTACAAATATATGGTATAGCTTTATAAACTCTGTATGCAAAAAGTACATGAAATGCTCATATGTGGAGACATTACTTCCTATTTCAACTCTTTTATGAATTTTCAATAAATATTGAAATGTGCTTCCCATATCAGCATGACACAACCATCTCAGAATGTTTTGCATGTCACTATACAATTTGATGTATACAGCATGTAACTGACGCAGTCAATTTAAGAGCAAGAGGATGTTTGTTTCTTCAAAAATGAAAGCAAGGAGAAAAATTCACATGCTACTGTAATATAAATAACATGTAATAATTTGTAATGGAACAGGCTAGTGGAGAATGTTAATTTTATGAATTTTAATGTCGTGCAAATACTTAGAAACTTTTAGTGATTAATGATTAACTTTTATATGTAAATAATTAAGAAACTTGCATTTTAAGAATGTTTTATATGTTGAAATAGTAAGAAACTTTCGAAGAAATATTTTTTGGTTCTATTTATGCAGCCAAGTCTCTTAAAATAATTAAAGGCCTTACTGCAACAATAGGCTAACTAACAATGTAGCAGAACATGTGATAATGGTGGAAATGTATAAGGGACCATGCCCTCTATTTGCCCCATAGGTTGGGCTAACGCTTTGATATCCCTAGGTATCTATTGGAATATGCTACCATTCAGTCTACCTCTGAACGTGTGTCCCCAGTAACTGCAGCAATGTTTTTACAAAACATGTGGTTAGCTTACTATTGTCCTAAAGTCTTCAATAAATGTATGTCGGCTAACTTCACTGAGAATGATATTGCACAGGATGCCAGGTTCCTGTATCTACAATAGAAGATTGCTTTCTAGGGCCATTCATTAGTAAGTATTTCAATTCTTTAGTACGAGGGTCCCCTTTTGGGCTAGTGCTATTAGGCTGTGGACATTTTTGGAGGATGAGAAAGGAGTTTTTCAACAGTTTTCGGGTAGTGGTCAGCAGTCAGCGCTGGAGGCGAGAGTTTGGAAGTTGGTTGTGGGGAACAATGGATGAGAGGGCTGTTTGAAAAAGGAGGAAGGTGATGTGTTTTGTAGGGAGTTACTCACTGAGAGAGAGGTTGACGAGATTTGAGGAAAGAGTTTTTGAGAAGGGGGAGGGGCGATTGTCTTAGTGTGTATGGGAAGTTATTGAGGTAGCAGGCAGTTAATGGACCCTGAGCTTGAGGAAGCTAAGAACTCACTTCAATAATTGAGAATGCCTAATGATCAGCTTAAATAGATTTCCTGAATAAAGAATTGCATATCAGCCACAAAATTGCTTTTATTCAATTAATACTTATTATTAATGATGTCTACAGCACTCTTCGAACCCTGCAATATTTTGATTTAATTAAATAACTGCACAAGAAATAAAGAGTCAAAACAACACTATGACACAAAAGTGACATTTTGCAGTCTTCATGAACATCTTCCAATTTTTTTTTTTTTTTTGAAGGAGACTGATTTTTTTCTCTTGAGAAAAACAAATTCCTTCTAAATTTTAAACCCAAAATCTTTATTCAGTGATTTATACCCCCCCCCCCCCCCCCCATTTTTTTTTTTAAAAGTGTATAACGTGCGCACATATATATGTAAATGGCATTCAGCGTGACTGAGTTTAACATGAAACCATAACTGCAGGCATGATTATTTGTCCAGGAAAATTTGGAAACACTAGTCCTTCACAGTTTACTTTTTATTTTTTAGGTATTAGTCTTTTTTATTATCATACAGTATTGTTGTGTCAATAGCACTCAATATTTACATTCAGAGTTTTCTAAAATAGCACAATAATTTTCCTTTTTTTTTTTTTTTTTAATTTGCAGTCTGTGTATAGAAGTCTAATGTTTCTTATTTTAGTTTTTCTTGTTAAAAGACAGTCATGCAGCCACAAAACAGTGTATGGATGTCTTCATTTTTGCAAACGTACTTCTAAATCATTTCATCAAGCAGAAACTTTCAGAAACCCTTGTTAACACTTCTTTGCTTTAGCCTGGTTTAAGTATGCATTTTAAAATGATAGATAAATAAAAAACAACAACACTAAAACAAAATAACCATGTGCAGTTTTGAAAAAAGGACTCCAGGTCTTAACCATTCTTAACTGAAAAAAAAAAAAATTGAACAATTCCCAATTTTTTTGAAGTTTTCCCAGTTTGAATCCTAGGTTTAATGTCTAAATATAATGCAATGAAAGGTTTAAGTCATCAAAAATCTGTTTTTACCTAACATTCCCCCAAACTTTTTCACATCTCCCAATCTAAAATTCCAGACCCTGTCTCTATTCTTTTCAATTAAAATTATGATGACTTTATGATGGCAATTATGGTAACATATTTCAAATGTTACTAATATTAATGCATTTTAAAATAATGATCATAATTAGTTTTCGATTTCTTTGGATAATAACACCTTGCTTTAAAGAATTTCAAACACTTTACAATTTGATTAATATAACCTTAATGTAATTTGTTCCATTTAGAAATAAATATAAACATGGCCAACAAGTTTTCCACACAAACATTATTCAGCAAGCACTAATGGGAAACGTAAATGAAAAATTCATACAACACTCATGACTAATATCGTTTGTAAGAAAGAATGCCACCATAATTATTATTTGTAAAAACAGTGCACAGTCATCATAATACACCATAATGCCCCATTTGGATTTCAATCTGTTTTTCTTTACAAGGAAGCACATTTAAGAAGGATGTTTGGAAATTCTGAAGCAATAAGTTCCATGGAAACATAAGAATGAAAAATTATCGCAGTTTTTAGCATAACCGATTTAAAGAACCCTGATATTGTGTCTGCAGTTTAATATTGTGTCTCGAAAGCATTTTAAATAAGCATAATTTTTTCAAGATCGAGTAAGTGTTATGTCACAAAATAAAAGCATGCAGTCAGTAATCCCACAACTATATAGTAAATTTAATATTATTCAAAAAGAAATGGAGAGATAGGCAGGAATAGCCTGAACAAATAAGAAAAAAATCAATGAAAAGGAAGAAAAGTATCAGAACTAACATCTGGAAAAAAATGGGCTCAGACATAGTAACCTAATGCTAGAAAAAAAAAATTACTTTCATGAAATTATGGTATTGGAATCAGTAACCAAATTTTTGAAAAATGCGTGACTGAGGAAAGAAAAGCAAAACTGGTAAAGCATGCTGGTGTTACTGTGCTTTTTAAATATTTTAGAATTAATCTATTTCCTGGAATAGTAGGGAATATCCTGCAGTGAGCCTTTTTTTGTTAGTCAGCATGGGAAATCTTTGACTTCAAGATGCTATCTATAGTTGTAAGGGTAATAAGTAAGAGTTGTGGAGCATCATTCCTATGCATTGAAATTAGTACATGGGCCAGGTGTTTGTATAGCTTTATTGCCTTGTGCAGCAATTAGTCCTTTGTAACAGATTAGCATACCCAGATGGCATAATGACTTTATTGCTCTTTGATGTGGCAGAGGTTTTCTTGGAAGCAGTGGAGAGCAAAGGGTCAAGACAGGAGAACAGAGCTGACACATTACTGCAGAACAGATGGGAGAAGATTCAATTCAAAATAGTTCATGATTTATGCAGACACTAAAGATCAAATCATTTGTGTTTTTCCAGGGTATAATAATTCCTCCACAGTTTCAATAAGATAATAACTGCCTCAAATGGCAACTATGCTATTTTCCCATTTCATTTAAATCCATAAATTTTATTGGTATGACATTGAATACCTCTAATATAATTTTATGCTTTCACATTCTCAAAATCTCTTAAGTAAATAATACTAAATATGAATGTTTTAGCTTCAAGGACTTGTTTGTCAAAACAAAACAAAAATTTGTTGCCTTGATTTTATTTAAAAATAATGTTGACAGAGCAGAATTATTTATTTCTAAGAAGACTGAATTTGTTTGAAAAGTTATTTAAAAAAATAATGATTGTCCAATTATTAAAAAAAATATTTCCACTTCTTTTGCTGTTTAGCTTTTGCCAAGATGCCAATTATCATCATCACTACAAAACTGGAAAATATATATCGTCATCGAAGACTGCAGTGTGCTGAACAAGTTCAACACAGGTAGTGACCATAGATTGGTGAGATGTAAGATGCACCTCAACACTAAACTGGAACGTGGCAAGCTCATAAGACAAACAAAATGTATTGACATAACCAACCTTAAAAAACACCATAATACTTTCAAGTTGGAACTGAAGAACAGATTCTCTGCTTTAGAAGGCCTAACATCGGAAGAAGTGGATATTTCTGAAGTTAACAGAAAAGTAACCAAAGCTCTAATGGAAACAGCAACAAAATTAGCTGGGTCTAAGAACAAGTTGCATGTAAACAAATTATCAGGAAAAACCAAAATGTTGATGCAAAAAAAAAGAGAGATGAGGACAACTAAAGAAGATGTGACTTCCAAAGTGGAATATATAGAGCTATGCAAGACAACACGAAAAAGTATCACTGAAGACGTAAGGAAATTCAACTGTGAGCTAGTGAAGAAAGCAATTGAAAACAACCAAAGCCTTAAGATAGCAAAGGGACATCTCAGTAAGGGAAGAAAACAGATTATGGCTCTGAGAAAAGAAGATGGTTCTATAACAAGAAATAGAGGCGAAATTTTGACAAGAGTGAAAGATTTCTACTCCAAATTATATGAAAGGGATGATACATGTTCTCCAGACATCATGAAAGGTACCAGAGTTCTTCCAGTCCTCCCAGCAGAAGTTGCTCATGCGATCAAGAACATGAAGCGGGGGAAAGCTCCAGGAGAAGATGGAATTACTATAGACATCATACAAGAAGCAAGTGGAGAAATTGAAACAGTACTCGCCCAAATTTTCACTCGATGCCTTAATGAAGGGAAGATTCCTGAGGATTGGAACAATGCTACAATGATCCTGCTACATAAAAAAGGTGACATTGAGGATCTCAGGAACTACAGACCTATCAGCCTCCTATCAGTGGTTTATAAAATCTTCACTAAAGTTCTTTCACACCGCTTGAAGGTAACACTGGACATGGCTCAACCGAGAGAACAAGCTGGATTCAGGAGTGGCTACAGCACAATAGATCATATCCACGTACTGAGAGAACTAATTGAAAGAGCGAGGGAATATGAACTTCCATTGTGCATGGCTTTTATCGATTATGAAAAAGCCTTTGATTCGGTGAAACCATCAGCAGTTACCACGGCTCTGAAATCCTGCGGTATTGAAGATGCATACATTAATATTATTAATAACATCTATGAAAATGCAAGTGCAAAGATTCGGTTGTTTGAAAATACAACACACATAAAAATTGGAAAGGGAGTGAGACAAGGTGACACCATATCTCCGAAGCTCTTTAATGCCACATTGGAAAATGTCTTTCAATCACTGAACTGGGAAAACAAAGGGATAAAGATTAATGGAGATTATCTAACCCACCTTCGTTTTGCTGATGACGTAGTCATTTTTGCAACTACCCCATCAGAGCTGCAGAGTATGATCCAGGAACTTGCTGACAAGAGTAAAGAAGTGGGATTAAAAATGAACTTTCAGAAGACAAAAGTGATGTTCAATGCTTTTACAAGAAATGAAGATTTATCGATTGATGGAGAAAAACTGGAGATAACAGATACGTATGTTTATCTTGGACAGCAGATATCAAGTGAGGGTCACATTGATGAAGAAATTAATCGGCGTACAAAACTTGCCTGGAGAGCTTTTGGAAGAAACAGCATAATTTTCAAGAGCAATATGCCATTATGTCTTAAAAGAAAAGTGTTTGATCAATGCATCCTTCCAGTGCTTACGTATGGTGCAGAGACGTGGACCTTAACTAAAAGAGACATACAAAGGCTGCAGACAACTCAGAAAAGCATGGAGAGGTGCATGCTTGGTATAACCAGGAGAGATAAGAAGAGGAACTCGTGGATCCAAAAAATGACGAGAGTGGAAGACATCATGATCAGAGTTAAATCCCTGAAATGGCAATGGGCTGGACATACTGCCAGAAGGACAGACCATAGATGGACAGCCGAAATTTTAGATTGGATTCCAAGGGACAGGAAAAGACCCAGAAAAAGACCACATGGGAGATGGGTGGATGAAATTCGTAAATATGCGGGAGTGACATGGAGGAGACTGGCACAAGACAGACCGTTGTGGAGGAAACTTGGGGAGACCTTCGTCCAGCAGTGGATTGATAATGGTTGACAATGATGATGATATATATATATATATATATATATAGTTTATCCACTGAGAGTTAAGAAATTATTTTTCATGGTATGGAAGTAGCAGATGTTGGTCTTCAAACCAACATCTGCAATTGGTTTGTTGCACATGTTGATCTTCAAATCTGTGTTTCAGTTCTGTAATCAATGTTTGTTATAAACATGTTTGGGCACATTTTTTATTTAGTGTAGTTGCATTCAAGAAAATTAACAAAGTGTGGTCCAATATGAGCATTCCTTTTTCACAAACATGTCTAAATCATTTTTTGTGTGTTCAACAGTGTTATGAAAATTAATTTGAATGTCGATGTCTGTGTGGGAATACATGGTAAATGAAACCATTCTAACTACTTTTCTTTACAGTTTCATGAAAAAAAAAAAAAAAATTATCACTGAATGAAATTTTATAGCATCCAAAAGTTTTTGGAAAATCCCCATTTCACCATGTTCTTCAATTCACAAAAACATGGAAATTTCAGTGTACCTTACAAAAAGCATAGAATGATAAAGTTAAATAAATGGCAGACTTGCATTAACTTAAAATGAAGAAAAGGACCATGTTTAATATTATTTCTCATGGTGCAAGAATATGTAAGTTCAAATACAGGATATAAAAAAAAAATTAGCATATGGTTTTGTTTATGATTCTAAACAAATGTATGAATAAATATAAAAACAAAAAGAAAATGAAAATATCTCCATATTTTCCTACATGTAATTATACACAAAAGCTCCTTTCTTTTTCCCTGTTTTGGGGTTTAATGACCACCATGAGCAACTCAGAGCAGCTATAAGCAGTTATTTATCCTTAATTAATTTGGAGCCAATGGTTCCTGGGAAGGGACCGTGCCAATGATATCAGACAAACACATCACCCATGTCTCATTGGAAACATATGCATAAATGGTTGATCCATTAAGACCACTCTGCAACAGTGGTGGCCCTCAATGGCTTTAGTGATCCTTTTTAATTGGAAAATGTCCTATTATAAGCAGTTACACTAAACATCTCAGGTCTTATATTATAACTTTGTCATGTTACATGATCATTGCAAAAAGAGAAGTTTATTATTTTCACTACTAGAGGAATTCAAGCATTCTTTAGTGAAGAATGATGTTTGCACTGAACCTAGGACATACCCCCAGTTAAAAAAATTGTTCCTAACGGCATAATGATCATTACATACGATCAGAGGTGCATCATTTTGTGTTCGCCTTTGCAGAAACAGTTAAAACTGTGATGAAATGAATTCCTCTTTTCCTTTCTTTTTGTTTAGTGTATGTTGTTTTGGTTCATTTTTGTTCAGTGTATGGATATATCAATAAAGTCAAATATCTAATTATAAAAACAGTTCTTTGTTTGACCTTAATGTTTTATTAGATAACCTTTGCTTGCAAAGCAATCTTTGCTAAAGCACTGTACATTTTTATAAGAATTTAAGATATATGAAAATTTATACAACTGATTACTTATCTTTCTTACTAAAAATTTGTGTTAATATAATTGTGCACAGGGGTGTATATCGAACTTTATATCGTGGGGTGCAAACAAAATGTACGTTTTTTAAATCCATCAGGACAAAATAAAAGTCAATGGAAAATAGAAGAAAAAATTAAAGAACTATTTTATAATGTAAGTTGGTGCATTTTTATTAAAGCATTTTTCTAACGTTAAGTCGCATTTTAACAAAAAACTTAAACGCTTTTTGGGAAGGGTCCCCCTTCTTCTAAATATGCCCCTGGTTGTGCAAGCTCAATATGCAGACATACAGAGCCTACATATAGTGGTTCAAATAACAAGACTGCAGGTATTGAAGCAAACAATGTCAATGCTCAAAACAATTCATTTAATTCATGTAGAAGAGTGAATTTATCATTTGAATGAAGCTTCAAAAATACTGAAAAAACACATTTAATGCAAATACCGTATCATTCCTTCACTGAAGAATGCTACGATTGTTTTAGTTATGAAAACAATGAGCTTTTGTCTATATCATCATGTAACATGACCAAGTATAATATTAAAGCAGGCAGGTTTTTTCCAATTGTTGCAAACAGAACATTTTGCATAAAAAGGTGTGTGTTTTTTTATAACTTTAGAGAGAATGCCTTCAGTAAGAAAAGACAAATATTTTCATTGCTTTTGTACAGAGAAAGTATTTGTTGTTTATACATTTGTTCACAGCATGCCTCTTACAAGCAATTTATTTACATCATGTACATGTTAATTATATTTGTTTATATGTGAGTGTGTTAAACATTCTTATGCATGCAAGTGTGTGTATTATTAATAAACATGTCTTCAGGTCATGGGTGCACACAGAATTTTTTGGGGGAAGGGGGAGGGAGTGACAAAAAATGCAAGTTTTTTTAAATCTATCAGTACAAAATAAAAGGTAACGAAAAATAAAAGAAAAATTAAAGCATAATTTGCTAATATGAGTTGATGCATTTTTATCAAATTAAAGCAAATTTTCTAATGTAAGTCCCCTTTTAACAAAAAACAAAAAAAAGAAACATTGGGCAGGGGAAGGCAAGGCTCCTTGGTCCCCCTCTAAATATGTTCCTGCTTCCTCTTGTACTGAAAGTAATATGAAGTATGCCAAAGTACTGATGGCTACATTGAAATATATAACCATTTGTACCACTTAAACCAAATTACTAAAACATAAAACCCCCAGATATAAGTGTCCCACTTCATAATTATAATTATGTATCATCACATGTATTTCATTCAGTGTTTAAGTGTTAAGTTAAGTAAACAGTAAATCTGTGATGAATTCTTATTTGTTAATTGGAAATTAATAATTTAAATTAAGCAAACAAAATAGCATTTAATCATATAATACGATTAATTTTTTTATTACCTGCAAATGGATGATAGAATTGCTCCATGCGGTATGTGACGAAATTTTTTATCTAAAGAGCTTATTTAAAATTTTTATCAGTTTTAGAATTTTTTTCAAAATTTCTTAAAATCAAGCCAATAAAAAAAATTCATATTCACAATTAGTTTACATAACCGTCGGTAAAGTTACAATACAGTTTTGCTTACAACAAAAGTGATTCATAATGATTAAAGAATTTTAAAAATCGCACGCTTTTAATTAAAAAAGATAACATGAGAAATTATTTCAAAATACAAAAATCTGTTAGTGCGATATGCACATTTTTTTTTAAATCCATATGTATTTGTGACAAATCTTTTTTTGGTTTCGAGTTAAACAAACTAAGCGCCTCAGGCATTGTTTTTATTCTTTGGTTCAGGTTACCCCTCTTTATTGGAGCCAGCAACCTGATTGGTAACAAGAGATCCAGCTAATCTTCGACGCTCCCGAGTATTTTTAAACCGTCAGAATTTAAAAATCTGATTTTGCGGTAACTTTGATGACTATTTAAATTTTTGCACTAATTATGTTCGTAAAGCGAAAGTGGTGTAAAGTTGCCGAATAAAAGACACCGTCAGATACACTTGCAGAAAAAATAAACTCAATCTTGTATTGTCTGGGAAAAAAAAAAAAAAAATGAAAGTCTGCCACCAGTCAAAACTGGTTTGTCCTGAAACAGGATAATAACAACGATAACGGCTTTAGTATCTCATAGCTGCGTGAAAAGCCACGCACAACTCATCTCTCATTAAGTTTTTGTGAAGCACGCCGAACGCCATGTGACCCCACAGGTCGGAAGGCCAGTGGTTACTTTATATATATATATATCTGGAAAATGATCATTTAAATAAAAGCATAGTACTTATTCAGTAGGTCACACTAAGCACGTGATGTATCATGCCTTACCTTCGACTAGGTTTTTCCTCGGCTTAGGCTTCTCCTGTTTCCGCCGTGACATTTCATCGGATTTCTTTTCCTTTTGTTTATGTTTTCCACTACGAAATCCAAACCATGCTTTCGGACTCTTCACAAGAACACAAAGAACAACAAATATGGCGGACACTGCCGGAGCATGATGGGTAGTACTAACTAAAAGTGTGAGCACCTGCGTTTGTTCTGTGTCAATTCGGAGTCTAGAAAAGGTGACCCTCTTCGCATGCGACAGGTCACGAAATGGTCACATACACCAGCACAATAAAACGATCTCGCACGCCGTGGGCATTGAGGTAGATGTATTAGGATGAGATTGCATGCGACAGACTCACATGTGGTCCCACGAGGTAAGACGAAGAAAGTAAAAAAAAAAAAAAAGTTGAGAGGGAGTCTTGGCGACGGCGAAAAGTTTAGTGGTCACTGAAAAACTTCGCAACACATCCTCCGTACTTCTCGAGGAACTCGGAACGAGTGATAATGCTCGCTGCTTCCCACCAGGCCGGAGTTACTCTCCGATGACGTAAGAGGTCTCCCTTTACACGCCCCACGTTTCTACTCTCCTTTAGAGAGGTGAGGTGTCCACTTCTCTCCTCCGGCCTGCAGCTGTCGACAGTGCTTCTTTTTTTAATCTTGCGCTCCTGTTACCACACACTTTTTTTTTTTTTTTTCTTTTACAAACGTTTCCCTCTCTTTTGCTTTTGTTCCTTGCTTTTTACCTATCCCGAGAGACGCTGGACACAAGAACGGTTCCGCGCGAGGAACCTTGAAATGTTTTGCGTCCGCTTCGGAGCGATGACCCCCGTCACATGAGGGGTGGGGTGGTATCGTTTGGGGATCTGTCCATCCAAGAGATGACGCCCCACCCTTAGCAAAGCTCCCTTGATGTCGCACTTTGGTGTGACGTTCAGCTTCCGATCCGCGAAACTCATGCGCCGTCGGCACGTGTACTTGCGCGCTTGTGACCGCAGGAGGAGTGGTCAGGTGTATGGTACAGTCGCCAGGGGTCAGCCCACCGCGAGGCCTGATTGGTACGGCCAACAGCAGCAGGCCCTACCCTCGCGACTCGTCGCTACTCCGACATGGCATCCGGCCGCCTTTCCTGGCGTGATGCGCATTTTCAGGAGGGGAAGGCAGATGAATAATATAAGAGCTGCCAGCGCCGCTGCTTCTCAAGTACCGGTTGTTTGTTGATTCTGATTCGATTTAGATTTCTTTTTTCCTCTTGCCACATATACACACATTTTTTTTTTTTTTTTTTTTTTTACTTTCGCTCTTTTTTTTTACTCAGTCATTGAGAACATTTATTTTCTTGACTTACTTATTTTGAGCTTCACGGTTGCTTATTAGAAAAAGACGAAAGAAGAAAATCTTCATTAGCGGGAAAAATCAAACTTGTTCGAGGACGCAAAACAATAAGAAGAAAAATAAATCAAGATATAATTTTCCTACATTGCCAAAATTTTCACCCCGAGAAAAACTTTAGCATCTGAATATCATTCCTATTTCTCTTATTTATTTACTATTTTGCTTCCCCCCCCCCCCCAATACACTTTTCTGCAACTTTTCAGTGACGCTTACTGAAGATACTTTTCTGCAACTATTCAGTGACGCTTACTGAAGATACTTTTCTGCAACTATTCAGTGACGCTTACTGAAGATACTTTTCTGCAACTTTTCAGTGACGTTTACTGAAGATACTGACGTTTTATAGTGCAGTTATATATTTTTTATTAATTTTCTGATGGTATGCTTCATTGCTACTTGGGTGGGTGGGGGAGGGGGAAAGATCAAAGTTAATTGAAAAATCAAGCAGAAAGTATAACCTGCCTTTCTCGAGTAATAAATAAATGAACAATGAAAACAAGTAACTAATAACGAGTAACTGTACACCAACTATGCTTAGAAAAAGTAACTATTCTCAAAATAGTATTAATATATTAATGATCCTATTTTTTTGTTTTTGATTGGAGGTTTAACGACCACGGTGAGCAACTCAGTGGGCTATAAGCAGTCGCCCGTCTTTAATTTAGGGTCACTGGTTCCAGGGAAGGGAGAGATACAGTGCCGTAAGACAAACACAACATCTATGCCTCACCGGGATTCGAACCCGCATCGCGGACGAACGGTCAGTAGCCATCGCTTAGACCGCTGCGCCACCGGGACAGCGATCCAAATTTCTTAGCGTAGAATAGAAATAAAAGTTTTCAAGCTTTCGCACACCAACCAGACGTCCTTTTTAAGAAAGGTAGACAGCAAACTGAATAATAGAACAATTTGAACGCGGTGACTTGACAATAAATGAATAGGTGCAAATGTGATTATTCATTCGCAGAAAGGAGGAGTCATGTTGGTTGAGCACGCGGTACCGTGGGAGAAAATGCAGCATTGTTTAACGAACTGATACTGAACTCGTGGCGATTCTAGGGAGACGCTATCATTGCAAGCCTCACTGTTGGTAATGGATCTCTAAGGTTTCGCAAATGGCAGTAGATTTAGGCATGTAGTAGGAAGCTAATTTCTTTATAGCATCCCATATTGGATTAGCGGACTTGAACTTGACTTCTCTGGACAGGGCAATGGTTACTTTTCCGTCCGCCGTGTCTCTTATGTTCGTAGAATCTTATTCTGAACGTACGCTTGGTCATTCCGATGTAGTATCGCTTGGAGCCGTCCGGATATTGTAATGAGATGGCATTAATACCTGCCTCGTTGAAGAGAGAGGGCTTGTTATTATTTCTCTTAAGCATGACATATAAAGATGCCGGAGACCTTATGCCGACACCGAAGGGCAGCGGGTGGCTAGTGGGCAATGTTCGTAACTGCCACGGAAAGGACCTCAGGTTCGATCCCAGGCAGGTACGAACGCTCGATCCACTAAATATCCGCCGTGCATCGGATGGGCACGTTAAGCCATCGGACCCCGGGCACTGCCCCTCCCCCAGTAATAAATAAGAGCGTCTTCCTCCCCATTTCTACTTCGCTTCCGTGTCACTTTCCTATCGGGCACTCTAGCCCAAATCTCCTAGCTTCCTATTTCTAAGGGTTGTTTAAGACCTGGGGTCAGACACTCCCTTCCTAAAATCCACTGCATATGATCTGATCTGCCGACACCGAAGTTCATCCACCTCAGCGAGTTCTTGGGTTGATAGGAAACACTTGTTATGTAGATAATTTGTGTGCGAAAGCTTAGAAACTGACTTCTATTTTACGCGAAGAAATTCGGCTATTAGTGTAGTTATACTATTTTGAGTGTAATTGGTGTACAGTTCCTATTTATTAATTAAGTATAACTATATTATAATCCCAATTTACTAGCCTAAGATAGAAATCAAAGTTTCCAAACTTTCGCCCGTCAACCAGATAACTTTTTCAAGGAAGGTAGACAACAAGCCATCTGGTTGATGTACGAAAGATTGGCAACTTTGATTTCTATTTTACGCCAATAAATTCGGATTACTAGTATAGTTGTACTATTTTAAATTAAAACAAGTGTAAACACGATTTATGCACCAAATGAAATTTTAAGCCAAGAATGTTTTTAACATAATTTTTTTACTCATATGTTGTACCCAGTGCTTTTTGTTTTGGAGATAAAGGTGACGGAGCCCTTGAACATCAGTCGTTAAGAGGAGGAGGGGGGGGGGGGGGGCTAATAAAAAATAACTCAATTTCTGCAATGTTTTTCTTTAAACCTGATTACTGTTGCCTGGAACACAATGCAAAAACAATTTGCATGCTCGTATTTGTATTAAAAAAAACAGCAAAAGTTTACTTTCTCATTCTCACATATGAGAAAGTAGTGAAACCACAAAAAATACAACTTCGAGATTTCAATAACAATACAGATTTTGGGTTCCTCTTAACATGATTTGACTATTATCACGATGGTGTCTGTGTGTGGCTTGTTGACGCCATAACTGAACAAGAATGACGACACCGAATTTTCGGTTGTAATGAGCACATCTTTTGAATCCCCGAATTGAATTTATCAAAGCTATTCAAAGTCAATGGAACTGGTATGGAAAACAGTAGTATCTGTTCAAAAAAATTAAGTTTTTCAATCGCGTTTTTAATCCCGCAGATATGGTTGTAAAAGGAAACATGAACTAACGCCTTCTGGTTGCAGACTTGTGCGTTAAGAAAAATTTTAAATTATATAAGAAACATTTTGCAGCAGAAACGCTCTCCTACAAAGAATTTTTCAAATCGGACACTTAGAAGCAGAGATATCGATAAATATAAGATATGCATCGACGCCCCCTGGCGAAGAAACCATGCAATATTTTAAGAAGAAAATATTCCGGAAAGGTTTACTGACGTGAGTAGCATAGGCCCACGAGCGAATTTTTTCAGCCGAGATTTTAGAAGCTCAGATTTTGCTGCAAATACATCAGAAGCAGAAATTAACATTTACGCCCCCTGGTGGACAAACCATTTTTTACCAATAAGTAGAAATTATATACAAAAAATTTCCCACCAGGAGCTGTATTCTCTGCAGAAAGAATTTTTCAAAGCGGAGTTTTAGAAGGAGAGATATCGGGGAAAACGCAATTTACTTTTACGCCCCCTAGCGAAAAATCTATGCTTAACTTGATAACGTGACTACACCTAAAATAGTCTTCGACATAAATAGAATCAAAAAGTAAAAAAAAAACAAAACAACAACAACAACAGTCGGATGTTTAGAAGCAAATATATGGAATAAAATGCATTTTGAATTTGATATCTGCATTTACGCCCTCTAATGACGAAATTGTGCATCGTAAAAGAAAAAAAAAAAACGAAATGAAGGAACATCATTCGTACATTTCAAGCTTCACAATGCAAAAGGATTTTTTAAATCCGACTATTAGTTGCAGAGATATGGTGTCAACAGACGTAAGGACAGACAAACCGGGTAACATAAGCACATCACCGAATTTTCAGTGGCAATGATCACGTCCTTTGAACCCTTTCCAACACGAATAAAATATAATTCAAAATCATTCATAGTCAACAGAACCCATTACATTAAACATAAATAAATAAAAAAGCAGATTTCTTCAAATGATAAGCATGTAAAACTGAAATAGCTATTTTTCCCCTCTAGCGGCTGAAAATTATGTTATAGAAATTAACAAATTTTGTACATAAAGTTTCTGGTAGATGAAGGAAGATAGAGACAAATGGATTTTCAAATCGAACAATTAAAAGAAGATATATAGAGAAAAATGTAACATAACTTTACGCCACTTAGCCGAAGAAATTTGAATGGAAAAATATAAAATATGCAAAAATAATTCTTCATAGCAAAATCATGCTAACCAAAAATAATTTTTTGAATACGTCTTCTGGAACCAGCGATAGCGAGAAAAAGGTTTTGACATTTACGACCCCTAGAGGGAAAACTGTGCGTTATTTAAAGAGAATAACATTCCCTCATCTTTAATGTAGTGAATGGCATAGGGCAAGAAAAAAATGTGTCAATACGATTTTTAGAAGTGGAGCTACGGTTGAAACAAAATTTTGCACTAACATCACCAAGAACCAGAAATGTGAACTACAAAACCACGGCAATACAGGCAAAGTATTTGCCAAGGTAAATGGTACATGGTGTTAAAATAGTTTTTTTTAAATCGGACTTTTCAAAGACAGATATCAAGATAAGCTTACTAAATATTTGCGCCCCCTAGCAGAAAAAAAGAACTTCGGCAAGGAAATCCCCAAAAATATATTTCGTAGTTAGTAGTATCTGACTGAAAAATAATTTTTTCGGTCGGGTTTCTAGAAGCGCAGAAATTGAGGTAAACACAAACGTGAACTTATGCCCTCTGGTATTAAACTTGTACGTTCAGAAAAAATTGAAATAATATGAGCACATTTCGCACCAGGAACGGTCTCCAGAAAGGGACAGAGAAAAAAAAATTCAAATCAGATTGTTAGAAGCAGATATATCAAGAACAATATGATATACATCCACCTCCCCTGGCGGAAAAACTATGCATCATTTCAAGAAGATGTTTTGAAAATGTTTTTTGTAGTGAATGCTGTCTGACAACGAAAGAATCTTTTGAGTTAAGTTTTCAGAAGCGCAGGTTTTGCTGCAAATACATCAGAAACATAAATATGCACTTGCGCTCCCTACTTGCAAAACAGTATTTTTACCATAAATTAGATATTGTATGCAGAAAACTTTTCTCCAGAAAATACTGAGCGATGCAAAAAGAATTTTTCAAATTGATCCTTTAGAAACAGAGATATCGGGAAAATTGCAATTAACATTTACGCCCCTAGCGAGAAAACTATGCAACACATGAAAAAGAAATTGCACTCAAAATAATCTTCGTTATAAAGGGTATCGAAAGGAAGAAATATTATTTGCAGTAGGATGTTCAGAAGTAATGATTTGGAATTAGAATGTATTTAGAATTCGATAGCATCTGCATTTGCGTCCTCTAGCGGCAAAGTTGTACATCGGAAAAAAATGTGGAAACAAGGATCACCGTTCTCATGTTTTGGGCTTCCCAAAGTTAAAATAATTTTTCAAATCGAACTAATAGTTGCAGAGATATAGTGTCCACAGATGGACGGTGGACAAAAGTGATACGATATAGGCACGTAATTTTTTTACAAACGATGTGCTAAAAACTGTTATATCTATCAAATCAAAATTTTATGTTTAGCGGTTTCCTTGATAACCTGAAGTTTCAAGTGTTATATATAGCCTTTGTTAAGAAAAACGAGTCGGAATTTTTATAAGAACCTCACTGATGCACAGTATTGACTTTTACGTTACATGCGGCGTGAGATCTGTTGTCTCATGTCCATAGTTGGAAACGGGTCAAAATATTTGGACCCGGACCCATCCAGGTCTGGGTGAGGTCAAAAATTGGACCCGATCCGGGCTTGACCCGGACAAATCTGCTTTGAGCTATAAACTCGAATATATCATTGTCAATCATGATCAGTCCACTACTGGATGAAGGTCTCCCAACGTTTCTTCGACAAAGGACTGTCTGGGGCCAGGTCTAGGCCAAGGTATTAAGATTTAATGCCCAAGTAAAAGCACAATAATTCTATTGACTTGATGTCCAAACTTTATGAATTTGAGCGCAATAGAATACAATTTTTTACAAAATTTTGAAATTACGTGCAAACGATTTCCCATCAGAAGCTGTATCCGGTGCAGAAAGAATTTTTCAGATCGGAGATTCAGAAGCAGAGATATAGGGGAAAACGCAATTTACCTATACGCCCCCTAGCGGAAAGTCTATGAATTACTTGAAAATTTTGAATTTATAGGAAAAACCTGTCACACTAGAAACACTATCCAACAAAGAAGGAATTTTTTAAATCGGACTCTTAGAAGTCGAGATATTGACAAAAATAAGATATACATCTACGCCCCCTAGCGTAGAAACCGTGCACTATTTTAAGAAGAAAATGTTTCTAAAAGGTTTGTCGACATGAGTAGTATCGGTCTACGAACGATGTTATTTTCAATCGAGAATTTAGAAGCTCATATTTTGCTGCAAACACATCAGAAGCGGAAATTAAGGTTTACGCCCCCTGGTGGCCAAACCATTTTTCCCAAAAATTAGAAATTATGTGCAAACGATTTCCCATCAGGAGCTGTATCCGGTGCAGAAAGAATTTTTCAGATCGGAGATTTAGAAACAGAGATATAGAGGAAAACGCAATTTACTTTTACGCCCCTAGCGGAAAGTCTATAAATTACGTGAACATTTTGAAATTATATGAAAAACATGCGACACTGAAAACACTATCCAACAAAGAAAGAATTTTTTAAATCGGACTCCTAGAAGTCGAGATATTGACAAAAATAAGATATACATCTACGCCCCTGGCGGAGAAACTGGAATATTTTAAGAAGAAAATATTCTGAAAAGGTTTATCGATGTGAGTGGTGTCAGTCCACGAAAGAATTTTTTCAATCGATATTTTAGAAGCTCAGAGTTTATGGCAAATACACCAGAAGCGAAAATTAACACTTACGCCCCCTGGTGGCCAAAGTATTCTTTACCCAAAATTCGAAATTATATGCAAAAGATTGTGCATCAGGAGATGCATCCGCTGAAATTTTTTTTTCAAATCGGAGTTTTAGAAGAACAGTTATTGGGAAAAATGCAATTTACTTTTACGCCCCCTAGCGGAAAATCTGTGCGCAATTTGAAAAAGAAACTATATCCAAATTACTCTTCGACATAAATGGAATCGAAAGATAAAAGATTTTTTCAATCGGATGTTTGGAAGCAAATATGTGGAACAAAACGTATTTTTGAATTCGACATGATCTGCATTTACGCCCTCTAGCGGGCGAAATTGTACATCGTAAAAAAAAAAAAAACGAAATAAAGGATCATCATTCGCATATTTCAAGCTTTCGAATGCAAAAAAAAATTCAAATCGAACTAATAGTTGCAGAGATACCGTGGGTACAGACGGACGGACGGACGGACGAACGGACAAATCGATAACATAAGCACGATCTTTTTTTACAAAAGACGTGCGAACGTTTTTTTAAAAAGGCCTAGTCGTAGGCCTGTGTATTAATATTTAATGCCTAAGTAAAAGCTCAGTAATACTAACTTGACATGGTGTCTAAACCTTATGAATATGAAAACGATGGAATAAAAACTGTTAAAAAGGCCTAGGCTTAGGTCAAGGTGTTCATATTTAATGCCTAAGTAAAAGCGCAATAATACTAAATTGATTTGGTGCCTAAACTTTATTACGAATATGAACACGATGGAATAAAAACTGTTAAGAAGGCCTAGGCCTAAGCCTATGTGTCATTATTTAATGCCTAAGTAAAAGCGCAATAACACTACAATAGCTTGACTTGGTACTTAAACCTTATGAATATGAGCACGATGGAATAGAAACTGTTAAAAAGGTCTATACCTGTTTATTCATATTTGATGCTTAAGTAAAAGCGCAGGATTATTAGCTTGATTTATTATGTAAAAGTTATGAATATATTGCGCCGTGCTTAGATTAATAAGGTTTGGACACAAAGACTAGTATTCTTGACCTTTTATACTAAGGCATTAAATATTAGTTCCCAGGCCTTTGCACATGTCTCAAACCAAGAAACTGCAATTTTTATACGTCCCTAAAGCGGGTGTCCACTTATAAATGCCCAGTTGTTCTGTGGCCATTTCGATGAATTTGTTTCATTTCCCCCATCTTTCGGTAAATTGTTCATTCGATAAATTTGTTTTCGCTAAATTCGCGTTTGATGAATTCGTTTTCGATTAATTCGTCTTCCATGAATTCGCCTGCTCCTAAACACAACATCCATGCCTCGCCGGAGATTCAACCCAGACGTTCGGGGACGAATTGTCAGATGCCAGCGCTTAGACCACTGCGCCATCGGAGCTGCTGTGAGAAAGTAAAAATTGCGTGCTGTTTTGAATGGAAGTAGAGGACTTCTAAGCTCCAAGAGACGTAATTTCTTTCTCTCCCTCCCATTCCAGATTAGAAAAGCTTGTTCCAGCCCAGGGATACCTTCGTCCTGCAGCGAATTGAGGATAGGTGACCCTAATAGCAGGGGTTATACATTTATGAGTACTTTTGATTGGGGGTGTTAATGACCACCGTGAACAATTCGATGGACTGTAAGCAGTCTCCCGTCCCTAATTTAGGGCTACTGGCTCCAGGGAAGGGAGAGAGCCAAAGCCGTAAGATAGACACAACATCCATGCTTCACGGAATTCGAACCCGGACTCATCACGGACGAATGGTCAGAAGCCGGCGTTTACACCACTACGCCACCAGGGCGTCAGTTTGGGTCAGAGACGCAATTTCTGTAACGCCACAATTGTCATACTTATCTCTTTAGCGTTTTCGGGCATCGTTCTCCAAATATTTGAGCAGCAAACAGATCAAAGGTTCGACGCCTGAAGGATTTCCCGTTTTTTTTCTCTTTTTTCTTTTTCTCTGTGAAAGTACCACAGGTGTCGATTTTTACGAACGCAGTTTCATCTGCAGGAATTACCATTACCGGACGTTGAGACTATCGTCTACAGGACGCGTAGAAGATTGCATATCGACAGAATAGCGACGGTTGTGTGCTTTACGTCACAGAGGATTTATTAAGATCCTAGAATGTCCGTTTCAAGCATTCTGCAATATCTACCTAAATGATACAGCTATTTCTGAAATCTAATATCACTTGATCGCAGAGTCCTAGTGACACAAAATCATAAAAAATACACTTCCATATCTTTGAAATCGGAGATCATTTGAGATTGCAGCATGCTTAAACAAACAAATAAATAAGGAAAATAATTATCTTTATCTTCCATTACGGTAGTTCCCAAATTTCGTGATTTGGCAACTTCCTGGAAAAAAATTCATGTGTGCTCCTGACTAACTTCATATCACGATCTGTTATGTGATCAATAAAGCACATTTATCATTATGTTTTAAATGTACGTATGACTGATTTATATTACGCAACAAAAACACTTATTTTAATTTGCTTAATGGAAAAAAAAAAAAAAAAGCTAAATCTAAACTATAAGCAGAGGAGACATACGAGCTTTGTCGTCATGATTGCCAATCTTTTATTTGTATCTTTTTCTTTTCTCTTTAAACATTGAAGTTTGCAGGGAACCTTGATTCACATCAGTGAGATCTAGAAGAAACTACAGGGTGATCAGTTTGGGTAGGGATAATTCAAAAATGCTGTAACAGAAATAAAAAGTCGATATTTGGCAGAAATTACACCTTTATGGATGGGAGTTTGTCTAGTATTCTACTGACCCCCTTTGCTGACTCTTCAGAGTTAGCGATGTGAAAAACATTTCACATCGCAAACACTATTCAACAAAGACGGCATTTTTCAAATCGGACTCCTAGAAGTAGAGGTATTGACAAAAATAAGATATAGACCTACGCCCTCTGGTATGGAAGCCATGCATTATTTTAAGAAGAAAATGTCCTCAAAGGTTTGTAGACGTGAGTAGTATCGGCCCACAAACGATTTTTTTTCAACCGGGATTTTAGAAGCTCAGATTTTGCTGCAAATACATCAGAAGCGAAAATTAAGACCTACGCCCCCTGGTGGCCAAATCATTCTTAGCAAAATCAGAAATTATATGCAAATGTTTCATATCAGGAGCTGTATCAGCTTCAGAAATAATTTTTCAAATCGGAGTTTTACAATCAGATATCGGGGGGCACGTGATTTACCTTTACGCCCCCTAGCGAAAAGTCTATGAAGTACTTGAAAATTTTGAAATTATATGAAAAACATGTCACACCGGAAACTGTATCCAATAAAGAAAGAATTTCTTAAATCGGACCATTCGAAGCAGAGATATTGACAAAAATAAGATATACATCTACGACCCCTGACGGAAAAACCATGGAATATTTTAAGAAAATATTCCGAAAAGGTTTATCGACGTGAGTGACATCGGTCCACGAAAGAATTTTTTCAATCGAGATTTTTGAAGCTCAGATTTTATGGCAAATACATCAGAAGCAAAAATTAACGCTTACGCCCCCTGGTGGCCAAAGTATTATTTACCAAAATTAGAAATTATATGCAAAAGATTTTCCATCAGGAGATGTATCCGCTGAAGAAATTTTTTTTCAAATCGGAGTTTTAGAAGAAGAGTTATCGGGTAAAACGGAGTTTACTTTTTACTTTTACGCCCCCTAGTGGAAAATCTATGCGTAATTTGAAAAAGTAACTATACCTAAAATACTTTTCGACATAAATGGAATCAAAAGATAAAATCATTTTTTCAATCGGAAGTTTGGAAGCAAATATATGGAATAAACTGTATTTTGAATTCGACATCTGCATTTACGCCCTCTAGCGGCAAAATTGTACATTGTAAAAAAAAAAGAAATGAAAGATCATCATTCGCATATTTCAATCTTCTCAATGCAAAAAAAAATATTTCAAATCGGATTAATAGTTGCAGAGATATGGTGTCTACAGACGGACGGACAAACCGATAACATAAGCACGATCTTTTTTTACCAAAGACGTGCTAAAAAAAAAACCGTACCGATGGTAACGACTCACTTCGCACCTCAATTTTTGACACGTGTTTTCTAGCCCCATCACAACTTGGAGCTAGAAAACAGGTGTCAAAAATTGAGCATCCATTATGAACTCTGCTGAGTCTTCCAAGGGGTTCATCGGTCATGTATAGAAGCCTAGACAAACTCCCATCCATAACAGTAATTTCTGAAAAATATTAACTTATATCTGTTACAAGATGCATACCACAGCATTTTAAAATTACCCCTACCCAAACGAATCACCCTGTAATATTTCCATATTTTATCCTCTCGAATATCTGTACTCGGTTTGAACATTAATCAAACATTCAGAAACCAAAATCTTTAGACCTTTATTATAACCACCAGATATTACATTAAAACAGGTATTGATTGAATTGCTCTTCTTTGGGCAAAAGAAACAGCACTGAAAGATTTATCAATCATTTTCTTATTCACATTAAAACAAGAGTAACAAATTTTCGAATAATTTGCACGTCTTTTGACGCAAAAAGAAAGTTCAACAAGATTTACTTATCAAATATGTATATTCGCATGTCCTCAAAATATTATTCCGCATTAACTGATAAATATTTAGTACATATATATATCATCATCATCATTGTCAACCATTATCAATCCACTGCTGGACGAAGGTCTCCCCAAGTTTCACCCACAACGGTCTGTCTTGTGCCAGTCTCCACCATGTCACTCCCGCATACTTTCGAATTTTATCCACCCATCTACCATGTGGTCTTTTTCTGGGTCTTTTCCTGTCCCTTGGAATCCAATCTAAAATTTCGGCTGTCCATCGATGGTCTGTTCTTCTGGCAGTATGTCCAGCCCATTGCCATTTCAGGGATTTAACTCTGATCATGATGTCTTCCACTCTTGTCATTTTTCGGATCCATGAGTTCCTCTCCTTATCTCTCCTGGTTACACCAAGCATGCACCTCTCCATGCTTTTCTGAGTTGTCTGCAGCCTTTGTCGGTCTCTTTTAGTTAAGGTCCACGTCTCTGCACCATACGTAAGCACTGGAAGGATGCATTGATCAAACACTTTTCTTTTAAGACATAATGGCATATTGCTCTTGAAAATTATGCTGTTTCTTCCAAAAGCTCTCCAGGCAAGTTTTGTACGCTGATTAATTTCTTCATCAATGTGACCCTCACTTGATATCTGCTGTCCAAGATAAACGTACGTGTTTGTTATCTCCAGCTTTTCTCCATCAATCGATCAATCTTCATTTCTTGTAAAAGCATTGAACATCACTTTTGTCTTCTGAAATTTCATTTTTAATCCCACTTCTTTACTCTTGTCAGCAAGTTCCTGGATCATACTCTGAAGCTCTGATGGGGTAGTTGCAAAAATGACTACGTCATCAGCAAAACGAAGGTGGGTTAGATAATCTCCATTAATCTTTATCCCTTTGTTTTCCCAGTTCAGTGAGTGAAAGACATTTTCCAATGTGGCATTAAAGAGCTTCGGAGATATGGTGTCACCCTGTCTCACCCCCTTTCCAATTTTTATGCGTGTTGTATTTTCAAACAGCCGAACCTTTGCACTTGCATTTTCATAGATGTTATTAATAATATTAATGTATGCATCTTCAATACCGCAGGATTTTAGAGCCATTGTAACTGCAGATGGTTTCGCCGAATCAAAGGCTTTTTCATAACCAATAAAAGTCATGCACAATGGAAGTTCATATTCCCTCGCTCTTTCAATTAGTTCTCTCAGTTCGTGGATATGATCTATTATGCTGTAGCCACTCCTGAATCCAGCTAGTTCTCTCGGTTGAGCCATGTCCAGTGTTACTTTCAAGCGGCGTGAAAGAACTTTAGTGAAGATTTTATAAACCACTGATAGGAGGCCGATAGGTCTGTAGTTCCTGAGATCCTCAATGTCACCTTTTTTATATAGCAGGATCTTTGTAGCGTTGTTCCAATCCTCAGGAATCTTCCCTTCATTAAGGCATCGAGTGAAAATTTGGGCGAGTACTGTTTCGATTTCTCCACTTGCTTCTTGTATGATGTCTACAGTAATTCCATCTTCTCCTGGAGCTTTTCCCCGCTTCATGTTCTTGATTGCATGTGCAACTTCTGCTGGGAGGACTGGAAGAACTCTGGTACTGATACCTTTCATTATGTCTGGAGTACTTGTATCATCCCTTTCATATAATTTGGAGTAGAAATCTTTCACTCTTGTCAAAATTTCGCCTCTATTACTTGTTACAGAACCATCTTTTTTTCTCAGGGCCATAATCTGTTTTCTTCCCTTACTGAGATGTCCCTTTGCTATCTTTAGGCTTTGGTTGTTTTCAATTGCTTTCCTCACTAGTTTACAGTTGAATTTCCTTACGTCTTCAGTCATACGTTTTCGTACTGTCTTGTATAGCTCTTTATATTCCACTTTAGAAGTCACATCTTCTTTAGTTGTCATCATCTCTCTTCTTTTTTGCATCAACATTTTGGTTTTTCCTGATAATTTGTTCACATACAACTTGTTCTTAGACCCAGCTAATTTTGTTGCTGTTTCTATAAGAGCTTTGGTTACTTTTCTGTTAACTTCAGAAATATCCACTTTTTCCGATGTTAGGCCTTCTAAAGCAGAGAATCTGTTCTTCAGTTCCAACTTGAAGGTATTATGGTGTTTTTTAAGGTTGGTTATGTCAATACATTTTGTTTGTCTTATGAGCTTTGCCACGTTCGAGTTTACTGTTGAGGTGCATCTTACATCTTACCATTCTATGGTCACTATACCTGTGTTGAACTTGTTTAGCACACTGCAGTCTGCGATGACGAATTTTTTTGTTACACATAATAAAATCAATTTCACTTGTCCCATTTGGATGTCTCCATGTCCATTTTCTGTGTGGCTTTTTCGTGAAAAAGGAGTTGAAGATGAAAAACCCTTCTGCCTCTGCAAACTCAACGAGAGTATTTCCACGCTGGTTTCTGTTGCCGTGACCGAATTTACCTACTGAAGTTTTATTCTGTTGCTTTTGCCCTATTTTTGCATTGAAATCTCCCATAATTATCTTTAAGTGTTGCTCACCTTTATTATTTAGATGACGAATTTCCTCATAAAATTCTTCAATTTCTTCTTCAGGATGACTTGTGGTTGGTGCATAAGTTTGAATAATCTGAGCCTTGTATCTTCTCGAGAGTTGGATAACGAGTCGTGCAGCTCTGTCAGAGGAACTTTCAACTTCTACAACTTTATCCTTCAGTTTCTTGTTTATTATAAATCCAACACCACTAGTTCTGCCAGTATCTGTCCCACGATAGTAGAAGAGATGTCCACTTTTCAGTTCAACGAGATCTTCTCCTTTTCTCCTTAACTCACTTAGCCCGACGATGTCCCACTTGATCCTTTGTAGTTCCTCTTCCAATTCAAGAAGCCTTGAATCAGAAGATAGGGAGAGTCCATTATACGTAGCCAAGGTCAGCATCAGATGGCAGCCTAGTCCGGTCCTCCAGGGATTCTTAGCACCCTCTGCCTTCATGTCGCACTGGCCGCTGCCTTGGCCAGGTACATTCCAGCTGCCGGAGACTGAGGGCCAAGATTTACGTTGCGGAGTCATTTTGGAGGGGTTTGGCCATAACTCACCACGCTGGCCAAGCGGGTTGGCGAGTGTGGGATAGCATTTCCTCTAATCCCGATGGTATAGTTATACCGCTATTGGCAGTCGTCAGAGCCCCTTTAGTGGGAACAGGATGCACCACGAGAAGGCGAGGTTGACATTTGTGAAGGAGAGGCTGTGATGTTACGCATCACCTGACCTTACATCCCATACACACACATATATATATATATATACAGGGTGTCCGAGAATTATTGGACACATTACAAAATTATGTACAAAAAAAACAACTACGAGCATTGTCTGTATTTCTATGTCACGTATTACTAACACGGTTTCTACATTTTTATTTTGCAGAATTGTTATTAACAGAATCCGAATGATGACGCTAGGTATGGCTGGATGAGGAATGTATGAGAAATGCCTAATCAGTAGTCATGTCATTCGTACAGCAGAAGGCGATGTGTGTGTTATGGCTTGCGGAATTAAAGTCTGTCATTAAAGTTAAAAGACGGTACCGTTTAGAGTATGGTTTTAATCCTCGTCCGTCAACGAATTCAATTAAGCGGTGGATGAAACAGTTTAAAGAAACTGGCAGTGTGGAACATCGTGGAGGAGTAGATAGGCCTAGCGTCAGCGGTGAGACGGTTGACCAAGTTAATGAAAGTTTCCGACGAAGACCCAGGAAATCCGTTCGTAAAGCAAGCAGAGAACTGTGCATTCCGAAATCGACAGTTCACGATATCTTGCACAAGAAATTAAAGTTTCATGCTTATAAAATTCAAATAGTGGAAGAGATGCATGTAAATTATCACACTCTGCGATACGATTTCTTTCTCAGTACTGTAATTTTTAGTGATGAATCCACATTTCATGTATCAGGTATGGTGAATCATCACAACTGTAGGATACTGGGCAGTGAACCGCCTCATGCTGCTATTGAACTGGAACGCGATTCTTCAAAAGTTAATGTGTGGTGCGTGCGCTCTATCAAAAAGAAAAGTGATTGGCCCTTTCTTCTTCTGCGAAAAAACCATAAATGGTGACATTTACTTGGATATGCTAGAAAATTTCGCTATACCCCAGATTAAAAGATATGACGTCGTTATTCAACAAGACACGTTGACCTCCGAATTGGTCAACGTGTGTACGTAAGGGCCTAAATGAACATTTCTCCAACAGATCGATTGGGCGTGGTGGTCTCCATTTGATTATTTCACGTGGAGTTATGTGAAGGATCGTGTCTATCAGACGCCTTGCACTGATTTGAAGGAACTGAAACAGCGTAACACGCTGCTATTAATTCCATAACTCTTCAGATACTTGCAAATACATGGCATGAAATCGAGTATCGCTTGGACGTACTACGAGCGACCAAGGGATCTCACATCGAAATTTACTAACTTGTGTAGTTACATTGTAAGTTAGTACGGTCAGTTTCTTTCTATCTGTTTAATGTTTTGTTTTATATAATTTTGTAATGTGTCCAATAATTCTCAGACACCCTGTATGTTCGAATTAACTCTTGATTCAGTGATCAAATATTTATTCTTATTATAAAAGGATTAGTATTACTAAAGAAATATTAACCATAGAGAATAGAAAGTAAAAACAATTTTCACAATTGGTCTTTTGTAAGTGCGGAGTTCGGGTATACACGTATACTGTATATTTGCGCTCTCCAGCAGAAAAATCATTAGAAGAAGAAAATGTACGCAAATGTTTACCTTAATATGGCAGGTAATGCTGGAAAAGCAATTTTTTTCAACTGACATGCTGGAATCGGATACGGGTTTCAAACAGAAACGTGCATCTATATGCACCATAGCGACAGAACTATGCGTTACGGTAAACTAGAAACTGGGCATGAACTTTTTTTCACAGTTCGGGTACGAATTCAAGTATTTCAAATAGAACTTCTAAAACCGGAAATAATTAGAAAAAGAATGTATTTGCTGTCGAAGAGGGAATTTTGTTCATTATTTCAATTAGAAAATGTGCGCAAAAGGTTCAAAATGGTGAATGGAATCCGACGCAAAAATATTTTTTTATTAGTCAGCGAGCGTTTTTAAAGTGGAAATACGCTTGCAAATAGAAAATTACGGCCTTACTCTTCGTGAAGGTAAAACAACGTCATGAAAATTCAAAAAATGCATGCAAAATGTTTCTCGTAATGGAAGGTATCAGACACAATAAGTATTTTTAAAAAGACACCATAAGCAACTATCTAGAAGGGGAACATATATCCTTGTCAATTCTAATCCAAAATCTTTTCATTATTTGAAGTATAGAAAATGTACGAACATTTTATTTTCGTCTCAAGGGAAGATATTCGACGAAAAATCATGTTTTCAAACTCATTTTCAGAAGCATCATAGGGAATATAATAATTTTAGAGGTAAACTGCAATTTTTGTATTAAAGCTTGGAAAGATTGTGCATACTTAGTTCAAACCATCCAACCGAAGCTGAATTTTTCAAAACCGATGTGGTGGTCCACGGACAGACTGACGGACATGCCCATAATCGCCCGCCTCGGTGACTGATTGGTCCAAGTCGCGGAATTCCTGCTATCGTGGTCCCGGGTTTGTGAACCAGATGTGACAGGTGACGGGCCGGCACCACTGCGATAGGCCGCCTCATCACTGGGACCAGCAGCCCGAAATTTAAGACGAGCAACCCCCACTATCAATAGATGGTCACGAGGGATGTTAAACATCAAAGCAAAAACAAGAGGGTTTTCCATAAGCAATGACACTTACAATATTCTGTTAAAGATCTAATAAGCCCCTCTCTCTGGTGTAACAGTAGTCAGAGCCACAGGCTTCTGGCTAGTCATACGAACATAATTAGAGTCCCGGATAAAACACGAGTGGTGCGTTTGTCCTACGGCACTCGCTCTCAGCCCTCCCAGTAACCAACGGTTTTCGAGGGTTGTTTTCATCAAAAATATGAGGGGGGATTAACGACCACCGTGAGCATTTCGATGGGCTGTAAGTAGTCGCCCGTCCCTAATTTAAGGCTACTGGTTCCAGGGAAGGGAAAGAGCCAGGGCCGTAAGATAAACACAACATTCATGTCTCACCGGGATTCGAACTCGGACCCATCTCGGACGAGTGGTCAGAAGCGAGCACTTAGATAACTGCACCACCGGGGTAGCGTCAAAAATGTCAAATTAATGAGGTCGCAATTTGCATGTTAGGTATGTGCATCTACATTTTTGTACTGTTTTCATTTCTTTCAATTCCTACTCTACTTGTAACTCGTTGTTTCAAAGTTTAGCGACCACCATGAGGAATTAAGGGCTATATGCAGTCACCAATCCCTAATTTAGAACTGCTAGTTCAAGAGAAAGGAAAGAGCCAGTGCCGCAAGGCAAACGTACAAATCAAGCCTGATTCGGGATTCAAACCTGAGCCCACTCGGACGAACGGCCAGAAGTTAGCGCTTAGACACCTGCGCCACCTGGGTGGCAGCATGCAGATCACTACCTCTTAGGGTCGGTTACTTCCAGATTCATAACATCGTTTCAGAGTTGAGTGGTGGTGAAGGAAGCTTTGCTTTTATTACAAGGTTCAGGTTAGAGTAGATTTTATTATACAAGTGTGATTGGTCCGACTCCCTTAGATTGAAGTAAATCTGCATATATCTATCTCATAAATGTTGAATTTGGTTTATTCGTGTATCGCCTGACCTAAGCATCTGAAAGATATCTATGAGCAGTAAAGCAATTTTTATATTACCGAAGTTCTTTGATTGAATCCCCTAACGTAAACCTTATACTACATTCCTTCCATGGTAAACCGTTTAGTTCTTCTCCGATATCTCTAACAGATTTATAGAAAAGCGAGTAGATTTTTTCTTCTTCCCTCAGTTGAAGTGGTTGTTTTACATATACTTATCAAGTCATCTTGCTCAACTCATCTTGAACATTTAGTAATTACTTTCAGATTAAATGAAAAAAATATAGAAATTTTTATAGATAAAATGCCTCGGATTTAATATCCTAATTCTTTCTTAACTTGTGCAATAGTCCGTCGAAAAACTTATTTCTTCAGATTTTTTTTTAAATTCTTTTTTTCCACTTTTATTTTTCATCGTTCTTCATACAGTCAAACACATTTACGTTTCCCGGGAAAAAATTGTACATCGGAAAATAAACGGTTCATTTTAGGCATAATCATGCCTTTTCGCTGGAGAAGTTTTCCAATCCTACTTTTTGAAGAGGATAGATCGGGTGAAATACAAATAGGTATCTTATATATTTTCTTTACCAGGTGAAAAATACAGTTTGTATCACGGGAAACAAAGTAAACACAGTGTCATGGTAAATCTGTCTGACCTAAACAGAACTTTTCTGCTGGCTTATGGATGTGGAGATATATTCACAGATACAAAAAGAATTTTCTTGCTGGCCTATAGATACGTATATATGGAAATGTATCCAAGACTCAAAGGGAACTTCTCTGCTGACTTTATAGGTGTGGAGCAGAACTGAGACGGACTGAGCCCGAAAGACCGAAGCAGAGCCCGGGCCCGAAACGGGCTCGGGCTGTAGAATATTTACTGCGGTTCGGGCTCGGGCTCTTAGAGAGCGGGAGAGCGAGAGAATGTTTTTATATATAAACGTGATTTTATATGATTTAGCAAAGAGACACTTTATAGTTGGTAAAGGGAATTCTTCGGCAACTGGTTCTGGTTCCGGAGCTAACATTCGAGACGGCTATTTATTCCAGACTTTGGTAGAAAATGCCATTTCTGCAGAGAAGAAATAGCTTTTTCAAGAAATATAGATATTGAATAGTTGATAGCTTGCCGACGAAAATATTACCTTCTATCTCCACGCAGTAGCTTCTTGCTAATTCTATTTAGCAACGTACATATTACAGCGCATTATGGCACGATAACATTAGCATTATTTGAGCAACATACAATTGCAGCACCGCCCGATCATTTTGGATGTCCGGCAGCCCGTAGCACTTCAGGTGCAAACGAACGGTCAAAGAAAATAGTACAATTACACTATAAAAATAGATTTAGGTCCCTTCCTCACTCCTTATTTGAGAAATATATTGATTAATTTCAGGAGGAGGAGGAGGAGGAAAGAGTGGAAGTGTGGAAAAGGAGATGTTTTTTATTAACGGCTGAACAGGTTATCCAGTTTTCGGGCTCGTTCGGGCCCGGGGTCTGTCTTGCAATATAAAATTCAGGCTCGGGGGACTCGGGCTGATATACCACGGGCTCGGGCTCTGGAAATTGATCCCGAACTCAGCTCTGGACTGTGGAGATATATTCACGGACACAAAGATAACTTTTCTGATGGCGCATAGATGTGGAGATGCATCCACAGATGCTAGACGCTGTATTTAATTAAATTCACTCCATTTAAAGATTCATTTCTCTTTGCACACTTTCTCTAAAACCAAAAGGTCTTTTATTACCACTTTGTTGATCCGCCTGCTCTCCTGCGTACACTATTTCCTTATCTAGAACCAGGCGCGACGCTACAGAGTTGGTTAGGATGGGCTTCACCTCACCCCAGTATTTCAGCAGTTAGAACACATGGCGAGTGCGATTATAAAATGCTAGGGAACATTGGAAAAATGTATATGAACTTTTCGAATACACAAATTTTGTTCCATAAAATTAATTTTTGTTGGATTTAGTGTTGTGCATTTTGTGAAATGGAAGGAGTCCTCTGAAAGAATGTCAGAGTAGCAGAAAGACATTTTCGTAACTATAGCTCATAATAAAGAAAGAGGAAAAATTATTCCTTGTCAGGGGTTACAAACTAGATTTCATCAACTGCCCTTTTTTTTTTTTTTTTTTTTTATTGGATTTTTAACGCCTACCGTGAGCAACTCAATGGGCTATAAGCAGTCGCCCGTCTCTAATTTAGGGTCACTGGTTCCAGGGAAGGGAGAGAGAGCCATTGCCGTAAGACAAACACAACATCCATGCCTCACCGGGATTCGAACCCGGACCCCTTACGGACGAATGATCAGAAGCCAGCGCCCTAAACCACTACGCCACCGGGGCGGCTCAACTGCCTTATGACAGCAAATATTAAAAAAAAAAGGTAGAAAAATTGCTCACGTAAGCTAAAATCGTGAAGAAATAAGAACTTTTTAAAAGCCATGGAAGTTCATATCCATGATACCCAGTACTACACATACATTCGATGAAGACCGCGCACAGTATGTTCCTGAAAGCTTTTTTTTTTACATTGTCATCGTCAAGTAAAATCTACGCGAACAGAATTTTTTGACGAAATTTCTGCCAAACGCTTTAAATTTTGTGCTCTGCCCCGTACGATGCATAGCCTCCTAATAGCTCCCTCCCTTCGTTTCTGAGCTACTGGCGTCGCCACTGTCTAGAACGCGGATTGGAAAACTTTTTGCATCGGACACCTGTCAACTTCAGAATGATGAACAACGGCTTCGACAGTTTGCATTATGTGTAGTTTTCCCCCTGGGTTGGTGAATTTGTGTTTGGTTCAGTGTCATCGGTTCTGAAACCGCACAGAAGCTCTTTTTTTACCTCTCTCATCTGACAGTGCCATAAATGAGATAACATGTTTTTTGCTTTTCCTGAATGCAGCTTTTTTCCTTGAGGGATGAGTAAGAGCATGTTTAGTTTTGGAACTGTATTATCTCCTTCCAGAAGTCTATTACAAAAATTATTTTTCAATCGAATTATTGCAACCATTGCCACAATTCTCTCGCAAGGTGGCGTAAGTGGATATTCTCCTTCCAGAGTTAGCTTAAATAAATGTTTTTCTTAACCTTATAACTGTAACAATGACAGTTACCGAAACATTTCCCTATATATCTTTTGCACAATGTCCATAGATTTCGGATTTTTTGTGTTGTACATGGCTCAAACATTCTGGATTTTTCTATCATGTCCATACATTTTGCACTTTTCTGTTACATAAGCTCCATACATTTAGAATTTTTCTGATGCACATGGACAGTGCCGTCTTAACACTTTTGGGGGCCCTTGATCTTATATATATATATATATATATATATATTCTATAAAGAAGATACCTAAGCAAAAAAATGCAAAAATAATTTTGACTCACACCTAGTACAACATAGAAAAGGTTATGTATCTACCTGTGTGAGTAAAAGGAGAAAAGACAAAAAAATAAAATAAAACAACTGAATGTAGAAGGTGTCGAGAATACTGAGCCTTGGCTTTATCAAGGACCAGCAAAAACTCTGCATTTTCTCACTTCCACAAAGACCTAGTTGGAAATGGGTTTCTGCAAGACCATAGATGCAAGTAACATTCCCACCTAAAATAGTTTAAAACATATATATATAAGTCATGTCCTCCGTAGAGTTGCATGACCTAGCACTAGTTAACAATTTCGCTTGCATCCATTAACCTTCATGGCCCGACCCATGCTCTTCATCTGTTACTATTAAACAGAGAGAAGAAGATTAAAGAGAACTCAAGCTGTGAGAGTGACATAATAATTAGAAATGATTTTCAGCCATAACGAAATTCCAAGTTCGTTTGAGAGAGAATTTAAACCTGAAAATCAATGCAAAAGAAATCCAAATTTTACATTGCAATTAAAAAAGGGAATGTTAATTTTTAACGAACAGATTTTTGAAAGAAAACTTGAGTCTAAAACCCCCTACTCTACAACTTATGACAGCACAAAAACGAGAATAAGTTAAAGATAATAATTAACTAAAGAAAACTTTGTGAAAGTTATATACCTTAAACAGTTAGTTGCAATATGTACAAAGTATTTCAGCAGTGCTTTAAGTGCATAATTAATTAGTTATTAAGAACTTAACTACTTTGAAAAAACAGCGCAGAGACAGCGCATAGAAAAGGAACAAGCTTAGCCATCTTCTGTTCCTAGGTACCCCAAAAGACGCTCAAAGTTACAAAGAAAAGAAAGAGTTAAAACCCGCAAAAATGTTAACAGACAAACCAATGCCTAAAAGCTGAAAAGCTAAAAAACGACAGAGAATAAGTACAAACATTGAACTTATAAAACCTAGAACCCAAAAACAAGGAAGAGAGCTTACCTCTTGTGTAACAAAAACTTTTCTCCTCACAAGAGAAGAACATGGCTGACCTCTTCCGCCACTCCCTAGACGCTGGGGGGCAGTGAGGGTGGGGCTGATGGCCTCCTCATACAGCAAGAAAACAACGCGCGGAGATTTTAACCAGAGAAAAAAAATATATAAACTTAAGACTGTGGATCTGTATGATCAGAAAGAAATAATACTCTCTATAAGCAAGTGAACGGTATTCCAATGGGGACATCAACGTCCACGAATATCGCTAATCTATTCCTGTTCTTTAAGGAATATAAATTCATTAAAAATCACCCCACCTGCTCAGATAACTACCTTTACACTTTTAGATATATTGATGATCTGCTGTGTATCAATAATTCAGAAGTTATAGAGAGTGATTTTGATAATATCTATCCAAGCTCTCTTAACTTATGTAAAACCAACCACAGTAATCAGGAACTTGAGTTCCTAGACTTAAGCATTAAGCTCAACAGAGGTAACCCATCTATTAGCCTCTTTGATAAAAGAGTTAATTTTCCTTTCAAAGTAATTAAATATCTACACTGGAATAATAACATTTCAACCAAAGTAATTGAGAATGTACTAATTTCTCAGGTCCTAAGAATTTCAAGAATTTGCAGCAACAATTTGTACTTCAATTACCACATTAATATACTATTAGAAAGTTTTCTAGAGAACGAAATTCCTTCTTCTTTCATCAAAAGAACTTTAAGAAAAATTATTCTGAATAATAGAGTAAGGTTGGCAGATCTGCTTTAATTTTCTACACAGTTAATAATATGATTCTGACCAATCAAAGCCGTAAGGAAGTTGGCTAGAGGATGCCTATTAACTACCTAAAGGAACCTTAGTGCTATGGATATGACGGTCCTATTAAAACAAAAAATTAAATAATATAAACAAAATCACAAAAAAAGCTTAAAAATCTGTTTATAAAAGAAAATAAAAACAAATAAAAAAGAAAACTAGTTATTCATCACTAGGATAGCTATACTAAAAATAGTAAAACCAACATTAAAATTAATAAGATTCTGATTAATCTATAGAAGCTCACTAAGGTGATTAATACATGCAAAGATTATTAAATAAACTGCTCGTGTATTTTATAATATTTCTCATGTATTCTGGAGAGTTAATTCTGCTCTTTCTGATCATACAGATCCACAGTCTTAAGTTTATATATATTTTTTTCTCTGGTTAAAATCTCCGCGCGTTGTTTTCTTGCTGTATGAGGAGGCCATCAGCCCCACCCTCACTGCCCCCCAGCGTCTAGGGAGTGGCGGAAGAGGTCAGCCATGTTCTTCTCTTGTGAGGAGAAAAGTTTTTGTCACACAAGAGGTAAGCTCTCTTCCTTGTTTTTGGGTTCTAGGTTTTATAAGTTCAATGTTTGTACTTATTCTCTGTCGTTTTTTAGCTTTTCAGCTTTTAGGCATTGGTTTGTCTGTTAACATTTTTGCGGGTTTTAACTCTTTCTTTTCTTTGTAACTTTGAGCGTCTTTTGGGGTACCTAGGAACAGAAGATGGCTAAGCTTGTTCCTTTTCTATGCGCTGTCTCTGCGCTGTTTTTTCAAAGTAGTTAAGTTCTTAATAACTAATTAATTATGCACTTAAAAAGCACTGCTGAAATACTTTGTACATATTGCAACTAACTGTTTAAGGTATATAACTTTCACAAAGTTTTCTTTAGTTAATTATTATCTTTAACTTATTCTCGTTTTTGTGCTGTCATAAGTTGTAGAGTAGGGGGTTTTAGACTCAAGTTTTCTTTCAAAAATCTGTTCGTTAAAAATTAACATTCCCTTTTTTAATTGCAATGTAAAATTTGGATTTCTTTTGCATTGATTTTCAGGTTTAAATTCTCTCTCAAACGAACTTGGAATTTCGTTATGGCTGAAAATCATTTCTAATTATTATGTCACTCTCACAGCTTGAGTTCTCTTTAATCTTCTTCTCTCTGTTTAATAGTAACAGATGAAGAGCATGGGTCGGGCCATGAAGGTTAATGGATGCAAGCGAAATTGTTAACTAGTGCTAGGTCATGCAACTCTACGGAGGACATGACTTATATATATATGTTTTAAACTATTTTAGGTGGGAATGTTACTTGCATCTATGGCCTTGCAGAAACCCATTTCCAACTAGGTCTTTGTGGAAGTGAGAAAATGCAGAGTTTTTGCTGGTCCTTGATAAAGCCAAGGCTCAGTATTCTCGACACCTTCTACATTCAGTTGTTTTATTTTATTTTTTTGTCTTTTCTCCTTTTACTCACACAGGTAGATACATAACCTTTTCTATGTTGTACTAGGTGTGAGTCAAAATTATTTTTGCATTTTTTTGCTTAGGTATCTTCTTTATAGAATGTGAATTCTGAATTTTCAAAACTGCTGCGTTGCGCGTTTTGATTTTCAGGTTTTTTTGCAACCTTCGTTTTAAATTCTAAAGTTTTTCCTTAGTCTTCAGTTTTGCTCTTATATATATATATATATATATATATATATATATAGAGAGAGAGAGAGAGAGAGAGAGAATATATGGTATTATTACAATATGTGGTTATTTTTTTATTCACATATTACAATACGTGGTTATTTTTTTTATTCACATATTACAATATGTGGCTATTTTTTTATTCACATATTACAATATGTGGCTATTTTTTTTTATTCACATTACAATATGTGGCTAATTACGAAACGCATACAGCGTATGAAATCCGTTTATTTTCGTGGTGTAGTCAACGCAAATATTCACCAAGCTTTCGCACTCCACTTGGGAGGCTTTTTCAAGGCAATGATAGACACAAAAATGCAGAGAATTGGAACATGTAAAGAACGAAGATGATTTTTGAAAATAACGCGGGGGACATCACGAGCATATTACATTGATTTTTATCACGTAATTATACAGAGCGCCGTGATGTGTTTCCATCTTTTAATAACGTATGCCAAACCATTGGTAGTTCCGTAGAGACTATATCATTGCATGCCACTTTGTTGGATAGGATTTCCACTGTTCGCCGTGATGGAAACACATCACGGCGCTCTGTATAATTACGTGATAAAAATTAATGTAATATGCTCGTGATGTCCTCCGCGTTATTTTCAAAAATCATCTTCGTTCTTTACATGTTCCAATTCTCTGCATTTTTGTGTATATCATTGCCTTGAAAAAGCCTCCCAGTGGAGTGCGAAAGCTTGGTGAATATTTGTGCTGACTACAATACGAAAATAAACGGATTTCATATGCTATATGCGTTTCGTAATTATTCAACTCTTATGTATTTGAAAATAAAGTTACAACATGTGGCTATTTTTTTTATTCACACATTACAATGTGGTTATTTTTTTATTCACATATTATTACAATATGTGGCTATTTTTTTATTCACATATTACAATATGTTTTTTTTTAATTCACATATGGCATTATTACATTATATACAACATATGGATATATATACAGCGTATGGGAATTATTATATACCATCACCATGTTATCCCCGGTCTCGTTCATTTCGTCAATACTATACAATATATGCAAACAGTCAATTCCTCAAAATTTTCGTAAAATCTACAGTTTTCAATTTAGAACCACCAAATTTGGTATACTATCTCATGGTACTCTTACACCATACACGGTTTTTGGAAGGCGTCGGGGCTCGGGCTCAAGGGGTCCCCATACGACAGTTTCGTAAAATCTACAGTTTTCAATTTGGAACTACCAAATTTGGTATACTATCTCATTGTACTCGTACACCAATTTAGACCATAGACGGAAGAATTCGAGGCCCGGGGTCAAGGGGACCCCATACAACATTTTCGTAAAATCTACAGTTTTCGATTTAGAACCACAAAATTTGGTATACTATCTCATGGTACTCTGACTTAGACCGTACACGGTTTTTGGAAGGGGTCTGGGCCCGGGGCAAAGGGAGCCCCATACAAAATTTTCTTAAAGATTTCCATTTTTTACCTAAGAACTGCAACACAATTCTGCACTCTAATACCCTATCTGGTTAGAGTACCATGACAAAATACCAAATTTGGTGGTTCTAAATTGAAAACTATAGATTTTACGAAAATTTTGTATGGGGCTCCTTTCACGCCGGGCCAGACCTCTTCCAAAAACCGTGTAGGATCTGAGTTACAGTACTATGAGACAGTATACCAAATTTGGTGGTTCTGAACTTTTTTCGGTTTTTTAGAAATGGACTGTTTACATATACCGTACAGTGTCGACGAAGTGAACCAGACCCGTTATCCCTATGAGGAGAAACATTCAATATCCAGTAACTGTTTAAATACCACTTGAATAAAAAATGGTACATGCCAGAAATTGTAGAACTCCATGAAGTTCAGGAAATGCATTCACATTTTGTTGCTTAGCAAATTACAAGCAAATGGGTGCTGAAAGATATAATGTTTCTTTCCCATTCTACAAATTATTCAACGAAAATTAAATTAAAACAGAAGAAAGGAAAACCAACCAGCGCTGTTTCCAGACAATATGACGCACCGGACAGAAATGCCGATATGGGCACCCATACCGGCATTTCTGTTTTGAAGTCCCCCAATTATGAGTCCCCCGTCATTGTTATTTGTTTAAACAGCGACGACTGAAAAAATGTATAAGTAGCCCAGGTGAGATAACTCCTGTGATAAACATACGTGCACTTCTTCGTATGAACAAAACAAATGTCGGTTTTCTTTGCTTCTTTTTTTGTCTTAAAAGATTTATACTAACACCTAACTTTCCTCTTGCCTCCTCGAGAAATCGAAGCTACGCGCATGGTTAAGAAAAAAAGGCAGAACTTCCAACTTTCTAGAGTGGTGTTCTGCTTTTCTTTAAATAAAAAAAAACATCTGGTGAGTGGTCAAGGAGTTTGACTTTTTTGTAAACCCACAATACTTGGGGAGTTGGGGTGCCCCAATTCAGGAGGAGGCCCTGGCACCGGCCCCGTTGGTCCACCCCTTAAGACGATCATGCATATGGAAACAAAAGTGCATGCGCTGTTCATGAGCTAAAACAAAATGAAAAAAAAGCATTGGATACTAATTTTTAAACAACCAGACAACTCATTACTGTTTTAAAAATACCTTAAAATACTTTTTATATTCTGAATTTCATATAAAATGCCATTGTTTGGGCTAATGCCCCGGTTCCTGACCATTCATCCGAGATGGGGTACGGGTTCGAATCTGGAGAGGCATAAATGTTGTGTTTGTCTTATGACACTGACTCTTCTTTCCTGGAAGCAATGGCCCTAATAAATTAGGGACGGACGACTGCTTATAGCTCATCGAGTTGCCCACGGTGAACGTTAACCCCGCTTCCCCCTAAAAAAATGTTTAAGGTTTAACCACCACCGTGAGCAACTCAATAGGCTTAAGCAGTCATCCGTCCTTAGTGTAGGGCCACTGGTTCTAGGGAAGGGAGAGAGCCAGTGCCGCAACACAAACACAACATCCTAGCCTCACCGGGATTCGAACTTGGACCCATCGCGGAAAAATGGTCAAAAACCAACGCTTAAACCACTGCGCCACCGGGGCGGCCTCCAAAATGCATGTTCATTTCATCTGAGAATTCAGAGGCATCGCAATTCTTCCTTCCAGCTTCCATTCAGAAAGACTCAATCTTCAGTACTCAAATATTGTTTTATCAAATCACAGTACAGTAGTCTCCCTTCTAAGTTGGGTATACTTTTCAAGACTTCAACTGGATGCCTGAAACCGCAAATAGTTCCGAAACCTAAACTCCTATATACTAAGTTTTTTCGTATACGATAACTTTTAATTTATAAATTAGGCACCATAAGAGATAAACAATAAACTGATAACAATGTAGAACAATTATAACAATATACTGTAATAAAAGTTGTGTGAATGTGAAATCAGCACAAATTTCTTTTTCTTTCTTTACAATTTCACGGGTAGAAAATTCGTTCTTAACGTAGATCTTGCCAACTTCAAAATACGATTTTATTTTATTTCTTTATAACTTTCAAAATTTCACTCAAAGGAATCACTTCAGGTCTTCCTTTTGGCATATCCGAATTCCCAGCATCACTACTCTTGAGCTTTGGGGCCATTTTTAAGTAAAATAAGGGTTACTAGAACACACAACTGCAATATCCCGAGAGTCGATCTGATAAACCAGACGGTTACTGAATGACTAACGGGCAGGTAGCGTATACAGCATGGATACGCTGGAAAAATGGATGATTCACGTCCCGGGCGAGACGGCGCGAGATTTCATCACGCTACTCAGGACGCCGTAAGATTTAAAACTTATCAATTTTTAATTTCTGGAATTTTCCATTTAATAAGTTTTTTTTTTGACTGGGGGTTAAAAGACTACAATGAGCAACTATTAGGGCCATTAGCATTCGCCCGCCCCAAAATTTGGGCCACTAGTTCTGGGTAGTGGATAGGGCTGGCGCCATAAGACATTCCTCATCTTGGTATTGAGCCCATCTCGGTCAGAAGCCAACGCCTCAGACCACTTGGTCATCAGGGCACAAAAGTGCTTTGCATTATGACTTCAAAAATGAAAAGTTAAACAGGTTCGATTTTCACATTTGTTAAAGAAAGATTAACAACCCAAATCTAGTTTGGAGTTCATATTTGCTGGAAACTTCTTGTTAAACTTGAAAGTGAGCTCCTTTTTGTTACTCCCAGAATGTTCTAGATTATTTTTTCATTTAAATTTCATTTTACAATTGAAAACTTATAAGTCATGTTAGTTATTATAATTTCTATTACTCCCAGTTTTAGATGTGCTTAGACGACCTGTTATTCTTTCGTGTTTATGGCATTCCCCTTAGTATAACTAGTTGGAGTGTGGTGAAAGGTGTTGAAGTGGTGGATGGACGTAGTTTTTATGAGAACAGAGTAAAAATGGGAATATCTTTGGACTTACCTTCGTGCATACGAAGTTCGTCAACCAGCTGCTGCAAGCTGATTTTTGTAAACTTTGCGTTTACTCCTGACGTGGTGGAGTCCTTTTCATAGCATGGAGTCTTGAAGATTTTATGTTAAAGGGCTATTACCGTGGAAGTGGATGGCTGTCTTTTTTTTTTTTTTTGATTGGAGGTTTAACGACCACCGTGAGCAACTCAATGGGCTATAAGCAGTCGCCCGTCCCTAATTTAGGGTCACTGGTTCCAGGGAAGGGAGAGAGCCAGTGCCGTAAGACAAACACAACATCCATGCCTCACCGGGATTCGAACCCGGACCCCTCACGGACGAATGATCAGAGGCCAGCGCCTTAGACCACTGCGCCACCGGGGCGGCTGGCTGTCTTTCACAGTGCTATGGTGGCATACGGAGTTATCTTACAACCTATAGTGATTATGAAGGAGAATATCTTGGTGCTTAGAGTTCTGACTTTTTAAATGTTGTACAGATATGTATGAAGAGCCTAATTTCTTGTGAACAGGATGTTATCAAGTGAGGATTTTATACTCGCACCGGAGTTTTGAGGATTTGCTGAATGTGTGACAAAACTGGGCAAGAGGATGCGGCTTGTTCTGCTACTCCGCATCATGGTGGAGGAAGTTCTGATGACCACGATGAACTGTATGGACTGCAGGGCGAGTATATAACTTGTGTTTCTGGCCAGTACGAAGGACACTATCTACCGGAGTGTGTGTGGCAGCCCTTCCAGTTCCTAAGCTCTACGATGACTGTAGCTGACAAAGGACCCCCGCTGAACCTTAATACTGCTGAGCTTCATCATCCATAGAACAATTTAGATCTACTGAAGAGTTTGAAAAGTAAAATTCAGCACGGTAAATATCCAAACTCCTTACATCCGGAAAACATTGACGAAAACTCTTCACTATAGTGGTTAAAAAATGGCCAGCTCTATCAAAAAACCGAGGGATTCTTCATTGGGATTCAAGACGACGTTATTGCAACCCAGAACTGCAGAAAGCACAAAGTTGCAGTTGGTGACTCCTACAGACTATATTGAATAGCCTATGAAACCATAGAACGCATTTTTAGCCGCCTGCTCTTCCTTACATCAAAACAGTATTGTAACAGACACGGCCAGGTAGCTAAGATTGTACCTTAAGAGCTTAGCTTTCAATACAGCAAAATCCCACCTTATTGCAAGTGCCAACCAGAACCTACTCTTGGAAATCAAAATTTCATCATGTACGAAGACGAACAGGTCATTACCGATAAAGCCACTAACCACGATCGACTTGACAATGTAATTGTAGACAAAACACAGAAGACAACTATTAGGTGCAGCGGTTCAGCTCCCGTGAAACGTCTGAAGGACAGCATCCGAGAAATTCTCGAAATATGAGAACCTGCAAACGGAAATCCAAAGGAAGTAGAGCATAACACAGATCGTACCAGCTGTTATTTCAGAAAACGCAGTGGTACCCAATAACTTTGAAAAAAATCTCAATGAAATCAGATTGACACAGACTGCTTCATTCAATCCAAAAGGCAATCATTCACGAAATCTGCCGCATTACTAGAAAAGCCTTGAGAGTTGTTACCAGCATGCAGGACGGCAGTGAGAAAATGTTTTACCACTAAAACGTTCTAAATCTACTTCAGGTCATTCTCTGCAGAATGTAACGCTTCATAAAAAAATTTAAATAAGCACGTGATTCATTTTATAATGGTTGAGTTGACTTCAGTATCAATTCCCATTTACTTTTGTAATGTTTTCTCACGTCCTGTTGAAAAAGGGCCCTGGTATAGAGTTAATTTGTGAACTTGACGTTCCTGCTATAGAGAACGGCTTTTCTGAATACAGAGAATGATGACCATTGGTGGAAGTGGAGGATCTGTTTTGTGGGAACGCAGTATTTAGTTTTAAGTCTTTCAGCGAATTTGCACACACAAAAGAAGGAAAATGAAAGAGAGGAAGATGGTCCTGTTTCATAACCCTACACATAGGAGAAAAAAGGATATTCACTCAGAAACAGCTGATGTCATTCTCCCCCCCCCCCCAAAAAAAAAGGTGTTCCTACATAAGTTTAAGTATCCAAAATAGCCGCTGCTGTTAGACACCACTTTAAACAATTACAGAATGCAGTCTCCCACGAAAGTCAGTACCTCATTGGTCAGAAGCTATGCACTTATTAATAAATTACTCTCATTTTTGAGTTCGAGGTTTTAAAGCTAGTCTGCAAGAGTGCAATTAGTTCAGGATTCCGTTCTGCGGGATAGCGTACGGATAATACGAAAGCAAAATAGTCGAATGGGAGAATTTCCTCCAGCTACGTGTCGGTAGCTAAGAATCTGAAGGACAAATTTTATGGTCTCAGGGCAAAAGCTCTGACAATAGCAAAATTAGAGACATAAAATTTTGAAACAAAAATCATGTGCAAATAAGGAATAGAATTCACAGATGTAAATGAATAGCGAGCCCGAATTACTTCGGTATGGTCAAATAGCACATTTCTTTTTTCACATTTGTACGTACTTTAGTCCATAACTATTTTATACTGAGCATTCCCCTTTCAACTTTCATAAGAGAACGCCGTTCACCACCGTTCCCGCCCACGTTCGACACTAAAAATGACTGAAAGGTTACAAGTCTCAAGAATGAAGTTTATCTGCAGACTACGGTGAAATGAAATATGCTCTTCAAATATGCTTTTGCTGTGACGAAGTTAGCTTTCCGACTGCAAGGAATTAGTTGGTTCTTTTAGTTGACTAGGTGTTAGCGTTTCTATTAATATAATCCGGCCAAACATTTCGTATATAGTACACGTTACGTCTCTCATGGCTTTTGTTCCAACATTCACTGCAAATCCATTTGTTCATCACACAAGTTACGTGTAAAACACTAGTAACTCACTTTTAGTACAAATACTGACCTCAAATAATAGTGAGGAATAAGTTAGTTCTATAGCTACTTTATCGTGGCTAACTCACATACCAGCAGTAGCATAGATAGTAATGGGACCCTAGTGCAGAATCGTTTTGCTGGCCCCGCTGTTCCATAGAAATGCAGTGTAGTTACGTCAGATATGCATAGTCGTATTGCCGTGAATTTCATTTTATATACTGCATTCTCTTACATGTTAAATACCGGTAGCTCATCGTGCAATCAGAAGAATATAGATATAAGATTGTCTACTCACCAATATTCAGATTAACACTAAACGAAGGGTCTCCTCTTTGTTTCCTCAACACTGAACGTTACAGATTTTTGTTATCGATACGGCAACCAATAACACACTGACCATGTAACTGTCTACAACGTATGGCGGTATGCAAATGATCTACAGCACAGAGCGTGAGAACAAAGCATTTTCCCTGACAGTCTGTGAAATCAATAGGAGCCTTATCGTAGAATGCGGCCAGGTAAAAAGAACATACATTCTCGGAGTTATTTTCCTAATAATACAAATAACTGATTCAAAATGACGATCAGCGAGTGTTAAAAAAGCGCAGTATTGCTCGATAATTGTATTACCACTGTCTTCCATTGGCTTATTGTGGAATGAATTATGTGTTTCACCTTGGAGAATGCCATACAAAAGTCGTTCTGCAACCAGACAGAAACTGTGTCATTATCTCGTAGTATCATCAGCCTTTCATTGCCACCTTTCGTACAGACTTGAAAACGGGTCAAAAAGTTTGAACCCGAACCCGACTCGGACGTCACATAATTGGACCCGACCCGTAACTGACCCCGCAAAAATCTGCTTTGAACTGTAAATTTGAAACTCATTTTGTAATTATATATCATCATCATCATTGTCAACCATTATCAATCCACTGCTGGACAAAGGTCTCCCCAAGTTTCCTCCACAACGGTCTGTCTTGTGCCAGTCTCCTCCATGTCACTCCCGCATACTTTCGAATTTCATCCACCCATCTTCCATGTGGTCTTCTTCTGGGTCTTTTCCTGTCCCTTGGAATCCAATCTAAAATTTCGGCTGTCCATCGATGGTCTGTTCTTCTGGCAGTATGTCCAGCCCATTGCCATTTCAGGGATTTAACTCTGATCATGATGTCTTCCACTCTTGTCACTTTTCGGATCCACGTGTTCCTCTTCTTATCTCTCCTGGTTACACCAAGCATGCACCTCTCCATGCTGCTTTGAGTTGTCTGCAGCCTTTGTATGTCTCTTTTAGTTAAGGTCCACGTCTCTGCACCATACGTAAGCACTGGAAGGATGCACTGATCAAACACTTTTCTTTTAAGACATAATGGCATATTGCTCTTGAAAATTATGCTGTTTCTTCCAAAAGCTCTCCAGGCAAGTTTTGTACGCCGATTAATTTCTTCACCAATGTGACCCTCACTTGATATCTGCTGTCCAAGATAAACGTATGTTTCTGTGATCTCCAGCTTTTCTCCATCAATCGATAAATCTTCATTTCTTGTAAAAGCATTGAACATCACTTTTGTCTTCTGAAAGTTCATTTTTAATCCCACTTCTTTACTCTTGTCAGCAAGTTCCTGGATCATACTCTGTAGCTCTGATGGGGTAGTTGCAAAAATGACTGTCATCAGCAAAACGAAGGTGGGTTAGATAATCTCCATTAATCTTTATCCCTTTGTTTTCCCAGTTCAGTGATTGAAAGACATTTTCCAATGTGGCATTAAAGAGCTTCGGAGATATGGTGTCACCTTGTCTCACTCCTTTTCCAATTTTTATGTGTGTTGTATTTTCAAACAGCCGAATCTTTGCACTTGCATTTTCATAGATGTTATTAATAATAATAATGTATGCAACTTCAATACCGCAGGATTTCAGAGCCATTGCAACTGCTGATGGTTTCACCGAATCAAAGGCTTTTTCATAATCGATAAAAGCCATGCACAATGGAAGTTCATATTCCCTCGCTCTTTCAATTAGTTCTCTCAGTACGTGGATATGATCTATTGTGCTGTAGCCACTCCTGAATTCAGCTTGTTCTCTCGGTTGAGCCATGTCCAGTGTCACCTTCAAGCGGTGTGAAAGAACTTTAGTGAAGATTTTATAAACCACTGATAGGAGGCTGATAGGTCTGTAGTTCCTGAGATCCTCAATGTCACCTTTTTTATGTAGCAAGATCATTGTAGCGTTGTTCCAATCCTCAGGAATTTTCCCTTCATTAAGGCATCGAGTGAAAATTTGGGCGAGTACTGTTTCGATTTCTCCACTTGCTTCTTGTATGATGTCTACAGTAATTCCATCTTCTCCTGGAGCTTTTCCCCGCTTCATGTTCTTGATTGCATGTGCAACTTCTGCTGGAAGGATTGGAAGAACTCTAGTACTGGTAGCTTTCATGATGTCTGGAGTACATGTATCATCCCTTTCATATAATTTGGAGTAGAAATCTTTCACTCTTGTAAAAATTTCGCCTCTATTTCTTGTTACAGAACCATCTTTTTTTCTCAGGGCCATAATCTGTTTTCTTCCCTTACTGAGATGTCCCTTTGCTATCTTTAGGCTTTGGTTGTTTTCAATTGCTTTCCTTACTAGTTCACAGTTGAATTTCCTTACGTCTTCAGTGATACTTTTTCGTACTGTCTTGCATAGCTCTATATATTCCACTTTAGAAGTCACATCTTCTTTAGTTGTCCTCATCTCTCTTCTTTTTTGCATCAACATTTTGGTTTTTTGATAATTTGTTCACATGCAACTTGTTCTTAGACCCAGCTAATTTTGTTGCTGTTTCTATAAGAGCTTTGGTTACTTTTCTGTTAACTTCAAAAATATCCACTTCTTCCGATGTTAGGCCTTCTAAAGCAGAGAATCTGTTCTTCAGTTCCAACTTGAAGGTATTATGGTGTTTTTTAAGGTTGGTTATGTCAATAGATTTTGTTTGTCTTATGAGCTTGCCACGTTCGAGTTTAGTGTTGAAGTGCATCTTACATCTAACCAATCTTTGGTCACTGCCTGTGTTGAACTTGTTTAGCACACTGCAGTCTTCTATGACGAATTTTTTGTTACACATAATAAAATCAATTTCACTTGTCGTCCCATTTGGATATCTCCATGTCCATGTCCTGTGTGGTTTTTTCTTGAAAAAGGAGTTCAAGATGAAAAACCCTTCTGCCTCTGCAAACTCTACGAGAGTATTTCCACGCTGGTTTCTGTTGCCGTGACCGAATTTACCTACTGAAGTTTCATTCTGTTGCCGTTGCCCTATTTTTGCATTGAAATCTCCCATATTTATCTTCAAGTGCTGCTTACCTTTATTATTTAGATCACGAATTTCTTCATAAAATTCTTCAATTTCTTCTTCAGCATGACTTGTGGTGGGTGCATAAGTTTGAATAATCTGAGCCTGGTATCTTCTCGAGAGTTGGATAACGAGTCGTGCAGCTCTGTCAGAGGAACTTTCAACTTCTACAACTTTATCCTTCAGTTTCTTGTTTATTATAAATCCAACACCACTAGTTCTGCCAGTATCTGTCCCACGATAGTAGAAGAGATGTCCACTTTTCAGTTCAATGAGATCTTCTCCTTTTCTCCTTACCTCACTTAGCCCGACGATGTCCCACTTGATCCTTTGTAGTTCCTCTTCCAATTCAAGAAGCCTTGAATCAGAAGATAGGGAGCGTCCGTTATACGTAGCCAAGGTCAGCATCAGATGTATATATATACACCCAAAATCAGAGTTAAAGACAAAATTTACAACCTAAAATTTAAAACCAAATTTTTGAACAAACAATCTGAAGATCATGACGCGCAACGCAGCTGTGATGAATATTCAGAAATTACAAACTATAAAGCAGAGACTGAAGCAAAAAATTATTATTTAACTAGGACAAAAACTACAGATTAAACCTCAAAACCCAACAGGCATGAGTAAAAAATAAAATAATGGCAAAACCAGAATGCAGAAAGTGTCGAGAATGCCGAGCCTTGCTTTTATCAAGGACTCAAACAAATGTATTACTGGAGAACGTACAATTTACTTACTTACGGGAAGTGTTGAGACCGTCGTCCTTCATTTGCGAGACATAACTTAACTGTTTTACACATATTTTAAAAAAGTCCCTTCGCAATAATGTTAAAACTGTTCCACTTAATTCTGATGGCGCTGCAGTCAAAATGTTTGAATTAGGTAACTTCCATGTTTAATTTCAGTTTTTGCTGTTTTCTTGATAACATATCAAGCTTCAGAATATGATTCATGGCAATACCAATTTTCATAAGCTTCTGATGAGTTGAAAGTCTCCTAAACGTAGATGCTGATTTCATCATTGCCCCTCAGAAGGAAGGAACAGCCATGAAATTAACATTCATATTTTGGAAACTTTCACCTCATCACAAACTTATGAAAATTGGTGTTGCTGTGGAACATATTCTAGTTCCGTAGTTAGACGAAACAACTTCTAGCATTCATTCTTCCCCGTTTTGTTTTCAGCAAGCACGTATTTGTTGGCCTCGGCGCCTTTTTCAATCTCCTTAATATTAAATGCATCCATATTAACAAATAAGACATTATCATGAAATACGGGATTACACCAGTATACATTACAAATTTGTTGTTGTGATTCCGCCAACAGGTGTAAATTATGACAAGAGTCGAAAGTCAAATAATATCCGAAAACTTGAAAATTTCATCGTCCTGGAGCGGAAATCGAATCCGCGTCTCCCAGTTTGCTCTCAACTATGCTAACCACTACACCACCCAGAACGAGCAAGTCTCAAGTTTAACACATCACAGGGATCACCAGTCGAGGCAACGACATTCATATTTAGCGAATCTGGATGAATAAAATTCATTGTCTCCCGTGATTGCCCGGAGAAGCTGATAAACCATGAAATACGGTATTACACCAGTATACAATACAAATTTTATGCCATCAATTGATATAAATTATGACAAGAGTCTTAAGTCAAATAATATCCGAAAACTTGAAAATTTCATCGTCCTAGAGGGAATCGAACGCGCGTTTCCCAGGTTTGTGCCCGAGTATGCTAAATAATACATTAATTCTGACACGACATGTAATGGAACGGAGATGTTAGCACGTCAAACGAAAGCCACTGAATGCTCAATGCAAAAGATGCGATGTGAAAAGTAACTCTGCCGCCCCGGTGGCGCATTGCTCTTTTTTTTTTTTTTTTGATTGGAGGTTTAACGACCACCGTGAGCAACTCAATGGGCTATAAGCAGTCACCCGTCCCTAATTTAGGGTCACTGGTTCCAGGGAAGGGAGAGAGCCAGTGCCGTAAGACAAACACAACATCCATGCCTGACCGGGATTCGAACCCGGACCCCTTACGGACGAATGATCAGAGGCCAGCGCCTTAGACCACTGCGCCACCGGGGCGGCGGCGCATTACTCTAAGCGATGGCTTCTGACTAATCGTTCAAAAGGGGTCCGGGTTCGAATCCCGGTGAGACGGCCGCGGGTGGACTAGTGGGCAACGTTCGTGACTGCCACGGAAAGGGCATCAGGTTCGATCCCAGGCTGGTACGAGCGCTCGATCCACTAAATATCCACCGCGAGTCGGATGGGCACGTTAAGCCGTCGGACCCCGGGTACTGGTCCCCCGGTAAGAAATAAAGGTGTCTTCCTCCCCCTTTCTACTTCGCTTCCGTGCCACTTTCCTATCAGGCGCTCTAGCCCAAATCTCCCAGCTTCCTATTTCTAAAGGTTGTTTAAGAGCTGGGGTCAGACACTCCCTTCCTAAAATCCTCTACATATGATCATCCCGGTGAGATTTGTCCGCGAAGGGGTCCGGATTTCGAATCCCGGTGAGGCATGGATGCTGTGTTTGTCTTACGGCACTGGCTCTCTCCCTTCCCCTGAACCAGTGACCCTAAATTAGGGACGGGCGACTGCTTATAGCCCATTGAGTTGCTTACGGTGGTAGTTAAACCTTCAATAAAAAAAAATCCCGGTGAGGCATCGATTTTTACGGCGCTGGCTGTCTCCCTTCCCTGGGACCAGCGACCCTAAATTATGGACGGGGACTGCTTATAGCCCTTTGAGTTGCTCACGGTGGTCGTTAAACCTTCAATTAAAAAAAAAAGTAACTCTTAGTCTTACAATATGACATGCCCCGGTAGCGCAGTGGTCTAAGGCGCTGGCTTCTGACCATTCGCCCTAGTTGGACCAGGGCTCGAATTCCGGTGAGGCATGGATGTGTGTGTTTGTCTTTCGGCACTGGCTCTCAATGTGTTACTTGTCCAACACTGGTTATTTGTGTACATTGGTCATTTAGCATACTATCAAAATCCATGTTTGATGTACACTTAATTGTTCACACCGTATTACAGAATAAACGCTGGCTATATCTGTGTATATTGATCATTTGTCATGCTGTTAACCATGTAGGATTTGTACTTGTTGCTGTTAAATGTCTGTAACCTGTTTCTGTCTGCCTGTTTGTCATGTCTGTACCACCAGGTCCAATAAATCATTTAAAAAGAACCTTCAATCAAAAAAAAAAAATAATAATATGACACACGGGGTGTGAGGGAGTGAATTAGCAGAGAAGCAATCGTTTGCCTGTATCTTGCTCCGGAGAATCGCACTGAAAGCAAACGCAAAGGAAGTATCGTTTTACGTTATGGTGTTGGTGTGTCCGGCGTCGGAACCGTATCGTCGATTGGTGGAAATTTTTGTTTGCTTTAAGAAGGAGACTACAATATTTTTGCATGAAAAATCATTTTTCACTCTTCTTGCATCAGTATCGAGCACAAAATTCCACAGTACGCATTTTTCTTTTCAAAAATAAAACAGAAATAAAAGCAGGTCGAAATCCGGTGAGGAACAACCTTGACCCGACCCGTTTGACCCGCAAAAAATTGTTTACTCTTAACCCGTTTCCATCTCTGCTTTCGTCCTTTCCGTAGCGTACCGTTAACCAGCGATGGGCCCCTCAAGTGGGTGGGCACTAGTGCAACTGCACCATCTCGCATTATGGTACCTACACCACTACATGCCACACTTCGGAAGAATTTGCCAGTCGCAGTCTTCATCATGGTAAGCGAAATCTGTTAATCAAAGTATATATTTAAGTTACTTAACAGTGACTAATTGATATGCGACACTACGGCGAAATCAGCCACTTGTAGTGAAATAAGTAACTTCAACACGACGAACTAGCATTCAGTCGCTACACGTCGAAACCAGTCAGTTCTCATGAATGAAGTTATTTCAGCACGATGATGTTACGATGTAATTTCTGGGTCCGATTGTAAATGCCTTGTTGCAACTCATTGCGAAAACTACGTAAAGCAAATTAATAATTGAGAAAGTTATAGTCTCAAATTTTTTATTAACTCATGTTGTGTCATACGTGCAGGTTGTCCCCAATTGGTCTTAACAAATGATAACATTTTAACGTTTCTGTTCTCTCGCTTCTTGTCCCTTTTTCTATTTAGTGCTCACTCTCTCTGATTTCACGCAACATTTCATTCCCTTTCGCTGTACGGTCCGAAGATCCGAAAAAAAAAAAAAAAAAAAAGCTTCCTTCTCAAAACATCATCCAGCTACCAGTGCTGAGTCGGGCCGAGCCTGAGCCCGAAAGCCCGAAATCGAACTCTGGTCCGAACCGGGCTCGGGCTGCATAATATTTACTGGAGTTCGGGCTCGGGATCTGAGAGGAAGAGAATTTTCTTCCTTTTTCTTTTAATGTGATTTTGTCTGATTTAGCACACGAGACTTTTTTTACACTTTCGAGTTGTTAAAGAGAATTCTTCGGCAACTGGGTCTAGATGGGGAGTAGGAATTCGGCAGAGCTATTCATTCCGCGCTTGGGTAACAAAATACCATAGGCTATGAATTACTGGATTTCTGCGAAGAAAAAGTTTCTTTAAGAACTATAGATAGTAGATAGCAAGTTGACGAAATTTTGCTCCCTACTTCAATGGGGCAGCTCCCTGCTAATTCTATTGCGACGTAGATTGTTGTGCCTCGCGACTTTTCCTGATGCCCGGCCATTAGAAGCACTTCAGGAAGAAATTAATGGTCAAATTATAGAAATAAAGAAAACCATACAAAATGATCAAACTATAGAAATGAATAGAAACTATAGAAATAAATAGACATCCCTTCCCCACTCCGCAATTGAGAAAGACATCGGTTAATTGCACGGGGAGGAAAGAATGGAAGTCTGGAAGAGGAGATTTGTTTTTCAATGACTAAACAGGTTAAGCATAGTTTTCGGGCTCGTTCGGGCCCGGGCTCTATCTTGCAATATGAAATTTGGGCTCGGGATGACATACTTCGGGCTTGGGCACTTAAAATTGAGCCCGAACTCAGCTCTGCCAGCTACTTCTCCTCTCGCCTACTCTCTGAAGTCGCCTACCTTCTTAGCTTTTCTCCCTCTTTAGCCCTATTGTGGGTCCGTCCTGGCTGCAAGGACAAAGCGCCTGATGCACTAAAACAATCAAGCCCGTCCCAGATCGATTTGGTTAACAATGCACATTGTAGCGTAGGCCAATAAAACGATTTAAGCACTTAAGAAAGGCTACCCGTGAATACTGATTTACAACTTCCAATTACCCTCACCCCCTTTGAAAGTGTCCCCGAACATCCGTTATGCCGGTTGAGCTTGCTTGAAAATGAAATAATGCTAAATACTTTTGAAATCTCTAAAATCCCCGTAACTATGGACTGTAGAGGCGGGTTTACCATTGGAATAACCTGAGAAATGGCACAGGGCGCTACATATTGGGGAACACCAAAATTTTGAGAATAAATATGACAAAATATGTATTCTCAAAATACTTGGGCAAAAAGTTAATTCACTATGAGTGACGAAACTGACATACAGTTGCCAGGAGTAACCAGTCAGTCGTCGTGAACTGAATTACATCACCACGTTGAAAATGACATGCAGTAACCGAGGGAAACCAGTTAATTATCGTGAATTGAGTTACTTTCACCGAGATGAAACTGACAGGCAATACTTCACTTCGGCAGAAAGTTACTATGAGTGACGGAACTGATATACCGTAACCGGGAGAAACCAATCAGTCGTTGTGAACTTATTTACTACGACGAAACAAAACTCAGAAATAGGACAAAATTATTCAGTCGTTGTGAACTGAGTTAAACGGAAACCATGACGAAATGACATACAACAGTCGGGGAAAGTTACATTACAATGACGAAACCATACGAGTAACATGCAGAGTAGTCTGCAGTAGTCAATCAATTGTGGTGCATTTAGTTTTTTTACTGACTAACATGTGTGTGACTTAGTGAGTAAACGGTAGGTAGATTTAAACAGTTCTGTCGTCGTAAAATCAGCAGAGGGTATGTGCAAATCCTAAAAAATCAGAGGTTTTAACTACATGGGGGGGGCGGTACCCTCGTGGGGTACCGTGCTTTTTTAACAATTATGACTATGATATGAATAAAGTATCTTCTCCTCTCTCCTGTCAATTATGACATGTTGAAGAGCATGCGCAAGCTTATTTTAATATTTATTGAAATATATCCCATAATGCCTCAGCCGGTAGCGCAGTGGGCTAAGCGATGGCCTCTGATCATTCGTCCGATAGGGGGGGGGGTCGAATCCCGGTGAGGCATGGATGTTGTGTTTGTCTTACGGTACTGGCTCTCTCCCTTCCCTGGAACCAGTGGCCCTAAATTAGGGACGGGCGACTGCTTATAACTCATTGAGTAGCTCACGGTGGTCGTTAAATCTCCAATCAGAAAAACAAAAAAAAAGCCTGACGAGATAAGTCCTAACAGCACTGTTTTTCTCTAGAATGAAACTCTTGATCAGTTGTTGAACGATGATTCATCAACCGAGATCTTACATATTTTTTTGGATTAAATCGTTCAATGAGCGGTCCATTTAAATTTATGAACATCAGGTTAGATACATTGGAGATTAACAAAGATCTGCTCTGAGATCGGTTATAATGTTGTTCATTAAACTGAATCGTCGTTCGTATTCAGCTGTCGAGCAAGGCAGAGTTGAAATCATTCTTAAGAGGGGTTTTAAGTTTTCTTGTACAACTTGGGAGTTTTCAGTATATTATCTCAATTTCTGAATAGCTTGCATTTCATCAACATTAAAACGTCTACAGATTCGCCTTGTTTCTAGTTCTCCATAGCGCACGCACGTCGTCTGTTTTAATATTTATTCGCTCTAATGAAAAAATATCTTTAAGAAGGTGTACATTTTAACTGGTTTGGTTAATAGGTACAATTTTGTTGTTAGGAATCAATGGAATATCAAATAGAAGTCGTCGCTCTTTCCCCGTTTATAAGTGGGTCACGGAAAAATTCTCATCGGCCGCCACCGGGAATCAAACTCAGGTCCTCCAGTAACGCGCCGGATATGCTTCCACTGCACCACAGCGGCCTCGAAATTCTCCAGACTCACTAACGACAAACTACCAGTTATTTGTTCAGTTGCTGCTGTTCATCTTTGGTGAATCCCCAGCATTGTGCGGGGCTCCAAAGTAGCAACCCGCCATGAGGTTTGGTAGTTTGTCGTTAGCGAGTCTGGAGAATTTCGAGGCAGCTGTGGTGCAGTGGAAGCATATCAGGGGCGTAACTGGAAGACCCTGGGTTCAATTCCCGGTGACGGCCGATGAGAATTTTTCCGTGACTCACTTATAAACGTGGAAAGAGCGATGGCTTCTATTTGATGTTCCTGGCCCACGTCAACGGTGTATTTATCAATCAATCAATGGGATATTTTAAAATAATAATTCCTCGTTCGCTGCTATTGCTAAATGAATTTTTCCCCCAGGATTTTCTCCGAAGATCTCTATAATTCTTATGGTTCTTTTTTTTAGATGTTCAGCTCTTGGCAGCGATTTTGTTCGAGATTGAAGTTCTGTTGATAATATGGACATTGAAGGTGTACGCTATTCTGTCAAAAAAAAAAAAAAAAAAAGCAGAGGGTATACGGTGTATACCGCCGTATACCCTCCACTACAGCCTGGATTTAAATAAGTTAAACTGGCATTTGTACAAGTTTTATGTGTAAGAACGAAAAAACTTTACAACCCCTGGAAGTAAGAGTCCACACGTTTACACACATTGGTTGGCATACAAAAAAATCGTTTGTGGTTTTGAATAATATTTCCTTTTTCCAAACGTTGAGACTCCATTGAAGTGTTGTTCCACGTGACCATCCGCTTACACCGTCTGAAAAGCGCTAAGAAATTTGAGTTACAACTGGGTGGGTATCACCGTATCAAAAGCGTTCCGGCTTCAGTACTGTTGGGGAACATTTACGTCAGGTAATTAGTATCGGTTGAGTTTCTCAGTGGAGAATGTTCACTTCTAACTAAAAGGAGTTCATACTTTGGTGACTCGGACTACATTTTATATACTTTGGTGACTCGGACTACATTTTATTTATCTTTAACACATACGAAAAGTGACAGACACTTATTTACTGAAATTTTTCAGCAGACCTTCAATTATTGGAAGACTAAGAACACCAGTGCTTCAACATGGATATCTGCCTCAGATTGTTTTCTTTCAATGCTTTGAGGTCTGATAGCTCACATGAAAATATACAGTCGGTCACTAATGTCAACATACAGCATTCAAAACAGTCTTATTAGAAAAACTATAAGAATTTGAGAAATGATACATTTGTTACAGTAAAAGTTTAAGTATATACAGATGCGTTTGTCTAAGAAAAGGAGAAAATATCAAGCTAATATACCCATTCGAGTCACATTATTGTGACCACGTCCTACTTTTGACGTCAACAGCACGTAGCCAATGAAAGAAGCACGTGTGGTTAACTTGCTTGGAGGGTATGTAACTTGTGCTGTAGGCATTCTGAAAACATATCACTCGTTGCTGTCATGGATAAAAGGAACGACTTATCAGATTTTCAAAACGGGATGATTATCGGCTATCGGGCCAAGGGTGGCAGGTATTTTTGAAACAACACAGTTTGTGAACTATGCGCGTGCTGCTGTAGTTAAGGTGTATCGTGATTGGAGAAATGGCTCCATTGCGAATAAGCGATGTGGAAACTGCGGAGCACCACGTGCCATTGATGTGAGAGGTGAACGTCGGTTGCGAAGGTGCGTGAGGACCAATCGACACGCTACAGTGGAGCAACTCACTGGACGAACGAACCAGGGTGCTACCGGAAGTGCGTCTAAAACGACAGTTCAGCGAACCCTACTGCGTAAGGGGCTCCGATGCAGACGGATGGTCACTGCACCTATGCTAACGAAGGGGCATCGGCAGAAAAGGCTTTCATTTTCACGGCAGTATCGGGATTGGACCTCTACTGATTGGCAAAGAATTGCCTTCTCCGATGAATCACGTTTTCTGCTTCATCGAACGGATGGACGTTGGCATATAAGACGAGAAACATCGGAGAACAAACACTCTTCAACCATTACTGGAGGAACACAAGCTAGTGGAGGCAGCGTTATGGTCTGGGGAATGTTTTCGTGGCATTCTCTGGGTCCACTCATAGCTGTGGAAGGCACTATGGACCGAATTCGTTATGAATCCTTACCTGCTGATTGTCTTCCCTTGGGGGAATGGGATGGATCTTCCAACACGACAATGCGAAGTGTAACACAGCTAGAAATGTCCGAGATTGGTTGGAAGAGCACGATGAAGACTTCAAAGTACTTCCCTGGCCTTCTAATTCCCCAGACTTAAACCTATTGAGCATCTGTGGGCCTACCTCGATCGTGTTGTTTGCTCTATGGATCCTCCACCACGCACCCTCCAGCAGCTTTCAGATGCACTGCAGTCAGCATGGCTCCACATACCTGTGAATACCTTCCAGGCCGCCCCGGTGGCGCAGTGGTCTAAGGCGATGGCCTCTAATCATTCGTCCGAAAGGGGTCCGGGTTCGAATCCCGGTCAGGCATGGATGTTGTGTTTGTCTTACGGCACTGGCTCTCTCCCTTCCCTGGAACCAGTGACCCTAAATTAGGGACGGGCGACTGCTTATAGCCCATTTGAGTTGCTCACGGTGGTCGTTAAACCTCCAATCAAAAAAAAAAAAAAAAAAAAAACCTTCCAGCACCTTATTGAGTCACTCTCAGCCCGTCTAGCTGCTGTCCGCGCTACACACGGCCATTACTCTGGATATTAGCTGGTGGTCACAATAATGTGACTCGACGGTGTTTTTTATGAATATATGTAAGCTACTAAAGTCTGCATACGGAAAGAAAATTAGAAATGTGCGTGATTCAGACTTCTGGAAAATAAATTAACATCGTGTAGGCCCTCCTTTTTAATCAATCACTGCTTGTAATCTTTTGGGTACTGACAGCACATGAGATTTAAGTGGTATCCGGTGTAATTCAGACCATGCCGGCTCTAAGGCTTCCTTCAAGGATTCTCGATTAGAGATAGTGTGTTTTCGAGCTCTTCTCACGAGTTCATCCCATAGGTATTCAGTTGGATTTAAGTACGGTGACTGGGGAGGTGAATGGTGCTGTTAAATTACCTTATAAAGCAGCCGCTACTTGACAATCTTGACTGTGTGCTTAGGATCGTTATCCTGCTGAAAGACTCGTAGGTTTTCAAGTCCTAAGCTGTCGACAGATGTCTGTAAATTGCCGAGCAATATCTTCAAGTATTGAAGGCGTTATAGGCGGTCCATTGTACCCTCGATGAAAATTGATTTCCCAACCCCAGCCGCCGCCATAGGTCCTCAAACTATTACATTGCCTCCACCATGCTTGACTGCCAGAATCAAATTTTCGGGTTTCATTTCTTCACTTTTCCGACGCCAAATATTTCCACGACCCTCAGATCTAAAAGTATTATATTTGCTTTCGTCTGTAAATAGGACTGTTTCCCAAAAACCAAAGTATTATATTTGCTTTCGTCTGTAAATAGGACTGTTTCCCAAAAACCAAAGTATTTGTTGTTGTACTTTATTGGCAAAGTTAAGCCTCTTTGCCTGATTTGTTGATGTTATTAGCGGCTTTCTTCTGAGAACTCTACCATTAAATCCTTTAGATCGAAGAATTCTACATACAGTCTCGGTATGCATAGTCTCTTAGCAGTCGTCGTAATAATTCCGTTAATTTTGGAGCAGAGATTTTGGGATTTGACTTTATTCCTTATAATATAGCTCGAGCATCTCGGGACAACCACTTCGAGCTTTGTTGAACACATTTCCGACTGATTCGCAATTCCTAATAACAATCTGGACACTTGAACACATTTTTCCAACAATTTTAGAAATTTCACCGTAAGATTTCTTTTCCCTTTCGCAGCTGTATTTTAACATTTCTCATGTCCAGAGAAATTGCTTTTCGTGGAGCCATTTTAACTGGAACACTAAAAAGAACTTGACCAACACAAAACTTTTGAGCAGTGTGATGCAGAGATAGAAACGAGTCAGCGGGGTAATTGGTCGACAATTTTCGGGTCGGGTCAAAGTGTTTCTGACCCGATTTCGACCCGGTTTTATTCCCGTTTTATTTTGTAAAAGTAAAAAAAAATATTTCCAAGAAAAATGTGTACTGTGGAATTTTGTGCTCCATAGTGGTGCTACCGGAGCGAAAAATTATTTGTCATACGAAAATTTGCCGTCTCTTTCTTAAAGCAACGAAGATTTCCTGCGACTGACGATACCATATCACAAAACGATATTTCCTTTGCATTTGTTTTCACTGCGATTTTCTGGAGCAATGTACAGGCAAACGCCTGTTGCCTGCTTCGCTGGTGATTCGCTCTCTCACACCCCGCGTGTCACATTGTAAGACTGAGAGTCGCATCTTTCACATCGCATCTTTCGCACTCAGCATTCAGAGGCTTTTGTTTGACGTGCTAACATCCTGTTCCCATTGCATATCGTGTCGGAATTAGTGATTTATTTGTTAATGTGGATGAATATAACATTAAGGAGATTGAAAAAGGCTTCGAGGCCAACAAATATACGTGCTTGTTGAAAACAAAAAGGAGAGTGAGACCTGGAAGTTGCTTTGTCTCATTAAGAAACCAGAATATGTTTCACAGCAACACCAATTTTCACAAGCTTGTGATAAGTTGAAAGTTTCCAAAAATGTGAATGTTGATTTCATGAGTGTTCCTTCCTTCTGAGGAGGAATGATAAGATCAACAACCACATTTTGGGAAAGTTTCAACTCAGCAGAAGCTGGTGAAAATTAGTGTTGCTGTGAAACATTCTGAAGCTTGATATGTCATCAAGAAAACAGCGAAAACTGAAATTAAACATACAAGTTACTTAATTCAAGAATTTTGACTGTAACACCATCAAAATTAAGTGGAACAGCTTTAACATTATTGCGGAGGGACTTTTTGACTCTCGCAGATGTATTTGAAAACATGTGTAAAACAGTTAGGTTATGTGTAGGACGACAGTTTCAAAACTTTCTGTAAGTAAGTGAGTAAACAATACGTTCTCGTAAAACATTTGTATGATTTCTATGTTGCCTACGATAATACCCACTGCAGAGAAACCTTTTGAACGTTCTCTCTCCGTGTGTGTGTGTGTGTGTGTGTGATTATGTACAATTATAAACTGAGTTTCGAATTTATAGTTAAAAGCAGATTTTTTCGGGTGGGGTCAGATTCGGGTTCAAAATTTTTGACCCGTTTTCAACTCTGGTGGGTGTGATGCACTACCGTTTCCTGATTGCTTAAATAACGAGTTCGTACGACGAAACAGAAATAAACGTGCGGTATATACGCAGATTTTTGTGACCTGATTTTCGAAGTAATTTGCATATTCTTGTGAATTTATTTTATTCTAATAATTTATTATTCTACAATATTGTTGGACTCCTAAAATATAAGGTTACTACACCGATGTGTCATTACATCATGACCACCTACCTAATAAGCTGTAGGACCCCCTTTAGCCTGCAAAACAATGGTCACTCGGCAAGGCAACGATTCCATGAGGTGGCGACAGGTATCTTGGGGTATCTGGTATCATAATGTCAACAGCACATCCCCAAGTTCCCGTACATTTTGGGGTGGTGGTGATGTAGCTCGAACCCGCTTTTCCAAGTCGAACCACAAATGTTCGACTGGGTTCATGTCAGGTGAATTTGGAGGCCAGGGCATTAACAGAAAGTCACCAGCATGTGTAACCGTAGCTTCCATATTTATCAGAAGTGAAGTTCAGTAGCCATTTTTAGAGATAGTGAATTGTAATGATTTTCCTTCATTTCCCGTTATTTTGATGAGCTGAGAAGCAAACGTCGATGAACTTCTTTTCCCACGTTTATAAGTGGGTCACGGAAAAATTCTCATCGGCTGCCAACGGGAGGTTAGATTTATAGTTTCGTCGATGTGAGAAGAATGAAACTGGACATTATTGCTTTACCTCTGTCCCGAGCAAAGCGATCGAGTAAGAAGAGGGAAGCAACGATGCAATTAAAGAATATTGCGTTTTCAGAGAGAAGGTATTTCTAGGGTGTGGCCACGCTTTCTGGGAATGAGGAGGGTCTTCACTCTTCGGACGAGGGGACAGGTTTTTTTAGGGGTTGCTCTCCGAGCAAGGGAACAAGGGACTGGGCTGCCAGGAATCGAGGAAGAAGGAGGATTTTTAGCGAGGTGAAAAGGCCTCGCGGGTTCGTCGAAACGGATGAAGTAGGAGGAATGAGACCGGCCGGGAAAAGATAAGCGGAATTTGGCGTGCTGACGATTAGAGCGAGAAGGACACCGGCGCGTTAATATAATACGGAAAGAGTGAAAATGACGGAGAAAGGGAATAAGCAATGAAGTTGATGATAATAGACAAAAGGAATCGGGACAAGGCTTAAAGACATTTCCCGCAACAATTGAATAAGAGTCTTCTTCACCACAAAAATTCAGCTTCAGTCGATTCTCTTTTATATACTTGGTATTTTATTTATCTGCTCCAGTCGGGAGGATTACGGGTTAAACCCCCGATACAGAACTTACTGCAAAGGAAGCATCAAACGAACCCTCCACACAGGGCGCTGTAATAGAACTCAGCACCAAGCCCTGTAGCACAAGTTCCTCGAACCACTCCTTGACGATTTTGGCAGTGTGGCATGGCGCATTATCCTGTTCGTAATGATCATCACCAGGAGGGAACACAGTTGCCATGAATGGGTTGTCTTGGCCCGCAACGATGTTTAGGTACCTGACGGCTGTCAGGGATCGTGCTATTGGGATAATGTTGTCTAAAGTCTCCCAAGAAAACATCACCCACAGTATAACACCTCCGCCGCCGGCCTATTTCAGTCCAACAGCGCATCCAGATTCCATAGCCTCCATTGGAATCGACGTATCCGCGCTCGGCCGTCTACGTGACGCACCAGGAATCTTAATTTGTCAGACCAGGCCACTTTCTTCCAATCATCCACGGTCCAATCTCTATGATCTTGAACCCACTTCAGCCGCCCCGGTGGCGCAGTGGTCTAAGGCGTTGACCTCCGATCATTCGTCCGTAAGGGGTCCGGGTTCGAATCCCGGTCAGGCATGGATGTTATGCTTGTCTTACGGCACTGTCTCTCTCCCTTCCCTGGAACCAGTGACCCTAAATTAGGGACGGGCGACTGCTTATAGCCCATTGAGTTGCTCACGGTGGTCGTTAAACCTCCGATCAAAAAAAAAAAAAAAAAAAAAAAAAAAAAAGAACCCACTTCATGCGTTGTTGGCGATGACGTACCGTGAGCATGGGGACCCGGCTGGGTCTTCGGCTACGTAGGCCCATGCTCAGAAGGCTGCGATGAACTGCGTGCTGTGACACATTGCCCTGCTCACCACTGTTGTAGCTGCGGGTGATTTGTCGCACTGTGGCCCTGCCGTTGCTGTGAACAATGCGCGACAGTCTCCGCTGCCGTCTGGAATCAATGAGCTGCGGACGTCACACGGCCAAACGACTATCCGTCGTTTGGCCAACTGTGTATCACCTTTGATACGTACTTACTGCAGTTGCACGCGAACAATCCTCAAGCCGCGCCGTTTCCGAGATCATAGTTCCGAGGCTTCGTGCCATCACAATTTTTCCTTTATCAAACTCCGATAAATCGGCAGTTTTTCCCATTCTGACTCCGAACACACTCCTAACCGAAAGACGGCCCTTGGGTTGTATTTATACTGCTCTGTGAACTTTGCCTGTGCCACCGTTCGGTATCCAGGCGCGCTCATTTCTCTAGGCTGAAGGTGGTCAAAATATAAAGGTTTCCCAAACGGTCATAATTTCTGATATGGGTGCATTTTGAAGGGTGTATGTTGATTTTTGCGACTGAATGTATATGCAAGGACTCGCAGATCTCTAACTTAGAGCCATTAGTTCCAGACGCATCAGTGGCAGGACAAAAAGAACATCTGTAATTTCCCCCAGGATTCGGACCCTGCGCCAGTAGTGCGAGAAATAAGTACTCTGTGCCTTGGACCACTTCGTTATTGGACGACTGCTCGAGATTCTAGGAAATTTCTACTTGCAACTTTATTTAGTGTACGCACATACAGTATCTGCCACATATTAAAAATCTATAACAATAAAATTACTCTATGTATCAGTGCCTACAGTAGAAACTACTGAACGTAGAGACTTTAACTTTACCAGAAAAATGGAGAGCAGCATGGATGTGTGCATCCCAAAGCCCCATCCCTCCTTTTTTATGAAATTCAAATTTACAAATTTGTTATTTAATTTTTAAAGCTTTCAAAAATTGCTGAGGAAACTAATACTGAAATTTGATCTCGGGGTGTGCCGTGCCATAAACTCATGCAAAAGTAGCTCGTGATTGAAACAAAATAAATTCACAAGAGTATGCAAATTACTTCGAAAATCACGTCACAAAAATCTGTATACAGAACGTTAGTTTCTGTTTCGTCATTGTCGTAAAAAATTATTTCCTTACACGACTGAAAACAATATTTCATTACACTTTGCATAAGCACAACAATATGTCATTACACTTTGCATAAAAGTATTATTTTATTTCACTATTTTGCGTAAACTACGAGAACTTCACCCCTAACGTGATAGAAACTATTACAAAAATCCGTTTTTTGTTGGAGTGGCAACTTATGTGTGCCAATCCTTCGCACGCCTACGGGTGGTTGTACTAAAGCAGACAAATACTACAAACCTATGTGCTGGGGAAAACCTACAGCAGAATACACCGATGAGCATGGTCGTAGCCAAGGGGAGGGATCTTAGGGACCGGTCCCCCTCCGAAATCCCAATCAATTTTTTCGAAATTGAACTTCAACAAATAATGCTCTTGTTTTTTTATTTGGCCTTATACGTCCATTGTGGAGAACATTATCTACATTTGGCACTAGGGGATCCTTGTACAATTTCATGTACGTATATGAAACTGTATAGGCACAATTCAGTCTGTTGGAATTTCTTTTAGCTCATCTGGGGAAAATAACGATGTTCTCAAAGGTTTCATCAAGCAAGTATTGCCAGCTTCCAGGCACACGACATTAATATCAATGTGCGAAACACTTTGGGTTCACAAGCATGAAGCTTTATTGAGCTTCCGAGAAATCTACTTTGTAATAGTTCTATCGTTACAAAATTTGCAAGATATAAAAAATGGCAAATCCTCCCAAAAAGCTCGTCAGCTATTATGTGCTATTTACCCAAGGCCAGTTTGTAGTCAAACTTTGCACATTTGACTTTGTATTTTCGTGGACATTACCGCTGTCCAAAACTCTTCGAAACGTTGACTGTGATTTGACGACATCACTGGAACATTTTGTCCTCGTGGTAACTTCCCTCGACCATCTAAGAAGTAACGCCATCGATAAATTCAGTGTTACTTTTAACGCAGCGTCAAAATTGATCACATAAGTTGATGGAGTTATCACAATGCCAAGAGTTACATCCAGGATGATTCAAAGAGGGAATATTTCATCAGAAACTCCAGAAGAATATTTCCGGAAGAATCTTTCCGTGCCATTTGTTGACCACATGCGAACACAAATTAATGATCGATTCGAGACTCACAAGACATTAGTCATAGCGCCTTAAATATTTCTACCGCGTCATGTTATGTTAAACTGCGAAAAAGAGCTAACGACTTGCAAATGATTTTCTGAAAACATACACGCAGAGAGCGGTACTCTCACAGTCCGTTTGGCGAAACAAATGGATCAACATAGATATTAATTCAAGACCTGGTAACGTAATGGAGGGCCTTTTACAATCGATTCAAATCTTTTCCCAGTTCACACACCTTCTTACAGATTCTTGCTATAATTCCGATTTCCACAGCTACGCCAGAAAGGTCATTTTCAATACTTAGACGATTGAAGGCATATTTAAGAAACTCAACGGAAGAAAACAGACTGAGTAGATTAGCACTTTTAGCAACCCATTGCAATACTGAGGTGCAACCGGACGAAATTTTAGTTCGGTTGATTAAATCTTTAAGGCGCGCTAATTTTTTATAAGGTGAGTGAAAATGTAAACCTCATTTGTTCTTCTTAATGTAAAAATTTCTTAAATTTGCTGATTTGTACAAATTGTATCATACCTGTGTTAAATGTTTTAATTTTCGCCTTAAAATTTAAAACTTTCAATCGATACATGCTGTAATTGTTATTGCTTGCATCAAAACATTGGTTCAACATATTTTTTAAATAATTAAAAACAGTTATCTAAAGGAATGACCTCCCGTTGCGTTTGATTTATGTTTATTGTAAATTTTCTGGAGGAAATTTTACAAGTAACGCAAATTTATGAGGAAAATTTTACAAATACTAATCCAAGAAATGGGTGCCGCCCCGGTGGCGCAGTGGTCTAAGGCGCTGGCCTCTGATCATTCGTCCGTAAGGGGTCCGGGTTCGAATCCCGGTCTGACTTGGATGTTGTGTTTGTCTTACGGCACTGGCTCTCTCCCTTCCCTGGAACCAGTGACCCTAAATTAGGGACGGGCGACTGCTTATAGCCCATTGAGTTGCTCACGGTGGTCGTTAAATCAAAAAAAAAAAAAAAAAATGGTTGGGAAAAGGAAGGGTTGGCATAGTTTTTTGAATTGTAAACTAAAAATTTTTAGTTTCTATTCAATCATTAAAAGAAATTAATACTTCACCGATAAAAACATTTTGGTCCCCTCCCGAAAAAATTCCTGGCTACGGCCTTGCCGATGAGCCATTACTTTATGATCACCTATCTAATAAGCTGTAGGACCCCGCAAAACAGCGGCCGCTCGGCGAGGCATGGATTCGATGAGGTGGCGATAGGTATCCTGGGGTATCCGGTACCATAATGTCAGCAGCAGGTCCGCCAGTTCCTTTACATTTCGGGGGAGGCGGGGGGGGGAGGGTAGCGAGAACCCGCTTTTCCAAGTCGAACCACAAATATTCGATTGGGTTCATCTCAAATGAGTTTGGAGGCCAGGGCATTATAACATAAAGCCAACAGCATATTCCTCCAACCTCTCCTTGGCGATTCTGGCAATGTGGCACGGTGCATTGTGCTGTTGGTAATAGCCATCACCAGCAAGGAACACAGTTGCCATGAATGGGTAAACTTGGTCCGCAACGATGTTCAGATACCTGACAGCTGTCAGGGATTGTTCTATTTTCCAAGAAAACATCGCCCACAGCATAACACCAAGAGCTGGGGTAGAACCACTTTTTGGCCCAACCGACCACAGAATTTTTAACAGTGCAAATCTGTATGGATGTATACTTCCATGTGAATCTGAGAGTGATTCTGAATGACGTCACCTTCCACCCACGCCCTTTGCCCAGCATCCCCCTCCCCTTTGTAAGTACATAATTTCTTTTCCACGGGTATTTGACAAATGGCATTTTCATACCCAAATTATTATCGTTTCCGATACAAGCATTTTTTTCAAAGTGCTTCTTTGGGAGTGAAAGTATGGAAGAAAATCAGTGCGGAAGACTGGATATTAAGATGGAAAATATACCCTAATCACCATGGGGTAAAAACGACTGTTAGTATTGTTTACGCTTTCCAACCGTAGATTGAAGAAGTGTATATGCTCTAGCTTTGTCCGTCTGCCCGTCACTAGGATAACTCGCATAAAAAAGATTTGATTTTGATGACATTTTAGTACGTGGTAGGGAACCACCTGGGGACGAACCCTATTGAAAATGGAAGAAATGGGGTCACAGGTCAGGACATAGGAGCGATATCCATTCCATCGCCCTTATGCGTCATAACTTACGTAAAAATGCTTCTATTGCAACTAAACTTTAGTATGTTGTTCCAGAGATACATTGAACCTGTTCTGTTGAATGTAATCGAAATGGGGTCAAAGGTCTGGACACAGGAGCCAGATTTATTCCACAGCCATTATCTTCATAACTTGACTAAAAATGTTTCTATTGCGACAAAACTTTAGTATGTTGTTCCGGAGGTATACTGAACCAATTCTGTTTAATATAATCGAAATGGGGTCAAAGGTCAGGACACAGGTGCGAGATTTATTCCACAGCTATTATCCTCATAACTTGAGTAATGATTTCTGGTATGTTGGAAAGCGTTTCATAATCAATCCACTGCATGATTTTACTAACTTGTTTTATATATGTAGTAAATCTAATAAAAAAAAATTCTTCGTAAAATTAAGGAATTTGCTATTTAAGAAAATATTGCGTAACTGATTTCGCCACACAAATTGTTTTTGAACAACTTTCACCCTCATGTGACTTATTTAGATAAATAAAAAAGTGAGTTGCCTTTAGCCATGATGCATATAATACACAGTGTGACTGATGTTTTACATGAATTATTTTCCTAGAAGAGGTTTCAATGGCATATTTTTATCATTTGACACAGCAACAGTGGTATTTCTAAAAATAGATTCTATAAGACGTATTAAAAAAAATGTTTCATTCGAATGCTATGATTAATTTTTTTATTCCTTACGCGACATGGATGCCGATTTTTTATTTTGTTAAAAAATTATGGACCGCGCATACAAAAAATCTTGAAATATTCTCAGCGTAATATAATACATGTCAGACATTAGCCAGAAAAACGACCTAATTACTTCCCAAGAATTCCGAGACATTCACCTTTTGACTTTCATTCTGATATCCTTCTCTCCCCACAGCAGTGATTTCTCAGTTAGTAGGGTTCGAATCCGGTGGTTTACGCTAGAAAGCAGTAGCCCATTTTTGAGATGGCGTTTGAGAGTCCAATTTTGCTGGCAACTTGTAGGCGCTTTACCATGCGATGCATCAGTTACGAATAATACAATATCTATATTCTTAACTACATGCATTCATAAGTGAACTTATTCTCATGAAAAACATTAACGTGAAAGTAATTTATTCCGTATTTAACGAGGAATTCACGAAACAAAAGTATAAGAATACTTTTTTTTTTTACTTACACTATAAGCAACTCGTAGATATAAAACCGTAGCCAGTTCCTAATTTAGAGCCATTAGTTCCAGGGAAGGGACTGGATCAGCGCCATCTGATAAATGTACTAGTCATGCCTTATCCGGAGCTGGGTCAATCTCGGACGAATTTCCAGAAGCCAGCAACTCTGACCACTCGGCCACCGGGCGGCTGCTTTTGATAGGCTATAATTTTCACCAAAAAGGTTGTGTTAAAAACGTAAAATACGCTGCCTCATGGAAATGCATTTCTGCGAGATGTTTTTCTGCGTCATACTTTTCCGAAATGCCCTCTAATGATTTCTAAAAATGTGCAATTATTTCAATCATCCCCATTTCGGTTGGAAATAGTGATAAGCTGCCGCAAAAATGACGTACTTTTTTCTCTTAAAATTCGCATTTTTTTCTTTTTTTTGTTGATAAGAGGATAAAGAAACGCCAGCCAGCCAGGTGGTATCGAAAAACCTGAGAAAAAAGAAACCTTCTCGGAAATAATTTTTTTTTATTTTTTTTTATTTTCTTTCTTTCTTTTTCCTTTTCGCCATGGGTGGGGATTCTTCCTGCTACTTAACCCATCCGCCATGGGAAACAGGTCTGACGGAAGATGAAAGCGCACAGAAAGGAAAAGAGGGGAAGATAGGCTGCGATAAAAGTCTCGTTAGAGTATCTTTCGTCGTCAGCACTTCCCAAATTAAAAAAAAAAAATTAAAAAAAAATCGAAATGGAGTCAGGCAGTATTATCAAACCATGACACTCATATGCGTACTACAAATGAAATGAACTAAATTTAGCTGAATAGCAATTAACACCATGAATCTTCTTCTTATTGGTATGATTCAGTTTCATTTGGGGCTCTGTGCGTTTTCCCATACACGATGTCTGAGATTATCTACCAAAAGACTGGGTTGCTTTTTTTATGTTAAGAAGCAAAGATCCAGATATTTTTCAATTTAATACCTGTAACAAAATATACACTGCTCGACAAAACTTAAGCACGGATCACAAAACGCAAATAAAATAAAAACGAGTAAAGCAATCGGAATGAAAATTGGTGGAGAGACATACACTAAATTGACAAAAGTCACCGGACACCCAGAAGAGAAACACAAAATAGCATTTATTGGCATGAATTAGTACGGTGTCGGTCCAACCTTCGACTTAATGCGTGCACTGACTCTTCAAGACATGCTTTCGACAAGGTTTTGGAACACAGGGATAGGTATGCGCTTCCATACAGTACATAATGCTGCCGCTAACTCTTGCTTAGTAGTAGGCCTTGGTTCCAAACTTCTTATGCAGCACTCTAATTCTTCCCATAGTTGCTCTATGGGATTAAGATCAGGGTTCTGTGCTGGCCAGTGCACATACGATACGGAATTATCGTCAAACCACGCCGTAAGCATGTTGGCTGGACCAGAGAACAATGGCCTATGTCATTTTTACAGATGAATTCAGGTTTCCCCTGGAATTTTACAGCATGCGTGTATTGATCTGGAGGGAGGTGGACAATCGCTACTAGCCACAAAACATCATCGAAAAACATGCCTTCCGTGTTGGTGAGAAAACTGTGTGGGTTGGATTTCTATTAGGTGGACGCACCGACTTCCATGTGCTTCCTGGACGTACCGTTACTGCTCAAAGGTATTAGGATGATATCCTGGACCACTATGTCAAGCCTTATGCTGGTGCCATTGGACAAGATTTCATTTTAGTGGACGATAACCCTCGTACAAAAAGAGCCAGACAGGTCGACCAATACTTTGATGACGAAGGAATTCAACGTATGGAGTGGCTTGCATACTCTCCGGACCTGAATTCTATAGAATATCTATGGGATGCCTTCGGGAGACGCGTTTCGACTCTCATACCCCCTTCCGAAACCCTCAAGAAACTTCAAATTGCTCTTTTGCGTGAATGGCATTTGTTGCCGTCTCACTCTTTGGATTTTTTTTATTAAGGGCATGAATTGATGCTGCCAGACTTGTATTCATGCCAGAGGTGGCCGCATTCCATATTAACGCGATTTCGTGTTCATACCACGTTTTTGTTATTCCGGTTTCTTTTTGGTACGTTTTTTCATCAGTGTGTTTTTTCGGGTTATAAGCAATCAAGTTTCTGTATGATATCTACCTTGACTTGTATGTTTGACCGTGTTAAATCTGAAAAAATTTATTCCCGTAGTTTTGGAGTTACCACGATTTGTATGTTCCGTGCTTAACTTTTGACGAGCAGTGCATAAAATTAACAGTCTAAAGTTTTTCTTTCTTTTTTATTTGGGGGTTTAACGACTACAATAAGTAACTCGGTGGGCTATAAGCAGTCACCCATCCCTAATTTAGGGCCACTGGTTCCAGGGAAGGGAGAACCAGTGCCATAAAACAAACACAACATCCATGTCTCACCGGGATTCGAACTGGGACCCGTCTCGGAAGAATGTTCATAAGCCAATGCTTATGACCATTCGTCCGAAGATGAAGCGCAGTGGTATAAACAACTGCGCCACCAGGGCGACACTACTTATAGCCCTTACAGTGATGCCAAACCCGTGGGTATTTCCCACAGAGTAGGGAATTTGTTAGCTAAATATTGGCCATGTGGGAAAGAGAAAAGCTCCGCTTCTCATTACTCGTCCGAGATGGATCCGGGTTCAAACCCCCGGTGAGGCATGGATGTTGTGTTTGTCTTACGGCACTGACAGCTTCCTTTCCCTGGAACCAGTAGCCCTAAATTAGGGACGGGCGACTGCTTATATCCCATTGAGTTTGTGACGGTGTTCGCTAAACTGACAACAAAAAAAAAAAAAAAAAAAAAAAGAGAGAGAGAGAGAGAGAAATTTGTAATGTAGATCAAAAATGTAGAGGAATTTTATTTTGACATTAATCCAGCTAAACACTTCAATGATAAAATAAAATTCTCAAACTCAGGCATGGTTTGAAAGCTGATCTTTTTGCTGTCTCAATCTGAAAAGCTTTCTTTTCTTTTTTTCCAATTGTGAATGATGTAAAGTCTAAAGGAGAAATACATTGGGTAATGACGTACTGAATGCTATGGCTGTGAGCAGGTCGCGCTTCCATGTAAGGAGGCTGAATTGAAACACACAAGTTTGTCACGACATACTCCATAATTTGCCAGGTCCGTTTAAATTCAGTAATTCTGAAAATTCTGAAGAGAATTAAAACGATTTGTACTATGTAATCTCATCATTGGTATTAGATTCATTTATGCTACTAACCAGCAAAGATTTCTAATTTTTTTTTTTTTTTTTTTTTTGTTGATTGAGGGTTTAACGACTACCGTGAGCAATTCGTTGGACTATAAGTAGCCGCCCGTCCCTAATTTAGGGCCACTGGTTCCAAGGAAGGGAGAGAGCCATTGCCATAAGGCAAACACAACATCCATGCCTCACTGGGATTCGAACCCAGACCCATCTCGGAAGAATGATCAAAAGCCATCGCTTTGACCACTGCGCCATCTGGCGCAGTGGTCTAAGCGATTGGGCGGCGATTTCTAATTTAAAAATTTTCAATGGCCTTCTTTTCTTTCAATGGCAAGTACATTTACCGACAGATATTTGTTTAAAATTTGTTTTGAACCCAAAGTTTTACATTTATACACTGATTGGCCACTTTATTATGACAACCCCCTCAGTACTTCGTTGGGCCACTTTTTGCCTTTAATACTGCGTCGATTCTTTGTTGCATGGACTCCACGAGATGTTGATAGGTGGTTTGTGGAATCTGAGACCATGCTTGATGAATAGCACTTTCCAGGAGTGTGAGATTGCAGGGTTGTGGATCCAGCTGTCTGATGGCTCGTTCAACTTCATCCCACAAATTCTCAATGGGGTTGAGATCTGGAGATTGTGGGGGCCACCTAAGCAAAGTAAACTCACCGGCATGTTCCTGAAACCAATCCTGTACAATATGAGCACTATGGCAGGACGCATTATCTTGTTGAAAGTAGCCATCGCCATTGGGATAAACCATCAACATGCCAGGATGCACTTGGTCCGCAACGATGTTTAGATATGATGTGCCAGTCAGACGTTGACAACACGAATTAAAGGGCCCAAAGCATGCCAGGAAAACATTCCCCAAACCATAACGTTGCCTCCACCAGCTTGAAGGGTTGTAGCAATGCATTTGGGGTCCATGCTTTCGTGCTGTTTCAGCCAAATTCTCACTCGGCCATTGGCATGGTGCAACTGAAAACGTAATTCATCGGACCACATAATTTGTTTCCAATTATTGACTGTCCAATCCTTGTGCTCCTGCGCGAACTGGATACGTTTCTCGTGTTAACTGCAGGCAGCAAAGGTGTTCGAACAGGCCTTTGGCTGCCATATCCATCCGATGCATTGTACGGCGAACAGTGGGCGCAGAGATCATTTGAGGGGATCCTTGATTAAGATGGTCTGTAATTTGCTGCACTTTTGCCCTTCTGTTGTCTGTTACCAGTTTGTTCACTCTCCGTTCCGCCCGAGCAGTCACTAGTCGATGACGACCACACGTTGCACGTAGAGACCCAGTTTTTTGGCTGACAGTCCAGTCTTTAAACACTTTAACAACAGCTGCTCTGGAACATTTCACGAATGCGGCGGTTTCGGTGATACTCGCTCCATGGCTCCGAGCTCCTACAATAATCCTATGTTGAAAGTCCGTCAAATCGCATTTTTTACCCATCTCGTCACCCAAAAATTACTCCTACTACTGTTGCAAGCACTAAGCTTTCCCTTTTTATACTATCCTCGCCCTCTGGCGGCAACAGCGTGCAGCCATAGCTCATTTGCTTAAAACTGTCAGGTGGTCATAATAAAGTGGCCACTCAGTGAATATGCTGTACGTAACAGGTATCAAATGTAAAGCCAAGTGTAAGTAATAATTTTAATACAAACCACAAGTTTTTAAGGTGCCATTAGAACGGTATTCAACCTTTTCATTACCGGGTGGCACAGTGGTCTAAGCGATGGCTTACGATCATTTGTACGAAAGGGGTCCGGGTTCGAATCCCGGTGAGGCATGGATGTTGTGTTTGTCTTACGGCACTGGATCTCTCCCTTCCCTGGAACCAGTGACCCTAAATTAGGAACGGGGGACTGCTTACAGCCCATTGAGTTGCTCACGGTGCTCGTTAAACCTCCAATAATAAAAAAAAAACAAGGAGACCTTTGGCCGACTTCAATACGTAGGCTTCAACCTATCTGTGCGCCACTGGGATACAAAGCCTACTTACATACGTAGGCTTCGTATCCAGTAACGCACAGACAGGTTGAGAGATTACAACGGCTCCAGATAGCCTTTAAAATAATAATAATGAGAGTGAGGTTGAAGGTGTGTATTATGAAGTGTTCGACTAAATGGGAAAAAAACAAAGATTCTCAATTTTGTGTTGAAAAAGAAGCTCAACAGTTCTTTATGAACATAACAACCTCAATCACAGCTAATTTTTTTTTTTTTTTGTTTGGAGGTTTAACGACCACCGTGAGCAACTCAATGGACTATAAGTAGTCTCCCGTCCCTAATTTAGGGTCACTGGTTCCAGGTACGGGAGAGATCCAGTGCCGTAAGACAAACGCAACATCCATGCCTCACCGGGATTCGAACCCGGGCCCCGTTCGGACGAATGATCAGAGGCCATCGCTTAGACCACTGCGCCACCGGGGCGCCAAAAAACTTTTCATTTGTGACTGATAACCAACATTTTATTTTAAACTCTGTTCACACTACATTCTTGTGTTGAAACTCAAACCTAATTTGCCGCCCCGGTGGCGCTGTGGTCTGAGCGATGGCCTCTGATCATTCGTCCGAACGGGGTCCGGGTTCGAATCCCGGTGAGGCATGGATGTTGTGTTTGTCTTACGGCACTGGCTCTCTCCCTTCCCTGGAACCAGTGACCCTAAATTAGGGACGGGCGACTGCTTATAGCCCATTGAGTTGCTCACGGTGGTCGTTAAACCTCCAAAAAAAAAAAAAAACCCAATTTAAATCATGAGGCGAATAAATGTTTACCCGAACCTTAGTTTATTTATAAATGTTTACCCGAACTTTAGTTTATTTTATACAATTTATACATATCAGTTAAAAATTATCACATTGAAACAATATAAGAAAAATGCGGGCAGCTTTTTGCACAGATTTCAATGAATTCTGGAAATATGTACATTTAACTGGATGCATAATAACAACTATAGCTCTTTGAAAATGTCCTGTAACACTATAAGATTGAGGTGGTCGTCTGATTCTGCATTTTGATGGTTCTCGGGCAAAACTGTCGGCGTGGACAAATTTCATGGTAAAAAGGGAAATTTTAATAAATTATGTGGGAATTTTCCTTTTGAATTGTTGGCATCACTGAGCCCTTAGATTGGTTCAGCGCTTATACCACTGCATCTCGGACGAATGGTCATAAGTCAGCGCTTATACCACTGCATCTCGGACGAATGGTCATAAGTCAGCGCTTATACAACTACGCCACCGGGGCGACACTATTTATAGCCCTTAGATTTACTTATAGTGGTAGTTAACCGCCCCCCCCCCCCCAAATAAAGATAAGGAAATAGTAAATATAACTTTTTAAAGGTAATTTGTGGTAACATTGACGGTCCAAAGTCAAGGGAACTTGACTAGAAATTATCGCTCGGGAAATTTAATTCATAACGTATGGAACAGACCCTTGTAGTTATAGCTGATTTACGAAAGCTGTGTCGCTTTCCATTCCTTTGCTGATAAAATCAGAAAAATATTTGTCGCTTGCGCTGGAATCTGTATTTACTTTTAGGTGCTGGACTGCAGTTACGATCAAATGCAAGCGTTCTTTGCAATTATCAATGGCATTGTTTATCTTGCACAACTGTTCAATCGTTGCCTTTTGACACCTTTGACCTTACTGTTGGAGGCAAACTAGAAAAATCTTTCTCAAGAACATCCTTCAAAGAGATATATTTGTTTATATTCTTTATCTTTAATCGTTTCTGCAGACAATACTGCTTTTTTGAGTTACAAATTATCTCATTTATCATTTTTCTACTTAAAAAAAAAAAAAAAAAAAAAGAACAATATACGCTGTTGCGGAAGGTTAGTTTTTCCGACGCACCTGCACAAAAAGCAAAACCTCAGCTGTCCATATTTCTCTAAATATTGGCCTTTTTCGTGATTGTCTTTGACACTTTATACCGCATGATTCTTTATTTCTTTGCAGATGTGAGTGGTGTGGTGATAGAATGCTCTAATGGAAATCTGGAGACTCCCGCTATGCAGCTGAAGCATCTGCCACATGGATGAAACTGATCTCTTCTACCCAGATGACCAAGTGGTTAGAGGCGCAAGTTTCTGCCTAGTTTCTGAGCCGGGAACGGGGACGAGATCCGGATGAGGCATGAAGTGTTTGTTCGATGGCGTTGGCTTCTTCCTTCTCTGCTACCTGTAGCCCTAAATTAGGAACAGGCGATTGCTTATAGGCCTTAGAGTTGTTCATGGTGGTCGTTAAATTCCGAAAGAAAGGAAACGAGTTAGTAAAATCATGCAATGCATTAATTATGATACGCTTTCCAACATACCAGAAGCATTACTCAAGTTATGAAGATAATGGCTGTGGAATAAATCTCGCTCCCGTGTCCTGACCTTTGGCCCCATTTCGATTATATTAAACGGAATTGGTTCAGTATACCTACGGAGCAACATACTAAAGTTTTGTCGCAATAGAAACATTTTTAATCAAGTTATGACGCATAAGAGCAATGGAATGGATCCCGCTTCTATGTCCTGACCTTTGACCCCATTTCATCCATTTTCAATAGGGTTCTTCCCCAGGTGGTCTCCTACCACTAAAATTTCATCGAAATCGAACCGTTTTTACGCGAGTTATCGTGCAGACGGACAAAGCTGGAGTATGTACGCATCTTCAACCTACGGTTGGGAAGTGTAAAAGAAAGCATATCTGTTTTATAAAACTACGAGTCTCTGCCTCTATTCCTACAGGAGCTTCAGCGAGATAATTAAGGTAATGTGACGAAATTTGCTTCTATGAAGGAGTGGGAAAGAAAAAATAACTTAGCACGTTATACCACTCATCTTGTTCGCAATATGCATAGGTCATTTCAAAAGTTTTGCAAACCGAGCATGCGCTGCCCGTACGATGATGCAATCGCCCCAATCGTTGCTCCAGTTGCGAGTCAGACTTCAGTATACAAAGTTGTGTCTACGTTTGCTGGCTAATTTGTCCCTGTTCCGACAAATTCTGCCCGGAAATGGAGGAAGAGAGTGAATCAGATCGGATTTCGCTTAGCGACCAGGGATCCTTTATTAAAATTAAAACTTTGTGTGGAAAATCCCCTATCAAAATTCATGAAGTTTTGTGTGAAGATTGTTAGCTTAGTGTAGGGGATCGTAGCAAAGTGTCACTGTGAACTTCTCGTTTCCGCCAAGGTCGGAAAAGCATCGAAAACGACCCAAGAAACGGTCGCCCATCAGATGCATCGGACGACACTTCTGTGGCTATCGTCCACAGCATTTAGGAAGAAAATCGACTGAAAGCATGTGAAGAAATTACATATGAAGGAAACATGTCTACCGCTTCGGTTTTCAGAATCCCAACTGAAAAATTACAGAAGAGAAAAGTGGCTGCCAAATGGGTTCCGCGTAATCAGAGCAGGAAAGCAGTTCGCAAAAGGATCGCAGAAGAATTGCTTCAGCGGTACGAGACGCGAGTAGTTTTTGGACAGAATTGTTACTATAGACGAAACCTGGTTACCAGATTTTGAACCGGAAATGAAATCTCAGTCCGCTCAGTGGAAACATCCAGAATCAGCCCGCCAGAAAAATTCCGCCGCCAACAATCGAAGGTTAAGCTGATGATGGCCTATGACAAAGTTGGAGTGATAGCAACAAAGTACCCGTTCCCAAGGGGACCACTGTAACCACGGAATACTACAGAAGGTCTCTGCAAAATGTGTTATGCCCAATGATTCGCCAAAGAATGCCAGACATGCTCGAAGCTGGTGCTATCATTTTGCATGACAACGCAAGACACCCTGTTGCATGTACAGTAGGAGACATTCTGGAAAAGTATGGATGGGAATTGCTTCCCCACGCGCTATACAATTCTGATATGAGCCCACCAGACTATGACTTGTTCCCAAAACTGAAAAGCCACTCCACGGTAAAAGATTCATGATGTTTCTAATGAGGTGACCCGAGTAATCCGACGCCTCAACAATGGACTGGAATACAAGACTTGCCCAAGCGTTGGACCGCTGTCATAAAGAAACATGGAGATTACTTCGAAGGACTGTAAAGTTATATTGTAAAATAAATTCGTTTTTTAAGAGATAACCCACAGTGTGCAAAATTTTTGAAATGACCCCTCGTATTCCGATAAGCAGCATCTTCTGAAAAACTTAAGTGAGTGTCTAAAAATATCTTCTACTATGCACTCCCTTTCCCGACTATTTTCATCAGACACTGCCTTCCTTCATTTTAAATGACCATTGTATTACACGTTGTGCAAGTCAGTATGATAAGTGAAGCAGAGGAAAATGAACTTGAATTTCTCGTCCACCTTTCAGAAGACTCTCTACTTAGTTATACCAGAATTAATCACATATTATGAATTTTATGTAGCATTAGATTTGTACTTCCCTATGTATTAATTATATAGTCATCAAGACAAAGTACACGTCGTATGGAAACGTGCAGCAGGAAGCGGACACGGATCACTTATTCGGCATTTTAGAAGACAAATGAGACATTGTTATACCGAAGCTTACATACGTGTAAAAATTTTGTTGAACGTTGTCAGTTTCACTTTTTCTGTATGAAAAAGTTACTGAGACAAATTAAAAGTTGGATCATCATCACGGAATGACCAATCGAATGGGTTTCTTCTCTGCACCTCAGAATTCTGATCACACTATTATACCGTTTTAAATTTTTTGGGCGGACATTGCTTATAGTGGTGGTTTTCTGTGCTGGATTGCCTTGACTTGGGATTTTTTTTTAACGACCACCGTCGCCCGTCTCTAATTTAGGGCTACTGCTTCCAGGGAAGAGAGAGAGAGCCATTGTCGTGAAGCAAACACTACATGCCTCACGGGATTCGAACCCGGACTCCATAAAGGACGAATGATCAGAGGCCATCGCTTAGACCACTGCGCCAGCGGGACGGCCATTTTTTTTTATTTTGGAGGGGTGGGGGAGTTAACGGCCATCATAAGTAACTCTAAGGATTGTAAGCAGTTGCTCGTTCCTAATTTAGGGCACTCGTACCAGGGAAGAGAGTGAGCTAGCGCCTTAAGACAGAAACATTGCCATTCCTTAAACGGGACTCGAACCCAGACACATCTATCACGAATGATCCGAACAGGGATGCACCCAGGAATTTGAAAAAGATAGGGTCCAAAAGATATTGTTTTTAAGTTTAGTATATATGTTACCGCTAAAGCTCGAAAGACGTTAATGTGCACATTACCTAGCTAATCTGCAGATTAACTGATTTGCTCCGTTAACGTGCGGAATCAAGAATTTTCCGCATTTTACCCAGGTAATGTGCAGATTAACGGCTTCCGTATCGTTAAAGTTCAAAAGTTTGTTTCTCTCATTTCCTTTCCCTGCACCTTCCCCTTCTCCCTCCACTTTTAGTTTCGTTTCGCCAGCGTCTAGTCGTCGCCGGTTGTTTTTATTTTTCATAATTGGCGTCGGCTGCCAGTGCGTAGCATAGCTAATTCTGTTTTCAAATTCGTTTCTGCCTGTTAGCGCGTGAATTTGTGTCGTGATTTTTTTAAAGCAGATAAATTTAACTTCTAGTATGCAAGCAAGCACCGAATTGGTGAGTAAAATGAAGAAAAGATTCTTCGAAAATCTCTTTAGCGAAGATTCAAAATATAATAGTGTTTTAATGACAAAACGAAAGTATGATTGCATAATTGAAGATGTAAAGCGAATAAAAGTTTCCAAGAAGAAAGAATCATCTCGAGATTATCGAATAATTCCAAGGTATGATGTGTTGACTGTACAAGGCTGTGAAAAACTCATTGAGCCGTTGTCATATGCGTGAGAAAGTGTGAAAAAGTTTGTCCATGTCGAAGAATTGTTTGACATATTGTATTCTACTCATTTGTCAATTGGCCACAGTGGAAGAGACAGAATGATCAAGCAGTTAAATGCACTTTATAAAAACATAACCCAAGCCCAAATAAAAATGTTTTTAGATTTATGCAAACCTTGTCAACAAAAAAGTGCGAAAAAAGGGATTGTTGTAAAGCCGATTATTTCATCGCATTTCAACAGCAGATGCCAGGTGGATCTCATCGACTACCAATCTCAACCAGATGGAAAGTTTAAGTTTCTCCTCGTATGCCAAGACCACTTAACAAAATTTGTTGTATTGAAGCCGCTCACATCAAAACGGGCGGATGAAGTAGCCTGTAACTTGCTTGATATTTTTCTCCTTTTTGGCGCTCCAAGTATTTTGCATTCTGATAACGGACGCGAATTTTGTAATAAAATCTTAGAAAGTGTGGCCAGACATCAAAATGGTTAATGGCAAACCTAGACACAGTCAAAGTCAAGGAAGTGTAGAACGAGCGAATCAAGGCATTGAAAACATGCTCACTACTTGGATGGCTGATAACCAAACTAACAAGTGGAGTGAGGGCGTACGATTTGTACAATTCATGAAGAATCGTGCCTATCATTCTGCAATTAAAAGAAGTCCACACGAAGCCATGTTCGGTTGTCCCGCAAAAGTGGGATTATCTTCTTCTATTATACCACAAAGTGTATTACATTCGATAAATACTGAAGAAGACCTTGAAAAATTAGAAGATTCACAAGAGACTGTGATTATCGGATCACAGTCAAATCTTACTCAAGAGGACATTCCGTTACACCCTGCTTCTACGGAATCACCTATAGAAATACAAGAATTTATCGATAGTAATCTTAAACTGCCTTCTACACCGTTGATTGAGGATACAGTTATGAAGAATATTCAGTTACCCTGCACCTCCAAGGAATCACCTCTGCATGTTGAAGAAGTCATCACTGAGTTACACTCAACTTCAGCAGAATCGCCATCACAGTTTCGTACAGAGCCTGTAAAGAGGACTATACAAGACATGGTCTGTATTGTTTGCTCTAAAGCAACATCAGGTGCTCACAAGTGTAAATCGTGTGATATGTTTGTTCACGTAATTTGTGGTGAAATATATCCTAAAGAGAAAGGGTATGGTAAGAATGTATTGTGCAACATCTGTAAAAAGAATATGGATCAGAAAATACAGCGTCATGAAGTCAAGAAAGGTTTAGAAAATCAAGCAAAGAAAATGTTAGCAGTTTCTAATGCAAAGCACCCAAATGTCAATGAAGGTGTCACTGTGAGAATTAAAGTACCTGAAGTAGACAGAGCAAAAACTGATGCCCGTTCGATTTTAGCTGTGGTTCTTAGTAAAACAGAGGATGGCTTTTATAAACTTGGTACTAAAACGGGTATTTTAAAACAATTGTATGCAAAATCTGAATTCAGTGTTTGCAAAGAGAGATTTTTAAGGAAAGAAGATGTCCCTGCTGTAGAATTATCTTTACGTCAAATAGCAATAAAACAATCCCTTGGTACTGGGCAGGGTTTCAGAAAATGTGACTGCAAATCTAAATGTACCACAAATAGGTGTGCTTGTCGCAAAAACGAATTGCTATGGAATTCAAAGTGTCACCAATCTTTAGATTGCACTAATAAGTAAGCATAATTTTATCATATGTTTTGCAAATTCATTTCCTTAATTATAATAATATTTTAAACCGTTTGATTCTTTCTATTATAGTTTTTTAATTGATTGATGATTGATTCTATCAACTAATTTGTTGATTGTTTGATTGTATTAATTTGATTCTTTGTATATCAAAACATAAATAAATAACATTATGTTAATTTAAGCATACAGAAACGTTGCTGTTGTTCCAGCAAAAATCTTATTTTCTTTTTAACGAGTGCCTAGTAGGTAATGTGCAGATTATCTAGGTAATTTGAGAAATGAAACAATTTTCGGCACTTTAACGGATCACCCAAGTTAATCCGCACATTACCTAGATAATCTGTAGAATAACTGATTTCTGCACTTTAGCGGTAACATATATATCTACAGTCGTTTTAAAATAATGTGACCACCCCCGGAATCACAGTGTACTCTCCCAGGTGCGTCACAGAGTGCACGTGACAAGGTCGACCACACAAAGTTATAAGCGGTCGGCCAGGACAGATGAACCATAGTGCGTTACGTGAGCTCAATAGGCAGAGGTAGTGATTTGACGGACGTTCAAAAAAGGAATGATCATCGACAACCCCGCCAAGGGTGGAAGCATCTCAGAAACAGCAGACTTCGTGGGGTGTTCGTGAGGTGTACCAAGAATAGACCGCTGACACACCGAGTACCTCGTGACGTCATAACTGTGGAGCCCCAAAGGGCATCGACTCCAGAGGAGAACGTCGCCTCCATTGACTGGTAAAGGACAATCGACGCGCAAATGTGCAGCAATCGACTACGCAAATGAACGCTGGGGCACCCAGGTACGTGTCTCGGATAACAGTAGAGCGAACCCTGTTACGCATGGGTCTTCGGAGTCGACGCTGCGTCAAGGCGCCCATGTTAACCCAGGTCTATCGGCAACGACGCCTGCAGTTCGCATGGGACTGCCGTCATTAGGCAGTGGAGGTGTAGAAAAACGTTGCCTTCTCCGACGAATCGAGGTTTGTACTCCACAAAAGTGACAGGCGGTGGCGGATACCGCATCAGACACACGAGAACCAACAAACGGACACGCTTGTTGGTCAAGTGCAGGCCGGCGATGGCAGTGTGCATATCTGGATGATGTTTTCCTGGTATGACCTGAAATCGCTGGATGGGTTCCTGAACGCCAATAGCTACCTGTCAATCCTCGCTGACCACATGCATCCTTTTACCCTGGATGTGATGGTGTCTATCAACAGGAAAATACGCCCTACCATGTCACTAAGGGGGTGCGTGACCGGTTCCAGGTACACGACAGCGATGTCCCCATTCTTCCTTGGCTGGTGAAATTGCCCGATCTCAATCCCATAGAGCACTTGTGTGACTATTTGGATCGACCGATTCGACGTGCCGACCCACAACCACGTCATCTCCGGGACCTCCGTGCTCTGCTGCAGTCCGAATGGGCACGTGTGCCTCAGGCAACCTTCCAGGGCCTCATCGCATCCACGCCACGCTGTCTCGCCGCTGTCATCCGGGCCAAGGGTGGTTATTCCCATTATTAGGTAGGTGGATATATTATTCTGATACTACTGTGTATATAGATACATAGGTTTACCATACGTCCCAGTTTTCGGGTCTTGTCCCAGTTTTCGGGTCTTGTCCCAGTTTTCGGGTCTTGTCCCGACGTCCCTGAATGCTGGATGTTTTGTCACGGTCAGAATAGATTCCGAATTAACAAGGAGTTTATACAGTAAACTCCATGTTAATTTTGAATTCTGCGAAATCCGGTCCTGTCGTGCAGGTTTCTCGTTCAGGGGACTATAGGAGACTTCATTGTATGGTTTACTGTACGGTCTATATACGTATATTGTTTCTTCAGATCAACCGAACGAGGAACAACCGAGATATCATAGGAGGAAATAGAAAAAGCCTTGAGAGGTTATTTTGTCACATCTGTGAAAGATATTTTATGCTTTGAAGTTTGTTTGTTTGTTTAAAAAAAAATGTGTTACACTTCATTAAGTATTATTTTAATATTAAGGATCTTTAACCCTTTGACGACCAGGTTCCTGAAACCTTGAGTCAACGCCTACTTTATACCAAAGCCTGGTTTACTTATTTGTTTAGCGACAACAATGGTGACTGCATGTTACTTACGCGAAACCCGTAGAGGCCGTGTAAATTCAAAGAACATTTATTTGGAGATAAGAAATCCTTCTGAATCTAGACTGGCATTTCGGGCGGTTGAGGTAGTTTAGGTGTAAGGACGTTTCGGGCGTTATGGTCGTTAAAGGGTTAAGTGTTATTTTAACATTAAGGATCTTTGAGTGTTACTTTAACAAAATCTATAATCTACAACTTAAAAATTCTGAAATGAAAATGTGTATTTTCTTTAAAAGAAGATACCCTTTTCTGAAAAAACTGTGTGGCTAAGTTAATCGGGTTAAATCTGAACAGTGTTCATTTGAATTTTCAGCGCCTCATGCTTGGCGCTCCGACATAAAAGGTCATCCAAAATGTGAAAGACTTGTAACGCTATGCTTCTTCTTGAAGCATCCAGTTCTTTAAAACTTTCATCATAATCGTTTACAATTCTGTCCAGGTCATGTTAAATTCTCTGCACGTTTTGTCCAGATTTTGAACTCGAAAAATATGGCAATCCTCTCTATATACACGGTCTTATGAAAATAATATGAGCACCTACCTAATAATTGGAATAACGACCGTTGGCCCGGATGACAGCGGCGAGACGGCGTGGCATGGACGCAATGAGGCCCTGGAAGGTTGCTCGAAGCACACGTGTTGATTCGGATTGCAGTAAAGCATGGAGGTCCCGGAGATGACATGGTTGTGGGTCGGCACGTCGATGCTGTCGATCCAAATACTCCCACAAGTGCTCTATGGGATTGAGATCGGGTGATTTCTCCAGCCAAGGGAGAACGCAGACATCGCTGTCGTGTTCCTGGTCTATGGCCGGCCAATTATATCTTTGTGTGGTCGACCTTATCACGTGCACTCTGTGACGGCCCTGGGAGGGTACACTGTGATTCCGGGGGTGGTCATATTATTGTGATACGACTGTGTAGATACACATTTCGATTCATCGCTCTTGTATTAGGTAAATACTAACTGGCAAATTTATTAGGGAGTACAGAATGCTTTGCAGGTCTTCCTTGTCGGGAATTATAGGAGATTTACACGGCATACGTTTGGGACAGTTTGAGATTTCAAACATATACGATGACCTTCAGGAAACTGCAAGCAACTCACGCATCAGACAAAACGTAAGCACTGCGTCTTCCGTCTGCTAATTTGTCCGAGTTTACACGTTTCTTTGTTTGATAAAGCTATCTCACGGGAACTGTTCGAGAAAATTTGGTAATTTTCTTGCTGGCATTTAAGGATTCAGAAATAACCATTTCACCGCGTTTATACTTTGTTGATCTGTCCGTTTGCCGCCAGTCCGTCTGCTTTATGTTTTCAATTAATATCTCGGGAGCAATTTGAGACGACGTCTTGAAAATTTCTGGATAGCTTTTACGGGACATAACGTAACTCTCACCTCATGTAAGTACAATGTCCGTTCATCTGTCTGTCTATTCGATTAATGTCTGTGGAACCGGTTGTGAGCCGCTCCCGTGGCGCAGTGGTCTAAGCAATGGCTCCTGATCATTCGTTCGAGATGGGTCCGGGTTCGAATCCCGGTGAGGCATGGATGTTGTGTTTGTCTTACGGCACTGACTCTCTCCCTTCCCTGGAGTCAGTGGCCCTAAATTACGGACGGGCGACTGCTTATAGGCCCACTGACTTGCTCACGGTGGACGTTAAACCTCCGATAAAAAAAATAAAAAAAAACGAACCAGCTGTGTTCGAATTTGTAATGTTCATATAAAGAACTGTTGAGCTTCTTTTTCAACAAAAAATTGAGTCTCTTTGGCTTTTTTACCCATTTCGTCGAACACTTCATAATACACACCTTCAACCTCACTCTCATTATTAATATTTTAATGGCTATCCGGAGCCGTTGGAATCCCCCAACATGTCTGTGCGTCACTGGATACGAAGCCTACGTATGTAAGTAGGCTTCGTATCCAGTGGGGCACAGACGTAGGTTGAAAGCCTACGTGTGTAAATAGGCTTCGTATTCAGTTGCACACAGACAGGTTGAAGCTTGCGAATGTAAGTAGGCTTCGTATCCAATGGCGCACAGTCAGGTTGAAGACTGCGTATGTAACTAAGCTTCGTATCCAGTGGCGCACAGACGCAGGTTGAAGCCTACGTGTGTAAATAGGCTTGGTATCCAGTTGCACACAGACAGGTTGAAGCTTGTGAATGTAAGTAGGCTTCGTATCCAATGGCGCAGAGTCAGGTTGAAGCCTGCGTATGTAAGTCGGCTTCGTATCCAGTGGCGTACAGACCAGGTTGAAGCATACGTATGTAAATGGGCTTTGTATCCAGTTGCACATAGGCAGGTTGAAGCCTACGTATGTAAGTCGGTCAAAGGTGCGGCCGACTTCGGTTTGAGGTGTTTCACCAAGAACAGCATAGCGCGTCTTGAACATACGAAAGAATCTAAAGTGGTTCTTGTTCAATTTTATGATTAGATCCCGTCTTCGGAACTTTGGCTCCGAGTATGAAAAGAAGAAAATGATTCTCAAAAAGCTGGAATTCTATCACTTGACCCTTTTAAAAGAGTCAAGCCATGCCTCCTTACTGTTCAAGGGGAGTCTTATGTTTTCTCATGTTATGAGGTCGGGATTAGACTCCTGGGTAAAATATGGACGCTGTGTTTGACATACGGTTCTAGAAGTATTTTTCCTATACTAGAACACGCAATCCTAAATTAAGTAATAGGTGACGCCTTCTATAACAGCTTGTACACGCCGAGGACATCAACTCCGTCAGATGCCGGACGGTTTCCGGAGGTAATGCCAGCCATGCTTGTCGCAGCATTGTCCACAACTCCACCCGTGACGTCATCCCAGGATCCATGGATCTCATGTCCCGTTCCACGACATCCCAGAGAGCTTCGATAGGGTTTAAATTCGGGGACTTTTGGGGCCACTGGATGGTTTCAAACTCATATCAGTGTTCCCTGAGCTATTCCTGGGTGGTTGCGGCCCGGTGGGAACGGCGCACTGTCCCCTGAAGCAGACCATCGGCTACAGGATGCTCGAAGGCCATGAAAGCTTGTAGGTGACCAGCCAGCACATGGTGGTAACACTAAGCGGTTAAGGACCTTACCAAACACAATGTGTTCCATGACAAGGCTCCCCACACTGTTGCAGTGCCACCACCGCCTTGAACAGGGAATACATGGCACGACGTGGCCATAGCCTCATGCTGTCGACGCCACACACGTACCTTCCCCTCAGCTGAGTACAGTTGAAAATGGAATTCGTCTGACCAAACGACACGGCGCTACCCTGAAGAGGTCCAGTTCTGATATTTCCGGCACCAGGTGAGGCGTAATGTCCGACGACGAGCACTCAACAGTGGCGCACGAGAAGGGTGTCGGCTCCCATAGACCACGGCATGCAGCGTGCGCTGAACCGTTTGATCGCTGACGCTGTTTGGGCCTCCGATATTTAACCAGGATGTGATTTGCGCAGCCGTTGCCTAGTGGTCGGTTTGTACGAGCCTGGATAGTCTACGTTGACGCCGATCATCAATGGCGTGCGGTCGGCCACAGCTTACTCTCTGGGAGCTGGTACGTCAATGGATGGTATACTCACGGTACACCTTTGATACGGTTACCTCGGAAACCCTAGGAATCTTGCTACTTGGGCAACAGAATGACTCCATCTGTCTTGCGCCTACAATGTATCCACGATCAGTATCGCTCAGATCACCATGTTTACCCATGTTTGTCGATTGGGATACATTCTTGGGAAGCCCTGTTGTCTATACCCATGTTTGCCGATTGGGATACACTCTTGGGAAGCCTTGTTGTCTACCCATGCTTGTCGATTGGGATACACTCTTGGGAAGCCTTGTTGTCTACCCATGTTTGTCGATTGGGATACACTCTTGGGAAACCCTGTTGTCTACCCATGTTTGTCGATTGGGGTACGCTCTTGGGAAGCCCTGTTGCCTATACCCATGTTTGTCCATTGGGATACATTCTTGGGAAGCCCTGTCGTCTACCCATGTTTGTCGATTGGGATACGCTATTGGAAAGCCCTGTTGTATATACCCATGTTTGTCGATTGGGATACATTCTTGGGAAGCCCTGTCGTCCCATGTTTGTCGATTGGGATACGCTCTTGGAAAGCCCTGTCGTCTATACCCATGTTTGTTGATTGGGATACATTCTTGGAAAGCCCTGTTGTCTGTACCCATGTTTGTCGTTTGGGATACATTCTTGGGAAGCCCTGTTGTCTATATCCATGTTTGTCGATTGGGATACACTCTTCGGAAGCCTTGTTGTCTACCCATGCTTGTCGATTGGGATACACTCTTGGGAAGCCCTGTTATCTACCCATGTTTGTCGATTATGATACACTCTTGGGAAGCCATGTTGTCTACCTATGTTTGTCGATTGGGATACATTCTTGGGAAACTCCTTTGTCTACCCATGTTTGTCGATTGGGATACACTCTTGGGAAGCCTTTGTCTACACATGTTTGTCGATTGGGATAGACTCTTGGGAAGCCCTGTTGCACGCCAATTTATCGCCTGCGTTCAGTTTGGGTCTGTTACCCTCTGCGCGGGGGATACCCATGTCAACTGCCCACCTATCGCAAATGTTTTTTTTTTATTGAAGGTTTAATGACCACCGTGAGGAACTCAGTGGGCTATAAGCAGTCACCTGTCTTTAATTTAGGGTCACTGGTTCCAGGAAAGGGACAGAGCCAGTGCTGTAACACAAACACAACATCCATGCCTCACCGGGATTCGAACCCTCACCCTTCACAGACAAATTATCATAAGCCAGCGCTTAGACCATTGGGACACCGGGGAGGCCCCTAATGTTTTGTCTGTCGAGTGTATATATTCTGAGAGCATCAACTGAATTCAAATTCCAATATAACGTAATAGGAGAAAAATAATATCACGCCTAGAGGCTGCAAACAAAAAACTTCCCGTAAAACAAGAAAATCAAAAAGCAATTATTGCTTGTAAGTCAAAAAAGGGATGCAATAAATATAGCTCAGTACAGTTGGTGTTATTAAGGGGATGACAGTAAATTCTGCTTCTCATTTACAGCAAGACCAAATACAATGGGTTTCGTCAATAGCTGTAACAAAGTAATAACACTTTTTAGTACTTTGACAACTTTTCAAAAAACTAAAAAAAGATTTGTTAGCCGAATTATGCGTGCTAAAGTTTTTAAAGGGTGATTAAAAGGATACAGCTCTTAACATTCTGGATCCAACGCAAAGATGATGTCAGAAAAGTTAAAAGGTTACAATATCCATGTACACAAAGAGCATTACTTTCAGAATGCCCTTTGTATATATTGTGAGTAAAGGGCATCCCGAAAGTAATGCACCGTTCCTCATCAGATCTTTATTTGTAGCAGAAAAAATGTGAAACTTGGTGGCAAAATACTTGGACATATTGTTAATAATGCTAGCCTATTCAAAGTATTGTCCATCCCTTTCTGTATATTTCAGCCATCTTTGAACTATTGGTAAAATCCATTTTGGAAAAATTCCTGAGGCTTTCGTTTTACCCATGAGTTCACAGCCAGTTTATAACGTCTGTTACGTCGTCGAAAAGTTCCCCACGAAGGGTGTTTTTCAAAGGTGCAAACAGGAAAAATTCTGAGGGAGCCAAATCAAGACTGTAAGTTGGTGCATCACAATTCACCCCATTTTGGCAATAGCCTGTGAAGTCTCCATTGAGTTGTGGGGACGTGCATTATCATGGTGTAAAACAACACTATGAAGTGGAATGCCACGTCTTTTCCTTTTGATAGCTTCCTTTAGCTTCTTCAGTGTCTGCACGTAGCGACCGCGTTTGTCCCAGAAAATTGTCACCATCAGTTTCTCCGTCGAACGAGTTGTTTTCACTTTTTTCTGTCGAGGTGAAGATTTGCGGCGCCATTCCATTGACGCACGTTTTGTTTCTGGCTCATGAAAGAGCACCCAGGTTTCATTACCTGTCACAACATTAGAGAAAAATACCTGAACTTTCTTCTCATAACAGTCCCAGAGGTTCCGGCACATGTCCACTCTTTGCTGACATTGTTCACGGGTTAGGCTTCTTGGGATCCACTTTGGAAACTTTTTTCTGTAGCCCAGATCCCTAATAAATGTTTCCACAGCACTATGACCACAATGAATTGCATCACACAACTCCTGGACGGTGACAAGACGATTACCTGTGATGAGGCCTTTCACTCGTTGCCTGTTGGCATCTGTCCCTGTATTGCGGATCTTCCACTCCGTTTTTTTGTCCAACACTGAACTTTCTCCCTCTCGAAACCTCTCCATCCATCTTCGGACATTACTGATATCGATTGTGGCAGCTCCATACACCTCCAGGAGTCTTCTGTGGATTTCTGGAGCATCACATCCCTCTTTTTCCAGGAATTCAATCTCGCTGCTTTTCTCTCTCATTCATGACCTTTATTTCCGATTCTGAAAAAAATTTGTTCCCACATTGGTAAGATATCATAGTGCATGTCAGTGCAGTTTCACTAAAATCACTTCAAAATTTCAATATTTATTAAGGAGGAGGCATTACCTTCAGGATGCCCACATCAAACAAACGAACAAACAAACAAACAAGAAAAAAAAAAAAAGTAATTCATACTCACCGGTGTGCTTCTCGGATGGGAGGAATTCAAAATAAAAAAATTATATCTCAGAAAGTATGTACTATATTCACTTCTGCTTTGCGCTGTCGTAGAGGGAATCGTTCAAAAATTTTTCCATGTGCCACTCACGTGCGTGAGTCAACTGATACCCGCGTATGCACCAGCTAGTGTCGGCATCCCGACTGACCTCAGACAAGCTCAGTCAGAATGTCCACACCGCAGGAAAAGGTCGCATGAGTGTTGTGGTTTTCCGAATTAAAGTTTCTTGCCACTGTTCAGCGTCCGTTTTAGAGCGCAATATGGACGGAAACCTTCAACACGAAAAACGCATCTGGTTCTAGGACAACACCGGAAGTCTGTTACGTGAGAAGTCTCCTGGAAAACCACGGGCATCTAAGGAAAATGTCGAACGCGTCAGAGAAGCTTGCTTTTCAAAGTTCGCTGAAATCAATTTGAGCTGCTAGCTCGCAGCTAAACCAAAGAATATCTAACGAGAAGAAGTTAAGGCTCAGCGAGACGTAACTAGCGCCGCCATATCTTCAGAGAAGAAAATGCAGTGCACAGAAGCCAACATACAGACTGATGCCGTAGCAGACTGCGCATGCGTATTTCTGTTGACTTCAATTCTTTGGGTAAAGAACAGTCAGCCGAGCTACTCACAGCACGTGATTGTTACCTTCTCGGTAGCATAATCACTTCGCAAATCGGATATGTTAGTTTTGTTACGCCAATCGGGTTAGTTAAGGTTCTTGTTTGTTCTTCAGTTTTTCAGAAACATTTTCAGTAATGCCAAATACTAGGGAATGTCTGCATTTTGTACGGCTCCTTAGGCCTAACTGTAATATTTGCTGAAATTTAATTTAAATAGTAATACTAATGTTATTGCATATTTTTCTCACCAAAATAAGGGATGTGCGGGATATCGGAAAACAGCAGCAACAAGAACAACAACAAAAAAAAAAAAAAATGCTCTAAGCAAATAGTCATCAGATCGAAGGAAACCATCGTGGATCAAAGAAAAGCTTCACTGCCGTAGTCCCCCTAACGTGTTTTGCTCCTGAATGTTAACTTTCCCGCAGAGCATATTACCTCTTAAAATGTGGTGGCGCTGTTGCTGCCTGTTTTACGTTATCTCTATGAGAGTTGACCTTCTTTAAACGTTAGATATTCTTTGGCTAAATCTTCCACGTTCAACGGCGCATGATGTAGTTCACAAGCAGCTTCGTCTAAGGGCGTACACAGGATTCAAATGGAGGCACTGAAACCGAATGACCATGTCGCTGGCACAAACTTCGTTGTAGACACGCCGGAAAGAATTGACACAATATCCGATTTCCTCCAGCCAGTGTGCTTTTCGGATGAGGCGACCTTTTCGTCAGTGGGACTGTGAATCGGCACAACTGCAGGATTTGGGGTAATAAAAATCAACATCTCACATGTGAGTTAGAGAGAGGCAGTGTCAAAATTAACGTCTGGGTCTGCTTTATGCACGATAAGCTAGCTGATGGGAGCTTTTTTATTTTTGGAAGAAACTGTCATCAGAATCTCGTACCTGGACATGCTGGAACTGTTAGCGTTACTCCAACTACCACCTCAGACCGTCTTTTACTACGACGGGGCGCCGCCACGTTTCAGCCTCATCGTTAAGGATCACCTGGATCGCGAGATGCCTGAGAGATGAATTGGCACAGATGGACCAATTGCTTTGCCTCCTCAGTCCCCAGATTTGACCATACTGGATTTTTCCTGTGGGGTTATGTCAAAAAGATTATCTACCAGATCAAGATCACTGATCTTCAGCACCTGAAAGCCCGCATAATGGACGCTGTGGCTACTGTTATACCGAACAAGTGACGGATCACTTTGTATGGGTTCATTTCGTCCGCGTTCGCTTGGCCCAGTTCATTTAACCCTTTAACGACCATGACCCAAAAGTCTTGTATCACTCTAAATACCATAACGCCCGAAACTGTCTGTTGGTTAACTTGTTTGTTTAATAACAACAGTATTGACTGAGGGCGACTGCTGCTGGTCCCTCATAGGTCGAAAAAATTTGAAGAACAAGCAAGGGTAGGAAATCTGACTCACTCTAAACAGGCGTTTCGGGTGGCTATTGCCGTTTGCACGTACGGGCGTTATGGCCGCTAAAGGGTTAATCCACTGTTCACTTTGTCCGCCGTTCAGGGAGACGCGGATGGCCTAGTGGTCAACGTTCGTGACTGCCACGGAGAGACTTCAGGTTCGATTCCAGCAGGTACGAACGCTCGAACTACTAAATGTCCGCCGTGCATCGGATGGACACGTTAATCCGTCGGACCCCAGGTACTGGCCCCCGGTAATAAATAAGAGCCCCTTCTTCCCTCTTTCTACCTCGCTTCCGTGTCACTCTCCTATCGGGCACTCTAGCCCAAATAACGTAGCTTCCTATTTCTAAGGGTTATTTAAGACCTGGGGTCAGACACTCCCTTCTTAAAATCCTCTACGTATGATCTGATCTGATCTTGTCCGCCGTTCACTTTGTCAACATTTATTTCGTCCTCAGAATGGATGGAATATCGTGGCAATTTTTTATTTTGGTGGAATTTTTGTTACTAGACAGAAAAGAAAAGTCAGTGGACAATGCTTACATGCGATTTTTTTTTTCTGTTTAAGTTTTTCGCTTAAAGTACAAGGATTTTAAACGTTATTTAAAGTAAAACGAGGAACTGAACTTTGAAGAACTTTTTAACTCTTTCGATGGCAATCACTATGATATAAATGAAAGTTTTACAAAAATATTTTAATGTTTTGAAACACATCTTGTATATTGTTTTCATATAGTTATTAGCTTTTCAGTATATATTTATTTTAAATTTTATTATTAATTGTTTAAAATTTCCGCATTACTAATTTTCGTATGAATGAACTATAATGCTCTCTTATGTTTCATAGCTATTTAAAGTAAGGAAAACATCCATAAAAGTATAATGGTGAAAAAAAGTTTAGGCTGATATTTAGCGGGAATTTACGGTGTGAGAGAAGGAAAATAAAGACCTTTTTTTACATAAAGCAGAAAGGGGTATAAAATTTTCCTCTTCAATCCAACACATTTATGGACAGTGGAATAAACTTTGATTAATGTCATAGTGATTGACATCCTGCCACACAAAAGAGTAAAGCAGCTCTTCAAAGTTCACTTCCTCATATTACTTAAAACAACATTTGAAATCGTTATATTTTAATCGAAAAACTTAAACAGGAAAGAAGAAATCGGTGCACGCAATGTTCGCTGACCATTTTTTCCGCCTAGTAACAAAAATTCCATCCAAACAGAAAATTTCCACGGTATTCCATCTATTCTGAGGACGAAATGAATGTGGGCAAAGTGAACAGTGGACTAAATGAGCAGCGGACGAAACGAACTGGACCAAGTGAACGTGGACGAAATGAACTGGACGGAGTAAACGTGGACTAAATGAGCAGCGGACGAAATGAACTGTACCAAGTGAACGTGGACGAAATGAACTGGACGGAGTAAACGTGGACTAAATGAGCAGCGGACGAAATGAACTGTACCAAGTGAACGTGGACGAAATGAACTGGACGGAGTAAACGTGGACTAAATGAGCAGCGGACGAAATGAACTGTACCAAGTGAACGTGGACGAAATGAACTGGACCAAGTAAACGTGGACGAAATGAACTGGACCAAGTAAACGTGGACGAAATGAACTGGACTAAGTGAACGTGGACGAAATGAACTGGACCAAGTGAACGTGGACGAAATGACTGGACCAAGTGAGCGTAAACGAAATGAATTGGATCAAGTGAACGTGGACGAAATGACTGGACCAAGTGAACGTAAACGAAATGAACTGGATCAAGTGAACGTGGACGAAATGAACTGGACCAAGTGAATGTGGACGAAATGACTGGACCAAGTGAACGTGGACGAAATGAACTGGACCAAGTCAACGTAAACGAAATGAACTGGGCCAAGTCAATGTGGACGAAATGCACTGGACCAAGTCAATGTGGACGAAATGAACTGGACCAAGTCAACGTGTACGAAATAAACTGGACCAAGTGAACGTGGAAGAAATAAACACGGAAAAAGTGTTAGAAAACCCACCGAACATGCTTCAAGCAACGGGGAATGAGGTCGACTATCGTCCAGAGGTTTATCGGGCTAGCAAGGATGCCCACATTGAAATTCGTTGAGACAATAAATTATAGTGAGTAAAAAAAAACAAAAACTATTGAAATTTTTTCTTTATAATGGCGCGAACCAGAAGTGTACACAATAAATACTTTCCGAGATATGTATTTTTTATTTTGGCTACCTTCCATCCGGACACCCAGTATGAACAACAATAATGAAAGCTGTACAACAATCAGCTGATGCTCAGTCCATTAAAACAAACAGCTTTCAAAGCTTCTATTATGCCTGTTCTTACCCTTCAGCGACATGAAAGGGGGGGGGGATCTAACATCTAAGTAACTAAAAAAACTTCTTTTGTGTATATCGGAACATCGAAATCAGCGTGTGACCTGAAAGTAACAGGAAGCGATTTGAATGTATAAAAAGGAATAATACTTATCGTGCCCGGATCACTGTTAAAGGCTTTGAAGGGAAAACGTCAATCGTGCGACTCGTTTTATGGTTGCTCTTTAGGGTTTTTTTCGAAAACTAGGTAGAAAGGTAAGGTATTTCGAAAGGTAAAGTATTTAGGAACTTTATCCGATGCAGAAATAATTTTTCAAATAGGACTTTCAGAAGCAGACGTACCGGGGAAATCCAAATTTACCTTTACGCACCCTTGCGGAAAATCTATGCATTACTTAAGAAACTCCACCCAAAATAGCCTTCGTTATCTGAGGGAAGATATATATGTATTTTTCAATCGGATGTTTAGGAGCAACTTTATGGAATAAAATGTGTTTTGAATTGGATAGTAGTTGCATTTACGCCGTATAGCGGCAAAGTTATGCATTGTAAAAAAAAAAAAAAACGGCAAAAAACTGGAGGTCATGGTTACCACATTTCGAGCTTCGCAATGCATAAAGATTTTTTCGAATCGTACTTGTGGTTACAAAGATATATTGTCCACAGGCGGACGGACAAAGCAATACTCTAGCAAGCAATGAAAAAAAAAAAAAAAAGACCTTCTAAAAAAAATGGCTACTGTGGTATTTGCACATTATGAAATATTTGTTTGTCACTTAAAAAGAAATGTTTCCATCTTCACAGCTAACAAACAGCCACCACGAAGCTCAGAACGGATGTAATGATAGCTGTTTTTTATAAGATCGCAGAGGATGTTCACACATTTCCAGAACGTTTTTGCTACGAAATTACAGAAAATAAAATAAATACAAAGAATTGAAACTGGGAACAACATGTTAGATGAACAGGAAAGAAACATCTGCTGCAGTTAAATATCGTCTGCTCAGAAAATGGCGCACGTAAACAAGCTGTGTATAGAAAATTGTGTTTTTGCTCTTTACGAAGAGAAATATTCGTATTCTGCAATTAAACAAAAAAGATGAAACCGAATTTTCGGTTGTAATAAGCACGTCTTTTGAATCCTTTCTGACGCGAATTAAATTCATCAAAGTTATTCAAAGTCAATGCAACCAGTTAGAAAAAATCAACCGGATTTCTATAAGCGATAAAACAACCAGAAATAGAAACAGCTATTTACTTACAACAGCGGCTAAAAAGTATGTTACAAAAATTAACAAATACAAATTGAGCACAAAAAGCTTCTTATAGCAAAAGGAAGGTATCGGGGACAAAATGAGTTTCAAATCGAAAAGCTAAAAGAAAATATTTAGAAGGAAACATGATTACAAATCTGCGCCTTCAAGCGGAAGAATTTTGCATAAAGGTTAAGTTGAAATTAGATGAAAAATGTTCTTAATGGAAAAGCTATGCTAAGGAAAAAGAAATTTCCAAATACATCACCTGGAAACAGAGATAGCGAGAAAAAGGTTGGACCTTTGCCCCCTGTAGGAGCTGAGCCTATGGCCCTTGTGCTAAGTACAGCCTCCGTTCCGGAGGTCATCCGTTGAATTAATCAGCAGCCACCCTCACACAGCAAATCTACTTAGGTTCTTTCATACTTAATTTACTAATGCAAATTTAAGGCCCAGGCGCCCTCTTCCTCAGCTTTACTTCTGAGATCTGCTGATCGAGGAAGGGAGGAAAGGTTTTAAAATAAGTCACAAGATCCTTGTCATAGTAATCACTCCGCCGTAGAAGATAAAGAAATTTAATAATCACAGATTATAGTCTGAGAGTCTGATTTCCCGCTAAACGGCGGTGTAGCTAGAGTGCTCACGGTCTATCTGACCCGACTCGATATTACCCGAATCTGTTATCGGATAATACACCTATCTCTACCAGTTATCAGTCTCTGGAAACTATTAGATTCCTCGACTAAGTATTCCGTACTCCAACCCTCTTCCGGTCGGAAAAATATCGGTGCATACACGCACCTACCATACTCGAGTTACCTCAACTCAGAATTTTCCTTAGGAAGTACTAGGCTTCACTTCTACGCTCAACATAATTTCTCGGGAGCTCCTACTCCCACGTCTTGACACTTCCGAAAACGACTTCCCACTCCATCGCCTCTCTACTGGGTCACGTGACCTTCTTTCTCCCTCTTCGGAGAATCCCAGCATTCCTCTCGGTATATTGCTCCGAGGCTTTGACCTCTGACCTTTCAAATTCCGGATCGCTCCGAACTCAAGTCCTCAGGCAAATATGGCTTCTACTTCGGGAGCGCAGACCCCGCCGGCCCTCCGAACACGCACACCTGCCATTCTTATCGCTGGCAGAGATCTTCCATGGCATTCTTTTACCGCCGGCTCAGCTTGAAACCAGACTCTCAACAGATACATGAATACCATTCAAACAATAGCAGCATACGATCCTAATAAAGGTAGGTTACTAACTGCTAGACCTACTGGCGCCCTTAGACATAGGGCATCGAAAAGTTAATACATATATGACATAAATCCACGAAACGTAAAGATTTCCTGTGTACGTTAATGTCTGTCAGGAACACTATGTTTCCGTTCTTGAATGTTCACCTTGAACTCCTTTGCTGCCGTTTAGCAGCACGCCAGACATCTGCGGTATTCAACAACACTGCTGAAGAAAGAGTTATTCCCTCAGGGCGAGAAAAGTCCTTCCCGAGGTGAAATTTCGTTCTCATCTGAACACGTGGCATAGTTTTTTCTTTTTTTGAACATGCCTAAATTAACATAAATGTATACAGTATTTAACATTCGTGGAATTATTAAATTTCGCCCTTACACCCCCTTAGCAGGAAATCTGTGCATTATTTAAAGATGATAATGCTCCACATCTCTATTGTGACAAACGGCATGCAATAAAAACGAAATTTCTCAACAGGGTTTTTAGAAGCGGAGATACAGCAGCAAACAGAAGTCTACAAACACCACCTAACGACAGAACTATGAACTATAAAACTCACCAAATACAAACCTAAAGAGTTCCACAAGGTAAATGGTATCCGGTGATGAAAGAATTTTTTTAATCGCACGTTTAGAAGCAGGGTTATTGATAAAAACAGATTAAACATTGGCGTCCCTTAGCGGCAGAATTGTTCATTATTTTGGGTAGAAAATACACACAAAATAGTTTTCGTAATTAGTAGTATCTGACCGAAAAAAAAATTTCAGTAGGGTTCTTAATCTCGCAGATATTGCTGAAAACGGAAGTGTGGACTCAAGCCCTCTAGTGTCACACTTCTGCGTTAAGAAAAATTTGAAATTATACGAGAAACAATTCGCACCCGAAATGCTGTCCAACAAAGAAAGAATTTTTCAAATCGGACTCTTAGAAGCAGAGATATCGACAAAAATATAATATATACATCTACACTTCCAGGCGAAAAAACTGTGTTCTGTTTTAAGCAGGAGGCATTCTCAAAAGATTTCCGAGATGAGCTGTATCGGTCCTCGAAAATTTTTTTCAATCGAGTTTCTAGAAGATTAGATTTTTCTGTAAATACATCAGAAGCAGAAATTGACCTCCTAGTGTCCAGACTATTATTTACCAAAAATTAGAAATTATATGCAAAACATTTTCCATCAGGAGCTGTATCCGATGCAGCAATAATTTGTCAAATCGGAGTTTTAGAAGCAGATATATCGGAGAAAACGCAAATTACCTTTACGCCCCAAACGAAAAATCTATGCTTTACTTAAAATTTTCAATACTATATGAGAAACATTTCGCACCGGAAACGCTCTGCAACGAAGAAAGAATTTTTCAGATCGGACTCTAGAAGCAGAGTTATTGACAAAAATAAGATGTATATTTACGCTACCTGGAGGAAAAACTATGTTTTATTTTAAGCAGTAGGTATTCTCATTTCAGTCTTGGTTCGATGAGCACCAGGATAAACTTCAGCATTTATCCTGGCCAGCTCAATCACCAGACTTGAAAATCATGGAACCATTGTGGACAGTTTCGGAGAGCAGAGTGAGAAGCAGATTTCCTCCTCTAACATCTCTGAAGCAATTGGCTGATGTTCTGATTGAGGAATGGTACAACATTCCACTGGAGACTATTCAAAAGCTGTACGAATATATTCCAATAATGTTGGAAGCTGTATCAAAGGTAAATGATACAGCTTCCAACATTATTGGAAGCCGTATCATTTGCCTACTAATAAAGAAATACATTGAAAGCTGTATTATTTTCTGCTAATAAAGAAATATAGCCTATTTCCCAGAGGTTGACATTATTTTGTCCAACCCGTGTAGATAAGAGCAGAGAAAGTAGATTAGAGCAGAGGGAGACAGCGATTTCAGCAGAGCAGAGTTGTGTAAAACGCTAAGAGCAGTTCTCTCTAGTTAACGATTTGTAATGTATAGAATCTTTTCAGTTTACGATTTGTTAATGATAAGTGAATGTTGGGTTAAGCAAAGTGTTTGTTTTTTCCTTTGAAGCCACAAGTGTTTTCTGGCTAATGCTCTGAAATTGTGGTGACGTGCCACAGCGTCGAACAGAGACAAAGGATATACGCTGAATGTTAGTTAATGTTGGTTCATGTCGTACCATCGGGCATTAGAGGGTTGTTCTATACTTACGAGTGTTTAGTTGGGAATATTTACAAGTGCATATTTTAGTTTGAAGCTTACAGTGAAACAAACTACTACGAACAGTTAAGCTTCAAACCTTGCAATGGAACCAACTACTACGAAAAGTTAAGTTAGTAATCTTGCAGTGAAACTAATTACTACGAACTGTTAAGCTAGAAATCTTGCAATCAAACCCACTACTACGGACAGTTAAGCTTGAAACCTTGCAGTCAAACCCGCTACTACGGACAGTTAAGCTTGAAACCTTCCAGTGAAACCAACTACTGCGAACAGTTAAGCTTAAAATCTTGCAGCGAAACCAATTACTACGAACAGTTAAGTTTGAAATTTTACAGTGAAACCAACTACTATGAAAAGTTAAACTTGGATTCTTGTAGTGAAAGCAACTACTACGAACAGTTAGGCTTGAAACTTTGAGTGGAACCAACTACTACAAACAGTTAAGCTAGAAATCTTACAGTTAAACCAATTACTGCGAACAGTTAAGCTTGAAACCTTGCAATGCAACCAACTACTACGAACAGTTAAGTTTGAAATCTTGCAGCGAAGCCAACTACAATGAAAAGTTAAACTTGGAGTCTTGCAGTGAAACCAACTACTACGAACAGTTAGGCTTGAAACTTTGAGTGGAACCAACTACTACAAACAGTTAAGCTAGAAATCTTGCAGTTAAACAAATTACTGCGAACAGTTAAGTTTGAAACCTTGCAATGAAACCATATCATTATATAACTATATCACTCCAACAACGTAACACTCAGCAGATACACAAAAATAACCCATATCATTATATAACTCTGCACTCTATTCTCAATCTCTATATTCAATGTCGTTTATTTATTTCTCTTTTGCTCACTTTAAGCATTGCCAAAGTAAGTTCTAGAAGCTGTTCGGGAAAGTAATGTGCCTTGCAGTGAGAAAACCTTTAACCAAGAAGTAACGAAATTTACATAATGAGAAAAACTCAAAAGGAAGCCTAAGGAGATGTGTACCTAGGGGTGCAGTCGAGGCCTGGCAGGGCCTGGAGCAGTCAGGCCACTTGTTTTTCAAAGTCTGGCGGCGCCAGGCTACTTTTGACCCATTGTACCCTTTTGAATTTATTTATTCAACCGTCGCCGATCGAAATCGACATTTTTGTAACAGAAATAATCTTTCTATCGAGTTTCTTTCTTTCTTTCTTCTTCTCTTTCTTCTCTCTTTCTCTTTTTTCCTAGTGCTATCTGAAAATACTCCGTAAATTTTTTGATTACATATATATATATATATATATATATATATATATAATTTTACAGTGAAACCAACTACTATGAAAAGTTAAACTTGGATTCTTGTAGTGAAAGCAACTACTACGAACAGTTAGGCTTGAAACTTTGAGTGGAACCAACTACTACAAACAGTTAAGCTAGAAATCTTACAGTTAAACCAATTACTGCGAACAGTTAAGCTTTAAACCTTGCAATGCAACCAACTACTACGAACAGTTAAGTTTGAAATCTTGCAGCGAAGCCAACTACAATGAAAAGTTAAACTTGGAGTCTTGCAGTGAAACCAACTACTACGAACAGTTAGGCTTGAAACTTTGAGTGGAACCAACTACTACAAACAGTTAAGCTAGAAATCTTGCAGTTAAACAAATTACTGCGAACAGTTAAGTTTGAAACCTTGCAATGAAACCATATCATTATATAACTATATCACTCCAACAACGTAACACTCAGCAGATACACAAAAATAACCTGGGATGTAAGGTCAGGTGATGCGTAACATCACAGCCTCTCCTTGACAAATGTCAACCCCGCCTTCTCGTGGTGCATCCTGTTCCCACTAAAGGGGCTCTGACGACCGCAAATAGCGGTATAACTATACCATCGGGATCAGAGGAAATGCTATCCCACACTCACCAACCCGCTTGGCCAGCGTGGTGAGTTATGGCCAAACACCTCCAAAATGACTCTACAACTTAAATCTTGGCCCTCAGTCTCCGGCAGCTGGAATGTACCTGGCCAAGGCAGCGGCCAGTGCGACATGAAGGCAGAGGGTGCTAAGAATCCCCGGAGGACCGGACTAGGCTGCCATTTGATGCTGACCTTGGCTACCTACAACGGACGCTCCCTATCTCCTGATTCAAGGCTTCTTGAATTGGAAGAGGAACTACAAAGGATCAAGTGGGACATCGTCGGGCTGAGTGAGATATGGAGAAAAGGAGAAGATCTCATTGAACTGAAAAGTGGACATCTCTTCTATTATCGTGGGACAGATACTGGCAGAACTAGTGGTGTTGGATTTATAATAAACAAGAAACTGAAGGATAAAGTGGTAGAAGTTGAAAGTTCCTCTGACAGAGCTGCACGACTCGTTATCCAACTATCGAGAAGATACCAGGCTCAGATTATTCAAACTTATGCACCCACCACAAGTCATCCTGAAGAAGAAATTGAAGAATTTTATGAGGAAATTCGTCATCTAAATAATAAAGGTAAGCAGCACTTGAAGATAATTATGGGAGATTTCAATGCAAAAATAGGGCACCGGCAACAGAATGAAACTTCAGTAGGTAAATTCGGTCACGGCAACAGAAACCAGCGTGGAAATACTCTCGTTGAGTTTGCAGAGGCAGAAGGATTTTTCATCTTGAATTCCTTTTTCAAGAAAAAGCCACACAGGAAATGGACATGGAGACATCCAATTGGGACGACAAGTGAAATTGATTTTATTATGTGTAACAAAAAATTCGTCATCGAAGACTGCAGTGTGCTAAACAAGTTCAACACAGGTAGTGACCATAGATTGGTGAGATGTAAGATGCACCTCAACACTAAACTGGAACGTGGCAAGCTCATAAGACAAACAAAATGTATTGACATAACCAACCTTAAAAAACACCATAATACTTTCAAGTTGGAACTGAAGAACAGATTCTCTGCTTTAGAAAGCCTAACATCGGAAGAAGTGGATATTTCTGAAGTTAACAGAAAAGTAACCAAAGCTCTTATGGAAACAGCAACAAAATTAGCTGGGTCTAAGAACAAGTTGCATGTAAACAAATTATCAGGAAAAACCAAAATGTTGATGCAAAAAGAAGAGAGATGAGGACAACTAAAGAAGATGTGACTTCCAAAGTGGAATATATAGAGCTATGCAAGACAGTAAGAAAAAGTATCACTGAAGACGTAAGAAAATTCAACTGTGAACTAGTAAGGAAAGCAATTGAAAACAACCAAAGCCTAAAGATAGCGAAGGGACATCTCAGTAAGGGAAGAAAACAGATTATGGCTCTGAGAAAAGAAGATGGTTCTATAACAAGAAATAGAGGCGAAATTTTGACAAGAGTGAAAGATTTCTACTCCAAACTATATGAAAGGGATGATACATGTACTCCAGACATCATGAAAGGTACCAGAGTTCTTCCAGTCCTCCCAGCAGAAGTTGCTCATGCAATCAAGAACATGAAGCGGGGGAAAGCTCCAGGAGAAGATGGAATTACTATAGACATCATACAAGAAGCAAGTGGAGAAATTGAAACAGTACTAGCCCAAATTTTCACTCGATGCCTTAATGAAGGGAAGATTCCTGAGGTTTGGAACAATGCTACAATGATCCTGCTACATAAAAAAGGTGACATTGAGGATCTCAGGAACTACAGACCTATCAGCCTCCTATCAGTGGTTTATAAAATCTTCACTAAAGTTCTTTCACACCGCTTGAAGGTAACACTGGACATGGCTCAACCGAGAGAACAAGCTGGATTCAGGAGTGGCTACAGCACAATAGATCATATCCACGTACTGAGAGAACTAATTGAAAGAGCGAGGGAATATGAACTTCGATTGTGCATGGCTTTTATCGATTATGAAAAAGCCTTTGATTCGGTGAAACCATCAGCAGTTACCACGGCTCTGAAATCCTGCGGTATTGAAGATGCATACATTAATATTATTAATAACATCTATGAAAATGCAAGTGCAAAGATTCGGCTGTTTGAAAATACAACACACATAAAAATTGGAAAGGGAGTGAGACAAGGTGACACCATATCTCCGAAGCTCTTTAATGCCACATTGGAAAATGTCTTTCAATCACTGAACTGGGAAAACAAAGGGATGAAGATTAATGGAGATTATCTAACCCACCTTCGTTTTGCTGATGACGTAGTCATTTTTGCAACTACCCCATCAGAGCTGCAGAGTATGATCCAGGAACTTGCTGACAAGAGTAAAGAAGTGGGATTAAAAATGAACTTTCAGAAGACAAAAGTGATGTTCAATGCTTTTACAAGAAATGAAGATTTATCGATTGATGGAGAAAAGCTGGAGATAACAGACACGTACGTTTATCTTGGACAGCAGATATCAAGTGAGGGTCACATTGATGAAGAAATTAATCGGCGTACAAAACTTGCCTGGAGAGCTTTTGGAAGAAACAGCATAATTTTCAAGAGCAATATGCCATTATGTCTTAAAAGAAAAGTGTTTGATCAATGCATCCTTCCAGTGCTTACGTATGGTGCAGAGACGTGGACCTTAACTAAAAGAGACATACAAAGGCTGCAGACAACTCAAAGTAGCATGGAGAGGTGCATGCTTGGTGTAACCAGGAGAGATAAGAAGAGGAACTCGTGGATCCGAAAAATGACAAGAGTGAAAGACATCATGATCAGAGTTAAATCCCTGAAATGGCAATGGGCTGGACATACTGCCAGAAGGACAGACCATCGATGGACAGCCGAAATTTTAGATTGGATTCCAAGGGACAGGAAAAGACCCAGAAGAAGACCACATGGGAGATGGGTGGATGAAATTCGAAAGTATGCAGGGGTGACATGGAGGAGACTGGCACAAGACAGACCGTTGTGGAGGAAACTTGGGGAGACCTTCGTCCAGCAGTGGATTGATAATGGTTGACAATGATGATGATGATGATATGCTGTATATAGCTGTAAACATCCAACGCAAACAAAAAATTTAATTTAATAAATTTGAAGACCTGAAAATCTAAATGCGCAAAGACAGCAGAGAAGAATTCTGAGAAAAACACCCAAAGCAACACGACGCATCTTTAATCAGTACAATAAATAAATAAATAAATAAATAATAATAAAAAAAAAAAATTGCAATTCAACGAAGCAAGGAAAAATAAGCAAAAAAATGCAGAAAATTTTCGAAATGCCGAGCTTTGGCTTTATCATGGACCGGCAAAGCACAACATTAACTCATCTCTACAAAGACCTAGTTAAACATGGGTTTCTGCTACGTCATATATGTAGATATGGTATTAACGACTCCCACAAAATTAAAAACACCTTGTAAACCAAGAAAATGTGAAAATTAGATTTAATAATACATATATGACATACTCGGCCCAACCCACAACGACCCTGCTTCAACGAATCCAAAAAAACTCATACAGAGCCAATTTGCAAAATCATGTCTAACAGTGCCAGGAGACACGTTGCGACTTTATACATAAAAAACGCGAAACAAGTACTGTGAAATTACTTAAATAATAAAAGAAAAGTTGCAATATATACACAATATTGTAAAAATGCATTACTTGAAAGTGCAGACTAAAAAAAAAATCCTTTCCAACTCACAAACTTCAAGGCCGTAGAGCCACGAGTCAGGGATTTTTTCTTTGACTTTTGTTTCTTTGTTGATTTTGTTCTGGAAGCATGCCTTTCGTTGATGGCATCGTGGCGGTGTACCGTCAAAATAACCCGGAAAAAATAACCAGCGTCATAATAGCCAAAACAACCCGGCGTCTAAATAACCCACGTCTTAATAACCAGAGTCAAAATAACCCAGCAATTTTACTTCCCAAGTCGAAATGGAAAAGAGGTGGGGAACAGTCATATCTCCAAAATTGATAAGTCGTACTGAGTAGATTTCAGATCTCCAAAATCGAAGTAGGTCGGATTATTTTGACTTGTAACCGAATGATCTAAAATATTTTTGTTTGAACTTTTCAAATTATTAAAAAGAAAAACATCATAGTTCGGGGTGCAGGTGAAACGACATTTAAAAGGACACCATTTGTTTGTATCGTGTCGTAGTCCCTTCAAGATTAAGATTGCATGCAGTATTCTGGTTCAGAATTAGCAGGTAGGATTGGAGTATCCGGTCCCAAATTTATATGTTTACTTAAACTGATAAAATTTATGATTTAACTTTTTCCTCCCCTACATAAACAGCTAGAAGGCAGAGAAAGAAATTGCAAAAACGTGTGACTGTGTGTCTCACTGGTATTGGTAGCTCTAAATGGAGTTACGGTACGAAATTCTGTGGCAAATATGAAATATATTTTTTAATATTTCAGATAAACTTCTTCCCTTATTTTACTTTTGCCGGATACCCTGCTCGTTGCCAACTAAATTACTAACAACATAAAAAAATAACAGACAAATGGAATCAGGAGAGGTCCATTAGCAACGCGCAGCGCAAACCCATATTTCAGGAGTTCGCGGAAGACATAATTATGGAGGGAAATGACGTTTGTTTGCATCAATTTACAGACTGTCAGACTGTCATTATAATCTTGGTTATTTTTAAGTGCATCTAACCTTATCAGACATCGTTTAATTATTGAGTGTGCTTTTATTGTGCTCGATAAAAGGACTTTGGAAAGCGCACCTAATCTCTTTGAAAGCTTTATTCATCAGTCAAAAGTATCTGAAATTAAATTTTTAATAGTTTGAAATTGATAATTTCAATTGAACATTTTTTATTTGATTTGCTTAAGAATATTATGAATGCGTATAATTTTGGTATCGCAAAATTTGCATTTATATTGCTATTAACAAGAGTGGATGCACGAACCTGCTTTTGCGTGCGAAGTAATATAGCTGTTATTTGGGCGTAAATGTGGCGTTAATTGGCATATCCTAGTTGCACTAATTAGAAAAAAGAAAGACTGATACAAGCATGTGCATTTTAGATATCGATTATTAATTTGTACAGGTAAGATATCGATTACGTGCATTTTAAACATGTACGTTTTAGATATCGATTATTAATTTGTATAGGTAAGATATCGATTATGTGCATTTTAGACATGTACATTTTAGATATCGATTATTAATTTGTATAGATATCGATTATTAATTTGTATAGGTATTTGTATAGGTAAGCTCATGCTCTCCTCGTCATTATTTTTGAATTCGATACGATTACAAATTTTCGGAAAACGTGCGCCAACGATGAATCCAAGTCTTTCCTGTTAACCCTTTCACGACCACACCGTATCATGTGGACATCGCTGTACAATCCCAAATGAAGCAGACCATCACAGTTCGGATCCCAATTTCACAAATGATTAACATTGATTAATCCTCAGGTATCGGAAGCACTTCTCTGTGCTATCACGACAAAACCAGCAGGAAAGCAAAGCACTGTGAAGGCTGCAATGGGCTAGGAGGTCTCTTCGCTGTTGCGAATGCGAAATTACGAATAGCAAAACATTACAGGTGCTCAATCAACATTACTTAGCTTGATACCAGAAGGTCAATTAGTGTTATTCAGTTGCAGAATAAAAATCCGAAAAGTGATGTTGGGATAGAATCCGAAAAGTGATATTGGCCCATTTCCAATTGGTCCAACCGTAATTAGACTGGGTGTTCCGAAAGCATTTGGGTGCAGTGGTTCCTCATACCAATTATTTTGGGCTGTAATTCTTGTATACGGACAGAGAGATAGATAGGACACAACCTACCCTTAGGACTCTATTCCTATTATTGTGTTACGAACACCTCAAGTGGAAAACAAATTCATTTGGCTTTTCGTTGCGATTAGGAGAAACTCAAAAAACCGAGTTTTTCCAGACTCGAACTATAGGTTATTTTGACGCAGGTTATTTTGCTAACGGGTTATTGACGTTAGGTTATTTTGACTGGCATATTTTGATGCGGGTTATTCCTTCCGGGTTATTTTGACACGTAATCCATCGTGGCTGTACTGCCTTGAAGTTTGTGTGTTGGAAAGGTTTTTTTTTTTTGAGTCTGTACTTTCAAGAAATGCATGTTTACAATATTGTGTATATATCGTCCAGGTTGAGGATGCTTGGAACTCAATACCCCAAACTTACATCCAACATCTGTACGACAGACTCCATGCCAGAATTGCACAGTGTGGCGCGGTTCATGGCGGTTCAACCTCGTACTAACCATGGTACATGGAAATGTTATTTTTTCAGTTTACCAGCAAATACAGCTGTATTTTGCCATAATGTTTTGATCACGTTATCCTCTGTATTCCGTTATTATGCTGTATAAATATCGTTGGTATCAGACGTCTCCTTCTTGGTGTTCTTTTTTTACTTTCCGCCAGTGTATATTCAATTTCAAAAATATGTTGGGTCTCCCCCCCCTGTAAACCTGCTCGACAACGCCTGAGCCGGTCTTCTGAGCGCCAGGACACTTTTTTTTTTTCAGGACTGCACTATTGAGTATATCGTATGCGTTGCAAAGTTTTGCAACGAAAGGAGGCGAATACATTTCTTTGACCGACTTATCGCAATCCTAGGATGATTGGGCTGAAGACCTGAACTCCAGCATGTTTTCTGAGTTCTAAAACCAGTGAATAGTTGCGAATTTTTCGTCCGATAAATTCCTTCGTCAGAGACTTTTTCGTTTTTGTTCTAAGTTCGTCTAATGAATGTCATTAGCCATTCATGGACTAGTGATACTCAAACTTATTTAATCCGCCAGCCACGAAAATTACCCCTATAGGGGAAAAAAAAGAAAAAAGGAAAAGCTGAGAGAGGAAAAATCCGAGCACTTTAGACTCAGTGCACCATTCAAGCAAGCAAGGCCTTTTGCAGACATGCACAGAAATAACTACCGCATCATTAGTGACGGCGGATTAGTTACACTAAGATGAATTTGTCCAGCATGTCTGGAAGCTATTTTGTTGAGCTGATAGAAGGCAAATTCAATCACTACTACATTACGCAGTGACTTTTTAGCGATTTTTATGACCGGTAGTTCGCTTTTTAGAGACCAATTGAAAATATTCGAGAGTTTTCATTTAGTTGATAAAAATATATTTTATGTGATTATACAGGGTTATTATAAATGAAACAGACAGTTTCAGCATTTTATAAAACCAAAACTATTTAAGATATTGACACTCACGTTGCACAGTTTCGTAGGAAAACTCTTGGCGCTTTGAAGTTGTGATTCCGTCCATTGACGAGAGTGGTAAGTCAAATAGTATCCAAAAACTTCAAAATTCCATCGTGCTGGAGAGGAAATCTAGTTCGTGTCTCCCGGTTTGCCCTCGAGTATGCTAACCACTACATCACCCAGAACGACCAAGTTTCAAGCATTCTCGGGCGCAAACCGGGAGACGCGGGTTCGAGTCCGCTCCAGGACGATGGAATTTTCAAGTTTTCGGATACTATTTGACTTACCACTCTCGTCATAATTTACACCAATAGACGAAATCACAATTTCAAATTTTTATTGTATACTATAGTGTGGTCCCGTATTTCATGGTTTATCTGCTTCTTCGGGCTAACACGGGAGACAATGAATTTAATGCATCCAGATGCGCTAAATATTAATGCCGTTGCTTCGACTGACGATTCCTATGATGTTTTCAATTCAAATTACTCGGAAACTTGAAACTTGGTCGTTCTGGGTGGTGTAGTGGTTAGCATGCTCGAGCTCAAACCGAGAGACACGGGTTCGATTCCGATCCAGGTCAATGAAATTTTCAAGTTTTCGGATACCATTTGACTTACCACTCTGGTCATAATTTACACCAATAGACGGAATCACAACTTCAAGTTTGTATTGTATATACTTGTGTAATCCCGTATTTCATGGCTCTTGAAGCTTGTTGCAGAAACTTAGATATGTTCAGTGTATTATGCACTTTTAGTCACACGGTATATATCAACGCCAGATGCGTACAGGAAAAACTCGACCCCCCCAGCGCAAAAAATGTTTTCGAGGCCCCTTTTGTGAAAATCCATTAGCTCTCAATTACTCAAAATTTTAACTTCCGTATTGTTAACTAGGCTTTACGGGTGTTTTAATAAATCAAATTTTTTGGAACCAGCGAGTATTTTTCGTAAAATCAAAATTATTTCCTTTTATTGCGTGAAACACAAATGTATAAGTTATAATTAAAATTATTATCTTGATTACCGATACAAATTATTACACAAAATACTTACGTCAAAGTTAATCATAGCATGCAAAATTTATTATTTCAAAGAACTAAGACTGCTTTTTGAAATGCCTCACGATTGTGCACACGAGACATGCAACTGCCGTGTGAGAGTATCTAATGACTTTTCCGATTTATTCGAAATGTCACAACATAAGTAAGCAAATAACTAAGAAACGATCAGGAACCGAGGTAACGATTAAGGACTTTTTCTATGTGCAAAACATAATGCCACAATGTTTTTCACATAGAAAAAAAAAAAATCTTTTGACTCTGTTATACATAAAAAAAAAAAAAAAAAAAAAAAAAGCACAGATCTCTAATTTTTCGCTCCCGCGAAGAATACCTTTTAGTTCATTATACTCGGAAGGATGCATGATGCATAGTTATGTGCAAACAACTGTAATACATAATACCTTATTCTCATTGGTATAAAAATTCCGCTCATTGAACTGATACATATATATATCTCTATAAATATATATCATCATCATCATCATTCATTATCAATCCACTGCTGGACGAAGGTCTCCCCAAGTTTCCTCCACAATGGTCTGTCTTGTGCCAGTCTCCTCCATGTCACTCCCGCATACTTTCGAATTTCATCCACCCATCTTCCATGTGGTCTTCTTCTGGGTCTTTTCCTGTCCCTTGGAATCCAATCTAAAATTTCGGCTGTCCATCGATGGTCTGTCCTTCTGGCAGTATGTCCAGCCCATTGCCATTTCAGGGATTTAACTCTGATCATGATGTCTTCCACTCTTGTCATTTTTCGGATCCACGAGTTCCTCTTCTTATCTCTCCTGGTTACAGCAAGCATGCACCTCTCCATGCTTTTTTGAGTTGTCTGCAGCCTTATATATATCATCATCATCATCATTGTCAACCATTATCAATCCACTGCTGGACGAAGGTCTCCCCAAGTTTCCTCCACAACGGTCTGTCTTGTGCCAGTCTCCTCCATGTCACTCCCGCATACTTTCGAATTTCATCCACCCATCTTCCATGTGGTCTTCTTCTGGGTCTTTTCCTGTCCCTTGGAATCCAATCTAAAATTTCGGCTGTCCATCTATGGTCTGTCCTTCTGGCAGTATGTCCAGCCCATTGCCATTTCAGGGATTTAACTCTGATCATGATGTCTTCCACTCTCGTCATTTTTCGGATCCACGTGTTCCTCTTCTTATCTCTCCTGGTTACACCAAGCATGCACCTCTCCATGCTGCTTTGAGTTGTCTGCAGCCTTTGTATGTCTCTTTTAGCTAAGGTCCACGTCTCTGCACCATACGTAAGCACTGGAAGGATGCATTGATCAAACACTTTTCTTTTAAGACATAATGGCGTATTGCTCTTGAAAATTATACTGTTTCTTCCAAAAGCTCTCCAGGCAAGTTTTGTACGCCGATTAATTTCTTCACCAATGTGACCCTCATTTGATATCTGCTGTCCAAGATAAACTAACGTGTCTGTTATCTCCAGCTTTTCTCCATCAATCGATAAATCTTCATTTCTTGTAAAAGCCTTGTACATCACTTTTGTCTTCTGAAAGTTCATTTTTAATCCCACTTCTTTACTCTTGTCAGCAAGTTCCTGGATCATACTCTGTAGCTCTGATGGGGTAGTTGCAAAAATGACTATGTCATCAGCAAAACGAAGGTGGGTTAGATAATCTCCATTAATCTTTATCCCTTTGTTTTCCCAGTTCAGTGATTGAAAGACATTTTCCAATGTGGCATTAAAGAGCTTCGGAGATATGGTGTCACCTTGTCTCACTCCTTTTCCAATTTTTATGTGTGTTGTATTTTCAAACAGCCGAATCTTTGCACTTGCATTTTCATAGATGTTATTAATAATATTAATGTATGCATCTTCAATATCGCAGGATTTCAGAGCCATTGCAACTGCTGATGGTTTCACCGAATCAAAGGCTTTTTCATAATCGATAAAAGCCATGCACAATGGAAGCTCATATTCCCTCGCTCTTTCAATTAGTTCTCTCAGTATGTGGTTATGATCTATTGTGCTGTAGCCACTCCTGAATCCAGCTTGTTCTCTCGGTTGAGCCATGTCCAGTGTCACCTTCAAGCGGTGTGAAAGAACTTTAGTGAAGATTTTATAAACCACTGATAGGAATCTGATAGGTCTGTAGTTCCTGAGATCCTCAATGTCACCTTTTTTATGTAGCAAGATCATTGTAGCGTTGTTCCAATCCTCAGGAATTTTCCCTTCATTAAGGCATCGAGTGAAAATTTGGGCGAGTACTGTTTCGATTTCTCCACTTGCTTCTTGTATGATGTCTACAGTAATTCCATCTTCTCCTGGAGCTTTTCCCCGCTTCATGTTCTTGATCGCATGTGGAACTTCTGCTGGGAGGACTGGAAGAACTCTGGTACTGGTACCTTTCATGATGTCTGGAGTACATGTATCATCCCTTTCATATAATTTGGAGTAGAAATCTTTCACTCTTGTCAAAATTTCGCCTCTATTTCTTGTTACAGAACCATCTTCTTTTCTCAGTGCCATAATCTGTTTTTTCCCCTTACTGAGATGTCCCTTTGCTATCTTTAGGCTTTGGTTGTTTTCAATTGCTTTCCTTACTAGTTCACAGTTGAATTTCCTTACGTCTTCAGTGATACTTTTTCGTACTGTCTTGCATAGCTCTATATATTCCACTTTGGAAGTCACATCTTCTTTAGTTGTCCTCATCACTCTTCTTTTTGCATCAACATTTTGGTTTTTCCTGATAATTTGTTCACATGCAATTTGTTCTTAGACCCAGCTAATTTTGTTGCTGTTTTCATAAGAGCTTTGGTTACTTTTCTGTTAACTTCAGAAATGTCCACTTCTTCCGATGTTAGGCCTTCTAAAGCAGAGAATCTGTTCTTCAGTTCCAATTTGAAAGTATTATGGTGTTTTTTAAGGTTGGTTTTGTCAATACATTTTGTTTGTCTTATGAGCTTGCTACGTTCGAGTTTAGTGTTGAGGTGCATCTTACATCTCACCAATCTATGGTCACTGCCTGTGTTGAACTTGTTTAGCACACTGCAGTCTTCTATGACGAATTTTTTGTTACACATAATAAAATCAATTTCACTTGTCGTCCCATTTGGATGTCTCCATGTCCATTTCCTGTGTGGCTTTTTCTTGAAAAAGGAGTTCAAGATGAAAAACCCTTCTGCCTCTGCAAACTCAACGAGAGTATTTCCACGCTGGTTTCTGTTGCCGTGACCGAATTTACCTACTGAAGTTTCATTCTGTTGCTGTTGCCCTATTTTTGCATTGAAATCTCCCATAATTATCTTCAAGTGCTGCTTACCTTTATTATTTAGATCACGAATTTCCTCATAAAATTTTTCAATTTCTTCTTCAGCATGACTTGTGATATATATATATATATATATATATATATAAAAGGGATGATACATGTACTCTATATGAAAGGGATGATACATGTACTCTATATGAAAGGGATGATACATGTACTCCAGACATCATGAAAGGTACCAGAGTTCTTCCAGTCCTCCCAGCAGAAGTTGCTCATGCAATCTAGAACATGAAGCGGGGGAAAGCTCCAGGAGAAGATGGAATTACTATAGACATCATACAAGAAGCAAGTGGAGAAATTGAATCAGTACTCGCCCAAATTTTCACTCGATGCCTTAATGAAGGGAAGATTCCTGAGGATTGGAACAACGCTACAATGATCCTGCTACATAAAAAAGGTGACATTGAGGATCTCAGGAACTACAGACCTATCAGCCTCCTATCAGTGGTTTATAAAATCTTCACTAAAGTTCTTTCACACCGCTTGAAGGTAACACTGGACATGGCTCAACCGAGAGAACAAGCTGGATTCAGGAGTGGCTACAGCACAATAGATCATATCCACGTACTGAGAGAACTAATTGAAAGAGCGAGGGAATATGAACTTCCATTGTGCATGGCTTTTATCGATTATGAAAAAGCCTTTGATTCGGTGAAACCATCAGCAGTTACCACGGCTCTGAAATTCTGCGGTATTGAAGATGCATACATTAATATTATTAATAACATCTATGAAAATGCAAGTGCAAAGATTCGGCTGTTTGAAAGTACAACACACATAAAAATTGGAAAGGGAGTGAGACAAGGTGACACCATATCTCCGAAGCTCCTTAATGCCACATTGGAAAATGTCTTTCAATCACTGAACTGGGAAAACAAAGGGATAAAGATTAATGGAGATTATCTAACCCACCTTCGTTTTGCTGATGACGTAGTCATTTTTGCAACTACCCCATCAGAGCTGCAGAGTATGATCCAGGAACTTGCTGACAAGAGTAAAGAAGTGGGATTAAAAATGAACTTTCAGAAGACAAAAGTGATGTTCAATGCTTTTACAAGAAATGAAGATTTATCGATTGATGGAGAAAAACTGGAGATAACAGATACATACGTTTATCTTGGACAGCAGATATCAAGTGAGGGTCACATTGATGAAGAAATTAATCGGCGTACAAAACTTGCCTGGAGAGCTTTTGGAAGAAACAGCATAATTTTCAAGAGCAATATGCCATTATGTCTTAAAAGAAAAGTGTTTGATCAATGCATCCTTCCAGTGCTTACGTATGGTGCAGAGACGTGGACCTTAACTAAAAGAGACATACAAAGGCTGCAGACAACTCAAAGAAGCATGGAGAGGTGTATGCTTGGTATAACCAGGAGAGATAAGAAGAGGAACTCGTGGATCCGAAAAATGACGAGAGTGGAAGACATCATGATCAGAGTTAAATCCCTGAAATGGCAATGGGCTGGACATACTGCCAGAAGGACAGACCATAGATGGACAGCCGAAATTTTAGATTGGATTCCAAGGGACAGGAAAAGACCCAGAAAAAGACCACATGGGAGATGGGTGGATGAAATTCGTAAATATGCGGGAGTGACATGGAGGAGACTGGCACAAGACAGACCGTTGTGGAGGAAACTTGGGGAGACCTTCGTCCAGCAGTGGATTGATAATGGTTGACAATGATGATGATGATGATGATGATGATATATATATATATATATATATATATATATATTTCACATTCTCTCGTTAACACAATTCTGCGTAGAAACTATTGCTAGGGCTGTGAACTTGAGGCCCCTTGTAACAGCAATGGCTATTACTAAGGGCCTCATCAAGTTCTTTTGAATACCCGCTGCAACGTCATCCAGTTTTTATGAACTAAAGCAACGAAAATGATTTCTTAAGGTTTTACGTATTTTATGATGAGAAAAAAAAAATGCTTTTCTTCTTAAAACTTGATTCCAAGCTGCCTTAATTCTTGGCTATTTCTTCAACCAGTTTTATACGAAGTTTCAGCAAAGAAATTTGTAAAATCTTTTTGCTCAGACTAGAGGCCCTTTCAACCATGAGGCCCCCGCACTGCGGGGGCTATCAGTACGCCACTGCTCTCCTGATAGCTACGACCCTAGTACAACTTAACTTAACCATTAGAGCTTTCTTTATCCCGCAACGATAACACGGAAGTTAATTAAGTAAGCGAGTGGGAGACTCGGCTTTTATTCAAACTTTTCACTCCGGATCAATGTAATGTGCAAATTACTAACAGAATAAAGCCTTGTGGTTTGTTAAGAAAAGCAAGAATCATTTTATTTTCGAAGGGCAAAACAGAGGCCGCATTTAGCCGCTATGTTTTTTCTATGTTTTTTCACGTGTGTTTGTGCGTTTATTTTAAATAAGCAGCTCATACAGAATTACGTGCAGCAGCCCCCTCTGTTGGCAAAATTTTGAACTATTTCTTGATGTCATAAAAATTCTCGATATTTGCGAGTGTTAATCTGCAAACCACACAGGTTTCTTGTGAAAAAATCTATCTTTTTGCATCAAATTTGTGAAGTACCCAGTATATGTCATTGTAATACACGAAATGCATGGCTTTTTTTATTTTTAAATTTTATTATTGATTCAAATGTGTATAACCATTAAATTACGCCCGTGTTGTACCAAGACAAATTTTAATGATTTTGGTTAATTGACTTCCCTACAGGGACTGTGGAATAACTGCCTTGAATGTGAAATTCGCATAAATCGAATCTTTCAAGAAACACTTTAATTCATGGAATTTTGGAAAATTCCAGTTCTGAAAAAACCGTTGAAATACTAAACTCACATGCTGATTCCCAAGGAAAGTAAATTTTAGCTATTTAACTTCGAGTTACGAACCGGACGGTCGCTGTGGAGTAATCGTTAATGTTACACAGTACAGTATAACACTAACTTTTACTCTAAAGAACTTTAACTATTAAGTTAGTGGCTTCAGTGTAGCAGAGTGTATGTTTCAAGTTCGAAAACTGCGTGCGGTATATCGGTGAATAGTTCAATTTTCCAGAATAATACAATCCGAAAAGACACGGGTACTGAAAACTTGATGGGATTATCACATGAAAAGCAATTTTTCGAAGGCTGAACATTTTCGTTATGATAAATTTAAACTTTAAAGCGCTGCCCCGCTGGCGCAGTGGTCTAATAAGCGCTATCTCCTGACCATTCGTCCGAGAAGGGTCCGGGTTCGACTTCCGGTGAGGCATAGATGTTGTGTTTGTCTTACGGCACTGGCTCTCTTCCTTTCCTCGAACCAGTGGCCCTAAATTAATGACGGGCGACTGCTTATAGCCAATTGAGTTGCTCACGGTGGTCACAAAACCTTCAATAAAAAAACCCTTAAAAACTGGAATTAAAAATGGGAAAAATCTCCAAAAATGGAGAACTGCTGAATTTTAGCACGTTTTTTCTAAAGAAAAGATCATGCTTATGCTATCGGTTTGTCCGTCTGACTGTGGACACCATATCTCTGCAAGTATTAGTCTGATTTGAAAAATTCCTTTTGCATTGGAAAGCCTGAAAGGTGAGAATTATGTTCCTTGCATTCCGGTTTTCTTCCGATGCACAACTTTGCCGCTAGAGGGCGTAAATGCAGATGATATTGAATGCAAAATACATTTTATTCCTGTATTTGCTTCTAAAATATCCGATTGAAATTCTTTTTCCATTTTGATGCCATTTATATCGAAGATTATTTTAGGTAAAGCCTCTTTTCAAGTAATGCATAGATTTTCCATTATGGGGCGTAAATTTAAATTATATTTCCCACGATATCTGTTTTTAAAAGTCCGATTTGAAAAATTCTTCCTGCACCGGATACAAACTCCTGATGGGAAATGTTTTGCATATAATTTCTAATTTTTGGTAAAGAATGGTTTGGCCACCAGGGATAAGGATTTTTTTTTTTTTTTTGCTTCTGATTGATTCATTGATTCATTTGCAGGAAAATCTGAGCTTCTGAAAACTCGGTTGAAAAAATTCTTTCTTGGACTCATACCGCTCACCCCGGCAAACCTTTCAGAATATCTCCTGCTTATAATAATGTATAGTTTTCCGCCAGGGGGCGTAGATGTATATCATATTTTTGTCGATATCTTTGCTTCAAAGAGTCCGATTTGAAAAATTCTTTCTTTGTTGCATTTCCGGTGCGAATTGTTTTCCATATAAATTCAAATTTTTCTTAATGCACAAGTGTGTCACTAGAGGGCGTGAGTTCAAGCTTCCGTTTTCAGCAAGATTTTCGGGACTAAAAACCGACTGGAAAAATATTGTTCGGTCTGGTACTACTAACTATAAAAATTATTTAGCCTGTATTTTCTACCCAAAATAGTGAATAATTTTGCCGCTAGTTGCGCCAATGCTTAATCTGTTTTTCTCAATAACTCTGCTTCTAAATGTGCGATCTCAAAAATTCTTCAACACTGAATGCCATTTACCTTGTGGAACCCTTTAGGTTTGTATTTGAGGAGTTTTATAGTTCATAGTTCTGTCGCTAGGTGGTGTTTGTATACTTCTGTTTGCAGCTGTATTTCCGCTTCTAAAAATCCTATTGAGAAATTTCTTTTTTACTGTATATGCCATTCGCTGCAATAGAAATGTGGAGCATTATCGCCTTTAAATAATGCAAAGATTTCCCGCTAGGAGGCGTACAGGTCAAAATCTTTTTCTCGCTACATCTGCTTGCGGAGACGTAATTGAAAAGTTCTTTTTCCTTAGCATAGCTTTTTCCGTGAAGAATATTTTTCGCCTGTTTTAAACTTTTTCATTAGGCCTTTCCATTCTTCTTCTGCTAGAAGACGTAGAGTTATATCATGTTTCCTTCTGTAATTTTTCTTGTAACTGTTCGATTTGAAAATCGCTTTGTTTCGGATACCTTCCTCCTGCTATAAAAAAAAAACTTTTTGGGCACCATTTTTTAATTTTTGTAACATACTGCTTAGCTGCTGGTGGAAGTAAGTAGCTGTTTGTATTCCTGGATGTTTTATTGATCGTACAAATCCGATTGGGTTTTTTCTTCTAACCGATTCCACTGACTATGAATAACTTTGATAAATTTTATTTGCATCGGAACGGATTCAAAAGATATACACATTATCAAGGTTAGTAGACTCCAAGGTGATGCTGATCCGACACTTCCGGTGGTCACTGTCTCGGGGTTCGTCTTCGTGAAGTCACGGTCCAGGACAGCTCCTACCTCCCCACCCTGCGGCCTGAGGCAGCTTGCTCCTGTTCTTATGTTTTGTAGCAAACTTGTTTGCTAGCTCTGTTTTTGTAGCAAACTTATTTGCTAACTCTGTTTTTGTAGCAAACTAATTTGCTAGCTCTGTTTTTGTAGCAAACTAATTTGCTAACTCTGTTTTTGTAGCAAACTAATTTGCTTTTTCCTGGTTATATGTGAAAACTGAAAACACTGAATATGCCTAGTGGTTGCGCGATAGTAAAATGTCCAAATCATTATTCGAAAATCAGAAAGAATGACATTTATGATCATAAATTTTTCTAGAGGGCTTTGGCAAAACGTGGAAATTGAGGTGCAAACAAGCTGACATTTTCGACGAAATGAATTCAGCTATTTGTTCGAACGTTTTCCCGAGGAACACTGCGAACGTTATTCAAAGAATGAACTTCTGGGCTTGCCTGTCCGCAAAGCGTTAAAAGACACTGCTGTACCGAGTTTAAACCTTCCGGGACACTCATGTAGATTCTAATTCGGACAGGAAGAACAGACAGGAGAAAAGGAAAAGAGCTGATCCTGTTCGCGATTTGATAATGCAAAATACTCCGATAGTGAAGGAAAAAAATTTGAACACATGAAAAACTGAAGATACAGGTATTATCTTTGAGCTCTTCAAACCATAGTCTAAATTTGCATGTGAAAGTTCTGAAAGTAAAGTAGAATCAAATGAAGAAAGAATTGTTAGAGTTGCGAAGGTTACCGGAAAATGAAAAAAAAAAAAAAAAAAAGGTACAGAGTAATGAGAATAAAAAAAGTTGCACCAGGACAGATAAGGGTTTTGTTAAGCCAAAAAAATAAATAAATTGGAATTCTACTGATATTGCAGCTGCCATAACATTAACAACTGTTTCCAGAAGACCATACCACTACTTGAATTATGGGACCGTATAGATGCGTGCTGGTATGCACGGCAAGATGACTTGTTGGTTCCTGGAAACAATCAGTATCTTAAAGTTCTCAAAAATGAGAGATTAAAATATGACGAAATGTAAAAATCAATAATTTTAACTTTTCTATTAACGATTAATTACAAACAATAACCTACCATTTAATGAAATTAATTTCCATCTTTTCAATTAAGCTAGTTCGTGGAATGTTTCTGAAGTTTTTATTTGTTCGGCATAAAGGAATTTCTTTATGAGATTCTAGTTCTTCCTTTGAATTTATTTCAAAACAATATGACAGTTGCATATAATAAAACTTAAAATCTACGATCATTATCCCTGCCTTTTCCTTAGTGCCATGCCAACTTTTTATTTAGGTTAAACAGATTTGAAAAAAAATTTGCACACATCTCATACAGTTTACTCTAAGTAAAATATTCACAATGCTGTTAGTTTTTCCTGCATGTATTTCAGATGTGCTTTTTTTGCATTACATCTTGGTTGCAAGTTTTCAGATTCAAAGCCTGTTTAAATTAGAAATGGTTGATATTTCTTCGGCGAGTGCTTCAGTGATATCAACGATCTATCTATCTTGTTGGCTGCCCCGTCCTGTACAGTGACGCCACTACGTAAGGGAGCGGCACTTCCGCCGCGAGGAAGGCGAGATGAGCCATCACCCCTAATAGCTTACAGGCCCGCGCACCGAATACCGGAAGCTGAATGACGTAGGAGAGAGTAGCCTGATAATAATCCGTAGTGGGTAGTCGAACGGTCGAGAGCCACGGATGGCTTAGTGGTTAGCGAGTCAGACTGTCAGTGCAAGGTCCCCAGGTTCGAACCTGGGCTGATCCTTTAGAGATGGTGTGATTTACTAACAATCGCTGAATATCCGCCGTGCATCGGACGAGCACGTTAAAGTGACGGCCCCCAGGCTGGACCCACTGGTTAAATGGGTATCCTTTCCTATGCTCCCCCTGAAATTCTCTTACCCCTCTGTGTGCAACATCGTATTGTACGGTGGCGCCATCTACTGTACTCTAATCTCACTACAAACTGTTCTGTCAAAGTCGCTAGACTTGCTCTCATTCCTTCCGTTTCTGTGTCCTGCCCAAACGGCGATCTCGCTGTAGGTGGCTGGGACCTAAACTCTACTCACTGTGGACGGAAGTCCTACAAGAAAATGACAAATACTGTCGAACCGTCGAGCTTGCTCGCTCGCTGTATAGTGTATAAGCCTCACTGTCAGTGTGCGTGGCTGTCGTTGGTTTTCAACTAAGTTTTCCTCTCTTTGTTCTCATAAATATTTTTATGACAAACAGCTTCAGAAGAAAATTCATTATGCCGTTTAGATGCAGTGTACCCCACTGGCGCGGTAATTATGGCGATGCGATCGACCACGCGTTATATTGATGGACCAAGTATTATATTATGCACCTCGTGTTATATTAGGTACCACGTGTTATATTGATGGACCACGTATTATATTATGCACCTCGTGTTATATTAAGCACTATAATGAATATAGCTTTTACTACTAAGCTAAATATAATGAATTCAGCTTCTTCTAATGCTTGTTGTTTGTTAATTATATCATGAATAAACTTTCCTGCTAGTAGTGTAGTAATAATAATGAACAAGCTTATAACTGGTAGTAATGTTGTAGTAGTAATTAAGATGAATAAAGTCTTATGCTGGTTGTTACTAATAACACTAAATGAAATAAACCTAACAGCCAGACAGAGGTCTGACAGTACTATGAACTGAGAAAGACGTACTTACTTAAAACTCTTTTATTAGATAAACTCTTGAAACATCCAACACACACACACTAATCGTATCACAATAATGAAGAAAAAACCTAATCACATAGAACAAAGCTCTCCCTACGCACATCAACAAAAAGCTCTCCCTACGTATCGCTGAACGCGCCTATTTATACTGGCTACCACCACGTCATGACTTACACTCATTGCCAGATCTCATTCAGCGGGTGAAATAACATCTCGTTCAGTAAGAAGATAATTTACATAGGAAAATAAAATAACCAGAGATAGTAAAAATCAAAAGGAAAGTGAATCGAGGGTATACGTTACAGCACCACGTCTTATTATTTGCTTATTTTTCTCTGAAAATTGTCGGAGTATTCAAATTCCCTACTAACGGGGATATATTAATAATAAAATGGATTACTTCAATCACGCGGGGAAATTTTAAAGTGACCAAAAACTCCCGGGTAAGTGGAAATCTTTTGTAGACCTAAGGCATGTATTCCGTCGCTGAACATAAACAGCATATGGAGCGAAACTATATATGATTTCAATTTCTGGTCGTAGAGCATAATATAATTAAAGATGTGATATTGCTCTTTTCTTGGCACTTCGTAACAATAATAGAACTTTCGGTAATTAACAATGAAATGAAACACGACATGAGATGGCTGCCTTTTTTCTTGTGTAGTCCAAAATTCTATTACAAACTTTTTAATTTTAAAATTTAGTTGCCCAGCGTGGGCAACTAGATTTTTATTAACCTGCCCAGGCCAATAATTTACATGCCCCGGGCATCTAGGGCATGGCATTTTCAAGCCCTGGATATTGTCATTTTTAAGAGAAAAAAAGTACCTGGATGGGCACGAATACACATATTGTGGAAACTATGTTCTAAATAAACAAGATTTTTAAGATACAAGAAGAAATATGTACTCGTATTTTTTTTTTTTTTTTTTTGGAAAACATCTGATTAAAATGAGGGATCAATTTTTTTATTCATTCATCTAAACTTATCACTTATCTGTTTCCAGACTTCCTGCACCTTTTCTTCACAAGCTACAGCTATAATAACTGGAACTAATATATCTCATGTTGTCCGATAACTACTGGAACGTGTGCTTCCAAATGTGGGGGTGGGTGTCAGTCTTTGTATAGAGATAAACTTTTCCAATCCTTCATGAAATTTATTTTGAACCCAAAATCATAAAATAAGAAAAACACAATCTTTTCGTAGCTTTAGTTATGACAAAACATTTGCGCAGAATCTTATGCCATTGCTTTTTATAGTTCTGAGAAAATGGTACATCAAGTTAGTCAAATTTATAATGAGACATGTACATCTTTTAAAAAAAATATCCAATAGTACCAAAACAGTCATTCAGATTTATCCAGTACAGTAACTATATGTGAGTTTGTCAGGTTCTCAAAAAAATACAATTCTTATCTGGAAAAATACTTTATTAAAATCTTATTGGAACAAATTCCCAATTTCCTTAGAATGCAACTTGTCTTTGAAATTTTTCGAGGAACAGCTGATGGACAAATAATTAAATTGTGTTTGTGATACACAAACATATGTATTTGTACATTGGTAGTTTTCCTGAATTCTTCTTGAAAATCAAATTTCAGGAAATTAATGTCTATAAGTACTCGTATTTTTCCAGATAAAAAGTAATGTTTATATTCTGGATCCGAATAGTTTTGTTTAATCATTTAAGGGATTGGTTGTCACGAATCCTTTCTGATATATTACGTGTCAAAAGAGCTATAATAAAAGAGAAAAACCTAAGGAAGGAGAGAGAAGATATTTGAGTGACTCGTTTCTCACCAGTAACATGATGTCCATATCAGAGGGACCTGGAGCAGAGAATACATGTCCGTATCTTGAGTCATGGAGCATAGAATAAAGGACTAGAAGAGACTTTCTGAATAAAGGAGTTTCTACCTTGTGGCATGATTCCGCGTCACCTATGATGGGTTTATGGTCGGTACGGGTGAGATGAGAGGGGCAAGAGAATGTTTTGCCCTAGCTTTTGTCAGACCTGGCAGCTATGTGATCAATTTTGTTTCAGGGGCGCAGAAATCTTTGGGAGTCATTTAGTTCAGGTATAGCGGCCGCTTAAGGCTATCTTTGAATGAGTGTTAGGATTCATCTTTTGCGATAGATGGCGCAAATATCACTCCTTGGGTGTGGCTTTTACGACTTGAGGGACTGTCTCTGAAGTTGCGTCAGCGAATCACTGTAGACCTCCCCATATTCAGAATGGAAGCGGTCTCTCGTTGGCTCCACAATGAAAAGACAAAATGCGCGCTGTTACCTTTCAACTAATGACGTTATTTGGGGTGGAGCTTAGTAAGTAGGCGGAGTTTCTATCTCAAATTCAGGGGTTCTCTTCTAATGTACACATTTTCTCATCAAAAAATGATCGTACATTAAGATTTAAGACGTTTTATGGAAGACAAGATTTCAATCCCATTTTTGGCCCCATTCAATGATTTTTATTTGGTCTCGATAATTGAAAAGAACAGAAAGAAATCAGAGATTTCGTTTCTTCCAGACAGAAACACTGCTAAGCTAACTTATCGGGCCATCTAACGCAGCATTGGAATCACTGGCGCCAACTACGGGGGTGCTCAAGGGCTTGGGCACCCCTTGAAATCATTTGAAGGGTGCTCCACACCCCCTCCGAATTTTTGTTATAAGTATTGAATACATACTTAAATATTTAGTTCCACTTTACATAAAATTAAATAAGATAATCGGAATATAGCTCAGACATTTGGTTTCTATAAAAAAATCAATATCTTCAAAAAATCGTGTTTCAACTACCGATACCGAATAAACCCTCAAGAAATAAGACAGCCATGCAAACGAAAAATCGGGGGTGTGGGATGTGGTTTGTACCCTACCTTCCTAATTGTTTAAAGCTACCGATTTTTTTTTCGCAATCACGTCCTTGCACATCGGTAAGTTTTCAGCAGCTCACCATGCACGCATTGAGCATCGATAGGGTCATAAAGCGATAAATGTCAGAGCGGGAGTAAAGAACGACCGTCCGAGAGCAGAAGACACACAGCGAGACTGCGAATGATCTTTTCTCGCTCAAAGGATAATTTTGAAGGTGTTTCTTTTTTTTTTTTTTTTGCTGTTGTTGTTGCAGTTATTATTTGTTTGACATAATTCTGTTGAAGCTTTTTTTTTCTCCTTAGCTTTATAAAACATATAAGCAGTCCCCAATAGTAACACCAATCAATCCTCGCAGAGGTAATATGCCAAATCGATAACAACCGGTTCGCATGGACTGTAAGATGAATGATGTGGGGGTGGAGATTTCCAAGATACACTTGTTGATCAAAGCAAAATTTTCACTGTGATATGCGCTGCGTTATACGCTAAATGCTAACAATAACAAGTAAAGAAAATGATACAGTGCAATGAATGATTATGAAGCGCGTTCCATTCCAACACTGAACATATCAGTTTGTTTGCTACTGCTAGAGCGAGCTCCTCAAAGGTATCGCTATTAGCCTACTGTCTGTTTTGATTAATCATATGTACTGCCAATCTCAGCCTTTTTCAACAGGTTTGGTTTTCTGGTATTAGTCCCCAACAAAATGCTCAAATTTTGCCTAAAAGAAAAAAAAATATATATAGGAGCTTTTGTGCGCACATTACAGAAAATTAAATCGGAAGAATTAAAACGGAGTTCAAGAATTTGGTTGTTATAAAAAAATGTAATATCTTTATCATGTATCGGTTTGTTTGCGTTTACACTGAACACAAGGTCCATTTAAACATCTAAAATTTTAACACTGGAAACGGTACCTGCCTTTTGAATTTCAGCACCCCTCGAAAATTTTAGAAGTCGGCGTCTATGATTGGAATACTTTCGAGTCAGGCAAATTAAATTTAAAAAAAAATTCTAACAAATTTTTTGGAATAATAACTGTGTCGTATATTAGCTATAAGTCGCTTCTATTTGTGCTCAAAATTTCAAACACTGCAAAGTAATAGTCTCCGAGAAAATGTTTACAAAATAATTTACATTACAGATATAGGATATAATTTCTCTTAGACTCATTCAAAGACAGCCTTAAAGGGTTAATATGGGTTGCTGTTGCTGAAACAGTAGATAATGATATTTTTCACAGAGCTTGTGCATGTCGAACTGATCCAAAAGAATATCTGCAAAATCTCCCAACAGACAAAAATAAAGAGAGATATATATGTACATACAAATTTTGAAGACGACAATCCGATATTTGGCGCAAATGTGACAAGGATCCGAAAACTTGAAAATTTTCATAGTCCTGGAACGGGACTCGAACCCGCGTCTCCCAGATAGCGCCTGGGTATGCTAACCACTACACGGCTCTATCTGGGAGACGCGGGTTCGAGTCCCGCTCCAGGACGATGAAAATTTTCAAGTTTTCGGATATTATCTGACTTACCATCCTTGTCACAATTGCGCCAAAAATCGGATTGTCGTCTGCAAAATTTGTATTATATGTCTTAATCCCGTATTTATTTCATGATATGTGCATACGTTTTATGGTTTTAATGAACGACTTTAACATATGATTTAAACAATGAAAAATTAAAAGGACTCAGTTTTAGATTGCTACATACATAGAGTACCAGAAACAAGTACCCTCTGACAACCCAGCCATCGGGACGGCCCTGCGCAATTGATAGATACGCGCTCGTCTAGTGTGCGCATACGAGTACGTTGTTGATGAACTAGCCGGCGACAGGTGTTGTAATAACTTAATCCGGCATTCCTTAAAAAATGTCCGTGCTTTCGCTCTTTTTGAGCGAAAGCAAGGACATTTTTTCCAAGGAACTTAGCTGAGACTCAGCATTTGCTGAAACTTAAATGCATCAGAGATCAAGATTTTACCCACCTTTTTTGAATGCATCTAATTTTGCATAAATATCATAAAAGTGTGGTAGAAAACTGTGTAAGTTTCTTCTAGCTTTACGCTTTAATCGGCTTACGAGCGAGTTTCCTTTAACCATCGCAGTCATGAACGTTGAATCAGCGACAGAATCACGATCGACTGCAACAACTATTTGAAGAAAAAGGTATTACCAATTGATGTAAAAGGCGGACGAAAAGAAAGGACGACAAACAAACAAAAAATTATAAAGATTGATGAATGCTCACATAACCAAAGAGAGAGCGAGAGAGAGAGAGTGAAAGAGAGAGCAATGCCGGGCAAGTCTAATGGTTCCACTGCAATCGATTTTTAATGCGTTTTGCTACAAAATAAAAGAATGTTTCTTGGTTAAAGTGTCCGACGAAAAATCTAGAGCACTCGTGGCTGCATCCGCTGGAAATTTTGAGAAAAGGGACCCATTATCAATTCTAATACTCAGAGCAGGCACAAGACAAAAGATCTGCAGGCCTCAGTTTTAAAACTTTCGAAGTTTGCCATAAGTAAATACAACTGATACTGCATCCAAAATTCACAACTGGTGAGGGCATCAAGAAATACATTCAGCTATGATAATTGGGGTCTAGTCAACTAAGTCTAATTAAGCGTGTTTATTCACACACACACACACACACACACACACGCGCAGATGAAAAACGATAATTCTTCGACACCATACGTTAAATAGTTTTGGCTGCAGAAGCAAAATCCTAAAATCTTGTTTGCATTTTTCGTGAATATATCTTGTGCAAGAATTAATGGAAGTTAAAAACAAAATTATTCAGGTAACAATTAACATTTTAATTCGTAAGTCGATGTCTCAAGCCGAAATGAACGTTAAAGATAGCTATTAATGAGCAATTTCAAGCATGAAGGTAAATTTTTAAATACTATATCGTTTTTATTGGGGCCATTGTTAGTTTGGTAAAGAGGAGGGTGAAACTACTATTCCAAAGTGAGCACCCTGAACGATTAAAAAAAAAATAGCATTCTTTCTCCCCCCCCCCCCCCACCCGCCTCCATCCTGTGAAAATACCATTAAAGTATGAAGCAATTGAGAAACCATCGTGTAGAAGCATGGGAGTACTTACTAAATACTGAACAGACTGGTAGTTTTTTTAAATTCTACTAAAAGCAGACTTTTGTCAAGGTTGAATTTATCGTGACTTAAGATCTGGTTTGCTCGTTTAAGGAAAATCGTAACTGCTTCATAATCACGCTTGCTGAAGGAAAATTTTTCAAATGTAATGTTTTTAGTGTAATTTGGTTTAAGATATCCGTTAATTACTTATGTTGCATTAAAAACCCAGCATTACTTCACGGTAAAGCACTTCCCGACTTAAGCGTAATGCTACTGCAGAACTTGACTTTACTGCAAAGCTTAACTTTGTGCTCTGGATAGCTTAAATAAAACACATTAGATCATATGTAGAGGATTTTAGGAAGGGAGTATCTGACCCACGGTCTTAAACAACCCTTAGAAATAGGAAGCTAGGAGATTTGGGCTAGAGTGCCCGATAGGAAAGTGGCACGGAAGCGAGGTAGAAAGGAGGAGGAAAAGGCCCTTATTTATTACCGGGGGCCAGTACCCGGGTCCCGACGGCTTAACGTGCCCATCCGACGCACGCAGATATTTAGTGGTTCGAGCGTTCATACCTGTCTGGGATCGAACCTGAGATCTTCTTCTCCGTGGCAGTCACGAATGTTGACCACTAGGCCACCCACGGTCAAAAACACGTTAAGCGTTTAAGTAGGCAACAAATAGCACTAACGACTAGATAAATAAATAGTCTTGTTCTTACAGTAACAAACTTGTGCATTATGTCCACTCTAGTCACTTTAAATTGTCAGCACAACATCACCGAATCATCTAGCACTTCGACGTTTGAATTCAGCAGATGCGCCTAGTGGAGGAGACTGGCACAAAACAGACCGTTGTGGAAGAAACTTGGGGAGATCTTCGTCCAGCAGTGGATTGATAATGGTTGACAATGATGATGATATACGTAATATGTGTATGTGTGACCGGACCCCCTCCCCCCAACCAGATTTTGAAACACGGTTACGCCACTGGACGGCGGTACCTGATATTTTTTTGTGGGGGGGGTCCAACTTCTTCGAGAGCTAAAACAATAAAAAAGAAAAAGGAAGTAACAGAGAGAGAGAGAGAGAGAGAGAGAGAGAGAGAACCTTCCTCCCCCCGTAGGATATACAGTATATGTGCAATCTACGTCCAATCCAATAAGTTTCAGGACTGACAGCATAACTGACTTAACAGTAGTGGGACAGAAACATCACGTGTATGCCAGAAGACAGTAGTCCTTGGCCAATCAGCGAACATCTGAAACCGGTTTATCAGTACCGACAGGCGGCAGACGGGCATTAAGAAAGTCATAGCAAGCGTGCTCGTCCCAATTCATTTTAGCCATGGAAGATTAGAAAGTAAACATCCGTTTTGGTTGGAAACTTGGTAAATCAGCTACCGAAACTTACAGAATGTTAAAATAAGTGTATGGACACGCAGCATTATCCCCGCAGCAGATTTTTCGAAGGGTATGCACGGTTTCGTGACGCGCGGGAATCCTTCCATGATGATCCAAGATTTGGGCAACCCTGCAGTGGGCGGACAGTGGAAAAATCGCCATATTACAGTGAGACCTTTGGCTGAGTCGGTGGGAATCAGGAAGTCTATCTGTCATGAGATTCTACGCGAGGATCTGGGAAAACGAAAACTTTATGCCAGATTGGTGCACCGCATTCTGAATGATGACCAAGACTTTTGCCTGAGTTGGTGGGCATCAGTAAGTCTAATGTCATGAGATTCTACGCGAGGATCTGGGAAAACGAAAACTTAATGCCAGATTGGTGCACCGCATTCTGAATGATGACCAAGACTTTGGGCTGAGTCGGTGGACATCAGTAAGTTTATCTGTCATGAGATTCTACGCGAGGATCTGGGAAAACCAAAACTTAATGCCAGATTGGTGCACCGCATTCTGAATGATGAGCAAGACTTTTGCCTGAGTTGGTGGGTATCAGTAAGTCTATGTCATGAGATTCTACGCGAGGATCTGGGAAAACCAAAACTTAATGCCAGATTGGTGCACCGCATTCTGAATGATGACCAAGACTTTTGCCTGAGTTGGTGGGCATCAGTAAGTCTATGTCATGAGATTCTATGCGAGGATCTGGGAAAACGAAAACTTAATGCCAGATTGGTACACCGCATTCTGAATGATGACCAAGACTTTTTTGGCTGAGTCGGTGGGTATCAGTAAGTCTATCTGTCATGAGATTCTACGCAACGATCTGGGAAAACGAAAACTTTATGCCAGATTGGTGCACCGCATTCTGAATGATGACCAAGACTTTTGGCTCAGTCGGTGGGCATCAGTAAGTCTATATCATCAGATTCTATGCGAGGATCTGGGAAAACGAAAACTTAATGCCAGAATGGTACACGCATTCTGAATGATGACCAAGACTTTTGGCTGAGTCGTTGTGCATCAGTAAGTCTATATCATGAGATTCTACGCGAGGATCTGGGAAAACGAAAAATTAAGGTACTCCGCTTTCTGAATGATGACAAAAAAGAAGCTCGTTGATTGATCTGTTCCGATCTGCTGGACACTGCAGCTGAGGATCCTGATTTTTGCTCCAGTTGCAGAAGATGAAACATGGTGCCTGCGATATGATCCACAAACCAACAGACAAAGCACTGAAAGGAGAGGTGCCCATTCAGAGTATCATCCAGACATCACATCTATCCAAGCAGCTGTGACCAAACAACTTGTGAACATCCCGGAAAGTGCCTTCCAGAACTGTTTTCAGGTTCTTCAGAATCTCTGGAAACTGTGTGTTGAGTAAGAAGGGCGGCATTTTGAAGGTGATCAGCATATTATTTGTGAGTATATGACACATTTTTATATTCTTTATTGTATCAGTCTTGGAACTTTTCAGACGTAGGTTGTGTATAATCGTGCATATTATTATTCATTATCATTCCTCTGCTGGATGGTTTCCTCAAGTGCCTTCCACAACTTTCCGTCTGGAGTATGTCGCTCCAGCATTCTTTCGAATTTCATGCACTCATTTCCCACATGGTCTTCTTCTGGGTGCTTTCCTGCCCCTTGGTATCCAATCTAAAACTCAGTTGCTTAACAGTGGCCAGTCCTAGCAATATGTCCTGCGCACTACACCGAACGATACAAACGATAAAGTCGCTGGACGATGCAAACAGATTCGACTCTGAATCGAAGCGCGAGAGTTATTTCCCGTGGAAATCATTCACTGGAGGAGTCAACGAACGACACAAACGGATTCGACTTTGAACCGCTTCGCGAGAATCATTCCCTTCAGAATTCGTTCATTGGAAGAGTCAATAAGTGACACAAACGGATTCGACTCTGAACCGATTCGTGTGAATAACTCCCTTCAGAAATCGTTCACTAGAAGAGTCAACGAACGACACAAACGGATCCGACACTGAACCGATTCGTGAGAATCATTCCCTGCAGAAATCGCTCAGTGGAACAGTCACTGAACGATACAAACGGATTTGACTCTGAACCGAAGCGCGAGTTATTTCCCGTGGAAATCATTCAATGGAAGAGTCAACGAACGACACAAACGGATTCGACTTTGAACCGCTTCGCGAGAATCTGTTAACAGGTTCGTTGCTATCTTTGTAGCCTGTTGTCAACTTGTAATTGTTACGAGGCTCGTCTTACACCTCGTGAACCTCGCGTAGTTGAAGATGATAAAATAATAGTAATGAGAATGATAATAATTCTAAGTAATACGTAGTAAGCAAATAATTGTCATGATCCGCTAATACGTCTAAGAAATCTTTATTCTCTTCATTTAATCCCCTGAAAAGGTTGTCCGTTTGCTCTATTAATTTCTTTCCTGTTCGGCTTAAAAACTCTAATTCGTTTTTCTTATGTTCTGCTTTCGATCATCTCTTTCGAAACCTAGAGACAACTGTCTTCTCGCCTCCTCCTTCCCCGTCTCCAAAAATGCCCTTAAGCATATCCGAAAGTTCCCCGTGAGAAACAAACACACCGCCCTCGGATAATCTCAAGCCTCAAAGTCAAATGTGAGGGGAATGGATCCATTAGCCGACTGCATTGAAATAGAAACCTGTAAAGCATCAAAAGAGGATCGATAGAGCTAATCTGCATTCAACTTACAATGTGCAAATACTAAACTCCTACAATCTGGTGTACAAAATGAACCATGCTTCCTGTGCTTAATGGGGAACTGACACTGCGAAATTTCTCTCACGATTTGTGGAAACAAAGGAAGGGGAGCACGAGATGGAATAAAAGTTGCATTTTGAGATTTTATATGAAATCCTAAAACCTAGTATAAAATCTCTGTAACAAATCATTCCCTTCAGAATTCGTTCACTAGAAGAGTCAACGAACGACACAAACGGATCCGACACTGAACCGATTCGTGAGAATCATTCCCTGCAGAAATCGCTCAGTGGAACAGTCACCGAACGATACAAACGGATTCGACTCTGAACCGATTCGTGAGAATCATTCCCTGCAGAAATCGCTCAGTGGAAGAGTCAACGAACGATACAAACGGATTCAGTTCCGAACCGATTCGTGAGAGTCAATACCTGCAGAAATCGTTCACAGGAATTGTCAAAAACAGGAATCAGTGCGATTGAATTGTTTTATTTTAACGGTTCACAATTTCGACATCGGGACTGAATCAGATACGTCTGAAGAAAGGTATAATAACGGAATAATCAGTAGCACTTATTTCTCTTACTGCTGCACAAAGAGCACCTAATAAATACATTCTATATTCAAACTGATGAACTCTACTGTGACTTAACTTTGATTTGAAAGTTTGCCAAGGTAGCCTATTTCCTCCACAAAATGAATACAGTATATAGCTTGAAGATGAAAACTGCCCGAATTTTCAATCAGGAATGCGTGCAAACAATCAGCTTTGTTCATGAAGGTGGCGAATAGGAAAGAAAGATTATTAACTTTATCTATAGAATTAAACAAACAATCAAATCGATAATTCTTTTATAACTTGAAATATTTTAATCAATTTTTTGTGTAGAAGTGCCCTACCATCCCAACACATAAATATCTCCTCTTTGTGTGTGTCGGAGCTTGGTGACCATCACGAGCAATTCTAACGGCTATAAGCAGTCGTCAGTCCCTACCTTAGAGCCACTGGTTTCAGGAAGGGGAGACAGGTACGCCGAAAAACAAACACACAGCCATGCCCAGATGAGGCATGGTCAAGCCTCGTATGACTGGACAAACAGCGCCTCTGACCACTCAGTCACCCAGGCGGCCGATCTCTGTCATTTGCGATGCTTAATTCTTCAATAATTTCTGTTAAAGTGTCACATCTCTATTGTGTTTCTAAAAATTCATTGCATGTATGCACTGCTACAGCAACGATACCGTTTTAAAGAGCTAAAGACAGAGCATAATTTAACTGCAGAGTTGATTTCTGGAAAACTTAGACAAAGCCTCCCACGTTAGCTATCTACGAATGTGATTTTTAAAAGGAAGGTCAATAAATAGATTCTGGCTCTCCGTCTGAATCCGTGTTCGCAACCCTGAATTAGGGACGGGCGACTGTTTATAAGCCTTAATGTTTTTTTTGTTTTGTTACTAGAGGTTTAATGATCACCGTGAACAATTCGGTGGGCTATAAGTAGTCCCGCGTCCTTAATTTAGAACCACTGGTTCCAGGGAAGGGACACAGCCAGTGCCGTAAGACAAACACAACATCCATGCCTCAACGGGATTCGAACCCATCTCCAACGAATGGTCATAAGCCAGCGCTTAGACCACTGTGCCACCAGGGCGGTACCTTGAATATTCACGGTGGTTGTTATACCCTGTAGCAAAATAAATAAGTAACGCACTGGATGAATGGAAGCCTATCTTCTGCCGTCATTCTATTTTCTCTTCTTAATCTGAAAAATCTTGTAAGAGAAATCCCCACGCCCACACGTTTTTTTTTTGTTTCGCAGTTGAACGATCGCCACGAGCAGCTTGAAGGGATGTAAGAAGTCATACAGAAGTCAACCCTGACCTTAATTTAGGGCCAGTGGTTGCAGAAAAGGAAGGAAATCAACGCCATAAGACAAAAACAACACCCATGAGTTATTTGGGACTCGAACAAGAGTCCATCTCAGACAACTAGTAAGAAACCCAGCGCCTCTGATCACTCGGTCGACCAAAAATCATACCATAAAGTGCCAAAAGTAATGGGATACGTACTTAGTATCGTGTAAGACCTCTAGCCCGTCGAAGTACAGCAACTCGACGTGGCGTCGATTCCACAAGTGGCCAGAAGACTTCTGGAGAGATGTTGAACCATGCCCTCTGAATAGCCTCCCACAGTTCCCTGGTATATGTACGTGCATAATCTTAGGTGCGTATGTACCTTTCCACCACGTCCCATAAGTGCTCTATTGGGTTCATGTCGGGTGAACGTGGTTGCCACACTATCCATCGAAACTACCCAGAATGTTCCTCGAACCAATTTTGGACAACTTGGGCCCGATGACATCGTGCATTGTCTGCCTGGAAAATCCCATCGTTGTTGGGATACATGAAGTCCATGAAGGGCTGCAAATAGTCACCCAGCAGAGCAACATACACCGAAGAGCAATTGAATTAGAAACAGCTGGCGTTATGCAAATGTGGCGCTGTGGGCGGCCCTGTAAACGGAAACGACATGACATTTGCAGCGATCCGACAATATAAGGAGTGATGCGACAGAAATCGATAAGAGTCGGACGCAGTATGGGCAAGACGAAGGATCTAAGCGCATTTGATCGTGGGCAAAATGTCGGGGCCCGACGAATGGGTCACTCCATCTCGGAAGTCGTGCAGGCACTGGGATTTTCACGAGCCACTGTGTCACGGGTGCACCATGAGTACATCGAATCCGGTAAAACCATCCCTGCAAGGGCCAACGGCCGTGGACAACAGCGTGTGGATGAGCCGGGTCATCGTCGGCTAGCTCGCATTGTAACAGCGGATAGACGGGCCGCAGTGCAAGAAATCACTCGGCAATTTAACGCTGGTGCACAAAAACGTGTAAGCAGCCACGCCATCCAGAACCATCTCCTCGCTATGGGGTACAGAAGCCATCGTCCCACGAGGGCACCAACGTCGCCACTGGACCCTAGACATGTAGAAAAATGTTGCCTGGACTGATGAGTCGAGATTTACGTTGGTACATGCGGATGGCTGGATACGAGTACGGCGCAAACCACATGCAGCGATGGATCCTTCTTGCCAGCAGGGTACTCTTCAAGCTGGTGAGGGTGGCATTCTGGTCTAAGGACTGTTTACGTGGACTGAAATGGGAACCCTGGTACGTGTGACATCGTCCCTCACAGGTTAATGTTACCGGGATATCCTGGACGACCATTTGCTCTCGTTTGTGCGTCTTCAACATCCCACTGGGGACCTCATCCTGCCATCGCTCCCGAATTGTATCCGAATGATTGGTTGAACACTCCACCGACGTGACCTCGCTTCCTTGGCCAGCTAGGTCACCTGACCTATATCCCATCGAGCACATCTGGAATGCCATCCGGAGAGTTGTTCGAGGCTCTGACTCCCTCCATCAAATCTTCGTGAACTGTGGGAGCTTGTTCAGGGGTTGTGGATCCGTATGGCTTCCCAACGCTTCCGGTGTCTTGTCGAGTCCATGCCGAGACGAATCGCCGCCGTCATCAAGATGAAAGGTGGTGCTACACGTTACTAGACAGTTATCTCTAATGCAATTGCTCTTCAGTGTTGTGATTATTGGTTAATGACGTGTTTACGAGGACCAGAGGAACCGAGCCGTGCGACGTAAAGACACCCCACACATGTATGGAAGAACTACCACCAGCTTGCACAGTGCTTTGTTGACAGCTTGGGTCTATGGCCTCATGACGTCTGCGCCACACCTGAACCCTACCATCAGCTGGTAACAACTGGTAGCGTGACTCATCAGACCACGCTACATATTTCCAGTTTTCCAAAGTCCAATTACCTTGTTCACGAGCCCAAGTGAGGCGGTGTGACGGATGTCGTGGTGTTAACAAAGGCACTCTGGTGGGTCTTCTGCTCTCATTTCCCATGGACACTAAATAACGCTGCACTGACCTGATGGATGTGTCTCTGATACCTCCTGCATTAAATGTGGATGTTATTTGAGCCAGTGTCGCTTGTCTGTTAGCATGGACAATCCTGGTCAGACGCCGCTGGTCACGGTGATTCAGCACTCGTGGTCGGCCACTGCGGTGTCCACGGTGGGTGGTAATGCCTTCCATGAGGCATCCTTGGTACACACGTGACACAGCGGATCGTGGAATGTTGAATGTTCGCACAACTTCAGACATTGAATGCCCATCCGTCTGGCTCACACTACCATGCCTCGTTCAAACTCCGATAACACTGGGGAAAAAAAATGTTCTTATTTTCTGTTGCATGAAATTTTTCAACTGATTCTAGGTATTTTTTAACGCTGATTTCAAATCTGAAATCGGTTTTCCTCTACATGCTCTAGTTTTCATGTAATTTGAAACTTGTGATTTTTGCAAAAAGAGGACACCCATTGCTATTTACGCTAGGGATAGCTTGAGAACTAGGCTTACATCTACCCTAACCTTAGACTAACCAGGCTAATTTTTTTACAAATATCAATTTTCTTTATTGTTAATTTTGGATTCTAGAGATTTATCTGATTTACACAAAAATAACACTTATTTTTCTTTGTTTCAAGTCTGATGGCTCTTCAAGAAGACATAAGTGTGTAGATAATCCTAATGCATTCTGCTATGTATGTGGCTGCTATACACAATTCGTCATCAAAGGCGCAATATAACTTCGTTTGTGAGGCGTGCCTATAAAACCTATTTTGAAGTTCCCCTTGGCGACCAAGACAAGAAATGGGCTCCTCATATTGTGTATCATAGTTGTGAGGAAAAGTTTCGTGACTGGACAAAAGGAAGACGAAACGGTCTGCCTTTTGGAGTTCTCATGTTTTGGTTGGAACCCAAGGATCACATAACTGACTGCTATTTTTGCCTGGTCAACACGAAGGGTGTCGGCAAGAAAAACCAACATAAGATCTCCTATCGCAGTATTCCCTCAGCAATTCGACCTACTTCGCACTCTGCGGAGCTTCCGGTTCCAGTTTTTATTGGTTTTGCCTCATCTGAAGATGAAGGCATGAACATGATCAGGAAGAGCACCACGAGAGTTATCATAACGAGCTTCAAAAAATGTTTTCAGAATCCGAAGACTTCTCATCTGATACCAAACAGTCATCAGCCCCTCAGCAGTTTAGCCAACCGGAATTGAATGACTTAGTGCGTAATCTGGGGCTCTCCAAGAAAGCAGGTGAAGTATTAGCTCCCAGGCTGCAAGAAAAAACTTACTTGACTGCTCTGCAAAAGTTTCTTATTTCCGAAAGCCGTACCAGAATTTTGTGGACTTCTTTTCAGAAAACCAGCAGTTTGTTTACTGCCATGATATCCCAGGTATTCTTAGGCAATTAGGTGTTACCTCGTATAGTCGAACAGAATGGCGATTATTTCTGGACAGCTCAAAGCCTCAAGTGTGTTCTTTTGCACAATGGCAATGTTTACGGAGCGGTTCTAGTTGGTCACTCAGTGCATTTGCGAGAAGAACATGATGCCATCAAAATGGTCATTGACTTAATCAAATATCACCAGCACAACTGGATCATTTGTTCAGACCTGAAAATGGTCAACTTTCTCCTTGGTCAACAGAAAGACTTCACGAAGTTTCCATGCTATCTCTGCATGTGGGACAGCTGAACTCGAGATAAACGCTGGACCCAGAAGGAGTGGCCCATTCGTGAAACTCTAGAAGCAGGCATGCCAAACATTGTCAATGACCCAATCGTCAGCCGAGAGAAGATTATTTTCCCCCACTCCATATCAAGCTCGGCTTGATGAAACAGTTCGTGAAGGCATTAAGTACTGATGGTGAAGGATTTGAACATATAGTTTCTGCTTTTCCTGCTTTGTCTTTCGAGAAGATCAAAGCAGGTGTGTTCGATGTACCTCAAATTCGTGCCCTTGTACGTGATGAGGAATTTGTCAGGAAGACGAATGCCAAGGAGAAGGCTCTCTTTCGTGGCAGTTATACAAAACTTCCTTGGTAACAAAGAGGCAGAAAACTATGAGGTTCTCGTTACTAGAATGCTGTTGGCTTTTCGCGATCTTGGGTGCAACATGAGTGCCAATCTCCATTTCCTAAATAGTCAGCTGGATCAATTCCCGGAGAACCTTGGGGCCGTTTGTGATGAACAGGGAGAGGGCTTCCTTCAAGACCTCATGACGATGGGAGAGGGCTTCCTTCAAGACCTCATGACGATGGAACAGCACTATCAAGGGCGATGAAACAAAAATTCGGTAGCAGACTGCTGCTTTAGAATCAAACGAGATTGCCCTGAGAAAGTCCACAAACGGTCACAGCTACAAGCGCAAATTCTTGCCTGAATAGGACATATTTGAACTTTGCATCCCATCCTTATCAGTTGTTCTGAATCACCTATCACCTTTATATCGAAATATATGTTAAAGTAAAAAGCATTAGTACATTCTCATATTTGACTATACTGGATAAATGTTTCAGATTTAACAAGTGGCGATACATATTTTACTCCACACAAGTAATTTTTTTTGCCTTATTTTCAAACTTTAATGCATATTGTGATTTGTGATGCACCTACACGTTTTTGTGAATACATAAAGAATATCTTTGCCAAGACTGTTGTTTAAGCCTAATTTTAAAACTGCGTGACCATAGATTTCTCAGATAGACCATGCGATCATGCGAGAGACGTCAAAATTTCGCGAAAAACCAAAATATTGAATTGCAAAAAATCTAGAGCTTACAGAGAAAAACTAACTTCAGATTTGAATTCAGCACACATAAATTAGGTAAGAACAAGTGCTGGTATCAATGCACCAAAAACTTTGTTCCCCAGTGTAATTCACGTCGGCTTGCCATAATAATCCTACTGGCGGTTGCTCAGCCTGACTCACGAGATTACACCTCGCAAATGATAAAAATCGTGGCGTGCGTCGAAGCTATTATACGACGGCAGCGCCAGTTAAAAATTTGCATACTGCTATCACATGACTATTGACACTTCAGTGTACTTTGCGGCGCCTATTGATTACTATAAAAGTTTTACATTCGGTACTTTCTGACAAGCTTAAAAAGAAAAACAAAAAGAAAAAACCGCCACAGTAGCGCAGTGGTCTGAGCACTGCCTTCTGACCTTACTCCTAGATGCGTCTGGGTTCGAATCCCGAGCGAGGCACGGATGGTATATTTGTCTTACGGCATTGGCTCTGTCTCTCCTCTGGAACCGATAGCCCTAAATTAGGGATGGGTGACAGCTTATAGCTCGTTGAGGTCACGGTGGTCGTCAAACCTTCAATAAAAAAAAAAAATACCACCTCAAAGAAAGAGCAAGAACTGGTGTTTAAAAACCTGCCGAATAAATTTAGGGGTGGTAACATTACTACATTCGTCGTTTGGTGTGCAACGTGCCAAATAAGAAACATCGGTAAAGAAAGAGCCTTTTATCTGCTTTAGTGGATTTGTCTCTTACGCAGCTACGGGTGGGGAGGGGGGAGAAGAAGAAGACAAAAAGTATTCTTATGCGTTGTCTCATCAATATTAAAATGTCCTCGAAGCCTGCATTTTAGAAAAGAACCTTTAAAATTACGTGTGCGAAGGTCCCCCCAGCTATTTCTACCCAGAATTGGCGCCTGTAATCATCTTACATGTATACGCTGTCTATCCCGCAGACTGCTGAAATGGTTCGGTCACCTTGCTCTGATTTCAGATATTTGTAAAGTCGCATTCCCGTATCTGAAGTGACATCATCAGCATCTTTGGTCCAAGTGCTCGCTCAATTTTCGGCCAGTGCCCACACGACAAACAGGGTTCACTGCCCAAAGGCGCTGCAGGCTAAATGCAGCAAGCAGGTAAGGTAGGCAGGCAGGCAGGCAGGTTTCCCTAGAGGCTGTAGAACAGGCAATTAGTCAGTCCCCACGATTACGGTTATTGAAAGATTTCGATAAGAAAAAAAAAAAAAAAAGAGGGGGAAAAGATACTCGAGTTTACACTGCTGATGTGCGTGACTAATGGGGAACGCGAGTTGGCCCGTGACTCAGCGGCACGCTCCAATGGCTGTTTCCACGTACCCCCCCCAGTTTTCGTTCTTATACAAGCGAAGCGAGATACGAACAACTCTGGGTGTCGGCATTTCACACAACGCACGCACACACGTACATACAGTGCTTCAAGGGTTGACGACGGTGGCTGTGATTTTGAAGTATCTGGAATCTTAAATTTTCTACGTTGACCAAGATGTGGTGCAATGGCCGAACTACCGATGTGAAAAAAAAAAGAACATTCAGAGGAATGTTGTGAGATGCCCTGCTAATGCGGTTGAAATTTATGACCATTATGTTCCGTTACATGTGTTCCTAATGGATTCCAGGCGATGCCCACTAACAGTGGATCATTAGAAACCTTCTACAGTTACTTTTCATGACAAAGGAACAAGAAAGACGCCAAAGCATCTACTGGATACACAGGCCACGCCTTTTCACAAAAAAATATTCATGTTTAGGATGTAACATTCTCACCCTGATCCTTCTAGTAACTAGTGGCTGATCCAGCGGGAGTTTACAAGGGGCTGTCACCCCCCCCCCCAAAGAATATTTCTCCTTTTCAAATTGTCGATATCTAAATAATTAATGCATTTATTTTTGTAAAATTATAGCAATAATTCCACAGGTTTTCGTTAAACTTTTACGAAAACCTGTGGATTCTTTTCCTTTTATAAAAACTTCCACATTTAGAAAAGGAAGAAAATCTTTGTAAAAGTCCAGCTCATAAATTTTATTAAAAGGAAGAAAATCTTGTAAAAGTCATATCATTTAATTAAAACGAAGAAAATCTTCGTAAAAGTCCAGCTCATAAACTTTATTAAAAGGAAGAAAGTCTTGTAAAAGTCATATAATTAAATTAAAAAGAAGAAAATCTTGTGAAAGTCACATAATTAAATTAAAAGGAAGAAAATCGTTGTAAAAGTCCAGCTCATAAATTTTATTAAAAGGAAGAAAATCTTGTAAAAGTCATATCATTTAATTAAAACGAAGAAAATCTTCGTAAAAGTCCAGCTCATAAACTTTATTAAAAGGAAGAAAGTCTTGTATAAGTCATATAATTAAATTAAAAGGAAGAAAATCTTGTGAAAGTCACATAATTAAATTAAAAGGAAGAAAGTCTTGTATAAGTCATATATTTAAATTAAAAGGAAGAAAATCTTGTGAAAGTCACATAATTAAATTAAAAGGAAGAAAATCTTTGTAAAAGTCCAGCTCACAAATTTTATTAAAAGGAAGAAATGTTAGGTGGTTTAGGTTAATTTGCAAAGTCTTTGCGGTTGAAGATAATAAAAATAGCTATAAGTAGTAATTTTTGCAATCATTTTAGATCTAATAAAAGCACTTTATTCTTTTCTTTACTTAATGGCAGAAAGCAGCTTACTAACTCTTCCTGCCTGTTCCTCTGAAACTAAAGATTTCCTACCCTAAATCCTGTTTTTGGTCATTTCCTTCGTCTTTCTGTTCCTGCGGAGAAAACCTTCATTCCCCCGGTCAGCTTAAGACCTGCTTCCTATTACCTGAGACCTTTCCTCGCCTCCTCTTTGCAACTGCTCGCTTTCAATTCCCCGAGTCGACTGTCCTAACTCCCCCTTTGTTTCCACGCAAACTCACCCCTTTACCTCCACCGAAACCCACGGGAAAAACGCCGGCGTCGGTTATACAAAGCTTTAAGGTAGAAAGTAAGAGGGCTTGCTCTTTCAGTCGGCTGCTTTGAAATTAAGAAGGCAAAAGATCAAATGAGCGCGACAATGCTTAAGTGTCTACAAAATACAAAGGTGCAGACCCTAAAGTGCGACTGACGGGCGTCTCTAAATAAACCGTGTTTCCGATGCTTCAATGCGGGATGAAACAGCAAAATTTTCTCCCACGCATCGTGGAAACAAAGGAAATGGAGCACTAAAGCGAAATAAAAGTTGCGAAATGAGATTTAATATCATTTCCTAAAAACATAGTATTAAATCTCCGTAACAGAAAATCTTGCAAAAGTCACATAATTAAATTAAAAGGAAGAAAATCTCTGTAAAAGTCCAGCTCATAAATTTTATTAAAAGGAAGAAAATCTTGTAAGAGTCACATACTTAAATTAAAAGAAAGAAAATCTTTGTAAAAGTCCAGCTCATAAATTTTATTCAATTTTTTTAATTCAATGGAAAAATTGAAAAAACAAATGGACAATACAACATTATCTGTACGCATGTTTTCCCAAAAATTTTATTCAGAATTAGATCAGTTTTAATTCTGAATAAAAATGAGACCCTGTGAATTTTTTTTCTCATAAATTTTATTCAGAATTTGATAATTTTTTTATTCAATCTCGTAAAATTATATAATTTTATTAAGAGGAAGAAAATCTTTGTAAAAGTCCAGCTCATAAATTTTAGTGAATTTCGTAATGTGGGCTTTCACTAAAATTTGGATTTCTTCGGACGCTGAAAAGTACATGGAATGTTTCCGGTTTCTAGCTGTTTTACATCTCCCTCTGATTCAAAAAGAATGTTCCAGAAAGCTGGGCAATATATTAATGTCGTAGTCTTATGTCTTTATAATTGAAAGAGAATTTGAGAATTTTCCAGAAACTGGGAAATATATGGAATGTCTTGATCAATGTTACATCAATACGATTCAAAAAAAAAAAAAAAAAAAAAAAAAAAAAAAAAAAAAAAAAAAGGAAAGAAACCCACACAGCACAGAATATTTCGTATATGTTACAAGTACGTAGCACTGAAACATCGACACTTTTCAGATACATTGCGCAATGTAACAATAATGTTTCAGAAACCTTACGGTTACGTCCAGATTGGACAAATGCAAAAAATCTTGAACTCCTCAATAAACAAATATAACATATTTCTGGCGGAAAGTCTCTACATCCAAAAATTTTGGGACACCTGTTGTAATACAGATTTTCCAGCCTTCATCCCAACCCCTTGAAGGCGACTCATGGGTCCCGCTATAGATCAACAAGAAGCTGAGACCACTTGTCCATCTTTAATCAATTTTGTGTTGTGTCTTGCTGCTACCTGGATATTGGACTTTAATTTTCTTTTTCAGATTGGCAACCTATGTAAAAACTCGTGACGTGTAATTGAGATAACAAACCTATGTCTATATATTCTTGCTGCTTCCGAGTGTTTCGGGGCTTTATTCAGTGACTTGATAATGAGGTCTTGAGACCTCGAAAGCGCTCGTCGGTGTAAACGGAAATGGGCTTTTAGAATTTTTTATAAATGTGATTTTATTGAGTGTTTTAGGAGGCCTATTGTGGTTTTATCGTGCTTTAAGTCAGCAAGTGTATATCAGATCAAGTTCGTAATTTCTTTAAATACCTACCAATATGAAATTTATGAGCTTCAAGTAAAAAAAAAAAAAAAACATGCTGGTATAGTATATATACTAATACAACACAGCCAACTACTTATATTTTATGAAATGCATTTCAGAATTTAAAAATTATAATAATAAAAAAAATTACTTACTTTCAGATGATCTTGAATCACAAAAAAGAAAAAAGAAAAAGAAATGCAACACCAAGAAGGACACGAGATAGCAAAGCCAGATTTACTGGACACATAACAACAGATACAAAGATGAAACGATTGAGCTTACAGGCCCGTGCGACTTGCGGAACACGCAGACATCAATAGTTCGTGTGGCCTCCATGGCTGGCAATAACGGCCGTTGCAAGCCGCTGCATCGAACGAAACAGGCTTTGGAGTGGGTTTGGGGTATGTTGATCCAGGCTGCTTCCACACGTTGCCATAGTTCATCAGGCGTAGCCGCGGGTAGTGCTTGCCGGGCCACTCGGTTGCCGATCAGCGACCAGACGTGTTCGGTGGGCAACATATCGAGCGAACAGGCGGGCCACTGCAGCAGTGACATCTGGTGGGCCGTGAAGAACTGTTGCACGATACGTGCACGTGCGGGCGCGCATTGTCCTGTTGAAACGTGGCAGCTGGCAGGTCCTGCAGGTAAGGGAGGACTACAGGCTTCAAAACGTAGGAGATGTAGCGGTGGCTGTTGAGTGTACCGGCGATGCGTACCAGAGGGGTGCGTGAGTCATATCCAATTGCGCCCCAAACCATAACGCCAGGCGACGGACCGGGTTGGCGATGCATAATGTAGGCGTCATACAGGCTCTCGCCGCGGTGCCGCCACACGCGGATCCGACCATCGTGGTGTTGCAGGCAGAAGCGGAATTCATCGGAGAAGACAATGTCGTGCCATTCCGTAGTCCAGGTGCGGCGTTCAACGGCCCACTACCGCCCCACTCGCCGGTGATGTAACGTTAATGGTAATCGGAGCAATGGGCGCCGTGCGACAAGTCCCCGCTCCTGCAGACGACGTCGAACGGTACGTGCTGATACAGCTTCTGTGCCCTTTCGGTCAGGGCCCAGATACTGAAGGAAGTTAGTGCGAATCTGGCGATTTTGACAGGATAGTTTGTAAGTAAGAGAGAGCGCACTAGATGGCGCCATCGTACAATTTTGAACATAGAAGGCACAGAGAAATTGGGGAGGGGGGGGGGTACGAACTTTAACCGGGGAATTCCTCCCCGGGGGCTGTCACTTAACGTGCTCGTCCGATATTCAGCGATTGTTAGAAATTCACACTACCAGGCTAGGTTTGAACCTGGGGGCCCCTCACTGAGTAGCCAGAATCTCTAACCACTAAGCCATTCGCGGCTCAATTTCAAATTTCAGATCAGATCATATGTAGAAGATTTTAGGAATGGAGTGTCTGACCCCAGGTCTTAAACAACCCTTAGAAATAGGAAGCTAGGAGATTTGGGCTAGAGTGCCCGATAGGAAAATGGCACGGAAGCGAAGTAGAAAGGGGGAGGAAGACGCCCTTATTTATTACTGGGGGGCCAGTACCTGGGTTCCGACGGCTTAACGTGCCCATCCAACGCCCCGCGGATATTTAGTGGATCGAGCGTTCGTACCTGCCTGGGATCGAACCTGAGGTCCTTTCCGTGGCAGTCACGAATGTTGCCCACTAGTCATAATTTCAAATTTGGAATACGTGTACTCCATACCTATTCATTTGTTCATAGAATCAACTGGAAGTATGTTATTCGATAGCACATCTGGGATAATGGACCGCAACACTTTATGACAAATATAGTGATGAAGCGACAATATATTATTTATGAGATTGACATAAATATTGGGTTGTCGGAAAAATCATGACGTATTTTGGCACCCCATGGCGGTTGGGCGGTTTTGAAAGTACTAGAGTCATGCGCAGCTCTGTTATCGCTGTGGAATTCGACAGGTGCGAGTTCTAGCAGCAGTCTAAAAAGGAAAAGTGAGCGATTTAGTTCATTTGCGGAGATTTGACATCAAGTTGAAGATGGAAGCCCAAACTGTGCATTTTCACCATATTTTACTGTTTACTTCCGTAAAGGAAAGAACGCGCGTCAAGCTTGTGAAAAGTTTCGTAAAGTGTACGGTGATGATGCTCTACAAGAACGTCAGTGCCAGCGGTGGTTCGCAAAATTCAGTGCCGAGGATTTGCACCTCAACGATGCTCTTTGGTCCGGGAGGCCAACCGAGGTTGATCGAGTCAAACCCACGTTACACGAGACGAGAGATTGCAGACACATTGCACATCCATCATTCAAGCTTTCACGACCACCTGAAGAAGCTGGGATACGTAAGCGAGCTCGATGTGTGGGTTCCTCATGAACTCAAAGAAGCTCAATTGACGGCGCGTATAAACATCTGCGATATGCTCATTAAACGTGAGGAAAACGATCCTTTTTTGAAGCGACTGTTAACTGGTGACGAAAGGTGGATTGTGTACAACAATGTGTTGTGCAAACGGTCTTGGTCCCAACGTGCTGCTTCGCCTCAAACGACATCGAAAGCAAACATTCATCAGCAGAAGTTTCTGGTCTCAGTGTAGTGGGATTTTAAACGTGTCGTGTTTGTCGAGCTCCTACCACGGATCCAAACAATCAATTCGAATGTGTACTGTCGGCAATTGGACAGTTTGAACGAATTCATCATCCAGAAACGTCCAAAGCCCGTTCATCGTAAAGGTGTTGTGCTCCATCACGACAACGCGAGACCACACACAAGTTTTATCATCCGCCAAAAATCATTGGAGCTTGGGTGGGATGTGTTGCCACACCCAGCATACTCGCCTGACCTTGCGCCGTCAGACTTCCACTTGCTTCGCTCTCTTCAACAGTCCTTGCGTGGTATAACGTTCAATTAAGATGAGGCTGTAAATCAGCACCTTGTACAGGTTTTCGCCACGAAAGATAGGTCCTTCTATGAACGGGGCATTCTGCAGCTCACTGAAAGATGGCAAAAGGTTATCGAACAAAACGGGCATTATATCATTGAATGATCTTTGTTCTTTCTATCAATAAATGACCTTTGCAAAACATGGCTAAAATACGTCATGACTTTTCAGAGAGCCCAATAGGTAAAAACGTACAGAAAGATACTTTATGCATAATTAAATTACTTGTGATCAGTGACTTTGTTGTACTAATTATTTATGTGTGCCACTTTACACATTTATTAAAAGACTTATGTTGAAATCTATAATATCTAAAATGAAGTCATACGAGATTATATTTATATTTATTGACGCAGTTATTTGTAAGTACGTATGTCATGTACTCGTTTACCACACGATTGTACTTAAGAAAAAAGAGTAGGTTCAGGTTCTCATTTTTAAGTAGATTTTTTTAACAATGTGGGGCTTGCCAGGGAAAAGCTCCCCAAACCAGAACTCCATCCCCTCCGGTCTATTGAACCCCAAATGCGCAACCGTATGCTGTTTATCCCATATGCGAACCCCGCTATCAGCATGGTGCAGCAGGAAAAGAGACTCACCACTCCAGGCGACCTTCTTCCATCCGTCGAGGGTCCGATTCCTTCGTTCCTTGAACAACGCGAGGCGTTGTTTGCAATGAATGCGGTCGTCATCACGGGTATCCTCATTGGTATCAGGCTGTGGAACCTCAGTCGAAGCAAAGCACAGCGCATGGTGCATGTTGAAACTAGTCGAACTGCAGCGCTGTTGCACTGATGGGTGAGCTGGGTGACGTCATTGCTGGGACTCCAGTCGTGACACCCGACGCTCACCTCTGGGATCAACCACGCGTGGCTGACCAATGTGAACTCTATAGTTGGATGCCAACGAGCCCTAACGATCTGGCCACGGTCAGATGGGCTTAAGTCGCGACGTTTCCCCATTTTTGGCAAAAGTTTACTGATTACGTACAGAGGATAAGTGTGCACAATTTATAGTAGCCGCACATGACGTTGATATCACGTGGTATTTCGTCATTGCTCTGAATATGTAAAATGGGGTGTTCCTAATGCAAAGCTAACTCAGTGTACACACCGATGAGACATTACATTATGACCACCCCAGCCCATAGAAATGAACGCGCCTGGAGACCGAACGGTGGCGCAGGGGAAGTTCACAGGGCAGTATATATATATAAAACCCGGGGGTCGGCTTTCGGTTAGTAGAGTGTTCGGAGTTAGAATGGGAAAAGCTGCCGATTTATCGGAGTTTGATGAAGGAGAAATTGTGATGGCTCGGAAACGGCGGGGCTTGTGGGTTGTTTACGTTTCGCTGTAGTGAGTACGTATCGAAAGTGGTGCACAGATGGCCAAACGATGAAACGTCTTCCAGTCGTGTGTCGTCCGCAGCTCATTGATGTTAGAGGGGAGCGGAGACTGTCGCTCATTGTTCACAGCGACCGCAGGGACACAGTGCGATAAATCGTCCTCAGCTACAACAGTGGTGATCAGGGTAATGTGTCGCAGCACTCAGTTCATCGCAGCCTTCTGCGCATGGGCCTGCGTAGCCGAATACCCAGCCGGGTACCCGTACTCGCTGCACGTCATCTCCAACAACGAATAAAATGGGCTCAAGATCATCGAGATTAGAACGTGGATGCTTGGAAGAAAGTTGCCTGGACTGACGAATCAAGATTCCTGGTGCATCACGTAGACGGCCGAGCGCGGATGCACCGATTACCAACGAAGGCTATGGCACCTGGATGCAGTGTTGGGAGGAAACAGGCCGGCGGCGGCGGCGGTGTTATGCTGTGGGTGATGTTTTGTTGGGACACTTTAGGCCCCATTATCCCAATAGCACAATCCCTGACAGCTGTCAGGTATCTGAACATCGTTTCGGACCAAGTTCACCCATTCATGTCAACTGTGTTCCCTGCTGGTGATGGCCATTACCAACAAAATAATGCGCCACCCCACACTGCCAGAATCGTAAAGGAGTGGTTCGAGGAAGATGCTGGTGACTTTCTATTAATGCCATGGCCTCCACATTCACCTGACATGAACCCAATCGAACATTTGGGGTTGGACTTGGAAAAGCAGGTTCGCGCTAAATCAACCACCACTCCGAAATGTGCGGGAACTGCTGTTGACATTATGGCACCAGAATCGTTGCCCTGCCAAGTGTCCGCTGTTTTGTGGGATAAAGAGGATCCTACAGTTTATTAGGTAGGTGGTCATAATATAATAGCTCATCGGTGTATATATTGGTAGTTTTTTTTAGATTTACGAAGATACAAAGTTCAAACTTAGTGATTTGGATAAGTTTAAAATGGACCGATGGTGTTATAGAAAAACAGGTCAACTTCCGCATTTGTAAGATATGAAAATTGTTTGTTATTCTGTTACTAAGCTTTGTATCAAACCAAATTGATAGCATTCAGGAGGAACACGCGATTATCTCTTTCTGTGGGCTTACAAGCCCGTCACGTCACGGATGGTTGAATCTTGAGCATAAACGCTCTTTTACATTTAGTCGGAAAGTTATTATCGTTTTTATTTTTCATTTCTAGCTCTTCTTTTGAAAAGCAGATAAATTTCAGCATGTCTGGCCGCAGCTATTTACGTGTCTGAAGTTTTCTGCTGACTTCTGATATGTTAAAGCGATTTCTTGCTATTGCTTTTTCTCTGCACGAATCGGACTCACAGACTGAGCAAATCATTTCCTGTGAAGAATAAGGACTGGGATGCTCTGTGCGCTTCTGAGAGTTATGTTTGGTCATTAAATGGTTCCCATCACTAACTCGCCCTAAGATGTTAACCCTAGTCGAAGGATTCCACACTTTTTTATTTTCACTATTTTTCCCTTAAAAAGACTCGTTTGGAAATTTCTTGTGGGCATCTGTTCGGCAACTGGGGGCACTGACCTTAAGAATTATTTTTTCTTCTTAGAATAGCTTCCACTTCCAGTTCTCGTCTTTCTTAACACACCATTTGTTTCTCATCGGACCCTGCTTGATGGACGAAAAATACTTTAATGATTATATCCCGTGGTATCAGTTCACATTCCTAGAAGGTAATCCCTCCTTCCTTGTCTTTTTTTTTCTTTTCGTTCAGAACACTTTTAAACTAATAATGAATATATCAAACCCCACACTGCGATCTGAACTTCACACGAACTGGCGATATTTCTCGTTGTTTTGATTCGATTGGATATACATCTGTCATGCCTAAAACAAAGGCGCCATTAGCTTTAACTTGTGACTTTTTTGTATCGCATCATTGGAGTGAGAAAACAAGTAAAGCATATCATACAGCGTCAAGATTATGGAACAATTTCCGACGCAGAGAGTGATAACCTATAACCGTTAACAACCCCCATCCCCCCTTCATCCTGAAGAAGAGATTGGATAATTTTATGAGGAAATTCGTCATCTAAATAATAAAGGCAAGCAGCACTTGAAGATCATTATGGGAGATTTTAATGCGAAAACAGGACAACGGCAACAGAACGAAACTTCAGTAGGTAAATTCAGTCACGGTAACAGAAACCAGCGTGGAAATACTCTCGTAGAATTTGCAGAGGCAGAAGGGTTTTTCATCATGAACTCCTTTTTCAAGAAAAAGTCACACAGGAAATGGACATGGAGACATTCAAATGGGACGACAAGTGTAATTGATTTTATTGTGTGTAACAAGAAATTTCTCATGGAAGACTACAGTGTGCTGAACAAGTTTAACACAGTTAGTGACCATAGAATGGTAAGATGTAAGATGCACTTCCATGCTAAACTCGAGCGTGGCAAGCTCATAAAACAAATAAAGCGTGTTGATATGACCAACTTTAAAAAACAACATAATACCTTCAAATTGGAACCGAGGAACAGATTATCTACCCTAGAAGGTCTAACGCCGGAAGAAGTGAACATCTCTGAAGTTAACAGAAAACTAACCAAGGCTCTTATTTCGGAAACAGCAACAAAAATAGCTGGTACTAAGAACAAATTGCATACGAACAAATTATCAGGAAAAACCAAAATTCTGATGCAAAAGAAGAGAGATGGGGACAACTAAAGGAGATGTGACTTCCCAAATGGAATATATAGAGCTATGCAAGACAGTACGAAAAAGTATCACTGAAGACGTGAGGAAATTCAGCTGTGAACTAGTGAGGAAAGCAATTGAAAACAACCAAAGTCTGAAGAGAGAGCAAAGAGACACCTGAGTAAGGAAAGAAAACAGATTCTGGATCTGAGAAAAGATGATGGTTCTGTGACAAGAAATAGAGGTAAAATTTTCACAAGAGTGAAAGATTTCTACTCAAAATATATGAAAGGGATGATACATGTACTCCAAACATTACGAAAGGTACCAGTGCCAGAGCTTTTCCAGTCCTCACAGAAGTTGTACATGCAATCAAGAACATGAAACGGGGAAAAGCTCCAGGAGAAGATGGAATTACTGTAGACATCATACAAGAAGCAAGTGGAGAAATTGAAATAGTACTCACCCAAGCTATCACTCGATGACTTAATGAAGGAAAGATTCCTGAGGATTGGAACAATGCTACAATGATCCTGCTTCATAAAAAGGTGGCATTGGGGATCTCAGCAACTACAGATCTATCAGCCTCCTAACAGTGGTTTATAAAATCTTCACTAAAGTTCTTTCACTCCGCTCGAAGGTGACACTGGACATGGCTTAACCAAAAGAACAAGCTAGATTCAGGAGTGGCTACAGTACAATAGATCATATCCACGTACTGAGAGAACTAATGGAAAGAACGAGGGAATATGAACTTCCGTTATGCATGGGTTTCATCGATTATGAAAAGGCCTTTGATTCGGTGAAACTATCAGCAGTTACAATGGCTTTGAAATCCTGCGGTATTGAAGATACATACATTAATATTATTAATAACATATATGAAAATGCAAGTGCAAAGATTCGGCTATTTGAGAATACAGCACCCATAAAAATGGGAAAGGGAGTGAGACAAGAAGACACTATATCTCCCAAACTCTTTAGTGCCACTTTGGAAAATGTCTTTCAATCACTGAACTGGGAAAACAAAGGGATAAAGATTAATGGAGATTATCTAACTCACCTTCGTTTTTCTGATGACGCAGTCATTTTTACAACTACCCGATTAGAGTTGCAGAGTATGATCCAGGAACTTGCTGACAAGAGTAAAGAAGTGGGATTAAAAATGAACTTTCAGAAGACAAAAGTAATGTACAATGCTTTTACAAGAAATGAAGATTTATCGATTGATGGGGAAAAGCTGGAGATAACCAATACCTACATTTATCTTGGACAGCAGATATCAAGTGAAGGTCACATTAATGAAGAGATTAATCGGCGTATAAAACTTGCCTGGAGAGCTTTTGGAAGAAGCAGTATAATTTTCAAGTGCAATATGCCATTATGTCTTAAAAGAAAAAGTGTTTGATCAATGCATCCTTCCAGTGCTTACGTTTGGTGCAGAGATGTGAACCTTAACTAAAAGGGACATACAAAGACTGCAGACAACTCAAAGAAGCATGGAGAAGTGCATGCTTGGTGTAACCAGGAGAAAAGAACTGGTGAATCAGAAAAATGACAAGAGTGGGAGACATCATGAGAAGAAGAGGAACTCGTGGATCAGAAAAATGACAAGAGTGGAAGGCATCATGATCAGAGTAAAATCCATGTAATGGCAATGGGCTAGACATATTGCCAGAAGGACAGACCATCGATGGACAGCCGAAATTTTAGACTGGATTCCAAGGGACAGTAAAAGACCCAGAAAAATGGGTGGATGAAATGTGAAAGTATACGGGGGGGGGGGTAACATGGAGGAGACAGGCACAAGACAGACCATTGGGAAGAAACTTAGGGAGACCTTTGTCCAGCAGTGGATTGATAATGGTTGACATTGTTGTTGTTGATGATGATGATATATATGCCAATCAAGGCAAAGGAGAATTAGAGCAAACTTGATACAGGAATTTTTTGTGGGGAAACGAGGTTAGGGCTAACGAAATTATAGGAAATGGGAATTCGGGTAAAAGCGATTTCGGGGAAATGCGATTGGGGTAAACGAGATTTAGGGGAAACGAGGTTAGGGTAAACGAAATTAGGGGAAACGCGAATTCAGGTAAAAGCGATTTCCAGGAAACGCGGTTGGGGTAAACGTGATTAGGGAAAACGGGAATTAGGGGAAACGAATTAGGGAAAACGAGTGTTCACCATACCTGACAGTTCCGTTGCAGTTTCGTCGTTAGATTCTGTAGCATTTAGTTCCGTAGTTACACCTAACAGTTTCGTACTTAGACACCAGAGCATGCAGTTTCGTAATTAGACCAGACAGTTTCGTAGTTAGATTCAGTAATATGCAGTTTTGTAATTAGATCTGAAAGTTTCGAAGTTAGATTCCGTAGCATGGAGTCCCGCAGTTAGACATGACAGTTTCGTAGTTAGATTTCGTGTTATGCAGTTCTGTAATTAGACCTGACAGGTCCGTAGTTAGATTCCGTAGTTGCACCTGGCAGTTTCGTAGTTAGAATCCATAGATGCATTTCAGTAGTCAGATTCCGCCGTACGTAGTATGCAGTTCCGTAGTTAGACCTGACAGTTTTGTAGTTAGATTCCGTAGTATACAGTTCAGTAGTTAGATTCCGTAGTATGTAGCTCCGTAGTTAGATTCCGTACAATGCAGTTTCAGGCTGAGATTCCGTATATGCAGTTTCATAATTAGACCTGACAGTTCCGTAGTTTGATTCCGTAGTACGCAGTTCCGTAATTAGACCTAACAGTTCCGTAATTGGATCTGATAATTTCGTTGTTAGATTCCGTAGTATGTAATTCCGTAGTTAGGCCTGACAGTTTCGTAGTTAGATTCCGTAGTTACACCTGACAGTTTCGTAATTGGATTCCGTAGTACGCAGTTCAGTATAGTTAGACCTGCGGCACCCACGAGCGTGTGTGGGGCTCAGCTTACCACAACACGTGATCGTCCGCGAGAGCAAATAGTGCCTTGGTTGCATCGTATTTTTATTATTTTTTTATTTTTCAAAATGTTCGTAAGTATAAAAAAAATTTCAACCGTTGCCGACCTCCATCTTCCTACTGCATAACGTGTCCCTGTTACTAACCATATTTTCAGTAATTTTCAAATATGCGACCTATCCTGACAATTACAACGCCGATTTTTGTGAAGATCTAAATGCCGCAAAAACATTTTTTTAAGCGACGAACTATCCGAATCAGCGTATAATACGCAGAACGTAAATTTATAACTTTTTTAACAGGTAATCTGCGGATTATGTGACAAAAAATGCCGCAATTAATTTATTGCCATGTGAAAAGGTCGTTCACAGGTAACAAACAACACACTGGTAAATGCGATCCTGTTTGTGACACGTATGAGAGAGATCTTTACTTTGTTCTAGGCTCACAGCTGAGTATGTCTATCAGGGGGAAAAGATTTTATCATCGGTAGAGTTCCTTAGACAAATTAATGTTCCATTTGGTGCGAGTATCAGAAAAAAGAATAGTTGTGTATAAGATCTTGTGGTTTACGAAACCCGTGGGGTAAATGCCAACGGGGTATTTGGTCTGTGGATTCTTGTAACTCCACTGACCCCACGAGTATGCGTAAAATGCCGATAGGTACATTTCACAGAAGGGTCACTTGATCGAAAGGTACCTTCCGCTGAAGGGTCGTTTCACCTAAAAGTTCATTTCCTTGAAAGATCATTTCACTAATGGGTCCGAATATCTATAACTTTGGATTTTATTATACGATCTGTAAAGAATAGTGTGGATTCAGGAAACTGACCGTCACGATGCGTTAGAGGGATAAAATTGCCCTTTTGATTTTTCACTGTCCACTTCTCCGTAGGTCGGTCTTCTGATTCCTCAATATTAATCATAAAGCCCTAGGCCGTTTTAGCAATTTGTAATCCTCCGAGTTTATTTTTATAAGGTTTACATAACAAGAAAAGTTAATAATATTACACTTTTGCTCAGACACAAAACATATATTATAAGGCCTTGGTTTTGGCCTCTTTAGCAAATTGCAATTCCCCGTGCTCATATTCATTGGCGCCTAACCCGTGGAGGTACTGGAGTCACAAACCTCGTATTTTAGATTCATTTGTGCATTAAAAGGACAGGAATCCACCTCGCCGTCTCAGTTACACAGTGCTCTTAGCGCTGGCTTCTGAACTTTCAACCGAGTGGGCCCGGGACCGAATCCCTGTTGAGACATGTTTTGGTGTTTTTGTCTTACGGCACTAGTTCTCTCCCTTTCCTGGAACCATTGGGGACGGGCGACTGCTTAATGCCTACTGGGGTGCTCACGGTGGTCGGTGACCCTAACCACCTCCCCAAAACTGATTTCAGTTCGGAATTATTAGCCAGGTACCCATGCCTGTGACTGCTCGGCCACCGGAGGGGTACTTTGAGCTAACAAGTGGAACGTGAGGGAAATTCCCATCAGTTAATTAATAAAACAATTCGGAAACACAACAATCTGAGATATAGTGAAACTCTTAGTTTGTAAACTCAGACGAATTAAAGAGAAAAGCTTTCACGCCGCCCCGGTGGCGCAGTGGTCTAAGGCGCTGGCCTCTGATCATTCGTCCGTGAGGGGTCCGGGTTCGAATCCCGGTGAGGCATGGATGTTGTGTTTGTCTTACGGCACTAGCTCTCTCCCTTCCCTGGAACCAGTGACCCTAAATTAGGGACGGGCGACTGCTTATAGCCCATTGAGTTGCTCACGGTGGTCGTTAAACCTCCAAACAAAAAAAAAAAAAAAAAAAAAAAAAGCTTTCACATAGGTTAAGCAAAATTAAGAAATCGTCCGAGATAGGTCCGGATTCGGATCCCGGTGCTGCATGGATTTTGTGCTCGTCTTACGGCACTGGCTCTCTCCCTTCCCTGGAACCAGTGGCCCTAAATCAAGGACAGGCGACTGCTTATAGCCCATGATTTGCTCACGCTGGTCGCTAAACCCCGAAAATTAATTATATATATCAAGTATGTCTTAATATATTACATGCCATTCGTCCTGATGAAGCAATACCGAGCGAAACCATGGCCGACTTGAAAAAAATATATATTTGTGACAAACTACGTTGTATTATCTTAATGCATGTAGAAATGTTTTAAATGTGGTGTGTATCTTATATATAAAACACAAAACATCTATTTGTCTGAAGCAGCAAAAACTCTCGAACGCCGACCTGGGGCATCGTGAAATTTGCATAGCTTATTAATACTGGAATTTTCAGGTCAACACAACTACACTGCTGGCCACCCAAAATTCAACACCAAGAAGGAAGCATCCGATTGGCCTGAAATTCGCAGCATACGTCGCCGGCAAGAGGACATGCAAACGATTAGCATTGCAGGGTATACGCAAATCATGGGCGCCCGGCACGCCACCGAGAAGCACTATAAGAAGGGTGCGCAGAAGGCGGGGTGTAAGTAGTGGAAGTGTGTTGTGCTGCCGGACCTGTGCGTGGGAAGCTTCCTGTTGCCTCGTCGCAGAATAAGGCAGTCATTCCAGCATGTTTCGGAGTTCGACAGAGGGCGAATAAGGGCTTATTGCGACAGCGGTTTATCCTACCGAGACATCGGCGCCCGTGTGGGACGACATCCAATCACAGTGAGGTTAGTATGGATTCTGTGGGTGCAGGAGGGACGGACGGACCGACGTGAGTGATTGCCGCGGCCGCGGCACACCACTGAACGAGACGACCGGCATGTTGTGCGGCGGGCATTGACGGCTCGCACCGCCACATCACGAAAGTTAGCGCAGGAATTAGGGTGTGTTGCGCAACAACCTGTGTCAGCACGTACCGTTCAACGTCGTCTGCAGAAGCGGGGACTTGTCGCACGGCGTCCATTGCTCCGATTACCATTGACGTTACACCACCGGCGAGTGCGGCGGCAGTGGGCCGTTGAACGCCGCACCTGGACTACGGAATGGCACGACATTGTCTTCTCCGACGAATCCCGCTTCTGCCGCAACACCACGATGGTCGGATCCGCGTGTGGCGGCACCGCGGCGAGAGACTGTATGACACCTGCATTATGCAACGCCGTACTGGTCCGTCGTCTAGCGTTATGGTTTCGGGTGAAATTGGATATGACACCCGCACCCCTCTGGTATGCATCGCCGGTGCACTCAACATCCACTGCTACATCTCCGTCGTTTTGGAGCCTGTAGTCCTCCGTTACCTGTAGGACCTGCCAGCGGCCACGTTTCAACAGGACAATGCGCGCCCGCACGTGGCACGCATCGTGCAAGAATTCTTCACGGCCCACCAGGTGTCACTGCTGCAGTGGCCCACCTGTTCTCCCGATATGTCGCTCATCAAACACGTCTGGTCGCTGATCGGCAAGCGAGTGGCACGGCAAGCACCACTCGCGGCTACGCCTGTTGAACTGTGGCAACGTGTGGAAGCAGCCGGACCGACATACCCCAAGCCTACATCCAAAGCTTCTTTCGTTTGATGCCACGGCGTGTAGCGGCCGTTATTGCCAGCCATGGGGGCCACACGAACTCTTGATGTTTGCGTGTTCCGCAAGTCGCACGGGCCTGTGAGCTCAATCATTTCATCTTTGTATCTGTTGTTATGTGTCCAGTAAATCTGGCTCTGCTATCTCGTGTCCTTCTTGGTGTTGCATTTTAGGTGGCCAGCAGTGTATTTTAAGATCTCTAAGTTGTTCCGTTCTCGAGTTATGAATTAATGACTAAGCTAATCAATAATGTCAGCGTCGTTTTCTACGTCATCGTTATCTGTTCCAAATATTAAAGCACGTGACTGCGTTCATCGCCGTGGCACATCCACAGGTGTTTCTATTCTTTGAGAACTGTGCATAAAAAATGCAAAAACGAACTTTGCGAAATCTTAACGAAACGAGCTGAAACTTTTATTAACACCATGAATTGGTAATAAGAGGAGTCCCATAAAATTTCACCGGAATCCGGTCAAAACTTTTCAAAACAGGCATGAATTTTTAATTCATCGGTAAACAGAAATATATACGCAGAAACGGTTAATGAAATTTTGACGGCTAATTTAAAAAGCTATTTACCAATTCGGGTGAAATTTTGAGGTCATGTTCCTATTAACGATTTATGGTGTTCATTAAAATTTCAGCCAGTTTCATAAAATATTCGCAAAGATACGTTTTCAACTTTTTTATCCCAGAGATTCGCCCCTCAAAGACGTCTGAAACTGAAACACGTGATGCATTTGATCGTCGATAACAAATTGTTAACGAATTTTGTTCAGTGTTCCAATGCTGTATCTCCTGAACGCATGTTAAATAATTCGTAAGGCTTTTGGTCCGTTTAATTCTACAGCTGTATGTTGAAATGTCAAAAGCAAAAGATCCAACAAAATTATATATTGTTGCCGATGAAGGAGAAACCAAAAATGTTGTGTACGGCCAAGGGCTGAAATAATCACACTATGAATAAGGAATTTGTAATGACCGAATTTGTGAAATCAGCTTTTTTCTTTCTTGCAAGCATCAATTTTTTCCTCGATTTTTTCCTCGATTTTTCCAGTGACATATAAGAGAATATGAAATTAATAAGCCTAAATCCCGGGCAAAGCCGGGTAGTAAAGATAGTACTTTCAATAATTAAAAGTATTTTTCCAGCATTTTTTTTTTCTATGGCAACCTAATATTTTACGCATACTCTGACCAAAGTGCAACTTCGTTTTCGGTAAATACCTTATGTGATGATGTAATTAAAATCGTAATCCCAGTCAGCAACGCAAATTTGTGCTATATGTGCCAAAATAACTCAAACAACTTTTGATGTATAACATGAGGTGTGAAATTAATAAATCTATTTCACCATACGTGATTTGGGTTTATTGGTAAGATACCAATAAACCCAAATCACGTAAGCTACGGAACGCGAGTTGAGTTTCCTACTGTTTTGCACTTAAAGAACGCATGTTGAATTGATTTCCGTTATTTCGGGCTAGCGTATTCCCCGTATCAGTATTAAAAGTGTAGGCTGTATTTTTGCGTTTAACGATATTTCGGTGTAAGTTTTTTGGCGTAAGCGCTCACAATTATCCGTTATTTACAGTAACAAAAGTAAAGAAACATCACCATTGTGTAGCAATTTCCCTGAGAAATCCATTGGTGCTCTATGCGAATTTATATCTACTTCAATCTGAAGGTATTCTTCGAAGAAAGAAAATTTAACATTGAAAACAAAAATACAAGCACCGTGCAGTGATGAGAAATAAATTTGCTTTCCTTCAGTTTGAACAGAATTATATAGTGTGTAGTGATAATGCTATGTTCACTTTCGATTGCTAGTTTTATGATTAAAATCAGACTAAAAGAATAGGAGCTCTCATTTACTGTATCAGTGATCATGTGAGCTCAGAAGTGATTCAAAAACGACTTCAGAGCTTTGAAAGCGTACAGAAATTTATTCACAGTACTTACAAAAATTTCGGAATCGTTAATCTAGAGCAAAACAAATCAAGTTTTACCTCACGTAATGCCATAGCACCGAATTCCGTAACCGTGATTGCCAGCGGCATGCATTTCAAAATGGCTGCTTTCACAGGTGTGGTGTGTATTGGTTTGAAAAAACGAAATCAGAGTGTCTGTCCGTTGAACAGTTGTTGCGGAGAAACGAAATCCGCGACAACTTTTCATCGGAAATTTTGCACCCACTATCGTAGGGATCCTCCCAAGACCCACAAGACCTACAATTTACTCTTGGCCTAAGAATTTTGGTGAAACCGTTTATTTTATTTTTTTTAGTTGGGGGTTTGACGACCACCGTGAGCAACTGAGTGAGCTATAAGCAGTCACCCGTCCTTAATTTGGGGCCACTGGTTCCAAGGAAGGGAGAGAGCCAGCGCCATAAGACAAGCACAACATCCATGCCTCAACGGGATTCGAACCCGGACTCATCTCGAACGAATGGTCAGAAGCCATCGCTTAGAGCAGTGCGGCTGAGACTATTGATCTGTTAGCCACGAGAAATCCTCTGGTCGCCCCCTCATACACTGGTGTGCAAAAATTAAGGACGAAGAGGAGAATTTTGCATAACAGCGGAACGAGCAAGCAAAACGGACCAAAATACCACTCAGGAGATAGACTAGGGTCCGGTACGGTAGGGCATGCGCATATATGCAGCATGACGGGGGAGGGGGGGTTTGGAAGGGTATATAGCACACGGGCGTTGTACGCTCGGCGATTCGGTTTCGAGTTGCTGCCACCGTGTGATATGGCCAACAGGCAATCCAGTAGACGACATCTGGACGACTTTACCCGAGGTCGCGTCATTGGGAAGTTGGAAGAAGGTCGAAGTGTGACTAGTGTGGCCGAGGAGTTCGGGATCGCTCACAGCATCGTTTCACGAGCTTGGAGAGCATTTCAAACGACAGGAAAAGCTGTCCGAGAGTTTAGCAGTGGTCGTCCACGAGCAACCACGGCGGCGGATGACCGGTATATTGTCCTACAGGCGAGAAGAGACAGACGGCAGATAGCGGGAGAAATTGCACGCCAGTGTATTTATGCAGCTGTTATAGATCAAGTGAGGGAGAGCTTCCCCCAAGCTCCACATTACATCGATTCGACGTCAAATATTTGATCGATTTTTGGTCAATATGAAACGTCGAATATATATATCCATCTCCACTTTTCCTATGTCTTTTCGACGTCGAATTTTAAACGTATTAAGTCGATATCAAGACAACAGTTAACGAACATTCTACCTTTGGAGAGAAACATATACATCGTTGCTACGTAGTGTAGTAGTCGATTTTATTCGGTGTACAAATACGTTTTAAACCGTTTTTTGTGTGACGTATTCCGCTAATGTACATATCCGACATTCTCCCGTGTTGTTGTCATGTGACCGAAACTGGTCCAAAGTATACAGGGTGATTTATAAAGCAATAGCGCGCGTGTCACATGACTAGTCAGTAGATGAACATCTTCCTCACCGAGGAATTGGACGAGCCGCGGACTACAACATGCCACTGCCCCAATGGCCACCCAGAAGTCCTGACTTAACGCCTTCTGACTTTTTCCTGTGGGGGTACGTAAAAGACAAGGTATTCGCCCCTCCCCTTTCAGTTGATCTAGCGGAGCTGAAACAGCGTATCACAGCCATTCTCACTGCACTTGATTCAGATATCTTACCTCGCGTTTGGACGGAAATGGATTCCCGGCTCGATGTGTATCATGTGACTAAAGGTGCACACATAGAACATCTGTGACTGTCTCTAAAAAAACTTGAAACATTCCCCTACAATTCTTTTACAGGTAACATAAAATATCTTATATTGTTTTTGTTTTATAGTGCGTTGAAACTGTATACTTCTTTATGAATCACCCTGTATAATGCGACACAGAAGTTTGCCCAACAATCAAACGCACTTGCACATCGGTAGGTGAAAGATGACAAGCGATACTGCATTTATTCGACACTGCATTCGTTACGAATTTCATCAAGGAAAAAGTGCTGCAAAAACATGTGCATCGATCTGTTCTGTTCTGGGGGAGAATATTGTATCGAAAAGCACGTGCGAGTTTTGGTTTAGATGGTTTAAAGCAGGTGATTTTGATGTTAACAATCGAGAACGTAGCGGAAGGTTGCACATGAGGAACTGCAAACATTGCTGGGTGAAGATTCCTCTCAAACGCAAAACGAACTAGCTGAACAACTGGGGGTCACTCAACAAACCATTTCCAATCGTTCACGCGCAATGGGAAGGATCCTGAAGGAAAGAAAATGGTTGCCACATCACCTGAGCCAGAGGAACAAGGATGAGCGCTTCATGAAGTATTTGGCCGCCCAGTTGGCGCAGTGGTCTAAGCGATGGCTTATGACCATTCGTCCGAGAAGGGTCCGGGTTCGAATCTCGGTGAGGCATGGATGATGTGTTTGTCTTGAGGCACTAGCTCTCTCCCTTCCCTAGAACCAGTGGCCCTAAATTAGGGGCGGGCGATTGCTTATAGCCCATTGAGTTGCTCACGGTGGTCGTTAAACCTTCAATAAAAAAAGATGAAGTGTTTGAATCTGTTGAATAAACAACACAGAAAGTCCTTCCTGTGAAAAATCGTTACGGTGATGAAAAGTGGATATGGTACGACAATCCGAAACGCAAAAAACACTGGGTAGACCGGTGAAGCAAGGACTTCGACACCGAAACGCAATATTCACTCCATGCAAGAAAGTTCTGCTGTGCATCTGGTGGGATATGAAGGGTGTGTTCTATAATGAACTATTAAAACAGGGTGAAACTGTTACTGCTGATTGGTACAAGCAACAATTTCTGCGATTGAACCAGGAAATCTGTCGGAAACGTCCATTCACAGGCAAAGGATTGTGTCCCGTGAAACTACTGAATGACAACGCTAGGCCGCATGTCGCGAAATCGGTCAAGGAAACGCTATTAATGCTTGGCTGGGAAGCTTTGGAGCACCTGGCGCATAGTCCCGACATAGACCCTTCAGACTATCATTTGTTCCGATCGATGCAACACAGTTTGTCTGCTGTACGGTTCCGGACATGTGAAGAAGTGCAAAAATGTGTTGACGACTTCATCGCGTCACACGACGAAGTATTATTCATGGCTGGAATCCGTCAGCTGCTCGACCTATGGCGGAAGGTGATAGATAATGACGGCGCATATTTTGATTCGTAAAGGCATTGTTGCTTTCTCTCCAATTACATATTGCGTAGTCTTAAAACTATTTAAAACTTATTTGTACACCCAATACGTTGATATTACGCAGTTTAGTCATCGATTCTAGTGCTGATATAATGTCGAATCTACTTTTACTCTACAGTTTAGATGTTGAAACATGAAATTCTAAACTTTTAATCCTGGCATAAAACGTAGAATGTATTCGTATTTGTAGTACGATTATGCGACACTGTCTACGATTAAAAGATCATATAATTTTTTTCTTATTATTTCAACATCCAAGTCTTATCGGACACATTCGAAAAGACACATAATTCTCAAAAATTTCACAGAATTTTTCGTGATCTGTCGGCATCGCGCTAAGCCTATCCCTAATTGGGATATGCGTACGTACAAAATGCATGTATGTATCTTAAAAAGTAATTCTACTTAAAGGAACGAAACTCAACTTCTTATAAACATACTTAAGCAAAAAAACAACAACAAAAAAACAAAAACTTTTAACTCACCGGCGAAAAAGGGCACAGGTAAGAATCTCGTCTTACAACAGAAATGATACAACCGACCAATACCCCAGCATGCATGCAAAGAGTTTGTTTGGCGTAATGGTTGCAAAATCGCATGCGCGCGATGCTTACAGATCGCATAAAAAATATCGATTATTCGACTTAATGGAACTAGAGGGATAAACTGCGTAAAACCGTCAACATGTATACTGAAATTCAATGTAATGGTTTGACGTTCCGTCTCACCGATTTTACGTCGAAAACTATGCCTCGACGTAATATCGATCTGGTAACGAAAAAATCGACGTCGATTCGACATTACTGTGCTACCGGGTTTTTTCGTAGAGTCACCCGAAATCAACGCGACGTACGTCTGGTGAAATGGGTATTTCACAGCCGACAGTCTGGCTAGTGTAACGAAAACGATTGCACTTATAACCATACAGATTTACCATAGTTCAAGAAATTGCATGGTTTGTTAAGAATTCCGTGTGGAAATGCTGGATCGGATAGAGGAAGATGGGACATTCCTAAACTACATAATCTTCAGTGACGAGTCGGAATTTCATGCCAGTGGTAAGATTAAAACCCACAACTGCAGGACTTGCGGAGTCGAAAATCCAGGTGTCTCTGGAACATGTTCGTTACAGCCCGTTAATGTGTTTTATGCACTTAGAAAACATAGGGTTTGCAGCCCCTTCATTTTTCATGAAGAAACCATCAACTGTATATACCGGTGAGTCACCTACCTAATAAGCTGTAGGACAGCCATTTAGCCAGCAAAATAGCGGCCACTCGGCGAGACATCTATTCGATGAGGTGGTGATAGGTATCCTGGGGTATCTGGTACCATTATGTCAACAGCAGATTCCGTACATTTCAGCGTGGTGGTGATTTAGCGCGAATCTCCTTTTCCAAGTTGTATCACAAATGTTTGACTGGTTTCATGTCAGGTGAATTTGGAGGCCAGGGCATTAAGAGAAAGTCACCAGCATGTTCCTCAAACGGTTCTGGCAGTATGGCATGGTGCATTATCCTGTTCGCAATGACCATCAACAGCAGAGAACACAGTTGCCATAAATGGGTGAATTTGGCCCACAACGATGTTCCGATACCTGACAGCTGTCAGAGATTATGCTATTGGGATAATGGGGCCTATAGTGTTCCAAGAAAACATCGCCCACAGCAAAACTCCGACGCCGCCAGCCTTTTCCCCTCCAACAGCGCATCCAGTTGCTATAGCATCCATTTGTTAATCGGCGTATCAGTGCTCGCCCGTCTACGTGATGCACCAGGAATCTTGATTCGTCAGACCAGGCCACCTTCTTTCAATCATCCACTATCCAATCGCGATTATATTGGGCCCATTTCATGTGTTGTTGGCGATGACGTGCAGTGAGCATGGGGACATGGCCGGGTCTTCGGCAACGCAGGCCCATGTGCAGAAGCCTGCGATGAACTGTGCGCTGTGACACATTGCCCTGATCATCATTGTTGTAGCTGCGGGTGTTTTGTCTCACTGCATGGTTGCTGCGATCAGTACGCGACAGTGTCCGCTCCCCACTGGCATCAATGAGCTGCGAACGACTCACGGCTGGACGAAGGTTCGTCGTTTGGCCATCTGTGCACCACTTTTGATACGTCCTCACTACAGCGTCACGTGAACAACACACAAGCAGCGTCGTTTCCGAGATCGTAGTTCCAAGGCGCCGTGCCATCACAATTTGTCTTTTATCAAACTCTGATAAATCGGCAGCTTTTCCCATTCTGACTCCGAACACTGTGCTAACCGAAAGCCAGTCCTCGGTGTGTATATATACTGTTCTGTGAAAGTTACCTGCGCCACCATTCGGCCTCCAAGCGCGCTCATTTCTCTAGTCTGGCGGTGGTCATAATATAATGGCCTATCGGTTTTGCGTATCTGGATAGAGGACAGACTGGACGATTATCTCGTTCAGCAGTTAGACGATGATGACCAAAACGGATGCATTCAGCTTCAGCAAGACGGCACAAGAGGCGGACTGGCGAGCCACAAGCGGCCGTGAAAGCTATATTGTTCGGCCCACTTTTGGGATAAATTATTAAGGTCCCTAAAAAAGCAGAATATCAGCATCCACCGATTACAGTTTAAAGCTGTCTTTGAGTGAGTGTTAAGGTTCGTCTTCTGCGATAGATGGCGCAAAAAATCATTCCTTGGGGGGCGTCTTTTACGACTTAAGGGACTGTCCCAGAAGTTAGCGTCAGCGAATCACTGCAGGCCTCACCATATTTAGAACGGAAGCGGCCTCCCGTTGGCTCCACAATGAAAAGACGAAATACTCCCGCTGTACGTTTTAACCAATGATGTCATTTGGGGGTGGAGATAAGTAAGTAGGCGGAGTTTTCTATTGCTAAAATTCAGGGGTTCTCTGCTAATGTACACATTTTCTCTTCAAAAAATGAACGTACAATTTGATTTAAGAAGATTTATGGAAGACAAGGTTCCAATTTCGCTTTTGGCCCCATTCAATGATTTCTATTTGGTCTAGATAATTAAAAAATCAGACAGAAATGAGAGATTTTATTTCTTCCAGACAGAAACACTACTAAGCTAACTTATTGCGCCATCTAGCGCCAAATTGGAATACTTTCGAGTCAGAAAAATTGAATTAAAAAAATATTCTAACAAATATTTCGGTATAATAACTGTGGCATATATTAGCTATGTGTCGTTTTTATTTGTGCTCAAAATTTGAAACACTACAAAGTCATTGTCTTTGATACAACGTGTACAAAAGAATTTACATTACAGATATAGGATAGAATTTCTCATACACTCATTCAAAGACAGCCTTAAACATCTTTCCGATACAAGTCTGCGAATCCATGCAGTGCTTTTTTTATATATTGAGGCAATAATAAACAACCTTTTACCTATTTTCCTAGACCGCAAATTCCTAGTATTTTTGTAGTGTACGAACAAAATTACCTCCTTTGCTTTGAAGCAACAGAGAGAGAAACTGTCGAAGAATTTATACCATTCTTATGAATTTAATTTATACCATTCGTAAGAATTCAATTTATACCATTCTTATGAATTCATTGGGATAACTGAACTTATGATTTGTAATAGTTTCTTCGCTTTTACTGAGAACGGAAATCGAAGAATGCGCGAAAAATTAATTTCTTTTTGAAAACTTACCTATCATTAATGAAATAATTACGAAAAAATCTCTTGAGAAAACTGAAAATATCCAGACTTGAAAGAATTTTAGTGCAAGTTTATTCCGTGAGAGAAATGAACGCGAAAATTAATTTCTATTTAATTACTTTCACTTCGTACTTTTTCTGTACCTGAAACAGACGTTCCAGAACTGCTGTTCAAGAATTCATAAGGCCCAAAAAGTAGCAAATCAGACGCTGATCTCGTTCGAAATTAATAAATAAATAAATTAATTAATTAATTGAAAAAATAATGAAAAAACATACACAAATAGTAACCTAAGAATTTTACTGTAGAATTCTAACATACACAACGAATTTCGAGTTCATATCCCAGATTATTGTTCGCCTATTTGATTAAATTGTATTGATTATTTACCAGCAATTCTAACTAGCAAAAGCGGACTGAGGTAGAGGATATCAACCGAAAGGGACGAAGCTTAAATTCGAAAGTCGAGAAAGGTTTATCTAAAGCAGTGTTTGCTCAACTGAACATTTGCTACATAGTTTATTTATTTATTTATTTATTTATTTATTTTCTAAAGCCGTCATAGTGATAAACAGACTTTGCCATTTTATTATAACTTTGTTTTCCTCTACACGAATAATTAAGTACGTATATACACCATATTAACAAAAGCCGTGATCTTAATCCCATAAAAAAAGCAAATGAAACGATCCGCTGCGTTGTTAAGATGCGCGGTACAGCTGCAAACGGTATAAAAACAAGCTCTGTAGCTGACGGCGATTATATCGCACTGTGAGGTTGAGGGAAAATGCCGCGGCGGAAGAGAACTGAATTTGAGAAAGAAAAGATTGTTGGGTGTTATATTAGTGGGTTGTCCATAAGAGAAATCGAGAGTTGTTTAAACATACACAAAGTCAACTGTTTTGGATGTACTGAATAAATGAAAGACACATGGCGTGCGTGAAGCAGCAAAACGTTCCGACAGACCAAAGAAAATCAGTGATAGAGGACGTCGAAGTCTCAGAAGAGTCGTTACAGCTAATCGAAGGAGTACTTACGGCACAAGACCTCAGTGTACAGGTGAGTAAAAATGCTAGAACTTCGGTATGTACACGTACCATTCGCAGAGATCTTCATTCCATGGGTTACCGTGGTTGTGCAGTTGTTCATATGCCTTTCATCTCCACTCGGAATGCTACTTGTCGTTTAGCATGATGTATGTAAAGAACATTTACCGTGGACCGTAGATCAATGGAAACGCATCCTATGGACCGATAAATCCAGATCCACACGATCCATCAGTCTGATGGCCGTGTGAGGGTATGGTGGCAGCCGGGGGAACGCTATTTACCGCAGCGTACTGTTCCTACGGTCAGGTTTGGAGCTGGCAGTGTACTCCTGTGGGAACATTTTTCGTGGTATGGTCCCGGCCCATTGATTATCATGGAGAAACCTGTTAACCAGCACGTGTACCTGGATATTCTGGACAATTATGCCCTACCAACTCTGTGGCCATACTATGGAACCGAGCCTTGTTGGTACCAGCAGGATAATGCACCGAGCCATAAAGCAAGGTTTCAAAATCGCTTTATTATTATTCATCATAAGAAAGCATAAGAGGGAGACGTACAGCGTTGGGTGTCTCACTGGGAAATAATACAAACTGTTAAAACATGATGGTATATACACTGCAATGACAATGGGGATGAATAACAGATGCTGCAAGCAAAGCTTATTGCATAAAAATTGCAGAAGTGACAGAGAGAAACACATCGTGTCACATGACATTAGCTGGGCATGATTTACAGGATAACACAGGCAAAACAATAGTACACAATTAGAAAAAGAACAGCACAAACACCGCCGTGAAGGTAAAACATTACATACATGAGATAAAAACACAGCGTGCACAATTGTGCAAGTTATTTAACGAGGGCACCAAAGCAACATAATACAGGCGGGGTGAAGGTAATTAATGTACACGAGTAAGCATGAAAATATACTGAGATGACATTAGCATTCACAATTCAACGGTAGCGTGGATTGCACGAAAAAAATGCAGATGGAACAGCAAGATCACAGTGCAAAACCAGGAATGCACACTGGGATGACAAGAGGAATTAACGCAAAATGAAAGCACTGTACGACGCAATAGATGTAACTGGTACATTAATAAGACATGATGAACCATGTTATACACAGGGATGACCAAATAAAGTGCACAATGTGAAGACACGATACAACGCAAGAAATGTTACAAGTACAGTAAAAAGCACACGATAAACCATGAGTGCACTCTGGGATGTTATGAGTATATGCATAAAGTGAAAGCACAGGACAAGCCATGGGTTCTGACAGATGACAGAATTTATCATAAATTTGTACGTGCACGATCAAAGCATTAACACAATGTGAAAGCACGGTACAGCACAAGAAATGCAACAGGTACAAAGGATGCACAAAAACAAACCCCATGAAAGTACACTGGGATGAAAATAGTATGTACACAATGTGGAAGTATAGAACTGTACAAAAATTAAACAGGTGCAATGAAAATGGCTAAACACTAAGAAGGTGTGTGAGTGCGGCAAATATAACAAATGAGAGATAGAGACGTACACCACATGACATCTCAAAGTAAAACACACTACAGGAACACGGTGTAATACACTAGGTGCATAGACAGAAAGCACTTAAGGTGACCAGGGTACAGCCAGAAAGCACTTAAGGTGACCAGGGTACAGCCCCAAGTACATAAAAGTGACGGGAGGTCACGGAATCAGAGGGCACACTGATAATAATGTAAATATGGTAAAGTATAATACGACACGAAGAACAACAATTCAAATGATAAGATCACAATGATATGCACACTGAAAGCGAGAAAACACAAACTTGGGTATTACAGCACAGGCTGTAGCTCGATCACATGACATACATGGAGACGAGTCGTAGAGTGCAGGAGGGGCACCATGGTGCCACGAAACTCAGCAAAGGTGTAGAATGTCCTAGGGTACTGACAGGTGTAGCAGTCCAGAATCAACCGCGAACGATGGAGCGACCGGCGCCCAGGTAGCATAGAAGGTGACTTCTCGACGACTGGAAGAAGCCGACTGGTACTCCAGGCGGAGTCGAGAAAGCAATCAATCTCGGAAATGGCACAAAAGTGCTGTGCTGGCCTGGTGTAAAGAGACCGGCGAGGAAACGCTGCGGAGTAGTTGAAGGTATACGTAAATAACGTGTTTAACCAGCACGAAAAGATAGCCACGTACTGACGGAAGAGGAGTAGGTGGATGAGCCCGCAGAAGAAGATGTCTGTAGGCAGTGAACGGAAGATCTTGAGAACAAGAGCGACTGGCAATCCGGAAAGCCTGGTGGAGGAGAGGCATCAGGATGGGACAGTAAAGGTAGACGTGAGAAACGTCTCCCTCCTGTGCGCAGAAGAGCAGAGAGGGGAGCAGAGAAGGGACATGCGAAAGAGAAAATACGGAACAGGGAGGCGATTATGCAAAAAGAGGCAGTGGGTATTAATTTCAAGAGGGGCGGATAAGGGTGAGCGGGCTGCGGCCCAGACAAGAGGAAGAGAAGCAGGGGGAACCTCGAGAATAGAAAACGGTGAAGGGGTGGCAAGGTGCACTAGAAAACGATAAAGATATTTAGAGGAGAGAGAGGAGAGAGGAAGAACCGAGTCTGAGAGTCGGAGGAAAAACGGCAGCGGAAGAGGGGCAGAAAAGACAGAGACGAGACCGGTGGGGGGAGACAAGATCAGGGAAAAGCGAAAGAAGTGCAGTTAGCAGGGAGTCATAGACCAAATGGGCGGATGGGGACGAGAGAATAGCAGGGGGAGGCAAGAGAAAGGGCGCCAGGATAGATCCGAGTTAGTGAGGTCTTGTACGGTTACTACACCAGCTCGGAGCCAAGAGGGGAATGAAAAGCAGGGGAGATGGGGGGATGAATAAGGGAGTTGAAGAAGAGGGGTTCAGAAAGAAGCTCTAGAGTTGAAGAGGGAGGGGAGCGAATGAGGGGGAGAGAGCGAAGGTGAGTCAGGGCTTCAGAATATGCAGGTGGGAGTTTGGGGGGGAGGACAGCAATCCATGAGAACTAAAGAAAGAAAGGAAAAATGTGGGTTACGCAATTAGGCAAGAACGTCACGTACCTGAACTGCGGAAGCCACTGGAGCCGTGAAAAGGTGAATGAAGTTGATCACTCGGCATGCTTTGTAGCACAGCGGGACATCAGGTAGGCCAGCACCACCATAGGAGGGAGGAGCACAGAGCTTGTGGACGTTAATCCAGTGATGACCCGCCCACATTACTCGAGTAAGGCAGCGTGTAACCTCCTGGAGATAGAAAAGCGGGGTCGTAGATGCAATCCAAGAATGCTTGCAGATGGACAGAAGGTATGTCCTGGTGAGATTTGCACGCTGGTAGTAGGACGTACAGAACTGCGCACGACACCAGAACGCAGCTGTGCGGAGGAGGCGAGGATGGAGTTCCGTGCGAGTTGCACTGGATGTAGCTTGTGGTGCGCCTAAGTGCACACCCAGGAAGCGTTGGGTAGTGGATGACCATGTGGCCCCCATGGAGCATCCATGCGATTGGACCACGACCCGCACCACAATTCAGTTCTCTTAGACGCATTCAGTTCTGCTGCAGAACATGAAGCATATGCCGAGAACAAACGACGAAGCAGTTGGAACTGTGAGTCGCTACGAATGCAGACGGTAATGCCATCTGCATAGGCAGAGTAAATGACTGAGTGATGCCGTGAGTTGGCAACTGGTGGTGGAAGTTGTGCTAGGAGAGATGTTTGCAGAGAGCGTAGAAAGGGCTCGACGGCAATCGCAAACAGTTGACCAGAAAGCGGGCAGCCCTGACGAACTCCCCGCTTGAAGGGAACATGTGCTGTGAGAAAAGATGCCGTCTGGACATGGAAAACGGCGTCCCGGTAGAGGGAGAGAAGAACAGAGACAAATTGTGGAGGAAAGCCAAAGTATAGCAGGGTTTGCGTTAAATAGGCGTGTGAGATATTATCGAAAGCAGAACGGAGGTCTAAGGAAAGGAGAGCAAGCGGTTCAGAATGAGTCTTGGCAAGATGAATGAGATCGCGAAGAAGTTGAACATTGGAGGAAAGAGAACGGCCAGGAACAGTATAGGTTTGAGAGTCAGCAAGGATGTGAGGAAGGACAGAGTTTAGTCGACGGGAAAGAAGCTTAGTATAGAGTTTATAATCTTGATTGAGAAGAGAAATGGGGCGCCAATTTCCCAAGTCAAGACGGTCACCCTTCTTGGGAAATAGGACCTCATGTGCGTCCGTGAAACTCCTCGGGAGGGGGAGCAGTTAAATGCAGCAGAAAAAACGGAGATGAGAAAAGGCAACAGAAGAGGCAAGAACGCACGGTAAAAAGGAAAAGAGAGGCCGTCCGGACCCGGAGCGGCATGGGGGTTAAGGGAAAAGAAGGTGTCGGACACCTCCGTGGATGTGGGTGAGAGAGACAGGGTGTGAGCAAGATGAGACGGAACTTGAGGCAGGTTATTGAGAAGATGGGGGAGAGCAGAGGGAGAAGGGTTGAGGAGTTTCACTGAACTTGGTTGTATAGAACTGACGAACGTGAGAGCAAATCGCTGCCGAATCGGATGTGATTTCGCCAGAGGGGAGGCGAAGATGACGAAGCGAGGTAGAAGACTTACGTGCAGATTCCATTGATGTTAGAAAATCATAGGTGCATTCCTCCGGATTGAGATGTTTAATACGTAGACGTAAAAGTGCTTGCTGCGCAAGAGGTTTCAGCAAAGCCTGGAGCTCCGCCTGATATGCTGGAAACAGCGGATCTGACAACCCAATCAGTGCAAGCATCTGCCTGGCGTGATCGAGGCGCATCTGACTAGAAGTCGTCATGGTGAAGGAAAGTTGCTTGATATGTAAGAGGAGCTGATGCTTGACATGAAGCCAATACGTCAAGGTACAGGGTGCGGAATGCAACCCTGCGCGACGAGCAGCGAGGAAAGAACGGACAGAGGCACAAAAGTCAGGATCAGTGAGGAGATTGGAGTCAAACGTCCACAGACGTACAGTCCGAGGGAGTGACGCCGCAACAAACACTGTGAGGGTGACCGTGCAGTGGTCTGAGGAAGCAGTAGGTTGATGTCGCAACTCGGTAATAGACGAAAAAAAGAAGCGGTGTGGAAACGTAAATCCGATCCAAGCGTGCAGTCGATGGAAGCTGACTCCCAGACGAGCGCCACGTGTGTGAGGTCTCTTGTGGATGTAGGCGCCTATAAGCATCGGTGAAGGAGAAATCAGCAACAAGGTCATGGAGTAGTGCGACGAGATCCGTCCGACGCTCTCGTGACGAAGGAGAGCGATCCAGTGCCGGGTCAAGGGTGCAATTGAAGTCTCCACCCAAGAGCACACGATCCGAAGGCGAGACTTCCGAGAGAGCTTGACGGAGTTTGGTGAACAAGATCGATAAATGAATAGAGGTACACGGAATATACACATTAAAGATGTGAAATCGAGCTCCGCCAATTGTGAAGGAGACTTGCTGGAGTAAATCCCGGCACAAGTTCTGCACTGAGAGTGCAGTGAGGGTGGATCGGAACTGCTGATGTATTCCGATAGCAAGCCCACCATGAGATGAATAGCGAAATGCATGATGGAACACATAATCGCTAGCACGCCAACGAGTAAACAGAGTGGAGGAATGGCAGTTTGTTTCTTGTAGTAGTAACAGATCGGCCCCGAGGGGCGAGAGGTCCTCCATTACAAGAGCATTCGCTAGGGTCTAGCGAACCCTCTGCAATTAAGGGTCGTGACCTTGAATGGACTGGTCAGTCGTTGATTGGAGGAGTCGCGGAGCAACTTTCAGAAGTTGTTGTAATTGGTTTACGCAGCCAAGGGTCCATGAGTGGTGCAGGGGGTCATGTACAAACCCACGAAGGTACTTAGCAATGCATCCGGCTTGCAGGAGCAGCGCGGGAAGAATGTCTTCGCGCTCTCGGAGGTAGTCATACGTCAACTCCAGGTTCGTGGTGTGGGTGCAAAACTGATAGTAATCTCCAAGATTGAGAGGTTCTGAAGGAGCACCACATTTGGAGAGTACACTTGAAAAGACCTCAAACGAAGGCGGAGACCTATCATCATCAGTGTCCCTTTCAATTTCTGTTGGCGCAGGAGAAGGAGAAAAATCTCCTGAAGATTTGGTAGCACGGAACGGTTGCCCATCCGTAGAGGAAGATTTCTTCTTCTTCTTCTTCTTCTTACGTCGGGTACCTGTACGAGTGTCAGAAATGCTTTTTCCAGGGAGCGACGATGCTCGGGAAGCAGACGCAGAGTCAGAAGAGTTATCGGCGCCACCGTCACACTCGGAGACACCAACAGTGAAGACTGGTGGGAAACCAGCGGCGAGGTCTCCCGATGTTGCCACGGGATGAGGAGTAATAGGTGAGGCGAGCACTGAAAGTTGAAGGTGGGAGGTGAGGTCAGCATCAAAAGACGCTCGTTGACGAGAGGCTGTAGATATACTTTTTGTGTAACTCGGCCCTGGGGCAGTTTGCACATTAGAAGACGGTGCAGGTCGAGAGCGAGATGTAGCAGGAGGCTGCTTGGAGGCGGGAGGCGCTCTAGAAGCCGTGGGAGCCAGATACTCGTTGTTGGGGCAGCGAGCACGCTGATGCCCAAGTTCTTTGCAATTAGCACAGTGTTCTGATGTTAGCATATCAATTCTGTAGGAGAGCTGCCCACATCGGACGTTTAGGATCCGTGGGAACTTACAGAGATGCTCCTCTGATGAAAAGATGAGTCGAACACTCCGGCGAAAACTACGAACATTCTTATTTGCAGGATCCTTGGGCGCAGCTGAATGTGTGATAACAGGACCTATAATCTTACCACACTTACTAAGTGCAGTACATATCACCACATCCGAGATTTCGGGGGGCACCGGATGCAAGGAGACCTGAACAGGACGCCTGGCGATCGGTTCAGCTTCGAGGTGGTGATCTCCCAGGTCCAGACCAAAGTTTAGAAGCGTATCTACATGCTCTTTGGATGTGAAATAAACAATCACCGTCCGCGACCGGCGGGTGAGGTGAGTAATGGCACCGGCTGGAAGAAAAGCAAGGAGCGTATCACAATAGACCTTCAACGATGTATTAGGAAGAGCATCCAGGCACACTCCCAACTCGCGGGTGGAGTGAAGTTCCTGCGCAGCCGGTGAGAAGTGCAGAACGTTCAATTGAAGTGAGTCAACATGTATCTGGACATGGGCATCCGCAAGGGGAAGGCGAGTCGCTTGCGTCGGTAGGGATGCACCTGAGGTAACGCTAGAATAAGAGCGGGAAGGCAAACCTCCACTGGAAGGCAGAGGTGCAGCGCTGGATGAAGGAGCTGACAGAACGCTGGGCAAAGGCTACCGAGGGCAGAGAAGCAACGCCCTCAGAGATATCCATTACGTCATCGGCAGCATCAGAAACGAACGACGTAGCCTCACCACCAGGAGGGGTGGTGGAGTCAGAGAGTCGAAGCGTAGAAGAAGAAGAGCAATAGGCATCAGGAGGAGGACGATATTCCTTATCATCAAGGACGGACGCTGATTGGTTTGTTCCGTCAGAGATAAGGATCGACGTAGTAGGGAAAGCTGTAACGAGAGCGGGAACGCTGCTCTTGTCAGCAGTCGCCATCGCCGATGGCGAGGCCTAATTTAGTAAAAACGACCAACTGGTCGAGAAAATAAAGTGTTGATAGCTAACTGAAAATAGTACTCACCGACTCGGGAGATGTCTTAAATGAAAGATACAACCTTCGTCTTGAAGGCAGGCACAAAAGTTAAACGACAGAGCACACAAAACACACTCAGTAGACGGCGAAACACGGAACTCAAAACAGACACGACTTACGTCCCATAAAGCAAGGACTGTTACGGCGTGGTTTAACGATAATTCCGTATCGTGTGTGAACTGGCCAGCACAGAGCCGTGATCTTAATCCCATAGAGCACCTATGAGATGAATTAGAGCGCCGCATGAGAAGTTTGGATCCAAGGCCTACTACTAAGCGACTGTTAGCGGCAGTATTATGTACTGAATGGAAGCGCATACCTATCGCTGTGTTCCAAAACCTTGTCGAAAGTATGTCTCGAAGGGTCAGTGCATGCATTAAGTCCAAAGGTGGACTGACAAACGGTACTAATGCATGTCAATAAATGCTATGTTGTTCTTCTCTTCTAGGTGTCTGGTGACTTTTGTCAATATAGTGTATACTGTACTTTTTTTTCTTGATTTAGCGTAAGGTCTACCGGTCCAGAATATGACTGCCCACAGGGAATTCTCTCGGTATCCCATTGGTCCAGTCCTCGCCTGATTTTTATACACAGCATATGTGCACAGAGGCGTAATTAGGTATTTCTGCTCCCGGGGTAAACCGCAAAATACTGCGCCCCCCTTCTGTCTTTCTAGGCACTACGTATATAGGTGAGTCAAAAAGTTAGTTGCACTGCTTGATAAAAGAACACAGGATCGAAATTACAGAAAAATGTTATATGTACCTGAAAGTTCCATACAAAAGTTACTTCTCGACGTAATCACCTAGTTTATTGAAACATTTGTCGAGGCATGGCACAAGTTTTTCTATGCCTTCTGCGAAGAAATTCCGTCCAACGTCCGATAACCATTGCTGGGTTGCAGCTTTCACCTCGTCATCCGAGTGATATCGTCACTTTGCAAGTTCTTGTTTCATGGGACCGAAGACGTGGAAGTCACATGGCGCAAGATATACCGAGAGAATTCCCTCTGGGCTATAAGGGGGTGGTTCAACACCTCCCACCTAAACTTTTTCAGAAGGTCACCCGTTAGGTTCGACGCATGCGGTCTTCCCTTGCGGTAATCGTCCTCGATATCAGTACGTCCGTTCTCGAACAAGATGCACCACTCTGTGATAGCTTGACGTGATATTGCGTTCTCACCGTACAATTCGTTCAACTGCCGAAAAAGTTTAGTGCAGTTACTCCCTTTTGCTCACAAAAAACGAATCACTGCAAGCAGTTCCAATTTGGACGCCACCAGCAGCTATCAAGGCATGTTCACGACTCGTTAGCGAGCGAACTAAAACTACTGCGTAGAAGCAACTGCGGCATGTGCTGCAGATAAATGCCAGCAGTGTTGCCACAAAGTGTCAAAAAAAATATCCTTTTACCGAAATGTTTTACGGAGGAGTGCAACTAACTTTTTGACTGCCCATTTAATAGTTGTACACATATATGACTATTAAATTACTAAATATGCATATTATATCAGTGATAATGTCGGACAGCGTAATACTCTTCTCGACAAAACCAAATAAATGCCATACCCCAAGTTATCTCTCCGAATTTAGTTCGTAGTAGGGGCTCGCAGCCACAAAAAATTACCAAATAGACCCCAGAGAATCTTCAATAATGTGAACTTTTCTTGCAACGTACGAATAGTCCATCCAACTAAAGAAAAACAGCGGGCCCCATTGTTTGTGAAACTCACAAATTTGTTGGTGACAGGATCGAACCTGCGTTTCCTCGCTCCGGAATGAGTCACATGATCTCCCTCTAAATATTTTAAACGAAGAAAGAATTTTTCATTAATTCCAGACGATGTGCAAAACGAACATCACACATTTTCCGAAGAACCCAACGGCAAGTAGATCCATCTTTATGTTCGGGTGCTAATGTGAAATTCACACATTTGCCGGTGACGGGAATCGGAGTCAGTCATCTTAACCAACTAAATTACACCGACGGAATGTATCGCTGAAGATTTGTTGTCTTGACACGTGCTTTACCTCTGTAGTACGTCATATGTTGCTGACGAAGACCGTAGTTCTTTTTTAGTTCGACGGACCGTAACCATATCTCTACTCCTTCATTCCTGAATGTGAACAGCTAGAATCCTCTGAAGATTTTAAGGAAAAAAAATCGACCTTTCAGTGTGCCGAAAACTTGTGTAAAAGTTAGTTTCAATTTTAATCAGACTGCAAGCAGTGGTTTTTGCGTCATCTCTTGAGTTGCGCCAGCTCCAGTTACGTATCTGTGTGGTGCATCTAAAGTTCTTCATTATTTCCTTTAGAAATTTCTTCAACCGTTGCTCAACAGATGGAGACACAACTCAAGCAGAAACTGTTGCATAAAAATGGGGATATTGCTCTCTTTTACAATCCGACATAATGCCTCTTCTGAACAAAATACTGACCAGGTATTATATAAAATAAAATAAAATAAAATAATTCAAAATTCCTGCCCTCATTAAGAACTACAGGTTGATTAAAAATAAATTTCCTTCACATAGTAATTTACCATTTTGGGTGTCAATAGGAATTTTCGAGAAATACGTAGGCAGGGGCGCAGCAATTGAATAATTACGGGGGTCGAGAAGTTCCCTACCCTAACACAGAAAATAATTGCCAATCTGTGATATTCAATTAATAATTAAGTGTTAATTATCAATAATTCATTATTTACAATAATTGTATAAATTTATTAATAAATTAGCAATTTCATTGATAATTAAAACACTGATTATATATTTATTAAATGTGGTTAATGTAAAATAGAGTGCTTCTCTCTAAGTATTTAAATTTCTCGGAATTATTTATAAAAGCGTGATTTTAAAATTAGTTGCTTTATGAAATAAATAATAGTGCAGAGTATTGAAAGTGTAAAGTTTCGCTAGTACTTTAATAAAATTGTAATACATATCCTTGCATCATTGTACAAAGTAACTGCGCTTTGCTGTCATTGACTTCAAAATGGGAATCCTGTATACTTCTCGATGGATGTTCAGGAATGCAAGTCGAGAATTAGACATTGTGTTTCGAATATATATTTTCTGGCGAGTGAGAGAGAAAGTGTACTTTCCGGAGAGGCTGCTGAGACAGGAAGCGTTGATATAATTTTTAGTAATTTCTTGATATTGGGGTTGAAAAAACAAAACAAGAAAAAAAAAACAGCAGCTTCACAACATTGATAAATTCTATCGGAGTGGTTGGTGTTACTCTTGTCTTATTGTTAATAAAGGCATATTCCATGGATGCGAGCGACAGTGAGTGAACCCTGCATGTGTGTTGCTTGCCCGTGGAAAAATGCGTCAATGAAACAAATTCGAAGGGATTCGAAAAAACCCGCGACTTTGTTGGAAACAAATGTGCTTTGAGTCAGTCTTTTTATCGGTTTTCCAGATTTATCTTGATATTTTTAAAAAACAAGAACTAATGTTCGGCTTTCAAAGAGAACAAGTTAGTAAAATAATGCAATGCATTGATTATGATACGCTTTCCAACATGCCGAAATCATTACTCAAGTTATGACGATAATGGGTGAGGAATAAATCTCGCTCCTGTTCCCTAACCTTAGACCCCATTTCGATGATATTAAACAGAATTGTTTCAGTATACCTCTGGAACAACATACTAAATTTTTGTCGCAATAGAAGCATTTTTAGACAAGTTATGAGGCTAATGGCTGTGGAATAAATCTCGCTCCTGTTCCCTAACCTTAGACCCCATTTCGATGACATTAAACAGAATTGTTTCAGTATACCTCTGGAACAACATACTAAAGTTTTGTCGCAATAGAAGCATTTTTAGTCAAGTTATGAGGTTAATGGCTGTGGAATAAATCTTGCTCCTGTTCCCTAACCTTAGACCCCATTTCGATTATATTCAACAGAATTGTTTCAGTATACCTCTGGAACAACATACTAAAGTTTTGTCGCAATAGAAGCATTTTTAGACAAGTTATGAGGATAATGGCTGTGGAATAAATCTCGCTTGTGTGCCCTAATCTTTGACCCCATTTCGACGATATTAAACAGAATTATTTCAGTATATCTCTGGAACAACATAATAAAGTTTTGTCGCAATAGAAGCATTTTAGTCAAGTTATGAGGATAATGGCTGTGGAATAAATCTCACTCCTGTGCCCTAATCTTTGACCCTATTTCTTTTTTTTTTTTTTTTTTTTTGATTGAAGGTTTAACGACCACCGTGAGCAACTCAATGGGCTATAAGCAGTCGCCCGTCCCTAATTTAGGGCCACTGGTTCCAGGGAAGGGGAGAACCAGTGCTGTAAGACAAACACAACATCCATGCCTCACCGGGATTCGAACCCGGACCCCGTTCGGACGAATGATCAGAGGCCATCGCTTAGACCACTGCGCCACCGGGGCGGCTGATCCTATTTCTATGATATTAAACAGAATTGTTTCAGTATATCTCCGGAACAACATACTAAAGTTTTGTCGCAATAGAAGCTTTTTTAGACAAGTTATGAGGATAATGGCTGTGGAACAAATCTCGCTTTTGTGCCCTAATCTTTGACCCCATTTCGATGATATTAAACAGAATTGTTTCAGTACATCTCCGGAACAACATACTAAAGTTTTGTCGCAATAGAAACATTTTTAGTCAAGTTATGAGGTTAATGGCTGTGGAATAAATTTTCTTTCTGTGACCTGACGTTTGACCCCATTTCGATGATATTGAACAGAACCGGTTCAGTATACCTCCGAAACAACATGATGAAGTTTTGTCGCAATCGAAAGATTTCTACGTAAGTTATGACGCATAAGAGCAATGGAATGGATCCCGCACTTATGTCCTGACCTTTGACCCCATTTTGATGATATTCAACAGAACCGGTTCAGTATACCTCCGAAACAACATGATGAAGTTTTGTCGCAATCGAAAGATTTCTACGTAAGTTATGACGCATAAGAGCAATGGAATGGATCCCGCACTTATGTCCTGACCTTTGACCCCATTTCGTCGATTTTCAATATGGTTCACTTCCAGGTTGTTCCCTACCACATAGTAAAATTTCATTGAAATCGAACCATTTTTACGCGAGTTATTGTGCTGACAGACAGACAGACGGACAAAGCTTGAGCATATGCGCTTCTTCAACTTACTGTTGGAAAGTGCACACAAAAAAGATGACACCGAATTTTCGGGTGCAATAAGCACGTCTTTTGAACCCGTTCTGACACAAATTAAATTTATCAAAGCTATTCAAAGTCGATGGAACCGGTATGGAAAACAATAGTATCTGACGGAAGAAAGAAGTATTTCAATCGTGTTTTTAATCCCTCGTATATTGCTGTAAACGGAATCGTGAACTTACGCCCTCTGGTTGCAGACTTGTGCGCTAAGAAGAACATGAATCTGTATGAGAAACATTTCGCACCGGAAACGCTCTCCAACACAGAAAGAATTTTTCAAATCGGACTCTTAGAAACAGAGATATCGACAAAAATAAAATGTGACTTTACGCACCCTGGTGGGAAAACCATGCATTATTTTAGGAAGAAAGTATTCTCAAAAGGTTTATCCAAATGAGCGATATCGGTCCAAGAAAAAAAAAATTTAGTCGAGTTTTCAGGAGCCCAGATTTTGCTACAAATACATCAGAAGCAGAAATTAACCCTTATGCCCCCTGGTAGCCAAACCATTCTTTACCAAACATTAGAAATTATGTGAAAAATATTTTCCATCAGGTCTTCTATGCGCTACAAGAAGATGTTTTCAAATCGGAGTTTTAGGAGCAGAAATAACGCCGAAAACGCATTTTACCTTTGCGCCCCCTAGCGGAAAGTCTATGATTTACTTGAAAATTTTGAATTTATTGGAAAAACATTTCGCATCGGAAACACTATTCAACAAAGAAATAATTTTTCAAATCGGACTCTTAAAAGCTGAGATATTGACAAAAATAAGATATACATCTACGCCCCTGGCGTAGAAACCATGCATTATTTCAAGAAGGAAATGTTACTCAAAGGTTTGTCGACATGAATAGTATCGATCAACAAACGACTTTTTTTCAATCGAAATTTTAGAAGCTCATATTTTGCTGCAAATACATCAGAAGCGGAAATTAAGGCTTACGCCCTCTGGTGGCCAAACCATTTTTCACAAAACTTCGAAATTATGTGCAAACGATTTCCAATCAGGAGCTGTATCCGTTGCACAAAGAATTTTTCAAATCGGAGATTTAGAAGCAGAGATATAGGGGGGGGGGGAAGCAATTTACCTCTACGTCCCCTAGCGGAAAGTCTGTGAATTACTTTAAAACTTTGAAATTATATGAAAAGCATGTCACACTGAAAACACTATCCAACAAAGAAGGAATTTTTAAAATCTCACTCCTAGAAGTGGAGATATTGACAAAACTAAGTTATACATCTACGCCCCCTGGTGGAGAAACTGTTTAATATTTTAAGAAGAACATGTTCCGAAAAGGTTTATCGATGTGAGTAGCTTCAGTCCACGAAAGAATTTTTTCAATCGATATTTTAGAAGTTCATATTTCATGGCAAATACATCAGAAGCAAAAATTAACACTTACGCCCCCTGGTGGCCAAAGTATTCCTTACCAAAAATTTGAAATTACATGCAAAATATTTTCCATCAGGAGGTGTATCCGCCGAAGAAATTTTTTTTTCAAATCGGAGTTTTAGAAGAAGAGTTATCGGGAAAAATGTAATTTACTTTTACGCCCCCTAGCGGAAAAGCTATGCGTAATTTGAAAAAGTTACTATATCTAAAATACTCTTCGACATAAATGGAATCGAAAGATAAAATGTTTTTTTCAATCGGATGTTTAAAAGCAAATATGTGGAATAAAACGTATTTTTGAATTCGACATTATCTGAATTTACGCCCTCTAGCGGTGAAATTGCACATCGTAAAAAAAAAAAAAAACGAAATAAAGGATCATGATTCGCATATTTCAAGCTTCCCAATGCAAAAAGAATTTTTCAAATCGGACTGATAGTTGCAGAGATATCGTGGGTACAGACGGACGGACGGACAAACCGATAACATAAGCACGATCGTTTTTTACAAAAGACGTGCTAAAAAGAAATTATATGATTCGGCGAAAAATGTGCCTTGATACCCAATGGGGAAAGGGGGAGCTAAGCCTCCTGAGCCTCTCCCTTTCCTTGCCAATGCCTGTAGGTTATTCTTTTGTACAGTTACGAATAATGCACGAAATACTGTGGAACCCAAATGCGATAAGCTCGCGTAATACGAAGTTCCGCATAAATCGACGTTTTTATAGATCCCTTGAGATTCGTAGTATTTTTATAGTTCCTTGAGATCCCTTGCCATTTTAACTTAAGGATGGGCGGCAAACTACGGCCCTCCGGTATGTCTGATCCTGCCCGCGGGATAAATAATTTAAAAGTGTTTCTTCTCTTAGGCATGGCACATAATTTAATCTGGAAAACATTGCTTGTTATATTCTTAAATGTTCCTCATTAATTTCTGGGTACAGTTTCAAGATAGGATCCATTTCACCTTTCAAAGTGTGCTTTCCAATTTGCCATCGACACATGCTGCAACATCTATGTATTTAATCTCGAAAAAGACACCAACCACGTTGAATGAGAAGATGCCCGCTGATGCCTGGGGGGTGGGGGGAAGCGGATGTTGGTACTACGACTGTCAGCAGTGAGGATATACGCACGTACAGTAGTGACCGAAATTGTGGAAAGCTTTTGGAAATAGTGTATTTTTGAGGTTTGATGGCTCATAACACCACATTTTTTTTTGGAGTAATACCATAAAATTATATATCAATAGAAAGATAATTTTATCAAGAATGTAATGCAATAACTTTTATGAAGGATTTTGTATTAGAACAGCAGTTATAAAGAAGAAAAGTGAAACACATAGAAAAAATGAGCAATACAAAAATTCTCACAATGTCAGTTAATACTTTGTTGGGTAACCTTTAGTGTTAATTACGGCTTTACAATGCCTTCCCATGGAGTGAACCAAGTTTTTTAGTTCTGCATCTGTTATAATGTGAAACCAAGATTGAATTATTGCTTCTTTTAATTGGGCTTTATTGCTGGGTTGCTTCCGACTAACAAGTTTCTTTAGTCGGCTCCATAGATTTTCGATGGGGTTAAGGTCTGGGCTATTCCCAGGCCATGTCAGCAGTAGAATATGATTATCTTGAAACCACTTTTTACACACAGCAGCAACATGACATGGAGCTGAATCCTGTTGAAATATAAATGCTTCATTATCTTGGAAAATATCACGTCCGGAAGGCTTCATTTTGGGCTCAAATATTTCATTAATGAATTTTTGACCATTTATATTCCGATAAATCACGCAAATTCTGCCCACACCTTTTGATGTCGTAAAACCCCAGATCATAACACTAACTGGGTGTTTCATGGTACATGTAATGCAATCAGGATGCAAATCTTCTCCGATTCTTCTCCTTACGTATTTTACGCCATCACTACCAAACAGGGAGATTTTGGTATCATCGCTCCAAATAACACTGTCCCATTGTTCCGCTGTCCAGTTAACATGGGTTTTAGCTCAGTTTAATCTTTTCAACCTTTGTCTGAGAGATAAAAATGGCTTTTTTCGAGGAATTCTATCTTTCAGACCAAATTCCTGCAGTCTGTGCAGAACACTCTTTGCACTCAACTTCACATTGAATTGCACCATTTCACCTTGTATACACCCAGATGATTTTCTTCTGTCACCTAGGCACAGTCCCTTAATTCTTCTATCATCACTTACTGTTGTGCACCTTTTCCTGCCTTTATCAGTCTGGTTTGTACTGACTGAGTCTCCTTATACCTCTTCAAAAATTTAGAAATGCCCCTTTTGGTTAAGTTTCCACCAATTTTTCTTCTAATTTCTTTACAACTGAAGCCTTGTTCACTTAATAGTACTATTTTACATTGCTTTCTGGGTGACCAGTCAACTCTTTGTGCCATTTCTTTAATTTTATTACGTTTTACAAGCTCACTAAATGAAAGAACACGGGAAAAAAAAAAAAAAAAAAAAAAAAAAAAAACAACTTGATAGCAATCACATAACACACGGACAAATGTCCTCCTCTCAGCTCCAATACATGATATCAATAGCTGAATCCTACTGTGACCTGATTGGCTCATTGCCAAAACAAGATAACACGTGATTGGCTCTCTAAACACTCCTGGTCATTGGCTACATTTAAATGAAGGAAAGCTACTTCATATCAACCTAAGCAAATTGTGCTTTCTTTTTCTGGTTATTTGGCTATAACGTTTCACAGAATACAGATAATTGAACAAACTTCGTCGCATTACATTTTTGGTGAAATTATCTTTCCATTGATATATAATTTTATGGTATTACTCCTAAAAAAAAAGTGGTGTTATGAGCCATCAAAACTCAAAAATACATTTTTTCCAAAAGGTTTCCACAATTTTGGCCACTACTGTATACAAAGTATTTTCCTTATTGGGACTTGGATGCTGAGCCTCGCGAACTTTTCGAGGTGAGTGATCGTAAAAACCGACTTACTGAGGAGTATCTGTCTTCTCTCTTGAGAATCACCTAATCAAAGTTTAACCCAAATTAGGAAAAAATGCCTGAAATTCGATGGCAGTTTCACTCATCTCACACTCCATCATATGAATCTTCTGAATGAACTTAAAAACTGTTTAGTATGTATGTATGAATGATTGTTTTGCATTCCAATGTATTTAAACTTATTCGTATCAGTCTATTACGTGTGTTTATATTTTTTAAAACGAATTTTCAAGAAAAATTGATGAAAACATTTTTTAGCCAAATTAAAAAACAAAATTTTTTTATTTTTTTTTATTTTGACTCTTCTATTAGAAATTTTGCAGATTCCTGTTTTAATCACATATTACGAACAACAATTTTTGGAGAAACTGCATGTATCGTAGCTCAACACGGTTATCAAACAAAAGAAGCAGCATTCATCCGCTTATTCACACACATTGCAGATCTCAGTCAGTGTCTCTCCCAGGCAGGAACGTCGCCAAGATGGTGCGAGGGTGGGCTCAAGCCCACCCTAAAATTTGTCTTACACACTCTGCCGCCCACCCAGCTCAAAATGAGCCATTTTTCAGTATATTTACCTGCGAAATATAATCTGGACTTCGCCAAGTAATAAGTTTTGTTTTTTATCTCATGTATCCCTACGTATTTTTCACTAGGAAGTGCGTTGTTTACTTCTCCATAGAAAGGTTATCAAAATAGCATCCGTAGGGCCATGGAAATTCAATAGCCCTACACTCTTACCGACGTGAGCGATTGCCGCAGCCGCGGCACACCACCAAATGAGAGGACCGGCATGTTGTGCGGCGGGCATTGATGGCTCGCACCGCCACATCACGAACGTTAGCGCAAGAATTAGGGTGTGTTGCGCAACAACCTGTGTCAGCACGTACCGTTCGACGTCGTCTGCAGGAGCGGGGACTTGTAGCACGGCACCCATTCCTCCGATTGCCATTGACGTTACACCACCGGCGAGTGCGGCGGCAGTGGGCCGTTGAACGCCGCACCTAAACTACGGAATGGCACTACATTGCCTTCTCCGACGAATCCCGCTTCTGCCTGCAACACCACGATGGTCGGATCCGCGTGTAGCGGCACCGCGGCGAGAGACTGTATGACGCCTGCGTTATGCATCGCCATACCGGTCCGTCGCCTGGCGTTATGGTTTGGGGCGCAATTGGATTTGATACCCGCTCCCCTCTGGTACGCATCGCCGGTACACTTAACAGCCACCGCACCATCTCCGACGTTTTGGAGCCTGTAGTCTTCCCTTACCTGCAGGACCTGCCAGCGGCCACGTTTCAACAGGACAATGCGCGCCCGCACGTGGCACGCATCGTGCAACACTTCTTCACGGCCCACCAGATGTCACTGCTGCCGTGGCCCGCCTGTTCTCCCGATATGTCGCCCATCGAACACGTCTGGTCGCTGATCAGCAAGCGAGTGGCACGACAAGCACCACCCGCGGCTACGCCTGATGAACTGTGGCAACGTGTGGAAGCAGCAGGACCGACACACCCCAAGCCCACATCCAAAGCCTTGTAACATCACTGACACTCGATCACAACACAAAACATTTATTACTTTACACAAAAACATACACTGGAATACACTCCGCGGTATAAACTGAGCTTGTTGTCTTAGCCAAAGCTCGCCATGTCCTCCTCCTTCGATATCTCTCTCGCAACTCTCCTCATCACTCACCACACGCTCAAGTCATTAAATGTCAATGTATCCTTCCGCACTTTTGTGCGTGGAAGTCGTACTTTACAACCCCTCCTCACTCCAGAGGAACTTTTTCCAGTGGTAAAAAGTTCTTGTCATTTTACAATACAATAGTCATAGTTCACATAATGAGTCATAATCCATTTACAAAGAGAAATATATGAGTTAATTTAACAATAATCTTTACGTGTTTTCCAACAATTTCTATGTAGTATATATCACAACCAAAAAACAAAAAACAAAAAACAAAAAAAATGTTTTCACTAGCAGACACATAGCATGATCAAGGTGGATCATCTAAAGTTGGAACTCTGCTCAGTCCATCTGTATTTTTGTGCATAGTTCCCGATCGATGAATTATAACAAAATCATATGCTTGTAAAGCAAGGGCCCATCTCATCAGACGAGCTTTTGAACTTGCGTTGGTGCGTAACCAAACGAGAGGGTTATGATCAGTTTGTATGAGGAAATTTTGACCATCCAGGTAGCATTTCAGTTTCTGTACCGCAAATATAATGGCGGCACATTCTTTTTCACTGGTACTGTATGTCTTCTCTGCTGTCGAAAGTTTTCTGCTTAGATAGAGTACAGGATGTTCAGCGCCATCTTCTTGTTCTTGCGAGAGGACGACTCCCATTCCTTGATCTGAAGCATCAGTTTGTAGAATAAATCTACGTTCATAGTCAGGGGCATACAGAACAGGAAAACTAGATAAAGATTTTTTTAGTTCCACAAAAGCTTTCTCACATTGTTCTGACCATATAATTTCCTCTTTACGATTTTTACCCTTCAAGATGTCTGTCAAGGGAGCTGCTATCGAAGAAAACATTTTAAAGTAATGGCATAATAGTTTTTTCTGATCCTGAATTTGTTGGCCACTTTAGGCGCTCTCGAAGTTTACTGTTCTCCTCGATATCAGAGAAGTTAAATATATTGGGATTTTTTTCAACTTGCGGAAATTTAATCTCTAAATCCATTTCACCATTTTCACAACCGGGCAATAAGTTCACAAATTCTGGTCGTTTATGGTATGGTTTCAGCATGTTAATGTGATATACTTGATGCTTTACATTTTTACCTTCAAAGCTTACTACATAATTAGTCTCAGAAATTTTTTTCTCAATTTTCCCTGGTCCTTTCCACTGTTCTGCTAACGTTTTTGGCCTGCAGGTAACAAAAACCAATTCTAAATCTCCTTCTTGAAATTCACGTTTTACCGCATTTCTGTCATACCAATATCTTCTTTTCAATTGAGCCACTTCCATGTTTTTAATGGCAAGTTCTTGACATCTTTTCATCCTATTTATTAACTCAAATACATATTCCGTGACATAGTTTTCTTCTTCAGGATGACCCATCCATTTTTCATACAATAGTGTCATTTGCGTCCTCAATTTTTTCTATGCACCAATTCAGCAGGCGTAAACCCTGTGCTTTCATGTGTCACAGTTCTCAAAGCAAACAGCGCCGCCGGTAACTGTTTCTCCCAATCCGGAGCAGACTCAAGACATAAAACTCTCAACATCCTTTTAATAGTTCGATGGAATCGTTCTACCGGATTACTTTGGGGATGATATACAGAACTATGAGTAACTTTTATTCCAAACCGCTCCAGAAATTCTAGTGTCAAAATGCTTACAAAACTGGCTCCTTGATCAGTTTGAATTTCTTTCGGAAATCCCATGCGGCTAAAAATGTGTAACAAAGCGTCAACTACCGACTTGGATTCTATGTCTGGTACTGGTACTGCATCTGGATATTTGGACGACAAACACATAGCTGTAATTATGTATCTATTTTCGCTTGAAGTCTCGGGCAAAGGCCCACAGGCATCAACGTTGATTTTTGTAAAAATTTCAGGAATAATTGGAACTATTTTTAAAGGTGCTTTCTTTTTGTCCCCAGCTTTTCCAGCACATTGGCATGAATCACAAAATTTTACAAATTCTTCAATGTCTTTATAACAGTTAGGCCAATAAAAATACTTCGCTAGTCTGTCTTTGGTTTTTGTCACTCCTAAATGCTCCGAAGTTCCCTCATGACACATGTTTTTTATTTGTTCTCTATATTGTTCTGGAACAACAATAAGATCTTCCTCTTCGCCAATCTTGTTGATCTTCTTCTTCACCAACATCCCATTTCTTAGTACAGCATAACCATTTGCCTTTTTAAAATCTGTTTTCTCTATTTCTTTGAGAATTTTTTTCAATTCCAAACTTTGCCGTTGATCTTCCATGAAACTTTTTGAATCCATTTTTACCAACTCTAGCATGGCTTTATCTTCATCATGCCTCAATGGCAGAATTTCTTGTTCTAATTCATCTGATTCTTCGGAACCCACAGCCTCTCCTTCAAGGGCTTGTTTTTCTTTCTTCCCTGAATCATTCTTTACTGAATTTCTCTCTTCGTTGTTTCGTTTCTGTTTTTCTTGATACCTAGTAACCACAACATTTACCTGTTCTGAATTAAGTGGTCACTCCATACAAATTTTTTTAACAAAGCGACAGTCTTATTTCCAAGTAAATATCTACCTTGATCTAGCGACTTTCTAATCACTGCAGCCTTAGTTACAATATGACCTAATTCACATTCTAGTTCAACTTCTGCCAATGGTAAACAAACCTTTTGTTCATCCAGAAGATGCTGTACCCACACATGTTCTCCAGTAAACTCACCTGGCGACACATACTCTTGACAAATGATATCAACTGATGAACCTGTATCCCGGAGAATAGGCATGGTAACTCCATTTATTTTTCCTTCAAAGGTATAGGGTGCCAAGAGATCTCCTTCAGTTTCCTCTCTGATTCTATTTACGCTTCCTGAGTTCTGTGATTTTAGCTTAGGACACTGAGGTCGAATGTGATCATAAGATGCACACTCGTAACATTGAATCTTCCGTCTGCGATCATACTTTTCTTCATTCTGAGATACATTCCGTTTTGACCACCCTTGTCCTACATCTGACTTAACATAATTTTTGTTATAAAATCCATTTTTCATAAAATTTCCCCGATCATAGTTATCTCTAGTTTTTTTCTCACTGCCTTGCATTTTCTTTAAAGCACAAAATTCATTCGACGAATTTTTCTTGATTCCTCCTCTTACACTTTCATAATTGTCCACCATATCAGCCAAATCTGAAGGTGAGACAATATTTGACCATTTATCAATAAAATGCTCCCTTATTTCTATAGGCACTCTCCGCTTCAATTGATCTGTGATCATTAATTTTTTTAGCCCTTCATAATCGCCTATTTTAAGTCCTGAAATCCATTCATTAAAATAATTTTCTAACTCGAAGGCGAAATCTCTCCAGGTCTTCTCTGATGTACGCATGTGTTGTACAAATTTCAATCTAAATTTCTCTGGACTTAACTTATATCTTTTAAGAAGTAACCTTTTAACATATTCATAGTTTTTAGCATCTTCCACATTTTCTCTGGCAATCAATTGTGATATTTCGTAGGGCAAAAGTCCTATCAAATTCGCAACCCAATCTTCCCTTTTTATTTCTGTTTGTTGTGCTTGTCTTTCAAATAAAACTAAGTAAATACTTATATCACTGTCTTTTGGGTCAAATGTTTTCATCAAATGACGAAGTTCTAATCTCGGTTTTTGAGAATTTCCATTTTGCTCCAAACTACCTCCCAGCGGCTGACGTCCAGCTTCTATTCTGAGTTTTTCAAGCTCAAATTCCATTTGTCTTTCTGTTTCTCTACGCTCTTTTATACCTGCCAAAAGTTCTTTCACGAAATCCTCTTCATAAACTTCAAAGTTGACAATTTTATTTTTTAATTCCAGAATTTTGAGATTTGGCATAACTTCTATACCCAATTCTTCCGCCAACTGCAGAAGTTCTTCTTTTCGAGCTCTTCCTAAGAAAGCCATTTCAACAAGCTCTACGTGTACCCAATGTTTATTTATTATCGTATATGTGTATACGTTCACAGAAATTGTTTACAACAATATTCTACATTTACCTATAATTTAGGCTCAAACAGTTGATCTGAATGTACTATTTCTTGACAGAAATTATTTCCTTCTATTTTCGTATATGTGTATACGTTCACAGAAATTGTTTACAACAAAATTCTACATTTACCTATACTCTAGCCTCAAACAGTTGATCTGAATGTACTATTTCTTGACAGAAATTATTTCCTTCTATTTTCGTATATGTGTATACGTTCACAGAAATTGTTTACAACAATATTCTACATTTACCTATACTCTAGCCTCAAACAGTTGATCTGAATGTACTATTTCTTGACAGAAATTATTTCCTTCTATTTTCGTATATGTGTATACGTTCACAGAAATTGTTTACAACAATATTCTACATTTACCTATACTCTAGCTTCAAACAGTTGATCTGAATGTACTATTTCTTGACAGAAATTATTTCCTTCTATTTTCGTATATGTGTATACGTTCACAGAAACTGTTTACAACAATATTCTACATTTACCTATAATCTAGGCTCAAACAGTTGATCTGAATGTACTATTCCTTGACAGAAATTATTTCCTTCTATTTAATTCCGTGCCCGGAAACTTCTAAAAAACTTGCTTTGATATTTCATTCCTTTGGATAATTCTCTAAGAACAACAACAAAACAGTACTTACATAAACATCTAATGTGGTGTAAATCCGATACGGAACAAATAATTTCGAAAAAACAAACTACAGTCACCATCCTTTGTTCTTCCCAACACAAAGAGAAAAAAAAGTATCCCGGTCGCGTTGGTTCTTTCGCACGCTTGAAGAACTTTCAACTCATCGATTCCCACGGTCATAAAAAACGCCGCTGAAGTTGCGCTGATTCCGTCTCACTGGCGCCTTCACTTCCTGTCTTTCGTCGTTCGAATCTCACAGTAGTTCGAATCTCACAGGTGCCTTCACTTCCTGTCTTTCGTCGTTCGAATCTCACAGTAGTTCGAATCTCACAGGTGCCTTCACTTCCTGTCTTTCGTAGTTCGAATCTCACAGGTGCCTTCACTTCCTATCTTTCGTCGTTCGAATCTCACAGGTGCCTTCACTTCCTGTCTTTCGTCGTTCGAATCTCACAGGTGCCTTCACTTCCTGTCTTTCGTCGTTCGAATCTCACAGGTGCCTTCACTTCCTGTCTTTCGTCGTTCGAATCTCACAGGTGCCTTCACTTCCTGTCTTTCGTCGTTTGAATCTCACAGGTGCCTTCACTTCCTGTCTTTCGTAGTTCGAATCCCACAGGTGCCTTCAATTCCTGTCTTTCGTCGTTCGAATCTCACAGGTGCCTTCACTTCCTGTCTTTCGTAGTTCGAATGCCACAGGTACCTTCACTTCCTGTCTTTCGTAGTTCGAATCTCACAGGTGCCTTCACTTCCTGTCTTTCGTCGTTCGAATCTCACAGGTGCCTCCACTTCCTGTCTTTCGTCGTTCGAATCTCACAGGTGCCTTCACTTCCTGTCTTTCGTAGTTCGAATGCCACAGGTGCCTTCACTTCCTGTCTTTCGTCGTTCGAATCTCACAGGTGCCTTCACTTCCTGTCTTCCGTAGTTCGAATCTCACAGGTGCCTCCAATTCTATCTTTCGTCTGTAACATCACAGACACTCGATCACAACACAAAACATTTATTACTTTACACAAAAAACATCAACTGGAATACACTCCGCGGTATAAACTGAACTTGTTGTCTTAGCCAAAGCTCGCCATGTCCTCCTCCTTCGATATCTCTCTCGCAACTCTCCTTATCGCTCCCCACACGCTCAAGTCATTAAATGTCAATGTATCCTTCCGCACTTTTGTGCGTGGAAGTCGTACTTTACAGCCTCTTTCGTTCGATGCCGCGGCGTGTAGCGGCCGTTATTGCCAGCCATGGGGCCACACGAAGTCTTGATGTTTGCGTGTTCCGCAAGTCGCACGGGCCTGTAAGCTCAATCGTTTCATCTTTGTATGTGCTGTTATGTGTCCAGTAAATCTGGCTTTGCTATCTCGTGTCCTTCTTGGTGTTGCATTTTGGGTGGCCAGCAGTGTATTTTCGTAAGCAAAAATGCAAAATTTTGAAAAGCAGTTTCAGACACTGCATTCAGAACAAGCAAAAAGTCGAAGGCGACATTCTAGCAAACACTTGTATCTTACAACAGTGGTGTAGCTAGTGAGACCCGTGTATATGTGTCCAGGTGAAGGGGGGGGAGGAGATTGCACAAATTGCCTTGTAGCCGGTAATAAAAAGCATTAGAAATTAGTTCCTTCAGTGTTTCGTAAAAAAAAAAATAATAATAATAAAAAAACAATAAACAAAATTCTCAAGCTTGCCCTACCAAATATAATGCTCGCCCACCCGTCGCTTCGAAGTCTAGCGACGTCCCTGCTCCCAGGATTTCTTTATGGAGGTTGCCCAAATTATTGAAGGTACAAGTAAAATTACCCAGGAGAAAACATCTAAAGTCGTGGAGAGCGAGCTTGGTCCCCAGTGCAATAACCTCCCCCCCGCCTCGGCTCCTCCACTAACCAGATAATCCATATTTCCGTTTCCTCACACACCATTCTCCTACTTCCCGACAAACCGATCGGTTGCAATTCTTCAATCTTTTTCTTGCGGTGGATAATTTTTCATATTCTCCCCTCCGTAAACAATCCCACGAACCCTCCCTTTTGAGAAAAGAGTTTTCTCAGAAAACTCTTAAACGCCATCTACCAACAGACATTCTTATTTTTCTCAGTACTTTTTCATAATCATCACATTTTTCACCTTTCATTGTTAGAGTGCAATATGCCGCCCCGTTGGCGCAGTGGTCTAAGGCGCTGGCCTTTGATCATTCGTCCGTAAGGGGTCCGGGTTCGAATCCCGGTCAGGCATGGATGTTGTGCTTGTCTTACGGCACTGGCTCTCTCCCTTCCCTGGAACCAGTGACCCTAAATTAGGGACGGGCGACTGCTTATAGCCCATTGAGTTGCTCACGGTGGTCGTTAAACCTCCAAAAAAAAAAAAAAAAAAAAAAAAAGAGTGCAATATGTGTCTAAAGATGCAGCCTCTGGGAAAGTACCCACAAAGAGTTCTCATATGAAAACATTGAATTTTGTGTTTTCTCTTTTAAGTGGCCGCTGTGAACAGGAAGACTTCATCGGTCATCGGAATAAAGGAAGATAAACGAAGTCGGAATTACGCTCAAAGACACTATATTCATTTATAAAAATTGCCGCATTGCGAAAATAATGAGTTGAGCATAAAATAAAAAGACAAAAGATGCCGGCTTATGGTGGGAATGACTAGCAATAACGTTGTATATCATATACAATGGTCTGTGTCGGTGAGTAGCAAAGCAACACAGAGAACCCACTGTGTGGTGTCGACGTGTCGTTGGAAAGGAAAGAAGAAATGAAAAACGTAATATGGAGAGCTCGTTTGATTGGCCGCAGGTAACCCCCGCACGTGTTTCAGTTAGCCTGGGAACTCGAGTAAGATTGTAACAATTCGGGTTTTTTCTTATTGTATTTAAAGCAAGTTTTGAATTTATTATATTTTTAACATACATATATGACATGAAGTACGCATTTTTACGCGTAACTTCCCAACCATGGTGACGATATAGCTTGAAAAATATTCGGACACAATAAAATAATTAGAAAAAAATTACTTTAAAAACGGGCTCTGGGCCCCCCTGGGGGCCCTGTGCTACAGTACCCACCCCCACCCCCGTCTCGTCAGGCCTGAAAACATCTTCCAAAATATTGGGAAGCGATAGAAAATATCTCGGCTCTTTTAAAGTGCGTATTCGTAAAATATACAAATATACAGTATTTAAAAAAGGAGCAGCTGATAACAAAGAACGTAGGTGATACCTCATCAGTGGCCCTTGCGCAGCTATACTTTTCAATTAGCAAGAATTATGTCCCTTTAATTAATTAATAAATAGTTTACGATTGACTAGACTAACCTCACATAATGTAATATGCCATAAACAGCGCTTTTCCTATTTTTTTCAATCTGTTAGGTTAAGCGAAGTTCCCAAGTTCCTTTTTTAACTCTTCCTTCAATTTTATCATCAGAAGTTCGACCATACGGTGGAGAGATGGCAGCACGTCACCTCAAGATCAGAACTTCAGTCCAAGACATCTGCGTCCGCCGGGAAGAGCAAAAATGCATATATAGCAAAAATTTGCACATATATACAAAATGAATATATAGCTCCATATGAAAAAAAAAAAAAAAAAAAGAAAGAAAGCCTTTTATGAATCGCACCCAGAGCAAGATCTCATGCTGTGGCCGGGACCAGGGGTGTATTTAGATTCTTATCTTAGGGTGTGGGACCAGTGATTTAATTAATTCTAAGAAAAAAAAGTGTCTTAGTAGTGAGCGCGTATGGTGAAAACAACGTGGAAGGTAGGCCCTAAAAATTTTGACAGCAATTTAAAAGTTTCTTTGTTTTTTTTTTATTCTTCAGCATTTCTATTCAATTTTTATTACTAATTTTAAATAAAAGAATATTACGTGGGTGTCAGGTGCTAAGAATATTGAGTCTTTCTTTTAAATACTGCTTTGTTATTCCACACAATTCCAGATATTTAGTGTGAATAATTACAATTTGTCACATTGAATACTTGTGACTCATGTTCTACTTTTGTTAAAATTATGGGGTGGGAGTAGATGATATTTTCTGTGATATTTCGGAGGAAGGGGGGGGGGGGTTAAAGACCACCAAAAAACATGATTTGGGGCCACTGGCTCTAGGAAGGGAGCGGGGTGATAAGCTCCTGTGACTGCGTCACTGACCATGCCACACTTTGGGCTATGGGCCAGACCAAGAGATTAGCCAGAAGCCCCTCTGACAACTCGGTCACAGAAGCGTCATTTTGTGTTTCCGCATAAGGAATCATGGATGTTGTGTTTGTCTTACGGCAGTCTTTGTATGTCTTTTTTTAGTGAAGGTCCACGTCTCTGCCCCGTATGTAAGCCCTGGAAGGATGCATTGATTAAACACTTTTCTTTTAAGACATAATAGCATATTGCTATAAAAAATTGTACTGTTTCTTTCAAAAGCTCTCCATCCAAGTTTTATACGCCGATTAATTTCTTCATCAATGTGACCTTCGTTTGATATCTGCTGCCCAAGATAAATGTACGTATCAATTATCTCATAAATCTTCATTCCTTGTAAAAAGCATGGCACATCACTTTTGTCTTCTGAAAGCTCTTCTGAATCCCACTCCTTTACTCTTGTCAACAAGTTCTTGGATCATATTCTGCAGCTCTGAAGGGGTAGTTGCTAAAATGACTACGTCATCAGCAAAACGAAGGTGAGTTAAATAATCTCCATTAATCTTTATGCCTTTGTTTTCCCAGTTCAAAGACATTTTGCAATGTGGCTTTAAAGAGTTTGGGAGATATAGTGTCACCTTGTCTCACTCCCTTTTCAATTTTTATTGGTGCTGTATCCTCAAATAGCCGAACCTTTGCACTTGCATTTTCATAGATGTCATTAAAAATACTAACGTATGCATCTTCAATACTGCAGGATTTCAAAGCCATTGTAACTGCTGATGGTTTCAGGTAATAAAAGACGATTTCATAATCGATAAAAGCCATACATAGTTGGAGTTCATATTCCCTCGTTCTTTCAATTCGCTTTCTCAGTGCATGGATATGATATATAGTCCTGAAACCAGCTTGTTCTCTCGGTTGAGCCATGTCTAGTGTTACCTTCAAACGATGTGTAAGAACCTGAGTGAAGATTTTATAAACCACTGATAGGAGGCTGATGGGCCTGTAGTTCCTGAGATCCTCCATGTCACTTTTTTTTTTTTTTTTATGTAGCAGTAACATTGTAGCATTGTTCCAATTCTCAGGAGTCTTCCCCTCATTGAAGCATCTAGTGAAAACTTGGGTGAGTGTAGTTCCAGTTTCTCCACTATAGTCTTTCCAGCATTCAGAATTTCATTCACCCATCTCCCACGTGGTCTTCTTCTGGATCTTTTCCTGCCCCTTGGTATCCAATGTAAAATTTCAATTGTTCAACAGTGGCCTGTTCTTCTAGCAATATATCCAGCACATTGCCATTTCAGGGTTCTCGCCGCAAAAGCACACATACATTCGTCCAAGCTCGTTTATCTTCTATGAGACAAAACTCCAAGAAAGACCTGTGTACAACAAGCAGCAGTATACTTACCATTAAATTTGAGTTCGAATTACTTTTTCTTCAGTTATTTATTGGGTTGGCCAAAAACCGCGTTTTTTTCACGTGCAAATGAAAGGCGAATTTTGAATGGGAAGCAAACACTTCAGTCAACAACATATCGTCCATCTTCTTCGATGATCTTTTGCCATCTCGCAGGCAAGGTCATGATTTCGCGCTCAAATAATTTTTTTTCCAGCAAAAAACAGTTCCAAGAACGATTTGATAGCCCCGTCAGCAGTGAAGATTTTACCATTCAAGGCGTTTTGCAACGAACGAAACAAATGGTAGTCTGATGGTGCCAGGTCTGGCGAATATGGTGGATTTGATAACACATCCCATCCAAGCTGCAACAATTTTTGATCTGCGACCAAACTTGTATGTGGTCTTGTGTTATCATGGTGAAACACAACACCATTGCGATTCACCAATTCTAGACGCTTCTGTTTAACTGCATCACTTAATTTATCCAGCTGACGACAGTTCACGTCCGAATTAATGGTTTGGTTATTTAATTTGTAATGTAAAGTGTGCTCGAAACAATTCAAAATACACAGTACCTTTGAAATCCCACCAGACGAACAGCATAACCTTCCTTTGGTGCATATCTGCTTATGAAGTGCTTTGAGCAGGTTCATCACGCTTGCCCCACGATCTTTTTCATTCGACGTTGTTGCAGACGATCCATTTTCACCGCCTGGTATCATACGTTTTAAAAATAGATCGTTTTCTTAACGTTTCAAGAGCGAACCGCAGATGTCAATGCGCTTAGTGAGATTAATTTTTTTTGAGTTCATGTGGTTTTCAACATAATTTATTTAAGAAAATAGGCTGTTACATCATTATTGTTCGCGCCTATCAAAAGCATAAAAATACACATGACATTTATAATGATATTTACACATGAAAGAGGGTATAGCTACCCAGATAAAAATAATAAAAACACGAATGCAGGCAAGCATTCTATGAGTATCGTAATGGTACAGGAATCTGGGGTCAAGTGCAACCCCATAATACGTGAAATACAACTAGAGAAACACAGGAATGTGTTACCCACATATCGAGTTACTAACGTATCCCAGTTGCTTTAAATGGCTTTCAACGCTCGATTTCGATTTGTTCAGATTCTCAGCAATCTCCGGTGTCGTTAAACATCGATGGGATTCGATAAATGACTTTATTTTGTCGTCCTCAACTTCGATTGGCCTTCCTAAGCGTGGTGCATCTTTCACATCAAAAGCTCCAAACCGAAATTTCCAAAACCAATTCTGACACTGCTGTAGTTTTAAGGCATCTTTACCATACACATCACATAACTTTTTATGAGCTTGCACAGTGTTTCTTTCTTTTTCGGAAGTAATACAGCAAAACATGACGAAATGCTCCTTTTGATTATACATTTTGAAATCGACGATAAAACAAACCCTTGTTAACGAAATCGTGCACACTCTGTTCCTAAAACAAACTTGAACTGTCAGCTGTCACGTTACATAATAAACTTGCAGTTTCAAATTGCGTTAGTTACATTTCAAGGCATGTTTCGTCATCTAACGCAATGACTTTTTGGCCAATCCAAAATTTGGTACTTTGATTTGGCAACCAATATTTGGCACTTTGATTTGGCACCCAATATTTGGCACATTGGATTTTTTGATCTCGAATCAGGCTCATTCCGACTTAGAGAAAAAGAAGAAAACCCAAAGCGGGAGAAAAAAAAAAAAATAATAAAAACTCGCCCTGCTTATTGGTTTTAAATAATTTAAAGAATTCTTGAACTGCATTTTTTGAAGGAAAAAAACACAACGCTGAGTAAACTGTTCACCTGGTTTGCACAAAATTAATTATTTTAATTGTACTTGAAGCGTTTTCCAGAAAACTTCATAGCGTGGTGGCGGTCTCCAGGAAATCATCCTGAAAAGACCATAACTCATGATATGTGAAACAGAAATCTTTCGTAGAAAGAGCCCCAGTGAGGGGGACCATGATATTCGAAGTGGGTCAGGACTTCCCCCCCTTGTCTCCTACCTTCCGCCGCCCGTGAGAGAATGTGAAGGAAACATCAGTTCAGTGAATGAATTGTTATACCATTTATGCCCTTAAATATTATGTATTACGGTTGTTTGCACATAACTACGAATCTTTCTGAATATAATGAACTAAAAGGCGTTCTTCGCCGAGACAACGGAACAGACACTTGTGTCATTTTTTTTAAATACCAGCGTCAACAGACAAAGAATTAATATGTGCAAAACATGGCGGCTTATGTAAAGTGTGCTTTTTATATTCAATAGTAAATAATTTAAGTACTTTTACTTTTTCGTGCCACAGTTTTTCATCATTATTTACTTCTTTTCTTACTTATGCGCTGTATTTTCGTATATATCAGTAAAGATTGTTAAACACTGTCACACGGCATTTACGTGTTTTCTTCGTGTGGCATTTGAAAGAGGCTTTGCCTTAGTTCTTTAAATGAATAAATTTTTCATAATATCATCAACTTTGGCGTTAGTGTTTTATATAACTTTGTATTGGCACAAAACTACTAGGGAAATCACTTTAATTGCAACGTGTATATCTGTGCTACACGCAATAAAGCGCAATAATTTTGGTTTTACGGAAAATACGTGTAAGTTTTAATTATTCAAACACCCACAAAATCAAGTTAATTCAAAAACTTCAGTGCCCTAATACATTTTCGAAAAAGACCTAGGAGGCATTTTTCCGGAGGGAAGGGAAGGGAGGGGGGGGGCGAGTTTTTTCTGGTACGCCAATGACTTAAATTATACATTTTTAAAAAACAGTGTGGAAGGGCTGACTTCTTCAGTACAAAAGAAAGAAAGGAAAGATTTCATATTTGTTTTTCACTTTGCTTTATTGAAGTATTTCAGATGTGTGTGTGTGAATTAGTGACGGGGATGTATTGCACCCAGTGTTTCTTTCAGGACTTTTTGGCCGGGGGGGGGGGGAATGGAACCTTAGAGGGGGTAAGTTTTCCATTTGCTATATATATATATATATGACAAGAGTGGAAGACATCATGATCAGAGTTAAATCCCTGAAATGGCAATGGGCTGGACATACTGCCAGAAGAACAGACCATCGATGGACAGCCGAAATTTTAGATTGGATTCCAAGGGACAGGAAAAGACCCAGAAGAAGACCACATGGAAGATGGGTGGATGAAATTCGAAAGTATGCGGGAGTGACATGGAGGAGACTGGCACAAGACAGACCGTTGTGGAGGAAACTTGGGGAGACCTTCGTCCAGCAGTGGATTGATAATGGTTGACAATGATGATGATGATGATATATATATAATTTTAACTACTACATTTATATATATAGAAGTAATTACTATATATCTAGCACAGGGGCACTTGCTCCCGCAGGAAAATGTTTCATTTCTTTTGTTTTTTGGTTAAAATGCGACTTACATTAGAAAAAAATGCCTTAATTTTATAAAAATGTATCAACTTACATTAGAAAAAAAATGCCTTAATTTTTCTTCAATTTTTCATTAACTTTAATTTTGTTTCAGAGGTGGTTTTCAAAAACTTCCTCCCCCCAATTCTATATACATCCCTGATATAGTAATTACTATTTCAAACATTTCAGGAATAACAAACTTTCTTCAGCTAAAGGAGGGAGGGGGAGGGTGGGGTTTCCTCAGGCTTGAAATTTTCATCTATTAAAATGCATTCAACGCACTCTTGATCCTGAATCACGATTCCCAGACCATTAGGTATGATTAGTCTACTTATTATATTTTGAAGAATATCATGCGTCGTAATACACTTTTTAATAAAATAAACTATAACTAGTACCATTTGAACAAATATTAAAAAAAATAAAATTGGGGAAAAATTTGTAGCATAAAAAGAAACGAATCTTCCTCTTTCATCATAGCCTGAATTTATTAAAATTTGGTTCGGTAACCTAAAATGTCTCGTCGGGGGGGCGTTTCCGGGAGGGCTTCCGCCCCCTGGATGCATGCCTGAAAGAAACACTGATTGCACCCCCTAACTTCCCAATATATGGCCTTGGGCCGCAGTAACACTGCGTTACTCTTTCTCTCGCGAGCTTACGTGTCGCCACCTAAAGGCGATTCGAATAACTAATTTTGGAGTATAACCAAGGCTGAACTGGATCCTACCAGTCTGAAACAGCTAGGGCAGAAAAGATGAGTTGGGACGCAGCGCCATCTATTGACGTAGTTCGCATAAACAAACTGATTCCTTATCATTATTTACATTTGAGATTTTATTTATATTCACTTTCACGTGAACAGATGGATATTTACATTCTGAATTTATAGTACTTGGGCAAGAGAACTTTTCTGTAGGAACTGGTTAATTGATGTGTAAATCTCATTCCTCCTTTATTCTTCAACGATCTAGGGCTGAGATTTTGGTAAATGTGTAGATTAGCGTCTTAAATTATTTCGTCGGAAAAATGTTAGTACCTGGAAAAAGTGCGACGTACAGATTTTATAGTATGGTAATTAATGGCAAATGATGCAGAAATTTCGTATTTTAAATGTCTTTTAAAGATTTTCATCGTTACATTTACCTGTAAGTTCGATGCTGTTAAGAGACGCTGCCGTAGGCCTAACGCATCGAACTTACAGGTAAATATCACGATAGAAATCTTTAAACCACATTGTGAAACAGGAAATTTCTGCACCATTTGCCATTAATTTCCGTAATCTAAAATCTGTATGTCGCACTTTTCCCAGGTACTAATATTTTTCCGACGAAATAATTTAAAACGCAAATCTACACATTTACATACTAGTTTACTTAATATGAGTTTATATAGCTAAGGTTTTTTTTCTAAAATTGAATTAGGTACGTAATTATCAGAATGTACATGCTTACCACAAATAACAGTTGAAGGTGACTTGTCATTTGGAGCAAAATCCTGACGAGATATTGCTTTCAGCAACAATTGCTTTAGATCCTGATCTAAGGGTAACTCGTGGAATGAAAATCCCACGTTTTTCTTCTCAGAAGATGTGCACATCGGCACACAATAGCAAACCATTTTGAAAATGGGTGAGATTTTGTTGTGAAAACAACAGTTTGGTTTTAAAACTGTAAGTTTTCTTTAAAAGAAGCACAAGAAAAAACGACGAACATACACAATCCAGCAATTCAAACAACGTGGAAACTGAGTTGTTTATACCTTGGGACGCAGTGCCATCTAACGGCTGAAATCGTCCCTAACGCCCACTGGCCAATCACCAAAAGTCTATTGTCTTCAGCGTTAATGGTATAGCCTTCTTCATCCAGTTCAGCCTTGGTATAACTAAAGGCAAAATTATCATCGTTTACATTTTCATCAGCTGCTTCTTAGAAATAGATCAGTTAGTGAAGGTCATCTATCGACCAGATCAGTTTGATAGATAAGGCCCCTCATACGGCTCACTTTTAGGAAAAGATGCATCTCACATATTGGTGATCTGCGAGAGAAACAAATCAGAGAATACTGCAACGAATACAAAGAAACGGTGGCGCACCAAGGATTTCTTTATGGCGGTAGCACAAAATATTGAAAATACAAGTAAAAATACCCTGGAGAAAACTTCTCCCAAATATTGGGAACGCCATATTAAAGTGCAATTCCAATTATCCCGAAAATATATACTTAAAAATAAGCAGCAAATAATAAAGAACCAAGTGATACCCCACGGGAGGGCGGGCACCTGGCCACCCCCACTGGGTGCGCCGCTGTCAAAAAATAATATAGTACACTGGCGTGCAAAATTTAAGAACGAGCCACGTTTTGACCTGTATTGCCGCACATGAGCCGCATGGATATGTGAAATTTAAACCATAGGAACCCCATTACTTACCAAAATGATGACGGAAACAACACCGACACCACTGCAGATACTAAAGGATGTACTGGAACTTTCAGAATTGGCTACATAGCACTGGGTGCCATGCAGGGCCGCGCCAACCCATGGTGCAGGGGGTGCATTGCACCCGTGCGACACTTTATTGGGGGCGCCATTTTGACAATATAATATTTTTAATATTTTGGACCAGTGGCGTAGAAAAGGGAGCGGTTTCGGGGTTTGAACCCTCTCCTTAGTAGGTGAGACACTTAGCTTTTTCTAAGTTCATTTTATAAGTAGTTTTCCTATTTTAAATTACAGATTTTCTTCCCAAGTGTGATGCAGAATATTAGTGCATTTTTTTTATTGGAGGTTTAACGACCACTGTGAGCAACTTAATGTGCTATAAGCAATCGCTCGTCCCTAATTTAGGGCCACTGACTCCAGGGAAGGGACAGAGCCTAAGACAAACACAACATCCATGCCTCAACGGAATTCGAGCCCGGACTCCTTTCGGACGAATGATCGGAGGCCATCGCTTAGACCACTGCGCTACCGGCTTAGTGCATTTTGAAGGACAAACCGAGGTTCTGAGTCTGATACTATCGTTCTCGTGATAAAAATTTTAGGGTGGAAGTATCTTACAACATGAAACATTGATTTTCTCATAAGCATAATGATAGCGTTGTATCTCGCAAGATGGACTATCTTTACAGCTACTGTTACTGTTTCGTATGCAAAGATTTCAGGTATCAGCTTACCGGCAAAAAATAAAAAAAAAAATAAAATAAAATAAATAAATTGGTGAGGGCGTTATTGTAGACGATTTCTTACGGATCGTCACCGTGGTATACCACTAAAATTGATTCGAAACTTTATTGATTTTGATATAACTCTGCGGAAAGCAACATTATTTCTGAATAATACAAGAGATAGCAAAGCAAAGCGGACAATGAAGTTGCTTGTTGCCTCATTAATTTTTTTTAAAAAACAACTACAATTACTGCAGTTTTCTTCATTTCATTAAGTTAGATTAGTGCTTCGTTTTCTATTACTGTTCAAGAAGTGCGTAACGTACAGCGTACGTACCAATCAAAAAATATTTTTCAGAATGCCACCCTCTCCCCCAACCCCAATTTTTTTTTTATAAATACACCTGGCCTGAATCTGACATATACAGAATTACCGATACAGTAACAGTTATACAGCAGAAACCCTCCCCTTTTGAATGTCCTGAAGTGGCTGCCTACGCCTCTGTTTCGGACGCCATCTGTTGAAATGTTCGTATATGCGATAGAGAGGTAAAGTTCCTAAAAGGCTCGAGTCAACACATTCCACAGACAGGGAAACAAGTTTGCCCCACCCCTTATTTAATTTGTTCTTGAGAGGCACATGTGATTATGAATAGAACAAGGTCAGCCGTTGCTATCACTAGCTTGGAAAACATTTCTCGACAGGAGGGAGAGAGGGGGTCGGAGACTCCGAGAGCTGTGAGCTGTCATTAGAAATTACACGTGTCAACCCACGCTCACGGTGTCACCTGTCCTGTGCTCCTGTAGTGTCCACTTTCCACCCCTGGGTGATGGGAAATGGACCTAATCGCCTTGCTGGTATTAATTTGCGCGCGCTCGCTTGCTTAGGTTATTTGACCTAGGGTTTGAGTGAGAATCGGTGCTCGTAGAGTCGTAGTTGAAGTAGTAAGCAATATTAAGATGTCAGGAAAAAAGAAAAAGTCTTCGGGTGCAGTATATCGCAAAAGAAAGGCCAGGAAGGAAGATGAGTTAAAGAAACTTACTTCTTCTATTGACAAATACGTAAAAAACAAAACAAAAAAAAGCAATAGAGCCACAGCCATTGGCAGAAGACAAAGCTTTTGAAGAACTTTCCGAAACAAATAAAAATTCCATTGAGTCATTAACTGGTACAGCAAATAATTCATCACAGCAGGAGGAATACATGGACGAATTTCAAGAAAGAAATTCGAATTTTGAAGAAGAGGCAATTATATGTGAGAGCCGAGAAGAAAATGTGAAGGAAGTACAAGTAGGTGACCAAAACAATACAGTTCTTTTCTCAAAGAATAGGTTGTGGACTTTGACCTAAAAGTATTTCAGATAATGAAAGATTGTCTTTAATAGAAACTAGAAATATTCAGCAAAAATATGCTGCATATCCCAAAGATAAATTTGGTAGAAGCTTTTCAAACCGTTATTATGAAAAGAAATTAGATAACGGTGAAACTTTGCAGAGGCAGTGGCTTTGCTATTCAAAGAACAAACATTCTGCGTTTTGCTTCTGTTGTAAATTATTTCCTGATCAAGAAACATCGTTTAACAACGAGACTGGTTTCTGTGATTGGATTCACTTTTCCAGAGGGCTTGTAAGGCACGATAAAAGTTCAACTCATATCGCGTCCTATAAGACGTGGATGGACTTAGAAAAGCCTTTAACAACCATTGATTCTGTTAATCAGAAAATCATCAATGAAGAAAAGAAACGTTGGACAGCTATCATGAAACGTATAATTTACCTTATATTGAATTTGGCGAAACAAAATCTATCTTTTAGAGGGTCAGCTTCCGTTCTCGGCGTAAATAATAATGGAAACTTTCTTCAGTTAGTAGAAACGGTTGCAAAATTAGATCCAATATTAAATGAACACGTTCGAATTTGCAAAAATAAGGCTCAGAATCAGAATATGCCCACATATTTGGGTGATAAAATTCAAAATGAGATCATTGCTATTTTAGCAGATAAAACAAAGGAGAATATCCTAAATTGCTTAAAGGAATCGAAATATTATCCAGTCATAATGATGGATTATACTCCAGATTTGAGCCACAGGGAACAGTTTTCGATTATTTTAAGATTTGCTTACATTAACAAATTAGAAAAAAAAGTAGAGGTAAGAGAACATTTTTTTGAATTTTTTCAAATCGAAGATACAACAGAATCTGGTCTAACAGAACATTTATTAGACCTTCTTCAAAGAAATAATGTAGATTTAAAGGACATTAGGGGCCAGGGATACGACAATGGATCAAACATGAGAGGAAAACATAAGGGATTACAGAAAAAAATGCGGGATGAAAATCCCCTTACTTTTTATGTGCCTTGTGCTGCACATTCCTTAAATTTGATAACAAACGATGCAGCTCAGGTTTCGTTTCAGACTATTGATTTTTTTTTAATCGTTGAAGAAATTTATGTTTTTTTCCTCTTCCACGCAGAGGTGGATGGTTTTTAAAGAAACATACCCCATTATTGACTGTTAAACAACTTTCAGGAACTAGATGGGAGAGCAGGATAGAGGCGATAAAACCTCTTCGTTATGACATTGGCTCGTTGTACGATTCGTTATTTGAATTGACTACTGTTGAAACCTATCTATTCATCAAGCAACTGCACTGTTAAATAAAATTAAGTCTTTTAAATTTTTATGTTCTATTGTTGTTTGGTATAATGTATTATCAAGAGTGAATGCAGTGAGTAAGATATTACAGAAAAAAGATATAAATCTGAAAAAAGTAATGGAGCAATTGCATAACCTAAAAAATTATTTACAGCAATACAGGTCTCAATCCGAATATGAAAGCACAATTACTGATGCCAAAGAATTAGCTGATGAGATAAATGCCAAAAATATATTTCCGGCGGAAAATTTAGGCAGGCAAAGGTCAAGAAAACAACAATTTGATTACGAAGTTAAGGATACAATTCTTGATCCTAAGGATCATTATAAAGTTAACTTTTTTTTTATTTAATATTAGATCAAGCTCTTATTTCCGTGAAAGAACGATATGATTTGTTGCAATTCCATAGTGATGATTTTATGCTTCTATACGACGTGAAAAAACAGGTAACTTGAATAAACAGGACATTCTTAAAAGATGTAAAAATTTAGAAATGAAACTTAAAGATAAAGATGAATTAGACATTAATAGAAATGATCTTTGCGATGAAATAAAAACAATAAAAGAATTCATAACAAGTGATACGAATCCCGAATGAATATTAAATTACATTATAAAAAATGACTTAATAGAAATTTTTCCCAATCTTTTTATTGCATTAAGAATATTGTTAACTCTTGCCATTAGTATAGCATCTGGGGAAAAAGCATTTTCAAAATTAAAAATAATAAAAAAATATTTAAGAACAACCGTGTCTCAAGAGAGATTAACAAACCTGAGTTTGTTATCAATTGAGAATGAAATTTGCGAAAGTTTGGACATACAAGATATTGTCGATGAATTTTCAAATATAAAATCAAGAAAAATAAATTTTACAGTTTAAAATATTATTTTCATATTTACTTGTACGATTTTTCACAGTTGTCACTTAGGCAGCACGGCACCTGCACGCAAATAAAAAAAAAATTGTAACTTTTGCAATTTATCTGTGGATTTCAAGCATATGGAAATTTAAACGACAGACGAGATGGACTACAGTCTGCAGATTATGTTATTTCATATTTGATTTAATTTCTTATTCAACTGGAAGTTTGTTGTACTGTGTTAACAAATGAATATGAATATCTAAACATGTTTATTCACAGCAGAATACACTTGAAACTAATCTAAGCTGCGAGTAAGTCGAACACCCCTCAAAAACGAGTAATTAATTTTTAGCTGAATCAACATTTCTACAAATTACGAAAAGTATCATGTGATGCTGTAAATGTTAAACACTTCAAATGTTTCTGCCAATCTATAATATGGATGAAATAGGTGATATATTGATGATGATCTGATCGATCTCTATAGAACTGATAAAGTTTTATGCAGCAACCAGCAAGATCAATATACACTGGTGTTGGAAGCAGTGGCGCCCATATGCGTACTTTTACGGGGGGGGGGCTAAGAAAAATCCTTACCTCCTTCAAGGCTGTCAAACATTTTAGTAAATGTACAAGATCCTAAAATACAACAAAAATAATTGATACAATTAATCATTAATATCTTATTATTTTTAAAATTGCTTTAAAAAAGGTTTCGTCTATTTTAGTGTCTTAAATTTATCAACAATTTGGCTGTACCAACGGGAGGGAGGGGGGGGTCGGCATGCCCGACCTTGCCAAGAAGGAAACTAAGACTAGTGTCCCCTGTGCAAATATCTTCTTACGAGGCCTCTGAGGGATTTACTGGGCTCCTTACGACCTTATCCCATGAGATATTTTAGCCTTTACTTCTGCTCAACGGTGCGGCGCCCAATCCCAATAGGTTCAAAAGATCCCACTACAATGCAGCGATTGTAGCTACGCCCTATCAAGGTAAGGTACTCATTTTCATTATTATTTTGCACATTGTGTTTATTGATGAATGAAATATACAGTCTGTTAAAGAAGTATCTAAACGCAAATTTGACTTCGTTTGAGAAAAATAATACTATATATATAAATTGCACTCCGCACCAGGGCCTGATTTCTGTCACGTGCACGCGTTGCACGGGCCCAGGGCCTCAGAATTTGAAGGGGCCTCCAAACTACCTTAACAGTAATATATAAATTTTCAGAACCAAAATATATTTTCCGTTGTAGCGCGAATTTAGTATAAGTTTTGGTTTCAAAATTTAGGATGAGATTTTGGAAACCAAATTATTATTATTTCGTATAATAAAGCTCAAGCGTTGCGCTGCGCTGAGCTGTGATCGGCCAGTGCAACATCTTAATCTCACCCTTATTTGTAACAATCAAAACGCAATGGGAACAGCCTATATTCGGAGCAATACGGTATATTATACATGAAAAGCATTTCAGCAAACATGTAGAATTTACTAAAAAATATTTTTATTATTAATATTAGTCTTGTGAGAACAAAAATTGTGAATCAATATTCATAATTATGTAGGGTTTATTTTTACATAAATAAAAATACAAAAAAAGTTCAATTGACACTACTTTATTTAAAGACTGTTGTAATAATTTACATGGAGTGTTGCAATAATTTATTCCACAATGTGTGTGGTCAGCTGTAAGACTTTGTGAGGGATTACTTCTTACAGCTTAAGCTACCATTGGTTCATCATTTCCATTAAATTTATGGTAAACTAGGTGTTTTTAGTTATATCTCTGGAAGGATAGTTATTTGTTTCCGTAAATGATACTATAAAAAAAAAAAAAAAAAAAAAGAATTCCAGAGTAATTAATGTTACAGCTGTAAGCTCTGCAGGTGTGGGGAAGTACAAGCCGTGTGAATGCTCGTCTAATACATGCCACATTGGCTGTAAAGTTGACGAGCATGTGGGATGTGTTTTAATGTTTTTACTGCTAGAAAAACTGCTTGCAAAAAAATATTTACCAGTAAATATTCTTTTCGTCTGTTTGACTGAAAATTTTAATCGAGGGGGGCCTCAGACATAAAACGTGCACATGACCTCGACTGACCCAAGTTGGGCCCTGCTCAGCACTCTGATTACTAAAACATAACTTATTAATTCTTAAAATAAATTGTCAACTCGTTACGTTTTTAGGCCATATATATATATATATATATATATATATATATGGAAATTTCCATTACTTTCCGGATATACAGTTTTTTGTCAAAAATGTCTCAAATCATGTTCGATTTGAATATCATGCGTTTGATTTCATGTGTATTTCCCGAAATACACAATTGATGAAATCAATTGTGTATTGGTGTGGTGCATTGCCGAAAATGCGTATACTAATATAATAATTTTAATTATCGAGGGGCGGCAAATCAAAGTTTGCACCCGGGCGACGAAACAACTTGGCGCGGCCCTGGTGCCATGATGCTGATGAATCACTGCCAAAGAGGAGCTCCTCAGTAGGGCATATGATCACCCCTATAACGTCAATGCATGATTTTTACCGTCTGTCCATTGTGACGTGCCTGCACCGCAGGACGCACATGAGATGAAGGCAGATAGCAGCGAAAGCATACGTCCGCGTGGCTCAGTTGGGAGAGCGACTTACTCCGGAGTGAGGGGACCCGCATTCGATGCACGGCGTGGACAAAGGTAACGGAGAAATTTACTTCTCTATATTGGCGCCCGAACTTCAAGAATGACCTGGCCGTTAAAGTTCTCGCAATGGTGTGATTTTCTTTCCACACCACGAGACAGGAAAAATAAGAGAATCCCTTCATCAGCGCTTAAAAAAATAAACGTGTGCGATGTTACGTTCCACACACGAAATTGACTGGGATTTCTCCAATGTACGTTCTTCAGCGGATGACTGCCTACAGCGACACATGGTCACGGCTGACCCGTGGACCATGCCCCAGGCTTCTCTGGGAAGAGGAGAGGGGGGGTAGATGTGACGTGCTTGCACCGCAGGACACGCGTGAGATAAATTCAGATAGCGGCGAAAACATACGTCCGCGTAGCTCAGTTGGGAGTGCGACTTACTCCGGAGTGAGGGGACCCGACTTCGATGCCTGGCGTGGACAAAAATAACGGAGAAATTTACTTCGTTATATCCATGCTTTGCACTAGGTTGTTGATGAGTTCTTTCCTTTACATAGCACGACAGAGCCGTCTTTAGCTGTCGGACAGTTTCCAGTGTGTGTTGACGTGCCCCGCAGCGGCAAGCCTCCCCAGAGCGTCCCACACGTGCTCTATGGGATTTAGGTCGGGAGAACGTGCTAGTCCATCCATCCGCTGAGTGACTTCACTTTAGAGGTCTGCACGGGCTGGGTCGGGCATTTTTTAGTATAGAGATCAAAGCAACAGGCCAGGCCGTTCTTTTCATCAGGCACTTACGGCCAGGCTGGGCCAAGTCAACCCATTCCTTTTATCGCAATGGTAAAGAAAGAAAGAAGTTGTGTTTTCCGATTTCCTGGTCTGTTTAATTGTGACATAATAGCCCATGACATAGACCAGAGTGTAATCACAGAGGGCAAGGAGAGGTGCTCAGTGTTTTTATAATCTGTAGAAATTAAAACAGTAAAACCACTTTGGGGCTTGTTGACAACCAAAGGATTCGAACCGAGCGAGTGTGTGTGCTGTGTGGAGTGGGGGACAGTGTGTGTGTGTGTGTGTGTGTGTGTGAGAGAGAGAGAGAGAGAGAGAGAGAGAGAGAGAGAGAGAGAAAGCGGGACGACATCGATTTTTCTCCTATCCCTAATCTGTATGGGGATTGACTTATGTAGTGTTACTTCTAGCTAGTTCAGAGGAAGGGAGATTTTGAACGCGCTCAGTCTTTTTTCTTTCTCTCTCTTTAAAGGTTATATTCGTCGATAATTGACAAAGTTTAGCTAATATTTTTAGGCTTACATTCAAATAAATATTTTCAATAATATCTCGTTTCAGTATTTAATATTCACAATTTAATAAAATACAATAGAAAGGCAAAACAATACAAAATGGCACTTTAAGAGCCGTACCTAAATAATAGCTGCAATTGATGGGCCTGGGCCGGGCCGGGCTCACGAAATATGACCCGTGCAGACCTTTACTTCACTTTTCTATGAGCCAAAACGTGATATGAGACATTGCCGTAGGACAAACACGTCATCCATGCCTCACCGGATTCCAACCCGGACTCATTTCGATCAAGTGTCCATAACCCAGGGCATGAGTGTTCGAAGTAACTCCATGTATAAGTTCAATGTACTTAGTCCGTATTATTCACGATGTGCTAGTTTTCTGTAAAAAATCCGTATTTATCATGTCTCGTAAACCATGACGCTGTATTTCTCTAGAGCTTTTGATCGGCTCTGAAATATGATCCACGGTAAAGAAACGATGATGAATACCAGGAAGGCACGTAATTGTGCGGAATACTCATAGAATTTAACCATACATTCATAAATATCGGTCGACACGACTCTTTCCTTCGCTACAAATTCGAACGCTGTTGAGTGAGTCTCATTTATAAAATTACCCGCCGTTGCCATCTAAAGAAGCGAATCCACTTTCGTAACTCCAACAATGGATATCCAGTGGCCGCTTCTTCATGTTTATACAACTCAACTCTCCATGTGTGCAAGTTTTATTTGAACAAATTCGAATCGAGGGGACTGTTGTGCGTCGCTAAATGATTTTTTCCACGAACCCAAATTTAAATATACATGATTTAATCTTCGCTCTAAACATAGTTATGTTATGTCTAGGTACGTGTAAGTATAAAATATTCCTGACAATTTTGTTTCTTCCTCGGGCGTCTGCATTCCATTCTTCCGAATTCTTTAAGCTCTTGAGGATTTCAGCAACTACAGATTCATTAGCCTACTACAAGCTTTTTTTTTTTTTTAAATAAAATCTTCATTGAGGTGCTACCACATTGCTTGGAAGAAACACAGGATATGGCGCAACCAAGAATACAAACTGGATTCAGGAGGGACTGCAGCACTATAGATCGTATCCATGCACTGAGAGAATTAACTGAAAGTGCGAATGAATATGAACTTCCACTATATATGGATTTTATTGATTATGAAAAGGTTTTTGATTCCGTGAAACCATCAGCAGTTATAATGTTTTTGAGATCCTGCGGCATTGAACGTTCCTGCATTTATATCCGTAATAACATCCACGAAAACGCAAGAGCAGAAGTTCGACTGTTCGAAAGAACGGCACGCATGAAAATTGGAAAGGGAGTGAAGCAAGGTGACACCATAGCTCCCAAATTCTTCAACGGCATAATGTTTTTCGTCATTGAACTGAGCAGGCAAAGCAATAAAGATTAATGGTGATTACTTACACACCTTCGTTTTGCTGCTGACATAGTCATTTCTGCAAGTGATTTTTGCAAGTGCTTCTTCGGAGATTAGGAGAATGATCGAAGAACTTGCTGACAAAAATAAAGAAGTAGGATTAAAAATGAATTTGCAGAAAACAAAATTGTTGTACAATGTTTTTACAAAAAAGAAGATCTAGAAGATGACGGGTATCAAGAATAACTGAAGTCTTCGTTTAACTTGGGCAAAAGATATCAAGCGAGAACCACATCGAAGAAGAAATAATAGGCTTATAAAACTTGGCTATAGAGAGCATTTGGGATACACAGTACAGTTTTTAAGAGCAATTTGCTGTTATGTCTTAGAAAAGTGTTTAATCAATGAATCCTTTCAGTTTTTAATGAATCCTTTCAGTTTTTTTTATTAAAGACTAAAAAGATAAGTGTTTAACTTTTAAAAGATACACAGAGGCTGCAAATAACTGAAAGAAGCGCGGAGAAGTGCGGGCTTAGTGATTGTTACCAGAAAATATAGGTGGAAGAACTGGTTGATCAGAAAAATGTCAAGAGTGGATGCTATTATGATCAAAGCAAAGATGTTGGAACGGCAATATGCTGGACATATTGTCAGATCTAGCCACGCCGTTCGGCAACGTTGGACAACTGAATTATAAGGTTCGATACCAAGGAACAGAAAATGATCCAGAAGAAGACCACATGGGAGAAAATGACAATGGGTTAAACATATTTCTAGAACTGACCACGCCGTTGGACAACTGAATTATTAGGTTTGATACCAAGGAACAGAAAATGATCCAGAAGAAGACCACATGGGAGAAAATGGCAATGGGTTGGACATATTTCTAGAAGAACTGACCACGCCGTTGGACAACTGAATTATTAGGTTTGATACCAAGGAACAGAAAACGATCCAGAAGAAAACCACATGGGAGAAAATGGCAATGGGCTGAACATATTGCTAGAACTAGCCACGCCGTTGGACAACTGAATTATTAGACTTGATACCAAGAGACAGAAAATGATTCAGAAGAAGGCCACATGGGAAAAAATGGCAATGGGTTGGACATATTTCTAGAAGAACTGACCACGCCGTTGGACAACTGAATTATTAGGTTTGATACCAAGGAACAGAAAACGATCCAGAAGAAAACCACATGGGAGAAAATGGCAATGGGCTGAACATATTGCTAGAACTAGCCACGCCGTTGGACAACTGAATTATTAGACTTGATACCAAGAGACAGAAAATGATTCAGAAGAAGGCCACATGGGAAAAAATGGCAATGGGCTGGACATATATTTCTAGGAGAACTGATCACGCCGTTGGTCAAATTAATTATTAACCTTTATACCAAGGGATAGAAAATGATCCAGAAAAAGACCACAATGGAGGTTGTAGGTGATATACAAAAGCATGTAGGAGGAGTCACATGAAGAAGAAAGGCTATAGACAGAGAGTTGTGGAAGTGGAATCCAGCAGTGGATTGATATAATATAGTTGATGATTATTAAATCCAAGAACTTACGACTAAATTCCGAGAAAAAATCTTTCTCGAAAATCAGTTGTAAGTATTTAATGCATATATATACTTTGATATATACTTTGATTCATCCTGAAATGACACTGAAAGGGAAGGTACGTGACACCTATCGCCGCGACTAAAAGTAATTCCCAACATTCTCCGTGAAAACCAACGCATTAATTGCCCAGAATCATAGTAAATGTTGTCCTAGGGCTGCGGGTGGCATAATGGTCAGCTATCGTGACTGCAATGGCGATAACCTCAGGTTCGATCCTGGGTAGGTACGGACGTTCGAACCACTAAATACCCGCCGTGCGTCGGATGGGCACGTTAAGCCGTCGGACCCCCTTTCTACCTCGCTTCCTTGTCATTTTCCTATCGGGCACTCTAGCCCAAATCTTCTAGCTTCCTATTTCTAAGGGTTGTTTAAGACCTGGGGTCAGACACTCCTTCCTACAATCCTCTACATATGATCTGATCTGAAATGTTGTCATAGCTGTTTACCTATAAGCAAATATAGTTATTTTAAAGAAACCTAAAAATGATCTATTTTCATCAATTAAGTTTTAAAATTAGACCAACACACACATGCGTAGATATGCAGTGTTTGGGAGACAAGAATGCCCTTGAAATGATGGGGGAAGTGATTGACAGCTGCTGACAGCAGGACACAGTGGGGAGTGACGCGGATGACCATAACTTTCGGCTGTACCCAGGGTTGCAGTCGAGGCCTGGCGGGGCCAGGCGACCCCAGGCTACCTTTTTTCAAGGCCTGGCGGCACCAGGCTACTTTTTTACCTAACTGAATTGGTCTTTTTGAAATTTATTTATTCAATCGTCGCCCATCCATCGGAATCGACATTTTTTTTAACACAAATAATCTTAACCGATATTTTTTTGTCTCTTTTTCTTCTTCTCTCTCTCTCTCTTTCTCTTTATTACTATTATTTTTTTCATGGTGGCTATGCACAATTCCGTAGATCTTTTGTTTACCGAAAGCACCTCAGAAACAGCCAGTGAAGTAGGTACTAGACACTCCGCACAAAGAAAGGAATCAGTCACAGAGACAAGGGATTAGGGGACCCACCCCCACATCTTGCAGTCACGGAAAACATCACTAAAGATATCGTCTTGTCGTTTAGAGTAAAAGCTATAGGGAACGAAAGAAATAAAGCATTTGTTTTGAAATGATGATACTACCGCTCTTACAGTTTATGGCAGTGCATTAAATGCCCTTTTACTGTGCATGTGGTGTGATCTCATCTGCTGCCCACTGTATATAATCAGATGTTATCCCATCCGGGATTTCTTAAGAGGTAGTTAATGCTGTACAACTTCCCTCACACCATCACCTAAGATGAAGTAGTCGCGGGAGAGGAGCAGCTTTTCCTATGCCAAGGGCAAAAACTTTCCCTAGTGAGACGAACTGCAAATTCATCCAGCTGGGTACCATTCCATTTGTGGTGACATTTGAAGTTTTAAAGATATCATCCCAATGGGTGGAAAAGGGGGATAAGGACTTGTATTTTCTGAATTCTGTCCTCCTTGAATTGGGTGTGGGAGTGGGATGAGTAATGTTACAGTGGACACCCCCCTCCTAAAACCTGAAGAAAACTCTAAAATTTGTCCGCCATGTCGCGTATTGTATGAGGCAGCTAGGAATCACAGTTCGGCAGACTCACATGTTCTTTTACAGTTCAGTTTTTTTTTATTTATTTCTCATTTACGTTGTTTTTTCTTTCGGATGTTCTCTAAAATTAATTAACAAAATTGCGGGATAATTGGGAAGTCGCTCCAATGCTTGTGAAGGCAAGAAACGCAATATTTTTGCCATTTTGAATTGTTTCTATCTGTGGGAAAAGTTAGCACTCAATGGTTGCTCTGGAAATTGATAAGAGCAAAGCGATAGGCCCAGAAGAGGACTTCTAGATTTCTTGAGGAGGGGCCGATGTTACGACCCACCCCCGCCATTAATTTAGTAATTAATGGGCGTGGTTGATGTGTGAAATTAATTAAGTATTAATTGTTCGAGGCTTGATTGGAGTTTAAAAGTGTAAACAGCAGATAAAGTTTTATCTAGGGGTTTGGAAAGAAAAGAGGCGAAGAATTCTCTCTCTGGCTGGGTGGTCTCAGAATAGCTCTGTTAGGTCATAAATATCAGGGCGCAGCTGACGGGCAGCCTATGCAACACGGAAAGGGAAAGAGGAATACGTATCGAATGAGCCACTTGAGTAGGAATGAATGAAGATAGGGGACGAAAGGTTTGGCGAATAATCGTAAATTCGTCGATTGTTTGGGGCATTTTCGAGAACAATTGCTCTCTGTGTGGTCCGTGCAGAAAAATAAGAGTTCGCACTTGGCATGAAAATAAGGAAGAAAGCTTAGTTGTCTGTGCGCTCTCCGATGTGAAAGGCTGGATGCCTTGGATCTGCAAAAAATGAATTGGGAAAACTGAAGCAGCAAACCTCCCCGCATTTGGTAAGAAATGGAGACAACTCGAGGCAGCTGGAGATGCCAGTTTGCCATAAAGACAGCAGAATGCCTAAATCCGCAGGATAAAGCAGAAATTTCTAGGCTGGAGCGTAATGGAACTCAGCGACTGTTTGGCCTAATGAAAGCCAAGTTACAGGGGAATTAAGAAGTCTGCGAGTGGACAGTGGTCATTCCAATGAGAAGCGAAGCCAAGCAAAAGTCGGGTTCGGATGCCAACCACTGCAGTGTGGAATCGTCACCCCCATTCATCCCCTACTGTGGAGGAAGTGAAGAGATGCGCTTGTCTTACGGGGCGAAGCGAGGCCCCATGTGTGCGTGTGTGTGGTCGCGTAAGCAGCGAAGCCACTACGTGTAAGTGCGACGGGATAAAAACATGTCGAAAGAAAAATATGAGCGTAAGAGCGGTGGCTTCGATACCTAACAAATATACAGGTGAAATGTTGAGTTGCCGATATACGCTTAAGGTAAAAGCACGTCTGATTTCGCTCGGCCGAGAAAATTAATCTTGGAAACCGCAACATCAGATGTGAGAGGGCCTATTTTGCTTAACGGCCACCTTCAAATCGTCACGAGAATAGATCAGTGTGCACTCTAATCATTGCAACAAAGTGCGGCGTGATATTACCATTTTTAATTGTGTGCTTCATTTACATCAAGCGTCAAAGTGAAGTGTTGAATCATCGGTGCTGCCACATGGTGCAAGTGTCTGTGTGCGTGTTTTTTTTGTCGAGTGATATTATGTGATGCACAACGGATTTGCACAGCAAAGTCACGAAACTGTAAGTAGATGAATATTTCCTTTTTCTTTCTTCGCACATCTGCGAACTTGTGCCATCCCGACACCCAAAGCTGCATGGACATAGATGCAGTAATGCTGAGTGACTGAACTTCAGAGGAAATACCTGCACATACAGATTTATTTCTTACAGGGCCCATTTCCTGATTATTTTTTACATGAATAAGGGAGAGGGTGTGGCCACAAATTCCGCTGGGCGGGACAGTTTCTTTTAACTTTGGTTCAGGGCCAAAGCTAGCGGAGAAGGGATCTGCATGTGCATGCTTATTAGATTTAGTTAATTAACTTTGGCAGTATTTCGCACCTATAATCGTATACCGCAAATTAACGTGCTTGTGTATTTTGTGTCGCGAGTATTTTTAATGTGATCGTTTGCATATAATTTTTTTCATTCTCTAAGCAATTGTATATGAATATCACCTGCAGCTCTATTTAGTGTGTAAACGAGTAGTATCTCTTGTTCAGATAGTCCGGTGGAGACTCAGTCGGCTGCGTTATCCGACAGTAAAGTGTGACACCGTATGCTGCCCACATATGAGGGGCAATTGTCTATGCGCCTAGAGAGCGCCGGATCTGTTTAAATCTCGCAGAACGTTATTAAATGTTGTGTTGTGTATTTGAGAATCATGTGTTATTTGCGAAAGTGAGTGTTGTACTGGCTGGTTGGGGATTGAATGTACCGGAGTAAGATCCGGACCACTACACTCAGTCACGAATTGGTGATTGCGGGTGAACCTCATCACAACTCTGATCCCAAAGTATCATTTTTTTTTAGATTATTTTATTTTTTATTTGGTGTTGTTATTTTGTTCACGAGGTGGATTCACCCAAGCCTTATGCTTCGGGTTATTCTTCAACTTTCATTTTTTTATGTTCTGGTGTGAATCTTTGAGTGCAGCAGTGCACCTGAGATTCTCACCTGGTGCCGTGGCCAACTAAATTGTACTTCAGGTCTCAAGCACCGTTACCGGCCGACTCGGCAGGAACACTGCTAGTGCCGTGTAACAGTAATTATAGTCTGTTGACAGACAGCTTGTGATTCGCAGCAGCTGTTTTTATTTTGCTCGTAGCGGAGTTCTTTTACCCTTCATTCTTTCATTTATTTTTGTACTTCAGAATTTACGCAACCTAAGAAGTTGATCTGAGTATTTTTGTTCTTCAACTTGTGATAACCAGCAATGAAGAAAACAGGCGTTTATCTTCTAAATAGCTTAAAACATAAGCAAAGTAAAATAGAAGATTTTTTATTGCAAAAAGTGAAGCCTCATCAAAATCGAATACAGTTTTGGAGAGTGCGCCCAGGAGAATAGCCGAGGATACCCAAGCTATCGGTAATTCAACAACTGTCCATAATGATTTTGATGATGTTGGTTATAAAGCTGAGCGTATGGAAACCTTTCCTGATGTATGGTCTCATCAGCAGTGGGTTGAAAGAAAGCTGAAACATCCTTGGCTGGATAGTAAGGACGGATGCTTGGGATGCATTTCCTGTTCTAAGGTTAAGTCCCTAGGACCAAATAAATCACAGGGCCTATATATTAATTCCGAATGGAGTAACTTCAAATTATCATATAGTGGAGACACGAAGGAGAAGAAATTGAAATCGCTAAGAAAGAAAATTAGCCTCCATGGTGGGTCAGATTCGCACAGGAAAGCTGAAGAAATTATAAAATCAGCTAATAAAACTCAATTGGAAAACATTACGCAGCATCAGCTTAATAAATATCACGAAACAGCTTCGAAAATATTTAATAGTGCCTACTACATAACAAAAAATTCTCGGCCTTTGACCGATCACACGGAGCTGATTCAGCTTCAGAAAAAAAATGGTGTGAACGTTGGTGTGAACGTTGGTGTGACCTTGCATTCTCGAACCACCTGTTCAGAAATTGTTGAGCACATAGCCAGTGAATTTAAGAAGGAGCTAGGAAATAAACTTGTCAGGGAAACTGCCAAAATTTCTTTACTAATCGATGAATCAACTTCTCTTAGTAAGAAATCTACCTTAATAGTTTATATCAGAACACATTTCAACGATGAAGATACAACAATTTTTCTTGATCTGGTTGAACTTGAAGATCAAAGAGCCTCCACAATAGCAGCATCACTGCTCCAGTGTTTAAAATATTATGAACTGGATGAACACTACCTCCAAAACAATTTATTATGCTTTGCAAGTGATGGAGCTAGTGTTATGCTGGGTGTGAAGTCTGGAGTTGCTAAGTTATTAAAGGAAAAATTCTCAAACATCCTGATTTGGCACTGTTTGAACCATCGGTTAGAACTTGCTGTCAGTGACGCATTGCGTGACCAAAATTCTTCCTATCACTTCCAAGTCTTCATTGAGGAGATTTACTGTCTTTATCACCAATCACCAAAGAACTGCCGGAAATTGGAAGCTCTCGGCTATGAGCTAAACATTCAGCTAAAGAAGATTGGTCGCATTTTCGATGCTAGGTGGATTTCAAGTAGCTTCAGAACTGTGCAAGCTGTATGGAAATCGTACTCTGCTCTAGCAGCACACTTTAAACAGGCATTAACTGATTCATCTAGAACAAGAAGTGAAAAGTCAAAGTTCTGTAGTCTACTAAACAGACTACAATCAGTGGAGTTTTTTCTTAGAGATTTAGCCCTTTTTCATGATGTTTTAAAAGAAATTGGATGTTTGTCTGAACAGTTACAGGAAAGAAACTGTAACATATCACGAGCTGATAAGCTTATTCGAAGATCAGTCTTTGTGCTGAAGTCAGTGAAGGACAACCCAGGCGATGCTTCAGAAGAATACGAGGAAGTTCTTCAAAAAGGCAACTTCAAGGGAGTCCACCTTTACCCCAACAGAAAGTTAAAAGAAACTGAACAAGTTAGTAAAATCATGCAATGCATTGATTATGATACGCTTTCCAACATACCAGAAATTATTACGCAAGTTATGAGGATAATGGCTGTGGAATAAATCTCGCTCCTGTGTCCTGACCTTTGACCCCATTTCGATGATATTCAACAGAACCGGTTCAGTATACCTCAAGAATAACATACCAAGGTTTTGTCGCAAAAGAAGCAGATTTACGCAAGTTATGAGAATAATTGCTGTGGAATAAATCTTGCTTTTGTGCAATGACCTTTGACCCCATTTCGTTGATATTCAACAGAACCGGTTCACTATACCTCAGGAACAACATGATAACGTTTTGTCGCAATCGAAACATTTTAGGTAAGTTATGATGCACAAGGGCAATGGAATGGTTCCCACTCCAGTGTCCTGACCTTTGACCCCATTTCGCCCATTTTCAATAGGGTTCGTCCCCAGTGGCTCCCTACCACATACTAAATTTTCATCGAAATCGGACCATTTTTACGCAAGTTATGACGCATAAGAGCAATGGAATGGATCCCGTTCCTATGTCCTGACCTTTGACCCTGTTTCTCCCATTTTCAATAGGGTTCGTCCCCAGGTAGTCCCCTACCACATACTAAAATTTCGTCGAAATCGAACCATTTTCACGTGAGTTATCGTGCGGACGGGCAAAGCTGGAGCATATACGCTTCTTCAACCTACGGTTGGAAAGCGTAAAAAAGGGCAATTTTTAACCAGCAAAATCAACAGCTTACAGAACCGATGCCATACTGCTTAATGTTCCAATGTAAAACAAACAGAAAAATATACCAACAAAGGAAATTACGATTAATTAATGAGCGACATAAATGTTCTTGATTCAAACTTGTGGCCAACGGATCTCACTGTGCTCTACGGACGGGACTCTATAAATCGATTGAGTGAAATGTTCCGATTGGATAAAACCAAAATTCTAATCTGCTTCAGGGATTATCTTGAAAATGGGGGTGGGAGGATCCCACAAGGTTTGCGCTCTCTCTTAAATTGTGTAAGTTCTTTGCCATGCAGTTCTTCCGAGTTTGAACGAGGATTCAGTGCAATGAATAACATAATCAGCCCTTATACGCGCAGTAGACTTCTGATTAAACATGTTTCGTCATTAATGTTTATTAAGCTAAGTGGCCCGCCAGTGTCTCTCTGGGATCCTTTACCTTACGTGAAAACTTGATCCTTTACCTTACATGAAAATCCAGACATGTGGATCATGAAGAAATCAAATCAGTAGAAAAAAAAAAGGAGCTGTGGAAGCTTTTCTGAAGTAAAAAAAAGGTACGAACTTTTAGCTTTTATTTTTATTTGTAAAAAAATCACCGAATAATTTTGTTACTGCTTCATACTTTTCAAACATCTTTTTAATGTCCACATCTTCTTTTAATTTCTAATTCAAGTCATGCTTTTTTTCATTATTAAGGAGATGGCTACTGAAACGTCAAATAAATGTTGATTATCTAAACTGCCATCAAACTACTAAAACTAATTCTAATTGCTAACCCACAATGTCCACGACCAAATTTATTAACTCCAGAGCACAAAGACTTTCGTGTTGCGGTGCAAGAATATTGTAATCTATCAAACGAGAAAAGTGAATACTGATTTTATTTCTATTGTACGTAGTGCCCCCTTTTTAACTCGATTTTCTTGATACATTGGTGTTTCCAAAAGCACAACCAGAGTAAAAGTTTCGCTGGGGGAGAGGAAGTTGGGGGAAAATTAACTGTTTCATTATGAACAATGCCTTTTTTTTAAAACTTTGCTGAGCAGAAAGTTGCGTACTATGCGTCGACTACGAAATTGAAAAATTGGCATAATTAAGACCCTTTAAATACAAAAGAGGAAACGGATTTCACATTACTCTATTCTTGCCATAATTATAAGCATTTTAATTTGTATATTTACAGTGAATGAAAATCGTTAACTTCAAATAAAAAAATGAAATAAAATGTAATGAAATAAATATTAAACCATAAAGATGCACCCTCCTTTACATAAGCATCCATACCAGTGGCTGCTCCCGACCAAAATTACTGGGGAGGCAAACTATTTTTCAGCCTGGATTCAAATAAGTTTATTTATTTTACGTCATTTTTCACATTATATATATTTATTCGCTTTCTCATGTGCGAAGTATAAAATAATTAAGTAACGTGACCCGTGAAAAGATTTCATCAAATCAGACAAAGGGTCCCAGTTTCCTTCTGCATCAGGAAGAAGCCCCCCCCCCAAAAAAAATCAATCTCAAACAGTTCAGAAAGGTGCCATACACTTGCCTTGTTTGTGTATGAATCAATTTCATAATTTCATTTACTATCCACAGCTGACAGAGGAAAGGGAATTTGAGGGAATAAACCCATCTGAAAATTTTTTGAATATTCAATGTACTTCGAAAATTAAAGAAACTCACGTATAGAAAATGAACAAAAAATTAATTTGATTTCAACAAAAAAATATGCTTTGCAACGTTCTAGCTCGCTGTTCGTGAAGCTTCCTACAGCGGGTTACAGTTTAGAATGTTTCGATTTTGCAGTTTGCGAATTTTCCGCTAAGGGTGCTGAAAGAGTGAAAGTCATGAGTCATGCATGTTGAACTTTTTTATTTTAGAGATTATTAAAAAACTGTTTTGGAACTGATAGAACATAAAAACATTATTTCTGGAACATTTAAATTTCTCAAACAGTTCACATATTTCAAACTTGAGGGCTAACAAATTCTGATTTTTAAGATTTCTGAAGTACCACCAGTCATGGACAGAGTATTCCACTTAGAAAAAAAATTACTTTGTGTCTGTCTCATGGATAAAGAGGCAAAATTGGGTCGCCTTGGCATCTCTTCAGTTTCCACTTCGCATGTTTCTCATTAGGGGTGCGAGAAATTTCGCGTGACTTAAGTCCAGTGGAAGAATTACTCGACTTTCTACTTGTGTTGCATGAACATTGTAGTAAAATTTTTGGTCGTATTTCTAATTGTAACGTAAAACCCTAAGTTTTTGGCTTTAGTACTTTTAATAATACTCCAAAGTAAGTTTAGTGGTCACTTCACATTATTTACATTACGGTATATACACTATCTACCAAGAAGTAATTGGACACCTGTGATAGCAAAGGAAAACGAAGTTTATTCACCTTCAATAGTTGGTGGAGCCTCCACGAGCGGCGATTACAGCTGCGACCCTACGCGGCATACTCTCAACCAGGCGTAGTACGACGTCTAGCGGTATTTTCTTCCACTCGACTTGGAGAAAACAGGTCAGTTCCTTCACCGATTTCGGACGGTGGGGCACCCCTTAATTCGACGCTCCAACTCGTCTCAGAGGTGCTCGATAGGGTTAAGGTCCAGGATCTGCGCAAGCCAGTCCATTCGATTAACCCCATTGTCACCATACCAAGCCATGGTGGACCTCGCAATATCACAGGTGGCATTGTCATCCTGAAAGTAACATGGGTCCACCCCGTAAAACTGCATGGTCATCCAAAGAAGAAATCATGGTCATCCAAAGAAGAAATCATGGTTGTAGGGGTGAGACATGGACTTTCGTGCTAAGTCCCGCCTTCTTTCCGATAGGCGTCCGTGAGTTAATTTAACAACTTCCCCCTACAGCAAATAATCTGAGGTTCTCTCTCTCGTAATTTATTAATAATAAATTTATCATCCAGGCCCTTCTTCCTCTGCCTTTTGTGTAATTATCCGCGAATCAAGGAAGGGAGAGAATGGCTACTGTAAGGCACTTCATCAACTTCAATAAATACTTCGTGAATAAGAAAGATAATAAATTTAATGAATCAAAGTACTAGTGAGAGTCTGGTTCCGGTGCTAATGTCCACGTCGACGGATCTGTGTCGCATGCGTCGTCCGTCACGAATGGTTCAATCTCAATTCCGTTGCCCTAACGCCACTCTAATATCCGAGTCGTTCCGACTCCACTCTGTAATTCGAAACACTCTGTTTCACGCTAAAAACCAGGAACTGCGTTCCTCGGAGCATAAAGTCTCCACCGTCTATCCGTCTTCCAGACACTCGTTGCAAATCCTTTTCACTTTCTCCCGAAGCCTCCAGCTTCACGCAAATAACAGGAACTGCGTTCCTTGGAGCATAGACGCCGCACGTCTACCTGCCGTCCAAGCGCACCTCGCAATTCTCCTTCCCTCTCCGAAGCTATCTCTTATCCCCCTCGCTCCAGAAGACCCCTCCCTTCTTTATTTAGGCCCCCTCTACCACGAGGCGCTGAACTCTTACAAGGCGCTGACCTTGTCAGGTCCTGGAGCGAACCTGACCTTTGTCCGCAGGCCCACTTTCTTCGAATCCGCACCCCAGCCGCTCCTGCTTCTGGGAAAATCGCTCTCCCTCGCTTATTGTCTCCGTGCCCGACGACAGCATACCACACATTCCATCTAACGGACTTCTGTACGTGGAAACCAGACTCTATACAAACAGAACAAAGCATATAACAATACTGACATTCTTTTACATAAAGGACGTATTCAGTCTTCCCAGACAGGCTGGCGCCCTTCTAACCTTGGGCATTGTATATGCACACAGTTAATGAAATAAAGTTATTTCCTTGTTTTTATGTACATAAATTAGCACTGGATCATATCTTAATTGATATGCATCTGATTATTACTTTTCGCCCTTACAGGCCTCGGCCCTGAGACGAAACATGCGGGGTCCTTACTTCGCATGGTGAGTTCTGTTCACTTGAGTTTCTTTATATATATTGTTTTTCAGTTTATCACCTCACATACAGACACAAACAGGCGAAAATAATATCACTTCCCCCGTTCCTTTCTCCTTTTTTTTTGTCGTACAACAGTACCACCTTCGAGCTTCACTGAGTCTCCACCTGTGTAGTGATACTCTTGTGTTCATCAGGACGCTGATCACCTGCCTTAAAAGATAACCGAGAAAAAGCGTCAGCGTGGGGGATTAGCTTGCCTGCTATGTGCGTTATTTTAAGGTGGAATTGTGAGATGGCCAAACTCCATCTCTGTAGTTTAGAGCTCTGGGATGCTGCGCTAGTCAAATAAACTAGCGGATTGTGATCGGACATTACTTCCACTGGATGCCCGAAAATCCATCCTTCGAACTTCTGGAGTGCCCATAGTATGGCGCAGGCTTCCTTGTGACTGGCGGCCCATCTAGTCTGCGTGCCGTTTAACTTCCGGCTGGCGTAAACTATCGGTCGGATTTCTCCCCCGTTACTTCTCTGCGCTAAACAGCAGGCTACGGCAAATGAACTCGCATCCGTGTACAATAAGAACGGACGGTCAAAGCTTGGCGTCGCCAGTACTGGTGCGGAACATAAACTTTTTTTAGCCTTTTGAATGCGATGTCCATCTCTGTCGTCCAACTCACTTTCTCTGCGGCTTTCTTTCCCGTTAAATCGGTTAGCGGTTTCGCGATCTCGGCGAACCCCGGTACGTATTCCCGATAATAACTGCAGAGTCCGAAGAAACTACGTACTTCCTTCTTCGTCTTCGGCGGTAACAGGTCCCTGACCGCCTGTAACTTCTCCGAGTCCGGCTGGTGACTCCCAGAACCGACCACATGCCCTAAGTAATGCACTTTTTCCTTAGCGAAGCAGCACTTCTCTAGGTTCCCCGTAAACCCCTCTTTCACCAAGCTACCGATTACCTTCTCTAAATGTTGCAAGTGCTCCTCCCAATTCTTGGAGAACACTGCAACGTCATCGAGGAAGCAACTGCATAATCCAAATGAGGGTTTAACACTTTGTTCATTATCCTCTGGAATGTTTTGCAGCGGCCCCGACAATCCAAAAGGCATTACGTTCCACTGGAACAATCCTCAGTGGGTAGCAAACGTAGTGTATTTCTTGCTTCCGGGGTCCATCGGTATTTGATAATACCCCTTCAGCATATCCAAAGTTGTGATGTATTTTACTGCCCCACCTGGGCTAAAAGATCCGGGACGTGTGACATGGGAAATGCGTCTGCGACGGTGTGCGCGTTGAGCATTCTAAAGTCACAACACAATCTGACTTCCCCTGTACGTTTAGCAATACGAACAATTGGATGACTATACTCTTCCTCCGAGATCATCCACCGCCCGATGCATAGATTGGGGCACTTTGTATCTGTGCTGAGTACGTAGCACACTCCCCGGTTTAACCGTTATCTCGTGGTTACCCAACGTGGTTCTTCCTACTTCCCCCGAAAAACATACTTTCGAGCAGTCTACCAACTCCTGTAGCTCCCAAAGTTGTTGCTGCGTGATCTCGGGACGTTCTACGTTCAGCTGCTTGGGATCACTCCTCTCTTCACCCTTCGGCCTCCATGGGCACCTCCCGAATCTTCCCGAATTCTCCTCTGATTCAAAAATTACCGAATCGTGTGCAAGGCTTAGCACTTGTTTTCTCATAATCTCCGGTACTACAAGTTGATTTGTCCATTGCCCTAATACCCTTTCTCTATGGTAGAGCTTCCCTTCCATGTCAACATAACCTCCCTTTCCTTTCTAGCACATCTACGAGCTTCCGATAAAGGTCCTATCTTCCTCCTGTTGGTCTGCGAATACCGGGTGATCGGATCTGCTTACTTGCCGAGAATCTCCAATATCCTCGCCGGAGCCCGAACGAGCTACCTCCGTCTGCTTACTTTCTCCCAGTGCGCTTGCCTCTTCGTCTCCTGACTGGCTGTCCGACTTCGCCTCCTCTTCGACCACACCATCCTCTATCGGCGGCGGCTCGCTCTTCGCCTTAGGCGCTTCCGGTTCCTCCTCGACCCCTACCTGATTCACCGCGATATTAGCTCGGTGGGTACGGCCTTCCGTACTCTCATTCTCCGCTATCGAATCCTCCCTTTCTTCGTACTTTCGCTCTTCCCTCTCCTGTTTAGGCTCTAGCGCTTTCTGTAAATTAACCGCCCACTCGAGACTACAGTCTCTAACCGTTGACATTTTTATGTAATCTTCTGGAGTAATAATAAACTCATTACTCAAATTAGGTAATATGGCACAAACAATTTCACTGATTCCTATCGTTTTACTCCCCGCCTTTTCTAGACCTGCTTCCATAATCCTAATTCCAACCATTTTTACGGGAAAAACGGATGTTCTTCCATCAAATCCTGTTAGTTTTACCTTCCCAATTTCCTCTAATTTTTCTTCTCTTAATAATCCTCTCTTTAAACAATTGAATTCTGCCTCACTATCTACCAGTATATTGGCTTGGAGCCCTGCCTCTGTAGTAACCATCATTTGTTCTCCTACCGGTATTTCTATCTTTTTAATCTCTGTCTGGTTAGACCCGAAAACTCTTCCCACCTTTGCGCTCATCTTTCTAGCATCCTGTTCTACTTTTACTCCGGTCTCCTCTCTAGGTTTCTCTACTTCATGATTATTCTCCACAGCTACCCTTCCTACTTTTTCAATCCGTCGTTCCGCCAATAATAGGAATTACTCCTGCTCTCCGGTCTTACGCTACCCTTATGGGGACATAATGATTGCCGATGACCCGGCTTCCTACAATAAAAACAGATTATGCCTCGATCTAAACTAGGGTTATCCTGACTTCTCATAGGTCGTTCTCCTTCTACCTTACTCCCGAACTTCCTATCAGGCGCTTGGAGTTTCTCCTTCTGGAGCTGCCCACTACTATTCCCGCTCTCTCTCTTCACGAATCCGCTTCCCGTAGAAATATACTGACTCCCTTTGGCATTGTAATTCGACAAAAAATTATCCTTCACCTTTCCTATCTCTAGTGCTTCCACATGACTCTCATATGAATCACATAACTCCCCCAATTCTTTAGCCAAGACTAACTTACCCACCGCACCTCTCTGCAGTAAATGGGTTTTTAAGGATGGGGATAGTAATCCTTTAAACTTATCACACACTAGCAGATTTACTAATTGGTCGAACTCGGTTACTCCGCAGTTGGCTACATAATACCTGAGTGACCTGCTAATTCGTCCCGCTAGCTGTTGGAAGCTCTCCCCCTTGTTCCGGCGTATCGTCTCGAACTGCTTCAGATATACATCTGGAGTCAAATGACATTCACTTAGAATAGCTTCCTTGACGGTATCATAATTATCATATTGCTCAACGGTCAGACGTCGGAACAAATGGTTTACGCAATCCGCATTGAATAACGCAATCACTAACCGCCCTTGCATGCTCTCTGGTATGTCATGCAGAATAAACGCTTTCTCTAAGGTGTCAAAAAATCCAATATCTCTTCGGGTTTGTAGGGCTTTTGGGTAAATTCCTCTCTAGAATTCTGATATAGTCGGCCAGCTTAGTTGACTGTCTCCCTGACGCTGAGGCCACGCCCCGTTCTTGTCCTATCTCTAATTTTTTTTTATCTCATAAGCCCTAGCCTCTTTTCTATCGGCTAGCTCCATCTCAATTCGCTGTTGTTCTAAATCTAGCTTTTTCTGTTCCATTTCCAATACCCTAAATTTATATTCCCATTCTAGACTTATCGAATTCCCTTCTATTCCTTTGACATTAATTATTACTTCATTGCTAGAATTCAATTCATTATCTGTTCCTCCCTCATTTTCTGTTTTGCTTCCCACGGAATTCTGGTCATCGAGTTTTTCACTAGCTTTCCCTTCCAAAAACTGTTCAGCCATTATTATGAAACAATAATATACACTTAATGCAAAATATATATACACTGAAATAATAATACAATTTCCCGATGGTTAGCCTTTGCTCTCACACTACTAATTTCTATCTACTTCGCTGAGATACTTAGTTAAATATCATTTTGATCTCTACCTTTTACTTTTTCTTTTTATCTAGGCTAGTATCTATCCTTCTCAGCCCGCTATTTTCTTTCTTCACATAAAAAAATATACTTTTCACAATTTATTATCTCAAATGCTTCTTACTATATCCTCGCTAATCTTAAGTTAAATTTATCTTAGAAAGGTTACCTCTAGTACTCCTAGTGTCCTGATGAAACTTATTCAGCTATTTCTAACTTATACACAGGTATCGACACAGGTAATCAAATTGCGGCTTCAAAAGTAGTACTTACCGGGCTACTCGGGCCCCCTCAGCTTCTCTGTTGCAGCTAAACTGCGGCCCGCGATGGGACTCCCTAAACAGGGAAAGTCCGGTCTCACTGGTGACGTGAGACTCCCGAAATTCGGCCTCGCACACTGGGTCCGAGCTCGTCGGCTCTCTCTGTTGTGTAGTGTTAACTCGCTTTTCCGGCTCTTCTCGTCCTGAATCCTGTTGCAATCTTTGTAGTTGTCGTCTGTCGATCTCGTCCTTGGATCCTGGTTACGGATCTCCCTGTCACTGCGTCTGTCGGTCTCGTCCGTTGATCCTGGTTACGGATCTCCCTGTCACTGCCGTCGATGAAATCAACACTTTTCTTTGTGCACAGAGTCCTAGTAGCAGAGGTTGACTTCCGTTGCTCCTCACAACAAGAATTACTTATTCACTTATTTCTTAGCCTCGCCTTCTCTTCCTCAGGTTTACCTGGTATCAAACATTCATCCTGCCGATTGCGCCATTTATTCCTTTGCTGTAGGGGTGAGACATAGACTTTCGTGCTAAGCCCCGCCTTCTTTCCGATAGGCGTCCGTGAGTTAATTTAACAACTTCTCCCTACAGCAAATAATCTGAGATTCTCTCTCTCGTAATTTATTAATAATAAATTTATCATCCAGGCCCTTCTTCCTCCGCCTTTTTGTGTAATTATCCGCGAATCAAGGAAGGGAGAGAATGGCTACTGTAAGGCACTTCATCAACTTCAATAAATACTTCGTGAATAAGAAAGATAATAAATTTAATGAATCAAAGTACTAGTGAGAGTCTGGTTCCGGTGCTAATGTCCACGTCGACGGATCTGTGTCGCATGCGTCGTCCGTCACGAATTGTTCAATCTCAATTCCGTTGCCCTAACGCCACTCTAATATCCGAGTCGTTCCGACTCCTCTGTAATTCGAAACACTCTGTTTCACGCTAAAAACCAGGAACTGCGTTCCTCGGAGCATAAAATCTCCACCGTCTATCCGTCTTCCAGACACTCGTTGCAAATCCTTTTCACTTTCTCCCGAAGCCTCCAGCTTCACGCAAATAACAGGAACTGCGTTCCTTGGAGCATAGACGCCGCACGTCTACCCGCCGTCTAAGCGCACCTTGCAATTCTCCTTCCTCTCCGAAGCTATCTCTTATCCCCCTCGCTCCAGAAGACCATCCCTTCTTTATTTCGGCCCCCTCTACCACGAGGCGCTGACCTCTTACAAGGCGCTGACCTTGTCAGGTCCTGGAGCGAACCTGACCTTTGTCCGCAGGCCCACTTTCTTCGAATCCGCACCCCAGCCGCTCCTGCTTCTGGGAAAATCGCTCTCCCTCGCTTATTGTCTCCGTGCCCGACGACAGCATACCACACATTCCATCTAACGGACTTCTGTACGTGGAAACCAGACTCTATACAAACAGAACAAAGCATATAACAATACTGACATTCTTTTACATAAAGGACGCATTCAGTCTTCCCAGACAGGCTGGCGCCCTTCTAACCTTGGGCATTGTATATGCACACAGTTAATGAAATAAAGTTATTTCCTTGTTTTTATGTATATAAGTTAGCACTAGATCATATCTTAATTGATATGCATCTCATTATTACTTTTCGCTCTTACAATGGTCATCCAAAATGGTGCAGTAGGTCTCGGCGTTGAGTCTACCAGGAATTGCGACCAAGGGTCCCGTGCCATACCAGGAGAAACACCCCCATAGCATAATTCCACAGCCGCCGAACTTTACAGTTGGAACAATACATTCCGGCAGGAGGCGTTCTCCAGGCAGACCCCAAACCCAGACCCTGCCATCCGGACGGTACAGGGTGAACCTTGATTCGTCGCTCCAGAGTATCTGTTTCCACTGTTCAACGGTCCACTGTCGACGTTCTTTGTACCACGTTAGCCGAGCAGCGCTATTGAACTTGGTGATCAAAGGCTTGTGGGCGGCAGCACGTCCATGATAACCGAGCAGATGGGCTTCTTTACGGATGGTATTCATCGAAAGAACACTCCCGGATGCTTGTTGAAACTCCTCACGGATGTGGCCCATCGATTTGGTGCGGTTCTTCCGAATTTCTCTGGCCAGCACCCGTCGGTCTCTAACTCCCAGTTTTCTGGGTCTGCCGGGTCGGGGCACATTCCGACAGTCACCTCTCATCTTCCACTTGCCAATCACGTAGGCCACTGTTGGTTTTGGGTACTTCACCTTGCTGGATATGTCACGTATGGGTCGGCCATTTCTGTGATACCCGACGATTACACCTTTCTCGAAGTCAGAGAGCTTCGAACTGCGCGGCAACTTGCATGCGACTGGTTGCGTTGTTGTTTCCCACACGATATTAAACGGCGTCGGCCGTGACGTGTATCAGGACCGCATATATCGTCGATTGCAGGGGTGTCCAATTACTTGTTGGTAGATAGTGTATAACTACTTCAAATTACACATTTGCCTCAAATTTTAGAACAAATTTGGCTAATATATGGCGGTCTTCTTGCTACTAAGCAACAAAATTTGCTAGTGCGAGTTTTTACTACTAAAAATGCTTCTAGTAAGGGTAAACAAATATGTAAAATCATGCAATGCATTGATTATAATACGCTTTCCAACATGCCAAAGAATACAGCAAGATGCCTATTTTTGAGAGTGGCATACTAAGGTTCACATTACGCCTGAGGTTCACATTATAGATCACTATCATATTTATTTCTGTTCCTGTTATTTCTATCATAAAGATCTACCACCCATGCGACTTTTATAATTAAAAATTCCATTCAAATCGGATAGTTTTCAAACAAATCATTGGGCAAAAGTGCATTTTTCACAAATGGCACGCATGTACACTTCCCGCAAGTGCTAACAACAACCATTTTCTATAGACTGACCCCAATGTTGGTTCGGAACAACATACTAAAATTTGGACGCAATCGAGGCATTTTTCCGCAAGCAATCACGCAGAAGGTCGGAAAATAAATCCCGGATCTGTATCCTGACCATTAACCCCCATTCAACTATTTTCAATAAGTTTCGTACCCAGGTTATTCCAAACAACATACTAAAATTGTATCGAAATCATACGATATTTACGCGAGTTATCGTGCAGACGGGTAGACAAAAGGAGTGACAACCGGGCATATACGTTTCCTCAACCTACGGTTCGAAAGCGTAAAATAACTGCATGGGCATTGTATAATAGTTTAAAAATTATACATTTAAAATTGGCAAACTGCAAAAAATATGATCGTTTATATTTCGACAGAAATTTAATTGTGGTCAGTTATATTTCGGCTAATAACCGGAAATTGCAGCTGTGGTTCACTAAACTGCCTCACAGGAAAATTGTCATACATCTTTCAGCAAATTGGAAACCAGCCAAACAGGAAAAACTGCCACACAGGAAAACTGCCACATGTTTTCATAAGGAGCCGGACAGAAATTGCTGTTCCTACGAGGAACACTTTGAATGTGTGGCAGTTTTCCAGTGGGGCAGCTTTCCAAGTTTTCGAATTATGTGTGGCTATTTTCCAAGGTTCCTAACGACAGTTTAGCGCAACTGGCCTCAAAAGTTCAACTTAGGCACGAAATATATAGAGATTACCGTTTCTTGGACTATATTGAGAACTGAATTGGGAACTTCAAACAAATTTCGAGTAAATGTTCTATGTAAGCCAAGCAAGAATTGTACTTTAATTTGAAGAAATAAATTGCCGTGACTTAGTACATTTCTTAAAACTACAGTGTTCGACGAAACAACGGGAATTATAGCATGACTCATGCTGTGTTCAGAAAAGGACGATAAGGTGGGATTTTTTAATAATGCTACATACAATTTTACTTAGGCACTAAATATTTCCATAACATGTCAAGTTTGTAATATTTTTCTTTTACTTAATTCATAGGCCCTACACCATGGCCTTTTTAACAGCTTTTAATCCGCCGACATCATATTTATAACGTTTACGTATCAGATCAAGTTAATAGCATTGCGCTTTTACTTAGGCACTAAACATTCATTCATATGCCCTAGGCCTAGGCTTTTTTAACAGTTTTTATTCTACCAATTTCATATTCACAGCGTTTATACGTCAAATCAAGTTAATAATATTAGTTTTAACTTAGGCACGAAATATTAATTCAGAGTCCCTAAGCTTGGTCTTTTTAGAAAATTTTAATAAGCGCAACATATTAACTTGAGTTGATAGGTAAACGCTCTCAATATGACATTGGTAGAGCAAAAACTGTTAAAAAGGCCTAGGCCAAGGGCCTGTGACTTAATAATTCTTGTCTATGTAAAAGCGCAACATTATTAACTTTATTTTCTGTGTAAAGGCTGTGCATATGAAATTGGTAGAATAAATACTGTTAAAAAGGCCTAAGCGTGGGGCCTATGAAATAATGTTTAGTGCGTAACTAAAAGCGCAATGCAATTAATTTGAGGTGATACGTAAACGTTGTGAATATGACATTGGTAGAGTAAAAACTATTAAAAAAAGCCTAGGCTTAGGGCCTATGAATTCATTACGTAAAAGAAAAATATTTCAAACTTGACATGTTATGCAAATATTTAATGCGTAAGTAAAAGTATAGTGTTTTTAAAAAATCCCACCTTATCGTCCTTTTCTGAATACATAATAAGTCATACTGTAATTCTGTTGTTTCGTCTAACACTGAAGTTGTCAAAATTAAAATAAAATTCTGGCTTAGCTTATATAGAACGTTTTCTCGAAATTTGTTTGGAGTTCCCAATTTAATTCTCAATATAGGCCAAGAAACGGTATTCTTTATAGCCCGCCCCCTTGAACTTTTGTGGCCAGTTTCCCTGAACTCGAATGACCGGCATGAAAATTCAGACATACAAAACCTCCTTCCCCGTCGTTAGGAACCTGGGAAAACTGCCACACATAATTCGGGAACTTGGACAAAAAAAAAACTGCCACACATTCAAACTGTTTTTCGAAGAAACAGCAAGTTGTGCCCAGCCCCTTAGTGAAAAACATGTAGCAGTTTTCCAAGTTTCTGAAAGACGTATGGCAGTTTTCTTGTGTGGCGGGTTATTGCCACACAAGTAAACTGCCACACTCCAGACTCTATGGAGTAAGGCGAAAAATAGCACATAATTATTATGTAGGTATATTGAGTGACTTTCGAGAGTGCATTGTGCTAAATTCTCAATAGGAACTACACTGACGGAAAAAAAAAATCCCAACACCAAGAAGGGGTTGTGTTAGATAAACGACAGTTGGTAGGCGGTGAGAGTACATCTGTAAGATGACGTCTATGCAAATTTCGCGCTCGGCGCATACGTGTGGCGCTAGTAGCGCCCCTCGGAACATGCAAAGCAGGTTTGCTATAAATACGCGCTGTAACGTTCGTGATCGTTAGTTACCGTTGAGATTCGACGCAGTGTGTTGATGTTAGTCAAGAATGCCTTTAAGAAGACGAAGAAGCCATTATCAACAGCTCACGGAGTTTGAACGAGGTCGTGTAATAGGGCTACGAGAAGGTGGATTTGCTTTCCGCAATATTGCAGAACGACTTGGCAGAAATGTAGCCACTGTGCATGATTATTGGCAGCGGTGGTCAAGGGAAGGTACTGCCTCAAGAAGACAGGGTTCCGGCCTGCCACGTGGCACTACTGAGAGGGAAGACTGCCGTGTACGGCGTATGGCCGTGGCGCATCGTACCGCGTCTGCGGCAGCAATTCGAGCTGCAGTTGCCACCACAGTGACACAACGAACTGTTACAAATCGGTTACTTGAAGGACAGCTCCGAGCCAGACGCCCTGTAGCGTGCATTCCACTAACTCCAAACCACTGCCGTTTGCGCCGTCAGTGGTATCAAGCTAGAGCTCATTGGAGGACGGGTGTAGATCTGTTGTGTTTTCTGATGAAAGCCGGTTCTGCCTGGGTGCCAGTGATGGCCGTGTGTTGTTTAGAAGGAGACCAGGTGAGCGCCTCAACCAACCTGTCTGCGGCCGAGACACACTGGACCTACACCTGGAGTTATGGTCTGGGGAGCAATTTCCTATGACAGCAGGAGCTCTCTCGTGGATTATCCCACGGACCCTGACGGCACAGTTGTACGTCGGTCTGGTGATTCAACCTGTTGTGCTGCCGTTCATGAACAGCATTCCAGGGGGTGTTTTCCAACAGGATAACGCTTGCCCGCATACCGCTGTTGTAACCCAACATGCTCTACAGAGTGTCGACATGTTGATTGGTGAAAGATCACCAGATCTTTCACCAATCGAGCACGTATGGGACATCATTGGACGACAACTCCAGCGTCACCCCCAACCAGCATTAACCGTCCCTGTATTGGCCTACCAAGTGCAACAGGCATGGAACTCCATCCCACAAACTGACATCCATCACCTGTACGACACAATGCATGAACGTTTGCGTGCTGGCATTCAACATTCTGGTGGTTACACCGGTTATTAATATAACAGCATTTCACATTTAAAATGGCTCTTCTCGCGCTTACATTAAGCTGTGATCTTGAAACCTTAATCGATTAAATATGTTACCTATACAAATGTATTGCCGCCATTTCATTCCTCTACAACTATTTTTTCGTGGTGTTGAGATTTTTTTCCGTCAGTGTATATTTTAAACTGTAAACTCAAAACTGATGCTGCCCAATTCATCCTGCTCTCCTCTTTTAGCAACAAGCAACTTTGTTTTGTAATCAATGCATCTTCCTTTCCTTTCACTTTCTTCTTTTTCTGAATAAACAAAAAATAGTATTTCATGGTTTGTTTGGAGAAACCTAAGAGGTGCTAAAATCTTGTACACAAATAACTAGTGAAAGTGCTATCTTTTAAGTGTTGGTTTTGTTGATCTGTTCTCTTTAGCACGTTTTTTGTAAAAAAAGATCGTGCTTCTGTTATCGGTTTGTCCGTCCGTCCGTCTGTACCCACGGTATTGCAACTATTAGTCCGATTTGAAAACTTCTTTTTGCATTCGGAAGCTTAAAATATGCGAATGATGATCCTCATTTCGTTTTTTTTTTACGATGCACAATTTTGCCGCTAGGGGGCGCAAATGCAGATGATGTCGAATTCAAAATTACGTTTTAATCCACATATTTGCTTCTAAACATCCGACTGAAAAAAATCTTTTATCTTTCGATTCCATTTATGTCGAAGAGTGTTTTAGATATAGTTTCATTTTCAAATTACGCATATATTTTCCGCTAGGGGGCGTAAAAGTAAATTACATTTTTCCCGATAACTCTTCTCCTAAAACTCCGATTTGAAATTTTTTTTTTCAGTGGATACATCTCCTAATGGAAAATCTTTTGCATATAATTTCTAATTTTTGGTAAAAAATACTTTGGCCACCAGGAGGCATAAGTGTTAATTTTTGCTTCTGATGTATTTGCCATAAAATCTGAGCTTCTAAAATATCGATTAAAAATTCTTTCGTGGACTGATAAACGATAAACCTTTTCGGAATATTTTTTCCCTAAAATATCCCACAGTTTCTCCGCCAGGGGCGTAGATGTATATCTTATTTTTGTCAATATCTCTACTTCTAGGAGTCCGATTTGAAAAATTCCTTCTTTGTTGGATAGTGTTTTCCGTGTGACATGTTTTTCATATAATTTCAAAATTTTCAAGTAATTCATAGACTTTCCGCTAGGGGCGTAAAGGTAAACTGCGTGTCGCCCTATATCTCTGCTTCTAAATCTCCGATTTGAAAAATTCTTTCTGCACCGGATACAGCTCCTGATGGGAAATCGTTTGCACATAATTTCTAATTTTTGTAAAAACATAGTTTGGCCTCCAGGGGGCGTAAATCTTAATTTCCGCTTCTGATGTATTTGCAGCAAAATATGAGCTTCTAAATTCTCGATTAAAAAAACTTCGTTTGTAGACTGATACTACCCATGTCGACAAACCTTTTAGGAACATTTTCTTCTTAAAATAGTGCATGGTTTATACGCCAGGGGCGTAGATGTATATCTTATTTTTGTCAATATCTCTACTTCTAGAAGTCCGATTTTAAAAATTCCCTTTTTGTTGGATAGTGTTTCCAGTATAATATGTGCTTCATATAATTTCAAAATTTTCAAGTAATTCATAGACTTTCCGCTATGGGGCGTAAAGCTAAATTGCGTTTCTCCCTATATCTCTGCTTCTAAATTTCCAATTTGAAAAATTCTTTCTGCACCGGATACAGCCCCTGATGATAAATCGTTTGCACATAATTTCAAATTTTTGTAAAAAAAAAAATAAATAAAAAAAAATGGTTTGGCCACCAGGGGGAGTAAACCTTAATTTCCGCTTCTGATGTACTTGCAGCAAAATATGAGCTCCTAAATTCTCGATTGAAAAAAACGTCGTTTGTAGACCGAACTACTCGTGTCGACAAACCTTTTAGAAACATTTTCTTCTTAAAATAGTGCATGGTTTCTGCGCCAGGGGGCGTAGACGTATATCTTATTTTTGTCAATATCTCGACTTCTAGGAGTCCGATTTAAAAAATTTCCTTCTTTGTTGGATAGTGTTTCTAGTGTGACATGTTTTTCCTAAAAATTCAAAATTTTGAAGTAATTCATAGAGTAGGCGGCGTAAAGGTAAATTGCGTTTCCCACTATTTCTCTGCTTCTAAACCTCCGATTTGAAAAATTCCTTCTGCACCGGATACAGCTCCTGATGGAAAATCCTTTGCACATAATTTCTAATTTTTGTAACAAAATGGTATGGCCACCAAGTGGCGTAAGTCTTAATTTCAACTTCTGATGTATTTGCAGCAAAATACATATGAGCTTCGAAAATCTGGATTGAAAAAAAAGTCTTTTGTTGACCGATGCTACTCATGTCGACAAAACTTTTAGGAACACTTTCTTCTTGAAATGATGCATGGTTTCTTCGCCAGGGGGCGTACATGAATATCTTATTTTTGTCAATATCTCTACTTCTAAAAGTCCAATTTGAAAAATTTCTTCGTTGTTGGTTAGTGTTTCCGATGCGAAATGTTTTTCCTATAAATTCCAAAATTTCACGTAAATCATTTAAGACTTTTCGCTAGGGCGCATGAAGGTAAATTGCGTTTTCTGCTCCTAAAACTCCGATTTGAAAAATTCTTCCTGTGTCGCATACAAGACCTGGTGGAAAATATTTTTCATATAATTTCTAATGTTTTGTAAAGAATGGTTCGGCCACCAGGGGTCATAAGTGTTAATTTATGCTTCTGATGTATTTGTAGCAAAATCTGGGCTCATGAAAACTCGACTAAATTTTTTTCTTGGACCGATACCGCTCATATGGATAAACCTTTTGAGAATACTTTCTTCCTAAAATAATGCATGGTTTTCCCACCAGGGGACGTAAAGTCACATCTTATTTTTGTCGATAACTCTGTTTCTAAGAGTTCGTAAGCTCAAGATTCCGTTTACACCAATATCTGAGGGATTAAAGACCCGATTGAAAAACTTCTTTCTTCCGTCAGATCTATTGTTTTCCATACCGGTTCCATTGCCTTTGAATAGCTTTGATAAATTTAATTTGCTTCAGAACGGATTCAAAAGGCGTGCTTATTACACCCGAAAATTCGGTGCCATCTTTCTTGTTTATAAATAGAGCTGTTTTTTTTTTTTTTTTTTTTTGAGAACTGTTAAAGTGAATGAAGTCACCATTTGCCACGTAACAATTTATATCACTGTGTACTTTAAAGGAACTAAAACTTCTTATCTGTAACTTTTTGGGGGTGGAAAATGGGAGGGGAGGGAGAAGCCAAATGCATGTGTGCGTATGAAATTCGAGAACACATCACGTAAATTTTTTCTAGCGAAAACTTGACAATGGGGCTCTGTAGTGGTACTTTTGTATCAGGGAGAAAGTATGCCTTGAGCAAGCGGTGGTTGTTGTAGCTCGTAATAAAAAAAACTTCCAGCTCCCCTAAAAAAAAAAAAGATAGAAAAGAATAAAAAGCTGCAAGTAGCGCTTGCCTCAAGCAACTGACTTAGTTTTCTTCAAAACTCTCATTCAACAGATAGTCGCGGTCAAAGGCGTACTTAGAGAGGGAGCCAAGGATGGTTTACCCGAAAGTGTTTTATGTTTTTTGGTTAAAATGCGGCTTACATTAGAAAAAAGAATGCTTTCATTTGTTCTTTTATTTTTCATTAACTTTTATTTTTTTCTGGTGGATTTAGAAAAACTTCTATGTCAATTCTCCCCAAAAATTGGGTATACGTCCCTGAATGCGATAGGAACAAGTTTCAAGCTTAATTTTCTGAGATTTGGTTGACTTGAAGTGCTGCCATCTATGAAAAAAAAAATAATAAATTTAGTTGATTCCTTTCAGTAATAGATGGCAGCACAAATCTTGATTATAGGATATTGATACAAAATGTTCATTCACCACACGGGAACTTTTTCTTCAATTTTTACTTTTCACTGCATTGTCCACATACACACAACAATCACTGCACACGAAATAACCTTCACATCAGGGGCGGATTGGGACGAACAAACCATGACGCGAATTTTAATCTTGTGGTCCACAACAAAAACACACGTACCTACAGGGAAATACCTCATAAATATCCCCCATGAAAAAACTCTGTTAGATCTTGGATGAAAGGGAACTATTGAACTACGCATTATAAAACGAATTCAGTTGTGAAGAAATTTTAGTAATAATTTTTCGGTGAAAGGATTTTAAAAATCTGCTCATGATTAAATGCAACAACAAACCACGCTCAAAACGTGATATTGTAGAAGATTACCTTCTTTGAAAATGTCGGTATTAAAAAAAAAAAATAAAAAATCACGTGTTCTTGACAGCGCTCGAAATGGGCCGACATGCGCCGTTAAGTAGCATACTTCTTTTTTCCAGTAGTATTTCATACCGGCTCTAATTTAGCTGTGGGAACTGCAGAAATGAAATCTTTTTTTTGTCCCTGACTTTCAAGCGCACTTTCTGAAACTTACATAGAAACCTTTTGTGCAAGGCCGGCTGCATAATTTGTGGGGCCCTGTGCAAAACGAAAATGCGAGGCCCTTTTCCCAGCGAGTTCTACATCTACTAAACGGGCTTGGATGTTGGAACGTTTTTTTAAAGAAAGGCGGGGTCAGGTAGAGAAACTAAATGTTTTCATTTTCTCATGAAGCTTAATAAAGCATGTTGGCGCAAAGGAATATTATTATTTATTCATGTGTTATAATAAGCTGTTATTATTACTCATCAAAAACAAAAACTGACATTTTAAAATTACGCTGTATTAATTAACACTTCCAGGTTAAACTGAAGTTGATTGAATTGAAGCGACAAAATATAATTCCCGTACCTAATCGAAATGCGTGCTGATGGCAAAAATTAATGTAATTAACCCAAAATTAAAAAAAAAAAAGCTATCGTTCAAACAAATAAGATAGGTTCATTGGAAACGCCATTTTTCAATGATTAATGGTTGAAATATTGAGGTTCTAAAGACGTACCGTTCGTAAATGAGTAATGCAATTTTCAGAAAATTCTTACCTTACCATTCTCTTTACTTCTAGGAAGAAATATTCTTTTGCTGGCCACATTTTACAGTTCATTGTAATTTGTTTTAGTTGGTAGTGGGAACTTTCAGCTTTGTAGCTCAAATGAAGTGAGTGCGATAGCAGTCTAGTGCAGTGTTTCCCAAACACCACCGGTCCGTCACGAGGTTTCCGCCGGTCCGTGGAAACGGAGGAAAACTTGAGCAATGGTAGAGATTTCCGAATTTGACCAGTAAAAACAGGTCTGCACAAACGTAAAATCAACTTCGTGCCGGTTGGTCCGCGAAGCATTTTGTGAAATATTGTTGGTTCGCGGCTTGCTTGTAAGAGTCTATGGGAACCAGTGGCAGTGGTCTGGTGTCCCGTTCATCCCGAATCGGCGTTATGTTGCAATTTATCAATTCGCCGTCATTCGTCGTCGTCAGGTACAATCGACCTGTCAGTTATAGTGTTATGACTAAAATTTCAGACAGTTTCATAAAAAATTCGCAAAGATACGTTTTTAACTTTTTATTGATAAACCATCTGCTAGAGATTCGCCGCCCACGCACGCGAGAAACTAACCGCGTGTGATTGCGGCAGAACGCAGACGTTGATGTGACGTCAGCGTTCCAGAGAGATCTGGGTGATCATATATATGATGTCATCAATGCAAATTCTCTCTCGGTGATACGGTGAATCATCCCGCTGGACCCAAGATACTTGAATTCTGTTCACTAAGGCAATAAAGTGTAGTGACATAAAAATTTTAAAAATGCCAGTTTTATATCGTTAAGTGTCATTTATTTTTAATAGAAGAAAAAAAAAATTATGAAAAATTCAAAAACATCACACAAACGCGGGCGCGGGGCCCTTTAGGCGTGAGGCCCTGTGCGACTGCACTGGTCGCACACCCATGAAATCGGCCCTGCTTTTGTGTCTCGTTCCCTTGAGAAATAGCTGTGTGGGAACCGTCAAGAGTAGGGGAGTGGTGTATACATGAGCTATAAGTTAAGCTCATGTGTACACTAAATCCTTCAAGGGATGGAAATGAAGCTCCCCATAGCACATTCACATCTTGCCCAAGATCCAAAGGCGGATCCAGAGGGGGCGCGGGAGGCGACCGCCCTCCCTTAGGACCAAGGAAAAGCTTCGATTTGTTAGGTTTCTATAACCAATTGAAAAATTTTTCGTGAAAGGAAGTAATATTTAAAAGTACACAGTTAGCAGGGCCTGATTTACGCCTACGCACGCAAGGCACATGCCTAGGGCCCTCAAATTGAAAGGGCCACAAAATATTGGTTAAAAAAAAACTTTCCCTTTTTCAAAATATTTATACGTGGGTAGATGTGATGTGGAGTAACTATATATAAATCGCTGGCAAAACATAAGCAAGTACTGGCAATATAATATGTGATATTTCTAGTTAATATCAGTAGCATTTTCCAGATAATTTGGGGAGGGTTTTTGTGCGAGATTAAGCAAAAAATTGTCGTGTTGTGTAATAAAAACTAGCAGTATGTGTATGTTTGTAATTATGGCTTACTAACATCAACTATATACTTCAATTTCAAATACTGCATGGTTCTGAAGCAATTTTTAAACATTTTGACATTTTAGCTCCCAAAAGTTATATTTGAAAAATCTTTGGACTTAATTCGGGCAGGGTTTGAATCCCCCAAACCTCTCTCTTAAATACACCCCTGGTTAATATGGTAATAGTATAGTTTAGACACACCTGGCAAAAAATCCAATGTCCAATTGAATTTTACCCGTCATATGGCTTTGTCACACACAACTGTTTCATCGATGAAGGTTCAAGTCTTTTCAGATGCAAATCAGTAGGACAGCATAAAAATCTATGAGAAAACAATATTTTTACCAGGTACTACTGTAATTTAATGTCAGTCTTATAAATGTATTGTGTTTATTAAATTATTATGCTGGATTGTAATACAGTCGCCCAAAATGGTCACACTACCTACTCGACTCCGTAAAGTAAATGTCGAGTAGAGAGGGCCTCATTTTGAGTGGTGCCTAGGGCCCAATTCTGTGTAAGTCTGGCCCTGACAGTTAGCCAATAAAAGAAGGCACGTGTCGTGATCTGGCTTGGAGGGTATATAAGGTATGCTGTAGGCAATCTGAAAATATATAACTCACTGCTGTCATGGATAAAAGCAGCGACTTATCAGATTCGCAAAAAGGGATGATTATCGGCTTTCGGACCAAGGGTGGCAGTATTTCTGAAACAGCGCAGTTTTGTAAACTGCTCACGTGCTGCTGTGGTTAAAGTGTATCGTGATTGGAGAAACGGCACCATTGCGAATAACCGACGAAGAAACTGCGGAGCACCACGTGCCATTGATGTGAGAGGTGAACATCGGCTTCGAAAGTGCGAGAGCAACTCACTGGCCGAATGAACCAGGGGGCTACCGGAAGTGTGTTTAAAACGATAGTTCAGGGAACCCTGCTGCCTACAGGGCTCCGATGCAGACGGATGGTCACTGCACCTATGCTAACGAAGGTGCATTGGTAGAAAAGGCTTACATTTGCACGGTAGTATCGGAATTGGACCTCCCCTGATTGGCAAAGGATTGCCTTCTCCGATGAGTCACGTTTTCTGCTTCATCGAACGGATGGACGTTGGCATATAAGGCGCGAAACATCGGAGAACAAACATTCTTCAACCATTGCTGGCAGAACACAAGCTGGTGGGAGCAGCGTCATGGTCTGGGAAATGATTTCGTGGCAATCTCTGGTTCCACTCATACCTGTGGAAGGCACTATGGACCGAATTCGTTATGAATCCATCCTTGCAGACCACATGTACACCCGTACATGCTGATTGTCTTCCCTGGGGCGTATGGGATCTTCCAGCGCGACAGTGCGACGTGTCACACAGCTAGAAATGTCCGAGAGTGGTTGGGAGAGCACGATGAAGACTTCAAAGTACTTCCCTGGCCCCCTAATTCCACAGAGTTAAACCGAATTGAGTACCTGTGGGACCACTCGATCGTGTTATTCGCTCTATGGATCCTCCACCACGCAGTCTCCAGCAGCTGTCAGATACATTGCAGTCAGCATGGCTCCACATACCTGTGAACACCTTCCAGAATCTTACTGAATCACTCCCAGCCCGTCTAGCTGCTGTCCGCTGCACACGGCGGTTACTCTGGATATTAGCTGGAGGTCATATTAATGTGACTCGACCATGTATATTACTTTCCTTAATTAATTGGAGGAAATTATGGACATACTATGGACACTTTTTTTATTTTGGGAAAAAATATCAGAAAGGTCTCCGGTTATTCCCGACACTTGCGCCCCCCCTCCCCCCCGCTCACGAAAATCCTGGATCCGCCACTGCCAAGACCCAGATCATCCTACTAGAGATGTCTGTAATTTTTATTTTATCGTTAATTTAATATATTCAACCTGAAGAGTTTCTTAATAAATGAAGAATTGGGAGTAATAAATAATAACAAGGAACTGTACGCCAATTACACTTAAAGTAGTACCAGTAATCCGAATTTCTTGGCGCAGATTATAAATCAGAGTTTCTAAGCTTCCTCACATCAACCAGATGGCTTTTTCAAGGAAGGTAGATAGTTAACTGAATAAACCATGGGGCTAAATCGAACGGATGGACGTCGACTTGCATACACTTTCATACATTTTAGTGTAATTGATGTTCAGGTCCTTTAATAACAAGGAACTATACACCAATTACACTTAAAATAGTACTAGTAATTCGAATTTCTTGGCGTAGATTATAAATAAAAGTTTCCAAGCTTTCACACATCAACCAGATGGCTTTTTCAAAGAAGGTAGACAGCTAACTGAATGAACCAGGGGGCTAAATCGAACGGCTGGACGTCGACTTACATACATTTTCAGTTTTTTAGCAGTTAGCTGTCTACCTTCTTTGAAAAAGCCATCTGGTTGATGTGCGAAAGCTTGGAAACTTTGATTTATAATCTACGCCAAGAAATTCGGATTACTGCTACTATTTTTAGGAGTAATAAATTAAACACAAATTTTAGTTTTGCAGCAATGAGTATAAACTTTTCCCTCTTGGTACCCTTTTTTTTCTGTTTGTTTCTGAGTGTGGTGAGTTCATTTAAGACAGAATATTTATTAATATATTCATTCTGACTGCGGGGATTCTAATTGCCCGACTTTCTACTTCACGGAAGCCCCTATTGGAATGGGGCTGACCCCTCGCCTCGGGACCTTAAAGTTCTGGGTCCAGCTGAATCACAAATGATTAACCGATGTTCGGAAGTCTCGTTAATCTGTTGGTCCCAGGTATAGACTCGTGGTTATAAACAAATCTAACCCAGTCCTCGGTGTAGCGTAAGTTGTGCCAGTCGGATTCACAAACCAACCAACTGAAACCGACCACCATCATTTATGATTTATGGGGCAATAGTATTCCAAATCTTCAATTATACTGTATTTTCACAAAAAGGATTTTTTTCTTCCAGGGATTTTTTTCTTACATTTTCAGTTTTGAAGATTTTCTGGAGAAGGTATTTTTTCCGGATGATTTTTTAGCTAAATATGAGCATACCTTCAAAATTTCCATTTCAAGCACTGGTTCTTGAAGACAAATCAGCATAAAGATCATTCTGAAAGTTGAAAAGTGCACAATAGCAATTTTCCTACGAAATTAATTTTTTATGCACTCATTGTCATAAAAATCTGCTCACCAAGAAGGAGGCGTCGGATTGAAATGATATTTTAGCAGTGAGATGGTACATACCAATTAAGGACAGAAGTGATTACAGTATCACAGCAGCAGGACGATTTTCCGCTGACATACGATACACATTCCTGTCAACGTCAGTACCGCGTCGGACAGCCTCGTTCTCGGATATATGCGGTCACACGGTCCGGCATGGAGTCAAAGAGACGCCGTATGTTATCCTGGGACAGATTGGCCCACACTTCTTGCAACTGCCGCTCTAAAGCACGAACACTGGGGCATGGATAATGCTGGCGTCTCATCTGATCCCACACGTGATCGATGGGAGAGAGATCAAGCGATCTGGAAGGCCACGGAAGCGTCGACGCATGACGTAGATAGTCCTGGGAAATCCAGCGGTATGCGGACGGGCGTTATCTTGTTGTAAAATGGTCCCGGGCCGCCCCGCTAGGAAAAACAGCACATGGGCCGCAAGATCTCCTGTTCGTAGTGATGGGTTGTCAACGTCTCTGTACGTAGCAATGGGTTGATCACGCCTGCAGTTCGAGACGTGTGCCGCTGTACAGTGAGGTTGAGACTGTAGCGCTCACCTGCGGTCCTCCACACTCTAACACGGTGGTCGTCTGTTCCCATACAGAAACAAGATTCGTCGCTGAACACTATACGTCGCCAGTCCACAGCATTCCGTGTTGCTCGCTGCTGACACCGCTGCAATCGACGCCGACGATGGTCAGGTGTTAATGGCAGAGAACGTAAGGACCGTCGAGAGTGCAGATTCGCCTCTTCCAGGAGTCTGGAAATGTTTCTGGTAGACTCAGGGGTCTCTTGTACAGCCGCCACATGTCTCTGGATATTGGACAAGGACGCCGTTGCATATGTATGTGCAGCTGTCACGATCCCACGGTCCTCTCAGCTGGTGGTGGGTCTGGGTCGTCCAGAGCCAGTCCGCTGTGTCTGGGTGCCTTCACGTGTCCATCGCTCCCAACATGATCGCACCGTACTGTCCGACCGGCCGAAATGGCGGCCGATTCGGGGCGCCCGCCCCCTTCTTCTCTCATCCCCGACGATACGGCCTGATTGAAACTCCGTCAGTTGCCCGTACACACATCTATGGCGGATTCTCTGCATGTCTGTCACTCAGGGATCTCATATGACTCTTACCGTGCACTTCGGCATGAATGTGGAGTCCCCTGCGCGGCGCCTTATAAGCCCCAAGGATTGCGATTGCGACGCCGGTCTTGGACGTGCGGGCATATGGAATCGCACGGAACTTTAATGATTTGCATGTCTGCCCTCCCCGTAGCTATTCGCTGAGTTTCGCGTTAATCGCACGGTTTTTTCTTGGTGCGCGGATTTTTATGACAGTGAGTGTATTTATATGTACATTGATCACCTACTGCGCAATGGTACTAATACCTCCTTTTGTTTACCCATGAACCAGTACCGGTACTAATACCTCCTTTTGTCTACCCATGAACCAGTACCGGTACTAATACCTCCTTTTGTCTACCCGTGAACCAGTACCGGTACTAATACCTCCTTTTGTCTACCCATGAACCAGTACCGATACTAATACCTCCTTTTGTCTACCCATGAACCAGTACCGGTACTAATACCTCCTTTTGTCTACCCATGAACCAGTACCGGTACTAATACCTCCTTTTGTTTACCCATGAACCAGTACCGGTAAATCGTTGTCTCTTTTAAGATAAATGTGGGTAGGACACGGATTTCCTAATATCTCTGTTCGAGAATAGCTTTTTGCTGTGTGTCTGTTTGTGAATAAATGTTTGGGGATGATAGGACATCACAGTGGTACTAGAGAAGGACGGCAGGGTAGACCAATGACCCTGGGCTCCAAGTCCAACGACTTACGTCTAATTGTGGTTAGCTTTAGCTTAATTAATTTATAACAGCGTGCTTGGTCCAGAAGCACTGTTCTCACATAAATTTAGAGAATTTTGCTATATCACTTCAGAGAATAACTTCTCTCCGTTTATTTTAAGGAAATAACTTTCCAGACAGATATAAAGTTCAAATGAAGTTAACGTTACTTATTCATATGTACCAAAACAATTTATTCATCCGTTCTAAAGAATCAAGACAAAAAATAAAATAAAAAAAAAGGTAGAAAGTGGGCCATTTCTAGATCTGTCTACCGGGAAATGTCCCGGTTCTCCAGTCCGCCCTTGCTTTAGGTCATAAACACAAATACATGATAGATTTTGCTACATCTTGGGGGAGGAAGATCATTTTAATTAAAAAAAAATAAAAATGAAAAAGCGAGGGGAAGATCATTTTGGTTTGAAAAAAAGAAAAAAATGGAAAAAAAGGAGGGGAAGAGACAGCTACAGTGGTACATGGAGGTAGAGAACAAAAATTAAAATGCCATTTTTATTGTACATCTATACAAAGAAAAGCTACTAAATAAATAATTAAAAAATATATATATTTAGTCTGTAGAATGTTGAGTTTTAGATCTCGTTTTTAAAAAACATCATTCATTACTTCAATTTTTTTCATGTAAAAGTTAAGAATAGTTCTGATTTTAAAGGTAATAGTGCTGATCATATAAGATATTGCAATTTATTTATATATCTACAAAGGGCATCCTAAAAGTAATGCCTCTTCCCTCGTAAGATTTATATTTGTAGCAGCAAAAATGTGAAACTTGGTGGCAAAATACTTGCACAAATTGTTAAAAATGCCAGCCTATTCAAAGTATTGTCCATCCCTTTCTATACATTTCCGCCATCTTTGAACCCATTTTTAAAATCCATTTTGGAAAAATTCCTGATTCTGTCATTTCACCCATGAGTTAGTTCACAGCCAGTTTAACGTCTGTCACATCGTCGAAACGTTCCCCACGAAGGGTGTTTTTCAAAGGGGCAAACAGGAAAATGTCTGAGGGAGCCAAATCAGGACTGTAGGGAGGGATGGGGGGATCACCGTCCACCCCATTTTGGCAGTAGCCTGTGAAGTCTCCATGGAGGTGTGGGAAAGTGCGTTGTCATGTAGCAAAACAACACTATGTAGTGGAATGTCACGTCTTTTCCTCCTGATAGCTTCCTTTTGCTTCTTCAATGTCTGCACATAGTGAGCACTGTTTATTGTTACACCCCGTTCAAGGAACTCAGTCAAAATGACACCACATTTGTCCCAGAAAATTGTCACCATCACTTTCCCAGCGGAGTAAGTTGTTTTGACCTTTTTCCGTCGAGGTGAAGATGTGCGGTGTCATTACATTGACGCACGTTTTGTTTCTGGGTCATGGAAGAACACCCAGGTTTCATCTCCTGTCACAACATTAGAAAAAAACACCTCACCCTCTCTCATAACAGTCCAAGAGATTCCGGCACATGTCCACTCTTTGTTCACATTGTTCACGAGTTAGGTTTCTTGGGATTCACTTTGAACAAATTTTTCTGTAGTCCAGTTCCCTAATAAATTCTTCTATAGCGCTATGACTAAAATGAATTGCATCACACCACTCCTGGATGGTGACACGACGATCAGCTGTGATGAGGTCTTTCACTCGTTGCCTGTTGACATCTGTCACTGCAGTTGCGGGTCATCCACTCCGTTGTTTGTCCGACACTGAACTTTCTCCCACTAGAAATCTCTTCAGCCATCTTCGGACATTACTGATATCGATTGTGGCAGCTGCATACACTGTCAGGAGTCTTTTGTGGATTTCTGGAGCCTCACATCCCTCTTTTTCCAGGAATTCAATTATGGCTCGCTGCTTTTCTCTATCATTCATGATCTTTATTTCAGATTCTAAAAAAATATTTTCCCACATTGGTAACATATCATAGTACATGTCAGTGCAGTTTCATTAAAATCACTTCGAAATTTATTTCAAAAGTTATTATGGAGGAGGCATTACTTTCAGGATGCCCCTTGTATTTATAATCTTTTCAAGAGAAAAAATCGCAATTTGTTTTAAAAGCGTGACAAATAAATCGTATATCTATTAGCTTTTATCTTAGTGCCTTTTGAAATACATTAAAACCCTTTTCTTACGCACTTCGGATTTTATGAGTTTAACTAAACGGCTCGATCGGTTTTCGCAAAATTTATTCTCAGCAGTTAACCTGAACGCTGAACAGCAACTGCTTTGCGTGCAAACTCTCTCTGTTTTCACACCTGCGCGTGAAAAACAGGGAGTTTGCACACTAAGTATAAGTGCATATATGAGTTTGCACACAAAGTATAAGTGCATATATGAGTTTGCACACAAAGTATAAGTGCATATATGAGTTTGCACACAAAGTATAAGTGCATATATGAGTTTGCACACAAAGCATAACTGTCACACAGTGCATGCGTACGTGTGTGCAGGGACGTCGCTAGACTTTAAAATCAGAATGGGCGATGGATGGGCGAGCATTATTATTGGTGGGGCAAGCTTCATAGCAACTTTTTTTTACGAAACACTGAAAGAACGGATTTTTAATGTTTTTTTTTCTCTTTTAATTGAAGGTTAAACGACCACCGTGAGCAACTCAATGGGCTATAAGCAGTCTCCCGTCCCTAATTTAGGGCCACTGACTCCAGGGAAAGAAGAGAGCCGGTGCTGTAAGTCAAACACAACATCCATGCCTCACGGGATTCGACCCCGGACTCTTCTCTAACGAATGGTCATAAGCCAGCGATTAGACCACTGCTTCACCGGGTCGGCTTCAATGCTTTTCACTACCGGCTACAAAAGAATTCGTGCAATTCCGACACCCTCCACCTGGACACACATACATACGTGGATCTGACTAGTTGCGCCACTGGTGGTTGAGTGTCACCTTCGACGTTTTGCTTGCTCTGGATGCATTGTATTAAATTTCTTTTCAAAATTTTCGATTTTTGCCTACAGAAATAGTACTGTACTTGAACAATTGGTTTAAAAAAAATGTCGTTTTTGTTTATCTAAATCAAATTTTAACGTTGTGCCCCGCAGGCACAATACTTCACCTCTCCTAAACTTCCTTCCTTCCAGCCAGCGACTTTGCCTTTCACTCCTCCCCTACAAAGCAGTCGTCAGCCATTTTCTGCCCTTTCACTGTCGCGGAGCAATCTTAAATCCCCAATTTTATAAAGAAAACAAACAGCAGAGCAATTAGTAATTTCCACCCTCATCGAATTCCTATCCACTCTCCACATTCGCCCCCTGCCCATACAAACATGAAAAAGAGGATTAAACTAAGGAATTGCAAGAGTGGAGAACAATTCAATTTTCATGGCCCTAGGGATGCTATTTTGATAACTTTTCTACGGAGACGTAAACAACGCACTTCCTAGGAGGAAATACGTAGGGCTACATTAAGTAAAACACAGGACATCATTATTTGGCGAGTCCAGATTATATTTTAAGGTTAAGTATATTGAAAAATGGCACATTTTAAACTGGGTGGGTGGCAGGGTGGGCAAGACAAATTTCAGGGTGGGCTCAAGCCTACCCTCGCACCCCCTTGGCGACGTCCCTGCGTTAGTGTCAATAAATACTATGGTAAAGTTTTTCTGTCCATCATAGGCTCTATAAATAAAAAAAGAAAGATATAGAAAGCGAGTTTTGCTCAGTGCTAGAAGAAAACCAAAAGTAATTAAAGAGTCTATGTCAAGGGTTCTATTAAAAGTAATGCCCCTTTGCAAATAACTTCTCTACCAATTTAGATACTTTTAATAAGATTTTGTGTGAAAACACATTGCAATCTGCTGAATGTAACGGCGCTACTCAAAATAGCCCATAGCTGAAATCAAGCATGTACACCATCGTTCAACCCAGCACTTGTAAGTACACTGGCATGCAAAAATTAAGGACAAGACGGTTTTTCGATTGTAACGTCGTGCAGAAGTGCTCCACATCGACTCAAATCATACCATAAGATCCCCAAGATGTAAGAATATGAGACAAGTGAGCAAAACCATCCAAACAAGGAATCCAAAGGATACAAAAGCACTTTACTGAAAAGATAGCTTCGAGCACAACTGGACAGAAGACAGAAACGTCCATGTGACAGGCAGCTGCCAAGAAAAACCCAGTCTTTAGTAGGGGATATGATCAGCCCTGACTGCGTTGCAGGACTTATAACGTCTGTCCATGCTGAGGACGAGGTTGTCAAGGAGCTGTTGAGGCATCGCGGCCCATTCCTCTTGTAGCGCCAACCGCAGCTGCGGAATCGTTGCTGGCGGCTGGTGACGTGCTGCCAAGCGTCTCCCGAGAAGGTCCCACACGTGTTCGATTGGATTTATGTCCGTGGACCTTGCGGGCCAATCCATGTGTTGAATATCTTCACTCTGCAACTGCTCTGCAACAGCCACTGTACGATGAGGTGTGGCGTTGTCGTCCGTGAAGAGGAGCTCAGGACCCACAGCATGCACCTCTAAACAGAGGCACGTGAGGCAGGAGAACCTCGGTACAATAGCGGACACCAGTGACTGAACCTCCTTGGAAGATGTGGAGGTCAGTACGGCTACCAAGCATGATACCGCCCCAAACGAGAACTCCACCACCTCCAAACCGGTCCCTTTCGATGATGTTGGAGGTGTGATTGCGTGTTCCCTGATCTCTCCAGATGTGTATACGTCCAGAATCGCTCGTTAGACTAAATCGGCTCTCATCCGTAAAGAGAACTCGACCCCATTGCTGATGTGTCCAGTTCTTGTGTTCCAGGCACCACAGAAACTGCCGTCTCCTATGAGCAGGCGTTAATGGCACACACCGTACTGGTCGTCGTCCAAACAGACCACCTTTGTGCAGCCTCCTGGCCACGGTAAAACACAATAACGGACGTCCAGTTGTCTGTTGCATGTGCCTTGCGATTTTTTCCGCTGTCTGCCGTCTGTCTCTTCTCGCCTGTAGGACAATATACCGGTCGTCCGCCGCCGTGGTTGCTCGTGGACGACCACTGCTAAACCCTCGGACAGCTGTTCCTGTCGTTTGAAATGCTCTCCAAGCTCGTGAAACGATGCTGTGAGCGATCCTGAACTCCTCGGCCACACTAGTCACACTTTGACCTTCTTCCAACTTCCCAATGACGCGACCTCGGGTAAAGTCATCCAGATGTAGTCAACTGGATCGCGTGTTGGCCATATCAAACGGTGGCAGCAACTCGACGTCGTTCAAACCGATGTACACCGCGCAATAGCTTTCACCGAATTGCTGAGCGTACACCACCCGTGTGTTTTATACCCTTCGGACACTCCCCCCCCCGTCATGCTGCATATATGCGCATGCCCTACCCTACCGGACACTAGTCTATCTCCTGAGTGGTCTTTCGGTCCGTTCTGGCTGCTCGTTCCGCTGTTATGCTAATTTCACCTCTTCGTCAATTTTTGCACACCAGTGTAGTTTGGGAACATTCCGCGGACTGTTGTGTGACCCAATTTAACTTTATCTATATCCTTAAAACGTTGGCCATAGAGTCAGAATACTGAGCAGGTGAAAGTTAAAAGCTGCCAATGAGGATGTGGGACTTGTGTCCAACACATTTTCGCAGTGGCCCGACATGTTTCACAGGAGGGGTGAAGTCTGGCGTTGTCGTCTTGTAATACTTGAAGTACCTCCTTGTTTAAGAAAATCAACAGGAACGAGGCCTCTGACATCCTATAAAACTTTTACCATCACTTTTTTAGTTAAACGCTGTGTTTCAAAATACTTAGGCCCAGGCGAGGTATTGTGTCGTCGTTCCATAGACTGTTCGTTTGTTTCTGCGTCATAAATGAATGCCCAATTTTCATGTCAACTAACTATTGGAAAGAAATGTGGCCTGGTTCTCTTCGCAAGCATCTCCAATAGATCTCTGCATACTTCGACCCTTTGGTCCATATGATGCCGGGTTAATCGGCGTGGAAACTCACTTTACACATATTTTTCGATTTCCGAAGTCATGAAACACTATGTCCACAGCACTATAACCACATCAATATGACCACAGTGCATTACAGATGTCCAGAACGGTCAGACGTCAATCATTCCGAAGAAGTTCATAAACTTGCCGTTGATTCTCGTTGATGATTGAGTTTGAAGGCTTTCCGCTCCGTTTTTGACGGCCAATGAGGTTTCTCCTGTTCGAAACCTTCTGACATTGCTGATGTCGATCCATCTTCTGACGTTGCTGATATCAATTCATCTTCTGACGTCACTGATGTCGATCAATTTTCTGACTACTGATGTTCATCCATGTTCTGACCTTACTGATGTCGATCCATCTTCTGAAGCCGATCCGCTTTCTGACATTACTGATGTCGATCCGCTTTCTGACATTACTGATGTCGATCCACTTTCTGGCGTTGCTGATGTCTATCCATCTTCCGACATTACAGATACCGATCCATCTTCTGACATTACGATATAGATTGTCGTATGTCCATAAATCTTCTGCAGCCTCATATGGATTTTCATCATCTTATAATCTCCTATTTTCTAAATATTCAATAATAACATCACTTTGCTTTAGGCGAATATTCACTCTTCGCGTTAATCAATCAAAACTCTAAAAAGGCATACATTCATTTAGAAGGTAAATCTAGATTTATCGAAACTTTCGTTTTAACGCAGTGGAACCCCGCTTATGCGTTTTTCAAGGGATCAAGAAAAATTAGCGTATGCGTGAAAAAACAACAACAACAACTGGTAAACGAAACAGGGAAAATTTAACATTAAGAGCAATTCAGAATTCTGGAGCGACAATATTTCACGTAAAAATGAGAAAAGTATATAAGTGAAAAACGTTCAATCAGGGTTCTACTGTATTTCTAAAATTATGGGAGTTATTAACTGAAATAATTTACTTTCAGTACAAATGTTACGTCTATTGCTGAATATCCGTAACGAATTTTTCGTTGTTAAGCAACCGTTCTAGTGTTGCAATGGGGAACAGAAAATATGGAACAGTAAATTTTTTAAGTGCTGCAATGGGGGATCATTTACGCAGAAAGCAGGAAACACTGAATTTCCTAATCAATTTATGGGGATCATGAACGCAGAAATATCGAACAGTGAATTTCTCAATGAATTTATGTCGTTAAGCAACAGTTCTAGTGTGATCCACTTTCCGGTAGGTAGAGCATGATTAATCGAAATTACCCTTTTTTGAAGCCTTGGCAAAAGTTAGGAAAGTCTCTAATTTACAATCACGATGAATACCGAAGGTATTATCAAATTGCATTTCTTCATCAACTGACGCAAAACTTCAGGGTTTCCACAGTCTATAACGGTATCGCAAAATATATCAACAACATTCTGAAGACATTCTTTATCTGAAAACGTGGTCAGGTTAAAAACAACGGAAAAATAACTGTATTTAAAAGAATTCGAGCTTGGAGAGAATATTTAGAATAAGTATCAATATTCGTAGAACGTACGTGGATCGCTCCGGTGGCTGTGTGGTCAGAGGCGCAGGTTTCTGAAGATTCGTCCGAGGTGTGTCCTGGCTTGTGTCCCGGATAAGGCATGATTGGCTCGCCCGCCCTACGAAGCCAGCTCTTCCCCTTTCCAGTAACAAGTGGTACCAAATTAGGGACAGACGACTGCTTATTGCCCTTGGAGTCTTATTGGTGGACTTTAAACCAGGAAACAAATAATAATAACAATAATAATAATAATAATAATAATAATAATAATCCTTATACCTCGCTACATAGAATATAAAAAAAATAATAACAATCAATAATAATAAGCCCTAGACCTATCTACCCAGAGCATCAAGATTAGAGATAGAGAGCCAAAGAAGAAGCTTGAGGAAAGAAAGTCCAACACGGAAGGAACTACAACGATCTTCAATCCAGCCATGTGGATAAGACTACCTCCAAAGCGTGGCTAACAAACGGTTCACTCTTCCCAAGACAGAAGGGTAGGTTCCTGATGGCTGTACAAGATCAAGTTGTAAACACCAGAAACTATCGGAAGCATATCCTGTAGGGCACGCCAGTAGACAGCTACACATGTCGGGAATGCCATCAAGCACCAGAGACCATCCATCCAACATATCACAGCAGAATGCAGAGTCCTCACACAGAGTACACGGACAGGCACAATCAAGTCGCCAAGATCCTCCATCAGAAACTGGAAAGAAAGCACCACCTCATTACAACTGAGCGAGTCCCTTACTACAAGTATAAACCAAAAATGCTCCTAGAGTAAAACACCCACAAGATGTACTGGGGCAGATCAATCAGAACCAGTAAGACCATCTCCCCAATCGCCTCGACATCGTCCTGATCGACAACGAAAGGAAGTCAACATAAATTACCTCATTGACATAGTCGTGCCCAACACATGGAATATTCAGAAGACGCACGGAGAGAAGCTGTCAAAATATAACGATCTAAGATACGAAGTCAAAGAAATGTGGAATATGGAGAACGTCACCATTGTCCCCATAGTTGAGATCAGCCACAGGAGTTGTACATAAGACCATTCACAGCTCTATACAGACACTAGACCTTCAACCTAACACCCACATGGAACAACAGAAGGCAGCTATCCTGAACATTTGTAGGATAGTAAGGAAGTTCCTGGACAATTAAAATGAAATACCACTTCTCAGACTAGGTACATTGCATCAGTCCCGGATGGAAGAGAAAAGCAACTCCCCAGAAAGGAGTGGAATCATAAATAAATAATGAAAATAATAATAATGGTACACAGAAACGTAATCCACAGGCTGTCTTAAGCACGATAAAATCACAATGAAGGTAAAGATGACATTTTAATACTAAAATCTACAAAATTAAAATATTGTCACGAGATCTTTCGTAAGGGCGCCTCTTACATCATCAAATGTGAGACTGTGCGATCTTTGGTGACAGAGTATGTTTTTATAGTCAGTGAAAAATGACGTCATATGCTCCTGGATGCTCATTATTCAAAGCTGACGGTGAACAGAAATTAGTAACAGTGTCAATATTATCACATATCATGTGCACCATTCCTTCTTGTCCATTAGCATATTCATACTACGACTGTCTTATTGAGTATACTGGAGGTCTCAAAACTTGAGTAACACAATTCTGCAGACGAATCAGTAGGTGTATCCATACTTGTGGGACATTAATCGGAATGTCTTCGTTACAACTTTGTCGCCGATATCGATGAATAAGTAAACTCTCTAGCAGTGCAGAGGTCTTTGTTCGAGTATACATCAAAATATGTGCCTCAGGCCATAAGTGAACATATGAAGTATTCTGAATAAGGAGGGCAAGTGAGGTGTTAGATGTGCCAGTCCTTGCTGCATATTGGTGCTCTGCCACACGGATTCCAAGGCTTCGAAGTGTTGAGCTAATAATGGCGATAATAATGCATGTAAATAATTTCAGATACGTGGAATTTTACGAAGTCAGATTAAACTGTGTACGCTACGGATGGACAGTGGGTATTTTAAATAATCAATGAAATTTGTTTCAAAAGTTCCAGAGGCATCATGGTTGTCGGTCAAGAAATTAAGCGAAGAAAATGCTGCAGCAGTCTATACTCAAACCACATAACCCCTTTCAATTTTAACTCAGAAGATAAGAAACGAATGTCTGAAGCTGATTCGCGATGCTGCGGCCAAAGCCAAAGTGATACATTGCATTTTGTTTTCAGTGAATATGACTGAAACGGAGGGATTTTCTTCCTTGATGAAACTGGAAAATACCAAAGCGTCATTATTTTAGAAGAGTAAAGACTATGCTGATGACATACGGAAACAAGGCTTGCGTGGCTACGAATCTATGAAGAAGGAATCACGAAAATAGGAAAACAATGCTTGTGTGAAACAATAATAGTACTACAAATTTTGAAGATGACAATCCGATTTTTGGCGTAAATGTGACAAGGATGGTAAGTCGGATAATATCCAAAAACTTGAAAATTTTCATCGTCCTGGAGCGGGACTCGAACCCGCGTCTCCCGGAAAACGCCCGGGTATGCTAACCACTACCACACCCAGAACGACCAAGTTTCAAGTTTCCGATCAACTTGAATGTAACCATCACAGGATTCGCTAGTCTAAGCAACCGGCATTCATGTTTAGCGAATCTGGAGGTTAAGAATCTTATCTCGTGTTTGCCCGGAGAAGCAGATAAATCATGAAAGAAATATATTTCTTTTATGAATAATAGTACTGTTCATTGTGGATAACCGCGCAATTCAATGACGCACAAGCATATGGGATTACAGTAGAACTGCAAACCAATGTGATATCACACCTTCTTTTATCAGATCGAGCTCCACACGGCTTTATAGAAAGCACTACTGGACAATGTTGTAAAAAAAAATAATTTTTTTGAGTCTAACTATCACGATGAACGACTCTGCGAGCTATAAACAGCCGCTCATAAATTAAGGCCACCAGCTCCAGGGAAGATAGAGAGTCATAAACTAAACTCGCCACCTATACCTCATGTTTTACTTTCCTTCAGGCTAGATCTGCCATTTTTGAGGACATTGGGACAGGCAGCCATCATTCCTCCTCTTTTGCAGTAGGCTACATGTTGTTTCTTGGGACGGGCTCGGCTCTAAAATACGTACAGACGATTTTCTGCCAGACGGCTGAGTGTCCCAAGCTTTTCTTCGCAGAAGAATCAGCACCTGATGGAAGAGGTATCAGCGCGAAGTGGCACCCAGTTCCGCGCTACATATTCTTTTCCAGCTTCACCATTTTTTTTTTTTTTTTGTTTTTTTTTTCGGAACTGCAGCCTTTTATATGCTCTGAAATTTCGATTGTTTCCTAATGAATTGCCACACAGATAAATAAGCAAATGGGGAAGCTACTGGGTTAACGTACTTAAATCAAATTTAACAACACAATTCTAGAGTAAATAAAAAAGCCAGTCAATTGGATTTTCAAAATAAAGTAATTAAAGGCAACGTAACTCTGCGTATTTACTCACCCCATGTATCACTGTGTACAGCTAAGTGAAAGGAAATATCCTCTATTATATTTATGAATTCATTTGTTTCCAAACGGTTCTTTATCACGATCGAAAATTCACGACTGAAAAGCTGTGACGTCCGCGTTTTCCGTTCCTTGTTTCTAAGCAGGTGTTAATAAGTTAGTAAAATCATACAATACATTGATTATGATACGCTTTCCAACATACCAGGGGATCATTACTCCAGTTATTACTTAAGTTACGAGGATGATGGCTGTAAAATAAATCTTGTTCCTATGACCTGACCTTTGATCCCGTTTTCATTATATTCAACAGAATTGGTAAAGTATACTTCCGGAACAACATGATAAAGTTTTGTCTCAATCGAAGCATTTTTACGTAAGTTATAACGCATAACGGCGATGGAATGAATCCCGATCATATGTCCTGACCTTTGACCCCATTTCGCCTATTTTTAATAGGGTTCGCCCCTAGTTTGTCCCCTACCACATAATAAAATTTCATCGAAATCGAACCATATTTACGCAAGTTATGACGCATAAGGGCAATGGAATGCATCCCGCTTCTATGTCCTGACCTTTGACCCCACTTCACCCATTTTCAATAGGGTTGGTCCCCAGGTGGTCCCCTACCACATACTAAAATTTCATCGAAATCGAACTATTTTTACGCGAGTTATCGTGCGGACGGATGGACGGACAGACAGACAAAGCTGGAGCATATACGCTTCTTCAACCTACTATTGGAAAGCGTAAAAAAGATGTCCTTCTGCATGCCAGGATGAGATTGTTCCAAACTTGTGATGCAACACAGCCCTGATGTCATTTATTCGTAAGTTTACAATTGAACAAACAGCATTTTTGCTATGGGAACAAACAGCATTTATGTAAACAATTTTAACTGGAATTACTGTATTAGTAGCCAACACACTGCCAATAAAAGTAAATATATACTAAACTATAGCAGGGTAATAGTAAGTATTTCGACTGTTTAGTTTTTCAAAATCAATAGTTATTACAAATTTTGTTCCAGGACGATGAAAATTTTCAAGTTTTCGGATATTATCTGACTTACCATCCTTGTCACATTTACGCCAAAAATCGGATTGTCATCTTCAAAATTTGTATTATATGGCGTAATCCCGTATTTCTTTCATGATTTATCTGCTTCTCCGGGCAAACACGGGATAAGATTCTTAACCTCCAGATTCGCTAAACATGAATGCCGGTTGCTTCGACTAGCGAATCCTGTGATGGTTAAATTCAAATTGATCAGAAACTTGTAACTTGGTCGTTCTGGGTGGTGTAGTGGTTAGCATACCTAGACGTTTTCTGGGAGACGCGGGTTCGAGTCCCGCTCCAGGACGATGAAAATTTTCAAGTTTTCGGATATTATCTGACTTACCATCCTTGTCACATTTCGCCAAAAATCGGATTGCCATCTTCAAAATTTGTATTATATGGCGTAATCCCGTATTTCTTTCATGACAATAGTTATTATTATTATACATCATTCAGATTTAGACGAACGTAAGGAATGATCCTGACACCGATTAAATGTAATGTAGCTACGAAAGTCAAAATCTGATCTTAAGATAAAAAGAAAAGCTGAATCGCAAGTGTGTTAGTGAGGGGGTGGGGATGGTAAATTTTGGTCTAGGGCAGGGGTGGCCAAGCGGTCGATCGGGAACTCTCGTATGGTCGGTTGTTTGTTGGACATGTCTGTGAATCAGCTTTTCCAGAAACGAAAATAATGAAGTCGAAATACAGGAGCTGCCTGACTAATGCTCATTTAGAAGTGTGTTTCCGACTGTGCCTCACTGAATATGTGCCTGATTATTCTAAACTTTGTGAGGACATGCAGTGTCATGCATGAGCATCTAAGAATTAGATATTGCAAAAAAAAAAAAAAAAAAAAAAAATCTATAAGTAAAATTATATATTTTATTTGAAAAAATACTGTTTCAGAAATGAAAAAGTGACTTCAATATTATTTTTCTGTATTTGTTTCCAAACTTACAAAACCACACACACTAACAAAACACTCGTGATGTAGGCTTATTCTTATTTGAATATGCCTATATCATTGAGATAAACCATGGTAAATCACAGTAGCGAATGATAGCTTAAGGTAGATCTAAAGTTTGGGCAACCCTGGCATAGGGTTTCTATGAGTAAAAATATACTGGTCTAGATATCTGGGGTATTATGCATCATTTTAAAGCTTCAGTCCATAGCTCTCATTAGAGGAGTCGAGAGGATGAAAAATTTCGCTACGACGGATACTACTCTCGGTAAAGATGCATAGCGTCAAAATGCACTTTTGTAATGGCTTTAATCACATTTCGCATAAGGTTCTCGTAATTTATGCAGATTGCAATGAGATATTGTTACGTTTATGTAAAACGTGATGAAATAATGCTCTGCGATAGTTTAGTAAAATATATTGCTGAGTAATTGTGAAATTAGCTATTGTTGCGTCACTTTATAAGACAGCATGCAGCACGGTCAGATTCCAACAATGACAATGACGCCCTGTTACCCATTTTCGTTACATCGACATTTTTTACTTGGTATTTACTTCACTACTCGCAGGAAAGATGCATGGCATCAAAACATTCCATCTTCTGTGAAAACACAAGTTTGTCCGTGACGGGGATCGAACCTCGCATCCCTCACTCTGGAGTAAGTTGCTCTCCCAACTAAGCTACACGGATGGAATGTATCGCTGCAGGTTTGTCGTATTGACATGTGTTTTATCCAGGGGCGAACTGAACTGATAGCCCCCGCAACCCCTGCATTGCGGGCGGGCGGGGGGCGGGCGCGGGGGGGGGGTCCCGGCTAAGAAGGCCTCTTGCCTCAGCAAAACATTTAAAACAAATTTCTTCGGAAACTTCATATGAAACTGGTTAAAGGAATAGCCCAGAATTTAGGCGGCTTTGAATGAAGTACTAAAAAAAAAAAAAAAACAGCGTTGGCTTTTTTTTTCAATAAATAAGTAAAATGAAGAAATCATTTTAGTTGCTTTAGTTCATAAAAGCTGGATGACGAGGAAGCAGATGTTCCACAGGACCCGAGGCTCCTTTTCACAGCCATAGCAATAGTTTCTATACAAGTATATCAATTAATAAGAGAATGTGTAAGAGATATCAGTCCAATGAATGAAATTTTTATACCAATGAGGATAAGATGTTGTGTATTACAGTTCTTTCCACAAAACTACGCATCATTTAGAATGTAATGAACTGAAAGGTATTCTTCGCGGAACGAAGGAACAGGGACCTATGCCACGATTTTTGTTTTCTTTTTTTTCTAACAGAGTCAAGAGAAAATTTTTTGCTCCGCGCAAAACATTGTGGTATTTTGTAAAGTGTGTTTTTTATATTCAAGAGTTAATAATTAATTTAAGTAGTTTTGCGTGTTACTTTATTTTTGATTGTTGCTTATTGATTTGTTCTGAATTTTCGTGTAAAGCGGAAAAGGTCATTAGACTTTGTAACACGGCAATTACATACTTTGTGTGTGATCGGGAGGCTTTTTCTAAAAGAATAAAATTTGCATGATATGATTAAATTTGGCGTGGGTGTTGTGTAGTACTTTGTATCGCTATAAAAATACGGCAATCACTATAATTTACAATGTGCACATTTTTTTCAAGCAATAAAGTGTAGTAAGTTTGGTTTTACGAAAAATACTGGTAGGCTCCAAATAATTTAATTTATTCTTTGTCATTAATATGGAAATTAAAAGCTTCAGTAATGAAAAGCATATTTTCGCAAAAGGGCCTCGAATTTTTTTTTAGCGGGATGGAGGGGGGTAGTGGGGGGGGGGGGCGAGTTTTTCCTGTACGCCACTGGCGTTACCTCTGTAGTACGTTACACTGCTTGTTATGAATTTTTTTTATTGGAGAACATTGATCTAATTGGTGAGTGTTAAAAAAAGTAAAGGAATGACGATTGGAATTTACATGGATAATTGGTTCAATGAGGAAATTTTTCGTATAAAGATTAAATAAAGACAAAATTCAACTAAGAGGTTAAAGAGCTATTTTTGAGAAATGGGTCCTTGTCGTGCGAAGCAGCGACACCAGAGGGAATGTCAGTCATCCGGATCGGGAGACAACACACAATTCCGAGTGATTTCGGAAGGCATCATCCATGCTCAGTTACTAAAGCGTGTTTTCCCTAGAGACAATTCAGACAGTACTCCCCACCTGCTTTCGATCATCATTCCGCCCCTCCCTTAGTATGAATCCTATCTTAATCCCTAAACTTAACTGTATGGATCTTATCTATCGTATCGGGTGCATTACGGTTGGCAAACAGCCGAGTATCAAGACCCCTACCAACACTATCACCATACCAGACTACTTTAACAACCGTTCAGTCTCGTCGTGACCTTTAAACATCACTTCGTGCTTTCCTCACCCGACGTCCTTCCGTCCCCCGTCCATCGTCCATGTCCTCGAAACGGCTGAGGGGTCACTGAAAGTGACACTTCTCAGAGATAAACTGGAGTTGAGCACAGATTTTCTTTTTATGATCTGTCTTCTTTTTCCTACAGTATCATAAAACGAAGGACAGATTTCCGACCGTGACAGCCGACAGATCAATTTTATATAAAATAACTTCTTTGTCATCTCAAAATTCTCCCACGATTCATCTTAGGCAATGTTTTATGACCGTTTTGTTCAGTTGGGTTTAGAGGTGATATTCATGAACTCTGGTCATCAATTTTTTTTCTGGAAAGGAAAGGAACTGTAAGGTCATTCAGCCGTGTTTTTCGTAATGTGATTCATCATTCTTTCTTCTTCTTCCTTTATTCTTTTTATTGTCTCTTCAAAAGTAAAAGCAGAATATTTCTAATGAATATTTATTTATAAGCACATCCCTACAGATGGTATATCTAGTTACAGGAATTGCTATAGTTATATTTAGAGTGATAAATTACCAAGTGAGACTTACAATCTTGCAAAACACGCTTTATGCAAAAAAATTACTTACATAAAAATATCCGGACATTCTTGAAGTGAGTTGTGAAGCCTATACATTTTACATAACGGAGAATTTTTTCCAGCATCAGTTCTGCAAAATGGCACTGCAAATAGTTCACTTTTTTTCTTCGGTAAACGTGGGACACGGAAACTTGATTGGTTTACAATTTGAGTATCATCAATCTCTCCATTGATGATGCCGTACAGGAACTTGAGTTGGAGAGCCTTCCTTCTCGATTGCAGAGATGTCATCTTGTAGAATGTCAGAAGGTCAGCCGTCGGAATGTTCGCTATAGCAGTCGATTTGTAAAAAAGGTGTCTAAGATTTTTTTTTTTTGAACTTTCTCGATTTCATTTAATAGAGTTATGGAGCTAGGGCTCCAAATGATCGGCGCATATTCCAGCGAGGATCTTACCGTAGCCTCAAAAATGCGAATAAGTGTCTGAGTATTCGAGAAATACTTGGAAAGTCGCATGATAAATCCAAGATTTCTGTACGCAGTACGTACAGCCGCGAAGGGCTGCGTGGTTAGTAGTTCGGACTACCAATGCAAGGTCCTCAGGTTCGATCCTGAGCTGATCTTGCGGAGGTGGCGTGATTTGCTAACAATCACTGAATATTCGCCGTGCATCGGACGAGCACGTTAAGTGACGGCCCCTAGGCTGGATCCACTGGTTAAATGGGTATAATTTCCTATGCCCTCCTTAAATTCTCTCACCCCTCTATGTGCAACATCGTACTTCTACGGTGGCGCCATCTACTGTTCTCTAATCTCACTACAAACTGTTCTGTCAAAGTCACTAGACTTGCTCTCATTCCTTCCGTTTCTGTGTCCTTCCCAAAAGGCGAACTCGCTGTAGGTGCCTGGGACCTGAAAAATCTACTCACTGTGGACGGAAGTCCTACAAGAAAATGACTCATGCTTGCTTCGAAAGTACAAGTAGTACGCAGTACGTACAATTCTTTTGATATGACTTTTAAAGTTCAAGTTCGAATGAAACGTGACTCCCAAGTCCTGGACATCGTTTATCCGGCTAAGAGTTATAGTCGCGAACTTTGTAGTAAAAAAGAATTAGTTTTCTTTTCCGCGGAAAGGAAACCATATGACACTTGGAGATGTTGATGCGATAAAGCTTGAGATCATCAGCAAACAAGATCTCCTGTTTTCCATATACATTAATGACCTTCCTTTTTGCCAGCAATGCAAAAAGGAAGGTCATTAATGTATATGGAAAACAGGAGTGGTTCTAAATTAGAGCCTTGGGGTATTCCAGATGTGGCAACATAGGGATCAGAAACATGGTTGTTATAAATAACAGAGTGGGTTTGGTTGAAAAGATAGGACTTAAACAAGGACATCACGTTATCACTGAGGCCAAGACAGTTCAATTTCTTGAGTAAAATGCCATGATGAACTTTGTGAGAAGCTTTAGCAAAGTCAGTGTTCATAACATCAACTTGTGTTACTCTTTCAATAAATGGCGAAATTTCCTCTGTGTTGTGGAATAAGTTGGTACTCGTTGAGCGTTTCTTCACAAAACCATGTTGCGCAGAGCTGGGGACACGTTTGGAGGGGAAAATAATTCTATAGCTTAGAAAATATAAGAGACTCAACTATTTTCGCTAGAACAGAAATAATTGTGATAGGTCGATAATTTTCAATAGAGTCTCGGCTGCCTTTTTTGAAAACAGAAATAATTTTCACTTTTTTCAGATCTGGAGCGAAAATTCCAGTAATGACAATTAGATTATAAATATGAAGCAGCGGCTTACTAAGCGTCTTACCACATCCTTTGAGTATGTACGAAGGAATCAGATCAGGGCCAACAGCTCTAATTCCTTTCAGTTTCTTGATAGCGTGTAGGACCTCATTCTCAGTGAAGTGGTCAATGTTAAGAATGTCAAGCTGTTCGTACTGACCTTCGGCAGTTACAGGGAATATATCAGGTTGGTGGGGAAAAGAATTCTCTGTAACGAAGACAGAACAGAAAAAATCTTCAAAGCCATCAGCGATGTTCTGGCCACACTCAATCCTGGTGTTATTGCGATTAAGTATATTGAGTGGTACGCATCGCTTCTTCTTAAGAATTGTAAATTCTCAAAATTTGGATGGATCGCGAGTGGTTAGTTCTTCAGTCAATAACACCAGGATCGTCTCTGCTGTGATAATGTTCACTTGTTCTGTTCACAAAAGAATGGCTTAATCATAAATTATATAGACAGCAGTGTATATAATGAATGACGTAATTTACACCCAGGCCGGAAGTCACCAGTTCTTAAGATATCATCCCAGAAATTGATAAAGATCAGGACAAGTTTTCTGATGAGATGGGCGCGTGATAAACGGTGTAATGCGGTCTTTCTGTGTCAAAAATTCTGTAGAATGTATAAGTGCGTCCGCTCCGGGCATCGTACCCAGTTCCTCTCATTCCGGAGTAAGTCGCTCTCACAACTGAGCTACACGGACATGTGCTCTCACTGCTATCTGCCTTTATCTCATGTGAGTCATGCGGGGCAGGCACGTCACATCTCCCTCCCCTCCGAAAGAGGGCCGAGGGCATGGCCCACGGGTCAGCCGAGATCATGTGCCGCTGTAGGCAGTCATCCCATGAAGAACTTGCATTTGAGAAATCCCAGACAATTTGGTGTGTGGAACGTAACATCACACTGATTTATTTTTTCGTAGCACTGAAGAAGGGATTCTCATTCTTCCTGTCTCGCGGTGTGGAAAGAACATCACACCATTGGGAGAAACCTAACAGCCAGACAATCCTGGAAGTTCGGGCGCCAATATGACAAAGTCAATTTCTCCATCATTTTTACGCCAGCGGCGGGATTCGAACCCACCACTCTAGGCTCCTAGTGCTATCCACTATAATACACTGGCATGTGCTCTCACTGCTATCTGTCTGTATCTCATGTGCGTCATGCGCAGCAGGCACGTCACAGTGTTTTAAAGTTTGATTTGTTAAAAATTTATACACACATCTCGAATAATATTTTATCGCTATTCTAACTTAAACGATTAAGCATTGTATAATAACCAAGCTCAATTTTCTCCCTCCAGAGTAGATGATGCAAGAATCTTTCAATGCTTTAGAACTTTCCTAACAGCTCCACGGAAACGCTGATTCCTGTGTCTGCCCTTTGACCTACGACAGAAGTTGGCTAAGCGGCAGCTCACGAGGCGCATGTGACTCCACAGTATTTGTCATTTTCTTATAGGACTTCCGACCACATTGAGTGGAGTTTAGGTCCCAGCCACCTACAGCGAGATCGCCTTTTGGGCAGGACACAGAAACGGAAGGAATGAGAGCAAGTCTAGCGACTTTGACAGAACAGTTTGTAGTGAGATTAGAATACAGTAAATGGCGCCACCGTACAAGTACGATGCTGCACAAAGACGGGTGAGAGAATTTCAGGGGGGGGGGGGCATAGGAAAGGATACCCATTTAACCAGTTGGTCCAGCCTGGGGGCCGTCACTTAACGTGCTCGTCCGACGCACGGCGGATATTCAGCGATTGTTAGTAAATCACACAATCTCTGAAAGATCAGCCCAGGTTCGAACCTGAGGACCTTGCATTGATAGTCCGACTCGCTAACCACTAAGCCATCCACGGCTCGGCGCATGTGACTCTTACACTGCCCATCCTTTTATAAAGCGTTTGGGGAAATCATTCTACCGAGCTTGCGGCTTCTTGCCTCGTGTTCCTTGTTAATGCACAGCGCGCGCTTATTTTGACTCACGGCATTTGCTGATCAATTTCTTTCGCCGAGGAACCGGTTTCTTTTGCTGGCGCACAATCACGCTTCACTTCTGTGAATTAAAATAAGCTTTATTGAGAAAATAGAAGTTTTACGTATCCAACAATAGGAATAAATACGTATAAATAATTTCCGATTGAATTTAAACTGCTCTACGGAATTTTCTTGTACTTGTCAACTAAAACTTCACTCGTCACAGACGAGCACACGACTTCATTTTTCAAGCCCTGTTTGTATGTGTTAGAAAACCTGTTCTAATTTAATTTCTGTAAAGATTCAGGAATTGTGGCCACCGGACAAAAAAAAAGTCGATTTATATAAAACACTAACTTTACTACCCGGCTTTGCCCAGAATTTATGCTTATTAATTTCATATTCCCTTATACGTCACTGGAAAAATCGAGGGAAAAAATTGATGCTTGCAAGAAAGAAAAAAGGTGATTTCACAAATTCGGTCATTACGAATTATTTATTCATCGTGTGATTATTTCAGCACTTGGCCGTACACAACATTTTTGGTTTCTCCTTCATCGGTGACAATATATTATTTTGTTGGATTCTTTGCTCTTGACATTCCAACACACATTCGTCCATGTGAGAAGATCAAATGCATCACGTGCTTTCAGTTTCAAACGTCTTTGAGGGGCGAATCTTTGGGATAAAAAATTTAAGAACGTATCGTTGCGAATATTGTATGAAACTGGCTGAAATTTTAATAAACACCATAAATCGTTAATAGAAACATGACCTCCAAATTTCGCCCGAATCGGTAAATAACTGTTTAAATTAGCCGTCAAAATTTTATTAACCGTTTTTGAGTATATATTTCTGTTTACCGATGAATTCAAAATTCCATGCCTATTTTAAAAGTTTTGACCGGATTCCGGTGAAATTTTGAGGGACTCCTCTTATTACCAATTCATGGTGTTGATAAAAATTTCAGCTCGTTTCTTTAAGATTTCGCAAAGATCGGTTTTGCATTTTTATGCACAGTTCTCAAAGAATAGAAACACCTGTGGATGTGCCAGGACGATGAATGCAGTCACGTGCTTTCAGATAACGATGACGTAGCAAACGACGCTGACTTAATTGATTAGGTTATTAATTAACTCATAACTCGCGAACGGAACAACGTAGAGATCTTAAAATAGTTGCTTTGACCTAGAAATTCCAGTATTGATAAACTATGCAAATTTCACGATGCCACAGTTCGGCGTTCGAGAGTTTTTGCTGCTTCAGACAAACAGACGTTTTGTGTTTTATATATAAGACATTTGAATTGCGAACAGAAATGTCAAAATCAATGCATCGGGGATATGCAAAATTTTTAATATGGAGATGTAACGACAATAAATACGTATAAATAATTTCCGATTGAATTCAAACTGCTCTACGGATTTTTTTGTACTCGTCAACTAAAACTTCACTCGTCACAGACGAGCACACGACTTCATTTTTCATTAAATTACTTTCAATCTTTTTTCAACATTGCTGCGATCCCGCGAGAGCCAACACTTAATTTTGTTAGTTCGTTCTATAGAATCACGCACTTGCAAAAAAATATATAGAATTCGGGCGCGTTGTAACAAGGCTTTAACAACAACAACAAAAAGTTTTTCCCACTAAAACAATGTGGTCTGGCCTGGGACTTATCGAAGGCCAGGTTAATGGAAGGCTTGATTGATTTTGTCTCTATCTGTGTTGTATGGACCCTAGACCCGAACTTCGTGCTTTTCGAACACCAACGCCAAACTCACGACCCGACATCTCTGAAAAACCTAGGTTCCCTCTTACTTCCAAAGTGCCCCTTCTCTCTTTAAAACAACAGAAAATGTGCACTCCCACTTAATCGGGTTTCAGAGTTAATCATTCACTACGTTGGGCTACCTTAAATACCCTTAAGCTTGCGTGTTTCTCACATTAACGCACTCATCAAATAATCCCATTGCCACACAAAACATGTATATCACACTTCAAATACTTAGACATACTTATGCTCCAGACCGACGGAAAAATGCGGATAATCTCGTGTATTAGATACCAATAGCCTCAAAACACGCTTATTTCGTCCGCTCTGTCCCCAAAATTACACGCACAAAAAAATTCCACGTAGGAATGAACATATGCATACATATTTACAAATATTTTTTATGAACTGGAGATTAGCGAATCTTACAGAAGAGATGTAAAAACTGCTGAAATACTGGGTGTGATTGATCTGCCGATACTGATACGAAACTTAGACACTGTTAAAAGACGCTGTGAATGCGATAAATGTAACTAATGCTTAAAGCACAAGAACAATGACGAAAACGGAATGGAGCCTAGCAAACGGGGAATGAACAAAATTTTGCCCACGGGAAAAATGCCCACATAAAAATGCCCACGTCTTGAAAACAGGAAAATACGCCAGCTGTTGATTGACGTTTTCTTACGCCTGTTAGAAACATTGGGTTTTTCTTAATTTCTTAAAAAAATACATGATTGTCATCTAAGCAATCTACAAAACTAGTCAGTATTTGCTTTTCTCAACCACATAATATCAACTAGAATGACAACGGCATCGCAGTTTGTCCCGAAAATGGCAGAAGAGCCTCATTGTTCGAAGAAACACGTGCATGGCTCATCCACGAAAAATAACTACGCCCGAAACAATTCTTTTTAGTGAGTGGCGCATTACAAAGGAAGCAACTTGAGCCAAACTTTCCAACTGAGTCCTAGACACGGGGTAAAATAAGAGAAATACGCGCCTCATAAACAAAGCATCGCATAAGTTAGCACGTGGATCTGGATACACAGGAAAAATCCTACGTCTAGGGACTTCCTAAGCGTTTAAGGTTATATGCGTTATTTACTCTTGATATTTTATTTCATGTTACATACATACATACATACCGTTAAGCTAATCTCTAAAATTCAGAGGTTAGCTCCTCAAAGAAAGACCGTCTGACAAGTACACGCTTAACTGATGGAACTAGAATTCACTTACTCTTGGTGTGTCAAACGTTTCCATTTACAATGATCTCGGCACACAGTTCGAGCTTCATTTACATCCATCACACGCCGCACACAAGACCTTTTGTACTTCATACTCATAATCTTTTTCTCAAGCAGACATTCCTGAATCTGGTCTTTTCCTTGGACTTCCTCTACCTTTCTTTCCTGCCACTAGGGCTGAAAAAATTCTCTCATTCAGCACCTCATCATTCATTCTTTCAACATGGAAAAAGCCACCTAAGAATATTTGTTTCCACCTTACTAACAACATTTGGCCTCACATTACGCATCCTCATTCCTCACGTGATCAGAGCGTATCTTGACACAAACCGCCTCCCACCCCCCGTAAGTAACGCATCTGCCCAACACACAAATTGCACCTATGTCTTTTCTGCAGTATACCCAGATTTCACTGCCGTACATGAGAGTAGAAACACGTTTTTTTGCTGATGACGTAGTCATTTTTGCAACTACTACATCAGAGCTGCTGAGTATGGTCCAGGAACTTGCTGACAAGAGTAACGAAGTGGGATTAAAAATGAACTTTCAGAAGACAAAAGTGATGTACAATGCTTTTACAAAAAATGAAGATTTATCGACTGTTGGAGAAAAGCTGGAGATAACATATACCTACGTTTATCTTGGACAGCAGGTATCAAGTGAGGGTCACATTGATGAAGAAATTAATCGGCGTATAAAACTTGCCTGGAGAGTTTTTGGAAGAAACAGCATAATTTTCAAGAGCAATACGCCATTATGTCTTAAAAGAAAAGTGTTTGATCAATGCATCCTTCCAGTGCTTACGTATGGTGCATAGACGTGGACCTTAACTAAAAGAGGCATACAAAGGCTGCAGACAACTCAAAAAAGCATGGAGAGGTGCATGCTTGGTATAACCAAGAGAGATAAGAAGAGGAACTTGTGGATCAGAAAAATTACAAGAGTGGAAGACATCATGATTAGAGTGAAATCTCTGAAATGGCAATGGGCTGTACATACTGCCAGAAGGACAGACCATCGATGGACAGCCGAAATTTTAGATTGGATTCCAAGGGGCAGGAAAAGATCCAGAAGAAGACCACATGGGAGATGGGTGGATGGAAGTCGAAAGTATGCCGGAGTAACATGGAGGAGACTGGCACAAGAGAGACCGTTGTGGAAGAAACTTGGGGAGACCTTCGTCTAGCAGTGAATTGATAATTGTTGAAAATGATGATGATGATGATGATACAGCCACTCGGGACTGTCTGGAGAACCCGTCATTCCTGTGAAATCTTCCTAAAGCAGCGATGACTTTCAAATAATTCACTTGCCTACTAATTTCGACATCTTATTTGTTCTCTCTGTCAAACATACTCTCTAAATATGCAAACTCATTCACCTGGACAATCTTAGTTTTATTTCATATTAACACATATTAATATTGTGCTGTTCTTTCTAACAGTGAGTTTCGTCTGCGATTTTGAGAACACAATGCACGATGTCCTTGTAATTCTGGGTAAGGTTATGCGGTTAAGAAAGGGAAATGTTCGGACTAGTTTTGACGATTGCTTAGTTGAAATTAGGATTTTTCTTCATGGAATTAAAAAAGTCCTCATGTTTCTAACAGACATAAGAAAACATCACCCAACAGCTGGCGTGTTTTCCTATTTTTAGGATGTGGGCATTTCCCTCCTATTTTTTAGAAATGAGCATTTTTTGTGGGCATTTTCTCAGTGGGCTTTTTTTTTCTGTGGGCATTTCCCCTCATACAGCTACTGGGGGCGGTTGCCCTCCCAAAATAGTAATATCAGGGGAGTAAATTAATGCTTTGAGGGGCATAAAATACAGAAATGCAAAATGTGTGAATAAATTGGCTGAAAATGTAACTCAAAAAGAAAGTTATATGCTTCAGAATTTCCTTTTTTTAAGGATCTTAGTCCCATACAACATCTAGCACACTTAACCAGGACACAGAGTAAGCTGTTTTTTGGGGTGTGGACCCCTGATATGCATGAAAGGAATTGTCTGAAATAACGAGAAGAGGCACATAAATATATATATATTACCATCATCAATAACAACCATAATAAAACCACTGCTGGATGAAGGTCTCCCCTTGCCCCAGTTTCCTCCATATCAATCCCGAATGCTTTCGAATTTCATTCATCCATCTCCTATGTGGTTTTTTCTTCTGGGTCTTTTCTTGTGCCTTGTTATCCAATCTAAAATTTTGGTTGTCTTCTGGCAACATGTCCAGCCCATTGCCATTCCAGCGATTTTACTCTCATCATGATGTTTTCCACTCTTGCCATTTTCCAAATCCACGAATTTCTCTTCTTATCTCACATTAAGACATTTATCTCATTGAAAGACATTTTGCAATGTTTCATTAAAGAGTTTGGGAGATACGGTATCACCTTGTCTCATCAACTTTCCAATTTTTATTGGTGCTGCATCCTCAAATAATCGAACCTTTGCACTTGCATTTTCATAGATGTTATTAATAATACTAATGTACGCATCTTCAGCACCGCAAGATTTCAAAGCCATTGTAACTGTTGATGGTTTCACGGAATCGAAGGCCTTTTCATAATCAATAAAAGCCATGCATTATGGGAGTTCATATTATCTTGCCCTTTCAATTAGTTCTCTCAGTACATGGATATGATCTACGGTGCTGTAGCCACTCCTGAATCCAGCTTGTTCTCTTGGTTGAGCCATGTCTAGTGTTACCTTCAAGCGATGTGAAAGATGATCAAATGATCATATGTAGAGGATTTTAGGAAGAGAGTGTCTGACCCCAGGTCTTAAACAACCCTTAGAAATAGGAAGCTAGGAGATTTAGGTTAGAGTGCCTAATAGGAAAGTGACACGGATGCGAAGTAGAAAGGGGGAGGAAGACGCCCTTATTTATTGCCGGGGGCCAGTACCCGGGGTCCGACGGCTTAACGCGCCCATCCGACGCACGGCGTATATTTAGTGAATCGAGCGTTCGTACCTGCCTGGGATCGAACATGAGGTCCTTTCCGTGGCACCGTGGCAGTTACGAACGTTGCCCCCTAGACCACCCGCTGCGACGTGAAAGAACTTTAGTGAAGATTTTATAAACCCTTGATAGGAGGCTGATGGGCCTGTTGTTCCTGAGATCCTCAACGTCACCCTTTTTATGGAGCAGGATCATTGTAGCATTTCCAATCCTCAGGAATCTTCCATTCATTGAGACATTTGGTGAAAACTTAGGCGAGTCTGGTCTCAATTTCTCCACTTGCTTCTTGTATAATGTCCACTGTAATTCCATCTTCTCCTGGAGCTTTTCCCCGTTTCACATTGTTAATTGCATCTGCAACTTCTGCAGGGTAGACTGGAGGGACTTTGGTGCTGTTACCTTTCGTAATGACTAGAGTAGATGTACCATCTCTTTCACACAGTTTTGAGTAGAAATCTTTCACTCTTGTCGAAATTTTACCTCGATTTCTTGTAACAGTGCCATTTTCTTTTCTCAGTGCCATAATCTGTTTTCTTCCCTTACTGAGATGCCACTTAGCTCTCTTCAGGCTTTGGTTGTTTTCAATTGTTTTTTTTACCAGTTCGTAGTTAAATTTCCTTACGTATTCAGCGATGTTTTATCGTATTGTCTTGCATAGCTTTATATATTCCACTTTCGAAGTGACATCTTTATTTGTCCTCATCTCCTTTCCCTTTTGCATCAGCATTTTGGTTTTTCCTGATATTTTCTTCGTATGCAACTTGTTCTTAGCAGCACCTATTTTTAGTTGATGTTTCCATAAAACCCTTGGTTAGTTTCCTGTTAACTTCAGAGATGTCTACTCTTTTTAATGTTAGATCTTCTAGAGCTGAGAATCTGTTCCTCAGTTCCAATTTGAAGGTATAATGATGCTTTAGACATGTCAATACATTTTGTTTGTTTTATGAGCTTGGCACGTCCGAGTTTAGTGTTGAGGTGCATCCTACATCTCACCATTTTATCACTCCCTGTGTTGAACCTGTTCAGCATACTGCAGTCATCGATGATAAATTTCTTGTTATACATAACAAAATCAGTTTCACTTGTCATTCCATTGGGATGCTTCCATGCCCATCTCCAATGTGGTTGTTTCTTGTAAAAGGAGTTCATGGTGAAATAAGTTTGTGCCTCTGCGAACTCTACGAGAGTATTCCCACGCTGGTTTCTGTTCCCATATCCGAATTTACGTACTGAAGTTTCACTCTGTTGCTGTTGCCCTATTTTCGCATTGAAATCTCCCATAATGTTCTTCAAGTGATGCTTGCCTTTATTATTTAGATTCCGAATTTCTTCGTGAGTTCACTTCAGTTGTCGCAAATCATGCCTCGATGACGCCCTAGAAGGTCGTACGAACAACCGAGCACATTTGAGAAGGAATACATCGTAGAACTGTGGGGAGCAGTTGTTATAGGGTTTTTAGACGGATAATTTAGAAATCATAAAATACGGAGATTTTAAGAAATCATAGGCTTTCAGGATTAGTAGGAAGTTTCAGCTCTAGGTCTCTTTTTCAGTCATTTCGACGGCGTTCTTAAGATGTTAAATATGTCTGGACGGCATTGAGAATTAGTAGGTGTTGTAAAAACTCAGTACGTGGACTCTAACTGCTGTTATATGATTTTATCAGCTCACGCAGCGATTATTGCAATGCAATAGTTTAACGCTCCCAGACGGCATAATTAGTTTATATCTTTTAAAGGCGTCAGAGAAACGCGGGTAAAAGAAGGGTTGAGAACAGTTGGAGCGGTTGGACGAGGAGGAAAGATATTTTTACTGGGAGGCAGAAATGGACAGGATGGCTTCCGAGCTGGGAAACGTGAATGATAAGAAAATGAAACAGAAGAGAAGCGAAATGCAATTTGGCTTAAATATCGAACCCGCAAGGGAAGTGTAAATCCCGCCAATAACCACAAACTTACAACAGAGAGCTTACACAGCCCTCGGCGTGTATGAGTGCCCTCACACATACACGCCGAGAAGGTTCAGGTCTGCCCAGGTGAAAAACTGGATGAGAGGACTTTCTCACAGTCCGACAAGCCCGAACTACACTGACGGTTTCTCTGTCCATCGTAGGTGTGTATGCGTGAGGAAACGCATACACGCATAGATGGTTTTGGTCGGCACAGGCTGACAGCTGCGCTGTTGAAAAAAATCTACTTAAAAATGAGAACCTGAAACTACTCGTGTTTTTTTAAGTACAATCGTATCGTAAACGAATACACGACATTAGAGGTCTGCACGGGCCTTAATTTGGAAAGCCCTGCCCGTAAAATTTCAACAATTACTAAAACATGAATTTGACACCTGGTGCACTCGGCCATTCGATTCCTGAAGAGTTTTCGTTTTCTTAATTGCTACACGTATGCTATTACAATAAATGTTAATTCAGAATATTTCTGAGACTCTCTATAAGTCACGTGACGTCCGAGAAGGAGGGTGGGGCTTGTATACTCAAAAATATCGCATGAAAAGGAAAATTTCCATGCCTTTCGAATTTTCTGGGTTTTCAAATTATCATTCCCTACCGCCGGACCAGGAAATATCCTTGGGAATAAGGAGGGGGGGGGTTAAGTTCTACTGGGAGAAGAAAGATGCGATGTTCCAGATTTTGTGCTATCGTAACTCAAAAAGTTTTTGCGTTTAGTGCACCGCACAACGTTTTCCGGCTGACTAGTTTCAGAACGGGACAGTAATTTAAAATATTTCCAAACATCGCTTTTCCCTTTTACATTGTCTACAAGCACATATTCCCCGAAAGCGATTTTTTTTGGCGAAAATCTTTCGCTTTCTTAAACTCCATAATAAGAATGAAAGAGTATTTATCGGCAACACTGAACTGAGCATATGCTAAGGGAAAACAACGAGAGACTGCCCAGCTAATTAGTGTCACAGAAGTTTTGAACACGGCTGCCTGAGAGCACAAATGGTGAAAATGCGGCACAGATTTATACACAGAAGTAAGTTTCTCCCAGCCCATTTCTCTCGTGCCATTTAAGACAACTTAAAAGTTTTTCACACATCTAGAGAACAAAGTGCCGCCGACCAGAACAATAAAGAAGATCGTCTGCGAGCGGGTTCCTTGGTTGATAAATGCTGCAATTAATAACCTGCCCTGAAGCATAAGAGGAGGGTTAAAGTTAGAGAGAGAGAGAGAGAGAGAGAGAGAGAGAGAGAGAGAGAGAGAGAGAGAGAGAGAGAGAGAGAGAGAGAAAAGGGACCACATTCATAATGAACAAGTTAGTAAAATCATGCAATGCATTGATTATAATAAGCTTTCCAACATACCGGAAATCAGTACTCAAGTTATCACTCAAGTTATGAGAATAATGGCTGTGGAATAAATCTCTGTCCTGTGCCCTGACCTTTGATTCCATTTCGATGATATTCAACAGAACCGGTTTGGTATACCTCCGAAATAACATGATAAAGTTTAGTCGTAATCGAAGCATTTTTGCGTAAGTTATGATGCATAATGGCTATGGAATAGATCCCGCTCCTGTGTCCTAACCTTTGACCTCATTTCGCCCATTTCAAGAGAATTCGTCCCCAGGCATGACCCTACAACATACTAACATTTCATCCAAATCGAAGCATTTTTACGTAAGTTATGACGCATAATGGCGAAGGAAGTGATTCCGCTTCTATGTCCTGACCTTTGACCCCATTTCGCCCATTTTCAATGAGGTTTGTTGCCAGGTGGTTTTCTACCACATACTAAAATTTCATCGAAATCGAACCTTTTTTTAGGTATTATGACGCCTAAGAACAGTGGAATGGATCCCGCTCCTATGTACTGACCTTTGACCCCATTTCGTTCACTTTAAATAGGGTACCTTCCCAGATGATCCCCTACCAGATACTAAAATTCTAAAATTTCATTGAAATCGAACGATTGCTACGCGAGTTATTGTGTGGACGGACACAATCACACAACGCGTGACGTAATGAGGCAGATGGGAATCGCGACCATCGCTCGCCGCAAGAGTCTGACGTCATAAAACTCTAATAGAATCCACACATAATGCGTGACGTAATGAAACAGATGGCGTGACCGCGCGCCAACATTCTCAGAAGCGGCGAGATTGTGACATCATAAGATTTCTAAGCATTGGTAACATTAATGGAATAATGGAACAACGCCATCACTAAAAACATTATAATTCCTGGTGGTTATTTAACCCAGTGAACGAATTCTCCTAAAGTCGAGATCAAGCTAAATCGATTTCTAGTACCAGAAAACGGTAGGTTAACGACTTTCATCAAAATTCTTAGACCTGTTTTCAAAATAAAATGTACATACAAACATACAAGAATTGCTACTTTAAGGTGGACGTCCAGTAATTTTGCTTCCTATACTTCCAATGGAAAAATTTCTGTACACATTTTCTTCACAATTAATGCGTTCCCAAGGATGAAAATTTGAACATCAATTAAAATATCTTCATATTATAACTTGCAATACTTAATATTTTCTAAAACATAACCATAATTATGCAATTCAACATTTGTTTGTCTACTGACGTCATGAAAACACAGGTCGCGCCATCTTTTTTCTGGACAATTAATGCGTTCACAAGGATGACAATTTGAACATTGATTAAAATAGCTTCATTTCATAACTTGGAATACTTAATATTTTCTAAACCATAACCGTAATTATGCAATCCAACATTTTTTTGCCCACTGACGTCATCAAAGTACAGGTCGCGCCATCTCTTCTCTGGTTTCAACACAACCAAAGGAAAAGTTATTGATTTTTTTTATAATTATGGTTATGTTTTAGAACATATTAAGTTTTCCAAGTTATAATATGAAGTTATTTTAATCGATGTTCAAATTTTCATCCTTGGGAACACATTAATTGTGAAGGAAATGTGTACAAAACTTTTTCCATTGGAAGTGTTGGAAGCAAAATTACTTGACGTCCACCTTAATAATATGGGATAAGGGCAATGGAAAGGATCGCAATCCTGTGTCCTGACCTTTGACCACATTTAGTCCATTTTCAATAGGGTTCGTCCCCAGGTGGTCCCCTACTACATACTGAAATTTCATCGAAATCGAACCATTTGTACGCAAGTTATGACGCATAAGGGCAATGGAATGCATCCCGATCTTATGTCCTGACCTTTGACCCCACTTCACCCATTTTGAATAGGATTTGTCCCCAGGCGGTCTCCTACTACATAGTAAACTTTCATTGAAATCGAACCATATTTACGCAAGTTATGACGCATAAGGGCAATGGAATGATCCCGCTCCTACGTCGTGACCTTTGACCCCATTTGTCCCATTTTCAATAGGGTTCGTCCCTAGGTGGTCCCCTACCACATACTAAAATTTCATCGAAATCGAACGGACGGACAAAGCTGGAGCATATACGCTTCTTCAACCTACGGTTGGAAAGCGTAAAAAACTAAGGGACCTGACACACTCCAATTGTTTTGTAGGAGGGGAGGATGTCGTAAAACTTCCATTTTTTCCATCAGCGGAAATTATTGAATCTTATGCTGCTGCTGTATGTTGCGAGTTTTCCAAACGAAAAAAGCACCGTATAGCGATCGCTTTGCTCATAAAAAAACAAAAACAAAAAAACCCTGCTTGGCCCGTGTCTGTTTTACATTAAATATTGAAGGCCCGGCCAGGGCCCGGGCTGACCTCTACATGACATGCTCAAATATAAGTAACCATACGTACTTACAAATAACTGCGTCAATAAATATTAATATAATCTCGTATTATTTCATTTTAGATATAGATTTCACGAGAAATTGTTTAATAAATGTATAAAGTGATGTACATAAATAATTAGTACAATAAAGTCACTGATCACAAGTGATTTAATTATGCACAAAGCATCTTTGTGTACGTTTTTACATTAACTACACTGGCAGAAAGTGAAAAAAGAACACCAAGAAGGAGACGTCTGATACCAACGAAATTTATACAGCATAATAACGGAATACAGAGGATAACGTGATCAAAACATTATGGCAAAATACAGCTGTATTTGCTGGTAAACTGAATAATAACATTTCCATGTAAAATGGTTAGTACGAGGTTGAACCGCCATGAATTGCGTCACACTGTGCGATTCTGGCATGGAGTCTGTCGTTCAGATGTTGGATGTAAGTTTAGGGTATTGAGTTCCAAGCATCCTCAACCTGGACGCGTAAATCGGGGATGGTCGTGGCTGGCCGTGGAGACCGGATAAGTCGTTGTCCCATAAAATCCCACACGTGCTCAATGGGGGACAAATCCAGTTAAAGTGCAGGCCAGCATGGAAGTTGTTTCACACCCTGAAGTGCATGTTGCGTTGCGCGTGCCGTGTGTGGGCGTCGTTATCTTGCTGGAAAACACCACGATGGACCGACCTTACAAAGGGCACAACAACGGGCTGAATGATGTTGTTGATGTAGGAGGTGCTGTTTAACGTACCTTGTACAAACACTAGTTGTGTACGGGAGTGATAGCTGATCGTTCCCCACACCAGGAGACCAGGTGTAGGCCCTGTGTGTCGCTGGCGGATGCAAGAAGGATGGAGACGCTCCCCTGTGCGTCTGCGAACACGCATACGGCCATCGGAGGTTTCCAAGCAGAATATGCCTTCATCGCTGAACACGACAGATCGCCATTGCGTTCTCCAGTGCAGAAGTTGGCGACACCACTACAGCCGTTCCTGACGGTGGGTTGGAGTCAGAGGTACACACGGGAGAGGCACACGTGTACGCAGTTCTGCATCCAGTAGACGGTTGCGGATTGTTCGCACAGTCACCTCAGGTGCAACGGCAGCTCGGATTTGCGTCGCAGTGGATGTTCTGCTTGACAACGCCGCTCTTCTAATGCGTCGATCGGTCCGTTCCTCAGTCCGTCTGTGACTCCCGGTTCAACGTCTTCTCGTGTAAGAATGTTCCTTGGACCATCTACGCCACCATCGTACCACCACCGATACTTCCCGTCCAATTCATTCCGCAATACGACGATACTACCACGCGGCCTCGCGGAGACCGACTAGACGACCTCGCTCAAAGTCCGGTAACTGCTGAAATCGTACACGTCTTCCATGTCCAGGCATTGCAGCTTCTTCAGGGTCTTCGTACGTGTCCGTACGCCGACGACTGATTACATTCATTTCGCCGTACTCCTTAAGTACCACCGACGATAATTTGCATATTATGCCGTGGTGTGGCGTAAGCGCTCACCGGTTGGTCCCGAAATTAACATCACACCTACGTAAACTCGATCCCATTAACATATGTAAATTTCATGATCGTCCGCCAATTCCTTCTTGGTGTTCTTTTTTCACTTTCCGCCAGTGTATATTTGTGTCAATCTCATAAATAATATATTGTCGCTTCATCACTGTATTTGTTATAAAATTGTGCTGTCCATTTGCCCAGCATGTGACAACGAGTATATCTATTGTCCCAGATGTGCCATCGAATAATATACTTCCAGTTGATTCGATGAATAAATGAGTATGTATGGAGTACACGCATTCCAAATTTGAAAGCGAGCCGCAGGTGGCTCAGTGGTTAGAGATTCAGACTGCTGTTAGAGGTACTCCAGGTTCAAACCTAGCCTGGTAGTGTGAATTTCTAACAATCGCGGAACATCCGCCGCGCATCGGACGAGCACGTTAAGTGACGGCCCACGGGTAGGAATCCCCCGGTTAAAGTTCCTAAGCCCTCTAATTTCTATCTGCAAAAGCGTTCGCTTGTACGGTGGCGCCATCTAGTGTGCTCTCTCTCTCTCACTTACAAACTATCCTGTCAGAATCACTGGATTCGCTGTAACTTCCTTCAGTTTCATTGCCCTGCCTGACACATAAAAGGCACAGAGTACATATAATACATATATGTACTCAAAAATGAGTACATATATTTCAAATTAAAAATACCAGATATACTCACAATTGATTACCTGTATGTACTCAAAAATGAGTACGAGCCTTTTCCAAAAATGAGGCACAAGTACTCGGAGATATTATAAGCTCAGAATTTTCTCGAAAACCAGTACATTTTGCTCATTTCTAAGTACAAATTTTTAACAGTGTAGGCGAGAGGATTGTCTCGTAATCAGATAATCCCAAACCTTTATGACGCCTTCTTTGTCAGCCATCGAGCGAGATATAGTGACCTCTACGCAACATCCTGTGTCATCACGTGACACTGCGAGACTACTTGCAAAGACAGGACTTCATTCTCGTCACCCGCACTTTGCGATGTCTTCGTTGAGCACTTTATATCAGCGGTCCTGTTTTGAGTGGTGTGATGCCTGGGAAACAAGGCCAGCCCTCAGACTGACGTCGCACCGTTTTAATTGACAAATTCCTGCTCTGCTTTGGAGTGGACGACCACCGCATTCGCATATGGAAGAGGACTGGGTAGCCTTCACATCCTGATTTAGTTTTGCAGAAGCTAGGCAATAGTGACGTTAACAGCAGAGCAATACGTTCGAGAGATCCTGAGACCCGTCGTCTTGAACTTTCATGTCACGTCTGTCAGGGTACATTTGACAGCTGGATGTCGAATGTACCCTGACAGATGTGACATGAAAGTTCAAGACGACGGGTCTCAGGATCTCTCGAACGTATGATGTCGAATGTAGTTCAGTCGTTTCCTGGAGGAGACGAGCCCAGCCACGCACGGCTCGTCTTTTCCAGGAAATGACTGTTGTAAAGGTAATTTCCTGGAAGAGACGAGCTCGATAGGAGAAAGATCCGGTGACCTGGTTAGCCAGGTCACCGGATCTTTCTCCTATCGAGCTTCTTTGGGACATGCTAAGAAGTCAGTTGCAGCCATCACGGAATACCGGGAATGTTGTGCTGCATTTACATGACTCTTGAGAAATCTGTCACAGAACAACATCAGAATTTGGTTTGACCCATGCCATGCAATAAATTAGTGTGCAATGTAGTCAAAGGTGGCTTTAGGAGGTACTAATCTGTAACAGTTATGCTACGAAAGCTGGGCGAGGGGATCGTGTCTTACTGCTGTGATATTGTAATCACTTAGTTCTACTGATGTAATATTTAAATCATTTCTTATCTCTTCCTCTATAGAAGCGTGCCAAGACGGCACGCTTCCTTTGTGGGCGTAGCTTAATTGGGAAACATTCGACTCCGGAGCAGAAGGGTGTGGGTTAGAGTATCGCCAATAGCAGAAATGGGTTTTCACTTTGGTGCCCGAATGTAAAAATGGATCTACTGGCCGTTAGGTTCTACCAAATGTGTGTGATGTTTCTTCTACGCATCGTCGGAAATTAATGAGAATTCCTTGGCCAACGCTTCGAAAAATGTGTGATGTTCCTTCCACACATCGTCTGGAATTAATCAGAATTCTTTCTTCAATTCTTCGAAAAAAGTGTGTGATACTTCTTCCATACATCGTCTGGAATTAATGAGAACTCTTTCTTCAACGCTTCAAAAAGTGTGACGTTCCTTCCACACATCTCCTGGAATTAATGAGAATTCCTTCGTCAACGCTTCGAAAAATGTGTGATGTTCCTTCCACACATCATTTGGAATTAATGAGAATTCCTTCGTCAACGCTTCGAAAAATGTGTGATGTTCCTTGCACATATTATCTGGAATTAATGAGAATTATTTCTTCAACGCTTCGAAAAATGTGCGATGCTCCTTCGACACGTCATCTGCAATGTATGAGAATTCCTTCTTCAGCACTTCGGAAAATGTGTCATGTTCCTTCGATGCATAGTCTGGAATCAATGCGAATTCCTTCTTCAACGCTTCGAAAAATGTGTAATGTTCCCACCACGTATCGTTGGGAATTAATGAGAATTCCTTCTTCAACGACTCGAAAAATGTGTGATGTTCCTTCCGCATATCGTCTGGAACTAATAAGAATTCCTTCTTCTTCAGAGAGTTATTTCAGGCATGGTTTGCGGCGGACCCGAAACCTACGATTTCGCGCCCTGTCCTTTCATGTGAAGACGGAAAATAGCAGTGACATTTCCTTTTCGATACAGATCAATTGGGAAAATATTCGGTTCCGGAGCAGAAGGATGTGGATACGATATCGCCACCGGCAAAATTAGGTTTTGTTTGGAGGTTTAACGACCACCGTGAGCAATTCGATGGGCTATAAACAGTCGCCCGTCACTAATTTAGGGCCACTGGTTCCAGGGAAGGGAGAGAGCCAGTGCCGTAAGACAAACACAACATCCATACTTCACCGGGATTCAAATCGACCCATCTCGGACGAATGGTCACAAGTCAGCGCTCAGACCACTGCGCCACCGGGGCGGCAAAATATGGGCTTTCACAAGCTCTTCTCTTTTGATATCGGTCAGACTCGCAAGCAACTGGGGAAGAAAAAAGAAAACATTACAATAAGAGAAATAAAGATGCTTCGGCGGATGAAAGGGATATCGAAGAAAGAACAGGTAAGAAATAGAGAGATGGTAATTTAAAAATGAGCCAAACATGTTTGGACAAGACAGTGAGAAAACACATTAAGAAGCCAGTGGAATGTTTCATGAAATGGGGAGTAGGAAGACCAGGATGTGGAGCAAGCTAGAACATACTGAGAAACAGGGCCGGATTAAGGGTGGGTGGGTTATAAGGGCCTTGGGGCCCCACCATGATTAAAGGTCCAGGAGGCATGCCTTGGCAAATAAGAGAGAGAGAGAGAGAGAGAGAGAGAGAGAGAGAGAGAGAGGTTTACAAAATAGTTTTACTTTTGTTTCGTATGATTTCCACTTGGTCAGAAACAGAGACAGAAAAAGGAACAGATTTTTAAAGAAATTACTCACCAAGAGTAAAGGTTTCATGTCGCTGCGTACAGCGGGGAGGGCAAGAGAGTTTCAGATTTGTCACGTAATCCACCCACATCTCCCAATTTGCACTTGGAACTGTAACCGGGGCTTAGCGTGATTCTGTAGTCATTTTCTTTCATTTCCCGCCATTTGGATGGGAATCGCAGCGAAAGGCAAAGTATTTCCTTTCCCACGGGTCACAGCAGAGTGTAAGCAATTAAGAACATAAGCGTTTTTGAGAGTGAAGGCATGGCTGCGCTTTCTTGGAACTAGTCGGACGAGGGGACAGTTTTTTTTAGGGTTTTTTTTTCTCTCTCGAGCCAAGAGAAGTGACTCGGTGGCAAAAAGTCGAGGGAGAAGGGAATATTTTTAGGAGGCTCTAAAAACCTCTGGGGTTGGTCGGAACGGATGAGGGAAGAGGTTTGGATGGCCGGGAAGAGATAAAGAGATTTTCGGCGAGTAAGACACCAAGGGAGAACTAAAAGAATGAAAGCACGAAAATGACAGACAAAAGCTTGATGACATTTCCCGCAAGATCGGAATAAAAGTCTTCCTGACTGCAAAATTTAGCCCCAGTCGATTCACTCTGCTATGCTTTGTGTTGTATTTATCTGCTCCAGTTGGGAGAATTACGGATTATACCACCGATACCGAACTTACTGCAAAGGAAGCATCAAATGAACCCTCCACACAGGGCGCTGTAATAGAACTCAGCACCAAGCCCTGTAACAGAACCGTTAATGGTCGAAGTCCCGTGTGGCTTCACTTTGCATAACAACAAGTTAGTAAAATCATGCAATGTATTGATTATGATACGCTTTCCAACATACCAGAAATTATTACTCAAGTTATGAGAATAATGGCTGTGGAATAAATCTCGCTCCTGTGTCCTGACCTTTGACCCCATTTCGATGATATTCAACAGAACCGGTTCAGTACACCTCAAGAATAACATACTAAAGTTTTGTCGCAATAGAAGCAGTTTTACGCAAGTTATGAGAATAATGGCTGTGGAATAAATCTTGCTTTTGTGCAATGACCTTTGACCCCATTTCGTTGATATTCAACAGAACCGGTTCACTATACCTCCGGAACAACATGATAACGTTTTGTCGCAATCGAAATATTTTTTGGTAAGTTATGATGCACAAGGGCAATGGAATGGATCCCACTCCAGTGTCCTGACCTTTGACCCCATTTCGCCCATTTTCAATAGGGTTCGTCCCCAGTGGCTCCCTACCACATACTAAAATTTTATCGAAATCGAACCATTTTTACGCAAGTTATGACGCATAAGGGCAATGGAATAAATACCGCTTTTATGCCCTGCCTGACCTTTGACCCCATTCGCCCTTTTTCAATAGGGTTCGTGCCCAGTAGTTCCCTACCACATACTAAAATTTCATCGAAATCGAACCATATTTACGCATGTTATGACGCATAAAGGATATGAAATGGATCCCGCTCTTTATGTCCTGACCTTTGACCCCATTCCACCCATTTTCAATAGGTTTCGTTCCCAGGTGGTTCCTTACTACATACCAAAATTTCATCGAAATCGAACCATATTTACGCATGTTATGTATGATGCATAAAGACAATGAAATGGATCCCGCTCTTATGGCGTGACCTTTGACCCCACTTCACCCATTTTCAACAGGGTTCGTCCCCTGGCGGTCCCCTACCACATACTATAATTTCATCGATATCGAACCATATTTACGCAAGTTATGACGTATGAGGGCAATTGAATGGATCCCGCTGTTATGGCGTGACCTTTGACCCCACTTCATCCATTTTCAATAGGGTTCGTCCCCTGGTGGTCCCCTACCACATACTAAAATTTCATCGAAATCGAACCATTTTTACGTGAGTTATCGTGCCGACAGGCTGACGGACGGACGGAAAAAGCTGGAGCATATATGCTTCTTCAACCTACGGTTGGCAAGCGTAAAAAAAGATGCACCAAGAAAAGTATACAATGCTAAATCATTAGAAAAAACAAGACAAAATCTAGGAATCTTAAGCTTTTAACTCACGTTCTTATGAGAACAAGGAAAAATACAGTGACTTATTACGACGACTCTGCAGATAATTTATTAGTCTGAAGAATGCACTACGTATTAGCTATCGCGAGCATGTTGCTACAGTTTCGTGTTTTTAACGGACTTCATAATGATTCTTCTTTGAGGGCCCACTAAGATTTCTTAGCCTAGGGGCCTACTAAGGTCTTAATCCAGCCCTGCTGAGAAATTACTAAAAAAATGAAATGAGGAAAATACTTTTCCAGATTCGTTGAGAACAAAGCTGCAGAAAAGAAGATGATAATGGCGCCGTCCACATTAAAGTCACATTTGGTAACAAGGACGTTCCATTGATCTGTTTTTACAGATTGCAGAAACAAAGAACGTGGTTAAGAAGAACAGAATTCTTTTACGACGTAAAGAATAAGGGACCTCGTTTTTGTTTATGTTTGACCACGCCAGATCAGCTGACATGTGGATTGTAGCCTGAAATGCTTACTGTCTACTTGACTCCCGACGCCAGTCTACCAGCTCTTTCACCGACGTCGTTTACGCAGGACGGGGTGTCCAAATGAAGCCAAGCATCATGTCTTCGAGGACAAATATTTACGGAGGGCTTCTGAATGGGATGGATTGTTACTTGAACTGAGGAGGGTTGCACGTCGAAGTGAAAAGCAAGTCATCTTTAGAGCGGCTAAATGATGTTGACCTGTCAGAGCTCGTTCCCCTTCCTTTGGTCAGGTTGTCGTTAAAGCAAAAGAAAAGAGCAAATCCTAAATCCTTAGCGCATTCACGGCGAAAATATCCATGCTCCACAATCACTTCCCATTGGCTCATTATTTGCGTGAGTGAGGTTATCTTGACACATCTGATGCTATCTCTATAATTATCTCTTGAAGATCCTCTGAAAATTGAAAGCAGGAAGGTCTTCAAGGATTTAAGAGATAAAATGGCTGAGTGAAAGTCAGGTGGTGTTGAATTTCAATGCAAGTGCTGGCAGGCTGATATGTCATGAGCTGCGGTTCCTAAGAGCGGAAAAGGTTTTCACCAGAGAATGGTAGAAAATTTGAAAGTGGAAATAAACAAAGTTCTTTCTTTCTAAAAGCCTCCATTTTTTTGGCTCGAGGTGTATATATAAAACAGCAATTTAGACACTATTATTGAAGTGTTTGTAATCAACAAAAGTAAAAAAAAAATATTTTTTGACGTACGACTACGTACGTGGATAGTAAGGGGCGACTTACGGCAGTCCGCATGTGACAAAATAGGTCCCAATTGAAATCCTTATAGCGTTAAAAATACGTACCGCACACTAATCGTGTTAGCATATTCCTAAACAGCTTGCGGTCCAATTCGCGTACTGCGCCATACATCCTGCGCACGTCGCTCCCCTGGCTCCCTGTGCGTGGGGGAGATGGTGCAATATTTTTGCGTGTGCTGCCGCGTTTGCCTCAAAACCAAACACAACCGTGAGGGGAACACGACTGTGCGTGGTATCGTTTCAAAGCTCTCGACGAGATCAATTCAAATATACGAAGAACATTTCGCAGTGGCTTGAACTGAACATTTAAAAAATTATTTTCTTGTGAACGGGTTAACATTTTCGACAATGCCGCGGAATTCGCAGAATGAACGCATGCTGAAGTGGAGAAAATCAAAACGACAGTCAAGAGTAAGTTACGAGGAATGTAAGAAGCCCAAGAAGACAGAGCACCACGTTGTGTAATTCGTGTATCGATCTGCTTTGTGTTCACAATGTATCCAGCATTATTTGTTAAAAATATGTAAGCTACTTTTCATATCATAGACCTGCGTTGGCTATAACAAATTAATATACTGATTTCATTGTCCCGTTCCGCCAATCTGTCTTGGCTCCACGGGGACTTATTGAGCACCTTGGATGTTATTTTGACATGTTGCGACAATTATCCTGCCTTGAGACGCCGGTTCGGACCCTGGCCACCCCAATGGCCCAGAGACCAGCCCGTGGTGACGTGCTGGCAGGCGACCTAGTATACCTTGTCTGGGTTCCCGCTCTGTCTGGCGGGATAGGTCGTTTCTTACTTTATCGTTGACTGGAAGATTCCTTGCCCTCGAACTTTTTTTTTTTTTTGGGGAATAATTTCCCTTTATTTTCTTTTTCAAAACATCTACACACATGTATGCACTGTCCTCATGCTTAGGACTTACATCAAGAGATAGCAAAACATTTATTTACAGAATATTTACATTGGTGGTCTCTTCGTCTGCTTTCCCACAGACTTCTACCCTCATTCATCTTCCGAATCGCTTTCGGTGTGCACGTTCACCTCCTGCGTTTCGGTCCTCGTTTGATTGGGGAAGATGGTATGTTGCTGGAGGGTTAGCCTTTCAACCAAGGCTATTATCCTCCTGTTAACGGAAGATTGGATGAGCAGATCCAATCTTCGCGTTCTTTGCGCACCTGGGATCAGTGTGTTTCTCCATTCGGCGAAGCCACTGCATTCAAGTACGCAGTGTTCTATGCTTGCCGTTCTCTTTCCACAGGGACAAGTGCAGTTCCTGATGGCAAATCTGCCTAGGTATTCAGGGCTGATGCCATGGCCACTGAGTACTTGATTCAGGAACTTATTTGTCTGTGCTCGTTTGGTCGAGACCTTCGGAAACACTCTGTGTGTCTTCCGCCCTGTCTCTCCCGTGTCCCATCTGACCTGCCATTCGGTCATGGTCCGACGTGCTAATGCTGCGCGAGTACACCTTCGCGGCGTTCTGCATTGCACGTCGACCGTCTCTTTCAGCGTGGCTGCCTTCGCCAGCTGATCTGCCCTTTCGTTTCCTAGGGTTCCGACATGGCTTCGTACCCAATGGAAACTAACTGCCCCATCTCCCTCTGCCCTCAAGAGGGTTTTGATCCTCTGGACGATGGGGTTTCTTCCCCTGAATCTACTCAGAGCCTGCAGTGCTGCCTCACTGTCCGAGTAGAGTTTTATTCTTTCTTCACTACGCCTGGGGAGTGCCCAGGTGAGTGCCATCTCTATCGCCAGAAGTTCTGCCTGGAAGACAGAAGCGTTCTGCGATAATTTCACGCTTCCTTCAGTGGCTTCGTTCCCGTCCGAGAACGCACAGAAGCCTGCCCCCACTTGTCCCTTCATCTTTGAGCCGTCCGTGAACAGCTCATGCCCAACTCCCGTGGGTTTCTCCTTGTCCCACGGTGGGCAAATTTCCTCGGCAGGGTGGATCTGCCAGTCCACGCTTTCCATCTCCATGTCGGAGGCTCGATGCGGCGCACCGAGAAGGTAGGCGTCCTAGCCTGACCTTAGGCAGTGCATTGCTGCCTCCCTTTCCACTACTAGGTCTGCCGGCTCGCACCCCGCCAGCACTTGGAGTGCTAGGGTCGACGTTGTGCGAAAACAACCGGTTATCCCTAGTAGGGCCAACCTTTGGATTTGGTTTAACCCATTCTTCATTCTGACTGTGGGAGTCCACCAAGCTCCACTTGCATACGTCAGAATTCTTTCAATTCCTCTCTGATAGATGGCTTTCTTGGTTTTGCCCGTTAACCTCATGCCATTCAATCTATTGAGAATCACCGTGCACCTTGTTCTAAGGTGCCTCAGGTGTGGCAGCCCTGATAGACTCTGATCCAGGACCACACCCAAGTATTTCATTTCACGCACCGCCTTGATAGTGCACCCTTGGAATCTGCACTGGGGTGGTGTTTTCATTACTCCTCTCTTAGCTATTGCTAGCAGAGTGGTCTTCTCAGGAGCGAAGCACAGTTTGCTTTCTCTGCTCCAATTTTCTAGCACATCCAAGGCCCCATGTGCTTCTCTTTCGATCACGTGTCTCCCTGAGGCGGAGACCACGAGAACGAAATCGTCCGCATAGGCTTGAATCTCCACTGCGGGCCCCAGGTCTAGGTTCAGTGCTGAATCAGCAACTATATTCCACCAGAGCGGCCTGGAGTTGGATCCTTGCGGACACCCTCTATGGTACGAACGCGAGGATTGCCCATTCCCCGCTTCGAACTCGACTCTTCTATCAGACAGGTAGCTGCTGATCAGTTTGAACAGGTTCCTTGGACAGCCAAGTTCTTTAAGTCTGGTTAAAACCATTGGCCACCAGACACTGTTGAATGCCCCCCTCACGTCTAGTGAGATGAAGCAGGTATGGAGCCCCTCCGCTTTGTTCCTCTCTGCCCTCTCTCGGAGGCTGCGAATTGCCTGCGTTGCGCAACGCCCCGGAAGGAAACCAAATTGGTTCCTGTTTAGCTTTCCCTGCTCCATGAGAAAGCCAAGTGCTCTGTTCGTTATGAGCTTATCCAGCACCTTGTTCCACGCCGAGAGGAGGCAGATGGGCCTATAGGCTGCGGGATCATTTTTGTTCTTTCCGGTCTTGTTGAAAAGAACTAGCACCGCTGTTTTCCACAAGTCTGGGAAGATTCCCCTCCCGAGGCATTCGTTTAGGAGCGCCACAAAATACCCGGGATTTGCATAGTAGATTTCTCTGACTATGCTGAGGTCGAACCCATCCTTGCCTGGTGCTTTGCCCGTGTTTAGACTGGAGAGGGCATTCTCCACTTCGTCTCTCGTGAAGGGGGGTCCTCACCAGTGTCCGGCGGGATCCGACTTTCTTCCCTTATTTCTTTTTGTTGAGGGGAGTCCCCTTCTCCTCGTCTCCTTGGAAGTGGTAATCCAAGAGACTTTCTACGGTACTATCAAGAGTCATTGATAGGCTACCGTCTGCCCTTTCTACCGCTGCCAGTTTTAGCGGTTCGGTTATGGATCCCCTCGAGATCTTATAGGGGATCCCGAAAGGGTCAGCCGGAGTTTGAAACTCACACAGTTTTCTCCAGTAGGAGATTTTCGAGAGATTCAGTTCTCTCCTGTATGCTGAACGAGCCTTTTTATGCACTTCTGTGCACTCCCTGTCTTGCGGAGTAGCTTTTGCTCTTTGCAGAGCTTTCCTACTCCGCCTAGCTCTCGCCCTTAGAGCTTTTAGTTTCTCCGACCACCAGGGGTGGGGTCCTTGGCTCCCCTTTTATTTCCCCTACTACTCTCGCATAGCGTTGTTATTTGACTGGTAAGTTCTTCAAAGAGGGAGTTGAGGTCCGACACTTCTGCGGCCTCTTCTTCCCTCCTACCCCCCAACAAGGTAGTTAACTTGGCTTTAAAAGCCCACCAGTCTAGATTCTTCATTAAGAACCTTTTGCGCTTGGGTCGGATGGGCTTTTCCGATCCCAAAACGAAAGATAGCGCTAGGTGGTCACTGCAGCTCTCGTCGTCCAGTACTTGCCAATCCTGGACAAGGCTGCGCTTAGAGACTCTGACGAGAGTCACGTCGATCCAAGAGGAGCCCCTCGCCCCTTGGAAGGTCGGGGTGCTCTCTGGATCGTTCAAGAAACTCAGGTCTGCCGCGTTGGCAAAGTCCACTAGTAGCTGGCCGCGTTCGTCCTCGTTCTGATTGCCCCAGAGAGGACTCTTCGCGTTGAAGTCGCCTGCTATTATTATCTCATGACTGGGGAATTCCCCTAATAGAGCCATTAGCTCATTCAGCGTTTCTCTCAAATTGCCTGCTGGAGAACTGTATACGTTCACCATTAAAAATTTCGCATCACCACATTCCATGCCCAGGGCGACCACGTTCTCGGAGCATTTTATCTCGAGAACCGCTAGGGACGGGTCTTTCACGACCGTGGCCACCCTGGGCTTTGCCACCCTAGGGTGGTAGATCCGGTAGGAGTTAGGGAAGCCCACCACTCTTCCCTGTTCGAATGGTTCCTGCAATAGCAGAATATGAGCTTTTTGCTCAGTGGCTGTCACCAGGGCCTGTGTTGTTGCTGCCCGTGCGTGGTGCAGATTGATTTGAAGCACCTTAACGCCTCTCTTTGGTTTATTATCCATAATGAGTGCGTTCTTTTAGCAGAGCCAGTTCTCTGACAAGGCTTGGGCATTCCTTGTCTAGACTCGAGTGGCCTACATCCACTCGACGCCTGAATCTCTTGTTGTTTGCCAAGCAGTTAGTGCAGACCGGGCTATTGCTGCACTCCTGGCGCTTGTGCCCGGTTTCCCCACACCGGGCACACCTATCCTGCTCTTCGGTGCACCTTGACCTAAAGTGCCCGAACCCGTTACACCTGTAGCAACGGACCTCCCTCAGATATTCCCTTACTGAGTGGACGGTCCATCCCACTCCGAGCTTGCCTCGCTTCATCACTTTTTTGAAGGTCAGTGGGTCCGCCTCTGCTACCCAGTGGCGTTTCCCACCCTTCACCTTCAATGAGAACTTGAGCTGGAGGCTGCTCTCCTCCAACTCTGGGTTCTGTTCCGCGAGACATTGCTCGACCTCTTCCCTTGACAGGTTTCCGTCTATCCCGTAGACGATAAACCTTGGATTCCTTTTAGCTGGCAATCTGGACAGAAGGTTCTCCTTCGTCACTGCATTGCTCTTTAGCTCTGAATCCAGTTTCTCTATTTCTTTGGCGGAGGAGCATTCCACCATTACTCCTCCCCCATTGACCTTTCTAACTCCCTTAACCCCAATCTGGAGTTTGGCGGGGCAAATCTGAGTTTGCAGAACCGCCTTAACGTCTTCTGACGAGGAGTACCCTTGTCTGTTGCGGGGGTAAACGAGAAGCACGTGCCTCTTCTTGACCCTCTTGGCTACCACCTTCTTGGCTACTTCCTTCTTAGCCGTTTTTTGCTTAGGGGCCGTGTTCCCCTTGCCGGGCTTCGCTCGAGCCGCTTCGGCATATGTTTTTGGAGCCGCGCTAGCGTGCTCACTTCTTTCCTGTAGTCTCCCTTGGATGAGACTCATTTCAATCACTTGCTTGGTGCAAGTTGCCTGTAGCGAGTTCGCTACCTTTCTTATCTTGGTTCTGGTGTTAACCAGAACCTTATTTGATGGATTCTCTAGAATCCTCTCCAACTCTTGAAAGAAGGAGTTGACTGCGCTTGCGAATTCCGACGGAATTTCTAAGCCGCAGTCTGCCTCAACGGGCTCACTTGGACCGGGGGTTGAAGCCCCCGCATCCTCTGCCATCTCTCTACTCGGGTTAAAAACGTGACGTTCTTGCCTCCTTGCGTAACCCACATTTTTCCTTTCTTTCTTTAGTTCTCATGGATTGCTGTCCTTTCCCCCTCCAAACTCCCACCTGCATATTCTGAAGCCCTCATTCACCTTCGCTCTCTCCCCCTCATTCGCTCCCCTCCCTCTTCAATTCTAGAGCTTCTTTCTGAACCCCTCTTCTTCAACTCCCTTGTTCATCCCCCCCATCTCCCCTGTTTTTCATTCCCCTCTTGGCTCCGAGCAGGTGTAGTAACTGTACAAGACCTCACTAACTCGGATCTATCCTGGCGCCCTCTCTCTGGCCTCCCCCTGCTATTCTCTCGTCCCCATCCGCCCATTTGGTCTATGACTCTCTGCTAACTGCACTTCTTTCGCTTTTCCCCTGATCTTGTCTCCCCCACCGGTCTCGTCTCTGTCTTTTCTGCCCCTCTTCCGCTGCCGTTTTTCCTCCGACTCACAAACTCGGTTCTTCCTCTCTCCTCTCTCTCCTCTAAATCTCTTTAACGTTTTCTAGTGCACCTTGCCACCCCTTCACCGCTTTCTATTCTGGAGGTTCCCCCTGCTTCTCTTCCTCTTGTCTGGGCCGCTGCCCGCTCACCCTTATCTGCCCCTCTTGAAATTAATACCCACTGGCTCTTTTTGCATAATCGCCTCCCTGTTCCGTATTTTCTCTTTCGCATGTCTCTTCTCTCCTCCCCTCTCTGCTCCTTCTGCGCACAGGAGGCAGACGTTTCTCACGTCTACCTTTACTGTCCCATCCTGATGCCTCTCCTCCACCAGGCTTTCCGGATTGCCAGTCGCTCTTGTTCTCAAGATCTTCCGTTCACTGCCTACAGACATCTTCTTCTGCGGGCTCATCCACCTACAACTCTTCCTTCAGTTTGTGCCTATCTTTTCGTGCTGGTTAAACACGTTATTTACGTATACCTTCAACAACTCCGCAGCATTTCCTCGCCGGTCTCTTTACACCAGGCCAGCGCAGCACTTTTGTGCCATTTTCAAGATCGATTGCTTTCTCGACTCCGCCTGGAGTACCAGTCGGCTTCTTCCAGTCGTCGAGAAGCCACCTTCTATGCTACCTGGGCGCCGGCCGCTCCATGGTTTGCGATTGATTCTGGACTGCTACACCTATCAGAACCCTAGGACATTCTACACCTCCTTTGCTGAGTTCCGTGGCACCCTGGTGGCCCTCCTCCACTCTACGACTCGTGCAATCCATACTACCGTTGAATTGTGAATGCTAATGCCATCTCAGTGTATTTTCATGCTTACTCGTGTACATTACTTACTTTCACCCCGCCTGTATTATGTTGCTTTGGTGCCCTCGTTAAATAACTTGCACAATTGTGCACGCTGTGTTTTTATCTCATGTATGTAATGTTTTACCTTCACGGCGGTGTTTGTGCTGTTCTTTTTCTAATTGTGTACTATTGTTTCGCCTGTGTTATCCTGTAAATCATGCCCAGCCAATGTCATGTGACACGATGTGTTTCTCTTTGTCACTTCTGCAATTTTTTATTCAATAAGCTTTGCTTGCAGCATTTGTTATTCATCCCCATTGTCATTGCAGTGTATATACCATCATGTTTTTAACAGTTTTGTATTATTTCCCAGTGAGACGCCCAATACTGTACGTCTCCCTCTTATGTTTTCTTATGATAAATTAGAATAAAGCGATTTTGAAACCTGGGACCTGTGTCCCTGGTCGGTCAGACTTAGTACGTTCGACAGTCAAGTGCTCAGCGGTACCCTAGGGTTCTTCCGCTGTAACCTGCACTTGACCCTGGTTGAGTGCGGGATTTGGCCTGATCCGTAGATCAGGGGGACCGGCACGACGACGACGTACCCGCTCGTGTGTCAGAGTTGCGCACCGTGCTTTGACCGCAGCTCGGACTTTGCCCTGACAAGGACAGTTTTTCTAAGTCCGAACTGACTGCACCAAAACACTTTTTTCAAATTAATGAAAAAAAAAAAAAAAATTTTCTTCCCTTCGTTTTGAAAAACGAAAGAGAAGAAAAATCAAGTTTTTGAGGGGAGAAACAACTCCCCTCGCTCTGCTAACAGAGTCTATTGGAACAGCAGTCGATTTGATTCGCAATCAATCACACAGTACTCACTCAACCAGCCTCTGACAACGGCCGGTCTATAACAAATTAAATAAACGCTTTGAAACCATACTCGACTATAGCTCATTTCAACTCTCCAATCTGCAAGTCGTGCTCCTACGTTCCAAACTGACGGCTCAATTAGAACTGATTTTACCTGTATTTTTAATTAAAAATAAAATCAATTGCTTGAAAGTTAAAAGCAATGAGTTTATATTTCCTCCTTTCTTCGATGGTTTTTCTAAAAGTGATGCCATGCAGTGCAACAAGATAAGATGTAAAATACGAAATTATTGACCATCTCAAAATGGCGAATGTTGAAATTCATGAAAAGCTTGCTATTCGAACGTATTTCTTTTACCTCCCATCGCGTAATGGAGCAAATAAAAATTTCAGATTACCGCCTACTACGGTTGTCGCCATTTTCTGCTGTTTCTTTAATCATCTGCACTAATATCATATATTTAACTGCACAATGAGTAAAATTTACGTCAGGGCCGTTACTCCAATTTTGGGCGGCCCCTGTTCCAATGATAACAACGGGGGCTGTATATGGGAGGGTAAGGGAAAATCAAGGAAATTTAAGTATCTAACGAGAGATAAACGTCTTTGAAACATTAATAAGAAATAATAATAATTCAAAGAAAATTAAATATTACTAAAGGCATTCAAACGGTTAGACAGAATAATATATGAGAATATTATGTTGAAAATAGTATGAATAAAGATTTTTGAAACAGATTTTTGCCATTTTTAAACCAGGATTTTTGAATAAGATATTTGTTAACTGGTAAAGTCCCCCACATTCACTAATTTGCCCCACATTGGAAAACTCTCCCATAGGAAAAGTCTCCCACAAGAAAAGTCCCCATCTTTTAAAGTCAGGGAGCGTTCACCAATTGTATTTTACACAAAATATCGAATGTGGGGGAGATTTCCTAGGTCACCGTTTCCATTTTCACGTAGTTTAAAACAAGATACAGGTGTTCAAGTAGCACAAATATGTGGGAAAAATTTCCGGGGTCGGCATATGTATTTTTACCGTAACTTACAGAAGTTTCATATGCATTTCAACTTTTACCGCAGTTTATAGTAATAAGAGTTCTAACAAATAGCAGGCTGACCGTTTGTAGACACCGTATGTTTGCAACTATTAGTCTGATTTGAAAAATGAATTTTGCATTGGAAATCCTGAAATATGCGAATGATGATCCTTCATTTCCGTTTTTTTTTCTTTTTTTCTCATGATGTACAGTTTCGCCGCTAGAGGGCCTAAATGCAGATGATATCGAATTCAAAATACATTTTATTCCATATATTTGTTTCGAAACATCTGATTGAAAAAATTCTTTAACCTTTCGATTCCGTTTATGTCGAATATTCTTTTAGGTATAGTCACGTTTTTAAGTTACGCATAAACTTTCCGCTAGGGGGCGTAAAAGTAAATTACGCTTCTCCCGATATCTCTCCTTCTAAAACTCAGATTTGAAATTTTTTTCTTCAGCGGTTACAGCTCCTAATGGGAAATTCTCTGCATATAATTTCTAATCTTCGGTAAAAAACGGTTTCTGCTTCTGATGTATTTGCCACAAAATCTGAGCTTCTAAAATCTCGATTGAAAAATTCGTCCGTGGACCGATGCCGCTCACGTCGATAAATATTTTCGGAATATTTTCTTTTTAAAATAATGCATAGTTTCTTCGCCAGAGCGCGTAGATATATGTCTTATTTTTGTTAATATCTCTGCTTCTAATGGTCCGATTTGAAAAAATCCTTCTTTATAGGATAGAGCTGCCAGTGCGACATGTTTTTCATATGATTTCAAAATTTTCAAGTAATTCATAGATTTTCCGCTAGGGGGCGTAAAGGTAAATTGCTTTTCCTCCGATATATCTGCTTCTAAAACTCCGATTTGAAAAAAATCTTTCTGCACCGGAAACAGCTCCTGATGGGAAATCTTTCACATATAATTTCTAATTTGTGGTAAGAAATCAACTGGCCACAAGGGGGCGTAAGTCTTAACTTCTGCCTCTGATGTATTTGCAGCAAAATCTGAGCTTCTAAAATCTCGATTGAAAATAATTCTTTTGTGGAACCCATATTACACACGTCGATATACTTTTTCGAAATATTTTCTTCATAAAATAATTCATGGTTTCTCCGCCAGGGGCGTGGAGCTATATCTTATTTTGTCAATATCTCTACTTCTAAGTGTCCGATTTGAAAAAAATCCTTCTTTTTTTGGATAGCGTTTCCTCTGCCAATTGTTTTTCATATAATTTAAAAATTTTCAAGTAACTCATAGACTTTTCGCCAGGGGGCGTTCAGGTAAATTGTGTTTTTCCCGATATTTAGGCTTCTAAAACTCCGATTTAAAAAATTCTTCATGTATCGCATACAGCTCCTGTTGGAAAATGTTTTTGTATTATTTCTAATATTTGGTACAGAATGGTTTGGCCACCAGGGGGCATAGGCGTTAATTTCGGTTTCTTACGTACTTGTAGCAAAATCTGAGTTCTTTAAAACTCGACTGAAAATTTTTTGCTGGACCGATACCTCTCGCATCAAAAAACCTTTTGAGGAAACTTTCTTCTTTAAATAATGCATGTTTTTCCCGCCAGGGAACGTAGATGCATATCTTGTACTTTGTGATATCTCTGTTCTACGAGTCCGATTTGAAAAATGCTTTCTTTGTTGGGGAGCGTTTCTGCTGCGAAATGTTTCTCATATATTTTCCAATTTTTCTTAACGTCTGCAACCAGAGGGCGTAAGCTCACGATTCCGTATACAGTAATATCTGCAGGATTAATAGCCCGATTGAAAAACTTCTTTCTTCGGTTAGATACTACTGTTTTCCATACCGGTTCCATTTGCTTTGAATAGCTTTGATGAATTTAATTTGCGTCAGAAAGGATTCAAAAGACATGCTCATTACACCCGAAAATTCGGTGTCACCTTTCTTGTTTCTTGCGTCATCCACTGAACTTTCAGAGAATTCAGATGTTTCACCGGGCTGTATTCTCAATGTTAATCAGTGCCGATTTTAAAATCTTTGAAGCCAACCGTTACTGTAATTGAATTCTTGAATTTTGGTATTCTTTCCCCAATTGTCTCGCTTTTTAAAGAATAACTTCATGAATAAAAACTCCATGCTAGGCATTTACCCGGCCAATGCATAGAACAACTCTAAATTTTTTGCTTGGCACTTAATTTTATTTTACTGAGAACACTTGTTTTTCAAATGCCTCCATTTATGTTTACTGCTTAATATGTCTCCTGTAGTTATTCTGCTAATTGTCTGATCGGAAAGGTTGGAAAAGTGATTTGCTAATGCATAACGGCTAGATCTAGGATTACGACCTTTGAATTCCCATTTCAAAATTTTCTCATGGATATTCAACAATGTTTTACCCATTTCAGGATGCTTAAAAATAAACAAAAACGGATAAATGAAAAAAGCCCACACAACAAGCAGTCCCTGCGAGAAACAGTGACTACCGAAAGCGTTGGATAACAAGAGGTAATTGAAATGCAAGACCGCTATCGAAACGTAAGATCGAGCAGTTAAGGCATTGTTATTTTGTTATTTAGTCAAATCGTAAAGGGAAACATATGGGCAGGGTATTGAATCCCCACCTCTTCGCTTAGTAAGTTTCCAAACATACACACACAAGTGCGCACACACCAGTCGTCTCACTTCTGCAGATGCAGTAAATCACAGAAGAGTCTGCATTCGGTTTTCGGCTGCTGACAGCACTTCGCGAACGCATTATCTTGTTGACAGTAGCCATCACCATTGGGATAAACCATCCACATGACAGGATGCACTTGGTCCGCAACGATGTTTACATATGATGTGCCAGTCAGACGTTGATCAACACGAATTAAAGGGCCCAAAGCATGCTAGGAAAACATTCCCCAAACCATAACGTTGCCTCCACCAGCTTGAAGGGTTGTAGCAATGCATTTGGGGTCCATACTTTAGCGCTGTTTCCGCCAAATTTTCACTCGGCCATCGGCATGGTGCAACTGGAAACGTGATTCATAATTTGTTTCCAATTATCGACAGTCCAATCCATGTGCTCCTGTGTGAACTGGAGACGTTTTCTCTTGTTGGCTGCAGACAGCAGAGGTGTTCGAACAGGCCTTCGGCTGCCGTATCCCATCCGATGCAGTGTACCACGAACAGTGCGTGCAGAGATCATTTGAGGGGATCCTTGATTAAGACGGTCTGTAATTTGCTGCACTGTTACCCTTCTGTTGTCTGTTACCAGTCTGGACACTCTCCGTTCCGCCCGAGCAGTCACTAGTCGATGACGACCACACGTCGCACGCAGAGGCCCAGTTTTTTGGCTGACAGTCCAGTCTTTAAACACGTAAACAACAGCTGCTCTGGAACATTTCACGAATGTGGCGGTTTCGGTGACTCTCGCTCCATGGCTCCGAGCTCCTGCAATCATCCCATGTTGGAAGTCCGTCAAATCGCATTTTTTACCCATCTCGTCACCCAAAAATCACCCTGCTACTGTCGCAAGCACTAAGCTTTCCCTTTTTACTCTAGCCTCGCCCTCTGGCGGCAATAGCGTGCAGCCATAGCTCATTTGCTTAAAACTGTCAGGTGGTAATAATAAAGGGGCCACTCAGTGTATAATATAATAATACAATATAATAATATAATATATAAATAATAATATATTTATTATATTGGTTAATATTATCATACAATATTATATAATAATACAGTATTATTATATTGATTTACAATATAATGATATTGTATTACAGTATTAAGTTGTATTTATATGGTTCAACGGGATATTCTTCCAAAAGAAACATCAACATGTTGTGTTATATGCGTTATAGTTGTATTATACACCTTATAGAATCTGTTCGCCTACGAACAGGTTCTACAAGGTGTCGAACATCCTCCATGCGTATATATATATGTATACACTGAGTTAGCTTTGCATTAGGAACACCTACCAAATAATGCATTGGTCCACCTTTCTGTGCAATCACGGCTCACAGACCCCTAGGAACACATTATATAAGGTGTTGAACGTCCTCCATGCGTATATACAGTGCATATACAGGGTGATTCCTAAAGTCCTAAGTCACCTCAATAACTTGGGAACAAAGACAGCTAGAGCTATGGAAGTAAGGTATGGTATAGTAAAACAACCATGCGCTATCGAACTAGAGTGACTGCAGCGCCTCTAGTGACAAAATGTGGAAGTTAGCACTCCTATCTCGGAAACAATGAGAGATACGGGAAAGAGATAAATTAGAAACTTGTAGAGCATTAACGAATTAGTAGGAAATGACATATGGTAGAAACGGCTGGGGTAAGTAGAAGGCTGGAAACGTGAGGGAAACACAAGGTTTATTATACTTAGGCATGAATACAAATGAAGTACATTGGTCGTATTAAATGCAACAGCGGTAGTTACATAACGTTGCGTTTAACGTGAATAGGGTTCAATATGGCCACCATCTGCCACAATACACATTTGAATGCGAGACAGAACTTCCCGTTGTACCTTCGCCAGCATAACAGGTGTCACGCTCTCACACGCAGCGACGATACGCAGTCTGAGATCGTGGAGACTCGTCGGTTCCACCCTGTACACGTTATCCTTTAGGTAACCCCATAGGAAGAAATCCATGGGAGTTAGATCCGAGGATCGCGGAGGATACGCTACGGGACCACATAACCGATGATCCATTGCCCGAAAGTGTCGGACAGGAAGTGCTGTACCGCTATTGGTTGATGTGCCGGAGCGCCGTCATGCTTAATCCATAATGAGCGTACATCTTGCAGAGACAGATCATCTAACCTCTCAGGTAATGTGCTTTGTAACAGCTGCAGGTATCTTCGTCCATTTAATGCGCCTTCATAGAACACAGGCCCAACAAATCGGTCCTTCCAGATACCACACTAGACATTGATTGACCAGCGCACCTAATGCATCATTTCCCGTGTAAAAAATGGATTCTGAACTGCCCAGTAATGGGTGTTTTGTTTGTTCAGCACCCCGGCGCGTGTGAACTGCGCCTCGTCAGTCCAAAGTATGTTTGATAGAAAGGCCGCGTTTTCTTCTACGGTGTTCGTTACAAAATTGCACCAATCTAGACGTCGTTGGTTATCCCCTGGCATCAGTACGTGCAGCGGTACTGTACGGTATGAGTGGGCACCATGTTGATGCAAAATGCTCCACACACGTGATTGTGATAAGACACATGCCATACTGACTTTCCTCGTTCTGGTGTGTGGGTTGGCCAAAACGTATGCCAGAACATCAACTGGTTGCACATCCCTACCCATTCCGGTGGGTCGGCCCGAACGGGAACGCGCTGCAATACTGCCTGTCTCTCGCAGCCGTCGAACCGCGCGACTGTTGGTCCACGCTGCTGGCGATGGATGAGTCAGAAATCGTAAGCTTTACTAGCGTGACGCTTCCTTCGCGTTGCGTCCGAATTCTCCATATAGCAGTACCATCTCGCAATACTGTTCATTCGAATAGCCTGCCATGCTCGTTCTTTACCCGATTCTCACGTTACGAATGACATAGCTCCTGACCGACGATCTTTCATACATTGCCACGCCGCGCCTGATACGGCAGGTGAGGCGTTATGTCACACCAGAATTTGCATACGACACTCACAGGCGTGCGGTCGCATACGTCATACATTTCATTCTGCTAGACTATTACCGCGACAACGACACGAATCGGCTTCGCACAAGTTCGCGTTTCCAGCTTTCTACTTACCTCAGCTGTTTCTACCATATGTCGTTTCCTACTAATTCGTTGATGCTCTACAAGTTTCTAAATAATCTCTTTCCGGTATCTCTCATGGTTTCCGAGATAGGAGTGCTAACTTCCACATTTTGCCACTAGGGGCGCTGCACTCACTCTCGTCCGATAGCGTATGGTTGTTTTACTATACCCTACCTTACTTCCATAGCTCTAGCTGTCTTTGTTCCCAAGTTACTGAGGTGACTTAGGACTTTAGGAATCATCCTGTATGCACCGAGTTAGCTTTGCATTCGGAACACCTACCTCATAACGAGCTGGTCCATCTTTCTGTGCAATCACGACTCATACTCCCATAGAAAAATATTCTACAAGGTATTGAACATTCTCCATGCGTATATACAGTACATATATACACGGAGTCAGCTTTGCAGTAGGAACACCTTCCTAATAACGAGTCGGTCCACCTTTCTGTGCAATCATGACACGCAGACCCCTAGGAACACATTCTACAAGGTGTTGAACATTCTCCATGCGTATATACAGTACATATATACACTGAGTTAGCTTTGCGTTAGGAACACCTAACTAATAACGCGTTGGTCCACCTTTCTGTGCAATCACGGCTTGCAGACGGCTAGGAACACATTCTACAAGGTGTTTAACATCCTCCATGCGTATATACAGTACATATATACACTGAGTTAGCTTTGCGTTAGGAACACCGACCTAATAACGCGTTGGTCCCCATTTCTGTGCAATCAGGACTCGCAGACCCCTAGGAACACATTCTACAAGGTGTTGAACATTCTCCATGTGTATATACAGTACATATATACACTGAGTTAGCTTTGCGTTAGGAACACCGACCTAATAACGCGTTGGTCCCCATTTCTGTGCAATCAGGACTCGCAGACCCCTAGGAACACATTCTAAAAGGTGTTGAACATTCTCCATGCGTATATACAGTACATATATACACTGAGTTAGCTTTGCGTTAGGAACACCGACCTAATAACGTGTTGGTCCCCATTTCTGTGCAATCAGGACTCGCAGATCCCTAGGAACACATTCTACAAGGTGTTGGACATTCTGTACATATATACACTGAATTAGCTTTGTGTTAGGAACATGTACCTAATAACGCGTTCGTTCTCATTTCTGCGCAATCACGGCTGTCAGACGCCTAGGAACACATTCTACAAGGTGTTGAACATCATCCATGCGCATATACAGTACATATATACACTGAGTTAGCTTTGCGTTAGGAACACCGACCTAATAACGCGTTGGTCCCCATTTCTGTGCAATCAGGACTCGCAGACCCCTAGGAACACATTCTACAAGGTGTTGAACATTCTCCATGTGTATATACAGTACATATATACACTGAGTTAGCTTTGCGTTAGGAACACCGACCTAATAACGCGTTGGTCCCCATTTCTGTGCAATCAGGACTCGCAGACCCCTAGGAACACATTCTACAAGGTGTTGAACATTCTCCATGTGTATATACAGTACATATATACACTGAGTTAGCTTTGCGTAAGGAACACCGACCTAATAACGCGTTGGTCCCCATTTCTGTGCAATCAGGACTCGCAGACCCCTAGGAACACATTCTACAAGGTGTTGAACATTCTCCATGTGTATATACAGTACATATATACACTGAGTTAGCTTTGCGTTAGGAACACCGACCTAATAACGCGTTGGTCCCCATTTCTGTGCAATCAGGACTCGCAGACCCCTAGGAACACATTCTAAAAGGTGTTGAACATTCTCCATGCGTATATACAGTACATATATACACTGAGTTAGCTTTGCGTTAGGAACACCGACCTAATAACGTGTTGGTCCCCATTTCTGTGCAATCAGGACTCGCAGATCCCTAGGAACACATTCTACAAGGTGTTGGACATTCTGTACATATATACACTGAATTAGCTTTGTGTTAGGAACATGTACCTAATAACGCGTTCGTTCCTCATTTCTGTGCAATCACGGCTGTCAGACGCCTAGGAACACATTCTACAAGGTGTTGAACATCATCCATGCGCATATACAGTACATATATACACTGAGTCAGCTTTGCGTTAGGATCACCTACCTGATAACGAGTTGGTCCACCTTTCTGTGCAATCACGGCTCGCAGACCCCTAGGAACACATTCTACAAGGTGTTGAACATTCTCCATGCGCATATACAGTACATATATACACTGAGTCAGCTTTGCATTAGGAACACGTATAACGCGTTGGTCCACCTTTATGTGCAATCACGCGTTGGTCCATCTGTCAGTGCAATCACGACTCTCAGATCCCTAGGAACACATTCTACAAGGTGTTGAACATCCTCCATGCGTATATACAGGGTGTTCACAATGTCTTGTTACCCCCTGTAATAAGAAATGTAAGTGAGCTATGTATCTGTTGTATGATGTATATGTTGAGTTATATGTTGAGGCATACTTAAACATCCGGTGGATCCGTTTGGGCTCCGTCATTATCGTGACAGAGAATAATTTTACGCTATGATCTGTGGGACATTTTCTGAAGCAGTTGCGGGGTGATACGAGAGAAAGCACGTCTCACTGCTTGTTTAGGTTCATCAGCGGTTCGGTAGCGCTGCTGTGCAACAACCTCCTTTATGAAACCGCAAAGGACATTATCACACGATGAGAGATCTGGGCTTCGAGGTGGCCGTTCAAGTGGAGCGGGCAGCACTGCCGAATCTCGGCCGATCCAACGATCCCAAAAGACCTCACCAAGGTATTCCCGAACAGCGATTGCGTAATGGGCGGGTGCCCCATCCTGTTGGAATCATACGTCATTCAGAATGCCAAGATTTCCAAGTTGTGGCACAAACCAGGTTTGCAGTATGTCCAGATAAGTTGTCTGATTCACTGGACCATCAAAGAAATACGGTACAAACAGATGTCGACTATTCATTGCAGCCCATATCATGACATGCGGAGGATGATGTTGCAATTCTTCGACATAATGTGGGTTTTCTTGGACCAGAACACAACGTTCCATGATCGGCAGCTGCGGTATATCGCACATTCAGCACTGAAAATGACTTTTCCATGTTTTGGGATTGTGGCAGATATCTGAAGCATCATTGCATATGCATCCTGTCTGCTGTTTAAATCGATGTCTGATAACACCTGAACGAACATCGCGCGATATGCGTGCAAATTAAGGCCATTCTTCATGTGCTTATGCAGTGTCGATCGTGGTATTCCAAGCTTCGCTGATCGTTTGCGGAGCGACTTCGTCGGTGACCTGATAACTGATACCTCGACCGCTTGACACTGTTGCACTCTGGTTGATGGTGTTTCCATTCTTGGTTTATCTTTGATGTTGTCTGCTTCGAAGAGTTTATGTTCCCACCGCAGAAGAGTCTGTTTTGGACGGGCCTCTTTGTCGAATCGTTGTTGGAAATCGGCACGCACGTCCCGCATTGTCTTCCCTGTGTGTGGAGGACGTTCATGTACCCAGACACTGTCAACAATCCGCTGTTCCAGGGTGTATTCGCTGGTGTCACACATGGTTCCGGTACCTAATCTGTAAATAAACACAATACAGATCATAACTCAACATATACATCATACAACAGATACATAGCTCACTTACATTTCTTATTACAGGGTGGGGAAGAGTGGGGGGAGGGGTATCAAGACATTGTGGACACCCTGTACGGTACATATATACACTGGGTTAGCTTTGCATTAGGAACACCTACCTAATAACGAGTTGGTCCACCTTCCTATGCAATCACGGCTCGCAGACGCCTACGAACAGATTCTACAAAGTGTCGAACATCCTCCATGCGTAACTTGCCCCGTTTCCGCTGCAGCAGCTCTGTCAGTTCACACTCATTCCGTGGAGGAGGATGAGCAATTCTCACACCCCGTTCTAGCATATCCAATAAATGTTTAATTTAGTTACCGTCAGCGGAATTTGTAGGGCCAACGTAATGTGGCAAATTCGTTGTCGTGTTCCTCCAACCACTCAGTGGTTATACGAACCCGATGACACTGTGCGTTGTCCTGTTGAAAGATGGAATTGTGGGCCGGGTAAACCTCCTGCAGATATGAATGGAGATGGTCGGCTAACTGGTTATACGAGCCTGACGACTCTGTGCGTTGTCCTGTTGAAAGATGGAATTATGGGCCGGGTAAACCTCCTGCAGATATGGATGGAGATGGTCGGCTAACAGGTCCTTGCATGTTGTGGGACGATAACCCACAGACATAGGGCTTGAAAAATTAAAAAAAAAATCCCCAGACCAGAACATCACATCCACCAGCCTTTTGAACCCCAACTGTGCAACCAGGGGATATGGCTTCATCGCGTTTACGCCATATTCGAACCCGGACAACGGCATGGTGCAGCAGAAAAACGAATTCCTCACTCCAGAACGACCTACGTTCATCTTGTCGAGGGTCGATTTCCGACGCAACGCGAGGCGTCGTCGTTAACATGGGCACCCTCGTTGGTCTCAAGCTTCCGAATCCCAGGCGAAGCAAGTTACGGCGCAAAGGCACATATGGAAGTAGGTCGAACTGCACCGCTGTTGTACTGATGGATGAGCTGGGTTGACTGTTACATCGCTGATACGAGTCGTAACATCAGCCAAGCGTGGCTTGCTGCGATAGCAGTCGAGGATCAACTGCGCGTGGCTGACCAATATGAGCCCTTCAGCTGGATGTCTGTGCATGGTTCGTCCAGTCCTGGTACATCCTTGATACAGTAGTACAGGAGCAGCCAACAAATGTGGCTGACCAATAGCACTTCTGCTGGATGTCTGTGTATGGTTAATACAGTCCTGGCACACCCTTGAGAGGAGCAGCCGACAAGTGTGGCTGACCCATGTGAGCCCTTCTGCTGGATGTCTGTGCATGGTTAATGCAGTCCTGGTACACCCTTGATTCAGTAGTACGAGAGCAGTCAACAAGTGTGGCTGACCAATGTGAGCCTTTCTGCCGGATGTCTGTGCATTGTTAATCCAGTCCTGGTACACTCTTGATACAGAAGTACGGGAGCAGTCAACAAGTGTGGCTGACCAATGTGAGCCTTTCTGCTGGATGTCTGTGCATTGTTAATCCAGTCCTGGTACACCCTTGATACAGTAGTACAGGAGCAGCCAACAAATGTGGCTGACCAATAGCCCTTCTGCTGGATGTCTGTGTATGGTTAATACAGTCCTGGTACACCCTTGAGAGGAGCAGCCGACAAGTGTGGCTGACCAATATAAGCCCTTCAGCTGGATGTCTGTGCATGGTTCATCCAGTCCTGGTACATCCTTGATACAGTAGTACAGGAGCAGCCAACAAATGTGGCTGACCAATAGCACTTCTGCTGGATGTCTGTGTATGGTTAATACAGTCCTGGCACACCCTTGAGAGGAGCAGCCGACAAGTGTGGCTGACCCATGTGAGCCCTTCTGCTGGATGTCTGTGCATTGTTAATCCAGTCCTGGTACACTCTTGATACAGAAGTACGGGAGCAGTCAACAAGTGTGGCTGACCCATGTGAGCCCTTCTGCTGGATGTCTGTGCATGGTTAATCCAGTCCTGGTACACCCTTGATACAGTAGTACGAGAGCAGTCAACAAGTGTGGCTGACCATTGTGAGCCCTTCTGCCGGATGTCTGTGCATTGTTAATCCAGTCCTGGTACACCCTTGATACAGAAGTACGGGAGCAGTCAACAAGTGTGGCTGACCAATGTGAGCCTTTCTGCTGGATGTCTGTGCATTGTTAATCCAGTCCTGGTACACCCTTGATACAGTAGTACGAGAGCAGTCAACAAGTGTGGCTGACCAATGTGAGCCCTTCTGCTGGATGTCTGTGCATTGTTAATCCAGTTCTGGTACACCCTTGATACAGTAGTACGGGAGCAGCTAACAAGTGTGGCTGACCAATGTGAACCCTTCTGCTGGATGTCTGTGCTTGGTTAATCCAGTACTGGTACACCCTTGATACAGTTGTGCTGGAGCAGCCAACAAGTGCGGCGTTTTCCGAAACCCTGGCACCTGCCCTCCGGGCCCCAACTATTTGATCGGGATCAATTTAGCTTAAGTAGCCACGGTTTCCCCATTACTAGTAGACGTTTACTGATTACGTACAGATAAGATCACCAGTAGAGGTTTTTAGGAAAGGAGTGTCTGATCCCAGGTCTTAAGCAACCCTTAGAAACAGGAAGCTAGGATATTTGGGCTAGAGTTCCCGATAGGAAAGTCACACGGCAGCGTGGTAAAAAGGAGGAAGAAGACGCCCTTATTTATTACCGGGGGCCAATACCTGGGGTCCGACGGCTTAACGTACCCATACGACCCACGGCGGATATTTAGTGGTCCGAGTGTTCGTACCTGCCTGGGATCGAACCTGAGGCTTCTCCGTGGCATTCACGAACGCTGACCCCTAGGCCATCTGCTGCCCGATTACGTAAAGAGGATAGGTGTGCACAATTTATAGCATCTGCTCATGACGTTGAAATCACGTGGTACTTCGTTATTGCTTCGAGTATGCGAAACGGGGGTTGTTCTTAATACAAAGCTAACGCAGTATAAATGTTTTTTTAAACGAAGTCTAACATTCTTGCTTTGACAATAACAAAACCATCTATGAATTATCACACTTTGGTTTTTAAGGATTTCTCCAGCTGTAATTATGTCCCGGATGGCTCAAAAGTCTGTTTAAATTTCAAAACTTTATAACAAAAGAACAAATACGTGTATTGCAGTGTTGTTTGCACGGAAAGCATGAGATAGTAGGAGGGAAAATCTTTAGTTCAAGTAGTTACCGACAGGAATAGATGTCACTTGCTAACATGTGAAATCTGGTAGCACTTGCGTACATGTGAAATCTGGTAGCACTTGCGTACATGTCAAATCTGGTGGCACTTGTGCACAGTGACCCTTGCGTACATGTGAAATCTGGTGGCACTTGCGTCCACCATTAGATTTCCCCTGTAACAAACACTGTAAAAAAATTGCAGGGTCAAATTACGGTAGATACACTGGCAGCTGAGTGGCCAGTCAATAAACCGTAATTTTACAGTTCCATACCGAAATGTTCATTAACATGTCTAATGCCGTAATGTTCATTAACATGTGTAATGACCGGGAAATAAAAATGTCTTATGACCGCGAAATAAAAACGCCTAATTACCATAATGTTCATTAACATTTCTAATGAAAAATAAATAATAATACATGTTATGTTCATTAACATGTCTAATGGGAAATAAAAACGTCTAATGCCATAATGTTCGTTAACATGTCTAATGACCGGGGAATAAATAACATGTCTTCTGGCCGGGAAATAAAAACGTGTTGTCCACAGAAGTGTTGCCAGTCGACTGATCGCACACGAAAAAACAGATGTATAACCACTTTAAGAAGAACGTTGCCAGATGGTTAAGGGTGAAATACAGTAACAGTTCAAGCAGCTTAAACACCGTGAACATATACACTGGTGTGCAAAAATTAAGGACGAAGAGCAGAAATTAGCATAACAGCGGAAGAGCAGGCAGAACGGACCAAAAGATCACTCAGGAGATAGACTAGGGTCCGCTACGGTAGGGCATGCGCATATATGCCGCATGACGGGGGGAGGGGGGGAATCGGAAGGGTATAAAGCACACCGGCGGTGTACGCTCAGCAATTCGGTGAAAGCTATTGCACGGTGTACATCGGTTTGAACGACGTCGAGTTGCTGCCACCGTGTGATATGACCAACAGGCAATCCAGTAGACGACATCTGGATGACTTTACCCGAGGTCGCGTCATTGGGAAGTTGGAAGAAGGTCGAAGTGTGACTAGTGTGGCCGAGGAGTTCGGGATCGCTCACAGCATCGTTTAACGAGCTTGGGGATCATTTCAAACGACAGGAACAGCTGTACGAGAGTTTAGCAGTGGTTGTCCACGAGTAACCACGGCGGCGGATGACAGGTATATTGTCCTACAGGAGAGAAGAGACAGACGGCAGACAGCGGGAGAAATCGCGAGGCACATGCAACAGACAATTGGACGTCCGTTATCGCGTTTTACCGTGGCCATCAGGCTGCACAACGGTGGTCAATTTGCACGACGATCAGTACGGTGTGTGCCATTAACGCCTGCTCATCGGAGACGGCGGTTTCTGTGGTTCCAGGAACACAAGTACTGGACACATCAGCAATGGGTCGAGTTCTCTTTGAGAGCCGATTTAGTCTGACTAGCGATTCTGGACGTATACACATCTGGAGAGAGCAGGGAACACGCAATCACACCTCCAACATAATCTAAAGGGACCGGTTTGGAGGTGGCGGAGTTCTCGTTTGGGGCGGTATCACGCTTGGTAGCCGTAATGACCTCCACATCTTCCAAGGAGGTTCAGTCATTGGTGTCCGCTATTGTACCGAGGTTCTCCTGTCTCACGTGCGTCTGTTTAGAGGTGCTGTGGGTCCTGAGTTCCTCTTCATGGACGATAAAGCTACACCTCATCGTACAGTGGCTGTCACAGAGCTGTTGGAGAGTGAAGATATTCAACGCATGGATTGGCCGGATAGGTTCCGAGACCTAAATCCAATCAAACACGTGTGGGACCTTCTCGGGAGACGCTTGGCAGCACGTCACCAGCCGCCCGCAATGATTCCGCAGCTGCGATTGGCGCTACAAGAGGAATGGGCCGCGATGCCTCAACAGCTCCTTGACAACCTCGTCCTCAGCATGGACAGACGTTGTAAATCCTGCAACGCAGTCAGGTGTGATCATATCCCCTACTAAAAATTGGATTTTTCTTGGCAGCCGCCTGTCACATGGACGTTTCTGTCTTCTGTCCAATTGTGCTCGAAGCTACCTTTTCAATAAAGTGCCTTTGTATCCTTTGGATTCTTTGTTTGGACAGTTTTGCTCACTTGTCCCATATTCTTACATTTTGGGGATTTTATGGTATGATTTGAGTCGATGTGGAGTACTTCTGCAAGACGTTACATTCGAAAAACCGTTTCGTCCTTAATTTTTGCACGCCAGTGTAGTTTAGCTACCGAAAATTTGTGATTGACCGCCAAGTGGAGAGCTTACGATCTGTAAACCGTCTTAATCCGGGTGAAACACTGAATATTCACGGCAATTTTTTACAGTGTAATTTTCACTGAAATTTACTTTTTCAAAATTTACTCCAATTTAGCAATATAAGCTAAATTCTTCAAACACTTCTTTACATCTTGATTACGAAATGCACATGTGAAACTTCTCACAATTTTAAGTAAAGCAGGATGGAATCCACATTTAGTGACTGTAGACTTCGAGGTTGCAGCTTTTAAAGCCTTGGAAAGTCTATTTCCGTTAGTGGGGATTTCAGGATGCAACTTTCATTTTAACCAATGGTGGCATGTTCGGCCAGTGATTATAAAGAAAATGAAGAAAGCAGACTTCATGCACGCATGTGTGCAAAATTAGCACACCTTCCGCATGCAGACATAAATAACGGATGGTTATCAATTTAAGAAAGTTCCCGCAACAAGGAAAGCTGCAGAAATTTAGGAAATTTTTGTAAATGAACGCCTAGAAAATTCTGTCTTCACAACTAGCATGTGGAACTGTCGTAATCTACAGCACAGAACCAATAATGAGGTACAGGGCTGGAATAAAAAGTTTAACACCTTAATAAGTAGACCACATTTTAAAATCAAGACTCTCGTTCAAAGATTAAAAGAAGAATCTTAGTATAATGTCTTTCTTATAAATCGAACAGACCTTAATCTTGAAGGAAAGAAACGATCTTAAAGGTACATCAAACTGGATCAGCGAATCTCTAGAATACTGCGTCATTACGAAAGTACGCGAGATATAAAGAAGTGTTTGAAGTTTATAGTTTATATTGCTATTAGAATAAATGTAGAGTAAATTTTGAAAAAAGTGAATTGAAATATCTATAAAGAAAAAAAAATCAAAAAAAAGAAAAAAGAAAAAAGAGCGAATATTGCCTACAAAAAAGTAAATATATAAAAAGAAGCGAATATCGTCTACAAAAAATATATATCTATACATAGTATAAAATAAAGTCCCCGGTTGGCGTCTGTCTGTTTTTTCGGGCTAATCTCGAGAATCAATGGACGGATTTTGATGCGGTTTTCACCATTCCATAGAGCATTTGTCGAGGAAGGTTTAGGTGTATGAAACATTAATCTGTGACAAAAGGGAGCCGAGCAGTAAAGATTTTAGTTGCAAGTAAAAAAAACAAAAATAAAAACCGTTGTTCGCATTCTTTCGTGGCTTCCACTGCCTATGAGGATGTAGCAGACAAGTGACTTTCATCATGGCAACGAGCCTTAGTAACGTAAGTGAAGGACAACCAGTCCCCGTTGAAATGATGGTGTCTTACTTTGAAAGTTTTACTTCCGAGTACAAAATGCGGTATTTGGAAAAAATTAATGAGATTGAAAGAAAAGATCCTATGTGGTGAATGTAAGTATCTTCGAAGGTGACGCGAAAAGTTTTCCAGAAGTGCAAATAGTAAATATTTTCTATTACTTCGTCTTTGGTCGAAGCGCCGTTACCATATACAACAGTTAGAGGCATTACAATCATATAAAATTCTCGAAGCATATAACAATTTCTCATCGGGCATATTCTTTTACATGGTACTTCAGTGAGATCATTAATTAGTGATCAATTAGTAACTCTTCAATAAGAAGTGTTTTTCTATGCTCAGGGAAGCGATTTTCAAGACTTGGAAGAATTGAGAGCAAAATCTGGTAATCTATATATATGAAAGTGAAAGTTTGTATATTTGTTTGTATGTTTGTTTGTTTGTTTGTCCGCTATACAAATCTACAGTTTTCAACTTAGAACCACCAAATGTGGTAGACTATCTCATGGTACTCTAACTTAGACCGTAGAAGGGTTTTGGAAGGGATCGGAGTCCGGAGGGGGAGTGTCCAGGGAGCCCCCATACAAAATTTTCATTATTTTGGTTAAAATTTCTACAGTTTTCAATTTAGGACCACCGAATTTGTTATACTATCTCATGGTACTCTGACTTATCGTACACGGTTTTGGGAAGCGGTCGAAGCCCGGGGGTCAAAGGGCCCTCATACAAAATTTTCGTTAAAAGTCCTAAAGTTTTCAATTTACAACCACCAAATTTGGTATATTATATCATGATACTCTGACTTAAACCGTAGACAGTTTTTGGAAGGAGTCGAAGTGTGTGTGTGTGTGTGTGGGGGGGGGATCAAAGGGTCCCCGATACAAAATTTTCGAAAACAGTTCTACAGTTTTCAATTTAGAAGTACCAAATTTGGTATAAAGAAAAAGTTCTGCAGTTTTCAATTTAGAATCACCAAATTTGGTATTAACGGGAAAATTACAGGAATATATTTTTCATTCATAAAATTTCACCCGCTGAACTTGGTGATTCCACGAATATTTACCCGGGAAATACCGGGTACCTTTGCTAGAATATCGCCTACAACTTTTAAACACGCCTGCACAGATGCTGCCAGTACTAAGCTTGGATAAAGTGTGAAGGAAAGTTAAAATCATTCAAAATATGAGTCACAGTGATAGTGTTGTTCGGGGATAATTGCAAAAACATGTAATTATATCCGAACATAGGACCTTGATATGTAAGCAAGCGCCACCAAATTTGGCATGCTCGCAAGTGCCACTACACCACCGCCGAGTGCTAACGCTTAAAAAGTTTGTAAATACAGTTAAAGTCAATTAAAATGAGGCAATGTTGAGAAATACGTTAAGATATGTATGAACACTTGACTATAAAGTTTCTATACTTTCTCTTATATTTTCATGTGTTAATGACCAAACATTCTTGACTTTCCGCACGGCTCTCGTACATTTTATTCTACATCACTGCTTGTAAATATCCTATTGAGAAAATGATTTCTTTCTTTAAGAACCATTTTTAACGAAGACTGTTTTGGGTAGGTTTTTTTTTCAAGTAACATACAATGTTTTCGCCAGGGGGAGTAAAAGGTAAATTACGTTTTCCCCGATATTTCTGCTTCTAAAGTGCTGATTTGAAAAGTCATTTCTTGCATCGCAGAGAGTTCCTCGTGGGGAATGTTCTGCATAAAATTTCTAACTTTTAGCAAATTAATTTTTTTAGCCACTATGAGGGGCGCGAGTGTATGTTTCTGTTTCTGATGCATTTGCAGCAATATCTGCGCTTCTGGAAGCTAGATCGAAAACATTCCTTTGCTATCAGATGTCGCTGATCAAGAAAAACCTTGATACGTAGATATCTTATTTTCCCCAATATCTCTGCTTCTAACAGACTGAATTGAAAAAAAATTCCTTTGTCGGACAGCATTTCTGGTGCGAAATGTTTTTCCATATAATTTCAAATTTTTCTTAACCCCTAAATTTGTCACTAGAGGACGCAAGTTCACGCTTCCGTTCGCAGCATATTTACAACAATACCTGCACGTCTAAATATCTGATTGAAAAAAATCATTTTCGGTCAGATACTATGAAAATACTTAACATGCATTTCCTACCCAAAATAATACACAATTTCCGCGCTAGGGGCGCAAATGTTTAACATGTTTTGCGCGATATCTCTACTTCTAAAAGTCCGCTTCAAAAATTCTTTTATGACAGGACACCTTGCTGAACATTTTGAATGTGCCTTTTTTCCTTTTTTTCTATTTCACAGTTTGGCGCTAGATGGTATTAGGGTATATTTCTATTTTCTTTTAGTGTGTATTACAATCTGCTCTTCTAAATATCCTATTAAAGATTTCCTTTTTTTTTTTACAGTATGTCATTCGCTGCAGCAGTCAAGATTAGGAACATTAACTTTTTAAAATAATGCGCAGCTTTCCCGATAGGAGGCGTGGATGCCAAAAATATTCTCGCTATCTCTGTTTCCGGAAGACGTGTTTGAAAATTTATTTTTCTTTACCATAACTTTTTCTACTGAGAATACTTTTCGCAAATTTTATACCATTCCAGTATTCAAAATTCTTTCGCGGACAGGTGAGAACGATGAGGAAGTCACATGCGAGTGAAATGGACAACAGGTGAGAACGATGAGGAAGTCACATGCGAGTGAAGTGGACAACAGGTGAGAACGATGAGGAAGTCACATGCGAGTGGAGTGGACGACAGGTGAGAACGATGAAGATGACTCATGCGAATGGAAAGAACCATGAAGAGCAGTAGCGGAACCTTTCGATATTTCAAAACGCGATTTTAAAAGGCAAAGTTTTATTAGTATTTGAAAATGTTTTTATGTCTCACGGCAAAAATTGAAAATTGAATGTGCTTTCTCCTTGAAGACGAGGATGTGGCAAGGAGCAAGGAGCCAAGGACCAGGACGCCACATTTTAATAAAAAAGCAATAAATAGGTATACTGACAGTTTCTGTGGAGACGAGGCAATACCAAATTTGAGTTCCATGCATGACTTATTTCAGATTACCCTAAAGCACGCTGAAAAGCAATGAGTTTTGATGAAAAGAATCACATCAAAACAAAACCAATGCTGTAACATAAACACAGAAAACCCAGAAAACATTACAGGATTTTAATTTATGCACCCTTTTTAGACATGCTTATTAGTGCTTTGGAAAATAGATTTCTCGCACACAAATCGATCTTATCAGGATTCCGGTCACTTTTCCCAACAAATCCCAATATGCCACTATCTTCTCAAGATATTGATGGTTTTAAAATTTTATAACTGTCTAAGCACGATGATAACTCACTAGATACTAGATAAAAGATGTTATTTATTTACATTTTAAAAAACTACACACACGTAATTAAAAAAAACGATCATAGCGAGATCTTTCGGAGGTACTATATGTATCCATCCTCATGCCTAGCGCGAAAAAATGCAAGTGCCTCAAGAATAAATACATTCACAAGTAATACCATCATGCCCCCAGTCGAGGAGAGTACGTTGCCAACTGAAAGAAACATTAACGTCATAGTTATGAGTTATTTATGGGGTACGTCCTTATCATCAGGAGAGCAGTTCTTCAGTAGAAAACTCCAGGGTAAAGGCACAGATAACGGTAACTCGTCGTTGCAAGAGGAAGACAAGAATTTGAATGTACAAGCTTTCTGTAAATAACAGAGAGAAATATATCAAAGGCGGCAGACAGAATGGAAGATTTATTCCATTCAGGATAAAATTCTCCCTTCGCAACAGTCCTGGCTAAAGCAGTTGAAAAGTGTCCTGAACGAATATCATATTTATGTTCTGAGAGTCTGACTTTCAATGTCCTCAAAGTAGAGCCGCTGTAGATCTTGTCATTCCCCGTTGAGTGAACAGTCAGAGGAACGAAGTATACACCATGCCTGCTAAGAGTATAAACAGGATCTCGATTACAGCGGATAAAGAAAAAAACATTAGAAATACGAATACCAAAATCTGAGTCAAAACGTCTGCAGAAGTTTTTCAACACATTTACTACTTCAGGGAGAAAGTTAATGGCGCCAACAAAACGACGATTCGTTTGGGTACGTTGGAGAGCGGTAGAACTTCGTCTATAAAAATCTCGTACAAGAGTGAAGATAACGTTTAACGTTTGGCGAATAACCAAAAGAAACGGCAATATTTATAATTTAAAAAGTTCAATCCGCTGTAAGTACCTTGATGAGGAGTGGGTAAAAGAACGCTTAACTAAAAACCGGAAGGCAGCAATTTTATGATTCCAAGGATGGGCGGAATCACATGGGATCATGGAAAGATGAAAGGCAGGTTTGCGGAAAATAGAAAACTGTACGGAAATCATCATTTATTCACTGTACTTAACACATTCATCGAGAATACACACTGAAAGCTAAAGAATTTTAGATGAATTATAGCAAAATAGTTCAGAAGGCAGTAAATACGACTGAAGTAATTGTAAGTAAAAGTAACACAAGAGTTGAATCGAATTAAAAAATATTTGTCGAAGTGAATGTCCTCAGTGTCAGGGACTGTTGGAAAAAAAGTGCCATTATAAATGAAGAATGTTTCACTAGAACGAAAATTTTCATTTCGCTCTAGAAATACCTGTATATTTTAACTATTTAACAGTAAGTAGTGTGGTAGTCTTGTTTTCTGCACAGATGAATAGCAAAATATAAGTGATCAACCACTGGGTGCCGCGCTGGTGGCGCAGCGGTCTAAGCGCTGACTTATGGCAGCATTCTTCCGTAAGTTAGAATCCCGGTGAGGCATGGATGTTGTGTTTGTCTTACGGAACTGGCTCTCTCCCTTCCCTGGTACAAGTGACCCTAAATTAGGGACGGGCGACTGCTTATAGCCCATTGAGTTGCTCACGGTGGTCGTTAAACCTTAAAAAAAAAAATATATATATATATATATATTGTATGGTGATAAGAATATGGGTAATAAGAATAACAATTTCCAGCAACATTTATTTGGATATTTTTGCGCGGATGTTGCCCACATTGTAAAAATGAAATCATAACACATTTAATTGCATGACAAAAATTTCATGACACCCCCCCCTTCTCTCCCATTACCCCCCACCCCGGAAAAAAGTCCTGGGCACGTCACCGATGCAGAGGACACATGATGAGGAGAATACATGCAATGAAGAGAACAGGTGAGAACGATGAACTGTTTAAGTTCATATTTTTGAAATAGTGATAATACAAACGCAGTGCTATTTTGGTATTGCTGTGTCTTGAAAAAGAATTTGCCGCCCTAGTATCTCGGTGGTTCAAACGCTGGCCTCTCCCCGTTCGTGAAACTGAGCCCGGGTTTTCGTCCCGTTTAAGGTACTGGTGGTGTGCTTGGTTTTCACAGCACTCGGTCCATCGCTTCTGTGCTACCATTGGACCCAAATTTGGGACGGGCGACTGCTAATCGAGATGTTCATGTTGGTCGTTAAACCCCATAACAACAAAAAGAAAATAATTGTGATAAGCATTTCTGATTTTGCTTTGGCATGAAAGAACTCTTTCACTTTTCCTATGTTTTCAGCGCGTGGGAATAAATTATCCCTTTTTCTAAATCTTTCTCGTTCTCTTTATCATTTTTTCTTCGCTTGGCCGTTTCTTTGCCAGGCTGGGTGAATGCATTTTAAAGAATCTTGAAACCAAGCCATAACAACGGTTGCCACTGCTGATATTTTTGTGCGTGTTTGTGTCGATTCTTGGAATCCCACTGCCGAAAACATTGGCTTATGTGGCAGCGGTGAAAGCAAATCCTTCGTCCTAGTTCAATGTTCGGTCTGAAACATGCAGTTGGGTAGTATAGGGATCTTCCTAAGTACATCCGGATGTTCTCTCAGCAGGGATTCCGGCGCCTCATATAGAGGCCCAGGCAGACTCGGGTGGGAATCATCTTCACCGCTGACATTCGAAGCAGCTGTCTCCAAGTGCATCTAGATAGACAGCGCGATGTAATAAGCACTTCTGTAAACACAGGGGAAAATACACCGAAGAAAACTCCTCCCTACGCTATTCGAGGAAAAGAGCAGGTTTAAAAAAAAAGTAAGCTCTGAGATTTCAAAACATGGCAGGGAAATTAAAGAAAATTAGGTCCCTTCGTACGACAATATCGTACAATCAGAAACCTCTACGGGTCTCAGTGAGTAAGAACAACATATTTCGATTTGGCAACCAGCAGGTGACTGACCTCTGGCTGAGAAATTCTAAATAATCACACTCGGTTGCCAATTTTCGGTGCTCTCCGGGTCTTTAGAAAGCCTCAACAAAGCCTCTGAAAATGGCAATGCATTTGATGGGCAGCATCCTTAGTCGTGAAGTACGACGTATTAAAAAAGAGGAAAGCGACTTTTGAGTCACTCTGGAATTTGATCGTGAATTAACACACTAGCTTATTTTGGTAAGCCTTAAATCACTCACAACTGATGAATTCTTTTGTGTTTAATTTTATCAAATTAAGCCGACCGGATGGAACTTAATCTGCTTTCATCAAAATGAGCTGTAACTTACAATCTTATTTTTGAAGAACTTGGTTTGTTTCTGTGCTACTGAAGTAGAACTTAAATAGTTGATAAACCTTGATGATCCTCATCAAAATCAGCTGAAACTCACTGGTTCATTTTCATGAGCTTTTATCAAACGGATTATTTTGATGAAGAGCTTTTATCAAACTGATCCTTTTGATAAAGAATATTTGCAAAAAAAAAATCATTTTGATGAAAAGGTTTTATCAAAAAGATCATTTCGATGATGAACGTTTTTATGAAACTGATCACTTTGATGAAGAGTTTTCGTCAAAATGATCATTTTGTGATGAAGGACTTTTATCAAACTAAAACTCTGAGTTTATTTCGATGAAAGTTTTTGCTTTTTGTAAAATTAACATTAAATTCATCAACTCATTTTCATGAAAGTTCATGATTTCTGTTAAATGAGACTTCTCTCAGCATACACGTTTTATAAAACTTAATTGGATTTTTATACAAATCAGACCGAATTTACTGTCTTGTATTTTGAATGTCCTTCCTTTTTAGCACAATGAACGTTGAAGAATTTTGGCAGCAAGCACAGTTTCCCACTATTTCTCTCTATTTAGCTCCATCGTGACCTCAGAAAGGGATTTGACAGAACTTATTCAGTTCTGTTAGATCCCTTTCTGCGCTATCCTTTTTTCTTGTTAAATCCCTTTCCACACTGTTTTTCTTCTTAAGGACAATAAACCTTGAAGATTCTTGACTGAAACCTGCAGCATCATAGATAACTCCTCTAGATTCAGTTCTGTTTGATCCCTTTCTACATAATCTATCCGTTTCATTCGAGGCCGTTATCTTACTAATGTGCAGATAGACTCATTTGAAATATTTGCCTTACTTTCATTCTTCACCCATTCCTACTACATATTCAAACCACCACAGTACTGATGGTTTGATTTCATTAATTAATTATTAAAGGGACATAAAATATACTGCTGTTAATAGAAATTGCAACACCATAAAGAAATGCTCGGATTAGCACGAAATTTGCAGGGTGGATAAGGCACCATGGAAGATTCAAATGATTACAATTTCACCGAGTGAAATTGTTCTACGCATTGTCGTGCAGGGTATGGAGCTCGAAATTGCACGACCGAGCTGGAAGACAGGCACTTGCACCGTATGGCAGTGAAGCCACGCACAACACCATCCATGACACTTGCGTAGCAATGGAGGATGGTCACACATCGTCCGATGTCTACAAGCACTGTTCGTCACCGATTACTGTAGAAAGGCCTTGTTGTTCGCCGTCCATTGCTGCGACTTCCCTTGACTGTGAACCATAGGCGCCAGTGATCGCAGTGGTGACGCGAACGTCGAAACTGGAGTGCTGAATGGGAGCATACTGTTTTCGGACGAGTCCAGATTCAATCTAGTGCATCACGACGGGAGAATCCTTGTTTGCAGATACCGTGGTGAACGGCATCTGGAAGGCTGCATTGTGCAGCGCCATACCGGTCCCACGCCGAGCGTGATGGTCTGGGGGACGCTATTGCGTTTCATTCACGCACTCGCCTACTACGCATCACAAGCACATTGAACAGCCAGCGCTAATCACCGAAGTGTTAGAAGCTGAACTTCTACTCTTCCTTCAGACGATTCCGGTAGCCATCTTCCAACAAGACATTGCTCGATCCCACGTTGTTCGTACTATCCGGGACGTACTCTGGTCGCATCAAGTCGCTCGTCTTTCCTGGCCTGCTCGCTCGCCAGATTTGTCGCCTATAGAGAACGTCTGGGGTGTCATCACACAACGACTGGCTCGCATGGCCTCGCCGGCTGTCACAACCAACGAATTGTGGATGCGTGTAGGAGCAGAATGAAATGCAATACCGCAGACGACCATCCAAACTCTGTTTCGTTCGATCCCACGGAGTGTAGGATCGGTTATCATCACTCGCGGTGGATTTACTTATTACTAATTATTTGGCCTTCCTCATTACGAACCAGCAAGCAATTGTGATCGTTTGCAGCTTGTACCAGAACTAATTACTGCCATAAATTTCATTGTGATTGCTTGTTTCCTTCTTGGTGTTGCAATTTCTATTAACAGCAGTGTATGTCCCTGTTGTACCCTTTTCTCTATCCTTTCTGTTTTTCCGTCTTCAACTGGTTCAAGCAAATACTTTCATCATCATGTCAGACTTGTTTTCAAGACGTTAAAGTGATTTTTCATCGCTGCTTGTTAAGCTTCAAGTATAGGCATCGTATATAATAGCTTGCCGAATAATAGTTTCATAAATAATTAACTTGATTCTTTATGATAAAATTCTTGCCGAAAGCAGATACTGTTAGTAACCTGAAAGCTCAATTGCTTCTTGATTTTGTTTTTAAATTCATTTAGTATTTGCCCCTGTCTGTGTTGCAAGATAAATAAGAAGCTGAGACATCTTTAAAATTTTGATTGTCTACAGAAAAATGGCCTGTATCCTAATTATTAATATTCCTTGAAAACGATGTCAATACATACAAAATGGTACTGCTTAGCATTGCAAAATTAGCACAATATCTGTACTGTGCAACTAAAATGTAATACACATGACATAAATTGCTAAAAGGATACAGTACAGAAAAATAAATATATATAAATATATTAGTTTTCGAATTCTTTAAAAATATAATCGCGAAATAAGACAACAAAGTGTACTTACTTCTTGTTGCGTTTCAGTACACGCACAAGAAAAAATTTCGGAATTTCAAATTAACGATTTGTTGGACGATAATGGAGTTACAGAGATTACAGTGGGTATAACCGGAGAGAGCTAATAAGAGTACAGTAGAAATACTGAGAACAAAATTAATTCTTGAAAACGCCCGCCCTAAACATCTCATTCGAAAATTCTAAAAAACACAAGAATACAACGACATACATTCCACTGTCTGTCCGAGCAATTACGTCATCACACGTCATATAGCCTCTGAAAACCTTCAATGTACACTAGTGAGAGAATGGAGTGGAAAAGGCAGATAACGGTTTAGTGTTATAAAAAACAATAGTTTTGACCTCACGGAACCCCTGAAAGAGTCTCGGGGACCCCAAGTGCTCCGGGGACTACACTTTGTAAACCGCTGCTCTATATAAACTCATGAGCTAAATCATTATGATCCACTCCTGTCTCCACAAGTGAATGCACACTACAGCACGTACCAGTTATAACGAAGTAAATTTCTCTGTCATTTTTGTCCACGCCGGCATCGAACCCGAGTCCCCTTATTCCGGAATAAGTCGCTCTACCAACTGAGCTACGCAGACGTATCTTCTCGCTGCTATCTGCCTTTATCTCGTGTGCGACCTGCGGGGCAGGCACGTCACAGACTTTGTGTGGAAGAAGCATCATTACACATCTTGTTTAGAACCTCACGGGCTAGATTTTCATTTTGCATTCAGGCACCAATATAGCAAATGAGCACTTTTCTGTCAGCACTTGGATTCAAACCCACATCTTCCTACTTTGGAGCGGATGATCTGCCGATTAAACTACGCCTGCAAGACTTATCGCTGCAATTTGCCTTTTTTACTGGCGTCACCTCAGTGGTACGTGACAACGCCACAGACCGGCGCGGAATATATGCAGCGGCACGGACAGCGCATCTCAGAGCGGCAGTATGAAGCTCGTGCAGTAGGGAAAGAGAAGGACTTCTAAGAGTTTGAATTGGGAATGATTATCTGTGCGAAGAAGGACGGTGAAAGTTGTTCGAGGTCTGTCTGCCATAGTGAGGGTGTAGCGTGAATGGTTCGAAGAGGGACCCACATTTACCGAACGTGCCGGAAGGGGGAATCCACCGATAGCTGTTAGTCGAGGTGAGAGTCATTTGGAACTTGCTGTCGGGACAGCAGACGCTAACAATCTTTCAGTGAAGAGCATACTACAATCACAACTCACAGTAAACGATTTTCGAGCGCACGCCTAGCGGATGGGACTAACAATGGAAGGGAGAGGAATGCATATTTTTACAATTGTTAACTTAAATGACACACTGTGACATACTGCCCAGGTAGAATGATGTCAACAAAAGAAAGAAAAAATGACTACGCGCTTAAATCTATGAAATGTATACACTTCGTCATAAAGTCGGGTGGCTATGCTGTGTTTTTGGTAGCTTTGGTGAGACCTAGGTTTAATCGTAGGCAACATTTCTATTGAAAATTATGGAAGAAATATTTTTCACACATATATGAAACAACTACCAGGATTATTCTGACATCAGAATAGCCTGAATTGCTTAGTTTTACTACGCAACATATCATATCATATCATATCATATCTTATGAGATACTGATCATATCATATCGTATCGTATGAGATACTGATCATATCATATCGTACCGTATGAGATATTGACCATATCGTATGAGATACTGATCAGATCGTATCGTATCATAGCGTATGAGATACTGATCAGATCGTATCGTATCATAGCGTATGAGATACTGGTCATATTGTATCATATCATATCATATCGTATCGTATCCTATCATATAATATCATATCATATGAGATATTGGCGATTTATTACGCTACCGAAAAGCATCTGCTTGCTTCAAGTGGCGAAAGATCTGAAGTTGTTCAGAGTCCTCATCTTCAGATACTTGTGACATCGTCGTCCTGGGTGGTGTACAGGATAGCATGCTTGAACGTAAAGTGAGAGGCGCGGGTTCGATTCCAGGGTAATGCAATTTTTAAGCTTTTTTTTTTTTTTTTTTTTTTGAGGTTTAACGACCACCGTGAGCAACTCAATGGGCTATAAGCAGTCGCCCGTCCCTAATTTAGGGTCACTGGTTCCAGGGAAGGGAGAGAGCCAGTGCCGTAAGACAAACACAACATCCATGCCTGAGCGGGATTCGAACCCGGACCCCTTACGGACGAATGATCAGAGGTCAACGCCTTAGACCACTGCGCCACCGGGGCGGCATTTTTAAGCTTCATGTTACACTCTACGTTTAACAGTAAAATTAGGCAATTCAGATTGTTATGTTAACCTGTTGAGGGCGACGTGCCTGCCGCCCCGGTGGCGCATTGGTTTAAGCGATGGCGTCTGATCATTCGTCCGATAGGGGTCCGGGTTTGAATCCCGGTGAGGCATGGATGTTGTGTTTGTCCTACGGCGCTGGCTCTCTCCCTTCCCTGGAACCAGTTGCCTTCAATTAGGGACGGGCGATTGCTTATAGCCCATTGAGTTGCTGACGGTAGTCGTTAAACCTCCAATACAAAAAAAAAAAGGGCGACGTGCCTCATATGAGGTTTTCGAACATAGTCATGCGCGCGGGAACTACGTGCCTCATACGAGGTTCCCGCACTTTCCGCATTGCGCACCAATTGTTCGCATGCGGAGGGCGCCAATGCCTTTTACATCTCTTCTGCCATCTCGAGGATGGTAGATCAACTAGCACGCACAGTGCTTGCACCACGTGAGAGGCGGTACTTCAATCGCCAAAAAACCTAGTCCTCAATAGGTACATTTCTATTTCTTTAAAAATAGCAAATTTTCTAAAGAGAAATGGAACAAAATGTTTCTTGAGCAGGTTGGCTCTTTTTATTTTATTTTTATTTTCAGGAAGAAAGCGCAGTCGACCCTTCTAAATTTTCGGATATGTTAAACACATTGATTCTGAGGTTGTTCCTCACGGAAATGTGGTATTTGAATTTAACTTCTTGAACAATTAAATTATGGACCGGAGAAAATCTTCTATGCATATTATCGCACTTTTCCCATAAGGGCATTTGATCCGGAGTTCCATTTAAGACTCGAAAATCCTCTCTTATGAAGAACTGGCTAAACGGTTCTGTAACATTTAATGAATCTGCAGCTACTCTGCGCTGGAGAGAAATATTATCACAGTTTAGTTATGAGATGTTTCAGGGAGAGAGATTACCACCCTCAGATTCCCAGCTACTTATCCTTAAGTGACAACAGGGAATGTTACCCTCAACTCTGTGTAATTGACTAACTTGCTCGCAAGCTATCATAGTGAGTCATGCCCGTAAGGTATTTGCCTACATGTGTAATCCTCAGTATAACTGTTAATTCCGATCGCAAACTTTTAGGCATCACAATGCCTTTTGCATGGGTGATGACATGCTCTAATCTGTAGCAGATTGGAGATTTTCCTGATGTAGGAAGATAGAAACCAAAAAAAAAAAAAAAAAAAGAAAAAAAAGAAAAAAAAAGAAAGTAAAATCTTCTATGCATATTTATTGGTATTTAGGGTAGTCGAAACAATTGAACGCGACTTTGCTTTGCGCTCTATGTACGTTCACTGTAAATCCTTAATACTGTACATGTCTTCACAAAGAAATGTGGAAGCGCTAAGATAAATTTCCCTTCATTTGAGATTACAAACATTTTTCATGAGGAAAATGCAAGGGAATGAAACCGTAGGACTCAGTACAGGAAAAGAAAATATCGACGTGGGAGGAAAAGTGAAAAGGAACAGGGGAGAGAGGGAGACAGAGAGAGAGAGAGAGAGAGAGTGAGAGAGAAAGGAAAAGAAGAAATATTATGTATATTGTAGAGAAAGCGTTCGATATACAAAGTACTCAAAGCGGAGATGCAAAGAGCAAGAGAAAATAGACATATATATATATCATCATCATCATCATCATCATCATTGTCAACCATTATCAATCCACTGCTGGACGAAGGTCTCCCCAAGTTTCCTCCACAACGGTCTGTCTTGTGCCAGTCTCCTCCATGTCACTCCCGCATACTTTCGAATTTCATCCACCCATCTTCCATGTGGTCTTCTTCTGGGTCTTTTCCTGTCCCTTGGAATCCAATCTAAAATTTCGGCTGTCCATCGATGGTCTGTTCTTCTGGCAGTATGTCCAGCCCATTGCCATTTCAGGGATTTAACTCTGATCATGATGTCTTCCACTCTTGTCATTTTTCGGATAGACGTGTTCCTCTTCTTATCTCTCCTGGTTACACCAAGCATGCACCTCTCCATGCTGCTTTGAGTTGTCTGCAGCCTTTGTATGTCTCTTTTAGCTAAGGTCCACGTCTCTGCACCATACGTAAGTACTGGAAGGATGCATTGATCAAACACTTTTCTTTTAAGACATAATGGCATATTGCTCTTGAAAATTATGCTGTTTCTTCCAAAAGCTCTCCAAGCAAGTTTTGTACGCCGATTAATTTCTTCACCAATGTGACCCTCACTTGACATCTGCTGTCCAAGATAAACGTACGTGTCTGTTATCTCCAGCTTTTCTCCATCAATCGATAAATCTTCATTTCTTGTAAAAGCATTGTACATCACTTTTGTCTTCTGAAAGTTCATTTTTAATCCCACTTCTTTACTCTTGTGAGCAAGTTCCTGGATCATACTCTGTAGCTCTGATGGGGTAGTTGCAAAAATGACTATGTCATCAGCAAAACGAAGGTGGGTTAGATAATCTCCATTAATCTTTATCCCTTTGTTTTCCCAGTTCAGTGATTGAAAGACATTTTCCAATGTGGCATTAAAGAGCTTCGGAGATATGGTGTCACCTTGTCTCACTCGTTTTCCAATTTTTATGTGTGTTGTATTTTCAAACAGCCGAATCTTTGCACTTGCATTTTCATAGATGGTATTAATAATATTAATGTATGCATCTTCAATACCCCAGGATTTCAGAGCCATTGCAACTGCTGATGGTTTCACCGAATCAAAGGCTTTTTCATAATCGATAAAAGCCATGCACAATGGAAGCTCATATTCCCTCGCTCTTTCAATTAGTTCTCTCAGTACGTGGATATGATCTATTGTGCTGTAGCCACTCCTGAATTAAGCTTGTTCTCTCGGTTGAGCCATGTCCAGTGTCACCTTCAAGCGGTGTGAAAGAACTTTAGTGAAGATTTTATAAACCACTGATAGGAGGCTGATAGGTCTGTAGTTCCTGAGATCCTCAATGTCACCTTTTTTATGTAGCAAGATCATTGTAGCGTTGTTCCAATCCTCAGGAATTTTCCCTTCATTAAGGCATCGAGTGAAAATTTGGGCGAGTACTGTTTCGATTTCTCCACTTGCTTCTTGTATGATGTCTACAGTAATTCTATCTTCTCCTGGAGCTTTTCCCCGCTTCATGTTCTTGATTGCATGTGCAACTTCTGCTGGAAGGACTGGGAGAACTCTGGTACTGGTACCTTTCATGATGTCTGGAGTACATGTATTATCCTTTTCATATAATTTGGAGTAGAAATCTTTCCCTCTTGTCAAAATTTCGCCTCTATTTCTTGTTACAGAACCATCTTCTTTTCTCAGTGCCATAATCTGTTTTTTCCCCTTACTGAGATGTCCCTTTGCTATCTTTAGGCTTTGGTTGTTTTCAATTGCTTTCCTTACTAGTTCACAGTTGAATTTCCTTACGTCTTCAGTGATACTTTTTCGTACTGTCTTGCATAGCTCTATATATTCCACTTTGGAAGTCACATCTTCTTTAGTTGTCCTCATCACTCTTCTTTTTTGCATCAACATTTTGGTTTTTCCTGATAATTTGTTCACATGCAATTTGTTCTTAGACCCAGCTAATTTTGTTGCTGTTTCCATAAGAGCTTTGGTTACTTTTCTGTTAACTTCAAAAATATCCACTTCTTCCGATGTTAGGCCTTCTAAAGCAGAGAATCTGTTCTTCAGTTCCAATTTGAAGGTATTATGGTGTTTTTTAAGGTTGGTTATGTCAATACATTTTGTTTGTCTTATGAGCTTGCTACGTTCGAGTTTAGTGTTGAGGTGCATCTTACATCTCACCAATCTATGGTCACTGCCTGTGTTGAACTTGTTTAGCACACTGCAGTCTTCTATGACGAATTTTTTGCTACACATAATAAAATCAATTTCACTTGTCGTCCCATTTGGATGTCTCCATGTCCATTTCCTGTGTGGCTTTTTCTTGAAAAAGGAGTTCAAGATGAAAAACCCTTCTGCCTCTGCAAACTCTACGAGAGTATTTCCACGCTGGTTTCTGTTGCCGTGACCGAGTTTACCTACTGAAGTTTCATTCTGTTGCCGTTGCCCTATTTTTGCATTGAAATCTCCCATAATTATTTTCAAGTGCTGCTTACCTTTATTATTTAGATGACAAATTTCCTCATAAAATTCTTCAATTTCTTCTTCAGGATGACTTGTGGTGGGTGCATAAGTTTGAATAATCTGAGCCTGGTATCTTCTCGAGAGTTGGATAACAAGCCGTGCAGCTCTGTCAGAGGAACTTTCAACTTCTACAACTTTATCCTTCAGTTTCTTGTTTATTATAAATCCAACACCACTAGTTCTGCCAGTATCTGTCCCACGATAGTAGAAGAGATGTCCACTTTTCAGTTCAATGAGAGCTTCTCCTTTTCTCCTTACCTCACTTAGCCCGACGATGTCCCACTTGATCCTTTGTAGTTCCTCTTCCAATTCAAGAAGCCTTGAATCAGAAGATATGGAGCGTCCGTTGTACGTAGCCAAGGTCAGCATCAGATGGCAGCCTAGTCCGGTCCTCCGGGGATTCTTAGCACCCTCATTCCAGCTGCCGGAGACTGAGGGCCAAGATTTAAGTTGTGGAGTAATTTTGGGGGGTTTGGCCATAACTCACCACGCTGGCCAAGCGGGTTGGTGAGTGTGGGATAGCATTTCCTCTAATCCCGATGGTATAGTTATACCGCTATTGGCGGTCGTCAGAGCCCCTTTAGTGGGAACAGGATGTACCACGAGAAGGCGGGGTTGACATTTGTCAAGGAGAGGCTGTGGTGTTACGCATCCCCTGACCTTACATCCCATATATATATATATATTTAGGCATTGGTTTGTCTGTTAACATTTTTGCGGGTTTTAACTCTTTCTTTTCTTTGTAACTTTGAGCGTCTTTTGGGGTACCTAGGAACAGAAGATGGCTAAGCTTGTTCCTTTTCTATGCGCTGTTTTTTCAAAGTAGTTAAGTTCTTAATAACTAATTAATTATGCACTTAAAGCACTGCCGAAATACTTTGTACATATTGCAACTAACTGTTTAAGGTATATAACTTTCACAAAGTTTTCTTTAGTTAATTATTATCTTTAACTTATTCTCGTTTTCGTGCTGTCATAAGTTGTAGAGTAGGGGGTTTTAGACTCAAGTTTTCTTTCAAAAATCTGTTCGTTAAAAATTAATATTTCCTTTTTTAATTGCAATGTAAAAAATTTGGATTTCTTTTGCATTGATTTTCAGGTTTAAATTCTCTCTCAAACGAACTTGGCATTTCGTTATGGCTGAAAATCATTTCTAATTATTATGTCACTCTCACAGCTTGAGTTCTCTTTAATCTTCTTCTCTCTGTTTAATAGTAACAGATGAAGAGCATGGGTCGGGCCAGGAAGGTTAATGGATGCAAGCGAAATTGTTAACTAGTGCTTGGTCATGCAACTCTACGGAGGACATGACATATATATATATTTTAAACTATTTTAGGTGGGAATGTTACTTGCATCTATGGCCTTGCAGAAACCCATTTCCAACTAGGTCTTTGTGGAAGTGAGAAAATGCAGAGTTTTTGCTGGTCCTTGATAAAGCCAAGGCTCAGTATTCTCGACACCTTCTACATTCAGTAGTTTTATTTTATTTTTTTATCTTTTCTCCTTTTACTCACACAGGTAGATACATAACCTTTTCTATGTTGTACTAGGTGTGAGTCAAAATTTTATATGTATTTTTTTGCTTAGGTATCTTCTTTATAGAATGTGAATTCTGAATTTTCAAAACTGCTGCGTTGCGCGTTTTGATCTTCAGGTTATTTTGCAACCTTCGTTTTAAATTCTAAAGTTTTTCCTTAGTCTTCAGTTTTGCTCTTAAGTATATATATATAGATAGATAGATAGATAGATAGATAGATAGAGGGAGAGAGAGAGAGAGAGAGAGAGAGAGAGGCAGACAGACAGAGACAGAGAGAGAGAGGCAGACAGACAGAGACAGAGAGAGAGAGAGAGAGAGAGAGAGAGAGAGAGAGAGAGAGAGAGAGAGAGAGAAAGGGAAGGGGTACGAAAAACAAACCTACAATCGAAAAGAAAGTCAGAGGCATTCACATGAACAGAGAAAGGGAATGAGAGAGTAAGAATGGTTAAATAGAAGGAGAAAGATGGAGGGAGAGACTGGGATAGAGTCAGACTGACAATTAAAAGGAGAGTGAGAATAAAAAAAGAAACTGTTGAAGAAAGGAAGAGAGGAAAAGAGACAACAGAAAGGGGGACTGCTATAGACAGGTATATGTATACAGATAGATGGCAAAAGAGAGAGAGATAGAGAGAGAGAGAGAGAGAGAGAGAGAGAGAGAGAGAGAGAGAGAGAGAGAGAGAGAGAGAGAGAGAGAGAGAGAGAGAGAGAGAGAGAGAGAGAGAGAGAGAGGGGGGAGAGAGAGCAATGAAAAGCACATACAGTATTATCTCTTATGACAGGGGTGGCGAACCTATGGAAAGCGAAAAAATTTGTTGGCACGCGACACGCAGTGCCTTCCCTTGATTCCTAAATCTACAGCCATAATACATAAATAAATAATGATTAATTGGTGTGTTGAGGTTTGAATCCTGGGGACAGCTTAAAGAATTCCTATGATGGCTGAAGAAAAGGATTTGTTGTAAAGGATTTTTCATCTTTGGAGGGAAATGCCCCAAATGAGAGCTTCCAGCCAGGCAGCGCGAAGATGAAAGTTTGCTTGGTTGGTCTAAAAAAGAGCGCTTAAGGATTATTCCTGGCGGTAATTTGAAGTGACATTGGTGGACAGTCAAAGAGCGGGGGGTTCAACGATAACGGCAGCACTCCCGAACACTTCTCTTTCCGGACCAAGAAGAAGGAAGACCTACTGTCTTACCCCCGCTCCTGGCGAGCGCCGACCAGAGTAGTGAGAAGTGTTTGCAGATGTCTCCCGCTGGCTTGGTGCCATCTGGGCGATTGAGAAAACATGTGACATCGTGTAACTCGCTTTGAAATTCTCAGAGACCCAATATACACATCATGGGTAATAATAGAAGTGACCGCTTGGCATTGGTTTTGTTTTGGGTATGTTTTTCTTCTGTCGTTTGTGAGTGAACCGTGGATTAACGATAATCTGCTGCTGAAAATTCTTCTGCGAGTGCACAGTGAAAAATTAACGTTAATCTGCTGTTGAAAATTCCCATGGGTATGCAAGATGATTTTGTAGAATATTACCACCAGTTTGGTCACACACTCTTAAAAGTTTTCACTACGATTGTGTTATGAAATGATCAAATAAATGTGATGTTTTTGATACACACTCTTTCGCACAGAATTGGTGGAAGGAATTGAATGCTTCTGAATGCATCTTGTAGCTATTCGTGCTTCCGTGTGAGTCTTCTAATAATGACATTTTAGACAGGAAGGCATGTAAGTACAGGAGAACCCGATTTTAACGAGGATCTCGGTGCCAACAAATATTCTTGTTAAATCCGGGCTCTCGCTAAATCCGTTTTGAGTTGAAAAATACCACTATACAAAAAATATGCATACGTGATAATACGCACATACGTTTATCTAATTTAAAAATGAAATAATCTGAATCTTAGTAATATGTGTTATCCTGTACACAGTCATCAAATGCTTGGGGATGCTAATTTCTTGTTCCTAGAACTCGTACAAAGGCGCAGTACTTTAATATTAATGCTCATTGCTCCCGGCTCTAGAACAGAGATGAGTTCGGGCTCAAATTTCAGAGCCCGAGCCCGAGCCCGTCCGAGCCCGTGGAATATCAGCCCGAGCACGTGGTATATCAGCCCGAGCCCGTGGAATATCAGCCCGAGCCCGTGGTATATCAGTCCGAGCCCGTCCGAGCCCAAATTTTATATTGCAAGACAGAGCCCTGGCCCGAACGAGCCCGAAAACTAGCTAACCTGTTCAACCATTAATAAAAAAAGCGTCTCCTTTTCCACACTTCCACCCTTTCCTCCACCTCCTCCTGCAATTAACCAATGTATGGGGAAGGGACGTCTATCTATTTTACAGTGTAACTGTACGATTTTCTTTGACCGTTTGTTTCCACCTGAAGTGCTTCGGGCGATCGGACTTCCAAAATGATCGTGCGGTGGTGCTATTGTATGTTGCTCAAATAATGCTAATATTGACGCGCCATAATGCGCTGAAATATGTACGTTGCTAAATGCAATTAGCAGGGAGCTACTGCGTGGAGATAGGGGGTAAATTATCGTCGGCATGTTACCAACTATCCAATATCTATATTTCTTCTCTGCAGAAACACACTAATGCACGGCCTATGGCATTTTCTACCCAAGCCCGGAATAAATAGCCATCTCGAATGCCCGCTTCCTAACCAGAACCAGTTGCCGAAGAATTTCTTTTACCAACTATAAAATGTCTCATTTGCTAAATCATATAAAATCGCATTTATATTTAAAAACTTCTCTCGCTCTCCCTCTCTCTAAGAGCCCGAGCCCGAACCACAGTAAATATTGTACAGCTCGAACCCGATTCAGACCCGGAATCTGCTTCGGGCTCGGGCTCAGCCTGTCTCAGCTCTGCTCTGGAACTGGTTGTCGAGTAATATTAAATCCATTGTTAGTTTTTCATTATTTAAAGGAGCACTTAAGGAATAGCGTGCTTGTAGTTAATTTGCATTCACTCAATTTACATAATATTGCGATCATTTTATATGCAAGATAAATATGTAAATTCTTGATTTGACATTTTTCTTTCTTTTGGGGAATGGGCTAGTCAGCTTTACATTAGCCTTTTCCTCTGGTTCTCTACTACGCTGCATTCCAAATGTTCATGCAGTATAGGTGTTTCATATTTGCATGTAATGTGATTTCCATATCAACATAGGCATTTAAGACATAGCCGGGGGGGGGAGAGGGGGTCATCGGGACCAGAACACCCTTGAGCGGTACTGAGTATGAATATAAAGCGATATTTATCTATATGTATATATACAGTATATTAGGTTGTTACATAAGTTCATGCAACAACCTTCAAATGTAGCCAGTAATATCGTGTATCTACATCATATTGCGTTGTGTGATTGTGGCTAATAATTATTTGGTTTTCAGGTCCGAAAGTATGGAGTGTCAAGTACAGACGAATGAACATTTCCGACATCTGGTCCTCTACGAGTTTAATAAGGGATCCACAGCCGCCGGGGGTACTCGGCAAATTTGTACTGTGTATGGGGAGGATGCTATTTCCCGAGGATAGCCTACAAATGGCTTGAACGGTTCCGAGGTGTCAATTTTGACCTCAACGACTCTCTACGCACAGGTCGTCCATCTCACTTTGATGAGGATCGCTTGAAGCATTTCATTACTTGGATTCGCGTCAAACCACAAGCGATTTGGCCACTGAGATGGACTGTGATCAGGCCACAGTGGTGCGACACCTGGAACGTATGGGAAAGGTCCAGAAATTGAGGTCTTGGGTGCCTCACACTCTCACCAAGGACAACAAAAATCAGCGTGTTGCCATATGTGGTTCCTTGCTCGCCCGTTATCGCGAAGGTTCTCAACAACACAAACCCTTTCTGTCACGTATTGTTACTGGAGATGAAAAGTGGTGCATGTACGTGAATTTCATGCGTCGGAGGAAATGGTTAAGCCCAAACAAGATGCCCACACCACGTCCAAAGCATGACCTTCGTCCTGCGAAAATCATGTTGTGTGTCTGGTGGTACATGAAGGGCATTATTCACGCGGAAATGCTGCCGAGGAATCGGACCATCAACGCTACACTCTATTGTCAACAACTCCGCCGTGTGGAGGAATCAATTCAGCAGAAACAGCCACATCGGCGCCATGGTGTCCTTCTGCAACATGATAAGGCACGCCCTCACAGTGCAAACATGACCAAAATGCCCGTTCAGGACATGAAATGGGAGATCCTTCCACATCCGGCCTATTCCTCAGATGTCTCCTCTTCAGACTATCACCTGTTCCGATCTCTGTCGGAAGCACTCCGTGCCAGAACGTGCAACAATGATGTTGATCTCCAGAATTTCCTTGATGATTTCTTCGCATCAAAAAAAGCACGTTTTTTCAAGAAAGGCATTGCAGGCCTATCGAGACGTTGGGACACCATCGTAAACAATGTAGGGGGGGGGTACATAGTTGATTGATTCCGTTTTCCCTTCTGATGTAATACATTCCTGTCGTGCGGTGAAAAAAACGGCATGAATTTATGCATCAGCCCAATATATTATCTTGAGGGGTTTGGCCATAACTCACCAAGCTGGCTAAGCGTGTTGGTGAGTGTGGGATAGCATTTCTTCTAATCCCGGTGGTAAAGTTATACCGCTATTCCTCAGTCGTCAGAGCTCCTTTAGTGGGAACAGGATGCACCGAGAGAAGGCAGGGGTGACAACCTTTGTCAAGGAGAGGCAATGATATGTTACGCGTCACCTGACCTTGCAATGTAGCATTGAAGAATTTCTCCCAAACTCTTCAATGCTACATTGCAAAGTGTCTTTCAATCACTTAACTGGGAAAACAAGGGGATAAAGATTAATGGAAATTATTTATCTCACCTTCGTTTTGCTGATGTTGTAGTAACTTTTGCAACTACCTCTTCAGAGCTTCAGAGTATGATCCAGGAACTTGCTGACAAGAGTAAGGAAGTGGGATTAAAAATGAACTTTCAGAAGACAAAAGTGATGTTCAATGCTTCTACAAGAAATGAAGTTTTATCAATTGATGGGGAAAAATTGGAGATAACCAATTCCTACATTTACCTTGGGCAGCAGATTTCAAGCGAGGGTCACATTGATGAGGAAATTAATCGGCGTATAAAACTTGCCTGGAGAGCTTTTGGAGGAAACAGTGCAATTTTCAAGAGCAATATGCCATTATGTCTTAAAAGAAAAGTGTTGTGTTTAATCAGTGCATTCTTCCAGTTCTTATGTATGGAGCAGAGACATGGAAGTTAACTAAAAAGTCATACAAAGGCTGCAGGCAACTGAAACAAGCATGGAGAGATGCATACTTGGTGTAACCAGGAACGATAAAAAGGGGAACTCCTGGATAAGGAAAATGACAAGAGTGGAGAAGACATCATGATCAGAGTAAAATCCCTGAAATGGCAATGAGCGGGACATGCTGCCAAGAGAACGGACCACAGATGGACAACCAAAATTTTAGACTGGATTCCAAGGCACAGGGAAAACCCCAGAAGAAGACCGCACCGGAGATGGATGGATGAAATTCGAAAGCATGCTGGAGTAACATGGAAGAGACTGGCCGAAGACAGAAAGTTGTTGAAGAAACTTGGGGAGACCTTCAACCAGCAGTGGTTTATAATGGCTGACAATGATGATGAAGTTATATATACACTATCTACCAACAAGTAATTGGACACCTGGGATAGCAAAGCAAAACGAAGTTTATTCATCTTCAATAGTTGGTGGAGCCCCCACGAGCGGCGATTGCAGCTGCGACCCTCCGGGGCATACTCTCAATCAGGCGTTGTACGACGGCTAGCGGTATTTTCTTCCACTCGGCTTGGAGAAGACAGGTCAGTTCTTTCACCGATTTCGGACGGTGGGGCACCCATTAAGTCGACGCTCCAACTCGTCCCAGAGGTGCTCGATAGGGTTAAGGTTCAGGCTCTGCGCAGGCCAGTCCATTCGATTAACCCCATTGTCACCATACCAAGCCATGGTGGACCTCACAACATGACAGATGGCATGGTGACAATCCTGAAAGTAACATGGGTCCACCCCGTAAAACTGCCACAACGTACGAAGCGTACGGTCATCCAAAATGGTGCAGTAGGTCTCGGCGTTGAGTCTACCAGGAATTGCGACCAAGGGTCCCGTGCCATACCAGGAGAAACACCCCCATAGCATAATTCCACCGCCGCCGAACTTCACAGTTAGCACAATACATTCCGGCAGGAGGCGTTCTCCAGGCAGACGCCAAACCCAGACCCTACCATCTGAACGGTAGAGGGTGAACCTTGATTCGTCGCTTCAGACCTCCTGTTTTCACTGTTCAACGGTCCACTGTCGACGTTTTTTGCACCACGTTAGCCGAGCAGCGCTATTGGACTTGGTGATCAAAGGCTTGTGGGCGGCAGCACGGCCATGATAACCGAGCAGATGGGCCTCCTTACGGATGGTATTCATCGAAAGAACACTCCCGGATGCCTGTTGAAACTCCTCGCGGATGTGGCCCATCGATTTGGTGCGGTTCTTCCGAATTTCTCTGGCCAGCACCCGTCGGTCTCTAACTCCCAGTTTTGTGGGTCTGCCGGGTCGGGGCACATTCCGACAGTCACCTCTCATCTTCCACTTGCCAATCACGTAGGCCACTGTCAGTTTTGAGTACTTCAACTCGCTGGATATGTCACGTATGGATCGGCCATTTCTGTGATACCCGACGATTACACCTTTCTCGAAATCAGAGAGCTCCGAACTGCGTGGCATCTTGCATGCGACTGGTTGCGTTGTTGTTTCCCACACGATATTTAACGGCTGCGGCCGTGACGTGTATCAGGACCACAGATATCGTCGATTGCAAGGGTGTCCAATTACTTGTTGGTAAATAGTGTATATCATTGCATTATTTTTAGACCTATCCAAAGCTGTTGATACCATAAATCATAACATTCTACTTCATAAGTTACACACGATAGGAATTAGGAACACTGAACATTCTCTTTTTAAAAAAATATTTATCAAATAGACAACAATACACACAAATTAACCAACATCAATCCATGCTTCAACTTACACCAACTGGTGTCCCACAGGGTTCAATCGTGGGACCATTGCTTTTCACTATTTATATTAACGATATCTTTGTTTCAATAAGTGACTTGGACCTACTCCTCTATGCAGATGATATAACCATTCTTACATCATTCAATTCAATGACAGACACTACTATGAATATTAATACTTAGATTAATAACATCTCAGATTGGCTAAACTTCAATGAATTACTAATAAATACTACCAAAACAAAATCTTTAATTTTCTCAAAACAAAATATCTCACCACCTACTTCTATCCCATTATTTATTAATGGTACTAATATTGATGTGGTTAACTCCTTACTTTATTTAAGGATTACCTTACATAGGGACCTTAAATGGAACCATCATGTTGACTCTCTTCTTCTCAGACTGTCTAAACACGTTGGAGTTATTAGCCTGATATTTACAAACCTTACCTACAAAACACTTATTCATTTATATTATCCCATGTTCCAGACTCATATTAATTATGCTATCTTATCATGGAGACAGACAACTAAATATAATTTAAAAACTTCAAATTCTTCAAAACAAATATATAAGATTAATTGACTTAAAATTTGATAGAAATTCACAACTAACACTATATAATACTACAAGAGTTTTCCTAAATAAATATAATATTCTAACGATTAACCAATTATATTACTACAATATTGGGAAAATTATGTACAAGCGCATTAAGAATAATTTACATTCCGATATTATACATATTACACCCCAGATGCACACGCATTACACACGCACTAAATCACATTTCAGGCCTATTCTTCCGAAAACGGAAGCCATGAAGCAAAGTTTAAACTACATTGGCCCACATTATTGGAACTCATTACCCACGGAGCTAACTTCATTAAATACCTTCAACCTTTTTTTAGAAAATTAAAAAAACTTTATAATGAATTGCGGCACCTCCACTTGGTGATCACAGTGGATGGGAACTATATATTTAACATAATGACTTGTATATCGAGATGTGATCTGTTATTTATTTATTTATTTATTTTTTTGATTGTTTGATTCTGCTAATGAAACCTTGATTGTTTGTAATTAAAAACTACTGCTCTCATTGTAAAACTGATCTAGAGAGCATGGGACCTTGTCAGGCCTGGCTGGCATCCCCCCCCCCCTGCTTCCTGACTGGGCGTCGTTTCAACTGATTTATCTGTAATACTGTTCTTTTGTTTTTTGCTCAGCAAAATAAATGAATTGAATTGAACTCACGTTCAAGGTAAAACTCTAATTGCGCGATGAATAATTTTCGGGTCCTTCTGGCTTAGTGGTTTCTGTTGAGCAACCCCAAGCGATATGAGTTACACCGCCGCGAAAGGATTCCCTCGTGTAGGAGCTGAAAAATTCAACGTCTTCGATTTTGCGAAAGTTAGTGCAAGTACGGAAAAACCTGAAACGGACTTTTCTGAAATAAACGGAATTACTGACGACGGAAAATTTGTGAAAATGCGAGAGTTAAAGAAAAATAATAACGGGCACTTTTAAAAACGGACATTTCGTTAAAAGACGGACACCTATCGGCAACTTTGCTGAACGTTATTTTCAAAAACTTTCCGTGAATTATGAAAGTTCATATGTGACAAAGGAAAGCAAAAAAATCTACTGCGCCCTGTCCTGTATTGGAAGTATGGAAATGGTAGCACGCAGGACGAAATTGCGACAGCACAATGGAATCCTTACGTGCTAGTGGAAGAATGTTGACAGAAAAGCAATGTTGAGGGAGTAAATCAAATGCTCGACAAGCTACTTGTTCAAGAGATTCTCCCCGTCTCCCACTTCAATATGCTATGCTTTGGCAGCATCGCATCAGCAGAGTTGAAAACGGACAACCTCTTCCTAGGCAAATATAGGACAGGTGAGAAGAGGGGGTTCAGACACTTGTGTTTAGTGGATTTATGTGGGACGATTGCAGAGAGAGATATTTGAGTAATGGAAAGGGAATGTCGCCTGGTGATAATAATTCCTGGAATTGTGTCCATTGCCCCTTTCACCCTCCAAGTGAGCGTTGCATTGGGAGAACCAGTGCTGCTTTCAGTTCATATCTATATAGACGAAGAGCTGTCAATCTCACCTATCCATAAAGTAAGAAATCTTAAACTTTTAAAAGTGATAAAATTTATAAGAGAAAAGTGTTATCCATTAAAGACAATGTAACCATCTTTAGAGAGCTAGAAGATGGTAGAAAAAGTGTTGCAATATGCAAAAAAAATATGGACTCCCATCTTCAGCTAGGTAACACTGGTATTCATGTAAGTGTTAATTTTATTTTAATTCCTATTACTGTACCGCTAATTAATTAAATGTTTGTATATCCAACTGCTATGGACTTAATTTATTTATTTATTTATTTTTACGATGTTAAAGCAATCACACATATCGTCGTAATTAATTATATTCGTCGTTAATTAATTAAATGTTTCAAGTATATTCAACTCTTGTTTATTTATTTATTTTACTACGTTACACACTTTCAAGAATATACTACAAATCCCTAAAAATGATTCATATGCCAGAAATACTCTTGATTATTCAAGTGCAGTTGCGTAGCCAGAAATCTCTTGGGGGGGGGGCTCCATGGATTCGGTTCGTCGGAGAAAGCCTCCAGGAAAAAAATACTCCAAATGGAAATGAGCCGAAAATATTTGAAAGTCAAAAAATGAAAAGAATATTACTGAGAAAAAAACTTTTTAATACATGTATTTATGTACTTCATAAGTACTACAATCATACGAACATACAGAATAAACAATCCATAGTGCAACTTACAACCCCAATATGGATGCCGCGATGACCTGCTGTTTCATGTAGGAAAAGTAATGGCAACGCCTGCAGACAAGACAAAGACATACGATCGTGGTGTAACGTACCAGGAGATGTGACGTACCTGCCAGAAGGACGCACACGACATAAAGGCAGATAGGAATCAGAATAAAAGTCCGCGTAGCTTAATTGGTGGAGCAACTTATTCCGGAATGAGGAGACCCGGGTTCGAACCCCGGCGCGGATAAAAATGACGGAGAAATTTACTTCGTTATAGTGGATATTATGTATAGTAAAAAAGTGTTTGCTAGAGGGAGTTTTTGGTGTCACAAAGTCTGTTGTGGCTAACTAGATACTTAGCTTAGTGTTTAACGAGAAGTTTGTTGCGGCTGCAAAATTGTTAATGGCAGTGTACACAGCAGAATAATTGGTTGGTTCAGTAAAGTGCATTGGCAATTCACAAATATTTAAATGAAATAGCAAACCTCTGAATAGCTAAAAAAATTACTTATGCACCTGAATGTGCTTTGCTATAAAAACAAAGAAAACATTCCCGCTTGTTACGTAAAATAAGAGCACTGCTCTTTCTTGATAATACAACAAGCGTATTTATTTACGCTTTCGAACCGTAGGCTGAAGAAGCGTATATGCTCCAAATTTGTCCGTCTTTCTGTCTGTCTGTCCGTCCGTCCGAACGATAACTCGCGTAAAAATGGTTAGATTTCGATGAAATTTTGGTATGTGGTATGGGACAACCTGGAGACGAAACCTATTGAAAATGGGCGAAATGGGGTCAAAGGGCAGGACATGGCAGCGGGATTCATTCCATCGCCCTTATGCATCATAACTTACGTAAAAATGCTTTGATTGCCACAAAACGTTATCATGTTCTTCTGAATATTCACTGAACTAGTTGTGCTGAATATCGTCGAAATGGGGTCAAAGGTCAGGGCACAGTATCGAGATTTTTTCCATAGCCATTATCCTCATAACTTGACTAAAAATGCTTCTATTGCGACAAAACTTTAGTATGTTGTTTTGGAGGTATATTGAACCAATTCTGTTTAATATCATCGAAATGGGGTCAAAGGTCATTGCACAGGAGCGAGATTTATTCCACAGCCGTTACCGACATAACTTGACTGAGAATAATTCTATTGCCACAAAACTTTAGCATGTTGTTTCGGAGGTATACTGAACCAATTATGTTTAATATAATCGAAATGAGGTCAAAGGTCAGGGCACAGGAACGGAATTTGTTCCACAGCCATTATCCTTATAACATGAGTAATAAGTTGAGCAATGATTCCTGGTATGTTGGAAAGAGTATCATAACCAATTCATTGCAGAATTTTACTAACTTGTTTGTTTATTTTTTAGTGTTGCATGTTGAAAATATTGGCACTGATTTATTTTAAATTCACGTAATTGAATCATAATTGGATGCACAGTTTTGGAAATAGTCAGAGTAGAATTTTTTCACATCTACGAATTAGAAAAACCTAGATTAATCACACAGCTGGTTCATCACTATTCTGTTGTTTCCAAGAAAATGTTTAGACAAAGCAGGCATAAAATGACAGGACAGGCATTCAGCAGCCACGTGCTGTGGTAAATAATACCTGGAAGGCATTTTACTTGGAATGCGCTGTCTATGATCATTTTTTTTTGTTAATGTTGGTTCTGCTCTCGCGTGTCGCTTATCACCCAGGTGGTATTGAAGCCAATAACCATATCTGGTTTATAATAGAGGCAGATGAGGGAAAGGATGAAGTACATCTGAGCCATATCCTGAAGAAAAAGACAGATTCAGCGGCTTGAAGAGACATGAGGAGAGGAAATGGTTGTTGTGGTCGAACTAAAGACCTGGTGTTTCTCTGAGGATTATCGTGCTTCTGGTCCGTTCGGCAATTCCATAACAAAAGGTTAAGGGTTTCACGCTAGAATTGCTTTGGTCCCTAAGCTTATCTCTGGCGGTTGATTGATTAACTTGTTATTTACCCCAAAAGGAAGTGGATCAGAAATAAACTCGTGAGAAATCACAGACATAAAAAATAGCTGAAAACAGAAAATCGTGAGGTACTGGGGGGATATGGTCTTTACACGTGTTGTTGAGCGAACTCAAAAATGTATATTGTTTCTCAGATGTTTTGATATTCTGAATCACACAGCGTTGTTATCGCAAAACGATGTACAGCAGAATTCGCATGTAACGAAGCCATATTTAGAGAGATGTCAGATTTAACGAGAAAAATAAGAACTTTTGTTGGATATGATGCTAATTTAAAGCTAATTTGATCGTTCCGAACGAATGGAATTTAATGAAATCCCCGGATTTAACGAGGGAGAGAAAAACTAATATCATAACTTTTAAAAAACAAAGTACACCGTTAAAATTTTTCTAAAGTTCACGAGTTAAATTTCCGTTATTCCTTTCGTGAATTAACGACACATATTTTTGATACAATGTTTTCGGCAAAATGACGGAAAGAAAGCTGAATTTCACGGATTTTTCGTACGCCAGAGAAATTCTGAATGTTCAGAAACCTTTCCGCAATTCCTTCAATATACTGACGGCAAATTTCCGTTTATAAGATATGTTAACGACAAATTTGGAATTGTCAGAAACCTTTCTGCAATTCCTTTCTTATACTGCCGGTGAAATGCCGTTTTTACGATGTGTTAATGGAAAATTCGAAAATTTCGAAAACATTTCCGCAATTCTTTTCGTACATTAACGGAAAAACCCTGTTATCACTTTTTCCGTATCAATATGACGAAAAATTTCCGTTAATAGGAGCAATTGAACTGGCATACTTGAGGTTTGATTAACTGTTAAATTTCAGTTGTGTATCGAAGGATCTGACCTTGAAATTATGGAGCGAGTTCGGATATTGTGGATAGCATATCGCGTGAATTCTGATTATTGTGGCATGGATATTTCTTCTCCTCTAGCTCATTTTTTGTGCCAGCTATTATACAGTATATTGTGTTACCGTAAGAAATCGGGTACTTAAATTATTGTACAGGTGATTGTACAATGCCTATGTATCAGTCTTTACATCGCTTAAGACAGCTGTCAAGAGTAAATTTCATATGTAGGAGTTTTGTGAAACAATACTATAAAACAGTGCGTTTCAGCTTTTGTTAAAGATAATTGAAAGCCATTGTAAGATTAAAAAGATCTCAGGTTCCAAATCATTCTGTTGCCTCAAAAAAACACAGTGAAAAAATATTTAATTTGTGATAAGTTCTCCTACAGAAAAAATAAAATTATTACAAACCTGTTTAAAGAACAAGAAAGATGGCACCGAATTTTCGGATGTGTAATAAACACGTCCTTTGAATCCGTTCTGACGCGAATTAAATGTATCAAAGATATTTAAAAGTCAAAGCAACCAGTTTGGAAAACAATCAGCCGATTCCAACAATCGATAAAATATCCAGAAAGAGAAACATCTACTTAGTTCCACAAGCGGCTAAAAAGCATGTTACCAAAATTAACAAATGGCGAAGAAAAAGTTTCTCATAGTACAAAGAAGGTACAACCAAATCGAACAGTTAAAAGGAGAAATATAGAAGGAAACATGATATGAGTCTACTGTACGCCTTCTAACGGAAGAATTTTGCATAACGGAGAAATTGAAAATACGCGAAAATTATTATTATTGGAAAAAGCTATGCTAAGGGACAATAACTTTTCAAATACGTCTCCCGGAAGCAGAGACAGCGAAAAAAAGAAGAAGAAAAAAAAAAAAAAAAAAAAAAAGGTTTCGATCTTTACGCAGCTAGCAGGAAATCTTTGCATTATTTAAAGAGGATAATGCTTCATATCTTTGTTGTAGCGAATGGCACACAGTAAAGATGAAATTTCTCAATAGCGATTTTAGAAGCGGCGATACAGCTGCAAACTGAAGTACAAAAACACCACCTACCGACAGAACTGTGAACTACAAAATTCCTCATATACTAACCTAAAGTGTTCTACCAGGTAAATAACATCCTGTGTTAAAATAATTTCTTAAATCGCACATGTAAAAGCAGTGATATTGAGAAAAACAGATTGAGCATTTGCGCCTCTAGTGGCGAAATTGTGCGCTATTTTGGAAAGAAATTGCCCACACAGAGTTTGCTTAGTTAGCAGTATCTGACCGAAGAAAGAAATTTTTCAGCCGGATTTTTAGTCCCGCAGTTGCTGTAAACGGAAACGTGAACTTACGCCCTCTGGCGACAGACTTGCGCGGTAAGAAAAATTTGAAATTATACGCGAAACATTATGCAGTGGAAACGCTCTCCAACAAAGAAATAATTTTTCAAAGCGGACTCTTAGAAGCAGATATATCGAGAAAAATAAGTATGGGTTTACTCCCTAGCAGGAAAAACATGCATTATTTTAAGGAGAAAGTATTCTCAAAAGGTTTTTCGATGTGAGCGGTATCGGTTCACGGAATAATTTCTGCAATCGAGTTTTTAGGAGCTTAGATTTTGTTGCAAATACATCAGACGCAGAAATTAGCGCTCACGCCCCCTGGTGGCCAAACCATTATTTATCAAATATTAGAAATAATATGCTAGGCATTTTCCAGCTGGAGTTGTATCCAGTGCAGGAAGAATTTTTCAAATCGCAGTATTAGAAACAGATATATTGCAGAAAAGGCAGTTTACCTTTACACCGTCTAGCGGAAAGTTTATGCATTACTTGAAAATTTTGAAATTATATGAGAAACATTTTACACTGGGAACGCTATCTAAAAGAGAAGGAATTTTTCAAATCCAACTCTTAAATCAGAGATTTTTGACAGAAATAAGATACACATCTGCGCCCCTGGCGGAGAAACCATGCGTTATTTTTAGAAGAAAATATTCTGAAATATTTGTCGACATGAGCGGTATTGGTCCACCAAAAAGTTTTTTCAATCGAGCTTTTAGAAGCTCAGATTTTACTGCAAAATCCCTACGAAGCAAAAATTAACATTTACGCCACCTGGTGGCCAAATCATACTTTGCAAAAAATTAAAAATTACAATCAAAACATTTTCCACCAGAAGCTGTATCCGGTGCAGAAGAATCATTCAAATCGGAGTTTTAGAAGCAGAGATATCGGAGAAAGCGCAATTTACCTTTACTCCACCTAGCGAAAATTCAATTATTTGTTTAAAAATTTTGAAATTATATGAAAAACATGTCGCACCGGAAACTATCCAACAAAGGATAATTTTTTTTTTAAATCGGGCAATTAGCGGCAGGGATATTGACAAAAAAAAAAAGATATACATGTACGCCCGCCCCCTAGCTTAGAAACCATAGATTTTTTTGAGAAGAAAATATTCCGAAAAGGTTTATCGACGTGAGTAGTAATCGGTCCACGAAATAATTTTTTCAGTCGAGATTTTAGAAGCTCAGATTTTGCTGCAAATACATCAGAAGCAGAAATTAACACTTACGCCCCCTGGTGACCAAACCATTTTATATCAAAAATTAGAAATTATATGCAAAATATTTCCCATTAAGAGCTGTATTCGCTACAGAAAAAAAAATTCAAATCGGAGTTTTAGAAGCAGAGATATCGGGAGAAACGCAATTTACTTTTACGTCCCCTAGCGGAGAATCTATGCGTAACTTGAAAAAGTTAATATATCTAAAATAATCTTCAATATGAATGGAATCGAAAGGTAAAAGAATTTTTTGAATTGGACGTTTAGAAGCAAATATATGGAATAAAATGTATTTTGAATTCGCTATGATATGCTTTTAAGCACTCTAGTGGAGAAATCGTGCATTGTAAAAAAACACGAAGTAAAGCATCATCATTCGCACATTTCAGGCTTTCTAATGCAAAAAGAATTTTCAAATCAGACTACTAGTTGCAGAGATATCGTGTCTATAAACGGACGGACAATCCGATAACATAAGCACGAACTCTTTTTACAAAAGACGTGCTAAGCTCCAACTGAAAATAAAATGACTAATTCACTCGCATTAATGAAGAAAAAAATATATTCATCACACAATTAGAGTTTTACCTTGATCTCGTACATCGATAAACTAATAATCATCCATCCAAATCAACATGGTTTCCAATCTGGAAAATCAACAGAATGATGCCTTACTATACCTACAACAAACTATCCAACATAATTTTGGACACAACTTATACAGTACAACAGCTACAGAGGTTGGACAAAATAATGTAAACACCTAGGAAAAGAAGGTTTTATGTACCTAAGAGGATCAGGTACCACCTTCGGCATTCAAAACCATCACCTGAATCCTTTTTGGAACGGACGCATAAAAATTCTTGATTGTGGTTAGTAGGATGTTACACCATTCTTCATGTAGAAACTTGAGAGATGCAGGAAGAAGATAACGGTGTCTTATTACTATGTTTTCCAACACACACCACAGTGGCTCGATGATGTTTAAGTCTGGTGATTGGGGAGGCCAAGGAAGGTGTGAAAGTTCGTCCTCATGTTCCTCAACCATGATCGGACATTCCGAGCTCTGTGAATTGGGGCGCTATTATCTTGACAGATGGCATCCCCTGGTGGAAACAATGACTGAGCCATTGGATGCACTTGGTCGGCCAAAATCGTTTCATACGTCCTGCCAGTCATTCGTCCTTTCAAATCAGGGTACCTGCTGAAAACCACGATATGGCTACTCAGAGCATGACAGAGCCACCACCATGCTGCATTGTTGGGAGCAGACATTCTGAGTTATACGCTTCTGATGGTGTTCTCCACACGTAAACACGTCTTGCGGTGGAGAATAGTGTGAATGTGGATTCATCCGACCACATTACACGCTTCCATGCATCGGCAGTCCACGTTCTATGCTCCTGGCACCACTGTCGTCGCCATTGTGCATTCACCCGATTCACCAGAGATTATGCAATAGCAGCTCTGCCATAAGTATCTTGTTTATGCAGTTCCCTGCGCATTGTTTTCGTTGATACTGGGGTCTGGAGATGCAGATTGCGCTCCACACTAACTTACGGTGCTGTGGTCTTCTGATTACGGGTAACAACACTCTTTAATGCTCTCCTATCTCTATCAGTCAGGGTCATTTACCGGCTACTCTTGTGTTTTGCAGACGAGGTTTTGCCACGAACACGGTATGCGCTCTTGACGCTAGACAGAGTATATAACTCCCGATACCCCACTACCTTGACGACTGTTGTCGCGGAGGCACCAACTAGTCAGCCACCAACAATCAGCCCCCTTTCGAAGTCCGTGTGGTCGCTTATTTTGTTGTCATCCTGAAAGAAATTTTGCAACAAGACACTTTGTGGTGGATACCTTTGCGTAGTGTGACGCACGCAGCTGCTTTAAAAGTAACTTCTCTGAGCGTGGTATTCACATTATTCTGTCTAACCCCTGTAAGTCAAATTTTACAGCAAAAGAGAGTTGGGACCTTCCAAGTGAGATTATTTAGAGATTTGATGGTAACATAACACATGACTCATGTGAGTCTAAAATCTCCTTCAATGGCGTAAATAAAAACACTCAATAATTCCCGAGCAATCGCGCTCCACCGAAGAGCTTCGTCTGGTCTAGATTACCACAGCTTTAGAACAGTAACAAACAACACTGAAACAATTCAAAATTTTTTGACATTTTGAAAGACACAGTTGCTTCGTTCACGTGGAAGTTCGTGTTTGAGACACGCTCACGTAGGATGGAGGGACACTATCTGTTTTTACTTCGGTGTTTGTTCAGGAGATTTCTTCAGGAATTAGACAGTTCCAAGGGCAAGCTTTCATTGCACAGTGTGGGTGAGTTATAATATCAGTACTTTCCTGCATAGCTGTGCCAACGTAGCTTGCGTAGGGTGCTAGTATTTTCATCCTGTTTCGCAACGGGGTTGCTCCTTTTTGGATGACCTCCCTACATAGAGCAGTTGTCGTTTTCACATTTTTGATATCTGATTTATGCTCTTTGCTCCTTACCAGAAGGGTTCTTTTCGTCAACCCTACGTACATTGTTAAAAATTGTTACTTAGAAATAAGCAAAATGTACTCTTTTTTTAGTACATTCTGGATCTATAAAAGCTCCGAGAACTTGTGCCTCATTTTTGGAAACGACACGTACTCATTTTTTAGTACATACAGGGAATCAATTGTGAGTATATCTGGTATTTCAAATATATGTACTCAAAAAATCCATATATGTGCACTGACTTCATTCAGTTTTTGTGCCCTTTCGGGCAGGAAACAGAAACTGAAGGAAGTTAGAGCAAATCTAGGGATTTTGACAAGGTAGTTAGTAAGTGAGAGCGAGCACACTAGATAGCGTTATCGTACAAGCGTACAATTTTGCACATAGAAGGCAGAGAGAAATTAGAGGAGGGGATTAGGAATGAACATCTCTATATGTAACCGGGGACTCCTACCCGGGACCCGTCACTTAACGTGCTTGTCCGAAGAACGGCGGATATTCAGCGTTGTTAGAAATTCACACCACCGCAGAGAGCCTCCAGGTTCAAGCCTATCAGGCAGAGGCGGCGGAAAGTGATGTTCGCTGACCGGGCCCGAAATTTCGAATTGTGGAGCACGCCCCTCCATTCCCGCTTTCCGGAACAAACAGAAGGAAAACAATGCCTAAGAAGCTTTGTAAGGGATTAGGACCAACTGACCACTTACCTAGAGGAATTTTCTAAGGCACATCACAACAAAAAATCGCACATATGCCAAATAAATAAATAAATAATTAAAAATAAAATTCTTGCCTAAAATTATTGACCGGGCCCGGGTCCTGGCGGTTCCGCCGCCACTGCTATCAGGCTAGGTTTAAACCTGGGTTTCCTCCATCTTTAGTCTGAATCTCTGACCACTGAGCCATCCGTGGCTCGATTTCAAATTTGTAATACGTGTACTCCATACATACTTATTTATTCATAGAATCAACTGGAAGTACATTATTCGATGGCAGATCTGGGATAATAGATATACTCGTTGTCACATGCTGTGCAAATGGACCGCACTATGTTATTACAAATATAATGATGAAGCGACAATATATTATTTATGAGATTGACACAAATATAGTTAATGTAAAAACGTACACAAAGATACTTTACGTATAATTAACTTACTTGTGATCAGTGGCTTTGTTGTACTAATTATTTATGTGTGACACTTTATACATTTATTAAACAATAATCTTGAAATCTGTAATATCTAATATGAAGTAATACAGAATTATATTTAAGTTTATTGTCTTAGTTATTCGTAAGTACGTATAGTTACTTATATTTGAGCATGTCATGTACTCGTTTACTATATAATTGTACTTAAAAAAAACGAGTAGGTTCAGGTTCTCATTTTTAAGTAGATTTTTTTTAACAGTGAACGATTTTGTGCTGCCGTCTGGATATATTAGAGGTAATTCGTAAATTCCCGCTGAGCTTTCTTTATTTATCTGGTGGCTTGCTTGTTGACACGGTGTCATATACAGATGCAGGACGCTTAATAGCCACATTTACTCCATATTTTTCTTAATGAGGCTTTTGAATCTGAAAGAGAATTTGGTTATGTTGTGGGCCCACAATATCTTAAATCGCTGTTGCTTGGGATATTAGGAGTACTGGATTTAGACACTTGAACCCTTCGTAAATGGAATCTAATGTCTAGTAAACCCACCTCCAAGTCCAAATGTATTTCGTGATGATTTTTCGAAATTAATTCGAATATTTTCTGCAATATCGTGTTTGGAGTTGCTGAAAATGATTAAGCTTCTGTTTGTACATATTTCACGTTTCACCGAAATTAGGGATTTTGATAAATTTCATTGAAAACTGATAGCATTAATAACAATCTCCAGAACAGAAAAGACATTTAACCTTGCTGCATGGGATTAGAGTTGGCCCAAATGATTTTTTTTACCAGTGTGTTTTAAAACAACAAATAAACTTTGCTAAAGTAGTAACGTTTATTCGCTCAAAAATTGCCTGTAGAAGAAAATTTGCTGAGATAAACACAGTAAAACTGTTGCTGAGGAAGCAAGAACTGCTTTTCACACGAACCAGAAATCTTACTATAAAAGGACAGCAAGAACTGCTGGCTACAGTAACCAGAAATCTTACTGCTGTACAAACTGTATTCAACTAATCCAGTTAGTGTACACAGCATGGCTATTTGCTGTGCCTATTGTCATTAGCGAAATTTGTTGCCACTGCAATTATTTTGCTGTTATAGCAAAGTATTTTTTCTTCAGTGTACGCCACATATATTGTGACCGCATTACCCACAGGTAAGCGCATTACTGAGTTAAAACACATATATAAACTTCACGGGAAACCCTTAACACTATGCGAAAGGCGACTAACACGGATTACCAAACGGATTTCAGTAAATATGTGGTATTATTTTATAATATATTCGTAAAATTTTCGTTCTTAATATTATAAGAATGCTGGCTGGAAACGACAATATTTTGTTTTACACACGAAAGGCATCAGTAAGCTTAGAAATTTATAAAAGTGAAAATCTTCCAAATACGTGGCGTCAGTAAATAAATAAATACATCGCTCTATCCACGTTCCAGAAACACATAGTAACCGAAAAATTGTTTTCAGCCGCCGCCGTGGAATCGAACCACGGATCTCTCGATATCTAGCCGAGCGTGTTAGCTTTACACCATGGTAGCCAATAACCCACGGTGCTATGTGTATTTTTAAGTCAGCTTCTGACATCATAAATCCGTAAGATGGGCTCAGCTACTGAGACGTCTCCATCTGGTGGGCATGAACGGCATGGCTATATACAGTAAATTATAGCAGTTAAATCCAAAGGGCGAGATCCAAGGTGAAAATCCTCCAAATACGTGGCGTCAGTAAATAAATAAATACATCGCTCTATCTACGTTCCAGAAACACATAGCAACCGAAAAATTGTTTTCAGCCGCCGCCGTGGAATCGAAATTTATAAAAATAATTTATAAAATAATAATAGAAGCAAATACAGTGTAATCTCGGTTATACGTTTTCCGGTTTTAGGTTTTTCACTTTTATGCATAATTCCGTGCTAGTCCAGATATCTTACCGTAATTTCTATCGCTTTTATAATTCTGTTATACTTAATTCGTTTAAATGCGTTTTACGATTATACGTTAAGTTTTTCTTAACGCTCAAATCTGCCGATAGAGGGCATACGTTCACATTTCCGTTTACAACACATTTACAACAATATCTGCGCGTCTAAATATGGGTTTGAAAGAATTCCTTCTTAGTCAGATACTACTAACTACAAAAAATATTTGTGGGCTTCTTCTCTCCCCAAAATGTTGCACAATTTTCCCACTAGGGGAGCAAACGTTTAATCTATTTTTCTCGATAACTCTGCTTCTAAAAGCCTGATTTAAAAAATTCTTTTACCACTGGAGATACCATTTACCTAGTAGAACACTGTCTGTAGTCATGGATTTTTGTAGTTCACAGTTCTGGTGCTATGGGGTGTTAGTGTGTATTTCTGCTTGCAGAAGTAAGTCTGCTGCGCATTAGGGTATCATAACAAGAAAGATTCGTGCATTTAAATTTCTAGCATCTTTCATTGTATAGATTTTACTACCTCAAAAATTAGGCAGAAAAAACTGTAATTCCTATTTCTTTTTCTGTTCAAAATGTCGAGAGTTTCGGTCTTGAACTAAGTTCAGTTTTCGGTAGGTTAACATTATGCAATCTGCATTGTGATCGCCACACCACCAGCAAACACCAACTGGGTTTGCCTCCAAATCTTCGTCAACTTCCAGAATTTGGTAAACTTCATTGATTTGTGGCAGATGAATTGTTTGCTGTACAACAGAATCTACATTTCCTTGGGCTTTGTCCTTCCATCCCCATTTCGCCGCAAGCTTGATTTACACCTATGTAAGTCGAAAGCCTCCAGAAATCCCCAGGACTAACGTTCAACAATAGCAAAAAGCTCATTTCATCTGTGGTTCAAACTTGTGACGTTTCTGCACTTTGAAAATGAGAGAGAAAATGTGGAAGTAACTTTGTTCCTCAAAATCGGGATATATTAATGGTGATGAAACAAGTGCGTTTTTTCGCTGATAAAATTCATTAGCTTTACATTCCCTGGGGGAAAAACACCACTAACTTTGGCAATAATTACATTCCAATAATTAATTAATTTACATTCCCCGGGGATATCATGGCTATTGCTGGATTTGAAACACTATTATCATCATCATCATCATTGTCAGCCATTATCAATCCACTGCTGGACGAAAAACTCCCCAAGTTTCTTCCACAACGGTCTGTCTTGTGCCAGTCTCCTCCATGTTACTTCCGCATACTTTCGAATTTCATCCACCCATCTCACATGTGGTCTTCTTCTGGGTCTTTTCCTGTCCCTTGGAATTCAGTTCAAAATTTCGGCTGTCCGTCGATGGTCTGTCGTTTTGGCGATATGCCCACCCCATTGCCATTTCAGGGATTTTATTCTGATCATGATGTCTTCCACTCCTGTCATTTTTTTGATCCACAAGTTCCTCTTCTTATCTCTCCTTGTTACACCAAGCATGCACCTCTCCATGCTTCTTTGAGTTGTCTGCAGCCTTTGTATGTCTCTTTTAGTTAAGCTCCACGTCTCTACACCATACGTAAGCACTGGAAGGATGCATTGATCAAACACTTTTCTTTTAAGACATAATGGCATATTGCTCTTGAAAATTATACTGTTTCTTCCAAAAGCTTTCCAGGCAAGTTTTATACGCCGATTAATTTCTTCATCAATGTGACCCTTACTTGATATCTGCTGTCCAAGATAAATGTAGGTGTTGGTTATCTTCAGCTTTTCCCTATCAATCGATAAATCTTCATTTCTTGTAAAAGCATTGTACAACACTTTTGTCTTCTGAAAGTTCATTTTTAATCCCACTTCTTTACTCTTGTCAGCAAGTTCTTGCGTCATACTCTGCAGCTCTGATGAGGTAGTTGCAAAAATGACTACCTCATCCGCAAAACGAAGGTGAGTTAGATAATCTCCATTAATCTTTATCCCTTTGCTTTCCCAGTTCAGTGATTGAAAGACATTTTCCAATGTGGCATTAAAGAGTTTGGAAGATATAGTATCACCTTGTCTCACTCCCTTTCCAATTTTTATGGGTGCTGTATTCTCAAATAGCCGAATCTTTGCACTTGCATTTTCATAGATGTTATTAATAATATTAATGCATGCATCTTCAATACCCCAGGATTTCAGAGCCATTGTAACTGCTGATGGTTTCACCGAATCAAAGGCCTTTTCATAATCGATAAAAGCCATGCACAATGGAAGCTCATATTCCCTCGCTCTTTCAATTAGTTCTCTCAGTACGTGGATATGATCTATTGTGCTGTAGCCACTCCTGAATCCCGCTTGTTCTCTCGGTTGAACCATGTCCAGTGCCACCTTCAAGCGGTGTGAAAGAACTTTAGTGAAGATTTTATAAACCACTGGCTGATAGGTCTGTAGTAAATAAACAGGCTGATAGGTCTGTAGTTCCTGAGGTCCTCAATGTCACCTTTTTATGTAGCAGGATCATTGTAGCGTTGTTCCAATCCTCAGGAATCTTCCCTTCATTACGGCATCGAGTGAAAACTTGGGCGAGTACTGTTTCAATTTCTCCACTTGCTTCTTGTATGATGTCTACGGTATTCCATCTTCTCCTGGAGCTTTTCCCCGTTTCATATTCTTGATTGCATATGAAACTTCTGCTGGGAGGACTGGAATAACTCTGGTACTGGTACCTTTCGTAATGTATGGAATACATGTATCATCCCTTTCATATAGTTTTGAGTAGAAATATTTTACTTTTGTCAAAATTTCCCCTCTATTTCTTGTTACATCTTCTTTTTCTCAGAGCCATAATCTGTTTTCTTTCCTTACTCAGATGTCCCTTTGCTCTCTTCAAACTGTGCTTGTTTTCAATTGCTTTCTTCACTAGTTCACAGTAGAATTTCCTCACATCTTCAGTGATACTTTTTCGTACCGTCTTGCATAGCTCTATATATTCCACTTTGGAAGCCACATCGCTTTTAGTTGTCCTCATCTCTCTTCTTTTTTGCATCAGAATTTTGGTTTTTCCTGATAATTTGTTCGTATGCAACTTGTTCTTAGTACCAGCTATTTTTGTTGCTGTTTCCATTAGAGACTTGGTTAGTTTTCTGTTAATTTCAGAGATGTCCACTTCTTCCGACGTTAGACCTTCTAGAGCAGAGAATCTGTTCCTCAGTTCCAATTTGAAGGTATTAGGTTGTTTTTTGAGGTTGGTCATGTCAATAATGATACAAATGATACACTATAAACTTCACTAAATTATGGGTTTTACACAGAAATAGATGAAATTATTTACAGTCAAATTTTCGGGTAGCACTCCTACCCTTCCTCAGGTTCAACTATGTGGGAGAAACAGGCAGACAGCTTGAGACCAGATCAGCAGAACATAAAGCTGCAATTAGAAATTTGACAAACAAAACAGGTTTGGATAGACACTGTTCAAAATACGAGACATAAAGTGTCTTGGGACTCTGTAGAAGTTCTGACCCTTCAACAGCACTTTTTCAAGAGAAATTTGTCAGAAAGACTGGAAATTGAGGGAAGAAGAGGTACAACAGTAAAAGATGTGAAAGGTTGAAATTTAGCTAATGAATGGCAACACCTACTATAGTGTATTCTTGAGGAACGGTAGGGGTGTTACCCGAAAATGAGTTTCAGAGTTCTGGAACTCATTGCCTGCAGAATTAATATCTATTAATAATTTCGATTTGTTTAAAAAGAAATTAAAACACTACCTACTTAAAAACTAATACTCATTCAAAAATGCAAGGTGGGAAGTTGAGTGATGCAGGGATTATTCGACTGAGAGGGATGGTAGGGGACTTACCGGGTGAGGACTTGGTAACCAGGGGAAGGCGGATTTATTTAATGATGATTGGGTAGGCGGGGGAGGGGGGAGGGGGCAATTCATAATTTTTATTACTCTAACATTATATTTCCCTCGATATGCTGTCAATTAAATATCATGCTTGACATTTAATTTAGCTAACATGTTATATCTCAGATATGTTACTCTATCTTACTTTTTTTTTTTTTCATTCTTCGTTCTCTTTATATTTCTATGTTTTCCTTTTTGAAATTTTGCTGTTACATGAATGCTCTTGGCTTGACTTATAACTAGGGAGATCAAGGCCACGTCAGGTCTCCTTTTCCTTGTTCTTTCCTGCTGTTATTTATATGTTTAAGCACAACTGTTCAGAATTATTAACCTTAATATGTAACAGAAATACAAATAAATGAAATTAAATTTTACTGTAAGTAATTAACTTTATTCCTATGCAAAACCCATAATTTTGTGAAATTTATAGTGTAACACTAACGTTTTTAACAATTTTGCTGAGTTTTCTTATCTGATATTTTTGCTAAACCTCTAAGCTTTTTACATAGTATATTATATGTTTGAATATGTGAAGTTCCGCAGCATCATACGTAAGTGCAATACATTGTTCAGTTGCGGATAATGTAATGAAGAATAAAGAGGAATTTTTTCATTAGTGTTTACTTGAAGCAAACAAATGACGTTTGTCAATCACTTTTGTTTTCATTATTATTTCTGCTCTACGCTTCTGTCAGTTCTTCAGTTACTCTAAAGATTCCTGATATGTCAAATTCATGATCTTAGCTGGAAATAAACAGTGGTGATTCTCCACAGGAGAGTGAATCTCTGTCAAGGATGATAGATTTCGGTTGTCTGGATCGTTTTCAGGATCATTTCTCGCATCCCTCGTATTTTCTGCTTTCTTTAAACGGCAACTTCCTCTGTAAAGGTACACATACTCATGGTTAACTTTATTTCAGCTTTTGAAGCTGGAAAGGCTACGGACGATAAACCGCAAATTTACAGAATGACGTAATAATCCCTATTGAAAATAAGTGCTCTTTTCTGATATTTATTATTTTATGCCTCTTCTCCGCCCTCCCATTGTTTGGCATCCATTGAGCAAACGTTGCTTCTTCTAGTGGACCTATCCAAGTCGATACGCAAATAAAGCTACCTTTTTCACATTCATGAGAACTCCTTTTTGGTATAAGATGAGTTGGATTTTTATTCATTTACAACTGGTTACATGTTTCAGTTTTGTGTGTACAGTGATCCAAAGTGTTTATTCATGGAGCTATTCACTAAGCAAGTATCTCAGGCAGTGAAGCTTTTTGGGGGAGGGAGTAGGGGGTTTATAGTTTATATGACTACCGTGAACAACTGTAAAGGCTATAAGCAGTCGTCCGTCTCTAATTTTGACCACTGGTTTCAGGAAAAAGTACTGATCTAGCAACATAAGACAGACGCGCCACCCAAGCGTCATGCCGAACTCGAAACAAGGATCATGGTCAGAAGCCAGCGCCTCAGACCACTCGGCCATCGGGAGAGATTGGACGTGCAAGCTTCACAATTTCTAGTAAAAACCGTAGAAGCAGTAGCTATCAGAAGCACGATTCACAAACACTTTATCCGAGTTAAACTGCGCCGCCCTATTGGCGCAGTGGTCTAAGCGATGACCTTTAATCATTCTTCCGAAAGCGGTCCATGATCGAATCCTGTCAGGCACGGATGTTGTGTTTTTTACGGCAATGGCTCTCTCCCTTCCCTGGAACCAGTGGCCCTAATTTGGGGACGGGCGACTGCTTATAGCCCATTGGATTGTTCACGGTGGTTGTTAAATCTCCAATCCAAAAAAAAAAAAAAAAATAGTTAAACTGCAGACATAAAAAAGATTTTATTTACAATTAAAATCAGCTAAAAGACACAGGTAAGATCTTTCACAGCCGCGACGACGGCTGCATTTTCAGGCCTAATCAGCAACACTGGTGTGCATGTACATTATTATATACACTGCTGGCCACCCAAAACGCAACACCAAGAAGGAAGCATCCGATTTGCCGGAAATTCGCAGCATGCGTCGCCCGCGATAGGACATGCAAACGATTAGCATTGCAGGGCATATGCAAATCATGTGCGACCGGCAAGCCACCGAGAAGCACTACAAGAAGGGTGCACAGAAGGCACCCTTCTTGTAAGTAGTGGAAGTGTGTTGTGCTGCCGGACCTGTGCGTGGGAAGCTTCCTGATGCCTCGTCGCAGAATACGGCAGTCATTCCAGCATGTTTCGGAGTTCGACAGAGGACGAATAGTGGCTCATCGCGACAGTGGTTTATCGTACCGAGACATCGGCGCCCGTGTTGGACGACATCCAGCCACAGTGAGGCGAGTATGGATTCGGTGGGTGCAGGAGGACGGACGGACCGACGTGTGCGATTTCCGCAGCCGCGGCACACCACCGAACAAGGGGACCGGCATGTTGTGCGGCGGACATTGACGGCTCGCACCGCCACATCAAGAACGTTAGCGCAGGAATTTGGGTGTGTTGCGCAACAACCTGTGTCAGCACGTACCGTTTGACGTCGTCTGCAGGAGCGGGGACTTGTCGCACTGCGCCTATTGCTTCTTTTACCATTTACGTTACACCACCGGCGAGTGCAGCGGCAGTGTGCCGTTGAATGCCGCACCTAGACTACGGTACGGCACGACATTGTCTTCTCCGACGAATCCCGCTTCAGATTGCAACACCACGATGGTCGGATCAGTGTGTGGCGGCACCGCGGCAAGAGACTGTATGACGCCTGCATTATACATCACCATACCGGTCCGTTGCCTGGCGTTATGGTTTGGGGCACAATTGGATATGACACCCGCACTCCTCTGGTACGCATCGCCGGTACACTCAACAGCCACCGCTACGTCTCCGACCTTTTGGAGCCTGTAGTCCTCCCTTACCTGCAGTACCTGCCAGCGGCCACGTTTCAACGGGACAATGCGCGCCCGCATGTGACACGCATCGGGCAACAATTCTTAACGGCCCAACAGGCGTCAGTGCTGCCGTGGCTCGCCTGTTTTCCCGATATGACGTCCATCGAACACGTCTGGTCGCTGATCGGCAACCGAGTGGCCCGGCAAGCAGCACCTGTGGCTACGCCTGATGAACTGTGGCAACGTGTGGAAGCAGCCTGGACCGACATACCCCAAGCCCACATCCAAAGCCTCTTTCGTTCGATGCCGTGGCGTGTAGCGGCCGTTATTGCAGCCATGGAGGCCACACGAACTATTGATGTCTGCGTGTTCCGCAAGTCGCACGGGCCTGTAAGCTCAATCGTTTCATCTTTGTATCTGTTGTAATGTGTCCAGTAAATCTGGCTTTACTATCTCGTGTCCTTCTTGGTGCTGCATTTTGGGTGGCCAGCAGTGTAGTTATCTCCCCACAATTCCCACAATACCCCAAGTAGCAGTGAATATCGGCTAGATATCGGGCCGATATCGGTTATGTCGGCTGAATGTCGTTAATATCAGTCGACATTGAGCCGATATCGGACCGATATCGGCTACAGATATCGGACCGATATTGCAAAAAGTTATCCTCCCTGATATTTAGCCGATATCGGCTACAGATATGGGACCGATATCGGCTACAGATATTGGACCGATATTGCAAAAAGTTATCCTCCCTGATATCGGGCCGATATCGGTTATATCGGCTACCGACATGGAGCCGATATCGGACCGACATTAATTGCTACTTGGGGAATATCGGCTAGATATCGGGCCGATATCGGTTATGTCGGCTGAATGTCGTTAATATCAGTCGACATTGAGCCGATATCGGACCGATATCGGCTACAGATATCGGACCGATATTGCAAAAAGTTATCCTCCCTGATATTTAGCCGATATCGGCTACAGATATTTAGCCGATATCGGCTACAGATATTTAGCCGATATCGGCTACAGATATTGGACCGATATCGGCTACAGATATTGGACCGATATTGCAAAAAGTTATCCTCCCTGATATCGGGCCGATATCGGTTATATCGGCTACCGACATGGAGCCGATATCGGACCGACATTAATTGCTACTTGGGGAATATCGGCTAGATATCGGGCCGATATCGGTTATGTCGGCTGAATGTCGTTAATATCAGTCGACATTGAGCCGATATCGGACCGATATCGGCTACAGATATCGGACCGATATTGCAAAAAGTTATCCTCCCTGATATTTAGCCGATATCGGCTACAGATATTTAGCCGATATCGGCTACAGATATTTAGCCGATATCGGCTACAGATATTGGACCGATATCGGCTACAGATATTGGACCGATATTGCAAAAAGTTATCCTCCCTGATATCGGGCCGATATCGGTTATATCGGCTACTGACATGGAGCCGATATCGGACCGACATTAATTGCTACTTGGGACATAGCGTGGCAAGTTCAGGTTGCAAAGTAACAGTATGATTAACAGAGGTTTTTACAAAGGTAGTACATAATCATTAAAAGTTTTTAACCGTGCGAGTAGTCCTTGCCAAAGAGTTCACATTGATCGGTATTTCCTCATTGCAGCACTCTTCCGAAAAATACGTAATGTATAATGACTCTGTAAATAGTAATGTCTGTTTATTACTAGCAGAAGTAAGAATCTCAATTTAGCAAGGACCACTCACACGGCTAAAAACGTTTAATGATTATGTACTACCTTTGTAAAAGCCTCTGTTAATCATACTGTTACTTGGCAATCTGAACTTGCTACGCTGTGTATTGTGGGAATTGTGGGGAGATAACTATATAATACTGTACATGCGTCGTGTTGCTGATTAGGCCTGAAGATGCAGCCGTGTTGCTTCAGGAGTAATCAGTGCTGCTCATTAGGCCTGAAGAGGCAGCCGTCGTGGCTGTAAAAGATCTTGCCTGTGTCTTTTAGCTGATTTTAATTGTAAATAAAATCTTTTTATCTCTGCAGTTTAACTCGGTTAAAGTGTTTGTGAATCGTGCTTCTGACAGCTATTGCTTTTACGGTTTTTACTTAAATTACTCAGCACGAGATTTTATTGATATGACTTCATAATTTTTGTTGGTGTTTGGATTCACGCTCATATTTCTTGAAAGAACAAATATCATCAATTTGTTGACCAATAAAATATACACTATCTGTCTGCTTCCCAATAGCAGCCAATCTCCTATTCCATGGCTTTGTGTCTGGATTTCGTTTGACATACACACAGCCGCTGCTTTTGTTTTCTATTTTCTTTTATCTCCCTTCCATGGGATATGCAAGATTTAACGAGGGACGAAGTGTTGGTCGTTTGGAAAGCGTGCTAGCAGTTTCAACTTACCATAATTCGTGTAACAGGAAAGCAATGATCACAATATTTGAGGGTAATTGTTGATAGTTCCCCTCATTACAAATAACACGTTCCTGAGCTGTGGGCAATTTGTGAACACCATTAAAAGTACCAGTGTCATTGAGTCTGTGGAAAATGTGTTTCCGAAATCACAGGGGTTCACTTCCGGTGAACGCGGTGGGTGGGATAGCTCCACACACTTCTCTTCGTTGGACACCCGAATAATTCCTGCTTCATGCGGCCGTGCTTTGTAGTGTGTGAAGACAGGTCTCTGTACTTGATGTTTCAGTGCCGATGCTGGGATGCGTTCATCTAGAAATGACTTATACCTCTCCGATGTCATGAAGATGTTCTCATCATACTTCTGCCAAACCCCAAATTTGACAACGAAAATTAAAGTTTTGCGGTTATGCAACTCCTCAAGAATTTGATTTGCCGCGAAGGTAGCTCAACCCAAGACTGTGACTCAGATTTCGCCTGTTTAATTTTTTCCAGCTGTTTTCCCTCTGAGCGGTGTTCTCTGGAACGGAAAAGTAACTCTTTTCTGAGGATTGCCTTTTACAGAAAGGGGAGACATGCCATTATACCAAAACTCTTATGATGTATGGGAATCCGTACTGAGTCATCCAACTCTTTAGTGTCATCATTGCAATACAAACATTCCGTTAAGATACAAGTATGCTTGCATAAATAGCACAGTATTGCTTATTTTTTCGAATTTCCGATCATCAAGAGGAACTCCTTTGCCTAGCTTCTGCAACCATCTAACCACAAGAAGTCTCTTAGCGTTGCTGAGCCTAAAAAAATAGTGTCTATACCGCAAAAAAAAAAAAAAAAAATCTAAATTCACGAGCCACACTTCCCATGATTTCTTCCGTGAATTAACGAAGCATGTTTCTGATACAACTTTTTTCGTGAAATGACAGAAAAAATTGAATTTCACCGATTTTATGTACGCTGAAAAAATTCTGAATTTTCAGAAACCTTCCGCAATTTCTTTCTTTTATTGAGGGTAAATTACTGTTTTCAAGATGTATTAACGGAAAATTCTGAATTTTCAGAAACCTTCCCGCAATTCCTTTCTCTTATTGACAGTATATTACCATTTTCAAGATGTGTTAACGGAAAATTCTGAATTTTCAGAAACCTTCCGCAATTTCTTTCATATTTTGGCAGAAAATTACTGTTTTCATAATGTGTTAACGGAAAATTCTGAATTTTCAGAAACCTTACCGCAATTTCTTTCTAATATTGACAGTATATTATAATTTTCAAGATGAGTTAACGGAATATTCTGAATTTTCAGAAACCTTCCCGCAATTCCTTTCTCTTATTGACAGTATATTACCATTTTCAAGATGTGTTAACGGAAAATTCTGAATTTTCAGAAACCTTTCCGCAATTCCTTTTTTATTTTGACGGTAAAATATTGTTTTCAAGAAGTGTTAACGGAAAATTCTGAATTTTCACAAATCTTTCCGCAATTCCGCTCTTATATTGGCAGAAAATTACTGTTTTATAATGTGTTAACGGAAAATTCTGAATTTCCAGAAACCTTTCCGCAATTCCTTTTTTATTTTGACGGTAGATTATTGTTTTCAAGAAGTGTTAATGGAAAATTCTGAATTTTCAGGAACTTTCAGCAATTTCTTTTTTTATAATAACGGAAAAACTCCGTTCTCACTTTTTCCGTATCCATATTACGAAAAATTTCCGATAATAGGAGAGATCCACGGAAATACTTGGGGGTTTGATTAACTGTTAAATTTCAATAGTCTGTCGAAGAATTTGATCTTGAAGTTCTGTAGCGAGATTGGATATTGTGGATAGCATAGCATATCACATGAAATTTTATTACTATGACACAGAATATTTCTTCTTTTCTTTCCCATTTTGTGCACCACCATATACTTTGTATATTGTGTTACCGTAAAAAACAGGGTATACTTAATTTATTGTACAGGTGATTGTAGGACGTCTATGCATCAGTCTATGGAGACCTTAAGACTAAAGCGATATAGCTATCAGGAGTAAGTTTTATATTTAGAAATTTTGTGAAATAATATTATAAAACTGCACCTTCTCTTAAAATCAATTAAAAGGTTATAGTCACACAGTTCAAAAAAAAAAAAAGATCTCAAGCTCCAAATCATTTTATTGCTTCGAAGGATCACGATGAAAAAAATACGTGATTTGTAATAAGACCTCCTACAGAAAAAATAAAATTATCACAAACGTATTCAAAGAAAATAATGAACTCCAATAGAAAATAAAATAACACTCGCATTAATGAAAAAAAAAGAAAAAAAAGTCATGATCGCCTAATTAGTTTTACTCCAAACGTGTCTGTTTCCTGTGACTTTCTGGCGCAACGGTTGAGACGCGCGCCTTCGAACCCACAAGACCTGTCTGGGTTCGATCCCAACGACCAGTGTAAAAGGATTCTCTAGCATCAGGACTAAATATTGAGCGTTTTGGGATTTGCGAAATTTCTGTCTAAATACGAAAAAACTTGAAACGGACTTTTGTGAAATAAACGGAATTACTGACTACAGAAAATCTGTGAAAATACGGAAGTTAAAAAAAAAAAAAAAAAAAAAAAAGGGGGAACTTTTAAAACCGGAAATTCCGTTAAAAGACGAACACTTACCGACAACTTTGCTGCAGGTTATTTTCAGAAATTTTCCGTGAATTCACAACATTTTTTTTTTTTTTCAAGATATTCAAAGCAAACAGAATATAAATTCTGAATTTGCTTGTACCACATTACTGGTTATCCACGTAACTTTCTCAGAAAACTTGAACATTTCATCTCCCTGGAGTGGAAATCGAACTCGCATCTCCCGATTTCTGTTCGGGTATGCTAACCGTTACACCACCCACGACCGTGAAGTTTCCAGCAACTGAGACTGAGCAAACATAGCTTGAGAATCTGAACATCCTCAGATTTTCGACATTGGAAGCTACCCTGCTTCCTCATACCGTTTTGACTCAACTTTCATATTAGTTTTAACGGTGTACACCACTGTCTAGGACAGATGCGCCAACACTTCGCACAACGCGTCAACGCAGTGCGCGTTCGGGAGACCTGCAACTTTTCACATTCGTTCTCTGAATCAACACTTTTCTGAATCTGGTTTAATAATAATGAATACAGAACAAATATTTAAGAAAATGAAATTTATTTTTATTAATAATAGTAAAAATACAAATATGTTATGTATTTTGAAGGAAATTCGGTTTTAAAGATAATGAGTATGATGGGTGACGAAAAGTGGATATTCCGGAAAATTCCTACTCTATCCAACCACTGGGTCCAGGATCACAGTCAGTGGGGAAGATCCAGGAAGACAGATATCCCGGCAAACTGGTGCCCGGGAAATTGGTCCCAGAAAAACTCGTACCCACGCAGTTTCATCCCCTTCTGTTCATTTTAAATGTCTGAATTTCAGGCTTTAGCATCATCTTCACCCCTTCTAAGTATACCGATACATTTTTTTTATTTTCGTATTCGTAAATTGTTCATAAATTGAAGTGATCACGGCAATTTTCGTGAAATTAAATCTCAGAAAACTCGTACCCGGGAGATTCGTACCTGGAAAACTGATACCCGGAGAACTTGTATCCGGGAGATTCGTATACCCTTCAAAGTTAAAGATGTTGTTTACGGAGGCATATACATATTGCATAAATGACAATTCACCTCCCTCTGAGAGATTATCCAAACAAGTTTAGGACAAATGATCACCATATCACTCGCTACACGGACAAGTTGTAACGTATACTCTAGATTCAGTTTCTTTTTGATTTTACTATCTCTTGTTATTTTATTTTCCTATGCAAATTATCTTCTCACTTAACGAGATATTATTTCTCCCGCTGAATTATATGTGGCAACGAGTGTAAGTCATGACGTGGTGGTATGCAGTATATATAGGCGCGCTCAAGTATGCCAGGGGGTTCGTTGTGTATAGGATAGGTTCTTCCTAATTATTGTGATGCGATTCTACGAAAGTTCGGTCTAATAGTAGTTGTGTTATATAGGAATGTGTATTGAGTAATACCAGGAGTTTACCAATAAAAGGTTAAAAGTGAGTACGTTTTCTTGTTCATTTTATTGTCAGACCTCTGTCTGGCGGTTAAGTCTATTTCATTGAGTGTCTTACCTAAATAAACTCTAGCACTTTGATGATTAAGCACACTTTAGCTACGTCAAGTAACCTTTCAATAACATTAACGTAACTTAACGTAAGCTTTCCTGCACGACACGTCCAGAGGAGAAACCTATTCATTATAAAGTAGCCACAAACAGGTTAGGGGGCGTATAAAAACTGCACTTTCTTGGCCACTTTCCTTACAAAGCAAAAATATTTTTTCTTTTAAATTGATGTACACAATAAATGAATACAGGGAAACTCCTACACGGGAAAACTTTTTCATATTAGGGAATCTACACAAACTGTGTTTCGTTCGGAGATCTTGTCAAAGTGTAAGAGTTTTCCTAGTGGCACAAAACGAAATGTAGGAGTTTTTCTAGTAGCATAATGGGTATGTAAAATCTTAGTGGCATAAAGAAATACACGATCGGGTCACGTTATTGTGACCACCAGGTGATATCCAGAGTAACCGCCGTGTGCAGCGCGGACAGCAGACAGACGGACTGGGAGTGACGCAATAAGGTGCTCGAAGGTCTTCACAGGTATGTGGAGCCATGATGACTGCAGTGCATCTGACAGCTGCTGGAAGGTGCGTGGTGGAGGATCCATAGAGCGAACAACACGATCAAGGTGGTCTCACAGATGCTCAATTAGGTTTAAGTCTGGGGAATTAGCGGGGCCAGGGAAGTACTTTGAAGTCTTCATCGTGCTCTTCCAACCACTCTCGGACATTCCCAGCTATGTGACACTTGGCATTGTCGTGCTGGAAGATCCCATCCGCCCCAGGGAAGACAATCAGCATGTATGGGTGTACGAGGTCTGCAAGGATGGATTCGTAACGAATTCGGTTCACAGTGCCTTCCACAGGTATAAGTGGACCCATTTTATGCCAGGAAAACACTCCCCATGCCTTAACGTTGCCCCCACCAGCTTGTGTTCATCCAGCAATGGTTGAAGAGTGTTTGTTCTCCGATGTTTCGCGCCTTATACGCCAACGTCCATCCATTCGATGAAGCAGAAAACGTGACTCATCGCAGAAGGCAATACTTTGCCAATCAGCGGAGGTCTAATTCCAATACTGCTTGCAAATGTAAGCATTTTCTGCCGATGCACCTTCGTTAGCATAGGTGCAGTGACCATCCGCCTACATCGGAGCCCCATACGCAGTAGGGTTCGCTGAACTGTCGTTTTAGACACACTTCCGGTAGCTCCCTGATTCATTCGTTCAGTGAGTTGCTCCACTGTAGCGTGTCGATTGGTCCTCACGCACTTTCGCAGCCGACGTTCACCTCTCACATCAATGACACGTGGTGATCCTCAGTTTCCACGTCGCTCATTCTCAAAGGGCGACTGCTTATAGCCCATTGAGTTGCCCACGGTGGTCGTTAAATGTCCAATAAAAGAAGAGCATAATGCTCACTACCTTTTGCCTAGAAGCGTAGCTGAGCGCAGGACACGGTGCAGACTTCTTTATGAAAATCAGTTAGCCGGACACAGATGGAAATTTCTTGTGACTATTGATGAAGCATGGATTTATTTAAACAACCGTAACAGAAAAAGGTCGATTTACTATCGCAGAACAGCAGACAAAGACTTACAAACTGGGTTCCAAGAAAGTACATATAAGTAAAAGATTCATGATTATTGCTGATTTCTCGTACAATGAATATTAAAGTTAAGAAAAGTTGAAAAGAATGTTAAAATTAATTCTACATATTACCAAATAAATATTTGAACTCCTATATAAAGAGGAAATACCATTCCTTTATCCACAGAGCCTTCAAAGAGTAAAACTCCATCTACCAGTATTACATCCAAACTACCGCTCTATTTCTCGAAAAAAAAATAAAAAAAAAAATGAAAAAAGTAACGGATAAAAAAAAAAATGAAAAAAGTATCAAGTCTACGCCTTTTGCTCATATTCCTTCACCCTGATGTGTGACCAATGGTCTATTGTGCTTTCGGACTGCTAAAAAGACTGGTATCAAGTTTATACCTTTTGCTCATATTTCTTCAAAGTCTCCTGATGTGTCACCAATTGACTATTGGGCTTTCGGACTGCTAAAAAGACTGGTCTCGAGTCTATACTTTTTGCTCATAAAAGTTCCCTGAAGTGTCACCAATGGACTATTGTGCCTTCAGACTGCCAAAAAGACTGGTATCAAGTCTATACTTTTTGCTCATATTCCTTCAAAGTCCCCTAATGTGTCACCAATGGATGCGCCTTCAGATTGCTAAAAAGAGAGTTTTCTAAACGGAGACCTAAAGCAATGATTGGACTATGGAACGCAATGGAAGAGGTGTGGAATAAAATACCACTACTAATTTAAAGAAATGTCGTGTTATCTTGGAAATCTAGATGTAGGTTCATAGGTCCAGAGAAAGGGCTATCATATAGAACATCTAAGAAAGAAATAATTTTATTTTAAGCATTAATTATATTTCTGGAAAATCGTTCTAAAAATGTGCGAATATCCTCTGCAAAATAATAAACTGGGACAGGAATATGCCAAGAGAAGGACCACGTGGGAGATTGGTGGATGTAGTTTGAAAGCATACCAGAATGGCATGAAAGAGATTTGCTCGAGATAGAGTTGTAGAAGACATTTAGGGAGATTTCATCCTGTAAAAGGTCGTTATTGATGATGATATTGCAAAATGCTATTATTGGCATATTTTCACTGTACTGGAATGTAACCACTTCCTTCAGAAAACTTGAAGAATTTCATCGCTCTGGAACGGAAACCTCACTTCCCGATTTCCGGTCGAGTATGCTAGTCATTACAGTACCCTGGACAATAAACTTCCACGCAGCTGAACGTAGATATCTGAGAACCTACCGATTTTGCGCTAGTGGAAGCTATTTCTGCCCCATCATAGCGTCTCACGACCTTTTCTCACATCCAGGGTCGGATGTAGGTCACAAATTCCAGTGATGAAAGTACGTCATACACAACTGGGAAACGAATTTCCCCGAAGAAATAATTCTTCATAAATACATGGTAGGCATTGTAATGCTGTGATTGGCATATTTTCACTGTATTCCACGTAACCACTTCCTTCAGAAAACTTGAAAATTTTCATCATCCTGGAGCGGAAATCGAATCCGCACCTCCCGATTTCTGGTCGAGCATGCTAGTTATTACAGTACCCAGGACAAGGAAATTCCATCATAAATACATGGTATATATTACGTACATTAATTCCATCATAATACATTATGGAGAAATTATTTCTTCGGGGAAATCCGTTTCCCAATCGTATATGACGTAATTTCATCACTGGAATTTGTAACCTACATCCGATCCTGGATGTGAGAAAAGGTCGTGAGACGCTATGATGGGGCAGGAATAGCTTTGACTAGCGCAAATATTTACGTTCAGCTGCTTCGAATTTTCTTGTCTTGGGTAGTGTAATGACTAGCATGCTCGACCGAAAATCGGGAGGTGTGAGTTTGATTCCTGCTCCAGGGTGATGAACATTTTCAAGTAATCTGGAAAAAGTGGTTACATATAATAAAGGGAAAATACGCTGAAGAGCAATTGAATTAGAGGTACCTGTGTAGTAACGTGTTGCACCACCTTTCATCCTGATGACGGAGGCGATTCGTCTCGGCATAGACTAGACAAGACACCGGAAGCGTTGGGAAGCCATACGGATCCACGACGCCTGAACAAGCTCCCACAGTTCACGAAGATTTGATGGAGGGGGGTCAGAGCCACAAACATCTCTCTCGATGGCATCCCAGATGTTCTCGATGGGCTTGAGGTCAGGTGACCAGCTGGCCAAGGAAGCGTGGTCACGTTGGTGGAGTCTTCATCCAACCATTCGGATACAATTCGGGAGCGATGGCATGGTGCATTGTCTGGTTGCAGGATGAGGTCCCCAGTGGGATGTTGAAGACGCACAAACGGGAGCAAATGGTCGTCCAGGATATCCCGGTAACGTTGACCTGTGAGGGACGATGTCACACGTACCAGGGGTCCCACTTCAGTCCACGTAAACAGTCCCCAGACGAGAATGCCACCCCCACCAGCTTGAAGAGTACCCTGCTGGCAAGAAGGATTCATCACTTCATGTGGTTCGCGCCGTACTCGTATCCTGCCATCCGCATGTACCAACGTGAATCTCGACTCATCAGTCCAGGCACCATTTTTCCACATGCAACATTTTCCCACGTGTCTAGGGTCCAGTGGCGATGTTCCCGCGCCCATGCTAATCTTTGCACCCTATGATGTGCGGTCAGCAGCGGTACCCTCGTGGGACGATGGATTCTGTACCCCATAGCGAGGAGATGGTTCTGGATGGTGTGGCTGCTTACACATTTTTGTGCACCAGCGTTAAATTGCCGAGTGTTTTCTTGCACTGTGGCCCGTCTATCCGCTGTTACAATGCGAGCTAGCCGACGATGATTCCGTTCATCCACACGCTGTTGTCCACGGCAGTTGGCCCTTGCAGGGATGGTTTTACTGGATTCGATGTACTCACGGTGCACCCGTGACACAGAGTGCCTGCGCGACTTCCGAGATGGAGTGACCCATTCGTTGGGCCCCGACAATTTTCCCACGATCAAATGCGCTTAGATCCTTCGTCTTACCCATACTGCGTCCGACTCTTAGTGATTCCCGTCGCATCACTACTTATATTGTCGAATTGCTGCGTACGTGATGTCGTTTCCGTTTACAGGGCCGCCCACAGCGCCACATTTGCATAACGCCAGCTGTCTCTAATTGAATTGCTTTTCAGTGTATGCCAATAATAGCATTACCATGCCAACCATGTATTTATGAAGAATTATTTCTTCTGGGAAATTCGTTTCCCAATCGTATATTGCAAAATATTCTTCTTAGGAAACAAATACTTACGAGATCTGAAAAACGACTGGAAGGATTGCATTTCTAATTTTCTGCTCAATTTTACCACTTTTCCATGACCTAAAGTAAAGCAGAGTCCTCCAAATATTGAGGTCTCTTATAAAAAGATGGTGTTAAGATTACGATTAAGCAACTTCAAAAACGTTTGTGTAGTGTTGCGATTGAGGGCGTACATATGACTAGCTTCAAAGGAGAAAATTTTAACAACTTCACTCATGCAAGCTGATCATGGCATTATGGCGGAACTTTCTGTTCCTCATTGCAAATTATCAGGGCGTGCTTAGATATTTATTTAAGAAAGGAGAGAATGCCGTTTGTTTCACGTTGCAGAAACACAAAAAATATGTCAAGATGTTTTTAGAAAAGCAGAATGAATCGTTTTTCTGAAATGTAACAATGAAGCAATGGAGTGTCCCCGAAACTTGCATGAACATTTTATAAAGGGGCACTTATTACATGATTGTTCAAATACATCTGCATGTTATGAGTTTTAAACCGGATTACTTGGAAAAGGGCACACCATGAAAACAGGCGATCAGCAGACCATATCTCGTGATCTCAGTTCTAAGAATTCAACACATTCAGTGTACAGTTGGTAGCAGAAATAACTTGGACTTAAAAAAAAAAAAAAAAAAAAAAGAAGTCATAACAGATTAGTGACCAAACTTAAAACGAAAACAAAAAATAGCGATTCATGTACGGAAAAGCGTCCATCGTTAAAAATCGAAATTAAGTACTTTTAAAAATGGTATAAAAAAACTGAAATTGGATAAATGAACTGCATTCTCAAGCGTCTGCATTCACCGCTGTGGTGGCGCAGTGTGCGGGGCCGACTGGACTGTAGGGGCAACTGGAACGGTCGCCCCGGGCAACGCAGCTTTACGGGGCACCGCAATTTAGAAAATAGAAACAAAATAATTTTTTTAGAATTCTTTATCTTTATTGCTATTTTCCCTTAAAGGTTTGGGGGCGCGGGGCCCTTAAAAAGATATTTTATAACGTTTTTCTTAGTTTACAATCTCCTCCACCTTCAAATACGTTACCGCCCTTCGTCGTAAAGACACTGAGATTTTCAGATTTTAAATTATTATTATTATTATTAATATTATTATTATTATAATCACCTTAAACTTCTCCATTTATGAAATAGCAAATTAAATTTCATCATTTTGTGACCCCTATACTATATATTCAACAATGCGTCTGTAAACCAGTTACTTAAATTTGAAAAATAATAAAGAACAATATCAAATTTATTGGTGAGCTGTATATGGGGACCACTTGTTCAGTGACTTTAAAAACAGTATTGGAAATAAAAAAACAAACTATTTTCATACATGAGCGCATATAAATGGTAAAAAAAAGTCACAATAATTTGTAATTTATTCCACCTTGCGTGAAAAATCAATCACTAAAACATGTACCAGGAAAAAATATATGTAAACGGATTTATTTAAGAGGGATTCTTATTATCCTCTAGGTAAAAATATTCGCTATGCAAATTAGTTAGTTTTTTTTTATCATTTTGTGAGAAAGTTTATAAAAAAATCGCAATGCGACTTAAACTTCCTTCTTATCGGACAAAAAATCGTAGATTTCAGCACTTCTTACCCCCTCTCTCTCTGTCTGTATCTCTCTCACTCTCTTTCTCTGTCTCTTACTCACTCTCTGTCTCTCTCACTCTATCTCTTTCTATATCTCTCTCTTTCTTTCCCTCTGTCTGTCTGTCTCTCTTTCTCTCACTTTCACTCTGACTGTATCTCTCTCACTGTCTTTCTCTCTCTCTCTTACTCTCTGTCTGTATATCTCACTCTCACTGTCTTTCTCTCTCTCTCTTACTCTCTGTCTGTATATCTCTCACTCTCTTTTTCTGTCTCTTACTCACTCTCTGCCTCTCTCACTCTGTCTTTTTCTTTCTCTCGCTGTCTCTCTCTGTCTGTCTCTCTCTCTCTCTCTCTCTCTCTCTCTCTCTCTCTCTCTCTCTCTCTCTCTCTTTCCCTCTGCCTGTCTCTCTCTTTTCGTCCCATGTCAATTTGAGTTAGTATTTTTTCTTCACGATTGTTTTCGTGTGTTTCATTTTTCACATAGCAACTTTATTAAACTAAACTGTGAGGTTCATTTTCTAGGGCCCACAATGAAATTTCGCCCCGGGTTCCACAAAATTTCCATCCCGCCCTGAAACGCTGATTTTTGACCATTCGCAGAAGGTGAGCCCGGACTCTATTCATGTTTTAAAAAGTCATGTTGAAAAATAGTTAAAAAAATTCCCTGGGCTCGAGTCATATTGTAAAATAGTTCATATTGAGACATGTTGTGCTCGAGTCATGTTGAGTAATGTAGTTAGAGGTGGCCCGGGTTCGAGTCATGTTGTTTGAGGTAGGCCCAGGCTCGAGTCATGGTGTTTAGTGTCCTGAGACCCTTCGCAGGAGGTGTGCACGGACTCGAGTCACGGATAAGGCAAGGGTGGTGCCATTACTGAAGCGAGTTCATCGATTTGGTCTTTGTCAAACTCGCTTCAGTACTTTGCCTTTTTTTGTCTGAAGAACAAGAATAATACCGATTAACAGAACAGAGTATCAGGTGTTATTTATACCGCTTCATGACCTTCCCACGCATTTGGCTGCAGCTGCTTCGATTGACATGCAGACGCGCTGGACATAATGTTTGGCCACTTTAGGGCATATGCACTATATTATCAAAAGTATTCGGGCACCACACTGTTTTGGAAATAGTTGCTTTATTATCACAATTAGTAGTTAGTAGGGTCCACCTTTAGCTTCTATTACAGCAGCAATACGTCAAGGCGTACTACAACCAATTTCTGTAAGGTCTCGAAAGAAGTGTCTCGCCATTCGTCCTGCAAAGCGAAGACGGTTGTTGGAAAGCAAAGGCGGTTGTTGTGGTAGATTTCGTGTCCGTTACTACAGCTTATCCCACAGGTGTTCCATGGGATTAAGATCAGGACTCTGAGCAGGTCAGACACCTCATTTAAAAGAAACCAGCCCTGCACACGCCGTGCAGTATGGCAGGAAGCTCGTGTTGGAAGAGTCAACAGTTATCTCCATAATACTGTCACATTGTTGTCGGTAATGCAGAATTTTCCAGAACGTCGAGGAACACTTCAAAGTTCATGGTTTGTGGTATAATAACCATCGGGCAGAGTCCCATCCACAAAAAAACAACCCCATACCATAATGAAGCCTCCTCCGAACGTAACAGTTTGAAGAACACAGTCCGACGAAAATCGTTCACCGGGCTGTCGCCAAATCCAAGCATGCCCACCAGGTTCGGAGAGTGAAAAGCGTGACTCATCACTCCAAAGAACAGCTTTTCAGTCGCCCACAGTCCAGGAGCGACGGGAGACACACAACTCCAAACGGCGCTTCGCAACCACGGTAGTCATGTGTGGCGTGTGTGCAGCAGCTCTACCATAATAACCCACGCTGTGCAACTTTCTGAGGATAGTTATGGTACTAATCGAACCATTACAAGCATTTCCTACTTCAGCAGCGATGGAAACAGCAGAGGAAGAACGGGATTTCTTAACATTTCTTACCATGGCTCTTCTGTAACGTTCAGTTAGTTTGTGCGGCCTTTCTGAACGTTTTTTTTTTGTTTTGTTGTTGTTGTTGTTGTTGTAGCTGCACCGCCCCGCTTCCACCTCTTCACGACATCACTTACACTCCATTTTGGTATGTTTAGTTTAGCTGCAATGCTCCGTATGGAAACGTTACTCAAATGACATCCTATGACCAGCCCACACTGGAACTCGAAAAGTTCGCGTCCACGAGACAAATCCTCTTGAAAGTTTCTGACAACACGACAGAACATCTCAGCTTTATATACGTAACTACCTCTCTCACAGCGCAGCTTCCTGCGCAACCGTTCTTTGCACTTATGCAAATATTTGATAGTGTCCGAATACTTTTGATAATGTACTGTATATACGGATTTATACAACATATATACTTATAACGAAGTAAATTTCTCCGTCATTTTGTGTCCACGCCGGGGCTCGAACCCGGGTCCCCTCATTCCGGAATAAGTCACTCTAAGAATTGAGCTACGCGGACGTTCGTTCTGGCTGCTATCTGCCTTTATGTCGTGTGCGTCCTGCTGGGCAGGCACGTCACATCTCCCCCCCGAAAGAGGGCCGGGGCATGGCCCACGGGTCAGCCGTGACCATGAATCGTTGCAGGCAGCCATTCGCTGTAGAACGTGCACTTGAGAACTCATAGTCAAACTGGTGTGTGGAATGCAACGTCACACACATTTATTTTTTGAAGCACTGGAGAAGGGATTCTCTTATTTTTCCTCTCTTGCGGTGTGGAAAGAACATCACACCATTGCGAGATTTTGAACGGCCGGGTTATCCGGAAAGTTCGGGCGCCATTATAACGAAGTAAATTTCTCCGTCATTTTTGTCTACGCCGGGGTCCGAACCCGGGTCCTCTCATTCCGGAATAAGTCACTCTACTAATTGAGCTACGCGGACGTTCGTTCTGGCTGCTATCTGCCTTTATGTCGTGTGCGTCCTGCTGGGCAGGCACGTCACATCTCCCCCCCGAAAGAGGGCCGGGGGCATGGCCCACGAGTCAACATGCCCTTTCCCCTTACAAGCAGCAAGGTAGTACGTGATAGTTGCAGAAATACTGTCAAAGTTTATTTCTTTTCTATATCTCTGCTAATAATATGTGTGAAGTAAAGGCTTCAGGTCAGTATATAAAACCACACTATGACATGGGTTAACTCTCCCATATCTTGTTAACACATTCTGTACACACATGTACATTATATACATATGAATATATATTTGCATCCGCATGTTTGTTCGTTGTGAACCGTACATCCCCATCCAGCAGGACGCACACGACATAAAGGCAGATAGCAGCCATGACGAACGTCTGCGTAGCTCAATTGGTAGAGTGACTTATTCCGGAATGAAGGGACCCGGGTTCGAGCCCCGGCGTGGACAAGAATGACCGAGAAATTTACTTCGTTATACACTCAATGGGTAAAACATTAGAGATACCTACCTAAGAGCGAGTTGGACCTCCTCTAGCGCAAATAACGGCCTGTGCACGCCGAGGTAGCGACTCCACCAGATACCGCAGTGTTTCCGGAGGTAATGCCAGCCATGCATGTGGCAGCATTGTCCGCGACGTCATCCCAGGATCCATAGATCTCATGCTCCACTCCACAGCATTCCAGAGAGTTTCGATAGGGTTTACATCCGGGGACCTTGGGGCCACTGGATGGTTTCAAACACAGATGGGTGTCCCTCGAGTCATGCTTGGGTGGTTGCAGTCCGTTCAGACGGCACATTGCTCTTCTGAAACAGACAATCGGCCGCAGAACGCACGAAGGTCATGAAAGCGTGAAGGTGAACAGCAAGCACATGCTGATAACTCACAGCGTTTAAGGACCTCTCCAGGCACACTAAGGGATGTAATGTGTCCCATTAGAAGGCTCCCCAAACCATCACAGAGCCAATGCCGCCTTGAACAGAGCCGACCGGACCATGGATTCGTGCTGTGGACTCAAAATCCACTTCCTCTCCAGTCAGTTGGGTACAGCTGAAAACGGGATTCATCTGACCACAGGACGTCTCGCAACTCTTTAGAGGAACAGTTTTGATGTTCCCGGCACCAGGCGGGGTGGTGCTGTGTGATGACGAGCAGTCAACAGTGGCATACGAGAAGGTCGTCAGCTCCCGTAGCGCGGAGTGCACCGCACCGTTCGCTCGTTGATGCTGCTTAGACCTCAGACATTTAACCTGGGTGTGATTTGGCCGCCGTTGCCAAGCGATCGGTCTGTACATACCTGTATAGTCTACGTCGACCTAGGTCTTCAGTGGCATGTTATCGGCCATTGCTTGCTCTCTGAGCGCTGGTACGTCCGTTGATGGTATATACACGCGGTACACCCTTGATACGGTTGCCCTCGGCAACCCTAGGGTGATAGAATGACCCCATCTGCCTTGTCCCGATAATGCATCCACGATCAAAGTCGCTCAGATGACCACACTTACTCATTCATGTTCGTCGATTGCGATACACTGTTGGGACCCTGCTGTCCGCCTATTCAGTGCCTGCGTTCGGCTGTAGTCTGTTCCACTCTGCGCGGGGATGTCAATGTCAACTGAGCACCACCCCTACCTCTAATGTTTTCTCTACTGAGTGTGTGTGTGTGTGTGCGTGTGTGAACAAAGGGCATCCTGAAAGTAATGCCTCCTCCTTAATAACTTTTAAAATTCTGAAGTGATTTTAATGAAACTGCACTGACATGTACTATGATATGTTATCAATTTGGGAATTTTTTTTTTCAGAATCGGAAATAAAGGTCATGAATGACAGAGAAAAGCAACGATCCGTAATTGATCTCCTGGAAAAAGAGGGATGTGAGGCTCCAGAAATCCAGAAAAGACTCCTGGTGGTGTAATGTCCGAAGACGGATGAAGAGATTTCGAGAGGGAGAAAGTTCAGTGTCGTACAAACAACGGAGTGGAAGACCCGCGACTGCAGTGACAAATGCCAACAGGCAACGAGTGCAAGACCTCATCACAGCTGATCGTTGCGTCAGCATCCACGAGTTGTGTGATGCAATTCATTGTGGTTATAGTGCTATGGAAACATTAATTAGAGATCTGGTCTACAGAAAGAAATTGTTCAAGGTGGATCCCAAACAACCTAACCCGTGAACAATGTGAGCAAAGGGTGGAAATGTGCCGGAACATCTTGGATTGTTATGATCGGAAGAGTGAGGTGTTTTTTTCTAATGTTGTGACGGGGGATGAAACCTGGGTGTTCTTTCATGACCCAGAAACAAAACGTGCGTCAATGTAATGGCAGCGTACATCTTCACCTTGACAAAAAAAGGTGAAAACAACTCGTTCCGCAGGGAAAGTGATGGTGGCAATTTTCTGGGACAAACATGATGTCATTTTGACTGATTTCCTTGAACGGGGTACAACAATAAACAGTGCTCACTATGTGCAGACATCGGAGAAGCTAAAGAAAGCTATCATAAAGGAAAGACGTGACCTTCCACTTCATAGTGTTGTTTTACACCATGATAACGCACGTCCCCACACCTCGATGGAGACTTCACAGGCTATTGCCAAAATGTGGTGGACAGTGATGCCCCCCTTACAATCCGGATTTGGCTCCCTTAGACTTTTCCTTTTTGCCCCTTTGAAGAACACCCTTCGTGGGGAAACTTCCGACAATGTGAGAGACATTAAACTGGCTGTGAACTCATGGGTGAAACGACAGCCTCAGGAATTTTTCCAAAATGGATTTTACCAGTGGGCTCAAAGATGTGTGTGTGTGTGTGTGTGTGTGTGTGTGTGTGTGTGTCATAAAACAGCAAATAAAATCCATCCGATAAAATTCAAGAAAACATTGACACAAAAACACAATGAAAGAAACCTGACGTATTACAAATGAAGAAAACACCGACTGAAAATTAAGCATAGAAACTCAGACTAAAAAATGAAAATTAAAAACTCACCTACAGGAACATCAGGAAAGCTACGACTAACAGAAACACTGCAGCAGCAGATCATACAACTTGACCAAATATGCAATTTAAATTCAAAGAATCATGAATGGAATACGGGAATACACCATACAATACAAATTTTGAAGATGACAATCCATTTTTTTGGTGTAAATATGACAAGGATGGTAAGTCAGATAATATCCGGAAACTTGAAAATTTCGACGTCATGAAGCGGGAATCGAAACCGTGTCTCCCAGATAGCGGCAACAGTATGCTAACCACTACACCACCCAGAACGACCATGTCTCAAGTTTCCGATTAATTTGAATATAACCATCACAGGATTCGCTAGTCGAAGCAACCGGCATTCATGTTTAGCGAATTTGGAGGTTAATAATCCTATCCCGTGATTGCCCCAAAGGAGCAATGAAAATTTTTTTTGGGTGTAAATATGCCCGAATGAGCAATTTTTTTGGTGTACATATTACAATCCTTGTCATATTTACACCAAAAAACGGATTGTCATCTTTAAAATTTGTATTAAATTCAAAGACCAGAACTAAACTTGTGCAAACCCTCAAACTCAGTGCTAGAGAATAAAACCGGCCATCAACAAGAAATCCAGTAATCAAATGTATGGGCCGTCTTCTACAGGAAAGCACCGATCCATATTTGGAGCGACTTTTCTGTTGAAAATAAGAGCCGCAATCACCAAATGCCCAATGTCAGTGCTTTTTAAGTCGCAATCAGAGTTCGAATGTTACAGAATGAAGATAACCAAATGCAATGACGACAAAACGACCTAGTACGAAAGCCAGATAGGTTGCGGTTAAACAGGACTGAGCAAAAACCAGTCCTGTGCCTGTAAAACAATGTATGTACTAGGCAAGTTTAAAACAGAGTGATTAGTATATGTTGATTGTAAGTGATCCACCATACAGCACTTGGGAGCTCCTAATAAGTCTTAACATTGTAGGATCAGTCGTTAAATAAAGAGTGAAGGTATATACACTGAAGAGCAATTGAATTAGAGATACCTGTATAGTAACGTGTAGCACCACCTTTCGCCCTGATGACGGCGGCGATTCGTCTCGGCATGGACTCGACAAGACACCGGAAGCGTTGGAAAGCCATACGGATTCACGACCCCTGAAGAAGCTCCCACAGTTCACGAAGATTTGATAGAGGGGGTCAGAGCCTCGAACATCTCTCTCGATGGCATTCCAGATGTGCTTGATGTGATTGAGGTTAGGTGACCTAGCTGGCCAAGGAACCGAGGTCACGTCGGTGGAGTGTTCATCCAACCATTCGGATAAAATTCGGGAGTGATGGCACGGTGCATTGTCTTGTTGCAGGATGAGGTCCCCAGTGGGATGTTGAAGACGCACAAACGGGAGCAAATGGATGTCCAGGATATTCCGGGAACGTTGACCTGTGAGGGACGATGTCACACGTACCAGGGGTCCCATTTCAGTTAACGTAAACAGTCCCCAGACGAGAATGCCACCCCCACCAGCTCGAAGGGTACCCTGCTGGCAAGAAGGATCCATCGCTTCATGTGGTTTGCGCCGTACTCATATCCTGCCATCCGCATGTACCAACGTGAATCTTGACTCATCAGTCCAGGCACCATTTTTCCACATGCAACATTTCCCCACATGTCCAGGGTCCAGTGGCGATGTTCCCGCGCCCATGCTAATGTTTTCACCCTGTGATGTGCGGTCAGCAGCGGTACCCTCGTGGCACGATGGCTTCTGTACCCCATAGCGAGTAGATGGTTCTGGATGGTGTGGCTGCTTACGCGTTTTTGTGCACCAGCGTTAAATTTCCGAGTGATTTCTTGCACTGTGGCCCATCTATCCGCTGTTACAATGCTAGCTAGCCGACGATGACCCCGCTCATCCACACGCTGTTGTCCACTGCAGTTGGGCCTTGCAGGGATGGTTTTACCGGATTCGATGTACTCACGGTGCACCCGTGACACAGTGGCTCGTGAACATCCCAGTGCTTGCACGACTTCCGAGATGGAGGGACCCATCCGTCGGGCCCCGAAAATTTGACCACGATCAAATGCGCTTAGATCCTTCGTCTTACCCATACTGCGTCCGACTCTTACTGATTCCCGTCGCATCACTCCTTATATTGTCGGATCGCTGCATACGTGATGTCGTTTCCGTTTACAGGGCCGCCCACAGCGCCGCATTTGCATTACGCCAGCTGTTTCTAATTCAATTGCTCTTCAGTGTATGTTTTAAGTTATTATACCGAAAAGCTAAGAGGAATTGAGAAAAAATTTTGTAAATGAAGTGGATAGGTGGCTGATTGTTTTTCAACAGGGTTAATAGAATTTTTTTTTACTTTGATGTTTCACTTCTAAGGAGTTTCATTATACTATTACTCCTTCGGACTTTCATCTGTTTGGTCCCTTGAAAAGATTCCGCCGCCCCGGTGGCGCAGTGGTCTAAGGCGCTGGCCTCTGATTGTTCGTCCGTAAGGGGTCCGGGTTCGAATCCCGGTGAGGCATGGATGTTGTGTTTGTCTTACGGCACTGGCTCTCTCCCTTCCCTGGAACCAGTGACCCTAAATTAGGGACAGGCGACTGCTTATAGCCCATTGAGTTGCTCACGGTGGTCGTTAAACCTCCAATAAAAAAAAAAAAAAAAAGATTCCTGGGCAGCCACCGCTTCGACTCTGCTGACGAAGTCAAATCTGTTGTCTGCAGGTGGCTATATTCCCAGAGAATGGACTTTTATGAACAAGGTATACTTAAAACTGGCACCACGCTACGATAAATGTCTCGAGAGTGTCGGTTCTTATGTTGAAAAAATAGCTACGAAATGTAGTTTCATTGTGTATGTGTTTTTGTTTTGCCTATCTATTAAATTGTTGCAAAAAAAAAAAAAAAATATATATATATATATATAATGGTGTGAGCTACTTTTCGATCCACCTTCGAATATCTATTTATTCGATTTCAAAGGTTCCTTCCCCCCTTCCCCCATATCTGTCTGCTAGAGTCGATAACACCTGGGCCAGTCTTCGGAGCGCCAGTCACTTCTGTTTTCAGGACTGCACCACTGGGTCTATGACTCACATACACTACTGGCCACCCAAAATGCAACACCAAGATGGACACGAGATAGCAAAGCCAGATTTACTGGACACATTAACAACAGATACAAAGATGAAACGATTGAGCTTACAGGCGGCCCGTGCGACTTGCGGAACACGCAGACATCAATAAATCGTGTGGCTCCCATGGCTGGCAATAACGGCCGCTACACGCCGCGGCATCGAACGAAAGAGGATTTGGATGCGGGCTTGGGGTATGTCGGTCCAGGCTGCTTCCACACGTTGATCACAGTTCATCAGGGGTAACCGCGGGTGGTGTTTTCCGGGCCACTCGGTTGCCGATCAGCTACCACACGTCTTCGATGGGCGCCATATCGGGAGAACAGGCCACGGCATCAGTGACACCTGGTGGGCCGGAAAGAATTGTTGCACGATGCGTGCCACGTGCGGGCGCACATTGTCTTATTGAAACGTGGCCGCTGGCAGGTCCATCAGGTAAGGGAGGACTACAGGCTCCAAAACGTCGGAGATTTAGAGGTGGCTGTTGAGTGTACCGGCGATGCGTACCAGAGGGGTGAAGGTGTCATATCCAATTGCGCCCCAAATAATAACGCCAGGCGACGGACCGGGATGGCGATGCATGATGCTGGCGTCATACAGTCTCTCGCCGCAGTGCCGCCACACGCGTATCAGATCATCGTGGTGTTGCAGGCAGAAGCGGGATTCGTCGGAGAAGACAATGTGGTGCCATTCCGTAGTCCAGGTGCGGCGTTCAGCGGCCCACTCCAGCCGCACTCGCCGGTGGTGTATCGTCAATGGTAATCGGAGCAATGAGCGCCGTACGCCGTCGAACGGTACGTGCTGACACAGGTTGTTGCACAACACACCCTAATTCCTGCGCTAGCGTTTGTGATGTGGCGGTGCGAGCCGTCAATGCCCGTCGCACAGCACGCCAGTCCTCTCGTTCGGTGGTGTGTAACGACTGCGGCTTTGGCAATCACTCACGTCGGTCCGTCCGTCCCTCCTGCACCCACCGAATCCATACTCGCCTGATTGTGGCTGGATGTCGTTCCACACGGGCGCCGATATCTCGGTTCGATAAACCGCTATCGCGATAAGCCACTATTCGTCCTCTGTCGAACTCCGAAACGTGCTGGAATGACTGCCGTATTCTGCGACGAGCCATCAGGAAGCTTTCCGCGCACAGGTCCGGCAGCACAACACGCTTCCACTACTTACACCCCGCAGCATTCTGTGCACCCTTGTTATAGTGTTTCTCGGTGGCGTGCCGGGCGCACATGATTTGCATATGCCCTGCAATGCCAATCGTTTGCATGTCCTGTCGCGGGCGACGCATGCTGTGAATATCAGGACAATCGGATGCTTCCTTCTTGGTGATGCATTTTGGGCGGCCAGCAGTGTAGAACCAGTTTTCTTGGACAAATACACAACTTATGCATCATCCGGGACTCAAAGAGTCCCCAGCTAAATTGACTAGCCAGGAGCCCAAGACTCTGAACTACAGTTAACCAATATGGTATTTATGAAATTTATGATAAAGACTCAGAAAGTCACGAGGACGCTAATACTTCGCGGATGGCTGTGATATGTACCTCAACAACGAAATCAGGAATGTATGGTTGTTTTTTTGTTTTTTTCGGAAGAAACTCTAAGTACTTTGAAGGTATTGAGAAGAAATTTTAGCTAATGCTCTATACTTTTTTTTCTGCACGTGTTTTGCAAAAAAAACAAACAAAAAACAAACAGTACGTGCGTACGATATCACTTTGCCTGTCCATATGTGGCCACAACATCTCTGCAACTGCTAGTTCGATTCGAAAAATTTGTTTTGCAGGCAAGAACTGTGGAAACGATGATCCTTCCATTCCGGTTTTTTCCCATACACAACTTCGCCGTTCGCCAGATTTTCTTAGCCAGACACAACTTCGCCAGATTTTGAATACTATAGAATTCAAAATCTGTTTTGCTCTGTATCATTGCTTCTAAATACTTGACTGAAAAAATTGTTTCTTCTCACCGATATCATTTATACCGAACACTATTTTGGGTACAGTTTCTTTTTTAAGTAGTTCCGAGTTTTTCCGCTAGGGGGCGTAAATCTAAATTACGACTTCCACGATATCTCTGCTCCTAAAAGTATTATCGCGCGGGTTTCAAATTGGGTTCACCCGGCGTAATATTGGGAACCAAGGGGGTGTCGAGTGGATTGTGATTCTGCGACTCCCTGATTTAGGGCTGACGCATCTTCAGGATCCACTGACGGGGCGGGGCGATGTGATTCACACAGCAGATTTTCCTTTGTGAGTCAAAGGGTCCGCTGTGTGCCGCAATGTTTTCGTGAACGTCTAGTTTAAAATAAAAAGCATAAGTGAACGGATTTTCTAAGTCCCTGCCGTAAAATATACAAATTCTCCAAAAATCCAGGGTTGAGCACACAATTTGTAACTAACGAAACACTCATGATAGAACGTAGACAAAATTAACAAAGAAAACAATTTATTAGTTATGTTTTGGCATAATAATAAAGATACACTCACGATACCAGCAAAAATAAATCCGACTCTCTGACAGGAACCTGTACTCAATTAACTACTCGCTTATAAAAACATTAAAACTCTAATGGAAGACTTTCGTATGGATTGATCCGATAAACATGGTATGAGGGGACACCAAAAAAAAAAAAAAAAAAAGAATAGGATGGATTTCCTACCTTAACATCCGAATCTGGACTAGATGTCGCGCTGCTACCCTCCTATCACACGGAAGAAATGGAACCACGTGAAAGTTCAGTTTTCTTGTCATTACTTATTGTCCGTAAAACACTACTATGGCTGTTTCTCCACCAAGGGTACTGGTCTGCGATGGATGTCCCGGTCCGTCATAATTAGTGTGGGCCCTCATCATCCTTAGCAGCGTTCCCTTCCTTGGCACGTCGGTTTAGATCCTCCATCCATGTCGAGAAACGGTACGCAGTTACGGATGTCCTGCCGTAATAATTGGCAGCTCCTAGGTGACAGTCATGGAGGAAAGTCAAGTGCTCCGTGATAAAAGTAAAAGTGAAGTGACGAAGTTCTTCTCTTCTCTTGGAAAAGTTTCGACAACGCCCAAGAAGACCCACACTACCTCAAAATATCCCATCATCCAATCACTAGCTGGCAAACGCAAGCATCCCTGAATTAAATTCCCAAGTCTAAATCCTACTGGTCAGAGAATTAACATTTTGTTCATCCATTCGTTAGGGGGTCAAAATTGCTACCCGTTCCCGTGAAAATTCTGAGAACCGCTGGTTACGTTAGCCGCGTGATATAACCACCGGGCCATAAATCCTAACCCAATAAAACTGCTAGATCCGGTTCCAAAAAGTCTACGGTCTACCCAACACGCATTGTGGATGCTAGACACGGTGGACACTTCTATTGGCCCAATAAAACATACTACAAAGTCAACTCGCCGATGGATGTCGCCAGCGTTGTCTCCTTACAATGTCGGCCCGCCCATGGTGACGCCAACGCTGTCCAGCTAGTTTTACGCTATGCGACGCCTTGCGGTGGGAGATGGGGACGGAGAGGGGGAAAAAAAGAAAAGAAGAATCACCCGAAAGTATATGGCAAAATAAATAAAAAGTAAATAAAACGTACTCTTTCCTCAAAAATTACACGAATTAATACAAATAAATAAATAAATATACTAGGGAATGGATTTTCCACCTAAATGTGCAGCCTCGAGTCTTAGCGCTGTCACAAAAGTCCTATCTGAAAAATTGTTTTCCCATCAGATAGAGCTCCTAGTTAGAAATGTTTTGCACGTAATTTCTAATTTCTGGTAAAGAACAGTTTTGCCACAAGAAGGCGTAAGCGTATTTTTGATGTATTTGCAGACATATCTGCGCTTCCGAAAATTCGATTGTAAAATTTCTTTTGTGATCAGACACAGCTTGCCATGAGAAATATTTTAAGAATAACTCCTGCTTAAAATAATTCCTAGTTTTTCCGCCTAGGTGCGCAGTTGTACATTTTATTGTTTTCGATATCTCAGCTTCTAATAGTCCAATTTGAAAAATTCTTTCTTCGCCGGAGAGAGTTCCTCATTCGTAATGTTTTGAATGGAATTTCAAAATTTTTTAATGTACAACTTTGACTCTAGGGAGCATAAGTTCTCGTTTCGGTTTACAGCACATTTACAGCAATATCTGCACGTCTAAACACCCTACTAAAAATTTATTTTCTCTGACAGATATTACTAACTACGAAAAAATTTGTGTGCATTTTCAGTCCAAAATAATGCGTAATTTCCCATCTGGAAGCGCAGAAATTTAATCTGCTGTTCTTGATATCTTTGCTCATGAAAATCTGATTTAAAAAAAATATTTTAACATTTGATATCATTCACAGCGCGGAACACTATGCATGTGCTTGTGGGCTTTTCATAGTTCACAATTCTGTCGCTAGGTCGTGTTAGTGTGTAATTATCAGGGCTTGAAAAATATCTGAAAAGTTACATGCCCAGCTGGGCATGTGTAAAAACTGTTTACCTGCCCAGGTAGTAAACGTTGGATGCCCAGGAAAACGTAGCCGCCCCGGTGGCGCAGTGGTCTAAGCGATGGCCTCTGATCATTCGTCCGAAAGGGGTCCGGGTTCAAATCCCGGTGAGGCATGGATGTTGTGTTTGTCTTACGGAACTGGCTCTCTCCCTTCCCTGGTACCAGTGACCCTAAATTAGGGACGGGCGACTGCTCATAGCCCATTGAGTTGCTCACGGTGGTCGTTAAACCTTCAATCAAAAAACAAAAACAAAAAAATTCCCAGGGTGTGCGCGCTTAAAAAAGCTCCACTGGTCATACTTGTTTGCGTTTGGAATAGCGTGGAGTCATAAACACACTTCAACGTTCTGCTATGAGTTACTGTTTTTCTGTCTTTTCGTCGCTGTATGAATCGGTGTGTTTATGAGCACAGATTTAAATATACAATTTGAATTTTGCCATCCATTTAGGTTGACAATGTACTAAGTGTCCCATTTTCTGACAGAGATTTTGCAGATTGTTTAAAGCCGGTAAAGAAAGTAATTCTCGTGCTGTATTTAAAACTTATAAAAAAAAATACCGAAAATTCGTTCATCACTCTACTATTTGCACAGGAAATTCAAATTTTTCTTACAGTGGAGTGTATATAAAGATCTTTACCGTTAGTTATTATACAACATCGAAATAAAAGAAATGCTTTCGTATGTCCAAAATCAATGCGCGAATTTTGCAGCTTTGGATACATAGTAAAAATGTTGCGTGTTTTTTCCCATAACAGCGCACATCCAACCTAAATGGGCACCGGACGCCACAGATAAATACGTATCCCACTCGGAGGCGTAAATGTTAAACTTTTTTGTCGCTACTTCCGTTTCCAAGAAACGTACTTGAAAACTTATTTTCCCTTATCGTGCCTTTTGCCATGAACAATATTTTTAGCATACTTTCGGCTTTTTCATTATTCAAAATTCTTCCTCAAGGGCGCGTCAGGGTATATTTCTATTTGAAAGACTTAATTCCATTGTTAAGTCCGTGATGGCGTCATTCTTGGATATTTATGACAGTGATAATTATTTCTGGAATTCCTTTATTCTTTTCCGATGAGGATGTGTACCAGTCATGGATAAGGTTCGTGAAGCGTACTACCCACGTCGGGTCAACTTTTCAAGTTTTTGAATCTGACAAGTATGTCACTGCAAGAACGACATTTGCGTATGATAATTGAATTTCTGAATTTCATGGTAAAGTAGCGAGAGGTAGTTACAGCGTATCTTCTGCCAAGTATAAAAGGAGAAATAATACTCTGCTTGCTAGGTTTTGCACGTCTGTATGTTAACTATTCTTTGGGTGCTGCGTTATTAACATCACATTTCATTCGGCTTCCCAAAAAGGAATACTTTCCTGACTTTGATCCCTACAATATCTTTCCTTCCCAGAGGAAGTTCAAAGCTAATTGCCATACATAACACGTACATGTGCTTATCCATGTCTTTCGAATTTTAAAGTCATTCCTAACAGGTGATTATACTCTTTATTGTCTCTCCTTCCTCGAAACGTGACGTCACCGTTCATGGTAAAACGACAATTGCGGACACAAAATCCGTAGCTAAACAGATAATGAAAATTTTAAAGAAAGATGAAGACGATAGCAAAGTCTGTATTTTAAAATCCTGATCCGCCATCTAGGACATGAATAATAATGAACACATGTGAGACTTATACGCCACGTTTCTTCGGGGTTGGTCACTCAAGAATAAACGGACGATCCCTCTAAAAAGACGCTAGCTCTTTGCATGATAGAACAGACAGTCGTGTCAACTTCCAAGACAGACCACGATGCGACGCTAAGCATGTGCTTAACCATTGAGGAATATGCCATCCGTGTAGTTCGTCACAGAATCCCAATAATTGAGGGTTTTGCGCTTCATTTTCCAGAAAGTTATGAAGTGGTAACTCAATCGAACAACGTAAAAAAATAAAAAAATAAAAAGGAAACTGCTATTCCATGAGGCAAAGCAATGCATTGATAATGCGAAAACAAAGGAAAGGTAATTTCATTTTCTGCCGTTTTCCAGGAACTTATGTTATTACTATTCGAAGGGCAAATTCAAGTTTGTGAACTTTCGAAACAAGATCTTACTGGGAAATGACTAAAATCCAAAATGGGGAAAAATGTGTTTCTGTTTCCCCTTTTCTATTTTATTTAAATCTTCCAAAATAGTTTTGTTAAGATAACATTGTTGAACAACTAGCTGAATTTCTCGGCGTTGCTCGGAAGAATTTGGTGATAATTCCCTATCTAAATTTTGTACAAATCAAATGAAAACTATTAATTTTTACGGTATGAATCGTACCTAATACTGTATATCATTTCTTCAGTGAATTTTAATTTCATTCTCTGTAGAGACTTTAGGCACACAGGATTTTCAGTTTTTCCGCTTAATTTTTTTTTTTTTTTTTATACATATAGCAGGGGTATTCGGTACTTCCTGGGTGAATGTTACTCTTCGTGGAATCACCATGCTCAGCGGGTGAAAGTTTGTGAATGAAACAGATGTTCCAGTAATTTTCCAGTAAATTTATTTTAATTCATTTAGGTTATTGAGCTGGGATGGCTGCAAATGTGAAAAAAAAAAAAAAGAAAAATTAATTTAGTTAATTTACTTTTACGAAACAAAACAGAAAGGAAGAGGAATGGAAAAACTTACCTTCACTTCCGATGCTGAATTGTGTGGCAATTCTTCACTGGAAAGCACTTGTCACAAAAAAATCAATTCTTTCAATTATCACAACAAAAAGTATTAAATTCGAATTCAAAATACAAAAGTAAAAAATGGAACTTTTAAAGAAAATTTTGTATGGTGGTCCCTTGAACCCGGGCTCCGACCCCTTCCAAAAGCCGTCTACGGCCTCAGTTAGAGTGCCGTGAGATTATATACTAAATATTGTGGTTCTACATTGAAAACTGTAGATTTGGATAGCGGACAAACAAACATTCAACTTTAGTATTATATAATGGTACACTGAAGTACGAACTTTTAAGTACGGTTATGACGTACTACAGAGGTGAAGCACAAGTCAAGATGGCAAAGTTGCGGCGATAAATTTCGTCGCCGTAGCGTAATTGGGAAAGCAGTCGGTTCCGGAGCCGAATGACGACGTTCGATCTCCGTCACCGGCATTTGTGTTTAATACGGTAAACTGATTATGTTAATTATTTTTGGTTTGAGTGTTTAATGACCACCATAAGCAATTCAATGTGTTATAAGCAGTCGCTCGTCCCTAATTTGGGGCCAATGATTTAGAGGAAGAGGAGGAACAGTGCCATATTGATAAGCTTACCATCCATATCACATCCGGCTTTCGACTCATCGTGGCCGAATGGCCAGAAGCAAGCGCTTAGATTACTGCGCCATTGTCGCGGAGATTACGCTGTCGTACTGTGTTCTCTCTTGAAACTATATATGGTGTACATGCTACGAAAGCTTGGCACCACTCAGAACGGGATTATGCCCGGCCCCTTTCAGGAAACGTTTCCTATTTCCATATGTTATTTTGCTATTGGGGTACTGTGTTTTCTGTTGAAACGATGTATAGTGTACACTGAATGCTACGAAAGCTTGGCACTACTCAGGACGGGATTATGCCCGGCCCCTTTGAGGAAACTTTTCCAATTTCCATATGCTATTTTGCCGTTAGCGTACTGTTTTTTCTCTTGAAATGATGTATGGTGTACACTGAATGCCACGAAAGCTTGGCACCACTCAGGACGGGATTATGCCCGGCCCGTTTCAAGAAACGTTTTCTATTTTCATATGCTATTTTGCTATTGGCGTACTGCGTTTTCTCTTGAAACGATGTATAGTTTATGCTTGGCACCACTCAGGACGGGATCATGCCCGGCCCCTTTCAAGAAACTTTTCTGATTTCTATATGCTATTTTGCTAGTGGCGTACTGTGTTCTCTCTTGAAACGATATAAGATGTACACTGAATGCTATGAAAGCTTGGCACCACTCAGGACGGCATCATGCCCGGCCCCTTTCAGGAAACTTTTCCTATTTCCATATGTCATTTTGCTATCAGTTATCTTTAGTGAAACATTATGAGGTTATCCTTGTTGGGGGATGGGGTTATAACGTTATAAGAAGGAAACAATTAGGTCGCTATTATTATTACTATAATATCATATTTATTATTATTATTATCGTTAATGCACGTTATGCTTTACCTAACTAACTGCTTGTGTATAAATTAGTATTTTTATTTGCTTTATATAGCCAGACTACTTAAAAAACCGGTCGCTTTAAACTAAAACTATTTTTAAAGACTAAATTAAGAAGATGACAAGAGTAAATTATTTTCATGAGATTTAAATGCAGTTTCTTTGTTCATAAAGACTGGTTTCGTTAGTATGATGTGAACACAGCTTTCCGATTATAATACAAAGTATTCATATTTACCTTTACTTGGTAGAAATGCAGGCGATTTCAGAACATTTTAAGTAAATGTTTTCTTTCGTAATATTATGTAAAAGACTGCAGTAGGAGGGATGTGGACCCAGGAAACCAATGCTCTCTTAGATTTTGCGTTCGTTCATATCCAATTACAAGAGAGAAATGTATGACGTATGCAACCGCCCGCCTGTGAATGTCATATGCAAATTCTGGCGTGACATAACGCCTCACCTGCCGCAACAGGCGCGGCATGGCAATGCATAAAGGATCGTCGGTCAGAAGCTATGTCATTCGAAACGTGAGTATCGGGTAAATAACGAGCATGGCAGGCTATTCGAATGAACATTATTGCGAGATGGTACTACTATATAGAGAATTCGGACGCAAAGCGAGGGAAGCGTCGCGCCAGTATGGCTTACGATTTCCGACTCATCCATCGCCGACAGCGTGGACCATCAGTCGCGCGGTTCGACGGCTACGAGAGACATGCAGTATTGCAGTGCGTCCTCGTACGGGCCGACCCACCGGAATGGGTAGGGATGTGCAACCAGTTGATGTTCTGGCATACGTTTTGGCCAACCACACACACCAGCACGAGAGAAGTCAGTATGACATGTGGCTTATCACAATCCCGTGTGTGGATCATTTTGCATTAGCATGGTGCCCACCCGTACCGGTACAGTACCACTGCCCGTACTGATGCCAGGGGATAACCAACGACGTCTAGATTGGTGCAATTTTGTAACGAACACCGTAGAAAAAATGCGGCCTTTCTATCAAACATACTTTGGACTGACGAGCCGCAGTTCACACGCGCCGGGGTGCTGAACAAACAAAACACCCATTACTGGGCAGTTCAGAATCCATTTTTTACTCGGGAAATGATGCATCAGGTGCGCTGGTCGATCAGTGTCTGGTGTGGTATCTGGAAGGACCGACTTTTTGGGCCTGTGTTCTATAAAGGCGCATTAAATGGACGAAGATACCTGCAGCTGTTACAAAGCACATTACCTGAGTGGTTAAATGATCTGTCTCTGCAAGATGTACGCTCATTATGGATTCAGCATGACGGCGCTTTGGCACATCAGCCAACAGCGGTACAGCACTTCCTGTCCGACACTTTCGGGCAACAGATCATCGGTTATGTGGTCCCGTAGCGTGGCCTCCGCGATCCTCGGATCTAACTCCCATGGATTTCTTCTTATGGGGTTACCTAAAGTATCACGTCTACAGGGTGGAACCGACGAGTCTCCACGATCTCCAACTGCGTATCGTCGCTGCGTGTGATAGCGGGACACCTGTTATGCTGGCGAACGTACAACGGGAAGTTCTGTCTCGCATTCAAATGTGTATTGTGACAGATGGTGGCCATATTGAACCCTATTCACGTTAAACGCAACGTTATGTAAGTACCGCTGTTGCATTAAATACGACCAATGTACTCCATTTGTATTCATGCCTGAGTATAATAAACCTTGTATTTCCTTCACGTTTCCAGCCTTCTACTTACCGCAGCCGTTTCTACCATATGTCATTTCCTACTAATTCGTTGATGCTCTACAAGTTTCTAATTTATCACTTTCCCGTATCTCTCATGGTTTCCGAGATAGGAGTGCTAACTTCCGCATTTTGCCACTAGGGCGCTGCAGTCACTCTCATCCGATACCGCATGGTTATTTTACTATACCATACCTTACTTTCATAGTTCTAGCTGTCTTTGTTCCCAAGTTATTGAGTTAACTTAGGACTTTAGGAAACACCCTGTATATATATATATATATATATTTATATATGGGATGTAAGGTCAGGTGATGCGTAACATCACAGCCTCTCCTTGACAAATGTCAACCCCGCCTTCTCGTGGTGCATCCTGTTCCCACTAAAGGGGCTCTGACGACCGCAAATAGCGGTATAACTATACCATCGGGATCAGAGGAAATGCTATCCCACACTCACCAACCCGCTTGGCCAGCGTGGTGAGTTATGGCCAAACACCTCCAAAATGACTCTACAACTTAAATCTTGGCCCTCAGTCTCCGGCAGCTGGAATGTACCTGGCCACAAGGCAGCGGCCAGTGCGACATGAAGGCAGAGGGTGCTAAGAATCCCCGGAGGACCGGACTAGGCTGCCATTTGATGCTGACCTTGGCTACCTACAACGGACGCTCCCTATCTTCTGATTCAAGGCTTCTTGAATTGGAAGAGGAACTACAAAGGATCAAGTGGGACATCGTCGGGCTGAGTGAGGTAAGGAGAAAAGGAGAAGATCTCATTGAACTGAAAAGTGGACATCTCTTCTATTATCGTGGGACAGATACTGGCAGAACTAGTGGTGTTGGATTTATAATAAACAAGAAACTGAAGGATAAAGTGGTAGAAGTTGAAAGTTCCTCTGACAGAGCTGCACGACTCGTTATCCAACTATCGAGAAGATACCAGGCTCAGATTATTCAAACTTATGCACCCACCACAAGTCATCCTGAAGAAGAAATTGAAGAATTTTATGAGGAAATTCGTCATCTAAATAATAAAGGTAAGCAGCACTTGAAGATAATTATGGGAGATTTCAATGCAAAAATAGGGCAACGGCAACAGAATGAAACTTCAGTAGGTAAATTCGGTCACGGCAACAGAAACCAGCGTGGAAATACTCTCGTTGAGTTTGCAGAGGCAGAAGGATTTTTCATCTTGAATTCCTTTTTCAAGAAAAAGCCACACAGGAAATGGACATGGAGACATCCAATTGGGACGACAAGTGAAATTGATTTTATTATGTGTAACAAAAAATTCGTCATCGAAGACTGCAGTGTGCTAAACAAGTTCAACACAGGTAGTGACCATAGATTGGTGAGATGTAAGATGCACCTCAACACTAAACTGGAAACGTGGCAAGCTCATAAGACAAACAAAATCTATTGACATAACCAACCTTAAAAAACACCATAATACTTTCAAGTTGGAACTGAAGAACAGATTCTCTGCTTTAGAAGGCCTAACATCGGAAGAAGTGGATATTTCTGAAGTTAACAGAAAAGTAACCAAAGCTCTTATGGAAACAGCAACAAAATTAGCTGGGTCTAAGAACAAGTTGCATGTAAACAAATTATCAGGAAAAACCAAAATGTTGATGCAAAAAAAGAAGAGAGATGAGGACAACTAAAGAAGATGTGACTTCCAAAGTGGAATATATAGAGCTATGCAAGACAGCACGAAAGAGTATCACTGAAGACGTAAGGAAATTCAACTGTGAGCTAGTGAGGAAAGCAATTGAAAACAACCAAAGCCTAAAGATAGCAAAGGGACATCTCAGTAAGGGAAGAAAACAGATTATGGCTCTGAGAAAAGAAGATGGTTCTATAACAAGAAATAGAGGCGAAATTTTGACAAGAGTGAAAGATTTCTACTCCAAACTATATGAAAGGGATGATACATGTACTCCAGACATCATGAAAGGTACCAGAGTTCTTCCAGTCCTCCCAGCAGAAGTTGCTCATGCAATCAAGAACATGAAGCGGGGGAAAGCTCCAGGAGAAGATGGAATTACTATAGACATCATACAAGAAGCAAGTGGAGAAATTGAAACAGTACTCGCCCAAATTTTCACTCGATGCCTTAATGAAGGGAAGATTCCTGAGGATTGGAACAATGCTACAATGATCCTGCTACATAAAAAAGGTGACATTGAGGATCTCAGGAACTACAGACCTATCAGCCTCCTATCAGTGGTTTATAAAATCTTCACTAAAGTTCTTTCACACCGCTTGAAGGTAACACTGGACATGGCTCAACCGAGAGAACAAGCTGGATTCAGGAGTGGCTACAGCACAATAGATCATATCCACGTACTGAGAGAACTAATTGAAAGAGCGAGGGAATATGAACTTCCATTGTGCATGGCTTTTATCGATTATGAAAAAGCCTTTGATTCGGTGAAACCATCAGCAGTTACCACGGCTCTGAAATCCTGCGGTATTGAAGATGCATACATTAATATTATTAATAACATCTATGAAAATGCAAGTGCAAAGATTCGGCTGTTTGAAAATACAACACACATAAAAATTGGAAAGGGAGTGAGACAAGGTGACACCATATCTCCGAAGCTCTTTAATGCCACATTGGAAAATGTCTTTCAATCACTGAACTGGGAAAACAAAGGGATAAAGATTAATGGAGATTATCTAACCCACCTTCGTTTTGCTGATGACGTAGTCATTTTTGCAACTACCCCATCAGAGCTGCAGAGTATGATCCAGGAACTTGCTGACAAGAGTAAAGAAGTGGGATTAAAAATGAACTTTCAGAAGACAAAAGTGATGTTCAATGCTTTTACAAGAAATGAAGATTTATCGATTGATGGAGAAAAGCTGGAGATAACAGACACGTACGTTTATCTTGGACAGCAGATATCAAGTGAGGGTCACATTGATGAAGAAATTAATCGGCGTACAAAACTTGCCTGGAGAGCTTTTGGAAGAAACAGCATAATTTTCAAGAGCAATATGCCATTATGTCTTAAAAGAAAAGTGTTTGATCAATGCATCCTTCCAGTGCTTACGTATGGTGCAGAGACGTGGACCTTAACTAAAAGAGACATACAAAGGCTGCAGACAACTCAAAGAAGCATGGAGAGGTGCATGCTTGGTATAACCAGGAGAGATAAGAAGAGGAACTCGTGGATCCGAAAAATGACGAGAGTGGAAGACATCATGATCAGAGTTAAATCCCTGAAATGGCAATGGGCTGGACATACTGCCAGAAGGACAGACCATAGATGGACAGCCGAAATTTTAGATTGGATTCCAAGGGACAGGAAAAGACCCAGAAAAAGACCACATGGGAGATGGGTGGATGAAATTCGTAAATATGCGGGAGTGACATGGAGGAGACTGGCACAAGACAGACCGTTGTGGAGGAAACTTGGGGAGACCTTCGTCCAGCAGTGGATTGATAATGGTTGACAATGATGATGATGATATATATATATATGCCCATACGTGTGTAGTAGTGTGTTGACTATTCAATATATACAACCCCTATTGTATATATTGAGTAGTCAACTGTTGAACAATACTGCGTCGGTTGGCCTGTACTAATCGCCGGACCCGGTTCTCACATTAACCTTTCGCTGTCCTGGGCAGTTTTGCTTCCGGGTCGTAGTTTGATCATTTTCACGCCAGTCCTGATACACTTCAACTCCGGCGGCTAGTGAACAACCCACCAGTTCAGCCGTTTGGGAAATCGAAGCACCCACTCTCCGAGTTCCCACAATTTTTCCTTTCTCAAAGTCCGATAAATCCTTCTGTTTACCACCCATCACGCTCCGAATTTTGCTACCTACTGCTCCACTCACAGCGTTATGTATGCTACGTCGGTCGACTAATCGCGCCCTCCCGAAAATCGCGTGGTCAACGGACAGCATCCATTTTTGATGTGGGTGGTCATAATTCAGCGAGCAATTGGTGTATGTATTAACGTTACCTAAAACATGGCGTCCCTTTTTTTTCTGGAGGTATTCAAAATTTTACAAAATATCGTTTAACCCTTTTGAAAATTGTTTCATTCGTTTTTTATATTTATACGTTTTTTAAGGCCATCCCCTAGGAAAACGTATAACTGAGGTTCCACTGTTTTAAGCTGTTTTTTTTTTCATTTTTTAAAGCTGTTTTTATTTTATTTTTTTGAAACTGCACCCAACGTGAATCACTTCCTCCTTTTCATTTCTACAGAAGCAAATAAATATTCGTCCGTGGTAAAAATGCCCTTCAAAGCTCAGTAATAAATTTTTTATTGTTTTTATTTTTCCTAAACCTGTTCTATTTGTCTAGCTCCATAACTTGATTGAAAAAAATGAACCAATTAATTTTCTTTTGCATATGACATCACGAAATATCTATTTAATAACTCCTATCCTCCTTTTCTTTTTTTCGCTTCACGTTTTGTTTTAAAAGGGATTTATTTCTGATGGAATGATACGATATGAAAACAGAGAAATTACAAATAAAACCATTTGTATCTGTCACTTTGTTAAATTCGTTCCTCCATTTATTTTTTAGGTGCGACTTTACAATTTCAGCAAACAGCAGCCGGGATTTCAGTTACCCAACTTAACAAAAAAATAAGGAAAAAAATTAATCGAGGAAGGAAAAAACTACAAGAGGACGTTCATTACAGAGACACCAAAGAAATTCCACATTCTGAGCGACACATATTTTTTATCTCGTTACCATGATCTTACAGGCATAAAAAAGCGTTATGTGTACAACTGATTAAAGATAACAGAGCCAAGTGATATGTTAGAAGATGGATTGATGTTTGATGATGGCTTTTCTTATTCACGTGAAAAAGCGAAACTCTACCCACGAATGTGATGAAATAAGAAAGGCAATTAGAAAAGGGAAGGAGAAAAAAAGAAAAAAAAAAAAGAAAAGGAAAAACCTCGGGAAAGCTCTTATTGCAGAAACCTTTGCATTAGCTTTAATTAATTAAACGGAGCATGCACGCATGCAAAGCACCTAAATGATCATAAAAAGCTGTCTGAATCTTAAGAGTGTAGGTGTGGGGATGGGGAAAGAGAGAAATCGATAACTACTTTTTAATAACCTTTTCATTAAAGGTATAAAGCATGCACGTAAATCTCTAACAAATGACTCGGTACAAATGAAGGGCTTCGGACATTTAAAAAAAATAAAGCTATTCATTATCAAAGTAATACACCGTTCACATAATTTATGTTCTGAAGAGATATTGTTTGGAACTTTTTCTGACACTTAGATCAATTAACACATGTAGCACACCATTTTTTTCGCATTGTCAGCAGCATTTAATTCAAGCCAGAACTTACTTATTGTGAAACTGCGTATTTCTGTTTTATTTAAGAATGCGAATGTTCAGTGCTTTTTACGAAACCGCATTCATTTGTTAACTTTGTAAATTATGTCCGTCCAAATCTTAGAGCCCCTATCAGTTGAATCAAAACCCATTGGTTTAACGCGGACACCATTGTGAAATACTAAGTACCAAATCGCAGCGTAACAATTTTTATGCCCACGATGAATTCCGTACTCGTCTTTCTTCAAGAAATGGAATAAAGCTGATTTTTAACTCCGTTATGACCAGAGATGTCAGCCATGTTTACATGTGAAAAAATCGCTTGCGGCGGGCATTTTTCATATCCTACTTTCCTTTCAATTATTTTTTCTTCTCTGGTGTTTCTTTATACTTTTCTTTCTTTCAATTATTTTTTCCTTGGTGTTTGTTTCTACATTCCTTTCTTTCAATTATTGTTTCTTTTCTGGTGTTTGCTTCTACTTTCCTTTGTTTCAATTATTTTTTCTTTGGTGTTTGTTTCTACATTCCTTTCTTTAATTATTGTTTCTTTTCTGGTGTTTCTTTCTACTTTTCTTTCTTTCAATTATTTTTTCTTTGGTGTTTGTTTCTACATTCCTTTCCTTCAATTATTGTTTCTTTTCTGGTGTTTCTTTCTACTTTCCTTTCTTTCAATTATTTTTTCTTTGGTGTTTGTTTCTACTTTTCTTTCCCTCAATTATTTTTCTTCTCTGGTGTTTCTTTCATAAGAAATTTCATTATATTGCTAAATATTCAAAGATTTATGCTTTTTAACACATATTTTGAAAGTAAAATTGTACAAACTTTTATCACAGTGTTTGTTCGTCTGTCTGTCTGTAGATACCATGTCTTTGTCAATGTTAAGGGAATCTGAAAAATTATCTTTGCATTAAGAAGCCTGAGCTGTCAGAACGATGATCTTGGCTGTTCGGTTATTTGTTTTTTGATTCATGATTTTACCGCTGGGTGGAGTAAAAACAGATGTTGTCGAATTAAAATAATATTTCATTCATTCCACTGCTTTTGACTATCCGATAGAAAAAAATTCCTCTTTTCCATCGATCTCTTTTGCCACGCAGACAATTTTGGGTGCAGTTTCTTTTTGAAAAAATGCACAGCTTTCCCGCTAGGGACGCAAAATATATTTTGCGTTTCTCCCAATATATCTGCTTCTAAAAATCCAATCTGGAAAAGCCTTTGCGTCAGGTAAAGTTCATGGTACTGAAAGCAATGATTTGCATATACTTACAAATTTTTCGTGACAAAAAGTTTTGCCACTAGTTAGTGTCATTGCATGCGCTATTGAGAAATAAAAAAATAAGTAAGTAAGTACCGCTCATCACAAAAATATCTTACATACGTTTTCCTTTCAAAATAAAGAACGATTTACCCACTAGGGGCACAGACGTACAGCAATTGTTCTCGATATCTCTGCTTCTAAAACTTGGACTTGGAAAATTCTTTTAACACCATTCATTTTGTGGAACATTTTGTTTTGCAAGTACTCTATTATTTTTTATTGTACGCAGTTCCGATGCTAGGGGCGTTAGTGTGTACTCCTGTTTACATCTGTATCTCCGCTTCTAAATATCTATTGAAGAAAATTCTGATACCAGGGGGCGTTAGTCTGTATTCCTGTTTCGATCTGTATCTCCGCTTCTAAACATCATAAACATCTATTGAAGAAAATTCTGAAACTAGGAGCGTTAGTGTGAATTCCTGTTTACATTTATTTCTCCGCTTCTCAACATCCTATTGAAGAAAATCGCAGCAAATACTGCAAAAATCATGGTATGTCAATAAAACAATTTTCGCGCCAGTAGATGTATACTGAAGACTTTTGTCTCGCTATCTCTGCTCCTAAAAGTCGTATTAAAAAATTATTTTTCCATCGTGTAGCTTTTGCCATAAAGCATATTTGTACTTTTCTTAATTCACTATTCCTCCGTCAGAGATCGTCACCCTAATTTTTTTTTCTGAAATAATATATCCGACTCCAAAAATCCGTTGGAGACATCATCTCTTGCTAGGATTACTCTTCATTGTGAAGAATATTTTTCACTCATTTTCTTTTTTAAATAACGCACAGCTTTTCTGTTAAATGGCTTAAAGTTACATCACGTTTTGCTATGTATCTTTTCTCCTAACGGTTCGATATGAAAAATTCTTTTTGCTCCAGATACCATTGGCTGCGAGGAACGTTTCGCGCATAATTTGTAGTTATTAGTAACTTACATTTCTGCCGCTATGAGTGGAAGTAGCTATTTCTATTTCCGGATGTGTGAAAACACAAATTCGTCCGTGACTCCTCACTCCGGAGTAAATTGCTCTCCCAGCTAAACTACACGGACGGAATGTATCGCTGCAGATTGGTCGGCTTGACACGTGCTTCCCTCTGTAGTACGTCACAGATGCTTTATCGACTATAGGAATCTGGTTGAAAAATTTTTTCAATTGGTTCCATTCACTATGAAAAATACTGCTCATATTGGGTATTTTAGACAATACGCAATTTTTTCACTAAGGGCGTAAAGGCATTCTCGTTTCCGCCGAATCTTTTCCTTTTCTGAAACACCACCACTAAAAAAAAAAAAAAAAAAAAAAAAAAAAACAATTGTCGGAGATGATACAAAAGAGATCGTGTTCAGAAAATTCGGTGTCGCTTTCTTGTTTTCATTTGTACTTAACATTTTTCTGCTACATGAAAACATATTTTTCCTTCATGTTATTAAATATATTTCTGGAGTAGATTTCTCGTATAGATATAAAGGCATAACTCAGAGAACAGGGACTTTTGTTTGAGTTGTACCCGAATAATTCTCAGTCTTTCTGGACGCCATTTCCAGATTATTGAAACTGCGAACCCTGTACATATATCAAATTACTCCTTAAATAGCGGAGGCTTTCTTCCTTCAGTTTATGTGAAACACAAAGACAGTCTTGCAAAATCAACATTCAATCAAGAACATATATCGATGAGCCATTACATTATGACCGCCTACCTAATACGCTGTAGGACCCCCTTTAGCCAGCAAAACAGCGGTCACTCGGCGAGGCATCGATTCGATCAGGTGGCGATAGATATCCTGGGTAGTATCTGGTACCATTATGTCAACAGCAGGTTTTCCAATTCCCGTACATTTCGGGGTGATGGTGATTCAGCGCGAATTCGCTTTTCCAAGTCGAACCACAAATGTTCGACTGGGTTCATGTCAGGTGAATTTAGATTCCAGGGCATTAACAGAAAGTCACAGCATGGTTCTCGAGCCACTCCTTGATGATTCTAGCAGTGTGGTGTGGCGCATTATCCTATTGGTAATGGCCATCACCAGCAGGGAACACAGTTGCCATGAATGGATGAACGTGGTCCACAACGATGTTCCCGTACCTGACAGCTGTCAGGGATTGCGCTATTGGGATAATGAGGCCTAAAGGTTTCCAAGGAAACATCACCCACAGCGTAACCCCGTCGCCGGCCTATTTCCGCCCAACAGTGCATCCAGGAGCCATAGCCTCCATTGGTAATCGGCGTATCCGCGACCGGCCGTCTATGTGATGCACCAGGAATCTTGATTCGTCAGACCAGGCCCCTTTCTTCCAATCATCCACGGTCCAATCTCGATGATCTTGGCCCATTTCATGCGCTATTGGTTATGCCGTGCAGTGAGCTTGGGGACCCGGATTGGTCTTCGGCTACGCAGGTGCCCATGCGCAGAAGGCTGCGACGTACCTCCCCACTCACAGCGCAACCGTTCTTTGCACTTATGCAAATATTTGGTAATGTCCGAATACTTTAGGTAATATGGTGACTTTCCAGTCCTCCATACTATAGTTGCGATAGACCTTTGCAAACTGCAGCGAAATCTTTCGGTGCTTTGAGGTCAACAAGACACGATGTGGACGTCCACTGCCATTGCCTATTCCACAGTACGACGGATAGATTTGGAGCGTGATTTTGTTGATGCGCCCTCATTAGATTCCGACGTTATCTGTTCCACCGTAGTCGTGCGATTCCTTGTAACGATGCGAGACAGTCTGCCCTCACCTGAGAGTCGACTGCATGATTACGGAGACGTATTTCCCGTTGGTTGGAACTTTAGCAGAATTTCACGCAGTCTAAGTATACACGTGCGACAGTGTGACGTAGAAACCTCAACAGTACAGCCGTTGCGGTGATTGAACGACCGGCCTTTCTCACAGCTGCTATCTGGCGATGGTCAAACTCGCTTGCATCGCTGCCTTTACCCATGGTTACTTTTCCGTGACTGGTTTCCAATGCGTAGACCTATATATCTGCTGCATTTATAGGCATTGCCAGTTTGAACGTCCAGTGTGACTGAAAGCTGTACTTCTGCTTTGCGTATTGTTCCCAGGATGTACACTGCTCAAAATAATTAGGAGAGCATGTTACTTTGGCGACATTATGCAAGCCAATCGCGTGATATCTTACCGAAGCGTGAGAAACGCAAGTCGAGTGTGACATAGACAGCCGAATTATGCATATCCTTATGCAAATTAACGTCTGTGACGTCAGAATGCATAAACACGGATTGGGATAAAAACGAAGGTTTTCCGGGAGCTCCCTTATTTTTCCGGATTTATCGCGACATTTTGTTTCTTGAAGTCTTCGGTTAGAACGCTGTCTCAAAAGCATGATTTACCGGAATCAACGGCGTGGGAGCTATTGGCAAGTTGAAATCAGGTTAGACACAATGGGTGGTAGCAGAAGCCATTGGAGTGTCACAAAGTGTCGTTTCGCGACTGTGGATACAATTCCAGGATACGGGTAGTGTTTGAAAAAGGCTAAGTCAAGGCAATCCTCGAGAAACAACACAAAGGGGTGACTGTTATTTATTGTTAACAGTCCGTCGGAACAGGTGGCAAAATGGCACTCAGCTCCTGCGAGAGGTTCTCGTGTCAACAGGATGCAGGTTGCCAACTCAAACTGTTTGCAATTCCTTCACCAAGGTGGCCTTTATGAACATAGATCAATGGCGTATGTTCCTTTAACCGCACGACAGCGTACGACCCGTAGAAACTGGGCTGAGGAACATTGTGTTTGAAAACACGACGAGCGGAGTCAGGTTCTCTTTTCTGACGAGTCGAGATTCAGTCTGGGGTCTGAATCTCGACTCGTCAGAAAAGAGAACCTGACTCCGCTCGTCGTGACTCCGCTCGTCGTGTTCTACGAGTTCTTATCTGGAGAGAAGCCGGCACACAAAATAACCCAGCTTTTGTGCAGGAAACATCCAATTACGGAAAACATGGATTGATGGTCATAAGTATCGGTGGACGTACGGACCTGTACGTCATCCGAAACGGCAGCTGACGGCCCAGAGATATAGAGACGAGATTCGCAGACCAATTGTCATGTGCAGCCATTAGCGATTCGTTTCTTTTCGTGGACGACAACGCTTAATCTCATAGAGCTTCGCCAGTGGACAACATACATCAAGAGGAGGGAATCAAGCTTATGGTGTGGCCAGCATGCTCCCTCTACTTAAATCCAATTGAGCTTGCCTGGGATGCACTTGGCAGACGCATTGCAGCTCGCCCGGTACCTCTGTTGACTCTTCGTAAGCTGGAGACTTCCTCAACAGGGCCGCCGTTAAGGGTGGGCGGTGCGTGCGACCACACAGGGCCTCGCGCTTTAAGGGGCCTGGCGCTGGTGGATAAATAAGATAAAAAAAAAAAAGAGAGAAAGAAAGAAAAATATAACATTAAGTACACAGACAAAAAATAAAATAAAATCCGACAGTTCAAAACATGTGAAATACCATCCCAGTTCTCCGCGAGTCCGCATGCACAAACATCACAGGGATGTCATATATACGCTCCCTCTTCCTGATTCAAAATGCAGGGCGCTAAGATCAGTGCTTCTGTATCTCTGAGAGACCCTGAGTCTGGTGAGCGGGGCCGGATGGTGTTACCTTGATAACTCCGACACACGCCGCAGCGCCGACAGCAATATATTTTCTTCTCACCGCTGGAAACTCTGTGATTGACGTGTGTGAGTGAACATCACGTCACGACATTTTCTTGGGTTTCACCGCCTATCTTGGGATCCACTTTTTGTTTATTTTCGGAAACTGTTTTTTTCCAAAACAAAAACAGTTGTGTGTGTCAAGTCAACTGGCCGCTGTGTTTGGCAATATATTAACTTTCTTCGGTTGCCCATTCGTGCTTGTTTTAACCAGGTTCACTCTACTTCGAATGTAACTAATTAACTTCTTAAGAATAGAGTTTGCGTTAAGTGTGTTGAGTTGAGATGTCTAGAGAACGACGATTGAGCTTAATAATAATTGCAGTTACAAGTTTAAGAAAAATATCAGTTTCTTCTATAACAAATAAATGAGTGAAAAGCTTATCATCACCTTATCAGAAAACAAAAATATTCTATTGCGTACGTGCGCAAAATACCGCTAGCCAGGTTGATTTAGCTAAAATTATTAGTTAGCCAGAGGGCCTCGCAGGAGAGTTCGCACAGGGCCTCGCGTAAGCTTGCGGCGGCACTGGCCCTCAATGAGGTGTGGCGAAGATACTCCCAAAACCTCCTCGATGACCTCATCAATTCCATACCACACAGCTGTGCAGTTGTCTTATCCGTTCGAGGGAGATCATACACCGTACTAGAGGTCATTCACCACTTTGAAAAAAGTCATTTTTTCTTGTACAGTTATGCATATTGTTGCATGGCATCACATGCATTCAATGATAATATTACAGAAAATTCACTAATTGTCTATTTTTTACACATATTACTGTCTATTCTACTGTATCTATCATAAAAATAATATTTTACATTCAGCGACGCCAGTCGCACATGGTTTGCCTTACAATATCTCTTGCTCCCTTTATTACTTTGAGCAGTGTATACAGTAATTTTCCCATTCAGAGTATAAAGGCTACAAGCATTCGCCAGTCACTATTTTGGAGCCACTATTTCTCAGGATGGACAGAGTCAGCGTTATAGTACAAACACACCAACCATGCCTCTTCCGGGACTCCAGCCTAGGCAGTCTCGGGCGAGAACCTCTGACCAGTCTGTCACCCCTGCGGCAGTAATAAGATTGAAACCATAGGGAATGTCGTAAAGTGCCAACATGTACTTGTTCACGATCATTGAGTAGAGAGAATACATGCGGAACACATTTTCCAAGTTTAGTCTTCTCTCCGAACAATTTTTAGTGATGGCGGTGAATGGAATGTGTAAAACCGAACAGCGAGCCAATTTCCACGAATGGCTTTCCTTGTGTATTTTCAATAGAGCCATACGACCGTGCATCGTTGATTAGGCTGAAGTCAACAGACTTAAAATCAACGGTGATCCTTCTTCGCATTCAGAGCCTCATCTCGTCATGAATATTTTTCTTCGCAACATTTGCGCCATTCCTTTTTTAAAACCAAATAGATAGACACTCACCATCTAAATTTAAGCTCTAAACGGAAAGACTGCGCTGTGGTGATATGTTAAAAGCAGGGAAATGATAAAATACGTGTTCGATTGCGAATCACAGGGCGCCCCGGTGGCGCAGTCGTCTAAGCGCTGGCTTATGACCATTCGTCCGAGATGGGTCCGAGTTCGAATCCCGGTAAGGCATGGATGTTGTATTTGTCTTACGGCACTGGCTCTCTCCCCTTTGCAGGATTCAGTGGCCCTCAATTAGGGACGGGCGACTGCTCATAGCCCATTGAGTTGCTCACAGGAGTCGTTAAACCTCCAATGAAAAGATGGCATTTGTAACGATCTTTGCAACTTTCCGCCTTTTTGTGAGTGTACTTGCGATCCCGAGTCACCACATTTATTTTATTTTATTTCGGTTCGATCAACCTTGGATAAGATCCTGTCAGGTTTTTTTTAAGGAAACTATTATATTACCATAATATTTTCATCGTATGGATACGGGAAAGTGAGAACTGAGTTTTTCTGCTCATATACGAAAGAAATTACGGAAATCTTTCTGAAAATTCAGAATTTTTCGTCACCACATCTTAAAAACAGACATTTACCGGTAATATAAGTGAAGAATTGCGGAAAGGTATCTGAAAATTCAGAATTTTTCTGTCGTACGAAAAATTCGTGAAATTCAGATTTCTTTCGTTCATTTCAAGGAAAAGGGTGTATCAGAAATATTCTTCGTTAATTTACTGAAAGTGACTCATGCATTTCAGAAACCCTTTTACAGTGTAAGAGCAAATACATGTTGATACTTCGCCAGAATTCGAACCCAGACCCTGATTTCGATCAACGTACAACCTTTGATCAGAAGTAGACTATTGCTTTTGTAAACGGTAAGCTGGGTAATGTCACGAAAGAGGTTCTCCGGCTCGTAATCCATGATGCAGTTCATTACGTTCGGTTTCATAACGCAGGCGGCAGCTGTTTTAATTCACGACGTATAAAAATCTGCCGCGGTATTTAAACAAATACATAAAGCTAGAATGGAAAGAACTCATGCGTCTCTCCTAATTTTCTCATCCATAGCTGACGGTCGAGCGTTCCGAGAAGTCTATCTGCTTACACTCTTAATGACAGATGGAGAGAGTGAAAACTGAGATGATCAAATTTGGCATCTGAAGCCTCCAGGCAGAAAACTTCAGATGTTATGGAAGAAAAGATCGGATTTCATTAGGAATGGTGATCGCGTACAAACAATGCTCTTTGTTACAACTGCCCTTTGTTGGTTCCGCTGTTTACATTCTGAAATGCACGAAAGGTCCTATCAGACTTCACACTCACGTTTGCCTTGTGCACATAGGAAACAGGAGAAGATCTGGTTCACTGATGTCGGAAAAAACAATAAATTAAAGAAAAATCAAATCCTTTTGTTGTTGTTGTGTTTTATTTTGGAGTTTAACGACCACCATGAGCGATTCAGGAGGACATAAGCAGACGCCTTTCCCTAATTTAGGGGCAATTATTCGAGAGGAGGAACAGAGAACAAAAACATCACCACCGATGCCTCAACCAGAACTCAAGCATGGGCACGTCTCGTACGAATAATCAGAGTCCAGCACTTCACATAACCCAGGTGCAGGAGCCGCAAATTTATTTTTGTCACAAAATTCTAAATTACGAATTCTTCATTTTCACAAACTTTAAATTTGAAGTGCAATCATATTTGGCTGAAAACTAATGTCGTTCTAAAAGACATTTTTGCTAGAACGATTCCGAGAAAATTCCAGAAATCCGTAGAATTAACCACAACAGTGATGGTTACAGTGAAAAAAAATTAGCATTAAAAAAAAGGAAGAAGTTTCTTAAAAATATTTAACCTAAATTTTTACCAGAATTCCATAAATGTAGTTTCACAAGGGGAATCATTCTAAAACTCCAACTTTCGAAATAAAAAAAAACTTTGCGAAAATTGATGACGAAGATGGTGAGTAAACAACAACAACAACATCAAAAGAAAAAAAACCAACAAAAAAAAGCAGCGTTAATTCAGAAATTAAAGAGAAGAGTTATCCGGAAAATGCAGTTCGTGAAATTTTAAGATAGAAAAATATTGATGAGATACGCAACCTTAATATCGACTTATCCAGTCATTTTATTTGCGCTAAAAAAATTACCGAATTCATGAATAATAACTTCTGAAAAATATTGTATTTCGAAATTTCACAAGACTTATAGTGTTAAAACTTTTCAAACTTTATACAAAAATGCGCGTCACAACACACCCATAAACATATTCCGGAAAATCAGCTTTCGCAACGTATAAACCTTAAAGGTAATGGAGAAGTGAAAATATTTCCTTCCGAAGAATGCACTTTCAAAATTTCACAATAATAATAATAAAAAAAAAAATAATAATTGTGAAAAAGTCCTTTGTCTTTATTGATAACAAAATGTTGTACCTCCGTTGTTAAATGAATCCATTCAACTGTTCTAAAAACTATGTACCACTGTATCACGGCTATTATTTCAAATATACCCGTAAAAATTTACGGCCTATTTCTTACATCAGAATTTTCTTATACTAAATTTACGGACTATTTCTTTATATCAAAAATCTCCTATACTGCAGCCAAAGATTTTCCTTACATAAAAATCTTACTGCCACGCCGCCATAAAAATATGAGTGTTTAGTAAAAAAAAAAAAATTCTGCAGTACCACAGAAGTAAAATGAACTTACATGCAGAAACCGTGAATAGGTAAAAATATGCATTCATTTTATGAAAAATTCAGCTCAAAAAGTCACGAAACGCATAAAATGAGCTTTTTCTATTTCCATAATATTCGTTGCAGTAGCGACGAATATGGTGGAAAAATTCTTACAGCTATTGGAATAAAATTTGTCAAAAAAGTTTCTTAATAATTCTGTGTATGCCACAATGAAATTCTATTACATCAACCATAACAGTGACTGCTCGAAAGTACAAGGGCAATACAGGTGGCGCAGTGGTCTAAGCGCTGGCTTGCGACCATTCATTGAAGGGTCAGGGTTCGAATCCCGGTGAGGCATGGGTGTTGTGTTTGTCTTATGACATTGGTTTGCTCCCTTCCTTAGAATCAAGGGCCCTAATTTGGGAAAGACGACTGCTTATAGCCCATCGAGTTGCTAACGGTGATCCTTAAACAAATAATATTAATAAATACTAGAAATATGCCTGTCGGTTTTCCGTTGTTTTCACCTTAGGGCTGTCCTTTGCCGAATGATCCGCGGCGCTGGGGTTCCGTTGTTGTACTGCCGAAAAGAAAAGTCACAGCGTATAGGAAAAAAAAAAAACAAACTATAATATTGTGTTTGCGTTAAACGAGGAATTCATCTATAAAACGTTTTCATTATGCGAATGTGTTTTTCTTCTACCTGTTCTAGATGCTGGGAACGAAAGTAAAATAACATAAAATACGAAGTTCGTTTTACTTTGTGATTGCGTAATTAATCCTTCTTGCAGCCATTAAACAGCTTCAGAGTGCTACTGAGAGCGCAACAAACTTTGATATCAATATAAAATATGCATTTTAACAAATATAACTAACAGTGACGAACATGGGGAATTTGTTTATTGTTTTACACACCTTCCGGGCGACCGTACGGTCAGAGGTGTTACCATCTGATCGTACGGTCAAGTCCCGGATGAAACGCAGGTGGCGCTGGCACTATTCCTTCCCTGAGACTGGTGGCTCCAAATTAGGGACGGTGGACTACTTTTAGCTCTTGGAGGCGTTGGAAATTGTCATTAACCCCCCCCCCCCTTCCCTTCCCCAAAAGTACATCATTTTAAGTGCGTAACGTTTCCCGTAGGTGAGCAGGGAAAAAAAAATCTTATTGGAATGCGAAAATGCGCAGGTGACTTCGCTGCGCTGAGAATACATGAGGTCAGGAGCGGTGGATTGGTTGATCTCCGTATATGAACAAAAGCATGCAAGCCCACTTCAAGTTGCCAACGTTCAAATTTTCTGTTTAGTACGGAAACTGAAGAAATATAATTTTTTTTTTATTGGCTGTTTAACGACCACCGTGAGCAACTCAATGGGCTATAAGCAGTCACCCGTCCCTAATTTAGGGTCACTGGTTCCAGGGAAGGGAAAGAGCTAGTGCCGTAAGACAAACACAACATCCATGCCTCACCGAGATTCGAACCCGGACCCCTTACGGTCGAATGATCAGAGGCCATCGCTTAGGCCACTGCACCTCCAGGGCGGCAAAGAAATAGATTACAAAAGATGAAGGTATTGTCATATGAATGACGGTTCCTAATGTAAAGTTTATTTTTTTCAAAAATGCTGTGTGATTGCCAACATTGTGTGATTGACGCCTCGGTGGCTGAGACGTCAGAGGCGCGGTGATCGTCCAAGCTGTGTTTTAGGTAATCGCCCAAGTTGTGTACGGGCCCGAATCCTCCATAAAGCACGATTTGCATAATAGTCATGTAGGATTCTCTAACCCCGGTTCACAAATTATCTTCGTAAACATTGATTAATATGCTCGTTCCCACATGGAATTCCTTTGTTTACGCCATTTTTGGGCAGAGCGGTCGAAATAAACATGTTTTGAACCTGCTGGCGTTCAACACATCAAGAGATTAGCAGCATTAGTTTCGCGATAAGAGTATAAATATGACAAAGTATTGTGCCTACGTTATTGGCAAGGGATTGTGGCTTTAAGGTGTGCGTGAATGAGAGACATGTGCTTAAGGGCAATTTACATGCAGCCAGGCAGATAAGTATTAAATCCTGAAGACAGAAGATAGGTGGGAAAGAGAGAATTAAAAAATGTTTCTGGGACTGGGGTGTAGAAATTCTTTTGGTTAGGAGGAACACATTTTTTTCCCGTTGAAAGACGTCTTTTGGCGACAGAAGCGAAAGGAACCCATTTGGAAGGCCTCGGGATTTTTTTTTTCTGCGTTGACGGAGCAATAAGGATGATTACGGAAAGCACGAAGTGGTCTGGGTTCGTCATATGGACGGAGACCAGTATGTGCGAATTCTTACATTCACCGCCTGAGCGATAATTCCCCAGCAGCAGTAAATTGCATTAAACTTTTTATTTGTTACTATTTTAAAGAAAAATCTGGACTCTTATTTTAGGCATATGATTCTGTGTGTCGAACCAAGTTATAATAGGTTTTGATGATTTTTGGTTATCGTGTGCCACAATGACCAATAAGAAAGATGATACCCAATTTTCGGTTGTAATGAGCACGTCTTTTGAATCCGTTCTGACGCGAATTAAATTTATCAAAGCTATTCAGGTCAATGGAACCGGTTTGGAAAACAAAGTACCGGTTTCTACAATCATGGCGCACAGAAAGTTTCTCATAGCACAAGGAAGGTATCAGAGATAAAGAGATTTTCAAATCGAACAGTTAAAAGAAGAAATATAGAAAGAAACATGATATACGTCTACGTCTGCTAGCGGAAGAATTATGCATAACGGAAGAGTTGAAAATAGGCGAAAACTATTTGTAGGTGCGGAAGGCCGTCCGCTAATTAGCATAGACTGTTGTCGGCCTTGCTTCCATGCGATTCAGATAATTACCCCACAGCACAATAAATGAGATAAGGTTCTTTTACAGATAGGCAGAATTGCATAAAACCACCAAGGCATAAATTATTCACTTAGACACAAGTGAAAACTTAACAATTTATTCTGGTTTAAGTTTAGGGCACGATTGTTCGCTAGTCCGGGCTCATTCGGTTGCCGTAGACTCGGTACTTTAGAATGTTCATATTCAGTCCCGGATCCCTTACTCTAAAATCAACTTATTTCCTAGTACATTCCCTATACACTGAAGAGCAATTGAATTAGAGATACCTGTCTAGTAACGTGTAGCACCACCTTTCGCCCTGATGACGGCGACGATTCGTCTCGGCATGGACTCGACAAGACACCGGAAGCGTTGGGAAGCCATACGGATCCACGACCCCTGAACAAGCTCCCACAGTTCACGAAGATTTGATGGAGGGGGTCAGAGCTTCGAACATCTCTCTCGATGGCCTCCCAGATGTGCTCGATGGGATTGAGGTCAGGTAACCTAGCTGGCCAAGGAAGCGAAGCCACGTCGGTGGAGTGTCATCCAACCATTCGGATACAATTCGGGAGCGATGGCACGGTGCATTGTCTTGTTGCTGGATGAGGTTCCCAGTGGGATGTTTAAGACGCACAAACGGGGGCAAATGATAGTCCAGGGTATCCCGGTAACGTTGACCTGTGAGGGACGATGTCACACGTACCAGGGGTCACATTTCAGTCTACGTAAACAGTCCCCAGACGAGAATGCCACCCCCACCAGCTTGAAGAGTACCCCCAAGTATTGCTGTAAACGGAAACGTGATCTTATGCAATCTGGTGGCAGATTTGTTCGTTTAGAAAAATTTTAAATTATATTAGAAACATTTCGCAGCGGGAACGCTATCCAACAAAGAAATAATTTTTCAAATGGGACATTTAGGAGCAGAGATATCGACAAAAATAAGATGTGCCTCTACGCCCCTGGCGGAGAAACCATGCATTATTTTAAGAAGAAAGTATTCTCAAAAGGGTTTTTGATGTGAGCGGTATCGGTCCGCGAAAGAATTTTTTCAATCGAGTTTTCAGACTTCAGATTTTACTCAAATACATCACAAGCAGAAATTAACACTTTTTTTTATTGGAATTTTAACGACCACCATGAGCAATTTAATGGGCTATAAGCAGTCGCCCGTCGCTAATTTAGGGCCACTGGCTCCAATGAAGGAAGAGAGCCAGCGCCGTGTTATATACAATTATTTTAACGTTATTATCATAGGAATAATCATATGTTATAAACAAATCTTTAGCTCATACCAATTCACCATAGTTATATACTTTATGAAACAATTCACCATAAATCTTCAAACGTTAATCTGTACCAACGTTACATTCTAATACAAAACACGTGTTAAAGTTATGAACAATGGAACACGTGTTGATGCTATTCATTGGAACACGTGTTACTGTCATCAATGTTAAATACAAGGTGTTAATTTTATTGTTATATTTATTATTATGAACAAATTATAGGTGCATCAGTTACAGATCATTTACCGATTAAATTTACTTTATCGTGCCTTTTTATAACTATGGGACTTTTGTTCTACAGTGATCGTATATGGACAAAAACGTGCCCCTTATATGTACTAGCATATAATAAAGCACGGCGTTGTGATTCACCTTTATCCCGTCACTGGAATGGTGGGGGAATAAAGGTGCCGCTCGTGAAAGAAATTAGAAACATAAACACATATTTTAACTTACACATACCTTAACTTATGTCTTGTGTGGTTATAAGGAAAACAAACAGGAGTCTTATGTGGAAGTAATAAAAATGGTTTAATACGTGAGATTTAGGAACACTAAGGTACCACGTGCGTGGGTGCAGCCGTTAGCAATACCTTACACATAAAATTTACTATTATTACGATTTTTCTCTATAACGTCTCCGATCATTTCTGCATACATCTATCTATATATATATAAGTGCAAAGCTTAGTGATTCATTTTACTTCTAGTTCCTTTTCTCCTATGCTTTACTTAAATGTTTTACCTAGCTAACTGGGTTTTCATTGTTTGATCATGACCAATACACACGCCACGTGCTCTAAGTAGGTTTATGAATAAATTTCAGCAAGTACATGCAATAACAGGGAAAAGGAAAAATAACTTAACTGGTATTTCCATATGTCTTTCAGGTTTTCAATCCAAATCTTTATCCAATTGTCAGCGCTGGCAGTACTTCATCTATCTCTCGTCACATCGCTCGACGATCCGCTATCCACGTCTGTGTTTCGCTGCTCCTCGAACTCAACTCACTCGCACCTTGCCCGCTGATTCCAAGGTCACTTGACCTTCTGAGTGGTTCATCTATTCCCCCAAGGTGAATGTCACGTCGCTTCCTTCTTAGGAACTGACCGCAACGACCCTTACTATCCCCCGATATCCCCTGGGGCCTAAGTATCGTCAAAAAGCTTGGGATTGCCTCCCGTTATCACCTGGGGCTATCTATGCACGTGCATGTTGGACTAAATTTATTTTAAATAATTTTATTTCCAACAGCCGTAAGACAAACACAACATCCATGCCTTACCAGGATTCGACCCAGACCCTTCTCGGACGAATGATCAGAAGCCATCGCTTAGAACACTGCGCCACCGGGGCGGCAAATTAACACTTACGCCTCCTGATGCCCAAACCATTTTTTACCAAATATTAAATTATATGCAAAGCATTTCCCATCAGGACCTGTATCCGGTGCAGAAAGAATTTTTCAAATCGGAGTTTTAAGAGCAGAGATATCGGGGGAAACATAATTTACTTTTACGGCCCCTAGCGGAAAGTCAATGAATTGCTAGAAAATTTTGAAATTATGTTAAAAACATGTCGCACCGGAAACTGTTCAACGAAGAGGGAATTTTTCAAATCGGACTCTTAGAAGCACATATATTGACAAAAATAAGATATACATCTACGCCCACTGGCGGAGAAACCATGCATTAATTTAAGAAGAAAATATTCCGAAAAGGTTTATCGGCGTGAGTGATATCGGTCCGCGAACGAATTTGTACAATCGAGATTTTAGAAGCTCAGATTTTGCTGCAAATACATCAGAACCAGAAATTAAAACTTACGCCCCTGGTGGCAAAACCATTTTTTACCAAAAATTAGAAATTATATGCAAAAGATTTCCCATCAGAAGCTGTATCCGCTACAGAAAGAATTTTTCAAATCGGAGGTTTAGAAGCAGATAAATCGGGGGAAACATAATTTACTTTTACGGCCCCCAGTGGGAAATCTATGTGTAACGTGAAAAATTGACTATACCTAAAATAATCTCCGACATAAATGGAATCAAAAGGTAAAAGATTTTTTTCAATTGCATCTTTACAAGCAAATATATGGGTTTAAATGTATTTTGAATTCGGTAGCATCTGTATTTCCGTCCTCTAGCGAGAAACTGTGCGTCGTAAAAAAGAAAAACGAAATAAAGGATCATTATTTGCACATTTCAAACTTCCCAATGCAAAAAGATTTTTCAAACCGGACTAATAGTTGAATAGTCACGATTAAGGTACAAAAGAAGAAAACTGGCTTCGCGCGATGATGAAATGTTTTGACGTAGGACTAGGTCTAACTCCGCAGTTAGTATGGGGTGACTTAGGGCCGACCACCTGTGATAAAAATATGTACCAATTAAAATCATTATAGCGTTAAAAATACGTGCCGCACACTAATCGTGTTCTCTTTTCGTAAACAGCATGGAGTGCAATTAGTGCACCGTGCAGTACATCGCGCGTGTGACGCTCCCCTGGCTCCTTGTGCGTGGGGGAGACGATGCAATATTTCTGGGTGTGCCGCCGATTTGACTCAGTCTACCTCGGTAACCGTGAGCGCAACACGACTGTGCGTGGTATCGTTTTAGAGCTCTCGACGAGATCTATTCAAATATATGAAGAACATTTCGCGGTGGTTTGAACTGAACATTTACATTTTTTTTTTTTTTTTGTTGAACCGGTGCACTTTTGACATTATCGCGGTTTATCTGGACGTGGGTACAAAACGATTGTGCGTGGTATCGTTTTAAAGCTTTCGACAAGATCTATTCAAATATACGAAGAACATTTCGCGGTGGTTTGAACTGAACATTTAAATTTTTTTTTTTTTTTTTTTTTTTTTTTGAACCGGTGCACTTTTGACAATATCGCGGTTTATCTGGACGTGGGTACAAAACGATTGTGCGTGGTATCGTTATAAAGCTCTCGACGAGATCTATTCAAATATACGAAGAACATTTCGCGGTGGTTTGAACTGAACATTTAAAAAATTGTTTTCTTGTGAACCGGTGAACATTTTTGACAATATCGCGGTTTATCTGGACGTGGGTACAAAACGACTGTGCGTGGTATCGTTTTAAAGCTCTCGACGAGATCTATTCAAATATACGAAGAACATTTCGCGGTGGTTTGAACTGAACATTTATAATTATTGCTTATTTTTTTTTTTGAACTGGTGAACACTTTTGACAATATCGTGGTTTATCTGGACGTGGGTACAAAACGATTGTGCGTGGTATCGTTTTAAAGCTCTCGACGAGATCTATTCAAATATACGAAGAACATTTCGCGGTGGTTTGAACTGAACATTTTAAAAATTGTTTTCTTGTGAATCGGTGAACATTTTTGACAATATCGCGGTTTATCTGGACGTGGGTACAAAACGACTGTGCGTGGTATCATTTTAAAGCTCTCGACGAGATCTATTCAAATATACGAAGAACATTTCGTGGTGGTTTGAACTGAACATTTTAAAAATTGCTTTTTTTTTTGTGAACCGGTGAACATTTTTGACAAAATCGTGATTTATTTGGACGTGGGTACAAAACAACTGTGCGTGCTATCATTTTAAAGCTCTCGACGAGATCTATCCAAATATACGAAGAACATTTCGTGGTGGTTTGAACTGAGCATTTTAACAGTTGTTTTCTTGTGAACCGGTGAACACTTTTGACAATATCGCGTTTTATCTGGACGTGGGTACAAAACGACTGTGCGTGGTATCGTTATAACGAGATCTATTCAAATATATAAAGAACATATCGCAGTGGTTTAAACTAAAAAAAAATTTGTTTTCGTGTGAACGGGTTAACATTTTCGACAATGCCACGGAATTCGCAGAATGAACGCAAGCAAAAGTGGAGAAAATGAAAACCAGAGGCAAGAGCAAGTGATGAGGAATGTAAGAAGCCTAAGAAGACTGTAGCCCAACGAACTAGGGAGTATCGAGAACGCCTGAAAGCAGCAGCCGCCACCCAACAAAATCCAACATACCTATTATAGTCCTACGTTCCAAACTGAGGGCTCAATCAGAACAGAGTCTACCTGTTTTTTTTTTGTTTTTTTTTTTGTAAAAGCTGAAGCTGTTATAACACAGCATTCACGCTGTTATAACAGCTTCAGTTTTTACAGGATTGGTTTGATGGTAGAATCATTTGCATATCTGCATCTTGCAATCTTATCTGCCAATCTGCACGCAGATCACCTCAATACTTTGTGGTGCCGCAATTATTATTATTATTACTTTTTTTTTTTTTTAAGTTGTGTAAATGGCCAACGCAGTAAAACCTCTGAATTGCGGACATCCTGGGACTTTAACATTTGTTCGCTAGTCGAGAGGTTGACTTCTAAGCCTGCCTAAGCTCACATGCAAAAAAACTTCATGTAATTTACGTAAGCATAATATATCTATAATTGAAATGATGTTTCTTCGATTAAGTGTTTTATTCATTTTTTTGCTATTGTTTTACAGTGAGAAACAATACAATACCTGTGGATAGATACAGTACATGTACAGTATTTCCATTTTAAAATGCAGTACATACAATGTAAGTATTTAGATGCATGTTTCAACATACGTACCGGTGGCGCAGTGGTCTAAGGCGCAAGCCTCTGATCATTCGTCCGTAAGGGGTCCGGGTTCGAATCCCGGTGAGGCATGGATGTTGTGTTTGTCTTACGGCACTGGCTCTCTCCCTTTCCTGGAACCAGTGACCCTAAATTAGGGACGGGCGACTGCTTATAGCCCATTGAGTTGCTCACGGTGGTCGTTAAAATTCCAATCCAAAAAAAAAAAAAAAAATCCAACATACGTACGTAACAACATATGTTACACCATGGGTTTTAAAACGCACGTGCTTACCGCTCATTATTTGATTAAATCAGTCAGCTGTTTTTGACCGCAAAAATTATGATAAAAGCGTGTTTATTTCTTTTTGGCTAATGCGTAGCATGTTTTTCAAAATGTATTTTTAAATTCTTCAATAGTGGCAGTCCCCCGTATCCCCTTTACTTACAAATGACCTTAGAAACTCTTCACTACACTTTACAGAGCCCTTAAAAAATAGCACACCTCTTCTACAACTGCATCATATGTTTCCTCAATCAAGCCATTTTCTTCTGATGTCTTGATGTCTTGAAAGCAACGAACTGTTCGTTGCCTCTTCGATACACAAATCTTCGCCGGCCATAAGCGTAGCCAATTGGGGATGGATTCCTGGGTGTCCGGACTCCCCCTCCCCTTGAGGAAGATCGAGTATGAATTTAAAGCGATATATATATATATACAGTATACAGGGTGTCCCGTAAGTAGGGGCCCATAGGAGAAAAGCACATGCAACTACAGAATATGTTCAAAGTGCCCGCCGTTGTATTGCACACACACACAGATGAATACGCAATCTCCACTCTTGCAGCACTTTATGGATCACACTCGCTGGAATTTGCTGACACGCCTGCACAATGCATTTTTTAAGATGGAGAATGCTTTGAATTTTAACCTCGTACACCACGGCTTTCAGGTGACCCCACAAATAAAAATCGAGCGGAATGAGAACTGGGCTTTTTGGAGGCCATTCCACGTGCCCTCAGCGTCCAACCCAATGTTCGGGAAACCGTGTGTTTAAGTAATGTCTCACTGTCAGCGCGCAGTGTGCAGGGGCGCCATCCTGTGCTGAAACCATTCCGGGAATGTGCCTGCTGGATTCAACAGGCTTGGATATGCTTCCTCCTGCAACATTTTTAGGTACGTTTCAGCGGTTACTTTCTCGTCAAAGAAGAAGGGACCAAAGATAATGGGTCTGGTTCATTTGCCCGACGTTTACTTCACCGAAGGGTCACTTGACCGAAAATCACTTCACCGGAAAAATTGTTTCACCGAAAGATCACTTGATCGAAGCGTTCATTTCACCGAAGGGTCACTTGATCGAAAGGTACATTTCACCGAAGGGTCACTTGATCGAAAAGTTCATTTCACCGAAAGGTCTCTTTACCTAAAAGTTCATTTCATCGAAAGGTCATTTCACCGAAGGGTCAGTTTATCGAAAACGCTAGATTTCATTACAGGATCTGTTGAAGCATGGTGCAAGTTTGACAGACAGACCACCGAAACGTTAGGGGATCATACTCAAATTGCACTTTTGATTTCTCCGTGTCACAGAGAACGCAAAGATTTAGTTTTAAGGCAAAAATAATTAATTTTAAGTCCCTATGCCTCGGCCTAGGCCTTTTTAGCAAGTTTTATCATGTTCATACGTTTTTCATAAAAATCATGTTCAGTGCTCATGTTCAAAAATAGTTTACATGAAAAGTTAAGTTAATAACGTTGCACATTTATTCAGGCAAAAAAGAATCAATATTAGGGCCGTAGGCCTCGCTTAGGCCTTTTTAGCAAATTTTAACCGTGCGTGCTCATGTTCATAACGTTTACATAACAACTCAAGTTAATGATGTTGTACACTTATTCAGGCCAAAAGAATCAGTCTTTAAAGCCCTAGGCCTCGGCTTAGGCCTTTTTAGAAAATTTTAATCCTGCTTGCTCATATTTATAAGGTTTACATAAAATGTCAACTTAATAATGTCGCACATTTATTCAGGCAAAAAGAATAAATTTTAGGGCCCTAGGCCTCCGCATAGGCCTTTTTAGCAAATTTTAATCGTGCGTGCTCATATTTATAAGGTTTACGCAAAAAGTCAAGTTAATAATGTTGCACATTTATTGAGACAAAAAAGATTCAATTTTAGGGCCCTAAGCCTCGGCTTAGGCCTTTTTAGGAACTCTAAACGAATTTCGCGAAAACGTTCCATGTAAGCCAAGCGAGAATTGTGCTTTAATTTGAAGAAATTAATTGCCGATGATCCGAGGTACACTTGGTTTGAGGGAACTGTACCCCGAACTTCCGTAGTATTATATGCTGTGCCGCTGGAGTCTGTCAGTGTATCCAGGATGTTCCCCTTGAAGTGTCTGTGAAGTCCGTGAGCTTTGGGAGGGGGCTTTCCCCCAAAATGTTAAAATGGACGTAGAGCTGTAAACATTAGAACCTTGCTTTATATAATGATTCTGTACATGATCACGAATTTTCAGGAGGGTGGGACGAATTCACCCTCCCCCAAGTTTCTAAGAGCGCAGACAGGTGTTCAAGGTAAGGGATTTGCTCGCAATTTCTATGCTTCATGTTGTGTTTAGTGCCAAACTATGTATGCCCTTCCCCCTCCCCCAGAAATTTGGTGAAGTCTGTAAAAGGGATACGAGGTGCTTGGTTTTGAGGGCTCTACCCCCAACTTCCGTAATTTTATATTCTGGAACTCTGGAGTCGGTCATCAGTGTATCCTCGATGTTACCCCTGAAGAGCTCTTGGAAACGGGGAGGGGGGGGGGTTCAGTTTCACTCCACATTCCTGAAAATTCGTGGTCGTGTACAGAATCATTATATAAAGCATGGGTCTAATGTTTACAGCTCTACGTCCATTTTAACATTTTGGGGGAAAGCCAAGCCCCCCCCCCCCAAGATGACGGACCTCGCGGAAGCTTCAAGGGGAACATCCTGGATACACTGACAGACTCCAGCGGCCCCGAACATAATATTACGGAAGTTGGGGACACACCCTCCCAAAACTAAGTGTACCTCGGATCCTCGGCAATTTTTTTCTTCAAATTAAAGTGCAATTCTCGCCTCGCTTGGCTTACATGGAATGTTTTCGCGAAATGCGTTTGGAGTTCCCAATTCAGTTCTCAACATATGCCCAGAAACGGCAATCCTTAACCCCCCCCCCTCTTGATTTTTTTAACTTGACATTTTATGTAAACTTATGAACAAGCAAGATTAGAATTTTCTAAAAACACCTAAGCTAAAAAAAAAAAAAGCCCTAAGGGCAATAAAATTTATTCTTTTTTGCCTTAATAAATGTGCAACATTATTAACTTATTAACTTGACATTTTATGTAAACTTATAAACCAGCAAGATTAGAATTTTCTAAAAACGCCTAAGCTAAAAAAAAAAAAAAAATAGGCCTAAGGGCAATAAAATTGATTCTTTTTTGCCTGAATAAATGTGCAACATTATTAACTTGACATTTTATGTAAACCTTATGAATATGAGCACGCTCGATTACAATTTTCTAAAAAGGCCTAAGCCGAGACCTAGGGCTTTAAGACTGATTCTTTTGGCCTGAATAAGTGTACAACATCATTAACTTGAGTTGTTATGTAAACCTTATGAATATGAGCACGCACGGTTAATATTTTCTAAAAAGACCTAAGCCGAGGCCTAGGGCCCAAAAATTGATTCTTTTTTGCCTGAAAAAATTGTGTAACATTATTAACTTTACTATTTATGTAAAGCTTATGAACATGAGCAAGCACAATTAAAATTTTCTAAAAAGGCCTAAGCTGAGACCTAGGGCCCTAAAATTGATTCTTTTTTGCCTGAAAAAATGTGTAACATTATTAACTTTACTATTTATGTAAAGCTTATGAACATGAGCAAGCACGATTAAAATTTGCTAAAAAGGCCTAAGCGAGGCCTACGACCCTAATATTGATTCTTTTTTGCCTGAATAAATGGGCGATATTATTAACTTGACATTTTATGTAAACCTTATAAATATGAGCACGCACGATTACAATTTTCTAAAAAGGCCTAAGCCGAGACCTAGGGCTTTAAGACTGATTCTTTTGGCCTGAATAAGTGTACAACATCATTAACTTGAGTTGTTATGTAAACCTTATGAATATGAGCACGCACGGTTAATATTTTCTAAAAAGGCCTAAGCCGAGGCCTAGGGCCCAAAAATTGATTCTTTTTTGCCTGAAAAAATGTGTAACATTATTAACTTTACTATTTATGTAAAGCTTATGAACATGAGCAAGCACGATTAAAATTTGCTAAAAAGGCCTAAGCGAGGCCTATGGCCCTAATATTGATTCTTTTTTGCCTCAATAAATGTGCGACATTATTAACTTGACATTTTATGTAAACCTTATAAATATGAGCACGCAGGATTAAAATTTTCTAAAAAGGCCTAAAACGAGGCCAATGGCTTTAAGACTGATTCTTTTGGCCTGAATAAGAGTACAACATCATTAACTTTAGTTTTTATGTAAACCTTATAAACATGAGCACGCACGGTTAATATTTTCTAAAAATGCCTAAGCAGAGGCCTAGGGCCCAAAAATTGATTCTTTTTTGCCTGAATAAATGTGCAACATTATTAGCTGGACATTTTACGTAAACCTTATGAATATGAGCACGCACGATTAAAATGTTCTAAAAAGGCCTAAACCGAGGCCAAGGGCCCTAAAACTGATTTTTTTTTTTTTTTGTCTGAATAAGTGTGTTTACATAACAACTCATTAACTTGAGTTGTTATGTAAACTTCATGAATATGAGCTCGGGGGATTAAAATTTGGCAAAAAGGCACAGGTCTATCTATGACTTATAATTAATGTTATATTTCGAAAAACCTACTTATGGGGAGGTGTTTAAAAGAAATTAAAAGTGTATTTTTTATACAATCCAATAATGTTTAGGTGACCAGTTTTTTAAAAACCAGCACCATACTCCAACAGATCTATAACAACAAAATTCTAAGTTTTCGATAAACTGACCATTCGGTGAAATGATCTTTCGATATAATGAACTTTTAGGTAAAGTAATCTTTCGGTGAAATGAACTTTTCGATCAAGTGTCCTTTCGATGAAATGAACTTTTAGGTGAAGTGATCTTTCGGTGAAATGAACTTTTCGGTCAAGTGACCCTTCGGTGAAATGTACCTTTCGATCAAGTGATTTTCGGCGAAGTGATTTTCGGTCAAGTGACCTTTCGGTCAAGTGAACGATACCCAAAGATAATGCCTTTCCATATCCCTCACCACACCGTGACGCGCCCGGCCCCTTGTTCTTTGGACGAATTGAACCAAAAAGAATTTTGTACTGATCAGTATCGAGTTTTCTGACGGTTGATTTCCTCGGAAACACAAAAAATCACTTCATCAGAGCAGAATTTGTGATGGAAACTTCCCATCATTTACGCATTGTTCTTCTGCCCATTCGTAAAATTGAATTCGCCTATCAGGATTATCTTCACTTAAAAGCTGATGGAGTTGCAGTTTGTATGGATGCCAGTGATTAAGTTTCAAGATGCGGTGGATGCTACTCTTGGAGATCCCAGTTTCCTTGGACATTGCGTCGAAGCAACCTCTTTTGGCGACAAAACGAAGCGAGCCATCACATTGGCACTGGTTTTGTCGTCCGTAAGAGTCCTTGCTTTATAGCTGCTGACCACGCCCTTCCGAGCTCTGCATTTTGCGCCCTGTTTGCCTGTTGCTCCTGAAATTTGTGCTCCACTCGTGTGTAAAGGTGTGTTCTATCTTCCTCGACGTTTTTCCGATGGAGTAAGTGCATGTTATACCGATATTCCATTTTAATTTCACCTGCTGACCACGCCCTTCCGAGATCTTCAGAGTTATGCAGTGTGCGCCCAAAGTGGCTGTTCATATTGCCTGTTGCTTCTAGAATTTGTGCTTCGCTCGTGCATACTGGTGTGATATTCTTTTTGCCACTATTCCGAGTTGGTAAGTGCCTATTTTACCAATTTTCCATCATAATTTCACCTGCCGACCACGCCCTTCCGAGATCTGCAGTGTGTGGCCCTCTTTTCCCCTGTTTCAAGTGCCTATTGCTCCTTCAAATTGTGCTTCACTCGTAGATAAAAGCGTGTGGTTTTGTCCCTAACCACTTGTCCGAGTTAGAATGTGCATAGTTCACCGATATTCCATCTGCTACCCACGCCCTGCCGAGATAGGCAGTGTGCGCCTTATTTGCTTGTTTGTAGTGCTTATTGCTCTTTTAATTTGTGCCTCGCTCGTGCAAAACAGTGTGCGATATCTTCTCAACCACTTTCCTGAGCTAGTAAGTGCATATTTTACTGTTTTAACATTATAATGTATCACGTTGGGTATGTTTACTTTTTCCCCATCGTGACTTGCCTTGACACTCTGCTCTTTTTTTTTTTTTTTTTTTGATTGGACTTTTAATGACCACCGTGAGCAACTCAATGGGCTATAAGCAGTCGCCGGTCCCTAACTTAGGGTCACTGGTTCCAGGGAAGGGAGAGAGCCAGTGCCGTAAGACAAACACAACATCCATGCCTCACCGGGATTCGAACCCGGACCCCGTTCAGACGAATGATCAGAGGCCATCTCTTAGACCACTGCGCCACCGGAACGGCACACTCTGCTCTGAACTGCGTACTGGTCATAGAAAACTTCCTGTGTCTGCGTCTGTCTTCCGTCTTTGTACTCCATCCATCGTTAGTGGTTAACTACGCTGCCTTCCCCAGCTTGCCGATTGTCTTCCTAGCGCTTGTCGCCATACACCATTTATTGCCTATACCTCATCGTGCCTTCACCCGTTCGATGGCTTGTATCACTACTCTTGGACTACAGCATTCGTCTCGACATCCAGCTATTGCTCCGCATGAATGCCCTCCCTCTGATTTTAAGCCAGCATTTCTTCCTACTGCTGCTTCTGCGTCTTCGATTATCTCAGACAAATGCTTATCTTCACCAGCTATATTTCCGTCATGCCTTGACCGTTTCATAGTTCGTTATGGCTCAACTCTCACTGCTACCGTGGCTGAATCTTCACAGCTGGGTAAGTCCATGCTCAATTCTCTTCATTTAGGCGTCAAGTTTGCCGCACTTTACCCTAGCTGGAGCGATTACTCACTTCGCTAGAAGGCCCAAATCAGTACTTGTATATTTTTCTTCTATTGAATATGTTGATCAAGTTCTTTCTTCATGCAATACTGTCGGGGACCAGAGTTTGCTCCCTCAACCGCTTGCCAATGTCCTGTCTTGTTCTCCTGCTCAACTACCATGTGTTACTTCCGCCGGTGCTATCCGTAAGAATCGTCGCCGTCGTCTATCTCATCGGAAAAGCAAAAAAGTCCTCCACGTCTTCTGCACTATCAACTTGTGCCCTGATGTCTATTATACAGTATTCTAGTCAGCCTTCTCTCCCGGGCTTTCCGATTACGAAGGATTATGCTGATCCGTTTGCCTCACTTTGTATCCTGTGCCCCCGGAAGTCAGTGATGAATTACTACTTGCTTTTCCTTCGTTGTGTGGGCGTGTCGTTGGAAGTGTACGGACTTCCGGACGCCCCATCTGCTCCTACCGGTCGAGGTGATCGGCCATTCTTAAGTTTTCATCGACAACTGCTCGTCATCTTTCTTGACTCGTCTCACATCACCTTATGCCCTACTGAATTCCGGATTCTTCTAGGTCCTCGCACGATAACCATTAATGTTTACTGTGCTTCTCACTGCTTGACCTGCAAAGCCCCCGGACATCGTAGCTCTCAGTGCTCGGCCTTGGTCAACGGAACTCCTGCCCCACCTCCTGATTCTTCTTTTCAGTGACATTCCTCTTCAGCTAAAACCTTCATACCGTCTCTTGTTTGTTCAGTTCCGACCACGCCATCTTCTATGACTACAGCATCCCTTTCAGGAGGTCTTTTTTCACCTCCGCGTGTGCCTTCTTCTACTTCTCAGCCTGCCACTTCACCCTTGAACTTCAGCTCTGATGAACTTCATCCTTTCAATTTGTGTTTTGCACCTCCACTCCAAACTGCTGTGTGTTCTTCGCCTTCTGGAAGTAACCCCACGTGTTCTTCGCTTCACACGCCTGTTCAACGGTCTACAGATGCCTCTTTTGATTCTGCAGATGTTCTGCCTCAACTATCACCATCTCACTCTACTGCTCATCTTGATTTTTTCGAAGCCTCTTCCTCCCGGGTTCTGGGCTTGTGCCCAGCAGCCCACTCCCTGCTCAACTACCAGAAGCATAATCTTTGCAACCAGATTCTCCGTCTTCTTGTGCTGCATCCGGCGATTCTTCCTCTTCATCATCTCTACAATCTCCTGCTTCTGCTCAGTTGTCTTGTTTTCCTGCTCAACCACCATGTGTTACTTCCGCCGGTGCTATCCGTAAGAAGCATCGTCGTCGTCTATCTCATCGGAAAAGCAAAAAAGTCCTCCACGTCTTCTGCACTATCAACTTGTGACCTGATGTCTATTATACAGCATTCTAGTCAGCCTTCTCTCCCGGGCTTTCCGAGTACGAAGGATTATGCTGATCCGTTTGCCTTCCTTGCTGCTCTAGAAGATTGGTTCATTCCGTTCACTTCCCTTTGTGATCCGATAAACTCCTCTTCGAAGGCCTACATACCTTCTTCTCAATTCCTCACATGGGCGTCCACGTTCTCATTTGCACTTTCTACAACCGCACAGATGTATTTGTTTACACCCCTCTCCATGGTATTTTCGCTCACCTTTTCCACGACCGAAAGACTTTATCTCTCCGGCTTCCTTTACCAAAACTATTGGTAATTGGATGTTTTGTTGCTATGAATCCCAAGAACCACCAATGACCTGTAATGGAGTGTTAAACAACTTTTGAAACTTCTTCCCGCATAAATGGTGCTCATCTCTTCCCCATAAATGACATGTTAATTCGCCTCGTCTAAAGTGTGCTCATCTTTACCTTGCGCTGCCTCGTTTACTCAGTGTACAAATATTGATGTTTGCTCCGTTCAAATAATCTATATTCCTGCTTTGTAATCATTCTTGTTCTGTTAATGCCACGTATTTTGTCCTGTTTAATTTATATTGTGCCCCTGTTATTGCTCTTGTATTGTGCCCCTGTTATTGCTCTTGTATTGTGCCCCGGTTCTTCCCTATTTTTATCTGTAAAAGTCCCAGAGAACCATTAAAGCAATGTTGAAACCTTGGCCGTCCACTGTGAGGCCTGTCATGTATGGACCCAGTTTTCTAGCCAGCTTCCTAAAATTTGGATATCAGCTTCCCAACACATCTGTGTGTGATTGGTGCACGGCCTGGATACTGCTAGTTTTGAATTTTTCGGCCACTTCATTGTGACTTCGGGTCCCAATCAACAAAATAACATCAATTCATTCCTCCTACTCAGCGACACGGTTTACCTGTGAAAGAAGAAACAGAAATGTGAGAAACTCCTATAGGTCCGGACTTACAGGGCACCCGGTATATGTTCAAAACAATTCTCAGTAATATCTTTTTTTTTTTTTTTTTTTTTTTTTTTGCATTTTTTGGCTTTTAAAAATTTTGGGCTTATACCCACTTGGAGTATTTTATTTCTGGATACGCCCCTGTCATCGACCGTAATGAATCTTGTGTATTTGCTTCACTGTTTAGGCACGCAAATTAGTTCAAAAACGGCGTCTAAATCATGTTCTTCTGGATTGACAACGAAAACCAGATTTTGTTTGAAAGAAGCTACTTTGCACGCTTCTAAGAAAAGATCAGCCATATTGAAAAACGCAGACCAGTAGTTTTTGTCATGGGGATCTGGAGGACAAAAAGTTCCTAACTTCCGTCCAAAAACCTGAAGAAATTCTATAGCAAAAGTTCAGTGATTTTTGTACCTTGAACGTTCATGTTTTTAACTGTCTTATATGTCCAAGAACACTGTCCCTTATTCGGCGGAGAGCCCCCATTTGGAAGTAAATTTACAGAACCGTATATACTTCGGGATTGGGAATCACAAGACTGTCCGCTAAATGGAGGTGTCCCCTATTCGGGAGTGTCCACAAGGACGTTTAACTGTATTACAAATTATTGAAGTTCAGAAATCACTTATACCTAGATCCATGACAAAACTATAATAAAATCCTGGATAAATTAACTCCCACAGTCGTGCAGTGTCCATGTACCGAATACTGGATCTCCAATTCGAATAAAAGATGCTGATAACAAATATTCAGAGTTGTTCCCGATTAAATACTCATTGATAGAAACACAAAAGCACAAAACTTTATGAGGCAATAATCCAGATCTTTATACAGGTGTATTCATCACGAATGGGATACGGGATTAGACCATACAATTTAAACCAAAAAAAAAAAAAACCCAACAAAAACGGACTGTCATATTCAAAATCTGTATTGTATGGTGTAATCTCGTATTCCATTAATGATTTATCTGCTGCTCCTCCGGGCAATCACGGTATAGGATTCTTAATCTCCAGATTCGCTTAAAATGAATGTCGGTTGCTTCGACTAGCGAATCCTGTGATGGTTATATTCAAATTAATCGGAAACTCTAGACCTGGTTGTTCTGGGTGGTGAACTTGTTAGCATACCCGGGCGCTATCTGGGAGACGTGGGTTCGATTCCCGCTCCAGGACGACGACATTTTCAAGTTTTCGAATAATTTCTGACTTACCATCCTTGTCATATTTGCACCAAAAAACGGACTGTCATCTTCAAAATTTGTAGGTGTATTCATACAATATCTGCCAAACTTTCGCTCGCCAACGGGCGGCTTTTTCAAGGCACTAGAAGGACTTCAGACTAAAACTGTAAAACGTAAATAGAATAAAGGGTTAAAGAAAGCAAAACAAATAAACAATGGTCGCGCGAAATTACATCAACATAATGTCTCGCGGTATACACCTGATAAAGCTATTTTTTACCTGAAAAAGACCTTCTGCATATTTTGTTTTTAACTACCGGATTGAAACCACGTTATAGTCTCTACTTATGAATTCATCAACAAAATCAGGAGTGTTAAAGTATCCCAAAGTGACATTACATAGGAAGTTTTGATATTGTCTCGCTGTACCCATCGATCCCAGTACAAGCAGCCATAGATACGCTAATGAAAGCCATTTGTAGCTCTAGTAGCTTCAAGCCAGAAGCAATAGAAGACATTTCAACGGTATTTAACTTTGTCATCAACAGCTCGTTCTTGCGCTATAAAGACAATATATGCAAGCAGAATAATGGAGCGCCCATGGAATCTTTTCTCTCTTTGGCGATAGATGAGGCTGTGCCTTTGAAAACAGAATCCTGAATGAATATTCACCGAAACCATCGACATAACTGAGATACGTTGATTATACTTTCTTTATATAGAAATGTAGTAGAGACGACCTTCAATTTTTTCTGGATAAAATCAATTCCATATACCCTGCAATTAAATCCACCATGGAAACAGAGGTGGATATCTCTCTGCCGTTTCTAGACGTACTGATAAGGAAAACAGTAGGTGATCACCAGGGGACTTCAATTTACTATAAACCCACATCAATAAATAACATCATAAAACCAATATGTTTTTCCCCTAGCAGTTAGAAGGATGCTTTCATCAGATCTCGTGCAACCCAGTCATTTTCATTATGTTCTGATCGTGGAATTGAAAAAACTGAAATTGAGAGTCTATAAAACCTAGCTGTTTCATTTGGATATAAGCAACATAGAGTCCTAAAAATCATCGGAAAAGCAAGAAAGATAGAAACAAAGGCAAATGCGTACTATCAATCCTGCGCCAAGATTCTTCGTGTCTATCCCATATATACCGAGGTTCTTGTTCAGGAGAAAAAAAAATTATGAGATAGGAATAAAATCAGTTATATCTAAATCTGACATAATCATATTCCATGAACACCAACCTATTACATATGAGCGTGCTGGAGTGTACTGCACTCCCATAGATACGCTAATGGAAGTCATTTAATGGATAAAAAAATATATACGCAGGAATGACAAAAAGGTCTTTTGCTGCAAGACTTGAAGAGCATGAAATGGATGTCGAACATAGGAAACTCACGACTGCGGTTTCAAGAGGCTTATACCCACTACAGATGTAAATAACGAGGCAGCACCACTCTGGGATGGCATTAAGGGTATTGCTCCGTGCACCACAGAAAAAGGAACCTTACTTAGGGAGACTATATTTTGTCTCGGAGTGACGCGTGTAATGACTTTGTGTTAATGGATCTACCACGTGCATCGATTGCACTTTTAAGGTGGACGTCAAGTGAAAATGCGCCGCTATACTTGCAATGGTGGAAATTGAGTAACATAAGTTCACATACAAGAAATGCCTCCTGACTCGTAAAAATTGGTACACGGACGAAGAAGACACTGAACTAGTCAGTAGCCGGGAAATCTGAGAAAAAAATTGTAGGGAATACTTTAAAATTAAATTTCCGAGTGTTGGAGTAGCGTTGCATACCGTTAATAGGTGGCGCTCTGCGTACGTCAAGCTCTAGAAACGTGGCACTTCCTAACCGTTTTTCTTCAATAATGAAAGCTGTCATACAAACAATAATAACTGAGCGGTTATAGACTTTTGTTTAGGACGTCAGTAATTATTTTAATCATTTACAATACAGTTTATTGGCTTTTCTTCCCGTAAACTTATGTAAATCAGAAATCAGATGCTAGTAATCTAAGATGCTGACAGAAGCTTATTCAGAAATAACCAAGTGATAAGGAAAAGACTTCACGAAATCCACTCACAGAACTAAGTCCCCAACAAGAAGTGGCAGCAAAAACTCCACGATTTTCAGCGTCATCTATGAGCAGAGGGCTTCACCGGATATACCTTTATCTCCACCTTAAAGATAAAAAAAAAAAAGAAAAAAAAAGAAATACAGGTAGGCTCAGTTCTGATTGAGTCGTCAGTTTGGAACGTTGGACTACGACTTCCAGATCGGAGAGTTGAAATGTGCTAGTCGAGTAAAGTTTCAAAGCGCTCATTTCATTTGTTATAGCCAACACAGGTCTATTATATGAAAAGTAGCTTACACAATTTTTACAAATAATGCCGGATACATTGCGAACACAAAGCAGATCGATACGCGAATTACCCAACGTAGTGCTCTGTCTTCTTGGGCTTCTTACATTCCTCATCACTTGCTCTTGCCTCTCGTTTTGATTTTCTCTACGTTTCCTTGCGTTCATTCTGCGAATTCCGCGGTACTCTCGAAAATGTTAATCCGTTCACACGAAAACAATTTAAAGAAATTTTAGTTTAAACCACTGCGATATGTTCTTTATATATATTTGAATAGATCTCGACGAGAGCTTTAAAACAATACGATGCACAGTCGTTTTGCACTCACAGTTGTCCAGATAAACCGCGGTATTGTCAAAAGTGTACACCGGTTCACAAGAAAACAATGTTTTAAATGTTCAGTTCAAACCAACCGGAAATGTTCTTTGTATGTTTGAATACATCTCGTAGAGAGCTTTGAAACGATACCACGCACAGCGTTGTTGCGCTCACGGTTGCCAAGATATATTTTGACAATCGCGGCAGCACACCCGGAAATATTGCATCATCTCCCCCGCGCAGGGGGCGAGGGGAGGGTCGCGTGCACGATGTATTTCGCAGCACGCGAATTGCACTGCAAGCTGTTTGCGAATATGCTAACACGATTAGTGTGCGGCACGTATTTTTATCGCTGCAATGATTTCAGTTGGAACCTATTTTTGTCGCAGGCGATCGGCTGTAAGTCGCCACATACGATCCGCGGAGTTAGACGTAGTTCTACGTCAGAAAAAAAAAGATTTATCATGTGTATACCGCGAGACATTATGTTGATGGGCCGCGGGTAGCCTAGTGGTCAGCGTTCGTGACTGCCACGGAGAAGACTTCAGGTTCGATCCACTAAATATCCGACGTGCGTCGGATGGGCATGTCTGTCCCCGGATAGTTCCCCCCGGTAATAAATAAGGGCGTCTTTCTCCCCCTTTCTACCTCACTTCCCTGTCACTTTCCTATCGGGCACTCTAGCCCAAATACATTAGCTTCGTATTTCTAAGGGTTGTTTAAGACCGGGGGTTAGACACTCCCTTCCTAAAATCCTCTATATATGATCTGATCTGATCATTATGTTCATGTAATGTCGCGCGACCATAGTTTATTTGATTTGATTTCTCCAATCTCTTGCTCAATTTAAGTTTTACAGTTTCAGTCTAAAGTCCTTCTAGTGCCTTGAAAAAGCCACCCGTTAGAGAACGAAAGCTCGGCAGATATTGAATGAATACACCTACATAAAGTCTGGTACTGTATCTGTTTCTATTTCTGTGCGGTATAACCAATGAGTTTTGTTCAACTCATTGATTTTTAGCACGTCTTTTGTAAAAAAAGATCGTGCTCATGTTATCGGTTTGTCCGTCCGTCTGTACCCACAAAATCTCTGTAACTACGAGTCCGATTTGTATAATTTCTTTGCATTGGGAAGCTTGAAATATGCGAATGATGATCTTTCATTTCGTTTTTTTTTTTTTACGATGTGCAATTTCGCCGCTACAGGGCGTAAAGGCAGATGATGTCGAATCCAAGAATACGTTTTATTCCACATATTTGCTTCTAAACACCGGATTGAAAAAATCTTCTATCTTCCGATTCCATTTATGTCGAAGAGTATTTTAGGTATAGTTACATTTTCAAATTACGGATAGATTTTCCGCTAGGGGGCGTAAAAGTAAATTACATTTTTCCCGATAACTCTTCTTCTAAAATCCGATTTTTAAAATTGTTTCTTCAGCGGATACACCTTCTGATAGAAAATCTTTTGCATATAATTTCTAATTTTTGGTAAAGCATACTTTGGCCATCAGGGGGCGTAAGCGTTAATTTTTGCTTCTGATGTATTTGCCATAAAATCTGAGCTTCTAAAACATCGATTGAAAAAATTCTTTCGTGGACTGATGCCACTCCCATCGATAAACCTTTTCGGAATATTTTCTTCTTAAAATATTCCACAGTTTCTCCATCAGGGGGCGTAGGCGTATATCTTATTTTGGGGAATATCTGTACTTCTAGGAGTCAGTTTTGAAAAATTCCTTCTTTGTTGGATAGTGTTTTCAGTGTGACATGTTTTTCATATAATTTCAAAATTTTCAAGTAATTCATAGACTTTCCGCTAGGGAGCGTATAGGTAAATTGCGTTTCCCCTATATCTCTGCTTCTAAATCTCCGATTTGAAAAAGTCTTTCTGCACTGGATACAGCTCCTGATGGGAAATCCTTTGCACATAATTTCTAATTTTTGTAAAAAATGGTTTGGCCACCAGGTGGCGTAAGTCTTAATTTCCGCTTCTGATGTATTTACAGCAAAATATGAGCTTCTAAAATATCGATTGAAAAAAGTCGTTTGTTGACCGCTACTACTCATGTCGACAAACCTTTTAGGAACATTTTCTTCTTGAAATAATGCATGGGTTTTACTCCAGGGGCGCAGATGTATATCTTATTTTTGTCAATATCTCTACTTCTAAGAGTCCGATTTGAAAAACTCTTTCTTTGTTGGTAGTGTTTCCGATGCGAAATGTTTTTCCTATAAATTCCAAATTTTTAAGTAAATCATAGACTTTCCGCTAGGAGGCACAAAGGTAAACTGCGTTTTCTGTGTTATTTCTGCTTCTAAAACTCCGATTTGAAAAATTCTTCCTGTATCGCATACAAGACCTGATGGAAAATATTTTTCACATAATTTCTAATGTTTGGTAAAAAATGGTTTGGCCACCAGGGGGCATAAGTGTTAATTTCTGCTTCTGTTGTATATGTAGCAAAATCTGGGCTCCTCAAAACTCGACTAAATTTTTTTTATTTTCTTGGACCGATACCGCTCATATGGAAAAACCGTTTACTTTCTTCCTAAAATAATGCATGGTTTTCCCACCAGGGGACGTAAAGTCACATCTTATTTTTGTCGATTTCTCTGTTTCTAAGAGTCCGATTTGAAAAATTCTTTCTGTGTTGGAGAGCGTTTCCGGTGCGAAATGTTTCTCATATAAATTCATGTTTTTCTTAACGCACAAGCCTGCTACCAGAGGGCGTAAGCTCGCGATTCCGTTTATAGCAATATCTGAGGGATTAAAAACCCGATTGAAAAACTTCTTTCTTCCGTCAGATACTATTTTTTCATACCAGTTCCATTGACTTTGAATAGCTTTGATAAATTTAATTTGCGTCAGAACGGATTCAAAAGACGTGCTTATTACACCCGAAAATTCGGTGTCATCTTTCTTGTTGTTTCTGTTTCTGTAAGGTGTAACTGCAGCGTTTTCTTTAACTCACTGACTTTTGTTTTCTCATAGATGCCATTTCCTTTTCTTTTTCTTACATTGTTGCAACATTTTATTGCGATGCATCGGATATAGCTAAAACATAAGTTAGAGGAAATTTCAGTTATTCTTAACTTAGATCAAACGAGAGTGCTGGTTATGAACATCCGTTTAAAGAATTTGCATTAATAAGACATTAACCAAAGTCGCAGATGACTTAATTTTGGGAAAATCCTTCCCATGTCTGCTCAGCTGCTGAGATCAGGTAATAATTTGTGTCGCGAAAAGAAAAAAAGAAAAATGACATCCACTTTACTTGTAGTGAACAAGGTCGGCCAGATAGGAAATGCCTTTTTCTTTCTTTAGTGTTCCATGATTTCATTGTTACACTAGAGGTGATAAGGGTTACAATTTTATTGAACAAAAGTGCTTTTTTTATATTTTCTCGCCGGCAGAAATATATTCGATTCCTATCTACCGCTGTGATCTGACAACAGCATCTAACATGGGAGACATCGTCTGGCCATGTGCGTCTTCTGCGAGATTATGCTGATTCCATTTACGCTTGAGTTACCGTTGAATGTAGGCAAAAGAAAATTAATGGCTCCTCTTCAAATTAAGCTGCACAGCGGGCCCTGTAACCTTTCATACACGTTGTCACTATAAATCGCCAGACATCTTCGCATTACAAGTTTGCAGCGATAAGATAGCTCAAAGCGTTAACAATTGTTACACCAGCACGATGAATCTTCGGAAACGTTTCAAAATTAAGAAAATGTGGCTATTTTTATTTATATTTAATTGTTTTTAAGACCATACGGTGCATATGCATACGAAGGGCGTTTGATACAGATCTACACACTGAAGTGACAACAAACTGGAATACCTCTTGCAGGGGCGGAAAGCCGTATGCTAATTAACGTGGACCAACGTCGGTCTTATCTTTCCGTGATTCGAATCATTATCCCACAGCACGATAGAGGTGAAGTTCTTTGCAATAGAACTATCCCACAAATGATTAATAAGGATAGCGAGGCTCTCTCTCTCTCTCTCTCTCTCTCTCTCTCAGCTTTCCATGAATAAATCTGCTATCGAGAGAGAGGAGGTAAGGATTGCAAATAATCACTCAGGCACAAGGTATTTAACAGGCATAAATAAAATTCAACAAGTTTTAATTGTAGCGTCCAGACGCCGTGATTCTACGATTCCGTGGTTTACTTGTGCAATAGCCTTAGCGTCCTTAATATTGATTCATTCTCTTACGTGATCCTGACGCTGCAGATATTATATCCTGATAATCTAAATTTCTATTTAAGTGAAAGCGGTTGGACGCCTATATCACTTCCAAATGTCCGTTCGTTACCCCGCGCTTTTTTTTTTTTTTTATATATATTTGATATTTGAAGAAGTTTTAGGAAGGAGTGTCTGACCCCAGGTCTAAAACAGCCCTTAGAAATGAGAAGCTAGGAGATCTCAGTGAACTCAATAGGAAAGACAAACAGAAAAATGTAGTGAAAGGAGAGGGTGATCCGTGACACAACTCTGTGAGGAAGAGGGGAAAGGGAGCGAAGCACCGCACAGCATCACAGAGAACCACAACACCAACCAGTCGCCCAATGCACCAAGGTGTGACTGAAACTCAACGAAAAACAATTTCAAATGTCCAAGCAGAATCCATTTTTGCCATCTCGATGCCAATCTGAAAAATAAGGGTGTGGTGGTTTGTCTAACACCCACCAGTGTTCACATACTTACTCTCTCTGTCAAGGGGGTCAACGATCGCCGCCTTAGTTCTGGGATACCTAAGGATTTTGCTGGGATTGTAATCAACCGCGCCCCTAACAAGTCCATTTGGATGGGTTTCCGCTTTCTTGAAGAACTTTCTGGCGAGTCTGATGGAAAACTCATGTACCTTCTCGATTCCAAGTCTGTTCCTCAGGTTCCGAAGTGAGGTCCAAGGAAGAGCCCCAGTGATCATTCAAAGTGCTCGGCTCTGCACCTACTCGATTCTCTCTCGCTGTTTCCAACTAATACCGATCCAGATGGAGGAGGCGTAGGTAAGCACCGGCCTGACGACCGTCTTGTACAGCAGTACTTTGTGCAGTGTTATAAGAAAGCTTCTCTGGCGGAGTAGTGGAGCTAGCTGTCCAAGGCATTGTCTAGCTTTATTCGTGTGGTAGCTGGTGTTCGTCACCCACGAAAGTCGACAATCGAGTTGGAGCCCTAGGTACTTAGTGGAGGTAGCCCAGGGGATTGTCTCTTGAAACATAACGAGTTTCGGTACTCCTTGGAGAGATCCAAAAAACATGTGCACTGCTCTTAGACGGATTGATCTTTATCCGCCAGTCAGTGTAGTAGGTTTCCAGCTGAGAGAGAAAGTCCTGGAAGAGCTTCACTGCTCTGCTTTTGTTCAGGGACCTGATGACAACAGCTGTATCATCTGCGTACATCATTACCTGCCCTTGTTTGGGTTTGGGTAAGTCGTGTAGATAGATGGAGAACAACGTTGGTCCAAGAACCGAACCCTGAGGAACGCCAACCCAAATATTCCTTTCCGAAGAAAGCTCACTGTTAATCTTAACAGTGAACCTGCGGCTGTTGAAGTACGAACCAATCAGCTCAACAAGTGGACGAGAGCATCGAAGCTTCTGCAACTTGTGCAGGAGACCATCATGCCAAACGCGGTCAAAAGCCTTGCTGATGTCCAGTAAGACAGCAGTGGAATACTCGCTCTTATCTCGTCCTTCAGAAACGAATTCCGTAAGTCTGATCAACTGGTAGGACGTAGCGTGTTTCGCCCGGAAACCACCCTGTTCGTCAGGAATCACACCATTTGCTTCACAGAACTCAAGAAGCTGACCCTCTCAAGGAGCTTACCCAGGACGGGCAAGAGAGATATTGGACGGTAGTTCACAGGTAAGATATGATTGGTTTCAGGTTTGGGCAACACCACTACCACTGCTTTTTTCCAGTCCCTGGTGAAATACTTCAGCCGGAGAGACCCGTTGAAAATTTGCACCAGTACCAGAATCCAGCTCTCAGGGAGCAGTTGAACAGCTCTTGCCGAAACTCCATCTCTTCCAGGAGCTTTCTTCACCTTTAGCTTTTTGATGTGCCGAGTTACCTCGAGGTAACTAACAGGCAAGATGGCCTCGTCTGTATCATCAAGATCGTATGTAGCTAAAGCCTCCATGAGCCTATCCGTGTGACTAGGATTTTGGATGTCATGAGGTGAGATCTGCCCCTCCAGGGCACCAGCAAGGACCCCAGCCTTCTCGTCATCACCGTACACCAAACCTTGTGGACCGAGAATGGGCGGTATGACAGTCTTAGTACACCGGAGTTTCCGAAGGATCGTCCACACATCATCCTGACGAGGTTGACCCGCGTTGAGAAGGTACTTGTTCCATTGGAGTTCCCTGAACGCACGGATTTCTGCCCTGACGAGATCACGCCACGAGTTATAGCGAACCCTATCGTCGCCAGCCTGATCCTCCGGAACTTGTTCTTCTCCCGGATCATCCGGACAATGCATGGAGGAAGTGCATAAGGGTATCGGGCAGGAGCTGAGGGCTTCCTGCATTGATCCAAGATTGCCTGTATGCAACGAGTGAGTTCCTCCAACGCACTGTCGACGTTCGAGCGAATACTAGTGTCCACCGTAGGCGGATCAACCTGAGCAATAATTTCCTGGAACAACTTCCAATCAGTATACATCATCGTCCGCCGGGTGGCTGCGACTGGGTCATGATCAGAGTCAAGCCCAGAAACCACTGAGACCTGATGAAAGTGCCTCACGAACTGGAGGACAGAAAAATCAATGGCATCGCCAACGCCGCCTGACGGGGTGCAAGTAGGTGGACCGGACTTGCAACTGTAAGATCCAGCTTGTCAATCAATGTATTGCGATAGTGCCATATTTTAAACCTGACGCTAAACAGATAATACACTACTGCAAAATACACTACGGCATATAATGAACTACGACAAGATACACTACTGCCTGACTCCTATCTAATTGACGTAGAGAACAACTGCTCTAAGCACTAGTCCCTAACGCTACAATGAGCACCTAATTTCTAGACTGAAATAGATAACCAGCTAGAGAAGAACCTGACAACTGCCTGTCAAAAACTGGTTCCTGTCACTATATGAAAAACTAACTCCTAACTAGCTCCAAAACACAAATAAGCAAACAACAAAAAAGTTTTTCAAAAAGCTTACCTTGCTGACGTCTTGATTCTCTCTCAGGATCACGCCAGAGAATGAATCAATATTAAGGACGCTAAGGCTTAATATTGATTCATTCTCTGGCGTGATCCTGACGCTGCAGATATTATGTCCTGATAATCTAAATTTCTATTTAAGTGAGAGTGGTTGGACGCCTGTATCACTTCCAAATGTCCCTTCGTTACCCCGCGCTATATGGTCCCTACTTACCTGCTCCGCCCGAAGGCGATCGTTTCCCTCCTGCATTGGGTGCGCCTAAAGAAGGTCACCCGACTTCCTCTCCGCGTTTTCTCCGCCCCTCCCCACTTCGGGGTCTCCCGTCCTTGACCCGGCTGCGAACTAACGCTAGGTGGCCTTCGGCTTCGCTACACCTGGACTCTTTAATGCACCGTGACTATTGCAATTTTAAATGTGCGGATCGTAATCAACGCTAATGGCACATATGAATACACAGATTAGTGAACAACATACATTAAAATATAATAATTACAATAGGTCTGCCAGACATCCTGGCGCATGGATAGTTTCAACAAAGCATCGTGTGTACTTTCACCCTTAATGGAAGATCTTATCTACTTCCTTAAGTTAAATCTTTATTGTTCAAAGGCAATGATAAAATGCTCTAATGCGTTGCTCTGGCGTCATCCGAAGTCCGGTGTGCCTCTCACGACTAGACAAGGAATGATCTAGAATGTTCGGAAACTGTGCCTCGTTTCTTTGCTAAAAAAAAAAACTCCAAAAAAACTTGCGTTTTCTTCCACGCACGTGTAACATTATGCCGTTTAATTTTCATCAGATAATATGATAGTCTCATTTATATGTATAATTTTGCTAAAGAATGTCCATCACCATAACACGCAACATAATTAACTTTACACCTCTCTAATACCGCGTTGGTGCTCCTCGCGATCAGATAACGGCAGCAAAGCGATGGGGCATGGACTCCACGAGCTCTGTGCTGTACTGTGGAGACAGTGGAGACCATACATCCTAAAGAGCGTTGAACAATTCCGTAATATTCACAGGTGAAGGATTCCTGGCATTGGCGGCACGTTGAACAGCATCCCAAAGGTGTTCGAAGGCGTTTAAGTCCGGCTAACGTGGGGGCCAAGTCAGGACACCAAACTCCGCGAAATATTACTCCAGTCATAATTGGGTGACTCTGAACATGTGCGGTTGCGCATTGTCGTGTTGAATAAGGTCGCACCCGACCTCTTTCAACACGAGAGTGAGTGGTTGCATGATATGAACGGGTGCAAATGATCCCCAAGGATTATTACGTAGCTTCTAGCGGTCAGAGCGGTCTGCAGGCGTATGAGGGGTCCTACTGTGTGCCAGCTGAAAACATCCCACACCATAACAAAGCCACCGTTGGCCTGCACTGTCCGTTGCAGGCATGCAGGATCCGTTACCTCGTAGGGTTGTCGCCATATCCGGAGTTGACCATCTGCCCGAAACAGGTGGTACCGCGATTCGCCGGACCACGCTACACGTCTCCAGTCATCTTGCGTCCAGTGGCGGTGTTCCCGAGCCCAGGAGAGGTACACAGCCTTGTGTTATCGGGTCGGCAATGGCACCCGGGTGGGCCGTCGGCTTAGGGACCCCATAGGACACAGGGAACGGTGCATTGTTCCAACGATGATGCGACTACTGGTCCCAGCATTGATTTACGCTATGATTTGCGGCAATGTTGCACTCCGGGTGGAGTTTTTTCGTTGTAATTTCCGAGATGGAGTAAATGGACGATGTCATCGCTCATTCCACGTTATTTTTTAAACAACGCATAGCGAGATGGAGTGACTGACCTAACTCCCGGGCTTCGACAATCATACCATGTTCGAATTCGCCCAAATCCTGATAATAGGCCATCTGAACTTCGAATTCTACTATTTGAGCTTGTGGAGATATCTGCCTGTGTGTCTTTATATACACTGATGTCAAAAATTAAGGCCACAAACACATTTTTCATAATAATTCAGAATAGCCACCAGTAGAAAGTTTGAAATTGTTGTCATATATACTTTGGGGAACGGTGAACCTAATGTAAGCATCCGCTGTTTATTAAAAGGTTAACAGGGTGAGTTTGGTAAGAGAACGTAAAAGTGACCGTTTTCTGCATCTGCAAATTTCGTCTTCAGAGTTGTGTTTCTTGCAAGAAAAATCACAAGATTGACTGATTTCAGTTGGAATGAGTGCTCGGAATCGTTTAGACGATGGATTGAGGTGGAGAGCCATCGACAGGCTTAAACCTGGCCACTCTCTAGCGGAGGTCGTTCAATGGTTACAGGTGTCGTGAAAGGTGGTATCCAGGTTATGGCACCAATCTCGAACAACGGATACCATCACCAGGAAGCCCGGCCAAGACCGTCAAGGAGCCACGACACCTGCGGAGGATCGTTACGTGGCATTAACTGCCAAATGCCATAGACGGATGACTGCTATAGAGACCTCTCTCAGGACCTCGCTGCTGCGACTGGAACAACAATTTCGAGGTAAACTGTTTACAGACGCCTAGCAGAGAAGACTCTTTACTCCCGGCGAGCAGTGGTGCGTGCCCCCTCACCAGATCTCAAAAGAGAGCTCGTCTGTCGCGGATCTAAACACATCTTTCTTGGACACAGCAAGATTGGGGCCGTGTACTTTTCTGTGATGAGTCGAGATTCAGTACACAAAGTGATTCTCGACGAGTCTTCATCTGGAGACAGCGTGAGGCCTTCTATCATCCCTCCAACATAAGGGAAATCGACCACTTTGATGGAAGTAGAATTCTTGCGTGGGCAGGCACCATATTGGACGGTCATACACCACTGCACTTCTTCGATGGGGGCACTGTGACCGCACAGCACTGTAGGGATGAAATCCTTGAACCTTATGTGAGTCTTTATGTGAGCTGTCGGACCGAACTTCATTTTTATGGACGATAACACGAAGCCACACACAGCTCAGCTTGTAGACGATTTTCTGAAGTGAGAGGATATTTCCCGTATGGTGTGGCTAGAGAAGTCGCCAGACCTAAATCCTATAGAGCATATTTGGGATGCTCTAGGAAGAGCCAGTGAACGACGTGAACACTTTCCCAGGACCCTCCAGACGTTAAAACCCTCGCTTTTAGAAGAATGGGATTTGTTGCCACAAGCTGTTATCAACAATCTCATTTACAGTATGAGGGCTCGTTGTGCGGCTTGTAAATCTGTGTGAGGTGGCCACACTCCCTATTAGCCAGACCGTTATCGAGATATGATGCAACATGGTTTAACCGTTTTTGGTCTAATTTGCATATCGCACGCAATTTACCTCCTGTTCATTTTGTTATGTTGCTATTACATGTCTCATAATATGAGGCATCTATGTACCAAATTTCATTGCATTATGATTTAGTTTGGTACCATTTAGTTTTCGAGATATCACAGAATATGTGTTTGTGACCTTAATTTTGGACATCAGTGTATGTCGTTTGCGGAAGATTTCATTTACCGTATAGGTGTAGTGGTACGTAATGGAAATAGTAGCGTCCTTCCGTGGTTTTTTTTTTTTTGTCACTTCAGTATATTCGGATATAAAAAATTAACAGTTCTCTCTCTATATATTTTTTCAGTACAGTAGATTCCGGTTAATTGAGACACATCGGGGTAGAACATGACTTTTCCCAGTTACAGAAAGCTGCTGTCCCAATTATGAGAAATTTTATCCCAAAGAGCTAGTTTGGGATATTCTTCAAGAACTGTTCCAAAAAAACGGCTACTCCGATTAACGGATGGCCCAATTAATCAGAATATACTGTACTAGGAGGTTCGAAAAGTAGCCCGCAACAATTTTTTTTCTCTTTGCAGGTTGCAATTTGGCAGACAACGAGTTTGCATATCACGCTACAGACCAGTTTGGATGGATCAGGTGTCGCCGTGGTGTACGACGACACAAAGGTGTCGCCTTTGTTAGCGTCGTCTACAAAAAAAAAAAAAAAAAAAAAAAAAAAAAGAGCAACGCGGTGTGGTCCGATTTTTGTGAGCTAAATGGAAAATTCCTACAAGTATAAGCAAAGTCCAAGGTAGTCGTCCTTGATGCACGATATCAAATAAAAAATGACCGTAGTCTAGATTAACTCGTGAACCATGAAGCACACAGTAGGTTTATTAATGTACACACAAGTTAAAACTAGATGATATATTAAAAACAGATGAAACACATTAGATATTTCTGGTCCACCTTGGACCCGTGCTCAGATGTATGAACTTCATACATCTGAGGATGGGTCAAGGTGTACCAGAAAGATCTAATGTTCATACATCTGAATGTTCACCCGTCCTCAGATGTATGAACATTGTGACGTACCTGCCAGCAGGACGCACACGACATTAAGGTAGATAGCAGTCAGAACGAACGTCCGCTTAGATCAATTGATAGAGTGACTTATTCCGGAATGAGGGAACCCGGGTTCGAGCCCCGGCGTGGATAAATATGACGGAGAAATTTACTTCGCTATAATGTCGCCCGAACTTTCCGGATGACCCGATCGTTCAAAATCTCGCAATGGTGTGATGTTCTTTCCACACCGCGAGATAGGACAAATCAGAGAATCCCTTCTCCAGCGCTTCGAAAAATAAATGTGTGTGACGTTGCATTCCACACACATTAGATTGACTGGGAGTTTTCAAGTGCACGTTCTACAGCGGATGGCTGCCTGCAACGACTCATGGTCACGGCTGACCCGTGGGCCATGCCCCCGGCCCTCTTTCGGGGGGAGATGTGACGTACCTGCCAGCAGGACGCACACGACATAATGGCAGATAGCAATCAGAACGAACGTCCGCGTAGCTCAATTGGTAGAGTGACTTATTCCGGAATGAGGGGACCCGGGTTCGAGCCCCGGCGTGGATAAATATGACGGAGAAATTTACTTCGTTATAACATCATACATCTGAGGACGGTACAAGCCGGACCTGAAAGATCTAATGTGTTTTATCTGTTTTTAATATATCATCTGGTTTCAACTTGTTGTAACATTACTAAACATACTGTGCTTCATGGTTCACGAGTTAATCTAGACTACGGTCATCTTTGATTTGATATCGTGTATCAAGGACGATTACCCTCGACTTTGCTTATATACGTTTGCTGCACGAATATATTTAGTATACGGAAAAGTCGAACGGAATTTCACGAAGAAAAGGTCGAAGTGCATGGCGGTAATTGGCTGGACCGCAGCAACATCTCCAAATGGTGCAGTTTCTTTACAGAGGGCAGTGGCAACATTACCGATTCGGCACGTTCCGGTCGACGTGTAACCGCGTCATCACGTGGCACTGCGAGATGCATTGAACAGGCAATTCTGAGCGACCGCACTGTTAAAAGAAATTTACTTAAAAATGAGAACCTGAACCTACTCGTTTTTCTTTAAGTACAATCGTATGGTAAACGAGTACATGAAATGCTCAAATATAAGTAACCATACGTACTTGCAAATAACTGCGTCAATAAATATAAATATATATCGTGTTACTCCATTTTAGATATTATAGATTTCAAGAGAAACTGTTTAATAAATGTGCAAAGTGACACACATAAATAATCAGTACAACAAAGTCACTGACCACAAGTAATTTAATTATGCATAAAGTATCTTTGTGTACGTTTCTACATTAACTATATTTGTGTCAATCTTATAAATACATAATAGTATTATGACGAAAAACTTCACAGCAGAACCAATGAAAACGCGGAACTCAGGTGGCACCAAAAGCTTGCTGTCTGATGCTGAAATAAGGAAAACAACTAAGGTAGATGATCTTGAACTTACCGCAAGCGCAACGCTTCGAAACACATTGCAATCAGTCAAGGATATTCTCAGTGCGAGCGAACCCCCCAAATTCTGTTTCTTTCTGTTAATGTGATGCAAATGTGCACCATAAAGTGAGGTACAGTTGCACCATGCTTTCGGGTTTTGTTTGCATCACACAACAGTGTATCTATTCTCAGAAATTGGTGCAGCTAGTGTAGAAAAATGTTTCGACCTTTACGCCCCTAGCGGGAAATCTGTGCATTATTTAAAGATGATAATACTCCACATCTCTATTGCAGAGAGTGGCATACAGTAAAGAAGAAATTTATCAATAGGGGTTTTAGAAGCGGAAATACAGCTGCAAACTGAAGTACACAAACACCACCTAGCGACAAAACTGTGAACTATGAAAATCCTCATATGCTATCCAAAAGTGTTCTACAAGGTAAATGGTATTCGGTGTTGAAATAATTTTTAAATTGCACATGTAGAAGCAGATGTATTGAGAAACACAGATTAAGCATTTGCTCCAATTGTAAAAAATTTTGGGAAGAAAATACACGCACATAGTTTGCAGTCGTATCTGACCGAAAAAGGAGATTTACCATCGGGTTTTTAGCCCCACAGATATTGCTATAAACGGAAATTTGAACTTACGCATTCTGGTGGCAGACTTGTGCGTTAAGAAAAATTTCAAATTATATCAGAAACATTTCGCACTGGAAACGCTCTCCAACAAAGAAAGAATTTTTTAAATCGAGCCTTTACAAGCAGAGATATCGACAAAAATAAGATATACATCTATGCCCATAGATATGCATTATTTTAAGAAGAAAGTATTCTCAAAAGGTTTCCTCAGGTGAGCGGTATCGGTCCACGAAATAATTTTTTCAGTCAAGTTTGCAGAAGTTCAGATTTTGCTCCAAATACATCAAAAGCAGAAATGAACACATACACCCCTGGTGGCTAAACCGTTCTTTACAGAAATTAGAAATTATATGCAAAACATTTCCCATCAGAGTCTGTATTCGATACAAGAAAAACTTCTCAAATCGGAATTTTAGAGGCTGAGATATCGGGAAAAACGCAATTTAACTTTACGTCCCCTAGCGGAAATCCAGTGCATTGCGTAAAAAATTTGAAATTATATGAGAAATATTTCATACCAGAAGCACTATCCAAAAAAAGAGGGAATTTCTTAAAATCAGACTCTTAGAAGCAGAGATATTGGCTAAAATAAGATATACATCTACGCCCTCTGGCGGAGTAACGATGCATTATTTGAAGAAGAAAATATTCCGAAAAGGTTTATCGATATGAACAGTATCTGCCCACGAAATAATTTTTTCAATCGAGTTTTTAGAAGCTGAGATTTTGCTACAAATCCATCAGAAGCAGCAATTAACACTTACGATCCCTGGTGGCCAAACCATTCTTTACCGAAAATTAGGAATTATGTACAAAACATTTCCCACCAGAAGCTATATCCTGTGATGGAAGAATTTTTCAAATCGGAATTTTAGAAGCAGAGATCTCGGGGAAAACGCGATTTATTTTTACGACCCTTTGCGAAAGTCTATGCGTAACTTGATCAAGAGATTGTATAAAAAATAGTCTTCGATATAAATGGAATCGGAAGGAAAAGTAATTTTCTGTGCATCGGGAAAAAACCGGAATGCCCCTATCATCATTCTTACATTTCGAGCTTTCAATGCAAAAATAATTTTTTAAATCGGACTAATAGTTACAGAGAAATAGTCTCCTCACGCGGACGGACGAAAGGGCTGACAGAACGGTAACATAAGCACGATCTGTTTTTCAAAAGACGCGCTAATAACGGTATAAAGCACCATTCACTCGCGCACAAGTTTGAAACGATGATTAGTGTATAACTTTGCTAAATACATCTCAATAAGTTATTTAGCACAGACCTGTTCACGATTGTCTAACGCTTGGCCTCATAGGTTAATGTTGATTACTTCCAGAATCAGAATTCCCATTTTCTTACTACTTGTGAAAGCGTCCCAAAGGTAAAATTATATCAATATTGGTGAGAAATATTTTCACTGGTACTCACAAGACATCTACAGAAATATGCCATGTTATTTTAAGGCAATCTTACTTTTGAAACGCCCAAATTGAAATCGCAGTTTTCATTTGGAGTAATTTTTCTAAGCAATATTGGAAATGCAATTTGCGATAAATCTGACGTTGAGTACCTGGTGCGCTGCGATTATTCAGCATTCTGACTCTGAAACTGGGCTCTCTCCCTCTGGCCTCTTGAAAATGACCTCTTGCAATCGTCAGCCGGGTTACCTAAAATCTGGTGGAGGTACGTTGACGATATCTTCTTTATTTGGCAGCATGGAGAAGCCAGCCTACGTGATTTTCTTACCAGCATGAACGCTGCACACCTGGACATTAAATTCAAAGCTGAATATGAATCCGTAGGTGCGTTACCTGTTTTGGGTTTAGTAAAAAAAAGGGATTAAGAAAAAGTATTTACAAACAAGGCAAAGGGGTACCTGTGGTGTCCTCGATGTCGGCGGTCCCTGCTGAAGCAGTCCTCTGGCCTCTTGAAAATGACCTCTTGCAGTCTTCAGCCCAGGTACCTAAAATCTGGTGGAGGTACGCTGACGATATCTTCTTTATTTGGCAGCATGGAGAAGCCAGCCTACGGGATTTGCTTGCCAGCATGAACACCTGGACATTAAATTCAAAGCTGAATATGAATCCGGAGGTGCGTTACCTGTTTTGGGTTTAATAAAAAAAAGGATTAAAAAAAAGTATTTACAAACAAAACAAAGGTGTACCTATGGTGTCCTCAATGTCGGCGGTCCCTGCTGAAGCAATCCTCTGGCCTCTTGAAAATGACCTCTTGCAATCTTCAGCCCGGGTACTTAAAATCTGGTGGAGGTACACTGACGATATCTTCTTTACTGGGCAGCATGGAGAAGCCAGCCTACGTTATTTGCTCCCAGAATGAACGCTGCGCACCCGGGCATTAAACTCACAGCTAAATATGAATCTGGAGGTGTGTTACCTTTTCTGGATGTATGGGTACCCTCTGGAGCACTTAGCATAGAGGTTTACTACAAAACATCCACGTGGACAACCCTATACTGCGTGACTCATCAGGCCCGGCCGCACGCAAATATGCTCTTTTCAGGTTCCGAGCAAAGTGAGCCTTCGGACTATCATTTAACAAGGCCACATGCGAGGAGGAGATCCGTGCGTAGCCGCAGCAGGGTACGACATGCTCAGAATCGATGAAATAGAAAAGCAGCAACAATTGCACGCGCCTAGCCTCGTGCCAACCCCATAGCGCCGCCGGTATGATTCGTGGGTTCGATTCCCTGCATTCCTAGGCTAACTAACTTCCTAAAGAATACTCTCCGAAGACTGGGTTACGATATCAGCGTGAGAACACATAGTTAACCTCGCAACGGACCAGCGCGAATCACCTTCTACACTATCTGACGCCGGGGTCTATGCTATTCCTTTAGATTACCCCAACGCATCCGTTAGGCATTACATCGGGATGACAAGGAGGTCGATCCATATCCGGATTTCTGAGCACCAAAGTGACGTTAAAGCCGGAAAACTTAGGATGGCCCTAGCCCGTGATGTTGCAACTGAGGGGGCAATACCCAGATGGAGAGGCGTTAAGAAACTAGCACCTTACGATAGCACAAGAGGTACTGCGTTACGCGAAATCATTGAGATCATCACGCGACTGAATGTGTGCAACAAAGACGTAACCACGAGCCTTCTTTTGATATGGCACCGGCTTCTTGAAGTTCCACGTGAGCACCCGGCCCTGGGATCTAACCACTCGTGACATCGTGCAAGTGTCTTATTTATTTTGAACTTAACTTATATTCTTAGAAGTGTTTTCCCCGGTGATTCTACCAGCTTAGCTACTAAATGTCTAACGAAGCTATCGGAAGGTAGCGAAAGCTAGCATCTTTGTTTGTCATCATTATACGCCTAATAAACGGAGTTTATTCTTTATCGTCTTCTCATTACTTTGGCGTACAGAACCCTATTTTTTCTTCATTCGAGTATATATATATATAAAGGTTTTTGATCGCTTGCGTGATTTCCCATGGCTTCTGATCATTCGCTCAAGATAGGTCCGCGTTCGAATCCAGGTGAGGCATGGATGCTGTGTTTGTCTTACGGCGCAGTCTCTCGCCTTTCCCTGGAACCAGTGGCTTTAAATTAGGGATGAGCGACTGCTTTTAGTCCACTGCTCACGGTGGTCGTTAAACCTCCAATCAAATCAAAACAGAAGCGAAAAAAAAAAAAAATCCCAACCCTGCAGGTAAATTCTAATAACCGCACAAAAGGAGGCACACACCGCACATCAATCGAAACTGTCAAACACTTTTTCGTCTAAATTCCGTATTCAGAACATGTCCCGATTTTTTTTCCATTATTTTCATTCTTCTTCGTCGCCAATTGTAGACAGAAGTTGAATGAAATGCAAAACTTGATTCAACTCATTCTTCTAACACCATATATACATAACAAATGCGCCGATATAAATCTCCATAAATGCCTGACAAGAGATAATATTTCTCTTTAAAAACCGGATGATGTCGTTGTTATGACAAGACGACGGATAATTTCGTGATGTCATCACTCCTTGCGTTGCATAACCATCTGATATCCTCTTGCGACGGATAACAAACGGGTTGCGTTCGACATCCATGAAGGTCATCTCGATGCGTATCTCTGTGCCTGTTTACAGCTCAGTTGATCTCAGTTTCACGTCAAGAATCGCCCTTTCATGTACCCTGTCTTTATCGTACTCTCCCATTTAATACCATGCGATGATGCTTTCTTCCTTCGCGGCTTCTAGATATCGCTCACTGAAGGGTAGCGAATTGGAACTGCCTCTTGGAACGTGATGGCTTCTACTTTCTTCGATGGAACAATATCTCTCAGACGCCATTATTTTTCATTGAGTGCAAATTGACGCTTGAGACCCTCTTCTCGGCAAGCTTAAGAAAAGGATACTTAATCTATTCGATTGATCATTTATGTTGAAAACAGTTAAGATAGCTCGATTATTCGAAGTGGTGTTACGATTTTGGGGTAATCTTCAAAGATATAGTTAAGATATAAGTTTCCTTGAGAAATATTGGTCTGCATGTTTGAAACAAATAATTCCATGTTTTGCATATGATAGGTGTTTTAAGAGTTCGTATAGGTTGGTTTGTTCTCGTTTAACGCCACAAGGACCGTAATGGGATAAAATCCCGCCAAGTCTAACGGTTCAGAAAAATACTATTAATGAATATATACAGCGACGAGCCATTACTTTGAGACCACCCTCGGCCTAGAGAAATGATCGCGCCTGAAGATCGAAAGGGCCGGCCCCGGTGGCGCAGTGGTCTAAGCGATGGCCTCTGGTCATTCGTCCGAGATAGGTCCGGGTTCGCATCCCGGTGAGGCATGGATGTTGTGTTTGTCTTACGGCACTGGCTCTCTCACTTCCCTGGAACCAGTGACCCTAAATTAGGGACGGGCGACTGCTTATAGCCCATTGAGTTGCTCACGGTGGTCGTTAAACCTCCAATCAAAAAAAAAAAAAAAAAAAAAAAAAAAATCGAAAGGAGGCGCAGGTGAAGTTTTTTTTTTGTTTGGAGGTTTAACGACCACCGTGAGCAACTAAATGGGCTATAAGCAGTCGCCCGTCTCTAATTGAGGGCCACTGGCTCCAGGGAAGGGAGAAAGCCAGTGCCGTAAGACAAACACAACATCCATGCCTCACCGGGATGCGAACCCGGACCTATCTCGGACGAATGATCAGAGGCCATCGCTTAGACCACTGCGCCACCGGGGTGGCCAGGTGAAGTTCACAGAGCAGCATGTATACAACCCGAGGACCGGCTTTCGGTTAGTAGAGTGTTCGGAGTCAGAATGGGAAAAGCTGCTAATTTATCGGAGTTCGATAAATGACAAATTATAATGGCACGGCCCCTCGGAACTACGATCTCGGAAACGGCGCGGCATGTAGATTGTTCACGTGCCGCACCAGTGACTACGTATCAAAAGTGGTGCACAGATGGTCAAACGACGAGTCTTCGTCCAGCCGTGTGTCGTCCGCAGCTCATTCATGCCAGAGGGGAGCGGAGACTGTCGCTCATTGTTCACAGTTAACACAGGGCTGCAGTGCGACAAATCACATACAGCTACAACAGTGGTGATCAGGGCAATGCGTCACAGCACACAGTTCATCGCAGCCTTCTGCGCATGGGCTTGCGTAGTCGAAGACCCAGCCGGGTCCCCATGATCACTGCGCGTCATCGCCAACAACGCATGAAATTGGCTCAGGATAATCGAAATCGGACCGTGGATGATTGGAAGAAAGTGGCCTGGTCTGACGAATCAAGATTCCTGGTGTATCACGTAGACGGCCGAGCACGGATACGGTGATTACCAACGGAGGCTATGGCTGATGAATGTAGACTTTTGCCGTAGTTCCATGATGACAATAAAACTATATCAGTTTTATTGTGTCATCGTGCAACTACGGCTAAAGTCTACATTCATCTATGTATACTGCACGAAAATAATCTTCCTATTGGAGGCTATGGCACTTAGATGCACTCCTGGGTAGAAACAAGAGGGTGGCGGCGGTGTTTTGCCGTAGGCGATGTTTTTTTGGGACACATTAGGCTCCAATATCCCAATAGCACAATCCCTGAACATCGGTTCCTAACATCTGCAGAAATGGCAGTATTTCAGCTTTCACAATTTCCGCGATGTATCGCTGGCTGGTTACGATTCTTGCAATGCGGATTAGGCGGGTACGTGAATGGAGCCCAATAGCACCCCACATCAGAGAACTTGGTGTCGAGCCCGTATGACAGTATACATAATGTATGCCTCCAGTAGCCGTTCAACACAGTGTTTCCGTACAAGGATACTTCCATTATTATGGGTCATCAGGCTGAACCGACTCGTCGGAAAACACTATGATTTACCATTCATCAAGCCAGTGTTTACGTTCATGGGCCCATTGTAGCTGCTGACTTCTGTGATTTAAAGTCAAGGGAAGTCGAAGCAATGGACGTGCGAGCGACGAGGCATCACTGAAGCAAACGCCGTGAGACAGAGTTTGCAGATAACCCTTGATGTGATATGACTCCATTGTTGTGCTAACCCTCTGGGTGAGGTTTTTCGTTCCGTCAACGCCAAATGGGGAAGATGACGGCCTTTCTGTGCGTTCGTTCATCGCTAGGCTTCAGCGCCCTCACATCGGTGCCTCATATCTTCCTCTTCCTACAAATGCCATATTCGCGTGCAACACAAACGGCAATGTCGCGGAAGGAAAGTCCGCCTTCCCTCAGTCCAATACATCGGATTCGCTCAAACTCCGTCAGCTGTACGTATGGGTCTCGTCTGTTGCGGCGGGGCATGCGCAGTTACTACCACTACCTTACTAGAGCAATTCCTTCGAATCGACTATGGCAACTTGCCCTGTGTGTCCTGCTTTTGTACAGCGTGAGGGTAGTGACGACAGCAACAACTCAGAACTGGGCGGATATCAGGGGACAAATCATCGTACGGGAAAGGGAGCAAAACATTTGAAGTACTTGGCACACATTTGGATAAAAAATTCAGTTCATATAGATTTCATCTGATGCTGATGATCTTATCCCCAGTAAAATAAAACGTTTTTAGGTACATGTTGTACATGGTATTTGTTCAGGTAGTACTGGGAACCATGAGTATGAACCTCCATAGGCTTTAACAAGTTACTATTTCTTATTAATTTTAGCTCACTTATATAATTTTTTGTTCATCTTTTTTTAATATTTGCTACCATAAGGCAGTTCATGAATTTTGGTTTGTCTCATCTGTCTCTCTTTCTCTTATGTTTTTTAAACTATGATTACGGACATTGTATCTTTCATGTACTCTCTTAGACATCGCTCGGAGGATTCCCTCTATTTCACAGAATAGTGCAACACAAAAACACAAAATTCAACAAAAAATTAATTTTATATAAGAAAAATTCTTGAATTCCGAAAATTCTCATACATTTATCCAAGTTCCCTAAAATCTTAGATGGCAGCACCCGTTCTAACTGGTTAATATTTGGGGGGGGGGGGGGGTAAAGGATGGGCTCGTAGCATCGCGCCTGTAGCATACCATGCGGCCTCGCGCCTGTAGCTCACCCGTAGCTTCGCGCCTGTAGCATACCATGCGGCCTCGCGCCTGTAGCTCACCCGTAGCTTCGCGCCTGTAGCATACCATGCGGCCTCGCGCCTGTAGCTCACCCGTAGCATCGCGCCTGTAGCATACCATGCGGCCTCGCGCCTGTAGCTCACCCGTAGCTTCGCGCCTGTAGCATACCATGCGGCCTCGCGCCTGTAGCTCACCCGTAGCTTCGCGCCTGTAGCATACCATGCGGCCTCGCGCCTGTAGCTCACCCGTAGCTTCGCGCCTGTAGCATACCATGCGGCCTCGCGCCTGTAGCTCACCCGTAGCATCGCGCCTGTAGCATACCATGCGGCCTCGCGCCTGTAGCTCACCCGTAGCTTCGCGCCTGTAGCATACCATGCGGCCTCGCGCCTGTAGCTCACCCGTAGCATCGCGCCTGTAGCATACCATGCGGCCTCGCGCCTGTAGCTCACCCGTAGCTTCGCGCCTGTAGCATACCATGCGGCCTCGCGCCTGTAGCTCACCCGTAGCTTCGCGCCTGTAGGCAAACAATGGGACATGTTAGAAAAACAACTACGGGACCAAATTCCTCTTCCGTCAAATCTGAGCCAGTTAAAAGGCTGTCTGGAAAAAGCCCGGTATGTTGTTGAAGTAGATGCACTCCAAGATCTTATGAAATTTATGTAAAACCGCATACGTTCTGTAAGTCGGGCTACAGGAGGTCCAATATAGTATTGAATAAACGTTTTTAATTCGGTATGTTTGGCCGGTATATGTGTAAAATCGCATTTTAATCGTTCTTCCAAGTACGGCTCTTGTGTGTGTGTGTGCGTGCGTGTGGGTGAGCGCGCGCGCGTGTTAGGCATTTAGCTTTATGTTTGAAATCAAACTTTGTTCTTACGAACAGAGAAGGTTCATTTCGATGAGCAGTACTGAAGGTATTTTTGGAAGCCTCGCGCTTGACGTAGCTGTGGATGGTGATCATTTGCTTTGATGGTTTGTTTACATGTGGTTACTATTAGTCTTGCGTTTATTTAGTGGTATTTGACAAGTTCTTTGTGATCGAGAGTCAGATTTTCATTGGGATAGGATAAAGATAAATACATTGTTGTAACAAAATGTAAGCATTATCAGATACAGTAGCTATTACAGTAACAAAAAGAAATTGTTCTATTGCTGTGTATTTGTTTGCTAGAAAACTTCAGGACCTCACCATTCAGTGCTATATATTATTTCTTAAGAAGGATGCCTTATTGTGCCTTTGCTCTGTGCTCATCGCAGAATAAGACAAGTTAGTAAAATTATGCAATGCATTGATTAAGATACGCTTTTCAACATACCGGAAATCATTACTCAAGTTATGAGGATAATGGCTGTGTAATAAATCTCGCTCCTGTGTCCTGATCTTTGACCCCATTTCGATGATATTGAGCAGAACCGGTTCAGTATATTTTCGGAATAAAATGTTGAAGTTTTGTCGCAATCGAAGCATTTTTACGTAAGTTATGATGCATAAGGGCAATGGAATGGATTCTGCTCCTATGTCCTGACTTTTGTCTCCATGTCTTCCATTTTCGATAGGGTTTGTCCCCAAGTGGTTCGCTACCACATACTAAAATTTCATCGAAATCGAACCATTTTTACGCGAGTTATTGTGCGGACGGGCAGACAGACAGACGGACAAAGCTCTAGCATATACGCTTCTTCAACCAACTATACGGTTGGAAAGCTTATACAAAAGGAACTGGGATTATTTATCACGTATTCCCAAAAGATCAGGTTTTGCAAAAAACGTAGCTACTTAAATATAAACGAAAAAGATGTTGTCAATGTAAAACATTCCAGAATTTGCTCTAAACATTTTACTGAAGATGATTATGAACATGATTTGTAAAAACGTTCATTAACTGCAGTAAAGGTCAAAATATACAGGTTCCATTACCGAAATTTTAGTAACTTTTTAAGTAAATTTCAAGCATAATTTCTATCCATATTTTTTAAAATGCTCTCCATTTCGAGGTCGAAATGTAAAATTGAGATTAAAAAATTAACAATGCCGTGTGTAAAAGAAAGTCGACTACATTTCGATAGCGAAAAGCAACAGATTAATTTCTGGTATAATTCAATTAATTCAATACAAACCTTTATTTTGTATCTAAATTTTATATTCCTTGAGCAATCTACGAGAATAGTTCTGACGCCAGTTATTAAGACTGCGCAAATTAGAAAAGATCGCGATTTTTTCTTTTATTTTTGTCGATATAAATTCCTTATTTGTTTTGGAAAAGATATCAGGTCCCACCGTGTGGTTTCACAAACGCATATGACACAGGGTGAAGGTAACTGAAATGATGTGAAACTTTTTCCTTGCTTTTTGTTACCTGTGTTATTCTGATTTACTTATGATGATTATATTAGTTAAGAATTCTTTCTGAACTGGACATTTTTCTTTTGTTTAGCAGTTGCGTGATGAAGTGAAAAAGTTTAAATGGAGGAAAATTTTAGCTTTTCCTCATACAAACTTTAAGTTTTCCTCTTTTCCTTGAATTACGTATATGAACGCCATGTTTTGCATCGGCTCCGTGCCTCCACAGTGACGTCAAATGAAAGAGCCAATGAGAGCGTAGATCGCTAATAGGCCCAACCTAAAAGATACCTGAGAACCTTGCTTACGAAAACCAGTGCAAATATTAAATTTTATTGCAAAATATTTAGTAGCTTTATAAGTGGACGTTTCCATTCTAGGTGCATGAAGTACATTTCACAGGTTGGAGACTTTGAAAATTGTCTGGTATGAGATCTGGGATCAAAACATTTGTCAACTATCTGCGTATCTATACGCAAACGCAAAATCGTAATCATTATACTATGTGCTATTTTTGGTACGTCTTTTATTAAAAAAATCGTGCTTATGTTACCACTTTGTCCATCCATCCCCCTGTGGACACCATATCTTTGCAACTTTTAGTCCGTTTTGAAAAAATAATTTTGCGTTGGACAGCTTGAAATGTGAGAATGATGATGCTTTGCATTCCGGTTTTTGTTTCATTGCAGAATTTTGCCGCTAGAGGGCGTAAATGCAGATGATATCGAATTCAAAATACATTTTATTCCATGTATTTGTTTCTAAATATCCGATTGAAAAAATTCTTTTTCCTTCCAATGATTTACATCGAATACTATTTTAGGTACAGTCTCTTTTCCAAGTAATGCGTTGATTTTCCGCTAGGAGGCGTTAAGTGAAGTTGCGTTTTTGGCCAATGTTTCTGCTTCTAAAAGTCCGATATGAAAAATTCTTCCAGTATGGGATCAGCTTCTGATGGGAAACGTTTTGCCTATATTTCTAATTTTCTCAGTTCCCTAAACGAATAAAATTTGCTCGGTAAGATTAACTTCGGCGTAAGTGTTTTGCAGTACTATGTACTGGAATCAAACTAAAACAATCGTTTTAATTAAAACGTGCACATTTGTTGATAATGAAACAAAGTTTTCGTGCCACATAGACTACTCAGGGTAAGAAACTTGCTGTTAACGCACGATGTACAAACTTGCTGAATGGTTCCAGTTATAGGCAAACTTTAATAACTAAAAACACACACAAGTTAAAATATATTTACATGGTTAAAAAGACATGAGTACTTTCGTGCTCGCCACGAGCACATCATCAGATGAAAGACAAGTTGGAATTCCAGAAAACACATTTATGCATTGGGGCCGTTGCCAAAGTTTGTACATCGTGCGTTAACAGCAAGTTTCTTACCCTGAGTAGTGCACATTTGTGTTACAACCAATAAAGGGCAACAATTTCGGTTTTACAAAAAATACCTGTAGTTTCCAAAGAATTTCAAGTATTAAAATGCCTATAAAACCTAGTTAATGATATGGAATTTAAAAATTTCAGTAATTAAAAGCTCATAGATTTTGCAGAAGGACACCACAGGATATATTTTGCGGAAGGGGGGCTGTATTTTTCAGTACGCCACTGTTGTTGAGAAATTTCTTTTTTACTGTATGCCATTGGCTAAAATAAGAATACAGACCATTGTCCTCTTTAAATAATGCACAAATTTCCCGCTAGAGTGCGTAAAGAGCAAATCTCTGCTTCAGGGAAACCCAATTGAAAACTTCTTTTCCTTTAGCATAGCTTTTCATGGAGAAAATTTTTCGCCTATTTTCAACTTTTCCATAATGCAAAATTCTTCCGCTACAAGGCATAGAGTTATATCATTCTTCCTCCTATATTTTTCTTTTTAACTGCTCGATTTGAAGACCTCTTTGCTTCTGATACCTTCCTTCTACTATGAACTTTTCGTACGCCATTTCATTTTCGTAGCATATATTTTAGTCGCTGATGGATGGATGTATCTGTTTCTATTTCTGGATGTTCTATCCATTGTAGAAATCCTGTTTTTTTTTTTTTTTTTTTTTAACCGGTTCCATTGATCTTGAATAACTCTGATAAATTTTATTCGCGTCGGAAAAGATTCAAAAGTCATGCTCATTACAACCGAAAATTCGGTGTCATCTCTCTTGTTTATTCATTCTTTTACCTCAAGGATAGCGGACTTAACTTTACTCAACCTTTTGAGGTTTTTACAGAGAGTAGACGACTTCAAAACTGCTGTACTCGAATTTCGAATAAGTCTGCTCCTTAAATTCAGCATCTTCAATTTAATGACTCTCTAGACCAGTTCAGAAACCGACGGGATTTCATCATAAACCTTTTACTGTGACTGATGGTACATGTCGATTGCTATTTTGATTTTCTATTGTATCCTTACAGTATTTGTCATCGATATTGCAGCACGTATTTGTGCATGCCTATTTCCCGGTTTTCTACTATTTTGCGACACTCTTTCCTTTTAATAAAAAAATCTATCTAAGAAAATCTGCTATGTATCTGTACTCATCAGCACCTTTCAAATGTTTTACATCTTGCTTATGCCTTTTTTATTTACAACGGCCGTTCGATAAAAACTGAGAGCAAAATCACACAAAATGCTGAAATATAGGTACAGCAAAATATATGTTGTTCTTTCTCAAAGTCTCCTCCCTCAGATGACATGCAACGGTCCCATCGTTCAGTCCACTTTTCAAAGCATGCGGAGAACGCATTTTGTGGAAGCTGTTTTAGCGACCCCTCTACAGCTTGAATAACGTCAGCATTTGTGATGAATATTGCGCCACGGAACTTCTTCAATGTTGGAAACGACCAGAAATCGCACGGGGCGAGGTCAGGACTGTAGGCAGTCTGTGGCATGATTTCAATACTGCATTACATAAGAAACTGTTGAACACAAGCAGCCACATGTGGGCAGGCGTTATCATGTTGTAGTGTCCACTTGCCCACCAGTTCCTCTCGCTTAATTGATATGCGTCGTTGCAGAGACTTCAAGACTGAAATGTAATACTCAGCATTGATAGTAATTTGTAGAGGAGGTATCCTGGTAGACTACACCTTCATGATTAAACAAAATTATCATCATCTTTTTTCCAGCTGATTTGGTTTGCGGACTTTTTTTGCGGAGGAGGCGAGCCTGTGTGTTTCCAGACACTCGTTGCGCGTTTCGTGTGTGGGTCGAAATAGTGAACCCATGTTTCATCGGCAGTTATTACTGTGTTTGCAAACTTTGGATCCTTTGCAATCATTTGTTTCCAATCATGACTTAGCTGAACTCCGGCTAAAAATTGTTCTCTCGTCAGGTGATGAGATACCATTTGGAACACACACAATCTAGCAGTGATTTGTCGCGCAGAATGCGGAATGCCGACGTTTTTGAAATATTAGTTGACGCCGCTATGTCTTCGCACGTCATTTGTCGATCTTCTGTCAGAATTGCCCAAACAGTATTAACAAAGCGCTCCGTAACAACACTTTCAGGTCGACCAGGCCTAGGAGCGAGTTCGGTCGACAAACGCCATTTTTTGAAATCACAGTACCATTTAAAAATCGTTGACTCACCCAAACACTTATCTTTGTAAGATTTTTTCATTAAATCAACTGTTTCTGGAGCTGCTTTACCCAAACGATAGCAAATTTTATCGCACAACGCATTTCACTTCTTAACTCTGAATCACTCACCTCCATAGCTGTATGGCGAAATGCAAATATACCTTAAACAACTGCGCAATAACAAAACCAGAGTCTTCTGCTACAGCTAAGAACTGTTGCCATAGATACTTCTTCAATTCAGTTGGTCGTCTGCGTGGTTATTTTCCCCCATCACATTGTTGCCAACTCAAAAAGATTACACTCAGTTTTTATGGAACGGCCTTTGTATATTTAATTATCTATGTATATCGTCTGCCATCCTGCGTTTTTCTTTCGTATTTCAAAAAATTATTCTATCTGTCTATCCATCCATTTATGAGATTCGCCCTAAATTTTGGGGAGTGGAGGGAATAATCAGTCGTGCGTGATTTATCGTGGCACAGGGAAAAAACCATTAATAAGGCCCCCCTACTCACGCCGAAAAAAATTAAAATCAGACGTAAATATGTTACCAGTATACTGTGTGATGTTTCATACAGATGAGAAATTCTTTACACTTACACTCATTAGCTGTATATTTATTCTAACTGAATAGGCAATTCGCTCGACTGTATTTTATGATACGTAACTTTTGTTTTGTTAGATTACAACTGCTATATTAGGTCAGAACTTAATATAAAACTCCCTTACGAAAGTATCTGTTGGTTACTCATCAGTCATACCATAAAAATACATAGGTGCTTCAAAAATCCTAATATATAAAAGGCTAAGTTGCGACGATGTGGATCACTTTTTAAGTCGTCATAGCAACAACCGAGAAACAAATGTTTGTGACGTCACGATTAGCTTTTCGTAGTTTCGTGCAGGTGACGTCATCATCTACACACGCACAGTGCACGCGTATATCACTTTGTTTTGTTGTCATAGCAACAAAGAACACAACTGCTGGTGTGACGTCATCTTATCCAAATCATTCTCACATGACGTCAGAGATGCGTTACGTCACACGGTCAACTCTTTGGAAATAGGAAAGCTTTACGTCAGGAATTTTGGTTTTACTTTACATACCCTTGATATGCTTTATTATGCTGTTTAACAGAAAAAGACGAATATTTATATTTCGGTGTTTACACCGTGTTAAACGCAACCGTTCCTGTTTGATGTTTTGTTTACATATTTTTCTTTCGTTCGAAGTTAGAGGTTTTTTTTCGAGTGCGATGAAAGTGGAAGCATGCAGTTCTTGGTTGTAAGATGTTTTACAAGATGCCACGCCGTCTCGCTGCTGTCATCCGGGCCAAGGGTGGTTATTCCCATTATTAGGTAGGTGGTCACATTATTCTGATACGACTGTGTATGTATACATATGTCACTTCCATGTCACTCCAGCGTGCATTCGAATTCCATTCATCCATCTCCAGCTTAGTCTCCTTCTGAGTCTTTTCCTGTCTTTTGGTATCCAGTCTAAAATTTCCGTTACGCATTCTTCTGTCAATATGCCCAGCCTATTAGCATATCTGGGATTTTTTTCCGATCTTCTGCTCTTGTCATTTTTCTGATCTACTAATTCCTCTTTTTATCTTTCCTGGTTACATCAAGAATGCATCTTTCCACGTTTCTTTCAACTGTCTCCAGACTTTGTATGTCGTTTTCATTTAAGGGCTATGTCTCTTCTCCGTACGTAAAATAGGAATAATGCATTGATTAAACACTTTACTTTTAAGACATAAAGGCACATTTCTCTTGAAAATTGCACTCTTTCTTCCAAAAGCTTTCCAACTAATTGCTCTTGAAAATTGTACTCTTTCTTCCAAAAGCTTGCCAATTAATTTCTTCATCAGTGTGACCTCGCTTGATATAGGCTACCTCCAGACTTTCCCCATCAATCGATAAACCTTCACTTCTTGTAAAAGCATTGTACATCAATTTTGTTTCCTGAAAGTTCATTCTTAATCTTAGCTCTTTACTCTTGTTAGCAAGTTCCTGGATCATACTCTGCAACTCTGAAGAGGTGGTTGCCAAAATGACTGTCATGAGCAAAACAAAGTGAGTTATATATATCATCATCATCATCACTGTCAACCATTATCAATCCACTGCTGGACGAAGGTCTCCCCAAGTTTCTTCCACAACGGTCTGTCTTGTGCCTGTCTCCTCCATGTTACTCCCGCATACTTTCAAGTTGCATCCACCCATATCACATGTGGTCTTCTTCTGGGTCTTTTCCTGTCTCTTGGAATCCAATCTAAAATTTCGGCTGTCCATCGATGGTCTGTCCTTGTGGCAGTATGTCCAGCCGATTGCCATTTCAGGGATTTAACTCTGATCATGATGTCTTCCACTCTTGTCATTTTTCGGATCCACGAGTTCCTCTTCTTATTTCTCCTGGTTACACCAAGCATGCACCTCTTCATGCTTCTTTAAGTTGTCTGTAGCCTTTGTATGTCTCTTTTAGTTAAGGTCCACGTCTCTGCACCATACGTAAGCACTGGAAGGATACATTGATCAAACACTTTTCTTTTAAGACATAATGCCATATTGCTCTTGAAAATTATGCCGTTTCTTCCAAAAGCTCTAAAGGCAAGTTTTATACGCCGATTAATTTCTTCATCAATGTGACCCTCGCTTGATATCTGCTGTCCAAGATAAACGTACGTATCTGTTATCTCCAGCTTTTCTCCATCAATCGATAAATCTTCATTTCTTGTACATCACTTTTGTCTTCTGAAAGTTCATTTTTAATTCCACTTCTTTACTCTTGTCAGCAAGTTCCTGGATCACACTCCGCAGCTCTCATGGGGTAGTTGCAAAAATGACTATGTCATCAGCAAATCGAAGGTGAGTTAGATAATCTCCATTAATCTTTATCCCTTTGTTTTTCAAGTTCAGTAATTGAAGACATTTTCCAATGTTACATTAACCACACTATTCGCATACGTGTTCGAAGTCATAGTGGCGAATGGAATTTTGCACTTTATACTGCCCCCAACCCCGACACACACACACCAAGCGTCATGGTGTGGGGCGGCATTGGGTACAGTTTGTGATCTCCCCTTATACCAATTCAAGGAACCCCCAACAGCCAGCGATACATCAGGGATGTTTTAGAAGCAATCGTGATACCCTTCCTTCAGAGTTGTGCCGACTCTATATTCCAGCAGGACAATGCTCGGCCACATGTAGCTCGTAATGTCCAAGACTTCTTCCATGAACGGCAGATACCACTTCTCCTATGGCCGGCATGTTCGTTCTCCGGATGTGTAACCAATCAGACATGTGTAGGACATGGTAGTTAAGCTACTGGTCCGTCAAGCTCCTCCGCCAGTCACCACTGATGAACTCTGGTCTCGCTTAGAGAGTCTGACAACTGATTCAAAAACCCCGCAGCAGACAGACCACTCGGCCACCACTGGGACAGCAGTCCCCAAAGCAGATAGTGACTGAGCGCAGTGGTCTAAAGCGCTGGCTTATGATCATTCGCCCTATAGTTGGGTCCGGGTTCCAATCCCGGTGAGGCATGGATGTCGTGCTTGTCTTTCGGCACTGGCTTTCAATACTTGTCCAACAATGGTTATTTGTATACATTGGCCATTTAGCATACTGTAAAAACCATGTTTGATGTGTACTTGCTCATAATGTGTTACTTGATCAACACTGGCTCTCTGTGTACATTGGTCATTTAGCATACCGTACAAACATGTTTAATGTGTACTTGTTCATAATGTGTTACTTGATCAACATTGGCTCTCTGTGTACATTGGTCATTTAGCATACTGTAAAACCATGTTTCACGTGTACTTGTTCATAATGTGTTACTTGATCAACATTGGCTCTCTGTGTACATTGGTCATTTAGCATACTGCAAAACCATGTTTCACGTGTATTTGTTTGTTACTTGATCAGCATTGGCTCTCTGTGTACATTGGTCATTTAGCATATAATAAAACCATGTTTCACGTGTATTTGTTTGTTACTTGATCAACATTGGTTCTCTGTGTACATTGGTCATTTAGAATATTGTAAAACCATGTTTCACGTGTACTTGTTCGTTACTTGATCAACATTGGCTCTCTGTGTACATTGATCATTTAGCATATAATAAAAACATGTTTCACGTGTATTTGTTTGTTACTTGATCAACATTGGCTCTCTGTGTACATTGGTCATTTAGCATATAATAAAAACATGTTTCACGTGTGTTTGTTTGTTACTTGATCAACATTGGCTCTCTGTGTACATTGGTCATTTAGAATATTGTAAAACCATGTTTCACGTGTACTTGTTCGTAACTTGATCAACATTGGCTCTCTGTGTACATTGGTCATTTAGCATACTGTAAAAACCATGTTTGATGTGTACTTGTTCATAATGTGTTACTTGATCAACACTGGCTCTCTGTGTACATTGGTCATTTAGTATACTGTAAAACCATGTCTCACGTGTACTTGTTCATAATGTGTTACTTGATCAACAATGGCTCTCTGTGTACATTGGTCATTTAGAATATAATAAAACCATGTTTCACGTGTATTTGTTTGTTACTTGATCAACATTGGTTCTCTGTGTACATTGGTCATTTAGAATATAATAAAACCATGTTTCACGTGTATTTGTTTGTTACTTGATCAACATTGGTTCTCTGTGTACATTGATCATTTAGAATATTGTAAAACCATGTTTCACGTGTACTTGTTCGTTACTTGATCAACATTGGCTCTCTGTGTACATTGGTCATTTAGCATATAATAAAAACATGTTTCACGTGTATTTGTTTGTTACTTGATCAACATTGGCTCTCTGTGTACATTGATCATTTAGAATATTGTAAAACCATGTTTTATGTGTACTTGTTCGTTACTTGATCAACATTGGCTCTCTGTGTACATTGGTCATTTAGCATACTGTAAAACTATGTTTCACGTGTACTTACTTATAATGTGTTACTTGATCAACATTGGCTCGCTGTACATAAGTCATTAAGCATACTGTAAAACTATGTTTTACGTGTACATGTTCGTTACTTGATCAACATTGGCTCTCTGTGTACATTGGTCATTTAGCATACTGTAAAACCATGTTTCGCGTGTACTTGTTCGTTACTTGATCAACATTGGCTCTCTGTGTACATTGGTCATTTAGCATACTGTAAAACCATGTTTCACGTGTACTTGTTCATAATGTGTTACTTGATCAACAATGGCTCTCTGTGTACATTGGTCATTTAGCATATAATAAAACCATGTTTCACGTGTATTTGTTTGTTACTTTATAAACATTGGTTCTCTGTGTACATTGGTCATTTAGCATACTGTAAAACCATGTTTCACGTGTACTTGTTCATAATGTGCTACTTGATCAACAATGGCTCTCTGTGTACATTGGTCATTTAGCATATAATAAAACCATGTTTCGCGTGTATTTGTTTGTTACTTGATCAACATTGGTTCTCTGTGTACATTGGTCATTTAGAATATTGTAAAACCATGTTTCACGTGTACTTGTTCGTTACTTGATCAACATTGGTTCTCTGTGTACATTGGTCATTTAGAATACTGTAAAACCATGTTTCGCGTGTACTTGTTCGTTACTTGATCAACATTGGTTCTCTGTGTACATTGGTCATTTAGAATACTGTAAAACCATGTTTGATGTATACTTGTTCACAATGTGTTACTTGATCAACACTGTCTATATCTGTGTAAATTGATCATTAGGCATGCTGTCAACCATGTATGATTTGTACTTGTTCACAATGTGTTACTTGATCAACACTGTCTATATCTGTCTAAATTGTTCATTTGGCATGCTGTTAACCATGTATGATTTGTACTTGTTCCCAATGTGTTACATGATCAACACTGTCTATATCTCTGTAAATTGATCATTTGGCATGCTGTCAACCATGTATGATTTGTACTTGTTCACAATGTGTTACATGATCAACACTGTCTATATCTGTGTAAATTGATCATTTGGCATGCTGTCAACCATGTATGATTTGTACTTGTTCACAATGTGTTACATGATCAACACTGTCTATATCTGTGTAAATTGATCGTTTGGTATGCTATCAACCACGTATGATTTGTACTTGTTGCTGTGTAATTTCTGTCTCCTGTTTATATCTCCCTGTAGGTCCAATAAATCACTTTTTTTAACCTCCCATCAAAAAAAAAAAAAAAAAAAAAAAGTTACTGACGATATGCTGAACATTCGCGCTTTGGGCACTCTTTGATGATCATAATTTAAATAACAAGTTTGTAAAATCATGCTGTACATTGATTATAATACGCTTTCCAACATACCAGAAATCATTACTCAAGTTATTACTCAAGTTATGAGGATAATGGCTGTGGAATAAATCTCGGTCCTGTGTCCTGACCTTTGACCCCATCTCGATGATATTTAACAGAATTGGTTATGTATACCTCCGGAACAACATACTAAAGTTTTGTCACAATAGAGGCATTTTTAGTTAAGTTATGAGGATAATGGCAGTGGAATAAATCTGACTCCTGTGTCCTGACCTTTGACCCCATTTTGATGATATTAAACAGAACCGGTTCAATGCATCTCCGGAACAACACGATAAAGTTTTGTCGCAAACGAAGCACTTTTACCTAAGTTGTGACGCATAAGAGCAATGGAATGGATCCCACTCCTATGTCCTGATCTTTAACTCCATTTCTTCCATTTTCAAAAGGGTTCGTCCTCAGGTAGTCCCCTACCGCATACTGAAATTTCATCGAAATCGAACCATTTTTACGCGAGTTATCGTGAAGACCGGCAGACAGACAGGCAAGGCTGGAACACATACGCTTCTTCAACCTACGGTTGGAAAGCGTAAAAAACAGATTCATTCATTTTCGACGTATGTTTCTCTTCAGCATATCTGAATTCATAGATAGAAATGGTAGTGTTAAGCTGTCGTAGAAAGAGTAGTGTGAATTCGTACACAATATCCTTTCTATGACGACTGGTATATTTCTCCGATTGTAATAAATACCGTTGGGAAAAAATAGTCTATCTCTCTATTTATCTATCTATCTATTTAGGGGCGTATTTAGAGGGAGCCCAAGGAGACTTGCTTCCCCAGAGAAGGTGTTTTTGTTTTGTTCTGTTTTTGTTAAAATACGACTAAATTAGAAAAAACAATGCGTTATTTTAATTAAAATGGGTTAATTTTTTCTTCTGTTTTTCATTCATTTTTATTTTGTCCTGGTGGATTTCAAAACTTTTATTATTTGTCGGCCCACCCCGAAAAATATTCTATCTATCTACAGTATCTATCTATCTGTCTAGGGGCATATTTAGAGGGCCTTGTCCCCCTCCCTGAAAGTGTTTAATTTTTTGCTTGTTTTTTTGTTAAAATGCGACTTACATTAGAAAAAAACAATGCTTTATTTTAATTAAAATGATCGACTTACATTAGAGAAAAATGTATTAATTTTTTCTTCTATTTTTTCATTAATTTTTATTTTGTTCTGGTGAATTTCAAAACTTTCATTATTTATCGGCCCACCCCGAAAAACAATTTTGTATACGCCCATCTATGTATCTATCTATTTATTTATGGGAGTTTTTAGAGGGGGATCAAGAGCCTTGACCTCTCCCCCGAAAGCGTATAATTTTTTTTTCGCGTTTTTGTTAAAATGCGACTTACATTAGAAAAAAATACTTTATTTTAGTAAAAATGCACCAACTTACATTAGAGAAAAATGCTTGATTTTTTTCTATTTTATTCATTAAATTTTATTTTGTCTTAGTGGATTTCAAAACTTTCATTATTTGTCGGCCCACCCCGAAAAGTATTATCTATATTTATCTATCTATCTATCATGTGTACATATGCGTGCAATTTTTTATTTTTAATATTACTGCTTACATGACACCTTCTACAAATTAAAGACGGAAAAATCTTTATCTGTTGAGAGTGATTTGGAAGCATAATAAAAAGAAGACTTCGCGTTTTGAATCATAAAAATAAGGATCTGGCATTAGGAGGTCAGTTGCACTTCGATAAACATTTAAAATGCAATATTACCAGGTCTGATTGTATTAAACAAAGGTATCAATGGGTGTTTGCTGCGCGAAACACAATGGGCCCTTAAGATACACAACAAAAAACATTTCGGACAATGATAGAAGGGTATCACTGGCGTGCAAGAAAAACAGAATTAACAATGGCGACTCCGTCTGGCTCTTCGTATGTCTCCGCACCCACCGTCAGGATTCCGTCTCGTAAGATGTAGCAGGTAGCTTTCACCATGTTGCATGCAGAAATCTGATAAAGACATAATACGGCCCCATAATTACTCAACACGGGATGGACAATGATACGCGCTCACACACACATAGCAGCGGAAACGTCGGCCCGTGGGACGGACACACGCTGATGACGCCGCATCCGGGGCTCTCGTCTTTCATGCACGCATACTAGCATGTCTAGAAGCACCAGCCTCACCTTCCCTACCCACCCCAACTCGACAACATTTCTGCCACTGATACGCGGCAGGAATTTCCTTATCGGACGTCAGCCGGCATCCGAACGCAGATTATTAAAAAATATGTAAAGATTAATTTAAGACGACAACTCCTACGTGACGCTGCATTTTAAAAACAAGAGGTGAAACGTGACGTAAACAGCTCAAGGAGAAATGGGAGTCATCGGAGAAAAGAAACTGATCTCGGATTATCAGAAGATCATCATCAGGCGGATCGTGCTAGGCATGCAACAGCAGAAACGTTTTAAAAGTTCCAGACCACAGGGTAGCTAGTGATATTAGTGATATAAATCAACACGACGACAGCCTTTGAAGGTACACCGAGCTGCGTAAACTGCCTCACAGTTCGAGGAAATCATCTTATGTAAATAAACGAAAGTAAGTCCCCAATGGATTTGAACTTATTTCTGTTCATGGTAATTGGTGATTGTCTGGTCGTTTAAAAGTGTTAGAGAAACTTCTCACTCATCCTATATGTAGATGGCACAGTGGTCGAATCTTTGGACTTCCGCCCGAAAGGGCACGTGTTCGAGTCCTTGATGAAGCACGATCGGCCTGCTTGTCTTACGCCGAACTGGCTCTCACCCATCCTCAGAATCAGTGGCCCTAAACTAGAGATAGACACTGTTTATAGCCCTTAGATTTGGTCACGCTGGCTGGTAAACCCTGAAACACACACACACACACACACACACACACACACACACACACACACACTGTAAGCTACTGTTTAACGTACTAAAGAGGTGACGCACATGTTAAGACGGCAAGTAGCAGTGATAAGCACATGTCGGCGTAGCTTCATTGGGAAAGCATTCGGCTCCGGAGCAGAGGGTTGCCGCCGGTAAAATTTGTGCTTTCAAAATTGCCGGCTGGCACGCGGATTACAGGCTAGCCCCGGATGCCGCGTCAAGGGGATCGTCTGAGTTGTGCCGTTGTGAGGCATTTTTTTATTTGGAGGGGCATTGTTAACGGCAAGAGTGAGCACCTAAGGCAGTACACTGTCCCTAATTTATGGCCATTGTTTCCAGGGAGAGATGGGGGACCCAACTTCATAGGAAACACAACCTACTATGCTTCATCTAGGGTCAAGTCTTGGGCGATTAACCAAAACATCGCACCTCGGACACCCCCACCACGGGGCACAGCATAGAAGCGCCGGATGAGGCCTTTTCATTGGGTGTATGTGGGGGAGGGCTGGTTACGACCACCGTTAGCATCTAAGGCAGTCCGGTATCCCCAGTTTGGCGGTCTCGGTGGCGCAGTGACCTAAGCGCTGGCTTCTGACAATTCGTCCGAGAAGGGTATGGGTTCGAATCCCGGTGATGCATGGATATTGTGTTTGTCTTATGGCTCTGGCTCTCTCCCTTCTCTGTAGCTAGTGTTCGTAAATTAGGAATGAGTGACTGCTTGTAGTCCATTGAGTTGCTCACGGTGGTCGTTAAACCTTCAAAAAAGTTAAAAAAAGTTCCTAGTTTTGGGGTCACTGGTTCGAGGAAGAGAGGTGGATCATTAGCCAAAACTCCGCACTTTGAACCACCTCGCTACTTGGACGTCATTGAAGCCCTGTTGAAGTATTCTTATAGGGGAGGAGGGTACTAACGGCCATCGTAAGCATCTAAGGCAGTGTCCACAGTCCCTAAGTTTGGGGAAAGATTCCTCAAGCGATGGATTCGTTTCAGCAAACGTTTAAGAACGCTCACGTAAAACACAGCGGTAACAGTTTGTTCACTGGGCACAAATTCCTTATGCACATTTCTTTGCTATCTTTTTTATTTAATTAGAAGGCAATGAGCATTGCTTTGATTTTTGATCTTCACCGACTAACTTTTTGGCTTGCGGAGAGTTTGTCGACCTCCACTCGGCACTTTGCAATTTCATTTCAGGCTCATATAGGAAGACCCATATCTCGTCACCTATAAAAATGTTATTTAGGAAATTTGGGCTTCTTTCAATGGCAGCAATCAAGTCTCTGCAGTGTTCAACTCTAGCTCGTCGTTCGTCTTCGGTTAAGGAAAGTGGCACAAGTCCTGCATACACTTTTCTTTAAATCTTGCGTTATCATTTGCCGAATGGTTTCCTTATTCACTTCTGGATATTGTGAAATCATACGAGAGGTTGCTTTTCTGTGAGCAGAAATGATTTCCCTCAACTTTTCAATCATGTCTGGTCTTCGTAAAGTCGTTGCTGCGCCCCGATGTTCGTCGTCTTCCAGCGACTCTCTTCTACTGCAGAAACGTTTATGCAATTCGAAAACAGGTGCACGAGATAGGTCCTCATACTCTTGCTCCATCATGCTAAATGTTTCTGTCGCACTTTTGCCAAGGCGCGCAGAAAACTCAATTTTTGCTATTTGCTCCATTCTACTATTTCCACGAGGTAACGCAACACACGTGCAGTTTCACGCACCTCACGTTCTAAAATGGCTACCCAGAGAGACGACCTTGACGGCAGGTCTTGAGAGAGAACTCTTCTTTCTTTTCCTGTTCTTAAATGATCGACAGCAACGCCACCTTTCGTCTTATAAGATCAGTTTCCTTTACAAATTGCCGCACGGTGTAATATTTGGGTGACTGTAGTTTCAACAAACAATCTGCGGAAACAGACAAACTTAAACCCTTAAAGCATTAAACAATGTTCAGTGTGAGGATAACAAGCTAAGTCTCATACATATTTGACTACTTCAGGGCTAATATTATCATGCCGTAGACGAACGTTAGGTTGTTTTTTATTGGAGGTTTAACGACTACTGTGAGAAACTCAATGGGCTATAAACAGTCTCCCGTCCTTAGTTTGGGGCCGCTAGTTTCAGAGAATGGAGAGAGCCCGTGCCGTAAAACAAACACAACATCCATGCCTACACTGGGATTCGAACCCTGGCCCATCTTGGACGAATGATCACAAGCTAACGCTTAGACCACTGCGCCACCGAGGCAGCACATTAGCTTTAATGATGAGTATTGGTTTTATAAATATTTCGTCATTAGTAATAATCTGTAAAGAGATCGAACTAGATTTGCATTTTTTGTATTGGTGTTTAAATGTTTTTGCTAGCATTATTGGACTTATCAGAAAGTTTGAATATACCTTCTATAGAAAAGAATAAATGAGGGCAATGAGCAGTCCATGAAACGAATATTTTCGCTAATGTTTCAGATTACAACCTGAATCTGATCTTATTGAATGTTAACAGCGTTACTTGAACTACAGAAGTTATCCTCTATGAAATATGAAGCTGCAATCAAATTTGTATTAAAATTGTGATCTATAACTCCTGATATTTCGAACACTCATGCTTCCAATATCCCCATTAAAACTTAGTTCTATATATAGTTGCTTTATGGAATCTCTTAAATACCGCACTGTATGAACTTCACTTTATCTATATATTTGTTATTGTATGAATGTAAACATTTTCCACTTTTCATGCATTTCAATGTCTTATACGCTCTAATTCTCTGGCAAAAATATGTTATAATGTCGTAAATATGGTATATAATTCCATGCAAATGCCTTGATACAAAATTGACATCAGAATTGGGAAGTTCATTTACATCCATTGTTTTGCATTAAAACATCCTTTGCTTTTTTTTTATTTTTTTATTTTTCAGTTACCAGCATGTGATAGCCCTTTTAATATCTAACTAAATTTCTTTCTTTGCTTAATAATGTCTCTAATGAATCTATATTATAAGTTGAAATTTCCTCTGTAATGCAATAATTATATCAATCTGAAGAAACATACTCCTTCTTCTCGTTTTTTCATTAGCCACATTATACATCTATTAAATTTACAGCTTCTCACATAACCGCACTTGCTTTTCTTAATTAACTTGCAATTACTACTTGTAGTCTTAAAGCAATTATTATTTACACGTTCGCTGCGTTACGACCCACCAGTGTGTCGTAACGCGTTAACTTCTACATTTTTCAGAGAAGGAAAAAAAAAAAGTTTATATACATAAATCTGTAGTGGATATCAGTCACTTTATGAATATATCTTTAAACGACCCACCCGTGGGTCGTAACGCCGTAACTTCTACATTTTTCAGAGGAGAAAAAAATTATTTACATAAATCTGTAGTGGATATCAGTCATTTTATGTATATATCTTTAACGACCCACCGCTGTATCGTACAGCACTGTATTGAAGCAGTTACGACCCCACCGGTGGGTCGTAACGTACTACCAAAAATTCACCGAAAAACGTTGCCGAAGTGAACGTGTTAAATTATATTTTCTTACGCTTGTATCGCAATTGCATAATTTAGAAAGATTTTGAGTTTTGTCTGCATTGGGAATCTTTTCTCCCATTCCTTGTATATACCGTACTTTCCTTTCAACCGTATAACATATTTGCTCTTTTTCGCATTGAAGCTTGCCTATTTTTATCAAAGGGACAGTTACTTTTCCGATGTTAGCACTCCGCAACAGCCTGTTCTCGTTTAAAAGAGAAATTCATGTATTAGACGAAGAGAAACACATATTATATAAGTTTCAGACGATTAAAAATAAATAAGAGTTTGATTCTGTAGAACGATTTGACTTTCGTCACTTCGACTTAAATCCATTTGCTGAGATTAACTAATTGCTGAAACCTATAGCTGTTGTTGTTTTTTTGTTGACGGGCTCAACCCCTCCTTGAGGCGGCCTTAAATTAGGGAAGGGCGGCTGGGCTAAAAGCAATCGCCTGTCCCTAATTTGGGGCCCCTGGTTCCAGGGAAGGAAGAGAGCTAGTGCCGTAAGACAAACACAACATCCATGCCTCACCGAGATTGAAACACAAACCCATCTCGTACGAATGATCAGAAGACCACTGCGCCACGGGGACGGTCCTTTCAGTTTTTAACTGAATCGGCACTTGAACAAGTTGTAGTTACTAACTTAATTAAGCATATTTTTGTTTTGTTTGTGGGTTTAACGACCACCGTGAAGAACTCGATCGGTCATCCGTCCGTAATTTAGGGCCACTGACTCCAGGGAAGGGAGAAAACCAGTACCGTAAGGCAAACACAAATCTATGCCTCATCTCAGACGAATGATCAGAAGCCAGCGCTTAGACCACCACGGTACTAACTAAGAATTGCAAATATTTCTAATTTAATACACTTTAAAATAAAAAATGCGGTTCAAAATCCAAAAATCAACAGAATCGATTACTTACAAATTCAATATCCACTCACTTCAGGACGAACTGCGCTGAACACACTTCACTTCGGAATAACAGGATACAAGTTCATTCCAATACTTCAAACTATTAACAAGCTACTTTAACAAGACAGAATTTTCAGGCTATATCTCTTTATGATAGAATGTAATATTACATCTGCACACCTACAAATCGCTTTTACATCTGCACTTTCTCACAAACTTTCTTTCACATCTGCACTTTCGCGCAAACTTCGTTATATTTATCGTTATATTTATCTTTCCACTCCCTGCCAGTGATTGCAAACTTTTAAAACTCGTCGGGAGAAATAACGTGCCGTTTAGATAGAAAATGCTTAATGGGAAAAATCAAGTTTACATAAGAATACAGAAACTCTGAAGGAAAGTTAAGTTAGAAGTATTCGTCACACTTGCTATTGAGATGACATGCGATGCAAAATTATTTTTTGTCAGACGGTGTATATTTCAAACAGAAAACCAGATATTCAGATTATTCTAGCTCCAGTCCACTGATTTGAGCCATACGTCTCTGGTAGTCTTGCATGAGTGGCGTGCTTGTCCTACGCAATGTCTTCGTTACTTCCCAGGAACCAGTTTTCCTAAGTTAGGGACGGTTTACGGTTTATAGTCTTAGATGCTTACAGAAATCATTAAAACCTTGAAGAAAGAAAGAAATAGAAAAGCTTTCCTTTCCTGCAACCAGTTTCCCTGCGAACCAGGGACAGGCTACTCCTTATAACCTTAGATATTGACGAGGATTATGAAATAAAAAAAAAAAAAAACACTTATACACGTCACTACCGCACGTAGAATAATACATGCATATATCAGTGGCGGGTATTCTTGGGCTACGTGTACGGCTGTGAATGCGATCACATCTTGATTGCTGAAAAGTGCGTCATTATGGAAGTGGAAGTCAACACACACACACACCAACTACAGCAACTTATATTTGACATGTAATTCTGCACGTATTTAAGAAAGGGGTAAATGCCACGAAGTGTCGAAGAAACATTTCCAGCATTTCCAGATCAAAATTAAAATCAAGTCTGCTTTTGTCGGAAAGAATCTGCTACAATTGGTTTGAAAAATTTTGACCTGCAGATTATACCTTCTCATCTAAGAAGCGTCTTTATAAAATACGAGAACTCGTTAAAGACTGGTTGACCGTCCCGGTGGCGCAATGGTCTAAGCTCAGGCTTCTGACCATTCGTCCGAGATGGGTCCGGGTTCGAATCTCGGTGAGGCATGGGTTTTGTTTTTGTCTTACGACACTGGCTCTCTCCCTTCCTTGGAACTAGTGACTGTAAATTAGATACTGGCGACTGCTTATAGCCCATCGAGTTGCTCATGTTGGTCCTTAAACCACCATTAGAAAAAAAGAAGAATGTGGTGGAAGACAATACCGGATTACCTGAGGAAGAAATAGTTATTCATCAGAACCGAATCGTTCAACTGTCCATTGGCATCTTTTGGCAAGGGAAAATCAAGTCCAGTCGATGGTTCCAACATTAATTCTCGTCGCAGAACCTCATACAGAGACTCAACGTCTACTCTTCGTTACAAAGACATCAACATAGCGAAAGGTTTCTGCACCTGATCGTTACCGGTAGCAAAATAATTTTTTTTACTACGCCTGCGTTAAGCGTAGACAGCACCACATAGATCAGATATGGCGTTCAGCGTTCGAAATACCAATAGGAATGCTTTACTTTGAGATGTTGCCGTATCCGGTACTGCTGGAATCTATTCAACTCGACCGTTGATAGACACTTATGTCATATACATCGTATTCTCCGGATCTTGCCCTCTCGGATTTTCCTTTATTCTCAGCGTTGGAGCAGCATCTCGTTTGTGAAAATTTTCAGTAAGTGGAAGACCTCCTGGAAGAAAACACACTGCTGTTCTCAACCAAACCTGAAAAATGTTATCGAGCGGGAATCGAAGCTGGCAACATGTAATGGACTCTGTTAGTGAATACTTTATCTGTATAATACCATTTTTTTATATCACGTGCTGTTCATGATTCGAAAATATCTAGTATTTGTGGTATGACTCCGAATTCAGTCATGTACTCGTCGTCAGATTAATCTAGTCAAAGATTATATTAATCCAGTTAATGTGATCACTTCGGTACGGAAGCATTTTACTAACAATAATAACTAGATCATAGCACCAACTGATGAGAAAGAAATTCAGTAGTCATAATAATGTTTATTTACACAGTACCGTTGACATATTATTTGAAAATCTGAAAGTTAAATTCCAAATTTACTCACATATTTTTGTATAATTAGAACAGGAAAAAAAGTAATTAATATTTGACAGTCTATAATATCTTCTACTTTCGATGGAGTTCATCTGACTTGTGCTATAGTCCGAATTCGAGACATTTCTGTCATTTTAACATCTGCTGGAGGTCCAGTTAATTTATAGGTTTCGGCTTCATCTGATTTAGCTTCATTTCTTTTTGTTCTAATAATTCTGGGTCTATCAGATTCACAGACTGTTTCTACTTCGAATGAAGCGAAAGCCCGGAACTGGGTCACAAGAGAATGTTTCACAGTCGTCTCATTTTTCCACTGCGGCCTCCATCCTGCTTCGTGTGGGATTCGTCAGAAGCGTTAAGTTCAACTCAGAATCTCTCTGTGTTAATACATGCCACCTTTAAAGCTTATGAAGAGCAGTAAACGCTGCTCAGAAACATGTAGGCCGTAATGTTACTGATAATATTTTCCGCTTAGTAGCATTATCGATGATCGCAATAAGTGACATCCACTGAAGACTGTAACAATGCTACAGCATTCCTGGTACATAACAAAGGGGACCTCCAGCATCTTAGGAACTATTATACAAACAAATCAGTCTTCTATTAGATGTTGAAAACTTTTCAATAAGGGCATGGCTTATCCAAGAGAACAAGCTGGAATCAGGTACGGCTACAACACTGCAAATCACATCCATGTGCTGAGGGAGCTAACCAATGAGCTAATGAATATGAACTTCTGCTGTGTATGGCTTTTATTTACTGTGAAAAGACTTTTGATTCCATGCAGACATCAACAGTTACTATAGCGTGCAAATTAATTGGGACAAGCTATTTTATTCTCAGAATTGTAATGTGATCGCCAGTTGATGTCGGAAACCCACGTATACCGGTTTTATTCAGCTGTGAGGTGGTGTGACTGTTAGAACTTGATAGAAAGAATGTGGTTTGACCAGTTTTATTCAGCTGTGAGGTGGTGTGACTGTTAGAACTTGATAGTAAGAATGTGGTTTGACCGGTTTTAAACAGGAAATAGGCACTTCAGCTTCAGTTGTGAGATTTCGTGTGTGACAGGTGGATGTTAGTTATTGCTCTCTGTGAGTACGCGTTGCTTTCGTGTATTAAAAAAGGGATATTTCCCTAAGGAAGCGTGCAAAAATAATTGCTCTGAATGATCACACTTATATGACAGTGAAAAATCGCTTCTGAAGTTGGTGTAGGCAAATCAAGTGTATCAAGACTGCTTACGCGATGCAATGCATCTGGATCATCGTCTCCAAAAAGGAGAGGTAAATGTAGAAGAAAACGAAAAATAACTCCACGAACCGATAAATATCTAACCAGAAATAGTAAAATGAATCCAAAAAAACAAGCACCGACCTTCAAAGAGATTTATTGGCTAGTGGTTGTGATTATAGTGATTCAACTGTACGCTGTAGGCTTCAGGAAGTTGGCCGGAAGGCAAGAAGACTAACGAAAAAACAATATTTGAATGCGAAAATGAAGATAAAACGTTTAGCATGGGCCAAAAAATATAAATTATGGACTGCTGACGACTGGAAAAAGGTAATTTTCAGTGATGAAACTCATTTATTTGTGCAGGGTTACCAAGCAAATGTCGTTAGACGAAGCAACTTTGAATCCTTAAGACCTGAGCATGTCAAACAAACTATAAAACACCCTCTGAAACAGATGTTTTGGGGTTCACATCAAATGGCACTGGAAGCTTAGTTCCTGTTCAAGGTATGATGAATTCAGCCAAGTACGTAGAAATATTACAACGTAGGATTGTTCCATTCTTGCAAACTTTTGACGGGATTTTTCAACATGACTTGGCCCCATGTCACAATTCGAAATTGGTCAGGAATTTCATGCTGGAAAATCAAATTCATTTGCTTGATTGGCCTGGAAATTCACCAGACTTAAATCCCATAGAAAACTTGTGGAATATTTTGAAGAGACGTTTAGGTAAAATGGACTGTACAACCAAAGAACGCATGATAACGAATGCTATAAAAGTGTGGTTCCACGATTACGAAGTCAAAAATATGTGCACTCAATTAGTGGAGTCAATGCCAAAACGAACTCAAGAGGTAAATTCTGCTAAAGGAGGACATACTTCATACTAATACAGGTACTTATGAGTGTATATCAAGGCATAGAATGATATAAAGGCATAGTTTTGGAAAAAAGAGTGTTTTCTTACTTTGTCCCAATTAATTTGCACAGTTTAGTACAATGTGTTTGAAATCCTGCGGTATTAAAGATGCATACACCGACGAGCCATTCCATTATGACCACCCCCAACCTAGAGAAATGAGCTCGCCTGGAGACCGATCGGTGGCGCAGGAGAAGTTCATAGAGCAGTATATATACAACCCGAGGACCGGCTTTTGGTTAGCAGAGTTGTTCGGAGTCGGAATCGGAAAAGCTGTCGATTTATCGGAATTTGATAAAGGACAAATTGTGACGGCACGGCGCCTCAGAACTACGATCTCGGAAACGGCGCGGCTTGTGGGTTGTTCACGTGCCGCTGTAGTGAGTACGTATCAAAAGCGGGGCACAGATGGCCAAACGACGAATCGTCGTCAAGCAATGTGTCGGCTGCAGCTTATTGATGCCAGAGGGGAGAGCAGACAATCGCGCATTATTTACAGCGACCGCAGGTCCACAGTGCGATAAATTACCCGCAGCAACAACAGTGATGATCAGGGCAACGTGTCACAGCACGCAGTTCATCGCAACCTTCTGCACATGGGCCTGCGTAGCCGAAGACCCAGTCGGGTCCCCATGCTCACTGCACATCATCGCCAACAACGCATGAAACGGGCCCAAAATCATCGACCTTGAACCGTAAATGATTGGAAGAAAATGACATGGTCTGACGAATCAAAATTCCTGGTACATCACGTAGACGACCGATCACGGATACGCCGATTACCAACGGAGGCTATGACAGATTGATTCACTGTTGGGTGGAAACAAGCCAGCTGCTGCGGTGTTACGCTGTGGGCGATGTTTCCTTGGGACACTTTTAAGCTCCATTATTCCAATAACACAATCCCTGACAGCTGTCAGGTATCTAAACATCGTTGCGGACCAAGTTCACCAATTTATGGCAATGGCGTTTCCTGCTAGTGATGGCATTTACCAAAAGGATAATGCGCTATACCACACTGTTAGAATGTCAAGGAGTGGTTCGAAGAACATACTGGTGACTTTCTGTTAATGCCCTGGCTTCCAAATTCACCTGACATGAACCCAATCGAACATTTGTGGTTCGACTTGGAAAAGACGGTTCGCACTAAATCCCCACCACCCCGAAATGTACGGGAACCGGAGAACCTGATGTTGACATTATGGTACCAGGTACCCCAGGATACCTATCGCCATCTCATCGAATTGACGCCTCGCAGAGTGGCCGCTGTTTTACGGGCTAAAGGGGGTCCTACAGCTTATTAGGTGAGTGGTCTTAATTTAATGACTCATCGGTGAATGGTAATAACAATGAACAGCATCTATGAAAATGCTAATGCACAAGTTTGACTGTTTGAGGACAAAGCACATATAAAAATTAGAAAGGGAATGAGGCAAGATGACACCAATACCATTATGTTTTAGAAGAAGTGTTCTTGATATACACTGGTGTGCAAAAATTAAAGGACGAAGAGGAGAAATTAGCATAACAGCGGAACGAGCAGGCAGAACGGACTGAAAGACCACTCAGGAGATAGACTAAGGTCCGGTACGGTTGGGCATGCGCATATATGCAGCATGACGTAGGGGGAGGAGTCTCGGAAGAGTATAAAGCACACGGGCGGTGTACGTTCAGCAATTCGGTGAAAGCTATTGCACGGTGTTCATCGGTTTGAACGATGTTGAGTTGCTGCCACCGTGTGATATGGCCAACAGGCAATCCAGTAGACGACATCTGGATGACTTTACCCGAGGTCGCGTCATTGGGAAGTTGGAAGAAGGTCGAAGTGTGACTAGTGTGGCCGAGGAGTTCGGGATCGCTCACAGCATCGTTTCACGAGCTTGGAGAGCATTTCAAACGACAGAAACAGCTGTCCGAGAGTTTAGCAGTGGTCGTCCACGAGCAACCACGGCGGCGGACGACCGGTATATTGTCCTACAGGCGAAAAGAGACAGACGGCAGACAGCGGGAGAAATCGCAAGGCACATGCAACAGACAACTGGACGTCCGTTATCGCGTTTTATCGTGGCCAGGAGGCTGCACAAATGTGGTCTATTTGCACGACGACCAGTACGGTGCGTGCCATTAACGCCTGCTCATCGGAGACGGCGGTTTCTGTGGTACCAGGAACACAAGAACTGGACATATCAGCAATTGGGTCGAGTTCTCTTTACGGATGAGAGCCGATTTAGTCTGACGAGCGATTCTGGACGTATACACATCTGGCCAGAGCAGGGAACACGCAATCACACCTCCAACATCATCGAAAGTGACCGGTTTGGAGGTGGCGGAGTTCTCGTTTGGGGCGGTATCACGCTTGGTAGCCGTACTGACCTCCACATCTTCCCAGGAGGTTCAGTCACTGGTGTCCGCTATTGTACCGAGGTTCTCCTGCCTCACGTGCGTCTGTTTAGAGGTGCTGTGGGTCCTGCGTTCCTTTTCGTGGACGACAACGCTACACCTCATCGTATAGTGGCTGTCGCAGAGCTGTTTGAGAGTGAAGATATTCAACGCATGGATTGGCCCGCAAGGTCCCTGGAGCTAAATCCAATCGAACACATATGGTACCTTCTCCAGAGACACTTGGCTGCACGTCACCAGCCGCCAGCAACGGTTCCGCAGCTGCGATTGGCGCTACAAAAGGAATGGGCCGCGATGCCTCAACAGCTCCTTGACAACCTCGTCCTCAGCATGGACAGACGTTGTAAATCCTGCAACGCAGTCAGGGGTGATCATATCCCTTACTAAAGACTGGATTTTCCTTGGCAGCCGCCTGTCACATGGACGTTTCTGTCTTCTGTCCAGTTGGACGTTTCTGTCTTTTGTCCAGTTGGACGTTTCTGTCTTCTGTCCAGTTGGACGTTTCGGTCTTATGTCCAAAGGCACTTTGAATCCAAAGGATAAAAAGTGCCTTTGTATCCTTCGGATTTTTTGTTTGGACGGTTTTGCTCACTTGTCCCATATTCTTACATCTTGGGGATCTTATGGTATGATTTGAGTCGATGTGGAGCACTTCTGCACGACGTTGCATTCGAAAAACCGTCTCGTCCTTAATTTTTGCACTCCAGTGTACACATAGCCTTATAGTTCGTACTTATCAATCAGAGACATGGACTCTATAACTAAGAGAGCCATACAGAGCCTGCAACCAAAGAAGCCTGGAGTGATGCATGCTTGGTGGAACATAATTGCTTGTGACAGAGAACTGTGGAAGAGACTTGGGGAGACCTTCATCCAGCAGTAGACCGAGGAGGATGATAATGATATCCAGAGTAGCAGCATAAAAATACACTGTACTAAGAAAAACTGCTAACCTTCTTGTTACTTGGTTTGTAACGCTATGCTTGTTGTGTGCACTGAAATAAAAACAAATCGAATAAACAAAAATAACAAAGAAAGTTTCTCTTTGTTTAAGGTAAGGACAATAAAAGAACCAAGAAACTTTTTTCTGTACATAGCGGTTACATTGTTGATTACTACCTGCCTATGGATTAGTATACATTGAGCGGCTGCATTGTTTTATTACTACCTGTCTGCAGATTAGTATCTTGAGCGGTTGCATTTAAAAATTACCTGCCTATGAATTAGTATATTGCCTTCCCTATATATAGCTATAGCGAACACAAATTTGCCTTTGGCGGCAGGATTGGAACCAGCATCCTTGTGCTATGGAGCTGAGTGTGCTCCCAAGTAAGCTACACCTACAAGTGCTTATCACTGCTGCTTGCTTTCTTGACATACACAGCTGGCCACCCGAAATACATCACCAAGAAGGACACGAGATAGCAAAGCCAGATTAACTGGACACATAACAACAGATACAAAGATGAAACGATTGAGCTTACAGGCCCGTGCGACTTGCGGAACACGCAGACATCAATAGCTCGTGTGGCCCCCATGGCTGGAAATAACGGCCGTCACACGCCGCGGCATCGAACGAAAGAGGCTTTGGATGTGGGCTTGGGGTATTTTGGTCCAGGCTGCTTCCACACGTTGCAACAGTTCATCAGGCGTAGCCGCGGGTGGTGCTTGCCGGGCCACTCGGTAGTCGATCAGCGACCAGACGTGTTCGATGGGCGACATATCGGGAGAACAGGCGGACCGTGAAGAATTGTTGCACGATGAGTGCCACGAGCAGGCGCGCACTGTCCTGTTGAAACGTGGCCGCTGGCAGGTCCTGCAGGTAAGGGAGGACAACATGCTCCAAAACGTCGGAGATGTAGCGCTGGCTGTTGGGTGTACCGGCGATGCGTACCAGACGGGTGCGGGTGTCATATCCAATTGCGCCCCAAACCCTAACGCCAGACAACGGATCGGTATGGCGATGCATAATGCAGGCGTAATACAGTCTCTCGCCGCGGTGCCGCCACACGCAGATCCGACCATCGTGGTGTTGCAGGTAGAAGCGGGATTCGTAGGAGAAGACAATGCCGTGCCATTCCGTAGTCCAGGTGCGCCGTTCAACGGCCCACTGCCGCCGCACTCGCCGGTTGTGTAACGTCAATGGTAATCGGAGCAATGGGCGTCGTCCGGCAAGTCCCCACTCCAGCAGACGACGTCGAACGGTACGTGCTGACACAGGTTGTTGCGCAACACACGCTAATTCCTGCGCTAACGTTCGTGATGTGGTGGTGCGAGCCGTCAATGCCCGCCACACAACATGCCGGTCCTCTCGTTCGGTAGTGTGCCGCGGCTGCGGCAATCGCTCACGTCGGTCCGTCCGTCCCTCCTGCACCCACCAAATCCATACTCACCTCACTGTGGCTGGATGTCGTCCGACACGGGCGCCGATGTCTCGGTATGATAAACCGCTGACGCGATAAGCCACTATTCGCCCTCTGTCGAACTCCGAAACGTGGTGGAATGATTGGCGTATTGTGCGACGAGGCATTAGGAAGCTTCCCACGCACAGCTCCGGCAGCAAACCCACTTCTTATAGCGCTTCTCGGTGGCGTGCCGGGCTCACATGATTTGCATATGCGCAGGAATGCTAATCGTTTGCATGTCCTCTCGCGGATGACACATGCTGCGAATTTCAGGCCAATCGGATGCTTCCTTCTTGGAGCTGCATTTTGGGTGGCCAGCAGTGTATATATAGCCTTACAGTTCGTACTTATCAATCAGAGACATGGACCCTATAACTAAAAGAGCCATACAGAGCCTGCGACCAAAGAAGCCTGGATGGATGCATGCTTGGTGGAACATAATTGATTGTGACCGAGAACTGTGGAAGAGACTTGGGGAGACCTTCATCCAGCAGTAGAACGAGGATGATGATGATATCAATAGTAGCAGCATAAAAATACACTGTACTAAGAAAAGCTGCTAAAATTCTTGTTTCTTCGTTTGTAACGTTATGCTTGTTGTGTGCACTGAGATAAAAACAAATCGAATAAACAAAGATAACAATGAAAGTTTCTCTTTGTTTAAGGTAAGGACAATAAAAGTACCAAGAAACTTTTTTCTGGACATAGCGGTTACATTGTTGATTACCACCTGCCTATGGATTAGTATATATTGAGGGGTTGCATTTTTTGATTACTACCTGTCTGTAGATTAGTATCTTGAGCGGTTGCATTTAAAAACTACCTGCCTATGGATTAGTATATCGCCTTCCCTATATATAGCTATAGCGAACACAAATTTGCCGTTGGCGACAGGATTCGAACCAGCAACCTTCTGCGTCGGAGCTGAGTGTGCTCCCAAGTAAGCTACACATACAAGTGCTTATCACTGCTGCTTGCTTTCTTGACATATATATCATCCATGTGGTACTTCATACATATCCCCCTTTCCCCTATTGAGATAGGGCTGGGACGAAATCGTAGGTTTCCGAATCAACCTGTAAATCACGCTTGAAGGAGAGCTCACTCTAGAAGAACGAATTCTGACTAATTCCAGACGACGTGTGGGAGGAATATCGCACATTTTTCGTAGAACCTAACGGTCAGTAGATCCATTCTTACGTTCGGGCGTCAATGCGAAACACAAATTTGTTGGTGGCAATCCTCGAACGCGCATCCTTCTGCTCCGAAGTCGAATATTTGCCCAATCAAGCTACACCGACGAATGCTTATCACTGGCACTTGCCGCCTTGACATGTACGTTATCTCTGTAGCACGTCACATAGACATAGTATTCTTTATTTAGTGTCTGATGCAAGCAGCCAGAATCGACAACTAATAGGTGCTTTCGTCCAATTTCGGGAGCTTGCTTTTTCCTCTTCTTCCCCCGACTCCGAAAAAAGCTGCTGCTTTGTACACCAATTGCAGGGGTTGCCTAACCTTCGGACCTCGCGAAGGTTCAGGGTAGATTCCTGGTGAATACGAACATCGTGTTTTCATGTTTCTCTTACAAGGCCGAAGATGGACACGGAAAAAAATTACCGGGTGGCCAGTGTCCGAGGTCCGACAGCTTAACGTGCCATCCATACATGGAGATTTATATATTTAGCGGCACGAGCTTTTGTACCTGCAAAATTCTCAACATGGATCACAGGTACGAAAGCTCGTGCCGCTAAATATATAAATCTCCATGTATGGATGGCACGTTAAGCTGTCGGACCTCGGACACTGGCCACCCGGTAATAAATAATGGCGTCTTCTTCACCCTTTCTAACTCGCTTCCGTGTTGCTTTCCGATCGGGCACTCTAGCCCAAATCTCCTAGCTTCCTACTTCTAAGGGTTGTTTAAGACCCGGGGTCAGACACTCCTTTCCTAAAATCCTGTACGTAAGTATTTAAATCTCATGTTCCATTCACGCCTGCAATTTTTTTTTTTTTTTTCCAAATACTTGTTTCTATCCAAGGCTAGTAGACGATAAGGTTATGCTCGTCCTACACTTCCGGTGATTGTTTTGTGACGTCACTGTCCAGATCACCATCGTACACAAGACTACCTAATAGCCACGTTTCTTTGTATCTGCACAAACGCAGCGTGTAGTAATTATTATTCGTAAACCAGCTGGAATAATCTTCATAAATTCTACCAGATTTTTTTAATGCATAATGGTTTTAATTTTTAATTTAAAAAAATTGGGGAATGCTGCCGAGATGATTTTCCCATTCCTCATAAAGATATTCTTTACTGTATGACAATAATAATACGTCCTGTTGCGTTTTCCCTTCTGAATTTACATAAACAAGAAAGATGACACCGAATTTTCGGGTGTAAAATATACGTCTTTTGAATCCGTTCTGACGCAAATTAATTTATCAAATCTATTCAAAGTCAATGGAACCGGTATGGAAAACAATAGATCTGACGAAAGAAAAAATATTTTCAATCGGGTTTTTAATCCCTCAGATTATGCTGTAAACGGAATCGTGAGCTTACGAACTCTTAGAAACAGAGATATCGACAAAAATAAGATGTGACATTACGTCCCCTGGTGGGAAAACCATGCATTATTTTAGGAAGAAAGTATTCTCAAAAGGTGTATCCATATAAGCGGTATCGGTCGAAGAAAAAAAAATTAGTCGAGTTTTCAGGAGCCCAGATTTTGCAACAAATACTTCAGAAGCAGAAATTAACACTTATGACTCCTGGTGGCTAAACCATTCTTTACCAAACATTAGAAATTATGTTAAAAATATTTTCCATCAGGTCTTGTATGCGATACAGGAAGAATTTTTCAAATCAGGTCTTTAGGAGCAGAAATAACGCAGAAAACGCAATTTACCTTTTGTGCCCCCCTAACGGAAAGTCTATGATTTACTTGAAAATTTTGAATTTATAGGAAAAACATTTCGCATCGGAAACACTGTCCAACAAAGAAGGCATTTTTCAAATCGTACTCTTTTAAGTAGAGATATTGACAAAAATAAGATATACATCTACGCCCCCTGTCGTAGAAACCCTGCATTTTTTCAAGAAGAAAATTTTCCTAAGAGGTTTGTCGACACGAGGAGTAGTATCGGTCAACAAACGACTTTATTTTCAATCGAGATTTTAGAAGCTCATATTTTGCTGCAAATGCAACAGAAGCGGGAATTAAGACTTACGCCACCTGGTGGCCAAACAATTTCTTACAAAAATTAGAAAATATGTTCAAACGATTTCCCATCAGAAGCTGTATGCGGTGCAGAAAAAAATTTTCAAATCGGAGATTTAGAAGCAGAGATATATTGGGAAAAGCAATTTACATTTACGCCCTCTAGCGGAAAGTCTATGAATTACTTAAAAATTTTGAAATTATATGAACCGCATGTCACACTAGAAACACTATCCAACAAAGAAGGAATTTTTCAAATCGGACTCCTAGAAGTAGAGATATTGACAAAAATAAGATATACATTTACGTCCCCTGGCGTAGAAACCATGCACTATTTTAAGAAGAAAATGTTTCTAAAAGGTTTGTCGACATGAGTAGTATCTGTCATCAAACGACGTTTTTTTCAATCGAGAATTTAGAACATCATATTTTGCTGCAAATACAACAGAAGCTAAAATTAAGATTTACGCCCCTGGGGGCCAAGCTGTTTTTTTTTTTTAAATTAGAAATTATGTAAAAACGATTTCCCATCAGGAACTGTATCCGGTGCAGAAAGAATTTTTCAAATCGGAGATTTAGAAACAGATATATATTGGGAAACGCAATTTACATTTACGCCCCCTAGCGGAAAGTCTATGAATTACTTGAAAATTTTGAAATTATATGAACCACGTGTCACACTAGAAACACTATCCAACAAAGTGTAACTGGGGCTTCCATATTTATCAGAAGCGAGATTCTGTAGCCATTTTTTGAAATGTTGGAATGGAATCATTTCCTTTCAATTCCCGCCATTTGCACGAAAGGCAAATAGAGTATTTCCTTTCCCACGCGACGCAGCAGATGGCAATTAGGGAATCTAGCGATTTTCGGAGAAGAGAGATCTTAGGGTGTAGCCGGAGGGAACGCGGTGGCAGGGGTCGACGAAGCAAGATAGTTTTAGCGGAAGGGCAGTATGCTTGGGGACGAAAGGGAGAGAGGAGGAAATAGTTTTTGAGTGGCCAGGAAAGAGAGAGAAGGATTTTCGGCGGTGTAGAATACTGAGGAAGAACGGAAAGAATGAAAGCACGAAAAGGACAGAAGCTTGGTGACATTCCCCGTATGATCTGAATAAACGTTTTCCTCACTGCAAAATTTAGCTTTAGTCGATTCACTTTTCTACGGTTTGTATTGTTTTTATCTGCTCCAGTTGGAATAATTACGGATTAAACCACCGATACCGAACTTACGGCAAAGGAAGCACAAACGAATCCTCCACACAGTGTGCTGTTAGAGAATTCAGCTCCAAGCCCTGTAACAAAAGAAGGAATTTTTCAAATTGGACTCCTAGAAGTAGAGATATTGACAAAAATAAGATGTACATGTACACCCCCTCCCCTGGCGGAGAAACTGTAATATTTTAAGAAGAAAATATTCCGAAAAGGTTTATCGATGTGAGTGGCATCAGTCCAAGAAAGAATTTGTTCAATCGATATTTTAGAAGCTCCGATTTTATGGCAAATACATCAAAAGCAAAAATTAACACTTACGCCCCCTAGTGGCCAAAGGACTCTTTACCAAAAATTTGAAATTATATGCAAAAGATTTTCCATCAGGAGATGTGTCCGCTGAAGAAAAAATTTTCAAATCGGAGTTTTAGAAGAAGAGTTATCGAGGAAAAGGTAATTTACTTTTACGCCCCCTAGCGGAAAATCTATGCGTAATTTGAAAAAGTAACTATATCTAAAATACTTTTCGATATAAATGGAATCGAAAGATAAAAAGTTTTTTTCAATCGGATGTTTAGAAGCAAATATGTGGAATAAAACGTATTTTTGAATTCGACATTATCTGCATTTACGCCTTCTACCGGCGAAATTGTACATCGTAAAAAAAAAAAAAAAAACGAAATAAAGGATCATCATTTGCATATTTCAAAGCTTCCCAATGCAAAAAGAATTTTTCAAATTGGACTCATAGTTGCAGTGATATCGTGGGTACAGACGGACGGACGGACAAACCGATAACAGAAGCACGATCTTTTTTTACAAAAGACGTGCTAATAAAAACAGCAAACATTCCCCTTGTAACTAAACCAACATTTAAAAGTAAGCAGTTTTCCCGCCCTTTACGTAACGAAAATATGCAGGAGGTATTTTTGAATGAAATCTTCATTACTAAAATATTCGCAGCCGGGGATAGCCTAGTGGTTAGTGATTCAGACTATCATTGCAGGGTCCTCAGGTTCGAGCCTGGGCTGATATTTCGGAGATGGTGTGATTTACTAACAATCGCTGAATATCCGCCGTGCATCGGACGAGCACGTTAAGTGGCGGCCCCCAGGCTGGACCCACTAGTTAAATGGGTATCCTTTCCTATGCCCCCTTCCCCTGAAATTCTCTCACCCCTCCATGTGCAACATCGTACTTGTACGGTGGCGCCATCTACTGTACTCTAATCTCACTACAAACTGTTCTGTCAAAGTCGCTAGACTTTCTCTCATTCCTTCCGTTTCTGTGTCCTGCCCAAAAGGCGATCTCGCTGTAGGTGGCTGGGACCTAAACTCTACTCACTGTGGACGGAAGTCCTACAAGAAAATGACAAATACATCATGTTGTTTGAATTACTAAAATATTCACATGACTGTGAATTTTTTTTTGTATTTAATGTAAATGTGTATAAGCTATATTCGAGTTACAGAAATCAGGACGGTGACGTCACGATAATTCGTCTGCGAGGAAGGCGGGATGAGCGAGCCTTACTGTCTATTAACCTTGGATTCTATCGGCGAAATATTTTCATGACTTTGCCGTGCCTTTCCCAAAGGAAGGGTTTTACCCCTTTCGTATCAGCGTGGAACCCAGTCAACTAAAAATTATAAAAAAAAAAAAAAAACATGTCCTACTTCAAAGTCGAGAAAACAGGAAGCTTTCTTTGTTTTTAATTCAGAATCTGTTTTGAATTGTGAGGCTCTAAACTCGGGCAATAGGCCTAATCGCAATGAAAAGGGCCTAATGATAAGAGATAAAGGACAAGAGAAAAGTTAGAAAAAGGCGAACCCATGCAAATTTATTGATTTCCTTGGATTTGCTGTTCTTGGTTTTCATTGAAATGCATTGTTTCCGCCCCCAACAGATGAAGTTATCAGACTTTCTCTGTACCATATCGCATGATTCTTAACAACGCTGTCTCAGATACAATGCGAAACTTTACTTCTTGTTTTTCTTTTCTAATGAATAAAGATAACAAGCGTTAATGTGTCTCTGTGTCTGAGCCATTCATCCGCAGTTTACTTTAGTATCCATCTTTGCGTGCGAATGGGTGTCACCCATTGTGGATCTTCACCTCTAAGCAGGAAACGTAGTCGGTAATTTCACGGCCACCAATTCTACTCTCTGTTGCCTTTGCGGACGTGAAAATGCTGATCCTATCTCTCCTTGCCTCCTGAGTCTTCACTTCGAACGTCTTCTTAGTCAGATAGGGTCCCTGAGAACACTTTCTCAGTATGTGCAGGAGTTCAAGGTATCCATTAATACAAATGAATATGTTTGGGTCATATACTTAACTTCAGACAAAGTGGAGAAATTTTAAGTCATGCGTGCAGATAAGGTTTCGGGTTCCCAATCCTGAGTTGAAAGAAAGTGCTACTTAAAGCCACAATTTTTGGGAAATCCGTGTTATCTAATGCGATTAAAGAACAGTATCGCATATTCGAGAAGCTACTCGTCCTGTTCAACAGCAACGAAAACTGGAGGATGCAAATTTTCGTATGCAGATTAATTCGATCACGAGCTGCGTGCAGCTACCAGTCATGTGGCATGTTAACATTTCGTCACAGCTCGGAGTTTTTTCTCTCTTTGTATTTTTACGAAAAATCGTTCGTGAAAGGCAAAACTCTGTAACATCAGCATCAACTCCATTCCTTTGTTCTCAGTTTCGAAAAGTGCCCTGTAAAAATTAAGTGGTTGGGATTCACGGAAAATTCCTGAAAATAACGTTCAGCAAAGTAGCCAGTAGGTGTCCGTCTTTTAACGGAATTTCCGCTTTTAAAAGTTTCCGTTTCTTTTTTTTTTTTTTGATTGGAGGTTTAACGATCACCGTGGAGCAACTCAATGGGCTATAAGCAGTCGCCCGTCCCTAATTTAGTGTCACTGGTTCCAGGGAAGGGAAAGAGCCAGTGCCATAAGACAAACACAACATCCATGCCTGACCGGGATTCGAACCCGGACCCCTTACGGGCGAATGATCATAGGCCAGCGCCTTAGACCACTGCGCCACCGGGGCGGCATTTTTCCGTTTCTTCTGACTTTGACAGATTTTCCATTGCCGATAATTCCGTTTATTTATTACAGAAAAAAATGGGTTCTCCGTATTTGTACAGAAGTTTCTCCAAGTTTTCAATTTTGGCATTTTCAGATACGTACTTTCATTTCGGGGCTGGCGGAGTTCGAACCAGCGCGTCTTCAACTGAAGTTGAGCGTGCTACCAATGGAGTAAAAAGCCAAAGAAGCGCCTTTTTTTTTTGCTATTAATGTGAGTTATTTAGTAATTTCATTTTCTGTTGGAGCTCATTATCTTTTTGAGTAGATTTCTAATGATTTGTTTTCTTCTTCTGTTGGAGGATATATTACAAAATACGTATTTTTTATCGTGATTTTTCGAAGCAATACAATGATTTGGCGCTTGAACTCTTTTCAAACTCCCAATGACTTTCGATTTATCTTTTGAAAAGGTAAAATGCACTGCTTTACCCTCTTTGCCAAAATAAATAAATAAATCAAAGCACCCAGATGGAATCACCCAATCGAGATGAAAATTGGTATGTGCAATGTACAAAAAGCATCCTGAAAGTAATGCCTCGTCGCTCATAAGAATTTTATTTGTAGCAGCAAAAATGTGAAACTTGGTGGCAAAATACTTGGACATATTGTTAATAATGCTAGCCTATTCAAAGTATTGTCCATCACTTTCTATGCATTTCCGCCATCTTTGAACCCATTAGTAAAATCCATTTTGAAAAAATTCCCGAGGCTGTCATTTCACTCATGAGTTCACAGCCAGTTTAGCGTCTGTCACATCGTCGAAACCTCCCCCACAAAGAGTGTTTTTCAAAGGGGCAAACAGGAAAATGTCTGAGGGAGCCAAATCAGGACTGTAAAGGGGGAAATCACCGTCCACCCCATTTTGGCAATAACCTGTGAAGTCTCCATTGAGGTGTGGGGACGTGCGTTATCATGGTGCAAAACAACACTATGCAGTGGAATGTCACGTCTTTTCCTTCTGATAGCTGCCTTTAGCTTTCTCAATGTCTGCACATAGTGAGCACTGTTTATTGTTGCAACTCCTAAATGGTAGCACGACAATCAGCTGTGATGAGGTCTTTCACGCGTTGCCTGTTGGCATCTGTCACTGCAGTTGCGTGTCATCTACTCCGTTGTTTGTCCGACACGGAACTTTCTCTCCTCTCGAAACCTCTTCATCCATCTTCGCATATTACTGATATCGATTGTGGCAGTTCCATACACCGCCAGGAGTCTTCTGCGGATTTCTGAAGCATCACATCCCTCTTTTTCCAGGAATTCAATTACGGCTCGCTGCTTTTCCTTGTCGTTCATGATCTTTATTTCCGATTGTGAAAAAAAATTGTTCCCACATTGGTAAGATATCATAGTACATATCAGTACAGTTTCTTTAAAATCCCTTTAAAATTTCAAAAGTTATTAAGGATGAGGCATTACTTTCAGATGCCCCTTGTACGTTTATAGGAAAGGAAATTATTGGAATTCCAGAGCAGTTGGGCCATTTATTCGGGTAAAAGAGCTACACGAGTGGAACAAGTCAGTACGTTGTAGCACCACCTCTGGCTCGGATACAAGCGGTTACTCGGTGCGGCATACACACATTTTTTTCACGGATATTGTCCTGACGTATAGCAGGCAAGATGGTGCTCAAATTGCGGGCCAGTTCGCCGACATTCCGGTATAAGTGGCTTACTACCATGTTCTTTGATCGGCGAGAAGTCGGGCAATTGGACTGGCCATGGAAGGATGCCGACATTACGGAGGCAGGCCTGTAAGAGCCGTGCATTGTGTGGCCGGGCATTATCCTGTTGAAAGAGTGCTCGGTGATGCTGCGACAGGAATGGCAACACAACGGGTCGTAGAGTGTCGTAGACGTACCGTCGAGCCGAGATGGTAGTACGGAGGACTACCAAGGGTGTCCGGCTATCGTAGGAACTGGCTTCCCAGACAGTCCCTCTCGGTGTGCGAGCCGTATGCCGTTCCACAGTAAAGGCAGGAACCATACGCTGGCCGGCTCGTCTCCAGACCCGTATGCGCTGGCCATCGGTGCCAAGTGCAAATCGTCACTCATCACTGAACACGACAAGACGCCACTGGACACTATCCCACATTGATCAGGCCCGTCACTACTGCAAGTGGTGCCGGCAATGTCCGCTGGTCAGTGGTAGGCGGTGGAGTGGTCTTCTCGAATGTAGTCCCCTTGCCGTAAGTCGTCTGACAACGATACGGATGGCCACCTCCGTCCCTGTAGACAACACAACATGGTCACTTCCGACCCTGTAGACAACGCAACATGGCCACTTCCGTCCCTGTACACAACGCAACATGGCCACTTCCGTCCCTCTAGACAACGCCACATGGCCACTTCCGTCCCTGTAGACAACGCAACATGGCCACTTCCGTCCCTGTAGACAACTCAACATGGCCACTTCCGTCCCTGTAGACAACGCAACATGGCCACTTTCGTCCCTGTAGACAGCGCAACATGGCCACTTCTGTCCCTGTAGACAACGCAACATGGTCACTTCCGTCCCTGTAGACAACGCCACTCGGCCACTTCCGTCCCTGTAGACAACGGCACATAGCCAATTCCGTCCCTGTAGACAACGCCACATGGCCACTTCCGTCCCTGTAGACAACGCAACATGGCCACTTCCGTCCCTGTACAAAACGCCACGTGGCCACTTCCGTCCCTGTAGACAACTCAACATGGCCACTTTCGTCCCTGTAGACAACGCAACATGGTCACTTTCGTCCCTGTAGACAACGCCACATGGCCACTTCCGTCCCTGTAGACAACGCAACATGGCCACTTCCGTCCCTGTACAAAACGCCACGTGGCCACTTCCGTCCCTGTAGACAACTCAACATGGCCACTTTCGTCCCTGTAGACAACGCAACATGGCCACTTTCGTCCCTGTAGACAACGCAACATGGTCACTTTCGTCCCTGTAGACAACGCCACATGGCCACTTCCGTCTCGGTAGACAACGCCACATGGCCACTTCCGTCCCTGTAGACAACGCAACATGGCCACTTCCGTCCCTGTAGACAACGCAACATGGCCACCTTCGTCCCTGTAGACAACGCCACATGGCCACTTTTGTCCCTGTAGACAGCGCAACATGGCCACTTCCATCCCTGTAGACAACGCAGCATGATCACTTCCATCCCTGCACACAACGCAACATGGCGACTTCCGTCCCTGTAGACAACATCATATGGCCACTTCCGTCCCTGTAGACAGCATCATATGGCCACTTCCGTCCCTGTAGACAACGCAACATGGCCACTTCCGTCCCTGTAGACAACGGCACATAGCCAATTCCGTTCCTGTAGACAACGCCACATGGCCACTTCCATCCCTGTAGACAACGCCGCATGATCACTTCCGTCCCTGCACACAACGCAACATGGCGACTTCCGACCCTGTAGACAACATCATATGGCCACTTCCGTCCCTGTAGACAACGCAACATGGCCACTTCCGTCCCTGTAGACAACGCAACATGACCACGGATGGTTGAGAGGGTCGATTTCGGTTCTGTTGGTGCGGCGCAACAGTTCTCTCCTGGCGCGACATTTTCACCAAACCTCACAGTGCAATATGATCGCGGTCAACTGCAGGCTTGTTTTTATACCGTTTGTAGCTGTACCGCGCATCTTAGCAATGCAGCGGGTCCGCTCATTTGCTTTTGAAGAGGTGTCCGGTGACTTTTCTCAGTATAGTGTGTATATATACGCTGAGTGGCCACTTTATTATGACCACCTGAGAGTTTTAAGCAAATGAGCTATGGCTGCACGCTGTTGCCGCCAGGGGCGAGGCTAGTATAAAATGGGAAAGCTTAGTGCTTGCGACAGTAGTAGAAGTGATTTTTGGGTGACGAGATGGGTAAAAAATGCGATTTGAATGACTTTCAACGTGGGATGATTGTAGGAGCTCGGAGCCATGGAGCGAGTATCACCGAAACCGCCGCATTCGTGAAATGTTCCAGAGCAGCTGTTGTTAAAGTGTTTAAAGACTGGACTGTCAGTCAAAAAACTGGGTCTCTACGTGCAACGTGTGGTCGTCATCGACTAGTGACTGCTCGGGCGGAACGGAGGTTGTGCAGACTGGTAACAGACAACAGAAGGGCAACAGTGCAGCAAATTACAGACCATCTTAAACAAAGATCCCCTCAAATGATCTCTGCACGCACTGTTCGCCGTGCACTGCATCGGATGGGATATGGCAGCCTAAGGCCAGTTCGAACTTCTTTGCTGTCTGCAGTTAACAAGATCAAACGTCTCCAGTTCGCACAGGAGCACAAGGATTGGACAGTCAATAATTGGAAACAAAATATGTGGTCCGATGAATCACGTTTTCAGTTGCACCATGCCGATGGCCGAGTGAGAATTTGGCGGAAACAGCACGAAAGTATGGACCCCAAATGCATTGCTACAACCCTTCAAGCTGGTGGAGGCAACGTTATGGTTTGGGGAATGTTTTCCTGGCATGCTTGGCACATCATATCTAAACATCGTTGCGGACCAAGCGCATCCTGTCATGTGGATGGTTTATCCCAATGGCGATGTCTACTTTCAACAAGATAATGCGTCCTGCCATAGTGCTCGTATTGTACAGGATTTGTTTCAGGAACATGCCGGCAAGTTTACTTTGCTTAGGTGGCCCCCACAATCTCCAGATCTCAACCCTATTAAGAATTTGTGGGATGAAGTTGAACGAGCCATCAGACAGCTGGATCCACAACCCCGCAATCTCACACTCCTAAAAGTATTATTCATCAAACATGGTCTCAGATTTCACAGACCACCTATAATCATCATCTCGTGGAGTCCATGCCACGAAGAATCGACGCAGTATTAAAGGCAAAAGGTGGCCCAACGAAGTACTGAGGGGGTGGTCATAATAAAGTCGCCACTCATTGTATGTATAGCATAAAAACGAGTTAAAGCTATAACGGCGAAAAACTGAACACAAACAATCGCTCCTTCCTCGTGTTCTGTCGTTACCCTCGGCCGTCCACTGCCCACCTGCCGCTGGGTTGTGCCCTTTTCGACCATTGGCGCCAACATCGGCCGATTGACGCGAACGCTCCGACCGAAAATGATTCGACTTGACTAAGCGACTTCTCTCAACCCGATTATACGTCCTCTCTGAAAATCGCTCAACTGCTCGTATTGTCCACAGATCAGACGTCGAGGCATCCTCACATTCCGTGGAGGTTAATGCAACCGCAGTCAGCTGTCACAATTGTCCTGTCCCTCTGTGCGAGCTTTGCTCTTGGTATACCCTCCTCGGTGCGGGGTTCCCATGCGTGTCGTTTTAATTATTTGTATATTCGGCCCTGAGGTACTTACATGAGGAGGGTCATCAGGATTGAACGAACTCTTTGGGTTGCTTTGTTTTTTACGCTTTCCAACTGTAGGTTGAAGAAGCGTATATGCTCCAGCTTTGTCCGTCTGTCTGTCCGAATGATAACTCACGTACAAATGATTCGATTTCGATGAAAATTGAATATGTCGTGAGGGACAACCTGGGGACGAACTCCATTGAAAATGGTTGAAATGGGGTCAAAGGTCAGGACATAGGAACGGGATCCATTCCATTGCCCTTATGCGTCATAACTTACGTAAAAATGCTTCGATTGGGACAAAAATACCCATGTTGTTCCGGAGGTATACTGAACAGGTTTTGTTGAATATCATCGAAATGGGGTCAAAGGTCAGGGCACATAAGCGAGATTTATTCCACAGCCATTATCCTCATAACTTGACTAAAAATGCTTCTATTGCAGCAAAACTTTAGTATGTTGTTCCGGAGGTATACTGAACCAATTCTGTTTAATATCAAAATGGGGTCAAAGGTCAGGTCATAGGAGCAAGATTTATTCTACAGCCATTATCCTCATAACTTGAATAATAACTTCAGTAATAATTTCTGGTATGTTAGAAAGCGTATCATAATCAATGCATTGCCTTCTTTTTTTTTTTTTTTTTTTTTTTTTTGCCTGTGTATTACTGTACTTTACAAAATGCCTAAAAGTAAAATTTACTCCTGATAACTATAATATAGCTTTTGTGTAAAGCGGTCTACAGGCTAACACACAGACACCCTACAATCACCGTATTAACACAATAATGTAATTACACATTTTCCTACGGTAACACGATAAACAATTGCCGGTTAGGAATATTCGGCGCCACGATAACCAAAATTTCATGCGATACGCTATCCACAATATCACAATATCCGATCTCGCTAAAGAACTTTAAAATCGGATTCTTCGACAAACGATTGAAATTCAATAGTTAATCAAACCTCAAGTATTCCCGCGAGTCACTCCTATTAACAGAAATTTTTCATCATATTAACACGAACAAAGTGAGATCAGAATTTTTCCGTCGATAAACGAAAAGAATTGCGGGAAGATTTCTGAAAATTTCGAATTTTCCTAGCGTACGAAAAATCCTTGAAATTTAGCCCCCCCCCCCCCCCACGTTATTTCAAGGAAAACGTTGCGTCAGAAATCATCATAATCATTATTGTCAATCACCATTATCAATCCAATGCTGGACAAAGGTTTCTCCAAGATTCTTCCACAACGGTCTGTCTTGTGCCAGTCTCATCCATGTTACTCCCGCATACTTTCGAATTGCATCCACCCATCTCCCATGTGGTCTTTTTCTGGATCTTTTGCTGTCGCTTGAAATCCAATCTAAAATTTCGGCTGTCCATCGATGATCTGTCCTTCTGGCAGTATGTCCAGCCCATTGCCATTTCAGAGATTTAACTCTGATCATGATGTCTTCCACTCTTTTCATTTTCCTGATCCACGAGTTCCTCTTATCTCTCCTGGTTACACCATGCATGCACCTCTCTATGCTTCTTTGAGTTGTCTGCAGCTTTTGTATGTCTCTTTTAGTTAAGGTCCACGTCTCTGCACCATACGTAAGCACTGGAAGGATGCATTGATCAAACACTTTTCTTTTAAGACATAATAGCAAACTGCTCTTGAAAATTATGCTGTTTCTTGCAAAAGCTCTCCAGGCAAGTTTTGTACAACGATTAATTTCTTCATCAATGTGACCCTCACTTGATATCTGCTGTCCAAGATAAACGTACGCATCTGTTATCTCCAGCTTTTCTCCATCAATCGATAAATCTTCATTTTTTACGCTTTCCAACCGTAGGTTGAAGAAGCGTATATGCTCCAGGTTTTTCCGTCCGTCTGTCCGTCCGCCTGTCGGCCCGTTAACTCACGTAAAAATGGTTCGATTTCGATGAAATTTTAGTATGTGGTAGGGGACCACCAGTGGACGAACCCTATTGAAAATGGGTGAAGTGGGGTCAAAGGTCACGCCATAAGAGCGGGATCCATTTCATTGCCTTTATGCGTCATAACATGCGTAAATATGGTTCGATTTCGATGAAATTTCAGTATGTGGTAGGGAACTACTGGGCACAAACCCTATTGAAAATTGGCAAATTGGGGTCAAAGGTCAGGCAGGGCATAAGAGCGGGATTTATTCCATTGCCCTTATACGTCATAACTTGCGTAAAAACGGTTCGATTTCGATGAAATTTTGGTATGTGGTAAGGAACCACCTGGGAACGAAACCTATTGAAAATGGGTGTAATGGGGTCAAAGGTCAGGACATCAAAGCGTGATCCATTTCCTTGCCTTTATGCGTCATAACATGCGTAAATATGGTTCGATTTCGATGAAATTTTAGTATGTGGTAGGGAACCACTGGGCACGAACCCTATTGAAAATGGGCGAAATGGGGTCAAAGATCAGGGCATAAAAGTGGAATCCATTCCATTGCTTTATGCGTCATAACATGCGTAAATATGGTTCGATTTCGATGAAATTTTAGTATGTGGTAGGGAGCCACCTGGGCACGAACCCTATTGAAAATGGGCGAAATGGGGTCAAAGGTCAGGCAGGACATAAGAGCGGGATTTGTTCCATTGCCCTTATGCGTCATAACTTGCGTAAAAATGGTTCGATTTCGATGAAATTTTAGTATGTGTTAGGGAGCCACTGGGGACGAACCCTATTGAAAATGGGCGAAATGGGGTCAAAGGTCAGAACACTGGAGTGGGATCTATTCCATTGCCCTTGTGCATCATATCTTACCAAAAAAATGTTTCGATTGCGACAAAACGTTATCATGTTGTTCCGGAGGTATAGTGAACCGGTTCTGTTGAATATCAACGAAATGGGGTCAAAGGTCATTACACAAAAGCAAGATTTATTCCACAGCCATTATTCTCCTAACTTGCGTAAAACTGCTTCTATTGCGACAAAACTTTAGTATGTTATTCTTGAGGTGTACTGAACCGGTTCTGTTGAATATCATCGAAATGGGGTCAAAGGTCAGGACACAGGACCCAGATTTATTCCACAGCCATTATCCTCATAACTTGAGTAATAATTTCTGGTATAGATAGAATAATAATAACAACGTTTCGCACAATAAAATGTTTATTATACATCGACTATAGTTTCGCAGAGCGATTAGCTCGGCTTCCTCAGGACGAATGGAGCGTTAACATTCAAATCATTGTGACATCATCAGAATTCTGACGGTCACGGGTTTTGGCGAGTTGTGTCACGCGCTTGAAAGAAATGGAGTAGACGTCATGTCGTTGACAAGCCGTGACGAGTTCCGGTATATGTGGAAAGCTTCTAATATATTAAGCTTGAAAGTCGAGTCCGGTTTATCAATAAGCGTAGCGTTTCCAAACAAAAAGTTATGGTTATTTTCGTGACAATGTTGAGCTATAGACGACTTCTTCAGTTCATAGTTCCGTACATATGTCTTGTGTTCCTTCACACGGAAGCTTAAAGCCCTGCGAGTCTGTCCTATATATGAAAGTCCACATTCACAAGGTATCTGATAAATTCCCCAGGAGTTTAAGTCTTCGATGTAGTCTTTTGATCCGTAAAAATTCATCTTGTTTATGGGTTTGAAAATAACTTTAAAATTAAAACTTTTAAGGATTTTTGAAATCGCGAAGCAAATCTGAGGAGCAAATGGGATAACTGCCCAATTCTTTTGTATTGGGAGGTATAGGCATGAGCGTGCAGACAGGCTTTGGTTTTCTAAACTTTTCGACAGCTTTGTCTATAACGGAAGGGCTGTATCCTCTGTGTGCTGCAATTCGTTTAAGAAAATCAAGCTCTTTCTGTAAGGAATCCTCAGTTGAGCAGATATGTATTGCACGATATACGTATGTGAAAAAGGCCGAGATCTTTTGTTTCCACGGATGATTTGATTTTGCATGAGGGGGTAAGGAAACAGCAAATGGTTTTCGATAAACTGTTGTACTAAAGGATCCTTGAGAGCGTGACACAAGGACATCGAGGAATGGTAAGCACCCATTATTCTCAGTCTCATATGTGAACTGTATATGGGGATCGATTGAATTGATAAGTTCAACTAATTTAGGTATTTCCGAGTTCATGCCATTCCAGAGAACAAAAGTATCATCTACATATCGAATCCACAGGTCAAATGTAACAAGCTGAAATAGTTGGTCTTCAAAGTGACGCATGTAGACTTCGCATAAAATAGGTGACAGTGGGCTACCCATTGCAAGGCCTTCGGTCTGTTGGAAAAATCTTTCACGAAAAAGGAAACTGTTTTGTCTTACACAAATTTCCACTAGCCTCAAAAACTTTTCTGTTTCTGGTTGGCTGAAATTATGTTCTTTGAGACTTGACTTTAATGCTTGGAGAGCTCCATTAACTGGGATACTTGTGAACATGGATAATAAATATAATAAACATTTTATTGTGCGAAACGTTGTTATTATTATTCTATCTTAACACCGCAAGCTTCGTAGTCATAAATTATATATAATTTCTGGTATGTTGGAAAGCGTATCATAATCAATGCATTGCATGATTTTACTAACTTGTTTGTAAAGCATCGAAATAAATCGAAAGAAATGGCTCTTGAATTTCAGAATTCTTTTTTCCAGTGTAGAGAACTTAAGAAAAAAAAATTAGCAGGGCTGTCCTTGATTTAAATGATTAAAAGTTGAGATTTTTCAAGGAGTTTAAATTGGTAACGAATTCCGAAATTTCATCGGTATAGGAATGAAAACAATTAGTGTTTCACATGCTCAGCTTGGCTTTAAATGGGTGTAGTGTTGGTATGGTTGTTAAACACAACCGGTACTAATAATCTTACACAATGGAATAAATGGCTTGGTCCGAAGCACCAAGTAAAGAGGATGCAAGGCCTTCGGTCTGGCATCCTCTTGGTCCGAAGCACCAAGTAAAGGGTTGCAAGGCCTTCGGTCTATTGGTCGTCTCTAGTGCATTTCAGCAAGTGGAGACATAAAAAGAAATTTTGGTAATAAAGTGGAGCTTGTGCACTAAGTTAGCTTTTTATTAGGAACACCACCTTCCTTTTAAGAGTGTAAGCCATAAATTTTGATACAGTGGAATACATGTATTTGGATCAGTGCTAACACAAAATACAGTAAGTATAAATCCTCGAAATAAAGACCAATATATTCGACGGCCTATACTGCCAACGTTGTGCCAAACTTATGATTCCGGCATTATACCGTACCATGTCTTTTGAGCCGCAGAATTCCTGGATATTTGCTCCCACTTCAGCTTGGTTATGGAAGTGTCTGCCGCGCAGCCATGGAGGGAAGCAGATAGATGGTAGTCACTTGCAGAGTTGGAAACGGGTCAAAAATTTTGGACCCGGACTATTTTACTTTGAACTTACATATACACTGCTGGCCACCCAAAATGCAACACCAAGAAGGAAACATCCGATTGGCCTGAAATTCGCAGCATGCGTCGCCCGCGAGAGGACATGCAAACGATTAGCATTACAGGGCATATGCAAATCATGTGCGCCCGGCACGCCACCCAGAAGCACTATAAGAAGGGTGCACAGAAGGTGGGGTGTAAGTAGTGGAAGTGTGTTGTGCTGCCGGACCTGTGCGTGGGAAGCTTCCTGGTGCCTCGTCGCAGAATACGGCAGTCATTCCAGCACGTTTCGGAGTTCGACAGAGGACGAATAGTGGCCTATCGCGACAGCGGTTTATCGTACCGAGACATCGGCGCCCGTGTGGGACGACATCCAGCCACAGTGAGGTGCGTATGGATTCGGTGGGTGCAGGAGGGACGGACGGGAGCGATTGCCGCAGCCGCGGCACACCACCAAACGAGGGGGACGGCATGTTGTGCGGCGGGCATTGACGGCTCGCACTGCCATATCACGAACGTTAGCGTAGGAATTAGGGTGTGTTGCGCACCAACCTGTGTCAGCACGTACCGTTCGCCGTCGTCTCCAGGCGCGGGGACTTGTCGCACGGCGCCTATTGCTCCGATTACCATTGACGTTACACCACCGGCGAGTGCGCCGGCAGTGGGCAGTTGAACACCGCACCTGGACTACGGAATGGCACGACATTGTCTTCTCCGACGAATCCCGCTTCTTCCTGCAACACCACGATGGTCTGATCCGCGCGTGGCGGCACCGCGGCGACAGACTGTGTGACGCCTGCATTATGCATCGCCATACCGGTCCTTTGTCTGGCGTTATGGTTTGGAACGCAATTGGATATGACACCCGCATCCCTGTGGTACGCATCGCCGGTACACTAAACAGCCACCGCTACATCTCCGACGTTTTGGGGCCTGTAGTCCTCCCTTACCTGCAGGACCTGCCGGCGGCCACGTTTCAACAGGACAATGCGCGCCCGCACGTGGCACTCATCGTGCAACAATTCTTCGCGGCCCACCAGGTGTCACTGCTGCCGTGGCCAGCCTGTTCTCCCGATATGTCGCCCATCGAGCACGCCTGGTCTTTGATCAGCAACCGAGTGGCCCGGCAAGCACCACCCGCGGCTATGCCTGATGAACTGTGGCAACGTGTGGAAGTAGCCTGGACCGACATACCCCAAGCTCACATCCAAAGCCTCTTTCGTTCGATGCCGCGGCGTGTAGCGGCCGTTATTGCCAGTCATGGGCTCCAACACTATTGATGTCTGCGTGTTCCGCAAGTCGCGTCAGGCCTGTAAGCTCAATCGTTTCATCTTTGTATCTGTTGTTATGTGTCCAGTAAATCTGGCTTTGCTATCTCGTGTCCTTCTTGGTGTTGCATTTTGGGTGGCCAGCAGTGTATATGTTGAGCTTGATATTGAAGATCGGATTATTAAATAAAATAAGATCATCAATATAACGATAAATACGGCTGTAATTTTGCGAAATAGTAGTCATAAAATCATTTTCACATCGTTGCAAATAAAGACTAGCGAGACTGCTTGAAGAAACACTGCCCATGGATGTACCAGTAACTTGTCGGTAGATTTTTTTTAACCCACAGAAATGTAGTTGTGGTTGATACAGAAATCGACTAAACTATTCCAAAACTGTAAGGTGTACTTGATCACTTTGCCATATTTTGTAAATAACGCAGCACAGCAGCAATAATCCAGCAATAGGAATAGACGTGAATAAGTTGCAAAAATCAAAAGTTTCAATACTATATAGGTCCTGATTTGTAGTTATGTAATTTAATACGGCTGCACTGTTATCAATGATCCAGGAATCGTGAATCTGACCAAACAATTACTTTAAAGATTTTTCAAAGACATTGCCGGCTTTCCAATTGTAACAACTGCGAGTATTGGTAATATAACAAAAGACAGTTGGTGCCTTATGGAACTTAGGCACTGCATAGATTACATGAAATAAAGTACAAGAAATATGAAATTTCAAACGTTTATTCAAAGCAAAAATTCTTTTAAGTTTAATATGTGAAGTAGTTGATTCCTCTTGATAGGTGGTACCACCATTCAATTCTCTAGTCAGAGTATCCAGATAATTTTTTTTTACACCAGTTGGCAAAATTATTATTTGCCTTATCTACGGGTGCAATAATGAAGCTTTGTTGCAAACACTTAATTTGAGTTATCAATACAGACATTTGACGTGGACTAGGAACATCAAAAAGAGGGCATCGGTCTTTCCACGTTTATAAGTGAGTCACGGAAAAATTCCCATTGGCCGCCACCGGGAATCGAAGCCAGGGTCTTCCAGTTACGCGCCGGAAATGCTTCCACTGCACCAAGCGATGACCTCTGTTTTATGAACCTAATTTGAGTAAGAATTTTTGAAAAGTCCTGACGATTCCCGGTGGTAGTCTTTACGAGAACTGAACGTTTAAAATCCGAAAAGACCTCATTAATCCACAGAAGAAAAGACTAATAAGGTAAATTGAAGTCTGATCGAAATGTGGCGGGACATTTCGGGTGGGTTTGTCCTCTGGTTAATCTAAAGCGAGTGTCTTTTTTCATCTCAGTCCGCAGTTATGGGTACGGCACCACGTAAAGGTTACCTGTAATAATATGTCCATGGTATTCATCAATATAGTCCTTAAATTGGTCACTATGACATAAACACAATTCCTGTTGCCCACTTAGCAGATGATCCAGTTCCGTTGCTGCTTGTCGGCAATTGTAAGTCAACCCACCGAGAGGCGAATCGTACCTGTAACTAACTGCAACGCAAGCAGAATTGTTAACGGGGAAGCTTGTCGTATTCTTGTCAAATATAGCCTTGAGATTAATGCTATCAAAATTCGATCGGTGAAACTAACAGTACAGTAACATTTAATTAATTCCGTGGCTTGATGTCATACTGTTGTTGATTAAGTCCGTGTTCAGAGTAGATTAAGTTCTTAATATATATATATGGGATGTAAGGTCAGGTGATGCGTAACATCACAGCCTCTCCTTGACAAATGTCAACCCCGCCTTCTCGTGGTGCATCCTGTTCCCACTAAAGGGGCTCTGACGACCGCCAATAGCGGTATAACTATACCATCGGGATTAGAGGAAATTCTATCCCACACTCACCAACCCGCTTGGCCAGCGTGGCGAGTTATGGCCAAACCCCTCCAAAATGATTCCACAACTTAAATCTTGGCCCTCAGTCTCCGGCAGCTGGAATGTACCTGGCCAAGGCAGCGGCCAGTGCGACATGAAGGCAGAGGGTGCTAAGAATCCCCGGAGGACCGGACTAGGCTGCCATCTGATGCTGACCTTGGCAACGTACAATGGACGCTCCCTATCTTCTGATTCAAGGCTTCTTGAATTGGAAGAGGAACTACAAAGGATCAAGTGGGACATCGTGGGGCTAAGTGAGGTAAGGAGAAAAGGAGAAGATCTCATCGAACTGAAAAGTGGACATCTCTTCTACTATCGTGGGACAGATACTGGCAGAACTAGTGGTGTTGGATTTATAATAAACAAGAAACTGAAGGATAAAGTTGTAGAAGTTGAAAGTTCCTCTGACAGAGCTGCACGACTTGTTATCCAACTCTCGAAAAGATACCAGGCTCAGATTATTCAAACTTATGCAACCACCACAAGTCATCCTGAAGAAGAAATTGAAGAATTTTATGAGGAAATTTGTGATCTAAATAATAAAGGTAAGCAACACTTGAAAATAATTATGGGAGATTTCAATGCAGAAATAGGGCAACGGCAACAGAATGAAACTTCAGTAGGTAAATTCGGTCACGGCAACAGAAACCAGCGTGGAAATACTCTCGTAGAGTTTGCAGAGGCAGAAGGGTTTTTCATCTTGAACTCCTTCTTCAAGAAAAAGCCACACAGGAAATGGACATGGAGACATCCAAATGGGACGACAAGTGAAATTGATTTTATTATGTGTAACAAAAAATTCGTCATAGAAGACTGCAGTGTGCTAAACAAGTTCAACACCGGTAGTGACCATAGATTGGTGAGATGTAAGATGCACCTCAACGCTAAACTTGAACGTGGCAAGCTCATAAGACAAACAAAATGTATTGACATAACCAACCTTAAAAAACACCATAATACCTTCAAATTGGAACTGAAGAACAGATTCTCTGCTTTAGAAGGCCTAACATCGGAAGAAGTGGACATCTCTGAAGTTAACAGAAAAGTAACCAAAGCTCTTATGGAAACAGCAACAAAATTAGCTGGGTCTAAGAACAAGTTGCATGTAAACAAATTTTCAGGAAAAACGAAAATGTTGATGCAAAAAAGAAGAGAGATGAGGACAACTAAAGAAGATGTGACTTCCAAAGTGGAATATATAGAGCTATGCAAGACAGTAAGAAAAAGTATCACTGAAGACGTAAGAAAATTCAACTGTGAACTAGTGAGGAAAGCAATTGAAAACAACCAGAGCCTAAAGATAGCAAAGGGACATCTCAGTAAGGGAAGAAAACAGATTATGGCACTGAGAAAAGAAGATGGTTCTGTAACAAGAAATAGAGGCGAAATTTTGACAAGAGTGAAAGATTTCTACTCCAAATTATATGAAAGGGATGATACATGTACTCCAGACATCATGAAAGGTACCAGAGTTCCTCCAGTCCTTCCAGCAGAAGTTGCACATGCAATCAAGAACATGAAGCGGGGAAAAGCTCCAGGAGAAGATGGAATTACTGTAGACATCATACAAGAAGCAAGTGGAGAAATCGAAACAGTACTCGCCCAAATTTTCACTCGATGCCTTAATGAAGGAAAGATTCCTGAGGATTGGAACACCGCTACAATGATCCTACTGCATAAGAAAGGTGACATTGAGGATCTCGGAAACTACAGACCTATCAGCCTCTTATCAGTAGTTTATAAAATCTTCACTAAAGTTCTTTCACACCGCTTGAAGGTAACACTGGACATGGCTCAACCGAGAGAACAAGCTGGATTCAGGAGTGGCTACAGCACAATAGATCATATCCACGTACTGAGAGAACTAATTGAAAGAGCGAGGGAATATGAACTTCCATTGTGCATGGCTTTTATCGATTATGAAAAAGCCTTTGATTCGGTGAAACCATCAGCAGTTACAATGGCTCTGAAAACCTGCGGTATTGAAGATGCATACATTAATATTATTAATAACATCTATGAAAATGCAAGTGCAAAGATTCGGCTGTTTGAAAATACAACACAGGTAAAAATTGGAAAGGGAGTGAGACAAGGTGACACCATATCTCCGAAGCTCTTTAATGCCACATTGGAGGGTGTTTTTCAGTCGCTGAGCTGGGAAAACAAGGGGATAAAGATTAATGGAGATTATCTAACCCACCTTCGTTTTGCTGATGACATAGTCATTTTTGCAACTACCCCATCAGAGCTGCAGAGTATGATCCAGGAACTTGCTGACAAGAGTAAAGAAGTGGGATTAAAAATGAACTTTCAGAAGACAAAAGTGATGTTCAATGCTTTTACAAGAAATGAAGATTTATCGATTGATGGAGAAAAGCTGGAGATAACAGACACGTACGTTTATCTTGGACAGCAGATATCAAGTGGGGGTCACATTGATGAAGAAATCAATCGGCGTACAAAACTTGCCTGGAGAGCTTTTGGAAGAAACAGCATAATTTTCAAGAGCAATATGCCATTATGTCTTAAAAGAAAAGTGTTTGATCAATGCATCCTTCCAGTGCTTACGTATGGTGCAGAGACGTGGACCTTAACTAAAAGAGACATACAAAGGCTGCAGACAACTCAAAGAAGAATGGAGAGGTGCATGCTTGGTGTAACCAGGAGAGATAAGAAGAGGAACTCGTGGATCCGAAAAATGACAAGAGTGGAAGACATCATGATCAGAGTTAAATCCCTGAAATGGCAATGGGCTGGACATACTGCCAGAAGGACAGATCATCGATGGACAGTCGAAATTTTAGATTGGATTCCAAGGGACAGGAAAAGACCCAGAAGAAGACCACATGGGAGATGGGTGGATGAAATTCGAAAGTATGCGGGAGTGACATGGAGGAGACTGGCACAAGACAGACCGTTGTGGAGGAAACTTGGGGAGACCTTCGTCCAGCAGTGGATTGATAATGGTTGACAATGATGATGATGATGATGATATATATATGGGATGTAAGGTCAGGTGATGCGTAACATCACAGCCTCTCCTTGACAAATGTCAACCCCGCCTTCTCGTGGTACATCCTGTTCCCACTAAAGGGGCTCTGACGACCGCCAATAGCGGTATAACTATACCATCGGGATTAGAGGAAATGCTATCCCACACTCACCAACCCGCTTGGCCAGCGTGGTGAGTTATGGCCAAACCCCTCCAAAATGACTCCACAACTTAAATCTTGGCCCTCAGTCTCCGGCAGCTGGAATGTACCTGGCCAAGGCAGCGGCCAGTGCGACATGAAGGCAGAGGGTGCTAAGAATCCCCGGAGGACCGGACTAGGCTGCCATCTGATGCTGACCTTGGCTACGTACAACGGACGCTCCCTATCTTCTGATTCAAGGCTTCTTGAATTGGAAGAGGAACTACAAAGGATCAAGTGGGACATCGTCGGGCTAAGTGAGGTAAGGAGAAAAGGAGAAGATCTCATTGAACTGAAAAGTGGACATCTCTTCTACTATCGTGGGACAGATACTGGCAGAACTAGTGGTGTTGGATTTATAATAAACAAGAAACTGAAGGATAAAGTTGTAGAAGTTGAAAGTTCCTCTGACAGAGCTGCACGACTCGTTATCCAACTCTCGAGAAGATACAAGGCTCAGATTATTCAAACTTATGCACCCACTACAAGTCAACCTGAAGAAGAAATTGAAGAATTTTATGAGGAAATTTGTGATCTAATAATAAAGGTAAGCAGCACTTGAAGATAATTATGGGAGATTTCAATGCAAAAATAGGGCAACGGCAACAGAATGAAACTTCAGTAGGTAAATTCGGTCACGGCAACAGAAACCAGCGTGGAAATACTCTCGTAGAGTTTGCAGAGGCAGAAGGGTTTCTCATCTTGAACTCCTTTTTCAAGAAAAAGCCACACAGGAAATGGACATGGAGACATCCAATTGGGACGACAAGTGAAATTGATTTTATTATGTGTAACAAAAAATTCGTCATAGAAGACTGCAGTGTGCTAAACAAGTTCAACACAGGCAGTGACCATAGATTGGTGAGATGTAAGATGCACCTCAACACTAAACTCGAACGTAGCAAGCTCATAAGACAAACAAAATGTATTGACATAACGAACCTCAAAAAACACCATAATACCTTCAAGTTGGAACTGAAAAACAGATTATCTGCTTTAGAAGGCCTAACATCGGAAGAAGTGGATATTTCTGAAGTTAACAGATAAGTAACCGAAGCTCTTATGGAAACAGCAACAAAATTAGCTGGGTCTAAGAACAAGTTGCATGTGAACAAATTATCAGGAACAACCAAAATGTTGATGCAAAAAAGAAGAGAGATGAGGACAACTGAAGAAGACATGACTTCCAAAGTGGAATATATAGAGCTATGCAAGACAGTACGAAAACGTATCACTGAAGACGTAAGGAAATTCAACTGTGAACTAGTGAGGAAAGCAGTTGAAAACAACCAAAGCCTGAAGATAGCAAAGGGACATCTCAGTAAGGAAAGAAAACAGATTATGGCATTGAGAAAAGAAGATGGTTCTGTAACAAGAAATAGAGGCGAAATTTTGACAAGAGTGAAAGATTTCTACTCCAAATTACATGAAACGGATGATACATGTACTCCAGACATCATGAAAGGTACCAGTACCAGAGTTCTTCCAGTCCTCCCAGCAGAAGTTGCACATGCAATCAAGAACATGAAGCGGGGAAAAGCTCCAGGAGAAGATGGAATTACTGTAGACATCATACAAGAAGCAAGTGGAGAAATCGAAACAGTACTCGCCCAAATTTTCACTCGATGCCTTAATGTAGGGAAGATTCCTGAGGATTGCAACAACGCTTCAATGATCCTGCTACATAAAAAAGGTGAGGATCTCAGGAACTACAGACCTATCAGCCTCCTATGAGGGGTTTATAAAATCTTCACTAAAGTTCTTTTACACCGCTTTAAGGTAACACTGGACATGGCTGTACCGAGAGAACAAGCTGGATTCAGGAGTGGCTACAGCACTATAGATCATATCCAAGTACTGAGAGAACTAATTGAAAGAGTGAGGGAATATGAACTTTCATTGAGCATGGCTTTTATCGATTATGAAAAAGCCTTTGATTCGGTGAAACCATCAGCAGTTACAATGGCTCTGAAAACCTGCGGTATTGAAGATGCATACATTAATATTATTAATAACATCTATGAAAATGCAAGTGCAAAGATTCGGCTGTTTGAAAATACAACACAGGTAAAAATTGGAAAGGGAGTGAGACAAGGTGACACCATATCTCCGAAGCTCTTTAATGCCACATTGGAGGGTGTTTTTCAGTCGCTGAGCTGGGAAAACAAGGGGATAAAGATTAATGGAGATTATCTAACCCACCTTCGTTTTGCTGATGACATAGTCATTTTTGCAACTACCCCATCAGAGCTGCAGAGTATGATCCAGGAACTTGCTGACAAGAGTAAAGAAGTGGGATTAAAAATGAACTTTCAGAAGACAAAAGTGATGTTCAATGCTTTTACAAGAAATGAAGATTTATCGATTGATGGAGAAAAGCTGGAGATAACAGACACGTACGTTTATCTTGGACAGCAGATATCAAGTGGGGGTCACATTGATGAAGAAATCAATCGGCGTACAAAACTTGCCTGGAGAGCTTTTGGAAGAAACAGCATAATTTTCAAGAGCAATATGCCATTATGTCTTAAAAGAAAAGTGTTTGATCAATGCATCCTTCCAGTGCTTACGTATGGTGCAGAGACGTGGACCTTAACTAAAAGAGACATACAAAGGCTGCAGACAACTCAAAGAAGAATGGAGAGGTGCATGCTTGGTGTAACCAGGAGAGATAAGAAGAGGAACTCGTGGATCCGAAAAATGACAAGAGTGGAAGACATCATGATCAGAGTTAAATCCCTGAAATGGCAATGGGCTGGACATACTGCCAGAAGGACAGATCATCGATGGACAGTCGAAATTTTAGATTGGATTCCAAGGGACAGGAAAAGACCCAGAAGAAGACCACATGGGAGATGGGTGGATGAAATTCGAAAGTATGCGGGAGTGACATGGAGGAGACTGGCACAAGACAGACCGTTGTGGAGGAAACTTGGGGAGACCTTCGTCCAGCAGTGGATTGATAATGGTTGACAATGATGATGATGATGATGATATATATATGGGATGTAAGGTCAGGTGATGCGTAACATCACAGCCTCTCCTTGACAAATGTCAACCCCGCCTTCTCGTGGTACATCCTGTTCCCACTAAAGGGGCTCTGACGACCGCCAATAGCGGTATAACTATACCATCGGGATTAGAGGAAATGCTATCCCACACTCACCAACCCGCTTGGCCAGCGTGGTGAGTTATGGCCAAACCCCTCCAAAATGACTCCACAACTTAAATCTTGGCCCTCAGTCTCCGGCAGCTGGAATGTACCTGGCCAAGGCAGCGGCCAGTGCGACATGAAGGCAGAGGGTGCTAAGAATCCCCGGAGGACCGGACTAGGCTGCCATCTGATGCTGACCTTGGCTACGTACAACGGACGCTCCCTATCTTCTGATTCAAGGCTTCTTGAATTGGAAGAGGAACTACAAAGGATCAAGTGGGACATCGTCGGGCTAAGTGAGGTAAGGAGAAAAGGAGAAGATCTCATTGAACTGAAAAGTGGACATCTCTTCTACTATCGTGGGACAGATACTGGCAGAACTAGTGGTGTTGGATTTATAATAAACAAGAAACTGAAGGATAAAGTTGTAGAAGTTGAAAGTTCCTCTGACAGAGCTGCACGACTCGTTATCCAACTCTCGAGAAGATACAAGGCTCAGATTATTCAAACTTATGCACCCACTACAAGTCAACCTGAAGAAGAAATTGAAGAATTTTATGAGGAAATTTGTGATCTAATAATAAAGGTAAGCAGCACTTGAAGATAATTATGGGAGATTTCAATGCAAAAATAGGGCAACGGCAACAGAATGAAACTTCAGTAGGTAAATTCGGTCACGGCAACAGAAACCAGCGTGGAAATACTCTCGTAGAGTTTGCAGAGGCAGAAGGGTTTCTCATCTTGAACTCCTTTTTCAAGAAAAAGCCACACAGGAAATGGACATGGAGACATCCAATTGGGACGACAAGTGAAATTGATTTTATTATGTGTAACAAAAAATTCGTCATAGAAGACTGCAGTGTGCTAAACAAGTTCAACACAGGCAGTGACCATAGATTGGTGAGATGTAAGATGCACCTCAACACTAAACTCGAACGTAGCAAGCTCATAAGACAAACAAAATGTATTGACATAACGAACCTCAAAAAACACCATAATACCTTCAAGTTGGAACTGAAAAACAGATTATCTGCTTTAGAAGGCCTAACATCGGAAGAAGTGGATATTTCTGAAGTTAACAGATAAGTAACCGAAGCTCTTATGGAAACAGCAACAAAATTAGCTGGGTCTAAGAACAAGTTGCATGTGAACAAATTATCAGGAACAACCAAAATGTTGATGCAAAAAAGAAGAGAGATGAGGACAACTGAAGAAGACATGACTTCCAAAGTGGAATATATAGAGCTATGCAAGACAGTACGAAAACGTATCACTGAAGACGTAAGGAAATTCAACTGTGAACTAGTGAGGAAAGCAGTTGAAAACAACCAAAGCCTGAAGATAGCAAAGGGACATCTCAGTAAGGAAAGAAAACAGATTATGGCATTGAGAAAAGAAGATGGTTCTGTAACAAGAAATAGAGGCGAAATTTTGACAAGAGTGAAAGATTTCTACTCCAAATTACATGAAACGGATGATACATGTACTCCAGACATCATGAAAGGTACCAGTACCAGAGTTCTTCCAGTCCTCCCAGCAGAAGTTGCACATGCAATCAAGAACATGAAGCGGGGAAAAGCTCCAGGAGAAGATGGAATTACTGTAGACATCATACAAGAAGCAAGTGGAGAAATCGAAACAGTACTCGCCCAAATTTTCACTCGATGCCTTAATGTAGGGAAGATTCCTGAGGATTGCAACAACGCTTCAATGATCCTGCTACATAAAAAAGGTGAGGATCTCAGGAACTACAGACCTATCAGCCTCCTATGAGGGGTTTATAAAATCTTCACTAAAGTTCTTTTACACCGCTTTAAGGTAACACTGGACATGGCTGTACCGAGAGAACAAGCTGGATTCAGGAGTGGCTACAGCACTATAGATCATATCCAAGTACTGAGAGAACTAATTGAAAGAGTGAGGGAATATGAACTTTCATTGAGCGTGGCTTTTCTCAATTATGAAATGGCCTTTGATTCGGTGAAACCATCAGCAGTTACAATCGCTTTGAAATCCTGTGGTATTGAAGATGCATACATTAATACTGTATTATTAATAACATCTATGAAAATGCAAGTGCAAAGATTCGGCTGTTTGAAAATACAACACACATAAAAATTGGAAAGGGAATGAGACAAGGTGACACCATATCTCCCAAGCTCTTTAATGCCACATTGGAAAATGTCTTTTAATCACTGAACTGGGAAAACAAAGGGATAAAGATTAATGGAGAGAATCTAACTCACCTTCGTTTTGCTGATGGCATAGGCATTTTTGCAACTACCCCATCAGAGCTGCAGAATATGATCCAGGAACTTGTTCACAAGAGTAAAGAAGTGGGATTAAAAATGAACTTTCAGAAGACAAAAGTGATGTAAAATGCCTTTACAAGAAATGAAGATTTATCGATTGATGGAGAAAAGCTGGAGATAACAGATACGTACGTTTATCTTGGACAACAGATATCAAGTGAGGGTCACATTGATGAAGAAATTAATCGGCGTATAAAACTTGCCTGGAGAGTTTTTTTTTTTTGGAAGAAACAGCATAATTTTCAAGAGCAATATGCCATTATGTCTTAAAAGAAAAGTGTTTGATCAATGCATCCTTCCAGTGCTTACGTATGGTGTAGAGACGTGGACCAGAGACATACAAAGGCTGCAGACAAATCAAAGTAGTATGGAGAGGTGCATGCTTGGTGTAAGTAGGAGAGATAAGAAGAACTCGTGGGTCCGAAAAATGACAAGAGTGGAAGACATCGTGATCAGAGTTAAATCCCTGAAATGGCAATGGGCTGGACATGCTACCAGAAGGATAGACCATCGATGGACAGCCGAAATTTTAGATTGGATTCCAAGGTACAGGAAAAGACCCAGAAGAAGATCACATGAGAGATGGGTGGATGAAATTCGAAAGTATGCGGGAGTAACACATAGGAAACTGGCACAAGACAGACCGTTGTGGAAGAGGCTTGGAGAGACCTTCGTCTAGCAGTGGATTGATAATGGTTGACAATGATGATGATGATGATGATATATATATTTATAGGTATGTGCAAAGTATAATATCAAGGGTTATATTTGTTTAACCACTTACATACGATATTAAGAAATTTGATATTACGTGATTACTATGGAGTTGGTAGAAAGTAAATTGTCCTAGAAAAAAAACAAAAAAAAAACAGCAGTAGCAGAATAACATAAAAGTGGTACTGAGCTGAGCTGAGAACAAAATTTGAAAAATATATAGCACCTCGAATTTTTTGGGGTGGGGGATTTCGGAGGAAAGTTGTTCTGTTTTGATCTAAAATTAAAATTTATAAAGTGAAGAGCATGTGGTGCGTGCGGTATATTTTAAATGCCACTCCCCCTCCGCCGTAAAAAGAAAAACTGCTTACTTAATTATCGCTTTCTTTTAAGCCTTCAGCAATCAGGACTTGAGCATAATAAGTTTCAGGTTATATTCTGCCACGGTCCTTGCTTCCAACCCAGCCAGCATACGAAAAGTGGCGCTCTGACTCTGCCGATAATGCTTGCATTACCAAAATTCTTTTTGCAATGGTTCTTAGTACAGAATATGTCAATCTCTGCTCACCCCACCACTTAAAAGGATTGAATCAAGACAATTCACTGGTAACCTTGCACTTTCCAGATTTGTACTGTGGAGTCAGGAATGGTCCTACAATTGTATGGTAGCGTTTCAGTTCCAAATCAAGATCTTCAGTTCCGAAGATTGTTTGATTCACAGTTGGTGTAATTAGTTCAACATTACTTTGTTGGTAAGAAGCAAATGGGAAATTCTCTAATTTGCGTTATCCATGTGGACTCTCATGAGTTGATGGTTCTGCTGTATTTAGATTATTGCCCTCCTCTTCAGCGTGAAACAATTCATCTGGAGTATTCATGATAGCAATTACACTTACGGCGTAATCACGAATACAGTGAAGTGCTTGATCCATCATAGCTTTTCGCTCAGTTACCTTTAGCGCAGGCACGAACGAGAATGCTTTCAAGCTTGGTTCAAGTAATTTTGCACAAAAACGAATAGGAGTAATCGAGCTCCACATTTTCTTGTCAAGTTGATTAACAAACACTCTTATCATTCTCCGAACTTCCACCAAATCATTGTCTTTCTTCGTATTCCATTGATTTCTCAGCAAATAAAAGGCTGGCAAAACATTTTGTAAGGTTGGTTTATAAGCAAATTCTAGCATATCGAGCACGTTGCTCATTGGAGCTAAGAAATCAGCTGTTCCCTTAAGAAGATTTAGGTTTACGCCGTCCAGAAGATACTCTTTTTCTCTGTCGAGTAGCATGAGTCTCAATTTACTAAATGAAGTAACTTGTTGTATGATTTTCGAGTATCGAAGTGGACATTCTCTGATTTTTCGAGTATCGAAGTGAACATTCTCTGAAGACATCGTCATGGCCGAGTTTTCCTTTCGTGTTTCAACAAGATATTCATCTCCGATTGAACGCCGGTAATTTTCTTTACATACGTCACTAAATTGTGAGCACATTGGTCAAACTCGTTAATGCTCTACATTTCCGGTGTCACGTCAATTCGTCGCCTGCGTCAATTCGTCGCATGCGTCAATTCGTCGCGCGTCAATTCGTCGACCACGACGATTCATCGCGCGTCAATTCGTCGCGGACAAATTCGTCGACTAGGTCAATTCGTCGCGTTTACAGATTTTGGTTACATACAAAACGAATGCAGGAAAACGTACGATTTCGAACGTCTTGCTCCCTGATCAAATTTATAAAGTTTGGACACGCAGACAGGATAGGAATATTACGTTTTTCTTTGGCACTAAAAATATTAGACGGTAAACGGTTTTTGGAAAGGGGCAGGGCCCCGTTGGACAGAGCCCCCATATACAAAATTTTCGTAAAATCTACAGTTTTCAATTCAGAACCACCAAATCTGGTATACTATCTCGTGGTATTCTAACTTAGACTGTAGACGGTTTTGGGAAGCGGTTGGAGAGGGGGGAGGGTTACCCCCCTACAGAATTGCCGTAAAACATAGTTTTCAATTTAGAACTACCAAATTTGGTATATTATCTCATGGTACTCTAACTTAGACGGTAGACGGTTTTTGGAACGGGTCAGGGGCCCGGTTGGGCAGAGCCCCCATACACAAAATATTCGATCTACAGTTTTCAATTCAGAACCACCAAATCAGGTATCCTATCTCATGGTACTCTAACTTAGAAGGTTGTCAGTTTTTGGAACGGGTCAAGGCCCGGGGAGTCAGAGCCCCCACCCCCACCCCCGTACATACAAAATTTTCGTAAAATCTAGTTTTCATTTCAGAACCATCAAATTTGGTATCATGAAACTCTAACTTAGACGCTACACGGTTTTTGGTAGGGGTTGGTGCCCGCGGGTTCGGAGCCCCCTCATAAAAAATTTCGTAAAATCTACAGTTTCCATCTTAGAACCACCAAATTTGGTATACTATCTCATGGTACTCTAACTTAGACGCTAGATGGTTTTTGGAAGGGGTTGGAGCCCGTGGGGTCGGGCCCCCCATAAAAAATTTCGTAAAATCTACAGTTTTTATCTTAGAACCAACAAATTTGGTATACTATCTTATGGTACTCTAACTTAGTCGGCAGACCGTTTTTGGAACGGGTCAAGGCCGGGGGGGGTCAGAGCCCCCACATGCAAAATTTTCTAAAAAACTACAGTTTTCAATTCAGAACCACCTAATCTGGTATACTATCTCATGGTACTCTAACTTACACGCTAGACGGTTTTTGGAAGGGGTTGGAGCCCGGGGGTCAGACCCCCCCGAATAAAAACTTTTTCGTAAAATCTACAGTTTTCAATTTAGAACCACTAAATTTGCTATACTATCTCATGGTGCTCTAACTTAGACGCTAGACGGTTTTGGGAAGGGGTTGGAGCCCGCGGGGTCGGGCCCCATCCCTCATAAAAATTTCGTAAAATCTACAGTTTTTATCTTAGAACCAACAAATTTGGTATACTATCTTATGGTACTCTAACTTAGTCGGCAGACCGTTTTTGGAACGGGTCAAGGCCCGGGGGGTCAGAGCCCCTAACATACAAAATTTTCTTAAAAACTACAGTTTTCAATTCAGAACCACCTAATCTGGTATACTATCTCATGGTACTCTAACTTAGACGCTAGACGGTTTTTGGAAGGGGTTGGAGCCCGGGGGTCAGACCCCCGAATAAAAACTTTTTCGTAAAATCTACAGTTTTCAATTTAGAACCACTAAATTTGGTATACTATCTCATGGTACTCTAACTTAGACGCTAGACGGTTTTTGGAAGGGGTTGGAGCCCGCGGGGTCGCCCCCCCTCATAAAAATTTCGTAAAATCTACAGTTTTTATCGTAGAACCAACAAATTTGGTATACTATCTTATGGTACTCTAACTTAGTCGGCAGACCGTTTTTGGAACGGGTCAAGGCCCGGGGGTCAGAGCCACCGCACATACAAAATTTTCTTAAAAACTACAGCTTTCAATTTAGAGCTACCAAATTTGGTATACTATATAATGGTGTTCTAAACTAAACGGTAGACGGTTTTCAGAACGGGTCGGGCAAGGGTGGTTACTTCCCCCCCCCCCCTACACACAAACTTTCGTAAAATCTATAGTTTTCAATTTAGAACCACCAAATTTTGTATATTATCTCGTGGTACTCTAACTTAGACGGTAGAAGGTTTTTGGAACGGATCAAGGCCCGGGGGTAAGACCCCCCCCACATACAAAATTTTCTTAAAATCTTTATTTTTCAATTCAGAACCGCCACATTTTGTGTCATGAAACTCTAACTTAGCGGGAGACGGTAAGTGAAAGCGCAACATTATTAACTTGATTTGTAAATACGACTACAGCGATTAAAAGTTACTAAAGAGTCCTTGTAAGTAATTTGGAATATTTCTTTTTTCTTTCTTTTTATTTCAGTTTTGACACTTGTATTAAGTTTTAAAAACATATATTTCTCCTATCGTATACCTTCATTGTGCTTTAAACAGAATTTCTTACCATGTTTTGGGTATTTTGTTTCGTGTGATTGCAGTTTTTTTAATGTTTTGGGCATTTCATTTTATGTGGTTACTTCTTTTTATGTTTTGGGCATTTTACTTTGTATGGGTGTTTTTGTTATGTTTTTGTTCTTTTCTTTTCTGTGGTGGTTGTAATGTCGACAGGATGAAAAGGGGAAACTGTGGACAGTCACGATGCCTACTTGCTTCTAATTTTTTTTTCAAATACAGCACATGATTTTGTATTGGGTTATACCACTTACTCATTAAGCGACTACAGGTTTCTTTAAATATGAACGTTTTCTTAGAGCGTTTTGTTTCCTCTACCTAGCTTTTTCGGTTCCGCAATTTCTTTTTTTGGTTTTAGAATATTTTCCTTATTATTAATCTATTTTCTCATGCAAACTCTTTATGTAAGGTATGTTTATTCTATCGAAGTATTTTGGAATTATACGTGAAGCCCTGTTGCTGAAGTAAAAAAAATATTTCCAACTGAAACAACGCAGTTCAGATATTTTCCCGCTGTTAACTCAAAGAATGAAAACAAAAACAACAAATCTGTGCAATGGTTGAGGCATGAGACAGTACTTACTGGTAACCAGGCAAAGTTTTAAGGAAGAATGAGCTTAAGAATTTCTAACTGCAACAAAAAAGAGCATCCGCACTGTACCCCTCCCCATCCCCTAGTGCCGGCCTTTGGACGTCTTGAAAGAGAAGTCTTAAGGACACATCTGTATCGTAATTGCCTGAGCATTCGCGACAATCTTCTGGTGTCGTAGTAGAAAAACACGTCCTACTTAGCCTAAATTGCTTGGATGTAATGCCAACGAACAAAGTTTTGCTCTCGCATTGGATTTCTGTTGCTTTTGATGGAATACTTTTCCCCTGGGGTTCACCGCTTTCACTATAGTCTTCAGGACAGGCAGCAATACACCCCAACGTAAAACACCAATTTCACGGCAATTAACTGCAATTAGCGAAAGAGAGGGGCGGTACAGGAAATAAGTCGAACGAGACAGATCTGAACTTAGAAAGTCGGGGGAAGGTGTTGCATGAAAAACTGTGTTTGGCTTACAGATCATTTGGCACATAGGGACGTAGGTTTCGTTTAATATGTTACGGGGTAAACAAATTGTCATTTCAGTATAACAATTTTCTTTCATACGCATGGTGCAACACAAAAAATTTGAATTTATTTTTTGAGAATTAGCATGACGCCTACCGGCCCAGAGTACAGCTGCCCAGTCCGCGCCTGCTGCCGCCTCCGGAACCCGGCTCCCGGGTTCTTCGCATCTGTTGATCCCCCGCCTGGAGCGTCCCAGCTGTAAAATACATGTACCTCTGCGTTTTGGAAAAACAAAAGATAAGATGCTGATCCTTAAAATTAACCACTTCTTGTGACCGCAGGTACGAAAATCTTGAACTTCGCTTAAACCCTAACTGGAGGAACAAGCTTCACGTGATTGTCTGTATTCTGAGTGTTTTATTGAATGGTTGCTCATTAGTTCGTAGTTGACTGGAGAACAGAGAACGTGCTTGTTAAAACCTTTGTTGTGCGTTGTCAAGTGATAATAGTGGAAATATATCATTCTAAATATTTTGGAAAGAGAAAGTGCATTGTTTTCCGAAGGCACTATGCAGATGAAGAATGCAACATAAATAGTTAACTCACAAAAAGAAAATGATTTGCTGAAATGGAAAGGGTATTTATTTTGCCATAACAGAGTGCGAGGTGATTTACGGTATTGTCACTGTATTGAAAGAAATTATGGAAATTGTACTGGCTTTGCTAGTACTATTCTTATTGGAGATGAACACAGGATGCGCAATGAGAAACCACATAATCATGCTCCAAGACCGGTGAAAAGTGATGTTGCTGTTGCAAGAGCGCAAATAAAAGAACGAGCGAGAAATACGGACGAAGCCCCTGCACAAATTATTCAAACCGTGACAACGTCAATGGCTACAGTAAATGCAGCTTACATGCCTAATATGGATGCACTAAGGCAAGTTGTAAAAAAGAGAAGACATGCCAAGACATGCCTGCGGAGCCTACGACTTCAGAACGGATCGATGCCCCAATAAATTTACAGCAGAAGATGGTGCAAAATTTCTTGGCAGAGGTAGCGCATTTGGACATCAAAGAATTATTTTATTTTTAACAGAGAATAATTTACGAAAGCTTAAAGAAGCACCCCTCTGGATTATGGATGGGACATTTGAAACTTGTCCAACCCTTTTTAGGCAATTATGTTCCATTCATGCTATGGTTGAAACGAATCCAGAGATGCACAGACTTGTCCCACTAGTTTATGGGTTACTTTCCAGCAAGTATAAATAATATAATACTATTATAAAGTATTTTTGTAGGATTTACAAAACTATGCATCAGACTATGATATTCAGCTTGCACCACAATATACGCATAATAATAGATTTTGAAATAGCTACTGTTATAATGCTGCTAAAAAGGAATTTGGAAGCAGCACACACAAATGTTGTTCGTTTCATCTCGGGAAAAAATGTGCTGAGGAATATCCATCCTCTGGCATAGCCTTGGAATATAAGGAAAACAGTGAGTTTGCTCTCAAAGTCAGACATTTGCAAGCACTCGCATTTCTTTCATCTGATGAAATTCCAGCTGCTTTTGAAGAAGTGAAATCAATTTTACTAGAGTATGCAGATTCTGTAGTTCAGTGGTTTGAGGAAAATTATGTTCTTGGAAAATTTCGTGGAAGCAGAAGAAACAATCCAAGCAGAAGCCCTCCGCTGTTCCCGCCGCCAACAATTTGGTCAGTTAGTGAAAACAATATATTTGGCTTTCCCAGAACACAAAACGAACTTGAAAGATTAGACAGACGCTGGAATACAATTCTGGGAGAGAAAAAACTGTGACTGTACGAAATAATCAGTGAAATTGCGAAAGAGCAGAGAACAACTATGGCTAAAATCGAAAGAGTGATAGCACAGATTCCAACAAATCCACCCAGAAGAGAAACGCTGGCAAGATAAAAAGGAATTCGAACTTCTTTGGTGCACAGAGACAATGTTAACACGCCGGACATTTTAAGAGGAATTTCATATAATTCTACCCTTTACTAAAATGTGCTGGTATTTCTCACTAATTGAATTATACCTTTTACTAACTTGTATTTGAATTTTCAAGAATGTAATTCCGCCGAAGATGCAAGAATGTAAAACACAACGCAAAATTAAAAAAGTCAAAATTTTCAAAATAGCATGTCAAAAACATAAAATGTCAAAAAGTAATCCAAAATGTGAAACATATAAAAATTCAAAATGCAATCCAAAATGTGAAACAAATAAAAATTCAAAATGCAATCACAAGTCACAAGCATTACAAAAATGCGAAACGCTATGTAACAAGTACAACACAAAATAAAACAAATGCCAAAAAAAATGCATACGCTTTGTAAAATGTACAAAATAAAATAAATGCCATATTCACAAGGATTTCATGACGAGTCAAGTTAAAAATGAGCTTTTACTTAGACTTCAAATAATAATTACTAGCCTCTACACCTTTTTAAGTCTTTAATAAGTGCAACATCATTAACGTGACTTGACATCAAACATTATCAATATGACCATAGCATACAATCACTTAAAAGACTTGTTAATGGATGAATTGAGGAATCACCAAGTTCAGCGGGTGAAAGTTAATAGCTGTTTATAGTTTTGTACTCGAGTAAATGCGCAACACAGTAAACTTGACTTTCTCTGAAAATTTTATGTATATGAGCACGGTTGATTGAAAACTGACAAAAAGGCTTAAGGCCTGTTTATTAATTTTTGTGCCTCAGTCAAAACGCAGTACCATAACCTTGGCATGTTATCGAAACCTTATGAATACGTCGGAATAAAAATTCCTAAAAAAAGTTTACGCCTAAGGTCTTGTAACTAAAGTTTTGTGACAGGGTAAAACTGCAACATTAATAACTTGACATGTTATGTTAACGTTGTGAATATGAGCACGGCGGATTAAAGATTTCAACAAATAGCCTTTGGGATTAATGTGTTGTAGCTGAGTAAAAATGTAACATTATCTTGATTTTCTATATAAACCAAACTACGTGCTGAAATGGCCCAACTATATATACGTATACTTCAACCATATACCGAAGCGCTGACAAGGTGAAAACAAAAGTGCAATTTTGTACGGTCTCCTAACATTTTATGGCCAGCGTACATGGAAGTGGACACCTTGATATCAAAAACATTCTTTTTGTTCGGTCCACAACAAATAGCAATGGACACGTCGCAATCTTTGGGGGGGGGGGGGGGTTAACGACCACCGTGATAAATTCAGCGGGCTATAAGCAGTCGGACATTCCCAATTTTGGGCCACTGGTTCCTGGGAAGGGGGACAGCCAGTGCCAGAAGTCAAGCACAACGTCCATGATTCACCGAGATTTGAACCAGGATCCTTCTCGACAAGTGGTCAGAAACCAGCAGCGCCTAGATCACTCCGCCGCCGTAGCGGCATACGTTGAAATGTATTTTTCATACGGCCCCAAACGCTCTTATGGACATACTAGATTGAACTGGACGCAAATAAATCATTAATATAATTTGTACTAGCAGGGATACCAGTTATTTGCCAGGTACATATTACTATTTGTGGAATCACCAAGTTCAGCGGGTGAAAGTTAATGAATGAAAAAGATATTCCTGCAATTTTCCAGTAAACTTATTTTAAATTTTTTGATTTAGTTAATTTAATTTTGCGAAACAAAAAAGAAAGAAAAAGAAATGGGAATACTTACCTTCTAGGAGACATCTATAGAACTGCCGTACATCTGGCGTGTGCTTCCGTGAATCCCGCGACACAGAAATGCAATGTACCTATGTGATGTCGCATGCATACGACTTCACATTGGCATTGATAATCTTTTTCTTACCGTTTTGAATTTTGAATATCTGGAACTCTCTGTTTACATTACATTATATTTCTTTCTGATAAGCCGTTTGTTGATAGTGAAAGCTAAACTATATAGATTTGTGTTTTTAATACACCATTAAACGCATATTTTTGCACTTTATTGTTATCTACAGTCCCTAACTTAGACCGTAGGTTGGTTAGTTGGTTGGTTGGTTAGTTCGTTGGTTGGTTGATGGTTTATGGTGCAAGGCCATCAAAGGGCCAAACAGCGCCTTAGAACGTAAATAGGGTATTCTTAAGAGTAAAAAACGGAACTTTTTACGAAAATTTTGCATGGGGCTACCTTGACCCGGGCCCCGACCCCTTCCAAAAACCGTCTACCGTCTAAGTTAGATAACCATAAGTAGTATACCAAATCTGGTTGTCCTAAATTGAAAACTGTATATTTTACGAAATTTTTATGAGGAGGGGAGGGGCTCTCACCCCGGGGTTCCAGCCCCTTCCAAAAACCGTTTAGCGTCTAAGTTAGAGTTTCATGATACCAAATTTGGTGGTTCTGAATTGAAAACTGTAGTTTTTAAAAAAATGTTGCATGTCTGTGTGTGTGTGCGGGGGGGGGGGGCTCCGACCCCCAGGGCCTTGACCCGTCGAAAAAACCGTCGACCGTCTAAGTTAAAGTACCATGTGATAGTATACCAAATTTGGTGGTTCTAAATTGAAAACTGTAGATTTTAAGAAAATTTTGTATGTGGGGGCTCTGTCCCCCGGGCCTTGATCCGTTCCAAAAACGGTCTACTGTCTAAGTTAGAGTACCATGAGATAGTATACCAAAGTTGGTGGTTCTAAATTGAAAACTGTAGATTTTACAAAAAAAAATTATTCGGTGGGTGTCTGACCCCCGGGCTCCAACCCCTTCCAAAAACCGTTTAGCGTCTAAGTTAGAGTACCATGAGATAGTATATCAGATTAGGTGGTTCTGAATTGAAAACTGTAGTTTTTAAGAAAATTTTGTATGTGGGGGGCTCTTACCCCCGGGCCTTGACCCGTTCCAAAAACGGTCTGCCGTCTAAGTTAGAGTACCATAAGATAGTATACCAAATTTGGTGGTTCTAAATTGAATTTTTATATGAGGGGGGCCCTTACCCCCGGGCTGCAACCCCTTCCAAAAACCGTCTAGCGTCTAAGTTAGAGTACCATGAGATAGTATACCAGATTAGGTGGTTCTGAATTGAAAACTGTAGTTTTTAAGAAAATTTTGTATGTGGGAGGGGCTCTCACCCCCGGGCCTTGACCCGTTCCAAAAACGGTCTGCCGTCTAAGTTAGAGTACCATAAGATAGTATACCAAATTTGGTGGCTCTAAGATGAAAACTGTAGAGTTTAAGAAATTTTTTATGAGGGGGGGGGAGCTCCGACCCCGCGGGCTCCAACCCCTTCCAAAAACCGTCTAGCGTCTAAGTTAGAGTTTCATGATACCAAATTTGATGGTTCTGAAATGAAAACTAGATTTTACGAAAATTTTGTATGTAAGTGGGGAGGGGGAACCCTGACTCCCCGGGTCTTGACCCGTTCCAAAAACCGACAACCGTCTAAGTTAGAGTACTATGAGATAGGATACCTGATTTGGTGGTTCTGAATTGAAAACTGAAATGTAGATCTTACGAATATTTTGTGTGTGGGGGGGGCTCTGACCAACCGGGCCCCTGACCCGTTCCAAAAACCGTCTAAGTTAGAGTACCATGAGATAATATACCAAATTTGGTAGTTCTAAATTGAAAACTATATCTTACGGCAATTCTGTAGGGGGGGGGGGGGCTGTAACACCCCCCTCTCTGCAACCGCTTCTCAAAATCGTCTACAGTCTAAGTTAGAATACCACGAGATAGTATACCAGATTTGGTGGTTCTGAATTGAAAACTGTAGATTTTACGAAAATTTTGTATATGGGGGGCTCTGTCCAACCGAGCCCTGCCCCGTTCCAAAAACCGTTTACCGTCTAATATTTTTAGTGCCAAAGAAAAACGTAATATTCCTATCCTGTCTGCGTGTCCAAACTTTATAAATTTGATCAGGGAGCAAGACGTTCGAAATCGTACGTTTTCCTGCATTCGTTTTGTATGTAACCAAAATCTGTAAACGCGACGAATTGACGTAGTCGACGAATTAACGTACTCGACGAATTTGTCCGAGACGAATTGACGCAGTCGACGAATTGACGCGCGACGAATTGACGTAGGCGACGAATTGACGCAGTCGACGAATTGACGCGCGACGAATTGACGTAGGTGACGAATTGACGCGCGACGAATTGACGCAGTCGACGAATTGATGCACGCGACGAATTGACGTAAAACCACATTTCCTTGTATTTCTCCCACGCTCTAGAAACTGCCGTGTTTAGCCTGTGGCAGACACAATCTGTGTGAACATTTTGTTCTGTTGCTGCTACAATATTTGACCCTTTATCTGTAGCGACAAGTGTGTTGGTCTCGGCACACCCGTCACACCCTACTTTCCCTCAAAATAGCATTTAACACGTTTGCAATATTCTGAGTGGTATTTTTCTCGGGGAAATGAGCACAAGAATACATAGCATGGTTGAGACTCCAACATGATCTGTCAGCAACTTGTTCTTCAATCCAGAAGAATGTAATATCCAAATAATTTTTCTGTACAGTGTTATCAGTCCATAAGTCAGTCGTGAAAGATACAGCTTGTTCTTCTATGGCTGGTTGTAAGGGTTATTTAATATTATTTTTCACGCCTTAAACCATCTTCATACAGTCGGAACTTACTGTTTTCCTGCCCACTAATACACTGTTTACATTTGTAATTCCATGTGTTGCTTTCCAGTTTCATTAATTCTTGAGCAAAACCACGAAAGTATATATATTATATACTACATTAAAAGCTAAGTGAGCCCCTGCCACTAGTTCAATTTCACATTTCTTTATTTTATCTAAATCAGCATCTCGTACTTTAACTGATGATCGGTTGAACGGCAAAGTAGATTGTTCACACTTTCCACGCTTTGATGGATATGCGCAAACTTTCATATGGTCCGTTAGATTTTTCGTTCCATAATCTTTTATTACACCGTCGACATCTTTCTTTGTAATTATACACGTTCCACATTTTGAACAACAAGCAAGACCAAACAACACGTATTTATTCACCGGTTCCTTAATGAGACGAAACAATTTCCAGCATTCACTCTTTTTCCCTTGTGGTGTTCAACAAGCACATATTTGTTGGCCTCGACGTCTTTCTCAACCTCCTTAATATTAAATCCATCCATATTAACAAATAAAGAGTTAATTTCGACATGAGATGTCATGGGAACGGGATGTTAGCACGTCAATCGAAAACCTCTGAATACTCAATGTAAAAGATGCGATGTGGAAAGTAACTCTTCGTCATACAGTGGACTTCGTACGGAGAGAGTAAATCAGATGAGAAGCAGCGAATGGCGTTTGTCTGTACCTTGCCCTGAACAATCGCACTGCAAAAGAATGCAAAGGAAGTATTTTTTTACGATATGGTGTCGGTGTGTCTGACGTCGGTCGGTGGAAATCTTTGTTGCTTTAAGAAAGAGACGACAATGTTTTTGCATGGTGAATCATTATTCACTCCGTGGGCACCAGTATCGACTACAGAATTCCACAACGCGCATTCTTCTTCGGAATATTATTTTTCTCTTTTCAAAAATAAAACGGGAATAAAACCGAGTCAAAATCGGGTCAGGAACACCTTGACCCGACCCGTTGGACCCGCAAGAAATTTTTGACCCGTTGACCCGTGACCCGTTTCCATCTCTGGATGGCGAACGATGCTGGATTGGGAAGTACTAAGTTGTCCGGACAATCTACGTGTGCTGGTTGTAGGATTGGCCACCACTGCTTTGTTTAGGGCTTCAGAATCCACGGTAGTTGGTCTCCCTGGGTGAGTCTGATCTTCCAATTCCAGGCTGCCAGATTTTAATTTGGTGAACCACCTTCGCCGCCCCGGTGTCTCAGTGTTCTAAGCGCTGACTTATGACTACTCGTCCGTGAAGGGTCCGCGTTCGAATCCTGGTGAGGCATGAATGTTGTGTTTTTCTTACGGCACTGGCTCTCTCTCTTTACTGGAACCAGTGGCCCTAAACTAGGGACGGCCGACTACATATAGCCCACCGAGTTGTTCACGGTGGTCGTTAAACCTTCAATCAAAAGATAAAAAAAGAACAATGTTCTTGAGGTTATGTGATTAAGTGACTCACTGTACGGTCACCTTTTGCACGACAGATGTTTCGGGTAGCTTCCGCTGCGTTGTGGCCCAGATGGAACTCATACAACAGAAGAACACCAATCAGACGATTTTATTTCTCCATTTCAGCAATCTCTGACAAACAGCAAACCAAATTAATACGCATAAAAGAACTGCTGCTCCTGCATGGCCGATATTACTGTAACTCAACGCATGCAGGTATCTTGGTATATAGATTTGGGGAATCTTGGAGGGCGAAGAAATGGCCGACACTCTGGAGCGTATCAATATTTATGACTCAGCCTTCATATATACAGGGTGCATAGGAAAGTCCCTTTAGCGTGGAATAACTTGCGAACGGAGAGAGGTACAGTTATGCAAGTGAGATAACGGTATAATAAAACGACTACGCTCGATCGAATGCAGCCGGTAGCAACACCCGTAGTGGCGAAATGCGGAAGTTAGCCATTGCAAATCGAAAACGAAAAGAGATAGGGCAAACTTTCCAATTACAAAGTTGTAGAGCATCCATTAATTAGTACAACGATATTTGTTTTACACGGATGAGATAAATTGACGCCTGAATACCCTAAAATGTCCGAAATCGATGCTCGACCTTTTGTGTGAACGTTTGAAGGGAACAGGCATAGCTATGAGCAAATATACAGAATTTATTGCATAAATACGTACTTATTTATGTCAATACAGTTTGATGACGTCTGACAAAAAAAAAAAAAAAAAAAAAAAGGCAAACTGGCGCACAGTGATAAAAAGTTAATGTCGGGTATGTTCGAAGAGTTCGCCATTACCCACGATACACATTTGTATTCGCGAAAGTAACTCTGTATGCACATTCCTCAGCATGGAAGGTGTCACACTATTGCAAGCATCTGTAACACGACGACGTAGATCCAGCAGACTTGTAGGAGCTGTTGCATACACCTGATTTTTTACGTAACTCCCGAAATCCAAGCTCGCCATTCTCACACAGCGTACGCAGATCTAAACTTTTGATCAGGGTACATCCTGCTACTGGCTTTTATATCGTAGGTACGGTACAACTACACAATCTGCATTTGTATACGGCTACATTTGCGAAATGTGTTTATGCAGATTCGAATCGTCGCGCATCGATTTCGGACATTGTAGGGTATTCAGGAGACAATTTATCTTATCCGTGTGAACCAAATGTCCTTTTGTACTAATTAATTGATGCTCTACAACTTTGTATTTGGAAAGTTTGCCCTATCTCGTTTCGTTTTCGATTTGTAACTGCTAACTTCCGCATTTCGCCACTAGGAGTACTGCTATTGGTTGCATTCAATCGGGCGTAGTCGCTTTACTATACCGTTATCTCAGTTGCATAACTGCACCTCTCTCCCTTTGCAAGTTATTCCAGGCTAAAGGGATTTTCCTATGCACCCTGTATATTCGGAGCAATAACAAAGTACCACGTGATGACAACGTACGCCGCCCCGGTGGCGCAGTGGTCTAAGCGCTGGCCTCTGATCATTCGTCCGAAAGGGGTCCGGGTTTGAATCCCGGTCAGGCATGGGTGTTGTGTTTGTCTTACGGCACTGGCTCTCTCCCTTCCCTGGAACCAGTGACCCTAAATTAGGGACGGGCGACTGCTTATAGCCCATTGAGTTGCTCACGGTGGTCGTTAAACCTCCAATGAAAAAAGAAGAAAAATGCCAACGTCACGTGGGTCTACTATAAACTGTGCACACCTATCCTCTCCACGCAATCAGCAAACGTTTGGCAGTAATGAGTTAAACATGGCGACTTAAGCCGATTTGACCGCGGCCAGATTGTTGGGGCCCGAAGGGCAGGCGCTAGTATTTCGGAAACAGCCGCAGTTGTTTTCTGTCCCTGTACTACTGTATTAAGAGTGTACCAGGACTGAATTAGCCATGCACAGACATCCAGCAGAAGGGCTCACATTGGTCAGCCACACTTGTTGGCTGCTCCCGTACTTCTGTGTCAAGGGTGTACCAGGACTGGATTAATCATGCACAGACATCCAGCAGAAGGGCCCACATTACTCAGCCACACTTGGTGGCTGCTCCCGTACTACTGTATCAAGGGTGTACCAGGACTGGATTAGGCATGCGCATACATCCAGCAGAAGGGCTCACATTGGTCAGCCACACTCCCGTACTACTGTATCAAGGGTGTACCAGGACTGGATTAACCATGCACAGACATCCAGCAGAATTGCTCACATTGGTCAGCCACACTTGTTGGCTGCTCCCGTACTACTGTATCAAAGGTGTACCAGGATTTTATTGGCCATGCACAGACATGCAGCACAGGAGCTCACATTGTTCAGCCACGTGCGGTAGATGCTAGAGGTGAGCGTCGGGTGTCACCACTGGTATCTCAGTAACGACGTGCAACAATCACCCAGCTCATCCGGCAGTACCAGCCCTAGGTACGTTTTCTTTAATCCCTCAAACATTGAACTGTGTACGCTACAAGGACCTGTTGGCCGACCATCTTCATCCATATCTGCAGAAGGTTTATCCGAACCAGTATAGTAGCTCGTATAACTACTGAGTTGGAGGAACCAGACAACGAATTCGGCGCTGCAAAGAATAACTACTTTTTAGAAAAGAGAAGAAAAAAAAAAAAGAAAAAAAAAAAGTAAGTCTTTTGAAAAATTAGTGATAGCTTCGCAAACCCAAAGCTGAATGGATAAAGTACAAGTATTTGAAAGTTCATATTAATAGACGAATATTTATTATTCTTACTTAACACAGAGAATGTGCAAATCTACAAATTGATACCTAGGAAAAGAGGCATGTTAGTTTTAAGTCTTAAATTGTTGGGCGTATTTTTCAGGATTCAATGATTTGTTTGGCAAGTCTCTACAGTTGCTATCGAGTATCGTTCACTGTCTCATTCATTACTGATAAATTGATACTGCATACATAGTTTGACAGGTCTCATCGCTTGAACTGCATGGTCTTTAATGAGTTTAATAAATTATTCGTTCCAGTAACTCTGATCAGCTGACTCTATAGCAGCATGGAATCGACTGGTTTTTATGTAGATCGGAAGAAAGGATGAATCGTTATGGATTAAAGTGTTTCTTCTATATAACCTTGTCTAGCAGAACTTGATTAAACGCATTAAAGCGCTAAAAATCAAACACTCTAAATGAGTTAAGTTCTTACTCACTCGAAGACTATCATTAGTTTAGGGCTTTCTCACCTCTAGCTCGATGTGGATGATCAGGTTGTTAACACCCACGACTTGGAGGAAGAGAGACGCCTGGTTTTAGTTTGAAAGTCAGGCTAAGCCGTTGATCCTAGGAAAGAGATGTTTCTCTGTAAATGAACTTTCCTCTCCCTCTAGTGCTTCGGTCTGGGCCACATCAGGCAATTGTGTATGGTAAGTAATGCACTATCGGGACTTACAGCCAATCAATTGATTTCAAACTTTCGTTGTCTGAGCTGAATAGCTGTTACGGGCGGTTTTTTAGCAGATATTTAATTATTTATTTCAAGATTCGAAAACCACTGTATACGTCTAAGGCTATATACAAACGCTCACCCGTTACTCATTTATGGGCACTTGCTTTAGAAAAGGGACATAACCAGTACGGCAGGACAAACGTTCTCCCCAGGAATTGACCTCTGACCCAACTTGTGCAATTTTTCATCAAATTTCCGGCAGGTAAGCTCTGAAACTAGCTATGCCTTGGCTCCATTCCTAGAGGATGCATGGATTTGTTTGTTGTACGGCACTGGGTCTTCCCCTTTCTTTGGGACCACTAGCCCTAAATTAGGGACAGGTGACAGCCTCATCCGGAAATCGACCTCAGACCCAACTTGAACAATTTTTGGAGGGCCACCGTGAGTGTCAAAGGCTATAAGCAGTCACTTGTCTCTAATTTGGAGCTACTTGTTACAGGAGAGGGTGCCCTAAGACAAACCCACCACCCAGCCATCATCCGGGACTGGAGCCAAGGCTTAGCTCGCCTCAATGCTTACATGCCCAAAATTTGATATACTGTAAAGATACCAATTACTTATTAAATATTTTGAGCTTTAACGACCACGGAGAGCAAGTGTCGTCCCTAATTTAGAGCCATTGGCTCCAGGGAAGGTAGAGAGCCAGTGCCGTAAAACAGGCACACCACTCATGCTTCGTTCGGAACTAGAACCAGGACCAGAGATGGAAACGAGTCACCAGGTCAACGGGTCGCCGGGTCGACAATTTCTAGAGGGTCAAACGGGTCGGGTCAAGGTGTTCCTGACCCGATTTTATTTCTTTTTCATTTTTGAATAGAAAAAAAATATTTCAAAGAACTCTTCAGAGGTCATTGAAATAATGCTCCAAAGCTGCAGAGTATCATCCGGGATCTTGCTGAGAAAGGTAAAGAAATGGAATTAAAAATGAACTTTCAGAACACAAAACTGATGCCCAATGCTTTTACAAGAATGGAAGATTCATCAGTTGATGGGTGAAAGTTGGAGATAACCAATTACTACATTTACCTGGGGCAGCAGATATCAAGCGAGGGTCACACTGATGAAGAAATTAATTGGCATATTAAACTTAATAGGAGAGTTTTTGGAAGAAACAGGACAATATTTAAGAGCAATATGCCATTATGTCCTTAAAAGAAAAGTGTTTAATCAATGCATCCTTCCAGAGCTTACATACACAGCAAAGACTTGGACCATAACTCTAAAAGACATAACAAAGACTGCAGATAACTGAAAGAAACGTGGAGAGATGTATGCTTGGTGTAACCAAGAGAGATAAGAAGAGGAACTCATGGATAAGAAAAATGACAAGAGTGGAAGACATCATGATTAGAGAAAAATCCCTAAAATAACAAGGGGCTAGACATATTACCAGGAGAACAAACCATTTTAGACTGGATTCCAAGGGACAGGAAAAAAACCCAGAAGAAGATCACGTGGGAGATGGGTGGATGCAGATGACTGGCCCAAAACAGTCCGTTGTGGAAGAAACTTGGGGAGACCTTCATCCAGGAGTGGATTAATAATGATTGACAATGATGATATATTCGAGTTTATAGCTCAAAGCAGATTTGTCTGGGTCAGGCCCGGGTCGGGTTCTGGTCCAAAATTTTTGACCCGTTTCAACTCTGACCAGGACCACTCGAACGAATTGTCAGAAGCCAGGGCTTAAACCACTGCGTCCCAGAAGTACACGGTATTCCTTTGAATTGCAGAATGATTTGAGATCATAGAAACGTACCGACGGTCATGGAAAATTGCATCCCCCCTTTATCCTAATATGCAATGTCCTCATCGTGGTCTCTCTTCCTTTTCGCTGAAGCTTGTGTTATTCACCACACGTCAATTTACTTACTAATTAGACCCGATCGGAACTATTCCAAAATATTAAGGCATTACGAAGATTTGCATACAGCTGTTTCACGTCATTAAATGCGAACCGGCGGAGGAATCGTAATTTAACACGTCTTTACGCGATATCAGAATGTTTCTGCAACTCACGCACTCTATTCTGGAAGCACAAATGCTTCTTCCCTGCGAAGAGATTCGAAGTTTTTACATTGATGATGTCGTAGGCGGGGAGTTCGTACGGCATCGCCGGTTCACACGATTCGGGTGCCACATTTCCCCATCATCAGCGAGAACTGCACTCGCATCACGCCATCCGATGAAAATGAAGTCTCTATTCTGTGTCATCGCTTTGGAATATTGTTCACGTGACAGCGGCCAAGCATTGTTGCACGCTATACGTTCATTGTCGTTTTCGCATTATCAAGTTTTTCGCTTTCCGTGCGTTGTCGGAGCTTTAGAATTCCCCGTCTGTGGATGAGCGTTAGCACACGTCTAATAAAACGAGAGGATATTTCTTCCGACGGATTCGTGGAGGATGAGAAGATTAGGAATGCGTAAAAATATTCCCGGAGTTTATGTAATCTTTTCAGACTCTTCTCTTCTTCGCAGAGCCCCCCCCCCCCCCATTCCTCCCGACTTCACTTCCTCCCTGTGCTACCACCGCCCCATCGGTACGAAACCTTGATTTGAGAAAAAGAGGCGTAGATGTTTATGAATCGAAATTGAACATACATTGCTTTTGTAACAGACGAGTTTCTGGAGAGGATGACAACACTCTCATTCTCGATTTCGTTTCGTTTCAAGGTTTAAAAAATAGCACTTCGTGTGCTATTCGAAAATTTCCCATGCTTCACAGCAGCGCGGAAGAGTTCGGAACTTTTTCATTTTAAGAATTCTTTAAAGATGCGACGGATTAGAGCGGAATGAAGAGCAGTTTGACATAAATCCAAAGTGTGATTACTGATTTTTTATTATGTACACAAAATATTTTTATCAACAATGGCAGGGTTCGGTTTCCTTTTCGCTCATTAGTGTCCAGAGGTCTCTCTTCGATGCATGCTTCGCCTAGAATATTGCGCAGAAAAGAAAGACAACTTGAAGAAATTGAAATTGCTTTTCATTTATTTTACCATGCTTCGCGTCGTGCTCCACTGCAGTTAGTCTTTTATAGATTTGTAGCTTGTCTGCTTCAAAATCTCTAGAAATCAGTCCTATGTCAGCAAGGTGCTATCAAAATTCACTTTTTTATTGGAGGTTAGGGCCAGGTAAGGGAGAGAGCCAGCGCCATAAGACAAACACAACATCCATGCCTCAACGGGATTCGAACCCGGTCCCATCTCGGACGAATGATCAGAAGCAATCGTTTAGACCACTGCTCCGCCGGGGCGGCCAAAATTCATTTGCAATATAGCACGACTGAGGCCCTTTCTTTGGCACTTTTGACTGATAACGCCCGGTGCCCGCGTTTCCAAAAGCGCGGGTGTCTGACTAATAAGGACCGCTCTTAGACCCGGATAAGCGGGGCATCTTCCCCGGGCCCTGCGCCTCGAAGGGGTGCGCCCCCGGCTTTAAAAGATTCCGTTCATCATAACCGCAAACAATTACGATAAAAATGCAGTATGGAGAATATAGCATATTAATCATGAAAGATGTACGCAACCAAATTGGGTTATACGTCAATTCACCGCCTGCATTAGTTGGTCGATTTCCGTCTTTTTTCCAGTCAATTTCTCTGTTTGTCCGTCCACAGAAAATATACTTCTGCGTCTAACGGCTAGGAAGGAAATTCGGTCTGTGACTGATAGATACAGGCATGAGTACAAGATTATCACTATCTATCCATACGTCTATCCGTTTGTCCATCCGTTTCACAGAAATCATCTCCTCTTCTTACGATCAGATTGAAGTAATTCTTTCTGTGATTTATTTTCTGTGATTTATTTCCGCCGTTTCCGCCTGACCGTCTTCTGCAGAAACAATACTTCCGTTTCAAAATGTTGATTAGGAAAATTCCTCCTCTTCCCCAATGTCTCCTGTTTTATATATTTTAATCATAAATCATTTTCTCATTGGTTTAAAAGATAAAAAGAACATAACTAAAATTGCAGTACCAGGACAGATTAACTCGGTAAAATCGCTCTCCTTTGCGAATGACGTGATTTTGTTGGCAAACCATGAAATTTCAATTAAAAAAAATGAAAAAGTAAGTGAAGATTTTAATTCTATTTTTGGCTCTAAATTAAATATAGACGAATTGAAAGTAAAGCTTTATTGTTTGGAAACTAGAAAAATATAAAACAAATTTTTTTTAACGTTACAAATTCTCAGTTTCAAATTTTGGAAATTCCATTTGAAACTACTGGACCAAACCTCTCTCAAAAAGGGCAAGCACATTTGACAGACATGGAAAAATACAATAGTAAGTTAGAAAATAATATTATTTCGTTATTTTCGAAAGTTAAAATAATAAATTCATTAAATTTTTCAAAATTTTATTATTATTTAAGAACTATTGCCAGCTAATATTGCAAAAAAAAGGAAAGATAAGCTTTTAGATTTATTGGGAAGAAAGGGGGGACAAAATTAAACGTCAAATATTCTATAATGATGTTGAATTCGGAAGTTTGGGAATTAAACTGCTACGACTAAAAAGTAAAATTTTCAGATTTTTAACACTCAGAATCTTTTTTCAAAATGAAAAGCATCCAGCCTTTCATTTTGGAGTGTTTTGGAGTGTTTTAGCTTCTTGAAATCAAAACAACCTTTTTCATTTTTCACAAGGAAAAATTATGATGACCTTCGTGATGTCGAAAATTAAATGCAATTTCTATTCTTGAAAATATCACATATGATCACGAACTAAAAAATATTACAAAGCTCAAAATTGAAAAAAATAAAATAAAATTAGAAACTATACTGAAGACACTACTTGTAAAATCTACTTGGAAACAACAAATACAAATAAAATTGGGAACACAAATTCGCGATTTAAATTTCAAAATTTCACATAACATCATTTCAAATCGTAAATGGCTGCATAAAATTCATTTATCAAATGACCCATACTGTAAATACTGTTGAATTTTAGAAAACACTGAACACATTCTTGTAGAACGCAACTTCGCAAAATGTATTTTGGGGCATGGGTAAAAAATTGCTTTAATTTAACGCAAGATTTAAATAATAATTAAATTCTATATCATGTACCATTAAAATATAGTAATGTAAAAAATAATGCAATTTACTATTTAATAGCCGTAACAAAATATACTCTTTGAAAAAACAAAAAACTTAATGTCCTGCCACCAAAGATATCGAAATGCAGAACAAATAAAACTTAGAAATTAAATATGATTTTCAACGAGTATTAAAATTTGAAACTAGAAAATATGAAGTAGATAAGACTTTTAAGAAATGAATATAATTAAAAGCAATAGTTTACAGTAAAGGAAATAATGTTCTCAATAAAATATTGGAATAAGATAATACAAATAATAAAAAATAATATAAAACTTGAAATTTAAAATAGGATCCAAAAAACAAATTTTATGTTGTGTGACGAGCTTGCACCGCAGGACGCACATGAGATAAAGGCAGATAGCAGCGAGAGCATACGTCCGTGTAGCTCAGTCGGGAGAGCGACTTACTCCGGAGTGAGGCGACCCGCATTCGATGCGTGGACAAAAATGACAGAGAAATTTACATCGTGATATTGACGCCCGAACTTCAAGGATGACCTAACCGTTAAGTTTCTCGCAATGGTGTGATGTTCTTTCCACACCGCGGGACAGGAAAAATGAGAATCCCTTCTTCAGTACTTCGAAAAAATAAATGTGTGTGATGTTACGTTCCACACACCAAATTGTCTGGGAGTTCTCAAATGTACGTTCTTCATGGGATGACTGCCTACAGCCACACATCGTCTCGGCTGACCCGTGGACCATGCCCCCAGCTCTCTTTCGGGGAGGGGGTGAGATAGAGATGTGACGTGCCTGCCCAGCATGACGCACATGACATAACGGCAGATATCAGCGAAAGCACACGTCCGCGTAGCTCAGTTGGGAGAGGGACTTACTCCGGAGTGAGGGGACCCGGATTCTATACACGCCGTGGACAAAAACAAGTTAGTGAAATCAAGCAATGCATTGATTATGATACCCTCTCCAACATACCAGAAATTGCGCGCAGACAAACCCTCCTCCCTACCCTGACTACTGATTCGGTCAGTATACCTCCAGAACAACATACTAAAGTTTTGTTGCAATAGAAGCATTTTTACTTAAGTTATTACTCAAGTTATGAGGATAAAGGCTGTGGAATAAATCTCGCTCTTGTGCCCTTTCGTTTGACCCCATTTCGATTATATTAAATTGAATTGGTTCAGTATACCTCGGAAACAACATACTAAAGTTTTGTCGCAATAGAAGCATTTTTAGTCAAGTTATGAGGATAAGGGCTGTAGAATAAATCTCGCTCCTATGCCCTGACCTTTGACCCCATTTCGATTATATTCAGTAGAACCGGTTCAGTATACCTCCGGCACAAAATGATAAGGTTTTGTTGCAATCGAATCATTTTTTACGTACGTTATGACGAATAAAGGCGATGGAATGGATCCCGATCCTATGTCCTGACCTTTGACTCCATTTCGCCCATTTTCAATAGAGTACGTCCCTAGGTTGTCTCCTACCACATACTGAAATTTCATCGAAATTGAACCATTTTTACGTGAGTTATCGTCCGGACAGACAGACAAAGCTGGAGCCTATACGCTTCTTCAACCTAGGGTTGGAAAGCGCAAATGACGGAGGAATTTACTTCGTCATAGTTGTGAATCTTTAATTTTCCTGTGGCAACTTTGTATTCAAATCTTCACTATCTTTCTAAAGTATTTTTCATTTTATTTTTACTTTTTCCCTTTTTTTATGCTTTCCAACCGTAGGTTGAAAAAGCGTATATGCTCCAGCTTTGTTCGTCTGTCCGCACGATAATCGCTTAAAAATGGTTCGATTTCAATGAAATTTCCGCATGTGGTAGTGGACCACTTGGGACGAACCCTATTGAAAATGGGACAAATGGGGTCAAAGGTCACGACATAGGAGCGGGATTCATTTCATTGCCCTTATGCGTCATAACTTGCGTAAATATGGTTCGATTTCGATGAAATTTTAGTATGTCGTAGAGGACCACCTGGGGACGAACCCTATTGAAAACGGGTGAAGTGGGATCAAAGGTCAGGACATATGAGTGGGATGTATTCCATCACATCTTATTAAAGGAGCAATTCTTGTATATATGTAAATTTTATTTTGAAAACGGCTCTAATGATTTTAATGAAAGTGGTTAACCTACCGTTTTCTAGTACTAGAAATACGTTTTTAGTGTCATGGCGTCGTTCTATTAATGTTTGCCATTCTTCGAAATCTTATGACGTCACACTCTCGCGATTGAGAGGTTGGCGCGGTCACGCCATCTGCCTCATTACGTCCCGCGTTGTTTGTGGATCCTCTTAAAGTTTCATGACGTCACACTCTCGCGACCATCTGCCTCATTACGTCACGCGTTGTGTGCGTTTACTTCTATTACTTCTATTTTCTTCTAGAACAAACGTGAGTTGTGCTAGTTGCTTGGAGTTGATGCGTAGTACAGTATAAGCAGCGGAACGCTGATTTCACATGTTTTTCCAAAATTTAAACTTAATACAGCATTATTTTTGTTACATTTTTGAATAGTCACTTGATGACGAGCGTATCCGCTGTGCTAAAATATGATTAGTTCATTTATATTAATTACTATTAACAGAGTGTCACGTGGATGGTAAAACAATATAAAAATATGTCTGGTCGACCCCCTACGAAACGTGCATGTTTCAACTTTAATAAGAAGAATAAGAAGAATATGGCACTGCTGGAACAAGAACAAGCGGAAGGAGTAAATATGGAACAGCTTGGACATTCAAGAGTCGATGGTTTCCGATCGCATTCCAGTCTCGAAACACATGACCTTCCATTGAAAGAAGATCAGCCTACAAAATGGCCATTCCGAGCAGCAAAGGCGAGGAGCATGGAAATAATGTTCGACTTTATTATAACCCTCAATGAATCTATATCGAAAGGAAACCTCGGTCAAATGCCGCGAATAAATAGACAGTGATGAAGAACCAATGTTACCATGGGGTTCGATGAAGAACCCATGTTAACATTTATTGTTTGAAGTTTCATGTTCGGAAATAATAAAAAACAATTTAAAAAAATTTCTTACTCTAACACAAATAAAAAATTATCATTCATCTTTGTTTTGATGTTTATTCTAAATTAATTTGTCTCTAATTCGTCTATCATCATTAATCTTGATGGTTTAGACTTAGCATTACAATACTTGGAAATAACATATCAAAATATAAATTTTTTTGTGCCCTCATTCCCCCTTTACCCGCGCGATGCTCGGTGTTCCTGATATTTGTCCTTATGTGACATACTTGCGTAAAAATGTTTCGATTTCGATGAAATTTTAATATGTGGTAGGGAACCATCTGGGGACGAACCCTATTGAAAACGGGTGAAATGGGGTCAAAGGTCAGGACATAGGATCGGGATCTATTCCATTGCCCTTATACGTTATAACTTACGTAAAAACGTTTCGATTGAAACAAAACTTTTCATGTTGTTCCGGAAGTATACTTTACCGGTTCTGTTGAATATCATCGAAATGGGGTCAAAGGTCGGGTCAGAGGAGCAAGATTTATTCTTCAGCCATTATCCTCATAACTTGAGTATGGTTTCTGGGTATGTTGGAAAGCGTATCATAATCAATGCATTGCATGATTTTACAAACTTGTTAAAAGAATCACTTCACTATGGAACTCTTTTTAGTGCTCCTTCAAGAAGTGATACTAAATCAATTATACAAAATTTGTTCCGGGTGGTTTCCTACACAAAGTTGATGTGAAAGGTCTGTATGAATGAATAATCTAAAAGAATTATTACAAATCTTATGCAAATTCTTATCGGATCAATAAGAACTTAGATTTTGAAGTGGATGCGAAATAGATTTCAGTTTATATTCCTTTGGGTTTTTTTAACCTAGAACCTTTTTATATTTAAATATTTATGATAGTTTTACCTAAATAAATAAGTGGTCTATAAAATTTAAATTATTGTGTGAAAAAGTTGTGTGTAAAAGTAAATAGCAAAAAATTCATAAAACCTTTCAAATTATAACAAAAATTCATAAAACTTTTCTTTCCAATTCTTTATTAATATCTTATGGTCGGCTTTCAATAAAGTCTGGCATGAGAAAAAAACGAAACAAGAAGACATTAGCACAAATTTCATAAATCTCTCCTTCCGTTCATACGACCATCCTTTCCTCAGTTTGTCTGTCTGTCGGTCCACCCGTCCGGAGAAATACAATCTCTGCCTTCTGACGGTCAGATGGAAGAAATTCGTTTTGTGACTTATACGGGAAGGTATGGCATTATCAATATCTGTCCTTCCTGTTTTCGGTCTGTCTATCCGTTTGTGGAAAAGATAGCTCCGGTTGTAATTAGCGGATTGAAGAAATTCTTTCTCTGTGCTATGAGAAGCGTGAACGTAATATATCGCAAATCTCTCGTTCTACATCCATTCCTCAGTTTGTCTGTCTGTCAGTCCGTCCGGCCGCAAAACTTCAAACTGCTTCTGACGACTACATCGATGAGCTATTACATTATGACCACCCATCTAATAAGCTGTAGGACTCCCCTTTAGTCCGCAAAACAGTGGCCATTCAGCGAGGCATCGATTCGATGAGATCCTCCAGTTCCGTCCATTTCGGGGTGGGCCGCTTCGGTGGCGCAGTGGTCTAAGGCGTTGGCCTCTGATCATTCGTCCGTAAGGGGTCCGGGTTCGAATCCCGGTCAGGCATGGATGTTGTGTTTGTCTTACGGCACTGGCTCTCTCCCTTCCCTGGAACCAGTGACCCTAAATTAGGGACGGGCGACTGCTTATAGCCCATTGAGTTGCTCACGGTGGTCGTTAAACCTCCAATCAAAAAAAAAAAAATTTCGGGGTGGTGGGGATTTAGACCGAACCCGATTTTCCAAGTCGAATCACAAATGTTCGACTATGTTCATGTCAGGTGAATTTGGAGGCCAGGGCATTAACAGAAAGTCACCAACATGTTCCTCGAACCACTCCTTGACGATTCTGGCAGTGTGGCATGGCGCATTATCCTGTTGGTAAGGGCCATCACCAACAGAGAACATAGTTGTCAGGAATGGGTGAACTTGGTCCACAATGATGTTCAGATACCTGACAGCTGTCAGGGATTGTGCCATTGGGTTAATGAGGCCTAAAGTGTCTCAAGAAAACATCATCCACAGCATAACACCGCCGCCGCTGGCCTGTTTCCGCACAACAGTGCATCCAGGTGCCATAGCCTCAGTTGGAAATCAGCGTATTTGCGCTCGGCCGTCTACGTGATGCACCAGGAATCTTGATTCTTCAGACCTGGCCACTTTCTTCCAATCATCCACGGTACAATCTCGATGATCTTTTGCCTATCTCATGCGCTGTTAGCGATACGTGCGGTGAGCATGCGGACCCGGCTGGGTCTTCTGCTGCTCAGACCCATGCGCAGAAGGCTGCGATGAACTGTGTGCTGTGACACATTGCACTGATCACCATGCTGCGGGTGATTTGTCGCACTGTGGCCCTGCGTTCGCCGTGCACAATGCGCGACACTCTCCGCTCCCCTCTGTCATCAATGAGCTGCAGACGACACATGGCTTGACGACGGTTTGTCGTTTGGCCATCAGTGCACCACTTTTGATACGTACTCACTACAGCGCTACGCTAACAACCCACAAGAAGCGCCGTTTCCGAGATCGTAGTTCCGAGGCGCCGTATCATCAAAATTTGTCCTTTATCAAACTCCGATAAATCGGCAGCTTTTCCCTTTCTGACTCTGAACACTCTACTAACCGAAAGATAGTTCTCGGGTTGTATGCATACTGCTCTGTGAAGTTCATCTGCGGTCTCCAGGCGCGCTCATTTCTCTAGGCTGGGGGTGGTCATAATGTAATGGCTCGTCGGTGTAGATGAAAGACATTCCTTTTGTGATTTATAGAGTAGGAACGATATCTCCGATTCTAAGGATCGGACTGAAGAAATTCCCTGTTCGATGGAGAAATCCTGTACACAGTATTTTCGGCAGTAATTAAATACTGGAGAACAGGGGCGCCGACTTCACCAAATTATTGGGGAGGGGGTGCAGGCGTGAAGAGATCAGACGCAAGAGGTGCACGTCTCTTTCCACTGTCAGGAGGAAAAATAAAAAAAGGGGGAAGACAAAAGCTTACACTACGGGATTCGACTTATATTTTAAAACCTAATTGTAGTTGCTCATCAGCAAATGAATAAGGAAATAAAAATATTTTTTGCTGAATATTAATATTTTTAAAACTGAAATTCAGCCTGTGATTTTATAAAAATATCCACAGGGATTTTATTTCTAAAGGTTTTTAAAAAAAAATGAGAAATTAGAGCGGTTACTCAAACAAAATCAAGGTGCGCAGAAAAGAAATAGATAAATAAAGGCGCTAGAGATTATACGTTTCTGTATTTTTATTCATTTATTTTATATTTGTCAAACACAATACGGGGCTGAAAATCAAGTTTCTTATCAAATGAGCAATGCTGAATATGGGGGAAAAAATTTACTTATTTTGTTATTTATTATTTTTTTCGAAATAAATTTTTTTGGCTTCATAAGGTGGAGCTTGGTCTATCTCATAAAGAATAATACATTTCTATAAAGAAAAGAGTGCATATTGTGCAATTAGCACAGTACACTATAGCCTGAATAACATGGGGAAACATTTTTTCTCAAACAAAAACAAAAACATATTTAATTAAAACGGACGAAAAATATTGGGTGGGCACTGCCCTTACTGTAAAATTATTGGAGGGGTAGATTCACCTTGCCCCCCCCCTCCTTCTTCCCATAGTCGGCGCCTGCGCTGGAGAATGTCATGTATGAGACAGAAAGAACAATGTGCCAGTGTTCAATATGTCTGTCGTTTCGTCTTTCCGTCGGTCGAGATGTCTGTGTAAAGTCTCAGTGTACATTCGTGTTGAGGCTGGATAAGGTGTTCATATGTATGGTATTGCCTATCCCCCCTCCCTCCCGTCGCATTTTTTAAATGGAAAATGTTTAGGAAAACGTTTTTTTCGTGAAGGGTATACCAAATAAAACGTAATGTTTTACCGATAAAAAAAAAAAAAAGAAATTCCTCGTATGAATGAAACAATGGTAAGCACCTCTTTACGGGGTTCCCATGCAAACATCTTAAAATTCGCTTTGGGTTTTACAAAAAAAAAAAAAAAAAATCTTTCTCTCTCTCATCTCAGCAGCACCGACCATGAACCTATCACAGGTGGTAAGAGCTCTCTTGTAGTCCTTTATTCTCTGCTACATGATGTAGGGCATGGCGGTAAAGGGCTTGCCCCCATGATATGGACATCAGTAACAAGGTAGAAAGTAGTGTCTCTAACATCTATCTTTCTCTCTCTCTCTCTCTCTCATCTCAGCAGCACCGACAGTAAACCTGTCGATAAGCTCTCGCATCTAGTCCTTTATTCTCTGCTACATGATCAAGGGCATGACGGGAAAGGGCTTGCCCCCATGATACGTACGTCAGCTATTAGGTAGAAAATAGCGACTTAAACATCTCTCTCTCTCTCTCTCTCAACTCAGCAGCACCGACGGTAAACCTGTCGATAAGCGCTCGCATCTAGGCCTTTATTCTCTGCTATATGATCTAGGGCATGACGGAACAGGGCTTGCCCCCCATGATACGGACGTCAGCCACTAGGTAGAAAGTAGTGACTCAAACATCTCTGTCTCTCTGTCCCTCTTTTTCTCTCCCCTCTCTCTCCCTAACTCTTTTTCTGACTATCTCTCTCTCTCGAAATTTTCGCAGTGTTTTACAAAAGGCACGGCTAAACAATTCCTTATTTCTCCCATCTCAGCAGCACCGACTATAAACCTGTCCCCTGTGATAAGCGCTCGCTTCTAGTTTTTTTTCTCTGCAACATGACCTAGGGCAGGTCGGGAAAGGGCTTGCTCCCCACGATACGGACGCCCGCCACTAGGTAGAACCTAGTGACTCAAACATCTCTCTCTCTCTCTCTCTCTCTCTGCTCTCTCCCGACCCCCTCTTCCCTTAGCTTTGTTATTCGAAGTGATCATTTTTGGGAAATGATTGACACTAATCGCTTCTGACTAATTATCTGATGAAAAGGCTGTAACAATAACGACGAACCTACAGTAAGCAAGGACAGAGAGAGGGTGGCAGGGAGAGAGAGGGCTTACTGTAGGTTCGTCGTCATTGTTACAGCCTTTTCATCAGATAATTAGTCAGAAGCGATTAGTGTCAATCATTTCCCAAAAATGATCACTTCGAATAAGAAAGCTAAGGGAAAAGATACCCTTTCAGATGCGCAAGCTCACTCATTTTATCCGCGTTCGGCCCGCTTCTTAGACAGCGTATATATTCATTCAGACTGATTTCAGTTCATTTTGCCTATCCCGAATTAATTCGTTCCAGAGTGAAAGGGTTAATACACTCATAAAACTAAAAATTATGACCAACTATACCTAATAGCATGCTGGAACTACTTTCGACGCGATAATGCTTTATACCCGGAGTGGCGTCGAATGCAGTACAAAGTGCAAGGTATCATCAGATGTTCTGTACCAGCTGGACAGCATGACCTCCGGGAGTTCGGCAATTGGACGAGGCACTGGCATAGGCCGCCGAATGCAACATTCCGTAAATTTTAGATGGAATTCAAATCGAAGAAGTTTGCCGACTGCAAAAGCACACGAAATGCTTTGGCGTGATTCTTGAAATATCCCTGCATAATGCGGGCCATGTACGATTCTAAGTTTCTTTCTCATGACTCTAGGGCCGTCCGAATATTAGGTCAACACATAGGGCAACATATTGGGTTGGAAAGAAAGTAATGTATGTCGTCGAGGTAACCGAAGACGAAGCCCCTGCCACTGAGATTGCATAGCGCACCGGCATGAAATCAGCACTTAGGTGGCAGTTAGCCGTCAGAAGGCGAAGAGAGTAGGCGCCAGCCAACATGAAAATGGACAAGAAGCTCATCCGCCATTGCATGCTGTATGAGTTTAGTCGCGGTAGCACCCCCGTAAGTTCTGTATGGAACAATACCAGTGTGTACCTCAATGTCATATCACATCGTGAGTGCTGTCGTAGGATCAAACGGTGAAGGAAAGTTTGACCTGTCAGACCATCTCAAAGCCGGAAGACCCGCAACAGTGGATATGGACATGCTGAAGACCTAAATGGAGACCAACCCAAGTGTGAGCAGGCGAGAGTTGGCCGAACAGCTGAGAACTATACACACACGAGCACTATCACGCACCTGAGTCAACTTGCGAAGGTGCACAAGAGGAGAGTTTGGGGACCCCATCAACTCACAGTTTAGCAGACAGAAAATCGCATGAGTGCATGCATGTGACCACGTTGAACCGTTCTTGGACCATATTGTGACAGGTGACGAGAAATGGGTCCTGTATGACAATGTCAGCGCCCGAGAACAGTGGTTAGACCCAAAATAGGAGCCCATACCGACCCCCAAAGCTGGCTTACACCCACATAAAGTCCTGCTGTCTATTTGGTGGGTTATGCGAGGTGTCGTGTTGCCGGATAACACCACTATCACCACAGATGGCAGGTCGACGATTTGCACGCATCGCTCACCTCGAAACAACCAGCACTTGGAACACCAAGGTGTCATTTTGTATTATTTTGTCTTTCTATTGCATTTTATTGAATTGTGAAAATTAAATAATGAAATGAGATATTATTGAAAATATTTATTTGAATGTAAGCCTAAAAACATTAACTAAACTTTGGCAATTATCGAAGAATATATATATATATATACTTTTAAGGAGAACAAAAATATTTAGAATTATTACTAAGAAATATTATTACTTGAAAATATTTAGTTGAAATATTATTACTTGAAAATATTACTTGAAAATTAACAAACTGTTAATTTTCAAGTAATAATAAAATTAACAACTGTTAATATCTCTTTTATATATTTCAAATATTATTACTTGAAATATTATTACTTCAAAATATTTAGTTGAATGTAAGCCTAAAAATACAGGGTGTCCCACTCGCTACTGAATCCGGCGTTTCTTTAATAATATTAACACCAATGAAGATATTGCAACGAAATTTGAAGTGGACTTACCTCCTTTCGTGCAAAATGTGATGACATCACAACATGTGCTAGAAGTGGCCACCATTTGCCATGTCAGGCGAATAATCACTAGGCTACTCACTGAACAGCTTGGTGTAGGTAAGTAAACGGTCAGGGTAATCTTAGAAAAAGATCTGAACAACAGGAAGTCACAGGAACCCTGTCCCCCTGCCAGGAACCCTTCGCCGACTGTCAAGGGAACCCCGTTTCCTGTGACAGTCGGCGAAGTGACTTCCTGGGAGACGCAAGCAGTCGGTCCTTTACAATATGGATCGTTTCCTAGGACATTTGTGGACGACCTCCTGCTTGGTCGTCTAATAAAGTCCCCTTGGTTTCCAATTTCTTCGACAATACCCAAAATGTTGGACTTGCTCGGTGGATGTCTGCCTGCAAACCTCTTCAGGAATTGCTGTTGACAAGACTTAATCGATTCTGTTTTTCAATAAGTGCGAACAATAAACACTCGCTCCTCCAGAGTATACCGATACATTTTCACACGTACGCGAACAGCCACGAGCACGAGCACTCAGTATGAACAACAGTATTGTGTAGACACGCTCAGCGAAATGGCAATACAAAGCAGCAGAGAGGCGCGTCAGGCTAGCTGGCAGACTTCTCCTCAGTGGCGCCACACTTAGGAATGTCTCTGCAACTAAGGAGCACTCCGGCTGGCTGGCGGACAGTGCCGGGTTCAATGTTGTCTGGACGCAAATGGTGGCCACTTCTAGCACACCTTGTGATGTCATCACATTTAGCACGAAATGAGGGAAGTCCACTTCAAATTTCGTTGCAATATCTTCATTGGTGTTAAAATTATTAAACAAATGCCGGGTTATGTAGCGACTAGGACACCCTGTATTAACTACCTTTAGCAATTAACGAAGCGTGTTCAAAGTCTCGCTTTCTCTAAACTAGCGCGCAGTAACACTGTTGCTCGCTAATGTTTCTCCTCTCCCTAATATATACGGATTGGGGATAGGAGAAACTTTTATGTCGTCCCGCGCTCTCTCTCTCTCTCTCTCTCTCTCTCTCTCTCTCTCTCTCACACACACACACACACACACACACCACCCCACTGCGGTCACCCTCACTCAACACAACACACATACTCGCTCAGGGGTCGAATCTGTTTGTTTTCAACACGCACCAGAGAGTTTTTATCATCTTATTACCTAAAGATGATAAAAACACTGTGAGTGCCTCTCCTCGCCTCTGTGACTACGTCCTGGGCTATGTCATGGAAGTAAGTAAAGCCAACAAAACAGTTAAACAGACCAGGAAATCGGGAAACACGACTTTTTTCTTACTTTACCATTGCAATAAAAAGAATGGATCGATTTGGCCCGGCTGTAACCCAATAAATATATTGTATCAGTAATTGTAACACTTGTCACAAAATTGCACAAGTATTTTACGCGGTGTACGGATCCATAGAAGTAGTGAAAAAGGGGGGTGTTACCCCTGTTACCTTGTTACCTTGTTACCCCTGTTACTCGCGTTTGAAAAATAAAAAAAACGGTAAGATCTGATGGTGGGGTTGCATTCAACGGGGATAAGGGGACCCAGTGATATCCACGAGAACAACCCCAGTATTACGATACCGTCGTTTCTGCCCTGTTTTTGTCTGACCGTCCAATAATGTTGCAGCTCTTCACCCGCGCAGCGTCGAAGACGAATCCTTCTGTTGGAACTGGAACCTGGAGTCTTCGGACGAGAAGACTCTTTTCCAGTTTTCCAGTGGCCAGTCACATACTGGACATTGGAAAACTGGAAAATTTCTCCCGTGACCCCTGGAGGTAGAGCTGCTGATAATCGTCGATCAACATGAGCGCATGAAAGGACTCCTCAGACCAATCTGTAAGGGCATCCACTGGACTATGTGCGCCAAAACTTTCCTGTGTCTGCAATTAACATAGGAATCGTACACCATCTGTTTATTTCATGCGGCACACCAACTGGAGTTAGCCTGGACTGTAAACCAATGGTGGCTCTTCTTTTCGGTATGCAGGGTGGATTTGTGTCTCCATCCTCCAATAGTTCGCTCCGTGCTTTTATCACGTCGGCCCTCCAGCAGCCAGCAGCGACTCAAGTTGAAGAAATGCCAGCATCAGAAGTCCTTGCCCCGATCACCACGTTTGAACTACGAGAAATCCTTCCCATTCTCCATCGCACAGGATCGGTCAGGCGCGCCTCTCAGTGACGATCTGCTACGTGCTGAACGTCACTGAGAGGAGCGCCAGTCTGTGGGATTCGTCCACATTTTAAAACAGGAGTGGTCATGATGATATGGCCCACGAATGTATGTATCTATCAATAAAAGTTCTGAAGGGTTTCTCACTTATTGTACTGCTAGTTCAGGGTTCGAATCCCGGTAAGACATGGATGTCATGTTTGTCGTGTTTCTCTGGAACCAGTGCACCTAAATATGGGGTCATTAAATCATGTGACGTACCTGCCTCAGAGGTGAGGCAGATGTCAAAACGGCAAAGTTGCAATGACAAATTTCTGCGGTGAAGCTTCATTGAGAAAACATTCCGCTCCAGATCAAGAGCATGCGGCTTCGATTACGTTACTGGCAAATGAAGTTTAGGATAATCACGAGCGTAAAATGAATCTCTTCGCCGTTGGGTTCTTCGAAAGATGTGTTGGGTTCTTCGAAACTGCGAATCACTTGGCCATTGGGTTCTTCGAAAGATGGAGCCCGAGCGTAAAATGAATCTCATGGCCGTTGGGTTCTTCGAAAGATGGAGCCCGAGCGTAAAATGAATCTCTTGGCCGTTGGGTTCTTCGAAAGATGGAGCCCGAGCGTAAAATGAATCTCTTGGCCGTTCGGTTATTCGAAAGATGGAGCCCGAGCGTAAAATAAATATCTTGACCGTTGGGTTCTTCGAAAGATGGAGATCGAGCGTAAAATGAATCTCTTGGCCATTGGGTTCTTCGAAAGATGGAGCTCGAGCGTAAAATTAATCTCTTGGCCGTTGGGTTCTTCGAAAGATGGAGCCCGAGCGTAAAATGAATCTCTAGGCTGTTGGGTTCTTCAAAAGATAGAGCCCGAGCGTAAAATGGATCTCTTGGCCGTTGGGTGCTTCGAAAGATGGAGCCCGAGCGTAAAATGAATATCTTGGCCGTTTGGGTTGTTCGAAAGATGTGTGGTGTTCGTTCCACACATCGTCAGGAATTAGAATTCCTTCTTCTACAGTGGGCCTTCCTTCAAGCGTGGTTTGCCGGTTGACCCGGAAACCTATACTATTCCATCCCAGCACTTTCTCAAGGGGGTGATGTACACTATCTACCAACAAGTAATTGGACACCCCTGCAATCGACGATATCTGCGGTCCTGATACACGTCACGACCTCCGCCGTTAAATATCGTGTGGGAAACAGCCACGCAGCCAGTCGCATGCAAGATGCCACGCAGTTCGGAACTCTCTGATTTCGAGAAAGGTGTATTCGTCGGGTATCACAGAAATGGCCGATCCATACGCGACATATCCAGCGAGTTGAAGTATCCAAAATCGACAGTGGCCTACGTGATTGGCAAGTGGAAGATGAAAGGTGACTGCCGGAATGTGCCCTTACCCGGCAGACCCACAAAACTGGGAGTTAGAGACCGACGGGTGCTGGCCAGAGAAATTCGGAAAAACCGCACCAAATCGATGGGCCACATCCGCGAGGAGTTTCAACAGGCATCCGAGAGTGTTCTTACGATGAATACCATCCGTAAGGAAACCCATCTGCTCGGTTATCATGGACGTGCTGCCGCCCAGAAGCATTTGATTACCAAGTCCAATAGCGCTGCTCGGCTAACGTGGTGCAAAGAACGTCGACAGTGGACCGTTGAACAGTGGAAACAGTTTCTCTGGAGCGACGAATCAAGGTTCACCCTCTACCGTTCGGATGGTTGGGTTTGGCGTCTGCGTGGAGAACGCCTCCTGCCGGAATGTATTGTGCCAACTGTGAAGTTCGGCGGCGGTGGAATTGTGCTATGGGGGTGTTTCTCCTGGTATGGCACGGGACCCTTGGTCGCGATTCCTGGTAGACTCAACGCCGAGACCCACTGCACCATTTTGGATGACCATGCGCTTCCTACGTTGTGGCAGTTTTACGTGGTGGACCCATGTTACTTTCAGGATGACAATGCCACCTGTCATATTGCTAGGTCCACCATGGCTTGGTATGGTAACAATGGGGTTAATCTAATGGACTGGCCTGCGCAGAGCCCGGACCTTAACCCTAACGAGCACTTCTGGGACGAGTTGGAGAGTCGACTTAAGAGGTGCCCGCACCGTCCGAAATCGGTGAAGGAACTGATCTGTCTTCTCCAAGCCGAGTGGAAGAAAATATTGCTAGCTGTCGTACAACGCCTGGTTGAGATCATGCCCCGGAGGGTCGCAGCTGTAATCGCCGCTCGTGGAGGCTGCACCAACTATTGAAGGTGAATAAACTTCGTTTTCCTTTGCTATCACAGGTGTCCAATTACTTGTTGGTAGATAGTGTATGTCACGTACCTACCTAAGAGGCAATACACATGTCCAGACGGCACAGTTGCAAGCAGGACCGTAGCTAACAAGAGGGCAGGGGGCGGAGCATCCGCCCTCCCAGAATTGTCATTCCAGGGGTGTAAATTCATGCTCTGGGGGATATAAAAAATAGAAATTGTAACTAAAAAGGAAAGTTACACTCTTCGGTATTTTCTTTTTAAAGACTGTAGTTAGTCTCATACAGTATTCCATGCAGTTAGCCAGGGTACTGAGTAACATGCACTATGAGGTGCGAGCATGTTATATCCATGAAGGGAATTTTTCAAAACAATGAATAATGACATTAGAAAACAATATGCTGATATGCCTAACCTCCATGACTTTTCTGAACGTGCCGTTGGGATGAAGGGCTAATTAATCAACTGTTGTCTGTGGCAAAAAGTTCTCCTAGCGTTTAACCTTGAAAGGAATTTTTCGAAGGCCTACCCCTAAAGCTTTTTCCCATTGTTACGCTCACTATCTGGTACTCATCCGTTCTGTATTACTGTGGAGTGTTGTGCTGTCGGCGTTCACATAACGTTAGCGCTTGACTTGGTATTTACCACCTGTACTTCTTGGGTAGTTTTTACATTTTTAATAAAACTATGTCGAAAACCTGAAGTACTATTTTTGAACGATCATAATACTTTCCTATAACGGTGGTGTGCGAGAAAGTAAAAACCACATATTATTTGAGTGGAACTCATAGAGGCGTAGTTTGAAGTCTCGCCCTCCCAGATAAGAAAAGCTTGCTACGGTCCTGGTTGCAGCAACAAACTACGTCGGAGTAACATAATTGGGAAAGCATTCTGCTCCGGAGCAGAAAGGTGCTGATTCGATTCCCTCAAATGGCTTTTACGCTGTAATCACGAAAAGCACACAACACAGCTAACGAGAAGGAAGAGTATCTCATCGTAGATATATTAGGTGTGCAATTTAATTCTCGGCCACAGGCGCGGTACGTTGACAGCAAATTATAACAGATCGAATACGTACCTAATCAGGGAAATAATCCCCGTTGTGTCGGATCCATTTGAGCCATAGGTCAGAGAGCTGCCGAATGTCACTGCGGAAAAAAGAGGGCTGTTTCGAGTTGATAACGTCATCAATACTTGTGTGCACCTACTCGTCAGAAGTGAAGTGCGTATCACTCAGGTGTTGTTGCAGCAGGGAGCGAAACTGGTGATAATCCGACGGGGCGAAGTTTGGAGAGCCGCCCCGGTGGCGCAGTGGTCTAAGGCGTTGGCCTCTGATCATTCGTCCGTAAGGGGTCCGGGTTCGAATCCCGGTCAGGCATGGATGTTGTGTTTGTCTTACGGCACTGGCTCTCTCCCTTCCCTGGAACCAGTGACCCTAAATTAGGGATGGGAGACTGCTTATAGCCCATTGAGTTGCTCACGGTGGTCGTTAAACCTCCAATAAAAAAAAAAAAAAAAAAAAAAAAAAGTTTGGAGAATACGTCGGGTGGGACAAAATCTCCCATACCAGATCGGTGATCGTGTTTAAGGTCGTTTTCGCGGTGTGAGGACGCGCGTTATCCTGAAGCAACACAACCAACCTTCTGCCCTTGCCGGTGTATGTATGGCCGTTTCGCCTCCATTGCGTCCCCCACACGAATTGGTTGCTGACAATAACGCTCAGCATTGACCGTTTCACCAGGTTTGAGCAACTAGTAGTGTACGACACCGCGCTGATCCCACCATATGCACAGCAACAACTTCCTGGCATGGATATTCGGTTTGGCGGTACTGGTGGTAGGCTGACCTGGATAAACCCACGATTTGCGCCACTTAAGATTATCGTAGAGGATCCACTTCTCATCACAAGTCACAATCTTGTGGAGGAAATCCTTCTTCTTGAATCTGGAGAGCAACGACACAGCAGTGTCGTAGCTCCTAGACTTGTTCGCAGCTGTGAGTTGGTGGGGCACCCAACGGCCCTCCTTGTGAATCCGCCCAAGCTTGTGCAGGCGCTTTGCAATGGCTAGCGGTGTCACTCCGAGTTCCTGGGCGAGCTCTGACTGTGTGCGATAAGGATCCGCGTCCAACAGTTGTTCCAGTTTCTCATCGTCAACTTTCTGTGTCTGTCCCGGACGTTCTGCATCACGGAGATCGAAATTTCCCTGCTTAAACCGCTGGAACCACTTCTTACACGCACTGTAGGACACAACAGCCTCGCCCAAAGCAGCGCAGATCATTTGTTGGGCACATTTTTTCAGCTGAAACGCGAACAGGAGGCAGTGCCTTAAATGTTGCTTCTCGAACGACATTGCTTTCACTGTCAACTTTCGTCCCTTCTGTCACTACAGCTGTGAGCGGTTACGGTTGCCTGGAAAGCTGTTGGATGGCGCTGCAATCAGCCATTATCGCACACAGCTATTTGCATTTGCCGACGTTTTATGATCGCTTGCGGTTAGGGGCCGAGAATTAAGTTGCACACCTTATAAAATATCAAGTGTTTAAATAAATTTCTAGTAGTTCAGAAAAGATACAATTTTTTTGAGAAACAAAAAGTTACGTTTCATTGCTTCGAAAATGACCGTTTCTTTCTACTCGCTTGTACAATGGAAAATTATGATTTTTCTTCACGCTTCGCTTGTATTTCATTTTTTTTAGCTACTGTGAAGGAATTTCACTAACAATGACTTTCTCCTTTTTCGGACGTGCCTGGCAAGTGCGTGTAAACTGGCTGTCAGCGTCAAGATTTATGCAACCGACCTGCCCACGGATTGTTTCAGTTTATTTGTCCAATTAGTGTACGTGGACAAACAATGCGCGTGTTCCAAGTTCATTTGAACTGCCCGACTTTCTTATTCAGATTCTTTCTCAGAAAAAAAAAAAAAAAAAAAAAACTCTTATCCGCGAGGAATTGATACTTTAAATGAGTTAGTGGTAGACGGATAAAGATGCAAAATGGTGTCGTTCACCTCATATAATACGCTAAGTAAACTCATCACTGTTCTCAGATTGATGTGTAATAGGTCATTTAGTTCTGCCTGAGACGAAAGAAAAACGCCCTTTGCGTCTGCATATACTGTTTAACTTCGACTTCGAGTGAATGGCGCATTAAAACAATGGCCTAATAACACTTGGCCGAATGAAATCTTTGTCCCCTCGTGTCAGCATCGGAAGAAGGACTTTGGAAGAGGGAGAAGGGGATGGACACGGCGAAAATAGGAATTTGGAAGCATGCATTTGATTACTGCTATAAAGCGTTATCAGAAACTTCCCTGACAAACAAAACCGACTAGACCAGTCTTCTCAAAAACCGTGAGTCCGGTTAACACACTGCCTCAAACAGCCTGGAACTGATGCTACGATAAGCTGGAAGGCGGGGGTGGGGGTGAGTATTATTTGGAATCACTTGTTCAGAGACTTAAGGCTTTCATTACATCCGATCCGTATAACTACAGCACTTTGAAATAGAAAATTACACTGTTCACAAAAGATTTATTGGCTTAATTTGTCTTCTTCTCTCTGATACTTAGAAATAAGAAACAACAAATAGACATAGAGCTCAAAATAAAAAGGTCCAGTGATGTCAGTACTTGAATGGAAGACGTATATCAAAATTGTTAGTCTAAGATTGGTGGTCAATCATTCGCTGTTAAAATGAACTTCTCCAATTGCATTAGGGGATCTGCTAACACACACACACACACACACACACACACACACACACACACACACACACACACACACACACACTAACAATGAAGTCATCTTTTTAGAAGGCAACGTCGGAGGTATCAGCAACTGATGAACCATGGGAAGGATCGCATCGTAGGTATCTGCTATTGATAGACTGTTGGAAGGAATCTTTTCAAAAGTGAATTGCCGTCCTGGCGCCCGAGTGCTTTGAGTTGTTGGATTCTGACCTTCTTCCCAGATGTACCCTGATTCGAGTCCTGATTCGATTCTCTGGTTGTGTCCTTCCCAGAAACCGGTCGCCCTAAATTAGTGACAGTTCATAGCCCTATGAATTACTAATATTTGTCGTCAAACCTGAAAATAAAATAAAAACAAGGAATATGTTTACATCCTGCAGCATACGCGTTCAAATCGTGACCTAGGATTCATCAACATACAGGAGTTCATCAAAATAATGGAAACACTGTTTGTGTAGAACTGTTTATAAATAAGCTGTAGAATCACTTCGGACTTTCAGAACAGAAGGAAATATACTTATACAAGTCATACACCACATATGATAATGGAAGTTTGGACCATTCTTCCTGTAAAAAATATGCCCCAATTGTGCCAGTGATGTTGGAGGTGGGAAATGTGATATGATCTTTCTCTCCACCTTTTCCTTCACAAATGTTCAACAATATTGACGTCACGAGATTAAGGTGAAGAGGGTAGCTGCTGTTCCTCATCCCCATGCTCTGCAAACCACAACATGTCACGTTTCGTTTGCAGACTATTAACTACAGCATTTATAAACCGGGCCACCCGCTCGCAGACGATCTTTTTTATTGCTCTGGTCCACGGTACTTTGTTCTCTAGATGTGTGAAAAGCTTTTACGTTGTCTTAAATGGCACGGGAGAAATGTGCTGCGGGAAACTTACTTCTGTGTACAAATCTGTTTCGTATTTTTCCCATTTGTACTCTCAGGGTGTCAGCAGATGGCAAATGAACCCTTACATATCCCAGCCCAGCCGTTTTCAAAACTTCTGCGACACTGGTTAACTGGGAAGTCTGTCGTTGTTTTTCCCTAGCATATGCTCAGTTCAGTGTTGCTGATAAATACTCTTCCATACTTATTATGGAGTTTAAAAAAGAGAAAGATTTTCGCGAAAAAATCGCTTTCGGAGAATATGTGCTTATAGACAATGTAAAGTAGAAGGATCTGATTCATAATGCTGGATATTTCGTACTTTTTGAATTAACCCCCATCTCCCCTCCTTATCCCCAAGGATATTCCGGGTCCGGTGGTAGGCAACGTAAATTTGAGAACCCACAAAATTTGAAAGGCATGGAAATTGTTGTTTACATGCAATATGTTTGAGTATACAAGCCTCCCTTCCTCCTCAGGCGTCACGTGACTTGTACAGTCACAGAAATATTCCGAATTAACGTTTATTGTAATAGAATACGTGTAGGAATTAAGAAAACGAAAACTCTTCAGGAGTCAAATGATGGAATGTACCAAGTGTCAAATTCGTGTTTTAGTAATTGTTGAAATTTTACGTGCCGGTCCGTGCCTTGGAAACAGGAGAAATATACGGGCCGGGCCTGGCTTTAATTTAAAAAAAAAAAGAAATATACGGGCCGGGCTTTCCAAATTAAGGCCCGTAAAGAATGCCATGCACCCCACAGCATCAGGGACCCACCTTCATGCTTCACAGTTGGAATCAAACAGTCGGGGTGGTGGTGAGCTTGCGCAGGTATTCAGCCGGACGTACACTCTATCAGTTGTGGAAACCAGTGTGAAGCACGATTCATTAGACCAGACGACAAGTTGCTGGGCTTTAGCATAGGAATTTCTTTGTGCTTTGCACCACATTACACGTTTTATTGCATTGATGTTGGTAATCAGAAGTTTGTGGATTGCAGCACGGCCGTAATAAATACAGGCACGATGGAGTTCCCAACTAATGTTGTGACGGAAACGAGATAATTTCCATTGGTGTTCAACTCTGTTGCGATTTCCAGGGTCGTAGTCTTGAGCTTTCGTTGCACAATCACTGCCAAAGTTTGCTTAAACCTATCTGACATCTTCGTATGGCATCTACAATTTGACTATCTGGACGCAACACCGTATCCTTTCTTGATAAGTAGTCATAATCTGCAATACAGTTCCTCTTGTTACATCCACTGTGTCTGCCGTTCTAACTATTGAAGTTCCTGCAAGACGCGCACCAGGAATCATGTCTTTTTTGAGGTCACTGAGATCTGACATTATCGGCAATTGCAACATAGCAGCTGTTTCACTTGCAACTGTTGCATAGCTACGTGATAGCCTATATCATACTGCACTCCTTTATATAGCTCACATCGCGGGTGACATGCCCAGTCACAGTCGCTAATTCCATTATTTTGATAAACTTTTGAACCGGTCATGCTTTCCGTTCAGCCGTAAACTATTTTTCATCGCTGTAGGTGTTTAATTTATTCATATGAAAAACTCTATAACAGAAACAACGCTTTCACATAAAAGAGTAAATAAGGTACACGCGCGCACGCACACACTCATAAGTTTCGTATAATGTCACATGTCAGTCAATTACAGCCGTTAGGCAACCCATCGATCGCGAAGGCCTAATTTTCCATTCTGTTCTTTTCTACCCGAAAACGCTATTGTATATCCTGTTTCCCTCGTTCTTGAAAATCCTTTTTGTAGAAGGGGTTTTTCAGGAGAGAAAATGTTGCAAAGATATTTCGAAATGACCAGCATGGAAAGTGATGGAGAACAACGAGGGAACATTTAGAGGTGACCAGTGATTTTCCTAAGAAACAATATGGGAGAGGACGGCTTTCGGGTACTTTAACCAGTTTCTTCATCGCTAGTGACGTCACGCACCTGGAAAAGAACCCGTGGCAAAGGGCTTTCTACATTGCCTTAACAAGAGTAACACCGAGTACCTTGTTGTTTCTAATTTGATATTGTTTTAAATGTTGGAATAACATGAGAACGGAAAGTAGCATCGTGAGCTATATTGTTTCTAATTTGATATTGTTTTAGATGTTGGAACAAAATGAGAAAAGAAATTAGCACCGTGGACCATGTTGTTTCGAATTTGATTTTTTTTTTTTAGATGTTGGAACAACATGAGAGAGGGAAGTAGCACCGTGGGCAATATTGTTTCAAATTTGATAGTGTTTTAGATGTTGCAACATTAGGAGAGAGAGAGGGAGAGAGACATACAGAAAGACAGACAGAGAGAGAGACAGACATACAGAGAGAGACAGACATACAGAGAGAGAGAGAGAGAGAGAGAGAGAGAGAGAGAGAGAGAGAGAGAGAAAAGTTGCACCGTGGACCATTTTGTTTCTACTTTGATATTGTTTTAGATTTTGCGAAGGCAAGAGTGAGAGAAGTAACACCGTGGACTATGTTGTTCCTACTTTGATATTGTTTTAGATTTTGAAAAAGCAAGAGTGAGAGAAGTAATACCGTGGACCATGTTGTTCCTACTTTGATATTGTTTTAGATTTTGAAAAAGCAAGAGTGAGAGAAGTAATACCGTGGACTATGTTGTTCCTACTTTGATATTGTTTTAGATTTTGAAAAAGCAAGAGTGAGAGAAGTAATACCGTGGACTATGTTGTTCCTACTTTGATATTGTTTTAGATTTTGAAAAAGCAAGAGTGAGAGAAGTAACACCTTGGATTGTGTTGTTTCTAACTTGATATTGTTTTAGGTGTTGGAAAAACACGAGAAAAGGAAGTAGCACCGTGGTTGATCTGCGCTCCTGAAAGAAGGGATAGAACCCACCCACGGACAAAACCTAGAGATACTGCCAACAACGGGCCCCATTCTAGGCACCAACAAACACTCCCCCAGCCATACGCGGAAAAACTTGCCAAAACACACACTTCTGAAAAACTTCTGACACACACGGAAACTCCTCACATGCAGAACACAAACTTTAACACCTTTCTTTTCGCTTAAGCTCATTATGCTCGCCATAATTCAATGCATCCTGCCCGAGACACAGATTCTTTAGCATTATTCTTTGTCTTGATCTTATCCTTCTCGTCGTAGTACCAAATAAACTAGGTACAATTCTCAGGGGAAAGTTGTCCGTTAGATCTCCTTCAGGACTGACTGGGCTGTCCGTTGACCGCTGTTAAGACGTACCAACGGCCAGAGAGTAAGCCGTGGCCGACCACACGCCATTGATGACTGGGGTCGATGTAGGCTATCAAGGCTCGTACCGACCGCTTGGCAACGACAATGCAAATCACATCCCAGTTGCATGTCAGAAGCCCAGCAACGTCAGTGAGCGAACGGTATGGCGCACACTGCTCACCCTAGTTTACGGGAGCCGACGCTCTACTCGCGTGCCTCCGCTGACTGCTAGACATCGAAAATCACGTTTCGCCAGGTGCTGAGAACATCAAATCTGGACTTCTGCAGCTTTGCGCGCGTCTTGTGCTCAGAAGAATCTCGTTTTCGCAGCTGTACCGATCTCACGGGAGGGTGCGGGCGTGGTGTCGACAGAATGAGGTCATGGTCCTGTCTTGCCAGGTCGGCTCCGTTCGAGGCAGTGGTGGCTCTGTGATGGATTGGGGAGACTTCTCATGGCACACATTAGGTCCCTTAGGGTGTCTAGAGAGGTCCTTAACCGCTGGTGAGCTACCAGCATGCGCTCGATGATCACCTACACGTTGTCATGACCTTTGCGCATCCTGCGGCTGATGTTTGTACCAGAAGGACAGTGCACCGCGTTAACTGGCTGCTACCTCCCAGACACTGGCTCGAGGAACACTGATCTGAGTTTTAAATCATCCAATGACCCCCAAGATCCCCGTATTTGAACCCTGCGGAAGCTGTCTGGGTGACCGTGGAGCGGAACATCAGATCCATGGATCCTGGATCGAAGTCTCGGACGGAGTAGTGGCCAAAATTGTGGAAACTTTATGGAAAAAGAGTATTTTGAGGTTTGATGGCTCATAACACCACTTTTTTTTGGAATAATACCATGAATTTATATATCAATGGAAAAATAAATTCTTCAAGAATGTAATGCAATAACTTTTATGGAGGATTTTGTATTAGAACATCAGTTATAAAGAAGAAAAGTGAAACACATAGAAAAAATGAGATATACAAAAATTCTCGCCATGTCAGTTAATACTTAGTTGGATAACCTTTAGCGTTAATTACGACTTTACAGCGCCTTCCCGTAGAGAGAACGATATTTTTTTAGATCTGCACTTGTTATAATGTGAAACTAAGATTCAATTATTGCTTCTATTAATTGGGTTTTATTGCTGGGTTGCTTCTGACTAACAAGTTTCTATAGTCGGCTCCATAGATTTTTGATGGGGGTTAAGGTCACGGCTATTCCCAGGCCATTCCAGCAGTAGAATATGATTATCTTTAAACCACTTTTTGAACATAGGGTCAACATGACATGGAGTTGAATCCTGTTGAAATATAAATGCTACATTATCTTGGAAAAGATCACGTGCGGAAGGCTTCAGTTTGGGTTCAAGTATTTCATTAATGTATTTTTGGTTATTTATATTCCCTTTAATCACGCAAATTCTGCCCAAACCTTTTTGATGTCATACAACCCCAGATCATAACACTAACTGGGTGTTTCACGGTACATGATGTAACGTACCAGGAGATGTGACGTACCTGCCAGAAGGACGCACACGACATAAAGGCAGATAGGAATCAGAATAAAACGTCCGCGTAGCTCAATTGGTAGAGTGACTTATTCCGGAATGAGGGGATCCGGGTTCGAATCCTGGCGTGGACAGAAATGACGGAGAAATTTACTTCGTTATAATGTAATGCAATCAGGATGCAAATCTTGTCCGATTCTTCTCCTTACGTATTTTATGCCATCACTACCAAACAGGGATATTTTGGTCTCATCACTCCAAATAACACTTTCCCATTGTTCCGCTGTCCAGTTAACATGGGTTTCAGTCCAGTTTCATCTTTTCAACCTTTGTTTGAGAGATAAAAATGTGTTTTTTCGTGGAATTCTAGCTTTTAGAACAAATTCCTGCAGTCTGCGCCGTACAGTCCTTGCACTCAACTTCACATTGCGTTGCGCCATTTCTTCTTGTATACACCCAGATGATTTTCTTTTGTCATCTAGGCACAGTCTCTTAATTCTTCTATCATCATATGCTGTTGTGCACCTTTTCCTGCCTTTACCAGTCTGGTTTTGTAGTGACCGAGTCTCCTTATACCTCTTCAAAAATTTAGAAATGCCATCTTTGGTTAAGTTTCCACCAATTTTTCTTCTAATTTCTTCATAACTGAAGCCTTGTCCACTTAATAGCACTATTTTACATCGCTTTTTGGGTGACCAGTCAACTCTTCGCGCCATTTCTTTAATTTGATTACGTTTTACAAGCTCACTAAATGAAAGAACACACGCACAAAAAAAAAAAATTGATAGCAATCAGATAACACACTGACAAATGTCCTCCTCTCAGCTCCAATACATGACATCAATAGCTGAATCCTACTGTGACCTGATTGGCCCATTGCCAAAACAATATGACACCTGATTGGCGTTCTAAACATTCATGCTCATTGGCTACATTCAAATGATGGAAAGCTGCTTCATACCAACCTTAGCAAGTTGTGCTTCCTTTTTCTGGTTATTTGGCTTTATATTTTTATAGAGTACAGGTAACTAAACAAACTTTACTGCATTACATTCTTGATGAAATTATCTTTCCATTGGTATATAATTTTATGGTATTACTCTAAAACAAAGGGGTGTTATGAGCCATCAAACTTTAAAAATACACTTTTTCCGAAAGGTTTCCACAATTTTAGCCACTACTGTATATTTCCAAAATTTTGGCGCCCTTCAATGCTTGGCGCCCTTCAATGCTTAGCGTCCTGAACTCTGGCCCATGGTGGCCCAATGGTAAATCCACTCCCATCAGTGAAGCAGGAAGACAAACCTATAATGGATAATAAAATTCACGTACGTTTGAGTTTTTACTGTTATGTTGCATGTCACCCCTATTATTTGAAATAGCCTAAGTGCCGCAGCTGTGGCTAAGTGTTCTACACCGCTAGCTTCAAACGGTTCTTCTGAAATGGAAACCGGGTCGGAGTCCTAGGTGATTCATAAGTGTTGTGCATACATATTTTACGGTAATGGCTCTCTCCCATTCCTGGAACTAGTCCCCCAAAATTAGGAACGGATGACAACCAGTTGCTCACAGCAGTCGTTATCTCCCCCCCCCCTCCAGCTGTGTGTGCAAACTAGAGAAAAATGCTTTGTATCCACCGAGCAGAAAATAAAAATAATTCCATACGCCTCATTAATGCATATCATCCGGTAAGTGATTGAAAGAAGACATAAGGGTTCAGTAAAGTACTCTGTAAAAAATAAATGGTATGAATTCTCGCAGAAAATTCTTGAAAATAACGTGAAGCAAAGTTTCCGTTGGGTCTTCGATTTAAAATAACAACGAAAAATAAATAAATAAAAAAGCCAAAAAAGAAAACGGAAGATCCCTGGTACTCTTGTAGATAATCCCTGCTACTCTTTCTGGATAATTCATCCTATGCATCTTTCGCATGCAGAAAAAAAAAGCATAGCATAGCATAACAACAAACAATAAGATTTGCTAATTCCTTATATTGAGCGATGGTTAGGTAGATGAAAAAATATATGTTATTTTCCTAAAACCAATTTAACAAGTTAGTAAAATCATGCAATGCATTGATTATGATACGCTTTCCAACATACCAGAAATGATTACTCAAGTTATGTGGATAATGGCTGTGAAATAAATCTGGTTTTTGTGCAATGACCTTTGACCCCATTTCGTTGATATTCAACAGAAATGTTTCACTATACCTCCGAAACAACATGATAAAGTTTTGTCGCAATCCAAGCATTTCAGGAAAGTTATGATGCACAAGGGCAATGGAATGCATCCCACTACAATGTCCTGACCTTTGACCCCATTTCGCCCATTTTCAATAGGTTTCGTCCCCAGTGGCTCCTTACCACAAACTAAAATATCATCGAAATCGAACCATTTTTACGCAAGTTATGACGCATAAGGGCAATGGAATATATCCCGCTCTTATGCCCTGCCTGATCTTTGACCCCATTTCGCCCATTTTCAATAGGGTTCGTGCCCAGGTGATTTCCTACCACATACTAAAATTTCATCGAAATCGAACCATATTTACGCATGTTATGGCGCATAAAGACAATGGAATGGATCCAGCACCTATGTCCTGACCTTTGACCCTATTTCACCCATTTTCAATAAGGTTTGTCCCCAGGTTGTTCCGTACCACATACTAAAATTTCGTCGAAATCGAACCATTTTCACGCGAGTTATCGTGCGGTCGGACGGACAGACGGACAAAGCTGGAGCATATACGCTTCTTCAACCTACGGTTGGAAAGCGTAAAAAAGCAATGTGAGTCATAAAAGTAAATATTTTGCTAAACTATGGTGGCGGCCATAGTAAGTATTTTGCTTGTTTAGTTTTTCAAAAACAATATTTATTAGTATTATTATTATTCAGATTTTGACGAACGTAAAAAAACTACATTGCCACCGATGAAATATGTACTACAAAAGTCCATCTGCGCAAGATAAATACTGACCTCAAGATAGAAAGAAAAACTGAATCGCAAGTGTGTTAGTGAGGGGTATTGGTTACTTTTAGTCTAGGATATCTGCAAGTTACATGCCATAGTGTTATACATCATTTTAAAGCTCTTGTCAATAGCAGTCGAGAGGAAGCAAACTTTTTCTACAACGCATGCTTTATTACTGTCGGGAAAGATACATGGCATCAAAATGCATTTTTGTAATGGCTTTTATCACATTTAGCATCAGGTTCTCGTAACTTACTCAGATTGCAGTGAGATATTGTAACTTTTGCGTTGAAATAATATTCGGCGATAGTTTAGTAAATATATATTTTCAGTAACAGCAAAATTAACTATTGTTGCGTCACTTCATGGCGGCAGCATTCAAAAATCAAATTTCAACAATGGTCTTGTCTACTTCCGTTACCCATTTTCGTTACATCGAATTTTTTTACTTAGGATTTACTTTACTATTGTCTGGAAAGATGCAAAATATCGAAATGTCGTTTTGAAAAGTTTCCGTTTCGAATGACGGAAACATTCAGTGATTTGACAGATTTTCTGTTGTCAGTAATTTCGTTTTTTTCACAGAAACCAGGGATTTTCGTTTTTATGAAGAAATTTCAGTCCAGGTCTTTATACGGTATGTTTCAGAGCGTTTTAAAAATACTCGATTTCGACTTTTCCAGTCTCCATACTTTTTTCACCTTTTTTTTTTTTTGCAGGTATTTGAGCACCCCAGATTGTTTTCACTTCTTTTGCAGATATTTGAGCACCACAGATTGTTTTCACTATTTTGCCTTTCATTACACGTCTCCAATCACATGTACGAGACTTACACTACCCAGTTTCGTTCGATAATACAATATGCAGCAGCAGATCCACCAGTTAAGCGAAGGGGGGGTATACTATTCACAATATCCGTTCTCACTGTAGGACCTAAAAATCAGGTCCGCCAGCACACGAAGGTACGAGTGTTGCCATCAAAACAGTGTTTAAGTATGGTATCCCGGGTTGCAGCTTCCGATTGTGTAAATAATGATTGATTCAATAAAACTGTTAAATTGAAATTTAATAGTTATTTAAACCTCTCTGAATTCGAGTTTTTTATTTTTAGTGAACTTCTCCTTATTACAGATAAGTTTACGTCATATGGAGATCGAAAAAGTGAGCGCAGAATTTTCTTGTTAATATGGAATCAACCAAAGGTTCCCTGAAAACACAGGGTTTTTTTTCTTTATTGAGGGTTTAACGACCACCGTGAGCAACTCAGTGGGCGATAAACCTATATAAGCAGTCTCCCGGCCCTAATTTGTGGTCACTGACTCCAGGTAAGCGAAAGAGCCGGTGCCGTAAGACAAACACAACACCCATGCTTTACCGGGATTCGAACAGGCACCCTTCTCAGACCAATGGTCATAAGCCAGCGCTAAGACCAATGCGTCACCAGGGCGACCATAGCTTTTTCCGATCGCACCTCTTAAAAACAGCAGCCTTTTTTTTATCAACTTGAGAGGGATGAACAGTGGTATTTCTATCAATTCACTCATGAAAAGCCCCTGAAATTCAGATGTTTTCCGTCATTTCATGGAGAAGGTTGAATCAGAAATACAGTTTGTTAATTCGCGAAAGGAACCACAGAAAATGTCTTGTGAACTTCATTAAATTTTTACACTACCCTCGCTACCACTAAGTTTCTTTCTGTATATATTTGCAATCCAGCGAGAGTCATCCCATTTATTTTGGTTGGATCAACCGCAACCGCACACTAGATGCTGTCAGTTCTTCCTTGTTTCGTTTTTATACAGAAATCTCAGTCGAGGTCTTAAAAAGTCTGGACTTAATACAACTTTTGACGAGGGTGTCAATAGAATTAGGAGTAACTGACGTGACCCAGTGCAACAACAATCCAAATATGGAGTTTACAGCAATTATTTACAGAGCACTGTAGTTGGTACACCAGATTGCATGTATGTGGGCTCTACAGCTCGTTCTTTGAACGTTCGACTTAAAGAACATAAATATGATATTAAGAATGGATTAATGAAGACCGCATTAGCCCGTAAAGTTCATGAAGGTGTACATTATCCAGATTGGGAGAATGCCAATATATTCATAAACCCTCATCCTGGTTCTTCGCTGCTGTTTAATGAAAGTTTGATTATTTTTAACGAAAGTCACACATGCTGTAATGACAGCTTACCTGCTTTTGTACCAGGACAATAGAAAGGATTGATTAAAAGCATTCACATTAACTGATATCGGCAACAATGAAGACAACGAAATAACTCTACTTTATTTTTATGTTTATTTTATTTTATTTTATTTATTTTATTCTTTAAAGAGTTTTGTAAATAATGTACTAACATCATTAGGTAGTAAATTACCTTTATGGTTTCTTATGTTTTATGTGAAGAAACGATCATTTATGGGTAACATATCCCCTTTTTTTGTCATTTTGTAGCAAAGCGCTTAGAGTTTAAGTTTTGGCATATTATATGTGAACACGTAATAATTGTATTAATGTATCATACTGCCTTCCTTTTTTACGCTTTCCAACCACAGGTTGAAGAAGCGTATATGCTCCAGCTTTGTCCGTCCGTCCGCTCGATAACTGGCGTAAAAATGGTTCGATTTCGATGAAATTTTAGTATGTGGTAGGGGACCACCCGGGGACGAACCCTATTGAAAATGGGAAAAATTGGGTCAAAGATCACGACGTAGGAGCGGAATCATTCCATTGCCCTTATGCGTCATAACTTGCGTAAACATGGTTCGATTTCAATGAAAGTTTACTATGGGGTACGGGACCACCTAGGGACGAACCCTGTTGAAAATGGGACAAATGGGGTCAAAGGTCACGGCGTAGGAACGTGATCATTCCATTATCCTTATGCGTCATAACTTGCGTAAATATGGTTCGATTTCAATGAAAGTTTACTATGTGGTAGGAGACCGCCTGGGGACGAACCCTATTCAAAATGGGTGAAGTGGGGTCAAAGTTCAGGACATAAGATCGGGATGCATTCCATTTCCCTTATGCGTCATAACGTGCGTAAAAATGGTTCGATTTCGATGAAATTTCACTATGTAGTAGGAGACCACCTGGGGACGAACCCTATTGAAAATGGAAGAAATGTGGTCAAGGGTCAGGACATAGGATTCGATCCATTCCATCGCTCTTATCCCATATTATTAAGATGGACGTCAAGTAATTTTGCTTCTTATACTTCCAATGGAAAAACTTTTGTACACATTTCCTTCAAAATTAATGTGTTCCCAAGGATGAAAATTTGAACATCGATTAAAATAACTTCATATTATAACTTGGAAAGCTTAATATTTTCTAAAACATAACCATAATTATATTAAAAATCAATAACTTTTCCTTTGGTGGTGTTGAAACCAGAGAAAACATGGCGCGCCCTGTACTTTGATGACGTCAGTGGACAAAAAAGTGTTGGATTGCATAATTACGGTTATGGTTTAGAAAATATTAAGTATTCCAAGTTATGAAATGAAGCTATTTTAATCGATGTTCAAATTTTCATCCTTGTGAACGCATTAATTGTTCAGAAAAAAGATGGCGCGACCTGTATTTTCATGACGTCAGTAGACAAATGTTGAATTGCATAATTATGGTTATGTTTTAGAAAATATTAAGTATTGCAAGTTATAAAATGAAGATATTTTAATCGATGTTCAAATTTTCATCCTTGGGAACGCATTAATTGTGAAGAGAATGTGTACAAAAGTTTTTCCATTGGAAGCATAGGAAGCAAAGTTACTTGACGTCCACCTTAAAGTAGCAATTCTTGTATGTATGTATGTACATTTTATTTTGAAAACGGCTCTAAGAATTTTGATGAAAGTCGTTAACCTACCGTTTTCTGGTACTAGAAATCGATTTAGCTTGATCTCGACTTTAGAAGAATTCGTTTAGTGGGTGAAATAACCACCCCGAATTATAACGTTTTTAGTGATGGCGTTGTTCCATTAATGTTACCAATGCTTAGAAATCTTATAACGTCCCAACTGGCGTTTGAGAATGTTGGCGCGCGGTCACGCCATCTGTCTCATTACGTCAGGCGTTGTGTGTGGATCCTATTAAAGATTTATGACGTCACACTTTTGCGGTGGGCAGATGGTCGCGATTCCGATCTGCCTCATTACGTCACGCGTTGTGTGCGTATGTCCGTCAGCACGATAACTTGCGTAACAACCGTTCGATTTCGATGAAATTTTAGTATCTGGAAGGGGAACACTTGAGAAAGAACCCTATTTAAAGTGAACGAAATGGGGTCAAAGGTCAGTACATAGGAAAGGGATCCATTCCACTGCTCTTATGCGCCATAACGAACGTAAAAAAGGTTCGATTTCGATGAAATTTTAGTATGTTTTAGGGGACCACCTGGAGACAAACCTTATTGAAAATGGGCGAAATGGGGTCAAAGGTCAGTACATAGGAAAGGGATCCATTCCACTGCTCTTATGCGCCATAACGAACGTAAAAAAGGTTCGATTTCGATGAAATTTTAGTATGTTTTAGGGGACCACCTGGAGACAAACCTTATTGAAAATGGGCGAAATGGGGTTAAATGTTAGGACACAGGAGCGGGATCTATTCCATAGCCCTTATGCATCATAACCTACGTAAAAATGCTTCGATTGCGACAGAACTTTATCATGTTATTTCGGAGGTATACTGAACCGGTTCTGTTGAATATCATTGAAATGGGATCAAAGGTCAGGGCACAGGACCGAGATTTATTCCACAGCCATTATTCTCATAACTTGAGTGATAACTTGAGTAATGATTTCTGTAATGTTGGAAAGCGTATTATAATCAATGCATTGTATGATTTTACTAACTTGTTTACAAATTAATCTTCCACTTATCATTGGCTAACGTTAATCCATGGAGTGCAATTCTGCGCACCAATGGTCACGAAGTCCTATATGACATCATTCATCACATGTTCATAGTGTATATATTAGCCAACCACATAGTTGTCAAGTTTTTAATCATCTGAAGATGGGCAACTGGGTTGCTCGAAAGGTCTAATGCATGTTTTTAAATGTTTAGTTTTATCAATAATTATCCTTTGAGCGTAATGGGAAAGTTTTAATTTTTAGACTTTCATACCATCATTTTCAAGGATTGTATTACCGTGCAAGGTGGTGGCTGCCTCCTTTTGATGTCATTTTTATTTGATTAAGCACGAGTTCACTTCATTAAACCATTAAACCAGATTAACCTGGTTCGATATACAGAATCACACACTTAAAAGTATGTATTGAGTCCAGACTTTTCTTCGTAATAGTAACCATCGAGTGGATTAATCGTAATATATTCCGTGGCTTGGGAATTAACGTAGTGCAATGACAAAGAGACTACATCGCGTACTACAGTATTTGCCCGTCTTTCTGATTTGGACTCCTTAACGTGCTTTAGGCTTGTCCAATAGCTTACTTCTCGCAATATGTCTTAAGGCACCGTTCGAGCAAGGACCTGAGGTCTTCCAAAAACGTTCCGTTCGCCCTAGACGCCAAAAGAAAGTCTCTCCTCTTTTCAGACCATAGACCGTCTGCCTAAAAACCACGTATTTCTCCTGCCGAAGGGAATTTCTCCCATACCCTACTAATCGTGTTTCAAAGTTAATAGTCTCTTATTCACACACCCGGAAGCGACAATCCATTGCCACAATACAATACGTTTCAAGACACTTTGGCATACTTTTGTTCTAAGCCGAAGCTAATGCGGCTAATGATGTGTTGCTGAATGCCAGCATTGTTGAAACATTCTCACTTCGACAGCTCTGCCCAAAAAATGGTGCACAGAAAGGAAGGAATTCCCCGTGGGAATGAACATAATAATTCCATATTTATAATAGTAATTTCTGAGGTTAGAGAATCTTACACTGTATGGTAAACATGCGTTGGAGGATTACAGTTGTGGAAGAATGATAAAAAGGAAACTTTGACACTTGAAATCTTTTTTTGTACGAGGAACCTCGCAGAATCCCATTTTTTCTCGGTAAGAGTACAAAGTTGTAACGTGAAGGTATAAAAGTGGTATTTTTATCCCCATGATTTAGGTGCACTTCTACCAGTGGTGTCAAACTATGTTTGTACCGTCACACATAATATTTTCGAGATAATGCCATCAGTCCCCAGTTGCTTGAGAAAGGAATGATTGTTTGTCCACAAGAAATTAATGGTGAAGCTTCATAATTGTTCACAAAAAAAAAAAAAAAGAAGTTAGTCTAGTGAGGGATTTAAGTCCATCAAAAGACTCGACTGAACTGGGATCTTGGTGAAAAGTTAAAAATATGGTCCTGTATTTTCGTGATACAGGAATTTAAGTATTTATTTTTCTGAAGTCCATTGCTCCATTACTGCAGCTGTCAGTTATGCCAAATAATAAACATCTAATTAGTGTAAGAGAAGCAAATGATCTTGATAACATTCTAATATTCTCAGTCCGTGGAAAAAGGAGGAAGTAAACTAAAGTGAAATAAATTACAACGAACAAAATAAATTAATCAGGACAAAAGTTCTCTTAACATATTTTATTCAACGATTTTAGTTTATGATCTATAACACATACAACGATTGTCGAAGTTTGCTCTATTAGTAAAAAATTGGCGAAAGTTCTTGATCATTACACTCATACATCACAAAACAAGCCTATGTACAAGTAACGAGCAAAAAAAAAAAAAATGAAAGAAAGAAAACCCTAGTGCGTCATTGCTTCTTGCCTCTTCTGTGAAGCGGACGGAGCAGTTGGATTCACGACATGGCTTCGGCGCCTGCGCACTTTCCCAGCTTTGTGTGTGAGGAGCATTTTAGGCAACAGCCCTGGAACAGCACGATCACGATATTTTTGTTTTATTGTTGAATGATAAATCCAAACAGCAAAAACACCAGGATGTTAGTGAACAGTTTACAAAATAGTCGAATAACGACTGCAGTGAATTGTCGTCAAAACGCGCTTGTTTTTATAGACATGCTTTCGAATCGTATTAATAAAAGAAGCAAGCGAAGATTTTTTTATTCACTCTATAAAGAAATGTGTGAAAACACAAATTTGTCCGTGACAAGAATCAAACTCGCGCCTACTCACTCCGGAGTAAGTTGCTCTCTCAACTAAGCTATACGACAGTATGTGTCGCTGCCGATTTGTCGTCTTGACACGTGCTTTACCTGTGTAGTATGCCACATCATTTCCCTCTTTTTTTTTTTTTTTTTTTTTTGAAGCGAAGAACGAATTTTTCATTAATTCTGGAAGACGTGCCGAACAATCATCACACATTTTTCGAAGAACCCAACGGCCAGTACATCCACTTTTGCGTTCGGACGTCCGTGTAAAAACACAAATTTTTCTGTGATTTAGATCGAACTAATGCCCCCTTACTCCGGAGTAAGTTGCTCTCCCAACTAAGCTACACGGACGGAATGTACCGTTGCATGTTTGTCGTCTTGACACGTGCTTTATCTCTATAGTACGTCACAAGTGTCCCTTCGAAATACAAAAATATATGAATCAATTCCTGTGTTTCATTCAGTAACAAAACTTTATCTTCTGTTTGTGAAAGTTTGATGGGAAGATAATGGTTAGTTTTATTGGGGAGATTTGAGTTCTCTGGGTTAATTGCTTGAATTGTGAATGGTTCGCTCACTCAGCTGTCAATGATCACTCAATCAGCCAGTACTGTGACATACACTGAAGTGGCAGGGCATTTAACTTTCTTCCGCCCTCGTGAGTTCGGAAACGGATTTCTAAAAAGAAAAGTATTCTCGGGAATTAATAAGCATTAACCGTTATGTGAGTGAGCAGTCAGCTACGAAATATCGGTGCAACTTAAAAAATTAGAATGATACGTGTATGCCATTCATTTGAGTGATTGTACTCGAATCGTTCGTTCGTGGCAAATCGTGAATGGTTAGAGCTCACGCTCTTTTGGGCAGTTTGCCAAAAGAGCTGTGGCCTTGGTAGGCTGCCAAGACGCACAGTGTGTTAACGGAAAACTTGACAAACTGCCAAGGCCAGAGCAAAAGAGAACACGCAACACGGTGTCCCTGCAACGAACGATTTTCTCAGTGAACGTAGTGACATCATTCCTTTGAATTAGCATACATACATTTCTTTTTTTGCGTGAATGAACAGTGAAAACATTTCTGAAATTCAGGAGCCAACTTCCATGATTCCTGGTACAACCTTTCCCGTGAAATGATGGAAAAAAACATGAATTTCACGGATTTTTTGTACGCCAGGAAAATTCTAACATTTCAGAAATCTTTCCGCAGTTCCTTTCTTATATTGACGGTAAATTGCCGTTTTAAAGAGGTATTAACGGAAAATCCTTAATTTTCAGAAACCTTTCTGCTGTTTCTATCTTATACTGACGGTAAATTGCCGTTTTTAAGAGGTATTAACGGAAAATTCTTTATTTTCATAGAACTTTCCCCTGCTTCTTTCTTATATTGATGGTAAATTGCCGTTTTTAAGAGATGTTAACTGAAATTCCTTAATTTTCAGAAACCTTTCTGCTGTTTCTATCTTATATTGACGGTAAATTGCCGTTTTTAAGAGGTATTAACGGAAAATTCTTTATTTTCAGAAAACTTTCCCCTGTTTCTTTCTTATATTGATGGTAAATTGCCGTTTTTAAGAAGTGTTAACGGAAAATTCTGAATTTTCAGAAACCTTTCGGCTATTCCTTTCGTAAATCGGAAAAATTCTGTTCTCACTTTTTCCGAATCCATATGACAAAACATTTCCGGTAATAAGAGCGATTTGCGGGAATACTTGAGATTTGATTAACTAATAAATTTCAGTCGTCCGTCGAAGGATCTGATTTTTTAAAGTTCTGTTCGGATATTGTTAATAGCATATCGCATGAAAATTTTGGTTTTGTGGCACAGGATATTTGTTCCCCTCATACCCATTTTGTACACTATAGCTATCCTTGGCAGAACTTACCTAGTAACGGGCGACGGTACCTTTTGCCTTGATAACAGCATGAATCTGGTGTGGTAGAGACTCCACGAGGTTGTGGATGCATTGAACATCGATTTGCCACCACTCGTTCGTTAATTGGTCCCGAAGTTACGCCAGAGTACGCGGATGTTTATTCCGGCATTTCACCTTCTGTTCCAAATGATCCCACAGATTTTCAATACTATTTAAATCTCGGGATATGGCGGGCCAGTCGAGGTGAGGCAGTGTTGCTGATTGTTCTTCGCTCCACTCAGACACAGTTTTAGCCATGTGCACACGGCAATGGTCGTCTTGGAAGACAGGAGTGGCAATGTGATGCTGCTCCTGGAGATGTAGGGCAAAGATCAACACTTCGTCATTCAGAATGCGAAGGTGTTCATGCTGGTTCAAATTCATCGTCACTGCAACGAGAGGGCCCATTTCGTGGTACGAAAAACATTCCGAAAGCATCACAGAATCTGCTCCAGCTTGAATATCTTCGACACAATCAGGATTAAAGGTTTCATTGGGCCTGCGATGCACTCGTCTCCTCCCATCATTGGAGTACTAACAAAAATGAGACCATCAGACCAAATTACTCGTTTCCAATCCTCCACAGTAAAGTTTTGGCGCCTCTGAGTCTATTGATAACGTGAGACTTCGTGACTTGCTGTTAAAAGAGGCCTCTTAAATGGTACTCTGCTCCAGATGTCCATCGCATGCAGTTCTTGTCGCAATGTCCTTTCGGAAATAGGTTGGAGTGGACTTTCATTGACTGTTTGGAGTAGTTATTGCCTGGTTTGAAACCGATTTGCAGTTACTAGGCGTGAAACATGGCTGCGGTCCCTATTGGTGAGAATCGTTTTCATGCCACATTTACGTTGCCGATTTTCAATTGACTGCGAACTACACCACTGTTTGTAGACCTGCTGGACAGTACGCATCAACACACCAACTCGGGCGACTTCATTCACTTTGTGTCCGTGGGCACGGCCAAACACGATGGCTCCTTTTTGCCACTCAATAAAGTCGGTTTTATGACCCATATTACAGACTAAATTCAACACACACCTTGCTCTTCTGCATGAGACAGAAATGATCCTGTAGACCACGACAGTGCTATTTATTTCCCAATAATGTTATCATCGCGCCCTCTTTGCAGCAGATAACTTCCTGCTGTCATTTCTGTTAGAGGTGATTTTTTGTCCTGTGTGCTTATATTGGGTTACTTTAAAAAACCATGAACTGAATTTATCGCACAGGTGATTGTACGATGCCTATGTATTAGTCTGTGTGCTCCTTAAGTCAAAAGCTATTACAGCTATCAAGAGCAAATTTTATATCTAGAAGTTTTGTGAAATAATACTATAAAGCAGCACATTTCACTTTACTCACCTTTCTGTTAAGATAATTGGAAGTCGTTGTTAGTTGAATAAGATCTCAAGTCCCAAAGCATTCTGTTACTTCGAAAAATAAAAAATACCACGATGAAAAAAAAAAAAATTAATTTGTAATAAGTCCTGCTACAGAAAACGTAAATATTATTGCAAACCTATTCAGAAAAACAAAAAGCTCCAACACAAAATAAAATGACTTATTCATCCGCATTACGATAAAAAAATAACTAAATAATGCAGGATCGCGGGTTTAGAGTTCTACCTTGAACGTGAGTGTAATTCACGAGTATTTCTGCTTCAGCGGTAACACACGTGGCTTCTGTTGAGCCAACACAGACAACCTCGGATTGAAACCCAATAGAGATAAAAGGTAAGAGAGGCGTGGATGTTGCACTTTAAAAAATAAGTGGTGTGAATTCACGGAAAATTTCTGAAAATATCGTGCAGCAAAGCTGCCGGTAGGTGTCCGTGTTTTGCAGAAATTTCCGTTTTTAAAAGTGCCCGTTTATTTTAACCTCCGTATTTTCACAGAATTTCCGCAGTCAGAAATTCCGTTTATTTCAGAGAGCCCATTTCAGGTTTTTCCGTATTTTAACTGAAATTCCCCAAAATCGACGACCCTGCACTCCATTTTTCAACCCTTACCGCAGATAACTCTTCCACTACAGGATGGAACACTCCTCGTTACGGATGATAACACCCTTGGGGATCATCAGTCAACAGGTAACGCACGCCTTTAACCACTGAGCTACAAACGCTCGGGAATCCGAATTACCAACATCGGAAAACAAATTGCGCGACGTTTAATATATTTTTTTTTCGTCATTAATGCGAGTGATTTATTCATTTTATTTTCTGTTAGTGCTTCTTTTTTTTTTTTTCTATAGGAGGACTTTTCACATTAAGCATTTTTCATCGTGATTTTTCGAAGCAACAAAATGCATTGCAACTTGATTTTTTCAAACGGACAATGGCTTTCAGTTATCTTTAAAAAAGGTACAATGTACAAAAAACATTTTTTTATCTATTTCACCAAAAAAAAAAAAAAAAAAAAAAAAAGAAAAAAAGAAAAAAAAAAGATCCTAAATATGAAATTTACTCTTGATAGCTGTAATAGCTTTTATCTTAAGTTGTCCAAAGGACTGATACACAGACATCGTATAATCATCTGCACAATAAGTTAAGTACCCGGTTTCTTACAGTAACACAATATATAATAAATAGCCCCGTGCGCAAAATAGGGCAGAGAAGAAGAAATATCCTGTGCCACAATAAACAAAATTTATGAGATATGCTATCCACAGTGTCCGATCTCGCTACGGAACTTCAAAATTCGACAGACGATTGAAATTTAAAATTTAATCAAACCTCGAGTATTCTCACCGATCGCTCTCATTAACGCTAATTTCTCGTCATACGGATACGGAAAAAGTGAGAACGGAGTTTTATGTTAATATACGAAAGGTATTGCGGAAAGGTTTTTGAAAATTTAGAATTTTCCATTAACCCATCTCTAAAATGGTAGTTTACCGTCAATATAAGAAAGAAACTGCGGAATGATTCCTGAAAATTCAGAATTTCCCAGTGGTACGGAAAGTCTGTGAAATTCAGATTTCTTTCTGTCATTTGAAGGAAAAGGTTGTATCAGAAATATGCTTCGTTAATTCACGAACAAATGATGGAAAGGGGCTCGTGAATTTCAGAATTTTTTTTACACTGTAATCTCTAATGAAAGAAAAGGCTGAAAATTTCAGTAGCAACGATAGATTTTGCGTTGTTTTTATTTTTTTATTATTATTATTATTATTATTTTTTTTTTTTTTTTTTGTACAAATACGGAGAAATCTGAGACTGATTTTTCTCAAATTAACGGAATTACTGACTACGGAAAATCTGTCGAAATACGGAGGCTAGCGGAAACGGAAACTTTAAAAAAACAGAAATTCCGTTTAAAGACGGACAACTACCTGCAACTTTGCTGCACGTTATTTTGGGGAATTTTCCGTGAATTTTTTTTTTTGATTGGAGGTTTAACGACCACCGCGAGCAACTCAATGGGCTATAAGCAGTCGCCCGTCCCTAATTTAGGGTCACTGGTTCCAGGGAAGGAAGAGAGCCAGTGCCGTAAGACAAACAACATCCATGCCTGACCGGGATTCGAACCCGGACCCCTTACGGACGAATGATCAGAGGCCAGCGCCTTAGACCACTGCGCCACCGGGGCGGCCTTCCGTGAATTCACACCACTTACTTTGCAAGGTGTGATGAACGAACTTCCAAAAAAAAAAAAAAAAAAGAAAAAGAAAGACGGAATGTTTTGTGCCATCACTACTTCACACACATCATGTGACGTACTACAGAGGTAAAGCGCGTGTCAAGACGACAAATCTGCAGCGACAACACATTCCGTCCGTGTAGCTTAGTTGGGAGAGCAACTTACTCCGGAGTGAGGGGGCGCGATCAAATTTGTGTTTTCACAATCACTACCTGTCAAAATATTCTCATCATAGTAACAATTTTGTATTATGTTTTTCCATTTTTTAAAAACTAGGGATAAAAGTTAGATATAATAGTAATGATTTTCTGTTTGGGGAAAATAAGAATTCATTCAATCGTATTTCAACAAGGTGTGAAGCCGTAAAGTTAGAGAACTTACTTTAAAACAATCAAACGGGAAGGGGGCTGTATTCCAAGGGGGGTTACTTCTTCTAAGATTGTCACGAAACTCCTGCGACCAAAAGTCCATTTTCAATTGTTCTACAGGAGATAATAATAATAGCACGAAGTTAATGAAAGGTAATGGAGGGATAATGGTAGGTTATGTTTCCGTTGCGTGGAAGTACATCGCGTAGTGATATCAAACAACATGAAGGTAAGTGGTCAGATGCATAATGCATTATAACATCAGTATGCGTCGTTGTTTCTTTTATTATTATCGTTATTATCATCATTATTGCCCTCTGATGCAGATGAGGCAAAAGAAAGACCCAAATGATAAAAATACAAACAAAAATTTTGACGTAGCATGAATAGATAAAGGTACAATTTTTTTCTTTCTTGCTGCTTCGCATAAAACATTGAATCGTCATTGAATCTTAGCATGCACAGTGTGAAGAAGTATTAGAAGGAAGAACACTTCTTAATTATCTCCTTTATGGTCACATGAAGAGTGGCATGTGCAAGTGTTTTACATTAGGGTAAAGAAAACAATAGTTTTTAACAGCTGGAATCTCTAAACAAAATATTAATAAAATGAAGGCGATACGAACTTCAGCGTAACATTCCCTTCCCCCTAACTTTTTCTGAACATGCGCGATATCTTTTTATCTCTCATTTTTTAATACATTTTAAAATGTAGAGGGCAAAGAAACTTCGACCACTTTTACACGAAGTAACGAGCCATATAAGTGTGTAATATTAAATGTGAAAATAAAGCCTCATTTGCCGGTAATGGGATTCGAACCCATATCTTCCTTCCCCGGAGTAAGATATTCTACCTCCTGACACGGCCGGATTAAGGGGGGGGTCTATATGGGATATAGCCTTGCGGCCCACCATTACCAAGGGCCCAGGAGGCATACCTGGACAAATGATAGATAGTGAGAGAAGAGAGAGAGAGAGAGAGAGAGAGAGAGAGAGAGAGAGAGAGAGAGAGAGGTTTATAAAAGGGTTATACTTTTGTCGCTAATGATTTATTTCCACTTGGTCAGAAACAGAGGCTAGAAGACGAGCAGATCTGAAGGCAGTGACTCACCGTAGATAAAGTTTCATGTCGCTGATGTACAGCGGGGTAGCCGCGGGTGGCCGAGTGGGCAACGTTCGTGACTGCCACGGAAAGGGCCTGAGGTTCAATCCCAGGCAGATACGAACGGTCGATCAATTAAATACCCGCCGTGCGTCGGATGGGCACGTTAAGCCGTCGGACCCCGGGTACTGGCCCCCCGGTAATAAATAAGGGCGTCTTCCTCCTCCTTTCTACTTCGCTTCCGCATCACTTTCCTATCGGGCGCTCTAGCCCAAATCTCCAAGTTTCCTATATCTAAGGGTTGTTTAAGACCTGGGATCAGACACTCCGTTCCTAAAATCCTCTACATATGATCATTCATTCGATTGCATGATAGTCGTAGCTAGCCGGTTTGACCATCTCCTAAACTGATGTCCTCCCGTGCTTTTCACGCAAAACTCTGAATAATGAGAGTCGCAACAAAACTTCGAACAGTCGGCGATCCTGTGAATGGTGGTAGATCAGAGTGGTCAAAGTAAATTGTCAAGAAAGGGACGTCGACGTACCTAACTAGGATCAAGACGTCGATCCTGCAATAAATTTGTTGTGTTATGCACAGTCGAGTCACATTATTATGACCATCTCCTACGTTTGACGTCAAAAACGCGTAGACAATGAAAGAAAACATGCGTCGTGAGCTGGCTTGGAACAAGTGATATATTCTGAAAACATATCACTCATTGCTGTCATGGACAAAAAAAGGAGCGATTTATCAGATTTTCAAAAAGGGATGATTATTGGCTTTCGGGCCAAGGGTGGCAGTATTTCTGAAACAGCGTAGTTTGTGAACTGTTCGCGTGCTGCTGTGGTAAAAGTGTATCGTGATTGGAGAAAGGGCTCCACTGCAAATAAGCGACGTGGAAACTGCGGAGAATCACATGCAATTGATGTGAGAGGTGAACTTCGGCTTCGAAGGTGTGTGACAGCCGATCGACACGGTACAGTGGAGCAACTCACTGGCCGAATGAACCAGGCGGGCTACCGGAAGTGTGTCTAAAACGACAGTTCAGCGAACCCTGCTGCGTATGGGGCTCCGATGCAGACGGATGGTGACTGCACCTATGCTAACGAAGGTGCATCGGCAGAAAAGGCTTACATTTGCACTGCAGTATCGCAACTGGACTTCCGCTGACTGGTAAAGGATTGCCTTCTCCGATGAGTCACGTTTTCTGCTTCATCGAGTAGATACATATTGGCGTATAAGGCGAGAAACATCGGAGAACAAACACTCTTCAACCATTGCTTGAAGAACACAAGCTGGTGAGGGCAGCGTTATTGCCTGGGGAATGTTTTCGTGGCATTCCCTGGGTCCACTCATACTTGTGGAAAGCACTATGGACCGAATTACATGCTGATTGTCTTCCCTGACGCGGATGGGATCTTCCAGCACGGCAATGCGACGTGTCACACAACTAGAAATGTCCGAGAGTTTTTGGAAGAGTACAATGAAGACTTCAAAGTACTTCCTTGGCCCCTCAATTCCCGAGACTTAAACCAAATTGAGAATCTGTGGGACCACCTCGATCGTGTTGTTCGCTCTATGGATCCTCCACCACGCACCCTCCAGCAGCTGTCAGATGCACTGCAGTCAACATTGCTCCACATACCTGTGAACACCTTCCAGCATCTTATTGAGTTACTCCCAGCCCGGCTAGATGTTGTCCGCGCTGCACAAGGCGGTTACCCTGGATGTTAGCTGGTGGTCACAATAATGTGACTCGACCGTGTATATACATATGGGTGTTTTACAAGTTGAGAATTATGGTGGCACACGAGTTCTCAAGGGACTAATAACATGCGGTAAGGAAGGACAAAGTAGCCGAACCAAACTAAGGGGCCTGAAGTTATACGGGTCTCTTACAACATGATAAATACTTCATTTTCTAAAAAAAAAAAAATAAAAAAAAAATTCTCCTATTTATTTTAAGGCAATAGATATAATGCTTTAATGAAGTTAACGATTATTATTCATATGTATCAAAACAATTATTTGTCCGCTCCAAAGAATCAAGACAAAAAGAATGCGAGAAAGTGGGCCGTTTCTTGATTGGTTCATTAAGAAATGCCCCACTGAGCCAATCCGTTCCTGAGTAAACATTTCTCTTTGTACTGGAAGTGGATTCGTTTCTTTTTCTTGTTTGTTTGTTTGAGTTTCAGTGACCACTGTGAGCAACTCGGTGAGCTATAAGCAGACTCCTATCCCTAATTTAGGGTCACTCACTCCAGGGAGTGACCCTAAATTAATGAAACACAACGTTCATGCTTTACCGGGATTTGAAACCAGCACTTAGACTACTGCTCTACTGCCGCGTCTGTATTCGCTTGAATACTAGCATTCTGTAAAGGGGGAAAAGTTTTCAACACGTGGTTTTGCTATTGTATCACGATGCTGTTAAAAGTTAAGTTAAAAAAAAACCGAGGAAATTTCCAAGAAATCTTTCAGGATATATGCAGAAATGTACACTACATGTGAAAACGTGCTTTTATTTCTCAAAGTGGTTAAGTATGCAAGATTATGCGAAAAAATCATTTTGCTAGAACAACCGGGCTTTCCAAATAAGTTAACGATAAGGGTTAATCAGTAAGATCGTATTAATCGAAATCGTTAATTAATATTCCGTTATCCGAAGTGCTTCTGACCATTCGTCCGAAATGGATCCGGGTTCGAATCCCGGTAAGTCATGGATGGCCACCCCGGTGAAGCAGTGATCTAAGTAATGGCTTCTTCTGATGATTCGTCCGAGATGGATTGTGGTTCCAATCCCGGAGAGCCATGGATGTTGTGTTTGTTTTACGAAACTGGCTCTCTCCCTTCGCTAGAACCTGTGTCCCTAAATTAGGGATGGGCTGCTTATAGCCCACTAAGTTGCTCACTGTGGTCGTCAAACCTCTAAAAAAAAAAAAAAAAAAACTTAAACCCTGCAATTAAGCCGCCCCGGAGGCGCAGTGGTCTAAGCGATGGCTTCTGATCATTCCTCCGAGATGGGTCGGGATTCGAATCCCGGTGAGGCATGGGTGTTGTGTTTGTCTTACGGCACTGGTTCTCTCCCTTTGCTGGAACCTGTTGCCCTACATTAGGGACGGGCGACTGCTTATAGCCCATTGAGTTGCTCACGGTGGTCGTTAAATCTTCAATTAAACAAAATAAAAAACCCAGCTGCCCCCGGGTGACGTAGTGGCCTAAGGTTCTGGCTTCAGACCATTCGACCTTGTTGGGTCCGGGTTCGAATCCCGATGAGGCATGGACGTTTATGTATGTCTTTCGGCACTGGTTCTCAATATGTTACTTGTCCAACACTGGTTATCTGTGTGCATTGGTCATTTAGCATACTGTCAAATTCATGTTTGATGTGTACTTGTTCACAATGTGCTACATGATCAACACTGGCTATATACACTGACGGCAAAAAAATCCCAACACCACGAAAAAATAGTTGTAGAGGAAAGAAATGGCGGCAATACATTTGTATAGGTAACATATTTAATCGATTAAGGTTTCAAGATCACAGCTTAATGTAAGCGCGAGAAGAGCCATTTTAAATGTGAAATGCTGGTACATTAATAACCGGTGTAACCGCCAGAATGTTGAATGCAAGTACGCAAACCTTCATGCATTGTGTCGTACAGGTGCTGGATGTCAGTTTGTGGGATGGAGTTCCATGCCTGTTGCACTTGTTCGGTCAATACAGGGACGGTTAATGCTGGTTGGGGGTGACGCTGGAGTTGTCGTCCAATGATGTCCCATACGTGCTCGATTGGTGAAAGATTTGGTGATCTAACAGGCCACGGCAACATGTCGACATTCTGTAGAGCATGTTGGGTTACAACAGCGGTATGCGGGCGAGCGTTATCCTGTTGGAAAACACCCCCTGGAATGCTGTTCATGAATGGCAGCACAACAGGTTGAATCACCAGACCGACGTACAACTGTGCCGTCAGGGTGCGTGGGAAAACCACGAGAGTGCTCCTGCTGTCATAGGAAATTGCTCCCCAGACCATAACTCCAGGTGTAGGTCCAGTGTGTCTTGGCCGCAGACAGGTTGGTTGCAGGCGCTCACCTGGCCTCCTTCTAACCAACACACGTCCATCACTGGCACCCAGGCAGAACCGGCTTTCATCAGAAAACACAGCAGATCTCCACTCCGTTCTCCAATGAGCTCTAGCTTGACACCACTGACGTCGCAAACGGCAGTGGTTTGGAGTAAGTGGAATGCACGCTACAGGACGTCTGGCTCGGAGCTGTTCTTCAAGTAAACGATTTGTAACAGTTCGTTGTGTCACTGTGGTGGCAACTGTAGCTCGAATTGCTGCCGCAGACGCGGTACGATGCGCCACGGCCATACGCCGTACACGGCGGTCTTCCCTCTCAGTAGTGCCACGTGGCCGGCCGGAACCTGGTCTTCTTGAGGCAGTACCTTCCCTTGACCACCGCTGCCAACAATCATGCACAGTGGCTACATACCTGTCAAGTCGTTCTGCAATATTGCGGAAAGAAAATCCACCTTCTCGTAGCCCTATTACACGACCTCGTTCAAACTCCGTGAGCTGTTGATAATGGCTTCTTCGTCTTCTTAAAGGCATTCTTGACTAACATCAACACCCTACGTCGAATCTCAACGATAACTAACGCTCACGAACGTTACAGCGCGTATTTACAGCAAACCTGCTTTGCATGTTCCGAGGGGCGCTACGACCCCCACACGTATGTGCCGAGCGCGAAATTTGCATAGACGTCATCTTACAGATGTACTCTCACCGCCTACCAACTGTCGTTTATCTAACACTACCCCTTCTTGGTGTTGGGATATTTTTTCCGTCAGTGTATGTGGAAATTGATCATTTGGCATACTGAAAACTATGTATGATTTGTACTTATTGGTGTGCAATTTCTGTCTCCTGTATGTCTTTGTACCACTAGGTCCAATAAATCATTAAAAAAAAACAACCACAAATAAAAATTACAAAAATTGCATCACTTAAACCCTGCAATTACACTGGTGGAAAGTGAAAAAAGAACACCAAGAAGGAGACGTCTGATACCAACGAAATTTATACAGCATAATAACGGAATACAGAGGATAACGTGATCAAAACATTATGGCAAAATACAGCTGCATTTGCTGGTAAACTGAAAAATAACATTTCCATGTAACATGGTTAGTACGAGGTTGAACCGCCATGAACTGCGTCACACTGTGCAATTCTGGCATGGAGTCTGTCGCACAGATATTGGAGGTAAGTTTGGGGTATTGAGTTCCAAGCATCCTCAACCTGGACGCGTAAATCGGGGATGGTCGTGGCTGGCCGTGGAGACCGGATAAGTCGTTGTCCCATAAAATCCCACACGTGCCCAACGGGGGACAAATCCGGTGAACGTGCAGGCCATGGAAGTTGTCTCACACCCTAAAGTGCATGTTGCGTTGCACGTGCCATGTGTGGACGTGCGTTATCTTGCTGGAAAACACCACGGTGGACCGACCTTACAAATGGCACAACAACGGGCTGAATGATGTTGATGTAGGAGGTGCTGTTTAACGTACCCGGTAAAAACACTACTTGTGTACGGGAAGGATAGCTGATACCTCCCCACACCAGGAGACCAGGTGTAGGCCCTGTGTGTCGCTGGCGGATGCAAGAAGGGTGGAGACGTTCCACTGTGCATCTGCGAACACGCATACGGCCATCGGAGGCTCCCAAGCAGAACCTGATTTCATCGCTGAACACGACAGATCGCAATTGCGTTCTCCAGTGCAGACGTTGGCGAAACCACTGCAGCCGTTCCAGACGGTGGGCTTGAGTCAGAGGTACTCATGCCAGAGGCACACGTGCACGTAGTCCTGCATCCAGTAGACGGTTGAGGATTGTTCGCACAGTCACTTCAGGTGCAACGGCAGCTCGGATTTGCGTCGCAGTGGATGTTCTGCTTGACAATTCCGCTGTTCTTATGCGTCGATCGGTCAGCTCATTAGTCCGTCTGTGACTCCCGGTTCTACGTCTTCTCGTGTGGGAATGTTCCTCGGACCATCTACGCCACCATCGTACCACCACCGATACTTCCCGTCCAATTCGCTCCGCAATACGACGATACGACCACCCGGCCTCGTGGAGTCCGAATAGATGACCACGCTCAAAGTCCGATAACTGCTGAAATCCTACACGTCTTCCATGTCCAGGCATTGCAGCTTCTTTAGGGTCTTTGCAAGTGTCCGTACGCCGACGACTGATTACATTCACTTCGCCGTACTCCTTAAATACCACCGACGATAACTTGCATATTATGCCGTGCTGTGGCGTAAGCGCTCACCAATTCGTCCCGAAATTAATATCACACCTACGTAAACTCGACCCCATTAACATATGTAAATTTCATGATCGTCCGCCAATTCCTTTTGGTGTTCTTTTTTACGCTTTCCTACTGTAGGTTGAAGAAGCGTATATGCTCCAGCTTTGTCCGTCCGTCCGTCCGTCTGTCCGCACGATAATTGGCGTAAAAATGGTAGGATTTCGATGAAATTTCAGTATGTGGTAGGGGACGACCCGGGGACGAACTCTATTGAAAATGGGACAAATGGGGTCAAAGGTCACGACGTAGGACGTAGGAGCTGGATCATTCCGTTACCCTTATGCGTCATAACGTGCGTAAATATAGTTCGATTTCAATGAAAGTTTACTATGTGGTAGGACACCGTCTGGGGACGAACCCTTTTCAAAATGGGTGAAGTGGGGTCAAAGGTCAGGACATAAGATCGGGATGCATTCTATTGCCCTTATGCGTCATAACGTGCGTAAAAATGGTTCGATTTCGATGAAATTTTAGTATGTAGTAGGAGACCACCTCGGGACGAACCCTGTTGAAAATGGGCGAAATGTGGTCAAAGGTCAGGACATAGGATTGCGATCCATTCCATTGTCCTTATCCCATATTTTTAAGGTGGACGTCAAGTAATTTTGCTTCCTATACTTCCAAAGGAAAAACTTTTGTACACATTTCCTTCACAATTAATGTGTTCTTAAGGATGAAAATTTGAACATCGATTAAAATAACTTTATATTATAATTTGGAAAGCTTAATATTTTGTAAAACATAACCATAATTATATTAAAAATCAATAACTTTTCCTTTGGTAGTGTTGAAACAAAAGAAAAGATGGCGCGCAACCTGTACTTTGATGACGTCAGTGGACAAAAAAATGTTGGATTGCATAATTACGGTTATGGTTTAGAAAATATTAAGTATTCCAAGTTATGAAATGAAGCTATTTTAATCGATGTTCAAATTTTCATCCTTGTGAACGCATTAATTGTCCAGAAAAAAATGGAACGACCTATATTTTCATGACGTCAGTAGACAAACAAACCTTGAATTGCATAATTATGGTTATGTTTTAGAAAATATTAAGTATTGCAAGTTATAAAATGAAGATATTTTAATCGATGTTCAAATTTTCATCCTTGGGAACGCATTAATTGTGAAGAAAATGTGTACAAAAGTTTTTTCCATTGGAAGTATAGGAAGCAAAGTTACTTGACGTCCACCTTAAAGTAACAATTCTTGTAAGTGTGTATGTATGTACATTTTATTTTGAAAACGGCTCTAAGAATTTAGATGAAAGTCGTTAACCTACCGTTTTCTGGTACTAGAAATCGATTTAGCTTGATCTCGACTTTAGAAGAATTCGTTTAGTGGGTTAAATAACCACTCCGAATGATAACGTTTTTAGTGATGGCGTTGTTCCATTAATGTTAAGATGCTTAGAAATCTTATGACATCACAACTCGCGTTTGAGAATGTTGGCGCGCGGTCACGCCATCTGTCTCTTTACGTCACGCGTTGTGTGTGGATCCTATTAAAGATTTATGATGTCACACTCTTGCGGCGGGCAGATGGTCGCGATTCACATCTGCCTCATTACGTCAGGCGTTGTGTGCGTATGTCCGTCAGCACGATAACTCGCGTAACAACCGTTGGATTTCGATGAAATTTTAGTATCTAGTAGGGGATCACCTGGGAAGGAACCCTATTTAAAGTGAACGAAATGGGGTCAAAGGTCAGTACATAGGAGAGGGCCCATTCTACTGCTGTTATGCGCCATAACTAACGTAAAAAAGGTTCGATTTCGATGAAATTTTAGTATGTGGTAGGAGACCACCTGGCGACAAACCCTATTGAAAATGGGCGAAATGGGGTCAAAGGTTAGCACACAGGAGCGGGATCTATTCCATAGCCTTTATGCATCATACCTTACGTAAAAATGCTTCGATTGCGACAAAACTTTATCATGTTATTTCGGAGGTATACCAAACCGATTCTGTTGAATTTCATCGAAATGGGATCGAAGGTCAGGGCACAGGACCGAAATTTATTTCACAGACATTATTCTCATAACTTGAGTGATAACTTGAGTAATGATTTCTGTAATGTTGGAAAGCATATTATAATGAATCCATTACATGATTTTACTAACTTGTTTAACTATCCGCCAGTGCATAATAAACTTAATCTTGTTTTCTCGTTGCTGTAGGTTTATTACTACTTTCATCCCTAATTTTATTTATTACGATTACAACTATTTTGAAGTCACGAATTCCGATGGCGAAATCAATTTTTTTTTAACTCCAAGTTATTGTATTTTTCGTCTTATAAGTCGATATAGAGTATAGATTGAATGGGTTAAATTTCTCAGTTTCCTTAGCTTCATTCATAGATAAGTCGATCCTAAGTATAAGACGAGGCTACAACAAATGCAGTGAGTGTTCCGAAATTATGCAGCTATATTTTGAATATTTCAACAAATATTAAAAGAAAGAGAAAATGAGCTATTCAAAATTTTTCTTTTCGGCAAAGTGTTGAATTTTGTAAGCATGCTATTATTATTTTTTTCTTATGAACTGACGTTGCCGTATCCCTTCCCTCCACCCGAACTGTCAGAGACATGTTGCCGCAAAAAGGTAAAAAAAAGAAAAAAAAAAAGATAAAGATCGCACAAGTGCGTCAAGTAAGAGTGATAAGAGTGATCTCGCAGCGTGAGTTATGATTCGTTACTTTCTCAGAATCCGACTGAATAATAAATGACGAAAAATAAATGATATCCATAACGAAAAATAAAGGAAATGAAGATGAAATGAAATCAGAAACCGGAAGAGCTTTTGATTTTAATCCGAAACATGAAGCAAATTAAGATAAGTATAGTAAATGAAAGTAATAGTTGATTTTAATTCGGTTGAGAGATACAATTGTGAGATTGAAAAGGTGAAAATGGACTGCCTTCACTAGCAGCTTGTCATCGCTGTTCTTTAAGGGTATGCTCCGCCGGCTGTCGATACAACTGTCACCAGCCAATCAACTGCTTAGAGTGACATGTTTCAGAGGTTTAATAACTGCGAGAAAAGTCAAATGGACCCATTGTTGTTCTGGCGGCTTTGCAAAAGCAGAGGTGAATTCTACGCACGAGATCTTGGAAGCATCGCGAGAGGGATGCAATTAACGTACAACAGTTGCCACTCCAAATCGATCGGTCACGACGATTTTAATGTTTCTGTCTAACGGGAATATCCGTTTCAGCAGCTTTAGCAAACGTAATATAACAGTTTATATGCTTTCGGAATGGCTTCTTAAAAACATAATATTGTCTTTCAGGGTGCTTGGATCACGGACTAAGTTAAAGATGTATATATACGAGGTCCAATCAAAAAGTTCCGAGACTAGGCCGATATGCAACAACGTACTTATGTTATTTAAGTTTGGCTGTGATCTCCTCAAAGTAGTCTCTTTGGGTAGCGATACATCGCCGCCAGCGGTTTTGCCACTGTTGGAACGCTTCCTGGAAGTCCTTTTCGCGAACCGTGTCAAGCACCGTTTGCGATTTGTGCTGGATCTCGTCCACGGCTTCAAAGCAGCCATCCTTGAGCTTCAGCTTCATCTTCGAGATGAGTAAGACGGGTGAGGAAAGGTAGTCATGCTGTTGCGGCTGCAAAACTGGCGTGTTGCTAACGCTATGTGAGCTGCTGCGTTGTCGTGATGGAGCAGGAAATCGCTCTTGCGCCACATTTCAGGTCGTTTGCGGCGAATGTCCTCCCTAAGACGCCGCAGAACGTTGCAGTAAAAAAAGGGCGGTGACGGTCTGTCCCTGGGGGACGAATTCACGGTGCACAACCCCACGGATGTCGGAGAACACGATGAGCATGCTTTTGGTTGCCCTCCGGAATTATCGGGCCTTCTTCGGTCATGGAGATGCCGGGCTCTTCCACTGTGACGTCTTTTGTTTGGTCTCCGGGTCGTAACCGTAGACCCAAGTCTCAGTCATAGTGATGACCCGCTACAGGAACATTTCATGCGTCTCCGTTCCCGATTTGCCGAGTTTGACACAGAATTTGATGTTCGCTCGCTGCTCTAGTTTGCAGTCTATACAGAAATCGCAGCTGTGTTCTGCACGTGGTCACCAAACATCGTGTAGCACAGCTCCCGATGTTCACAGAACTACGCCACTCGGCACAATGACTCATGAAGGTCAGTGCCGTCGACCGCTGCTCGCGCATCCAAGTACTGCCATCTGTTGGCGCGCTACGTAACTAGTCTCGGAACTTTTTGATTGCACTACATATATATATTTTTCTCATCGAAAAATTTCAATAGATAAGTCGTATGAGTCGAGACCCGGTCTTCTGAAGAAAAGAGTCTTGCCTTATACCCCGAATATTAAGGTACTTCAAAACGTAATATGCACCCGTTTAAAGTTGATTTTCTTGAATGGGAGGAAGATTTACATGTTTCTACAGAGGATGTTTATACATTTTTAGAACGATTTGATAAAAAATTACAGGAAGTAAAAGAAGTTCAAAGAATTAAAACTGGCAACAGTGGGTTAGATGAACACAAAAGAAACATCCGCTGCAGTTAAATATCGTCTGCTAAGAAAATGGCGCCCGTAAACCAGCTGGGGTTAGAAGGTTTTATTTTTGCTCTTTACGAAGAGAAGTATTCGTATTCTGTAGTTAAAAAATACTGTGAAAATCATGGAATTAGCATTTATAAATGTAAAATAAGCAATATTATTAATAATAGAGGGAAAAATCGTCAAGCATTGCTTTTAACACGTAAAAGAACACCAAACGAATATACAAAGAAGGTACGTATTTTTACGAAAAAGAAAATCCATCTACGCAAAGAGCAATCGCTAAGTCGTTGAAAATATCTGTATCAACTGTTAGCAAGGTAATAAATAAAGATTTGAATCTGGAAAGAAAAAAAGCAGAATGTTCACCGCCATTTACCACAGTGGCGGCGGAACTACCCGGGCAACCAGGGCCTGGGCCCGGTCAATAATTTCAGACAAGATCTTTTTTTTTTTTTTTTGACAAATGTGCAATTGTTGTGATGTACTTTAGAAAGTTCCTCTAGGTATTGTCCAGAGATATCAGATAGAACATTTAAGAAAGAAATAATTTTATTTTAAACATTAATTACATTGCTGGGAAATCGTTCTAAAAAATGCGTGAATATAGGAACTCGTGCGCGATAATTTCTGTCGTAGTTCCTCAACAAAAAATCCTACCAGTCTCTCAGATATTTCACGAAGGGATGTTTTTTCCCCATTAAAATGAAATGGGATCGGAATAGCAGAGGTTGACACTTTTTTTTTTATTTATTTAAACACGAGTTTCCTTTGATACGAAGGATTCATTCATCTGAATTTGGATTCCGTGAACGGGAAAAGATTTAAATAATCGTAAAGGGACGGGTTGGAGGAGCGAGAGAGAGAGAAAGTCTTACTGTACTCACTGAATGGGAATTCGATTCCACTCTGATTGATCGATACCTGGGGTACCGGGCTTCCGTTGCGTGACTATGGCCGGATTTCTATTTCGCTTCTGCCCCCTCCCCTTTTCGCTTTTAAAAGTATTTAAATCTTCTGTCACAGTACTGTTTTGTTTTTTATTTCATGCTCTGTTATTTCGTTAAATCAGAAGTTGCATGGTTCGAAAAGTGGCGTAGACATCTTTAAGAAGTAAGTGATCATTAAATAAAAACAATTTGTTGACTGAGATGAAATCCTTTATTTCCGCGAATTTGTATAATTCGTGATAAATCCGGGTCACCGGCGATTGTAGAAACGAGTTCTCGGCTGGGCTGAAGCCTATGGTCCGTTAACTCCCTGCTTCCTCAATGACTTTCCGTACGCGATAAGACATTGCCCCTTCTCAAGATCCTCCTTCCTCAAATCTTGTCAGCATCAAAGAGGGAAGATCTTTGTTTGATGTTCCCGGTCCACGTTAAATGTCTGTATTAATTATTCATTCACCTTCTAATTATTTCTTCAGTAGCTGCTTACCATCTTTGGTGAATCCCCAGCATTGTGCGGGGCTCCAAGAAGCAACCTGCCAACTTGGCTTGTCAGTTAGTGTGTGTGAGTCTGGACGAATTCGAGGCCGCTGTGGTATACGGCCAATGAGAATTTTTGCGTGACTCACTTATAAACGTGGTAAGAGCGAAGATCTTTGTTTGGTGTTCCTGGTCCACGTTAAATGTCTGTATAAATTATTCATTGGCCTTCTAATTATTACTTCAGTTGCTGCTTACCATCTTTGGTGAATCCCCAGCATTGTACGGGGCTCCAAGAAGCAACCTGCCAAATTGGCTTGGCTGTTAGTGTGTGTGAGTCCGGAGAAATTCGCGGCCGCTGTGGTGTAGCGGAAGCATATACGGCGCGTAACTGGAAGACCCTGGGTTCGACTCCCGGTGGCGGCCAATGAGAATTTTTCCGTGACTCACTTATAAACTTGAAAAGAGCGAAGATCTTTGTATGATGTTCCTGCTCCACGTTAAATGTCTGTATTAAATCTTTTCAACCTCTCTCCCTCTCTCTTTTGGTCAGAAACTCCCGTGCAAAAAAAGTCAGCTTCTTCCTTCTCGGAAAACCATTTCTCTCATTGTCTTAAACGACTAACTCCCAAACTCTCGTCTACGAAAATGACCGCATGTCCGAACCCACGACGAAAAGTACTTTTCCCAGCATCCAAAGATGTGCACGGCCTAGACTAAAGGATCTATTTACTAAAAAACGGAAGTGCAAAGGCCGTTCCATAAACACTGAGAGTATTTTTTTGAGTTGGCAACAGAGCGAAGGATGAAAATAACCACTCAGACGACTTACTGAATAAAGGAAGTATCTATTGCAAAGGTTATTAGCCGTGCTGACGATTCTGGTTTTGTTATTTCACAGCTGTTTAAGGTACGTCTGCATTTCGCCATACAGCTATGGAGGTGAGTGGTTCAGAGTTAAGAAGTGAAATGCGTAGTGCAATAAAATTTTGCTATCGTTTGGGTAAAACGGCTCCAGAAACAATTGATTTAATAAAAAAACTTACAAATATAAATATTTGGGTGAATCTACGATTTTTAGATGGCACCATGATTTCAAAAAAGGCCGTTTGTCGGCAGAATTCGCTCCTTGGCCTGGTAGAGCTGAAAGTGTTGTAACGGAGCGTATTGTTAACACTGTTTGGGCAGTCTTGCAAGGAGATCGGCGAATGACGTCTGAAGACATAGCGGCGTCAACTAATATTTCAAAAACATCGGCATTCCGCATTCCGCGCGACAAATTACTGCTGCATCGTGTGTGTTCCAGATGGATACCTCATCACCTGACAAGAGAACAATTGTTACCCAGAGTTCAGGTGTGTCATGAGTGGAAACAAATGATCGCAAAGGATCCAAACTTTCTAAAAACAGTAATAACTGCAAATGAAACATGGGTCCACTATTTCGACTCCCTCACGAAGCGCGCAACGAGTGTCTGGAAACGGACAGGCTCGCCTCCTCCGAAAAAAGACCGCCAAACCAAATCAGCTGGGAAGGTAATGATGATTATTTTCTTTGATCATAAAGGTGTAATCTACCAGCATGCCGTTCTTCCACAAATTACTGTTAATGCTGAGTATTACATTTCAGTCTTGAAGCGTCTGCTAGAACACATATCGATTAAGCGACCGGAACTGGAGGTGAAGTGGACCCTACACCATGATAACGCCCGCCCACATGCGGGTGCTTTTGTTAACAGTTTCTTACGAAATGCAGTATGGAAATCATGCCACAGACTGCCTGCACTCCTGATCTCGCCCCGTGCGATTTCTGGTTGTTTCCAACAATGAAGGAGAAGTTCCGTGGCGCAATATTCAACACAGATGCCGACGTTATTCAATCTGTACAGGAGTCGCTAAATCAGCTTCCACGAAATGCCGACGTTATTCAATCTGTACAGGAGTCGCTAAATCAGCTTCCACGAAATGCCATCGCCACATGCCTTGTAAACTGGACTGAACGATGGGACCGTTGCATATCATTCAAGGGAAGATACTTTGAGAAAGAATGACATATATTTTGCTGTACCTATATTTCTTCATTTTGTGGGATTTTACTCTCAGTTTTTATGGAACGGTCGTTGTACTTTCTAATGAATTGCCCTTAAAAGCAATCTTCTATTGTAGATACCGGAACACGACGTCCGGAGCATTATCCATCAGAAGGAAGTTAGGCGATATACTAAATATTTGAAGAGATTTGTCAGCTCTGTAAATAGAACCAAAAAATATATTCTTCGGAAGTTTCCCACGATTTCAACTTTTAAAACATTCTTAAAATGCAAGGTCCTTAAATACATTTACATATATTTAGTGGCTAATGCTTCTTTCAGTAAGCATTAGCCAGTGAAAGTTTCTAAGTATTTACACGACATAAAATTCATAAAATTAATATTATTCTCCACTAGCCTGTTTCATTACAGTTCAGGGGCGGCGGAAAGTGAAGTTCACTGACCGGGCCCGAAATTTCGAATCGTGGTGCACCCTCTACCTTCCCGCTTCCCGGAACAAACAGAAGAAAACTGTAGAGGGTGCACCAGACCATTTACCTAGAGGAACTTTCTAAGGCACATCACAACAATCGCACATATACCAAATAAAAAAAAATAAATAAAATAAAAATATTGGCTGAAATTGTTGAAATTATTGACCGGGCTCGGGCCCGGGCGGTTCCGCCGCCACTGTTACAGTTATTATTAGAGGTTATTTACAATCACCACTATTACACTTCATCCAATTTGTAAAAATCAGTCATAGACGGCTGAATCTCAAATTTGGCCGCCCCGGTGGCGCAGTGGTCTAAGCGATGGCCTCTGATCATTCGTCCGAAAGGGGTCCGGGTTCGAATCGCGTGAGGCATGGATGTTGCGTTTGTCTTACGGCACTGGCTCTCTCCCTTGCCTGGAACCAGTGACCCTAAATTAGGGACGGCCGACTGCTTATAGCCCATTGAGTTGCTCACGGCGGTCGTTAAACCTCCATTCAAAAAAAAAAAAAAAAAAAAAAGGGAGGGGTCCGGGTTCGAATCCCGGTCAGGCATGGATGTTGTGTTTGTCTTACGGCACTGGCTCTCTCCCTTGCCTGGAATCAGTGACCCTAAATTAGAGACGAGCGACTGCTTATATTCCATTGAGTTGCTCACGGTGATCGTAAAACCTACAATAAAAAAAAAATAAAAAAAATCTCAAATTTCAACGCTAGTTGCAGTTAAAGTAAACAAATTAAATTAAATAAAGAGAAAAAAATGTTATCCGAATTTCTTTTCAATGTTCGCCGAAGATGATCTGCCCTGATTCGTAAGCTATTCATTTCTGCAGTCGACCATAACTTCGCAAAGATTAACCGATTTCTTTTTAAATGTACACAAAAGTGAATTGTTTCGGAAAAGGAAAGCGTGATAGTGAGCTGAAATGTATGTAGCCCATTAGAAGGCCCCATACACAAGCTATTGTGATTCTTAGCGGTTTGACGGACATCTCTCTAGCTGCATCCCTTCCCCGAATTCCACTCCCCCTCCCCTTTCACCTCCCTCCCGGAACCATTCCGCCGCCACTTCTGTCAGGAGAAAGAGTAACTCATCTGTTTCACCTTACCTTGATGCTTGTGGTCTGCTTCAGGGCTTCGCTCAGACTCCATTTATTGGTGGAATCCCTTTTGTGCCTGGCAGAAACTCAATTAGCGCGGTTGTCAAATTGACAGATAGGGAGCGTGACGATTGCCTGAGGAAGCCATGCATTAACACCTACGTCTGCTGTGCAGTGCAAACATGGTCAGTGACGTCATTGAAGGGACAGACACGTGACCGTGGACCATTTTCACCTGCGGCCGGTCGCACCTGTTGTTAAAACAGTGAGAGTGGACTTCCCGGGTCTTCAGAGCATAGGAAAACCTTCCTCGGTCTGATGAGCATTAGAAACGAGCCACACTGTTTGATACCTGTTCTGTTTTGTTTGTTTGTCCCAAACCTGTGCCTGCTCTGTGAATCTGTGATTATCGATTGCGTGCTGAAATCGCTTTGTTTCGCGATTAACTGCTGATGATACACACAGGTGTAAGTGAGGCACACGCTTGACAACAACGTTCAATACAATTACACTGTCTTTACATTAACAAATAAAAATATAATTGTAAGCACAACAATTCTTTCTTCTTATTACAAATATAGTTCGTTTGATGTTTGCTAAATGGCAAAAATAAGTAGCTCGCGGAAAATTAATTTATTATCACACAATTTATAATTATAAAAGTGAATTTCTCTCTATCTATCTCTCTATATACACACGGTCGAGTCACATTATTGTAACTACGAACTAATATCCAGAGTAACCACCATGTGCAGCGCGGACAGCAGCTAGACGGGCTGAGAGTGATTCAGTAAGGTGCTGGAAGGTGTTCACAGGTATGTGGAGCCATGCTGAATGCAATGCGTCTGACAGCTGCTGGAGGGTGCGAGGTGGAGGATCCACAGAGATAACTACACGATCGAGGTGATCCCACAGATGCTCAATTGGGTTTTAGTCTGGAGAATTAGGGGGCCAGGGAAGTACTTTGAAGTTTTCATCGTGCTCTTCCAACCACCCTCCGACATTTCTAGCTGTGTTACACGTCGCATTGTCGTGTGAAAGACCCCATCCGCCTTAGGGAAGACAATCAGCATGTATGGGTGTACGTGGTATGCAAGTATGGATTCATAACGAATTCGGTTCATAAGGCCTTCCACAGGTACGAGTAGACCCAGAGAATGCCACGAAAACATTCCCCAGATCATAACGCTGCCCCCACCAGCTTGTGTTTTTCCAGCAATGTGTTTGTTCTCCGATGTTTCTCGTCTTATACGCCAACGTCCATCAATTCAATGAAGCAGAAAACGTGACGCATCTGAGAAGGCAATCCTTTGCCAATCAGCGGAAGTCCAATTCCGAAACTGCCGTGCACATGTAAGCCTTTTCCTGCCGATGCACCTTCGTTAGCATAGGTGCAGTGACCATCCGTCTGCATCGGGGCCCCACACGCAGCAGGGTTCGCTGAACTGTCGTTTTAGACACACTTCCGGTAGCCTCTTGGTTCATTCGGGAAGTGAGTTGCTTCACTGTAGCGTGTCAATCGGCCCTCACGCATCTTCGCAGCCGACGTTCACCTGTCACATCAAGGGCACGTGGTGCTCAGCAGTTTGCACGTCGCTTATTCGTAATGGTGCCGTTTCTCCAATTACGACACACTTTAACCACAGCAGCACGCGAACAGTTCACAAACTGCGCTGTTTCATAAATACTACCACCCTTGGCCCGAAAGCCGATAATCACCCCTTTTTGCAAATCTGATAAATCGCTCCTTTTATCAGATCGAATGAATGATCATATATAGAGGATTTTAGGAAGGGAGTGTCTGACCCCAGGTCTTAAACAACCCTTAGATATAGGAAACTAGGAGATTTGGGCTAGAGCGCCATAGGAAAGTGACACGCAAGCGAAGTAGAAAGGGGAGGAAGACGCCCTTATTTATTACCGGGGAGGACCAGTACCCGGGGTCCGACAACTTAACGTGCCCATCCGACGCACGGCGGATATTTAGTGGATCGAGCGTTCGTAACTGCCTGGGATTGAACCTGAGGCCCTTTCCTTGGCAGTCAAGAACGTTACCCACTAGGCCACCCGCGGCCCGAGGTGTTTCAGAATGCCTACAGCACACCTTATATACCCTCCAAGCCAGCTCACGACACGTGCCTTCATTCATTGGCTACGCGCTGTTAACGTCAAAAGTAGAAGGTGGTCACAATGTATTCAAATACATTAAAAAATAATAATAATAAATATATAATACACGCTGTTGACGCCAAGAGTAGGAGGTGTCACAATGTTGTAATACAATGTATTCCAATAGGTGAAAAAAAGTGACATAGAAAATATAAAAATGAGCACATGCTCAGACGCGCTACAGCCGCAGACTGAAACCGTGTTCAAATATACGACTTAAAATAAAAATGAAAATACAAAAATATTTAATGCTTTTACCTTATCAAACGAAATATAAATGTCAATTCAATAATAAGAAGGTATAGAAAACCCAAAAATTATAGCAGAATATTTAGCTGTCATCGTCAGGAGAACCCCAGTTAAATGTATGGCCTTTAAAAACAACTGGGAAGGCAGACTAGTTCAATACATGCTGCGGGGTTCCCTAAGCCATAAATGCATACCGAAGTAAACTCAAATAAGAAAGGATAAGTAAACCCAGATAAGAAAACATTGTCTGCCTTAACTCCGAAAGCCGATTAAGTGGGAGTGGAGATTTTCTGAAGTTTTGAAGAAGGGACGTCGTTGGAGGTCAAGGAGAGAGAGAGAGAGAGAGAGAGAGAGAGAGAGAGAGAGAGAGAGAGAGAGAGAGACGGTTCCTTTAGTTCACAGAGGTCGGATCGTGAAATTGTCCTTGGAGGAAACGAAACGTTTTGGGACAGCGTTGTTGATATTGCGTCGGCGTGGCTGCAGCTTCGGTTTACGAAAAGCACGAAGTACGGGTCTAGTTTCTATAGCTTGGACGGAGACCAGGTCAATCTAAGGTCTTCCTTTAATCTGCTGCGCGATAAGTCCCCAAACCGCATAGATTAGCAAAATAAATTGCTTATTGTTTTTGTTGTAAAAAGGGACCGAACTCTATATTTTTCAAGTGTGTCTCCAACCAACAAAGTTATGTGACGACTCTTCGCTGGATAGCAGCTATACTAAAAAAGAAATGGAAAGGAGGAGGGTCCTTACCGAATCCTTAGTCGACGGTGATAATCAGAACGTTGAAGATGCGACAATGATTTAAATGGTTGCGTTCTATTTGTCCTCATGAAGCAGAGCTAAACGCCCAGCGAAGCACGGTTGTATCAGAATAATATGACCACCCCGGAATTACAGTGTACCCACCCAGTCGTGTCACAGAGTGCACGTGACAAGGTCGACCACACGGCCGGCCAGGACAGATGAGCCATAGTGCGCTACGTGAAGACAATGGGCAGAGAAAGTGATTTGACGGACGTTCAAAAAGAATGATCTCGACTAACGCGCCAAGGTTGGGAGCATCTCAGAAACAGCAGACTTCGTGGGCTGTTCGCGAGGTGGTGTAGTAAGGGTGTACCAAGAATGGACCGCTGGCGCACCGATTTCCTCCTGACGTCATAACTGTAGAACCCCAAAAGCCATCGACCCCAGAGGAGAACGTCGCCTCTGTTAAATGGGTAATTCCTAACGTTGTTAAGTTGCGATCTAAAAACTAGTATTAAATCACGCTAAAATTTTTACATGTAGTGGTTTTTGTTGTAAGAAGGGACCGAACTCTATATTTTTCAAGTGTGTCTCCAACCAACAAAGTTATGTGACGGCTCATCGCTGGATGGCAGCTATACTAAAAAAGAAATGGAAAGGAGGGAGGTTCCATACAGAATCCTTAGTCGACCGTGATCATCAGAACGTTGATGATGCGACAATGATTTAAATGGTTGCGTGCTATTTGGTTGCGTTCTATGTGGAATCTCCGAAGGATTGCGAATGAGATTTAATATTTTTTGCCTAAAAAATCTCTTCGAAGGATGATGATTAAAGACAGCAAAGGGGTGCTGATCGCAGTTGACCATACCATTATACCTTTTAAAAACAATTGATTCTTCTTGAATGAAATACGGGATTACACCATATAATACAAATTTTGAAGATGACAATCCGTTCTTTGGTCGTTCTGAGTGATGTAGTGGTTAGCATACCCGGGCGTTATCTGGGAGACGCGGCTTCGAGTCCCGCTCCAGGACGATGAAATTTTAAGTTTTCGATATTATCTGACTTACTATCCTTGTCACATTTACACCAAAAAACGGATTGTCATCTTCAGAATTTATTCTTCTGTTTGATTCGAGCATGATTGTCCATATGCTTCTCCCTACCTTACAACGCTTTTTCGCAAACCATATATTTCTATTCCCTATAATATCTGCTTTCGATCACTTTCTCGCCTCACTCCCGCTTCACAGGGAAAAATCTTAAATCCTATGGTTAGTTTAAAACGTCGTCTCCCAAAAACAACGGACGCCTGGTTCAACTCGCGACCGCTCGCTCCTCTCTTCCCACGCTGACTATCCTACTCCCTTCTTTTTCCATAGGTAAACTCAGCCCTCCGTTTCCCAACAAACACTGTGGAATCTCCGAAGGATTAAAAAGCTGGAATCCCTTTCACAAAGCCTCAAACTTGATGTAAATTCTCCTCCCAAGTCCCTTCGAAGGATGATGATTAAAGACAGCAAAGGGGTGCTGATCGAAATTGACCATACCAAATGAGGCTACGAAATGTACAAAGGCGATGTCTGCAAATGGATTTCTCCATTGTAAACAAAATCTAAAAAAATGCGTCTGGTAGGCGCCTTCTAAAATCCCTTATATCCTGACTAGGGGACAAAGATAAAACATTCCCCGGCTCGAAGACAAAGAGAGAAAGGAGCACGAGGCAAAAGAAATATTGCGAATGCGATTTAATATTTTTTGCCTAAAATTCTTGTGTTAAATCTTCGTAACACCTCCGACGACTGGTAAAGGGCAATCGACGAGCAACAGTGCAGCAATTGATCACGCAAATGAACGCTAGGCAATCAGGCACATGTCCCCGATAACAGTAGAGCGAACCCTGATGCTCATGGGTTTCCGGAGTCGACGCTGCGTCAAGGCATCCATGTTAACCCAGGTCCATCGGCAGCGACGCTTGCAGTTCGCATGGGACCACCGTCATTGGGCAGTGGATGAGTGGGAAAAGGTTGCCTTCTCCAACGAATCCAGGTTTGTACTCTACAGAAGTGACGCGCGGTGGCGAATACGGCGCTAGACACACGAAAACTAGCACCCGGACAAGCCTGTCGTTCAAGTACAGGCCGGAGGTTGCAGCGTGTGTCTGAGAGATGTTTTCCTGGTATGACTGTGGTCCGCTGGTACGCCCTGAACGCCAATGACTACCTTATGAAGAAGTAAATTTCTCCATCATTTTTATTCCAGGGGCGGGATACGAACCCACAACTCTCGGCTCTGGAGCTCCGAGCGCTAACCACAATACTAATGTTAGGTGGTTTATGTTAAGTTCCATAGTTTTGCGTGATTGAATATAATAAAATAGCTATAAGTAATCATTTTTGCAAACCTTTTAGATCTCTTAAAAGCACTTTATTCCTTTCTTTACTTAATCGCAGAAAGGCTGTCCTTAGCTCATTAATTATTCTTGCCTGTCCCTCTGTAACAATTTTTTCCTTCCCTAAATCCGGCGTCGGTCACTTCCTGTGTTATCCTTTCTCTCCCTGAGGAAAATACTCCGTTCCCACGGTCAGCAGAAGACCTGATTCCTAACACCTGAGGCCTTTCCTCGCCTTCTCATTGCGACTGCTCGCTTTCAATTCCCTGAGTCGACTGTCTTAACTCCCCTTTGTTTCCACGCAAACTCACCCCTTCACCTCCACAAAAACCCATGAAAAAAACGCCGGAGTCCCTTTAACAAAGCTTCAAGTAGAAATTGAGAGGGCTAGTGCTTTCAGTCGGCTGCTTTGAAATAAAGAAGACAAAAGGTCAAATGAGCGCGACAATACTAATCCTTCTTCTAAATACAAAGGCGTAGACTCTAAAATGCGACAAGTTGGCGTCTCTAAATGAACCGTGCTTCCGATGTTTTAATGCTGGATGAAACAGCAAAATTCTCTCTCACGCATCGTGGAAACAAAGGAAATGGAGCACGCACGCGAAATGAGATTTGCCTAAAATTCTAGTATTAAATCTCTCTAATGCGAACCCACAACTCTCAGCTCCGGAGCTTCGAGTGCTATCCACTGTACTAAACTGGCATGCGCCCTCACTGCTATCTGCCTTTATCTCATGTGCGTCCTGATAGGCAGGCACGTCACAACCTGTCCATCCTCGCTGACCACATGCATTCCTTCATGTTGGATGTTTACCCTGGTAGCGAGGGTGTCTACCAACATGGACAATGCGCCGTGCTACGACGTTAAGGGGGTGCGTGACTGGTTCCAGGAACACGACACCGATGTTTGCGTTCTCAGAGCACTTGTGGGACTATTTAAATCGACAGGTTCGACGTGCCGACCAACAACTGCGTCATCTCTGGGACCTCCGTGCTTAGCTGCAGTCCGAATGGGCACGTGTGCCTCGGACAACTTTCCAGGGTCTTATTGCGTCCCTTCCACGGCGTCTTGCCGCAGTCATCCGGACCAAAGGTGGTTATTCACATTATTAGGTAGGTGTTCATATCATTCTTATACGACTTTGAATAGGAAATCTTGAAATAAAATGTTTAATTGTGAATAAACGTTGTAGATTTATTCAATCGCTAATGGCAATATTTATTTATCGTTCTTAAGTTACAGCTAACGTTAAGGACAACAATATAGCATTATGTACGACTTTAGGTCTTGTTCTTTCTTTTTTTCGTTTTATTTCCCAGTGAACTCATTTCGACGCGTGGTATACAGGGGTTGTCCAAAATAATGGAAACACCTTGAAAAAATGGGTGTTACGCACCTAATATGGTGTGGGAGCACCCCTGGCATTAAAAACTGTTTGAATCCTACTTGGAATGCACGCATACAAGTCCTGGATGGTGGTAAGGGGTACGCTGTACCATTCTTCTTGCAAAGACTGCTCCAATTTTTTGAGAGACGCCGTAGGAGGATATCGGGATCGCACTTTGTTTTCCAACGCAGACCACAGAGACTCAATGATGTTTAAGTCCGGTGACTGTGCAGGCCAGGGAAGATGTGCAACTTCATCCTCATGTTCCTCAAAGAATGATTGAACAGTTCGACTTCTGTGAATCGGGGTGTTATCATCTTGAAAGGTGCAATCCCCTGACGGAAATAGTGTCTGCGCACATGGTCGGCCAAAAGGGTGACATAGTTGCCGCTAGTGATCCGACCGTGTAAGGTGATAGTGGGACCTGCTGCAAACCACGAGATCATGGCACAAACCATTACGGAACCACCCCCATGCTTCACTGCAGGAAGGAGACAGTCTGGGTTGTAAGCTTCTGTGGAGATTCTCCACACGTAAACACGTCCTGCGGTGAGAAATAGTGAGAAACTTGATTCATCGGAAAACAAGACATGTTTTAAGTAATCCGCAGTCCACGTTTTATGCTTCTGGCAACACTGTGGTCTTCGTTTCGTATTCACCTGTGACACCAGGGGTTTTGCAATCGCAGCTCTGCCGTAAATATTGTGCTTATGCAATTCCCTTCGCACCATATGGGTCAACACTGGGTTTTGGAGATGTGCATTAAGCTCAGTAGTCACTTTCGTCGCCTTGGTCTTCCTCCTTGCGGTCGCAATCCTCTTTAATGTCCTTCTGTCGCTCGCAGAGAGTTTGGTTTTCCTTCCACAGTTGTGTCCCGTAGATGATGTTGTGCCGTGAGCATTGTATGCTGTCATGACCTTCAACACGGTATCTCTCGATTCCCCTAATACCTGTTCCACTGTGGTTACCGACGCACCAACCAGACGGGCTCCTGCAATCTGTCCTCTTTGGAACTCCGACAGGTCACTCATTGTGCCTTCACCTGGAACGAAATTATGCAAACACCGATTTACAATGCAATCACACGGACCCTTGAGACTGTAAGCAACACTTTTTTACAAAAAAAAAAAAAAAAAAAAATTGTAGCTACATGTTCGTTTTATTCAAAAAGCAGCACATACCAAAGTCACTGTTTTCAGCGAGGTGTTTCCATTATTTTGGACAATCCCTGTATTTTTAAATTGCCGCATAAATTACTCAACCGATCAAGACTGAAAATGCAATGAACCCTTTGCATAACAGAAAGAGTTAAATTTCATACCTCCAACGAAAATTTACGGGAGTGTAATATAAATTCTTACCACTTTTCCGAAATGTTTCGTATATCTTTGTGGAATGTTGCACAAAATCATCCTAGCACAATGCATCAGACTTTTAAAATGTGCGAAACTTTTGCTGGGATTTCTTGCATAACGTTTCCGAAAATGTTGAGGTATAGCTAAGCTGTCCCCCTCTCACCAACTTTTATGTGCAACGTAACACTTATTTCTTTACAGAGTATAAAGTGCGCATTTTCAAGCGGAAATATATAATAACGGCATCCTTAAATAGGTTTTGTTGTTCCTTGATGTTCTTTATGCTTACGACTACGACTTTGCAAAATATATTCTATGGTTCACGGTAAAAAAAAAAAAATCTGAAATTCACGAGCCACTTTCCGTCATTCCTTTTCGGGAATTAACGAAGCATATTTCTGATACAACCTTTTCCGTGATGACGGAAAAAAAAAAAAAAAAAAGAAAGAATTTCAAGGATTTTTCGTACGCCAGCAAAGTCCTGAATTTCAGAAACCTTTCCGGAGTTACTTTCTTATAATTAATACAGACAATTGACGTGGATTAGGAACATCAAGCAGAAGTCATCGCTCTTTTCACGTTTGATGTTTCCAATCCACGTCAATGGTGTGTATTAATTATTCATTCGCCTCCTAGTTGTTTGTTCACCTGCTGCTTACCATCTTTGGTGAATCCCCAGCATTGTGCAGGGCTCCAAGAAACAACCTGCCAAGTGGCTTGGAAGTTAGTCGTATGTGTGTCTAAGGGAATTCGAGGCCGCAGTGGTAGCATGTCCGGCGCGTAACTAGAAGACCCTGGGTTCGATTCCCAGTGGCTGCCAATGAGAATTTTTCCGTGACTCACTTATAAACTTGAAAAGAGCGAAGATCTTTGTTTGATACTTTCTTATATTGATGGTAAATTGCCGATTTCAAGATGTGTTAAATGAATTTTCAGAAAATTTTGAGCAATTTCTTTCGTATACTAACGGGAAAATTCCGTTCTCACTTTTCATTATCCATATTACGACAATTTTCCCGTTACGGAACATATTTGAGGTTTGATTAACTGTTAAATTTCATTCGTCTGGCGAAGGATCCGTTTTTGAACATCTGTAGAGCGACGGGATATTGTGGATATCATATGGCATTAATTTTGGTAACTGTGGCCCATATTTCTTCTCCTCTTCCCCATTTTGTGCATCAGCTATAATATATTGTGTTACCGTAAGAAACCTGGATACTTAAATTATTATACAGGTGATTGTGCGATGTCTATGTATCGGTCTGTGGAGCCCTTAAGACAAAAGCTATTATTGCTATCAAGAGTAAATTTTATATTTAGGAATTTTGAGAAATAATATAAAACACCACATTTCACCTTTTTGAAAGATACACTATATTGACGACAAAAGCCACCGGACACCGCTTCAAAAGCAAATGAACGGATCGGCTGCGTTGTTAAGATACACTGTACAGTTGCAAACGATATAAAAACAAGCCTGCAGCTGTCCGCGATCATATCGCACTGTGAGGTTGAGTGAAAATGTCGCGGCGGGAGAGAACTGACTTTGACAAAGGAAAGATCGTTGGGTGTTATGTTAGTGGGTTGTCCATAAGAGAAACCGAGAGGCGTTTAAACAAACCCAAGTCAACTGTTTTGGATGTACTGAATAAGTGGAAGACACATGGTGTGCCTGAAGCAGCAAAACGTACCGGCAGACCAAAGAAAATCAGTGAGAGAGGACGTCGAAGCTTCAGGAGAGTCGTTACAGCTAATCGACGGAATGTTGCACAAAACCTCAGTGTACAGGTGAGTAAAAATGCTGGAACCTCGGTATGTACATGTACCATTTGCAGAGAATTTCATTCCATGGGTTACGGTGGTCGTGCGACCGCTCATAAGCCTTTCATCTCCACTCGGAATGCCCTTCGTCGTTTAGCATGATGTAAAGAACATTTATCGTGGACCGTATATAGATCAATGGAAACGGATCTTATAGACTGATGAATCCAGATACACGATCCATCAGTGTGATGGCCGTGTGTGGGTATGGTGGCAGCCGGAGGAACGCTATTTACCACAGTGTACTCTTCCTACGGTCAAGTTTAGAGCTGGCAGTGCACTTGTGTGGTGGTGTTTTTTTCGTGGTATGGTCCCGGCCGATTGGTTATCGCGGACAAACCTGTTAACCAGCATGTCTTCCTCGATATTCTGGGCAATTTAAGAGCTTATTTACAGAGGATGCAAAGATGGTAGTCTAGGAGCTTAGTTTACAGAGGATGCAAACATGGTATTTGCTACATCTTATGTTTACAGAGGATCATTGAATGAGGACGCAATCCAAACACTGTAATTGCTCCGGCCTTATAATCTTAGTACGTAGTTCGATACAATTGCAACATAATTTACCGACAGAAATTATGCCCTACCAACTTTGTGGCAATGTACTATGGAACCGAGCCTTGTTGGTACCAACAGGATAATGCACCGAACCATAAAGCAAGAACTGTTACAGCGTGGTTTGACGATAATTCCACATTGTGTGTAGACTGGCCAGCAGAGAGCCCTGATCTTAATCCCATAGAGCACCTATGGGATGAATTAGAGCGCTGTATAAGAAGTTTGGAACCAAGGCCTACTACTAAGCAACAGTAAGTGGGAGCATTACGTACCGAATGGAAGCGCATAACTATCGCTCTGTTCCGAAGGGTCAGTGCATTCATTAAGGCCACAGGTAGACCGACACCATACTAATGTATGTCAATAAATGCTATGTTGTGTTTCTCTTCTAGGTGTCCGGTGACTTTTGTCAATATAGTGTATGTTAACTGGTTGATAATTGACGTAGTTAACTTGTTATTTAGGTTGTTAAAATTGAGCTGTACGCTAAAAATATTACATGCAATGCTTCTGTGCCTTTCAAAAGCAATTTATTTTTATTTTTGATTTCCAGGATTCTTGTCCGTAGGCTCTTGTTTACCAAACTCTCCTTTTCTCCAAACAATATATTTCTATTTCCTATAATATCTCCTTTCGATCACTTTCCCGTCTCTCTCCCACTTTCACATGGAAAAACCTTAGATCCCCGGCTAGCTTAAAAACGTCGTGCCCGAAAAAAAAAACCGGACCCTTCTGTAGAGGAGGTGGGTACGGGCAGGGTCCCCCTTTTTTTGTTTAAGGAATAAAGCAACGGGCCGGGCCAATTCGACCCATTCTTTTTTATCGCAATGGTAAAGTAAGAAAAAAGGCGTGTTCCCCGATTTCCAGATCTGTTTAACTGTTTTGTTGGCTTTACTTACTTCCATGATATAGCCCAGGTCGTAATCACAAAAACAAGGACTGGTACTCACAGTGTTTTTACCATCTGTAGGTATTAAGATGGTAAAACCATTTTGGGGTCTTGCTGACAACAAAAAGTTTCAACCCCGAGCGAGTGTGTGTGCTGTGTGGATGGAGTGGGGGACGCGTGGTGTCTGCTGTGATGTGGGGTGTCCTTGTATGTGTTAGTATGAAAGAGTGGAACGACATCGATTGTCTCTTCTATCTCTAACCTGTATAGGGATTTACTTTTGTATTTTTACCACTTGCTAGTTCAGAGAAAAGGAGATTTTGAATGCACTTAGGCTCCCTTTTTGTCTCTCTCCTTAAAGATTATACTTTAACAATTTCTTCAATAATTGTTGAAGTTTAGTCGATATCTTTAGGTTTATATTCAACTAAATATTTTCAATAATACTTCATTATTTAATTTTCACAATTTAATAAAATACAGTGGAAATACAAAATAATACCAATGGCACATCACGGGCCGGGCTGGGCCTAAGTAATAGTTGCAATTGACGGCCCGGGCCTTAAACGCATGGGCTTGGGCGGGACCTGATTCACCAAATAAGGCCCGTACAGACCTCTACCGCTCTAGTCATCCCATGACCACTCTCTCCATACCCCTCGCGTCGGCTGACCTGCTCATCCCTTTGTTCTCAGGCGAAATCGCCCCCTTAGCTTCAACAGTGATTTTGCCCGGGAACAAAGGGATGAGCAGGTCAGCTCGCTCCTAACCCCTCGCGTCGGCTGACCTGCTCATCCCTTTGTTCCCACACAAAACCACCCCCTTAGTTTCAACAGTGATTTTGCCTAAGAACAAAGGGATGAGCAGGTCTACTCGCTCCTAATCCCTCGCGTCGGCTGACCTGCTCATCCCTTTGTTCCCAGGCAAAATCACCCCCTTAGCTTCAACAGTGATTTTGCCTGGGAATAAAGGGATGAGCAGGTCAGCTCGCTCTAACCCCTCGCGTCGGCTGACCTGCTCATCCCTTTGTTCCCACACAAAACCACCCCTTAGTTTCAACAGTGATTTTGCCTAAGAACAAAGGGATGAGCAGGTCTACTCGCTCTAATCCCTCGCGTCGGCTGACCTGCTCATCCCTTTGTTCCCAGGCAAAATCACCCCCTTAGCTTCAACAGTGATTTTTCCTGGGAATAAAGAGATGAGCAGGTCAGTTCGCTCCTAACCCCTCGCGTCGGCTGACGTGCTCATCCCTTTGTTCCCACACAAAATCACCCCCTTAGTTTCAACAGTGATTTTTCCTGGGAACAAAGGGATGAGCAGGTCAGCTCGCTCCTAACCCCTCGCGTCGGCTGACCTGCTCATCCCTTTGTTCCCAGGCAAAATCACCCCTTAGCTTCAACAGTGTTTTTGCCTGGGAATAAAGGGATGAGCAGTGTCAGCTCGCATCTAACCCCTCGCGTCGGCTCACGTGCTCATCCCTTTGTTCCCACACAAAATCACCCCCTTAGCTTCAACAGTGATTCTGCCTGGGAACAAAGGGATGAGCAGGTCAGCTCGCTCCTAACCCCTCGACAATACCAAATGCGGCTACGAAACACAAAGCCAAGTCTTCAAATGGCTTTCTCCAGTGTGGCATCATTGTAAAACAAAATCTGAACATGCGACAGCTCGGCGTGTTCTGAATATCCTTACTTCCTGACAACGTGAAATAAATGTGACTCGTAGACAAAGAAGAAGGGAACACGACACAAAAGAAATGCTGCGAATGAGATTTAATATTTTTGCCTAAAATTCTTGTATTAAATCACCTTACCAGATATCTGAAAGCCATTGTCAGTTAAAAAAGCATTCTTCTGCTTGAAAAATCATGCAATAAATACTTAATTAATGATAAGTTCTCCGACAGGCAAAATAAAATTATTACAAATCTATTCCAAAAAATAATAAGCTCAAAATGAAAATAAAATGACCAAATCACTCGCGTTGATAATACAAAAAAAAAAAAAAAAAAAAAATCACCATCTTGCAAAAAGACTTTAACCTTGAACAAGAGAGAGATTTCTGAACCTTTCGGGCTTGTGATTAAGACGCGCGCTTGCTATGGAGACAATCCAAACGGTCTCGATTCGAATCCCACCTCCGCGAAGGCATTCTTTTGCGAAATTTCGGGAAATTGAGGTCCGTTTCAGGATTTTCCGTATTTATTTTTGCAAAAATAAATTACGGAAATACCTGAAACAGACTTTCCTGGAATAAACGGAATTACTGACTGTGGGAAATCTGTTTAAAAAACGGGCACTTTTTAAAACGGAGATTTCATTAACGTTGTTTTCAGAAATTTTTCCTTAATTCACACCACTTATTTTTTACAGTGTAAGAAGCTGGGCTCATTTGTCAATTTGTGCAGTGAAAAAGATGAGATTAAAAAGACTAAATATAGAAATCGTGCCTTTCTTTACCGCAAATTCTTTTAAAAATTCACAAAATATTCTAGACCCAAGCTTTCCATCATCTGCGCTCATTTTTACGGCATAAGAAATTAAGAGAATTTTCTCACTGATGTTTTAATCTTTGCAAAACTAATTCTTTCTGTTAGGCAAGAAGTGACCGCGGCTTTTAAGAACAGAATGAATTAACTCCACGTGAACCGAAATCTGTACGTAGTCTGTCAATGAAGTGTAACCAAAACGATGACTTTTATGATGATGGTGAGTCTTTTCGCCATTTTCTTATTCAGGACATTGTTCTTCAGAATTCCGATTCCTTTCTCACCTGGAAAAAAAAAATAATAATAATTTAGAAATATTACCTCAAGACATAATAATCAAATAACAAATTCAATTTATCAAGAAGCATTAGCAACTGCTGAGCGCTGAGCAGATTTGGAAACGGGTCAAACTTTTTGGACCCGAATCCGACCTGGACGTCACAATTGGACCAACCCGGACCCGACCTAGATCCGTAACTGAGATGGAAACGGGTCACGGGTCACCGGATCGACAATTTCTTGTGAGTCAAACGGTCGTGTCAAAGTGTTCCTGACCAGAGTTATAAACGGATCAAAATTTCAGACGTCCCATAACTGGATCCTACCTGGACCCGACCCGACCCGACCCGACCCGTAACTGACCCAGACATATCTGCTTTGAACTATAAATTTGAAACTCAATTTATATATATGTATTGTATAAACGTAATATATATATATCCATCCCAATAACTGCTTGATATTTAACAACTGAAATCCTTTTATAATAATGAAATTTGGTTACTTGCTAAATTTTAGTGCCATTTTTAGTGCCACTATTTTGCGTAATCCAGAAGTAATGTCTAACTATGACCGTGATCATGGAGTATATTACAAATGGGAATCATTATTCACGATTACACAAATGTATTTTTTAAAATGTATTTAGATTGTTCACTCTTTCCACGCTTTGATGGAGGTGCGCATACTTTCATATGTTCCGTTAGATTTTTGGTTCCATAATCTTTTATTACAGCGTCGACATCTTTCTTTGTAATTATACACTTTCCACATTTTGAACAACAAGCAAGACCAAACAACACAGAATTATTCACCGGTTTCTTAATGAGACGAAACAATTTCCAGCATTCACTCTTCCCCTTGTGGTTTTCAACAAATACGTATTTGTTGGCCTCGAAGCCTTTCTCAATCTCCTTAATATTAAATCCATCGATATTAACAAATAAAAAGTTAATTTCGACATGACATGTCATTGGAACGGGATGTTAGCACATCAATCGAAAACCTCTGAATGCTCAATGTGAAAGATACGATGTGGAAAGTAACTCTTAGTCATACAGTGAACTTCGCATGGAGAGAGTGAATCAGATGAGAAGCAAGCGAATGGCGTTTGCCTGTACCTTATCATGTACAATCGCACTGTAAAAGAACGCAAAGGAAGTATCTTTTTACGATATGGTGTCGGTGTGTCTGACGTCGGTCAGTGGAAATCTTCGTTGCTTTAAGAAAGAGACGACAATATTTTTGCATGGCAAATCATTATTCACTTCATGGGCACCAGTATCGACTACAGAATTCCACAACGCGCATTTTTCTTTGGAATATATTTTTCTCATTTCAAAAATAAAAGGGAATACAACCGGGTTAAAATCGGGTCATAAACACCTTGACCCTACCCGTTGATCCGTTGACCCGTGACCCGTTTCCATCTCTGTTCCTGACCCGATTTCGACCCGGTTTTATTTCAGTTTTATATTTGGAAAAAAAAAAATATATCAAAGAATTCTTCAGTGGTCTTTCAAATAATACTTCAGAGTTTCAGAAACATCCCGGAACATGCTGAGAAGGATAAAGAAATGAGATTAAAAATGAACTTTCAGAAGACTTACAAGGTATGAAGATTTATCAATTAATAGGGAAAAAGCTGGAAATAACCAATTCCTGATTGACAAGGATGGACAGCAGACATCAAACGAGAGTCACATTGAGGAAGAAATTAATCGGCGTATAAAACCTGGATGGATAGCTTTTGGAAGAAACAATACAATTTTTAAGAGCAATATGCCATTATGTCTGAAAACAAAAGTGTTTAATCAATGCATTCTTCCAGAGTTTACGTATATTGCAGAGACGTGAACCTTAACTAAAAAAGGCATCCAAAGGCTGTAGACAACTCAAAGAAGCATGCAGAGGTGCATGCTTGGTGTAACCAGGAGAGATAAAAAGAGAAACTCGTGGATCCAAAAAATGACAAGAGTGGAAGACATCGTGATCAGAGTGAAGTCCCTGAAATTGCAATGGGCTGGACATACTGCCAGAAGGACAGATCTCCGATGAACAACCTAGAGTTTAGACTGGATTCCAAGGGACAAGAAAAGACCCAGAATAAGATGACGTGGGAGATGGGTGGATGTAGGAGACTGACCCAAGACAGCCCGTTGTTGAAGAAACTTCGGGAGACCTTCATCCAGCAGTAGATTGTTAATGATGGTGATGATAATATTGTTTTGCGATCTCGTGGGTCGTTATCCCACCGTTGACCACCAAAATGTTACGGTACCGGGCCGAGCTAGGTTAAGCATTCACCGCTCGCCACCAAAATGTTACGACCGTGGGTCATTATCCCACCGCGGTCAACAATTTAACAATCGTAGCCGAGCAATTAATGTATTTCTTCTCTGAGGTCCTTCGACGTAGTTCTTGGCGCGAAAACTGTATTATATGGGTATACACTTAAACAATTTGAACCAATCGCATGCGTACACATAAATAATGTGTTCTATGACTACGCTGACTGCCTAAACAAATATTTAATTGGCTATAAAAACATAACAGTGGCACACATTCGAATAAAATTTAGCTGTCTTCTGAACATAAGTATTGGGTCAACTTTGACCTAAATCAGTTCTGCTGATAGTTTTAATGAACTTAAATTTCACAGTTCAGTCTTACTATTTCTCAGTTTAGTTCTTGCAATATATATTTCTCAGTTTAGTTCAGTTCCTAACTAATTGCGTAGCAGAATTTATAGCAAAAACAAAACGTTTCTACTTACATGTATGCTGTCAAGAATAAATCCAAATTGTGATTGCACCAGTAAAGAGATACACACCTCCCTTTTTAGATGGAAGATTTCATTGCTGGAGCTCCGTCCCCTGGCGCTACCATACTCACACACACATCGAGGCGTTTGTTGAGGGAGCCTCGCTTCGCCTCGTAACATAAGCGCGACTCTTCACTTCTTCCCCAGTAGAGGATGAATGGGGATGACGATTCCACACTGCAATGCTTGGCATTCGAACCCGAGCTTCGCTTATCATTGGAATGACCACTGTCCACTCTCAGACTTCTTAATTCCTCTGTAACTTTGCTTTCATTGGGCCAACCAGTCACTAATTTCCATTAGGCTCCAGCTTAGAAATTGCTGCTTTATCACGCAGATTTAGGCATTCCGCTGTCTTTATGGCAAACTGGCATCCCCAGCTGCCCCCGAGTTGTCCAATTCGTATAGCAGATCCAAGGCATCCAATCCAGCCTTGCACATCGGAGAGCATTCAGACAACTGAACTTTCTTCCTTATTTTCACGCTAAGTGCAAAATCTTATTTTATTGCACGGACCACACACAGAGCAATTGTTCTCGAAAATGCCCTAAACAATCGACGAATTTACGATTATTCGCTGAACTTTTTGTCCCCCATCTTCACTCATTTCTACTCAAGTGTTCCCTCTTCGAAATGTAACTCCTTCCATGTTTAGACTGGCCGTCAGCTGCGCCCTGATATTTACGACCTAACAGCGCGCTAGGAATTCTAGAACCACCCAGCCAGAGGGAATGCTTCGCCTCCTTTCTGTCCTATCCCCAGATAAAACTTTCTCTGCTGTTTACACTTTTAAACTCCAATCAAGCCTCGAACATAATTAATACTTAATTAATTTCACACATCCAACACGCCCATTAATTCCCTAATTAATGGCGGGGGTGGGTCGTAACATCGGCACCTCCTCAAGAAATCCAGAAGTTCTCTTCTGGGCCTATCGCTTTGCTCCTATCAATTCCGGAAGCAACCATTGAGTGCTACCTTTTCCAACAGGTAGAAACAACTCAATCAAACAACGTTAGCCCAGTCAACTCTTAAGTTGTATTCTCCTCTACCACCTCATTCGTTCTCTGTCGGGCTCCTACGGCTCCTCCCCAAATACCTTTTGTAATTTCGACAGGCCTCACCTGAATTCTTTCCAAGGTCCATCTGATCTACCTCAACAACGTCTGCCCGTCAGTACCCATACTATGGTACAAAGCACTACACAGTAAACTATCACTAAACCATTACTTACTATACACAATCCACAAATACTACACCAACACTGTACAGGCACTGTACACACACTTTACAAGCACTGCACCAGCACTATACAAACACTGAAAGCAAATACCTCACTAGGCCAAGTTCGTATCACGTCACAACAACAGAAACGCTTTCCTATTTGGACTGGAATTCCGCATCTCAACGCCCTCACAGCCGGAGCAATCAGGAAAAAAATTCAAACAATCGGGTTTCCACAGTACCCTCACTGAACCACTGGCGCGACAGCTATATTACCAACACGTGGCAAACCACATCGCCTTCCTTTTGTCGTAACCTTAACTGCATTGGTTACACAGCCACCAGGAAAAGATACACCAACATTTTAGCACTCACTCGGCCAATGTTCCAAAAACCACAGGGAATCAATTCGTCCCTGCTACTCAGATATTTTATCATCTGAAATTTCATTACAAGGCGACGTTGCCCTCCGTGCATCCCTTGCACGCGCACGCCAAAAAGAAAACTCTTTGCTGAGGAATGATTCAGACACTGAGTTCTGAGGCGAGAAGGAAAATTTAGTAGTACGCTCGGACGCGCTGCCAATGTCCCTTTAATTTCACCCCACGTCGGAATGCTGAAACCGAAACTCCGGAGATGCGTGCTCATCTCCACCTTAGCTCACCGTCCGATGTTCAGGGAGAAAAACTTTCTAGCCCCTCGTTCGTCTGAACACTGCGAATCGAGTGCCCTCGCTCCGTCTCCTTTCCATACCGTCCGGACTTTCGTAGCTACAGGTATTGGCGTCCAGCCATTCCAACGAAAAGAAAAATCTCAAGCACATTTGCATTGGCAGGGCAACGAGTCAGCAATCTTTGCGTACGGGACACGAATTTCCAATGCAAGAAAATTTCCCTCGAACAGTGACTATGGCACGGGGCGCTTAACTGTTCGTTACGTGTCGAAACCGAAACAAATTCTCGCCACTTAACTGCCATGACCTCGTACATTTCGCAACAAATTCTTTCAGTTCATAACTGAAAAGTCGAACGACTGACAACTGCGCTTAGCAACTATACCGATTCTCATTTCACGAACAGGCTTACCACTGCTATTCAGTTTGGGAACTACGTTCTCTCTCGGACTGACGTCTGCCAAGACGAAGAACTTTCTCTCTACATAACCCACACATCTCGAATAGGCTTACCACTGCTATCCAGTACATTTTCTCGAATAGGCTTACCACTGCTGCTCCGTACATTTTCTCGAATAGGCTTACCACTGCTACTCCGTACATTTTCTCGAATAGGCTTGCCACTGCCACTCAGTACATCCGGATTATATCTCAAAAATTATAATCCCAACTCCTGTGCCATGTTTTCCGAATTTTACCCTTTGCTTACGCTCCGTGACAGACGTGAGGTTTTGCCTACCTAACACATGCAACACATTTTTATACAAACTCAATATGCTATTTACAATTCCAAAATTATAAATCATGTCCGTATTCCATTGCTGTCCGTAACCTGAATTCTTGCCGAATGATAAACATTTCTATCACTCAACTGCTACACGCAAGCCTCCCCATGCTACGGATACCTTTCAAGTTCCATAGCAAGAACTGAAAGAACCCAAGCATTATTGCATTTAACACCTGTAGCATAAATACACATGAAAAATAACAAAACACGATCCATTTTCTTGTTTCCCGAGTTCCAGTAGAGATGCCCAACTCTTGCATTTTTCCTTCTCACTGAACTCGACGTTTTCTCCCATCAGAGCACTTCCTTGCAATCCTACATGCAACACTTTCTTTGACACACTCGGGAAAAGGTTGGTTTCTTTTCTCCCACAACCTTCAAATTCCCAGTTTTCTCATTCCCATTCGTGAGCAAATCATTTTCCTTTTCTTTCCCGCATTTCACTCTGAGCCCTGACTCGTCGCGAAGCCTCACCTGCGGATCCCACACAACCACACATGCATTATTTTCTTCTCGCTCTGAAGATTCCCCAGCGCATTGGTTACCAACTACCTCCTATGCTATTTGATCTGCATTTTGCCCTAACACGTTTGTTATCAGGCCACACGGATATTCTTTATCCCGTCCCGCTCCTGCCTGTTGATTCGTGACCATCCCAATCTCTTTTAACAAATTATCTTTAACCCCTAAACATTGTTTGGTTAACTCCTGACTCAATACGTCCCGCGTTTGCTCAATTTTTGTGTGAGTCCGGCTCGCTTCAGGCTCTCTTGTTTCAAATTTAGTTAATCTCTCTTCTTGGGCTTCAAATTTCTTGCACCTCTCACTTGAGGTTTCATTCACCTGTGTGATTACTTTCTGTTTCTTTTCAGATAGCTGAGACCTATCTTCACGTTGCTGTACCGAATCCTTCCACCGTACAGTTAACCATTGCTGAAGTGCAGCGAACCTCTCATTTATTCTTGCAATCAGCTGATCAAATATTTCATCTATTGGATCAATCAATTCAGCATTCTGATTCACTACACGATCTTTAATTTGTGCCATTGTTATACAGCAGGATTTAATCCCAATCCGCACTGTCAAGAGCGTCTTCCTCTTGTTCTTCCTTTTACTTTAACGTTTAAGTGCTCCAGGCGTTTTCGGCATTAATTACTTGGCTAAACTTGCAGTTATCTTCTTGCCATACGCCATCCAATAGGCTGCCACCAAAATGATACCACCGATGGCACCGAAATGTTGCGATCTCGTGAGTCGTTATCCCACCGTTGACCACCAAAATGTTACGGTACCGGGCCCAGCTAGGTTAAGCACTCAACGCTCGCCACCAAAATGTTACGACCGTGGGTCATTATCACACCGCGGCCAATCGATTTAACAAATGTAGCCGAGCAATTAGTATATTTCTTCTCTGAGGTTCTTCGACGTAGTTCTTGGCGCGAAAACTGTATTATATGGGCATACACTTAAACAATTTGAACCAATCACACGCGTACACATAAATATAGTGTTCTATGACTGCGCTGACTGCCTAAACAAATATTTAATTGGCTATAAAAACATAACAATGGCACACATACGAATAAAATTTAGCTGTCTTCTGAACATAAGTATTGGGTCAACTTTGACCTAAATCAATTCTGCTGATAGTTTTAATGAACTTAAATTCCACAGTTCAGTCTTACTATTTCTCAGTTTAGTTCTTGCAATATATTAGTTCAGTTCCTCAACTAATTGCGTAGCAGAATTTATATCAAAACCAAAACGTTTCTACTTCCATGGATGCTGTCAAGAATAAATCCAAATTGTGATTGCACCAGTAAAGAGATGCACACCTCCCTTTTTACATGGAATATTTCATTGCAGGAGCTGCGTCCCCTGGTGCTACCGTACTCACACACACACACACACACACACACACATCCAGGCGTTTGTTGAGGGAGCCTCGCTTCGCCTCGTAACATAAGCGCGACTCTTCACTTTCTCCACAGTAGGGGATGAATGGGGATGACGACTCCACATTGCAGTGGTTGGCATTCGAACCCGAGCTTCGCTTATCATTGGAATGACCACTGTCCACTCTCAGACTTCTTAATTCCTCTGTAACTTTGCTTTCATTGGGCCAACCAGTCGCTAATTTCCATTAGGCTCCAGCCTAGAAATTGCTGCTTTATCACGCAGATTTAGGCATTCCGCTGTCTTTAGGGCAAACTGGCATCCCCAGCTGCCCCCGAGTTGTCCAATTCATATAGCAGATCCAAGGCATCCAATCCAGCCTTGCACATCGGAGAGCGTACAGACAACTGAACTTTCTTCCTTATTTTCACGCTAAGTGCGAAATCTTATTTTTCTGCACGGACCACACAGAGAGCAATTGTTCTCGAAAATGCCCAAAACAATCGACGAATTTACGATTATTCGCTAAACCTTATGTCCCCCATCTTCATTCAATTCTACTCAAGTGTTCCCTCTTCGAAATGTAACTCCTTCCATGTTTAGACTGGCCGTCAGCTGCGCCCTGATATTTACGACCTAACAGCGTGCTAGGAACTCTAGACCACCCAGCCAGAGGGAATGCTTCGCCTCCTTTCTGTCCTGTCCCCAGATAAAACTTTCTCTGCTGTTTACACTTTTAAACTCCAATCAAGCCTGGAACATAATTAATACTTAATTAATTTCACACATCCATCACGCCCATTAATTCCCTAATTAATGGCGAGGATGGGTCGTAACAATATATTCGAATTTATAGTTCAAAGCAGATTTGCCTGGATCAAATCCAGGTCGGGTTCTGGTCCAAAATTTTTGACCCGATTCCAACTCTGACCTGAACAAATCTACTTTGAACTATAACATACACTGCTGACCACCCAAAATGCAACACCAAGAAGGACAAGAGATAGCAAAGCCATATTTACTGGACACATAACAACAGATACAAAAATGAAACGATTGAACTTACAGACCCGTGCGACTTGCGGAACACACAGACATCAATAGTTCGTGTGGCTCCCATGGCTGGCAATAACGGCCGTTACACGCCGCGGCATCGAACGGAAGAGGCTTTGGATGCGGGCTTGGGGTATATCGGCGCAGGCTGCTTCCACACGTTGCCACAGTTCATCAGGCGTAGCCGCTGGTGGTGCTTGCCGGGCCACTCGTTTGCCGATCAGCGACCAGACGTGTTCGATGGGCGACATATCGGGAGAACATGCAGGCCGCGGCAGCAGTGACACCTGGTAGGCCGTGAAGAATTGTTGCACGATGCGTGCCACGTGCGGGCGCGCATTGTCCTGCTGAAACGTGGCCGCTGGAAGGTCCTGCAGGTAAGGGAGGACTACAGGCTCCAAAACGTCGGAGATGGTGCGGTGGCTGTTGAGTGTACCGGCGATGCGTACCATAGGGGTGCGGGTGCCATATCCAATTGCGCCCCAAACCATAACGCCAGGCGACGTACCGGTATGGCGATGCATAATGCAGGCGTCATACAATCTCTCGCCGCGGTGCCGCCACATGCGGATTCGACCACCGTGGTGTTGCAGGCAGAAGCGGGATTCGACGGAGAAGACAATGTCGTGCCATTCCGTAGTCCAAGTGCTGCGTTCAATGGCCTACTGCAGCCGCACTCGCCGGTGGTGTAACGTCAATGATAATCGGAGCAATGGGCGCCGTGCGAGAAGTCCCTGCTCCTGCAGACGACGTTGAACGGTACGTGCTGACGCAGGTTGTTGTGCAACACACCTTAATTCCTGCGCTAACGTTCGTAATGTGGCGGTGCGAGCCGTCAATGCCCGTCGCACAACATGCCGGTCCTCTCTTTCGGTGGAGTGCCGCGGCTGCGGCAATCGCTCACGTCGGTCCGTCCGTCCCTCCTGCACCCACCGAATCCATACTCGCCTCACTGTGGCTGGATGTCGTCCCACACGGGCGCTGTTTTTTCGGTACGATAAACCGTTGTCGCGATAAGCCACTATTCGCCCTCTGTGGAACTATGAAAGGTGCTGGAATCACTGCCATATTCTGCGACGAGGCATCAGGAAGCTTCCCACTCACAGGCCCGGCAGTACAACACATTTCCACTACTTACACCCCGCCTTCTGTGCACCCTTCTTATAATGCTTCTCGGTGGCGTGCCGGGCGCTCATGATTTGCATATGCCCTGCGATGCTAATCGTTTGCATGTCCTCTCGCGGGCGACGCATGCTGCGAATTTCAGGCCAACCAGATGCTTCCTTCTTGGTGTTGCATTTTGGGAGGCCAGCAGTGTAGATAGCACGCCGATAAATGTTTACCCCCTGATTCCACGCGGCAACTCCTTGTTAATTTTATTGGGCAACGTACTTAGATTGCTGCGCCACCTGATCTATGCGGATTTCTGCCCTTCCGAAACATTTCAGGATGGTAGGAATGGTAAAAAAAATTGTGCAACTATACTATATAAATAAATAGAGGGACACTTTTCCACTCCGCAGTTGAGGAAAACATCATGCTAATTGCAGGAGAATAAGAGTGTTGAAGTTTGCAAGAGGGTATTATTTTTTTAATGCGTAAACAGGTTAGTCACAGTTTTCGGGCTCGTTCGGGCTCTTAAATTTGAACACAAACTCAGCACTAGTGCTGAGCCTTGAAAAAGAAGAAAGTCATATATTGAAAAATTCGAAATCTGCCAGAAACACCGTGAATCGAGCAAGAGTTACCACTAAAAATCCCACTGAGAACTTACAGTGAAAGCACGAAAGCTTCATTAAATATTGGAGAGGAGATTTCAAATATGTTTATTGTGGGCTAAGAGGTATAGGTTACAGACGGCACGACATCTGACTGTGTCAAAATATAACAATGGTATTTTCAATGAGGAATGATATTCACAATGCGGAGATGAAAAAGTACAGGCAATTAAAAGTATGACCATATGAGGCCAGCAAAATTGCTGGAAAATGCAAAGCTGCACAACTGAGAAATTACAAGCAACATGTGTGAGTACAATGAATGAAACATAGCGCAGTAAGCGGCTGAAAGGTTGCTTCGGTTTGAAGCGGTACAGTACAAGCTGTAGTAGGTGCAAAAAAGGTAAAAGTAACAAGTTGAATATGTACAACACAGTGCCAATAAGTAGGAACATTGTGCTAGACAGAAGTGATAAATATTTAACAGAGCTTGAACATAATGCAATACTAGGTATGATAATACATCTGAGCAGATAGCTCTGAGGTTGGAGCATATACAATACGATACATTAATAGTGCAGAAGTACAATGAGATATAATAGAGCTGAATAAGTATGTATAACAGAGGAACAAAACTGCAAAACTGTACAAACTGAGATTTTACAGGCAGTAAGTAAGTCTGTGGGGACAATGAATCTCAGAGAAGAAGTTGAAGATCAGCTGGTGGATCGGTGAACCAGGTTTGGTGTGGCGACCATACCCGGAAGAAGCGACGTATCTGGTTATCGGTTGATGCTGACGCATATGCAAGGCGCAATCGAGACAAAAGCCGGTTCCGGAAGATACAGCACAGTGCATCCCCCACCTGGAAGATAGTTGGTGTCACTGGAGCAGATCGAAGCTGTTGATAGTAGAGATACTCGACATGTCGGGTGAGAATGAATATATATGCGCTCGCAGCTGGTAATGGAGTTGGTGGTTGAAACGAGCTATACAGAGTACTGTATGCTCTAAATGGAAGGTTGAGGGCGCACAAACGTCGCACCGCGGTGAACGCAAGATGAAGTAGTGGAAGTAGCACTGGGCAATGTAGATACACATGGGGAACATCTGCAAGCATGAGACAGAAAACACAGGTAGGAGAAGTGATGATTCACATCCGGCGTCCGCAGAGTTCCTGGTGACATGGCAACACTGAATTGAGTTCGTCAGCGTAAGCTGAGCTCCGTTGACCAAGGACGTCTAGAAAACACAAGGCCATGGCATTAAATATATGAGTTCCCTCCGTTTGTGACGTCATTCTCACGTTACACGTACTGATACGTCGGTGTCGTGTTTGACGTCACGCACGACAGCGTTGGAAACCAATCGGAAGCTTCGGTTTCCGCGTGACGTCACTAAAAGAAGGAAATCATATCTCTAATGTCATGACCTTGTTTTTTTCTATACGGCCTTGGTTTGAAAGGCAGCGCATTTTTTCAGAGGAAAGCAGCTTACGGGGGTATGTGACGTCATCCTCAACTCAGTAGCTTCTGCCAGTACCAATCGATGGAGCAACGTTTTCAGTGGAGTGCGACCGTTGTATGCAATGCATGCATTGCATGCCCTAATTAAGTGCAGAAATTTCTGGAAAAAAAGAAGAAGAATTACATGAAGAAATGTTCTGGAAAAAAAGAAGAAGAATTACATGAAGAAATGTTTAGTGTTGCCGTTTTTCATTGGAAATTTAAACTAAGTACCTGGTTTAGAAGAGTTTTATTTAAAACCAAATTCATGTAATTGTGTGTATTTTAGCCGGAACTGAAACAAAGCGTGAATGCGAACCTAACTTCGTATCATCATGCCCGAACTCATGTGAAATTGTACCGTGCTTGCCAGAGACATAGCGTTTGATGCGAAGTCAGCCATTGAATTCAGGGCTTGGGCAGTCAACCAATCAGAGAACCGGCGTCCGTTACCTCTGTTCCCACTGTTTATTCCCACTAGGTTTAAGGCTTTTGTCAAGTGCCGCTGAAAAACTTATCTAAATGTGAAAGAGAGTGTTGCGTCGACGGTGAACATGCGTTTCCCCTAATCATGTTTACCCCATACCCAAAATCTCTTTTACCCGAAATCCCATTTCCCCTAATTTCGTTTCCCCTAATTCAGCTTTGCCCAAATCGCGTTTACCCCAATCACTTTTACCCGAAATCGCGTTTACCCTAATTCCCTTTTTTTCCCTAATTTCGTTTACCCTAATCTCGTTTCCCGTAATTCACGTTTGCCGGAATCACGTTTATCCGAAACGCGTTTCCCCCGAAATTGCTTTTACCCTAATTCCCATTTCCCCTAATTTCGTTTTCCCTAATCTCGTTTCCTCTAAATCATGTTCGCCAGAATCACGTTTACCCCAATCGCGTTTCCCCGAAATCGCTTTTACCCTAATTCCCATTTCCCCTAATTTCGTTTGCCCTAATCTCGTTTGCACTAAATCTCATTTGTCCTTATCAAGTTTGCCCTAATTTTGGTTAACCGAAAAAAAAAAAAAAACACCGGTAGGTCTTGATATTTTAAGAAAATCCTTCTTTCCATTCTTGTTGATGATGTCGACCACCATGCCAGCAAAAGAAGTGCACGTGGTTACTACCATTATGCGTCTAGTCCTTAACACAGCCATTATAGCAGTTACATCTAGCTTTTATTAAAGCAAGAAATACAAACTCTTGAATATTTTCTCATTTGCCACCATCGTTAATTATATTTCATGGAAATGATTGACTCTGAGCACATATGCTTCTTTATTAACCTGGAATATTTTCTGCGTCTCGAAAATCAATAAAATTATTTAAAAAAAAAAACGGCAAATGGAATTGGAATTTTTTCTGTGCTTTTAGATAAGAGTTTCGAAGACTTTTTGTTTTAACTCAGAAAAGTTTTCCTTCTTTGTTCGACACAGCTATTCTTTTATTTTTATATTTTTTATAGTTATTCTTTTATTTTATTTTTCATTATTGTCAACCTTTATCAGTCCCGTGCTGGACGAAGGTCTTCACAAGTTTTTTCTACAACTTCCTGTCTTGAGTCTGCCTCCTCCTTGTTACTCCGGCATGCTTTCGAATTTCATTCATCCATCTCCCATGTGGCTTGGTTTCCTTCTGTCCCTTGGAATCCAGTCTAAAATTTCAGTTGTCCATCGGTGGTCCGTTATTCTGACAACATGTCCAACCATTGCCATTTCAGGGATTTTACTCTGATTATGATGTCTTCCACTCAAGTCGTTTTCCTTATCCACGAGTTCTTCTTTACGGTAAGCATGCATCTCTCCATGGTTCTTTCAGTTGTCTGCAGCCTTTCTATGTGTTTTTTTGTTAAGGTCCATGTCTCTGCTTCATAGTAAGAACTGGAAGGATGCATTGATTAAAGACTTTTCTTTTAAGACATAATGGAATATTGCCTTTGAAAGTTGTACCGTTTCTTCCAAAAAATTTTCAGCCAAGTTTTATACACCGATTAATTTCTTCATTAATGTATCCTTTGCTTGATATTTGTTGTCAAATGTAAATATAGGTATCGGTTATCTTGAGTTTTTCCACATCAATCACAAAAATCTTCATTTTTGGAAAAAAAAAAAAAAAAAAAAATCTTTATTTTACAACAGTTTTGCCTTCTGAAAGTTCATTTTTAATCCGACTTTTTTTTCAAGTTAATTTTTAATCCAGCAAGTTCCTGGATCATACTCAGTAGCTCTGAAGGGGAAATCTTGAAAACGCTTTTATCTAAAGTGAAAAGAAAAATCCACTTGCAGTTTTTTTTAAAATAGTTTACTGATTTTAGAGATACAGAAAATGTGCCAGATTAATAAAGAAGCACAGGTACGGACAGACGGACATTTCCATGAAATACAATCACTGATGGTGGCAAATGGGAAAATATTCGAACGGAATAGACTAACGTTTACTATAAAGGTAGAACTAAATTAACAAAAGACATTTTCACAGCTGAGGTTTAGCCTCGTAAGGGGTAAGACTACTTCTGATACATTAAGAACTCTAAAAGTGGACCTTCTGCGTTTGCAATTCCGGCGAATGTATTATAATACTATTTATTGCTTTAATAAAAGCTGGATGTGACGACTACAATGGTTGCATTAAGGACTAGCCGCATAACGGTAGTAAACACGTGCACTTCTTTACACTTTTGCTCGCATGATGGTGATCGACATCATCAACAAGAATGGAAAGCAATTTTTTTGGAAATATCAAGACCCACCGTTTTATTTCGTTTAACCAAAATTAGGGCAAACTTGATACGGGCAAACGTGTTTAGGGCAAACGAGATTCAGGGCAAACGAAATTAGGAGAAATGGAATTAGGGTATCAGGTGATCCTTTTCTTATTTAGTTAGAAAACTGTACGGCTACATTTTTGTATATTCCTTGCGTTTCTGAAGCATCGGGATTCTTCAAGATGATTTAAGAAAACTGTAGAAGGGGAAACAAGGCAATCGGTGATGCAAAATTAAAGTCTTTTGATTTCCTAAGTTTTATAGAAAAATCCGAATGTACAAGAAGTGAAACACCAACCTCAAAATTCAGTTGCTCAACATCGTCGTTAAGTATGCAAACATATAAACTAGTTAATATCAAGATTTGTGGTGTTTCAAATCTCCCGTGTTTGTTATTTTGTAATTAAACTGTTAATAACTGTTTACCCTTTCTTAAAGAAAAAAATAATTAAAATTCAAAAATTGTCAAAATTCAGATTTAAAACAGTAAAACTATACTAGTAATCCGCGTTATTGGCATAAAACAAAGATCAAAGGTTGCAGGCTTTCGCAAATCAACCAGATGGCTTTTTCGAAGGTTAACCCCCAGAGGGTAAAGTTTTTTACGCTTGATAGTTTCCAAATCATAATAATTCATAACTGTCCTACATGGAAAGCTTATGGGCTCAAAAAATTGTGATAGAAAAAGCATCGGGTTTCCCGAAGTGAGCCTGAATTCACTTAAAGGAACATCTCCCACTCGTTTTGATTTCGTTAGGGAAAAAAGTGAATTAAGCCTTTTTACTCTTCCGCCTAAACTAAGCAGTAAAACAGACTGAAAGTTGTTCAAAGCTTTGCACGAACTTGGTTTGGATGAATGATTGAGGGAACTGTTAGGTTGTGCCATTAAACTGTGCGAATAAAAACCTACACTGGCGGAAAGTGAAAAAAGAACACCAAGAAGGAGACGTCTGATACCAACGAAATTTATACAGCATAATAACGGAATACAGAGGATAACGTGATCAAAACATTATGGCAAAATACAGCTGCATTTGCTGGTAAACTGAAAAATCACATTTCCATGTAACATGGTTAGTACGAGGTTGAACCGCCATGAACTGCGTCACTGTGCAATTCTGGCATGGAGTCTGTCGCACAGATATTGGAGGTAAGTTTGGGGTATTGAGTTCCAAGCATCCTCAACCTGGACGCGTAAATCGGGGATGGTCATGGCTGGCCGTGGAGACCGGATAAGTCGTTGTCCCATAAAATCCCACACGTGCTCAACGGGGGACAAATCCGGTGAACGTGCAGGCCATGGAAGTTGTCTCACACCCTGAAGTGCATGTTGCGTTGCACGTGCCGTGTGTGGGCGAGCGTTATCTTGCTGGAAAACACCACGATGGACCGACCTTACAAATGGCACAACAACGGGCTGAATGATATTGTTGATGTAAGAGGTGCTGTTTAACGTACCCGGTACAAACACTAGTTGTGTACGGGAGCGATAGCTGATCGCTCCCCACACCAGGAGACCAGGTGTAGGCCCTGTGTGTCGCTGGCGGATGCAAGAAGGGTGGAGACGCTCCCCTGTGCGTCTGCGAACACGCATACGGCCATCGGAGGCTCCCAAGCAGAATCTGCTTTCCTCGCCGAACACGACAGATCGCCATTGCGTTCTCCAGTGCAGACGTTGGCGACACCACTGCAGCCGTTCCTGACGGTGGGCTGGAGTCAGAGGTACACATGCCAGAGGCACACGTGCACGTAGTCCTGCATCCTGTAGACGTTTGCGGATTGTTCGCACAGTCACCTCAGGTGCAACGGCAGCTCGGATTTGCGTCGCAGTGGATGTTTTGATTGACAACGCCACTCTTCTTATGCGTCAATCGGTCCGCTCAGCAGTCCGTCTGTGACTCCCGGTACCACGTCTTCTCGTGTGGGAATGTTCCTCGGACCATCTACGCCACCATCGTACCACCACCGATACTTCCCGTCCAATTGGCTCCGCAATACGACGATACGACCACCCGGCCTCGCGGAGTCCGAATAAATGACCACGCTCAAAGTCCGATAACTGCTGAAATCGTACACGTCTTCCATGTCCCGGCATTGCAGCTTCTTCAGGTCTGTGATATGCCCAGCTCGCTTAATAATCTCCGAGTGCTGGTTGTCGGATTTACCTCTACAGCCTAGCTCACGGCCTACGAATCCACGGTTCGCGGCCTATTTGACCAGGTTTCTGTCACTTGAGCGAAATTTCTTGAACCATCTGGTTGCGGTGCTGTGGTCCACGGAACTTTCCCCTTTCGCATGACGAATGTTTCGTGTTGCTTGAGCTGCGTTATGGCGCAGTTCAAACTCGTAAAGCACAGTTTCTCTAATTAGACGGTTGCTGCTGTTCACCTTTTAGGCGTCCCAATCACAGAGAGAACGACGACATGCAATGCTGTTCACAGCAACGACTACCACTTTACATCCCTTTCGACTGACTGCAGTGCGCGACTTGAACTAGTTTAAACACGTAACATATCTGCCGCAGCGCATGCGTTTATGTAAATACTGCAGAACTTTCGACTGTAGTTAAAGTCCATATCTCTGATCCATAAGTAAGAACTGAAATGAGGGACTGATTAAACAATTAAAATAAAACAAGGTAAATATTTTTATATAAAAAAAATTTCCACTGCTGGATCGAATATTTTTCCGCATTTCTATCTTGAGCAGTCTCTTTGAAATCACTCTAGCACGCTTTCGAATCTTAAATGCCACGTATAGTCTTCTTCTGAGTCTTTTCTTGTCTCTCTTGGTATCCAGTTTTGTAATACAGTTGTCCAACGGTGGTTAATACTTTTAACAATACGTCCAGCCCGTTGCAACTTGGAGTCTTTACTTTGTTCAGGATGTCTTGAACTCTTGTCATTTCCCTATTCCTTGTTCTTCCTATCTTTCCTGTGCATCTTTCCTTGTTTTTTCCAGTTGTCTACAGCCTTTGAATACATTTCTTAATTAAATTCCGTGTCTCTGATCCATAAGTAAGAACTGAAAGGATTAATTGATTAAACACTTTTCCTCTAAGACATTGTAATGCTCGTTTAAGTATAACTAACTGAACCCTGCACAAATCAGTTCTTAATAACTTCCCTTTTAAGCGTATCAGGAGTCACTCAAATAACTTCAGAAAAGGTTACTTGCTTAAGTCTTTATTAAGCAAAAACTTCTTTATAACGACTCAGCCTTTAACAACATTAGTGAAAAAAATCCAATTACTTGTTACGTTTAACGAGAAACCAAAACACCAACTCTATGTATTAAATACGCAGACGTTAAGAAATCGCAACTTCATGTACTTCAACTTCCGCAACTACTATCATAACATCGTACTACCATCATCTCCGCACAGTTGCTGCTGCTCACACATCATATATGTATCCTTCTGTTTTCATTTGACACATCCACACGTCATACATACTGACCTCAAGGTATTGCTATCCATACTCTTTGGGAGAAGATATGACGTAAAGTATGAAAAACGCGAAGAATAATATTACGTAGAGAAAGAAACTAAAAAGGAAAGTTAAATGAGAGTATACGTCACAACATAGTAATAAATTACTCTTCGAAAGCTCTCCAAGCAAGGTTTATACGCCTACTTATTTCTTCTGCTTCTGTGTGGACCTTGCTTGATATCTGTTGTCCAAGGTAAAAAAAAAAAAAGCATTGGTGATTTCTAGATTTGGGCCCCAACAACATCAAAATCTTCAGTTTTTGAAAAAGCATTCACTGAGAAAAAAAGTTTGTTTGAAACCACAAAATAGTAAAAATTTTGAAGATGACAATCCGATTTTTGGTGTAAATGTGACAAGGATGGTAAGTCAGATAATATCCGAAAACTTGAAACTTTCATCGTCCTGGGGGCAGGGGTAATCGAACCAGCTTCTCCCAGATAGCGGCCCGATATGCTAACCAGAACGACCAAGTCTCAAGCTTTCGATTAATTTGAATATAACCATCACAGGATTCGCTAGTCAAAGCAACCGACATTCATGTTTAGCGAATCTGGAGGTTAAGAATCCTATCCCGTGATTTCCCAGAGGAGCAGATAAATCATGAAAGTAATACGGGGTTACACTACATAATACAAATTTTGAAAATGACAATCCGATTTTTGGTGTAAATGTGACAAGGATGGTGAGTCAGATAATAACCGAAAACTTGAAAATTTAAAGAAAATTTTGAAAACCTGAAAATTTGTTAAGCTGTTCAGTTGATTTATTTTGTTGCTTTAGCCAAACTCCATCGGAATTGTTTTGTTGGCAACACAAAATTATTTGGTAGGCTATTTTGTGTTTTAAACTAAACGTTTTATCACGATAACAATACATATTGTTGGATCAAGCAAATTCCCCAAAAATCGACCTAGGCAATTTGTTAAATGAGCAAAACTTTTTGTCATGATAACAATAAATTTTGTTGAATCAACAATAATTTTCAGCAAAATACATTTGTAAATTCAACGAACATTTTTTTTGACTGCATATCGACAAATATTTTTGGCTGACTCATCAATTAATTTTCAGCAAAATACATTTGTAAATTCAACGAACATTTTTTTTTGACTGCATATCGACAAATATTTTTGGTTGACTCAACAGTTTTTTTGATGAATTAACAAAACGTTTTTCTTAGTGTAGGTAAGAACTGAAAGGATTCATTGATAAAACACTTTTCCTCTAAGACATTAATTTTTTTTTTGTAAGTTCATTTTTCATTTTTAAACCTCCTTTGCTCTTGACAGCAAGCTCTTGTATCATACACTGTAGCTCTGAGAGGGTATTTACAAAAATCACATATCGCCATGTTTGTTTTTATTATTATCGTTTCGTTCTTCTTGTCGATAATCTCACTGAACAAGTTTTCACGATCTCTTCTAAAATAGTAATTTTGAATGGCGCTGCAGCTTAATAAAGTGCATCCTCTACCACAGTATCTGAAATTTCTTGTTTAAAGCTTTTTTTTTTTTTTTTTCTGCAGATAAGCCAAGTATCTCAAGAGATGAGAACAAATAATGAAGGAAGAAAGCTGTTCTTATATTGCAGAGGGCTTAGAAACACTCAGTTTTCTAACATTTGGAGGAAGATTTTTGTTATCCTGTCGCAAGCGTAATTGAAAGAAGCCAAATTATTCTCTAAATAGGAATCTGTGAATCGTAATTTCCTTTTCGTCTTTTTAGAATAATAAATATAGACTCGTATTAGCCTACGTCCAATGGCAGAGCTTGAACAATTCGTTGGAAGATGAAAGCTACCGTAGGGATGAAATCCCCAGTTGGTAAAGTACTTAGTTCAAAGAGGGACAGTGATGAACAAGAGCGTTGTGCAGGAGGGAACAATACTCTATCGGCATAGCTCTCCTTTAAAATACTTCCCTCCCCTTCTATTTTGCCATCGTGTGTGAAGGCAATTCAACTACTACGGGCTCAAGCTGCAGCCAGCATCAATTATGATGATTTCAATTACACTGGCATTAATCCGTTAATGCTCCAGACTCTAAAAGGCCTCCCCAAGTTCAACAGCATTCTACGTCACATTCCCCCCTCGAACTCTGATCCCCAGGGGAAGTCTTTACAGTCAACGCGGCCTCTGCGTGTAAGAGGAGCCGCTGAAGAAATTTAATCATGCGACAGAAAAGTCCCTTTCGGGCGGCCAGGAAGCAGTGGCTTTAATGTACCCATCTTAAAGGAATGCCAAGGGAACGCTCCATCAGTCTGATAGACAGATAGAATGAGAAAGAAGGTGACTTTTCCGAGAGACAGAAGGACTCGATGTCGAAGTTCCTTCTGTTGAAGCCTGATCCGATGTGGTAATCCTCCTCCCTCCCTCCGAGCACGTGTAGCTTCGCAATCACAACCCGACAGCAGATTTCCTATTATTGCTTATTTACTGTCGGAGAATGGAACGCTTAGAGAATGAGAGAACTGAAGATCAAAAAATAAGAGAGAACAAGACATTGTTTGCCAGAAGTGATGTCAGACTGCACGTGATATTAGAGGCTTAAGTTACAGAAGAGATCAGTAAAACGACGGGACGGGGAGATTTGCACGTGAACTGTGCAGGGAAATTACTTACCGTTAATTAAAGTGAGATTAGAGCGGGTAACAACGAAATTCGGGAACACGAAAATTTGAAGGCCTCGAACGTCGTCAATTGTGCTTTATGTAATAATCTCGAGACACGGTTAACATCGCCAGCGGAGGACGAGATTTTACCGCCGAATCCACAGTCGCTCCGCTGCTGGTCTTTTGTGCGTAGCTCTTTTATTTTGCTTCAGTGTTTGTTTAAGAAGAGCGAAGAGGACTGAAAGGGAGGATTGCTGTCTTCCGTTTCTGTTAGATGAATTCGGAAAATGGTGCATTTTATTCTTTGCTCACTGAATCGAATGCGAATAAAACGCCTGACAATTTCATTCTAGATGCCATAAAAGTATTTTTACCCTGAAATAACGCTTTTGGGTTTCGACCTGGTTTCCCTGCAAGTTACAAAAACGCTTTGCAAAAATTACGAGGGTTATACCGAAAGTAACGCAAAAGTGGGCATAACGTTTTTAGTAACTGACAGAGGTCGTTCAAACTGTACATGCTGGTAGAGTAACTCTTTCTCTATACAAAGGTACTACTCAATATAGTCTCCATCACAAGCGATGCATTTGTGCCATCGTTGAACCCAACCCTCGAATCCTCTTTGAAAAAATTCAGGCGTGGACTGTTGTACCCACTTCTTCACAGCCACTTTCACCTAGCCTGTGTCATCAAATCCATGTCACCGGAAACTGCCCTTCATTGGATCGAACAGGTGGAAATCAGAGGGCACCAGATCTGGGCTGTACGGTGGCTTCAAACGCTTTCAGCAGATCATAGCAGATTTCCACTCTTCTCTCCTTCAAATCGGGTGTCTACTGCCAAGGCACAAACTTGGCACCCACTTTCCGATACCCTAAGTCTTCCACCATCTTCTATATGGCACTGTGAATACAGTCCAGTCGTGCAAAAAGCTCACGGATTGTGACTCGTCTCTCCGCGAGAATCAGTTCATCCACTCGCTGACGATTCGTGTCAGTGGTCGCAGATGATGGTCTCCCACTGCGTGGTTTGTCTTTAATGCAGGTTTCCCCTATTTAAACTTTTTTATGCATCTGTGCACATTGTTCTTGTCAATGGTGTCATCTCCGTAAACATTTTCTGTAGCCTTATGTGGATGTCGGACAGCCTGCACCCTTCCTTCTTCAAGAACTGAGTGACGTTGCTTCTGCTTGGAATCCGTTATTTACCTGCAATGAAGAAAGGGTTACTATAGAGAAAGATTTGCCTGCCAACATATGTAATTTGAATGACCTCTGTCAGTTAGTAAAAAAGTTACGCCCACTTTTGCTTTACTTTTGCTACAAACATCGTATTAATAGGAATGTTAACACAATGTAAAAAAACAAGTGGTGTGAATTCAAGAAAAATTCCTGAAAATAACGTGTGGCAAAGTTGCAGGCGACTTTTAACGGAATTTCCGTTTCTAATAACGGAAACTTAGCATTTTGATAAACTTTCCTTTGTAACAAGCTCTGCTCACCCCAGAAAAGTCAATTACGGGTTCTTCTGTTTATGTACTGAGATTTTCAGATTTTTCAGAAATTTCGATTTTGTCTTCTTCACTTCCTATACAGACATAGATTACGTTCTTACTATTTTTGCACCAATCGCGATGCAGGACTTTACCTGACACGTGAAGTGAAGGAATTCTTTCACTTGCTCGACGTATTGATGAAGCCCGCGACTTTTTTACAAACCAGTGAGGAGCGCTACATACTGAGCTAGAAAGACACCACCAGATCACGTTTAAAATAGAAACAAAAAGGATTGAAGTCGCACGAGAATGAGGTGTTTTTCGCTATGAATGCGGGTTAATTAGTCAGTTTCTTTCTTTAGGAGCTTACTGGTTTTTCTTAATAGGTTTAAAATAGTTTTATTTATGTATTTTGTAGGGAGACTTATTACAAACTACAGTTTTTTTCATCGTGATTTTTCAAAGCAGAACAATACTAAACTAACAATAACTTTCAATTTTGTTTAAGGAAAGATGAAATGTACTGCTTCATAGCACTATTTCACGAAACCCTTAATTATAAAATTTACTCTTGATAGCTATAATAGCTTTTGTATTCAGGAGTCCACAGATTCCACATACTGACACATAAACATCCTATATTCACCCATGCGACACATCAAGTTCACAGTATACACTGAGTGGCCACTTTATTATGACCACCTGACAGTTTTAAGCAAATGAGCTATGGCTGCACGCTGTTCCCGTCGGAGGGCGAGGCTAGAATAAAAAGGGAAAGCTTAGTGCTTGCGACAGTAGTAGAAGTGATTTTTGGATGACGAGATGGGTAAAAAATGCGATTTGACGGACTTTCAACGTGGGATGATGGTAGGAGTTCGGAGCCATGGAGCGAGTATCACCGAAGCCGCCGCATTCGTGATATGTTCCAGAGCAGCTGTTGTTAAACTGTTTAAAGACTGGACTGTCAGCGAAAAAACTGGGTCTCTACGTGCAACGTGTGGTGGTCGTCGACTAGTGACTGCTCGGGCAGAACGGAGAGTGTCCAGACTGGTAACAGACAACAGAAGGGTAACAGTGCAGCAAATTACAGACCATCTTAATCAAGGGTCCCCTCAAATAATCTCTGCACGCACTGTTCGCCGTACACTGCACCGGATGGGATATGGCAGCCGAAGGCCTGTTCGAACACCTTTGCTGTCTGCAGTTAAGAAGAGAAAACGTCTCCAGTTCACACAGGAGCACAAAAATTGGACAGTCGATAATTAGAAACAAATTATGTGGTCCGATGAATCACGTTTTCAGTTGCACTATGCCGATGACCGAGTGAGAATTTGGCGCAAACAGCACGAAAGCATGGACCCCAAATGCATTGCTACAGCCCTTCAAGCTGGTGGAGGCAACATTATGGTTTCAGGAATGTTTTCCTGGCATGCTTTGGGCCCTTTAATTCGTGTTGATCAACGTCTGACTGGCACATCATATCTAAATATCGTTGTGGACCAAGTGCATCCTGTCATGTGGATGGTTTATCCCAATGGCGATGGCTACTTTCAACAAGATAATGCGTCCTGCCATAGTGCTCGTATTGTACAGGATTGGTTTCAGGAACATAACGGTGAGTTTACTTTGCTTAGGTGGCCCCCAAAATCTCCAGATCAAAACTCCATTGAGAATTTGTGGGATGAAGTTGAACGAGCCATTAAACAGCTGGATCCACAATCCTGCTATCTCACACTCCTAGAAAGTGCTATTCATCAAGCGTGGTCTCAGATTCCACAAACCACCTCTCAACATCTCGTGGAGTCCATGCCACGAAGAATCGACACAGTATTAAAGGCAAAAGGTGGCCCAACGAAGTACTGAGGGTGTGGTCATAATAATGTGGCCATTCAGTGCATAAAAGCAGGTCCACAAACTAGAAGGGATAAATAACCATTGTCATAATAACCTTAATATCATACGATATGCCATTACAATACCCGGTCTCGCTATACGTAATCTCATAACCTAGTGCGCCAACAGAAGATTAAAACTCAATAGTTAATCAAACCTCAAGTATTCCTTCGAACCTCTCTCATCATTGTTAATTTTCCGCCATGTGGATACAGAAAAAGTGAGAACAGAAATTTTCCTTTAACGTACGAACATAATCGCTGGAAGGTTTTCTGAAAATTCTGGATTTTTCGGTAACACCTTTTAAAACCGCCCACTTTCCGTTACTGACCAGAGAGAAATTAATAAAAGCATTTCTGCCAATTCAAGTATAAAAAATCCGTAAAATTCAGGTTTTTCCCATTAGTTAGCAGACAAAATTAAATCTGAAATAATCTTCGTCGCGAAGGAAATCGCAGAAAGTAGGTCGTGAATTTCGGGAATTTTTTTTTATAGACTAGAACTCAAAGCCTGTACGAGATATGTGAGAGCTACAAATCCAGTTCAGTGACTCAACGTTTGTGTCTCTAGTGGAATTTTTGTTGGCTTCACGTTTTGGTTCTCACAATTCCACTTTTTTTTGTTTGGAGGTTTAACGAACCCCGTGAGCAACTCAATGGGCTATAAGCAGTCGCCCGTCCCTAATTTAGGGTCACTGTTTCCAGGGAATGGAGAGAGCCAGTAAGACAAGAACGACATCCATGCTTCACCGGGATTCGAACCCGGACCCACCTCGGACGAATGATCAGAAACCATTGCTTAGGCCACTGAGCCACCGGGGCCGCACAATTCCACTTAACTAGAGACGCATAATTAAGGGTTTCTCTTTCTTTTTTCGATGCATATTAGCAGTTGCTAAGCTTTGCACATTAAAACCTAACCCCAAAATTTTCTTGCTTATGCTTTCTTCTCAAAATCAGTCTATTCGAGCAAGCCCATTGAATTTAACTTTTTTGCTCATTTTTAGAGAGCATTGTAATAATGTCTTTTCTATCACAGTTTAAGAAACAATAGAATGCTGGTTGCTTTGTACTGTAGTCTTAGGAGCACTATAGTAGTATATCTTTTATTTTACGGATTTCCACGGAAGAGTGTACAGGGTGATTCATAAAGAAGTATACAGTGTCCAGATGCTGTAAAACAGTAACAGTTGAAGACACGGACCACAACTGCGAACCGTTAGGTAGATGTACTCATAAAGTTTGTGTCCCGCTACTGAGGGAAGTGACATAGGCGATAGCGCGCGTCACGTGACTAGTTAGTCAAAATGGCAGCGTCTGCAGTGGAGACGCGTTTTGTGTTCTTGAATTGAGCAAAACGGAATCTGTAACTGTTGTGGAACGGCATTTTCGATCGCGATTCGGAAAAGTACCTCCAACCAGAAAATCTATCTACGATTGGCATAAAAAAATTAGAAACTACGGGCTGTTTGTGCAAACTTAAAAGTCCTGGACGATCGCGTTTGGGCGGAAATGGATTACCGGCTCGATGTGTGACGTGTGACTAAGGGTGCACACATAGAACATCTGTGACTGTCTCTAAAAAAGTTGAAATATTCCCCTACAATTCTGTTACAGGTAGCATAAAATATCTTACATTGTTCTTGTTTTATAGTGCGTTGAAACTGTATATTTCTTTATGAATCACCCTGTATAATGTGTCTTGTTTTAGCAGTCTTTTTTGGATAGTAGTCGAGGAAAGATCTCAAGAGTGCTTTTTGTTCGGTAGTCCAAGAAATACTTCAGAAATGTGTGGGATTTTTTTTTTTTATCTTGCTGTGGTCCTGGGAGAAACCAAATGATATTTCTGTGTGCCCAGTAAATGATCTAATAGTACGTTTTCTATAAACATTGAAAATTACAACTGTCTCACACGATTAAAAACATCTCCATTATGTGCACCTGAGTCATTGGCAGTAGGTTTATTACAGTCAAGTCACAAAGTACAAATAAAAGATGATAGGTTAAAAAGGCAAGATCTTTCGAGCTCCCACTGGAGCTCATTCTCAAGCCATAATGTCTCGTGGACATTCAGAGACACGCATTTATGTACAAAAGTTCACGTCACGTTGTCTTGACAACGTAATGCTGTAAAGTTACAAACAAGCTACACCACTCTCAGGGGAAAACAAAACATATATATATATATATATATATATATATATATATATATATTTAGGATGTTAAAGAAGTTAATCCGTAATTTACAAATGAACACATTATACAATGCAGTAATAGTAATAATGAATACATAATTATTACGTAAATCCATTTTTGCGTCAATAACGTTAAAAAAAAATGTTTTGTTGTTCCCTGAGAGTGGTATAGCTTGTTTGTTACTTTACAGCATTACGTTGGCAAGACAACGTGACGAGAACTTTTGTATATAAATGCGTGTCTCTGAGGGTCACGCGACATTATGGCTTGAGAATGAGCTCCAGTGGGAGGTCGAAAGATCTTGCCTTTTTAACCTATCATCTATTATTTGTACTATGTGACTTGACTGTAATAAACCTACTGCCTATGACTCAGGTGTACATAATGGAGATGTTTTTAATCGTGAGAGATAGTTGTAATTTTAAATGTTTATCGTTTATAAAGCACGAAGAGATTTTAGCTTGAGTACGTTTTCTTCCTGTATATTCTAGAGAATGAAACTCGAATTGTGTTTTTCTATACAGAAGTGCAGGGAACACTCAAAAAGGACTTTTGCACGTGTGGCGTGACTCTAAATAACCCCACTTTTGATTTTTTGTTCTCTTATGTAAATTTAGTTACTTCTCATTAAACGTTTTCACAATGAACATCACATACATTCCCGAAGATCTTTTACAATTTGGCAACACTGTCAGTGAGTCGGAGATAGATACGAATGTCAACACTGAATGTAAGAGAGAGCAGAGCGCGCGCAAAGAGTTGAGCGATGTAGAGTTACCGAGAAATGTATATACATCATACATGGCAGTCCAGCGAACAGTCTTATAGTGCCTTTTTTTGCCGTATGGTGCTTGTCCGGTAGTCAATGGATACACTCTTGTATTGCTTTCTGTATGGTACTTCAAGGAAAGATCTAAAGGTGTTTTTTTTTCATTTTTCAATGTTAATTCAGGAAGCAGTTTAACGTTTTACCTGTGTGTGAGTCAGTGTGTGAGCGCGCGCGCGTATGATATTCCAAGGAATGCTCTAGAATTATTATTATTATTATTCTTTATTTCTGTAGTAGTTCAAGATTCTAAACGTGCAGTGCAGTTCATTCTGCCTGGTAACCCAAGAAACCCTCTGCAGTTTATTTATGCCTGGTAACTCAAGAAACCCTCTGCAGTTTATTTATGCCTGGTAACTCAAGAAACCTTCTGGTCAGGGACGTACTTAGCGGGGGGGGGCAAGGAAGCCTCCCCCGAAAGTGTTTTATTTTTTTATGTATTGAGTTAAAATGTGACATGCGTTAGAAAAAATCCGGCCTTATTCAATAAAAATGCATCAACTTACATTAGAAAAGAAAATGCTGTAATTTTTTCTTCTATTTTTCATTAATTTTTATTCTGTTCTGGTGGATTTCAGAAACTTACGTTTTAATTCGGCCTTCCTGCCCCGGAAAAAAAAATTATATAGGCCCCCTACCTTTAGTAGCACTTTTCTGTTTGGTAATCCAATAAATAAATAAATAAAAATTGGAAAGCTACTAGAGTGTTACACGAATCCAAATAAATTCCATTAGTTTATTTATTTATTTATTAGTCCAGACCCGTGCCATGCACGGGTGAAAAGCTGTGACTGAAATTTTCATAACACGAATCGTAAAATACATATACAGTCGTGGCCAATTGTGGAAACCCTTTGGAAAACGTGCATTTTTGAGGTTTGATGGCTCATAACACCTCTTTTTTCCATACAATTATATATCGATGGAAAGATAATTTTATCAAGAATGTAATGCAATAAAGTTTGTTCAATTATCTGTATTCTATGAAACGTTATAGCCAAATAACCAGAAAAAGGAAGCACAACTTGTTTAGGATGATATGAAGTAGCTTTCCTTCATTTGAATGTAACCAATGAGCATGAGTGTTTAGAAAGCCAATCAGGAATCATCTGGTTTTGGCAATGAGCAAATCAGGTCACAGTAGGATTCAGCTATTGATGCCATTATTGGAGCTGAGAGGAGGACATTTGTCATTGTGTTATGTGATTGCTATCAAGTTGGTTGACTTTTTTTCGTGTTCTTTCATTTAGTGAGCTTGTAAAACGTAATAAAATTAAAGAAATGGCGCAAAGAGTTGACTGGTCACCCAGAAAGTTCTGTAAAATAGTACTATTAAGTGAAAAAGGCTTCAGTTATGAAGAAATTAAAAGAGAAATTGGTGAAAACTTAACCAAAGGTGGCATTTCTAAATTTTTGAAGAGGTATAAAGAGACTCAGTCACTACAAAACCAGACTGGTAAAGGCAGGAAAAGGTGCACAACAGCAAATGATGATAGAAGAATTAAGAGATTGTGCTTAGGTGACAGAAGAAAATCATCTGGGTGTACACAAGATGAAATGGCGCAATGCAATGTGAAATTGAGTGCAAGGACTGTTCGGTGCAGACTGCAGGAATTTGGTCTAAAAACTAGAATTCCACAAAAAAAAAACATTTTTATCTCTCAAACAAAGGTTTAAAATATTAAACTGTGCTAAAACCCATGTTAACTGGACAGCGGAACAATGGGACAGTGTTATTTGGAGTGATGAGACCAAGATATCCATGTTTAGTAGTGATGGCATAAAATACGTAAGGAGAAGAATCAGAGAAGATTTGCATCCTGATTGCATTGCATGTACCGTGAAACACCCAGTTAGTGTTATGATCTGGGGTTGTATGACATCAAAAGGTGTGGGCAGAATTTGCGTGATTAATGGGAATATAAATGGCCAAAAATACATTAATGAAATACTTGCGGCCAAACTGAAGCCATCTGCACGTGATCTTTTCCAAAATAATGAAGCATTTATATTTCAACAGGATTCAGCTACATGTCATGTTGCTGCTGTGTGCAAAAAGTGGTTTCAAGATAATTATATTCCATTGCTGGAATGGCTTGGGAATGGCCCAATATTTAACCCCATTGAAAATCTATGGAGCCGACTAAAGAAACTTGTTAGTCAGAAGCAACCAAGCAATAAAACTCAATTAATAGAAGCAATAATTCAATCTTGGTTTCACATTATAACAGCTGCAGAACTAAAAAACTTGGTTCACTCCATGGAAAGGGGTTGTAAGGACGTAATTAACATTAAGGTTACCCAACTAAGTATTAACTGACATGGTGAGAATTTTTGTATATCTCGTTTTTCCATGTGTCTCACTTTTCTTTTTTATAACTGCTGTTTTAATACAAAATCCTTCATAAAAGTTATTGCATTACATTCTTGATGAAATTATCTTTCCACTGATTTATAATTTTATGGTATTACTCCAAAAATAAAGTCGTGTTATGAGACATGAAACCTGAAAAATACACTATTTCCAAAAGGTTTCCACAATTTTGTCCACTAATGTACATAACTATAATAAGCGTTTGAATTATTAATGGGAAGTCTATATGATGGGTCACCAACAACTAAATTTTCGTAATATCCCATTCAATATTGCGATGACAGAAGCCGTAATATCCCATTCAATATTGCGATGACAGAAGGTTAATAGATTTTAACTCGTCATAGACTGTCACAGTACGGTAAAAATCATATAATAAAAAAATTTAGGTAGTAAAAATTATGTTAATTAAAGGTCATGAAAGACTTCTTGAAATGCAAAATTTTTTATTATTGTCATTTGATTGTTCAAAAGATTTCCTTGCAGTTCACTGTGTTTGAAAACTTTCATGTGCTATGGATTTCTTGATCTTGATAGCGCAAAATAGAGCTGCCCATGAGCAAAAACAGGCTCTGTTAGGCTGACGCCAACATGATCAAAGGATTGACCTTTGCTCATTTTTAAGTTGGAAAAACGGGCCGGGCTCGGGCCTTCAATATTTAATTTAAAACAGACACGGGCCGAGCAGGGTTTTCTTTTTTTTATAAGCAAAACAATCGCTGTACGTTGCCATTCTCGTTTGGAAATCTCACAACGTACAGCAGCAGGATAAGATTGAATAATTTCCGCTGTTGGAAAAAATAGAAGTTTTACGACACCCTCCCCTCCTACAAAACAATTGGAGTGGATCAGCTCCCTTAGTTTTTCGATGTGAATGTGGTCCCTTCTCTCTTTCTCTCTCTAACTTCCACCCTCCTCTCATACTTTAGGGTAGGGTATTAACTGCAGCATTTATAAACCGAGCCTCCCGCTCGCAGACGATCTTTTTTATTACTCTGGTCGGAGGCACTTTTTTGTTTAAATGTGTGAAAAACTTTTAAGTTGTCTGCACGGGAGAAACGGACTGGGAGAAACTTACTTCTGTGTACAAATCTGTGCCGTATTTTTCACATTTGTACTCTCAGGGAGTCAGCAGATGGCAAATGAACCCTTAGGTATCCCAGCCCAGCCGTTTTCAAAATTTCTGTCGCATTGGTTAACTGGGAAGTCTGTCGTTGTTTTCCCTAGGATATGCTCAGTTCAGTGTTGCTGATAAATACTATTCAATACTTATTATGGAGTTTAAGAAAGCGGAAGATTTTCGCGAAAAAATCGCTTCCGGAGAATATGTGCTTGTAGACAATGTAAAGTAGAACGATCGGACTCATAATTCTGGATATTTCGTACTTTTCGAATGAATCTCCCCCCCCCCCCTCCTTATCCACAAGGATATTTCCGGTCCGGCGGGCGGTAGGCAATGATAATTTGAAAGCCCAGAAAATTTGAAAGGCATGGGAATTGTCGCTTACATGCAATATTTTGCAGTATACAAGCCTCCCCCCCCCTCTCAGACGCCACGTAACTTATACAGAGTCACAGAAATATTCCGAATTAACGTTTATTGTAATAGAATACGTGCAGCAATTAAGAAAACGAAAACTCTTCAGGAGTCGAATGACTGAGTGCACCAGGTGTCAAATTCGTGTTTTAGTAATTGTTGAAACTTTAAGGGCCAGCCCGGGCCTTGGAAACAAGAAAAATATACGGGCCGGGCTTTAATTAAAAAATTTGAAATAGGCCGTGTATGGGCCGGGCCTCGGACGTGCGGGCTTGGGCCGGGTATGGGCCGGGCCTCGGACGTGCGGGCTTGGGCCGGGCCCGGCTTTCCAAATTAAGACACGTGCAGACTTCTAATTGACCTTGTGCCTCAATGATAGTCATTACATACGCCGGAATTATGGAGAACTGCGCCGCTTTAGAATAATGTAGACAATGATGGTGAGACTCCTTTTGAGAGAGACATTCGAGTATATAAAAAAAAATCCAGAAAATTCACAGAGTCATTTAATTGACTTGAATATTCTTAGTCCGAATCTTGATCCAACTGCTTGTTAGATGTCTGCACGAACCTTGTTCTGTCCGAAAAGAAAACCCGAGCCTGTACTGCAAGGCTTAGCATTTTGCTCCTAGATCTTCACACTAACAATGGAATTTCAAATTGTTATTACCATTTACCATTGGCGGCCATACCTATCGGGGTCGAAATGAAGTCGTTTGTGGTACTAACCTTATTTTATTTTATTTTCCGGTATTTCTCTTTGAATTTATGTATCGCGCGTTAGAGGTGAGCTTAGTTCCGATTTCAGCCACCTGGTAAAAACAGATGGCCCTGCAAGTACTGATGACGTCAGATCGTTAGGGACAGGAGTATCCTCTTTATATAGGTTTTATTTATTTAACAAGAATGGCATGGCTTCCCGTTTTTTCTGAGTTCTCCTATCTTGGCACACATTTGATCTTCAAAAAAGGAAAACTCTTCTTCCAGGTGACTTGACAATCTGGCAGTCTTCAAAGTGATTATGTTTTGCCATCACAGGCATAGCCTATTTATATAGATTTTATTTATTTAATAGGAATGGCATGGCGTTCCGTTTTTTCTGAGTTATCCTATCTTGGCACATACTTGATCTTCAAAGTAGGAAAACGCTTCTTCCAGGTGGCTTGACAATCTGGCAGTCTTCAAAGTGGTTCTGTTTTGCCATCACAAGCGTAGCCTATTTATATAGGTTTTATTGATTTAATAGAAGTCGCATGGCGTCCCGTTTTTTGGGAGTTATCCTATCTTGGCACACATTTGATCTTCAAAGTATAGGAAAACGCTTCTTCCAGGTAGCTTGACAATCTGGCAGTCTGCAAAATGATTATGTTTTGCCATCACAAGCGTAGCCTATTTATATAGGTTTTATTAATTTAATAGGAATCGCATGGCTTCCCGTATTTTAGGAGTAATCCTATCTTGGCACGCATTTGATCTTCAAAATAGGAAAACGCTTCTTCCAGGCGGCTTAAAAATCTGGCAGTCTTCAAAGTGATTATGTTTTGCCATAACAGGCATAGTCTATTTATATAGGTTTTATTTATTTAATAGGAATGGCATCGCGTTCCGTTTTTTCTGAGTTATCCTATCTTGGCACACATTTGATCTTCAAGTAGGAAAACGCTTCTTCCAGGTGGCTTAACAATCTGGCAGTCTTCAAAGTGATTACGTTTTGCCATCACAGTCGTAGCCTATGATGGCAAAACATACTCACTTGAAGACTGCCTGATTGATAATCATAATCACTTGAAGACCGTCAGGTTTTTTGGGAGTTATCCTATCTTGGCCCACATTTGATCCTCAAAGTAAGAAAACGCTTTTTCCAGGCGGCTTGACAATCTGGCAGTCTGCAAAGTGCTTATGTTTTGCCGTCACGTCTTTCGGCCAATAGGTGTAGTTTTTAAGAACTTCAATTTTCAAGCACACTGTCAAAAATTTTGGGGAATGTTGCACCAATTTTTGGTGCTTATCCAGCTATATTACTTGTTGAGACTGCCAGATTGTCAAGCTATTATGCCATTGTGTGATGCACGAAACACACAGAAATATTATGTAACCTGAAATAAAATAGCTGTTAGCATTCCCTACCGAAGACCTCGACAGAAAAACAAGAAGATAACAAAAACTTAAATTATGAGCAATATCACGAAGATTAACTTCAATAGATGCTTTGTATTGCCACCCGTAAAAAGTTTTAAAAACCTGCATAATTCAGCATTTTTTAAAAAACTTTTGAAATATTTCACAGAAATACTGCTATATGTGATTATGTTATTGAGTCTCTATAACTACTGTCGAAACCCAATGTTTTCAGGTTTTTGTTATAAATACAGAGCAGTATTGACAGACATTCTCTTGATAAAATCAGCAATTCTCATCTATATTTAAATCATTTCTTCTTTCGGCCAGTGAGTATAACTTATTAGTAATAGTTTTTAACTCTTCTTGTAGAGAACTATTATTTTAAAAGTATAAAGCTTCAATTTTACTTCAACTTAGTGATTTAACTTTTCTTAAATCAGGAGCATATTTAGAGTGGAGCCAAGGGGTTTGCCCCCCCCCCCGAAAGTGTTTAATTTCTTCGTTAAAATACGACTTACATTAGAAAAAGTGCTTTAATTTAATAAAAATGCATCAACTTACAATAGAATATAATGCCTGAATTTTTTTCTTCTATTTTTCATTAACTTTTATTTTATCCTGATGGATTTCAAAAACTTCTATTTTCGGTCGGCCACTCTCGAAAAAAAAAAAAAAATAATTCTATATACGCCCTTGGCATAAATGCCAATTGACTTAAGTTTTACTTTACTTACCCTCATAATTCCAAATTGTCCGTATCATTGCTTGTAACAACTTAAAATTTAATTAAGCATGAATATACACTTTTCAGAATAATGGTCAGGACAGTCCATACTTACAAAAATTTAATTCCACTCTTTATTGTATCAGTGAATAAGTCAAACATTCTTTTACAAAACACGCCGTTCACATTAAAAAGGTTAATAGGCACACAGCACAACTTGCTTAGAACATTACACTGCGTAGTATCACTCAGTAGACAGGTTTTATAATATCGTTCTTAACATAAAATATTCTATCACAATCTGCATGTACAAAATCGCTCTGTTCATAGAATATACCTCTGCTCAACATCTGCTTATACAAAATACATCTTCATCTCTCAACATTACAAACCTCAACATCAACTTTTATTTATCTGTGATTACACTTTGATCCACTGTCATGAAGTACTGATTGCTGCAGAGGTCAATAAAACAATATAGCAATAAAATACATTATCAACGTTCTAAGTTGATTGCTTGAGAAACGCTGTTTTACAATTCCACTAATGACCGTTGTTGATACCATCCTCTTGAAAGCGCCGTCGATTCCCTTTGCGGACTGCGAAAGAGACATACTGCTGAAATTTCCCCATTCCTTGAGAACGAATCAGTTCTAAAGTCCCCGTAACAACTTTTTTGGCTGTCTGATCAAGGTTTAAGTTAATGCTTGTAAGCATATTATGATATGAAATTAATTTGCTCTGAATAAACTTTTGGAATGTATTTAATATTGGAACGGAACAAACCTTTCTCGAGTAAAGGCTTACCAATACTCTCAAGATTGAAGCTGGAAAAGATCAAAGCACAAATAGATGAGTACACTGTTAAAACATTTGTGGTAGTAGTCTCCAAAAGATGTGCTACTCGAGCTGCACCACTTTCTGAGAAAAGATACACCATTGTGTAGTGCAAACAAAATCCAACAACTTGGTGCAACTCTGTTCTACGTTGTGGTACAAGGTTGCATCATGATTTTAATTTTGTTTGCAACACACAGTAGTGTATCTTTTCTAAGAAAATGGTGCAGTTTGGATTAGCACCATTTTTTAGTGCAACCTACCACAAAATTTTTAAGAGTGTAGAACAGAAAAAGATCTGCATGTTCCGAAACAAAACAAGACAAACCATGATCGCCCTTACTTATCTTCTACAGATAAATACCTCATGTTCAGGAAAGCGTTCTGGCAATTTAGCAACTATTCCTATTGTTTCGAACTTCCAGAACCGAAAATTACAAAATTTTATGAAGAGAACATCGAAAATCGCGGGATTCAAACTTCAGCCTGAAGTATCCGCTACGGAGTAAGGAAGAAATATTGACAAACCCTGTACCACAGCCTCCCTCGGCTTATTTTCTCAGGTAAATGCTTACCAATACTCAAGTCACTTCCCGAAACCACCTTCTCAGTCGTCTGTGTATCCTTTTTCAAATGTCTTGATCATGGGAGTTCATAGTTTAGTTCTCAGCAGCGGGCAAACAGAAATTGTGAACATATACAAACACCATATGCAAATAATACAAATTTTGAAGACGACAATCTGATTTTTTGGTGTAATTGTGAGAAGGATGGTGAGTCAGATAATATCCGAAAACTTGAAAATTTCTTCGTCCTGGAGAGGGATTCGAACCCGCGTCTCCCAGATAACGCCCGTGTATGCTAATCAATACACCACACACAACGACCAAGTCTCAAGTTTCCGATTAATTTGAATATAACCATCACAGGATCAGCTACTCGAAGCAACCGGCATTCACGTTTAGCGAGTCTGGAGGTTAGGAATCCTATCCCGTGATTGCCCGGTGGGTTTGATTCCCGTTCCAGGACGACAAAATTTCCATATCCCATTTAGCAGATAAATCATGAATGAATATTAGGAGACGGTGGGTTTGATTCCCGTTCCAGGACGACGAAATTTTCAAGCTTTCGGATATTATTTGACTTACCATTCTTGTCACAATTACACAAAAAAACAACAACAACAACAACCGAATTGTAATCTTCAACATACATATCACTAAGCTGTTCTCTGAGATTCAGAGGTTAGCTCCAAAAAGAAATACAAACTTCCAGATATTTTTACTTATTGTTGTCGTATCAAACTTCGGCATTTACAGAGATCTTGACATACAACTCGTGCTTCACTGATATCCATTACACGACGTACACAAGATCTTTTATACTTCATACTCATAATCTTTTTCTCATGCAGACACTCCTGAATCTGATCCACCCATGTCTTCCTTGGCCTTCCTCTGCCTTTCCTTCCTGCCACTTGGGTTGAAAATATTTTCTTAGTAAGCATTTCATCACTCATTCTTTCAACATGGCCAAACCACCGAAGCATATTGGTCTCCACCTTGCTAACAACATTTTGCTTCACATCACACAACTGCAATACATCTTCATTCCTCACACAATCATATCGTGTCTTGCCACAAACCCCACGTAAGTAACGCATTTCTCCAGCACACAAACGACTCCTATGCTTCTTCTGCAGTACCCAGGTTTCACTGCCATACATCAGAGTAGGAACAATTACTGTTTCATACACAGCCATGCGGCACTCTCTAGAGAACCCATCATTTCTGTGAAAACCTCCCAGAGCAGCTATGACTTTCAAAGAAGAATTCACTCGCCTACTGATTTCACCATCCAACTTGTTCTCTCTGTCAAACATGCTTCCTAAATACACAAACTCACTCACCTGGTCAATCACAGTGCCATTTATACTTACATTACATTCAGTGCTACCCATTCCTCTCTCAAACACCATAACTGTGGTTTTTCCCTTATTTATACTCAGTTTGAATTTCATGCAAACTTCGTGCATCCGAGTCAACATACTCTGCAACTCACTTTTGCTCTCTGCCAACAGGACAGTGTCATCAGCATACAGCAATCTGCACACACGGATATCACCAAGACATAAACCACAATTATCTATTTTTGCCTCACGCATGCATGCGTCCATAAATATATTAAACAGTCATGGTGGCATTACCCAACCTTGTCTAACTCCTGCACCAATGGAAAACCATTTTGATAAAACACCATTCACTCGTACACAAGCTCTACTACCAGCATAAATGGCTTTTACATTATTAAGTAGATTCCCAGTAACACCATATTCATTCAATACCTTCCACAAAAGTGTCTTATTCACTCGGTCGTAAGCTTTCTTTAAATCTATGAAGGCAGTAAAAACTTTCTTCCCAACAGCCAGATACTTTTCAATCATCATGCGTAATGCAAAAATCTGGTTAGTGCAGCCTTTACCAGGCATAAAACCACTCTGAACATCCCACACTTTCAATGATGTAAGACCCCGTACTTTTTCAATAACAACTTTACCAAACACTTTCCCTGGCACACTCAGTAGGCTAATACCACGATAGTTCTTGCATTCAGTCTGATCACCTTTTCCCTTATACAAGGGAACAATAATAGCATCTTTCCAATCCCGAGGGACCGTTCCTAACTCCCAGCACAACTGGCAAATTTCAGTTAACCAGTCAATTATAGAGTCACCACCATACTTCAACATCTCCGCAGTTATGCCATCAACTCCTGGAGTCTTACCATTCTGAAGAGATTTTAGAGCTTTACACACTTCTTCTCTTGAGATCCCTCCTGTGCTTTCATCCCTCATTGTGACATCTGCATCTGTCTCAGAATCATTTTTGCTCTCCTGATCTAATAACTCACAGAAGTATTCACCCCATCTCTCACTTAACTCATTGGGCTCCCATATCATTTCCCCAATATCATTCTTCACACAACTTATAACTTTGTTTCCCCTATTTTTCCTGAGTCTCATGTACTTCCAGAAGGACTTTCTATCTGTCCAAAAAGCCAGTTCATGCCTTTCCACTTTCTCCTGCCTATCTTTTGCCTTACTGTGGCGAACCAGCTTAGCAGCTTCACGCTTCTTACAGCGATATTCATCCACAGAGACTCTACCTTGCAACATCCCCAAATAGGCTTCCTTCTTTTTCTTTACTGCCTCATCAATCTCACTAATCCACCAAGCATCACCTATATTGTTACCCACTATTGTGGTGCCACAGACCTCTTTAGCAGCAGTGACAACACAGTTCTTAAAACATTCCCACTTCTTTTCTACATCCCTCTCACAAGATTTCAGATCCTTCAGTCGTTCTCTGAGTAAGTCAGAATACCGCTGATGATCTTCAAGGAGCCTATCAACCTTTATTCTTTCAATCCTGGGTCTCTTCCTATTCCTTTTCCTCCAACCAACATTAAGTTTCACTCGTGACACTACCAAGTAATGATCAGAACCAACATCCGCACCTCTCATCACACGAGTTTCAACAACTAAGTGTTTCAAACGCTGATCGTAAACAACAAAATGTATCACACTCTTTTGACCAAGAGTACGATTTTCCCAAGTATATGTGTGTATATACTTGCGGTTGAAAAATGTATTAGATACACACAAACCATTCTCAATGCAGAGTTCAATTAATCTTTCACAATTATCATTCACACAAGGATCATTAAACTTACCTAGAACATTGTCAGAAATTGCATTCTGCACACCTACTCTAGCATTGAAATCCCCTGCTATTATAACTTTTTCTTTAGCACCAAACTGGCTCAAAACAACTTTTAGCTCATTCCAGAAATCTTCTTTCTTATCAGAAGGTTCCGAGTCACAAGGAGCATACACTACAACAATTACAATTCTCTGAAGTTTCACTTTCAAACGAATCCAGAGAATTCTCTCACTTATGCAACTATAGTGAATCAAGTTGTTCTTCATCTTTTCACTTAAAATCACACCTACACCAGCATGTCCTCTCATATTATCCAATACTCCAGACCACACACTCACCGTGCCATTCACTTCTTCTACATCAATTTCCTTCTTTTGGTTTCACTTACACTCAGCACATCCAGTCTATACTTATTTATCTCCTCCATCACCTCACTCATCTTGCCATTTATGCCTCTAGTATTCCATACACCAATCTTACATTCACTCAGCCGATATCTCTTTCTCATACGCCGTTTAGAAAGTCCAGGTCGATTCCGTGGTGGACCGTCCTTCTCAAGTGTGGTAGGTCCACCATATCCCACACTTGAGTCATTCTTAATATTTCTTTTTGTCTTTTTAATCAGGTAAGTACATCAGTGTGGGGGATTAGCCCAAAGCTGAGGGTTCCAGTTGGTCATTCAACCTAAGGATTCTGTAACAAAACCCAGTGAGTTGGGGTCTTTTCGCCAATGTCGCACAGAACTAGCTTGCACCTCTCCAAGATTAACAGAGGCCTAGTTGCTGTTGTGTGTGCCATTGTTCCCACGGAGCGCCTTTCATGACCATATGCAAATTTCGCTGAGCCTTCTTGTTGTCTAACCAGGAACGTAGCACGTTTTTCTTATCTGGGAGGGAGAGCCTTGAAATTACTCCCCTTTGAGTTCAAAAGTTTCTTACTTCCACTTGAATATAGTAAGCAGTTTTTCCCTTCAATACAAGAAGAGGAGCGTAACAAGCTTTTCATATCTGGGAGAGCGAGCCTTGAAATTACGCCCCTTTGTGTTCAAAAGTTTCTTACTTCCACTCGAATATAGTAAGCAGTTTTTCCCTTCAATACAAGAAGAGGAGCATAACAAGCTTTTCTTATCTGGGAGGGCAAGCCTTGAAATTACGCCCCTTTGAGTTCAAAAGTTTCTTACTTCCACTCGAATATAGAAAGCAGTTTTTCCTGCTTACGATATTCACGAGCGTAACAAGCTTTTCTTATCTGGGAGGGCGAGCCTTGAAATTACGCCCCTTTGTGTTCAAAAGTTTCTTACTTCCACTCGAATATAGTAAGCAGTTTTTCCCTTCAATACAAGAAGCAGGAGCGTAACAAGCTTTTCTTATCTGGGAGGGCGAGCCTTGAAATTACGCCCCTTTGTTTGAGTTCAAAAGTTCCTTACTTCCACTCAAATATAGTAAGCAGTTCTCACTTTCTCATACCTTCGTTATAGGAAAGTATTATCATCTTTAAACAATCTCATTTCCAGTGCTCCACATAATTTCACTCAAAATTAAAAAATTAGGTGAATACCCAAGAGCCAACTGTTTTAAATATCAAGTACCATAAAAGTTATGTGGACACCGACAACACAACAAGTGGAGAAATGCAGAATGAAAACAAACCAGTACAGAACGAATGAGTATTGGATAGTAAACGTAACAATAGGAAGATGCTTTCGGAGTAGGGCTTGGAAAACTTCAATTCAAGGTTAAACGCTCAGAGGAACTTTCGGCGACAAAGCACAAATGACTAAGTAGCTCTTCATCCCTACGACGTACCCGGAAAGGTCACGGAGGTTAGGCATATCAGTATATTACTTTGCATACCTACACCCAGTGTTTCGGACAATTCCATTAATTCATATGAGGGGGGTCCACAACTCACAGTATAAATTCTGTACGCTGGTTAGCTGCGCACAATAGTGTATGCGGCTAACTAAAGTATTTAAAAAAGAAGATACTTTATAAGATAACAGTTCTCGATCTAAAGTAGTGTGAAGATACTACTGTACGCTGGTTAGCTGCGCGTAATAGTGTATGCGGCTACTAAAATATTTAAAAAAGAAGATACTTTATAAGATACCAGTTTTTGATCTAAAGTAGTATGAAAGTACTACTGTACGCTGGTTAGCTGCGCGTAATAGTATATGCGGCTACTAAAGTATTTAAAAAAGAACATACTTTATAAGATACCAGTTCTCGATCTAGAGTAGTATGAAGATACTACTGTATGCTGGTTAGCTGCGCGTAATAGTGTATGCGGCTACTAAAGTATTTTTAAAAGAAGATACTTCGTTTTTATGTTAGGCAAGTTTATTCACACTCTGTTCATTTCTAGTTTTTTACGCTTTCCAACCGTGGGTTGAGGAAGGTTGAAGGTTGAAGAAGTGGATATGCTACAGCTTTGTCCGACCGTCGGTCTGTCTGTCCGCACGATAACTCGCTTAAAAATGGTTCGATTTCGATGAAATTTTAGTATGTGGTAGGGGACAACCTGGGAAAGAATTCTACTGAAAATGGGCAAAATGGGGTCAAAGGTCAGGACATAGGAGCGGGTTCCATTCCATCGCCCTTCTGTGTCATAACCTTAAAAAAATGCTTCGATTGCGACAAAACTTCATCATGTTGTTCCGGAGGTATACTAAACCGGTATCATCGAAATGGGGTCCAAGGTCAGGGCACAGGAGCGAGATTTATTCCACAGCCATTATCCTCATAACTCGACTAAAAATGCTTCTATTGTGACAAAACTTTAGTATGTTGTTCCGGAGGTATACTGAACCAATTCTGTTTAATATCATTGAAATGGGGTCAAAGGTCAGGGCACGGGAGAGAGATTTATTCCATTTCTGTTATGTTGGAAAGCGTACCATAATCAATACGTTGCATGATTTTACTAACTTGTTTCCCTTCTCAAAGTATGAAATTACACTCCTGGTATGATCATCCTTGGAGGTGACCGCCCTCCCTGCTTTCCCAATAGCTATGGCTTTGTGTCTAATCGTTTTTATCGAACTCTCAATTCATAAATTTTATTGGAAACCAGAAGAACTAGAAACTACATTACAAAAAAAAAAAAGATGGATAAATGATATCAGGCAACATGTTAGGAGAATAAAGAAATTTCTGTGTCGTTCATTTGGTCATTTTGGCTACAAAATACCAGAGATCACTCAACTGGTCTTCAAGAATAAAAATATACCTTTAAGACAAATTTCTGTGTAAAATTTTGACAGAATTTTTTCCAGTAGTTAATAGCTGCTGCAGATGATGATATAATTTTCATTTCTTCGCCTTCCATACTTACCCACATCGTACGTATGTACGCTGTCCTCCAACATGCCATGGGAAATTTCACCGGTACTTTCCATTGTAAATATCGCCTTTTTTTTTTTTTTTTTTTTACTAAGCATTTCGTATTTTTTTTCAACATAAACATGCAACCAGAAGTTGTACAGAAAAATTAGCAATCAGAATCAGTATTACCGCGAAAATCTCTGCACTTTCCAAGGACGAAAATGGCATTCTTGTCCTTCTTGCCCTCTATATATGGGCGCCCATAGTCTTGATTCCGGGGTACCAGTCACTTTCTCTACGCCAATACCTGGACAAGTCAACACAAAATGGTCAACTTTGCCAAAACTTATTATCATTTCAGTGCTTTAATTTGAAATTTGTTGTGCAAAAACTGGAAACTGTTAACTATCCGTATAAAAAAATATATTATTAATTGAAAGCAAATAACGCAATTTATTTCATTATAATTCATTGTTTCGTTTTTGTGATTTAATTCTTTATGGAGTGCAGTGCGAATTTTGAAGCTTGAAATATCTTCGAATTTTCGTTGTAGATTTAGAATGGCGGTTTGCTAGTGCGCATTGTCTTCACCTCGATGTCGGGAGAAATATTTCGGATGCAGACCAGCAAAAGATGAAAGTGGGCGTTCTGTTGGGCGGATCGGAAGGAGGAGGAAAGAGGCGGGGAGAGAGTTTCCACTGCACCAATTCCCTGCAGCGGTTCCTGGAAAGAAAGGAATACCCACACATCAATAGCATATGGGAATGGGAGCAATGGTGCAAGAATAGCATCCATCAAGAAAAAAGAAGGCGGCTATATAAGCTGCTAAATTCAGAGCTCCGCGCGCCCGGAGACCAGCAGAGGAGCCACAGAATCATATGTTAAATCAGTTGCGGATAAAAAAGATAGAGGGGGAAAAATTTAGTTGCATAAATCAGGATACTTTCGCATTTCGTTAGACGGGTTGCATGAGGTCGACATCACATTTAGGTGACCGCATAAAACATGGAATATTATTTGTGAAATGAGAACGTATTGTTAGGTTCCCAGAGTAAGTTTAGAGCATTCTTTATGCTATTTAAATTACAGCAATAGTAGCTCTCAGCTGTAAGATAGCTTTGAATTTTTTAAAGGGAAAAGAATTTGTTTAGAGTAACGCGCCATAGTCATTATATTCAGTAGCCAGGATTTCAGTCGGGGGGGGGGTCATATATGTATGTATCTCTGGAAATAAAGGAGGATCCAGAACAATGGAACGGGAGGAGGAGCGATTTTTGGCCTTTATATCATATATATATATATATACACACACACACACACACACACACACACACACACACACATCATGTATTTAAGTATATATATATGTATATACGTGTGTTTATATAAAAACGTATACAATATTGTACATAGTTTTATATGTATATGCATGTAGTATATAATATAATACATAGTTTTGTATTTATAAAACACAATATGTTATTAATAAACTTCTGTTTCAGTTGATTTTTATTAGGAAAATCAAATATTACACCTGCATTTTTTTCTAAAAAAATTTCAGGTCTGTTTATTTTTAAGGAACGGGGAAGGGGGAGGGGGTTACAACACTCATGAAAATGAGGTTGTCACGTTGGGATATTTAATTTTTAATTGATAGATTTGTGAGAAAGAAGGAAACAATCTAATATTGGAAGTATTACGTCGACGAGTGCTATCTAAAATTTTGTAAACGGCATCGGAAAAGAGTTAGGCGGAGTGAATGATTAGTATTTAATTTCTTAATTGTCGTAATGTAAGGGTTTGCTTGCATTATCAGAGCTTCGATCATTAGGCTATAAGCAGTCACTTGTCCCTAATTTTGGGTCACTGGTTCCAGGGAAGGGAGAGAGCCAGTGTCGTAAGACAAACACAACATCCATGCCTCACCGGGATTCGAACCTTGACCCTTCACGGACGAATGGTCACAAGCCAGCGCTTAGACCACTGCACTACCGGGGATCTAGTGTTTACACTGAAGTATTTATCAACGAAGAGAAGTGATAGAAGAGATTACTTCACCAACTTTTTCGACGTCAGTTGTTTATCTTAGTATACTTACCGTACATTGTTCGAGGGCGATAGCTGAAGAGCTAGTGTTATTCTTTATATATATATCAACATTTTAATAATGACGATCACTAAAAACTATTGCGGCATATGTGGGTCCTGCGATACTGGTAGGTAACCCCATATGAAACACAAAGCCCGTCTTCAAAGGATAGGACTATGTTAGCCCGATGCTGGAAGAACGTAGCCTCATAATGTGTTAAGACACTCGCCGGAATTAGGCTATAGTACGACCTGTAGAATCCACACAACGGGGTTAGGTCCGTATACGGACCCTTACTACGCTAAGTTGGGTAGTGCAATAGCTAGGGTAAGGGGGACAACAGGGGACGATCGCCCCAATTGCCCCATGCTGGATCCGTCACATCTGGGTACACACACACACACACGCGCGCGCGCGTAGTAGTTATTTATACATATACATATTTTTGTTACAGCTGATACTTATCATATTTTTCCGTGTATAAGAGGATATTTTTTTTTTTTTTTCCAAATTTTTTAGTCTAAAAATTGGGGGTCGTCTTATACACGGGGGGTAACCCGTTTGAGGGAAACCTGCGGTTACCGGGGCGAAACTGCCAGTACCGCTTATCCCCTCTCCCCACTATGACTTACAACTAGTTATTCCTGGTGGTTTTACAGGTCAGCTACAGCTTCTAGATGTTTCGATCAACAAGCCCTTCAAATCCCTTATGAAAGAAGAATGAATAAATGGATGCAAAAAGCAGGTAATAACTTGACACCGACAGGGAGGGTGAAAGAACCAACCATTACTGAGGTCTGCAACTGAGTCCTAAACTCATGAAATGAAGTCAAGCAAGAGGTGGTTGTGAAGTCCTTCAAGAAATGTGGAATCAGCAATGCCATGGATGGAACTGAGGATGATCTAATTTTGTATAGACAGTGACTCAGACGACAACACTGATGCAGTTGAGGTTGAAAAAAGTTAGATGTCTGGTACTGATAGTGCTGAAGAAAGTGATGCATAATTTCATAGTTTGTATCTTTAAAATATTACCTAATTTTTAAATATGATAAATTTCCAAACATCTTTTTCTTTATATATTACCACAGACTTTGTCTGTGATATTACCTAATCTCTAAATGTACTTCAATGACATTACCTAATTTCTTAAAAATATCAAATGTGTCCTTTTGTGCAATAAAGATATTGATTTCTCAATTTTCGGTTCGAAAAAGTAGGGGTCGTTTTGTACACGGAAAAATACGGAATGTTTTTAATAACCTCTTCACTTCCATTCCTTTTAAGCAATTTATCTCAGCTTGTTCGGGATTTGTTTTCTGATTTTTGTTGTCATCCGAAAGTTGATTCGCAGTATTACAATAGCGAACAAGTTAATCCGAACAAGCGGAAATTTTCGTAAAGTTTTTGGTTTGGGTTTGGTTTTTGTTTTAGTTCACAATAATTTTGGTTTTGGTTCCACTTTACGAGTTTCGGTTGTTGGTTAAGTTTGCAATAATGTTAATTTGGGTTTCAGTTTACTAGTTTCGGTTGCGGTTTTACGATGTTTAACCCAAATCTGCAATGTTTCTTAACAGTGTTTTCCATTTTTCTACTGTGAACAAGGGGCTCGAAATGGACACATCTATAAGAAAGCGGTCAAAAATACGGACTCTTTTGCAGTACACCTCTGTGACTCTAAGACAAATTGCCAATGAGTGTGGTCTTCGTTTGGATATTCTTAATGCGATTTTAAAGATGTTTAGGGAGATAAGTACCACTTCTCCCGATAGAAAAGAAAAATCTGGGCGAAAAAGAAGAAATACATGTACACAAGATCGTTTACTAATTATAAAAAGCAAAATGATCCAAGATTGTCTGCTATACACGTAAATAATCCACTCATACCTCTCATCCACTCATACCTCTCAATTTGTACTTCGAACTGTTAAAACAAAGACTTGGAAACTAGTGGGATTAATGTTTCAGACATGGCAGTCAGTCAAAAATTGTTGGAAGCAGGAAGGACTGCCCGCAGACCAAAAAAGAAACAACTATTGATGGAGGGTATGCAAAATAGAGGCGTGGGCAGAATTGCTCAAAGACTAGACTGTTGAAAAGTGGAAGAAAGCAATATTCTCCGATGAGAACCATTTCTTTGTCCAAGGAGAGCAAGTATCTTGTGTCCTCAAATCAGTGGCTGAGAATATTTCACCCCCACATTTTCAAGAAGCTCCTAAACACTCAGCTAAACAGATCTTCTGGGCTTGTTTTACACATGATGGTCCAGGATCTCTTATGCCTGTTGACGATATAATGAAAAGTGACCAATACATAAAAATACTGGAGAAAAGAATGGTCCCAAAGATCCAGGAAGACAAAGTACTTATCTTCCAACAGGATCTCGCCAGGGCCGGATTTAGGTGGGATCTACAGGGGCTTGAATTACCTAGAGGCTTGGACGGGCTTGGAGCCCACCATTACCAAGGGTCCAATTGGCATATCTTGGAAAATAATAGGTAGACAGAGAAAGAAAGAGTGGTTTATACAATAGTTTTACCTTTTGTCCCGTATGATTTCCACTTGGGTGAGAAAATAGAAGCTGGAAGAAGAACAGATTGCAAGGCAGTCACTCACCAAGGGTAAAGGTTTGATATTGCTGTGTACAGCGGGGTCGGTGAGACAGTTTCAGCTTTTTCACTACCATCCACTCATACCTCTCAATTTGTACTTCGAACTGTTAATGGTCGAAGTTCCCTGTGGCTTCACATTGCATAACAAAAAAGAAGCACTAAAAAGTATACGATGGCAAATTATTAGAAAATCCAAGACAAAATGTGGGAATCTTAAGCTTATTTAACTCATGTTCTTATGAGGACAATAGAAATACAGTAACTTGTTATGAAAACTCTGCAGAAAATTTATTAGTTTGAAGAATGCACTACATATTAATTCTGACAAGCATATTTCTACAGTTTGGTGCTTTGACGGACTTCATAATGATTCTCTGTCATAAGTTCTTTGGGGACCCAATTAGATGTCCTAGCCTAGGGGCCCACTAAGGCCTTAATCCGGCCCTGGATAGCGCGCCATCCCGCACTTCGAAAAATGTGAAAGAGGTCTTCAAAAATCTAAAAATCGAAATGCTCCAATAGCCAGGTAACTCTCCTGACATTAACCCCACAGCAAAATTTGTGGGCCACAGTGAAAAGGAGACTTGGAAAACTTAATTGTGATACAAAGGAAAACTTAATACAATCCATCAGAAAGATGTGGTTCAGAGATGCAGAAATAAGAAAAATGTGTTCTACGTTGGTAGAGCCCATGTCTAAGCGTATTAACGAGCTTATTAAGAACAGTGGAGCACATATAAATTATTACGTAAAGTTGGAGTTTAAGTTTTATACTCATTTCCTTGCAAAATTACAAATTTTCTTTAAACTATGAGAGTTGGATTAATTTATTCGCTATTGTAGTTCAATCTAGCCGAAGTTTGCATTAACAACAATTATGCCATTGTTGGTGACACGATGTATTTGCAAAAACAGGGTATACCTATGGGTAGTAACTATTACAGTACCCTGGCTAATTTATGTCTTCAGTATTTTGAAATACTATTTTTTCGAAATCTATTTTCTGAATTTGGTACAGTTTTCCGGTATATCGACGATTTATGGATTTTTAATAATGCAGATTTCTTTCAAATATCTAACGTTATCTACCCTGCTAATTTTATGCTTGAGAAAACAAATACCAGTTCAGACAATCTACAGTTTCTTGACTTGGATATTACTTAAACAAAAGTCCTGCTGCAAACTTGAATATTTATGACAAAAGACATTACATTTCATATTAACTATTATACCCACTGGTCTTGAAAAGTATCTGTTTGAATACACCGTAATATTATCATCTCTCACATTCATAGAATCATTATCTCTGTAACACCAAAGGCAACATCGAGTAACTTAAAATTACTCATTTAAAAACTAATATGAAATTAATATTCTGTAAATTTTCCCCTAAATACATTAATCAATGTCTTCGAAATTACAGTTCAAAAAATTATCTTGAAAAAATTGACATCTACACACTGTACTAACCCAGGATCCTACAATATTAAAATGGTACGTTTACGCCAAGTACCACTCGATGGGTCCCTTGTGGCGAAGACACATCCACACACAGGTTACATTTAGATATTATACTCACCATAGCTTTACTAGGGTCTTCAATGTTTTGATCTACAATTTTACTTAACCGTGACTATCTAGTGTCTTATCTTATTTCGCACATGGCGTGGTTGGTATATTTGGTTCAGTTTCTCAGTTTATATTGCGCGCTTTATGTAATGTTGGTTCTGTCTTCAGTCTTGGGTTGTCTGTTTTAAGATATATATGTTTAATTAGTTGTCCTGTGGTTTATATGTCGGTTTCTGCCTTCAAAATCAGTGAGGTCTTGTGGCCTCGGGAGCATGGTCAGATAAACTTGGAGTCTTTCTGATTGCTTCCTTACACCAGAAACGTCATTTCCTAAATAGAAATGAGCTCCTTGGATAAAGGAATTTCTATAACCTAGTTATTTAGCTTACTTTGTGCAACCTCCATGTCAAGTTCTTCGTATTACTTTTATTATTTTGTTCTCTCTCTCTCTCTCTCTCTCTCTGTCTCTCTTTCTCTCTTACTCCTTCAATCTCTGTTTCTCTCTCTCTTTCTCCCCCCCTCTCTCTCTCTTTCTCTCTCTCTCTCTCTCTCTCTCTCTGTGTCTCTCTCTCCCCCTCTCTCTTTATAATCATCATCATTGTCAACCATTATCAATCCACTACGGGAAGAAGGTCTCCCCAAGTTTCTTCCCTAACAGTCTGTCTTGAGCCAGTCACCTCCATGTCACACCGATATACTTTTAAATTTTATCCACCCATCTTCCACATGGTCTGGTCATCTTCTGGGTCTTTAAAAAAAAGTCTAAAATTTCGGTTGTCCATCAGTGGTCTGTTTTCTGGCAATATGTCCAGTCCATTGCCATTTCAGAGATTTTACTCTGATCATGACGTCTTCTGCTCTTTTCATTTTACGTTTTCCTGTTCGACAAGTTCTTCTTCTTATCTTATATATATCTACGAGATAACAATAAAATATATAGTATATATATTTATGTACGAGATAACAATACAATATATAGTATATATATTTATGTACGAGATAACAATAAAATATATACATATATATATATATTGTATAAATATACATATATGTACACATACACGTGCATAACAATAAAATATATTACAAATCTGAATTTTAAAGAGCACGTACTTACCCCTCCTTACTTTATAAAATCATTCAGCAATTTTTGGCTGCGAAAAACGTAATAAAAACGTTTTTATTTTCATTAGTACTTTGTAGCCTTTTTTTCAATATTTCAAAACTCTTCAATCGTTCTAATTCCTCCATATCTCCTTTGTTCGCAAATGTTTTTCGTAACTCATCGTAACACTTTTACAGTGCCTTAAAAAAATCGCACGCCTCTTCTACAAGTGTATGAGATGCTTCCACAATAAAGTCGTTTTGTTCTGGTATCTGCAAAGCAACAAACTCGCGCACATCCTTTGTTGCTCCACGATACACAGATCTTTTTTTATTGCTTGTTTTGTTTTTGCTTGATTGTTTAATGCCCACCGTGATCAACTCGATGGGCTATAAGCAGTCGCCCGTTCTTAATTTAGGGCCACTGGTTCCAGGCAAGGGAGAGAGCCAGTGCCGTTTAGGCACGTAATTTGTTCGGAAATAGCACGTAAATCCTCTTCTTCTGGATTGAAAACGATTACGCCGTTTTCTATGGAGGTTAAAAAACAAAGCCTGGCTTTCTGAATCGTTGAGCAATACATTACAATTAAACTTTTTTTCACAGCTGATGATATCCAAGTAACAGCATTAAGAACATTAATTGATTTTCGAAGTTTTTAACTGATTTGCAAGGACCCAATGTTGAATGACACGTGGTAGAAAATGCTTCCTGTACCATGCATTTCTAACCGCTGAGAAATTGAGTTTCCGTTCTTTTCTCGCCATGGAATCGAAAGCAGATATCAATTCATCTTTCCGTCATCTTTGCATGTCAGCTCTGTCATCAATGCTTGTTTCATCTAACCCATTTGTTTGCACGAAAAATAACACCCAACATTTTTGCATCTATGGTTTTTAATCACCTAAGTTTTGAAAAAAAAAGCTACGCAAGCACAAAATCGTAGGGAAACTCAAGGAATAGTGACAGTTGCGACAAAATTTCTCCTAAACTCTTCAAATTAACACCGGAATATGTGATGCGTAATTTAGAATGGTCCAATAAAGGAGACAACATTAATGGACTTAAATTGAATAACCTACGATTTGCTGATGACATTCTTATTATTGAAAACAACGTGGAAGATTTAAAAGAAATGATAGAAGATTTAAAAACTAAATCAACAGAAATTGGATTAAATATTAACTCTGAGAAAACCAAAATAATAACAAACCGAAAAGGATACGATGAAAAAGACAATATTATTAAGGTAAACAATAATGAAACTAAAATAGTAGATGAGTATGTATACTTAGGAAAATTGATAACAATGAAGAAATAGGGAGTCATGGAAGAAGTGAAAAGAAGAATAGGAATGGGATGATCAGCCTTTGGAAAATTGAAGAGATTTTTAAATAGTAAAATAAAACCTGAGAACAGAGCAAGGCTCTTTAACCAATGTGTATTGCCTGATATTATATATGGAGCAGAAACCTGATCAATCAAAAAGAAATAATAGACAAAATGCAAGAAACAGAACAGAAAGTAGAATAGAAAGATGTCTGCTAAACATATGACCCAAAGATAAAATCAAAAATGAAGATATAAGAGCTAAAGCAAAAGTTTTGGATATTGGAGAAAACATACTTCGAAAGAAATGGAAATGGGCTGAACACATTACAAAGCTGAAGGACAAAAGATGGACCAAAGTTGTACTGAAGTGACGGCCATATGAAGGTAAAAGATCAGCTGGAAGACCTGAAAGAAGATGGTCAGATGATATAAAGAAAATAATTGGAATTCTTTGGCACCAACAAGCTCATGATAGAAATAGATGGGGAAAATTGGGGGATACCTATAGCCAGAAGTGGCTATAAAGAGGATTAAAAGAAAGAAAAGAAAAAAGGTTATGATTGTTTGCCGATAATAAGAGGTGTCTCATTCTCTTAACATATTGCAGCACATCAGCAGCGTAAGTCGTTCCCTTGACGTTTCTTAACACCTGTACTCATTTTCCTTCATGCACATTCTCATGTCAGACATAATTTTGAAAAATGGTCCCATTTCGTCCGATCTGAAAATGTTCCGGTCTTCGTGAAATTCATTTATTCTTTACACATTTCACATCAGTCAATTATTTCGAGTCTACTCATTTCCGCTTCATCGCAAGTTACTTTCAAATAAATTATGTGGCGGCATCTAAATTTTTCGTGCCACCTGTATGATGCTTTGAATTTCTTCATTCCTAGTTTTTTACTGACTTCTAATCCCTTCTCTGCCACCCCCGCTGGCGTGGTGGTCTAAGCACTGGCTTATGACCATTCGTCCGAGAAGGGTCAGGATTCGAATCCCGGTGTGGCATAGATGTTGTGTTCGTCTTACGGCACTGACTCTCTTTCTACCCTGGAACCAATGTCCTTAAATTAGGGACAGGAAACTGCTTATAGCCCATCGAGTTGCTTACGGTAGTCGTTAAACCTTCACTATAAGAAAAAAAAAGTTCTTCTCTTGTATATCGGAGGATCGCTAACAGGAATTTTCTTCGACCAACTGAACGAAACAAGCTGGGAACAACAGAATCAGTTGGACGAATCTCAGGTTTGCAAATTTTGACATTTTTGGTGTTTTCGTTGGAGATCCACATTTTGCTGATTTACTCCATCAGTCCCCAAAGTTACACCTTTGTGTTTTGCCTACTTTGAAAAAACTACTGGGAGCAAATTAAACCAACTGGGAACAACAGAATCAGTTGCACCAATATCAGGTTTACAAATTTTAACATTCTTGGTGTTTCCGTTGGCGATACACATTTTGCTGATTTCCTCCTTCAGTCCCCAAAGTTACTCATTTGTGTTTTGCCTATTGGGAACAAATTAAACCAACTGGGAACAACAGAATCAGTTGGACCAATCTCAGGTTTGCAAATTTTGACATTTTTGGTGTTTTCGTTGGAGATCCACATTTTGCTGATTTACTCCATCATCAGCCCCCAAAGTTACTCATTTGTGTTTTGCCTACTTTGAAAAAACTACTGGGAACAACTTAAAACAACAGGGAACAACAGAATCAGTTGCACCAATCTCAGGTTTACAAATTTTAACATTCTTGGTGTTTCCGTTGGCGATACACATTTTGCTAATTTCCTCCTTCAGTCCCCAAAGTTACTCATTTGTGTTTTGCCTACTTTGAAAAAACTACTGGGAACAAATTAAACCAACTGGGAACAACAGAATCAGTTGCGCACCAATATCAGGTTTGCAAATTTTAACATTCTTGGTGTTTTCGTTGGCGATCCGCTGATTTCTTCATTCAGTCCCCGAAGTTACTCATTTGTGTTTTGCCTACTTTTAAAAAACTACTGGGAACAAATTAAACCAACTGGGAACAACAGAATCAGTTGCACCAATATCAGGTTTACAAATTTTAACATTCTTGGTGTTTTCGTTGGCGATCCACATTTTGCTGATTTCTTCCTTCAGTCCCCGAAGTTACTTATTTGTGTTTTGCGTACTTTGAAGCGTTCGGTCAGAAACTGCGCCTTCCGATTTCCCTTTACTGCTAAATCTAAAATTATTTTTTTCTTTTTCTAACGTTAATCGCCATCCTTTTGTCATTTTCAAAACAACAAATTATCCGAACAGAAATTTCGTACATTTGTTGTAAGCTACTCAGGCTCAAAATCATAGTGAAGCTCAAGGAATAGTGACAGTTGCGACGAAACGCGATAGCCAACTGTTCACTTTCAGAAATCTTGGGGTAAATTTGATAATCAAATGGAACTGTTGTGTCTACTTCTATGAAAAGATAGGCCAGATTGAAACCACAGACCAGTGGATTTGTAATGGGGGATCCGGAGGACAAAAAGTCACCCTGCTTTCGTTCAAAGAAACCAAAGAAGATCTTCACGGCAAACATTCGCCGATTTTTTCTTCTTCAACTTTCGTGTTTCTACCTGTCTTATGACTTAGATTATTATCCGTTATTCGGAGGTAAATATAGAGAACCATGTATACTTCGGCATTCGAGATCACAAAGCTCTCTGCTAAATGGAGGCGTCCGCTGATCGGGAGTGCCCATTAAAAAGATTTACACACACACACACACACACACACACACACACACACAATCTGATAAATAGTATCTGGACACTTACCGATCCATAAATTCCCTATAATAGAAAACGAATTAATACCGAGCTGCCCCACTCTTCGCTGCTATCGCAGCTTCTACTCTGCTGGGAGATCTTTTCACTAGATTTTGGTACGTTGCAGCGGAAATTACTTCCATTCTGCCGGAAGAATATTAATCAGGCCTGTCACGGATGTCGGGCGGTTCGGCCTGATTTGCAGTCGGCATTCCAGTTCATCCCAAACGTGCTCCATATGATTGAGATGGGGAGGCCAGACAAGTCCTTCCAAACCCATCTTATCAAACCATTTCTGTACGGAACTCGCTTCATGGACACAAGCATTATCCTGTTGGTAAAAGGAAAAGAGGTTCACTGAACTGTTGATGTAATGATGGGAGCATGAATTCTCCAGAATGCCATCATAGGCCGCAGTGTTAAGATTTCAGAGCATAGGGAGCCCATCCCAAATCATGAAAAACAACCTCAGAGCATAATGCCTCCTCCACCAAACTTCATAGTTGGTACAACACAGTCGGACCGGTAGCGTTCGCCTGGCATCCCCCACAACCAGACTCGTCCGTCGGGCTGCCAGATGGTGAAGCGTGATTCGTCACTACAGGAAATGGGTTTCCGCTGCTCCAGAGTCAACTGGCACCGAGATTTACACCACTCTAACCAATGATTGTAGTTGGTCTTGCCGATGTTAGCTTAACCAAAGCTTGTAGTTGGTCTTGCCGATGTTAGCTTAACCAAAGCTTGCAGTTGGTCTTGCCGATGTTAGCTTAACCAATGCTTGTAGTTGGTCTTCCCGATGTTACTTAACAAATGCTTGTAGTTGGTCTTGCCGATGTTAGCTTAACCAATGCTTGTAGTTGGTCTTGCCGATGTTAGCTTAACCAATGCTTGTAGTTGGTCTTGCCGATGTTAGCTTAGGGTGCGGCTGTTCAGTTATGAAAACTGTTCCCTTCTGCTCTCGGCCGTCTCTCTCTCTCTCTCTCTCTCTCTCTCTCTCTCTCTCTCTCTCTCTCTCTCTCTCTCTCTATCGGTAATTCAACATAGCCTGCCAGCTCGCAACTGCCCTGTTGTTGCTCCTAGATGTTTCCACTCTACAGTTACATGACTTTCAGTTGATCGGGACAGCTGCAGCAGAGCAGAAATTTCTTGAAGTGACTTGTTACTAAGATGCACTGTAAAAACATTTCTGAATTTCACGGATAACGTTCCCTCATTTCAATACAGTTTGGACTTATAAAAACGTGGAAAGAGCGATTACTTCAGTTTGATGTTCCTGGTCCACGTCACTGGTCTGTATTAATTATTCATTCGCCTCCTAGTTATTTGTTCAGTTGCTGCTTACCATCTTTGGTGAATCCCCAGCATTGTGAGGGGCTTCAAGAAGCAACCTGCCAAGTGGCTTGGCAGTTAGTCGTATGTGAGTCTGGAGGAATTCGAGGCCGCTGTGGTGCAGTGGAAGCATGTCCGGCGCGTAAATGGAAGACCCTGGGTTCGCCGATGGGAATTTTTCCGTGACTCACTTATAAAAACATGAAAAGAGCGATGACTTCTGTTTGATGTTCCCTCTTTTCTTTCGTGAATTAACGAAGCGTATTTCTGATACAACCTTTTCCGTGAAATGACGGAAAGAAACCTGAATTTAACGGATTTTTCGTACCACGGGAAAATTCTGAATTTTTAGAAAACTTTCCGCAGTTTCTTATACTGATGGTAAATTACCGTTTTCGCGATGTGTTAACGGGAAACACTGAATTTTTAGAAACCTTTCCGCAATTTCTTTCTTGTATTGATGAAAAAACTCCGTTCTCATTTATCCGTACCCGCATGACGAGAAATTACCGGCAATAGGAGCGATTGGTGAGAATACTTGAGTTTTGATTAACTTTTAAATTTCAATCGTCTGTCGAATTTTGAAGTTCCGTAGCGAGATCGGATATTGTGGATAGCACATCGCATGGATTTTGTTTATTGTGCCACAGGATATTTCTCCTTTCCCATATTTGGTGCACCAGCTACTTCTTATATATTGTATTACTGTAAGAAACTGCGTACTTATTGTACCGATGAATATACGATGTCTGTGTATCAGTTTTTGGAAAACTTAAGACAAAAGCTATTATAGCTATCAAGAGTAAATCTTATATTTATTTTTATTTTTTTTATTTTTTTTTTTGTGGGTGTGAAATAATACTATAAAAAGTACATTTAACTTTTTTTTTTTAAAGATAACTGAAAGTAAAACTTCCGTAGCACTTTCAGTTGAGTTTAAAAAAATCGTGTTGTAAACATTTTGTTGTTTCGAAAAATTGCGATGAAAAATGCTTAATTTCAGAAAATTCCTCCTAGAGAAAAAAAAATGAAAAAATAAAAACCTATTCAGAAAAATAATAAGCTCCATCAGAAAATAAAATTACTAAATCACTCACAGTAATGACAAAAAAAAAAAAAAAAAAAAATCCATCGTCGCCGAATTCGTTTTGCGATGTACATCAACAGTGCGTTTGCGGCCGAGTTGTTAAAGGCGCAAGTTACCTGTTGAGCCAGCTATAACGATGGGGGTTATAGCTGGCTCAACAGGTAACTTGTTGAGCCAGCTATAACCCCCATCCTGGTCTCATCGGGAAGATTATCTGGGTTAAGTGCTGTACAGGGTCGTCGATTTTGAGGAATTTCAGTTTAAGTAAGGAAAAACCTGAAATGAATTTTTCTGAAATAAACGAAATTTTTATCTACGGAAAATCTGTGAAAATTTTCTGTAGTTGAAATAAACGGACACTTTTAAAAACGGAAATTTCTGAAAAACACTTATACTTACCGGCAACTTTGCTGCACGTTATTTTCAGAAATTTTCCGTGAATTCGCACCACTTATTTTTTACAGTGTGGCAGTGTGACCGTGCCACGTTGAAAGACACTAAGCTTTGCCTTGCGACCCAATCTACTGTCCACACTTGTATATGATGTTTTCCAGGCCACATGCGTGTTTTTATACCAGTATGAACCATGACTGTTATGTAATGGGCAAATCCATTACCCAAAAAGGAATGCCCGGATACTTTTGATCACGTATTCTGTATACACGTGTCTCCGTCTGTGTGTGAGTTGTTTAAAAAAATATTCTTTAAGGTATTAACGCATTGCTTGAAGGAAATACCGGACATGGCTCAACCAAGAAAACAAGCTGAATTCTGGAGTATCGGCAGCACTATAGATATATGTAACGGCTCTCGCTTCTTTGCTGTCAACTTACGTAAGACTGGGTATAGCCTTAGAATCACGTGAGAGACATCACCTGTGGTTTGATTCGTTATCCTCTGGGGTAGGACGCTGTTAGCTTTTTTTTTTTTTTTTTTAATGTGTCTGAGAAACCAACCAACTGTGAAAGTATGGCCAGTCTCTGTTAATACGTCTAGCCATCTTTAAAACTTAACAAAAAATTTTTATCGTTGCTCCAAGAATGATAGTTTCGGCTTTAGTTCTTTTAGTTCTTTCTATTTCATCAGCGAATGGAGAAACTTAAACTTCTGCTCTTTCCGTGGTCTCATTAACCCTTACCACTACTGGCTCACGTCATCTCTTGGGGTGGGAACACTGTTCTTTTGCGTACCGGTGCCATTAAGTACACTGAGTTATGCCCGCCAGTAATCTGGTGGACAACGCCAAAACGGGCTTCCAAAAATGGTGCATAATGATAAATACAAGTTATTATAATCTGGTATGGAGAAGTCTGCAAGTGAGAAAGCCAGAAACATGCTGAAAATCTTGTGCATGTTGGCCTCCATGTGATTTCTTGAGCATTTTTTTGTTCCGTTACTGAGAGGAAGCACAACTTATGCAGATATGCAATTACGTCACACAGTTTGCATCAGAAAAGGCAAAGATATATGGAAAATGTTTTCAGTGGTCTCCAAAAATAAGTAAAGTGTAATAAACTAACAAAATAAGTAGCACCTCTTAGGAAATTATTACAGTACCATTTTTTGAAAACAGAAGTACTCCTTTCAAAGACGCACACACAAAACTAGATAGCTCCCAGAAACAAACAAATATTAGGTTGTAAAGAAAGTTTCCGTAAAAAATCGCATGTGGCGTGTTTAATGAAAAATACTGCGGGCCTGCGGTGACGTAAACGTTCCAGAGGGCTGTGCGTGAAAGAATAGATTCTAAGGACAGAACGCACGCTGTTGTGGTGTAGATTAGTTGCACATGGCGACGATACGATGGCGATATCGAAGGAAGGTGTACGATACGATAGCGATATCGAAGGAAGGTGTGCGTGCAATACTGCTCTATGAATATTTGAATGGCGTGAAAGCTATGGGAAGCACTTGGAAAATTGCGAAATGCGTTTGATGACGATATTGTCGGACAGAGTACTTGCTACGAGAAAGCGACAAGGAGCCAATGACCAGAATGTCCCATTGCAACGAAAAGCCAATACATGGGTATACTGAAAGTTTCTGTGGCGACGAGGCAGTGCCAAATTTGAGTTCCATGACTTATTTCAGATTACTCTAAAGCACGCTGAAAACCAAGGCATTTTGCTTAAAATACCAAGAATCACATCGAAGCAAAACCAACTCTGTAAAACAAACGCAGAAAACCCAGAAGATTATTGCAATTTTTCTACCATTTTTAGACATACAGTATTTATTTATTAGTGCTTTGGAAAATAGATTTCTCGCACACAAATCAGTCTTACTAGGACTCCAATCATTTCCCTCAAAAAATCCCGATGTGCCACCATTTTCTCAAGATAGTTGTGGTTTTAAAACTTTAACTGAATTTTATGCAGGTTACTTGAATGGCTCGCAAGAAGAACTAATCGCAGAATTAAAACTGCGGTACCGTATTGACCGCAAGGAAAAGGAGCACTGGCCAAAAGATGCATTAAGTGCTTTAAAACTGTGCTACAGTGAGATGTTACCCAATATTGAAACATTGGTACTCTACCGTAAGTGACAACTTCAGAAAGTGAGCGTTCAGTTTTAACACTGCGTCTCTTAAAATGCACCGAGATCAGAGATCTTCTTGACCATATGCGAGAGGGCCTGTCCACTGCACCTTGTGCCATCAATTACTGGCTCGAGGTAAAATCTTACCTAATTTATCTTCTTAGACGTCATTCCTTCTCCGAAGGCACGAAGCGCTCCATGGAAGAGCAAAATCTCCGAAACATCCTGTTACAGCTTGGTGCGAGTCATCCCATGTATACAGCTTACCAAGCGGATCTTAGAGCACTTCTTGAGCCTCGTGCACGTCAGGTAATTCTTCGTCTCCGTCTACAACATCTATCACCAGAGGACTGCTCCTTTGAGTTTCTATCCGCGTTAGAAGAAAAACGCCGCTCGTCGCATCAGCTTCGACTACTTCGGCGGCCTGATGGTGAAATCATCTCTGATCCGGATGCAGTTTGCTCTCAGGTTCGTCGGTATTTTACTATCAAATACAGTGAAACTCCTCAGCCTTCTGTTTCTGCTTCTGCTACTTTACTCTCTGCTCTTCCCCAAGTTCCTTCCAATCTCTCTGATTCCCTTTTACAACCTATTTCGCAGACTGAACTTCGGACCATTCTAGTCTCTCTAAATTCCCGTGCTGTCCCAGGTCCAGATGGCCTTCCGCTCCTTTTCTACCGTACTTTTCTCCCTTCGTTGCTTCCATTTCTTCTCGCCGCTTTCAATGCTGCTCTTTCTTCCTCTTTTCTTCCGAGGGGTTTCACAGAGGCTCATATGGTGTTATTTCCCAAGAAAGGCGATCTGCTTGACTTGGGAAACTGGCGTCCTATCTCGCTACTAAACATTGACTATAAACTCTTCACTAAACTCCTTTCCAGTCGACTCAACCAAGTTCTTCCATTTCTTCTTTCTCCCGACCAGACCTACACGGTTCCTGGTCGGTCCATCACTTCTAATCTCAATCTCCTTCGAGATCTCCTACATCTGGCTCGTACTAACTCTGAACCACTTGCCCTCTTTAATCTTGACCAAAGAGCAGCTTTTCGACAATATCTCACATTCGTATCTTTCTGCTGTTCTTATTGCTTTCGGCTTTCCTTTTGCTTTTGTTACCTCTATTCTTGCCCTTTATCAGGACGCTGCTTTCCATGTCAAGACGGCAGCCTTCTTGACTGCACCTATTCCTTTTCGGCGAGGCATTCGGCAGGGTTGCCCACTTTCTGGGCAGCTCTTTGCCATTGCTTTTGAGCCGTTTCTTCGGTCTGTCCATCGAGCCTTTATAGATGCACTGCCACCGCCTGCTGCAAGTACTAGGCACTTTTCTGTGACATACTCTGCATATGCCGATGACGCGACCTTTTGTGTAAGGACAGACGCTCAATTCGACATCTTGCTCCAGATTTACGATCAATATTCTTCATGTTCAGCGGCATCACTTAATACATCCAAGAGTGCAGGCCTATGGAGCGGAGCGTGGGCCTCTAGGACTGACACCCCGTGGGGCGCCTCATGGACTGCTTCATCCCAAAAATTCCTTGGGGTCCATCTCGGAGTCCGTCTTTCTGCTCAAAATGAAACATGGAATGCTCTCAGAACACGCCTTACTCGAACTGCTGCATTCTGGCGAGGTTCCCAGTTTTGTACTTCTTACTTCTCAGGAGCTAGAATAGCTCAGACTTATATTCTTTCACCATGCTTATATGCATGGTCAGCAGAACGTATGCCCATTTATCACCTCAATGAAATCACTCGAATCATCTCAACGATAATATGGAACAGGTACCATTGGATCCAGGTCTCCACTCTGTCGTCGAGTCACTGATGGAGGTATTTCACTGCTGGAAGTTCGCACCTACTATAAAGCACATAAAGTGGTTTCTTTCCTGCGGCTACTAAGTGCACCAGAGTCGCCAGTTACGCTCGTTAGAGATGTCATGATATCGCCTAGGAATCCCCGAATCACTTTCATCACGTATCTTCTAATGGATCAATCTCCTTTTTTTTTCATTCTAAACTTTCCCCTTTCTACAAAGAGGTCCTTTCCTTTCTCCGTTCTCTACCCCTCTTCCGTGTTCCACCGGCTTCCACCACTGAACTATTAGCTGAGCCCCTGTTCTTTTCTTCCATCCTTCATCCCCCTAATGCTTCCTACTTTACTGACCTTTCCTGGCTCCCCGCCGGAATAGTATCTGTTCAGGATCTAATTTCTCCAGATCTTTCTTGGAAACCCTTCTCTGATCTGTCCCCCCACATCTCCCCTACCTCTTCCTCTCTTTCGCTGTATGATTCCCTCCGTTCTTCAATCATTACCCTCTTCCCTAACCTTGCCTCTCAAGCTGGGTTAACTCTTGTTCCCTCTGCCTCTCTTCTTCTTCCCTTTTTCCTTTCCGTTCGGGGCTCATCACTTCCTCTCTCCAGTTTTTCTGTCTCGTCTCTTTACCGTTATCTCATTGATCCACTGTATGCTACACCATTGCTGATTCCAGATGTTCCGAATGTCGCCCTTTCACAAGTGTGGTCCATGTCTAATTCGCCACTATCTATTCCAGCAGAAAGAAACATCCAATGGTTGTTTCTTCATCGGCGGTTACCAGTTCCTACCAAATTATTCAGGATGACGCTTGTTGATTCGCCTAACTGCATGTTTTGCTCTACGATTGCGGATGTAGATCATGTGTATCAACATTGCACAGTGCTTCTTCCCTTGCTACATCTGACCTTCACTACTGCACAGTGCCTTAGTACTAATGATCTCTCCTTCTCAGCCTATAGCACGCTACTCAGTTCAAGTACTCCGCCTATTCCTATATCAGAGTCATGTGCTTATGTATTCATATTAGCAAAACATGTGATTTTTTGCTACTATCAACAGCTACGTTCTACCCCTATACAGCCTACCATCTTTCAGGCGGGAGCTACGATGTGCAGTCAGTTCCGGAACAGAATGATTTCACGCTTGAGGCTTGCTTTCACTGTTGCTAAGGCTGCGAATCGAATCCCACACTTTATGTCAGTGTGGTCACCTTTTCGTCAATGGTTTTCTGGTCCATCAGAAGACCTTAGACTTTTGTTCTGACGTCTGTGAAATTGTTTGGACTAATTGAAGTATAGTTTTGTGATTATCGTGTTCTTAGGTGCCCTTGTCATAATCGCTTCTTAATGTTACTGCACGTTTGTATGTTTCTCACCAACAAGGTCCTGTAGGTGAGTTTCTTGTTATACCACAGGCACTTAAAATAAGTTTAAAGTTGTTTTTTTTTCTGTACTTTCCTTATGTCTGCCGGGCTTTATAATATATGGTTTTTGCTCACGGTGCTAAGCAACTGTTTGATAGTGTTTAAATTGTCTTATTGATTTTGCACAGTGTGGTTTCTGATCATGTTACATGTACATAAAGGGATATGATCAGTCGATTACACAATGTTCTGCAAGGTTTAGCACTTTTGTAGTGCAGGGGTAATTGTTCATCATTCGGTTATTTGTACTGTACCTGAAGTATAGTTGCTATGCCAAAAGCTCAGTTTTGTATATACTAATGTACTTTCCTAATTGCACTGTAAAATTTATGTTTGGCACATTTCGCATGTTGGGTGACGATTACATGTCTTAAGTTTTATGCTCATGGTGCGGAGCAAACGCTTTGATAGTATTTCAATTATATGTTAATGTTACACAGTGTGGTTTTTCTCATGTCACATGTGCCTAATAGGAAATAATCATTCTATTAGATAATGTTCTGCGCTGTATTGAATATTTGCTGTACAAAGAGTCAGTTTCATATTTTCATTATTTGTATTGTACTCGAAGTATAAATTTTCTGTAAAACGCAAGTTCTGTTTGTACTAATATACTTTACTCTTTGCACTGTGAAATTTACAGTTGTACCATGGAATTGTAATTCCTTATTAGTGTCTTCCCTATGCCGTTGCATCTTGTGTACATATGTTGTTGTTCATTACAAGTTAATCTATAGCACTGTGATTGAGGCACTTGTTTAAGCCTAAGTAATAGTTCTTTTGTAATTTGACAGCGTTTCACAAGAGAGATATTGCATTCAATTTGTATAGAGTTCACACCATCATTGTGGATAGATCATTTATTCGCTTATCTTTCAGATACTGAAAAGTATAAACCTTCTGCTCTTTTCTTCTCTTTTCTTCTTTTTTTCAAGATTGCTCAAAATATACATGTTTGTTTTTACACTGTAAAATTTATAGTTATACCTTGTACTGGTGTTCACCTATTAGAGATGGCACTCTGCTGATGCACTTTGCGAACATATGTTGTACATAGAGTAAGTCAACCCATCAGTCCAGTATTGTCAGTGTTATGAATTTGCTTACATTGTATATAGTGCATCCACATAATGTAAATATCTCATTGTCATTGTAAATAGGTCATCCACTTGTTTACCTTTTGGTAACTGTTAAGCACAGGCCATCTGTATCTTCCTGTCCATGTTTGCTCCAAATAAAATATTGTTGAAGCTCTTAAAATCGTTTCTACTTAATACCATATCAAAAGTGAGTCTCAGTGGGTTAGCATTACTTCACATTCATTGAGAATACACATCGAAAAGCTGAAGAAGTTTTAGATGAACTAACAAAAAAGTCAAGAAGGCTGGAAATATGACTCAAGTAATAGTAAGTAAAAGTAACATAAGAGTGGAATCAAATAAAAAAAAATATATGTCGAAGTTGTAACGTACCAGGCGATGTGACGTACCTGCCAGAAGGGCGCACACGACATAAAGGCAGATAACAATTAGAACCAATGTCCGCGTAGCTCAGTTGGTAGAGCGACTTGTTCCGGAATAAGCGGCCTCGGGTTCGAATCCCGGCGTAGACCAAAAATGACAGAGAAATTTAATTCGTTATAATGGCGCCCGAACTATCCGGATGACCCGACCGTTCAAAATCTCGCATTGGTGTGATGTTATTTCCACACCGCGAGATAGGAAAAATGAGAGAAGAAATTCACTTCGTTATAAAGTGAGTGTTGTCAGTGTTAGGGATTGCTATTAGTCTTACTGTACAGAAAAAAGTGCCATTATAGAAATGAAGAATGTTTGACTAGAAGGTAAATTTTTATTTCGTTCTAGAATTCCTCACATCTTTTAACTAATTAACAGTAAGTAATGTAGTATTCTTGTTTTCTGCACACATGAATAGCAAAATATAAATGGTCAACCATTATGTAATGATAATATATATATAGGTAATAATAATAATAATAATAACTTCTAGCAATATTTGCTTGAATATTTTTGCGCGGATGTTCAATAGCTTTTAAAAATGCACTCGTAACACATTTAGTTGTATAAAAAAAACGTCATAACGCCCACCTGAAAAAAATCGTACCCCCCCCCCCCTCTCCCATGGAAAACATTTCTGGGCACCCCACACTGGGTGGGAAAAATGAAAAATGACAAAAATGACAGAGAAATTTACTTCGTTATAATGGCGCCCGAACTATCCGGATGACCCGACCGTTCAAAATCTCGCATTGGTGTGATGTTATTTCCATACCGCGAGATAGGAAAAATAAGAGAATCCCTTCTTCAGCACTTCGAAAAAAAAAAAAAAATAATAAGGGGGAGATGATGTAACGTACCAGGAGATGTGACGTACCTGTCCAAAGGACGCACACGACATAAAGGCAGATAGGAATCAGAATAAAACGTCCGCGTAGCTCAATTGGTAGAGTGACTTATTCCATAATGAGGGGATCCGGGTTCGAATCCTGGCGTAGACAAAAATGACGGAGAAATTTACTTCGTTTTAAACCATTATGTAATGATAATATATATATAGGTAATAATAATAATAATAATAACTTCTAGCAATATTTGCTTGAATATTTTTGCGCGGATGTTCAATAGCTTTTAAAAATGCACTCTTAACACATTTAGCTGTATAAAAAAAACGTCATAACCCCACCTGAAAAAAATCGTACCCCCCCCCTCTCCCATGGAAAACATTTCTGGGCACTCCACACTGGGTGGGATTGTCGCAGTGTGATTCACTATGAACTCTTACCGTGGAACAAAACCATCACGTGCAGCGGATGCTTACGTCCAACAGTTGGACCAGACGTCTCCATGCTGATGCACTTCAAGAAAAGCGGCCACCGTTGATTAATCGCCATGGAATTGCTTTTCACCAAGATAACGCTCGTTCACATGTCGCTTTACGGACCCAGCAAAAATTGCACGAGCTGTTATTAGAAATGTTGTTGCACCCTACTTTATTCCCCGGATCTCACCCCGTCCGACTTTCATCTCTTCCTGTCTTTGTTGAATTTTCTCGCTGAGAAAAGCTTGGCTAATGACGATGATGGGAAACGTTGTATGGACAACTTCTTCAACTCTCTCTCGCCAGACTTTTATCGCAATGGGATATTTCAACTCGTAGATCGGTGGAACAAGGTCATCAGTTCCAATGGGGACGACCTGGATGATTAGGTTAAGTGCTTTGTACGATTTTTTGAAGCTTGAAATTCATGCTTCTCTATTTTCCGGATACTGTCTTTACAGACTAATAGAACTTAAAAGGGGTGGTATCGCGTCGAAAGATTGACGCACAACCTAGAAATAGGAATATATACACTAAAGTGCCAAAAGTCAAGGGATACGTACCTAGTATCGTGTAGAACCTCCTCTAGCCCGGCGAAGGGTAGCAACTCGACGTGGCATCGATTCCACAAGTTGCCGGAAGACTTCTGGAGAAATGTTGAGGCATGCCGTCTAAACTTCCACCCACAGTTCCCTAGGTGCAGGATCTTGGGCGCGAATTGAATTTTTCACCACGTCCCATAAGTTCTCTATTGAGTTCATGTGGGGCAAACGTGGTGACCCCACCATCCGTCGGAACTGTCCAGAATGCTCCTCGAACCAATTCTGGACAACTTGAGCTCGTTGACATGGTGCATTGTCTGCCTGGAAAATCCCATCATTGTTGGGGTACATGAAGGGCTGTAATTGGTCACCCAGCAGAGCAACAAAGCGAGTAGCGGTTAATGACCTGTTTACGAGGACTACAGGACCCAAATCGTGCTACGTAGAGATACCCCACACATGTATGGAACCACCGCCAGCTTGCACAGTGCCTTGTTGACAGCTCGGGTCCAGGGTCTCATGGGGTCTGCGTCAAACCCTACCATCAGCTCGTAACAACTAATAGCGTAGCTCATCACACAATGCCACATGTTGCCAGTCTTCAAGGCTCCAATTACTGTGTTCACGAGCCCAGGTGAGGCATTATGTCCGATGTCGTGGTGTTAATAAAGGCACTCTAGTGGGTCTTCTGCTCCTATATCCCATGGACGCTAAATTACGCTTCACTGACCTGATGGATATGTCTCTGGTACCTCCTGCATTGAATGTGGATGATATTTGAGCCAGTGTCGTTTGTCTGTTAGCATGGACAATCCTGGTCAGACCTCGCTGGTCACGGTCAGTTAGCACCTGTGGTCGGCCACTGCGCTGTCCACGGTGGGTGGTAATGCCTTGCACGTGGTATTCTCGGTACACACGTGACACCGTGGATCGAGGGATGTTGAATGTTAGCACAACTTCAGAAATTGAATGTCCCATCCGTCTGGCTCCCACTTCCATGCGTCGTTCAAACTCCAATAATTCACGTCGGCTTGCCATAATCCTACTGGCGGTTGTTCAACCTGACTCACGAGATTACACCTCGCAACTGATAAAAATCGTGGAGTGCGTCAAAGTCTTTGTACGACGGCAGCGCCAGTTAAAAATTTGCATACTGCTATCCCATGACTTTTGGTACTTCAATGTAGTTTAACCCTTTAACCGGCTGGAACGAATTAACTCGGTGTTGACATAGTACGTTGAAATCAGCTCGAATGAATATTTTAGCCTTCTAAGAAATGGGCCGAACGTGACAGGAACAAGTGAACCAGCGCATCAGAAATCGTTGCTTGTACTTCAGTTTTGTCATTCTAAGTGATCATTTGGGGGTATGATTGTCATTAATCCTTCCTTTCTGAATACGTTTTCCGCTAATAATGCTTCAAAAAAGGACGTCGAACTTAAGAAAGAAGAGAAACTATGTTTGAGTTACTTGTCCCTACCTTATTATCGCTCGGGTTCCTAATTGGGTTCACCCGGCGTAATATTGGGAGCCAAGGGGGTGTCGAGTGGATTGTGATTCTGCGATTCCCTGATTTAGGGCTGACGCAGCTTCAGGATCCACTGACGGGGCGTTGTGTTTCACACAGCAGATTTTCCTTTGGGAGTCAAAGGGTCCGCTGTGTGCCGCAATATTTTTGTGAACGTCCAGATTTAAAATAAAAAGCATAAGTGAAGTGATTTTTTAAGTTCCGGTTCCAAAAGTTATATATATTCTCCAAATAATCTAGGGTTGAGCACACATATTGTAGTTAACGACACACTCATCATAGAACTTAGACAAAATTAAGTAACAAAAACAATTTATTGGTTATGATTTGGCATAATAATAAATATACGCTCATGATATTAGCAAAAAATGATTTACGACTCTCTGACAGGAACCTGTACTCAATTAGCTATTTGCTTATAAAAAAAAATTAATTCTATGTGTAGACTGATCCGATAAAGAATTTATGAGGGGACACCAAAGAAAGAATAGGATGGATTTCCTACCTCAACATCCGAATCTGGCCTAGATATCGCGCTGCTGACCACTCCTGATGCGAGAGAATTCTCGTCCGGTGGCTATTACTATAGCTTCCATCCGCAGCTGCGACCGTCGTATGGGCCCTAATGGTCCTTAGTGGGGGGTCCGTTCATCCGGAAACCTCGGTTGGGATCTCCCATCTGCAGCTTACGGTGGCTTCAGTCCTGCCGCTTCCTAGGTGACAGTCATGGAGGACAGTGCACGCGATGCACGCCGCGAAACCAGCCAAGGTAAAGTTTCGTGCAAAAACTGTAAACGTGAAGTGACAAAGTTAAATGCTCCGTTCCATGTTGAACGACAGAGTAAAAAAGTGAAGTTACGAAGTTCTTCTCTTCCCTTGTAAAATCTTTCGACGACCCCCAAGAAGACCCACACTACCTCAAAACATCCCATCATCCAATCACTAGCTGGCAAACGCAAGCCTCCCTGAATTAAATTCCCCAGTGTAGATCTTACTGGTCAGAGAATTAACATTTTAATCTTCCATTCGCTAGGGGAGTCAAGATTCCTACCCGTTCCTGTGAAATTCTGAGAACCCCTCGTTTCCCGCGTGATACTACTCCCGGCCGTAAATTCTCTACCCAATTAAAATGTTAGCTTTGGTTCCAACGAGTCTACGGTGTGCCGAACACGCATTGTGGATTCTATAGACGGTGGACACTTCTGTTGCCCCAATAAAACATACTACAAAGCCAGCTCGCCGATGGCTGTCGCCAGCGTTGTCTTACAGTGTCGGTCTGTCCTGTGCCGCCTTGTGCTGTCTAGCTAGTCTTGCGCGTTGCGCTGGGAGAGGGGGACGGAGAAAAAAAAAAAGAAAAGATTCACCCGAAAGTATATGGCAAAATAAATCGTACTCCTTCTTCAAAAAATACATGAATAATGGAACCGAGAACAAAGGACTACAAGGGAATCAGACTAAGGATTTTAAGGAAGCACAGACAACCAGCGACAGATTTAAAGTCGATACTCGTAAGGTGAAATAGGGAAAGGAATTGTTTTGCCGTAGCTTTCGTATAACTCGGTCGCTGTAAGAACAATTCTGTTTGAGGAGTGCCGGAAAATTAGGGGAAACATTTGTTTCGGGTACATCGACTGCTTAAAGGGTTAACACAAAACAAAATTTGAAATGGAGATATCTTACTCGGAGGCAAAATTTCTCGAAATACATGGATATGTTGAAAACGTTAAAAAAAAAGGAGGAACAGAACAAGAAATAGGTATTTATTCTATCTTTTCATGGAAAATGTTTTGGTCAAAACCACAGCACACAGCACCGTAACGAATTGCTTTTTCTGCAGTGATGACAAGAAGAGAGAAATAGTCGGAGATAAAGGGAGGGAAAAGCGTACATATTTTTGTCTGCTTTGGAAAGCGTTCCAGATTTGAGAACAAGTTTTGCTTAGATGCATTTTTAATTGAAGATGCTTGCATCAGACGTTTGTTTTCAAGTCACGTATACATGAAGTCACCCCGGTGTCTTTATCTGTTTAAGTTAACATCTTAGGTTTAAGGTGATGGGATAAATCTTCCCAAGTGGTATCCGGTTGGGGATCATCATTTACTTCAATTTCTGTTTCTTCACTTCCGTGTCTTCCGTTTCCGTCCCAGTCTTTTAACTTCTCCATTTTTTCCCAAAGTCATTTATTTCTTCTGCTGACACCAGCAGCACTGGCTCTGGGAGCGTTGTTTTCTGCTTTTCTTTCTTTTCTTGTTTCTTTCCCTCCCCAGATGAGCTAGATAGAGACTAAAGGAGATGAGGGGAGAGGCAGCGTCTGCTGATGCAGGGTGAGGAGAAGCGACCAGTGATTTCATTTCTGTATCCCTCGAAGCCCGCACGGACAACCGGCGATTCGATCATCGCTGGTGCCGTCAGGATCAGAAGAAGACGTTGTCGTTTATTCAAGCCATGTACAGAATAGCAGAATGAGGAAGCGCGAAGGGTAACAATATCCATTTTGTTTTTATTATTGAACGCCTTTATTTTAGTTGGCCAGCGTTGCCTAACAGAGAACTGTCAAAAGTTAAACTTTGAATCATCAGTAAAAATTTAATTCTCGTTTTATTTTATTTTCAAGATTTATCTAAATAGAATTTTTTTTTAAAAATGAATTCCAACCTTTACATTATTTGTGGAAGCATATTTATAAGGCAGTAAAACCCAGTTATGAGATCTAACCGTGTAGTATTTTTGTTTACCACAATCTTTATCAGGGCAGTAGCAACAGGAAGGGCAGGAAGGGCGATTGCTCTCAAAGTATGGTCGTTCCAAGGACGTAAGTAAATTCATGCTCTGAGGGATGTATAAAATAGAAATTGTAACTAAAAAAGAAAGTTACATCCTTCAGTATCATCATTTTAAGGAATTTGAAATAAATAAATACATCGCTCTTAACCACGTTCTAGAAACACACAGCAACCGAAAAATTGTTTTTCAGCCGCCGCTGTGGAATTGAATCAACAGAACTCTCGATATCTAGCCGAGTGCGTTACATATATATATAAGGAATTTGGCTAATCCCATACAGTATTGCATGCAGTTAACCAGGGTACACAGTAATTATACACTGTAAGGCCTAATCATCTCATATGCATGAAGGAAATTTTACAAAACAGTGAATGGGGGCATAGAAAACAATATGCTGATATGTCTAACCTCCATGATCTTTCCGAACATGTTGGTATGAAGAGGTAATTAATCATCTGTGCTCTGTCGCAGAAAGTTCTTTCAGCGTTTAACCTTGAACGAGATTTTTCCAAGCCCTACTCCTAAAACCTCTTCCTATTGTTACGTTCATTATATGATATTCCTTCATTCTCCGCTGGTTTGCTTTTCGTTCTGCATTTCTGTGGAATGTCGTGCTGTCGGCGTTCACATAACGTTTACGCTTTACTTGGTATTTACAGCCTGTGGTTCTTGGGTATTTACTAAGTTTTTACATTTTGAATAAAATTATGTCAAAAACCAGAAATGGGATTTTTGAACGATCATAATACTTCCCTAAAACGGCGGTGTGAGAAAGTAAAAACCACGTATTACTTGAGTGGAACTCGGAGGGGCGTAATTTTGAACTTTAAGGGGTGTAATTTCAAGTCTCGCCCTCCTAGTTAACAAAACCTTACTACGGTTCAGCTCTGTACACACATAAAAGTACACAGTAAAGATAAGTGGTGTGAATTCATTCAATGAAAATATTCGACAATAACGAGCAACAAAGTTGCTGGTAGGTCGCCGATTTCTTAATGAAATTTTCGTCGTTTCGAGTAATGGAAATATGAAGTCTTTTGATGAAATATCCGTGTTTACTAATTCCGCTCCTTTTTTTTTTTTTTTTTTTTTTTTCAGAAATGTTCGTGTCGTTGTAACATACAGAAATTTCACTCAGAAACAGGTACAGTATTTCCCTTTTTTGGTAGACTTTTACCGAGTTTCTCGAATTGCTCAACTGACAATTTTTCAGTCTTTATACAGAAACTTTCTTCACTTCGGGAAATTTCCGCTGTAGGGTGAGGATTTGTGTTTAAGTCTTTTTATGTAACCCACGGAATGGGAGAAAGGGTAGCCGTTTCTTGTAGAATTTGGTGCTTTGAGGCAATTGATTTTCCTTACGAAGTAAAGGAGATGTTCCTCGCTACTCGTGAGGTTCGAACTCGCGATGGGATGTAGGCCTACGTCTTCTTCCTCGCTACTACTGGGGTTCGAACTCGCAATGACATGCATGTCTTTTTCCTCGCTGCTAGCGAGGCTCAAACTCCCGATGGCATGCACGTCTTCTTCCTCGCTACTAGTGGGGTTCGAACTCGCGATGGCATGCACGTCTTCTTCCTCGCTACTAGTGAAGTTCGAACTCGCGATGGCATGCACGTCTTCTTCCTCGCTACTAGTGAGGTTCGAACTCGCGATGGCATGCACGTTTCTTCCTCGCTACTAGTGAGGTTCGAACTCGCGATGGCATGCACGTTTCTTCCTCGCTACTATAGTCGGGTTCGAACTCCCGATGGCATGCATGTCTTCTTCTTCGCTACTAGTGAGGTTCGAACTCGCGATGGCATGCACGTCTTCTTCCTCGCTACAAGTGAGGTTGGAACTCGCGAGGGCATAGACGTTTTCTTCCTCGCTACTATAGTCGATTTCGAACTCCCGATGGGATGTACGTCTTCTTCCTCGCTACTAGTGGGGTTCGAACTCGCGATGGCATGCACGTTTTCTTCATCGCTCTAGAGAGGTTCGAACTCCCGATGGGATGTACGTCTTCTTCCTCGCTACTAGAGAGGTTCGAACTCGCGATGGCATGCACGTCTTCTTCCTCGCTACTAGGGAGGTTCGAACTCGTGATGGCATGCACTCCTTCTTCTTCCCTGCTAGTGAGATTCGAACTCGCAACGTCATGCACGACTTCTTCCTCGCTACTAGTCTTTCCTCTCAACCGTCCTTTCTCTTCCTTAAAGTCAGCGACATGTTCTTTCGCCATCAGGAGCGGACTATCAAGTCTGCCCAAACAATACTGCAGCTATGTGGGGAGGCTAGGTTCGTTGGTATGAGGGAGATGAATTCCTTCGTGCGCTTCTCGCTCTCATTTGGGACGATTAAAGCTCGAACGAGCGTATCCTATCCGACAAATGTTTGCATCCATTCCGAAAACACTGCCTGGATCATTTGTAACATTCGAGAAGGACAACATCATAACTTCCTTTTCGCAAAGCTTCCGTTATATGTATGTCTGTAACAATCATCACTTTGTTACATACAGTACATCACTTTCTATGATCTGCTGTTCATATCACTTACACGATCACATTAGAATAATATGACCACCCCCGGAATCACAGTGTACCTGCTCAGGCGCGTCACAGAGTGCACGTGACAGGATTGACTAAAGGGAGATATAAGCGGCCAGCCAGGACTGATGAGCGATAGTGCGTACGTGAGCACAATGTGTAGAGGAAGTGATTTGACGACGTTCGAAAAGAAATGATAATTGGCTACTGCGCCAAGGGTGGAAGCATCTCAGAAATAGAAGACATCGTTGGCTGCTCGCGAGGTGCTGTAGTAAGGGTGGTGCTGTGTAGACCGCTGGAACACCGAGTACCTCCTGACGTCATAACTATGAAGCCTCAAAGGCCATCGATCACAGAGGAGAACGTCGCCTCCGTCGACAGGTAGAGGACAATCGACACGCGAAAGTGCAGCAATTGACCATGCAAATGAACGGTGGGGCACCCAGGTACGTGTCATCGATAACAGTAGAGCGAACTCTGTTACGCATGGGTCTTCGGAGTCGATGCTGCATCAAGGCGCTCATGTTAACCGAGGTTCATCGGCAACGACGCCTACAGTTCGCATGGGACTACCGTCATTGAACAGCGGAAGAGTGGAAAAAGGTTGCCTTCTCCGACGAATCGAGGTTTCTACTCAACAGCAGTGATGGGCGGTGACGGATACGGCGTAAGACACACGAGAACCAATACCCGGACACGCTTGTCGGTCAAATACAGAACGGCGGTGGCATTGTGCATGTCTGGAGGATGTTTTTCTGGTGTGACCTGGGACTGCTGGTACCACTGGATGGGTCTCTGGACGCCAATGGCAACCTGTCCGTCTTCGCTGACAACGTGCACCTCTTCATGTTGGACGTTTACCTTGGTGGTGATGGTGTCTACCAACAGGAAAATGCACCCTGCCAAGTCGCTAAAGGGGTGTGTGACTGGTTCCAAGGAACACGACAGCAATGTCTCCGTTCTCCTTTGGCAGGCGAAATCGCCCGACCCCATTCCCATAGAACACTTGTGGGACAACTTGGATTGACAGGTTCGACGTGCCGAACCACAACCTCGTGATCTCCGGGACCTCCGTGGTCTGCTGCAATCCGAATGGGCACGAGTGCCACGGGCAACCTTCCAGGGCCTCATTGCGTCCATGCCACGGCATCTCGCAGCTGTCATCCGGGCGAAGGGTAGTTATTCCCATTATTAGGTAGACGGTCATGTTATTCTGATAAGACTGTGTAGTTTTTGTATTGATTTTCACTTTTAAGAGCCTACGCTTTGTATCAATGTGCTGTGCTGGCTCTATTTTCAACGCCTGCTGGTACGCGAGTAATCGGATCAGGAGGCGTTGATTCACAAAAGAAAGAAATCTAATTTTTAGATGCAACAGCTGCAAACGCAACAATTATAATAACAATAAAGAGGGGAAGGGGGCTAATCTGTATATCAGACCTTTGCAGAAATCAAGAGAAACTACTCAAACAGTACTTCTTAGGGGAAAAAAACATGTAATCGCTGCAGCGGTGGCTGCAGCCGATGCAGGCTTTTCCCCAGTAAATTTGAACACTTCTCAGTTCCTTCCTCAATGAGAAAACAATTCAGATCCACTGAAAATTTGGAAAAGCAAAATTCTGCACCGTAAATACCAAAGACCTTAGATCTAAAAAAGTATTGATAATGCTCCTCACTATAATGGTTAATAAAATGTCAGCTTTATCTAGAAACCGAGAGACTGTAATTGGTATTCAAGACCCCGTTATCTCAACCGAGAACTACAAGAAACGGAAGATGAAATTTGCAGATTATGGCACCTGTAGAGTGTGGGGAAAACCAATCAAGCCGCAGAACACATTTTAGCCGACTGCTCTCTTCTTGCACCAAAACAATTCCTTAACAGACACGACCAACTGGCCAAGATCCTACATTAAAAGCTTAGCGTTAAATATGACCTTATCAAGGCAATACACCACCTTATTACAAGTGCCCACCAGGGCATATTCTCGAAAATCCGAATTACATCATATACTGGGACAAATCTATCGTCACACACAACTGACCACAATCGACCTTACATTGTAATTCTAGACAGAAAACTCAAGATGTTACAACTGATAGACGTAGAGGTTCCACTTATCAGGAAACATCCAAATAACAGAATCTGAGAAAATCTCGAAATATGAGAACCCACGAATGTAAATCTAAAGGAGGTGGAAACAAAGTACATACACTGGCGCGCAAAAATTAAGGACGAGACGGTTTTTTTTAATGTAATGTCGTGCAGAAGTGCTCCACATCGACTCAAATCATACCATAAGATCCCCAAGATGTAAGAATATGGGACAAGTGGGCAAAACCGTCCAAACAAGAAATCCAAAGGATACAAAGGCACTTTATTGAAAAGGTAGCTAAGAGCACAACTGGACAGAAGACAGAAACGTCAATGTGACAGACGGCTGCCAAGAAAAATCCAGTCTTTAGTAGGGGATATGATCACCCCTGACTACTTTGCAGGATTTATAACGTCTGTCCATGCTGAGGACGAGGTTATCATGGAGCTGTTGAGGCATCGCGGCCCATTCCTCTTGTAGCGCCAATCGCAGCTGCGGAATCGTTGCTGGCGGATGGGGACGTGCTGCCAAGCGTCTCCAGAGAAGGTCCCACACGTGTTCGATTGGATTTAGGTCCAGAGATCTTGCGGGCCAATCCATGCGTTGAATATCTTCACTCTCCAACAGCTCTGCGACAGCCACTGTTCGATGAGGTGTAGCGTTGTCGTCCGTGAAGAGGAACTCAGGACCCACAGCATCTCTAAACAGACGCACGTGAGGCAGGAGAACCTCGGTACAATAGCGGACACCAGTGACTGAACCTCCTTGGAAGATGTGGAGGTCAGTACGGCTACCAAGCATGATACTGCCCCAAACGAGAACTCCGCGACCTCCAAACCTGTCCCTTTCGATGATGTTGGAGGTGTGATTGCGTGTTCCCTGATCTCTCCAGATGTGTATACGTCCAGAATCGCTCGTCAGACTAAATCGGCTCTCATCCGTAAAGAGAACTCGACACCATTGCTGATGTGTCCAGTTCATGTGTTCCTGGCACCACAGAAACCGCCGTCTCCGATGAGCAGGCGTTAATGGCACACACCGTACTGGTCGTCGTTAAAATAGACCACCTTTGTGCAGCCTCCTGGCCACGGTAAAACGCGATAACGGACGTCCAGTTGTCTGTTGCATGTGCCTTGCGATTTCCCCCGCTGTCTCTTCTTGCCTGTAGGACAATATACCGGTCGTCCGCCGCCGTGGTTGCTCGTGGACGACGACTGCTAAACTCTCGGATACCTGTTCCTGTTGTTTGAAATGCTCTCCAAGCTCGTGAAACGATGCTGTGAGCGATCCCGAACTCCTCGGCCACACTAGTCACACTTCGACCTTCTTCCAACTTCCCAATGACGCGACCTCGGGTAAAGTCCTCCAGATGTCGTCTACTGGATTGCCTGTTGGCCATATCACACGGTGGCAGCAACTCGACGTCGTTCAAACCGATGTACACCGTGCAATAGCTTTCACCGAATTGCTGAGCGTACACCGCCCGTGTGCTTTATACCCTTCCGACACTCCTCCCCCTACGTCATGCTGCATATATACGCATGCCCAACCGTACCGGATCTTAGTCTATCTCGTGAGTGGTCTTTCGGTCCGTTCTGCCTGCTCGTTCCGCTGTTATGATAATTTCTCCTCTTGGTCCTTAATTTTTGCACACCAGTGTATAACAGGGACCGTAGCAGTTGCCATTTCGGCAACCGCCGTGGTACCAAATAACTTTTTGAAAAATTTCGAGAAATTAGGATTGCAGTCATTTTACATACCTGCAATATCACAAGAAAATTCCTAAATTTCCAGGCTTGAGATGAATATCTCCGCCTTTTGCTCTGTCGAGAAAGTTGACGACAAGAAAAATAATAATAATAATAATAATAATAATAATAATAATAATAATAATAATAATAATAATAATAATAATAATAGTGGTTTAATGTAAACCCGCTGTTGTTTAAGTTTGGTATCTAGAAATATTTCTTCAGGAATAACAGTAGGAATTGTCCGCTATAATTGGATAATCCTCCTTTCTTTGTGTAGTACTTTTTTTCCAGACAAAAATACCGCAAAATTTAAGTATGAAAATTCTACAGAAGAACCCGCTTATAACTAGCCGATGTTTACTGAGATCCCGAATTTAAGGAGCAAAACAAGAACTTTTGTTTGGTATAATATTAATTCAAAGCTAATTTGGTCAGTTTTAATGAACAAAATTTAATGAAGGCCCCGGATATAGCATAAAGCTAAGATTATCCCTTTTAAGAAATAAAATATAAAAAGTAAATGGAATTCCATATTTAACAGGCAGAAAAAAATCTGCTGCGCACTGTGTTGGAATAGAGGAACAAAAATATTGGCGTATAGACCAGAATTGCACCAGCTCAGGGGAATCGCAGCGTGCCAGTGGAAAAGTGTTGATAGAAAAGCAATGAGGCGAAAGTACAAGAAAACGCGCGAAATACAAAACTTAATTCAATTCATTTATTTTGGTGAGCAGAAAACCAGTGTTACGAAAATATCAAATGAAAAAATCACAGCAAGGAAACAAGGGGGAAAAGGCTAGCAAGGCCTGACTGGGTCCCATGCTCCCTACACAAATTTTGCACTTAAGTTAGGAGTTAAAGTTACATACAAAACAGTGTTTCAAAAAAAAAATAATGATATATGAAAAGATGATAAACATTACAGGTGATACCATTGAAAATCAATTTGCATTGAGATATACACTATCTACGAACAAGTAATTGGACTCCCCTGCAATCGACGATATCTGCGCATGATACACGTCACGGCCGCCGCCGTTAAATATCGTGCGGGAAACAACAACGCAACCAGTCGCATGCAAGAAGCCACGCAGTTCGGAGCTCTCTGATTTCGAAAAAGGTGTAATCGTCTGGTATCACAGAAATGGCCAATCCATATGGGACATATCCAGCGAGTTGAAGTACCCAAAATCGACAGTGGCCTACGTGATTGGCAAGTGGAAGATGAGAGGCGACTCTCGGAATGTGCCCCAACCCGGCAGACCCACAAAACTGGGAGTTAGAGACCGACGGGTGCTGTCCAGAGAAATTTGGAAGAACCGCACCAAATCGATGGGCCACATCCGCGAGGAGTTTCAACAGGCATCCGGGAGTGTTCTTTCGATGAATACCATCCGTAAGGAAACCCATCTGCTCGGTTATCATGGACGTGGTGCCGCCCACAAACCTTTGATCACCAAGTCCAATAGCGCTGCTCGGCTAACGTGGTGCAAAGAACGTCGACAGTGGACCGTTGAACAGTGGAAACAGGTTCTCTGGAGCGACGAATCAAGGTTTACCATCTACTGTTTGGATGGCAGGGTCTGGGTTTAGGCGTCTGCCTGGAGAACGCCTCTTGCCGGGATAGATTGTGCCAAATGTGAAGTTCGGCGGCGCTGGAATTATGCTATGGGGATGTTTCTCCTGGTATGGCACGGGACCCTTGGTCGCAATTCCTGGTAGACTCAACATCGAGACCAACTGCACCATTTTGAATGACCATGCGCTTTCTACGTTGTGGCAGTTTTACGGGGTGGATCTATGTTACTTTCAGGATGACAATGCCACCTGTCATGTTGCGAGGTCCACCATGGCTTGGTATGGTGACAATGGGGTTAATCAAATGGACTGGCCTGCGCAGAGCCCGGACATTAACCCTATGGGGCACCTCTGGGACGAGTTGGAGCGTCGACTTAAGGGGTGCTCCCACCTTCCGAAATCGGTGAAGGAACTGACCTGTCTTCTCCAAGCCGAGTGGAAGAAAATACCGCTAGCCGCCGTACAACGCCTGGTTGAGGCTAAGCCCCGGAGAGTCGCAGCTGTAATCGCCGCTCGTGGAGGCTGCACCAACTATTGAAGGTGAAAAAACTTCGTTTTCCTTTGCTATCACAGGTGTCCAATTACTTGTTGGTAGATAGTGTACAAGTCATAGTAATAATCACGGTCCCCTTCCACTGTAATCATTAATTTGAGGAGTCGCAATTCTTTATGTAGTTTTTCAATTTGTTTTTTTAAAGGTTAAAGTTAATTAAAGAAGTCAGTTCTGTCGGTAATGAGGTCCAGTAGTGTGGGCCAATGCGATTCATACTCTGCTTCATGGACTCCGTCTTTGGATGAATGGGCCGAATATGTAATTTAGTACGTGTGTCATGTGAGTGTATCTGTGGTACAATTTGCATGATGTTAGTGTGTAAATTATTCTTAATTTGCTTGAACATACTTTTCCCAATATTAAAGTTTTATAGCTGGTTAATCGTAAGGATGTTGTATTTATTTGGGAAAATTCTTGTGTAAAACTCTTGTAAACTTTCTTCGCCACCTACCCCGAGAGGGTATGTCTCGGGAATATCGCATTGACAGAGTTGAAAAGATGCAAACTGCACCTAAGCAAAGCAAAGAAGGGTGGGTGGGGGTCATGCTCATGTGTTAAGCGGATTTCTGTGCGACAACTGCAAATAGAGAAAGGAGAGCAATTGAATGGGGATGTCGTCTGAGGTGAAGCAGAAGATAACACTTCACGCATCACTTTAATATAAACCGATGATCCATTACATTATGACCACCTCCAACCTAGAGAAATGAGCGCGCCTGGAAACCGAACGGTGCCGCAGGTGAAGTTCACAGAACAGTATATATACAACCCAAGGTCCAGCTTTAGGTTAGTAAAGTGTTCGGAGTCAGAATGTGAAAAGCTGCCGATTTATCGGAGTTTGAAAAAGGACAAATTGTGATGGCACAGCGCTTTGGAACCACGATCTCGGAAACGGCGTGGATTATGGGTTGTTCACGTGCCGCTGTAGTAAATACGTATCAAAAATGGTGCACAGATGGCCAAACGACAAACCGTCGTTCATTCGTGTGTCGGCCGCAGCTCATTGATGCCAGAAGGGGAGAGGACACTGTCGCGCATTGTTGACAGCGACGCCAGAGCCACAGTGCGCCAAATCACCCGCAGCTACAACAGTGGGCATCAGGGCAATACGTCACAGCACAGAGTTCATCGCAGTCTTTTGCGCATGGGCATGCGTAGCCGAAGACCCAGCTGGGTTCTCGTGCTCACTGCACATCATCGCCAACAACGCATGAAATGGGCCCATGATAATCAAGATTGAACCGTAGATGATTGGAAGAAAGTGGCCTGGTCTGACGAATCAAGATTCCTGGTGCATCACGTAGACGGCGGAGTGCGGATACGCCGATTACCAACGGAAGCTATGGCACCTGGATGCACTATTGGGCGGGAAAAGGCCGGCGGTGGCGGTGTTATGCTGTGGACGATGTTTTCTTGAGACACTTTAGCCCTCATTATACCAGCAGCACAGTACCCAGCAGCTCTACCAACACGTTTCCGACTTCGATCACGGGAGAATTTTAGCATATTGGGATTGCGGGTTATCACTCCAAGACATCGGTCCTTGTGTGTGATGCCATGTGGCCACGAGGTAGGATATAAAGTCCGTGAGTAGCGGCGGAACGAACACAGCGACGTGCGGGATCCCAACGGCCCCTTCACACCACCGAACCAGAGGACCACCATCTGGTGAACATGTCTTTGACGGATCGCACAGCCACATCGACCATCGTAGCTCAATAGTTCAGGTGTGTGGCACAGCACTCAGTCTCCGCAGGGACGGCTCGACGTCGTCTGCAGCAGCTGGGCACTTTTGCGCGGCGCCCATTGCTTCGGCTTCCTTTTACTGTACAACACCGGCGTCTGCGACTGCAATGGTGTCAAGAACTTCGCGCATGGAGGAGCAAATGGAAAGGGATCGTGTTTTCCTACGAATCCCGCTTCAGTTTCCAGCACCATGATGGATAAATCCATGTCTGGCCTTATCGCGGCAACCAGCTGAGTGTGCCCTTCATTATGCTGCGCCATACTGGCCTTGGGACCCTGCGTTATGGTATGGGGTGCCGCTGGATTCCACTCCCGCACACGTCTCGTCCGCATTACCGGCACGTTGAACACCCATGGTGACGAGCCTGTTGTTGTACCATATCTTCAGGGATTGTCTGGTGCTATTTACCAACAGGATCATGTGCGACCGCATGCGCCATGCAACGTCCAAGACTTCCTGAATCGCCACCATTTTCCACGTCTTCTCTCGCGGTCCCTGGATGTTCGATTTATTGAACACGCGTAGTTCATGATCGCCGGACGACTGCCACGCCAGCGACCACCCCCGGCTACAACGGAGGAACTGTTGCATCGTATCGAAGCTGCGTGGACGGACATTCCCCAAACACACATCCAACGTCTCTTCCTCTCGATGCCGGGCCATGGAGCAGTTGTGATTGCTGCCCAAGATGATGAGATACTGATTATTATGATATATACTGATAAAAGGTGTTATATATCTAATCAATCAGTACGAGATACTGATTGGAATGATATATATACTGATGAAAGGTATAGTGCTATATATCTGATCAATCAGTACGAGATACTAATTGGTATGATATATACTGATAAAAGATACGGTGTTATACATCTAATCAATCAGTACGATATGCTGATTGGTATAACATATACTGATAAAAAGTATGGTGTTATACATCTGATCAATCAGTACGAGATACTGATTGTTATGATATATACTGTTAAAAGGTATGGTGTGATATATCTCTGATCAATCAGTACGAGATACTGATTGTTATGATATATACTGATAAAAAGTATGGTGTTATATATCTGATCAATCAGTACAAGATACTGATTGGTATGATTTGTTCTGATAAAAGGTATGATGTTATATATCTGATCAATCAGTACAAGATACCGATTGGTATGATATATACTGATAAAAGGTATGGTGTTATATAACTGATCAATCAGTATGAGATACTGATTGTTATGATATATACTGATACTGATTGTTATGTGTTCCCCTCCTCTCACCGTGCTGCATTTGTAATCGATTCACCCTTGTATCATCTACTTTGTGTACAATAAATATGTGTTTGCTATCTCTTGTCTTTCGTGATGTTTCATTTTTGATGGCCAGCAGTGTACAAACAAAACAAGAAATATGGGATCCTTTTTTTAAAAAAATGTTTCCACGTGAACACTACATTCATATAGGTGCTTCGGGTTTCGCTGCTACCCTACATTCATATAGGTGATTATTTTATTGTAATTTGTACTACTGTAGTTAATAAATTAACAAGTACATCCAATTGTTATGGATATGTTATATAAATTATCACTTACGTACATGTGTATATTTTCATGGTGACATTTTCCATTTCAAAACGGATTTAGCGAGGATTTCCATCTGTTCCGAGCTCCTGGTTAAAAGTGGGTTCGACTACATAGTGATTCACTCGGGATTGAACACTTTTCTTTTTTTAATTAACTAACAATTGCAAAAGCACACTCGAATGAAATTAATGTAAACCATACCTTGATCCATGACAGAAAGGAATGTTTCATACAAGATACTGGAAGTGCCCACCACCAGCGTCCAGGCGCATATTCACCAGACGCTCTATATTGGCGAATGTCACATGTAGCGTAGCTACGTCGATGGCAGCAATTTCACGTATGATGTTGTCTTTCAGTTCCTCAATCGACCGTGGCTTGTTGGCATAAACCTTGCTTTTTACACTGCTGGCCACCCAAAATGCAACACCAAGAAGGACACGAGATAGCAAAGCCAGATTTACTGGACACATAACAACAGATACAAAAATGAAACGATTGAGCTTACAGGCTCGTGTGACTTGCGGAACACGCAGACATCAATAGTTCGTGTGGCCCCCATGGCTGGCAATAACGGCCGCTACACGCCGCGGCATCAAACGAAAGAGGCTTTGGATGTGGACTTGGGGTATGTCGGTTCAGGCTGTTTCCACACGTCGCCACAATTCATCAGGCGTAGCCGCGGGTGGTGCTTGCCGGGCCACTCGGTTGCCGATTAGCGACCAGACGTGTTCGATGGGCGACATATCGGGAGAACAGGCCGGCCACGGCAGCAGTGACACCTGGTGGGCCGTGAAGAATTGTTGCACGATGCGTGCCACGTGCGGGCGCGCATTGTCCTGTTGAAACGTGGCCGCTGGCAGGTCTTGCAGGTAAGGGAGGACTACAGGCTCCAAAACGTCGGAAATGGTGCGGTGGCTGTTGAGTGTACCGGCGATGCGTACCAGAGGGGTGCGGTTGTCATATCCAATTGCGCCCCAAACCATAACGCTAGGCGACGGACCGGTATGGCGATGCATAATGCAGGCGTCATACAATCTCTCGCCGCGGTGCCGCCACACGTGGATCCGACCATCGTGGTGTTGCAGGTAGAAGCGGGATTCGTTGGAGAAGACAATGTCGTGCCATTCCGTAATCCAGGTGTGGCGTTCAACGGCCCACTGCCGCCGCACTCGCCAGTGGTGTAACGTCAATGGTAAACAGAGCAATGGGTGCCGTGCGACATGTCCCCGCTCCTGCAGACGACGTCGAACGGTACGTGCTGACACAGATGTTTGCGCAACACACCCTAATGCCTGCGCTAACGTTCGTGATGGTGCGGTGTGAGCCGTCAATGCCCGCCGCACAACATGCCGGTCCTCTCGTTAGGTGGTGTGCCGCGGCTTTGGCAATCGTTCACGTCGGTCCGTCCGTCCCTCCTGCACCCACCGAATCCGTACTCGCCTCACTGTGGCTGGATGTCGACCCACACGGGCGCCGATGTCTCGGTACGATAAACCGCTGTCGCGATAAGCCACTATTCCTCCTCTGTCAAACTCCGAAACGTGATGGAATGACTGCCGTATTCTGCGACGAGGCATCAGGAAGCTTCCCACGCACAGGTCCGGCAGCACAACACACTTCCACTACTTACACCACGCCTTCTGTGCACCCTTCTCATAGTGCTTCTCGGTGGCGTGCCGGGCGCACAAATTTACATATGCTCTGCGATACTAATCGTTTTCATGTCCTCTCGTGGGCGACGCATGCTGCGAGTTTCAGGCCAATCGGATGCTTCCTTCTTGGTGTTGTATTTTGGGTGGCCAGCAGCGTAAAAGTCCCGAGAGGAAGAAATCTGGGGGTGTCAGGTCGGGACCTAGGCGGCCACAGGTCTTTCGAGATAATCCTGTCCCGAAATGGTGGCTGCTCTGGAGGGTGGTTTACGCACACGAAATTTCTTCAAAAACTAATTCTGATATTGTTTGGAGGGACCGGTTACCCAGTACTGACGTACAATGAACACACGCTCTTCAAATGAATACACCATCTTCTTTCGACCTTTTCGCTTAAGCAGTCTGCGTAGATCCGCTATTCCCCCACCACTACTAGGTAGGTTGCGCGTCAATGCGGCGCCATCCAGCTGCCAGGGAGACATTTTATTCACAGGTAATGCATGTCAACTGCTTCGTCAGGGAATAAATAACCTCTCCGTTTGGGTTTCACGCTCATCCTATATTCCCCATCTCATATATTCCACATAATAAGTGTACAGTTTCGAGCGAATCATCCTATATGTATGCTTTTCAACTTTCTTTGCATACTTGATTTGCCATGTTGACAGAATGTTGAAAAATAAAAAAATAAAAAAGGCCCAGTGACACCATATTTAGAATGTTTTAAAAGGTAATCAAGAACTCAGGTAGGTTTTCTCCCTAATAAGAGAAAATCCTTTTTGGATTAAATGAAATTCTATTTTCAGAAGGAATTTATTCTGGTAAGCATTTTAGCTTTTACGATCACTTTCTTTATCTCTTTCTCTCTCTCTCTCTCTCTCTCTCTCTCATTTTTTTATCCTTGTTACTTCTTTTTTAGCAGGATAGGTAGATGTGAGTATAACGATCTTTGGTAATAAATAGAAAATTGCGTTCAACGCCTCTAACGTCAAAACCAAATTTTAATTAAAGTTGTGACTCTCAGTACACTTTCTACGCTTCTTGAGCTCCGTTTCGACAATCGCAATTATGCCTTCACTTATTCTCAATGGCTAAAGCCACTGGTTACTAACGTATTTAGCACTTCGCAGCCTTAAGAGCGTGACTTTTCACAGAAACTGACAGCTGACAATGGTTCCCCCATCTCTCGTCAGCCTGGCTAATGGAGGGGCGTGCGTTAGTGACCTCTGACCTCTTATGCGTACGTTAACAGGTAAGTCAGACCAACGGGAACCACCAGTAATTGACGTCGGCTGAGGTGAGGTTGTTGACAGAGGCCGCATTGCTTTTGACATGCCATGTACACGAACCGAAGTCTCCGCTACCATCAAGCATGCTTCAGTACTTCTACGAGTTCAGTGGAAATGAAAAATTTATTACCAAGGCTACGAAGCCCCTAATACACACTTAGTTTTTTTTTTTTTTTTTGTTCTTTTTGTAATCTTCTTTTCTCTCTTGCGTGTCTGTCTGTTTATTTGAATACGTCGCGTTTTCGCAATACGTGGAAAGCGCATATGATGGTCATATGTCGTAAGTAGCGACAATATCCGTGTGCAAACGCTCAGAGGAATGACCACCAAAGCAGAATGACGTAACAAGTAACTACGTGACTTTGTTCTTTACTGAATCATTTATCATCTTTTGACTTCCATAGTCTTATATGCCATGTTGTAGACGAATTTACTCAATATTATCCAACTTATATTTTTAACGCTAATGAATGCCTACTTGCTTTCTCCTTTCTTTCTTTTCCGTGAGAAATAATCAGCAGGCGAGAGACAGACAGAGAGAGACAGAGGGGGAGACAGAGAGAGAAGGAGAGAGAGAGAGAGAGAGAGAGAGAGAGAGAGAGAGAGAGAGAGAGAGAGAGAGAGAGAGAGAGAGAGAGAGCGAGTAAGAGGGGAGACAGAGGGGAGACAGAGGGAGAGAGTAAGAGGGGAGACAGAGAGAGTAAGAGGGGGAGAGAGAGAGAGAGAGGGAGTCAGAGAGAGTAAGAGGGGAGAGAGAGAAGGGGAAGTCAGAGAAAGAGAGTAAGAGGGGGGACAGAGAGAGATTAAGAGGGGGAGAGATAGAAAGTAAGAGGGGAGAGAGAGAAGGGGGAGTCAGAGAAAGAGAGTAAGAGGGGGAACAGAGAGAGATTAAGAGGGAGAGAGATAGAGAGTAAGATGGGGAGAGAGAGGGTAGGGAGGAACAGAGCTGGTCGAATTCTTGCACCCCGCTGTTCTCTACATAATATTGAAGCATTCTTCCGATGCTCCCTGCTAACTGCTGATAACTTTATCTTCTGTTTCGTCGGTTACTCTCGAACTGTTTCATATATACACTATATTGACAAAAGTCATCGGACACCTAGAAGGGAAACACAACATAACATTTATTTTCATACATTAATACGGTGTCAGTCCACCTTTGGCCTTAATGCAGGCACTGATCCTTCGATACATGCTTTCGACAAGGTTTTGGAACACAGCGATACGTATGCGCTTCCACTTGGCACATAATGCTGCCGCTAACTGTTGCTTACTAGTAGGCTTTGGTTCCAAACTTCTTATACGACGCTCTAATTCATCAAAGAGGTGCTCTATGGGATTAAGATCAAGGCTTTGTGCTGGTCAGTCCACACACGATACGAATTATTGTCAAACCACGCCGTAACAGCTCTTGCTTTATGGCTCGGTGCATTATCCTGATGGTACCAACAAGGCTCGGTTCCATAGTATTGCCACAGAGTTGGTAGGACATAATTGTCCAGAATATCGAGGTGGACGTGCTGGTTAACAGATTTGTCCACGATAACCAATGGGCCGGGATCATACCACGAAAAACACCCCCACACGAGTACACTGCCAGCTGTAAACTGGACCGCATGAACAGTGCACTGTGGTAAATAGCGTTCCCCAGGCTGCCGCCATACCCACACACGGCCATCAGACTGATGGATCGTGTATCTGGATTCATCAGCCCATAGGACCCGTTTCCATTGATCTACAGTCCACGATAAATGTTCTTTACACCATACCAAACGACGAGTAGCATTCCGAGTGGAGATGAAAGGCTTATGAGCAGCCGCACGACCACGGTAACCCATGGAATGAAGTTCTCTGCAAATGATGCGTATATATACCGAGGGTCCAACATTTTTACTCACCTGTACACTGCGGTCTTGTGCAAGTACTCCGTCGATTAGCTGTAACGACTCTCTTGAGGCTTCGACGTCCTCTATCACTGATTTTCTTTGGTCTGCCGGTACGTTTTGCTGCTTCAGACACGCCACGTGTCTTCTACTTATTCAGTACATCCAAAACAGTTGGCCTGAGTATGTTTAAACGTCTCTCGGTTTCTCTTATGGGCAACCCGCTAATATAACACCCAACAATCTTTCCTTTCTCAAAGTCAGTTCTCTCCCGCGGCGACATTTTTACTCAACGTCACGGTGCGATATGATCGCGGTCAGCTGCAGGTTTGTTTTTTATACCGTTTGCAGCGGTACCGCGCATCTTAACAACGCAGCGGATCCGTTCATTTGCTTTTAAAGGGGTGTCCGGTAACTTTTGTCAATATAGTGTATGTCCGGTGTCAAATGATACTCCCCCAATATGGCTTCCTTTACGATGTCGTACTTATCGTACTGTTCTACCGTAAGAATGCAAAACAAATGGTTAACACAATCTGCATTGAATAGAGCAATAACTAGACGTCCATGCATATTCTCTGGGACAGAATTCAAAAGAAATGCCCTCTCCGAAGTGTCGAAGAAGTTCAGAATTTCTTCCGGTTTAGTGGGACTGCGCGGCAAAGTCTTCTCTAGAATTCACATGTAATCGGCCGACTTGACCTGATTCTCCCCTTGAGCTGGCGCGTCATTTCTTTCTTGGGTCAAACTTAACTTCTTTAGCTCAAATTCTCTTTCTTCTTTTTTTTCTGTCTGCTAATATATTTCTAATCTCTTTTGTGTAACTCTCTTAGTTCTCTTTCTGTTTCTAGTTCTAGTTTTCTCTGTTCCCTTTCGGCTTCTATTTCTAGTTTCTTTTGTTCTATCTCTAGCATTTTTTACTTAAGTTCTCATTCTATTACTTTAATCGTAGTCCCTTTCATTTCATCTGCATTAATCGTTACCTCATTACTAGAATTTATTTCATCATCTTCTTTTTCCTTTCTGACAACTCATTCTTAACCAAAAGCTCCTAACACTCATTCCCATCCAAAAGCTGCTTACGCTTAGACATTTTTATACACTAATAATACATACAACATGAATACAAATGCAACAATAACACACAATTTCTCGACGATAGTCTTTGCTCTCCACCGTGTAGTTTTAAAGCTATAGCCTACAACTTAAATTGTTAAACTATTCTACCCATACATTTTGATACCTACGATACCTAAATATAACATAATTCTCATCTTGTTTTGGTTTTGAACCTTGACCATTTACTTTAACATAGGGAAATTCAGCACACCTAAGAACTTTCTTGGCCCTTTCGGCCTCTAACTTCTCGTACCCTGATGAAGTTACTGCTACTTTTCCTAACCTTACACACAGGTATCGACCCTGGTAAACAAATTTCGACAACAAAGTGGTACTTACAGGAGCTACTCGGGCTCCCCTTTACTTCTTCTGTATCTGTAGCCGCTCGTACCGTGGGCCCGCGCAGGTGTATTCTAAAAGAACCGCCCGGCCATGCGTCCCTTGCAAGGTGTAGTCCTAGCCAGTGCCTTGGTTACAGGCCTCCCTGGCTTCTTGGTCGTCCACAGCCTACCCTGGTTACGGGTGACTCCCAGCCAGCTCGCTAGGTATACCATCTCCTTGGTTAAAGCGCCCCCGTTCCTGGTCCGCCGGTAGATCGTTCCGTGGTTTACACTCCCCGTTCGTCTACGGGTTACCCTTGATCACAGAGTCCTAATTTGTCTAAGTCCTCGAACAATATATTTGCATAAGTGCCTAGCAACTGTGTTCCCTATGCCTCCTTTGAGCTCGCCTCATTGATCCTGCCGACTGCGCCATTTTCTATTATTTACGCTTTTTAACCGTAGGTTGAAGAAGCGTATATGCTCCAGCTTTGTCCGTCCGTCTGTCCGACCGTTCGGCGAAATTTTAGTATGTGGTAGGAGACCACCTGGGGACGAACCCTATTGGAAATGGGTGAAATAGGGTCAACGGTCAGGACATAAAAGCTGGAACCATTCCATTGCCTTTATACATCATAACTTGCACAAAAATGGATCGATTTCGATGACATTCTAGTATGTGGTAGGCAACCATCTAGGGACGAACCCTGTTGAAAATGGGTGAAATAGGGTCAAAGGGCAGGACATAGGAGCTGGATCCATTCCATTGCCTTTATGCGTCATAACTTACGTAAAAATGGTTCGATTTCGATGAAATTTTTGTATGTGGTAGGGAACCAACCAGGGCACGAGCCCTAATAAAAATGAGCGAAATGGGGTCAAAGGTCAGGCAGGACATAAAAGCGGGATTTATTCCATTGCCCTTCTGCGTCATAACTTGCGTAAAAATGGTTCGATTTCGATGAAGTTTTAGAATGTGGTAGGGAACCAACTGGGGACGAACCCTATTGAAAATGGGCGAAATGGGGTCAAAGGTCAAGACAGAAAAGTGGGACCCATTCCATTGCATTTATGCGTCATAACATGCGCAAATATGGTTCGATTTCGATGAAATTTTAGTATATGGTAGGGAACCACCTAGGAATGAACCCTATTGAAGATGGGCGAAATGGGGTTAAAGGTCAGGACACTGGAGTGCGATCCATTCCATTGCCCTTGTGTATCATAACTTACCTAAAAATGCTTCGATTGCGACAAAACGTTATCATGATGTTTCGGAGGTATATTGAACCGGTTCTGTTGAATATCAACGAAATGGGGTCAAAGGTCATTGCACAAAAGCAAGATTTATTCCACAGCCATTAGTCTCATAACTTGCGTAAAACTGCTTCTATTGCGACAAACCTTTAGTATGCTATTCCTGAGATGTAGTGAACCGGTTCTGTTGAATATCATCGAAATGGGGTCAAAGGTCAGAACACAGAAGCGATATTTATTCCACAGCCATTATCCACATAACTTGAGTAATAATTCCTGGTATGTTGGAAAGCGTATCATAATCAATGCATTGCATGATTTTACTAACTTGTATGCTGTAGGGGCGGAAAGCCGTATGCTAATTAACGTGGACCAACGTCAGCCTTATCATTCCGTGATTCGAATAATTATTCCCACAGTACAATAGGGGTGAGGTTCTTTACAATAGAACTATCCAACTGATAATTAATAAGAATAGCGAGGAGCTCGCTCTTTCAGCTTTTCATCAATAAATCTGCTATCGAGAGAGGGGTGGTACAGATTGGATATAATCACTCTGGCACAAAACATTCAATAAGCATAAGAAAAACTTAACAACTTTAATGAAGCATCAAGTCCGGCCACTGCGTTTTAAACGATCTCTTTGCTTCCATTTGCAATAGACGTAAGGGCTTCAATATAGACTCCTTCGCTAAGATGATCCTAACTCTAGGACCCGTTGTTTCCTGGTATCTAACTCACTGAGTAAGTGACAGCTACATATGGCCTGTATCACTTGTACTTCAGTCCGTAGCTCCACGCTACAACCGATAGAAAATCAGTCGACTCCTGTGAGATTCTCGCAAGACCTATATCACCGTGTCCGTACAATTCCCGAAACTTCGGAAAAACTTGGCGTCACCTCATCGAGAACGCTTCCCAGCGCGAGTTCCTTGCTCGAACCCGGCTCCTCTCTAAATCCAACCTGCTCCTGCAGAAATTTGAGACAGATTATCTCTTTTTGCCGATGCTCCCTCCCCGGGCTAACATCCTCCCTACTTACCTGCTCCGCCCGGAGACGATCCTCATCCTGCTGTCTTGGGTGCACCTAACGAAGGTCACCCGACTTCCTCTCCGCGATTCCCCCCCTCTCCTTCGGGGTCCCCCGCCGTTGACCCGGCTGCAAGCCAACGCTCGCTGGCCTTCGGCTTCGCTACACCTGGACTCCTTAATGCGCTATGACTATTGCAATTTTAAACTCACGGATCGTAATGAACGCTAATGGAACATGTGAATGCCCAGATTAGTGAACAACATACATTAGAATATAAAAGTTACAATAGGTATGCCAGACATTCTGGCGTTTGGCTAGTTGCAACGAAGTATCGTGTGTACTTTCACTCTTATTGTTCAGTAGCAATGATAAAATGTTCTAAGGCGTCACTCTGGCGTCATCCGAAGTCTGGCGTGTCTCTCACGCCTAGACAAGGAATGATCTAGAATGTTCGGAAACTGTGCCTCGTTTCTTTCCTTCCACGCACGTGTAATATTATGCCGATTAATGTTCATCACATAATAGGATAGTCTCATTACATATGTATAATTATGCTAAAGAATGTCCATCAACATAACACACAACATATTTAATTTTCGTCCTTACAAACAATGGGATTTTCAGGCGCACAATGCACCATGTCATCGGCCCAAGTTGTCCAAAATTGGTTCACAGAGCATTCTGGACAGTTCCGACCGATGGTGTAGATACCACATTCACCCGATATGAAACCGTAGTGGAAAGGTCCATTCGTTCCCAAGATCCTACACCTACAAATACCAGGGAACTGAGAGCGGCTTAGCAGACGGCATGGCTCTTCCGGCCACTTGTGGAATCGATGCCGCGTCGAGTTGCTTCGCCGGGGTAGAGGAGGTCCTACACGATACACAGTACGTATCTCATGACTATTGGCACTTCGGTGTGGTTACTAGGTATCAGGAGTACAAACCCCTACGGACTTTAACAAGTTTCTATTTCTTTATAAGTTTAGCTTACGGTATTTTTTTTTTTTTTTATAATTTACTGACATAAGGCTGTTTATGAAATTAAGTTTGTAACTTGACAAGTAGAGAATATCTCTCACTGTCTCTCATCTTTTTAAAATATAATTACGAAAACTGTGTGTTTCTACTACTCTTTTAGACATTCGCTCAGAGAACCCCTCCATTTTACAAAATAGTACAACACTAAATTTAACAAACAAACAAACAAACAAAAAATCATTTAAATAACGAAATTTCTGGGATTTCAAAAATTTGCATGTTTACCCAAGTTCCCTAAAACCTTAGATAGTTGCACTCGCCATGTGTTCTAACTGCTTAAATATTTGCGCGTGTATGTGGGGGGGGGGGGGGGGGGCTAAATGGAGGGCTCAAAGGAGAGTTGGGTGGGCAGAAGCCAACTCTAGCTCACCCGTAGCGTCGTGCATGCCCGGTCACCTCTTGCTTTGTAAGAAATGGTCAGTGGCGCTAATCAAGATCTAAATTAATTACATAGTCCGGGAACACTTTCGTTCCCCGTGTTACTGATGGCTGAGGGCATAGCTAAAATGACCCCAATAAAACTCTTAACTGAAACGGCTTTCCTTACGTGCAATGCTCGAGTGTTCTGGGAAGTGCTTGAGAACGGTTGTGACGCATACTGCCAAATTATCCTTTCATTTCAGTTCCTGTATTCTTATGTAAATTTGGTTTCTTCTCGTTGAACATTTCGACTTAACGCCACAGATTCCTTCTCGATAAGTTTGACACTAAAAATTCCTGACAGCAGAACAAAGTGCAACAACGTAATGAAACTAAAGAGATAAGAGCTTGTGTGTTCAATGTTCTGAAGAGATACGAGCTTGTGCGTGCTATGTTGATTTGACTATGCTTAGGCGATCTTCTATGTGCTATGTTTTTTAGGCTATCATAGAGAACGACTGATATAATAAGATATGTGCAATCTTTCAATCATACTTGATGACGATTATATGTTACGAGAGGGTAGACAGCTACGATTTATTATACGTGTGTATTATGAAGGATTTCACGCTTGTAGTGATTCAAGTGATACTTGTCTGATTTCAAAAGATTTGTGGATATTTGAGTAACGCCGTGATGATTTGATTTGAGTGCAACATTGTTTTCACTAAACCCTTGGCTGTATTGGCGCAGTGATACTGTATAGTTATACAGTATGTTAGTAAAGATTTTTATCTTCTACGACTGAGAAAAAATCCGAGGTGTCACAGTGAAGCCAATTTTCTGCGTCAAGTTAAATGTCACGTGCAATAAGTTGTATAGTGTTCTTCAGTAATGCTGAAGTTAAAAGTAAACTAACAAGCTCAAAGCTTTAGTGTTCTACATGGAAGGCAGCTTAGCGTTAAGATAATGGTTACAAACAAACCTAATATTTAACTGTTATCAGCACGTCTTTTGTTAAAAAGACCGTGCTTATGTTATCGGTTTGTCTGTCCGTCCGTCCGTCCGCCTGTAGACACGATATCTCTGCAACTATTAGTCCGATTTGAAAAATTGTTTTTGCATTGGGAAGCTTGAAATATGGGAATGGTGATCATTCATTTCTTTTTTTTTTTTTTTTTTACGATGCACGATTTCGCCGCTATAAGGCGCAAATGCAGATGATGTCGAATTCAAAAATACGTTTTATTCCACATATTTGCTTCTAAACATCCGATTAAAAAAATTCTTTTATCTTTCGATTCCATTTATGTTGAAGAGTATTTTAGATATACAGTAGTGGCCAAAATTGTGGAAGTCTTTTAGAAATAGTGTATTTTTAAGGTTTGATGGCTCATAACATCACTTGTTTTTTTTTTTTTTTTTTTTTTTTGAGTAATACCATAGAATTATATATCAATGAAAGATAATTTCATCAAGAATGTAATGCGATAACTTTTATGAAGGATTTTGCATTAGAACATCAGTTATAAAGAAGAAAAGTGAAACACATAGAAAAAATGAGATATACAAAAATTCTCACGATGTCAGTTATTACTTAGTTGGGTAACTACTCGACAACCGGGTCGACTTTCAACGGTGGCATCAGCCATTCTATGAATTAAATGAACAGCATGCGTGTGGACGCTTGTTTTTATAAAAGTGCAGTTTTGCCTTTATTTTTATTATTTACTGATTTTGCAATTTGCCGCACAGTTTTATTAAGAAATTGCAGTCATGATTTCGCAGCTGTATTTATCAGGGCCGTCCTTAAGGGAAGCGTGGCTTGTGGATCAAACCATTCCCAAAAATAATGTTTTATTAAATTTTGCAATTTCATTTGGAGCTGGATACATTTCAAAGAAAAGAGAAATTTCTAATTCACACCGAAAAACTTGTTTTTGTGCTATACATTCTTTTGTTACAACATCGGTAGTGATACCTGGGTACTTCAGGAGAGACACTCGGCTCTGTGCTGGAGATATGCATTTCTTACGAGCTGTTTGTGGCAAGACACGTTTCTAACGTGTAAGGAAAAAAGATGCGTTGCGTATGTGTAATATGAAGCAAAATGTTGTTAGTCCAGTGGACGAAAGTATTCTTAGCTATGCACTTTGACCACAGGATTAGAAACCTTTATGCAGTCGCCCCGGTGGCGCGGTGGTCTAAGCGATGGCTTCTGATCATTCGTCTGAGATGGGTCCGGGTTCGAATCCCGGTGAGGCACAGATGTTGTGTTTGTCTTACGGCGCTGGCTCTCTCCGTTCCCTGGAACCAGTTGCCCTAAATTAGGGACGGGCGATTGCTTATAGCCCACTGAGTTGCTAACGGTGGTCGTTAAACCTCCAATAATAATAATAATAAAAAAAACCTTTATGCAGATATACGAAAACGTCACTTATTCAGGGTATATGTAAAATATATGGTCACGCGCGTCATCGCGCGACCTAGACACCTATTTTCAGTAGTGACCACAATGGGAAAACTAAGATTCATTCGGAGATCAATAGTGGGCTAATTATAGGTGCCCGTCTAGATGGAGCGACGATTTGGAAACATTAGAGCTAACTGTTTCCTCAAAACGTAAGATATCTGCGATCTTTAACCAGTTGAAAAATAACCCACATTGTTTGTCTGAGAGGCGTAACTGTGACGCGACGACAATCAATCGGGAATGAGATCGCAGTCATCTGAAAAGACTTGTACGGAGAAATAGGATTTCCTGGGTGCGACAATTGACCACAGCGTTCAATGAAATCTGTTCCAGACCCACATCTCAGCGTACTATGGGCAGAAATTGAAAAGGATCGGTATTGGCAGTCGCGATACCGATCCTTGGTATATTGAAATCCCTAATTTCTGCGAAGAACCAGAAAGTTCGTCTACAGCGGTGTCAGGAACACTCTACTGGGCACTGGAAGACAAGAAAAAAGACACGTGGTCCGACGAGTAGCGTTACTCCTTGTTCTGTACCGATGATAGGCAGAGAGTTTGGAGGGAGTCCCATGAAACAATGGATCCAGCTTGCCTTGCAAGATTCTGGAGGTGGTGTCATGGTGTGGGATACTTTCTGTTGGTCGAGAACGGGTGCCCTGATATTGCCGGGTGTTCGCCGACGATTATCTGGAAAAGTGTGAATTCTATGCCAAATCGTGTACGTGCTATATTTCGGGCTTTATAAAGAAGGTCCAACCTGGTATTGAATAATATTTTCTAATTCAGGGCCAGTTGGTATAGTTCGGCCATGTTGAAAAAATTAGTGGTGTGATACTTACTAGAGATTTTATGCAGCCTAAGTACCAGGAAAGAAAGGTAGAGGAAGACCAATGAAATCACGGAAGTACCAGACACATGAATGTCTGCATGCGAAAAATATAATGAGTATGTAGTATACGAAATATCTTGTGTGAGACGTGTGATTAATGCCAACGAAGCACTAGTTATGTGTCAAGATTGCTGTAAATAAAAGTGATTTATGCACTTCAAGAGTAAGTAAAATCTAGCTCCATTAGTTTTTTACGCTTTCCAACAGTAGGTTGATGAAGCGTACATGCTCCAGCTTTGTACGTCCGTCTGTCTGTCTGTCTGTCCGCACGATAACTCGCGTAAAAATGGTTTGGTTTCGATGAGATTTTAGCATGTGGTAGGGTACAACCTGGGGACGTACCCTATTGAAAATGGACGAAATAGGGTCAAAGGTCAGGACATAGGAGCGGGATCCATTCCTTATACGTCATAATTTACGTAAAAATACTTCGATTGCAACAAAACTTAATCATGTTGTTCCGGAGGTGTATTGAATATATTCTGTTTAATATAACCGAAATGGGGTCAAAGATCAGGGCACAGTATCGAGATTTATTCCGCAGCCATTATCCTCATAACTTGACTAAAATTGCTTCTGTAGCGACAAAACTTTAGTATGTTGTTCCGGAGGTATACTGAACCAATTCTGTTTAATATCGAAATGGGGTCAAAGGTCTGAGCAAAGGAGCGAAATTTATTCCGCAGCCATTAACCTCATAAGTTGACTAAAAATACTTCTGTAGCGACAAAACGTTAGTATGTTGTTCCGGAGGTATACTGAACCAATTCTGTTTAATATAATCGAAATGGGATCAAAGGCCAATACAAAGGAGCGGGATCTATTCCATCACCCTTATGCGTCATAACTTTTGTAAAACTGCTTCGATTGCACCAAAACTTTTCATGTTGTTCTGGTGGTATGCTGAACCGGTTCTGTTGAATATAACAGAAATAGGGTAGATTTATTGCGCAGCCATAATCTTCATAACTTACGTAAAAATGCTTCCATTGCGACAAAACTTTAACATGTTGTTCCGGAGGTATACTGAACCCATTCTGTTGAAAATCATGGAAATGGGGGTCAGAGGTCAGAGCATAGGAGTGAGATTTATTCCACAGCCATTATCCTCATAACTTGAGTAATGATTTTTGGTATGTTGGAAAGCGTATCATAATCAATGCATTGCATGATTTAACTAACTTGTTAACTTTAATCTGACAGAAGAACTTTCTTTGAGAAGTTAACCTCTGAACCTCAGGTTTGTGCTGTGTATGTATGTACGATCTCAAGTATTCATGCAGACTGTATAACTGCGACGCCGTAATAAGCAGATAGAACATTTTAGAGAGCAAAATCGATTTTAGTTTTAAGCAAAAATCTCATAATTGCAGACAATTTTTATTAAAATACTGGGACGACTCTGAATGCATAACGCCACTATTATAAAATCCTGAAACTTAGATAATGTGTATTATTTCGCACCAGTTTCAAACTGTTAACTGAATGTATGTGTGTGTGTGTGTGGGCTATGACTATGTAAGTATGTATCCCCTTCCACAAATCAGATTCTATGTACCGCTCTGGTGTTTAATGTGACAACTACTGATTAGTTCTACTAATAAAGATCAGCCTCGAACAAAGGAGAGGCAAAATTTTCATTCTTGAGCAAACAGAATTTACATCATAAATGCCCTTCACGTACGTCGTCCAATTTATCGTTGATTTAATAAACTGATTTCTTCCGCTGATAAAATGTCGAGATCAGAGCACTGTCTTTTAGTAAGCAGCAGCTCTAGTTACAGAGATCTATACTGAACGAACAGGCGTAGATAAATTCATTCCTCAGCAAATAGAATTTACATTATAAATACCCAGCGTGTACACCAATCCCCTTGTGCCAATCGTTTTGAACACTTACACTAATGAAGGCCTCTCTCTCTCTCTCTCTCTCTCTCTCCCTCTCTTGCTCTCCACTCCTTCGTTATCATTCCCACGTAACATCTCATGTAATATTACATTCTTGCATTCTTGGAAACACCTAACCCCGTCCTTTCATCCGCGAGGGGGGGGGGGAATCCACCTCTCAATTCACTTTCCTGTCACCAGAGGCAACGTACAGAAAACAAAGATAATCGTCGTCGCACTAATGAGTTATTTTAATTGATAATGGTTGGGTAGTTTCCTTGGGAAAGTGGAGAGGAAAGGGAGTGGGGGTTTGCATTGAATGTAAAGTGGCACGCGCTGGGAGCGAGGTTACCCTCCTACTACCCATTGTTCCTGTTGAGCATTTCGCCACTTAGCAAAGCAAATAAGTTTACTTAGTCTGGCTTTAGGATTAGCGTAAGGGTTTCCTTTAATGAGGTCTTCGAACACCAGCCAGTCACAGCACTGGGACAAATACATAGTTGGAGAAGATAAGTAAGTGAGTGATTGGAGAATGTGAAAACGGGGAGGAATGCCGCTCAGGATGAGCCGTGGTTGGGAAGACGTGACACAAGTGAAAGAGACAACACCACTTATTATCTGCGAAGAATGAAGGAAAAGCACTAAGGGAAATGACACTGAGTAAGGCAGGCAGGCTAGGCTGGTCTTCTTCAGTTTGGAGGATGAGTCGGGAGGGGCGAAAACGCCAAGCCACGGTTTGAGGGTACAGAAACGTTGTGAGACAAGTCATTGCCTTAGAAATGCGCGTTCTTCTCTATCAAGTTATGAACCAACCAATCACAGAAACGAATAGCTTCTCTTAAATTTGAGCAAAACTAAAAAGGAAAATTCAATTATAATATGAATTCCTCTTCCATAGAAAATATTCAGAGCATGTAAAAATGATGCATTATTGACCCGACAAAAAAAAAAAAAAAAAAAAAAAAAAGAAAGAGAAAGATGATGAAATAAAATTTTATGTTTGGTTAGTTTTTTGTTAGAATAGTGATAATAAAGGATGCACAGATTCGAGTTCACTTTACCGTGAAAAGTACTGAAGTTACCCAGCGTGCACTGTTAGAAATTTCCATGCATTTTTTACGGGCAACGACCAGCAACTGGGGGGGGGGGGGGGCACTTGCACGTTAATCTGTATTCATCGTAGCATTACAACTTTGACAGAAATCTTTCCTGTACCGATACCGGCAAAGAAAATGGCACTGGCCATGGATATTAATGCTGTTATTTCTTCGTGATAAAAAGGAGCTTTAACATTAATAATTATTAATTATTAATGTTAAATACATGGGCGAACACCAGGGGCGTACTGATAGCCCCCGGAACCCCCGCAGTGCGGGGATGCCTCGTGGTTAAAAGGAAAGATTTTACAATTTTTTTTATTTTGTTTTGCAGAAACTTCGTGTGAAACTGGTTAAAGAAATAGTCAAGAATTAAGCCGGCTTCAAATGAAGTAGGTCTATTAAAAAAAAAAAAGTAATTTTCGCTTTTTTTTTTTTTTTCAATAAATAAGTAAAGTAAAATCTTTTGAAACTATTTTCGTTGCTTTAGTTCGTAAAAACTGAATGGGTGGAAAACAGTTATTCAAAAGAACTTGCGGCTTCTTTTCACAACTCTTGCAATAGTTTCTATGCATTTATGTTAACAAGAGAATGGGAAAAAATATCAGTTCAGTGAATGGGATTTTATACCAGTGAGGACAAGGTGTTATGTATTACAGTTGTTTGCACATAACTACGCATCCTTCAGAATATAATTAACTAAAATGTGTTCCTTGCGGGAACGAAAAATCAGAGAGCTGTATCATTTTTGTTATATAACAGACTCAAACGATTTTTTTACTATGTGCAAAACATTGTGGCATTATGTCAAGTGTGTTTTTATATTCCACAGTACATAATTTAAGTACTCTTACATTTTTTTTTGTGCTACAATTCTTTATCGTTACTTAGTTATTTGCTTACTTATGTTGTGACATTTCGTATAAATCGGAAAAGTCGTTAGACTCTGTCACAAGACAGTTGTATGTTTTGTGTATGAAATCGTATGGAATTTCAAAGAAGATGATCTTATTTCTTTAAAATAATAAATTTTTCATAATATGATTAAGTTTGACCTAAATATTTTGTAGTAATTTGTATCGGTGTAAAACCAGGGTAACGATTTTAATTACAGCATACATATTTGTGTTTTCGCGCAATAAAGTGGAATAATTTTGATTTTATGAGTTAATAATATGGAAGTTAAAATAATGTTCAGTAATTGAAAGCTAATGAATTTTCGCAAAAGGGCCACGAAAATATTTTTTGCGGGGGACCTCCGAGTTTTTCCGGTACGTCCCTGGCAAACACAGGAGCGTATATAGAATTTCTTTTTGTAGGTGGCCCGACAAAAGATCGAAGTTTCTGAAATCTATCAGGACAAAATAAAAGTTAGTGAAGAACAGAAGATAAATTTAAAGCATTATTTTCTAATGCAAGTTGAGGAATTTTTACTAAATTGAAGCATTTTTTTTTAAATATAAGTCGCATTTTAACAAAAAAAGCACTTTCGGGGGAAGTCCTCCCCCCACGCACACACATCTAAACACGTCCCTGGGAAAAAGGGACTTTTTTCTCACAGAAATTTCTATCAGTGTGAGCTGTCGTTCAACAGGTGTAACTGATCATTGATGATGATCAACGCCTCACCCCCTTTTTTTAGTTGAAAGTTGCTTTTTATAAGTCTTTATTCGTCCTGGTTAACACACACATATATACTATTGAGACACAATACATACATATACAGTATGCATTTCATGATGTGACACAGTGTATAACAAATAAGCATTTCATCAACATCCTCAAAGTACATAGCTAACATTTAATACAGGATCCCATTTCATCAATATAACAGAGACAGTCATTGCCGAAAGACAAACACAACATCCATGCCTCACTGGGATTCGAACCCAGACCCTTCACGTACAAATGGTCATAAGCCAGCGCCTAAACCATTGCGCCAGAATTCTTTATCAAACTGTCATTCATTAGAACTATATATACTTGTTGAATTTTAGCAATGTTTACTTTTTTTCTGATTGAAGGTTTATGAGCAACTCAATGGGCTATACGTAGTTGCCCATCCCTAATTTAGGGTCACTGATTCCAGGGAAGGAAGAGAGCCAGTGCCGCAAGACAAACACAGCATCCATGCCTCACTGTGTTTTTTTTTTTTTGTTTTGTTTTTTTGATTGGAGGTTTAACGACCACCGTGAGCAACTCAATGGGCTACAAGCAGTCGCCCGTCCCTAATTTAGGGTCACTGGTTCCAGGGAAGGGAGAGAGCCAGTGCCGTAAGACAAACACACCATCCATGCCTGACCGGGATTCGAACCCGGACCCCTTACGGACGAATGATCAGAGGCCAGCGCCTTAGACCACTGCGCCACCGGGGCGGCCCTCACTGTGATTTGAACCCAGACCCTTTGCGTGCGAATGGTCACAAGTCAGCGTTTAAATCACTGCGCCACCTAGGCGACAAAACTACTTGCAGATTGTTAACAATGTTTTCTGTTTTCTGATTGAAGGTTTAACGACCACCGTGAGCAACTCAATGGTCTATAAGTAAGTTACCCATCAAAAATTTAGGGCCACTCTTTCTACCTCGCTTCCGTGACACTTTCCTATCGGGCACTCTAGTCCAAATCTTCTAATTTCTAAGGGTAGTTTAAGACCTGGGGTCAGACACTCCCTAAAATCCTCTATATGATCTGATCTGATCTGGTTAAAGGATACTGATTCCAGGGAAGGGAGAGAACCAGTGCCGCAAGATACACATAACATCTATGCCTCACGGTGATGCGAACCCAAACCCTTCACCTACGAATGGTCATAAGCCAGCGCTTAGACACTGCGCCAGCGGGGCGGCAAAACTACTTGCTGAATTTTAACAATGTTTTCTTTTTTCTGATTGAAAGTTTAACGACCACCGTGGGCAACTCAATGGGCTATAAATAGTTGCCCGTCCCTAATTTAGGGCCACTGATTCCAGGGAAGGAAGAGAGAGAAGACAAACACAACATCTATGCTCCACCGTGATTCGAACCCAGATCTTTCACGTACGTATGGTCATAAGCCAATGCTTAGACCACTGCGTCACCAGGGGCGGCTAACTCTTTTTTCAGATACACTGTAAAAACATTTCTTAAATTCACGAGCTATTTTCCGTGATAACTTTCGTGAATTAATGAGGCATACTAGGGATACAACCTTTTAAGTGAAACGACGGATAAAAACCTCAATTTCACAGATTTTTTTCGTACGCCAAGAAAATTCTGAATTTTGAAAAACCTTTCCGCAATCGCTTTCGTATATTAACGGAAAAGTCATGTTCTCAATATTTTGCATATCGTACATGACAGAAAATTTCCGGTAGTAGGAACGTTTCGCGGTTATAAACTTGAGGTTCTTTTTTTGATTGTTTTTTTGTTTTTTTTTAGTTATTTATTGGTCGCAGGTAATACATACAACTTGAATTCATACATTGGTCGTGGTTAACACATAAAGTACATCTCGAATTCAAACAACTACAGTATTGGGCGCCACAGGGCATGAATATTATACAATACATTGAAATTACAAAATTAAAAGGAGCAATCTCGTCTTATGCACGATTTTTAATAAAACTTTACTTTAAAACACATATATACCAATTAAAATCATATATACAAGTTAAAATACACGCATGAGACCTTTCGATTTTACTTTAAGCTCATTCTCAGGTGATTAGATGTAGAGGATTTTAGGAAGGGAGTGTCTGACCCCAGGTCTTAAACAACCCTTAGAAATAGGAAGCTAGGAGATTTGGGCTAGAGTACCCGATTGGAAAGTGACACGGAAGCGAGGTAGAAAGGGGGAGGAAGCCGACCTTATTTATTACCGGGGGGGGGGGGGCAGTAGGCTTAACGTGCTCATCCGACGCATGGCGGATGTTTAGTGGTTCGAGCATTTGTACCTGCCTGGGATCGAACCTGAGTTCTTCTCCATGGCAGTCACAAACGCTGATCACTAGGCCACCCGAGGCCCCACTTTTCACAAGTGGTTCGATGTTGGTTTTATATACCATGAGAGCATTCACTGGGGCGCAGTTCGGTGATAAGTTGAACGCATGCGCTGAAACATTTGAGCGAGTTCGTCCTCTGGATTGTCTGGGTGTTTTTCACGATCCATTATCTGTTTCCATGGCAGGGGATGGTATATGGAAAGTCTTCAGTACAGCAAAGATGACTGTCTTTATAAATTACCAAACTCTCTGCACAAAGAATAGTTGAACGTGTCCTTGGAGTGTTCAATGTGATTATGTATATATGGTTATGAGGATGAGCTTAAAGTAAGCTTGAAAGGTCTTATGCGTGTAAGCTCGAAAGGTCTTTTGCGTGTAACTTGTATATATGATTTTAATCTGTATATATGTTTTTTAACGTAAAGTTTTATAAAAAATCGTGCATAAGACGGCATTGCTCCATTTAATATTGGATTACCTCCAGCACGAAAATCACCTATTTCACATTGAAATCATCAAAGCTCAGATCGAACATGTGATACAGTACGCCAGATTTGCAATAACAGAGAGCGCCAGTGTCGAAGGACAAACAGAAACATCCATGCTTTACCGATGATTCGAACCCAGACCCCTCCGTTGGGCAAAGGGTCTGAAGCTTAGACCACTGCGCCACCGGGGCGGAACTTGAGGTTTGATTAACTATTAAATTTCAGTCGTCTGTCGGAGAACCTGATTTTGAAGTTCTGTAGCATGATCGGGTTTTGTGGGTAGCGTATTGCATGATGTTTTGGTTGTTGTGGCAACGGATATTCCTTCTCCTCTTTCCCATTTGGTGCACCAGCTATTGTTCAGGGTATCCCAAAAGTCCTTGATACATTTTAAACATTTACTATTCGGGATGGAATTTTTTTCAGATCTTGTAAACTTCAAAAGTTCTTTTCTCGTATGGTTCTTAAACTTCAATATGTGCACCTTTTGTTGCTCGGAATACATCTAGCCGATATTCAATCTCTATCCATGTGTGTACCACAGTGGATTCCGTAACAAATGTAGTTGCAGCAACAATGCGAGTTTTTAGTTCGCCGAAACTTTGCATTTTGGATGAATAAACTTTGTTTTTCACATATCTTCACAGGAAGAAGTCTAGAGGCGTGTTATCTGGAGAGCGGGGAGGCCATAGGATTGGTCCATCTTGTTCAATCACCTGGTTAGAAATTCCTTTGCCACCCCGGTGGCGCAGTGGTCTAAGCGATGGCCTCTGATCATCCGTCCGAAAGAGGTCCGGGTTCAAATCCCGGTGAGGCATGGATGTTGTGTTTGTCTTATGGCACTGGCTCTATCCCTTCCCTGGAACCAGTGACCCTAAATTAGGGATGGGCGACTGCTTATAGCCCATTGTGTTGCTCACGGTGGTCGTTAAACCTCCAATCAAAAAAAAAAAAAAAAAAAATCCTTATTCAAAACATTCCGCATAACCTCACCCCAATGTGCAGGTGCATCATTTTGTTGCCAAACGATTTTAGGATGTAAATGGCAAATCTGAGGGACAGTAAAAATTTGAATCATGTCAAAAAAAAATTTCTTTTGTGATTGTGGATTCTGCTGAAAAAAAAAATCCGATCGCACGATCAGCCATTAAGCCACAATACACATTTACTTTAGGACTATCCCGGACATGTTCGATGAAGTGATGTGGATTCCCAGACCCCCAAATTCTGATATTGTGGCGATTGACTTTTTTTTTTTTTGATTGGAGGTTTAACGACCACCGTGAGCAACTCAATGGGCTATAAGCAGTCGCCCGTCCCTAATTTAGGGTCACTGGTTCCAGGGAAGGGAGAGATCCAGTGCCGTAAGACAAACAAAACATCCATGCCTGACCGGGATTCGAACCCGGACCCCTTACGGACGAATGATCAGAGGCAAGCGCCTTAGACCACTGCGCCACCGGGGCGGCGGCGATTGACTTTACCTGAAACATGAAAAGTTGCTTCATCTGTAAAAACAATGTTTCGTAGGAAGTCATTATCTGCCTCTAGATGATTTAGCACACTGGCGCCAACTACGGGGGTTCTCAGGGGCTTGAGCACCCCATGAAATCATTGGGGGGGGGGGTGCTCCGCACCCCTCCAAATTTTTGTTATATGTACTGGATTCATACTTAAATATTTAGTTACACTTTACATGAAATTAAATAAGATAATCGGAGTATAACGCAAGTATTTGGTTTCTATAAAAAAATCAATATTTTCCAAAAAATGTGTTTTAACCACCGATACCGAATAAACACTTAAGAAATAAGACAACCAAGCAAGCAAGAAATCGGAGGTGTGGGATGTGGTTTGTACCTTACCTTCCTAATTGTTTAAAGCTACCGATTTTTTTCGCAGTCACGTTCCTTGCGCATCAGTAAGTTGTCAGCAGCTCACCTTGCACGCAATGAGCTTCTGTAGGGTCATAAAGCCTTAAATGTCAGAGCGGGAGTAATGAATGACCGTCCGAGAGCAGAAGACACACAGCGAGACTGCGAACGATCTTTTCGCGCTCAAAGGATAATTTTGAAGATTTTTTTGTTGCAGTTATTGTTTGTTTGTTTAACATTCTGTTGAGGCTTTTTTTTCTCCCTAGCTTTATAAAATATGTAAGCAGTCACCAATAGTAGCACCAATCAATCCACACAGGGGTGATATGCCAAATCGATAACAACCGGTTCACATGGACTGCAAGATGAATAATGGCGGGGTGGGGGGTGGAGATTTCCAAGTTACACTTGTTGATCAAAGCAAAAAATTCACTGTGATATATGCTGCGTTATACGCTAAAAGCTAGCAATAACAAGTAAGGGAAATAATACAGTGCAAAGACTATGAAGCGCGTTCCATTCCAACACTGAACACGTCAGTTTGTTTGCTACTGCTAGAGCGAGCTCCTCAAAGGTGTCGCTATTAGCCTACTGTCTGTTTTGACTAATGATATATACTGCTGATCTCAGCCATTTTCAACAGGTTTGGTTTTCTGGCAGTAATCCCCAACAAAATGCTCAAATGTTGTCCAAAAGAAAAAAAATTATAGGAGCTCTTGTGCGCACATTACAGAAAATTAAATCGGAGGAATTAAGACGGGGTCCAGAAACTTCTTGTTCCAAGCTAAGATGCTTTTACGACGTGAAGGATCTTTTTCAAATTTCGAGCGAAAATTTCTTTGTATTTGGATAGCAGATAATAGATATCAACCACATATAGCTTTCTCTGCTGGAGTAGACATTTTCTCAACTAATATTGCGATTGGATCGCTAGCGCCACCTGGTGACCTATTTGGGAAACAAAAAAAATTCTGCAAAAATTATGTTCATATCCCGAATAGTTTTTTTTAATAGATTTTTGTAATGTGTCAAAGAGTTCTGATACACCTGTATATTGTATTACCGTAAGAAACCAGGCATTTAAATTATAGTACGGGTGATTGTATCATGCTTATGAATCATTATGTGGACTCCTTAAGACAACAGCTGTTATAGCTGTGAAGAATAAAATTTTACGGTGGACCTTAACCCTTTATGGCCGATGTACTGTACCAAATGGCCTTCAAACAGAAATACATACATAGCGGCCGTGTTTTACGAAAGCTACGGCAAAGCAATTGCTTTCCCCCTCTCATGTCAGCAGTGCCAACCATAAACCTGTCACCAGAAATAAGCGCTCCTTTTTAGTTTTGCATTCTTTTCTCCATGATCCAAGGCATGGTGGGGAAGAGCTAGTCCCTCTGACATGCCACAAAGTAGAAACAGGTGACTTAAACATCTTCTCTCTCAACATTGTTAAAAATTGGTACTTAGGATAAGCAAAATGTACTCGTTTTTTAGTACATTGTTACAGAGATTTTATACGGGGTTTTAGGATTTCGTATAAAATCTCAAAATGCAACCTTTTTCCATCTCGTGCTTCCATTCCTTTGTCTTCACAAAGCGTGAGAGAAATTCTCAGAGTCAGTTCCCCATTACCCACCGGATGCACGATTATTTACTAAGACCACATTCTGTCTAAGATTAGTATATGCACATTGTTTGTTGAATGGAGATTAACTCTATCGCGCCTCTTTTGATGATTTTCAGATTTCAATTTCAATGAGGCCGACGAATGACTAGCCCCTCACATTTTACTTTGAGGCTTAAGATTTACCGAAAGCGGTGTGGCTCTTTCTCTCGGGGAACATTAGGATATGCTTAAGGGCATTTCTTGGAGACAAGGGAAGGAGGCGAAGAACAGTTGTCTCTAGGTCTAGGAAGCGAGCGGTCAGGACGAGGTGATTGCCCCAGGGTAGGTCTTAGGTGGACCGCCAGGTAGAGGGGATTTCACGACAGCGCGAGAGATGAACGAAAGCGGGAGAGTTACAGCTAACGGTAAACCTTTGCAGGTAACTAAATGAAGAAAAGAATAAAGGTTTTTTAGACATATTTACGAATCGCAAGAATTATTTGCATACTATTTTACTATCATCTTCAACTATATAAGACTTAGCAACTCAACCACGCAATGTTTATGAAGTCAACAACAAGAACAAAAGATAGCAAAAGAAATTGTTAACAACATTCTGGGCTTATAATAGCTCCAAGTACTTGTGTCTCATTCTTGGAAAAGACCCGTACTGATTTCTGAGTACATACAGGGAATCAATTGTGAGTATATCTGGTGTTCCTAATTTGAAATATATGTACTCATTTTTGAGTACATATATTTCAAGTATATGTACTAAAAAAAATTCCATATATTTCAAATACATGTGCTCTAACTTCATTCAGTTTCTGTGTCCTTTCATGCAGGGCACAGAAACTGAAGGAAGTTAGAGCGAATCTAGCGATTTTGACAGGATAGTTTGTAAGTGAGAGAAAGCACACTTGATGGGGCCACCGTACAATTTTGCACATAGAAAGCAGAGATAACTTAGGGGGGGGCTTAAGAACTTTAACAGGGTAACTCCTCCCCCGGGACGGTCACTTAACGTGCTCGTCCGATGCACGGCGGATATTCAGCGATTGTTAGAAATTCACACTACCAGGCTAGGTTTGAACCTGGGGGTCCCTCCATCAGTAGTCTGAATCTCTAACCACTAAGCCATCCGCAGCTCACTTTCAAATTTGAAATACGTGTGCTCCATACATAATCATTTATTCATAGGATCAACTAGAAGTACATATATTGTTCGATGGCTTATCTGGGATAATTTGTGTACTTGTTGTCACATGCTGGGCAAATGGACGGTACAATTTTATGACAAATATAGTGATGAAGCTACAATATATTATTTATGAGATTGACACAGATATAGTTAATGTAAAAACGTACACAAAGATACTTTATGCATAATTGAATTACTTGTGATCAGTGACTTTGTCGTACTAATTATTCATGTGTGTCACTTTACACATTTATTAAACAATTTCTCTTGAAATCTATAATATATAAAATGGAATAATACGAGATTATATTTATATTTATTGACGCAGTTACTTGTAAGCACGTATGGTTACTTATATTTGAGTTTGTCATGTACTCGTTTACGATACGATCGTACTTGAAAAAAAAAACGAGTACGTTGAGGTTCTCATTTTTAAGTAGATTTTATTTTAACAGTGAATCAAAAACGCCTATAGCGCAGTAAAAATCTCTTTATTTACTGGCGTAAAAAGATATATATACACTGTTAAAAATTTTGTAGTGGTTGCACTAAAAAGGGGTGCAACACTAGTTGCACCACTTTTGGCGCAAAGGTAAGTAAGCCATTGTGCGGTGCATGAAACATACATAGACATGGCGCAATGGGTACGTCCAACTTTGTACCGTGCAAGTTGAATACCGTACATATCGTGATGCATAATTACATCACGTTTCCGTTTATTTCATGAAACGCCCAATGCTTTCCGTTTAGCTCCAAAAGTGGTGCAGCTGCTGTTGCACACTTTTTGGTGCAGCCAACAACAAAGTTTTTAACAGTGTAAAATCACCAGTTTTTGCTCTTCACTGGTGCAGCTAGTGTTGCATACTTTTTGGTGCAGCCAACAACAAAGTTTTCAGCAGTGTAAAATCGCCAGTTTTGGCTTTCCACTGGTGCAGCTAGTGTTGCACACTTTTTGGTGCAACCATCAACAAAGTTTTTAGCAGTGTAAAATCACCAGTTTTCGCTTTCCACTGGTGCAGCTAGTGTTGCACACTTTTTGGTGCAACCAACAACAAAGTTTTTAGCAGTGTAAAATCACCAGTTTTTGCTTTCCACTGGTGCAGCTAGTGTTGCAACCAACAACAAAGTTTTTAGCAGTGTAAAATCACCAGTTTTCGCTTTCCACTGGTGCAGCTAGTGTTGCACACTTTTTGGTGCAACCAACAACAAAGTTTTTAGTAGTGTAGAATCGCCAGTTTTCGCTCTCCGCTGGTGCAGCTAGTGTTGCACACTTTTTGGTGCAACCAACAGCAAAGTTTTTAGTAGTGTAGATCGCCAGTTTTCGCTCTCCACTGGTGCAGCTATTGTTGCACACTTTTTGGTGCTACCAAGAGCAAAGTTTTTAGCTGTGTAAAATCACCAGTTTTCGGTCTTCACTGGTGCAGCTAGTGTTGCATACTTTTTGGTGCAACAAACAACAAAGTTTTTAACAGTGTAAATTCGCCAGTGTTCGTCCTCCACTAGTACCCGAACTTTATCATTCTGAAATAAAGATTTACAAATGAACCCAGCATTCCAGGTTGAAATACTCCCAATTATAATATCTGCAAAACACAATAGATTTGGTAGTACAAATATGAGAACTTAATATTAATATTCTGATTTAGCTATATATCATCAGAAATGTTTCATACCTTTTTTAACTATTAAAAGAAAAAAAGAGAAAACAAAAGGAAGAAATACCATCCACTATATTTTTGCCGCCTGACGTCCGAATTACTAAAACTCCCCCCCCCCATGTCACATTTGATCCGGTTGTCAGGAAACCCCTCCCCTGTAATCTCGGACGTACTTTATGGACGGCCCCTAAGTATAAAATTACTCTTGCTAGCTATAATAGCTTTTGTCTTAAGTTGTCCAAAGAGTGATGTATTGACATTATATAACTATCTGTACAATAAGTGAAGTACTCGGTTTCTTACAGTAACACAATATATATATTAAATAGCTGGTGCAAAAAATAGGGGAGAGGAGAAGAACTATCCTGTGCCATAATAAAAAAAATGCATGCCATACGCTATCTACAATATCTGATCTCGCTACGAAACTTCAAAATTCGACAGACGATGGAAATTTGAAAGTTATCAAACCTCAAGTATTCTCACCAATCGCTCCTGTTACAAGTAAATTCTCGTCATACGGGTACGGAAAAAGGTGAGAACGGAGTTTTTCCGTTAATATCCGAAAGGAATTACTGAAAGGTTTCTGAAAATTCAGAATTTTCCGTTTACACATCTCTAAACCGGTAATTTATCGTCAATAAAAGAAAGAAACTGCGGAAAGTTTTCTGAAAATTCAGAATTTTCCCGTGGTACGAAAAATCCGTAAAATTCAGGTTTGTTTCCGTCATTTCACGGAAAGAGTTGTATCGAAAATATTTTTCGTTAATTCACGAAAGAAATGACGGGAAGTGGCTCGTGAATTTCAGAAATTTTTTTGCAGTGTATCATCTCTGTCTTTGTTAGGTTCGTCGCCATTTACATGCACTTTCTTCAGGTAATCAAACAGAAAGGATTGGTGTCCATAACCTCCGCCCCCATCAAAAATGCCATTTTGAATGAAAAAGCTGAGGATAAAGCAACGCTTTCTGTTACATAGGTTTACAGCCGCATTCGGCCTACTTCTCAGACAGCGAATGCATTTGTTCGAGCTATTTCAGTCATCTTTGCTAACACCGAGTTAACTCGTTTCAACGGGTTAAGAGTTAAACTTCCAAACCAATGAACAAAAGATCTGTTGCCGCCCTGGTGGCGCAGTGGTCTAAATGCTGGCTTCTTCCCATTCCTCCGAGATGGGTCCAGATTCGAATCCCATGAGGCATGGATATTGTCTTTGTTTTACGACTCTGGCTCTCTCTCTTCCGTGGAACCACTGGTCCTAAATTAAAGAACGCAACAGCTTATAGCCCATCGAATTGCTTACAGTGGTCGTTAACCTACCCCCCCCCTTGAAAATTGTACGTAATTCTCTTCATACATACACACCCAACTTGTAACTTATTTCTTGCGATGTTCATTTATTGCAAGAACATGGGGTAAGCATGCAGAAAAAGCTTTATGATAAATCTTCCAAATTTCAATGGGTGATAAGATTGCAACAGTTCAATAAAAGTCCCAGTGTACTTGTTATTTCAGTTATAGATTCATGTTCAATGAGAATTCAAGAGAATCTGTCAGGCTCGGACTGCCAAGGCCTTAGTAGGTAGTATTACAGATTTTAAAATATTACCAAAGTTCAATGGAAATTTAAGCGAATCTGTCAGGCTCGGTCTGCAAAGGCCTCAGTATAAGTAGTATCACAGATTTTAAAATGTTACCAAAGTTCAATGGGAATTTAAGCGAATCTGTCAGGTTCGGACTGCAAGGCCTTAGTAGGTAGTGTTACAGATTTCAAGATGTTACCAAAGTTCAATGGGAATTTAAGCGAATCTGTCAGGCTCGGATTGCAAAGGCCTTAGTAGGTAGTATCACAGATTTTTAAATGTTGTCAAAGGTCAATGGGAATTGAAGAGAATCTGTCAGGCTCGGACTGCAAAGGCCTCAGTAGGCAAAATGTTACCAAAGTTCAATGGGAATTTAAGCGAATCTGTCAGGCTCGGATTGCAAAGGCCTTAGCAGGTAGTATTACAGATTTTAAAATGTTGTCAAAGGTCAATGAGAATTGAAGAGAATCTGTCAGGCTCTGACTGCAAAGGCCTCAGTAGGCAAAATGTTACCAAAGGTCAATGGGAATTTAAGTGAATCTGTCAGGCTCGGATTGCAAAGGGCTATACAAAGGTAATATTACAATTTTAAGATGTTACCAAAATTCAATTTAAATTTAAGCGAATCTCTCACGCTCGGATTGCAAAGGCCTTCTGAGTAGGTAGTACTACAAATTTTAAGATGTTAGCAAAGTTCAATGAGAAAATAAGAGAATCTCTCAGGCTCGGATTGCAAAGCCCTTCTTAGTAGATAGTATTGCAAATTTTAAGTAGTAATGTGGTTAAACTGTACCACACCTGAAGGAGTTCTCAAGCAGTCAAGCATTCGTGAAGGGTTTTCTGGAAATCCGAGGAACTACTCTAGAAATTTTCTAATGCTATTCCCTACTCTTTCCTTCACCAGATTTCCAAAAATAACGTGTGCTGTAAGCTCTTTTGGTCGTATGTGATTCAGAGAAACAAGGACTTAGTTCCTGTATACCGAATTAAACGTGGAGTTTGGGGCTCAAACTGAGCTTTACCCCACCGAAATTCTTTGCAACTCAAACCGTCATTCGCGGGATTTTTTGCTGCTACGTATTATTTTTCCGATGAGTTATTGCATAAAACCTCCAAAAAATGGCAAATGTAAAATTGAGTTTCTTGTGGATTTTCTAGTAACATAGAAAATATGAATATAAGATAAATAAGATATTTATCTTATAAAAAGGAGGTTCTAAAAATGTTGACAGAATTTCAAAATCTACATTTTATTTTACTTTGATTGTTCTTCAGTGTTTTGAAATAGTGTTTTGGGAAATGAAAACAGAAAGTTTATTTCCGTGAATTGAGAAGTCGGGTTCTGAATGTCGCATACGTTAATGGCAGCTATAAGAGAAGAAGAGAAAAATTAGATGAAACCTTATTTAATGGCCAAAGTAAGTTTTCAGCGTTAAAATCCTTTACTAGAAAAATTAAACAACGTGAACACATAGATGTCTACGCATAACAGAAATAGGTAGTAAGCAGACAAAGTAGTTTGTTAAGTGAGGATTTCGTGCATGATGGAGCATTTCGTTAACTCATCGCGTGGGAAGCCTAGCAGAGGAGACATTGCTCATCTGCCCACTCGGTAGGAAGCCATTACTCTTCGCAGTCATAACTCGCGCACAAACACACACGATACAGTCTCTATGTGGAACTGCTGGAAACATGAAACTTTCTCACTCCTTTCAGCAAGCTTTCGACACGCACATACAGCATCACATTCCTGCACATTGTTCTCTGTATCAGAAGCTTGCACAGATTTCATTTCATGCTTTCCACTTCATACAAAATATTTTGTGTGATAAGGTAATATTTAAATAAACGATACATAACGAACGATTTCTCTCGGATTTTAATTTAAGTACGGTGAAAAACAAGTGGCGTGAATTCACGGAAAATTTCTGAAAATAACGTGGAACAAAGTTGTCGGTAGATGTCCGTCGTTTTACGCAGTTTTTTTTGTTTTTTTTTTAAAGTGTTCGTTTATTTTAACCCGTATTTTCACAGATTTTATATTGTCCCAGAATTCCGTTTATCCTAGGAAAGTCCGTTTCAGATTTTTCCGTATTTATAAAAAAATTACGCAAAATCGAAGACCCTGAATTTTTTAGCCGTTACGTTAGATGGTCCTTTCGCAGCTATGGGGATCGAAGCGACGTCGGTTGGGTTAATTTAATAAAAGTAACGCGCGTTTTAACTACCGAACAAGGGAGTCTCGGAAATTTAAATTACATTTATAAGAAGACTTATCGCAAATTAAGTATGTTTTTTTTTTTTTTCATTGTGATTTTTTGAAGCAATAGAATGCTTTGGAACTTGAGATCTTTCTAAACTGACAATGACTTTCAGTTATCTTTCAGAAAAGGTGAAATGTACTGTTTCATACTATTATTTCACATAATTCCTAAACATGAAATTTACTCTTGGTAGCTATAATAATAATTTTTGTCCTAAGGGGTCCAAAAGACTGATACATAGAAGTCATACAATCACGTGCACAAAATGGGTCTGCCGCCCCGGTGGCGCAGTGGTCTAAGGCGCTGGCCTCTGATCATTCGTTAGTAAGGGGTCCGGGTTCGAATCCCGGTCAGGCATGGATGTTGTGTTTGTCTTACGGCACTGGCTCTCTCCCTTCCCTGGAACCAGTGACCCGAAATTAGGGACGGGCGACTGCTTATAGCCCATTGAGTTGCTCACGGTGGTCGTTAAATCTCCAACCAAAAAAAAAAAAAAAAAAAAAAAATGGGTCAGAGGAGAAGAAATATCCTAGGCCTCAACAACTAAAATTTATGTAATATGCTAACCGCAATATCCGATCATCTCGGTGCAGAACTTCAAAATAAGATTCATTCGACTAACGATTTAATTTTGACAGTTAATCGAACCTCAAGTGCAATTGAGGTTCGATTAACTGTCAAATTTCAAGAAATTTCCGGTAATATTGTGCAATTCCAAGTTTTCCGAAATATTGTGCAATTTCTACGAATTGCACAATATTACCGGAAATTTCTCGTTGAATTCACAAAAGGAATCACGGAAAGCCGCTCGTGAATTTCAGAAAATTTTTAACATTGTTAGCTATGAAAATTTACGAATTATAAAACATATTTAGGGTAGGTTTTTTTTCCTTCATTTTTCGGAGTTTAATAACAACCATAAATCACTTAGACGGCTATAGGCAGTCACCCGTACATAATTTGGGGAAATACCGCTCTGAGGCGTGTCCATAAATTAGGCATAAGCACCGGCTTCCGTCCGTTCGTCCAAGTGGTCTGGATTTCAATCCTGTGAGGCATGGATGTTTTGTTTGTCTTACGTCACTGGATCTCTCCCTTCCCTGGAGCCAGTGGCCCTAAATTGGGAAAGGACGAGTGCTTACAGCCCATCGAGCTGCTCACGGTGGTCGTTAACCTCCCTACCTTCCCCACTATAAGTCAGTTTAATATAAAGCATCGAGGTGTTTTTTATTGATTAGGAATGTAGCATAAGACACGCTATCCAGTACTGCCCCCTCCCCGAAAAAAAAAAAAAAAAAAAAAAAGCCACAAATTAGTCATCTTACAAAAACTTTAGATAATTTTCCCCGATACTTAATCTTAGCATATCCATACAATCATCAGTTTGTCCTTTCTTCTCGATGATTTCAAATACATTTTTCTCGACCTCCTTTAAATTTCTCGCACCGTCACTTTTTTAATTTTTTTAAATGCGATTTTTTCCCACTCAGAAATTTAGAAATCTACCTAGCTCTTAGTAAGTAAGTTGTTTTATGATAAACTGAGTTATTCAAAAATAGAAAAATATCTCCGATAATGGATCAGAAACTCCGACAAAAATTGAAATGAAACGGGAAAATACTCAAAAACAAAGATATACATATATTTTTAATCATTTTTTAATCGAGTAGAAACGAAAGAAATTTAAAAAGATTTGGAGAGACAAAGGGACAAGCAAGATTGCCTTCGCTAAGTTGAAGAGTGTATTTCGCCAAAGGAGATTCATCCCCAGTGTTGCTGGTGTAAGTTTTATTTCAAATAAATTGAAATTATTTTTGAAAGTGATTGATGCATTGAAGATAAAAATAAATCAATAAAAATTATGGATGAATAAGACGTTGAAACAGATTCAGCGACACGACAGCAGTAGTGTAATGAACAAAAGTTGGCTAAACTGTACGAGGAATAATCACAGAACAAGGAAACTTCGGAATAATAAACAGAACAAGGAGACTTCGTGATGTACAAGGAGGAAGGCATGAGACGAGGATTCCCCACTTAGATAAACGGAATGTGCCAGATAGTAACCAGTGAGGAAGCTTTACTCAATCATGTTCTTCGACAGTTTCAAATTTGCTATCCAAGTGAGAAATGGTTCGTAAAAAGGAATAATTATCCATCATCAGAGGCGTACTGATAATTGCCGGAGGGTTTGAAGGTGAGGGAGGTGGGGGGGGGGGGTCTCACGGTAAAAAAAGCCTCTAGCTTTAGCAAAAAGATTTCACATTTTTTTTGTATGAAGGTATTTAAAGAAATAACGAGTAAGTTTTGACGGCTGATTTGAATGAAGCATTAAAAGTCATTTTTGCGGTTTTAGTTTACAAAAACTGTATGACGAGAAAGCATCCAATTTTTTCCAGAGGACAGACTTGCAGACCCTATTTGCAGCCATATACATGTACACTGATGTCCAAAATTAAGGTCACAAGCACATTTTTTACAATAATTCTCAATAGCAACCAGTAAAACGTTTAAAATTGCTGTCATACATACTTTGGGGAACAGTGAATCTAATGTAGGGCCGCGGGTGGCCTAGTGGTCAGCGTTGGTGACTACCACGGAGATGACCTCAGGTTCGATCCTGGGCAGGTACGAACGTTCGAACCACTAAATACCCGCCTTGCGTCGGATGGGCACGTCAAGCCGTCGGACCCCGGGTACTGGCCCCCGGTAATAAATGAGGGCGTCTTGCTCCCCCTTTCTTACCTCGCTTCCCAGTCACTTTCCTATCGGGCACTCTAGCCCAAATCTCCTAGCTTCCTATTTCTAAGGGTTGTTCAAGACCTGGGGTCAGACACTCCCTTCCTAAAATCCTCTACATCTGATCTGATCTGAATCTAATCTAGCGGTCACTGTTCGTGACTCAGGTTCGATTCTGGGCAGGTATGAACGTTCGAACCACTAAATACCCGCCGTGCGTTGGATGGGCACGTTAAGCCGTCGGACCCCGGGTACTGGCCCCCGGTTATAAATAAGGGCGTCTTCCTCTCCCTTTCTACCTCGCTTCCGTGTCACTTTAATATCGGGCGCTGTAGCCCAAATCTCCTAGTTTCCTATTTCTAATGTTTGTTTAAGACTTGGGGTCAGACAATCCCTTCCTAAAATCCTCTACATACGATCATGTTGCGATCTAAAAATTGTTGACTCATCCAAACATTTATCTTTGTAAGTGTTTTTCATTAAGTCAACTGTTTCCGGAGCCGTTTTATCCTAACGGTAGCAAATTTTTATCGCAAAACGCATTTCACTTCTTAACTCTGAATCACTCACCTCCATAACTGTATGGCGAAATGCAGACGTACCTTAAACAACTGCGCAATAACAAAACCAGAATCGTCTGCCACGGCTAATAACTGTTGCCATAGATACTTACTTAATGCAGTTAGTCGTCTGCATGGTTCTTTTTCCCCTTCACACTGTTGCCAGCTCAAAAAAATTACTCTCAGTTTTTATGGAACGGCCTTTCTAATATGGAATTTGAAAATTTCAATAACTAATTGATTTTCGCACAAGGGCCTCGAAGATATTTTTCCAGAGAAGAGGGCGATTTTTTTCTGTAAACCACTGTCCACCATCCGACATATTGATTCGTGGGTGATTGAATTCACGAAGGATCGGGGGCCTAGGATTTTGACAAATGTTTTGGCAGTGAGGACACAGAGTGTCGACGGGGGAATTTCCCTCTTGTCACTTTTATACATGTTTTTTATTTTGTGTGAAAATGACTGTGTTCCAAGCAAAAAAATAAATAAATAAAATAAAACAGATACCCTTTTCAACAGCAAATTAGAAAGAACACTGACTTTATTTTTTATTTTATTTTTTGTGTGTACAGTGTCTGTAACAGTCAGTGCGCTACAAAATTTGGTCGGTGTCGTCTACCCGAGTATCTCAAGTGTTGTACTGATATGTACAAATACAACAGATAGCAAATACAAAATTAAAGGATGTTGAAGACAGTTGTAAAAGTGTTTCATAAGCAATTGTAAGCTGCTGTTCTTGTGTTTACCAAAATTTTTGCTTTGTGTATATGTAATATGATATACGAATGGAAAGATCAAAACGAGCAAGAAAGAACAATGGGACTTATGCAGCTCAAAATGAAATTTTTCTTTTCCGTCTTTTTTTAATGAATCATTATTATCTCACGTATGAAAGTATATCTGATTCTTTGAATATTCATTAAAGTGAAAAAGTGAAATAAAACGTTGCAAGCATCTTACAGTTATAAAAAGAGCTTTGGATTTTTAAGGGATCCACTTAATTTCTGCTCTAGTCTTTGAAAACACTACCGTCTCGCTGTTATTGCCTTTGTCATTGATAAAACGTCTTATATGTTTTTTTCACGTCTTTTTCATTTTTAGAATGTATTTTGTAAAAAATAAGGGGGACGTGCTTATAGTATCACTATGCCCATTTAGCCGTCCGTCCGTCCGTCTGTGGCCCCCATATATCTGCAACTATCAGGCTATCAGTTCGATTTAAAAAATTCTTTTTACGTTGAGAAACTCAAAAATTAGAGAACGGTGATCTTTGCTTTTCGGTTGTACTCTGTTACAACAACAGGTCGTAAATGCAGATGCTATCGAGTTCAAAACACATTTTATCCTATATCCTTGCTTCTAAATATCCGACTGAAAAAAATTATTTCTTCCTTTCGATACCATTTATAACGAATACTACGTTGGGTAGAGTTTCTTTTTCAAGTAACGCATAGTTTTCCCACTTAAGGGCTAAAGGTAAATCGCGATTTCTCCATTATATCTGTTTCGAAATGATCGATTTGAAAAATTATTTCTGCATCGGATAGATCTCCTGGTGGGAAATGTTTTGCATATAATTTTTAGCTTTTTTATAGAACCGATTTTTTCACTAGGGGGCGTAAGTGTATATTTCTGTTTCTAATGTATTTGAAGTAATATTTGGACTTGTAAAAACTCGACTGAATTTTTTTTTTTTTTTTTGTGATCTGATACCACTCACAACGAATCAACTTTTCTAAATTTTCTCTGCTTAAAATAATGCACAGTTTCCTCCAGGAGGAACTATTTCTCACTATTTCTGTAGCCCATACATACACTTATGCAGCCCAATTTGAAAAATCCTTCCTTTGTCAGAGAGCGTTTCTAGTGCCTAATGTTTTGCATATGATTTCAAATTTCTCTTTAAGGTGGACGTCAAGTAATTTTGCTTCCTATACTTCCGATGGAAAAACTTTTGTACACATTTCCTTCTGAATTAGTGTGTTCCCAAGAATGAAAATTTGAACATCGATTAAAATAGTTTCATATTATAACTTGGAATATTAAATATTTTCTTAAACATTACCATAATTATATTAAAAATCAATAACTTTTTCTTTGGTGGTGTTGAAACCAGAAAACAGATGGCGCGACCTGTACTTTGATGACGTTAGTAGACAAACAAATGTTGGATTGTATAATTATGGTTATGTTTTAGAAAATATTAAGTATTCCAAGTTATAAAATGAAGCTATTTTAATCGATGTTCAAATCTTCATCCTTGGGAACGCATTAATTGTGAAGAAAATGTGTACAGAAGTTTTTTCATTGGAAGTATAGGAAGCAAAATTACTTGACGTCCACCTTAACGTGCAAGTTGCAACCACAGAGCATAAGTTGATGTTTGCGTCAACAGCATAATTGCAGAAATACCTGTGCGTCCAAAATCCTGCTTGAAAAAAAAAAATCATTTTTCAGTCAGTTACTAATAACTCAGAAAAATATTTGCGGGCATTTCCTTCCCAAAATAATGCACAGTTTCCTTGCTAGGGGGCGTAAATATTTAATCTATTTTTCTTGATGTCCCTTCCTCCCTCTAAAAATCCGATAAAAAATTATTTGACACTGAATGCATTTCTCCTTGTGGATGTCTATACTCGTAGGTTTCTTTTGTAGTTCACAGTTCTGGCACTAAATGGAGAATAATGAAAGTAAATTTCTCCGTCATTTTTGGTCCAAGCCGGGAATCGAACCCGAGTCCACTTATTCCGGAACAAGTCGCTCTACCAACTGAGATACGCAGACGTTCGTTCTCGCTGCTATCTGCCTTTATGTCGTTTGCGTATTGCGGGACAAGCACGTCACATCTCCCTCCTACCCCGAAAGAGGGCCGGGGGCATGACCCACGGGTCAGCCGTGACCATGAATCGTTGCAGGCAGCCATCTGCTGTAGAACGTGCACTTGAGAACTCCCAGTCAATCTGGTGTTTCGAATGCAACGTCACACACTTATTTTTCGAAGCGCTGGAGAAGGGATTCTCTTATTTTTCTTTTCTCGCGGTGTGGAAATAACATCACACCATTGCGTGATCTTTAACGGCCGGGTCATCCGGGAGCCATTATAACGAAGAAAATTTCTCCGTCATTTTTGGTCCACGCCGGGAATCGAACCCGAGTCCACTTATTCCGGAACAAGTCACTCTACCAACTGAGCTGCGCAGAAGTTCGTATTCGCTGCTATCTGCCTTTATGTCGTGTGCGTCCTGCGGGTAGGCACGTCACAGGATTTAGTGTGTGTTTGTGGTTGCAACTGTACCTCCGCTTCTACAAATCCTACTGAAAAATTCTTTTTGTACTGTATGCCGTTCGCTACAGTAAGATGGTAAACATTTTCCTCTTTCAACAATGCACAATTTTTCCGGGCCACTCCGGTGGTGCTGGTTTATGATCATTCTTCTGAGATGGGTCCAGGTTCGAATCCCGGTGAAACATGGGTGTTGTGTTTGTCTTATGGCACTGTATCTCTCTTTTTCCTGGAACCAGTGACCCTAAATTAGGGACGGGCGACTGCTTACAGCCGATTGAGCTGCTCACGGGGGTCTTTAAACCCCCCAATTACAAAGGAAAACAACAAAACAATTTTCCCGTTATGGGAATGGAAACCTTTTTCTCGCTATCTCTGCTTCCAGGAGACGCATTTAAAACATTATTTTTCGTCAGCAAAGCTTTGGCTATGAAGAATACTTTTCGCGTATTTTCTAGTTTTTTAGTATTCAAAAATCTTCTGCTAGGTGGCGTAAAATTATATCATGTTTTCCTCTTTATCTCTTGTTCTAACTGTTCGGTTTGGAAATCCCTTTGTCTTCGATACCTTCGTTCAGCTATGATGAACTTTTTGTGCAAAATTTGTTAATTTTCGCAACATACTCGTACTTTTCAGCCGCTAGTGGAAGTAAGTAACTCTTTGACTGTTTCTATTTCTGGATGTTTTGTCGATTGCAGAAATCAAGTTGATTTTTATTTTTTTCTAACTTGTTCCACTGACTATGGATAACATTGAAAATTTTTATTCGCGTCAGAGAAGATTCAAAAGACGTGTTCATTCAACCGAAAATTTAGTGTTATTTTTCTTGTTTAGCTTTCTTTCACTGTTATGAACTCGCAGTCGTACGAAGAGCAAGAACGCACTATAGCAGCGACAGCAGAAGAGATGCTGAACTTGCTTAAATTGTAATACTTTTCCTGGGTTTCTGTTGTAGGTGTACATATCTCTACAGCCTTTGAGATAGATGGCTAGAGAGAGAGCAATGAGGACCAAAATTTATAACTGAATATAGTAACACTATATTAGTGATCCGATTTATTGGCGTAGGAATATATACATAAGCTCTTCCAAACTTTCGCACATCAACCAGATGGCTTTTTCAAGGATGTTAAGATAGACACCGCCAGTTTTAGCCATGTTGCCAGTTTCTGTCTAATGTTAGACAGAAACATTCTTTTTCCTCCTTGAAAAAGGATGTTAGACAGAAAGCAGTTTCTGTCTAACATTAGACAGAAACTGGCAACATTACACAGAAACTGGCAGTTTCTATTTAACATCCTTGAAAAAGTCATCTGGTTGATGTGCGAAAGCTTGGAAACGCTTATGTATATATATTTCCTACGCCAATAAATGGGATAGTGTTACTATTTTCTACATAATTGGTGTATTGTTCCTCGTTATCAATTTATAACTGAATAATTATTACATTCATTGTATGACAGAAAAACATTATCATTATTTTTTTAATTTTTAGTTAGGTGTCATTTTTTCTTTGCTTTGAAACAGTTGCTTTCGCACAAATAAAAACATGAATAAAAGTGACATGGTGCGGGCTACGTGTCCCCCACCTCTGTTTCCGCTCCTGAATTCACGTGACCTAGTCGACCAACGGAAACATTTGCTCTGCTGATCTCATTCGCAGATCATGGATGTGCTTTATTCACCTTGATGAACTACGACATAAATCTTCCAATTTACGTTTGCGAGAGCGTTACCTATGTGGAAACAAAAGAAAGTTATTGCATAGTTACTACATAAAAGAAAAGTTATTACACACATGTTTATGTAAAAAGTAGTATACATTTCTCTGTGTATAACACTGACGTCATGAATAACGTCAACAGCAGTCCATTTACGATGAAATTTCGAAGCTTACTGATTTACCTTATACGTAAGCTTATCCTGGCGATGTGAAAGTGTTGTGGAAATGAAATGACTGATCACTAGTACCCACGCATTTGCTAGGCTGCTGATCTTCTATTCCAGGATCTGCGGCAAGAAAACGAGCATGAAGCATTTTTTCTCACGCTGCTAATAAAATCGCAACTGCGGATAGGACGCAAATGCAAATAACAACAGCTTACACCGAATACGATGGACTAAAATGTCAAATCTGTCCGCTATCTCGATTTTTCCGATTAGGATTTCAATACGAAGGTAAGCGGACAGCACGAAAGCAAGGCTACTGTAAGATTCCACGACTCCGTTCAAGAGCAAATACTGCAAATGTATTTTAATATTCACATTCAACTGTAAAGTTTTTTGGGTGCGTCATTTTTAACATCGTTCGTGAGACAACAAAATGTCTCCAGACAGGTTGACGCCAGTCAGCAGCAGATCAGAAATCCGGATAAACAAGTAAACAGTGTTGAGTATCACGATAAGAGTAGCAGCATACGCTAATGTGTGTTTTCTAATGCTTTGTGCTGATGTTGTCGGCGTATGTTTGTCGCTTTATGCCGGTGAATAGAGAAATGGAGATAGATAGTATCTTTAAAGTCGACTAGGTGAAATTATTATACCTATCTGAAGCTCCTGGGCTTCAGAGAGGTATAAAAGCATTGTTTGGTGGAACAGAATGTCTCTTGGATTTCGATGGGCTTTCGCGGTTGAGGGTATGTGGGTTGTTCGGAAGCCAGTTGCGGGACTCTCCTGTGAATGGATGTAGTGTACTTCCTTGGGTCTGCATCGAAGCTCGGAAGAACGATTGTGCTCTCCCTAAGGAGAGGTCGAATCTGTTGTGAAGAGATACGACGGAGAAGGAATCAGCAGAAGTTTCTCGTTCATTGACGGAACGGCAAGCACTGAATCCGAAATAATTGTGCTTGGAGTGACCATTAAAGTACGTTGTTAAGCTGTTAAAAGAAGGAGCCTTGACTCTTACTTTACCGTGTATGGTCCTGCTCTTATAAAAGAAGTCCGTTAACCTAGATACATTTGGAAAGAGAGTAGCAGCATCCCATAGTTGGAGGAACGAAACTAATTCAAATGTGATGACTCCTGCTGGATCATAAGGCTACGTCGTTACAAATACTTTGCGAAACAAATGCCCCAGGTGATCAAGAAAAATTCTGTATTCGTTTATTGGCTCTTAACATATCACTCAAGAAACTTTTTATAGTATTCGGATCATTTGAAATATTTAAGTAAGTTAGACAAAGTTTGGAAGAAAATTCTCTGGAAAAAGGAAGATTTGTGTATTGCTCAGGCCATTTTGTTTCAGATTACAGCTTAAACCTTTAGTTTGATTCGCAGCTTTTTTGTCACGGTGTTACTTGATTTCAAATTTTAATATTTTTAAATAATTATTTTATATTTTACAGCTGAAGATATGTGTGGAAATTTCTTTATTTCGAGGACGCTACTGTGCCCTTTTTCTTGAACTTTAACAAAATCCTTTGAGTTTGGTTCTTTAGCACGTTTTGTGCCGATTTTTATGGCTATCAATTTAATTTTACTGAGGGTAGTCTATGTCGGAGGAAAGCACAGGCGTTGCAACGGACCAAGAGTCTCCAGTTAATGGAAAGACTACCGCTTAAAGTAGGGAACGTAATTACTTTTGAGAGTAGGAATGCTTCTTTTAGTTTTTCGGCTGGAATTCAACGGTGATTGCCAGAATGGGAAATGGTGGTTTTTAAATGGAAGTGGGACGCCCCGATGCATGAGTAGTCAGATGCGTAGGTTTCTGTCTAGTCGTATGAACAGGGCCCGAGCTGGAGTCAATGAAGAGGCAGAGGTGGTGGACTTATATTACGGCTCTGTCTCTGTATACTTTCCATGGAGCCAGTGACCCCAAATTACGGAAGAGCGATTGCTTAGAGATCATATCAGATCATATGTAGAGGATTTTAGGAAGGGAGTGTCTGACCCCAGGTCTTAAACAACCCTTAGAAATAGGAAGCTAGGAGATTTGGGCTAGAGTGCCCGATAGAAAAGTGACACGGAAGCGAAGTAGAAAGGGGAGGAAGACGCCCTTATTTATTACCAGGGGGCCAGTACACGGGGTCCGACGGCTTAACGTGCCCATCCGACACATAGCGGGTATTTAGTGGTTCGAACATTCGTACCTGCCCAGGATCGAACCTGAGGTTATCTCCATGGCAGTCACGAACGCTGACCACTAGGCCACCAGCGGCCCAACAACTGCTTAGAGCCATAGGCGGCGGAAGATAGGGGACACAACCTCCCCTTCTTGGAATTTCATGGTCCCCCTCACTGGGACTCTTTCTACGAAAGATTTCTGGTTCACATATTATGAGTTACGGCTTTTTTAGGATGATTTCCTGGAGACCGCCACCACTCTATTCAGTTTTCTGGAAAATGCTTCAAGTACAATTAAAAAAATTGATTTTACACAAATAAGTTGAAAGTTAACTCAGAGTTTTGTTTTTCTCTTCAAACAGATCATTCAAGAATTCTTTAAATTATTTAAAAGCAATAACCAGGACGAGCTTTTTTCTCCCTCTTTATGCTTCCTTTTCTTCCTTTTTTTTTTTTTTTTCAAGTCCAGATGTGTCTGATTCGAGATCAGAAAACCGAATTCATCTGCTAAATAAATAACCGAACAAAAAATAATTTGAACTCAGATTTAGCGGTAAGTACCTGAGTATACTGCTGCTTGTTGTACACAAGACTTTTATGGAGTTTTATCACATAGAAGATAAAGGAGCCTGGGCGAATGTATGTGTGATTTCGCTTCGAGAACCTCAAATGGTAATGGTCTGGTCATATTGCTAGAAGAACTTACCACTGCTGAACAACTGAAATTTCAGATTGGATACCAAGGGGCAGGAAAAGATCCAGAAAAAGACCACGTGCGAGATGGGTGAATGAAATTTGGAATGCTGGAGTGGCAAGCGCAAGACAAGAAGTTGTCGAAGGCACCTGAGGAGAACATCCAGCAATTGATGATAATTATATAAAAAAGAAAGAAATATTCGGGGGTCAACCAAAAAGGGAAGTTTCTGAAATCCATCAGGATAAAATAAAAATTTAAGAACAATATAAAACGAAATTAAAGCACTAATTTCCAACATAAGTGTGCAAACGATTTCCCATCAGGAGCTGTATCTGGTGCAGAAAGAATTTTTCAAATCGGAGATTTAGAAGCAGAGATATAGGGGAAACGCAATTTACCGCTACGCCCCCTAGCGGAAAGTCTATGAATTACTTGAAAATTTTGAAATTATATGAAAAACATGTCAAACGGAAAACACTATCCAACAAAGAAGGAAATTTTCAAATCCGACTCCTAGAAGTAGAGATATTGAAAAAAATAAGATGAAGATGTACGCCCCCTGGCGGAGAAACTGTCGAATATTTTGAGAAGAAAATATACCGAAAAGGTTTATCGATGTGAGTGGCATCAGTCCACGAAATAATTTTTTCAATCGATATTTTAGAAGCTCCGATTTTATGGCAAATACATCAGAAGCAAAAATTAACACTTACGCCCCCTGGTGGCCAAAGTATTCTTTACCAAAAATTCGAAATTATATGCAAAAAATTTTCCATCAGGAGTAATATCCGCTGAAGAAATTTTTTTTCAGATAGGAGTTTTAGAAGAAGAGTTATCGGGAAAAATGTAACATACTTTTGCGCTCCCTAGCGGAAAATCTAGGCGTAATTTGAAAAAGTAACTATATCGAAAATACTCTTCGACAAAAATGGAATCGAAAGATAATTTTTTTTTCAACCGGATGTTTAGAAGCAAATATATGTGGAATAAAATGTATTTTTGAATTCGACATCATCTGCATTTACGCCCTCTACCGGCGAAATTGTACATCGCAAAAAAAAAAAAAAAAAAAAACGAAATAAAAGATCATCATTTGTATATTTCAAGCTTCCCAATGCAAAAAGAATTTTTCAAATCGGACTAATAATTGCAGATATATCGTGGGTACAGACGGACGGACGGACAAACCGATAACAGAAGCACGATCTTTTTTTACAAAAGACGTGCTAAAAATAAGCATGACGTCTGGCTCTTGGCTGTCTGTCATCAAACGGGAAAAAATCGATGTCCTAAGAGCAGAAACTGATATGAATGCTCCAGATATTGCCCGTACTATCAATAGGGGCTCAAGAGTTGTCCAACATTACCTGAAAGATCCAGCTGGGTACTGTGAAAAGAAGAGCACCGGCTGACCATCCAAAGTTACGAATCGGGAACTTCGTCTTCTGAGGCACAAAGCATCAAACAAAATTGTAACAGCTCGACAACTGCGCGAAGAATTAGATTTGCCAGTTACTGTTCAACGAATACAATACTTGCTGTATCAATCAGGACTTCATTCGAGAACACTCCAAAAGAAACCAGTGCTGTATTCAGTCCACAAAGCCAATCGAAAAGAATTAGCTCGCAGCCATATGGAATTTGAGCTCTGAGTAGCGAAAAGTTATTTTCTCCGACGGAAAAAAAAAAAAAAAAATTCAACCTGGGTGCCCCGGATGGTATGCACAATTATTGGAAGGATGACAAATAAGAACTGCTGGGGTTTTCCACTCAACATCAGGAAGGGAATTCGGTTATTATTCGGGTGCAATTGACTGCAAAAAGAGAAGCGGTACTACATTCGTGGATGGAAAAATGAGCAGTTCTGGTTACCAACAAATGTTAAGCAACCAGATTCCCCGAAATGGACTTTAAAATGGGTGGTAGAAGTTAGTTGTTTCAACAGGACAGCTGGAAATCCATGTGTCGAAAGCATCCCAGATTTGGTTTAAGTCGAAAAAAATAAAATTACACGAATCTTGGCTGGCAAAATCACCTGCCCTAAATGTAATAGAGAATGTGTGGTATATGATGGCATGGAAAGTGTATGAAAATGGCTGTGATTTCATGAACAGGGACAGTTTGGTAAGAGCTATTCTTGATTCAAGGAATTCTATCGATATGAAGTATATCCAGGACTTTTATTACAGCTTACCTCGTCAAATGGAAGCTTGCTACAATGCTAAAGGTATGTGGACAAAATATGAAAAATCTCCAGTGACACATACACAGTCGAGTTACATTATTGTGACCGTCTCCTACTTTTCACATCAACAGCACGTAGCCAATGAAAGAAGGCATGTGCTGTGATTGATTGACTGATTGTAGAGGATTTTAGGAAGAGAGTGTCTGACCCCAGGTCTTAAACAACCCTTAAAAATAGGAAGCTAGGAGATTTGGGCTAGAGTGCCCGACAGGAAAGTGACACGGAAGCGAAGTAAAAAGGGGGAGGAAGACGCCCTTATTTATTACCGGGGGGCAGTACCCGGGGTCCGACGGCTTAACGTGCCCATCCGACGCACGGCGGGTATTTAGTGGATCGAGTGTTCGTACCTGCCTGTGATCGAACCTCAGGTCTTTTCCGTGGCAGTCACGAACGTTGCCCACTGGGTCACCCGCGGCCCGCATGTGCTGTGAGCTGGCTTGGAGGGTATATAAGGTGTGCTGTAGGCAATCTGAGAATACATCACTCGTTGCTGTCATGGATAAAAGGAACGATTTATCAGATTTGCAGAAAAGGATGGTTATCTGCTTTCGGGCGAAGGGTGAAAGTATTTTTAAAACAGCACAGTCTGTGAAGTGTTTGCGTGCTGCTGTGGTTAAATTGTATCGTGATTGGAGAAATGGCACCATTGCGAATAAGCGACGTGAAAACTGCGGAGCACCACGTGCCATTGATGCGACAGGTGAACGTCTGCTTCGAAGGTGCGTGAGGGCCGATCGACACGCGACATCAGTGGGCAACTCACTGTCCGAATGAACTAGGGGCTACCGCGGAAGTGTGTCTAAAACGACAGTTCAGCGAATCCTGCTGAGTATGGTGTTCCGATGCAGACGGATGGTCACTGCACCTATGCTAACGAAGGTGCATCGGCCGAAAACACTTACATTTTCCCGGCAGTATCGGAATTGGACCTCCGCTGATTGGCAAAGTATTGCCTTCTCCGATGATTTTCGTTTTCTGTTTCATCGAACGGATGGACGTTGGCATATAAGACGAGAAACATCGGAGAGCAAACACTCTTCAACCATTGCTGGAAGAACACAAGCTGGTGGGGGCAGCGTTATGGTCTGGGGAATGTTTTCGTGGCATTCCCTGGATCCACTCATACCTGTGGAAAACACTATGGACCGAATTCGTTATGAATACATCCTTGCAGACCACGTAACCCATACTAGCTGATTGTTTTCCCTCTGGCGTATGGGATCTTCCAGCGCGACAATGCGACGTGTCACACAGCTAGAAACGTCCGAGAGTGGGTGGAAGAGCACGATGAAAACTTCGAAGTACTTCCCTGGCCACCTAATTCGCCAGACTTAAACCCAATTGAGCATCTGTGGGACCACCCCGATCGTGTTGTTCGCTCTATATATCCTCCACCACGCATCCTCCAGCAGCTGTCAGATGCACTGCAGTCAGCATCGTTCCACATACCTGTAAACACCTTCCAGCACCTTATTGAGTCACTGCCAGCCGGTTTAGCTGTTGTCCGCGCTGCACACTGAGGTTACTCTGGACATTAGCTGGTGGTCAGAATAATGTGACTCGGCCGTGTATGAATTAAAGGCCCAGAGGGCTATAGTTATTTTGCCCTTTCTTTATTACTTGAACGTGTACAAAGCCCCTACAAATATGTTTTTGAGCATAAGAACTGTTTATCTTTCTTGTTGTTTTTTTTTAATTGGAGGTTTAACGACCACCGTGAGCAACTCAATGGGCTATAAGCAGTCGCCCGTCCCTAATTTAGGGTCACTGGTTCCAGGGAAGGGAGAGAGCCAGTGCCATAAGACAAGCACAACATCCATGCCTCACCGGGATTCGAACCCGGACCCCTTTCGGACCATTCATCAGAGGCCATCGCTTAGACCACTGCGCCACCGGGGCGCGGCTTATCTTTCTTGAACGTAATTTAAAGAATAATTTGTTTAATGTCATCTGTTTTCTTTATATTGTAATGATTTTTTTTTTTTTTTTAGTTTTCCCTGAATAAATGGCACTTGGGACACAATTATTTTGCTCACTGTACTTACTTGTAGATCATTAATCTGCTCTCTAGGATTGAGAGGTTACTTCTTTAAAGAACAACAGCCTGTCTAATATTAATTGCTATAGACATCATATTTGAGTTGTGCTGATGTGTTAAACGTTTCACTTTACAGCGATCAACACAACACGAGCTTCACGCACATACTCTTTACATGCATCACATATGACCTTCTGTGCTTTACAGAAATCTCCCCACTTCACTCCTTTAAAATCCACATTTTGTAAAATCCTGATTTACTTAAAATTTCGTTTTTTCTTTTCTTTTCGAAGTTAAAATCTGTGAAGTACTACAGAGGTAAAGCATGTGCCAAGACGACAAATCTGCAGCGATATACTCTGTCCGTATAGCTTAGTTGGGAGAGCAAGTTACTCCGCAGTGAGGAGGCGATATCCGTCGCAGGCAAATTTGTGCCGCGGGTGGCCTAGTGGTCAACGTTCGTGACTGCCACGGAGAAGACCTCGGGTTCGATCCCAGGCAGATACGAACGCTCGTACCCCTAAATGTGCGTTGGATGGACACGTTAGGCCGTCGGGCACCGGGTACTGGTTTCCCCGGTAATAAATAAGGGCGTCTTCCTCCCCCTTTTCTACTTCACTTCCGTGTCACTTTCCTATCGGGCACTCTAGCCGAAATCTCCTAGCTTCCTATTTCTAAGGGTTGTTTAAGACCTGGGGTCAGACACTCCCTTCCTAAAATCCTCTATGTGATCTGATCTGTTTTCACATTAGCGCCCGAAAGTAAAAGTGGATGTACTGACCGTTCGGTTTTTCGAAAAAAATGTGTGATGTTTGTTCCACACATCGAATGGAATTAATGAAAGAAATCCTATTTCACTTCAAATAATAAAAAGAAAAAATATTAAGAGGGAGGTGATGTGAAGTACTACAGAGGTAAAGCACGTGTCAAAACGACAAATCTGAAGCGATACATTCTGCCCGTGTATCTTAGTAGGGAGAGCAACAACTCCGGAGTGAGGGGGCGCGATTCGATCCTCGTCACGGACAGATATATGATTTCACAAATCCTTCAAGTCTGCATAAAACAAGGAATCGTTACCATATTCCATGTAAGCAAATGTAGACATACTTGCACGTAACGGTCACGAGAACAAAGAATTAGAAAAAAAAAAATCCTAGGAAAATTAAGTTAGGGTCAAATCATCGTCGAGTGTTCACAAGTAATATTGCAATAATGCAAAAATGGGACTTGCTTTAGCGATATTATTAAAAAAGTTAACAAGATTTTTTGTTACGCAAATTTAGGAAGCTATTTGAACATGTTTTAAGGTGTGGGACACATGTTTTAGGGCGTGGGACGCATCTTTTAGGGTGTGGGATGAATGTTTTAGGGTGTGGGACGCATATTTTAGGGTGTGGGAAGCATGTTTTAGGGTGTGAGACGAATGTTTTAGGGTGTGAGACGAATGTTTTAGGGTGTGGGACGCGTATTTTAGGGTGTGTGAAGTTATATAGGGTGTGGGATGCTTTTAGAGCCGATTTTAAAAGGACTTTTATAATAGTGATAATAATCAATAACAATTAGTAAAAGATAAAATTTCCCTGCATGTATATTTACATACGTATAAAAACGTTTGCGAATAATTCATCTCTATTAAAACAATAGTGTTTTTCACACTATTAGTAACTAACGTTACGCAAACTTCTGTTCTTCACGTTATTAAGGATTTTAATTGTTGATAGGAGCTCAATTATACAGTCGTACTAAAATATTATCTTAAAAATCAAAACTGAATAACAGATATTTCAAGAGTTCAGCATGTTCAAAGTTCCTACCTTGTTGGTATGTTGTCTTGGAAGATTATATTTTTGTTATCATTTCACTCAGCGATATTAGGCCGAGCCGTAATATCATTTCAACCAGAGATATTAGGCCGAGCCGTAATATCATTTCAACCATTAGGCCGAGCTGTAATATCGCTGGGTGAAATGATAACAACAATGTAATCTTCCAAGACAACATACCAACAAGGTAGGAACTTTGAACATGCTGAACTCTTGAAATATCTATTATTCAGTTTTAATTTGCAAGATAATATTTTAGTATGACATTGAGCTTCTCTCAAGTCCTTAATAACGTGAAGAACAGAAGTTTACGTAACGTTAGTTACTAATAGTGTTAGTTCTCCACATACGTTGAGTGGTATTACAGACTGGATACTATAATTTAAATTTCGCTATTATTCATCGATTCTATTTTTTTTTAGGTAGAAAATTGGCTTGTTATATTTCTTAGAATACCATGACAAAGCCCACGCCAACCTATTTTTTTCCAATGTGACTGAATCATAATTACCTTTCAGTTCATTAGAAACAATGTTTGCCGGTGGTCTGTTTCCATGCGTTCACATCTTCGTTGCTATTCACCTGTATTGGAAAAGAAAACAATATATTTTTTTTTCATGAAACACAATCAGAGCCGCTTTTAGCAGTCGCGGGGCTGGTTTGCAAACCTAACCGCGGAGCTCCTTGCTGTAACCCATACCCCCCCCCCCCTCTTCCCTACACTAGACATAAAATATGCACTAGACTTAAAACATAGTTTATTTCAGTTATCTGTACAGTTCAGTGAAACATCAAGACGTTTGGAAATTAAATAACAACGAAAGAAAGCAGTTAAAATTTTTGAACGCTACTGATATTTTGTAAATGTCTTTTAGATGAAGCAGATAAAACCAGAATACGTCCTTCCCTGACAGTGGTTCCGTCGCGACAGCACCTGTCGCACACCCATAAGGGCGGCTCTGAACACAATTAAACTAACTTTAACGTACTTTCTTGTTTTTACAGTTTCAATGTATCATATTTTGGTTTGAGATTACCAGTGTTTGTTGTTAGCCTAAATATTTTCGGTGCACCATGGACGACGTACTACAGAATGATATACATGTCAAGACAGAAAGTAGTAGTGACAAGCACTTCTCCGTGTAGTTTAACTGGAAAAGCATTCGGCTCCGGAGCAGAAGGATGTGGGCTTGAGCGTCACCACGACAAAATGTGGGTTTCAGGTTGGCGCCCGAACGAAGAGCCGGATTAAGGCCTTAGTGGGCCCCTAGGCTAAGACATTTGAGTGAGTCTCTAGGCCAAGACATCTGATTGGGGCCCCCAAAGAACTTATGGCAGAGAATCATTATGAAGTCCGTCAAAACACCAATCTGTAGAAATATGCTTGTTAGAATTAATATGTAGTGCATTCTTCAAACTAATACATTTTCTGCTAAGTTTTCATCACAAGTCACTGTATTTTCCATTGTCCTCATAAGAACATGAGTTAAATAAGCTTGAGATTCCTACATTTTGTCTTGCATTTTCTAATAATTTGGCATCGTGTACTTTTTAGTGTTTCTTTTTTGTTATGTTATGTGAAGCCGCAGGGGACTTCGGCTATTAACGGTTCGCAGTACAAATTGAGAGGTGTGAGTGGAAGGCAGTGAAAAAAGCTGAAACTGTCTCGCCGACCCTGCTGTACACAGCAATACCCTTTACCCTTGGAAAGTCACTGCCTTGCAATCTGTTCTTCTTCCAGCTTCTATTTTCTCACCCAAGTGGAAAACATACGAGACAAAAAGTAAAACTATTTTGTAAACCTCTCTCTCTGTCTACCTATTATTTTTTAAGACACGCCGATTGGGTCCTTGGTAATGGTGGGCCCCAATTCTATAGCCCCTATAGACCCCACCTTAATGCGGCCCTGCCCGAACGTAAAAAATGTCAGGACCGCAGGTAGCACTGATAAGATCAGATCAGATCAGATTGTGACGTACCTGCCAGCAGGACGCACACGACATAGAGGCAGATAGGAATCAGAATAAACGTCTGCGTAGCTCAGTTGGTAGAGCGACTTGTTCCGGAATAAGCGGACTCGGGTTCGAATCCCGGCGTAGGCCAAAAATGACGGAGAAATTTACTTCGTTATAATGGCACCCGAACTATCCGGATGACCCGGCTGTTCAAAATCTCGCATTGGTGTGATGTTATTTCCACACCGCGAGACAGGAAAAATCAGAGAATTCCTTCTCCAGCGCTTCGAAAAATAAAAAAAAATGTGTGATGTTGCATTCCACACAGCAGATTGACTGGGAGTTCTCGAGTGCACGTTCTACAGTGGATGGCTGCCTGCAACGATTCATGGTCACGGCTGACCCGTGGGCCATGCCCCCGGCCCTCTTTCGGGGGGGGGGAGATTGACGTACCTGCCAGCAGGACGCACACGACATAAAGGCAGATAGGAATCAGAATAAACGACTGCGTAGCTCAGTTGGTAGAGCGACTTGTTCCGGAATAAGCGGCCTCGGGTTCGAATCCCGGCGTAGACCAAAAATGACGGAGAAATTTACTGCGTTATAAGATCATATGTAGAGGATTTTAAAGGAGTGTCTGACCCCAGGTCTTAAACAACCCTTAAAAACAGGAAGCTAGGAGAATTGGGCTAGAGTGCCCGATAAAAAAATTGCACGGAAGCGAGGTAGAAAGGGAGAGGAAGACGCCCTAATTTATTACCGGGGGGCCAGTACCCGGGGCCCGACGGCTTAACGTGCCCATCCGACGTACGGCGGATATTTAGTGGATCGAGCGTTCGTACCTACCTGGGATCGAACATGAGGTCTTCTCCGTGGCAGTCACGAACATTGACCACTAGGCCACCCACGGCCCCAGCACTGATGAGCATTTGTCCGTGCAGTTTTATTGGGAACACATTGGACTCCGGAGTAGAAGGATGTGGGTTTGAGTACCTCCAGCGGCAAAATGTATGTTTCACATAGGCACCGAACGTAAAAATGGATCTACTGGCCGGATCTGGGTCAGATTCCCGACAGACACTATCCCGAGAAGCCAAAATCCCGACTACCTAAAATCTCGACATGTCTAATATCCCCACACTACCAAAATCCCGACAGCCGAAATCCCGACAATCCGAAATGCCGACAGTCCAAAATACCGAAGTGAAGCACCTGATGAGCTCATTCCTTAATTAAACGTTACATTTGGAATCCCAGATAATCTTTCAAATTCTTTTTGACATGATATTTTATTTTTAGCTCATAGCATTATTTTATTTTTAGCTAATTGCATTATTTTATTTTCAGCTAATAGCATTATTTGATCAATATTTATATAATAACATATGATCAATTATTTGGTTTATTATAATAAGAAATACTGAAATCTTTCACATTTTTTTGACGTGATATTTTATTTTTTAGCTAATACCATTATTTTTTTAGCTAACAGCATTATTTTATTTTTAGCTGATCGCATTATTTGATCAATATTTATATAATGATATTTGATCAATCATTTGATTTATTATAATAAGAAATACTGGAATTTGGGTTGTTGGGATTTTGGTGTTGTGTTGTCGGGATTTCGGCTTGTCGGGAAAGCAACTGTCGGTATTATGTCCGGATCCACTACTGGCCGTTAAGTTCTTCGAAAAATGTGTTATGCTTCTTATACACACCGTCTTAAGTGAGAATTCCTTCTTCTACAGTGAGCTCTCCTTCAAGCGTGGTTTGCCGGTTGACACGGAAACCTACGATTCCGTCCTCTCAGTCCTTTCCCAAGGGGAAGGGGGGATATGTGACATATTACAGTTGTGGCGTAAATGTCAAAATGCAAGTATATAGCAAAGGAATAGTTGAGAAAGTTGCAGTTTCAATTAATTTATTATTTGCTTAAACTTATATCAGTGCCAGTTGTCCTGGAATTGTCTTATTAATATAGTATTTGAATCATAAGCACTTGTTTGTGTAGCTTAATTGGGAAAGCATTCAGCTCCGGAGCAGGCAGTCGTTCTTTGTATTGATGAGTCTGTTCAGAAAGCGTGAAGTGTTTTTTGTCGTTTTATTTACTTATTCTGCAATCATGTACATTGCGAACCGAAAACCGCATCGAGACTGCTAAATTAGTTTATTGCTCAGGAGGCGTCGGAGAATCTTTCTCCCCGTCGATCTAGAGGTTGAAAGAGGGCACGGACGGTCATAGAGTCTAGAAAACGAGTTGAAAGAGGAGAGATCGGGAGGTGATAGTCTGAGAAGGAACACTTTTTCGCGTTTCCAGACAAAGACAGCGAAACAGAATGAAAAGTTACGTAGAATCAGACTAAGTACGAATAATTAGGAAACAGAATAATTAGCTAGAGAACTGAGAGATTCAAATAATATATTAATAGGACAGTTCTAGGACAACTGGCACTGATATAAGTTTAAACAAATAATAAATTAATTGAAACTGCAACTTTCTCAACTATTCCTTTGCTATATATTATCTTCAGTGAGCCGCAATAAGGCTTGAACATCGAACCCTGTGGGCGCTATAACAGAACGATAACAGAGCTCCATTACATCCAACAAACTTGAACCTGTGAAATCCATTACCGTACGATAATATTTTTCAGTACAAGAAAAGTTTCTCCAGTTTCACCAAAAGCTTTAAACGCGGTGCGCTTTACTTTTTTTTTTCCCATCGCTTTTTAATCTCCAAATCATTTTCAATATATTTCTCACTCTCGCTTTTCACTTTAAATTAGGAGGAACTCCTGAACTACATTTTCCCTTCTTGAATGATAAACATTGCAAGAGAGTTATTCTCCTCAGACATCTTTAACAACAAAAGCGCGATGGAAAATAGGAAATGATGCATGCCACCCAGAAAGACCAAGCTAGACGAAACTGCACAGCGAGAGAAGGAGAGAGATTTTGCACAATATGACTTCCCACTGCGTTTGAAATTACTTTGAAGCAGGAACTCTTTCTGGTATCGATTCCTACGGCCGATATCTGAACGTATAAAAAGTCTGAGAGGTATGCTGTGATAGAAATATGTCTGTTCAGGGGTAGGGGTGAATATGTTTGAGGAGGAGGGGGGGGTCGACTCAGGAACAGAACGAGTGGAATCAATCAACAAAAGCGAGCGCATTGGAGCGCTTCTCCACCAAGAACTGCTGTCTGCAACACGGCTAGCAGGTGACAGGGCCACTCCAATTACAACCTAGAAGCAACACGAACCCATAAGGGACGCCAGTCGTTAGAACACCCCACTTTTGGTATCTTCTGCTTTCTCTCTCTCGCTCTTTCTCACTCTATTTCTCCCTGTCGAGCGTTCTATCTATCTTTCCATCTTTTGGCGTGATGACACAGCCCTCCACATACTCCCTCCCCCTTTTGCGAATCCTTCATCTCTTCCCTCCTCCACCCCAGTCTATTTTCCTTCTAGTGTTCATAATGATGTGTCCCGCTCCGCCACATAATAGCAACTTGAATGACATGTTGGCACGCTGGCCCATTACCTCCGTTCCCCGCTCTCTGTGGTAATAACCGACCTCCCCATTTGTCAGCTCTGCACAGTTGTGACAGGAGGCTCTTCGTTTTTATTGTCGCGCGTGCTTCTGTGGTCAACAGCGACGTCTGAAGGGTGGGTTCTTTGTAGGATGGGGGCCTGTCACATGAAAACCACTTCAAGAAGCCGCACATTTGCTTTTGTCAGAATATTTTTGTCGCCCTTTCCCGAGCTGTGAAAGTTCTTTGTTTTCTTCTGCAGTATTCTTATTCCATGGCCTGACTCTTTGACAGTTGGAGAGTTGCTGCGGGCGTCGAGGAATTGTGGTAAGATATGTTGGGCTGGGAGGGCCGAACCGCGACCGTATGTTTTCCTTCCTCCTCTTCTCTCTCTCTCTCTCTCTCTCTCTCTCTCTCTCTCACACACACACATTTTTAAATCTCTGTTGATATGTTCTAACGTACTCTCTATGTCTCCCTTTTTTTCTCTCTCTCTCTTTAGAGACAGGAACATCTGTTCAGAGCAGGAACATGAGAAAGGCACGGCAAAGAATCTTAAAAGAAGGAAGGATATTCAGTTTGTCACTGGAGAACTATTATTGCTTAGAATTTTGATGTTCAATCAGGCGTCGCCATACTTTCTTACATAAGCTTATTTTATGTGGGTTGCACTCAAATCTTTTTTTTTTTTTTTTTGTTCACGACTACCCTTTTAAAAAACAGAGATATCTCTTTTGCATTCAGATGAAAAAAAAATGCCTTCTAAAATTCCTTTGCTGTGTCTCTTTCACGTTTATTTTCGTTTCTATTTTGCAGTTGCTGTTTTTTACAACCCGGGTATACTTTTAATCGCCGTCTCTAGATCTTGTTTAAACTCTTGAAAAACAGAGGCGTGCTTGTGTGATTACGGCACACAAGCACGCCTCTGTTTTTCATGACAAGCACGTGAAGTGTTACGTGGTTTTATTAACTTCCAAAGTCTTGCGTGGTTGAAGATAATAAGTAGTAAATAGTAACGCTGTACTAGTGATCCGATTTATTGGCGTATAAAATAAACACATAAGCGTTTCCAAGCTTTCGCACATCAACCAGATGGCTTTTTCAAGGAAGTTAGACAGAAACTGCAAACTGAAAAATAGAACGCTTAACAATTTGAACGCGGGAACTTGACAATAAATAGATGCGACGTTATATTCATTTAAAGATACGAAGCATCACGTTGGTTGCACGCGGGTTCCTGGTAGAGAAAAGGTTTTACTTGAAGAATTGGTTCCAAATTCGTGGCAACTCGAGCGAGACACAATCATTGCAAGCATCGCTGTTGGTAATGATCTCCAAGGTTTCCCGAATGGCTGTACATTTAGGGGTAGAGTAGCCAGCTAATTTCTTTATATCATCCCACATGGGAGTAGCTGACTTGAATTTTACTTCTCTGGATAGTGCCGTGGCTACTTTACCGTATTTTGTGTCCCTTCTATGTTCGTTGACTCTGATTCCAAACGTCCAGACGAACGCTTGGTCATTCCAATGTAGTATCGTTTAGAGCCGTTCGGATACTGTAGGGGGATCGCATAAACACCTGCTTCGCAGGAGAGAGGTGGTTTTTCACTATTTCTCTTTAGTATAGTATGTAAAGATGCAGGGGACCTTATGTCGACGCCGTAGTTCATCTTCTTGAGTAATATTTTTTGTAATATCTTTTATATAAGTAATATTTTTTGCGATCCTTTTATATCTTTTAGAAACATTTATTCTTTTCTTTACTTAATCGCAGAAAAGGTTGTATTGAGCTTCATTATTTTTCTTCCCTCCTCCTCTGAAACTAAGAATTCCTTATCTCAATCCTTCTGCTGTCATTTTCTCCAGTCTCCTTTCTCCCCTCCGGAGAAAAAACTCCATCCCCCGGTCAGCTTCAGACCTGCTCCCCAACACCTGAGGCATTTCCTCCTCTCCACCTTGCCACCGTTCTCGCTCAAATCCTAGAAATGACTGCCTTAGTCCCTCCTTGTTTCCACCAAACTCACCCCCTTGCCTCACGAAGCCCCATGGGAAAAACACGCCGGCATCGGCTAATACAAAGCATCAAGATAAAAATTAAGAGGGCTTACGCTTTCAGTCGGCTGCTTTGAAACTAAAAAAAAAGGCAAAGGATCGAACGAGCACGACAATACAAATCTGTCTACAAAACACAAAGGTGCAGACTCTAAAACGAAACAAACTGGCGTCTGTAAAGGAACCGTGTCTCAGATGTTTCATGGAGGAGTGATACAGCAAAATTTCTCTCACGCTTCGTGGAAACAAAGGAAAAAGAGCACAAAAGCGAAATAAAAGTTGCGAAATTAGATTTAATATCTATTCATAAAATTCTAGTATTAAATCTCCGTAACAAAAGAAGAATGTTCTTAACGTGCGCTTGAAGAACAATGGCTTTTGTTTTTGTAAATGCATTTCGCTTTTTCCAATTCCAATCATCCCTGTTATATCCCCTTTTTTACCTCATCACTTTATTGTCCATCCTTGTTAATTTTGAGAAAACTTGTAAAAATACCAGAGAATACGCCAATTTTCTGTTTCATGAAATTCATGGCAGAAGAGCTGATAAAGAAGATAGCAGAAGCAAAATATCTAGGATATAAAGAAATGATTAAAAAATAAAGAAAAGGAAATGATTTGCTTTACTTCATTTAAGATACAGTGCAACAGGAACAGCTGAAGTAACTAGAATGATTAAATCCTAGGCTGGTAATACAGGAATTGTACTTCGTTTGAAAGAAACTACTGCAAAAGAAAAAAATATATTAAGATATCAAAACATATAAAATAATGCTCATAGTAAAAACGCAGTATAGAGAGCTATCAATGTAGAACAAAAAATCCATTTTTTCAGAATACTGAAATTTCTGAATAAAAAGCTTGCAGTGTTTTTGCTCGATAATGAAAGTGATACAATAAAAAACTATAATTAATTAAAATGTAATTCAAAAGGTTACAGAAAAGATATACATACTAAAAACATACAGAATCCCATTACGTCCTTTCGGTTTTGCTTCAAGACCATCATCAGATGTAGTAAAACGCGTGAATGAATCAGTCATGCTATAAAACAGTTTTCTGTTAATGGCTGGGTGATTTTTGCCATGCGCATGCTCAGTCAGAGTAATGATGATGATAGTTGACATCGATTAATTTCTTGGTTATTGGTGGATTCTTTTAATCTTTTTAGTTATATCTCAAAATAGCTTGTTTTCATGGTAATGGAATATGGAGTGGAGTTTCATCGTTGCAGTATATATTTTTGTATTTATGAATATATAGGCTTTCAGTCAGTAGGGAGGAAAATTTGGAACGTGGGGTGGCTAGTACAGTAGATTCGTTCCAGCATGGGTGATATGTGCCTTCATTCGTTAATCATGATAAAGCCGTCGCCTGGGATTCTATTTTGACATTGTAACTTTTTTTTTTTTTCTGAAATTTCTTCCGTTTAATTTCACAGTACGAAATAAATGCGACCAAAAAATATCAGTAATTCCGAAACAACGTAAAAATTTCCGAAATTTCATAAAAAATTAATTCAGAAAACTTACTAATGTATATAGTTTCAATTCATTTAAATTAAGAATGGATAACATTTCAGCGTAAGAGGAGGATCATATATGTATTGTGGACCCTTTAAATTTTTTTTTTTCAGTAATTTCGTAAAATTACTCTTTCATCGAAAAAATTATTTATCTTTCTCTAAGCTGTAATTAGAGAGAAACAACATTTGCAAGACAAAATTATAAAGACACATCCGTGAAGTAGAAGTATTTGTATTTTTGTTACTCTTTCGGTAATCTCTTTCTATCTACATACGCACTGCAATAATTTAAGTGCCTAGAAATTTTTCGCACACATGGCTGTAATACACGGTCGAGTCACATTATTGTGACCACCAGCTGATATCCAGAGGAACCGACGTGTGCAGCGCGCACAACAGCTAGACGGGCTAGCATTGACTCAATAAGGTGCTGGAAGGTATTCACAGGTATGTGGAGCCATGCCGACTGCATTGCATCTGACAGCTGCTGGAAGATGCGTGCTGGAGGATCCACAGAGCGAACAACACTATCGAGGTGGTCCTACAGATGCTCAATTGGATTTAAAAGTGGAGAATCAGGAGGCCAGGGAAGTACTTTGAAGTCTTCATCGTGCACTTCCAACCACTCTCGGACATTTCTAGCTGTGTGACACGTCGCACTGACGCGCTGGAAGATCCCATACGCCCCAGGGAAAACAATCAGCTAGTATGGGTTACGTGGTCTGCAAGGATGGATTCATAACGAATTAGGTCCATAGCGCCTTCCACAGGTATGAGTGGACCCAGGGATGCCACGAAAACATTCCCCAGACCATAACGCTGCTCCCACCAGCTTGTGTTCTTCCAGCAATAGTTGAAGAGTGTTTGTTCACCGATGTTTCTCGCCTTATACGCCAATGCCCATCCCTTCGATGAAGCGGAAAACGTGACTCATCGGAGAAGGCAGTTTTTTGCCAATCAGCAGAGGTCAAATTGCGATTCTGCCGTGCAAATGTAAGCCTTTTCTACCAATGCATCGTCGTTTACATAGAGACAGTGAACATCCGTTTGCATCGGTGCCCCGTACGCAGCAGGGTTTGCTGAACTCTCGTTTTAGACACACATCCGGTAGCCTTCTGGTTCATTAGGCCAGTCCTTCTGGTTCATTCGGCCAGTGACTGCAAAGGTGCGGCCCTCGCGCACCTTCACAGCAGACGTTCACCACTCACATCAATGCCACGTGGTGCTTCGCAGTTTTCACGTCGCTTATTCGCAATGGTGTCATTTCTCGAATCGCGATACACTTTAAATACAGCAGCACTCGAACAGTTCACAAACTGCGCTCTTTCAGAAATACTTCCAGCCTTGACCTGAAAGCCGATAATCATCTATTTTTGCAAATCTGATAATTCGCTCCTTTTATTCATGACAGCAACGAGTGATATGTTTTCAGAATACATTCAGCACATCTTATATACCCTCCAAAGTCATCTCACGAGACTTTCCTTCTTTCATTGGCTACGCGCTGTTAACGTCAAAAGTGGGAGCTGGTCACAATAATGTGACTCGACTGTGTGCAATATAGCTTAAATTTTATATGACATGATACAATATTATCTCTTATCATTACAACCAAAATTCGATTCGGTAACAAAAGGAATTATTACCTATTGAGGTGGTCACGTGGTTCACATTGCTCTCTTTCTGCTTCTTCAAACTTCTTTTTCCACTGAAAAAAAATAATAATAACACGTTTTGATTTAAGTTTCTACTTTAACATAAAATGCGAGCAAACTACATATATACAGCAAATGAATTCACCAAATCTTATGACTAAGATCAGTGGTCAGAATAACATAGGAGGGAGGGAGGTGGAATATTAAGTAAGTAAAGGAAGATACTGGAACTGGAACATCCTCTGAACACTGGAAGCAATGCATTGTGGGAATTTATCTCACATGTTGCACATTTGAAATACTAGCAGAGATACGGAATAACCTGTTCCGGAGAGTAGGAATTATTCGTTTTCGAGATGCAATTTTAAGTAACAGGTCTTCAGGTCTTTCTTTGTTATCATCTTGGCTCTGTCTCTCTTGATATGGCTCTCTCTTTCTCTCTCTCTCTCTCTATCTATCTATCTATTTATCTCTTCTCTCTCTTAATATGGCACTGACTCTCTCTGGATATGTGTATACTTATTGCCATTATGTGAATATTTTAGTGTATATGAAAATGTGCTTACTTTTTGTGGTCTTCGACGTATCTGATAAATATCTGTGATTCATTACCGCAGTTGACATACAAATATATAATTTATTTCGTAAACGGCAAAATCTTTGGCTTTGCAACAGCGGTGTTAGGTGAATTTGGCCCCATAATTTCCGCCAGATCCCTCCCAATGCTCTCCAATCTACAACATACAATCTAAGTAAAATCACTGTGCTTACTGTACAAAGGCACCTTCAAGACAAGTCGCCTAGCTCCCCATTCCAACTGTACTGCAGCTCCAAACGCCCTCCTATGTTGAAATTCTAGAGACGCTACTTTTCTGCGAATAAATGAAGTGCCAAAAGTGCTCTTGAGTGCTCTTTAAATGAACAATGTTTTGATACCTAAGTGAAAGTTAATTGAAAATCAATTCCTTACCGATATTGAAGTCTTTTAACTTGTTCAATAACCTGTCAACCACGTAATCCACCACAAAAGTCTACTTCAAGATTTTTCGATTGTTCAAAATTCAGGGCGGTTTTATGATCCAACAGTTTAAGCTGCCGAAATTTCAGAATTGTATGTAACGTATACTCTAAGTTAACCTTTCTGTTTAGTTCCTGCTTTATTGTGTAAATTTGAGTTTGTCCTCGTTAAACGTTTTCATTCTGAATGCTACATTTTCTTTCTTGATGAATTTGTGTTCCGCAACCCTCAGAACATGTCAGAATGCAATTACGTAATGAAAAGCTGGAGATAAGATTTGATGTCTTGAGTGTATGATTAATACTGTTTTAGCAGGAGCAAGTGATTATCATTGTTTTTTCACAGCACTGTTTTAGCAGGAGCAATTGAACTGCACTATTTTGTCAGAGCACTGGTTTAGCAAGAGCAAATGATTTGCAGAACTATATTAGCAAATTACTTTTTTAGCAGGAGCAGTTGATTTGCACTACTGTATCGGCAAAGCACTCTTTTAGGAGGAGCAATTGATTGGCGCAATTTTTTCAGAGCACTGTTTTAGCAGAAGCAGTTGATTAGCATTGTTTTTTCAGAGACTGTTTCACAAAGAGCAATTGATTAGCACTATTTTGTCAGATCACTGTTTATCAGGAACAATTGATTAGAACTATTCTGTTTCACAAAGAGCAATTGATTAGCACTAATTTGTCAGACCACTGTTTATCAGGAGCAATTTATTGGAACTATTCTGTTTCACAAAGTGCAATAGATTAACACTAATTTGTCAGATCACTGTTTATCAGGAAAAATTGATTAGAACTATTTTGTCAGACCACTGTTTTAACAGGGGCAATTGATTAGCATTGTTTTGTCAGGGCACTGTTAGCAGGAGCAATTGATTAGCACAATTTTGTCGTAGCGCTGCAGTTGATTAGCCTTGTTTTGTCAGATCACTTTTGTCAGATAACTTTTTTAGCAGGAGCAATTGATTAGCACTATTTTATCAGAGCACTGTTTTAGAAGAAACAATTGCCTAGCATTGCTTTGTCAGAGCACTGCTTATCACCAGAGCTTGATTACTACTGCCATTTGTTTTTGGCAGTAGCACTTTTTTTCGTAGCATTTGTTGATCAGTCTGACTTGATTTACATTCACGATGTTTTGCATTTGAGTACGGTAGTTTGAATGACTGCCATTCGCTGTTTACGATTGTATCAAAGCGAGGGCAGTCTTTTAATATTGCTGAGTATAGGAAAAGTTCTGTTCTTCGTGGACATTTTTTATGATTAAGAATATTGATTAAACAAAGTGTCTGACAAATGACATTCTTCCCGAGAAACGCAAATCAAGAGTGGACCTTCTAAGTACTGACTCATGCATTTTCCTGAACATAATTGAGCAATACGGTAATACAAACGCATGAATCTCTTGAGCAATACTGCTTTCCAAGGCTATGGATGAAATCTTGTCAGTTTTTAAAAGCCCCCAGTCTTCTTACATTTAAGTGACCTTAGGTGAGTTAATTAAGGCCGCCCCGGTGGCGCAGTGGTCTAAGGCGCTGGCCTCTGATCACTCGTCCGTATCCATGCCTGACCGGGTTCGAATCCCGTCAGGAATGGATGTTGTGTTTATCTTACGGCACTGGCTCTCTCCCTTCCCTGGAACCAGTGACCCTAAATTAGGGACGGGCGACTGCTTATAGCCCATTGAGTTGCTCACGGTGGTCGTTAAACCTCCAATCAAAAAAAAAAAAAGATAATTAAATCTATAATCGTCAATTTTGTCTCTTCAAGAGGCACCAACAGCTGTTTCTCTTCTTTTGTTATCGACTGTATGGCCACAATTTTTACAGATCAATTATCTTCATACATATGATAGTGAAATTTTTAAGCTTCTTCAGTATTTTGACCCTTTATGCAAATCTTTCGAGTGTCTACGGTTCCTTATATCACCATAAATTTAATCTATTTTAATTTTGAAAATGATTCACTCTTTTAACTCGATACATTGGATCTTTTGAAAAAGTTTCGTCCACATTTCTTATGAGCAGCAAACTAGAGTATGTTATGAACATATGTTATTTATTGACACTGTTTATTTTTCCTCAATCTATAATATTTCCACCATATGAAAACTGATGTGATGAGAATTGTTGATTACACACTTTCCAGTTTGGAACTACCTTGAATTTCCCAGTGGTTTCGTGAAGCCGCTCGCCGATCACAGATGAGATTTTTGCTTTATTCAGTTATGTGCCATCTATGATTTTCATTAAACTCCACGGTTCTCAAGGTCCGAGCGGACCTTTTACATATATGTATTTATATCGTGCTTCGAAGCACTTTGGTGAAACCTTTATGGAACTTGCGCCAGGAAATTAAAATAAATAAATAAGTAATTTCCACAGTTTTCACACGTTAAGTGTAATACTGCATCTTACTCTATTATGTATGAAACAAGTGACACTTTCAATTCTTCACCTTTTTCAAATACTACTTCGTATGTGTCTCTTCTTAAACACACTTGTTCTTGTTCAAACATATTCTCTTATAATTTCGGTGTCGCATTGGCCCGAATTATTTTGAAAAAAATTCTGTTTTGAGGGAAAATTGAGCATGTTGTTTTTTACGTGAACAAGCATTATTAATATATCACCAGTCATCGCAATCAGTTTATCTGGAATTTAATCGGTTACCAGAAATTTGTTGCATTCTATTTCATTTATTGCGTGAGCAAACTCTTTTTTAGTTGTGTGGTTCAGAATCAGACTTTTAACTAAAATGATTTTTTTAAGATTTCTTTTAACTTTTCCAAAACTTTCGTTATATCCTTTCGCACTTTTTAAATCACGTTGACTTCATATGAAATGCTGCAAGTTTGAAAGAGTGCTTCTGATTTAAAGGTTCAATTATATTTTATACCATTTGAGTAATGTTTCTTTCTCACAGTACTCGATTTTCGTGCATTTCTGGTTGATGCAGTTCTCTTTCCCAAATAAAATCTGTCTTTTTCGCTTCCACCTCAATAACAACTTTCGCAAAGTCCATTTCTCAGTTCATGGCTTTTCAACCGTATCCCTTTCTTGTAGAGACATTTACTTGTTGATATTTAATGACCGTTTTGAAATGTGTCCAAACTTTTTAGAAAGTGTTTTCGAAGTACGCTGTTTATCTTAAATTGAAGCAGGTTATTTCTGTAAAGATACTACTCAATAGAATAACTTTCTCCTTATAACTATTTAATGTGGAATTTACTCTCGATTTTGTTTTCAGCTCTACTTCCAGACTGATTAGAGAAACTGAGGATTTCAGCTGGAAACGCTACTGATGTAATGATCAGGGAACAAACGGGTCATGGGTCACATGATAAATACTGTATTTTATAGGGCGTCGAAGGATCGTGGGCCATAGGATCAAGATTCATGGTCCACGGATCAAGGTTTTCTAGTGAATTTGAAAATATGTAATTTTTTTCACAAATTCTATGCTTTCTTGGTTCTTCCCACAACACTCTCTTTCCTCATTTTTCCTTATGGGTGACAAATGAAAAAGCAGAACTGCTCATCCATCGGTGGTATTTTATCGATGGTGCTTCAGTCCTGTAAAATTTATCTTTATTAGTTTAAAGCATTTAATTTGGTGCATCTTGGTGCATTAAATATAGGTTTAGGTAGGTGCATTAAACATAGGTTTATTACCTATAAAACAAACTGAGGTAATGGTGTTCCGCAGTTTCATGTTTTTTTCTACTACTACAATTTTTTTTTTTTTTTTTTTTTTAACTGGAGGTTTAACGACCACTGTGAGCAACTCAATGGGATATAAGCAGTCGTCCGTCCGCAATTTAGGGCCACTGATTTCAGTACCGTAAGAAAAACACAACATCCATGCCTCACCGGGATTCGAACCCGGACCCCTTTCGGACGAATGATCAGAAGTCATCGCTTAGACCACTGCGCCACCCGAGGTGGGGGGGGGTACTACAATTTGCGACATGTGCTACTCAATAGAATAACTTTCTCCTTATAACTATTTAATGTGGAATTTACTCTCGATTTTGTTTTCAGCTCTAGTTTTTTTTTCCCCACTTTTATTACTTTTTTTTCCATTTTTTATTATTTTCGTATTTAATTGGCTTAATACGAGCATAAACGGTACTACATTTTCTACAATCGAAGTGACATACAGTATTAGAAAAATAGGTAACAAAGTCAGTTTGACTGATTTACTTACTAAGACAGTATGCATGCGGTTAATTGCAGTTGTAACTTAACTTACGGAATTCACGGCTCAAATTAATCTGATTCAGGTAATTTTTTATCATTTTCCATGTAAATGAATTACAGTAGATTCCGGTTAATTAGGAAACATCGGGGCTAGAATACTTTGGCCCTATTAAACGGTTTCCCAAGTTAAGCTAAGAGCTAACTTAGATTGTTCTTCAAGAATTATCCCAATTAAACGGTTTCCCTAGTTATGCGAAGAGCTAACTTAGATTGTTCTTCAAGAAATGTACCAAATAAACGACTGCCCCGGTTAATCGATGGCCAAATTAATCAGAATCTACTGTATATGTTGAGAGGACAAAGGACTGTTTTTGTTTTAATTTGCGATTGCTGCGAATGTGTAACATTCGAGATTGAAACTAAGTACTTGTCCAGATATTATGGAAATCGATGAAATCGATAGAAACGCATCCAGAAGTCAGAAAAACGTTTTTTAGTTTCGTTGTGACCATCGCCGTGTCTTCCGTGAGATATGCTATGGTCGTAATCGAATTAAAGTTTGCTGAGAGATAGGTAGACAATTTTTTAAAGGAATGGGGAAAATACTCCAGATGCTTCGCTACAGTTGGTTTTGGAATGTCTTAAATTTTACAGATGTTACTACTTATTTCAGTACGTGTGCCACAGAGAGCTATATTTTAGTGTGGAAGATTAAATCTGATTACTTATTTACTGGTCTGAAAGAAGCTTTCTCCCACACCGAGTTAGTCATTCCGGTGGAGAAAAATTAAGCTCTGTCTCTCACAGAAACGAAGGGGGAAAAGGTTTAGTGCTGGACTGACAGGCGGGAGATTCTGATTTGAATGAATTCTGAAAAGTTAAAAAGCTTCTTAAAGTACGCTCTCGAAGTGAAAGAGGGGTAAAAAAATAAGATAAGACGAAGGCCTGAAGTGATTCATTAGCAGACGTCTGAATCCATAAAGAAGCCAGCGAGCTGTAATGCAGAGAAAACAGATTTAAAGGCGGAACAGTGCACTTTGGGGTGGCTGGCTCTTCTGGTAAAGAAAAAAAAAAAAAATAGAAAAAAAAAAAAGTGGCGAAGGAATCTGCACAATACAAGAGCTGCTTACAAAAGATGTACAAGCAATGTTTCTTTTTGTTGGCGAGAGGGAATATAACCGCAGCTTGACGCCATTCTGACAACATGGAGTTAAGGAAGAGGAGTGATGAAATACAAGAGAGGAGGGATAATATAAGCATCTACTGCTGTCAGCAACCGTACTATACATTCATACCTTCCCTCATGTATCCCAACAACCGCCTGTCACATAATTTATACCTTCCCCCTTCCTCCCCGGGAGGACATATTCCATCAGCAACACCAGGCACGGAATATCCCTCACTACTTAGACCCATCGCTACAAAACTGACGTCTTACTGGCCTTGTCAGAATGCAAATTAAGTTATGAAGGCAAAGGGATCTCCATAATGTGCGCCGAAGGTTCCATTCAATTCCCATCCCCCCATTATCTCCCCCAGACCCATTCAGCTTCCTCCATCCTGTGCTCTTCCAAGCAGCGACCCGCAGGCGACGGGATAACGGGCTTAATTCCATTTGCACCTCGAGTTACCATATCCGCCAATCATGGCGCATGTAGGCGGGGCCAGACGCCTGCGTTATGTAAGTGGAGCGACGCCAGGGCAATACACTGCATGTCGCGTTGATCCCGATTCCCTCCTCCTAGTTTCTGCTGGTAGGCAGCTGCAGTACAGCGATGAACCCGATAGGACGATTTTTCCAACACTAAGCTGTTGCCAGATTGAAACCTTTAAGTGTTTCAGGCTTTTATAGCGAAATTCTGAATTTTCGAAATTTCATCCGGGTGTCGTAAACCGCCACGTTGTGATCATAAAAAGTGCTGTCGTTTAATATGATCTACTTTCATGTAAAAATATAGTCAATGCCGTAATCACAAATCGGAAAAAAAAGCTGCTCTTCTTGAAATACGGTTCATAGATCTAATATGATTTTAAACACGATCCTTCCTTTTTAAGTTTTTCTATCTCGGCAGCACATCTCAAGATTAAAAATGATTTATTTTATCATACCAAATGCACAAATTGAAAGACGCTAGGTTAAATGATAAAATTTCTTTTAAATATACGAAATGAAAAATTACGTGAATAATTCCTGCGTATTCAGTGCGCGTTGTTATCAGGTGAATTTATTGGAACAGCTAAACGAAAATATATTGAAATTTATCAGGAATGTGTTCAACTATTTTCCGATTAACTTCTAGAACATCAGCGAGTCTTCCAGATTGCACAATTCGAAAAAAACAAAAAAGAATTTGACTTCTTGTAATGATGTTCATATATTTAGTGTGATTTGAAATACGTTGATCCTTTCCATTTTTTTTTTATTTAGACAGCTCTGCTGTAAATTAAAAATAATTTATTTTGGTATATAAATATACACAAAATGATTGGTTTAGGTTAAATATAATAAAATTTGTCAAAAATATCCGTAATGCACAAATTACGTGAACAAATCTGTGTGTTCGTAGTTATGTGTTCGTAGTTATGTGCTTTCTGTGTTCGTAGTTATCAGGTGAATTTTTGTAACTAGAGAAAAATATATGAAAACCTATCTGAAAAATTTTCAGTATTTTCCAATGAATTCATGGGACCCCCAGTGACCCTTCCAGCTTTCTGTCTAAAGAAATCATGAGTTTTATCGACACATTTTTCCATATAAAAATGTTCGACGTTCATTTCAAGATAAGATCTCTTCATGTGGTCTATTCTAAATAAAATCACTCGAATGCACTAATTCCGTTTTTTTTTCTTTCTTGGCATCTGGTCTTGTGCCGAAAGCAGTAGCGCAACCAAGAGATCTGCTGGGGAAGGGGGAAGGGGGGGTAAGTTCAAGCACAGTTGGAATCAGTGCCGCATCCAAGACAGGCCAGGAGGGAGAGCTGAGCCCTCGTTCATATATATTCCTTAAAACTTTCCAAAGCAGATTGAGGAAAAAAAAAAAGGCGTTTTTTTTTTTTGGTCTTCGTTTCAGGATGCGACAATAGTCAGGAAAAAAGTCGAAATCAAAATAAAAATCTTCGCTGTGTTAGTTTTTGTGCCCCCCTCCCCCTATCCTTTTCTTTCTCTCTTCTATCAAAAAGCTGTTGTCTATGTCATAAAATGGGAGCGGTTAAATTTAATCAACAACATCGTCATAAGAAGTATACAGTTTCCAGATGCTGTAAAACAGTAACAGTTGAAGACACGGACCACAACTGCGAATCGTTAGGTAGATCTACTCATAAAGTTTGCGTCCCGCTACTGAGGGAAGTAACATAGGCGATAGAGCGCGTGTCACGTGACTAGTCAGTCAATGAATATCTTCCTCACCGATGGATTGGACGAGCCGCGGACTACAACATGCCACTGACCCAATGGCCACCCAGAAGTCCAGACTTAACACCATGTGACTTTTTCCTGTGGGGGCACGTAAAGGAGAAGGTTTCGCCCCTCCCCTTCCTGTTGATCAAGCGGAGCTGAAACAGAGTATCGCAGCCACTGTCACTGCACTTGATTCAGATATCTTACCTCGCGTTTGGGCGGAATTGGATTACCGGCTCGATGTGTGACGTGACTAAGGGTGCACACATAGAACATCAGTGACTGTCTTTAAAAAACTTGAAACATTCCCCTACAATTCTGTTACATGTAACATAAAATATCTTGCATTGTTTTTGTTTTATAGTGCGCTGAAACTGTATACTTCTTTGTGAATCACCCTGTATTTTAGCTGAGACTGAATTAGATAAAAAACATCTCTGGTTGGGTAGGGTAGGCCTGGACACGATGCATCCACTTTTGATCACGCCATTGTCAAAAAGATGTGTAAGACATAGGCCATATAATTTTTATTTAAATTTTATATTTATTATTACTAAATTTTATATTATTTTATTTTTCAAATTAACAAATGCATTTCATGGAGCAAGAGACAGAGTTTTAAAGGACAGATGATCAAATCTCTAAGCAATAACGAATGGAGATAACTATGAACATACGACACGATGACGAAAATTTGTAAAAATTTGAATGGCAATAAATATGAAAAAAGAAACAAAGTAAAAATAAAGCCAATAAGAGAGAAAACACTAACTGCATCGATAAACATTATCACATGCACCTTTCATAAGTCATTATATAGTTAGCATATGACATTGAACTGAAAACAGAAGAAAATTTCCAATATTCATGTTTATTTTGCTTTAAATAAAAATGGCCCTTAAATGTATGCTTTCCATACCCCTACCCGCTCATTTTTTATTTATTTATTTTTTTGTCAAATTTCAAGGATACAGAGGCACTATAAAGTGAATTATTTTCCTAGAGCGGAGTTTTCATAACGAAATCTTTTTTTTTTTTTAAAGCAAAAAATATAAAATAAAATAAATAATTAAAACCATAAAAGGAAAATAATGCCTGATCAAATGATCATATGTAGAAGATTTTAGGGAGGGAGTGTCTGACCCCAGGTCTTAAACAACCCTTAGAAATAGGAAGCTAGGAGATTTGGGCTAGAGTGCCCGAAAGGAAAGCGACACGGAAGCAAAATAGAAAGGGGGTGGAAGACGCCCTTATATAGTTATATTTATTACCGGGGGACCAGTACCCGGGGTACGACGGCTTAACGTGCCCATCCGACGCACGGCGGTTATTTAGTGGATCGAGCGTTCGTACCTGCCTGGAATCGAACCTGAGGTCCTTTCCGCCGCAGTCACGAACGTTGCCCGCTAGGCCACCCGCGGCCCAATAATGCCTGATGGAAAATGGCGAGAGTGAAGAATGTAGTTTTTCCAAGCAATTACTGCAGGACCTTCACCTTTATTTTGTTCTGAGTTCCTGAAAATACACATTTTCATTCATTTTATTGTCGTAATTTAGGTGTTTCCTTCAAAGCGAGGCATCTTTCTTCATTTAGGAGATATTCTTATTTCTACTAATAGGATGATAATGAAGTACCTTCAGCTGAAACTCCAGGGTACGAAACCTGAAAGCTCCCTTTCCCCTGTTACGTTGATTTAACATAGAAGGTTTAGATAGTGGTATTAAATCCATCCTCGCCGCACATTTGCCATCTCGCCATTTAATTTTCTTTGTTTCACCGCGCAAGGGAGCAACCGTTTCAATTCCCTTATCTAGATACAGCAATCTCTGGGTAGGCGCCTCGTTGTCCCACATGCAGACACTTTTCTCAGGGAGTTAACAACGAGACGAGCTTTCACCAGGATTCAAATATTGTTTTGTTTAGGCACCTTTGGTGATCGAGAGCCATTTTTAGACTTTCAGGTCTTTTGATCGCGCTTCCGAAAAGGAGGACGCATCCGGTAACCCTTCCGAGCACTGAGCTTTGATTGGCGGACACCGCTTTTCACAGGCTCGGGGGATAGGTGGTGACAGAAGGATCACTTGGGAGTGTTTTTATTTTCGCCCGAAGGCAGAGCGGGTTTTGAGCGAGGCCAAGTTTCAGTGGGTCGGAAGGGGTCAAAGGAGGAGTTATCGGGAAGAAGCGAAGAAGAGAGGAGTGGATTTCGGGGAGAACGCGAAGCAGGTATGCCCAGCTTGAAAAGCCAGGAGTTCAGTGTACTTAGAGAAGAGATGCATCTGAGTTACCCGAGGGCCGAGTAGTTTATCACCGGGAAGGGAAAGACTTTAGCAACGTACGCGTAAGTGTTAGGAAGAAATAAGGGTTCATGCCGTGAGACTAGGAATCGAGTCAACGGAGTAAGACCCTAGGATAGCCTCAGTCAATTTTATTAGACGAAATAAATGTTATTAGAGTTAATTTTTGTATCCATACAATATTTTCAAATTTGGTTTTCCAAACTTGAAAATACTGACGACCTGAGTTCGAGCCCAGCCACCGGCGCGAAGGGATTCTCTGGTGTAAGGGCTGAAAAGTTCAGTGTCTTCGATTTTTGCGAAATTTCTGTATAAATACGGAAAAACCCTAAACGGACTTTTCTGCAATAAACCGATTACTGACTACGGAAAATCTGTGGATATACGGAATTTTTAAAAAAAGTGGGAATTATTAAAAATGAAAATTCCGTTAAATGACGGATACCTATAACGGCAACTCTGCTTCACGTTATTTTCAGAAATTTTCCGTGAATTCACACCAATTATTTTTTACAGTGTAAGTAATGCATCTTTCCAGCATACAAACGTGTCCTGTGTCTTTTCTGCAGTACCTAGCTTTTACTCCCGTACATCAGAGTAGGAACAATTACACTTTCATACACAGCCAGAGTCATTCGAGACCCTTTCGAGAACTCATTAGTCCTGCGAAATCTTCCAACACTGTAAAAAACTAAGTGTTGTGAATTCACGAATTTTTTTGAAAATAATAAGCAAGAAAGTTACCGGTATATGTGGTAAAAAAAAAAAAAAAACTTCCGATCTTTTTTAACCCGCATTTTAACAGAATTTCCGTCGTCAGTAGCTCCGAGTATTTCAGAAAACGCAGGGTTTCCCATATTTTTTATTCTTACGTTTTACGCAATTTTCTTTCCCGGCGATCAGAGTTCATAACCTATTCCTTTCCGGGTGAGGTTTGAACCAGCGGCATCCGGCACGGGAAGAGCGTATGTTACCACTGAGCCAACCGACCATGCTAACACGGCTCACGTAAAAGGTAGAATTTTAATTACTTGATGATGAAACATTTTTTGTTATTAATGTGGGTTATTTTCTGTTAGGGCTCACTTTTTTCTAAATATGTTTGCAATAATTTAATTTTTGCTGTAGCAGTACTTATTAGAAATGACGTATTTCTTTTCCATCGTCATTTCTCGAAGCACGCAACAGAGAATGCTTTGGAACTTTACATCTTATTAAACTGACAATGACTTTCAATTATCTTTAAGAAAAAGTGAAATATAGATAGCTATAATAGCTGAGGATCATAGGGTTAAGGGATCAGCAGACTGATACATAGACATACTATAATAGCTGAGGATTATAGGGTTAAGAGATCCGCAGACTGATACATAGACATATAATCAGTTAGTTTATCAAACCTCAAGTATTCCCGCGAATCTCTCAATACCGGAAATTTCCCTTCATGTGGATACGGAAAAGTGAGAACAGAATTTTTCTGTAAATATACAAAAGGATTTGCGGAAAGGTTTCTGAAAATTCAGAATTTTCTGTTAATACCTCTTAAAACAAGAAAAATGACACCGAATTTTCGGGTGTAATAAGCACGCCTTTTGAATCCATTCTGACGCAAATTAAATTTATCAAAGCTATTCAAAGTCAATGGAACCGGTATGGAAAACATTAGTATCTGACGGAAGAAATAAGTTTTTCAATCGAGTTTTTAATCCCTCAGATGTTGCTGTAAACCGAATCGTGAGCTTACGTCCTCTGGTTGCAGACTTCTGCGTTAAGAAAAATATGAATTTATATGAGAAGCATTTTGCACCGGAAACGCTCTCCAGCACAGAAAGAATTTTTCAATTCGGACTCTTAGAAACAGAAATATCGACAAAAATATGATGCGACTTTACGCCCCATGGTGGGAAAACCATGCATTATTTTAGGAAGGAAGTATTCTCAAAAGGTTTTTCGATATCAGCTGTATCGGTCCAAGAAAAAAAAATTTAGTCGACTTTTCAGGTGCCCAGATTTTGCTGCAAATACATACATCAGAAGCAGAAATCAACACTTATGCCCCTGGTGACCAAACCATTCTTTACCAAATATTAAAAATCATATGAAAAATATTTTCCATCAGGTGTTGTATGCAATACAGGAAGAATTTTTCAAATCGGAGTTTTAGAAGCAGAAATTACGCAGAAAACGCAATTTGCCTTTGCTCCCCCTAAAGGAAAGCCAATTGATTACTTGAAAATTTTGAAATTTTATGAAAAACATGTCGCACTGGAAACAATCCAAAAAAAGAAGGAATTTTTCAAATCGGATTCCAAGAAGTAGAGATATTGACAAAAATAAGATATACATCTACGCCCCTTGGCGTAGAAACCATGCATTATTTAAAGAAGAAAATGTTCCTAAAAAATTTGTAGACATGAGTAGTGTATCTGTCTAAAAAACGACTTTTTTCAATCGAGATTTTAGAAGCTCATATTTTGCTGCAAATACATCAGAAGTGGAAATCAAGACTTACCTCCCCAGGTGGCCAATCCATTTTTTACAAAAATTAGAAATTACGTGCAAATGATTTCCCATTAGGAGCTGTATCCGATGCAGAAAGAACTTTTCAAATCGGAGATTTAGAAGCAGAGATATAGGGGGAAACGCAAGTTACCTTTACGCCCCCTAGCGGAAAGTCTTTGAATCACGTGAAAATTTTGAAATTATATGAAAAACATGCGACATGGAAAACACTATCCAACAAAGAAGGACTTTTTCAAATCGGACTCCTACAAGTCGAGATATTGACAAAAATAAGATATACATCTACGCCCCCTGGCGGAGAAACTGTGGAATATTTTAGGAAGAAAATATTCCGAAAAGGTATATCGATGTGAGTGGCATCAGTGCACGAAATAATTTTTTCAATCGATATTTTAGAAACTCAGATTTTATGGCAAATACATCAGAAGCGAAAATTAACGCTTACGCCCCCTGGTGGCCAAAGTTTTCTTTATCAAAAATTCGAAATTATATGCAAAAGATTGAGCATCAGGAGATGTATCCGCTGAAAAAAAAAATTAAATCGGAGTTTTAGAAGAAGAATTATCGGAAAAAATGCAATTTATATTTACACCCCTAGCGGAAAATCTATGCGTAATTTAAAAAAGAAACTATAATCAAAATACGCTTCGACATAAATGGAATCGAAAGGTAAAAGATTTTTTTCAATCGGATGTTTAGAAGCAAATATGTGGAATAAAACGTATTTTTGAATTCGACATCATCTGGATTTACGCTCTCTAGCGGCGAAATTGTACATCGTAAAAAAACCGAAATGAAGGATCATCATTCTCATATTTCAAGCTTTCGAATGCAGAAAGAAATTTTTCAAATCGGACTAATAGTTGCAGAGATACCGTGGGTACAGGCGGACGGACGGACAAACCGATAACATAAGCGCGATCTTTTTTTACAAAAGACGTGCTAAAAAAACGCGTAACGGGATGAGTAGGACTTTAATACATCACACTGTATTAAATAAGTGGTGTGAATTCACGGAAAGTTTCTGAAAATGACGTGCAAAAGAGTCGCCGGTAGGTTCCTTCTTTTTCAGAAATTTCTGTTTCCGAAAGTGCCCGTTCATTTGAACTTCCGTGTTCTCACAGATTTTTCGTAGTCAGAAATTCTATTTATTTCAGAAAAAATCCATTTCTGGTTTTTCCGTATTTAAATTGAAATTCCGCAAAATCGAAGACCCTGCAACCAGCAGAAAATCCTGTCGCTAGGAGCGAACCCCCGTCGTTAAGGTTGGTTCAACCGTTAACACACACATTTAACCACTCAGCCACAAACTCTCGGAAATCAAAGTGCCCTACAAAGTAAAACAAATTGCGCGACGATGAAATTCTTTAAAATGACGAGTGATTTAGTCATTTTGTTTGCTATTGCAGCTTTTTATTTTCCTGTATGGGTTTGTATTAACTTTTTTTGCAGTAGGACTTTACACAAATTAAGCATTTTTCATCATGATTTTTCGAAGCAACAAAATGCTTTGCAACTTGATTTTTTTAAACTGACAATGACTTTCAGTTATCTTTAAAAAAAGGTGAAATGTACTTTTTTATAATATTATTTAAAAAAAACCCTCCTAAATTTAAAATTTACTCTTAATAGCTATAATAGCTTTTGTCTTAATTTTCCAAAGACTGATACATAGACATCGTATAATCATCTGTACAATAAGTTAAGTACCTGGTATACTAAATATAAAATTTACTCTTGATAACTATAATAGCTTTTGTCTTAAGTTGTCCAAAGACTGATACATAGACATCGTATAACCATCTGTACAATAAGTAACCGGTTTACTAAATATAAAATTTACTCTTGATAGCTATATAATAGCTTTTGTCTTAATTGTCCAAAGACTGATACCCAGACATCGAATGATCATCTGTACGATAAGCTAAGTACCCGGTTTCTTACAGTAACACAATATATAATAGATAGCTGGAGCACAAAATAGGGGAGAGTAGAAGAAATATCCTGTGCCACAATAAACAAAATTCATGTGATATGCTGTTCATAATATCCGATCTCGCTACGGAACTTCAAAATTCGACAGATGATTGAAATTTGAAAGTTAATCAAACCTCAAGTATTCTCACCAATCGCTCTATTAGCTGCAATTTCTTGGCATACGGATACAGAAAAAGTGAGAACGGGGATTTTCCATTCATATACGGAATGAATAGCGGAGAGGTTTCTGAAAATTCAGTATTTTCCGTTAACACATCTCTAAAACGGCAATTTACCATCAATATAAGAAAGAAACTGCGGAAAGGTTTCGGAAAATTCAGTATTTTCCGTTAACACATCTCTAAAACGGCAATTTACCATCAATACAAGAAAGAAACTGCGGAAAGGTTTCTGAAAATTCAGTATTTTCCGTTAACACATCTCTAAAACGGTAATTTACCGTCAATATAAGAAAGAAACTGCGGAAGGGTTTCTGAAAATTCAGTATTTTCCGTTAACACGTCTCTAAAACGGCAATTTACCATCAATACATGAAAGAAACTGCGGAAAGGTTTCTGAAAATTCAGAATTTTTCCGTGGTACGAGAAATCGGTAAAATTATGGTTTCTTTTTGTCGTTTCACGGAAAAAGTTGTATCAGAAATATGCTTCGTTAATTCTCGAAATAAATGACGGAAAGTGGCTCGTGAACTTCAGAATTTTTTTTACAGTGCACGTATTAAAAAGGAAGAAAAAAAGACCTTCTCCATTAGGTAGACTGATTATTTGCGACAAACTGATAATAAACCTTGTGTCAACACTCCCCATATTTCAGCTTCCTTCACCGCGGCTCAGGCAAGAAAGCTACTGTCCGCGAAAGAGGAATAACAAAGGCCTCATGCCCCCACTCTTCTTAAGAGCCTGTTCCAGTCTGGCCATCCAGACTCCCATGAATGGACTTGTTTGGAAACGCGCACTTGGAAACTTTGTAAATACCTGTCGTCGACCACAATGTCAACTTTGCTCCCCTGGGAGGCAGCGATTGTTGCCCCATTTCGTAAGGGTTGTCCTGACGTTTCGCAGCTCCCAAAGGTAAAAGACCAAAACATTGGGGGCTTCACAATACTTCCGTGCTTTTACACTGTGCAAGAAGGCGGAGGAGGACTATCCGTGGGCAAACTATTACACGCTAAGGACACTTCATGGAGACAACCCCTGCTAACTTAAGCACACAATGGCTCCTCGTGGCGCTAGATACGTCCGTCCCACGCCTTTCCATCTCGATTCACTGGGCACCACGGTGTTTCACAAGTTGAATGGGACCTCAAGGGGCCTCTTCCTTTTGCGACTAGCCCGTAAGAAACTGCAGAGAACCTTCATTCTTAAGCGCCCCATCCTCGTGTGGTGCCTCTCCGACACACAGGAGTGTTTGGGGGCAGAGCTGCAGTGATGCAATTATTTTCTCACGAGGCTTGTATTGACCAAATGCTGCATTTATAAAAATTGGTTTTATGTGCGTTAGTCTAACACACACACACACACACACACACACACACACAATTTATAAGACTGATTTTAACGCTTGAATTAATTAATTCCTTGATGGGTTTTTTTATTGAAAAACAAAATCCTTCATACACTGCCGAGTCATTTCCGGATACTTGCATGTCTACAAGTGATTTGTATTTACAGAAAATTTAATAATGTGTGATTACGTCTTCGTCCTTTGCCTCATGGAATATTGTCCGCTCGGATATTTGTAAATGTCAGCCGATATGTCTCGTCATTCGGCTTCAATGAAGTAACCTGTTCAGCTTTATTTGTTGTACGATCTCTTATTCCATTCACGCAGGGCCGTAGCTAGCAGGGGGCTAAAGGCGACCTAGCCCCCTTTCCATAAAGACAAGCAAGACCCCCCCTGTTGTAAATTCTCCGAACTTTTAGTTTCCGTTGCTTCTGAAAATGATTTTTTTTTATTGAAGGTTTAACGGCCACCGTGAACAACTCAATGGGCTATAAGCAGTCTCTTGTCCCTAATATAGGGTCACTGGCTCCAGGGAAGAGAGAGAGCCAGTGGCGTAAGACAAACACAACATCCATGCCTCACCGGGACCCGAACCCGGACCCTTCTCGGACGAATGGTCAGAAGGCAGCGCTTAGACCACAGCTCACCAGGACGGCCAGACGACTTTTGTATTTCATTATAAGCATTAATACTTTATTTATTCGTGTATTGCACATTTTAAAAGGAAAAGCGAAATTGAAGTGGTACAACACAAATGACGGATGACTAAAAATAAATTATTTCTGGAAGTGACATAGTACGAACAGCTGCTCCGATGATTCCCCGGGACTTGGGCACTGGGCTTGTGGTTGCTAAAGGTTAGAGAGGAGAGAGAAATTTTTACTATTATTATTATTATTATTATTATTATTATTGAGAAACGTAGAATATAAAAGAACGAAAGACAGAAAGAGAGAGAGAGAGAGAGAGAGAGAGAGGGGTGGAAGCGCAGTTGTGCACATAGATAAAATACTGTTCGTCACTTGGTAAGTGCTTATGAGATGCTAGGTGCCGTCAAAAAATTTCAGGTAGTCACTTGCCTACGAAGAAATCTTTGAGCGCAAAAGAAAAAAGCTTTCAACTTCTTCCCGTTTATTGCTTTGCGGTCAGTAGAAGTGGTTTTACGTTGCATATATTGGAAAAGGGTTTATTGGCAGGAATCTTTGGTTTTTGAGTGAGAAACGGAGGTTTGTCTGTTGACCACGGCTACTTCGAGCACTAGCGATCAATAACTCTTCGATATCATTGCTTAGATCCACGGAAAGGAAACAGAATAGTAAATAAAAAAATGCATGGAGTTTGTTAAACTATTTTCTACATATCGTTTAGTCATGCTAGTTGGGAGTCATCATTCCCCCAGAGATAATGACCTTGCAACTCAGCGACCTTCAAATTCTGATAACGCGATTTATATTTTTTATATTTCAAGAAAGTTCAGTTTTCTTTCTTACCACTTTATTTTTTGTGATATTTTGAATATCATTTGTTTTATTTACTTTGCAGTATAGAGAAATTGTTAAATACTGAAGTAAATTAACAAAAGGAACTACAATACAGAACAAAACTTGCATCGGTACTCGAGGATGAATATAGTTTGTCGCTGATTGTATAGCCTCCGCAGATGAACCTTAAGCGCCCCCCTCCCAGTTCTGAGACCTAGCTACAGCCCTGCCCGCATCTGACGGTCCGATTCGCCTTAGAGATTCTGTATAAGGCTCATGTCAAGACTTTGAGGCTGATGAGTCCAAAGTTTGAATTACTGAATTTCTTAATGGTTCAGAAAGTGTGTTATCGATCAACAAAATCGTACATGCACCGCCCTACGGTTAATTTTTGGACACCTGAAAGTCAACAAATAATCTTTATTATCAGAAAATTTAATAATATGTGCTGACATTTTTGGCCTTTCGACGGCCTTTGTCTCAGTGGAAATACCCTCAGTTCGTTTTTTCATCTTCTATTTTTATGTAAATGTTAGCTGATATGTTTCGCCATTATTGTGCGGTCTGTTTTTCCAGGGACCCAATGCCCAATTCGTCCCAGAGATTACCTACAGGGTTTAAGCCAGGACTTTGGGGCTGACCAGTACAACTTTTTGACTCCCATGTCCTTAAACCAATCTGCAACAACGCGAGCAGTATGACATGGTGCGTTGGTCCCAGAGATTCTACATGGGTTCAGGACAGGACTCTGGGCCGACCAGTACAGCTTTTTCACGCCCATGTCCTCAAACCAATCTGCAACAACACGAGCAGTATGACATGGTGCGTTGGTACCAGAGATTCTTTATAGGGTTCAGGACAGGACACTGGGCTGACCAGTCGAGATTTTTCACGCCCATGTCCTCAAACCAATCTGCTACAACGCGAGCAGTATGACATGGTGCGTTGGTCCCAGAGATTCTTTGTAGGGTTCAGGACAGGACTTAGGGCTGACCACTACAGCTTTTTCACGCCCATGTCCTCAAACCAATCTGCTACGACGCGAGCAGTATGACATGGTGCGTTGGTCCCAGATAGTCTTTATAGGGTTCAGGACAGGACTTAGGGCTGACCAGTATAGCTTTTTCACGCCCATGTCCTCAAACTAATCTGCTACAACGCGAGCAGTGTGACATGGTGCGTTGGTCCCAGAGATTCTTTATAGGGTTCAGGACAGGACTTAGGGCTGACCAGTCCAGCTTTTTCACACGTCCATGTCCTCAAACCAATCTGCTACAACGCGAACAGTGTGACATGGTGCGTTGGTCACAGGGATTCTTTATAGGGTTCAGGACAGGACTTAGGGCTGACCAGTACAGCTTTTCCATGCCCATGTCCTCAAACCAATCTGCAACAACGCGAGCAGTATGGCATGGTGCGTTGGTCCCAGATATTCTCTATGGGGTTCAGGACAGGACTGTGGGTTGGCCCGTCCAACTTTTCGACGCTCATGTCCTCAAACCAATCTGCAACAACGCGAGCAGTATGACATGGTGCGTTGGTCCCAGAGATTCTCTATGGGGTTTAGTTCAGGACTCTGGGCTGGCCAGTCCAACTTTTTAACGTCCATGTCCTCAAACCAACCTGTAACAACGCGAGTAGTATGACATGGTGTGTTGGTCCCAGAAATTCCTTATAGGGTTCAGGATAGGACTCTGGGCTGACCAATCCAACTATTTTAACGTCCATGCTCTTAAACCAATCTGTAACAACGCGAGCATTATGTCATGGCGTGCTGTCCTACTTTTAAAGGTATGAGCTTTCACTGCAAAGTTGTTAATACACAATTGTCCAGGGCGTCTAGGTAGGGTAAAGATTCCTGGTTTTCCCCAAAATGACTAAAGGGCCCAAGCCTAACCACGAAAAACAGCTCTATAGCACGTTACCTCCCCCAAACCTCACTGTCGAGGCGGTACAGACCGGAAGTTACCTCTCCCCCGGTATCCGCCACACCCCAGGAACGACCACCAGACTCGTAGATTGTGTGTCGTGACTCATTAGTACAAAGCACAATTTTCCCATTGGTATACACCAAGATCCACATTCCTTACATAACGCTAATCGACGTGTGGCATTAGTCGAAGTGATTATCGGCTTATGAATGACTGATCGACAGTAGTAACCTTCGTCGTGCAGTGTCCTGCGCGTCGTCAGTCCCAGTCTCACATACGATTTGCTTGTGATAGCCCATGTCGTGCAGCGTCTTGTACCTTGTACTGGTACTAACATCAGTCTCAATAGTCTCGCATAGGGTTTGGCAGTGGTAACCCATGTCATGCAGTGTCCTGCACCTTGTAGTGGTACTAACATCAGTCCCAATAGTCTCACACAAAATTTGATAGTGGTACAATGTGCAGGACGATGCTTGACATCGTCCTGCACAATGTACTGTTGCTAACATCAGTCTCAATAGTCTCACATACGATTCGACTGTGGCAACCCATGTCGTTAGGCGTCTTACACCCTGTACTGGTACTAGCATCAGTCCCAATAATCTCATATAGGGTTTGCCAGTGGTACATGGTGCAGGACGATGTTGTGCATTGTCCTGCACAACGTACTGGTGCTAACAAGAGTCCCAATAGTCTCACGTACGATTTGACTATAGCAACCCATGCCGTGCATCGTCCTGTACACTGTGCTGGTGCCGATATCAGTTACAATAATCTCACACAGGGTTAGATATTGGTAACCCCTGTCGTGCATCGTCCTTCACACTGTAGTGGTGCTAACATCAGTCCCAATAGTTTCACACAGTGTTTGGCAGAAGTAACCCATGTCGTGCATCGTCCTTCACACTGTAGTGGTGCTAACATCAGTCGCAATAGTTTCACACAGTGTTTGGCAGAAGTAACCCATGTCGTGCATCGTCCTTCACACTGTAGTGGTGCTAACATCAGTCCCAATAGTTTCACACAGTGTTTGGCAGCTGTAACCCATGTCGTGCATCGTCCTGCACACTGTGCTGGTGCTAACATCATGCAGTCTCAATAGTCTCAAATAGGGTTTCATTGTAGTAATCCATGTCGCGCAGAATTCTGCACACTGTACTGGTGCTAACATGAGCCCCAATATTCTCACATACGGTTTGGCAGTGGTAACCTATGTCGTGAAGCGTCCTGCAGCCTGTATTGATGCTAACATTAGTTTCTGTAGTCTCACATAGTGTTTGCATAATTTGACATAATTTTGATTTGCGTTCTGAGCTGACTGTTCTTTGTAGAGCTTTACTGTCACGTTCTGTTAGCTTTGAAGGTTTTCTGGATCGTTTGCCGGCAGATTCAGCCCCAGTTCACTTCCGTTTGCATATCACATCACCAACTGTCAACCTAGGGATCTTCAATGCAGCTCAAAGTCACATACGAAGCGATTGTTTATGTGGCACCCCATTATCAATCAGCGCAGGAAATCAGTTAGCTCCGTCAATCGAGGCGTCTTTCCTTCACAGTTGGGCAATTGTCTCATTGTAGCCGTACAGACATATTCATAGTTGGGTCTGTGACCTGGTGCTTGCGTAGAACCTAATTCATTATAAATAGAGGAGCTTATGCATATAAATGGCATAGCAGTGTATTTCCTATTGGATTTCTTTTTTGTTGTTGTTTAATGAAAGGCAGGAATTGTAGCGCATAATTCCAGAACAATAATATTTTCTCTATCGAACTGTTTGAGTGGATTTAAACAGGAGGAAATCCAGAGAAATTTCTGATTTTTAGGGGAGATCGAGCTGGGAAAGGGTGTCTGGTGATGTTGCACCGATATCTTCTAATATCTTCATATAAATGAACATTATGAATTCATAGCATTAATTTCGCAAGTTAGGTGCGAAGAACATTCAAACTTCAGCTAAGCAATCAAGATGGAACTTCCTTATCAGTGAAAGCCATCCTTTACATGCACATACATCACTCTGATGAAGCAATGCTTTCACCATTCCCCACGAATGCGACCCACTTCCTTCCTAAAATAAGGGGAAAACCAGCATGAACCAGAGATGATGAACCAGCATGAACCAGAGATGATCGGTTTCGAATAATTGATAGTGTCCTAGAGAAGAGATCTCAGTTTGAAAAAAGCATTTTTATTTCACTACAAATGCAAGAACGACATCCAGGCTATGCGAAATTAGCCAATTGAAAGGCACCTCGCACTGCAGATCATCCTAAAATACGCACTCTGCGAGGAGAGAGAGAGAGAGAGAGAGAGAGAGAGAGAGAGAGAGAGAGAGAGAGGGGGGGGGTTAATCAGTTGAATTGGGAAGATGAAAGTTCGCCAAACGAGGACCTTACCACTGGCGCGAAATTTTTAGATGGACGCGTTATAACATTTTGAGTACTGTTCTTCCCGCGGGAAGTATTAATTTATACATTTTCCCTTAATCGCTAAAACAACCGTATTATGTGCAATCTTAATCGTTATTTTTCTACATAAGTTCATGCAAAATAATATCAGACAATAAAGAACGATATTAAGTTTGACGCTTATAATTGTAGTAAAATTAAGTCAAGTGACTTCCTTCGTGAGATAAATCAGCTACAGCATGAACACTCAAAGAAAGAATCTTAAATTTATCGTTTTGTACACGAACATAAAAAAATAAAATTGATTATCAAATTATACAGTATGTGACAATGCAATTATTAACTTACGTCGATGTGAATTATTCCTCATTTACGAAAAGTAATTACGTGGTTCCAAACATATCAAATCGGTGCATTCAAGAATTTTAAGATCCTGTAATTTAATATCTTGGCATGTCTTACTACATGCATGTGAAGATGTGCCTATGTCATCAGTATGCCTATCTTTCTATCTGTCAATCTGTGGCCACTACCTGTATATCTCCAATTCCAAATTATCTTGCACGGGGTAGAGCAAAGAATACTCAACAATTTTTTATATGAGAAGCAGTATCTCTCTTTCATGCTGAAAAATTTAAATGTTCGCTTATTTTAGAGGGGAGGATTAACGACCATCCTGAGCAACTCAGAAAGATGGAAGACTATCAACTGATCACCCCTAAGTTATGGCCCAATCTCCAAGGAAAGGACAGAGACTATCAGACAGATACACTACTGATGCTTTATCTCGGACTTCGACTATAGGGCCATCCTGAGCGAACAGACAGAAGCCAGCGCCTTATGCAACTTTGCCACCGAGGCGTTTAAAATGTTTGCTTTTCAGAGAGGATAAGTGACGGGATGCTTAATAACTGCAGCAATAATTTCGGCTGTGTAATTTCCCTCTGAAAGAGTGTCTTTCCTTTATTTTATTTTTTTTTTATTTTTATTTTTTTCGTTTGAGCAAAATGTTCGTGAATGATGAAAGAGGTTTCTCCATTCTACAAGCCAGTTTATTTTTTTCAGGAGGTCGGACATGCATTAACATTTGCAAGTCTGAGTCTCAGAAGCAGAAAAGTCTTGATGCATTTGTTACCATCAAATCCCTCTGAAAGAGTGTCTTTCCTTTATTTTTTTTTATTTTTTTTTTTCGTTTGAGCAAAATGTTCGGGAAGGATGAAAGAGGTTTCTCCATTCTACAAGCCAGTTTATTTTTCTAGGAGGTCGGACATAAATTAACATTTGCAAGTCTGAGTCTCAGTAGCAGAAAGGTCTTGATGTATTTGTTACCATCAAACTGACATACAATGTGCATGCATTAATTCACAGCGCTGGGGAGATAGGACAGTTACGTTTCTCCAGTAGCTTTCACACCAGGGTTTTTTCTCGTGTCTCGCCTAGCTGTGATTCCTGTGTAGATATCTCCTGGTCTGTAGAAACAAACTGCTCTGCTCCAATACCGGAAAAGCGACGAAATTAGACATCGCTTTATTTACTTTCTGATGTGTATCATTCAGGAATTTTACTTTGTTTCGTTTTCTTTCGCAGAATAAGTTAGAAAGAGTAATAAGTCATACAAAGCTTCGACTATCAAATTTTTTGAGGACTGAAACTTTATGGAGTACCGTTTTGTCATCTTCACCCGAGGCTGATACATCTGTCTTCAGAAGTTAAGCTTGGGTGCTGATTTATTAATCTAAATCAAGCATGTGTGACGTATATTCTAAAATAACTTTCATTTTTAGTTCCTTTTCCTATGTAAATTTGAATTTGTTCTCCTTTATACTTCCAAACTTAAAGTCATATCTTCTCTCTCACAAGAATGAGGTTGGCAACACATTTGAGGTCAGGAGAGAAAGTGACGTATGAATGTGATAAGAACGATGGATAAAAAGGACGATACAACAGTTGCTCATGTGTATGTGTCTGTGTGTAGACGTTTGATCGCTAAGATAAATGTGAAGTTTACCTGCTGTGTGTTGGATCTACTGAAGTATTGCTGGACCGATAAGAAGTTATCGTAAGTTGACTTTTGTTCATGTTTCGTTTGGCCGCAAACTATTGCATGGTATACTTATTCAATGGTTTTAGACTTAGCGTAATACCAATCTTGCTCACGAAAAAGGCTTACGTTATCAATGCCAAAATACATTTGGTTCCGCTAAAACGAATACAGTACGCCATTCTATGCAACAGAACGGATATTTCCTAGGTAAGTTCAAGTTTATCTTGAACTTACCTAGGAAATATCCGTTGTGTCACAGTCTTTAAAATAAAACCACTATTGTGACACAATCTTTAAAATAAAACTTAAGGTAAACACTATAGTGTGTTTTCCTTTTAGATACTACTGGGAAATATTTCTTTTTTTGCAAGTTTACTGAAACATATATTTATACAGAATGTCTTTGAATCACTGAACTGGAAAGAGGGTGGATAATAAAAATGGAGATTTTTTATTAGCCCACCTTCGTTTTGTTGAAGAAATAGTCATTCTTGCAGGTATATACCTTCAGTACAGCAGAATAAGGTTCGAGAATTTGCTTACAAGAGTAAACGATGAACTTACAGCAAAACTGATGTAATACATTCACTATAACTGAAGATCTGGAAGTTTATTGAACGAATTTAGAAAAAAAACTTAAGTCTTTCATCCAGCTTGGACAACAGATATTAAGCGAGGCCCGCATCAAAGGAGAAATTAACAGACGAATAAAACTTGGTTGTACACTATTAAAAATTTTGTGATAAGTTATACCAGAAAGTGGTGCTACACAGCTGCCCACTTTCTGAGAAAGGCTACATCATTATATCATTATATGATGCAAACAAAATCCAACAACATGGTGCAACTTTGCACTACGTTATGGTACAAAGTTGCGCCGTGTTGTTGAGTTTTGTTTGCACCATATAATGGTGTATCTTTTCTCAGAAAGTGGTGTAACACAGGTTTTTGGTGCAACCTATGTGACGTACCTGCCAGCAGGACGCACACGACATAAAGGCAGATAGGAATCAGAACAAATGTCTGCGTAGCTCAGTTGGTAGAGCGACTTGTTCCGGAATAAGCGGCCTCGGGTTCGAATCCCGGCGTAGACCAAAAATGACGGAGAAATTTACTTCGTTATAATGGCGGCCGAACTATCCGGATGACCCGGCCGTTCAAAATCTCGCATTGGTGTGATGTTATTTCCACACCGCGAGACAGGAAAAATCGGAGAATCCCTTCTCCAGCGCTTCGAAAAATAAAAATGTGTGATGTTGCATTCCACACAGCAGATTGACTGGGAGTTCTCAAGTGCACGTTCTACAGTGGATGGCTGCCTGCAACGATTCATGGTCACGGCTGACCCGTGGGCCATGCCCGCGGCCCTCTTTCGGGGGGGAGGAGATGTGACGTACCTGCCAGCAGGACGCACACGACATAAAGGCAGATAGGAATCAGAACAAATGTCTGCGTAGCTCAGTTGGTAGAGCGACCTGTTCCGGAATAAGCGGCCTCGGGTTCGAATCCCGGCGTAGACAAAAAATGACGGAGAAATTTACTTCGTTATACCTACCACAAAGTTTTAACAGTGTAGTTCATTTGGAAAAAGAGGATAAAGGTTAATGGAGATTATTTAATCTACCTTCGTTTTGCTAACGACATTGTTATTTTTACAAACACTCCTTCAGAACTGTAGAGTAAGTTCCAGGAATATGCCTACAAGAGTAAAGATGTGCAATGAAACTAAATATTTGGAAATTAATGGAGCAAATCTAGAAGTAACTGTTGCCAACATTTACTTTTGCAATAGATATCAGGTATGGGCCATGTCAAAGAAGAAATTAATAAGTATATGAAATTTGGTTGGAGAGAATTCGGAAGAAACAGTACAATTTTCAAGAGCAATTGACCATTACGTCTTAATAGAAAAGTACTTAATCACTGCATCCTTCCAGATCTTAGTTGTGGATCAGTACATGCGCTTGACTTAGAAAGGACATTCACAGTCTGCAGATAACTCAAGGAAGCATGAAAATGTGCATTCTTGTTATAAGCAGGAAAGATAAAAGGAAGAACCTGTGGATCAAGAAAATGACAAGAGTTGGGGACATCATGATCAAGGTAAAAACCCTGAAATGGCAATGGGCTGTATGCATTGCTGGGAGAAGGACTGATCACCGTGGACAACTGAAATACTAGACTGGATACCAAGTAGCAGGAAAAGACGTAAAAGAAGACCAAACCAGAGATAAGAGATAAAATTAGAAAGCATGCCTGAGTGACATGGAGAAGACTGGCTCAAGACAGAAAGAGACTTGGGGTGACTTTCATCCAGTAGTAGATTGATAATAGTTGATGATGAAGGTGATAATATTTATACATACCTCTATTACTACTAATGTGACTGCACGTGTAGTACCTGTACAAACGCTGAGTTTGGCATCAAAACAGTGCTTTTACGTTTGCGTTAAATAGTACTCATGAGCGTTCTTTGAAGTTGCTTGTCTTATAAAAGTATTTTATGCAGAGACGTTTTATCGCATGGGCGTACCCGGCATTCGCCAGGGCCTCATGCTCTAGAGGGGGGGGGTCTCCGTGAAATTTCTCCGGGGGCGTCAGGCTCTGAATCACCCAATATATCTGTGTTACGTCATTTTCCCAAAGATGCAACGCAGCAAAGTTTATTGTCCCATGGGAAGTTATGGAGAATGAGTAAACCCGTATAGTGTCAGCTGAGCTCTTTGGCCAATCCTGACTCTTGTGTCGTTAACCCCATAAAAACAAACGAACAAAATGAGATAAAACGGTAAGTTTAAAGCCATCCTTGAACCTTATGTTATTCTCTTTCCTTGAAACCACGTGGATTTAGCCTGGGTCACTAAGTTAATCATGCCACCGATGTGCCACATACTTAAAAACATTCAGATGCCTTTGTTGAGAAAACTTTTTTCAATATATTCTTAGAAATTTATTTATCTCTTTGTTTATTTTATTTATTTACATTAAATGCATATATATTGATTATTTTACTGCAGATTAACTGCTGAAAATCAGAAAAATTCACAAATACCTTGCATTTCACTTGACTTTGACATAAACAACGTACTTCTACTTAACCTCCACTGCTTCTAGGTCAGGGATTAATGCCGCATAATTATTTTATCTTTTCCGGTCTTATTTATGTGACGGACGTTTTACATAGACATAATAGTATATACACTATATTGACAAAAGTCACCGGAAACCTCTTCAAAAACAAATGAACGGATCCACTGCGTTGTTATTGCTGCGTTTTAGATGCGCGGTACAGCTGCAAACGGTATAAAACAAGCCTGCAGCTGACCGTAATCATATCGCACTCTGAGGTTGAGTGTAAATGTCGCGGCGGGAGAGAACTGGCTTTGAGAAAGGAAAGACTGTTGGGTGTTATATTAGTGGGTTGTTCATAAGAGAAACCCAGAGGCGTTTAAACATACCCAAGTCAACTGTTTCGGATGTACTGAATAAGTGGAAGACACATGGCATGCCTGAAGTAGCAAAACGTACCGGCAGACCAAAGAAAATCAGTGATAGAGGACGTCGAAGCCTCAGGAGAGTCGTTATAGCCAATCGGCGGAGTACTGCACGAGACCTCAGTGTTCAGGTGAGTAAAAACGCCTAAACCTCGGTAATACACGTACCATTCGCAGATAACTTCATTCAATGGGTTACCGTGATCGTGCGGCTGCTCATAAGCCTTTCATCTCCACTCGGAAAGCTACTCGTCGTTTAGTATGGTGTAAAGAACATTTATCATCGACCGTAGATCAATGGAAAAGCGTCCTATGGACAGATGAATCCAAAAACACGATCCAGCAGTCTGATGGCCGCGTGCGGGTATGGCAGCAGCCGGATGAACGCTATTTACCACAGTGTACTGTTCCTACGGTCAAGTTTGGAGCTGGCAGTGTACTCGTGTGTGGTTGTTTTTCGTGGTATGGTCCTGGCCCATTGGTTATTGTGGACAAACCTGTTAACCAGCACGTCTACCTCGATATTCTGCACAATTATGCCCTACCAACTCTGTGGCAATACTATGGAACCGAGCCTTGTTGGTACCAACAGGATAATGCACCCAGCCAAGGACTGTTATGGCGTGGTTTGATGATAATTCCGTATCATGTGTGGACTGGCCAGCACAGAGCCCTGATCTTAATCCCATAGAGCACCTATGCGATGAATTAGAGCGCCGCATAAGAAGTTTGGAACCAAGGCCTACTACTAAGCAACAGTTAGCGGCAGCATTATGTACTGAATGGAAGCGCACACTTATCGCTGTGTTCCAAAACCTTGTCGAAAGCATGTCTCGAAGAGTCAGGGCATGCATTAAGGCCAAAGGTGGACCGATACCGTACTAATGTATGTCAATAAATGTTGTGTTTCTTTTTTTATTAATGTATGTCAATAAATGTTGTGACTTTCTGGATGAAAGTCACAACTGGATGAAGAGACTTGGGGTGACTTTCTGGATGAAAGTCACCCCAAGTCTCTTTCTGTCTTGAGCCAGTCTTCTCCATGTCACTCAGGCATGCTTTCTAATTTTATCTCTCATTTCTGGTTTGGTCTTCTTTTACGTCTTTTCCTGCTACTTGGTATCCAGTCTAGTATTTCAGTTGTCCACGGTGATCAGTCCTTCTCCCAGCAATGCATACAGCCCATTGCCATTTCAGGGTTTTTACCTTGGTCATGATGCCCCCAACTCTTGTCATTTTCTTGATCCACAGGTTCTTCCTTTTATCTTTCCTGCTTATACCAAGAATGCACATCTTCATGCTTCCTTGAGTTATCTGCAGACTGTGAATGTCCTTTCAAAGTTAAGCGCATGTACTGATCCACAACTAAGATCTGGAAGGATGCACTGATTAAGTACTTTTCTATTAAGACGTAATGGTCAATTGCTCTTGAAAATTGCCAGGCGTCCGGTGACTTTTGTCAATATAGTGTATATCAATTACATATAGAGATATATTGCTAAAATAAAAATACTCCTTCAGAACTTTCAAGAAATTTTTATTGTATTTTCTTGAGATGAAAAGGAAAAGATATGCCTAGCAACATTTTCAGGTTTTAGATTTTAAAATGGAATTATATGCGTATGTGCGGACGGGGGACGGAAGAGGGGGGGGCTCGCCACGACGCGCCGGGGGCCTAAGAAGTTCTTAAAGCGTCCTTGGTTTCATGTAAACCCATGCATTTCGTTTTCTACTGCTTAAAATAAATCATAATTTCCGGCATGAGGCTCAGCACAATTTTGAATGCATTTCTTCAATCGTTCAAAATGTGGCACGGATGGAGGACAACAAGAAGCAAAACCACGACTACCCTTTTATGAATTTTCTTCCACAAGCTGCTTTTGTCTCGTCATTAGTTCGTTTTAACCGAAACGAAAAATCCTCAGTGTGTTCTGTGAAACCTGAAAACAGTTGAGTAGTAAATAATGTGGGAAAATCAGAAACGTCAATTTTTTTGAAATCATACATCCTTATATTGTGAAACCTAAAAATCGTTGAGCAGTTAGTGAGAAGGGCAAATCAGTAATGTCAAATATTTCGAAATCACAAATTCGCATATTTTGGATGCTGAATACCCTTGAAAAATTAACGACAAGGAGTAAATCAGTAATGTCGTATTTCTTGAAATTATAAATTCACATATTGTGAAACCTGAAAGATCTCGAGCAGTTAATGATAAAGGTAAATAAATTGTGTCTCATTTTTTCAAACTCATAAAAAAATCACATATTCTAAAACCTGAAAACACTTGAGAAGTAAGTGATAAGGGTAAACCAGTAACTTCGCATTCTTCTAAGTCATAAATTTACATGTTGTGGAACCTGAAAATTCATTTACATTTATTATAAGGACAAATCGACAGTGTTGCATGTTTCGAATTAATAAATTCACATAGTATGAAACCAACAAACCCTTGAGCAGTAACTGATGAGGGTAAGTATATAATGTCGCATTTTTCGAAACTACAAACTCACATATTGTTAAACCAGAAAACCCTTGAACAGTTACCATAAAGGTAAATCGAAAATGTCACATTTTCCGAAATCATAAATTCACATATTTGGAAACATAAAAACACTTGAGCGGTTAATGATAAGTGTAAATAATGTCGTGTTTCTGGAAACCACAGATTCGCATACTCTAAAACCTAAAAACCCATGAGCAGTTAGTAGTAAGGGTAAATCTGAAATGTCGCATTTTTCCAAATCATAAATTCACATGGTGTGAAATCTGAAAACTCTTGAGCAGTTAATGATTAAGGTAAATCAATAATGTCGCTTTTTTCGAAATCATGAATTAAAGTACTATGAAACCAGCAGATCCTTGAGCAGTTAATGATAAACCGGTAACGTCGCATTCTTCGAAATCATAGATTTACATATTACGAAATTTTAAAACCCATGAGCATTTAGTGACAAGGACAAATCAGTAATGTTAATGTTGCATGTTCCGAAAACATAAATTCACATATTTTGAAACATAAAAACCGTTGAGCAGTTATTGATAAGGGTAAATCAATAATGTCGCATTTTTCGAAACCACAAATTCATATATTGAAAAATCTGCAAACCCATGAGCAGTTAGTGATAAGGGTAAATCTGAAATGTCGCATTTTTCAAAATCATAAATTAGAAAAATGCGACATTTCAGATAAAAAAATAGAAACATGAAAACTTTTTATCAGTAAATTATAAGGATAAATAAGAAACTGCAATGTTCACTCATTCGGAAAAGTTGGAGTAACTACAATACCTTTTTTTTTGTTTTGTTTACATCACTGGATAGAAAAGTGTGTTCCTAAACTTAGCATTAGGAATTCTCGAGAAGATAAAAATGGAACAAAAGACAAGGACTTTTCCACTAATCCTTAATTATTGATCGCAGAACCCACTGGGATACGGAACATCACGAACGGATGATTCCATTTCGACTGCAGTCTGCTGCAAAGTAAAAAGCGATTACAGGGAAATATGATAAGGTCTCCTTATTTGCTCTAGTACAGTGGTGTATCCACGAATTTCAAACTGGGAGGATGCTGAAAAAATTTAAGGTTTTTTAAAAAATTCCGGGATGTTAAAAGAAAAACTGCTTTTTCGAATGCTAAAATTTTTTATAATAAAATATTTTGGCTTTAAAAGTAGGATTAAAACTGGAGAAAACTTCAGAAAAGAAGAGCTGTTGAATATTTTATAGTTAAGAATGATTAAAAGAGGAAATCTTTTTTTCTAAAACTACACAAGGTACTTTCGTTTTTGTGCTGTTCTTATTTTTTATTTCTCATGTCTAAACGTTTCGGTAAAGAATGCTAAAGCAAAGACGTATTATTATGGCTTGCTGAAATAGTAAATATTGATATCTTCACAATCTTGTACATGATGAAATGATTCTGAAGTATATCTACAAAATCTGTAACAGACTAAAATGAAGAGATACGTACATACGTTTTGTAGTTGCAATGGCTGACTTTGAACAAGAAAAAAATGTCAGACTTCAATTAGAAAACGACAAAAGAAAAGTTACTGTATTATGGTAGAAGATGCTTCAAGGTGAGAAAGTATATATATATATATACACACACACACCGTTGAGCCATTACATTATGACCACCCCCAGCACAGAGAAATGAGTGCCCCTGGAGACCGAACGGTGACGCAGGTAAAGTTCACAAAGCATTATATATATATTATGCAAACCGACGATCGGTTTTTGGTTAGTAGAGTGTTCGGAGTCAGAATGGGAAAAGCTGCCAATGTATCGGAGTTTGATAAAGGACAAAGGGTGATGGCACGGCGCTTCGGAACTGCGATCTCGGTAACGTCACGGCTTGTGGGATGTTTACGTGCCGCTGTAGTGAGTTCGTATCAAAAGTGGTGTACATATGGCCAAACGACAAACCATCGTCCAGCCACGGGTAGTCCGCAGCTCACTGATGCTAGAGGGAAGCGGAGACTATGGCGCATTGTTCACAGCTACATGAAGGCAACAGTGTGACAAAACACCAGCAGCTGCAACAGTGGTTTTCGGGGCAATGTGTCACAGCACACAGTTCACCGCAGCCTTCTGCGCATGCAGCCGGGTAAAAATGCTCACTGCACGTCATCGCTAACAAAGCATGAAATGAGCCCAAGATCATCGAGATTGGGCCGTGACGTGGATGATTGGAAGAAAGTGATGGCCTGGTCTGACGAATCAAGATTGCTGGTGTATCACGTAGACGGCCGAGCGCGGATACGCCGATTACCAACGGAAGCAATGGCACCTGGATGCACTGTTGGGCGGAAGCAGGCAGGTATGCTGTGGACGATGTTCTCTTCGGACACTTTTAGGCCCCATTATCCCAATAGCACAATCCCTGACAGCTGTCAGGTATCTGAATATCGAAAGTTAAAATATCGACTGAACACGATAAAACACATATGTAGCACAGATACACTACATGTACTAAAACTTTACTGATGAACGCACATACCACATAAGATCTTTCGAGGATCACAACGTCCCCATCCTCAGATGATCAACGTCCATCATCTGAGGATGGGGACGTTGTGATCCTCGAAAGATCTTATGTGGTATGTGCGTTCATCAGTAAAGTTTTAGTACATGTAGTGTATCTGTGCTACATATGTGTTTTATCGTGTTCAGTCGATATTTTAACTTTCAACAGTTTTAACACGAATCATCCTTCATCATATCTGAATATCGTTACTGACCAATTTTACCCATTCATGGCGGTGATGGCCGTTACCAACAGGACAGTGCGTTATGCCACACTGCCAAAATCGTCAAGGAGTGGTTCGAGAAACATGCTGGTGACTTTCTGTTAATGCCCTGGCCTCCAAATTCACTTGACATGAGCCCAATCGAACATTTGTGGTTCGACTTGGAAAAGTAGGTTCGCGCTAAATAACCATCACCCCGAAATACACAGGAACTGGAGGACCTGATGTTGGCATTATGGTACCAGATACCCCAGGATACCTATCGCCACCTCATCGAATCAATGTTTCGCCGAGTGGCGGCTGTTTTGCGGGCTAAAGGGGGTCCTACAGCTTATTAGGTAGGTGGTCATAATGTAACTGTTCATCGGTGTATATAGATAGATAGATATATATCCCTGCTCTAGTTGATACCTAAAAGAAAAATGTTTGAAATTTTGAAATTTAGGGTCGAATTTCATCTCCGTGTGTTTAAACATAAGCGCTGCTTGTGGTGTTCATTTGTCAAAGAGGCCACGGACGCCCTCACACTGAGCGAAGGTAACAAGCTATCGGGCCCCGTGAGGTCGTGAGTAATTTTCTTTGCTCACGCAGAACAATGAAGGAGGGAATGAAAGAGTTTTAGATTTCTTTTCACAGGAATTAGAAGACAAATTTAAAGCAGCAAATTCTATCTGTGAACTTTTCAGTCCTGTTCTGAATTTCCATTCTTTGTCCGAAAAAGAACTCAAACTAAAAGCGGAAGGTGTTGTACGATGATTTCAAAAATGTTATGCAATTTATACAATGGAATTCTGAAGTTCTAAAAATACTTCTTCTGTTACAATACAAATTTGGAAGTTGTGAATCCGTTTATTATTGTAAATATGACATGCATGGTAAGTCAGATAATATCCGAAAACTTGAAAATTTCGTCGTCCTGCAGCGGAAATCGAATCCGGACTTACCATTCATGCCATATTTATACCAATAAAAGGATTCACAACTTCAAAATTTGAGTTGTACAATGGTGTAATCCCGTATTTCATTCATTGATACTTCTTCTGTTGTTTGTGAATCAAAGATTAAAATTGGCAATCCGAAACTACTAAATTCAATTAGTAAAAATATTTGGAACCAATTTTTATGATCGTTTGCATTAAATTTTGTCTTTTTTGTACCTTCCTGTAATAGCTGTATCAGCATATTACAGCAAGAGCAATCAATAAATCAGCAAGAGCATTCAATAAATCAGGCTGTGTGTTGAATCCTGTAAGGGAGAATGAGTCAACAATGCTTGAACTTAATGTCGTTATTCTATCGAGAACGACCTGGCTTCTGCTTTGGACTTTTCAGATGACATTAGTGAACTTCCTAACTGGAAAGATGGAAAATCTCACTGCATTTAAATTATTTTCTAAACTTTTAGTGTCTTTACTTTTTTGTTACGAATCTTATAAACGTCAACAGTGTAATCCACAAAGTTTTTTTATTTGCTAGTGCTTTTTGCTTTTTTAAAGATGCATTGGATATTTACTACTTAAAAGAAACTTTCGCGATGAATTTTTTATCATCATCATCATCAATCATTATCAATCATCAGCTGTATAAAAGTCTCCCCAAGTCTTTTCCATAACTTTCTATGTCAAACTAGTCTCATCCAAATCAATTCAACATGCTTTCGAGTTTTATTCACCAACCTCCCTCGCGGACCTCTTCTTGCCCCCTGATAATCTAATATATACTCCAGTTATCTAACGGTGGTCAGTTCTTTTAGAAATATGTCCAGTTCATTACCACTTGAGGTCCCTTACTTTGACAATGACGTCATCAATTCTTATTCATGAGTTTCTTTTTCTATCTTTTTTGTTTTCACCAATGATGCATCTCTCTATGCTGTTTTGAGTTCTACGTAGCCTCTGTACGTCTCCTTTTGTTAAGGCGCGTGTTTCTGATCCATAAGTAAAGATTTGAAGGATGCATTGATTAAATAATCTTCTTTTGAGAAATAATGGCAAATTGCTCTTGAAAATTGTGCTGATTCTTCCAAATGCACTGCAGCTAAGTTTTACATGCCTGTTATTTAGTTTTCAGATGTGGCCCTTGCTACACTGGTGTGCAAAAATTAAAGACGAAGAGGAGAAATTAGCATAACAGCGGAACGAGCAGGCAGTACTGACCGAAAGACCACTCAGGAGATAGACTAGGGTCCGGTACGGCAGGGCATGCGCATATATGCAGCATGACGGGGGGGGGGGGTCGGAAGGTTATAAAGCACACGGGCGGTGTACGCTCAGCAATTCGGTGAAAGCTATTGCACGGTATACATCGGTTTAAACGACGTCGAGTTGCTGCCACCGTGTGATATGGCCAACAGTCGGCAATCCAGTAGACGACATATGGATGACTTTACCCGAGCTCGCGTCATTGGGAAGTTGGAAGAAGGTCAAAGTGTGACTAGTGTGTCCGAGGAGTTCGGGATCGCTCACAGCACCGTTTCACAGCATCGTTTCTCGACGTGGTCGTCCACGAGCAACCACGGCGGCGGACGACCGGTATATTGTCCTACAGGCGAGAAGAGACAGACAGCAGACAGCGGGAGAAATCGCAAGGCACATGCAACAGACAACTGGACGTCCGGTATCGCGTTTTACCGTGGCCAGGAGGCTGCACAAAGGTGGTCTATTTGCACGACGACCAGTACGGTGTGTGTCATTAACGCCTGCTCATCGGAGACGGCGGTTTCTGTGGTGCCACGAACACAAGAACTGGACACATCAGCAATGGGGTCGAGTTCTCTTTAAGGATGAGAGCCGATTTAGTGTGACGAGCGATTCTGGACGTATACACATCTGGAGAGAGCAGGGAACACGCAATCACTCCTCCAACATCATCGAAAGGGACCGATTTGGAGGTGGCGGAGTTCTCGTTTGGGGCGGTATCATGCTTGGCAGCCGTACTGACCTCCACATCTTCCAAGGAGGTTCAGTCACTGGTGTCCGCTATTGTACCGAGGTTCTCCTGTCTTACGTGCGTCTGTTTTGAGGTGCTGTGGGTCCCGAGTTCCTCTTCACGGACGACAAAGCTACACCTCATCGTACAGTGGCTGTCGCAGAGCTGTTGGAGAGTGAAGATATTGAACGCATGGAAGGTCCCCGGACCTAAATCCAATCGAACACGTGTGGGACCTTCTCGGGAGACGCTTGGCAGCACGTCACCAACCGCCAGCAACGATTCTGCAGCTGCGATTGGCGCTACAAGAGGAATGGGCCGCGATGCATCAACAGCTGCTTGACAACCTCGTCCTCAGCATGGACAGACGTTGTAAACCCTGCAACGCAGTCAGGAGTGATCATATCCCCTACTAAAGACTGGATTTTCCCTGGAAGCCGCCTGTCACATGGACGTTTGTGTCTTCTGTTCGGTTGTGCTCGAAGCTACCTTTTCAATAAAGTGCCTTTGTATCCTTTGGATTCCTTGTGTGGACGGTTTTGCTCACTTGTCCCATATTCTTACATCTTGGGGATTTTATGGCATGATTTGAGTCAATGTGGAGCACTTCTGCACGATGTTACATTCGAAAAATCGTCTCGTCCTTAATTTTTGCATGCCAGTGTATTATAAGCTTGATGTGATAAGACTCAGGTTCTTCTAAACTTGTTTTTAACCTCCAAATCTTTCCTTCTTCTTAGTTCATTTTTAATCCTATTAGTTTACTGTTGTCAGCAAGTTCCTGGATCACTGCAGCACTGTGGGAGAGTACTTGCAGAAAATCTTCATCATCTTGTCTTTCCAGTTCAATGACTGAAAGATGCTCTGCAATTTTGTATTGAAGAGCTTGGGAGATATAGTCTCACTTTCTCTCACCCCCTTTTCCAATTCTCATTACTGATTCCTTGAATGGTCGAACCTTTCTTGCAATCAGTACCGCAGGATTTCATACTAGATGGTCCCGATACCTTTCACGGGGACGTTGATGTAGATGTCTGCACGGGCCTAATTTGGTGAGCACAGCTCGGCCCAAGCCCGTGCGTTTAAGGCCCAGACCAGCCCGGCACGTTTCAAATATCAGACACTCGGCCCTGCTCGTAATGTGCCATTTGGTATTATTTTGTCCTTCTATTGTTTTTTATTAAAACGTGGAAATTAAATAATGAAATGACATATTATTGAAAATATTTAGTTGAATGCAAGCCTGAAAATATTAACTAAACTTTGACAATTATCGAAAAATATAACCTTTAGAAAGAGAGAAAAAGGAAGACTAAGCGCGTTCAGAATCTTCCTTTCTCTGAACTAGTAAGAGGTAACACTACAAAAGTAAATCTCTATACAGATTAGGGATAGGAGAAAAATCCATGTCGTCCCACTCTCTCTCTTACAAACACACACACACACACACACACACACACACACACACACACACACACACACACACACACACACACACTCACTCACCCCACTGCAGACTTCTTCCGTCGGCCACTTTACACAACGCTCGGGGTCGAATCTTTTTTGTTGTCAACAAGCCCCAAAATGGTTTTACCATCTGAATACTTACAGATGGTAAAAACAGTGTGAGTGCCTTTCCTTGACTTTCTGACTACGCCCTAGGCTATGTCATGGAAGTAAGTAACGCCAAATGAAGAGGGTGAATAGGAACAGTTAAACACACCAGGAAATCGGGGAACATGACTTTTTTCTTTCTTCACCATTGCGATAAAAACAATGGGTCTACTTGGCCCGGCCCGGGCCGTGCTCGGGCTTGGGGGCCAGCCCGGCCCGTGCAGATCTCTGCGTTGATGTCTTGTACGGCTTTTTTCAACTCTGGCTGTCTGAATTTCGTTCCTGTTATTTTCTGACGTTAATACCTCGCAGTTTGGCTCTAACCTATATACCGTAACAGAAAATTTCAGAAATATGTGCCTGAACTATTCTAATAACAACTTTGCTGATTTTTTTAAATTTAATTTATACTTGAAACTTCAGAAATGTTTTCCTGTAATTTTATGTCAGCACTTTTTTTATTTTATTTCCTATGTGACTGCAGATCTAACAATACCATTTTTAACATTCAACTTATCACAGCTAAATGGTGCAGAGAATCATGATTTAGTGTTGACCGCCCAGGTGGCGCAGTGGTCTAAGCGCTAGCTTGTGGCCATTTGTCCCAAATGAGTCCGGGTTCGAACACCGTGAGGCATGCATGTTGCGTTTATCAAATGGACCTAACTCCCTCCCTTTCCTGGAACCAGTTGCCCTAATTTAGGGACGGGCGACTGCTTATAGCCCATCGAGTTTCTCACTGTGGTCGTTAAACCCCCAAACAAATAAGCAAAAAAATTACTTTTGGGATTATATGAATGCCAGCTGGTAGCGAGATACCCAAATATTTTTCAAAAAATCAGTTGTCACGCACAACTTTTACTGGTTAAGATATATGTCGTAAATGTTACAACTTTATTCTGTGAGAGGTCAATGATCAAATGAGACACGTCATTTTTTCTGAGAACAGTTTGGAAAACACATATATAAATTCTTCTTTTTAGTACGTGTTAAATTGATTTTCTGTTGGGGGACAACTCAGCAAATCAGAGATACAGCACATCATTTCGTGATCTATGGAAAAAAAGAGTTAGCTACCAGAGTTTTGTTTATTTTTTGAACTGTAAAAATCATTACGAACTGTGCAAAACATTTTTCGTGAAATGAGGCAAAAAATAATAGATTTCTAGCCTGACCGCAAATGATATTTTAACCAATATTTCAAGTTCCCATAACTGCGTTGACATAGTGAAAGTTGAGTAATGAAATTCTAAAGTGCTTTAAAAGTGGTCGCGCTGTAAAACATGGACATAGATTTGTGTTACCATGGAGACTACTTCCATTGCAATGGAAGGCGTCATCTTTCACGAAAGCAGGCTTCAGTCGTGCTTTTTAAGTGGCATACTGGAAATATTTTGCGATGTTCATTAGAAGGTTACATCCGATTCGCCTCTTCCCAGCATCAGGCTAATTAGTCACTAAAATTTAATTGGAAGCAAACAATTGCAATAAAGTTATGTTCGCGAAGATTGCGCCACCATGTATGTCCACATTTGCATGATGTGAGAATAATTAGAAAATGTAACACAAACACTTACAATAGCACGGAATTATTTTTGCCCAAGATTTAACATTTTTACATTCTTCAAGATATATTTGATCAGGACGAAGTTCAGGTAATTATGTCAAAAACTTCTAGAGTCATCCGTATCGAGTGACTACATATGAAATATCTGAAGGAACAATTAAATATCGAGTGACTACATGTAAATATCTGAAGGAACTTCAAATACTTAAGCTTTTCATTTCATATATTTATTATTATATTGTGTGGCTTGGAGGACCTAACATCCCTATAGTGATGAACTACTCAATTATTGATTCAAGTAGTATAAAAATTTCCCGATTTCTCCCACACTGATGTCCAAAAAATAGGGTGACAAGCAAAAAATATCATCATGAAAGAAATACGGGATACGCCATATAATACAAATTTTGAAGATGACAATCCGATTTTTGGCGTAAATGTGACAAGGATGGTAAGTCAGATAATACCCGAAAACTTGAAAATTTTCATCGTCCTGGAGCGGGACTCGAACCCGCGTCTCCCAGAAAACACCTAGGTAAGCTAACCACTACACCACCCAGAACGACCAAGATTAAATTCAAATTTGTTAAATTCAAATTGATCGGAAACTTGAAACTTCGTCGTTCTGGGTGGTGTAGTGGTTAGCATACCTAGGCGTTTTCAGGGAGACGCGGGTTCGAGTCCCGCTCCAGGACGATGAAAATTTTCAAGTTTTCGGATATTATCTGACTTACCATCCTAGTCACATTTACGCCAAAAATCGGATTGTCATCTTCAAAATTTGTAAAAAATATCATGAATAAATTTAGCAAAATCCACTCCATAGAGAAAACTTTGGTACGTTGTTCCGGAGGTATACTGAACCAATTCTGTTTAATATCATCTATAAATGCGGTCAAAGGTCAGGGCATAGGGACAAGATTTATTCCACAGCCATTATCCTCGTAACTTGAGTAATAACTTGAGTAATGATTTCTGCAGAAACAACAGGCTTTTGTCAACAGACATGGTGTTCTTCTGCTCCAGGACAACGCTCGCCCTCATATCGCACAACGAACGATGCTGACACTAAGTGCCTTGAGCTATGAAGCACAGCCTCATTCTGCCTAGTCCCCGGACTTGTCTCCAACAGACAATCATCTGTTTCGTCGTCTGGATCACTTCCTGTCCAGGTAACAGTTCACGACAGACAACGAGGTTCAACGTGCAGTTCATGACTTCCTCGGTTCCCAGAAACAATTTTTTTCATTCCGAGATCATGGCCTTGCCGGACAGATGGGCAACTATGTGTCGATGCCGAGGGGGATTATTTTGCCCGGGTAAGTTGTCCTACTTTTCCGTTCTCGCCGTCCACGTGTGCTGGTCCTTCGCCGGACATTTCACTCGCACCAACCCAATAAAAGATCAGCTGCAAAACGTGAAAGAAGATGGTCAGATGATATAAGAAAAACAATTGGAATTCTTTGGCACCAACAATCTCAGAATAGAAATAGATGGAAAGAATTGGGAGATATCTATAGCCAGAAGTGGCTGTAAAAACAGTTAAAAGAAAGTAAGACTTGGAACATAATATCGCCGCTGAATGTACAAGTTAAGTGTCAGAACAGCAATGGCTTCATCTTTGTGAAGTCTGAAAACGGAAATGATGGGGGAGGAGATTTCAACGACAGATGCGATTCCTGGCTTTTATGGCGTGCAGGATGCAAAAGGAGTAAGGCTTGGGAGGAGGATATTTGAAAATCCTCTTAAAAAATAAATACTGTACATCCTAAAGCTACAGGCATAGAAACGAAACAAAAAAGCAAATTAAATAACAGCAATAAAACGAAAGAAAAAATATATCGTACTGACGGTCGTTATTTGTACTTGAGGTCAATTCTTTGGTCATTCTTGGTGGAAAAGATATCGGTGACGGCATTATGAAGGTAGTGTCAATTTTAAGCTGCTTGAAGAATGCTCTCTCTCTCTCTCTCTCTCTCTCTCTCTCTCTCTGTATATATTTATATATATAGGCCAGGGGATAAGAGGTCTGTTGTGCTGCAAAGAGGGCTTCAACATTGCTGACAACATGTGTTTGGGCATTGTCCTGCTGGAATATAGCATCACGTTATATTTTTAATACATTAAGAATTGCAACTTCGCAATGATATCGGACCCAAGAGGAAAGTTCTCCCGCAACATAAGATGAATTCATATGCCTGGGAATTGAAAGAAAACAATGAAGCGTTAGGGATAATTTTGAAATCATTCGTTTCCAAACAGAGAATATAAATTAGATCCTTTGCAATCATTTGTTTGCACTTATGACTCACCTGAACTCTGGCTAGCAAGTGTTCTCTCGTCAGGTGATGAAGTACCTATCTGGAACACACACGATGCAGCAGTAATTTGTCGCGTAGAATGCGGAATGCCGACGTTTTTGAAATATTAGTTGACGCCGCTATGTCTTCACATGTTATTCGTCGATCTCCTTGCAGGTTTGCACAAACAGTGTTAACAATATGCTCCGTAACAACACTTTCAGGTCCACCACGTCTAGGAGCGAGTTCTGTCGACAAACGCCCTTATTCGAAAGTATGGTGCCATTTAAAAATCGTTGACTCACTCAACCATTTATCTTTGTAAGCTTTTTCATTAAATCAACTGTTTCTGGAGCCGTTTTACCCAAACGATAGCAAAATTTTATCGCACAACGCATTTCACTTCTTAACTCTGATTCACTCACCTCCATAGCTGTATGGCAAAATGCCGACATACCTTAAACAACTGAGCAATAACAAAACCAGAATCATCTGCCACGGCTAATAACTGTTGCCATAGATATTTCCTTAATTCAGTTAGTCGTATGCTTGGTTATTTTTCCCCCTTCGCACTGTTGCGAACTCAACAAAAAATATTTATGTACATAGTGCATACATTAGATAGATCAATATACGTAGAGGGCTTTCGCGGGCTTAATTCCCCAAAGCCCCCTTCCTCCTTCCGTGCGTGCGCCGATGAGCAGAATCGATTAAAATACGAAAGAGCGATAAGTCGGAAACAGTTCTGTTAGATAAGTAAAACAGCAGCTAAATAGCTAAGACTAATTCTAGGAGAAACCGGTAATAAGCATGATATATTAATAAAAAGCAGATTTAATACCACAAGTACATTTACTGTTTTTTTTCGTGATACGTTTTTAAGAGTTGTAATCAGGCATAAAATATCGGAACCAAACGAGAAATAAAAACAAAAGTTTTAAGGGACAAGAAACCCTCAAAAAAGTTTTCTGCACTGGTCACAGAAATCTGCAAAAAAAAAAAAAAAAAAAAAGGAAAGAAAGAGAAAAAAAAAAAAAAGACAGACGTCAGAATGAAAAAAAGGAAAAGAAAAGGGAAACCACCCACAATTGCCGTTTATACGCAGTGTGATAGTGAGCAAGAATGAGTATTATACGGGGGATCATAACCAAAAGAATACCCTTATTCTATGCAGCCAATTTGTCGCTCCAACTGTCCTAGATAAAATGCAATTTTTATTTTCGCGATTCCTTGTTCTTTCGTTCCTGTACTTTTTTTTTTTTTTTTTTTTAGTAATCCATGAAAAGACAAGATATATGTCAAAACTTGTTTTTATTTACTTATCAGTCAAGTTTCTAGAGAAAATACTTCAATCTCATGCTATTGTTTGACCTATGATGTACTCCTGTTATTCACGAGAGATATCATGCTTCGAACATGACAGGATGCAACGTTTTATATCTTGTCAAGCGAGATTCGAAATCCTTTTCGGAGATTTATCACATATTCAGGGAATCAGTATCAGCGAAACAATGCTACGATGGTGTCTAGCCATGAAGCTTAAATCTGTGCGGCCCATTGAACAGAGAGAGAGAGAGAGAGAGAGTCGCTATATGTAAAGATCGAGAGATTGCTTTTTGATCTCTTGGAACCTTGTATCCACCCTAGTATCAACCCCGCGCACACAACACCAGTCACGTCTAATCATCTGCTGATCTGTATGCAGCGCGTGTGACGCTAATGTCACGAAGATGACGTCTGGTGTCACATATTACGCGCTGGTGCACGTGTATCGGATGTAAGGACAGGAAGTCACATCGTCAACTGCAGAGATGGATGATAAATCCACCCTAAAGAGATTCAAACAAAGGAGAGAAGACATGCTGTTATTTGCCGGCGCAGAGAAATAGGCACAGGATCGACTCTTGTGTACTTAAGTGCGGACGGAAACAATTACCATCGCACACTGTCGACGACGAAAATTGTCCCTGGATGTTTAACATGGGGCTCGTACAGAAAACAAAAGGATGATAACGCTTACATAAATCAATGTTGGAGATAAGGGTTAAAACGTCTTTTGTTCCAGTTTATGTTTCAGTCGCTCTTTTAATTCTCAGCACCGATTTATATACTGTTCTATAGGGAGTAAATCAGATTTGAATTGGTTTAGAATGCGCTTAGCAGTGTCAGGTAACATCTTTCTAATTACTTAAAGAAATTTATTCCAAGAAAATATTTTATTGAAATTGTAAGAGTGAGGAAGATGCCGTTCAACACACTGTAGAAAAAATTATAAAATTCACCAGCCACTTTCTGTCATTTCTTTCGTGAATTAACGAAGCATCTTTCTGATACAACTTTTTCCGTGAAACGACTGAAAGAAACCTGAATTTCACGGATTTTTCGTACCATTCTGAATTTTCAGAAACCTTTCCGCTGTTTCTTTCTTATATTGACGGTAAATTACCGTTTTAGAGATGTGTTAACGGAAAGTTCTGAATTTTCAGATGCCATTCCGCAATTCCATTTCGTTTATTAACGGAAAAACTCCTACGTTCTCACTTTTTTCCTTATCCGTATGACGAGAATTTACCGGTAATTATAGAGTGATTAGTGAGAATACTTAAAGTTCCAATAACTTCTAAATTTCAATTATCTGTCGAATTTTGAAGTTCCGTAGCGAGATCGGATTTTGTGGATAGCATATCGCATGAATTTTGTTTATTGTGGCTCAGGGTATTTCTTCTCCTCTTCCCTATTTCGTACACCAGCTATTTATTATATATATTGTGTTACTGTAAGAAACCGGGTACTTAGCTTATTGTGCAGATGATTATAAGATGTCTATGTGTCAGTCTTTCTTTTTTTTTTTTTTTTTTTGATTGGAGGTTCAACGACCACCGTGAGCAACTCAATGGGCTATAAGCAGTCGCCCGTCCCTAATTTAGGACCACTGGTTCCAGGGAAGGGAGAGACCCAGTGCCGTAAGACAAACACAACATCCATGCCTCACTGGGATTCGAACCCCGACCCCTTTCGGACTAATGATCAGAAGCCATCGCTTAAACCACTGCGCCACCGGGGCGGCGTGTCAGTCTTTGGACAACTTAAGACAAAAGCTGTTATAGCTATCAAGAGTAAATTTTATATTTAGGAGGTTTTTTTTTTTTTTTTTTTTTTTGTAAAATCTCCTTATTCTAAAAACAGTAACTGCCGCCGCTGTTTTAGAAATTTCACGACACTCGCGCTTTTCTAGCCCGCAGCGCAAAAAGTATTGAGCACAAAAATATGAAATTTACATCATTTGTAGAGAATTGTTTGGAAAGCACGCTGAAATAAACCGGTTTTCGATTCTGGCGATACTTACACGCTGAAGTAAACCGTTTTCCGATTCTGGCGATACTTCAAGAGCTATTGTATTTCAAAATTAAAGTAAGCAAAAAAAGTGCTATCAGCTCGCGTTCCGGACACACTAACAGCAACAGAACCACGAAACTTTGGAGGCATGTAGGGCCATGGCCAAATATTCGCATCTCGTCACCCTTCTTCTGAATTTCGATTTAGTTTACGAGAAATTAAATTTTTAAATTTCACAAAATTCTCTATTTGTCGATGGGATCCATTAAAAAAAACGGATATATGGCAAACTGTAAATCATAATGCATTGTAATTTTTACAGCATAAACTCACAACTATCATGTCGCTTTTACAAAAACATTTTTTAAGAAAAAGTCATTTTCTGAATTTTAAGCATTTTTTAAAGACGCAAACGAAAGGGACGAGCGGCTTACTCTATCTTCAGCGTTAACAACACAGGAAAGTTCTGGTGTCGTGACCTGCTGCCATGGTGACGCAACTATTTTTAGCACTCTCTTCTCATTGGGTGAAAGGGCAGGCTACAAGCAAACTGGTAATGACGCAATGCTTAATGACGTAGCAACGCTTTTTTTAAAGTTCGGCGTTTTCCGTCGGCATACGTGAATACCTAAGTAAATATAGGCTTTTGCCTCGTTTATAAAAACAAAGAGGGAAAATGCGAGTGTGTTCGTCCGGGAATTGTCCGACCACTTCTAAATGACCTAGAGATCTGAAAATCGGCATGCTGATAGGTCTTAAAGTTCGTATACCTAGAAAAGTACGAAAACAATACAAAAAATAAAAATGGCGGCTTTGGAGCGTTGTCTTCTTGAACTTCTCGCGAATTGTTAGACCACTTCTAAATTACCTAGAGATCTAAAAATTGTCATGCTGGTCAGATGATATGAGAAAAACAATTGGAACAATTGGAAGTCCGGATACCTTCAAATGTACGAAAAAAAAAAAAAAAAAAAAAAAAAAAAAAAAACCCAGCGCTTTGCAACACTGTGTGCTTGAATTTTTTTGCCACTTCTACACCTAGAAAAAAAGTCTGAAAACCAAAAAATTCAAAAGATGTGACTTAGCTTTACTGTTTCAAAATGCTGATAGGTTTAAAGATAAATTTGTCAGAATCACTGAAATGCTTTGAAAATTTCAAATCTTGATTTAAAATTAAGAAGCGCCAAAGCCTGCTCCAGTTTACGTCAAACCGTATGCATTGACGTCACGACGCTCTTATAAATCGTAAAACAGTTATGGATTTTAAATTACTTTTCTTTCCCTTAATTACGTTTCTCTTTTTTTAATTTTACGTTCAAAACATGATTTTATAGATTCACAGTTCGGAGGACGGGCATGATTGCTAGTAATACGATAAAAAAAAGTACATTACACTTTTTTTTAAAGATACCAGAAAGTCATTGTGAGTTGAAAAAAATCAAGTTGCAAAGGCGTTGCTTCGAAAAAATTACGATGAAAAATGATTAATTTGTGATAAGTCCTACAGAAAAAAATATATAAATAATCCACAACGTAACGTATCCTTTAAAACTATGGAAAATGGAGAAATTGTTAGCATCACTTACCAAATCTTTGCACAAACCTATTTAGCACAATGATAAGCTCAAACAGAAAATAAAATGACTAAATCACTCGCATTATGAAAAAAAAAAAAAAAAAAAAATCATCGTCGCGCAGTTTGTTTTACGATGTACGTGATTCGCATATCCGAGCGTTCATTCGTGGATCAGTGGTTAGAAGCATGCGTACATGTTGAACCGACCTATACGACGGGGGTTCAATCCTGACTGGAGTGGAAAGATTATCTGAAGTAAGGGCTAAAAAAATGCAGGGCCGTCGATTTTGGGGAATTTCAGTTTAAATAAGAGAAAACCTGAAATGATTTTTTTTCTGAAATAAACGGAATTTCTGACTACGGAAAATCTGTGAAAATACGTGTTAAAATAAACGGGCACTTTTAAAAACGGAAATTTCTGAAAAAGATGGACATCTACCGGCGACTTTGCTGCACGTTATTTTCAGAAATTTTTCGCGAATTCACATCACTTATTTTTGACTGTGCAATCAAAAGATGCAAAGGCGTTCTCTACATCATCAGAACATTATAGAAAATTAAAAGTAGACGGAGATATTTTGTTCACAGTCACAACGTAACGTATCCTTTAAAATTACGAAAAATGGAGACATTTTTAGCATGACTAACCAAATCTTGAAACTGAATTATAATTGGTTTATGTAAGGCGTCAAGTTCGATGAATGCACTGTAAAAAAGAAGTAATATTAAAAAAAAAAAAAACTTATTTCACTGGTCTTCAAAAAAATCTCCCTCGGAGGCAGAGGCGAATTTAGATCTTTTGGGGCCCTAGGCGAATTTAGATCTTTTGGGGCCCTAGGCGAATTTAGATCTTTTGAGGCCCAAGGCGCTAAAAGATTCAGGAGCTCCCTCCCCTTCCTTATCGCCCCAGAAATTTTCATCCGTCAGATAAGCAACAAAAAGTGAATAACTAAATAAAAAGTAAAGTCGTGAAAAAAGTTTTTGCGCTTTTTAAAATTCCATTCATTATTTTTATTATCAGAACATTTTGCACGAAACAGTGCTAGTGTAATCGTTTTGTCTGCCCGTGGACATCGAACTTTTTGATTTTAAAGCTATTTCAAAATTATTTTGAGGCAAATGGGAAATCAAACGATATTAAGTTCGGCACTTTAAATACCGTTCAGTGCTGTCAAACCGAAAATACAAAAAACTAAAGTCCTGTTGTGACAAAACTATTCAATTTAAAGGAAAATATTATTCTTGTGCCTCTCAGATAAGGTTTAACTGTTCCTCCTCAAATATTTAAAATTTCTAATTAGTTTGTTAATTTCCTACTAAAGGTCAAAAAATTTGGTTTTCACAGTTTTTTCAAAAATTATTTTTCCAAATGATCGGACATAAAATTTCATTAAAATTTTCCCATTTTGAATTCCACTACTAGTTCATAAATATCCCGCTAGGAGTTAGTTCTCAAAGTGGAAATTTCGTAAATTTTAGCATTGCGCTACGAAGAAATTGTTTCATTTACAGTAAACGTTCTTTGAGTTTGATTCGTTAGGCAAAACGGATAACTTTTAACACATTTTCAGTTGCACGTTTCTTGGCAAATTTATCGCTAAGCGCTGAAAATGAAATTTCGTACATCGCGTGTAAATTGTCAGAAAATTTCATAAAAAAACCGCATAAAATCTGCTCTTTCCATTGCTTCAGCTTTGGAAAATTATCCTGTTTTTTGACATTTTGAGCAAATTAGTAGGAATCGAGCATGGTATCAAGAAAAAATAAAATACTTGAAGACACTGGAAAAGTTCTCCACATTAGAAAATACAGATGAAATTCAATTTATGCACATTGCTTCACTTGAACAGGACAGATGAATTTCGTGAAGGAGTTTTGGCATAGACGAAAACGCCATGGACCAAGAAAGGCGGACGCTAAGAATTTCATCAATCACTGCAAGAAAGCGAGAATGCGAAGAGTTTCTTGAAAGCATTTTTTTTTATTGTTTTCATCGAAAAATTGAGAAGATCTGCATTTTTTTTTGTTTCGGTCTGTGAAAACCAAAACAATACTGGCTATCCAATTATAGGTTTCCGGTGCCCTTCAAGCTCTGGGGCCCTAGGCGCGGGCTTAGTGCGCCTAATTGGAAATCCGCCACTGCCCGGTGGCAAAACACTTTTGGCATAACTCGTATTAACTGCAGGAAGTTACAGAAAAAATCCTGCTTTGATATCATCTGCGGCTCATGTTCACTTAAATGCCAGAAATGTCCACAAATCTCTTCCCTTTCAGCACCAGTTTCAGTCAGCGAAACAAAACGTATTCAACAGGTATTAGATCAGGCGAATATGGTGGATGTTAAACGAAGCAACAGCATGCGTGGCTAGAAATATATTTGTTAATGCTGCTAAGTGGGGCCGCACATTGTCATGCAACACAGGCTGACAGCTTGACTGTGCCAAGGATGACGAATGTGTTTCAAGAATTGTATCAGAACTTGAAGATAGAATTCAGCAATCAATGAAGAAAGAAATTTTCCTCATAATACGTGGGAAATCGATAGAATATTCAAAGTAAACGGAATATAAATTTTGAATTTGCTTGTAACACTTATTGGTCATCAATGTAACACTTCTCAGAAAACTTAATCGCCCTGTAGCAGGAATCGAACCCGCATCTCCTGATTTCCGTTCGAGTATGCTAACCGTTACACTGCCCAGGACAGAGAAGTTTCAAACAACTGAGACTAAGCAAACTTAGCTTAGGAATCTGAACATCCGCAGATTTTCGCTATTCGAAGCTACCCTGCTTCCTCATCGCGTTTTGACTCAACTCCCATCCAGAAACGGATGTAGGTCGGAAACTCCCGGTGCCACAGATAAATCAATGAAGGGAGAAATATTCCTCGTAATACACTGAAGTGCCAGAAAAACTGGTACACCAGTCTAATACTTGGTAGGTCCCCTACGGGAGCGCAGGGCTGCAGAATTACGACGGGGCATGGACTCCACTAGCTTCTGGAAATATGCTGTAGGTAATACACACCATAATTCCTGCAGAGCGTTCCACACTTCGGGTGTATTCCGAGGTCTCGGATTCCTGTGTTCGATAGTGCGCTGCATGGCATCCCAAATGTGCTCTATCACGTTCAGATCTGGGGACTTGGGTGGGAATGGCAACACCCCAAACTCAGATGAATGCTCCTCTAACCATAATATGGCGTTCCAACCCTTGTGTGGAGGTGCATTGTCTTGTTGGAACAGGCCCAACCCATCAGCATGAATGCAGGACATGAACGGGTGTACCTCGTCAGAAAGGATGCTCACATAATGTTGGCCGGTCACAGACGTTTGTAGACGTACCAGAGGTACCAGTGAAGTCCAGCTAAACACACCCCATACCATTACGGACCCCCTAGTGGATGGATTCCCTGTTGACAAGCGGGATTCATGGTTTCATGGGGTTTGCGCCAGACGCGAATCCTTCTATCTGCCCGATGCAGTTGGAAACACGACTCGTCATACCAGGCTACTTGTTTCCAGTCATCAAGTGTCCAGTGGCGGTGTTGCCGTGCCCAAGCGAGGCGCATAGCTCTGTGTCGTGCTCCCATCAAGAGGACTAGAGTTGGACGTCGGCTCTGAAAGCCCATATCGTGCAGGGTACATTGCACACTCCGGACGCTGATGTTTGTTGAGGCTCCAGCATTGAATTCCGATGATACTTGCGAGAGTGTTGCACGCCTATCGCGTGAAACGATTCTTGACAGCAGACGATGGTCACGTTCACCCAATGTCTTTTTACTGCTACACTGGTATCGTAGGTTGGTTTTGCCGGAATTCTTGTAGTCACGGTATACCCTTCCAATGGTCGTCCGTGAAAATCCGAACTTCGTTTCTACCTCCGAAAAACTATGGCCCATCTCACGAGCGCCAACTATGACACAGCGCTGAAAATCGTTAAATCGTTATTACTTATCATTCTCATGCCGAAAACAGCTCTGACAGCTGGCAAGGACGTCTATCGCTTTATATACGCACTGGCGGACGCAACCGAGTACGCGCATAGGTGACGTTGCTATGTATTTTGCATAAGCTCGTCTGTAGCAGTTTTTCTAGCACTTCAGTGTACATAGGAAATTAGTAGAATATTCAAAGTAAACAGAAAGCATACTCGAACTGAAATCGGCAGATGCAGGTTCGATTTCAGCCCCAGGTTGATGAAATTTTCAAGTTTTCTGAGAGGTGTTACATCGATTTCCCATGTATTATGAGAAATATTTCTTCCTTCATTGATTTTATAACGAAGTAAATTTCTCCGTCATTTTCGGTCTACGCCGGGATTCGAACCCGAGGCCGCTTATTCCGGAACAAGTTGCTCTACCAATTAAGCTACGCGGACGTTTTATTCTGATTCCTATCTGCCTTTATGTCGTGTGCGTCCTTCTGGCAGGTACGTCACATCTCCTGGTACGTTACATCATCTCCCCCTTATTTTTTTTTTTTTTTTTTTTTCGAAGTGCTGAAGAAAGGATTCTCTTATTTTTTTCCTGTCTCGCGGTGTGGAAATAACATCACACCAATGCGAGATTTTGAACGGCCGGGTCATCCGGATAGTTCGGGCGCCATTATAACGAAGTAAATTTCTCCGTCATTTTCGGTCTACGCCGGGATTCGAACCCGAGGCCGCTTATTCCGGAACAAGTTGCTCTACCAATTAAGCTACGCGGACGTTTTATTCTGATTCCTATCTGCCTTTATGTCGTGTGCGTCCTTCTGGCAGGTACGTCACATCTCCTGGTACGTTACAATTTATCTGTGGTACTGGTGAATTCCGACCTACATCCGTTTCTGGATGGGAGATGGGTCAAAACGCTATGCGAAAGCAGCAATGCTTCGACTAGCGAAAATCGGAGGATGTTCAGATTCCTAAGCTAAGTTTGCTTGAAACTTCACTGCCCTGGGTGGTGTAACGGTTAGCATACTCGAACGGAAATCGGCAGATGCGGATTCGATTCCCGGTCCACAGCGATTAAATTTTTAAGCTTTCTGAGAGTTAATTGTTACATGGATGAACAGTAAGGGTTACACGCAAATTCAGAATTTATATTCTATCTGCTTTGAATGTTTTATGGAATTCGGCATTTACAGTTTCTCTTCTGGCACGAATTCTGTGCGTATAAGTTACATCTCTGTCACAAAAATGCGATGAGTATGGTAAGGATTCAACGGAGTCTTTCCCTTTGCGGAAACGCATGAACCAGTTGAAAACAGACTTCAAGGTTACTACTTCATCCCTGTAAACTTGTTTCAGCGTTGCATGTGTTTTCGATGCGTACTATTCCAGTTTGAAGCAGAATTTTATATTGGTTTCTTGCTCCATTTTTGCACACTAATAACTTGCACCTACGTCAGCTGCAGCAACGCGTTCCCTGTGCCACATTCTTTTTCACAGCTTCGTAACGGTTACGAACATGTTCGCTCACGTACACTTGGCTGCAGTCGTAAAAATCACCGCATCGTTTACAACGTTCCCTTTAACTCGTTGTGACAGTATTCACCGAACTTTATTGGCACACTTTGTATACAGTGAGCTACAATAATAAATAAATAAATAAATAAAACAAGAACCACCACCTCTTAGAAAAGAATCAAAATCGTGAAAGCAAACAATCTTAGCAGCTGACTCACATTTCAGAAGCAAGGATCGTGACTATACTAGTGGTTAGGGAAGTACGAGTAGCTTGGGAGACGAGAATAAATTTTCGGAGAAACATTCAAATCGATCGGATGAAGGGGTGTAGAAATGCTATTAATGTTTTCTTGTGTCAGAGGGCGTTTTTGTTTATTCTTTTGGCTCCAAACAATAATGACTAGGTAGCCACTTACAATTCCTTTGTAATAAGTAAGTTTTTTACCACACACGAATCTGTGATAATTAAGCTGCAATAATAAACGACCATTTGTTTGTAAATGAAAATCTTTTGAGGATTTATCTCTTACTGAAGCAATATTCTTTACAGGGGATGAATTCCTAAGCAAAATAATTTGTAAATCGCTTTTTCAGTGAAGAAGATGCAAATGAAATATATTTGCATCTGTATCTTATAAAAAAATATACATGTAAATATAAAGCATCAATAAAAATATAAGGATCTGTATTAAATAACACAATATTTGTCACAGAAGATGAATTTCGATGCAAAAATCATTTTTAAATTGTTCTATTAGGAAAGAAGATTCAGTTAAAAATTGAAAACAAAATCGTTTTCGCCCTAGCGGAAAACGGAATTACATAGCAAAAAAATCCCCCCCAAAAAATCTCATAGACGAAGGAATATATCAGAGACAAAAGCAATTTTAAATCATTGGTGAAGAGATATAGAAGAAAATATGATAAAACTTTACACCCCCTAGCGGAAGAATTTTGAATAATGGAAAAGTAAAGAATATGCTTCATAAGTATTCTTCATACCAAAAGCTATGCTAAGGAGAAAATTTTCCAACTACATCTATTGCAAGTAGAAATAGCGAAAAAATGGTTTTGACATTTACGTCCCCTGGCGGGAAAACTATGTATTATTTAAATAGGATAATGTTACCCATCTTTACTGTAATGAATGGTATCAGTAAAAAAAGAAATCTTTCGATAGGATATTTTGCAGCGAAAATACATCTGCAAGCAAAAATACACACTAACACCATCTAGCGGCAGACTGTGAACAATAAAAAAGCAACATGTGCATTGAAAATGTTCTACAAAAGAATGGTATCAGGTGCTGAAAGATTTTTTTAATCGGGCTTTTACAAGCAGATATATCATTTAGAAGCTGACAAGCAATCAGAGGCGTAACCACGGCGGGGCAAGTGGGGCTGCTGCCCTGGGCGCGGCTTAAGAGGGGAGGCGCAAAAATCATTGATTGCAATGGGATAAAATCCGAAACTCAAACTTTTGCACCAGTTTCTGTTTTTTTTTTTTCTTGCCATACTTTGTCATTTGTCAATTTACAGAATTTTCTGATAATGTTTTTTTTTTTTTTTTTTTGGATTGGAGGTTTAACGACCACCGTGAGCAACTCAATGGGCTATAAGCAGTCGCCCGTCCCTAATTTGGGGTCACTGGTTCCAGAAAAGGGAGAGAGCCAGTGCCGTAAGACAAACACAACATCCATGCCTCACCGGGATTCGAACCCGGACCCCGTTCGGACGAATGAACAGAGGCCATCGCTTAAACCACTGCGCCACCGGGGCGGCTCTGATAATGTGCTTCGTCAGTTTCGATATGCTGGAAGAAGCTTAACATTCGCATTTCTTTCTCAGAATTTTTAAGAGATGTTAGTTGCTCATTTTCAAAAGTGAAGGCGCGGTTTCAGCTCTTCTTGAGTCCGTCCAACTCAATAAGGACGCCTCAGTGGCGCAGTTGTCTAAGCGGTGGCTTCTGATCATGTGTTTGTCTTACGGCGCTGGCTCTCTCCCTTCCCTGGAACCAGTGGCCCTAAATTAGGGACTGACTGGCGACTGCTTATTGCCCATTGAGTTGCTCACGGTGGTCGTTAAACCTCCACAAAATATTTCACAACCTCCTTCTATCACATTATACATTAATGGTACAAATATCATCATCATCATCATTGTCAAAAATTATCAATCCACTGCTGGACGAAGGTCTCCCCAAGTTTCCTCCACAACGGTCTGTCTTGTGCCAGTCTCCTCCATGTCACCCCTGCATACTTTCGAATTTCATCCACCCATCTCCTATGTGGTCTTCTTCTGGGTCTTTTCCTGTCCCTTGGAATCCAATCTAAAATTTCGGCTGTCCATCGATGATCTGTCCTTCTGGCAGTATGTCCAGCCCATTGCCATTTCAGGGATTTAACTCTGATCATGATGTCTTCCACTCTTGTCATTTTTCGGATCCACGAGTTCCTCTTCTTATCTCTCCTGGTTACACCAAGCATGCACCTCTCCATGCTTCTTTGAGTTGTCTGCAGCCTTTGTATGTCTCTTTTAGTTAAGGTCCACGTCTCTGCACCATACGTAAGCACTGGAAGGATGCATTGATCAAACACTTTTCTTTTAAGACATAATGGCATATTGCTCTTGAAAATTATGCTGTTTCTTCCAAAAGCTCTCCAGGCAAGTTTTGTACGCCGATTAATTTCTTCATCAATGTGACCCTCACTTGATATCTGCTGTCCAAGATAAACGTACGTGTCTGTTATCTCCAGCTTTTCTCCATCAATCGATAAATCTTCATTTCTTGTAAAAGCATTGAACATCACTTTTGTCTTCTGAAAGTTCATTTTTAATCCCACTTCTTTACTCTTGTCAGCAAGTTCCTGGATCATACTCTGCAGCTCTGATGGGGTAGTTGCAAAAATGACTACGTCATCAGCAAAACGAAGGTGGGTTAGATAATCTCCATTAATCTTTATCCCCTTGTTTTCCCAGCTCAGCGACTGAAAAACACCCTCCAATGTGGCATTAAAGAGCTTCGGAGATATGGTGTCACCTTGTCTCACTCCCTTTCCAATTTTTACGTGTGTTGTATTTTCAAACAGCCTAATCTTTGCACTTGCATTTTCATAGATGTTATTAATAATATTAATGTATGCATCTTCAATACCGCAGGTTTTCAGAGCCATTGTAACTGCTGATGGTTTCACCGAATCAAAGGCTTTTTCATAATCGATAAAAGCCATGCACAATGGAAGTTCATATTCCCTCGCTCTTTCAATTAGTTCTCTCAGCACGTGGATATGATCTATTGTGCTGCAGCCACTCCTGAATCCAGCTTGTTCTCTCGGTTGAGCCATGTCTAGTGCTACCTTCAAGCGGTGTGAAAGAACTTTAGTGAAGATTTTATAAACTACTGATAGGAGGCTGATAGGTCTGTAGTTTCCGAGATCCTCAATGTCACCTTTCTTATGTAGCAGGATCATTGTAGCGGTGTTCCAATCCTCAGGAATCTTTCCTTCATTAAGGCATCGAGTGAAAATTTGGGCGAGTACTGTTTCGATTTCTCCACTTGCTTCTTTTATGATGTCTACAGTAATTCCATCTTCTCCTGGAGCTTTTCCTCGCTTCATGTTCTTGATTGCATGTGCAACTTCTGCTGGAAGGACTGGAGGAACTCTGGTACTGGTATCTTTCATGATGTCTGGAGTGCATATATCATCCCTTTCATATAATTTGGAGTAGAAATCTTTCACTCTTGTCAAAATTTCGCCTCTATTTCTTGTTACAGAACCATCTTCTTTTCTCAGTGCCATAATCTGTTTTCTTCCCTTACTGAGATGTCCCTTTGCTATCTTTAGGCTTTGGTTGTTTTCAATTGCTTTCCTCACTAGTTCACAGTTGAATTTCCTTACGTCTTCAGTGATACTTTTTCTTACTGTCTTGCATAGCTCTATATATTCCACTTTGGAAGTCACATCTTCTTTAGTTGTCCTCATCTCTCTTCTTTTTTGCATCAACATTTTGGGTTTTCCTGATAATTTGTTCACATGCAACTTGTTCTTAGACCCAGCTAATTTTGTTGCTGTTTCCATAAGAGCTTTGGTTACTTTTCTGTTAACTTCAGAGATGTCCACTTCTTCCGATGTTAGGCCTAATAAAGCAGAGAACCTGTTCTTCAGTTCTAACTTGAAGGTATTATGGTGTTTTTTAAGGTTGGTTATGTCAATAGATTTTGTTTGTCTTATGAGCTTGCCACGTTCAAGTTTAGTGTTGAGGTGCATCTTACATCTCACCAATCTATGGTCACTACCTGTGTTGAACTTGTTTAGCACACTGCAGTCTTCTATGACGAATTTTTTGTTACACATAATAAAATCAATTTCACTTGTCGTCCCATTTGGATGTCTCCATGTCCATTTCCTGTGTGGCTTTTTCTTGAAGAAGGAGTTCAAGATGAAAAACCCTTCTGCCTCTGCAAACTCAACGAGAGTATTTCCACGCTGGTTTCTGTTGCCATGACCGAATTTACCTACTGAAGTTTCATTCTGTTGCCGTTGCCCTATTTTTGCATTGAAATCTCCCATAATTATTTTCAAGTGCTGCTTACCTTTATTATTTAGATGACAAATTTCCTCATAAAATTCTTCAATTTCTTCTTCAGGATGACTTGTGGTGGGTGCATAAGTTTGAATAATCTGAGCCTGGTATCTTTTCGAGAGTTGGATAACAAGTCGTGCAGCTCTGTGAGAGGAACTTTCAACTTCTACAACTTTATCCTTCAGTTTCTTGTTTATTATCAATCCAACACCAGTAGTTCTGCCAGTATCTGTCCCACGATAGTAGAAGAGATGTCCACTTTTCAGTTCGATGAGATCTTCTCCTTTTCTCCTTACCTCACTTAGCCCCACGATGTCCCACTTGATCCTTTGTAGTTCCTCTTCCAATTCAAGAAGCCTTGAATCAGAAGATAGGGAGCGTCCATTGTAAGTAGCCAAGGTCAGCATCAGATGGCAGCCTAGTCCGGTCCTCCGGGGATTCTTAGCACCCTCTGCCTTCATGTCGCACTGGCCGCTGCCTTGGCCAGGTACATTCCAGCTGCCGGAGACTGAGGGCCAAGATTTAAGTTGTGGAATCATTTTGGAGGGGTTTGGCCATAACTCACCACGCTGGCCAAGCGGGTTGGTGAGTGTATGATAGAATTTCCTCTGATCCCGATGGTATAGTTATACCGCTATGGGCGGTCGTCAGAGCCCCTTTAGTGGGAACAGGATGCACCACGAGAAGGCGGGGTTGACATTTGTCAAGGAGAGGCTGTGATGTTACGCATCACCTGACCTTGCATTCCGTACAAATATAGAAGAGGTTAACTCCTTACTTTATTTGGGGATTACCTTACATAGGGATCTTAGATGGAACCAACATGTGGACTCTCTTCTTCTCAAACTGTCTAAAAACATTGGAGTTATCAGCTTGGTATTTACAAACCTTACCTATAAAACACTAATTCATTTATATTATACCATGTTTCAGACTCATATTAATTATGCTATCTTATCGTGGGGACAGACAACTAAATATAATTTCCAAAAACTTCAAATTCTTCAAAACAAATATACTGTATAAGATTAATTGACCTAAAATTTGATAGAAATACACAACTAACACTATATAATACCACAAGAGTTTTCCCAAACAAATATAACGTTCTTACGATTAACAAATTATATTACTTCAATATCGGGAAAATTATTTTCAAACGCATTAAGAATAATCTACACGCCGACATCATACAAATCATACCCCAGATACACACACATGACATGCACACGCACTAAATCACATATTCGGCCTATTCATCCGAAAACGGAGACCAGGAAGCAAAGTTTAAATTACATTAGCCCACACTACTGGAACTTATTACCTATGGAACAAACTCCTTTAAATAATTTTAACCTTTTTTTTAAAAAAAAACTAAAAAAATTTATAATGAATTGCAGCTTCTCAAATTAATGATTACATTGGATGGGAATTATGACTAATATTACGACTTGTATATCGTGATGTAAATTGCTTTTTCAATGGTATGATCTGTAATGCTTATTATCTGCTCATATATCATTACCTTTTTTTTTTTTTTTTTTTGTTACCATGGTACTCTTGTTTGTAATTACAACTGCTGACCTCAGTGTAAAACTGGCCTAGGGAGCCTGGGACCCTGTCGGGCCTGGCTGGACTTTCCCCCCTGCTTCCTTGCTGCATTGTTTCAACAGATTTTTCTGTAAAACTTTTTTTTTTTTTTTTTTTTGGCTCAGCAAAATAAATGAATTGAATAATACAAAAAAAAAAAAAACAACTCAAGAAGAGCCACGACTTTCGTTGACAGCAACGGAGACCGGTTTTTCTTGTTGGCTGGACGATGAAAGGCAAGGATGTCGTTCACACAGTTGAAGATTCTCTGGTGGCTATTCTTTCATTACTGTGACTGCGAACCACGACTTCCTAGCTGATTCGGGCAGTTTGACGTGATAACAACGGTCCAAAATCGAATCAGTTGAAAAAAGCTGAACAAACAGCCACAGTTTGATATGACGTAAACCTTGTTTTATTGAGCAGTGTATACTTATGTGCAGGAGATCATTAATTAAAACTGTAAAAACAGCCACAGTTTGATATGACGTAAACCTTGTTTTATTGAGCAGTGTATACTTATGTGCAGGAGATCAGTGTATACTTATGTGCAGGAGATCATTAATTAAAACTGTACAAACAGCCACAGTTTGATATGACGTAAACCTTGTTTTATCGAGCAGTGTATACTTATGTGCAGGAGATCAGTGTATACTTATGTTCAGAAGATCATTAATTAAAACTGTACAAACAGCCACAGTTTGATATGACGTAAACCTTGTTTTATTGAGCATTGTATACTCATATGCAGGAGATCAGTGTATACTTATGTGCAGGAGATCATTAATTAAAACTGTACAAACACCCACAGTTTGATATGAGGTAAACCTTGTTTTATTGAGCAGTGTATACTTATGTGCAGCAGATCAGTGGGTGCTTATGTGCAGGAGATCATTAATTAAAACTGTACAAACAGCCGCAGTTTGATATGACGTAAGCCTTGTTTCACTGAGCAGCGTATACTTATGTGCAGGAGATCAGTGTATACTTATGTTCAGGAGATCATTAATTAAAACTGTACAAACAGCCACAGTTTGATATGACGTAAACCTTGTTTTATTGAGCAGTGTATACTTATGTGCAGGAGATCATTAATAAAAACTGTACAAACAGCCACAGTTTGATAAACCTTGTCTTATTGAGCAGTGTATGCTTATGTGCAGGAGATCAGTGTATACTTATGTACAAACAGCCTCAGTTTGATATGACGTATACCTTGTTTTATTGAGCAGTGTATACTTATGTGCAGGAGATCATTAATTAAAACTGTACAAACAGCCACAGTTTGATATGGCGTAAACCTTGTTTTATTGAGCAGTGTATACTTGTGTGCAGGAGCACTTATTGAGCAGTGTATACTTATGTGCAGGAGCAGTTATTGAGCAGTGTATACTTATGTGCAAGAGTGCACTCGGGGTCTGGCGGAGACTGGCGCTTCCAGGCCACTTTTTTCAAGGCCCGTCGGAACCAGGCTAATTCTTATCTAACTGAATGGGAGTTTTTTAAATGTATTTATTCAGTCGTCGCCCATCAAAATCGACATTAGATAACAATAAGGCATAGTGGAAATTTGTATATTTGTTGGGGCCCACCCATTCGCATACCTGCTGTAGTAGATAACGTCTTTGAGCTCCAGGCCACTTCTTTTTCTCCTGGACTGCACCACTGTTTATGTGTATGCTAACTAACAAATTAGTAATAAATAAATATCTATGTATCAGATGGAAAGACAGATGGAGGCGTAATACTTTATGATTCGACCCGGGATCAGAAATGCCTAGTTACGCCTCTGCAAGCAATCTATAAGGACAGCTTCCAATCTCTCTTGGAAGTCCGTCTCCAAGACATTCATAAGTAAATTCAGGAGTCATCTGCTCTTTTTAACACTCAAATGGAAATTGTCTTTGTTCTCCAAGACATAAGATTTTGAAGATCTTATACCAGAGTCTCTCCGCCAACAGGCGTAAAAGATCATGACCTCCAATTTTTTTAAAGGACATGATACATTCCCATCATGAAATCTTCATGCGTTTAGAGGATCCCAGATCTTATGCAGCCGTTGCCTCGCGCAACCAAAATTCAATTTAAGCTCCTTCCAGGCCTGCATCCTGCATCTCCATCTGCCACAAAAAAGAAGACACTGGCATTTGAAGAGAAAACTACAGCTGCGTGTTTTCAGTCTTCAAGGAAGACCACTACTCCAACCTCTACCTCTCGATCATCGGGACCTTCCAATAAAGCAGCAAAGTTGTTTTCTTCAGGATCTCAGCCCGCCGGAAGTTTTTACACAAAGGGCTTCATCAATCAGTTTCGGATGACGAATGTCGCAGTTCTCTCAGAATGTTCAAAGTGTCCTGCGCTCGAAAGTTTCGATTGGGGCATGTAGTCAGCTGGAGTTCCATGGGGTTTTCATGGTTTACACTTCCATCCCTGAGACCTCACAAATTTCCGAGATGCTCTCGTACTTCGTTATAATTCATAGATTTCTAAAAGCTTTCTAAGAGACCTTCTCAGATAAAGTTTTGGCTGCTCCGTCGCATTAATCGTCATCTCGATGTTCTCGAGGAGAATCTCCAGGACGGTCTAATAAAAGTTCTTCTTCTTCAGGTGAGGAATATACGGTGATCAAAAAGTAAGGTGAATAGAGCCGCCCTTGCTGCGCAAGCAAAGTAAAAGGTCATTGACTCTCAACCCTCGCAAATGTCGCCTTACCAGAAATCGGTTTTGCAACAAATGCCAGTTGTCCTCCAGACCGCAAAGAGTGTAGACTCGTGTTTCTCATTTTCTCAACACCATCGGGATGTCGGAGCTCGAGCAACGGGCAAACATGAAATTCTGTTTCCGCTTTAGACATTCGATGAGAGAAACGCACGAAAAACCAGCAGCTGTTTCTGGTGAAAGTGCTGTGATACAAAAGAGAGCGTTTAACTTTCTTCCAGGTTAAAGACGGCGCTTCTTCCATCGAAGATGAATCTTGTTCTGTATAGCTTTCAACGGCGGTAACCGACGACAACGTCATGGAAATTTGGGCTATGATCAGGAAAAACCGGCGCCTCACTATCAGAGAAATTGTAGCAGAGATTGGTCTGTCATTTGGTTCTGTTCAAGCCATCCTCACTGACAAATTGAACATAAAACATGTCAGTGCCAAGTGAAAATCCTCCAAATACGTGGAGTCAGTGAATAAACAAAGACATCGCCCTTTGGATTTAACTGCTATAATTAATATATAGCCAGTGCCAATAATACCCACCAGATAGAGACGTCTCAGTAGCTGAGCCCATCTTACGGATTTATGTTGTCAGAAGCTGACAGAAAAACACACATAGCGCCGTGGATTGTTGGCCACCGTGTTGTAATGCTAACGCTCTCGGCTAGATATCAAGAGATCTGGGTTCGATTCCTCAGCAGTTACCGAATTACAGTTTTTTGTGTCAGTGCCAATTTAATTCCTCATTTTCTGAATGACGACCAAAAAAAGTAGCCGTGTCACAGTTTCGTCCGAGCTGTTTCAACGTGCAACGACAGATGCAAACTTTTTAAGGACAATTTTGACGGGTAATGAAATCTGGGTCCATGGTTACGACCCTGAAATAAAGGTCCAAAGCCCTCAGGGGGATACACCTTCCTCCTAAAGACCCAAGAAGGCACATCAGTCTCCATCGCACATTAAAGTCCTGCTTGTGTCATTTTTCGATATCAAAAGTTTGGTGCATTGAGAATTCCTACCATGAGTTTCCACTGTTAATGCTGCTCGCTATTTGGAAATCTTGAAACGCCTGAGGATTGCAGTTCATCGAAGAGGCAGGTGAAGACCAGTGCATTGACACTTCTCCATCAGAACGCGCCAAATCATACTGCTCTGCCGATGATGCAATTCTTGCCTACAAAATCCATTTCGCTGCTCTCTCACCCGTCTTATTCACCAGATTTAGCCTGAGTGACTTTTAGCTTTTCTCAAAACATAAGACAGTTAGGAAAGGTAAAAATGTTGACTCTGAAAGACACCAAAGGTAATGTAAAGAGGGTTTTAAAGGACATTCCGAAACAGGACTTTTATGGGTGTTTCCAACAATGGCAGAATCACTGGAATAAGTGTGTGTGTGTGTGTGTGTGTGTGTGTGTGTGTGTGTGTGTGCCAAGGGGATTAGTTTGAAGGGGATTAATTTGGGTAACTTTACTAATAAATTTCTGTTTTCGGTAAAAATATTCACCTTATTTTTTGATCACACCTTGTGTAGATGCGACTTTACATAAGCTGGAAAAAACTTTTACTACGCAAACAGAGATGCTAATAGTCTTCCAATTCACCTTGACCTGGCCCTGCTGCTTTCACTACAGGTGGTTTTTCTCTCTCCCAGCCCCTTTCTTTTGTAGGTCAAAATTATTTTTTAGGCTTTAGTCTGTGTTTTGGGTATGTTTTTTAGGCTTTTAACTTTCATTTTTTGAGACCTTCTGAGCTCCAGTTTCCTATTATATCGAAGGAGAAAAGGGATTATTTGTTGATGGAGAAGAAATCTGTGAGGTTTATGTCCATGGCCGCATTAATCGGCAGATAGCAGCTGAAAATGGAATCAAGGAAGATATTAAGAGAAATTTAAAACTTGAATGCAATGCGTTTGTAAGAAATACTGGAAATTTTAAGGGATCAAACAGTGTGATCTTCCTGGCCTCATTTAATACGTAACTAAGAAATATGAACAGAGAAAACAGACAACTCAAAGGAGGCGTGGAGGAATCTACAATTCGAGTCATTAAAAAGGCGGGAAAAGAAATATATAGGGCAAGCAGAACATAAGACATACAAATGTCATTGATTTGTAAAGTTGCTGTTGCCTCCTTGAGACAACAGCTCTTGTTCTACAGCAGAAATGCTTGTATTTAACTAAATGTAAAGATACTATTTTTTTTTACTTTATTTTTGATGGAAGGTTTAACGACCACCGTGAGCTACTCAATGGGTTATAAGCAGTCACCCGTCCCTAATTTAGGGCCACGGGTTCCAGGGAAGGGAGAGAGCCAACACCGCAAGACAAATACAACATCCATGCCTCACCGGGATTCGAACCCGGACCCATTATGGACGAATGATCACAAGCCAGCTCTTAGACCACTACGCCACCGGGGCTGCAAAGAGAGACTATGGAAGTACGAGATGACGACTGTGTGGAGATGCAGGGACAAAAACCAGAAATATCATTGAACCTCTATGAAAAGAACTGTAGAAGTCACGGAGTTGTGAAAAAGGCTTGGAGAGTTCTGTTTTCCAACAGCGAAATGAGTATGGGTGATTACACAATGCAAAATTTTATCACGAAACTATTATCATCAACCATTCTCATTCCACTGATGGATGAATGTCTCCCCAGGTCTCTTCCACAACTCACTGTCTCGACTTATTCTCTTCCATATTACTCCGGCATACTATCAGATTTCATCCATCAGTCATCCACATGGTGTTCCTCTGGGTATTTTCCTGTCCACTGATATGTTGTCTAGTATTTAAGTTGTCCAACGATGGTCAGTTCTTCTAGCAATGTGTCCAGGCCGTTGCCACTTGAAAGTCATTACTTTTATCATGGTGTCATCAACCCTTGTAATTTTCATGATTCATGATACCTTTTTCCATATTTCTTAGTTTTACCAAGCATGCATCTATCCTTCTTTCACTTGCCCACAGCCTCTTGCATATCTTATCTCTTTAAGGCCCACATCTCTGATCCGTAAGTAAGAACTAGATAGATGTATTGATTAAACACTCTTCTGTTAAGACCTAATGGTAAATTGCTCTTGAAAATTGTGCTGTTTTTCCTAAATGCGCTTGTAAATTTCTTCTCCGATGTGACCCTTGTTTGATATTTGTTTTCCGAGATAGATGTAAGCATCAATTACTTCTAAATGACTCAAAAACGTCAGTTCTTGTAAAAGCATCGCATATTAGTTTAGTTTTCTGTAAGTTCATCTTTAATAATATTTCTTTGCTCTTGTGAGAAAGTTCCTAAGTCATTCAATGTAGCTCTGAGGGGGATTTGCAAAAATGTCTATGTCGTGAGCAAAATAAAGGTGGAATAGAAACTCTCCATTAATCTTTATCTCCTTCTCTTCCCAATTTAATGATCGAAAAACATTCTGCAATGAGGTACAGATATTATGCCAATATAAAAATGCATTAAAATGCATTTATTCCTCCTACAGATCATCGCAAAAATTCGAAGTTTCGTGAATCACCGTCCTCATAATTAGTTCAGTCAGGTACAGAAAAGAATCTCTGATATCCGACTTTTAGAGGTGGCGACATCATGCCAACAGAGAGATTGACAAGGTGATACGAGATCGAGTACTGTTTTTAAAGAAACATAGTAAAAACTGCATGTTATTCTAAAATCTTCATCCATTTGATTGTGCTTTCATTGAAACAAAGTTAAAATTATTTGATTCTTTTGAATTAGTATAAGTACTCGGTTTGTGTCTTCGTTTATTCTTTTGGACATAAACTGTCAAAAATATGAATCTTCATCTTGCTTTTTTTATTATAACGCTGATGACTCAAGGTATTTATTTGGATCATACAAATAGAGACTTTTCTTTTACTTGATATGGAAAGTTGTGCCCTTCAAAAACGACATGGTGGATGCCAGCATCGCATCGAGGACTATTCAACGAACTGACTCGGTGAGATGCTGATAGAAGCTCTCGCCGGCAACAACATCTGGAGTTCCAGCTGTCGTCTCTGAGCCTAACTACAGATCCATGTAAAGGAGAATTCTTTTTACCTAACTTTCCAAGGGGCTAACTAAAAGTAATTCTACTTAGCTTTCTGTGGACTAACTAGAAGGGATTATTCTCAGTGTCCCGTGGACTGATACGAAATGATTCTCCCGAGTTTCCTGTAAACCGTCTAAAAGCAACTCTGCTCAGCTTTCTGTAAGTTATGTATAAGTGATTCTACACTGTTTCCTGTGGGCTGTCTCGAAGTGATTCTACTGAGCTTCCTGTGGACTAACTAATTAGAAGTGATTCTAATTAGCTTCCTTTGGACTGACTAAAAATGGTTCCACTAAGTTTCCTGTGGACTAACTAATTGGAAGTGATTCTACTCAGCTTCCTGTTGACTGTCTAGAAGTGATTTTACGGAGCTTCCCGTGAACTAACCATAGGATATTCTGCTGAGCTTCCTGTGAACTGTCTAGAAGTGATTCTACTCAGCTTCCTGTGGATTATCTAGAAGTGATTCTATTCAGCTTCCTATGTACTAACTGGAAGTGATTCTCTTCAGCGTCTCGTAAACTAACAAAAAGTGATCCTACTGAACTTCCTGTGAACTGTCTAAATAAAAGTAATTCTGCTCAGCTTTCTGTAAATTATGCAGAAATGATTCTGTAGGGCATCCTGTGGGCTGTCTATAGAAATGTTTCTACTAAGCTTACTGTGGCCTAACTAACCAGAAGTGAATCTACTTGGCTTCCCGAGGACTAATGGTTCTACAGTAAATCATTAGTCTTCGAAAAATGGTTCTACTCAGTTTCCTGTGGACTTACTAATTAGAAGTGATTGTACTGAACTTCCTGTGGACTGTCCAGAAGTGATTCTACCCAGCTTTCTGCGGACTAACTAACTAGAAATAATTCTAATCAGCTTCCTGTGGACTGTCCAGAAATTATTCTACTCAGCTTCCTCTGAACTGTTTAGAACGGATTCTGCTCAGCTTCATCTGAACAGTCTAGAAGTGATTCTATTCAGCTTCCTGTGGACTAAGTTACTAGTAGTGATTCTATTCAGCTTCCTATGAACTAAGTTACTAGTGGTGATTTTAATTAGGCTTCCTATGGACTAAGTTACTAGTAGTGATTCTATTCAACTTCCTGTGGACTAAGTTACTAGTAGTGATTCTATTGAGCTTCCTGTGGACTAAGTTACTAGTAGTGATTCTACTCAGCTTTATAGTGGAGCATCTCGAAGTGACTCTATTAATATCTGAAACCAGGTTAGCTCCTTCCATTCTCTCTGTCTCTCTCTCTTGGAGGATGTTTTGAATATATTCTTGTAACCAAAGAGAAATAAGAACAGGTGTGGAGGCTAGGCTCAACCCTACACATAAGAAGAAGTTTCAAGTTTGGATTGTTTTTTAAGCATGTGCTGCCATGTTTTCCAAGATTGGCTCTGCCCCACTAATGAAAAGGGAAATTTTCCAGCTTGGACTGCTGTTTAAGTGTGTGCTGCCATGTTTTTCTTTTCCATTGTCCATACCATAACTGCAGTCCCTCTGGCGATCATATCTAGTTGGGATACTGTAAGTAGAGTCGGTTACCTTAGCCAGGGACGACGATAACATTTGAACCACTGAGTGTTCATTTAAAAAATATATCAACATTCTTTTCCTGGTGAAATGTTGCTTTCAATAGGAATTTATCTAAATATAAGCTGTAGAAATTGGCAAACGCTTTTCAGAGATTGTAACTGATTAAAAAGTTTCTGAGATTGTAAACTGATGGTAAACTTTTCCTGAGATTATAATTGATTAAAAAGTTTTTGTTTCGTTTGCTGTAAGAGCGAAAGTACTGTCACGTGTTGTAGCGCCGCCTCCTACTTATGTATCTGAGGCGTCCGCGCTATATGGTCTCTCACAACAACGAGGAAGTGTTTACGCTTCTCAGAAACACTGTCTTCCCCACTTTTATATTAAATCTGTGATTCGGGAAGACAGAGTGACAACAGCTGAACGTACGGAATAATATTCGCCTTTAGGTATAATAATATCAAGAGGAAACTCGTTTGACAACACACAAGCATTTATTTCATATCCCATTAGAAGTTAGACGGCGGCGGATTATTTGTCCTCCAACGTCAGGCCTCACTAAGGTGGACCTGACAAGAATCGTGAAACGCGAAAGTTGGTATGATCTCTTTCTGAGGAAATCTCGCTCAGCGCTGAAGTTCTAGCATAGAGTCCTGCCTGACACTAGGTAGATCTATATCTCGTAGACTCTTAAGGAATAGTATTCTAACTATTCTTCTCTATTCGATGTTCCAGTCCTAGCCTGTGCTAAGTTCGTATTCTCTGTCGTGAAATATCTAATACACCAACGGAATCCCTGACTAGGAACTATTCCGCTGCAGCGGCGATCTATTTCTTCTAGGATAGATGCTCGCTAACTCCCCCGTGAACTTCGGGCGCCCTCTATCCTGGAGCGTCCCTTGGCTCACCACACAAATAAAAGGCAAACGCGTCGCGTCTCCTTCTATCGGAGTACTGCTCTCTCCGTTGACCAAAAACAGACTAACTCACAGATCCTCTTCGAGGGACCTGCTAGACTCCCCGTCCACGCTGCGCCTGCCCCAAGGACGTCGGCGCTGACCTTGACCTCACGCTAACCTGTTCAGGTCGCTCGCCTCTCTGGTCACGTGGGTCACCTTTGGTGCCCTTCACCGGCCACACCCATGGGCGTTGGCCCAGTTTCTTGCTGATGGATTTTAATCCTACCATATGTGCCTTCTCGGTTCTCCTCAGGTCATCCATTAGTAAGCGCCGCCTTTGAGAAAGTACTCCTACCGCCAAAGTACATCCGTATAGTAACACAATACACCTTGTTATGTTCATACAAATGTGGATGGCTGTCTTCCAGACTTGTAGGCGTCTGGACGACACTAACAATGTACAGCGAAAGTCGCTGTACATTGTTTATTTTTTCAGAAGTTCTCGACTTCTGAAAAAAAAATAAAGAATCTTTGCGAACTTTCTGTCGCCATTTTGGGGCTTGCAGTGCTTCTTTCGTCATGAAAAGGCAACATAATGTTCATCATTAATATTAATTAACATAGTTAATGTGTCCGTTCTTACAGTTACATTCTACTATCTGCCAAAATATTTTGTGTGTATTTCCTGCCCAAAATAATGCGTAACTTGCCCACTAGGAGGATGAACTTTTGATTTGTTTTTCTCGATATATCTGCTTCTAAAAGTCCGATTAAAAAAAATTCTTTCAACACCGGATACCATTTACCAAACTTTACCTGTATTAGTGGATTTTTTGTATTTCACAGTTCTGGCGCTAGATGGTGATAGTGTATATTTCTGTTTGCAGTGTTGGAAAAATTATTTTTCCTTAGCATAGATTTTGCTATGAAGAACACCTTTCGCATATTTTCTACCTTCCCATTATTCAAAATTCTTTCGTTAGGGGGCGAAACTATATCATGTTTTCCTCTGAATCTCTTCTTCTAACTGTCATATTTGAAAATCACTTGATCTCTGATATCTTCCTTCAGCTATGAGAAATTTTTTGCTCACAATTTGTTTATTTCCGTAACATATTTTTCAGCCGCTAGTGAAGAAAATTAACTATTTCTATTTCAAGATGTTTTGTGAATTGTAGAACTTCGTTTGATTTTTTCTCTTTGTAAGGGTTCCATTGACTGTGAATAAGTTGAAATATCATGAATGGAATACAGGATTACATCATAGAACACAAATTTTGAAGATGACAATCCGTTTTTTGGTGTAAATATGACGAGGATGGTAAGTCAGATAATATCCTAAAACTTTAAAATTTGTAAGCATACCAGGGCGCTATCTGGGAGACGCGGTTTCGATTCTTGCTCCAGGACAACGAAATTTTCAAGTTTTCGGATATTATCTGACTTACCATGCTTGTCATATTTACACCAAAATACGGATTGCCATCTTCAAACTTTCAGTTGAAATGCAGCATTTTATTTTTGTCGGAAAGATTCAAAAGGCGTGGTCATTACAACCGAAACTTTGGTGTGCCATCTTTCTTGTTTAGAAGTGTGTTAGCTCAGATTTTCTGTTTAGGGATGACAACACGTGTCCTCAAATATCTCATCATCTTTAAATAATATTTAGCGACGAAAATGTACAACGAATGGCCTGGCAGCAAGATCCTTGTTCTTCAAAACAATCTGTGGTACACTATAAAAAAAAAAAAAAAAAAAAGAAGAAGTAGGAGGGAGATGGAGCAGTTTAGCTTTCTGAAGATTTTGGAAAATGTTATGCAAGAAATCCCAATTAGTATTCCACACATTTTCGAGTAAGTCCAAAAAATTGTACGAGGCTGATTTTGTGGAACGTTCCCCAGTAAATGTGGAAAATTTCGTAAAACTGGTAAATAAAGGGGCACATACACCTAACATCAAAGAATCTGACTCACAAAATTCTGAAAGACATGCTAGGAAAGTTCCGAAACTCTGCACACATCTAAAGCAAACTTTTACATGCCCCTTAGCTACAAAATTCTGAAAGACAATATAGGAAAGTTTCGAAACTCTGCACACATCTAAAGCAAACTTTTACATGCCCCTTAGCTACAAAATTCTGAAAGACAATATAGGAAAGTTTCGAAACTCTGCACACATCTGAAGCAAACCTTTGCATGCCCCTTAGCTACAAAATTCTGAAAGACAATTTAGGAAAGTTCCGAAACTCTGCACACATCTAAAGCAAACTTTTACATGCCCCTTAGCTACAAAATTCTGAAAGACAATTTAGGAAAGTTCCGAAACTCTGCACACATCTAAAGCAAACTTTTACATGCCCCTTAGCTAAAAAATTCTGAAAGACAATATAGGAAAGTTTCGAAACTCTGCACACATCTAAAGCAAACTTTTACATGCCCCTTAGCTACAAAATTCTGAAAGACAATTTAGGAAAGTTCCGAAACTCTGCACAAATCTAAAGCAAATTTTTACATGCCCCTTAGCTACAAAATTCTGAAAGACAATATAGGAAAGTTTCGAAACTCTGCACAAATCTAAAGCTAACTTTTGCATGCCCCATAGCTACAAAATTCTGAAAGACAATTTAGGAAAGTTCCGAAACTCTGCACAAATCTAAAGCAAACTTTTACATGCCCCTTAGCTACAAAATTCTGAAAGACAATATAGGAAAGTTCCGAAACTCTGCACACATCTAAAGCAAACTTTTACATGCCCCTTAGCTACAAAATTCTGAAAGACAATATAGGAAAGTTCCGAAACTCTGCACAAATCTAAAGCTAACTTTTACATGCCTCATAGCTACAAAATTCTGAAAGACAATTTAAGAAAGTTCCGAAATTCTGCACAAATCTAAAGCAAACTTTTACATGCCCCTTAGCTACAAAATTCTGACGTATTTATGCCAGTGATCGGATACCGAGAGATCTGCATTTCCGGATCTCTATTGCAGTTTTTTGTGAATGTAGGGCATCACTTCATACTAAATCGGTGACGCTCTATACGTTTGCTATTGACTTTTCTTCGCTAACTCTCTCGGTTCTCGCGATAGGATAGCTAACTTCCAAAATTCGCCGCTAGGGATGCTGCAATTGGTATCATCTGATAGAACATAGTCACTTTACTATATGTTAATTCACACTACTTCCACAACTCTAGCATTTTGCGTTCAAAAGTTGTTTCCCTGTTTAAGGACTTTCCTATACACCCTGTATGTACATCCGCCAACGGAAGCATTGATTAATCACAACTGAAATTGGCCAGCCAGGTTGCAATATAACAGTCCGAGGTGGGCCAGTTTATTTCTTTAAAAATCAAATTCCGTTTTCACTTCGCTGGCATTAATTTCGTTTAATCATCATGGCCACGGCAGCGGTCGAAATTTGAGTAACAACCCTACACACAATTATTGCACGCGATGAATTTACTTCATGACCTTGTGAGATTTTTTTGAAATTCATCGTTGGGAAGAAAACTCAGTTACTGTCACTTATACCTAGAACTGCGGCAGCCGCCAGCTTGACTGCTATAAAAATGTCATGTAAAATGAGATAATTGCTAGAGAGACGCGGTTCTAATGCGCTATCTAACGCGCATTAGAACCGCGTCTCCCAGATAGCGCATTAGTCCGGGTCTCTGGACATACCTAATTCTCCTTTGAGTGCGATGTTTGTACACGCAGAGTTAGCAACTAAAAGCCACAGTATTAGTCATTTTCTTGTAGGACTTCCGTCCACAGTGAGTAGAGTTTAGGTCCCAGCAACCTACAGCGAGATCGCCTTTTGGGCAGGACATAGAAACGGAAGGAATGAGAGGAAGTCTAGCGACTTTGACAGAACACTTTTAGTGAGATTAGAGTATAGTATATAGCGCCACCATACAAGTACGATGTTGCACATAGAGGGGTGAGATAATTTCAGGGGGAGCATAGGAAAGGATACCCATTTAACCAGTGGGTCCAGCCTGGGGGCCGTCACTTAACGTGCTCGTCCGATGCCCGGCGGATATTCAGCGATTGTTAGTAAATCACACCATCTCTGAAAGATCAGCCCAGGTTCGAACCTGAGGACCTGTTAGCAACTAAAACATGTGGCGTTTTTCTTTTCAGAGAAACGTTTGCGTAAACAAACTTTTCGTCTTCACGAAACTAGTTGACCGAGATTCTGGCGTGATTCGTTGCTACAACGGAGATAAGTAAGTATTAGGTGGTTTATGTTAAGTTCCGTAGTCTTGCGAGGTTGAAGGTAATAAAACAGCTATAAGTAATAATTTTGGCAATCCTTTTAAATCTCGTATGAATAATTTTATTATTTTCTTTACTTAAGCGCAGAAAATTGTGCTCAGCTTTTTCTACCATTCATTCCCGCTCCTCTCAAAACTCACATTTCCTTCCCTAAATCTCTCTTCAGTCATTTTTTCGTGCTGCCGAGGATACCTCAATTCCCCTGGTAAGTTTAAGACCTGCCTCCTTAACACCTCAGGCCTTTCCTACCCTTGTCCTCCTGCGACCGCTCACTTTCGATTCCCAGAATCGACTGTCTTACCCGCCCTTTGTTTCCACCCAAACTCACCCCTTTACCTCCACTAAAACCCATGAGAAAAACGCCTGGCGTCGGCTTATACAAAGCATTAAGGTAGAAATTAAGAGGGCTTGCGCTTTCAGTCGCCTGCTCTGAAATTAAAGAAAACAAATGATCAAATGAACACGACAATACTAATCCGTCTACAAAATACAAAGGTGCAGATTCTAAAATGAGACAAACTGGCGTCTCTAAATAAACAGTGTCTCCGATGTTTCATAGAGGAGTGACACAGCGAAATTTCTCTCATGCTTCGTGGAAACTGAGGAAAAAGAGCACAAAAGCGAAAAAAAATTGCGAATTGAGATTTAATATCTATGCCAAAAATTCTAGTATTAAATCTCCGTAATAGAAGTTCGAAGTATTTGTTTACACACACTGTACAAAATAAATGGGCCTCCCCGGTGGCGCAGTGGTCTAAGCGATGGATTTTGATCATTCGTCCAAAAGGGGACCGGGTTCGAATCCCGTGAGGCATGAATGTTGTACTTGTCTTACGGCACTGGCTCTCTCTCTCTCTCTCTCTCTCTTCCCTGGAATAAGGTGGCCGTAATTTAAGGACGGGCAATTGCTTATAGCCCATTGAGTTGCTTGCTCACGGTGGTCGTTAAACCTCCAATAAAAAAAAAAAAAAAAGAGCCGTGAATTCACGGAAAATTACTGAAAATAACGTACAGCAAAGTTGCCGGTAGATGTCCGTCTTTCAACGATATTTTCGTTCCGCATTTTCACAGATTTACCGTAGTCAGAAATTCCGTTTATTCCTTTTCAGGTTTTTCCCTATATATACAGACATTTCGAAGACGGTAAATTTTTCAGCCCTTACACCGAATAATGTTTTCGAAGCAGTGAGAATCGAATCGACGTCGTTTGTGTTGGCTCAACAGATAACGCGTGTCTTAACCACTGAGGCAGAAAGACTCGGAAGTCTGAATGACGTTCATGCTGCCCCGGTGGCTTAGTGGTTTAAGCGATGGCTTCTGATCCTTCGTCTGGAAGAGGTTTGGGTTCGTATCCCGTGAGGCATGGATGTTGTGTTTGTCTTACGGCACTGGCTTTCTCTCTTCCCTGGAACCAGTGGCCCCACATTAGGTACGGGCAACTGCTTATAGCCTATTGATTTGCTCATGGTGGTCGTTAAACCTCCAAAAGAGAAAGAATCATGTTCATGGTAAAACTAATTGAGCGATAATTTCGTTTCTCTTTTTTTTTTTCTTTTTTTTTTTTGACATTAATGCGAATAATTTAGTCATTTAATTTTCTGTTGTAGCTTATTATTTTTTTAATGAGATTGTCACAGTTTTATTTTACCTTATATTTTTTTGTAGGAGGACTTATCACCAAAAGAAGGCTTTGGAAAATGAGGTGTTTTTAAACTGACAATGGCTTTCAATTATCCTTGACGAAAAGGGAAATGTACTGTTTTATAGTATTATTTCACAAAACTTAATACGTAATTTACTCTTGATAGCTATAATAGCTTTTGACTTAAGGAGTCCACAGTCTAATACAAAGACATCGTACAATCACCTGTAACGTCCCGGTGGCGCAGTGGTCTAAGCGTCAGCTTATGACCATTCGCCCGTGAATGAGTCCGGGTTAGAATCGCGGTGAGGCATGGAAGTTTTGTGTTTGTCTTTCGGTTCTCGCTTTCCGTGTGTTCCTTGATCAGCACTGCCTCTCTGAGTACATTGATCATTTTACATAATGTGTACCATGTCTGAAATGTACCAATTCTCTATGTGTTACTTGATCTACACTGGCTCTCTCTGTGTATATTAATCATTTGACATACTGCGTACCATGTTTGATATGTACTAATTCTCTATGCGTTACTTGATCAGCACTGCCTCTCTGTGTACATTGATCATTTTACAAACTGTGTACCATGTTTGATGTGTACCAGTTCTCTATGTATTACTTGATCAACACTGGATCCCTCTGTGTATATTGATGGTTTAACATACAGTGTACCATGTTTGATATGTACTTCTTGATAAAAACTATCACTGTCTCTGTACAAAAAATGTATACTGCACATGTCTTCCTGTATATGTTAACACTGGACATGGCTCAACAGAGAGAATAAGCTGGATTCCGAAGTGGCAACAGCACTACAGATCATATCCATGTACTGAGAGAACTAATTGAAAGAGCGAGTGAATCTGTACTTCCATTATGCATGGTTTTTATCGATTATGAAAAGGCCTTTGATTCAGTGAAACCATCAGCATTTACAATGGCTTTGAAATCCTGCTGTTTAATATTATTAATAACATCTGTGAAAATGCAAGGGCAAAGATTCGGCTGTTTGAGAATACAGCACCCATAAAAATTGGAAAGGGAGTGAGACAAGGTGACACTATATCTCCCAAACTCTTCAATGCCCATTGGAAAATGTATTTAAATCACTGAACCGGGAATACAAAGGGATAAAGATTAATGGAGATTATCTAACTCACCTTCGTTTTGCTGATGACGTAATGATTTCTGCAACTACCCCGACAGAGCTTCAGAGTATGATCCAGGAACTTGCTGACAGGAGTAAAGAAGTGGGATTAAAAATGAACTTTCAGAATACAAAACTGATGTGCAATGCTTTTACAAGAAATGAAGATTTATCGATTGATGGAGAAAAGCTGGAGATAACCGATACCTACGTTTGTCTTGGACAGCAGATATCAAGTGAGGGTCACATTGATGAAGAAATTTATTGGCGTATAAAACTTGTCTGGAGAGCTTTGGAAGAAACAGTATAATTTTCAAGAGCAATATGCCATTATCTCTTAAAAGAAAAGTGTTTGATCAATGCATCCTTCCAGTGCTTACGTATGGTGCAGAGAACTGGACCTTAACTAAAAAAGACATACAAAGGCTACAAACAACTCAAAGAGGCATGGAGAGGTGCATGCTTGGTGTAACCAGGAGAGATAAGAAATCTTGGATCAGAAAAATGACAAGAGTGGAAGACATCATGATCAGAGTAAAATCTCTGAAATGGCAATGGACTAGACATACTGCCAGAAGGGCAGACCATCGATCGACAGCCGAAATTTTAGATTATATTCTAAGAAACAGGAAAAGACCCAGAAGAAGACCACCTGGGAGATGGGTAGATGAAATTCGAAAGTTTGCGGGAGTAACATGGAGGAGACTGGCACATGGCAGACCGTTGTGGAAGAAACTTGGGGAGACCTTCGTCCAGCAGTGGATTGATAATGGTTGACAATGATGATGATGATATGTATCAGTCAACCAAATCCAATAAACAATTCAATTTTTTAAAATCTTCAACAAAAAAAAAAAAAAAAAAAAAAAGAAAAGAAAGAAAGAAAAAAACAATCACCTATACAATAATTTAAGTATCGGGGTTTCTTAAGGTAACATAACATATAATAGCTGGTGCACGAAATGGGGGAGAAGAGAAGAAATATCCTGTGCCACATAACCAAAATTCATGCGATATGCTATCCAAAATATCCGACCTCGCTTCAGAATTTCAGAATCAGATCCCTCATCAGACAACTGAAATTTAACTGTTAATCAAATCTCCGTTATTCCCGCTATTACCGGAAGTTTTTCGTCATACGGATACGGAAAAAAAGTGAGAACGGAGTTTTTCCGTAAGTCATCATCATTATCATTGTCAACGACTATCAATCCACTGCTGGACGAAGAAGGTCTCTCCAAGTTTCTTCCACAACGGTCTGTCTTGTGCCAGTCTCCTCCATGTTACTTCCGCATACTTTCGAATTTCATCCACCCATCTCACATGTGGTCTTCTTTTGGGTCTTTTCCTGTCCCTAGAAATCCAACCCCAAATTCCGACTGTCCATCGATGGTCTGTCCTTCTGGCAGTATGTCCAACCCATTGTCATTTCAGGGATTTTACTCTGATCATAATGTCTTCCACTCTTGTCATTTTTCGGATCCACGAGTTTCTCTTCTTGTCTCCCCTGGTTACACCAAGAATGCACCTCTCCATGCCTCTTTGAGTTGTTTGCAGCCTTTGTATGTCCCTTTTAGTTAAGGTCCACTTCTCTGCACCATACGTAAGCACTGGAAAGATGCATTGATCAAACACTTTTCTTTTAAGACATAATGGCATATTGCTCTTGAAAATTATACTGTTTCTTCCAAAGCTCTTCAGTCAAGTGTTATACGCCAATTAATTTCTTCACCAATGTGACCCTCACTTGATATATGCCGTCCAAGATAAACGTAGGTATCGGTTATCTCCAGCTTTTCCCATCAATCGACGAATCTTCATTTCTTGTAAAAGCATTGTACATCCCTTTTGTCTTCTGAAAGTTCATTTTTAATCTCACTTCTTTACTCTTGTCAGCAAGTTCCTGGATCATACTCTGCAACTCTGATGGGGTAGTTGCAAAAATCACTACGTCATCAGCAAAACGAAAGTGAGTTAGATAATCTCCATTAATCTTTATCCCTAAGTTTTCCCAGTTCAGTGATTGAAAGACATTTTGCAATGTGGCATTAAAGAGCTTGGGAGATATGGTGTCACCTTGTCTCACTCCCTTTCCAATTTTTATGTGTGTTGTATTCTCAAACAGCCGAGTCTTTGCACTTGCATTTTCATAGATGTTATTAATAATATTAATGTGTGCATCTTCAACACCGCAGGATTTCAAAGCCATTGTAACTGCTGATGGTTTCACTGAAACAAAAGCCTTTTCATAATCGTTAAAAGCCGTGCACAATGGAAGTTCATATTCCCTCGCTCTTTCAATTAGTTCTCTCAGTACGTGGATATGATCTATAGTGCTTTAGCCACTCCTGAATCCAGCTTGTTCTCTCGGTACAGCCATGTCCAGTGTTACCTTAAAGCGGTGTAAAAGAACTTTAGTGAATAGTTTATAAACCACTCATAGGAGGCTGATAGGTCTGTAGTTCCTGAGATCCTCAATGTCACCTTTTTTATGTAGCAGGATCATTGTAGTGTTGTTCCAATCCCCAGGAATCTTCCCTTCATTAAGGCATCGAATGAAAACTTGGGCGAGTACTGTTTCAATTTCTCCACTTGCTTCTTGTATGATATCTACAGTAATTTCATCTTCTCCTGGAGCTTTTCCCCGCTTCATGTTCTTGATTGCATGTGCAACTTCTGCTGGAAGGACTGGAAGAACTCTGGTACTGGTACCTTTCATGATGTCTGGAGTACATGTGCCATCCCTTTCATATAATTTGGAGTAGAAATCTTTCACCCTTGTCAAAATTTCGCCTCTATTTCTTGTTACAGAACCATCTTCTTTTCTCAGTGCCATAATCTGTTTTCTTTCCTTATTGAGATGTCCCTTTGCTATCTTTAGGCTTTGGTTGTTTTCAATTGCTTTCCTCACTAGTTCACAGTTGAATTTCCTTACGTCTTCAGTGATACGTTTTCGCACTGTCTTGCATAGCTCTATATATTTCACTTTGCAAGTCACATCCTCTTTAGTTGTCCTCATCTCTCTTCTTTTTTGCATCAACATTTTGGTTTTTCTTGATAATTTGTTCACATGCAAGTTGTTCTTAGTATACGATAGAAATTGCGGAAACGTTTCTGAAAATTCAGAATTTTCCGTTAACACATCTTAAAAACGGCAATTTCCTGTCAGTATACGAGAGGTATTGCGGAAAAGTTTTAGAAAATTCCAGATTTTCCTGGCGTACGAAAAATCCGTGGAATTCAGGTTTCTTCCCGTGATTTCACGGAGAAGGTGGCATCAGAAATGTGCTTCACTAATTCACGAAGAGAAGAGGGTCCTTGAATTTGATAATTTTTTTTTACGGTGTATTTGGGAATCGAGACTGCCTTGTTTATACTTACGTATGGAAGATAAATGCGTTTATATTTGTAACAGGGAGTTGGTAGTTAGGTCTAAACCTCATCTGTGAGAGGAATTCCTACAGAAAATGGCTCGTTTCTCCGTGTCATATTCCGTTTACTATTGAGGTAGTTTAGTTCAATAAAGCAGCTTTGTTTCTCCAGAAAAAACATTGCGTTATTTGTGGCGGAAAACGCGAGAAGAAAGTCTGAAACGGGCCAATCAGGTTGCAAACGGGAAAGTCTGGGCTGAGCTTTCTAAATCAAAGCCCGTGAAGATTTCAATCCAGTGCTTCAAAAATAAGTGGAAAGTTGATAATTTTGTTTTTTTTGTTTTGATATATTGACAATATGGCTTCAATTTGCTTTTACGACAAGGATGTACAACGGTTGTCCCAAAACAACTGAGAATGTTTTTATAAAAATGTTTGCGTACTTTAATGATCAAGGAAGTGGTCATCGAATATTTTCCATTGCATCGAATTCTTGTGTCCCAATGTTTCTCCCACTTTATGAATGTCTTCTGGAATTCTTCTCCTGAAATGCTGTTGAATCACCCTACGCAGCTGTAATAAGTTGTTGATCAGTCTCAAATTGTCCTCCCTGTAAGTCTTTTTTTTAAAATGGGGAACAACCAGAAGTCACATGGTGAAAAATCTGGACTTTATGGGTTGGGCCATGAACTTAATATTCATTTTCTCCAAATAAGAAACGACGGAACTGGCCGTGTACGGTCTTCCGTTGGGCCGTACTTGAAAAGAAATGGGAAACCCAAGTTGAACAAACTCGTTTCATGCTCAAATGCTCCGTTAAAATTCTGTGAATTGATGAGTTTGAAATGTGAACTATACATCTCTAATTGATAGGTGTCTGTCTTCCCCTATAATAACACCTATTGTATTGATGTTTATCTCTGCAACACTCGTCGAAGGTCTTCCACCATGCGCGATTAAAGCCGCCGATTCTCGACCATCCATGATTTCTTTATGCCATCTGTAAATTGTTGATTTTTCTAGACATTCGTCTTTATAAGCCTCTTGCATAAGACGGAAAGTCTCTACCACAGACTTCATAAGTCGACAGCAAAATTTAATAGCACATCTTTGTTCCTCTTTCACATCCATTTTTTCGAAAAATCACAGAGCGGAAATACTTGCTAGGGGTTCACAAAACAACGCTTATTAAACTGCTAACTACCGACGACGCATGCGTGATAAACAGGTGTGGCCGGTTATGGTTACTACAACGACAACCGTTTTTTCAAGACTCGTGCGAAGGTCGAACGCAGTATTGCACATTTTTTTTATAAAGCTTTCTCAGTTATTTTAATACAAGCTATGTAGATTCAGAAAAAAATTCATGCAATAGTTGATGGAAACTTTACTTATAAATTCGAACATGAAGTCAAAAATTTTAAAGATAGTGAATGCTCGTAATTTTCTTTTCCAACGGGAATATAAATTTATTCTTTAGAATTAATGCAATTAGAAATAATGCTAATGAATTACTTCTGAAGCAGAAGTTGAACAGTTAATAGATGGTCAATGCTCATAATTCCAGTACGACAGGGATGAAACTCTTAAGAAGAGGTTCCATAACATTTGAAAGGAGAATAATTTCAAATCTGAAACACAATTTGGAAATTTCAGCGATCGTTGATACTTGTAATTTGTTCTTCCAACAAGAATACGGAAGAAATTTAAGAAGAGTTTCTTCAGTGTATTATTTCTTAATTGTTGGAATTTTAAGACATAAGTACTCGTTAGAGGAAGAGGCCAATAAAATTAATCAGTTGAAAATTTTCAGTATTTAGTATCAAAGATAAGTAAAAACAACTGTTGCATATGTAATTTAAAGATTAGATATAAATTCTTTCAAGCATGAGTTTCGAATTCTGTAAAAATGTAAAATTACCGAGGAAGTCTTTGTATTTAGATTAAACTGAGCAATTTTAATATTTCTAATGTGTAGTTATGTATATGAAAGATGAAAAAAAAAAAAGAACTAAACGACTTTGGAGTGTTTTAATGCAGATGAAGAATATTTTTTTTTTTTTTTTTTTGTCTTAAAAACAGGGCACAATTCTAACGAGCGAATTAGTACGAAAACGAAAAATATAAGATTTTACTTTAAAACCCTTAAAATAAAATTTTGATTTCAGAAGAGTTTCTGGGGCAACACTAGTGAATTTTTCTAAATTTTAAAAGGAATGTGAAATTTTAAGAGATTATAAATACTTTTTAAGTGAGAAAGAAGATAGAAAAATGATTCTGTTGAAAAATGACAGTATTTATCATCTAATTATAAGTACAAATATAAAATATAGATACGTATTTTCCCTCGTGACTTTTGCTTCTATAATTTGAAGATTAGATTATGCAATTGCCCAAGCATGAGTTTACCATTCAGTTAAAATGCGAAAGCAAAAAGGATGCTTTCATATTTAGGTTAAACATAATAATGAGTAATTTTAATATTTCTTGTGTTTACTTACGTATGTGAAAGCTGGAAATAGAATTTGACGACTCCGGGATGTTTTAGTACCGATAAACGTAGATATTTTTTTAATGCAAGGCAGAATCCTAACGAGTCAGAAAGAAAAAATGTATAATTTTACTTTAAGTAAATCACAAAATAAGTGTGCGTATGTAGGAAACGGGGGGGGGATTGTTGATTGGAACTAAAAGTTAACAAGAAAGAAAATAATGAAGAATCAATGTAGACTCGCAACAGAATGAAAGGATTAAATTCATCCCACATATGAATTTCAGTTGCGTCACAAACAAAACGAAATATTAAGAGGAATGTCACGGCCAAAAATGCTCTTCAGAACGAAAAGTTCATCGTAGTATAAGAGGAATGAGAAGAAGGAAATACAACCTAAGAACGTGTACATTCACGTTATGTTCGGGACACTAACGAAGACGTAAGAAACCAGCGTTGAAACAATTTCACTAGCGTGACATATCAACTACACGTGCTAATGAACATAACATTAATGCGATCTTGTTATAGCGCTCTCAAAAACCACTTTAATCATAAGTGTAAATATTGAATTAGCATTTCCACTGCAGAGCTTAGCTGGGGTAAAACCCTGTTTGAGAAATCTTTTACAGCAAAGGCAATTTTTGACTGAACTGGAAGAAAGTTTTCGTGTTTCTTCCAATTATGAGTTACATTCTCCTACAGGAGAATTTTACAATTATAGAATTATATGTGATACAATTTATTACATCAACTGCAGTTTTTGTTAAAATTTAACGAGAGCTACTAATACATTTCAAATTCTGAGTTATCTTAAAGAAAATATTACAATTCATACAGCAGAACTTTACTGAGGTAGAATTAGATTTGACAAATCTTTTAAAGCAACTGAACTTTTTAATTGAATTAGAAGAACGTATTTGTGTTTACTTCAAACTGCGAGTTATAATCTTAAGGTTATACCTCCTATAGGAGAACTTTACATTTATGAAGTTGGATCTATGAAATTTGCAACAGCAAATGCCACTTTTGATTAAATTTGACTAAAGCTTTGAATAAACTCAAATTATGAATTACGGTCATCAAGAGAACATTAAAATTATTACAACAGAATTTCAAAGTGGTGGAATTGGATTCGGCAAAGCTTTTTAGAGCAATTACAGTTTTTGATTAAATTTGGGGAAAGCTTTGTGCTAATTTTAAAATCGACTAATGTTTTTCTGGGATGAAATAAAAATCACGTAAAGGGGAGTTTTATTGAGGTAGACTTGAAACTGGAAGATTGTTTATAGTAAATAACATCTGAATTTTTATTCCAACGGAATTCTTTCCTGTAACAAAATTGAACTCCACAAAATCGTTTACAATTATTGAAGCTGTTGAGCATATATTATTCCATTGCTATCCTGCAGTGTAGTGTCACGTTTTTTAATCTTTAGTTTCAAAATGAAGTTATTGTGATTCCAATTAAAGCTGAAATGTGGCCCTGTCAAAATACTGTATAATGGCAAATATTTTATGTAAAAAAATTGAACTCGACAAAACCTTTTGCAAACATTTTCAAGCTTTTGAGTATATATCTTTTCATCGTCATCGTGCAGTGTATTGCAGATTTCTTTGATCTTTAGGTACAAAGTGAGGTCAGTTAAGGCTCAACTGTGGTTCTGTCAAAATATCTGGGTAAATGTGTCATGTAAAGAACCTAACAGAATCTTTTGCAATCACGGAAACTTTTGAGTATATATCTTTTCATTGTTTTTTGTACAATGTATTATTAATTCATTTAGTCTTTATGCAATACAAAGTGAAGCGATAGCGAGCCGAACAGGTGACGCAGTGGTCCAAGCGATGGTTTCCGATCATTCGTCCGAAAGTGGTCCGGGTTCGAATCGCGGTGAGGTATGGATGTTGTGTTTGTCTCACGGCACTGCCTCTCTCTCTTCTGTGGAACCAGTGACCCTAAATTAGGGACGGGCAACTGCTTATATAGCTCATTGAGTTGCTCACGGTGGTCGATAAACCTCGAAATAAAAAAAAAAAAAAAAAGTCGGCAAGATCTTTTGCGATAATTGAAATTCCAGGGTATGTATCTTCTCTTTATTAACCTGTAACAAAGTGTTAATTTTTTCGATCTTTATGAGATACAAAGTGAAGTGGTTGTGTTTCCAATTCAGGCTAAACTTTGGTTCTGTCAAATCGCATTGACTATTGACTCACTTTGACTCTGATATTATTGTGCGAAATATACAATCGTCGTACTGTATAATTCATCTTAGAAAAAAAAAAAAAAAAAAAAAAAAAAGGAAAAAAAAGATGCTGTATTAACAGTTTCTGTATTGTGCTCAAAATAAGGAAGAAGTGCAACTCTTCGAGAAAAAGTGTTCTTATGCTTTTTTGCTCTTGTAATTCAACAAGAAGAAGGTACTGATGTAGATCAGAATTTTTGTTTTCCCCCATGCAGGCTCACTGCTTGATTTCATTTGACCCTCGATCAGTGATTAAAATCATAATTTCGCACCGGAAACTTTCTGCGTTTGCAAATGAATGAAAAGTAGCTTGATCTTGGATTCTGGTAAGTTTGAAGAAGAAATTATTTGACAGTTTTTTAAGGAGTACAAACTTAAAAAAAATCGCTTTATTTAAACTTCTGAAACTGAAAAAAAAAATCGGTAAATAATTACTACATCGTAGCGAATAAATTATCAAATGTATAGTCGATTTCTATTTTTGGTCAATAAAAATTAATATTTTCACGTAATTCCTCATAAAAATATTTTTATAAATTTGATTTCATGATAATTTTCAAGATAGGTATACGCATTTCCTTCAGCAAAATTCTGTAGTTTCATTGAAACTTATTTTAAGTTTAGATTTTTTTACTTAAATTTAAAGCTATTTTTTAGTTTACTATACCAAAGCTTTTTATAATTTACATATTTTGAATCGTAATTTATTTATTTGTGAATGTATTACAATTTATTTTGCTTTCTATTTAAGGGTAAACACATTGCTAATAACAGCACGTGTAGCGTAAAAAGAACTTTTTAAGAATGTTTAACTATTGAAGTTTTTTCAAAGAGATTAACAGTAATGTACGTATATGCCGCTTACTTACATCTCGTATCACAAAGAGTAATACATACACAATTTTCAAGAGCAGTTTACCATTTGTTTAAAAAAAAAGGGTGTTTACTTAGCGCGTTCTTCCAGTTCTTAGTTAATGATAGATATGGAGATAGTGGTGTTGGAGCTAATTTTTGACAGCGGGGACAAAATGTCAGAGAACAAAATATTTGATCATGGTACAAATTTCATCGTACTGCTGTAAAAGAGACGCGCTGACGTCATTAAAAATATCTGCAGACAAAACGATAATTTCTATCAAACATTATCTATAATAAAACATTGTTTTATATCCGTGTAGAGTTTTTCAATGTAAACTGTATACACAAACGGTGTTAAACTATATTGATTTTTATATTTCCGCATTGGTACGAATTCCGCAGGAATTGTCATAGACGTTATAACTAAACATTGAAGAAATTCACATCTCATTCCTCATCCTACCTCCATTCCCCTATGTGGGTTTTTTTGGGGGGGGGGGGGGCTTAATTATTTATACCTAATGAGACACAAAACTTTGCTCGTCATCGAGTGGGAACCGGCCCTGTGGACTGCTTAATGATGTAGTACTTGTTGAAATCTTTTTCCTTTGCAGGACCATCTTATGAGATATACCCTAATTTAACTTTCATTTTAGTTGCCTTTCTCCATGTAAATTTTGAGTTCGTCCTCTTTTAGCGTTTCAACCTTTGCGTTATTTTTCTTACTCAGTGAATGTTATGTTGGCAGCAGTCTTGAGATCAAGAGTGAATCATGTGTACATGTTTGACTATAGCTAAGAACGAGATTTAATGTCTAGAACTAGCAGACCAAAAGTGGTGTGGCATTTGTGGAAGAGGTAAGCGGTATTTTTCATGCAGATAGCTTTTTTTCGATCTATGTGCATATGTACTTTGTGTTAGTCTCGTCAAACTGTTATTGTGTTTACTAACTTACGTTAATCAGAATAAATTATTACTGCTGTTACGAATTAGTTTTTCATGAGTACTGGAATATCCGAGTGGAATATTAATGAGATATTGACGGAATAAAAGAAAAACTGTAAGTAAATCTTTCTGGAACTTTATTTGAGTGACTATTTTTTCAATTAAAGTGAGCGAATAAGAACGAACTTTAAAGAACGTTGCATTCTGAGGAGTAGCACTACAAAAAAAAAAAAAAAAAAAAAAAAAATCGTTCTAGATAGTTCATAGTAAAAATGAAGAACAATGTTCACTTTTATCGAAATGAACTTTAAATAAAAAAAAAACGAATGTTTATGAGATCAATCACAAACATAATTTCAAAAGAATGAAAAATGAGGGGAGGTGATGTTTTGACCCCACACTCATTTGCTTACGGGGGCAGCTGCCCCCTCTTCCCCCGCGGTTCTGACTCCACCGCGTGGAGCTTAACTACAAAGGACATACAGAGTCTGCGAACATCTCCAAGAAGCGCGGAGAGATGTACAGCCCTGGAAAAAAACATAAGGTCGCACACAAAACAGTTCATTACATAAGTACTACAATTCTAGAAGTCCTAAAATTTAACACAGTATCAAAGCAATGTAAAATCGGAGTACAGACAAAATATTTATGCGAATGTTGCATAATTAACAGTGAAACATAAAATTGTAATTATCAGACCAATTTCATTTTAGAAAAAAAAAAAAAAAAATATGGTCGGAATGCATGTTTGAGCAATTTAACACTTAATAGTCTAATAGTTTGCCTTTTTTTTCAATGACTGCAATCAATCTATCAGTCATAAAGTTTGCAAGTTTCGATAGTGTCGGAATTTCGATGTTTGCCCATGCAGTCTGCATGGCTGCAATAAGGTCCGCTTTTGTCTGGAAATATATGAAGTTCTTGTAGACAGAGTGCACCATTATACCCCAGAGGTTTTCCATCGGGTTGAGGTCGGGGCTCTGTGAAGGCCAGTCCAAAACACGAACGTCATAACCACGCTTTAGTAGACCGAGAGTTGTGGATGCTGGCACTGCCTTTCTGAAAAATCCAATCTCCCGATGCCATAAGGGGAGCAACAGGTAATAAATTATCCGTCAGCATATCTTGGTGCTCGTCGGAATTAATTTTTGTGTCAATAATCACAAGTGAGGTTTTTCCAGTAGCAGAAAATGCCCCCCAAACCATGACCGAGCCTCCGCCAAATTTGCGCTTTGAGAAATACGGGTTTTCTTTCCGCAGATCATGCCAATATTTAACGAAACCGTCAGGCCCGTCCAAATTAAATTTCTTTTCATCGGAAAAGACCACGTCTTTCCACTTAACTCCGAATGTAATATGCCTTTCTGCAAACTCTACTCGAGCACATATATGCTTAGCATTCAGGTAGGGTTTCGGCTTTAGCTTAATGTATTGGATGTTCAAATAGCTGGCTAAAGCATTTCGTACAGTTTGGCCACTGCAGGACAAGTTCAGTTCACGAACAATTTCACTGGACGACTTTTTGTTAGCACATGCAAGTTTACAAACTCTACGTTTCATGCGATTTGAAATTGATTTTGGCCTACCTGTAGATTTCTTTAGTCCATAAGAAGATGGATTTCGCAAATAATTGTTCACTGCGGTCTTGGATCGGCCTACAGCCTTTGCAATTTCCGCACCACTCTTCCCACTCGCATGCAATCCTCGTATTCTTTTAGCATTATTTGAACGGTTCGCCCCATTAACTTAGTCATCTATCGTCTGCATTTTCTCATTTCTTTATACGACTTTAACATTTTTTCCAGCACTGTATGCTCGGTATAAACAAGGAAGATAATAAAAAGGAACTCCTGCATCAGGAAGATGACAAAAATTGATGCCACGAACAAAGTAAGAACCTTCAGGTGGTAATGGGTTGAAAATATTATTAGAACTGACCACAGTTGAAGAACTAATATACTGGATTGGACATCAAGGAATCAGAAGACCACGTGGGATATGGGTTGATTAAATTCAAAAACATACCTGAATAACATGGAACATGATGGTTCAAGACGGAGAGCTAGGGAAGAGACTTAGGGAGACCTTCATCTAGCAATGGATCCATAATGGTTGATGATCATACATATACTCATTACGACGTCCGATTTTTATGTTGTTTTTTTTTGTTGTTTTTTTTAATTTCGAGGTTCAACGGTTAGTGTGAGCTACTATTGGGCTATAAGCAGACCCTGATTTAGGACCACTGGTTCTAGTGAAGGGAGAGAGCCAGTGCCGTTTGACAAACACAACATCCATCCATGTCTTGCCAGGATTCGAACAGGGACCCATCTTGGATTAATGATCACAAGCTAGCGCTTAGACCACCTCGCCACAAAGTCCAAATATAGACCGATTACTAATCAAGCAGACGTAAATTTGTTTTCCTCATACAATCTTAAATAAGGTTTCAATTTGAATTTTAGTCTGAAAAAAGGTGAGCAACTCATTTTAGGTTGATTTTCTATGGAAAAAACTTTAAAAAAGAAAGCAGGAAAAAGAATGGAGCAAACTACAGCTGTCTGGAAATTTTCGAAGCTACAAAATCTTCAAAATAGTAAAACTATTCTTGCAAGGCGAATTTATTGGCGGAAAATAGAAATCAAAGTTTCCAAGGTCGCCCCCGTGGCTCAGTGGTCTAAGCGCTGGCTTATGGCCATTCGTCCGAGAAGGATCCGGGTTCGAATCCCGTGAGGCATGGATGTTGTGTTTGTCTTACAGCACTGACTTTCTCCCTTCCCTGGAACCAGTGGCCTTAAATTAGGGACGGGTGACTGCTTATAGCCCATTGAGTTGCTCACGGTGGTCGTTAAACCTTCAATAAAAAAAAAAAGTTTCCAAACTTTCGTACATCAACCAGTTGGCTTTTTTCAAGGAAGGTAGGCAGCAAACTACCTTCCTTGAAAAAAAAACATCTGGTTGTTTGCGAAAGCTTGGAAACATTGATTTCTATTCTACGCTTATAAATTCAGAGTGTAGTAGGTGTATAGTTATTGATTATTAATTACAAAATCTTAATAGAACCGGATTTAAATTGGCTTTAAAAAAGGAGATTTCATTCTGGTCATGAATTAAAGAAGTGCTGATTGCAAAACTAAATCTTCATGATATTCTGCGATTCCTGTGGATGGTATTTATTAGAGATTAATCGCAATATTGTTTACATGGCTTTCTCGTTTACTTCTGATTGCTATGAATCACAATTATGTTTGTGCGAGCAATTAATTATATTTAAAGAGCAATTGCGTTAGTTGCGATTCATTTTATCTCAAAAAGTAATTATAACCAAATTTTTTCTTTTCAAAGAAACAACAGAAAAGAAAGATATAAAGGAGAGGAAAAAAATAAAGTCTCAATTTTCTTTGTTGTATTATTCGCAGGAAAAGCTTTTCTTTATTACAAAAACCTCTCATAAAGTAATAGGCTTTCTTTGGTAGGGATTGAAGTCACAGATAACTGCAGTTATCTCTCCGAAAATCAAAAGTTTTTAAATAAAAAAATTCACATTTCGTGTTTTTTTTTCAACCGCGGAAGAATTCTGGAAGTAAGAACGAACTTACGAACGTTACAAAACAAATTTTTCAATACCGCAGGTTAGCTTTTTTTTTTTTTTTTAATGACGTCGTTAGGTGGAAAAAAAAAGAATCACATTTAAATTTGCAATAAGCAAAACGAAATATTTTTAAGTGTTGACTTTTAATGATTTTTAATTCTTTGAAGATGATCAAAGTCTTGACTTTTAATGATTTTTAATTCTTTGAAGATAATTTTTATGTCCTAATTATGCATATTTTTTTATGTTTTCAAAATATTTTTTTCAAGAAAAGAAGAACGCCTCTCTTAAGAATTTAAAGAAAAGGACGAATAGGGGCTTTATTTTTTAAATTTTTTTAATATCGCATATTACTTTTTTTTTTTTTTTATATGGGTTCAGTTCTTTCTTTAATAAGTTCAAAGAAGGAATGAGTATGAAAACATTCTTACCTTTTCCGTACATTCAGCCGTGTTTGGAAGTCGTACTGACCATCGACTATTAAAAGCAATAATAAATCTTGCTGGCCTCTGACCATCAGGGTGGCATCTTTTATCGGCAGTTCTAGGGAAGCAGTTATGTTCGGTCACGCCCCAATGCGGCGCTGACTCCCGCCTCTTAAGAACATCCTCTTCAATAATTCTCAAGATGAAGTCGCTGTTCAACAGATGGCGCTACAGCCGCGTTGCTCACTTCTTTTGGAAGTCAGATTAGCTTCCTCTGAATGGCCGAATTGAACGTTACAGGGTAAACTGAAACACGAAATAAAGAGATTTTCTCCCTCATTGACGGGTTTTGATTGACCCAGGACGTGTTTTTTTTTTTTTTTTTTTGTCTATTTATTCCCTCAGATAAAGAAAAGTTGGAGCAGTTGAAATAAAAAGAAGGAAGGAAATTAATAATAATACCGGGAAATTTAGTACAGTGAAACTCCGTACTGTTAGGGCCGTAGCCAGGAGCGGATTGGGACGACCAAACCAGGACGGGAATTTTAATCTTGTGGTCCCCTACAGAAACACACGCACCTACAGGGGATCACCTCATAAATTTCATCATGGAAAAAAATCTGTTAAATCTTGGATGAAAGAGAACTGTTGGTTTCAACAGTTCTCTTTATTAATAGTTCGTTTCAACAGTCTCTTTATCAAAAGTCCGAATCAACAGTTCGTTTCTCAGAAAACTGTTGATTCAAACAGTTCTCACGCATTGTAAAACGAATTCAGTCGTAAAGAAATTTGAGCAAAAATTTAACGGTGAAATAATTCTAAAAATCTGCTCATGTTTAAATGTAGCGTCAAACCACCCTCAAAAAGTGGTATTGTATCAGATTACTTCCTTTGAAAAATTCGGTATTGAAATAAATTTAAAAAAATCACGTGTCGCTTAAAGACAAATCAGCATGATCACTTTGAAGGTTGAAATGTGCACATGCCTCATAACAATTTTCCTACGAAATTAATTTTTATATTTATTTGTACATTGATCACCTCCTGCGCAATGATACTGGTACCTCTTTGTTGAGTATATGCTATTTTTAAGTCTACCCTTATTTTGACCCAAATACGGGTAGGACACGGATTTCGAAATATATCTTTTGAGAGTCACTTTTTTGCTGTGTGTCATTCTGTGGATAATAAATGGATGCTGGGGATGATGGAACATCTCAATGGTACTAGAGAAGAGGACGGCAGAGCCTGCCAATCCCCATGGGCTCCAAGACCAATTACTTTCGTCTAACTGTGGTTAACTTTAGGTAAATTAATTTATTACTGCGTGCTTGGTCCGGAGGCACTATTCTCACATAAATTCAGAGAATTTTGCCATGCCACTAAAAGAATGCAAGGAAGTGGGCCAATTCTCGATTGGTCCATCAGGAAATGTCACGGTGAGCCAATCCGCCCCTGAACTTAGCTTTTCTTATCAGAGAGGGCGAGACTTGAAATTGCGCCCTTTCGAGATTAAAAATTACTCCATTTCGAGTTTTTAAACAATATACCTGGTTTTTACTTGCTCACACACTGCCATTATAGGAAAATATTATAATCGTTCAAAAATCGTACGTCAGGTTTTTGAAATAATGTTATTGAAAATGAAAAAAAACCAACTAGGCAAGTGCCCAAGAACCACAGGTTGCAAATACCAAGTAAAGCGTAAACGTTATGTGAACGCCGACAACACAACGCTCCACAGAAATGTCGAACGAAAAACAAGCCAGTACAGAACGAATGAGTATCGGATAAAAACGTAACAATAGGAAGAAGCTTTAGGGGAAGGGCTGTGAAAAATTCTACGCTCAGAAAACTTTCTGCACAGAGCAGAAAATTAGCTGTCCATCCCAACGACATGTTCGGAAAGGTCATAGAAATTAAATATTGTTTTCAATACCTCTGTTCACTGTTTTGGAAAATTCCCTTCATGGATATGAAATGTTCACACCTTGTAGTGTATGCTATTCTGTACCGTGGCTAACTGCATGGAATAATGTATGAGGCTAACTACAGCCTTTAAAAAGAAAATACATAACTTTTTTTTTTTTTTTACTTCCAATTTCTATTTTTCATCCCCTCGGGGCATGAATTTACGCGCCTGGAATGACCATTCTGGGAGGGCAACCGCCAGGGACGTCGCCAGACTTCGAAATTAGGATGGGAAAAATAGGTGTAACCACCGGGGATCGGGGGTCAGGACCAGAGTCGGGAATTCCCAATGTAAAGACCCTCTCCCCCGCCCCTTCAAATTTTTCGGGAATATAATGCACACTTTTTTATAATGTGAACGAACTAAATTTAATAATATAAGATCGTAAATTTTCATAGAATGCAAACACGTGTATAATGTGTACTAAATAAAACAGTGATATCGATTCCTATTAAGCAAAGTGAGTTCTACAACTTTGTAATTTACATTTCTGCCCCATCTATCATAGTTTTACAGTTGTGTTTGCTAAGTTCCACAATTCGCCAACAGAGGCGTCTATGTCGTGCCCGTTAGATCGCACCTCAGCAACTGCTTTGTTCCTGCGCGCGTGTGTGTGTATAGGGGGAGGGGGTCCCAAACGCTACCGTATACAGTATGTATATAATATTGTATATATATGTGTACACATATAATGTGCGTATGTGTGATCGGACCCACCCCCCATATTTTGAAACATGGTTATGCCACTGGGTGGGCGAGTATTATTTATGGTGGCGCAAGTTTGATAGCAACTTTATTTACAAAACACAGAAAGAAAGAATTTGTTTTGCTTTTACCACCGGCTGCAAAGGTTTTTTTGAAACATCCTGCCCATCTGGATACATACACATTAATTTTGGAACTGTCTTGAAGTTTTTGTACTTTTTGGAATACAAAAGAATCTAAAGTTCGGCGTAATTTTTTGTTGATGCTCCGTCCGGCCAGTTTTAATAAAATTAGTAAAACCTAAAGAGTTGCATACCCGTATAATAGATATGTCACACTGCAACCAGCACCAGTAACACGCCCTGAATAAACTAAAAAAAAAAAAAAAAAAAAAAAAAATGCCCAGGAGAAATATCTTAAAGCAGATGTTTTCGTGGATTAGGATTGAGAGGAAATGTTCAAGTTAGCACGATTGACTTGCACATTTCCCCTCAACAGTTCAAGTTAGTATTATTCCAACATGCAGACAATATCTTTCCTCTCCTTAACTCCTTTCCTTCAAGCCAGCAACACCGTCTTACTCTCTCCCAAAGTAGTCGTCAGCTACGACCTGCTCCCTCATTACCCTAGGGGTGGCTCAAAAGCGCTGGTTGCTTTAGTCTTAAATTTCGGTGTTGGAATCTCCTGCTCAGTAGCACAAACAAACAGCAGAGCAAATACTTTGCTGGTTAAACAGCAGAGCAAAATCCTTTTTTGGTTAAACAGCAGAGCAATTACTTCGATAATTAAACAGCAGAGCAAGTTAGTATGATTCTAACACGCAGACAATACCTTTCCTCTCCTTAACACCTTTACTTCAAACCAGCAACCATGTCTGACACTCATCTCTTTTAAAGTAGTCGTCAGCTACGACCTGATCCCTCATTACCCTAGGGGTGGCTCAAAAGCGCTGGTTGCTTTAGTCTTAACTTTCGGTGTTGGAATCTCCTGCTTAGTAGCACAAACAAACAGCAGAGCAAATACTTTGCTGGTTAAACAGCAGAGCAAATACTTTGCTGGTTAAACAGCAGAGCAAATACTTTGCTGGTTAAACAGCAGATCAATTACTTCGATGATTAAACAGCAGAGCAAGTTAGTATGATTCTAACACGCAGACAATACCTTTCCTCTCCTTAACACCTTTACTTCAAGCTATAACGAAGTAAATTTCTCCGTCATTTCTGTCCACGCCAGGATTCGAACCCGGATCCCCTCATTCCGGAATAAGTCACTCTACCAATTGAGCTACGCGGACGTTTTATTCTGATTCCTATCTGCCTTTATGTCGTGTGCGTCCTTCTGGAAGGTACGTCACATCTCCTGGTACGTTACAAAGCCAGCAACCATGTCTGACACTCATCTCTTTTAAAGTAGTCGTCAGCTACGACCTGATCCCTCATTACCCTAGGGGTGGCTCAAGAGCGTTGGTGGCTTTAGTCTTCACTTTCGGTGTTGGAATATCCTGCTTAGTAGCACAAACAAACAGCAGAGCAAATACTTTGTTGGTTAAACAGCATAGCAATTACTTTGATGATTAAACAGCAGAGCAAGTTAGTATATGATTCTAACACGCAGATAATACATTTCCTCTCCTTAACACCTTTCCTTCAAGCTAGCAACCTTGTCTTGCACTCATCTCTTCCAAAGTAGTCGTCAGCTACGACCTGCTCCCTCATTACCCTAGGGGTGGCTCAAGAGCGCTGGTGGCTTTAATCTTCACTTTCGGTGTTGGAATATCCTGCTTAGTAGCACAAACAAACTGCAGAGCAAATACTAATGACCTCAGTGAATTCCTATGAACCCTCTTCATTCTCCCCTGATCATACTAACTTGAAAAAAAAAAAAAAAAAAAAAAGGCTTAAATTGAGGATTTGGACGAGTGGAGAACAACTGAATTTTCATAGACCTGCCGATCCTATGTTGATAATTTTCTACGGAGAACGAAAAACGCACTTTCTAGGGGAAATACTGCTACGCCCCGGGGTGCCAGACTATCAAATAAAATTAGCTTTAAGAGTTTAGATGTCAGGATGTCAGACAATGGATGACGACCCGGAGGTAGACATTAGAATTTAGAATAAATATTTGTGAGCCCTTTTATCGCCGAAATATTATTTACAGGTGAACAGAATTCAGCCTGTAATTTCGCCAATCAAAACTAAGAAATTCTGACACTCATTAATTACACTGATCTGCAACTTTTCAACTTTTTTCTGTTGTTTTCAATTGAATAGGTGTATCTGAATGGATTTTTTGCGCAGATTCTGAAAATGACCTTCAAAATTCCGTATCACGTCAGGTTTTCTCACAAATGAATTAAATGTAAAAATAAAAAAAAACGTTATTTTTTAATGACATTGCTATATGCAACGTTTGTAACGTGTGAAAATGTACTCTGGAGGGGCGGAATGAATGTTTAAGGAATAGATAAACATGAATACATATTCAAAAGCAAACATACCTAACATTCGCCGCTGGGCTCCCCTTCAAACTTCCTCTTTTTGGATTGTCTTCGGTGTGCGTCCGTACAGTCTCTGTTCAACATCCAACAATAGTCGGCCATCATATGTACAGTCCACTTTCCTTGGTATCTCTTTTCCATCACCTTAATATCCTGACGGAAGCGCTCGCCATGTTCTTCCGAAAAATCACCAAGATTGTTAGGAAAGTAATTTAGATGAGCATGAAGAAAGTGAACTTCGACGCTCATGTTGCAACCAAACAATTCATAGGATTCCAGCATGTCCACGACTAAAGTGGTGTAATTTAAAGCCTTCGTGTTCCACAAAAGGTTGTGTACCACATTTCTGAACGCAGTCCATGCTCGCAATTCGCACTCACTCATGGTTTCCTCGAATATGTTGTCTGCCATTAATTTTTGTATTTGAGGGCCTATGAAAATGCCAGTTTTAAATTTTTCAGACGTGATTAATGGAAACCCACCACCAAGATACTGAAAGCATTTACTGTCCCTGCTTAAAGCTGTCACGAATTGCTTCATTAAGCCAAGTTTGATGTGTAAAGGTGGCAACAGGATTTTCGAGGGATTAACCAGTGGAAGTGAAACAATGTTTTTTTCTCCAGGTGTGAATGTATTTCTGACTGGCCACTGCTGCCAAACCCAATGTTCCGTCCTTGCTCTGGAGTCCCATTCACACAAAAAGCAAGGAAATTTGGTGTAGCCTGCTTGTTGGCCGAGCAATATTCCAATCACCTTGAAATACCCGCACAAAGACCATTCATGAAACTTGTACTGCACACTTTCCAGCAGTAATTTAAGGTTCTCGTGTGTCTCTTTCAAAGGCACAGAATGTGCTACTGGAATGGATGAATGGATGTTAGTATTGTGTAATAAAACACCTTTTAAACTGGATTTGCTGGCATCTATGAACAACCTCCACTGTCCTGAATTGTAATTAATGTTGAAGAATTTCATGACTGCCGGAATGTCTCGACAATATACCAAACCGCCTTCCTCAGCAAAAAACGGAACCAATTCTGCTTCTCGGTGTATGTACCAGGAGAATCTCGTATTAGGACATAATAAATTCTTTTCTTGAAGTCGTGATCCTAAAAGCTCTGCTGCGTCTTTAGGTAAATTCAGATCACAAACCAAATCCTTCAGTTCATGCTGGGTAAATGGCACTGGGGTTTCATCCTCTATGCTGTCCGGTTGGTACATCTCATCACTTGTATCACCGTCTGAATCGGTGTCTGTTGGGGGCTTGATATTGGACGGGGATGGCACAGGGATGGATTCACTATGGGGCACTGGTCTTATGGCAGATAAGATATTGGGATACACAATGTTACGCTTACTGGTTCTGGTATGGCCCACGATATTCACTGTGCAGAAGTAGCAGTCGTCACTGTGATTGTTTGGTTCACGCCACACCATGGGTACACCGAACGGCATTGATGCCCTTTTTCCACTTTTCCAGTTCCTCAACCCCTCCACACATGCATGGCACACATTGTGAGGAGACCAAACTTTGTCCTGATCTGCTAGTTTAATGCCGAAGTATTGAAAATAAGCATTTTTCACGAAAGGCGTAATATTTTTCCTCTGTTTTTTTCTTGTCGTATAACAGCCACATATGTAGCAAAATATGTCCGGATGATTTACATAACCACGGGAAGCCATTGCACACGCCACAAAGAAACAACCGAACGGGACCAGTCCCTTTTTTGCACTGACTAGTGTAACACGATCTGACCCGATTGGCGCCACATGGTACCAATAGAAAGAAGGGAGCAGTGGCGTGAGGTATGAGTCATACTGCCGTGCCAAGATAACATTCTCTCATGTTCCGCCTTTGTGAGTGGCGCAAATCGTGACGTCATACAGATAAAACAGTTGCATTTCCATTATCAGCTATATATTTATGTTTATCTATTCCTTAAACAATCATTCCGCCCCTCCAGATAACATTTTTACACGCTACAAACGTTGCCATATAACAATGCCATTAAAAAATAACGTTTTTTTTAATTTTCACATTTCTGTCATTTGTGAACAAACTTGACGTGATACGGAATTTTGAAGGTCATTTTCGGAATCTGCGTAAGAAATCCATTCAGATAAACCTATTCATTTCAAAACAACAAAACCTTGCATATTAGTGTTATTCATGCAACTTCAGGACTGACACGAGACAACAGACATTTAATCAATTAGAAATAAAACATGAAGATAAGGCGTCTATATACAGAGGATGGTAAAGGAGGGGCGTCCAACAGACTCGCCCCTTTCGGGATAGCTCATGAGCTGAATTTATCAGTAAAGTTCAATTATTACTCATTGGCCTATACACAGTTCGGCTTTAAAAACAGTTCTCAGCCGACGAAAGTTTATTGGCTGACCGGAGCCAATTTATTCACAACTGGCATGCATTCATAAATTCAGTTCTTACAGATATGCAGCTTTTCCTCGGGTATCCATATATGGTGCACTCACTTATGCTTCATGCACTCACTATTTTGGTTTTGGAAGCGCACCTGTATGACGACACGCCCATTTCAGAGCGCGCATTATGACCAATAGAGAGGGGAGCCGAACCCCATCTCTCATTTACTCTCGTGCACACATCTTGGTTCATTCATCTGCATGAAGCCAGGTACGCATTTATGCGCACCAGTGTCGAGGTGGAACGAGGCCGCTGACGTGATAACAGGACCCTGCCATCTGTTCGTCCCAGCTGATCCGTCCGTCTGTCCCAAAGGTGATTCTCCTTACATCACCGGTCGTGCAAATCAGTCATTCGGGGCTGCAATTCTATCACTTCGTGTGACCTCTGGGATGCTGCTGGCTTTCTCTTACGTGCAATTTAGCACCAGGAAAAGAGGTAGCTTCCTCCCTTCTATTTCCTCGCGGTAACATCAACCGCACGGCCGCTCTTTGTATAGCTAGCCGACTTCGGGGAGAAGCATTTCTTCCGCCGCAAAAATACCGCGCTGCGGGATCTCCTTGGTCCCACACGAGTCCAGCTCCCTTCACGAGCTTGTTCCGGATTTATCTTTTTAGCTTGTTCACATTTCGTCAACAAATTCCTTGCTCTGTCGTTAGGGGTCTGTTTTAACTCTCCTGTCAGTCTTATTGTTTCCTAAAAGCATTCGGCGCGATGAAGAGGTAAGAAATGCATGCCTCTGCATTCGGAATAGGTGGTGGGTCCGGTCACCGATAAGTACGGAAAACACATAACTTAACTAACACTTCTTTGTACTGCCAAGTTTCAGATTAGCAAACGCCGTAAATTTTCCGATCTGTTGACACTCTAACGGTTTCTCCAAACATCCTACCATCTGACCTTTACATGGCCACCCAAATTAACCGACACGCACTTAGGGGGCGACGCATCGAGTTCCCCTCAACAGGCGAAGATTTCTCCCTTCCTAGAAAAGGGACCCTTATCTCTTCTCTTTTGCAATGCGGGAAACCACTAGCTGTTAATTTTCAACCAATAATTAATGCTGTTCCCGCCTCTTGCAAAACCTGCTAATCGAATTAATTACTGTACCCCAAAGCCGTAACAATACGTACGGCTACACGACGAAAAACACGGGAGTCATTATTCCTTGGCAAATTCCAGATTATATTTTGAAGTTAAAAACATTAAAATACGGCACATCTTGAACTGGATGGGCGGCAGGGTGGGCAGGCCATCCCCTTGGCGACGTCCATGGCAACCGCCCTTCCTGCCCTCCCGGTAGCTAAGGCATTGCATGCGGGTATGGTTCACTTCGTCTACAGCTCATTTCGTCGACACTCACTTCGTTCACACTACACAGTATATGCAAACAGTCGATTCCCAAAAACCGAAAATAAGCTCAGAACCACCAAATTTGGTATACTATCTCATGGTACTGTAACTCAGATCGTAGACGGTTTTTGGAAGAGGTCGGGCCCGGCGTGAAAGGGGCCCCATATAACATTTTCGTAAAATCTACAGTTTTCAATTTAGAACCACAAAATTTGGTATACTATCTCATGGTACTCTAACTTAGACGGTACACGGTTTTTGGAAAGGGTCGGGGCCAGGGGCCAAGGGGGCTCCATATAACATTTTCGTAAAATCTACAGTTTTCAATTTGGAACCACCAAATTTTTTATACTATCTCATTGTACTCTAACTTAGACCGTACACGGTTTTTGGAATGGGTCGAGGCCAGGGGTCAAAGGGCCCCATACAACATTTTCGTAAAATCATCAGTTTTCAATTTAGAACCTCCAAATTTGGCATACTATCTCATTCTTCCCTTACACCAACTTAGACCATAGAAGGAAGGGGTCGGGGCCCGGGGTCAGGGGGCCCCATACACAATTTTTGTAAAATCTACAGTTTTCAATTTAGAACCACCAAATTTGTTATACTATCTCATGGTACTCTAACTTAGCTCGCAGATAGGGTGTTAGAGTGCAGAATTGTGTTGCAGTTCTTAAGTACAAAATGGAAATTTTTGAGAAAATTTTGTATGGGGCTCCCTTTACCCCGAGCCCCGACCCCTTCCAAAACCGTGTACGGTCTAAGTTAGAGTACCATGAGATAGAATACCAAATTTGGTGGTTCTAAATCGAAAACTGTAGATTTAACGAAACTTTTGTATGGGGGCCCCTTGACCCCGGGCCCCGACTCCTTCCGTCTATGGTCTAAGTTGGTGTAAGAGTACAATGAGATAGTATACCAAATTTGGTGGTTCCAAATTGAAAGCTGTAGATTTTACGAAAATGTTGCACGGCGCCCATTGACCCAGGGCCCCGACCTCTTCCAAAAACCGTGTACGGTCTAAGTTAGAGTACCATGAGATAGTATACCAAATTTGGTGGTCCTAAATTGGAAACTGTAGATTTTACGAAAATTTTGTATGGGGCCCCCTTGACCCTGGGCCCCGACTCCTTCCGTCAATGGTCTAAGTTGGTGTAAGAGTACAATGAGATAGTTTACCAAATTTGGTGGTTCTAAATTGAAAACTGTAGGTTTTTTCGAAACTGTTGTATGGAGCCCCATTGACCCAATGCTCCGACCCTTCCAAAAACCGTGTACGGTCTACGTTAGAGTACCATGAGATAGTATACCAAATTTGGTGGTTCTAAATAGGAAACTGTAGATTTTACGAAAATTTTGAGGAATCGACTGTTTGCATATACTGTATAGTGTCGACGAAATGTACCTGTCGAAGAAGTGGCGTCCACGAAATGAGTTGTCGACGAAGTGATTATTGATGAAATGAACGAGACCGCTTGCATACTGTAGTGGTAGAAGCAAAAAAAAATATTAAAAAGATCAGGCGAATAACTATAGAATTAGAATGAATGGAATCAAAATGTTCTTCAAACTTCACAAATTTAGAACCCTTTTGACGTTTTAATTACCAATGGATTTTCCTGAAAATAATACAAAAGAATTATTTATTGTTTATTTAGAAAAGGGGGGGGACGAAAATGGCGGAAGGGCCATGTTTGACGAAAGAACGCCTAAGCATATGACCAAAGCCCATACAAGGTGAAGACCATAGGTACAGTGGTCTAAGCGCTGTCTTCTGACCTTTGTCTGAAATGGATCCTGGTTCGAGACCCGAATGCTGTGTTTTTGTGTTTGTCTTACGGCACTAGCTCTCTCTCCTCCCTGGAATCACCCTAAATTAAGGACCATCCACTGTTTACAGACTAGCCAGTTGCTCACTGTGGTCGTTTAAGATATAACACCCCGCCCACCCCCCACCCCAACCTCCAATAATTTTTTTTTTTTTTTTTTTTTGATTGGAGGTTTAACGACCACCGTGAGCAACTCAATGGGCTATAAGCAGTCGCCCGTCCCTAATTTAGGGTCACTGGTTCCAGGGAAGGGAGAGAGCCAGTGCCGTAAGACAAACACAACATCCATGCCTCTCCGGGATTCGAACCCGGACCCCTTACGGACGAATGATCAGAGGCCAGCGCCTTAGACCACTGCGCCACCGGGGCGTCACCAATAAATATAGAGGCCATGGCTTTTTCCTTCAGATTTAACTGAAATAAATTTTAATACACCTTCATCAAATAGAAGTCATCGCTCTTTCCACGTTTATAAGTGAGTCACGGAAAAATTCTCATCGGCCGTACGCGCCGGACATGCTTCCACGGCACCACAGCGGCCTCGAAATTCTTCAGACTCACATACGACAAACTCCGGCTTTTACGGCCGATGAGAATTTTTCCGTGGCTCACTTATAAACATGGAAAGAGCGATGACTTCTCTTTGATGTTCCTAGTCCACGTCAAGTGTATATTTACTTTAATACACCTTACTTTACGCAATGCACATCGCCCTTACACATTTATTTTGTAATGATTTATTTATTTGTAATTTTCTAGTTATTTTATTGCAGTTAAAAAAAGAAAAAAAACCTGATTGAGTACCTTTCACCCGTAAAATTCATTCTTATTTACGTGATCTACATTTGTTCGAACACCTTCTTCCCACGTGGCTACCTTTCTAATGATACAAATAATACACAAATTTCATCTCAACAGTAGAAACGATGATTATAACATGATGATTATAAACATATAATTCCTCTCAGGGGCGGCTGTAAGGCAATTAGCAGGTGAGGATGTAAAATAAAAAATAAAAGTTGTAGTACACTGAAGTATATATGCGCGTGAGCATCACAGAACTACTATTTCACATAACGCCGTGCATAACAAAGCGATCACACTCCTTATTAATTGTTTTCAATCATAATGACAGGCCTTACAAATCGTTTTTAATAATATCATCACATCATTGTCAACAATTATTAATCCACTGCTGGATGAAGGTCTTACCAAGTTTCTTCCACAACTGTCTATCTTGCGCCAGTCTCCTCCATGTCTTTCGAATTTCATCCACCCATCTCCCATGTGGTCTTCTTCAGGGTCTTTTCCTGTTCCTTGGAATTCAGTTCAGAATTTCGGTTATCCATCGGTGGTCCGTTCTTCTGGTAAAATGTCCAGTTCATTGCCATTTCAGGGGTATTACTCTGATCATGATGTATTTTTAATAATATACACGCCCTATAAATGTTTTTTTTTTAAATAATATCAACTTGCTTTTAAAGTTTATCCAATTTGCCGTTACTATTGACAAGAACTAAGTGATCAGATTTATGTGGTCCTAAATGTCACACTTCTATCTTTTGGTGCAGAAAAAATCGACCTCTCTATTAGCACGCCTTTTGTAAAAAGATCGTGCTTATGTTTTGGTTGGTCCGTCATGTCTCTGCAACTATTATTCCGGTTTGAAAAAATTATTTTTGCGTTAGGAGGCTTGAAATGTGTGAACGATGATCCTTGAATTCTGTTTTTTTTTTTTTTTTTTTCCCCGATGCACAACTTCGCCGCTAGAAGGTACACTATCTACCAACAAGTAATTGGACACCTGTGATAGCAAAGGAAAACGATGTTTATTCACCTTCAATAGTTGGTGGAGCCTCCACGAGCGGCGATTACAGCTGCGACCCTCCGGGGCATACTCTCAACCAGGCGTTGTACGACGGCTAGCGGTATTTTCTTCCACTCGGCTTGGAGAAGACAGGTCAGTTCCTTCACCGATTTCGGACGGTGGGAGCATCCCTTAAGTCGAAGCTCCAACTTGTCCCAGAGGTGCTCAATAGGGTTAAGGTCCGGACTCTGCGCAGGCCAGTCCATTCGATTAACCCCATTCTCACTATACCAAGCCATGGTGGACCTCGCAACATGACAGGTGGCATTGTCATCCTGAAAGTTACATGGGGCCACCCAGTAAAACTGCCACAACGTAGGAAGCGCATGGTCATCCAAAATGGTGTAGTAGGTCTCTGCGTTGAGTCTACCAGGAATTGCGACCAAGGGTCCTGTGCCATACCAGGAGAAACACCCCCATGGCATAATTCCACTGCCGCCGAACTTCACAATTGGCACAATACATTCCGGCAGGAGGCGTTCTCCAGACAGACAACAAACCCAGACCCTGCCATCCGAACAATAGAGGGTGAACCTTGATTCGTCGCTCCAGAGAACCTGTTTCCACTGTTCAACGGTCCACTGTCGACGTTCTTTGCACCACGTTAGCCGAGCAGCGCTATTGGACTTGGTGATCAAAGGCTTATGGGCGGCAGCACGTCCATGATAACCGAGCAGATGGGCTTCCTTACGGATGGTATTCATAGAAAGAACACTCCCGGATGCCTGTTGAAACTCCTCGCGGATGTGGCCCATCGATTTGGTGCGGTTCTTCCGAATTTCTCTGGTCAGCACCCGTCGGTCTCTAACTCCCAGTTTTCTGGGTCTGCCCGGTCAGGGCACATTCCGACAGTCACCTCTCATCTTCCACTTGCCAATCACGTAGGCCACTGTCGATTTTGGGTACTTCAACTAGCTGGATATGTCACGTATGGATCGGCCATTTCTGTGATACCCGACGAATACACCTTTCTCGAAATCAGAGAGCTCCGAACTGCGTGGCATCTTGCATTCGACTGGTTGCGTTGTTGTTTCCCACACGATATTTAACGGCGGCGGCCGTGACGTGTATCAGGACCGAAGATATCGTCGATTGCAGGGGTGTCCAATTACTTGTTGGTAGATAGTGTATAATTGCAGATTATATCAAATTCAAGATACATTTTATTGCATACATTTGCTTCTAAATATCCGATTCAAATAGTTAGTTCTTCCTTTCGATGCCATTTACAAAGAAGACTATTCTAAATGCAGTTTCTTTTTCAAGTAATGCATAGATTTTCCGCTAGGGAGGCGTAACTGTAAATTGCGTTTCCCCCTATATCTCCGCTTCTAAAACTCTGATTTGAAAAATTCTTCCTGCATCGGATACAGCTCCTAATGGGGAATGTTTTGACCATATATAATTTATAATTTTTGATAAAAAAATTCCGTTGACCACCAGAGGGCGTAAGTGTTTATTTCTACTTCTGAAGTATTTGCAGCAAATTCTAAGCATCTAAAAACTCGATTGAAAAAATTCTTTCATGAACCGATACCGCTCACCTTGGAAAAGCTTCTCAGAATATTTTCTTCTTAAAATAATGCATAGTTTTTCCGCCAGGGGTGTATATGCATATCTTATTTCTGTCGGTAGCTCTGCTTCTAAGAGTTCGATTTGAAAAATTCGTTCTTTGTTGGAAAGCGTTTCCGCTGAGAAATGTTTCTCACATAATTTCAAACTTTTCTTAGCGTACAAGTTTGCGACTAGAAGGTGTAAGCTCGTGTTTCCGTTTACAGCAATACCTGTGAGGTTAAAAACCCGGTATTAAAAAAATCTTTTTCGATCAGATACTACTAACTATGAAAACTCTTTGTGTGTATTCTCTTCCCAAAATAATTCGTAGTTCCACCGCAAGGAGGTGCCAATTTTCAGTGTGTTTTTCCTTAAATCTCTGCTTCTAAATTTGTAATGTAAAACCTTCTTTCACCGCAGGATGCCATTTACCTTGTGGAACACTTTAGATTAGTACATGACGAGTTTTATAGTTCACAGTTCTGTCCCAAGGCGGTGTCCGTTTACTTCTGTTTTTTACGCTTTCCAACCGTAGGTTGAAGAAACGTATATGCTCCAGCTTTTTCCGTCCGTCAGTCTGTCTGTCGGCACGATAACTCACGAAAAAATAGTTCGATTTCGATGAAATTTTAGTATGTGGTAGGGGACCACCAGGGGCCGAACCATATTGAAAATGGGGGAAGTGGGGTCAAAGGTCACGCCATAAGAGCAGGATCCATTCAATTGCCCTTATGCGTCATAACTTGCGTAAATATGGTTCGATTTCGATGAAATTTTAGTATGTGGTAAGGGACCACCAGGGGACGAACTCTATTGAAAATGGGTGAAGTGGGGTCAAAGGTCACGCCATAAGAGCGGGATCCATTTCATTGCCTTTGTGCGTCATAACATGCGTAAATATGGTTCGATTTCGATGAAATTTCAGTATGTGGTAGGGAAGTACCTGGGCATGAACCCTATTGAAAATTGGCAAATTGGGGTCAAAGGTCAGGCAGGGCATGAGAGCGGGATTTATTCCATTGCCCTTATGCGTCATAACTTGCGCAAAAATGGTTCGATTTCGATGAAATTTTGGTATGTGGTAAGGAATCACCTGGGAACAAAACCTATTGAAAATGGGTGGAGTGGGGGTCAAAGGTCAGGGCATAAAAGCGGGATCCATTTCATTGCCTTTATGCGTCATAACATGCGCAAATATGGTTCGATTTCGATGAAATTCTAGTATTTGGTAAGGAACCACCTGGGGACGAACCCTATTGAAAATGGGCGAAATGGTGTCAAAGGTCAGGCAGGACATAAGAGCAGGATTTGTTCCATTGCCCTTATGCGTCATAACTTGCGTAAAAATGGTTCGATTTCGATGCAATTTTAGTATGTGGTAGGGAGTCACTGGGGACGAACCCTATTGAAAATGGGCAAAATGGGGTCAAAGGTCAGGACACTGGAGTGGGATCCATTCCATTGCCCTTGTGCATCATAACTTACCAAAAAATGTTTCGATTGCGACAAAACGTTATCATGTTGTTCCGGAGGTATAGTGAACCGGTTCTGTTGGATATCAACGAAATGGGGTCAAAGGTCATTGCACAAAAGCAAGATTTTTTCCACAGCCATTATTCTCATATCTTGCGTAAAACTGCTTCTATTGCGACAAAACTTTAGTATGTTATTCTTGAGGTGTACTGAACCGGTTCTGTTGAATATCATCGAAATGGGGTCAAAGGTCAGGACACAGGAGCGAGATTTATTCCACAGCCATTATCCTCATTACTTGAGTAATAATTTCTGGTATGTTGGAAAGCGTATCTTAATCAATGCATTGCATGATTTTACTAACTTGTTAGTTGTATGTCCGCTTCTAAAAACCCTTTTAAGAATTTCTTTTTACTGTATGCCATTCGCTACAATAGAGATATGGAGCACTATCCTCTTTAAATAATGCATATATTTCCCGCTAGGGGACGTAAAAGTCATATATTTCCGCTAGGGGACGTACCTCGCTATCCCTGTTTCCGGGAGACGTATTTGAAAAGGTATCCTTCCTTGTCATAGCTTTTACCATGAAGAATATTTTTCGGTTATTTTCAACTTTCGCATTATGCAAAATTATTTAGCTAGAAGGCGTAGATTTACATCATGTTTCCTTCTATATTTCTTTTTTTTTTACTGTTCAATTTGAAAATTCGTTAGTCTCTGGTACTTTTTGTGCGCCACTTGTTAATTTTCGTAACATACCTTTCAGCCGCTGGTGGAAGTAAGTAGCTGTTTCTCTTTCTGGATGTTTTATCGATTGTAGAAATCCAGTTAGTTTTTTTTCTAACCGGTGGAATTGATTTTGAAAAGCCTGTATAAATTTGATTCGCGTCAGGAAGGATTCAAAAGACGTTCTCATTACAACCAAAAATTCGGTGTCATATTCCTGGTTTTCTTTGGGGGGGGTCGCCTTACTGTGGTGTGGACAAGAACTAAATGATCAGGTTGATGTGGTACTAAATATTACATGGCGTAGTGGTCTAAGCGATGGCCTCTGATCGTTCGTCCGAAAGGGTCTGGGTTCGTATCCCGGTGAGGCATAGATGTTGTTTTTTGTCTTTCGGTAGTGTCTCTCTCCCGTTCTTGGAGTCAGTACTCGTAAATTAGGAATTAGCGACTGCTTATAGCAGATTGAGTTGATCACGGTGGTCGTTAAACCCCCAATCAAAAAAGAAAAAATGTATTTTTGGTGTAAAAAAATATGTTCAATTTGAAAATTCGTTAGTCTCTGGTACTTTTTGTGCGCCACTTGTTAATTTTCGTAACATACCTTTCAGCCGCTGGTGGAAGTAAGTAGCTGTTTCTCTTTCTGGATGTTTTATCGATTGTAGAAATCCAGTTAGTTTTTTCTAACCGGTGGAATTGATTTTGAAAAGCCTGTATAAATTTGATTCGCGTCAGGAAGGATTCAAAAGACGTTCTCATTACAACCAAAAATTCGGTGTCATATTCCTGGTTTTCTTTGGGGGGTCGCCTTACTGTGGTGTGGACAAGAACTAAATGATCAGGTTGATGTGGTACTAAATATTACATGGCGTAGTGGTCTAAGCGATGGCCTCTGATCGTTCGTCCGAAAGGGTCTGGGTTCGTATCCCGATGAGGCATAGATGTTGTTTTTTGTCTTTCGGTAGTGTCTCTCTCCCGTTCTTGGAGTCAGTACTCGTAAATTAGGAACTAGCGACTGCTTATAGCAGATTGAGTTGATCACGGTGGTCGTTAAACCCCCAATCAAAAAAGAAAAAATGTATTTTTGGTGTAAAAAAATATCGACATCTTTATTATTATTATTTTTCTCCTCACTATGGACAAGAGCTAAATGACCACGTAGACGTGTTCTTATCTTTCTAGGTGTAGAAAAAATCAACCTATTTATTATTTTATTCTTTCGCTTTACTATGGACAAGAACTAAATGACCAGGTAGATGGATGTAGTCCTAAATGTTATATTTATATCTTTCTTTTCGGTGTAGAAAAAATCAACATATTTACTATTATTTTTTCCGCCTTACTATTAACATGAACTAAATGATCAGATTGATACGGTCCTAAATGTTACACTTCTATCTTTTTAGTGTACAAAAATCGACATCTTTGCTTATTTTTGTTTCTTTCTAAAATTAAATCTTTGAATTCTGGAAAAGTCTTCGTTCATTATAAAAATGTAGGCTTAATATCAAGGTTTGTGTTCACGCTTCATTAAACACAATACGGGAAAAACGCTGTTAAATTCACAGTTCACTCTTCTTAACTTCACAGAGCCACAAATAAAACACCGGATATATAAAGCTACCGCATCCTTTTGACAGCTAAAAAGGTCACGTCACAGGGAGAAAAAAATAAGCGACACTTCACGTGTGTAACCAAACTTCTTAATGTCGAACGAACACGAAGGGGCACTTGAAAATATTCCCACTCAGGCCTTTTTTTGCGAATGTGCGCAATGCATACATTTCGATCGTTGAGGATACTTCATTGGGTCATTACAAACTAAGTCACACGATTCCGAGGATCATTAGCAATTGTTTCATTTATTTATTTTGGAGTATATAATGACCACTGTGAGCAACCCGATGGGCTATAAGCAGTCGCTCGTTCGCAATTTAGGGCCACTGTCTCCAGGGAAGGGAGACAGCCAGTGCCGTAAGACGAACACAACATTCACGCCTCACTTGGGATTCGAACCCGGACACATTTCGGACGAATGGTCAGAAGCCAGAGATTAGAACACTGCGCCACCAGGGTTTTAGTTAAATTATGAAAGAAAAGCGCATGGCATTTGTTTAGTTTGATGAAGGGAAGACACAATGACGGAGCGAGACAGAAGTGAGAAAAAGCTAAACGAAGTCGAAGTAGACTCTCAGAACGGTTATGTACAGTATATCTATGGAAACTATATAATCACGCACTCACATAAAAGGTTTTGCCTTTCTCACTTCGGATGGGGATGGACCCCACTATCCACTTGGTAAGAGCAGCCCCTGATCCCTATGGTTTTACAGTATATTATTGTAGAAAAAGTTACAAAATACAGATTCAGTTTTTGATTTTACATGCTGTGGAAAAAAAGTAGAATTGTTTGATACATTAAGTTGTGGAAATAATATCCTTGTAAATGTAATCCTTACATCTCTTTAAAAACACGGTATTTTTTTCTGACACCAGACGACCAAGAATTCTCTCTCTTTATTTCAGGAAGATCAGATCGATGGAAGTCTGAAAGCGCCTCCTACGCATTCATAATCTTTTATGAAGCACTGAATACAAATTTTGAAGATGACGATCCGATTTTTGGTGTAAATGTAACAAGGATGGTGAGTCAGATAATATCAGAAAACCTGAAAATTTCATCGTCCTGGAGCGGGACTCGAATCCGCGTCTCCCAGATATCGCCCAGGTATGCCAACCACTACACCACCCAGAACACCCAGCTAGTCGAAGCAACCATGCCTGCCGGTTGCTCCGACAAGCGAATCCTGTGATGGTTATATTCAAATTAATCGGAAACTTGAGAGTTGGTCGTTCTGGGTGGTGTAGTGGTTAGCATACCCGGGCGCTACCTGGGAGACACGGGTTCGATTCTCGCTATATATTTTCAAGTATATTATCTGACTTATCATCCTTGTTATATTTACAATAAAAAACGGATTGTCTTCTTCAAAATTTGTATTATATGGTGTAATCCCGTATTTCTTTCATGAAGCACTGAATATTTACTTCATCCAAGGATTTTCAACCTAGCATTATGTTTTGTTAGATTTTACATTTTAATGATCTACATTATATTTCCTGCTTTGTTTCCATATGAAGAGACAATGCGGCCGTTTTGGCTACTAATGGATAACATGATAACAAACGAGAGAAAGAGAGAGAAGCAGAGTAGGGGGAGAGGGAAGCGAGAGACAGACAGAAAAAAGAAAGACAGACACAGAGACAGATAGACACGGAGACCTAGAGACAGACACGGAGACCTAGAGACAGACAGACGCAGAGACAGAGAGAGAATACCACTGGAAAAAAAATTATTCGGCATCAAGCAATTAGCTTTTCCTTCTCAGTTCGTTTGGCTCACCAGTCACATTTCAACCCTCTTGATTCCCTACGAGAACTTGAGGATTTTATAAAATGATTTCATTTTACTTAGAAATTCTAGTTCTTTCAAATTGCTTTTGGCCGCTCCGGTGACGCAGTGGCCTATGTGCTGGCTTCTGACCATTCGTACCAGTTGGGTCTGGGTTCAAATCTCGGTGAGGCATGGATGTTGTATTTCGCTCCCGACGCTGGTTCTCTCCCTACCGTGGAGCCAGTCAGTGGCCCTAAATTAGGGACGAGCGATAATTTATAGCCCAACATCTAGATCTTATACCACTGGGTAGAGGAGGGCACAACCCAGTGCCACGCGGGCAGTGTACGACCGAACGCAAGGACAGAACGCGAGGATCAAGCGATTGTGAGAGCCGCTCGGACACAACACAATTCGTCGCTCTTAACCGTCCGTGGTCATATTGCGTTGTCTACGGGTACTGAAGTGACCATCTGGACGTGGCCTGATGACTTGCAACACTGACACTTCATTCGAGGATACCACTTAGCAGCCTACCGCTGAGCAGCGAGCATCGCCATCACCGATTGCAGTGGTATCGGGCCCGATCAACGTTGGATAGTATCCAGTGCCGTCGTGTTGTCTTCAGTGATGAGTCACGGTTTGTACTTGGCGCCGATGGCCGGAGCATACGTGTCTGGAGACGAGCCGTCCAGCTCGCGGATCCTGAAACGGCACACGGCTTGCATACCGGGAGCCTAGTCATCTCCTACGACAGTAGGACAGATAGGGAGTCATCTACTATGATAGCCGGATCTCCGTACCACCCTCACGGCTGAACAGTGCGTCGACGATATTCTACAAGATGTTGTGCTGTCATTCCTGCCGCAGCATCATCGAACAATTTTTCAACAGGGTAATGCCCTGCCACACACGAGGTCTGCCTCCATAATGTCAACACTTTTCCGAGGTCTGCCTCCATAATGTCAACACTTTTCCATGGCTAGCCCGGTTGCCCGACTTGCCACCGACTGAACGTGTTTGGTACATGCTGTAGGCCACATACGCCCATCCCGGAAATGGTGGCGACCTGGCCCGCAATTTGGACACTCTCTGACATGCTACACATCAGGACAGAATCCTTGAACTATATTCCTTAATGCCATGTCGGGTAACAATTTCTCCGAGTCATGTAGCTGTTTTATCGGAATAAATTGTCTAATGGCTCTGGAATTGCAGTTATTTCATTTTCTATACATGTACAGCGCACATACCAATTTTCATCTCGATTGGATTATTTCTTTCTTCTGGGTGCTTCTTTTTATTATTATTTTTTTTTAGGTAAATATTGTATTAACTTGAACTATTACTTTAACGGTTACCCCAACTATACGTTAGCTTCAGAGTAGACCTAACTATAACTTTATAACTGAAAGGCTGTTTTCCCGAATGAGCTCAGTCGTAGTAGCTGAAACCTCAATTAGAGTACACATGCATCAAAATACAGTACAACCGGCTTGTAATGAGCCCTAGCACTAAAGTGCCAAACGTCATGGGATAGCGGTATACAGATTTTTAACTGGCGCTGCCGTCGTATAAAGGCTTCGACGCACGCCATAATTTTTATCAGTTGCGAGATGTAATCTCGTGAGTCAGGTTGAGCAACCGCCAATAGGATTATGGCAAGCCGACGTGAGTTATCGGAGTTTGAACGAGGCATGGAAGTGGGAGCCAGACGGATGTGACATTCACTTTCCGAAGTTGTGCGAACACTCAACATTCCTCGGTCCACGGTGTCACGTGTGTACCGAGAATACCTCATGAAAGGCATTACCACACACCGTGGACAGCACAGTGGCCGACCACAGGTGCTGAATGACAGTGAACAGCGGGGTCTGACCAGGATTGACCATGCTAACAGACAAGCGACACTGACTCAAATAACATCCACATTCAATACAGAAGGTACCGGAGAAGCATCCGTCAAATCAGTGCAGTGTAATTTAGAGTCCATGGGGTATGGGAGCAGAAGATCCACCAGAATGCCTTTGTTAACACCACGACATGGGACACAGCGTCTTACCTGGGCTCGTGAACACAGTAATTGGACCCTGGAAGACTGGCAACATGTGGCGTGGTACGATGAGTGACGCTACCAGTTGTTTCGAGCCGATGATAGGGTTCGGGTGTGGCGAAGACCCCATGAGGCTATGGACCCAAGCTGCCAACAAGACACTGTGAAACCTGGTGGTGGTTCCATACATGTGTGGGGTGCCTTTACGCGGCATGATTTGGGTACTCTGGTCCTCGTAAACACGTCATTCACCGGTAATCCTATTGCTGCTCTGCTGGGGGACCATTTGCAGCCCTTCATGGACTTCATGTGCCCTAACAACGATGGGATTTTCCAGGCGACAATGCACCATGCCACCAGGCCCAAAATTGGTTAGAGAAGAATTCTGGACAGTTCCGACGGATGGTGTGGATAGCACGTTTGCCCGACATGAACCCAATAGAGCACTTATGGTACGTGGTGGAAAGGTTCGTCTGCACCCAAGATCCTGCACCTACAAATACCAGGGAACTGTGGGCGGCTGTTCAGACGGCATGGCTCAAGATCTGTCCAGAAGTTTTCCGGCCACTTGTGGAATCGATGCCACGTCAAGTTGGGCACTTCTCCAGGCTAGAGAAGGTCTTTCACGATACTAGATACGTATCCCATGACTTTTGGCACTTTAGTGTATTATTTTGCGAAATTCCGGATTTAACGAGCAAAACAAGAACTTTAGTTTAGAATAATGTTAAATCAAAGCTAACTTGGTAGTTTTTAAAGAACAAAGTTCAATGAAATCACAGTTTTATTGAGGGAAAGGAAAGCTAAGATGATCACTTTTAACAAGCGAAGTAACAACATTTAACAAGATTCCATATTTAACGAGACAGTGAAAATCTTCTGTACGTGCCACTACTTCTATTCCTCCTGGAATGGAGGAATAAAAATGTTGGCATGCAAGACGAATTTGCAAAAGCACAGTGGAGTCTTGGTGTGCTAGTAGAAGAATGTTGATAGAAAAGCAGTGAGAAGGGAATACATCAAATGGTCAGCAAGGAAGTAATTCAAGAAAATTTCCGGCACGTTTTCAAGGGGCTTGGCCTTGGGAGTATTCCGTCACCAGAGTTGGAAACAGGCGCCCAACTTCTAGACCAAACCAAGATGGGGTTGATTTACGCAAGTGTATTGAGTGGATTTCTGTACGACTGCAGAAGACAACCACAGGGATGGAATGCAAGAAACAGAAGTTAACAATTCCCGGAATAGTGGCCATTGCAAATTTCACCCTGCAAGTGATCGTTGGTTTGGGAAGATGGGTGCTGTGTGTCGTTAAAACGCGGCTAATCTTACGTCAAGCAGGAAATCCTAAATTTTTACAAGTGATAAAATGTCTTAAGAGAAAAGTGTTATCCGTAACATAAAAAGTATCCGGCATTAGACAGCTAGAAAATGATGAAAAAATACCATGCTTTATGATACATGTGGATATACACTGAGTGGCCACTTTATTATGACCATCCCCTCAGTACTTCGTTGGGCCACCTTTTGCCATTAATACTGCGTCGATTCTTCGTGGCATGGACTCCACGAGATGTTTTTTTTTTTTTTTTTTTTTTTTTTTTTTTGAATGAAGGTTTAACGACCACCGTGAGCAACTCAATGGGCTATAAGCGGTCGCCCGTCCCTAATTTAGGGTCACTGGTTCCAGGGAAGGGAGAGAGCCAGTGCCGTAAAACAAACACAACATCCATGCCTCACCGGGATTCGAACCCGGACCCCTTTCGGACGAATGATCAGAGGCCATCGCTTAGACCACTGCGCCACCGGGGCGACCCACGAGATGTTGATAGGTGGTTTGTGAAATCTGAGACCATGCTTGATGAATAGCACTTTCCAGGAGTGTGAGATTGCAGGGTTGTGGATCCAGCTGTCTGATGGCTTGTTCAATTTCATCCCACAAATTCTCAATGGGTTTAAGATCTGGAGATTGTGGGGGCCACCAAAGCAAAGTAAACTCACCGGCATGTTCCTGAAACCAATCCTGTACAATACGAGCGCTATGGCAGGACGCATTATTTTGTTGAAAGTAGCCATTGCCATTGGGATAAACCATCCACATGACATGCTGCACTTGGTCCGCAACGATGTTTAGATATGATGTGCCAGTCAGCCGTTGATCAACACGAACTAAAGGGCCCAAAGCATGCCAGGAAAACATTCCCCAAACCATAACGTTGCCTCCACCAGCTTGGAGGGTTGTAGCAATGCATTTGGGGTCCATCATGCTTTCGTGCTGTTTCTGCCAAATTCTCACTCGGCCATCGGCATGGTGCAACTGAAAACGTGATTCATCGAACCACATAATTTGAAAAATCTTTAAGAAGAAGAAACAAAATTTATATAAGAAGACAGGAACTAAGAAGGAATGTTTAATTAGTGTATAAGTGACAAGACCTTCATGGAATAAATACGGAGGTGATAACATGAGCACTCGCCATTGACTCCCGACCTGTTGTCAGGTTACCAAACTGAAATTCATCGGGCAGGAATCAGTGGCGTTAAGCTTGAAAAATCTTTAAGAAGATGAAACAAAATTTATATAAGACAGGAATTGAGAAGGAAGGTTAAATTAGAGCATAAGTCACAAGTCCTTCATGTAATAAATACGGAAGCGCTATGGAGTCCACATATCTGGCAACCGGGCTTCCTGTCCGCAGCACATGATGATAATATTAAAAAAGAAAAGTCATTCAAGCAATTATTTAGGATCGAGGTATTCCTTCATAGTTTTAAGTTACTTCAAACGTACTTTGTAGTTGTTAAATTTGATTGAACAAATGCGAAAAGAAGAGGAAACAAATTTTTTATTGCACAATAAAAGAGATTGAGAACTTACTCAGTCGGCGTCTCATTTCATCCGGAAAAATGTGATAGACTCAGCCATGACGAAAACGATGCATTAAGTAATAGCAAAACATAATTTTTTCTCCTTTAATTGCCACATTGCATGTTTATTTTTCAGCAACTATGATTTATAACAGTTTACCAGCTGTACGGCGATTTTTTCGAAAATTCATTATGAAAATGAAAAGTTTATCCTTGATGAGAAGTCAAGAATGCAAATTAACTTTCCCCCGTTTCCCTTTACTTTTAGTCTTTGAGGAATTTCTAAATCACTGAATTTTATTTCGCATCATACAGAATTATTGCAGAGTTAAGAGATGGTAATGGCGTACAACATCAAGCGCCCCTTTTCTTTTGGTGATAACCTAACAAAGTTCACGGATTCCTTCTTCTTTTTTTTTTTTTTTTTTGAGGTGGATCATGTATGGCTTTTCATTTCTTTTCTTTTTTGTTATCCGTTAACAAACCACACACGCAAGCATTTACACACAAGTATATGTGTTTTACCTTTCTGAACGAAATTCTACTTCATGCTTTTTCCAATAAATGAAAAATTTTGATGTAAAATTTAAAAAAGTTTCCGTGCTAGTGATGGATTAGTTTCTTCAGTTTTGGAGTTGGTTTATGTTTATTAAACTCTTTAGCTTAAGAATTACAGTAAAGCCGTGCATAAAGGCAGTTTTGAGGGCGTTTTGAGGGAGTGACTCACATTTCACGTTAATTACTGCGAGAGAGAAAGAGAGAGAAGAACATGAACATTGTAACTTTTCTGACTTTTTCATCTTGTTACGCTGGTGTCTAACAAGATTTTAGGCCTCAGGTGTTAACGCAGAAGATTAAAAAATAGTTAGCTACTTTCTGAAACGATCGCCTGCTTCAGCAACTCTTTTTCTTTTCTGCACAAGAAGTACTTTTAATTCGTTTACGGGAAGAACTGCCTTTTGTGAACAAAGGGGGTAAAAAGGTATTCCGCATTGCGACGACCAACAAAGGAGGTCAAAGCTGTACACTTCCTTCTCAGGTTTGAGACCGAAAATGAAACGATGCAGCTGTATTTTCCCCCCCAATTCCGTTTCACTTAGGTCTCATACCTAAGGTTTCGTACCTCGATCTGAAGTTTGAGACTCAAGTAAAATACTACTACTGTACTTCTTTTCACAAATTATTTCCTGGAGCTAGTTATTTTAAATTGGAGATGAGAACGGACAAAGTGAAGTTTGTTGTTGCTACGAAAAGAAAAAAAAAGTAAATAAAAAAAAAAAAAAAAAAGAGATGGATATATAGAGAAAGGATTTGCAAAAGCTGGACAAAACACACACAGGTTCTACACGCCATCTTCATATAGTTTTCGGACTGTTTGAGCTTCTTAAAAAAATTTGCAGTGGCATGATTATCTTTCCTCTTCGAAAGGGATTGTGTGACGGAAGGTGAAAAACTTGATTTAATGCAAATTTTGATGTTGTGAGTACGTTTTGTTGGTGCAAATATGAGGGTAAGTCAGATAATATCCGAAAACTTGAAGATTTCTTTGTCCTGGAGCGGAAAACGAACCCGCGTTTCCCGGATAGCGCCCTAGTATGCTAACCACTACACCACCTGGAACGACCAAGTTTCAAGTTTCCGATTAATTTGAATATAACCATCACAGGATTCGCTAGTCGAAGCAACCGGCATTCATATATAGCGAATCTTGAAACTGAACTCGATTTAATGTTTGTTGAATTTCTTTTAAGAAACTGGAACAAGAAAGATGACACCGAATTTTCGGGTGTAATGAGCACGTCTTTTGCATTCGTTATGACCAATTAAATTTATCAAAGCTATTCAAAGTCAATGGAACCGGAATGGAAAACAGTAGTATCTGACCGAAGAAAGAAGTTTTTTAATCGGGTTTTTAATCCCGCAGATATTACTGTAAACTGAATTGTGAACTTACGCCCTCTGGTTGCAAACATGTGCTCTAAGAAAAATTTGAAATTATATGAGAAACATTTCACAGCGGAAACGCTCTCCAACAAAGAAATAATTTTTCAAATCGTATTCTTAGAAGCAGAGATATGGGCAAATCTAAGATATGCATGCACGCCTCTTGCGGGAAAACCATGCATTATTTTAAGAACAGAGTATTCTCAAAAGTTTTTCAATGTGAAGTGTATCGGTCCATGAAATAATTTTTTCAGTCAAATTTTCAGGAGTTCAGATTTTGCTGGAAATATACCAATAGCAGAAATTACCGCTTACGCCCCCTGGTGGCCAAGCCATTATTTTCCAAATATTAGAAATCATGTGAAAAACCTTTCCCATCAGGTGTTGTATGCGATACAGGAAGAATTTTTCAAATCGAAGTTTTAGAAGCAGAAGTATCGGGAGAAATGCAATTTATCTTTACGCCCCCTAGCGGAAAATCTATGAATTACTTGAAAATTTTGAAATTATATGAAAAACATTTCGCACCAAAAACGCTTTCTAAAAAAGAAGGAATTTTTGAAATCGGACTCTTAGAGGTAGGTATATTGACAAAAATATGATATATCTACGCCCCCTGGTGGAGAAACCATGCCTTATACTTAGAAGAAAATATTTCGAAACGGTTTACGAAGTGAGGTCCACAAACAAGTTTTTTTCAATCGAGATTTTAGAAGCTCAGATTTCGCTGCAAATACATCAGAAGCGGAAATGAAGTCTTACGCCACCTGGTGGTCAACCGATTTTTTACCAAAAATTAGAAATTATATGCAAAGGATTTCCCATCAGGAGCTGTATTCAGTACAGAAAGGATTTTTCAAATCGGAGTTTTAGAAGCAGAGATATCGGAGGAAAGCAATTTATCTTTACTCCCCCTAACGGAAAGGCTATGAATTACTTTAAAATTTTGAAATTATATGAAAAACATATCTCACCGGAAACTATCCAATAAAGAAGGAATTTTTAAAATCGGACTCTTAGAGGTAGAGATATTGTCAAAAATAAGTTATACGTCTACGCCCCCTGGCGGAGAAACCATGCAGTATTTTAAGAAGAAAATATATCGAAAAGACTTATGGACGTAAGTGGCATCTGTCTACGAACGAATTTTTCAATCGAAATTTTAGAATCTCAGATTTTGTGACAAATGCATCAGAAGCAGAAATGTACGTTTACGCCCCCTGGTGGCCAAACCATTCTTTACCAAAAATTAGAAATTATATTGTGAATATTTTTGTTTTTTTGTGAATATTTCCCATCGGGAGCTGTATACGCTACCGAAAGAATTTTTCAAATCGGAGTTTCAGAAGTAGAGATATCAGGTAAAAACGCAATTTATTTTTCGCACCCTAGCGGAAAATCTATGCATAACTTGAAAAAAGTAACTATACCTAAAATACTCTTCGGCATAAATGGTATCGAAAAAACGACACTCCTCAGTCTGATGATGCGACCATAGTGGTTCGCGAAAGTGCTCGCTAGAGTTTTTAAACTCACCATTTTAATTGTAAATAAAGACTTTTTTTAACCTACGTTTTTAGATAGTGATTGGGAGGTGTGGTGTTTGTGTTTTATATTAAAACGAATCTGATCATGCATTGACAGCCTTAACTACCCTTTAACTTGTTGCACGAAAGTACAACCTCTGTTTTTTTAAATAGTGATTTTTAATGATTTATCACACGAGACTTTTTTACTTTCGAGTTGTTAAAGAGAATTCTTCGGCAACTGGGTCTAGATGGGGAGTAGGAATTCAGCAGGGCTATCCATTCCGGGCTTGGGTAACAAAATTCAATAGGCCATGAATTACAGGATTTCTGCGAAGGAAAAGTTTCTATAAGAACTGTAGACAGTAGATAGCAAAGTGACGAAATTTTGCTCCCTACCTCAAAGGGGCAACTCCCTGCTAATTCTGTTGAGCAACGTACGACGTAGATTGTTATGACTCCCGATTTTCCTGATTTCCTGATACACCCCTCCCTCCAGAAACATTTCAAGAAGAAACGAATGGTCAAAGAAACTAATAGAAATAGATAGACATCCCTTTCCCACTCCGCAGTTGAGAAATACATCGGTTAATTGCACGAGTAGGAAAGACTGGAAGTCTGGAAGAGATGACTTTTTTTTTAATGCCTAAACAGGTTAATCACAGTTTTCGGGCTCTATCTTGCAACATAAAATTCGAGCTCGGGTGGGCTCGAGCTGACATACTTCGGGCTCCGGGTGGGCTCGGGCTGACATACTTCGGGCTCGGGTGGGCTCGGGCTGACATACTTCGGGCTCGGGTGGGCTCGGGCGGACATACTTCGGGCTCGGGGTCTTAAAATTGAGCCCGAACTCAGCTCTGTTGTTGACAGCAAAAAGATCCGACTCCGAGCGAGTGTGTGTGTTGTGGGGGACAGAGGGTGTCTGCAGTAGTGTGTGTGTGTGTAGTGTGACGACATCGATTTTTTCTCCTATCTCTAATCTGTATAGGGATTCACTTTTGCAGTGTTACCGCTTACTAGTTCAGAGAAAGGGAGATTCTGAACTCACTTAATCTTCCCTTTTTCTCTCTTTTTAAAGGTTATATTTTTCGATAATTGTCAAAGTTTAGTTAATATTTTTAGGCTTACATTCAACTAAATATTTTCAATAATATCTCATTTCATTATTTTATTTACATATTTTAATAAAATACAACAGAAAGACAAAAATTAATACCAAATGGCACATCACGGGCCGGGCCGCGTGTCTGATATTTGAAACGGGCCGAGCCGCGCCGGCCGGGCACACCAAATTTGGCCCGTGCAGACCTCTAGCAATGATCATGCACCTGATGAGCCAATTCGTCCCAGGACCGACTCTAAATCCACTCCTTCATTTCTGAATGTGGGCAACTAACATCCCTTGAACATTTTGAGGAATTAATTTGAACTTTGAGCTACCAAGGCTATCGAAACTGGGAAAACTTATTATTACGGTAGCACATTCTGTAAACGGACAAATGACAAAATATGACGCTAAAAACTGTGCTAGAAACTGATGTAGAAGTTTCAATTCCAATTTTAATCAGACTGCGAGCTGTGTTTTCTGCGCGCTCTCATGAGCTGCGCCCGGAGCAGCCTCCCCTCCCCCATCCGACTGCACCGCCCTAGTTACCTCTCTGTCCTTGTGTACTTGGAATTTATTTCAAACCCTGCCTCTAAAAATTTACTGTTTTTTCAAGGGAGTGTAGGAATCATCTACGTTTCCAGGGACTTCTTGTTTTCTACGGGTAACAGTAATTTTCTTCCTTTTATTTTCCCCGGTCAACAAAATATTTATGCTCAACGGAAAGCATAACATGGAAGCGAACCGCCTGCAAGATCGAACAAACTTTGTCTTGGCTTCTGTCACTAATCTTGTTACATGAGAATCTCGATCCACCGAATGATCCACATTCCGCCGCTGTTTGCAAACCTCCTCGAGACACCTAGACAGGAGTTTACCACCGCTAATGTAGCTGGCCTCCAGCTTCGAAAACTGCTGACCTTTGACCCAGCAGACGGTGGCATCCAGGCCACCTGTCCAAACACTCCAGTGTACGCCTACGATGTCGCATTAGTTTCCTCGCAGATAGGTCTAGCAAGCTATATCACCGTTCGCTTCTATTTCTCTTTCGAATTCATGGACACTGAAGATTTGCTTTCAGGTAATCCCCAGACCTGCACATTTCTTTCGTCTCTTTTTCTATTTTTTTTTTTCTCTCTCTCTCTTAACGCTCGTATGTGTACCCGTGCAAAATATCTTTTGCAAGTCTCTGTTTGCACAAATACCTAACAGGATCTGTAGAGTAACGAAGAGCTGCTAGTGATACAACAGGATGAATGTTTTTTCACGAGTTTAATTGCATCAATTCAGCTTATTTTAAAGGCGCGTCTCAAAAATAATATAAACTGATTTCTGACAATTTAAAGAACAAATGTTAACAAACTTTGGCCACACTCGTTGTTCAGGTTACGTGGATATTTCACATTGACGAATTTTCTGTTTTCTTTTCGGGATTTTTCACAAATTCTCACTTTCTAAGGATGCTTATACCAGCGAAAAAGTTTTCTAAAGGCATTCTTTTTTTATTTACTTTTACTCTAATAAAAGTAGAAATCTATCTGCGCTGATTGATAGAGGTGTGAAGTCCTGTCTAATACACTGCCGGACAATTGCTAAGGACGGATGACAATAGCAACGATAGCAACCATAAAATGGAAGGCAGGAAAAAGTGGAAATTAGCATAAGTGCGGGATACAGTAAGACGTGTTGTGCGTATGCAAATTTTGGATTGCCGAACTTGTTCGTGACGTTATAGCGCTGATAAGAGATATAAAGGATTTGACGCGTATTGACCGTTGTTGTTTAAACGCAAAGTTGAAAGGGAAAGAATCAATTGACGAACTTACAATTTTCAGTATGTCTTCCCGACATCACCTAGAAGATTTTACGCGTGGCCGTATTATTGGCAAGATTGAAGAAGGGCGAAAAATAACAGATGTTGCCAGGGAGTTCGACGTCAACCACAGTGTTGTTTCAAGGCTTTGGAAATCATTTCAAACAAATGGAGAGTGTAGCAAACGTCACGGGGAGGTCGTGTTCGCAGTACGACACCTGCAGAAGATCGGTACATAGTGCTATCAACAAAAAAGACACCGGCGCAGCACAGCTAGTGAGGTAGCAAATCAGTTTATGGCTGCTACTGGCAAGCGTATCTCCCGAAAAACTGTCGCCAGACGTTTGCATGAAGGAGGACTATACGCCCGCCGTCCTGCTGTGTGCATCCCATTGTCCAGACACCACCGTACCGCCCGTTTGCAATGGTGCCATCAACATCGCAATTGGACTGATAACGACTGGTCTGCTGTCCTCTTCTCAGATGAGAGTAGATACAGTCTATCGTCTGATTGTCGACGACAACTGATCTGGCGTGATAGTGGTACTGCATATTGTCCAGCAAACATACAGGTAAGGGACCGATATCCGACATGTAGTGTCATGGTATGGGCTGGCATCATGATCAATGGCCGTACGTCCCTCTATGTGCTTCCAACTGGGACTATGACTGGCCAGCGATACATTAATGATGTTCTGATACCTCATGTTCGCATGTTCCGTGGTGCTGTCGGTGATAGATTCATTTTCATGGACGACAATGCAGCATGTCATCGAACAGTTGCTGTCCAGGAGTGTCTTGAGAGCGAGGATATTCAATGCCTCGTATGGCAAGCACGTTCTCCAGATCTGAATCCCATTGAAAATGAGTGGGATGCTTTGGGGAGGAGTCTTGCTGGTCGCCAATGCCCTCCAATAAACAAGGACACCCTCATCCGTGCACTGACAGAGGAATGGGATAAATTACCCCAACAGCTGCTTGATAATGTTGTGCAAAGCATGACACGACGTGTGGAATCTTGCATCGCCCTCCATGGTGGCCATATCCAGTATTGACATCTTACGCCGGAACGCCTGCGGACGGTAATTGCATTTTTTTCACGTTTACGTATTCTGCACAAAATGGCCTGTTTGTCCCTTGAACACGTTCCAAAGCCATCTGGATTTCAGAGCACAATAAATTGTCTTTCTTGTAATGTCCTGGCATTCTGACATTATTTTATTTCACTTGGCATTCAACCACACTTACTTTTTTATGCGCTATATAGCCGTTTATGATCCGTCCTTAGCAATTGTCCAGCAGTGTATTTCCATTTCTTCTTTTTTTATTTCTTAAGTGAGTCTATAGATCTCATCTGTATTTCGAGGATATTGTCCAAGCACGTAGTCCAGAAGTCATAGGGAACCTTTTATGTTGGAAGGCCGCATTAAGTTAGCTGTAATCTAACAAGGCCGCATTAAGTTAGCTGTAATCTAACAAGGCCGCATTCAAGAAACTTTGATTAGATATACTTCGAAATGCACATTATTAAGTAAAAATCTTTCTATCTACTAACTAACCAGGGCCGGATTAGCCTTGGGGCTCACCATGACCGACGGCCCAGGAGGCATGCCTGGGCAAATATAATAGATAGATAGTGCTACACGGCACTAGCAGTGTTCCTGCCGAGTCGGCCGGTAACGGTGCTTGGGACCTGAAGTACAATTTAGTTGGCCGCGGCACCAGGTGAGAATCTCAGGTGCACTGCTGCACTCAAAGATTCACACCAGAACATAAAAAATGAAAAGTTGAAGAATGACCCGAAGCATAAGGCTTGGGTGAATCCACCGTGTGAACAAAATAACAACAACAAATAAAAAATAAAATAAACTAAAAAACGATACTTTGGGATCAGAGTTGTGATGAGGTTCACCCGCAATCACCAATTCGTGACTGAGTGTAGTGGTCCGGATCTTACTCCGGTACATTCAATCCCCAACCAGCCAGTACAACACTCACTTTCGCAAATAACACATGATTCTCAAATACATAGCACAACATTTAATAACGTTCTGCGAGATTTAAACAGATACGGCGCTCTCTAGGCGCATAGACAATTGCCCCTCATATGTGGGCAGCATACGGTGTCACACATTACTGTCGGAAGACACAAGCCGACTGAGTCTCCACCGGACTATCTGAACAAGAGATACTACTCGTTTACACACTAAATAGAGCTGCAGGTGATATTCATATACAATTGCTTAGAGAATGAAAAAAAAATTATATGCAAACGATCACATTAAAAATACTCGCGACACAAAATACACAAGCACGTTAATTTGCGGTATAAGATTATAGGTGCGAAATACTGCCAAAGTTAATTAACTAAATCTAATAAGCATGCACATGCAGAACCCTGCCCCGCTGACGTTGGTCCTGAACCAAAGTTAAAAGAAACTGTCCCGCCCAGCGGAATTTGTGGCCACACCCTCTCCCTTATTCATGTAAAAAAAATAATCAGGAAATGGGCCCTGTAAGAAATTGAAATCTGTATGTGCAGGCATTTCCTCTGAGGTTCAGTCACTCAGCATTACTGCATCTATGTCCATGCAGCTTTGGGTGTCGGGATGGCACAAGTTCGCAGATGTGCGAAGAAAGAAAAAAGGAAATATTCATCTACTTACAGTTTCGTGACTTTGCTGTGCAAATCCAGCGTGCATCACATAATATCACACAACAAAAAAAAAAAAAACGCGCACACACACACGGACACTTGCACCATGTGGCAGCACCGATGATTCAACACTTCATTTTGACGCTTGATGTAAATGAAGCACACAATTAAAATGGTAATATCACGCCGCACTTTGTTGCAATGATTAGAGTGCACACTGATCTATTCTCGTGACGATTTGAAGGTGGCCGTTAAGTAAAATAGGCCCTCTCACATCTGCTGTTGCGGTTTCCAAGATTGATTTTCTGTGTTCCTGGGAAATGATTTCTGTTGTCGTGAAGAAATAAATTTGACCATCAACTGCTTGGAGAGTGGAACCCCCTCACTTCCGCTGCGGCTACAGTAGATTCCGTCCGTCGCTACTGTTACACGGCACTAGCAGTGTTCCTGCCGAGTCTGCCGGTAACGGTGCTTGAGACCTGAAGTACAATTTAGTTGGCCACGGCACCAGGTGAGAATCTCAGGTGCACTGCTGCACTCAAAGATTCACACCAGAACATAAAAAATGAAAAGTTGAAGAATGACCCGAAGCATAAGGCTTGGGTGAATCCACCTTGTGAACAAAATAACAACAACAAATAAAATATAAAATAATCTAAAAAAAAATGATACTTTGGGATCAGAGTTGTGATGAGGTTCACCCGCAATCACCAATTCGTGACTGAGTGTAGTGGTCCGGATCTTACTCCGGTACATTCAATCCCCAACCAGCCAGTACAACACTCACTTTCGCAAATAACACATGATTCTCAAATACACAACACAACATTTAATAACGTTCTGCGAGATTTAAACAGATCCGGCGCTCTCTAGGCGCATAGACAATTGCCCCTCATATGTGGGCAGCATACGGTGTCACACTTTACTGTCGGATAACGCAGCCGACTGAGTCTCCACCGGACTATCTGAACAAGAGATACTACTCGTTTACACACTAAATAGAGCTGCAGGTGATATTCATATACAATTGCTTAGAGAATGAAAAAAAAATTATATGCAAACGATCACATTAAAAATACTCGCGACACAAAATACACAAGCACGTTAATTTGCGGTATAAGATTATAGGTGCGAAATACTGCCAAAGTTAATTAACTAAATCTAATAAGCATGCACATGCAGATCCCTTGCCCGCTCGCTTTGGCCCTGAACCAAAGTTAAAAGAAACTGTCCCGCCCAGCGGAATTTGTGGCCACACCTTCTCCCTTATTCATGAAAAAAAAATAATCAGGAAATGGGCCCGGTAAGAAATTGAAATCTGTATGTGCAGGTATTTCCTCTGAGGTTCAGTCACTCAGCATTACTGCATCTATGTCCATGCAGCTTTGGGTGTCTGGATGGCACAAGTTCGCAGATGTGCGAAGAAAGAAAAAGGAAATATTCATCTACTTACAGTTTCGTGACTTTGCTGTGCAAATCCGTTGTGCATCACATAATATCACACGACAAAAAAAACACGCACACAGACACTTGCACCATGTGGCAGCACCGATGATTCAACACTTCACTTTGACGCTTGATGTAAATGAAGCACACAATTAAAAATGGTAATATCACGCCGCACTTTGTTGCAATGATTAGAGTGCACACTGATCTATTCTCGTGACGATTTGAAGGTGGCCGTTAAGCAAAATAGGCCCTCTCACATCTGATGTTGCGGTTTCCAAGATTAATTTTCTCGGCCGAGCGAAATCAGACGTGCTTTTACCTTAAGTGTATATCGGCAACTCAACATTTCACCAGTATATTTGTTAGGTATCGAAGCCACCGCTCTTACGCTCATATTTTTCTTTCGACATGTTTTTATCCCGTCGCACTTACACGTAGTGGCTTCGCTGCTTACGCGACCACACACACGCACACATGGGGCCTCGCTTCGCCCCGTAAGACAAGCGCATCTCTTCACTTCCTCCACAGTAGGGGATGAATGGGGGTGACGATTCCACACTGCAGTGGTTGGCATCCGAACCCGACTTTTGCTTGGCTTCGCTTCTCATTGGAATGACCACTGTCCACTCGCAGACTTCTTAATTCCCCTGTAACTTGGCTTTCATTAGGCCAAACAGTCGCTGAGTTCCATTACGCTCCAGCCTAGAAATTTCTGCTTTATCCTGCGGATTTAGGCATTCTGCTGTCTTTATGGCAAACTGGCATCTCCAGCTGCCTCGAGTTGTCTCCATTTCTTACCAAATGCGGGGAGGTTTGCTGCTTCATTTTCCACAATTCATTTTGCTGCAGATCCAAGGCATCCAGCCTTTCACATCGGAGAGCATACAGACAACTAAACTTTCTTCCTTATTTTCATGCCAAGTGCGAACTCTTATTTTTCTGCACGGACCACACAGAGAGCAATTGTTCTCGAAAATGCCCCAAACAATCGACGAATTTACGATTATTCGCTAAACCTTTCGTCCCCTATCTTCATTCATTCCTACTCAAGTAGCTCATTCGATACGTATTCCTCTTTCCCTTTCCGTGTTGCATAGGCTGCCCGTCAGCTGCGCCCTGATATTTATGACCTAACAGAGCTATTCTGAGACCACCCAGCAAGAGAGAGAATTCTTCGCCTCTTTTCTTTCCAAACCCCCAGATAAAACTTTATCTGCTGTTTACACTTTTAAACTCCAATCAAGCCTCGAACAATTAATACTTAATTAATTTCACACATCAACCACGCCCATTAATTACTAAATTAATGGCGGGGTGGGTCGTAACATCGGCCCCTCCTCAAGAAATCTAGAAGTCCTCTTCTGGGCCTATCGCTTTGCTCTTATCAATTTCCAGAGCAACCATTGAGTGCTACCTTTTCCCACAGGTAGAAATAATTCAAAAATGGCAAAAATATTGCGTTTCTTGCCTTCAAGAGCATTGGAGCGACTTCCTAATTATCCCGCAATTTTGTTAATTAATTTTAGAGAACATCCGAAAGAAAAAACAACGTAAATGAGAAATAAATAAAAAAAACTGAACTGTAAAAGAACATGTGATCCTGCCGAACTGTGATTCCTAGCTGCCTCATACCATACGCGACATGGCGGACAAATTTTAGAGTTTTCTTCAGGTTTTAGGATGGGGGGGGGTGTCCACTGTAACATTCCATCCCCCCATGAAAGAAAAAAAAAAGGGATGACTGGATGAAGTTTATTCATCCAATCACTCTATTTTTTTTTTAACTGTAAACACTCAACCCTTTCCCACCGTCGCAAGGCACCTAATTCCGGATTTAAGTGCCCGGAGTGGAAGGAAAGTTTAAGGATTTCATCACACGTTCATTGCTACCCGTCGAGATATGCGGAAAGAAAGTTTAAATATGAGGCATAGCTTCGAGAATCCACGAGTTCCACAGATCTCTCACGTTCGATGCTCCTACGCCCGCGAAATGATTGGAGGACTTTTGCCCTGGCTTCCCTGCACTCGTAAGGGATCCACAATCATGCGGGTTCGCGCTGCAAAGGGTTCGGTTTCTGCCCTCAGCTCATCGCTATCAGATAGAAATTCAGCAGCTCTCTCCCGAAATTTAGATTTTGCAATCGCGAGTTTAGTTTGCTCACTCCATCTACCCACCATCGCTACACTTTCGACATCCTGAAAAAAGTGTTTAGCACGATACAGCGGATCAGTTCCTGTAAATAGCCTCAACATGTTTATGCATCCCGCTATTTGCTCACCGTAAACCATAGGTGCGGCTAAAGCTGTTTGTCTCAGCTGTGATGTACCCGCTGTACTTGTAACAGGTGTACTCTCTTCCGGAACAATTGCAGCCCCAGTGCTCACATGTTCTCCGTCAGAGTGACCACCAGAATCATCTGAATCCATGTGACTCGCAGATGACGATTTTTTCGTGTTAGCCATTTTGTTTTTCTTACCCACTAAAATTATGGCAGTTCTTAGAAAACAGCTTAAGGCTTACTTAATGCTAAATTATACAAAATTCGCACCGAACAAAACTAAATAAAAATAGTAATGGCAGTCAATTCGCACTTATTTTACGAACATGAGTGTTGTTCCGCTAGCTGCAAAATATAGGTATCGATCCTGGGACAACGGCACCATTAATGTTACACGGCACTAGCAGTGTTCCTGCCGAGTCTGCCGGTAACGGTGCTTGAGACCTGAAGTACAATTTAGTTGGCCACGGCACCAGGTGAGAATCTCAGGTGCACTGCTGCACTCAAAGATTCACACCAGAACATAAAAAATGAAAAGTTGAAGAATGACCCGAAGCATAAGGCTTGGGTGAATCCACCTTGTGAACAAAATAACAACAACAAATAAAATATAAAATAATCTAAAAAAAAATGATACTTTGGGATCAGAGTTGTGATGAGGTTCACCCGCAATCACCAATTCGTGACTGAGTGTAGTGGTCCGGATCTTACTCCGGTACATTCAATCCCCAACCAGCCAGTACAACACTCACTTTCGCAAATAACACATGATTCTCAAATACACAACACAACATTTAATAACGTTCTGCGAGATTTAAACAGATCCGGCGCTCTCTAGGCGCATAGACAATTGCCCCTCATATGTGGGCAGCATACGGTGTCACACTTTACTGTCGGATAACGCAGCCGACTGAGTCTCCACCGGACTATCTGAACAAGAGATACTACTCGTTTACACACTAAATAGAGCTGCAGGTGATATTCATATACAATTGCTTAGAGAATGAAAAAAAATTATATGCAAACGATCACATTAAAAATACTCGCGACACAAAATACACAAGCACGTTAATTTGCGGTATAAGATTATAGGTGCGAAATACTGCCAAAGTTAATTAACTAAATCTAATAAGCATGCACATGCAGATCCCTTGCCCGCTCGCTTTGGCCCTGAACCAAAGTTAAAAGAAACTGTCCCGCCCAGCGGAATTTGTGGCCACACCTTCTCCCTTATTCATGAAAAAAAAATAATCAGGAAATGGGCCCGGTAAGAAATTGAAATCTGTATGTGCAGGTATTTCCTCTGAGGTTCAGTCACTCAGCATTACTGCATCTATGTCCATGCAGCTTTGGGTGTCTGGATGGCACAAGTTCGCAGATGTGCGAAGAAAGAAAAAGGAAATATTCATCTACTTACAGTTTCGTGACTTTGCTGTGCAAATCCGTTGTGCATCACATAATATCACACGACAAAAAAAAAACACGCACACAGACACTTGCACCATGTGGCAGCACCGATGATTCAACACTTCACTTTGACGCTTGATGTAAATGAAGCACACAATTAAAAATGGTAATATCACGCCGCACTTTGTTGCAATGATTAGAGTGCACACTGATCTATTCTCGTGACGATTTGAAGGTGGCCGTTAAGCAAAATAGGCCCTCTCACATCTGATGTTGCGGTTTCCAAGATTAATTTTCTCGGCCGAGCGAAATCAGACGTGCTTTTACCTTAAGTGTATATCGGCAACTCAACATTTCACCAGTATATTTGTTAGGTATCGAAGCCACCGCTCTTACGCTCATATTTTTCTTTCGACATGTTTTTATCCCGTCGCACTTACACGTAGTGGCTTCGCTGCTTACGCGACCACACACACGCACACATGGGGCCTCGCTTCGCCCCGTAAGACAAGCGCATCTCTTCACTTCCTCCACAGTAGGGGATGAATGGGGGTGACGATTCCACACTGCAGTGGTTGGCATCCGAACCCGACTTTTGCTTGGCTTCGCTTCTCATTGGAATGACCACTGTCCACTCGCAGACTTCTTAATTCCCCTGTAACTTGGCTTTCATTAGGCCAAACAGTCGCTGAGTTCCATTACGCTCCAGCCTAGAAATTTCTGCTTTATCCTGCGGATTTAGGCATTCTGCTGTCTTTATGGCAAACTGGCATCTCCAGCTGCCTCGAGTTGTCTCCATTTCTTACCAAATGCGGGGAGGTTTGCTGCTTCATTTTCCACAATTCATTTTGCTGCAGATCCAAGGCATCCAGCCTTTCACATCGGAGAGCATACAGACAACTAAACTTTCTTCCTTATTTTCATGCCAAGTGCGAACTCTTATTTTTCTGCACGGACCACACAGAGAGCAATTGTTCTCGAAAATGCCCCAAACAATCGACGAATTTACGATTATTCGCTAAACCTTTCGTCCCCTATCTTCATTCATTCCTACTCAAGTAGCTCATTCGATACGTATTCCTCTTTCCCTTTCCGTGTTGCATAGGCTGCCCGTCAGCTGCGCCCTGATATTTATGACCTAACAGAGCTATTCTGAGACCACCCAGCAAGAGAGAGAATTCTTCGCCTCTTTTCTTTCCAAACCCCCAGATAAAACTTTATCTGCTGTTTAAACTTTTAAACTCCAATCAAGCCTCGAACAATTAATACTTAATTAATTTCACACATCAACCACGCCCATTAATTACTAAATTAATGGCGGGGTGGGTCGTAACATCGGCCCCTCCTCAAGAAATCTAGAAGTCCTCTTCTGGGCCTATCGCTTTGCTCTTATCAATTTCCAGAGCAACCATTGAGTGCTACCTTTTCCCACAGGTAGAAATAATTCAAAAATGGCAAAAATATTGCGTTTCTTGCCTTCAAGAGCATTGGAGCGACTTCCTAATTATCCCGCAATTTTGTTAATTAATTTTAGAGAACATCCGAAAGAAAAAACAACGTAAATGAGAAATAAATAAAAAAAACTGAACTGTAAAAGAACATGTGATCCTGCCGAACTGTGATTCCTAGCTGCCTCATACCATACGCGACATGGCGGACAAATTTTAGAGTTTTCTTCAGGTTTTAGGATGGGGGGGGTGTCCACTGTAACACTACCTTCCGTCCTTTTTGACCGTTCATTCCCAATTCGGTCAGTTCCTTTCCGTTAGCATAACATCTACCCTGCCTGAGTACGCAGTTCAAATATGCCACTCGCAGGTTTTGTTTCCATTTTTTTTTTATCGAGTTGCGACCGCCAGCCCTGAGATTAATTTTCTCGGCCGAGCGAAATCAGACGTGCTTTTACCTTAAGCGTATATCGGCAACTGCCGACCGAAAACAACGCTCGAATCCACCCCCTATTCTTTTCGGCGATTCTATACTCTTAATTGCCCATTGTCCCTAGCGGATGTCAGAGTATCTTTCTTGCTGGCAGAGTTATGTGTCTGCTGAGGGTCTCTTGGCCCACCCACTGAAGTAAACATACGGACCACAGCGTTAAGCTACAAGCGGAAAGACGAAAAGAAAGAAAAGTGAAAAACCACTTCGAACATTGCTGCTTCCATCCGCATTCGAAAGCACATTTCCCTCGTTCGTTTTGCAGCCCCTCTAAGACACTTGAGATAGGAATTTTTATGTTTCCCTTCAGGGCTATGTGTGAGGTCTAGCAATTCAAAATGGCAAAAATATTGCGTTTCTTGCCTTCAAAAGCATTGGAGCGACTTCCCAATTATCCCGCAATTTTGTTAATTAATTTAGAGAACAGCCGAAAGAAAAAACAACGTAAATGAGAAATAAATAAAAAACCTGAACTGTAAAAGAACATGTGAGCCTGCCGAACTGTGATTCCTAGCTGCCTCATACCATACGCGACATGGCGGACAAATTTTAAAGTTTTCTTCAGGTTTTAGGTTGGGAGGGGGAATGTCCACTGTAACATTCCATCCCCATGAAAGAAAAAAGGGATGACTGGATGAAGTTTATTCATCCAATCATTCTATTTTTTTTTTTTTAACTGTAAACACTCAACCCTTTCCCACCGTCGCAAGGCACCTAATTCCGGACTTAAGTGCCCTGAGAGCGGAAGGAAAGTTTAAGGATTTCATCACACGTTCATTGCTACCCGTCGAGATAGGCGGAAAGAAAATTTAAATATGAGGCATAGCTTCGAGAATCCACGAGTTCCACAGATCTCTCACGTTCGATGCTCCTACGCCCGCTTTTATCTGCGCTCGATGCCAAATTCTTGCGTTCCACTGTCTTCGAGTTCCTTCTCAACATCGTAGATAATCGTGGTGTCACAGTCTTCCTGGGGATCCACTATAATCTCGACTGCTCCCCGTAAACCATAGGTGCGGCTAAAGCTGTTTGTCTCAGCTGTGATGTACCCGCTGTACTTGTAACAGGTGTATTCTCTTCCGGAACAATTGCAGCCCCAGTGCTCACATGTTCTCCGTCAGAGTGACCATCAGAATCATCTGAATCCACGTGACTCGCAGATGACGATTTCTTCGTGTTAGCCATTTTGTTTTTCTTACCCACTAAAATTATGGCAGTTCTTAGAAAACAGCTTAAGGCTTACTTAATGCTAAATTATACAAAATTCGCACCGAACAAAACTAAATAAAATAGTAATGGCAGTCAATTCGCACTTATTTTACGAACATGAGTGTTGTTCCGCTAGCTGCAAAATATAGGTATCGATACTGGGACAACGGCACCATTAATGTTACACGGCACTAGCAGTGTTCCTGCCGAGTCGGCCGGTAACGGTGCTTGGGACCTGAAGTACAATTTAGTTGGCCGCGGCACCAGGTGAGAATCTCAGGTGCACTGCTGCACTCAAAGATTCACACCAGAACATAAAAAATGAAAAGTTGAAGAATGACCCGAAGCATAAGGCTTGGGTGAATCCACCGTGTGAACAAAATAACAACAACAAATAAAAAATAAAATAAACTAAAAAACGATACTTTGGGATCAGAGTTGTGATGAGGTTCACCCGCAATCACCAATTCGTGACTGAGTGTAGTGGTCCGGATCTTACTCCGGTACATTCAATCCCCAACCAGCCAGTACAACACTCACTTTCGCAAATAACACATGATTCTCAAATACATAGCACAACATTTAATAACGTTCTGCGAGATTTAAACAGATACGGCGCTCTCTAGGCGCATAGACAATTGCCCCTCATATGTGGGCAGCATACGGTGTCACACATTACTGTCGGAAGACACAAGCCGACTGAGTCTCCACCGGACTATCTGAACAAGAGATACTACTCGTTTACACACTAAATAGAGCTGCAGGTGATATTCATATACAATTGCTTAGAGAATGAAAAAAAAAATTATATGCAAACGATCACATTAAAAATACTCGCGACACAAAATACACAAGCACGTTAATTTGCGGTATAAGATTATAGGTGCGAAATACTGCCAAAGTTAATTAACTAAATCTAATAAGCATGCACATGCAGAACCCTGCCCCGCTGACGTTGGTCCTGAACCAAAGTTAAAAGAAACTGTCCCGCCCAGCGGAATTTGTGGCCACACCCTCTCCCTTATTCATGTAAAAAAAATAATCAGGAAATGGGCCCTGTAAGAAATTGAAATCTGTATGTGCAGGCATTTCCTCTGAGGTTCAGTCACTCAGCATTACTGCATCTATGTCCATGCAGCTTTGGGTGTCGGGATGGCACAAGTTCGCAGATGTGCGAAGAAAGAAAAAGGAAATATTCATCTACTTACAGTTTCGTGACTTTGCTGTGCAAATCCAGCGTGCATCACATAATATCACACAACAACAAAAAAAAAAAAAAAACGCGCACACACACACGGACACTTGCACCATGTGGCAGCACCGATGATTCAACACTTCATTTTGAAGCTTGATGTAAATGAAGCACACAATTAAAATGGTAATATCACGCCGCACTTTGTTGCAATGATTAGAGTGCACACTGATCTATTCTCGTGACGATTTGAAGGTGGCCGTTAAGTAAAATAGGCCCTCTCACATCTGCTGTTGCGGTTTCCAAGATTGATTTTCTGTGTTCCTGGGAAATGATTTCTGTTGTCGTGAAGAAATAAATTTGACCATCAACTGCTTGGAGAGTGGAACCCCTCACTTCCGCTGCGGCTACAGTAGATTCCGTCCGTCGCTACCTTCCGTCCTTTTTGACCGTTCATTCCCAATTCGGTCAGTTCCTTTCCGTTAGCATAACATCTACCCTGCCTGAGTACGCAGTTCAAATATGCCACTCGCAGGTTTTGTTTCCATTTTTTTATCGAGTTGCGACCGCCAGCCCTGAGATTAATTTTCTCGGCCGAGCGAAATCAGACGTGCTTTTACCTTAAGCGTATATCGGCAACTGCCGACCGAAAACAACGCTCGAATCCACCCCTATTCTTTTCGGCGATTCTATACTCTTAATTGCCCATTGTCCCTAGCGGATGTCAGAGTATCTTTCTTGCTGACAGAGTTATGTGTCTGCTGAGGGTCTCTTGGCCCACCCACTGAAGTAAACATACGGACCACAGCGTTAAGCTACAAGCGGAAAGACGAAAAGAAAGAAAAGTGAAAAACCACTTCGAACATTGCTGCTTCCATCCGCATTCGAAAGCACATTTCCCTCGTTCGTTTTGCAGCCCCTCTAAGACACTTGAGATAGGAATTTTTATGTTTCCCTTCAGGGCTATGTGTGAGGTCTAGCAATTCAAAATGGCAAAAATATTGCGTTTCTTGCCTTCAAAAGCATTGGAGCGACTTCCCAATTATCCCGCAATTTTGTTAAATAATTTAGAGAACAGCCGAAAGAAAAAACAACGTAAATGAGAAATAAATAAAAAACCTGAACTGTAAAAGAACATGTGAGCCTGCCGAACTGTGATTCCTAGCTGCCTCATACCATACGCGACATGGCGGACAAATTTTAAAGTTTTCTTCAGGTTTTAGGTTGGGAGGGGGGTGTCCACTGTAACAATAGGTAGAGAGAGAAAGAGAGAGAAGAGGTTTATAAAATAGTTTTATTTTTGTCTCGTATGATTTCCACTCGGTTAAAAACTGAGGCTGAAAGACTAACAGACTTTAAGACTGACTCACTTAGGGGCTTTCATGTCAGCTTTTCACAACCATCCACCCACACCTCCCAATTTGCATTTGGAAGCGTTAATAGTCGAAGTCCCCTGTGGTTTCCCGTTGCCTAACAAAAAAGATATTCTAGGAAAAGTATACAATGCCAAATCATCAGAAAATGCGAGACAAAATCTAGGAATCTTAAGCTTTTAACTCATGTTCTTGTGAAAACTATGAAAACAAACAGTGACTTATAAAAACTCTTCAGATAATTTCGTAGCTACAGTTTCCTGTTTCAATGGACTTCATAATCCCTGTCATAAGTTCCTTAGGGTCCCACTCCAATGTCTTAGCCTTGGGGTCTACTCAAATGTCTTAGCCTAGGGGCCCACTAAGACCTTAATCCGGCCAACTACAAAATTTAATGAACTAACTTTTAATGACTTTGTTGCGACTGCCCACTCCTTTTTTTTTTTTTTTTTTTTTTTTTTGGAAAGCATTCGAATATTTGGTTCGAACATGGAGGTCCGCACTTTTACCTGATCCTCTAGATGGGTATCGGCCATTTGTGACATTAAGGGCGTCTGGATTTAGGTTAGGTAGGAGAATGTAAGATTCGCAGCAATAAGTGGTTGAAAAGCAAGAAAGCATTTTTCGTGCATGTTGCCGAAGGCGTTGGTATTCTATGGCGATTTTTCATGTTTCAACTCGATCTTTCTTAGCGTTAAATAAGGACATTAAAATGTCATCTTCTGAGAGCTCAATCAATTCTATCTGTAGCTCTTTAGGGGCCATAGAACAAAATCATGAACGTAGCAAGTCTCAAAATAGCATTTATGACATACTCATGTTTTAAGTATGGCCGTCAGAATGGGAGCATTATTTCGTTGAATCTTCTTTCATTCTCTGGTATTTAAAATACCGTCGTTTTAAGTTTTAAATAAAAATAATACAAGATGAACAAAAACATATATAAAAAAAAAATAAAAGGATTTTTTCTGCAAAATTTCGATTCACTTAAAAGGCCGCAGGTTCCCCGCGCCCGACTTTGTATTTCTAATCGGATCATCATATTATTTTCCAGCATTTGTTTCTGTTACACACACTTACTGCCTTTTTCACTTCGGAAGTCGCAATAAGAATTTATTTTTGTATCAGCTATACGGAAATCTTACATACAGTGGAATAATTGCGTATTTTTGTTTCTCACAATGCTTGTACCGTAAGAGAAAGGTTGAGTTTTATTTCTTTTTCCTTCTATTTTTTTTTCAATTCTGATTGCGAAGGACGTAAGTCTGACCAAGTTCTATTTTTTTTTTATATTTACTAGTTTCTTTATTGAGAAATCGTTCCACCGGATTATTTAATAGGACGCATTTATTTGAAACTATAATCATCAACCATTTTCAATCCACTGCTGGATGAAGGACTCCTCAAATCTCTTCTACAGTTCTCTGTCTTGAGCAATCCTCTTCAATATCACTCTTGCATGTCTTCGAACTTCATACATCCACCACCCATGTGGTATTCTTCTGGGTTTCTTCCTGTCTCTTGGCATTTCAGCTGCCCAACAATGGTCAGTTGTTCTGGCAAAGTGTCCATCTCATTGACACTTAAGGGAGTGTACTTTGATGAAGATGTCATCCATTCTTGTCATTCTCCGGATCCACGGGTCTTTAACACATAGACATTTAACAAATAAAAATCCTTTCTTGGATGTTTTTTTTTGTGAAAACAAGTATATACCTTTCTATGCTTCTTTCAGTCGCCTGTAGTTTGTCTTTTTTAGTTAAGGTCCATGTCATTGTTCCATAAATAAGAACTGGAAAGATACATTAAACATTGGCGCCGACTATAGGGGGCAAGGTGAATCCTGCCCCTCTAATATAGTTTTACTGGGGGGGGGGGCAGTGCCCACCCTATATTTTTCGTCCTGTTTAATTAAATAATCGCTTTAGCCTCATAAAGTGGACCAAACTCCACCTTATTAAGCCAAAGCGATTTATTTCGATGAATAAAAACTTTTTCCCAATCTCAGCATTGCTCATTTGATAAGAAACTGGATTGTATTAATAGTTTGACATGTTCTCGCGATGTGTGGTAAATGTTTAAAAGAATTATCAGAAATAAAATACAGAAACTTTTAATCTCTAGCGCTTTCATTTATCTATTTATTTTTTGCTCTAATTGTTCTTTGTTTGAGTAACCCAGCTAATTTCTCATGTTTTACTAAACTTTGGAAACAAAATCTTTCTGGATATTTTTCTAAAATCACAGGCTGAATTTTATTCTTTTAAATATTAATATTCATCAAAAGAATATTTCTGTTTCCTTGTTCATTTGATAATGGGCAATTACAACTGCGTTTTAAAATATACGTCGAATCTCATAGTTTATCTTTCTGCCCCCCTTTTTTAATTTTCCATCTGACAATGGAAGAAACATACCCCTCTCACGTCTGATCTCTTCACGCCTGCCCCACCCCTAATAATTTATAGAAGTCGACGCCCCTGACATTAATTGAACACTGTTCTGTTAAAACATAATGGTAAATTGCTCTTGAAAATTATCTGTTCCTGCCAAAAGCTTTCCATCACTTTTAAAAATTGTGTGGTAAGTTGCACCAAGAAGTGGTGCTACATCAGCTGCACCACTTTCATGTTTTGCAAATGAAACCCAACAACGTGTTTTAACTTTTCACCATGTTATGGTGCAAGGTTTCACCTTGTTGTTGGGTTCATTTTGCACAACATAATGGTACATCTTTTCTAAGAAAGTGGTGCAGCTGGTGTAACACCACTTTTTTGGTGCAACCTACCACAAAAACTTTAACAGTGCAGACAAGATTTATACACCTGCTAATTTCTTCATCGATGTGGTCCCTGCTTGATATATTTCCCAAGGTAGATGAAGGCATCAGTTACTTCTAAATTTCCTCAATCAATAGCTAAATCTTTAGTTCTCCTAAAAACATTGTACAAAGGTCGTCCCATAAAAACTGAGAGCAATTTTTTTTTGAGTTGGCAACCCAGTGCAAAGGGGAAAAATAACCTCGCAGACGACTAACTGAATTAAGAAAGTATCTATGGCAACAGCTATTAGCCGTGGCAGACGATTCTGGTTTTGCTATTGCGCAGTTGTTTAAGGTAAGCTTTGCATTTCACCAAACAGTTATGGAGGTCAGAGTTAAGAAGTGAAATGCGTTCAACGATTAAATTTTGCTATCGTTTGGGTAAAACGGCTCCAGAAACAGTTGATTCAATGAAAAAAGCTTACAAGGATAAATGTTTGTGAGTTAACGATTTTTCTATGGCACCATGGTTTCCAAAAAGGGATTTTGTTGGCAGAACTCGCTCCCAGGCCTGGTCAACTTGAAAGTGTTGTTACGGAGCGTATTGTTAACACTGTTTGGACAATTCTACAAGAAGATCGGTGAACAATGTGTAAAGACCTAGCGGCGTCCACTAATGTTTCAAAAACGCCGGCATTTCGCATTTTACGTGACAAATTACTGCTGCACCGTGTGTGTTCCAGATGAGTACCTCATCACTTTGAGGAAACCAGAGTTCAGGTGTGTCATGAGTGGAAACAAATGATTGCAAAGGATCCGAACTTTCTAAACACAGTAATAACTGCCGATGAAACATGGATCCACTATTTCGATCTGCACACGAAGCGCGCAACGAGTGTCTGGAAACGGACAGGCTCGCCTCCTCCGAAAAAAGACCGCCAAACCAAATCAGCTGGGAAGGTGATGATGATAATTTTCTTTGATCATAAAGGTGTAGTCTACCAGCATGCCGTTCCTCCACAAATCACTGTCAATGTTGAGTATTACATTTCAGTCTTGAAGCATCTGTGACGAGACATATCGATTAAGCGACCGGAACTGGTGGGCAAGTTGATCCTACACCATGATAACGCCCGCCCACATGTGACTGCTTGTGTTCAACAGTTTCATACGAAATGCAGTATTGAAATCATGCCACAGCCTTTCTACAGTCCTGACCTCGCCCCGTGGGATTTCTGGTTGTTTCCAACAATGAAGGAGAAGTTCCGTGGCGCAACATTCAACACAGATGCTGACGTTATTCAAGCTGTACTGCGGTCGCTAAAGCAGCTTTCACAAAATGTCATCACCACATGCTTCGAGAAGTGGACTGAACGATGGGACCGTTGCGTATCATCCGAGGGAAGATACTTTGAGGAAGAATAACATATATTTTGCTGTACCTATATTTCTTCATTTTGTGTGAATTTACTCTCAGTTTTTATGGAACGACCGTTGTACTTTAATTACGTTTTCATTGATTCCATCTTTAAATCCACTTCTTTACTTTAGTTAGCAAATTCCTCTCTCGTGTAGTCTGCAGCTTTGAGGGGGTACTTTGCAAAAATGATTATGTCGTCAGCAAACGAACGTGAGTGAAACTGCGCTACTCGACATAGAAACTGCCTCGTCCAGAAGGAGGTGTGCTACAAACTTGCGAATCACAGGACGGGTGTACCCACTCGAGATATGCAAATGATGTTAAACCGGAGCCGATGACTTCACACGTTCATCAGATAAAGGTGTCAGCAGCAACAGGGATGGTAATGTGTAATCGCTTGTGAAAGTGTCTATGAAGTTTCAGATCTTTTTTTTTTTTTTTTTTTTTTTGCGCTGGCAAACTGTTCAGCGAAGATAGAAAATGCCGAGTATACACGCCATCGGCAGGTTTATCGACATTTGGATACGTTTCAAAGAGGAAGAATTGTAGGGCTCTGTGAAGCAGGCTGGTCTACACGTCGTATCGCTGCGCATGTGCAACGAGATGCGCGAACTGTTGGACGCTGTTGGCACCAGTGACTATACAAGAAGGTTCGTACGTGCGTCGGAGCGGCAGTGGTGCACTCCGATAGACGTCAGCACGCCTGGACCGGCGAATTGTTCGACACGATCGTTCGTCACCCGAAAGCACTGCAGCCGATATACGACGTGCTGTGTCGTGGGTCATGGATGTCGCCATAACGACCCGAACTGTAAACCGAAGGTTACATGTGGTAAACCTGCACAGTAGGCAACCGGTACCTCGACTGCCATTGATGGCCAGCCATCGCAGCGCTCGTCTAGCTTGGTGGCGAAGTCATGTGAACGGGGATCACGAATGGACCAATGTGGTCTTCAGTGATGAATCCCGTTTACGTCTGGGTGCTGACCATCAACGGATTCCTGTCTGGCGACACCCTGGTGAGCGGACGGATCCCGGTTTTGTTCTCAACCGCCACACCAGCCCGTCAGTCAGGCTTCATGGTATGGGGTGCTATTGCGCATGACAACAGGTCACCTCTTATCCGCATCACGGACACACTGACAGCTGCACGATACGTGAGCGAGGTTCTGTAGCCCATTTTTATACCATTCCTGAATGACCTGCAACACCCCATTTTGCAGCAAGATAACCCCCATGTACACACCGCTCGGGTCTCCAGAAAATGTTTGCAACTTGTTCAAACACTGCCATGGCCAGCAAGATCGCCCGATTGATCCCCAATAGAAAACCTGTGGGACCACATTGGACGTCGTCTGAAATCGAATCGGCCTGCTCACGATCTCGATGAATTATGGATCAAGTTCACCATGCTTAGTGTTCCATTTCTCAAGACGATATCCGTCGACTGTATGACTCATTGCCGAGCCGTATTGCTGCCTGTATTGCCGCTAGCTGCGGCGCAATAACTTACAGAGGGATACCTGTTGTACTACACTATCTCATCTGATAAACACAGTACGCGGCTGAAAATAACATCAAGGTAACCCTAACGTATTCTATTTGCATGCTTATTTTCACTTCTCTATCTTCACTCCTTCTGGGTGGGACAATTTCTATCTCGAGCAGTGTATACACAAAAAACAAAAACAAAAGCAAAACAAAAATCTAACGAAAGCCCAGCTTTTACGTAAACCAACTGTGAAATTGCCCCGAAGCTGAACTAGTGAACATGGAATTATTTGGGGCACCTGGGCTTAGGAACAAAATCCTCACCCCTTTCAAAAAATTAGGCTGGCAGTTTTCAGATTTTTAGTAGTGTAGCAGGAAACTAGAACACACTGTCATGCCGTTTATACATCTTTTAAGGGACCAAAATCAAAAGACGTGAAACTTAAAAAAAGTGTAGAAGAAAATTTGAGAGTGTTGCTCATTTATGCATTAGAAACCCAGCATTAAAACTTATCACCGATTAAATTGTGCGCCGAAGTGGCGTGATCGACATTCCACTGCAGTGGCGTGATCAACATTCCAGTGTGTGTGAGTGTGTGTGTGTGCAAAAAAACTTTAGCACCCACTGGACCTCACGTCCAGAGCTCCAGAACCAAAAGACAAAAGAATTTATCCAGAGCTCGATCGCTCATTTGACGTCATGTCCAGAGCTCCACTACTCATTGAACGTCATCTTCAGAGCGGGAGCACCCATGGGATTTCATTTCCTAAGCACAAGCACCAAAGAAACCTATCTAGCTCGAGCACCAGGGGAATCTAAAACTCGATCACTCATTAAAATTCATCTCCAGAGTTAGGCGCAATAACTGCACATCGTGTCCACAGCTCGAAATCTTATTGGACTTTACGTCCTGAGCTGTAGCATCAAAGGAAATTACACCGATGAACCATTACATTATGACCACCGACTTAATAAGCTGTAGGATCCCCTTTAGCCCGAAAAACAGCGTCCACTCGGCGAGGCATCGATTCGATGAGGTGGCGATAGGTATCCTGAGGTATCTGGTACCATAATGTCAACAGCAGGTTTTCCAGTTTCAGTACATCTCGAGGTGGTGGTGATTTAGCCCGAACCCGCGTTTTCAAGTTGAACCACAAATGTTCGATTGGGTACATGTCAGGTGAATTTGGAGGCCAGGGAATTAACAGAGAGTCACCATCATGTTCCTCGAACAACTCCTTGACGATTCTGGCAGTGTGGCATGGCGCATTATCCGTTGGTAATAGCAATCACCAGCAGGAAACACAGTTGCCATGAATGAGTGAACGTGGTCTGCAACGATGTTCAGATACCTGTCAGCAGTCAGAGATTGTGCTATTGGGATAATGGGGCCTAAAGTGTCCCAAGGAAGCATTGCCCACAGCATAACACCTCCGCCGCCGGGCTGTATACGCCCGAAAGTGCATCCAGGTGCCATAGCCTCCGTTGTTAGTCGGCGTATCCGCGCTCGGCCGTCTACGTGATGCACTAGGAATCTTGATTCGTCAGACCAGGCCATTTTCTTCCAATCATTCACGGTCTAATCTCGATGAGTTGGGGCCCATTGCATGTGTTGTTGGCGATGACGTGCAGTGAGCATGGGGACCCGGCTGGGTCTTCGGCCACGCAGCCCGATGTGCAGAAGGCTGCGATGAACTGTGTGCTATAACACATTGAACTGATCACCACTGTTGTAGCTGCGGGTGATTTGTCGCACTGTGGCCCTGCGGTCGCTGTGAACAATGCGCGACAGTCTTTGCTCCCCTCTGTCATCAATCAGCCGCGGACGATACACGGCTGGACGACTATTCGTTCTACAATTTTGTATGTATGTTTGTTTTTATCTCTGTGGGACATTTCTTGTACGAAATAAGATCAGAGAATGTTGTGTGTGTGTCCTCTGGTTTGGGCGGGGGAGAAACCACATTTTACTCGTCGATGCAATCTCTGACGTTGACAAACAGTCGACCATTTTTAAAGAAGCCAAAGGCAAGATTGGACACTCCGTTGTTGCCAAATTAAACAAAGTTTTGTAAAAAACACATTAGGTTCTAGATTTGGAGGAAAATTAGAATAGCTTGACTTAAGAATTAAAAAGCCGACGCTTCTGAAATCCAAGAATAATTTTCCCTACGCGAAACTGTTTTCTTCCCAAGTATGCCTCAATCACATTCGTAGATATCGAGAGAAACTTTTCGAGATATGAAAACTTATTTCCAGACAACAGACGTTCGTTTGCAACAGAAAGCATTAACATGTTCTTAAAAATTCAGTGAAAGAAAGGGCATTTTTAGTGTCTAAGCAAATAAATTCGTGTTGGACAAGCATATACCTTTTTTTTCGTTGGACATAGAACTACGTCTTATGGTACGGTACAGATTAGCGGTGGACGCGACGTAATTATTTGACTGATTTAAACTCGCAATAACTCCGGGGTCATCGGGGGCGGGCATCGGCGCTAGTTTCGTTTGATAGCGCGTAGATGGCATTTAGTGACAGTTATAAGTGGTGGGGCCGGCGGATCAATGGCAGTACGTGACAGCAGACCGAAGTGGATGGTCATTTTTTGTGCTCTGCCCCGCTAGTATACTTTTGTTTTCGTTTTTTTTTTTTTTTTTTGATTGGAGGTTTAACGACCACCGTGAGCAACTCAATGGGCTATAAGCAGTCGCCCGTCCCTAATTTAGGGTCACTGGTTCCAGGGAAGGGAGAGAGCCAGTGCCGTAAGACAAACACAACATCCATGCCTCACCGGGATGAGAACCCGGACCCCTTACGGACGAATGATCAGAGGCCAGCGCCTTAGACCACTGCGCCACCGGGGCGGCTTTTCGTTTTCAATACTTTTGAACTAAAGGTGATTGAAGATTGATTTTGCCATGTAATTAATGTTAAAATTGTGGACTAGTCGTGTGAACTGAAAAAATTACAATTGCAACTGTTAAGAATAAGAGCAGATGGTAATCTAACTGTACTTTATTAGTATTTTTTTCGCAGATGTGTATAATTAGCTGGAAAAAAAACATCAAAATGTAACGAAAATGTGAAGTTGAGCACAGAAAGGAGCTGCAGAAACTGAAAAGACTGGCTCAACGGGAAATTTGTGGACCCAAGAAAGCCCGAACTACCAATGTCGAGAGCTGCGAAGGCTATCTCGATGCCAAACGAGCACGTCAAAGTGAGCCCGTTGCGAGCACGTCTAACGTATCGGTCGGAGCCAATGGACGTTCATATGGACTCGGATATTGATTGCTGTCAAATAAAGGAGCCGGATTACGTAATTTTATGAATCATATCATCCTTATAAATATAAAACTGCTGCTTCATTCCTCGAACTTCCGAGCGCGCAACACTGAACTCAAAAATATTATCCGGATAGCTTTGCAGTATGGGCACTCCAGGGACTTCATTTCTAACTTAATTGCTGAATATAGAAGGAAATCATGTACTAACCTGTCCAGAATTAATAACACACCTAACTTCGTCGGTTCTATTGAATGTCATCTCATAATTGTAAATGCTTTGAAAAGTGTCTGTAAGAAATGCAGGCTTGCCTTTGGAGAAAGAGCAAGTAAACTTTTTCAAAAAAATTGTAAGGGTCATGATAATACTCATGAATTACAAAAATGTGGCGTTTACTGCATTCCTGTCAAATCTATAGTGTCTGAGACCTCGAGTACCAGCTATTCGGGCTTTATACTCCGGAACTTATTTATTAGAGTGGCGGAACACCAATACTCTGAAGGAATTGGCGCCTACAAAAATGTGGCGTTTACTGCATTCCTGTCAAATCTATATTGTCTGAGACCTCTAGTACCAGCTATTCGGGCTCTATATTCCGGAACTCATTCATTAGAGTGGCGAAACACCAATACTCTGAAGGAATTGGCGCCTACAAAAATGTGGCGTTTACTGCATTCCTGTCAAATCTATAATGTCTGAGACCTCTAGTACCAGCTATTCGGGCTCTATACTCCGGAACTCATTCATTAGAGTGGCGAAACACCAATACTCTGAAGGAATTGGCGCCTACAAAAATGTGGCGTTTACTGCATTCCTGTCAAATCTATAATGTCTGAGACCTCGAGTACCAGCTATTCGGGCTCTATACTCCGGAACTTATTCATTAGAGTGGCGAAACACCAATACTCTGAAGGAATTGGCGCCTACAAAAATTTGGCGTTTACTGCATTCCTGTCAAATCTATAATGTGTGAGACCTCGAGTACCAGCTATTCGGGCTTTATACTCCGGAACTTATTTATTAGAGTGGCGGAACACCAATACTCTGAAGTTATTGGCGCCTCAAACCCTGCTCTTGCTCGACTCATCCAGAACCCGTCCTTTCGCGCCTCATATCAAGACGCCTATATCTACATACCTTACTATGTACAAGGACAAAGCGTTCGACATTGTTTGTTGAGAGCCTGTTTATTCAACATTTTAGGCGACAATGCTGCAACGACGATATACCAGCTTTTATTTCGAATATACAGTACGAAAAACCCTTCTAAATAACTTACAACCATTCATCCCTAGGAATTTAAAAAAACATTTACAGTAATGTTCTGAGAACGCAGTGATAACTTCGAGTTTCGGCAATCTACACTCCTTCACGACAGTTAATCGATATATCGCAGACAATATCAGCCTCTCGGACGCGACGACGTCCCACACCCGCCTGCATATTGCTGTCCCTAGGATGCCACGGTTTCAATATTTCACCTGATGATGTAATGGATGTCATTACGAAAGATCTAGTGTAATTTTAGTTATGATGTGTGATTTTAACTTGTAAATATTTTGGAATCTTCACTCATCAAATTTTTTCATTGTCTCTCCATCTGTGTTATTTACGTGCATAAGACAGTGTATCGGACGGAGCCTTTACTTGTATTACGTAAAGCCAACGACTCATAAAAATATTTATGAAAAACAACACCGGTATTCCGGAAAAAAATCATCAGCAACGAGTTTAGTTGAGTATGCGATGCCTGTGATCGGCTATGGTTTGTGAGTGATTTGCGGTCGATCAATGAGCAACAAGAGCCAGTTATTCGACACCACCCACTGTGTATCTTATTGACGATCTTATCATATAGACATAAGACACGTTATATGTAGCTCTACGTTTAAACACAGCGGGCGAATCCACTTCGGCTCCATTATTTTTTTTTTCTTCTCCCAAAGTTCCTTCAGCATTTTTGACACTTAATATTTGTTTTAAAGACTAAAAATACAATTTATCAATTTGCAAAAGATAATCTAACATAAATTAAGGTAAAACTCGTTTAACGCACGGTTTATTTTTTTCAATTTCAGGCTATTTTTTCTCAATTCTAAGGGCATTTTTCCACCTTTGACTGCATTCCCCTCTTTTTAAAAGCATTTTTAAGGAATTTTTATGCTATCAAAATCCGGGCCCTAGTAGTAACGAAAGCAGAATCTTCTTAAAGAAATTTTGAACTCTTGTATTCTAAACTTCAAAACCTTCTCACCTATAACGCTTACTTAAAGCACGGTGAAGCTACGGCTTCCGTGTCCCCGAATGAAGTCGTTTATCATGATTAAGTGACTGAGCAACTGATCTAAATGCTAGTTTACGACCACGAAAATACAGAGTCCCTGAAAGTGAGGCATGTCTTCCATGCCGGTGACCAAATAATTGTTTCCTCTCCTCATCGCCCCCAACTTCTCGTTTTTCCCTTTTACCTCCCGGTCTTCTAGTGTCTATTGATTAAGTTCAAGCACGAATTATTCACTCAACTAGGGACGCAATTATTATCTCTGCATCTCAACGACTTGCCGGTAGCGATCCCTGGAGAATTCAACTTCCCTCTTCTCCCTGAGACTGACACACCCCCAAGTCACGCGTAAATACGACCTTCTCTAAAAATAACTAATCCTATCAGAACAGAAAAGACCGATACTCCTTGGCACAAAGCATCACCTGACATGAAAATCGTTAATCAACACAAAACTTGCAGTTGATCTGAGATATTAATTAACTGCGAAAATTGAATAAATAATATCACTGCGAGATAAATGGTGAAAATCTTCCAAATACAATGTAAATACACAAAGTCATCGCTCCTTCCAGGTTTTTCTCTAATTAACACACAGCAACCGAAAAATTGTATTTCTACACCGCTGGGATGGAACCCCAGATCTCTCGATAGCTAGCCGAGTGCGTTCGCCTTACGCTACCGTGCCAACAAATCCACGGCGCTATGTGTGTTTATCTGTCAGCATCTGGCTTCACTCAACTAAGGACGCAATACTGAGCCCATCCCTACGGATTTGTGAAGTCAGATGCTGACAGATAAACACACATAGCGCCACGGATTGTTGGCCACCGTAGCCTAAGGCGAACGCACTCGGATTGTTATCGAGAGATCTGGGGTTTGATCTCAGCGATGTCGAAATACAGTTTTTCGGTTGCAGTGTGCTAATTAAAGAAAAAAACGTGAAAAGAGCGATAACTTTGTCCGTTTATAATATCACCACCCGACACACATTTTGGTGCCTTAAAAGTACACCTATTCTCGTGTATATTTGGGGCACTGATTCCAAAATTGGCATCAGTTTTGCCCTATGAGCTATAGTTTTGGAAATACGGCACAGCCACCTTACATGCAGATTCAATCGGTCGTCCATCAAAATTCAGGATCCTTAATCGCATAATCTGCTATTTTCGATAATATTTTGACAAATATTGATGCTATTAATATTGCATACTATTAAAATAATCGCATATAACGAAATCAGTTTATTTCAACATATTCGCAGAAATGTGTTGAAATAAACATATTACAAAATCACAACCCATTTTCCTCAGAAGGCCTCTGACATCATTACAAAGCACTAGGTTGTTGTCCTTAGAGAAGAAGGACAGCAAATGCTTTTCTCTGCTACGATAAAACGTAATGTTGGATCCAGAATGAAGTGAATTCTTGTCATTCAACCTGGAGGTCAGCAATTCACGATACTCCTTTGAGAGGTTCAAATCCATGAGGTCACTCCGTTCATGTTGGTTAAAAAGTTGAGCACTTGATGAAGTTCCGACAAAAAGACGGTAACTTTCTACAATTCTGTTATCTTGGATGTCATAAGACATGCGTGCTTCATCATCATCTGGAAGTTCTGATAGCTGGCAGAAAGATGGAACGGCTTCCTCATCTGAGTGTGAATGAGGTCGTCTTGCTGAATCTAGGTCAGGATCTGTCCACTTGCTTCGATTATTTCGATTGATGCTCTTAATGTTGAATAGATAAAAATAACAGTAATTATACTTTTTGGTTTCCTGCAAACCATTGGTACTAGAGATGAGCTCTGGCCCGGGCTCGGACGGGCTCAGAATTCATTAACTACGGAAAAACCCGGGCCCAGGCTCGGAATTACACGTCTTGAATTTCATTACTGTAATTAATTCAACACGTGTTGAATTTCATTGTGGATTTGTTACCATGGTCGAAGGATTTTCAATTTCCTAAGCTAGCTGCCATTGTAATACAAATTTTGCTTATCAAGGCTTGCATTATAATGCACTGTCCAAAGCTATGGCCCAAACAAGGATTAGTTTAAGGAGGTCTGGTATCGAAAAACTGGGAAAAAATCACATTCCCATTTTTTGTATTTTACTAAAAATCAAAAATCTTATCTTTAAAATGATGTATTAATTTCCAAAATTGTGCAGTTAGAAGTATTGTTATTTATTTTTTAAAATTTCCTCACTCTCGCGATTTTTGGGGTGACGTTGGATTTTCGTGCAGCAGGTCGAGTTTTAGAGAGGAGAAGATCAAGTTGAAGCGCTGAGGCATTAGATGCAATTCTCTTTCTCTCTCTCTGTTTTTTCATGATGAACTTGATCTGGAAACTGCACACATATATGATAATATTGTGATTATTATACTATTAAGCGTAAAGCTTTGTTAATGTTACAAAATGCAGAATAATCTGGTCTGGAATGCTTCTACGTTCTTTTTTATATGTTCTACTACATCACTCTAAACTACCTTTACCAATTAGCGTATATGTAAATTATATTGCAAAGATTAGTTTTCTAGAGTCAAAATTCCAAACACTTGCAACTGTCTGTACAGCGTTGTACGTTTTATAATGCAATTTATTCAAAATAAAAGTAAATTTAGAAATCAAAAAGAAATAACGAATGGAATTTTTTTGTTTCTAAACGATTTTCTTTTCTTCAGCTTTTACCAAAATTACTGATTCCCCTGATGTGGTCGAAGGGCACGTTGATTATTTATTTATTTTCAAATCCACATTTTAGAACATTTGGCTTTATGCGTAGTATTTCTAAAAACATATTAATATTGTGAAGTGGATTAACTGAACTAAACTTTTTAAACTAATCTTTGCTTGGGCCATATCTTTGGCCAGTGTATAATGCATAAATGCAAGCCTTGATAAGAAAATTTTTCTAAGAATCCGGGCCCGTGCGGGCCCAGGCTCAGCAAACACATGTAATCAAAGAAAGCGGGCCGGGCCCGGGCTCCTAAAATTGAGCCCGAACTCATCTCTAATTGGAACAACAAATTTCAGGCCACTGCTCTTTCCATTTGTCCATTGCCGCAAATGCTCCATGCAAGTTTTGCATACAATATGAGGAGCACACGATTTATCTTGGTCTCCAAGCTAGACATAAAAATACCCAATATATGCACTCTTCACAAACTCAGAAATAGGTTTCCTACTTTCTTTTGGAATGTCATCATCATCATCATTGTCAATCATTATCAATCCACTGCTGGACGAAGGTCTCCCCAAGTTTCCTCCACAACGGTCTGTCTTGTGCCAGTCTCCTCCATGTCACTCCCGCATACTTTCGAATTTCATCCACCCATCTTCCATGTGGTCTTCTTCTGGGTCTTTTCCTGTCCCATGGAATCCAATGCGAAATTTCAGCTGTCCATCGATGGTCTGTTCTTCTGACAGTATGTCCAGCCCATTGCCATGTCAGGTATTTAACTCTGATCATGATGTCTTCCACTCTTGTCATTTTTCGGATCCACGAGTTCCTCTTCTTATCTCTCCTGGTTGCACCAAGCATGCACCTCTCCATGCTTTTTGGAGTTGTCTGCAGCCTTTGTATGTCTCTTTTGGTTAAGGTCCACGTCTCTGCACCATACGTAAGCACTGAAAGGATGCATTGATCAAACACTTTTCTTTTAAGACATAATGTCATATTGCTCTTGAAAATTATGCTGTTTCTTCCAAAAGCTCTCCAGGCAAGCTTTGTACGCCGATTAATTTCTTCATCAATGTGACCTTCACTTGATATCTGCTGTCCAAGATAAAAGTACGTGTCTGTTATCTCCAGCTTTTCTCCATCAATCGATAAATCTTCATTCCTTGTGAAAGCGTTGAACATCACTTTTGTCTTCTGAAAGTTCATTTTTAATCCCACTTCTTTACTCTTGTCAGCAAGTTCCTGGATCATACTCTGCAGCTCTGATGGAGTAGTTGCAAAAATGCCTATGCCATCAGCAAAACGAAGGTGGGTTAGATAATCTCCATTAATCTTTATCCCTTTGTTTTCCCAGTTCAGTGATTGAAAGACATTTTCCAATGTGGCATAAAAGAGCTTGGGAGATATGGTGTCACCTTGTCTCACTCCCTTTCCAATTTTTGTGTGTGTTGTATTTTGAAACAGCCGAATCTTTGCACTTGCATTTTCATAGATGTTATTAATAATATTAATGTATGCATCTTCAATACCGCAGGATTTCAGAGCATATGTAACTGCTGATGGTTTCACCGAATCAAAGGCTTTTTCATAATCGATAAATCCATGCACAATGGAAGTTCATATTCCCTCGCTCTTTCAATTAGTTCTCTCAGTACGTGGATATGATCTATTGTGCTTTAGCCACTCCTGAATCCAGCTTGTTCTCTCGGTTGAGCCATGTCCAGTGTCACATTCAAGCGGTGTGAAAGAACTTTAGTGAAGATTTTATAAACCACTGATAGGAGGCTGATAGGTCTGTATTTCCTGAGATCCTCAATGTCACCTTTTTTGTATACACCACAAATGTAGCAAAAGGCACCTGGATGATTCAATCAGCTCCTTTCTGAGGAAGCCATGGTGTCTACTCAATCTGCAAACATAAATAGATCACATTACAGTCTCTAGTTGTATAGGTGTTCACGAACTTACAATTATATTTCGATTCACCCTAAGATGACACTGAAGGGGAAGGTACGTGAGACCTATCGCCGCTACAAAAAGTAGTTCTCAACATTTTCCGTAAAAAACAATGCATTTATTGCCCAGAATCATACTTTATGTTGTCCTATCTGTTTACTTATAAGTACATATAGGAGTTATTTTAGACAAATCTAAAAATAATATATTTTCCGAAATTAAGTTTTAAAATTAGACCAACACACGCATGCGTAGATATGCAGTGTTTGGGAGACAAGGATTCCAATGATTTGATGGGAGAAGTGATTGACAGCTGCTAACAGCAGGACACAATGGGGAGTGACTCGGATGAACACAGATGTCTCTGCCGTCCCCCAAGGGTCAGTGAGTGCGTAGGCTCTTGTACCTTAAACTGCAGTGTCATCTTAGGGTGAATCGAAGTATAGACTTACAAACACTGGCTTTACAAACACAAATTAGGATATTACATTCATATGTATTGAAATTATTGTAATTTCGATTACCTTAATTTCCAGAGCAACACAACACAAACTCCGTCCACATTCATCCGATTCCACTCGTTATCTGCCTATTTCTGCTCTTGACGAGCTTTGCTTCATAGGATCATCACCAAAGTTGGCATACCTACACACGCACAACGTCCATTTATAGCGCTGAACAATCACTAATTAAAGGTATACACTTTATTAGATTTCTGCACATCAGTATATAAGTTGGGGATTCCATATTTCCGCAACTGCAGTTGATACGGCAAAACTAATGCCATTTTTGGAATCAGCTCCCCAAATATACCCAAGAATAGGTCTAACTACCAAAGCACCACAAATTTTCTGCCACACAGGAACACAGTTCAGGGAGGGGAGGGGCTATAAAGATTTGCCGCTTCTGCGCCTATATTGAGAACTGAATTGGGAACTCAAAACGAATTTCGCGAAAACGTTCCATGTAAGCCAATCGAGAATTGTACTTTAATTTGAAGAAATAAATTGCCGAGGGTCCGAGGTACACTTGGAAGGGGGGGGGCTCAACCCCAACTTCCGTAATATTATATTCTGGGCCGCTGGAGTATGTCAGTGTATCCAGGAAGTTCCCCTTGAAGAGTCCGCGAGGTCCATGAGCTTGTGAGGGGGGGGGGCTTTTCCCCAAAATGTTAAAATGGACGTAGAGCTGTAAACATTAGTACCATGCTTTATATAATGATTCTGAACACGACCACAAATTTTCAGGAGGGTGGGGTACCCCCCCGTTTCTAAGAGCTATTCAGGGGTATCATCGAGGATACACTGACCGATTCTAGACTCGTATCCCTTTCGCAGGCTTCACCAAATTTCTGGGGGAGGGGGAAGGGCATACGTAGTTTACCATTAAACACAACATGAAGCATAGAAATTGCGAGCAAATCCTTTACCTTGAACACTTGTCTGCGCTCTTAGAAATTTGCGCCCCACTCTCCTGAAAATTCGTAGTCGTGTACAGAATCATTATGTAAAGCATGGTTCTAATGTTTACAGCTCTACGTCCATTTAACATTTTGGGGGACCCCCACCTTCCAGAGCTCACGGACCTCGTGGGCGCTTCAAGGGGAACAGCTTGGATACACTGACAGACTCCAGCGGCCCATAATCTAATACACTGCCGGACAATTGCTAAGGACGGATGACAATAGCAACGATAGCAACCATAAAATGGAAGGCAAGAAAATGTGGAAATTACCATAAGTGCGGGATACAGTAAGACGTGTTGTGCGTATGCAAATTTTGGATTGCCGAACTTGTTCGTGAATTCATAGCGCTGATAAGAGATATAAAGGATTTGACGCGTATTGACCGTTGTTGTTCAAACGCAAAGTTGAAAGGGAAAGAATCAATTGACGAACTTGCAATTTTCAGTATGTCTTCCCGACATCACCTAGATGATTTTACACGTGGCCGTATTATTGGCAAGATTGAAGAAGGGAGAAAAATAACAGATGTTGTCAGGGAGTTCGACGTCAGCCACAGTGTTGTTTCAAGGCTTTGGAAATCATTTCAAACAAATGGAGAGTATAGCAAACGTCATGGGGGAGATCATGGTCGCAGTACGACACCTGCAGAAGATCGGTACATAGTGCTATCAACAAAAAGACACTGGCGCAGCACAGCTAGTGAGGTAGCAAATCAGTTTATGGCTGCTACTGGCAAGCGGATCTCCCGAAAAACTGTCGCCAGACGTTTGCATGAAGGAGGACTATACGCCCGCCGTCCGGTTGTGTGCATCCCATTGTCCAGACGTCACCGTACCTCCCGTTTGCAAATGATGCCATCAACATCGCAATTGGACTGATAACGACTGGTCTGCTGTCCTCTTCTCAGATGAGAGTAGATACAGTCTATCGTCTGATTGTCGACGACAACTGATCTGGCGTGATAGTGGTACTGCATACTGTCCAGCAAACATACAGGAAAGGGACCGATATTCGACATGTAGTGTCATGGTATGGGCTGGCATCATGATCAATGGCCGTACGTCCCTCTATGTGCTTCCAACTGGGACCATGACTGGCCAACGATACATTAATGATGTTCTGCTACCTCATGTTCGCATGTTCCGTGGTGCTGTCGGTGATAGATTCATTTTCATGGACGACAACGCAACATGTCATCGGACAGTCGCTGTCCAGGAGTGTCTTGAGAGCAAGGATATTCAACGCCTCGTATGGCCAGCACGTTCTCCAGATCTGAATCCCATTGAAAATGTGTGGGATGCTTTGGAGAGGAGTCTTGCTGGTCGCCAATGCCCTCCAATAAACAAGGACACCCTCATCCGTGCACTGACAGAAGAATGGGATAAATTACCCCATCAGCTGCTTGATAATGTTGTGCAAAGCATGACACTACGTGTGGAATCTTGCATCGCCCTCCATGGTGGCCATATCCCGTATTGACATCTTACGCCGGAACGCCTGCGGACGGTAACTGCATTTTTTTCACGTTTACGTATTCTGCACGAAATGGCCTGTTTGTCCCTTGAACACGTTCCAAAGCCTTCTGGATTTCAGAGCACAATAAATTGTCTTTCTTGTAATGTCCTGGCATTCTGACATTATTTTATTTCACTTGGCATCCAACCACACTTACTTTTTTATGCGCTATATAGCCGTTTATGATCCGTCCTTAGCAATTGTGCAGCAGTGTATTACGGAAGTTCGGGGTTGAGCCCCCCACCCCACCAAGTGTACCTCGGAGCCTCGGCAATTTATTTCTTCAAATTAAAGTACAATTCTCGCTTGGCTTACATGGAACATCTTCGCGAAATTCGTTTGGAGTTCCCAATTCAATTCAGTTATCAATGTAGGCCCAGAAACGGCAATCTTTTTAGCTTTTGTGGCTAAGTTGCTGAAAGATGTGTGGCAGATTTGCCGGTAAATTGCCACACCGGAACACTGCCACACATCAGTGTTCCTGTGTGGCAGTTTACAGTGAACCGTTTGTTCTGGGGGTATTTCTTCCGGGGGTATTTTTTCCGGGGGCATTTTTTCCGCTTTTCAGTTTTCAGCGATATTTTCTCCGGGGGTATTTTTTCCGGGGGCATTTTTTCCGCTTTTCAGTTTTCAGCGGTATTTTCTCCGGGGGTATATTTACCCGGGGGTATTTTTACCGTTTACCATATCACATATTGCTGTCATTGATAAAAGGAGTGATTTATCAGATTTGCAAAAAGCGACGATTATCGGCTTTCGGGCCAAGGGTGGCAGTATTTCAGAAACAGCGCAGTTTGTGAACCCTTCCCATGCTGCTGTGGTTAAAGTGTATCGTGATTAGAGAAATAACACCATTGCGAATAAGCGATATGGGAACTGTGGAGCATCACGTGCCATTGATGTGAGAGGTGAACGTCTGCTGCGAAGGTGCGTGAGGGCCGATCGACACGCTACAGTGGAGCAACTCACTGGCCAAATGAACCAGGGGGCTACCGGAAGTGCGTCTAAAACGACAGTTCAGCGAAACATGCTGCGTATGGGGCTCGGATGCAGACGAATGGCCACTGAACCTATGCTGACGCAGGTACATCTGCAGGAAAGGCTTAAATTTGCACGGCAGTATCAGAATTGGACCTCCGCTGATTGGCAAAGGATTGCCTTCTCCGATGACTCACGTTTTCTGCTTCATCGAACGGATGGACGTTGGCGTATAAGGCGAGAAACATCGGAGAACAAACAGTCTTCAACGATTGCTGGAAGAACACAAGCTGGTGGGGGCAGCGTTATGGTCTGGGGAATGTTTTCGTGGCATTCTCTGGGCCCACTCAATACCTCTGAAAAACACTATGTACCGAATTCTTTATGAATCCATCATTGCAGACCACGTACACCCATACATGCTGATTGTCTTCGCTGGGGCGGATGGGATCTTCCAGCACGACCATGCGGCGCGTCACACAGCTAGAAATGTCCGAGGGTGGTTGGAAGAGCACGATGAAGATTTCAAAGTACTTACCTGGCCTCCTAATTCCCCAGACTTAAACCCAATTGAGTATCTGTGGGACCACCTCGATCGTGTTGTTCGCCCTATGGATCCCCCAGCATGCAACCATCAGCAGCTATCAGATGCACTGTAGGCAGCATGGCTCCACATACCTGTGAACACCTTCCAGAACCTTATTGAGTCCCTCCCAGCTCGTCTAGCTGCTGTCCTCACCGCACACGGCGGTTGACTCTGGATATTAGCTGGTGGTCACAATAATGTGACTCGACCGTGGATATTGTGCGTCTGATAAGATTTTCCGGGAAATCACGGGAGACACTTCAGAATTCGGCAAATTATTTATTTTTGTTGTGCAAGCTGCAGCGGCCGCTTTCAATTTGTGAAAACACAAACTTGTCGGTGACGGCGATCGAAGCCACGCTTTTTCGCTCCGGAGCCAGTTGTTTTAACCGATATTTTAGTCTGTTAAAACAACGTGCTCCCTAACGAGAAAACTATACCGACAATCTATACCAACGAAATAAACTATACCGACGGAATGTGTCGCTGCAGATTTTCGCCATGACGCGTGCTTCACATCTGTAGTCCGTCGTATCATATCCCTCTAAAAACGTTTTTTTAATTTTTGAAGCGAAAAAGAATTTTCATTAATTTCAGATGATGTGTGGAACAATCATCACACATTTTACGAGGAATCCAACGGCCTGTAGATCTATTTTTCCACAATCGAGAACCAATGTGAAAACAGAAATTTGCCAATGACGGGGATCGAACCGGTGCACCCTTGCTTTGGAGCACATTTGGAAACGGGTCAAAAATTTCGAACCCGGACCCGACACGGACCCGTAACTTACCCGGGAAAATTTGCTTTGAACTATAAATTCGAAACTCAGTTTATATATATATATATATATACTCACCTTCGTTTTGCTGATGACATAGTCAGTTTTGCAACTATCCCATCAGAGCTGCAAAGTATGATCCAGGAACTTGCTGACAAGCGTAAAGAAGTGGGATTAAAAATGAACCTTCAGAAGACAAAAGGTGATGTACAATGCTTTTACAAAAAATGAAGATTTATCGATTGATGGGGAAAACCTGGAGATAACCAATACCTACATTTATCTTGGACAGCAGATATCAAGTGAGGGTCACATTGATGAAGAAATTAATCGGCGTATAAAACTTGGATGGAGAGCTTTTGGAAGAAACAGTATAATTTTCAAGAGCAATATGCCATTATGTCTTAAAAGAAAAGTGTTTGATCAATGCATCCTTCCAGTGCTTACGTATGGTGCAGAGACGTTGACCTTAACTAAAAGAGACATATGAAGACTGCAGACAACCCAAAGAAGCATGGAGAGATGCACGCTTGGTGTAATTAGGAGAGATAAGAAGAGGAACTCGTGGATCAGAAAAATGACAAGAGTGGAAGACATCATGATCAGAGTAAAATCCCTGAAATGGAAATAGGCTGGACATATTGCCAGAAGGACAGACCATCGATGGACGGCCGAAATTTTAGACCGGATTCCAAGGGACAGGAAAAGACCCTGAAGAAGACCATATGTGAGATGGATGGATGAAATTCGAAAGTATGCGGGAGCAACATGGAGGAGACTGGCGCAACAAGACAGACCGTTGTTTAAGAAACTTGGGGAGACCTTCGTCCAGTAGTGAATTGATAATGGTTGACAATGATGATGATGATAATGATATACACACACATATAAATGTAATGTATATATTCATCGCAATAACTGCTTGATATTTAATTATTGAAATCTTTTTTTATTAATAAAATTTGGTTACTTGCTAAATATTATTGCCACTATTTTGCGTAATCCAAAGTAATGGCTGACTATGACCGTGACCATGGAATATATAAACAAATGGGAATCATTATTTGCGTTTACACAAATGTATTTTTTTTAATGTATCTTGATTGTCCACTCTTTCTACGCTTTGATGCAGGTGCGCATACTTTCAAATGGTTTGTTAGATTTTTGTTTTCATAATCTTTTATTACACCGTCGACATCTTTCTTTGTAATTATACACTTTCCACATTTTGAACAACAAGCAAAACCAAACAACGCAGAATTATTCACCGGTTCCTTAATGAGACGAAACAATTTTCAGCATTCACTTTTCCCCTTGTGGTTATTAACAAGCTCGTATTTGTTGGCCTGAAAGCCTTTCTCAACCTCCTTAATATTAAATCCATCCATATTAACAAATAAGGAGTTAATTTCGACATGACATGTCATGGGAACGGGATGTTAGCACATCAATCGAGAACCTCTGAATGCTCAATGTAAAAGATGCGATGTGAAAAGTAACTCTTAGTCAAACAGTGAACTTCACACGGAGAGAGTGAATCAGCTGAGAAGCAGGCGAATGGCGTTTGCCTGTACCTTACAACGCAATTGAAGTATCTTTTTACGATATGGTGGCAGTGTGTCTGACGTCGGTCGGTAGAAACCTTCATTGCTTTAAGAAAGAGACGACAATACTTTTGCATGGCAAATCATTATTCACTCCGTGGACACCAGTATCGACTACAGAATTTCACAACGCGCATTTCTTTTATTTGGAATATAATTTTCTCTTTTCAAACATAAAACGGGAATGAAATCGGGTCAAAAACAGGTCACGAATACCTTGACCCCACCTTGGACCCGCAAGAAATTGTCGACCCGTTGACTCGTGACCCGTTTCCATCTCTGCTTCGGAGCCAGTTGTTCTAACCGAATAAACTGCATGGACGGAATGTACCCCTGAAGATTTGTAGTCTTGACAATTGCTTGACCTCTGAAGTACGACACAAAGTCGAAATTATAAGAGGGGGGGATTTCTACAAACAAAACCATTTGGTACGTGATTTCTATGATAACCGGCATGTTTGACAGAGACAGATGAAAATATCTTTGTAACCTCTTACGTGCGTGCTCTCTACTGGAAGCGGCACTAAAATATTATTGTTACATGCACATCACGAGAAATAAAAGAAGGTTACCTTATTTGGGCACTGTTGTTCCATCGATGGTCGCAGTATTTTGTTACCGGGGTTTTCAAATATTTTAGAATTAATCCGTGTTTCCAGGAATAGTTGAGAATATTCAGCAATAGGTCTTTCTTTTAGCAGTCCACAATGGGAAACTTCAACGACACTTTCATAAAGATGCTTATCGCCAACGGTCATCAGTGGAGTTGTAAAACAGCATTTTCCCAGGCAAATCGAACTCAGAACATGAGCAAAGTGCTCTGGTGATTTTATTGCCCGTACAGTGTGATCCGAAAGAGCTTCCAGATGGCTAAATGAGTTTATTGTTTTTCGAGGCATCAGAAAAACATTGGAAAGTAAAAGGGGTTGAGGAGAACAATAGGAGCGATTTGACAAAGCCGACTGGTCTTTTGGGAGGAGAGGACTTCAGGCGGCGAAGAGCTAAAAAGTTACGGATTATATGGAAGATGGCTATCGGTGAAATTGAAGAGAAATTAAGTAGAACGTGCCGTTGTCAAGTGGAAAGTAAAGTAACCATAATTAATTTAATAATCAAAATAATTCCAGGATAAAACAATAAGCGAAATTCCGTAGTAATGAAGAACAGATTTAATGCCGCCACTGCTTTTAATACTTTTTGTGAGATACAGTTCCTCTCTAATATACTCAACGAGCTGCAGTTAGGATTAAATATCGAACACGAAAGAGAAATAGAAATAACGCTTGCAATAGAAAGCTTACAGTTTTGTGGCGATAAATCCACGTTATTTTCTCGGTGCATGCAATGCTTCGCTACTGGTTTTGAGTTGGGCAAATTATTTTGCCTACGGTTCATATTAGATTATACAGGTTGCGTAGTTGTTGTTTTTTTTAACATAAAAAAATAGTATACCTGTAGTTGTAATCCGAATTTATTGGCGTAGAATAGGAATCAAAGTTTCCAAGCTTTCGCACGTCAACCAGACGGCTTGTTGTCTACCTTCCTTGAAAAAGTTATCTGGTTGACGGGTGAAAGTTTGGAAACTTTGATTTTCTATCTTAGGCCAGTAAATTGGGATTATAATATAGTTATACTTAATTAATAAATAGGAACTGTACACCAATTATCACAGGCCTGCAACCAAAAAAGTGTTTAGAAACCAATAGCTGATTCTGATAGATTTTGGATGCTGATTTCAGGAAAAATAGTCAAAAAATTACATCACGTACCATTTTTTCACAAATTGAAAATTTTGATTTTCGTAGCCACCAATTCATTGTGTTATAATCTACTAAGGAAGGGGATGAGCATTTAGTGTCATAAGTCGTCATTACTGGCGAAAACTGGAGATTTTTAGGGAAGTCTCTGGTGCGACAAAAAAAAACAAAAAAACGAAACAATTTTTAAGTAATAATATGTCCAAAAAAAGTTTTGTTTGGACAGATTTTACTTCAAAATGGCTCTTATTCGTCGAGAGCCTACGTTAAAAACACCATGATTCACCAGTCGTTATCATGAGGAGAATTCCAGGAACATCAAGTGTGACCGGAAATGAGTTAGTTGATGACTCATTCCCTTTCGTTCCTTTCCCCTATTCCACGCTTCCCGCTCTCTGCTCAGTTGTACTTTGATCTTTGGAGTGAAAAGGTTGTGTGCTGAGCAGTGCAATTTTTCTCAAGGTGTTATATCTGTAGAGGTTAAAATTTTTTCCCCCGCAGCGGATGATTATATTCATTTTTATAGTTTTCATATTTAAAGTTTTAACCTATAAAATGTACTAAATGGCAGCAAGGGCTTGTCTTAATTCACCTGATTCCTTTTGTTATATTTGTGAGGAATTTGCAGTGAAGAAACATCAAAGAAATATAACAGATTTTGTGAAGAAAGTATATTATGCATATTTACTGTGCAAAACTTGGTGACCAGAATAAGTCATGGGCCCCACATAAAGTGTGTTACTCTTGTGTAGAAGAATTGCGAAAGTGGTCAAAAGGCACGAAAAAGTCTTTCCGTTTTGGAATCCCTATGATCTGGAGGGAACCTAAAAATCATAGTGATGACTGCTACTTCTGTTCATGTAACGTACAGGGGTACAATTTAATTAATAAGAGAGAAATAATTTTTCCAAACCTCCCGTCGGCAATACGTCCTGTTCCTCATAGCTCAGAAATACCTGTACCTAAACCTACTGAGAAACTAGAAGACATTCCTGAAGACGAAGGTCCGGCTTATGACGAGGACTTTCACGGTGTTTCAGATAGCAGCTAGCCCCAACCTTTTTCCCAGCTGGAATTGAATGATTTAGTCAGAGATTTGAGCCTTTCTAAAGAATCTGCAGAACTCTTAGGCTCTAGGCTAACGGAAAAGAATTTATTGGCTCCTGGTACCTGTTTCTCATGGTTCAGAAAGAGAGAAACATATTTCGTTCCATACTTTTCTCAAGATAGTGGCTTGGTTTACTGTAGCTATGCCCCTGGACTGATGGAGATGTTTAATATACAGTATGACGTGAACGAGTGGAGGCTCTTTATTGACTCGTCAAAAAGAAGCCTCAAAGCAGTGCTTCTGCATAATGGCAGCAAGTATGCTTCAGTGCCATTAGGGCATTCTGTGTATACCTGAAAGAATGTTACGAGAATTTAGCCTTGATTCTCATCAAATTGAAATATAAAGATATTGGATGCATGATATGCGGTGATCTAAAAGTGCTCTCCATGCTTCTTGGACAACAAGCAGGATACACCAAGTACCCTTGCTTCTTGTGTGGATGGGACAGTCGGGATAAGGGCAATTACTGGATGAAAAAGGAGTGGCCGCATAGGAAAGCATTAAAACCTGGAAACAAAAATGTAGTAAAGGAAAGTTTGGTTGATCCCAGTAAAGTCCTCTTGCCTCCACTTCACATCAAGCTTGGCTTGATGAAACAATTTGTTAAGGCTCTATCAAAAGAAAGGAGAGTGCTTTAAATACCTTGGCAACAAGTTTCCAGGACTGTCGGAAGCAAAACTAAAGGAAGGTGTTTTCGTAGGTCCGGATATTCGGAAACTTTTTGCAGATGAAGTGTTTGAAAGTAAAATGGTTTTGAGTGAAAAAGAGGCCTGGGGAGCTTTTAAGGAAGTCGTCAAAAAATTCCTCGGGAACTTTAAGGACCCCAACTTTAAATGTATAGTGGAAAACATGTTAACGAAATTCAAAGACTTGGGTTGTTCGATGAGTTTGAAAGTGCATTTTTAAAATCGCATTTGGACTACTTTCCCGAAAATCTTGGTGCTGTTAGTGAAGAACAGGGAGAAAGATTTCACCAAGATATCAAGGAGATGGAGCGTAGATACCAAGGTAGGTGGAACGTCAATATGATGGCGGACTACTGTTGTATGCTGCACAGAGAAGACCCGCATACTGCCTACAAGAGACAAAGTGCCAAAAGGAGCTTTCAGGGGAAAAGGAAAAGACAGCATAAGGACCTATGAATACCAGGAAGTATTAACAATGGTAACTGCTCTTATTAATATAATTTAGCAAATCATTTCCAATAGTTTGATAAATAATAAATTTTTAAATAAAACACTTAAAATTTTTTGAAAAGACCTACTTTTCGCCAGAATATGTAAAATAGGCTTTTTTCCCCAATAATCAAGCCCATTTTGTGAAAATGCCTTACGTGATTGAGAAAAATGGATGCCATATTTGAAATCAGCGTGAAATCAGCGCACCAAACAATATAAAAATCAGTCATTACATTGCAAACACTTTTTCATGACTCAAATTTTGCAGGCCTGTGTTATACTCAAAATAGTATAACTACACTAATGATCCGAATTTCTTAGCGTAGAATAGAAATCAAAGTTTCCAATCTTTCGTACATGAACCAGATGGCTTGTTGTCTACCTTCCTTGAAAAAGTTACATGGTTGACGTGCGAAAGTTTGGAAACTTTGATTTCTATCTGAGGCCAGTAAATTGGGATTATAATATAGTTATACTTAATTAATAAATAGGAACTGTACACCAATTATACTCAAAATAGTATAACTACACTAATGATCTGAATATCTTGGCGTAGAATAGAAATAAAAGTTTCCAAGCTTTCTCACGTCAGCTAGATGGCTTTTTCAAGGAAGGTAGACAGAAAACTGCAACTGAAAAATACAGAGTCGAGTCACATTATTGTGACCACCTCCTACTTTTGACGTCACCAGCGCATACCCAATGAAAGAAAGCACGTGTCGTGAGCTGGCTTGGAGGGCATATAAGATAAGCTATGGGCAATCTGAAAACATATCACTCGTTGGGCTCATGGATAAAAGGAGCGATTTATCATATTTGCAAAAAGCGATGATCATCGGCTTTCGGGCCAAGGGTGGAAGTATTTATGAAACAGCGCAGTTTGTGAAATGTTCGCGTGCTGCTGTGTTTAAAGTGTATAGTGATTGGAGAAATGGCACCATTGCGAATAAGCGATGTAGAAACTGCGGATCACCACGTGCCATTGATGTGACAGGTGAACGTCGGCTTTGAAGGTGCGTGAGGGCCGATCGATACGCTACAGTGGAGCAACTCACTGGCCGAATGAACCAGGGGGCTACTGGAAGTGTATCTAAATCGGCACTTTAGTGAACCCTGCTGCGTATGAGGCTCCGATTCAGACAGATGGTCACTGCACCTATGCTGACGAAGGTGCAACAGCAGAAGAGACTTTCATTTGCACGGAAGTATCGGAACTGGACTTCACGGCATTGGCCAAATCCTTCTCCGATGAGTCACGTTTTTTCTGCTTCATCGAACAGATGGACGTTGGCGTATCTAGAAACATCGGATCTCACTCTTCAACCATTGCTTTAATATACAGCTCAGAACTACACCCGGAAATGTCCTAATTTCTAGCTGTGTGATCTAAAGCTGGTTGTATTGTAGCATCGACATTTCTCAAAGTGCTGTTCCTTACCCAAGGGGAACACCTCATAAATTCCCTCATGAAAAAAATTTCTCCGTTAACTCCTGGAAGAAATAAAACTGTTGAAATATCCATTGCAAAACTAATTCAGTCGTGATCAAATTTTAACAGCAATTTAAAAATTTTAAAAATCCACTCATAATTGAATGGGGTGTGTTGTACCAAATAATTATATATATATATATGATCACTGATCGTCCACCGCGTAACCGCTTTCGCGCCGCTTTTTTGAATAGACGCGACGGTTCTTTTAAGTCTACTTATTATTTTGACTCATGAACTACCATTTTGAACCAAGGGAATTAGTACTGGTAAGTTGTTGTTTCTTTTAAGATGCATGTGGGTGGAACTTGGATTTAACATCACTACCAATGCGAGAATTTTGTGCTCTAGGTCTGTATTTGGTTGAGGTTCGGGGCCAAGGGATGAAGGACTATCACAATTGTTAACAGTGCCTCCCTCAATATTTCAAAAGGAGATCAGGGTCTAACAGTAAACCCTTGGTTCCAAGTCCAACGACGAATGATCAATCGCAGTTAGCTTAATTTATTTGTAACAGCGCACATGGTCCGGCTGTAAATTTTCTACAATACTATAAGGGGAAAAAATTCCCTCAAAAATAAGTAAAAGTAACAAAAAGTGTTTTATTTCGTAAAGCATTTTATATTTCCAAAGAGGAAGTTTTTGCTGGCTGATAGCAGACGTTCTCATTTCACCTCTTGCAAATCCTTTCTACGTTTTCTTCATGTCTTTATCAAAAGACATGTTTTTCTCCAACTATATCTCATTCCTCATTGAATATCACCTCAGAATTACCACCGGAAACCCTAAATTCTCCAATGTGGTTGTATTGTAGCATCGCCCCTCTCAAAGTGTTGTTCCTTACCCAAGGCAATTGTTCTCTCATAAACACAGGGCTTTCCAGCTTCTATTGGATCTTCGTTTTCTAGGACAAGATCAACTAGCTGACTAATTTATATCAGAGCATATCTACAAGTCCAATTGCAAAGAATAAAGTTAAATCTCAAAAGCTAAAAAAAAAAAAAAAAAAAAAAAAAGAAGTGACACGCACTGACGCCTTGCGAAACGAAGAAGTTTCCTGCAACATATCTGCGACTGACAGTACCAACATATTGACAAAATATAAAAATTTAGAATCAATTATCACATTACTCAGTGACAAAGCTACCTCACAAATTCTTAGAGTTCAACAAAGAATCCCTGATGATTTCATGTAGGATTTGGCTTATAAATTCGATTGCTCGTTCCGCTACAAATTGCAACCACTCATAATAGTTCCTCGGGGTTTTAGGTTCACGATTCAGCGATTATTCTCATTCACTTTAGGACATCCATCATAATCTTTCACCGCCTTGGGCGTTTCGCAACATTGATATTCTTCCCGTGTGGTTTAAAACAAAAGCGAACCACAGGAGATCACATTTCGTTACAAGAGGTTAACCACCATACGCGTTGATATGCTACTGATAAGATTTGTGTACCCAGATGTCTCGCTGAATATAATCATCAGCGCTTTGCTATATGAATGGAACATTCTTATTAAAGTTCCCTTTAATGCTGCGCTCGAATGCAAAGGTCAAGATACCTTCCTTTTCCTTAGCGTTTTCTAAATCAAATACAGGGTGCTTCACTAGGTAGTCCCCCCAAAGAATCAGTCATATTTTGCAACACACTCTACTTAGAAATTTGACATGTGGTTTACAATGTTTCGACGAACAGGTGCTGATACGAGAGATTCAGGGTTTTTCATTAGGTAGTCCCCAAAGGAATCAGTCACATTTCGTAACACACTCTACTTAGAAACATGACATCAGGTTTACAATGTATCAACGAACACGGTGATGATTTGAGAGATACAGGATGTTTCACCAGGTAATTCCCCTAAAGAATCAGTCATATTTTGGAACACACTCTATTTAGAAACATGACACGAGGTTCAAAATGTTTCAACGAACACGGTGAGGATTCGAGAAATACAGGATGCTACGATAAGTAGTCCCCAATGAATCAGTCATATTTTGCAACACACTCTACTTAGAAATTTGGCATGTGGTTTACAATGTTTCAACGAACACGGTGATGATTCGAGAGATACAGGATATTTCACTAAGTAGTCCCCGTAAAGAATTGGTCATATTTTGCAAAACATTCTACTTAGAAAATGACATGTGGTTTACAATGTTTCGACGAACAGGTACTGATACGAGAGATATGGGCTGTTTCATTAGGTATCCCCCCCCCCCCCCCCCAACCAAAGAATCAGTCATATTTTACAAAACCCTCTATTTAGAAACATGACATGTGGTTGACAATGTTTCGACAAACAGGCTCCTATTCGAGGGATACAGGCTGTTTCACTAAGTAGTTCCTCAAAGAATCAGTCATACTTTGCAAGACACTCTACTCAGCAACGTAACAAGTAGTTTACAACGTACCTTAGTTCATGGGAATGTATACTAGCACCGTTCACAATAAATGTTGCAAACGTCTGTGACGTACCTTCCAGCAGGACGCCCATGACATAAAGGCAGATAGTAGTCAGAACAAACGTCCGCGTAGCTCACGCACATGACATAAAGGCAGATAGTAGTCAGAACAAACGTCCGCGTAGCTCAATTGGTACAGTGACTTGTTCCGGAATGAGGGGATCCGGGTTCGAATCCTGGCGTGGACAGAAATGACGGAGAAATTTACTTCGTTATAATGGCGCCCGAACTATCCGGATGACCCGATCGTTCAAAATCTCGCAATGGTGTGATGTTATTTCCACACCGCGAGATAGGAAAAATCAGAGAATCCCTTCTCCAGCGCTTCGAAAAAAAAAAAAAAATTGACTGGGAGTTCTGAAGTTCACGTTCTACAGTGGAGGGCTGCCTGCAACGATTCATGGTCATGGCTGACCCGTGGGCCATGCCCCCAGCCCTCTTTCGGGGGGAGGGGGAGATGTGACGTACCTGCCAGCAGGACGCACATGACATAAAGGCAGATAGTAGTCAGAACAAACGTCCGTGTAGCTCAATTGGTAGAGTGACTTGTTCCGGTATGAGGGGATCCGGGTTCGAATCCTGGCGTGGACAGAAATGACGGAGAAATTTACTTCGTTATATGTCTTCCGTCGACATCCAAACACACTCGAACGCGACGCTGCGTATTATCGAAGGTCCTCCGTAGCATGTTCTCATCAATAGTCCGGATTGTTGTTCTGATGTTGCTCTGCAAATCATCTAACGTGCGAGGCATCATTGTTGTAAGCACGACACTTCAAATATCCCCATAAGAAAAAATCGGGAGGAGTCAAATCGGGTGAACGAAGTGGCCACAGTCCTTTGGAGATCACTCAGTCACTGAAGAAAGAGGAAATTTCACTGATGCTCACCCGCGACGTGTGGCATGTCACTCCGTCCTGTTAAAAAGTACCCCGTCGTCAAATCTATGTCGGTTAATTAGTTCACAAATCATCTGAAACTGTTCACGTATGACACCGAGTATACTACGCTCCTGAAGAAAATGGGACCAGTTATTCTGGTTCGGGACACAGCACACCAAACATCGACTTTTGCAGGATGTAATGGGTTTCGTGTGATTCAGGTGGATTATCTGTTGCCCAGATGCGGGAATTTTGGGAATTGACATACCCGTCCAAGTGAAATCGTGCTCCGTCGGTGAACCATGTATAATTCCAAATGCTCGGAATTACGAGTAAAAATATCGGTAATCACTGGCAATAAGACACACGCTTTTCAAGATGCGGCTCTTGATTGCAACTCTTGCAAAAGATTGGTACCGTGTGTACGGTGTTGTTTCATCCGTACCATGTGTACGGATGAAGCAACGCTTTCTTCGCAGCTCTTTGGCAGGTGGAAACAGAATACCCAGTTTCTTGTGACAAACGTCGTAGTGACTTTTTCGGTGATGCCAGCAGTCTGTGCTTGATTTTTTCTTCCGCTAATGGAGAACGTCTGCCACTGTATTGATTCAAAGCACTGCCCGTGGTTTCAAATTTCTTCGCTAACCTAGCGATGTAAAGCTCGTCTGGTGCTTTTCTTTCGCCAAACTTCTCCAGGAATTATCGCTCTATTACTATTATAGAATTTGTTATCCAATAACTTTTCACAATAAACATCCGCTCCGTAACGGTATACACAGCCATCCTGAACGCGTTCAGCGACGCAGTAAAATAAGCAGATTGCCTCCGGACAGAATTAGCGTACCCGCCCATCTGTGGGGTGATGACACAGTGAGTCATCGCCTTATCAGGAAAATCATTTCCACGCATTTCTCAAGGATCTAGGTCACTTGTAAACCAAGCGTCCTGTTTCTATGCACAGTGGGAAGAAAACAATATAGTTGCTTTTGGGGGGGGGGGGGCTACCTAGTGAAACACACTGTGGAAGGAGATACAAATAAGTACGTCAGTGAATTGTCAGTGTAATTAAATCATTATGAAAATACGCTATCTACCAACAAGTAATTGGACACCCCTGCAATCGACGATATCTGCGGTCCTGATGCACGTCACGGCAGCCGCCGTTAAATATCGTGTGGGAAACAACAACGCAACCAGTCGCATGCAAGATGCCACGCAGTTCGGAGCTCTCTGATTTCGAGAAAGGTGTAATCGTCGGGTATCACAGAAATGGCTGATCCATACGTGACATATCCAGCGAGTTGAAGTACCCAAAATCGACAGTGGCCTACGTGATTGGCAAGTGGAAGATGAGGGCTGGCTGTCGGAATGTGCCCCGACCCGGCAGACCCACAAAACTGGGAGTTAGAGACCGACGGGGGCTGGCCAGAGAAATTCGGAAGAACCGCATCAAATCGATGGGCCACATCCGCGAGGAGTTTCAACAGGGATCTGGGAGTGTTCTTTCTATGAATACCATCCGTAAGGAAGCCCATATGCTCGGTTATCATTGACGTGCTGCCGCCCACAAGCCTTTGATCACCAAGTCCAATAGCGCTGCTTGGCTAACGTGGTGCAAAGAACGTCGACAGTGGACCGTTGGACAGTGGAAACAGGTTCTCTGGAGCGACGAATCAAGGTTCACCCTCTACCGTTCAGATGGCAGGGTCTGGGTTTGGCGTCTGCCTGGAGAACGCCTCCTGCCGGAATGTATTGTGGCAACTGTGAAGCTCGGCGGCGGTGGAATTATACTATGGGGGTGTTTTTCCTGGTATTGCACGGGACCCTTGGTCGCAATTCCTGGTAGACTCAACGCCGAGACCTACTGCACCATTTTGGATGACCATGCGCTTCCTACGTTTTGGCAGTTTTACGGGGTGGACCCATGTTACTTTCAGGATGACAATGCCACCTGTCATGTTGCGAGGTCCACCATGGCTTGGTATGGTGACAATGGGGTTAATCGAATGGACTGGCCTGCGCAGAGCCCGGACCTTAACCCTATCGAGCACCTCTGGGATGAGTTGGAGCGTCGACTTAAGGGGTGCCCTCACCGTCCGAAATTAGTGAAGGAACTGACCTGTCTTCTCCAAGCCGAGTGGAAGAAAATACCGCTAGGTGTCGTACAGGGCCTGGTTGAGAGTATGCCCCGGAGAGTCGTTGATGTAATCGCTGATCGTGGAGGCTCCACCAACTATTGAAGGTGAATAAACTTCGTTTTCCTTTGCTATCACAGGTGTCAAATTACTTGTTGGTAGATAGTGTATATTATCATTATTATCAATAACAATTCTCAATCCACTGCTTGATAAAGGCCTCTCCAAATCTTTTCCACAATTTTCTATCTTGATCAATTCTCTACCATGTCACGCCGGCATATTTTCGAATTTGATCACCCTAACTTCCACGGGGTCTTCTTCTGGGTCTTTTCTTGTCCCTTGGAATCAAATCTAGTGTTTCAATTGTCCAACCGTGCTCAGTTCTTACAGCAATATATCCAGCTGATTGACGTTTCAGGAGTTTTCCTTCATCATAAGGTCATAAACTTTTGTCATTTTCGTGATTCATGAATTTTTGTTCTTAACTTTCTTGGTTACACCAAATAATCATATCTATATGCGTCTTTGATTTTCCGCAATCTCTGTATGACTTTTTTAATTAAGATCCATGCACAAGGGTTGTCCCAAAATAACTTAAAATGTGTTTATAAAAAAAATATGCACACCTTAATTATCAAAGAAGCAGTCACCTTTTTCGAAATACTATCCATTGCATCGAATACGGGTGTCCTAATCTTCCTCCTACTTTTTGAATGTCTTCTGGAATTCTTCTGAAACGCAGTTCTAATAAGTTGTTGATAAGTCTCTAATTATGATCCCCGTAATGTCTTCTTTAAAATGGGGAACAAACAGAAGTCACCTGGTGACAAGTCTGGAATACATTTATGCCGTTTAGTCATCAAATTAATATTCATTTTCTCCAAATAAGAAACAAGAAAACTGGCTATGTGAGGCTTTGCTTTGGGCCGCACATGAAAAGAAATGGGGAACTCAAGTTGAACAAACTCGGTTCATACCCAAATGCTCGGTTAAAATTCTGTAAATTGATGATTTTGAAATGCGAACCATATCTTCGATATCTCTAATTGATAGGTATGTCTTACCATATAATAACACCTATTGTATTGATGTTTATATCTGCAACACTCGTTGTAGGTCTTCCTCCATGCATGATTAAAGCCGCCGACTCACGACCATCTATAAATTCTTTATGCCCCCGGTAAATTCTTGACTTTCCTAGCCATTCATCTTTATAAGCCTCTTGCATAAGACGGAAAGTCTCTGCGACAGACTTTTTAAGTCGACAGCAAAATTTAATGGCGCATTTTTGTGCCCCTTTCACATCCATTTTTTCGAAAAATCACAGCGCAAAAGCACTTGCTTGGGGTCAACGAAATAAAGCTTATTAAACTGCGCAGTACCGACGACGCATGCGTGATAAACAGATGTGCCCGGTTGCTATGGTTACCACAACGACTACCGTTTCGAATGCAGTATTGCACGTTTTTTATAAAAACATTCTCAGTTGTTTTGAGACAAGCTATGTATTTAATCCACAAGTGAGAACAGGGAACATACACTGATTAAGTTTTTTTCTCTCAAGACAAAATGGTAAACTGATCTTGAAAATTGCAAAGTTTTTCCAAATGCACTTCAGCCAAGTTAATATTAACCATTGTTTCGATATTGCTCAAAATATAATGGCATGCGCTGTGTTAAGTTTGTACAGTCCTTCCCCGCGTTTGTCAGGAGATACAGAGATTACTTCAGATATGCGATCAACACGTTTTAAGATTTATGACCAAAGAAATGCAAATCTATTGGTTTTCATCTGCTGTTAGTTGACTAACAAACAGTGAGTAGTCACGATTATTATTGTCTAGTATTGATTATTCATTTATTTATTGCCTCATGATAAAATTTTATAATTCGCTGCCAGATAATAAATAAAACTCAAAGGTTTTTAATAAAAATATTTGTTTTCAAAATAGTATAACTATACTAATAATCCGAAATTTCTTGGCGTAGAATAGAAATAAAACTTTCCAAGCTTCGCACATCGACCAGATGGTTTTGCAAGGAAGGTAGATAGCTAACTGCAAACTGGACAATAGAACGTTTCAACAATTTGAAACCGGTGACTTGACTAAACTATAAATGAATAGGCGCTAACGTGATAATTTGAAGAAACGAAGTCCTTTTACTGACGTTTTGAAATTAAAGAACTTTAGAATCAAGACGAATATTTTGCAAGCGGTTAGCAAGTCGAGATGGGACCGTTCCTCCTCCAGTTTGAGACTCAGATGTCAAAATAATTTAGAGGTGTTCCACATTGCTCGGAGACTGCAATAAGTTCAATAAGAAAAAGCCATGAAAAAGCCACCTGGTTGAAATACGAAAGCTTGGAAAGTTTTATTTTTATTCTACGCCAATAAATTTCGGATTATTAGTGTAGTTATACTACACTATCTACCAACAAGTAATTGGACACCTGTGATAGCAAAGAAAAACGAAGTTTATTCACCTTCAATAGTTGGTGGAGCCTCCACGAGCGGCGATTACAGCTGCGACCCTCCGGGGCATACTCTCAACCAGGCATTGTACGACGGTTAGCGGTATTTTCTTCCACTCGGCTTGGAGAAGACAGATCAGTTCCTTCACCAATTTCGGACGGTGGGGGCACCCCTTAAGTCGACGCTCCAACTCGTCCCAGAGGTGTTCAATAGGGTGAAGGTCCGGGCTCTGCGCAGGCCAGTCCATTCGATTAACCCTATTGTCACCATACCAAGCCAAGGTGGACGTCGCAACATGAATGGTGGCATTGTCATCCTGAAAGTTACATGGGTCCATCCCGTAAAACTGCCACAACGTAGGAAGCACATGGTCATCGAAAATGGTGCAGTAGGTCTCAGCGTTGAGTCTACCAGGAATTGCGACCAAGGGTTCCGTGCCATACCAGGAGAAACACCCCCATAGCATAATTTCACCGCCGCCGAACTTCACAGTTGGCAAAATACATTCCGGCAGGAGGCGTTCTCCAGGCAGACACCAAACCCAGACCCTGCCATCCGAAAGGTAGAGGGTGAACCTTGATTCGTCGCTCCAGAGAACCTGTTTCCACTGTCCAACGGTCCACTGTCCAACGGTCCACTGTCCAACGGTCCACTGTCGACGTTCTTTGCACCACGTTAGCCGAGCAGCGCTATTGGACTTGGTGATCAAAGGCTTGTGGGCGGCAGCACGTCAATGATAACCGAACAGATGGGCTTCCTTACGGATGGTATTCATAGAAAGAACACTCCCGGATGCCTGTTGAAACTCCTTGCGGATGTGGTCCATCGATTTGGTGCGGTTCTTCTGAATTTCTCTGGACAGCACCCGTCGGTCTCTAACTCCAAGTTTTGTGGGTCTGCTGGGTCGGGGCACATACCGACAGTCAGCTCTCATCTTCCACTTGCCAATCATGTATGCCACTGTTGATTTTGGGTAATTCAACTAGCTGGATATGTCACGTATGGATCGGTCATTTCTGTGATACACGACGATTACCCCTTTCTCAAAATCAGAGAGCTCCGAACTGCGTGGCATCTTGCATGCGACTGATTGCGTTGTTGTTTCCCACACGATATTTAACGGCGGCGGCCGTGACGTGTATTAGGACCGCAGATATCGTCGATTTCAGGGGTGTTCAATTACTTGTTGGTAGATAGTGTATTTTGACTATAACTGGTGTACAGTTTCTACTGATTGAATAATGTTTGTATTTTTTCTTGAGATTAACACCGAGTGGTCACTGAATTATGACCACCCCTATCAAAATAAAAGTGGATGCGGTCCGTTGACCACGTGAATTTCGAGAGGGTGCAATTGGTCAACCAACGTAGCATATACAAGACATGAGTGGAGCAGTAGGTAGCGAAATGTGGAGCGTGAAGGGTTAACGGAAGGATTTATCGGACTTTCAGGAAGGACAAATTGTGACAGCTCGAAGAGCCGGTGCTTCGATTTCTCGAACGGCTAAACTGGTGGGTTTTTTGCGAGCCGCCGTAGCTAAATTACATCCGGACTGGCGTGAAAATCGTCAAACAACGACCCGGAGGCCAAACTGCACAGGACAGCGAAAGGTTGATGTGAGAGGTAAGCGCCGGGTCCGACCACACGTACAAGCCAACAGACTCAGCACTGTCAACAGTTGACTACCAAATACAAGAGAGGTCAACCCAGAACAATATCTATTATGACTGTAAATCACACGCTCGTGCGTATACCCATACGTGGTTATAACAGCAAACTATACACTGAAGAGCAATTGAATTAGAGACAGCTGGCGTTATGCAAATGTGGCGCTGTGGGCGACCCTGCAAACGGAAACGACATGACGTATGCAGCGATCCGACAATATAAGGAGTGATGCGACGGGAATCAGTAAGAGTCGGACTTAGTATGGGTAAGACGAAGGATCTAAGCGCATTGGATCGTGGGCAAATGGTCGGGGAACGACGAATGGGTCACTCCATCTCAGAAGTGGTGCACGCACTGGCATTTTCACGAGCCACTGTGCCACGAGTGCACCGTGAGTACATCGAATCCGGTAAAACCATCCCTGCAAGGGCCAACTGCTGTGGACAACAGCGTGTGGACGAGCGGGGTCATCGTCGGCTAGCTTGCATTGTAACAGCGGATAGACGGACAACAGTGCAAGAAATCACTTGGCAATTTAACGCTGGTGCACAAACACGTGCAAGCAGCCACACCATCCAGAACCATCTCCTCGCTATGGGGCACAAAAGCCATCGTCCCACGAGGGTACCGCTGCTGACCGCACATCACAGGGTGCAAAGATTAGCATGGGCGCAGAAACATCGGCCCTGGACCTTAGACATGTGGGAAAATGTTACCTTCACTGATGAGTCGAGATTCACGTTGGTACATGCCGATGGCAGGATACGAGTACGGCGCAAACCACATAAAGTAATGGATCCTTCTTGCCAGCAGGGTACTCTTCAAGCTAGTGGTGATGGCATTCTCGTCTGGGGACTGTTTACGTAGACTGAAATGGGACCCCTGGTACGTGTAACATCGTCCCTCACAGGGCAATGTTACCGGGATATCCAGGACGACTATTTGCTCCCGTTTGTGCGTCTTCAACATCCCACTGGGTACCTCATCCTGCAAAAAGACACTGCCCAGTGCCATCACTCCCGAATTGTATCCGAATGGTTGGATGAACACTCCACCGACGTGACCTCGCTTCCCTGGCCAGCTAGGTCACCTGACCTCAATCCCATCGAACACACATCTGGGATGCCATCGAGAGAGATGTTCGAAGCTCTGACCCCTCCATCAAATCTTCGTGAACTGTGGGAGCTTGTTCAGGGGTCGTGGATCCGTATGGCTTCCCAACGCTTCCGATGTCTTGTCAAGTCCATGCCGAGAAGAATCGCTGCCGTCATCAAGGCGAAAGGTGGTACTACATGTTACTAGACAGGTATCTCTAATTCAATTGCTCTTCATTGTATAACGTAACCCATCTTCGTGTGCGAGATTGGTGTTACGCTGTGTCTAAAACCATGACGAACGAAATGTTGAACTAAATGAGAATACGATGTAATAGTTGCAGGGGACAGTTCAAATTAAGCTTTTATGGTCAGACGAAACATATACAGAAGTCAAACTTACGACAACCTTTTATTGGTCCAGCACAGTAGATGAAATCCAAAATATAGTACTGAGAGTTTTATTCTTCGCACATAATACCTGAATTATCTGTCGTATAATCTAGCTTAACAACGATCGAACATCTCCACACACACTAAGCAACTGCTGTAACGTCCTTTTTATCTAACTTTCTTATCACATTCATACGTCACTCTCACTGACCTCAAAAGTGTTGCCAACCTCATTCATGCGAGAGAGAAGATAACACGTTAAGTTTGGAATGTGCAAAAAAGAACAAACTCAAATTGACATAGGAAAAGGAACTAAAAAGGAAAGTTAAATTAGAATATACGTCACAACTACCCCGACGACGTTCTCTCCCAACAACGGTTCATAGGCGCAGAAGACTCGCTTCGTGCAAAGATCATCCAAGTTGGACGTCAGATGACTGGAAATATGTGTTTTGGTCTGACGAGTCGCGTTATTTAGTCCCATCCGTTGATAGTCATGTACGAACTTGGAACAAACAATATGAGGCACTCTATTCATCCTGCATGGTCTCCACAGTGCTAGACGGTGGAGGAGGTTGTATGGTGTAGGATATGTTTACCTGGCAGGAACTTGGACCCCTTGGTGTGTGTGGAGTGTGGAACAACGTGTGACTGGTGCCCCCTGTTGTGAATTGCTGGCTGACTATGAAGCCTACACTGACAATATTGCATTTTTTCCCGAATGGCGATAGTGTCTTCCAAGATGACAATACGCCGAACTACAGGTCCAACGCTGTGCAGGAATGGTTTGAGCAACACCGTTCAGACTTCCAGCATATCGATTGGCCTCCGAACTTCCCCGATATCAATCCGAATGAGCTTTTGTGGGACACCATAAAACGGCTTACACCAATTGCCTCCATACCAGCATTGAAGGCCGCATTTTTCTTTTCAATAAAAAGACGCTTTCGGAGTTGAGTTTGGAAAAATCCCGTTAGAGGTTAAACGCTCAGAGGGGCTTTCAGTAATTTCCGTGCATTCGGAAAGGCCAGAAGGCTAGGCAGATCCCTACGTTTATTTATATACCTCTCTCCTCTGTTTCGGACAATTCCTTTCGTGCATACAACGGGTTTACACCTGACAGAGTGAGTTGGTTACTCTATACCCTGGTTAGCTGCGTGGAAACTGTACAGGGGCGGGCAACGAACCTGAAACACATGGGTTTAGGACACGACAATTTATTAGTACGGTGTAGAGCCTCCTTTGGAAGCCAATACAGCTGCAGTTCGTCGTAGGAAGGACGATACAAGTCCTGTACAGTATCCAGAGAGATTTGAAGCCACTCCTCTTGCAGGAAAGTGGCTAGTTAACGACGCTGGTGGAGGTAAACGTTTCCTGACTCTCTCCTCCAGAACACCCCTGAGTTGCTCAACAATATTCAAGTCGGATGAATGTGCTGGCCATGCCAGATGTTCAACCTCAATTTCATGCTCAGTAAACCACTCTTCCATCAGTGTGGCTCTGGGTATCGGTGCGTTATCATCCTGATACACGGCACCACAATCAGAGTGCAATGCTTGAACCATTGGGTGCGCCTGGTCTTCCAGAATTGTCCAATAGTTCTTGGCAGTGATGTGCCTCTAAAGAACAATACCCGGGCCGACAGACTGCTACGATATTGCGGCTCAAACCATCGCTGATCCACCTCGGTGCTTCACTGTGGAGAATAAACAGTCCGGGTGGTAATCCTGTGAGGGATGTCGTCACACATTTACCCCCCCCCCCCCCCCCCCCCGGTTGTGGGAAAGACAGTGAAGGGCCACTCATCGGAGAACAATACACATTTCAGGTAGTCCAACGTCTACGAATTGAGCTGCTGGCTCCATTGCAACTGACATTTGGCATTCACACTGGTGATCCAGGGTTTGACGATAGCAACACGATCGTGAATATTGATTCGGTGAAACTCCCAATGAGCAGTTTTGATGGATACAGGTGAGTCGCGGTGCGTATTCAACTCTACGGTGAGTTGCGCAGCTGTGGTTTTCTGTTTTTTGGCTACCATTCGTGTTACTTCTCTCTTGCTGGAATGCCGACAACAATCAACAATATGTCTTCTTTGAAACTCGGATATGTCTCTCATTAGGTTGTGTAGACCGCACTTTTTGACGTCCAGCTGTGCTGCTGCTCTGCTAATGCAACCTGCATACTCCGCTCTCGTTGAACGACTCCGAAGTAGATGCCGGCTGGCCACCAGGTAGCGCGCACAGTGGCGTGACACGTGGGGTGCAGTTTGATGTCCAATCACAGCACTAGGGTCACAGAACTACTAATACGTCACTGATCAAATATATATGAGGGTATAACTAGGTCTCGGAAACTTTCGTATGACTACCTGATGGTGAGCGAGCGGCCCGTGCGAAAGATCTTGTAGATATTTTAACCTTTTAACATGTAGATATTTTAGGATTGAGTATATTTGTGTAGTTGAAGGGTTTTAATCTTATGTATTTTTACCGTGCTTGGACAGCACTTGAAAACTTAGTTAATTCTTGATAGCATGAAAAAATCATCACCAATTGTAGTTATTCTTGTTCGAATTTATATAAATAACACTAATATGCAAGACTTTGTTGTTTTGAAATGAATAGGTGTATCTGAATTGATTTCTTGCGCAGATTCCGAAAATGACCTTCAAAATTCCGTATCACGTCAAGTTTTTTCACAAATGACGGAAATGTGAAAATTAAAAAAAAAACGTTATTTTTTAATGACATTGTTATATGGCAACGTTTGTAACGTGTGAAAATGTTATCTGGAGGGGCGGAGTGATTATTTAAGGAATAGATAAACATAAATATATAGCTGATAATGGAAATGCAACTGTTTTATCTGTATGACGTCACGATTTGCGCCACTCACAAAGGCGGAACATGAGAGAATGTTATCTTGGCACGGCAGTATGACTCATACCTCACGCCACTGCTCCCTTCTTTCTATTGGTCACACGTGGCGCCATTCGGGGCAGATCGTGTTACACTAGTCAGTGCAAAGGAGGGACTGGTCCCGTTCGGTTGTTTCTTTGTGGCGTGTGCAATGGCTTCACGTGGTTGTGTAAATCATCCAGACATATTTTGCTACATATGTGGCTGTTATACGTCAGAAAAAAAAAAAAACAGAGGCAAAATATTACGCCTTTCGTGAAAAATGCTTATTCTCAAAACTTGGGCATTAAACTAGCAGATCAGGACAAAGTTTGGTCTCCTCACAATGTGTGCCATGCATGTGTGGAGGGGTTGAGGAACTGGAAAAATGGAAAAAGGGCATCAATGCCGTTCGGTGTACCCGTGGTGTGGCGTGAGCCAAAAACCACAGTGACGACTGCTACTTCTGCACAGTGAATATCGTGGGCCATACCAGAACCAGTAAGCGTAACATTGTGTAACCCAATATCCCATCTGCCATAAGACCAGTGCCCCATAGTGAATCCATCCCTGTGCCATCCCCGTCCAATATCAAGCCCCCAACAGACACCGATTCAGACGGTGATACAAGTGATGAGATGTACCAACCGGCCAGCATGGAGGATGAAACCCCAGTGCCATTTACCCAGCATGAACTGAATGATTTGGTTCGTGATCTGAATTTACCTAAAGACGCAACAAAGCTTTTAGGATCATGACTTCAGGAAAATAATTTACTATGTCCTAATACGAGATTCTCCTGGTACAGACACCGAGAAGCAGAATTGGTTCCGTTTTTTGCTGAGGAAGGCGGTTTGGTATATTGTCGAAACATTCCGGCTGTCATGAAATACTTCAACATTAATTACAATTCAGGAAGGACAGTGGAGGTTGTTCATAGATGCCAGCAAATCCAGTTTAAAAGATGTTTTATAACACAATACTAACATCCATCCATCCATTAAAGTAGCACATTCTGTGACTTTGAAAAAGACACACGAGAACCTTAAATTACTGCTGGAAAGTGTGCAGTACAAGTTTCATGAATAGTCTTTGTGCAAGGATTTCAAGGTGATTGGAATATTGCTCGGCCAACAAGCAGGCTACATCAAATTTCCTTGCTTTTGGTGTGAATTGGACTCCAGAGCAAGGACGGAACATTGGGTTCGACAGCAGTGGCCAGTCAGAAGTACATTCACACCTGGCGAAAAAAACATTGTTTCACTTCCACTGGTTGATCCCTCGAAAATACTGTTGCCACCTTTACACATCAAACTTAGCTTAATGAAGCAATTCGTGACAGCTTTAAGCAAGGACAGTAAATGCTTTCAGTATCTTGGTGGTAAGTTTCCATCAATCAAGTCTGAAAAAATTAAAGCTGGCATTTTCATAGGCCCTCAAATACAAAAATTAATGGCAGACAACATATTTGAGGAAACCATGAGTGAGTGCGAATTGCGAGCATGGACTGCATTCAGAAATGTGGTACACAACTTTTTGGGGAACACAAAGGCTTCAAATTACACCACTTTAGTTGAGAACATGCTGGAATCCTATGAACTGCTTGGTTGCAACATGAGCGTCAAAGTTCACTTTCTTCATGCTCATCTAAATTACTTTCCTAACAATCTTGGTGATTTTACGGAAGAACATAGTGAGCGCTTCCATCAGGATGTCAAAGTGATGGAAAAGAGATACCAAGGAAAGTGGTTGGTTGGTTGGTTGATTGATTTTTATGGCGCAAAGGCCATGTTTGGCCAAAGAGCGCCAGACACAAGACAAACAAATAGTATTAAAAAAACGTGGCATAAATCCCAAAATATGGTTGACCAAGTAAAACCGAACCATGAGAATGATGGAAGGGCCAAAAAAGACAATGAAACGAACAGTATTAAAAACATGGTACACTGGTTAGAAACTAGCTGATTAAGTAAAACTGAGGAATGAGAATGATGATAGGGCCAAAATCCAGATACGTTTACAAAAGTCAATTTGTTTAAAAAAATGAAAACACGGCAGCAGTATCGCAGTGGTCATTTAGGAGCCGCTGCAGTGCAGAGGCGTCCCCGATCAACAAATGAGAATGAAAAAAAAATGAAAACACACATCACGGAAACGAACACAACTACACATAAGATGAGTCACAGGAGAGGGACGAACTGTCACTCTCCTCCCCCTTATGTTCCCCCATAATGTTGGTTGAATGTGGGGACCTCGCTGAGTCTGGGACAGTTGCAATGTTGGTCAGTTGGACCACGGCAGTTGGATGAGTTGGATGGACACTGCACACCTTTGTGGAATTAGGGACCGCTCTTCCACACGTGCAAGCTTTCTGCTGGGAACTGGAAGAGTCGGTCGTCTTCAAAAGAGAAAGCGCTGAGTCAGCTGGTCGAATAAGCTGGAGCTCGGAGAAATCCACCTATGTCGTTTGTTCAGCTGTAGATCTCTTGGCAAGTCCTGCGAGAGCTACAGGGCGCGGGACAAAGGGCTACACGGGTTGTGGCAGAAACTGAACTACTGCGGCAAAAGTACGCTGTCGATTGGTGGGTATACCCAACTTGGCCTTCCAGGGTCTTGAGGCGCTGGATCGCCATCTCGTCCTTCCAGGGTCTTGAGGCGCTAGATCGCCATCTCGTCCTTCTATTTCATACAGTTGCGGGAGTAAGCTGCATGCATAGGCCTCACCACAGTTAACACAAGAGGCCCCAGAAGTGCAACCTTCCCCGTCATGTTCCCTGGAGCCACAATTTGCGCAACGAGCGGAACTGTTACATGAACGATGTGAATGACCGTACCTCTGGCACCTGAAACAGCGCAGAGGACTGGGAATGTACGGGCGAACTCCACAGACCAAGTAGCCAGCCTTGATTTCGGTCGGAACTTTCGGGGAGTTAAAATTCAAGATTACATTTTTAGACTTAATCAAAGAACCATCGCGCCGGAACATCATACGACGTGCAGCAATAACACCCTGATCTGCTAGTTCACTCACCAATTCGTCCTCACTGCATGCCAAGAGATCAAACTCCGAAATAACACCCCGAGAAGTAAGAAACGGGTGAGGTGTCACTTTGACAAGAATGCCTTGAAGACTAGTGAGGTGCAGAAGAGTGTTACTCTGAGAAACACTGCAAGTTTGGACAAGCAGGTCCCCAGAGTGAAGCTTCCTCACAGACTTCAAGGAGCCAACCGCAGCGTCCAAAGCTTTAGAAATGAAAAAGGGAGATCTGGTGGACAGTCTCTCATTCGGATCGATGGATTCTACAACTAAGTGTGTAGCATGCGTATTCACAGCAATCGAGGGGGAACGACGCTTCAGAGCGACTGGTACAGCTGCCGTAGACGAAGTTCCACGTTTTTGGTCCAGGTCATGATCTAAAGACCGTTTAAGGTTATGGGACTTGGTAGGTTGAGAAGACGAAGGGGAGTCGTTGTCAACTATCATTTTCTCAGGTGACTTGAGTTTGGAGTTTTTGCTTTTGTTTCTACCCATGGAAAAAAGGAGGAGGATTCGTCTACAGACTACTTCACCCACAACCGAGCCCTGCAAGGGAGAACTGGTGGTCTGCAAGCCAAGAAAATGACGCTGGACATAGTTCTGGAGTATATACGCTGCAGGTATAGTCCGTTGGCTGCGATCACACGCACTCGGCGGACACTTCGGCCTCTAGAGTTCCGTCATGCCAACGCCTTTGGCATGATCCCACAGCCTCCGGGCTTACCCTGCCGTGCTATACGACAATAAAGCCGCTAAAACCTTGTACACAACTTGGTACAAGACTTCTGACTACAGAGGTGGGTTAGTCTCTAGCCTCCCGTTTACAGCGAAGCCGGGGTCGAAGAGGAGTGTTGGTACACAGGAGGCACTTCTCCGGTCTCCTGCGACCTCAGCCGCCAGACATCCCATTTCCGCCTCACGGGTCTCCGCACGCGGCAAACATGCAGGTAGGTCTAGCACCCAAACCAGCTAAAAGGGAAAAAGTAATCCAAGGAAGACAAAACCTTGGTGTGGAACCTAAACGGAATCTCAGCAACCTACGAACTGAGCGGTTAATATAAACAGTTAGTAGTGGAGGGTAACAAAACCACAAGACCGGGGTGTTAGTGCATAGTGTGGTAGAGATTAGGTAGAGTGTACAACACGGGCAACTGGCCAGTGCAGAAAATAAATAAAAACGAAAAAGCGAAGCACAAGACCAGCTCGGGATCGTGGGGGCGCGACTCCCCAACAGCTGGAATAACAGCCGTCCCTGCAAACTCAAACAGCACCGAAAAAAAAACAAGCCATGGTATGACACCAGATGTTGACCAGTCACAAGGTCAGCTCGGGCCGTGAGGGCGCTGCTCCGCAAATAACTGGAAAACCAGTTATCCCCGTGCGGGGCCAAGGAAAGTGGACTGTACATGTGATTGCCGACTATTGTTGTATGCTGAACAGAGACTGTACTGACGCACACCGAAGACAATCCAAAAAGAAGAAGTTTGAAGGGGAGCCCAGTGGCGAATGTTAGGTATGTTTGCTTTTGAATATGTATTTATGTTTATCTATTCCTTAAACAATCATTCCGCCCCTCCAGGGAACATTTTCACACGTTACAAACGTTGCCATATAGCAATGTCATTAAAAAATAACGGTTTTTAAAATTTTCACATTTCCGTCATTTGTGAAAAAAACCTGACGTGATACGGAATTTTGAAGGTCATTTTCGGAATCTGCGCAAAAAATCCATTCAGATACACTTATTCAATTGAAAACAACAGAAAAAAGTTGAAAAATTGCAGATCAGTGTAATGCAATTGGAGTTGCATGCTGCGATGTTTTGTATAACCAGTTGGCTCTTCTTCTCTGTCATGATAATGTGGATATGCTCTGGGGTCATGATAATTTGGATATGCTCTGGGGTCATGATAATGTGTATATGCTCTGGGGTTATGATAATGTGTATATGCTCTGGGGTCATGATAATGTGTATATGCTCTGGGGTCATGATAATGTGTATATGCTCTGGGGTCATGATAATGTGGAATGCTCTGGGGTTATGATAATGTGGATACGCTCTGGGGTCATGATAATGTGGATATGCTCTGGGGTCATGATAATGTGGATATGCTCTGGGGTCATGATAATGTGGATATGCTGTTGGGTCATGATGATGTGGATATGCTCTGGGGTTATGATAATGTGGATATACTCTGGGGTCATGATAATGTGGATATGCTCTGGGGTTATGATAATGTGGATATACTCTGGGGTCATGATAATGTGGATATGCTGTTGGGTCATGATGATGTGGATATGCTCTGGGGTTATGATAATGTGGATATGTTCTGGGGTCATGATAATGTGGATATGCTCTGGGGTCATGATAATGTGGATATGTTCTGGGGTCATGATCATGTAGAAATCTGCTTGATCGAGCAAACCATTCCGATTTCGGGCTTCTCATTATCACCCTCAGATTTGTTAAAATGCCTTGTAAAAACTAGTTACTCTAGCCTCCGAGCCGCTCACGCGTTCCGGCTGCTAGGAAGCCCTGTTAGAGAAACACCCCATCTCCCGGCTCCTTTTCTTTTGAGTTCCGACTTTAACCATGCCAAGAAGTAACTTCGCTCAGTGACGGCGGAACCGCCCGGGCCCGGTCAATAATTTCAGCCAAGATTTTTATTTTTATTATTTTTTTTTATTTGGCATATGTGCGATTGTTGTGATGTGTCTTAGAAAGTTCCTCTAGGTAAGTAGTTGGGTGGTCCTAATTCCCAACAAAGCTCCTTAGGTATTGTTTTTCTTCTGTTTGTTCCGGGAAGCGGGAAGGGACGGGGTGTACCACGATTCGAAATTTCGGGCCCGGTCAACTAACTTCACTTTCCGCCGCTCCTGACTTCGCTGGCTTACTGCACCCACCCTATCCCTTGATACTCGTTGTCCTTGTCTCAAAATGAATTGTTATTTTAAATAATTAAATGAATTGAAAAAGTACTAATACAATAGTAACACAGTCAATCCTTGATGCACCGCCACCGTTTGTTACACTACATTGTGGCGTTATATCAAATTTCCCAATTATTTTTAAGTAACCTAAATTTTGTTAAATATGGATCATCTAAAATCATAATTGGCATTAAATTAAAAACATGGTAATTAGACAAAAAAGGAATTATATGTTGTGTACTTAGTGTGCACGAGGTGTCCGTCAAAGATTCTGGTGTGCACTAAATGCGGAAATTTTCTTTGCATACTAGGAAGGCAAAGTTAACATTTTATTTATAAAGAAAATGAATAAAATTATTATGTTACGTTACTAAAACTTTAACAAGTGAAAAGTAATAGTATTACATAAAATCATTTTACATATTTTAGTTCCTTTATAATAAAAAACTCGTCTGTTTTCATTTAGACTTCAACCCAATTATTTTCAGAAAACAATCTAGTAGTTTAACAAGCGCGTTTGAAATATATCCTGCGAATTTGCTTCAAAGAATCTTTATAATATTAAAAGACGCTGATTCGCATGTTTGATTGAATCAACGTCTTTAACATTAATGTTAGGCACAACTGAATCGTGGTTCTAAAAAACCGCAAAGGAATTCGTGGAAAAAGGAAGGCAATTAAGTGGCGGTATCAAGTATTAGGAAAGGCAGGCTGGCGTAGTAATTCATATTGGCGGTTGAAGGGTGCCAAGGATGTGGCGGTATATCAAGGGATGTTTTACACAGAACACGTCCGTTGAGACCCAAGGAGAGCCGCGGATGGCTTAGTGGTTAGCAGTTCAGACTATTGATGTGAGGTCCTCATGGTTCGAACCTGGGTTGGTCTTTCAGAGATGGTGTGATTTGCTAACAATCGCTGAATATCCGCCGTGCATCGGACGAGCACGTTAAGTGACGGCCCCCAGGCTGGACCCACTGGTTAAATGGGTATCCTTTCCTATGCCCCCTGAAATTCTCTCACCCCTCTATGTGCAATATCGTACTTGTATGATGGTGCCATCTACTGTACTCTAATCTCACCACAAACTGTTCTGTCAAAGTCGCTAGACTTGCTCTCATTTCTTCCGTTTCTGTGTCCTGCCCAAAAGGCGATCTCGCTGTAGGTGGCTTGGACCTAAACTCTACTCACTGTGAACGGAAGTCCTACAAGAAAATGACAAATTGAGACCCAAGGAATGGCGTTATGCAAGTATAGCGGTCAATCGAGGGGCGGTACATCGAGGGTTGGCGGGCGCCAAGGATTTGGCGGTATATCAAAAGATATTTTATATAAAACACATCTGTTGAGACGCAAGGAATGGCGTTAGTAATGCAAGTGTGGCGGTTAATCAAGGGACAGTACATCGAGGATTGGCTGGTGGCAAGGATGTGGTGGTACATCAAGGGATATTTTATATTGAGCACGTATGTTCAGACCCATTGAATAGCGCTATGCAAGTGTGGCGGTGAATCGAAGGGCGGTACATCGAGAGTTGACTGCATTAATTATTGACTCAATTATACTACTCAGTTTTATTTGTAGAAATGCAAAATGCTATTTCATTGCAATTTTTTTTGTTTATTTGTTTGTTTCCATAATAAGATAAAATGGCTTTTGATACACGTATTCTGAAAATTTTGGTACCCCCAATATGCAGGACCTCTGGCCAAGGTCCATATTGGTCCATTGGCAAACCGGCTCCTGCTTGTTCGTCATGTCATTGGTTGCGTATTAAATGAATGATGAGCAATAATGCATAAAATATTTAGAACGACTAATTTTTTGATATAGACAATTTCGTAAGCAAACTTTTCTTTCAAGTCTTGGTTCTGAACCTTTGTCTTCATAGAGAAAAGCAGAGAGAGAGAGAGAGTGAGGAAGTCACATGAAGTTCTGACAACTACGCACTTCACTCTCTCCTCCAGCTACTGCGTCGCTCTCCGTTTTCTTCCAGTTATGACGCAATCAAATACCGTCGACAGTGCATAACAATTGGATAAAATGACCTAAGTACTCTCTTTTCGCGACCCTTTACGTTCACGCGTGGCAACGATTGCAGCGATCACGGGCCTTGCATGTGATTTGAAGCAATCAGAGATGCCTGTTGGAGAACAAAAGGAGGTGAACGACGGGGTCTAGGATGAGGGCGGATGATGTTACCACTCCAATTAGAATGCCATTCAAAGATACCTCACCCTCTATTAATCCCATTTAATTGGACCTAATGCTCGGGCAATGAGGTGACAATGACACTGGCTCAAATGGAAAAAGGACGTGTCTGAGCACAAATGAGGGATTTGGTTCCCAAACATGAGCAGGGTAGCAAAGACCGGCTCATCCGCGGAAGTCCCCTGACGTCTTTCCCCCGCCTAGTTCTCAGAGCTCCGCAGGAGATTACAGGGAACAGAGGAAGAAGTATTGAATAACTCTCGTCGACATCGATGCTTGTTTGCATAGATGCAGAACATATTTCTTTGCACTATTTGAACCTTCTTATACGTGTTAGGTTGCCTTCTTAGCGGAATAAAAATGTTGCTGCTTTTTCTTTCGTACTGGAACACAGTGTGAGCTGTAGCAGATGTTTCTATAATGAGTTTAACTAATGATTTATTATGCTGAAACTTCAGAAGGGTAAAACGAGTTTGAGAATATTTCCATTTATCTAAAACAGTGCAGTTCAACTTCTATCTACCTGCAGGTCAAGGTTTTTAAACGAGTTAGATGGCGGGCCACATTTTTTTTATAATTTATGTATAATGATGTAAATATAAAGTTGTTCTGCTTAATTAATCAAACTTTTAAGCTCCTTTAATTTATATTAGGCCAATGGAAATTTAAAACTAAAGAACAACAAGCAAACAAACAACAACTTACATTTAATAAGAGCACCGTGGACGATTCAACTCCCCTAAAAGCTGTTACATGTAAACTTTGATACTCGTCTTTTAAGGTCGCAAGAATTGTTCAAGAGCATAATTTATACTGATCGCCGCGTTTTGACTTTATGTACCACATGTCAGAAAATGCCCTCTCGTATATTGGTGTTTATCAAGGAGGTTAGAAGAAGGAGGAGATGGCAACAGCCCCTCTCCCTGTGCTTCTGGCGTGACGCCACTTTTTATCAGCTGACTACGCCAATGCGCTCAACCTGAGAATCTCCTGTATATCTCTGTGGGGAAATCGAAATTTTGAACGGTTTTTTCGGACCCTTACTCTACCCATACAGGCGTGAAAAAAATGAGGCTGAAATATTCATTCCCATAATAAAAAATTTCCAGAAAAAACAGGAAAATATGTGTTGGTATTTCTTTAAAAAAATGAACAAAATAATGATTTTTTTGAGCGGAAGTGCATAGTGCTCATGGTTACTTGTATACTGCCCATTTGCATGTAACCATGCATACTGCCCATGTGCAAGTAACCATGTTTAAAATATAACCAAATGCCTAATGCTGAGAAATAAGAAGTCCGACATATCCTTCTTTCCATCCTGGGTTTGCATGCGCTAAGCAAAACTGCTTAAGCCACAGGAACTGACGTCACGCTCCCGAACTCTCGCAGCGCATACTCCCACCACCTCAGAGAGAGGTCAGAAACAGCTGATCTGTTTTGACTTCACTCATAACGGGTCCCTTCATCTCCTCTTCTTCTAACCTCCTTGGTGTTTATAAACCCTTTGTTCAACTTTAAACGTTAATAACTGTGGATGCACACATGACTGTAAACTACAGATACCCTGAAGAGCCAAATGTCATGGGATATCAGTATGCAATATTTTAACTGGCGCTGCCGTCATATAAAGGCTACGACGCACGCCCCGATTTTTATGAGTTGCGAGATGTAATCTCGTGAGTCAGGTTGAACAACCGCCTGTAGGATTATGGCAAGCCGACGTGAATTATCGGAGTTTGAACGAGGCATGTTAGTGGGAGCCAGACGGATGGGACATTCAATTTCCGAAGCTGTGCAGAAATCCAACATTCCTCGATCCACGATGTCACGTGTGTACCGAGAATACCTCGTGGCAGGCATTACCACCCACCTGGACAGCGCAGTGGCCGACCACGGTTGCTGAATGACAGTGACCATCGGCGTTTGACCAGGACTATCCATGCTAACAAACATGCAACACTGGCTCAAATAACATCCACATTCAATGCAGGAGGTACCAGAGACATATCCATCAAGTCAGTGCAGCGTAATTTAGCGTCCATGGGGTATGGGAGCAGAAGACCCACCAGAATGGTTTTGTTAACACCACAACATCTGACACAGCACCTCACCGGAGCTCTTGAACACGGTGATTGGACCCTGGAATATTGGCAACATGTGGAGTGGTCACATGAGTCACGCTACTAGTTGTTACGAGCTGATGGTAGGGTTCCGCTGTGGCGCAGACTTCATGAGGTCATGGACCCTAGCTGCCAACAAAGCACTGTGCAAGCTGGTGGTGGTTCCATATACACTGAAAATCAATTGAATTAGAGATACTTGTCTAGTAATGCGCGGCACCACCTTTCGCCCTGATGACGGCGGCGATTCGTCTCGGCATGGACTCGACAAGACACTGGAAGCATTGGGAAGCCATACGGATCCACGACCCCTGAACAAGCTCCCACAGTTCACGAAGATTTGAAGGAGGGAGGTCATCTCTCTCGATGACATCCTAGATGTGCTCGATGGGATTGAGGTCAGGTGACCTAGCTGGCCAAGGAAGCAAAGAAACGTCGGTGGAGTGTTCATCCAACCATTCTGATACAATTCGGGAGCTGCATTGTCTTGTTGCATAATGAGGTCCCCAGTGGGATGTTGAAGACGCACAAACGGGAGCAAATGGTCGTCCAGGATATCCCGGTAAGGTTGAGCTGTGAGGGACGATGTCACACGTACCAGGGGTCCCATTTCAGTCCACGTAAACAGTCCCTAGACGAGAATGCCACCCCCACCAGCTTGAAGAGTACCCTGCTGGCAAGCAGGATCCATCGCTTCATGTGGTTAGCGCCGTATTCATATCCTGCCATCCGCATGTACCAACTTGAATCTGGACTCATCAGTCCAGACAACATTTTTCCACATATCTAGGGTCCAGTGTCAATGTTCCCGCGCCCATACTAATCTTTGCACCCTGTGATGTGCGGTCAGCACCGGTACCCTCGTGGCACGATGGCTTCTGCACCCCATAGCGAGGAGATGGTTCCAAATGGTGTAGCTGCTTACACGTTTTTGTGCCCCAACGTTAAATTGCCGAGTGATTTCTTGCACTGTAGACCGTCTATCCGCTGTTACAATGCGAGCTAGCCGACGATGACCCCGCTCATCCACAGGCTGTTGTCCACGGCAGTTGGCCCTTGCAGGGATATTTTTTACCGGATTCGATGTACTCGCGGTGCACACGTGACGCAGCGACTCGTGAAAATCCCAGTGCCTTCACGACTTCCGAGATGGAGTGATCCATTCGTCGGGCCCCGACAATTTGTCCACGATCAAATGCACTTAGATCCTTCGTCTTACCCCTAATGCGTCCGACTCTTACTGATTCCCGTCGCATCACTCCTTATATTGTGGTATCGCTGCTTACGTCATGTCGTTTCCGTTTACAGGGCTGCCCAGAACGCCAAATTTGCATAACGCTAGCTGTCGCTAATTCAATTGCTCTTCAGTGTATGTGTGGGTTGTTTTTACGTGGCACGTTTTTGGTCCTCTGGTCCTCGTAAACAGGTCATTAACCAGTGACCATTTGCAGCCCTTTACGGACTTCATGTACTCCAACAACGATGGACTATGCACCATGTCATCAGGCCCAAGTTGTCCAAAATTGGTTCGAGGAGCATTCTGGGTGGTTCCGACGGATGGTGTGGCCACCACGTTCGACCGACATGAACCCAATGGAGCACGCATGGGATGTGGTGGAAGGTCCATTCGCACCCAAGATCCTACACCTACAAATACCAGGGAACTGTGGGAGGCTATTCAGGCGGCATGGCTCAACATATCTCCAGAAGTCTTCCGGCCATTTGTGGAATTGATGCCACGTCGAGTTGCTGCACTTAGCCGGTCTAGAGGAGGTCCAACACGATACTAGGTACGCATCCCATGACTTTCGGCACTTCAGTGTAAAAGTTTTATTTATTTATTCAGTTTTTATGCATTAGTGTTCTTAAAATCTTGCTCATCAATTATAATTTATTTTCAGATATTTTAACCGATTGCAAATGGCGGCAGTGGAAGAAAAGTTTAACTGTGTGGTACGGCTCGCAGAATTCAAGTCTATAATAGCTGAGAGAAGAAGATCCACTTCTTATCACAGGAAAGATGCACCACATAGGCCCTCAAATAAAAATTGGAAGAAAAAGTTTAAAGAAACTGGGTCAGTGGATGACAAACCACAATTCGGGAAGTCACCAATCAGTGCCATGTTATACGAAGTTCTCTAAAAAATGAGTAAAGCAAGTTATATAAGCGACAATTATCATATGCTTAAAATAAAGCAAACTTAAAACTCCATTACGATTCGTTTGGTAACCTGATCAGTCCAATATCCCGTCTTCGAATAGCAGGATTCGTTCTGTTACAGTACGATACGATATCATCCATCAAATACCCATTCGTCCAGTGGGTGGGTTCGATCAATAATGGTACAGTTTGTCCAATGGCATTATCCGTCCAATGTCCGTTTCACTAACGGTGGAATTCGTTCCATATCCACTGATATCTTTGTGCGTTTTGTCAAATTGAATTATCCGTCTGAAGGCTATTGGTAAAAACGAGCTAGCAGTTCGTCTCATGAGACATTTTGCGATGCAACTGCATGAAAATCATTCAATGAATCATGCTTTATATCAAATATATAAGCATTTAAATAGGTATTTTGATATTTTCGGCAATTGTGACGTTATGGAGGAAAGGTCGTTCTGTTTGATCTATTATACCTGGGAACAGGTAAAAATTCTGAAACACTGCTTACGGTTAAATCGAAATTATTGAGAAATGATTTCAATACCATTAATTTACTTTCCGCAATTTACCTTTCAGCCAAAAGGATGACACCCTGAATTTACGTAACTATTAAGTTATTTGCAAGTTATAAAAATTAACAGCCTATTAATTTTTTATTAATATTTTATAAAATAAAAAAAAATATTTTGGCAAATATGAGTATTCATACAACGCAAAATAAGCTGTACATTCTTACAGCTTTCAATAAAACTCCTAAAGTGCTAAAATTATTATTGTTTAAAAACATAAATCTCAGTGTACGTAGTAGGTATCACCTGTGTTAACAGATGAAAATAAAGTAATGCAAGTCATCGCCGTTCTCTCACATTACATTGCAACATCTGCGCAAAATAGGAAGAAATTTCTTCCCCCACGTTGTTACGAAACGGAGCCTGTGTCAACCTTTACATTCGCGCCATTTCAGATCCTTGGATTAAAACTATACACACCACCATTTACGGGAAAGAAGTACGAGCAGTGGCCAAAATCGTAGGAACCAGAGAAGGGAAACACCCAGTATCGTGAGACAAACACATATGAAATAATAGCTTGTGACGTACTACACAGGTGAAAACATGTGTCAAGACGAAAAATCTGCAGGGAGACATTCTGTTGGCGTAGCTCAGTTGGAAGAACGACTTACTCCAGAGTGAGGAGACACATTTGTGTTGTCACACGTGTTTTTGTATTTCCTATTACTTCATTTATACTTTGCAATATATGTATAATATTATTGTATAACATTTGTACCTGCATGTTTGATGTTTTAGGTTTTTGTATTAGTTGTATTATAATTCATATTTTTGGATTTATGTGTTGTATTAATTCTTTTTTTTTATTACATACATGCAAATCTACTGTATTTCATTTGTGTTTGCATATGGTGCGATTTGTAATTGGTCCATATTTTTTTTGGTACGGAAATTATATCTGTGATTTGATTGTGCGGTGAATGGTGTAGTGTGGCAAAGAAAATAAAATAAAAAAAAAATTGTGGAAAATGGATCGACTGGCCGTTGGGTTCTTCGAAAAATGTGTGATGTTTGCTCCACACATTGTTTGGAATTAATGAAAAATTCCTACTTCGCTTCAAAGACAAAGAAAAATTAAGAGGGGAATGATGTGACGTACTACATAGGTGAAAACGCGTGTCAAGACGAGAAATCTGCAGTGAGACGTTCTGTCAGCGTAGCTCAGTTGGGAGAGCGACTTACTCCGGAGTGCGGGCACACGGATTTGATGCCCGTCGCGGACAAACTTGTGTTTTCACAAGCTTTTATCTACTATGCAATATTTTCTATTATTGGAATTTTTCTATTATTTTATGTTTTATCTATGTTTGCTATTATTTGTAGATTAGGCATTACGTTAAGGTTTCAACTTTAACTTAAATGTTTTTCTTATTTTAAAGGTATGGTGAATTAATTTCACTTGGTTACCCAGATGAGTCTCAGTCGATTGTAGCTGCAAATCTTAATTACACATCGAATTCACTTTCAATATCATGGCCAGAATTCTTCTTTTTTTTTTTTTTTTTATTGGGGGTTTAACGACCACCGTGAGCAACTCAATGGACTGAAAGCAATCACCCGTCCCTAATTTAAGGCCACTTGTTCCAGAGAAGTTAGAGAACTAGTGTCATAACGGAAACACAGCATAATGCCTTACCGGGATTCGAACTCGGATCCATATCTCACGAATGATCAGAAGCCAGCGCTTTGATCAGTGCGCCAAAGGGACAGCCCATAACTCAATAATAACATCAGTCTACACGCATTCAAGCCACTTTGCTTATTCGGTAATCAAGTACGACCAAAGTCTACGATCAATAGGTTTGTTATAATACATGTCTTTCACAATACGGTAGATAGGCTTCAATCAACGTTGATTCACACTTGTCACTTTTATTCTTTGAAATTAATCAGCTCACTTATCATAAAACGTTCTTATGAGATCTGCTCGCTATATGCTCGTCTCACCACTGTTTATCATGAATCGCTCTACTAACATTGCACTCCGAGCTCTTATCTCAGAAGTCTTGAGTGGTACCAAGTAAAGTCTTTCCTTGCATTTGGAGCCACTGTCTGGATTGCCAACATCAAATTGATCGGAAGAAACTCCGTAGCGTTAAATTTAGAAAATATTTAACGAGAAGAAACCAAACTTACATAAGAATACAGGAACTCTCTCACACACACACACACACACCAGAGCTGAGTTCGGGCTCAATTTTAAGAGCCCGAGCCCTTTCGAGCAAGAAGTATATCAGTCCGAGCCCAAATTTTATATTGCAAGATAGAGCCCGTACACCCCCGAACGAGACCGAAAATCATGATTAACCTGTTTAAGCTTCAAACAAATCTCCTCTTCCAGACTTCCACGCTTTCCCTCGTGTCCGATTAACCGATGCCTTTCTCAACTGCGGAATGGGGATGGGATGGTAATCTATTTCTATAGTTTTTTTGACAATTCATTTCTTCCTGGTATGTTTTGGGTGGCCGGGCATCAGGAAAAATGGGGAGGTGCAACAATCTACGTCGTACTTTGCTCAATAGAATTAGCCTCTTTGAGAAAGGGAGCAAAATTTCGTCTGCTTGCTATCTACTATCTATAGTTCTGAGAGAAACTTTTTTATCGCCGAAATTCGGCCTACGGTATTTGTTACCCAAGCCCGGAATGAATAGCTCTGCGGAATTCCCACTCCCCATCTAGCACCAGCCGCCGAATAATTTTTTTTAACTAGAAAGTGTAAAAAAAGAAAGTCTCGTGTGGTAAATCACACGAAATCACATTTAAAAAAAGGAAGAAAATTCTCTCCCTCTCTCAGAGCCCGATCCCGAAATTTGGTAAGTATTATGCAGCCCGAGCCCGAAATATAGTAAGTATTATGAAGCCCGAGCCCGAACTGTTGTAAGTACTATGCAGCCCGAGACTGAACTTAGTAAGTATCGACAAAATATCATTTAAAAGGAGGAAGAAAATTCTCTCCCTCCCTCAGAGCCCGAGCACGAACTCTAGTAAGTATTATGCAGCCCGAGCCCGAACTCTAGTAAGTACTATGCAGCCCCAGCCTGAACGTTAGTAAGTATCGACAAAATATCCTTTTTAAAAAGGAAGAAAATTCTCTCCCTCTCTCAGAGCCCGAGCCCGAACTCTAGTAAGTATTATGCAGCCCGAGCCCAAACTCTAGTAAATACTATGCAGCCCGAGCCTGAACTTAGTAAGTATCGACAAAATATCATTTAAAAGAAGTAAGAAAATTCTCTCCCTCTTTCAGAGCCTGAGCCCGAACTCTAGTAAGTATTATGCAGCCCGAGCCCGAATTTTAGTAAGTATCGACAAAATCACATTTAAAAAAAGGAAGAAAGTTCTCTCCCTCTCTCAGAGCCCGAGCCTGAAATTTGGTAAGTATTATGCAGCCCGAGCCAGAAATCTAGTAAGTATTATGCAGCCCGAGCCCGAACTCTAGTAAGTACTATGCAGCCCGAGCATGAACGTTAGTAAGTATCGACAAAATATCCTTTTAAAAAAGGGAGAATATTCTCTCTCTCTCTCTCTCTCTCTCTCTCTCTCTCTCTCTCTCTCTCTCAGAGCCCGAGCCCGAACTCTGGTAAGTATTATGCAGCCCGAGCCCGAACTCTAGAAAGTACTATGCAGCCCAAGCCTGAACATTAGTAAGTATCGACAAAATATCCCTTTAAAAAAGGAAGAAAATTATCTCTCTCTCTCAGAGCCCGAGCCTGAATTCTAGTAAGTATCATACAGCCCGTGCCCGAACTTTAGTAAGTACTATGCAGCCCGTGCCTGAACGTTATTAAGTACCGACAAAATATCATTTAAAAAAAGGGAGAATATTCTCTCTCTCTCAGAGCCCGAGCCCGAACTCTAGTAAGTATTATGCAGCCCGGGCCCGAACTCTAGTAAGTACTATGCAGCCCGAGCCTGAACGTTATTAATATCGACAAAATATCATTTAAAAAAAGGAAGACAATTCTCTCTCTCTCTCTCTCTCAGAGCCCGAGCCCGAACTCTAGTAAGTATTATGCAGCCCGAGCCTAAACTCTAGTAAGTATTATGCAGCCCGAGCCCGAACTCTAGTAAGTATTATGCAGCCCGAGCCCGAACTCTAGTAAGTACAATGCAGCCCGAGCCTGAACATTAGTAAGTATCGAAAAAATATCCTTTTGAAAAAGGAAGAAAATTATCTCTCTCTCTCAGAGCCCGAGCCCGAACTCTAGTAAGTATTATGCAGCACGAGCCCGTACTTTAGTAAGTACTATGCAGTCCGAGCCGGAACGTTAGTAAGTATCGACAAAATATCATTTAAAAAAAAAGGAGAATATTCTCTCTCTCTCTCAGAGCCCGAGCCCGAAATCTGGTAAGTATTATGCAGCCCGGGCCCGAACTCTAGTAAGTACTATGCATCCCGAGCCTGAACGTTAGTAAGTATCGACAAAATATCATTTAAGAAAACGAAGAAAATTCTCTCTATCTCTCAGAGCCCGAGCCCGAGCCCGAGCCCGAACTCTAGTAAGTATTATGCAGCCCGAGCCCGAACTGTAGTAAGTACTATGCAGCTCGAGCCTGAACATTAGTAAGTATCGACAAAATATCCTTTTAAAAAAGGAAGAAAATTATCTTTCTCTCTCAGAGCCCGAGCCCGAACTCTAGTAAGTATTATGCAGCCCGAGCCCGAACTCTAGTAAGTACTATGCAGCCCGAGCCTAAACGTTAGTTAGTATCGACAAAATATCATTTAAAAATAGGGAGAATATTCTCTCTCTCTCTCAGAGCCCGAGCCCGAACTCTAGTAAGTATTATGCAGCCCCAGCCTGAACGTTAGTAAGTATCGACAAAATATCCTTTTAAAAAAGGAAGAAAATTCTCTCCCTCTCTCAGAACCCGAGCCCGAACTCTCATAAGTATTATGCAGCCCGAGCCCGAACTCCAGTATGTATTATGCATCCCGAGCCCGGTTCGGGCTCGGGCTCGACTTCGGGCTTTTGGGCTCGGACTCGACCCGTCTCAGCACTGACATACACACATCCAGGACTGCAACAAACGGATCATAAGCCTCATCCGGGACTGCAACGAACGGATCATAAGCCGGTGCTCTGCCAACAGGGCAGCTGACTGTACTTGTACGTGACTCCCACAATGGGTAGTAAGGCTGAGAAATAGAATTTGTCCCTGATCGTGTGCCGTTTTATTTGTACACTTTTATTCCGTGGAAATGTGCAGAAAATTTCCATTTCTTCAGTGCTGAAATTCTCCACTTCATCCGAAATCTCATGCTACCAAGTCTTTTTTGAAAATGGAGCAATTTTTTCTAGTTTTCGAGCTACGCTTTATTACTTCTTTCTTCGAAGTGAATAGCTTCGTGTCAGTGTTATGAGATCGCAATTCTAATTCGGCAACTACCCGTATCAGTGCCTCTTATTCTTGGTCTTCACTTGGGTCCCGAGGCTGAAATCATAAAGCCCTAATACTTGTAGTCCCTTTCGCGTGACTTCTGTGATGACAACGTGCTGAAGACGTCAAACTGAATGCAGACCAATTTAAAGTTCTGTCATTGGTAATTAGCAGTTTCCCTGTCCTTGCGTGAAAAGGGGTTCTTCGTCGCCTGACATTGATGAATCACCTCCTATGAAAAGGGTGTCCCCTATCCCTTGGCATTGTCGGTTGCCGCTTAAGCGAGAAAATGTCTGATCTTGCTTGAGATTTATCTTCATCCATCACAAGCGGACGAACACGCCGGTGCCCCATCTCCCTCTCGCCGCAGAGAACCAGAGTTGTGCCGACGACGACGTTGGATTAGGCTTAATAAAGTCTCACCAGAAAGAGAAAAAATAGGTATTCTCTGTGTTTCTATTTGCAAGTGCAGGTATATGAGTCACCTAGAATTATTCCGTTTTTCGATTAAGAGCATTTTTCTCTTTCTTCAAGAACATTCTAAGTTGGCATTGGTACAACACTACCACCTTTTTTTATATATTTTTTTTTCGACCCCTGAAGCACTGCTGATAGGTTATTTACCTTCATTCGGACTGTTCACTTTTTCGAATGATAGCGAGATTATCGCAATCACTAAGACATCAAAGTTAAAAAAAACAAAAAAAAACTGAGAAACGGGGTGACCAAAGTGACCAACCTCTTTTCAAATCAGGACATCATCAGTGTTAATCATCTGTAGAGAAACGAATTCATTCCGCAAACGGAACTACATAAGTATTCAAAATTTCACGATACTTTTTTTTTTTCAAGAGCACAATCAATTTTTTATGTACCAACTTCCTTTCCCCATCCTTATGTTTTGTGGGGATTATGTTCTCACACAATGTTTAAAAGCTATCTGCCTTCACTAGAACAGATTAACTTTAGAAAAAACAAATAAATAAATTATTATTCAGAACAAACATACAAAGAAGATACAAGTATCTAAACTTTTTAAGTAAAATATGAAATCAGAATTATTTCCTATATATATATATATGTCATCATCATCATCATCATTGTCAACCATTATCAATCCACTGCTGGACGAAGGTCTCCCCAAGTTTCTTCCCCAACGGTCTGTCTTGTGCCAGTCTCCTCCATGTCACTCCCGCATACTTTCGAATTTCATCCACCCATCTCCCATGTGGTATTTTTCTGGGTCTTTTCCTGTCCCTTGGAATCCAATCTAAAATTTCGGCTGTGCATCGATGGTCTGTCCTTCTGGCAGTATGTCCAGCCCACTGCCATTTCAGGGATTTAACTCTGATCATGATGTCTTCCACTCTTGTCATTTTTCGGATCCACGAGTTCCTCTTCTTATCTCTCCTGGTTACACCAAGCATGCACCTCTCCATGCTGCTTTGAGTTGTCTGCAGCCTTTGTATGTCTCTTTTAGTTAAGGTCCACGTCTCTGCACCATACGTAAGCACTGGAAGGATGCATTGATTAAACACTTTTCTTTTAAGACATAGTGGCATATTACTCTTGAAAATTATGCTGTTTCTTCCAAAAGCTCTAAAGGCAAGTTTTGTACGCCGATTAATTTCTTCATCAATGTGACCCTCACTTGATATCTGCTGTCCAAGATAAACGTATGTATCTGTTATCTCCAGCTTTTCTCCATCAATCGATAAATCTTCATTTCTTGTAAAAGCACTGAACATCATTTTTGTCTTCTGAAAGTTCATTTTTAATCCCACTTCGTTACTTTTGTCAGCAAACTCCTGGATCATACTTTGCAGCTCTGATGGGGTAGATGCAAAAATGACTACGTCATCAGCAAAACGAAGGTGAGTTAGATAATCTCCATTAATCTTTATCCCTTTGTTTTCCCAGTTCAGTGATTGAAAGACATTTTCCAATGGGGCATTAAAGAGCTTCGGCGACATGGTGTCACCTTGTCTCACTCCCTTTCCAATTTTTATGTGTGTTGTATTTTCAAATAGCCGAATCTTTGCACTTGCATTTTCATAGATGTTATTAATAATATTAATGTATGCATCTTCAATACCGCAGGATTTCAAAGCCATTGTAACTGCTGATGGTTTCACCGAATCAAAGGCCTTTTCATAATCGATAAAAGCCATGCACAATGGAAGTTCATATTCCCTCGCTCTTTCAATTAGTTCTCTCAGTACATATATATATATATATATATACACTGCTGGCCACCCAAATTACAACACCAACAAGGAAGCATCCGATTGGCCTGAAATTCTTAGCATGCGTCGCCTGCGAGAGGACATGCAAACGATTAGCATTGCAGGGCATATTCAAATCATGTGCGCCCGGCACGCCACCGAGAAGCACTATAAGAAGGGTGCACAGAAGGCGGGGTGTAAGTAATGGAAGTGTGTTGTGCTGCCGGACCTGTGCGTGGGAAGCTGATGCCTCGTCGCAGAATACGGCAGTCATTCCAGCACGTTTCGGGGTTCGACAGAGGACGAATAGTGGCTTATCGCAACAGCGGTTTATCGTACCGAGACATCGGCGATCGTGTGGAACCACATCCAGCCTCAGTGAGGCGAATATGGATTCGGTGGATGCAGGAGGGACGGACAGACCGACGTGAGCTATTGCCGCAGCCGCTGCAGACCACCGAACGAGAGGACCGGCATGTTGTGCGGCGGGCATTGCCGGCTCGCACCGCCACATCACGAACGTTAGCGCAGTAATTAGGGTGTGTTGCGCAACGACCTGTGTCAGCACATAGCGTTCGACGTCGTCTGAAGGAGCGGGGACTTGTCGCAAGGCGCCTATTGCTCCGTTTACCATTGACGTTACACCACCGGCGAGTGCGGCTGCAGTAGGCCATTGAACGTCCCACCTGGACTGCGGAATGGAACAACATTGTCTTCTCCGACGAATCCCGCTTCTGCCTGCAACACCATGATGGTCGGATCCGCATGTGGCGGCATCGCGGCGAGAGACTGTATGACGCCTGCATTATGCATCGCCATACCGGTCCGTCGCCTGGCGTTATGGTTTGGGGCGCAATTGGATATGACACCCCCACCCCTCTGGTACCCATCGCCGGTACACTCAACAGCCACCGCTACATCTCCGACGTTTTGGAGCCTGTAGTCCTTTCTTACCTGCAGGACCTGCCAGCGGCCACGTGCGCGCTCGCACGTGGCACGCATCATGCAACAATTCTTCACGGCCCACCAGGTGTCACTGCTGCCGTGGCCAGCCTGTTCTTCCGATATGTCGCCCATCGAACACGTCTGGTCGCTGATCGACAACCGAGTGGCCCGGCAAGCACCATCCGCGGCTACGCCTGATGAACTGTGGCAACGTGTGGAATTAGCCTGGACCGAAATACCCCATGCCCACATCCAAAGCCTCTTTCGTTCGATGCCGCGGCGTGTAGCGGCCGTTATTGCCAGCCATGAGGGCCACACGAACTGTTGATGTCTGCGTGTTCCGCAAGTCGCACGGGCCTGTGAGCTCCATCGTTTCATCTTTGTATCTGTTGTTATGTGTCCAGTAAATCTGGCTTTGCTATCTCGTGTCCTTCTTGGTGTTGCATTTTGGGTGGCCAGCAGTGTATATATATATATACAGGGTGCCCAGTAAAGTCGTTTCTCAGCCCCGTAACTTTCGCACGCCGATGGTGTCTAGGTATGGTAAAGTGTCTATGCGCTATTCGATGAGGCCGCTCGCAGCGCCTCCTAGCGGTAAAGTCAGGAGTTAGCTGGTCGATCTCGAAAACTATACAAGATACGGGAAAAGAGTCAACTACAAAGTTGTAGAGAAGCGTCGGTTTAGTACGAAAAGACACCTTGCGCACATGAATGCTAAGAATAGAACGCGTACAACGCTCGTTTGTTCGTTCGCGATGTCGAACACTGTTACGTTACGAAACGCGTCAGAAAGGAGCAATTAGTTGTCACTAGGCACATTTACCGTCGGTGCTCAATGTGCTCTCCGTCAGCCACAATACACATTTGGACTCTAGATTGAATCTCACGCTGCACATTTTGCAGCATGTCAGGTGACACGCTGGAACAAGCATCAGTCATACGGCGTCGAAGGTCCTGCAACATTGTTGGAGGGGTATGACACACTTGCACTTTGAGGTAGTCCCACAGGAAGAAGTCCAATGGGGTGAGGTCCGGTGAGCGTGCAGGCCATTCTACGTAACCACCGTAGCCGATGATTTGTTGCTCGAATGTATCTACCAGGTATCTTCTTACGTCTCCTAGCTGGTGCGGAGGGGCGCCCTCATGTTTGAACCAAACATTCCGCATTTGAGGTAACGGCAAGTTGTCCAAAAGATCGGGTAATACGTACTGTAGAAGCTCCAAGTATCGGGCTCCCGTTAACGTACCCTCGTAAAACACAGGTGCGATGAGGCTGTCCTTGAAAATGGCGCACCAAACATTGATGGACAACCGCACCTGATGACGAACTGGTAGACCACGTGCAGGATTTTCCAGCGCCCAGCAATGGGTGTTCTGTCTATGGTAGACGCCATTACTCCTAAAACACGCCTCATCTGTTCAAATAATGTCGGCAAGGAACGTTGGCTGGACCTCTAATTTGTTCATGACGAAGTTGAACAAATTAGAGCTCCAACGGTGTTGGACGGAAAGGATGAGCACCTGGTCGCCGCAGGATTTGCCGTACGCGACGTATTGAGAGGTCACACTCGGCACTAACCTCTCTTGTGCTGCTCTCAGGATTGTTGAGGACGTATGCTAAGACATCCTCTGGTTGCACTTGACGGCCTACAGCATCTGGTCTGCCGGATCGAGATAGGTTGGTCACGCAGCCCGTCTCCCTTAAGCTATTAACAGCATTGAGGATGGTCTTCCATGACGGATGCGGTCCTGCAGGAAAACGTTCACGATATAGCCGTTCTGCCTTTCTTGCATTGCGACCACATTCACCGCATAGCAGTGACATCTCGTGATATTCATCATTGGAATATTTCTCCATGACCGCGAGATTTGGCATACACGTCGGGAACCCTCTTTTATATCTGCCTAAAAAGTATTACGTTCCATACTTATTTGCGTATTACAGAAATTGCATGCGACTCGCATACCAATCGTGGGTTGAGTTGAGTTGGTTAGTCGATGCGAGACAAATTGTCACGATCGCCACCGAGTCCTCTCGTTTCTTACAGACAGTGATAATAGCATGGATCCGACGAGGATCGAACCAAGGTCCTATCGCATGCGATAAGCGCGCGCTACCACTGGGCCACGAGTCGGGCTAGTGCTTTGCGGAAGACGATATTATCTCCCTTCTGACGCGTTTCGTGACGTAACAGAGTTCGACGTCACGAACAAACAAACGAGCGTTGTACGCATTTTATTCTTAGCATTTATGTGAGCAAGGTGTCTTTTCGTCCTAAATCGATATTTCTCTACAACTTTGTATTTACTCTTTTCCAGTACCTTGTATAGTTTTCGAGATCGGCAAGCTAACTCCTGACTTTACCGCTAGGAGGCGTTGTGAGCGGTCTCATCGAATAGCGCATAACCACTTTACTATACCTAGACACCGTTTTTATGGCTATAGCTATCGGCGTTCTAAAGTCACGGGGCTGAGAAAGGACTTTACTAGGCACCCTGTGTATATACGTATATATTATCATCATCATCATTGTCAACTATTGTCAATCCACTGCTGGAAGAAGATCCCCCCAAGTTTCCTCCACAACGGTCTGTCTTGTGCCAGTCTTCTCCATGTCACACCCGCATACTTTCGAATTTCATCCACCCATCTTCCATGTGGTCTTCTTCTGGGTCTTTTCCTGTGCCTTGGAATCCAATCTAAAATTTCGGCTGTACATCGATGGTCTGTCCTTCTGGCAGTATGTCCAGCCCATTGCCATTTCAGGGATTTAACTCTGATCATGATGTCTTCCACTCTTGTCATTTTTAGGATCCAAGAGTTCTTCTTCTTCTTATCTATCCAGGTTACACCAAGCATGCACCTCTCCATGCTGCTTTGAGTTGTCTGCAGCCTTTGTATGTCTCTTTTAGTTAAGGTCCACGTCTCTGCACCATACGTAAGCACTGGAAGGATGCATTGATCAAACGCTTTTCTTTTAAGACATAATGGCATATTGTTCTAGAAAATTATGCTGTTTCTTCCAAAAGCTCTTCAGGCAAGTTTTGTACGCAGATTAATTTCTTCATCAATGTGACCCTGACTTGATATCTGCTGTCCAAAATAAAAGTACGTGTCTGTTATCTCCAGCTTTTCTCCATCAATCGATAAATCTTCATTTCTTGTAAAAGTATTGAACATCACTTTTGTCTTCTGAAAGTTCATTTTTAATCCCACTTCTTTACGCTTGTCAGCAAGTTCCTGGATCATACTCTGCAGCTCTGATGGGGTAGTTACAAAAATGACTACGTCATCAGCAAAACGAAGGTGGGTTAGATACTCTCCATTAATCTTTATCCCTTTGTTTTCCCAGTTCAGTGATTGAAAGACATTTTCCAATGTGGCATTAAAGAGCTTCGGAGATATGGTGTCACCTTGTCTCACTCCCTTTACAATGTTTATGTGTGTTGTATTTTCAAACAACCGAATCTTTGCGCTTGCATTTTCATAGATGTTATTAATAATATTAATGTATGCATCTTCAATACCGCAGGATTTCAGAACCGTTGTAACTGCTGATGGTTTCACCGAATCAAAGGCTTTTTCATAATCGATAAAAGCCATGCACAATGGAAGTTCATATTCCCTCGCTCTTTCAATTAGTTCTCTCAGTACGTGGATATGATCTATTGTGCTGTAGCCACTCCTGAATCCAGCTTGTTCTCTCGGTTCAGCCATGTCCAGTGTTACCTTCAAGCGGTGTAAAAGAACTTTAGTGAAGATTTTATAAACCACTGATAGGAGGCTGATAGGTCTGTAGTCCCTGAGATCCTCAATGTCACCTTTTTTATGTAGCAGGATCATTGTAGCGTTGTTCCAATGCTCAGGAATCTTCCCTTCTTTAAGGCATCGAGCGAAAATTTGGGCGTGTACTGTTTCGATTTCTCCACTTGCTTCTTGTATGATGTCTACAGTAATTCCATCTTCTCCTAGATCTTTTAACCGCTTCATGTTCTTGATTGCATGTGAAACTTCTGCTGGGAGGACTGGAAGAACTCTGGTACTGGTACATTTCATAATGTGTGGAGTATACATGTATCATCCCTTTCATATAATTTGGAGTAGAGATTTTTCACTCTTGCCAAAATTTCGCCTCTATTTCTTGTTACAAAACCATCTTTTCTCAGTGCCATAATCTGTTTTCTTCCCTTACTGAGATGTCCCTTTGCTATCTTTGGGCTTTGTTTGTTTTCAATTGCTTTCCTCACTAGCTCACAGTTGAATTTCCTTACGTCTTCAGTGATACCTTTTCGTACTGTCTTGCATAGCTCTATATATTCCACTTTGGAAGTCACATCTTCTTTAGTTGTCCTCATCTCTCTTCTTTTTTGCATCAACATTTTGGTTTTTCCTGATAATTTGTTCACATGCAACTTGTTCTTAGACCCAGCTAATTTTGTTGCTGTTTCCATAAGAGCTTTGGTTATTTATCTGTTAACTTCAGAAATATCCACTTCTTCCGATGTTAGGCCTTCTAAAGCAGAGAATCTGTTCTTCAGTTCCAATTTGAAGGTATTATGGTATTTTTTAAGGTTGGTTATGTCAATACATTTTGTTTGTCTTATGAGCTTGCTACGTTCGAGTTTAGTGTTGAGGTGCATCTTACATCTCACCAATCTATGGTCACTGCCTGTGTTGAACTTGTTTAGCACACTGCAGTCTTCTATGACGAATTTTTTGTTACACATAATAAAATCAATTTCACTTGTCGTCCCATTTGGATGTCTCCATGTCCATTTCCTGTGTGGCTTTTTCTTGAAAAAGGAGTTCAAGATGAAAAACCCTTCTGCCTCTGCAAACTCTACTAGAGTATTTCCACGCTGGTTTCTGTTGCCGTGACCGAATTTACCTACTGAAGTTTCATTCTGTTGCCGTTGCCCTATTTTTGCATTGAAATCTCCCATAATTATTTTCAAGTGCTGCTTACCTTTATTATTTAGATGACAAATTTCCTCATAAAATTCTTCAATTTCTTCTTCAGGATGACTTGTGGTGGGTGCATAAGTTTGAATAATCTGAGCCTGGTATCTTTTCGAGAGTTGGATAACAAGTCGTGCAGCTCTGTCAGAGGAACTTTCAACTTCTACAACTTTATCCTTCAGTTTCTTGTTTATTATAAATCCAACACCACTAGGTCTGCCAGTATCTGTCCCACGATAGTAGAAGAGATGTCCACTTTTCAGTTCAATGAGATCTTCTCCTTTTCTCCTTACCTCACTTAGCCCGACGATGTCCCACTTGATCCTTTGTAATTCCTCTTCCAATTCAAGAAGCCTTGAATCAGAAGATAGGGAGCGTCCGTTATACGTAGCCAAGGTCAGCATCAGATGACAGCCTAGTCCGGTTCTCCTGGGATTCTTAGCACCCTCTGCCTTCATGTCGCACTGGCCGCTGCCTTGGCCAGGTACATTCCAGCTGCCGGAGACTGAGGGCCAAGATTTAAGTTGTGGAGTCATTTTGGAGGGGTTTGGCCATAACTTACCACGTTGGCCAAGCGGGTTGGTGAGTGTGGGAGAGCATTTCCTCTAATCCCGACGGTATAGTTATACCGCTATTGGTGGTAGTCAGAGCCCCTTTAGTGGGAACAGGATGCACCACGAGAAGGCGGGGAGACATTTGTCAAGGAGATGCTGTGATGTTACGCATCACCTGACCTTACATCCCTACAACCTAGTAATTACACCAATCACAAAACATATAACCCAGGAATTATGCCAACTTAATAATCCAACCATCAAATCAATATCAAAATACAACAATAGAAGACGAAAATCACAGTATGTAAAATCAATACCACAGACAAAGTTCAGAATAAAAAGCACACAACACAAAAACAAACCCAAAGTCAAATCAAGAACTCTCAAACCATAGACACAAAAAAGTCAGCAGAAGCAACAAGAAACGAACATACACACAATTAGCATCAACATAAATTTACACAAAATATATGTATCAATAACAAGAGGAAAACTCGGAATTAAGAAGCTACACAGAGTGCCCACCTCAAACAAAGGTCAAAATCTTGGAAGAACCACTCTTCAGGAGAACACCAGCATGTAAACCGATCAAAATCTTGAAAGAACCATGCTAAACTCTTCAGGAGAACACGAACATTTAGACCGGTCAAAATCTTGAAAGAAACAGGCTAAACTCTTCAGGGGAACACCAGCATGTAAACCGGTGGCTTTTCATAACACAGCAAAAGGTAGGAAAGCAAAACCCTCCTGTGGTGTGTCCTAGGCCACGTCCACGAAAGCAAAGACAACATAAGCGACATACCACACAATACAAAAATTAGAAACTGCAGAAAGACAACGAATCATATATAGAACACTTATATATATGATTCGTTGTCTTTCTGTAACTCATTGCTAGATGCACCAGACTACGAAAATCAATCTGTTGGATGTCATGCGTGTTTGAAAACCACGCGCCCCAGCCACCGCATAAATATAGGTCCAAATGTTAGGTAGCTGTTAGAATGGCACTGCAATGTCAGTTTATTTTGAAGCTGTACTATGCTGCGTGGTGTGCAGTGTGAACGTGAAAAAGGTTTAATCGAAGCTTATCATCAGTGTAGAAAAGGTGTTAGGGAAATTGCACAAGTAATTGGGAGATCTCATAATGTTGTTGGCAATTTCCTGCGTAATAGGGTAATATACACTGAAGAGCAATTGAATTAGAGATACCTGTCTAGTAACGTGTAGCACCACCTTTCGCGATGATGACGGCGGCGATTCGTCTCGGCATGGACTCGACAAGACACCGGAAGCGTTGGGAAGCCATACTTATCCACGACCCCTGAACAAGTTCCCACAGTTCACCAAGATTTGATGGAGGGATGTCAGAGCCTCAAACATCTCCCTCGATGGCATCCCAGATGTGCTCGATGGGATTGAGGTCAGGTGACCTAGCTGGCCAAGGAAGCGAGGTCCCGTTGGTGGAGTTTTCATCCAACCATTCGGATACAATTCGGGAGCAATGGCACAGTTCATTGTCTTGTTGCAGAATGAGGTTCCCAGTCGGATGTTGAAGACGTACAAACGGGAGCAAATGGTCGTCCAGGATATCCTGGTAACGTTGACCTGTGAGGGTCAATGTTACACGTACCAGGGGTCCTATTTCAGCGTACGTAAACAGTCCCCAGACGAGAAAGCCACCCCCACCAGCTTGAAGAGTACCCTGTTGGCAAGAAGGATCCATCGCTTCGTGTGGTTTTGCGCCGTACTCGTATCCTGCCACCCACATGCACCAACGTGAATCTCGACTCATCAGTCCAGGCCACATTTTCCCACATGTCTAGGGTCCAGTGGCGATGTTCCAGCGCCAATGCTGATCTATGCACCCTGTGATGTGCGATCAGCAGCGGCACCCTCGTGGGACGATGGCTTCTGTATCATAACGAGGAGATGGTTCTGGATGGTGTGGCTACTTACACGTTTTTGTGCACCAGCGGTAAATTGCCTAGGGATTTCTTGCACTGTGGCCCGTCTATCTGCTGTTACAATGCGAGTTAGCCGACGATGACCCCTTCTCATCCACACGCTGTTGTCCACGGCAGTTGGCCCTTTGCAGGAATGACCCGTGACACAGTGGCTCATGAAAGTCCCAGTACCTGCAGGACTTTCGGCCACGATCAAATGCGCTTAGATCCTTCATCTTTCCCATACTGCGTCCGACTCTTACTGATTCCCGTCGCATCACTCCTTATATTGTCGGATCACAGCATACGTCATGTCGTTTCCGTTTACAGGGCCGCCCACAGCGCCACAGCTGTCTCTATTTCAATTGCTCTTCAGCGTATGGGACAGTTAAACGTCCGGGACGTCCTTCAATCCTGTCTGCAAGGGATAAACGCAACATTGTCAGAGCGGCAACGAATTCTTCGCTATCTACGACGGAGATACGGCGTAGGTGCAAGCTCAAAGTCTTCACGGAAACTGTTCGGCGTGTTATAGAGTCGGACCCTCGCATTGTTCGAGCAAAATTTCAGAAAGTACCGCATTTGAAGCCCATTCATGAACAGAGAGGACTGGAAATTGCTCCTAAAAACGTTGACAGAGATTGGAGCAAGGTAAGACAGTTTTCTCTTGTTTTCATTGAATTAATTTGGTTTGTTTTTGCGGATCCCAGTGTCTAATTATTGCTATACTAGCCTATAGCCCGACCTAAGACGGTTGTTTTTAAGCTTTAAATAAATATTAATATATAGGGAATGTTTCCCGTCCTGAGACGGTGAAATTTTTAATTGAAGCAGATTGAAAACAAATCAAATAGACGCCGGTTTTTATGTAAAGAAATATAGTAAAAACTTATATAGTAAAAACTCATTCATGTTAGAACTGAAAATTATATGCTATTTGTTTCCGTTTTTCAAAAGACCTCGCCCAGTTGTTTTAGTGTAAATTCAGCTTAATAACTTTTGCTTTGATTTTTCGCGTTAAATTACTTTTTCGCCGGCACACATGTTATTCCGCTCATGGCTTGTTTTAGACTTTCCTATCCGAAATTGAGTTTGAAGCTTCATACCGAAGCTTTTTGTACATAATAATGCTTTATCTGGTATTACAAATCGGAAATATGTAAATGCTCGACAACGTGCTATTGGGGCGGGGCGACATCTGCTTTTAGATGCAATCTTGCTCACTTCGATATCGCAAGATTTCAGTTTTTATGATAGGTTAGAGCGTTTAGATAGATCTACATAATCAGCACTGAAAGAACTTATTTACATTAAAAAGTATAAAATAATTAAAGCGTTCAAATTAACACTCGAATTGTGCTAAATTAAATTAATATGCAAACGCAACTTGTCGCGATATTAAGATTTTAATTCGAATTTTGTAGATCGGGTAAACAGAACTCGAGTCACTAACAATCCAATGTTTCTAAATTAGCACGCGATCACCTTGACATCTCAATGTGATCGCGTGCAAACTCAACTTGCTGTGATATTAAGAATTCAATTCGAATTTTGTAGATCGGAAAAACAGAACTCGAGTCATTAATATTCCAGTGTTTTAAAATTGGCACGCGATCACCTTGACATCTGAAAGGGATCTCGTGCTATTGTATAGAAGGCAATCATTTTGATATCACGTGAGCACACACGAATTCATCTATAACTGATTACGCAACAATGCAGACGTTGATGTGACGTCAAGCGTTCCAGAGAGACGGATCTGGGTGTTTATATTATTAATGTACCTCTAGGTCGTGTTCAGTGATGAGAAAAGTTCAAACTAGACGGTCCGGGTGGATTTAATTCCTACTGGAACGATTTGCGGAAAGAGACGAAGTTCTTGTCTAAGAGAAATTTTGGAGGGGGAGTTGCATGGTTTGGGGAGCCTTCAGTGCTCGTGGAACTCCTTGGAGTTTGTGTCAACCAAAATGAAGGGCGCTTTGTATGAAGCTGTTTTTAAAAAAAAAAAAAAAAACTTTTGCCGTATTTATGTAGGTTTCGCCGAAATCCTACTATTTATCTGCAAGACAACGCAGCGATTCACGTCAAAACAGCACTAAACAATGCTTAGCGACTCTGAACGTGGAGGTACTGGGCTTGCCAGCTTGTTCGCCCTACTGTAACCCTAAGGAAAATGTTTGGGCACTCCTCGTTCGCGAAATCTCTGCGAATAACGTGACTTACGGTTTTGTTGCAGAATTACAGCGAGCTATTGAGAATGCATGGACTAATTTGGACCGTACCACCCTCAAAAAATTTGCTAACAGTATGAAGCACAGAATTTTCAGTCTCATTCAAAAAAATGATTTTTTTACTACTGTGCATGGACCTATTTTATGTGTAACACTATATATGGCCTTTTTTCATTTTTCGTTCATTAAACAATAAAACAGTATTTAAACAATAAAACAGTATTGTTTATTGCAGATTATGCCTGTGTGTGATGGGCAAAACTAATAATTACATTAAAAACGCTCTCCGTTGCCTGGTTTGAGGTGAATTATGGTGGACCTATATTTATGTGGAACGCTGTAAATATGATGATGATCATCATCATCATAATCATTGTGAACCATTATCAGTCCATTGCTGGATGAATGTCTCTATCACAACTGTCTCCCTTAAGCCTCTCTCTTCCATGTTACTCCGGCATGCTTTCGAATTTCTTCCATCAATCTCCGACGTGGTCTTCTGGGTCTTTTTCTGTCCCTTGGAATCCATTCCAAAATTTCTGATCTTCATCGGTGGTCCGTTCTTCTGGTGAAATGTCCATATATACACTGAAGAGCAATTGAATTAGAGATACCTGTCTATTAACGTGTAGCACCATCTTTCGCCCTGATGACGGCGGCAATTCGTCACGGCATGGACTCGACAAGACACCGGACGCGTTAGGAAGCCATACGGATCCACAACCCCTGAACAAGCTCCCACAGTTCACGAAGATTTGATGGAGGGGGTCAGAGCCTCGAAAATCTCTCTCGATGGCATACCAGATGTGCTCAATGGGATTGGGGTCAGGTGACCTAGCTGGCCAAGGAAGCGAGGTCCCGTCGGTGGAGTGTTCATTCAACCATTCAGATACAATTCGGGAGCAATGGCACGGTGCATTGTCTTGTTGCAGGATGAGGTTCCCAGTGGGATGTTGAAGACGCACAAACGGGAGCGAATGGTCGTCCAAGATATCCCGGTAACGTTGACCTATGAGGGACGATGGCACACGTACCAGGGGTCCTATTTCAGTCCACGTGAACAGTCCCCAGACGAGAATGCCACCCCCACCAGCTTAAAGAGAACCCTGCTGGTAAGAAGGATCCATCGCTTCATGTGGTTTGCGCCGTACTCGTATACTGCTATCCGCATGTACCAACGTGATTCTCGACTCATCAGTCCAGGCAACATTTTTCCACATGTCTTGGGTCCAGTGGCGATGTTCCTGCGCCAATGCTAATATTTGCACTCTGTGATGTGTGGTCAGCAGCGGTACCCTCGTGGGACGATGGCTTTTGTACCCCATAGCGAGGAGATAGTTCTTGATGGTGGGCTGCTTACACGTTTTTGTGTACCAGCGTTAAATTGCCGAGTGATTTCTTGCACTGTGGCCCGTCTATCCACTGTTACAATGCGAGCTAGCCGACGATGATCCCGCTCATCCACACACTGTTGTCCACGGCAGTCGGCCCTTACAGGGATGGTTTTACCGCATTCGATGTACTCACGGTGCACCCGTGACACAGTGGCTCGTGAAAATACTAGTGCCTGCACGATTTCCGAGATGGAGTGACCCATTCGTCAGGCCCCGACAATTTGCCCACGATCAAATGCGCTTAGATCCTTCATCTTACCCATACTGCGTCCGACTCTTACTGATTCCCGTCGCATCACTCCTTATATTGTCGGTTCGCTGCATACGTCATGTCGTTTCCGTTTACAGGGCCGCTCACAGCTCCAGATTTGCTTAACGCCAGCTGTCTCTAATTCAATTGCTCTTCAGTGTATATGCATATGTATTTTGCTTTAAATTCGGATGTAATCTGAGTACCCGAGACGCAATATTACGGTTATTTCGAAAGTGTACGAAATGTAATATTCAGTCATTAAGAACTTATTTAAACGCTGTTACAACAAATATTTCCGTCCGACAGGATCAACATTAAAGTCGCCGTGATTAATTTAGAGTAGCAGGTGTACTATGTTAATAGCATCCTCCCCCTCGCGACCCCACCAGGGCCCCGCGTATGTGGCATTCACTTCTGGTTTTGCAATGCCACCAGAACTACAATGGGTGCCGCTCATTTTCTCGCGGTGATTAATTCTCTGAAACGTCGCTGCAACGCTATTGATTGGCTGGTGACAATCGTGTTGAGAGTCGGCCGTACTTGCGTTTTAAGAACAGCAGTAACCAGCGACTAGCGAAGCTGTTTTTGCTCTGTCAATCTCTCAATTATATATCTCAACTGAATTATATATCTCTGTCAATCTCTCAGTTATATATCTCAACTGAATTATGTATCTCTGTCAATCTCTCAGTTATATACCCCTGAAATCAACTATTGCTCCCAATTATTGTGCTTATCTAAGTTTATCTCATGTTTCCGATTGAAATCAAAAGCTGTGTTGGCTTCTGATTTTAATCGGACTCCGTGAGAAAAACGCAGTGTACGAGAACTCACGCCGCAAGTGAATTACTCTGATTTAACATACTTGTCTGACGCTTTGTTTGTTCGTTTTCGCCTTTTTGCAGCGGATTCTCCGATTGGTGGATCGGTGGAAAGAAATAAGAATAGCGTCAGTTCGTAAGCAAAAATATTCTTACAAAATTCAAATTTTTACAGATAAAAAAAATGCTGGTTATATGATTTTCTCTTCTTTTAAACATCCACGGCAACGTTAAAAATATAGCTACAGAATGGCGGAACACTAATTGCATTTGTTGTAGCTTCTTATACGCAGGATTGACTTATGAATGAAGATAAGGAGACTGAAAAATGTAACCCATTCGACTTATACTTCATATCTACTTACAAACCAAAAATACGGTAATGTATGTTTCTCTGCAGCATTGTTGAACACCAAAATATGAGCTTCTGAAAACTCGATTGAAAAAATTCCTTCGTGGACCCATACCGCTCACCTCCGAAAACCTTTTCAGAATACATTATTCTTAAATTAAGGCATAGTTTTTTCCGCCAGGGCACGTAGATGTACACTGCCGGACAATTGTTAAGGATGGATGACAATAGCAACGATAGCAACCATAAAATGGAAGGCAGGAAAATGTGGAAATTAGCATAAGTACGGGATACAGTAAGTCGTGTTGTGCGTATGCAAATTTTGGATTGCCGAACTTGTTCGTGACGTCATAGCGCTGATAAGAGATATAAAGGATTTGACGCGTATTGACCGTTGTTGTTCAAACGCAAAGTTGAAAGGGAAAGAATCAATTGACGAACTTGAAAGTTTCAGTATGTCTTCCCGACATAATCTAGATGATTTTACCCGTGGCCGTATTATTGGCAAGATTGAAGAAGGGTGAAAAATAACAGATCTTGCCAGGGAGTTCGACGTCAGCCACAGTGTTGTTTCAAGGCTTTGGAAATCATTTCAAACAAATGGAGAGTGTAGAAACGTCACGGGGGAGGTCGTGTTCGCAGTACGATACCTGCAGAAGATCGGTACATAGTTCTATCAACAAAAAGACACCGGCGCAGCACAACTAGTGAGGTAACAAATCAGTTTATGGCTGCTACTGGCAAGCGGATCTCCCGAAAAACTGTCGCCAGACGTTTGCATGAAGGAGGACTATACGCCCGCCGTCCTGTTGTGTGCATCCCATTGTCCAGACGTCACCGTACCGCCCGTTTGCAATGGTGCCATCAACATCGCAATTGGACTGATAACGACTGGTCTGCTGTCCTCTTCCGACATGTAGTGTCATGGTATGGGCTGGCACCATGAACAATGGCCGTACGTCCCTCTATGTGCTTCAAACTGGGACTATGACTGGCAAATGATACATTAATGATGTTCTGCTACCTCATGTTCGCATGTTCCGTGGTGCTGTCGGTGATAGATTCATTTTCATGGACGACAACGCAACATGTCATCGAACAGTCGCTGTCCAGGAGTGTCTTGAGAGCGAGGATATTCAACGCCTCGTATGGCCAGCACGTTCTCCAGATCTGAATCCCATTGAAAATGTGTGGGATGCTTTGGGGAGGAGTCTTGCTGGTCGCCAATGCCCTCCAATAAACAAGGACACCCTCATCCGTGCACTGACAGAGGAATGGGATAAATTACTCCAACAGCTGCTTGATAATGTTGTGCAAAGCATGACACGACGTGTGGAATCTTGCATCGCCCTCCATGGCGGCCATATCCCGTATTGACATCTTACGCCGGAACGCCTGCGGACGGTAATTGCATTTTTTTCACGTTTACGTATTCTGCACAAAATGGCCTGTTTGTCCCTTGAACACGTTCCAAAGCCTTCTGGATTTCAGAGCACAATAAATTGTGTTTCTTGTAATGTTCTGGCATTCTGACATTATTTTATTTCACTTGGCATCCAACCACACTTACTTTTTTATGCGCTATATAGCCGTTTATGATACGTCCTTAGCAATTGTCCAGCAGTGTATATTTTATTTTTGTCGATACCTGTGCTTCAAAGAGTCCGATTTGGAAAATTCTTTCTCTCTTGGAGTGCGTTTCCGGTGCGAAATGTTTCTTATATAACTAAAAGTCGAGTATAATTTGCTGTCTGAAGCACGATAGTTAAAATCTTTAATGAATAAAATATTTTCAAGTTAAAAAATATACAAACACAAGATCTTTCACTAGGGCGACCCTTGCGTCATCAGGTAAAGACTACATTTGAACATGCTTAGTGCGAAGTTATAAATTGTCAGTGCCTTGACGTCATGACACACAATGATGTGTATTAGTTGATGATTATTGGTCCGTCCCATCTAACTTCTGATGCTACGTAGTTCCGTCTTTGAAAGGTGGAATTAGGTTAAGCTAACTGAGTGTGTAGTGGGTGTTTTAAGTCTTGAATTTTTTCTTTAATATAAAATGTATTAAACAGTTGTTTCCAAACATATGGCAAAGCAACGGGAGTGTCATCGTTACAGCATTGTTCACGACAGTGTTGGATGAACAGTGCTTCCGCAAACAATGTAGATCTTTTTTCTTTGGTGCATAGTAGTATATATGTATCATTCCATGAGGGGGTGTCGGTTCCCTCCTGGACTGTGTGAGCCAAAGCAGTGCTTGAAGCACTGCTTTGGCCCGCACAGTCTGCGACGATATGTTAGTACTTTGACGATATGGTATATCGACGATATACACTACCTACCACCAAGTAATTGGACACCCCTGCAATCGACGATATCTGCGGTCCGGATACACGTAACGGCCGCCGCCGTTAAATATCGTGTGGGAAACAACAACGCAACCAGTCGCATGCAAGATGCCACGCAGTTCCGAGCTCTCTGATTTCGAGAAAGGTGTAATCGTCGGGTATGACAGAATGGCGGATCCATACGTGACATATCCAGCGAGTTGAAGTACCCAAAATCGACAGTGGCCTACGTGATTGGCAAGTGGAAGATGAGAGGTGACTGTCGGAATGTGCCCCGACCCGGCAGACTAACAAAACTGGGAGTTAGAGACCGACGGGTGCTGGCCAGTGAAATTCGGAAAAATCGCACCAAATCGATGGGCCATATCCGCGAGGAGTTTCAACAGGTATCCGGGAGTATTCTTTCGATGAATACTCTCGTAAGGAAGTCCATCTGCTCGGTTATCATGGACGTGCTGCCGCCCATAAGCCTTTGATCACCAAGTCCAATCGCGCTGCTCGGCTAACGTGATACAAAGAACGTCGACAGTGGACCGTTGAACAGTGGAAACAGGTTCTCTGGAGCGACGAATCAAGGTTCACCCTCTACCGTTCGGATGGAAGGATCTGGGTTTGGCGTCTGCCTGGAGAACTCCTCCTGCCGGAATGTATTGTGCCAACTGTGAAGTTCGGCGGTGGTGGAATTATGCTTGGGGGTGTTTCTCCTGGTATGGCACGGGACCCTTGGTCGCAATTCCTGGTAGACTCAACGCCGAGACCTACTGCATCATTTTGGATGACCATGCGCTTCCTACATTGTGGCAGTTTTACGGGGTGGACCCATGTTACTTTCAGGATGACAATGTCACCTGTCATGTTGCGAGGTCCACCATGGCTTGGTATGGTGGCAATGGGCTTAATCGAATGGACTGGCCTGCGCAGAGCCCGGACCTTAACCCTATCGAGTACCTCTGGGACGAGTTGGAGCGTCGACTTAAGGGGTGCCCCCACAGTCCGAAAGCGGTGAACTGACCTTTCTTCTGAAAGCCGAGTGGAAGAAAATACCGCTAGATGTCGTACAGGGCCTGGTTGAGAGTATGCCCCGGAGAGTCTCAGCTGTAATCGCTGCTCGTGGAGGCTCCACCAACTATTGAAGGTGAATAAACTTCGTTTTTCTTTGCTATCACAGGTGTCCAATTACTTGTTGGTAGATAGTGTATTACTACTTTGACGATATGGTATATCGACGATATATTACTACTTTGGCAGCATTCCCTTGACGATCTTGAAGAATTCAGATTAAGTTTGTCGTTGGTTTACAAAGACAAACTTAATCTGAATTCTTACATACAATTACCATCGAATTGGAGAACGAAGGATTTCTCCCGTACCTTGATTTAAGCATCAGACGGAACATGATCGCCTAGTCAATTCAGTTTTCAGTGTATCGTAAGCCAACCAGCTATACTGTGATCTTCCCATATAACTCTTATCATCCACACAAGTATAAAGCTGTGACTTTTAGATATCTTATAAGCCATGCATTTTCACACTCATCGAATGCCAGATTACGGAGAACCGAACTTGAAAAAAAAATGCAAATTATGACCCAGAACGTGTAAAATAGGAACTTTGTGAAGGCTCTGATTGCTCAACACAAGAAATAGGTCTGCACAACTTTAACCAGTAATCATAAGACTATTAAGTATGTTGGTGCTATCGAATACCAGCCGCAAATCTCATACATCTTGCACAACATCTGCAAGAAACACGGCATTTCATTTGGCGAATCCTCCAGTAATCTTTCCTGCAGGGATCGGAACGTCAAGCCTGAGAATGAAACATATGGTGTGTATTGCATACCATTAAAGAGTCTGAGCTCAGAGTTCAACGATAACTGGTATATAGGCTCGACCCTTCGGAGCCTAAGAATTCGTACAGCCGAACACAGATATTCAACCCGAACAGCTGCCTCAAACACTGCTTTGGTCCGCACAGTCCAGGAGGGAACCCACACCCCCTCATGCAATGATGCATATATACTTCTATGCACCAAAGAAAAAAGATCTACATTGTTTGCGGAAGCACTGTTCATCCATCACTATCGTGAACAATGCTGTAACGATGACACTCCCGCTGCTTTGCCATATGTTTGAAAAAAAAAGCTGTTTAATGCAGTTTATATTAAAGAAAAAATTCAAGACTTAAAACACCCACTACACACTCAGTTAACTTAACCTAATTCCACCTTTCAAAGACGGAACTACGTAGCATCAGAAGTTAGATGGGACGGACAAATAATCATCAACTAACACACATCATTGTATATTATGACGTCAAGGCACTGACAATTTATAACTTCGCACTAATCGTGTTCAAATATAGTCTTCACCTGATGATAAAGGGGTCACCCTTGTAAAAGATCTTGTGTTTGTATATTTTTTTACTTGTAAATTTTTTATTCATTAAATATTTTAACTATCGTGCTTCAGACAGCAAATTATACTCGACTTTTAGTTATTCTCAGCACGAAGACATTTATCTCTTATGTATCTAATAATTTTAATTTTCCTTAATGCACAAGTTTGCCACTAGGGGGCGTAAGTTTGCGTTTTAGTTTACAACAGCATCTGCGGGACTAAAAACCCGATTGGAAATTCTTTTTCGCTCAGATACTTCTAATTATGAAAACCCTCTGTATTTTCTTCCCAAAATAATGCACAATTTCGCCGCTAGGGGACGACAATGTTTAATCTGGGTTAATAGTGGACTAATAGTTGTAGAGATATGTTGTCCACAGACAGACGGACAGATGGACAAGTGATGCTATGAGCATGTATCTTTTTAAAAACTCTGCTAAGGAAGACCCTAAAATGAAATAAAATGTCTGCAAAAACAAAGCATTCCAGGTAGAACCAATTTCTAAACATCTTGAAAAGAAAAGTTGACACCTATTTAAGTTTGCAGATACTTCCTCGCTCAGTTCAGGTGCGACAGATGGATCTTCTAATGAACTGCCACATGTATCTTTTGCTCTTTTGATGCACTTTGTTGGTGTAACAAAAGCCACATTATCCTTGCTGTTATCTTATAAATCCTCAACTGTTAGTCCTTGAAGTTAAATATACTGACGCGCGATATGAAAAGGGTAATAATTCTCGTGTACGTGCATCATTCAATGACTCAGACTTATGCACTAGAATTTTTCTGGTTGCGTTTTCTCCGAACTCCCGCCTCCGGAACTCCCCTTTTCCCTCCGAGATTATCAGCAAATGTGATTTGAAACATCATTACAATAACTAATGACCCCGATTTTCATAGAGTGGGGAAAAAATGGGTTTATTTACTTTAGTCGGTTTTTTCATGCACGTATTCATATCTATACGTATGTCTGTGGACTGGATATCTTAACTACTCGCACATGGATTGAAAACATGCATTGTTAGGATTTTCTACATATTTTCCCGATAAAAATTTTCTCCCTTTGTAGCAAAAATGCGCTGCTCTACCCTAAAATTGCCCCACCCTGAAGGAGTAAGCCAAACATCTTCAGGGACATAGAATATGAGGTGCATAATACACTTTATTACCAAATTCCTGCGATTTAGCTTCTACGGTACGAAATGAATTTATAATGATGAAACATCTTCTTTACTACGAGGAATAAACTAGAGACTAAACACCAAGGTGTAAAACAACTTGTTAGTTGTTTTTTTACGCTTTCCAACCGTAGGTTTTTTTTTTTTTTCTTATTGGAAGTTTAACGACCACCGTGAGCACCTCAGTAGGCTATAAGCAGTCACTAGTCCCTAATTTAGGGTCAATGTCAACCGTAGGTTGAAGAAGCGTATATGCTCCAGCTTTGTAATTCTGTCTGTCCGCACGATAACTCGCGTACAAATGGTTCGATTTCGATGAAATTTTAGTATGTGGTAGGGGACCATTTCTGGACGAACTCTTTTGAAAACGGCCGAAATGGGGTCAAAGATCAGGACATTGGAGCGGGATCCATTCCATTGCCTTTATGCATAACTTACGTAAAAATGCTTCGATTGCGACAAAACGTTATCATGTTGTTCCGGAGTTATACTGAACCCGTTCTAATGGATATCATCGAAATGGGGTCAAAGGACAGGACACAGGATCGCGATTTACTCCATAGCCATTATCCTCATAACTTGACTAAAAATGCTTCTATTGCAGCAAAACTTTAGTATGTTGTTCCGGAGGCATACGGAACCACTTCTGTTTAATATAATCGAAATGGGGGTCAAAAGTCAGGGCACAGGAGTGAGATTTATTCCTCAGCCATTATCCTCATAACTTGAGTAATGATTTCTGGTATGTTGGAAAGCGTATCATATTCAATGCATTGCATGATTTTACTAACTTGTTTGAATGTATTTTAGCACCCAAATCATCATACCCGATTTCTAGTTTTGTAGAAGAGAGAAATTCGGAAAATCCTTTCGGATTTCTCGTACGTACACTGCTCGATATAGAAAATTCCACACCAGGAAGTATTTATCAGAGTGCTATGCAAATTGGTGTGTATGTGTCGACACTTAGGTTATGTTAATAATTACAGTTTCGAATCATTCACGTGATAAGTTAGGGATATGAAAGGATAAAACCGCTTGGCGTAGCTAAGTTTGGTCGTACTTATCTGGGCATGTGGGCCACTACACATCAGTGTGATCTCGGGGGCGTAAGCACATGTAAGGAGGGAGAACGCCTGGGTGACGTCATCCAGAATCTTAACATCACACGAACACCTTTATCAGAGTCTTTACTATCTGATAACGTGTGGCTGGTTGGTCCCTGGGCCGCACCGTAACGGAAACGCATTGAAATGCAACAACTGTGGCAGAATTTGGCAACCATGATTGAAAGAAGGTAACATGCGTCGTCGTAGAGGGACTGGTGCACCTGGGCAAACGTCCGAATCTTGATCCCCGCCTTCGACTACAAGCTGTAGCCGCCTCGCAATCCACAGCGGACGGCATTCGACGAGGTGTACCGGCAGCAACGGAAATCATGGTATCGATACAGACAGTGAATCGTAGATTGACAGAGAAAGGTTTGCGCTCTCTCCGACCATTGCAACGACTTCCACTCAGCGTAGCGCACCGCTCCGTAAAGTTCCAATGGTGCAGTACCAGGCATGGGGGCTGGGTTGAATGGAACCATATCATATTCAGCGACGAGTCTCCATTCTGCCTCAGTGCGGAGATTGCCGATTGAGAGTCGGGGGACGATGTAGCCTCATCCGGGTGTTACGGTTTGGAGTGATATCAGTTTAAATAGCCGTTAAGGGGTCGTACGTGTAATGGGTGCAATCACAATACGACAATGCGTAAATGAGATACTGCAGCCAGCTTTGTTGCCGTATATCCGTGGTATTTCTGATGTACAGTTTCAACAAGATAATGCCCGAGCACACACTGCTCACATGACCAGACAGGGCCTAAAAGGTGTCCAGGTACTTCCCCTGCCAGCGTGATTTCCAGGCTTCTTCAAAACAGCGAACGTGTGGGACGTCATTGGCAGATGACCTCTGCACAACCCCATCGCGCTGTCGAAGAATGGTGAACTGTTACAGAGATTTTATACAAGGTTTTAGGATTTCATATGGAATCTCAATGTTGCAACCTTTTTCCATCTCGTGCTTCCATTCCTTTCTCTCCACAAAGCGTGAGAGAAATTTCTCAGAGTCTGTTCCCCATTAGACACCGGATGCACGGTTATTTACTAAGACGACATTTTGTCTATGCTTAGTATTTGCACTTTGTATGTTGAATGGAGATTAACTCTATCGCACCTCTTTTGATGCTTTACAGATTTCCATTTCAAAGCTGCCGAGCAATGGACTAGCTCCTCACATTTTACTTTGAGGCTTGAGACTTACCGAAAGCGGTGTGATTCTTTCTCACGGGGAATTTTCTGATATGCTTAAGGGCATTTTCGGGAGACAGAGTGGGAGGCGAGAAGACAGTTTTCGCAAGTTTAGGAAGCGAGCGGTCACGAAAAGTACGACGAGGTGATCACCCCAGGGTAGGCTGGAAGTTCTTAGGGGGACCGGGAGGTCAGGGGATTTCACGACAGCGCGAGGGATGAAGGAAAGCAGGACTTAAGAAAAAAAGGAATTGAAGTTTTAAGCGGGAGAGTTAGGAAATATGGCACAGCTAACGGACAACCTTTGCAGGTAATTAAATGAAGAAAAGAATAAATGTTTCTTAGACATATTTACGAATCGCAAGAATTATTTGCATACAATTATTATCATTTGGTTATTACGTGTTAATTACTACCATCATCAACCACTACGGAGTTATTAACAATTACAAGTTAACAACTAGAACAAGATACTAAAGAACTTGTTAACAGAACACAAGTCAACGTCGCATAATCATCCATATTTCAGAATACCGTTCGGGAAATTTTCCATTAGATTCCAAGCCCTCCTATCAAATGTACACCGATGAGACATTACATTATGACCACCTAACTAATAAGCAGTAGGACAACGTTTAGCCCTCAAAACAGCAACCACTCGGCAAGGCATCGATTCAATGAATTAGCGATAGGTATCCTGGGATATCTGATACTATAATGTCAACAACAGGTCATCCAGTTCCCGTGCATTTCAGAGTGGTGGCGATTTAGCCCGAACACACTTTTCCAAGTCGAACCCCAAAAGTTCCATTGGGTTCATGTCAGGTGAATTTAGAAGCCAGCGCATTAACAGAAAGTTACCAGCATGTTCCTTGAACCACTCCTTGACGATTCCGGCAGTGTGTGGCATCGCGCATTATCCTGTTGGTAATAACCATCACCTGCAGGGAACACAGTTGCCATGAATGGATGAACTTTGTCCGCAACGATGTTCAGATACCTCACAGCTGTCAGGGATTGTGCTATTGGGATAATGAGGCCTAAAGTGTCCCAAGAAAACATCGCCCACAACATAACACCGCCACCTCCTGCATGTTTCCTCCTAACAGTGCATCCAGGTGCCATAGCCTCCGTTGGCAATCGGCGTATCCAAGCGCGGCAGCCTACGTGAAGCCTACCAGGAATTTGGATTCGCCACGGCAGGCCATTTGCTTCCAATCATCTACGGTCCAATATCGATGATTTTGGGCCTATTTCGTGCGTTTTTGGCGATGACGTGCAGCGAGCATGAAGACCTGGCTGGGTCTTCGGCTACGTAGCCCCATGCACAGAAGGCTGCGATGAACTGTGTGCTGTGACACATTGTCCTGATCACAACTATTGCAGCTGCGGGTGATTTGTCGACAATCTCCGCTCTCCTCTGGCATCAATGAAGTGCGGGCGACACACGGCGGAACGTCGGTTCGTCGTTTGGCCATCTGTGCACCACTTTTGATACGTACTCACTACAGCGGCATGTGAACAACCCACAAGCCACGCCGTTTCCTGAGATCGTAGTTCCGAGGCTCCGTGTCATCACAATTTGTCCCTTATCAAACTACGATAAATCGGAAGCTTTTCCCATTCTGACTCCGAACACTCTACTAACCGAAAGCCGGCCCTTGGGTTGTATATATATATACAGGGTGTCCCACGATTCATTGGAGAATGGAATATTTCGTGATCGGACGAAGCTATTGAGGTGAAGCAAAAAGCAATGTAAATTAGTGAAGATGAGCTACCACGGAATACAAAAGTTGACTCCCTTCCCCGGGGTTTGGGAGAATGGGAGAAAAATGAAAACAAAAATCTGCGATAAAAAAATTTCGTCAAGGTACAACGTATGTCCAAAGACTGCTCATTTGAAATCCATGCTTATGAACAGATCATTAGCGAAAACACAATTGAATTTCACCGAAAGCGCGCGAAATGGCGGGTTGCAAAATGTGATGTTCCATGTCTCCAAAACCCCAGAAATAACCCAGAAAGGAAACTGTTCGTTGCAAATGTAGATGAATGGTGGCGTGGAACAAACGTGCTATAGGATATTGACACCTCCCCGATCCTCATATCGGGTCATAAGGACGAGGCGGCGCACCATCTGGCTGAAACCATGGGTTTTCCGATTCACTTAGCAAACTACGTAGTCCTCCATCAAACTACGCAGAATATTGCAAAATACCATTGTGGTGTTAACTCATGCTGCGCCGTAAGTGTAATCCCCGTACTCATTGAAACAGATTACGGCTCATCGAGGGTGAATGTACGACATTCCGCGAATAAATGCAATTGTGCCGTTGGCCGATTCCATTGGTCTGCTTTATGCGATGTAAAAAAAACCTCATGAAATACCGAACAGTAGACACAACAGCTTGTGCAATTAACTGTTCTCCTGTGTTGGAGGAGGAGGGAGTGTAAGGTAGAAGTGGACGAAAAGCATCGCAAAAATGAGTTTGTTGTGTAAAAGACATCTACCAAAATACAGCTGCTTTCGATGTCGTCATAGGGAATATCGCCATGTTAGCGTTCACGGGATTATGCAGATTTTGTACGAAGCTACGTACCAAGAGGTGTGAGGTCATACGTTCCTTGTTCCGCAATACCTAAACCAACTGAATACATGTCGCAGTGCGAGGGATTATACAAATATCGTATGAGACTACATTTCCTGAAGTGAGATGTCAGACGACGCGACGTATGAACGGTGTTCCAGTACTGTTACTGAATGCTGGCATTTTCTGCTGTAATCGTGTTGTAGACAGTAGTGTCGTTCAGTGGTATTCCGTAATTATTGCACAGCGTTGTCGACCAAGTTTTTCAGGTCAGTTTGTTTTCTTTAATTTCTTTAACCTGCGGAGACCATAAGGTACGATGGTGTTCCCCAATGATGAATATGTACATATGTTACTGATTTACGGAAAGTGTAAACGAAATTGTCGTTCAGCAGCCCAAATGTACAGAGATAAATATCCAGACCGTCATCCGCCAAGTAAAAACTTATTTTGACATGTGGAACACAAACTGCGCAGTAGTGGCACATTGCCATCCAGGAAAAAGGCGTGCGATCGAAAAACTCTAACTGATGATGCACATGCTACTGCAGTACTGGATACATTTCATTTGAATCCATGTACCTCAGTGCGACAAGTATCCAGTGAAGTAGGCATTTCGAAAACATCTGTGCACCGTATTTTACGCAGTAACAAATATCACCCCTATACAAGCTGCACTTAACACAAGGATTGGACGCCAATGATCTGGAAAGGAGGTTAGAATTCCTGGCCTGTTTCTCTGTTCTCATGAACAATGTCAACGTTAAGGCGAAAATTCTGTAGAACGACGAAGCACGGTTCCACAACAATGGAGTTGTAAATCGGCACAATTGCCATTATTGGAATGACATAAATCTTCACTGGATGAGACAAACACGGTTTCAACGTGTTTGAGGTATAAACGTATGGTGTGGCATGCCGAATAACCACATCGTAGGTCCTTATTTTTACGAAGGTATTTTGAAAGGCAATCGCTACCTTCATTTCCTGAGGAATATTTTACCTGGGTTGCTGGAGGACATACCACTAAGTGAAAGGCAGGACATGTGGTTTCAGCACGATGGTGCACCACCACATACTTTTCGCCCTGTGACAGAATATTTGAATGACCGATGGATTGGTACCCATGGACCAATCAAGTGGCCTCCTAGATCTCCTGATTTGACACCACTAGATTATTTCCTATGGGGTCATTTGAAAACAGTTGTTTATTCAAATGAAGTGCATACACTGGACGAACTGCAACAAAGAATACGTTCAGAATGTGGAAGAATATCGCCCAGAACTGCGCAATCAGCAACACAGAAAGCACTTATGACCAGATTCGAAATGTGTCTCCAGAACAATGCTGGTCACTTTGAACACGTAATGTGATGTGGTCGTAGGTTGCTTCCTTTTATGTTTTGTTATCCAGTTGAACAGCTAATCTGCACACATGATATGTTGTCTGGACTGAGGACTGCTCTGACATCCAACAAGTTCCACACTCTGGAATTAACGCTGACCCGAACTTGTGCATGCATGCACAAACACATTTGGGCACTTTATTTTAGGTCATAAGTACTGTACTTTCCAATGTGGAAATAAAAATTGGTTTTTCTGTCTCAAAACAGTGACTCTTTGGTGTTGTATACATTTTGTTGTTTAGTTAGCATGCGTAATGTCATCGGTGCATATAAACAAGAAACAGTACTGGCTCGTCACGGCACACACATTAAGTGGATGTGTACGACTACAAGGGTCTGATAGAACGTTGTTTCATGCCTCCATGCATCTACGTTTGCAACGAACAGTTTCCTTTCTGGGTTATTTCTGGGGTTTTGGAGACATGGAACATCACATTTCGCAACCCGCCATTTCGCGCGCTTTCGGTGAAATTCAATTGTGTTTTCGCTAATGATCTGTTCATAAGCATGGCTTTCAAATGAGCAGTCTTTGGACATACGTTGTACCTTGACGAAATTTTTTTATCGCAGATTTTTGTTTTCATTTTCCTCCCATTCCCCCAAACCCCGGGGAAGGGAGTCAACTTTTGCATTCCGTGGTAGCTCATCTTCACTAATTTACATTGCTTTTTGTTTCACCTCAATAGCTTCGTCCGATCACGAGATATTCCACTGTCCAATGAATCGTGGGACACCCTGTATATACTGCTCTGCGCCACTGTTCAGTCTCCAGGCGCGCTAATTCTTTAGGCTGGGGGTGTTCATAATGGAATGGATCATCGGTGTATAGTCCAGCATGGCGGTCATAGGACCTACCCCAACAGAAAACAGTGTTCCTGGTCCAGCACTCAAGCCAGCAGTGCCAGCAGTGGCCCAGCACTATGTTGCCGCCGCCCAACCGACAATAAAATGTCCCGGTGACCACCACGTGGGCCAGAAGTTCAGGCTAGAAGCTGGCCAACAGTTGGCACCCCATCAGTTCTCATATGCCAGAACAGGGCCATCAGTTATCCATCAAAGGCAGTGGCTGCCACAAATGGCTGCCTTCAGCGGCCACGCAAGCACGTGCCATAAATGATGGCTAGCCTAATGTGCTCCGCTAGTTTCCCGGTAGTGCCAGCTGGAAATCACGTCATGTAACTGATGGCTTGCAGAATCTTTTCCGCCAATTTCCCAATGATAGCAATAAAAAAAAAACCGTAACCACCGCCACAACTACTTTTTTCCCCTTCCCTTACGAAACTTCTGCTTGACGTCACCGCCCTGGGGAAGTTTTCTGAACAAGTTCTGAAAAACACCCGTTTGGATCTGGCTGGAAACGAACCGAAGACAGTCTGCGTGTTAAGCAAACACTCTGCCAACTACACTGATTTGCTTGCCGGGCCCGCGTCTTTGCTTAAAGCTGAACCTCTTTCCAGTGCGATGTGAAACTGATGGTTCTCCTTTCAATTTTACAATAATTCGAGGTATTTTTCGTAAATGCCAGTTTCATGTAATTCATAAATTTATTTTTTCAACGTAACGATTGTTTTTATTTACCTTAAGGGAACTTCACTCATTTTCAACGAGTGTACCAACTTAAAGGCGCTTTCCAAAGTTTTGTATTGTCCTTGTGGTCTAGAAAGGCGATTGTTTAATTAATATATTTACCCGTTCATGTCACATTCTGTTTTTAACGTTGTATCTTTCCTTTCCGCGGTCCGAAGGTACATTTGTTTTAAAGAGGAAAGACAGTTTATTTTACTTCTCGTTATTTTTTTTTTTTTTTTTTTTGAGGTTTAACGACCACCGTGAGCAACTCAATGGGCTATAAGCAGTCGCCCGTCCCTAATTTAGGGTCACTGGTTCCAGGGAAGGGAGAGAGACAGTCAGTGCCGTAAGACAAACACAACATCCATGCCCGACCGGGATTCGAACCCGGACCCCTTACGGACGAATGCTCAGAGGCCAGCGCCTTAGACCACTGCGCCACGGGGGCGGCGTTATTTTTAGCAGCGAATTCCCCTAGTCTTGTGTATTCAACCAATGGATAAGCACATTATATTCACATAACGTTGCTTTTTTAAACGAAAGATTACACAGAAATATTTGTTGTTATTCATGGGAATGGAGTGGGTGTATTTCATGGCTGTCTGTATTCTCGATTCGTTGTGTGTTAGTGCAGGAATTTTGCTACAAAATGAGTTTCTATGAATACACGAGAATAATTGACTGTTTCTTACAGTTCATTAATAATTATTTATATATTTTTCTTCCGACGGCAATCTTAGTCCACGTGGCATTTCATTAGGAAATTAATTCGCCTCTCTCCATATGACTTTATTTTCTTAACATCCACTAAAATAACACAATGGCGATAACGTCGTCTTCAACTAACTATTACCACGAGAGGCACAGCACGTGTTGCTTCTGCGCATGCGCAGTCCCGTTGCTTCCACCTTGTGTCGGGGTTGCGTTGCCAGCTACGGGCCACTCGTGGCACTTGCTTGTTGGCCCGCAATTCATGGCGCTGCTGCAGGATCATCAATGGCTGCCACCAACGTATCGCTACCGTGCCTTGAGCCGCATATTTCAGCCAGCAGTGACCCATCACTGCCAGCTCGTTGCCAGCTCGTTGCCAGCTAGTGGCCAGCAGTTTCCCAACTCCTGCGGTTTTGCTGGGACTATTTTTTTTTTATTGAAGGTTTAACGACCACCGTGAGCAACTCAATGGGCTATAAGCAGTCGCCCGTCCCTAATTTAGGGTCACTGGTTCCAGGGAAGGGAGAGAGCCAGTGCCGTAAGACAAACACAACATCCATGCCTCACCGGGATTCGAACCTGGACCCCTTTCGGACGAATGATCAGAGGCCATCGCTTAGACCACTGCGCCACCGGTTTGCTGGGACTAACGCAGGCTACAAAATACTGTTTCCTCGACCTTCGCATTCATGTAATCCAGCCGTTTCCAACCTTTTTTGACTCGCGAATCCCTTTCTACAGTACATTGTTATCGTGAACTCGAGAACTTTTCCATAAATGACACCTTGTGGGCATGGACAGTCCTCATCTCTCGTAAGTAAAAAGCCAAATTTAATATAATCTTCACTGTATTCCCTTTTTTTAAGTACTGCATGTAATGCCAATATCTTGAACATCTTTAAACAATGTTTTAGAATTTTTGTCAGCTGAATGCGCTTCACGGGGTTTCAGATATCTTGCGGCACATTTGAAGACAGATTTTCATTTTTTTTTTTTTTGCTCCTCATTAGCACGTTTTTCCATGGTCCCAGTCTTCACCCAGTGATCTATAATTTCACAGTAAAAAATTACTAATTGCAGGTATTTCCGCCTTGAAGTTGAAAATTTTCACAAGCTCCCACAAACGCAATGCTACTTTAACGCTGCACAGACTTTCGATGCTCTGAGAGTTCCGGTGTGAAGAACAGGAGCACGTGCGCACTCACCAAAGTCATCTCATAAGCTAAAAGCTAGCCGGTTTCTTTCTTCACCGGTGTCAAGTGGAATGGACTGTTACGCGACCTTGTGATATCATGGAGTGGTCTTTCATTCGCTGCGGGTGTCAATCGCACACGGGTGTTTTTGAAACGTAATATTGCACGATCACCCTCTCATGCATGCCTTCTATGTAAGAATGCGTGTCCCAAACATTTGCAAAAAAAAAACAATTAAACTTTTAATGCATTTCAACATAGTTGCGGTTCAAAAAAATACCTTTACTCTAATTTTATGGTGACGCCATAGCTGAATTTTTGCAGCGAAACCCTTGGAACACCTTCGCAAAACATCAAATGGGAACAGCAGATGTAGTCCCTGTGTAATGTTTTTCTGTTTAATACGTCACTCCTTAAACAAATATTAAAAACGAGTAATTGGACCTATTTTCATCGACGATAACCCAAAATGCTCAGAGCTACCCATAAATGCTATAGAGAACAGAGTTCCCTTCCCTGCTGAATGAAGATGGCAGTTTCCCCTGTTATTTCCAACAATATGGGGCTGCACCACACTACGGAACAACTGTTTGTCAATGGATAGATGTTCAATTCTCTGGTCATTGGATTGGCCGGTGTGGTCCTGTGGAATGACCACCCAGATCCCCCGACCTCACACTACTCGACTTTTACCTGTGGGGTCATCTGAAACATCTGGTGCACGCTTCACTTTCTGCAGCGCATCCTGGAGGCCTGTAACTGCATTTCACCCGATATTCTCGTGTGGGTGCATAATGACTGGATCAAGCACCTTCTCTGTGTTCAACAGCAGGGACAACACAGTGAACACATAAAATAGCTGCGCATGACAGAGTACTTTAGAGGTTGTTATTCCAAATTTCTGTGTTGATAACTTGTGAACCACAACACATATGTCAAATCTTATTACGGCAATAAATTTCTGAGAAAATTCTGGCCTTGTTTGATATGCAACATGAATACCTTACCATTTGAAAAATTTGAACTTGATCCAATATGGCAGATTTCAAGAATGCGGCAATGTTCCGGAAATAACCTAAAAGGTAACCCCTCACTGATTCTTTGCTGGGGTATTCAGATATTTCGTTTTACCTACTGTTTCTGAAGTGCAAGGGTGTCTTGCGACTTTTGACTCACCCTGTACGTTGTTGTAAGTTATGTCTTGTATCGTAAGAAGTCTGCCATATAAATTTGCCTTCGTTAGCTCGTGTTTGTCTTGGTGTTGCAATTTTTATAAACAGCAGTGTAGTTTCTCGTTCGAATTTCGACAAGTCCTTCCCTTTCCCCATTGCACGCACTTTATACTGTCGAACTGATGCTCTGTGCTCGTGCCGTAGGTGATGTCACTGCTACGGGCTATAGTACCCTTCCCCATGCGGATAAAAGGGTGGCCATATTGATATGTCTCTGGGTGTTCTTTCTTTTAGTAAAATTGAATTTTTTCATCTAGACGGAACTTAATTTATCTGCTACGGTGTTAGCAGATTGTCTTCCTGCTGATCCAACCTTGTAGTTTTAATGGTTTCAACAGTTATAGACGAATTGCTCATTAAATTTAATAGTTCCAAATATAAGATTGGACGGGAGACATCTCCATGATGTTAATTCCAGGTTACGACCAAAATGTCTTGAGATATTTAGCGCCTGTTTCACATCCGGAAAACTGAATGTTAAAGGCACACAGCTGGCGAACCTTAATAAAGTATCACAATGGTAAGTCAGACAACCGGAGACCTCCGTGGCGCATTGGTCGTAGCGCTGGCCTCTTATTACATGTCCAAGTAGGCACAGGTTTGAGTCGCTATGATGCATGATTGGTGGGCTTATGTAACGACCCACGCTTTTATCCCCTTCCGGAACTATTGGCTTCAAATTAGAGATGGACTGCTGCTTATAGCACTTAGAGTTACTCAGAGTAGTCGTCCCTCCACCCACCCCCCACACACACACCGCCCCCCCCCAAAAGAAAATTGACAGAGGAAGAAAGTTTGCATTTAATCTTCTTTTGGACAATAGGCCAATAAAACATCTAAATGGACATCCAGGAACTACGCTCAGAGGATAAAGGCAAATATATTTTTTTTTTTTTTTTTTTTTTTTTGATTGGAGGTTTAACGACCACCGTGAGCAACTCAATGGGCTATAAGCAGTCGCCCGTCCCTAATTTAGGGTCACTGGTTGCAGGGAAGGGAGAGAGCCTGTGCCATAAGACAAACACAACATCCATGCCTCACCGGGATTCGAACCCGGACCCCTTTCGGAAGAATGATCAGCGGCCATCGCTTAGACCACTGCGCCACCGGGGCGGCAAAGGCAAATATCGAAGATACACGTATGAAATTCGGCCATATTTCATGCGTGTATCTCCTATATTTTAAAAATAATACGCCGCCCCGGTGGAGCAGTGATCTAAGCGATGGCTTGTGACCATTCGCCCGAGAAGGGTCCGGGTTCGAATCCCGTGAGACATGGATGTTGTGTTTGTTTTACGGCACTGGCTCTCTCCCTTCCCTGGAACAAGTGGCCCTAAATTAGAGACGGGCGACTGCTTATAGCCCATTGAGTTGCTCATGATGGTCGTCAATCAAAAATAGTAATAATACTCGCCCACCATGACTTGTCTTAGGGAAGGGAGCGAACAAGTGCCGTAGGACAAACACAACATCCATGCCTCATCGTATTCGATTCGAGCCCAGACCCAACTCGGACGACTGGTCAGAAGCCAGCGTTTTGACCATTGTGCTACCGGAACGACAAATGTGCATGATGTTACAACATTTTTTTTTTATTGAAGTTTTAACGACCGCTATGAACAACTTATTAGGCTGTAAGCTGTCGCCCGTCCTTAATTTGGGGCCACTGGTTCCAGGGAAGGGAGAGAGAGACAGTATCGAAAGCAAGCACAATATCCACGCCTCACGGGATTTGAACAACCCGGACCCTTCTCGGACGAATGGTCATAAGCGAGCGCTTAGAACAGTGCGCCACCGAAGCAGCATAGCAATTCTTGTAACTAGAACTACTGTCTGTAGAGATGTGGTTACAAATAAATAAATAAACATTGCATTATGTTTTTCTTATACGATTTATATATCCAAAAGTCTTGGGTTTTTCAAGTCCAGAAAGACTCAAGAAAACTGTGAAAGTAATATGAAAATACGCATGGTTTTCTTTAGTGATTTTGTTTAATGAAATTCCTGCTGATATTGTCCGCAGCGCAACACAAGAATACAAAGAAATAACAAACCAAGAAAGAAAAAGATTAAAAAAAAAAAAAAAAAAAAAAGAGCATTGGCTGAGTTCTCCTCCACATGCCGTATCAAACCTTCGTGCTTCGTCATTTCGAAGCTCGCTGTCATGGTCGGATCGTAAATAGCATTGCGAGCCGATTACAAAACAGGATTACGGTCTAACTAACCTGCTGGCTGGGTTAGCATAAGTGAGGGGATTATTGTCGCTCTGATGATGTGCAAAAAGCTTAATTTTCGTCTCGGATACTGAGAAGCGGAGAGACAGAGTGAGACTTGTGGCTCCTGAGTGAATAAAATTTCTAGGACAGTTTTGATGGATGGAGATTGCGTGACCCTCTGCGACCTCGGCAAAGTCCTGAAATATCTGCTTCACGAGCCGAAAAACTTACTTTTTAATCTTATTGGTCACCCGAAGGTGTAATTCAATTCATTCTGTTGCGCATTTTATTACCACAGGCCTTTTTCTCACCCCGGGAGATAAATAAATAAAAAAACATACGAAACACAAAGAAAGGGACTTCTGTCGGTTGATACGATGTGCTATAGTAAGCTCACAAAATAAAAATATAACGAAAAATACCAGTTCTCTAACTCAGCGGCTCCACGAAAACTAAGGTTAAGCAATTAATTAATATGCCTTAGGTCTTGATGGAATATAGAGCAAAATCAGAGTTGCAGATGAAAACAAGTTTCCTCTGCTGCTGAAGGCAAAGAGTTAGTGTCACTGTGTGTTAATTTCTTGTTCCTCAAAACGAAAAACCAACAAATAAGAAAGAAAGAGAAAGAAGAAGTGCACTCATGATGCATGTCTAAGACTCATAGTAAATTGCTTAGCTAAGCTGTCTCACAAGAAATAATGTTTCCTTCAGGTTCTATTGCAGTTTTAATTATTTTCTAATGCAGACATGTTGCCTGACAACTTCGTGAGCTGATATTGTTCCCTATTCACCGATATTATGACCGACTTAAATGTAGATATTTTACATGAGTAATTTGTTTGTTTTTTAAAGAAAAAACGGTTTCATCGCTTTTGTAAAAAAATATGTAGATAATAATTTTAGGAAAACATAAATAAAAAGGAATTGCCTCTCGTGTTTTTATTTTAGGGTGGGGGTGGGGGAAGGGAATAATGAGTGAGCATCAAAGCCCATAACGAGTCACCCATTTCCAGTTAAAGGACACCTGCTAGAAGAAACAGAGAGAGCCAGCTCCAGAAATAGAAACTCAAGGTCTGTACTCTGGGATTCGAACCTAGAAGCAGAAGCAATCAGAAACCAGAGCCCTAGACCACTAGACGACACAAGCTGTGTCAAAACGGGCTGAAGTTTATTTTCCCGACGATCGTTTCACCGGAAGGTCCTTTTAAAGAAGCCATCACATCCCGAAAGTAGTTTTACGAAAACGTTCATTTTACCGAACTGTTTATTTCACCGAAATAGTGTTTTATCGAAATGATCACTTCATTGAAGGGTTGTTTCATCGAAAAGTTCACACTATACTGAACTGCTTATTTCACCGGAAGGTCCTTTTGAAGAAGTCGTCACATCACGAAAGTAGTTTTACGAAAACGTTCATTTTACCGAACTGTTTATTTCACCGAAATAGTGTTTTATCGAAATGATCACTTCATTGAAGGGTTGTTTCATCGAAAAGTTCACACTATACTGAACTGCTTATTTCACCGGAAGGTCCTTTTAAAGAAGTCGTCACATCACGAAAGTAGTTTTACGAAAACGTTCATTTTACCGAACGGTTTATTTCACCGAAATAGTGTTTTATCGAAATGATCACTTCATTGAAGGGTTGTTTCATCGAAAAGTTCACACTATACTGAACTGCTTATTTCACCGAAAGGTCGTTTTATCTAAATGATCACTTTACGAAGGGTTATTTTACCGAAGGATTATTTTACTGAATGTTCATTTGACCAAAAGTTCGTTTTGTAGAAATGACTTACAATTAAGCTTTAGCGAGGTGTTGTTCCACTGAAAATTTTGCTTTGTCGATTTATTTATTTGGTAGAAAGTTTGTTTGATTGAAACGATTGCTCTACCAAACGGTTTTTTCTCGGAAAAGACTTCACCAAAAAGTAATTTCATTGAAATGATCATTTTACGGAAGGATTGTTTCACCCTAAAGTTCCTTTTGCCAAATTGCTCATTTAACAGAAAAGTCATTTTATTTAGAAGACCACTTTACCGAGAAGTCATTCAACCGAAGTGTTCATTTCACCAAAGGTTGTTTTATCGAAATGACTTTTTTCTGGGTTTGACGACTGCCATAACCAACTCAGAGGAATTTAAGGTGTCACCGGTTCCTTATTTTGGGCAACTGATTTTATGAATGGGAAGGAGCCAGCACAATCGGATAAATAAGCACACTAGCCATGCCTAATCCAAAGCTCCAACCCGTCCCACTTCGGATAAATGGTAAGAAGCCAACGCCATACATGGACTACTCAGCCACTGAGGAAGCGAAATGATAACTTTACCAAAGGGTTGTTTCACCAATAATTTAAACTTTCCCAAAACGTTCGTTTTCCCGAAAGGTCGTTTTATCAAATTGATCACTTCACACCTAAGGGTCGTTTCACCAAAAAGTTTACTTTATCAAAAAATAATTTAACCGAACAGCTTATTTTACCGACAGGATCATTTATCAAACAGCTCATTTCTTCGAAGAGCTATTTCCCCTAAAAGTTCGTTTCAACGAAGGTTATTTCACCGAAGTTCAGTTTATCGGAAAGCTTGTAACTTGATGAAGGACCCATTGCAGTTCAATACTTTCTCGGATAGGTTTGTGAAACAGAAATCGTAGATTTGATTCTTCTCGCTTCGTAGAAATTTTTAGAGAACGATAATGACGGAATAATAACAGCACTAATGAAAGGGTCCGTTTAAAGGGAAATTGACGTAGATTGAATGAGACTTAAACAATTAGGTCAGTAATGAAACTGAAAGAAATAATAAAGATTACTCGAAATAAAATCTGAAAAACAGGTGTTAAAAGTAACCAAATACCTGGAGTATTTGAAATCTGAACAGAAACTGAAGGAATTATCTTGGCCCCTTTTGGGACAGCTTTCTTCCCTTGCTTTCAAATCGTTTCTTTCTTGTCTTCAACATCATATTAGAACTTAGAGACTCTCCGCCGATCATCGTTATCAAGATATCTCCGTATGTGTTAATGCTGACGACCTTTCCGTCATCATCCGTCAAGAAGCTGAATTCTCAACCGTTGTTACAGTGTACGCTAATTATTAAGATGTCTCTGGAGCCTTCTTCAACTCAATTAAAAGTACCGGGTCTATGGTACGATCGATGGAGAGGTCGGTCTGACACACCACTCAATGTCTCCTGGTCTTCTCCACTTCATTCAACTGACTACCACTTCAACAACGTCTTGGGGCCAGGCTTTGTGCGTGGGCAAACCGCAACCGTACTCGTCACCCATGTTGTCGTAACGATGTTCTTGCATCGCTGCTAAGTCTTTCCGCCGCCTTCTAAATTTGTGACCACAACACAACAGATCCTCAACAACTTTCTATGGAACTCTGTGCTCTGTTTCCCAGCTGGCACACTTGTTTTACCGATCAGGCATGGCGGTTAAGCTCTGATTTCTCTGCAACACCACATCAGTGTTCTCATCCGACGAATCAATCATCCGACTGCCGACGCATCTGTGCTGTGAGATGTCATCTTTGCTATCGCTCTCCTATCATGACAACCCCTCTCTTCCTAAAGATGTCCTTTTTCACCACAATTCCTACCCACGATGGTTCTTCTGCACCGTGGCTGTATTTCTTCCTGGCTCTCTGCTTCCATTCCTCGGGCCCCTCCTGTGACGTATACTCTAATTTAACTTTCCTTTTTAGTTTCTTTCTCTATAAAACATTTGAGTTCGTTCTCCTTAGCAATTTTCAAACTTAACGTGATATCTTCTCTCTCGCAAGAGTATTATTGCCAACACTCCTGAAGTCGGAACAAATGGCGTGTGGATGTCTGAGAGGAGAACTGAACGACATCCACAGTTGAGTCACATTATTGTGAGCACCAGCTAATTTCCAGATTAACCGCCGTGTGCAGCGCGGATAGCAGCTAGACGCGCTGGGAGTGACTCAATAAGGTGCTGGAAGGTATTCGCAGGTATGTAGAGCCATGCTGACTGCAGTGCATCTGACAGCTGCTGGAGGGTGCGTGGTGGAGGATCCATATTGCGAACACGATAGAGGTGGTCCTACAGATGCTCAATTGGGTTTAAGTTGGGGAATTAAGGGGTCAGGGCAGTTCTTAGAAATATTCATCGTGCTCTTCCAATCACTCTCGGACATTTTTAGCCGTGCGACACGTCGCATTATTGTGCTGGAAGATCTCATTCGCCTCAGGGAAGACAATCTACACGTATGAGTGCACGTGGTCTGCAAGGATGGATTCGTAACGATCTCGGTCCATAATGCCTTCCACAGGTATGAGTGGATCCAGAGAATGCCACGAAAACTTTCCCCAGACCATAACGCTGCCACCCACGGCTTATGTTATTCAAGCAATGGTGGAAGAGTGTTTGTACTCCGATGTTTCTCGCCTTATACGCCAACGTCCATCCGTTCGATGAAGCAGAAAACGTGATTCATCGGAGAAGGCATCCTTTGCCAATCAGCGGAAATGCTGCCGATGCACCTTCATTAGCACAGGTGCAGTGACCAACAGTCTGCATCAGAGCCCCATACACAGCAGGGTTCGCTGAACTGTTGTTTTAGACACACTTCCGGTAGCCCCATTGTTCATTCGGCCAATGAGTTGCTTCACTGTAGCGTGTCTATCGGCCCTCATGAACCTTCGCAGCCGACGTTCACCTCTCACATCAATGACACGTGGTGCTCCGCAGTTTCCACATTGCTTATTCGTAATGGTGCCATTTCTCCAATCACGATACAATTTAACCACAGCAGCACGTGAACAGTTCACAAACTGCGCTGTTTCAGAAATGCTGCCACACTTGGCCCGAAAGCCGATAATCTTACCTTTTTGCAAATCTGATAATTTCTCCTTTTATCCATGACAACAACGAGTGATATGTTTTCAGATTGCCTACAGCACACCTTATATATCCTCCAAGCAACCTCACGACACGTGCCTTCTTTCATTGGCTACGCGCTGTTGACGTCAAAAGTAGAAGGTGGTCACAATGATGTGACTCGACTGTGTGTATATACACTATCTATCAACAAGTAATTGGACACCCCTGCAATCGACGATATCTGCGGTCCTGATACACGTCACGGCCGCCGCCGTTAAATATCGTGTAGGAAACAACAACGCAACCAGTCGCATGCAAGATGCCACGCAGTTCCGAGCTCTCTGATTTCGAGAAAGGTGTAATTGTTGGGTATCACAGAAATGGCCGATCCATACGTGACATATCCAGCGAGTTGAAGTACCTAAAATCGACAGGGGCCTACATGATTGGCGAGTGGAAGATGATGGGTGACTGTCGGAATGTGTCCCGACGCGGCAGACCCACAAAACTGGGAGTTAGAGACCGACGGGTGCTGGCCAGAGTAATTCGAAGAACCGCACCAAACCGATGGGCCACATCCGCGAGGAATTTTAACAGGCATCCGGGAGTGTTCTTTCGATGAATACCATCCGTAAGGAAGCCCATCTGTTCGGTTATCACGGACGTGCTGCCGCCCACAAGCCTTTGATCACCAAGTCCAATAGCGCTGCTCGGCTAATGTGGTGCAAAGAACGTCAACAGTGGACCTCTGAACACTGGAAACAGGTTCTCTGGAGCGACGAATCAAGGTTCACCCTCTACTGTTCGGATGGCAGGGTCAGGGTTTGGCGTCTGCCTGGAGAACGCCTCCTGCCGGAATATATTCTGCTAACTGTGAAGTTCGGCGGCGGTGGAATTATGCTATGGGGGTGTTTCTCCTGGTATGGCACGGGACCCTTGGTCGCAATTCCTGGTAGACTCAACGCCGAGACCTACTGCCCCATTTTGGATGACCATGCGCTTCCTACGTTGTGGCAGTTTTACGGGGTGAACCCATGTTACTTTCAGGATGACAATGCCACCTGTCATGTTGTGAGGTCCACCATGGCTTGGTATGGTGACAATGGGGTTACTTGAAGGGACTGGCCTGCGCAGAGCCCGGACCTTAACCCTATCGAGCACCTCTGGGACGAGTTGGAGTGTCGACTTATGGGGTGCACCCACCGTCCGAAATCGGTGAAGGAACTGACCTGTCTTCTCCAAGCCGAGTGGAAGAAAATACCGCTAGCCGTCGTACAACGCCTGGTTGAGAGTATGCCCCGGGGGTCGCAGCTGTAATATCCGCTCGTGGAGGCTCCACCAACTATTGAAGGTGAATAAACTTCGTTTTCCTATGTTATCACAGGTGTCCAATTACTTGTTGGTAGATAGTGTATATATAATGTTTTGAGAAGCAGCAGTGTCGAGATAGTAGAAGTTAGCACTCTAATTAAGAGACGTATGTTAAATTGAAGCTTGAGTTATTTGACGACTGTGTATTCGATTCTGGTGTTGTGTTCCAACGAATGTAACTCTTAACAACGAGTTACACTCGTTGGATTATTTTTAGTAATGTCGTTGAAAGCTGAGTCGAGCTAAAGATGCTTTTGATGAATAAAGACTAATAGTAAGTTATATTTTCTGAAGTTATTTGAGTGCTTCCTGATTCGCTTAAAAGAATAATCATTAAGAACTGATTTATGTATTTCTCATACAGCACCACACTGCCACAAACATTACACTCCTACCAATGTATCTTCTCTTCTGGAATCCTTCTTTGTTTCTTCTTGTTTCCACCTCCTAATCAGCTGTCCTTTCATTTCTCCACCTGGGTCTCAGCCCGTTTTTTCTCTATTTCTCAACTCTTTGACTCTTACTGCCGTTGGCTCTCACTTTCACAACTGGAGATGCTATCCCAAAAGCCTTCTTCCCAGGCTCAACTCTGCTCACTTCAGTGTACCCTAACTTCCCTTCACTCTTCTCTCGTCACCTTTCCACTGATGCATCCCCTGACTTCTCTTCCACACTGGTCCACTGCTCTTACTGACCCCTTTTCTCTGTATTCTTCCTACCTGTGCTTTCTATTCCCATCTACTTCTCTGCAAAGCTGTCCCTCTTTCCATTCTTCCTTCCGGAAACCCTAACTCCTTTCCAGTCTGGACCTCCACGTACGAGTCACTAAACTCGTGTCACGAGCGCGACTTGCACTGAAGGTTCATGTACGGGTGATTTCTCGTTCCGTCCACCCTTCATCGTTTTTGCTTCTCTTCCTTTCCTAAATGTGAGCACTGTTCTGACCCAGGAACTGTCCTCACATGTACGTTTCCTGCATCCTTCTTGTTGTCCCGATCCAGCTCCTTTTTAGAATCCTTTTCTGTGACTGTAATCTGACGTACTCTTCTGCCGACCATCAAATGTCATGCTTCACCGGTTGACATTTATGTGCCTGCGGTTTTACGTGTGCATCTTGACGAAAGCTGCCTCTGTACTCACAGTTTAACTTACAGGAATTCCTCATCGCAGTTGCATTCTGCTGTTTAACAGCACAATTTGTCTTTCGATTGCGAGCTCGATTCACCAGTGAATCCTGATATTATCTAAACGGCGGGGCTCTACCGGGCTTCTATAAACTTTGAAATTCAAGTGACACGGGTTTTACTATTTTAAAATGATATCCCGACCGTTTACTGTGCAATTTTGCAATACGTATTGCTACTTTCGGACTGAAATAACTGTTTTGTCGCTCCGTCGTACTTCGTATTTTTCCAGTGCAAGTGTCACAGTTTTTCATGTGCATATATACTTCTTTCGAATTTTTGTGCATTTTACCTTTGTTTTTAAAAAAATAATTATTGTGTGTGTGTGTGTGTGTGTGTGTGTGTCTCTTTCTCATTTTTGAGTCCTTTCCGACTTAAGAGTGATTTTTCACATCGAATTTTCAGAGATAAAAAATTGAAAAATCATTTAAAAATAAAATGTTCAAAAACTGCGCATCTTTGAAATACACAATACATAATGTGAGCAGTGTTCTTTATAGTGAATAGAACCTGTTATAGAAAGAGTATTGTTAACCTGATTCTTGAAACCTGTAAGCATTTACAACAAGAAAAGCAGATACTTACGCCCACCTGAATTAGTACGCAAGATGTTTCCCACAGCGCAAGATACTCGGAGGAAAATGAATTTTTCGAATGGAACAGTTAAAGCCCATACATGCAGCAAAACGAAATATAACTTGACTCCCATTGCGGGAAAACCGTGCGTCATTTTAAGAAAAAATGAACCCAAACTTTTCTTTAGAGCGTAAAAGGTATCCAATCAAGAGAGAAATTATTCGCTCTGAATTTCTGAATAGCTGATACTTTTGCAAATAGAAATATGCAAATGTACAAATTATAGAAAAGGTAGAAACTACACGCAAAGGATCTTCATAGTGGAAGTTAATCGATTAAGCAGAATGTTTTAAATAAGGCATTCACAAGTACAGTTATCAAGCAGCAGGTGATATAGGCCCTCACGTTTGCATTATTTTGAAGTGGAAAATGCCCAGTCTTTGCCAAGTGAATGGATTTCTGGGTCAGGAAATGCAGTTGCAAAACCCACTTACACCAGCTAGTGCAATGACGGTGCATTACGAAGACTTAAAAAATGTGTGCAAAATATCCCTGCAGTTAATTGTATTGAACGTAGAAAGAATTTTTTAAATCGGACATTGAGAAGCAAAGAAATTGAGCCAAGTGCAGTATATATTTATTCCCTTTAGCGGGGAAACTGTGCATTATTTAAAATAGATAAAGTAAAAAAAAAATAGTCATTGAAATGAATAGCATCGGAGGAAAAAGTATTGCTTCAGTCTGATTTTTCGAAACAATAACATGAAATAAACTGTATTTTGAATTCAATACCATTCACATTTACGCTCCCTATTGGAGAACATGGTTAACAGAAAAAGATCAAGAGAGAAGAATCGTAATTTTCACAGTTAAGACTTATCAATCAGAAAAATATTTTTTTGAATTGGAGTAACAAGAGCAGAGATATATTCTTCACAGATGGACGGACTGGGGGACATACTGATACTGTAAGTACGTATAGAATTTAGTACTAAAAAAGCTCTCCAGTATTTCGATTGCAATTTTAGCACGAGCATCTTGGCATAACAGCTGTTAATATCTTTTTCTCAAAGGTTTTAAAACCCAAACGACCTTCAGATTCCGGAAGGAAATTAATGAACGAGAAACATAAGGAAGCGAAAATTAAGGTTTTATAAAAAATCCAGGAAACTTTTTGAGGTAGACAGAAAAGGCTCTTAACAAATTTGAGTAAAGCTTTAACGTTTTCGTACTTCAACAATCTCAAAGGAAAATTCCTAATGAAAACAAAAAAAACAAAAAAACATATTATATGAAAAACAACATTTTATAAACAATGCCTTTAAATACGCAGAATTGTTCACGACTTTACACTCTTCAAGCGATGAATTGGCGAAAATTATTGGAAAATAGAAACACGTAGAAATTCCCAGTTCCAAATAACCTATCAAAGAAAATCACTTTGCAATAGCAGAAATAATCTTTTTACAGAATCACCTCGAACTATTCCAAATTCAAGTATGCAGAGCTTCTATTAAAAAATTGAATTATATAAAAAAATCAAAAGTCATCACAATTGTAATTGCGCTTTTGATCTGCTGTTAGCTATAAAAAGATTTTTTGCAAATTTCTGAAAAAACAAAACAAGTTTCACGGGCAAGCACGGACAGATAAAGCGATTGAATTAGGGCGAATAGTAGCATAATTAAAACAAATTATCTGAAGGTTTTGAATACTAGTTAAAAGTACACCAGACTATGCACAGTAAAAAAAAAAAAAAGCTTATAGCGTAGTAAAATCAGTTTGTTTACTGGCGTAAAATATATTATACAGCATCGACAAGCTTTTGTTCTCCACTATGAGGCTTTTTCAATGTAATAGATAAACATAAAATACATTTTAACATGAAATGCATTTTACGTGTATCTGTTGCCTTGAAAAAACCTATAAGATGTATAATGAATTAGCTTTATATAATCTTTTTGCTAAGCTAATTATTATGAATGAATAATGCTCTAAGCTTCAAAATAATGAATTCCCAAAAGGGTGTTGTTACTCGTTAATTATGAACTTAAACAAAGTCTCAACGCTGGTTATTTATATTAAGTAATCAAAGTCATAAACCTAACAGCCAGACAGAGGTCTGACAAAGCTAAGAATTGAGAAAGACTGAACTTACTGAACAACTGTTTATTTCCAAGACTCTTGGTCAACTAAGGCACTCATATATCTTGTACATAATAATGAATAAACTTTCCTCTTATAGTACGTACACAACCAACACAACTCCAACACAACCTCAACACAACTCCAACCTCAACACCCCTCCAAGTCTCGATGAACGCGCCTATATACTAGCTACCACCACGTCATGACTTACACTCATTGCCAGATCTCATTCAGCGGGTGAAATAATATTTCGTTCAGTAGGAAGATAATTTACATAGTAAAATAAAATAACCAGAGATAGTAAAATCAAAAGGAAAGTGAATATAGAGTATACGTTACAGATGTGTTTTATATCTATCTATTGCCTTGGAAAAGCTTCCCAGTGGAGATCGGAAGCTTGGCTCTTCTATATACTTTTTTATGCCAGTAAACAAACGGATTTTACTATAAGCGTTTTTTACGCTTTCCAACCGTAGGTTAAAGCAGCGTATATGCTCCAGCTTTGTCCGTCTATCTGTCTCTCTTTCCGCCCGATAAATCGCGCAAGAATCGTTCGATTTCGATGAAATTTTAATATGTGGTAGGGGACAAACTGGGGACGAATCCTACTGAAAAATGGACGAAATGGGATCAAAGGTCAAGACATAGGAGCGGGATCCATTTCATCGACCTTATGCGTCATAACTTACGTAAAAATACTTCGATTGCGACAAAACTTTATCACGTTTTTCCGGAGATGAACTGAACCGGTTCTGCTGAATATCATCGAAATGGGGTCAAAGGTCAGGGCACAAGAGTGAGATTTATTCCACACCCGTTATCCTCACAACTTTAGTAATAACTTGAGTAATGATTTCTGGTATGTTGAAAAGCGTATCATAATCAATGCATTGCATGATTTTACTAACTTGTTTGATCTAACCATTTTTTTGTGTGCTTGTGTGTGCGAAGCAGTACATGTAAAAATCAAGAGCTAAGGAAGCTGGCAGGAACATCAGAATTCAGGCCTAGCGATCCAAATAAATAAATAAAATGCATAAATACAAACGAAAAATGTAAGATCAAATTTATCTGTACACTCATGCCGTTAAGCAATGTCTGTGTTTAACCTAACATGTTTGTTTAATTGTTCACTATCTCAACGCATATACGCGGAGGCATTTTTTTTCTTGTTGAAATAGTGAAGCTTTGAACGAAACACGGATCATACAGTATTTTGAATCAAACGAAATTTCTTCTCAATACGGAAGTTAAGAAATCGGAAATAGGCCACCAACAGTGTTGTAGAGAAATGTGATATCCCAATCCGGTTTGTTCAACAAAATGCGCCTAATTGTCATGTTCATTTTCCTCATGGGACACTTTGGACTGGAATTTTACCAATAAGAAAGAGTCGGTTTGTTTGAGACTGGAAAATAGCCAAATGATCTTGCGCTGCCGCTTGTGCACAATACATCATAAAACAAACAGAAAAAAGGAAAGAAAGAAAGAAACTCAAGGACAGACACTGTATCACGTCGATATGCGTTTGGAAAGCTGTCTTTTTGTACGTGTGTACTCACTGTTTCTTATATTTCGAACAATGACAGTTGTGCTCATCGAGAAAACACGTACTTGCTGTTGAGCAGTCTAGAGCGCTGGCTCCTGACATTCCATTCTTCTTTATCTGAGGTCGAATCCTAGAGTTGGAAATGGGTGCTTTTCTTGTCCTTCTGCCGCTGGTTTTCCCACATCATCATTGCCAATTACTCTAATTTAGGAGGATTTATAGTAAATTCGCTCAACAGCCGCTTCACAGGCCAACAGAGGCTGGTAAATGATGTGAAACTAAAGGAAGTGGTGTAACGGAAATAAGACCGATACCACCAGCTCAACATCGGCGGTCTAAGTAGCAAATTTGCGAACTTACCTCACCCAAACTAGAGCAAAAATATCAACAGCAAAGTTGTACAGCATTATTCATTTCTACAAATCGGTCATAAAAGTTGGCAGGTAAATTTGGGCTGTACAGTAAGCAGGCCAATGTAGAAAAATGACTGTTTTTACTACCCCATGACCTACCAAGAAAGAGAACTATTGTGGGAATGAGGTAGGAGAAGAGTATGTATAAAAAACAAGCTGAGAAGGAGTGGCAGACATTTAAAACACTCTTCTTGCATCCGAATTAAGCACCCCACTAAGTGCTGCCAGACACTGCTGAAACATTAGTGGTGTAAGATGGTGTTGATATATGCAGAGTGCAAGCAAAAAGAACATGGAGCTCTCTTCTGTATGCACAACACTTCCAAGGTGGTCCCTGTCCTACACCATACACGATCACTTGACTCGTACAGAAGTTTTGTCAAACAGGAAGTATGATGATTCGGATACACGACAATTCTCGAATAGTGACTGTTGTACTGTGACGTACCGGCCAGCAGGAAGCACACGACATAAAGGTACATAGCAATCAGAATGAACGTCTGCGTAGCTCAGTTGGTAGAGCGACTTGTTCTGGAATAAGCGGACCAGGGTTCAAATCCCGGCGTAGACTAAAAATGACGGAGAAATTTACTTCGTTATAATGGCGCCCGAACAATCCGGATGACCAGACCGTTCAAAATCTTGCAATGGTGTGATGTTATTTCCACACCGCGAGATAGGAAAAATCAGAGAATCTCTTCTCCAGCGCTTCGAAAAATAAATGTGTGTGACGTTGCATTCCACACACCGGATTGACTGGGAGTTCTCAAGTGTACGTTCTACAGTGGATGGCTGCCTGCAACGATTCATGGTCACGGCTGACCCGTGGGCCATGCCCCCGGCCCTCTTTCGGGGGAGGGGGAAGATGTGACGTACCTGCCAGCAGGACGCACACGACATAAAGGTAGATAGCAATCAGAATGAACGTCTGCGTAGCTCAGTTGGTAAGTGACTTATTCCGGAATAAGCGGACTCGGGTTCGAATCCCGGCGTAGACCAAAAATGACTGAGAAATTTACTTCGTTATAGTACCTATGGTTGCCTATGCACTTATTTACCCTCCAAGCAGCGTACGAGAACTTAGTGCGGCCTGTGGCCTGATTGCGGGAAGTGCGTGGTATTGGGTCGTTTCATAATTATTGGCCGATTCGGACACAAAGAAACAAACAGCAGTAACAGACGACGAAATGCATTTTATTCCCAAAAATTTATGCCCTCGGCAGCAATACACTGTGCCCAAAGTGTTTTCAGGGCAAAAATACCACGGTGGCAGAAACTGGTATCACAGTGGTCCGAGAAATTGCTAACGGCGGAAATCACAGCATCCTTGTTAGCGAACCGTTTGCCCATCAAGAAGTGGTCCAAATGGCGAAACATGTAAAAGTCTGAGGGGGCCAAGTCAGGTGAATAAACAGGGTGAAAGGAAACCACATACCTCAAGGCGCTGATTTTACGCATGCTTCCAATAGACACACGTGGTCGTGTGTCTATTGGAAGCATGCGACCCAAACCATTGGCGAGCGATTGTTGCTTGCAGCATAATTTCTGGTGACATTCGTTCGGCTGACGGCAGTACACGTCCTTTGTGATTGTTTGACCTCGCGGCAAGAACTGATAATGAACCACAGTCTTGGCAGTCCACCACACAGAGATCAGAACCTTCTGTGGGTGCAACTCGGGTTTGGAGATGTGTTTGGGTGGTTCCCCTTTATCGAGCCACGACGCTGTTTGCTTCCTTTTGTCATAAAGTACCCATTTTTTCATAAACCGCAAGGATGGATCCGATGCAGAAAGGGAGCACTAGTCTCACGTTTTTGCAGGGCAATGCATGTTTCCAGACGTCGTATCTGCTGCTGTTCGGTGAGTTCGTGTGGAACCCAGGTATCCAGTTTTTAACCTTGCCCATAGCTGCCAGGTGTCTGTAAATTGTCGCTGATGATACGGAAAGTTCGGCACTGAGCTCATGTACTGTGGAAGTTAGTTTTTCTTCCACTTAAATGTGCAGTGTCACACAGAACCAGACGTCCGGCTCCTGGCTTATGATCGATGGCAACATCACCGGCATGGAACTTGGAAAACAGTCTACGGACAGTTCTGTCACTCGTCGTTCCGACAACCCACGCTCTATTGACATTTGCGACCGTTTCGGACACATTCCGGCCAAATTTGAATTCGTTGAAAATCACTGATCTCACGTCCGGTCGCTCCATCACGTCCCCAACTGCTGAGATCTGTCTGAAATATCGTTTTATACACGTGGATTGAACCGATTCAATTTGCATGGCGTTTGGTAGTTCCTCCTACGAGGTGTCCTTTGTAACAGGCTATGCAAATTCACCTTGTCGGCATCGGCCAATGAATATGAAACGACCCAATAGATCCTGTACAACGATGGACTTCACCATACAGTCCAATACCCCAGCAGCCCATGAATCTTGATGTAGCGCCGTATGTATTGATGGAGCTACACCTGCACTAAATTGGAAGAAGGACCTTGTTTTCTAGAAAACATACTGTGGAGAAAGGAATCCACCTTCACACGTGGCAATTGTCATAACAAGCACAACCACTATTACTAGAGTATGGACAATCCACGAAGGGTGCAGGAAGTCTGTATCAAATACTTGGTCGGTCAACGTACAGTGGGACATTTGGAATAACACCCTCGTCAACCAATGCTCTTCAAGGGCACCTTCACTGGAAAACAGCATTTACGAGGGTTGTACCGAAAGTAATACCAAACTGGGCATAACGTTTTGTTAACTTACAGAGGTCGTCCAAATTGCACATGACGGTACAGTAACTCTTCCTCTGTACAAAGGTACTGCTAAACATAGTCTCTATCACAAGCGATGCATATGCGCCATCGTTGAACCGAGTCCTCTTTGAAAAAATTCTCAGGCGTGAACTGTTGTACCCACTTCTTCACAGCCACTTTCACCTAGTCTGTATCATCAAATCGTTATACCCGGAGACTGCCCATCATTAGACTGAACATGTGGAATTCTGATGGTGCCAGATCTGGGCTGTACGGTGGATGAGGGACTGCCGACCAAGCTAATTTGCTGATCGCCCGATTTGTTGCCAAAGATGTGTGCGGTCTCGCATTGTCATGGTGAATGTGGATCCTTTTTAGATTCTTGTTCAGTCTCTTCCTCCTTATGACTTCTCTAAGCTTCTTGAGTATCTCAACGTACCGTTCGCTAGTCACAGTACGGCCACGTTCCAGAAAATCAAGGAGAATGACACCCCTGTAATCCTGAAAAACATTCACCATGACTTTCTGTGCCGATTGCTGGTTCTTCAACTTCTTAGAACATTGGTGAAGAGGTGTGATGCCATTCCATGGTTAGTTCTTCATTTCCGGACCGTAAAGGTACGCCCACGTTTCATTCCCTGTCACCAAATAGAACAACAACAAAACAAAAGTGTCTGTATTGGCTTCAAACGCTTCCAGCAGATCAGAGCAAACTTCCACCCTTCTCTCTTTCAAATCGGGTGTCAACTGCGGAGTTACCCACTTTGCACTCACTTTCCGATACCCTGAGTCTTCCACCATCTTCTGTATGGCTTTGTGCTCACAGTCCAGTTGAGCAACAAGCTCACAGATTGTAACCCATCTCTCGGCGCGAATCAATTTATCCACTCGCTGACGATTTGTGTCAGTGGTCGCAGATGGCAGTCTCCCACTGCGTGGCTTGTGTTCAATGCTGGTTTCCCCTTCTTTAAACTTCAACATTCATCTGTGCACATTACTCTTGTTAAGGGTATCATCTCCGTAAACATTCTGTATCCTTCTGTGGATGTCGGACAGCATGCACCGTTCTTTCGTCAAAAACTCAATGACGGCACGTTGCTTCTGCTTGGAATCCATTATTTCGCTGCAAAGAAGAAGAAGGGTTACTATAGAAGAGTTACTCTACCAACATGTGAACGACCTCTGTCAGTTAATACAAAATTTAAGCTCACTTTTGCATTAATTTTTGTACAAGTGCTACGTCATACCATACTGGACTTTTGAAATAACGTTGAGTTTCATTTACGGTCTTGCACATGGATTCTGCAAGACGGCGCACCCTCACACGGAACAGCATCGGTCAGCAATTTGGCACCGCCACATTCTGCGGACAGATCGTCGGCTACGGTTGTCTGACCGAGTGGCCACCGAGGTCCCCGCCCCGAAGCTAACCCAAATAAATTCAATTTACTCCTAAAAATTCAAATCCAAGTCTATGTCACCCTAGTCTTAGCTGGTGGGTGCAGGATTTTCAAGAGTGAATTCGTTAAGTTTACAACACGTTTACCAGGACTATTAAGGCTGATGTTCTGAATAACTTACTATGTCGCAGCAAGGCGTGTATTGTAGCAGACAGCGAATACGTAGCATACCCTGAACTGTAAGAAATGTGTTTCTTGTAGAGTTCAAAACGGCGCTTGTTTTTCAGCTACATCTGGGTGTACGTTGCGGTGTGCTGGAGTCTCTTGTATAATGAGTTTTTAAGTGCCTATAGCTTATTCCTTACCTAAAGATTTAAGCGCTTTGTTTTCCTACCATTCTCACACAACAGCCGTTTGTGCATAGGTTACAGGATTTCACAAGTCGTAAATAAAAGCGCTTTACTACATTGTCGTGCTTTGCATACAGCTTAAATTCACTCTTTGACTTCCAATTTTAATGACTGATGTACAACAAATGAATGATGTTCTCCAACTTCACAATTTTCAGTTTTGCTCTCTCTCTATCATGGCGAACGAATTACACTATTTTTATGCCAAGCATATCTACTGGGGTTACCAGCTGATAGAATATTTCCTGGAAAATTCCATATGTGGTATAATTTTCCTATTTCGTTGATATTTTTCTTTTCTTTTATTTTTGTTTTGCATTCCAGCCTCTCAGTGGAACTTGTTAGCATGAAAATAAAAGACAGTCAGTTCTAGTCTTACAGAATGATTTTATTATCGTCTTTCTTGTGGTACTGTAACCAAGGTTATAACGAAGTAAATTTCTCCGTCATTTTTGGTCTACGCCGGGATTCGAACCCGAGGCCGCTTATTCCGGAACAAGTCGCTCTACCAACTGAGCTACGCAGACGTTTTATTCTGATTCCTATCTGCCTTTATGTCGTGTGCGTCCTGCTGGCAGGTACGTCACATCTCTCCCCCCCCCCCCAAAGAGGGCCGGGGGCATGGCCCACGGGTCAGCCGTGACCATGAATCGTTGCAGGCAGCCATCCACTGTAGAACGTGCACTTGAGAACTCCCAGTCAATCTGCTGTGGGGAATGCAACATCACACATTTTTATTTTTCGAAGCGCTGGAGAAGGAATTCTCTGATTTTTCCTGTCTCGCGGTGTGGAAATAACATCACACCAATGCGAGATTTTGAACGGCCGGGTCATCCGGATAGTTCGGGTGCCATTATAACGAAGTAAATTTCTCCGACATTTTTGGTCTACTCCGGGATTCGAACCCGAGGCCGCTTATTCCGGAATAAGTCACTCTACCAACTGACTGCTATGTGCCTTTATGTCGTGTGCGTCCTGCTGGCAGGTACGTCACAAGGTATGTAACTACTAAAACGAATACCTATGCGCGTGTGGAGGCCTATGACTGCCATATACTTCGAAATTTCACAGATGGTTTCTTATTGTAGTCTAAATTGCGGCAATCGGTATCAAGTCGAAAGTTCAAACACTGGGCTTGTTATAAGCCAAAATATTTAGTATGAGATTTCTACGGGAGCCAGAAACTTTCAATGAGTCAGCTGAGAATACTTTCGTGATCTTGAGCGTGTGTGCCTTAGTTACCATTAGCGCCGACGCTAGAATGTTTCTTTCGCATGTGCAGCCAAAGAAGTAAGACACCTTACCTTATTTGGGCATGGTTATTATAGCAGTGATCTCAGTGTTTGCTGGCGACGAATGTGCATCACTCTCCCAATTAATGCAGTATTTTGCTAACTATCTAGAGCTGGGTAAGTTTAAAGTATAATATGAAATATAAAGGGATTATATTATATTATATTATATTATATTATATTATATTATATTATATTATATTATATTATATTATATTATATTAAAAAGGGTTATACAGATTGTGCTTGTCAAACTTATTTTTATTACGTTCCTTCTGAAAAAGGAACTTAATGAGTGCAGCTATATATTGAAACAGAAGTGAAATGGCAGAGAAAATAATCATTTTAGTCCTGATGGATGAATTTATAATATTTTCCGCATTCAAAGATGTTGCTACTGCACTTTTAGCAAGATCTTCGCACCAAGAGTGCATAAAAATTTTTCGTTTTTAGGTGGTCGAGGAGGGTGTATTCACAACACGCTCATTCACCATAACAAAAATCAAAATATACAGACTGCATTATAAACGTTATATCCTGGAAGCTCTGGGTGCAATTCAGTTGCAGAATATGAATAAGTGCTTATCTGTCAAGATCAAAATGCTATTTTTCAGATTGTCTCAGAAATTTCTAAACAGTCAAGCGGGATACCTTCATGAAAAACTTCCTAGTTTAAATTCTTTTTTAGCTTATCTTTTGCATAAAAAAATCATTCTTATGTTTTCACTTTGTTCGTCCGTCCGCCTGTGGACACCATACCTTCGAAACCATTAGTCCGATTTAAAAAATCCTTTCTGCATTGGGAAGCTGGACATGTGAGAATGATAATCCTTGCATTTTGGTTTTTCCCCAGTGCACAGCTCTGCCGCTAGAAAGCTTAAATGCAGCTGATATTGAACTCAAAATACATTTTATTCCATATATCTGCTTCAAATAATCCGATTGAAAAAAATTATTTTTTCTTTCGATGTCATTTATACCGAAGAAAATTTTAGGTAAATCTCTTTTTCAGTAATGCATAGATTTTCCGCTTGGGAGCGTAAAGGTAAATTCCGTTTTCCCCAATATATCTCTTCCTTTAAAAGTCCGACTTGAAAAATAATTCCTGCGTCGGACACAGCTCCTAATAGGAAATGTTTCGCATATAATTTCTAATATTTGGTAAAGAATGGTTTGGTCGCCAGGGAGAGTAAGTTTTAATTTCTGCTTATGATATATTTACATCAAAATCGGAGCTTCTGAAAATTCTATTGAAAAAATTATTCCATGGACAGATACCGCTCGCCTGGAAAATCTTTTGAGAATACTTCCTGTTTAAAACAGTGAATAGTTTTTCCGCTTGGGGGCGTAGGTGCATATCTTATTTTTGTCGATATCTCTGCTTCTGATAGTACGCTTTAAAAAAACTCATTCTTTTTTTTGGGGGGGGGGAGGGGTGCGTTTCCATTGCGAAATGTTTCTCTTATGATTTCAAATTTTTCTTAATGCACAAGTGTTCCGCTAGGGAGCGTAAGTTTCCGTTTCCGTTTACAGTAATATCTGCGGGACTCAAAACCTGACTGAGAAAATTCTTTTTTGATCAGATACCACTAACAGTGACAACCATTTGTGTGTATTTTTTTCCTCAAAATAGTGCACAATATCTCTGCTACGGGCGCAAGTGTATTTTTACTAGGGGCGCCTGTAAAATCTTTTAAGAATACTTCCTGTTTAAAACAGCGCATAGTTTTTCCGCTTGGTGGCGTAGGTGCATATCTTATTTTTGTCGATATCTCTGCTTCTGATACTCCGCTTTAAAAAACTCTTTCTTTTTTTGGGGGGGGGGGTACGTTTCCATTGCGAAATGTTTCTCTTATTATTTCAAATTTTTCTTAATGCACAAGTGTTCCGCTAGGGAGCGTAAGTTTCCATTTCCGTTTATAGTAATATCTGCGGGACTAAAAGCCTAACTGAGAAAATTTTTTTTTGATCAGATACCACTAACTTGACAACCATTTATGTGCATTTTTTTCTCAAAAGAGTGCACAATATCTCTGCTAGGGGGCGCAAGTGTTTAGTATGCTTTTATTAATATCTCTGCTTCTAAATCAGCGATTAAAAATATTTTAACACCGATAGCATTTACTTTGTGGAACACTTTAGGTTTGTCTTTGAGGTGTTTTATAGTTCACAGTTCTGCCGCTAAGTGGGGTTTCTGTACTTCTGTTTGCAGCTGTATCTCCGCTTCTAAAAATCCTATTGAGAAATTTCTTTTTTCACTGTGTGCTGTTTGCTACAATATAGATGGGGAGCATTATATTCTTTAAATAATGCAGAACTTTTCCTGTAGGAGGCATAAAGTCAAAACCTTTTTTTTTTTTTTTTTTGCTATTTCTTCTTCTGGGAGAGGCGCATTTTTGAGAATTTCTTTATCCTAGCATGGCTTTTTCCATGAAGAACACCTTGCGCCTATTTTCAATTTCCATTATGCAAAATTCTTTCGCTAGAAGGTGTAGAGTTATATCATGTTTCCTTCTATATTTGTAGTTTCAAGTGTTGTATTTGAAAATCTCTTGGTCTCTGATACTTCCATCTGCTATGAGAAACATTTTTGCGTGCCATTTGTCAATATTCGTAACATATTTTTTAGCCGCTGGTGGAAATAAATAGCTGCTTTTATTTCTGGATATTTTATGGATTGCATAAATTCGGTTATATAATTTGCTAACCGGTTCCATTGATTTTGAATAATTCTGATAAATTTTATTCGAGTTGGTAAGGATTCAAAAGGTGTTCTCATTACAACTGAAAATTCGGGGTTATTTTTTCGTGTTTTAGATTTAGTTTTGCTGGGTTCAGAGCAGTAGCGTATCCAAACACCTTGGGGCCCCCCTGCCAAGAATATCTTGGAGGCGCTTTGCAAAAATCTATTAGCTTTCAAATACTGAAATTTCTAAATTCCATATTATTAAGTGGGTTTACGAACATGTTAATCAAATTCTTTGGAACCTACAAATATTTTTTGTAAAACCAAAGTTACTGCATTTTTTTGCAAATAACACAAAGGTGCACAATGTAATTAAAATGATTGCCCTAGTTTTATACTAGTACTAAGTACTGTAAAATATTTACGACAAAGTTAGTCATATCATACAAATTTTATTCTTTTAGAGACCTACGGTCAGCCTCTTTGAAATGCCTCATGATCACACATAGAAAACATATACCGTATTTACCGGAATCAAACGCGCCCTCGAATCTAACGTGCACTTTACTTCTCAGCTACGAAAATGCGTATTTTTTCTTAATACTCATATACTAAGACGCAAGAAAATTTGATATAAATACAAACTTATGAAACTTAGGAAATGTGGCAATTCTTGAATTTATTTAAATTCCACATTATTCCAAATTATGCATTGCTCACAGACATCTCTCCACCTACATCCTCAGATATTTCACTGCACGAATCTTCATTGCTGCTGTCAGCTGTGGTTTCATTGCTGGATTTTTGGAAGATGGAGTCGTATTCAGAGCCATCCATCGCATTGGAAATGCCGCACTTCAGAAAAGACCGATTAACTCAGTCATTAGGAATGAAATCCCAGGCATCTACAATCCACTGTGCTACTACAGAGAGTGAAGGTTTTTTTAACACATCCAATTTTTTTCAGTTTTGTGTCTCCCGATGTAAGCCACGCATTATAGCGTGATCGAATTGCTGCTTCAAAAGCCCTATTTATGCAGACATCAAGGTGATGAAGATAGGAAGTCATTCCTCCAGGCACAACAACTAGATCAGTTCTGTTTTCAACAATCCTTGTTTTCACCGAGTTACCACTTGAATGAGTCCAATACAAGCATGGACCGCAAGGTCGTCGAAACCACACTTTTGAAGGAAGCCCTTTACCACTTCTTCGGTTATCCAGCCATTTTCCTAGCTCTGGCATGAATTTTCTGAGGAAAAGTCTCTTTATTCGGAAATGTTTTTATCTTGAAAACAGCATACGGTTGTAGCTTGTTCCCATTGGTGGTAATGGAAAGCATGACCGTCCGTCATTCGTCGGAGCTTCTCGTTTTCTGTTGTTAGCACTTTAACTTGTTTTGCACCAATACTCCCCACAGTGTAATTTGATTGCATATCAAAATACAATGGTGTTTGGTCAGCATCCCCAATCTGGCTTTAAACATGGTGCCCTTGCTTTCTTACTGATTATGACGTACTTGAGAAAACTGTATAGCTTTTCGTCAAAGTTAGATGGCATTCTCTGACATATTGAAGTACACCGTCTCAGAGAAAATCCTTTTCTTTTCATAAAACGGCTATAACGAAGTAAATTTCTCCGTCATTTTTGGTCTACGCTGGGATTCGAACCCGAGGCCGCTTATTCCGGAACAAGTCGCTCTACCAACTGAGCTACGCAGACGTTTATTCTGATTCCTATCTGCCTTTATGTCGTGAGCGTCCTGCTGGCAGGTACGTCACATCTCCCCCCCCCCAAAGAGAGCCGGGGGCATGGCCCACGGGTCAGCCGTGACCATGAATCGTTGCAGGCAGCCATCCACTGTTGAACGTGCACTTAAGAACTCCGAGTCAATCTGCTGTGTGGAATGCAACATCACACATTTTTTATTTTTCGAAGCGCTGGAGAAGGAATTCTCTGATTTTTCCTGTCTCGCGGTGTGCAAATAACATCACACCAATGCGAGATTTTGAACGGCCGGGTCATCCGGATAGTTCGGGCGCCATTATAACGAAGTAAATTTCTCCGTCATTTTTGGTCTACGCCGGGATTCGAACCCGAGGCCACTTGTTCCGGAATAAGCGGCCTCGGGTTCGAATCCCGGCGTAGACCAAAAATGACGGAGAAATTTACTTCGTTATACGGCAAATCCATCCTCTTGAAGCAGTGAACCATACACTGGATCCAAGTTCACGATAAATTTCTCGTGCTTTTGCCTGAAGAATTTCTACAGTAACAGGAAAACCTGATGCACACTGCTTCTTCACGAAATGATCTAGACGATCATCAATCTCGGGAAATCTACCCGTCTTAGGTCCTGAGGACGTCTTTCTTGTTTTGAAGCACTGATTCAGCTTTTCGTTTTGCTTCCTCCAAAGCCTTACATTCATTTCTGAAACTCCATACTCCCTAAAACAAGTGCGATTGCTGCTTTTCTCTGCATAGGCAACCACCTACCGTTTAAACTTTGCTGGATAATGCTGCCATTCAGAACACATCTCTGGACAGTATACTCCACGTTCAAGATACAAAATACGGACAGGCAAGCGACTGTCCGTATTTTATATCTTTCGTCGAAGCTTCTCAATGAATGTAGAAGAATGGGGAAGGCTGGAGATTGGTGGTGGCCATAGCAACAGTCAGACACTCAGAGGAAATTCCATCAGCTGGCGCGCAGCAACGACGACGTCCTAGACAGTCAGGCATTTGCGCGAGACTTTGCGAGACTCTCAGGCATTTGCGAGACTTTCATCCATTCTAACGCGCACCCGGATAAACAGGTTCGAATTTAGGGGGAAAAGGTGAGCATTAGAGTCGAGTAAATACGGTAACTACCGTGCAACAGTGTTTAATGGCCATTTCCGATTTATACAAAAACACAAAACATAAGTACGGAAATAAATAAGTAAAAATAAAGAATCGTGGCACAAAAAATGCAAAGGTACTTAAACTATTTGCCTTTGAATATAAAAAACACACCTGACATTAGTTATCCCATAACGTTTAGCACTTAGTATAGGGTTTTTCTCTTTACTCTGTCATAAAAAAAATAACACAGGTATATATTCGTCCCCGCAAAGAACAGCTTTCACTTCATTAAATTCTAAAGGATGTGTAGCTCTGTGCATAAAATTTCAATACATAACACTTATCCTCATTGATATAAAAATTTCATTCATTGAACTGATATTTCTTACACATTCTTTTGTTAATATACCTGTACAGGAACTATGGCCGGGGCTGTGGCTGTGAAAGTGGGATTTGGAATAACTGGTGTCCCGTCATACAGTTTTCACACACTAAAACCTCGAAAATTATTCCCAAATATTTTACTTATTTCATCATCATCATCATTGTCAACCATTATCAATCCACTGCTGGACGAAGGTCTCCCCAAGTTTCCTCCACAACGGTCTGTCTTGTGCCAGTCTCCTCCATGTCACTCCCGCATATTTACGAATTTCATCCACCCATCTCCCATGTGGTCTTTTTCTGGGTCTTTTCCTGTCCCTTGGAATCCAATCTAAAATTTCGGCTGTCCACCTATGGTCTGTCCTTCTGGCAGTATGTCCAGCCCATTGCCATTTCAGGGATTTAACTCTGATCATGATGTCTTCCACTCTCGTCATTTTTCGGATCCACGAGTTCCTCTTCTTATCTCTCCTGGTTATACCAAGCATGCACCTCTCCATGCCTCTTTGAGTTGTCTGCAGCCTTTGTATGTCTCTTTTAGTTAAGGTCCACGTCTCTGCACCATACGTAAGCACTGGAAGGATGCATTGATCAAACACTTTTCTTTTAAGACATAATGGCATATTGCTCTTGAAAATTATGCTGTTTCTTCCAAAAGCTCTCCAGGCAAGTTTTGTACGCCGATTAATTTCTTCATCAATGTGACCCTCACTTGATATCTGCTGTCCAAGATAAACATACGTATCTGTTATCTCCAGTTTTTCTCCATCAATCGATAAATCTTCATTTCTTGTAAAAGCATTGAACATCACTTTTGTCTTCTGAAAGTTCATTTTTAATCCCACTTCTTTACTCTTGTCAACAAGTTCCTGGATCATACTCTGCAGCTCTGATGGGGTAGTTGCAAAAATGACTACTTCATCAGCAAAACGAAGGTGGGTTAGATAATCTCCATTAATCTTTATCCCTTTGTTTTCCCAGTTCAGTGATTGAAAGACATTTTCCAATGTGGCATTAAAGAGCTTCGGAGATATGGTGTCACCTTGTCTCACTCCCTTTCCAATTTTTATGTGTGTTGTATTTTCAAACAGCCGAATCTTTGCACTTGCATTTTCATAGATGTTATTAATAATATTAATGTATGCATCTTCAATACCGCAGGATTTCAGAGCCGTGGTAACTGCTGATGGTTTCACCGAATCAAAGGCTTTTTCATAATCGATAAAAGCCATGCACAATGGAAGTTCATATTCCCTCGCTCTTTCAATTAGTTCTCTCAGTACGTGGATATGATCTATTGTGCTGTAGCCACTCCTGAATCCAGCTTGTTCTCTCGGTTGAGCCATGTCCAGTGTTACCTTCAAGCGGTGTGAAAGAACTTTAGTGAAGATTTTATAAACCACTGATAGGAGGCTGATAGGTCTGTAGTTCCTGAGATCCTCAATGTCACCTTTTTTATGTAGCAGGATCATTGTAGCATTGTTCCAATCCTCAGGAATCTTCCCTTCATTAAGGCATCGAGTGAAAATTTGGGCGAGTACTGTTTCAATTTCTCCACTTGCTTCTTGTATGATGTCTATAGTAATTCCATCTTCTCCTGGAGCTTTCCCCCGCTTCATGTTCTTGATTGCATGTGCAACTTCTGCTGGGAGGACTGGAAGAACTCTGGTACCTTTCATGATGTCTGGAGTACATGTATCATCCCTTTCATATAATTTGGAGTAGAAATCTTTCACTCTTGTCAAATTTCGCCTCTATTTCTTGTTATAGAACCATCTTCTTTTCTCAGAGCCATAATCTGTTTTCTTCCCTTACTGAGATGTCCCTTTGCTATCTTTAGGCTTTGGTTGTTTTCAATTGCTTTCCTCACTAGCTCACAGTTGAATTTCCTTACGTCTTCAGTGATACTTTTTCGTGCTGTCTTGCATAGCTCTATATATTCCACTTTGGAAGTCACATCTTCTTTAGTTGTCCTCATCTCTCTTCTTTTTTGCATCAACATTTTGGTTTTTCCTGATAATTTGTTTACATGCAACTTGTTCTTAGACCCAGCTAATTTTGTTGCTGTTTCCATAAGAGCTTTGGTTACTTTTCTGTTAACTTCCGAAATATCCACTTCTTCCGATGTTAGGCCTTCTAAAGCAGAGAATCTGTTCTTCAGTTCCAACTTGAAAGTGTTATGGTGTTTTTAAGGTTGGTTATGTCAATACATTTTGTTTGTCTTATGAGCTTGCCACGTTCCAGTTTAGTGTTGAGGTGCATCTTACATCTCACCAATCTATGGTCACTACCTGTGTTGAACTTGTTTAGCACACTGCAGTCTTCGATGACGAATTTTTTGTTACACATAATAAAATCAATTTCACTTGTCGTCCAATTGGATGTCTCCATGTCCATTTCCTGTGTGGCTTTTTCTTGAAAAAGGAATTCAAGATGAAAAATCCTTCTGCCTTTGCAAACTCAACGAGAGTATTTCCACGCTGGTTTCTGTTGCCGTGACCGAATTTACCTACTGAAGTTTCATTCTGTTGCCGGTGCCCTATTTTTGCATTGAAATCTCCCATAATTATCTTCAAGTGCTGCTTACCTTTATTATTTAGATGACGAATTTCCTCATAAAATTCTTCAATTTCTTCTTCAGGATGACTTGTGGTGGGTGCATAAGTTTGAATAATCTGAGCCTGGTATCTTCTCGATAGTTGGATAACGAGTCGTGCAGCTCTGTCCGAGGAACTTTCAACTTCTACTACTTTATCCTTCAGTTTCTTGTTTATTATAAATCCAACACCACTAGTTCTGCCAGTATCTGTCCCACGATAATAGAAGAGATGTCCACTTTTCAGTTCAATGAGATCTTCTCCTTTTCTCCTTACCTCACTCAGCCCGACGATGTCCCACTTGATCCTTTGTAGTTCCTCTTCCAATTCAAGAAGCCTTGAATCAGAAGATAGGGAGCGTCCGTTGTAGGTAGCCAAGGTCAGCATCAAATGGCAGCCTAGTCCGGTCCTCCGGGGATTCTTAGCACCCTCTGCCTTCATGTCGCACTGGCCGCTGCCTTGGCCAGGTACATTCCAGCTGCCGGAGACTGAGGGCCAAGATTTAAGTTGTAGAGTCATTTTGGAGGTGTTTGGCCATAACTCACCACGCTGGCCAAGCGGGTTGGTGAGTGTGGGATAGCATTTCCTCTGATCCCGATGGTATAGTTATACCGCTATTTGCGGTCGTCAGAGCCCCTTTAGTGGGAACAGGATGCACCACGAGAAGGCGGGGTTGACATTTGTCAAGGAGAGGCTGTGATGTTACGCATCACCTGACCTTACGTCCTTTTACTTATTTATCGAAAAATATACCAAAAAAAAAAAATTCCTTTTCTTTTTAATACTTCTTTTATGTCAAAAATTCCAAGCTTCATATGAGTTTGGTAATTTAAAAATAACCAGTTCCATATGCAGTTTCTGCGCAAAAACTTTGAAAAAACGTTTTCCTGAGGTTGGAGGTCCTCTTATCAGTGAGGGCAGGGCCTTCCCCAGTGCGTGGGTTGCGGGTGCTATTAGTACGCACCGGTTCAGGGAAATATGACATGTGCCTGTGAACCAACTGACGCATAAGGTCCGGGTTATGTGTTTCATAGTATTCGATTTTAATTTTTTCGTCAGCAAAATCCTCGCAAAAAGACTCCGGAGAAAAAAAAAATCCCTCTAAGGGCGGAAGATAATGAATGCTTTTTCTTTTCTTTTCTCTATTCTGAAATTTAGAGAGAGTTGAGACAGTGATCACGTTTAATCTTTAATCTTAAAACTGCGTATCAGACCATGAAAAAAAGGGACGCTGTTCAAGAAAAATGCCTCATTCATTAGGGGTTTAAAATGAACTCGTGTCATGTATGATGGATGACTTGGAGGGTCTCCTTTAGCCAGGATAGGTAGAACAATGCTGTTCTATAACGCACTCCATTCGAAGGAAATGCGTTTATCTACTGATTACATTGAACATGATAGCCATTGGAAAACAAAGGTTGATTTATTTGAAGAATTTTTATTTCTCAATTTTTTTCCTTGTAAAAGCGAGCGTCTGTATAAAAAAAAAGGGAAAGAAATAACGTGAACAACACGTGCAAACGTTGCGCTGCAGTTCAGAATCACATGGGATCTTGGCGATTTAAATATCTTGTTCACAGGAGGATCATATCATGTTTTCATTTGCATCTGTGCTGTATATTAATGGTAACTAGATAAGGTGCATCCTCCAATTATGTCTGTGTCGCCCCGGTGGCGCAGTGGTCTAAGCGATGGCCTATGATAATTCGTCCGAAAGGGGTCCGGGCTCGAATCCCGGTGAGGCATGGATGTTGTGTTTGTCTTACGGCACTG